>OZ020619.1:39889114-49129114 GCA_963971575.1 Liopterus haemorrhoidalis
GGTCGCTCCGCATTGTGCGGGCACTGGATCTGGCGTAATTTCCGCGGCTGCATATCGCCAGGGTTTGGGATGCAGTCGTGTGTATTTAGCTCCACTAGTCTCTAGTATGACGCGGCTCAAAAGGTTGCTGAAGTTTGAGATTAGTGGACGCTTGTCAAGACCTGACAAACCCCAAAATAATAATAATAATAATAATAATAATGATTCGTGAAGAGGACATTTTTTCTCCCAGTATAACTATTGTTATACTGTGTAATAACAATATTTACAACAAATTGTTATAATGTCCCCCCCGTAATTCCCCAAATATTCATCTAAATGAAAAAATATTTGGAAATAAAAGATTTTTTTTCTTACTAGAAACAATTTTTGTTACATAAATTTTTGCTGTTAAGTCAATAGTAAGTGAGATATTTAAAAAATTATCTTTAGGGTGTTCCCCCGTAATTCCCCAAATATTCCTCTAAATGAAAAAATGCTTGTAAATATTTTTTTTTTCTTACTTTAAACAATTTTTGTTATATACATTTTTGCTGTCAATAGTAAGGGAGATATTTCAAAAATTATCTCTAGGGTGTCCCCCCGTAAGTCCCCAAATATTCATCTAAATGAAAAAATATTTGGAAATATATATATATTTTTTTTCTTACTATAAACAATTTTTGTTACATACATATTTGCTGTTATGTCAATAGTAAGGGAGATATTTCAAAAATTAGCTTTAAGTTGTTCCCCCGTAATTCCCCATATATTCATCTAAATAAAAAAATACATAGGAAAAAAGATTTGTTTTCTTACTATAAACAATTTTTGTTGCACATATTTTCCGGTTAAGTCAATAATAAGAGAAATATTTTAAGTTTTTTAATAAACAGTTTTAACCCCGAAAGACAGTGCGGAATAAACGAAACCACTTAAATTTAAATTAAACAAAAAATAAAAAAACTGTTTTAACAACTAAAGAGCATACGTCAACAAGTAAGTGACTCTCAACTGACACATTGGAACTTTCTCCTGTTTAATTTTTTTTTGGTTCTAACCAATCGTAAGTGGTCATTTTAGCCTACTCATCCTATGTGAAAAATAGGCTACAGTAGTTTATAAACTTACATTTAATTCGACCAGCAGTGACTTTTTCTTCGTATTAGAGGCGGTATAAAGGACCCAAAACACATATAGGAACATAATAATGGCAGGTGCAAAAAGTCCAGCGACTACTGGTGTATGTTGAACCATAGCTTGATATAGTCCCAAAAGAGTAATACAAATCGCTGTACAGACTGCAATATATCGCCCTGTCTTCTTTCTTTCTTCCTGCAACAAAATAAAAAAATCAACTATTAGAATTTGACAGATGCACGCGGCCTTAAAGAGTACGTAATATTTTGATGTAGGACTACGTCTATGTCTAAGTCTAAGTTTATAACAAATTACGGCCGATTGTCTGTGGAAAAAATAGGTCCCAATAGATCATATTAGTGTGACATCACATACTGTGCTGCCATCTGACAACGGTTTCCTTTGGAACTTTTTGTGTCCTTACTTTCGTTACCTTAATTTTATGATTATTTTCAATTATGGAGCAAAAACTATATATCTTTGATAATTATACACTAATACAGCGTTTCTTAACCGGGGAACCGTGAAAAGTTCGTCGGGAGGCCGCGAAGTTATACAAGATCAAAAAATGAAAATATAATAGAAATGCGCTTGCAAGATTTCAATTTTTTTATAAATAAATTACATTTAATATGCCTTTCATAAAATAAATGTAATAAATACTAGCCGAGTACCCATGCTTCGCTACGGTATATTGACGATCTAATCAGTGTAAAATCCTCAGTTTGGTTTTAAACATGTGTATGGGTAACTTTTGTAAGCAAAAACCAAGTCGATATCTTTTCTGTCCTAAGATATATTGAGGAAATTTTGAAAAACACTGCACTAATATATACAGATACTTCTTAAACATATAAACTATAAACATATAAATAAGGATTCGAAGACATATTTATAGGTTACGTTTTTAAATAATATGAAAATCGAAATATCTTTAGTGTTTATTTAATTAAAAACGAAAAGCTTATTATTAAAAAAGATTATTATTTTTGAGATTTTTTTGTTAATTTTTAATGATATTTTGTCAATTTCGAATTGCTATGGTTAACCAGTAGTTATGTATTTGAGCCTTAATCAGAACTTGAAAAGATCGGGCCTAAGTTAATTAAAATTTATCTCTGTAAAGTATTTTAGCAAACATAACCTAATTGAATTATTTTTTAAAAGATGTTAGTGTCATCTAAAAAACAAATAAAAAATTAATTTTCTAAAGATTATGAAAATAATTAGTTTAATACTTTTAATAATTACTGGCTTTAAACAGTTTCTTAACATTTTGTAATCTGACTTTTTGAACAATCTCACAAAGTTCAAAGAGGATCTTGCAATTTACCCTGGGGATAAATTTGAGGATTTAGATGCAAAATAGATGATTTGTTAAATTATTCACGGCTCACGTAATTTTTTTAAGAAACATAAAGTTGAACGATGGGAGGTTTCAATTTATTTTCTACGCTTTTGTTCAGATTTAAAAAATAAAAGTCACAAAAATGCGCAACACAAATTACGTACTAGATATTTTAAGGCAGTGTTTCTCAAAGTGTGGTATCAAAAGAAATCTCTTAAGACATAGATTAACGGTGCGATTATGGTCCAACATGTAAATCTTACAGAATTAAGGCTAAATGAATCTTTAACTTCGACTGTTAAATTATTTAAAATTTTGCTATTATGGTCAACTATATTTAAATATTTCAGCTACAGAATTGTGCCCTTGTTAGAGGCTAATTAAGTAACGTTCAACTGAGCATTGTCTATCTCTGTCTGTGCGCATTGAATAAAGAGAGAAAGCAATAGTAAAGACATGTTAATTTAGTGTTTTTAGTGCTGGCTGTCAGAACATATAACGTGATATAACCAAAAACTTAAAATCTTTATTTATTGAAGAAAAAACAAAAAAATACATAGCAAAATGAATTCAAAGTACATGATTTATTAAACCATGTTTAGAATATTTACTCAAAACTAATAAATAGTAAAAGTATAATTTTAAGATAAAAATATATGTTCACAGATAATTTTCATACAAAATAACACACATGGCTTAAGCGTTTCGTAATGATCCTGCATACTTGGTTTATAGCTTTGCTTAAACTACTCTGGCTCATGCAATTAAAACTGAAGTTCCCCACAGCTTTTTGGTCAGAACCAGTTGCCAAAAAATTGATAGTTTATAACACTTTGAGATGTAGTGGAAGTTCGTCTTGCCTTGTAGGTTGACCATTATGTAGTGGTTGCAAAATTTCGTAGAAAATCATTTTTTTTGACAGCCGAAAAAAAATTCTAAAATTCTCATTAGCCATTTTAAATGGATTTTCTGTGTCTCTTATAAATCTTCGTTCTATGCGAAGATTGTTCCTAAAAATACATAGTACATATTTTTGATAATTTATAATGTTTATAAATTTATCTTTTATTACCTGTTATCATCTTCTTCGGCAATTAAATGAACTTAACCATGGATTAATTCCATTTTCTTGTAAACAAAAATGTTTAACTTTAAATACAATTTCGGGAAACGTTACAGTCTGATCCAGTGTCAAACACAGCCTCAAATTTAGCGCTATGGAGAGATATATCTGGCTGTAGCTTAAAGAAAAATTTAAGGATTTATTTAACGTTAAATGGTGACCGTAATTGCACTTCATGCTAAAGCCTGTGACCTTCACATTTAAAGAGCTTAAATATTTAACTGAATGACCATAATCGCACCATAAGTCCTGTTTGTAATAAGAATAAATAAATAAATAATTTTTTAATAACGCTTAGTATACTTGTCTTAGTAGTGCTACTAAGATTTAATGAAAGATTATGATCATGGCCCATTATTTTTAATTTTGGGCCCCTTTATACATATTTACAGGCCTTGCAATGGATTTCTCCCGCATTGAATTAGAAGAATAATATTTTCACAGACGTTCAACATACGGGTTCCCTCTTAGTCTCCTTCATTTACTAAATACCTGCTTTTTTTGTTAATTAATTCTGTAGTAATTTTCTGATGTTTTTCATGTGTGTTTAAAACTATTTGTGAAATTGTTTATCTCAAATATAAAGTTTTTAATTTTCTGGAGACAAAAGTTAAGAGAAATTTTCATTTTAAATATTTATGATTTAAAGACATCCAAGTTAGTTATAATGGGAAGATTGAAACTGTTTACGACACTTTTTAATGACCTAATGCGTCAAACTTTTTGAATTTTACAAAGTCGACAACTCACCAAATTAAACATTGACGAAAAGTTTTATTGAAATATAGAAATCTTTCGAGAAAAGTTTGAAAATATTTCAATTAAATTTTTCGTTTTTTTTTTTTTTTGTATGACATAATACCTAGCTGTCGGAGATTTTCAAATCGCAACTAGCGCTTTCTGGTATAACTTAACGACTACTTTTTACAGTAACTAATATCTACGGCTTTACGTGCTCTCTGAAGCACGCCCCATATTCCCGAATATTAATTCAGTGGTACCGGTAAAGTCCTTTTCCCACGATATCAGGCCAGTGACGTCATCGTATAGGCACCAAACAATGTTAATCCAATCGCAACAAAGTTTGAACGCTGTTTTACGTCCATTGCTTAGCAATAAAGTAACTATACGAATTCTTATTTCTATAGATGTGACGTCACTGGCTTGATCTCGTGGTTAAAGCACTCTACTCATTTTAGGGAAGACTGAGTGGGTCGACAGTTGCAACGCCCAAGAATTTTTTATTTATTTGAACATGTATAACTTCGAAAATTACTTATAATTTGTAGCACGTGGCACTGTACACGAATTAATTGATTTCCTTGTCAAAATTAACCACAAAACACCTTAATATATGAACGTTAAAAACAATAACGTTTGTCTCACTATGATATGGAACTAATGTAGCATTTAGCGACATCTACTGTGGTTATTTGAAATTAAAACTGATTACTAACGCCATCTATAAAAATGCCCTGTAACTATTCTCACGAGCACAACTCTCCCAATAAGCCTTCACCCCCCCTGGCCAAGGCTGCATAGTCACATTTTCTGGAGACAGTTCGAACAGGTCTGATATATAAAGGTTGACAAGTAGTGGCACTAGTACTGAACCTTGTGGTAATCCTTTATTAAGCTTTCGTTGGCTATTCATTTCACCACCTCTTTTTTACCGTATTATACGTATTGTGTAAAAGTAATGGGCAATTATTCGTGGTGTTATATGCTTCAACTATATCTGGTTATAATTTACAATTAGATCATTGACTGTAAAGTTGGCTTTTGTTATATCCATGTATTTTGTTTTGCGGTAATTCGTTATACAGTAATTTTAATAACCAAATATATTGTAAATCTTGCAACAGAGCTTGGTTATCCAAATAATCCTTTAAACCCAATATTAACCTCTGTTATTAATTAATTCATTGATCCGCGTAATAAACAATTAAATATAAATTATATTTTGTGTATCTCTCCTTAACTCTACTATATCATCAAATCATCAGTTTTAAAGCACAGAGTTCCTTTGAAAAGTCACTTTCATTAAAAGCTTGTAACTTTTGATGTTTCCAAGCCTTGAAAGGTTGACAAATCAACTTTTTTTTTTCTTGTAAAACTTTTAACAAAGGTCTATTCTTTTAATTAAATGATGTTTGAATCATTGAATAATTGTTTGTAATGATTTAAAGAGATGAATTAGAGATTTCTTTAAGAGATTTTTCATTTAACTTGTTTAAGATCAAATAAATTAAGAATAAACTATTTTTATTAGCTAATAAAATTTGATATCATTGTAAATTTAAATAGATATCTTTGATGTATAATAATTTTTGTCTAGTTTCACAAATATTATGAAAAAGAGACTACGAAGCAGTGACTAACGAGTTTTTTTATTGCTAAAATTTTTCAGGATTACACATCTGCTCCAAGATGTACTTAACAACAGTAGCGTAGAAAATTTTAGAAACTAATGCCCGTATTCATAAACGTTCATCACTGGACCATTAAAATCAAAAAATTTTACCGAAAATTTCTATAAAAATCAGCTGTGGCCGCCACAGGACCGACCGCTATCACAAAGTATTTGTATAAAATACATTCTAGCAGCAGAGTAGAAATAACTTGGCCTAATATTTTCTAACAAAGATAATATTTATAATGACCATGGAAACGTAACATATAAGTGTAAAAAAATAGATAGAAAAAATTACGAAAATTTTTTCGTTTTATCAAGAAATGTCTCAAATAAAAGTTGTTAGTTATTAGTTGTTAGTTATCTATAGCAACTTTTGTTAAATAAATTTTTTAGAAATATTTTTCTGTTAAATATACGCAAAAATCTTAAAATCGACACGAGTAAACTCCCATTTCTAGTCAACCGATTTTTACTAAAAGTTGATCAACTCGTGCTGACGTCAAAAGCTTAAATATGAAGTTTCATAAAAATCCTTTTAGCCGAATTTGCTCTGCACGTGTATATAGACGGAAGATAGATATCAAGGAAGATAAGATAGCCACATGATGGCCTACTACTGTTGGAATCTTCAGAAAGACTATTCTGGTAAACTCCATGCTAGAAAGTCGTACAAAATAACATTTTTAAGTGATAAGTGATGAATGTATATTTATCTACTTTGTGAAATAAATACCTTACTTTGTCTCTTTTGTGTTTGTAACTGGCAATTGGAGCAAATAGTAACGGTAATAACGTGAAAAATACACAAGTTAATAAAAAAGATATTTTATTGTAAAAGTGGTTAATAT
The DNA here is from genome assembly GCA_963971575.1 of Liopterus haemorrhoidalis. Lineage (NCBI taxonomy): Eukaryota > Metazoa > Arthropoda > Insecta > Coleoptera > Dytiscidae > Liopterus > Liopterus haemorrhoidalis. The sequence goes on from OZ020619.1 coordinate 39,895,969, forward strand.
AGCGTATCTCAAAAACTAGAACTGATAGACCAAATCTGACGGCTCTTTTGGATTCTGTGCCAAAAAATTACCAAGAGACAGTTAAAAACTCGCAGGCACCAAAATGTCTGTTGGGCTGTGTAATTAATTAATCCATGAATTATTAATTAATCGAAACCTAAAATACAAGGTGTCTCAAAAGAAATTTTATATTTATTTAGCTTACTGCGTGAACGCAACGTCAATCGGTAGCCTGGCTCTTGGGAATGCAGTCGCTATGGAGCGTTTCTCGGGAGCAGACCGCGCGTTATGCGTGCGAGAGTTTTACAAAAACGGTGATTCGGCGACTGTAGCGCGTAGAAAATTCTGCAGTATTCGAGGTTTTCGCCACTTAAATGATGCGCCAAGCATTCCTCTCATTCGACATTGGGTTAAAAAGTTTGAAGAGACTGGTACAACGCTGGATAAATCAAAATCCGGGCGACCTAGGTCATGAAGAACGGTAGAAAACGTGGAGAATGTTAATCAGTCTGTTCGAGACGACCCGAACCTTTCAATTTGGAAGCGCGCAAGTGCTTTAAATGTGCATAGATCATCATTACATCGCATTATGAACAAAGACCTAAAGCTGCACCCCTACAAAATTCAATTGGTGCAAGAATTAAAGCCCCAAGATGCCAGTCAGAGGCTTAATTTCGTAAATCAGGTGATTGAGCGATTTTCAACGTTTACCAACATTTTGTTTTCGGATGAAGCTCATTCTCATCTTAAGGGCCACGTAAATAAGCAGAACTGCCGCTACTGGAGTGCAACGAATCCGAAACGCAAACATCAGAAACCCCTACATTCGCCTAAAGTGACCGTATGGGCTGCGATGTCGGCGCGAGGAATTATCGGCCCTTACTTTTTTGAAGATGAAAGGGGGCGTGCAGTTACAGTGAATTCAGAGCGTTATGTGGAGATGTTAGACAACTTCTTGGTAGCTGAACTGCAAAACTTTCCTGGCTATAACCAAAGAACATGGTTCCAACAGGACGGAGCAACTTCACACACGTCCAATATGTCTCTGCCACGTGTTCGTGAAATTTTCTCAGGCAAATTGATCTCCCGGAGAGGTGACATAAATTGGCCTCCACGCAGTCCAGATTTAACCCCTATGGACTTTTTCCTATGGGGTTATCTTAAATCTAAAGGTTACGCCAATAAACCGACTTCACTGGCGCATTTGAAAGAAAATATCCGTCACAAAATGGCAGCCATCCCTGAGTCCACCTGCCGAGACGTCATAAGTAATTTTACTGTTCGATTAAATGAGTGCCGAGAACGCGAGGGTCTACATTTAGACGATATTATTTTTAAGAAATAAATCCCCAAAAAGTGTATTTTATTAATTAATAAACATTTTTTCTATATACGGCTTACTTTTTTTTTAATCGATCCACTAAATATAAAATTTCTTTTGAGACACCTTGTATATGGTTAATAGATTAGCTGAAACAAAATAATCGACTATTTCAATCATTCTATTAATCGTTGCTATCTCTATCCTCGTAGCGTAATGGAGCATTTCCTAGTCAAATAAATGGACTGCTGTAGGTGCTAGTCGGTGTTTCTGCCCACTGTCAGTGCCCTGGATGTAGACAGTTAAAAAGGCTTTCAGGAACGCTACTGGTTGACAATCGTAAAATATTTTTAAGACCTTCCTTGGGGGAGACTAATAAGGTATTATGAAGAAAAATCTGTGTAACATGAGACCACATATTTTATTCTGATGAAAGACTTTATGTCACATATCAAGACTTTTAGACAGTTTCAGACAACTTTTGCACAGCAGGAATTTTCGTTTGGCTGAAGGAACGGTTCAAAATAAATACACCACAATAATATATATCCACTTAAGTCGTAAAATTTGTTTTGTTAAAATTTTTCCCAAATTACTTAATGTACAATTTGAACCCGGATAACGTTCTGGATAAATTCCTAGCATTTACAGCGCTAATACCCTTTTCACACTAGATCTTTAAGACGAGTGAACTTAAAGTTCACCGATGTTTAAGATCGGTATGCTTTCACACTTGATGTTTAAATCTCTGGTGCTGTCATCAGCTACAGTAATTTTGTCCTTAAGTTACCGTCATGAAATTACCAGTTTTGAACTGTCTGCGCAGACGCACATTTTGAATTATTATAAACAAATATGGATATTTCATTTCATTCTACAATAAAGACACTACAATAAAGAATATATTACACCTGTATTAACATGTAAGTCGATACATTTTATCTCAATTATTGTAGCTCTGTATTTTATTAAACACATTATTAAAATAAATAATTTTATTATAACAATAAGTATAAACTTCTTATAACGTCGAAATAATACAGTATTCTTGTTTATAATTATATAAAATGTTGACAGCACAAATTCAAGGAGTATTTTTTTATAATAGAAATTAAGTTGGCAATGCGGACGAAGTTTAAGACGCAGGTCTCTGTCTTAAACATCGGTTGTATTTAGACGAGGCCATACGGTTTCACATTAGCGTTTAAAGATACATTCACTTTAACATCCGATCTTAAAGATCTAGTGTGAAAAGGGTATAAGCGAACAGTACTAAACGGTATTAACTAAATAAAGAAGTGATGAGAAAACGAAAAGCATCGCCTCCTTCAATTATGCAAGAACAAGGCTGTTGACAGACTGGATGTCGCCCTGAGACAAACAATTAAATATCACTCCTGATGTATTATAAGAAAAAATTTTTTTATCCGATTTCGTTTTTGGAAAATATTACAGTTACAATATTACAGTTACAATATTACAGAAAATATTATTTAAAAAAATAATAATAATAATTTAAATTTTATTGTTATGTAATATTAAAATTCCAATATTAAATGAAAACTCTTTAAGTGCAGATTAAGGAACGGTAATTGATTTTTGAAATACATATCATTTTGACTAAATTTTGCAAAGTATTAAGATTTTCGTTTAATATCTTAGCTAAAATTAAAAAAATACATTTGTATATACATGGATACATTTTGTTATGGGTAGAAAAGAGGTACGTAAATTTATTTTGCAAATATCGACTAAGAACATAAATAAATAACTGGCTGGTTGCTGGGATTCCATTTCTAGTAGAGAATCTATTAGTTTTTCATACAGTCGCAATATAAACTCTCTGTAGGCGTTATGCTCTTGCGTGACAAAAGATCGCCGGCAGTGTTGCCAGGTCCGGATTTGAATGATATGTTTGCAATAATACAAAAAAAAAAAAAAAAGCGTTAAGATATATATTATGGTATTATTAGAGATATATGATACACGGTAGAAAAAACCTAACTGCAACCTTCTTGTCGTGCCTATGGATTTAAAGGATTTAAAACCAACACTTGTAATTGTGTTATGTAGTGACAGGCATTCATCGTTTGGCCTTCTAATAATCATCATTCACTAACTAAATACCTACAAAACCCTGAAATGTGCGAAAATTAAAACTTTACGTAAATTTTTTTTTTTTTCTTTTCTGCATTTGCTTCATATTCAAGTCTTCATTATATTAATGAAGAATATACTGATAAATGACTTCATTATTTTCAATTTCAGAAACGTATTTCTCACTATTAATAACACCTTTCAACAATAATTTCATTCATGTGCTTCACAGGTAAGCGTCTTATTGCGGATATGATTCAGTAATTTGTCCTAATTTGAAATTTTAAAATGCTTTCCTCGAAATGCATAAAATTGAAATATTTCACTTTTCAACACAAACATCAAACCTAGAATGATTTCAGGAAATAGTTATACTTTCTTTTTGATAACATCCGTCTTTTGTAAATATCGTTTCCTCGAAATGTGTAAACATTTGTCAATGTCCGTAACACACTATTCAAAAATTCCACTAAAAATGTTTACAAATAACTTGAGAATAAGATTTTAATGTTCGATTGACAGAGATACTATTTATAAATATGGGACAAAAGGAGTATTTCCCAGTAAAATAAATTTGAGGAAATAACACAGTGACGAAACTGTAAGACGTAAAGAATAAAGGTCAATCATATTAACCAAAGACAATTATTAATACATTCAGCGTATACCAGAAGTGGCGCAGTCGGTAGGATTGACTTTTCAAACAAAGGATAAACTTCCAACTGCCTCAATATAGACGAGGACTACTTTTTTAGTTTTTACAAAAACTAAGAAAGAACAAAAAATTTGGTACAAACTGTTCTATTGCTTTTTAAAATATTCCCCTTTAAGATTTATACACTTTTGCAAACGTTTAAACCAATTCTCGAAACATTTTTTCCATTCTGAAGTTCGTATCTCAAAAACATGGTTTTCGAAGACTTCAACAGCTCCTTGAGGTGATGAAAATCGATGTCCAGGCATTTTTTGTTTGACATTGGGGAACAAAAAAAAGTTGTTAGGGGATAAATCAGGTGAATACGGGCAACGAGACATTAATTCGATGTTTTTCTCCTTCAAATAATCGTTTGACGTGCTGTTTGGGAGCTTGCATTGTCATAATGAAGAATGATGCGACAAAATTGGTTTTTTTCTTGATTTTGTCGATGACTTCTGGCAAACAAATTATTGTATATCATTCAGTATTGACTGTTCTCTGATCCTCTAAAGGAAAGCGATCTTTTTTTTTTGAAATGCTTCGTGAACGAGCAACTTTTATGGGTTTCGGTTAATCTTGGAAGACCCAAACAGAGCCGCAGTAAGGGGGGGGGCGACGGACCTCTATCTCAAGGTATGTCACATGCCGATCTTCTTCAATCATTTTGCGCACAGCATCGATGTTTTTTGAATCACAACCGATTTTGGTCGACCTTCACGAGTTTCATCACTGACGGATGCACGACCAATTATAAACAGTCTTTTCTGATGTTGCTTCATTACCAAAAGTTGAACAAAGCGAATCTATGCATTGTTGTTGAGTTAGGCCTTTACTAAAATCGTAAAAAATTATCCAACGAAAACCTTCACGAGTTATATCCATTTTTTCACAAACTTTTTTTATACGCTCACTGTCAATAAACTACTCGGTCAATTTATAAGTTGCCACTGATTTCACAATAACAAATGTCAAATTTTACGAACATAATTTATTTATTTATATATTTGACCATTCCAACAGGATACAAATCCCAATTATAGGGATGGTACAATTACAATTTATTATATAACATTTACAAAAGTAACAATAACATACAAATTACACATAACAACCAGTATTAAATTCAGCAGGTCAATAAAATCGTGTTTAAAGCCTTTTTAAATTATTGTAAATTCAGGTGAAAAATATCAATTTCGCTAAAGGAATTGTAAGTAGACATAATTCTGTTGATAGGGCATAATGACACATTTCAATATTGCCATCTAGTGGTCGTTTGTAAAAACATAAAAGGTAACCCTCGTATGTATTTATTATAAACGAAGCTTAATACGCTAATGCGTTACTACTAACATTGTTTATTAACTGACCTATCTATATAAAGATATGAAGCTCTAGAGGCAAAATTTTTGACCTAAATACATCATCAAGGTAAGATTTTAAACAAATTTATTTCATAATTCATATCTGCACACCTCGCTATTAATTAAAATTAGCATAAACAAAATTGTTTATTTTTCTAAAAGAATATTTAAAATGTATTCCAGGATGTTGATATTTAAAATTATTCTTAGAATCCCTATGTTCACGATATTTTTTAAAAACACGTTTAAAAAAATATTTATTACCTCTTTAACTAAATCTCTTGCTATTAAGTTAGCAATTACTCTCGTACCATAAATGTGTATACATCCCCCTGTATTTATATAAAATAATTAAAACTTATCTTCAAAAATATAGTAAACAACATTCCTTATCATTACAGCTATGCTAATTTCATTCAGTCGTTTTGTGAATGGTTGTTATATGCGTGTGTTAGCAGCGATATGGTACGTCAACAAGCCTTGTTTATAAGTCTATTTAATCAAAATGACGTTGTATTTGTCTTTTGTTCCCTCGTTTCTAGAATTTAGAAAAGCTTAATGAACTGAAAATACAATGTTATACACCGAGGAATTGGTTCAAATGAACGGAGCGGAAAAATAGGAAATTAGGACGATGATAAACATTTAACAGTAGATATCTAGGTGTCTTATAAAATAGTTATTTGTGCAATTAGTGTGTTTCATTCGAGTACGAATTTTTCCACGCGGCGTCAACTGAGTGTTTAAAAGGGTATTGAAAAATGACACGCTTGAATACGCTAACTGGTGACAAAATTATTGTACTAAATATTGCAGTACAGTACTTAAGGGAGGGGGGTCTGATAACCACATTTTAAGCATATTTTTGTGATTTTTTTTTTCAAATCTATGGTTAAATTTATTCATTTTCTAACTAAGTACATATATAAAGTATGTTTTGAAGAAGATACAAAAAAATTTTGAAGGCAAAATATGGCGAAATGAGCCAGCTGTGGCAAATCTTCTCAGACTCCGGGAAAAAAATTTGTCATTACCTCGGCAAACTCATAAACTAACAAAATCTTTTTGGATTTTTGATTTCAGATGATCCAGTGACAAGTTATGCTGGTCACCGCAAAATCAATTTTTTTTCCCGGAGTCTGAGAAGATTTGCCACAGCTGGCTCATTTCGCCATATTTTGCCTTCAACATTTTTTTGTATCTTCTTCAAAACATACTTTATATATGTACTTAGTTTGAAAATGAATAAATTCATAAATCATAGATTTGAAAAAAAAACACAAAAATATGATTAAAATGTGGTTATCAGAACAAATTTTATTTTAAAGCAGTAGCTTTAAGCAATAAAGAGTAATAAATAGTAATAAAGAGTATAGTATAGTAATAAAATATAAAGTCGGTTTACGATAACTATGAGATGACGTCACACTTGATTAATTTAAGTACCAACGTTATGATATGTGAGGGACCAACAAGGTGAGTTTTTCAACTGTGACGTCATTTCATAGTTACGGTAAATGGACTTAAGTATAGTAATAAAGAGCACAAATACACACTATTCTAGTGATTAACTGACGTAAAAAAAATAATATGTACAAAAAAAATCTTTTTTGTGTTTTTATAATTTTTTCGCGACCCGGCAAAATTTTTCTGCGACCCGGTGCCGGGTCGCGACCCACACTTTGGGAAACGCTGCTTTAGAGGATCAGAGAACAGCTAATGCTGAATGGTATAAAACAATTTATTTGCCAGAAGTCATCAACAAAATCAGGAAAAACAACCAAAAACCTCGCATTATTCTTCATCATGACAACAGCATCATGCAAGCTCCCACACAGCACGTCAAACAACTGATTATTTGACGGAAAAAACATCGAATTAATGTCTCATTGCCCGTATTCACCTGATTTATCCCCTAAATACTTTTTTTGTTCCCCAATGTCAAACAAAAAATGCGTGGACAGCGATTTTCATCACCTCAAGAAGCTGTTAAGCCTTCGAAAACCATGTTTTTGAGATACCAACTTCAGAGTAGAAAAAATGTTTCGAGAATTGGTTTGAACGCATGCAAAAGTGTATAAATCTTAAAGGCGAATATTTTGAAAAGCAATAAAACAGTTGGTTCCAAAAACAAATCGTAACTTTAGGTAGCCCTTATGATTTTTTCGGTTTTACAGAAATTTTTTCTCTCTGATTTACTTCAAAATGTGTATACTTATGTATTTGAGTCGTAAATCTCAAAAATAACCTCCATTACAAGCTACGGTGTACAGTTTTTGAGTAAATACAAACAAAAAAAATGACATAAAATTACCATATTTCAAAAAATACATATGTGAGGGCGCCGTGTGTAAAGTGCCTACTTTCCACACATTGTCTGCGGCCCCCCAATATATCGTCCCCTTAATCTGAGTGGACCAACGGTTGTTATGGCCAAGAATATTTTTGAAAAATCTTTTGCACGTACTTGGTGTCGAACTCACGATCCCACACTTACAAAGCGAGTGGTATGACCACTGCGCTACTGCAACCACATTTGTTTTAGTAATAAAAAATATAATAGTTGTATAAGCTGTATTTTTATTCTTCTAAATTTAGCAGCGCAAAATTTATATATCATCCAAAGTTTTAAATTTTTAACAGTGTCATCTCGCAGAAACAATGCATCAAAGTACTTGGTTATCTTAAGATATCCAGTGAGTAATAAGAGTTTAAAATTCAGAAATAAATCATCGGTGAAACAGGAGAATGGTTTGAAAGAAAATGGTGGATAATTAATTCTTAACGTATTTACCCGTCCAGAAACTGGCGTATCCGTCTCAAAAGAATAAGTTGAGGTTTTATCAGCTTTATCCATTTTCGCAAATATTGATACAGAACTTTTTTGGTTAAAATATAAAACTTGTCATCACACAATTTTAATATTAAATTATTTTAATTATCACAATTAAAAATTTTCTTCTTAGTCAATTGTTAAACACAAAATTTCAATAAAAACACTTATATTTTAGTCCTTTTTAAATTTCTGTATTTGTACACAATGTGTTTAATCATTTAAAATGTTTTACAAAATCTTTTTCACTAGTACTTTTAATTTAAAAATTTTATAACAAAAACTATGTAAAGAAAACTTTTTCCAATAGTATTTTCCTGCTTGATTGTACTTCTGCAGTTGGTCGTTGACTGACTTAGTTAAGTCTGGAACTCGTCCTTAAGAAACAACTTTATGCAGTGTAGGACCTGCCCGATTGTCCAATTATAAATATTGGATAATGGTGTTGTTATAGAATAAAAGCAATTGAGGATTTTAAAAGATAAACAAGCTATTTTTAGACTTAACTCTCTCTCCCTTTGGGTACAGCCTGCTTAACTTTTGATTTCACTCACATAAGAATTAAGTCTCTGAGTTCTTGCCAGGTATATTATATACCAATACTTACTAGATGTATCAGTTTTTCATGTAATCCACTGACCGAAGATAACCATTATTCGCAGATCTTGTCATTTTATTCTTTGATCATATTATACTCAAAGAAAGATTGAATCCAAATGGGAAGTAAAAAGAAGAAAAAGACTTGAATATAACGGCTACTCAACAAGGGAGATATCTATAAAAAGGTTGGATGGACAAGATGTGACGCTGGAAATAAGAGATAGAATGAGGGATATCCAAGGGCAAGAAAGAAGCGAGAGCCTAACAAATTCCAGATATAACGGCAAATATGTAAAGACTTGGACGACACAGATACCAGAGTACCTAAAAACAAAAATGAACGGAGATAAGAAGAAAATAATAGCGAGATTTAGGTGCGGTAATGAGGAAAGGGAAAACGAATACTGGAGAAAGGATGAACAAAGAATGTGCAGGTTGTGTGGAGAGGAAAGAGAAACCATAGAGCACATACTGAAGAATTGCGGAGAAATGAAATATAAAGAAGAGACAAGAAAAGATGTGCTGTGTGATTCAGGCCAAGGATGGACATGGATGGAAGAGGTCTTGGAGAGAAGAAGGAATTTGAAGCGAAGATACCCTAGTTAGCAATAATTATAGTTTTTTATGTGAAATATAAAGTTAATAATGCAAATATGTAGATTTAAACCGAAAGGTACATAAATAAAGTATTATCTATCTATCATATTATACTCGTTAAGTCTTTCCAGTCCAGGTATCTTGTACTACAATATTTACTAGGCTTATCATCATCGTCATCTCTACATGTATAAATGGTAACGTCTCTTTATCTGTCTGTCCGTATGATCGCTTTTCACTCGAGAACTGCTCATCCGAATTTAGAGACAACATGGATTTCGTCAGAGACAAGATTGTTACCTAATTTATACGCTCCAGAACTGAAAGAATTTTTAAAATCGATTCAGTACTTAGTACAATTTTGTAGTTATAATTTGTTAATGACTTTGCCGCGTATGTTTCGGATGCATTAGAATCAGAGAAATACTGTCTTAGTGTTTTTCTTGATTTAAGCAAGGCTTTTGATTGCTTATCTCATGATATTTTACTACCCAAACTGTCTTTTTATAGTTTTGACGACAGGAGCCGTGCCCATGCTTAAATCATACTCATTTTACCGAAAACAGTTTACCCAATTTAAAAGTAGCGTTTTTGAGTATCTTCCTTTGCATTTTGGTATTCCCCAAGGTTCAGTTATCGGACCGCTGCTATTTCTGTTATATGTTAACGACTTACCACTCACTATGACATCTAAATCAATCCTTTACGCTGACGATACAACATTACTAAATTGCAACCATGATCTAGATTCCCTTATTACGGGAAATTTTTCTCTGGTGAACAGTGCAAACTCTTGGTTTTCTAGCAATAAATTAATTTTAAATACAGATAAAACCCAGATCTCGCTACTGAGCACCAGAAAACATGATCTTGCTAATACCCCTTTCGTTAAATTTCTTGGTATCCATGTTGATCCTTACTTAGTCGTAAACTGCGATCGATCGTGTATCTAATAAGGAATCTGAAGCATGAAGTCAGCATAGATGTTGTATTAAAAGCCTATTTCTCCCTCTTTCAGTCCCACCTAAATTATGGGTTAATAATCTGGGGCAGTGCCGCAACAAGGGTGGTGCGAGAGGTGCCGCCGCACCAGGCGCCGGATTCATAGGGGCGCCGAATGGCCAAATTTCATTTTTTTTATTATTATTTTTTATATTAATAAACTATAATCAACACAAATTTGATTTCATAATCGAAAGTTTCAAATGGCAGGCAAGATCATTAATTGATGACTGTACAACTGCCACTGCAATGCAATTATTAGAAGTGATCCACACTTACGATTGAAAAGATGTGTACCCTAATATTGGCATTGTACTGCGCATATTTTTAATGCTCCCTGTAACTGTTGCTTCGAATGAACGCAGTTTTAGTAAATTAAAGTTAATAAAAAATTATTTGCGTTCTACAATGGGCCAAGAGCTTGTAAAATTTAGCTTTAATATCAATAGAAAATACTACAGCGCAGTCATTAAAGACTTAATTAACGAATTTTCACAGTTAAAAGCCAGAAAAGTTCAATTTATTTAATTTTCCATTCCGTTAAAGTGATTATATAATATATTATTAAAATACCTAAATATTTATTATTTTTTGTTCAAATATCCTTTTTTTTTGTCATTAAATATATATTTTTTTATTTATTTTGTTATTCAATTATGTAATATAATATTTCTTTAGCCCTTTTGTGTTTCATTTTAGGTGTTTTTATTTTGTGTTTTATTGACCTAGAGTTTATATTTTGTCCCTTTTTATATTAGTTGATTATCATGATTTTTGAGTTTATTAAAAGATTTGTAACATAATTTGTTAATATAATCGTTAATATTGCAATTTAAACCAAACCAAAGAAAAAGGTTAAAACTAAACTAACAAATAATACCAACGAATGTTTTTTTTTTAAATTTTTTTTATACATTTATTGTTATAAAATGACTTTATAATATATATTTTTGTATGTTCCTTTACTGGTAATAAGATAGTTCCTTTATTAGGAGTAAGTGTTCCTTTTCTGGCGATTTTGTGATTTTTATGAATAAACTTATGTTTTTTATTTTTCTAAGTTATTCTTTTATTTTCACTTGCATCAAAATAAAACAATAAGATTTTAAGGATTCTCTATAAAATATGGTAAGTAAATATCTTAAATAACATTTTGGTAAAGAAAACAACGTAAGTAAATGTTTTAAACGTTCCCTTACTGATGCAATCACCATAAAATTTTAAAAATTGCGTATGTAATTAGTGAGGATGGGGGGGGGGGGGCAAATAATTTTACGCACCAGGCGCCAATTTATGTTGTTGCGGCACTGATCTGGGGACATTCACCTGCAGCCAATAGAATTTTCGGCTTACAACGTAAAGTTATAAGAATAATTGCCAGTGCTCCTTTTAGAGCGAATGGTCGAGATCTTTTTGTGAAGCTCAAAATAATGTCATTGCCTTCACTATTTATTTATTTGTGTCTATTGTTCATATCATAAGTTAGACCCTGTTGTTATTATCAGTATACCTTTAATTATAGCCTGTTAGTATATTTTCGTTAGAGATTCTGTTTATATTTATGTTTTGTACATGTTTTAAAATTCTGCACAACATCTCGTGTCATTTCCCTTTTAGTAATAAAAAAGCAGATCATTCTGGGCCATCTGTTGGAAACTGTTAGAAATACAAATGTACAAAACGCGGGTACTGTGAAAATAAAAGAATTTGCGTCGTGCATCCAGTTGTTTATCGGTCGTTTGTGTTTTGTTTGCTGTGGTTTTATTGGCTATGACCGTATTAGAGCGCCGGGACGCGTCCCGACGACCGTTAACCATACATACCCATGCGTCATGGTTGTTTGTATATATGGGACGATGTATCTCTTCAAAAACAGAGACGGATTAGGAGGTTTATTACGAAAATATTGTTTGAGAATAATCACAAACAGAGGTGGATTAAGACAGTTCCAAATCCGTAAATTTATTGTACTAGATAAACGGTTCCTAACTTATTTCCATCGCAAAATCCTTTCCACCTTAATAAAAAAGTATGGAACCAAGACAATTTTTACTTACGTAATCGTTGAGCCTATAACCTGTTTATTTGGTTAAACGGAACTAGATTTTGAATTTGGCTTTTGGTCATTTTGTTTACCAAAAGCCAACTTAAAACATAAAAATATTAGTTCGTGACAACTTAAGAAAATTAAAATAGAGATACCCACATTACTACTGCAGAGCGGTCATAATTTCTTGTCAGTTATGCAATAGTTGGCAGAAACATTTTGTTATCAAATTTATTTCCAAGGACCATGCACACATAGACGTAGATTCGATTTTTATATTGGGTTATGTACATATGTTCAATATTTCACTTACCTCTAAGAGCTAACCTCGATCAACAATCGACTTCCAATTACAATCTTAATAACAATAATATCAACAACAACAATAGTAACGAAAAAAAAAAAAACAATAATATATCTTAAGAAAAACCAATTAATTATTAAATGAATACTGCTTTTTCTCTACACGCCAATGAGTTAACGAACAGCATGAAGTTATCAACAAACAAAGAAATCTGATTGGTTCTTTGTTAAATTGGAATTTTGAGATATGAGATAGAATACAGTTATGATATTTTTAAGCTCATTGTTTACTGTTACGTAACTGACAAGAAATTATGATCACACGGTACTATATTAGTTAGTTTTTTGTATACTTAAAGTTTATAACTCCCACCATGACCCAATCCGGCTTGGGAGTAGCGATAAATATTTTCTATTCTTCTTCCATGTGCCTTACCAAAAGTGGCGCAGTCGGTAGGATACTTTCAAATAGTGAGGCAATTTCCTAGTGATTTCTTCCTCAAAACCCAAGTCTTGTGTCCTTCATTTAGGGAATAATTCAATTTTTTAATATCAAAAAAAAATATGTATATGTTACATAGGGGGGCATCAGAATTTTAGAAAGACTTAGGTGGGGCATGATAAAAAAAAGGTTGGGAAACACTGTCCTAGACTCTGGCTGCAGGTAGAAACGAACGTATGTATTTCCCCTAAATAAATGGACATTCTTAATAATAAATGCAGAAGTAGATATTTTAAATAATAAATGCAGAAACTTTATATTTGAAGCAAATATTCTACAACGTAATGTTTTTGAACAAATAATTGAATTGTGCATACATTTCAAATTTAAATTTAACAATATTGTATTAAAATTATATAGGTATTTATTTAGGACACAAAATGAGAATATACCTAAAAGTGAATATTATTTTGAAGTAGTAATACCAAGATTTAATTCTAATACGTTTAAAAACCAAATGAAAACTGCATTCAAATATTACTTTTCATCCCCACCACACTTATTCATTCCAGTTCGACCTCAAATCATCGAATGAGTAGAATGAATAGAATGAGAATATTGTCCCAAAAAACGTGTATTCTGATTAAACCGAAACCAGAATTAGCACAACAAAACACGCCCAATAACTGCGAACAAAAGATTGCAATTAACAATAACTTAGATAATACTCTCAGAAAAGTATTTTCAGTTTCTCAAGATGACATAAATCTTATCAATACTTTCAGTGTGACAACACCCCAATCTTTCATAACAAATAATTATCTCAAACATCAGAATCAACATCAATCCTAATAAAAAAACAATCATCTCTTTTATTATTTTCGAAATCCAATATCCCCTTACATAATCGCAATACGCAGTACAATAGTATAGAACTGGTTATATAACTACGTTTCTAGAAAAATAGATAAAAAATATTTTGAATAACAGGTCACCCTTAATAAAAATGAGATCTTATGAAAGGTTTGGAATTTTATATCCCGGGTTTAGATGTTTAGGGATCGTAAAAGGGTTATAAAATCGAAAATTCGATTTATAAATGTTAAATTTCAAGACTGTTACGATGAAAATTGAGATTTAACAACGAAAATTTTAATGGTTACTATAAAAATAAGCTGTTACGAACTTAATTTGTCACAAATAACAACAGCAATTGCAAGAGAATACTAGAAGAACGACCAGAATATTAAGCAATGGCGGCTCCTGAGTACGCGCTGCGGAGCTGCAGCTCTTATACCCTTTTCACACTAGATCTTTAAGACGATTGAACTTAAACTTCATCGATGTTTAATATCGGTTTGCTTTCACACTTGATGTTTAATTTGAAGAAGAAATCTCCATGTAAAGCTAGTATGTATTGCCAACATAATTTCATATCGTTTGAATTTATTCTGTCATTATTTTGTATATCGAGGTTAGGAGAAGTTTATTTTTTATATTTATTTAAATAATAACGCAAATAATCTTCTCATAACCTCGATATATAAAATGATAACAGCTGAACATAGATAAAAGAAGAGAAGCACAAATTCAAGGAGTATTTTTTTATAATGGGAATTAAGTTGGCAATGCGGGCGAAGTTTAAGACGCAGATCTCTGTCTTAAACATCGGTCGTGTTTAGACGAGGCCGTACGGTTTCACATTAGCGTTTAAAGATCCATTCACTTAAACATCCGATCTTAAAGATCTAGTGTGAAAAGGGTATTACTAGAAAATACTATAAAAAAAAAAATCCTTGAAAAAGACTTGAATATAACGGCTACTCAACAAGGGAGATATCTATAAAAAGGCTGGGAGCACAAGATGTGACACTGGAAATAAGAGATAGAATGAGGGATATCCAAGGGCAAGAAAGAAGCGAGAGCCTAACAAATTCCAGATACAACGGCAAATATGTAAAGACTTGGACGACACAGATACCAGAATACCTAAAAACAAAAATGAACGGAGATAAGAAGAAAATAATAGCGAGATTTAGGTGCGGAAATGAGGAAAGGGAAAACGAATACTGGAGAAAGGATGAACAAAGAATGTGCAGGTTGTGCGGAGAGGCAAGAGAAACCATAGAGCACATACTGAAGAATTGCGGAGAAATGAAATATAAAGAAGAGACAAGAAAAGATGTGCTGTGTGATTCAGGCCAAGGATGGACATGGATGGAAGAGGTCTTGGAGAGAAGAAGGAATTTGAAGCGAAGATACCCTAGTTAGCAATAATTATAGTTTTTTATGTGAAATATAAAGTTAATAATGCAAATATGTAGATTTAAACCGAAAGGTACATAAATAAAGTATTATCATTAGTAAAATTAGTTTTCTCCATACAACTTTTAAACTTGGGCCCCTTTTTTTATAGGGCGGTAATGTAATGATCGCACCCAAGCAGCGAGTACGCTTCGCTACCCCTAATGCCATAGGCATTGTAATCCTTGAACTAGCCCAGACATTGACACCTTCGTTACAATATTTAAGAACCCAAAAACGCGTTCATCTACAGAAATATGATGTAATACGATAGAAATAATTGTTAATAAGTTAGCTGAAATTATTGCTAACTAGGGTAAGTTAGCAATAATTATAGTTTTTTATGTGAAATATAAAGTTAATAATGCAAATATGTAGATTTAAACCGAAAGGTACATAAATAAAGTATTATCTATCTATAAAAAAAAATCTTTTTGGAACTAAAAATGTATTTAACATAGTAATTGTGGTGTGAAAATGCTTTTTTTTTAATATATTTTGAACATTGAATGCTATTGTTTCATAAATATTTACAAGTTTCCTTTGAATAAGTCTACGTCGCGCTGCTTATATCCTAGCGTCAAGGAAAGTGCAAATGTAGGCAGAGCCGCAGTAGGGGGGGGGGGGGGGTGCGACGGCTCGAGCGCACTTTTGCTCGTCACTTGGATTTTGAGAGGTGAGGACCTTTTTTTTGCTCATCACTTATATTTTGAGAGATGAGAACCTTGTTTTTATTTGCCAAGGGCGCCAAAACACGGCTCTGCCCCTAGCGCAAGTTTTCCTTACTGCGGCACTGAATGTAGGCCTGTAAAGGGGTAGCGGCGAGTAGGCAGTAGTGATGAACTGGTGGGGATCGGAGCTAGAATGCTGTTAGCGTCACATTAACAGTGATCACAGTACTATGAAATTATTGAATGTATTTATTTAAGTCGTAACTGAAATCGCTATACCTATATTATCTCTAAAAATTTATTGTTAGGTAGGTATTAATAATTAGTATTTTCTAACTTTTTCTTTTAAATTTATAGAAGTATCTTAGCTTAACAAATACGTT
This sequence comes from Liopterus haemorrhoidalis, assembly GCA_963971575.1. Taxonomy (NCBI): domain Eukaryota; kingdom Metazoa; phylum Arthropoda; class Insecta; order Coleoptera; family Dytiscidae; genus Liopterus; species Liopterus haemorrhoidalis. The sequence goes on from OZ020619.1 coordinate 39,912,627, forward strand.
TCGTATTTTAGATTATAAAACAATAGGTTTAAAAAATGAATACTGTCAAATCATTATTGGAAATTCAATTTAACAGACGAACGTTAGAAGAAAAAATTGATATTAAAAATTGGGGCGACCCACACCAAAATTAAATATTTCGGAAAGTGCAAAAAGCAAACATTATAATTATAAGAGGCAATTCAACAGAGTCTTATATGATAAAACGTCGTGGTTAAACACCTAAACCTATCCTTGTATTATAATTTGCAGCTCTGAGTCCCAAAAAGTCACGAGCCGCCACTGATATTAAGAATATGCGTATATAGTAAGATATGAGTAAGTGATTAAAATTATAATCGTGAAAGAAGACAAAATAGTGGCAAAGAAGACAGCTAATGTGGTCATAATACTGGGATATATACTCAGGTTGTGCAAAAAAATACGCCAGTCGTCGTTAAAATTGGAAATCAAAGATGAGCGACACTATAAGAATAAAAACATAAAGAAGTTTATTGCTTAAAGCTTTATCGTAATGCATTAGAACAGAGGTCGAAAATCGACGGTCTCAGAGCTACATGAAGCTCTTAGCTGGAATAAATGGTAGAATTTTTTACAATTTTTTGTAATTTTTTACAATTTGTGTTAATACAATAATATAATTATTGAAAATTCCAGAAAGATCTGAAATGAACAGGACATGTAATTAGAATGCCAGATAACCGTATGCCTAAGCAGGTACTGTATTCAGAGCTATCGCATGGCAGTAGAAACCCTGGAGTCCCGTACAGAAGATATAAAGATATGGTCAAGAGTTCACTCAAATCATGTCACCTCCTACATTCATCTTGGGAAAAGGTATGTACGATGGCTCCAAGTGGAAACACTCGGTGTCTTGTGCAGTGAACCAGTTTGAACAGCAGAGAATAACACTAGCTGACTAACAGATTATATAATCCGTCTCAATTTGTAATACGAAACTAGATCTGGTTACTTTGGTGACTGTTGTGGTGTAAACAGACTTTGGCGTATCCGTGTGAACCAATACTATGACAATATTATAAATGTATTGTCAATATACAACAAGAAATGATTTTTCACTGTTAGTTCCGTATTACAAAATGAGACAGATAATATCCGCCAGAACAAATCAGGTGTTCATGGCGGTCATTTTTAATAGTTACTTGCACGGCTACTTGTGCCAGTAAATAGGAACGGCTTCTATTCACTTGACTTGCATGAGATACTTGTGCAAGTACTGGCACCAGTACTGCATGTACGTCTACAGGATGCCAGTGACTTGTGCAAGTTACTTGCATCGTGTAACCAACCCATAAACTTTGTAAATCATACTTACAATAAACATTTTTTGTTTAATATCATTTTAAATTGTCTCTTTCTTTTTATTTTGATTTTTTGTGTCATTCTTACCAGTTATAATCCGTCTCAATTTGTAATACGAAACTAGATCTGGTTACTTTGGTGACCGTTGTGGTGTAAACAGACTTTGGCGTCTCCGTGTGAACCAATACTATGATAATATTATAAATGTATTGTCAATATACAACATAAAAAATGAACTTTCCCTGTTACGTATTACAAAATGAGACAGATAATATTTATTTTTTTGTCATGAAAATAAGTAAAAAATATTTTATTTTTGACATGTCATTCGTTTCACTGTTGTAATTTTAAATTTACACATTCCAACGTAAAAATGAAATAACCCAAGCAAGGTCCCTTCTCGTGACTACCTAAAAGAACGAAATTTCCATTTAGTTCCGCCTAAACGTTTGGAATAGCCTGTATTTCTCCATTGAACATAACAAAACAATGTCACACTCGTATCTTCCGCAAATCGCCATCAGATGTCAGGGCGCTTGAGTTTCTCCCATAGAGTACGTTCAACTTAACTTCATGCCAGGCGAATATTACCAGTCACTTGCGCAGAAACCAAATTTCGTCCATTACATTACCAACAACTAGCTTAACAGATTTCAGTGGCGTTACTTACTTTGATTTGTGTTTGACTACGCGTATTGTGCGATGTTGTTTGTTTATTTCCGTTATTATCATTTATTTCTCGTATGTTTCAAGGTATACCGTGTACTAAAATGAGTAAAAATGTATTTGAAATACATGATGTAATTGAAATACATGATTTTGTGTGTTTGGTTTCCACAACAATTGTTTAAAACCCTAATGTACGTCAATGTGATCAGCTGTTTTCTCACGCAGAATTGGTGACGTAATTTACGATACCCTGGCATGAAGTTAAGATGAACGTACTCTACCTATGTACATTTTGACATTTTACTTACAACATTATTCAACACACACAATACGAAATCCGGAGCACAATTTTTAATATAATTGTTGATAGATGCAGAAAACTGAATATGTATTGATATTAAACAAATTTTAAACAATAGTTTATAAAATGTATGGCACGCCGCACCTGCATAATTTTGTAAGCACATGTTATTATTTGCTCATGCGCAGAAGTGAAATTTAGCACAAAATAAGTTCCTGGAATAAAAATAGTACATTTTCACGGTCAATTAATATTGATCACAATTATCGATAGTTTAAAGTGTCAGGAAGAAGAATAATCAAAGAGCGAAAGTATTCAAGTTCATTCCATGTGACTAGATAATAAAAACAACATATTATAAAAAATAATTTATTTCATTCTACATTAATACAGCCAATTAATACTATTGGTCTTTTCATACTTAGTTTAATAAATATATTAAATAAATCGCACCCAAAATACCAAATTAATACAGTTAAAACAGCCTTAAACATACCAAAATCACCAATTGGTAGGTAACACTAAGACCGATTTTTAGTAAGATTGCAATATTGTACTTAAGGCAAAAAGAAACATCACAGACAATTATAAAACTAGCACCGATAAAGCAAAGCATTTTTATTAATACTACAAAAAAAAAAAAACAAATTTTTCTGAGGTGCAAACGGTGGACTATAGGAAAATGGTCAGAAGAAAGAATATCTGGCGGAATTATGTTGAATTAACCAAATAGACAATTTTGTTATTCTGACACACGTATTACATTTGTTTGGACGTGCCACGGTTGGTTACACGGATGTACACATTTAAAAATTAGATTGACGTGCAACGGTTGGTTACATGGATGTACACATTTAAAAATTAGATTGACGTGTAACAGTTGGTTACATGGATGTACACATTTAAAAATTAGATTGACGTGCAATGGTTGGTTACGTGGATGTACACATTTAAAAATAAGATTGACGTGCAACGGCTGGTTACATGGATGTACACATTTAAAAATTAGATTGACGTGCCACGGTTGGTTACATAGATGCACACATTTAAAAATTAGATTGACGTACCACGGTTGGTTGCATGGATGTACACATTTAAAAATTAGATTGACGTGCCACGGTTGGTTACATGGATGTACACATTTAAAAATTAGATTGACGTGCCACGGTTGGTTACATGGATGTACACATTTAAAAATTCAATTGACGTGTCACGGTTGGTTACATGGATGTACACATTTAAAAATTTGATTGACGTGCCACGGTTGGTTGCATGGATGTACACATTTAAAAATTAGATTGACGTGTCACGGTTGGTTACATGGATGTACACATTTAAAAATTTGATTGACGTGCCACGGTTGGTTGCATGGATGTACACATTTAAAAATAAGATTGACGTGCAACGGCTGGTTACATGGATGTACACATTTAAAAATTAGATTGACGTGCCACGGTTGGTTACATAGATGCACACATTTAAAAATTAGATTGACGTACCACGGTTGGTTGCATGGATGTACACATTTAAAAATTAGATTGACGTGCCACGGTTGGTTACATGGATGTACACATTTAAAAATTAGATTGACGTGCCACGGTTGGTTACATGGATGTACACATTTAAAAATTCAATTGACGTGTCACGGTTGGTTACATGGATGTACACATTTAAAAATTTGATTGACGTGCCACGGTTGGTTGCATGGATGTACACATTTAAAAATTAGATTGACGTGTCACGGTTGGTTACATGGATGTACACATTTAAAAATTTGATTGACGTGCCACGGTTGGTTGCATGGATGTACACATTTAAAAATTAGATTGACGTGCCACGGTTGGTTACATAGATGCACACATTTAAAAATTAGATTGACGTACCACGGTTGGTTGCATGGATGTACACATTTAAAAATTTGATTGACGTGCCACGGTTGGTTACATGGATGTACACATTTAAAAATTAGATTGACGTGCCACGGTTGGTTACATGGATGTACACATTTAAAAATTAGATTGACGTACCACGGTTGGTTGCATGGATGTACACATTTAAAAATTAGATTGACGTGCCACGGTTGGTTACATGGATGTACACATTTAAAAATTTGATTGACGTGCCACGGTTGGTAACATGGATGTACACATTTAAAAATTTGATTGACGTGCCACGGTTGGTTACACGGATGTTCACATTTTAATCGTGTACATCCGTGTAACCAACCGTGGCACGTCAATCTAATTTTTAAATGTGTACATCAGTGTAACCAACCGTTGCACGTCAATCTAATTTTTAAATGTGTACATCCATATAACCAACCGTGACACGTCAATCTAATTTTTAAATGTGTACATCCATGTAACCAACCGTGGCACGTCAATCAAATTTTTAAATGTGTACATCCATGTAACCAACCGTGGCACGTCAATCTAATTTTTAAATGTGTACATCCGTGTAACCAACCGTTGCACGTCAATCAAATTTTTAAATGTGTACATCCATGTAACCAACTGTTGCACGTCAATCAAAATTTTAAATGTGTACATCCATGTAACCAACCATTGCACGTCAATCTAATTTTTAAATTAGTACATCCATGTAACCAACCGTTGCACGTCAATCTAATTGTTAAATGTGTACATCCGTGTAACCAACCGTTGCACGTCAATCTAATTTTTAAATGTGTACATCCGTGTAACCAACCGTTGCAAGTCAATCTAATTTTTAAATATGTACATCCATGTAACCAACCGTTGTACGTCAATCTAATTTTTAAATGTGTGCATCCGTGTAACCAACTATGGCACGTCAATCTAATTTTTATATGTGTACATCCGTGTAACCAACCGTGGCACGTCAATCTAATTTTTAAATGAGTTCATCCGTGTAACCAACCATGGCACGTCAATCAAATTTTGAAATGTGTACATTCATGTAACCAACCGTGGTACGTCAATCTAATTTTTAAATGAGTTCATCCGTGTAACCAACCATGGCACGTCAATCAAATTTTTAAATTAGTACATCCATGTAACCAACCGTTGCACGTCAATCTAATTTTTAAATGTGTACATCCATGTAACCAACCGTGGTACGTCAATCTAACTTTTAAATGTGTACAGCCATGTAACCAACCATTGCACGTCAATCTAATTTTTAACTGTGTACATCCATGTAACCAACCATGGCACGTCAATCTAATTTTTAAATGTGTACATCCATGTAACCAACCGTTGCACGTCAATCCAATTTTTAAATTAGTACATCCATGTAGCCAACCGTTGTACGTCAATCTAATTTTTAAATTAGTACATCCATGTAACCAACCGTTGTACGTCAATCTAATTTTTAAATTAGTACATCCATGTAACCAAACGTTGCACGTCAATCTAATTTTTTAAATGTGTACATCCATGCAACCAACCGTGGTACGTCAATCTAATTTTTAAATGTGTACATCCGTGTAACCAACCATGGCACGTCAATCAAATTATTAAAAGTGTACATCCATGCAACCAAACGTGGTACGTCAATCTAATTTTTAAATGTGTACATCCATGTAACCAACCATAGCACGTCAATCAAATTTTTAAATGTGTACATCCATGCAACAAACCGTGGTACGTCAATATAATTTTTAAATGTGTACATCCGTGTAACCAACCGTTGCACGTCAATCAAATTTTTAAATGTGTACATCCATGCAACCAACCGTGCTACGTCAATCTAATTTTTATGTGTACATCCATGTAACAAACCGTGGCAAGTCAATCAAATTTTTTAATGTGTACATCCATGTAACCAACCGTTGCACATCAATCAAATTTTTAAATGTGTACATCCATGAAACAAACCGGTGCACGTCAATCAAATTTTTAAATGTGTACATCCATGCAACCAACCGTGGTACGTCAATCTAATTTTTATATGTGTACATCCGTGTAACCAACCGTGGCACGTCAATCTAATTTTTAAATGTGTACATCCCTGTAACCAACCGTTGCACGTCAATCAACATGTTTATTTTAAATAATTATTACGGTTTTGGCAACTATTGTTAACAAAACCATAAACTCAGTAGGTATAATGGTTATACTTTCAGTCATTATTGTAATCAATAAGTGAGAGTGGCCAATTCCTTTTGGAAATACTATACAAATACGGTCCTGGCACCAACCGACGGCCGGTCTTGGGCTACATAAGGTCGAGGAGGTACTGGGAACAGTAGTCAAATATGTATAAGCGTTCAGACAAGCGCGCATATTCGAGTTGAGTTAGTTATTCAGTTGTCTACAATGATATACCAAAGAATTTAAATAAAGATTATCTGTTGTTATATTGAGTGATATTGGTTATTTAAATATTATTGTTAGAATAATAAGTGTATAGTGCAATATTTAGATATGGCAATAATATTCATTTTAAAGCAATACTTGTAGCTAAAACGACCCTTGATCTAAATTGCGCAGTTTTGGAAGGTGAATAAATTAAAATAAAGTCTGAGAGGAACCGTAATCAGTTAAAATTTATGGCGCATAGTTACTTATATTGGCACCTGAATAAGGTCTAGATGGCACCTTGAAGCACCAATTAGCTGTGCCCATTTTTGAGCCTAATAATAAAAGTTTTGCACCTCAGAAAAATTAGTACGGTTAAATATAGGAAACACAACATTAAAATTATTATTATAGTCTTTTCTTAAATTAATTGTCTTATAACAAAGACAAAATCACTGGAATTTAAAAATACATCAGTCAAATATTAAAATTTTGCGCGTAAATGTCGACGCATTAAAAAACTTATCTTAAAAAGAGACATTTTGAGTCTTATTAATAACTTCTTGTTGTAAAATGGCCATTTCAGATTTCAAAGAATCCAAACAAGAACGTAAATTTAATAGTGGCCTATCTGGAAGAACAATACTTTCTTTTAAAAGACGATTTATATAATCGTCATCAACTGTTTGACTAGAATCGATTTTATTATTTGTTTCAGCCTGTAAAGAGTCTAAACGCATTTGTAGAACCTGAAAAAAGAAATAAAATAAATAAATAAATAAGAAAAAAAAAAAGTTAGGTATATAAATAAAGTTAATAATAAACTAAAATTAATAAAACTTATTAATAATAACAATAATTATCATATTAGTGTTTATTAAATTACATTTATAACACATTATAGTATCAAACTTACTTTATTTTGATTTATTGTGCCTTGCAATGACATTTTTAAGTCAGCGCAAAGTCTCTGTAAAAAGAATTTATCATTCCGTACAGCCTCTAACTCGTTCTGGATCTCGCTAAGATTATTACGCAACTCTGTAATCGTATTCTCTAAAGTATGAATCTTCAGTGCGTACTCATTCTCTAAGATATTAATTTTACCCTCTGCGTTGGAAAGTTCAAGATTCTTTTGATGTAAGTGACAACTTATTGTCTGAAAAATAACATTATTTTATATTAGTTTAAATAAAATATAAATAGAAAATTGAGGAGGGAACCTATTGCAAAAATAGTGAACAACTTAACACAATAAAAGAGGACAAGATATTAAAGAGAAAGATGCTCAAAACTAGCAATTCTGACATATTATCAAGAATCAAACGTTTCCTGCAAGTAACGCTTCATATTTTTACGAATACGGCCCTGCAAAGACTACAGTGGCCTTGGGATAGGAGAGCGACCTTTGAATGTTCGGGAGTTAAACCGAATATTCGAGAAATGTATGGAACGATTTAAGCTATTATATAAAACGCGTGCTACCTGAGTCGAATCAAGTCGTATTTAGGCGGTTCAGTCAGCTCAGCGGGACAGTCAAGGTCGTCAATAAGTCAGTTACATGCATTCAAGTCCACAGTAGAGACATACAAGTGATTAAGCTTAAGTGTAGTTACTGAGTTAGTGGAATTTAGTTAGTGGAGTATTGTACTAAAAAGAAACAAAAAATATACATTACTTTTATTTCATCTGCTAACAGGTCATCTTTAGCAGTTTGTTCTTCGAGTAATCTTAGATAATCATCCAATTTCTTTTTACATTCCTGATATCTTATTTGTTCTGTCTCCAACTGGTCAGCAAGATCCATTTTACTACTTTCTAGTTTGTCACAAACTAATTTTAATTGTGAAAATTCTACTTGTTTAGTATCTAAAAGGCTGTTGGCATTATCTAAACACATTTGAACACTTGATAATTGTTTTTTTAATGCACTGGATTGTAGTTTTTCATTAAAAAGCTGAAAAAAAAAATATCTTCAATTAAACCCCAGTAAAGGCTCATTTACATTTAGATACAAGCGTGAGGACATGTATGCGATACAAGTCAAATTGACTTGTCGCGATACATCACCTCATACATGAGTTCATACAATTTGTATAATTTGTCAAACCCAATGACATTTGCTCATACTTTCTGTATGAGCACAATTTTCCATATACTTGACTTGTATGAGTTGACAACCTGCTTTATTAATTAGGAAAATCAGAAGCAGTAATATCTGGGATGTAAAGTCGAAGGAGTATAAAGATTTTAACAAAAAAAAAAGATATTTATGATAAAATTTCTGAAGAGTTAAGTTGCACGGCTAAAGAAGTAGAGACAAAATGTGCAATTTACATACATATTCTCACATAATTTCTGAAGCATGAACCATCTTCTAAAGTCAGTTCATTAATCAACATTGGGTAGGCCCCATGGGTTTCTCGTCGAGATAAAAAATTAGCTGTGGCCACCACAAGACCGACCGCCATCACAAAGTATTTGTATAAAATATATTCTAGCAGCAGAGTAGAAATAACTTGGCCTAAGATTTTCTAATAGAGATATTACTTATCATGACCATGGAAACATTACATATAAGTATGAAAAGTTAGATACTTAGAAAAAATTTCGAAAATTTTTTAAATTTTTTTTCGTTTTATCAAATAATGTCTCAAATAAAAGTTGTTAATTTTGCTTTTATAGCAACTTTTGTTAGATAATTTTTTTCGAAATATTTTTCTGTTGTTAAATATTCGCAAAGATCTTAAAATCGACACGAGTAAACTCCCATTTCTAGTCAACCGATTTTTACCAAAAGTTGATCAATGCCATTGATGTCAAAAGCTTAAATATGAAGTTTCATAGAAATTCTTTTAGCGGAATTTGCTCTGCACGGACGGACGGACGGACGGACAAACAGACAGACCGACAGACATCATGCTAAAAATAGTCGAAACGTTATGTAGGGACCTCAATTCGTGGAGGTCCATCGAAATCTCGAAATGTTAAAATCGGTATGATCACAATACCTCCCTTATATATGTTGGCGGACGGTAAAAATAGCAATAATAATTCCTAACAATAAAATAAAATATTAAGGCCCGGTCTTTCCACCTTCAGATAAAGTTCCAGGTAACTATCTGACAGATAAGGTTATTTGTAACTTCATCTGCTGAATAAATGTCAATACCAGTCAGTGAATTCAATATGTCAGTCTCATTATCCGTTAGATAACTATCCGATAGATACATTTGTATAGAAAGAAGGGATGACATTTACTCAGCAGATGAAGTTACAAATAACCTTATCTGTCAGATAGTTACCTGGAACTTTAACTGAAGGTGGAAAAACCGGGCCTAAAACTTGAAAAATGTTTTTACCTGTTTCTTGCATTCTGTAATCCCTTGTTCTTTATCTGTAATCTCTTTTTCATACCAAAACAACTTGTCTTTAACCGTTTTAAACTTACATTCCATTTCATACAAATCTTCTTTGATTTTCTTCATTTCCACACATTTTTCACAATCATTGTGTTCTTTAACCGCATTTTCTCCTTTTTCTTTCTCCAAATTTACAATTGTATCGTTTAATTTATCACATATTTCCTTATATTCATTACATCTTGATTTTAAAGTTTCAAATTCAATTTCTGTACGATTGTTAGCAAGTTTTAAATCATTTATTTCGGTTATTGCAAAACTGTACGTTTCTTGTAGTTCATTTAGATTTTTTTCTGCTGTTTTACGAGCACGTAATTCTTCTTTAAGCTTTCTTAAGAGAGTACTTTTATTTTTTTCATACCTAGAATTAAATTAAATAGATAGATATAGTTAAATAGATAGTTTTTATAGTACGCCCATTACTTAAAGTTCGTAAAGTCCGTTCTACATTATACTTTTTTCAATACTATCCAACTCTGACGTCATTTCAACTTTTGATACTAGAATATAGTGGGGGGAAAAATAAGAGACAGCGATACTATCTTTTATTACTTTGTGATACTCTTAACTGCCAAATTAAAAAATTCTAGGTTCAAGTGACAGACAACAGTTTGGTTATAGAACCAATTCTAGTAACAAATTTATAAATATTGTTTAATTGTGCTTAAGATTATATTTAATTATATGTTCTAAATAAACTTCTTATCAACTTAATAAACTTCTAAAAGTTAAATTGTAAACAAAAACTAAAAAGTTGATAGTTGGTACGACTGAGAAGTCACCCAAAAATTTGACCGGAGGTATGTTTGAAAATAGTGTAGTTTGTAGTGTAGCATCGTAAGTTGGAAGGAAGTATTGTGTTTCACATTAAACTTTTTACGTCAGTACTACGCAAAAAATCTGTAGTGCTTCGTAAAAAAGTATAATGTAGAACGGACTTACGGCAATAATGAACGAATTCGGATGGTAAATGACGATGATAGTAAAAAAACTTACTTTTCATATTTATCAGTATCTCCTTTTGGATAATTCTTTAACTCTCTCACTTCTTTCTTATTTATTGTATTTTCCGTACCACTTTCTTCATCCGTCTGTATTTCAACAGAACTCATACTATTCTTCATTTTAATATATTCAAATATAAAATTAATCTGCTTCTTCAAATCTTCAAAATTATTAACAACAAAGTAACATCTTTCTTCAATTTTAGACACCTTATCTTGAATGCGATTTTTAGCAATCAACAATTTATTTTTTAATGTTTTGATAACTTTTTGATTAAATTCTATTTTTTGATTTTGCGTTTTCTTTAATTCTAATAACAAATTTAAATAATCATACATTTTATCAAATATATTTTCAGTATTTAATTGTTCAAGGTTTATATTATTGCTATCAAATAATTCATTTAATTTTGATTTTATGTTTTGGAGATTTATATTTTCTAAAATATCCGTTTGAGTTGCGATATTTGTAATAAATTTTTCTTTTTTTATTAGTTCGAGTTGTTGAGCTAAATCATGTTTTTCCCATTCTGAATTCTTGCACAGATTATTAAACTGTTCAATAACAAGATTTGAGTCAGTAATTTTTTTGTGCAAATCCTGAATTTGAAGCTCTAAAGCTATGTTTATATCCTTCAATTCTCTAACTTTAAAATTTTCATTCTCAAACGAATTTTTTACTTTTTCAATTTCATCTTTTAGGATAATTAATTGGTTTTCTTTATCTTTAATTTCATTATTTAACAAATCGCAATTCTGTGTTTGATTGTATAGTTGTTCTTCTCGAATAGTCAATGATTCTATCACCTTTTCATACTCTTCATTTTGAAAATCTTTTTCGAAGTCTTTTAGTTTTGATTTTAAATAATTGTTTTCTTCAACAAGTTTCTCTTTTTCAAGTAATGACTCGTTGTATGTGTTTTTTAGTTCTATAAACTCAGCTTGAATACCTTTACTAGTTAATACTTTTTGTTGCAATTCCTCGATTTCACAAACCTAGAAATTAAAATATATTTTACATATTTCTGAAAACACAAGATGTTCACAAGGGCTAAGTAACGTATAGGTCAGTTAAAAGGCTGTTTCTTGACATTTATTTATTTTTTATATTTGTACAGCCTTGGAGAAATGCATGGAGCACCCATGCAGTTATAATATAACATCTAAATTTATGTACATTGTAACTTGTATATATTTGACAAAATGTTTTTAAAATATTATTGACACATTCTAAAAGACATACGTATAATCATATAATCGAAAATGTAAACAGAGTTATGATAAATCTTGAAATACAAATAAATAGAGGCTCAGATCTGTTACGTTTTGTTTACATAAAAATAAACAACTAGGGCTTGGATCATTATTACACATGCGTTTGAAGTGAACACTGTCTTTTTCATGTTTTATTGAGTTCAAGTGAATATTTTTAAATATATTATGGCTAAAAAACGTGACCTCACTGTGGCAGAAAGGAGTCAAATTGTACTGCTCCATTCACAGGGACAGCCGCATGTGATAATTTCAAAAAAAAATATGGAGTGTTCAAGAAAAGCAGTAAAATTACCATCAACCGGTTCCAAGAGACTGATACTTATGAAAACAGACCAAAAACCGGAAGAAAACGTGCAACCACTTACAGAGATGATCGTTTTATAAAGAGAAGTGCTCTTTGTAAACGCTCAATATCGTCAAGAGACCTGGCTGGTGATCTGTTGGAGCATAGAGAAGTTTTAAATTAGAAGACATCTAGTGGAATCTAATTTGCATGGAAGAAGAGCTCGCCAAAAACAACTGTTGACCGAGTGACACAAAAAACTTCGCACTGAGTGTGCCAAAAGAGATTTAAATTCTACACCTGATGAATGAGCGAAAATCATTTGATCTGATGAGACCAATATAGAAATAAGCATTAAGCCTGTAATACATGATGCGATTTCTCGTTTTGAATCTCGTACGATTTATCGTACAAGAATTATTGTATCGTGTACTACAGGATTTTCGTACGAGATCTTGTACGATATTGAAAACCATCCAATATTTATGCTCCAGACCTAAAATATTGTATAGAAATGAACAGATATCGACGCAGTAGATTATTGCGCATAGTCACGTGACCGATACCGTTAGGAATAATTATCGTACGATAAATCGTACGAGATTCAAAACGAGAAATCGCATCATGTATTACAGGCTTTATAATGGTTTAATGTACGAATTTAGCAGAAAAATAAATTTGTAAGCAATTATTGTACTAACAATATAAAATTTAATTTACTATAAATTTACAAAATTAAGGTTGTTTTATTCTTTTGTGAATCAGCTTTTTGGACAACCTGGAGCCATCTTTGTAAGACGTAAGACGGGTGAAGCTTTTCATCCTGACAGCATCATCCCTACGGTCATATTTGGTGGTTGTAGCATCATGATCTGGAGGTGCATGTCCGCCAGTGGCTTAGGTGAAATCATTTTGTGCGAGGGACGCTTTATTCTACTCGTTATATTACCATGCTCAATGAAGTTTTGGAGCCATCAATATTAAAATTATTTGATAAAGACAATCTAAAATATGTTTTTCAACAAAATAATGCCCCCTGTCACAAAGCTAAAGTAACAAATGAATGGTTTTCCAAAAACAATGTGCTACTTTTTGCATGGCCCCACAGTCACCAGATTTATCGCAAATTGAAAATTTATGGTCGATTCTGATAAACAAGGTGTCTCTTTACGCAAATCAAAAGAAGAATTGAAGAAAATTATTGTGGACGAATGGCTCAATGTACAATCCGATGTACGTAAAAAACTTGTGGACAGTATGCCTAAAAGGGTACGTGCGGTAATTGAAGCACTAGGAGGTACCACAAAATATTAATAATTTTGATTAAAGTTGTCATTAAAAGCTGTATGTATTTTATTTACCATTTTTCCTGTAATAATCCTAAAATTCAATAAAACGTAGGGTGCTCCATACATTTGTCCAAGGCTGTATTTGGCACTATAGTCAAACGTTTAAGCGGAACTAAACGGGATATTTTTTTGTATAATATTAAAAACAAAAACTTACCCTCCAGTTATTCTCCATGAATAATTCTTGTTTTTCACATTCAAAAGTGCTGATAATTTTACTTTTCTCCTCCAAAGTTTCCTTCATATTATTATAACATTTCATAAACTTATTAAAATCTTCCCGTACATTTTTAATAACTTCATCAATCTCTTCCTTTTCCCGATTAGCTGCGTGTAGTGCCACCTCAAGATTAACAATCTTATTACGCAGATCCAGCAACTGATTATCCTTTGTTCGTAAATTTTCATTATAGTTATTACATTTCATTTCCAAACCACTATTAGCATTCTCAAGATTTTGATAATGAAGTTCTTTTTCGTTTAACATTTTTTGTAACGTTGTTACTCTAACCAAGTAATCAGCGTTTTGTTTATTTAGAATTTGTATCAATTCATCCTTTTCGTGTATATTCTTGTTTAAAACATTAATCCTATCTTCATATTCTTCAATTAATAATTTTTGTTCTAGATCTTGAGTGTTATCGATTTTGTACTCTATTTTTGTGTCTTGCGTACAGTCTCTTAAAGCTTCTCTTTCAATTAAATCAGCTTCTATAACTTCCATTTTGCGTAACATTTTTTCTTTTTCCCGTATTGCTTTTTTTCTTATTTCTTCACTTTGATTCTTCCACTGAGCGACTTCTGATTTAAGAGTCTCAGTTTTTTGTGCATTTAATATTAAATTTGATTGCGTCGACATTAATTCTTGTTGTATTTTACTTTTAGCGTACTGGCAAGCATGTAACTGATCAATGTACCATTTTTCAGATTTTTTAATAGAGTCAATTTCATTATTTAATGATGTGACGAAGTTGTTTAATTTTAATTTTGCTTGTATTTGATTTTGAAGCTCTATATGTTGTTCGGTTATCTTATTTTTTAGGCCATGTAAAACTGAATTTTTAGAATCAAGGTCAATTTTAATTTCTTGTAGATTAACTCGTAATTTTTCATTTTCCGATTCGATTTTAGAGAGCTCCATTTGAAACTGTTTGGATTCATTTTGACTTAATATCAGTTTTGAGTAAAGCTCGGAATTTATTTTTTCTATATTGTTTAATTTTGATTGTAATCTAGTATACTCTTCGAATAAAGCATTTTTTTGCTCAGATTTTGTCGTATCAAATAAAAACTTTTGTTTGTCTTTCAATAAACCGTCGTACTGAGTTTGTAGGGTGTTAAGTTGACCTTCACAATTTGCTTTTTGTCTCATAAGTTCTTGATATTTCTCTTGCCAATTTAATTCTGTTTTCCATTCTAAATCTTTAAGAGCGAATTTGTAAGTTTCGTTTTGAGCTTGGGATTCTTCCAGTTTTATTCTTAGTTCTTTTATAGTGTTTTCGTAAACTTTATTTGTATCGATATCAGAAATACTTGATAAGATGCTACATGGTACGTCTGTTATATTTGATGAGACGTTAGAAGCCGTTTCATATTTTTCAATAGGAGATAACGGTGCAAAGTCTTGCGGAACTGGTGTTGCACACTCAGAACGATCAGAATTATCCAAACTTTCAAACTTTATATTTGGTTGATTATAAAAAGCATCTAAATTATTATTATTTGTTAAAATATTTATACTATTAAACGATCCAAAATCTAAACTGTTTGACGTTAAAATATTTCTACTTAAACTTTTATCTTTTGTAGCGTTTTGTAAGCTTTGATTACTTAAAGTTCTATGTACTCTTGGAAGTTCATTATGGTCCACGTAGTAATCGAGTTTAGAATATAAAGATGTTGAAGATGATTTCCTTTGAAACCTTCTCGGTAGATTAAAAGCATCATTAGGATTTTTATCGTGAGATGTTATTGGTACCTGCATTTTATTATTATATGCTAACTATCTTAAAACAATATATATGTATAAGCTCACGTGAAATTCTGTTAATGGATCTACCACTTTTTCGAATGGATTTTCACTGATATCATCCTTTTGTGGATTTTCATCACTCGTAACAGGTTGAAAGGGGTTATATGCCATTTTTAAAGTTACTGGGATTAATAGTTTCATGGGTCATGGTATGATTTGACATTTAACTAACCTTAAATGTAAAATAACGTCAGATACTAGCATTTAAAGAATTAATTTATTTATTGTACTTACTTAATTATTAGTGCATGTTATTTGACAATGAAATTCAATAGAATTAATACTTATCTAAATTAAATAAATATTATAATGCGAAAATCGGTACACTACTCAATACAACACGTCAACATTTAAATGTCAATAACTATGTACAAACCACTTCAAAAACATTGATCAGACGAAAAATTATGCCGAATCACCAGAATTTATAAACTATTTTGTTCTTTATCCTTATGGACCAATATAAAATAGGCAATTCTAATAATAATTTAGCGTACAAATTTTTGCGATAAATATTTAATTAATTGATAAAAATGCAGAAATAATTTATGTTGTTTGACCTACTTTTTAGTTGTGTTGTTGACCGCTTGAGAGCAGTAGTGCCATTGTTTACACTGATAAAAAGACGCTGTCAAATATTGTGAAATAATCATTTTTACAACAAAATTACAACTGATTTCCCATAGTTTCACTTATTTTTACATAATCCCAAATCAGTGCAACATAATTGAGAACAGTTTTACATGTATTTAAGTCAAATAAAATCCTTTTAAATCTTTAAAGGTCCAGTTCAATGTACTTTCATTTTCATGCTTTGTTTGTCCTTGATTTATTAAATAATATATTTTTATTTAAAATCAACATAAATAGTTTTTAAAAAATTGTTTTATATGTCATTCGTGATGTTTTTGAAATGGGTGCATGTCTAACGTTGGAAAGAGAAGACGGTAAAGCTCGGAAAAGAAGTGATGAAATAGATCGACAGTTGGGTGAACAAGCGAAACAAGATAAAAATGTTATTAAAATATTGTTGCTTGGTGCGGGGGAGAGTGGGAAAAGCACACTTGTTAAACAAATGAAAATTATACATGCAGATGGATTTACAATTGCTGAGTTACGAAGTTTTCGACCAACTGTATTGGATAATCTGCTAGCATCGATGAAATATGTTTTATCTGGAATGGGATTGTTGAGAATAAACTTAGAAAACTCTAAAAATAAGGTAAATTTTATCAATATTTAATTAAATACTATTTTCTTATATATTTTCTGTTAGGTTTTCGCACAAATTGTTCTGACAGCAACAAGTTGTTTTGATATGGAATTTAATGTAATTCCCAATGTCGCACATGCATTACAAGTACTGTGGTCTGATAGAGGCGTCCGATTAGCTGTTACACGAGGCTATGAATATGAGTTAAATGATTCTGCATTGTAGTAAGTTATATTACACCATTTTTTAGTTTATTTTCTTTATTAGAGTCTCATAGGTATGACCAAAAAATCATTGTACCGTCACTTATGTCTATACGGTAGTAATTTTGGCCAAATGGCTGGACTTTTCAAAATCTAATTCTGTTTAAATCAAAGATACAGATTATAGTATTTCTTTATCACTTACTACATACCTATTAAACCCTGAAATGTGTATTTCACCTTATATTATTCTTTTTATTTTTAGTTTATTTGATAATATGGAGCGTATCTGTGATCCAAAATATGTACCTACTCCCACCGATGTCCTAAGAGCTCGTGTCCGTACTCAAGGAATAATCGAAACTCATTTTCGAATAAACGATAAAATCGTATCAATGTACGATGTTGGAGGACAAAGATCTCAACGTCGAAAATGGATATATTGTTTTGATGATGTTAAATCTGTATTATTTGTCGTGTCGTTGAGCGGCTACGATATGACACTCGTTGAAGATTCAACTGTTAATAGATTAGAAGAAAGTTTGAATTTGTTCGAACAAATTGTTAATAATCCATTTTTTAGAGAAGCAAGTTTTGTCTTGTTTTTGAATAAGTTTGATTTATTTAGAGAGAAGATTAATCATTCACAACGACATTTGAGGCTCTATTTTCCAGATTACAAAGGTAAGAATTTCATAAATAAATTACAGTAAACACTTGATTTAATAAACTAATAGGGGGGGAGGAGAAATAAATGAAAAATTTCACTTTATTGCATATTTAAGAGCAGTAGTTACCACAAGTAATACGTATAAAAAAATTCTGTATTCGTCTTTTCGTAAAACTATTATAAATAAAAAATAGATTAAAAAAGATTTCTCTGCAGATGCATGAATGATTACTATTGGCTCCCCACTTTTACGACCATGCCTTCTCGTTTCTAACGTTATAATATACTTCATTCTAAGCATAAAAAATCTGTTTTACATTGTGCCAGAGGTCAAGAAATCACTTACCTTTTCTGCCCTATATTGGCGTCGAACACCTAGTATTGTAAATGATCAAACTTTTTTCTTTTTAGGTCCAGATAAGGATGTAGATAGAGCAGCTCTATTTATTCAACACAAATTCGCCCTCCGAAACAAAAATTCTCAAAGAACATTATATACTCATTTTACAACAGCTACCGATACTGCCAACGTTCAAGTTGTATTCCAATCAGTGATGGATACGGTAATTTCAGATAATATCGGACAAGTTACTTTACTTTAACACAGGGGTCTCCAAACAGTTTCGAAAGAGGACCACTTCATTTTTATTTAACTGAAGAGGGTAATGTAGCTAGGTGGCAACAGGAACATGCATTTTTTCGGCCATAGAATTAAGACCAAATACAGTCGAATAAATTTGATTTTTTTTTCTTCTATTCATTCAATTATTCAAATCGCAAGGATTGGGTAACTGTCATATATTTATAGATTTTTTTCATATAAATAATGTTACAGTACAATATAATTAGGGTAAAAAAAAACTTATTTTACTATAATTCAAAATTTGAGTTATATTTAAAAAACTAGCCAAATAATATTATTAATAAAAATAATAATTTTATGGATCTGATATTATTTATTTAGAAAGTTTTTCAAAATGTACAAATGTCTACAGGCCGGATGAAATCTTGCGGAACGTAGTTTTGGGAACCCCTGTTTTAACACAGTATATGCGAGTTCGAAAAAGATAATTCTCTTTTCCCGTTTACAATGTGTTAACAGCTAAATGTAAATTACAAATTAAAAGCTTCGAAGTGCCAAAAGGACACACTAAATATCTATGATCGACAATTTCAAAATTAGTTTTTTATACGTATAACCAGTGTTGGGATTTAGCCGTTCTCTTTCAAAATATGGACAGATTAAAAGTTTATAATTTATATTAATAATAAAACTCGTGCCTCCAAAGAAACACAAGGATCTCGCTAAATATTTGTTGAAATTAAAGTCTTTAAATTATTTATTTATGTAATTTGTAGTTTTTAACTTTATATTTATGACGACTTAAATTTCTTTTTTACCGACCGCCAACATATATAAGGGAGGTATTGTGATCATACCAATTTTGACATTTCGATGGATCTCCACGAATTGAGGTCCCTACATAACGTTTTGACTATTTTTAGCATGATGTCTGTCCGTCCGTCTGTCTGTCCGTCCGTCTGTCTGTGTACACGTGCAGAGCAAATTCGGCTGAAAGGATTTTTATGAAATTTCATATTTAAGCTTCTGCCATCAAATGGCACGAGTTGTTCAACATTCGGTAAAAATCGGTTGACTAAAAATGGGAGTTTACTCGTGTCGATTTTAAGATTTTTGAGAAAATTTCACAACAGAAAAATATCTCGAAAAAATTTATTAAACAAAAGTTGCTATAAAAGCAATAACTAATAACTTTTATTTGAGACGTTTTTTGATAAAACGAAAAATTTGGAATAATTTCTGTAAAATTTTTCGAAATTTTTCATATTTATATGTAACGTTTCCATGGTCATGATAAATAATATCTCTGTTAGAAAATATTAGGTCAAGTTATTTCTACTCTGCTGCTAGAATGTAATTTATATAAGTACTTTATGATGGCGGTCGGTCCTGTGGTGGCTACAGCTGATTTTTTTTTTTAATAACAAGATCAAGATTTGTCTAATATGAGAGGTACACTTTAGGGAAATGGAATGCCAAGGGGTACGCATGTAAAAAAAGATTGGGAACCACTGCTTTAAAAACGAGCTAACTGACTAAAAAAGTTAAATACCATCACTGGAAGCGACCCACCGAAACATTTGTCTATCATAGAAAATAATTTTAAGTTTAATTTATATTTTGTAAATATATACTTAAAAATTTTCCTTTTTATGCAATATTGTGTTCAATATTTGTATTTTTTTATAAACTTTATGACAGCTTTTGTATTTGTGTAGCTTTAAAGCTAAATAGAATTAAGCTTTAATTGTTTTTAAGATTGCTAAGTGCCTTATTGTGCAATTTAGTGTAGAAGAAAGACTCACCACAAAAGAAAATCAGAAAAGAATAACTAATTAAGACAAATAAAACCTGAACATTAAATTTAAAAATTGGCGTAGATTTATTTACGCATTAAAATATATATTCCTAGACCGCAGATTATTGACTTTTCGTAAAATTAGTTTCCACAAAACATCACACTGAACTGTGCTAAACTAAATCGAAATATTTAGGTCAAAATAGGAATTCTAAAATTTTTGACTGTTTTTTTCTTTTGTGGTGAGTGTTTCTTATTAGTGTAGTGCTTGATAATGTCATAAAACAAGTACCTAATTAGCCAAAATTATAATTATAAGCGAGATCTCACAACACATGGATGTGTTCAAATAGAAATTGTACTAATTTTATTGCCTGTGATATAAGATCGGCCCTCTATCTCAATTTTTGTACTAAATGTACTCATTAACTTGCCACAGAATATTTTCTGATAGTTTTGTAACATTTTGTAAGATTTTTTATGAACCAAAAGTTCCTTATAAATATATTTCTTAAAAAAGTTTGTTTACTTTTTAGATACCTTGCTCTATTTGTGGCATGCACAAACTATTGAGGGAGATTTAAATTTTAAGATAATGGTAAGTATTAATACTAACTAAATCGGAGAAATATTAAAATTACGTTAACAATTATTTTATTAACATAGAAGTAAATATTTGATGCCGCATCAGCGATATCGTTAGTCGATGCACGCATCGGATTCACGACAGTGTTGGCGAGCCCAGATGCCGCCTCACTGATGCCGACTGCATGTTTCAACATGTGTAGGCTTGCATCAATGTTTGTTTACAATTATTGGGCGAATTATATTTAATAGGTATTAAAATTAACAGTCATCCATTCTTAAATAATTGTAATAATCTTTTGGTTCATTTATTAAAAACCCTTATGTAGGGAAATCGGTGAAACAGTGCAGTTGCGTCACCAAAAAAATGTGACATCAGGTTTAGTACGTTAACATTCATCTATTTAACGAATGTATTATTTGTACGCTGTCACTTGTATCGAAATGAAATGAAAATATAAGAATAAGAACAGAATAGAAACAAATAAATTATTCTAATAGGCAAAATAGCCCTACAAAGGACTGATATGATCCAAAAATATGATCAAAGAAAATAAAATAAAAATAAGTTGAATATAACCTAAAAACTATGCAGTACACACAAAATCAAATAAGAAAATGTAAAACTGCTAAATAAACAACAAACTAAATAAAAAAAGTTTTTAGAAATTACTATAGGGGAAGTATTTTAAGATCGCAGCGCTATTGTGGCAAACTTGGAACCTTCAAAATAGACATTCGTTACATATAAATAACGTGAATTTTAATGTTTACTGGTGGTTTTTGTAATTTTGCTACAATATTAATACTTGTTTTTATGCAATTATATTTTTATGCAAACATTTTTTATAAAAAAAGCGCGATAGAATGTCTATTTCTGTAGTTCCTAAAATCTCACCAGATGTCATATCGCTTAGCAATTTTTCCCTATAAGTTAGATATTTTAACACAAGTCAGTATCAAAGCACAACAGACGTATTATTAAATGACAAATGTAAACATCGTTTTATTCAGGGATAACAATACAAATGTCCCTATATTAAATAAACACTTTTAAAATTTGTAAATCTTCAAAATGACTATCGAACACAAACTAAATATGACTTCAAAAGGTATGTTTTAGTAAAATAAAAGAGTAAAGAGCAATATTAGTCTATAATTCACATGCAAAAAAATCGATTTAGTTATTTTGTCGCCACTAAGTTTGTCATTGAAATTATGACGCAAAATGACGAACTGCGCTGATTTAGCGACTGAGCTATACCGTCATTTTGTCGTCTGTCTGTTCGGTAAAAATTGTAGCTAAACGGCTAAACCTAGAGAGTTGAAATTTGGCATGCTTATACAACTCTTTGACCCGCACATAGGAAAAATACTAAAACATCTAAAAACATATTCCCTTAAAAATTTAACAAATATGTGTTCATAGAAAAAAAATATTTTTTTAAAATTCTGAATAGGGTATTAAATGAAAGCCCTTAGTACGAGTATTACCGATCAACATTTTATTTTTGCAAAATAAATTATTTTGAAGCGATTTTTGCCAAATTGTGCAAAAAAATACAGGATTTAGCTGTATCCACGTAATTGTAAGTCTAGTGTAATTAGTGTAAATATTTAAACCGTATCATAATTAAAGTAGATTAGCTAAAATGTTGACTTTAATTCATCAAACCCTTAATCCTTCCAAGAAATCATAGCCAGCTAGCGGACCTATAATAAGGGGGGAGGCCCAGACTTGATCCGCTCGCAAGTCTGGATACTCATAATATGAGGGAGACCTATAGCTGAGGGATGAGAGTAAGTACGAATGAAATAAATAAATCAGCCAACCGTGACATTTCATATTTATATATCAGAGTTCCCCACAGCATGCATCAGTAGTGTCTGTCCAACAGCCAGTGATGCCTTGGAATCAATGCATGCCTCATAGTGTATGGGTGATTTAAGTTCCTTGTCCTCTCCATTCGTCTCGTGCAGATCTTCGCCAGAAAGTGGTATTCCTGGACTGGTTACAGAAATGAATCAAAGGAAAATGAGAACTAGGATACAAAGGGAAATATGGAATCGAGAACAGGCAAAAAGACTTAAACCGTGTAACATAACATCTGATTTGTTTTTGGTGTGCCAAACTAAGTAACAAAAAAGTTTTAATTCACTATCCTGAATAGTAACGTCTTAAATTAAGTTTTATCAACATTTATTTTCCTATAACTTATAATACACGTGTTTTTACAATATAATATATTTATATATATGTATATACCATCAAATTTGGTAATGGCACAATAATATGACAAGATCAAAAATGTACCCGTTACGAAAAACGGCTTTAATGATCGAAAACAATTAACAAAAATCAATATTATATACAGCGTTTAACAGAAAAAAAAAAACTTACATAACAAACAATAAAGCTGTATTATATAAATATTACTGATTTATTATTGCCAAGCAAACGTTCTACAATTCAGAACACCCCTAATACTATATTTTTCAGAAAAATGTTCCCTAATTACAGTTAATTCAGATCTAGACGAAATTTTGAGATTTTTGATTCGAATAATTTAATTGAATTTATTAATAAAAATAAATACATTCTAGTTGACCTAAAATACCTAATACAACCATTTTAGGTTAACCAGCTTATACACACTCTATGCTGTACAATATTCTGTACAAATTTTGTACAGTACAATTCAAACAAAATAAACTTGTTTAATTTGATACAAAGTTTGTTTTAGTTTAATTTTATTAATAAATTCAATTGTTTTTTTAATAATTGAGCTTCTCAAATAAAAATGCTTCTGCGGCAAAGCTGCAGTGCATTATGGGAACTTATTTAGAACAAAAAGTTAGACTCCATTGCTCCTATCTTAGTCTACCTTACACATCAAATACTTAGTTCATTTTGTACTGAGTTTAAATACTTAAATACCTTATAGTTTTTATTAAAATAAACTCAAATTATTTTAAAAACTTAAAATGGAACATTCATAATGGTTATTAGATGACTTTGAATATTAAATCCGAATTCAGAGCTATAAGTTAATGCACTAGGCGTAGTGAGTTATTCAGTGTAGATTGCCACTAACCAGTTTGCCATATGAAGAGCATATTTCCAAAACGTCTCCTGCCCATTTTTCAAAAGTTGATAGTAACCACGAAAAACGATTAATTGCAATTATAAATTGCTTAAAATCATTTTTTTACTTTATTTACTTAATCCTGAAGCCTTTCTACCTTGCGGTGTAAAGCTATAGTCGAGTTACTTATTTTCTGGTGTTGTTCTCCATACTTCTTCCCATCGTGTTCTGTCCTTTGTATATTTTCTTATCTCCTCCCACTTTACGCCTCTCTTAGTTGCAGCTTCTTTTGTTTGTTGGTGCCAGGTTTTTCTCGGTCTTCCTGGTCTAACTTTCTTCACTGTTGCTTCAAAAACTTTTTTACTATTTTGTCTTCACTCATTCTGTGTATGTCCCAGCCATCTTAGCTGTCCTTCTATTATAGTCTCAACTGGTTTTGTGTCTAGATTTTCTCTAAATACTTAATTTCTTATTCTGTCCAATTTTGTTTTACCCTAAATTTTCCTTAAAAATCTCATTTCGGAGCTTATTTTGGACCTATGCGTCTCTGTAGAGATCCAGAATTCTGAGGCGTATGTCAAAATCGGTACTGTCACTTTTTTGAAGATCTCTACCTTGATGTTGGTTGGTATTTCTTTTTTAGCTAGGAACGATTCTTTTTTTAAATCGGCCATTTATTAAAAGTTGGTTTGGAAAGAAATTATGTTGTTTTTCAAAGAGGTGGCATTAATATTGTCAATAAAACAATAAAATGAATTAGAAAAAAATTGGGCGAGAGACGTTTTGGAAATAATCTTTAAATGGTAACTTAAGCGACCGTTCACAGCTATAAATTTATTGCTCTATACGTTGTTCAGTATAGACTGTGGACAAAAGTTTGCAAGTTCCACACTACTTAATATACCGTTTTAATGAGATATATAAACACACATTAGCTATCTCACTTTACTTAACCTTACAACATGCTCAAACAAATTTCTAAAATCGTGAAAAGAAAAAAAAAAAATGCTGTAATTGCGGTTACAGTTTTGTTATTAAAATATAGTAAGAAAGCACGATATTTAGTTTAACAACATAGATGTCACAACATACGTTACGCATTTATTTTCATAGCCGTGAACACTGTTATTAAAGGTTAAGAACAGTCTATTGAATTTATCCACAACTGACAGTGTAATACTTTTGAAGCTGTGAATTCAGTTTTAGCGGGTGTAAAGCCTGGTTTATAATAGACACATTACGTAACGCATAACATATGCATAGCATGGCTCCATAACTTAAAGAAGTTGAATCGTTCTCCTGTTTATAATACAACTGCACAACATAGACACACAACTCCATAACATAAAAATTCACCAATTGAACATTTATGTTTGTGGAGGCTATGCGTAGCGAATCACAAAGGAAAGGGGCGAGCATGCGCCGTGCTTGACAATTGTCATAAGTTTTTGTAATTTTTTTTGTTATTATTGTGTTTACAACTTATTAAAAATGGAAGAAGAAGCGGGTTTGGTTGAATTAATGGAAAATAATCCAATATTGTAAGACAAATCTCTGCGTTCCGACGAATGTACTAATGCGGTACACCGGTTCTATTATAAACACCGCAGTTATGACTTGTGCGTTGTGCTGTGGAGACATGCTATGTTATATGCCATGTGTAGCTATTATAAACCAGGCTTAAGACCTGACTGTTAGAGCCTCGGCGGTCGAAAAAGGTACTAATAAGACATCTCATTTATGTAACAAATAGAAAATGCAGAATAGGGTCCTCAAATTTCGTTTAGACGCTGCCCAATTCACCGACTTCATGATTTTATTGCACCATTTTTATTCAGATGTTGGAAGCGTGATACAAGAAATTCAGCCAATAGGATGGCTTTATTTTGACAAAACCCGCACCATGGTATTGGTCGTAAGCGAGGTGTAAGTTCAGAAAAACAAACTTTCAGCAGTAGCCGCACCGTCGGGCATGCGCATTTCACTTCAAAATTGTAACTTAACCTATAACCACATTATTTAAAAGTATTTCTTTGTATAGCAATAAGTTTAAATATGTATATGAAAGAGATATACGTCCCATTCGATTTGATGGCATATTTAAAAAAATTCAACATATTACTTCAAATACTTTTAGGTTAGATACAACTGTCAAAGTCAAAAATGTACACTTACCACGCCTCTTCAGAATGAAATGCAAACTTTCAAATATAACACCACGCTTGGCTCCAGTGTTGCCAGATGTCAAAGAAGAAAAAATCGTACAAACACTTCAAAATGATCGTATTTTCAAGAAAAAAAAATCGTTTGTTTTTTAATGAGCGTATAAAAAATTTACTGCGTAATTAATTTGAAAATTATTAAGTATAAATTTTTGTATTGCACAATCATATGTAGCAGAAAAAATTAAAAAATGTATAATTTTTCCTCGAATTGTTTAAATTGAACCAAATAAACTTTTTCATCTGCCTTATTAGAGCCGTTAAATATTTATAATTATTAACTGGTCTGTCAAATACTTGCCTCGCCTGTGACACCACCATGAAAATTATACATAAGGAACACAATAATTTATGGAGAACATATTATTTAGTACTGCTAACTCTTTAAAACTAAATAAATAAAATTAAATAACAAAATAAATGCTTTTAGCAGATACTGAAATAATTAAATCAATCAATATTGATCACCCGGTATTTTTAAGCGGCAGATAAGATGATCTATTACATAATTACATACTTTGAAATCACCCTGTACAGTACATGTTATACTCATACAAAGTTTTATTTACTTATAGTATGTATTTTTATATTACCGAGCCGCAAAAACTTACCGACTTTTCGACGATCCGCCGTCCGCAATTGAAAAAGATTAAGAAACACAGGTCTAATATGCACACCAATCTACTCTAGCAAAAAGCGCGTCCTTTATTTGAATGTGTACTAAGAGTGTGTTTGGGAAGCAAGCTCGGAGTGTTCCCAGTCACTCTGTTTAACTCCAGACCGCTCGAGGTAACGCGTTTAGGCCTTTTGTCGAAGTTCTGGAGTTAATCAGAGTGACATGGAGCACTCCGAGCTTGCTTCCTGAACCTACCTTTATGTGACACTACAACAGATCGCGTTTAAGGGTATTAAATCGATTGTGGCATAATTTTACTGACATAGGTGTTATTTTTATAAAAACTATAAGGTTTCACTTATCTGCAACTAAATTAAAAAATAAATCATCTCCAATTATTGCCTTTTTTATATGTAAACGAAAAAAACCTTTCGTTGTGTTTGGTCGAGAAAAACTTTTTTTTAAAAGGTTGACATTTATATTAAAAAAATAAACTGTGTAATCGTTAACTAATCCGAAACATTCGGAAACATTATATAAAACATCGATCGCCTATTCCAAAATGTGTCTAAATAATCTGTAGCCAAATGTATGTGTGTTCATTTGCGACAAAAGATTTTACATTTATTCTTTATTATCTTACGAACACTTTACGATTTTACTTCCTCTTATTATATATATTTTTCTTTATTCATCTACTTAGAGTACACGATTATTTCGCGGCTATTAACTAAAATACTATTTTATTAATTTAATAGTGATTTTTTATCGATATAACATATATTTACAGCACAAATAAAGACTAGGACATAAAATGACCACCGTTCAAATGTTGGAAATAAAATACAACCTGTCTGGTTTGAACACAAACACAACTCAGAACTTGGTTCATAACAGTCAAGGACTAAAAAAGACTTATTATAATACTAAATACTGTATTGCCAGACCGTCTGTACACGAAACGTATCGTCATAGACGTATTAAGACGAAAATAAATTACATATACACTAGGATAGTGTATTTTTGTGGAATCCCTTGCTAATCTCGCTAACTCTATCTGAGCTAGCGGCCTTGTGTTTCACGTATATAACAGGTAATAGCTAAATTCCATCTTTCTATTATTATTATCATATTTTTAGATTTTCCTACCCTGTTTCGTGAATGCACTCGCTTAACCCAACCTTAATCTTAGAATCTCTGTAGAATCTTCAGAACTACAAAGATCTTTTGTACGGGTCATTTGAAACAGTCATACGGGTCACTACGTGACCCGCGGGTCATAGTTTCACCATAACTGGCATAATGCCTAGTGGACAGAAATTTTCAGGTCGCGACAACCGTCCTCTAGCATAACCAAACGACTTTTTACGGTAGTCGAGACCACCGGCTTGTAATGTCCTCTGAAGCACACCCCGTATTCTAGAATTTTAATTTAGAAATACACGTACTCATTTAAGGCTGAGTGGGCCTACGGTTGCAACCGACAAGATTTTTTTTGAAAAATCTTTCAAAATCTATCAATCTCACGATCCTACACTTACAAAGCAAGTGAGTTGACCAGTACGCAAAATTAATTTTATTCTAGGGTTACTTTAATATTCGTTAATCAGCTTTTGAAGTGATTCATGATAGGCCAAGACTCGTTTTTTGAAATCTCTTCAAGACTTTAATAAGCGTGAAAAGAATTACGCGTACATTTTGTTCAATAATCGTCTCTTCATATAATCGTTATGACATTACGCTTCCTATACAGAAGGTCTTCATTAATACAATTTTGTATTATTACAAATATTTTTAAATATCCAAAAGAGCACTTATATTAATATGTAAATTCTTGAAATTTTAAAATCGATAAAAATACTCCCTTAATTTACTAAAATTTTATTAGTGTACAATTTCCAGCGCAATATTTCAAGCTATTAGCGCATTTATAAAACCTTTTCATTTAAAAATATTCTTTAAAATTCATTATTAATCAATAGTTTTATCAAAAAAGTTATCAAGAAAAAATTCAGACCTTTTCAGATATGTTTAACCGTTTTTGAGATAATTTTAAAGTGCCCTTTTTGGATTATTTTATTTCCAACAATTTTCAAAATACAATACATATGCCTTTCTCTTTGGTAATATTAGGATAAGTAAATATCCTATTTCAAAATATTATTGCACAATAGTACTGTATTTAAATGTTTAAAAAAATGAAAAAGATAGCTTTGCTACCAAAATATGTTGGATTACATGAAAATACAAAGTATAAATGATAAAAGCGACATAATTATTAAAGAACAAAGTGATTTTGGATAAGGAACAGACGATGATTCCTTCTGATTCTAGAAGCAGTCAAAAGTTCCAATAGGAATCCTAGTAGATAGACGTACACATCGAAATAAGAGTACTAAACATTAAATTAAAGTTGATCAATTAATTAATAACTCCCAGACGCTCAGTGCGTTGTTCGACATACATCGAATCATAATCGCAAAAGCAATAAATTAATTTTTATTTAATATTCTTACAACGGTTTAATGTAATATATTGTGTAATAATAATTTTTTTGAGTAAATGATATGTTTGATTTTAATACTTGATTGTAATTTTTAATAATAATTTTTTTGTAGGTTCAATTTCCAACAGTCTCGCGCCCTGACGGGCTCATGGGCTTGGGTCGCCCCCAGATACTCAAACAACACCTTAGTAAAGGACACATTATTTTTTTTTATCGAACATGAGCCGCCCCAATCTAACATTTCGGCTTCTGGACGTCGTTCCCGAGTTGTTAAAAGTTATATTCAATTGGGATACGTTACTATACTAGCGTCAGCGAATCAACGCAGTTACGTCACACGACGTAACTAACGATTGCATTGTTCCAAACAATACAGTCGTTTAAAAAAAACTGTATTGTTTGGAACAATGTAATCGTTTGTTACGTCGTGTGACGTAACTGCGTTGATTCGCCGACGCTAGTATACTTGGCGAGTGATCGCAGAGCACTCTTTCTTGCTCTGGCTAAAGAGCTAGAGCAACGTGCAGCAAAATAATCGAGCAATATGTTAGCAATTTCAAAGCTAGTTTGTTTATTAGAACTACTTGAATCTTCATCAAGAAGTCTGTATCGTTTTGTATAATATATCAAATTAAGAAATTACAAGAAGTAAAATAATTTTAAAAAATAAATAAACAAAAACATTAAAAAAAAACTAGATATTTATTGAACAGAAATATCAAATAAAAATTAAGCCTATATTTTGAAATGCTTACAAAAAAAATCAGCTGTGGCCACCACAGGACCGACCGCCATCACAAAGTACTTGTTTAATTTATGCTGCTTTATCAAAAAATGTCTCAAAAGTTGTTAGTTATTGCTTTTATAACAACTTTTGTTAAATAAATTTTTTCCAAATATTTCTCTGTTGTGAAATATTCGCAAAAATCTTAAAACCGACACAAGTAATCTCCCATTTTTAGATAACCGATTTTGACCAGAAGTTGATCAAGTCGTGCCATTAATGTCAAAAACATAAATATGAAGTTTCATAAAAATCCTTTTAGCCAAATTTGCTCTGCATCTGTACACGGACCGACAGCCAGACAGACCGAAAGACATCATGCTAAAAATAGTCAAAACGTTATGTAGGGACCTCAATTCGTGGAGATCCATCGTAATCTCGAAATGTCAAAATCGGTATGATTACAATACCTCCCTTATATATGGCGGTCGATAAATATTTCAATTTTCTTAAAAAGGCAATGCGGGATGGAGCAAAAAAAAAAAGGTCCTCATCTCTCAAATCCAAGTGAAGAGCAAAAAAAAGGTCCTCACCTCCCAAATCCAAATGCGGGACAAAATGTTAAAATGCGGGACTTTTGCGGGACAAAATATTAAAATGCGGGACGAATGGTCACCCTAACCTAAGCAAACAAAATAAATTTTTAATCTCATTAAAAATTAAATAATATTTGCTAATATAAATAAACAGTAAACAAATAAATTATTGCAATGACAAAAAAATAATTAAAACCATACACAAAGTATTATCCTGCACTGTTTACGCCAGGAAATCACTGTATTTGTAAATAATAATAACAATAACACATATTCGGTTGGGGGTTTCTCTGGCATGCTCTCTAGTAAAACTCGGGTTGAGCACGGCATCATTTGTTCGCTCGCGAGCAACTTCAGAGTGGT
The DNA here is from genome assembly GCA_963971575.1 of Liopterus haemorrhoidalis. Taxonomy (NCBI): domain Eukaryota; kingdom Metazoa; phylum Arthropoda; class Insecta; order Coleoptera; family Dytiscidae; genus Liopterus; species Liopterus haemorrhoidalis. Next base: position 39,943,730 of record OZ020619.1, read on the forward strand.
CCAATTGAAAACACAATAAAACAATATGAATATTCATTTCCACTCTAGATAACTAGGCCTGTTTTGTAGATGGTTGTAAAAAAACAAAGTAAAAATTGCTACGATAGTCAATATCTGAATCAAATAGGTATTTCAAAAAGAAAAACGTATTTAAATATATATGCTTGTCTAAAGACGTTAGTAATACCTTGATGACTGATAACACAAGCAAGATATATGTTACGGTGTTATTAAAATGGTAACGTCTAGTGTGGCAAGGAGGCATCGATGGGTTTCCTATCCATAATTACTTGCAATCATTAACTCTACAAGTTTGTCGCTTCTGAAAATTTACACCTTGTATATTTAAACCACTCTATTAATCTTAAATTAGTGGTTTGTATATATTTTAATAAACACAATATCAAAATCATGTATAAAATAAATGTAAGTACTTATAATTATATGAATCTATCACACGGATAAAACGAAATAACAATATCAAAAACAACCTATGGCAGCGTTACCTATTAGGTAGCGAAACCGTATCTATATCTAAGTGCAAACAGAAAAAATCCGTTACAAAAATTATTGATAACAATGCATTTAAGCTAAATTCAAAACATTTAATACTACAAAAATATCTATAACGCATCTAATGAAATTTTTTTTATTGTGCTAACGTTATTAAACGTTACACCTAGCATTCGTTAGTAGTAATCGGAATGCTTAAATTTTAGTAATACAAACAAATTTTGTTTGTAAAACTGAATTGAGATTTAACTCTTAAATCGGTATCAAATTTTTCTCCATTCGGTTTAAATTATCCCAGTATTGATCCGTTACAAATAAAAACTTACCTAAATGATATGACATAAAATATGTGAAACGGTACTGAAATGAACCGGAGTACTGGTTTAATAAGCTGGGGCTTGGAAGTCTCCAGGACCTGAAAAAGAAACAAATGATATTATTTGTACCATTTACAACCACAAAAATGATGCATAAGGGTACAAACACGTAGAAAGATTGTTGTCGGCGACTATAAGTGCTGGATATTCGGCGCCGACCGACGGGAATAAATATCCCTTTATTTTTAAATGTACCCGGACATTTAGATTGTTGGCACTTGTACGATGCACCTCTAAGTAAACACGAATGTTTGAAGCATTATTTACCAGCTTACAAGAAGCTAGCCGTCACTAATTTTCATATTTTGTTGCTTTTTTGATTTAGTTTGTACTACTTATATTTCAAAGTTATTAATAAAATATATTTCTTCTTCTTCTAGTGGCTGTCCATTCCAGATGTTGGATATCATAATGGCAATATTGAGCTTGTTAATGGCTGCCCGAAGACCTGTGTGGTTGTCGCAGAGATCCATTTCCTCAAAATTATCAACAATGAAATACGTCTTTTACCTGGATCTCTCTTGCCGAGCACTTTTCCTTGCAAAATAAATTGCAAAAATCCATATCTCTCACTGTTTCGCATACACATTATGTGTCCCGAGATAGGGGAAGCCGGGGCATAACGGACTCCCGGGGTATAACGGGCTCCCATCTTTTTGGCTGTTAAAGCAATCAACGTCTGAATATGTGTGAAAAATATATCAACACAGCAAAAAACACCTTTCACCAATTTACAAAATGTAAACGCCAGCTCTCAGTCATACAACCACTCTCGGAAGACACTAGCGAAGTACTGAACATGATTGGAATTCACCCAAACGCGAACGTGATTGGCTTACCTCTTTGGTTAACACCTGCTGAGAAAGGTGGTTCTTGGTACTGTTGATCATTTTCCATCCCAATGGGATAACTTGTGTAAGGTGCACCACCTTGCATGCCTCCTTCTACCTCGTAGCTAGGTGCAAACGCTGCATCAGCTCCTTGGCGGAAACGTTGGAATGCGAAAAATGCACAACCAGCCTGTAACAACATAAAAAGTGGGGAAAATCCGAAAAATGTCTGCAAAAGACGAGCAATTGCCGTCAAACACCAATTTTCCCGGACTAGAAAAAAATGGCAAACTATTTTAAATTATAATTTATATAAAAATGAATATTTAAGGTAATTTGGTTGTTATAAACACGAGAAAAGTAATTAAAAATGATCACTCTTCCAGTTTCTTGAGTTAACAATTTTGAACTAGTTTTTTAACGTCTAAACTAGGCATGCCTAAACTTTTACTAACGCGAGACATATTCTGTCCAACACAAGCCATTGTGGGCTAGAGGAAACCAAGCTAAAAAAACATCCAATAGATCCAACAAGCAAAACAGGAAACTTAAAACATTTGACGAGAAAAAAAAAAAACAAAACAAAAGATCTGACGAGAAAAAAAAATATTTGACGAAAAAAAAAATCGAGCAAAAAAATGGTTACGCGGGCCATATAAAAGCACCCCGCGGGCCGATTCTATCCCGTTGGTCGTAATTTAGCCATGCCTGTTCTAATCCTTTAACCAAAATCCAAAATTGACGCAATTTTTGACATACATACCTATACATATTTATGTACATTCTAACTAAAAATTGATGTGAAGTGTGAATTTTCACACATTGCAGGGTTTTGCAGGTATTTAATAACTGAATGATGATTATTTGGGATGCCAAAACAAATTTTATGTCAAAATATTTTTTTATGAATTTTAATTCGAATGCCTAATACCATTATTTAAGTTTCTAAATATGTGCAGTATTTTTTTTTACATAGCAAGGTTCATTAAGATTTTGAAAATTGCGCCTATGGCTTCTATTGGTTGCTTAAATCATTAGCCCCGCCCTCTGATTTCGTAAACACTTCCCACTGGTTATTAAATTTACGCTTTTAAAAATTATATGCAACATTTGCCAAAATATAGCTAGAATTTTTACTGTTAAATTTTTTAATTTTTAATATTAAATAATTTAAACAAAAGAAAACTGCAAAAAAAAAAAAAAAAATTGACAGGATTCGAACTCTAGTTTGCAAGTTAACTGTGTTTAGCAAATTAGAAAACCAATGACTAAACACACATCGCTATCAGCGCTGACGTCTGAACTTGGTTACATAGCAAATTAAATATTTAACATATTTTGGTTAAAAACACAAAAAATGCATTATTTTCCGAAAACATAATCTGATCAAAAATTCCTGTTGTACTATTCCGGTTCACACCAATATACATTACTTAGAATTTTTTCACATTTTTAGTTTAAACCATCTGGGCTACAGGGTGTGGGACAAAAATTTTTTTGCACAATTTTGGCAAAAATCGCGTCAAAATAATTTATTTTGCAAAAATAAAATTTTGATCGTTAATCCACGTACTAAGGGCTTTCATTTGATACCCTACTCAGAATTTAAAAAAAATATTTTTTTTTTCGATGAGCACATATTTGGTTATATTTTTAGGGGGATATGTTTTTTAGATGTTTTAGTATTTTTCCTATGTGCGGGTCAAAAAGTTGTACAATCATGCCAAATTTCAACTCTCTAGGTTTAGCCGTTTGGCTACAATTTTTACCGAACAGACAGACAGACAGACAGACAGACAGACAGACAGACAGACAGACAGACAGACAGACGACAAAATGACGGTATAAGGGTTTTTTGGTCATACCTACAAAACCCTAAAAATGACAAGAATTTAAAATTCTGGAACTGGATACCCGATATCATTGTCTAATTATTACTCGCTACCTATTAATTACTCGCTTAAAGATGGAAGAAGACCAATGCTTCCATCTTTGTATTTTTCCAATCATAAGAAAGATGTGATGATAAATCTCACAGAAATACTCAAAATATCTCACAATTACCAGTTAATTATCCGCTACCCGTTAATAGTTAATGGGTAACAGATAGTTACCGGTTAGCGGGGTAATCAAAATCGGAACCGGATACAATATTAATGGGTCAAGTAGAGGGTACTACTTGAAGGTACCCATCATCATTCTTAATCCTACCCCAATATAATTTTTTTATTTTCATAAATTGTGATTTTTATATTATATCAAGGGCTTCGAAGAGTTATTTTTTTCGTTTCGGTTTTCGTTTCGGTTAATTAAAAAAAAAATATATCAGTTCGGTTCCGGTTTTCATTCAGACAAAAATAACGTTTTTTTTCGGTTTTCGGTTCAGTTCCGAGTGATAAATTTTTAAATTCTTTTATTTGTATTAGAAATTAATTTTCTACTATAATTTAGAAGAACATTTTATTCCTTATTTTGTAATAATCATATCAAGGCCGCTGCCAGGGGAGGTTCTGGGCGTTCAAACACCCCCCCCCCCCCCCCCCCCGAAATAATAGAAGCGCATTTTTTTTTACTTATCAGTTAAAAAAATTATCATTTTTTTCTGGTCAACTTGGCATTACGAAAATTGCAATTTTTTGCCACTTCCAGTACATTAATTTCGGACTAAACAAGACGTAATTTCCAGGAAAAAAAAAAACTATGATAAATCTAAATTTTCAAACCACAAGTCGCTAGCTACTACCGTTTTAGATGTACGATTTTTATAAATTTCGTGGTAACGAACGCTAAGTAAGTTCAATATTAAAGTGGGGAAAATAGTATGATATCGCCAAATGATGACTCTCTTGCCGTCATACACCTGTTTTACCGCACTATTCAGACGCAAAATAAAATTTAAATAATAATGACAACAGTTACATAAGTAATAGAATATGTAAATATGCGGAATAGAATATAAAAATTTTGTATCTTATTATAATCAATTAATCAATTTTTGTTCATGAATGAAGGTTAACTAGAGGTGAAGGTAATAACAAATACAGTTAAATAGTAAAAAATGTTGGTTATAAAGTCAAAGGTTAATCATAAAAGACAACTGAGTAGTATGAATAAAAAAAGACGCTTTTTTCAAATAAAATTAAAGTAATTAAATATTAATCTTTTACAAACAAACTGAACAGAAAAACAAACAAAACCGAGATAAGACTGATTTAAATGGACAAATATTACCTCAATTTTTGAAAAATTTTATAAACCAGTGGCGAAGGGAAACCTCCGCTAGACTTGCCCTCCCATAAAAAAATATTAAAAAAAAAATGTAAATTAAAAAAAAAAAAAAAAAATATTTAGATAAATCTTCAAAAATACATCAAATTATGTTCTATACAAATTTTTGTCCAAGGCTTGCTTTACTAGTTACGAATTAATTATCATGACCATGGAAACGTTACATATAAGTATGAAAAAATTGAGACTTGGAAAAATTTTAAATAATTTTACCAAAATTTTTCGAAATTTTTCGTTTTATCAAAAAACGTCTCAAATAAAAGTTATTAGTTATTGCATTTATAGTAACTTTTGTTGAATAAATTTTTTCGAAATATTTTTCTGTTGCTAAATATTCGCAAAAATCTTAAAATCGACACGAGTAAACTCCCATTTCTAGTCAACCGATTTTCATAAAAAACAATAGGGTTCTTCCTATTTAATAGGAGAATTTTTTAGTACCAGAACGAACTCTTTAAGTTAAACCGTTTTTGAGTTATCGTGTATACACACAGACAGACAGACACACACACACACACACACACACACACATACGGACGGCACTTCGAAAATAGGTTTTTTGGATTCCCTGGACCATGAAACGTGGTCATCCGTCAAAATCTCGACATCGAAAATTTTCGCGATTACAATACTTGCCCCTTATATATTAAGGTCGGGCAAGTAAAAATTACATAGAAAATTGGCGCAGTTTATTACTTAGCTACGCTAGCAAGTCCAGACTACAATAAGTGCAGTGCACTGGAAGCACGGTATAGGCTATTCCAAACCTTTAAGCGGAACTATATAGAATTATAATTTCCTAAGTTGTCACAAACCAATTTTTTATGCATTGAAGTTGGTTTTTCCTAAACAAAATGATGAAAAGCTTCAATCAATTGGTAAAAGTTACTAGATTTGAAAATCTAGTTCAGCTTAATCCAAAGAAACCGCCTCTGGATACCGTAGTTTCACTTGTTGTCGGCTTGTTTGAAGTTTAGGTTTTTATTTTATTTGTAGAAAATCACAGAAAGTTTACAGAAAATAAACAAAATATACATTATTTACATAAAAAATGTGCATACAATTTTTTAAAAATTTGCAATAATCACATATAAAACGCGGATCACTAAAATTTTTCTTGGGACCACTTGTTGAGAAACACTGGTATAGACTATTACGGATACGGATGTAGCTTTATATTAGAATGGCTGAACGTAGTCGACTTAGTAAAAAAGGTTGTAAAAATTAAATTCGGTTGTAAACATGAGAACTGAAAACTTAAAAGATTTGAATTAAGCAGGGAATTAGTTACAAAATGAAATTTAGAAATATAATCTATTCCTAACGTTTAAGTGGAACTTTTTTTTGTGTGTAGACCAATTTTAGTATGGGGAGTTTAAAAAGTATATTTAAAGCGCCCTGTCTTATGTATTTTTTGAAATATGGTCATTTTCTGTCGTTTTTTTTTTTTGTGGGTTTTTTAGCATTTATTCAAAAACGGTAAACTGTAGCTTGTAATGAAGATTATTTTTGAGATCTACGACTCAAAATACATAAGTATACATATTTTGAAGTAAATCAGAGAGAAAAAATGTTTGCTCGAAAATCGAAAAAATCGTAAGGGGTACCCCTTACGATTTCTCCGAAATTTGACCATTTTGTTTGACGATTCGTATTTATTGTAAATGTTGGGTTATTAAAGCCCCAATTTTTTTCTAGACTAAACAATATACGAAGATTCCAAAAATTCAAACCGCAGTTCTCTATATTTTATTGTTCTTAAGTTAGAATTTTTTGAAATTTCAGGAAATAATTTGACAAATTAAAAATTTCGTAAAAAAATTTTTGTTTTGGAGTTGCTTCAAAATGAGTCTCAAGACCCTTTACGACCTCAGGATTTCAAAAATTTCAACCGCAGGTCCCCATCTCATGTAGATTTTAAGATACTTAACTTACTTAATTTTTTATCTAGGTAGAAAATAGTCTGTAGATTTCAAAAATTCAAACCGCAAGTTCCTATATTTTATTGTTCTTAATGGGTTTTTTAAATTTCAAAAAAAAATAAATAAAAAAAGAGAAATTTCACAAAAAATGTATTGGCTTAAATGTAGTAAAGTAATAGCCAATACGATGTGGTCGGGGATATTTAACAAAAACAGAAATAATAAATTAAGATTATTTAAAATATTATTGCACAATAATACACAATTTTAATTGGGCTAATATTGGGAAAAACTAAAGTAATGTGCACTTCAAAACTAGGTACATAGGTTAAGTTTAGTTAGTAAAAGTTTAGGACAACAGAAGTGTTGGTCTACTTTACTACATTTTTTCCAATTTATTTGTTAAAACTACACGAATTAAAACGACGTTACCTCAGGGGAGCTTCAATTTTTATTTGCATAGCTAAAAGTATAGATTTAAAAAATTCGCCTTAAAAAATATGCCTTAATATTAACTTTCCCTTCATTTTTTCTCAGGAAAAGTAAAAAAACTATGTAATCTTTGTCCTTTCTTAAATGATAGCCAAAAACACTACAATTTGTTCTGATTTTATAGTTTTTCACAACTACTGTCAACATTGCAACAAAAATTTAAAACTAATATATAATAAGTTCAAACTGTACTGCCGTATTTAGTACAATAATTTGGCCACCAGTTAGCGTTTCTGAGCGTGTCACTTCTTAACAGCAAAATTGTGACAAGTGAAACAAAACATGTTTTGCAAATGTTTCATTAGTTTGTAGAGGCAACTGTCCTGATTCAAATGAAAAATATAAAACTAGAGTAAAAATATTATATAGAAAAACTTACCCAAGTAATAATGGAGAAAAATGAAAAGGCGATGGCTGCTTGTACATTATTAACTCCTACAAGTGCGTCTTCAGAAACACCCCACTGTTTTGTAAGATAACAGAATCCAACAAAATATAAAAATGACCAGAAACCTGCAATATTTAAAAAATTATGCTTACAATAATTTCAATAAAAGCAAATATAAAATTTATAAAATAAAACATCCTTACTTGAGAAGGCTAAATCTGCAAGTACATAATGTTTCCTTGTCTTTACAGATGACATTTGTTCAAATAAGTACTCGCCAGCGATGAAGCCCATACTCGCAAGAAAAGCAATCACCCCAATTCCCACTCCGTAATTACATGCATTCGCATCTTTATTGTATAAACAATAATCCTTATTTGGCTCATCTGGGGAAGGCTGCCATCCTTGTGACGATATACAACCAAAAACTATGATAGCGAAAAGCTAAAACAAAAACATAATCTTCATAACCTTAACATAAAATAGGGGGTATTACTTTGTTTTTAATAATAATGTAATGCATTTTTTATTAAATTTCAAGTAATCAATAGAACATATATATATGTACTCCCTCCCCTAAAATGGAAGTAACAAAATCGATTTTTTAACTTGATATGTATGAAGGTTAATATGTATGATTTTTGAAGTAGATTAAATAATTTGTTAATTTATAAATACTCACCCAACATAACGCCCTTAATATCACTTGTGGACGTTGCACAAAACTTATAGGGTCAAAAGAAGTGCCGGCTTTTCCACCACCGTAAGCTCCTACGCCCTCCATGATTTCAAGTATACTACACGAGTCAAATTCATGAAACGTTTAGTAAATAGTACGATGCAAAATCTATTATTAGGTCCTAGATATTTAGGTCTAAATTCATTAGAACTTATTGTATTGGCATTTAGTCAATTTTAAGACAAAAATTAAGTGAAATTTTGATGATGAAATTTAAGATGTTTGTTCCCGTGACCTAATGATTATTTAAATTGGAAATGCGCGAAGCTTTAAAAAAAATTCAATACAATTAAACAAAAACATGGCGTGTTCTGACAAGTCATTTACAATAAATCAATTTCAATTGTTCTTTTTCATGAAAATAAAAATGAAAAGAAATATCTTCACATGTCATATTTATTAAACATACTAAGTTTGATCAAATGCTGTTTCATTTTTAGAAATGGCGTCGTGTAAAAAATACTGCGCGTTGCCGTTCATGATATGTTTGCAATTATCTATTATATTGAAGAGTTACAAAATATATTAGATAATAAAAATAATATTTTAGATGTATTCGCAGATGAAATTGCTTGCAAGTTGGAATCCAATACGCGTGCTCATTGCTTCTACCGAACAACAAACATCCAATTAGAATTGCAATCGTAAACGCACAAGCAACCATACATATGTACTTTAAGCTGTCAGGGATTGTATCTGCGAAATGCTATCGCGTGTCTTTTTATTTTTATATAATTCGCTGCTGTCAGAGCTTTGCTAAATACTCAGTAAATGTATTTCAAGTACCAAATACCAATCAAAGTATTTGAAATAACAAATAATATTTGTTATTACTGATAAAAAGTATTTGAAATATCAATTACATTTCAAAATTATTTGAAATAATGTATTTCAAATAATTTAAATGTATTTGAAATACTAGAATTATTTGAAATACTAGGAAATATTTGAAATACTAGGGAAATATTTGAATTGTGTACTATGGAAATATTTGAAATAATAGGGAATTATTTGAAATACCAGGAAATATTTGAAATAATAGGGAATTATTTGAAATATTTGGGAAATATTTGAAATGATAAGGAAATATTTGAAATAATAGGGAAATATTTGAAATACTAGGAAATATTTGTATAATGTATTAGGGAAATATTTGAAATAATAGATAAATATTTGAAACACTAGGAAAATGTTTGAAATACTAGGAAATATTTGAAACACTAGAAAATATTCAAAATACTGGGGAAATATTTGTAATACTAGTAAATATTTGAAATACTTCTTAAATATTTTAAATAATGACATTTTTAGACAACAAATATCAAATACAAATACCACGGAGAAAGTATATTTCTTCTTCTTCTTTGGGCACTATCAGTCAGGTTAACTTTTGACCTCATATACATCCTCCATCTTAATCTATTCATTATCAGGTCTTGCCAAGTTCCCTGTATACCAATACTTGTTAGATCTTCGGTTAGCTGATCTCTCTATCTCTTGCGAGGTCTTCTCACTGGTCGACGGGTATTCAATCTTCCTTCCCATAACTTCCTAACCAATCTGTCGTCCCTCATCCTCATAACATGTCCTATCCACTGTAATCATCTGCCTCGCAGTTCTTGTGTGGTACTCGGCCTTGAGAATAGTTCTCGGATATCTTTGTTCTTACTGATTCTCCATTCACCATTAATTTGAATGGGGCCAAAGATTCTGCGTAATATTTTATTTTTTAAACCTATGAGGTTTTGTCGATCTCGTTTTGTTAAGGTTCATGTTTCGGAGACATACTTAAGTACGGGACGTACTTTAACTTGGTATAACCTGATCTTGGTGTTCGTAGACAGGAGTTTCGTTTTAAAGGGAACCAAGTGCAAAATACGATCCATCTTATATTGAGTCTTTCTAAACCATTTATTTTATTACAGAAAAGTGGTCAGCATTTGTTCCAACCCTTCTTAAATTAATTAATGTCTACATTTTATAAGTATATTTGGAAAGTATATTTGGAAATCCAAATATCAAGAGCATTTTTTAAAGTATTTGAAATCCCATTTTGAAGAAATATTATGACACAAAATACACACAATGTCTGAAAAATGTATTCACACTTAAATTAATCATATTTTCTTTCATTTTTAGGGTTTTGTAGGTATGACCAAAAAACCCTTATACCGTCATTTTGTCGTCTGTCTGTCTGTCTGTCTGTCTGTCTGTCTGTCTGTCTGTCTGTCTGTCTGTCTGTTCGGTCAAAATTGTAGCCAAACGGCTAAACCTAGAGAGTTGAAATTTGGCATGCTTATACAACTCGTTGACCCGCACATAGGAAAAATACTAAAACATCTAAAAAACATATCCCTCTAAAAATATAAACAAATATGTGCTCATCGAAAAAAAAAATATTTTTTTTAAATTCTGAGTAGGTATCAAATGAAAGCCCTTAGTACGTGGATTAACGATCAAAATTTTATTTTTGCAAAATAAATTATTTTGATGCGATTTTCGCCAAAATTGTGCAAAAAAAATTTTGTCCCACACCCTGTAGCCCAGATGGTTTAAACTAAAAATCTGAAAAAATTCTAAGTAATGTACATTGGTGTGAACCGGAATAGTACAAAAGGAATTTTTGATCAGATTATGTTTTCGGAAAATAACGCATTTTTTGTCTTTTTAACTAAAATATGTTAACTATTTAATACGTTGTGTAACATATCACAACAATAACTCTCGTGGCGTGGTTGGATTCGTCATGCGCTTAATAATATAAGTTAACTTGCAAACTAGGGTTCGAATCCTGTTGATTTTATTTTTTATTTTTTTTTTATTTTTTTTTTTGCATTTTTATTTTGTTTAAATTATTTTGTTAAAATTCTAGTTATATTTGGTAAATAGTGCATTTAATTTTTAAAAGCGTAAATTTAATAACCAGTGGAAAGTGTTGAAATTATAATTTAATTGTATGTTTGACGAAATCAAAGGGCGGGACTTATGATGTAAGCAACCAATGGAAGCCATAGGTGCAATTTTCAAAATCTTAATGAACTTTGCTATATAAAAAAAATACTGCATATATTTAGAAACTCTAATAATGGTATTAGGCATTCGAATTAAAATTCATAAAAAAATATTTTGACATAAAATTTGTTTTGGCATCCCAAATAATCATCGTTCAGTTACTAAATACCTGCAAAACCCAGAAATGTGTGAAAATTCACACTTCACATCAATTTTATTTAAAGTATTTGAAATCCCATTTTGAAGAAATATTATGACACAAAATACACACAATGTCTGAAAAATGTATTCACACTTAAATTAATCATATTTTCTTTCATTTTTATTTTTAATAGTGATCAGTAAAAATTAATAGAAGTAGACCTCCTTTTTACTTTTAATGAACGCAAGAAATTACTTCAGTCTTACAGAACAAGTGTTTTAATGTTCATTTCCTATTCAGAATCATTGAAAATGACTTGTCCGAACACACATTTAGGGTACAGCAATAAAAAAACTTCTTCCATAGTTTAATTTTTATGATTTATAATAAGATTTCGATACATTTTTTATTTAAAAGTGTAAAAACGTGCCAGATGTAAATAAAACTGTGCAAAAGTGTAAAAATGAAACTATCCAAATACTAATCTCAAAGTATGAATAATTTTATTAAATTTCAATTCGTGTTGTGGAAAATCAGTAAGTAGATTTTCACAAATAACTTTCAGTTTTGCATTTCTGTTCATTTCTTTTTTATACTCCTCTTCTAAAACGTCCAAATCTTTAAATAAAGTCGTGTAACTCCCTTTTTCTAAGCTGCGTAACATTCTAGCCTTGTTTTGTAAATAAACTAACTTTTCCAAATCCTAAAAAAAAATACATTTGTAAAATGTAAAACCACAAGAGTAATGCAAGATGTAACTAAAAAAAAACTAGTGATTGGATAACACTCCAGTTTAAAATATACGTGTTCACACTTTATAATGAGTTCAAAAAGAAATTACATAAGGATTGGCTAATGAAAATATAAGCAATATCAACAGCAAGCTTTAGAACTAATTAACTGTCATCACTGCTGTTGTTGTCATAAGTTTATATTGAAAATTCAATTAAGCTACAATTATAATGGTTTTTACAATAGAACACAAAAAATTTATGATTGAATCATATTTTCGAAATGGTGTTCCAGAGAACGGCGAATGGATTTAAAGAGCGGTGTCATGTTTAGAGGAATTTGGGCTACAATTTCCAAATATTGCTTTCCTTGAAAGAGATTTTTACAGCGCACTTAGAAGATGTGTTGACTTATTCCGAGATACAGGGAGCATTACTCATAGAGATAGAACTGGAAGGCCAAGAGTTCTTACTCAAAATACAGTTGATGTTCATCAACGTATTAACCCATTACATCACTACGTACACTTTCGCAAGAGACTGGTTTATCATTAGGAACTTGCCATACTATTGTCAAAAAAGATTTAAAGCTATTCCCATACAAAATTATTGCCTTACATGAGTTGCTGCCAGCAGTTCACAATAGGCGAATTGTGTATTGTCACAGGTACCAACAAAATTTAATTAATAATGATGATTTGTTAAGTTTAACGTTTTTTTCTGACGAGGCCTGGTTCACTCTTTCGGGGTATATAAATTCATAAAATATGAGCTTATGGAGTGCTCAAAATCCTTATACTTTTCGCAAAACTCCCCATCACTCGTTAAAAGTTGGTGTTTAGATTGCTGTGTCTCGAAGACGTATTATCGGACCCATATTTTTTCACGAACCTGTTAATGCTCAGAGATACCGGAATATTGTACGTGAATTTATCAGCTTCATGAGGATGAGCTCCAGCAAGGCTACTTCCAATAGGATGGCGCGACTGCCCACACCGCTCAAGAAACCATCAATTACCTTCGTGAATTTTTTGACGATCGAATAATTAGTTTACGTTCAAATCCAGAATTTCCACTTAGATCACCAGGTTTGACTATTTTAGATTACTTTATATTCTCTTATCTGAAAAATAATGTATACAAGACCCCTATTAACAATATCGAGGAACTGCAAAACAGAAATACCGAACAGTGTGCCAAATCCTCAAATTCTTATAAATGCTTTTAATAGTATGAAAAGACGAGTAAATTTGTGTCTGCTGGAAAACGGTGGTCATTTTGAACAGCTTATTTAGTTTTTTATGTTTATTTTTCTGTACCTGTGAAATCAAAAAATTATAATTTCCAATTTTAATGATTACTAAGGCTGTGCCTAAACGTTAGTCTAAATTGTTATATAAAGTATGCAGTAGACATTATTTTATTTTTCCATAGCCAACCCTTGTATTTCTGTAACCCTATGTATTTTTTTTTTTTTTTTTGAACTCATGTATCAGTATATCTAAACAAATTAATAAAATAAATAAATAAATATATATGAATATAAATGAACTATTTATCTTTACCTTAGCTTTGTTATTTTGTCCAATTTCAATATTTTTCTCTGTAACCTCAATTTCTTTTTTAATATTTTCAATTTCATCTTCCAATTTCTTAATATCTTCCAACATATCCTTTTCTAATTTATAAGATTTTTTAATTTTAAATTCATTTTCCTTTTTCTCCTACAATAAATATTTTAAAAACTCATTCAAAATTGTAATTTATTAAATACTAACATTTTCAGTTTTCTTAATTTTATTTTTAACATCTTCAAGTTTTCTCATAATGGCAGTACGATTTTTTGGACGTCCCCCTGTTGCTTTTCTCATTTCTGTTGACTCAGCTCTTGTCCATATACTTTCCCGTCTTGTTAAACAATATTGCAAGTCTTGCACAAGTTTGTCTTGCGCTTTTTTAAGTTGACTTTGTCGAACCTAGAATTAAAAATTAAAGTGAAGTGTGAATTTTCACACATTTCAGTGTTTTGCAGGTATTTAACAAGTGTAAGAAGTCAACATAATACTGGATGTCTAGGTATATTTATCACATCAAAATCAACACTTTTTTTGATAATCACTTTAATTCGTTATTTGAGAACTAAGAGCTTCCATTTAATTTTTTTAAACATAATTTAAATAATTTGCCAAATATCCCAGCGTTTTTTTCTGCATTTTCTTCGTATTCAAGTCTTCATTAGATTAATAAGAAATTACAGTGTAGAGTGTAGTGTGGTGTGGCGTGAGTAACTCAGTTCGCAATTCTTAAAAAAATATATTATTTTTTTTAATATTTTTAATTCCAAAAAAATACACGCACTATCTTAGTTATAAATACAAAAAATCAATAATATTATTAGCCATAATTTAACCATGAATTAAAAAAATAATTAATTTTTTCAAAAACACAAAAACTGCCTATTTTCCAAAAACACAATCTGATCAAAAATTTCTCTCGTACGTTTCCGGCTCAGATCAATATATATTACTTATAATTTTTTCAAACTTCGTGCCAAAAGAAACGAATTTCAAAAAATTGTCTGTCGTTCCTTAATCTACGTCTTAATAGCTTTCTTTTGATACCACATAATATATATATATTTTTTTATCAACGACACAAAAAAATCGACATTTTTCGAAAAACTTATCTGATCAAAAATTCCTGTTGAGCTATTCCGGTTCCCATCAATGTTCATTACAGAGATCTTTTTTAGTTTTTTAAACCAGCCCCTCTGAGAGATAGGGTGAGGGACAAAAGTTTTTTGACAACTTTTTGGAGAAAATAACATAAAAAAAAATTATTTTTCAAAAATAAAATTTTACGTGTTGATCAACGAATTAAGAGGTTTTATTGATATGCGACTCAAAATTTTTAAAAAATATTTTTTTCTTATCAAATACATATTTGTTTATTTTTATATCGAGAGGTGTTTTTTTAACTCTCAGTATTTTTCATAGCATTCCTATCTATTGGTCAAAGAGTTGTATAACCATGCCAAATTTCAACTTTCTATGTTAAGCCGTTTGGCTACAATTTCTATCGTGCAGACAGACAGACAGACACATGAGTAACGTTATAAAATGAAAAAGAGGGAAAATTGAACTTGAAATTTAACGGACATTTGTATTTTACGGACATCCCTCCCCCATATTAGATGACCAAGATGGTGATTATGATTTTTACCTCCATTCTGTGTATTTCATTCTGCATGGCTCCAATCTCTCCTGTGGCTGATTTTTCTTCTTCAATACTCTTCTTAGTTTCAGCCGCCATTTGCGCTTTCTTCTCCCATATCAACACTTCTCTATTTATTTCAATCAATTCTTTTCCAAGCTGAGTTTTCTCACTTTCCAAATCAGCAATCTCTGATTCAAGTCTCAAACAATCCAATTCCATATTCTAAAAAAATGAGAAAATTGTTATTAAGATATCATTTATAGCTATTAGCGCTTGTAAATAACAGTGTTTGTTGATACCTTTAATTCATTACTAAATTCCGTTCGCGATATTATTGTTTCTTTATCCAATTTTTCTTTATCATCTTTTGTTTTAGCGAGGTTAGCATAAACTTTATCCATTTTTATCTGCATATTATTTATTTCTCTCTCCATCAATCGTTCTTGTAAATGTAATGCTTCTAACTCATCTTCAAGTCTTAAATTTCTCTGCTCAAGAATCATTTTTTCTGTAAAACAATACAAAATTTAATTTTCCCTCGAAGGTTTGAATTTTCGAAATCTAGACTTTTATCTACTTAGGTGCGTTCGGCATAAGCTAATAATCTACACATTCTGCATAATTTACACATTTACACAAGAATCTTGTGTAAATTATGCAGAATGTGTAGATTATTAGCTTATGCCGAACGCACCTTTAAATAAAAATTGAAGCTCTCTTAAGTTAATGTCCGTGTGGTTTTGAAAATTTGTAAATATTTTATTTTCGAAAGATCGTATGTGAAAAACTACATGAGATAAGGACCTGCGGTAGAAATTTTTGAAATAACGAGGACCGAAAGGACCTTAGAACAACCCCCAAATAAAATAAATTTTACTTTTTCAATTTTTTTTTTTTTTTTTAATTTTAAAAAATCCTAACTTAAGAACCATAAAATATCGGGTCCTACGGTTTAAATTTTTGAAATCTACAGACCTTTTTCTACCTAGATAAAAAAATAGGGCCCTCCTTAGTTAACGCCTTTTTGATCCGTGTAGTTTTGAAAATATGTAAATATTTTATTTTCGAAAGACTGTATCTCAAAATCTACATGAGCTAGAGACCTGCGGTTGAAAATTTGAATTCCTGAGACTCTATCTCAAGAAACATAGAGAAACAATGAAATATAGAGAACTGCGGTTTGAATTTTAGAAATCTTCATATATTGTTACGTCTAGAAAAAAAAAAATCAACTGTGACCACCACAGGACCGACCGCAATCATACAGTACTTGTATAAAATACATTCTAGCAGCAGAGTAGAAATAACTTGGCATAATATTTTCTAACAGAGATATTATTTATCATGACCATGGAAACGTTACATATATCAAAAAAACGTCTCAAATAAAAGTTATTAGTTATTGCATTTATAGCAACTTTTGTTCAATAAATTTTTTCGAAATATTTTTCTGTTGCTAAATATTCGCAAAAATCTTAAAATCGACACGAGTAACCATTTCTAGTCAACCGATTTTTACCAAAAGTTGATCAACTCGTGTCATTGATGTTAAAAACTTAAATATGCAGTTTCATAAAAATCATTTTAGCCTAATTTGCTCGGACAGACAGACAGATGGACGGACAGACAGACCGACAAACATCATGCTAAAAATAGTCAAAACGTTATGTAGAGAACTCAATTCGTGGAGATCCATCGAAATCTCGAAATGTCAAAATCGGTATGATCACAATACCTCCCTTATATACAGAGTGATTATTTAATGGCGAGACGACGTCACTGGAAGTTTTAATAATTTGCCGTTTCATATACATCGTAGCAGGCGATTATGCGCGCATGCGCATAATCTTTTTTTCTTCATAATCATAGTTATTATAGTCATAGTATTCACCAGTATTTCTGCTAGAAGGCACGTAGAATTCGGTGACGTCGTCTCGCCATTAAATAATCACTCTGTATGTTGACGGTCAGTAAAAAAATGGGGCCTTAATAACCCAACTTTTACAATACCTTTCGAATCGTCAAATAAAACCTTTGAAAATGGTCAAAAATTGTAAGGGGTATAATGTATTATATTCCTTACGATTTTTCCGATTTTCGAGGATTTTTTTTTTTTTTTTTTCTCTCCTATTTACTAATATTACTTACGTTTTCTGCAAATATTAATTTCAGCAAGTTGCTTTTGGCGTCTTTCTGATAATTCTACAACATAACATTGCTGACGAAGCCAAAAGTTTTGCATTTGTTTATTCTTTTCTTCCCCTTCCACAATCAACTTTTCCAAAGTCTTTATTTTCAGTTCTTCAGGAGAAATTTCAACACCCTAAAAAAATCATCATTTATTATTTTGTAATATTTATATCAATAAAAATTTGTTCTTACCCCCATGCTCTCAATAACTTCTTCTAATTTTTTGCTTAGTAAATCCATTTTTCTCTGTAGTTTGTTAATTTTAAATTTGTCATCATGCACCTGATTTAGCAACTTATTCAATTCAGTCTCTTTATGTATTTTATCTTTTGTTAAATCATCAACATATCTTTGAAGATCTTCGTTTATAGCTTTCTGTTTTTCAGTATTAACTAAAATATTTGCATTTTGATTTTCCAAAGATGCAACAGTTATTTCCTACAAAAATAATTGCATAGTGTTAGATACCAGATTATTTATTGATTACGAAGTATTGGTAGAAATAACGTTATTATTAGAGTCCGGCAAAAATATACAACGGTACTTTAGTTACGTGTTTTTCGATAAAAAGCGGCTCATGTGTTATCTGTAGAAATAAAATGTAATTATATATATTTGTAATGTGCCCTGCTGACAAATAGTGTATCATTGTGGCGTAGCCATTAACGGGGGTCCGCGAAACAATTTTGACATTAACTTTACATCCCCCAACTTTTCGCTTTTATTCAAATAACTCAATTAATAAAAATCCTACATGGTCAAGACTTTTTGTATTTGTTGTTATCTAACTAGTTATTGACATAACTAAACAAAATTAGTAAAAATTTAATTATTTTTATTCAACTGCAAATTATTTACAGAAAACATATTATAATAAAATCTATTTTGACCAATATTTGACCAAGATATGTTTTTATGAGTTTAACGTATTATAATTTGTATCTTTTTTTATTCTTTTACTACTATTTTTATTAATTTTATGTTTTTTATTCTATATGCTAATAAAAATGTTCATCTCTATAAATGCACAAGACCATTTATTAAAATAACCAGCGATACATTTTTACCAATATTTATTACAACGTAGTGCCTATGAGATTATTGAGCCAGAAATTAAGTCTCAAGAACGACGTAAAATGCCTAGGTTAGGGATGGGGTCCGCAAGAAAAAATGTTGTTCAAGAGGGGGTCCTCGGACTACATAAGTTTAAGAACCCCTGATGTAGCGTATAAAAATTAAATATCTTATCAAAAACTGACCAATGGCAAAGGAGTGACCGGAATTACCTATCTCGGGTATAATCCCAAAATAATGAGGTGTCGTTATTAAGATAAGAATTCATTGCGGTACAAGTGTTTTATTCTTTGGTTTTTTGTTAAAATAAAGTTTAAAATAGCACGCCTATGGCAAAAGTACCGTTGCATATTTTTACCGGTCTCTAGTTATTATGATTGAATATCGTTACGCAATGCGAGAATGTGTACGCCTATTAATTGGTTTTCACTAATTGGCTGATAAGATAATGAGAAATAGCCTCTGGCTATCCTACGAGAAGATGTATTAATATCTTGACCATACGCCTGTGAACATCAGTTGCTAGTATTTGTGCCGCAAATGGAATATTTAAATAAAGTTATAATTATTGAACATTGTTTTTGTGTTTAATTGTTTAAGGACCGACAAAATAATTGAGAAAAATGCAATTTAAATTTATTGAATAGGGGATACGCATAAAATTTGTATTTCCTTAAAACTACATTATTTTGATATGTTAATGTTAGTTATGTCACCTAACAAAACAAAAATTACATTTTAATTAATATTATAGCCAAATTTTTGAATTAAAATATTGTAAATTTGAAATAAGCCGACCACGGAGCGAAGGTTGCCGAGTAAAACGACTGAGTATGACGTCAACAGCTACAACATAATCTTTACACGTGTGTGTATTGTATTGTTCGAGAGTTTTGTATTTGTTTTTAAACAATTTTTCACGCATTTATTATTAAAATGGCAGATAAAGATTTTGTTAGGGCTCAGAGTGATAATTTACCCAACATTGATGCATTTATGCTCATGGAATATATGAAAAATAATGAATGCTACAGTGCTGAAGAAATACGTGGTGTCAAAGTAATTTTTATTTTATATTCTATAACTTTATGTAAACAAACGCTGCAACTCTGTAAAATGTAAATATTTATGTAATTTAGATGTCAGAATTTTACTACATTGTTTACATGAGGTTACAAAACGTTAGAGGCATAATTGAAATACTGCAATATAAGTTATCTATTTTAATATAAAATATAATTCGGTAAACATGTATAAATTGTTTTTATAGAATTAAACTTTATTTTAACTAAAATCACTCTAACTTTACATAACCTATGAAAGTTATACAAACAAATAAGTTCACAACAGACTATGTACGCCGGTAAGCTAGTAGTGTCATACGTCAGTTAGAAGGGGTATGACGTCACACGTCGTTTTCGCGCGCTACATACATTTATGATTTTTTTAAGCCTTCAAATTACAAAAAAAAAAACAAAAAACTTTTTTATGTTTATATGCAACAAGAGGAAATAATAAAAAATAAAAAAAAAATCATGCCTATCCCCTATTATAATTTGACAATATCGTTACCAAAAAAAAATCTTACCATATTTCTGTTTAATTCTCTCTTTTCTTTTATCAGTTTATCAATATGCTTTACAATTTTATCGTTTGACATTTGCTCTTGAAGAAGAGTTAATATTTTTTCTTCTATATCTGCTTTTTCTCCACTTTGCTTCTGGATATCTCTTCTCAAATTATTTAATTCATTTTTCTTAAATTTATTTTCCTAAAAAAATATTATATAAAAATCAAATATTCCTAAAACAAAACTATAGATTTTAATTTCTTACCGCTATTAAAAGTTCTAAATCTCTGATAGTCTGATTTAAAATTGCTTGCATTTGATCAAATTTATTTTCAATCATTGCTAGTTTATTTTGTTCATAATTCAATTTGCCTATCAATGTTGCTTTATCACTATCTAGTCTTTCTTTTATCATTGTTAATTGTTCATTTTTAATCATTTCTTCATTACATTCCTTTTTCTCACAAGATATCTCTATCAGAGTTTGAGTTAGTTCTTCCCGAACTTTTCTAAAATAATAATAATAGAGACCAACTAGTGGCGTAACTATGGACCCGATACGACCAAATCGCGACGGTAGGCCGTTTAGGGGTCCTCTGAATGACTTTTTTTATCGCTTGGCCTCTCCAGATAATACAAATTTTGGGGGTGGGGTTAATTTATTTTGGTTAAAAAAATATTTTTAAAACATTGAAAAATTATAGAAAATGTAAAGATTTTTTTCCCATTACGAAATAATAGTCGTAGAAAAAATTATGTATACAACTTGTATGTAAAATGCAGTGGCATAGGTAGATAGCCGGATTTTTTTTTATTATCATTTCAATTTGTCCTCCTTTTCTTGTCATTGCTTCAATTTACCCTATTCAATCCATATTTTTTTTGGGCTCATTCGTTAGTTTAAATTCTTTTTATTTTTATTCTCGCCCATGAAGACTTCCTGACTACTCCACTGGTAAAATATCAAATTTTACGCACTTGTCGTATACAGTATCGTATGTTTATTACATACAATATTTTTTCTACGACCTCTCAAAAGATGTGAAAAAAGTGAGAAGAACCTTATTTGTTTAAATTTCATATAAATATAATTTATCAACAATATTCAGAAAACAACTGAGATTCCAAAAGTTTTCTCACTCGTTTTTGGCAGCCTTTTGAACGGCCGTAGAAAAAATAATTATGTATAAGGAGTTTCATTACTTAATCACTTCATGTATTTGATATCTGACCGAAGTCGAATTCTTAATTATGTATAACACTTAACGAAAATGGGTAATTATTGATATGAACTAAGTTTTTGAATAAACTATTTTGATAACCAATTTATTAAAAAAATCTATGAAAACTCCTTCCACACTAGTGTGGAAAAACTTACGTAAATTGTCGTTTCCTAACAACCGTAGAAAAACATTTTTTCCACGACTATACAGATATACGTTCATAACAGGCATGTCAGTGATTAGTAAATATAGCACGTTCCCCATTTCTTTTTATTACACACCGCTGACCTGCTACATAATGAGCTCATTACGTAACAGGTTGAGCTCATTACATAACAGGTTCAAGCAGCAATGGCCGACCGTTGCTAGGCATCGTAATAAATAGGTTGAAAGCATACAATGGCGCACCCAGGAAGGGGGCCCGGGGGCCCTGGGGCCCGGGCCCCCCCTATGAAGGAAGAAAATTAAAATAAAAACACAAACACACTAGAAAATTTTAAAAGTAGAGATGAGGACCTTTTTTTTTAGGTCGTCACTTGTATTTTAGAAGTTAGGACCTTTCTTTTAAGTTATCACTTTATATTTTCATAATTTAAATAATTTTGTCATCCGCCCCCCCCCAACAAAAATTCCTGGGTGCGCCACAGAAAGCATATGTCAAATTATTGTTAGTTTGTGAAAGAAACCCAATTAAAATTAAACAATACAGTTAATGTTGTCGAATTTTGCAAATATATTTTTTAATACAGTTGGTCTTAATCAGTCAGTTAATCAGATGACGCAATTATTGTTATTTTAACTGAATTATACGACACGTACATGACCGTTGCTAGGCAACGTAATAAAGAGGTTGAAAGCAACTGTCAAATTAATGTTGATTTTTAAAGGGAACTGAATCAAAATTAAATAAGTTAATAAAGTTATAGTCGTGGAAAAAGCATAGTATGAAACTTGCATGGAATAGTCTTTTCTCACTCGTATGAATTGCGCTACTCTCCTGCGGCTCGTGGCGCAACTTTCATACTCATGTGAAATGACCATCATTCCATGCTCGTTGTATAATATACTAAAACTTGCCCCCTTTTTGGCTCCCTGGGGCGGTTATCCATTTATTCCGTCCCTTCATACGCTTTGTCTATTATCTGACCTGGTCCCCATATTTATAATATTTTATTTTATTCTGTACTTACTCTAATTCTGTTTTTGCTGCAAAATAAGTCTTATCTCTATACTTGATACCAACTACACAGCAGTTCCAAGAATGCATAATTCTTTTAATTTCTTGCTCCAAAGATTCTTGATCAGCATTTGAGTTAGCTATCATTTCAGCCAGTACTTCTCTTTCTTTTTCTTTGGCTATCAACTGCATATCACACTGTTCCAAACTGGTCTCAAGACGGAATATTTCTGTCATTAGTTTATAGATAATGAAATCCTAAAAATGGCAAAATGTTAGATACGATTGTTTTGGTTTTAGTATCGTTTCTTACTATATGCCGTTTTTCTTGAGCGAATTTTATTTTATCCCTTTTAGCTTTTTCTGACATTCTTTTATTGACTGCTACTTCTGAATGTAGATCTGTTTGCCAATCTTCCATTTGTTTCATTAAGAAACTAATCGATTCTATTTCACTTTGAAGTTCTAAATCTACAAAATAAATTTACACGCAAAATGCATAAGATAAGTGCTTTAGAATAACATTCCAACTCTTGTGTTAGAATATTTACTTTCTATAGTCAAAATTGGTTTTAGAATTGGTATATTCTATAGTGGTCGTGGAGAAATTATTTTCCCCAATTCTTGAGTCAAAAATGTACCCAAAAATTGTATTAAATACCGACGAAGTCATGACATAGGTGACTATTCCCATCAATTTATAAAATTAATATACCTTTTTCTTCCGCTTTAATTAGATGCCCTTTTTTAATATGATAATCCTCTGTCAAATGTTTAACATTCAATTCCAGATCTTCACGTTCTTTAGCTTGTTTTTTGATCTCTTCTTCCAAGGTTCCAATAGATTCTTGCTGACTTTTAACAAGTTGCTGAGCTTCATATACATGAATACCAAGTTGATCTCGCTCTGAACTTTTCTTTTTTATTTCAATATTCTAAAATATAAAATCAAGTTCATAACTGTATGCATAAAAATGACACTGATAGTGTGAAAGTGACTGTCGATAAGTTAATAGAACTTACAATTTCAGTAAGCTCTCCTGAAATTTTGGCTATTTGTTTTTCTAGCTGATCTTTTAAAGATTTCTGGAATTTGGCCAAAAGTGGATGATCAGGAGGTAAAGTAATTTTTGCCTCATTTTCCGCTACAATCCTGAAAAATCAATATTATTATTTTGTTTAAAAGGACACTGCAATACTTATATTTTTACAAAAGTTTTCGTACGTTTCTTTAGAAGTATCAGCTTCAGATTCAGTATAATCACTATTTGTGATATATTTTGTATAAATTTCCAAATCTTCTTCCATTTTAATGATTTATTTAATAATTTGACACAAATCTAACACCAGATTTCAAATAAACAAATTGTTTACACGTAACCATGGCAACATCTGTCAAGCTGACGTATCATAAACATGTTTTTGAGGTTAAAGGAAAATTTTTAGTGCAAAAACATGATAAATATTGGTTTTCCGATAAAAACTGCATAAAAACAACAGTTGCATTTCATATCTTTAATAACAAACATGATGGAAACCAACGCAATATGTAAACCAATTTGTGAAATAGAAGAAGTTATTACATATAAAAATTTACCAGTGCCTAAAAAGATATTTCATTCATTTCCATCAAAACCTATTTCATATATTCATAATAAATATGACTGTCATATCGATGGGAATATGTTGTTACCGAGAATAAAATTTGAGAGTCGTATTGTTCCAAAAACTTTAGTCTGCCATGATATGAAAGGAGGATATCTTGAAGATCGGTAAGAATTTTTAATATTTATAACATATAACTATTAAATTAACATTTTTTTTAGATATATCAATGGTTATCCAGTTGGCAATGGATATAGTTTCTATCGTTGGCAAGATATAGACATATTCGTGTATTTTAGTCACCATTTAGTAACAATTCCTCCTAAACCATGGATAACTCTTGCGCATACTAATAACGTTAAGATCCTCGGAACTGTAATAACAGAATTTGACCATGGGATTGAGGTTTGCCAAAAGATATTCCACAGTGAAGCAACTTGGACGGATTTTGCAAATGCTTTAATTAATATTGCACTTATACACAACTTCGATGGTTGGTTGTTGAATATTGAAAACTCAATCAAAGATACCGCTCCGTTGTTAAGTTTCGTTGAATATTTAACAGATGAATTAAAAAAAATAAATCCTCATTTTCTGGTTATTTGGTATGATAGTGTTACATTCGATGGAACTTTAAGATGGCAAAATGAATTAAATGAAAATAATAAGTAAGTTATAACGTAAGATATTGATAAGTATTTTTATTAATTATTATTTTAGATGTTATTTTGATGCTTGCGATGGCATATTTCTGAATTACGGTTGGAATGAAAAAAATTTAACTAAAAGCTTGATAAATTCTGGTAAAAGATTTTTAGATGTATTTGTTGGAATTGATGTATTTGGAAGAAATTTTTATAAAGGTGGAGGTTTCAATTGTGACCAAGTGAGTATCCATAATTTTCTAAGCCATTTTCTCAAATCTAGAATTAGTATCCAATCCTGAATTAGCTGACAAACAAGCGCTTTTCTGTTCATTAATCTAGGTTTCAAAACCTTTCATTTGATGCTCCAAATTAAATTAAAAATTAATAATGATAATTTTTATTTGCAAAAATATTTTGAATAATACAAAAAATTCATTAACTTTAAAAAATTAATCTGATCAAATATTCCGAGCGTAATATTCCAGTTTACTTGAACGTGTGTTACTCCAATTTTTTCAGATTTTTGAATTAGCCCCTTCATTTTTCTTTTTTTTTCTTTCTTTGGCCTTGGTAACTATAGACCATTGGCCTGGTGTTAAAATGTTATTTTGGTCTCATATGTGTACTTTACTTGCTGTTAAAAATGTAAAAATAGTTTTATGAATTTCTTTCCTTCTGCATAAATAAGAGTACTTGAATATTGGTAGGTAGGGTTATTTTCATGTTACGGAGTTCATTAATAAAAGAGTGACGATCATCTCTGGAAGTAGTTGCACGTTTTCTTCCGGTTTTTGGTCTGTTTTCATAAGTATCAGTCCCTTGGAACCTTTTGATGGTAATTTGCACGGCTTTTCATGAACACTCAATTTTTTTGAAATTTTCACCTGCGACCGTCCTGAATGAAGCAATACAATTTGACTCCTTTCTGCCACAGTGAGTTCACGTCTTTTAGCCATAATATAATTAAATATATTCACTTGGACTCAGTGATGGGATTCAATTTGCTCAACAACCGGTTCGCAGGGGTATTTGTTTAAAAACACAAAATTCAAAATTCAAAATAGTATATTTATTTAAATTAAATATTAAGATATGTAATTATTTTAAATATTGCCAAGTAGCCCTATGGTTTTCAATCACTTCTACTTCCGTTTTTGTTTTTACACGAAGATCATCCGAACTCTGCTGTTGCTTCTTAACCAATTTAGCACTATCGGTACTGGATCCCAATCTATTAAAGACAAACCATTCAAATTAATAACCATTATATTAATTATATTTGAAACGATCAGTTTGTTTCGTTTTTCTGTGCATATATTATTCATAAGGCTAAAGCCTATTTCAGCTTCTGCTGAACTGACGGCTATGGTCATTACCTGTATCTAGTATTTTAACAAACGGTTCGCCGGACTTAAAATTTCTTAACAAACGGTTCGAGCGAACCGGGTGAATCCCATCACTGCTTGGACTCAATAAAACATGAAAAACACAGTGTTCGCTTCAAACGCATGTGTAATAATGATCCAAGCCCTAGTTGTTTATTTTTATGTTAACAAAATGTAACAGATCTGAACCTATATTTATTTGTATTTCAAGATTTATCATAACTCTGTTTACATTATCGGTTATCTAATTAGACGTACGTCTTTTAGAATGTGTCAATGATATTTTAAAAACATTTTGTCAAATATATACAATTTACAATGAACAGAAATTTAGATGTCATATTATAACTGCATACGTGCTCCATACATTTGTCCAAGGCTGCATATATATATATATATATATATATATATATATATATATTATTTTACTTAATGTAAACTAGATTTTCAACTTCTAAATAATTTTTCAGGCTGCTGAAGCAATAAGAAGATTGGGTCTTTCGATTGCCCTTTTTGCCCAAGGTTGGACTCATGAAACTTTATTTCCAAAAAAACTAGATAATTTTTATGAAATATTTTTACATAAAGACAACGCCTTTTGGCTAAAATTATACCCATATTTATACACCAGACCTATAGACAAAGGATTTGTAACAACTTTTTATACAGGCTCTGACAGGGTAAGAGTAAAAAAACCGCTGTGGCCACCACAGAACCGACCGCCATCACAAAGTCCTTGTTTAATTTATGCTGCTTTATCAAAAAATGTCTCAAATAAAAGTTGTTAGTTATTGCTTTTATAGCAATTTTTATTAAATACATTTTTTCGAAATATTTCTTTGTTGTGAAATACATTCGCAAAAATCTTAAAACCGACACGAGTAAACTCCTATTTCTAGGTAACCGATTTTTACCAAAAGATGATCAACTCGTGCCATTGAAGTCAAAAGCTTAAATATGAAGTTTCATAAAAATCCTTTTAACCGAATTTGCTCTGCACGTGTACACGGACCGACAGACAGACAGACAGACCGACAAACATCATGCTAAAAATAGTCAAAACGTTATGTAGGGACCTCAAACGTGGAGATCCATCGAAATCTCGAAATGTCAAAATCGGTATGATCACAATAGGGGAAACTTCCTAAGCGCCCTGACATCTGGTGGCAATTTGCGGGACATACGAAAGTGACATTGTTTTGTTTTGTTCAATGGAGAAATACGCGTTTTTTTTTTTTGTTGTTTGTGTTTTATTTTGTTGAATCATGACAAAAAACTATCAATTTTGTTGTGTGCCGCAATGTAAATCGTAAATAAGGAAGAATCCCTCTTAAACATTTCATAATTTACCTAAATCGAAAAAAAATATCAATTGTAACGACGTTTGGAGGCAGAGAGAAAGTGGATCGTAGGTTTTTATGGACCCAACAACTAAAAATGGGCAAAAATCCAAGCCCATGCATGCATGTTTGCTCGTTGCATTTTATGGAAAGTGATTTTTTACGTCCAAGAAAAGACAGAAAAAAGCACGTACCCCACCCAAAATTTGCCTAAATCATCAGTTGATATATTAAAAGGCCCTTCTACTTTTTCAAGCAGAGATATTAATTTTTACTAATATATTTACCATATTTTTGTTGCTATTATATTGACAGACAGTCAAAAAGAATTAAAATTACAATGAAAAACTAAAAATTTCCTTGAAATTTCTTTAGAATAGTATATTATTACATATCTTGTAAATCGTAGATTACCTTTAAATAAAAAAAAGCTCGGAAAACAAGAAAAATACAACTCGTGTTCATTTTCACCATGTAAACAAATACACGAGTAACAGTTTAATGTCATTTTCGAGTGTTCCAGCTTTGCCGCATATGACGCTGCGATCTTAAAAGTTTCCCCTATACCTCCCTTATATATGTTGGCGGTCGGTAAAAAGTAAATTTTAAATATCATGGTGTTAAAACTTAAAATATTTTTCAGTCTAATTACAATCTAAGTCTTCAGGAAAAGATTCTTCATGTTCCCGTACATTCCGGTCAAATATATTTCAGTGATTTTTGTCAAAATTTTTGTGATTGCACTCAAATTTATACAGATGGATGCAAACCACATCGGTTTTCATATTTCCTTTCCGCAACTAAACCTTTTCATAGACTCTTCAGTTGTAATATTGCAGTAACTGAAACTTTAAGAATTGAAACTGTTACAAAAGAAGGAAATAAATTTAATAAATTGGAGATTGCTTTACTTTTGGTGGATACTAATGGAAAGTATGCTGAAAGAAGGTTATGTGAATGGAAAAATCCAATGAAAATTAAGCCAGAATTTGAAGGGATAAGTAAAGGGTGGTTTATAAAGTAAGTAATATGTTACGACATAAAAATATTAAGGACTACAGTCTGTTTCAAATGGTTAGGCGGAACTAAATGGGAATTTCGTTCTTTTAGGTTGTCACTTTTAGGTTGGAATGTCAAAATTTTAAATTCCAACAATGAAACCATGGAAACGAATGACATGTCAAAATTAAATTATTTTTCTTACATATTTTAATGACAAAAAAATAAATATAAACTGTTCACTTTTGTAAGAACAAACTAAGAGGGAATTTTGTTTTCAATAGTTTGCACCTTTGAAGCTGTATGTCATGTTGGTATTAAAAAATGTCACTTTTTTTAAATGTCGATCCATTTGACATATGTCATAATGAAAAATGATATCTTAATTATAATGATCATAACCTTATCAAGCTAAAGTCGGTTTTACAGCGTAAGGAATATTTGTAATTGACTATTAAGGTCAGTAACACACCATAAAAGTAACCAAAATAACCAGATCTAGTGTGTTCTTACAAAAGTGAACAGCTTATAAATGGGATATTTGTATTAAGAATGACACAAAAAATCAAAATATAAAGAAAATGACATTTTAAAATGATATTAACTTTAACCAAAAAATGTTTGTTGCAAGTATGATTTACAAAGCTTAAACAAAACGGCTGAAAAGCATGATTTAAACGATGAAAGTAACTAGATAGCAAAATCTAGTTCCGCCTAACCATTTGGAACAGACTAGGTCATTTTTTTATTTTCATATTTGTCAAGATTCATATAGTTTAATAAAAATGCCACATATTTCATTTGAATTATTTTTTGTATCTCCAAAAACAGACTTCAGAGAAAAATCGTGTTGCCTCTATCTTGAAATATACCATAGTACTACACATATGCATACATGCTATTACCATTAGAGATCTGTAATTAATAGATACTATAAACTCACTATCTTAAATTCAATCCCACCGACTGCACCGATTTATGTACAATTATTTTTGTGGTTTTATTCTGTACTAACTTTATTTTTTTGCAGGCAATATGAGATGCGCGTATGTAATCCGATGAAATTATTAGAAATCGGATTGAAACTAGATAATAAAGCCGTTTTGTTGGGGGGCTTTGCTCTCGACACTGTCGCTGACAAATGTAACGAAGCCCAATAAAATAGAAATTTATGGTACAAGGGGTTTTTATTATATTGTAATCATTTTAAGACTATTATAGATTTTTAACAAATCATACGATATATCAATAAATTTTTGTTTTATTAAAAACACAAACTCATTTATTTTCCACTTAGTGTTGACTTACTAGATCTTCTGTCAGTTTATGTTTATAGAACCTGCTAAACGTAAACGGACCATTCTGCCCTCTTTCATCCTCATCACTTATCCTATCCTGTACACCAATTTGCTAATTTAGTACCAATTTTAAATATTAAATACTTGAGGTTGAGTCGACCCCAGAAATGCTTGCACAATATCGGAAGATGTAAATTTGTTATCATTTTTATTAATTTTTATCACGAACATTCTTACTAATAATCCCACGGCATGCGACAATAAACGCAACAATGAAGCGCAAAAACTTATTGTGGAAAATTATGACATCTCCGGCATGTCATCTATAATCGTTTCGAGAACTATTGTTTCATGGAAAAGTTCTGCTGCACGACAACATCGCACGCAGTGGCGGCCGGTGAAGCATGTTTGGGAGGGCAATAGACCATATTAGTGTGTCGTCACATACATGTGCTGCCATCTGAGAGCTGAGTCCTTTTGAAGTTTAAAATACATGGGACATTACTTTTGTTACCTTAATTTTATAAATATTTTCAATTTTGGAGCAAAATATATGTATTTTTGATAAATATATACTAATATATACAGTCCAGACACTTTATATTATAGAATAATGATTTTATAAATATATAAATAAGGATTCGAAGATATATTTATAGGTTACGTTTTTAAATAATATGAAAATCGGAATATCTTTAGTATTTATTTAATTAACACTAAGTAATAATTAATATTTTGTTTTAGAATGCATATTGGTGTATTGTTTTCAGAGATGGGCGTCTACGCGTAAACTTGAATTTTTTACGTCTACGTGTAAATTTACCGTAGACAGCGTAGAGAAGTGTAGACTATGTAGACACGTAGAATCTAGCGTAGAATAATGAAAAATGAGGTTATGTAACGTGTAAAAAAATAAAATGCCGCCAGTTTTAAGCAGAAGAGCCAGTAAAGAACTCAAATTTAATATTTTTGACAGCTTCCTGATTAAAACAACTAGTAACTTTTAATTTTAATTTTACTTTAGTAGTTCATACAGACAGAAACCAAGTAATTTATATTGTCCATAACAACATACGATTTGTGAGATAACATTTTTGGAAACAATATATGTAATTAGAATTACATAAAATTGAAACAAACATAAACATGAAAGTAAACTATTTAAACTATTACCATTCTATTATTATTACTTATTATTACCATAATATTACATTTTAACGTACTGCGCATGTACAGTTTACATTCTACATTCGACACGTAAACAAAAGCATATTCTACTTGACATGTTTACGCGTAAAATCTACATTAGTCTACATCATGTATTCTACGCGCCCATCACTGATTGTTTTGCTCCAAATTGTAACAATTACATCTACATTATTAATTGCAAATTTTTTCGTTTTTTGACAGATGAAAATGAAAAACAATAATGGAAAATTAAAAACAACATATTATTCCTTTAAACCATTTAGATATGGCACACACACTTATTGCTATGTTACTTGCCATAATAATGATTATTAACGTAAATTTTTCAAAATTAACCTGCAAAATAACTTTGTTCTGCATAAATAATGACATATTAAATTATAATGTATAAAATAAGAATTTTAATAAATAAATATTGACTTGTAGCAGTGATGGGCGCGTAGAATACATGATGTAGACTAATGTAGATTTTACGCGTAAACATGTCAAGTAGAATATGCTTTTGTTTACGTGTCGAATGTAGAATGTAAACTATACATGCGCAGTACGTTTAAATGTAATATTTGAAATAATAGAATGGTAATAGTTTAAATAGTTTACCTTAATGTTTATGTTTATTTCAATTTTATGTTGTTCTAATTACATATATTGTTTCCAAAAATGTTATCTCACAAATCGTATGTTGTTATGGACAATATAAATTACTTGGTTTCTGGCTGTATGAACTACTAAAGTAAAATTAAAATTAAAAGTTAGTAGTTGTTTTAATCAGGAAGCTGTCAAAAATATTAAATTTGAGTTCTTTACTGGCTCTTCTGCTTAAAACTGGCGGTATTTTATTTTTTTACACGTTACATAACCTCATTTTTCATTATTCTACGCTAGATTCTACGTGTCTACACAGTCTACACTTCTCTACGCTGTCTACGGTAAATTTACACGTAGACGTAAAAAATTCAAGTTTACGCGTAGACGCCCATCTCTGCTTGTAGTTTTGATGTGAAGCACTCTCTTACTTTGAAAACTTAATTTATATTTCCAAAATATAATTTAACAAAAAAACAACATGCTAAATTCAAATAAAAGGAATCCAACCGCGAGACGGCAGCACTGAATCCCATTTTGTGACGTAGTTACTAATATGGTCTATTAGTATGATCGGACAAGCTCGTACTATATCGCTCAATAGTAGTATAGCAAAGATAAAGCACGAGCATGTCCGATCATGCTGATTGCCCTCCCAAACATGCTTCACCGACCGCCGCTGATCGCACGTTGCTTACTTTATTCAAGCTCAACGACATTTACTGCAAAACTTTTTCCGCGTCCGCCATATCTTACGGTGATCCCTTATCTTGGGGTGACCATTTTCTTAAGAAGGCAATGCGGGACGGAGCAAAAAAAAGGTCCTCATCTCCCAAATCCAAGTGAAGAGCAAAAAAAAAGGTTCTCATCTCCCAAAATCCAAGTGAAGAGCAAAAAAAAGGTCCTCACCTCCCAAATCCAAAATGCGGGACAAAATGTTAAAATGCGGGACGGATGGTCACCCTACTTTATCTCAAGGTCTTTCTTGGTAGTACACGACTGGAAAATGACGACAACGTGACAAACTGGCTGATTTATTCTATAAAGGTATCCCTGGTTTACACCAGCGTACACAACTGGAGGTCGAGCTATGTCAAAGCAGTCCGTGAATCGTAAGTACTGTATCCATTTTTTTTTTTTTTTTTTTATCAAAAACCAAATAGAAAAAATTTAGTACTTTATAAAAAAATAACGCTATTCCGTGCCATTTTGACAATCATAACTCAACAATCGGAGAGGCTATACGCGTATAACTACTCAAATGATTCATAATAACGAGTTCTACAACGGTGCTTCTTAAAATGGTGGGCCGCGAAGAGCCGCAAATATTACACTGAATTATTTTATTATTTAAAAAGAATTAGTAGTTTTAACTTTAATGCTACATAAATATTATTCTTCATTATACATAGATTATTGAATGATCTGAGCGTAAAAAACTATATGTATGTATATATTTTAACTAATCTTGGTTTCAAAAACAAAAATTAGGGGTCCGTGGGTTATTGATTTGAGTTGCAGGGGAGCCGCGGCATCAAAAAGTTTAAGAAGCACTGTTCTACAATACTAAAGTACAAAAACAGCGAACTGATATCTATATAACTCGACAAAAAATTCGACTTAACTTCGAAATGACGCAACATTTGCAAAGAAAATATGTAAAACGATATAAGATTGGGTTATTGGAACAAGGAAAACAGACTGCTGGACAAAATATGAGGCTATTGAGAAATGATTTTTCAAAAATAAAATTTTTTTTGTTGATCCACGCGTTAAGAGGTTTCATTTCTTGGTCATATTTGCTTGTTTATCCACTTTTTTAAAAGAAATTTATTTTTTCATTAAATACATATTTGCTTATATTTATCCCGCGCTGTATTTTTTTGAACTCTCTATAGTTTTCCTATATGTGGGTCAAAAAGTTGTACAAGTATGCCAATTTCAACTTTCTATGTTCAGCAGTTTGGCTACAATTTCTAACGTATAGGGATTTGCAGCTAAGCACCCTACCATCTGGTGAGCGTTTCATGAACTTGTGTACATCAGATAACATTTCGTTTTGTGTATTGGTTTTGTATGAAGTTTGTTTTTAAAGTTTTATTATAATCATTGAAAAATGTATAATACATATTGTTGTGTGCCTATGTGCAATTCATTGAAAAGAAGAAACCCGGAAATATCGTTTCATTTGTTTCCACTAATATCAGACACCGTACGGTTCGAAACAAAATTGGGAAAGCAAGAGGTTAGGAATCAACGCGATGTTTAGATAAACAATTTAAAAATTGGAAAAAAAGTGAGCCCTTATATCAAAGTTTGCTCATTACATTTTAATGATAGTGACTACAAAAAATATTTTCAATTTTGTATTTATTATCGCATATCTTGAAAATTCCTGTTATTGTGTGTGGGTTTGTAATGCACAAGTTTGTAGGCATAATGCATAAATCTTTATGAACTCTCTGTTTTTTTCAGTGACTCCACACAATATTATATGCCCAGCATTGTAGATTTCTACCCCTTGGTAAACAACACGGGAATTATTATTTCCCACAATATAGTTAAAATAATCGACAATGGAAAACCGCCATAACTTAAAACCAGATCACAAAATGTAGTATTTTAGATGTTTACAAGTAATGTCACTTCACAAAATCAGAAAATCCCAAACAATTATTTATTTTTTGTCGTTTTTTGATACACTTTTCGCTATTATTTACTAGTAAATGTCAAGTGGTATCTGATTTAGAATGGTTTCAAAAAAATCTGCGTGGCGCTACGATATTAAAATTTTTCCCCTATAGACAGACAGACATGAGTGACGTTATAAGGGTTTTTTGGTTGTCATAGCTACAAAACCCTAAAAAGTGAGCTCGTGACATCTTAACAAGCATAAAAATTCTATTTAATTCAGCTTAAACGTTTGGAATAGCCTGCTTTTATTTTGCTCAAAGTAATAAGTTTGTTAGCATCATGGTTTTAAATAATCAATTCACATAATTAATAAATATTATAAAAATAGCAATAAACAATTGAATAAAACAAATTAAATCACATTTTTTATTAATTATCAAAAATACAGTATTTTTTAATGAAGTGGGATGCTATATATGATTTCACGGTATTGTGATTTTGGAAAGGTTGACTCGTTAGCGAATTAAAGACAGGAAGTAATTAGAACAGTTACTGAAACTAACCTGTGGCCATCGAGCTGTAAGCCACGCATCGCATTGGCTCCAGCTACCTCGGACGTTGCACTTAAAGAAAATTAATACATATATTAATTGCGTTTAATATTCGTTTATATAATTATAGAGACTTTTATAGTAGTTTTATTTTAATTATTATTATAAATAAAACGCCACGTGTCGTATTTTAGAACTAATAACTGCAAAAATTAAATACTACTCCCTCCGTCCGAAAATATAGTATAATCTGTCTCAATTTGTAATACGAAACTAGATCTGGTTACTTTAGTGACTGTTGTGGTGTAAATAGACTTTTGTAGAATCATGTGAACTTGTAAATCTGGCTTTTAAAAGTATGGCTAAGTTTCATCATATTGAGGTTATTACTAAATTGACATGTTAAAATTGTGATTGACATGTCAAATATTTTGAATGTATATATTAATATTTATTTCATCAAACTTTCGATTACAGTCTGTTCCAAACGGTTAAGCGGAACTAGATTTTGCAATCTAGTTACTTTCATCGTTTAAATCGTGCTTTTCGGTCGTTTTGTTTAAGCTCTGTAAATCATACTTGCAATAAACATTTTTTGGTTAAGGTTAATATCATTTTAAAATGTCATTTTCCTTATATTTTGATATTTTGTGCATTATTAATACAAATTTCCCATTTATTTATTTTTTTGTCATTAAAATTTGTAAAAAAAAAATTATTTAATTTTGACATGTCATTCGTTTCTATGGTTTCATTTATGGAATTTTAAATTTTGACATTCCAACGTTAAAAAGTGAAATAACCCAAGCAAGGTCCCTTCTCGTGACAACCTAAAAGAACGAAAATCCCATTTAGTTCCGCTTAACCGTTTGGAACAGACTGTATTACTCGTATAATAGTAAAAAAATATTAAGATTATCAATGAAATATCGTGATAAAATATAAAATACATATTATATAATAATAATTTATCATTTTATTGTGCTGCCCTTAAAATCTCATTCTTGTTTTGCAAAATTTAATAACATATTTAAACAAAAATATTCATTTTTTGAATATAAATCCCAAATTTTTCTCTGCAAATCTTTCCAAAATATGTAGTCTGTGGTTCTATCTGTTTTCTTATTATTCTTCTTACTTCTCCTTCAGAAATCTAAAGAAATTGAAATGGGTAAATTATTTTATATTTCACAACAAAAAGTACACCAAGATTTACTGAAAAAATATCTGCCACAAGGTCTATAATTTCGCTTCTTTTTAATTTTGTTCCATTTTTTTCTAAAAGTTTTCCATAAGCGTTATATATGTGTTTTTTTGTATATTTATCTAATTGTTGTCTCTTATGCATATTTACTGATGTTATGTTCTCATTTGGTGGGCTTTTGCAGAGCCGCAGTAAGGAAAACTTGCGCTAGGGGCAGAGCCGTAGCAATGTTTTTAGCGCCCTTGGCAATTAAAAAAAAATCCCCACCTCTCCAAATCCAAGTGATGAGCAAAAAAAAAAGGTCCTCACCTCCCAAAATCCAAGTGATGAGCAAAAAAAAAATGTCCTCACCTCTCAAAATTCAAGTGATGAGCAGAAAAAAGGTCCTCGCCTATAATTTGCGCCCCCTACAAAAGGCGTCCGCGCCCCTTTCCTTAGTGCGCCCGGGGCCGCCGCCCCCTCCGCTTTCCTTACTGCGACTGTATGAGCAAAATCCTCATTTAAACATTACTAGTTTTCAAAATCTAGTTTCGCTTAAATCAAAGAAAGAGATTTTAAAACACCATCAGTAAAAAATAAATTTAAGTTTTATAGAAAAATAATCTTAAATTTATAATGACAAGCAAGCCATGATTTTATAAACATTTTTTTTTTAATTTTAATTTTGTGGTCTTAGCTACTGTTGTCCATTAACCAGTATATCTTTATTTTTATTCTGGATAAATTAATAATTTTTATAACTGTTAAACCCGGGGCTCGAGTTCGAGAGACCCCATGGTTCGCAGTCAAACATGCTGACCACTAAACAATGACTGAAGCGCCTCTAGTGAGATTTTGAGAAACTGACGGTTGTAGGATAGTAGAGTTTGTGACAAGCATGGGAATATGTTCTTAAAAGTGGAAAGACAGTTAAAGACCATTTTAGAGTGTGTTTCAATAAATATCACATACATTTACCATTGAACCTGTCAAAAATATCCTACCAAAGTCAGCCATGATGTGAATGCAGTAGCGCCTCTATCGGTAGTGTCAGATGCCAATACCATAGTGACCGGCAGTTTTATAAATTTTATCATCCGATATTAAAAAGTTTAATCTTTTGTGACTCTGATCATTTTTTGTCATGTCATATTTGATTTTGACCATAAATTTTGACATATTATTTTGACATTTGTTCCAATTCCTATCAAATTTTTTTTATAAATTATATAAACTAGTAAAATAATAAAACTAGAACAAACAGAATAATAAATCTACTAATACACTTTCCTAAAGCATCTTTAACTGAATGTAAGTTAACTTAATTTGAATTAAACGATTAAATAAGTGCAAATAAAAGGTAAATCTACATTTCCTACGCTAAATCAAGTATAATTAAAACATTTACACTGATTACTCCAACATGTAAACAGTATTTATGTTTGATCTAAGATAAATTGTTATTAATGAAGTAATGCTTTTCGAGTAACAAAATAGATAAAGGTAAATGGAGTAATAAAATATTAATTACTTCAAAGAAAAGAATAAAAAAGAAATTTAATGACAAGTTTGAGAAATTATAATCTCATCTGTTGGTAGTACTCATAACGAGGACTCATCAGTTGGTAGTACTCATGACGTCATAACATGGCGAATCTCTCCTGAAAAAACAAAAAAAAAAACTCGAATTTGCTATAACCAGATCTTAGATAATGCTTAGATTTTAGAAACTCATAATAGAACACACCTTAATATCCCAACAAAAGTATAATACAGGCGGTTTCTTTAGTTTAAGCGGAACTATATTTTCAAATCTGTAGGTCAGTCGTTCAATCAACACAGATTTTACGTCATAACTTCAATGAAAAACTTAATGGCGAAGAAATAACTAAATCGATTTTTTTTTGCATGTGAATTATAGACTAATATTGCTCTTCATTCTTTTATTTTACTAAAACATACTTTTTGAAGTCATATTTAGTTTGTGTTCGATAGTAATTTTGAAGATTTACAAATTTTCAACGTGTTAATTTAATATAGGGACATTTGTATTTGTATCGCTAAATAAAACGATGTTTACATTTGACATTTAATTATACGTTCTGATATGTTTTGATACTTGTGTTCACATATCTAGCTTATAGTCATTTCTAAAAACCTTTTTTATTTAGTTTTTTGTTTATTTAGCAGTTTTGTGTTTAGTTATATATTTTTTTATAGATATCTTATACATTTCCATTTAATATTGTGTGTAGTGCATAGCTTTTTAGGTTAAATTCAACGTATTTCTATTTTTTGTTCTTTGATCATATTTTTGGAGCACATCAACCCTTTTAAGGACTATTTAGCTTATTAGAATAGTTTATTTGTTTCCATTCTGTTCTTATTCTTATATTTTCATTTCATTACTATATTATAAGACTACAAAAGATCCCCCCCCCCCCATTTAACCTTGCTAAGGCATTTGACTAACTTGAAAGCTTAGCTAAGCATTTTTACTTGTAAAAAGAAAGCATCTAAAGTAAAGGAACCGAATCTAACTTTAAAATTTGTCTCGAGTGGATTGCAATTAGATTTCAAGTCATTAAATACATCTGTTTTAGCAATCTCTCCATTACTTAAGAAGTTTTATAAACTAAATCTGTTGTAATTATATTTTGTGCATCTGGTTTCGTAATTTATTGCTTATAAATTATATATTTTATTTAACCTGAATTCAAAATAGAAGAATTAACGTTTCATGATAAACGGTTTGACTCAACACATTAAAATTGAGGCCCTTCAAGAGTATCTGGTGATTTAAGGCACAATTTGGGCAACCGGCGAAGCGTAGTGGTAACACAAGTAGGGCACATGTGTTATGCGCAGGGCGCGTTGCTAAGGTTAAAGCCTGGTTTATAATAACTCCATAGCATAGCGCATACGTAATAGAACAATGGTTTGGTTCTTCAAAACATCTGTTTGTAATAAACAGAACAAAGAAAACAGTGTAATTTTTATGCTTATGTTCCATAACATATCTATTATAAACCGGGCTTTAAGCTTGGTTTATAAAAGATATGTTATGGAACATAAGCATAAAAATGACACTACTTTCTTTGTTCTGTTTATTACAAACAGATGTTTTGAAGGGTCAAATCCATTGTTTAATTCTTATGCGTTATGTTATGGAGCTATTATAAACCAGGCTTTAGGGTTCGAGTCCTGTTCAGGCATGGTATTTTCAACACGAAAAAATTGAATTATCCTGGCTATAGGCTATTCCAAATCTCTAGCCAGAACCAAATGGAATTTTAATTTTCTTAAGTTGTCATGAGCTATCTTTTTACTTGCCCGACCTTAATATATAAGGGGCAAGTATTGTAATCGCGAAAATTTTCGATGTCGAGATTTTGACTGATGACCACGTTTCATTGTCCAGGGAATCCAAAAAATTTATTTTCGAAGTGCCGTCCGTATGTGTGTGTTTCTGTGTGTTTCTGTGTGTTTGTGTGTCTGTGTGTCTGTGTGTCTGTGTGTATACACGATAACTCAAGAACGGTTTAACTTAGAGAGTTCGTTCTGATACTAAAAAATTCTCCTGTTAATTGGGAAGTACCCTATTATTTTTTATACAAATCCGAAACCTGACACGGAAGTTATTAAACTTTAAAATTTAAAAAAATTCGTATCTAGTAAACCAAGCCTTGGACAAAAATTTGTATAGAACATAATTTGATGTATTTTTGAAGATTTACCTAAAACTTTTTTAAATAAAAAAAAAAATATATATTTTTTTTTTGTTTATTATTATTTTTTTTTATGGGAGGGCAAGTCTAGCGGAGGTCTCTCTTCGCCACTGGTTTCATGTTTGAAAAGGTGGCTATTGCTTAACAAAATTGTCAAAATCTAGTTCCGCTTAAACCAAAAGAAACAGGCTATAGTTACCTTAGTAGCAAATGCCAAAAAAAGGCATAGTTTGGGATTTTTTGTGGCTTTTCATAACTTGAAGCCTGGGCCTACGCCTTAAGGGCTTGCCCTGCTAAAGACCAACCGAGCGAGAGGAACCCAGTATTATTATTATTATTATTATTACTAAAAGCATTAGAATTACGGATATTTTTTATTTATATTTTACATTTTATCTCAAGAGATAAAATCAACATTGTTGCAAGAAAAAGTATTTAAGTAATCCTATGCAAATGCAGACAATTGTTTGTTCTATAATCATCACCTCTTCGGTAAGATGAAGTTTGTGACCTCCATTTAGCAAGGTCGTTTAACAGATGGATCGTTTTGCATCTGTCATACTAACTGTTGTCCGTATTTGTGTCAATAGCATCATGATCCGGTACTCACTAAGCTTCTGTTTTCTTAATTACAATTAACATTGATTTAGTTTTAAACTAAATATTCAGATCAAATGAGTTTCTAAATTATAAGAAGTGAGTAGCCCATTGGCAAATGCAGTTAAACGCCATTGACTTTTAAACAATCTTAAATATATAAAAACGAATTTCTGTTTGTTTGTTCTTTATAGGGGAAAAATTTTAAGATCGTAGCGCCACGCGGATTTTTTTGAAACCATTCTAAATCAGATACCACTTGACATTTACTAGTAAATAATAGCGAAAAGTGTATCAAAAAACGACAAAAAATAAATAATTGTTTGGGATTTTCTGATTTTCTGAAGTGACATTACTTATAAACATCTAAAATACTACATTTTGTGATCTGGTTTTAAGTTATGGCGGTTTTCCATTGTCGATTATTTTAACTATATTGGGGGAAATAATAATTCCCGTGTTGTTTACCAAGGGGTAGAAATCTACAATGCTGGGCATATAATATTGTGTGGAGTCACTGAAAAAAACAGAGTTCATAAACATGTATGCATTATGCCACACACAATAACAGGAATTTTCAAGATATGCGATAATAAATACAAAATTGAAAATATTTTTTGTAATCACTATCATTAAAATGTAATGAGCTAACTTTGATATAAGGGCTCACTTTTTTTCCAATTTTTAAATTGTTTATCTAAACATCGCGTCGATTCCTAACCTCTTGCTTTCCCAATTTTGTTTCGAACCGTACGGTGTCTGATATTAGTGGAAACAAATGAAACGATATTTCCGTGTTTCTTCTTTGCAATGAATTGCACATAGGCACACAACAATATGTATTATACATTTTTCAATGATTATAATAAAACTTTAAAAACAAACTTCATACAAAACCAATACACAAAACGAAATGTTATCTGATGTACACAAGTTCATGAAACGCTCACCAGATGGTAGGGTGCTTAGCTGCAAATCCCTATACAGACGGATAGACCAATTTTCACCAGATTTAGTATAGGAGGTAAAATAATCCGAGAAAGGTTTTAGTGATGATTTCAACTTTGTCCTTGTTCCCTAGGGGGCATTATGAGGGGTAAACCATCAGTTTCGCACTCTCCGTTCAGTTTGAATTGATTGCATTGTCTAAACCAGGGGTTCTTGAACTTATGTAGTCCGAGGACCCCCTCTTGAACAACATTTTTTTGCGGACCCCATCCCAACCGTAGCATTTTACTTCATTCTTGAGACTTAATTTCTGGTTCAGAAATCTCATAGGCACTACGTTATAATAAATATTGGTAAAAATGTATCGCTGGTTCTTTTAATAAATGGTCTTGCGCATTTATAGAGATGAACATTTTTATTAGCATATAGAATAAAAAACATAAAATTAATAAAAATAGTAGTAAAAAGAATTTACAAATTATAATACGTTAAGCTCATACAAACATTTCTTGGTCAAATATTGGTCAAAATAAATCTTATTATAATATATTTTCTGTAAATAATTCGCAGTTAAATAA
This sequence comes from Liopterus haemorrhoidalis, assembly GCA_963971575.1. Lineage (NCBI taxonomy): Eukaryota > Metazoa > Arthropoda > Insecta > Coleoptera > Dytiscidae > Liopterus > Liopterus haemorrhoidalis. The sequence goes on from OZ020619.1 coordinate 39,985,901, forward strand.
AAATATTAAAATTTTTCCTAATTATTGTTTAATTATGTCAATAACTAGTTAGGTAACAACAAATACAACAAAGTCCTGACCATGTAGGATTTTTATTAAATGAGTTATTTCAATAAAAGCGAAAAGTTGGGGGGTGTAAAGTTAGTGTCAAAGTTGTTTCGCGGACCCCCAGAGGTCCGCGGATCACAGTTTAAGAATCGCTGGTCTAAACCTTAAGGGATACGAGGTGTGTAAATTAAGTAACCGGACTGATTTTTTAATTTTTTTTTATTCGAATAGAATTACAATTCAATATTGTCTCCCTCAAAATTACTTCCTTGGGAAGCCACACAGCGCTGGAGACGGTTCTTCCAATCCTCATAGCACTGCTGGAACTCGGATACTGGAATAGCTTTCAGCTGGTCGGTTACGGACGTTTGAATGTTTTCGAGTGTCCCAAAAGACGTCCCTTGAGGTGATTTTTCAATCTTGGGAAGAGGAAAAAGTCACAAGGACTCAAGTCAGGCAAATAAGGAGGCTGATGAGCCACAGGAATGTTTTTACTTGCCAAAAACTGGTCCTGTGAAAGGTTTCTTAGAACCATTTTTGCGCAGATTTTTCTCATTCCCAATTTTTTGGTCAAAATCTGATGAACGGTAGTGTGGGTCAAATTCAACTCTTCCCCGATCATTTTGACTGTCAACCTACGATCTGAACACACAAGATCCCGGATTCTGTCAACATTTTCAACGGTTCTTGAAGATAAAGGCCTTCCGCTGCGTGATTCATCTACAATCAACTCTCTTCCTTTTGAAAATGCCTTAAACCACCAAAAAACCCGGGTCCTTGACAAAACACTGTCTTCGTAGACCGGTTGAAGTTTTGCAAAAGTTTCCGTTGCACTGTGCCCAAGTCCGAAGTAAAACCTGGTAGCACACCGTTGCTCGAAATGAATGTCACTCATTTTTAGAACGCACTAGAAAAAACTGTTTCACGAAAAAAATCGCTACGGACAACAAAATTACTCTAGCGAGTTCAAACTCGGACTGAAGGCGTATCACATGTTCAACTGCGTCCCAAATGTTGCCAGATCAAACGCTATGTTGCCAATCCGGTTACTTAATTTACACACCTCGTATATTGACATAATTAGACATGATTTTTCTTCATTGGAAAATGTGCCACAAGAGTAAAAAGATTGAGAAACACTGGCTTATGCCCCCCCCAACACGATGAGCGCCTGATATTTATCAGCAAATTGCTTTGATGTTTTTGTTTTTACTTTTGTAGTATGAAAAATTCAAAAATTTCCAGAGATATATTAGGTTTTACACCTCCTGTAATAAGAAAAAAAAGACACCATTTTTTAACAGAATTAAACCCTTTAACAAAAGAAGAACAAATTGAAAGATGGTATAGAACAGCACATAAATATCGAAGACAAAAAGTAATTTTTAATTTACCCAGTATTAAGGAAGAATCTGAGAGTTCAATAGAAGATAACAAACAGAAGATATCTAGTTCCGACACCTTAAAAGTTTTGAAGAAAGATAAAATATATTTTGAAAAACCTAGAAAAGAAGCAGAAATATTACAGAGGAAAGAAGAACAGAAATTGAGTAGCAGTACTTTTACTTCAAAGGAAGAAATGAGAAAAAAATATTTTAAGCAAAACTGTGATGTATATAAAATGAATTATCAAAGAAAGCCGTGTAATATTTTTTATGAAATTCCACGTGGATATTACTCGAAGAAGAAGAAGGGTAGCCTAGGTAAAATTATATTATCACTGTTATCATTATCTGGGTCATATGGGGGCTACAGCAGTTGCAGGGCACTCGGGCTGTGGTTTAAATGGGGCCCCCAGTCTGTTATATGCGGTCTTAGAAAAACAAATCAAAATTTCTACCATACCACTGCTTTTCAAATTATTTATTGCCCTCCCCTTTGGTCAAATAGTTAAATTTTGTTTTTAACTAAGAGTTTCGCCAAAAATATGTCAAAAAACTTTTGCCCCCCACCCTATTTCCAAGAAGGGTTGATCTAAAAATCTGAAAAAATCTCAATGTTGTATATTGCTAGGAAACGAAACAGTTCAACAGGAATTTTTGAAGAGATTAGTTCTTCGAAAAATATCGTTTTTTTTGTGTTGAAAAAAATGATTTAAAAATTTATTGTGTGGCATCAGAAGTAAGACGTTAAAATGTAGATTATGTAAAACGAAAATTAGTTTTTGAAAATGTCTTTATTTTAACACCTTTTACCGTACCCTTATACCGTCATTTTGTCGTCTGTCTGTCTATGTCTGTCTGTCTGTCTGTTCGGTAAAAATTGTAGCCAAACGGCTAAACCTCGAGAGTTGAAATTTGGCATGCTTACACAACTCTTTGACCCGCACATAGGAAAAATACTAAAACATCTAAAAAACATATCCCCCTAGATATAAACAAATATGTGCTCATCGAAAAAAAAAAATATTTTTTTTATATTTTGAGTATCAAATGAAAGCCCTTAGTACGTGGATTAACGATCAAAATTTTATTTTTGCAAAATAAATTATTTTGACGCGATTTTTGCCAAAATTGAGCAAACAAATTTTGTCCCACACCCCGTAGCCCAGATGTTTTAAACTAGAAATCTGAAAAAAATCTAAGTAATGTACATTGGTGTGAACCGGAATAGTACAAGAGGAATTTTTGATCAGATTATGTTTTCGTAAAATAACGCATTTTTTGCGGTTTTTTGCTGACGATGTAAAATATTTAAAACGTTATGTAACACAGTCATAACACTTTCATAGTGTAATGGTTAGCCCTCTCGCTTTCTAAGTTGTAAGCTAGGGTTCGCTTCCCGTCTGGAGCCAATTTTATTTTATCTATTTTTTTTTTGCCTTTTTATTTTGTTTAAATTATTTTTTCAAAATGCTAGTTATATTTTGGCAAATGTTGCATTTAATTTTTAAAAGCGTAAATTTAATAACCAGTGGAAATTGTTGAAATTATAATTTAATTCTATGTTTCAATGTACACGAAATCAAAGGGGTGGAGCTTATGACTTAAAACAACCAATGGAAGGCATAGGCGCAATTTTCAAAATCTTACTGAACCTTGCTATGAAAAAAAATACTGCACATATTTAGAAACCTAAATAATGGTATTAGGCATTCGAATTAAAATTAACAAAAAAACATATTTTAACATAAAATTTGTTTTGGCATCCCAAATAATCATCATTCACTTACTAAATACCTGCAAAACCCTGAAATGTTTAAAAATTCACACTTCACAATTATGGCTAATAATGTTTTGTATTTATGGCTAAAGTAATGTATGTTTTCTTTTGAAATTAAAAATATAACAAAAAAATTTTAACAGCTGTGAATCGAGTTCATGTTTTCTATCTCCACCTGCTATTATACATCTATTGTTTCAACCTATTGTTAGAATTATTTTAGTTTTTTGTTTATAAGATATCAAAGAGGAATAAATCATTTATAGCAGTGAAATACTTATAAAACAAATAACACATTGTTAATAGTTAGAAATACGTTTCTGAAATTGAAAAGAATTAAGCAATTTATCAATACATTTCTTATTAATTGAATAAAGACTTAAGTCTTTATTTATAAGAAGCAAATGCAGAAAAATTGCTACGATTTTTTAATTTAAATTTAGTTTAAAATAAATTAAATGAAAGTAGTCAAATATCCGATAAAAATTATTATTAAAAAAAACTGTTGATTTTGATGTAATTATAGAAGAATTATTGTTCTAGACATCCAGGATTTTGTTGGCCTCTTAGATTTATTAAATACCTACAAAATCCTGAAATGTGTGAAAATTCATATTTCACATACATTTTTTATTACTTAGAAATTATTTGGGACCCATAAAATAATTGCAGTTGGGCCTCTTTATGCTGAAGGTTGGCCCTGTCCATAGTCAACTGCCTACCGAATACCACTATCAAACCTAGAGCCCCCGTTTTGCAGCCTTATTTTAATTTAATTTTTCCGAAATTTGCAGAATTGTATAGAAATGAAAATTTCGAAAAAGGAGACAACTCAAACGTAAATACTTCAATGGTGTGCCTAAAACCATCATATAAAACAGACCCACGCTCAAAAGAACAAAAATTAAGAACAGACGAACGACAAAGCAACAATAAAATAAGTAAATATGAAAAACAAATTAATGAAAGAAGTAAAGACAAAGTAAAGAAAGACTCAAATTTATTAACAGAGATTCAAAAAAGGTCTGAAATAAAAAATGAAGCAGTTAAAACAGTTTTGGATAAATTTAGCAAATTACAATGGTCTGGCGAATCAAAAATAACTTCAAGTTCTCAAAATACTATGAACAGTACAGCACATGATAATTTTAATGATGAAATTGTCAAAAAATATTCAAAAGAAAGAAATTTAGGAAGATTAATTTTAAATCGAAAATATACTGACACAGTTATTGAAAAAAGTGATATAAAACATAATAAACCCGATGAATTATTAATTTTAAATCACTACCGTCCCCTAAAAGATATTCACAAATCTATGAATTTGAGACAACTAAAAATAAATAGTCCTAAAACTATAATTAACCAAAAGAAATATCAACAAAATTATACTTCTCCAAACTTAGCGCTTCAGTTTAAGGATATTCCAAAAACTCTCCTTAAACCAAAGTTGAGGTCGCAGAGTAAGAGGCCATTTAAAACTGTGCAGACTCAAACTTCTCCAAAGGGATCCTCAGGTAAAGATGAAGCGAAACTATCGATACTTTTATTTCGATTCTACTGAGAACTGACACGCTCGAATAAGCAGTCTGGTGGTCAAATATTGTACTATAGTGCGTTCGAAGGTGAGTTTGCAGTATAGCTCTAATACCCTTTTCACACTAGATCTTTAAGACGATTGAACTTAAACTTCATCGATGTTTAATATCGGTTTGCTTTCACACTTGATGTTTAATTTGAAGAAGAAATCTCCATGTAAAGCTAGTATGTATTGCCAACATAATTTCATATCGTTTGAATTTATTCTGTCATTATTTTGTATATCGAGGTTAGGAGAAGTTTATTTTTTATATTTATTTAAATAATAACGCAAATAATCTTCTCATAACCTCGATATATAAAATGATAACAGCTGAACATAGATAAAAGAAGAGAAGCACAAATTCAAGGAGTATTTTTTTTATAATGGGAATTAAGTTGGCAATGCGGGCGAAGTTTAAGACGCAGATCTCTGTCTTAAACATCGGTCGTGTTTAGACGAGGCCGTACGGTTTCACATTAGCGTTTAAAGATCCATTCACTTAAACATCCGATCTTAAAGATCTAGTGTGAAAGGGTATTATACCCTTTAAACGCTAATGTGAAACCGTACGGCCTCGTCTAAACACGACCGATGTTTAAGACAGAGATCTGCGTCTTAAACTTCGTACGCATTGCCAACTTAAATTCTATTATAAAAAAATACTCCTTGAATTTGTGCTGTCAACATTTTATATTACAGTCTGTTCCAAACGGTTAAGCGGAACTAAATGGGAATTTAGTTCTTTTAGGTTGTCACGAGAAGGGACCTTGCTTGGGTTATTTCATTTTTCACGTTGGAATGTCAAAATTTAAAATTCCAACTATGAAACCATGGAAACGAATGACATATGTCAAAATTAAATATTTTTTAGATATTTTAATGACAAAAAAATAAATAAATGGGAAATTTGTATTAAGAATGACACAAAAAATCAAAATATAAAGAAAATGACATTTTAAAATGATATTAACTTTAACCAAAAAATGTTTATTGTAAGTATGATTTACAAAGCTAATGGCCCGGTTACACGATGCCAGTAACTTGTGCAAGTACTGGCATAAGTACTTGTGCCAGTACTTGCACAAGTCGTTTTGTCGTTTACACGTATGCCAGTAAATTATTTAAGTAACCTTGCAAAGAACCCGAAATACACTGCAAAATGTAGATGCTTCCAATTATTTTTTATGCGTAAAACCGTCTTTTTAACGCGCCAATTTTCGATGTTTAACCTAATTTTATGTATTTTATGCGTACGTTTTTCTAAACAAAAATGAATCGGCGCCAAAAACTACATTTATTAAAAAAAGGTGTTAAAAAGTTTGTTTTTGTAACCGCGAAAATACGTCAGCTGTTCATGGCGGCCATTTTTAAGTCACTGGCACGGCTACTTGTGCCAGTAAATAGGAACGGCTTCTATTCACTTGACTTGCATGAGATACTTGTGCCAGTACTGGCACCAGTACTGCATGTACGTTTACACGATGCCAGTGACTGGTGCAAGTACTTACTGGTGCAAGTTACTGGCATCGTGTAACCGAGCCATTAAACAAAACGGCCGAAAGGCACGATTTAAGCGATGAAAGTAACTAGTTGCAAAATCTAGTTCCGCTTAACCGTTTGGAACAGACTGTATCATAAACAAGAATACTGTATTATATCGACGTTATAAGAAGTTTATACTTATTGTTATAATAAAATTATTTATTTTAATAATGTGTTTAATAAAATACAGAGCTACAATAATTGAGATAAAATGTATCGACTTACATGTTAATATAGGTGTAATATATTCTTTATTGTAGTGCCTTTATTGTAGAATGAAATGAAATATCCTTAATTGTTTATAATAATTCAAAATGTGCGTCTGCGCAGACAGTTCAAAACTGGTAATTTCATGACGGTAACTTAAGGACAAAATTACTGTAGCTGATGACAGCACCAGAGATTTAAACATCAAGTGTGAAAGCATACCGATCTTAAACATCGGTGAACTTTAAGTTCACTCGTCTTAAAGATCTAGTGTGAAAAGGGTATTATGGGTAATGGGAGCGGTGTTGCCAAATGTTGTAAAAGTGTGAAATGTGTCAATTATAATAATATGAAAAACTCGATTTACAAAAATCAACCCTTATAAAACTCAAAATAACAGTCAACAAAAACAAATGGCCATTTGTAGAATACTGCGTCTTCACAGATCAGCGCGTTTTAGAGCTGGCAACGTCGACAAGCAAGAAAAGGATAGTGTCATTGTGTAAACCCATTAGAGAGTATGAAAAAGAACTACTCCATATGCCCTGTACTGCAAACTCACCTTTGAACGCACTATAGGCGCTCTAGTACTCTTTGAACTTATTACATATGTTCTAGTGTTGAATTTTTGTTAGAGTGTCGATAGAAGGTGTGAAAAACTATAAAAGTAGAACAAATTGTAGTGTTTTTGGCTGTCTTTCAAGATAGGACAAAGATAGGCATCTTAGTTTTTCTCTTTTCTTAAGAAAAATGGAGGGAAAGTTAATATTGGGAAAAGATTTGGTTATGGACAGGAGGAAAGCATGGGAATATATTTTGAGTTAAAAAGTAACTGATACTATGCGAGTTTGTTCATTACATTTGTCGCAGAAAAACAAAACTGCACTAATATGTTTGCACCTGCAAGTTGCATATTTAACTCTTAGCTGCTCCTATCCAACTAAAACTAATTTTATTTCATGAGGCAATTAACATAATGCACTTGTTTACCAACAGAATCCATTTACAGTAATACTCCGTTACTCGACTGCCTCTTAGCTCGACGTTTTCGCCACTCGACGTAAATGTCGAGAGTGAGAGTCGACGGAAGCATCGCTACCCGACGCGTGATCGAGTACCGATCACGTGATACATATTTTGGTAAACAAAGCAAAATGAACGCATGGCCAGCAGTTCGCGCCTAGATATCTTGACGACAACAACTCAGATTTAGTGCAGCTATGAACTTTTTGTTTTTTGCTAAAATAAGTGATTTATATTTATAATTATGGGTCCAAAGGATAGAAATGCAAGCATAGCTAAAAGGAAAACATATACATATATGTATTTCCTTATATGTATATGTATATATGTACATATGATTCCCTTTATTTCTTATGGAGAAATTCGACTCGCCACTCGACGTAATCGCTTTTTCAGAACGAATTAACGTCGAGCGGCGAGGAATTACTGTATTATAAATTCAAATGACCGACACTCAGATGTACCACATACAATTACGTGCCCGGCCTTTAACACCTGCTCAACTACAAATTGCACTTCAATAAATCTACTGAAATTACACTTTAAATACTGTAATTTGATGCCCACCTACTGTTACACACCTAGATACATGTGTAGCGCTTAAAAATTAAAAAAAATTGCAAATATTTACTCGCATTTTCATAAAATAAAAATGTACTGTGCTTAAATTAACCTGTTCGCTATTAGCATATTGACAGCTGAATATTAGACACGAAAGCCATATTGCCTTGGAAAACAGCGCCGCCACCGGTAATGTCACTTCTCAATAAAATATTGATACTTTTTTCCGATACCGATATTAAAATCCTATTCTGATATCAATACAAAGTATCGATATCTCAGATACACCAGAGCTGATTGCACAATAACTTTTACTACTAAAATAACCAATAACACGTAGAATCGCTGTTTTTTTTTTTTGATACCAATACCTGTTTCGATACTACGAAACGATAACTTTGTATCGGTATCTGCGATTAATATTTAAATCCCAATCCACAGGAAATATAGTAGTGAATATTGTAACTACGAAAACTCAAGAAGATATGTATGTATGTATAAGAGATAAAGATAAAGAAAAATGTAAGAAGGAAATAGAACATAATGAAATTATTGTCAGATGTAATAATAATGATGATTTGGATGTAAAGAATTGTATAAAAATTTATGAAGGTATGATTTTAAATGAAATTTATTTCGGGAAATTGTAGTTCAGTTAAGACGTCTTTAATTAGACTTTTCTTTTAATAATTAAATTCAGTTTACATTTACATAATTTTAAATATAACACAGCCCAACAGACATTTTGTGCAGCGAGTTTTTAATTGTCTGGAAAATTTTTGGGCACAGAATCCAAAATAGCCGTCAGATTTGGTCTATCAGATCTAGTTTTTGAGATACGCTATATTAGCCTCCTTTACAATAATATATCTTATTTCTTAACTTGTGTATTTTTCACGTTATTACTGTTACTATTTGCTCCAACTGCCAGTTACAAACACAAACGAGACAATGTAAGGTATTTATTTCACAAAGTAGATAAATATACATTCATTACTTATCACTTAAAAATGTTCTTTTGTACGACTTTCTAGCATGGAGTTTACCAGAACAGTCTTTCTGAAGACTCCAACAGTAGTAGGCAATCATGTGGCAATCTTATCTTCCTTGATATCTATCTTCCATAGTTTTATGTCCTGATGGAATTTTTCCTCTGGTTCTTCACTAAAATCACCTAGGTATTCTGGTAAGTGGTCATAATACAACCGAGAATATTAATGTTGGAAAGCATATTTTCCACTAATTTTCTGCCTTATGATTTCCAAGAAAATTTTGTACTATTTGAATAAATGAACACCAAGAATTAGATTCAATCTCGTTCATTGATGCTGTTGGATTGGATTGTGGATCTTCAGTAGGCTGCCTTATCTGAGGATCATCAAATATTCTGGCTTTCAGTTTTTCAGAGTTAATCCCAGGAAATTTACGTGTCAAGTAGCCTACACAAAATCCATCTCGATTTAAAGCCTTCAAAAATTGCTACATAAGCCCAAACTGGATATGCAAGGGTGGAAATATAATTTTCTCTCTCGCAACCAAAGGTTCTTTGACAACGTTTTGTTTTTCTTGAATTATGACATTTCTTAATGGAAATCACCCAATTTCTGTTAACCCAGTGCTGATCCTTAGCTCTGCTGTCCCAAAGACATAAACAAGGATATTTTGTATATCCACCTTGCTGTCCAAGGAGGAAGTTTAGATAAAAAAACTAAAATCAATTAGTCTGTATCTCAAAAACTAGAGCTGCTACGAAAAAGAATCAGGTATTTTTGGAATCAGCACGTCAAAAATATCCAAAATTAGTTCTTACTTTTCCGGCACCAAGATAGAAAAAATATTTTGTTGGGCAGTGTAATAATTATTTTAAATAAATTATTATTAAAATAATATTTTCACCGGTCCGCGTAAAAAAAAAATTGATATTTTACCGGTTCGCGAGAAACTTGTTGCAAAACACATTTTCGAGAAAAGAAATCCCACCTTTTATTATGTCTCAACAACTTTTTTATTTTTAGACAGATGTAAACAAATTAAAACCACAAAACAGACCCCTGAAATTACTATGGAAAATTTAAATCTACTGGAAAGAGAATTCAAAAATATTTATAGCAAAAGAAAAATAAAGAATAATTATGACTATAAAAGTTTGTGTACTGTTTAATAAAAAACTTATTAAAGCTTATATTACTTTTTTTAATTAAAATATATAGCCATTAATTTACAATGTGGAGAATTAATTTAAATGTATCATATTAAAAATAGAATTATTTAAATTATAAAACATATTTTACTGTCAAGAAATTTTCATAAAAATGTTATTAAAAAAACCTATCTATTTTAATAATTACTTTGTTTTTGTTTATAACATACCCCCCCCCCTTTTTCACTCTTCATGAGCACGGTTATTATTCTGGGATCGGTACTGTCAGTCTGGTTGACTTAGAATCGCGCATGAATCCATCTTGCTGATTTTGCTCAGTTAAACGTATGATCTATACAGGTATCTTTGTACCTATATTCAGGCGTGATTAGGACCAACGGGACATAGGGATTCTTCCCGGTGCGTAGTTGGATTCCTGCCTTAATAAAATTTATCACTGCATTTTTGTTTTTCTTGTGGAATTTTTGGCGGCCGCTAAAATTCAAAATTCGTAAGGCTTAACCTAATTAACAAATTGCCAACGGAGTGGCCGAGCGCATTAAGTCGTACAGTTTGGACTGGTGAAAACAGTCTGGATTGTGCGGTTGGTAGTTCGGTTCTCCGTTGGTGATATTATTCGGGCGAGAATAATATGTTTACATTACTCTCATTTCACAATCATTCACCCCTCATCCAGGTATAGGAGCTCGCCCCCTGGTATCGGCGATTAGCCTCGTTGCAGGAATAAATGAATAAATAATAATTAACAAATTGGGTAAAATTAAATTAGATAGTGATATTTGTTATTGTTGCGATATGGATTTCATTTTCACGTCCCTGCATCTTGTCTATCGGCGAGGCGGTGGCCTCACAAAGGTGGACTATCAGTGAAAAGTCTTCACTTGTGGGTGATAAGTAGAGCCCTGCAAATCCGTGAATTACCTGCGGATATCCGTCACTTTTCTGCGGATGCGGATAATTTATCATTTAAATCGTGCGGATGCGGATCGAATGCGGATCATATCAGCTTATCTGCAATATCCGCGTGAACATAAAATCTTTAGTTGGACACCTCTTACTACGGAAGACGCGTTTAGAACCCCAAAAATGTATCGCTGGTATTGGTATTGTGTTTATGGCAAGAGTGAAATAATGAGGCGGAACCAGTGATGGCATCCTACCGGTTCGGACCGGTTCGCGCGAACCATTTCTTAAAATTATTGAAACCTTAGGGAACCGGTTGTTAGAATTATTAAAAATAAATGAATTATCTACTGTGATTTAAATTTTGAATCGTGCGCCGTGCCCTGCAGTGTTGCAAATGTAATATTTATTTTATAGGTTATTAATAATACGCTCTTAAGAGCGTAATGTACCTAGGTTACGCGCAACGGAAACGTGCATTTGGAAGGGACAAAGAATTTGAACCAAATGTTGTCGGATCAATTTGATTTTTTTTTTAATTTGAAGATAAAGATTGGCCCCGTTGGATTTCAGTAGTAAAATTTGGTTTTATTTTTAATTTTCAGTTTTACAGTGTCCTAAACTTTGTCTAACTTCACATCACTGTTACTCCGTAAATCAATAACAATTGCAATTTCCATAGCTGAAATCCTATAGATTGTACTTTTATCTTTAAAATGAGCCCTTGTTTATGAAAATTAATTAATATTTAGCACCAATTCTTTTGCCCACACCGAAACACTATTTATATGAAATACTGGCATTTACAAGCATCGAGAGATGTATCCATCTGGTAGCGTGGTTTTAAACTAATCTAGTAATAGTAGAGGGAGTCTCTAAGCTCCGCCTTAATTTTCTGCCATATCTTTGAATTCGGTGTTTATTTAGTTGACTATGCTTAAAAGTTGTTCTATTCAATAATTTTCTATTGATTTATAAAAATGGGCAACCGAAGAGGTAAAAGGTCAAAGGTAAATTTACATGCCGCCAAAAAAAAAAAGTAAGAACTTACGGGAGTATGTATATTTAATTATTATTATAATATTAATTTATTGGCAGTGTCTCCTTTGAAATTGTTATAGATGTACCCTCCATTAGATAGAATACATTTTATAATTACTTTGTTAATGTATTGCTACATACGGGATTTAAAAAAAATGGTTGGAAATTTTAAAAACTAGTAATTGTAGTAATTGTTTCAATTTATGAGTCATTTTCAGTATTGCATTATCTGTGGAATAAAACAGTTTGTGGTGTAGAATTTACGTGTTTAAATAAAATTACACTTAAAATGAACTGAATTACCTACATATAATTATATATAGAAAATATGTAACATTTTCAAATATTAGAATAATTTCTCCTTTCTTCGTTCTTTTAGTAAATTTTTTTATTTAACAATGTAAACACTCAAAGTAAACAAAATTTATAACGATTGCCATAAAATAAACGAACAATAAGGTTTCAGATTTTACGATCGTATTTATCTTGCCTAAAGATAACGTAACACCTGCAATTTTAAAAATGGACATAGAATTGAAACTGTACAGGCGCGTACACAGAAAAATGGTCTAGGACAGGCGCGCACACAGAAAAAAGGTCTGGGACAGGCGCGCACACAGAAAAATGGTATGGGGGTCTAAATCGAAAAAAATATCCGTAAAATAATACAAATTTATTATTGTCTTTTTACGGGCGGGGTAGGCTTATATATTAATTTAATATTGATTATAATTTGTTTTTTTTTTCAATAAAAAGGGAATTTTTATAGGTACAAATATACGATGTTTGCTATAATGGGGAGGGGGGGTCTGGTCCCCTTTGTGCGGGCTTGGTCTTGGTGGGGGGCTTTTCGAAAAATTATGCATAAAATTATACCAAATTTTTTATTGTTTATTTATGAGAGGGGTGGGCTTATATATTAATTTAATTTTGCATATAATTAGTTTTGTATCAATAAAAAATGTGATTTCTACTTTCAGTTGCTTAATTTTTATTAAATAAGTATATGATTTTATGGTTCCTGGGGGGGTCCGGGCCTGAGGACCACAGTCTTGTGTGCGCACCTGAAACTGTACTACATACATCGAATTGTAATTTCTAATACCTAGTTACAAAAACAACAATTGTTGTGCCCCAGGCTGTAGCGGTGAAAGGCAGGGGTGACAGGGGCACAGGCCCAGGGCGCAAGCTGTTAGGGGCGCCAAAACAAACTCTTAGATATACATATTCTAAGTTATTATAAAGTTTTTCTATTTTTATTTAGATCAAACATATAATTTTTTTGTCTTAATTAATCTTGTACATATTAAATACAAAATTTAATTTAAAGATGTACACACTAATTGATTATATAATAATATTCAGTCTTCTTTTGGACTTCTGCAAAATATTTTAAGCTTCATATATGCATATATATTTGTATATAAATAACAAAGAAAGTCAATTTTTCAATATTTTTACTTGTTTAAAGACGTTGTTTCGGAGATAGATTTTTAAATAATTAAACCTAGAAAATGATCGTTCAGCAGTACGTTGTTTACTGTTAACGTTACTAATATTTTTAACAGCTTCTATACTTGATTAACTTTCTTACACATCTGAAAACATCTATAACTGATTTTGGTTGCACATTTTGATATCAATGGCACCTTGACTTACAAACTTAATTTGTTCCTGACCGCGGTTCGTATCTTAAAGTATGTATTTAGAAACCCAATTTTTCATTATATCTTATAGAAAATTTATTAATCCGTTCCCAGATTAAATAATCATAAAGAAAACCCAAAAAATTAAAAAAGGAACTAAATGAAAAAAAAAAAACTGTACCATATAAAAAATACAACTGAAACAAGGAACAATCTATGATCTTTACATACTTATATTTTTGTTAGATTTTGATCCATTGAATAGCATGAGTAAAATCTGTAATTTTATGAAATAATTATTAATTATGTTATAAAATCTCGGGTGCGCAGTTTTTACACATTTCATTGACCAACGTCAAATAAAATATATGTGAATTGATTATGGGTTGATTCAGTTGTATTATTTGTTTTAATTTCGTTTTTCTTTATCAGTTATTTACATATACAGTGATTTACTTTCGTAAACAGTGCAGGATCCTCTTAAGTTACGGTCCGTAGGCTGTACGGACTCACACGGTACTACTTCCTTATGCCTAATACACAACGATTGTGGATGTTATTTAAACGAAGTTATTTATACTTGTTATTTAACCTATTGAATCAACTTCCAAACCGAAGTGAGGTAACCGTATATATAGTCTAATCAATAACAATTGCAATTTCCATAGCTGAAATCCTATAGATTGTACTTTTATCTTTAAAATGAGCCCTTGTTTATGAAAATTAATTAATATTTAGCACCAATTCTTTTGCCCACACCGAAACACTATTTATATGAAATACTGGCATTTACAAGCATCGAGAGATGTATCCATCTGGTAGCGTGGTTTTAAACTAATCTAGTAATAGTAGAGGGAGTCTCTAAGCTCCGCCTTAATTTTCTGCCATATCTTTGAATTCGGTGTTTATTTAGTTGACTATGCTTAAAAGTTGTTCTATTCAATAATTTTCTATTGATTTATAAAAATGGGCAACCGAAGAGGTAAAAGGTCAAAGGTAAATTTACATGCCGCCAAAAAAAAAAAAGTAAGAACTTACGGGAGTATGTATATTTAATTATTATTATAATATTAATTTATTGGCAGTGTCTCCTTTGAAATTGTTATAGATGTACCCTCCATTAGATAGAATACATTTTATAATTACTTTGTTAATGTATTGCTACATACGGGATTTAAAAAAAATGGTTGGAAATTTTAAAAACTAGTAATTGTAGTAATTGTTTCAATTTATGAGTCATTTTCAGTATTGCATTATCTGTGGAATAAAACAGTTTGTGGTGTAGAATTTACGTGTTTAAATAAAATTACACTTAAAATGAACTGAATTACCTACATATAATTATATATAGAAAATATGTAACATTTTCAAATATTAGAATAATTTCTCCTTTCTTCGTTCTTTTAGTAAATTTTTTTATTTAACAATGTAAACACTCAAAGTAAACAAAATTTATAACGATTGCCATAAAATAAACGAACAATAAGGTTTCAGATTTTACGATCGTATTTATCTTGCCTAAAGATAACGTAACACCTGCAATTTTAAAAATGGACATAGAATTGAAACTATACAGGCGCGTACACAGAAAAATGGTCTAGGACAGGCGCGCACACAGAAAAAAGGTCTGGGACAGGCGCGCACACAGAAAAATGGTATGGGGGTCTAAATCGAAAAAAATATCCGTAAAATAATACAAATTTATTATTGTCTTTTTACGGGCGGGGTAGGCTTATATATTAATTTAATATTGATTATAATTTGTTTTTTTTTTCAATAAAAAGGGAATTTTTATAGGTACAAATATACGATGTTTGCTATAATGGGGAGGGGGGGTCTGGTCCCCTTTGTGCGGGCTTGGTCTTGGTGGGGGGCTTTTCGAAAAATTATGCATAAAATTATACCAAATTTTTTATTGTTTATTTATGAGAGGGGTGGGCTTATATATTAATTTAATTTTGCATATAATTAGTTTTGTATCAATAAAAAATGTGATTTCTACTTTCAGTTGCTTAATTTTTATTAAATAAGTATATGATTTTATGGTTCCTGGGGGGGTCCGGGCCTGAGGACCACAGTCTTGTGTGCGCACCTGAAACTGTACTACATACATCGAATTGTAATTTCTAATACCTAGTTACAAAAACAACAATTGTTGTGCCCCAGGCTGTAGCGGTGAAAGGCAGGGGTGACAGGGGCACAGGCCCAGGGCGCAAGCTGTTAGGGGCGCCAAAACAAACTCTTAGATATACATATTCTAAGTTATTATAAAGTTTTTCTATTTTTATTTAGATCAAACATATAATTTTTTTGTCTTAATTAATCTTGTACATATTAAATACAAAATTTAATTTAAAGATGTACACACTAATTGATTATATAATAATATTCAGTCTTCTTTTGGACTTCTGCAAAATATTTTAAGCTTCATATATGCATATATATTTGTATATAAATAACAAAGAAAGTCAATTTTTCAATATTTTTACTTGTTTAAAGACGTTGTTTCGGAGATAGATTTTTAAATAATTAAACCTAGAAAATGATCGTTCAGCAGTACGTTGTTTACTGTTAACGTTACTAATATTTTTAACAGCTTCTATACTTGATTAACTTTCTTACACATCTGAAAACATCTATAACTGATTTTGGTTGCACATTTTGATATCAATGGCACCTTGACTTACAAACTTAATTTGTTCCTGACCGCGGTTCGTATCTTAAAGTATGTATTTAGAAACCCAATTTTTCATTATATCTTATAGAAAATTTATTAATCCGTTCCCAGATTAAATAATCATAAAGAAAACCCAAAAAATTAAAAAAGGAACTAAATGAAAAAAAAAAAACTGTACCATATAAAAAATACAACTGAAACAAGGAACAATCTATGATCTTTACATACTTATATTTTTGTTAGATTTTGATCCATTGAATAGCATGAGTAAAATCTGTAATTTTATGAAATAATTATTAATTATGTTATAAAATCTCGGGTGCGCAGTTTTTACACATTTCATTGACCAACGTCAAATAAAATATATGTGAATTGATTATGGGTTGATTCAGTTGTATTATTTGTTTTAATTTCGTTTTTCTTTATCAGTTATTTACATATACAGTGATTTACTTTCGTAAACAGTGCAGGATCCTCTTAAGTTACGGTCCGTAGGCTGTACGGACTCACACGGTACTACTTCCTTATGCCTAATACACAACGATTGTGGATGTTATTTAAACGAAGTTATTTATACTTGTTATTTAACCTATTGAATCAACTTCCAAACCGAAGTGAGGTAACCGTATATATAGTCTACGAACTGTTTAACAAATAGTAATAGAAAATAGAAAGTTTTTTTTTTCGCTTTTGTTTTTAAAATTGTCTAATTTAACATTACGAATATATATATTTTTTTATTTTGTAATGTAATGTTTTGTGTGCATAATAAAGCTTATAACTATACTAATTTTTAAATTAATTTTGAATTTCCTATTTATCTCCCCTACTATAATTTTAGGGATGCTTAAATTTCTGACACGCCAAGGAGTACGTCAAGAAAAAATGTTGAGAACCACCGGTCTACAATAAGGTTCAGAGACATAGCGGGGGGGCATTGGGGAGAAACTTCTTCTCACATATTATTATTATTACATTAATGATTATTAACATAATTTTTTGATGATAAAAAAAAAACTATTATTTCTACAAAATTATCTGTAAAATCAGAATTGGTAATAAATATTAATCACTTTTCACATACAAGGGCTTATTTAAAAGTTAAAATTTGTAATTTTTATTCAATTACTGAGTAACAGTGATGTGAAGTTAAAAAAAAGTTAAGCGCTGTAAAATTGAAAATTAAAAATAAATAAAAATGTTTCTTTCATATCTTGAAATTAAAAAAAAAAATCAAATTGATTCGAATATATTTAGTCTTTATTTTATGATTCAGAAACATACAAGTAGATTTATAAATTAGTAGATTTATTATTAGTACTTTTCCCTCTCCCTGTAAGCTACTTCAAGGTTCCCCCACCTCGAAGTAGCCTGTGTAGCCACGCCCCCAATGACGTAATAAGTTATCTCGCCACCGCACCCCGCGCAGAATGACGGACTTTTCAATTGTCTACATTATACCCTTAAAATTGTTTCCTTATATTTAATAAATGGAAGTAAGTGATTTGGTTTCACTCTTAATAATACAGAATTGGTTCCTAGATATCACATGACTTTATAGAACCGCTTCCTGAAAATTTAGGATGCCATCACTGGGCGGAACTAACAGGAATTTTCATTTTTGTAAGTTGTAATTAGCTATTTTTGTATATATTGAAGTTGGCTTTTCCTGAACAAAATGATCAAAAGCTTCAATCAATCGGAAAAGTAACTAAGGCAACTAGAATTGAAAATCTAGCTGCACCCAAACCAAAGGAACAGACTTTATTTCTGGACCCAGTAATATGTAATATGATAAAATTAAAAAAATTGTTAGTTATGTTTTAAATCAGCGATATGCCAAATAAGATGAAACATGTTAATTATTTCCAAACTGACAGCAAATCCTGTGCGAATTGTGCGGATATTTTTGCTGATGCGGATATTTATATTTACAAAAAATAAAATAATGTAAAAAAAATCGTTATAATAAAATCGTATTCCGGACCCCGAAAAATATGAGCCTTAGGCAGTTGCATTGGTCAGTCCGCCCCTACGTAATTCTACTACAGTCTGTTCCAAACGGTTAAGCGGAACTAGATTTTGCAATCTAGTTACTTTCATCGTTTAAATCGTGCCTTTCGGCCGTTTTGTTTAAGCTTTGTAAATCATACTTACAATAAACATTTTTTGGTTAAGGTTAATATCATTTTAAAATGTCATTTTCTTTATATTTTGATTTTTTGTGTCATTCTTAATACAAATTTCCCATTTATTTATTTTTTTGTCATTAAAATATCTAAAAAAAATATTTAATTTTGACATAAGTCATTCGTTTCCATGGTTTCATTGTTGGAATTTTAAATTTTGACATCCCAACATGAAAAATGAAATAACCCAAGCAAGGTCCCTTCTCGTGACAACCTAAAAGAACTAAATTCCCATTTAGTTCCGCTTAACCGTTTGGAACAGACTGTATCTTACAAACGAAACTTTTTTTTGCCAGATTACGCCTTACAGTTTAGATCTCATGTCAGACATGCGTGTCTAAATGGTTGCATACCTTTACGAGTAGAATATATTTTCATGCATGCTAAAAATTATTAAAACGTATAAAACATGTATAATATTAATACTTTAATTAATTAAGGCACGCCTTACAAGCATTTAATGTTTAACTTATACGCTTAATAGGTATAAAAGTTATTATTTTATTTAAATAAAAGCCAATAACCTGATTAGCAAATTTTTCTAATATTTTCTTTAGAGTAATTAAAACGGTTTTCCGACCAAAGCTTTAACTTATCTTCGGAAAATACTGGCTTTCTCAACCTCTTTCGCGATACTCCTTTAAGTCATGTGCAGTCTACCTCTACTATGACGCCCTGCCGGTTTAAATCTCGCCTTTTTTTTGTAATTTTAGCCCTTAACCAATCCATCTCCGCCAGTATCTGGGATAGAATCTGCTGCAAATAATACTCAAAATGGAATGTATATACATAAAATGTGCTAAATAAATCTCTGTTAATAAAAATCTATTGATTTAAAATAAAATGAACTAAGTTTATAACAAAATAAACTGAATTTTAGTGTTAGTCCATCAAAATGATGGATTTCAGTAAAAATAAGTATACAATCATGTCCGTAAATCTAGTGTTAATCAGTTTAAGGTTTTAACGTTTTCTAATTCAACACCTGTGCTATTATTTCCATCCTAATAAAAATGACACTGTCCTAATTCCAAGTGTACTCGCAAAGTAACAAAAAGAAGTGTTCCGTATCTAATTTAGCTTCTTAAAGAATATCATTTGATATTTATTTAATTATCAAAGATATACCGTTGTTTCGTGAAACTGTATGCTGGTTGAAGAAGTTGAATAACAAATTAAGAAAATATTAATATGTCCTACATAGTTATTAAGCACTGTATTTACTTTTGACTTTATAATGTTAAGGGGTGTTTAGACTATCTAATTTTTACTGCATTGTATACTTTGCGCCATTTCCAAAAACATAATTTTACATATGCTGCGCCATGTCAGCGTCGTGAGTAAAACAAAGAATAATACAAAAAGTTTTAATTTAATAAGGACGTGGCTGTCTCCACAGCTTGTATGGAACATAATAATGTTGTTTGTAATCGTCCCTTACGATGAAGTTTTTACTTATTAATGTGCGGAATCTTATAGAAATTCCCTCCTTTTGCTAACATGGTTACTTCTAGACAAGTTTGCAATGTTACAAAAATATTATCAAATGTATTTAATGCATTAAATACATTTTGTACGCATTCAATCAATCCGTCGATTGTATTCGGTGAAGCTGTTGTAAGGATTGTATAGAATTGAAAAAGCCAAGATGCAATACATTACAATCTGGACTATTTGGCGGTTGTGATTTAAGTCGATTTGGAACTTCTTCCTTTCAATTCAACACAATTTTGATCAAAATTCGCCATTTTTTTAGAACAGCGGGTGTAAAATACGCTTTTTTTTCTTTTAATTACTTTTGACATTTGCAAAACTATTTATGCGCCATTTGTTTATTAGTTGCCTAGCTCACTTATCTAGAAATAAAAACAAAAATCTTGTAGCAAATTTTCGACCAGTTTGGCCTATATATATTGTTGAACAATCTTGGCACGATGCTTGATAAACTCCGCTTTTGTTGTATCAATCAGTTTTATCTAGTTTATTATTAACGAGTAAATTTTTAACTCGTTAATAATAAACTAGATTGTGCCAAGATTGTTCAACAATATATATAGGCCAAACTGGTCGAAAATTTGCTACAAGATATGGTGAACATTTGAAAGCCATCCAAAATAAAAAAGTAGAACAGTCCAACATAGCAGAACATATGATTTCCAATAATCATAACCTTTCCGTTAATGGTTTTAAAATCCTACACATTCACAATAAAAGCCTTAAGTGGGAAACAGAATGCAACGAGTTTGACGGCGCGTTGACGCCGTTCGTACGGCGCTATCTGTCAGAAGAAAGTTAAAACCAAGCTGTCGTACGCAAGTGCACAGAATGGACAACGTCCTACGACGTTCGAACGCCGTTGATACTGAATGTTCGTCAACTTCCAACTTTTGACGTCGTTGAACGTTGACGCAAAACACCTAACCTCAGTTTTTACTGAATAGTAAAGTGTTTGTATGTATAAATAACTTGCATACAACATAAATATCATCACACACAAGTCTTCATCATCCATTATACTTTTAATAAAAGAAAGCGCACGTATAAGTACAGATATAGGTTGTCAAGTGACACTTGACGGCGTTAAAAATTATTGCATTGTGTGCAGGCGAAAATTCTCAACGGCGCTAACGCAGCGCTGTCGCAAATGACGGCGCGCTGACGGCGTAGCGCGCTGTGCATTCTGTTCCAGGCTTTAAACTGAACCTTTTAGAATACCGAGAAATTCACAAAAATATTAACTCTGGAATTCCCTTAATGAATGACCAGATTGACGTTTACAACTCACCCCTAATAAATCGGTAAAAATCTTTTTTTCCTTATCTGCTAATATGGTTTACACTTGTATTCCCTACCATTAAAATTTATTCCCACTGAATGTATGTGTTAAAAAATAAGTTTAATTTGTAATTTGAACTCTTGTAGACAGAGCCGCAGTAAGGTAAACTTGAGCTAGGGGCAGAACCGTGTTTTGGCGTCCTTGGTAAATAAAAATAAGGTTCCTACCTCTTAAATTTAAGTGATGAGCAAAAAAAAAGGTCAAATTATAAAATAACTAAAAACTATTTTAGTCCTGTCTTTTATTTATGATTTATAAATTATGAATATACTTTAAATAATCAAAATTAATGTTAATAATCATTTTTTAATATGAAAACAACAATATTTTGGCAGCCATTGTGGTCGTTGGAATGACGTAATTTCCGTAATTTGTATGTAAAAATTCATAAACCCTCCTTTCTTTAGTTTTTATATTCAATGCTTGATACTACAGATTATTTTGAGACGAACATTTTTTAACAAATCATTTTACCACCCAAGTACTGTTCTTAACTACAATTAAAAAATCATCAAGTTATATTACATTAATTAAAAGTGCAACTATGTTCCAGCCACAGCACATGCATCTCAGACGTCTCTGTGCAAGAGTAATTCCAACTAGCCCCGGGAAACTAATATTTCTTGGTAAATGAAACATTTAAAAATTCATAAGTTACAAATAACAGTATGTTTACACGGTTTAATTATTTCAATTTATGGTTATGTTAATTAAATGAAAGCTAACAACAAAAAATATTTTAAATTTGAAACGATAAAAATTAATATAGAACAAATGTTCTTTTTCTTCTTCCATTATATCATTAAGCCACGGCTTAATGGTCACGAGACATATCCGCATAAGAAGGCACACGCGAAATATGCCCACAGAAAAATGCGCACAGTCATAAGTGCTCACACAAAAACTCCTCACACGGAATTATGCTCACATAGAAAATTTTCCACACCGAAAATAACGCACAGTGATAAATACTCGCACGAAAATTGCTCACACTGAAAAATGTGACACGGAAAATTACCCACTTTTATAAATCCTAACATGGCCAAATTCAAAAGTTCCGTCTCATATGTATTTTTTGAAATATGGTCATTTTCTGTCAATTTTTTTTTTTAATTTATACAAAATCGATAAACCGTAGCTTGTAATGGAGATTATTTTTGAGATCTACGACTCAAAACACATTAGTATACACATTTTGAAGTAAATCAGAGAGAAAAAAATTTTGCTCGAAAATCAAAAAAATCGTAAGGGGTACCCCTTACGATTTTCCCGGTTTTTGACCATTTTCAAAGGTTTTGTTTGACGATTCGTATTTATTGTAAAAGTTGGGTTATTAAGGCCCCAATTTTTATCTAGATTAAACAATATACGAAGATTTCAAAAATTCAAACCGCAGTTCTCTATATTTTATTGTTCTTAAGTTAGGATATTTTGAAAATTAAAAAAAAATTGAAAAATTAAAAATTTCCAAAAATTTTGTTTGTTTGTGAATTGCTTCAAAATGAATCCTAAGGCCCTTTAGGACCTCAGGATTTCAAAAATTTCAACCGCAGGTCTTTATCTCATGTAGATTTTGAGATACGGTCTTTCGAAAATGAAATATTTACAAATTTTCAAAACTACACAGATCAAAAAGGCGCTAACTAAAGAGTGCCTTATTTTTTATTTAGGTAGAAAAAAGTCTGTAGATTTCAAAAATTCAAACCGCAGGTCCCTATATTTTATTGTTTTTAAGTTATGATTTTTTAAAATTTCAAATAATTGAAAAATAAAAAATTTCACAAAAATGTTTTGTTTGGGGATTGTTTTATACATATCTTGAGGCCCTTTAGAACCTCTGGATTTCAAAAAAGCTTTTAGGCATTAAGCTTTAAGCATTAGGCTTAAAGCTACTGGCATATTTTTTTTCTTTCAATATCCTTAAAAAAAATTGCGATTTGACGCTTATTACTTGAAGTTATAATGTCGCTGTGTTTTTGCTAAACTTTTGTCCTATAAATCGGCTAACGGAGTGGCCGAGCTCATTAAATCATGCAGTTCTGACTGGTAAAAACAATTTAAATTGTGAGGTTGCTAGTTCAAGTCCCCATTGGTGACATTATTCGGGCGAGAATAATATGTTTACATTACTCCCATTTTCACAATCATTCACCCCTCATCCAGGTGTAGGAGTTCACACCCTGGCATCGACGATTAGCCTCGTCGCAGAAATAGGCCGATGTAAAATATAAAAAAAAAAAATAATAAAAAACAATAAAAAAAAAAAAAACAGATCTACATCAAATTCTGTGATTTTTGTGTTGTAATTAATGATTATCAGAATTTCTCAACATGTTTAACAACTTGACTACTTGTTTACAAATTGAAACTAATGCTAAGATATTCTATAAAAAGTTCTAGTAATTCTGCTTTAACTAATTGCATAAATTATACAGTTTAGTTTGCCAGACAATTGTAATTGGACAGTAAAAATCATTGAAACTCTACAATTAATGAGTGCAAGAAATTTTAAACTCTTTTCCGTTGGTTGAATAAGTGTGCACTGCATGTTGCATATTCATTAAAACTTCCAAGCTGTACCGTAAGTGTTTAATTGGATTTATAAATTAATGTTTTTACAACTATAAAAATAAATTTTAAATAAGTTTTACTGCAGTTTTATTATTTAGAACATGAATTTTTCAATTTATTTAATACTTAAATGAGAAAAATAGTGTTATATTACTTTGAAGATTGGCAGAAGTGTTTGATCTGGCAACAATTGGGACGCGGGACTTTTAGGGGTAGCAGTGAACATGTGATACACCTTCAGTACGAATTTTATCTGGCTAGAGTAATTTTGTTGTCCGTAGCGATTTTTTTCGTGAAACCGTTTTTTTCTAAAAATAAGTGACATTCATTTCAAGCAACGGTGTGCTATCAGATTTTGCTTCAGACTTAGGCACAGTGCAACCGAAACTTTTGCAAAACTTCAGCAGGCCTACGGAGACAGTGTTTTGTCAAGGACCCAGGTTTTTTGGAGGTTTAAGGCATTTTCAGAAGGAAGAGAGTTGATTGAAGATGAATCACGCAGCGAAAAGCCTTCATCTTCAAGAACCGATGAAAATGTCGACAGAATCCGGGATCTTGTGCGTTCAGATCGTCGGTTGACAGTCAGAATGATCGGGGAAGAGTTGAATTTGACTCACACTACCGTTCATCAGATTTTGACCAATGAATTGGGGATGAGAAAAATCACGACAATGCTCCATGTCACACAGCAATTTCAATAAACGAGTTTTTGGCCAATAAAAACATTCCTGTGGTTCCTCAGCCTCCTTATTTCACCTGACTTGAGTCCTTGGGACTTTTTCCTCTTCGCAAGATTGAAAAATCACCTCAAGGGACGTCATTTTGGGACACTCGAAAACAATCAAACGTCTGTAACCGACCAGCTGAAAATTATTCCAGTATCTGAGTTCCAGCACTGCTATGAGGATTGGAAGAACCGTCTCCAGCGCTGTGTGGCTTCCCAAAGAAGTTATTTTGGGGGAGACAATATTGAATTGCAATTCTGTTCGAATAAAAAAATGTAAAAAAATCAGTCCGGTTCTTAATTTACACACCTCGTATGAAATTTATCAAAATAAATTAAATTCATTGCCAAACATTGTTTCATTATTATACACAAACGACACTGTTCCAAAACAACACTGACGGATTCTATGTAGCAGATGTGTTTCCAATACTGTCCTGTCTGAATTTTTTGGTCACTTCAAACCATCTTTTTCCTTTTTTTTGCTCTTTCATAACTTTGGATGTCCATTTTTTAACCTCTCCCCATAAAGACATCCTGGCTACACCACTGTATTCCGCTGTCTTACTGTAACATCCTATTCTAAGTACGTTTTTTAGGGTTTTGTAGGTATGACCAAAAAACCCTTATACCGTCATTTTGTCGTCTGTCTGTCTGTCTGTTCGGTAAAAATTGTAGCCAAACGGCTAAACCTAGAGAGTTGAAATTTGACATGCTTATACAATTCTTTGACCCGCACATAGGAAAAATACTAAAACATCTAAAAAACATATCCCTCTAAAAATATAAACAAATATATGCTCATCGAAAAAAAAAATTTTTTTTTACAATTCTGTTTAGGGTATCAAATGAAAGTCCTTGGTACGTAGATTAACGATCAAAATTTTATTTTTGCAAAATAAATTACTTTGATGCGATTTTTACCAAAATTGTCAAAATTTTGTCCCACACCCTGTAGCCCAGATGGTTTAAACTAAAAATCTGAAAAAAATCTAAGTAATGTACGTTGGTGTGAACCGGAATAGTACAACAGAAATTTTTGATCAGATTATGTTTTCGGAAAATAACGCATTTTTTGTGTTTTTAATTAAAATATGTAAAATATTTAATCCGCTATTTGACACAGTAAACGAGTGAACGTCGGTAGTCCAGTGGTAACGTTCTCGCTTCGTAAGTTGCAAACTACTGTTCGATTCCCGTCAATTTTTATTTTTTCTGTTTTTTTTTTTACATTTTTATTTTGTTTAAATTATTTTGTCAAAATTCTAGTTATATTTTGGCAAATGTTGCATTTAATTTTTAAAAGCGTAAATTTAATAACCAGTGGGAAGTGTTGAAATTATAATTTAATTCTATGTTTGAATGTATACGTAATCAGAGGGGCGGAGTTTATGACTTAAACAACCGATGGAAGCCATAAAAAATATGGAATATAAAAAAATACTGCAAATATTTAGAAACCCATATAATGGTATTAGGCATTCGAATTAAAATTAATAAAAAAATAATTTATCATAAAATTTGTTTTGGCATCCCTAATAATTATCATTCACATACTAAATACCTGCGAAATCCAGAAATGTGTGAAAATTCACACTTCACATAATTTTTTTCGTGTTTTTGTACTAATTTTACCTAAAATCTCTCTCAGAGATCCAATCTAACAGTATATCACGTAACACCCCCTACTTCAGAGATGAAATCTACAACTGTAATACTCCCCTCCATGGTACAGAGGTAGGGACGATCTTCCCCTCTACTTCTATATATCGAATGTACACCAGAAAACTGGAACCAGTCGTGAACAAACAAGTATCGTAGGTTATTTGTGTATATGTGTGAATTATTAACAAAAAATAACTAAAAATTAACAATTTGAACATTTGTGTGTGCAAGTGTGAACGAATTTAGTGATTTTAAACATCTTTTGGTAAGTTTTTCATAGATTTAATAAAGTTTTAAGTCATAAAAATCAAAAAGCCGGTGAAGGATTGTTTAAAAAAAAAAAAATTAAATTTACAACAATGATGTCAAAAGATAAAGCAACAATTGACGTAAATTGAAACAATACATTTAGTTCTATCTATTGTTATTAATTTTTATTAATTATTTTTATAAATTCATCTTTTATCAAATCAGATAATTGTTAACAATTAACAATAATCATATTTATGCTCTGAATTAAAAATTTAATAATAATAAAGTACACTTGTTTTTCAGTTTAATATTTTAGCACCCAAAAGGGCGTGGTTCTACTAAGTACGTTCGATTTTCTTTTCAAATTTTGGATTATTTATTTACTCTATTGTTAAACTATTATTAAATATTATAAAAACATTTAAAAATCATTTTTTTAACATGTTTCTTGTCACTGTTTAAAAGATTTGATAATAGATTATAGATGCATGTTAATAGCCAATGCTAAATTATGGAATTTTGGGCCCTGGAGACCATTTAGGGAACCCCTCGAACCATAAAATTATTTCTGTGGGTCTCACAAAATACTCTAACCTTTTTATAACTTTATTTTTATTCAAAAATACCTATAATGTAAATAGTTTTGCTGATTTTTTTTTAATTTGTACATATTTTGGGCTCTGATTGGGTATTTCACTGTTTCCTGGAACTGCTAATAGCTTAAAATGATTTTCTTTGCCATTAGAACATACATTACTGCCGGCGTGTAATTTTGCGGGATTCAGAAAGAAAAGGAAGTCCAAATGAACTGATTTTAAAGACTAATCAATGTGATGAGCAAAAAAAAGGAAGGCGGCTCAAAGTGTTGAGCAAAAAAAGGAACACAAATCGAAGTGATGAGTTAAAAAGACAATCTAATTGCGGGGCCTGCTTCCGGGGAAAAATTTGAACCCGCCTCGTGTTTGTTCTGATATATATTTATAAATAAATTTGGGTTTTCCAAAATACCATGGAATATCTTTCCCCAAAATTATCAATATGGAATATTACTTCCGGTTGTTACTTTATAAATTATATGTTATATTTTTCTGGTTTTCTTTACCAATGTTCTGATTATGATTAAAATTTTAATATGATAGTAGTAATGTCGCAATGTGGTTCTTTTGCAAAAAATGGTCTGTTTTTTGTAGTCCGGTCCTTTTTTTGTTCTCTCCTTAATACGGACCACCGGCGCCGGCGTCTAGACGTAACATCCCGTAGTACGCAAAATCATCAATATTTGACTTTGGTTTCATCTCAAAAGTTAATTTAAATCAGTGGTTGTAAAACAATACTTTTCTTTCCAAGGCTAGATTTAAGATAAATCTAGGCCCTAAACTGAAAAGTTTTTGGAGGCTCTTTTTAGGGTTTTGTAGGTATGACCACAAAAAAAACTTTATAACGTAACTCATGTGTCTGTCTGTCTTTCTGTATGTCTGTCTGTACAGTAGAAATTGTAGCCAAACGGCTTCATATAGAAAGTTGAAATTTGGTATGCTTATACATCTCTTTGACCCACATATAGGAAAAATACTGAGAGTTCAAAAAAACACATCCCGAGATAAATATAAACAATTATTTATTATATGTAAAAATATATATATATATTTTTTAAATTTTGAATGGCATACCAAATGAAACCTCTTAATGCGTGGATCAACAAGTACATTTTTATTTTTGAAAAATCAATGTTTTTTTGGGATTTTGTCAAAAAACTTTTGTCTCACCCTATCTCTCAGAGGGGTTGATCTAAAAATTTGAAAAAAAACCTATAATGATCATAGATGGGAACCGGAATAGTTCAACAGGAATATTTGACCAGGTTAGTTTTTCGAAAAATGTCGATGTTTTTGTGTCGTCGATAAAAAAATATTATTTTATTAAATTATTGTGTGAAAAAAAGCTCTTAGGACGTAGATTAAGGGACGAAAAGTAGTTTTTAAAAATTCGTTTTTGTTAACACGATTTTAGCCAAAAAATGTGCTAAAAAAGTTCTTGTCCCGCCCCCTTTTACCCAAAAAGGTTAAACTAAAACTCTGAAAAAATTATAGGTATATGTGTACATTGATCTAAGCCGGAAACGTACGAGAGGAATTTTTGATCCGATTGCGTTTTTGAAAAATATTGCAGTTTTTGTGTTTTTGACAAAATTAATTATTTTTTTAATTCCCGAAATTAATTCCCAAAAACTTAAAGAAAAACAGTCTAGATTGGTCAACACATCGACTCCTATCTTATTACATGATAACGCTAGACCACACACTGCTCAAATGACTGTGGCAAAACTACAGGAATTGGAGTTGGAACTTCGTCATCATCCTCCATACTCACCAGACCTAGCCTCCACTGACTACCACTTCTTCCGCAATTTGGACAACTTTTTAACCCTTACGTTGCGGTGTCCTTTGGTTGCGGTGTGGGGTACAAGTGTACCCCATTTTAATTTTATCGTAAATAAATAATTTATTAATAATTTGTATTCAGGTTTACCGTGGAATATATTAAAAATGTTTTTTAGCTGAAATTACAATATTTTCAATTGCAAATTTTTCATACGTCCAACATTCATAAAATCCTGTTTCATACTAACCAACTAAATTTCTAACAAAGCATAGTATACGCCCAACCTGATACGTCCGTCCTGTCCGACGTCGAGATTAAATTGAAGCGTGTGTTTAGGCGGTAGCTGCTTTGCAAATATCAGGGAATTCACCCAAGTTGACTTCGCCCTTTACTTAAAAATAACCAATAAAATTCATGAAAAATAAATTAATTAATATTAGGTGTTTAAAATAAAAAATGAAAAAAATATTTACCTACATTGTTTCATAAGTAGGTAAATAAAGTATTTATGGTATTTATAAAACTCAAGAACGATTATTTTATTCAAATTTTGTGGGGTACATTTTAAGTAGTACCGCTCCGTAAGAGTTAATAGGAAAACAGTTTAATTCCGACAATGCTGTAGAACTGGCCTTCCAGGAATTCATTGACTCTCGTCCGCCAGGGTTATATACCACCGGTCTGAACAACCTGCCGCTTAAATGGCAAAAGTGTATAGACAATATGGGTGCATACTTTGATGAATAAAATAATTCCTTATATTTGTAAGTTATTAACCAACTTTGCTTTTTTTCCACAAATTTCATCTTTGACGACCTAATCGAACAAATATTCCTAGATATCCAGTATTATGGTGGCTTCTTACACTTATTAAATACCTACAAAATCCTGAAATGTGTGAAAATTCACACTTAAGATTGTCATGTGACCTTCGGTTGAGAATCCCCATTAGATGTTAAGGCAAGTTCTTAAGTTGAAACCAGAAGCACCTTCATATACATAATTCCAAGTAATGCTCAAGATTTTTATTTTTATCCAACGGAAAAATAAGGAAAGTCGTTGACTGAAAAACTTTATAATTGAATTTACTGAAAGGTGCAAAAAGCTATGTGTGTAGGCATGTGGTTATTGGTTTTACTGACGTGTTATGAACAAGGTTTAAATCCTAACTGGGAAGGTTTAAGTCAGCTTAAGTACAGCCGAACTGCTGGCAAACACCATAAATAACGAAGAAATCGGATTTACCAACAGAGTAAGACTTAATAAACTGCGACGACTTATTTAATTAACACCAAATCTTGCCTATTCGAACACGTCAAGAAAAGTACTGGAATGGGATTGATGGCATTTTCAAAAACAAAAAGAAATAGCACGGAACCAAATACGGCGAGCAATCAATTAACGGTACGTGTAACGCCTACAAATCATAATAGGGGATAGGCATGATTTTTTTTTTATTTTTTATTATATTCCTCTTGTTGCATATAAACATAAAAAACAGTTTTTAATTTTTTTTTTGTAATTTGAAGAATTAAAAAAATTATAAATGTATGTAGCGCGCGAAAACGACGTGTGACGTCATACCCCTTCTAACTGACGCATGACACTACTACCTTACCGGCGTACATAGTCTGTTGTGAACTTATTTGTTTGTATAACTTTTATAGGTTATGTAAAGTTAGAGTGATTTTAGTTAAAATAAAGTTTAATTCTATAAAAATAATTTATACATGTTTACCGAATTAAATTTTATATTAAAATAGATAACTTATATTGCAGTATTTCAATTATGCCTCTAACGTTTTGTAACTTCATGTAAACAATGTAGTAAAATTCTGACATCTAAATTACATAAATATTTACATTTTACAGAGTTGCAGCGTTTGTTTACATAAAGTTATAGAATATAAAATAAAAATTACTTTGACACCACGTATTTCTTCAGCACTGTAGCATTCATTATTTTTCATATATTCCATGAGCATAAATGCATCAATGTTGGGTAAATTATCACTCTGAGCCCTAACAAAATCTTTATCTGCCATTTTAATAATAAACGCGTGAAAAATTGTTTAAAAACAAATACAAAACTCTCGAACAATACAATACACACACGTGTAAAGATTATGTTGTAGTTGTATCTGTGATGTGAAACCCCTATCGTTTGACGTCATACTCAGTCGTTTTACTCGGCAACCTTCGCTCCGTGGTCGGCTTATTTCAAATTTACTATATTTTAATTCAAAAATTTGGCTATAATATTAATTAAAATGTAATTTTTGTTTTGTTAGGTGACATAACTAACATTAACTTATCAAAATAATGTAGTTTTAAGGAAATACAAATTTTATGCGTATCCCCTATTTTCTTTTACCAAATTATCAATCTGATATAAAATTAGTAACAATCGTATTGGTTCAGTTGCCTTGGCTTCGTGGTGAGAAACAAAATTTAATATTTTTAATGATTTTTGTTTTGTTACTCTATATCTAATTTTGTTTTTAAAATTAATTTTATTTATTAACAATACGTGAGAAATATAATTACAAAAGGAAGAACGATTTAAAATGCAGAAAAAAATTAAGTTAATGTTTCACAGTCAGAACTATATAATGATAGATAACTGTAATTGTGAGAACTAAATAAATGGGTGTAAAAATAGAATTAGTGATAATAATAATAATTTACAACAAGCGTAACAAGGAGGCCAAGAGTAGGTTGGCCACAAAGTATCTTTTAAGGAGAAAATATTCTCCCTTTTTTGCTACTATATTTCTTTTTATTTTTTTGTAACGAAATGTTTTCTTTTGTTCTGTTTTTTTTTTTTTTTTTTTTTTTAATGGATTTTATACAAGGTGTCTCAAAAGAAATTTTATATTTAGTGGATCGATTAAAAAAAAAGTAAGCCGTATATAGAAAAAATGTTTATTAATTATTAAAATACACTTTTTGGGGATTTATTTCTTAAAAATAATATCGTCTAAATGTAGACCCTCGCGTTCTCGGCACTCATTTAATCGAACAGTAAAATTACTTATGACGACTCGGCAGGTGGACTCAGGGATGGCTGCCATTTCGTGACGGATATTTTCTTTCAAATGCGCCAGTGAAGTCGGTTTATTGGCGTAAACTTTAGATTTAAGATAACCCCATAGGAAAAAGTCCATAGGGGTTAAATCTGGACTGCGTGGAGGCCAATTTATGTCACCTCTCCGGGAGATCAATTTGCCTGAGAAAATTTCACGAACACGTGGCAGAGACATATTGGACGTGTGTGAAGTTGCTCCGTCCTGTTGGAACCATGTTCTTTGGTTATAGCCAGGAAAGTTTTGCAGTTCAGGTACCAAGAAGTTGTCTAACATCTCCACATAACGCTCTGAATTCACTGTAACTGCACGCCCCCTTTCGTCTTCAAAAAAGTAAGGGCCGATAATTCCTCGCGCCGACATCGCAGCCCATACGGTCACTTTAGGCGAATGTAGGGGTTTCTGATGTTTGCGTTTCGGATTCGTTGCACTCCAGTAGCGGCAGTTCTGCTTATTTACGTGGCCATTAAGATGAAAATGAACTTCATCCGAAAACAAAATGTTGGTAAACGTTTAAAATCGCTAAATCACCTGATTTACGAAATTAAGCCTCTGACTGGCATCTTGGGGCTTTAATTCTTGCACTAGTTGAATATTGTAGGGGTGCAGCTTTAGGTCTTTGTGCATAATGCGATGTAATGATGATCTATGCACATTTAAAGCACTTGCGCGCGTCCGAATTGAAAGGTTCGGGTCGTCACGAACAGACTGATTAACATTCTCCACGTTTTCTACCGTTCTTGATGACCTAGGTCGCCTGGATTTTGATTTATCCAGCGTTGTACCAGTCTCTTCAAACTTTTTAACCCAATGTCGAATGAGAGGAATGCTTGGCGCATCATTTAAGTGGCGAAAACCTCGAATACTGCAGAATTTTCTACGCGCTACAGTCGCCGAATCACCGTTTTTGTAAAACTCTCGCACGCATAACGCGCGGTCTGCTCCCGAGAAACGCTCCATGGCGACTGAATTCCCAAGAGCCAGGCTACCGATTGACATAACCCCCGCGCCCCTCGGATACGTTGCGTTCACGCAGTAAGCTAAATAAATATAAAATTTCTTTTGAGACACCTTGTATTACCCCTTATTAATATTGAGCATTTTTTTGGAACATACAACATACCTACTCGTAATTAGGTGATAGAAGACAATACTATAAACATGTGAAAGGCCAGGATTGAACTGAACAGGATTACTTATGAGAGCACTGACGAAATCTATGTTGTCGCTGATTTCGTTTTACTCGGGCGAATATCATTATAATTTTGGAATAAATGAACCGATTTTAATAAAACAGCTTAAAACCTGACCATCTGATATATATATACTTTTTATTAGGGTTTTATAGATGTAACCACCAAAAAACCCTTAAAACGTCACTCATGTGTCTGTCTGTACGATAGAAATTGTATCCAAACGGCTGAACATAGAAAGTTGAAATTTGGCATGATTATAGGAAAAATATTGAGAGTTCAAAAAAATATAAAATTTTTAACAGCTGAAAATCGACTAAATGTGATTAGAGTGTAGTGTGTAGCGTTCAGTAGGCTTCGCCAACTTTTATACTTCGTGACAACCTATTTTTTTATTTACTTTAGTTTTTTGGTTTTAAGGTATAAAAAGAGGAATAAATCATTTATAGTTGTGAAATACAGACGATTCCGCTTAATTGGGCCACCGCTTAATTGGGGCAGCCGCTTATTTTGGCCAAATCTCAAAGAACAGAAACCAAACCAAGGAACCAACAGTAAATTTACATGTTTAATTGGGACAACATTTCGCTTAATTGGGACAGTAAATTTAAGATCACAGTACATATTATGTTACACATATTCTCAAGAAAAAATATGTACAAAGAATTTAATATTACAGCGTTATTTTATGCAGGAAGGAAATGAAGGGAGCCCTACATCCGCACTGAATACCTGTGCTGATTTTGTAGAAGTGAAATGTTACAAAAACAAAAGACAGACTACACTTGACGCATTTTTGCATTGAATTAAATTGTATGTACCTATTTATTATTTTATTTTGGAATTTATTATTATTTTTTCTTAAAAGTTTTTATTTTTTGGTTATATTTAATTTATAGTTTTGTCCAAGAGTTTACAAAATAAAATTATTGAAAGAAAAATATTTAATTTTATGTGAAATTCGCTTAATTGGGCCACCGCTTAATTGGGGCAGCCGCTTATTTTGGCCAAATCTCAAAGAACAGAAACCAAACCAAGGAACCAACAGTAAATTTACATGTTTAATTGGGACAACATTTCGCTTAATTGGGACAGTAAATTTAAGATCACAGTACATATTATGTTACACATATTCTCAAGAAAAAATATGTACAAAGAATTTAATATTACAGCGTTATTTTATGCAGGAAGGAAATGAAGGGAGCCCTACATCCGCACTGAATACCTGTGCTGATTTTGTAGAAGTGAAATGTTACAAAAACAAAAGACAGACTACACTTGACGCATTTTTGCATTGAATTAAATTGTATGTACCTATTTATTATTTTATTTTGGAATTTATTATTATTTTTTCTTAAAAGTTTTTATTTTTTGGTTATATTTAATTTATAGTTTTGTCCAAGAGTTTACAAAATAAAATTATTGAAAGAAAAATATTTAATTTTATGTGAAATTCGCTTAATTGGGGCAGCCGCTTAATTGGCCAAAATGCCTAAGTCCCGATGTGTCCCAATTAAGCGGAATCGACTGTACTTATAAATCAAATAACACATTGTTAATAGCGAGAAATACGTTTCTGAAATTGAAAAAATTAAGCCATTTTTCAATATATTTCTTATTTATTTAATGAAAACTTGAATACGAAGCAAATGCAAAAAAAAAACGCTGGGAATTTTTAATTTAAATTTTATTATGACAAAATTTTTTACGCAAATTATTTAAATTTTGTTTAAAAAAATTAAATGGAAAATTTTAGTACTGAAATAACGAATAAAGGTTATTATCAAAAAACTGTTGATTTTGATGTGATTATAGAACAAATATTCCTAGACATCCAGTATTATGTTGGCTTCTTACACTTATTAAATATCTACAAAACCCTGAAATGAGTGAAAATTCCCACTTCATATATGTTATACATCTATAGAAATATATTTCTGAATTAATTATTTACTTATTTACATAAGTTTTTAAGATCGTTATTCTTCATCATATATAAATTAACAAATGATAGATAATTTTCAAAATATTATTCCTTTTTACGTGATTACGTACGTCAAAAATTGTCCAAGACATTCGGAAAGTGCCCGGGCTTTGAACCAGCGTCCTTGTGTTCTGTAGCCAAACGTTTTACCACAGACAGTTCTTTGGAAGTAACATGTAACCATACATTTTTCTTTAAAATTCTTGCAATAATTACATACTGTACCCATTCACAAATCTCGCCAGACATCCAAAATATTTTTTAATACCTCTAGACCTTCCGTTATCCAAGAAACCATCTATAATTTTTTGCCGTGCATTCTTTGTCCATTCTTGAATACCGACTTAGATCTGTAGTATATGTACTAAAACCACATGGAACTTGCTATCAAAACAGGAAGCCATAGTCTCGACTAGTTTTCCCTCCTTATTGTTTCTGAATACTAAAGTTGTTTTGCTAGTTAATCATGTTTAATTAAGTATATTGTTAGTTAATGTTTTATTTATGAATTTTGTTAAATTTATTCATAATTGTTGAGAATTTTGTTCATCAAATGAACATTTTAGTAACGAATGTTACAAAATGGAAATTTTACATCAAATTAATTAGATTTTTAGGGTTTCGTAGGTATGATCAAGAAAACCTTATACCCTCACACATGTATCTGTCCGAATGTTGAAATGTGGGATATTTGTACACTCTGACCCACTAATATGAAAAATATTGCCATTAATGGCCAAGCTATTAAGAAAAAATATTTTTCACAAATCTTGTAATGCAAATTAATTAAAATACATCAACTTAGACAATTATTGCATTTTGAAAAAATATATATGCTTAACTCTTCAGGAATATAAGGATGCGTATACGCACCCTTGGCTAATAACAAAATCAAATATAAGTAAACATGTAATAAGCAAATTATTTTATTTATGAATGAAATATGAACTTATTTGGAATGAAACATTTCAAAACACTCTGGGCACAGATGTGCTTTACATTTTACACATAAATAAAAGGCGTTGCTCTTTCACAAACTGCTTTTTTTTTACATTCGTTTCATGCCTCTTATCAGATGACCAATATTATCAAATCTGATGACATCTGATAAACTGTTTTTTGAAGGACGCCCATAGTTTGAATTTGTTGCTTCTCTATCAGTATCTGCATTACTCTGATACTTCATAAGAGCAACTGCTAGTTGTGACCAATTAAGAAATTTTACTATCATTTGACAACTGGACAACTAATTTTTATTTTCAGTATACTTATTCTGTAAATACATATACTGAACTATGAAAGAACACACTGTAGAAATGAACAATAGGTTAGATGGCTAAAAAAAATGATGCCCTACTCAAATATTTCCTGGTCCCCCCAGATTTTACTCAAATATTTCCTGCCCCCCCCCAGATTTTAAGAGCTAGCGCCACCACTGTTATCATGTGTCTCCGTCTATTGTAAACGTTTGAAATCTACACTAATTTCGTTAAGGTCGATTTCTGGGAACGATCTGCCATACCAGTTTTGGACAAAGACGTATTTTACTTCAAAAAATATTGTCCTACACATCCAGTATTTTGTTGGTCTCATTAAATACAGACGAAAGCCAGAAATGTGCGAAAATTCACACTAATTTTTTATGAGATAAATCATATTTATTCTTGTAACATTTACATTTTCTAGATAAATTGCACCAAATGCATTGTTCTGACAAGTTAATTTTAAACGCTATGTCAACTTTGGTTTTAAATATTTTTTTACGATTTTCAAACAGTGTAAGTGTTGTTACGATATAATCTGACACGAGCACCAGTGTAAATGAAGACGGTAAAAGGTAGACAGGAAATGAGTTAACGCACCGGAACTTGATGTTGTGAATAAGAAAAAACCAACTTGCCTGTGTACACAACACTTAAAAATTAGAAACTGTTGCAAAAGATTTTGCTACTAACCGCAGAAAATACGCAAGTAAGCACAAATAAGTATTGGTTTATTTGAAGACAAAGATATGATGTCCTTGTAATCTTGTAATCTGAAACAGGAGTCAACCACAGAGTACAGTATCAGAGGTGTTAGTCCCATGTTAGAAATTGGCAACACGAGCGCGAGCGACAGGGTAGCGTCAGGCAGTACTAAACTGCATTTGTCGCGCGTGGCGGGAATTTCAAATCTGTATTTAATAATTTATGCAAGCGTTTCGAACTATTTGGTTCTCATCAGTGCGATGTATCCTGATATTACATGATGACACGTCGGAAATCGCAGACGCAGGCATAAAAATCATTCTTAATTAAATTAATTTAAATAAATTAGGCAAATTAAATAAATTATTTAGTTATGCCTAGTAGATAATTTATCAAAAAATTATTTATTAATGCCAAAATTAAAAGGAATATTATGCAAAGATTTTATAATAGTGGATTTGGATGGCATGATCATAAAATTTTGAAGAAATTCGTAGCATTTTGGGCTATTTTTTATAAAGTGCTAGGTAAAATGCTTTATCTATTAAAGAATATGATGGTAATTTTTTAGCAGCATTTTTAAATTGAGACTATAAATGAAGCAGCTGTAGGGCTTAGACTATTTTATTAATTAAATTCTGAAATGCTTTCGCCTCCATTAACTTACCCACATGTGATGTTTTCATTTTCTTAATAGTTTGCCGTAACTTACATATTTGTGATCACTGATTGCGATTTATATTGTAACATAATTGTTTACGAGGACTTAATCAATAGACTTTAACCAAAGACTTTGCCTTTCAGCATTTTTGGGCAAACAAAAAAATGTTTGTTAGTATAGTCAGCATCAGTAACGTTATGAAAATACATATTGTTACATTCGAGCACACAACAGCCTTATTTTGTACGTCCAGGTAGTACCATTATTAGTCTAAACACACTTTATAACACTTTCAAAACAATATTTTAAAAATATCACAACTGACCGTTACGAACGTTTGAACGAAATGTGAGGTTATAATTATTTTTAAAATGACAAGACTAAAATTCGACTTCTGCGCCGCCCGATCCGCAGAGGTCCGATATACCTCTCTTTGTCACTCGTGTTGCCAATTTTCCCTATCTATTAACACCCCCTGGAGTCAACAGTGGTGTATTCGGGCCAGAACGCACTAAAACGCACAGGAACGAGGTTCTGGTAATATTTTGTTACGAAAAGACGAGTTTAACGACATTTTTATTAAATAGATTTAATCCTGAATCAACCCCTTAGAATTAAAAATTTGAGTTGCAGTATAGCCTATATTCGAATCCTGGTTTTATTCTTTCATCATGCCAAATTTTGTTAAAATATATTCAGTCGTTTTTGCCTGAATCTCGGACAAACAGACAGACGTACAGAAAGTGATTATGTTGCGGATATTGTTTTATATCATTTGAAATAAATAGAGCCCAAACAAAAGAACACAAAAAAAAAATTAAAAACCGTTACGCCTCCAATTTTATTTATATAGAGACAGATAAGCCCTCTTAACGCCCCAAATATTAATCTAAATGAAAAAATCAGCTGTTGCCACCACAGGACCGACCGCCATCATAAAGTACTTGTTTAATTTATGCTGCTTTATCAAAAAATGTCTTAAATAAAATTTGTTAGTTATTGCTTTTATAGCAACTTTTGTTAAATAAATTTTTAAATAATGTTTTTTCTCTTTTCTATCTTCTTGCTCCAATGTCCCTCTCCTTCTTCCTGTTCTCCTTCTGGTTTCCCTCTCCGATCTCCTTCCTTCTTGCTTCCAGTTCTCTCGCCCATCTTTGATTTATTTTATTTCATTCTCTTCCCTTCCAACCATTTCTTCACCCCTCCTCCTACCTCCTTTCCTTCCTCCCCATTTCTAGGTAACATCATCCCCCTTTCTTCCTTCCATTTCTCCCCTTCTGCTTCCCACCGGGTCTCCTCCTTCTTTCCTTTACCCCTTCTTGTTATCCTTCCCCAATATCCATCCTTCTTGCCTCTAATTCCCTCGCCCACCTCTCCCCCCTTCCATCTTCGTGCAACAGGTCTAATGTGCTCCCCGACCATACTGTCATCTCTCTACACCTCTTCGCGAGGTGCTCTATATCTTCCTCCTCCTCCCCGCACATCTTTTCCTCCTGTTTCCTCCAATATCTATTTCATCTCTCTTCATTCCCGCACCTTAGCCTCGCAATCCTCCTAACTCTCCCTCATAACCTTCCTCTTTTTCCCTTCAAGTAGCTTGGTACCCCTATAGTTCTGACCTCCTTATATCTCCCTGCGCTCCTTGATTTGTCTATTCTGATTGTCCTTTCCTGCTTCTCCACTTCCTTATCCATCCTCCACAACTCCTCAATCACGCTTATCCCGTCTTTTCTTATCCTTTCCACCTCTGTCGCATCCACTCCGCATCTCCAGTAATACTCCTTTCTCATTTCCCCCCATGCGTACCATCTTCCTTTCTGATCCTCTCTGGCTCTTTCCTCCCAGCATTCCCTCATTTTTTTTTTGTCTGTTTCTATACAATTTTTGTCATTTACGATTTTGTTGTTAAATTAATTACATGGGAGATATTTCAATATTTTAGTTTTAGGGTATATATGAACTACATAAATTCCTTCGAAATGTGGTCCTGGCGAAGGCTGCTATTAGTATCATGGACCTAAAGGAGAATTATTGCCTCAATTATCGAGAAAACGAAGAACCCATAAAGTTACTGACAATGGTTCATAACAATATAAGCTATTCCAAAACGTTTAAGAGGAACTAAATGATTTTTTTCCACGAGCTTACTTTATAATTTATGTGGGCTTATGCTAAAAAAAAATGAATAAAAGTCTCATTTAATCGTTAAAAATTTCAAGTTTTCAAATTTAGTTCCTCTAAAACCAAAGAAACAGACTATGGTTATTTTATTTAGCCGTGTACAACGAAAAAGCAGTAACAATTTAGACCAGATTGGACAAATCATAGTTCACCAACCGATCAACTGAACCGAATATCAACACTGAACTTAAGGGTCCCCGCACACTACAGACTAAACGATCGGCCGACAGTTTAGTCGGATCGGGCGGCATCCTCGCACACTACACAAATTAAACTGTTTGGTTGGAGGTGGGTGCGCAGACTGTCCAATTAAATAGTCGGCCGATAGCTTTGCTAGCCGATAGGCTGAACCGATAGAAACGAAACTCGGCATTCGCGACAAAGAAATGTTACCGAAAACGGTTATTATATGTGTTATAAGAAGAAGGAGAATAATGATGAAGAGAAACCGAGAATCCTCGCCACTTAGTTGACTCCATTCGGGAATAGCGGCTTCACAAACTTCCTCCCATAGTTTTTTTTTTTCAGATTTATATCGGAGTACTCTTTTAAATTTTTTTTATATAGTGCTGGTCTCTTCTCTATTTCGTCAATGTGCTGTTCGATCGCATTTTCCATGATTAACGCCATTTATTATAATCGCGCGCACGTATTTCTTAGCACAGAATGAACTGAGAACATACTCGCCGATGAAACAGTCGTCAGGTGTGCGCGCTCGCATATCACGCCATACTGATTTAGTAGTCGGCCGATTTTTAAATTGAAAGGGAATCGGGCAGCCCATCAAACTATTTGATCGGCCGATTTCAAATCGTTGGGTGTGCGCACTCACATATATCTTCATACGAATTAAGCAACCGACTAAACTGTCGACCGATCAAAAGTCTGTAGTCTGCGGCATCTCTAATTCTTAACATTTCTGATTGTCCGATTAAAATTCAACTGTCGTTCAACTGACCGCCAATGGGCGGTTGTAATAAATTTAATGTAATAATTTAATAAATTCCGTATTGAATAAATAATTGTAATATTACTTAAATAAATAGTTTGAACTATTGTTGAACGGCCATTGATGACCCTCAATACGGCCATTCAGCTGATCCATCAATATGAACTACGATTGAGTTCGTACAATGCAAATATTAGCTTGAACTTCGGTCAGTTGTTGAACTCTCGGTGAACTACGGTTGTATAACCGGCCCTTAGAGAGATTAAGTAATTCTACAAAGGAATTTGATGGAAAAAGGTATCGTAGTCGGAAAGATCAGATTAAAGAAGTAATTGGTTACTCTATTACAGAAGCTGCAAAAGAGGCGAAGGCCTGCAACAACGAAGTCGTTCGAAGATATGAACCAAAATAAAGACATGAGTCACGAAAAGCTCAATTTAAGTTAGTTCAACGTGTGACATAGAACTGTTTTTGGTTTAAATTTTAAGATTACCATAATACCCACTTGAAAAACACTGTTCCAATGCTTTGTATCTGAAAGATCTTTTGAAAGCAAGACAAAACGTTCTATTATATTTTTTAATATATTCAGTCTTCATAGTTTTGTATTCAATTGCATCTTTGGTTGTTCAATGTCATGGGATGTTGAGAGAGCGTGAACAGTAAACCAGACAGAAATATTGACCTATCCACTGAAAGCCTGGTTCACAACACACCACGTGTCCAACAACGTGTTAACTATTTAAACGATCCATTCATGAATAAGATTAATTGATATCGAGTGAATCGTACTTTTCTTCCGATTTACAAAGGAAAGATTTACTCTAAAATATATTTAATATCAACGATTTGTTATGTAGAAAGTCGATTTTATGGTCAATACTGTACCTTGGCCTTTGAACTTAGATATTTTATCACTATTAAAACAATGGTCACTTTAAACAGTGTGATAGGCCGTTGTTGTTCATATTACCAGGAATCCTCAAACTATTACTTTGATTTATCAGTCTAAAGCCGCATTCAGGCTCTTAAATCAATAGCTTATACACTGTAACTTATAGACTGTTTACTGTCACTAGCAGTTTGTCATATGGTAAGACATGAAACCGTACAGACCTCTAAATTCAATACTAGACCGGGAGCTCATGACAGTTTTTGGTCTCCAATTTCATACAGCATGCCTTTTGGAGGAGAGAATATTTACCCTGTGACAACAAAAAAGGGATGGTAATAAACACCTGCACGCTTTCCGGTCATAGGGAAAATTGCATTTCCACTTAAACACAAAATTTTTGTGCTTTTCTCTGATTTAATATTGCTTGCCCTTTTGTCAAAAGAAAATTATAACAAATTTAAAGTCTTTTAAATATATGCATGCGATTCGGAGGGTCCCAAAGGGCTCAAACGGTCATGTGATCTTGTAATAGAAAAATATGATTTTCCGCGTTTTCATACAACATGCCTATAATTAAAAGACTTTAAATTTGTTATAACTTTCTTTTGACAAAAGGGCAAGCAATATTAAATCAGAGAAAAACAGAAAAATTTTGTGCAAGCGGAAATGCAATTTTCCCTATGACCGGAAAGCGTGCAGGGGTTTAGTACCATCCCTTTTTTGTTGTCACAGGGTAAATATTCTCTCCTCCAAAAGGCATGCTGTATGAAATCGGAGACCAAAAATGTCATGAGCTCCCGGTCTATACGTTGTTCGTTGTGGATTATGGGTTTTTCTAAACTTATAGCTAGTGAGATGTTTTAATGAGACAGACATATAAACACATTGGCTAACGCATTCTATCAGTGACAACGTACTTTTCGTATGCCTTTTCATAACCTAACATAATGTCATCATTAACCAATCTTGCTCAAAATTACAATGACGGACAGTAAATATTATCAATTCGGGTTATTAGGTAGTTAAAATCTAAGACAACAGAATTATAAGAACGATAATACATATAAAACATTTTACGAAGCTAAATAGTTGGTTTCAAAATACACAGATGTCGGATTATTCGTAACATATTAATTTGTAACTTGCTATGAACGTACCGTTACGTTAATGAAATTTCAAATTCAGTTTCAACCCTCCTGTGGAAAAAGGTTAACCAACACTGTCTTAGTATGAACTTTTCTATTTCTTGGTTTAAAACTCGATGTTACATTGAACCTATCTTAACATTTTCTACATTATTAAATATATAATTTATAGATTCTTGAAGTTGTAACTTCAAGTTATTCATTATTGCCATTTAAAATAACAATATGTCATAAATATTATTTGTGTGACAAAATAACTATATCGACAAGTAATTTAATAATAGAGTAATAAAATCATGCTCATATATTTTGAATACTAACAGTAAAAGTCGACACAGCAGGCATTGGATTTTATTAGAAATTAGAACCAAGATTTATGTTAAACAATATCTTAGTTTATATTAACTGAAAAAAAATCCGTTATTATCAAAAAACTGTAATATAAAAATACTAGTTTTGAATTATAGTTTATAATAGTTATTCAGGATATACCGTATTTTTAATAATTTAAATTTTGATGACCACAAAAAATCTTATCTCTAAATCAAAAGAATGTCTGATTTCATAACTGAGGACGACCATTTTGGTGCTGGTCTTGGTAGGTAGAGGCAGAGAACTGCTTTGCTTACCAAAGATGCCAGGTTCAAATTCCTTGAAAACATGATTTTTTTAATATTGTTTTATTGGCTAATTGGTTTTAGAGAAATACTTTTGAATTCTAGACCACATGAGCTTTTTTTAAAGTCATTACTTGTATTTTACTATAGCATCTTCAGCGTTACAGAGGGATTCAGGGAGGAAAAGAAAACGGGGAAGACCTAAGCTAACATAGATGCAAGAAGCAGAAGAAGATATGAAAAGAGCCGGAATTGTGAGATGGAGAAATAAAGTTAGGAACAGATAACTATGGAGAGATATTACAAAGAAGATTTAATGCGAGATATAGGAATTGATCCATCCTGGAAAAGGATTTAGAAATCCTTTCAGAAAAGGATTTAGAAAGTCCAAAAGGTGGCGTAACCC
Organism: Liopterus haemorrhoidalis; assembly: GCA_963971575.1. Lineage (NCBI taxonomy): Eukaryota > Metazoa > Arthropoda > Insecta > Coleoptera > Dytiscidae > Liopterus > Liopterus haemorrhoidalis. Next base: position 40,030,157 of record OZ020619.1, read on the forward strand.
CGTAGGGGTGTTAAGCCATTTATTATTATAATTTGTATTTTAGAAGTGAGCACGTTTTTTTATGTTATCTCTTGTATTTTGAAAGGAAGGACCTTTTTTTAGGTCAACACTTGCATTTTGAAAAATAAAGTTCTTTTGATCAGTACTTGTTACTGAGTAATTTCTCGATCAAAAAGGTGTTTAGTAGGTCTGACCAAAAAACCTTGATAAGCGTCACTTATGAGTCTGTCTGTTTGGTAGAAATTGTGGCCAGAATTTGGCATGATTGTACAACTCTTTGACCCACATAAAGGAAAACTATAGAGGTTTTAAAATATATATAGTGGGAAAAAATAAACAAATATGTATTTAACGAACAAATAAATTTGTGGATCTGTTCGATAGAAATTTTGGCTTAACGGCTGGACCTAGAAAATTTAAATTTAGCATGCTGGTATTACTTTTTGACAATAGGAAAACTTTTGAGAGCTCGAAAAAACACTTGCGGGATAAATAGAACCAAATACGTATGAACAAATATGTATAAACAAATATATATAAAAAAAATGTATATATATATATATATACATACATGTTTTTTAAAATTTGAGTGGGGTATTAAATGAAACTTCTTAATGCGTGTATAAATCAATAAATTAATATTTTTGAAAAACCCATTTTTTAAAGGTATTTTCATCAAAAGTGTGTCAAATAAGTAAATATCTGAAAAAAAATTCAACAAGTAGGTATATTGATGGGAACCGGAATAGTTCAACAGGAATTTTTGATCAGATTAGGTTTTCGAAAAGAATCGTATTATTTGTGTCGCCGAAACAAATTATTATTTTTTATTTTTTTTTGTGTACTATCAAAAGAAAGCTCATAATAAGGAAATTACTGAACAAAAATCGTTTTTAAATTTAATTATTTTAACATGACTTTTGCTAAAGATATGCTAAAAAACTTTTGTACTACACCCTATAATTCCTTTAACCTAAAAATCTGAAAAAATTTCTGAATAATGCACATCATGGCGAACCGTAATAACAAGAGGAATTTTTGATTTGATCATTATTTCTAAAGTTGTTGATTTTTGCATAACACCTTGCTTACAGCATTTATCTAACTGGAAGAACTGGGTGTCTATAGCTGGAACTTGATGCGAGCGCATGGTAAGTACGCTTATTAAGTCTCTGGATGGAAGAATGTGGATTATTTTTTCAAAAGTACATATCAAAAATGTATAATTTTTTAGTATGTTCCCTCAATTTGTTATCACTTACTAAATACCTACAAAACCCTGAATTCTTTGCTTGAATTTTTTAAAATCTTGCACAGGGCTCATGGAAAGCTAGTTACGGGGGGGGGGCTCATGGGCTTAAGTCACCCCCAGCACTTAAAAACCACGTTTTCAAGGAACACATTTGTGCTTCAATTGAAAGTGAGCCCGCCTCAAGAAAAAATGTTGGTTTCTGAGCCCTTTAAGAAAAATGTTTGACTTCTGACCCCTCCCCAAGAAAGTATTATGGGAGCACGCCTGTACGGTTCTGTATATTACGTTTTTTTGTCTATAACTGTAAGAATTAGGTTTAAAAATGCTTCTTTATTAGCTTCTATTTTAGGAAAGCTATATTTAATCCATCTGGACAGATTTATAATCTAAATAATCCACTATTTACTGTGACGATCACGTACTAGCTTACAAGTAATATACAACAATTTATTACTCAATGTACATAAGCAGTAAGTCATTTCTCTCAATATATTGATAAATGTTATCCGGATATCGATAGTAGCGCCACAGATAGTTAATGTGTTAGAAATATGCACTAGAAATATGCTAATTGTAGTGCTTTTACATTAATTATTTTGCATGTCGATTTAATCGTAGTAAACCAAAGTTGTTGACAAGATCTAATGCCTTAATTGGCAAATATGTAGCGTTCAATTATATTTATTTATTTTTATTCGAAAGTAAGATGTAAAGATCGTAAGAACATGTTTGTGACAAAATAAAACTTGCTGAAATAATGTTAGAAGTACGAATCCATTTACGATGATTCCTCATCTGAGTAATTACTCATTTTTGTTGGTCATCATCATCATTGGTGCGACAGCCCGAGGTGAGCCTAGGCTTCTTGTTATCAGGTTTCATGACCATTTTTTCAATCTGTACATTTAGGAGTAATATGGTCATTATTACGTCCATTATTTGGCGTACACAGAAAGGCACCTAAAAGCACTACTTTATAGGGATTTGCAGCTAAGCACCCTACCATCTGGTGAGCGTTTCATGAACTTGTGTACATCAGATAACATTTCGTTTTGTGTATTGGTTTTGTATGAAGTTTGTTTTTAAAGTTTTATTATAATCATTGAAAAATGTATAATACATATTGTTGTGTGCCTATGTGCAATTCATTGAAAAGAAGAAACCCGGAAATATCGTTTCATTTGTTTCCACTAATATCAGACACCGTACGGTTCGAAACAAAATTGGGAAAGCAAGAGGTTAGGAATCGACGCGATGTTTAGATAAACAATTTAAAAATTGGAAAAAAAGTGAGCCCTTATATCAAAGTTTGCTCATTACATTTTAATGATAGTGACTACAAAAAATATTTTCAATTTTGTATTTATTATCGCATATCTTGAAAATTCCTGTTATTGTGTGTGGGTTTGTAATGCACAAGTTTGTAGGCATAATGCATAAATCTTTATGAACTCTCTGTTTTTTTCAGTGACTCCACACAATATTATATGCCCAGCATTGTAGATTTCTACCCCTTGGTAAACAACACGGGAATTATTATTTCCCCCAATATAGTTAAAATAATCGACAATGGAAAACCGCCATAACTTAAAACCAGATCACAAAATGTAGTATTTTAGATGTTTACAAGTAATGTTACTTCACAAAATCAGAAAATCCCAAACAATTATTTATTTTTTGTCGTTTTTTGATACACTTTTCGCTATTATTTACTAGTAAATGTCAAGTGGTATCTGATTTAGAATGGTTTCAAAAAAATCCGCGTGGCGCTACGATTTAAAAATTTTTCCCCTATAGCTGGTTGCGAACGGCTAAGCAGAACCTGTAATTTGTATAAATATTTTTACACAAATTATTACGTCGTCAAGGATGAAATTTGTGGAAAAAAAGTCAAAGTTGGTTGATAACTTACAAATATAAGGAATTATTTTATTCATCAAAGTATGCACCCATATTGTCTATACATTTTTGCCATTTAAGCGGCAGTTTGTTCAAGCCGGTGGTATAAAATCCTGGCGGACGAGAGTCAATGAATTCCTGGAAGGCCAGTTTTACAGCATTGTCGGAATTAAACTGTTTTCCTATAAAAAGTTGTCCAAATTGCGGAAGAAGTGGTAGTCAGTGGGGGAGGCTAGGTCTGGTGAGTATGGAGGATGATGAAGAAGTTCCAACTCCAATTCCTGTAGTTTTGCCACATTCATTTGGGCAGTGTGTGGTCTAGCGTTATCATACAATAAGATAGGAGTCGATCTGTTGACCAATCTAGGCTGTTTTTCTTTAAGTTTTTGCATCATTTCGTCCAGTTGGTTGCAGTATATTTCTGCTGTGATCGATGAGCCGGTTTTTTGTTTCTGTTTGGTTTTTAAGTTACCTCTTCGAAATTTAACCAATTTGATATTGTCTGCTGCGTAATAACACTAGAGCCAAATACACTATTAGTGTTTCGCGCAGACTGCGATGCCGTAGTTCCACGTAAGAACTCGTACTTCATAATAGGGCGAATTTCCGACCGTTCCATTTTCAACAAAATTAATTTTTAAATAAAGTTTTTATATTTTTTAGAGCATACAATGATTTCTTTAAACAGGCGAGATGTGTAACTTTCTAACAAAAGAAAACAGAATGTTAAAATATTAAGCCAATGTCAAATAATAAGCTGTTAAAGTTGGCAATATTATTAACTACAAATTTCATCCTTGACGACCTAATATTTTCAAGAAATGAGAGAGAATCGCCATTTTGTGAGTTTTGACATCATCAATACTACCAGAAAACACAAAATTAAAGGTTCCTAGTAAAAATATAAATAGTTCTAACTTAATTATTTAGCTAGTATTTTCTGGAAAGCCGCCATGTTATGACGTCATGCATAATACCAACTTATGAGACTGAAATGTCACTAGTACAATTAAAAATTCAAACAATTCTATGAAAATTTGAAGTTGGTAGTGTTTTTAAAATGTTTTTCATCTGTATAAATTACAATTTTATAGTATATTTCAAGTATTTCATACTAAATGTGTGAAATTAAATTGCGCCTCAATTTTTAAGCGAAACTAATTTTAACAGTTCATATATCTCATTTCACACTTTATACCTCAACAAAATTCTCAAATTCTAATTTTAAAACCAAGTTCAAAACCCTGAAATAAATTGGAGCGTGACCATCTTCAACGAACCAAGTTCTGAGTAATTATTCTGTGTATTTAACTAGCAATTTTACTTCATAACTTTAATTAGTGGTCATTGTCGTCTCTGATTCACTTAAAGTATTTAATTGTTAGTTTGAACAACAGATGGTGTTAATAGTTATGTTTGAAAAAGATTTTTACTATTGTTATAATAGTATTTTTATTTCTTTTGTATTAAACTTATTAAATAACATATGGAGTAGAGAATGTTGTACTAGATAATAGATTTTATAGTGTGCAAATTTTATTACCTATTTTGTCAGCAATGCAGCGTATAACCTTATTCCAGTTTTTTTATTTCCCTTCGTTTCGCATTTTCTTTGTCGTAACGTTAAATGAATCATACTCTATTGAATGTGCCCTTAATTTTATTCAAAAAAATACCGGAAATGTAAATTAATGGTTAGTTCACGTGTACACGTGTTGGAAAGTAGACCAAATAATGTTTGCTCAGGTATCGTAAATAATTGTTTGAGCTAACAGAAAAGCAGTCTATGAATGAATCTTGTGTAGTAAAGAGAAAAATAGTGTTAAATAAGAAACATTCATGAAAAGAGGACATGTCAATTTACAACAAAAAATTTGCATTTTTGTACAAACTGTATTGTCCCTTTTTGCATGAATGCTCCTCAAATATCGTTCTATCTCGATCGTTTTGCCCCTTAAGGCAATAGGAATCTGTTAGCCAATCCTAATGCTCTAATTTTAAATTAATCTATTCGAATCATTGAACCCCTTAACCAATCAGATTTCTTTAAATTCAGATCGAGCAACAGGAATCGACTAACCTGTTAGCCAATCAGATTGCTCCAAATTTAAATCACCAATAGGATTCGAATAAAGTATTGGTCATTCAAAATGCTCTAAATTAAAATCTGCCAATAGGAATTGAGTACCCGGTTAGCCAATCAGATTGCTCCAAATTCAGATCACCAACAGGATTCGAATAAAGTGTTAGCCATTCAAAATGTTTAAAATTAAAATCTGCCAATAGAAATTGAGTAACCGGTTAGCCGTCATGTTGCTTTAAACTCAGATAAACCAATAAGAATCTATTATTCTGTTTTTCAGTTATATTGAGAAGTTTAATTCGATCAGTAGGAATCAATTACCGTGTTGCATATTGATACAATACGACAAGACGCTGCTCTATTGCAAGACTTTCTTTTATTTTTAAATACCAATAATAAAAAAATTAAATTATCATAAAAACTTAAAAAAATATATACTTTATATTGTCATTATGATTCACCTTCGTTTATTGCATCAAATCATTTAATCTGTTTTTTTTTTTTTACTTTATCAGATTAGAAAAAAAATTTATCAGATTAGAAAAGTAATTTATTTTTCAGTAAGTGTATAAATACTTAATATAAATACGTCTAGTACATATCGCTTTTTATCTTGCCGAATATGCACTTTAAAATATCGTTTTTTCCTCTTAGATAACCGAGAACCATTTAAAATATTTCTGCACAGCGTTTTAAAATTTGTGAGGTTATGTATAACGTGCTTATGTAAACATAGTAGTCAGACAAATTTAAACGTATGGATGGTAGCGCGATGTATCACGTACTTAGGACCGACAAAATATCTGTACAATGGAGCAATGACTTCGGCGTTTTATTAAAAACTAAACTAAACTAAATAACACGATTATATTGGTAAAAATACTAAAAAATAATGTATAATACAAATAAAAGCAAGCTTAAGTCAAAAACAGTAGTAAAGAAAAATATGGGTTCTAATAGTTCAGTGTTAACTTTTCATCAGCAGACGGCACAAGTAATTTTTTGTATTAGTAAGTTTTATAAAATGATGTTTACAAGGCGGCACAGTAAAATCGATGAAGACCCGACTCCATTTATAATCACCTGTACTATATATTATGCGTATGCAGTGGCGGATCTAGCTTTTTGGGGGCCCAGGGCTTAAAAATACCAAGGGGCCCTACACATGTTTCAATCAAAAAATTAAAAAAATTTAAGACAGTATTAAAGTTTAATTATTATTTATTACATTTTTATTAATGTTGGATATTATTTTTTTATTAGCTGGCGCTTCACTTATGTTAATTTTTAATAAATACAAGGTGTCTCAAAAGAAATTTTATATTTAGTGGATCAATTAAAAAAAAAGTAAGCCGTATATAGAAAAAATGTTTATTAATTATTAAAATACACTTTTTGGGGATTTATTTCTTAAAAATAATATCGTCTAAATGTAGACCCTCGCGTTCTCGGCATTCATTTAATCTAACAGTAAAATTACTTATGACGTCTCGGCAGGTGGACTCAGGGATGGCTGCCATTTCGTGACGGATATTTTCTTTCAAATGCGCCAGTGAAGTCGGTTTATTGGCGTAAACTTTAGATTTAAGATAACCCCATAGGAAAAAGTCCATAGGGGTTAAATCTGAACTGCGTGGAGGCCAATTTATGTCACCTCTCCGGGAGATCAATTTGCCTGCGAATTAAGCCTCTGACTGGCATCTTGGGGCTTTAATTCTTGCACCAATTGAATTTTGTAGGAGTGCAGCTTTAGGTCTTTTGTGCATAATGCGATGTAATGATGATCTATGCACATTTAAAGCACTTGCGCGCTTCCGAATTGAAAGGTTCGGGTCGTCACGAACAGACTGATTAACATTCTCCACGTTTTCTACCGTTCTTGATGACCTAGGTCGCCCGGATTTTGATTTATCCAGCGTTGTACCAGTCTCTTCAAACTTTTTAACCCAATGTCGAATGAGAGGAATGCTTGGCGCATCATTTAAGTGGCGAAAACCTCGAATACTGCAGAATTTTCTACGCGCTACAGTCGCCGAATCACCGTTTTTGTAAAACTCTCGCACGTTAACGCGCGGTCTGCTCCCGAGAAACGCTCCATAGCGATTGAATTCCCAAGAGCCAGGCTACCGATTGACATAACCCCCGCGCCCCTCGGATACGTTGCGTTCACGCAGTAAGCTAAATAAATATAAAATTTCTTTTGAGACACCTTGTATTAGTAAATTTGTGTTTTTAATTTTTTGTGTTGTTTTTTAAAGTAATATTTTTGTTTTAATCTTTTCTCTTATAAACCGTGCTTGGTATAAAATATAATAGGTATATTTCCGAGAGGTTGGGGGCCCCTTGCGGATCTGGGGCCCAGAGCTTAAGCCCTATTAGCCCGTATGTAGATCCGCCACTGAGCGTATGTCTTTAATTGCTCAGTAATGTCATCGACTTTATAAAAATATCCGTACACAGACACTATGATTTTAAATACCTATAGTTCAGCTGTAAGGCCTAAAAATATTATGTTGCCATTCGTAAAAAGTATGAAATAGGGTTAAGATTAATTAAGAAAAATTTTTACTTTTATGATACTCTTTCAAACTTTTTTTATTATCAAGCATTGTAAAATGAAACAATAGTCGATGACTCATAGATTGTTTATAAATTGGTACAGTAAATGTATTGCAAAATTTTATGGCCGAAAAAATAATTAATCAATTTTATTTCTGCAGCTAAAGGTTCTAAGAATCAATTAACTAACAATTTTATGAACAAGATTTCGTCAGAAAAATAAAATAAATATAAGCATAATTGAATTTAATTACTTAATAATTTGTAAATAAATTTATTGTGTGTGGTAAACCACTTTGATAACGCAAAAATAAATTTATAAACAATATTTTTAAATTATTATTGGCAGGCGGGTAGTTAAAATTTATTCTTGAGCGATGTTTGACCGGCAAAATGAATGATATTTTTAAAATAATTTATCGTCTGTTAATCTAAGAGCTTTAAAAACAAATTTTATGTTAAAGAGCTTTAAAATATTTTTTTGTTAATTTTAATTCGAATACCTAATACCATTATTTTGGTTTCTAAATATGTGCAGTATTTTTTTTTTTTATATATTCAAGGTTCAAGATTTTGAAAATTGCGCTTATTGCTTCCATTGGTTGTTTTAAGCATTATACTCCGCCCTTCTGGTTTCGTATACATGACACATAGAATGAAAATATAATTCCAACAATTCCAACTGGTTATTAAATTAACGCTCTTAAAAATTAAATGCAACATTTGCCAAAATATAACTAGAATTTTGACAAAATAATGTAAACAAAATAAAAATGAAAAAAAAAAATTGTTCCTCTGCCCGGGAGCGAATCCTAGTTTGCTGCGTAGCAAGTGAAGCTAACCATTAGAGCAGGATACGCCTTCTAGTATAGTGTGTTACATAATTATAACTTTTGTACATCGTCAGCCAAAAAATACAAAAAATGCGTTATTTTCCTAAAACATAATTTGATCAAAAATTCCTGTTGTGCTATTCCGGCTCACACCAATGTACATAACTTAGAATTTTTTCAGATTTTTAGTTTCTGAACCATCTAGGCTACAGGGTGTGGGACAAAAAATTTTTTGCACTATTTTGGTAAAAATCCCATCAAAATAATTTATTTTGCAAAAATAAAATTTTGATCGTTAATCCACGTACTAAGGGCTTTCATTTGATACCCTAATCAGAATTAAAAAAAAAAATTTTTTTTTCGATGAGCTCATATTTGTTTATATTTTTAGGGGGATATGTTTTTTAGATGTTTTAGTAATTTCCTATATGCGGGTCAAAGAGTTGTATAAGCATGCCAAATTTCAACTCTCTAGGTTTATCCGTTTGGCTACAATTTTTACCAAACAGACAGATAGACGACAAAATGACGGTATAAGGGTTTTTTGATCATACCTACAAAATCCTAAAAATACACATTATGATAAAAAGCAACGACAGTAAATTGTTCAAAAACGATAAACAGCACAGAATTTTTTTTATTTTTTTTATTTATGGATTTCGCTACTATGGCCATTATCCAGTAGATGCCTTTTATAATTTTCGACCAACACAATTTTTGGACAACACAAATATCTATGCCATAACCGGGATTCGAACCCGAGCCCCCTTGGCCTAGAAATCAGTATATCGCTACACTAACCACTACGCCACGGTGACCGGCCAGCACAGAATTGCCAACCTAACAATTTAAAAAATTAAATTCAAGGCCTACTAAACATTTTTTTCGATCATAGTGTATTATAATTATTAGTAATAAAATTTTGTTGGATCACAATTTGTTAGATTTGTAAGTGGGTCGTGAAGAAAAACGTTTAAGAACGACTGTTGTAACTTAACCTACACTAACCTAATATACCTTTCTTCTCATTATAGAAATATATAGCTTGTTATATCATTGTCTATAAATAGTGAGAGGTTGGTAAGACTGAGTTCGTGATGTGAGAGTCTTCCTTATGCCCTCATACTGTTGGTACCTTCTGTGATCAATACAGCTGGTCCAGGGCGTTGATCTCAAACCAGGAAATAAGGAATTAATAATTGTTACATGAAATGAAAGATTGTTAGAAGATATAAATAGAATAATCGATGAGGTGTACTTTTCACTCTAACTAGAATTAATTTATAAAAGGATGAGGAGTGCTGACATTTCATTACCGTGCTAATTGATAATTATTTTCTAAATAAATTGGATCCAGAAACTCTCCTAACTCAAACAAAGGGTTAATAGAACACAGTTTACATAAAATGAAAATCAAACCATAGCTTCTCTTAAATATAGGTAGTTCTTAACTTAGGCAACTTAGGCAAGACATAATTCCTCTAGGTAAGACTAATTCGGAACCCTCTAAATAATAATAATAATAATTTTTATTGTTCAAAATTTTTAAAATTTACAAAATATTTTTCTTGTTGACTAGAGTACCACTACATGGTACTTATTACATGGTTTTAATAGTTATGCTGTTTTTTACATTTTAATTATTTTATAAAATAGAGGAAAAATTTAAAAAATACCTCTCATTTTAGTACTTGGGAAAAAAATAGAAATAATTAGTTATTTGTTCATTATGACAGGATGTTTCAAATATTTTAATGTTTTATAAACTGATCCTACATTTTTTATTCGGTGGTTTTCATGATTAGCTGTCCTTTGAAAATATTTATCTTTGGTTTTTTTGATATAATCATGAATATGTTCAAGTTTTATATCTTGGTGCATACTACTGATGAGATGGTACTTAGGATATCTGCCTATTATTCTTAGACAGTAATTTTGAATAAGTTGCAAATTTTTTATATTGGAGTTGCTAGCAAAGTGCAAGGCAGGACATCCATAAGTTAAAATTGGTCTTATCATTGTTTTATATATTATAAGTTTGTTCTTTTGATTTAAATTAGATCTTCGGTTGTAAATCGGGTAAAGTTGTCTTAAGGTTTTCTTAGCTGACATACATCTATCATTTATGTGTTTACTAAATGTTAATTTTTCATCCAGTAGTACACCAAGATACTTAACTTGTTTAGTTGGGATAATTTCAATATTATTAATTTTAACAGCAATATTTGATAAATTGGGCCGGCGTTTTGTGAGTATAATGAATTCTGTTTTTAGTTCATTTAATTTTAACTTCCATTTCAAGAAATACTTATAAATTTTATTGGCTATCTGATTCAAATTATTTACTACAGCACTTAGACGCCAAGATGAGGTGATCAGAGCAGTGTCATCAGCGAAAAGACTGAGACTGGTGCTATTACTTTTAGGAATATCGTTTATATATAGGTTGAACAAGACAGGTCCAAGCACGCTTCCTTGTGGGACCCCTGCTTCAAATGATTTAAGGGCGGAGTTTTTATTATTTATTGTGACCTGAAATTTTCTATTTAATATATATGATTTTAGAAGAAGTATTAAGTACGGAGGAAAATTAAAGTTTATAAGTTTTGATAATAAACCGCTATGCCAAACTGTGTCGAATGCCTTCTCTGTATCTAAAAGGACTAATCCGCAATATTTTTTCCGGTTGAAGTTATACGTTATATAATCTGTTAGACGGATTAGCTGATCAGTAGTACTGTGTGCCCGTTTGAATCCAAATTGTTCAGGAATTAATAATTTTGTTATTTCTATATGTTCGTTTAGTCTATTTAATATAATGCGTTCAACTACTTTGCTTAAACATGGTAATAGACTTATTGGTCTGTAGCTTTGTATTGTATTTTGGCATTTGCCTGGCTTTAGTATCGGGATAATTTTGGCTTTTTTCCAAATAGTGGGAAAATATGCATTTAGTAAAATCGCGTTAATAATTTTAACAATTTGTACAATTCCCTTTTTTGGTAAGTGTTTTAGTTGTAAATTAGTGATGTTATCTTTTCCTGGTGCTTTGTTGTTTTTTAATTGATTAATAATTATTCGTACTTCTGTAAAATTACATAGATCGGCTTCGTGAAATTTGTTTTGCATGGTATTGTTAATGTATGTTTTAACGGATTTGATAACTTGCTTTGTATGCGACTAACCCTCTAAATGTTATTTAATGGAGGTATAAGAAAAATAGTAAAGTAGAATTTTTACATTCTACACATAAGTACCTACATAAAAGTCAAAATTTCATTGCCTTTCGGCGTCCACATCCTGTGGCGCCCCTAGAGCTAAAAAGTCTTCATTTCCGAAATGTCCAAACTTAAACTAATGACCAAAAACAAAAAAGGTCCTAATTACCAAAATATAAGTGATGACCTAAACAAAGGTCCTCATTTCTAAAATGCAAGTAATGACCAGGGGCGGATTTTGGCCTAGGTAAACTAGGCAATTGCCTAGGGCCCGTATTTTTTTGGAGCCCGCAAGACGGTTTTATTACACATTTTTTCTATTATTTTATGATTTTTTTAACTAGTAAGGCCCGCAATGAGAACCTTGCCTAGGGCCCCGATTTTCCTTAGTCCGTTACGGGTAATGACCAAAAACAAAACAGGTCCTAGTTTCCAAAATATAAGTGATGACCTTAAAAAAAGGTCCTCATTTTCAAAATGCATGTAATGACCGAAAACAAGAAAGGTCCGAGTTTCAAAAATATAAGTAATGACCTAAAAAAAAGGTATTTGCTTCCAAAAAATAAGGGATGACCTAAAAAAAAGGTCCTCACTTCCGAAATGCAAGTGATAACCTCTAAAATTCAAGTGAAGTGAAAAGTCAAGATTCGTACACAAAAAATACGTATAAAAATCCTTTTAGCCGAATTTGCTCTGCACATGTACACAGACAGACGGACAGACAGACCGACAGACATCATGCTAGAAATAGTCAAAACGTTATGTAGGGACCTCAATTCGTGGAGATCCATCGAAATCTCGAAATGTCAAAATCGGTATGATCACAATACCTCCCTTATATATGTTGGCGGTCGGTAAAAAGACAAAAGGAAGGTATTACATGCTATTTGGGAAGACCAAGGTGGTGTTTCAAAATGGCGGACAATATTTTCATGCTGTACCACTGTACAAAATGGCCCTACGCCACTGCATAGGGCAATCATTTACATCTAATCAAATTTATTGTAAATTGATTACAATACTTATAGGATTTCATTGTAGATATATTTTTTTAACGCGTTTGATATGATAACACTAAAAAAACTAGAGCAATTTAATAATGAATAGAGTTCAATAAATTGTGATAATATATCTAAAATATTCAAGATTACATTAAATTTGTACCGCGACCAAACAATGATTTTGAAAAAATCAAGATTGATATATATTTTTTTTTTTACCGATAACAATTATTTTAATACATGGCCCTAGGGCGCAACAAAATCACAAATAATAAAACTGGATAGTGTTTTGTAAGAAAAATAATCCAATCCCGGGTCCAGCAATGTACCCGGGCCCGGTAATTTAAACCGGCTTCCCTCGTCTCTCGACGCGTCTGCTCATAGCATTAAAATAAATGTCCTACCTTGTAAATGTAACCTATGCAACTTATATACATAAAAGGCAGTTGAATGAATGACTTTGCCGCATTACTCTAACGTCTACAGGTACTTTACGTTTAATTATTTCACTCCTTGTCCTCAGAGGAGTGAATAACATTTTAATACGAGGCGAACAAACTAATTACCGAGACTCAGGCAACCGTGTTTTTAATTATTTTAAAACACTCTGCTAGAACATTTCTAAAAATTTTTAAATTAAATTTTTTTAAATTACATTTTTGGGATAATATTGAATCGATATTATTTTATTCAGAATAGATTACTATTTCAGAATATTCAAAAATGGAAACATTTTTTAGGGTTTTATAGGTATGACCAAAAAACTCTTATAAGGTGCCTCATCGGTCTGTCTGTTCGGTATAAATTGTAGCCAAACGGCTGAACATAGAAAGTTGAAATTTGGTATGCTTGTACAGCTCTTTAACCCATATATAGAAAAACTATAGAGTTCAGAAATACATATCACGGAAAAAATATAAACAAATATGAGTAGGTAATATTCAAAACGTGATGTATCACAGAAATGCAATTTTGAGATTAATTGCAAAAAAAAACAATATAATCCTGTTTGCAAGTTGGGAACGTAATTTTTCGACTCACTTATTTTTAAGGTCCTAAACGTTCAATTCAAACAAATCATTAATATTTTAATGAGCAAAAATACAAAAAAGAATATTTAAATTTGGACAAATCACATTTGACCTCAGTGGCCAAATGATGGTTAAAATGGACAAACAAGGATAAAATCTGATTTTAATAAGTGTTTATTAACACAAATTTGTTCAAATTATTTTATTTGTTCTTTTTTTAATATTATTTTTATTTATCATTTTTTAAATATGACAATATGACTAATTTTTTTTTTTTTTTTGGGGGGTTCTTGCTTAACAAATATGTTTTTTATGCTGGGGGGGGGGTCAAATTTGTCAGTTCTCCCTCCCTTTCGGCCGCATCTGATTCCATCTAATCATATAAAACGAAACTTTCTGGCACGATAAAAAATCATTTTACGATTAAAAAATTTTCATGACAACGGCAGCTATTACTTTAAATTGTCAACATCAAAATTCTGTCAAATTGTCAGATAAATAAATCATCTGATTGGTTTTCGGATGCAACATATTTTTAAATTTAATACTAGCAAGAATGTTACTTTTAGTTTGTAAACATTAATGCTTCTTAAAATGTTCTAATGTAAATCTTCCTTTTGCATTTACTCATCGGAATTAAAAAACAAGCTATAGGTTAATAATCGGCGGCTGAAAGGCAAGGCCGATTAGTCGGTAATCGGCCTATTTACTTATCGGTGCAACTGTAGTTTGTACGCATCTTTAACTTTAAGAACCAGCAGTAAAAATAACATAAAAATAATAAGTCCCGGTAGATTACTAAAAAAATATATCTTCCGGAGTTGTAGATCATCTTAATAACTTATTGCAACGGACATAACTTGAGAGGAAGACGTTCAAGCAATTCACTTTTTGTACAATTTATTGACATTAAAAATTAAAATTGTTACAGAGAACAGTTGTATAATCCAGTTAAACAGATGTATTCAGAAAATTATATGACGCAGAAGTGTATTCAGGAAAGATTTAATTTGTATTAAACCAGAAGAATTTAGCGATTTTCATAAGACAATAATTCGGAATTGAGTTGCTAGTGTATATTAATAATTGAGAAAGTAAATTTTATTTTATTTTATTGTAAAATTATTATTCTTTTTAAAGATAACATTTTTTTAAAGTAATATAACCTTATTACATATCTGAAAAGCTATTCATCGCGATGTAATAACCATTATTTATCGCATATTTATTTTATAGGTCTTACTATAATTGAAAATAGGAATTTTTATTTGCAAACCAGTGACTGTGAAGTTGGTAACCGTGATAAACTATACTCATAGCTTGTACCGTAAATATAAGAGAGTAACCAGATATTTGGTTGCGATTATAAGTAATATAGTAATGATTTTGTTGGTAGCTGATTATTTAAGGAACCTTTATGATTTTTTTCGCTCTCCCTTTAATTGTACTTTATTTTTAATTAAAAACCATCACTGCTCTTGTGCGTCGTGAGTAAAACAAATAGTTCCTCTACTAGTTATAATGTATATACAGTGACTTGATGTGCTGCGTGCTTTGGCAGCACCAATTGCTTGTTGTTTGCGGTGGCACTCAGCGATGGGTAAGGGCGGAATACAGGAGGTATACTTCTATCGGAACTGCACAAGTTTGCAGTTAAAATCTTGCGAAGTGTACGTTTAACTACAGATATTTTAGTATTTTTAATATTTCATTATTATGGTGTTGTGTGTAATTCAAGTTCTATTAAAATTAAATTAATTTTTAGAGAATTTCAAAAACAGAAGATTGAGATTACAAATGCAAAAATAAGAATGCAGGATATCGCATGTTCTATACAGCATATAAAAAGTTAATTTTCTTCTACATACTTGACTAATACATATTAAATCATAGTAATATTTCTATATTTTATATGATTTTATTTGTAAACGAGTATGTAGTTATTGTAGTACTAAAAATCTCAAAATATCTCCCTTATTATTAAATATACAAAATATATATACAAAAAATACAAAAATACAGAAACTTAAGTTAAATTATTATAAAGATCTATATACTTAATCAGGGACAGATTGCCTGTCAAGCTATATTTATATCTCGGTATAGAGCAGTGGTTCCCAAACTTTTTGGTTCCGTGCGCCCTTAATGTATTAAAATTTTCCCACGGCGCCTCAAGTCAATATATTCAATCAGAGCCGTAGCAATGTTTTCGGTGTCCTTGGCAAATTGTAAATAAGTTGAAGTAAATTGATAAAATTTACTTTCCCAAAAGCAAATGAAAAGCAAAAAAAAGGTCCTTACCTCCTAAATTCAAGTGAAGAGCAAAAAAAAGATCCTCACCTCCCAAATTCAAGTCAAGGAAGAGCAAAACAAAAAAAAAAAAACAAAAAAATCTCCGTTAAGTTCCAAAATATTCCGCTAGGCGTCACTTCAGTTATTGTCAGTTCTCAATAACTGAAGTATCTCACTTATTATTTACTTAACATTGAAAATGGTTTAGAATAAAGAAACGATAATGTTTTTTTTGTTTTATTTATTCATCCGCCGCGAATAAAGAGCCCTGACTGTATCTGAAAATATTGTTTCAAACTTTAAGATAAACGTCAAGGTGGACCTTTTAACAAATGCTTATGTCTAGATATAACACTAAGTATTGATAAGAGTTTTAATCAAGAGTTCGCCAACCATTTACATATCAAATCTCGTGAATAGTGGGGAGTCTGATTATTTTTTTGTTTCAGTTGCAATGAACGGTTTGAACGGACATACAAACGGAGACATGAACGGTTGTGGTGATATTATTACTCAAAATCAGATGAAGGGATGCTGGACTATTGGACTTATCAACTCAAAATTCCGATATCTTACTGCTGAAACTTTTGGTTTCAAAATTAATGCCAATGGAGCATCACTTAAGAAGAAACAAATTTGGACTCTAGAACCCGTCAGCCCTAACGGTGGAGACAGTAAGTACATTTTTAATACAGTTTTTTAAGCCCTTAATTTTTTCTTAGATTTAATTTGGTTTATTTCGCCTAGGCAGTTTGTTTTTACGTAACTATAATGCAAAGATTGGTTATATAATCTGTTCAGAAGCAGAAATAGTAATAAATTCACGCGAAAGATTAAAATCGCTATCTTATTGGCTGTTTTATTGAGTGGTCAACACAACAACCAATGATCGACGAGAGTTCGATGAAATTATCACGTGAATTGTGAGTGATTACTATTTCAGCATTCTGAATATAGTATAGATCAATTTTATCACCAAAGATGCGTTATTTGCAGACATCCTCCAATTTTCCCTTACCAGTTTTGACAAAAAATGTTTTTTTTTTCAATTCTTTCTAAAATATGAGGCGATGTGGTCTAAAACTAGTCACATTGAAATGAAAAAATCAACGGGAAAGTAAGAAAAACTGATAACTGCTATCAGATAAAATATTTTGTTAAGAATAATTTTTTGTAGGTTTTGTAGGTATGGCTTTATTCGTAAAGTGCCAAAAATACAATTTAATAAATACAATTTAATAAAGATTTAAAATACAATTTTACGTTTATTTACACCAGGGGTCTATAAATTCAGGCCCGCGGGACATTTTTAAAAAAGTTTACTTGTGTTTACCAATGTTTTTTTTTAATTCATTCTAAAATATGAGCTGTTGACTTCCAAAACTATCCATACCCAAAAGAGAAAAAAATAAAATAAATTGGGAAGTATAAAAAAAAAAAAAACTTAACTGCTGTCAAATAAAATATTTATTTACTGTTAAAAATAATTTTTAGAGTTTTATAGGTTTGACCCCCAAAAAAATATTTATGTCGTTGAAAAAAAAATTGTAAGAAAGGTCTTACGATTATTATTATTTTTGGCCATTTTCGATTATATTGTTAGACGAATCGTAAATTTTTTTCTCCACGACCACTATAGAATTTAACAATTCTAAAACCAATTTTGACTACAGAAAGTTAATATTCTAACACAAGAGTTGGAATGTTATTCTAAAGCACTTATCTTCTTATGTATTTTGCGTGTATTTCATTCCATCACTTGTTATGGAATAACTATTCCATGCTTGTTGTCTTTTGTTTTTGTAGGGTTACATTAAGATATATGCAACGTTTACATTAAATAAATGCAACATAAATTCCTAACCTAAAATAAATTAAAAAAATATTTTAATTAATTGATTAATTTGTTATGTAATATAAATTATTATGTTAAGATAAAATGTTTGTTAAAATCATTATTTGTTAATTTATTTTTCTTTTTGGTGGTCGTGGAGAAAGTAGGGTCTGTGACTCGGTTGGAATGAGAAAATTCGTTGCTCGTGGTTCCTCATGCTCGCCTGCGGCTCGCGCTCGGAATGTTCCACTCGCATCGAATTTTCTCATTCCAACCTTATTACAGAATATACTATTCTGTAGTCCGATTGAGGCCCTTTTTTTTCTAGACTTAACTAAGTATGAGGATTTCAAATATTCGAAACATAGGAGCAAAAAAAATGAAAAAAATTGTTTTTTTTTTAATTCTGGATTTGACCCCAAAATGTGTTTTAAAAGCATTTAGGACCTGGGAAATTCAAAAGTACCGTCTCTATCTTGTTTAGTTGCAAAAAAATTAGTTTCTTGATATCATATCTTAACACGTTCAGTCCCATGTGTTAAGTAGGTCATCAGTGTAGTAGAGGTGTGACCACCGGAGGACACGTGGGGTTCAAAGTGTTAAGATTTGATATCAAGAAACTAATTTTTTTGCAATATTTTTTAATTTTGAAAATGTTTTAAGTGGAGGGCATTAAAACCAAAAGGTCTCGTTTTGTTATAGGTTATATAAACTATGAGAAATCCAAAAATTCAAACCGAACGTCCTTAACTTCAATTGTATTTGAGATACGATTATTTGATCTTTTGATATTTTTTCTTTTGATATTTTATACATACCCGAATAAACTTTGTCCTTAAAAGTACTATAAGTAGATCGACGCTGTCGAGTGACAATGTACAACTATGTCTCTCTAATAATTAATAACTATGGCTAACGAAACATTACCGTCTTTGTATTTTTTTTTGTCGTGGACTCTTATACATACTTTTGTCAAAATTTTTTATCTTATATTACTTTCTATTAACCCTTTCGCTGCTCCAACCGTATATACTCGTAAATAAAAGTGTGACCCGATACGCTCCGAGCGAGTTAACTCGCGCCGTGTTTTAAATTGTTCCCTGCTCAACACGACTATTTTCGCTGGTTACCCCCAACCAGTTCAAGTACCTGCGAGCACGTTGCGTTGGTATACGTTGCTGTGCCGCTCAATTCAGTTAGATAGGGTCTTACATTCGGTATATCTACTTAATTATATCAATTAAATAAAATCTTTTTGATTGTATTCTTGTATTCATTCACTCACATTACATTTTTTCCTAACATTAGTTATATACCATCATTCATCCTTACATGTCCTGAAAACTTACACAAAAAGTTCACGCCAACTGCTCTACACGAATAAACTCGCAATCGCCGAAATATGTGCGTACAGCGAGCACGAAAGCGTATGGCGCAGTGAAAGGGTTAATAATCGATAATTATTATCTTTATTACCTATTGATCATAAAATTCATGAAAAATCTGGACTTTTTCCTTTTAATGTACTATAATAAATGCTACTTGTTGATAAAAGTGATATCAGTAGCAATATTATCGTTTTTAAATACAGGTATAACAATCTAAATTTTGATTTTTTTAAGAGCACCTTTAAATTTTTTTCTCGAGATAAAATATACACTATCGAGATTATGATTTTATCAATACATATAACATTTCTATGTAAAAATTTTATCAATAATACTATTAGAGACGGTAGCAAAAATTTCAAATAAATTTAAAATGTAACAATGGTTATTTGTGTATTAAGAGCGAAAAGTGACTCATTGCCCCACGCAAAAGACAGTTCAAAAAGAGCCTGTGCGACAGAGATCGCATTATTAAATAGAACTAGAGCTCGCTCTAACAGTGTTGTATTTTGTAAAGGTACCCGTACAACGATCGAGAGTGGAATGAGCTCTATCCGATATTATTCACTGAGTCTACTGCGCATCTAATTGCAACTGCCATTTTACATTTTTGCTGTATGCACAAACGAGCTAATATATACAGTCCATTCCGCTTAATTGGGACACATCGGGACTTAGACATTTTGGCCCAATTAAGTGGCTGCCCCAATTAAGCGAATTTCACATCAAATTAAACACTGCATATTTTTCTTTCAATAATTTTATTTTATAAACTCTTGTACAAAACTATAAATTACATACAACCAAAAAATATAAACTTTTAAGAAAAATTAATAATAATTTCCAAAATAAAATAATAAATAGGTACATACAATTTAATTCAATGCAAAACTGCGTCAAGTGTAGTCTGTCTTTTGTTTTTGTAACATTTCACTTCTACAAAATCAGCACTGGTATTCAGTGCGGATGTAGGGTTCCCTTCATTTCCTTCCTGCATAAAATAACGCTGTAATATTAAATTCTATGTACATATTTTTTCTTGAGAATATGTGTAACATAATATGTACTGTGATCTTAAATTTACTGTCCCAATTAAGCGGAATGTTGTCCCAATTAAACATGTAAATTTACTGTTGGTTCCTTGGTTTGGTTTCTGTTCTTTAAGATTTGGCCAAATAAGCGGCTGCCCCAATTAAGCGGTGGCCTAATTAAGCGGAATCGTCTGTATATATATATATATATATACTATAGATCAGGGGTTCTTAAACTTATGTAGTCCGAGGACCCCCTCTTGAACAACATTTTTTTGCGGACCCCATCACAACCCTAGGCATTTTACAGTCGTTCTACAAAATCAATTTCTGACTCAATAATCTCATAGGCACTACGTTATAATAAATATTAGTAAAAAAGTACCACTGGTTATTTTAATAAATGGTCTTGCGCATTTATAGAAATGACATTTTTTATTAGCATATAAAAAAAAAAACATAAATTGAATAAAAATAGTAGTAAAAAGCAGGGCTTCGAACCGTTATTTTTTTCGTTTCGGTTTTCGTTCCGGTTCAATTAAAAAATTATATATCAGTTCGGTTCCCGTTTTCGTTCCGGCAAAAATAACGTTTTTTTTCGGTTTTCGGTTCAGTTCCGATTGATAAATTTTTAAATGCTTTTATTTGTATTAGATACTATAATACAGAAGTAATTTTTTTATTTATTTTTTTTAAATTTGAAAAAATAGTATGCTGCATCTTTGGCTAGTAGCTCCCAAAGAACATACAAACTTACTTAGAGCTATTAAAAATATTGAATGAAAAAAACATTCCAAAAATTTACCTTCACGATACTTACAAAACATTTAAAATTCACAGAATTTTTGAAATTTGAAAAAATGTAGTACAGCACTTTAGGCTATTAGCCCCCAAAGAACATACATACTTAAGCTGTTAAAAATATTGAAACGTAAAAAATTTCCAAAAATTCACTTACACAATACTTACAAAAAAATTAAAATCAACATAATTTTTTGAAATTTGTAAAAATAGTGTGCAGCATCTTTGGCTATTAGCACCCAAAGAACATAATACTTAAAAGCTATTAAAAATATTGAATCGAAAAAACATTTTCAAAACCATTTTCCTGCACAATATTTACAAAAATCTTAAAATCCACAGAACTTTTAGAAATTTGAAATAATGGTGTACAGCAGTTTACGCTATTAGCGCCCAAAGAACATACAAACTTACTTAGAGCTGTTAAAAATATTGAGACGTAAAAACATTCCAAAAATTCACAATACTTACAAAAAATTTAAAATCCACAGAATTTTTGTAAATTTAAGAAAATGGTGTGTAGCATTTTCGGCTATTAGCGCCCAAGGAACATACATACTTAGAGCTATTAAAAATATTCAATCGAAAAAACATAAAATTTACCTGTACAATACTTACAAAAAATTTAAAATCCACAGAATTTTTGTAAATTTAAGAAAATGGTGTGTAGCATTTTCGGCTATTAGCGCCCAAGGAACATACATACTTAGAGCTATTAAAAATATTCAATCGAAAAAACATAAAATTTACCTGTACAATACTTACAAAAAATTTAAAATCCATAGAATGTTTTGAATTTTGAGAAAATGGTGTGCAGCATCTTTGGCTATTAGCTCCCAAGGGATGTCGACTCAGTATAGGATGTCCCTTCTTAACCCTTCAATAGACACTCAACTTGTTTCATCACTTTTGCACTTTTTCAAATTTTACTTTTTATAAAACTGGTAAAAATGTGTACACACAGCATTTATGGCTACTAGCGCTTAAGGTGGTTATTAATTTAAGGGTATTTTATACAAAAAATGAACTGGTCAACATGTGTTGTTACTTAGAAAACATAAACGATTGTGAACGAGTAATATTTGGAAGGATTAATAACGTAATGTCTACCAAAATTATCAAATAAAGGCTTAAGTAAAGAAATTAATCCTCTTAATTAGTTTCGCTAATGAGAATTTTAATGTGTTTTTTTTTACGTAGTTCTGTATTGCGTAAACAATAAATGGTCCACGACAGTGCACAGCAATTTAAATATAAAAATTTAAAAATAATTTTTTAAATTTATTATAATTTGTTAACCAGTATTAGCATTATAGGCTATTCTAAACATTTACGCGGAACTAAATTGCTTTTGCGTAGTTCTGTATTTTAACAACAAATGTATAAACAATAAATGGACACCCACAGTGCACAGGTTTTTTAAAATAAAAATTAAAAAATGTTTTTTAAAATTTATTACAGGGCTTCGAACCGTTATTTTTTTCGTTTCGGTTTTCATTCCGGTTCAATTAAAAAAATATATATCAGTTCGGTTCCGGTTTTCGTTCTGGCAAAAATAACGGTTTTTTTCGGTTTTCGGCTCAGTTCCGAGTGATAAATTTTTAAATGCTTTTATTTGTATTAGAAATTTATTTTCTACTATAATTTAGAAGAACATTTTATTCTTTATTTTGTAATAATCATACCAAGCCCGCAGCCAGGGAAGGGGGGGTGGGGGTTCTGAGCGTTCCCCCCTCCCCTGAAATAATAGAATCGCAATTTATTTTTTACTTGTCAGAAAAATTACGATTTTTTTCTGCTCATCAATTTAAAAAAAAATCTTAAATAAAATGTATTTATATTCACTCACATAACCATTATCTGAACCGAAATAAACCGATATTTTTTTTCGGTTCAGTTCCGGTTTTCTTCGGTTTTCGGTTCAGTTCCGGTTCGAAACCCTGGTAAAAAGAATTAAAAAGTTACAAATTATAATAGTTAAACTCATACAAACATTTCTTGGTCAAATATTGGTCAAAATAGATCTTATTATAATATGTTTTCAAGACTACATGGTCAAGACTTTTTGTATTTGTTGTCTTTTTGTATCTAACTAGTTATTGACATAACTTAAAAATTATTAACATAACATTATTTTTATTCAACTGCAAATTATTTACAGAAAACATATCATAATAAGATCTATTTTGACCAATATTTCACCAAGAAATGTTTGTATGAGTTTAACGTATAATAATTTGTAACTTTTTAAATTCTTTTTACTACTATTTTTATTCATTTTATGTTTTTAGGGTTTTGTAGGTATGACCAAAAAACCCTTATACCGTCATTTTGTCGTCTGTCTGTCTGTCTGTCTGTTCGGTAAAAATTGTAGCCAAACGGCTAAACCTAGAGAGTTGAAATTTGGCATGCTTATACAACTCTTTGAGCCGCACATATGAAAAATACTAAAACATCTAGAAAACATATTCCCCTAAAAATATAAACAAATATGTGCTCATCGAAAAAAAAAAATATTTTTTTAAATTCTGAGTAGGGTATCAAATGAAAGCCCTTGGTACATGGATTAACGATCAAATTTTTGTTTTTGCAAAATAAATTATTTTGAAGCGATTTTTGCCAAAATTTTGCCAAAAAATTTTGTCTTGCACCCTGTAGCCCAGATGGTTTAAACTAAAAATCTGAAAAAATTCTAAGTAATGTACATTGGTGTGAACCGGAATAGTACAACACGAATTTTTTATCAGATTATGTTTTTGGAAAAAAAGCATTTTTTGTGTTTTTTTGCTAATAATGTTGAAAAATTATAGTTATATAACACGCTAAACAGTAACCTGTATCTTGGTGCAGTGGCTAAAATACTGGCGTTCTGCCCAAGAAAATGAGTTCGAATCCTACGAGAGGACACAATATTATTTTTTATTTTTTTTTGCATTTTTATATTGTTTAAATTATTTTTTCAAAATTCTAGTTATATTTTGGCAATTGTTGCATTTAATTTTTAAAAGCGTAAATTTAATAACCAGTGGAAATTGTTGAAATTATAATTTAATTCTATATTTGAATGTACACGCAATCAAAGGGGAGGAGCTATGACTAAAAAAAACCAATGGAAGCCATAGGCGCAATTTTCAAAATCTTAATGAACCTTGATATATAAAAAAAATACTGCAGATCTTTAGAAACTTAAATAATGGTAATAGGCATTCGAATTAAAATTCATAAAAAAATATTTTGACATAAAATTTGTTTTGGCATCCCATCATCATTCAGTTACTAAATACCTGCAAAACTAATACCTGAAATACCTGAAATGTGTGAAAATTCACACTTCACATAAATTTTTTATTCTATATGCTAATAAAAATGTTCATCTCTATAAATGCTCAAGACTATTTATTAAAATAACCAGCGATACATTTTTACCAATATTTTTTATAACGTAGTGCCTATGAGATTATTGAGCCAGAAGTTAATGCCTCATTTTCATGGTAGTGTCAAAGGCGTGACAGGGGTGAGAGGCGTGGTGTTATATTTACAAGTTCGAATTTCATGGTGGGGTTGGAGGCGTGATAAGGGCGCGTTTTCGGTTTTGACATTTGTATATAACCCAAATTTAACCTAAAAGTTTATACAAGTGTTTGGACTAAACGGTTATTCAATTTCATTAAATATGTCGTCAAATCGAAGGAGACGTCTAGCTCTTTTTTATGCATATTTAGACAATGCGATATGAAGAAAATCAATGGTGGGTACGCCCCATATATAAAAACAGACGGCAACAGGGTGATTATTTTAACTTGTTGCAAGAAATGAGGCTAACAGACACAGAGAGTTATTTAAATTACATGAGAATGACACCAACCAATTCACCATTCCGAAAAAATATATCTGTTTCTATGGTTTCGACGGTGCGGCCGGCGCTAGAGTTGAAATTTCTGAACTTGCGACACCGCGCTTGTAACACCGCGCCTACGATACCATGGTACGGGTGTTTTCAAAATAAAGCGATCCTATTGGTTGAATTTTTTGTTCCACACTTCCAACACCCGCATGAAATTGAGGCATAAGTCGTAAAATGCCTAGGGCTGGGATGGGGTCCGCAAAAAAAAAATGTTGCTCAAGAGGGGGTCCTCGGGCTACATAAGTTTAAGAACCCCTGATTTAGGGTATGTCTTTAAATTATGTCACAATAAAAGAAGGATGATCACTAAATTCTTCATATAATCAATCTAATGATTTTTCTTTATTTTCTTTCAGGTTGCATCTATCTACGTTCCCATTTAGACAAATACCTCGCTGTTGATTCATTCGGAAACGTCACGTGTGAAACTGAAGAACGTGACCCAGGTTCCAAGTTCCAAATATCGGTCGCTGAAGATGGTACCGGTCGTTGGGCCTTACGAAACGTAGCCCGAGGTTATTTCCTGGGTTCTAGTTCCGATAAACTGATGTGTACAGCTAAAGTACCTGGTGATGCTGAATTTTGGCATGTCCATCTAGCGGCTAGACCACAAGTTAATTTGAGAAGTGTTGGAAGAAAACGATTTGCTCATTTGTCTGAAAATTTAGATGAGATTCATGTTGATGCAAATATTCCATGGGGTGAAGATACGTTGTTTACTTTAGAATTCAGGATTGATGACTCTGGAAAATATGCTTTGCATACTTGTAATAATAAATATTTGAGTACTAATGGAAAATTAGTGGACCAGTGCAATAAAGATTGTATGTTTACTGCTGAGTATCATAGTGGACAACTGGCTTTGAGGTAAGAAATATCGCTGGTATAGTTTCATTCTGAAAAAATTTCAACAATTTACATCGATGGGAACCGGAATACATCGCAGTTTTTGATCAGTTAGTTTTTTCAAAAAAGATTATTATTTTTGTTAATATTTTTTAAAATATATTGTAGTGCAAAAGAAAGATCTTAAGACGTAGATTAAGGAATGAAAGGTAGTTTTTTAAAATACTTTTATTTCAACATGATTTTTGCTAAAAAAAGTGTTAAAAATACTCTTGTCCCACATCCTACAACCTAGAGGAGTTAATAAAAATATGAAAATATCTGAGTAATGCACATAAATGTGAATCGGAATAGTACAACAGGAAATTTTGATAAGATAATTATCTTGAAAGTTACAGAATTTATTCCACGTGCTTACAATATTTATGTGATTGAATGGAGAACTGGGTAGCTATAGCTGGGCCTTGATGTAAACGCATCTCTTAATTAACTACGCTTGCAAGTCTCACGAAGCACGTGGATTTTATTTATGATTTTTAATATGTACCCAAAATTTGTTATCATTTATACTAAATACCTACAAAGCTCTGAAATGTGTGAAAATTCACACTTCACATCATTTTTTTTGTATCGCAAATATCGTATAACACGAGCGAATATTACTAAAATTTTAAAATATCTCACTAATTATTTTTTACTAAAATACCGACATTTTAGTTTTCAGCAAAAATACACTTTACAGAAAAGTAATTAAAAGTAGATAAAGAAACTATTATTTTCTGTTTAATGACAGTTTTTAACAAGATATATATATATATATATATATTTATTATAGGAAGCGCTATCTAGAAACTTGAAATATTTCACTTATTATTGACATAAGTTGATAAATAAGGAAACATTTAATTTATGTTTTTTAATAAAATGAGTATTCAGAGGGGGGGGGGGCATGGGTGATCGTTTATGATAGAAAACCGCTACCATTTTAATTTTTTTTATGAAAATGCGATTAAATATATGCGAATTTTTTTAATTTTTAAGCGCTACACATGTACAGTACCTAGACAAAATATTATAACCACTTATGAATTTTTAAAAATTCATTGTTTTACACAAAATCAACAAAATAGTAATACACCAATTTTATTTTTATTTTGTATTTTATTATTTCAAATTATTTTAGTACATTTATAAAATGTTTTTAATATTTTGTGTTGCCCCTTTGCTTTTATTACTGCCGCAATTCTTCGAGGCATACTCTCAATATATTATGCTCTAATACAATTTTCAATTTCTGGAGAGCCATGCCATACTTTTTTAATATTATTTATTAAAACTTGTTTATTAGTATTATTTAAATCATAAACAAGTCTTTTCAGGGGGTTCCAAACATTTTCGATAGGATTGATATCCGGCGAATTACCTGGCCAGGACAAAATCGATACTTTTTGTTCTTGCAAATCAGTCTCAGAATAAAAATACAGAGTTGAAGATGTTTAAAATAGCTTATCTTTTAATAAATTCACGATATGTTAAAGAAATAAATAAAGTAGCATATAATTATATGTCGGCATTTTTAATAAACAGTTGTTTTTGTAAGTGGTTATAATATTTTGTCTAGGTACTGTATCTAGTTGTATAACAGAAGGTGGGTATCAAATTACAGTATTTAAAGTTTAATTTCAGTAGATTTATTGAATTTATGTAAGTGTAATTTGTAGTTGAGCAGGTGCTAAATGCCGGGCACGTAATTTTATGTGGTACATCTGAGTGTCGGTCATCTGAATTTACAATATATGGATTCTGTTTGCAAACAAGTGCATTATGTTCATTGCCTCATGAAATAAAATTAGTTTTAGTTGGACAGAAGCAGCTAAAAGTTAAAAATGCAACCTGCAAGTGCAAGTATATTAGTGTAGTTTTGTTTTTCTGCGACAAATGTAATGAACAAATTCGCATAGTTTCAGTTACTTTTTAACTCAAAATATATTCCCATGTATTCCTCCTGTCCATAACAAAATCTTTTCCCAATCTGGGCTTAATATTAACTTTCCCTCCATTTTTCTTAAGAAAAGAAAAAAACTAAGATGCCTATCTTTGTCCTGTCTTGAATGACAGCCAAAAACACTAAAATTTGTTCTACTTTTATAGTAACAACTTCTATCGACATTCTAACAAAAATTCAACACTAGAACATATGTAATATGTTCAAACATTACTAGAGCGCCTAGTACAATATTTGACCACCAGACTGCGTATGCGAGCGTGTCTGTTCTCAATAGGGTAGCGACTTCAATCTTTCACGTGATTTTATTACTATTTCTGCATTTTGAACTGGGTATAATATATGTTTTATTTTACAGGGATCGTACTGGAGCATACTTAAGTCCGATTGGTTCAAAAGCTGTACTTAAGACCCGTTCTCAGACCGTAACCAAAGATGAGCTTTTCTCCCTTGAAGATTCACTGCCGCAGGCGAGCTTTGTAGCAGCCTTGAATTCCAAATACGTCTCCGTTAAACAAGGTCAGTGTCGTTGACTGTTTACGTTTTGTTTTTAACGAAGATTGTCGCCTGTTTTATTTTTAACGCGAATAACAGATGCGGGTTATATTTAAAACCATATGGGTACATATTTTAGGTTGGGCGATGATTAGATTTGGTATTTACAAACTGAAAAATAACAAGGATCAAACAGAAATTTTACAAATAGATACATTCACAAATTAACAGTTTTTAAAGCAAAATATGCATTTATAAATATTATTTTGGTATTTTAAGGAACAAAAATCATAATAAAATCTTTATCTTTAGGACAAAAAAGTATTCAGTGTTCCCAGTCAACCAAATTTTTAGGTATACCTAAACTTAGCAAATCTTGTTTTATATTAAAAAAGATATGTTTTTTTCTTTTTTTGATATACTTAGAACTGCTTACTTTGGAACTTTTCACGCAACAATGAGCTATGGCATTTTATGTTGGGGAAGTTCTTCTGAATCCTCAAAGGTTTTTGTAGTTCAAAAACGTGCTATTCGCATAATAGCTGGTGCCCTGTTTTGTCTATATTAACTCTTCCATCTGTTTATATATTAGAAGCCGTAATGTTTGTTAAAAATAATCCGCACCTTTTCGCTACCAATTCTGATTTTCATTCTTATCTACGGTGAATGATATATACTATGAGAACAGTCGTGGCTCTGTTAGTTAGTGTGTGGACTACTGAGCGGCGGACCAGGGTTCATTTCCCGTTACCGGAAAAACACCTTACATTTTTCCGCCCGTTTCTCCCTCGGAAGGCATCGGGCAACCAACGAGGTAAAAGCCCTATAGACCGGGAGGTCATGACAGTTTTTGGTCTCCGATTTCATACAGCATGCCTTTTGGAGGAGAGAATATTTACCCTGTGACAACAAAAAAGGGATGGTACTAAACCCCTGCACGCTTTCCGGTCATAGGGAAAATTGCATTTCCACTTAAACACAAAATTTTTGTGCTTTTCTCTGATTTAATATTGCTTGCCCTTTTGTCAAAAGAAAGTTATAACAAATTTAAAGTCTTTTAAATATATGCATGCGATTCGGAGGGTCCCAAAGGGCTCAAACGGTCATGTGATCTTTTAATAAAAAAATATGATTTTCCGCGTTTTCATACAGCATGCATATAATTAAAAGACTTTAAATTTGTTATAACTTTCTTTTGACAAAAGGGCAAGCAATATTAAATCAGAGAAAAACACAAAAATTTTGTGCAAGCGGAAATGCAATTTTCCCTATGACCGGAAAGCGTGCAGGGGTTTAGTACCATCCCTTTTTTGTTGTCACAGGGTAAATATTCTCTCCTCCAAAAGGCATGCTGTATGAAATCGGAGACCAAAAATGTCATGAGCTCCCGGTCTACTAGTAAAATTTCTCCAAAATAATTAGTGGTTCGGATTTCACGATGGTAAATTGTAGGTCCCATACGATTGTGTTATATACAGGCAACACACAACACAACTGTATGCGGGGAAATAGCTTACGCTCAGAATATGTTCAGTACGAACTTGTCAGTTCAGAGCATCGAATATGTTCAGTAAGAATTTGTCAGTTCAGAGCATCGAGCATGGCACTCTAACAAGAATTCTTATCTATGACTCATATTTAGTAGGGCCGAATGTAAATATTACAATTGTATTAAGCTTCATATAAATAAAAAATTATTATAATATGTAAACACTTACACAACAAAAGTGTTGAGTGATAAAAATCACATATATGCGGTAACGTCAAAAAAGCATGCATTCTTGACCGCAAAACACAAAAAAAAGCCGTGCTTTTCTCTCTGAGAAGTGTTAATAGTACGTAAATAATTAAGAATTGTCTTTATCATAAAAAATTCTCCATATTTTATATGGTTTTATACTGAAGATATTTATCTAGAAATATCCATGATACTTTCTTTTGAGAATTACAAAAAAACTAGACGTGATGGAGAAAAACTAAACCTTGATATGAAATCAGGATTTGCCATTCTACCTAAATCACTCCTTAAAAACAAAAGAGGCGTACATTATTATTTTTTTTTTCGCAGCCCTGTGTTTGAAAAAACTGTTGATTTTAACGTGATTATAGAACAAATATTCCTGGACATCCAGTATTTTGGTTTCTTACACTTATAAAATACCTACAAAACCCTGAAATGTGTGAAAATTCACACTTCACATCAATTTTTTGATTAATAAAAACTAAATCATAATAAAAATTAAATTAATATATAAGCCCACCCCTTTTCGTAAAAAATAAGAATATATTTTGATTATTTTACGGATAATTTTTCCAAATGATACCCCCCCCCCCCTTTCCTTTTTCTGTGTGCGCGCCTGACAGATTCTCATTCACACGTGCCGGTATAACAATGCGATTAATTCAACATTCTTCTTATTACCATAGCACATCTCGAACTTGTCAGACTATTCACAATCTGTTGATGCCAAAATGGCGGACTGCATTGTAATATTTTTTAAACAATTTCTTTGACCTTTGTGTCAAGTTTAATGAGTCATATTATTTCCATTTTGTACGTTGCACTTTATTGTGTATTTATAAATCAAATAACAGATGTATGTCTTATTTATAAACCATGTTAAGACGACATTTTTTTTTTTATTTCTTAACGAGAGTCTTTTACGACTTTCTTTTCAACGCTCTGTGAAAATAATGAATAAACCATTTGACAGATTGATGAAGATGGAAACAAAATACTGTATCGAATCGCTAAAATTTGCTACGGAGATATTTTAATTATTTAGATTAATGTATTGTACGTTTTTATTTATTTTTTTCGTGCATTATGATATGCATTTTAACATATTAAACAATACAAATTCAAATTTAATATATGGTATTAAATTTTAATACACATGACTATCAAAAATTTTGTATAGTAAAATATAAAATGCGTATAAAATATATCCACTTGTAGCATTATATTGCAAAAAATATATTTATTAAGATTTCTTTAGGGGTAGAACAAACTACATAATTAATAACACCACACCATCCACGTCCTATAGTAACAATTTTGTTAATTTAAGTTAATTATA
Organism: Liopterus haemorrhoidalis; assembly: GCA_963971575.1. Lineage (NCBI taxonomy): Eukaryota > Metazoa > Arthropoda > Insecta > Coleoptera > Dytiscidae > Liopterus > Liopterus haemorrhoidalis. The sequence continues at coordinate 40,061,709 of OZ020619.1, forward strand.
ATACAATATAAAACTTAAAATAGTTTTGTATTTTTTTGACGTTTTAACACTCAACGCACAATCAACAACCTGGTAACTATAGCAACCCCCAATTTGTAGAAAAAAAGGCAAAATTGGTTGATAACTTACAAATATAAGGAATTCATCAAAGTATGCACCCATATTGTCTATACACTTTTGCCATTTAAGCGGCAGGTTGTTCAGGCCGGTGGTGTAAAACCCTGGTGGACGAGAGTCAATGAATTCCTGGAAGCCAGTTTTACAGCATTGTCGGAATTAAACTGTTTTCCTATTAAAAAGTTGTCCAAATTGCGGAAGAAGTGGTAGTCAGTGGGGGCTAGGTCTGGTGAGTATGGAGGATGATAAAGAAGTTCCAACTCCAATTCCTGTAGTTTTGCCACAGTCATTTGTGCAGTGTGCGGTCTAGCGTTATCATGCAATAAGATAGGAGTCGATCTGTTGACCAATCTAGGCTGTTTTTCTTTAAGTTTTTGCATCATTTCGTCTAGTTGGTTGCAGTATATTTCTGCTGTGGTCGATGAGCCAGTTTTTTGTTTGTTTTTTAAGTTACCTGTACGAAATTTGGCGAACCAATTTGATATTGTCTGCTGCGTAGTAACACTAGAGCCAAATACACTATTAATGTTTCGCGCGTTCTGCGATGCCGTAGTTCCACGTAAGAACTCATACGTCATAATAATGCGAATTTCCGACCGTTCCATTTTCAACAAAATTAATTTAAAAAATGAGTTTTTGATATTTTTTAGAGCATACAATGATTTCTTTAAATAGGCGAGATGTGTAACTTTCCAACAAAAAAAAAAAAACAGAACGGTAAAATATTAAGCCAATGTCAAATAATAAGCCGTTAAAGTTGGCAATATTTATAACAAATTTTATCCTTGACGACCTGATAGTTTGCAATTTCAGTGTTTACATCCTGCATCCTTGAAAAATTTAAAGGACTCAGATTTATTGGACAGGGCTATAGAGTTGGACGATTTGTATAAAAAAGATATATCTGTCACATTTGCAAAAGAAATTCTCAGCTTTTGGTCAACTTTAAGACACGATATCGAAAAATTTACCTCTATAAGGAAACTCGCAGATTTATTGATTAAAAAGAATTATTTTGTGTCGTCAAGCTTTCGTGAAGTACGTACTGCTTTAATGTTATTTTTGACAATCCCTGTCACTACCGTTAGTGCCGAACGATCGTTCTCAAAATTAAAATTAATAAAAACATATTTAAAGAATTCCAGAAACAAATATTCAAGAAACAATTTAGCAATACTGTCATTCGAACATTACTTAGTCTGAAATTTGGACTTTGATGAAGTAAATGACAATTTTTCCAAAATGAAATGTAACTTTAATACTTCAAAAATTGTATTTACTATTTTTAACAACTATGAAAATGTTTTTTTAATGTTTTAAAATATGTAGTTATCAGAAATCTCTAAATTTTTTCACAGTTTAAGTACATATTAAAATGTCTTAAACCGCTATCATAATTCATATCTCCACACTTAAAATTTCAAACAACTTCAAGACCGGAACTGTTACTGTTTTTCGCATACATACAATTTATCACAAAATTACAAGGTATGAAAAAATATTTATATAACGGTCCGTAAAGCCCCTACCGTGGAAATAAAATAACCATTATGCAAAATTTACTAATGAGAAAAAAAAAAAAAATGAGCAGGCAGTGTCGGGGTAACATCCGCTAAGGATTAGGTCGTCAAGGATGAAATTTGTAGAAAAAAATCAGCTGTGGCCACCACAGGACCGACCGCCATCACAAAGTACTTGTATAAAATACCTACATTCTAGCAGCAGAGTAAAAATAACTTGGCCTAAAATTTTCCAACAGAGATATTATTTATCATAACCATGGAAACGTTACATCTAAATATGAAAAAATACATACTCTGAAACAATTTCGGAAAATTTTTCAAATTTTTTTCGTTTTATCAAAAAATGTCTCAAATAAAAGTTGTTAGTTATTGCTTTTGTAGCAACTTTTCTTAAATACATTTTTTCGAAATATTTTTCTGTTGTTAAATATTCGCAAAAATCTTAAAATCGACACGAGTAAACTCCCATTTCTAGTCAACCGATTTTTACCAAAAGTTGATCAACTCGTGCCATTGCTGTCAAAAGCTTAAATATGAAGTTTCATAAAAATCATTTTAGCCGAATTTGCTCTGCACGTGTACACAGGCAGACGGACGGACAGACAGACAGACGGACCGACAGACATCATGCTAAAAATAGTCAAAACGTTATGTTGGGACCTCAATTCGTGGAGATCCTTCGAAATCTCGAAATGTCAAAATCGGTATGATTGCAATACCTCCCTTATATGTTGGCGGTCGGTAAAACGGCAAAGTTGGTCGCTATGGCGTAGTGGTCAGCTCATTTGAATGCTAACCAGGGGGGCTCGGGTTCGAATCCCGGTGATGGCATGGATATTTGTATTTGTTATAAAAATTAATAAATAAAAAGGCCAGTTTTACAGCATTGTCGAAATTAAACTGTTTTCCTATTAAAAAGTTGTCCAAATTGCGGAAGAAGTTGTAGTCAGTGAGGGCTAGGTCTGGTGAGTATGGAGGATGATGAAGAAGTTCCAACTCCAATTCCTGTAATTTTGCCACAGTCATTTGTGCAGTGTGTGGTCTAGCGTTATCATGCAATAAGACAGGAGTCGATCTGTTGATCAATCTAGGCTGTTTTTCTTTAAGTTTTTGCATCATTTCGTCCAGTTGGTTGCAGTATATTTCTGCTGTGATCGATGAGCAAGGTTTTTTTTTTTTGTTTGGTTTTGAAGTTACCTGTACGAAATTTGGCGAACCAATTTGATATTGTCTGACTAGAGCCAAATATAAATATTTGGTTTAATACAGTTAACACATAAATTTAATTTTGATTTTAGTAATAGAGTATTGGTAATCTAAAACTGCTTTTAAATCACTTCCGCAGTTATGTGTAAGGCCTTTTAAATATCTTTAGAAATGTAATTAATATTTAAATTCATCCTAAATTTTTTCAAGAACATTTACTTTTCTTTCTCACAGTCGAATCTCGCGGAGAATCTCAACACTTTCTTTCGTAACGGTAAAGAGGGTATAATAAAAATTGATATTTGGAGCAGAGCGACTGTCTGATGTACAGTTATAAGTATGTGAATGCTGTAATAGATCTACGTACAGAAATATTAGTCCAATCATTTCCTTGTCATTTAATCTAAAGATATTGATACAGCTGTATTCATGAGTTACAAGGAGATATTGCGGTTCTCGTTCTCAAGACACGAAAGAGCTAATCAGAGGCGTAGAAAAGGTGCTATAACTGCAGTGCAATAATAAAGATATAATATAAACTCAGTTTGTTTTACTAATTTTATTTGATGTCAGCTGATAGTAGTATTACGACAGTTATGTCATTGTCAAACGTTTATCACAAACTAAACTTAAAATTTAATAAAGAACTTATATTAGTCTAGTGTAGGGATCGGCAATCGGTGGCCCTTGGGACAAATGTGGCCCACCGAATGATCTTATGCCGCCCAGCAGTAAAGCCTGTAATACATGATGAGATTTCTCGTTTTGAATCTCGTACGATTTATCGTACAAGAATTATTGTATCGTGTACTACAGGATTTTCGTACGAGATCTTGTACGATATTGAAAACCATCCAATATTTATGCTCCAGACCTAAAATATTGTATAGAAATGAACAGATATCGACGCAGTAGATTATTGCGCATAGTCACGTGACCGATACCGTTAGGAATAATTATCGTACGATAAATCGTACGAGATTCAAAACGAGAAATCGCATCATGTATTACAGGCTTTAGAATGTATTAAGATGTATTTGCTTTTCTAATCCAGTGTAGCCAACACATTACTTCCGGGCTGCTTTAGGCTTCCTATACGTGCGACATAAGACTATTCCAAACCTTTAGGCAGAACTATTTTGAAATCTAGTAATTTTTATCTATTAAATATTTTTTAAAGACTTGGTGAGTTGTTTAAGCTTTGTAAATCATACAGGGGCGCACACAGATTTTTGGCTTGGGGGGGTCCAATTATACATAATTTTTATAAACACAGGGCAAAATTTCAATTTCAAGTGAAGAGCAAAACAAGGCCCTCCCTTTATAAATTTTAAGTGAAGAGCAAAAAAAAGGTCCTCACTTCAAAATTTTAAGTACAGAACAAAAAAAAAAGGTCCTCACTTCTAAATTTTAAGTAAAGAGCAAAAAAAAAAGGTCCTCACTTATAAATTTTAAGTGAAGAGCAAAAGAAAAGTCCTCACTTCTCACAGTACGGGGGGGGGGTCCGAACCCCTTGGACCCCCCCTTGTGTGTGCCTCTGAAATCATACCCACATAGCAAATTCTAGATTAAATTGACTGTCATAATAAATTATTTAGCCCTTTTCATTACATTTTGATTTTTAGTGTCATTCTTAATAAAAATTTCCTATTTTGTACCGACCGTCAACCTATATAAGGGAGGTATTTTGACATTTCGAGATTTCGATGGATCTCCACGAATTGAGGTCCCTATATAACGTTTTGACTATTTTTAGCATTATGTCTGTCGGTCTGTCTGTCTGTCTGTCTGTCTGTCTCTCTGTCGATCTATCTGTCGGTCCGTGTACACGTGCAAAGCAAATTCGGCTAAAAGGATTTTTATGAAACGTCATATTTAAGCTTTTGACATCAATGGCACGAGTTGATCAACTTTTGGTAAAAATCGGTTAACTAGAAATGGGAGTTTACTCGTGTCGGTTTTAAGATTTTTGCGAATATTCCACAACAGAGAAATATTTCGAAAAAATGTATTTAACAATAGTTGCTATAAATCGAATAACTTTTATTTGAGACTTTTTTGATAAAGCAGCATAAATTAAACAAGTACTTTGTGATGGCGGTCGGTCCTGTGGTGACCACAGTTCATTTTTTTTTTGTCTTCAAAATATATAAAAATGTATTATATTTTATAACACATGTCAATCGTTTCCATGGTTTCACTGTTAGAATTTTAAATTTTCACATGGCAACCCTTCTCGTGACAACCTAAAAGAACGAAATTCCCATTTAGTTCCACTTAAAGCAAAGATATTACCTATATGTATGCCGACTAAAATACCGAATATATCCGAAAAATTTAAGATGGAAAAAAATAGAAATTACTAAAGGAAGTATGGCTCGGCAAAAAAAAAATGTTACTGAATGCGGCCCGTGACGTAAAAAATGTAGCTTACCCCTGGTCTACAAAACATAATTTGAGAGATTAATTTCTTTGTTAGTTTGTAGAATACGTCTTTTATCCGCAGCTAGTATGGGGGTCATTCCGGAAAATCGAGCTTAACGAAATTTGTATAGATTTCTAACACTTCTTGCTATGCGTACAATATCTGACAAACCCTAAATAGTAATGCTACTGGTAACTATAATATTATTTTTTTATTATATTTTCTTGCTAAGTTTTCTCTATATTTTTTATATTTCTTGATTAATCCCAGATACACAATCTCTTTCAAAGGTTTAGTCAATGTTTGTGGTTTTTAAAAATCTAAAACGTTTTGTGCTAATAACCTTTATGCGACCTTTGTAATTGAAAGTTTAAGGAAGCGCTAAAACAATTTAAAGATGACCCACAAATGATTAAATCGTATTAAATTCACCAAAATAATCCCCGAAGAATTTTAAACGTACAGTGGCGTTCTATGAACTCTTAAAGGATTGTTATTATTATTACTGGTGGTGTTAATTTTTTCTCAATGTGAGACGAATGTGTGTTTCATATTTGCACGAATTTTTGGACAGGAAAAAGCCATCAGCAAGATGTGAGTTGCGTCTGCTCACAGTGGATTAAAATCGGATTCGTGTGACCATTTAGAAGTAATGTTTGGACATGTACAAGCGAAATCCAAATGTGATTTTGCGGCGTTTCATCACCGTTGATGAAATATGGATTCATCACTACACAAAAATAAAAGAACAGTCAAAAAGGGTTCCCTCTGCCGGAAAGGGCATGGTAACGATTTTCTGGGATTCGCAAAGTATAATCTTCATCGACTATCTGAAAAAAACAAAAAACGATCATAGGACAATATTTTGCCGCTTTATTGGATCGATTCCATGCTGAATTGATAAAAAAGCGATTCCATTACGTGAAGAAAAAAGTTCTGTTCTACCATGACAATGCATCAGCTTACTCGTCCGCAATTGCAATGGTCAAATTGATCGAATTGCGCTACGAACTGCTTCGTCATCCACCCTATTCTCCACATTTGGCCCCTTGCGAATTCTTTATCTTCCCAAACTTGAAGAAATGGCTTGCTGACAAAAAAATTCATCGAATGAGGAGATTTTCGTTGAAACACACGCCTATTTTGCAGAGTTCAAGAAATCGTACTTTTTGGAATGTTTAAAGAAGTTGCAATATCGTTGGGCAAATTGTATCTAGTAGTTTTCTTTGGTTTAAGCTAAACTAAATGGGAGTTGCGTTCTCTTAGGTTGTCACGAGAAGAGAACTTGCTTAAGTCGTTTCATGTTGCATGGGAAAATTTAAAATTCCAACAATGAAATTATGGAAACGGGTGACATTTATTATAAAAAACATAATACATTTTTTGAAAAAAAAAAATGGGAAATTAATATTAATAATAACACAAAAAATCAAAAGGTAATATAAATGACATTTTATAATGACTCATCAATCAATTTAATCTAGAATGTGCAATGTTAAGTATTATTTACAAAGCTTAAACAAAATGGCAAAGAAGTCACTGACTTCTCAAACACCTTTCATATTTAAAGATCAAGTTGAAGGATTTTCAACACTAAGGAAAAATTGACTCGACTGACATTATCCAGGATTATTTTCATATCTCAGTGTGAAAATTAAATATATATGTTTCCCATAATGACTCATGTTAAATAAATGTTATGGTTTAATTTGAATTCTTAAAACGAGCAGTATTTTTTCCATGGTTAATATCCACAATAATTAAATATTCAAAACACATTTTGACAGGTGAATCGAATATCAAACAAGATATTAAAAACGAATTATGGAAAAAACGTCAAATTTTTACCATAAAATTAACACATCAATTTAATTTATTCTTTGGGACTGTTGATTTGGCAAAATGTTAATGAACTTGAATTTTTAATTATGTATTTTTATTAGCCATCAATCAAGTTTGAGTTAGGTTAGGTTAGGCAATAAACAATCTTTACTGTCACTTGTAAAACTCCCATTTTTAAATTTTTCTGTTTTTACCGACCGCCAACATATATAATGGTGCCTGTCCACTTGAGAGTAAATAGTGGCGAGAAGCTCTCGATAGCAGTTACTCTCAAGTGGACAGGCATCTGAGAGTAACTCGCAGAAAGTGGCGAGCTACTCTCCGAGAGCTAACTACTCTCAACGTACTCGCAAGTGGACACGTGCTCCCTACACTCTCCGAGAGTAGCTCGCCAAATACGAACTGTGTTCGAATTCCTGAGAGTACTCTCGAGAGCTGTCTGCTTACAAGATGTTCAAAAATTCGTCACCGGAGGAAATAAATAAATTAATCGGCTTGTACGAACTCCGGGAAATTCTGTCGATCGTGAAATGTGTCCATTACCGTGATAGAATGAAAAAACATAATGTTTTGTAGGAAATTTTATACCCCCAAATTTAGAAAATTACCAACCTATTAACCATTTTTTTTTTAATTTTATTAAAAATAATTAATTAGTTTAAATTTAATTCAATTTAAAAATAATAATATATATGTTTTTTTTATTAAAATAAAGTTTAAAACATTATGTGCCTGATTAAAAGAATTATTTTGATAGAATAAATTATGTAAATTTTTACCTTTGTTAATAACTAACTACCCCAAATAATTAAGTAGAGCCTAAAATAAAATTATTAAATTATTTTAGTAATTACATTTAATTGAATTAAACTATTTTTTAAAGTATCAAAAAACTTGTACATCATCTACTAAAATGTAATTAACAACAAAATATGCTAATTAAGCTTTTAGGTACATACCCCAAATATAAAGGTAATAACCCTTTTCTTTTTAACATATATATTTTTTTTTTTATCAACTTTATTTACAGGAAGAATAATCTCTATTTCTTCAATTTCATGAATAGGGGCGTGAATAGGATTAGAAATTAATTTACTTTCCTTTCTTTTACTTTACATTCCTTTATTAAGAAAAAAAAAAATCATATTCCTTTAAATCTTCTATTAAATATTTTTTAGTACCTACAAGCTATAGCTTCAACTATTTTTATTTGCAATTTTATTAATAATATTTAAAATAAATTTTATAAGAAAATTATTAAAAGTACATAAATTTTTAATAATATTAATCAATTCAACTTTTTTATTAAAAATAGATGCGGCACCATTTCATTTTTGATTTTCAGAAATTATTGAAGGCACCTAAAACACGTCTTCTATCAATCCATGACTTAATCCAGCAGATTTCTTTATTCAACTTTTTTCTTTTTTTATAAATAGTTAGAATTATTACAGGTGCTGCGACCTTTCTATAATACGACGCCATCTTGGCTACTCTCCACAACTGATCAAGTGGACACAGGCTTGAGAGTTCTCTCGAGAGTAACTCTCGAGAGCAACTCGCAAGGTACTCTCGAGAGTCCACCCGATCGAAATCAGCTCTCTAGTGGACAAACCCGTGAGAGTTACTCTCGAGAGTTACTCTCGAGAGTACTCTCAAGTGGACAGGCACCTTAAGGGAGGTATTGTGATCATACCGATTTTCACATTTCGAGATTTCGATGGATCTCCACGAATTGAGGTCCCTACATAACGTTTTGACTATTTTTAGCATGTCTGTCGGTCTGTCTGTCTGTCCGTCTGTCTGTCTGTCCGTCCGTCTGTCCGTCTGTCTGTCTGTCTGTGTACACGTGCAGAGCAAATTCGGTTAAAATGATTTTTATGAAACTTCATATTTAAGCTTTTGACATCACTGGTACTAATTGATCAACTTTTGGTAAAAATTGGTTAACTAGAAATGGGAGTTTACTCGTATCGATTTTAAGATTTTTGCGAATATTTAACAACAGAAAAATAAAATGTTTTTCTTGTTGTTGGTGGTCCGCGATTAGCGTAGATTTCTGAGCGTGGTCCGCAACACTCGAAAGTTTGAGAAACACTGATCTAGGTGTTATTTCACTTGTCGTTTTAAATTTAAATTTTCTGAATTAAATAGTACATTAAATTGCGCTTAAAGTAAACTTATTTTTAAAAATGTGGTATCAACGGATATCCTGTATTTTATCATTGACCATTACAAAGCAATTCGTCATAGTCCTGTAACAGTACCCCGTAATTGAAGAAAGTAGTGATAATTGTTAATGTAACTGGTTTTGTTTGAAGATAATGAATATATTTACATAGATAGTGGGATAGAGGCCGAAATAGCAATAGCGGTATAACACGGCTGTGCGTTGACCTGCCTATTGGACAGCATTCTTAGCAGATTGCTGATTACAGCATCTGTTGCAGATACTGGACTTAACATTGATTTATTGGTTAAGGCTAATTTGTTTTAGTATTATTATTAAAGGTGGTTTACGGGATATTTTAATAAATTAGATACCTTTGTTAATATTCAAATAATATCGAGCTTTATGGAATATAATATTGTTAATTAAAAATAATTGTTGAAAATAGATGATGAACGAACCTTAGTTTGCAAATTAGAACGCGACCATGCTAACCATTACACTATCAAAGCATGCTGATTTACTGTGTTACATAAGTTATTAAATATTTGGTCAAGCAAAAAACACAAAAATGCGTTATTTTCCGAAAACATAATCTGATAACTGAAAACATAATTCCTTTTGTACTATTCCGGTACAAACAAATGTACATTACTTAGAATTTTTTCAGATTTTTAGTTTAAACCATCTGGGCTACAGGGTGTGGGACAAAATTTTTTTGCACAATTTTGGCTAAACACGCGTCCAAAAAATTTATTTTGCAAAAATAAAATTTTGATCGTTAATCCACGTACTAAGGGCATTCATTTGATACCCTACTCAGAATGTAAAAAAAAAATTTTCGAAGAGCACATATTTGTTTATATTTTTAGGGGGATATGTTTTTTAGATGTTTCAGTGTTTTCCCTATGTGCGGGTCAAAGAGTTGTATAAGCATGCCAAATTGAACTCTCTAGGTTTAACCGTTTGGCTACAATTTTTACCGAACAGACTGACAGACGACAAAATGACGGTATAAGGATTTTTTGGTCATACCTACAAAACCCTGAAAATCTTCTAAGTAATATTTTATATACTAAAATTTTTATGAACAAAAACTGTTCTTAATTTGACATTTAATTTTAATTCCCATATCATTAGATACATCAAAAAACATCTAACAAAAAAATAAAATCCATGCTGACATTTGTTTGCGGGAGATACGACTATCTCCCATTTCTTAAGCTTGAAGGCATAAGTAATCTGCATATTTGAGCCCACTCGATGTCGCAGTGGAACGGTGTCTAAGTGTGGCCTGGTGTTTTTTTTTTTGTATACCGCGACATATGGAAACCATGTGGTAGATGCTGTAGAGTTCTACATTTCGCGGCCAACCGCAACATAGTTCTCAATAGCGCGTGCCGGGCTATTAAGAAAATTAATGAAAAGTTGGAGAAAATAAACAAATGTGATCTAAAAAAATATACCGTGGACCACTTAAAGATATATCTGATGCTTATTAATAAATAATTTAGTTGTGGAAATTATAGAACACTGGTTTTCAAAATTTTACATCCGGAAATCATGGTTTAGAATAAATTCATATAATTCCTGTCAATGGGAACGAAGCTGCTTTTTAGTAAGCGCTCGTAAGCCTGGTAATGCAATTACCCGGATGCAAAACACTCTTATTTATACATATCAGCGCTTGCAACCATCGAGAATGTATCTTTGAAACATTCAGATCAATTCTGTAAAAATTTACTGTGTAGTAACGTTACTACAAGATAAAATATTATAAAAAGTATAATGACTTTCATTCATGACAGTAACTGACCTTGCTCATAGAGACAGGGCCGTCTTAAGAAATTCGGCGCCCATGGGCTATTAAAAATAATGCGCCCCTCTTCGTAAGAAAATTCACAGAATAGCAAACGGGGAAATAAAAATTGCCGCCCCAATAGGCTTGCGCCCTGGGGCTATAGCCCATTTAGCCCTGTGGTTAGGGCGGCACTGCATAGAGACACATTTAATTACTATTTTCATAGTAACTGAGTTACAGAATTGGTCTGATTATTTAACACCATATGTCTGTTCATCTGTCTGTACGGTAGAAATTGTGGCCACTGTACTTCTTGATGCATATTTAAAAAAATCAAAATTTTATTTTTAAAAAAATTGATGTGAAGTGTTAATTTTCACACATTTCAGGGTTTCGCAGGTATTTAGTAAGTGAATGATGATTATTTGGGATGCCAAAACAAATTTTGTTATTTTTTTTTTTTATTAATTTTAATTCTAATGCCTAATACCATTATTTAGGTTTCTAAATATGTACAGTATTTTTTTTTATATAGCAAGGTTCATTAAGAATTTGAAAATTGCGCCTATGGCTTCTATTGGTTGTTTTAAATCATACGCCCTACGCCCCTGTGATTTTGTGTATTCAATTTCAACAATTTCCACTGGTTATTAAATTTACGCTTTTAAATTTGCCCAAATTTAACTAGAATTTTGAAAAAATAATTGAAACAAAATAAAAATGCAAAAAAAAAAACTAAAAATAAAATTGTCTCGAGGCCGGTAACGAACCCTGCAAATTAGAACGCGAGAATGCTAACCATTACACCATGAAAGCATGCTGGTTTACTGTGTTACATAAACTATTAAATATTTTACATGGTCAAACAAAAAACACAAAAAAATGTTATTTTCCGAAAACATAATCTGATCAAAAATTCCTGTTGTACTGTTCCGGTTTACACAAATGTACATTACTATTTTTTTCAGATTTTTAGTTTAAACCATCTGTGCTACAGGGTGTGGGACAAAAAAATTTTTGCACAATTTTGGCAAAAATCGGGTCAAAATAATTTATTTTACAAAAGTAAAATTTTGATTGTTAATCCACGTACTAAGTACTAAGTACTAAAAATATATTTTTTTTCGATGAGCAGATCTTTGTTTATATTTTTAGGGTGATATGTTTTTTAGTATTTTTCCTATGTGCGGGTCAAAGAGTTGTAAAAGCAAGCCAAATTTCAACTCTCTGGGTTTCGCTGTTTGGCTACAATTTTTACCGAACAGACAGACAGACAGACAGACGACAAAATGACGGTGTAAGGGTTTTTTGGTCATACCTACAAAACCCTAAAAACAATAGTATTTTATTTAACAAGCATATCATGGATTTTATATTTCACGAGGATTTCGAAAGTTATCAACACATTTTTAAAATAAAAATTCTAAAAATTTGATGTCGACAACCATTTTTTTCAACCTGGTGTGTTTGAACAAAATCAAAGCAGCGTTGAAGCCTACCTACTAGGGTGCACCATTTGATTCCGTTGTCCTTGTCTGTTTCATTAAGTTTCAACTCACGTAGAGTGAGACGAGAAAAGGGTGTGGTATTCTGTAATTGTAATGATTTATTGTGAAGTCTGCTTGAATAATGTTTTAAATATTTTTAATATGATTCACTGAATTTTCTAATTGTATTCTGAATATGTATTATAATTTAAATGATGTTTAAATTATAGCAGGTTAGCTTTAAAGATCTGCTAATTTGACAATAATGACCCTTGCACACAGACGCTTTCCATAAATGCCTGGGAGCGTACGGTTTTTTGTCAGGGATGGAGCGTCTAAACTATTTCAGGCGGTTGAAGTTTTACCGTCTTTGCTGACTGTTTACGTTATTAAATAGTTTATATCTGTGTGTGTATACACAATCGCGTCTACTTTCCGTGTAACAAAATCTTTGAAAATTGCTCTACAAATTCCTAGATGACGATAAAAATACAGAAATTCTCAAGCCAATCCTAGAATTTTTTTAGCAAACCATGTTTTGTTTTCTAGTTTTTCTTTCTTATTTACGACCCATCCTTAAGAAATTCAACTAAAAAACCTTTATTACTTCAACATTTATTACCTTATAGAATTTTCTATTAATTCAAAATAATGCAACTCACAAAACGAGTTTAGAGAACAAGACCATATCGGTCGGTATACAATATTGTGTTCGTGAACTTCGATTATTTAACAACTTCATTTAAAATCCATCCATTTAGAGATCATTTAGGACGTGAAAAGAGTCTAAAACTTCAATGAAATCATTGATTGTAATTCTGCTGTGTGATTCAGTCTTTGTGTGGGCGACGTTTTGGGGTAGGCCAAGAGTTTAGAATGGGGTGTGTATTCCGTCTACTATTCATGTATTTCCTCAAAATCAATAACACTCGAGGGTGTTTTCCCTTTCACCCTCTACCTCTAAACTCTCCCCTTACTCTTGTTTACATCAAAACGTAAACAAGGAAAAGGTAGCACACCCTAAGCGACGAATTACGCATAGGCAATTCCCTAAATTGACTTGCAGAATTGGAAAATTTGATTATAGAATAGTTTTTCTTATTGTATTGAACTGACAGAAAATTTAAAACGGAAGCATTGTTTCTATGTCCATTATCAGAGCCGCAGTAAGGGGGGCGGAGGGGGCGACGGCCCCTAGCGCACTAAGGAAAAGGGCGCCACATTGCGAAGGTGAGGACCTTTTTTATTTTGTTCATTACTTGCATTTTGGGAGGTGAGGACCACCTTTTTTTGCCAAGGGCGCTAAAACACAGTTTTGCCCCTAGCGCAAGTTTTCCTTACTGCGGCTCTGTCCATAGAACAGCATTTCTCAACCTAAAACGTACCACGGACCAGTAAAATATTTAATTTTCTACCGCGAACCACAAAAAATAAATGTACAGGCTATTCCAAACGATTGGGCGGAACTAAATGGAAATTTTGTTCTTTTAGGTTATCACGAAAAGGGACTTTGCTTGGGTAATTTCATGTTTCAGGTTTGGTATGTGAAAAATTCCAACAGTGAAACCATAGAAACGAATGACATATGTCAAAAATTTTAATACATTTTTCCATATTTTGAAGACAAAAAAATAAATAAATGGGACATTTTTATTAAGAATGACAAAAAAAAATCAAAATATAAAGAAAATTACATTTTAAAATGATATTAACCTTAACCAAAAAATCTTTATTGTAAGTATGTTTTACAGAGCGTAAACAAAACTGTCAAAAAGCACGAATCAAACGATGAAAGTAACTAGATTGCAAAATCTAGGGAGCCATGGGAGCTCGGGTTGAAATCCCGGTAATGGCATGGATATTTGTATTTGTTACAAAAATTACTAATGTATCCTAAAATGAAAATAAATAACATAAAGTCGGTTCCAAACGGTTAGGCGGAACTAGATTTTGCAATCTAGTTACTTTCATCTTTTAAATCGTGCTTTTCAGCCGTTTTGTTTAAGCTTTGTAAATCATACTTACAATAAAAAATTTTTGGTTAAGGTTAATATCATTTTAAAATGTCATTTTCTTTATATTTTGTTTCTTTCGTGTCATTCTTAATACAAATTTCCCATTTATTTATTTTTTTGTCATTATATATGTAAAAAAATAAATTAATTTTGACATACGGCATTCGTTTCCATGGTTTCATTGTTGGAATTTTAAATTTTGACATTCCAACATGAAAAATGAAATAACCCAAGCAAGGTCTCTTCTCGTGACAACCTAAAAGAGCGAAATTCCCATTTAGTTCCGCCTAACCGTTTGGAACAGACTGTATACTGGTTAGGTTATTATAAAAAAAAAACCTTCGCCTACGGCTAGGATGATAAGCTTCATCCTCGTGAAATACAGACCCCATTATAGGCTTGTTAAATAAAATACTATTATTGACTATGCTGATTTGTAGAAAAATAAAATAGTAGGTTCTTGGCAACGTACGGAGGGAAGGAGTTATAAAATTATGTATTTATTAAACTACCTATTAACCCCCCCCCCCCCCCGATAAAATCGGCAGGATTCGCTCGTGTCATAAGTACGGGAAAATCAGGAAAAAAGTGGTCTGCCATCTTTAGCGGTCTTTCCTCTACTCTAGGATATATTTTGTTCATTACATCCCCTAAAAAATCTGTAGATAAGGCAAAGAAAACAATGCGGGGGGGGGGGCAGTGGCGGATTAATCCTTCGCCGGGCCCAAGACATTTTTGATTTACGAGCCCTCAACCTAGAGGCGTTCAAAGAGGAAGGGGTAAAGGGGAAGGGTTCGTTGAGCCCTTGAAAAATACGGGCCCAAGACAATTGTCTTTTTTGTCTTTACGAAAGTCCGCCACTACGGGGGGTGGGCGAAGTTACGCTACTACTGCAATTGTAACTAACTGGTCTTTAATTCTCTTTATTATTTTATTTATCTTTCTCCTACACTGACGTAAACATTTATTTAACACGATCAAATGAGACAAGTAAACAATATCGATCTGTTGTTGACCGACGCCGCGATGACGGTCGAGGCCGGCAATAAGCCAACTCCTCGTATGCTAAGTCAGGTTCAAGGTCTTTCAAGGAATTCCCTCCATGGCTTCTACAGCTGCCTGTTAAACCTGCTCTTACACTGGGTGTGTTATCAAAAAAATTAACAATTTATTGTTAAATTGTCGCAGAAATATGTTTTTAGAAACAAATAAAAACTAAACGTAATGTAGCGTAAACAAAATAAACTAGCTTTTTTAATATTTCCGGTTTTAAGTTTATTTTTGTGGTTACAATATTTATACTGACATGCTGACAGATACATTTTTTCTGCTGAAATCTTTAAGTTTCTGGTTACAAGATTATGTAATAAAAATATCACATAAATAAAATGCAGAAAAAAAAATTGAAAGTAATCTAAAATAGCATTTTAATATAATAGTTAAGAGCAGGGCCACTCATTGGCTGGGGCAAGTGGGGCACTTATCCCCAGGACCCTCGCATCTACCGTTAAGTAATAAAATAAAATAAAATCCATTAAAAATATTATCCTAAGTTTTAAAAATATTTAGAAACAATTAAATAAAACTGAATATAACTGTGTACGTCAGCGGTTTCCAAACTTTGTTCGGTAACGACCCCCTTAGAAAATATCCCATCTGCTCCCCCCCCCCCATTTAAGAAATTTATAAACAATTTGTAAATAATTTCTTTATTGAAATAATAATCTTAAAAGTAGCAAAAATATGTAATGTAAATAGTTTCTCTAATTCCTAAATATTTATTTTCACAACATAAATCACGAAAATAATATAAAAATAAATTATATTAATATTAAATATGTAATACAAATTTAAAATGTAATAAAAATCAATTTTAATATGAAGTATGGGCTTGTTTCTTCGCACATAATTCGTTAAATCGCGGTTTATATGAAGAAAGAGCCACTCTTATTTCGTCTTCCACTATTAACCGTGCGCGATATTTTATTTTAATAACAGCTAATGTGGAAAATCCTGCGACCCGCGACCCCCTGGTGAATTTTGTACGACCCCCAAGGGGGTCGCGCCCCCCACTTTGGAAACCACTGGTGTACGTAGTAATTAAACACATTAATTTTTTTTTGTCAATGTTTACTTTGTCTTATTTACACACCCCTGAGTCAAATGATTTTCAAATATCTTCACGAATTATAATAATTGATGTAAAGTGGGAATTTCACACATTTCAGAGTTTTGTAGGTATTTAGTAAGTAATGACAAATTGTGGGTACATATTAAAAATCATAAATTTGTTTTTTTTGTTTTGTTTGAAACAATAATATCATTCATTTAAATAATTCTCCAGTCAGTCAAATAAATATTGTAAGCACGGTGTTTCACACAAAATTCGAGAACTTCAGAAATAATTATCAGATCAAAAATTCCTGTTGCACTATTCCGGTTCACATTAATGTTTATTACTTGGATTTGTTCTTGGAATTTTTTCAGATTTTTAGATTAACCTTTCTGGGTTAAAGGGTGACGGACAAGAGTTTTTTTAGCAAATTTTTTTGAAAAAATCGTTTTAAAATAATCACTTTCCCACACAAACAATTTTAAATAATAATTATTTTTTAAACAAATTCGATATTTTTCGGAAAAATAATTTATTAATTTATTTATTTATTTAATTTAACAACCCATTGGACTGTCAACAGATGCAAGCACCCAATAACAGGCAGCCGCTTTAGCATACAAATGACAATGGTACAAAATACAAATAATAACAGTTATAAAACATTATAACAAAAAAAAATATATATAAAAAATATATATATCTATATATACATTGAGGAATATAGGAGCTAGAAATTTAAGTGAATATTAATAGTGATCTAGAACAGTGCTTCTCAAACCTTCGGGAGTTGCGGACCCCTTTCAGAATTGCACACTAACCGCGGACCACCAACACAAGAAAAACATTTTTTTTTTGCGTAAAGGCCCATTATTAATAATAACTGACCCGCGGACAACCAGTGGTCCGCGGATCACCTGTTGAGAAACACTGATCTAGAAGAAATATCTTTATGCAGTGTGTTTAGTTTTATAATACTGTTTTATGATAGATGAAAATCTGAGGAAAAATAATGACGTATTACTGATCAGAAATTCCTGTTGAACTATTCTGGTTCCCATCATTGTACATTATTAACGTTTTTTTCAGATTCTGAAAATCGGGTGGGAAATCATTAATTTTTCGTTAAGGAGGTTAAATATCTGTAAATTTATTAGGAATTCCATATGCCCGATTTTTAATAAAGATGTTATCTGATTTAAATGGAATTTGAAAAGACATTATTAGCTATATAAAAGTTGAGGACCACTCATGTCGGACCACTAATAGTCCATAGAGGTCACTAATATCCTTAAATCATCATCATCATTGGCGTGACATTCCGAAGTGAGCCTAGGTCTCCTGTTGCCAGGTTTCATGACCTTGTTTTCAATCTATGTACATTCAGTAGTAATATGGTCAGTATATCGTCAATTTTTTTAGCGTACCTTGAAACGCACCTACAGTTTATAGCTGCGAACGGCTAAGCAGAGCCTGTAATTTGTATAAAGTTTTTACACAAATTATTTGACATAAGCAGGAATTGAACTCACGTCCGTGCTCTTGCTTAGCGAACATATAGCAGGTGCAAACGATTGCAGCTACAGGCTTGCTATATTCTTAAATAGAGTGCACCAAATATTAATATTTGTTGCATTTTTTCTGTTTTAGATGGTTGTTTTTTTCAAGCTGCATTGAAACGAACAATTGTTTGAAATCTTTTATGGACATGTTCATTTTTCTTGTTCCTTTGTGTACAGAATCCATTGTTAAAAGTGAATGTTAAGCAAAAGAATAGATTTGTAGTTTGCTTTTGATTGCAGTATTATTTCAATACGGAAGAGATTACATTTCTATTATAAAGTCTGAATAATAAACGGATGAACTGACAGAACAAGATAAAGGAAGGAATTAATAAGTCCAAAAGACAACCTGACTATCTTGACCGTTGTTATTGATATTGATCAGTTTTAGGTCTTTCCATGTATTCCGTAATCAACCTGCTGATCTTTTCTCCAGTTCTTTCGAAGTCTTGTCGCATCGAAACCTGGCTATCGTCTTCTGGAGTTTGTTATTATCCCTCACAGGGGGAGGGGGCGGTAGACAAAAAATAACTGATGATATAAAAAACAAGTGATGACAAAAAAAGGTCTTCTCTCTACTTCTTAATCCATATCTCTATATTTACCTAAAACCATGATGATAAAATAATTTAAAAATTGGTATTTCTATCATCCTTGGGGCCTGCCCCCCCTGGGCGAGCCACTGATCCCTCACGTATCTTATACTCTATCTCAGAAAGACTGATAGTAATAAAATTTATTATTTGTAAAAAGTTATTGTTTTGTCACACAGAAGCGGCAAAACAAAAGCGACAAAATATGAATAGTTCGAAACGAAATATTGTTAAAAACAACCGAGTGGCCGCACATCTTATGTGGGAATACGAACTAGGGTTAAACACAATAGACCATAAAATTTTGACCCTAAAATTTTGAGGAAAAATATGGTCACAGGGGTGTGTTTAATGATATGATAAATATGGTCACAGGCTTGCGTTTAATAAAATGATAAATAGTAATATAGAAATGCACAAAACCAATTTAAACGTGTTTAAAATGTGCACGCCACTGGTAACTGCCTGACAAAATGATTTATTACTATCAGTCTTTCTGAGATAGAGTATAGTAACTTGTATCTTTTGGTAGTCTTTTACCAGTAATATTTTATCTACAACTGTATAGTTTTATCATTAAAAAATTATTAAATTTAATTTAAAAACGCAGAAATTCAGAGCGTCAATTGTTTAACTTCAGAACCTACGTGATCAAGATGGTTGCCGAACCATAAGCTGATTATACATCAATGTTTAAAATACTATGATTAATTGATTTATTTATTTTAAGTTATAAATAATATTTTAGTTATAAAGATGACATTAACTAACTAAATTACTAAATAAAAACTTGCAGTGTAAAAAACGTAATTTTTTCGGATGAGCACGCATGCGCGTTTAAGGCATGAAATGAAGTATTTTTACTCTCAAGATTCGGGGACAAGTCCGCCGAAGGTGGCTAACCACTTTTTGTCTGATCGCTTAGGGTCAGTTAAATGAGGCGACACAGTATAAAATACTTCACGTGATCTGCGCGAAGAATGCATTGTGGTTTGAACCTAAAGTCTATTTGATAAAATATGGGTGTTTCAATTATCCATGCATCGTGAGAGATTACTTTTATCACTTAAATCTTATTATAGGTCGTACATTTTCGAAACAACACACTGCGCAGAAACGAGTTTTTGACCGAGAGCTCACTGCGTCTGCGCCGCGCACGCAAAGCAGTGGCGTGGTGTATTACTTAGTATTTTATTAGTCAGGTGTTTGTTTGGTACCTAGTTTGTGTTTCGTTATTTTATTAAAACTGTGTTAAAACAATCAGTTCTTTTCAGAACTATTACATTTCTGTGAGTGAGATTTTGGTAAGTTAGCCTTGAAAGTAGCTAAAACACATATGTAAGGAAAAACAGTGTGGACCGCCACTGGTAAAATAGCTGAAGTTCGCGTCGATTTGATGACTCATTGTGTTGTTTCGAAAATGAACGGCCTCGAACGGCCGAAAAATTGACATTTTTTTCGTCTTTGGAAGTTACTATCGGATAATTTCATTAAATTTTTTAATTATTTTGATATAGTATTAACATTTTTCAATTTTTGTACAACATTACAAACAAAAAAGCCGCCACACACACTATTTTGAACGCCTACATTCCTGGCTCGCATTTGATCTCCGCCCGGATCGGCCCTGGATGTATGTCCGGTAGCAGATATTTCTGTACGCCACTGCTTGCCGTATCATGAAATTCTGCGCGTTGTGTTAGGTTGCCAACATTACGCTTGTGTATTACGGGTTATCTAGCTTTAGGGATTTTTGTAATTTATTACTTGTCAGGATTTAAAACTACTTATCATAATTTTAAATGCTCATGTATATGTTCTATCATATTTACATATGTCTGAATTTGCATAAAATTTATAATCTTTTTGATAAAATGTATCATCATCAAAATTTTTCTGCAGTTTAGTCAAGTTCAGTAGTTTGGAAACTAATTTTTTATTTGTTTCAGGAGTCGATGTCACTGCCAATCAGGATGAAATTTCTGACCACGAGACATTCCAATTGGAATTTGATTGGAGTACCAAAAGATGGTACATCCGTACAATGCAAGATCGCTACTGGACTTTGGAAACTGGAGGCGGTATCCAAGCTGCTGGAGACAAGCGGTGAGTACTTCCAAGATTATGGTACTTTATAAGAAATACTATGTTAGTACTTCTTATATAAATTGAGAAATACTCCATTTTATGCATTTTGCCTTTATTTTGGACTAGAGGTCGAGAACTTACGGCTGCAGAGTCAGACTTTAGCCAAAAAAAGTGCAGCTCATTTATTTTCAATAGAAGAAGATAACATTTCTTATAGTTTTCTGTAATTTTTTATAATTTTTTTTAATACATATATTACTACAGTTTATTTTAAATAAGAATGCAGTGTAAATAGGTAGGAGATGTTTGGCCATGCTCCCGACTGGTTATTGCGTAACTAAGTTTAAATGTTTAAAACAATATACTTAACAAATTCCTAATTTTATATTATACAGGGTGTTATCACACAGGGTGTTATCACACAGGGTGTTATATATTATTGTTTTCAAAGCTTGCTACGTTCAACTTTGTAAAACTTATGTTGATTATTATTTTGTAAATAAATGGTCGCCATTTTGAAATGGTTAACATAAAAATATGATTTTTTTGGTGTCATTGTAAAGCTAATTTAATGTACTTTTAGGAAAAAAATATAAAATTATCGATTCCCTATGCTAGATCAAAAGTTGACATCATTTCCGGTGAAACCGGAAGTGTCTCAGAATTCTTATAGTAACCTTTAGATGGGCCTTTTTGTCTAGTTTAACTTTTGTTCTGAAGATTTTTTGTATCTTTACAAATAAAGGAGATTTTCGGGGTGCCCCGTTTCAAACAAACACCCTGTATATTAGAAACTATAGCTCTGAAGAAATATTGTTTTTAAATCTTTTTTAACTAAATCCCTTTTTTATATAATTTTTAAATATTGATATTTTTTTACTCGCAAACAAAAAATTAAATATCACAAGAGTTTTTCGAATCCGTTTCTTACCTTCGTGCGGAACTAAATAGAATTTTTTTGTTTACTAGTTGACTTGTTCGTTGTTTTGCCCAACCTTCAACTCTCCCTGTGCACCTCTACATTTCGTAATCTAAATACTGTCTACCTTTGTGGAAATGCGCTAAACATGCGCATATAATGCGGTCTGCCTGTTTTTTATTTTGTTTATAAAAACTATGAAGTTTTCGAGCTTAAAAAAGAGGTTTCAACTAGCGGAAAGATTTTCTGAAAATGCTGGTACAAACCAGACTTTCGTAGGGTAATAAAGTACAGAATTATTAGCATTTATGTTTTAGGCAATTTATTCCCATATAATATTAATTATTTAAAAAAAAAAGAAAAAGCGGGAAGAAGTGGGGAAAAACAGGTCTCTTTTACATTAAACGATAACATGAACACGCTGGTGTATTTTGTTGTCCAAAAAGTGCAGCCGTTCTTTAATATCCCCATCAAAATACCTATATAAACATTAGAAGTTACTAGATTAATCTATTTCGCACAAAATTAAGAAATAAATCATATCCATAGAATTGTTGGGCTTGTCAATGCTGAAATAATTATAAAATTAATCACTTTAAGTTACTTTTTGAAAATTATCCTATAAATAGGATAATTTGACTTACATTTTCTGCTCCTAAGTTTGTTTTATATGGTTTTTGTTGGAAAAGCTCTTTGTTTCCCCTGTTTTGCACTATATTGATAAATATATTTTTTGTTTCAGTTCTTCTAACGCCCTGTTTGATTTGATCTGGCAAGGCGATGGTTCCGTCTGTTTCCGTGCCAATAATGGAAAATATGTGATCACCAAACGTTCAGGGCACTTGTACGCCACTGCCGAAACTGTAGATGACAACTGCAAATATTTCTTCTACTTGATTAATCGACCAATCTTAGTATTGAAGTGTGAACAAGGATTCGTCGGATACAAAAGCGCTGGCAATCCAAAACTCGAATGTAATAAGGCTACCTATGAAACTATCCAAGTTGAAAGGGCTGATAAAGGTGTTGTTTACTTCAAAGGTAAGGCATTTTGGTTTCTATTGGTTGATTTATTCACAAGTTTCACCATTATCAACGTATACTTTAATCTGGATTAGAATAGTATCAGTACAGCGCGGATAAAATATTCAAAATCATTCAAATATAAATTATTCATTGTCTTTGTGAGCGTTTATATACTAACCGCTTATTAAGACAGTGATAAGATTTATATTTTAATGTTTTTGCTTAAATTTTCAGCGCCTTAATTATAAATTGATGGTTTAT
The DNA here is from genome assembly GCA_963971575.1 of Liopterus haemorrhoidalis. Taxonomy (NCBI): domain Eukaryota; kingdom Metazoa; phylum Arthropoda; class Insecta; order Coleoptera; family Dytiscidae; genus Liopterus; species Liopterus haemorrhoidalis. The sequence continues at coordinate 40,084,857 of OZ020619.1, forward strand.
TAAATAGTTCACTTCTTTCGAATCTTTTTTATCTTTATTAAAATTATTTGATTATTCAAAATGGCTGCCGATTGCTAAGCGTTTATAATCCACACTCAACACTGTATACAGTGTTGTAACAGATACATTTAAAAAAATATCTAGATACAGATACATCCCAAAAAAATTGTAACTAGATACAGCTAGATACTTTTGAAAAATAAAAATACCATATAAAAACATGTTTAAGAATTTTTTTATAGAAATACATATAATAGCTAACAATTAACAATGAATTATAATTAAACAAACAGTTCATGTTAATCAGTATTATACACGTCACAAAAAGCCCACTAAATTCAAGGTAAAACACTATTCTACGGCATAATTTTGTACTAAATAACGTATGTATTATGTTAGTCATATGTACTGACGTATAAGACTACTGTTAGTCTTATATATATGCAGCTATGTTCTTGTTAAGAGGATGTTCCTTTCAATCAAATTTTAGCCCTAATTGTTGTGGAATTCTTGTAATGTCATGACCATTTTTGATGACTTATAAAAAATTACTGATGAGAAATTTGTGAATATTTTTTTGGACATTCTATACAAATTTAATTTATAAACAAAATTTCAGTTGGTCGCTTACAAATTAAATTTTTATGAAATATCAAAAAAATAATGTTTCTTAAATTGTGTGTCCTTTAGGAAACACACCTACTTACCGTACTGATTTCAATTAGGAAACGAACTTAATATCCACACTAGCATGGCCAGTCCTTGGGTGAGGCGGACTAGAGCCAGAGCTAGGGCCTCAAAAAAATTATCAAAGTGTACTTAAAATCACTGGATACTTTTGAAGGGCCTTAATTTGTCTTGCCCAACGCCACACAAAACGGTCCAGTCCAAAACCACTTGTGTGGATATAATTTTTCATATGTTTTTAGTAAATTGGTCATCAAAAGATCAACAATATTTATTCAAAAACTTAGTTTTCATTAATAATGACCCATTTTCCTTAAGTATTGCATATAATACCTGCTATTTTTAGGGCCGTTCAAAAGCTACGAAAAACGAGTGATAATGTCACCAATACTAGCAAAAATAAAATATTCCAAATGACACTTTATAATTAAACTATTATATCAGATCGGTATCACGGTATAAAAATAAAGTAACGAGCAAAGTATCTGAAATACAGACACAAGACACTTAAATTTAAATATCTAGATACAGATACAGTTACATATTTAAAAAATATCTAAAATGTATCTAGATATAGTAAAGGAGACTTTAGTTAACAGATGACGGTTAATTAAAGCATATTGGTCAATGGGAGAGAACTATAGCAATAAATTTTCCATTTTTGAATAGAGCCATATCATTTGTCAGAGCTAGAAATAGAGAAAGAGATACAATTTGTTTCACTTGACAAAAACTGAGCCCAGAGATGAATGCGCGCGCGTGTATACAAAGAGACATACGTTTAAGTTACCATATTATAATATAACAAAAAAAGACAAAAACTATGAACGTACGGTACAGTAAGAAGCCGAAATACGTTCTTGACGACTTACATAAAACTGTGTGAAATAGATATATATTTCTCTACTGGTTCTCAATCGATCAATCTGTCACGTAAATTCTCCTTTACTATACTTGAAAAAGTATCTAGTTACTGTATCTAGCAACACGTAGCTAGATACATTACAACCCTGACTGTATATCATTGCCGAAAAAACTAAAATAACATCTTTTTTTTCAGGTCAAAATGGTAAATACTGGCACTGTGATGGAGAAAGCGTAACTGCCGAAACTGATACCCCAGAAGGATTCTACCTTGAACTTCGTGAACCAACTCGCATTTGCATCAAATCAGTCAGCGGCCAATATTTAGCCGCCAATAAAAATGGAGCTTTTCGTTTGGGTGACTCAGAAATTGAACATGCTACCCAATGGGAATATTAAACTCAAAATAAATCCTTTTTACTCTTTGGGTTTTGTAATTTTGTTTAATTATTAAACAACAGAAAACTTAACTTATTAAAAATTTAGATTTTAGAAATATTTTTTAAATAGATAATGTACTTATTTATTATTTTTGTTTATTAAATTTTATTTTCAAATTTCTTTTGAATGTGATATGAATTTTGCGCTTCATGCTTGTATGATTGGGAAACAGAAATTCAACAAAACATAGGTTAGCTTAAATGTATGTTAGAAACTAACCTAATAGTTACCAGTGGTTTTCAAACTTAAGACATCCGAGGAACCCTTTAAAAATCAGTGTGGAACACATTAATTATTACGTGTTACATTTTATGAACAAAATGTATACTAGCGTATTTTAACAATCTAAAAAGGGAAGTTAATAAGGCAGTTACCTTATTAAATAATCCTACTAAACCCTGGAATATTCTCGCGGAATTTTACCGTGGAACTTATTTTGAATTCCACTGGTTAAAACTGTAACCAACATTTTAATTTTTCAAAATTGTCCAAAATTTTAATCCAATATAATAACCATTACTGCCAACCAAAAAAGCCTATTTTTTATACGAATTTATTTCGTGACTTTTATAACAGTTTTCAACAAAATGGCTGCCGTGTTGGTAAATGTGAGAATTTTTATAAGAACTTTTTTATAATGTATATATATTTATATTGCTATACTTATGTTATTTGTCTATTTGTAATCATAAAAATAACGATACCAGAATATGCATTTAACATTTACATTGCTAAATAAAACTAATATAGTTTTGTTTACAGTAGGCTATAACAACAAAAAGAAACATTGCAAATATTCGGACTGTGTAAATCTGGCTGGGAAAGTTAACTGTCTAGGATGGCACAGTATGCGCTATTCATATAATAAACGCCAGATAAATGAGGGAACCTTTTTCGGTCCCTGTGGTACTCCAAAAATAGAATTCTGTCATATACAATTGAAGACAATATCATCATCTATTTAATATCATCAATAAACGAAATTTTTAAGTTTTGCTGTCCAAGGCGTTCTCACAGTTCGTCTTCAGTAATAATCTTCGATCTTGTTTTTATCGTTTTGGCAAATACATTTCCGCCGTATATTAGGGTGACCATATTCTTAAGAACGCAATGCGGGACGGAGCAAAAAAAAGGTCTCCACCTCCTAAATCCAAGTGAGGAGCAAAAAAAAGGTCTTCACCTCCTAAATCCAAGTGAGGAGCAAAAAAAAAGGTCCTCACCTCCCAAATCCAAAATGCGGGACAAAATGTTAAAATGCGGGACGAATGGTCACCCTACCGTATATAAAATGGTAAAAACAGAAAGAGATCTTTACATTTTTTATGAATATTACTACTCAGAACTTCTTCTTTGAGACACGTCAGCGACATTATTAATAAGTGGACCATGCATAAAAACTCACGCTATAATACAGATATAAATATTTCGACTGCGTAAGTCTGGATTTGGGACTTGTACGAAATATCGATGATCTTCAGTACCCTCAATTTAACATCTATTACGTGATTGGTCAGTTACTCCATCATCCATCACTATATAAACATTTGGGCTTCGTATATTTGGCTTTCCCCCACTCTAACATCTATCACATGACTGTCCACGTGATATAAATGCTGTAATATGATTGGTTCTGAATATTAGCAAGTTTTATTTGTGTTGTATTATTTGCAATATATACTGTAAAAAGCAACGAGTAAGTCTATTTAGTCCATATTGTAGGACTTCTGTACTTGTATGTTGTAATGTAGTTGTAGTTTTTCATGTTCCCTATTTTTTTATTACATATCTTAGTGCTAAGTGAGGTTTTGTTTCCGATTCTTAAATGTGTTTCTTTTATGTCTACTGATGTATGATAACTTTTGTATTATACCTGTAGCGTTACATTATATATAATAAATAAATTAATTAAAATGTATTTTTGTTTTTTATTTATTTCTAACAATCTCCAGGTGAAAATGAAAATAATTCTTATAGTTTAAAATACCTTATTCTTTCAAGACCAAAACATAGATATAGATGTCATATTCTAACAATGTTTTCCACATGGCGGGTCTGGGAACGATCCCCGCTTAGGATAAACATTTATTTTCTAGTTAAAAATGTGTTCTCTATACCTATCCTGGCTAATAGCCAAAGTTGCTAAAGCAAAAATATAATAATAAACAATCGTTTTTTTTTATGAATTTTATATTTAAATAATATAATTTTTTTTTGTAAGATACGAATTGGTAATTGGTTCCGAAATCCGGGGGGGGGGGGCAACTGACCCATCTTGCCCCCTCTTGCGGTCGCCTATGGTTCAGTGTCGTACATTGGAAATATATAGTATTTTATTTTTTTCGTATATTTTGTTATTATTTACATATTTAGACTTTTATTTATATCCTTGGCGTAGATTTTATGGAGAAAATTCTCCATGTAATTTGTTTTTACGCAGTTATATATTTTTTAGGTTATCTGACAAATAAATATTTTTTGACATTTGACAATTAACACATCAAAATAGAGGACTAATGTGAGGCCAAAAGACAGCCCAGCTGATAGTGCCCAAAGAAGAAATTATTGATATAATTTTTAGACCTTCATATATACATATATCCAGCAATTATTACTTTCTTTTTAAGTCCTACTTGACAGATAGACACTTTTCAGTTAAATTTAATGATGCCTTATCAATTTACTATCCCATAACATTTGGTGTTCCCCAAGGTAGTGTACTTGGGCCATTCCTTTACCTACTGTATACTGCAGATATACCTGAGACAGACGACACTATGATAGCTGCATTTGCTGATGACGTTGCTCTACTATCAACAAACGATGATCCTAACGAAGCTTCTGCAAATCTTCAAAGGCATTTAAACCTTATACACGATTGGTACAATAAATGGAGAACTAAAGTAAACCAGTCTAAATCTGTCCAAGTCACGTTTACAACCAGACTCAGTACTTGCCCACAAGTAACAATCAATGACATTCCAGTTCCCATAAAAACTGAAGTGAAATACCTTGGATTGCATTTGGACCAACGATTGACCTGGAGTAAACACATACAAGCCAAATGTAAGCAGTTAGACTTAAAATTTCGCCAAATGTACTGGCTTCTTGGTAGGAAATCAAAATTATCAGTTTCAAATAAAATTTTGCTTTATAAGACCATACTCAAGCCCATATGGTCGTATGGACTTCAATTATGGGGATGTGCCAAGCCGACCAGATTAAAAATAATACAGCGATTCCAATCAAAAACGCTTCGAGCTTTAGTGAATGCACCTTGGTACGTCTCAAATAGAATGATCCATGAAGACCTCAAAATCCCTTTCATCACGGAAGAAATTCATAAAGTTGCCAACAAATACCATGACCGACTCATTGGACATGAAAATGAACTTGTGGGTAATTTAATAAATGACCTCGACAACAGAAGGTTAAAGAGACTTTGGCCAAACGACCTACCGCAACACTGAAGACAGTGATATATAAGAAGAAACGTCACTGGATGTCTCCCTTACCTGCCGACTACTTTCATCTCATTTACTTAATTTACGTAAATTAAAAATAAACCAAATAAAAAAAAAAATATATATATATATACATATATTTTTAATTTTTATTTACAATAAATATTTAAATAAGAATCTTTATCTCTGAAGATATATTGTTTGTTTTATTGCTTTATTTAAACTCTTTTAGCCAAATCTCTCTTTTTATATATAGTTCATAATTTAAAAAAATTAATATTGATTTAACTTTTTCAAATTTCCCATTAAACTGAATTTATGTCGTATAAATAACGTAAGTGTATTATCTGCCTTGTTTAATTCAATATCTTATTACCCTTTTTTATATTAAAAAAAAATCACTTGCTAACCTAGTTACTATGCCCATGCCCTAGTTGTAACTTATTTTAAATTTCCCGCTCTACTGTATTTGTCCAGTGTAAATCGTACTCGGGTCGCAGCGCTATCTACTATTTTCTAATTTGAAATAGACTTTAGTAACTTTTATAGTTTGATTCGAACTTTTGACCATTTTGTAAGTGTTGTAAATCATACTTACAATAAACATTTTTAGGTTAAAGTTAATATCATTATAAAATGTCATTTTCAGTACATTTTGTTTTTTTGTGTCATTTTTAATACAGATGTCTCATTTCTTAAATTCTTACATTTTTCAAAAATTTTGAAAAATTATATTTTGTTATCTACAGTCTGTTCCAAACGGTTAAGCGGAACTAGATTTTGCAATCTAGTTACTTTCATCGTTTAAATCGTGCTTTTCGGCCGTTTTGTTTAAGCTTTGTAAATCATACTTCCAATAAACATTTTTTGGTAATTTTTTTCATCATTTTAAAATGTCATTTTCTTTTTATGTTAATTTTTTGCGTCATTCTTATTACAAATTTCCCAATTATTTATATTTTTGTCATTAAAATATATAAAAAAAAATAATTGACATTGACATATATCATTCGTTTCCATGGTTTCATTGTTGGAATTTTAAATTTTGACATTCCAACGTGAAAAATTAAATAACCCTAGCAAGGTCCCTTCTCGTGACAACTTAAAAGAACAAAATTCCCATTTAGTTCCGCCTAACCGTTTGAAACAGACTGTATAAGTGGTTCACTTTTGTAAGAACAAACTAAGAGGGAATTTTGTTTTCAATAGTTTGCACCTTTGAAGCTGTATGTCATGTTGGTATTAAAAAATGTCACTTTTTTAAAATGTCGATGCATTTGACAGATGTCATAATGAAAAATGATATAAGCTGTTCACTTTTGTAAGAACACACTAGATCTGGTTATTTTGGTTACTTTTATGGTGTGTTAATGACTTTAAATGTCAATTAAAAATATTCCTTACGCTGTAAAACGGACTTTAGGTTGATAAGGTTATGATCACTATAATTAAGATATCATTTTTCATTATGACATATGTCAAATGGATCAACATTTTAAAAAAGTGACATTTTTTAATACCAACATGACATACACCTTCAAAGGTGCTAACTATTGAAAACAAAATTCCCTCTTAGTTTGTTCTTACAAAAGTGAACCGCTTATATCTTATTTATAATGATCATAACCTTATCAACCTAAAGTCGGTTTTACAGCGTAAGGAATATTTTTAATTGACATTTAAAGTCAGTAACACACCATAAAAGTAACCAAAATAACCAGATCTAGTGTGTTCTTACAAAAGTGAACAGCTTATATCATAGATTAGAAAATATAGTTCCGCCTAATCGTTTGGAATAGACTTAATTTTATTCAGAACAAAATATATCATTTAAAAGTGCTGCATTAATTTTTATTCAAATTTTATTTAAGTATTTTATTGCACCCAAAACTAAAGGCCGCCACTACCTATACATATCTTGGTCTCAATTTTTCTCTCTTCTCGCCACTTTTGTCACTGCGCAGTCTGTTAAAAACTCAATTATCAGTAATAGACCTGTACATCATATTCATGAATGTAGGTTCCATGACTACATATTACTGTCATATTTTAAAAACGTAACGTCTAAATGACATTTTAACAAATTACAGATTTTCACGTGTAATTTAATAAAATCATTATTTTTGAGTGGATAGAACTGTAAAATTTAAAAGTATCCAAAATGATTGCAACGTTTTCCAGAATAAGATTACTTGCTCCAAAAGGTATTTGGTAAATTTGTACTGACCGGTCCACTCGAACTTCATTCATTATATATGTCTCTCAAATTTGTCCTAAACTTTTACTAACTAAACCTACCTAACTAGTTTTTAGGTGCACACTACTTTATTTTCCCCCCACATTAGCCCAATTAAAATTGCGTGTCTTTGTGTATTCGTTTATAATATGAATTTACTGTTTGAATGTAAATATAAACGGACCGGAGAGTAATATTCATCCAGGTATTTTATTGGCACTTTAAAAATTATATCAAAAATTTCTGTTTATAGTTTTAAAATTTGAGACTAAATTTTATAGTAAGAGAGCAACAAAACCAGCTGAAAAACATGTTAAAAGTAAAAAGGAAGAACATAAAGCACATAAACACAAGGAAGAACATAAAGCACATAAACACAAGGAAGAACATAAACACAAGGAAAAGAAAGGTGAAAAGAAAGATGAAAAGAAAGATAAAAAGAAAAAAAGAGATAGCAAAGCTGACAGAGCGTTGGCAGCAATAGAAAAGATCAAGAAAAAATATACACCAAAAGCCGTAAATATAGGTAACAGAAAATTGTTTGTAATTTCACTTACTAAAACAAAATATACAGTAGCATTTTCGGATAAATCTAGTATAGGGCCTATAACATGTGTTATAAATAGGGTTACCAAATGTCTCTCGTGACAGAGTAGGATATTTCAACTAAAAATAGTAGTTTAGTAGGACACAGTAGGACAGTTTCTTTTTTTAAATTTTATTATGCTACGAAATATATATTTACCTAATTAAGTTCAAATCCCATAGCAAGGCCTTTTTTTCATAGTAAGGCATTTTTTTCATAATGAGGCCTTTTTTAAAATTTGTTTAATAATACTATTAAAACATTTTATTATAGATTATATATTATTAAACAAATTTTCAAAAAGGCCTCATTATAAAAAAAGGCCTTATTATGGGATCCAACATAACATATAATTTAAACAAGAAACAGTCAATAAATAATAATACTACTAATATGAAAATAAAATTATATGTTTATTGGTTCACATCTTTATTTATATTTAACAAAATCATATTTTAGAAATAAAAATATAAAATAAATCATAAGAAATTTTTTTAAATTTTCTTTGTGTATAGTAATTAATAAGAAACAACCAATAAATAATTAACAATCAAGTTTAAATATATATGGTAATAAAAAATATAATTAGATATGTTTATTGGTTGACGTTCACATTTTGTTTTCTGTTTTTTTTTAAATAAAATCATACTTTTTAGATATACCTGCTTTTTTAATAAAGCTTTATCCTTAATGACATCATAGAAATTTAGCCAAAACGTTATGCCTCGATCGCGTTCATCGGCAAACGTCGACTCAGCGGTAAAGGCGTCTTCAAAAGTAAAAATACTATAAAGTAGGACATTTCCGATATTTTTTAACAGTAGGTAGGACGAAGGACAAGGAGGTAAATTGTAGGACATGTCCTACTAAAGTAGGGCGGTTGGTAACCCTAGTTATAAAGGGGTCCTAAATTAAAGATTACACCAAAATTTACCATAAATAATACTTACATTAGTACAGGAAAGTAGGTAAACAGGGGGGGGGGGGGTACTGGGGCAGAGGCAAAAACTGCATCCCGCAACACACGTTCAACCGGAAATCCTTATCGGGGCGGAAGTCTTACCAGTTGTTTTTTCCGGTGTGTAATTTGAATCCTGACGAGGTGTAATTTGAACCCTGACCACAGGTCGACCTGTTCAACCTATCTGTTCGACCTGTTCAACCTATCTTTTCGACCTGTTCACTCGTCAGGATTCAAATTCCAAACCGGGAAAACAACTGATAAGACTTCCGCCCCGATAAGGAATTCCGGTTGATCATGTGTTGCGGGATGCGTTTTTTGCCCCTGCGCCAGTACCAAGCGTGTGTTGCGGGTTGCGTTTTTGCCCCTGCTCCAGTACCTCCCCTGTTTACCTACTCAGGAAAGAATTTGTATAAATGGATATTCTTTCTACAAATTCTCATTTAATTTGTAAAAACGTTTTTTCGGCGACATAATAAATGTTAAGGGTAACAATATTAATAAATAAATATTAGTGCAAATCCAAGTCAGAGTTTTGATGACCAATAATAATTTTGAACAGCAATAATTAAACACAAATAATAGTAAACATATATTAGTAACCTAATTATATTATTTTTATAAAAAGTCATACACTAACACAACTGCAAATATATCTTACAACTGACGAAACTCAGAATACTGAAAAATAATGCACTCACTAAACGTGATTGTCTATGGGAAGAGGGGGGACATTTTAGGTGCAATAAAAACGTTTAATTACATGCCGCAAACCTTTGTTAATAATATGCCGGTTTTAATGTATTTATACTAGAGATGGGTCGTTCATGAACGAACCGGCTCACTGAGCCAGCTCAGTACACTGACCAAAGTGACACGGTTCACCAAATTGAAATGATCCGGCTAAAGGCTCATTGCATAGTTTCAAGTTTCAAGGATACGATTCATCGGGCGATTGTGAGCAGTGATGTCATGTTGAACTTCGCGAGAACTCGGCTTGTAATGTATTATCATAAAGTGTATTTTCTCAACAATTTGTAGGGCAGTCTCTTTGAAACTAATAGGCTTAGACTGTACTTTCTTACAACCATACTATATAAAAAATTTAAAAACATTGCCCAAATCCCAGATGTCCGATTTATAAGGGCAATAAATATCGCCATAATCTTAACAAATCTGGTTTAAAATACAGTAGCTACATAAAGTGAATTGTTTGTTTACTATTAACCCGTCAAAAAATGTTAAATAATTCACTTTTATAGATTTTTAGACAACTGACTGACCTGTTTCTCAGCGACACGTTTACATAGACGGATCATTGAGCCAGATCAAAATGAGCCGGCTCAGCAAACTGAACGAAATTCCCATCTCTAATTTATGCCGCCTCGCCTAACAGTCTTCTCCTTGTAATGATCTTTTTTACTTTTAAAACTTTTTTTAACATAGGTATTATTGGTGTTGATGGAAGGGCTGGTAAGGCAGCAGCATTGTACCTAAAACAAAATCCAATAGTTCGAAAACTGTTCTTATATGGTTGTAAAAACGTTCCATATTTGACCAAAGACCTAAGCTACATAGATACTAGAGCAACAGTGGATGGATTTTACAAAAAACGTGATATGCCACGTGTTTTAAGGGTATGTCAGATAAAAAATGGATTTGATAATGTTTAAATTAATTTTTGTGCAATTTTAGGCGGCAGACATAGTATTAATAATGGATTTTGGTAGTAGAAAGCTTGATCTTCACACCAAATTTGAGAAAGTGGCTGCAAAATTATATCATCTGGCTCGAGCATGTGCGACACATGCTCCAAGAGCATTTATAATTATCTGTGTGGAACCTGTTTGTTGCACTGTACCTCTTTTTGATTATGTTTTGAAAACAACGCCATTTTACCACCCTGGTAGATTAGCTGGATGTGTTGCGCCTCTATTGGTAAATAAAATAACTAAGGCCCGAACTTTCCACCTTCAAGTAAATCTCTAGGTAACTATCTGACAAATAAGGTTATCTAGTACTTCATCTGCTGAATAAATATCAATATCAATCAGTGAATTCAATACGTCAGTCTCATTATCCGTTAGATAACTATCCAGTAAATAAATTTGTATTTAAAGACGGGATGACATTTATGCAGCACAGAAAGTAGCATATAACCTTATCTGTCAGATAGTTACCTAGACGTTTACCTGAAGGTTGAAAGACCAAAATAATAGATGTCTCGGTCCCCATAACATATTTTGCTGAATTAGTTGCTAATTTGACATTGCTATTGTTTGCTAATTAGTATTGAGGCCGAAAGTGTAATATTACTTTATTAAATAGTCCAAAATTACATTTCTTATGTTGTTTTATGTTTTGTTTAGTCCAGAATGAACAATTATGCAGCTCGTTACTTAGACTTAGATCCAGATACAGTCCACTTACCTCTACTTGGGGGCCCTGATCCCTCAACAGTGGTTCCCTTAATATCCCTAATGGAACCCAATCCAATGTTAACTGGTGGATACGCCAAGAGATTTTTTAAAAAGCTGATCAAAGAAGCATCGCCGATACCAGATAACCTTAAGAAGAAGAAAACGCTGCTTTGTGAAGGACATGCAATTACACAATTTACTCTGTCTGTCGCTAATGGGTTGACGGGATCAACGGAATCAATTTCCCCAGCTTTGGTTAGGTGCAATTCTGTACCATTATTGAGGTAGGTTTATGTCGTTATTGGGACGCAAAAAACGCCATCATATAAAATTAAATAAAGAGGTGTCTAAAAGATTTGAGAGAAATATACACGTTCAAACTTGTCCAAACGACTGCGCACTAACTGGTTTAGCGCTCACGGTTTTTATCCGAAAGCGGTTATTGAGAAGTGACATTACCGGTGACGGCGCTGTGATCGAAAGAAATATGATGGACGACAGTAGTACCTAGCTGTTAATTTACAAATAGCGAACAGGTTAATTATGGCACAATACGTTTTTATTTTATTAAAATGGGAGTAAATATTTGCGACATTTTGGAATTTTTAAGCGCTACACATATATCGAAGTGTATAACACAGTGGTTCCCAAAATTATTCGGTTCCCGGCACCCTTAATGTATCAGAATTTTTCCGCGGCGCCCCAAGTCAAAACATTGATCTAACTAACGCAGTTGGAGGAATATTGGAATGTTTTTGCGGCGCCCCTGTAGCCCAGCAACGGAGCCCAAGGGTGCCGCGGCGCACATTTTGGGAATCGGTGGTATAACAGAATCATTTCGCGAAAATTTGGACTTAATATTAATTTTACCTCAATTTTTCTTAAGGCCTTATCACACTAGAGTTATTATTGAAGTCTATACTTGGAAAATTAAAGTCTTTGCATTCGAATCGAAGTCTTGTGCGTGTGATAGTATGAAGAAAAAACCTAGGTTTTGAAGACCAGGCAAATGAAACAGGATACAATTTCTCGGTCTCTTTACCCAGGTCTTACAGCTGACGCGTCTTTGTTTTAAAATAACCTTTCAAAATATAACTGTCAACTGTCATAATTTCGCGATATGCGCATGGGTAAACAAACAATTTCCAAGTCTTAACCAAAAACACTACAATTTGTTCTGCTTTTATAGCTTTTCGCAACTTCTGTTGACACTGTAATAAAAACTCAACACTAAAATATACGTAATAAGTTCAAATTGTACTGAGTACCTAGTGACTGAGTATCATCGTTCCATGTTATATTTTCTCGGCCAAAATAAACCATTTTTTTTTTTTTAGTTTTTTATAGATCAATTTTAGTGTGTAGAGTGTAAAAAATATATTTAAAGTACTCTCTTATAACAGGAAAAGATAATAAAACACTCGGTTAGTTTCAAAGAATAAAACAAGTTTATTAGATACGTATTTCGGCCTATGAAGCCATCTTTAGAAATACAAAAGGGTTTACAGACTGCTCTCTCATATGTATGTTCTAAAATATGGTCATTTTCTGTTTTTTTTTTTTTGAATTTATTCAAAAACGGTAAACAGTAGCTTGTAATGGAGATTATTTTTGAGATCTACGACCCAAAATACATAAGTATACACATTTTGAAGTAAATCAGAGAGAATAAAATTTTTGCTCGAAAATTGAAAAAATCGTAAGGGGTACCCCTTACGATTTTTTAGATTTTGGCCATTTTCAAAGGTTTTGTTTAACGATTCGTATTTATTGTAAAAGTTGGGTTATTAAGGCCCCAATTTTTTTCTTGACTAAACAATATACGAAGATTTAAAAAATTCAAACCGCAGTTCTCTTTATTTTGTTGTTCTTAAGTTAGGATTTTTTGAAATACAAACAAAAAATTGAAAAATAAAAATTTAGCAAAAAAAAAATTTTTTTTTTAAATTTCTTCAAAATAAGTCTTAAAGCCCTTTAGAACCTAAATATTTCAAAAATTTCAACCGCAGGTCTCTATCTCATGTAAATTTTGAGATACCGTCTTTCGAAAATGAAATATTTACAAATTTTCAAAACTACACAGATCAAAAAGGCATTGACTAAAATGGGCTTTAATTTTTATCTAGGTAGAAAAAGGTCTGTAGATTTCAAAATTTCAAACCGCAGGTCCCTATATTTTATTATTCTTAAGTTAGGATTTTTTAAAATAAAAAAATAAAATTGATATATTAAAAATTTCACAAAAAAAAAGTAACCGACTATATAGCCTGTTTCTTTCGTTTAAGCTAACTAGATTTTGAATTCTAGTAACTGTTAACGTTTGATTGAAGCTTTTGACCATTTTGTTTAGCAAAAGCCAACTTTAAATAATAAAAAATTAGCTTGTGACAACTTAAAAAAATTAAAATTCCATTTGGTTCTGCTTAAGAATAGCCTATAGCAGAGTTTCCCAAACAGTGCTCTGCGATCTACTAGTGTTGCTATATATACCATGAGTTCAAAAAGAAATTACATAAGGGTTGGCTATGGAAAAATAAAATAATGTCTACTCCAAGCTTTATATAACAATAAATAAACTTATGAGAACAACAACAGTGATGACAGTTAATTAATTCTAAAGCTTGCAATAGACATTTTATTTTTCCATAGCCAACCCTTATGTAATTTCTTTTTGAACTCATGGTATAACAAAGATAGTGCTCCGCGGCGAATTCTTCTCGTAAAAAATAGTCCGCGGCTCAAAAAGTTTAGATAACTCTGGCCTATAGGTATAAAGTATCATATATTCTGGCCCTTTTTGTCGGCTTGAGAGTGCATACTATGATGGGTTTTACATAGTCATTAGAAAGTCAAGTCAGTTTTCTTATAATTGGTATTTAATTTTTTTGTCCAGGAATTGTATTTGTACCGCGAGATTTGGTTTTGGCGGAATAATACAAAATTACGGTGTCCCACGATTGTCAAGACTCGAAATGGCAAAATTTGAAAGTTCTATTATACATCTACAAAAAAGAGAGAAAATGGTTTATGATTTCATGGAAGAACATTTTAAACCAGACTTAAAAACATGTGCAAACATGTGATTGAGTAAACATACAAATTTCTGTAGTTATAAATTTAAAAATAAAAAGTATCTATTTGAGTTTCCTGAGTAACATTTATAATAAATAAACAAAAAAAAATAATTATACTGAATTTATTCAAAATGTCTTTAGCGAAAATTTTTTATTCCTCTATTAATTCGTGTAGCAAAATTTTAGAAGATACACTGGTTAATAAAATGGTACAAATAACAACATTTAAGAACTATTTATCACAAAATATGACAATAAGAAATTTATCAAGAATTAAGGAAGGTAATAAGAAACTAATAATGGAGCCTGCAAAAAAATTAACTTTCGAAAATAGCACTCAGAAAACTATGTCTGGAAAGGAAGTTAAAATAGAAGATAATGTAACACCTAAAATAGTACCTCCTTTAACAGATCAAATGCCTTATAAACCTGCAAAAGTACTAAATAACATCCTGAAAAGCAAGTACTCAGCGCAAACTAACTTATTTCCTTCAACAAACTACGGCAAAGAAGGAGTAGATAAAATAAAAGTCAATTCAGAATGGCCAAAACAAATTCTGCGTTTATTAAAGCAGAAATTTTCTGGTGTTAAAAGAAATACTGAAATCGATAGAAGCCAGAACCAAGAATATAAAAGGTTGTAAATATGCTTTACTAAATTTACAAAACTTCAAAAAAGCATATTTAAATACAAAATTACAAAAATATATTTAATATTTTATGAACACTGTATTGTTTCATAGTAATAAAAATTCTCTGTTATTTGTGTAGCTCTTATCTTTTCTCTTTAGTACCCTTTTTAAAAAGAATTTGTTACGCCAATGTTTAACCTAAAAGTATCTTGACAGCTGTCAAATTTTAAATTTTATTTTACTGCCCAAAAATGCATCCTTTACATGATAAGAAATTAGAAATAGAGTGCAAGCTTGAAAAGGTAAAACAGAATAATTTTAAGCCGTACATTTGTGATAAATATAATTTTAGGAGCAAGAAAACTTACAACTCTTAAAAGAAAGAATTGCTAAAAGTTCACAACTTAGAAAAAGTGTTGATAAAATTTTAAATTCCTTCGAACAACGCTTGTCTAGATTAGAAGAGACGATTTTACCCGTTTATAATGAAACGGAAAATCTCCAAAAATGTCAGCACAGTATCCTTAATTCAACTAATTTCTGTTTAAAAACATTCGATATTATTTCTTAATTATTATTAGATATCGATCGTACTCTTTCTGCGCTTGAAAGCGTTATAAGTTTTTATAATGTGTCTACCGAGGTTGAAGATGTTGTTCGTAAAGGTCCAGCAGCTCCCTCGGATGGAGGAGAAGGTTTAGATAAGTTTTTAGAGGCTATGAACAGGTTGCTTAAAGCAGAAACTTATTTTAAGAAACATAATCCACAGAGCGTTGAACTAGAGAATGTCGTAAGTGCTTTTTTACAACATTTAAAGTGATGTTTTATTGTTAATATTGCTTTTTAGATAACTTTATTTAGTCAAGGTGGTGATGCACTTAATAAAGAATTCAAAGATTTACTTTTCCGACATAGTAAACCAATGCTACCTGTTCCGTTACTCAATATTATCAACATGGAAGATGGTATGTTGTATCTTCACTATTCTTCTTGTTCAGACATTTATTATATTTATATTAGACATAGCTTCCTCTTTATCATTTTAACGTTTAAATGCATTTATCACCAAGTTGTTTTTATTCTTACTGTTTGTTTTTTTTTCGCATCTCCTTTGGCGTTAGTTCTAGTGTCCTCCTATTCATTGTTCCCTAACAAATTGCAGTTTTGTTAATGGCATTTTTTAGCATATTGGTATTTTGATGCTCTACTTGATACTCATATTTTTCTTAGATACATCTGGCGAAGACGTTCCATCTCCGCATATTCCCGATCATATATCAGCAGATTTAGAACGAATGGCTGACTGGCTTATATCAAATGGTCGTGATGAATTTATGACCGTATATGGCCGAGTTAGGGGTTCTGTTTTATTGCGCTCTTTGCAGATGTTGAAAGAACATCAAAGATCCGTTAGTGGAGGAAGTGTACAAGGAATTCACACAAGCACCAGTTCTCCAATGTTGGTAAGAAACGTTATTTGTCTTAAAAACAAAGTCTGTAAAATCGAAAGTTTCTTGTACTTCTGAAACGTGCAGATCAGTGTGTTATGTATAATTTTCATGCTGGTATTGGAAGCGTGGAACAAGAAATTCAACCAATAGGATCGCTCTCTTTTGAAAAAATCCGTACCATGATGTCGTAGGCGCAATGTCACAAGCGCGGTGTCGCAAGTTCACTTAATTCTTCTCTTGTAATTGAAGTAACTGTCTGTGTTTGTTTTCTGTTCCTCATTTTTTTGTAACAATTTAAAATAATCTCCCAGTTTCCTTCTGTCTCTATATATATGGGACGTACCCACCATCGCTTTTCTTCATACCGCAGTAAGTCTAAATATGTATATAAATAAGCTAGATGTCTCTTTCGATTTGGTGACATATTTAATGAAATTGAATAACTGTTTATTCTGAATTTTTGTATAAACTTTTTAGTTTAATACTGTTATGAGAGTCGAGAACGCGCACTTATCACGCCTCTAATGCCACCATGAAATTCAAACTTTCAAATATAACACCACGCCTCTCGCCCTTTTTGTGCCTGTGATTCCACCTTGAAAATAATACATTAGCAGAAGATTTGCGGACAGGGTATCAATTTTCCTCTTAAACGAGACTTTCAGGCCACGTAAGACACCAATCACTTATACCAACTTTTTTTTTCGTACCCCTTCCTAACTCTAGGAATTTTACGTCGTTCTTGAGACTTAATTTTTGGCTCAATAATCTCATAGGCACTACGTTATAATAAATATTGGTAAAAATTTAACGCTGGTTATTTTAATAAATGGTCTTGCGCATTTATAGAGATGAACATTTTTATTATCATATAGAATAAAAACCATAAAATGAATAAAAATGGTAGTAAAAAAAAATTTAAATGTTACAAATTATGATACGTTAAACTCATACAAACATTTCTTGGTCAAATATTGGTCAAAATAGATCTTATTATAATATGTTTTCTGTAAATAATTTGCAGTTGAATAAAAGTAATTAAATTTTTACTAATTATTGTTTAGTTCTATCAATAGCTAGTTAGGTAACAACAAATACAAAAAGTTTTGACCATGTAGGATTTTTATTAAATGAGTTATTTGTAATGGGTGTTTTTTTTAGAGGTATAGAACTTTAAATTGCAATAAAACAACGATGGATTATTCGATTGACATGATTTTTTTTTTATTCGAAAGATAATCTTGTGGCATTACATTTTAAATATGATTTCTGGCATATGACCGCCACGGCTGGCTCGGATGTAGTCCAATCTGGACGTCCAATTTTCGATGACTTTTTCCAACATTTGTGGCCGTATATCGGCAATAACACGGCGAATGTTGTCTTCCAAATGGTCAAGCGTTTGTGGCTTATCCGCATAGACCAATGACTTTACATAGCCCCACAGAAAGTAGTCCAGCGGTGTTAAATCACAAGATCTTGGAGGCCAATTCACAGGTCCAAAACGTGAAATTAGGCGGTCACCAAACGTGTCTTTCAATAAATCGATTGTGGCACGAGCTGTGTGACATGTTGCGCCGTCTTGTTGGTATGATTTAATGTAATGCCACAAGATTATCTTTCGAATAAAAAAAAAATCATGTCAATCGAATAATCCATCGTTGTTTTATTGCAATTTAAAGTTCTATACCTCTAAAAAAAACACCCGTTATAATAGCGGAAAGTTGGGGGATGTTAAGTTAATGTCAAAATTGTTTCGCGGACCCCCAAAGGTCCGCGGACCCCAGTTTAAGAACCACTGACTTAGACTATGAGCTTAACTTTATAACTACAGTATACCTTCCTAACTTAGACAAGAGTAAATATTTTTTTCCTCCTTGGTAAAGATATTTTTTTCAGCAGAACAGGATAGTTCGTTGACAAACAATTGTTTCTTGCCTCTATTATTGTTTAATATTTTTAGAAACCCAAGTTTCCAAATAGACATGAAGCTAGCAGAAAACCGTCTACTAGAAGACTACAGCATGTGTAAGTCTTTTTTATGAATATTGTAAACTGTTTATTAACTTTATTTTATTTAGTTTCGAAAAGAAAGCAAATAGGATGTTTTTAAAAGCATCTCAAACATTAGAACATTCAACTGGGTTGTCTTTAGGAGCACGTAGGGCTTCTACACACCTGTTAGGTAAATTATTGTTATATTTCTTTGAGATTCGATCAAACATGTTATATATTTCATAGATACAAACTACAGTGGAGAGGAAGTTGATAGCGAACAAGAAATGGAGAATTATTTAGTATGTGTAGTCGCTTTACATCGCTTGATGCAAATAGAACAAAGTTTAATGCGTGGTATAATACCATTACCTCATCAACCGAGAGTTTTTGAACTTATTATAAGAGAGTCCATGGATGTTCTAGTACAAGATGGGGAGGTAATAATGTGTACTGGAATGTTTTCCTCTTCTAAAACTTTTCGTTAAAAAAAACGACGTTATTTAAATTTTGTTTTACAGAATATAGTATCGAGAGCTAAACGATGCATAAGCCGTCATGATTATGCTGCTGTTCTTGTTATTTTTCCAATATTAAAACAATTGCAAGCTTTAAAACCGGAATTTGAGAGTACAATTAAAGAATGCGATGAAAATGTTCGTCTTAAATTTTCTTCAATACTAAAGAAACTACATGATACAGTCAGTATTTTAATTTATTATCCTAATATATATATTTTTATTTCTGTAATATATTTTAGGGGGCTAAAGCGTTGGAAGACTTTATAGAGAATCTTCGTTCTGAGTCAGCAACTCAATTACCCCCTGATGGAACGGTGCATGAGCTTACAAGTAACGTGTTAGTGTTTTTAGAACAACTTTTAGATTATGCAGACACTATAGGAGGAGTTTTATCGCAAGATCCAGCTTATGCGGCTGCGTTGGACAAAATTAAACACCCAGTTGATAAAAATAACGCACTTTTAGGAGTGTACATACGTAAGTATTGTAACCAACCTTTCGAAAATGGATTACAGTTAGATTTCCATTAAAGCATAGTTGAATGTCCGGTAAAAATCATAATTTTTATTACTCTGTACTCATTAAAATCCCTACATCATGTTATCAATTGTAATGTATGACAAGGAGTTACATAATAACTCTCTAACAATAAAGATGTCATAGTTAGTTTACCTGCCAATCGCAAATTATAAAAATACCTTTATACAGACATGGTGTATAAAGAAGTCTCCAGTTTCTTTTAGTCAGTTATGTTTATAATCCTGATAATGGTATTGTAACTGAGATACCTATTATAAGTAAATATATTTAAGTAAATAAATATGTTAAGCCAACCTATGTCCTAATTGAATAATTTTAACTTTTTATGTGTTTTTTAGGGAAAGTTTTAGGTCAACTGAATCATACTTTATTCAGCAAAAGTGAGCAATACAATGATGTAGCTTTAAAAGCACTTTTCCGATTAAATAATAATAATTATGTTTTGAAATCGTTGCAAAGAAGTCGTTTGATGAGATTGGTAGCCATTTCAGAGCCACAATGCGAACAAGAGTTCTATAAAATGATACAAGATCACAAAAAGTCGTACTTTTTAAGGTATTATTTTATTTGAAAGTATTAAATTAGTGTTTATTAATTTTATTTTTCAGTTGGGCTAAGTTGTTGAGTTATATTTGGAGCTCTGATGATCAACCCGTGAATTTACTGCATGGTGATAAGTTAAAAGATAAAGAACGAGCGGTTATCAAGGAAAGATTTGCTGTAAGTCTGTTTTCGCTTTTAGATGGCGTCCCAGGTTAACTGTACTCTAGAATGCAGAGACAGTAATCACGCACTGTTCTCGTGATAATTTCCTCGATTTCTCGTCGTTTCATGGTACCGATATCAATCGTTCACATGATTTTATTATTATTTCTGTGTTTTGAACACCTTATAGTGCGCAGTTCTCTGTATTTGGGTACTATGCTTAAGTCCATTCTAATTTGGTAACGATTTCTACAATTTATATCAAATGTATTGTCTTTATTGCGGGCCACATGAATATTTGCTGCGGATAATATCTGTTTTTTGGATCCAAGATGGCTCAAATGTTATCTATACAGTAGTTATAGAGTTGAATGTGTCTGCAAATTGGCTACTGTGGAGGGCTTGTGCTACTGTGGAGGGCAACTAGATACAACTGACCAGTTTTGAAATATTTTATTTCTTCTTTAGAGCTACACATAACTGATTTTTGCTTGTGTAACCTTGAAGAAAAAATAAAATGTTTCGAAACTGTTGAGCTGTATGAATTATTTATGTCCACAACTCTTCCACAATAATCTATGCAGTAGCGCGACACGTTTTTCTGTCTTGCAAAAGCAATAGGACAAATGAATTGGAATAACTAAAACAAAATACAAAATATTTGCAATGTAATGTTTCTTTTGGCGTCTCAGTTTTTAATTTAAGACAATATTCTCGCCCATTTTTACCTCGGTACGGTTCTTTTTGAACTTCAACACTTTTTTAAATATTTTTTTTTTCAGGGCTTTAATAAGGAAATGGAAGAAATTACAAAAGTGCAGAAAAGTTATTCAATTCCTGATGTAGAGCTAAGGGAAACATTAAAACGCGACAATAAGGAATATATTCTTCCGAAATACAACGCTTTTTATGAAAAGTAAGTTTCACTTTTTCCGCTTTTCTTAATTTGAGGACTATGGTGGTCCGCGAATTTAAGGGATCCGCGCATATTAATTTAAGTTATTCTTGCAACAAACCGCATGCAACTACGCGCACTGTGAAGCATGCAAGACCGTATGCGATAATACGGTGCACGAAAAATTGCAAAGACGCATATAATGTTTTGTTTTTTCGCCTTAACAATAAAAGAGATCGTTTACCTTGAACAAAATTATTTTTGTTGGGAAGGGTGAAACTAAAAAATTGGTGTTTGTAGCACTAATGCAATGGTTTTTATGTTTTAGGTACGCAAATATTCATTTCACCAAAAATCCCGAGAAATATATTAAATTTACAGCTGAACAAGTGTCCTCGAAGATAGATAGTTTCTTCGATGTTGCTGCATAATTGTTATTATTATTTATATTGTACTATTTATATTGCTTGAAATATATTAATAAATAATTCTATTTAGTACCTCTGTGAATCTTATTGAGTGCATGTATTAAAGTTGGTTATATTTAACTATAATCATGGTTTTAAGACATTTAAAAACAGTTTTACGGTTTAATTGTCGGTTTTATTCAAATAGAAATATCCTTAGATTAAAAGAAAGGGGAATGTACCAGGATATTTTCCCGGATACTGCAGCGTAAGTTTTTAGGTTAAAAAGTAAGGTTAATGTAAATAAAAATTAATATAATTATTTTAGGGGTGAAGTGACTGATTTATTAAATGCAGCTCCGCAGACTGTGTACTCCGGGTTTGACCCAACAGCTGATAGTTTACATGTTGGGAATTTGTTAGTTTTAATGAATTTATTACATTGGCAACGGGGAGGACATAATGTTATCGCAGTGGTAAGTTAAAACATATGAATATTGTTACTGTATTTATAGTTTTGAATTACAGTTAGGTGGTGCAACTGGTCGTATTGGAGACCCAAGCGGTCGAAACACGGAACGATCAGAACTTCAATCTGCGTTTATCGACGATAACTTAGCATCGATTTGTCAAGATATAGCAACGGTGTTCAAGAATCATGAAAAATATTTTTGGAAAGACAAAGATCCCCTGCCACCAGTAAGGTAAAATTTTTACGTTATTATTTTATTTTTATTTATTTATTTATTTTTTATTTAGAATAGTGAACAATGAAAGTTGGTATACTAGTATGTCAGCAGTTCAGATGATAGGAAATATAGGTAGAAATTTTCGTATGGGAACAATGTTGTCTCGGACGAGTGTACAATCACGTTTAGCTTCGCCAGCTGGAATGAGTTTTACGGAATTTAGTTATCAGTTATTTCAAGCGTACGATTGGCTGCATTTATTACAAGAACATAATTGTAGATTCCAGGTAATATTTTAATATATCGGTGATTTAAATATATTTATGCAATAATTTTTCTAGGTGGGTGGAGGTGATCAAATGGGAAATATAATGTCGGGACATGAATTGATTAGTCGAAAAACTAAAAAATCAGTATACGGTAGGTGTATATTTTTTTCTATATAGACAGATTAATGAATACCTTAAAAATGGCCTGTGTCGTAAAAAAGGTTGCCAACTTTTGTTAAAAATGATCCTATAGAACTCTGAAATACATATTATTTTTCAGGGATAACTCTTCCATTAGTAACCACTGAAATGGGTGATAAATTTGGAAAATCATCTGGCAACGCTGTATGGTTATCCAATAAAAAAAGTTCTCCATTTACACTTTACCAATTTCTAATTCGTAGCACCGATGCAGACATAGAACGACTATTAAAATTATATACTTTCGACACTATCAATTATATTTCAGACCTAATGTGGAGACATAAAGAAAAACCTGAATTACGACTAGCTCAAAAACATCTAGCCAAGCAAGTAACATTATTAGTTCATGGAGGTAAGTATTAGATCTTTTTTTAGAGTAATTTCCAACAGTTTGTTATAGTAATATTAAAATAAGAAAAGAAACCTTGGCGCAGGAAACCGCATTACTTTAACAGGGATACCAGATGTCCGGATTTTGGCGGGTCTGATTAATAACTACAATCCCGACTCCCGATATACAGTCGGTAATTTCCGATTTGCACAAAAAATACCGAATTCGAAGTATAGAAAGACAATTGTTATTATAATTTCAGATTTTGAATGGTTAGTATAAATTATAACTGTTCGGCGAAAAGAACGGATTCGATATTTGTTGAAAAACTTCCAGGCGAGTAAATAGTAGAAAGAGTAATTTTTTGGGAATAGTTTCACATAAATTTACTATTTCTGAAAAGATTATCATATTTTTCCATTTGAATTTCTAATATTCCCAATATTTATTTGGACTCTTAAGGGCGGCAATGTCACCAATGTGCCAGACTGTTTAGTATACAGTAGGCGTTTAATCCACAAGATTGCTCAGATTGATCTGGTGACGTCACAAGATTAGTCGGATTGCTCGGATTTTGTTAACATTTTCGTAAGCAATATATGTCTGAAGTTAAGTAGTGACGCCTGGTAGCGGTGGCGCTAAATGCAACTGTCAAATTTCTGTCGTTGATTACAACTGCTACCGAATTTTGTTTTATAAATATGAGTTTATTGTCAATAATAGAATCAATAATTCTATCACAAACGGCACTAATTTCGTCTATTTTGTTAAATTATGTTTTCAACGCTATCTAATTGGATGTAAGATTCAATTTACCCGCGCTAACCCCCACCACCGACAATCCATTAATCCCAGCAATTCTGCCAGAACATCGGATTGCTTGGAAACGATCGGATTCCTCTGGCGGATCAACCAGACTGACTTAAAATAAGCTAATGTGTACGCTCTGACTGACTTTACGAACGGATCGGGAGCACTTGGATCGCTCGGATTGATCTGACTGACTAAACGATAACGCCTATTGTGTAAAATTAATTTCTCTATACCTCTAACATTTTAAAACAGACTGTCTTCTTCGTCCGAGGCAGTAGCGGCTGGCGGGTAAAATATTTGGGGGGAAACTTTTTGATCAATATATTGCAGTGTACAACCTACGGCCCACGGACCGAATCTGGCCCAACAATAAGTTTCATGCAGCGTCCGAGGGTAGGATTGTTACTAAACTTTATTATAACAGTGAACGCTGTATTCAAATCACGTTATTTCTAAGTCACAAGTGCATAGGAATTTTAACCCACTCTTACAAACTCTTCACTTGCGGTTTATAGTAACAAACTGTTGGAACTGACACTACGAAATAATTTTTATTTGTTAGGAAATAATTAAATTAATTTTTTTAGAGGAAGGTTTACGACAGGCAGAGTTATCATCATCTATATTATATGATGGTGATATTAAATCATTAGGAACAGCCAATCCAAATGACTTATCACAAATATTTGTTAATGCAAGTACCGTAGAATTGTTACCAGAAGCTGGTATGAGTATTTTAGAATTAGCTATGAAAGCCAAGTGTTTCCCAACAGAAAGTAAGATATTGTATATTATAAAAATATATTTTATTTACAGATTTTTTTTTACAGATGATGCTGCGAGAATTATATCAGCTGGTGGATTTTATATAAATCACCAAAGATGTACAAATATAAATGAAGTTTTAAGTTCTTCGACACATTTTTTACCGAATAAAATTACCTTGATACGTGTAGGAAAGAAAAATTATTATATTGTTAAGTGGAACTTATAGTTAAATAAAAGTTTAAAACATTTACATTTCTTTTATATTGTAATAAATTAATTGATAAACTATACTAGATAATATATTTAGGTCTTTTATAGGTATTTTTAATTTTTTAGACATTTCATAGGATATATTTTTGTAGGATATTTGTATTTTAAAAGTATCACATAATAACACTACACATAAAATCACTCCAGATGGAAAATACATTCTTTTATTCCTCAGTATTTTATAGTTTTGTAATTGATTCCTCTTGAAATATATTTCTTGTAATATTTCACTTACTTTTTTAAGATTTATATAAAAGATTTTTAACACATTAACACACTGATGTCTTAAAACTACAGAAAAAACAACAGGTCTCAAGAAAATTTGGACTAAAATATTCATATCTTCAAATATAGATGCAGTTGGAAAGTAAAAATTTATCTGTTTCAATACTTTTAATTCATTATTTTCAATAATAGCTCTTGTATATTTATTAATTCCTAATTTAAATAGGTATGAATTTAAATTATTCACTGTCAAACATTCCCTTTGTCCAACTAATTTGCTACTTATTAACAACAAAACTGTTATCGTCAAAATCGGGTCTTTGACATTTAATTCTTGTTCTTCAGCGCACTTTTTATAATAATCAATCATATGAAGAGCCATAAATAATACATCATTTCCAAGATTTAAATGGTTACAACACTTCATAACAAATTTAGCTGTATAATCATCAATATAAGTTTTATCATTATTAGTAAAATCTTCCGTATTTTCAAGCCATTGTATCACCATTTTTTCATCAACATATTTATTTAATTCTTTAATTTCTTTATATAATCTATGTGTATTTTGAAACATTTTTGAAGTGAACATGATATTTTTTAATTATTTTTGATTAATAACCTGTCTAATTTAACAACAATGACGATCAATTGTTTTTCAATAATGGATGACGTCAATTATTCATAGCTTACCACGAGAATGCAATCACTGGAAAACTATATTTTATCATTAGGATTTTTCCAGTGCAATTGTAATAGAAAAACGGAAGAAGACGTCAATTTTCATTTACTAAAGAAGTAATATAAAAAGGACTTTTAAAACATAATCAAAAATCTTTACGATTAAAATAAAATGATTTGTATTTGTATTATTATCTGTCTCATTTTGTAATACGGAACTAACAGTAACAGTTCATTTTTTATGTTGCATATTGACAATACATTTATAATATTGTCATAGTATTGGTTCACACGGATACGCCAAAGTCTGTTTACACCACAACAGTCACCAAAGTAACCATATCTAGTTTCGTATTACAAATTGAGACAGATTATACATACCAATTCAGCCACCAGGAGCGCTAGTGTATAAAATGCGGGAATATTTAAATTCTTTTTTATGTAAATATATAAAATTTATACAGTTTTTACTAAATTATATTTTCTTGAGATTGTAAATTATTTGTACATGTTTAAAATAATAAATTATTGTGGTCGTTTTAATTATTTCGGTCTAAATACTTTGAAATAGAACAAGGGCTTTTGAAATTAGGTCATCTGTGTTATAAATTAAATTGTTCCAGAGTAAATTGAGTTTTTGGTGGGTACACGTGTAATATATTTAAATTAACATTACCAAAATTTTAATGTATAATCATAAAGCTAATTTCAAACTTCGTATATATAATTTTGATTCTAATGCATGAACAGATTTAATTTTAAAATTTTAACTGGATATAGAATGAAGCAGGTTATATAATTTTATTTTAAATATATTCTAAGATGATTTTTCGTTAAGTTTTTAATTGGAATAATTCTAATTTAAGTATAAGGGTCATTAATCCTTCATCAAAACGTAAAATTTATTGCCGAAAATGCGTGTGCAAAGAAAGAAGTCAATTTTCTTTGACCTATAAATTATATGAGTGTGTACTATAGAAATTTGAAAAGTTCCGAAGATTGGTCAAAGGATAATTATTAATTTTACTTCCTGTATATTAATTGAGAGAAATTCTCCTTTGGTTGTCGATCGATTTTTATTAAGAAAACGATTTTAAACAAAAAGGTTATGCTTTCTGCGGCGTCAAATTAATTGGCTCCGTACCGAGCGTATCAATTCATTGGAAAATTCTATATCACTTGATTACTTGATATTATATAAATATTATCTGTATAAAGAGCAGAAAATTGTCACCGAACAGCAGCTAAGCGGGGGAGAGTAAATCGTTAGTGTAATACTAAAGAAAATAATAACGGGGGGAATATATATAATATATATTTCATCCCGAACAACTAATCCAAAAAAGCTAGATTGAATGAAGTTTTCCGTTATTTCTAGGTGAAACATGTTAAATAGAAATTCAATTAAAAAACTAGGTAGGTTTCACTATTATATTTATTTCTCGATACATATTTCGGCTATCACGCCATTTTCAAGAGTTTACAAAATAATTGTTAGTTGTTTTTTTAATGTTGAATATAGATTTGGTTATAAAACATAAATACTATAACAATAGGGGATACGCATAGAATTTATATTTTATTTAAATTACATTTTTTTGATACGTTAATACTAGTTATGTCACCTAACAAAACAAAAATCACATTTTAATAAATATTTCAGCGAAATTTTTACTTGCCCGACCTTAATATATAAGGGGCAAGTATTGTAATCGCGAAAATTTTCGATGTTGAGATTTTGACTGATGACCACGTTTTATGGTCCAGGGAATCCAAAAAACCTATTTTCGAAGTGCCGTCCGTATGTGTGTGTGTCTGTGTGTCTGTGTGTGTGTCTGTATGTATAATTTAAACACGATAACTCAAGAACGGTTCAACTTAGAGAATTCCTTTTGGTACTAAAAAATTCTCCTATTAAATGGGAAGAACCCTATTGTTTTTTATAAAGATCGTTTGAATAGAAATGGGAGTTTACTCGTGTTGATTTTAAGATTTTTGCGAATATTTAGCAACAGAAAAATTTACTATAAATGACTATAAATTACTATATACAGAAAGTTACTATAAATGCAATAGCTAATAACTTTTATTTGAGACGTTTTTTGATAAAACGAATAATTTTGAAAATTTTTTGTAAAATTATTTAAAATTTTTCCAAGTCTCAATTTTTTCATATTTATATATAACGTTTCCATGGTCATGATAATTAATTATAACAAAAATTTGTATAGAACATAATTTGATATATTTTTGAAGATTTAACTAAATATTTAAAAAAAAAAAAATTTAAATATATATTTTTTTTTAATTTTATTTTTTGGGAGGGCAAATCTAGTGGAGGTTTCCCTTCGCCACTGGTTTAATTATTATATTATAAATTTTAAATAAAGCCGACCACAGCGCGAAGGTTGCCGACTAAATACGACTGAGCATGACGTCAGAAGCTACACGTCCCAGACGGTAACCAGATAACTGGGGCCGTAAGACAATTCGGGCCGTTCACAATTGGGGCTTTTCACAACTGGGGCCATTAACAACTTTTCACAATTTGAATTTCTCCGGCACAGATTCTGTATTTTCTATAAAGTCTTAATCCTATAAGGGCTTCTAGCTCATCGATATTAAATCGTCTACAAATTCTCGTTACTTCTAATTCTCCATAACGTATATTATCAGTGTTTATAATAAATCCAATTAGCCGAAATATCCTTAAGAAATGGTACATTTTCAGTATTTGAATCAGAACAAAGTCTTGATTTCATCCTATCAACCTAATAGAAATTCAAGACTTTCAAGTTTTTTCTTTGAACCCAGAAATGTAGTTTTAGAATTTTGATCTTCACATGAGTTTTTGAATTGGCGGTGTAACGCTTCATATGAATCCCATATAGCTCGCACTGTTTTAAAACTACTCGCTACCCATCGAATTCCAAAAATTCGTCCTACCTTTTTATATTTTAGTCCTAGTTCATGGCATATGCGCTCTAACGAATGAGAATTTTTAGGAGACTGGTTATATAACGTATATAGTCTGTCTAGAAAAGATTTAAAATGGTTCATGCCACGTACATCTATCATAGCATCAGATACAGATAATTCGAGTCTATGATTTAAACAATGTCAAGTAAAAAGTTTCGGATATCTTTGTTGAAGTCGGATTACCACACCAGAATATTTGCCTAACCTTACACTTGCTCCATCTATGGCAATTGCAATCCAGTTATTTTTCAACTAATCCTCGTGAAAACCGTATATTTTTAGGGTCGCTAAGAGTTTGTTCTCGATATGTTCTGCATCTCGAGAATCCAGCTCGCACAAATCAAGAAATACATATTCAGGATATACTCCAAAAAATATATATATATATATATATATATATATATATATATATATATACAGACGATTCCGCTTAATTGGGCCACCGCTTAATTGGGGCAGCCGCTTATTTGGGACAAATCTCAAAGAACAGAAACCAAACCAAGGAACCAACAATAAATTTACATGTTTAATTGGGACAACATTCCGCTCAATTGGGACAGTTAAGATCACAGTACATATTATGTTACACATATTCTCAAGAAAATGTACAAAGAATTTAATATTACAGCGTTATTTTATGCAGGAAGGAAATGAACATCCGCACTGAATACCTGTGCTGATTTTGTAGAAGTGAAATGTTACAAAAACAAAAGACAGACTACACTTGACGCATTTTTGCATTGAATTAAATTGTATGTACCTATTTATTATTATTTTTTCTTAAAAGTTTATATTTTTTGGTTATATGTAATTTATAGTTTTGTCCAAGAGATTATAAAATAAAATTATTGAAAGAAAAATATGCATAGTTTAATTTTATGTGAAATTCGCTTAATTGGGGCAGCCGCTTTGTCCCAAGAAAGCGGAATCGACTGTATATATATAAGCACAGGGTATACGCTATTCGTTAAGATCAAACCACAGGGTATACGCCGTATACCCTTCAATACAGCCCTGATGGACTGCGACTTTGATGGTATGATGGAAGTAGAAGTATTCTGGTAGCATAATAAACGAGGAACAACTATATTTTTCAATGGAAATATTGTTAGTTTCATATAAAATGCTTATGAATTTGATGCATAGAAGGAATTTAAATATGACATATTTTAAATATAAATTCCAATGAGTAACATTCAAGAAACATTTGTTATGTTCCAAGATTCAAGAGGGTAGGTGTAGGTCAATTTTCTGAATTTTCACTGCATTTCCATTCAATTTTCTTGTGACATGTTTGTCGAAAATTCCATTCCTTTACTGAAAGAAGAAAAATAACAAAAACTTAAACATGCGTGAAAAATTCATTGAGATATACTGGTAATCTAAAATTCTTCAGTTCAATGAATTTCAAAAGAATATACTTCAAATTCTTGTTTACTGTTTGGGACTTTAATGCCGGTAAATTAATTTTTAATTTACCGGCAATTTTACTGATAAATTTTAAATTCGGGAAAAATCATGTCTCTATAGCATTGTTTCGGTAGAACTGATCTCGTTTTTCCCAATGGATTTTTAACAGCACAACAATATCTGGATAATAGTCTTCAACCTATTGTGCGTCCATTTCGTGGTGCTGTTGGTGATCAGTTTCATCTTGCCCAGGATTAGGGTTGCCAGGTCGCCAAACCTAATAGCCGAACAGACCAGCCAGTTTGGCCGGACGTTTGGGTAAAAAAGCCGGACACCCTACATTATTGAGGATTTGGTTTCTCAGTATTAATAGGTACGACAATTTTTTTTTTATGTAGAATCAAGCTTTTTTGATATTACCATAAATCTTGTTAAATTCTAATGAAAAATAAATAAAAAATAAATAAAACGCCAAATCAGTCTAAATAATTTATTATTAATCAGTCAAATAAAGTCATCAGTCAAAATTATATTCTAGATAAACATTTATCAACATTTTTAAATTCTTCTTAAATTAAATAAAGGCAATTGCACAAATAAGTCTTATTTACTTGCTATTACTTCCCAAAACAAAACAAAATAAAAAAACAATCTAAACAAAACAAAAACAAAACAAAACTTTAAGTTACAACATTAAAAATAATTATTCATATTTTTGGTTGGCAGAAATCTGCTTTAAAAGCTCAGTTTCTTTCAAAATGCTTTTGACCATTGCTGACCTATCAAGGAAAAAACTCTTTCAACGTTTGCGTTATGTCCTGGGATCGCAAAGTAATACTGACAAATAGTTAGGAATTCTGAAAAGCAATCTTGATTACTCATCGATTTAAAATAGGCTACCCATTTCTTGTGTGCTAACAGCTTCTTGAAATTAACGTTCTCTTTGTTATTTTTCAGAAAACTTTTAAGGTTTTGCAGTTGATCAAAACATTTGCTATCGTCAAGTTTAACGTTGTTTTGTAATAGGATACTTATAGTATCGGAAACTTGATTCCATTCAGGAACATCTTTTAAAGTCATCCATATGAAATGTTTTGTGTCTTTGTATAAGTTTTCAGTCCAAGATCGTAAATATTGTATTGCAATAATGTACATGTTTTTTATATCCTCTTTGAACGCAGTCACCTGTTCAGAATTTTCGTTGTTGTCTTTGAATTTACGCAAAATAGAAGTCACTTTCAGTAGACAAAAGTCTTGTTCAATCCTTGCATTTATGCTATTCATTATCTGCGGACTGCGGGAGCGACCGACAGTCGACTCGCCTGCGATCGGCCTCGCTCGGCGCTCGCTCGTTTGCGAAATGTAAAAAGCCTAACAAAAGCCGTACAAGCCGGACACCGTTTATTTTGGCCGGACACACAATCAAAAAGCCTAACTATGTCCTGCTTTATCCGGACGCCTGGCAACCCTACCCAGGATAATGCTCGGCCACATGTTGCGCGAACTGTAACAAACTGGTTGGATAACGAAAGTATTGATGCGATACCATAGCCAGCACAGTTAATGGATCTAAATCCGATTGAACATGTGTGGGACATGCTTAAGAGAAGAATTACTCCACATATGGATAACATCCACGATGATTTTAGATTCAGAGAGCTTCTAAGAGCAGAATGGGCGCAGTTACCTCAAGAAGACATCGATAATGTTATTTTGTTCATGAATCGCAGATGTAGGGTTATGATCAATCAAGCTGGAGGAGTTGATACTCTCAGGGCCAGTTCGATGCAAAATTTGGTTAGCCCCCCCCCACCCCTTTAACAAGAAGCCTGAAGTGCCGCCCAGTAAAAAAAGTAGTTTTATCTAAATCTCCTTTCATGGCGCCACCCATTTTACAAGAAGCCTGAAGTGCCACCCAGTAAAAAAGTACTTTTTTCTAAATCTCCTTTCATGCCCCCCCCCCCCCCCCTTTACCGGAAGCCTGAAGTGCCACCAATAAAAAAAGATATTTTTTAAAAATTTCCTTGCATCGCGCCCATGTTTACTAGAAGCCTGAAGTGCCACCCAGTAAAAAAAGATAGTTTTTTCTAAATTTCTTTCCATGACGCCCCCTTTTACTAGAAGCCTGAAGTGCCGCCCAGTAAATAAAAATAGTTTTTGGTAGATTTAATTAAAGGTCACAATACTTATTACAAAAATTGATGTGAAGTGTGAACTTTCACACATTTCAGGATTTCGCAGGTATTTAGTAAGCGAATGATGATTATTTGGGATACCAAAACAAATTTTATGTTAAAATATTTTTTTTTGTTAATTTTAATACGAATGTCTAATACCATTATTTAAGTTTCTAAATATGTGCAGTATTTTTTATATATATGTATATATAGCAAGGTTCATTAAGATTTTGAAAATTGCGCCTATGGATTCCATTAGTTGTTTTAAGTCATAACCCCCCTCTGATTTCGTGTATTAAATTTCCACTGATTATTAAATTTACTCTTTTAAAAATTAAATGCAATATTTGCCCAAATATAACTAGAATTATGAAAAATAATTTAAACAAAATAAAACTGTAAAAAAAAAAATGCCTTGAGAGCGGATCGAACCTTAGTTTGCAAATTAGAACGCGAGCATGCTAGACATTACACTATGAAAGTATGTTGGTTCATTGTCTTAGATAAGCTATTAAATTTTTCCGAAAACATAATCTGATCAAAAATTCCTGTTGTACTGTTCCGGTTCACACAAATGTACATTACTTAGAATTTTTTCAGATCTACAGGGTATGGGACAAAATTTTTTTTGCACAATTTTGCAAAAATAAAATTTTGATCGTTAATCCACGTACTAAGGGCTTTCATTTGATACCCTACACAGAATTTAAAAAAAAATATACTACTATTTGTTTTCGATGAGCAGATATTTGTTTATATTTTTAGGGGATATGATTTTTAGATGTTTTAGTATTTTTCCTATGTGCGGGTCAAAGAGTTGTAT
The DNA here is from genome assembly GCA_963971575.1 of Liopterus haemorrhoidalis. Lineage (NCBI taxonomy): Eukaryota > Metazoa > Arthropoda > Insecta > Coleoptera > Dytiscidae > Liopterus > Liopterus haemorrhoidalis. The sequence continues at coordinate 40,118,372 of OZ020619.1, forward strand.
AAGCATGCCAAATTTCAACTCTCTAGGTTTAGCCGTTTGGCTACAATTTTTACCGAACAGACAGATAGACAGACGACAAAATGACGGTATAAGGGTTTTTTGGTCATACCTACAAAACCCTAAAAATGAATATTATTTTAATTAAAGCTATTTTGATATTGTAATAGGCTATACATTTTTTTTTCGACTCAGCGCCCCTTGATTGTGGCGCCCCGATGCGGCGCATCGCCTGCATACCGTCTTAAGTCGTGTTAAGCCGTCTTATACTCTCTATTAGCATTCGTTTGTTTCTTCATTTTTTACAATTCTGTACATAAATTATACATTAATTTTTTTTTCTTTTCAAATATTGATTATTTTTATAAATAACATTTAGATTATTTTGTTGTAAACTATTCTTTATTAAGTATTTTAATTGATAGATTACAACAAACGTACAAAATAAACCATACGCTATTTATTTTCATATATTTTTTTATATCCCTAGGCTTTTCCGATGAGTGTATTTTGTGTTTGATTTGTTAGAAAACAATTCAATACGGTACTTACGGCTCACAGATCCCTAGGGGCCCGTGAACCTCTGGTTGGGAAACGCTGCCTTAGAGGTTATTTAACAATTATTTTAAAAAGAGCCGTTGCTAAAAATACATTTATCCCCTAGGGCCTAGATTGTGTTCTGGACGCTTTTGTTTATTATTTTTAATTGATATACAGAGGCAACCCTGAAATCTGACATCCCTTTTCGTTATTGTAATTTTAATTACACGATGTTTTTGTTTTGATTTATTGTTTACCAATCACTCAGTTTTTTTCACGTACATTTTATAAATCAAAACATTCTGTGTTATAATTAACAAGGGTTCGGTAAAAAATAATTTACTGATTGATTTCTATATAGCCATAGGCGTAGGAAGATTTTCTCTTCCATGAAACAGGATCAGCTATTTTAATAAACAAATGTTTCATACTCAAAATAATTATTGAAGATACCTGTCTCATAGGAATTCTCTGAAATTTAATATAGATGACATTTAATTACGAACATTATAATGCAATATATACATTATTAAACTGTTTTCTACGAAATAGAAATGTTTTATAATTAAAATTTGTATAACAAGTACGTTTTAAATCTATTTATTTAACTTTATGAAAGTTTAGAAATGTATTTCAATGACATCCAATAAAATGGGAATAAAAATAACTTCATTCATAAAATAATGCATTTTAAAATAATCCGTTCGTATTATCTGTCTCATTTTGTATTACAAAACTAAGAGGGAAACTTCATTTTTTATATTGTATATTTAAAATATCATCTTAGGGTGGTAATTCTGAAATGGCACCTTTCAAAATATTGGACAATTCATAATTGACATTAAATTATATGGATTATATGTCAATTTACTCAGAGCTGTAGTAAGGTAAACTTGCGCTAGGGGCAGAACCGTGTTTTGGCGCCCTTAGTAAATAAAAATAAGGTTCCTACCTCTCAAAATTTAAGTGATGAGTAAAAAAAAGGGTCTTCACCTCGCAAAATCCAAGTGACGAGTAAAAAAAAAAAGGTCCTCATCCTTCGCCATGACGCCCCTTAACAAGCCCGTCAGCGCCCTTTTCCTTAGTGCGCTAGGGCTGTCGCCCCCTCCGCCCCCCTTACTGCGGCTCTGAATTTACTAATTGTATAACACAAATTGACAAGTATTTGAAATATATTTTATACAACCAGAACAGAAAATATGAATAAGCGGAAACAATTAGATATATAAACAAAAACACATATACACAACGCTTATGGAAAACTTTTGGAGAATAATGGAACAAAATTAAAAAGAAGCGAAAAGGGCTAAATAGGGAAATTGTGGGGTTGATAATGTACCACCTTTTATTATTTCCATGGCAGAATTTTGGAAGAAGAATACACGGAGTAAATTTGAAATAGGCATTGGGCGCTAATCAAAATTTTGCTTGATGGATGGGAGTCTAAATTTGTAATAATAATAATAATAATATTATTATTATTTCCAGACATATGTGTATATACAGACAGACATATGTGTGACGTTATAAGGGTTTTGTAGGTATGACCACTAAAAAACTTATAACGTCACTAAATGTGTCTGTCTGTCTGTACGGTAGAAATTGATGCCAAACGGCTTTTTAAAATTTTGAGTGGTCTACCAAATGAAACCTCTTAATGCGTGGTTCAACAAGCATATTTTTATTTTTGAAAAATCATATTTTTTATGGTGTTTTTGCCAAAAATATGTCAAAAAACATTTGTCCCCCACCTTATCTCTCAGAGGGGTTGATCTAAAAATCTGAAAAAAATCACAACAAAAAATCACTTGTGCAAGTACTGGCACAAGTACTTGTGCCAGTACTTGCACAAGTTACTGGCATCGTGTAACCGGGCCATAAGAGTTGGGACGGTTTTATGACATTATAAATGACGTATTGTCCTTATCGGAGACTCAGTTGTATCTCTTAAGCCGCATTCAGAGCTCTTAAATCAATAGCTTATGCACTGTATCTTATGGACTGTTCACTGTCACCAGCAAGTTTGTCATATGATAAGACGTGAAACCGTTCAGACCTCAAAATTTAATACGCTGTTTGTTGTGGATTGTGCATAATTTTCTAATCTTATAGCTAGTGAGATGTTTTAATGAGACAGACATATAAACACATTGGCTATTGCGTTCTATCAGAGCCACCGTAGTTATCGAATGCCTTTACATAACCTAACATAATGTCATCATTAACAAATCTTGCTCAAAATTACAAAGACGGACTGTAAATATGATCAATTTAGGTAATTAGGTAGTTAAAATCTAGGACTACAGAATTATAAGAACGATAAAATATTTTACGAAGTTAAATAGTTGGTTTCAAAGTTCACAGATGGAGGGCTATTCGTAACGTACTAATTTATAACAGATGTGAACGGTACATGGAACGTTAAAAGAATGCATTAAAGCATAACCCACAACGCACAGTCTATAACTCGTTAATTTAAAGAGGTCTGAATGCGGCTTTACGAATGTTAACAAATTATGGATTCTTTGCAGAGATGGGCGTCTACGCGTAAACTTGAATTTTTTACGTCTACGTGTAAATTTACCGTAGACAGCGTAGAGAAGTGTAGACTGTGTAGACACGTAGAATCTAGCGTAGAATAATGAAAAATGAGGTTATGTAACGTGTAAAAAAATAAAATACCGCCACTTTTAAGCAGAAGAGCTAGAAAAGAACTCAAATTTAATATTTTTGACAGCTTCCTGATTAAAACAACTAGTAATTTTTTATTTTAATTTTACTTTAGTAGTTCATACAGACAGAAACCAAGTAATTTATATTGTCCATAACAACATACGATTTGTGAGATAACATTTTTGGAAACAATATATGTAATTAGAATTACATAAAATTGAAATAAACATAAACATTAAAGTAAACTATTTAAACTATTACCATTCTATTATTTAAAATATTACATTTTAACGTACTGCGCATGTACAGTTTACATTCTACATTCGACACGTAAACAAAAGCATATTCTACTTGACATGTTTACGCGTAAAATCTACATTAGTCTACATCAGTGATTCTTAACCGGGGCGCCAGCGCCCCTTTGTGGGCGTTTTGGAGACCTGGCGGGGCGTTTTTAAATTTTTAGCATTTAGGGGGCGTTACAGAAGTTCGAGTGGGCATTGTATCAATATAGAAAAATAAGGTATGCTCATTTGCTCAATTGTTGCGTACACTGCACACATAAACATTGTAAATAATTGTGTAGACGATCGCGAATAACATATCGCGATCGGGTAACCACGTTGCGTCTGATTGTTTGGCTTTTGACAATTAGTGCCGGATATATTCGAAAAGATGAATGAAAGTCTCCTGAATCTTCAAGGAAACAATATCAGCCTTATTAAAGCCAATGGAGTTTTATTGAGCTTTATCAATAAACTCAAATTATATAAAAATAATCTTTGTTGGCGAGAATACCATCAGTTTCCTTCTTTATAACAATTAAAAGAAGATACGCTCAAGGATTCTGATTTGGAAACATACTGTAGCCACATGGACGCCCTTATCGAAGATATGATAATACGATTCAAATACTTGCAGAAACTTGTGATACCAGCTTGGTTAATTAATCCATTTTTATCAGACGTAGAAAGTCAGTCAAAATTTAAAAGAGCAGTTTATTGACCTACAAAATGATTGTGTAACCAAAATAATATTTAATCAATGTGATTATAATGCTTTTTGGGTTCGTTTTCGTCCTCAATACTCTTTTCTGTGGAAAGAAATAAAATTACCCATCATAGCATTTCCATCTTCCTATTTAGTAGAAAAGGGTTTTAGCGCAGTAATGCATATATTGAAAAAATCACGAAATCGATTCGAATCGCCAAAGAGGAGATTTGGGATTATGTTTGACTAAACTTGAACCTAATATTACGAAATTGGCGCAATCACATGAGGCTCACGGATCTTATTAACTTTTTTTTTTTTTAATTTCTTTAATAAAAATTTTATATTAAATTATTTACTTATTCTATTTAAATATTATTATAATGTTGTATGTGATATTAATATGACATAAAAGGCAATAAATACATAATGTTTATAAAAATAATAACGTGTTTTATTTCTATTTCTCATCATTTTTTATTTATAGTAGGAAATGCATTGCATAAAATGCATACCTACATAGAGAAAAGTGTAAATTTAAAATTTTGTTTTTTGTGTGGAGGGGGGCGGTGGATAATTTTACTGTGGTAAAGGGGGCGATTCTTTCAATACGGTTAAGAAACACTGGTCTACATTATGTATTCTACGCGCCCATCACTGATTCTTTGCATTTCCTCCTCGCATTTTTTCATGTTCTTATGCCACACAATGGCTTTTATGTGGGTGAAGGTTTTTTTTTATGTTCTTAATTTTTTATAAATTCCGATAAAATTCAATGGCTTCAAAACCCATTTTTAATACTTTTGACAAATGCTGTGACCAGACCCTACGCATATATCACGGTATAAATCATAGTATTGAACCTATTCAAGTTTTTGACACTTTTCTTACTCCGCCCTTGAGTCGTTACTGAAACTGAAAGGTTGATGTTTTCCAGTGCTGAACCCAAGGTTCATGAACTAAGCGTTTATGTAGTAATTACGTTACAAGAACGCGCTTTACATGAAATAATAATAGCTAAATTGACATGAAGACAAAATGAACAAAAATTAAGTAAATATGGTGTTTACCTAAACGTATAATCAGTGACAAAATTTAGTTTTTTTTTTATTTATCATAAAATTTATAACAACCTTCTATACGAGAGATTTATTAACTCAAATAACTGACGTGCTCGTTCTTCTTAAGGCTAGTACACACTAGTAGACATGTTGCGCGATTCTGGTCTCTGAGACGTATCTCAGGTTGTCTACGACAGTGCTTCTTAAACTTTATGATGTCGCGGCTCCCCTGCATCACAAATCGATAGCCCACGGCCAACCTATTTTTTTTTTTTTTTTGAACCCAGGTTGGATAATATTTTTTTTTTGTTTTAAATATACGACGTTAAGTTCTTACAAAATCCAAGAGAACGCGCTAGTAGTATCGGAAACAAGTTTGTTTCTGAAAAGTACCACATGTCACTAGACTGCTCTCAAATTTACAGCAATATCCTGTGCGTGGTTTCATTTTTACAATCGATTGAATCAAACAACTTTTGTTATTTAGGAACAATGGAAAAAACGAGTTTCGTGCAGTGATTAACACTTTCATTTGAAAGGCAAAACATCGAAGGAAATAAAAGCCGAGTTGGATGAAGTTCATGGCACATTTGCACCAGCGTTTAAAACTAATTACAATTGAGTGAATGAGTTTAAACATGTTCGTACATCTACAAGTGATGATCATCATTCGCGACGTCTACTTGGAGTGACTACGCCAGAAATGATTGATAAAATCCACGATATCGTCTTGAGTGATCAACGAGTCAAAGTGCGCTAACTAGTTGAGGCCATAAGCATATCACATGGCTCAGTAGTTTCAATTTTGCACGAAAAATTCGGTATGAAAGAGATATCGGCAAGATGAGTGCCGCGTTTACCCACAGTGGCCAAGCAATCGTGTGGTTGATGGCGAAAATGCATGAATTACGCTTTGAATTGTTCCGTATTCACCAGATTTGGCCGCCAGCGTCTTTTTCCTGTTTTCAAACATGAAGAAACGGCGCGCCGGCAAAAGATTCACGTTGAACGAAGAGGCATCATAAAAAGATGCCTATTTTAACGCATTCCGGAATCTTACTTTTTGGATGGCTTGAAAAATTTGGAGAAACGCTGCGCGAAGTGTATCTAGCTAAAAGGAGTCTATGTTGACAACTAAAAAGGAATCAGTTCAAAATGTGTTTTTCCATTGTTTGTACGGACTTTTTGACCTACCCTCAAACATATATTTTTTTACATGCTGTCATTCAATAATCTATTTACAATGATTGCGGCCCACCACCTTAAGGAGCCCTGGTCTACGAAACATGTCCATAGACCAATTCCCGTCTACGGGCCTGTTGCGAGACCAAAAATTGCAGGTCTAAAGTCTCCCGATCGAAATGGCAGACCGCATGCAACGTTAGACATGTTGCGAAAAATTTGGACGTCACTCGGCGTCTACAGGCGAGACACGTCCCAGTCTGTCTCCAGCTACCGAGTGGTGTGATTCGGCTGTTTATAGTTATTTTCCAAAGTTTTATAGTTCTTTTGAAGATAATCGCTTCGCAAACCTCTGGTACCATTTTCGATATTGCTTGCTTAGATATTCTGTAGGTGTACAGGAGAGGCTCATGAATGAGTCTCCACTTGCTAGGAAACGCAATGTGACTGCCAGTCGAAGAGAAGCTGGGATGGTTTCTCTAAATTTTGTATCTTGCTTCATTATTATCCCTCCATCCATCAGAAGCAAATGTTCAATATCAGTAGGCGTCAGCCGGGTGAAATTCCGAAAACCCATGGCGTCTTCCAGTCTTAATTTATTTAATAATGCATTACCGAACCTAGGTCCTTCTGCGAGCACTTCGCACGTTCACCAACGTTTACGTTTTTGCGTTTTTTTCACTTGTAATTAGCACTAAGCAGGAACTCATTCCACACAAAACAATGTCCTCCATGGTGGACTGCGAAGATAAGACTTTCACATCGTAGTATGGACGCTAGACGAGACAAAGAACGGTGTCTCTAGACGGTCTATAGATAAATCGCGCAACATGGTCTACTAGTGTGTACTAGCCTTTACGGTTTTTTTTATGTACATTTTTGTTGGAACGTAAATGATAAGTGAGATATTTCAGTTTCAAGTAGAGCAGAACACAAGAGTTTCTTTATTCTAAACCAAAGTTTTTTTCCAAACCTTTTGTCATGGCGGACCGGCATGCGACCTAGAAAAAATTCGCGGACTGGCAAGTTTAGAAATTAATGTGTATTCGCGACTCAAACTAACGTTGGCGGTGCTGCGTACGACAGTTGATGGCTGACGAGAAGCGTATATGTCAGAATTTTTTTCTTAATATTTATCTGTTCAAACAATATTTCGGCAAAAAAGCACTGTATTTAAGTCACTATATTTAAAAATACGTCTTAATTCACATAAACTGCAGCACAACACACAAATATTATACAAATATACGCTTCTGTTTAATTTACCAAGCCGCCACCAGATGTCTCACTGTGATTACGAACACAAAAAAAACAACAAATAAAAAATAAAATATAATTAGTGAAAAAAGAAATAAATTATTACTTAAGGAATTAACAGATTAAGGACCGAGATTTTTATCTCAAAATTAGGTGGGCTATAACTTATTAGGCGAAGAGTTGCAAATGAAAATTTTTTAGTGAATAAATTTATTGCGAGGTGGATATCTCAGCCCTGTGACAAAAAAAATCTTGCGAACCGCCAAAAAAATCCCGCGGACCGGCGGTTGGGAAACACTGTAGTAAAGTTTATATAACAGTCGTAGATACAACAATTTCCTTCGATTTATTGCCAGTTTATTAATTTAAAAATAATTTTTGGATTTTTGGAATCATTTTTGGAAATATTAGAAAAATTAACCATGGTAATTTGCCACATTTAAAAACATATGAAGTTCATATCAAATATAAAAAATTGATGCGAAGTGTGAATTTTCACACATTTCAGGGTTTTGCAGGTATTTAGTAAGTGAATGATGTTTATTTGGGATGCCAAAACAAATTTTATATTAAAATATTTTTTTGTTAATTTTAATTCGAACGCCTAATACCATTATTTAGGTTTTTAAATATGTGCAGTATTTTTTTTTTATATAGCAAGGTTCATTAAGAATTTTAAAAATTGCGCCTATGGCTTCCATTGGTTATTATAAGTTTCGCCCCTCTGATTTAGTGTACATTGAAACAGAATTAAATTATAGTTTAAACAATTTCCACTGGTTATTAAATTTACGCTTTTAAAAATTAAATGGAACATTTGCCAAAATATAACTAGAATTTTGAAAAAATAATTTAAACAAAATAAAAAAAAACAAAAAATAATATTGTCTCTTCTCGCAGGATCGATCCCTTTCGGATCGAGTTACTTAGGTAAAGAGCCAGCGCAATAACCACTACACCAGCATACACGTTCTAATGTGGCGTGTTACAAAGCTATAACTTGTAACGTGTACATTATTAGCAAAAAATCACAAAAAAATGCGTTTTTTTCCAAAAACATAATCTGATCAAAAATTCCCTTTGTACTATTCCGGTTCACACCAATGTACATTACTTAGAATTTTTTCAGATTTTTAGTTTAAACTATCTGGGCTACAGGGTGTGGCACAAAAATTTTTTTGCACAATTTTGGCAAAAATCGCTTCAAAATAATTTATTTTGCAAAAATAAAAATTTGATCGTTAATCCACGTACCAAGGGCTTTCATTTGATACACTACTCAGAATTATAAAAAAATATATTTTTTTTCGATGAGTACATATTTGTTTATATTTTTAGTGGGATATGTTTTTTAGATGTTTTAGTATTTTTCCTATGTGCGGGTCAAAGAGTTGTATAAGCATGCCAAATTTCAACTCTCTAGGTTTAGCCGTGTGGCTACAATTTTTACCGAACAGACAGACAGACAGACAGACAGGCAGACAGATAGAAAACTTCTAACAACCTAAATTATATTTTATATAAGGTAAACTATCCTGGGGGGGGGGGGCAAATGCCCCCTATGCCCCCCTGGCTACGTCCCTGCCTTACGTAACGGCCAAACGCAAGTACAAATCTATTTTATTTATCATATCAAGAATTATCCCTATTTATATAATGGTAAAATGACCCCGTTTTGCGCTTTAAATTCTAGGAATGCATAGTGGACCTTATCCAGGATCTGGTGGTTGTGAGGAAGGACATTTAAAAGATTTTTATATTGATAAATTCTTAAGGATTGTAGAACTGTACGTGTTTTCTTGGTATTCGGTAGGTTTAGTACCTTGGTGAATATAGTTCCAGGGTGATCTACTTGTTTATTAGAGATTTAATTAAAATACCCTTCAGTTCAGCACTGATCTTGGCGTTATTCAATTTCTACGCTGTCACAACAAAATGCTGCACCACTAAATTTTGAGAACACTATAACATGACGTCAATTGCCTCTATAAATTATGATAAAAACTTCAATATAGAAATATGTTTATAAAAAAACTTATATTTTATATCAATATTTTTTATAGGTAGGTTGGCAGTTGTTTAATAAAATACTTGTAATTACAATTACAAATATTAGGTTGGAGGGAAAGTTCTGTCGTATTTAAATAAAAATATTTTAAGATATTTAAAAAAGTATATATATAATTATTATTCATTGATATAATTTCCATTATTTGTAACAACTTGTTGGCATCTTTCAGGTAACCTGTCAATTCCTCTTCTGTAAAAGTTCTCGTCCTTGGAATGAAAATAGTCAGCAACTGCGTGATACCCTTTTCACACTAGAACTTTAAGACGAGTGAACTTAAAGTTCCCAGATGTTTAACATCGGTATGCTTTCACACTTGATATTTAAATCTCCGGTGCTGTCATCAGCTACAGTAATTTTGTCCTTAAGTTACCGTTATGAAATTACCAGTTTTGAACTGTGAAACAAATATGGATATTTCATTTCATTCTACAATAAAGACACTACAATAAAGAATATAATCCACCTGTATTAACATGTAAGTCGATAAATTTTATCTCAATTATTGTAGCTCCGTATTTTATTAAACACATTATTAAAATAAATAATATTATTATAACAATAAGTATAAACTTCTTATAACGTCGATATAATACAGTATTGTTGTTTATGATAATATAAAATGTTGACAGCACAAATTCAAGGAGTATTTTTTTATAATAGAAATTAAGTTGGCAATGCGGACGATGTTTAAGACGCAGATCTCTGTCTTAAACATCGCTTGTATTTACACGAGGCCATACGGTTTCACATTAGCGTTTAAAGACACATTCACTTTAACATCCGATCTTAAAGATCTAGTCTGAAAAGGGTATTAGAAACACTTTCAAACGAATTAATTTTTTTCCTGTTAGATAATTTTGCAGAGATCTGAATAGGTAGTAATCTGATGGTGCAATATCAGTTGAATATTGTGGGTGACTAAGAACTTCCCATCCAAACGAACTAAGTTTTTGTTGCGTCACCATTGCGGTATGCGGTCTAGCGTTATCTTGATGGAACATGATTCTTTTTCTGGACGCTAATACTGGTCTTCTTTGCTTGATATCTGTATGCAATTTATCGAGTTGGTTGCAGTACAGATCCACAGTGACAGTTTGCCCCTGTTTTAGCAGCTCGTAATACACTGGACCTTTTCTATCCCACCACAAAAAGCATTACTTATTTTTTATGAATATTTGGTTTTGCAAGAGTTGCTGACGATGTTCCAGGTTTGCAGTAAGCTTTTCTTCTCGTAATATTCTCGTAAAGAATCCACTTTTCATCTCCAGTAATTATTCTGCCCAGAAATGGCTCCACATTGTGTCTAATGAGATGTGATGAGCATATTCTTACACGATCTGATAAATTCTTTTGGGTCAATTCATGGGGGACCCAAATTGCTTTAAGACAAAACCAAGAGATTTAATGTGGTCACCAGCAGTTGTATGATGGATGCCGAACTCTTTTGCAATTGCTCTAGTTGTTAGTTGGAGATGCTCCAACATGGGCCGCAAAACATTATTATCGATCTTGGATGGTCTTCCAGATCGAGTATCTTCTTTTAGACTTAGATCTCCGAAACGGAATTTTGGAAACCATCTTTGGCAAGTACGAACATTTACAACATTTGTTTCAAATACTGCACATAAGTTATCACATGCAACTGACGCGTTGCTTCCTCTTTCGAACTCATACAACATAGAATGTCGTAAATGCACTTCATTCACTGACATCATGCTCACTCTAAATATGGTAAGATACTGATGAATTCTTGAAACAATTCTTTTTATATTCAACAACAGATAATAAAACATATAATAAAAATATCCCCATGTCTCATAAGCCACACGTGTCTTTTATTTACAAGCAAAATTAGTTGTTTATTTAAAATAAGTTTATTCAAAAGTAATGCAATATTTTTCATATTTTTTGTTCCGAAAGTGAAGTAAGTGAATCTAATACTATTTTTTGTGCTGAATTTAAATATGTTTTTAGAATTAATCTATCACGTAGGGATTTTAAGTGGCACCCACTTAAAGTTGACAGTATTACGTATTTAGGGTTTTGTAGGTATGACCACCAAAAAACCCTTATAACGTCACTCATGTGTCTGTGTCTCTGTCTGTATGGTAGAATTGTAGTTAAACGGCTGACGATGAATGATTTGAAACTTTTTTCCAAAAATATACTAAAAAATAGTCTCCCGCACCCTTTAACACAGGGGTGTCCAAACTTTTAGCTTCCCTTGGTGACATTATAAGAATGCGAGTTGTTTTGGGCCACACATAAAATACACTAATACTAATTAATATGTTATACTGTTTGAGAATGATTTTATGATTCCCTCTAAAGAACGCATTCAATTAAAAAATACATCGCTTATAAATTAATAGCAAATTGAAATTGTATTTGTAGTGTTATTAATGTAAGATGACCATTCGTACTGGTTTTACCAGTACTGTACTGTTTTTTTGGTCATTGGTCCTGTTTAGTCGTGAAATATAACCAGTACAGTTTAGGACACAAATTTAAAAAATTATTCATTTTTCAAAACATCGAGTAATCGTTCCATCTTTCAGTACGCGCGTAAATTTAAACACAAAATACGGCTCAGCACTGTAGCGGCCTTTTCAAATGTACCTTCTTAATCTACAATATAAATAAATGTAGTACATTTTATTTTTTCACTTAAAGACAAAAAAACTAAGCTTACTCTGCAATATTTTTTTAATATACATATATTCTACCATGGCCGCTCCTAGAAAAATTAACTGATAGGGGGGGTCTATTTCTAAAAAATATCCGATAAATAATATAAAATTTATTATTGCCTCTTTACGGGGAGGGGTGGTCTTATATGTTAATTACATTTTGACTATGATTTGATTTTTATTAACAAAAGAGATTTTATTTTCAGTAGCTTATTAAGTATATGATTTTTTAGTTCCTGGGGGGGGGGGGGGGATCAGGACCCAAGGACCCCTCTCCTATTGCACGCGCCTGTACTTGAGCTATTTTAAATGTCCTGGTTTTATATTTGACAAAAATGGTCACTTTAATTATTTGCAGAGCCGCAGTAAGGGGTGGAGAGAGTGACGGCCCCGGGCGCACTAAGGGAAAGGGCGCTGACGCTACTAAAAAATGGTTTTTTTGTTTTTTTGTAGGGGGCGCAAATTATAATTTTTGCCCCTAGCGCAAGTTTTCTTTACTGCGGCTCTGGTACTTGTAATCAGGGGCGGATAGGTACAACTAAACCGGCCCGGGTAAATTGCGACCAGTGGCGGCTCGTGACTTTTTGGGACTCAGAGCTGCAAATTGTAATACAAGAATAGGTTTAGGTGTTTAACCACGACGTTTTATCATATAAGATTCTGTTGAATTGCATCTTATAATTATAATTTTTGCTTTTTGCACTTTCCGAAATATTTAAATTTGGTGTGTGTCGCCCAAATTTTTAAATATCATTTTTTTCTTCTAACGTTCGTCTGTTAAATGGAATTTCCGATAATAATTTCACAGTATTTTTTAAACCTATTGTTTTATAATCTAAAATACGAAACGTATTTGCTAAGCTAAAATACTTATGTACATTTAAAAAAAAAAGTTAGAAAATACTAATTATTAATACCTACCTAAACAATAAATTTTTAGAGATAATATAGGTATATTGATTTCAGTTACGATTAAATAAATACATTCAATAATTTCATAGTACTGTGATCACTGTTATTGTGACGCTAACAGCATTCTTACTCCGATCCCCACCAGTTTATCACTACTGCCTATGAACCGCTATCCCTTTACAAGCCTACATTTGCACTTTCCTTAATGGCCCGGTTACACGATGCCAGTAACTTGTGCAAGTACTGGCACAAGTACTTGTGCCAGTACTTGCACAAGTCGTTTTGTCGTTTACACGTATTCCAGTATCTTATTTAAGTAACCTTGCAAAGAACCCGAAACACACTGCAAAATGTAGATGCTTCCAATTATATTTTATGCGTAAAACCGTCTTTTTAACGCGCCAATTTTCGATGTTTAACCTAATTTTATGTATTTTATGCGTACGTCTTTCCAAACAAAAATGAATCGGCGCCAAAAACTACATTTATTAAAAAAATGTGTGAAAAAGTTTGTTTTTGTAACCGCGAAAATACATCAGCTGTTCATGGCGGCCATTTTTAAGTCACTGGCACGGCTACTTGTGCCAGTAAATAGGAACGGCTTCTATTCACTTGACTTGCATGAGATACTTGTGCCAGTACTGGCACCACTACTGCATGTACGTTTACACGATGCCAGTGATTGGTGCAAGTACTTACTGGTGCAAGTTACTGGCATCGTGTAACCGGGCCATGACGCTAGGATATAAGCAGCGCGACGTAGACTTATTCAAAGGAAACTTGCAAATATTTATGAAACAATAGCATTCAATGTTCAAAATATATTTTAAAAAAAACATTTCCACACCACAATTACTATGTTAAATGCATTTTGAGTTCAAAAAAAGATTTTTTTAAAATTATTTTCAAGTAAGAGCTGCAGCTCCGCAGCGCGTACTCAAGAGCCGTCACTGATTGCGACATTGGCCCAAGAGTAAAGTAGAAAATAATAGTAATACCTAATAATTAATACCTAATACATTTTCGAATGAATACAATTTTTGCAGCTCTTGCAAAGTGGCTCACTATTTATGGTTTTAATTTCTGCCTCTTCTTCCTCATTTTGCACTATTTCTTCATTTTCCTTTTCATCTTGTTCATCATTCTCGTGTACCCTTTCGTCGACATGGTGAGAAGAAAAATTATTTAGAGATTTTTTAAAATCTTCTCAATATGATGCAAAATTGTGTAATTCTTCATGTACAATTCTATTGTATAATTCTACACTTAATAGGTACCTACAAAACCCTGAAATGTGTGAAAATTCACTTCACATAAATTCTTTATTAATTCAAATCGAATTAATCAAAATTAATTTAATATAAAAGCCCACACCTCTCTGAAGAATAAATAATTATTATTTATCAGCAGAATAACTTTTTATATTTTGTTATAAACTTCTAGTATGCAGAATTTGCATATTTTAGTAGTTATACAAGGTGTCTCAAAAGAAATTTTATATTTAGTGGATCGATTAAAAAAAAAGTAAGCCGTATATAGAAAAAATGTTTATTAATTATTAAAATACACTTTTTGGGGATTTATTTCTTAAAAATAATATCGTCTAAATGTAGACCCTCGCGTTCTCGGCACTCATTTAATCGAACAGTAAAATTACTTATGACGTCTCGGCAGGTGGACTCAGGGATGGCTGCCATTTCGTGACGGATATTTTCTTTCAAATTCGCCAGTGAAGTCGGTTTATTGGCGTAAACTTTAGATTTAAGATAACCCCATAGGAAAAAGTCCATAGGGGTTAAATCTGGACTGCGTGGAGGCCAATTTATGTCACCTCTCCGGGAGATCAATTTGCCTGAGAAAATTTCACGAACACGTGGCAGAGACATATTGGACGTGTGTGAAGTTGCTCCGTCCTGTTGGAACCATGTTCTTTGGTTATAGCCAGGAAAGTTTTGCAGTTCAGGTACCAAGAAGTTGTCTAACATCTCCACATAACGCTCTGAATTCACTGTAACTGCACGTCCCCTTTCGTCTTCAAAAAAGTAAGGGCCGATAATTCCTCGCGCCGACATCGCAGCCCATACGGTCACTTTAGGCGAATGTAGGGGTTTCTGATGTTTGCGTTTCGGATTCGTTGCACTCCAGTAGCGGCAGTTCTGCTTATTTATGTGGCCATTAAGATGAAAATGAGCTTCATCCGAAAACAAAATGTTGGTAAACGTTGAAAATCGCTCAATCACCTGATTTACGAAATTAAGCCTCTGACTGGCATCTTGGGGCTTTAATTCTTGCACCAATTGAATTTTGTAGGGGTGCAGCTTTAGGTCTTTGTGCATAATGCGATGTAATGATGATCTATGCACATTTAAAGCACTTGCGCGCTTCCGAATTGAAAGGTTCGGGTCGTCACGAACAGACTGATTAACATTCTCCACGTTTTCTACCGTTCTTGATAACCTAGGTCGCCCGGATTTTGATTTATCCAGCGTTGTACCAGTCTCTTCAAACTTTTTAATGTCGAATGAGAGGAATGCTTGGCGCATCATTTAAGTGGCGAAAACCTCGAATACTGCAGAATTTTCTACGCGCTACAGTCGCCGAATCACCGTTTTTGTAAAACTCTCGCACGCATAACGCGCGGTCTGCTCCCAAGAAACGCTCCATAGCTACTAAATTCCCAAGAGCCAGGCTACCGATTGACATAACCCCCGCGCCCCTCGGATACGTTGCGTTCACGCAGTAAGCTAAATAAATATAAAATTTCTTTTGAGACACCGTATAATATTCCCAAGCAGGCATGGTACGATTCATTGCTAGATTCTTTATTTGGATCTAACTTTTTCTAGTTTTTAGTTCCAGACCGCTTCTGGCGTTTTTCTTATCCTTTTTGAAACCAATATTAACAAATAGGCAAGGATTTCAAAATTATTAACAGCAGAACTCTATCTTAAAACATTTTGTAGATTTTTTGTTTGCGGTTTTTTAACAAAATGATACCTAATCGAAAATTCAAAATGTTTTTGAAGCGATTGACAGATTTTTAATAGAATTTATAAAATATGCAAATATCTCAACTTTCTTTCATACATTCAATTTTATCAAGCATCTTTTATATTGTTTTTTATATACGAGAGTACTTAAATTTTCTCCCGTCAACTTGAAAAAAGTGTGAAATTTCATTTAAAAGTTTTCACTGATCAAAGGTACATAAATCAAAAACAATATTTAGTTTTTCTTCTAAACAAAACTAATATTTCATATTCATACTTATAAAATAACTTGCAGCTAAGAAAAATTCCATTCATTAACTGAATTTCAATATGAAAAGTTTAATAATTAAATTAAATTCCACTGTATATTTACAAAGATATGTTGATTTTATTCTTCAGACAACATAAATATTAGGTCGTCAAGGATGAAATTTGTAGTTAACAATATTTCCAACTTAAACAGCTTATTATTTGACATTGGCTTAATATTTTACCGTTCTGTTTTTTTTTTCTTTGGAAAGTTACACATCTCGCCTGTTTAAAGAAATTATTGTTATTGTATGCTCTAAAAAATAACAAAAACTTTTTAAAAAAATTAATTTTGTTGAAAATGGAACGGTCGGAAATTCGCCCTATTATGAAGTATGAGTTCTTACGTGGAAATACGGCATCGCAGACCGCGTGAAACATTAATAGTGTATTTGGCTCTAGTGTTACTACGCAGTAGACAATATCCAATTAGTTCGCCAAATTTCGTACAGGTAACTTAAAAATCAAACAAACAAAAAATTGACTGATCGATCACAGCAGAAATATACTGCAACCAACTGGACGAAATGATGCAAAAACTTAAATTAAAACAGCCTAGATTGGTCAACAGATCCACTCCTATCTTATTGCAAAACTACAGGAATTAGAGTTGGAAATTCTTCATCATCCTCCATATTCACTAGACCTAGCCCCGACTGACTACCACTTCTTCCGTAATTTGGAAAACTTTTTAATAGAAAAACAGTTTAATTCCGACAATGCTGTAAAACTGGCCTTCCAGGATTTTATATACTCTCGTCCGCTAGGGTTTTATACCACCGGCCTGAACAACCTGCCGCTTAAATGGCAAAAGTGTATAGACAATATGGGTGCATACTTTGATAAATAAAATAATTCCTTATATTTGTAAGTTATCAACCAATTTTGCATTTTTTTCTACAAATTTCATCCTTGACGACCTAATAAAAACATTACGGCCCAGTCTTTTCTTCAGGTAAACCTCTAGGTAACTATCTGACAGATATGGATACTTTCATAACACCATCATGGTCTTTCCAAATAGAATGTAATACTCCTTTAGTCTTTTTATTCAAAGATGTCACGACATTCGTTACGCATTCATTTTCATAGTTGTGAACGCTGTCATTAAACGTTAAAACTGTCTATTAAATTTATCCACAACGCACAGTGTATAGTCGAAGCTTTACAGTCCAAGAAATTAAATTGGCAGAAATTAAATTGACTTTAAAGAAACTTTGTTATTTTATTTGTATTCAGCAAATGAGATCCGATTAAATTTGATGATATTTTTAAGTGACACTCTTTATGCTCATATCCACTTCTCTCGTCTTAATTATGTCAATAATCCCATTGACCTTTTAAATATCTCTTTAAACTAAATCCAAAACTGTTAAAACTTTAGCTATAAAACGGTTTATAACACTTTAACGCAGTTATCTACAGCGTACAATTACCCTTCTCTAAGATGTTAACACCTAATAAGTAACATTTTTAATACCACTGTTTGTAAAGTGCAGTGGAAACACAGAATCAACATTAAAGCAGTAATAAAAATCGTGACTAGTAATATATTACGTACATAGTCCTAGACAGTTAAGATACGTGACATAAACAAGGACACTTCTGCGTTTCGAGAAAGATGTCACCTAAAAAAGGAGTTTTTTAAATCTTTGTTCACATTGACATGTAATAGTTTTGTCAGATTTCAAGGTAAAGATGTAGATAAAGTCTATTCCAAATGATTAGGCGAAACTAGATTTTCAAATCTAGTAATTTTTACAGATTGATTGAAGCTTTTGATCATTTTGTTCAGGAAAAACTAACTTCAATATATAAAAAAATTGATGTGAAGTGTGAATTTTCACACATTTCAGGGTTTTGCAGGTATTTAGTAAGTGAATGATGATTATTTGGGATGCCAAAACAAATTTTATATTAAAATATTTTTTTGTTAATTTTAATTCGAACGCCCAATACCATTATTTAGGTTTCTAAATATGTGCAGTATTTTTTTTTATATAGCAAGGTTCATTAAGAATTTTAAAAATTGCGCCTATGGCTTCCATTGGTTGTTATAACTTCCGCCCCTCTGATTTCGTGTACATTGAAACAGAATTAAATTATAATTTAAACAATTTCCACTGGTTATTAAATTTACGCTTTTAAAAATTAAATGCAACATTTGCCAAAATATAACTAGAATTTTGAAAAAGTAATTTAAACAATATAAAAATTAAAAAAAAAAAAACAAAAAATAATATTGTCTCTTGTCGCAGGGTTCGATCCCTTTCGGATCGAGTTACTTGGGTGAAAAGCCAGTGTCAAAACCACTACACCAGCATACACGTTCCAGTGTAGCATGTTACAAAGCTATAACTTCAAAGTCAAGCAAAAAACACAAAAAATGCGTTATTTTTCGAAAACATAATCTGATTTGTAGGTGTGACCAAAAAACCCTTATACCGTCATTTTGTCGTCTGTCTGTCTGTCTGTCTGTCTGTCTGTCTGTCTGTCTGTCTGTCTGTCTGTCTGTCTGTCTGTCTGACTGTTTGTCTGTCTATCTGACTGTTCGGTAAAAATTGTAGCCAAACGGCTAAACCTAAAGAGTTGAAATTTGGCATGCTTATACAACTCTTTGACCCGCACATAGGAAAAATACTAAAACATCTAAAAACGTATCCCCCTAAAAATATAAACAAATATCTGCTCATCAAAAAAAAATATATATATATATATATATATTAAATTCTGAGTAGTATATCAAATGCAAGCCCTTAGTACGTGTATTAACGATCAAAATTTAATTTTTGCAAAATAAATTATTTTGATGCGATTTTTATCAAAATTGTGCAAAAAAAATTGTTCCACACCCTGTAGCCCAGATAGTTTAAACTAAAAATCTGAAAGTAATGTACATTGGTGTGAACCGGAATAGTACAACAGGAATTTTTGATCAGATTATGTTTTCGGAAAATAACGCATTTTTCCTATTTTTTGTTGACGATGTAAATATTTAATACCTTATATAACACTGTAAACCAGTATACTTGCATGGTGTAATCGTTACCTATCTCGCTTTCTAAGTTGCAGACTAGGGTTCCCTTCCAGTCTGAAGACAATTTTATTTTTTCGGTTTTTTTTGCATTTTTATTTTGTTTAAATTATTTTTTCAAAATTCTAGTTATATTTTGGCAAATGTTGCATTTAATTTTTAAAAGCGTAATTTTAGTAACCAGTGGCAATTGTTGAAATTATAATTTAATTCTATGTTTCAATGTATACGAAATCAGAAGCGCGGAGCTTATGACTTAAAACAACCAATGGAAGCCATAGGCGCCATTTTCAAAATCTTAATGAACCTTGGTATATAAATAATTCTGCATATATTTAGAAACCTAAATAATGGTATTAGACCCTCGAATTAAAATTTTAACATAAAATTTGTTTTGGCATCCCAAATAATCATCATTCACTTACGAAATATTTGAAATTATGAATACATATATCTGCGAAATGTGTGAAAATTCACCCTTCACATCAATTTTTGTATTTTTGCTCTAAAATGTACGGGAGAGCCAATCTGCACTTATCTAAAATCCCATGTTAAACTGCTATGTTTCGCGTTTCATTGAAAATGCGTTTATGGCTGATTTTATTGCAGAAGGGGGCTGTTCAAAAAGCAAAGTAACCAGAAAAAGTTTGAAAAACTCTGGTCTAAATAAAAGAACCCACTGACATTTGCTGATGGTTCTGAACAATCCTGTCACAGTTAAGTCGTACTTTAACAGTTTTCTAAATCTTCTAAGAAAGGATTACCATTAAACATTTTTTTTATTCCAAAAAGGATATATCCTGTTTATAAACCATGAAATTAGATTTCAAAACCAGAAATTTCCAGTTAATTCCTTGAATATATTTTTTTCAAAGTGATGTCTAGACAAAAAAGGACATATTCCTTGTGTAAACTCTAAAAAAGGATAACTAAACCACTTGAAGTAAATTAAAAACCAACTTGCATACGAAATATTATGGAAAAATTCGTGGAACAATTTTTTCTGACTAAAAAGGATAATATAGAAAAAAAAAACCGGAAGTTTATTCATTGAATATAAATTGATGTTTTAAGTGTTTATCATGTTTTATGTGAAGAATGTTTGTATATCATTTGATCAAAAAAGGATAGTAATTTGTGTCTTTCACTAGAAAACTAGGATATTACAGCTAAAATGGCATGTTACCAACTTTCTGAAAGCATTATTTATTCCTAGGATAAAGCCGGACGTGATTTTAATTTTTAAACAACCCGGAAATCAAAGTAGAACTTAACAATTTAATTTCCTGATAAATATACAGGGTAAATAACATTATTTATTAAGTACGAGGGTTACTTATATGTTTTAACAAAGAAATACTTGATGGCAATATTGAAATGTGTCATTACAATATTCGTAAAATTTGACATTTGTTATTGTGAAATCAGTGGCAGCTTATAAATTGACCGAGTAGTTCGTTGAGAGCGAGCGTTTTAAAAAGACAAGTTTGTGAAAAAATGGATATTACTCGTGAAGATTTTCGGTGGATTATTTTTTACGATTTTAGTAAAGGCCTAACTCAACAACAACGCATACATTTACTTCGTTCAACTTTTGGTAATGAAGCACCATCAGAAAAGACTTAACTAAAGATTAATATACAATTGGTTTGCAGAATTTGCAAAAATATCGATGTTGTGCGGAGACTTACCATGAGATAGAAACATCCTTTGGCATATCGCAGACTGCAATACATTCTATTTTGCATGAACATTTAGCTGTAAAAAAGATCTTTTCCCGATGGATTCCGCATAATTTGACCGAAGCTCAAAAAAAGGCTCGTGTTGATTAGTGTAAGGGAATGCTAAAAAAATTCAACCTAGGCACTGCAAAATTTGTATACAACATCGTTACATGTTACGAAACTTGGATTTATTCATATGAACAGGAAACTAAGCAACAATCCACTGTTTGGGTCTTCCACACAGCTCCCACACAGCACGTCAAACAATTGATTATTTGAAGGAGAAAAACATCGAATTAATGTTTCATTGCGTGTATTCACCTGATTTATCCCTTAACGACTTTTTGTTCTCCAATGCCAAACAAAAAATGCGACAGCGATTTTCATCACCTCAAGAAGCTGTTGAAGTCTTTGAAAACCATGTTTTTGAGATAACAACTTCAAAGTGGAAAAAATATTTCGAGAATTGGTTTGAACGTATGCAAAAGTATATAAATCTTAAAGGCGAATATTTTGAAAAACAATAAAACAGATTGTTCCAAAAAAAATTTTTCTTTCATAGTTTTTGTAAAAACTTGAAAGGTAACCCTCGTATGAATTGCAACTTGTGTTTCTTCTCGAGAATTCTTTCTCGAGAATTTCTCGAGAAAAAGGTAAAATTCTCATATTTCATTTCTCGAGAAATGTAAAATTTTTTTCTCGAGAAATATAAAATTTTCTCGACGCCACGTTAAACGCATTGTGCTTTTAGAAAACTATTTAAAAAAATTATAATGTTTAGTGAGTCACTGATTATAATTTAATTTTGATAAAATTTGTTTTCTGTCTCCCAAAACACAACTGTGGCAACAGATAAGAAGCGATTTATAATATTTAGCTTATTAGCATTTATTGTTACAATATTTTATTTTAATTTAGTGTATTATTTATTATAATCAATTACATTTCATTTTTTGTTCAGTTTAAAACTGTTATGTAAAACATTACCTACAAGTTAAATAAAATAATTATTACTATTATTATTAATTTCTTAATTTTTTGAAAATTTCTCTATACATATATATTTTCAATTAATAACCAATTACATGCCGTTTTCGTAATCAGTTTTAAAGCCCCGTTATCCATTTGTTCTAATGTTATTTAAATGAATACTTTAGTACTTTAAAGTTGACTATAATTTTAACATGTTTTTATCCTCTACAATATTTTTAACGATATATATTCTAATAATAATTTTTCCCGAGATTTCTCGAGAATTCTCGTGAAAATAAGTCTAATTTTTCATTTCTCGAGAAATGAAAAATGTCGAGAAATAAGTAATTGCAATACGTACGTGGAACCAAAACGATTGACTGAGAATTTGGAAGCATGAAAAAATATTACAAACCAACCTATGGTTTGAAAACTTAAAGAAGTACTCTTTATACATTATTATCATATTTATAAACATAATTACCATTGTTCCTTAACTTGTATAGAGACACAGACCCCCAGTATGGAAGGAGTGGAAACAGTGGCGTAGCTAGAGGGGGCGGCGGGGGCGGCGGGGGCGGCCCGCACCGGGTGTCACCCGTTTGGGGGTGATACACGGCCGCGATTGAAAAAAAATATATATCTTACAAAAACTGTTAAAAGACTTTCAACAACGCGTTGGAGTGCTCATTATGCTGCAGTAAAAATACTAGCAGAAATTTTTGATGAGGTTGTGGCTGCAATTTGGGAATTATGTGATCAAAAGGAAAATGTAGACACCAGAGGTGCTGCACAGAACCTTATACCTGCTGTATGTAATTTCACTTTTCTTTGATATCTTTTCTTTTGGAATGGCGTACTAAGGGAAATAAATTGCGCTCAGATTGCAAATTAAAGGTTGGAGTCTTGATCAATTAGCTATAAAAATAGAGGCACTTCGTCTTTATATTCAAGAAAAACGGGATCATATTGTAAAAGAGGCAATAGGACTTTCTGCGAAAAAATCGACGGCTTCGACATTCCAATAGAAAAACGAATTCGTCGTAAAAAACGAATGGGCAGGGAGATTGCCACCGATGCAGCACTCACACTGACAGCTGAAAATCAAAAGGATATGTTGGAATGTCTCGACCGATTCAGTAGGGAACTTCGAACTAGATCAAAATCCCATGACGATATAGCTTCATCGTTCGAGGTTGCCCAGACAAATACTTTGCTTTCGGCGAACATCGAAAAGTTGAAATTAGCTGTATCAAAATTTACTGGCTTTTACGATCAGGTATCAGAAGCAGAACTCCTCTTAGAGATATCAAGGTTGAGAAGACGTTTAAAAGCAGCCAATTTTATAGTGTCTGAGGTCTACGGATACCCAAGACCTCTTGAAAATCGTGGCATGGGATTTTACAGAATCCCTTCCAAATCTTATGGTTGCACTACAGTTATTTATGACAATTTGCGTATCAGTTGTTTCGTGCGAGAGGAGCTTTAGTAAATTAAAACTAGTCAAAAACTACTTAGATTGCAATGTTAACGATCGAACACGCGGCTACATAAAGTATTAATTTTGAAGATGTGATTTCCGACTTTGCAGCTATCAAAGCTAGAAAGAAGAGATTATAAAACTTAAAATATTTTTAAATTAAAAGTGTTTGCAAATTTCTTCTATATATGATTATGATACTTGATTGATAGTTTTGCAATTTGATGATCAATGACTTATAATTTTTTAAATGTTTATTTAAATTGTAGTATTAAAATTATACTTCACGCTTATCTGATTTTTTTTCTTTTACATAATGTTGATTTTAACCGTTTTCGAGGGGTACCACCATCGATATCCGCCCCGGGTGTCACCCATGCTAGCTACGCCACTTAGTGGAAAATAATCAATCGGGCCTAATTCCTGTGAATTTCCTTTTTACTGTTCATCACTTTTTTAATTTTTTCCTACTCATTACATGTTCCTAGTTTTCCTAGGCCCAAAAACTAGAACTTTTCGGGGACATAAAAAGCGTTGTTACGGCTCTGATTGCTAATAATACATTAATAACAATATTTTACAACACATCAAAATATACTAAATGCATAATACCTGTTGCTGCTGCGCGCGCCTTGTGACCGAGCAACCAGCAGCGCGTTAGAGTACCGCAAGTTATCTATCATACAACACTCGAGATTCATTCAGTGTGCTTTTGGTCGTCGAAAGATTATATTCGGAAAAGTGTGGCAAAAACACGCGAAATATTAAACCAGACAATAAAAAACCGTAAAATAAATAAATAAAATTTAAACTATTTAAAAGATTTGAACAATTAAATACAAAATAAATATTAAAACAAACCAGTCAGTATTATTAGTGACATTATGTTTATTTTTAAATGAGCTAATAGATTAAAATGGTGTTCAATTTATAAAAGGAGAACTCTAAGACTGATAAAATTATTTAAATTTTAAAATGTTTTGATATATTTTTTTAAACTTTAATAATGAATTATACAAATTAAAATGAACCTAATATATTTGAAATTATCTTTTAAAAAAATGTGTATTTTTCTTCAAATAATGTGTGTTTGTTGTTGTTATAATAATTCAGTATTAAATGACACAATTACTGATTCATTGGACTATAATTCTTATTGTGAAAAAGATGAAATTGATGATTATTCTTTTGTTTATGGTTATTTGACTGGAATGGGACAAGTCAGTTTTGAAAAAACTGTTACTATTGGGTTCTTGGGTGCTTATGGACAGGCTCAAGTTGTGTTGGGGGCTCTTCCGTTGGCTGTTGAGAAGGTTAACAACGATAAAAGTAAGATATTTTTAAAATTTTTAATATATTTAAATTTAAGAAATTGTCTATATAGGATGATTGAAGTTTTTAATTTTTTTGGAGGGTTCAGAATACAATATTTTTTCTTATGGAGGGCTTAGAGCAAAATATTTTTCTTGGGGAGGTCTCACGTTTAATTAAGATTCTGCAGGCCCCACGGTGCGTTGGGGGGGGGGGGGATTTTGGCATCAATGCTATAAAAATTTATATATATAGCAAGACCTTGCATAGTCCTGGTAATAAGTATACCTGTTTGAAACAGGACTAATCATGGAACTAAATACATACAAAAATAATAATTGGTTCCAAAAAAAATGTTCTCCCTGTTTTTCAATAAATAAAACGCGATTAATAAATTCAAATGTGTTTATTAGAAATAATTTAAAAAAATGTTTTTCGTAATTCATTTTTTATTCTCTAACAATTGCAGTAGTGATGTTTGCAAATTTTTCTTCTTTGGGCTTTTCTCTTCATACATTTTTTTGTAGCAATGAATTGCATAGTTTATCGTTCGGCGAATTCTAAAGTTTTACAGTTCAATTTATTGATCAATAATTTGATCAAGTTTTTTGTCAATTAATTGAACAATTTATTGGTAACCTTGAAAAAAAATCACTTCACACACATCAATTCATTTATCTTTTTTTTTTTGAAAAACATGGTGACATATTTATAAAAATGAAAATATTCACAAAATTATGAGCTGTGAACAAAAAGAAAAGAAATAACCCAGATGATGGTGAATTAGAACATTTGCGGTTCTGTCACATTTGAATACGAAACACATAACTTACACATTTCTTGGTTATGCTACAACTAAACAGATAAAATAGACCTAGAATTTCCTAAAAAATTGATGAAAAATAGAATTTGTTCTATAATCAAATAAATGGATCAATTTTTTCATCAATAAATTGTTTAATTTATAGTTGAAATTTGATACTTTACACACATCAATAAATTGGTCAATAAAAGGTCAAAGGTTGTTCCGCTTTTTGCGCCTTAATCCCGATTTTTTTAAATTTATTTGTTAAAAATCCTGATTTGGTAAAATTATAATCTGGCAACGCTGATATATACATATGCAACGGGGAAACCAAAAAAAATATTGAAATATACCGCAAAAAAGAGACAAATAAAAAGGGGGGGGCGCTCAGTTTCTTATTTTCATCTGTATAGATCTGAAAAATAAATTAAAATAGATCGAAATTGGTAAGATATATTTATTTACATTATTTATGTTCGAAACCAGCATAACTCTTCCACAATGCTGAATATTATAATTTTATTATTTTATTTTATATTAATAATTTTAATTAATTTTGTGGCTGCCAGTAAAAACCATAATAATGTCACATAATCCTAAAGATATTAATTACAAATATGATATTTGCTAATAATAACCCATTTTATGATATCAAAAAAGTATATTGATTACACTGATGACATATTAAAAACGATATATCAGTTTCTCAAATAATGTAGACCAGAAGTTAAAAAAAAATGAACTCTGAACTGTTCACAAGTTTTATTAGCTTGCAAATAAATGATTAAACATTTTTTAGGGTTACATAGAGTTTGCCCTGAACTAAGAATTAAAAACTCGAGTTACTTATTTTACTTCCCGATGGATTCCGCATAATTTGATCGAAGCTCAAATAATAGACCGGGAGCTCATGACAGTTTATGGTCTCCAATTTCATACAGCATGCCTTTTTGAGGAGAGAATATTTACCCTGTGACAACAAAGAAAATATGGTACTAAACCCCTGCACGCTTTCCGGTCATATGGAAAAAAATAATATTTTTACCGACCGCCAACATATATAAGGGAGGTATTGTGATCATACCGATTTTGACATTTCGAGATTTCGATGGATCTCCACGAATTGAGGTCCCTACATAATGTTTTGACTATTTTTAGCATGATGTCTGTCTGTCTGTCTGTCCGTCCGTCAGTGCGTCTGTCCGTTTGTCCGTCTGTCCGTCCGTCTGTCCGTCTGTCTGTGTACACGTGCAGAGCAAATTCGGCTAAAAGGATTTTTATAAAACTTCATATTTAAGCTTCTGCCATCAATGGCACGAGTTGATCAACTTTTGATAAAAATCGGTTGACTAAAAATGGGAGTTTACTCGTGTCGATTTTAAGATTTTTGCGAATATTTAGCAACAGAAAAATATTTCGAAAATAAATTATTCAACAAAAGTTGCTATAAATGCAATAACTAATAACTTTTATTTGAGACGTTTTTTGATTAAACGAAAAATTTCGAAAAATTCTTGTAA
This sequence comes from Liopterus haemorrhoidalis, assembly GCA_963971575.1. Lineage (NCBI taxonomy): Eukaryota > Metazoa > Arthropoda > Insecta > Coleoptera > Dytiscidae > Liopterus > Liopterus haemorrhoidalis. The sequence goes on from OZ020619.1 coordinate 40,145,890, forward strand.
AATTTTTCGAAAGTCTCTTTTTTTTATATTTATATGTAACGTTTCCATGGTCATGATAAATAATATTTAGAAAATATTATGCCAAGAAAATATTATTCTCTGTTAGAAAATATTAGGCCAAGTTATTTCTACTCTGCTGCTAGAATGTATTTTATACAAGTACTTTATGATGGCGGTTGGTCCTGTGGTGGCCACAGATGATTTTTTTTATTACAAGATCACGTGACCGTTTGAACCCTTTGGGACCCTGCGAATCACATGCCTATAATTAAAAGACTTTAAATTTGTTTTAACTTTCTTTTGATAAAAGGGCAAGCATTATTAAATCAGAGAAAAACACAAAAATTTTGTGCAGGGGTTTAGTACCATCCTTTCTTTGTTGTCACAGGGTAAATATTCTCTTCTCCAAAAGGCATGCTGTATGAAATCGGAGACCATAAACTGTCATGAGCTGCCGGTCTAAAAAGGCTCGTCTTGATCGGTGTAAGGGAATGCTATAAAAAATCAACCTAGGCACTGCAAAATCCGTGTACTAATCCATATCATAATCTCAATAGATTGCTAGTATGGTAAAAAGAACGCTTTTCGTATCAAATTTTTTTGATGTCTTTAATTTTAGCGAAATACAGAGGTCAAGAAGAAAAACTAATTATTTTTCAGTAATTGTGTACTCAGAATGTTTACAAAATATGAAAATTCATGAATAATGTCACCCTTCATACTCGTAAATTAGCTTTAAGATTTTTAGTACACAAAAAGCAGACATTTTAAATTTTTTAAAGAATTTATAATTTTCATAATTCTTCTGAACTGTAAAGTTGAGTTTAGAGCTCTTAAATTATTCGATATCTTATATTCCAGTATTTCCCAACCGCCAGTCCGCGAGTTTTTTTTGTTGGCCCGCGATTTTTTTTTTTTTACTATGCAACTATTCGCCTAATAAGTTGTAAGCCACTTAATTTTGAGATGAAAATCTCGGTCCTTAATCTGTTAATTGCTTAAGTAATACTAATATAATAATAATAACTCGTAGTACATACAAAGGTTTCCGAAGATACACGATAGGTACACGAAAAACAACAGACATAAGAAATTATTATATACGATATTTAAATGATAGATAGTTTGTGTGTTTTTGTAGATGCAATGCTGTTACGATATCTCAATATCTAAAAGAATCGCTTAATTTTGGTAATGCCGCGTCCGCTTGTGAATCTCACATTAACTAGGTTTGAGTAAGTCCATAGGTTCGAAGATACTGTCATTTTTACTGACGGATCAAAATCCGGAACCAGGGTTGGGTGTGCGTTCGTTGTTTTGAATCCACGCCAACAGTTTCAGTACCGTCTGCACTCCATAACGAGTGTGTACACTGCTGAGCTGTACGCTATTTTCAAGGCCCTGTGTTTTGTTTTGTCAGAGCAAAGTCGGTCAAATGTTATCTTTACGGACTCGCTGAGCGCTCTTAACAGTATCCAAGATCCATATCCAGTGCATCCTCTTGTACTAAAGATCCGGTTGCTACTCCACAATCTGAATGCTCAGAATGTGAGGGTAGAGCTGTTTTGGATACCGGGACATGTTGGTATTAAAGGTAACAAAGCGGCAGATGCAGCTGCAAAAGCCGCCTCCCACAGGCCTATGATTGATGTGAGTTTCATATTTCCAGATGACGCAAAGAGTCATCTGAAACACCTGGTTTTAAACATGTGGCAACATGAGTGGAGCGGAACACAGAACGTCAAGTTGCGACAGATTAAGGGAGACGTTAAGCCATGGGGTTCTTCCTGCAGGATTAACCGCAGGGAGGAAACCGCCATCACACGCCTTCGTATAGGTCACTGTTGGTGGACCCATGGACACCTCCTTCGATGTGAAGAGTCCCCTATCTGTGAGACGTGTAACACACATTTGTCTGTGTTACACTTTTTAACTGAGTGTGTACAGTTCGAGGATGGCAGGGAGAGGTTAAGTCTGTGCTATGACCTGTCAGTTGCTTTAGGTGACAACAGAGTACTCATGGACAGGCTGATACTCTTCCTGAGAGAATCGAACTTATTGTTTTATGTGTGAAGTCTTCCACCATATTTTAATGTGTTATAGTTATTTACTGTGATATTCGATGGTAATTGGCCACTTTATAGCCTCTTACCATCACCCCGAATCTGTTCAAATTTTCGAACAGACTTTTTATCTTATTTATTTGTGTTTGTCTGTGCAAGATTTCTTTTATTGAGTATGTGTAATTTTATTGATTTTATCTGTTTATTGATTGTTTAATTTATTGTTTTTAATATGTAGTGTAGTCATTTAAATGGGCTGCGTTAGGCGCAAATAGCCTTTGTTGCTGTGCGCCAAACATTTTAACTAACTAACTTAATTTTGGTAACTTCCTCAGTTGAACCACATGCTTTTTTTACACGTCATAGGCCAATTAACTCAAGTATACCTTAAAGCATGGTACTTATATATTTTTCAATCATTTAACAACTTCATTTCACAATTATTAATTAAATTTTGATGTGCACGGATGATTTTTCCTGAAATTTAATATCAGTAAAAACCGATCCGTTCACATCAAAATTTAATAATTGTGAAATGAAGTTATTAATGATTAAAAAATGCTCAAATGCCAGTGTAACTATTTATTGTACTGCAAAAACTAATTGCACACTCTTTTTGTATGATGCAGAAAATGATGCATAATTGCAATTTTTTTCTGTATGTAACGCGTGATTAAAAATAAAATCATTATAGTAATCGTCATTCCAAACGTTTAAGTGGAACTAGATTTTGAAATCTAGTAATTTTTATTTATTAAATCGGGCTTTTGGTTCATTTTGTTTAAGCTCTGTAAATCATACCTACAAAGAAAATTCTAGGTTAAGTTGATGGTCATTATAAACTATCATTTTCATTATATTTTGATTAATACAGATTTCCCATTTCTTACTTTTTTTTGTTTTCTTTTATATCCTTACATACCAAAATTTTTGAGAAAAGCGACTTTTTGTGGTCTTAAAAATAATAAGTGGTTAGTTTATTATTCCACAATTTAAGAGTAGAAAAAATTGCATGCATTTGTTTCCATTATTTACCAACAAATAAGTCGTTACTTTGAAGGCCACAAAATGCGATTTTCTCAAAAATTTTGTTATGTAAGGTAATACAAGTTTTACACCGTTGAATAAAGAAAGAAAGTTCTATAATAATATATAAAATAATATGTGTAGTGTTATTTGAAGAAAATTCGTTTACAGTTGCTTTTGCAAATCAAATGCAAAACAATTTTTGATACAGTTATCGTCCGACGTCGATTGCCCCAAATAAGTTTTATTTGAACAATGTTTTTGCTTAAAACTTTGCTTAAAACTAACATGGAGGAAACAGGGTTATGTTCTATTTGTAAATTTATAGGAGATCTCAATGTTGGCAAGATACCATAATGCCATCATATTATAAGCTGTTTCTCGAATTTTGTTTCGTGATTTCCCCCTGGTCTCAGATGAACTTAGTCTGGCACTGCTTGCAGTTTTCCAAGAATATTTTCGAAAACTGTAGGAGATACCCGAAAATGTGATTTGAATTGACGATCTGTAAAATTTGGTACCGTATTTACTGCAAATCCCACACTTTTTATAAAATTACTTGTTCAGATTCATCATCTTCATCATTGAAAAATAATTCAACGGCAAACCAAAATACATAATTTTGATTCATGATTGACGTGAACTAATCTAACAGTAAAAACACCGCCTAAAATTGTAGGGTTAGATTTTACGTCACAATCCAAGCTCACTCTGTGTTCGAGTTTGTACACTCCGTCAGTGTTCTATTCATGACGTCACCATCAATTGTTCGCTCAGCGCTCGCTCTACCCTGTACAACTCGAATGTACCCAAAAAGGCCTAAGCAAGTTCGTGACAACATAAAAGAACTAAACTCTCATTTAGTTACGCTTAAAACAAAGAAACAGACTATATGTCTTTGAAGAAATTTTGAACGTGAGTAGTACTCATAACCTTTGACTCTGGGTGCATTCGAGTTGTACAGAGTAGAGCGAGCGCTGAGCGAACAGTTGATGGTGACGTCATGAATAGAGCATTAACGGAGCGAGCGTTTTTGTGACGTAATGTTTATAAAATCTAACCCTACAATTTTAGGCGGCGTTTTTACTGTCAGATTAGTTCAGGTCAGTCATGAATCAAAATTATATACCTCGGATTTTCCTTGTTTTTTTTTTCAATGATGAAGAAATAAAATTAAATAAAAATTAAATAATGAATTAATTTAATGAATTTTTTCCATTTTAATTTTATGCACGGTGTATTTTAATAATTTTTTTGCTGTTTACATTACGTCACAAATACATAAAATGGCCGTACTCTGTAGCCATAGACAAATAACAATATTATTTGTCTATTGTTATTTGTCTAAGGCCCGGTCTTTCCACCTTCAGATAAAGTCCCAGGTAACTATCTGACAGATAAGGTTATTTGTAACATCATCTGCTGAGTAAATGTCAATACCAGTCAGTGAATCCAATACGTCAGTCTCATTATCCGTTAGATAACTATCCAAATCGAACACGTTTGAGTGTACAGAACATGCTCGGAACGCTCGGAGCGTCAAATCGAATGCACCCTCTACAGAGCTATTGAGCAAATTTAAATGTTGCAGTAATCAGCTAGTTTTTTATTTGCAATTTACATATGCAATAATTCCCTTTCGGAAACAGTGCAAGATCTTCTTAAGGAAGTAACCAAAAATTTGGTGTATAAAGCTATACATAATCTTGGTGTTTGTAGTGATTAATCTTGTTTAAAGTATCAGAACAAATTCCAACCGAAATTATTTGGCAATATCTGTCAGATCATACGGTAAACAATGTATATTTATACAAATTAATGTTTAACTAAACAAATACCTACGTTCAAAATTTATTTTCACGCGAAATATTATCGCCAAATCGCATTTTGTATTTTATTGACAACTGTTTGAAAATATACGAAGCAGAATTTACTGAGAAAATAAATTAAAATGAGAAAATAAGAATTATTTGCCATGAAATTTACAGTTTTGTATTATTTTATTTGTTTATTCTGAATACAAAGATGAGAAGGTAAATTTCAGTAGGGGATTTTATGAAAAGAAAATTATTTGGTGAACAACTGAGGTAAATGAATTCCAGTAGGCTTTGGTTTAGGTGAAAATAGAAACGGAACAGGTATTTGGGGGATCAACAACAATTTTTTTGGTCAACTGTTGGGGTACGAAGCTGAAATCCTGTAGGCTTTGGTTTCTGTCAGAACTAAGGGTTAAATAATTTATTAACCGCAACAAAGACCTACTAAATTCAAGAATATAATTCAGTGCATAATAAATTTCTCATTTCTAAATCCAAACGGTTTCTTGGCAATATACATTGTTCCAAGAAATTAATATGGTGCATATGTTAATATTAGATGTACCGGAAAGTTTTTTCGTTTATTTGGTATTATTAAAATAGAAACAAATCGAAAGAAAAAAATTTACTTTATTGAGTAAAATAGTTACCATTGCGATCTATAACACTCTGCCATTTATCAGGTAGAGAAAATATTCCCGATTTATAAAATTCCTGATTTTTTTAAAGGAAAAAATTGTGCAAGGCTCATTTTAACATGGTTCATATCTCTAAGTGTCTTGTTTCTTAAAAAGTGTTCCAGTGACCGAAATAAGTGATAGTCGGAGGGTGTTAGAACCTCCCAATCAAGCTCGGAATTTTTTTCTTACTTACTTTACTTAATCGTTGAGCCCTTTTACCATCATTGGTGTCGGGCTTTGTATGTAGAGTTTGATTGCTACTAGTACTTGTTCTCTTCTTTCGTGAGAGAACGGCGCCACAGCTTTTTCCATTCACTCCTATTCTTCGTCCTACTTTTCGCTCCATTCCAGGTGATGTCTCTTCTCTCTATTGCACTTTTGATTTCGTCACTCCACTCCTTTCTCGGTCTTCCTCGGCGTCTTCTAGTTACTTTGGCCCCGTTAACTTTCTTCGTGTCTCTACTATCTTCCATCCTTTGAATATGACCGTACCACCTAAGTTGCCCTTCTTCTATTACTTCTTCTACTGGTTTGGTTCTCAGTTCTTCTCTATATTCTATGTTCCTTATTCTGTCCAATTTTGTCTTTCCCTTGATCTCTCGTAGGAACCTCATTTCACTACTTCTTATTCTGCTTCTTAGCTTCTCCGTTGTTGTCCAAGCCTCTTACCCATATGTCAGCACTTGTATGGCCAAATTCTTAAATATCTGGACTTTTGCTTCAGTCGGAATTTCCCGTTTTGTCAAGATACAGTTCTTAATGCTATAAAATAGCCTGCCAACAGATCCAACTCGTTCCGATATTTCTCGGTCTATTTTTCCGTCTGCTGAAAAAACGGATCCGAGATATTTGAAATGCTTCTAATTTAATGAGCTGTTTCACCGGTCTTGTATATATATATATATAAATTCTTTATTTGCCCTAGGCCTTGCGGCGTTTAGGGTTTTAACCAATACATTTAAAAAAATCATAATAATAATAAATAATAATATTATAGTCCTTCCCTTCCCTCCAATAATTCCATAAAGTGTTTCCTCCAGCTCCCCATAGTTATCTTCTTGCTAATTCCTACCTTTTTCTCTCTGGCCTTATTTATATATTCTCACGCTTGTTTTTCATTATTTATCTTTTCGACTTCATCCTGTTGCCTCTTCATGTGCTTTTCTTTGTCCTCCTCGCAGGTTTTTTATATTGTTTCATTTTTCCCTTGTATTCCTCTTCCGTCCCCCCTCCTTTTATTTTTACCTCCAGGCCTTTTGCGCTTCCTTTTTCGCCTTTCTACAATTCGTTCCCCACCATGGCTTCTTCCCCATTTTTGGACTCCCCCATTTTCTCTTTTCCACCGCTCTCTTAGCTCTCTCCATCCTCTCTCCACCCCCATTCCTTTCCATTCCATCTTCTCAATTGTTGCCATATATTTACTTATTCCCTTCTCCGTCCAGTTTTGTGTATCCTTTACCTCCTCTTCATCCTCTCTCTTTCTCCCCTTCCTTATCTCTACTATTATCGGTTGGTCACCGATCTTGTACTTATGACCATACTTTTGGTTTTCTTGCAGCTTATTTTCATGTTGATCATGCCTAGCCAGTAATTATAAATATCAAGGTTACCTTGTAGACTTTCCTCATTGTTGGCAATTAGGGGATTTTTTTTCACGTGTCTTTTTTTTTTTCGATGAATGAGGTCAGGCATTGCCGCCTTGAAGAATAACTCCTCTTCTATTCATAATTTCTGGCCGATTTCTGGCCAAATTCTGATTCAGTCGATCCAATTCTTCACAGTAGAGATCAGAATTAACACTTTGCCCCGGTTTTAACATCTCATAATAAATTATTCTTTTATAGGGTCTTCCAGATCGAAGTTCATCATCCAATCATAAATTTCCTAATTAAATTTTTTTAAACCACTGTTGACATGTGCGTACACTTAGTTAATAACCATAAACAGTGCAAATGTTTTATGTAGCAACTGTACCAGATTTTTTTTATGGTACTCATATAACAAAGAGCATAAAAAATGTTTTGATGAAAATTCTTCCACCATTTTAAAATGCAAGGGTTTAAAATGAAACGAAAACAATAATTAGGTACTCAAGATTACAGAACGCAAAAGACGCATTTAAAAAAGAGATATAGTATTAGTGTATATAACAGTTATAAACACTTATACTATATATCCTATTGTAGCTCCGATGAAGAATAAATCTTATTCGAAACTTGTCAGCTGATTTGATTGGTTTTCATTGCTGTCCGCAACCCGTACGACCTCCTTCTTTAATATTTATCTACGGACACGACTATTCCACATCAAATCGATTTAATCTACAGGTTATTTCAAATGTTTAGGCGGAACTAAATGGGAATTTCATTCTTTTTGGTTAACACGAGAAGGGACCTTGCTTGGGTTATTTAATGTTTGACGTTGGTTTGTGAAATCCAAAAAAAATTGAAAGTGAGTTGAAAAAAGAAACGAGTGAAATCGAACATACGGACGGACAGACAGACAGATAAAAAGACGTTGCCTTTTATATATATTTTTATGATACGTTAATACCTTGGAGCAGTGTTTAATAATTTTAGGGTGGGCAAAGTCGGTGTCAATCAAATATTTTTAAGCTGAAACTTGTCATCTTAAAAGCTTTTAAACATTTGTAGTCCCTTGCTCTCATTTATTTTTAATTTTTTTTAAATTTTCTTCTTATTTCCATCGTATCGAAACGTGTAATTTTTGTACCTAATCAAAAGTATATTTTTTTAAATTGTTTCCAATCCCTTGGTAGTTAAGTTAATATGTTACTTCTGTTACCTCTGCACTTTTCACTCTATTCCCTACGGCTGGTATTTATATGAAATTGCAACTTGTCACTCTGCAACTAATGTTGCAGAAATGTCATGTGGGTGGTATTATATCAGGCGTAGTAGTTTCTCACTTCGAGTTTCTAAAGGATAATTAATTGTTATATGAATAATTAGTATATAGTATATCGCTGGTGACCTGGCAATACCTCCTATCTAGAATTTTTAGCGAAAACTTGTTCTTGGTTTGCATTGTAACCCACGCATCAGTGCATAAGTTGTGACAATAATTCTTAAACAAAAAAAATATTTAAGGTCTAAATTCCGTACAAAGCATTACCTTTTATCTTAAACTACGCAAAAACGGCTGACATAAAGCAGTTTTTTACCTCTCCTTTAAATTTCTATTTATGCAGATAGGAGGTATTGCCACGTCACCAGCGATATACCGAGTGATCATCCTTATAATATAATGAGCTAATTCTGTCCGTTCGTCCGGAATGATGATTTGTCCAATTTCGTAGGCATAAACAAGAAACTCTAGACACCCCTATATGTTTTGACCGATATGAATAATATTTTGCAGATTTATTCTCTAAGAACCTGCGAAAAATTATTATTCTCGAAAAATTTACAAATGTAATTACATATAGAAATGTCTAGGGTTTCGTAGGCATAAACAAGAAACCCTAGACAATCCTACATTCTTTGACCGATATGGACAATATTTTGCAGATTTATTCTCTAAGAATCTACAGATAAAACAACGTATTGAAATATCTAGGGTTTCGTACTCATAAACAAGAAACTCTAGACAATCTTATACCCTTTAACCGATATGAACAATATTTTGCAGTTTTATTCTCTAAGAATCAACCAATATAATTACATACATAAATGTCTAGGGTTTTGTAGACATAAATAAGAGACTCTAGATACTCCTATATCCTTTAACCGATATGAACAATATTAATAAGGTAATAATGTGTTTACCATGTACTGGTTTGAAAAATAAAACTTAAGTAGGCTATGGACAGAAATGGAGAGAGCTCAATAAACTTAGTTTGATCTCTGGGAAAAATTGGTACTTAATTTAAAAATTTGATCCACGAACATCTCTCTCTCTCTCTCTCTCCCTCTCTCTCTCTCTCTGGCGTCCTAGCAATAGAAATACAAGATTTTATTATGAATCCAACGATAGAAACAAGTCATAGCCTTGCATCGTAAAATAATTGAGAAAATTGTAATTTAAATTTTTATTCATTTTATTGAAATCTCGTTGTAATAAGAGTGCTTTGAGTGAGAATAATTGAACATGCTTGTTTTGTTTTATTACTTGTTGTTAGACAATTGTAATTTATCAATAACTACTATTTGTTGGATTAGTATTTCAAAGAGAAAATTAATATTTTTTCCCGTGAAAAACTGATATGTTATACGAGATATGTAAATTAAGTAACCGGACTGGCAATATAGCGTTTGAACTGGCAACATTTGGGACGCGGGACTTGGAGGGGCGGTAGGTGAACATTTGATACATCTTCAGAACTCGCTAGAGTAATTTTGTTGTCCGTAGCAATTTTTTTCGTGAAATAGTTTTTTCTAGTGCGTTCTAAAAATGAGAGATCATTTTGAGCAACGGTGCGCTGTCAGGTTTTGCTACAGACCTGGACACTGTGCAACGGAAACTTTTGCAAAACTTCAGCAGGTCTACGGAGACAGTGTTTTGTCAAGGACCCAGGTTTTTTGGTGGTTTAAGACATTTTCAGAAGGAAGAGAGTTGATTGAAGATGAATCACACAGCGGAAGGCTTTTATCATCAAAAACCAATGAAAATGTCAACAGAATCTAGTGTATTCAGATCGTTGACAGTCAGAATGATCGGGGAAGAGTTGAATTTGACTCACACTACCGTTCATCAGATTTTGACCAATAATTGGGGATGAGAAAAATCTGACAAAGCGCCTTGTCACACAGTAATTTCAATAAACGAGTTTTTGGCCAGTAAAAATATTCCTGTAGCTCCTCAGCCTCCTTATTCGCGTGAATTGAGTCCTTGTGACTTTTTCCTCTTCCGAAGATTGAAACATCACCTCAAGGGACGTCATTTTGGGACACTTGTCAAACATTCAAACGTCCATAACGGACCAGCTGAAATCTGTTCTAGAATCCAAGTTCCAGCACTGCTATGAGGATTGGAAGAACCGTCTTCAGCGCAATGTGGCTTCCCAAAGAAGTTATTTTGAGGGAGACAATATTGAATTGAAATTCTATTCGAATAAAAAAATAAATAAATAAAAAAATTAGTCGGGTTACTTAATTTACACTAGAGATGGGTCGTTCATGAAATAATCGGCTCACTGAGCCGACTCAGTACACTGACCGAAGTGACACGGTTCACCAAATTGAAACGAGCCGGCTCACGGCTCACTGCATAGTTTCGTCCGTAACCGACCATCTGAAAGTTATTCCAATATCCGAGTTCCAGCACTGCTATGAGGATTGGAAGAACCGTCTCCAGCGCTAATTTGATAATTTTACAATATTTTTTACTTCATTTAGTTGTTGTTCCCAGGGGGACTTAACGGGTGTCCAGGGGCCCAGGGGATGTTTTCTTATTTAGCACAAATTAATATATTGGAGGAACGGGGAAGTGTAAGTCCGCCTCTGGTTCTTTCTCCAGAGTCCCTCTCTTTCTTCCTATTCTCTCGGCTTCTCTCTCCGATCTCCTTCCTTCTTTTTTACAGTTCTCTCGCCCATCTTTCTCCCATGCCTTCCTTACTCATCAGTTCCTTTATCTCTTCCTCCTAGACTGCCATCTCCTTGCAGCTCTTAGCTAAATGCTCCAAGGTTTCCTCTTCTTGCTTAAACATTCTGCAGAGCTTGTTCTCCGGCTTTGCCCAATACCTATTACACCGGTCAAAAAAAAAATATTTTGTTTGAGTCTTTATTTTAATAACTATTTTCTGATTCTTTATATCAAAAAATATCTAAAACCTTCGTTTATTTTTGAAAAACTTTGCTTTTGTACCTTTTGCAACGATCAATATATCTTTATTTATTTTTATGACCATATAAGGAGAAGCGCGTTATATTAAGTAAGGGTGGAGACAAGCGGATGGAAAGTAAGTGGCATTTCACTTACGTGGTTCATAGTCGGTATGCGCATACGCATTGCCGCGATACAACGCATTGCCGCGATACAACGCATTTCGTGTGACGGCAGATCCAAAAATGGAATCAAAAAGTTGTAAACACGAGGTAGACTCATTCTGCTATATTTGCAGCGAATTTATCAAAACAAGAGAATGATTGGATTTCTTCCCAACCATCTGAAAATCCCCTATCACTGGTCAGGTGTACTCATCATACTTTAAACTCTCAAGCACAATTTTCACACTTTTGTAATTTCTTTTGAGCATTACGGAATATGCCAAAGGAAGAGATGGAAATTTATTTCCATTGTGAAGAAGGACAGCTTTTAAACTTTTTGTAGAACTGTCTATGAAAAGACGCCAGTCAGAAGGAATGCATGGAACGCCTTGCATAGGCGGTTATACTAATATCCTTGCTACCTTTATTTTTGTCGGACCACAAATAAAGAAAATAATGGCCAGTGATGAATTTTCACAGATACTCAATACTCATAAAAGGAAAGCCTGGAACAGCCTGAAAGCAGTGGTCCAAGGTTTTCTGGGAAACAACAGAGCAGACAATTACAAAGAGCTTATTGCAACTATGGTTGATAACTTTAAAACCATGATGGGTTGCAGAATGTCCCTAAAAGTGCATATGTTACCTGCTTACTTGGACCAACTTAAAGATAATATGGGAGCCTATTCGGAAGAACAAGGTGAACGTTTTCATCAAGACTTGATGGACTTTGAACATCGTTATCAGGGGCAATATAATAAGAGTATGATGGAGGACTATATTTGGGGGCTAATACGAGAAAGTCCATACAATCACAGAAGAAATACAAAAAATAATCATTTCTAACCTTTTTTATACATTCTGTTACAGTAGTTTGTTTCGAATGGTTTTCTTGAATATAAAACTGATTCAAATTCATAGCAAAAGTTTGTATTATTTTTACATACAATAAAGTTCTGAAAAAGGGAAATTTTCTTAAAATTTCATTCTGATAGCTACAAAAGCAAACTTTTTCGTGTAAAACTATTTTTTCTTTAATTAATAATGTGGAAGAATTAAAAATCAGATATGCAAAACCCAGACTCAAAATTCCTGTTGACCGGTGTTATTCCTCTCTTCGTTGCCAATTCTTAGCCTCGCTATCCTCCTGAAATAAATTGAACGCTATGTATAACTTCGTTTAAATATGAACCGTTTCTAAATTCATGCGATAAAATTTTTTAAATTAAATAAACGTTAAAAATCATATCCTTCCTAGTTTACAATTTAGTAAACAATTTAGTTTCAACGGATTTAAAAACAGATTTTTATATTTAAATTACTCCTAATGTATATTTCCCAAGATTCACCTCGTTTATCCGTGACCCATTTTGCAATTTCCGAGTTGCAACTACCACAACGGTTATCTAATCCTTTTTAAGCACAGCTTTTATATCTGTCCTTAAAGATTATAAGGACGACATGTGTATCGATAAATACTTATTGGAAACGGAAGTTAATTATAAAGCACAGGATATGAAGTGTTTGCCTACATTAATAGTTAAATTGTACCAGGAAATTGTTTATTTTTGTTTACACCGATTTTTAATTAATTTTTTAATTAATATGTCCGAGGACGCGCGAAGTACGGTTCGGGTGAATTCGCTTGCTCTGTAACCTTAGCCTTAGTCGCGACATCCATATATTTGAAGATGAATTTAAATTAGCCGAATATTTTGTGTGTTGAGAAAACGTGTTATTGAACTCAATTCATATGCGGCGGGATTTACAATGAGATTGTTAATGATTAAAATAAAAAAAAATTGATGTGAAGTGTGAATTTTCACACATTTCAGGGTTTTGCAGGTATTTAGTAACTGAATGATGATTATTTGGGATGCCAAAACAAATTTTATGTCAAAATATTTTTTTATGAATTTTAATTCGAATGCCTAATACCATTATTTAAGTTTCTAAATATGTGCAGTATTTTTTTTTATATAGTAAGGTTCATTAAGAATTTTAAAAATTGCGCCTATGGCTTCAATTGGTTGTTAAAAGTTCCGCCCCTCTGATTTCGTGTACATTGAACCAGAATTAAATTATAATTTAAACAATTTCCACTGGCTATTAAATTTACGCTTTTAAAAATTAAATGCAACATTTGCCAAAATATAACTAAAATTTTGAAAAAATAATTTAAACAATATAAAAATTAAAAAAAAAAAAACAAAAAATAATATAGTCTCTTCTCACAGGGTTCGATCCCTTTCGGATCGGGTTACTTGAGTGATAAATCAGCATCAAATACCACAAGACCAGCATACACGTTCCAGTGTGGCGTGTTACAAAGCTATAACTTGTGTACATTATTGGCCAAAAATCACAAAAATGCGTTTTTTTACAAAAACCTAATCTGATCAAAAATTCCTGTTGAACTATTCCGGTTCACACCAATGTACATTACTTAGAATTTTTTCAGATTTTTAGTTTAAACCATCTGGGCTACAGGGTGTGGGACAAAAAATTTTTTGCACAATTTTGGCAAAAATCGCTTCAAAATAATTTATTTTGCAAAAATAAAAATTTGATCGTTAATCCACGTACCAAGGGCTTTCATTTGATACCCTACTCAGAATTATAAAAAAATATTTTTTTTTTCGATGAGCACATATTTGTTTATATTTTTAGGGGGATATGTTTTTTAGATGTTTTAGTATTTTTACTATGTGCGGATCAAAGAGTTGTATACGCATGCCAAATTTCAACTCTCTAGGTTTAGCCGTTTGGCTACAATTTTTACCGAACAGATAGACAGACAGACGACAAAATGACGGTATAAGGGTTTTTTGGTCATACCTACAAAACCCTAAAAACATTGATGTGAAGTGTGAATTTTCACACATTTTAGGGTTTTGTAGGTATTTAATAGGTGTAAGATGCCAACATTATACTGGATATCTAAGAATATTTGTTCTATTAACAATGTGTTGGTGTGGTGTTCAAAACTTGGTCCTCAGCTGTTAAATTCTTTTTATTATATTTTTAATTTCATAAAAATACACACACTATCTTACCCATAAATACAAAAAATCCATAACATTATCATTCATAATTTATTAAAAATAATTAATTTTGTAAAAACACAAAAACTGCAATATTTTTCAAAAACGCAATCGGATCAAAAATTCCTTTCATACATTTCCGGCTCAGATAAATGTACATTAACTATAATTTTTTTCAGATTTTTAGTTAAACCCCTTTGGGTAAATTGGGGCGGGACAAGAATTTTTTTTAGCACATTTTTGGCTAAAATCCAGTTTACTACACTATGAGCCCATTGACTGGGGTTTTGCCTGGTTCCATGCTCTGCCCAGTTCCACTTGAGCTTTGCCACATGCTGCTCTATTATATCATATACACTAGTGATATTTCGCAAATCTTCGTTCCTGCGTCTTCTAAATTAATTTACTGAGTTGTATTTACAGATTTACTACCTGGGAGAACGCTTAACTTCGTAGCGGTTGACATCGGAACGAATCCCGCTGAAGGTAGAGCCAGAAGGAAGTCATCCCTCGCAGCTTATGCTATCCGTTCCATGACTGACATGAGGGACAACGGTACCGTGGCTTTCATAGGTCCAGATGACACCTGTTTCTCTGAAGCTCTTGTTGCTGCAGCTTGGAATCTTCCAATGATATCATACGTAAGTGATATGGTTACTTTTTTGTAAATTTCACAAAATTATATCGCAAATTTGTTTTTCGATCCAAAAGTGTAAAGCCAATCATTGCTCTCTCCATGGATCTTGCAACTCGTAGTATTTCCGCAGATTTTCGCGTGAGGACGAGATTCAGCAGCATAGGTTAAGACTGGTAAGACACATTGATCAAATATATTTCTCTTGAGGCAGATGGGGAAATCAGCTTTTAAAATGTGCCTCAGATTTTCAAAGGCTGCCCATCTCAAACCAATTCTTCTATTAATCTTTATGGTTTGGTGTCCTGGTCGGCAGCGATTTCCTATTCCAGGTATTTGTAGTGAGACACTTGATCAATGGGTCTACCTGAGACTGACAAATTACCACTCAGTACTAAATATGTTATTACTCTGATCTTATTTATGTTGATCTTCTTAGCTTCACTATTTAATTTTTTTATCATTTGGTCGGTTTCTCGCCAGTAATTAAAGTCGCCAGTAATTAAAGGTATATCGTCGGGGAAACATAAGAGATTTAGAGGTTCCCCATTAATGTTTAAGCCTCAGTTTGTCTGATTTAACATTTTTAAAACTCCAATGCTGAATTAAATAGTTTAGGAGATATAGCTTCTTTTTGGCGTACACCTATATTAAAATAATCTGTTTTCTTGTGCAACGTCACAACTGTTTTTTTGCGGCGGCACATATTTTGGGGCGGCATTTTTTATATTTAGTTATAGTTGTAAAAAACAACTTGTTCACTTCATAAGTTTACTATTCGATTCCTACGAATTATGAATTACTATATGACGAATTTTTTTCCTCGTCGTCAAGTCAATGTAGGGTAGAAAATATTATCTCTAAAAATTTTGCTCGGATACCGAAATCAATGGTGCCGACGTCGAGTAGAAGTTCTGTGTACTACTCCGTGCTCGATTTTATCGAATGCTTAGAACAAGAAATTACAAATAATATAAATTTTTTACAATAATATGAAATTATACACGATTTTTCTACTATGAAAGTTAGAAGAATAAATATATAAATATGTTTACATACACATACAGTATTGGCCATAAAGATAGCAACTTTTGATAATCCTATTTTATTTTTATTCTATTCAATATTTTTAAAATTAAAAAAATGTAATTCTTACCTTTAACAATCCTCTACATATATTATAGTAAAAAATTAAATTTTAATAGTAAATTCTATTTTTTTTTATAGTATTTATTATTTTTACCTGGACATAAAGATAGCAACTACTCTTAAACAAATATTTTTTTTTATTAATTAAGAAAATGAATTATTTTTAACAGATCATTTTTAATATTTTGTATAGTAAACACCAGTATTTATAACTTCCCGACATCTTTTCGCCATTGATTCTAATAATTTCGTGATCATTTCATTATCAATATTAGACCAGGCACCCTGCAAAGCTTTTTCAATATTTAAATGCGTTTTGTTTCTAATCTTTCTGTTGACAATGTCCCAAAGGTTTTTTATTGGATTTAAATCGGGTGACTGTGACAGCCAAGTCATTACGTTAATTTTTGAATCCTCGAACCATTTTTTTACCAACTTCGAAGAATGTTTTGTGTCATTATCATGCTGAAAAATATGTTTTAAAGGCATGAACTCATCAGAATAAGGTTCCATAACATTTTGAAGGATGTCTATATATTTAAATCGATCCATTATTCCTTCAATGTGGTATAGAGGACCCATATCATATCCCGAGAAACAGCCCCATACCATCACACCGCCTCCGCCATGTTTAACTGTTGGCAAGGTGTATTTTTGAACAAATCTTTTATTAGCAGGCCTCCTAACATAACTTACACCATCACTTTTAAACAAATTGAACTTAGATTCATCACTAAAAATAACTTTTATCCATTGATCCACAGTCCAGTCAATATGATTTTTAGCAAATTTTAATCGGGCCTTCACATTCTTTTTGGATAGAAGTGGTTTTTTAGCAGGAAGGCGACTAAAAAGATCCTCACTAACTAATCTTCTGCGAATAGTTCTTGTTGAGATGTTTTCTTGATCCATTTGTGGCAAAAGGACCAAAATTTCCTCCGATGACAGAAAGAGGTTATTGGTAGATAAATAAATAATTTTTTTATCAGTTCGTTTTGTAGTTTTTCGTGGCCGTCCTGGAATTTTTGAAACTTCAAACGTACCTTCTTCTCGAAATCGTTTTATAATTCGCGACACAGTAGATTTATGCTTTTAAATTTTGTGAAATCACATTTTGCAGCAGCCCGTCTTTAAAACCAGAAATTATTAAGTTTCTAATTTCACTTGAAACAGTTTTACTACGACTATTGACAAATATAAACTGAAATATTACTTGTACACAACATATTATTTATGGATAAAATCTGCATATAACAAGAAAATTCAAGTAGTTGCAATAGTTTTGTCCAAGCAAAAATGAAGAAATAATTTATTATTAATCTGTGAGTCAGATTATTTGACTTTTGATTGATGTAACAGACAAAATATGATTAAATTATAGAACTAAGAGTATTTATTTTCCAATATTATTATTAAAATTTAAAAATTGAGAAATATTAAAAGTTGCAATCTTTATGGCCAATACTGTATGTGTACCATTTGTTTGTTTATCCAGAAGAAATTAAATTATTTATTTATAAATATAAAATAAAAAATATTTAATGGTAATTTTTTTTTGTAAATTAAGTATATGTTTTGTCTCATAGGTGCGGTCTCCGTAAGCTTCTTGTGGCCTTTAAAAAAGTATTTTGTATTTTTATAAAAGTTGCATTTATAGGTATGTCAACTTATGCGGCCTCCTTTATTACTGCCTAATTTAAATATGGCATCCAATGGTAAAAAAGTTCCCCACCTATAGTTTATCTCAATTACAATTATTTATTTATGTTTATTAATTTATAAAAAAAACACCATTTGATTGACTTAGAAAGGGTGGCAAATTGGAGACCGCCCCGGGCGGCAAAAGTTCTAGGTACGCCACTGTGCACTAATAATAAAAACGAAAAAACTTTCCGGTACACTTATTAGTTATGTATATTTGAGCACTTGAAGAAGTCAGTTATTTACTGACGAAAAGTTGTGTATACTTCCACGATATTTTTGATGTTTTGAACGTTTAGGATTGCGTACTCAAAAGGTTCTATTGTTTTTTAGGCTTTCAGTATCCTTCAAACAAGGTTTTTGTATCATTCAACGTCGTACTAGGAATATTGTATTTTCTTCAGAGAACCATTTTCTTTGATTTCGGGTTTGACTTTTTTTTGGTTCTAACTTATTTCAGCGTAAACCTTAAAACAATATAAATCAATATTCTTTACATTTCAATTTTTCAAAAGCTAAAGTATAGACCACGTGTGCTTATATTTTATATTTCAAGTCACGTTCTCAATGAAATTGAAGTCTTCGTACGTATCCACTGGAATTAAATATTGACTTTAACTTAACTAACGTCTTACATTGCAAATCTTTTTATAAGAAGATCTTAGAAGATATATTTGTGATTTGAAACGTGACAATTTATGTTTTTTAAATATCTTATTCTGTTTTTAAAGATTAGAATCTAAGTGGTTCTTTGTAATTCAATACATGGAGTTTTCTCTTCAAGTTTACCATCTTTGAAAGTAAAATTTAAAGGCAAATTCAACCAATATGAAGATGATCCACAATATCAAAGGTTTACATCATCAATAAAAGTTACCAAATGACGTCATTTTCAATCGTGTTTACATGCGATAGTATATTTTTTGTAAATACAACACACTGCCACCTACGTAATATTATTACATTATTACAACATTTCAGTAAATATCGCATACTCGATAAGGTGCTGCACTTGTATTGTCACGTGGGTGTTTAGATGGAAATGCAACTCCTGGTTTTAACAATTTAATTTATTAAATAATTAATAAAATAACAGTGTTATAGGGAAATAAATTTAAGATCGTAGAGTCGCGGTGTTCAATTTTGGAACGTGGCTAGAGGGTCCTTAATGATATTGTTACATAGCTGTGAAAGTGAAATTATAGGAATAAATATGTTCTACAATATTTTGTGAACCTGTTTTATTATTTTATCAACAAGTAAATTAATAAAAATGTTTATAAAGCCATATTTTTGCATGATACGTCTCTAAAAAAAAATTAAAAACTATATTTTGTGAATGTTGTAGGTAAAAGAGTGAAGAGTAATATTAGTCTATAATTCACATAAAAAAATCGTTATTTTTTCGCCACTAAGTTTGTCATTGAAGTTATGACGCAAAATGTCCTGCGTTGATTGAACGACTGACCTATATATGGAGTCGTTCTCTTGGACGTCACCTTGTTGAGTAGAACTTGGAGAGGAGTTGGCTAGATTCCTCTGCCCGGCTTCCGTACGACATCCATTTACTTATACCTCCGACTGACCTACTTCCGATATTCATTCAAAACAAATATTACCTTTTTACGAAAAGGCAGCGTATTTATTAGGTAATCTGTTAACTAGACGCTGACAAATAGTTTATTAATTTTTTCGAAATATTTTTCTGTGAAATATTCGCAAAAATCTTAAAATCGACACGAGTAAACTCCCATTTTGAGACAACCGATTTTTACCAAAAGTTGATCAACTCGTGCCATTGGTGTCATAAGCTTAAATATGAAGTTTCATAAAAATCCTTTCAGCCGAATTTGCTCTGCACGTGTACACAGACAGACAGACATACGGACAGACGGACAGACGGACAGACGGACAGACAGACGGACAGACAGACGGACAGACAGACACACGGACAGACAGACCGACAGACATCATGCTAAAAATAGTCAAAACGTTATGTAGGGACCTCAATTCGTGGAGATCCATCGAAATCTCGAAACGTCAAAATTGGTATGGTGACAATACCTCCCTTATATATGTTGGCGGTCGGTAAAAACTGCAAATTTCTTGAGAATTCCTTTTTGGGGATATTCTCGAGAAGAAAAAATGTAATAACATTTTTTATATCTTTAGAATTATAATAAATGGGTTATTATTATATAAAATTTAAAAATGTTAAAATTTTAACAAAAAAAAAACATGTTTCTTGATGGGACATTGCCCGTTTGCCTTTACATAAAAACCGCCCTTGTTTGTGGCGAAAATCCTGTGATATTGTTGATCACCTATTGAATTTTTGGTATCTAATCTCACATGTAATGCTATTTCTTGTTAAATTATTTGTCTTAAAAATTTAAGCGCGTTATGTTGAACTGTTAAATATAAAATAATGATATAAAACGCACTGTTCCGAAGTACAAAGATTTCTTCTATTGATAGACTTAATTTGTTGACCAATATTGTATGACGAGCTATTTCTGTTATACACGTGTGGGACATAATTTGAATTATTTCATTTGTAAGCAATTTCACTTTTTTTAGTTCCATTACAGCATAAATTGGATTTTCATAATTTTACCTCCTTTTCAGCAAGTCTGGTCTATTCATTGTGGACAAATTCCAAACACAAGGTTAATAAAAAGTAAAAGAAAAACAAAATCAAGTTAAGTGGGAATTTTCACACATTTCAGGGTTTTGTAGGTATTTAGTGAGAACGGTCGTGACTTAGTTAGTTAGTTTGTGGACTACTGAGCAGCGGTACAGGGTTCATTCCCCGACACCGGCAAAAGCACCTTACTAGAGATGGGAATTTCGGCTCAGTTTGCGGAATCGGATCAGTGGAGGTCGTTCAGTTTGTTGAGCCGGTTCATTGATCCGGCTCAGTGATCCGGTTAAGTAAACATGTTTGCGAGACACAGGTCGGTCGTTCGTTCGTAGGTAGAACGTCGCTTAGCCCCGGCTCTTATCTAGCATTTTTGAAACAAACAATTTACTTTATGTAGCTACTGTATTTTAAACCAAATGTGTTAAGTTTATGGCGATGTTTATTGCCCTTATAAATCGGACATCTGGGATTTGGGCAATATTTTTAATATTTTTATTTAGTATGGTTGTAAGAAAATACAGACTAAGCCTATTAGTTTCAAATAAACTGCCTTACAAATTGATGACAATAAATAATACACTTTATGATAATACATTACAAGCCGAGTTGTCGCGAAGTTCAACATGACATCGATCCAGATCCGGATCACTCCGTTTACTGCTCACAATCGCCCGACCAATCGTATCCTTGAAACTTGAAACTATACAGTGAGCCGTGAGCCGGCTCATTTCAATTTGGTGAACCGTGTCATTTCGGACAGTGTACTGAGCCGGCTCAGTGAGCCGGTTCAATTAGTGTAAAATTTCCTAGTAAAATTTCCCCAAAATAATTAGTGGTTCGGATTTCACGATAGTAAATTGTAGGTCCCATACAATTGTGTTATACAGGCAACACAACTGAATGCGGGGAAATAGCCTATGCTTAGAATATGCTCAATACGAAAGTGGTAGATCAGAGCATCGAGTATGGCAATCTAAAGTCCATTCTACATTATACTTTTTTCAATACTATCCAACTCTGACGTCATTTCAACTTTTGATACTACAGAATATAGTGGGGGAAAAAAATATGAGACAGTGATAAATTTTATACCTTCCATCTCTTATTACTTTTCATTGACAACTTAAAAATTTTTAGGTTCAGATGGCAGACAACAATTTGGTTATAGTAAACCAATTTATAAATATTGTTTAATTGTGCTAAGTTTATATTTAATTATATGATTTAAATAAACTTCTTATCAACTTAATAAACTACTAAAATTTAAGTTGTAAACAAAAACTAAAAAGTTGGTGTTGGTACGACTGAAAAGTACAGAACTGTCATCCAAAACTACCTCCGGACTAATTTTAGGAAGCTTAAACACCCTTTGATTGAATTACTCTTGTCAATTTTGTTATATTAGGTTTTTGTATATTTTTGTTATATTTGTCATCACTTGTAGAAATGAGAACCTTTTAAATAATTTAAATAATTTCGTTTTCTGAGACCCTTCCAAGTAAAAAACAAGAGTACGGGCCTGGACTGATCTATTGCTTATTTATTTTTTATTGAAGGTAATAAACATTTTCTGAATATCTGTATATACAATTGAAATCTATAACTTGATAAAAAATAGTCCAGAAAAACGCATCATACTTCAGGAAGCAATTTAATTTTCAAATACTTGAGGCTGAGCTAACCCCTGAGCTGAGTGCACTGTATAAGATGGTAAAAATTCCAGTGAATAATGATTATATAATAAAGAATAATTTTTATTTATTTTTTGCTTCTGGCTGCACTTTGTGATTATTCACTTCCTGTTGAAGTTTTAATGAAATTTTCTTGGATAATACAATTTTCACAAACGTGTAAGTTTAAATCACTTAACATTTGATCAAATTTGTAACAAGTAAGACTCAGAAACAAAAGTGAAATGTATAAAATAAATTTCTAAATCCTGCTTTCAGAACACTGTTTTGCCAAAGGCGAAAAACATCATCGTATTTTTAAACATGAAAAAAAGTATAATAAAATTTTAAAAGTTGGTATTTTTTCAGTTTTTATATAATTTTCAACTTGAGGATTAAAAAAATTCTGCATTAATCACATACACATTAAAATTTTCTACATTTAGACAGGCTTTCAAAAGTTTTCAACCATGTGTAAAAAAAATATATAATTTAATTTCTAATGCCTCGTGTATGTTAATGTTAAAAACTTGTTATTCAATTTATGGACAATTAGAGGCAAATGCCCCCATATATTTGAGATAAAAAATTTTATATTCAGCTTGTCATGCAATATAAATTTCTAATTAATAATTATTTTTAAATTTTATTGTAATTTTTATTATATAAATGCCAAAAAATAGTTTTGCTAACTATTGGGATGATTGATTCTGATGGGATGCATTCCCATCAGAAATCCAACCATTCTCTTGTTTTGATAAATTCGCCGCAAATATAGCAGGATGAGTCTACCTCGTGTTTACAACTTTTCGACGCCATTTTTGGATCTGCCGCCACAAAAAATGCGTTGTATCGCTGCAATGCCTATGCGCATACCGACTATGAACCACGTAAGTGAAATGCCACTTGCTTTCCACCCGCTCGTCCCCACCCTTACTTAATATAACGCGCTTCTCCTTATATAGTCATAAAAATAAATAAATATATATTGATCGTTGTAAAATGTACAAAAGCAAAGTTTTTCAAAAATAAACGAAGGTTTTAGTTATTTTTCGAAGTCCAAACTGTTCTTAAAACTATTCACACTATTATTGGTTGTTATTTTCTTAGCATTGCAAATATGAATATGAATCTATGACCACGTTACACTGAACTAAAGAGTAACATAATCATCTAAGAAGAAAAAAAGTTACTCATCCTTTTTATATTTTTTGTAACTTTACTGTTTCTTTACAAATATAAAGTGTTTGTCTTATATATATTGTTCAAATCGTAAAATCGTATAGGCTTCAAGTAACCATAAATCGTATTAAAACAACGAATCCTATTTCTGAGAACACGTAGATCGACATCTTTTGATCTTATATTTTATTTGTTACAAAAAAATATAGTAATTTATTGAACCAGGTTCAAAGACCTACCACAAAAAATAAATAGCAACGTCTAGATACGAAATAAAATGCATAATGCAAGAATTTGAAATGTGTGCACTGTTTTAATAAATTTTAAAATATCATGAGCGTAGGTAGATTTCCGATTTTGACAGATAAAAAACTGTGAGTAGATAGAAATTGTATTTAATATTCTGTAATACAAGGTGTCTCAAAAGAAATTTTATATTTATTTAGCTTACTGCGTGAACGCAACGTATCCGAGGGGCGCGGGGGTTATGTCAATCGGTAGCCTGGCTCTTGGGAATGCAGTCGCTATGGAGCGTTTCTCGGGACCAGACCGCGCGTTATGCGTGCGAGAGTTTTACAAAAACGGTGATTCGGCGACTGTAGCGCGTAGAAAATTCTGCAGTATTCGAGGTTTTCGGCACTTAAATGATGCGCCAGGCATTCCTCTCATTCGACATTGGGTTAAAAAGTTTGAAGAGACTGGTACAACGCTGGATAAATCAAAATCTGGGCGACCTAGGTCATCAAGAACGGTAGAAAACGTGGAGAATGTTAATCAGTCTGTTCGTGACGACCCGAACCTTTCAATTCGGAAGCGCGCAAGTCCTTTAAATGTGCATAGATCATCATTACATCGCATTATGTACAAAGACCTAAAGCTGCACCCCTACAAAATTCAATTGGTGCAAGAATTAAAGCCCCAAGATGCCAGTCAGAGGCTTAATTTCGTAAATCAGGTGATTGAGCGATTTTCAACGTTTACCAACATTTTGTTTTCGGATGAAGCTCATTTTCATCTTAATGGTCACGTAAATAAGCTGCCGTTACTGGAGTGCAACGAATCCAAAACGCAAACATCAGAAACCCCTACATTCGCCTAAAGTGACCGTATGGGCTGCGATGTCGGCGCGAGGAATTGTCGGCCCTTACAACTGTCCGATTAAATGAGTGCCGAGAACGCGAGGGTCTACATTTAGACGATATTATTTTTAAGAAATAAATCCCCAAAAAGTGTATTTTAATAATTAATAAACATTTTTTCTATATACGGCTTACTTTTTTTTTAATCGATCCACTAAATATAAAATTTCTTTTGAGACACCTTGTATAATATAAAAGATATGTTTATGTAATTTGTTCATTTTCTACGCGGAAAGATCGATAGAAACGCCACAAAGGGGACCAAATATTGATAACTGATGACAGCTAACTACATAAACAAAGTGTGCAGCCAATTCGGGTCTAGTTCGGATCACTAAACACTATTATATCAATTATTTTGCACTGGATCTTGATCTTGAAAACTGTTGAAAGCGTTCAACGCCAATAGAGCCGTAGCAATGTTTTTGGTGCCCTTGGCAAATACTTAAAATATTAAAATAGCGCCCTCGGGAAATACTTAAAATTAATTTAACCTAAAATAGCGCCTTCTAAAAATATAAACAAATATGTGTATCGAAAAAAAAAAATATATATATTTGAATTCTGAGTAGGGTATCAAATGCAAGCCCTTAATACGTGGATTAATGATCAAAATTTTATTTTTGCAAAAAAAAATAATTTTGAAACGATTTTTGCCAAAATTGTATCACATCCTGTAGCCCAGATGCTTTAAACTAAAAATCTGAAAAAAATCTAAGTAATGTACATTGGTGTGAACCGGAATAGTACAACAGGAATTTTTGATCAGATTATGTTTTCGGAAAATAAAGTATTTTTTGTGTTTTTAACTAAAATATGTAAAATATTTAATCCGCTATTTAAGACGGTAAACTAGTGAACATCTATAGTCCAGTGGTAATGTTATCGCTTAGTATTGCAACCTACGAAGCGATAACGTTCGAATCCCGTCAATTTTTATTTTTTCTGTTTTTCTTTTGCATTTTTATTTTGTTTAAATTATTTTTTCAAAATTCTAGTTATATTTTGGAAAATGTTGCATTTAATTTTTAGAAGCGTAAATTTAATAACCAGTGGGAAGTGTTGAAATTATAATTTAATTCTATGTTTCAATGTATACGAAATCAGAGGGGCGGAGTTTATGACTTAAACAACCAATGGAAGCCGTAGGCGCAATTTTCAAAATATTAATGAACCTTGCTATATAAAAAAAATACTGCAAATATTTAGAAACCCAAATAATGGTATTAGGCATTCGAATTAAAATTAATAAAAAAATATTTTAACATAAAATTGGTTTTGGCATCCCAAATAATCATCATTCACTTACTAAATACCTGCGAAACCCTGAAATGTGTGAAAATTCACACTTTTTTCAGTTTATTCAAGGAGGACATTTTTATTTTAATAAACAGGTGAAAATACAAGTGATGACCTAAAAAAAAGCCCTCACTTTTAAAATACAAATGATCACAATAAAAAGGTTTTCACTTTTAAAATACAAGTGATGACTAAAAAAACAAGGTCTTCACTTCTAAAATACAAGTGATGACTAAAAAAACAAGGTCTTCACTTCTAAAATACAAGTGATGACGAAACACAAAAACGTCCTCACTTCTAAGATATAAAAGATGACCAAACAAAAAAAAACACGCACGACAGCGCCCCTTATGCCTCGCACCCCTGACACTTGCCTCGATACCAGGGCGTTGCTATGGCACTGAACGCCAAAATAGTATAAGAATAAGAATTTAGAAATTAGATTTTGATTGAATAGGAATCAAGAGTTTGAATTATATTATCAACATAAAATAAATTATAAATTATTAATTAAATCTTATTTCTTTCTTTAAAATAACCTCAGTTATAGTGACAAGTGGTAAATTAGCAACTGCTGTTACTGAGTAGTTGTGTAAGATCTGTCAATAAGACATAAATACTTGACACCAACGTTCTAGGAAATAATGCACCTAAAGAAGTTTTCGTATTAAAATTACGTCAATACCTATTGATTCTGTGCTTGTACAAGGTGTCTCAAAAGAAATTTTATATTTAGTGGATCGATTAAAAAAAAGTAAGCCGTATATAGAAAAAATGTTTATTAATTATTAAAATACACTTTTTGGGGATTTATTTCTTAAAAATAATATCGTCTAAATGTAGACCTTCGCGTTCTCGGCACTCATTTAATCGAACAGTAAAATTACTTATGACGTCTCGGCAGGTGGACTCAGGGATGGCTGCCATTTCGTGACGGATATTTTCTTTCAAATGCGCCAGTGAAGTCGGTTTATTGGCGTAAACTTTAGATTTAAGATAACCCCATAGGAAAAAGTCCATAGGGGTTAAATCTGGACTGTGTGGAGGCCAATTTATTTCACCTCTCCGGGAGATCAATTTGCCTGAGAAAATTTCACGAACACGTGGCAGAGACATATTGGACGTGTGTGAAGTTGCACCGTCCTGTTGGAACCATGTTCTTTGGTTATAGCCAGGAAAGTTTTGCAGTTTAGGTACCAAGAAGTTGTCTAACATCTCCACATAACGCTCTGAATTCACTGTAACTGCACGTCCCCTTTCGTCTTCAAAAAAGTAAGGGCCGATAATTCCTCGCGGCGGCATCGCAGCCCATACGGTCACTTTAGGCGAATGTAGGGGTTTCTGATATTTGCGTTTCGGATTCGTTGCACTCCAGTAGCGGCAGTTCTGCTTATTTACGTGGCCATTAAGATGAAAATGAGCTTCATCCAAAAACAAAATGTTGGTAAACGTTGAAAATCGCTCAATCACCTGATTTACGAAATTAAGCCTCTGACTGGCATCTTGGGGCTTTAATTCTTGCACCAGTTGAATTTTGTATGGGTGCAGCTTTAGGTCTTTGTGCATAATGCGATGTAATGATGATCTATGCACATTTAAAGTACTTGCGCGCTTCCGAATTGAAAGGTTCGGGTCGTCACGAACAGACTGATTAACATTCTCCACGTTTTCTACCGTTCTTGATGACCTAGGTCGCCCGGATTTTGATTTATCCAGCGTTGTACCAGTCTTTTCAAACTTTTTAACCCAATGTCGAATGAGAGGAATGCTTGGCGCATCATTTAAGTGGCGAAAACCTCGAATACTGCAGAATTTTCTACGCGCTACAGTCGCCGAATCACCGTTTTTGTAAAACTCTCGCACGCATAACGCGCGGTCTGCTCCCGAGAAACGCTCCATAGCGACTTAATTCCCAAGAGCCAGGCTACCGATAGACATAACGCCCGCGCCCCTCGGATACGTTGCGTTCACGCAGTAAGCTAAATAAATATAAAATTTCTTTTGAGACACCTTGTATTTCTACAAGTTGTAGCTACAAATTAGCTCCTAGCAACAATTAATTAATGCTAAATCTAGATGAAACCAACACAGTTATTAAGGTACTTGTATATCAATTAATTTGTTAATTGCTCTTACGACGATCAATCAAAGTTTATTCTCAAAGGTAAGGTGTTTATAATACGAGTGTTTCATGCTCAAATGCATAAATGCAGAAAGGTAATAACATGTATATATATACAGGGTGTTAGTAGGAGCTATTTGACCATTGCTAACATCTTTGTTAGACGAGATTCCCTATAGATTTTTTGAGAATAATAAAAACAGGCGATAGAAATAAAGCAACTGTAGTTGGTTATTAACTCCTTTAAGAGCTCTTAAATCAATAGCTTATAGACTGTAGCTCATATGGTAAGACGTGAAAACGTTCAGACCTCTAAATTTAATACCAGTGGCGGCACGTGACTTTTGGGACTCAGAGCTGCAAAAATACAAGGATAGGTTTAGGTGTTTAACCAGGACGTTTTATCATATAAGACTATGTTGAATTGCCTCTTATAATTATAATTTTATCCGAAATATTTAAATTTGGTGTGTGTCGCCCCAATTTTTTAATATCAATTTTTTCTTCTAACGTTCGTCTGTTAAATGGAATTTCAAATAATGATTTGACAGTATTAATTTTTTAAACCTATTGTTTTATAATCTAAAATACGAAACGTATTTGTGAAGCTAAGATACTTATATAAATTTAAAAGAAAAAGTTAGAAAATACTAATTATTAATACCTACCTAAACAATAAATTTTTAGAGATAATATAGGTATAGCGATTTCGTTACGACTTAAATAAATACATTCAATAATTTCATAATCTGTGATCACTGTTATTGTGACGCTGAAAGCATTCTAGCTCCGATCCCCACCAGTTTATCAGTACTTCCTACGCACCGCTACCCCTTTACAAGCCTACATTTGCACTTTCCTTGACGCTAGGATATAAGCAGCGCGACATAGACTTATTCAAAGGAAACTTGTAAATATTTATGAAACAATTGGGTACAACAATGTCCGATGGCGGCACTACGAGCGCTGATTGAAACGAGTAATGTGAAAGTTGTACATATTTGTTTACATGTTAGATCATCGATTTGCAATGAATAATAAACAGCTATCTTTATTAAATTATTTTAATTTTTTAAGTGTAACACCTTCTTCTAGGTGTGTAGTTGAAGGAGAAGAATTGTTAAGCGCCGGAAATCTTATGTTGTGCGAAATTTTGGACAAAAATGATGAGCATGTCGACATATGTGGGTTATGTTTACAAACAAGCAGTTTAAGAACACCACCTCACGAAGTCACTGGGAAATTAAAATTCAGTAATGATGTTGAAGTTTTAAATATGTAAAAGCAATACAAACTACACGAGAAAACACATGTAAACAATAAACTATTACTCGTTTCGCCTAGTTCAGTTTTAGTCCGCTTGGCGTCACTTCATAGCGCTGTTGAGCCCAATAGCATTCAATGTTCAAAATATATTTAAAAAAAAAGCATTTTCACACCACAATTACTATGTTAAATGCATTTTGAGTTCAAAAAAAGATTTTGTTTTTTTATTATTTTCAAGTAAGAGCTGCAGCTCCGCAGCGCGTACTTAGGAGCCGCCACTGTTAAATACGTTGTTCGTTGTGGTTTGTGGATAATTTTCTAAACTTATAGCTTGTGAGATGTTTTAATGAGACAGACCTATAAACACATTGGCTATATCGGTCTATCAGTGACACCGTAGTTATCGTATGCCTTTACACAACCTAACATAACGTCATCATTAACAAATCTTGCTCAAAATTACAACAACGGACAGTAAATATAATCAATTTAGGTAATTAGGTTAGGTTTAGTTAGTTAAAATCTTAGACAACAGAATTATAAAAACGATAATCCATAGAAATTTTTTTACGAAGTCATGTAGTTGGTTTAAAGACACACAGATGTCGGACTATTCGTAACACATAAATCCGTTCGTTTTTTTGTTCACCTTTTATTTAATAAAATATACATTCTAAAAAAAACTTTTATTATCAAATGTACTGTCCATCATTTTCTATCACTTTTGACAACCGCTCAGGCAATTTCATAATGCCATCTCTCCAGAAGGTTCCATCTTTGCTCCTTCTGGAGACATGGCATTATGAAATTGCCTGAGCGTTTGTCCAAAGTGATAAAAAATAATGGACAGTACATTTGATAATAAAAGTTTTTTTAGAATGTATATTTTATTGAATAAAAGGTTAAATAAAAAAACGAACGGATTTATGTAACAACCCAATATTTCCTGGCCTTAAGGCTTGCATATAAGATCCATCGCACGCCACTGTAACAACTCCTTTTTTCTATAGATAATTGTTAGACAATCTCTATTCTACCTTAGTACAAAATGTAGAATAGCTATCCACACGAACGAGGTGATTATATTAATAATTTAGTTCATCATTTCCACTCTTTAGTGATCCGCTGCTTTCTATACCTTGAAAATTACAGTAGCAGACGATTTATACGCGGAAATGGTTTCAATTTCTCTTCTGAAGGAAGCCTTTAGGCCAAAACACGAACAATTAAGAAAAGATTGTCCTTAAAACCAGGATGTAGGGTCTGAGCTAGGATAAAAGTTCTATATATTTGAATCTTATTTCCTCCTTTTTGAGAGAGATATTTTTCTCAGCTGGTTATGTAAATTCGATGACAAACGCGTGTTTTGCTGGAAGGGCAGAGGCGCAGCCAAGGGGGGGGGGCGACGGGCCTGGGCCCCTCTCAGGACCAGCAGATTACACGGCGCTTCTCGGGGAGTTAAAGATAAAATTTGTTAACCACAACAGTAGTTAATTTTTATATTACTTCATTGTAAACAATATTGGCATTTTTTTTTTTCGTATAAATAAATATTTTTTTAAGATTGCCTACTCTTATTAAAGTGACATAATTATTGTTCAAGTAAAAATACATCACTTTCCAAATATGGTCCAACGAATTATATGAAGGGGCGTTGATCCTTTTTCCCCCTGACACATCGACTAAAACATTCGCCCAGTCAAATGATAACTTTTTTAAACAACTAATTACTCGATTCAGATAAGATAAAATGGTAATCTAACTTCGGTATAACCTTCAGAATGTAATTTTAAAATGACACCTCAAACGTGAAATAGAGTAGAAATAGTAGAAATATAATAGAGTAGTTTTGGAGACAATCGCGCTCTTAAAATCGGTATTTGGTTTTATTTTGTAGATAAATGTGAATATCAATATCTTCTTAGGTATTTTTGAAATTATGATGTTTTACACACAAAAAGGACTGATATAAGTTGTACTGAACAACAGTGGCATATTCAGAGAAGGGGGGGCACAAGCCCCCTCTGAAGGTCAAACAAATTTATCATGATCGTACAGCAAAATAACTTATGTATTTTACAATAATAATAAGCTATATTTTATTATGATTAGTGTTGAAATTAACAGAAAATACATATTTACATGTTATTTTTAGGTTTTCGTCGGTATAATCAAGAAATCCTCTTTCCGTCACATGAGTCTGTTCGTTCGGTACAAATTGTGGCCAAGCGGCTGATTTAAAGAACTGAACATAAGTAAGAGAAATATTGAGACTTCAAAAATATATCACGCGAAAAATATAAATAAATATGTATTTATCGAAGAAAAAATCAAGTGAAAGTTTTTGATACATGGATTAACAATTACAATTTTTTATCAACAAATACTGGAATTATTATTTGATATAAACATCAATATCCAACAGCAGGGGTGTCGAACTGATTTGGGTCGCAGTCTATTTTACATAAAAAATGATAAGCAGTGACGGAACTTTAAATATCCGGAAGGGTTTCTTGACATTTTTTTATAAACAGAAAAGGGGAAGAGAGTATATTTTACATTTTTAAATATATTTTTCCCCTAAATAAGCTTAAGTGATTTTGATTACCGCTTCAGGGGCCACAAAAAATGAGGTTGAGAGCCGTATGCGGCCCGCGTGCTTTCTAAATTTGATTCGGTCCTCCCCAAGACAAAATCCTGGCTGCGCCACTGTGGAAGGGTATTGTCCAGCTTAGCAGCTGATAGGAGCCTGGTGGTGGAAAAGGAATTATTATTATTTAAAGCTTGTTTTGGTACAACTAGATCAGAAGGGTTAATGTAACTAGATGGTTTAATCACATTACTGAATTAAGTCCCATAGGACGAAGGGACGTGGGAAGGTTAAAGGATCCTGGCGGAACGAAGTGTATTAAGTCTATAGTTTTTAAACTACGAACTTATACTTGTGCTTGACCAGTGACGGTTTTTGCTTTAGTTGTAGGTTTGCGCAACTACCAAACAAACAACGAAATAAATATTTAATTTGTTCCCACTGAATGTATTAGGTTGTGTAATAAATTCCCGCGTTTTTTGTATTTTATCTTTTTCCCGCAATTTTGTGTTTTGTTAGGTTAAGTTTATGTATGAATTCTTAAGTGTTTTTCGTGCTCTACAAACTTATCTGCTTTAATTTTCGGAATTAATTAATTTTAATTGAATTTGAGACATTTGAAATGGAAGTTCCAGGAGGCAAAAAAAGTCATTTTCGACATTGCACTATTTTGCCTTTCGTCGTGGTCAAAAAGCTACGGAAGCAGCTCGCGAAATTTGTGAAGTGTTTGAAGTATATGCTATAGCTCCAAGGACCGCGCAAGATTGGTCTTCCAAGTTTAAAAATGGCAATTTTGACCTTGGTGATGCACTTCGCTCCGGCCGACCTCCCGACTTCGACGATGATCGTCTCAAGATGTTTTGAAGGAATATAGTCGTCAAACAACACGAGAGTTGGCCGAAAAGATGGAATGTACCTTTACGACCATCGCTAACCATCTTTACTCCATGGGCTTTACACAAAAACTTGGGAATTGGGTGCCACATAACTTGAGCGATGGCCACAAGATCTCAATGATCTCAAATGGGAGGTTCTATCGCATCCGCCATACACTCCGGACCTTGCGCAAACGGATTATCACCTTTTCCGCTCCATGTCGAACCAAATGAGGGACGTATCCTTCGCTAACGATGAAGACCTCAAAACCTGGCTCACAAACTTCTTCAACACAAAATCAAAAGATTTTTGGCGAGACGACATCAACAAGTTGGTCGATAGGTGGGAACAGGTTGTAAATAATGATGGAGAATATATTATTGATTAATTTGTTACTATAATTATTTTTTTCTTCAATAAATCTTATAAACAAAAAAACGAGGGAATTTATTACACAACCCAATATCTGTTAAAAAATAAGTTTAGTTTGTAATTTTAACAGTAGATGGCGGCGTCCCTGCCGAAATACGTATAGAGTAATATTAAACTTATATTTGTGAAACTTACCGAGTGCTTTATTTATTTATTAATTTTATATTTAATTTTTCGTTATAATAACACTGGTCAACAAATTTAAACTAATTTTGGGGTGCTGATTTAAAAAATGTTAACTGTTTCTGCCTATCACGTCAAATTTTTGTTCTATCGTTGACTAGAAATGGTCCGTATACACGTGCAGAGCAAATTCGTCTAAAAGGATTTTTATGAAAGTTCATATTTATGCCTTTGACATCAATACCACGAGTTGATCAACTTTTGGTAAAAATCGGTTAACTAGAAATGGGAGTTTACTCGTGTCGATTTTAAGATTTTTGCGAATATTTCACAACAGAAAAATATTTCGAAAAAATTTATTTAACAAAAGTTGCTATAACTAACAACTTTTATTTGAGACATTTTTTGTTAAAACGAAAAAAAATTGAAAAATTTTTCTAATTTTTTTCTAAGTATCTATTACATATACAGACGATTCCGTTTAATTGGGCCACCGCTTAATTGGGGCAGCCGCTTATTTGGGCCAAATACCAAAGAACAGAAACCAAACCAAGGAACCAACAGTAAATTTACATGTTTAATTGGGACAACATTCCGCTTAATTGGGACAGTAAATTTAAGATCACAGTACATATTATATTGCACATATTCTCAAGAAAAAATGTGTACAAAGAATTTAATATTACAGCGTTATTTTATGCAGGAAGGAAATGAAGGGAGCCCTACATCCGCACTGAATACCTGTGCTGATTTTGTAGAAGTGAAATGTTACAAAAACAAAAGACAGACTACACTTGACGCATTTTTGCATTGAATTAAATTGTATGTACCTATGTATTTATTATTTCATTTTGGAATTTATTATTATTTTTTCTTAAGTTTATATTTTTTGGTTATATGTAATTTATAGTTTTGTCCAAGAGTTTATAAAATAAAATTATTGAAAGAAAAATATGCATTGTTTAATTTTATGTGAAATTCGCTTAATTGGGGCAGCCGCTTAATTGGGCCAAAATGCATAAGTCCCGACGTGTCCCAATTAAGCGGAATCGACTGTATATGTAACGTTTCCATGGTCATGATAAATAATATCTGTTAGAAAATATTAGGCCATGTTATTTCTACTCTGCTGCTAGAATGTATTTTATATAAGTACTTTATGATGGCGGTTGGTCCTGTGGTGGCCACAGCTGATGTGATACGCAAAAACTGATGTGAGATTTGAGTTCAGCAGTACCAAATTAGTAAGAAACAAGTCTTAGATGTAAGTCAGCAAAAATTGTGTTGACCAGTGTAATCAATGCAATATATTCGTTATATTCGTTTATTCTTAAATTCCTACTTTATTATACGCTAGCAAGCTGGTCTGCAATCTAAGTTTGCTTCCATAAGAGACTACAGATTGCAGGCCGGCTGCAACTTAGTACGCCAGCAACCGTAATACTATGCGTTAACAGAGTTTGTATTTAGAAAGTTTATTAACGGAACTCTACCCTATTTCTCAGAGGGGTTGATCTTAAAATCTGAAAAATCAATTTCAATATTTTACATTGATGGGAAGCGCAATAGCTCAACAGGAATTTTTGATTTGATTCTTAATAAATACTTTATGGAACAGAGAAAAGTCCTTTCTTTATTCTTAATATTTTTCTTATATGCTGTTAAATAAATGATACGTGAGATATTTTAAGTTCATAAAAAAGCTGCAGTTATTCTAAAAACGCAATCTGATCAAAAATTAATCTCTTACGTTTCCGCTGAGCAAGGTACATTACCTTTAATTTTTTCAGATTTTTAGTTTAACTAAAATTAATTTAATTTTTGGCTAAAATTATATTTATTTGGCTAAACCGAATTTTAAAAAACTTTTTGTTCTTCAATCTACGTTTTAAGAGCTTTCTTTCGATACCATACAATATTATTTTTTTTAATTAACACAAAAAAAAACAATATTTTTCGAAAAATTAGTCTGATCAAAAATTCCTGTTAAGCTCTTCCGGTTCCCATCTATGTACATTATGGAGATTTTTTGCAGATTTTTAGACCAACCCCTCTGGGAAATAGGGTGGGGGACAAAAGTTTTTTGAAATATGTATTTTCGAAATTCCCATAAAATTTTTTTTTTTTTTTAATTTTATGGCTTTTGCTACTTTGGCAATTAGCCAGGACAATTTTTTGTTTGAGAAAATTTCCATGCCTGAACGGGATTCGAACCCGAGACCTTCGCAACGCAGAGCACATGTGTTACCACTACGCTACGCCGGTCGGCAATAAAAAAATTAGATTATTCAAAAATATAAATTTCCTTGTTGATCCAAGCATTAAGAGATTTCATTTGTCATGTCACTCAAAATTTAAAAAAAATATTAATTTTTTTATTAAATACTGCTTGTTTATATTTATCTCGAGATGTGTTTTTTAATTCTCAGTATTTTCCTATATGTGGGTTAAAGAGTTGTATAACCATGCCAAATATCAATTTTCTATATTAAGCCGTTTGGCTTCAATTTCTACCGTAAGACAGACAGACAGCAACATGAGTGACGTTATAAGGGTTTTTTGGTGGTCATACCTACAAAACCCTAAAAATGATACAAACTGTTTAAAAAGAAAGAGATTTCAATGCTCTTTTTAAAGATTTGCTTCTAAAGGAGATTTTTTTCCCAATATTAGCACCAGGTTCTTTCAAATAGGTTGAAACAATTCCGCCTGCCATCGCACACTGTGCTGTGGCGGGACGGGTCGCAGCGGGTTATGCACAAAAATACGCCTGTCAAGCGATCAGTTTATGCGCACCGCTGTGGCCCGATACGCTCCGTCAACAATGTGCTGACTCATAAAATAAATATTAGCAATCCGTGCGGAAATTGTATTGTAGTGCGATGAGCTGCGATTCGTCCTAATTTACAACTGCCTATAATCATATGAAACATGTAGAAAACAAATATGAGCCCGATAAAATAAAGAAACACATATAGCCTCCAATTTTATTAATAAAACTAACCCGGATGTGTTTTTTGTTACAGAAATGTGGAGATATAAAAGTATCGGATAAAAGAGTTTTCTACACATTCGCTAGAACTCTACCTCCATCAAGTAAAGTGTCCAAAAGTGTGGTAGCTCTTCTCAAGGCATTTTCATGGGACCAATTTGTCATTGTTGCTGGAAATCGACCTTCTTCCGGCAGTGAGGTCAAAGAAGCCATTATAGTAAGTGAAATTATTAGATAGAGCTTAAGAAATTATTACTATAAGAAAACATAAAACAAGGATTTCCGGGTTAAAAAATCCTAGCATTCTGTATTTAGTTTCCGCAGTGTGATACTGAAATTTGTGACACGAAGGATTAAACCAGAACTGTCTGCTGTTTAAATAAATTGCATGATTTATTAAATATGGTGTATTAAATTTATTATTCCATACTAATTCTTGGATTATGTATTTGTTTGAAATTTAATAACGTTTTATAATAAATAATGTGCAGGAATAACACGTTTAAATATATTATAATTAGTGTTAGGACGTAATTATGCTTTGACCTAAATTTAGAATATAAATAGCTATTAAATATTACTCTGATTTTGCTGTATAGAACTCATTCTATATCTCAAGAGATATTCAATAATCTACTTGAATGTTTAAAAGGTTTTCAAGATTTTTAAACGTATTAATATATGAAGGTCGCGTTAGAATTGTTAACAATAAAACCGCATTCCGAGCTTGTAAATCAATAGCTCAGCGATTCCCAAAAGGTGCGCCGCGGCGCCCTGGGATGCCGCCAAAATATTACAACATTCTTCCAACTGCGTTAGCTAAAGCAGTTTTAATTTGGGGCACTGCGGAAATATTCTGATACATTAAAGACACCAGGAACCGAAAATTTAGATAATCACTGACTTATAGGCATTTAAAATTTCCGAAGTTTATTTAGTATAGAAAAAATTTGGGGCTTTAATCGTTTAACGCGTTTTGAGATTACGACATTTTCTGTAATGGTATAATCTGTATCAATTTGTAATACGAAACTATGGTCTATTTCAAAGTAGAAAAATGTGTGTAAGAAGATAGGAGCTGTTTGTCCTTGCTTCGGATTGGTTTAGATCGTCATCCTTATTACACTGTAAAAATATTGTTTTTAGTCCAAGTTGACAGATGTTCAGTGTCGTATATTGGAAATATATATTATTTATATTATTTAATTTTTCTCATATATTTTGTTATTATTTACATATTTAGACTTTTATTTATATTCTTGGCGTAGATTTTATGGAGAAAATTCTCCATGTAATTTGTTTTTTCTCAGTTATATATATTTTAGGTTATCTGACATATAAATATTTTTTGACACTTGATAATTAACAGATCAAGAGAGAGGACTAATGTGAGGCCAAAAGACAGCCCAGCTGATTGTGCCCAAAGAAGTTATTGATATAATTTTTAGACCTTCATATATACATATATTTTTAATTTTTATTTACAATAATTATTTAAATAAGAAACTTTAGCTCTGAAGATATATTGTTTGTTTTATTGCTTTATTTAAACTGTTTTAGCCAAATCTCTCATTTTATACATATATAGTACATAATTTTTAAAATTAATATTTTTTAACTTTTTCAAATTTCCCATTAAACTGAATTTATGTCGTATAAATAACGTAAGTGTATTATCTGCCTTGTTTATTTCAATATCTTATAAACCTTTTTTATATTAAAAAAAAAAAAATCATTTGCTAACCCAGTTGCTATGCCCATGCCCTAGTTGTAACTTATTTTAAATTTCCCGCTATACTGTATTTGATCAGTGTAAATCGTACTCGGTTCGCAGCGCTATCTACTTTTTTCTAGTTTGAAATAGACCATAGACCTGGTTACTTTAGTGATTGTTGTGGTGTAAATAGACTTTTGTAGAATCATGTGAACTTGTAAATCTGGCTTTTATAAGTATGGTTAAGTTTCATCCTATTGAGGTTATTACTAAATTGACATGTCAAAATTGTGATTGACATGTCAAATATTTTGAATGTATATATATATATATATATATTTTTTTAATTTAATGGCCTTTGCTGCTGTGGCAATTAGCCAGGACAATTTATATTTAAGAAAATAATGTATATATTAATATTTATTTCATCAAACTTTCGAGTATTACTCGTATAATAGTAAAAAAATATTACGATTATCAATGAAATATCGTGATAAAATATAAAAAACAAAAATACATATTATATAATAATAATTTATCATTTTATTGTGCTGCCCTTAAAATCTCATTCTTGTTTTGCAAAATTTAATAACATATTTAAACAAAAATATTCATTTTTTGAATGTAAATCCCAAATTTTTCTCTGCAAATCTTTCCGAAACATGTAGTCTGTGGTTCTATCTGTTTACTGTACCTTTATTTAAAATTTTTCTTACTTCTCCTTCAGAAATCTAAAGAAATAGAAATGGGTAAATTATTTTATATTTCACAACCAAAAGGACACCAAGATTTACTGAAAAAATATCTGCCACAAGGTCTATAATTTCGCTTCTTTTTAATTTTGTTCCATTTTTTTCTAAAAGTTTTCCATAAGCGTTATATATGTGTTTTTTGTATATTTATCTAATTGTTGTCTCTTATGCATATTTTCTGATGTTATGTTCTTATTTTGCTTGTATAAAAATACTTTTCAATTAAAAAAATAAATTGACATATAATTTAATGTCAAATATGAATTGTCAAATATTTTGACAGGTGCCATTTCAGCAGTACCACCCTAAGATGATATTTTAAATAGACAACATAAAAAATGAAATTTTCCTCTTAGTTTCGTATTACAAATTGAGACAGATAATATACAGTCTGTTCCAAACGGTTAAGCGGAACTAGTTGCAATCTAGTTACTTTCATCGTTTAAATCGTGCTTTTTGGTCGTGTTGTTTAGCTTTGTAAATCATACTTACAATAAACATTTTTTGCTGATTTTTTAATCATTTTAAAATGTCATTTTCTTTATATGGTAATTTTTTGTGTCATTCTTATTACAAATTCCCCAATTATTTATATTTTTGTCATTAAAATATATAAAAAAAAATAATTTAATATTGACATATATACTTCGTTTCCATGGTTTCATTGTTGGAATTTTAAATTTTGACATTCCAACGTAAAAATGAAATAACCCTAGCAATGTCCCTTCTCGTGACAACCTAAAAGAACAAAATTCCCATTTAGTTCCGCCTAACCGTTTGGAACAGACTGTAATTTATATTATTTGTGAAAATTGTGAATTAAAAAATTAGGATTCAAATTACGGTTAGAGAAAATGACCTAAGGTTAGAATTTTTGGATTCCTCATAGTTTATTTAGACCAGAAAAAATTTGAGGCCTAATTCGTTTAGCGTATTTTAAAATTATAAGAAATTTTAATATGGCTATCGCTAGTTATAACTCAGGAAATTATTATAATTATAATTTTAAGCCCTTATTACAAATAACACATTGTTAATAGTGGATAATACGTTTCTGAAATTTAAAAAAATTGATGTGAAGTGTGAATTTTCACACATTTCAGGGTTTTGCAGGTATTTAGTAAGTGAATGATGATTATTTGGGATGCCAAAACCAATTTTATGTTAAAATATATTTTTTTTTGTTAATTTTAATTCGAATGCCTAATACCATTATGTAGGTTTCTAAATATGTGCAGTATTTTTTTTATATAACAAGGTTTAATAAGATTTTGAAAATTGCGCCTATGGCTTCCATTGTTTGTTTTAGTCATAAGCTCCGCCCTTCTGTTTTCGTCTATTTGTAGGAATATAAATAGCAGTATAGCAGTAATATATTTAGGCACTAATATGATACAGACATTATAACACATGACATAACATATATTTTATATATTTCATTTTTTTAACTTGTATCCATGGTATTATATATTTATAGTTACGTTATATTTTAAGTTACTTGGTTGTAAGTCCAATAGTAATCAATTTCAACAATTTGCACTGGTTATTAAATTTACGCTTTTAAAAATTAAATGCAATATTTGCCCAAATATAACTAGAATATTGAAAAAGTAATTTAAACAAAATAAAAATGCAAAAAAAAAACAGAAAAAATGAATTGCCTCGCGGCCGATTTGAACTCGAGTTTGCAGATTAGAACGCTTGTATAGTAACCATTACACCATCGAAGCGCTCTGTCTACTGTGCTACATAATATCATTAAATAGTTTACATGGTTACGCAAAAAACACAAAAATGCGTTATTTTCCGGAAACATAATCTGATCAAAAATTCCTGTTGAACTATTCCGGTTCACATAAATGTACATTACTTAGAATTTTGAATCT
Organism: Liopterus haemorrhoidalis; assembly: GCA_963971575.1. Classification (NCBI taxonomy): domain Eukaryota; kingdom Metazoa; phylum Arthropoda; class Insecta; order Coleoptera; family Dytiscidae; genus Liopterus; species Liopterus haemorrhoidalis. The sequence continues at coordinate 40,186,639 of OZ020619.1, forward strand.
TCAGATTTTTAGTTTAAACCATCTGGGCTACAGGGTGTGGGACAAATTTTTTTTTGAACAATTTTGGCAGAAATAATGTCTAAATAATTTATTTTGCAAAAATAAAATTTTGATCGTTAATCCACATACTAAGGGCTTTCATTTGATACCCTGCTCAGAATTTTAAAAAAATATATATTTTTTCGATGAGCACATATTTGTTTATATTTTTAGGGGGGTATGTTTTTTAGATGTTTTGGTATTTTTCCTATGTGCGGGTCAACGAGTTGTATAAGCATGCCAAATTTCAACTTTCTAGGTTTAGCCGTTTGACTACAATTTTTACCGAACAGACAGACAGACAGACAGACAGACAGACAGACGACAAAATGGGTACAAGGGTTTTTTGGTCATACCTACAAAACCCTAAAAATGAAACCATTTATCAATATATTTTTAATTAATCCAATGAAGACTTGAATATAAAGCAAATGCAGAAAAAAATGCTGGGATTTTTGGCAAATTATTTAAATTTTGCTTAAAAAAATTAAATGAAAGATCTTAATATTCAGATAACGAATAAAAATGATTGATATAATCAAAAGTCTGTTGATTATAGAACAAATATTCCTAGACATCCAGTATTATATTGGCTTCTTACACTTATTAAATACCTACAAAACCCTGAAATGTGTGAAAATTCACACTTCACATAATTTTTTTTTAATGGGATCGTATAACTTATTGTGTATTTTTGGATAGAGTTATTAAAAAGAAACAATTTCGTTTAATCATTTTTTTAATATCTTTAATCTGAAAACGTAAATAATAAATTTTTACCTTTTTATTCAAAGTTAAGAATCGGTGAACCACTGAACCGAAATGTTGAATTATATGACACATTTTGTCAAGAACTAGGGCAAATCCCAGCAAGAAATTACAGGAATTTAGATCTTTCAAATTATTCATTATTACGCCAACTCCAAGTAAGAAAATATGCAGGCACTTTAAGGACGAGATATTAAAATTTCCCTTAATTTTCTTTCTGATGCTTAAAAATATTCTAATGCTGTGAAGGGCATGAATTCTAGTAACTTTTACCGATTAATTGATGTTTTTGATCATTTTGTTTAGCAAAAGTCAATTTAAACGTTATAAAGTAACCTTATGGCAGCTTAGGAAAATGAAATTCCAGTTAGTTGCGCTTAAACGTTTAGAATAGCTTGTATAACCTCACTTTCTGCTCGAGAGACCTTAATTTAAATATCTAAATACATACAGTTACTCACAAAATTGAGCGTACAAAAGTTTTAGAAATATACCTCTTAGGTAAAGATGCCTATTAAAACAGATTATTTAAACCAATTATCTTTTATTTCTAAAATACATTATAGAGATACAAAACTATCATAAATGGTATAAAATTAAATAATATTTAATAAAAATTTGTTAAAGAAAACAAAAAATATATACATTTTCAGAGACACAAAATTGAGCGTACAAAAAGTAGTAATACTAATAAAATAATTAGAAAACAATCAGTTAATTTAAATTAATATTTTGTCGCGTCACCTTTTGCTTCTATTACTGCTTGAAGGCGATTTGGCATAGACTGCACTAATTTTCCACAAACTTCTGCTGGTATATTATTCCATTCTTCTTGAAGTTTCGTTTTAAAATCATTTTTATTAGAAAATTAATTTGTTTTTATCCGAACTTTTAATTCTCTCCATAAATTTTCAATTGGATTGAGATCAGGCGATTGTGGCGGTGTTTTGAGTAATTTTGGTGCATTGTATAGCAGCCATTCTTTTACAATAAGCGCAGTATGTTTGGGGTCGTTATCTTGTTGAAAATAATAAACTGGTGGCATATCTAATTTTTCTGCAGTAGTCGTAAGATTATGTTTCAAGATGTTTAGATATTTCCATTTACCCATGATCCCTTCTATAAATTCTAAATTACCTGGGCCGTTTGAGCCCATAGCACCCCACAACATAACTGATCCGCCTCCGTCTTTAATGTCGGAACGGTATTCACTTTTTTAAATTTTATGTTGGGCTTCCGCCAAATAATTTGTCTGCCGTCCGACCCAAAAAAATTAATTTTCATCTCGTCAGAAAAAATAACTTTATTCCAGAAGCTAATTGGTTTGTTTACATACATTTTTGCAAATTCTAAGCGTTTATTTTTATTCCTTTTTGAAATCAATGGTTTCTTGCGTACAATTCGACCATTGTAGTTATTTTTCTGGAGTACTCGGCGGACTGTTTCTACTGAAATTTGTTTATTTAATCTTTGTGACAATTCTGACGTTAACTGGGGTACACTAATTTTAGGATCTTAATTGATTTTTCGCAAAATAAATCTTTCATCCACAGTTGATAACATTTTTTTTATGCCTCTGCCCGTTTTGTTTTTGATAGTACCTTCATATTTAAATTTATTTATTATCTTTTGAATTGTGAAATGTCTTCGGTTTACTATATCACTTATTTCACGCATTGTATGACCCCGGTCGTATAATTTAACTATTAGTTTTCGTGTAGATTCGTCAGTCTGTTTACGTTTATTTTCTATTATAATAGAAACAAAATCACTGAACTTGAATGTGGCCTAATGCAAACTAAACTAATGAAAAAAACATCTGTTGCAAGATAAAACCTATGCAATACAATTTCAGGAAAAGACAGGTCTTAAATCAATCGAAATTAACTAGTACGCTCAATTTTGTGTCTCTAAAAAATTATTATTTTTAGTTTACCTTAACAAATATTACTATACTTTATACTATTTGTAATAATTTTAGATCTGCAAGGTGTATTTTATAAATAAAAATTAATTAGTTTTAAAAAATCTGTTTTATAGTCACGTTTTATTAAAAAGTATCTTTGTCAAATTCTTGTATGCTCAATTTTGTGAGTAACTGTAAATTCGTGCGACTTAGAAATATTAAAACCGAGTATTTTTTTTAATTTAAAATTAAAACCAATTGAAGCTTAATTTGGATGTCTAAATGAGCCTTTAACAGGATTTGTGGAGTTTTAACAATAGCACCACAATAAAAATAAGTATCGACATGTAGAAGAATATCAGCCAATACAAAAATGGCACTATCAATGAGATCATATCAGAAATAACTGCGGGTCAGATATAAGGGAATGTAGGGTAAGTCGTACTTTTTATATTTTCCTTATAAAATACCTACGTAAACAACAACGGTAAAAAAATAACTACAGAAATATTCTTTGATATATTTCCTACCATTATTTGTTAAGGATTATTGATATTTTTATGTATATTTTTGCAAAAATAAGAATATAAATGAAGATACAAACTAGAAAAAAATACGATTTACCCAACTGGCTTGATAAATCGTACACTAAAAACTGAATCTTTGTTTGCACTCATAAGCCCTTAAACCTTTTGTAAAATCAGAATAAATCCTTATTGTAAAATGCTGTCTAATTAATACCATATTTTGACTCACAACAATACTTATAATGGCTAAAATGTAGTATGATGGACGAATCTGGTGGGGGATAATTAAGAAAGGAGACAAAAACAAATAATAAATAAAGATTACAATTAAAAGATAATATAATATAACTAGCTGGAGTACCCGTACTTCGTACGGTTTTTGTGGTAAAGGTAACTTTAGCTGCCTATAATATGCATACTGTTCTGTGCAGGGCCAGGGACAGTGATTCACCTTAAAAGCACTATCTTAGGTTATTATTGATAACTTTTTATTTTTTTTTATAAACCACCTAAAAATAAATTGAATTTTGGAGAATTAATTTAATGTAATTTTAGCAAAAAAATATAAAATTATCGATTCCCTATGCTAGATCAAAAGTTGACATCATTTCCGGTGAAACCGGAAGTGCCTCAGAATTCTTATAGTAACCTTTAGATGGGCCTTTTGTCTAGTTTAACTTATGTTCTGAAGATTTTTTATATCTTTACAAAAAAGGAGATTTTCGGGGTGCCCCGTTTCAAACAAACACCCTGTATACAAAATTAGCATATTAAACATGAAAATGAACACCTGAAAACCTGAAGAATTTTGGTATACGTAGTGTATACCCAGCCATCACTGCCTTAAAATAGCCTATACAAGAAAATTTTTAGCGGGTTTTAGCAACAGATTTTTTTTGAAAAATATTAAGAAAAAAATCTGTTCCCAGGGATGGGCCACGTGGAGGCACCCGCAGGACACAATATTGCAAAATTAAGTAATTAAAGTGGGTTCCTAGGTGACTCATAAGGGCAGAAAAAGCTATCTGTTCGCTTTCAAATATACAGGCTCTTGAAATGGGCTTAACTTGAAATGTTTGCAATATTTTGCCCCCCAACCCCATCTGAAAAAAAGCAAAACAAAACAAGCAAAAATAATAAAATATAAAAACAACAATAACAAAAATGCAGTAAAACAGAAAAAATGGCAATAGAATACAAAGACAAAAAATGGCAATAAAACACAAAAGATTGCAATAAAACACAAAAGATTGCAATAAAACAGCAATAGCAGCAATCAGCAACATCTGCAATACATACAAAATAAGCAATACAAGTGAAGCATACATATAAATGGGGCAATGCATATAAATGGGGGCAATGCATATAAATGGGGGCAAAACATACAGAAATGTAAGAAATACACATAAAATTGGGGATAGAATACAAACACAAAAAATGGCAATAAAACACAAAAAATTGCAATAAAACAGCAATAGCAGCAATCAGCAACATCTGCAATACATACAACATAAGCAATACAAGTGAAGCATACATATAAATGGGGCAATGCATATAAATGGGGCAATGCATATAAATGGGGGCAAAACATACAGAAATGTGAGAAATACACATAAAATTGGGGGAAATACACACAAAATTGGGGGCAATACACACAAAATTGGGGGCAATGCACACAAAATTGGGGGCAATGCACACAAAATTGGGGACAATGCATACAAAACGGGGGCAATGCATACAAAACGGGGGCAATGCATACAAGGCGGGGGCAATGCATACAAGGCGGGGGCAATGCATACAAGGCGGGGGCAATGCATACAAGGCGGGGGCAATGCATACAAGGCGGGGGCAATGCATACAAGGCGGGGGCAATACACACAAAATTGGGGACAATACACACAAAATTGGGGGCAATACACATAAAATTGGGGGCAATACACATAAAATTGGGGGCAATACACATAAAATTGGGGGCAATACACATAAAATTGGGGGCAATACATACAAAAATAAGCATATTAAACATGAAAACGAATACCTGAAAACCTGGAGAATACTGGTATACGAAGTGTAGTCTGAAACAGACAACATGAAAGAAAACAACAAGAAAACGTGAAAACAACAAGAAAACGTGAAAACATTTTTATAAAACGAAACCTAAAACCATAAGTATACAAACTCTGGGCGATTTGTAGATAACAGGCATTTGAGCTGGGTCTCGCCGTCAAGATATCTAGCAGCCGATAAGCACAGGCTCAGCCATCACTGCAAATTAGCACCCCAAGTTCTGAAACATTTAGATTAGTCTTATATCTAAGGGAGGGTGCCACTCAGGTGGCAAGATGTTTAGAGGAAAACCTCACTTTAGGTCAAAGGGAGAGCTCAGTTTTATTGCTAAAGCGTTAAGAGACGATCTTAACGCCTGGAGGAGAGCTCTGTTTTTAAATTGAGGAGTTAATAAGAAACCAATCTCTTAAACCTCGCTGGGGACTAAAATCACTTAAGATTATTAATTTACTACCTTTTTACCATTGAAATAACCAAATTCTGGACCTTCACTGTTGGGGGATAATCAAATTCTGGACCGTCACTGTTGGGGGATAACCAAATTCTGGACCGTCACTGTTGGGGGATAACCAAATTCTGGACCGTCACTGTTGGGGGATAACCAAATTCTGGACCTTCACTCTTGGGGAATAACCAAATTCTGGACCTTCACTGTTGGGGAATAACCAAATTCTGGACCTTCACTGTTGGGGGATAAACAAATTCTGGACCTTCTCTGGGGGAGAATTACCAAATTCTGAAACTCAATTTTCTGTATTTAAAACAAAATTATATGTTAATTTAATTTAAATTTATTAGAAACTTCATTTCAACAATCTCTGCTTTCTTCTTAAGGCCTCTTAGTGCATTTCGAACAGATTCAAAGTTAAAAAAGTAGATTTTTATAAATATAATCTTAAAATTTTGAAAACTTATTTCAAATTTTCTGTATTTAAACCAAAATTATATGCTAATTTATTTTAAATTATCAGAAACTTCTTTTCAGCAAATTCTTTCTTCTTAAGGCCTCTTGCTGCATATCGAGTAGAATCAAAATAAAAAAGCAGATTTTTATAAATCTAATCTTAAAATTTTGAAAACTTATTTCAAATTTTCTGTATTTAAACCAAAATTATGTAATTTATTTTAAATTATCAGAAACTTCTTTTCAGCAAATTCTTTCTTCTTAAGGCCTCTTGCTGCATATCGAGTAGAATCAAAATAAAAAAGCAGATTTTTATAAATCTAATCTTAAAATTTTGAAAACTTATTTCAAATTTTCTGTATTTAAACCAAAATTATGTAATTTATTTTAAATTATCAGAAACTTCTTTTCAGCAAATTCTTTCTTCTTAAGGCCTCTTGCTGCATATCGAGTAGAATCAAAATAAAAAAGCAGATTTTTATAAATCTAATCTTAAAATTTTGAAAACTTATTTCAAATTTTCTGTATTTAAACCAAAATTATGTAATTTATTTTAAATTATCAGAAACTTCTTTTCAGCAAATTCTTTCTTCTTAAGGCCTCTTGCTGCATATCGAGTAGAATCAAAATAAAAAAGCAGATTTTTATAAATCTAATCTTAAAATTTTGAAAACTTATTTCAAATTTTCTGTATTTAAACCAAAATTATGTAATTTATTTTAAATTATCAGAAACTTCTTTTCAGCAAATTCTTTCTTCTTAAGGCCTCTTGCTGCATATCGAGTAGAATCAAAATAAAAAAGCAGGTTTTTAAATCGATATTTTTATAAAAAAATTTATAACTTATTTAATATTTGCTATATTTAAAATAAAATTATAGGTTTTCATCGAGTAGATGTATAAGTTTCTAGACCTCTGATACTATATTAAAGTCACATGGTTTGCATTACGTTTCTACCGCTTTTATTTCTGAATACACTCAAAACACAAACTTTTCTAAAATTTTAAATTGGTGACGAATAGGGTATACTAGGTTCTCAATTTCTAGACCTCCGGCACTATAAGGTCACATGGGTAACGTGACGTTTCGATCATATAAAACTAATTTTATTAAACGTATCTATATTATTTAAAATAATTATGGGTTCTTATCGCCTAAGTGGCGAACAGGGCATAGTAGACCGGCACTATAAAGTCACAGGGCTGTGACATTTCGATTATTTAAAAAAAATTAATAATTAAATAATCGGTTTCTTTTTTAAATAATGAATAGGGCAAAATAGGTTCTCAATTTCTAGACCTCCGGTACTGTAATAAAGTTACATAGGTAGCGTGACGATTGCTGTATGAAAAAGTATTTAAAATTAATCGAGATTGACTCGAATCTCATGATTGTATATCGAAAAATTAAATGAATATCATGGGACTGAAAATTTGTGTGAACTATAATTATTGGTTCCAATCACTTAAGTGGGAAATAGGGTGAGTATGTTCTCTGTATTTATATAAAAATCACATGGGCTGTGTGACTTTTCGTTTTACTAATATATAAACAGGTTTAATTAATGGAAAGTGAGTCGACACCTGAAATGACTGCATATCGAAAAACCAAAAGTGGATTCCAGCCCGTAAACCTGGTTTTAGGCTACGTTCGTAATTATCTTACCATGGAGTTATAATTTGAGGTTTTAAATTTTTTGAAAAAAACTATAATTATTTTTGGAAAATTTTTTGAAATATTATTTTTGAAGAACTAAGTTTGCTAAATTTAAATCTGAAAAATGACTGGTTTTGTCCCTATAGAATGAAGTTTAAGTATTAGTCTATACTGAGTCGACCCCTAAGCTGATCTTTGATTAATGAAAATTATTTTCGAAAAATATTTTTGAAAAAAAAAAATATTATTAATTATTAATTAATAATATTATTATTATTAATTATTAATTATGTTTTTGATGACTTTATGACATTATGACAAAATTAAAACAAAAACTTTGAGAAAAATATTTAGAAGAATTTTGAAAACGTTTTAAAAACAAAAAACAAATTACTAAATTATTTTGATAAAAAAAAAAATGAAAATAATGATATTACCTCGAACATTGTGAATTTTTTTATTTAAAAACAGAAAATAACTGGACTTATTAACTATATGCCGTTTTTTTTCTAAAGTTATTAGTTGACCCCAGAGCTGATACAATTTCTCAAATATTATTGAAATATTAAAAAAGTAAAAAATTTAAAAAATACCGAAAAAAATTGGGATTTTTTTGAGAACAAATTAAAAAAAATAATAATAGTTAAAATTAACTGGTCATATATATAGTAATTTTTAAGTATTACTCTACTACTATTAATATACAAATTTTGAAAAATAATTTAATACTGGTTATATCTCTAAATAATCATTTTTAAGTATTACTTGATGATGCGTCAACCCCTCTGCTGATTGCATAAAATCTTAAACATTATTAAAATAATAACAAAATAAAAAATAGAAAAAAACTATTTTGAAAAATAATGTAATAACTCAAAATGACTGGTCATATCTCTGTATAGTAATATTTAAGTATTACTTGACGCTGAGTCAACCCCTCTGTTGACTACACACTCTTAAATATAATTTAAATATTTTTTAAAAAAATGTAAAAAAAAAAATATTAAATAATATCGAATTAAAAAAATGAAAAAATGAATTGAAAAATTGAAAAATAATTTAAAAAAATTATTTCTAAAAAAACATTAAAAAATATTCATTATTAAAATTTTAAAAATGCTATTTTTAAAAAACTATTTTAAAAATAATGTTCATTCTTGAAAATACTAAAAATGTCTATATTTTATTTAAATTAGTCTGCTGAGTCGGCTCTTAGCCGATCTGCATATCAGAATAAAAATTCAATGGTCTGAATTCAAACCATTTTCTTGTGCTCTGTAGCCAAATCAAAACCACGAAACCACACAACTAAAAAATAAGTTAATATTAACAAAAAAATTGATTAATAAAAATAATATTAATAATAATAATTAAGAGCTATTAGCGCATATACTAACAGCCATTATAATACTTCTAATGGCAATAAAAAAAAAACTCTAAAATACGTTTCAAAAATGGTTAAAACTAATTTTAATTTACGGCTTTAGGGTTAGCCAGTTAGTGCTATATCAAAGGATATAACATTGAAATGTCCTCTTTTTGAAAGAGGACACCAAAAAATCCCCCAAAGGATTATAGTCTTACACACAAAATCACAAAAAATTAATAAAGGTATTTATTATTAATTAATTTAAAAACATCTTTCTGGTCGGAATATGTTTGACTTAACCTAAAATTTTCCATTCATTTCAAGCGCTAAATAGCCTCATCCAGAAGTACCTAAAGGCAACACCTATCCCAAGGTTCGCCAACCAATTTGGTTAGGCTCCCCTTGGGGGTCCCAGGATTACCTAAAAAGTCAACCAGAATCACCGGCAAAATATATTCATATTGGCGAAATTATCAAAAAAGGATAATTTATGTTGTTTAACGTCATCCAGCCTCTTCCATACCAAAGGATATGGCCTTGTCAGCCTTCGGTCAGACGGAAGGGCGCCGGGAACCGAGGGCGCAAATAATTTTGTACAAAGGGAATAAAAAAAAATAATTAAATTTCAACCAATTTTCTTCAATCATCAACTTAAAAATAGAACGCTTGATGAATGAATTTCCAATGAATCCATCCAAGTCAAACGTTGGAAACACTCCACCATATACTTCAAGGATCTTAAGAAAACCTCCCCTGTATCCTAAAAATACAGGAACGATAATCCTCCCCATGGAAAATTCATACAGTCCATCCTGCCTTAGAGAGAGGCCAAACGTTTCCCAGCTATGGAGAACGGACTTCCCAAACACTCTGAAGAGGGACGTAGGGTACCCTAGGTCCAGCCAGTAACTTCTGGAGAGTACACCAGTGGACCCATGACCCTGAGACCCAAATACAAATACAAGGAAATATTTAATGTTCGCAAGATGACTTATATTATTTTGAGCAAAATTTTGATAAAATTTATAAAGGTCAACCAGCGTTAGGCTACTATCGCCAGGTATAAGTTCAAATTGACAAACATTTTACAATTACATATTGACCAGAAAAAAATAATTTTAATTAATTAATTTTATTTTTAACGTTAAGTTCTAACTTTGAGAACAATATAGGATTGTTCTGAAGTATTGTCCGGGGTTTGAGACCTGTTTTGTGCTGTGTAAGCAAATGTGAAACCACGTACTACAATTTGTAAAAGATAAAAATATTAATAAAACCAAAAAATGATTTGAAATCCACGAGTTGACAATTTTGGCAATTTTCCAAAACGCGCCATTTTGGATTTGATCCAAATTTGAACCCAATGGACTACAAATACAGCAGAACTAAATGGAGCCGATTTTGGACTCCAAACTGTCATGGGACAGCTCAGTAAAAAAAATTGAACTCTGAATTTGGAAAACTAAATATTGAAAAATAAATTTGGAAAAATTGGATTTTTATTTTATTTCAAAAAAATTGCCATTTGAAGTATTTTTAGTAATAATTTATCAATGCCTAAGTGGCGTATTGATTATAAAATATTTCTTTTTTTCTAGACCTCCGGTACTATGCCAAAATCACGTGAAATTGACATTTTGTCCGTTTAAATGTTTTAAATTTATTTTTGTAAGTTTTGCTAACGCTGAGTCAGCCCCTTGGTTGACTGCAGAGTATCAAATTTGGAATACGAAAATTCCGTGGTGTCCGGGTTTTGAACCCGTCTCCCAGGGTTTCATAAGTTAAGTTTTTTACCACAGAGCTCGTAATTTTTAATACTAAAAATTATTTAAAAAAAAACTAAAATTGTTAAGAAAATTTTAAAAAGGTTGGAACAATATTATTAAAATTATTTTGAAAAGAACATTTTTGCAAACTAGTTTTGAAAAAAAAAAAATAGGAAAAAAATTTGAACTATTTTTGAAAATTATTTTTTGTAATTATTGTTGATGAATAAATTTTGAAAAATTTAATTTACAAACAGTCATTTTAAGAATTACTACTTGGCAGAGTCGATCCAATTGCCGATCTGCACAGTAACGGAAAATTAAATTTCGTGACATCGGGGTTTGAACCAGAGTCCCTGTGCCCCAGATTACGGAGCATTCAAGCTCTTCAATATATATATATATATATATATATATATATATATATATATATATATATATATATATATATCTGACTAAAATTTTGAAATTATTATCTCTGACTAAAATTTTGAAAATAGTATATCTGACTAAAATTTTAAAATAATATATCGTGACTAAATTTTGAAAATAATATATCCAACAAATATTTTGGAAATATTTTGAAAACTTAATTTTGAAAACTATTTTTGGAAAATTCATTTAAAAATTAAAACTGACCAGCTATTATCTGTTTTTAAACAGTATTATAAGTAAACTACATATTAATGAAAACCAATTTTTGAGAATCTATTTCCGAGAACTTACTTTGGAAAATTTACTTTAGAAAACTTATTTTTAAAAACATTTTTTTTGAAAACATATTTTAGAAAAAATAGGTAGTTTAAAAAAATCAAATTTGAAAAAAATCTAGTTTTTGACTATTATTTATGACATTATTTTAAAAAAAATCTGTGTTGAAAACTATTTTTGAGAACCTATTTTCGAGAACCTAGTTTTGAAATAAGAATTTTGGAGGAAAGAATATTTTTTTTGAAAACTAATGTAAAAATATTTTAAAAAGTTAACTTTGAAAACTCTTTTCCTGAAAATGAATTATAAAAAAAATATTTTGAAAATTTATTTTAAAGTATTTTCGAAAAAAGTAATTTTGAATTTAGTATTTTTGAAAGCCTATTAGGGAGCATATTTTTAAAAAGATAATTTTTAAATAAACTATTCTGAAAAGCTGTTGTTGAAAACTTCTTTTTAAAATCTACTTTTAATACAACTTTACCTGAAATCTAATTTTGAAAAAAAGAATTACCTACTAGTCAAAAAAATATATTTAAACTATTTTGAAAAAATACGTAAATAACGTTTTTAAAACCAAGATTGAAGAAAAACTATTTTTTTTTTGTTTGTTTATTGGCTTTAGCAACTTAAGCTAACTAGCCAAAAAAACTATTTTTAAAATCAAAAATTAAACGATTTAAAAAACCTGCTTTTTAATTATTTTCTCCTGAAACCAACTCCTGAAGTATCCTAAACAAAAAACAGAATTAGCACAAAATATATCATAAAAACTAAACTTAAAACTAATTTTCAAATAACTTAAAAATTAAAACTTTCAAGCACCTGTTGAACAGGATTTAAATTTTACCAACACAAACCAATTTATTTACTAGAAGTTGCATTTTGCAAAATCCAATAAAGAAAACTGGTCCTCAACATGTCGGATTTAAAGCACCTACAGACATGTCCCATTATCGGACCAAAAGCAGCCCAATAATATGAACAAATCTTGTAGGATTTATAAGGATGGTAACACTACATCTGGTTATAAGTAAATAATTCGTTCACTCGAAAAAAATACCCACTTCCAGAGAGCATTACCGGGTATTAGCACCCACATGAAATTCGACCAATATGTAAAATAACATGTGGCTGTAATACCCAAGAAAAATTGTTTTAATTTAAAAATCTGGAAGTCTTGATTTGTTGGAAACTGCTTCTGTTGAATCTCGAGAAGACGCAACCATACCTAATTGCCTCTCCTGCGAGTGTTAGTAGGTCGAGCTGAAAGAGGAGGTGATCTTTCCTAACAGCGAACGTAATTCTTTCCGGGGAAGGCGCAAGGAAAAAGCGAGTTACCCCCCACCCACCAAAAACCCAAACGTGGAAAGAAATAACGTTCAACCGTATTGTATTCACACAACAGAGCTGGTTCCTCCACGTCTATAGAAGAGTCCGTGGAGGGCTCCATTGTAAGCCATCGCCGCCCGATCCGATGCACATGGAAAGGGCTTGGGCTCCACCGGAGGAATCGCGAGGGCAACGAACAACCTAGAGGAAAGAGGATGTTTGCCCAGAACAAACTTGTGCCCGCATTAAAGGGAATCCGAGTTTGCACAAGTATCAAGGTAACCTGAAATGTTTACTTCTGACCTCAGGAATTTTAAACTAATATTAAAACAACAAAAAATGGCGTGAGTGTTCAAAACAACTCACTAAAAGAAAAAATAGTGAAATTTGAACTTCAAGAATTAAATTTTTTGAAGGCTCGTTCCTTCACTCGGTCGATCAGTTTATCTATTGAAAGATTCTTTACCGACCGGTTTCCAAAAGTTAACTTTTACTGAATTTATTGTTTTACGAGCACTACCCATCCGTTGGGTAGTTGGCCCCGTGATCAGGCGGTATCAAACATCCCTTACCCTTGGCTATGCCTTGGGGGGAAACATCAGATCGTCCTGACCAGTAAAAAGATTCTACCAAATAAACAAAACTCATTCGTGACATCTTCGGTCACCTTCAGTCAACTAGTATCTCTCGTCTCCCTCGGCTAGGCCGTTAAGGTAGGGAAAAACTCGGAAGAGACTTGGTCAACCGGCGCCTACAATCCCTGAGACAGAAATAAACCATGTGTATCATGAAAAGCGCAGTGTATTTAGTGTTGTGTGTGTTTTGGTAAGATTTAACTAACAACTGAATAACCAAAAAGTTACCAGTTGTTAGAACTCACCAGTCCTCTGAATTATCTGTCAAAATCAACTAGAATCTTTCTAGATAAAAGTCCAAATCTAAATCGACCCTAGTTAATAACAACAGACGCATCAAAGGGGGTGTAGTACCTGTAGTTTATTTTTTGCAAAACCCAACAGAAACATACGCAGATGATCTGTGAGTGCCACAAGAAATAAACACACTTTCACACAAAGGTACCATGTGTGGAAGGATATTTAATTGGTCTACAAGCAAACCTTGCAGCATACAAAACAGACACACGATTGTTAGTTTGATTTATCCATCTCTAACATACCTTTACTTCGGCTGATGTACAATTTGATAAACTTTTTTAGGGTGACAAAGAAACAAATTCACCCTAAAAATGATTACAGACTGTACAGACAGAATCAACTTGGATATAAGAGGCCTTTGATATTTGATAAAAGTATTACTTTCCCCCCGTTTCTCACGCAGGAAAAATATTTCAACATAAAATTTATTTACCTACCTAAACTAAAATTTCTTTATATTTCTTTCAATGTGTGTTAAATTTTCTTTATTAAACATTCATTACTTTACTTTTTTCAATCAAAAAATCAAAAATCATGCATTTTATCAATAAAAAATCATTTATTTCTTTCTTAATCACTGTCGTTTTGCAAATTTGTAGGTCCTAAGCGACCTGTGTGTGGTACAAGGGGGTAGTTTTAAAGGTCAGCACTAGCTAGCCCCCCAAAACAATAAATAAACCCCCAAAGTACGCGTGTGCTTGTACCTAAGTACTGTTAGTGTTTGTGTTACCAGGGACGTGCCCTAGATGGCAGCACTAGCTAACCAAACAGGGCACAAATTGGCTGTCCTCATGGTAAGCGTGTGTGATTTTATTTTTTAATATTTTCATGCACATGCATTGTTTTTATATGTATGTGTATTTGTCTGTGTGTACGAGTGTGTGTTACTCGGAGTATGCCCTAAGGGGTAGCACTAGCTTCCCCCCCAGGGCAATTAAAGACCACTCCGCAGTAAGCGTGTGGGAATTTAATTTTGCTTTAGTTGGGGTGTGTTTTAAGCGGTAGCTTTAAGCTTCCCACCCAAGACACGATACAGGCTACCCCAGGAAAAGCGAAATTCAAATTTAAAAAATTATAATTGTATTCGAAGATCTAAAATTATATATAAAAATGAATTATCTTAAAAGTGTGTCTATAAATTTGAGAATACAAGAGTCTCTACAAGTTCTAAAGGAGAATCTAAAAATTTAAATCTAAATTTAACTAAATTTGACTAATTAAAAATTTGACTAAAAATTTGAAGCTAAAGATACTGCTCAAAAAAATTATCTCAAAACATTGATTAAAAAATGAACTCAAAAATCGGTCTAAAAAACTAATTCTAAAATATTGACTTAAAAGTTTAACTCTTTAAATTAACTCTAAAAATTTCCTAACACATAAGGAAACAATTTAAAAAATTTGTGTGTGTGTGTGTATGCATATATATAAAAAAATTACAAAAATAAAAAAAAATTTCTTAAAAAAACTGATTCTAAAATATTGACTTTAGGTCAATAAAGTCAATATTTTACGTGATGACCTGAAAATAAAAAACAGCTCAAATTTGAGCCGACAATATTAAAAAATATTGTCCCTTATCTGTTTCTTTCTTAATTCTAGCATGCAAAATTACTGTGTGCCTTTTTAGTGTGTCATGAAAATGCCTCAAATATATCCAGTCAGCCTTAGTAAATTAACGTCCATTTCAAATAAGAATGCAGTATAGTTAACGCTGCAAAACGAAAAGACTTACAGCAAATACTATATATATATATATATATATATATATATATATATAGAATGAGTTCTTTGAAAATTTAAATAAATAAGACGATAACAATTGGGTTATCGACACAAATTCCATACAAAGGATATTTTGAATTTGAAATATTAATTTTTAAAAATTATATAAAATATTTAAAAATGGTTTAAAACCCCAAACACAATCATTATTTCACCAGAATTAATGTCTGTATTAAATAATGTAACGATTGTTTTGACAAGTTTTGTTAATTGCAAGAGACGATGCATTCTTAATTGAAATAAACTACAGAAACATTTCTACTTAACGGTTTTACACGGCTGTTTTTGATCTCCGATGTCCTTTTGGATCTGGTCCCGTTTCGTCCTCGTCCTGGTTGGTTCCTTATCCTGGTTGGTTCCTGTCCTAATTGGTTCCTTATTCCAGTTGGTCCTTATCCAAGTCCTTTGGGATCTACAAATAATTAAAATTCATTAAAAATAAATAAATAAAAATAATAGGTTCCAAACGCCTAGTAGCAGCGTATAAGGGGCAAAGAAGATAAGTTCTCAGTTTCTAGACCATCGGCCATAGATATGAAAGTCAAATAAAAAAATTCATTGTAAAACTATAGCCAGTTTTTTTGGTTTAAGCGGAACTAGATTATGAATTCTAGTAACTAACTTTACCGTTTAAGTGAGGCTTTTGATCATTTTGTTTAGCAAAAGCCCTCTTTAAACCTGAAAAGGAGAACTCATGACAACTTAAAAAAATAAAAATTCCAATTAGTTCCGCTTAAACGTTTTGGAATAGCCTATATAATAAAAAAAATTGATGCGAGGTGTGAATTTTTTTTTTTTTGCACAATTTTGGCAAAAATCGTGTCAAAATAATTTATTTTGCAAAAATAAAATTTTGATTGTTAGTTTACGTACTAAGGGCTTTCATTTGATACCCTACTCAGAATTAAAAAAAAATATTTTTTTTTCGGTGAGCACATATTTGTTTATATTTTTAGGGGGATATGTTTTTTAGATGTTTTGGTATTTTTCCTATGTGCGGGTCAACGAGTTGTATAAGCATGCCAAATTTCAACTCTCTAGGTTTAGCTGTTTGGCTACAATTTTTACCGAACAGACAGACAGACGACAAAATGACGGTATAAGGGTTTTTTGGTTATACCTACAAAACACTAAAAACTGATGTGAATTTTCACAAATTGAAAGTTGAGTCCAAATTATCGAGCTAATCCTGTAATGTACCGCGTAACGTAATGCTCTCTTGAAATGTTTGTCGCGAACGAATTGCAAACTTCCTCTGGGTGAGGTGACGTACGTCAGTGTGTCCAATAAACTGTAAGGCCCGGTCTTTCCACCTTGAGGTGAACCTCTAGCCGACTGTCTGACAGTTGAGGTTATGTGATACTTTCTGTGCTGAACAGATGTCATCCCTTAATCCCTCATTAATCCCTTACAAATTTATCTTACGGATAATGAGACTGACGTTTGAATTCACCGATTGTTAATGAAATTTATGCAGCAGATGAAGTTCCAGATAACCTTATCTGTCAGACAGTTACCTAGAGGTTTACCAGAAGGTGGAGAGACCGGGCCTCAATAAATTATTATTTTGAAAGTATCTTACCGAAGACTGCTGGTCCATCCAGGTCAATCGTAGGTCTCCACAGCTCCCAATCAGTGTCGTGTAGCATTTTTGAGTACTAGTGCCTTCAGGAGATACCTAAAAAATAAAAATAAATTACAAAATTTTGTCAGCTTGAACTTACAATTTGATTTAAAAAATGTCGTATAATAATAAGTATAAAAAATTGAATTGAAAATGCGTATTATCTGTCTCATTTTGTAATACGGAACTAACAGGAAAAGTTCATTTTTTATGTTGTATATTGACAATACATTTATAATATTATCATAGTATTGGTTCACACGGATACGCCAAAGTCTGTTTACACCACAACAGTCACCAAAGTAACCAGATCTAGTTTCGTATTACAAATTGAGACAGATTATACTAAAAATTTGAGTTCAGAAAAACCGATTTTAATGTAAAATAAAAACCTTAAATATTTCGAAAATTACATACTACAAAACATTTTAGATTAAAAAAACTGACTAAAAAGTAGCAACAAAAATTTTAATTTAAAATATTGACCCTATAATTATATTAGAGTTTCAAAAATTACTATTATCCGTCTCATTTTGTAATACGAAACTAAGAGGGAAATTTCATTTTTTATGTTGTATATTTAAAATATCATCTTAGGGTGGTAATTCTGAAGTGGCACCTTTCAAAATATTTGACATGTCTATCACAATTTTGACATGTCAGTCGCAATTTTGACATGTCAATTTGTTATCTGACATATTTAGTTTTTGAATGAATATAACCTCGATGTAATAAAACTTAACCAAATATTTAAAAGCCAGATTTACAAGTTCACATGTTTCCATAAAAGTCTATTTACACCACAAAGGTCACCAAACTAACCAGATCTAGTTTCGTATTACAAAATGAGACAGATTATATATTAATAAATAAAAAAAAAAAAACACTCACCATAAGCACAAAATCTCCTATCAACCCTCCACCAACCCACTTCTTGGAAGTCCAATCTAAATTTTTCAAATTGAACACTAAGTCCGAAGTTTATCAACGAACCAGCTTAAATCTAAAAAAAATAAATAAAATAAAATTCCAAAAATCCAAACTCAATTTTTTTTTTACAAAAATCGATCAATTGCGGAAATATTGCGCTTCTAAAATTATTAACAAAAATATACATTTTAAAAATACTATTAAAGTCCGACTCACATATATCTTAACCGCAATCGAGCGTTCATTTGCTGACATTAGACCTAACACCTCTATCAACAATAATTTTTTTAACAAATTCAACACTAGCCCGACTGTTACAAATTTTTCCGGCTTCAGACCGATCACTAGCGGATAAAATTCCCAGCTACCGGTCAACATATATTATTCTAAAAATACAGATAAAATATAAAATATTATGCAACTATATCAATCCCGTATTAAATTTAGTAGTTAAATAAATTTAATTAAAAATCCCTATTTAGTTCGAACTTGTTAAAAATAGTCAAGTCTTATCAAAATATCAGACATAGCACTCATTAAGAACTCATTAATATCCGAAAATATTTTAATCCCTTATAAATTCAAGGTTAATATTATATAACTAATATTGCGTATTAAAATTTACAAAAAATACGTAAAAATAATTGAAAAAAATGCATAGAAATGCCTATTTTTTTAAAAAATATATAATTCCTACCTTTCTCAAAATTTTTGGTAGCAACCACAGGATGCAGGATAATTTTAAATGTCCTTTCAGCAACTTCCAGACATTCATTTGGCTTTTTCCAAACATCCAGGCACTAAATTTTATTTTGTTTTAAATAAAAACATTATAAAACAATTTTTTTAAATATTAAAACGTTGTGAAACGTTTTTTTTTCCTCACAAATTTTAAAAAATTATAATTTGTTATAATATTCTTTTAAACTAATAAAAAAATAATTTAATTTTGTTTTAAAACTATTAATTTTGTTGTTTAAACAAATTAATTAACTTAAAAATATTTTTTAATACTTTTATAAAGTTTTAGCACACGTAAATCACACAAAACGTTGATGAGACGACACTGATCAGAATTCACCCACACCACAAATCACTCAGAGGTAACTAGCTTGATAACGTATCCAAGCAAAGCGCTTTAGGGGGAGTAAATTACGCTTGCGCAGTCGGGCCTGCTCAGTAGTTTTATATTTGTGAAATGATATTTTTAGGGTTTTGTAAGTATGACCAAAAAACCCTTATACCGTCATTTTGTCGTCTGTCTGTCTGTCTGTCTGTCTGTCTATCTGTCTGTTCGGTAAAAATTGTAGCCAAACAGCTAAACCTAGAGAGTTGAAATTTGGCATGCTTATACAACTCTTTGACCCGCACATAGAAAAAATACTAAAACATCTAAAAAACATATCCCCCTAAAAATACAAACAAATATGTGCTCATCAAAAAAGAAATATTTTTTTAAATTCTGAGTAGGGTATCAAATGAAAGCCCTTGGTACGTGGATTAACGATCAAAATTTTATTTTTGCAAAATAAGCTATATTGATGCGATTTTTGCCAAAATTGTGCAAAAAAATTTTTGTCCCTGTAGCCCAGATGGTTTAAACTAAAAATCTGAAAAAATTCTAAGTAATATACATTGGTGTGAACCGGAATAGTACAACAGGAATTTTTGATCAGATTACGTTTTTGGAAAAAAACTGTGATTTTTTGCTAATAATGTACACAAGTTATAGCTTTGTAACACGCTACAATGGAACGTGTATGCTGGTCTAGTGGTTTTGGCTCTGGCGTTTCACCCAAGAGGCTCGATCCGAAAGGGATCGAACCCTGCGATAAGAGACATTATTTTTTGTTTTTTTTTTAATTTTTATATTGTTTAAATCATTTTTTCAAAATTCTAGTTATATTTTGGCAAATGTTTATTTAATTTTTAAAAGCGTAAATTTAATAACCATGGAAATTGTTTAAATTATAATTTAATTCTGTTTCAACGTACACGAAATCAGAGGGGCGGAACTTATAACAACCAATGGAAGCCATAGGCGCAATTTTTAAAATTCGTAATGAACCTTGCTATATAAAAAAAAAAAAAAAAATACTGCACATATTTAGAAATCTAAATAATGGTATTAGGCGTTCGAATTAAAATTAACAAAAAAAATATTTTAATATAAAATTTGTTTTGGCATCCCAAATAATCATCATTCACTTACTAAATACCTGCAAAACCCTGAAATGTGTGAAAATTCACACTTCACATCAATTTTTTATTATATTTTTAATTACAAAAAAAATAAAATCGTGTTAAAAAATTAATTTAAAAAAATTACCTTTCGTTCAACAATCTACGTCCGAGCTTTCTTCCGATACCACACAATAATTAAATATATATATATATATATATATATATATATATATATATATATATATATATATATATTATTAGGAACTATAAGATATTGTTATAAAAAAATAAAACGGCCCGTTCATTAATTAGCATCACATAACATATAAGCGGATTACAATTCTCACAATTATTTGATAAGGAAACAATTATGCCAAATACATTCAAATATAAGAAACCATATGATTTTACAAATGATATGGCTTATTGTTTATGTTATAATTAGAGTCCAGCAAAAATATGCAACGGTACTTTAGTTAGGTGTTTTTCGATAAAAAGCGGCACATGTGTTATCTGTAGAAATAAAATGTAGTTATATATATTTGTAATGTGCCCTGCTGACAAATAGTGTAGCGTATAAAAATTTAATATCGTATCAAAAACTGACCAATGGCAAAGGAGTGACCGGAATTACCTATCTCGGATATAATAATGAAGTGTCGTTATTAAGATAAGAATTCATTGCGGTACAAGTGTTTTATTCTTTTGTTTCTTGTTGGTTTTTTGTTAAAATACAGTTTAAAATAGAACGCCTATGGCAAAAGTACCGTTGCAAATGTTTAATAATTATTTTATTGCTAACAATATATATAGATTGATATTTTTCTAAGAAAAATAACCTGATCAAAAATTCTTGTTGAACTATTCCGGTTCCCATGTTCATTATGGAGATTTTTTTCAGATTTTTCGATCAACCCCTCTGAGAGATAGGTTAATAAAAAAAATAAAAAATTCAAAAATAATAGTTTGATTCTTAGTCCACGCATCACGGGCGCAGCCAAGGGTAGGGCCAACGGGCCTGGTCCCCTCCCAGGACAAGCAGATTACACGGCGCTGGTCGGAGAGTTGAAGATAAAATTTGTTAACCACAACAGTAGTTAATTTTTAAATTACTTCATTGTAAACAATATTGGCAATTTTTATTTATTTTTTTTTTTCGTATAGATAAATAATTTTTTAAGATTGTCTATTCTTGATAAAGTGACATAATTATTGTTCAAGTGAAAATACATCACTTTCCAAATATGCTCCAACGAATTATATGAAGGGGAGCGTTGATCCTTTTTCCCCCTGACACATCGACTAAAACATTCGCCTAGTCAACTGATAAAACTGTTTTAAACAACTAATTACTCGATTCAGATAAGATAAATCGAAATCTGACTTCGGTATAACCTTCACACGAGTCTGTTCGTTCGATACAAATTGTGGCCAAGCGGCTGATTTAGAGAACTGAACATAAGTAAGAAAAATATTGAGACTTCAAAAATATATCCCGCGAAAAATGTAAATAAATATGTATTTATCTAAGAAAAAATCAAGTGAAAGTTTTTGATACATGGATTAACAATTACATTTTTTTTATCAACAAATAATGGAATTATTATTTGATATAAACATCAATATCCAACAGCAGGGGTGTCGAACTGATTTGGGTCGCAGTCTATTTTACATACAAAATGATAAGCAGTGACGGAACTTTAAATGTCCCGAAGGGTTTCTTGAGATTTTTTTATAAACAGAAAAGGGGAAGAGAGTATATTTTACATTTTTAAATATATTTTTCCCCTAAATAAGCTCAAGTGATTTTGATTACCGCTTCAGGAGCCACAAAAAATAAGGTTGAGGGCCGTATGCGGCCCGCGTGCCCTCGAAATTTGATTCGGCCCTCCCCAAGACAAAATCCTGGCTGCGCCACTGCCACGCATTAAGAGGTTTCATTTGGTATGCCACTCAAAATTTAAAAAAAATATTTATATTTTATTAAATACATTATTGTTTATATAAAATTAATAAATAAATAAAGCACTCGGTAAGTTTCACAAATATTGCCCAGTGATTTATTTATTTATTCATTTTATATTAACCATATTTCACTGAGAATACACGTCTCCTCTGTCAATTATATAATTGTTTATATTTTTCTCGGGATGTCTTTTTTTTAATTCTTAGTATTTTTCCTATATGTGAGTCAAAGAATTGTATAAGCATGCCAAATTTCAACTTTCTATCTTAAGCTGTTTGGCTACAATTTCTACCGTACAGACAGACACACGAGTGACGTTATTAGAGATTTTCGGGGGTCCTACCTACAGAACCCTAAAAATCAAATCTATCCTTGATATCTTGTACTTCCGGTTTGTTCCGGAAAATTTCAATACTACCATTTTTGGGTAATTTTTTTTCCAATTTGCTCACACCCTTTTGTGAAAACCCGTGTTTCCCAGTGGCGGTTCGTGACTTTTTGGGACTTGGGCTGCAAATTATAATACAAGGATAGGTTTAGGTGTTTAACCACGACGTTTTATCATATAAGACTCTGTTGAATTGCCTCTTATAATTATAATTTTAGCTTTTTGCACTTTCCGAAATATTTAAATTTGGTGTGTGTCGCCCCAATTTTTTAATATCAATTTTTTCTTCTAACGTTCGTCTGTTAAATGGAATTTCCAACAATGATTTGACAGTTACCATTTTTTAAACCTATTGTTTTATAATTTAAAATACGAAACGTATTTGTTAAGCTAAAAAAAACAATACATTTTTAGAGATAATATAGGTATAGTGATTTCAGTTACGACTTAAATAAATACATTCAATAATTTCATAGTACTGTGATCACTGTTATGGTTGGTTTATATACGGAACAAGAATATGGAATAGGAAATAAGAATAGTACACAAGAATAAAAAATATGAAACCGTTTATATCGGACATAACATTTCGTCGCTACGCCTGCGTACTTGCGTTGGCCTGTGTTTAACGGTTGTCGTTTGACAGGTTGTTGTGTTTAATATAACCTTTAAAAAATTGCCAACTTTTCTTATGTTTAAGTTAAATTTCATTCCTACATAAACCGATATACAGCCATGTTTTAACATCTTGTGTACAATTCTTATTTCCTATTCCTTATTCTTGTTCCGTATATAAATCAACCATTATTGTGACGCTAACAGCATTCTAGCTCCGATCCCCACCAGTTTATCACTACTGCCTACGCACCGCTATCCCTTTACCCTTTACAAGCCTACATTTGCACTTTCCTTGACGCTAGGACATAAGCAGCGTAGACTTATTCAAAGGAAACTTGTAAATATTTATGAAACAATAGCATTCAATGTTCAAAATATATTAAAAAAATTGATGTGAAGTGTGAATATTCACACATTTCAGGGTTTCGCAGGTATATAATAAGTGAAGGCGGTATGCTGAGTGTGTAGGACAAATTTTACTTTGTAGTAATCACGGCAAAATGAACGATATTTTTAAAATAATTTATCGTCTGTTAATCATATAATAAGACTGGTTATTAAATTTACGCTCATAAAAATTAAATACAACATTTGTCAAAATATAACTAGAATTTTGACAAAATAATTTCAACATAATAAAAATGCAAAAAAAAAACAGAAAAAATAAAATTCACTCCGTACTCGAACTCGAAACCCTTCGTTTTCCAGCCAGTTTAAGAGCGCTCTAACGCATGTAGCCATCGAACGCTATGCCTGTGAGTGTTTTACATTGGTATAACTTTTGTACTTTGTGAACCAAAAACCACAAAAAATGCGTTATTTTCCAAAAACATAATCTGATCAAAAATTCCTGTTGTACTATTTCGGTTCACACCAATATACATTACTTATAATTTTTTTAGATTTTTAGTTTAAACCATCTGGGCTACAGGGTGTGGGACAAATTTTTTTTTGCACAATTTTGGCAAAAATCGCATCAAAATAATTTATTTTGCAAAAATAAAAATTTGATCGTTAATCCACGTACTAAGGGCTTTCATTTGATACCCTACTCAGAATTTAAAAAAAATATTTTTGTTTTCGATGAGCACATATTTGTTTATATTTTTAGGGGGGTATGTTTTTTAGATGTTTTAGTATTTTTCCTATGTGCGGGTCAAAGAGTTGTATAAGCATGCCAAATTTTAACTCTCTAGGTTTAGCCGTTTGGCTACAATTTTTACCGAACAGACAGACAGACAGACAGACAGACAGACAGACAGACAGACAGACAGACAGACAGACGACAAAATGACGGTATAAGGGTTTTTTGGTCATACCTACAAAACCCTAATAAAAACACTTTCACACCACAATCACTATGTTAAATGCATTTTGAGTTCAAAAAAAGTTTTTTTTAATTTTTATTATTTTCAAGTAAGAGCTGCAGCTCCGCAGCGTGTACTCAGGAGCCGCCACTGGTGTTCCCCCTTTTTTGATGCATCCTGTATAGAGTTTTTTCACTATAAACACTATTGTTTATTTGTTAAAGGATCTATCGAAATCTCATGGATTGTTAGTGACGGACACAAAGGACTATACAGACTACATTCCTTCCCATATCGATCAAATGGATGACATTGTCGCTTCCACTTACCAGAAGACAAGAGGTAAGCTTTATTATTATTATTCTAGACATATTTATTTTTCTATTTTGTGCCAAGAACGATTTAGGTTTGAAAATCATAGAAATAAATTTTATTGTTGGACTTTTGCCAACAAGAAAAAAACTAACATCTTTTATATATTACTATATTTTTTGTTTCTTGTTGTATCTGTTTAAAATATGTTTAAAGTAGAAAAATATACTTTTCGATGTAACATAAACCTCTACAGAGTGTACGAAAATTATTGACCGTAAATTTTAAATTTCCTGAAATAAATATCTGTCTGGGACTTGTTATACATATGTATGTATATTATAATTTATGTTTAAACAATAATGAACTGAAGAGATTATTTCAGAACACACGTGTCTATTATTGAAATTGTTTTTTGTTTTAAATTTATTTGTTCATAATACCCACGGATCTGATGGATTATTATTTCAAGTATTGCATTTTTATAATAATGATTCATTTATTTCGGAAAACATCTATCGGCCAAATTGAGTTTATTTTAGATTCATAGTATTTGTAGATGCGTTTACTGGAAAAAGCCAGGCTGTAAGAGTTCAATACACTCCTGTTTCTTTGCTTTGAAAATTCTGCTTGTTGCAGAAATCCCTCTAGTGCAGTGTCTGCCAAACTGTGTGCCGCGGCACAGTAGTGTGCCGTGAGAGATCCCAGGTGTGCCGTGAAATATTTAGGATAATTTTAATATACCACTGGAAAATTTTAGCCAGGTTTCTTACCTTATAATTGGTTGGGTCACTGAATGTTATTTTATTGAATATCTCATTTTCATGTGCAACACTTTTTGTATACGCAAGCATAAAGATAGGAAAACTACCATGTATAAGACAAAGTACATGTGGACTTGTTTGTATTTGCGATCCGGTACACAAGGCACCTTTGGGCCTTCTAGAATTATCAGAATTTTGGATTTCGCTTTGGAGCCAATATCCTCAATACAACAGCCATTAAATCTCTGGTGCCCTTTGGGTCATCGTATCTTTGTGAATTAGGGTTTTCAGCGCTTGTGGAAATGAAGTCAAAAAAACTTGAGAGATTACAAATGATTGATGAGGAGTAACGTGTTTGTTTGTCTAATTTGGAGCCGCGTTTTGACAAAAAAATTTCTCAGCATGAATTGCATCCTTCTCTTTAATAATATTATCTTAATATTAGCATATTTTCTATTTATGTGCATTATATCTCAATAAAATAATATACGGAATACTATTATTACTACACGATAAGTTATATTTGATTTTCCTGAGATTTTTTATTTAGTGTGCCGCGAAACAAATGGCCGTTTCTTAGTGTGCCGCGACGAAAAAAGTTTGGCAGACACTGCTCTAGTGTCATAGTATATAATGTTTCTGCACTAAAATTGGAAATTCGTAAATCGTACAGTTGGCAGGCATGCTCTTAATAGCTTTCTAAAAACGCACTGGTAAACAAAAATTGATGTGAAGTGTGAATTTTCACACATTTCAGGGTTTCGCAGGTGAAAGTGGAAAGAGGTGAAGTGAATGATGATTATTTGGGATGCCAAAACAAATTTTATGTCAAAATATTTTTTTAAGAATTTTAATTCGAATGCCTAATACCATTATTTAAGTTTCTAAATATGTGCAGTATTTTTTTTTATATAGCAAGGTTCATTAAGATTTTGAAAATTGCGCCTATGGCTTCCATTGGTTGCTTAAATCGTAAGCTTCGCCCCTCTGATTTCGTATACATTCAAACATAGAATTAAATTATAATTTCAACACTTCCCACTGTTTATTAAATTTACGTTTTTAAAAATTAAATGCAGTATTTACCAAAATATAACTAAAATTTTTACAAGATAATTTAAACAAAATAAAAATGCAAAAAAAAAACAGAAAAAATAAAATTGACAGGAATCGAACTGTAGTTTGCAAATTAGGAAGCGAGGACGCTACGCGCTTTCTACGGGCGCTTATATATTTACTGTGTTACATAGCGAATTAAATATTTTAGTTAAAAACACAAAAAATGCGTTATTTTCCGAAAACATTATCTGATCAAAAATTCCTGTTGTACTATTCTGGTTCACACCAATGTACATTACCTAGATTTTTTTCAGATTTTTAGTTTAAACCATCTGGGCTACAGGGTGTGGGACAATTTTTTTTTTGCACAATTTTGGCAAAAATCGCGTCAAAATAATTTATTTTGCAAAAATAAAATTGATCGTTAATTCACGTACTAAAGGCTTTCATTTGATACCCTACACAGAATTTAAAAAAAAAAAATTTTTTTTCGATGAGCACATATTTGTATATATTTTTAGGGGGATATGTTTTTAGATGTTTTAGTATTTTTTATATGTGCAGGTCAAAGAGTTGTATAAGCATGCCAAATTTCAACTCTCTAATTTTAACCGTTTGGGTACATTTTTTACCGAACAGACAGACAGACAGACAGACAAACGACAAAATGACGGTATAAGGGTTTTTTGGTCATACCTACAAAACCCTAAAAATGATAAATATAAGTATCCTTAGTAACAAATATTAAAATAGTAAGGAGGGAAAACAGTGTATTAGTAAAAAGAAAAAAAAATTTCAAAGCTACCCCACTCGCCCCTATTTAGTTGAGTGAAAATATTTCCTTGGCGGTCCGAAAACAGCCCTCTTCCTGTCCGGCCCTACGATTGCACCGAATACTTATATGACGAGTCCGTCCCTGGGTACTAACAATGTATTTTCAATATTTATTCCTTGTGAACCCTTTTATATTCTCACGTACATTTTACTGTTTACATATCATTGTGAAAAGGAAGCATTTCTAAAACATAAAAGGTTTGTGTGCTGGGTATTTGGCAAATATTTACAATGTAAAATGTGCCAAAGTGTTATTGCCCTTTGCACACACGAGTCTCTTTTGTGTATAATCGTTATTATATTCGACATATACATATAAAATTTTCTTATAAACGGAAAGAGATACGAAAAAAAAAAATTTGTTTTCTATTTTGAATTCATAAGTCATTATCAGGCGCGCACCCAGGATTGGGTGTGGGGGGGGGGGTACTCAGAAGACAAAAGTGTTTTAGAAGGGTAGGTCGGTACAAGCAGTGGCGGCTCGTGACTTTATTTTCTGGTGGGACAAAAAGCTTTTTGAGGAAAAAAGCTTATCCAAAAGGTTTATGAATGAAATTTTCTTGCTTTATTGGTTCTTATTTTCTTGGGAAATCGTTAAAATTAATGCCGGTCTGTTTTTTTTTTTCTTTATTGTATGTTTTGTTCCTATTCATGCCATTGATATAATTTTTTTTTGGTTTTAGAAAAAATCATTATTATGGCATCAGAATAGTATATTGTGCAACTAGCGCGGAATATGTATTCTGCGCGTGTTGCTCACTATGCTTTTCCTTCGATTACCAATTTTCAATTAATAAATAATCAAGAAAATACAATATTAACAGCCATTAATGCGCACGCAGCAGTACGGGAATGAAAATTCTCGGAAACTGCACATGCGCATTGCTGCGAATTTATTCCTTCCCGCACAACGCACATGCGCATTCGGGAGCGTTTGTCATTCCCGCATTGCCTGCGCGCGCAGTAGCTAATATCCTGTCAACTAACAGTATCAAAAGGAGACAGTTCCATAGGAGTCGTAGGAAAATATAATTTATATTAATCTACTCAGAAAATTTTAGAAAAAGCGTTTTGGGAATATTTCGAATTGTGAAAGATGGAAGCTTTCATCTTTTCAGCTTTGAAAATCATTATATTTTCATTAATATTTGTAACGATAAAAAAAATGGTGCGGCTCTCAAATATTTCCTGGCCACACCAGATTTTAAAATATAGTGCCCACAGTCTGGACCCGGTTTTAGTGTTGAATTAAACAACGCACTTTGAAAAAATAAAATGATTTTATAAGAATGCTCAAATCACAATTAATAAAATTGCATAGTGATTTGTAAAAATAGCCCGGGCTCTGCAGCTTGTCCGGGCCACAATAATTTGTATCGGCTTCTTCGTCTCTCAGCAACCCTGCCAATACTAATTTTAGCTGCTCTTACTTTTTAACCATCCTGTTTGCTTTCATATCTACAACGCGTTCTACTGAAAATTTAATGTAATGATTAATTTTGCAGTATTTGATATTTGTGCCTGCTTCTCATGACCGAGATATTCCAGTTTTCGCCCCTTTTTTTTTTAATATACTGTTTTATTAATCTCAGGTTTCTTATTCAATATTCATGAAACATATTTACAGAAAATATTTTAAATTAAGTTTTCCAACCAATAAATCTGTACATTTACGAAAGAGCGAATAATAAAATTATTAACCTTTGAAAGCATTTTACAAAAAAGGTTTAGTGTTGAAAATGAAATCTCTATGTGAATGCAGCGAAATAATTAAACTGGACCAAAAAAGTGTAAATTAGTTTGAACGGTTTTTTTATAGCAGCAGAAAACAAGGCCAAACACCATATATTAAATTTGAACGGTTGTTGAATTACTATCAATTTAATGTTTCGGGGAGTTCTATGGTAAATGCCTTGGTGTAAGAGGTATTGCTCTGAATTTTGTGAAGTTACCTAAGTAACATATAATAAAATCTGTGAAAAATTCACAGATCAGTCACGTGACACAGGGCGTGCTACAAGGCTCTATTTTAAGACCTATTCTCCTTGTTCTTTATATATAGGCTTACCATACGTCCCGGTTTGAAGGTATGGTCCCGACGTCCCGGCCAGTTTGACATTTTGTCCCGGTTATTTGATAAAAATTAAAAAGTGCCGAGTATACCGCAGTACAAAAAGTGCAGCCTCTGAAAATGGCGATTAGGCAACTTATTAAAAATAACAAATAATTTTTAAAGAAATTTTATGCTAGTGATAAATATTTATAACTTTTTAATAATAAGTTGTGTTCAATTAAGAGAAGCATCACGGGGATGCTCGGGAAAAAAATAATAATTTATCAAAAATATTTGAATTCGGAAAAATAAATAATTGCTGCACAATAAAAAAATTCAAATTATTTCAATGATGGATAAATGTCAATATACGTTACCTTCGATTTTAGTTATTTAATTTAAGAACGTTTAATTTATTAAAAAGTTTTATGTAGGGTTTTATCAATATACGATCTATCGTCAATTTACTTTTAACAGTTTCATTGGTGATTAGGCAGTAGTTCTATTACGCACGTCGAAAACAAATATGAAAAATGATAAGTAAAAGATCTAGTGTAATAAAACACAATATTGAAGAAAAGTTTCGATGTTAGTATATAATATAATCATTACAATAATATACAAATAACAGATAATCAAAACACAATTTAAAATTTACTTCAACTAAGCATAACTTGAATTTTTTAACCAGCAGTATTGTTAACCCGCCGGCACCTCGCTGTACCGCCTAACGATCAGAGTGACTAGCGTAGTGACTAGCGTAGCGTCTACCAATACATACTTCAAATTAATTTATTTAGTATGATGTCATTTCTGTGATTACTTCTGATCTATAAACGATAGGTACATGGGTCAAAGGTAGGGTCACTATTCGTCCCGGTTTTATGTACATTGTCCCGGTGAAATTATCGATTGTCCCGGTTTTTACATAATTCTGCATTTGTAAGAAAAGATATATTACAACTAGTCAATCTGAGAGGCGAGTATCTTTTTTTTTGCTCTTCACTTGGATTTAGGAGGTGAGGACCTTTTTTTTACTCTTCACTTGGATCTGGGAGGCAGGGTTGGACTGGGATTAAAATGTGTACCGGGAAATCTGGAGGAAGTCGGGCCTATATATATATATATATACAATATAAGCACAATATAATGTTTCTATCATTCTATCACAGCAATTCTATATGACAATTTAATTTTTATCATTTTAATTTTCGGGCCACCGGGAAATTCCCGGTATCCCGCCGGGCCAATTCAACTCTGCTGGGAGGTGAGGACCTTTTTTTGCTCTTCACTTGGATTTAGGAGGTGAGGACCTTTTTTTTACTCTTCACTTGGATCTGGGAGGCAGGGTTGGACTGGGATTAAAATGTGTACCGGGAAATCTGGAGGAAGTCGGGCCTATATATATATATATATATACAATATAAGCACAATATAATGTTTCTATCATTCTATCACAGCAATTCTATATGACAATTTAATTTTTATCATTTTAATTTTCGGGCCACCGGGAAATTCCCGGTATCCCGCCGGGCCAATTCAACTCTGCTGGGAGGTGAGGACCTTTTTTTGCTCTTCACTTGGATTTAGGAGGTGAGGACCTTTTTTTTACTCTTCACTTGGATCTGGGAGGCAGGGTTGGACTGGGATTAAAATGTGTACCGGGAAATCTGGAGGAAGTCGGGCCTATATATATATATATATACAATATAAGCACAATATAATGTTTCTATCATTCTATCACAGCAATTCTATATGACAATTTAATTTTTATCATTTTAATTTTCGGGCCACCGGGAAATTCCCGGTATCCCGCCGGGCCAATTCAACTCTGCTGGGAGGTGAGGACCTTTTTTTTACTCTTCACTTGGATCTGGGAGGCAGGGTTGGACTGGGATTAAAATGTGTACCGGGAAATCTGGAGGAAGTCGGGCCTATATATATATATATATATACAATATAAGCACAATATAATGTTTCTATCATTCTATCACAGCAATTCTATATGACAATTTAATTTTTATCATTTTAATTTTCGGGCCACCGGGAAATTCCCGGTATCCCGCCGGGCCAATTCAACTCTGCTGGGAGGTGAGGACCTTTTTTTGCTCTTCACTTGGATTTAGGAGGTGAGGACCTTTTTTTTACTCTTCACTTGGATCTGGGAGGCAGGGTTGGACTGGGATTAAAATGTGTACCGGGAAATCTGGAGGAAGTCGGGCCTATATATATATATATATACAATATAAGCACAATATAATGTTTCTATCATTCTATCACAGCAATTCTATATGACAATTTAATTTTTATCATTTTAATTTTCGGGCCACCGGGAAATTCCCGGTATCCCGCCGGGCCAATTCAACTCTGCTGGGAGGTGAGGACCTTTTTTTGCTCTTCACTTGGATTTAGGAGGTGAGGACCTTTTTTTTACTCTTCACTTGGATCTGGGAGGCAGGGTTGGACTGGGATTAAAATGTGTACCGGGAAATCTGGAGGAAGTCGGGCCTATATATATATATATATATACAATATAAGCACAATATAATGTTTCTATCATTCTATCACAGCAATTCTATATGACAATTTAATTTTTATCATTTTAATTTTCGGGCCACCGGGAAATTCCCGGTATCCCGCCGGGCCAATTCAACTCTGCTGGGAGGTGAGGACCTTTTTTTGCTCTTCACTTGGATTTAGGAGGTGAGGACCTTTTTTTTACTCTTCACTTGGATCTGGGAGGCAGGGTTGGACTGGGATTAAAATGTGTACCGGGAAATCTGGAGGAAGTCGGGCCTATATATATATATATATATACAATATAAGCACAATATAATGTTTCTATCATTCTATCACAGCAATTCTATATGACAATTTAATTTTTATCATTTTAATTTTCGGGCCACCGGGAAATTCCCGGTATCCCGCCGGGCCAATTCAACTCTGCTGGGAGGTGAGGACCTTTTTTTGCTCTTCACTTGGATTTAGGAGGTGAGGACCTTTTTTTTACTCTTCACTTGGATCTGGGAGGCAGGGTTGGACTGGGATTAAAATGTGTACCGGGAAATCTGGAGGAAGTCGGGCCTATATATATATATATATATACAATATAAGCACAATATAATGTTTCTATCATTCTATCACAGCAATTCTATATGACAATTTAATTTTTATCATTTTAATTTTCGGGCCACCGGGAAATTCCCGGTATCCCGCCGGGCCAATTCAACTCTGCTGGGAGGTGAGGACCTTTTTTTGCTCTTCACTTGGATTTAGGAGGTGAGGACCTTTTTTTTACTCTTCACTTGGATCTGGGAGGCAGGGTTGGACTGGGATTAAAATGTGTACCGGGAAATCTGGAGGAAGTCGGGCCTATATATATATATATATACAATATAAGCACAATATAATGTTTCTATCATTCTATCACAGCAATTCTATATGACAATTTAATTTTTATCATTTTAATTTTCGGGCCACCGGGAAATTCCCGGTATCCCGCCGGGCCAATTCAACTCTGCTGGGAGGTGAGGACCTTTTTTTTACTCTTCACTTGGATCTGGGAGGCAGGGTTGGACTGGGATTAAAATGTGTACCGGGAAATCTGGAGGAAGTCGGGCCTATATATATATATATATATACAATATAAGCACAATATAATGTTTCTATCATTCTATCACAGCAATTCTATATGACAATTTAATTTTTATCATTTTAATTTTCGGGCCACCGGGAAATTCCCGGTATCCCGCCGGGCCAATTCAACTCTGCTGGGAGGTGAGGACCTTTTTTTGCTCTTCACTTGGATTTAGGAGGTGAGGACCTTTTTTTTACTCTTCACTTGGATCTGGGAGGCAGGGTTGGACTGGGATTAAAATGTGTACCGGGAAATCTGGAGGAAGTCGGGCCTATATATATATATATATACAATATAAGCACAATATAATGTTTCTATCATTCTATCACAGCAATTCTATATGACAATTTAATTTTTATCATTTTAATTTTCGGGCCACCGGGAAATTCCCGGTATCCCGCCGGGCCAATTCAACTCTGCTGGGAGGTGAGGACCTTTTTTTGCTCTTCACTTGGATTTAGGAGGTGAGGACCTTTTTTTTACTCTTCACTTGGATCTGGGAGGCAGGGTTGGACTGGGATTAAAATGTGTACCGGGAAATCTGGAGGAAGTCGGGCCTATATATATATATATATATATACAATATAAGCACAATATAATGTTTCTATCATTCTATCACAGCAATTCTATATGACAATTTAATTTTTATCATTTTAATTTTCGGGCCACCGGGAAATTCCCGGTATCCCGCCGGGCCAATTCAACTCTGCTGGGAGGTGAGGACCTTTTTTTGCTCTTCACTTGGATTTAGGAGGTGAGGACCTTTTTTTTACTCTTCACTTGGATCTGGGAGGCAGGGTTGGACTGGGATTAAAATGTGTACCGGGAAATCTGGAGGAAGTCGGGCCTATATATATATATATATACAATATAAGCACAATATAATGTTTCTATCATTCTATCACAGCAATTCTATATGACAATTTAATTTTTATCATTTTAATTTTCGGGCCACCGGGAAATTCCCGGTATCCCGCCGGGCCAATTCAACTCTGCTGGGAGGTGAGGACCTTTTTTTGCTCTTCACTTGGATTTAGGAGGTGAGGACCTTTTTTTTACTCTTCACTTGGATCTGGGAGGCAGGGTTGGACTGGGATTAAAATGTGTACCGGGAAATCTGGAGGAAGTCGGGCCTATATATATATATATATACAATATAAGCACAATATAATGTTTCTATCATTCTATCACAGCAATTCTATATGACAATTTAATTTTTATCATTTTAATTTTCGGGCCACCGGGAAATTCCCGGTATCCCGCCGGGCCAATTCAACTCTGCTGGGAGGTGAGGACCTTTTTTTGCTCTTCACTTGGATCTGGGAGGTGAGGACCTTTGTTTTGCTCTTCACTTGGGTCTGGGAAGTGAGGACCTTTTTTTCCCTGTGTCCCGGTTTCCCTTCACTGAAATTTGGTCACCCTAGTCAAAGAGCTTTTTTCGTTAGTAAATAGTCTTACCATTAAAGTATTTTTTCTTCGTAAATCTTTAAAGGCAACTACGATATTCCACAGCAAACCGAGCGTTATAAATCTCGCCGAAAATGAAAATTTATAAATGATAATATTAAGTTACATATTCCTGCGATATATGCTTTCGGGGACTTTTTTGTAGTAATATTAAACCTTATACGTCTGTCATATATATTTTCGATATATCTCGTACAGTTTAGCCTTAGCTTAATGTGTGGCACGCAAGATTTTTTCCGACTTATATCCGTCCGTAGGCCCTAAAAACATGTACATCATTTAAAAACCGATTCTTTTTTGTACCATTAGTTCCGCAAGGTCCTGAAGAGTAACTGTGCAAAATTTGGTCTAAATCGGTTAAACGGCCTAGGACTGGATATCGAACAAACAAACAAACAGATAATTTTCCTCTTTTATATATCGTACATAGCGACGTTATTATGTTTGTATAGGGGAAAAATTTTAAGCTTGTAGCGCCACGCGGATTTTTTTGAAACCATTCTAAATCAGATACCACTTGACATTTACTAGTAAATAATCGCGAAAAGTGTATCAAAAAACGACAAAAAATAAATAATTGTTTGGGATTTTCTGATTTTGTGAAGTGACATTACTTGTAAACATCTAAAATACTACATTTTGTGATCTGGTTTTAAGTTATGGCGGTTTTCCATTGTCGATTATTTTAACTATATTGTGGGAAATAATAATTCCCGTGTTGTTTACCAAGGGGTAGAAATCTACAATGCTGGGCATATAATATTGTGTGGAGTCACTGAAAACAAGTTCATAAAGATTTATGCTTTATGCCTACAGACTTGTGCATTACAAACCCACAATAACAGGAATTTTCAAGATATGCGATAATAAATACAAAATTGAAAATATTTTTTGTAGTCACTATCATTAAAATGTAA
This sequence comes from Liopterus haemorrhoidalis, assembly GCA_963971575.1. NCBI lineage: Eukaryota > Metazoa > Arthropoda > Insecta > Coleoptera > Dytiscidae > Liopterus > Liopterus haemorrhoidalis. Next base: position 40,222,465 of record OZ020619.1, read on the forward strand.
TGAGCAAACGTTGATATAAGGGCTCACTTTTTTTCCAATTTTTAAATTGTTTATCTAAACATCGCGTCGATTCCTAACCTCTTGCTTTCCCAATTTTGTTTCGAACCGTACGGTGTCTGATATTAGTGGAAACAAATGAAACGATATTTCCGGGTTTCTTCTTTTCAATGAATTGCACATAGGCACACAACAATATGTATTATACATTTTTCAATGATTATAATAAAACTTTAAAAACAAACTTCATACAAAACCAATACACAAAACGAAATGTTATCTGATATACACAAGTTCATGAAACGCTCACCAGATGGTAGGGTGCTTAGCTGCAAATCCCTATTGACCTGAGGAATGCAACTTTATGTATTGTCGTATCTTTAATAAAGAAATATTATTATTGTTATCAATGGTATCGCGATTTTTATTTATCAAACTCCGTATTATCAAAGTTGCTTTTTCTCCGCTGTAATACAGTAAGATGGCCATTTCATGTTTTCCCAATTATTTAGTATAATTTAATTCCCTGTTTACAATCTTGGTACAATATTTCGATTCAGTGTATTTTGCTAATGAATAATTTAATATTAAGCATCAGTTCTTCTTCCAACTGACTACCTCTAAAATCTGTAATGCTCTCAATATAATAAATCGTATTCAAGTAAACAGTTCACTTAATATATTCTAGTTCTATAAATGTACGTATTACAATCAAAATATACCTATACAATCTAAGTTATTTCGCCCACTCTTATAATAATTGATCGAAATTCAATTATATAAATAAAAGGACTAAGCCACGAGATCCTAATTAAGTTTTTAATTATACCGAACTGCAGAGATGAGTTTCTAAACAGTAAAGAGCATTTACTGATAATACAAATTCGATCAATAGCTTTTGTATTGATGGATAAATAAAGAGCTTATAATCTGCACGTGGTGACACTCCTAAGTGATAGGCAACCCGAATTGCGCTTCTGTAAAAACGGTTGCTTGAAATGAAAATCGCTAGGAAAATAGACCTGTAGAGCGATTTTTTTTTAATATTAAGCAATTTTTATACACATTTGCATATTTAATTTTGTAAATTTTGTTATGATTTTGGTAAAAAATTATTTTACATTTTAAAATTTACGTCATTGCGACGTAGCTGCCGTTTTTGCTTATTAGTATTCGACGTACGTTTATTATTTCACTCTTGAGTGCATGAACATAGATGCATTCATGTTATCTCTTACTAATATTGTCAAACATAAAGTTTATTGTTTATATTATTTTATACTTTGATCATATGTTTTAAAAATTAACAAAAATAATGGGTCACATTGATGTCATTGGCTTGTATTAATAAAATAAAAATTAAATATCTACCTTTCTACTCGCCTCAATTTTGGTTTCCAAGGAGTCCAAACATCTAAGACTATAATGTGACACACTTTTAGAACTTTATTCTATAGTTTTACCACTTTAATTCGCAAAAAAATTCGCTAAAAATTGCACATGTCACTGTAAGAAATACGCGTCATTACTAATCAAGATGGTCGGCCTTGATAAAGCTCATTAGGGAATTTAGTCATTAAAAATGAATAAATAAGGAATAGAATTGCTTAAAAACATTATTTATGAGAAAATTTACACACAAATTTAATAATTTTTGGGGTTTTATGTGAATTTCTACGGAATGAATTATAATTTGTTGGGGCTATTACGTTCACATTTTTAGGATTTTGTAGGTATGACCAAAAAACCTTTATACCGTCATTTAGTCGTCTGTCTGTCTGTCTGTTCGGTAAAAATTGTAGCCAAACGGCTAAACTTAGAGAGTTGAAATTTGGCATGCTTATAAAAAACATATCCCCCTAAAAATATAAAGAATTATATGCTCATCGAAAAAAATAATATTTTTTTACAATTCTGTGTAGGGTATCAAATGAAAGCCCTTGGTACGTGGATTAACGATCAAAATTTTATTTTTGCAAAATAAATTACTTTGAGGCGATTTTTGCCAAAATTGTGCAAAAAAATTTTTGTTCCACACCTGTAGCCCAGATGGTTTAAACTAAAATTCTGAAAAAAATCTAAGTAATGTACATTGGTGTGAACTGGAATAGTACAACAGGAATTTTTGATCAGATTATGTTTTCTGAAAATAACGCATTTTTGTGTTTTTAACTAAAATATGTAAAATATTTCATCCGCTATTTAACACCGTAAATGAGTGAACGTCCGTAGTCCAGTGGTAAGGTTCTCGCTTCGTTGCAAACTTTTGTTCGATTCCCGTCAATTTTTATTTTTTCTGTTTTTTTTTTCATTTTTATTTTGTTTAAATTATTTTGTCAAAATTCTACTTATATTTTGGCAAATGTTGCATTTAATTTTTAAAAGCGTAAATTTAATACCCAGTGGGAAGTGTTGAAATTATAATTTAATTCTATGTTTGAATGTATACGAAATCAGAGGGTTTATGACTTAAACAACCAATGGAAGCCGTAGGCGCAATTTTAGAATATTAATGACCCTTGCTATATAAAAAAAAAAAACTGCAAATATTTAGTAACCCAAAGAATGGTATTAGGCATTCGAATTAAAATTAATAAAAAAATATTTTAACATAAAATTTGTTTTGGCATCCAAAATAACCATCATTTACTTACTAAATACCTGCGAAACCCTGAAATGTGTGAAAATTCACACTTAAAATAAATTTTATTAATCTAAGACACTCCTGAGTCTAGTTACTTCAAAGGGCAGCGTTTGAAATTGTTTAATATTTAATAATTAATAACTTTCTTATGGAATAATATATTTTTTCTTCAAGCGGATTATAATGCTAACATTACATTGTTCAATACATTCGCTAGAAATGATACATTTTTTTACTAGTAACAAAATGTGAACATTTTTATACTAGTAAATAGTTCATATAGTTATCAACAGATGGCACTGATGACAGCAGTCGCCATAAACAAAACATCTGTCAATTTAATATGTTTGTAGCGTGGTTTGTAGTGAATTCAGAAGTTAGTTACGTTATTAGTGAGTTACTTTATTATTATTCTGTGATCATTCTGTGATTAGTTACAAAATACACAATATAAAGATCAAAAATTAAAAAATGTCTCAACCAATTCAATGTACACCGCCGGATTTAGCAGCAATAGCATCTGAAACTATAAAGTCATAAGTATTTATGGTTGCAAATTTTTAATACCTACGCTTGTAGAATAAATAGTATATGTCACTCGGAGTAGAACGCCTTTTTTGTGCTTCGCTCAATATGCAAGCCTCGGCAGCAACATTTGAGCTCAGCACAAAAAAGAGCGCGTTCTACTCCTAGTAACATAATATACTATTTTGCTTCATAATATTTTATGATTGCTATTGTTTAGGGCAAATAATAAATTTCATTATATTAATACAATTTTACAAGTTTATTGTGTCAACAACCAATATTATGAATAGAAAACATTAGTTAAAAATTAGGTTATCATGGTTATTATCACTGATCACAGTATCAAAAGGATAACATTTTGACACAGATTGCAAATAAGTGATTTGTTTGGCTTTGATAAAAATGTCAAATGTGTCAAATGGAAAAAACATCCAGATATGATTATATTCGGAAATGCTATTTCGAAGGCTCTCATAGCTGCAAGTTTCAAATCGGTCAATATCATGGGCGCCAGCAGAAATTGGGAAAAGGGGTGACAAAATACAAGGGTCGTCTCAAAAATACACTATTTTTTTTTTAACCCGTGTGGTGGCGGGAAAAGTCTGGGAGTCTCAGGGAATTTGCGTTTGGGTGTAGTGGTAGCACTGTAAAATTTCTATGCGCGTGCGTCTATCGATCCGGCAGTCAGGCTCCAGCCACTATAGAGACTCCACTTGTTCCTACAGCTGATTGCGAAGTTCGTGGGGTTATTCGTTTTTTGACGGCAAAAAATGCTACTGGTGTACATGCTACGGTGTGAATGACCCTTCGAAAATCTTCGACAACAGTCGAGGTGCGGGAAGTGGAGGGGTAACCGCTTCGTTGTTCATCGTGTAATGTTGTTCTCCCTTCAATGAATGATTGGTGCCAACGAGTAACCATTGGCCTTGAAATAACGTCTTCAACATAAACACTACACAACTCGCGATGAATTTCAGACGTATTATGGCGCGTCTACATCGAGGCAACCTGGTAGCATGGGACATATCGAACGGTCGCATGCTACCAATGTGCAGCGGTCTGATGGGAGCCGTGCGACATGTTACTCGTTCCCGTTGCTTGGCGGTAAACATCAAAGAGTTTTCGTGCGACACGCTACCAGTTCTGAAAGCCACATGTTCGTCATTTTGATATTTGATAATTTTTATTATGGAAGTATTTGTTTTTTAAATTAACTAGTGTTGTAAGCGTTGCTGTATCAACAAAAATTATTTAGCAACTTAAATTTATTTAAGATAAGTGAGTAAATATAAGTTTTGATAAAATAGATTATGAGAAATATTGATAAAAATAATTAAGTAAGGTTATGTTTTTGTTATGGAATTAAAATTTGTTATAAAATAGTATAAATTAGCTTGATATTATTTATAGTTATAAAATGTAATAATATTTTTGCGATCCGCCATATTTATTCAGTAAACTGACAGATCTCGCAACAATAAACAGTAGCACGCTCCCAGTGTTGGTGTAGACACTAGCTTGTCAATGCGACATCGTCTGACGGTCTCGTCAGACTTGTCGTATGCTACCATGTTGCCTCAATGTAAACGCGCCATTAGAGACGTATATTGTGAATCACACCTTCTACTAAATGTTACAAACCTCCGTATTCTGTTCTTGACACTCAGAAATAAATTTAGACCCTATCCTCAATTTCCTAATCACTAAACTATTGTTCTAAACCTATTGTTTTATAATTTATGTTTCAGTTTACGTATTTGTGGGAGAACATATCGCTTTAGTGGACTTCGTCAAGTGTTTACAACGTCGGAAACTCCTAGAAACTGGGGATTACATTGTAATATCTGTAGATGACGAGATCTACGACCCTGACAGGCGAATCAAGATTATGCAAAGAGGTAAACATGTATGTAGTGGAATAGTTAATGAATGGTTTTGTGAAACAGAACGAGATTACTAAGATCAGAATGTGATAATTGAGGTTATGTTTGAAAACTATATTTTACTGCCATCTATTATCGCCAAAAATAATTATACCGGCACAAACAAAAGTTTCAAATTACTTGTTACCAGTGGTGACTGGAAAATAAGAACTGCAGAGCTGCAACACCCCTAAAAATAAACCAGATTAGCTGTTTGGTTTCGATAGTATCGTTTTATTTTTTGTATTTTTTCTGTTTTTCTAATTGTCATATCTTATTCTGTCCAGTTTTGATTTTCTACAACTCTTTCGCCAAAAATCCATTTCCGTAAAGTCTGTTCCAAACGGTTAGGCGGAACTAGATTTTGCAATCTAGTTACTTTCATCGTTTAAATCATGCTTTTCGGCCGTTTTGTTTAAGCTTTGTAAATCATACTTGCAACAAATATTTTTTGGTTAAGGTTAATATCATTTTAAAATGTAATTTTCTTTATATTTTGATTTTTTGTGTCATTCTTAATACAAATATCCCATTTATTTATTTTTTTGTCATTAAAATATGTAAGAAAATGAATTTAAGTTTGACATATGTCATTCGTTTCCATGGTTTCATTATTGGAATTTTAAATTTTGACATTCCAACGTGAAAAATTAAATAACCCAAGCAAGGTCCCTTTTCGTGACAACCTAAAAGAACGAAATTCCCATTTAGTTCCGCCTAACCGTTTGAAACAGACTGTATGTACATCCAGCAGTAATATGGTCAGTATTACGTCCTTTTTTAGCGTACACAGACAGCCGGTTGCGAACGGCTAAATAGAACCTGTAATTTGTATAAATATTATTACACAAATTATTTGACATAAGCAGGAGTTGAACTCACGTCCGTGCCCTTACTTAGCGGACAAATAGCAGATTCAATTGTTTTTAATAATTTAAGAAATTTAAAAAAAAACTACTTTTTGTTCCTTTCTCTACTTCTTAAGAGGTTTCTTTTGATACTACACAATAAAATTTTACAAAATTATCATTTTTTCAACTACAAAACATTCTATATTTTTCGAAAAACTAATTTGATCAAAAATTCCTGTTGAACTATCCCGGTTCCCATCATTCTACAATGAGAATTTTTTAAAAAATTTATATCAAACCCTCAGGGAAATAGGGTTGGGGAAGTTTTTTTACACATTTTTGGCGAAAATCTCATTAAAAAGTTTTTAAAAATAAAAATTTGTTGGTATATCCATGAATTAAGTGGATTAATTTGTTAGCCAATACAAATTTTTTTTTAAATAATTATATTTACTTAAATACATTTTTGTTAATTTGTTTCCTGCTATGTGTTTTTTGGAACTCTCGATAGTTTTCCTATATGTGGGTCAAAGAGTTGCATAAGCATGCCAAATTTCAACTTTCTAGGTCCGGCCTTTTGGCCACAATTTCTACCGTACAATCTGACAAAGAGACAGACAGACAGACAGATAGGCAGACAGACAGACAGGCAGACAGACAGACATACACATGAGTAACGTATAAAGGATTCCACACACCAAAGCGGCCGCGGTGGCGGCCGCGGTAGCGATACGACTAGCGATCAGGTCTCCTCACACTAACGCGGTGGAAGTGGCGGTAGCGGTAGCGATCAGTTAGTGAATCACGGTATATAGTTGTATGATAATATTGATTGCGAGAATACAATAGAATAATTAATTGTATGTAGAGGAAAAATAATAATCTACTTACAGTCTGTTTCAAACGGTTAGGCGGAACTAAATGGGAATTTCGTTCTTTTAGGTTGGAAAAGGGACCTTGCTTGGGATATTTGTATTAAGAATAACACAAAAATCAAAATATAAAGAAAATTACATTTTAAAATGATATTAACCTTAACCAAAAAATGTTTGTTGCAAGTATGATTTACAAAGCTTAAACAAAACGGCTGAAAAGCATGATTTAAACGATGAAAGTAACTAGATTGCAAAATCTAGTTCCGCCTAACCGTTTGGAACAGACTTTACTATCAATTTCTAAAACTTTTCCTATTTCGTTCCACACTTTATTTGTTTTCCTAATATTCTTGTAATCAGGATGTGCTAAGTCATACAAAATTAAATGATCCTTTACTGATCTAGGATTTTTTCTGTTAAATTATCTATTTTCGACATTATTTTCTTAAATATATTCACTCTGTGGTATATAAACAATGAATATCGCGCGGCCTAACGCAACTTGTCGAGTTCGGCCGCCAGTGTTTGGTGATCGCTAGCTAGACTGAACGCTGCATTCGGTGGCGTTCTCAGATAGCGGAACGCTTGTATGTGCGTGGTCTCATTGTATTGTATAGGTTGCGTTAGGCCGCTGCCGTATCGCTACCGCGGCCGCCACCGCGGTCGCTTTGGTGTGTGGAATCCTTAAGGGTTTTTTGGTCATGACTATAAAACTGTAAAACATAATCCACCTACCATTTAACAGGTTTTTTAAATAATATAACCGAAATTCTGTAAACCGGTTTAAGGAAACCGTTATAAAATATCAGATTACGAAACCGGTTCATTTTTAATCAATTTAAATTTTGGTTTTCAGCTTTGTCGGAGGCAGACACGAAATGAAAAAAAGTTAATATGTCAGACAATTGTTATTTTTATTTATTTAAGTAAAATTTAAGCCCTTTTCTTTATTTTTATCTTTGATATTTCATGTACGTGGGAGTTAAAAATTGATAGATTGAAAACTTGTTTACTTTTAAAGAAAAAATATCATTTTGATTGTCTGACAAAATAAAAATAAGAAAAACATGATGTAATTGATTCATAAAGTGAATTTCTTTTTAAATGCAGTTATTTTGCATACGTAGTTGGGAAAAAGCATCCTGGATTAAAGATGCAAATAGAAATTTGTGCCCTTTCACCTTTGGGATTTCAACGAATTCGTTTAATTCTATGAAATGCAATCAGACCTGGACTGACAACAGTAATTGGCCCGGGAAAGTTCTTACCTACAGCCCCTTACACTAAAATAAATCTATTAATATATTAGGTGTACCGGAATTTTTTTTCGTTTTTATTATTAGTGCAGTATGCGAACTAGTCACGACTTATTCACTGAATTAAACATACGTCTTTTGCGTATTGATTAAACTCTGTAATCTTGAGTACCTAATTATTGTTTTCGTTTTATTTTAAACCCTTGCATTTTAAAATGGCGGAAGAATTTTCATCAAAACATTTATTATGCTGTTTAATGTTGTATGAGTACCATAGAAAAAAATCTGCTACAGTTGCTACATTAAATATTTGCACTGTTTATGGTGATAAACTAAGTGTACACACGTGTCAACAGTGGTTTAAAAAATTTAAATCAGGAAATTTATGCTTGGATGATGAACTTCCATCTGGAAGGCCCTATAAAGGAATAATTTTGAAGGGGTGCGTGTGTCAGAACCTCCCAATCAAGCTCTGACATTTTTCCACGTGTCTTTTTTTGATGAATGAGGTCAGGCATTGTCGCCTTGAAGAATAACTCCTCTTCTATTCACAATTTCTGGCTGATTTCTGATCAAGTTCTGATTCAGTCGATCTAATTGTTCACAGTAGAGATCAGAATTAACACTTTGCCCCGGTTTTAACATCTCATAATAAATTATTCCTTTATAGGGCTTTCCAGATCGAAGTTCATCATCCAAGCATAAATTTCCTGATTAAATTTTTTAAACCACTGTTGACATGTGCGTACCTTAGTTTATCACCATAAACAGTGCAAATGTTTTATGTAGCAACTGTATTATGGTACAGTAATACCCCGTTACTCGACTGCCTCTTAGCTCGACGTTTTCGCCATTCGACGTAAATGTCGAGAGTGAGAGTCGACGGATGCATCGCTATCCGACGCGTGATCGAGTACCGATCACGTGATACATATTTTGGTAAACAAAGCAAAATGAACGCATGGCCAGCAGTTCGCGCCTAGATATCTTGACGACAACAACTCAGATTTAGTGCAGCTATGAACTTTTTGTTTTTTGCTAAAATATGAATGCTAAAATAATGAAAATAAATAAATAAATAAATAAATAAAATGACCACACGTTATTAAAATAAAATAAAACTTTTCAATGAAAAACAACAAAATGACAATTTACCCAAGATTTTCCACTTAGTAAACATAACAATTTTTTATTGTATATTTCCAATAAACTGTAAATCTCTCTCAATTTCGTACTGAAATTTAAACTGAGACCCCTAAAATTAAATTAAAAATAAATTATTCAAATGTGCCCACTCCTCTACGCACAAATTACACGCGAGGGCGTTCTATTAGCATTTTTATTGAACGTTAAACAGACAAAATATCAAATATTACATTGAGGAAAATAAACAACCTCTTAACTGGTACTTCGCTCTCAGAATATGTCAGAAAGGTAATGAAGTAGTTTTAGTAAAAGGGCAAATGAGTTACCAAAGCCAAGGCGTTTGTTTTGAAAATTAAAAACTGTTGATTTTAGAAATATAGCATGTCGAAAAACATAATAGATTAATGGAGGAATATCTAGAAAGTACCTGGGAATTGGCGTAATTAAAAAATACTTCCTTTGTTCCAACAGTTTTCACTTTTTAAATTATTGGAATACTCTGAATCAAAATAAGAACTTATATTTCTGGCAGTGACGTAAGGTCTGTTTTTTTGGTTTAGGCGGAACTAGATTTTCAATTCTAGTTACTTTTATAGACTAAGTGAGGCTTTTGATAATTTTGTTTAGCAAAAACCTACTTCAAACCATAAAAGGAGAGCTCATAACAACTTACAAAAATGAAAATTCCCGTTAGTTCCGCCTAAAAGTTTTTTTTTTCCAAAATTATGGCTTGTAATTTAAAAATAAATAAAATTTTTGTGAAAGTACTTGAAGTACCTCCAACGCGAACCATATTAATTAGTTTAAATTAGTTGTCAAAATAAGTATAATTTATTTTATTTATGTTTAAAATGTATATTTTAATGAATATAAATGTCATATATTTATGAATATATCTTACAAAATTGAGTGTTTTTACCGACCGCCAACATATATAAGGGAGGTATTGTGATCATACCGATTTTGACATTTCGAGATTTCGATGGATCTCCACGAATTGAGGTCCTCACTTCGCATGATGTCTGTCTGTCCGTCTGTCCATCTGTCCGTCCGTCCGTCTGTCCGTTCGTCTGTCTGTCTGTCTGTCTGTGTACAGAGCAAATTCGGCTAAAAGTATTTTTATGAAACTGCAGATTTAAGCTTTTGACATCAATGGCACGAGTTGATCAACTTTTGGTAATAATCAGTTGACTAAAAATGGGAGTTTACTCGTGGCGATTTTAAGTTTTTTGCGAATATTTAGCAACAGAAAAATATTTCGAAAAAATTTATTTAACAAAAGTTGCTATAAATGCAATTACTAATAACTTTTATTTGAGACATTTTTGATAAAATGAAAAAAAAATCGAAATTTTTTCTAAGTATCTATTTTTTCATACTTATATGTACCATTCCCATGGTCATGATAAATAATATCTCTGTTAGAAAATATTATTTCTACTCTGCTGCTAGAATGTATTTTATACAAGTATTTTGTGATAGCGGTCGGTCCTGTGGTGGCCACAGCTGATTTTTCTATTATAATTTCATGATTCGATCTTATATGACTTTGCGGCCCCCCGACAAAGCTTTCACGGCCCCCCGGTTGAGAAACGTTGCTATAGTCTATTATAGATATTTTGGCTTTCTTATAAGTTTTCTTATACTGAAACATAATTTAATTTTGTCCAACAATGCTGATCGAAAACTTAATATCTGCTGAGGAAATGCGTTTGTTAAATCCGTACTATATTTTTCTTGTAGCAATTTGAAAATTTTCATCAATTCAGGGCCCTAGAATTTTTATAAACACTCACACTGCCAGCACAATATCAACGCCCCTGACGTCTGGACTTTTTAAAAAGCTATCTGTCTGTCAGAAAACAAATGGTCTGCATCAACGAATGTTTTAGTGAGTTGTTGTTTCTTGTGGTGTACCGCAAGGAACTGTTCTTGGTCCTTTACTATTTAATATTCATATAAATGACCTTCTATCCTTAAATATTAAAGGCACTATAATTGATTATGCCTACGATACCGCTATATTTTGAAAGGTGAAACTTGGCAAGATATATTTTCGAATATGTCAAAAAAATTGTTACGGTAAATACCTTGTTAAATGCAAACTTATTGACCCTAAACCTATTCAATACTTTCCTATCAAAGCCGTTTTAACTTATCCTATTTCTTGTAGCTTATCAATTTTAGGATTTCGTAGGAATAACTAAGAAATATTTATTGATGTTACCCTATATTGTTTGAACAGAACGATTCTTTATTTTCTATTTTTATCAGTTATTTACAGTTCAATATTTCCTTTTGATGAAGGAATATAAGGAAACTATAAAATATGAATCTTGCATCATATTTCAAGTATTTTTCTGCTTTATGAATGCATAACAAAAGTCGATATAATTTTTGAAGTAGCATAAATTCAGGATGTAGATACATTTTCTCAGTATTATTAAATTCTTTCTTTTCAGAAAATATTTCATATTCTGACTTTTAGTATCCTAGTAACATCTTAGTAATATTATTACTTGGCCAGGGGTTTCAGTTCAACAATTTAAAAAAAAAGTCTTTAGCTGTCATTTTCAGTTAAGTTTATATAAATATAACGTGTAAAAAAAAACCCGTCAAAGTAAGCTTTGGAAGAGCAAGATGCATTATTGAGATGTGACATTACAGGTAACGGCGCTGTGGTTGAAGGAAATGTGGCTACTGTAGTAGTTAGCCATCAATTTGTACATAGCGAACAGGTTAATTTAAACACAGTACGTTTTTATTTTATTAAAATGCGAGTAAATATTTGCAACATTTTTAGGGTTTTGTAGGTACAGTCTGTTCCAAACGGTTAAGCAGAACTAAATTTTGCAATCTAGTTACTTTCATCGTTTAAATCGTGTTTTTTGGCCGTGTTGTTTAAGCTTTGTAAATCATACTTACAATAAACATTTTTTGGTGATTTTTTTCATCATTTTAAAATGTAATTTTCTTTATATGTTAATTTTTTGTGTCATTCTTATTACAAATTTCCCAATTATATATATTTTTGTCGTTAAAATATATAAAAAAAAAAAAATTAATTTTGATATATATACTTCGTTTCCATGGTTTCATTGTTGGAATTTTAAATTTTGACATTCCAACGAGAAAAATGAAATAACCCTAGCAAGGTCCCTTCTCGTGACAACCTAAAAGAACAAAATTCCCATTTAGTTCCGCCTAACCGTTTGGAACAGACTGTATGACCATAAAACCCTTATACCGTCATTTTGTCGTCTGTCTGTCTGTCTGTCTGTTCGGTAAAATATTGTAGCCAAACAGCTAAACCTAGAGAGTTGAAATTTGGCATGCTTATACAACTCTTTGACCCGCACATAGGTAAAATACTAAAACATCTAAAAAACATATCTCACTAAAAATATAAACAAATATGTGCACATCGAAAAAAGAAATATTTTTTTAAAATTCTGAGTAGGGTATTAAATGAAAGCCCTTAGTACATGGATTAACGATCGAAATTTTATTTTTGCGAAATAAATTATTTTGAAGCGGTTTTTGCCAAAATTGTGGGAAATAAATTGTCCCACACCCTGTAGCCCAGATGGTTTAAACTAAAAATCTGAAAAAATTCTAAGTATTGTACATTTGTGTGAACCGGAATAGTACACCAGGAATTATTTATCAGATTATGTTTTCGGAAAATAACGCATTTTTTCTGTTTTTAACTAAAATATGTTAAATATTTAATTCGCTATGTAACACAGTAGATAAGTAAGTGCTCGTAGCGTAGTGCGTTTCGTCGTTTCTTTGTAATTTGCAAACTAGAGTTCAATTCCTGTCAATTTTAATTTTTCTGTTTTTTTTTGCATTTTTATTTTGTTTAAATTATTTTATCAAAATTCTAGTTATATTTTGGTAAATGTTACATTTAATTTTTAAAAGCGTAAATTTAATAACCAGTGGGAAGTGTAGAAATTATAATTTAATTCTATGTTTGAATGTATACGAAATCAGAGGGCGGGGATTATGATTTAAGCAACCAATGGAAGCCATAGGCGCAATTTTCATAATCTTAATGAACCTTGATATACAAAAAAAATACTGCACATATTTAGAAACTTAAATAATGGTATTAGGCATTCGAATTAAAATTCATAAAAAAATATTTTGATATAAAATTTGTTTTGGCATCCCAAATAATCATCATTCAGTTACTAAATACCTGCGAAACCGTGAAATGTGTGAAAATTCACACTTCACAACAATTTTTTATAATTTAGTTTCTACGATTTTTATGTTATTTATTATTTTGTAAATAAATGGTCGCCGTTTTGAAATGGTTAAAATTAAAGTATGATATTTTGATATCCTTGTAAAGCTGATTTAATGTACTTTCAAGAAAAAAAAAAAAATTAAAGTACCGATTCCCTATGCTAGATAAAAAGTTGAAACAATTTCCGCTGAAACCGGGAGCGATGCAGAATTCTTATTATAGTTTTTAAGTGGGTCTTTTTGTCTAGTTTAACTTTTTTTTCTGAAGAATTTTTTGTATCTCTTAAAATAAAAGAGGTATTCGAGGTGCAGCGTTTTTCAAAGACGATGTTTTCAATTTATTTTTCCTTTTCTTTTGTTTTATATTGATTCGTGTGAAATTCTTGTGTGTAATTACATGTTTGTTTCGCAGATTACCTGGATCCCTTCCTGAACAAGGAGATATGGGGCAACTCAAGTGATGTAATGGGATTTAGATCTGTTCTCAAGCTCACCCCATCTCATCCAAGTAATCCAGAATACAAGTAAGATCACTTCAACACTCATGTTAACGCTTAATATCCTTTTATTACTCTTCCACGATATTTCCAAGGGATTTGCGTCATCTATAAAAGTTATTAAAATGATGTTATTATCAACTACGTTTACATGTGCAATTGATTTGTTAAGCACTTCTAGGGTTGCCACTAGAGATGGGTCGTTCATGAACGACTCAGTACACTGACCGAAGTGACACGGTTCACCAAATTGAAATGAGCCGGCTCACGGCTCACTGTATAGTTTCAAGTTTCAAGGATACGATTGGTCGGGCGATTGTGAGCAGTGACCGGAGTGATCCGGATCTGGATCGATGTCATGTTGAACTTCGCGAGAACTCGGCTTGTAATGTATTATAATAAAGTGTATTATTTATTGTCATCAATTTGTAGGACAGTTTATTTAAAACTAATAGGCTTAGTCTGTATTTTCTTACAACCATACTATATAAAAATATTAAAAATATTGCCCAAATCCCAGATGTCCGATTTATAAGGGCAATAAACATCGCCATAAACTTAACACATCTGGTTTAAAATACAGTAGCTACATAAAGTGAATTGTTTGTTTCAAAAATGTTAGATAAGAACCGGGGCTAAGCGACGTTCTACCTACGAGCGAACGACCGCAACTGACCGGGTCTAAGCGACGTTCTACCTACAAGCGAACGACCGATAACTGACCGGGTCTAAGCAAGAGCCGGCTCTAAGCGACGTCTACCTACGAGAGAACGACCGACAACTGACCGGGTCTAAGCAAGAGCCGGCTCTAAGCGACGTTCTACCTACGGCCGAACGACTGACCGACCTGTGTCTCGGGATCATGTTTACAGTTCATATATTGCAAGAACCGGCTCTAAGCGACGTTCTACCTACGAACTAACGACCGACCTGTGTCTCGAAAACATGTTTACTTAACCGGATCACTGAGCCGGATCAATGAACCGACTCAACAAACTGAACGACCTCCACTGATCCGGTTCCGCAAACTGAGCCGAAATTCCCATCTCTAGTTGCCACCTCTTCGGATCTGACCCGGACGTTCCGGGTTTTAAAGGTTTATGTCCGGGTTCCGGGATTGATCCGTATTTCTTCGGGTTGCGCGAAATATAAACATCCTACTTTTTTTTATATATAATACTGACGGTTTGTTACACGTTTTCTGCCTTTCCTACACTTCTATCTTTTAGCATCTTTTCAATGGAAATGGTGTTCATTTTCCCAAGCATGTTCTGCCAGTTTGGAATTGTAGATTTCGCCCTGCTGAACTTTTTTCTTATTTATTATTATTATTTAAGAGTTTAGCATATTTCCAATGGAAAGATGCTAAACATGGCGGAGGTGGTGTGATGGTATGGGGCTGTTTCTCGGGATATGGTATGGGTCCTCTATACCACATTGAACGAATAATGGATCGATTTAAATATAAAGACAGCCTTCAGAATGTTATGGAACCTTATTATGATGAGTTCATGCATTTAAAACATATTTTTCAGCATGGTAATGACCCAAAACATTCTTCGAAGTTGGTCAAAAAATGTTTCGAGGATTCAAAAATTAACGTAATGACTTGGCCGTCACAGTCACCCGATTTAAATCCAATAGAAAATCTTTGGGAGGTTGTCGACAGAAAGATTAGAAACAAAACGCATTCAAATATTGAAGATTTGTTTAAAGCTTTGCAGGGTGCCTGGTCTAATATTGATAATGAAATGATCACGAAATTATTAGAATCAATGCCGAAAGTATATCGGGAAGTTATAAATACCTGCGAAACCCTGAAATGGGTGAAAATTCACACTTCGCATAAATTTTTTACCTGTTTTTATCTGATTTTGACCTGTTTTTACCTGTTTGGACCTGTTTTTTACCTGTTTTGACCTGTTTTTTACCTTCTTTGACCTGATTTTTACTTGTTTTGACCTGTTTTTTACCTGTTTTTTACACATACATTTTTGTAAATATTTGTTTATATTTTATCGCTCTGTTTTTTAGGGTTTTGTAGGTATGACCAAAAAACCCTTATACCGTCATTTTGTCGTCTGTCTGTCTGTCTGTCTGTCTGTCTGTCTGTCTGTCTGTCTGTCTGTCTGTCTGTCTGTCTGTCTGTCTGTCTGTCTGTCTGTCTGTCTGTCTGTCTGTCTGTCTGTCTGTCTGTCTGTCTGTCTGTCTGTCTGTCTGTCTGTCTGTCTGTCTGTCTGTCTGTCTGTCTGTCTGTCTGTCTGTCTATCTGTCTGTCTGTCTGTCTGTCTGTCTGTCTGTTCGGTAAACATTGTAGCCAAACGGCTAAACCTAGAGAGTTGAAATTTGGCATGCTTATACAACTCTTTGACCCGCACATAGGAAAAATACTAAAACATCTAAAAAACATACCCCCCTAAAAATATAAACAAATATATGCTCATCGAAAAAAAAAATATTTTTTTACAATTCTGTGTAGGGTATCAAATGAAAGCCCTTAGTACGTGGATTAACGATTAAAATTTTATTTTTGCAAAATAAATTATTTTGAGGCGATTTTTGCCAAAATTGTGCAAAAAAAAATTGTCCCACACCTTGTAGCCCAGATGGTTTAAACTAAAAATCTGAAAAAATTCTCAGTAATGTACATTGGTGTGAACCGAAATAGTACAACAGGAATTTTTGATCAGATTATGTTTTCGGAAAATAACGCATTTTTTGTATTTTTAAGTAAAATATGTAATATATTTAATCCGCTATTTAACATAGTAAACGAGTGATCCTGTATAGCACAGTGGTAACTTTCTCGCTTAGTGAGTTGAAACTAGTGTAAGAAACTGTGTTCGAATCCCGTCAATTTTTATTTTTTCAGTTTTTTTTTGCATTTTTATTTTCTTTAAATTATTTTGTCAAAATTCTAGTTACATTTTGGTAAATGTTGCATCTAATTTTTAAAAGCGTAAATTTAATAAGGTATCAGAGGGCGAGGCTTATGATTTAAGCAACCAATGGAAGCCATAGGCACAATTTTCAAAATCTTAATAAACCTTGCTAAATAAAAAAAATACTGCACATATTTAGAAACTTAAATAATGGTATTAGGCATTCGAATTAAAATTCATAAAAATATATTTTGACATAAAATTTGTTTTGGCATCCCAAATAATCATCACACAGTTAATAGATACCTGCGAAACCCTGAAATGTGTGAAAATTCACACTTCACATAAATTTTTTGATTTCTCTATAGTTTTCTTATATGTGGGTCAAAGAGTTGAACATGCCTTTTTATTTTCAGCCGTTTGGCGGACAGACAAACAGACAGACAGACAGCCAGACAGACATAAAAATAGAGAGACAGACAGACAGACAGATACATGCGTGACGTTATAAAGGTTTTTTTTCATACCTACAAAGTCCTAAAAATTACCAATAATGGACTTTTGTTACCAATGTAAGAATGTATTGTTTTCAGGGAATTATGTGAAAAAATTAAAACCATCTCAGCTAAACATCCATTTTGCGTGCCATATCATCCGAAAATATTCGACAGTATATCGGTAAGTATTCCTAAAACACCTATCTTTTGTCTGATATACTAGCGTCGGCGAATCAGTGCAGTTACGTCACAATACGTAACAAACGAATGTATTGTTTGGAACAATGCAATTGTTTGTTACGTCGTGTGACGTAACTGCACTGATTCGCCGACGCTAGTATAATAGTGTTTTTTACACGATCTTTTAGTGTTTGTCTACCATGGATCTTTCCATTTTACGTTGACATGTTCGTATTTTTCTTTCCTGCAATTTTAAAATAGCCTATTTTAATATCAGTAGACTTAAAATTCGCATATTTTAAAGTTCTAGTGTCAAAAACGTGTTAAAGAACGCGAAATGTCGCAGATTTGGTCGCACAGTGTTTACTCAAAATTTACCAGTCAATAAACCAGCATTTGTAAAGAAACGTTTGGACACAAATGGATTAATAAAATATTTACTCGTAATTTTCTAAAGTTTACAATTGTTTATTTTAACTTTTCTCAAACTTTTATTGTAAATATAATTCATGAAAACACAACAATACTCTTAAAATTTCATTCAGTAATTTTGTTTATACAAAATTCTAATTCAAAGTTTTCAAAACAAACGATAATAAAATTCCATCTGACCTATTTACAGAGTTGTATTCTTTAAGGTTTCAATACAAGCAGCATATCTATATGATGCTGTTATGATTTATGCCAGAGCTTTAACTGAAGTTTTAGAGGAGAATGAAGATCCTAGAAACGGATCTGCAATTTTACAACACATTATTAACAGGCATTACCATTCTATCATTGGATATGATGTGAGTATAAATATTTATGTATGTACGAGGGTTACCTTTTATGTTTTTACAAACGACCCCTAGATGGCAATATTGAAATTTGTCATTACTATTCGTAAAATTTGACATTTCGTCGGCTGAAAATAATAAGGTTGTATGTGACATTTTTTGTCAAATGCACTTTTCTATACTATAGAGTTGTATGTCACGTAACCTACTTGTTCCAATAATTTCTATAAGAAAGCATTACCGGTGTAGGAGAAAAAAGCAGAAAACCATAGTTGCATGTCTTAAAAAATAAAAAACTTACAAAACATACAGTCTGTTCCAAACGGTTATGCGGAACTAAATGGGAATTTAGTTCTTTTAGGTTGTCACGAGAAGGGACCTTGCTTGGGTTATTTCATTTTTCATGTTGGGATGTCAAAATTTAAAATTCCAACAATGAAACCATGGAAACGAATGTCAAAATTAAATATTTTTTTAGATATTTTTATAAATTAATGGGAAATTTGTATTAAGAATGACACAAAAAATCAAAATATAAAGAAAATGACATTTTAAAATGATATTAACCTTAACCAAAAAATGTTTATTGTAAGTATGATTTACAAAGCTTAAACAAAACGGCCGAAAGGCACGATTTAAACGATGAAAGTAACTAGATTGCAAAATCTAGTTCCGCTTAACCGTTTGGAACAGACTGTAGTTGTATGTTAAAACATATACCCTTGTATTTTAATTGTTTTTTTTTAATTCATAAGTTATGGTTGTATGTTTGACATACAACCTTGTTATACAAATACTTTAACTAAGAATTTAATTTGATATATAATCTGTCTCAATTTGTAATACGAAACTATATCTGGTTACTTTGGTGACTGTTGTGGTGTAAATAGACTTTTTTGAAACCATGTAAACTTGTAAATCTGGCTTTCACATTTTTGGTGAAGTTTCATTATACTGAGGTTATATTCACTCAAAAACTACATGTCAGATACCAAATTGACATGTCAAATTTGTGATTGACATGTCTAATATTTTGAATTATATACAAATATTTATTTCATCTTATTTCGCTTATTCATAATTTCTGCTCTGGTTGTATAAAATATATTACAAATACTTGTCAATTTGTGTTTTATACAATTTGTATTAGTAAGTTGACATATAATTTAATGTCATAATTGACATTGTCAAATATTTTGAAAGGTGTTACTTCAGAATTACCACCCTAAGATGATATTTTAAATATACAACATAAAAAATGAAGTTTCCCTGTTAGTTTCGTATTACAAAATGAGACAGATAATAGTACAGTCTGTTCCAAACGGTTAAGCGGAACTAAATTTTGCAATCTAGTTACTTTCATCGTTTAAATCGTGCTTTTCGACCGTTTTGTTTAAGCTTTGTAAATCATACTTACAATACACATTTTTTGTTAAGGTTAATATCATTTTAAATTGTCATTTTCTTTATATTTTGATTTTTTGTGTCATTCTTAATACAAATTTCCCATTTATTAATTTTTTTGTCATTAAAATACATTAAAAAAATAATTTAATTTTGACATAGGTCATTCGTTTCCATGGTTTCATTGTTGTAATTTTAAATTTTGACATTGCAACGTGAAAAATGAAATAACCCAAGCAAGGTCCCTTCTCGTGACAACCTAAAAGAACGAAATTCCCATTTAGTTCCGCCTAAGCGTTTGAAACAGACTGTAACATACAACTTCTACAAATAAAAATCCGTTACCAGAAAACAAGGTAATCGCTTTAAAATCTATGCTGGATGCCTACTATGGATAAATCTTATTATGAAACAATATTGCCAAGAAAGTAAATCTCAAGAAAATAATAAAAATACAATTTATTTCGTTTAATTTTTTTTATTTCGAATGTTTCTTTTTCAGTTCAAATTATCTTATTTTATCTTAATTTTTTGTAAGATTAATGTTTAATTTGTTATTATTTTGAAAGCATATTGTTTAATTTGTGTTATTTAATCAAATAAAAATTTAATACGGGACTAACATTTCTTTTTTTTTTAACTTTTTAACAATTTTCAGAAACCTAAAAACTGAAGCTTTACCTATAAACTGAATTTCCCCCCGATATTACTTTGAAGTACAAAGCTGTATGTAACGTTATCGTACTAAATTTCGTGTTTTTCTTAATCACAAAGTTGTATGTTCATTTTTCCAATTGTTAAAATGGTATTATTAATTTTTTTTCAAAATAATGCGTTAATGACAATAACATATCAATATATAATTATTAAAAAAATTTCTTCCTTGTATTGTAACCTTATATTGTTTTTTTCCATGTCAAAATTTTTGAAACTTGTTTTCTCAAATGTAATACACTTCGACATACAACCTTATTATTTTCAGCCGACGATTTGTTATTGTGAAATCAGTGGCAGCGTATAAATTGACCGAGTAGCTTGCTGACAGTGAGCGTTTAAGAAAAACAAGTTTGTGAAAAAATGGATATTACTCGTGAAGGTTTTCATTGGATGATTTTTTACGATTTTAGTAAAGTCCTAACTCAACAACAATGCAAAGATTCGCTTCGTTCAACTTTTAGTAATGAAGCATCATCAGAAAAGACTGTTTACAATAGACCATATTAGTAACTACGTCACAAAATGGGCTTCAGTGCTGCCGCCTCGCGGTTGGATTTCTTTTATTTGAATTCAGCATGTTGTTTTTTTTTTGTTAAATTGCATTTTAGAAAAATACACAAATAAAAGTTATAACGACATAAAAAAAGCTTCCTTGTGCTCATTTTGCCGTATTGTTTTCATTTTCTTCATTTCCTTCTTTTTTCTATTTATTTATTTTTAAACATTCACCATGTTTAATTTGCATTCTTGTGAAAATTTTATATTTATATTTTTTAAAAGTATATTTGAATAAAAACTGGGGGAAAATAGCAGAGGTTATTCAACCTTATATGTAAT
The DNA here is from genome assembly GCA_963971575.1 of Liopterus haemorrhoidalis. Taxonomy (NCBI): domain Eukaryota; kingdom Metazoa; phylum Arthropoda; class Insecta; order Coleoptera; family Dytiscidae; genus Liopterus; species Liopterus haemorrhoidalis. The sequence goes on from OZ020619.1 coordinate 40,243,734, forward strand.
TTATTTTCGTGAAAAATACATTCTGTTTTTTATGAGGGTGGAAATACAAGAAGAAGATTTAAAAATTTACAAAGGCCTGCATTTTAAGTTGCTCTACGTGTTTTCCTTTTATGAAAATATAATCACGAATTTTCAGTTGTGATTTTTTTATTTCAGGTGTATATAGACAGTAATGGAGATGCTGAAGGCAATTTTACAGTTGTTGCTTTATTGGATGATTTGGAAATGAATGGAACTTTGAGGATGAGCATGCAACCTGTTGGATACTTCCAATATTCCACCAATGGAAGCAACAACAGTCCAATAGATTTGCCGGTAAGATATTACACAAGTTTAAATTATAAAAAATTGATGTGAAGTGTGAATTTTAACATGTTAGGAATTTGTAGGTATTTTTGTTTTTTAGTTTTGTAAGTGTAAGAAGCCAACAGAATGCTGGATATCGAAGAATGTTTTTTCTATAAGTACAGTCGATTCCGCTTAATTGGGACACATCGGGACTTACGCATTTTGGCCGAATTAAGCGGCTGCCCCAATTAAGCGATTTTCACATAAAATTAAACTATGCATATTTTTCTTTCAATAATTTTATTTTATAAACTCTTGGACAAAACTATAAATTACATATAACCAAAAAATATAAACTTTTAAGAAAAAATAATAATAAATTCCAAAATAAAATAATAAATAGGTACATACAATTTAATTCAATGCAAAAATGCATCAAGTGTAGTCTGTCTTTTGTTTTTGTAACATGTCACTTCTACAAAATCAGCACAGGTATTCAGTGCGGATGTAGGGCTTTTTTCTTTTCCTTTTTGCATAAAATAACGCTGTAATATTAAATTCTTTGTACATTTTCTTGAGAATATGTGTAACATAATATGTACTGTGATCTTAACTGTCCCAATTAAGCGGAATGTTGTCCCAATTAAACATGTAAATTTACTGTTGGTTCCTTTGTTTGGTTTCTGTTCTTTGAGATTTGTCCCAAATAAGAGGCTGCCCCAATTAAGCGGTGGCCCAATTAAGCGGAATCGTCTGTACATCAAAATCAACAGTTTTTTGATAATCATTTTTATTCGTCATTTGAGTACTAAGAACTGGTTTCTGAAAGCTTAGCCGAGTTTAATCTTTTGGTTAAACTCGGTTACAATATCACAATCCCATAAGAAACTATAACAACCATTTCCTAACCATTTGGTTACAGTCAACTAAGCTTTCAGAGTTTCTATTTAATCAACCAAAGATCTAAGGGTACTCTTTCTCCACCTTCTTACAAAACTGCTACATTTAAACATAGCTTCTCTTTTGACATTTGCGCTAAATATAATATTATTCCCGAAACCCTTAAATCTTTTAGTTTAATCTCTCTTAAAACACAAATAAAGAAGCTCATCTGGGATAAAAGTTTATAAATGTTTATAAAAATTTATAATAAGTTATTAAAGTTTAAAAAAGTCTTAACAAAGTCATATCTTCTAATAGGTTCATCTTGCCCTTTTAATTTCATGTCTTTTTCAATGTTCTTTTCAGCATTCTGCCCAAGTTAGGGAATGTTACATATTTACATGTTTCAATGTTGGTTATAACAATTGTGGTATTGTCAGTAGCAAAGAACCCTGATTATTTATGTTAATATGTGCTATATTTATATTTTTTATACTTTTTAAGGGCTCATGAGGAAGAACAGTCTTTGTATTCTTACAATGACTGATCATGGGCCTTTATCCAATGTACAAACTGTTATTATAGTCGGATTGCTGATAGGTGACTGTTACATGTATGCATCAAGTAGTGCATTCATATAATAATCTAGTTACCATTTTTCAGCGATTTTAAAAATGTTTTTTGTTATTTGTCTTAACTGTCAGTGTCTGGTAATAAATATTAATTAAAATATGGCTTGCGGCCAATTATTAAATTCACAAACTTTAATTTTAAATCTGCTGGAATAAACAACAAATTATAATCCAAAATTTACGTATGAGTATACATTTTTCCTTATTTATAATTATAACCTTAAAATTAATAATTTTGTTTGTTTGAGTACTGCTGTAAATTTATTTTCGCGCTCTAATTAGTAAAGATATCTACGAATCATGCTGTTTCTTTCTAATGCTTTGTTTTTTATTCAAATAATTTGGAAGGTTAGTTGTCAACTTGCGTCACTATACGGTACTATGGGTATGCAAATAATTATAATGATATAGATAGAGAAAGCATATAGTATTGAATATCGATACTTGTAGCAACGAACAGTCACTTATCAGCAATCCGACTATATTATTACTATTTGTAAAAAAACCTAATTATTTTATTGTACCTTGGATATAAATCAACAAAATAAATTAAATTTAATTTAAATTTTTTTTTAATAATTTAAATAATTTGTGAATATTTTAGAAAATAAAATTTAAATTAAAAAATCCCAGTCATTATTTCTGAATTTGCTTCGTATCTAAGTCTTTATTAAATTAATAAGAAATATATTGATAAATGGTTTCTTTTCTTTCAATTTCAGAAACATATTTCTCACTATTAACAATGCGTTATTTGATTTATAAGTATTTTATTACTATAACTATAAATGATTTATTCCTCTTTGATATAAAACAAAAAACTAAAATAATTCAAACAATAGGTTGAATCGTGACGTATAATAGTAGGCGGTGCCTACTGATCACTATACACTACACTCTACACACATGGACTTGATTCTCTGCTGTTAAAAAAAAATATTATATTTTTAATTTAAAAAATGACATATGTACACTATACTCTATCTCTGAAAGACTGATAGTAATAATTCATTTTGTCAGGCAGTTACCAGTGGCGTGCACATTTTAAACACGTTTAAATTGGTTTTGTGTATTTCTTTATTACTATTTATCATTTTATTAAACGCACGCCTGTGACCATATTTATCATATCATTAAACCCTCCCCTGTGACCATATTTTTCTCAAAATTTTAAGGTCAAAACTTTTATGATATATTGTGTTCTATTGTTGTCTAACCCTAGTTCGTATTCCCATACAATATGTGCGGCACACTCGGTTGTTTTTAACAATATTTCGTTTCGAACTATTCATATTTTGTCGCTTTTGTTTTACCGCTTCTGCGTGATAATACAATAACTTTTTACAAATAATAAATTTTATTACTATCAGTCTTTCGGAGATAGAGTATAGTTCAGCCGTAAATACAAAAAAAAAAAAAACATAACATTATTAGCCATGATTTAGCCATGAATTAAAAAAATATTAATTTTGTTGAAAACAAAAAAAACTGCAATATTTTCCAAAAACTTCGAACTGTCCAATTTTGGCGCTTATATTTTTCTTTCACTCACCGATTCAATTATTTTCAGGACTTCAGATATTTCGACCCATCTCGTCCAATTCAATGGGTCGGTGGTAAACAACCAAGAGCCGAGCCAATCTGTGGATTTCATGGAGAGAAATGCATCTCCAAAACCGATTGGAGACTTATAGCCAGTATTAGTTTCTTTTCCAGTATCTTATTGGTAGCTGGAATCTTTGCTTTCAAGTAAATTTTCAATATTACCAACAATGCAAAGAATAAATTTGTTTGGTTTTTAGACACTACAGATATGAACAGAAGTTAGCCTGTTTGCTGTGGAAGATTGATATGAAAGATGTTACTATTATTCCAACAGAAACTGCCGAAACTGTAGCCAGAAATAAAAATATGGTAAGGTATGGAAATAAGATACAGAGGACTAAAGTCCAACACACACGGAGAGATTTAATCTTTAGGTGGAACTAGATTTTGCAATCTAGTAACTTTATAGTTTGATTCGAGCTTTTGACCATTTTGGTAAACCTAAAAGACAACATAAAAGAACGAAATTCCCATTTAGACCCCGTTAAAGCAAAGAAATGTACTATATATTTTTGTAGTATACGGAATACTAACACTTTTCACCCGGAGGCACAAACTGGCTGTATACTTGCCTGAACAAGAATTACTCGACGGAATACATAAAAACATATCGTTACCAAGTAAACCTGGTTAGATTGTTACAATTGCCTATGTTTTTCTAGAGACTTCTCGATTGTTCCATGGTTTCCATGGATATGACTTACTAGAACTAGATTATTCCACGAAATTCCACCATAAGCGTCCCTTGAGGGAAATCAAAATATTTTCGTTACAATATGTTCCAAACAATGGGGGGTTATATGTCCCATTTATGGATTTAGTTATGTAACTATTATAAACGAAGCTTATTGTACGTGTATTTAAAAACGTACATACATACATAAAAGCGCATAGAGTAGTGTCCATAGGCGAAAAGACTTGTTTCTCTTTCTTTTTAGAAAACTTGTAGAATATGTCCACAATGAGTGACACAGAATATGGTTTAATAGCAGTGTCGTGCGCTTAAATAGTAAAAAACAGTTATTTATAGTCGAAGAAATGACCTGAAGTTGTTATTTTGCTAAACAATAATCGTTAATTTTCATAGAAACGACTTGCAAATAACATATAAATATAAGAAACTTTTTATTCTGAGTAAGTGGTGTCGTGACCTTTTTATAATAGTGGCAGAAAGAGGCTACAGCTATCTGCTTTCAAAAATGAAACCTCTAGAATCCTCAGTTGGTTTTTAATTTAGCTTCCCTTGAAAATTTGCCTAGTTTTTGTGTTTTAAACATAGCTAATCTTTATGTGTATATTTTTTAGATTCAGGTATGTAGACACAGTGTTTTCCAAGCACCAACAAGTGGAAGTATAGCTGAAACTGTAACGGATCTCAGTCCAAAACGAGCTTACACAAGAATTGGAATTTATAAAGGAAATATTATAGCTATCAAACATATATATAAGAAATCAATTGATCTCACACGCTCAATTAGGAAGGAGTTGAAACAAGTAATTATTACACCCCTGTTCCATTTAACATTAATAACTTCCCCAATAACAATTTTAGAACAATTTTTTCTACAATTAAAAATATCCTATTAGATAGATAAAAATTCGTTACATATTTTGATGTATAGCTACTAATTTATTTCAGATTGTTAATTTTATATAAGATACTTATAATCTGTGAGGGTTATACGTATCTTCTTCTACCCTTTGGAATTTCGCTTAGTCCTATTCAATTTACCATATGTCTTATTAATTAAATTATTTTCTAGATTAGGGAAGTCAGACACGAGAATCTTATACCATTTATTGGTGCAAGTGTGGACCATGGAAATATTGCCATATTAACCGCTTATTGTGCACGAGGAAGTCTAGAAGACGTATTAGCCAATGAAGATCTCCACTTGGATAATATGTTTGTATCATCTTTAGTAACAGATATTCTAAAGGTAAAGATCATTGCATAAAAAGACTAAAGAAATGTGTTTTACATGCTATTTGGAAAGACCAAGATGGTCTTTCAAAATGGCGGACAATAATATCCGGCTGTACAGTGGCGTAGGGCCATTTATTAAAATAATTGTTATCGGTACAAAAAGAAAAAAATACTAATCTTGATATTTTCAAAAGATGCAAACAATCAAAGATAAGAGAAACAAACAATCAATAAAACACTATTATATATCTGTAATTTATTATTATAAAATTAATGATAGACTTAAGTAAATAAATATATACAGAACTTATAACAGAAAATTATGACAGTACGCCATTGACCACAAGTAACGTGTATGTTGAGATTTACCAAAATCTCATTAATTTAATTACATAATATCAGTAGAAAATACTTACGAATGAAAAGTACTTATTTTAGTGTTTGTATTTTGCGTTTTTGCTCGGCCGCAAACAGTATAGCAAACCATTTTGACAATGTACCCAATTTCAAGTTAAAGGCGTATTTTTATATTAAATTATATTTATAAATTACGAATATACTCTAAATTATCATCACTTTTTAATACGAAAGCAACAAAATATTGGCAGCCATTATGGTCGTTGCAATGACGTAATTTCCGTCAGAAAATTTTGTATGTAAAAATTCATAGTCTCCTTCCTTTAGTCTTTTTATTAAATGACAAAGATATATCTACTTTCTCTTTATTAGGCGACCTGACAAATAAATTTGCTTTCTTGAAGACCTCTTGCTTCCATCGCCTCTCGTATTTCCCGACCCCATATTCTTGGTTGCTCTGGCTTTATTCTGCGCTCAGGAATCCATTCCCATTTTTTTTTTTTTTTTGGTCATCAGTCATCTTGTATACCCTGGGTGTGTCCAAACCATAAGAGTAATTTATTCTCTATCTTGTCTATGACATAATTTTTATTGTTCATAGTTGGTCTTATGGTATCATTAGAAACGTGCTTTAGTTAGGAATGTCGCACCACTGACCATCGGAGAGTGGTGTACAAAATGTAAAAAAAAAATCGGCAGGGTTACGTTTACGCTTACACTGATTTCTTGTTGAATCACCAGATGTAAATATTGTTTTAGGGTATGATTTATCTTCATGATAGTGAAATAATATCACATGGAAATCTTCGATCTAGTAACTGTTTGATAGACAGCAGATGGGTCTTACAAATTACTGATTTTGGATTACACGAATTTAAAGGTAATTTTGTAACATTAAAAAACAAACAAATATGTACAATGGTTAAAATAATACAAATTATTTATTTGAAGCTAGCACAGAAGATCCAGATTATGAGGCCAGAGAATTGAGGAGATCTCTTTGGAGAGCTCCAGAATTATTAAGGATACAATCGCCCCCTTCAAGAGGAACTCAGAAGGGAGATGTTTATTCTTTCGCTATTTTGCTGTATGAAATTATTGGAAGAGCTGGTCCATGGGGACATATAGGACTTACAGATGCAGGTAAAATAATAATTCATATTATTAAAAACACTAGGCCTCCCATGCCTAAGTGGTGCCTAAAGCAGAAAAGGTATAAAAATATATTTTGAAAAACAATAAAAATCAAATAGCGTAATTAAGTAACCGGACTGATTTTTTTATTCGAATAGAATTACAATTCAATATTGTCTATTCAAAATAACTTCCTTGGTAAGCCGCACAACGCTGGAGACGGTTATTCCAATCCTCATAGCAGTGCTGGAACTCGGATACTGGAATAGCTTTCAGCTGGTCGATTACGGACCTTGTCCGTAATCGTAATTCGTAATTACGGAATGTCTTCGAATGTCCCAAAATGACGTCCCTTAAGTTGATTTTTCAATCTTGGGAAGAGAAAAAAGTCACAAGGACTCAAGTAAGGCGAATAACGAGGCTGAGGAGCCACAGGAATGTTTTTACTGGCCAAAAACTCGTTTATTGAAATTGCTGTGTGACAAGGCGCATTGTCTCATCCCCAATTCATTGGTCAAAATCTGATGAACGGTAGTGTGAGTCAAATTCAACTCTTCCCCGATCATTCTGACTGTCAACCGACGATCTGAACGCACAAGATCCCGGATTCTGTTGATATTTTCATCGGTTCTTGAAGATGAAGACCTTTCGCTGCGTGATTCATCTTCAATCAACTCTCTTCCTTCTGAAAATTCCTTAAATCACTAAAAAACTCTTTGACAAAACACTGTTTCCGTAGGCCTGCTGAAGTTTTACAATTCTGTTGCACTGTGCCCAAGTCTGAAACAAAACCTGATAGCACATCGTTGCTCGAAATGAATGTCACTCATTTTTAGAACGCACTAGAATAAACTGTTTCATGAAAAAAATCTCTACGGACAAGAAAATTACTCTAGCGAGTTCAAACTCGTACTGAAGGCGTATCACATGTTCACCTGTCGCATCTCCCAGTTGTTTTTACTTAATTTACACACCTCGTATATAACGGATTGCTGTGACTGTTCGTCGCTACAAGTATCGATATTCAACTATATGCTTTCTCTGTCTATATCATTATAATTATTTGCATACCCATAGTAACGTATAGTGCCCCAAGTTGACAATTAACCTTTAAAATTATTTGAATAAAAAACAAAGTATTAGAAAGAAACAGCATGATTCGTAGATATCTTTACTAATTAGAGCGCGAAAATAAATTTACAGCAGTACTCAAACAAACAAAATTATTAATTTTAAGCTTATAATTATAAATAAGGAAAAACTTATAATCATACGTAAATTTTGGATTATAATTTGTTGTTTATTCCAGCAGATTTAAAATAAAAGTTTGTGAATTTTATAATTGGCCGCAAGCCATATTTTAATTAATATTTATTACCAGACACTGAAAGTTAAGACAAATAACAAAAAACATTTTTAAAATCGCTTAAAAATGGTAACTAGATTGTTATGTGAATGCACTACTTGATACATACATGTAACAGTCACCTATCAGCAATCCGACTATACGCACTATTCTAGCTGTTTTTTCCAGTAGCATATTAGCTTGTGATAAACTGGTTTTATTGTAGTTTATTTTTTGTAGAAATCGTGGATCAAGTACGTGATGTACAAAATGGTATCCCACTTCGCCCACCAATCTCCGAATTGGGAGCTCCAGAATACGTAACCCGTTGTATTAAAACATGTTGGGATGAAGATCCAGATAATCGTCCAGATATTCGTTTCGTCCGAGTAAAATTAAAAGAAATGCAAGCTGGATTAAAACCAAATATATTTGATAACATGCTTGCAATAATGGAAAAATATGCTTATAACCTTGAAGGACTTGTCCAAGAAAGAACCAATCAACTTACTGAAGAAAAGAAGAAGACAGATGCTTTATTGCATAGAATGTTACCTAAATCAGTTGCTGATGCTTTGAAGAGGGGTGACCCTGTGGAAGCAGAAAGTTTTGATTGTGTTACGATTTATTTTAGTGATATTGTTGGGTTTACAGAACTGAGTGCTGTTAGCACCCCATTACAAGTAATAGACCTTTTGAACGATTTGTATACTTGTTTCGATTCGATCATTTCGCACTATGATGTTTACAAGGTAAATTTGATTTAAATATTTGACTTTTGAAGTGTTTAAATTTAATTTAATGAAAAGTAAATTACACATTAATTTACACAAGTGATTTATTTCGTATATATTAGGGGGAGTGGAAATTATTTCATTATTTTAGAGAACAAACTTTTTTTTTCAGGAATTTTTATTATTTATAATTACAAAATACAATTTCCATCATTATTTATTACGGTTTACAATGTTGTACTGATTTTTGATACTCTCTCTATAGCAGTTTTCTGGTTTTGACTTAAAATAACTGATCAGGTGATTTTCTACATCGGTGATATTTTTTAATTTTTTATCTCTGACTATAGGGGAAAAATTTTAAGATCGTAGCGCCACGCGGATTTTTTTGAAACCATTCTAAATCAGATACCACTTGACATTTACTAGTAAATAATAGCGAAAAGTGTATCAAAAAACGACAAAAAATAAATAATTGTTTGGGATTTTCTGATTTTGTGAAGTGACATTACTTGTAAACATCTAAAATACTATATTTTGTGATCTGGTTTTAAGTTATGGCGGTTTTCCATTGTCGATTATTTTAACTATATTGTGGGAAATAATAATTCCCGTGTTGTTTACCAAGGGGTAGAAATCTACAATGCTGGGCATATAATATTGTGTGGAGTCACTGAAAAAAACAGAGTTCATAAAGATTTATGCATTATGCCTACGACTTGTGCATTACAAACCCACAATAACAGGAATTTTCAAGATATGCGATAATAAATACAAAATTGAAAATATTTTTTGTAGTCACTATCATTAAAATGTAATGAGCAAACTTTGATATAAGGGCTCACTTTTTTTCCAATTTTTAAATTGTTTATCTAAACATCGCGTCGATTCCTAACCTCTTGCTTTCCCAATTTTGTTTCGAACCGTACGGTGTCTGATATTAGTGGAAACAAATGAAACGATATTTCCGGGTTTCTTATTTTCAATGAATTGCACATAGGCACACAACAATATGTATTATACATTTTTCAATGATTATAATAAAACTTTAAAAACAAACTTCATACAAAACCAATACACAAAACGAAATGTTATCTGATGTACACAAGTTCATGAAACGCTCACCAGATGGTAGGGTGCTTAGCTGCAAATCCCTATTGAGACCTGACAATAACTGAAGTGACGCCTAGCGGAATATTTTGGAACTTAACGGAATAGGATTTTATTGGATGTGGCTCATTTAATTGTATTGTTTGTATGTGTTAAAGTGAAGAAAACTTTAATAAAATGTCTTTAAAATCGCAACAGAAAATTAACTGCAATGTGAATTGTTGTGTATCAAATGGCAAATGTCAAAAATATCCTATTCCAATCGCCATTTTGTAAGCGACAGCAGCGCCTCTATATGTAATGTTTATTCTCAATATATTCCATAGACTTAAATAGTTGAAAATGGGAAGGCGCGAGATCGAGTGAATACGGTAGAATAATTTCCCAGTTTTAATCCTGAATTTTTTCGCGGGTTATTCTTACAGAGTGAGGACGTGCATTGTCATGATGAAAAAATATTTCTTTTCGGTTAAATAAATTTGAACGTTTTTACTTTAGTTTATGATTTAGTGTCAACAATAAGAGACTTTTTGGGTTAAAAAAAAATTACGGGGTAGAAGGTTTTCGTTCGAGGTATAGTTAAATGCTGCAATTCATGATTATTTTGAAGGTGTCCCGAGAAAAAGATTAGCTCCCAACTTTTAGTAAGTAGAAGGAGGTAATAGCCAAGGTGTTTTGAATTAAAGTCTGCATTAGCTGACCCTACTTTTAGTGATAATTTAATTTAATTTACGATACATTATCACAATCGTAAAACTAAACCAATCTCGTAAAATGTGTGAAAATTTACTATCTTTATATTTTTTTAGGTGGAAACTATTGGAGATGCCTATATGGTTGTTAGTGGCCTTCCAATAAGAAATGGTGATAGACACGCTGGAGAAATAGCATCCATGGCTATCCATTTGTTGAGTAAAATAAAGAAATTTGAAATAAGACATAGAACTGGAGAATTATTAAAACTTCGAATCGGAATACACTCAGGTAGGCAAAAATATCACCGGTAATTTAGTGTAATTTTAATTTCGTAATATTTTTTCAGGTCACTGTGTTGCTGGTGTTGTTGGTTTAAAAATGCCCCGCTATTGCCTATTTGGAGACACTGTCAATACAGCTTCTAGAATGGAAAGTTCTGGAGAAGCTTTCAAGATTCACATATCTCAAAATACCTATAGTTTACTACAAAGAATTGGAGGATTTAGATGTGAGGAAAGAGGGCTTGTTCCTATTAAGGTAAAGGACATTTAATACCTGGAAAGACTTGATATTTACAAGAGCAAGATTTGTGTGAAGCCATTAGTGTAACTGATAATACTTAAAGAGAGAGAAAGAAAGAGAATTAGAGGGAAGGAAGATCTTGCTCATCGTTTTCATATTGTTACGCGGTAACGATTAAGGGGGGGGGTAGAGTCTGATAATCACATTTTAAGCATATTTTTGTGAATTTTTTTCAAACTAAGTATATATATAAAGTATGTTTTGAAGAAGATACAAAAAAATTTTGAAGGCAAAATATGACGAAATGAGCCAGCTGTGGCAAATCTTCTCAGACTCCGGGAAAAAAATTAGATTTTGCGGTGACCAACAGAACTCGTCACTGGATCATCTGAAATAAAAAATCCAAAAAGATTTTGTTAGTTTATGAGTTTGCCGAGGTAATGACGTTGAGTTTTTATTTTTAAAATGATTTTTCAGTTTTTCGCGTTACTTAGAAGACAAAAAAAAATTAATTCCCCCTAAAAAAACCTAAAAATGAGTATATTTGTGATTGTTAAATAAAAAAAAAAAACATGAAACTCGTCACTGGATCATCTGAAATCAAAAATCCAAAAAGATTTTGTTAGTTTATGAGTTTGCCGAGGTAACGACGTTGAGATATTGTTTTTCATGTTTTTTTTTTTTTTATTTAACAATCACAAATATATTTTTAGGTTTTTTTTAGGGGGAATTAATTTTTTTTTGTCTTCTAAGTAACGCTAAAAACTGAAAAATCATTTTAAAAATAAAAACTCAACGTCATTACCTCGGCAAAGTCATAAACTAACAAAATCTTTTTGGATTTTTGATTTCAGATGATCCAGTGACGAGTTATGCTGGTCACCGCAAAATCTAATTTTTTTCCCGGAGTCTGAGAAGATTTGCCACAGCTGGCTCATTTCGCCATATTTTGCCTTCAAAATTTTTTTGTATCTTCTTCAAAACATACTTTATATATGTACTTAGTTTGAAAATGAATAAATTTAACCATAGATTTGAAAAAAAATCACAAAAATATGCTTAAAATGTGGTTATCAGACCCTACTCCCCCTTAATATAAAAATGTATCACCGTAGCAGTGCAGTTATTCACTCAACTGAATTACTCTAGCACTGTATTGAATTCGACTTAGTAACTCACTTGTACTAACTCAATCACTTGTCTAACTCAACTCTGAAGTCAACTGCTCTAAATTGACATTTTTTCTGCCGTTTTTTAGGGGAAAGGAGAAATGCGTACATATTGGCTAACAGGAGAAGATCCAGCCCAAAGATTAGCTCGAATTCGAGAACAAATGCTTGGATCGTCTTTGTTCAGTTCTCTCAGTTCTGATCGTAAGTATCTTTTATAAATCTTTTCACCATTAAAAATAGATTAGAAGTAAAGTATTTTATCGATAGTTACTTTGAAATTAATATTTTATGAAACAGAGTTTGGGTAAATTTACGGTAAAATCTCGTTTATATTGAGCAAGTAAAGAGAAAAGTCAAGTAGGCAGGCCACTTGTTCCAAGCTATTACTAAACTTGCCTTCAAATGTGAGGACAAGGCAAGCTGCAGGATAAGTTGTCAGGCAAATCAAATGAGTAGAGAACCATTCTACTTTTTAGTGTACTTGCATTTCCCTACCAAGCCGAAATTTAACAAGCAAGCTACCTGAGCACTTACTTGACTTGTTTGAACATATTTTAGTGACGTTCTTGCATTATATGAAAGACCTAAACATCCATTAAGTAGTGAATTTGATGTGGTGACATTCCCAAGCACAATTTGTGTGCAGAATAATATACTTTTAAGAGTAATGCTGACCCACAAGTGTATTTCTTCTAGCGATCCATTTTTTTTTATCCACACACTGTACACCTTTCCAATCTCTTCCTGGAGTACCTCTAACAAAATAATAATTTTGCCACATTTTTATAACTCGCTTTTACATTTAGACACAATTTTAATAGTTTAACAGTTATATGAACTGAACTTACTATACTTCAGCAACTGAACTTACCAGAGTTACCTGCCCAAATGTAAATAGATTTGTCTGGTTACTTGCTCATGATAAACGCAAGCAAACAATCTACATACTTGACTTGCCTCTTTAATTGCTTATTGTAAACCAGCCTGAAATTAAACTAATTGTTCTCGCCAATGTACGATTTTGTTTACAAAAGCCCCAGATTCGTTTTCTGGGTATGTATCTCCAATGTCAAAAATGTTAATACATCATGGAAAACGGCTAGCGTTGTTTGCAAAAAAAAAACTTTGCTTCTAATTTAAATTGAATATATTATTAAGGGATATTATTGTAAGGTTTAAGTGAAACACCTGATTTGTTGCGGCGACCTGCTGGTGTTGGATTGATACCTGAAGACTCGGATTCCCTCTTGGACCACCATTACGGTTCGATGAATATCTGTCCACTTCACCAGCTCCACCAGAGGGCTAGGAGAGCTTTCTCACCAAACACTAGTCAGGTAAATACACCTGCAAAATATTCACAATAAAAAAATAAAGAAAAAAATATTTACTACTTTATTAATAATGCAAAAATTATTGCACCTTCCTTTATCATCTTGGATACTATTAATCTCGTTGTTTTGGCCTCTACTTCTCCATATTACTATAAAATCCTAGGCATGTTTTATGTAAAAAAACATGACACATATCGAAATTTTAGTTTATATATTTTATCATGGTGATTTAACGTCCTATCTGGAGAAATAGTATTCATTCAATAGTCATCCAGTGTGGTATAATCCACACTACTATCAGCCTTCGTGCCGGACGGAATATGTAGACCGGTGGAATTGTCACAATGTGAATTTAAGTGAATTGAAAGATTTAGTTTTGGTACTTCTTGATGGGCTGGCCTTATTACAATTAGCGGACTTTCTCTATTAAACTGAAGTGTTCTTACTTACTTACTTAATCCTAAGCCTTTCTACCTTTCGGTGTAAGGCTGTGTGAGTTGAGTCACTTGTGGCACTCTATGTGGCACTATTTTCCTGAACTTACGCCATCGCTTTCTATCTCGTGCTAAAGTTTTTCCGTCTTGCCAGGTTCCTCCTCTGTCCTTTATGGCTAGTGCCACTTCCGTCTCCCATGCTTTTCTTGGCCGGCCTCGGGGTCTTTTGCCATAAGGTCTTGCTTCAAATGCTCTCTTCGCTGTTCTTTCTTCTCCCATTCTTTGAACATGTCCAAACCACTTTAGCTGTCCTTCTTGGATTGTGTTTTCTATTGGCTTTGTGTGTAAATTTTCCCGTAATGTCTCGTTTCTTATGTGGTCTTTCTTTGTTTTGCCTTCAATTTTCCTCAGGAATCTCATTTCGGTGCTTCGAATTCTGCTTTTATGTTTTTCCGTCATAGTCCATGCTTCACATGCGTAGGTCAGTATTAGTGTTGCGACTTTTTTAAAGATGTCTGTTTTGATTCCTTTCGCTATCTCTTTTTTGGCTAGGAAAGGTGTTTTAATGCTATTGAAGAGTCTGCCTGCTGCCCCTACTCTTTCGTTCACTTCGTCATCTAGGGTGTTTTCCTCATTTATTATGGATCCCAGATATTTAAATTGGCTGACTTGTTCTATTGTCGTTCCGTCTATTTTAATGTTATGTCTCGGTCTCTTTCTTCCTATAATCATTGTTTTTGTTTTGTCTTTGTTTATCTTCATATTTATATCGCTCAGTGCTTTATGGAACAGGTCTAATTTGTGTTGGAGATCTTTTTCGTTTTTTCCTATAATCACCATATCGTCTGCATAACATACCAGGTCTACAAGTATGAAATGCGGATTTATTTCAAACTTGCCGCGCAAACAGAGTGTATAGTTCAAAGTTTCAACACATATGGCGTTTTGTTAAGTTATCATTAAGTGTCAAATGCGTATAGGTTATAATTTGAAAAGTGATCATATAGTTTTGTTTTACTGTGTTAAAAATATCAACTTTTGTGCCAAATAAAGAGCATTCGCGGATAGTACTACTGTTTTGTTTTCATTTGAAAAAAACTGCTGCTGAATCATACCGACTGCTTCGAGAAGCTTATGGTGAATATGCTCCATCGCAAGATACGTGTGAACGATGGTTTCGGCGTTTCAAAAGTGGTGACTTTGATCTTACAGACAAAGAACATGGAAAACCTCCAAAAAAATATGAAGATACAAAATTGGAAACATTGCTACAGGAAGACGATAGTCAATCACAAAAACAACTAGCAGAGCAGTTAGTCGTTAGTCAACAAGCTGTTTCCAATCGCCTACGAGAGATGGGTAAGATCCAGAAAGTCGGCAGATGGGTTCCACATGCATTGAATGAGAGGTAGATGGAAAAACGCAAAAACACTTGTGAAATTTTGCTTGCACGATACAAAAGAAAGTCTTTTTTGCACCGTATCATTGCTGGCGATGAAAAATGGATTTATTTTGAAAATCCCAAACGCAAGAAAACTTGGGTGAACCCAGGTTCACCATCCACATCAACTGCAAGACCGAATCGCTTTGGCAAAAAGACAATGCTCTGTACTTGGTGGGACCAAAAGGGTGTGGTCTATTATGAATTGTTAAAACCTAGTGAAACAGTTAATACCCAACGCTACCAACAACAACTGATCGAATTGAACCATTCGCTGCTCATAAAACGACCAGAATACGAAAGAAGACAGCACAAGGTAATCTTTCTTCACGATAACGGTCCATCACATAAGGCAAAAGCAGTTTGCAACACATTGGATGCACTCAAGTGGGAAGTGCTACCCCATGCCGCTTACTCACCAGACTTGGCCCCTTCAGATTACCACTTGTTTGCATCGATGATCGAGCATACTTTGAATAAATAAACTTTTACTGTTCTTTTGAATATAATGTGTTTTATTTAAAAAAAAATCCGCATTTCATACTTGTAGACCTGGTATTTCTGTGACTTGTACTCTTTCTAGTTTCAGAAACCTATATCATATGTGCTGAAGTGTTCTTTTATGGCCGTAAATTAAGTAGATCGATGGGAATTATCATTTTGCAGAATGAAGAAAAATTCTTTATTATTAACTATTTTTGTTTCAGGGTTTTCCAACGAATGGAAGTACATTATCCTGCTCAACATTATTTAGAACTCATCATTCCTTGCGACAGATGCAACCATTTAATTTTGGAAATCGTGGTCCTCGATCAGCACCCGTTGTTACATTTCGTCATTTTGATCATTGCGTTTGAAACATATACTACACTATGTATTGTTGTGATTATATGTGGTCCATGAAGATATTTAATTACAAATATGTCAATTGTTATATTTATTTCATATTTAATGAGTGTTTATATGTGTGATTGTTAAATGTTTTTACTCAGTGATTGTATCAAATAAAAAATATATGTTTTTACAATATTAGTCTCTATTATAATGTGGGAGCGGTAATTTCAGAAATAAAATTTCATTATTATTTAAAATAAAATTATTCAATTAGTTAAAAATAGTCAAATTATTTAAATATAAAAACTAATCTATTTTAAGATAAACATCCTCAAAGATTAGTTGAGCTATCATATATTTTTTTAGTTATATGTTGAAAGACAAGCAGTGATGGGCGTTTACACGTAAACTTTAATTGTTTACGTTTACGTGTAAACTTATGTAAACAATTGGTAAACTTATCAACAATGTAAACAATGTAAACTTTGTGAGCTGTCAAATAATGAGGTTAGTTTTAGTTATTTAATACGAATAATAGAGAGTTAATGAACAAGTATATTCAGTTCAAAATAATAAATTTATTAAAAAAATGGTGGGAAGAAACTGAAGGAATAGTTCTGAAGAACTAGATTTTGTTTTAATTAAAGAAAATATAGGGCGTTATGCAAAATTTGCAATGAATCTTTTCGTTACTAAAAAATATAGGCTGATTTTCTTAAAGGTGAAATTTTGTTATCAAAAAAATTAGACTGAATTTTTTAAAGAAAAAAGTTTTTATTTTTCATATTCATATTTACTAATTTGTATGTAATACCTGTATAATGATGCAAATTCGATTTTTAGTAATATGTATATTGGCTTGTGCTAATCTTATATACTTACTTTTTCATTTAAAATCGTTTCATTAAAATTTTATTATTTATAAAAATGTATTGATAATGAGGTTCTGTAATTCAAAACAAGTGCGTATGTCTAAATCATTGTTTACATTGTTTACGTTGTTTACATTGTTTACAAGAGTTTTGTGTTTACTTTACATCAGTTGTTTACGCGTCAACTTATTATCAGCGTTTATCTCAGGTACATGGTCAAATGTTACACAATTGATATGCAACTATATTTTCAGTGATATGGACTTCGTAGGTTATTAAAGTCAAAATTAATTATTTAGGTCATGATTTATTAGGAATAGAAATATGAGGCTTTAAGATAAGGTAAAAGGTTTTTGTTGTTAATTGGAGAGCTGTTTATTTTTACAACCACAAAAAATGGGAGTTCAAATTATTAGTTTTAAGAAAAGGGCTAGGAAAATCTTGTGTGACACAGGGAATCGGGAGTAAACCATCACCGTAGTCGAATGAACCTCCCAAGTATTTCTGGTTGAGAAACCCGGTAGCGTGTTACCGGGTGAACCAGTGGGTGATTGTGAAGTAGGTACCTATACGAACCACCGAACATATCATACGAAATTTTCCTCTTCGAGCTTTTGAGGGCGAACCAAACGAATTAACTGTGATGTGTTAAATAATAATGTTTATTTAAGATATTTATTGAAAGAAAATTTTAAATAACATATTTATTAGATAAATTTATTTCATGTCCCCCCAATTTTTTCCAGTTGTTATAGATACTGGTAGGGGGAGGTTGGTATTAATATTTCCAAATATTAATTTTACATCTTCCATTGTCTCTTTGACAATATCTGTAAAATAAACATATATAATTACAAAAATATTTTATACATATTTTGTTTTCATTGTATTTGATTTCTTTCCTTACCTCTAACTTCTTCTAGTTGTGAATCCAATACCTCCCATACTAGTTCGTCGTGAATTTGCAACAATAGACGACTATTGAAAATTTTCAATTTTTCTTCAGTTGCTATCATAGCTGCTTTACATATATCAGCTGCTGAACCCTGAAAATAAAATTATAATATCTATGTGGAGTCGTTTTTTTTTTAACTATTTACCAACACACTACTGTATATAATAAATAAACTTTTATTTAATTATAATGTTTAATCTATTTCAATAAAAAATCTGTTTCTATATATATAAGAAACAGGTGCGCACACAAAAATATACTCGCCCCCCCCCCCGAGTATTTTTTTCCATTTTGAAAAAAATTGATGTGAAGTGTGAATATTCACACATTTCAGCGTTTCGCAGATATATAATAAGTGAAGGCGGCATGCTGAGTGTGTAGGACAAATTTTACGTAGTAATCACGACAAAATGAACGATATTTTTAAAATAATTTATCATCTGTTAATCATATAATAAGACTGGTTATTAAATTTACGCTCTTAAAAATTAAATGCAACATTTGTCAAAATATAACTAGAATTTTGACAAAATAATTTCAACATAATAAAAATGCAAAAAAAAAAAACAGAAAAAATAAAATTCACTCCGTACTCGAAACCCTTCGTTTCCAGCGAATTTTAGCTTACGACGCCAGTGCTCTAACCACTACACTATCGTACGCCTTGCATGTGAGTGTCTTACATTGGTGTAACTTTTGTACTTTGTGGACCAAAACCACAAAAAATGCGTTATTTTCCGAAAACATAATCTGATCAAAAATTCCTGTTGTACTATTTCGGTTCACACCAATATACATTACTCAGAATTTTTTTAGATTCTTAGTTTAAACCATCTGGGCTACAGGGTGTGGGACAAATTTTTTTTTGCACAATTTGGCCAAAATCGCAACAAAATAATTTATTTTGCAAAAATAAAAATTTGATCGTTAATCCACGTACTAAGGGCTTTCATTTGATACTTATATTTTAGGGGGACATGTTTTTTAGATATTTTAGTATTTTTCCTATGTGCGGGTCAAAGAGTTGTATAAGCATGCCAAATTTCAACTCTCTAGGTTTAGCCGTTTGGCTACAATTTTTACCGAACAGACAGACAGACAGACAGACGACAAAATGACGGTATAAGGGTTTTTTGGTCATACCTACAAAACCCTAATTTTTAAAAAAAAATTAAAATTTGGAAAGCAATTTATTATTATTTTTTTACGGAGTGTGTTGGGCTTGTATATTAAGGTGATGATTTATTAATAAAGATTAAAGGAAAAATTAAAATAATGATAGCAAGATATATATGTGGAAATGAGGAGACAGACAACAATTTTTCGATGAAAGAGGAAGAAAGTACACATTCTAAAAAACTTTTAGAATGTGTAGGGAAGTAGCAAAGAGACAATCGAACATTTGCTGGAAGAATGTGGAGAAATAAGTAGTAGACCAGAAATGAGAAAGGAAATTTTGGGGAAAACAGGAAGAGGCATGAATTGATGAAAGAAGTGAAAAACAGAAGAGAGAATATTAAGGAAAGGAGTCAGAGACAGGAATAAAAAGAGAAGGAAAGTAGATTTTTAAGCCAAAAGGCGAAAATTACATAATTATTATAAACTAGTTCCTAAACATAATGTAAATATAAAATATTTAATAATAAAAATATCTATCTATCTATCTAATTAAAGGACCACCCTCTTGGGTGCGCGCCTGATTAGAAACACATTTGTATTTACTTGAATGCAAAAATTAACAGCTTGTCTTTCAGATTGTGCCTTTAACCCCTTGACATTGCTGCTAATATTTGGAAACTGTCGAATTCGACCGCCTAAACTTGTTAAATAGTTTTGTTTTCGACAAATATCTATGACATTTTTTCCAAATTCTTTCAGCCCTTTAAATTTATCTAAAAAATAATATAAAAAATTAACATTCAGAAGTAATACATTTTTAAAGATATTTAATTACTTGTAAAATCTTTGATAATATTAACTGCTTCATTGAAGTCTATGGAGAGAAAATCAGCTAATTTTCCAGGACCTGCTCCATACATAATTGCATACATGATCCTTTTAGTTTGCTCCCTATGTTCCAATATTGTTTTTTCGTTTTTGTCTCCTAAAAAAGGATGAATTAATATTGTAACAAAAAATAAAATTTTGGCTTAAAAATTTACCTAGCCAACATTTTGTGAGGGTCAGGAATATATCCCCAGGTTCCTGGATAGCCCTCAGGAGTTTTTCATCCTGGGATAAATGAGCAAAAACTCTAAGTTCTATATGTTGAAAATCTGCAGCTAATAAAGTATAACCATTTCTTGCATAGTAAGGACCTCTCAGATTAATGGTTTCTGGAGTAACTTCTAAAAAATTATCGTTGTTTTAAATTGTTTTGTGGCATATAAAATTTATAAATCACCTTTATTTTCTGGAAAAAGACATAAAACAAATCCATCTTTTGGAACAGCTTGTAAATTTGGATTACTAGATGTTATTCTTCCAGTAGCAGTACTTGTAATTTCCCTAAAATTATTACAATTAAAAACTAAATTTTATCACATTTTGAGACATACCAAGTTGTGTAGACATTTCCATTTTTTACATGTTGTATAATAGAATCGATATATGTACTTTTAGCTTTGTGTAGGTGACGATATTCCAAAATGTAACCAGGTAAAGGATGCACTTTTCTCAAAATTTGTAGCTGGAAAGAATTATTCAAAATTATATTTTAAGAACATACGTAGTAGGTACTAAGTATATTTCTTAAATTTGTTGTAAAAAATGGCGGTTTCAAAAATTTCGTGTTGTGGACGAGAACTTTGAAGATGAATAAGGATGAATAAGGTCGAGGTTCTTCACTTGATAACGACCAACTGAAGGTGTTAGTTCAATCAGAATCAGAGAGTCGAATCGGAACCGAACCGAAAACCGAAACTAACCGGAATGTTTAACAGAACCGGAACCGTAACCCAAAAGTAAAATTGCTCGATCTGAAACCCGAAACCAGAACGGTTAATTTCGGTTCAATTTTTTTTTTTTTCATTAAATTAATTTATTAATCGCTTTCTTACTACTAAAACTTATAAAAGAATGAATCTATCGGTAGCAAATTTGAAGAACATATTAATGTATTAATTAACCATGGATTCTTAATTTCATTTTCTTTTCAGATTTCATTTATTATTTTTTTCACCTGTATGAACTGTGTTTTTTTTTTTTGGTAAGTAAAAAAGTTTTCCGTTTTCTTCTTTATAATATTACGATTTTACAAACTGTTATTTATTATTTTTGTAACAGAAAAGTTCATATTACTTATTAACATTTTTCTTCTCTATAATTGTGATAATATGAACTGTGTGAAATCAGGGTCGGACTAAAGTATTTCTGCGCCCCAGTACAGACTCTTTATATAGCGCCCCCAGATGTGCATAATAACGTAAAAATTACTGGCCAGCTAAACCCAAATTTTTAGGGGTGCTGCAAATTAAGTTGTTCATTGCTGTCAAAAATATTTGTTGAGCAAAAAATAAGTCAACCAAAATTTTCAGCACTCCTTACATCTGGTGCCCCAGGCAACTGACTGTCTTGACACCCCCCTTAATCCGACCCTTGTCTTATTAGTAATTTTTGTAATTTCCTCCTTTTGTAATTTGTTAGAATTTTATTTTGTTTACGTGCAATATGTTTTTGTATTTTCATTTTTATGTTCCTAAATTGTATTTGGTTTTCGCTTTTTACAATAAAATAATAATTTTTTTATTAAGTTGTATTTCTTTTGTATTTTAATTTTATAATTCTGAAAAACAAGAATAAGAAGGGAATTTGGTAAATAAAATTAAACCAAAATTTATACTATAGTCGGATTGCTGATAGGTGACTGTTACATGTATGTATCAAGTAGTGCATTCATATAATAATCTAGTTACCATTTTTCAGCAATTTTAAAAATATTTTTTATTTTTTGTGTTAACTGTCAGTGTCTGGTAATAAATATTAATTAAAATATGGCTTGCGGCCAATTATTAAATTCACAAACTTTAATTTTAAATCTGCTGGAATAAACAACAAATTATAATCCAAAATTTACGTATGAGTATAAATTTTTCCTTATTTATAATTATTACCTTAAAATTCATAATTTTGTTTGTTTGAGTAGTGCTGTAAATTTATTTTCGCGCTCTAATTAGTAAAGATATCTACGAATCATGCCGTTTCTTTCTAATGCATTGTTTTTTATTCAAATAATTTTGAAGGTTAATTGTCAACTTGGGTCACTATACGTTACTATGGGTATGCAAATAATTATATA
The DNA here is from genome assembly GCA_963971575.1 of Liopterus haemorrhoidalis. NCBI lineage: Eukaryota > Metazoa > Arthropoda > Insecta > Coleoptera > Dytiscidae > Liopterus > Liopterus haemorrhoidalis. Next base: position 40,266,305 of record OZ020619.1, read on the forward strand.
GACAGAGAAAGCATATAGTATTGAATATCGATACAGTCACTTATCAGCAATCCGACTATAGTAGGCATTTGCTAATAGACTCGATTTTAACTTTTTATTTGAATCGGAACCGAACCGGAACTGAACCGGAATTTTTAGATGAACCGAATCTGTAACGAAAACATTTTCTTGGAACGTAACCGTAAACCGGAACAAAATAAATTTGGGATCGACTTTCTGATCAAAATGACGCAAAACAAGTCTAGACCGTGCGCAAAATTTAGGCGTAGTCATCTAACAGTTCTGTACCACTTTGAACTAAATTTGAAGGCCATAAACTGCAATTATTTTCCTACCAACTTAATAATAAACATCCAAAGCGCTGTTTTGTCTAAAAAATGTTTAAAAAAGAAAGAGAGAAGTAAATATTAGATATTATTCAAAGAAATGATTGATGATGACGACATTTTTTTCAATATTTTCGTTTGTAAGAATATCAATTCATCAGGAAATTGAAACAAGACACCCTTTTCAAGAATGTAATTACTTCTAAAGAAAAATATTATTCTTACCATTGGTTCTGAAGTGGATTTGGCTCCAAGTGTTGCAGTTTCTTTAATTTTTATATCATTTTTTTCATCCAATTTCAATTGATCATATAAAATATTTCGGACTTGTACCACGGAGTTCAGTTGAAAAGGTCTATGGGCAGCATCATAAGCCTTTTGTTGGGTAATATCAATTTTTCTTTTAAGAATCAGTCCTAGAGACTTCAATTCTTCTGGATTACACAAAATTCCATGATGTTCCATTACTTAAAACATAAGATTAGTTAAATGATTATTGCACAAAAGACATTAATTGACAAGAAATCTAGCGAATATTATCATAGTATTCCAAACACTTGAAAAGAGCTGGTACTTAAAAAAAACGAACTGAAAAAGTGAAGCAGAATCTTGATTTCAAGATTTAGTCAGAGTTTTGTTTGTAAAAATTATCCTACCTGATAGAATCGAAACAATTTTCATCTCAACCTCAAAAAATAGTTTCCACAGATTCCTTTCTTCCAGAAAACTTCTTAATTTCTCCATAGTTTTTGCTAAAAGCACCATCATGTCACAACATTTCATTAGCTTATCTTTAGATCCTATTTTATAATCCGGATTAGTATTAATCTGAGACATAACTCCCTGGAAAGTAGTTGGTGGTAAATCCGGATCCAATAACCAACATCCAATCTGTGGATCCAGAACTATCCATTCGAGAGAAACTTCCTTGTCGGTAAAAGAGAATTCATCCATAAGAAGAATAAAGAGAGATTGCGATTTGAAGCAAATTTTGGTGGATGCACAGGTTAAACAAAATTGAAGTAATGACCTAAAAAGAATAGTTTAGCAGACACAAGAAAATAATAAATTAATTTGTTTTTTTATTTTAAACAAATTTTTCCACCAGCAATAATGTATTAGATCGTCAAAGATGAAATTTGTAGGAAAAAAGGTAAAGTTGGTTGATAACTTACAAATATAAGGAATTATTATATTCATCAAAGTATGCACCCATATTGTCTATACACTTTTGCCATTTAAGCGGCAGGTTGTTCAGGCCGGTGGTATAAAACCCTGGCGGACGAGGGTCAATGAATTCCTCGAAGGCCAGTTTTACAACATTGTCGGAATTAAACTGTATTCCTATTAAAAAGTTGTCCAAATTGCGGAAGAAGTGGTAGTCAATGGGGGCTAGGTTTGGTCTCTATGGAGGATGATGAAGAAGTTCCAACTCCAATTCCTGTAATTTTGTTACAGTCATTTGTGCAGTGTGTGGTCTAGCGTTATCATGCAATAATATAGGATTCGATCTGTTGACCAATCTAGGCTGTTTTTCTTTAAGTTTTTGCATCATTTCGGCCAGTTGGTTGCAGTCTATTTCTGCTGTGAACAACGAGCCAGTTTTTTTCTTATTGGTTTTTAAGTTACCTGTACGAAATTTGGCGAACCAATTTGATATTGTCTGCTGCGTAGTAACACTAGAGCCAAATACACTATTAATGTTTCGCGCAGACTGCGATGCCGTAGTTCCACGTAAGAACTCATACTTCATAATAGGGCGAATTTCCGACTGTTCCATTTTCAACAAAATTAATTTTAAAAAAAGTTTTTGATATTTTTTATAGCATACAATGATTTCTTTAAACAGGCAAGATGTGTAACTTTCTAATAAAAGAAAACAGAACGTTAAAATATTGAGCCAGTGTCAAATAATAAGCTGTTAAAGTTGGCAGTATTATTAACTACAAATTTCATCCTTGACGACCTGATATTTGTAGTTCCACGTTAGAACACATACTTCATAATAGTGCGAATTTCCGACCGTTCCATTTTCAACAAAATTAATTTTTAAAAAAAGTTTTTGATATTTTGTAGTGCATACAATGATTTCTTTATACAGGCGACATCTGTAACTTTCCAACAAAAAAAAAAAAAAAAAAATCAAAACGGTAAAATATTAAGCCAATGTCAAATAATAATCTGTTAAAGTTGGCAATATTATTAACTACAAATTTCATCTTTGACGACCTGATAATAAACTTTTTAATTGTCTTTTAAATTAGAGAATTTCAGGCATTTTTAAACTATACCTACTTGGGTTTTGAAATATTGTTCCAAGTATTTTTTCCTAGTTTTAAATAGTAAAACTCAGCCTCTAGAGGTGCGCTAAGACTTTCATTTGAAGGCGAAATTCCAATCATTATTCCTTCAGGAGTACAAGATATATTTTTTAGTCCACTGGGTTGGGTAAGAAGACAAAAATTTTCTCTAAAATAATAGTAGTATATAAATTAAACAAACTAAACAATAAATAAATAAACACTTACTTGTAAACAATATTGAAACAAATTTCTAAAGGTGTATTTTTCAAAATATCTTTTTCCAAATTTTGGCACATATTGTCATCCAAAATATGTATATCATATTGAACAACTTTTTCCATCAATTGACTTTGGACCGGAGTCAAAAATTTGTTTCTTTTCTTTTTGGAAAGTGATACACTCTTTTCCTTCGTTATATCTTTTGTTTCTTGTTTTTGGATTGATAAATTTTCCTTTCTTTTGACTGGTTTGAGTACATCTGTAATTTTAGTCTGTATTCTTTTCGGTTGAGGCCCTGGCTTGAGTTTTTTCATTTCAATATTGTAAAAACCTTTTTTAACAAATTTTTCGGGCTTTTTTAATTTTTCTAAAAATATTTCAATACTTAGGAATTTATTTCTTTCTATCTATCTATCTTAAATCATATATTTAATACTTATATATTGCTCATTATAAACAAGAACACTTCTTCGCCAAACGGATATAAATTCCTTTGGCACGTAATGCGATACGCGCGTGTGTCAGTTTAGAATAGAACAAGAATTATTACAAAATTAATAAGTACAATTTGAAATGTTATGTTTAATAATTACTCAACCGTTATAACCTAAATGAACTTGCTATTTTAGGAAACAGATTTTAATCAATGTTTGTAGGTTTGAATAAACATTTTCGTTTCCTTTTGTTGGTAATGTTTTTATAAAAATAAAATACCCTAACATTTTGATCATGCGCAGTAATACGAGAAAATGAGATTTGAATGTTAGGAGTGACATTGTTTGTATACTACATCACAATCAGAATTTTTTTTTTAACATAAAATGGTAAAATCATGTTACTTTAGAGTATGACTATTTTTTAACAAATAATTAATGTAAGGGACTTAATTAAGATATTTTAATTTGGAGATAGAACAAAATGTTAAATTTTCTGAAAGTTTTAAATATTTTTTGGGAGATAGATCAATTGGTAAAGCAAAAAAAATCAATATCAAAATAAAAACATGTTTTATTAATTTATATATTATATATAATTATTGTATATTGGATTGTACAAGAACTAATATTTTTAAAATTAAGAAAACCAAATATTCATAGTACTTTTATTAATTTAATTAATTAATTAATTAGAAACTAGAACAAAAATATATTCAGGAAAATAACAAAACTATTTTAATATAATATTCTTGATCTACCGATGGCATATAGGGTAACATTTTTATGTTTAGTTTGGGAATATCTAAGGTATTTTTATACATTTTGGGCATATCATTTCTAGTTCTTTTTCTAATTAATCGATATGCTGTTATATTTTCTTTGTAAAATTTTCTATTTTAATAATACCAAATAAATGAAAAAACTTTCCGGTACACCTAATATATAGTCAAAAATATCGAATGTGGCTGCAAAAAGTAAAATACTTGAATGGATAGAGAACAAAATAGTTTTGAAAATCCCAAAAATAACATTAACTCAAAAAACTAAAAAATGGAGATAGAACAAACCAATTCTAGGGTAACGATATATTTGTGACAGTTTAAAATGAGAAGCCATGTCTTTCGTCTTACTTCGTCGCCAGACATTTTGTCAATGTAGTAAGATAGACTATATAGAAGTATTAAATATATGAGATAAATACCTTTTTCCAAGCCGTTTTCTTCTTCATATCCCCCAATTTTTTCATTCCTCATACATAAAATTTTTCTAAAATTAATATTATTTTCATCTCCAATACTTTCTATCGTTGAAAATTCCATCGGATCAGATTTACTACTTATATTACTTTTATTTAAATTTTCATTTATCTTACGTTGTATTGCATCTTCTGTTATATCATCGAACGGTTGGGAATCACACCATTCTTCAATATAATCTAATTTTTCTTGACTCAAAAATTCATTCGAAGAAGACTTTTCTAACTTTGATTCTAAATTTTGTTGGTTCGGTTTTAAAATTGGTTGTTTTTCAATTATTTTTGGAAGCTCAAAATTTTGTTTCGCAAAGTTATCCAAACAATTAGGTTTAAAAATTTTTGGGTGCGTTGGATTAAATGATAAAACAGGATTTGGAGTATCATTTTGTATTTTAGAATTGGATTTAGATTTTATAAACACAGTTTCAGGTTTAGATATAATTTCTGAAGTTTTAAAAACAGATTGGTTCTGATTTACTAAATCATTAGATTCTGATTTCAAGATTGGTTTAGGAGTGACAAATTTTTTATCTTCCAATATTAAAGTTTCTAAAAATCTGACTTTCTTTTTGGTTGAATTTGTTATTTCGCTGCTAAATAAGTCTCTACTATGTGATTTTAATATTGTAGTCAGTTTCTTTTGAGTTTGCTCATTACTTGAACAGTTTTGAGATACTGAATTTTGTTCGGCTTTATTAATAATATTTAAACCTTTATCAATAGTTTCTTGTTTGTTTTCACTGCTTACTAAATCATTTTTATATTTGCCAATATCATTAGTTTGCTCAGTACTCGCAGAGTTTTGTGAAACTGAATTTTGTTTAGCTTTTTTATTAATATTTAAACCATTATTATTTGCTTCTTTTTTATTTTCACTGCTTACGAAATCTTTTTTGTATTTACCGATATAATTAGTTTGCACAGTACTCGAACAGTTTTGAGAAACTGAATTTTGTTTAGCTTTTTTATTAATATTTAAACCATTATCATTTGCTTCATTTTTATTTTCACTGCTTACGAAATCTTTTTTGTATTTACCGATATCATTAGTTTGCACAGTACTCGAACAGTTTTGAGAAACTGAATTTTGTTTAGCTTTTTTATTAATATTTAAACCATTATCATTTGTTTCTTTTTTATTTTCACTGCTTACGAAAAGAATTTTAGATTTATCGATATCATTATTGGTTTGATTGGCTATATTTATATCGGACAGATTTTTGTCCGAATCATTTTTTAATAATAAATCCGTAACTATTTCGTTAAATGTTTCTGTAATATTTTTATCACTACTACATATTTCATTGTTGACTCTATCTTTTGCTTGTTCCGAAACAGTTTCATTTTTATTTTTTGATCTTGGAGTAAAAGCAAATTTTTTTAAATCATACTTTGGTTTTTTAAAATTTTCAACGCTGTGGTCAATTTTCCTTTTTACAGGTTTCTGGATAAATCTTAAAACCCTATCGTCTTCTGTATAACTATTTGAAATAATTTCTTTTTCAATATTTGTTTCCATCAGTTCCGGGACTAAATTTAAAATCTTATCGTCTTCTGTATAACTGTTGGATATAATTTCTTTTTCAATATCTGTTTCCGCTAGATTATTTTCAGGTTTATTGTTTTGATCGATTAAAATTTGTTTCTTTAGTTCATCGTTAAAAGTTGCTAGTAGTTCATCTTCTTCGCAGCTATTTGAATATATATCGCAAGAGTTTTCAATATGTTTTAATGTTTTGTTATTCGTAGATGAAGAATTGATACCGGTAAAAATTTTATATTTATTTTCATTTAATTTTTTATCAGTTAATTCAGTTTTTTGTGAAAACTTATTTTTAAAGTCAGCCGCTATGTTATTAAATTCTAATTTAAAATTTGTGTTGAGATTCGAACTAAAATTTCTATTCCGTTCAACACTAGCGACAATGTAGCTGCCCGAATTGTTATGTTTATTTTTCATTTTCTGTTTTTCTAAATTAGTTTGATCAATTGTCTGTTCCAGCAATGGATTGAAATTTTTGCCGTTATCTTTGTAGTTCTTGTCGTTATTACTTTTATCAGAATTGTTGAATATATTTTCTAGATTGCGATCGTAGAAATTTCCATGTGTTTCGATACATTTAGATGTTGACGGTTGATCTGTAATGTTTTGATCTTGTGGTCTATAACCTTTCGATGTCGAAGGTTGTTCCGTTATATTTTGAGGTAAGGAAAAATTTTTGAAAGTTTCTTCAATATCATTTTTCTGTGTATTTTTTCCGGTAATCTTAATATAGTTGTCTTCAGCTTGTTGAATTTTTCTTTTATTCCTGAATTAATAATAATAATAATAAAAAGTTTTCTAATTAAGTGGTCTAAGTGGCGCATAAGACAGAGGTGAATTTGATTTCTGGCTCTATATGAAAGTTACGTGGTCTACGTGACGTTTCAACCTTATTAAACCTATATAAAAGGTCATATTCTATAAAATTTCAAAAGAACACATCTCGCGATAAATATTGGTGAACTGCAAATATGTATTTCTAAAAATAAAAAATTTTGGAATAATTTCGACTCTATTTTTGTCAAAAATTTACGGAAAAAAAAACTTTTATCTACAACCATTAAATAAGAAATGTATTATATGTCCAACTGTAAATAAGTAATGCTGTTCATATTGCACTCAATTTATATTATGCACATGCGTGCTCATTTGTGGATAATGAAGATTTTTTTACACTGCAAGTTTTTATTTAGTAAGTTAGTTAGTTAAAATGTTTGGAGCTGAAGAACAATGGCTTTTTGGGCCTTACCCAGCCCATCTTTATTACTAGAATTTTATTTATAAGTTAGAATAAATAAAACAATAAATAGCTATATTTTAGACATTTTATAGGTTACAATCAGCTGATGGCTCGGTAGCCATCTTGTGACGTCAGTTCTAATGTTTTATGCTGCATTCATAACCGCAAAACTTTAAATGAGAATTAACGTTAACTTTGTATGTGGAAACTAAATAGCATTCATAATGTAAATTATGAAATTTAGACACTGAAAGGGTTGTACCGGTAGATTTCTATCGATTTCTACTTTATCGATCGATATTTGACAGCTTTTTATACAGTGGAACTCCAATATTCGTCATTAATCCGTTCCTGAGGGTAGGACGAATATTAAAAAGGACGAATATCAAACGAATTTTTCCCATAAGAATTAACTAAAAATAGTTTAGTGACTAAACTTTAGTCCATCCTCAGTCTCGAATTTTGCCTATCATTAAAAAAAAAAAACTCGTAAATCATTGCAAATACAAGGTGTCTCAAAAGAAATTTTATATTTAGTGGATCGATTAAAAAAAAAGTAAGCCGTATATAGAAAAAATGTTTATTAATTATTAAAATACACTTTTTGGGGATTTATTTCTTAAAAATAATATCGTCTAAATGTAGACCCTCGCGATCTCGGCACTCATTTAATCGAACAGTAAAATTACTTATGACGTCTCGGCAGGTGGACTCAGGGATGGCTGCCATTTCGTGACGGATATTTTCTTTCAAATGCGCCAGTGAAGTCGGTTTATTGGCGTAAACTTTAGATTTAAGATAACCCCATAGGAAAAAGTTCATAGGGGTTAAATTTGGACTGCGTGGAGGCCAATTTATGTCACCTCTCCGGGATATCAATTTGCCTGAGAAAATTTCACGAACACGTGGCAGAGACATATTGGACGTGTGTGAAGTTGCTCCGTCCTGTTGGAACCATGTTCTTTGGTTATAGCCAGGAAAGTTTTGCAGTTCAGGTACCAAGAAGTTGTCTAACATCTCCACATAACGCTCTGAATTCACTGTAACTGCACGCCCCCTTTCGTCTTCCAAAAAGTAAGGGCCGATAATTCCTCGCGCCGACATCGCAGCCCATACGGTCACTTTAGGCGAATGTAGGGGTTTCTGATGTTTGCGTTTCGGATTCGTTGCACTCCAGTAGCGGCAGTTCTGCTTATTTACGTGGCCATTAAGATGAAAATGAGCTTCATCCGAAAACAAAATGTTGGTAAACGTTGAAAATCGCTCAATCACCTGATTTACGAAATTAAGCCTCTGACTGGCATCTTGGGGCTTTAATTCTTGCACCAATTGAATTTTGTAGGGGTGCAGCTTTAGGTCTTTGTGCATAATGCGATGTAATGATGATCTATGCACATTTAAAGCACTTGCGCGCTTCCGAATTGAAAGGTTCGGGTCGTCACGAACAGACTGATTAACATTCTCCATGTTTTCTACCGTTCTTGTTGACCTAGGTCGCCCGGATTTTGATTTATCCAGCGTTGTACCAGTCTCTTCAAACTTTTTAACCCAATGTCGAATGAGAGGAATGCTTGGCGCATCATTTAAGTAGCGAAAACCTCGAATACTGCAGAGTTTTCTACGCGCTACAGTCGCCGAATCACCGTTTTTGTAAAACTCTCGCACGCATAACGCGCGGTCTGCTCCCGAGAAACGCTCCATAGCGACTAAATTCTCAAGAGCCAGGCTACCGATTGACATAACCCCCGCGCCCCTCGGATACGTTGCGTTCACGCAGTAAGCTAAATAAATATAAAATTTCTTTTGAGACACCTTGTATTTTAGAGGGGTTAGGCTATTGTTTGGAAGGGGAGGCACCTTCCATTATGACATCAGGTAATGTCACTTCTGGTGATTCATGTCCTGATGATTCAATAGCATTTCCAGACGATTCACCAGCACTCGTTTTTTTAAAGAAGTTATCCAATGTTCTCTGTTTTGCTCTATTTTATAATATTTTTTAAAAGTGTCTAAATACATCGTTATCAAATGAATTGATACGCTTATTAACTACAGCGATGTTTGGATGCCATTTCTCGATGAAAACCTGCATTTTTGCCTAAGTGGGCAGCCATTCCTTAATTTCAGCACCGGCCTATCATCTGCTTGTCCCTATTATCTGACTTTTTACGACCCATGGTGACTTACAGTACTGTATATATTACAAAATTAAGTGTAAAAACTCGTAAATATTAAAAAAAAAAAAAAGTATTAAACGAGAGTTAATGCGCACACTTTAATCATTGCTCAAGACTGAGCCAGTCAACAGACGATCAGCTGACTCAGCGGCCACGTCGATGGCCACAAGGTGGGACGAATATTGACTTTTCGGACGAATATCAAACAAAAATTTCAACAAAAAAAACAGGACGAATATCAAAAAAGACGAACATGGACCAATACTGGAGTTCCACTGTATTTGCTAAAGAGCTTTTGAGTGTTTCATAGCTTTGAAAAGAATTACAATGGAGGCGAAATTTATATCCATGCTCATGGAACACAGAAGTATATGGATAAGAACAGAACAGTATGGTCATAGAAATTTTTATAGACGAATGCTTACTGCGCATGTGTTAATTATAAATTAACGTAAGAATTTGGAGTCTGCAAACTATGTTTAATTTAGAAGTATAAGCATTAAAAAATTTGGGGATTGACAGCCGAAGACTCGCCAACGCTCCGCATATAATTTTTTGACTAAAACTGTTATAGACACGCGTTTTACAACAGAGCCAAATCATTTAAATAAAATAAAGAAAGTACAAAATATTACCTTCTACCATTTGCTTGGTCGATTGTAATGTCGATATCACTCCAATCTTGTTCATTATCAAACTGGGGAGATAAATCTGTAATGATTTAATAAATTAATAAAAATTGATTATAATTAAAAGATTTCGCGCATTAGAGGGGCCACTTAAGAACACACCTTTATACTGAAGAGCACTTACCAATAAAATCATTTACTTTAGTCTCTTTTTCAGGTTCTGGCTCGAAAATATTAGGATACAACTTGCAATATTTATTTAAAATTCTTTTCCATACTTGTTGAGCAAGTGGTGGCCATTCTTCTATAGATCTAGGATCAGGAGGTGCTAAAAGTGGTGTAATAATAATGGTTTTATCACTATTCATATTGCTATCAATAACTAACAACAAGTTAAAATAATTGTTAACAATGAACTGATTGTTCAAATTGAAATTAGTTCACTTTGGCATTCACAGATGGCGCCGGGTGGTAAATTTTGTTTTTTAATTTAAAAAATTAATTTGGTGAGTGGATTTCATGAATAAATCATTTAATTTGATTAAAATAATGACTGACGTGTGTCAAATTTACATGAGATAGCCATTTTCAAATTATAATCAATTTTACAGAGTTCACATTAATTCAATAATTTTGTGGCAGAATATTATAGACTGGTTTGCAAAATTGTTTATATATTTAATACAATTTTAAAGTTTATCCAGGCTATTCTTTGATTTTGATTTGTCCTTCTTCTTCTTCAAAAGCCAACTCTCGGCCGAAGACAAGTTTAAGAAGCGGTATAGTTTGTTTCTTTGATTTAAGCGCAACTAGATTTGGCAGACTAGTATATTTCATGGCTTAAATAAGGCTTTTAATCATTTTGTTTAGCAAAAATCCACTTCAATCATTCTATTTAGTTCCGCTTAAACGTTTGGAATAGCCTGTACATCAGGAGGTCTATTCTGTAAGCTTTTCGACAGTCGTTTCATATAATCTTGTTGAAAGTTCCAATTTTCTACAACTTTGTGTTTCGGTAATATCCAGGCTTCGCCACCATAAAATAATATGGCAAGGATATAACATCTTACCAAGCGGAGATTTAAATTTATTACCCTAAATTTTTGGCGTTCATCATTATAACTAAAATATTATTTATAAGAATAAATAAAACAATAAATAATAGTATTTTAAACATAGTTGTAGATTACAATCAGCTGACGGTTCGGTAGCCATTTTGTGACGTCAGTTCTGAAGTTTGACAATAGGGGAAACTTTTTAAGTTCGCAGCGCCATATGCGGCAAAGCTGGAACACTCGAAAGTGACATTAAACTGTTACTACTCGTGTATTTGTTTACATGGTGAAAATGAACACGAGTTGTATTTTTCCTGTTTTCTGAGCTTTTCTTTTATTTAAAGGTAATCTACGATTTACAAGATATGTAATAATATACTATTCTAAAGAAATTTCAAGGAAATTTTTAGTTTTTCATTTAATTTTTAATTTTTTTTGACTGTATGTCAATATAAGAGCAACAAAAATATGGTAAATATATTAGTAATAATTAATATCTCTGCCTGAAAAAGTAGAAGGGCCAATTTTTTAATATATCAACTGATGATTTAGGCAAATTTTGGGTGGGATAAATGTTTTTTTCAGTCTTTTCTTGGACGTAAAAAATCACTTTCCATAAAATGCAACGAGCAAACATGCATGCATGGGCTTGGATTTTTGCCCGTTTTTAGTTTCTGGGTCCATAAAAACCTACGATCCACTTTCTCTCTGCTTCCAAACGTCGTTTCAATTGATATTTTTTTCGATTTAGGTAAATTATGGAATGTTTAAGAAGGATTCTTCCTTATTCACGATTTACATTGCGGCACACAACAAAATTGATTGTTTTTTCCATGATTCACAAAAATAAAACACAAACAACAAAAAAAAACACGTATTTCTCCATTGAACAAAACAAAACAATGTCACTTTCGTATCTTCCGCAAATTGCCACCAGATGTCAGGGCGCTTAGGAGGTTTCACCTATTAAAAATTACATTTCGAATTATATTTATTTATTTGGTATACTCTATCTCAGAAAGACAGATAGTAATAAATTTCCCCTCAATTGACACTCAGAATATCTGTGTTTTTAAATTAAATTTACCAATTTTTAATAACAAAACTGTACAGTTGTAGATGAAATATTGTATTTGATTTGCATATAAGGGCTATATTAAGTCTACATTATATTTTTCTCCGGAGCACTACGGATTTTTTTGCGTAGTATTCACGTAAAAAGTATAAAGTGAAACACAATACTTCCTTCAAACTTTCAATGTAATCCGACATACTACCTAACTTTTCAAACTAGATTCAGTCAGACTTTTGTTTGACGTACCAATACTTTGTCGGGCATACCAACTTTTTGGTTTATTTTTAAGCTGTACTGTTTAACTTTTTCTGACATTTTTAATAACCCTGATTGAGATTTTGTCTTGTAAATAAAAATGAGACTGGATAATAGTTACTATAATTAAATATAAATTAGCATAATTCAAAGATATTTATAAACTAGTTTTTATAACCAAACTTTAATCAGCCACTTCAAATTGTTAAGTTGGTAGTGATAAGAAACAAAAGGCAGAAGGTGTTGAATGCCTATTTCTGGGGATTTTTATTTCAGCAGGTAGTTTTAAAATTTGAAGGACGCCAGAAGTTTAATGTAAAACAACCTTTGCACTCGGATAATTACAACCATCACCTATGGCTCAGGTGTTAAAGTTCATCCTCGTGCAATATAGCCTCTATTATATTCTTGTTAAATAAAATACAATTTTTATTTTTTAGTTATTTTTAGGGTTTTGTAGGTATGACCAAAAAACTCTTATACCGTCATTTTGTCGTCTGTCTGTCTGTCTGTTCGGTAAAAATCGTAGCCAAACGGCTAAACCTAGAGAGTTGAAATTTGGCATGCTTATACAACTCTTTGACCCGCACATAGGAAAAATACTAAAACATCTAAAAAACATATCCCCCTAAAAATATAAACAAATATGTGCTCATCAAAAAAAAAAATATTTTTTTAAAATTCTGAGTAGGGTATCAAATGAAAGCCCTTAGTGCGTGGATTAACGATCAAAATTTTATTTTTGCAAAATAAATCATTTTGATGCGATTTTTGCCAAAATTGTGCAAAAAAAATTTTGTCCCACACCTTTAGCCCAGATGGTTTAAACTAAAAATCTGAAAAAATTCTAAGTAATGTACATTGGTGTGAACCGCAATAGTACAACAGGAATTTTTGATCAGATTATGTTTTCGGAAAATAACGCATTTTTTGTGTTTTTAACTAAAATATGTAAAATATTTAATTCGGTATGTAACACACCTGATCAGTAGCTCTAGTAGCGTAGTTGGTTTTGTCGTGCGCTTAATAATGTAACTTAATTTGCAAACTAGAGTTAGAATCCTGTTAATTTTATTTTTTCTGTTTTTTTTTGAATTTTTATTTTGTTTAAATTATTTTATACAAATTTTTATGTTATATTTTGGTAAACGTTGCATTTAATTTTTAAAAGCGTAAATTTAATAACCAGTGGGAAGTGTTGAAAATATAATTTAATTCTGTTTGACGAAATCAGAGGGCGGGGCTTATGATTTAAGCAACCAATGGAAGCCATAGGCGCAATTTTCAAAATCTTAATGAACCTTGCTATATATAAAAAAAAAAATACTGCACATATTTAGAAACTTAAATAATGGTATTAGGCATTCGAATTAAAATTCATAAAAAAATATTTTGACATAACATTTGTTTTGGCATCCCAAATAATCATCATTCACTTACTAAATACCTGCGAAACCCTGAAATGTGTGAAAATTCACACTTCACCTAAATTTTTTTATTTTAAAATTATTTACATGAGTTCTTCCTTTTTGAAAATTAAAATTTCCGTCTTCAAAGGAGTTTAAAAAACATAATTGTACTCATTAATTCTTACTCTTAATTAAAAAAAAAAATCAACACAAAGACAAAAATTATTCTAATGCCTTTCATACATTGTCAAAACAATTCTTTTGTGAATGAAAATAAACATAAAAAGAAAAATTTGAAAGTAGACGGATATTCTGATATCTAAACTACAGGACTAACAAGTGTTATGTAGACTGTACCACTTCAAATCCTTTTAAAAAAGGGTATGTCACAGTCTAACATATTTAACGCTTTCTGCATTTGTGATACGAACATCGATTTGGTGAGTAGCAATGTCTTATTAACTACGCATGCGTAGTACAATTTGGAACACGTACCAGATCGGGTAAGTTCGAATAAGTTCGGGACGAGGAAGTAGTATTTCCGTATTTTGGACGGTAAATATGCAAACAAGGAAATAAAAACATGGATTTTGATACATTTTTTATATTTAACTTCTAAACTCCTGTAAAATTATGTATTTTTTAAATTAAAACAAATTTATTGATAACTAGCTAATTTACTTGATGTCTGTTCATCCCTTCACCTCTTCCTCTGCCGCTCTACTCCCCTTGCGTATTAACGGCTAGTATGATAATTAGGTACAGAGTTCTTAGCATTGATGCTTTTAGGAATTTTTACTTGCCCGACCTTAACATATAAGGGGAAAGTATTGTAATCGCGAAAATTTTTGATGTCGAGATTTTGACTGATGACCACGTTTCATGGTCCAGAGAATCCAAAAAAACTATTTTCGAAGTGCCATCCGTATGTGTCTCTATATATGTGTGGGTCTGTATGTGGTTGTGTGTCTGTGTGTGTGTGTACCAGGGCTTCGAACCGTTATTTTTTTCGTTTCGGTTTTCGTTCCGGTTCAATTAAAAATATATATATCGGTTCGGTTCTGGTTTTCGTTCCGGCAAAAATAACGGTTTTTTTCGGTTTTCGGTTCAGTTCCGAGTGATAAATTTGTAAATGCTTGTATTTGTAATAGAAATTTATTTTGTACTATAATTTAGTAGAACATTTTATTCCTTATTTTGTAATAATCATACCAAGGCCGCTGCCAGGGGGGATTCTTGGCGTTCACCGAAATAATAGAAGTAGAATTTTTTTACTTATCAGTTGCTCATCAGTTTAAAAAATAATCTTAAATAAAATGTATTGTATATTCACTCACATAAACATTATCTGAACCGAAATAAACCGATATTTTTTTTTCGGTTCAGTTCCGATTTTCGTTCCGACAAAAATAACGTTTTTTTTCGGTTTTCGGTTCAGTTCCGGTTCGAAGCCCTGGTGTATACACGCTAACTCAAGAACGGTTCAACTTAGTGAGTTCATTCTGGTACTAAAAAAATCTCCTATTATTTGGGAAGAAGCTTATTATTTTTTATGAAGATCCGGAAACGGAAATTATGAAACCTTAAAATTAAAAAAAGGTATAAAAAAGAGACTTTAGCGTGCGGAAAGATTATCTGAACACATTGGTGCAAACCAGACTCTCGTACGCTAATTAAAAACTAAGTTCGAAGCATTTATGTTTTTAGAGAATTATTTTCATATACATTAAAATCAGCTAATGGTTCGGTAGCCATCTTGATGACGTAGATTCTGAAGTTTAACTCTATTTTGATCTGTTCATTGTCAGGTCTTTCCGTGTTCCCTGTATACCAATACTTGTTAGATCTTCGGTTAGCTGATCTCTCCATCAATTGCGATGTCTTCCCACTGGTCGACGGGTATTCAGAATTCCTTCCCATATCTTCCTAACCATTCTGTCCTTCCTCGTTCTCATCACATGCCCTATCCACTGCAATAATCTACCTCTCAGTTCTTGTGTGATACTTGGTCTTGAACACAGTTCTCGGATATCTCTGTTGTTATGGATTTTCACACTATTAATTTAAATGGGACCAAAGATTTGGCGATGATCTCGCTTTGTTAAGGTCCATGTTTCGAAGCCATACATAAGTAAAAAGTAGAAATTACAAAAGGAAGTATGGCCTGCCAAAAATATTTGTTACTCAATGTTATTTAAATTATGAATAAGGTTCTCACCAATGGCGCACCCAGGAATTTTTGTTGGGGGGGGGGTTAAATTATGAAAATATAAAGTGATGACCTAAAAAAAAGGTCCTCCCTCACTTCTAAAATACAAGTGACGACTTAAAAAAAAGGTCCTCTTCTCTATTTTTAAAATTTTCTAATGTATTTGTGTGTTTTTTTTTTATTTCCTTTTTTCATAGGGGGGCCCGGGCCCCCGGGCCCCCTCCCTGGGTGCGCCAGTGGTCACTTCTTACAAGTGACGATCTAAAAAAAAAGTCCTCATTTCTAAAATATCTAAAACAAAAAAGGTCTTCACCTGTTTCAAAAACGCGTAAGAACCACAATGTTTGGAGCTTTTGGGGGGGGGGGGGTCTAAAACACTTGAGCTCTTTCAAGGGCCCGCACCTGACGCCACGTGATGTGTAAAAGGTTGCTGACCTCTTTCCTACAAACGTTGTACTAGTTTTATTCTGCATTGATAATAGATAAAAAATGATTTTGATGCACTCTTAATGTTGTTATTATCTTTTAATATCATTAATCTCTTTTCTAATCTTTCTTCTTCCGTGGTTGCACCCCTTAAATACTTCCTGTACAGTTTTATCATATAAGACATGTTATATCTCCTTTATCAACCACTTTTTTATAATGTGTTTTTAGCGTTATCTGAATAGCTATCCAAAGTATAAATTGATACTTAGATTGGCTCTAAGAAACGTATCAGAAAGATTAAGGGGTTAGATAAATGCTAGATGATTTAAGCAAATGTAGGCAATAAAACCGGTTTAGTAAAATGGTGGAAATAACTAGGATTGATAGATAGTTTTTCAAATAAACTTTTTTGGGATTTAAATTGAGAATTGCTTCATATCTGGAAAAAACAGTGGATAGGATAATAATGAGAAAAAAATAAGAAGAAATGTAAACCGGAGTTGGAAAGGATACGGAACATCCGCCCACTTCTAGGAAGACTTCATAACTGGAGAGATCTACAGTCACTGGTCCTATTATTAGACATATTTTATTTTTATTACCATTTTTTGCAAAATTATTATCATTGGTTGGACCAGAGGTGAGCCTTGTCTTCTTGAATCCAGGTTTCGTGAGCATATTTTCAATCTGTGTACATTCAGGAGTAATATGGTTTAGCATTACGTTCTTTTTTTTAACGCAACACAAAAAGGCACTTCAAAATCTATAATTTTTACTAAAATTTAAACAGAGTTTTTCACTTTTTGTGGCCATATGGCGCCTCTCCTGGTCTGGCGCCTTGTAATTCCTTCCGACGTCCTTTACTTCCGTGATAACCTAATATTATATTCAATCGTTATGACAAGCATGCCCTAAAATAAGGAACGAATAACCACTTCTACCGGGTAAAAAACGATATAAAACTTTAAACATTTATTAAAAACGAACAAAATATCGCAAAATACTTAAAAAAAATACAATACGTTATTTAAAAATATTGAATACAATAGTATTTTATTTAACAAGCATGTAATGGAGGTTACAGTTTAAAAAACTTTTAAAAGGACTTCATGGTACACTAAAAAATGATCCTTTAGTGTATTATGAAGTCCCTTGCTTTTCTTGTTAATTATTTACACTTCTTTTTTGATTAAATTTAGAGTAAAGTTTACTCTTACATACTGGTTACGTTAGGTCAGTGATTCTCAAAGTGGGCGATACCGCCCCCTGGGGGGCGCTGGAACAATCCAGGGGGGTGATAGTAGCCTCGGGTCCATTTGGGAGGCATTGAAATAGATGAAGACTTGCTTACCTATTGTCAGCACTTGGATGCTCTCCATTCTGACTTCAACCAACGATTTGAAGATATTTTTAAAATGAACATATCCGATTTGGTTTTGGATCTTTTTTCATGTGCAAACACTCCAAAATTACAAAAAGAACTGATGGAAGTAACAACAAATTACGAATTGAAATTTAAATTCAAAGACGGCTACCAACAGTTCTGGCTGCAAAACCAGATTCCTACAGCTTATCCTGGGTTACGGGCTATAATACAAAAGTTGTTAGTTGCATTTTCTTCGTCATATTTAGTGGAACATGGGTTCAGTGCGGTCACAAATCTATTAACAAAAAAAAGAAACCGACTGCAAATAGCTAATCGTGGTGATTTAAGAATACCGCTGACAAAAATAGAGCCGAGGATTGATACATTGATAGCAGCGTACCAGGTTCATCCTTCTCATTAGATAAGAATATGATTTTAATAAATAATTTTTAATTTCAAGCTTCAAGGTGTCTTAGAACGTAGTTAGAAATATATATACATATATCTTTCTGTTTGTTCGTTTAAAGAATGTAGATTTCCAGGGGGCGCTGAGTAATTTTTTTCTTGAAAAGGGGGCGGTACGCCAAATAAGTTTGAGAACCACTGCGTTAGGTTATAGTGTTAAAGTAGTAAAGTAGTAAAGGAATTGATCTAAAAATCTAAAAAAAAATCTCCGTAATGAACATTGATGGGAACCGAAATACTTCAATAGGAATTTTTGATCAGATAAATTTTAATGTCGATTTTTATGTGTCGTTGATAAAAAAAAAACTATTTTAAAATTTATTGTGATATCAAAAGAAAGCTCTTAAAACGTAGATTACGGAACGATAGATAGTTTTTTGAAATTCGTTTCTTTTAACACGAATTTAGCCAAAAATGTGCAAAAGTTCTTGCCACGCACCCTTTTACCAAAAAGGGTTAAACCAAAAATCTGAAAAAATTATAGGTAATATATATTGATTTAAGCCGGAAATTTACGAGAGGAATTTTTGATCAAATTGTGTTTTGGAAAAATATGGCAGTATTTGGGTTTTTGAAAAAAATTATTATTTTTTTAATTGATGGTTAAATTATGGCTAATAATGTTGGATTTTTTGTATTTATAGCTAAGATAGTGCGTGTATTTTTTTGGAATTAAAAATATTAAAAAAGTAATATATTTTTTTTAATAGTTGCGAACTGAGTTACTCACACCACACCACACTACACTCTGTAAAATATTAATCTAATAAAGACTTGAATACGAAGCAAATGCAGAAAAAAACGCTGGGATATTAAAATGAAATTTAATTTTTCTACTCATATAACAAAACATTTGCAGACGAAAAAAGACCTTAATTTCCAGCCGTAAGGGTCGTCATCTTCATGTTAGCAAAGTTTAGTGGGATTGGGTAATAAAGGAGCATTTAGAACAAAGTTTGTCAAACTTAAAGTAGTTGTCAATCTAATCTTCTCAAGTTGCTAACTAACAGGAATAGCAAATTTTAGTATCTTAGTAAATTTGTGACAACTTTGTATGTTTTGTGCGAAACAGGTAATGTTTCTATCACAAAACTTATTATTCTCTAAGTTTAACTTCAAAGGAACGAAAATACATTAAATATTCTCTAAGAAACTATTGATATATGTTGGTTACAGAAGATTATACAGCAACCTTATATCCCAACCGCCCCAATAGACGTACAAAAGAACTTTTTTTTGGCAAAGTTTGTGCGGATTTGCTATTAATTTTGATAGAGAGTACCAGTGGAAACCTCTAATGGAACTGTTGAAATCACTGTCGTAGCTTCGAATGTTGATACTCCGCAACACAAATATACACGGTGTTAGGTAAACGTCCGGCACAATTTTAAAGACAGCATTGTTGGCCCATTTAGAGCTAAGAAGTCCTCAACCATTTTTGGATAAGATGCGTATATCGCTTGATAATCGATGCAGTACCACCGTTTAGGAACCACTAATATTTTGTCTGTTAGAACAATCACATGTGTGACTGAGATAAATAGAAACCATGGAAACAATACCGTAATTTTATTTCAACAAAATGCTTTTTCAATTTTATGAAGAAAAAAGAAATAAGAATAACTTTAATATTAAAAAAACAAATATAATTAAAGCAAATGCTCAAAATGTGCTCCATTTGCATGTAAACATGCTTGGGCTCTCCGTATTAAAGAAGCTAACAAACCACTAACAAACAGACATTTTTTTAACAAAATCGGAACAAAATTTTAGATTATGACGTACACGTACTTTGATATTCTATTATTGAACTACAATTAAAATATTTTTTTCTCTATGGCAACTACACAACTTCTGGATTAATATAAAAAATAAAAAAAAGTCAGAGGTTTTCAAAATTTGGGGCATCTTTCAGTTTGTTTATTTTTGGATGAAATTCACATTTTAGAGAAAATTGGCAAATGAAAAATCGTTTGCATTCTACGTCACCATGCTGTCTTTTAAATTGTGCCGGACATTTACCTAACATCCTGTATATACATTTTTATAACTTAGGCCTAAATTTAAATTTGTGAAAATTTCGATACAATAAAATTTAAATTAAAAAATACCTATTTTTTCTCCATTTGCTTCGTGTTTCAGTCTTCATTAAATTAATAAGAAATATATTGATAAATGGATTAATTTTTTTCAATTTCAGAAACGTATTTCTCACTATTAACAATGTGTTATTTAATATAGAAGTCTTTCACTATTATAAATCATTAAATACTCTTTGAAACCTTAAAAACAAAAAACTAAAATAATTCAAGCAATAGCTTGAATCATGACTTGATTTTTAGCTGGCAAATTCACAATATTATTTGCCATAATTAAACCATGAATTAAAAATTTATTAATTTTCAATTATAATATTAAATTTCAATAATTTTCAATTTTATCAGTTAAATTAAATCAATTTTATACGAAAATATAACTTTGATTTAACTTTTTTGCGTTAAGTATAAATTGTATATAAAAAAAAAATTGATGTGAAGTGTGAATTTTCACACATTTCTGGGTTTTGCAGGTATTTAGTAACTGAATGATGATTATTTGGGATGCCAAAACAAATGTTATGTCAAAATATTTTTTTATGAATTTTAATTCGAATGCCTAATACCATTATTTAAGTTTCTAAATATGTACAGTATTTTTTTTTATATATATAGCAAGGTTCATTAAGATTTTGAAAATTGCGCCTATGGCTTCCATTGGTTGCTTAAATCATAAGCCCCGCCCTCTGATTTCGTCAAACAGAATTAAATTATAATTTCAACACTTCCCACTGGATATTAAATTTACGCTTTTAAAAATTAAATGCAACATTTACCAAAATATAACTAGAAATTTGACAAAATAATTTAAACAAAATAAAAATGCAAAAAATAAAATTAACAGGATTCGAACTCTAGTTTGCATATTAAGTTACATTATTAAGCGCACGACAAAACCAACTACGCTACTAGAGCTACTGATTTGGTGTGTTACATACCGAATTAAATATTTAACAAATTTTAATTAAAAACACAAAAAATGCGCTATTTTCCGAAAACATAATCTGATCAAAAATTCCTGTTGTACTATTCCGGTTCACACCAATGTACATTACTTAGAATTTTTTCAGATTTTTAGTTAAAACCATCTGGGCTACAGGGTGTGGGACAAATTTTGGCAAAAATCGCGTCAAAATAATTGATTTTGCAAAAATAAAATTTTGATCGTTAATCAACGTACTGAGGGCTTTCATTTGATACCCTACTCAGAATTAAAAAAAAATATATTTTTTTTTGATGAGCACATATTTGTTTATGTTTTTAGGGGGATATGGTTTTTAGATGTTTTAGTATTTTTCTATGTGCGGGTCAAAGAGTTGTATAAGCATGCCAAATTTCAACTCTCTAGGTTTAGCCGTTTGGCTACAATTTTTACCGAACACATAGACAGACAGACAGACAGACAGATGACAAAATGACGGTATAAGAGTTTTTTGGTCATACCTAGAAAACCCTAAAAATGGGTACAATCGAATTAAATCTTAATTCACAAGTCACATCCTTCATTTATTACATGTAGATGTTGTTAGCACACGCTGAATTGTGGAGTACGGCCATAAAAGGCTGTGTTTATTAATATTGTTAGTAACATGTAAATTAATTGTACAACTTACTGTTAATAAACTTGTTAATAAATTTGAATTGAATTGAATTGAAACAAAAACGCAAAATGTGCAATATTTTCCAAAAACGCAACTGGTCATAAATTCCTTTTATACGTATCTCTGAATTAATATTCGGGAACATGGGACGTGCTGCAGTGGATACGTAAAGCCGGGAGTTTCGGCTACTATAAGAAGTAGTCATTAGATTATGCCAGAGAGTGCTAGTCCCGACCTGAAAATGACAGGTATTATACCATACGAAATAATAAAAAGATGGAAGGACCATATCCAAAACAGTGTGAGGAACAGGATGAGTTGGTAAAAATAAAGCCCTAAAGCTGTCTGATGGCGTTATCCGACTAAAATAACAATATACAAGAGAATTTATTTAAAAAACATGCAAAGTTAATACATAAATTATATGTATGTTTTTAAACTAATTATATTAATCATGTATTTAATATTTTGACAATGAAAATATAATTTTCACTTAATTTGCAGCTGTCATGACATTTTTTTTCGATATTTTAAAATATTATTATTACATTAAAATTATTATTATTTAAATAATAATGATTTGGAGTCATTAAAAGTAATTATTTTTTTGTAAACAATAATTTTGTTGCATTAATAATTTAAAAGAAATTAAGGTATTTTACGTCTAATTCTACATATAATTTTACTGATAATCGTTTTTTTAAAATTTATAATAATTCTCAAATAATTCAAAATTAGTAATAATTCGTTAAAGTTTGCTCTTAACATGTTCCGTCCAATGTTACGGCGTCGGAACGCTGGGGACGTCGTTTTAGTTGCAAACGAACTATATATCGACACACACAACACAAAAAGGACAGTGTATTTTGACAGTTGACATAACATACACCAATATGGTGTTAAATTACAGACAGATATATTATGTGAGATCGGTGTTTCGTACATTTTAAGTTAAGGTAAGGTTATGTTTTATTTTATACGCATGAAAAGGATAGATATATATATTTTGTCTTTGTTGATGATTCATTCTACTGTATGCTATAGCAAATTTTGTCAATGAAATGTTACGTTTTAAAAGAAATAGGAACATTGCTTTTGTATTTAGAATTTGTTAAAAGCAGGTATCGTGAATCTCTCTGAAACAAAAATTCATTCCAATTTAAAAAATTAAAATTAAGGGGCCGCAACTTTTACCTGTTATCCTGGTGTTCGTAAAATGTCAAAAAGTTGAAACTGAAACTACAAAATTTTATAATTATATCAGTATTGACAAATCCATCAGTTCTACACGAATATTATTCGAAAAACTTGATGTTTGCATGGATATTTTGTTATTTTTGGCTCAATAAATATATATTTTTTTATTTTAATCAAAAGGCTTGTTTCTCCAAGCATCACAACTCGCTTTCCTCTACAATAATGTATCTGTATTAATTATATTATTGGTAAAATTATAACATCGTTTTCTATTCAAATTAACAGAGTCGTATTTTGTAGCTAAGAGCCTCCGGCGGCTCTAGAGCCAGTTTTCGTGGAGTAAGTACTCCTCTGCAAGGCCCTTAGTCATTGTGGGATTCAGAGCAAAATATTTTGGGGTTATAATTAAATGTACACAACAAAATCGAATTATAAATTATTGTTTTAAGTATTTTGTTTACAAATTAACAAAATATTCTAGCATAATATTCAATAATCCTTAAAAATAACATAACAATCGTTTTGTTATATAATGTTATTTAAACAAAATTGATTTTTCTTGTTTTTAATTCAGTGAAATCGTTAATAATACTTTCATAATCTAAATTCTGACATAATTCGTTTTTAATCGACAATAATGTTTATCCCTCTTGACTCATTCTATTTCTGGGATAATTTTTTATTAATTTTAATCTTTAAAAACTTCTTTCAGCTTCAGTTGTGGTTCAATTGTTAAATTTGGAAATTAATTACGAATTTACGATATTTTTTTGAAAACATTTTGAAGTTTTTGGAATATCTAATCAGTATCATCATCATGAGATAAGTACTGTGACGGCCGTAGTTTATGACTCATCCGATATAATTTCTTATTATCAGATCGTCAAGGATGAAATTTGTAGTTAATAATATTGCCAACTTTAATAGCTTATTATTTGACATTGGCTTAATATTTTACCGTTCTGTTTTTTTGTTGGAAAGTTACACATCTCGCCTGTTTAAAGAAATCATTGTATGCTCTAAAAAATAACAAAAACTTGTTTTAAAAATTAATTTTGTTGAAAATGGAACGGTCGGAAATTCGCACTATTATAAAGTATGAGATTTTACGTGGAACTACGGCATCGCAGACCGCGCGAAACATTAATAGTGTATTTGGTATATTACTACGCAGCAGTCAATATTAAATTGGTTCGCCAAATTTCGTACAGGTAACTTAAAAACCAAACAAAAAAAACCTGGCTCATCGATCATAGCAGAAATATACTGTAACCAACTGGACGAAATGATGCAAAAACTTAAAGAAAAACAGCCTAGATTGGTCAACAGATCGACTCCTATCTTATTGCATGATAACGCTAGACCACACACTGCACAAATGACTGTGGCAAAACTCCAGGAATTGGAGTTGGAACTTCTTCATCATCGTCCCTACTCACCAGACCTAGACTACCACTTCTTTCGCAATTTGGACAAATTTTTAATAGGAAAACAGTTTAATTCCGACAATGATGTAAAACTGGCCTTCCAGGAATTCATTGACTCTTGTCCGCCAGGGTTTTATACACCGGCCTGAACAACCTGCCGCTTAAATGGCAAAAGTGTATAGACAATATGGGTGCATACTTTGATGAATAAAATAATTCCTTATATTTGTAAGTTATCAACCAACTTTGCCAGTTTTTCTACAAATTTGATCCTTGACGACCTAATATTCGGTGAAGCTGTATGTTGTAAAGATTGTATAGAATTGAAAAAGCCAAGATCCAGATTAAAATCAGGACTATTTGGTGGTTGTGATTTAAGTCAATTTGGAACTTCTTTCTTGCAATTCAACACAATTTTGATAAAAATTCGCCATTATGTAAGAACAGCGGGCGACGCTTTAATTTGTCTAAAATACGCAGTTTTTTTTTTTTTTATCCAAAGAAAATTTTGGATTGGGCATTAAAATATAAAGATACGCCACTGTCTATGCGCCACCTAGGCGTTGAGAACCAATTATTATACGGCTACCAACGTCCATTTACTTCGAAAGTTTCGGTTTTATATAGTCTAACAAAGTATCCTTTCAAATAATTTATGGCATTTTTAAAATATATCTTTTTAAAAGCTTTTTAAACATAGATGTAGTAAACTGTTTATGTATATGTTATAAAACATACTTTGAAGTCTAAATATAAAATGTGTATTTACTTGAAACGTTTTTAGAATAGTTTAATATTTAAAGATAGCAAAAATAATACTCGTTAATTACAATAATCATACATTTAAATGTCATACATTTAAATACATTTAAATGAGTGATATCTTTTTACATAAGGTTCATTAATTTATATAAATATACTGACTTCGATAAGCGCTAACAGGTATAGATGCTTCCAGAAATGTTAATTAATTCTTTTTTCTTTCTTTATATACAGGTGTTTAATCTAAGTGTGCCACCATTGCTAACTCGAGAACTATAATAGCTACGAGGCTGGTTAAATTAGCCAAGAAACACCATTTTGCAAGACTATTACAAAAATATTAACAAAATTTTTTTATGATCAGTGGTTCTTCAAATATAGAACCCAACTTTCTTATTTTAAATAAGAACATATTTTTTTAATATTTTTGTTCGGAAGGAAATTTTATTCTGAAATCAACATTTACATAGTTTAGTACCCTTACATCAAAAAAAAAAAAAAAATGAGAAAAATACATATTAAATTGACATTAATTTAAATCAAATCGGACAGGAATCAGCGTGCTATGAATGGAACTAAATCAACTCACTAGTTATAAGTTTAGAAAACTATCCACAATCGATAACGTAGAACGTATTAAATTTAGAGCTTTGAACGGTTACTCAACTTACCATGTGACAAACTTTTAATAATTTTGACACTAATTTAAGAGTGTGGGGGCATTTCTAGGATCGGTCGAAACGTCACGGTTGGCTGAAAGATTTTAAATAATTTCATTGTACTTCATGGTACTTACTTTGAAAGGTCCTTTCACATAGTGGGTTCTAAGTCTTGCGAGCGGAATCATGTCTGAAACCTTAAAGGTCCGCCAGTCGGTTGCTTAGATTTTTTATGAGTGGAATAAGGGTGTTTGAATTAAAGCCTGCATTTTATTTAATCTGGGTTTAATTAAGGATTAAATTAAAGAGTACACTAGAACTTACAATTACAAGATGCTGGCTACGAAATCCCATGAGAGATACTCAACACAAAACCTCACAATCATCATTTCACTTTACAAGCCGTTAAACACCTCACAACACTCACAGTGTTTAACCCGTTATCGAAGTTCGTTCAATTCATTAAAACTGTCCTCAACTCTTCCAGACTACTTTTGGTTCACTACACACTACGGGATTTCTCAACCTAACATGCTTGGGAGGTTTGTCTCACTCCGGTGATGGTTTACTCACGACTCTCTGTCTCTCACAAGATTTTCCCAGCTCTTTTCTTAAAACTTTTTGATCTCTGAACCCCATTTTAAACAAATCATATCATATACGAACGTAAATTTGTACCCTTGTCTTTCAACATTTAACTAAAAAAAATACAGTCACTCAGCTATTTTATAACTTTAAGGATGAACTAATCTTTGAGGATGTTTATCTTAAAATAGATTAGTTTTTATATTTAAATAATTTGAATATTTTTAACTAATTGAATAATTCTATTTTAAATAATAATGAAATTTTATTTTTGAAATTAGCGCTCCTACAAGAGCTCAGAACGCACCCTTAAGGGTGCGTACAACCGTACAGTTTCCTATACAAGACTAACAACCTGAAATAAAATTAGTAACAATCTATACATCCAAATTTTCAGCGAATTTTTATATACCTAATAGGATATTTTTAATTGTCAAAAGAACTGTCATGTAATTGTAAATAAACAACTTGCGTTATAGACGCCATCTTGTAAACCATTCGACGCATATTTGTGTACCATGCGGCAAATTGTAGCTAAAGATTCATTCTACAAATATGTTTGGAGATAATTTGTTCTATTGTGAAAATTACTTATAGTTATTGTACTTGGTAATCTACTTTTACCGCCACCTCGAATCTGCCGCGGTTCTCAATATAGGTGCGGCGGATAAAAATGTTTCATTTTATGTAAAGAATACTTGTACCAAGTGGCATTTCATTATCATCAAGTATAATATTTTTCGACGAAGGCTCTAAACTATAAACAATCATGTCGAAAAAAATGTAAACGTATTATTTGAACATTTCTACACAAAACTATATAAATATAAAAATTATTTGAAACCCGCAAATATATTTAAAAAATTACAGAACATTGTTGTGTAATACCTGTAATTTTGCAATAACATTTTTACAATAATTTTTTCTACAATCAAAAATATCCTATTAGGTAGATAAAATTTCTATGCAAAATTTGATGTATGGATTGTCACTAATTTTATTTCATATTGTTAGTTTTGTATAAGAAACTAATAATCTCTGGGGGTTGTACGTAGCGTTAAGCCCGCATAAAAACTTATATTTTATAATTTTTGCTGCCGCTCTTTGGCATCCACTGTTCGCATAATATAAGTTTAATACAGTGAGTTGCATATTACTTTTAAAAATTGTAATAAAAGTATTATCATTAGTGAGTTCGTTAAAAACGATAGATCCCTATAAAATAACAATATATCTTATGGAAATAAAATGGGGCGATATAATTTTATGTAATTTTAAGTAAATGCAATGTACTATACGTGTAATATGATATATTTGGCGTTTTGATATAAAGTAGCTTGTATATCATTCCCCTGTGTCAATAAAATAGATCCATCTGTTGATACGTTTGTAAAACTATAGCAGTAACTTGGTTATGTGTACTGCTATAATTATAACAGATGAAAACAAACTTCAACAAATACAAACAACAAAGAATGGCAACATCTTCAAAATTCAAAAGTATCCAGTGATTGAAAATACACTTTGATAATTTTTTTGAGGCATTTCTTCACTTGAGGCCTGGCTCTAGTCCGCCTCACTCAAGGGCCAGCCATCCTAGTGTGGATATTAAGTTTTAAGTTCAACTCCTAACTGAAATCAGTAAGATAAATAGGTGTATTTCCTAAAGGACATAAAATTGAATAAATTATTAAACGTTCATATAAATTTAATTTGTAAGCATGAGATGCCAACTGAAATTATGTTTATAAATTAAATTTGTATGGAATGAGAAAAAAAAAAACCAGTGGCGAAAGGAAACCTCCGCTAGACTTGCCCTCCCATAAAAAAAAAAATAAAAAAAAAATGTAAACTAAAAAAAAAAAAAAATTAAATATTTAGATAAGTCTTCAAAAATACATCAAATTATGTTCTATACAAATTTTTGTCCAAGGCTTGCTTTACTAGTTAGGAATTAATTATCATGACCATGGAAACGTTACATATACATAAGTATGAAAAAATTGAGACTTGGAAAAATTTTAAATAATTTTACAAAAATTTTTCGAAATTTTTCGTTTTATCAAAAAACGTCTCAAATAAAAGTTATTAGTTATTGCATTTATAGTAACTTTTGTTCAATAAATTTTTTCGAAATGTTTTTCTGTTGCTAAATATTCGCAAAAATATTAAAATCGACACGAGTAAACTCCCATTTCTAGTCAACCGATTTTCATAAAAAACAATAGGGTTCTTCCCATTTAATAGAAGAATTTTTTAGTACCAGAACGAACTCTTTAAGTTAAACCGTTTTTGAGTTATCGTGTATACACACAGACACACAGACAGACACACAGACAGACAGACACACACACACACACACACACATACGGACGGCACTTCGAAAATAGGTTTTTTGGATTCCCTGGACCATGAAACGTGGTCATCCGTCAAAATCTCGACATCGAAAATTTTCGCGATTACAATACTTGCCCCTTATATATTAAGGTCGGGCAAGTAAAAACAATCACATGTTTCTTATCAGTAATTTTATATTAGTGATCAAAAATTATCGTGACATTACACGAATTCTACTTCAATTAGGGCTAAAATTTGATTGAAAGGAACATCCTCTTAACAAGAACATAGCTGCGTATCTATAAGAATAACATTAGTCTTATAGATACGCAGCTCATACGTCAGCACATATGGTTAACATAATACATACGTTATTTAGTAAAAATTTATTCCGTAGAATAGTCTTTTACCTTGAATTTAGTGGTCTTTTTGTGACGTCATTTTTGAACAGCCTGTATAATACTGATTAACATGCACTCTTTGTTTGGTAAAAAATATGGTATTTTCATTTTTCAGTGTTTTTTCAGAAGTATCTAGATTTATCTAGATACAAACATTTTTGGCATGTATCTGTATCTAGATATTTTTTATAATTCTGTGTCTGTATCTGCAACTAGATACAATTTTTCTTAGGTATCTGTATCTAGATATTTTTTTAAATGTATCTACTCAACACTGGTGAAATGACCAGGGATGGGGAGTCGGAGTCGGAGTCGGAGTCGGGAGTCGGAAATCGAGGAGTCGAAGCTTTTTGGAAGAATCGGAGTCGGAGTCGGGAGTCGGAAAAAGTTATCGACTCCCGACTCTTTGATTAAATTTGTATCAAGGATGAGAACAATCCGAAAACGAAAGCAATATACCATACTACCAGAATTTTTTAAAGCACGGAAACAGGAACGACATTTTGTTCTCTGTTCATGAACGAAAATTAAATTAAAAATATTCAATACAGGTTTTACACGGCTTCCTTCATGCTTTCCAGTTAAAAATTTAATTAACATTATTATTATTAACAGAATAATGATGTAGGATAAAGATTTTTGTTTTTAGTCATATCTAATTTTTCTTTTTCTGTATACTTTGTTTATTAAACGGAACTAAACTGGATTTTTATTTTCTTAAGTTGTAACGAGCTTTGTGATTATTTTATGTTTCATGTTGGCAGCTAAAATCTAAATGTCAAAAGAAAAAAGTGACATGTTATGAAAAATAAAGTATATAAAATACAAAACAACTTTTTTAAAAACTAATATATTCGAAAATTTGTATTAAAAATTATTCAATAGTCAAGATGAAAATGACATATTATAAAAACAGCTCACCCCAACCCAAAATATTTAATGTAAGTATAGTCTGTTTCTTTGGTTTAAGCGGAATTGATATCGAAATCTACTAACTTTTAAAGATTGAATGAGGCTTTGTATCATTTTGTTTAACAAAAGCCCACTTGCTAAAAAGTGAACTCGTGATAACTTAAAAAAATAAAAATTCCATTTAGTTCCGCTTAAACATTTGGAATAGTCTTTACAATTTACGAGTGAAAGGAGTCGGGAGTCAGAGTCGGAGTCGGAGTCGGTTTTCAAAAATACTGACTCCGGAGTCGAGAGTCGGGAGTCGGTAATTTTTCTGTCGACTCCCCATCCCTGGAAATGACACCTACTTTGTGACCAAAACTTCTTATATCACTCCTATCAATCATTAATGAAAATTATTTACAAATGATATTGATTTTGATGTGATTACAACAAAAAGTTATGTCACCGATTTCATTTGGGCCCCCTTAGTTGGTCTGTTTCATTTAATAAATACCTACGCTACCCAAAATGTGTGAAAATTCATACTTCACAACAATTTTTATATTTTTTAACGTAGACCACTAAATAAACATGAGAGTTATTCCAGACACATGTTCAGATGTTTTTAGATTAATTGCGCTTGTTAAAATTGTTGTTTATCATTTTAATTCATACATTTGAGTCTACAATAATAAACAGTGACGTAGAAATGGGCGGCAAAAAAAGGTGGAAGACAATATTTTAATAATGCGCAGGTATCTACGTACATGTTACTTTTTTCTCTAATATAATTGTAAATAATTCAATTCGTACTATCTTGCTGATAAGATTATGATACAAAAAAATCTAGTAGCAGCTATCTAGTTACTTTTATAGTTATATTTGTGTCAGTTATCGTTTAAAAATAGTGGAAATGTGGTTTATATATATGTTTAACGTCACAGAATGAAGTTCACTAAAGGTAAAATATGTTTTAACTAAAGAAAATTCGCGATTTAACTAGGTCCGTGGTTTTCAATCGGGGGTTCGCTAGCTGTGTCAAAGGGGTCTGTAAGCCGTAGGTGCTATATTGAGTTTTTTTTTACCAAACACAAAAAATAAATTTCTTTGCCACATACAAGGTGTCTCAAAAGAAATTTTATATTTATTTAACTTACTGCGTGAACGCAACGTATCCGAGGGGCGCGGGGGTTATGTCAATCGGTAGCCTGGCTCTTGTGAATTGAGTCGCTATGGAGCGTTTCTCGGGAGCAGACCGCGCGGATGTGCCAAGCATTCCTCTCATTCGACATTGGGTTAAAAAGTTTGAAGAGACTGGTACAACGCTGGATAAATCAAAATCCGGGCGACCTAGGGCATCAAGAACGGTAGAAAACGTGGAGAATGTTAATCAGTCTGTTCGTGACGACCCGAACCTTTCAATTCGGAACAACTTCTTGGTAGCTGAACTGCAAAACTTTCCTGGCTATAACCAAAGAACATGGTTCCAACAGGACGGAGCAACTTCACACACGTCCAATATGTCTCTGCCACGTGTTCGTGAAATTTTCTCAGGCAAATTGATCTCCCGGAGAGGTGACATAAATTGGCCTCCACGCAGTCCAGATTTAACCCCTATGGACTTTTTCCTATGGGGTTATCTTAAATCTAAAGTTTACGCCAATAAACCGACTTCACTGGCGCATTTGAAAGAAAATATCCGTCACGAAATGGCAGCCATCCCTGAGTCCACCTGCCGAGACGTCATAAGTAATTTTACTGTTCGATTAAATGAGTGCCGAGAACGCGAGGGTCTACATTTAGACGATATTATTTTTAAGAAATAAATCCCCAAAAAGTGTATTTTAATAATTAATAAACATTTTTTCTATATACGGCTTACTTTTTTTTTAATCGATCCACTAAATATAAAATTTCTTTTGAGACACCTTGTATAATGGCCATTACCACTACAAGGTATGGAATACAAAGTTAAGTGTACGTATTACTTATTTTTCTACATAGTCATCGTTTTGATTAAGACACTTGTCATAACATTGACGAGTGACATTATAGGCTTAAAGCCTTGTTTATTATAAACTTATAACATAACGCATAAGTATTAAACAAATGTTTGACCCTCTACATATTCTTTATTCTTTATTCCCTAGGCCTTGCGGCGAAGGGAATAAAGAATAAAGAATATAGAATAAGAACAACAATAATAATAATTGTCGCGCCCGCTCCCGGCCCAGGTAGGGTAGGAGTACACGACGACACACAAGGTTTGACTTGAAATGTCAAAAATTATAAAGGCACGGTGCGCGGATCGGAGAATTTATTATTTAAAAAAATAAGGTCGTGGTGGAAATACGTTGCCAATAAAATTGAATAAAAGAGAGAAAAGGTTTTGGGGATCGCTAATATGTTAGGGAAATTTACAGTGAAAAAATTAATAATGATAGGTGGTGTAGCGTTGCCAGGAATAATAAATAATAAAAAAAAATATATTATCAAAAAATAGTTGAATAAAAAAACTTGTAAAAATAATTGAACAAATAAAAATAATTTGTCCAAAAAAATTTAAATAATTTATAATTGTTGCGGACTGCAACAATTAATAGTGGTAAGCGCAGCGGTGAAGACGCTCGATTGCACTGTAAATTAATCCCAGAACAAATTCATAAAAAAAATTGATTCTAAATTTAAAGAAAAATTTATATTAAAAATCTACAAAAAAAGGATGAATTTAAATGATTTCTCAACGCAGAATGTTGAGAAATGGGTACAGATCTACTAGTGAATTTAAAACAACTATATTTGACTAAAATAAACAAATAAAAAATTATTTTAAAGAACGAACCGCAGGAAGAAACCGTACAACACGAGTTCGTACTTAGTGCAGCGACATATGACGTCACTCAATAAATTGACAAATTTTGATTGAATTTAAAATAGACAGTTTTTAACTAAAGTTAGAAAATTAATAATAAACCTTTCTCTCGGGTCTTACAAAAATGCAGCAGTGACGGATTATCCCCTTAGACAAAAAAGACATTTGTCTTGGGCCCGTAATTTTCAAGGGCCCGGATTTGGGAGGTGAGGACCTTTTTTTTTTTCTCTTCACTTGGATTTGGGAGGTGAGAACCTTTTTTTTGCTCTTCACTTGAATTTGAGAGGTGAGGACCTTTTTTTTTGCTCTTCACTTGGTTTTGGGAGGTAAGGACCTTTTTTAAAAAAACATAGGTTGAGGGCCCGTAAATCAAAAATGTCTTGGGCCCGGCGAAGGCTTAGTCCGCCAGTGAAATGCAGTAATTAATAAATTACTGCCCCAATGACGGAATTTAAGCACAAAAGATATCTGGACGGAAATCTCCAGAAAAAATAGTGTTAACAAAATATAAATTTAATAACTAATATAGCCTGATATATTAATTAACAATTTACTCAAATCAGGGGAAACTGAGTAAATTAAAACTGATTTTAAACTATTTCACAAAATAAAATCAAAACCACGTCTGCTCACCTTGATTGGAAAAATATTAATGAAATTAAAATATGGTTGCATTTTGGTCGCTTGCGCTGATCAAAAATGAAATTAGTAACTGTAATACCAGCGGCTCTAAACAAGTTATATTTAAATAAAATCAAAAATAAGTTTAAATAAATACGATAATATTGTAATATAGTATTGTATAATATTATAGAAAATATTATTGTAAAAGGAATAGTATTCTGGTAATATATTGTAGGAATAAAATATATAGTGGTTCTAAATATGTTTTGTCTATAAAATGAATATTTATTTAAATTCAATAAAAATTTATGTGAAGTGTGAATTTTCACACATTTCTGGGTTTTGCAGGTATTTAGCAACTGAACGATGATTATTTGTGGTGCCAAAACAAATTTTATGTCAAAATATTTTTTTATGAATTTTAATTCGAATGCCTATACCATTATTTAAGTTTCTAAATATATGCAGTATTTTTTTTTATACAGCAAAGTTCATTAAGATTTTGAAAATTGCACCTATGGCTTCCATTGGTTGCTTACATCATAAGTCCCGCCCTTTAATTTCGTCAAACATAAAAAAACATAGAGTTAAATTATAATTTCAACACTTTCCACTGGTTATTATATTAACATATTTTAGTTAAAAACACAAAAAATGCGTTATTTTCCGAAAACATAATCTGATCAAAAATTTCTGTTGTACTATTCCGGTTCACACCAATGTACATTACTTAGAATTTTTTCAGATTTTTAGTTTTTTTTTATATAGCAAGGTTCATTAAGAATTTAAAAAATTGCACCTATGGCTTCCATTGGTTGTTATAAGTTCCGCTCTGATTTCGTGTACATTGAAACAGAATTAAATTATAATTTAAACAATTTCCACTGGCTATTAAATTTACGCTTTTAAAAATTAAATGCAACATTTGCCAAAATATAACTAGAATTTTGAAAAAATAATTTAAACAATATAAAAATTTAAAAAAAAACAAAAAATAATATAGTCTCTTCTCACAGGGTTCGATCCCTTTCGGATCGGGTTACTTGGATGAAAAATCAGCGTCAAATACCACTAGACCAGCATACACGTTACAGTGTGGCGTGTTACAAAGCTATAACTTGTGTACATTATTAGCCAAAAATCACAAAAAATTCGTTTTTTTCCAAAAACCTAATCTGATCAAAAATTCCTGTTGAACTATTCCGGTTCACACCAATGTACATTACTTAGAATTTTTTCAGATTTTTAGTTTATACCATCTGGGCTACAGGGTGTGGGACAAAAAATTTTTTGCACAATTTTGGCAAAAATCGCATCAAAATAATTTATTTTGCAAAAATAAAAATTTGATCGTTAATCCACGTACTAAGGGCTTTCATTTGATACCCTACTCAGAATTTTAAAAAAATATTTTTTTTTTCGATGAGCACATATTTGTTTATATTTTTAGAGGGATATGTTTTTTAGATGTTTTAGTATTTTTCCTATGTGCGGGTCAAAGAGTTGTATAAGCATGCCAAATTTCAACTCTCTAGGTTTAGCCGTTTGGCTACAATTTTTACCGAACAGACAGACAGACAGACAGACAGACAGACAGACAGACAGACAGACAGACAGACAGACAGACAGACAGACAGACAGACAGACAGACAGACAGACAGACAGACAGACAGACAGACAGACAGACGACAAAATGACGGTATAAGGGTTTTTTGGTCATACCTACAAAACCCTAAAAATGGTAAAAATTATAATTAAATGGAAATAAAATAAAATTTGGAATATAAAATGAAAAATACAAGGTGATACGCCCTAAGCGGGCGCTTCAATAATAATATACTAACGCATACTTGCTAGATATTGTTTATTTAATCTTGTTGATTCTGCTCCTTATGGTATATCCATATTCTTAAAATATGATACAATCAAATTAAATAATAATGTCTGTAAAATAAGTTATATTTATGTTCTGAAATTTAAATACAGAAAATTTTCATTTGAAGGGAAATCGTTAAAATTTAAGGGGCTAAGTTATATCCTTAATAAGTGCGAAAGTTTTGTTTTAATCAATCAAGTTCTAAAGTTCTGGAATGTAAATTTTCAGCAAGTTATCAAGAATTTAAATTCGTTATGAATGTTTCTTTGAACTATGTCGCTTCATTTGTTTTCTTACAAAAGAAAATTGTAATAAAACTTAAGAAATATCTTTTAAGTAGTAAAGTTTGTGGAGAAATCAGGTTCATTTCTTGTTCAATCAGATTTACCTGATATATTGCAGGGCCGCCCTAACCACAAGGCTAAATGGGCTATAGCCCCCGGGTGCAAGCCTTTTGGGGCCGTAATTTTTATTTCCCTGTTTGCTATTTTGTGAATTTTCTTACGAAGAGGGGCGCATTATTTTTAGTAGCCGTCGGGCGCCGAATTTCTTAAGACGGCCCTGGATATATGGTCATATATTTGAAGTTATAGATTCTTTGTAGAGTTGGCGATGGTCAACTCAGGAAATTATTTATTTTACATCGGCCTATTTCTGCAACGAGGCTAATTGCCGATCAGCTCAAGAAAGATAAATTGGCGAGAAAAATTATTATTTTTAAATATATTCCGTCCGTCTGCAAATATGGAACACATTACTTAAAAAATGTGGGATTAACAAGTAATATTAATTCAAGGGTTACCTTTTATGTTTTTAGATCAAAAGTGTTTACATCTTAATACCAAAAATTGAAAAAACCAAAAAGGCAAATGAGTTCAGGCCACTGAACATGCTCCCTGCTTGTGAAAAAATACTGGAAAAAGTTGTATATCAACAAATTATTCAACATTTGGATAAAAATAATACTTTATCAAAGTTCCAGTCGGAATTCAGAAGTAAACATTCATGTGGAACTGCGTTGCAGCATGTTATAAATGAATGGAAAGCCTCTTTAGATAAGCAAAAACATGTAGGACTAGTTTTCTTAGATCTAAGAAGAGCATTCGAAACTATTGTTAGATCAATACTTCTGCAGAAACTTTACTACTATGGTATAAGGGGCACAGTATTGAAATGGTTCAACAGTTACATGCTGAACAGAGAACAAAAGGTGAAATGGAATGGTGTGCTTGGTGAGAAATTAGAAAACTGTATAGGAGTGCCACAGGGAAGTGTGTTGGGACCACTGCTATTTATTGTATACATTAATGACATCACAAAAATATTAAAAAAGTGTAAAATAAATATGTTCGCGGATGATACTTTAATATATGTTGAAGGAGATAGTTATAAAGAGGTAGTTAGTGGTTTAAAAGATGAACTAAAAATAATGAATGAGTATTTTGAAATGAACAGACTGAAACTTAAATTAGATAAATGTAAATATATGATATTATGTAAAAATAGTGAGTACGATTTAGATATAAAAGACAATAGGGTAGAAAGAGTAGAAGTTAATAATTGTGTGTTAGAATTGGTTGATAAATATAAATACTTAGGAGTTGTACTAGATAGGAAGTTGAAATTTAAAGAGCACGTGCAATACGTAATTAAGAAAGTGGCAAAAAAATAGGCTTTTTCAGCAGAGTTTCTTATAGGTATAGTTTAAGTAGATACACTAGATTATTAATATATAATACAATTATACTGCCACACTTTACATACTGTGCAACTGTCACTTTTATGTGCAATAAAACAGATATAGATAAGTTACAGAAATGTCAATATAAAGCCCTAAGAGTAATATTAAAATGTGATAAGTATACAAGTATTATGTCTATGTTAAAGGTGATGAATTGGCTAGATATCAGTAGTTATCTTGAATTTAAAGTATTAACATTTATTTATAAAATACTAAAAAATATGGTGGTACCTGATTATCTAAGAATTAGAATAAAACAAAATAAAGATGTACATGTGTACAACACAAGAAATAAGGAAGATTTTTCAATAACTTGTGTTAGAAAGGAAGCAACTAAGAGCAGTGTTTTTTGTAAAGGTTTGACTTTATATAACCAATTTCCTAAGGAAATTAAAGATATTGAAAGATACAAATTATTTGAGAGTAAAGTACGTGAACATCTTTTGAAAAAGTTGTTTTGTTGATTTTTAATATTTATTAGAAGTAGTTTATTTTAGTTTAAATGCTATTTTAATTTATATTTTGTATTTTGATTGGCCACTGTGCTATTAAATAAAGATATTATTATTATCTTAAAGGCGGATATTTTGAAAAGCAATAAAACAGTTAAAAAAATGTCTTTCTTAGTTTTTATAAAGACTCGGTAAATAATATGTGGAGTGTAATTTGAAAATTAGTTATAAACTGCCGTGTCTTTTGCAAAACAAATGAAAACAAATGTTTGATACCAGCATAGTCTGACCCAGTGACGGCGCTAGCTTTTAGAAACTGTTGGAGGGGGGGGGGGGTTCACGAAATTTTTGAGTAAAATTTGAGGAGGCCAGGAACTATTGAAAATAATTTTTTTATCGTTTACACATGAAAATGCAAGTAATGATCTAAAAAAAAAGGCCCTCACTTCTAAAATACATTTTTCTCCACGTAGTTCTGAGGGGCCAACTGGGGGCCAGAGCAACTTGGGGGGGGCACTTCCGGACCCCCCGCTAGCGCCGACACTGGTCTTACCTCTATTACCCGGAATAAGTTTTATTTTATGAAGCAAGAATTATGTCAGAACAAGAAATGAATTATCGAGATCTTTTATAACGGAAAACGGACTCAGACAAGGATGCGTACTCAGTCCGCTACTGTTATCAATGGTACTAGACGACGCTATAAAAGAAGTAAGACAAAATATTAAAGAATATTCTGTGGGCTACTGGAAAATGAAAAATGTGAAAGTAGCAAAACTTTGCTATGCGGATGACATGGTTATAATAGCAAGGAACGAAGACGAACTACAAAACAATTTGAAACAATACGAAGAATACCAAGAATTGAAGAAAATAAATATGAAAATTAGCACACAAAAAACAATGGTAATAAGCAGGACAAAAATGCAACACAAAATAAAAAAGATGACAAAATAATAGAACAGAAAAAGAAATTATGGAAAGAGCAGGCGCAGCAGGAAAAATGTTCAATAGCATCAAAGCATCGTTCTTAACTAAAAAAGAAATACCAACTAACATCAAGGTAGAGATCTTCAAAAAAGTGACAGTACCAATTTTGACATACGCCTCAGAATCCTGGACCACTACAGAGACGCACAGGACTAAAATAAGAAGCTCCGAAATGAGATTTTTAAGGCAAATCTAAGGTAAAACAAAAGACAGAATAAGAAATGAAGTATTTAGAGAAAAACTAGGCCCAAAACCAGTAGAGACTATAATAGAAGGACAGCTAAGATGGCTGTGACATATACACAGAATTAGTGAAGACAAAATAGTAAAAAAGTTTATGAAGCAAGAACAGTGTAGAAAATTAGACCAGGAAGACCGAGAAAAACCTGGCACCAAGAAACAAAAGAAACTGTTACGAAGAGAGGCGTAAAGTGGGAGCAGATAAGAAGATTTACAAAGGACAGAACACGATGGAATGAAGTATGGAGAACAACACCAGAAAATAAGTAACACGACTATAGCCTTACACCGCAAGGTAGAAAGGCTTCAGGATTAAGTAAGTAAAGTAAAAGTTTTATCTGAACAATATTTTTATTAAGGAAATAATCAAGATTAATATACGTGTTGCCTCACCATGTACATATTGTACATCATGGCTGACGCAGATAGGATATTTTTGACAGGTTCCATGGCATCTTCATGTGATATTTATTGAAATTAATTTATTATTCAATATGAGGGTTGCGTTAAATGAAATTTTCCGTTTTCTCAGTGCCCAAGTAACCTCTAGGGTTATAATTGAAGGTAATAAGGCTTTTTTGCCACGTTTCGGAACACGATGAAAACTTAAGTCTCTATCACGACCTACTTTTGCATTGCAAAGATAAACACAACAATTCACGTTGAATTTAATTTTTTCTTGCAATTTTAAAGAAATTTTTTAAAAACTCGCTATGAAAACAACAGTAAACAAACTCGACTATCCTCCACCTGTCAGTTTCTCAAAATCTCACTACAGGCGCTTCAGTTGATGTCAGTTGACAATATAAGATTAAGAAAATATTTAGCTACCTTTACTAATATAACTTATTCCTCTTTGCTCTAGAACCTAATTGTTAACTGTTCAATTGTTTCTGTCGGTTAATCTAATATATACAGTATCTGATAATATTCCTTTAGGCGAATATTTCGAGTGGCTCCGAGTATCTGAGTCTGTAATTCTGTGGCCTAGAATGTCAGGTATTCGTTCAAGCCGACTGGGTCACAAGGGTATTACGCCAAAAATCTTTATAACTCCCTCATGGATTCAATTCCGTTACTACAAGACCTAATCCAGATCTGATGTACTAAATAAAATTATTCTAAATAAAATTTTCAACTTTGTAAAGTTTTACCCTGAATTTCGACACACATAAGTTTAATATTATAAAAGTGAAAAACTGATAAAAGTTTAGAACAAAAAAAGAACATGTAAAACTTTATTTAAGAGTTTCAGGGGGGGGGGGCACATATTTGTGGTCACATACAATTACCCAGGGAAGCGGGGGGATCTGAGACTTTTATCATGGACGTAAAAAGGGTCCAGCCCGTTTATTAATAATAATGTTTACAGAGAAAAAATTGATGTGAAGTGTGAATTTTCACATATTTCAGGGTTTCGCAGGTATTTCGTAAGGGAATGATGATTATTTGGGATGCCAAAACAAATTTTATGTTAAAATATATATTTTTTTTTGTTAATTTTAATTCGAATGGTTATTAAATTTACGCTTTTAAAAATTAAATGCAACATTTGCCAAAATATAACTAGAATTTTGACAAAATAATTTAAACAAAATAAAAATTAAAAAAAAAACAGAAAAAATAAAATTGACGGGAATCGAACAGTAGTTTGCAACTTACGAAGCGAGAACGTCACCATTGGACTACAGATGTTTACTTGTTTACTGTGTTAAATAGCGGATTAAATATTTTACATATTTTAGTTAAAAACACAAAAAATGCGTAATTTTCTGAAAACATAATCTGATCAAAAATTCCTGTTGTACTATTCCGGGTCACACCAATGTACATTACTTAGAATTTTTTCAGATTTTTAGTTTAAACCATCTGGGCTACAGGGTGTGGGACAATTTTTTTTTTGCACAATTTTGGCAAAAATCGTATCAAAATAATTTATTTTGCCAAAATAAAATTTTGATCGTAAATCCACGTACCA
Source organism: Liopterus haemorrhoidalis (assembly GCA_963971575.1). Lineage (NCBI taxonomy): Eukaryota > Metazoa > Arthropoda > Insecta > Coleoptera > Dytiscidae > Liopterus > Liopterus haemorrhoidalis. The sequence goes on from OZ020619.1 coordinate 40,307,429, forward strand.
AGGGCTTTCATTTGATACCCTACACAGAATTGTAAAAAAATATATTTTTTTCGATGAGCATATATTTGTTTATATTTTTAGGGGGATATGTTTTTTAGATGTTTTAATTGTTTTCCTATGTGCGGGTTAAAAAGTTTTATAAGCATGTCAAATTTCAACTGTCTAGGTTTAGCCGTTTGGCTACAATTTTTACCGAACAGACAGACAGACAGACAGACAGACGACAAAATGACGGTATAAGGGTTTTTTGGTCATACCTATAAAACCCTAAAAATAATATTTACACTGCTTACATTGACCGCTTGCGCATTGGCGAATCGCTAACACAGATAAAGAAAATTGCTATAAGAGCCAGTAGGTTGCAAGGCTATTACAAACTTATTACGCTAGCTACCGTGTTAACGTGTGCATGTGTGTTAACAGTGTTTATTTTCGTGAAAATTAATTCTGTGTCAAGTTTAATAACGGAGTCATTTTAAGTCGATCTTTAGCTGATAAGGCTGAAATAAAAACACTTGGAAAACCTACACTGAATCTAAACATAAAGCAATCCGTCTTCAATAAAAAAAAAAGCTTTAATAGAACATTTAACCTGGATATTTAAAATAAACATGAATTTGTTGTTGTGAATGTACTTTTTTTGTTTCCCTACTTGTTTATTATTTGGAGGAGATAACTAAGGCAGAATATTGGTGAGTCTGAAAGTTAGTTCATTTTCATTTCATTATAAGTACTTTTGTATAAAAATAAATCTAGAAAACATGTATAGTTATAGTTCTTTTCTTTGGTTTAAGCGGAACTAAACGGCAAAAAGTTTTTAATTAAATGTGGCGGCGCTAGTGGGTGGCTGGGGGTCCGCTCCCCTAAATATTGCTCTGGCCCTTAGCTGCCCCCCCCCCTCATTGCTTGGAGAAAAACGTGTGTGCAACAATGCTACAAGTATTTGTTTTTTAAGGTCATTCTTTATTTGATCAGTGATATTTTTGAGGTAAGGACTTTTTTTTTAGGTCATCACTTATATTTTCACACTTATCCATTAAGACATCATAAAAGATGCTTGCATGATGATGCCCTCAAATATTTCCAAGCCCCCCTAGATTTTCCTCATATATTTCCTGGACCCCTGGTCCCTCCATATTTTAAGAGCCAGCTCCGCCATGATGGTACAACTTGGACCTGATATAATCTTAATATGTTTAGGCACCTTGTTATATAAAGTTATTTGGTTATATTTTGGGCTAAGTTTAAATTGCTCGGATTTTTGACCAGGTATTTCCAATGTATATTTATGTCTTTTAGAGAGTGTATTAAAAGAATTTATGTTATTTTGTACATAGCAGACACATTTATAAATGTAAGTGGTACATATAATAACTGGTACATATAAAAGTTGCAATCCCACATTGATGAAACACGAGCCGCCCATGACGTCCACATGCCTGGGACGGTCATGAAAATTTTTCTCGGCAGCCCTGCAAATACCTCAAATTATTTTCTAAATACGCCAATGAATTGAGTTAGATAACCTAATTAAAAGTAATATACTGTTACTTTATCATTATGCAATAAATATTCATTTTAAACAGTATTTCACTAAAACGTTTAAACTGTTTAAAAAGTTTTAATGATTTTAACATAAATTTACGTATCAGAAATTACAAATCGTTTGGTTACTGAGCAACGCCAAAATTTCATTGAAAATGGTTGTTATTGTTAATGAATATAGAGTGTTCGATATTTGGTGAGTATTGCAGAATACCCTTTTAAGGTACTATTCAGTGGTGTCAGGCCCGACAGGAGGGGGGTAGCCGGTGAAAAATTCGAGGCCCCGGGGTCCTGGGCAAAGTCGTAGAAAGTGAGGACCTTTTTCTTTGCTCATCACTTGTATTTTGGAAATGAGGACCTCGGGGCCCGCAAAGAAAATTTCTCCCCGGGGCCCCAGAAGTCGTCTCAGCGGCCCTGGGTGTAGTGAAAGAAGAGCGCAAGGATTCGGCGCCCCCGCACTTTTTATTTGAGGCGGAGTGCATCTCCCGAGTTTTCAAGGTATTTAAAATATTGAACGGCTGAAATCGCTCGAAATTGATTTCACTCGTCTAAAACCACCCTTCTTTTAATTACTTCTCATGACTGTTATCGCGTGAAACCAGGGAATCCCCGAATAATATATTGCGTGTTTACATAATTACATACATTGAATACAGTGAGTGAAACATTCCTTCAGATTTAAATCCAGTACTCCAGTGTTATAAAACAATACCGTGTAGTTCTGCGGAATGTAAAAGAGGATTTAGCTGAATGAATTTAATAATATCTAAAGCTAGATCCCGATTATAAATAGAGCTTGTGTCAAATTTTCATAAATCTGCATGGTCCTCCAATTGAAATTTGGAAACCACAAAATTATGTGCAAAACTGGATTAGAAACTATCGTTCATTTCACATCACACAAACACGTATATGCAAAGTTCAAGTTAAGTAGATTAGCCAACGGAGTGACCGAGCGCTTTAAGTCGTGCTGTTTGTACTGGTGGAAACAGTCTGGACTGTGCGGTCGGGAGTTCGAGCCTCCTTCGTTGGTGATATTATTCGGGCGAGAATAATATGTTTACATTACTCCCATTTTCACAATCATTTACCCCTCATCCAGGTGTAGGAGCTCGCCCCCTGGCATCGGCGATTAAGTGGGGAACAGAATGCAACGAGTTCTACGGCGCGTTGACGGCGTTCGGACGGCGCTATCTGTCAGAAGAAAGTTAAAACCAAGCTGTCGTACACAAGTGCACAGAATGTGTAACGTCCTAGCGGCGTTCGAACGCCGTTCATACTGAATATTCGTCAACTTCCAACTTTTGACGCCGTTGAACGTTAACGCAGAACACCTAACCTCAGTTTTTACTGAATGGTAAAGTGTTTGTATGTATAAATAACTTGCATACAACATAAATAACATCACACACAAGTCTTCATCATCCATTATACTTTTAATAAAAGAAAGCGCACGTATAAACACAGATATAGGTTGTCACGTGACTCTTTGACTCTTTGACTAATTAACCATAAGGTGCAGTTCGTAAGGCAATGATGGTGTACCTTTTTCGAAGGCAATTTGAGATTGAAATTTTGTAACAAACCAGGTAAAACGTTTAATGTGTAAATAAAAATCCTTAAATCCATCTTTAACACCATAAATCTTCTTTTGTACTGACTCTTTAAAATCTGCACACAATCGTGTCACAGGTCACACGTTCGCCATTACTGTCGTAAGGTGTTTACTCAAAGTTATAGTTCTATAATTTCTTTTTAAAATAAGAATAAAACAAATTATTCTCTACCAAAAATGCGTAAAGATTCAATTTACTTAAATAGCTTTCATATTGTAAAACAAAACAGCACTCAGTCGCCATTAGTTTAAGTAAAATCGTCCATTTACTTACTGCGCTTTCTATTCTTAAATCTGGCAGCGTTATAAATCTACTCTATGCATAGCTTATTCTACCCGAACGCACACAATTGCAAGGAGAGTCGTTTACGAGACCAGTGCCGGGGAAATTTAAACCAAACTACAGAAAAAGAATTACAAGAAATATAATAGAAACCATTTTACCAACAATTACTTTGAAAAGATTGGTTGAAAATCACTATAGGTATTTGATTTTACATGCTTTTCTGGTCAACTTTTTGGTACTATTACCCAAATTGATATTGGCTTCAATCAAATTAGTGTTAAGTGTTAAGGATGGCTTCCAATTGACGTAGACGTAGAATTCTACGTCTACGTGAAAATATAAGTAATTGGAAAATGCATGCTACGGTTTCCAATCAGACGTAGATGGACGTAGACGTTGAAACGTTCACGTAGAATATTCATATTTTTATATTTCACGTCTACGTTTTTCGTCCAGCCAATAGGAAAGAATGATAGAAAATGACAAAACATACTCAATATGTTGTATGTAGATAGATGGAAACAGTCAACATTTGTTGGGTTCACGGTATGGAAATAAGGGAAATAAATAATTACCATGGTTAATTAATTAATAATGAATATATATTGTTTAATATATAATATTAGGTCGTCAAGGATGAAATTTGTAGAAAAAAAGGCAAAGTTGGTTGATAACTTACAAATATAAGGAATTATTTTATTCATCAAAGTATTCACCCATATTGTCTATACACTTTGGCCATTTAAGCGGCAGGTTGTTCAGGCCGGTGGTATAAAACCTTGACGGACAAGAGTCAATGAATTCCTGGAAGGCCAGTTTTATTAATTGTTGTTAATTAAACTGTTTTCCTATTAAAAAGTTGTCTAAATTGTGTAAGAAGTGGTAGTCAGTGGGGGCTAGGTCTGGTGAGTATGGAGGATGATGAAGAATTCCAACTCCAATTCCTGTAGTTTTGCCAAAGTCATTTGTGCAGTGTGTGGTCTAGCGTTATCATGCAATAAGATAGCAGTCGATTTCTTGACGTTTTCTTTCGTTGCAGTATATATCTGCTGTGATCGATGAGCCGGTTTTTTTTTTTTTGTTTGGTTTTTAAGTTACCTGTACGAACTTAATTGGCGAACCAATTTGGCGAACCAATTTGCTATTGTCTGCTGCGTAATAACACTAGAGTCAAATACACTATTAATGTTTCGTGCGGTCTGCGATGGCGTAGTTCCACGTAAGAACTCATACTTCATAATAGTGCGAATTTCCGACCGTTCCATTTTCAACAAAATTAATTTAAAAAAAAAGTTTTTAATATTTTTTAGAGTATACAATGATTTCTTTAAAAAGGCGAGAAGTGTAACTTTCCAAAAAAAAAAAAACAGAACGGTAAAATATTAAGCCAATGTCAAATAATAAGCTGTTAAAGTTGTCAATATTATTAACTACTCTTATCTTGACGACCTCTAACTTATCCTTGACGACCTGATAATAGATAAACTAATTGTGGCAAATTTTCGGCATACAAGGCCACAGCTCACAAGCTGTGGCCTTGTGCACTGCACACGGGCGACGCAACAAATGGGCGGAATTTGGGGTGGATTCTATAGAATCCTACTAGTAGAGAGCGATCTTATGAAAGCTTGGCACAAGCGACTTTTGGTTCGATTCTAGAAAAGCCGGTCGTATGTTTGCACACGGGCGGCTGACACTAGCGTGGCCATGGTTGCAAAATTGGTCTAAACTACCATCGTGTTTTAGATATTCCTTGTTTATTACGTTGTTTGCGAATAATTACCAAGATATACCAATATGAAATTTGTATTAGTTATAATTATATCTGTATTAATATAAATTGTAAAATATTACAGGAAATCGTAAGTAAATCTCTTCTTTTCAAAATAAAAGAGCCGAACTTTTTGCAACTAAGAGCTGCCCGGTCCTGGTATTTTTAATGCGGAACTATTATAAGATGAAAAAACTTTTAAATTTTTTTATAAGTGTATTCGATAAATAAATGGTCCCTTTCCTGAATGTTTATTGTGCGCCACTGTCTCTAACCCACAATAATTGCGATACACTCTTCAGAAATTTGCCTGTAGCTTGAAATCCGGATGTAATCAACTGATAGTAGATGTGTAATTTAGCGAACATCGAACATCTAAGGATGTCAAAAGCTTTAGTTTAACCTTTGTCCTTCCAAAGCTCTTACATTGAGCTTTTATCGGGAACCTGTAAAATGGAGACTCAAGGACACTTCATTAGGGCTAATTTAAACTGTTCATGAATCTGTGATTAATTACGTATTTTGTTAATTAGGTAAAACAAAAAAATTGATTGGATAACAAAAGAGCTATCGTAGCTCCGTGGTAAAACGATTATCTACGGAACACAGGAACACGGGTTCAAATCCTGAACGGTACTGCGGAATTTTCACTTAAAGCTCGCGCACATTAGTGCTTCGCATTGCAATACAAAAATCCTTACGGATCGGTTTCATATATTTTATACGTTGGGCCGCAGCGGGGCGCATTGACTGATCGCTAGACAGGTGTATTCCGCTGCGGCCCATCCCGCAACAGCACAGTGTTTGATGGCAGGCGGAATTGTGTGAACCTACTTGAAGGAAATTGGTGAAAATATTGAAAAAGAAAAAATTGGTGGTCCTATCTGGAGATGGCAATAAAAAATAATTAATCAATTAATTGATAATTTGATTAATCGAAATGTTATTTCGATTAAATTAGTAGAAAATAATAATTAATCCATTAACCGATTATGATTGGGGCAAACAGACTGTCTTAAGTTGTATTTTAAAGGCTGATAAAAAAATATTTAACCGTTTTATTAGGAAAGTATAAAGAATGGAAGGTAATACAATGTTTGCATTAACAAATATTTTATGTTGTTAATTAAACAGGATGTAACAATAAATAATGCCCATTTGAACGAAGACTATATAATATAGCATATTAAGTACGTAAATTTTAACACAAATAACTAATTGTTAAAATAAAATTATGCCATTAGTTACCCATCTTATAGATTTCAAAACTCCTAAAAGTCTGTTTTTGAGTAATAAGATTGAAATGTGGCCGGAAGACGTTGGAGCTGCGCCATTATATGAAGATGGCCGCAGTATTGGAATATCGCTGGTGTTTTGGATGTAGCTAAAAACTCTTTTAATTAAGCTATAAAGCATCATCAGCGAACAGCATCCACGAGCCACAAGCGCTCGAAACGACTGATTTCTTACCCTAATTGTTCTACGCGATCGTGACTGGTCGAAATTTGGCAATTTCATTACGAACTGTCCCAAGACGATTGAGAAGACATGGGCTAGTATCCACAAGACCTGTAACTTGCTAGGCCCTTTTCGCAAATTATCGAGTTGGAAGTTTGCGTTTCGCTAGTGAGCATTTGAACTGACTAGATGGAAACTATATCAGTAAACTGTGCAGAAATGAGTGAATGTTGTGGCAGATGGGCGAGATCGAGTGTCCTGAAAACCTAGTATTCTAGGGACTTTACTAAAAAGAGGAGAGCAAAGTCATCTACCGACCGACCAGTGTTTCAACACTACAACTAAGTAATTTCTTGAAAATAAAATAAAGTTATCGATTAATAATAAAGTAATCGATTAATAATAAATTAATCGATTAATTATTAATTAATCGAAACCGAAAACATCATATGATTAATCGATTAACTGAAACAATATAATCGATTACCGTATAAGTCCGAATATAACGAGACCTCGAATTTAACGCGACACCAAATTTTTCATGAAGATATTTTTAAAAAAAAGTTATGCGAAAATCGCATCGGTATAGTTAGTATGCTCGTTTCCAGTCTCCCACAAAATGTCATCTTCAGACCCATTTAAATTATTTGAAATTCAGCATTTCTTAAAAACCATCACTATTGATTCAAGTTCGATCTTGGCTTGGCGGTCGCAATCTATTCTCCTAAAAGTGAGACTGAGGGTTTCTTTGTTTTTCCTGAAAGTGTCAATAAGTGATTTCCCACTAATACCCAATTGTTGTATTCTTCTCGTAAGTTGTCTTTAAATGGTTTATTGACCACCACATCCAAGACTTGCAACTGAGGTGTCATACCACCTGGTATTATCGGAATTAAATGCCTATTTTTTTTCCTTTACACCTGACGTAAGATGGCCTTGAAATGCATGAAGGAGCGAGGTTTTCTCAGAGTACCTGGCCGTTTTCCACATATCACATTTAACCAGTCTAATATCAATTCCTCTGTCATCCTACCTTTTTCTTGGGCCCGAAAAATTATTCCTGGATGCAGCTTTTCTTTGGACTTTGCTTTACGTTCCAATATATCGTAAGGTTGAAGCTTCTGTCCATCAGCAGTAAAGGCAAGCATAACAGTAATTCTGGACTTATCGTAACCAGTTGGCTTCACTAAGACCGTTTTTTTACCTCTCGGGGTGGTGCGGAGGCATAGGCGTACTAATAAGAAGGGTTGTTTGTATTACATTCCATTACCTAGACCTCGAATTTAGCACGAGTCAATTTTATCACAGAAAATAATTGGTCAAAAAATATCGCGTTATATTCGGACTAATACGGTATTTAAATTATTCGATTAATTTGTGCTATCTCTACCTGGAGGCTGGTGGTCACCGAAAATCCCGTAAAAAACAAAAATGCAATTTTATGTAGGGCGGCCTCCTGCCCATCGGTGTCCACTTGGTAAATTCCCCGTAAAAGCCCGGTGGTCTAATCCGCATCATTGATTATTTCAATAACTGACGCATTGATGCATTGAGGAATACATGATTATATATGGATCCTAACGTATCCGTCTATTATTCGAGGAGATTTTGCGTAGAAACGTAATACAAATTGTAACCATATTTGAACAAGCCTACCAGTACACCATCATCTCACCGTTGTTATGCTGGTTGCATATCCAATACAAGTTAAAGTCAATATTGTTATAAAGATCTTAAGACGTAGAGATGTAGTTGTTTATATTTTCTTTGTATCTCAGGAGATTTTGTGTTGTATATGCTGTAACTTAGTTATGAATTCAATATATGTATGTAGTGATTTGTTTATTTCACTTGACAGTGATAAATTGCGTATCCCAGTTAACAACCATTTTGATTTATTTACGCTGTAATAAATATTAGATTAAATTAAAGAATTATGTTAGACTTGAATGTATATTATACTACAGAGTACTCGTTCTTCTCACGGGATAAATTCAATTAAGTTAATTATAAAATAAATAAGCACGTCTTTTAATAATTCTTAGCATGTCTAATGAACATCTTTGTTCTTTTTCAGTAAGTTTTGAGTCAGTAAAATTAAATAAATATTCGAATATACCCAGCAAACATTCAACTAACGGCCGAATGCCGGCAAACTGCTTTTATGCTGGTAAATTATTGGCACCAAAAGTAAGTGCAACGCCAGTATTAATAATGTACTTCACATTTGTATTTCGCCTTCCGCCTATACGAAGTACTTTACCAGCATTTTATAAGCACTCTTCTTCACTCATACTTTTTACTTAAAACCATCAGAAATAAATCTTGCAACTAATGCGATTATTTTGCACTTTACCGTTGCTGGGCCGGCAACTGATACATCAATGGGCCAGTAACGGCCACGGGGACACCGGGGTACTGGCCCATTACTTTCAATGCCGGGGAGTATGTGCTTTACCAGTACTGGCCCGTATAAAAATGTTTGCTGGGTACAGTCTGTTCCAAACGGTTAGGCGGAACTAAATGGGAATTTCGTTCTTTTAGGTTGTCACGAGAAGGGACCTTGCTTGGGTTATTACATTTATCACGTTGGAATGTCAAAATTTAAAATCCCAACAATGAAACCATGGAAATGAATGACATATGTCAAAATTATATTATTCTTTTTACATATTTCAATGACAAAAAAATAAATAAATGGGAAATTTGTATTAAGAATGACACAAAAATCAAAATATAAAGAAAATGACATTTTAAAATGATATTAACCTTAACCAAAAAATGCTTATTGTAAGTATGATTTACAAAGCTTAAACAAAACGGTCGAAAAGCATGATTTAAACGATGAAAGTAACTAGATTGCAAAATCTAGTTCCGCCTAACCGTTTGGAACAGACGTTATGTTTTTACCGACTGCTAACATATATAAGGGAGGTATTGTGATCATACCGATTTTGACATTTCGAGATTTCGATGGATCTCCACGAATTAACGTTTTGACTATTTTTAGTATGATGTCTGTCGGTCTGTCTGTCTGTTTGTCTGTCTGTCCGTCCGTCTGTCTGTGTACACGTGCAGAGCAAATTCGGCTAAAAGGATTTTTATGAAACTTCATATTTAAGCTTTTGACATCAATTTTAAAGCTTGCAGACATTATTTTATTTTTCCATAGCCAACCCTTATGTAATTACTTTTTGAACTCATGGTATAACTGAGCAACTGGAGTGCGTCAATATTATTATTAACAATTTTGTAACCAATCACAGTATCATTCAAAAGTCTTCTGTTAATACTCCGACTGTATTTACTCGTATATACATATATAGGTAAATAAATAGAAGAACTCTTAAAAATCTTTTTCTTAAAGTTAAATTTAATTTGAACGCCTAAATCTAGTTGAATTTCTTTCAATCTCCCGTTTAAGTTTCGAAACGAGTTTTCAAACTTATCCGCCATTTTGGTTTATTTGTCGATTGCTCTTGATAATTTATATCCATTTAATATAGCTCTAATCTATTCAATGTCTCGAGAGCATATTGGATGAATTAAACTGAGGGAAAGAATGTAGATCACAAAGATAGACTTTATTTTTTGGTTGGAAAGTTTGGAAAAAGTGGATGAGTATAAAAAATGTATGTGAAATATGATTTCTCGCACTTTTCAGGGTTAAGTAGGTACATACCCACAAAGTGAAATTGATCAATAGAAAAATCCTTCTCATAAGTACAAATTTGTATTAAACTTAAAACGGACCCACATAATAGGGGATAGGCATGATTTTTTTTCTATTTTTTATTATATTCCTCTTGTTACATATAAACATAAAAAACAGTTTTTATTTTTATTTTTTGTAATTTTAAGGCTTAAAAAAATCATAAATGTATGTAGCGCGCGAAAACGACGTGTGACGTCATACCCCTTCTAACTGACGTATGACACTACTAGCTTACCGGCGTACATAGTCTGTTGTGAACTTATTTGTTTGTATAACTTTCATAGGTTATGTAAAGTTAGAGTGATTTTAATTAAAATAAAGTTTAATTCTATAAAAACAATTTATACATGTTTACCGAATTAAATTTTATATTAAAATAGATAACTTATATTGCAGTACTTCAATTATGCCTCTAACGTTTTGTAACTTCATGTAAACAATGTAGTAAAATTCTGACATCTAAATTACATAAATATTTACATTTTACAGAGTTGCAGCGTTTGTTTACATAAAGTTATAGAATATAAAATAAAAATTACTTTGACACCACGTATTTCCTCAGCACTGTAGCATTCATTATTTTTCATATATTCCATGAGCATAAATGCATCAATGTTGGGTAAATTATCACTCTGAGCCCTAACAAAATCTTTATCTGCCATTTTAATAATAAATGCGTGAAAAATTGCTTAAAAACAAATACAAAACGCTCGAACAATACAATACACACACGTGTAAAGATTATGTTGTAGCTGTATCTGTGATGTGAAACCCCTATCGTTTGACGTCATACTCAGTCGTTTTACTCGGCAACCTTCGCTCCGTGGTCGGCTTATTTCAAATTTACAATATTTTAATTCAAAAATTTGGCTATAATATTAATTAAAATGTAATTTTTGTTTTGTTAGGTGACATAACTATCATTAACATATCAAAATAATGTAGTTTTAAGGAAATACAAATTTTATGCGTATCCCCTATTTCTCAGTTCGACATGTGGTACAGATAGTTTAATCTATAAAACCACACGCAGGACAAAGTTGGTACTATACATTTGTGGTTCTGTGGCTTTAACGTTTTGTTGGTATACATTACCGTCATCTGCAGAACACTAAACAATATTACTAATAAAATATTAATATCATCTAATCCAGTGTTTGCCAACCGCCGGTCCGCGAGATTTTTTCTTTTTACTATGCAACTATTCGCCTAATAAGTTATAATCCGCTTATTTTTAAGATAAAAATCTCGGTCCTTAATCTGTTAATTGCTTAATTAATAATTTGTCTCTTTTTTCACTAATTATATGTTATTTTTTATTTGTTGTTTTTTAGGGTTTTGTAGGTATGACCACCAAAAAACCCTTATAACGTCACTCATGTGTCTGTCTGTCTGTACGGTAGAAATTGTAGCCAAATGGTTGAACATAGAAAGTTGAAATTTGGCATACTTGTACAACTTTTTGACCCACATATAGGAAAACTATAGAGAGTTAAAAAAATACAACACAAGATAAATATAAACAAATATGTATATTTAAGAAAAAAATGAATATTTTTTAAAATTTTGAGTGGGATATCAAATGAAACCTCTTAATGCATGGATGCACAAACAAATTATTATTTTTGAAATTTATTTTTTTTATGAGTCTTTTGTCAATATAATGGCAAAAAACTTAAAGGGTCTCCCACCGTATCTCCCAGAGGGATTGAACTAAAAATATGAAAAAAATCTCAATAATGTACATTGATGGGAACCAGAATAGTTCAACAGGAAATTTTGATCAAATTGGATTTTCGCAAAATATTTATTGTGTGGTATCAAATGAAAGCTCTTATGACGTAGATAAAGGAACGGAAAGTAGTTTATATTTTTTTAAATTTTAATACGATTTTTTCCAAAAAAGTACTAAAAAATCAGTGTCCCGCAACTTTTAACCCTAAGGGGCTAAATTAAAAATCTGAAAAAAATTCCAAGCAATATATATTGCTATGAACCGGTACGAGAGGAATTTTATATCCGATTTCGTTTTTGGAAAATATTACAGTTTTTGTGTTATAGAATTTTTTTTAATTTAAATTTTATTGTGAGGATATTAAATGGAAGCTCTTTAAGTGCAGATTAAGGAACTGTAATTTATATTTGAAATACATTTATTTTGACTAAATTTTGCCAAGTATTTAGATTTTCGTTTAATATCTTATCTAAAATTAAAAAAATATATTTGTATATACAGGATTTGTATATACATAAGGATACATTTTGTTATGGGTAGAGCAGAGGTACGTTAATTTATTTGCAAATATCGACTAGGAAAATAAATAAATAACTGGGCGGTTGCTCGGATTCCATGTCTAGTAAAAAATGTGTTAGTTTTTCATATAGTCGCAATATAAACTATGTCTCTGTAGGAAGCCAACGGAGTGGCCGAGCGCATTAAGTCGTGCGGTTTTAGACTGTTAGAAACAGGCGTGACTGGGCGGCCGGTGGTTCGAGCCTGCTTCGTTGGTGATATTATTCGGGCGAGAATAATATGTTTACATTACTCTCATTTTCACAATCATTCACCCCTCATCCAGGTGTAGGAGCTCGCCCCTTGGCATCGGCGATTAGCCTCGTTGCAGAAATAAAGGCCGATGTAAAATAAATATAATAATAATATGTCTCTGTAGGCGTTATACTCTTGCGTGACAAAATATCGCCCGCAGTGTTGCCAGGACTGGATTTGAATGAAATTTTTGCAATTTAAAAAAAAAAAAATCCTTTAAATATATATTATGGTATTATTAGGGATATATGATATACGGTAGAAAAAATCTAACTGCAACCTTCTTGTCGTGCTTATTGATTTAATACCAACACTTGTAATTGTGTTATGTAGTGACAGGCATTCATCGTTTGGTCTTCTAATAATCATCATTCACTGACTAAATAACCACACTTCACGTCAATTTTTTTAAATGTAAATAGAAATAGATAAATTAAAAAATTTCGCGGTACACCTGGAATCTCTTGTGACACACTATTGGGCCGTGGCGCACAATTTGGCAGTCACTGGTATACATTAACGCCATCTGCGAAACACTAAACAATATTACTAATTAAATATTTAGAAATTAGTTCATCTAATCTTTGGTTCATGTTGCATTAGTGTTATAGATTAGATAGTTTAAATATTCATTGTCGTAATAGACAAAGTAATTTAATAGAGTATTACAATAATGGGTAATTGGTAATGTCAATTACATGTATTTGAACATATTAGTATGTAAATTTTCTAAATTAACTTTTTTATTGCAATAATTTTCATTTATTATTTCAATTACTTCGCTAAATAAATTAATGTTTTGGATTCCCTTTATGTTAAACAGAGGTTAATGGGAAAATTTATTGTTCATTTACATGTAGGCGCACATGTAGGTGGGGGGAGGTGTAATGGTATTACAGGCCACCAAATTAAAATAGGATCATTTCATGTAAAGTGTTCTGGAAGTCAAGGCTCAACCATCTCCGATTTGGCTGATTTTATCAGGTGACCTGATTTTATGACCAGATCAGGTGACTAGATTCGGTGACTAGATCAGGTACCTGATAAAATCAGTTACCAGATAAAATCAGGTCACCTGATTACACACCTGCAATTAACACCTGGACAGATGTCGGTAACATCAAAGGATGCCGCACTGATAAGAAAATTTCCACGGTCTACAAAAAATTCCCAAGCTCAAAAGTCCCCATATCTACGGTCTGTAACTTTAGAACCAAAGCAGTTGTTGATATGAAAATGAATATTCAAGTTATCTTTTTTCTGTGAATCAGAAAAAAAAAAATACTGAACATATTGCCCTTTACAGGATAAGAGATGAAAGTGGACCAAAAAAAAACTCATTTGCACATTAAAGCCGAACTTTGGGTTCCATTATTTTCAGTACGAACAAGAAGGGAAGCTTGCTGTTTGGCTTACTTCTGAAAATATTCCCAAAAATTGACTCTTTCTGCATAGATAATCTTATTTATCAATTTGAAACTAATAGCGCTACCACTTATATTTGGAATCATAATGGTGGCGCTGTTAACATTGGCCAGACTGCCACAGTATACAGTATCTGTAGAGAGACTATTTTAATAGCGACATACAGTGGTAAAAAGTAGAAGCTTGTATTATTTAACCCTAATTATTTTTAAAAATTTAATAAATGTTTTCTTTTTAACCTATTTTTAGCCGATCGGTGTAGCATAGTGGTAACATAGGTATATCTTCCTAAGGTCTCTGGTTCAAATCCCATTCTGACATAGAATTTTCAAAATAAAATTGTTCTGGCTAATTGCCTTAGTAGCAAAATCCACGACAAAAATAATAAACAAAAAAATCTCTTTTCACCAGTTAATTGTTTGTTTATTATTAATTATTTGCTTACTTTTATGCGGAAATTCTGTGGTAAATCTGTAAGCTTACAGACAAAATCTATAATAAACTGTCCATAACAACATACAAAACAATTCCTTAACACTAGATTGCCCAAGGAAGTCATTTTGACTGCTTTTTATTTTTATATTTGTTTAAATTATGTATATAATGATAAAATTTCTTAGAATTTTGTGACTTTTTGTACAACATATAAATGCGTTTATTAATAATTGTAGTTACCTCCCCCCTCATTTATTTCCGGTATATATGTATGTTATACCTATATTGCCTAAAAACAGTCGTTTTGACTGCTTGGGAAATTTAAAATAATCAAATGACTCTTATTATCAAATTGAGTAAATTTCTTTTATGGCCGGTCCGGCGCTGTGGTTAGGTTATGTGGAAGTTATTTTGATACTAGCCTCACAGCTTCGTCTCTTTCCGCATACCCTCCTGCCCTATCTCTCCTATTTTTTTTTTCGTGACGCTAGCATCAGAAACTTAATAAACTATTGTAGTACTTGTTATAATCTAGTGTTCGTATCTTTATGCAGTGATACTTGTTCTAACAAGTTGTTTATTTTATATCATTTACGCCCTAAATTCATGAAAGAAATGTCGAATAGAAGTGAGTTATTGGAAAAGCTAACGAACATAAGTGAAGAGTGCTCCGATATAGAATCAGATTCAATAAATTCTGAACTATCATCTGAAGATGAAACGGTTCATATTCAAAGTGAAACATCTGAAACTGAAGATAGCGATGAAGAGTCGATCACCAATGATGAAAATGAAGGTGTCCTCAATATGCCCAGGAAAAGGTGTAGGGTGCTAAGTAGTTCAGACTCTGATGAAGAAACTGAAAACACCTTTCAGGAGACCGAGCTACCGATGTTACTGTGTGGTCAAAATTTGATGAAGGTGGTATTCCTGGAAGGTTACCATCTACTTGTATTTTCAAGTGTGTGAAAGGGCCAACAGACTACGCAAAAAGGAACATTATGGCAGATAATCTTATCAGTGCATTCTCGTTGATAATAGATAACCATATTATCAAACATATAAAAAAGTGCACAGAAGAAGAATGTCAACGAATTTTGAGGCACGATTGGACAACATCATTACCGGAAATACGTGCATTTATTGGGATTTTATATGCTCGTGGAGCTTACGAGGCAAAAAATTTAAAATTGAGTTATTTATGGTCAGCAAAGTGGGGTCCCGAATTTTTTAGAAAAACTATGGCCAGAGAAAAGTTCAAGCTAATCCTACGATTTATTCGTTTTGATAAAAGAACCGAAAGAAGTAGGCGCCTACAAACAAATAAATTTGCCTTGGTTTCGGAAATATGGGATAAGTTCATTGAAAACAGTCAAGCTTGCTATCAACCAGGGCAAAATATAACAGTTGACGAGCAATTATTTCCTTCGAAAGCCAGATGCAGGTTTACACAGTATATGCCTAATAAACCCAACAAATTTAGCATCAAATTCTGACTTGCATCAGATGTTAGTAGCAAATATATTTTGAATGGTTTTCCATATTTTTTTATAACTGTAAATAATATAAAAAAATATTAAAAATTAATTTTAAATAAATTTCTTTACACATTAGTTATTCTTTCACAATGCAGTCATTTTGACTGCTTTTGGGCAATATAGGTATACACTAAGTTTCAGTCTTTCTAGTGTTAAATACGATCGTCTGTAGCTTACAGATTTGTCACAGAATTGCCGCATTAATCTGCTTTTTATATAAATTTTCTATTAACATAAAATTATAGCTTTATTTTATATTAGTTTTGACAGCTACTAAAACAGGATACGATAAAAGCGCCGAATTGCATGTTTTAGTTTATTACGAGTTTTAAATGTAACATCGCGATATTGCAATCCATACTTTTGTTTTATATCTAGATTTAGCTTATAACCCTTATTCTGCCCCATTCTACATATGACCGTGTGAAATAAAATCTGCGTCTGGGGCAAAGCCAGAATTTGGCGCCCCTCCTAATCCTCAATCCTCCTCCTTATCTCCGAAACGTCCGACGTAATAAATATTCGCGCCCCCTAGATTCGTCTTCACCCGATTCTGTTCTTAAATCAACGTAATATAAAAAAAAAAAATTGATGTGAAGTGTGAATTTTGACACATTTCAGGATTTCGTAGGTATTTAGTAAGTGATTGATGATAATTTGGGATGCCAAAACAAATTTTATGTTAAAATTATGTTTAATTCGAATGCCTAATACCATTATTTAGAGGTTTCTAAATATGTGTAGTTTTTTTGTTTTAAATAGCAAGGTTCATTAAGATTTTGAAAATTGCGCATATGGCTTCCAATTGTTGTTTTAAGTCATAACTCCGCCCCTATGATTTCGTGTATTCAATTTCAACAATTACCACTAGTTACTAAATTTACGCTTTTAAAAATTATGTGCAACATTTGCCCAAATATAACTAGAATTTAGAAAAAATAATTTAAACAAAATAAAAATGCAAAAAAAAAACAGAAAAAATAAAATGACTCGAGACCGGTTGCGAACCCTAGTTTGCAAATTAGAATGCGAGAATGCTAACCATTACACCATGAAAGCATGCTGGTTTAATGTGTTACATAACTTATTAAATATTTTACATGGTCAAGAAAAAAACACAAAAAATGCGTTATTTTCCAAAAACATAATCTGATCAAAAATTCCTGTTGTACTATTCCGGTTCACACAAATGTACATTACTTAGATTTTTTCAGATTTTTAGTTTAATCCATTTATGCTACAGGGTGTGGGACAATTTTTTTGCACAATTTGGCAAAAATCGCGTCAAAATAATTTATTTTGCAAAAATAAAATTTTTATCCTTAATCCACTTACTAAGGGCTTTCATTTGATACCCTACTCAGAATTTTAAAAATATATATTTTTTTTCGATGAGCCCATATTTGTTTATATTTTTAGGGGGATATGTTTTTTAGATGTTTTAGTGTTTTTCCTATGTGCGGGTCAACAAGTTGTATAAGCATGCCAAATTACAACTCTCTAGGTTTAGCCGTTTGGCTACAATTTTTACCGAACAGACAGACAGACGAGAAAATGACGGTATAAGGTTTTTTTGGTCATACCTATAAAACCCTAAAAAGATTCGCCTTCGCCCGGTTCTGTTCTTAAACCAACGTAATATATAAAAAAAAAAACTGGCCAGATGCGTGGAATAAGATTTTTTCTAAGGCAATAAACACCGCTGTAAACTTAACATAGCTTCCACAATAGCTACATACAATAGCTAGTAAGACTTTTATGTAACAGGGTACAAAAATTCTAGATATAACCTTTATAAACAATTCTGATGAATGGTTATTTGAAAAAGTAAAAAGTCCAAATAAACGCTCGGTGCGTGACAAACGCGCCATTTTTTAAAATCATGAAAAAATTAATGTTTGTTTGAACATGTAGCATCTACTTTATGAGACACTGTACATGAATTTTGGTTGTAAATTCAGAATGAATCTGGTTGTTAAGTTTTATGAGTATGGTAATAGAGATAGCCGATGGTTAATATCATTCATAAAATATTGTTAAAATAGCTACAGCTATTGTTAGACGGTTATTACTGATATTTGGGGACAGAATGTTTTAACCAGTTTTGAATAGGGTTCCCGGGAATCATCAAGAAGGAAATGGTCTAAAGTTATAGAAATTTCAGATAACTAATAGTCATACTAAAACAGCCAAAGCTGTACAACCTGGGACATGTCATTAGTGTAGGAAATTAAGTACTGTTTAGAATAATTATTCAAAATAATGTGTAAGAGCACTGTAGGATAAAAATAATCTCCTGGCTAGGTTAGTTTGTGTCACCCAGTGGCGCAGCCAGGATTTTGTCTTGGGGAGGGCCGAATCAAATGTAAATTTGATTCGGCCCGCGTGTTCTCTAACGAGCACGCGGGCCGCATACCGCCCTCAACCTATTTTTTTGTGGCCCCTGAAGCGTTAATGAAAAACACTTATGCTTATTTAGGGGAAAAATATATTTAAAATTGTAAAATATACTCCCTTCCCCTTTTCAGTTCATAAAAAAATTTCAGGAAACCCTTCGGGATATTTAAAGTTCCGGCACTGTTTATCATTTTGTATGAAAAATAGACCACGATCCAAATCAGTTCGACACCTCTGCTGTTGGATATTGATGTTTATATCAAATAATAATTCCATTATTTGTTGATAAAAAAAAAGTAATTGTTAATCCATTTATCAAAAACTTTCATTTGATTTCCCTTAAAATTATACAAACTTTTTTCTTCAATAAATACATATTTGTACATATTTTTCGCGGGATATATTTTTGAAGTCTCAATATTTCTCGTGTTTAAGTTCAGTTCTCTAAATCAGCTGCTTGGCCACAATTTCTACCGTACGAACACACTCATGTGACGGAATAAGGATTTCTTGATTATACCTACGAAAACCTGAAAATAACATTTAAATATGCATTTTCTGTTAATTTCAACTGTTTTTATAGCAACTTTTGTTAAATATTTTTTTTTTCTGTTGTTAAATATTCGCAAAAATCTTAAAATCGACACGAGTAAACTCCCATTACTAGTCAACCGATTTTTACCAATAGTTGATTCGTGCCATTGATGTCAAAAGCTTAAATATGAAGTGTTTTTTACAAAAATTATTTATTTATTCATGAATATCTATTTTGTCCCCTTCAAAGTAATTCCCACCAAATATTATACACTTGTGCCAACGTTTTTTCCAAACCTCGAAGCACTTGAAAAAATCATTTTTTGTGATCTTGTTCAGCTCCTCCTTCGATGCCGTCTTTATCTCCTCACTCGTAGCGTAGCGTCGTCCTTTCATGGGCCTCTTCAGTTTCAGGAACAAGAAAAAGTCACAGGGGGCAGATCTGGGGAATACGGTGGCTGCGGCATTATTAGTGTGTTGTTTTTGGTCAAAAATTCGCGCACAAGCAACGATGTGTTTAGGTCCTCAGCAACTTCTCTAACGGTGATTCGACGATTGGTCAATACTATTTTCTTCACTTCATCAATGTTTTCGTCTGTTGTTGACGTGCTCGGGCGTCCGGCACGCTCTTCGTCGTTCACATCTTCTCGGCCCTCTAAGAACATTTTGTACCACCGATAAACGTTGCTTCGGTCCAAGGTAGCTTCACCATATGCCACAGTCAACATTCGGAATGCGTCCGCGCACTTAATTTTGTTTTTCACACAAAATTTGATACAGATTCTTTGATCCATTTTTTGGTATAGGAAAAAATCGAAAACGACCCAAAACACGTTCAAGCAAAGCAACTGTCAAAAATTAACTGAACATTCAAAATGGCCGAACTTATCGGCATAAGTGAGAGACATGAGTACCAACATAACGCCACAAAAAAAATCGAAAATTGAATATATATAACCCGCGGAAATTTAAAATTCGCGATACTTTTTGAACAGACCTCGTATATGTTGGCGGTCGGTAAAAACTCTACAATAACATTACTGGCTTGGTCAATGGAAAATGGACGGGTTAGATGATTTTATTGACACTCTATATACTCATTTTGGAAACAATCCAAGTGCCAATATCAACTTATGATCACAAAATTCATAAATTATTAGAAATGTTTGCTGGATATATCATTCCAACATTGCAAACCCTTCTGCTTGCCATTTTATTTTTCTAACTTCAATTCCAACACGTACGCATATTGATTTGAAAAGCACATACCTCGCAGAAACTTCTGATTACCTGGATTTATTAGGTAACATGCGAATTATATCCTGGGTTTTACGCATGAGAGGAGAGGGGAGGGATTAACCCTTTGAATTTTGTGAATGGAGATTTCAAATGAATTTAAGGTCTGATAAATGCGGATTTCCTAATTTAATTCAAATCGTTTTCCAATTACAAACTTTGAAATAGAGAATTTGTCAATATGTATTAAGTGTTTAAGATTTAATAGGTAACATTAAAACCATTCCAGTTAATTAAACTAGTTTTATCATCCCTTAATAAATTTATTTGTTAAATAATTTATAAATTAGTTTTCTTCTCTATTGATCGCTGTTGACTGTAAGGTATACTCGAGAATGTTTTAACTGACCGACGTCCGCCAGGAAATGTTTAATTTAGATGGTCATAAAAATTAAGCAATGCTATTGGTTCGGATGGTGAGAACTATTGTCTTGTTTCACTCCCTCTAGTCACAGCTGCAATATATATATATATATATATATATATATATATATATATATATATATATTCTTTATTTCCCCTAGGCCATGTGGCGCTTAGGCTATTAATAATTAAAAACAAATACAAAGAAATGAAAAACAAAATAACATACACTACGAGAGTTACCTTTTATGTTTTTGCAAACGACCACTAGATGGCAATATTGAAATGTGTCATTACTATATTCGTAATATTTGACGTTTGTTATTGTGAAATCAGTGGCAGCTTATAAATTGATCAATTAATTTGTTGAGAGTTTGTGAAAAAATGGATACTACTCGTGAAGGTTTTCGTAGATTATTTTAGTAAAGGCCTAACTCAACAACAATGCATAGATTTGCTTCGTTCAATTTTTGGTAATGAAGCACCATCAGAAAAGATTGTTTACAATTGGTTTGCAGAATTTCGTCGTGGTCGTGCGTCCGTCAGTGATGAATCTCGTGAAGCTCGACCAAAATCGGTTGTGATTCAAAAAAACATCGATGCTGTGCGCAAAATGATTAAAGAAGATTGGCATATGACTTACTGTAAGATAGAGACATCCTTTGGCATATCACAGACTGCAATACTTTTTATTTTGCATGAACATTTAGCTGTGAAAAAGATCTGTTCCCGATGCATTCCGCATAATTTAACCCAAGCTCAAAAAAAAGGCTCGTGTTGATTGGTGTAAGGGAATGCTAAAAAATTCAACCTAGGCACTGCAAAATCCGTATACAACATCAGTCAGGTGGCGAAACTTGGATTTATTCATATGAACCGGAAATGAAGCAACAATCCACTGTTTGGGTCTGCCAAGATGAATCGAAACAAAAGTTGTTCGTTCACAATAATGGCTTGTTTTTTCCCTTGTACTGGACATCGCAACCATTCCTTCAGAAGATCGGAGAACAGTTAATGCTGAATGGTATACAATAATTTGTTTGCCAGAAGTCATCAACAAAATCAGGAAAAACAACGAAAAACGTGGCATCATTCTTCATCATGACAACGCAAGCTCCCACACAGCACGTCAAACAATTGAATATTTGAAGGAGAAAAACATCGAATTAATGTCTCGTTGACCGTATCCACCTGACTCATCCCCTGAAAAAAATCAAAGATGTCGGATTCGAACAAAATATGGTTTTAAACAGAATAACTTTATTGTACATTTTGGACTTTGTGAATCATTTAATGCGCTTTTCTATCGCCTCAATAGAGTGTGTTTCCCCCACGAGCCCTTACGACTGTAGTCATTCGCCTTCCCATACTTCTTATGGGGTCATCAATCAGTTCTTGGGGCAATCTGTCCCATTCTTGAATCAGTGCGGCTCTTACCTCTTCTGTGTTTTGAACAGCTAGAATTCTTGACCGATGTCTTCTGCCTAGCATTTTCTAGTACAATGTTTTTTGCAAGAATGTTCAATCGGGTTGAGGTCAGGGGAGCACGCTAGCCAACCCATTGTTGTTATACTCACTTGATTTAAAAAGTCTGTTATGCGCTGGGCGCGCATTATTAGGGTGAAATTTTCTCCGATATATGGGGCAAAAGGTACAACATGATCTTGAAGAATATTGTAACATAGGTAAGCCTAGGTCAGGATTACGACATCTAGACTTTGTGACGGTCAGCTGTCTGATTAAAAACTATTCGTCAGCGTCTGACGTATGTGGCCTGATTACGAAAATGCAGACATCGCATTTTCATAATGAGGAAATATTTGTCATGACGAATGAATATTGGAACTGGGTTAATTTTAGTTACATAAAGACCGGCAGTCACAAAATATGGAGTTAGTGGAACATAGCCAACTCCGCTGCACGTATTAGTCCAGAAGGTGACGACCATGACACTGACGCCAGATTCTTGTATTGAGAGTAAAGCCAAGCAAGTAGTGACCATGTGAGTGGGAGAAGACTTCTCCAGGCTCCTCGACTCCAGGATGGGTAGCCCCCGCCTCGGAGATAGGTCCAAGCCGATCCTGGCCAACACGGGGTGGACCGAAGACTTCCCCAACTCCATGGACCAATTCAAACATTATTTTGTAAATGTGATATACATATTTAATAAATTTATTATGTTGAAACCAGGAGTTGTGTCTCAATCAAACCACCCACGTGACAATATCTCTGATGTACCTATCTGCAGTTAACGCTCCGCCATCAATCACCACTAACTTTGTGCGAGCTCCCAAACATATTCCACTCCACACCATAATACAATCTTTCCTTACTGTTTAGTAGAGCATTCAAAGCTATCTAGATATAGGCTACAAAATAATAAAATATAAAAAAACATAATTTTCAACCTGTTCCATTAAATTTGCCGGTGTATGTATTTAAAACTTCAAAACACAATTTAATATACATTAAACATATCCAAACAAAACAATTCTAAATAGGAAAAATAATTTTCATCAAAGATATTTTTTTTTAAACCGTGAGTATATTGATAAAAATGAAAGCTGTGTTACGACCTGTAGCTGATTTCAAAGTCCATTGCTTCTATTCATCCTTTATAACAGGGGAGAGTTGTTTTTGGGGTGGAGACAAAAGATGTTCAAGTCACTGCGTACAATACTCGACGCCAGGGCTCAAATGACAACTGGATTATTGTTTTAATATTAAACAAAAGGACACTTTGACGGAACTATTTCAAACGAATAGGAAAGATTTTAAATTTAGTTAGCTTTAGAAATAGGTTAAAAGAAAATGTTAGTCTATTTTGCACAAAGAAACTACATCTATTAATAGTTTTATTAATATTAATAAGTTGAACAATAGTCTTTACGTCCAGTGTCTTGATCTCCTAATAAAATTATGAATCAAGTTAATTTTATTGATTGTTACATAAGACCGTTCGTTTTTTTTTTTTTTTTTTCACCTCATATTCAATAAAATATACATTCTAAAAAAAACTTTTATTATCAAATATACTGTCCATTATTTTCTATCACTTTGGACAAACGCTCAGGCAATTTCATAATGCCATCTCTTCAGAAGGTTCCGTCTTTGCTCTCGAAAAATCTGTCAGGTGAATTTTGACATCGTCCACAGATGAGAATTTTTTTCCGTTAAGGGAATTTTGTAGAAAGCAGAACAATACGTTATTATCAGTGTAACTGTTGCAAGGAATTATTTAAATATATATATATACAACTGAATTAATGAAAATAAAATTTTATTGTGTAAAAAAAAACAATACTGAAAAACTTAAAATATAAATCATGAAAAACAAAATTAAGATAAAAAAGTTATTTTTTTCTTCTATGAACGGTATCATCTTCCCTCTGCAAAATCCAGCACAAGTCTCCCATCATGGTTGATTACCACCTTCCCTGGTAACGATATTCAATTGTACTTATAACCTGGTGAAACCTTTCACCTTGCTCGTCACTTTAAATTTAAATCTTAATCTCGCGCTAATTCGTTTAGTTCAGTTTGAGTTATGAGATGTGGTTCGGCACTGCTTCGAAAGTCGTAATCCGGATCGCAAGTTTTCGATGGAACTACTATGTGCTCTTCTACAATTTTATCAAATAAATTTAGAAACTGTTCCCAATCAGAAGGTGGTTTAGGAACTGGAATGTCAGTTCCATGTAAGACTGGTTTCATAACAAAAGGAATGTCAGGATATTTATTCAATTTTATTTTTGTTTTTTCTTGAGTAACAGTCTGTAGAGTGATTTGTAGGTTCACGCCATATCATTGGTAGGTTAAATGGCATAGTATTTTTCTTTCCCTCCAACCACTGAACTAAATTTACATAGCACAGTATACAGCATGTATGTGGCGGTTTTGTCTTGGTCTCCAACAGCCAAAATAATTATAATAGACTAGTTTTACTACATTTGTTATGATTCCACGTTGTGTTTTTGTTGTAAATTGACCACACACATAACAAAAATTGTCTGGAAAATTAATACAGCCACGATGGTGTCCCATCATTGTGATTATATAACACTAAACTATTATACACTACTTTTCGCACTTGAGTTACGTCCAAACTGCGATTGAAATAATACAAGGTCACAAATAAAATGGAAAACATTAAGAAAATACCCCCTATCTTACCCTTTCCAACTATGTCCTCTGTTTGCAGACACAAACGCCAAAATTCAAATAATTACGTTTAAATTTGTTGAATAATTAAAAATTGTGACCTCATAGAAAATGGTATTAGAATCAGGGTATTGATGTTAACTAAAAATCATTGTTTTCATACATGTTAGTAAAACCTTGTTGACCTGTGTTAGCTAGCTAGAATAATCGCGACCTATAGTTTTCATTTTCTTGAGGAAAAACAACATCATATCTTAATTCTTACGGCTTTTCCAGCTACCATTTTTCTTTTAGGTAGGTTTCTTCTAGCTAGAAGAGTCATGACTAAAGTGCGGAAATCACAAAAAATGCCTTATTGATAGCAGTTTTATTTTTCATATTTTGAACCAATTGAGTTTAGAAATAGCGAGTAAAATACCACTATAATTGACCCACTATAATTGACTCATAACTAATATTTATTTACTTACTTACTTAATCGTTGAGCTCTTTTACCATCTCTGGTGTCGGGCTTTGTGAGAGTTTGAATTTTATTTGTATTTGTCTTCTTCTTTCACGAGGGATCGTTTCCACAGTTTTTTCCATGCCTTCCTATTTTGAGTCCTACTTCTTGCTTCACACCAAGGGGTACCTCTTCTCTCTACAGCTCTTCTTATTTCATCATTCCATTCCTTCCTAGGTCTTCCTCTTCGTCTCCTTTTAGATACCCTGGCTTCATAAACCTTTTTTGTATCTCTACCTTCATCCATCCTTTGTATATGACCAAATAATCTCAACTGTCCTTCTTCTATCTTTTCTTCTACTGGTTTTGTTCCCAGTTCTGCTCTAAACTTTGTGTTTTTTATACGATCCAGTTTTATAACTAATATTTAAAATTACCAAAATAGAAATTTCATTAAGTAAAATTTTTTACAAATTTTTCCAACTAAAACTAATTGAGAAAATGCTTTTATCTTTTAGCTTCCCCTATTGCAGTAATTGTATGAACGCATCACTTTGTGTCTGAATAATTAATTATCATTTTTAAAATGATTCCGTGACTGTTGGTTTTAGTATTGTTCCTAATTGACCTCAGGCCATTATTCTGTTGATGGATACATCAATGTCAGAAACACTCCTAAATATCCTTTGGAAAAGTTTCACAGAAAATTATCTCCACTGCCATTTAAATGGTTTTTTTTTTATCAAATTACTAGATGGATTTTCAGAAAACAATAGAGACAGCTTTAGTAAAAAAGGTTTTAGTCCTGGATTTGGCATATGAGGGTTGTTTGAAAATTCAGCGACCTGATAATGAAAAACTGTATATTTTTTGTTAAAATTACTTTTATTTTTCAATAAAATCTCCCCATCTCTCTTTTTGTTTGAACTTCAATACATTTTGTCCAACAATGTTTCAATGTCTTTACTCCCGGTACAGTAATTCTTCAAGTCAGGCGCGCACCCTGGAATTTTTCTTGGGGAGGGCTCAGAAGACGCCAGAAGAAAATTACTTAAAAAGGTTCTCATTTATTTCTAAAGAACAAGACCTAAAAAAAAGGTCCTCACTTGTATTAGGTCGTCAAGGAAGAAATTTGTAGAAAAAAAGGCAAAGTTGGTTGATAACTTACAAATATAAGGAATTATTCTATT
Source organism: Liopterus haemorrhoidalis (assembly GCA_963971575.1). NCBI lineage: Eukaryota > Metazoa > Arthropoda > Insecta > Coleoptera > Dytiscidae > Liopterus > Liopterus haemorrhoidalis. The sequence continues at coordinate 40,334,148 of OZ020619.1, forward strand.
CATCAAAGTATGCACCCTTCTTGTCTATACACTTTTGCCATTTAAGTGGGCAGGTTGTTCAGGCCGGTGGTATAAAACCCTGGCGCACAAGAGTCAATGAGTTCCTGGAAGGCCAGTTTTACAGCATTGTCGGAATTAAACTGTTTTCCTGTTAAAAAGTTGTTCAAATTGCGGAAGAAGTGGTAGTCAGTGGAGGCTAGGTCTGGTTAGTATGGAGGATGATGAAGAAGTTCCAACTCCAATTCCTGTAGTTTTGCCACAGTCATTTGTGCAGTGCGTGGTCTAGCGTTATCATGCAATAAGATAGGAGTCGATCTGGTGGCCAATCTAGGCTGTTTTGCTTTAAGTTTTTGCATCATTTCGTCCAGTTGGTTGCAGTATATTTCTGCTGTGATCGATGAGTCAGTTTTTTTGTAAAAACTACATCACTTTCTGATGAAGACTACAATCTGGAATTACAAACTATTTATAAAATTGCTATTAATAACGTTTAATAACAAGGCTGAAATAGACAAAATTATTAGAAAAAAGCGCAAAAAACTTTTATTAACATATTTTTATCCCAAGTATACCAGATACAAAAATTTATAAAAAAATATCCTTTCACGGCCAGGTTAGTTTCAAAATAGGATCAAAATTAAAGAAATCAAATATAACTCCAGCCTTTTATAATAAATACACAATTAAAAATTTACTCGTTAATAATAAACTAGATACTGATTTACATAACAAAAGTGGAGTTTATCAAGCATCATGCCAAGATTGTTCAACAATATATATAGGCCAAACTGGTAGAAAATTTGCTACAAGATTTGGTGAACATTTAAAAGCCATCCAAAATAAAAAAGTAGAACAGTCCAACATAGCATAACATATGATCTCCAATAATCATAACCTTTCCGTTAATGACTTTAAAATCCTACACATTCACAATAAAAGCCTTAAACTGAACCTTTTAGAATACCGAGAAATTCACAAAAATATTAACTCTGGAATTCCCTTAATGAATGACCATATTGACGTTTACTCACCTCTAATAAATTAGTAAAAACCTTTTTTTCCCTTATCTGCTAATATGGTCTACACTTGTCTTCCCTACCATTAATATGTTCCCACTGAATGTATCTGTTAAAAAATAAGTTTAGTTTGTAATTTGAACTCCTGTAGATGGCGTCACTGCCGAAATACGTATAGAGTAATATTAAACCTGATATTTTTGAAGATTTACCTATTTATTTATTTTATTTTTTATGGTCGGGCAAGTCTAGCGGAGGTCTTCCTTTGCCACTGGTTTTTAATTATGTACCTTTAAATAGCTCTTTCTCCAAAACCGTTCAGAATATGACACGTTCATATACAAGTTTTCGGTTAAAATGACCGATATCGTCACCTCCCAAAATATTAATCTTTCCTCCAGTGACATTCTGTATATTCGTGAACAGTTCAACAGACCGTCGTGAAACGAAATCTTTATATAGATCATATGATTATTATTTTGAAATTCACGTACATATATATCCCGAAATCAATAATCCGCGATGAATGGGTCAGATAAGCGATGTTTGAAGTGATGTCACGGGGGATGGTGATGTATTGTATCCACGCCTTGACATACCGCAGCCAACATGACATATGTGTGTTGCGGCGAACTGACATATCCAGAACGACCGAAATCGGTTTTGATTTATTGAAGGGAGCTAATTTTAAGGATTCCGGTTTGAGACAAGTGTGAATTGTCTTGGAAATTCAATTTCAAACCCAATCATTTTAGGTTTGTAGTGATACTACAATTTTAAAATATATTTTAAATCAGAAACGAAACTATGATACCATAAGAAAAAATGTTAGTTTAGTTTTTTTCGTTAGTATTTTTTGTAGACATCAACTAAGGCTATTTGCGTCTAACACAGCCTATCGGTATTATAGAAACTGTATAGTAGCAGTTTGGCTAATGGTGGCAACGCTGCCATTAGGAGTCCAAATAAATATTGGAAATATTAGAAATTTAAATGGAAAAATAAGGTACGAGGGTTATCTTTTATGTTTTCACAAACGACCACTAGATGACAATATTGAAATGTGTCATTACTATTTTCGTAAAATTTTACATTTGTTATTGTGAAATCAGTGGCAGCTTTTGACCGAGTAGTTTGTTGCCAGTTAGCGTTAAAATAGTTTATGAAAAAATGGATATTACTCGTGAAGGTTTTCGTTGATTTTTTACAATTTTAGTAAAGGCCAAACTCAACAACAATGCACAGATTCGCTTCGTTCAACTTTTGGTAATGAAGCACCATCAGAAAGGGCTGTTTTCAATTGGTTTACAGAATTTCGTCATGGTCGTGCGTCCGTCAGTGATGAATCTCGTGAAGGTCGACCAATATCGGTTGTGATTCAAAAAAACATCGATGCTGTGCGCAAAATGATTGAAGAAGATCGGCATGTGACTTACCGTGAGATAGAGGCATCCTTTGGCATATCGCAGACAGCAATACATTCGATTTTGCATGAACAATTAACTGTGAAAAAGATCTGTTCCCGATGGATTCCGCATAATTTGACCGAAGCTCAAAAAAGACTCGTGTTGATTGGTGCAAGGGAATGTTAAAAAAAATCAACCTAGGCACTGCAAAATCCGTATACAACATCGTTACAGGTGACGAAACTTGGATTTCTTCATATGAACCGGAAACTAAGCAACAATCCACTGTTTGGGTCTTCCAAGCTGAACCGAAACCCACAAAAGTTGTTCGTTCACGAAGCACTTCCAAGAAAATGGTCGCTTGTTTCTTTGGTTGTACTGGACGTATTGGTGTACTGGATGCCGCCACTATTCCATTAGAGGATCGGAGAACAATTAATGTTGAATGGTATACAACAATTTGTTTACCAGAAGCCATCGATAAAATCAGGAAAAACAACCAAAAACGTCGCATCATTCTTCATCATGACAATGCAAGCTCCCACACAGCACGTCAAATAATTGATTATTTGAAGGAGAAAACTTCGAATTAATGTCTCATTGCCCGTATTCACCTGATTTATCCCCTAACAAATTTTTTTTGGTCCCCAATGTTGACCAAAAAATGCATGGACAGCGATTTTTATCACCTGAAGAAGCTAATGAAGCCTTCGAAAACCATGTTTTTGAGATACCAACTTCAGAGTGGAAAAAATGTTTCGAGAATTGGTTTGATCGCATGCAAAAGTATATAAAGCTTAAAGGCGAATATTTTGAAAAGCAATAAAACAGTTTGTTCCAAAAATTTTCTCTTTCTTAGTTTTTGTAAAAACTTAAAAGGTAACCCTCGTAGGATAGCGATTTGTAATACGACTCGGTAAGACTACTTCATGTTTATCAACTAATAATAACAAAGGAATTGTTGAAAGCAAAAAGTGAACCCAATGATATTCAAGAAGAAAGGTATGCAAAAACAGTAATTTTCTCTCAACGATTGTTTTTTTGTATTAAAATATACTTTTTGTGCCAAATATCGTTATCTATAATTACCCCCATTTACGTAGCAGGTCTGTAAATTACAAGTCCCTGTGAAGGACTGGGAGTGCCAATTGCCAATGGCTATACAACTAGCTAACGACTCTGCGATCGCAGTTCTGCCAACTGATGTGAAAATAGCGTGTATGTACTTATATGAACCATATGACTATACTTTTAGTTTACCTCAATTTTTAATGGTTTTATTGAGTTAATGTGAAATGTGAATTTTAACATATTTCAGGGTTTCGTAGCTATCTAGGATATATAATTTGATGTTAATTTTGAAATTATAAAGATTTTTTTTAAATCTGCGCTATTCTTACAGCTCTGATGAAGATATAAAATATAAATTGAAACGTTAGCGAAGTTAAAATATTGTTTTAATTTCTGACCAGTCCAAATCTCAATACTTCCTCATAATTTAAAATTATAAACAACTAAATTTCTTCAACAGTTGCTAAGATCTTGAAAATAAAACAGGGTAGATGTAATTTTTAGGGTTTTGTAGGAATGACCAAAAAACCCTTATACCGTCATTTTGTTGTCTGTCTGCCTGCCTGCCTGTCTGTCTGTCTGTCTGTCTGTTCGGTAAAAATTGTAGCCAAACAGCTATACCTAGAGAGTTGAAATTTGGCATGCTTATACAACTCTTTGACCCGCACATAGGAAAAATACTCTACAAAACATCTAAAAAACATATTCCCCTAAAAATGTAAACAAATATCTGCTCATAGAAAAAAAAATATATTTTTTAAAATTTTGAGTAGGGTATTAAATGAAAGCCCTTAGTACGTGGATTAACGATCAAAATTTTATTTTTGCAAAATAAATTATTTTCACGCGATTTTTGCCAAAATTGTTCAAAAAAATTTTAGCCCCACACCTGTAGCCCAGATGGTTTAAACAAAAATCTGAAAAAAATCTAAGTAATGTAAATTGGTGTGAATCGGAATAGTACAACAGGAATTTTTGATCAGATTATGTTTTCGGAAAATAACGCATTTTTTGTGTTTTTTGGTTGACGATGTACAAAAGTTATTGTTATGTAACATACTATACTAGAAGGCGTAACCTGGTCTAATGGTTAGCTTGATCGCTTGCTACGCAGCAAACTAGGGTTCGGTCTCGGGCAGAGGGGACAATTTTATTTTTTGTTTTTTTTCCATTTTAATTTGTTTAAAGTATTTTGTCAAAATTCTAGTTATATTTTGGCAAATGTTGCATTTAATTTTTAAGAGCGTAAATTTAATAACCAGTTGGAATTGTTGGAATTATATTTTCATTCTATGTGGCATGTATACGAAACCAGAGGGGCGGAGCATATGACTTAAAACAACCAATGGAAGCCATAGGCGCAATTTTCAAAATCTTAATGAACATTGCTATATATATATAAAAAAATACTACACATATATAGAAACCTAAATAATGGTATTAGGTATTCGAATTAAAATTAACAAAAAAATATTTTAACATAAAATTTGTTTTTAAAGCTTTTAGATTAACAGACGATAAATTATTTAAAAAATATCGTTAATTTTGCCGTGGTTACGACAAAGCAAAATTTGTCCCACACACTCAGCATGCCGCCATCACTTATTATGTACCTGCGAAACTCTGAAATATGTGAAAATTCACACTTCACATCAATTTTTTTTTTGACACCATTACTGTGTTATAAATTATTATTTTCTGTAAATTTCTCCCCTCCTCATTTTAATTAAAGCGATAACATTTCTCCAAATTTTTATAGCTAGACTTTTACAAGCAGTTAGGCGTAATTCGAAAAGATAGAGGATCTTGTTCTTCAGTTCATAAATAAAATTGTCCAACTTGATATAATCTTGGATTTAATGGCGTCCGTGCCAAATTACCCAGTGCTACAAAACCACCTCCAATGTTAGACACGCAATTTATAAAAGTATGTGTTTGATTTTTTTAATTAAAATGCAGAGATAAAAGATTGTTAAATAAAAAACATTGTATTGTATTGCAACGTTTTATATATTATTTGTTGATTTAGTTGTATGATTATGTAACGAATCGAGTAGTCCATCAGAAACTTTCACAAACACCCGTCGGGAGAATTCCTTTGAAAGGTATTTATTTGGGATTTTTAAAAAGGGTATACTTTTGAGAATTCAAATAATAAAATTTTATAAATTTTATGTATCTTTAGAAATATATTTCTTAAATGGTTCTTTGTTCAAGGAGAAATTTATTCACTAGCGTCCCCTTGAACAAAGCTAAACCCCTTTTCCACGAAATACCTAGAAACTTCTCATAAAAACACACTCTGAAGAGGAAGATCAGATAGTATTCGGTCTTGTTAGTAGTAACAACTAAATAGTGGCATTCGTAGAGGGACTGGTTCGGCATTTTGGTGGACAACTTGATTCTGTTTGTGTAATCTTTTTATTTTAAATACATTTTAATTATCTTAACTTCTTTGTAAATATTACTGTTAATAAATTTAATTCATTAATTTTAAACCGTGTTAACGAGTGTAAACCCTTCACCTTTAAGAACTTTAGTGAACAGCTTAGATCCAAACTTAAATACAAGATGCTTGTTCAGTCGGTTGTTAAGTACAAATACATTTCATTTAATTCACATATCCTAATGATGAACCCTGGATAACACTCACGCCTACTACCCGATCTCCTTTAGTCAGATATTTCATTTCAGTTTGAGATTAGACATAATATAATACCATAGGCTCGCTACCTAGTGGACAATAAATGGTATGTTATAAAGTAACGTTACCGGTTCGCTACAATTATTATTATTTTGTTTCTCGTTAGTTGTTAGTTCCATCCGAAAATATGGTATACATTTTGATTTTTTTCTGGCCGAAAATATAATATACATATACAATTTTAATTAATTATAATGATTTTATTTATGAAATATTTACAAATATCTAGTAAAACAATAATACAAAAAGTTTATATTTAACAAGGACGTAGCTGTCTCCACAGCTTGTATGGAATTTGATAATGTTGTTTGTAATCGTCCCTTACGATAAAGTTTTGTCTTATTAATATGCGGAATCTTTTAGGAATTTCCTCTTTTTACTAACAGGGTTGCATCTAGACAAGTTTACAATGCTAGCTTTGGTTTTCTTCTCACCAAAGCAGATCTTTTAATCTCGGATAAAAGAGCATATTTTTATTCGGGTTAGATTTAATCACACTTTCTCTCCATATCATCTGCATAGAATTAATATGGTTTCTTCTCCTTTTTGTTCGTGTGATAATTTGTCAGTCAGTAATTCGAACCTCTTATTGTTTGAATGTCCAATTCATTTTCGCAATCGTAACTTATTCATACAACATTTAGTTGTCAAAAAAATATCCTAACCTACTAATATTCAGACGCATCTTGCTACTAACTCTCTAGATATTGATAAAATTGTTTATAACCGTATTAAATCAGAAAATATCAAATTATAAACGTAATTTTAAAAGCCCTTAATCTCTTCATTTATTCCTGGCTAATAGCCAAAGCTGCTAAAGTCAATAAACAAAAGGAAAAAAGGGCAACAATGGAAAATAGCAATATTTGATTTGAATCAACACGCGTCGTTTCGTTGCGTTGCAAAAACTAAGAAAGAGAATTTTTTTTTTTTTGATCAAACTATTTTATTGCTTTTCAAAATATTTGCCTTTAAGATTTATACACTTTTGTTCAAACCAATTCTCGAAACATTTTTTCCACTCTGAAGTTGGTATGTCAAGAACATGGTTTTCGAAGTCTTTAACAGCTTCTTGAGGTGATGAAAATCGTTAGGGGATAGCATTAACTTTTCTCCAATCCTCTAAAGGAATGGTTGCGACATGTTCTTTACAACCGAAGAAACAAGCCATCATTTTCTTGGAAGTGCTTCGTGAACGAACAACTTTTGTGGGTTTCGGTTCATCTTGGTAGACCCAAACAGTGGATTCTTGCTTAGTTTCCGGTTCATATGAATAAATCCAAGTTTCGTCACCTGTAACGATGTTGTATACGGATTTTGCAGTGCCTAGGTTGAATTTTTTAGCCAATCAACACGAGCCTGCTTTTGAGCTTCGGTCAAATTATGCGGAATCCATCGGGAACAAATCTTTTTCACAGCTAAATGTTCATGCAAAATCGAATGTATTGCAGTCTGCGATACGCAAAAGAATGCCTCTATCTCACGGTAAGTCGATCTTCTTCAATCATTTTGCGCACAGCATCAATGTTTTTTTGAATCACAACCGATTTTAGTCGACCTTCACGAGATTCATCACTGACGGACGCACGACCACTACGAAATTCTGCAAACCAATTGTAAACAAATCTTTTTTGATGGTGCTTTATTATCTTCATTGGGTTGGGCGTTTACTAAAATCGTAAGAAATCATCCAACGAAAACCTTCACGTTTTAATAATTATTTATAATTTTTTCACAACCTTGTTTTTTTAAACGTTCACTGTCAACAAACTACCCGGTCAATTTAAAAGCTGCCACTGATTTCACAATACCAAATGTTAAATTTTACGAATATAGTAATGACACATTTCAATACTGCCATCAAGTGATCGTTTGTAAAAACATAAAAGGTAACCCTTGTATTAAATCAGAAAATATCAAATTATAAATTTAATATTAAAACCCCTTCATTTAATCCTCGCTAATAGCCAAAGCTGCTAAAACCAATAAACAAAAGGAACAATGTAAAATAGCAACATTTGATTTGAGTCAACACGCGTCGCTTTTCTTTGTGTTGCGTCAGGTTTTTTATGTTTCCACCTTAACCCATTTTAAACCGGTTTTGTAGCGGTTGTGAAATTTCAAACTTCAATTTGTGGACGGATATAAATTCCATAACCATGTTAGCAGTTCACCTCTTTAATTTCCAGTGAATCCGGCTCTGTAATCCGAGCCTGATTGAATGACCTTACCGGACACCCGGCAGATTACTATTGGATAACTTCCAATTTTCTATCTTACATCGTAACTCCGAGTTAAGAATGTTGACATACTAAGTTACATGTTAATTGATCGTAAATTTTCTTACCGGTTATAAAATTCAAAATTTATTTTATATTAGTTTACTGCAAAACAGAATTTTGTTCGTGGTTTTACGATTGTTTTACCAGTTGATTAAGAAACTCAGTCTTAGAACAAAGTAAAAAGGATCGTAACTAGCAAAATATGTCAAAGGGTTTTTCAACATTGGCGTATCTTCTAATTTTGGGCCCTTGCAGAATTTTGGCCCCCTAGTGGGTTTGTCAAATTTGTGAGAGAAATTTCAAAACTTCAAAATAAAACGTCATTTGGAGCCCCTTTAGATCTATTTTCGCTACAAATAGAAAATTGAAGTGAAGTGTGAATTTTCACTCATTTCAGGATTTTGTAGGTATTTAATAGGTGTAAGAAGCCAACATAATACTGGATGTCTAGGAATATTTATCACATCAAAATCAACAGTTTTTTTTGATTATCACTTTTATTCGTTATTTGAGAATTAAGAGCTTCCATTTAATTTTTTTAAACAATATTTAAATATTTTGCCAAATATCCCGTTTTTTTCTGCATTTGCTTCGTATTCAAGTCCTCATTAGATTAATAAGAAATATTTTACAGCGTAGAGTGTAGTGTGGTGTGTAAGCAACTCAGTTCGAAACTATTAAAAAATATATTATTTTTTTAATATTTTTAATTCCAAAACAATACACGCACTATCGTAGCTACAAATACAAAAAATCCATAACACTATTAACCATAATTTGACCTTGAAGTAAAAAAATAATAATTTTTTTCAAAAACACAAAACTGCCATATTTTTCAAAAACACAATCTGATCAAAAATTCCTCTCATACGTTTCCGGCTCAGATCAATATACATTACCTATAATTTTTTCAGATTTTTAGTTTAACTCTTTTTGGTAAAAGGGTGCGGAACTTTTGCACATTTTTGGCTAAATTAGTGTTAGAAGAAATGAATTTCGAAAAACTATCTATCGTTCCGTAATCTACGTCTTAAGAGCTTTCTTTTGATACCACAGAATAAGTTTTGAATTTTTTTTGTCAATGATATAAAAAAACCGACATTTTTCGAAAAATTTATCTGACCAAAAATTCCTGTTGAACTATTTCGGTTCCCATCAATGTTCATTACCGAGATTTTGTTTAGATTTTTAGATCAATCCCTTAATAAAAAAACCAATAAAAAATTGAATTTTCAAAAATAAAAATGTATTTAATGATCCACGCATTAAGAGGTTTCATTTGGTATGCCATCCAAAATTTCAAAAAAATATTAATTTTTTTATTAAATACATATTTGTTTATATTTATCACGCGCTGTATTTTTTTGAACTCTTGTTTACCTATATGTGGGTCAAAAAGTTGTGCAAGTATGCCAAATTTCTACTTTCTATGTTCAGCCGTTTGGCTACAATTTCTACCGTACAGACAGACAGACACATGAATGACGTTATAAGGGTTTTTTGGTGGTCATACCTACAAAACCCTAAAAACTCTAAAAGCATCAATGCATAATCCTTAACCTACTAGAGCAGGGGTTCTTAAACTTATGTAGTCCGAGGACTCCCTCTTGAACAACATTTTTTTTGCGGACCTCATCCCTACCCTAGACATTTTACGTCGTTCTTGAGACTTAATTTCTGGCTCAGTAATCTCATAGGCACTACGTTCTAATAAATATTGGTAAAAATGTATCGCTGGTTATTTTAATAAATGGTCTTGCGCAATTATAGAGATGAACATTTTTATTAGCATTACGAACAAAAAACATAAAATGAATAAAAATAGTAGTAAAAAGAATTAGAAAAGTTACAAATTATAATACGTTAAGCTCATACAAACATTTCTTGGTCAAATATTGGTCAATATAGATCTTATTATAATATGTTTTCTGTAAATAATTTGCAGTTGAAAAAAAATAGGTGTAGATTTACAACATTCCACTGCACACTGTGCATGCGTCACACACACGTCATTTGTTCAATATACAGAGATTCTAAACAGGTGAGACTGTGCAGAACTTTTATTTATGTCATTAAACTAGAAGATGGGTAGCTCGCTTCGCTCGGCTTCTTCTAACCAAACACTTACTAACCTAACCTAAGATAGTGTTTTGTCATTAAACTAGAAGATGGTTAGCTCGCTTCCAGAAACCATTGTTTTAGAGCCACTGAAAATTCTTGAATTATTTAGTGTAGTCGTTATGTGCTGCCATCTGTATAGAGTTTGAAGGGGGATATTGTAAACATTGTCCAAAAAATAATTAAATTTTTCCTAATTATTGTTTAGTTATGTCAATAACTAGTTAGGTAACAACAAATACAAAACGTCTTGATCATGTAGGATTTTTATTAAATGAGTTATTTGAATAAAAGCGAAAAGTTGGGGGATGTAAAGTTAATGTCAAAATTGTTTCGCGGACCCCCGGTAATAGCTACAAGGACCCCCAGGGGTCCACAGCTTAAGAACCGCTGTACTAGGGAATATGGGATAATTATATATCACTACTGTCAACACATCAACATGTAAATTTAAATATGCCGACCGTCGTAGCGTAGTGGTAACACATGTGCTCTGCGTTGCGAAGGTCTCGGGTTCGAATCCCGTTCAGGCATGGAAATTTTCTCAAATTAAAAATTTGTCCTGGCTAATTGCCAAAGCAGCAAAGGTCATAAAAAAAAAAATTAAATATGTATGTATACATTTATATTTTTTGTAAAGATAGTGTATAATAATAATAATAATAATTCACATCTTCCATCTAGAGACTCCACTCAGACAAATAAATATTGTAAGAACGGTGTTTGCAAAATATTCGAAAACTTTGTACGAAATCGTTGATACACAAGGTTAGAGTGACAGAGGGAGAGGTGAAGGGAGGTACAGACACCGGACACGCCAGCTAGTTTAAAATAAAAGAGCCGACCTTTTCCAGATAAGTACCTTATGCGGCCTTGGAGATATCTATTTCCAACCCATGATTTAGAATAATACGTGTACAAGTAACTTTGAAAAATTGGTTTATATTTTGAAATATTCCGTATGATCTTTATAAAATTATCTGTCTAATATTCTGGGGAAATTCCCAATATTTGTTCAGTTCTTTTTAGTAAAAAACTCTTAATATCCAAACAAATATTGACACTTTTTTAAATGGATACTCTATTAATTAAACTTTTCATCAATTCTGAGAATTATTAAAAATCAATGAAATACTGACATTATTAAACAGTATCGACTACATCCAACTTTCAAATGAAGAATAAAGGATGATAAACGGAAATTGAATAAAAGGATGAAATGAAAAATTAATGTTCACTTTCATAAATTGATAGGTTGGAAATTAATAATGAAAATGTTAAAATGTCATCATAGTTTTCAGATACGGAAAACATGAAAAAAAAAAAAAAATGGGCAGGGCAATGTCGTGGACACATCCGCTATGTAGAATACGTCAGTATCGTTTTGTGACAGTGTCGTTTGTGTGTAGTAATTAAATAATGGTTAGCAATAGGGTTATGCGATACTGAGAAAATATCGATATATGGGTATCGATAATATCGAATAAAAAGTATCTATACCGGTATCGTATCCAGTGGCGGCCTACCGGGGGGTTCGGGGGGACCCGGGCCCCCCTAGAATTGCTCGGGAAAAAATATATTTTAGAAGTGAGGATCTTTTTTTAACTTGTGTAAAAACAAAAGAAAAAAAAAATTAAACGATAAAAAAATATTTCCTGACCCCCTCAAATTTTACTCAAATTTTTTTTGGCCCCCCCAGATTTTAAGAGCTAGCGCCGCCACTGATCGTATTGAAACAAAATATCGATATTTTCAAGTATCGAAAGGAATATATTTTTTATAAAACGAGCCAACGGAGTGGCCGAGCGTATTAAGTCGTGCAGTTTGGGCTGGTGAAAAGCAGTCTGGATTGTGCGGTCGGTAGTTCGATTCTCCGTTGGTGATATTATTCGGGCGAGAATAATATATTTACATTACTTTCATTTTACAATCATTCACCCTTCTTCCAGGTGTAGGAGCTCGCCCCCTGGCATCGGCGATTAGCCTCGTTGCAGAAATAAAGGCCGATGTAAAATAAATAAATAAATAAAAAATTTATAAAACGTAAAAAAACATTTTATTCTTATAATAAAAATTTAATTGTTTTATAATAATAAATAGATTAAAGCATAAAGGTTAATCGAAACGTTTAGGCGGAACTAAATGGGAATTAGTCACGAGAACAGACCTGGCTTGGGTTATTTAATTTTTCAGGTTGGTATGTGAAAATTTACAATTCCAACACTGAAACAGTTCTGTGAGTGAAAACATGGAAACGAATGACATTTATTAAAAATTTTATTTTTTTTTTTTACATATTTTGAAGACAAACCAAATAAATAAATGGGAAATTTTTATTAAGAATGACAAAAAATTAAACTGCATTGAAAAAGACATTTTATAGTGACAGTTAATTTAAACTGGAAATTGCAATGTGAGTATGATTTACAAAGCTAAAACAAAATGACCAAAAGTCCGAATTAATAGATAAAAATTACTAGATTTCAAAATCTAGTTCCGCCTAAACGTTTGGAATAGCTTATATATGCTGTTAACTTTTTTTAAAACAAACTAAGAGAAAATTTAGATTTTAGTAGTTTACATCTTTGAAATTATATGTCAGGTTGGTATTAAACATGGTAAAAAATCAGCTGTGGCCACCACAGGACCGAGCGCCATTACAAAGTTCTTGTATAAAATACATTTTAGCAGCAGGGTAGAAATAACTTGGCCTAATATTTTCTAACAGAGATATTATTTATCATGACCATGGAAAACTTACACATAAGTATGAAAAAATAAGATACTTAAAAAAATTACGAAAAATTTTTCAAATTTTTTTCGTTTTATCAAAAAATGTCTCAAATAAAAGTTATTAGTTATTGCATTTATAGCAACTTTTGTTCAATAATTGTTTTCGAAATATTTTTCTGTTGCTAAATATTTTAAATCTTAAAATCGACACGAGTAAATTCCCATTTCTAGTCAAGCGATTTTTACCAAAAGTTGATCAACTCGTGCTATTGATGTCAAAAGCTTATATATGCAGTTTCATAAAAATCCTTTCAGCCGAATTTGCTCTGCACGTGTACACAGACAGACAGACAGATGGACGGACGGACAGACGGACAGACAGACCGACAGACATCATGCTAAAAATAGTCAAAACGTTATGTAGGGACCTCAATTCGTGAAGATCCATCGAAATTTAAAGATTGAATTATGTGTTAATAAGAATGGAGGCAATTTTTAACAATATTATTAATTAAAATTGTACTATGTCATAGAATTAAACTGTTCAATACATTTTGATATTCATTTGTTTCATTCATAGCACGCTGATTCCTGTGCGATTTGATTTAAATTAATGTCAATTTAATATGAATATTTCTCAAAATTTTTGTGATGTAAGGGTACTAAACTGTGTATTCGTTGAATTCAGAATAAAATTCCCTTGTTCGTGAAGATCTCGAAATATCAAAATCGGTATGATCACAATACCTCCCTTATATAGGTAACGGGTGTTTTTTTTAGAGGTATAGAACTTTAAATTGCAATAAAACAACGATGGATTATTCGATTGACATGAATTTTTTTTTATTCGAAAGATAATCTTGTGGCATTACATTAAATCATACCAACAAGACGGCACAACATGTCACACAGCTCGTGCCACAATCGATTTATTGAAAGACACGTTTGGTGACCGCCTAATTTCACGTTTTGGACCTGTGAATTGGCCTCCAAGATCTTGTGATTTAACACCGCTGGACTACTTTCTGTGGGGCTATGTAAAGTCATTGGTCTATGCGGATAAGCCACAAACGCTTGACCATTTGGAAGACAACATTCGCCGTGTTATTGCCGATATACGGCCACAAATGTTGGAAAAAGTCATCGAAAATTGGACGTCCAGATTGAACTACATCCGAGCCAGCCGTGGCGGTCATATGCCAGAAATCATATTTAAAATGTAATGCCACAAGATTATCTTTCGAATAAAAAAAAAATCATGTCAATCGAATAGTCCATCGTTGTTTTATTGCAATTTAAAGTTCTATACCTCTAAAAAAAACACCTATTATATGTTGGCGGTCGGTAAAAATGGTAAACTAATGGCGCCTATAGGTCTGAGTGATTCTTTAAAATATAATTAAACCATTGCAAGCACCGAGAAAAAGCAGTGAAGTAAGCCTTTTGCCCAGAAGCCTATTTCTGTCTCTGCATACAGTGGCTCCTGCTTTCGAAAATAAGCGCTCTGAAGGAACTGACGTCGCTACTACAGACAAGAATTTCTGAGCAATTTTATATAATTTAGGGAAGACTGTCTTCATATCGTCCCAAACCAGTAGCGGCAGTAAGGAAAACTTACGCTAGGGGCAAAACCGTGTTTTGGCGCTCTTGGCAAATAAAAGTGATAAGCAAAAACAAGGTTCTCACCTCCCAAAATCTAAGTGATGAGCAAAAAAAAGGTCCTCACCTCCCAAAATCCAAGTTATGAGCAAAAAAAAGGTCCTCACCTTCGCAATATGGCGCCCCTTAGTTAAGCTCGTCAGCGCCCTTTTCCTTAGTGCGCTAGGGGCCGCCGCCCTCTCCGACCCCCCTTACTGCGGCTCTGAGTAGCGGATTGGATTTCAGAGGTGAAACTGGATTTTTCAAATACAGTGATGGTTCATGTTCAGTTTTGTTAGAACCACGTTGGCCTTTGCCTGATTTTAGATTCCTTTTCCCATGTGCAATGTCAGTATGTTCCAGCAACCAGATTGCCATACTTTCGATGTATACCATATTTTCGAACGGAGGGGTATCAGATATCTTTAATATTTCATTTTAAACAAAATTCTGTATCTTTAAATATTTTTAATAAAACCTTCAGCGAAACAAACAAGTTTAAATCTAATTATTCACAACATGTTTTTCTTAATATATTTTCACTTATTTTCTAAAACTTTTCTCAAAAACAATGAAAACTTTTTCACCATAAAACCAGATAATACAAGTTTTATAAAATGATTGGACGTAAACAAGGGTATGATTAAATAATTCAATAAATATGGCTTTCATCAGTAACTTCATTAAAAAATCATAACATTATTTTTCACATCCACCTAATTTGATATAATAACAATTGATTCCAACAATGAAAATTAATATTTTAAATTAGCAAATGATTTCGTTTATACGTTTAAATGTGTGTTAAATAATTATTATTTTACTGAATAATTAATAAAAGCAAATTAGTGTCGACCTATTTTATTCACTGTATGTATTTACTGCGATAATATGTTCAACTTTCAGATTACAAAACAAATTTATTTTCCGCTTTTACCATAGTTTTGGATTGGGTTATGAAGCCTTCGAAAAACACAGGAATAGTATGGATGCAAAAATACCCTTGCTGAGTTATAGTTGTAGGGTTTTTTCCCTAAAGTAGGAATTAGATCATACCGATTTTGACATTTCGAGATTTCGATGGATCTACACGAATTGAGGTCCCTACATAACGTTTAGACTATTTTTGGCATGATGTCTGTCGGTCGGTCTGTCCGTCTGCCTGTCTGAGCAAATTCGGCTGAAAGGATTTTTATGAAACTTCATATTTAAGCTTCTGCCATCAATAGCACGAGTTGTTCAGTTGCTAAAAATCGGTTGACTAAAAATGAGAGATTACTCGTGTCGATTTTAAGATTTTTGTGAATATTTCACAACACAAAAATATTTCGAAAAAATTTATTGAACTAAAGTTGCTATAAAAGCAATAACTAACAACTTTTATTTGAGATATTTTTTGATAAAACGAAAAAAAAATTAAAATTTTTTCCAAATTTTTCCCTAATAATTTTAGGTCATTACGGACCAAACATTAATTTCTTCTAGGCAAAACAAGATGTGAGAATTCCAAAAATTTAAACCTCAAGTCTCTATCTCTTACCTTTTCTGAGATATGAATTTTTGAAATTTACAAAAAAATCAAAATTTTCAATAGTTTTAGGTCATTACGGACCAAACATTAATTTTTTCTAGACAAAACAAGGTGTGAGAATTCCAAAAATTCAAACCTCAAATCTCTATGTGTTACCTTTTTTGAGATATGAATTTTTAAAATTACAAAAAAATCAAAATGTTCAATAGTTTTAGGTCATTACAGACCAAACATTAATCTTTTCTAGATAAAACAAGGTGAGAATTCCAAAAATTCAAACCTCAAATCTCTATGTCTTACCTTTTTTGAGATATGAATTTTTAAAATTACAAAAAAATCAAAATTTTCAATAGTTTTAGGTCATTACGGACCAAACATGAATTTTTTCTAAACAAAATAAGATGTAAGAATTCCAAAAATACAAACCTCAAGTCTCTACCTCTTACCATTTTTGAGATACGAATTTTTGAAATTTACAAAATAAAATAAAAATTTTACCAATTAGTTTTAGGTCATTACGGACCAAATATTACAGAAAAAACATCGTAAAACGTAAATTTTTTAAAGATTTAAACCTTAGGTCTCTATTTCTTACCATTTTTGAGATATAGTTTTTGATTTAATACCCAAATTTCCAAAAATAACTACACTTTCACGAGACCCAATATATTCAATTGTAAAATACGTACAAAAAATAACTTAGAATTTATAAGAAAGACATTTTAATGTTATCTCGATGTTTTGTTAACAACAAATGAATTAGTATGGGATTAAAAAAATAATTAATCCTCTTAAATAAGTTGATAAGGAAATTTTATTTTTATATCATTAGCAGAAATTACGTAATCATTTATGAGACGAAACATGTATATCTGAAAAAATATATGTATAAACTGTGAATTTTCATAGTTTACAGGATTTCGTAAGCAGGGCTGATATTAAAAATATTTGAGAAGATAACATTCAAAATATGATTTATCACAGTAATACAGTTTTGAAATTATTGTAGTAAACATTACAAACCAATTTGCAACAAGTTTGGAACCTAACTTTACGACCTACTTATTTTTAAGGTCCCAAACAATTAATTCAAATATGTTATTAAAATTTTAAAGAACTAAATTACGAAAAATCGATATTTAAATTTGACAAAAATCACGTTTTGCATGAACTAAGTGGACAAATATGGTTTAAATTGACAAAATAAGGATTAAATTTGATTTGAATGTTTATTATAATGTTTCTATGTTTATGTTTGTTAATATGGATCTTACTAGCATTAGCTAAATAAATAAACTATTATTATTATTAGTATTATTAACAAACATAGGTTTACATTATTTTATTTATTATTTTTTTAATATTATTATGTATTTATCATTTTTTTAAATATGGAAATGTCAACTTTAATTTTGCAAACAATCATATCTCAAAAAGAGATAGAGACCTGCGGTTTGAATTTTTGAAATCCTCAGACTTTAAATAGTTTAGAAAAAAATTGAAGATTTAGTGGTTAGCACACAACTTTATTAATAGGCCATCAAATAAAATTGTCGAAAAGTACCAAAAATTGAAAATTAAAAAATTGATGTGAAGTGTGAATTTTCACACATTTCAGGGTTTCGCAGGTTTTAGTAAGTGAATGATAATTATTTGGGATGCCAAAATAAATTTTATGTTAAAATATTTTATTTGTTAATTTTAATTCGAATGGCTAATACCATTATTTAGGTTTCTAAATATGTCCAGTATTTTTTTTTTTTATATATAGCAAGGTTCATTAAGATTTTGAAAATTGCATAACCCCGCCCAGCCTGTCTCATTTTTAGGGTTTTGTAAGTATGACCAAAAAACCCTTATACCGTCATTTTGTCGTCTGTCTGTCTGTCTGTCTGTCTGTCTGTCTGTTCGGTAAAAATTGTAGCCAAACGGCTAAACCTAGAGAGTTGAAATTTGGCATACTTATACAACTCTTTGACCCGCATATAGGAAAAATACTAAAATATCTAAAAAACATACCCCCCTAAAAATATAAACAAATATGTGTTCATCGAAAACAAAAATATTTTTTTTTAATTCTGAGTAGGGTATCAAATGAAAGCCCTTAGTACGTGGATTACCGATAAAATTTTTATTTTTGCAAAATAAATTATTTTGATGCGATTTTTGCCAAAATTGTGCAAAAAAATGTTGTCCCACACCATGTAGCCCAGATGGTTTAAACTAAAAATCTAAAAAATTCTAAGTAATGTATATTGGTGTGAACCGAAATAGTACAACAGGAATTTTTGATCAGATTATGTTTTCGGAAAATAACGCATTTTTTGTGATTTTTAGTTCACAAAGTACAAAAGTTATACCAATGTCAAGACACTCACATGCAAGGCGTGCGATAGCGTAATGGGTTAGAGCACTGGTATGAAACGAAGGGTTTCGAGTTCGAGTACGGAGTGAATTTTATTTTTTCTGTTTTTTTTTTGCATTTTTATTATGTTGAAATTATTTTGTCAAAATTCTAGTTATATTTTGACAAATGATGCATTTAAGTTTAAAGAGCGTAAATTTAATAACCAGTCTTATTATATGATTAACAGACGATAAATTATTTTAAAAATATCGTTCATTTTGCCGTGATTACTACAAAGTAAAATTTGTCCTACACACTCAGCATACCGCCTTCACTTATTATATACCTGCGAAACCCTGAAATGTGTGAATATTCACACTTCACATCAATTTTTGTATACTTACATGTAACGTTTCCATGGTCATGATAAATAATATCTCTGTTCGAAAATATTAAGCCAAGTTATTTCTACTCTGCTGCTAGAATGTATTTTATACTTTATGATGGCGGTCGGTCCTGTGGTGGCCACAGCTGATTTTTTAATTTCTGAGTCGTATTAAAAGTATAATTACAATTTTTTACAATGTCCCGTATACGATTTTATTTCTGTAAAACAAATAACCTAGTTTGGTAGATTATTATTGTTATATATTACCCAATATATTTCCTATAAATTACTACATGAGATTTTCCATGAAATAAATTGCAAATACAATCGAACTAGTAATTAATGAAAACGGAGTCAATAAAATTACATTCATTATTCTACTGGTCAGCTACTATTAATTATGTCCTTTTATGCATGCTGCATAACATAAAAAAATCACGTTAACTGTGTAACATATACTTGGAAAATAATTATTTTAGAATAGTGAAAACAAAGAAATTGATTTTGATTGAATGTGTGTTCGTATTGACGTGTTTTCACATTTACCATTTACTCTAAATCCTGACAGTGATATATTGGTACCACTGAATGAAAGGGGATTTCAAAAGTCTCCCTAATAGCAAAGTGACGTAACAGGGGGATACATCAGATTATTCATTTAGATAAAAATTAATAGCATATTTGAATGCATGTTGGATATTGGAAAAGGTATTTAAATGTTTTATATTGGGAAAGCTTGTAAAACCTTATTTTATTAAGAAAGTATTGCCTCTATCATTGTTGCTTGGTTGTCTCCCTATTAATCATTAATTTTGGCTCGACAACCTTTTCTAGATCTTGGATTTTTAAGGATTCTTTTACATTATGTCCTCTTATTAGAGACCTACCAATTTAAGATTAACAGTTTTAAGATTATTTGGAATAGACCAGTGGTCTTCAACCTGCTTACATCTGCGGAACCCTACAGTTTAAATGCTATTTCTTTGGAACCCCAAGGCAAAAAGCCACATTAGCCTGTCTTTTTACCGACCGCCAGCATATATAAGGGAGGTATTGTGATCATACCAATTTTGACGTTTCGAGATTTCGATGGATCTCCACGAATTGAGGTCCATACATAACGTATTGACTATTTTTAGCATGATGTCTGTCGGTCTGTCTGCCTGTCCGTCTGTCTGTCCGTCTGTCTGTCCGTCTGTCTGTCCGTCTGTCTGTCCGTCTGTCCGTCTGTCTGTGTACACGTGCAGAGCAAATTCGGCTGAAAGTATTTTTATGAAATTTCATATTTAAGCTTCTGCCGTCAATCGCACGAGTTGATCAACTTTTGGTAAAAATCGGTTGACTAAAAATGGGAGTTTACTCTTATTTTTACTTTAACTTTTATTTGAGACGTTTTTTGATAAAACGAAAAATTTTGAATAATTTCTGTAAAATTTTTCGAAATTTTTTCCAAGTCTCAATTTTTTCATATTTATTTGTAACGTTTCCATGGTCATGATAAATAATATCTCTGTTAGAAAATATTAGGTCAAGTTATTTCTACTCTGCTGCTAGAATGTATTTTATACAAGTACTTTTGATGGCGGTCGGTCCTATGGTGGCCACAGCTGATTTTTTTACCAACACATTTTCGCGTTTTCTAGAAAAATCGTGTTCCCTCTACCTTGATAAATTGTGTATATGAATTCTAAATATGTTTCACAGGCCAGATTAAGTTGGATTAGGGGTCAGATATTTAAAAATCACAAAGGACGGGTGGGAAAAATTCCGATAACATATATTAAAACATCATGTTTTTAACATATGCATATTAAAAAATTTAACACTGTGCACCAAAATTTTTAACTAACTAAAATACCCTCTTTTCGATTACAAATGTTACCTTTTTTTGAGGGAATATTTTCCACGATTCTTACATTTTTCTCAATTTTCTTATCTTTATTGACTTATTTTAATCTGGAGGTCTATATATTAGGTTTGGCTGCGTTGCCAGCTTGCCACATGGGAGATATGTCAACAAGTATTTTTTGACAAAAAAACATGCTGTCCATTCTCCCTCGAGATATTCGCTTAAAATGTCTACACCACCTGAGCACAGAATTTTTGCGGTTAAATTCATATATCGAATTCTAGGAACGTTGCAAACTTTTTTAGTTTTATTTAAGAAACTAGGGCAGTGGTCTTCAAACGAGACATCCGAGGAAATCTTTTTAGTGTGAAAATCAGTCAGAAAATCAGAAATCTCTGGATGGTACTCACGGAATCCTGGGAATACAGTTTAAATTCTGCTGACTTATAAATACAATGCCATGGAAGTAAAAGAAACATAGTAAAATAGAAATTTAGAAGTACGAAAAACGAAACTTCTGTCAAAGAACACCAAGATCAGATAATACCAAGCTATAGTACGTCCCATACTTATGTATTGCTCCGAAACATGAATTTTAACAAAACGAGATCTTCATTGTTTTCGAAAATAAAATGTTACGCGGAATCTTTGATCCCGTGCAAATTAATGATGAATAGAAAATCCGTAAGAACAAAGATATCCAAGAACTGTACTTAAGGCCGAGTATCACACAAAAACAGCTTAGATTGGTCAATAGATCCAAAGCGTAATATTCATCAAAAGAAGATGATGGTGAGTGTTTGGTGGTCTAGCGCAGGTGTGATCCATTAGGATTTCATAAAACCTGGTTCATCGATCACAGCAGTAATATACTGCAACCAACTGGACGAAATGATGCAAAAACTTAAAGAAAAATAGCCTAGTTTGGTCAACAGATCGACTCCTATCTTATTGCACGATAACGCTAGACCACACACTGCACAAATGACTGTGGCAAAACTACAGGAATTGAAGTTGGAACTTCTTCATCGTCCTCCATACTCACCAGACCTAGCCCCCACTAACTACCACTTCTTCCGCAATTTGGACAACTTTTTAATAGGAAAACAATTTCTTAACTCCGACTTTTTTTGCAATAAAATTAAAATGTGTCCGGAAGACATTGTATGAGCTGCGCCATTATATGAATATGGCCTCAGTATTGGCATATCACTGGTGTGTTGGATATAGCTAAAAACTCTATTAATTAAGCTATAAAGCGTCATCAGCGAACTGGCATCTGCATAAAAAAAACTGGTTCAAATCATCCACGAGGCACAAGTGCTCGAAACGACTGATTTCTTACACTAATTGTTCTGCGCGATCGTCAATAGTCTTTTACTTTTCTCGCATGTCATTAAGAAGAAGATTGAAATTTAGAAATTTCATCACAAACTGTCCAAAGACGATTGAGGAAACAAGGGCTTTTATCCAGAAGACCAGTAACTTGCTAGGATTTTCTCGCAAATTATCAAGTTGGAAGATTACGTTTCGCCTGTGAGCATTTGAATTGATTGGACACTATAGCTATATATTGTGCAGAAATAAGTAGGAAAATAAAATAAAGTTATCAATTAATAATAAATTAATCATAACCAAAAATATCATATGATTAATCAATTAACTGAAACAAAATAATCGATTATTTCAATAATTCGATTAATCGTTGCAATCTCTGCATCTACATCTGGTGGATAGATTAGCAAGGACCTTCAAAAAAATTAAATGCGAACAACTTTCTTAGACTTACTGCACTGTCTAAAATGGAAACATGTTGAAAAGGCAAAAACAGTATAAAGGTTTTTGCAAATGATGTTTCCCTTCCTGCAGGGAAATTTCTATAAACCAAACCAAACAATAGTTAAATTCAACACTGTCTCGTATCCTTTGGAATGTAAAACTGATATCTGTGTCTGTCACCTAGCATCGTGTTTGTTATTAATCCACTGTGTATTGTAGGATCAAAAGGATAATTCGAGCCTATTATGATCAGTTTGGCGCTTCCATTCCAAACAACCAAACAATGTTAAAGGTTTTTGTACATTCGAAAACAGCATTGCAGTTATAGCCGATAAATTTATAAGCACATTCGTTAGCCTCAGATTTTCAAAAGCTAATTTAATGCTTTGTTAACTATTTCGTTTGTAGAAATTTACTTCAGAATAAAAAATAAAATTTAATGTGATTTTGCGATACAATAGAAATCTACAAATGAACAGTTCCTTTTTAATTTATATAATGAACTGATATGAAAGCCATTTTTTGGGTTTTGTAGGTATGTTCAAAAAACTCATAACGTCTCACATGTGTCTGTCTGTTCAGTATAAATTATAGCCAAAGGCTGTATCTAGTTCAGGCATGTGCAACTTCCAAAAGATCAAGGGCCGGATACCAATCTGAAATAATCTTCGCGGTACTTTTTAAGGTTTTTTTTTTTTAGAATCATCAGTTTTTTTAAATAACTTCACTGAAATTGTCTTTATTATAAAAAATGTAAGTTCATAACATTCATAAAAAACACAAGAAAAAAATTAAAAATCTTTTGTAATGAATAAATATTGTTAAATAAGAACAAAATGTTTATTTAATTTTAATGGGACGGTTGGGACTTCATATTTCTCACAAGTTTGTCAATTATTGGGGAAACAACTGATGTAGCAACACGCAACGTGTTTTCTAAGTGCGAAACCATTATGGGCGTCCTTTTTTTTGATTTAACGAAATTCAACCAAGAAAATAACTACTCACATTTATAAGTACTTCCAAAGAGCGTAATCCTCTTCTAAGCAAAAGCTGTGAGTTTCGGACATTTATCAACTAGGAAATATTTATTATAAAACTCAATTAGTGAAATGTCCTTCATTTTTTACTTCAATCTGAGTTCTATACGTTCGGAACATTTTCAGGGGTTTCACAACTTTAATTAAATGGTTTAATTGTTTTTTTTTTTTTAATGACTATTTGGATACAAAGATTTTGGTAAATTTTGAAAATTGAATAACTTTAAATCTGAGGGTGCTACAAAATTTTATTAGGTCTTTATTAATGTTCGAACAAACGAACTAAGCTAAGGACGCCGGCCTAAATACACTAACACATACACACTAAACCGCCGCTGTTGCCTTTTCCAGTTCACATTTATTACTTGCTTACGACATAAAGGGTTATTTATTTATTACTTGCGTAGATAAATACATTCGAAATCATGGTAACACTGTGCATTGGGACACTACGAGTAGTGTCCGCCTGAGTATTGTTTTCTAGATCTAAATTTTTAAAATCTAACACTTATATATAAATTTTTTGAATTAGAAATAATAAAAATAAATATAGGCAGATATATTTAGCTAGTTTAATGCAATTTTAAAGTATAAATGAGATTTTAAATTCAGATTTTTTTTTTATTAAATTTTTTTAGGAGGTCACTATCCCAGTGCCACCCTGTCTCAGACGCCGCTGGGCCTAGGGGCTCTAGTTAGAAAATAAAAGTAATAATTTCCCCCCTCCGTGGCGCCCAGATTCAGGTGGTCGCTTATACTCGCCTGATTTATAAGTGATGAATTTTCCATTCTCCGAAATCGCAAGGTTGAGTGTTTCGGAGTGTATTACCAGAATCTAGCCATTTAATGAACTGGAGGATTAAGCTGTCAGGTGATATTTCAGTGTTATGTCACATACGTTTGTCTGACAGTATGTTTGTTTGTAAAGTGTTATAGTAATCTGTTTGGACAGTTTTCTCTCTGGATTACGCTGAATCTCGTTTAGAGAAGTGTAAAGTGATGCTAAAAAATTAAATATGGAAAATCATTTCAAAAACTTTTATCTGGTTAGTGAAATGGTTTGTTGAAATTTTATAAAATTTTACACTGTTACATTATTCTTTTTGGACATCCCTAATACAAGGTGTCTCAAAAGAAATTTTATATTTATTTAGCTCACTGCGTGAACGCAACGTATCCGAGGGGCGCGGGGGTTATGTCAATCGGTATCCTGGCTCTTGGGAATTCAGACGCTATGGAGCGTTTCTCGGGAGCAGACCGCGCGTTATGCGTGCAAGAGTTTTACAAACACGGTGATTCGGCGACTGTAGCGCGTAGAAAATTCTGCAGTATTCGAGGTTTTCGCCACTTAAATGATGCGCCAAGCATTCCTCTCATTCGACATTGGGTTAAAAAGTTTGAAGAGACTGGTACAACGCTGGATAAATCAAAATCCGGGCGACCTAGGTCATCAAGAACGGTAGAAAACGTGGAGAATGTTAATCAGTCTGTTCGTGACGACCCGAACCTTTCAATTCGGAAGCGCTCAAGTGCTTTAAATGTGCATAGATCATCATTACATCGCATTATGCACAAAGACCTAAAGCTTCACCCCTATAAAATTCAATTGGTGCAAGAATTAAAGCCCCAAGATGCCAGTCAGTGGCTTAATTTAGTAAATCAGGTTATTGAGCGATTTTCAACGTTTACCAACATTTTGTTTTCGGATGAAGCTCATTTTCATGTTAATGGCCACGTAAATAAGCAGAACTGCCGCTACTGGAGTGCAACGAATCCGAAACGTAAACATCAGAAACCCCTACATTCGCCTAAAGTGACCGTATGGGCTGCGATGTCGGTGCGAGGAATTATCGGCCCTTACTTTTTTGAAGACGAAAGGGGGCGTGCAGTTACTGTGAATTCAGAGCGTTATGTGGAGATGTTAGACAACTTCTTGGTACCTGAACTGCAAAACTTTCCTGGCTATAACCAAAGAACATGGTTCCAACAGGACGGAGCAACTTCACACACGTCCAATATGTCTCTGCCACGTGTTCGTGAAATTTTCTCAGGCAAATTGATCTCCCGGAGAGGTGACATAAATTGGCCTCCACGCAGTCCAGATTTAACCCCTATGGACTTTTTCCTATGGGGTTATCTTAAATCTAAAGTTTACGCCAATAAACCGACTTCACTGGCGCATTTGAAAGAAAATATCCGTCACGAAATGGCAGCCATCCCTGAGTCCACCTGCCGAGACGTCATAAGTAATTTTACTGTTCGATTAAATGAGTGCCAAGAACGCGAGGGTCTACATTTAGACGATATTATTTTTAAGAAATAAATCCCCAAAAAGTGTATTTTAATATTTAATAAACATTTTTTCTATATACGGCTTACTTTTTTTTTAATCGAATGATTTCGGAGACAAACAAGAAATTTTAGAGACCGCTACATACTTTGATCGACATGAATAATATTTTGCAGATTTCTTCTCTAAGAAAGTGTGGATTAAATAACGTATAGAAATGTCTAGGATTTCGTAGGCATAAACGAGAAACTCTAAACTCTAAACTCTCCTATATCCTTTGACTGATATGAACAATATTTTCCAGATTTATTCTTTAAGAATCTACGAATATAATTACGTACAGAAATGTCTAGGGTTTCGTAGGTATAAACGAAAAACTCGGGATACTCCTATATGCTTTGACCGATATGAACAATATTTTGCAGATTTATTCTGTAAGAATCTACGAATATAATTAAATATAGAAATGTCTATGGTTCCGTAGGCATAAACAAGTAGCTCTACACTCCTATATCCATAGACCGATATGAACAATATTTTACAAACTTATTTTCTAAGAATCTACGAATATAATTTCATACAGAAATATGTAGGGTTTCGTAGGCATAAACGAAAAATTCTTGACACTCCTATATGCTTTGACCGATATGAACAATATTTTGCAGATTTATTCTGTAAGAATCTACGAATATAATTAAATATAGAAATGTCTATGGTTCCGTAGGCATAAACAAGTAGCTCTACACTCCTATATCCATAGACCGATATGAACAATATTTTACAAACTTATTTTCTAAGAATCTACGAATATAATTTCATACAGAAATATGTAGGGTTTCGTAGGCATAAACGAAAAATTCTTGACACTCCTATATGCTTTGACCGATATGAACAATATTTTGCAGATTTATTCTGTAAGAATCTACGAATATAATTAAATATAGAAATGTCTATGGTTCCGTAGGCATAAACAAGTAGCTCTACACTCCTATATCCATAGACCGATATGAACAATATTTTACAAACTTATTTTCTAAGAATCTACGAATATAATTTCATACAGAAATATGTAGGGTTTCGTAGGCATAAACGAAAAATTCTTGACACTCCTATATGCTTTGACCGATATGAACAATATTTTGCAGATTTATTTTGTAAGAATCTACGAATATAATTGCATACAGAAATATGTAGGGTTTCGTAGGCATAAACGAAAAATTCTTGACACTCCTATATGCTTTGACCGATATGAACAATATTTTGCAGATTTATTTTGTAAGAATCTACGAATATAATTGCATACAGAAATATGTAGGGTTTCGTAGGCATAAACGAAAAACTCTAGACACTCCTATATGCTTTGACCGATATGAACAATATTTCGCGGATTAATTTTGTAAGAATCTACGAATAAAATAACATATAGAAATGCTAGGGTTTCATAGGCATAAACAAGTAACTCTAAACACTCCTATATCCTTTGACCGATATGAACAGTATTTTGCGCATTTATTCTGTAAAAATTTACAAATATAATTACTTATAGAAATGTCTAGGGTTTCGTAGGTATAAACAAGTAACTCTAGACACTCCCATATCCTTTGACCGATATGAACAATATTTTGCAGATTTATTCTCTAAGAATCTACAAATATAATTATGTATAGAAATGTCTAGGGTTTCGTAGGCATAAACAAGAAACTTTAGATACTCCTATATGCTTTGACCAATACGAACAATATTTTCCAGATTTATTCTCTAAGAAACTGCGGATAAAATCACATATAGAAATGTCTAGAGTTTTGTAGGCATAAACATGAAACTCTAGATACTCCTATATGCTTTGACCGATATGAACAATATTGTTCAGATTTATTCTCTAAGAAACTGCAAATAAAATAACATAAAGAAATGTTTAGGGTTTCGTAGGCATAAACAAGAAACTCTAGACACTCCTATATCCTTTGACCAATATGAACAATATTTTGCAGATTTATTCTCTAAGAACCTAGGGATAAAATGACATAAAGAAATGTCTAGGGTTTCGTAGGCATGAACGAGAAACAATAGACGCTCTTATATACTTTAACCGATGTGCATAATATTTTTCAGTTTATCCCTATATAATACTGACCTTATTTTTTATTTACACGATTATTTAAACTGATTTGAGATTTATTTATTTATTTTATTTATTTAAATTATAATTTATTAATTTTTTATTTATTTTAAAGTTAATAATGTGCTTGCCAACACAGTTGGCAACGAGTACAAGAGTTGTTCTGTGGTAGATATGGCAGGGGAGGATAGCTAGTCAGCAGTTGAGATCTACAGCAAAAAGGTATAAAAAAAAGGAGACTGCGGAGCAGGAAGGGCAAAACGCATGATGTAAGATACTTAGATGACACCTAAATTACCCCTTAAAATCAAAAGTGGCGGAAGTTTAATTTTTTTCGCAACCCTTTGTTATCGGTAGAGAGAAATGTAAGCTTAACCTATATTCACAAGTGAGTGGAACACTCATGTTCCGCGGAACACTGGTTAAGAACCACTGTTTTATAGGCAAACCTACCCCTTTAATATTAGCAGAATACGCCACTGGTTTGACTCCCTAAAAATTAATTACAGCTCTGAAATAAAAAATTTCATTAAAACAATTTGATGTCAAAGTGAAATCTAGGTATAAAAAAATTAATTACAATAAAATAAAAAAGTATTTTTAATTATTTTATTGCAATTTTGTATCGAGTTATTATTTTGATACGATTTATATTGAGCGCAATACTTATTTCCAGTAATGAAAATACTTTACAACTTTTTCAATATTTTGTTATTTATATAATAAAAGTTATCACCAGTAAATTTTTTATTTACTTCACACTTTTAATATCGCTCTTGAATAATGTATAGCACTTTGTAAGTTTCGTAATAGTTTGAATATTTTATTCAAGATATACAAATCGATGTTAGCATTAACTAGCTCTTGGGTGACAATAAAATGGCGGACCTAATGACAAAAGCAAATATGATAAACGTTTAAGAGGAAGAGCATTTATTGCTTGAAGCAATAAAAATAGAGAAACGTGGCGAAAAACAACAGAAGCTATTGAGGCATAATGTAACAATCATCATCATCATCTATTGTTGGATATACTACTTGCAGCATTACTATTTATTATATACGTGAACGACTTTCCATCCGCTGTAAATAATACATGTGTATTATATGCTGATGACACTAACCTAATAGTGACATCTAATTCCTTAGAAAGCACGATGAGTAAAAATACCGCAGTTGTTAACAAAGCCAAACTGTGGTTTACATCAAACGGCCTCATCTTAAATGATAGCAAAACTCAACACCTCCTCTTTACATTGAGAAACCATAATTTTGACAACCCAGACTTCGTAAATTTCTTGGGTGTTCATCTCGAACCCACCCTCAAGTGGCATCATCACGTTAGCTTCCTATCCAATAAATTATGTAGCACTGTATATCTATTAAGAAATCTTATGGCCGCAGTTTCCAGAGAAATTGTTCGCATTACTTATTTTGCATTGTTCCAGTCGCAAATATCCTATGTCATTTTAGCCTGGGGACATTCTCCGGCGGCAGAAAGAATCTTTTCCCTACAACGACGAGCTGTAAGAATTCTGGCTGAAGTCTCTTACCAAAGCGACTGTAGGCTTTGTTTCCCAGAACTGGAAATTATGACACTGCCTTCTCTATTTATTTACAATTCCCTATTGTATGCCCACAGAAACTTCAATGAACTTGTAACACATGAGCAGGTACATAACTACAACACTCAAAATAAAAGCAAAATCTATCCAACCTATATAAGACTCCAAAAATCAAGAAATAGTACTAACTATTATTCAGTAAAGTTCATGAACTTACTGCCTAATAATTTTAAATCTGACTGTTTTAATACTTTCAAAAATAAAATAATTTTTTTTTTAACAGACAATCCATTTTATTCTGTCAATGAATTCTTATCTTATAAATTTTAACGCGCTTGCTAGCTAGTCTCTCTGAACTCTTGTTTTAATATTTAGTACTATATATATTTATTTATTTTTTCTTCCATTTTAAACTATTATTTTGTGTATATTATGTGTAATTACGACTGACTTTAAACAATTTATGTATTGTAACATAGTCAATAAATTATATTATTATTATTATTATTATTATAGGTCTTTCTTAATTTAATCCAGTTTCCACTGTCCTGTGTCTTTTGCAAATTTATGACCTTTCGCTTGATGCCATCAGTCCAGCGAGTAGGTGGCCTTCTTCTGCTTCTTTTTTCTTGACACAGGTTTCGCTTAAGAATTATTTTGGTCCACCTATTTTT
The DNA here is from genome assembly GCA_963971575.1 of Liopterus haemorrhoidalis. Classification (NCBI taxonomy): domain Eukaryota; kingdom Metazoa; phylum Arthropoda; class Insecta; order Coleoptera; family Dytiscidae; genus Liopterus; species Liopterus haemorrhoidalis. Next base: position 40,364,698 of record OZ020619.1, read on the forward strand.
TCCCATTTCCATTTTATGGACGCCATCCTGTGGTATAAAGCTTATAGATCTTCCAGAGTGCTATAGGCCCGTGTTTCCCAACCGCCGATCCGTGAGATTTTTTTGCCGGTCCGTGAGATGTTTTTTTACCATGCAACCCTAATAAGTTGTAACCCACTTAATTTTGAGATGAAAATCTCGGTCCTTAATCTGTTAATTGCTTAAGTAATAATTTGTTTCTTTTTTCACTAATTATATGTAATTTTTTATTTGTTCATTTTTACTTGCCCGACCTTAATATATAAGGGGCAAGTATTGTAATCGCGAAAATTTTCGATGTCGAGATTTTGACTGATGACCACGTTTCATGGTCCAGGGACTCCAAAAAAACCTATTTTCGAAGTGCCGTCCGTATGTGTGTGTGTGTGTGTGTGTCTGTGTGTCTGTGTGTCTGTGTGTATACACGATAACTCAAGAACGGTTCAAGTTAGAGAATTCGTTCTGGTACTAAAATATTCTCCTATTACATGGGAAGAACCCTATTGTTTTTTATGAAAATCGGTTGATTAGAAATGGGAGTTTACTCGTGTAGATTTTAAGATTTTTGCGAATATTTAGCAACAGAAAAATATTTAGAAAAAATTTATTGAACAAAAGTTACTATAAATGCAATAACTAATAACTTTTATTTGAGACGTTTTTTGATAAAACGAAAAATTTCGAAAAATGTTTGTAAAATTATTTAAAATTTTCTCAATTTTTTCATACTTATATGTAACGTTTCCATGGTCATGATAATTAATTCGTAACTAGTAAAGCAAGCTTGGGACAAAAATTTGTATAGAACATAATTTGATATATTTTTGAAGATTTATCTAAATATATATATATATTTTTTTTAATTTACATTTTTTTAAATATTTTTTTTATGGGAGGGCAAGTCTAGCGGATGTTTCCCTTCGCCACTGGTTTTGTTTGTAATCAGTGCAATAAAAAATATAAAACTTTTGCGATACATATTACTTTCTAAACTTGCCGGTCCTTTATTTTCTAGGTCGCTTGCCGGTACGCCATGAAAAAAGGTTGGGAAACGCTGTTATAGGCTATATCAGTATTTCACAACTGAACTTCCTGGTGTGCCGTAAAAGCAAATTAATGAACCGATTTGAAAAATTATTTCAGTAGTGAATGTATTAGACCTTCCTGAGTTATATAAGTTATATCATTGTTTCTCAGCTGCGAAGACGCGATATCCAGGTGTGCCGTGAAAGCAAATTAAAGAACCTATTTTAAAAATTCTTTCAGTGTTGTATAGATTAGACCTTTCAAAGTAGCCTAGGCTATATTAGTGATTCTCAACTAGAGGAGTGCGACTCCCTGGTGTGTTGCGAAAACAAACCACTGAACAAATTTGTAAAATTATTTCTGCACGAGCAGCAGGCGAGTAGCGCAATTCATACGAGTGAGAAATGACTATTCCATGCAAATTTCATACTATGTTTTTTCCACGATTATATCTTTATTACCTATTTAATTTTTATTTAGTTCCTTTTAAAAACTAACAATTATTTGACAGTTGCTTTCGACCTGTTTATTACGTTGCCTAGCAACGACTATGTACGTTCTCATACGGAATCTAAATTTAGTTAAAATAACAATACTTACGTCAGCTAACGTTTTAACTATTTTTAACATGATGTCTGTCTGTCTGTCTGTCTATCTGTCTGTCTGTCTGTCTGTCTGTCAGTCTGTCTGTCGGTCAAATTCGCCTAAAAGTAGTTTTGTGAAACTTCATATTTAAGCTTATGACATCAATGGTACTAGTTGATCAAATTGGTAAAAATCGGTTAACTAGAAATAAAAGTTGCTATAAAAGCAATAACTAACAACTTTTATTTGAGACGTTTTTTTATAAAGCAGCATAAATTAAACAAGTACTTTGTGGCCACAGCTGATTTTTATTTATAATTTGCATTAAAAATTATATTAGATAGGTATTGCATTATTTAAAAATTTCATAATAAACATCTAAATTATTATTTTCTTAAAATTAAAAAAATACAGCCTATTATAGCTTTTTGCCTTGGGGTTCCAAAGAAATAGCATTTAAACTGTAGGGTTCCGCAGATGTAAGAAGGTTGAAGATCACTGGCTTAGACAAATATCTGGTTACACAGCAGTGTAGAGACTTCTAGTTTAGCTTTTGTCTTATTCGTACCTTTTTTCTCAAGCAACCGGAGTTTAAGCAAAGATTGTAAAAACAGATTTTTATTATTAAGGTAAACATGATTTACTCATTTAACAAATGTTAAAAATGAATTTTACAAAGTTAATAAAAGAAAATAATTTTATAATAAATTTTTCCGTTTCTCTCACTAAAACAGATAATAAAACTTTTATATCTTTTCTCTTTAACAAAGAGTAGTAACGTTAAATAAATATAGTGTAAAAAGAGCAATTTTCTGTAAGGTACAATCGTAAATAGTCTAGAAACTCTAGAATTTTTAAACAAACTCAAAAATAAATATAAAACTTCAGGCGTTTTCTTTGGTTGTGTTTTGCCGTTAAATTCTACTAACATTTAGTGCGAGAACGTTGCTATTTTAAAGTAAGAATGTATCTAGGATTGTCTAGGGACTATTGTTTTTGTCATGTTTTCTTAGTTTTAGAGAACTGTTTACCCAACTTCTATGTATTACACACTGACCAATATCTTCCTAGAACTTCAATACTATTAGCCGGACCATAAAAATTAAGTGCGTTCGGATAACTGTATAATGTTAACTCTGTGTCGTTCAAGTTTTTTGTCAGGTGACCACTGTGCACATTGTGCAAGAAAGTCAAAGACGAACGCTTTGTTCAGATTGTGCAGTTCAAATATTGGTCAAAATAAAAATAAATAAATAAGTTTATTCAGTAAATAATTAAAATACATAAAATTACATGGTTAGCACACAGCACCCGTTACAAAAGTAACATAATCTGTATTTGGATATGTTGTTGTATGCATTGGTTATCAGATATTAGAGTAATATTCTTTAATTCTAGGAAAAATTTCAAAAAACCTAACAAAAGTTGAGAAATATGTGATAATGTTATGTGAGAGTGTAAATGTTATGTGAGAGTGTAAATTTTATGTGGTTAATGCCGGGTTTACATTGGTAGAGTAACAGAGCTACAGTGACTGTATAAAGACAGTGTGGCCATATGAACTGTAGCCGCCATGTTTATTCCAGATTTGTATTGGGTTATCACGGATTCTTTAATATCTCTTCGGGTCGATGGGATATCGACTTAGTTTTTGCTTACAAAGATTACACATACATATGCCGAAAAACTTATTTCAGGATTTTGTCCTAATCAACCCCTAAAGGGGTGAATCTACAAACGGGGTGAATTTTACATCCCGTCGTATTTCCTGTGTTTGTTGAGTTATAAGGTTTCTTTTTGGCACATAGGTGTCTTTTTATAATATCTCGAAATGGTTTTGACAGTTTTTTAAAATTTCACCCCTAAAGGGTGAAAAGGGGTAATATGTGATTTCAAGGATTCTTTAATATCTCTTAGGACCAATAAGATATCGACTTGCTTTTTGCTTACAAAAAATACCCATACAAAACCGAAAAACTAATTCCAGCATTTTGTCCTTATCAACCCCTAAAGGGGTGAATCTACAATTGGGGCGAATTATACATCCCGCCGTATTTCCTGTGATTGTAGAGATGTGACATTACTGTTTGGCACATAGGTGTATTTTTAAAATATTTCGAAATGGTTTTGACAGTTTTTTTAAATTTCAGCCCCAAAGGGTGAAAAGGGGTGACATGTGATTTCAAGGATTCCTTAATATTTCTTAGGACCAATAAGATATCAACTTAGTTTTTGCTTACGAAGATTACCCATACAAATGCCGAAAAACGTATTTCAGGATTTTGCCCTAATCAACCCCTAAAGGGGTGAATCTACAATCGGGGTGAATTTTACATCCCGTCGTATTTCCTGTGTTTGTTGAGTTCTAAGGTTTCTTTTTGGCACATAGGTGTCTTTTTATAATATCTCGAAATGGTTTTGACAGTTTTTTAAAATTTCACCCCTAAAGGGTGAAAAGGGGTAATATGTGATTTCAAGGATTCTTTAATATCTCTTAGGACCAATAAGATATCCACTTGCTTTTTGCTTACAAAAAATACCCATACAAAACCGAAAAACTAATTCCAGCATTTTGTCCTTATCAACCCCTAAAGGGGTGAATCTACAATTGGGGCGAATTATACATCCCGCCGTATTTCCTGTGATTGTTGAGATGTGACATTACTGTTTGGCACATAGGTGTATTTTTAAAATATTTCGAAATGGTTTTGACAGTTTTTTTAAATTTCATCCCTAAAGGGTGAAAAGGGGTAATATGTGATTTCAAGGATTCTTTAATATCTCTTAGGACCAATAAGATATCGACTTGCTTTTTGCTTACAAAAATTACCCATACAAATACCGAAAAACTAATTTCAGGATTTTGTTCTTATCAACCCCTAAAGGGGTGAATCTACAATTGGGGTGAATTATACATCCCGTCGTATTTCCTGTGATTGTTGAGATGTAACATTACTTTTTGGCACATAGGTGTATTTTTAAAATATTTCGAAATGACAGTTTTATAAATTTCAGCCCCAAAGGGGGAAAAAGGGTGACATGTGATTTCAAGGATTCCTTAATATCTCTTAGGACCAATAAGATACCGACTTGGTTTTTGCTTACAAAGATTACTCATACAAATGCCGAAAAACTTATTTCAGGATTTTGCCTAATCAACCCCTGAAGGTGTGAATCTACAAACGGGGTGAATTATACATCCCGTCGTATTTCCTGTGTTTGTTGTGTTATACAATTTCTTTTTTGCACAAATGTGTATTTTTAAAATATCTCGAAATAGTATTGAAAAACGTATGTTTATATAAAAAAAAAAAAAATAGGATATTTTCATATTAAAAAAGAATAAGCAGAACATGTTATATACCCTGATTTCAAAAAGAAATTACATAAGAGTTGGCTATGGAAAAATAAAATAATGTATACTACAAGCTTTATGTAACAATAAATAACTTATGACAACAAGAGTGATTTAATTAATTCAGACAGTAAATTAATTCTAAAGCTTTCTGTTGACATTACTTTTATTTTCCATAGCCAACCCTTATGCAATTTCTTTTTGAACTCATGGTATAAATGATATATTAATAAAGAAAACTGATGTATATATTATCAATTATGCATTTATTCAACTAAAATTATGGTCAGGTGAAAAATAAAATGAAATCAGTATGGAATAACATTAAAATTAATGAAAGTAAATACTTCTTATAATTGTGAAACCATCCATTTATCCATGATTTACTGGCATAATGTTTTTTTATGTTCATTTAGCCTTTTTTCCCAGCAATTTTTAACCTAAACATAACAAAACGTTTCCTTATTTTTAATTTTAATTTGTAACAATTTAAAATATGTGCACAGTTTACATTATCTACATTACTCATTACTCATCACAAACACAACAATATTCACTATTAAACGTCTAAATATACGTATATTATTTGAAAATATCACTTAAATCTATTGAAACACAAGCTAAACACATGTAAACCATATATAATCTGTAACAAATTTGGTAGAAACATGGCGGACTTCAGCTCGACCAATAGAAAATGAGACCATCGTATGGCCACACTGTCTTTATACAGTCACTGTAAACAGAGCTAGTAACTAGCGCAAGTACTAGGCGCTTTACTCTACTATCTTATTTTCAGGATAGTAGGTGTTCATACACAATTGACATACTTATCTTATTTTCTGGATAGTAAGTGTCAAAACCCATTTGACATCTTCACTGTGATTTTGTTGTGAAATTATCTTTTTGCAAAAAATAGTTTATGAATATGAATATACATCGTCGCCGACTTGATGCCATTAAAAAAATGGTATTTTGTATTACATCATTTCAAATTATATTACTCTAAAAATTATGTAAAACTAGTTATAACGTCTTTAGCTAAGCTACGGCTATAATATTAAGAATAGATTGATAACAATTATGTACGTGTCAAATATAAATATTACTTACGTTTACAAAACTCTTATAGACGGTGTTACAGCAATAGCACAATACACAAAAGAAAAAATAGTGAAAAAAATAAGTGAAAACTTTGACACACCAAAAATGTTGGATTGGAGATGCACTTCAAACGAAATATTTGCAATAACTGAATAATTACACAATTCGTAAAATGTCCCATATTTCCATGTGTTCTAGGAATTTTGGTTAAACCTACCTCCGAGCCCTTGTTCCAAAATTTAAAAAAGTTTAAAATGTATTTTTGGCAAAGATTAAAGCACTAGACCTATTTATGGTTTAATCCCTTTTGAATATTACCATAAAATTTTAAAACAAATTTCCTGTCTATATTGTGTTTTGCATAAAATTATTAACAACTGTGAAGAATGAATTTACACACATTTTAGGTTTTCAATTATTATGGTTTTTTAGGGTTTTGTAAGTATGACCACCGAAAAGCCCTTATAAGAAAAATAAATGTATATTAAATAAATGTTTTTAATAAAAATAAATATTTTTAAGAGTTTGAAAAGGTTGAAATACCATATATCACATGGTATTGTTAAATTGAAAAGAAATCATCAAATAATACATCAATGTTACAAAATTTATGTAAACAAATAATAACTTATTTGATATGTGTTGTTTTCTATTTGTTATGACAGGTTACCACTTGGCGCCAATTTCATATGTATCAATTTTGTGTACTAGTGGCAAAGATAGTAGCTAGTAAATACGTCGACGAGCTAGCTGCTATCCTAGCCCAACTACTGGCAGCTAGTACTCTACTAGCCACAATGTCAACTGTTTACACAGGGATAGTGACTAGTTGCTAGTTACTTGCGCTAGTTACTAGCTCTGTTACTCTACCAATGTAAACCCGGCATAAGTGTTGAAGCAAACGATGTTTCGGAAACCTCCTCTTGTGTCGTTTCGGTAATTCATCTAGGTTATACAGACCAATTGCATTTATTAATGGGTTCGTATGAATACTGTACTTTTCATAGAATTTTTTTGCATTTTTTAATATATATTCTTCTATAGTTGGTTGGTTTGCTACTTCGTGTATAAAAGTAATGCGGTTAAATTTTCTTAATTGTGAAGTCATTCGCAGGCATTTATTTTGAATAACCTGCACGTCATTTAAATAACTTGTCGATACACTAGCTGCAGATCCATAAGTTCCCAGCAAACATTTTTATACGGGCCAGTACTGGTAAAGCACATACTCCCCGGCATTGAAAGTAATGGGCCAGTACCCCGGTGTCCCCGGGGCCGTTACTGGCCCATTGATGTATCAGTTGCTGGCCCAGCAACGGTAAAGTGCAAAATAATCGCATTAGTTGCAAGATTTATTTCTGATGGTTTTAAGTAAAAAGTATGAGTGAAGAAGAGTGCTTATAAAATGCTGGTAAAGTACTTTGTATAGGCGGAATGCGAAATACAAATGTGAAGTAGGGTAACTGCAGCGAATTTCGACTACCAAATTTATTTATTTTTTAATTTACGTACTATTCAATATTTTGGTAGGAAAGTGGTCCCAATCGATACCTCATTCACTTATCTTTTAGGTGCTAAATATTTTCACGATGAAACAAGCTGTTAATACAACTTAAGTTCGACATAAAAAAATATGAAAAAAACGTTGATTTCAAAAAAGTGATGTTAATATCGACTACCCTAAAATTTTAAGATAATCAACGTTACTTGTCTCTTTTACATTTTATTTAGGTAAAAGAATATAATAATAGAGACTTTTAGTAAGACGTGATTTTAATTGTCGTCAAATTAGGTAAGGGAAACATGCATGCATGTAATATCGACTAGTCCGTAGTAGCTTCATTCCTCTAGTCGATATTACCTGCAATAAAATCTGTTTTCTTTAGCCTGTGATATTGTAACAAAATATTATGAAAATCAAATTTTACCAGCTAATATATATATATTTGGATCAGTTCTTATCAGTTTATTCAATGCAAAATATTTTGTTCAACTTTCCTTTGATAAACAAATGCTGATTAGAACCAATAAAAAAATATTTTAACATTTAAAAAATATAAATATCTACACTGTTCGTCTAACGACATTCACACGTGGCTTAAAATAAAGTGAGGTTAGTTTTTCACATAAACATAGTGTTACGTTATACTACCGCTACATGGCAGCAATTATTTGGAGAAATAATGGGATAGTCGAAATTACCTGCGTAGTCGAAATTCGCTGCAGTTACCCTACATTATTAATACTGGCGTTGCACTTACTTTTGGTGCCAGTAATTTACCAGCATAAAAGCAGTTTGCCAGCATTCGGCCGTTAGTTGAATGTTTGCTGGGTTAATATTGGTCTGATCACTATATTATACAACAATAATTTATTTTCAGTACTTAAGAAACTCTTAGTATTAATTAGACTGTAGATATTATGCATCATCATTTTTGCTTTTTTAGTAATATTATTAATGTGTTCTTTCCAAATTAATTTACTATCAAATGTTAGCAATAGATCTTATATTATAATATGTTTTCTGTAAATAATTTGCAGTTGAATGAAAATAATTACATTTTTACTAATTATTGTTAGTAATTAATTATTTTTTACTAATCAATAACTAGTTAGATAACAACAAATACAAAAAGTCTTGACCATGTAGGATTTTTATTAAATGAGTTATTTGAATAAAAGCGAAAAGTTGGGGGATGTAAAGTTAATGTCAAATTGTTTCGCGGACCCCTAGTAATGACTACGCGGACCCCATTTTAAGAAGTTAACGCTAACAGTTAATGCTGAATGGTATACAACAATTTGTTTGCCAGAAGTCATCGACAAAATCAGGAAAAACAACCAAAAATATCGTGAAAATTATTCTTCATCGTGAAAATTCAAGCTCCCACACAGCACGTCAAACAACTGATTATTTGAAGGAGAAAAACATCGAATTAATGTCTCATTGCCCGTATTCACTAGGTTTATCCTAACGACTTTTTTTTTGTTCCCCAATATCAAACAAAAACTGCGTGGATTTTCATCACCTCAAAAAGCTGTTTAAATCTTCGAAAACAATGTTTTTGAGATACCAACTTCAGAGTGGAAATTTTTTTTCGAGAATTGGTTTGAACGCATGCAAAAGTGTATAAATCTTAAAGGCGAATATTTTGAAAAGCAACAAAACAGTACAAAAAAAATAATTCTTTTTACTTGCCCGACCTTAATATATAAGGGGCAAGTATTGTAATCGCGAAAATTTTCGATGTCGAGATTTTGACGGATGACCACGTTTCATGGTCCAGGGAATCCAAAAAACCTATTTTCGAAGTGCCGTCCGTATGTGTGTGTGTGTGTGTGTGTGTGTCTGTCTGTCTGTGTGTCTGTCTGTCTGTGTGTATACACGATAACTCAAAAACGGTTTAACTTAAAGAGTTCGTTCTGGTACTAAAAAATTCTCCTATTAAATGGGAAGAACCCTATTGTTTTTTATGAAAATCGGTTGACTAGAAATGGGAGTTTACTCGTGTCGATTTTAAGATTTTTGCGAATATTTAGCAACAGAAAAATATTTCGAAAAAATTTATTGAACAGAAGTTACTATAAATGCAATAACTAATAATTAACCTTTTATTTGAGACGTTTTTTGATAAAACGAAAAATTTCGAATTTTTTTGTAAAATTATTTAAAATTTTTCAAGTCTCAATTTTTTCATACTTATATGTAACGTTTCCATGGTCATGATAATTAATTCGTAACTAGTAAAGCAAGCCTTGGACAAAAATTTGTATAGAACATAATTTGATGTATTTTTGAAGATTTATCTAAATATTATAATTTTTTTTTTTTAAATTTACATTTTTTTTTAAATATTTTTTTATGGAAGGGCAAGTCTAGCGGAGGTTTCCCTTCGCCACTGGTTTAGTTTTTGTAAGAACTTAAAAGGTAGACCTTCTTTTATATCAAGCGCATACCGTATCCAGAACATGACGGTTTTGGATGCTTTACCGTTCACTTAAACATCTAATTAAGATAGCCTCGTACCGTGTGACCGGACGTTGGGGAATATCCAGATCCTTTGGAAAACTTGTTGTTGCGACCGATAGAACTTGCCCTCCTCGAGTAGTCACTAGAGAACTATCGCACTCCAACATAGGAAAAGTTACTTTTACAACCAAAACAACAATTTAAAGTAAATATTTTCTTGACATTTTCCTATATATTTTCTGAATATTACCACAATTTTAGCAAGTAGAAAATTTATATAAACATCTTTATTCAAAACAAGTGAATTTTAGAATAACAAGCAGCTTTTCGTAAATTGGAAACAAATCGATTACGTCCTCGCCCTACGTACGACAAATCAAATCAACATCTTTGTCTACATTCGTTAATACTCGATTTGACATAAAAATAAATCAAGAAAAAAGTTTAAGAAGTTCTCCAACTTGTCACATACAGTCTTGAGCAAAATGCAACAAATAACAAAATTTCAAATAAACAAGTCAATGGCACATATAAACCTGTAGAATGGTTTTTTATTTTTTTTATTTTTTTATAGATATTATGGTGTAATAACACATTTTTTGTGTTTTTTGCTTGACTACGTAAAATATTTAATAACTTATCTAAGACAGTTAACCAGCATGCTTTGATAGTGTTATGGCTAGCATGCTCGCGTTCTAATTTGCAAACTTAAGTTCTATCCGCTCTCAAGGCAATAGGGGATACGCATAAAATTTATATTTCCTTAAAGCTACATTTTTTTGATATGTTAATGTTAGTTATGTCACCTAACAAAACAAAAATCACATTTTAATTAATATTATAGCCAAATTTTTTAATTAAAATATTGTAAATTTGAAATAAGCCGACCACGGCGCGAAAGTTGCCGAGTAAATACGACTGAGTATGACGTCAAACGACTGGGGTTTGACGTCACAGATACAGCTACAACATAATCTTTACGTGTGTATATTGTATTGTTCGAGAGTTTTGTATTTGTTTTTAAACAATTTTTCACGCATTTATTATTAAAATGGCAGATAAAGATTTTGTTAGGGCTCAGAGTGATACTTTACCTAACATTGATGCATTTATGCACACAACATAAAGTTTACTTTTTTCTGAAATATCGGTTTTATTTCGCCTCAAAGCTTTCAGCCACAAATTTCGCCTTTTCTGATGTTTTTCTCCATCAGGTAATGATATAAATTGTTTTTTTGGATTTCTATTTGAAATATTTGTGCACATCGGTACTAAACAATATTTTCGACTATGTTTCAAAGTACTGGGGCCTGGATCTTCCATATTTTATATACTTTAATATAAAATTTAATTCGATAAACATGTATAAATTGTTTTTATTTTTTATAGAATTAAACTTTATTTTAATTTAAATCACTCTAACTTTAGATAACCTATAAAAGTTATACAAGCAAATAAGTTCACAACAGACTATGTAGGCTGTGCACTGGGTACGCTGTACGCAGTACACTGGGTAGGCTTACTGCGTGTAGTGTACTCCGTCACTTAGAAGGGGTATGACGTCACACGTCGTTTTCGCGCGCTACATATATTTATGATTTTTTAAGCCTTCAAATTAAAAAAAAATGCAAAACTGTTTTTTATGTTTATATGCAACAAGAGGAATGTAATAAAAAATTAAAATAAAATCATGCCTATCCCCTATTTTATTTTTTCTGTTTTTTTTGCATTTATATTTAGTTTAAATTATTTTTTCAAAATTCTTGTTATATTAGGCAAATGTTGCATTTAATTTTTAAAAGCGTAAATTTAAGAGAAAACGAAATCAGAGGGGCGGAGTTATGACTTAAAATAACCAATGGAAGCAATAGGCGCAATTTTCAAAATCTTAATGAATCGTGCAATATATATATAAAAAAAAAAATACTGCACATATTTAGAAACCTAAATAATGCCATCAGGCATTCAAATTAAAATTAACAAAAAAAATATTTTAACATAAAATTTGTTTTGGTATCCCAAATAAACATCATTCACTTACTAAATACCTGCGAAATCCTGAAATGTGTGAAAATTCACACTTCGCATCAATTTTTTTGAGCTTGGGTGGAAATTATGTGGAATCTATCGGGAACAGATCTTTTTGACAGCTAAATGTTCATGCAAAATCGAGTCGATAGTTTTTCCTACTCTCGACTCCGACTTCCGACTCCTCCAAAAAGCTTTAACTCCAGACTCACGACCCTTTCCGAGACTTCTCTTCCCAGGTTTTATATAGTTTTTTTTTATTATTTCGTATGGAATAATGCCTAGGTGTTAGAGATTTTCAGGTCGCGACTAGCGCTCTTTGTCATAACCTAACAACTACTTTTTATGATAGCCAAGACTTCCGGCTTTACGTGTCCTCTGAATCACGCCCCATATTCCCGAATATTAATTCAGATATATATATATTCTTTATTTCCCTAGGCCTTGCGGCGTTCAGGGTATTAACCATTACAAAAATAAAACCAAATAAAATCAATCCAAAAATACATAAAAAAATAATCCACTACAATTTACAATTTACAATGTTTTTCCCTTTTCTATCTTCTTGCTCCAACGACCTTCTCCTTCTTCCTGTTCCCCTTCTGGTTTCCCTTTCCGATCTCCTTCCTTCTTGCTTCCTGTTCTCTCGCCCATCTTTGCTTTATTTTATTTTATTTTATTTCATTCTCTTCCCTTCCAACCATTTCTTCGCCCCTCCTCCTATCTCTCTTCCTTCCTCTTCATTTCTAGGTAACCTCATCCCCCTTCCTTCCTTCCATTTCTCCCCTTCTGCTTCCCACCGGGTCTCCTCCTTCTTTCCTTTACCCCGTCCTGTTATCCTTCCCCAATCTCCATCCTTCTTGCCTCTAATTCCCTCGCCCACCTATCCCCCTTCCATCTTCGTGCAGCAGGTCTAATGTGCTCCCCGACCATACTGTCATCTCTCTACAACTCTTCGCGAGGTGCTCTATATTTCGTGATATCAAATCAGCATCAGATGTTGAACTTCTTCAGGCTGATGTAGATAGTCTCTTTACATATTGTAACAAGAATAAATTATTTCTCAACCTCGAAAAATGCTCTTCAATTACTTTTACCAGGAACAAAAATATTTTAATAAACAATTATAATTTCAAAGGTACTGTTATCTCTAGAACCGACGTTGTAAGAGATTTGGGAGTTTTATTCGACTCAAATTTAACCTTCAGCGAACATATAAGCAAGATTACAGCTAAGTCTTTTAAGATGCTAGGTTTTGTAATAAGATCAACTCAACATTTCAAATCAATAACTGCTTTAAAGTCATTGTATTTCGCCTACGTCATAAGTAATGTTCAATTTGCATCTGTCATTTGGAATCCTTCTTATGAAATTTATATTAATCAATTAGAAAAAATACAAAAGAAATTTGTTAAATATCTGTCATTTAAAACAAATGCTTGCAATCCTCAAAACAACTACTATCATCATTGTAAAGAATTTAATCTCTTAACTCTAAAGGACCGTCGCACTTTATCGGACATGAAAATTTTGTTTAAAATCCTTAATAACTTATTAATTTGTGAAAATCTCTCTATCTTATTTAACATTCATGTTCAAACGTATAACACGCGTGCTTTATCTCTACTTAGTATTCCGTTTGCTAATACTAACTCTTACCAAAATTCTCCCATTGTCCGTCTCTGTTCCACTTACAACAATTTCTTTTCTAACATAGAAATATATAATGTTAACATTAATACTTTTGTTAAATCTATCAAATTAAAGCTTCAAAACTAATTCTATCATGTATTACTCTGTAATTATTGTAATTATTATTATTTTTATTGTATAATTTATGTGTTACCTCAAACTTATAATGTTATGTATTTATATTATATTTTTTTTGTAATTAACTTGCGAACATTTTACTGGGCTCGTCCTGTTTATGTTCCAAAGAATAAATAAATAAATATATCTTCCTCCTCCTCCCCGCACATCCTGCACATCTTTTCCTCCTGTTTCCTCCAATATCTATTTCCTCTCTCTTCATTCCCTATATTAATTCAGATATATAATATTCATATCTTTAATGGGTAATAATGAATTGATAACTAATTGTTCTTTTTTGTTCCAGGTCAGTGTCGATTCTATTATCATGATCCAAAAAAGTGAGTTACATTATGATCTATTTCGGTCGTGTTCTATTGAAATAATGAAAACGCGGTTGAATGGCGAATGATAATAATTCATTATTGGATGTTATCTTAACAATGTGAAGTCATTAAGTTAAGTAAAACACTAATGTTCTTCACATGCAATCTAATAATTTCAAATGTCAATAATTTAGTGACATGAAAGCCAGCTATGGTCGTGATTATAACTTCAATGCAGAATATCCGAGCAATTTCAACCGAACTGTAGATTCCGACAAGTTCAGCTGAATCTAGAATTAGTGAAATTATTCACATATCACTTCCTAACTTCTGATTGCACTGACGGCGCTTCAGGGTACACAACTAAACAATTTACAAATAAATAATAATAATAATAGTTTTCCATTGTTTCATAAGGTATATACTGCATACCCTGTAAAAATTGTGAAGCCAAATATGTTGGTCAGAGTAAACGGTATTTAAAAACAAGACTAAAAGAACACGAGAACAACATTAGTAAAAATAAAATTAACAATAACAAAAGTAACAACTCTATTGTAGAACATGCCAATAATATAAAACATCAATTTGACTTTCCTAATACAACAATACTGAATGTTGAACAAAATTTAACTAAAAGATTATTATTAGAAATGATTTATATTAAACAAGACAATTGTAATATTAATGCTAAAACTGACATAGATAATTTAAGCAAAATTTATTATAATCTTATAAAAAAATTAAATAGCTCCGTTTATTTATTAATAAACGGAGCTATTTAATTTTTAATTGTTATACTATTGTATAACTAACTTCAATTAGAAATTACGGTACTTCTATTTTTTAGGGTTTTGTAGGTATGACCAAAAAACCCTTATACCGTCATTTTGTCGTCTGTCTGTCTGTCTGTCTGTCTGTCTGTCTGTTCGGTAAAAATTGTAGCCAAATACTAGGAAACATACTAAAACATCTAAAAAAATACCCCCCTAAAAATATAAACAAATATGTGCTCATCGAAAACAAAAATATTTTTTTAAAATTCTGAGTAGGGTATCAAATGAAAGCCCTTAGTACGTGGATTAACGATCAAATTTTAATTTTTGCAAAATAAATTATTTTAATGCGATTTTTGCCAAAATTGTGAAAAAAAAATTTTGTCCCACGCCCTGTAGCCCAGATGGTTTAAACTAAAAATCTGAAAAAAATTCTAAGTAATGTATATTGGTGTGAACCGAAATAGTACAACAGGAATTTTTGATCAGATTATGTTTTCGGAAAATAACGCATTTTTTGTGGTTTTTGGTTCACAAAGTACAAAAGTTATACCAATGTAAGACGCTCACAGGCAAGGCGTGCGATAGCGTAATGGGTTATAGCACTTGTGTCGTAAGCTAAAATGCGCTGGAAGACGAAGGGTTTCGAGTTTGAGTACGGAGTGAATTTTATTTTTTGTTTTTTTTTTGCATTTTTATTATGTTGAAATTATTTTGTCAAAATTCTAGTTATATTTTGACAAATATTGTATATAATTTTTAAGAGCGTAAATTTAATAACCAGTCTTATTATATGATTAACAGACGATAATTTTTTTTAAAAATATCGTTCATTTTGCCGAGATTACTACAAAGTAAAATTTGTCCTACACACTCAGCATACCGCCTTCACTTATTATATACCTGTGAAACCCTGAAATGTGTGAATATTCACACTTCACATCAATTTTTTTTAAATCTTTTTAACTTAGTTGACGTGTAACGTATATGTGTCGCAACATGTAGAAGATAAGGAGAAAAATGTTATCCGTTAAATTAATAAAATAATTTAATATGTTTCAAATTTTAAGATAATAATATTAACTCTGATTTTTATAAATATCTTTGCAAGTAAGTGTAATAATGTTTAATTTTATATTTTATTTATTATTAATTTTATATTTACTTTATGTAATTCATTTTAACAAACATGTACTTATTTTTAGGCTTTGAGAATTGTTCAGATAGAACCGAAACTAGTTAGCAAGTAAATAAAACTTTTTAAATATTTGACTAAATTTGCTTTTAATTATCGACCGAAACCCAAGAAAATACCTATATATTTATCTATAAAATACGGTCAAGAATTCTTTTATTCAACATTTTTTGTGGTTTTTACAAAATATGCTTTCAAATTTATTACAAAAATACATCTGATGAATTGAAAAAAAAAAAAAAAAAAAAAACAGAACAAGAATGTAAGAAATCTTGTTTAAATTCAATAATCTTAGCAATTTTATTTGCCATGTGATGATTTATAAAAGTGGATAATTTTCCGTGTGAGCAATTTTCGTGTGAGCATTTATCATCGTGCGTTATTTTCGGTGTGGGGAATTTTCTATGTGAACATAACTACGTGTGCGGAGTTTTCGTGTGAGCACTTATGACTGTGCGCTTTTCTGTGGGCATTTTTCGCGTGAGCATTCTTGTGCGGATTTGTCACCGAACCGTCTCATATATCTGTGATATATGCAATACGCACTACACAGGTGTATTTGGGGAAGTCACCATACTTAGTACTGAATAGAACTAGAATGAAGATAAAGACATTTTGCAGACGAATCCGGAAACAAGGTCAACTAGACACTCAATAAAACATGAAAGAAGGCAAGCAACACATCTTGATCACAGAATTACCAAGAAAGTGCCGTAATGTTTCATTAATGCCACGTTAGACACATGAGAACAAAACTAAAACAAAATAATGAATATTTAATTTTAGAAACTTTCCAAATTAACTTATTCGATCTAATTCCAAATTTCAAACTAAAATGACCCTCGAGTTCCCGACACTGTACTTTTCTCATTTAATTTCTGCATTCTCTGCGACATTTGCCAAATGAACTGATCACTTAATTTCAATGATAAGTTTTAATTGCAACTGTGGGACAAAGTAATTTCACTTTAAACTTTCGAGGCATTAGTTTAAATTAAGATTCACCATATGGACACACCATGAAGAATGTCAGGGGTCGGGGTATTGTTATATGAACCTACGACTGAATTCCAACGCATAATTTACCGAGTTTATAAAGGTATTAAGAGAAAAGCCCGGCATTTGACGGTGGAAAAAATTTGCTATATTTGAAGAAATATCTCGGTACAATATTAGAACCGTGATAGTGTTTATTGATAAGTTGGCATTTGTAATTTTTATTCATTTACTGAGTAACAGTGATGTGAAATTAAACAAGTTTAGCACTGTAAAATTGAAAATTAAAAATAAATCAAATTTTTTCTTTCATATCTTCATATCAAAAAATAAAAAATCAAATTGATTCGAATATATTTAGTCTATATTTAACGGTTACAACAAATACAGATTGATTTATAAATATTAGCACTTTTCCCTCTCCCTGTAAGCTACTTCGAGGTGGGGAAACTTGCGTTCACACCCCCAATGATGTAGTAAGACTACCCGCCACCACACCCCGCGGGCAACGATGGACTTTGGCGATCGCTAGATTCAGCTCTTAACTATATTCTTAACCCTTTCGCTACGTATCTTATTTCAAATTATGTGCTCGTCGTACGACAGATTTGAAGATTCCCGTCGAGTTCTTCGAAAACAAATTCTTCGAAAACAAGTTCTTCGAAAACGAGTTCTTCGAAAATTAATTCTTCGAGAACTAATTCTTCGAAAATAATAATTTAGATGTTTACAAAATTATTATTTTAAAAGGTTTGACATCAATTTTTAAATAAATACAGCCTATTGTGGCATACAGCCCATGGGGTTCCAAAGAAATGGCATTTAAACTGTAGGGTTCCGCAGATGTAAGAAGGTTGAAGACCACTGGTGTATACGAACGCTAAGCGTATACACAAGCTTCTCGTACACAACTATAGTAGTACAACTATATTATTTATGTTATTTTTTAACATACCTCACATATTAGTAACATGTAACGTTACTGGTGCGCATAAAATCAACCAATTGCCTAAAGGTTCCCGTAACGCTTATTGATCGTTATCGGAACAAAAACTTCATTTTCTGACCCATTAAGATAACATGGAAACTTTTTGGGGCACAGACTCACCCTCATTTTGAATTTTCCAGATTTAAGCAAATTGTTAAACAGGTGTTTTACGATTTAGCTCGGTGAAAAAGCCAAATTATTTTTGGAACAAAGTCCTGATAATAAATCTTTTTTGTTATTGTTGTATACTTAAAACTATATATATATATATATATATATATATATATATATATTATTTAGATTGCAACTTTCTGTTGTTAATTCAAATCACAAGAAATCTATATGCCGTGTGCATGTTAAAGAATAATTCATAATAATTTAAGAAATGTATGTATGTATGTATGTTATCAATCTAAGGATTAAGCTTAAAGTCGCAAGCCTACCGCACACGCACCCTCATTATTTATGCGTGTAAAAAATAAGCTTCGATTTATGTTATATTTAAACATGCCCAGTTTCATTATACAGTACAATAATTTTTATATATTATATTCTTATTCTTCTTAGCGTTTTTCAGCTAGTGTATGGTTAATTTTTTGGATTTTTGAACCCCATTTTTGCCAATCAGACGCTTAATTCTGGTGAAAATCTCATCTCGTCGTTGACTA
Organism: Liopterus haemorrhoidalis; assembly: GCA_963971575.1. Lineage (NCBI taxonomy): Eukaryota > Metazoa > Arthropoda > Insecta > Coleoptera > Dytiscidae > Liopterus > Liopterus haemorrhoidalis. The sequence continues at coordinate 40,383,542 of OZ020619.1, forward strand.
ACTTTCCAACGTTGTTTTGGTGTACCGCGAGGACAGCTTGCTAGCAGTTGCATTAGCTCGTCAAGAATTAAATTTGTAGAGAAAAAAAGGCAAAGTTGTTTGATAACTTACAAATATAAGGAATTATTTTATTCATCAAAGTATGCACCCATATTGTCTATACACTTTTGCCATTTAAGCGACAGGTTGTTCAGGCCGGTGGTAAAACACTGGCGGACGAGAGTCAATGAATTCCTGGAAGACCAGTTTTATAGCATTGTCGGAATTTAACTGTTTTCCTATTAAAAAGTTGTCCAAATTGCGGAAGTGGTAGTCAGTGGGGGCTAGGTCTGGTGAGTATGGAGGATATTGAAGAAGTTCCAACTCCAATTCGTGTAGTTTTGCCACAGTCATTTGTGCAGTTAGTGGTCTTGCGTTATCATCCAATAAGATAGTCGATTTATTGACCAATCTATGCTGTTTTTCTTTAAGTTTTTGCATCATTTCGTCCAGTTGGTTGCAGTATATTTCTGCTGTGATCGATGAGCCGGGCTTTTTTTTGTTTGATTTTTAAGTTACCTGTTCAAAATTTGGCGAACCAATTTGATATTCAGACCAATTCTGTAACTCATTTACTATGATCATAGTAACTAAAATTGTCACTATGAGCAAGGTCAGTTACTATCATGAATGAAAGGCATTATACTTTTTATAATATTTTATCTTGTAGTAACGTTATTACACAGTAACTTTTTACAGAATTGATCTGAGTGTCTGCTGCGTAGTAACACTACAGCCAAATAAACTATTAATGTTTCGCGCGGTCTGCGATGCCATAGTTCCACGTAAGAACTCATACTTCATAATACTATGAATTTTCGACCGTTCCATTTTCAACATAATTAATTTTTAAAAAAAGTTTTGATATTTTTTAGAACATACAATGATTTCTTTAAACAGACGAGATGTGTAACTTTCCAACAAAAAAAAAAAAAACAGACGGTAAAATATTAAGCCAATGTCAAATAATAAACTGTTAAAGTTGGCAATATTATTAACTACAAATTTCATCCTTGACGACCTTATATATAGATTTAGCCATCTCGAAAATTACTGTTTTAAAACTGATCAACCATTACACCATTCTTATAGTTATTATCACAGCTACAATATAAACGCACCAACTCCATTTTCGTGTCAGATTGGTCCGTTGGTGTAATTTTCAGAAACACTGTAATAAAAACCTAATTAAACACAGCTCATCAATCATAATTACATAACTTTTCTTTGCATTAATTATCACAGTTCTCTTTTCACTTTGTCTTCTTCGAGCAAACAAATCACTTTGTTTCAATAATAACTTTAAATTACCTTACATTTCTGTATTAGTTCAGATTAAGTCCGCGACATATGGATGGCGCTGAAGAATTCTTGTTCAAGAGAACTTTTGAAAGCTTTTCCCTGTTTGTTTTCAGTTTAATTTAAATACGAGGTTTGTTTAATACAGTTACATATGTTAATTTCAGTCGCTGAAACTAGAATTTGATTATTCTGAAATGCGAATATTTTAAATATGTTTATTAAAAATGAAATATTAATTTTATAATTTATATATAGTTCTGGAAAATGAACAAAATGGTCAAAAGTATACACGAGAGTAATTTGGAAAGATCTCGACCAAGCAGTGATATTATAAACCGACCAGATATTATAAAAATATTCTTTTACAATATTTTTCTTTTTGAAATTACTTTTCACTTCAACACATTTTGTCCAGCTATTTTTCAGTCCCATTATCCTATCCCGGAAAGCAATTTCTCAAGCTCTTAAAAGTGCCGTTTACTGCAGCTTTAAGCACATCATTTGAAAAAAAAAAACCTCTTCCCATCCAGGACTTTTTTGAGGTTTGAAACAGAGTCCAAGTCGCAGTCGTGGAGTTCAAATGCAAAGTCCTGACTGGCCCATAACCCCAAACTACTCGACCTACAATCATGAAATTTGGGAAGTATATTCCCTCATGACGTAAGCACCCACTAAGAATGGATTTTTCGAAATTCGTCCCATAAGAGGTGAAAAGGAGTGAAATATGATTTCACTGATTCCTTAATATCTCATAGGGTCAATGAGATATCGACTTGGTTTTTGCTTACAAAGGTTACCCATATAAATGTTGAAAAATTTATTTCAGGTGTTTGCCCTAATCAATCCCTAAAGGGGCGAATCTACAATTGGGATGAATTTTAGAACACTTCGTATTTATTATGTTTGTTGAGTTATAGCATTCCTTTTTGGCACATAGGTGTCCTATTGAAATATTTCGAAAGTCTTTTGACAGCTTTTTAAAGTTTCACTCCTAAAGGGATAAAACTCCTTGGTCATAGATACATGAAATTCGGAGAGAATATTCCTTCCATTCCGTAAGCACTCACTAAGGAGAAGCTTTTCGAAATTTGACGTCTATGGGTGTGAAAAGGGGTGAAATTTGATTTCACCAGGGATTCCTCAATATCTCTTCCAATCGAGCCAATCAGATATTGACTTGGTTTTTGCTTACAACTGTTTATCCATACAAATGTTTAAAAACAAGTCAGGGCAAACCCTAAACAACCCCAAAGGGGTCAATCTACATTCCGTGTGAATTATAGAACACTTTGAATTTCTTATGTTTGTTGAGTTATAACATTCCTCAATGTCTTAGGACCCATGAGATGTCGTCTTGCTTTTTGCTTACAAAGGTTACCCATGCAAACATTAAAAACGTATTTAAGGATTTTGTCCTAATCAATCCCTAAAGCGGTGAATCTATAATCGGAGTAAATTATAGAATCTTTAGTATTTTCTGTATGTATTGAGTTATAACTTTCTTGTTTTGGCTCATAGGCGTCCTTTTAAAAACTTTATAAATAGTTTGGATTTTTTTTTTTTTTTTTTAAATTCACCCCAAAGTAGTAAATTGGTGTTTTTTTTTCGATAGAACGGCCCTTGGACATAGAGACATTAAATTCAAAACGTATATTCCTATAATGCACCCACTAAGAAAGTGCCGTGCAAATCTTCATTTATTCAGTGTTATTTTTATGAAATGTTACTTTTTCAGTGTAAAAATTAACACTAATTTAACACTATTTATTTTCTAACACTATAATTTAACCAGTATGTAAGTGTAAACTTTACACTTAATGTGACTAAAAAATAAGTGAAAATAATTAACACGAAAAGCGAGGGACTTCATGGTACACTAAAAATGAACTGTTAGTGTACTGCAAGTCCCTTTAACATTACTTTTTAACACTAAAATTTTAACCAAACGGAGAATGAACTTTTACACTTACGAATTTTGCTGATGTGTTTGAGTTTGAGATGTGTATGTTTTATTTTTCATATGTCATTTTTTCCTTTTGACATTTAGATTTTGTCATGAAACATGAAATAATCACGAAGCTCGTTAAAACTTGAGAACACAAAAATCCCGTTTAGTTCATCTTAAACATAAGAAATAGAGCACACTACTCTACTAAGCCTCTAATATATTAATACGAGTAGTATTAATCAAATTATAAACTAGAGAAGTTGAGAAACTGGTTAAAACCGATATTGAATATTTACATATTCGTTTTCGTCCTTGAACAAAAAAACAAAATGTTGTTCTGGTTAGAAAATTAACACTACTTTAATACTATTTACTTTCTAACACTATAATTTAATTCACGGTTCATTAAGTTCATCGAAAATCAGTTCATCGAAAATCAATTCATCGAAAATCAATTCATCAAAAATCAATTCATCGAAAATCAACTCATCGAAAATCAATTCATCGAATCGTCAATTCATCGAATGATCAATTCATCGAATCGTCAATTCATCGAAAAAAAATATTTTGTAAATATTTGAGAGGAATGCCGAGGGGATCGGAAAGCCAAAAAAGCAGTGGTCAATAAAAGTTGACAGACTACACTTATTAAATAACTACAATTTGCGGTGTTCAATGTACAGTGATTCTAAACAGGTGGCATTGTTATGTTAGTGTGAGTTTGTTTTGTCATTAAACTAGATGATGGGTAGCTCGCTTCGCTCGGCTTCTTCTAACCAAACCCTTATTAACCTAACCTAAGATTGTGTTTTGTCATTAAACTAGAAGATGGGTAGCTCGCTTCGCTCGGCTTCTTCTAACAAAACCCTTACTAACCTAACCTAAGATAGTGTTTTGTCATTAAACTAGAAGATGGGTACCTCGCTTCGCTCGATTTTAGACTTTTACTAACTAAACCTAACCTAATTACTTTGTTTTTAGATGCATAGTAATTTATTTTCCCCCATATTAGCCCAATTAAAATGCGTATCATTGTGTATGAATTTATAAAAATTATTTGCATGCAATTGCCCATAACCTGTCTTATTAAACCTTAAAAAAAAAAACTTATTTGTTTTATTATATAAGTTTTCTTATTATATTTCTTTATTTATATTCAAACACTATGTCACGTTATTTACCTTTTTTTAAACCATATAAAAAAATTTATGCAATTATTTCTTAGTCTGTCTACTTTTATTGACCACTGCTTTTTTGACTTTCCGATCCCCTCGGCATTCCTCTCAAATATTTACAAAATATTTTTTTTCGATGAATTGACGATTAGATGAATTGATCATTCGATGAATTGATTTTCGATGAATTGATTTTCGATGAACTCGTCGATTACCTATAATTTAACCAGGATGTAAGTGTAAACTTTACACTAAATTTAACCAAAAAAGTAGTGAAATAATTAACACGAAAAGCGAGGTACTTCATGGTACACTAAAAGTACATTATTTAGTGTCCCTTTAACACTACTGCTTTTAGAGTGTAAGGGGTGAAATGATAATATTTTAAATCATGAAATATCATCTATTATTATATTGTACAAAGTGGTATGTATGTTCTATTCAACTTCTGGTGTATCTTCATTTTTCCGGTAACGCGGAGAGAGGAAAATGAACCGCCGTCTTATCCGGATAATAATTTTAGTGCTTACGCTTAATTTTATTTCGACAGGGGGTACTGACTAATTTTTATTGATAAAAATCATGCATTTTTTCCTCGAATCCGTGCCGAATCAAAGTCACCATTGATCGGCACGGACAGGTTTTATCAGACGATAATTCAAAAATATTCTTAACACAAGACGGCCGGTCCAGGATATCTACGGCGAGAATCAAAGTGTTAAATGGTAATAATGGTTCAGGATAGCTTTTTGGACGTGCGAGATAATATTTTGAGGTATCAGAAAACATTTTTCAAAGAATCTGGGCCATTATTTGAGCAATTTGAGGTAAAAATATGCTCAAAAGGAGACAGCTGTCAATTTTTTTGCATTTTAAAATGGGACGAGATTTCACATTTTGAACGTGTTTCTTGACAGAAGAATACTAATTAAGGATTTAAGGTGAATTAACGATAAAGTTTAAGACATCTGCAGGGCGAATTTCCATAAAATAGTGTTAAAAAAAGATTTAGAGATATTAAAAATTTCAGGGTTAATCAAAGTGTTAAGTGGTGATAATGGTTCAAGATAGCTTATTTGACGTGCGAGATAATATTTTGAGGCATCAGAAAACATTTTTCAAAGAATCAGGGCCATTATTGGAAATATGCTTACAGGATTTCAGAAGGTGACAGCTGTCAAATTTTTTGCATTTTAAAATGGGACGAGATTTCACATTTTGAACGTATTTCTTGATAGAAGAAAACTAATTAAGTATTTAAGGTGAATTAACGATAAAACTTAAGACAGGGGGAATTTCCATAAAATAGTGTTAAAAAAAGATGAGCGACGAGTTTTATAATCAACAAGTGCGACAAAATTATATTTAAACGAGTCGCGAAGCGACGAGTTTTAACAACGTAGGGGAGAAGACCGGCGTAGCCGGGCTGAGGCTCCTAGTTCGTAGATAATGTACGAGGGAAATAATTTTAAAACCTTACTTAATAGAAAAGAACGGAAGTCGGTTCCGAAATTATCATGCTCAAGTTACTCAAAAGCAGTTTTGTGATCTTAAACACATTTTAATAGAGTTTAAAATGAAGACCTATGTAATTATGATTTAATTGGAAACAAAATATGGCCACATTGTGGTTTTCTTGTTGAGTTAAAATCGTTTTTGTATCTGTCCGAATTTCCTGTGTTTTTTCCAGTGACGAAGTTCTTATAACATCGTGTTCTGGAGGGCAGATCTCGGATCAGGAGATGAATATTATAGTGACATGTGGAATGGCTCCTCAGATACTTTTATCGATTTGATATAACATCAATGTGTAAAACTATAGTCTCACTTTGTTATTAAAAAATGAATATTACATGTCGCATCCTTTCCCATATGTCAGTTATGGCAGATTTCAGAAATTCTCCTGACAAGTATTGACAAATACACATGAATATTTCATTTTACATTAGTTAAATTGAACTCTTCAATATTTAAGATACTTTTGACGATAACAAACACTGTATTAGGACGGTATTGGGATGTTTGTATTGATAAAAATAAAAAATAAATGTTTGGAGAAAATTTTTGTATAGAACTAGATTTTTAAATCTAGTAATTTTTACGGATTGATTGAAGCTTTTGATCATTTTGTTAAGTATAATCCGTCTCAATTTGTAATACGAAACTAGATCTGGTTACTTTGGTGACTGTTGTGGTGTAAACAGACTTTGGCGTATCCGTGTGAACCAATACTATGGTAATATTATAAATGTATTGTCAATATACAACATAAAAAATGAACTTTACCTGTTAGTGACGTATTACAAAATGAGACAGATAATAAAAGTAAGGTTGTATTATCTGTCTCATTTTGTAATACGGAACTAACAGTGAAAGTTCATTTTTTATGTTGTATATTGACAATACATTTATAATATTGTCAAAGTATTGGTTCACACGGATACGCCAAAGTCTGTTTACACCACAACAGTCACCAAAGTAACCAGATCTAGTTTCGTATTACAAATTGAGACAGATTATAGCATTTTATTGCAAAAAATATAATTTATTAAGATTTTGTTAGGGCCGAGAGTTCCAGTTCCTAATAAACTCCCTAATAGTTATTAGACACATAATATATTTATGAATCTAATAAATTTATTGGTGATTTCCAAGTTACAAATTCCTGCTAATAGTTTATTTGCAACATAATTTTTTGTTTTTGTATTGGTATTTCTTATGAAGATGGTAACACGGTGCAAGAGGGATAGAGCTATACGTAAATTTGTAGAACTAAAGTGAAATGAAATTTTGACACTGAATATTTTGACATTAAATATTTTGACAATAAATAGTTTGACTTTACGTATATTTTTTGTGTTACTGTTAAAATGACAATTAAAAGGCGTTCAACAAATTTTATCACAGAAAAAGAGGACAATATAGATAGAAGAGAATTAACTTCTCTTCTATCTATATTATTAAAAATAGCATTTTATAATACAAAAGTGACTGAAAATAAGAAGACAGCCATATTTTGCTTTATTTTACATTCCTTAAACAATATCAGTTAAACTTATGAGCAATTTTCAGCCACACATCTTTATTATTCTGCCAATAATTGCGTCTGTCTTCTTATTTTCTATCATTTTTATATAAATAGTAATGCTTAAAGTATTGTTTGTAATGTGTTGTAATCGTAATTGAAATAAATACATATGTATATAAAAATAAAAGACAATATTTATATATTGTTCTTTATATGCCACATTTACAATAAATGCCCAAAATATTCTAAAAACGGTTGTCCATAATTTATAAATTCATCCAAACAGATCGTCGATTTCGTCAAAATACAACTAAAATGTATATAAAACACTAAAATCACCATTATAGAAATGTTTAAAAACTACACATTCGTATATTCTTTTAAAATTATACTGTTTTTCAATTAAAATTGAAATATCACATTTTGCGAACTTGTTTTTGGTTATATGTCACTTTATTAAGCACTTCATGTTGCCTACAAGTTATTAGACAAATAAGCCTATTTATTAGCACCCTAATAACTATTTCGGGGTGGAATTCTCGAAAAAAAAAATTATGTTGCTAATAAACTTATTGGACAGTTTATTAGCAACTGGAACTCTCGGTTCTAGTGTTATAATATTGAAATTAAAAAATATGTACTCACTTTGGAAGATTTAAAACCAAGTCTTCTTTAAAAACCTCCGCACACTGTTTTAACACAAAACACTAAATTAACACTATTTGAATACTAACTTTTAATTATTTACACTTTTTTAGGGTTTTGTAGGTATGACCAAAAAACCCTTATACCGTCATTTTGTCGTCTGTCTGTCTGTCTGTCTGTCTGTCTGTCTGTCTGTCTGTCTGTCTGTCTGTCTGTCTGTCTGTTCGGTAAAAATTGTAGCCAAACGGCTAAACCTAGAGAGTTGAAATTTGGCATGCTTATACAACTCTTTGACCCACACATAGGAAAAATACTAAAACATCTAAAAAACATATCCCCCTAAAAATATAAACAATAATGTGCTCATCAAAAAAAAAAATATTTTTTTTAAATTCTGAGTAGGGTATCAAATGAAAGCCCTTAGTACGTGGATTAACGATCAAAATTTTATTTTTGCAAAATAAATTATTTTGATGCGATTTTTGCCAAAATTGTGCAAAAAATTTTTTGTCCCACACCCTGTAGCCTAGATGGTTTAAACTAAAAATCTGAAAAAATTCTAAGTAATGTACATTGGTGTGAACCGGAATAGTACAACAGGAATTTTTGATCAGATTATGTTTTTAGAAAATAACGCATTTTTTGTGTTTTTAACTAAAATATGTTAAATATATAATTCGCTATGTAACACTTCAGATAAGAAACTCTGGTAGCTCAGATGGTTTCGTAACGCACTTTGTAAATTGCAGTGCGAACGTTGCAGAGTTCGAATCCTGTTAATTTTATTGTTTTTTTTTTTTTTGCATTTCAATTTTGTTTAAATTATTTTGTCAAAATTCGTTATATTTTGGTAAATGTTGCATTTATTTTTTAAAAGCGTAAATTTAATAACCAGAGGGAAGTGTTGAAATTATAATTTAATTCTGTGACGAAATCAGAGGGAGGGACTTATGATATAAGCAACCAATGGAAGCCATAGGCGCAATTTTAAAAATCTTACTGAACCTTGCTGTATAAATAAAATACTGTACATATTTAGAAACTTAAATAATGGTATTAGGCATTCGAATTAAAATTCATAAAAAAATATTTTGACATAAAATTTGTTTTGGCATCCCAAATAATCATCATTCAGTTACTAAATACCTGCAAAACCCAGAAATGTGTGAAGATTCACACTTCACATAAATTTTTTAAATACTATTTCATTAATTTTTATTTTAAAAACGTTCAATTCTTGCAAAACAATGATTCTAGAGTATTTTTAACTTGTTTATACTAAAAAATTTCGTTTATAGCTGGGATTATAGGATTAACATGTGACCTTAGGGAATAATGACGTCTCAATGTTACATGCACACACTTGCTAATTATATATGTACGATATTGAATCTATATCTGTTTTTTTTTTATTTTTCCAGCCTAATATTTGGTTTCAATACGTTGCAAACGACTATAAGACAATGGGCCGTATGAATAAAAATAAGCATAACCTTTTACTTGCAAATTATGAAGCAAATCCTCCCAACAATATGAATAAAAATGCAAGCAAAACCTTCTACTTATGAGTAAGAAGCAAATGCTTTTTAGGCTTTTGTAGGTATGACCAAAAAACCCTTATACCGTCATTTTGTCGTCTGTCTGTCTGTCTGTCTGTTCGGTTAAAATTGTAGCCAAACGGCTAAACCTAGAGAGTTGAAATTTGGCATGCTTATACAACTCTTTGACCCGAACATAGGAAAAATACTAAAACATCTAAAAAACATACCCCCCTAAAAATATAAACAAATATGTGCTCATCGAAAACAAAAATATTTTTTTTTAATTCTGAGGGTATCAAATGAAAGCCCTTAGTACGTGGATTACCGATCAAATTTTTATTTTTGCAATATAAATTATTTTGATACTATTTTTGCCAAAATTGTGAAAAAAAATTTTGTCCCACACCCTGTAGCCCAGATGGTTTAAACTAAAAATCTAAAAAAATTCCAAGTAATGTATATTGCTGTGAACCGAAATAGTACAACAGGAATTTTTGATCAGAATATGTTTTCGGAAAATAACGCATTTTTTGTGGTTTTTGGTTCACAAAGTACAAAAGTTATACCAATGTAAGACACTCATATGCAAAGCGTCCGATGGCGCAACGGGTTAGAGCGCTGGTGTTGGAAGCTAAAATTCTCTGGAAAACGAAGGCTTTCGAGTTCGAGTACGGACGGAGTGAGTTTTATTTTTTCTGTTTTTTTTTTTTGCATTTTTATTATGTTGAAATTATTTTGTCAAAATTCTAGTTATATTTTGATAAATGTTGTATTTAATTTTTAAGAGCGTAAATTTAATAACCAGTCTTATTATATGATTAACAGACGATAAATTATTTTAAAAATATCATTTTGCCGTGATTACTATAAAGTAAAATTTGTCCTACACACTCAGCATACCGATTTCACTTATTATATATCTGCGAAACCCTGAAATGTGTGAATATTCACACTTCACATCAATTTTTTGTTGATCTTTTGCTCAAGGCAGAAGTAAATGGTTATGAATAAAACAGACCTTATACTTTAAATTATAAGCAAATGCTTCGAAAAACATGCATCTATATATTCATATACTCACTTGTGAAAAAGTGTTGTAGTGAACTAATTGCCATGGCGGATATTGTGCATTTGAGAAATATGAAACATTATAGGCATCGTTCTTCATCACGTCGTACTGACATAAAAGTTAGTTTCGTTTTGAGCAGGAGAACATGGAGTGTTTAGTTAATAATTTTTAGGTTAAAGTTTTTTTTTGTTGAGATATCTAGCTGATCTTCGATTTCAAAGAAGTATCGGTGAAGAACTTGGGGTGGAGCAATCCACAGTATCACCAACTGTCAGCTGTGTTGTTGATCAAATAGTTGCACAAGCTGGCAACTGGATTAAATTTCTTACTTCCCAAAATTTATTAGTGGAGGCAAAAAAAATTGACTGTACACATACAGGGATAGAAAAACCGAAGATCCATGAAGATGACTTAATCAACTTAGTCAATCTTAAAGGAAAACCTATGCTAAATGTATAGGCAATTTGTGATGCCAGTGAAATGTTCACAAGTGTAGGTGTAAAGTGCCCTGACTCTGTACATGACTTTACACCAATAAAAATAAACTGATATGTCAAACATAGAACTCAGTACAGCACTAGTACAGTTTTGATAGTGTTTATAGACTAATTTCAAGTTGACAGCAATCAGAAAGAAGTAGTACGATTTTGAAATACTGATTTTCAAGTTTCAACATAAACACATCCTCTTGACCTTTTACTCACCGGTAGAAACATTGACTTTTAAGTAAAAGGTAATCATTATTCATATGAAAAGAAGCAAATGCTTTTACTCCGACCTTTTACTCGAAGCAAATGCTTTTACTTACACCTTCTACTTATGAGCATTTACTTCAACTTTATTCATACGGCTGAATATCTGCAAAAAAATCAATTTTTGTCTGTCAGTTGTGAGATTCACCCAATAATGGCTAAATATATTTTCACGTAATTTGGTATGATGATAGAGTAAAACCAGGATTTGATCATAGGCTATAAGGCAGCTCAAAAATTTTATTCTAGGGGGGTGTATCTGGTTTTAAACTGTTTATTAAAAAATTTAAACTATCTCCCTAAATTATTTACTTAACAGAAAAATATGGTTTTATTCTATCATCATACAAATTACATGAAAATATGTCCAGCCATTGTCAGGTGACTCTCGGACAGACAGACAGGTAAACATTGTCTTATAATCCATCTGAAACGTCGAGAAATTAAATATGAGGCCGGAAAAATAAAATAAAGAACAGATACAGTCTCAAATTTTATTAATATAGACTTAAACACTTCTTTGTTAACTTGGTGAATTTTAACATTTTTTTTAATGCATAAATGAGTGAAACAAAATGCTAATTTTTTTTTAAGCAAACCGTAATCCAAAAATATTTAATGCTCAAAAGAGCAAACCCCTCTAAATTTACTTTAAAAACACAGTATCCTCCCCTATATTTTGATTATCATCCCTTCGTATAAGCACTTAACATTCCATGGCCAAAGATAATATTGTATTTTAGAAAGAAAATTCTCGATGAAAATCTAATAACATTTTCCATAGAGCATGCGCAATATTAAATTCGTTGAGAAAAGTCATTGAAGCTAATGACATCATTAAGTTTCATTACTAGTCGTATATTACACCTCTCCTTGAATTTTTAATTAATAACATTTTCTAAAATGGTGAAATTTTAATGACTGTTGATAGCAAGTTTCTATGTGACGTCATTATGAAACTTTTTACTTTGAATATACTAGAATTAAAATGAAATTTTCTTATAAAAGAAATTTAGTTTATTATTTTTTCACAAGTTTTAAATTTCGTATAATACATTTTAATTGTATTAATAATACCACTTTTAATTCCGATTTAAATAATTGTAGTTAATAAGTTTTTACAAAAACTAAGAAAGAAATATTTTTTTTTTTAGAACAAACTGTTTTATTGCTTTTCAAAATATTCGCCTTTAAGATTAATGCACTTTTGCATGCGTTCAAACCAATTCTCAAAACATTTTTTCCTCTCTGAAGTTTGTATCTCAAAAACGAGGTTTTCGAAGGCTTCAACAGCTTCTTGAGATGAATATCTCCGTCCACGCATTTTTTGTTTGACATTGGGGAACAAAAAAAAGTCATTAGGGGATAAATCAGGTCATATGGGCAATGAGACATTAATTCGATGTTTTTCTCCTTCAAATAATTAATTGTTTGACGTGCTGTGTGAGAGCTTGCATTGTCATGATGTAGAATGTTGCGATATTTTTAGTTGTTTTCCCTGATTTTGTCGACGACTTCTGGCAAACAAATTGTTGTATAGCATTAACTGTTCTCTGATCCTCTAAAGGAATGGTTGCGACATATCCAGTACAACCGAAAAAACAAGTGCTTCGTGAACGAATAACTTTTGTGGGTTTCGGTTCATCTTAGAAGACCCAAACAGTGGATTTTTGCTTAGTTTCTCGTTCATATGAATAAATTCAAGTTTCATCACCTGTAACGATGTTGAATACGGATTTTGCAGTGCCTAGGTTGCATTTTTTTTTAGCATTCCCTTACACCAATCAACACTAGCCTTTTTTGAGCTTCGGTCAAATTATGCGGAATCCATCGGGAACAGATCTTATTCACAACTAAATGTTCATGCATAGGTTTGTGCAAAACCTAGGACAAAACTTAAATTTCATATTTTTGAAGGTAAGGTCACGAATTGATTTCACGTTTTGAACTGCATGGTCACGCCTGTTGTCCTTGAAAATGGTTCTTTCCCCCCATAGGCTGATGCTAGTCCGTTGAAATCATGGTGCAGTCCCTATTTAGTTGCTATATTATGCTTATGGGAAGTGTGAAATAATGAAACGCTTTTGACACTTTTTTAACACTTTTTAACCGTAAACACGAATTTTATGCACAAAAACAAGTGAAATCTAGTACACAAAATAAACATTTTATTGCGGAATCCCAAATTTTATCTGCGGAACCCTAAGTTTGAGCGGAATATCCTAGAAGGACATGTTGGGACATTTTTCAACAAAACCTTTTCAATTCTATGCCGAACTGCAGTTTGCAACCAAGCAAACACAGCTGATACGCGGGTTGCATACCTCACAACAGACGCCATTTTGAGCTGTATTTGAAACTGACGATTCGGAAAATTAGAGATTTAACTAAAACTGTTGAAAACTAAATTGGAAATTAACAGAATAATTTATGGTTTAAATTATTTAACGCTTTGACAGGTTTAATTTATTTTTTTCATTAGTTAAATGCAAATATTTTAATTTAAAAAATATTTTTGTTGGTTAAATGTGGGAAAATACATGTATAAAAATATAAAAAAGCAGTATAAAAAAAAAAAAAAAACGTAGGTATCTCTACCCTAGCCAAAATACAAAAATTCATACCATTATTAGATGAAATTAGCCATAATTTAAAATAATAATTATTCCAAAATCAAAAAATGCGATTTTTTTCCGATAGGAAAAAATTCTTTCAAAAATTCTTGTACTACTCCGGTTCACATCAAAGTACACTACTTGGAATTTTTTTATATTTTTAAATTAACCCCTCTGGGTTACATGGCGTAGGAAAGAAAAAATAGCACAATTTTGGTGAAAATTGCATGAATATAATTATTTTTTTTATATTCAATTTTGATTGTTAATTAAGCTTGTATTTGATACCACAATAAAAATTAAACAAAAAAATTTTTTTTTCGGTAAACACATATTTGTTTATTTCTTTCGAATGACATGACATATAAGTATGAAAAAATCAGCTGTGGCTACCACAGGACCGACCGCCATCACAAAGTACTTGTATAAAATACATTCTAGCAGCAGAGTAGAAATAACTTGGCCCAATATTTTCTAAGAGAGATATTATTTATCATAACCATGGAAACGTTACATTAAGTACGAAAATATTGATACTAAAAAAATTTCGAAAAATTTTTAAAGTTTTTTTCGTTTTATTAAAAAATGTCTCAAATGAATATTGTTAATTATTGCTTTTATGGCAACTTTTGTTAAATACATTTTTTCGAAATATTTCTCTGTTGTGAAATATTTGCAAAAATCTTAAAACCGACACGAGTAAACTCCCATTTCTAGTTAACCGATTTTTACCAAAAGTTGATCAACTCATTGATGTCAAAAGCTTAAATATGAGGTTTCATAAAAATCCTTTTAGCCGAATTTGCTCTGCACGTGTACACAGACCGACGGACAGACAGACAGACTGGCAGACATCATGCTAAAAATAGTCAAAACGTTATGTAAGGACCTCAATTCGTGGAGATCCATAGAAATCTCGAAATGTCAAAATCAGTATGATCACAATACCTCCCTTTACCATGAGTTCAAAAAGAAATTACATAAGGGTTGGGTTTGGAAAAATAAAATAAAGTCTATTGCAAGCTTTATGTAACAATTGACTAACGTTTAGACACAGCGTTTTCAATAGAAATTTATGACAACAACAGTGATGACAGTTAACTTTTTTTTTTTAATTTTTGGATTTAGCTACTAAGGCCATTATCCAGTAGATGCATTTATTTTTGAAAAATCATTGCCATAACCGGGATTCGAACCTGAGCCCTCATGGTCTAGAACGGTGCTTCTTAAAGTGGTGGGCCGCGGCCCCCTAGGGGGTCGCGGTGTTTCCACAAGGGGACCGCGAAGATCCGCAAATATAACACTTAATTATTTTTTTATTTAAAAAGGATAAGTAGCTTTAACTTTAAAGCTACATAAATATTATTCTTCATTATACATAGATTATTGAATGATCTGAGCGTAAAAAACTATATGTTTGGATATATTTTAACTAATCTTGGTTCCAAAAACAAAAATTAGGGGGGCCGTGGGATATTGCTTTGAGTTGCAGGGGAGCCACGACATCAAAAAGTTTAAGAAGCACTGGTCTAGAAGCCAGTGCATTGCTACACTAACCACTACGTCATGGTGATCGGCATTTAATTAATTGACAGTTGAAGCTTGCAGTACACATTATTTTATTTTTCCACAGCCAACTCTTATGTAATTATTTTTGAACACATGGTATATGTTGGCGGTCGGTAATAACAGATGACATATATTCAAATTGTTTTTATATGATCTAAATTAATTTTAAACTCCTAAACTTTACAACCCTTTTGGTTTATTTTAGATGCAATAAAATATAGTATCAATTCACATGCTGGTATAAAATTTACGAGTATTCAGTATGCAGATTATTTGACGTATCAAGACGAGCACTCTAAACTGCATTGACCCGAACTCTGTGTGTCGTATCCATACATTGGTTTTATTTCTCGCGTTGGGGACTACAATCGCCCTCGATCTCTGCTCTTTCAACTCGTTTTCAATAAACCTCTACATTTATAACTTAGTACTTTGGATGGATAACACCACCGATTGTTTTATTGGTTGGAAAAGTTTGAAAATGTTAAAAGTATATCTATTTATATTTATTAGGGATATTTTCATTTTATCTTCATTTATTTGAGGTCAATACTATTCGAAGTGTTTAGACAGAAATTCTATGTATTGCATTTTTTCTTGTCCTATACTAGCAGGGCTGTCTAGAGACTGTGCATGGTGGTACAAATTACCGGAGGCCGTGCAAACTGAAGGGACCAGGATTCGATTCAATTTTTTTTTACAAATTACTATACAATTTTATTTCTCTTTGTCGATAATCGAATTATAAAGTTTTAAAGCATAAAATGATGGTTTCATCTTGCAGAATGCTTTTCTGAACACGCTGGTGCAATCTAGGCCAGCGTTTCTCAACCGAAAACGTACCACGAACCAGTAAAATATTTAATTCTCTACCGCGGACCACAAAAAATAAATGTACTATTAAACTAATTTATTGTATACGCAGACTCTACATCTATATACCTTAGTAATAAAAAAATTACTGAAAAATGAACAAAAACCACAGAAAATGAACAAAATATCATAAAAAAGTTAACAAAAAATCTCAAAAATAATCATTTACAAGCCTTTCGCGGATCATCGGTTGAGAAACACTGATCTAGACTTTTGTAGGGTAATTAGTTACAGAGTTATTAGTATTTATGTTTTTAGCGACTTTGTTTTCATATAAATTTTAGGTTTTCCCTTGATTTTAATTATTTAAAAAAATCAGACAAAAACATTAAGGAAAACGGTATTCTAAAAACCGTCTGACGAGCAAAAAGGGTATCTGAGTGTTTGTTTTGGCGCCCCTTGCAGAATGGCGCCCTGAACCTGAATTTTATATTTTAACGAATATTTTTAACTTCAGTGACTTTTAACTAGCTCTGAAAAAGTTCATAGCGCGGAATACGAAACAGTGTTTATTCAGTGTTGAATACAAGAAAGGCTGCTTCCTAAAAATTTAAAAGAATATACGAGTAACTAATTAATAATAGAACGCAATATTTAATGTATCAGAAAGTCTTAATATAATTTTAACAAATAGTTAGATATTCATATACAGTGGAACCTCGATTATCCGGACTAGGTCGGGGATGAAGGTAGTTCAGATAACGGAAAATACGGATAGTCGAAAAAAAAAAAAGTGAGGAGAAATAGGAAAGAAAAATTACGTACATTAAGCATGAATCTTTTTTATTGATATATATATATATATATATATATATATATATATATATATATATATATCAATAAACATAACAGGAACTTAACATCATTCCTGCCTGCAGATCAGTTTCCAGATCTTTGGTCTGCAGAGTGCAAAAAGCATGTTTGCTTGGTTCCTTACGCACTTTGAAGACGCACGGCGTAGTGCACTAGCCGCTGCCGCACATCTCCAGGGTCTGTGTGTATTTTCCCTGTTAGGTATTCGCGTATGACGTGCTACCTTGTGGTAAGCCTGAAGTGCAGTACCTAGCGGAGGATGGTTTAAGACCTAAACCAATACCACCTGTATATATATATATATATTAAATAAAATTCTTATGTCATACTCGCCATATATTTATTAAAACAATTTTTATCGAGACGTTTCGATTGGTAATCCAATCATCCTCAGTCTAAAAATAAGGATCCACATTGAAATATAACAAAGTCGAAATTATTAGTCTTGTATTAAAGAATATTTGTGATGAAGAAATGAAAAAAGTAAAATGAAATAACTAGAAAAATAACAATGAAACCAAAATATGAAAAACAAAACCAAGATGGCGCGAACTCCATTTTGTATTACGTACGGTTAATAATATACAAAATGGATATTATTTATATATATATATATATATATATATATATATATATATATATATATATATATATATATATATATATATATATACGTTCAGTTAACTGTGTAATTTTTTCACTTTGTTTTTTATATCCGATATTGTGGAAGTCCCAACGCCATATTTATCAGACCAATAACGTCCAGAGTCACCTCATTTCAATGCACTGATGATATCTAATTTGTCTTTTAAAGATAGTACAACACGTTTTCTTTCCGATGACATATCGGTAATATTAAAAGAAAATGACGTGAAAACCGGTACACAGCGAATTCGTAAAATAATTTCCTCGTTTAAAAGAATCCGGATAATCGAAAATTCGGATAATCGAGGTCCGGATAATCGAGGTTCTACTGTATTTGGCACAAATCATAAAGCACTGAATAACAAATTCGATAAGCTGTTATTAATTTTGTATACAAAATTTGTGTATACAAATGACACCAAAATACGTACGTGAAATAAAAATTATTGCTGATGACAAAATACTGAAGGAAGGAACTGATACTGAAGGCTAAAATACGGCAATGCGTCGAATGAGTGTAAATGCGTCAGTTTAAACTCACAGAAAGAATATTTTTCACTGAAGCACTGACACGGAACTGGACGGACACGCCACGAAATTTTCCTATGTGAATAAATCTTAAGACATCTCATCGCCATTATCATCGCCTAGTATAGGCTGTTCCTTTGGTTTAAGAAGAACTAGATTTTGAATTATATTAACTTTTACCATTTAAGTGAGGCTTCTGATCATTTTGTTTAGCAAAAGCCCTGTGCAAACATTAAAAGGAAAGCTCATGCTAACAGATAAACATGAAAATTCCAGTTAGTTCCTCTTAAAAGTTTTGAATAGCCTATAATACGGAGACATTGCCATGAAATTTGTCTTAAAATTAAGGAAATTAAAGTAAAAATGTTCCTTATTACTTCTCTGTTAACCGCGAAAAGATTAAGCTCCTTGAGTTATCTTCACCCCTACTGTGAGAACAAGTTTGCACGCTGTTTTATTTCTCTCTGATTTGGTCTATCAGTAATTATTTGTTTTTTGGGAAAATAACAGTTATGAACAAGATAAACGACTTTTCCGGAAAATAAACTAGGGCTGAAATCCCTAGATATCAAACTGTTAGATTTATTCTTTGGAAAATCGGTAAAGTGGCATTTAAAACTTTGAATCATTTATGTTGTTTACATCATTAAAACCAGATATTTTCGATCAAGTTAATAAAACAGATTAGATTGGATTGATCGACTGAATTTTATTGTATTCTGACAATCAGGCTGTCATAACGATGAATAAGGACTTAAAATTATTAGTACAAACATCTAGTAAAAATAGTGGTTATTGGAAGACGTAAGAAAGAGGTAAAAAATAAATCAAGGAAGAAAAACGATTAGAAACATAAACTCAATTTTTTGTGTTGCGTCGTTCTTGTTGATACTGTCAGAAGAAATGGCATATAGTACGTACCGTATTGCTAGTTGTGCTCGTTCGGGTAAAATGAGCATAAATGTAGGAATGGCAAAACAGGACTTACCTTTGAGTGCTGATGAATTGCGTAGAAAGGGACCTCTTGAAGATTGCTGTTACACAATAGGTCTGTGGAGGAAACTTCAGAAACAAAAACTCACAGACATAGCGTGGTCTAAAAAAGAAATGACGTTCGCGTCATCATATTAATTATTATACTAGAAGACCCGTTGCCAACAACGTTGGCAAACTGATATCGAATAAAAATCAATATAAGCATGCATCAATTATTAAAATTTGCATGATTCTGTGTATATTAACAAAACAAAAACGTGATTATACTTAGGAAATCCTAAAAAGCTGCTTAATGCGTGTCGTTTAAAAATTAATATCGGACAGGATACGCCCCGCAGGCCATATGCTGGACATCAATGGCATAGCTGTTTCTGATTATACCTAGGAAATCCTAAAAAGGCGATCAATGCGTGTCGTTTAAAAATTAGTATCGGACCGATACAGCTCGCGTGCCATATGCTGGACATCAATGGTGTAGCTGTTTCTGATTATACCTAGGAAATTCTAAAAAGCCGCTCAATGCGTGTCGTTTAAAAATTAGTATCGGACCAGATACGGCCCGCGGATATAACATTAATTGACACAACATTCTGTAATCAAGCCAAGGTATATACTGACTGGAGAGCTAAGAGCTATATTCTCGCTAAGTGAGCTGCTTGGTGGGGGTACGTCGTTCCCACCTTCCACCACTCAGTTCGTGACCGACCGCATACCGCAAGACCTGCTAGCACTCAGGAACTTAGCGTTACGGTCTGACACACAGGAATTAGGTGTTTTATATATAATAAACAAGTGATAATATAAACTAACTATACGAACTGTATGCAAATTACTGGAGCAAGTCAACAACAGACGAAAACATTGATGAAGTGAAGAAAATAGTATTGGCCAATCGTCGAATCACCGTTAGAGAAGTTGCTGAGGACCTAAACATATCGATTGGCTCGTGCCATTCGATTTTTATCAATGATTTGGGCATAAGACGGGTCGCCGCGAAATTCGTACCAAAATTGCACACTAATATTGCTAATATAATTGCATACTAATAATGCCGCAGCCACCGTATTCCCCAGATCTGGCCTCCGGTGACTTTTTCTTGTTCCCGAAACTGAAGAGGCCCATGAAAGGACGAAGCTACGGTACGAGTGACGAGATAAAGACGGCATCGAAGGAGGATCTGAACAAGATCATAAAAAATGATTTTTTCAAGTGCTTCGAGGATTGGAAAAAACGTTGGCACAAGTGTATAATATCTGGTGGGGATTACTTTGAAGGGGACAAAATAGATATTCATGAATAAATAAATAATTTTTGAAAAAACACAAAATTCGCGATCCTTTTTGAACAGACCTCGTATATATACTAAATTTAAATCCACATTTCCATTGTGTCCAATCAAGAGGCATAGGGTTATTAAACTTTGGAAACCACTATTCTAAATTACGTAAACTAAGGTAATAAACTTTGAAATACAAGTTAGGCTTGTGAACTGTTCAATAATTTTGCGTAGAGTAGCCTTAGGGACGAACCATGCCCATGGATAACGTCCTTAATTTACACACTCACACACACAGACACACAGACAGCATGCCTTTGTAATTGAGAGACGGGCACGCTACGGACTCTCTTATACATATTCAATATGATACTTGGAATAAAATTAATGTTCATGCTTCATTTAGAGCTGGTCAGCAAATTTTATAAAATCGTTAGAGGTAGCATTTTTAGAATGTATACTGCTTTGTTTGATGATTAAATTTTGGTCCATTTATGATCATCAGCATCATTAGTGCAATAACTTTCTCCAACTTGTTTCGACACACTTTTCTATTCTGTACCTGTGATCCTTAGTTGGGTGTATCTTCACCAACATCATCGATCAGATAAGGCCCGCGAGGTTCATTTTTGAAAAATAGAAATGAAAAGCTATTGTTTATTTTTTATCGTGTAAAAATAACACTGGTCAACACAATTTTTGCTGACTTACGTCTAAGACTTGTTTCTTACTAATTTGGTGCTGCTGAACTCAAATGTCACATCAGTTTTTGCGTATCACACAGGATTTTTGCTCTACAACAAATACATATTTTCGGCCAAATAATGCTTTTATCGTTTAATTTTAGACGTCGATACTGTAATTGGTACAAATTTGGCGAACAATAAGGACTAAATAATTAGAAAATATTCTTAAAATTTTATTCATAGTGAAAAAAAGAAAATGAGAACAGTTTTAATTACATTTTAATGCATTGGAGTGTTAAAATAAAAATACAAAATAATTTAAGGATTAAATGGTTGTTTGTAAGATCTTCTGGAGTGCACCATTCCCGATAAGTCTCTTTTAATACTCCAACAGTAGTCAGCCATCATGTGAGTATCCCACCTTCCTTGATAACGTCTCTCTTTTAAATCCTGATGGAAACGTTCACCCTGCTCATCACTAACATCTCCAAGATTGACAGGAAATTTGTCAAGATGACTGTTTAAAAAATGAAGTTTCACGCTCATGTTGCACCCCAGATGATGATAATTTTCAATCAAATTTTCAACGACCTACACATAGTTTTCGGCTTTTTTATTCCCAAGAAAATTTTTGATGAGCGCCACGAAAGACTGTCATGCATTCTTCTCCATATCATCCATATGTACAGTGAAATGTGGATCATTCACTAATTTTCTAATTTGTGGTCCGTCAAAAATGCCAGCTTTTAGCTTATCATTACTGAGACTTTGAAATGTTTCAGATATATATTTGAAACAGTCACCATCTGAACATTTAATGGATGCAACGGTCATACTAAGTACCTTACCCTTGACCTTGCAACCCCCGCCGTTGTAAAAAGGTCTATAACAAGTACCTGCAAGTAAGGCATTCCTACGAAATATATTGGACAACAAGAACGAAGTTCAAATTAAAGTAGACGTATATCAGAACGTGAAAAGGTGAAAAAAGTCAAAATAAGAACAAAAATTTGACGTGATAGGCAGAAACTGTTAACATTTTTGAAATCAGCACCCCAAAATTAATTAAAAAGAAGTATCAGATCTAAGTCAGCAAAAAAGTTTAAATTTGTTGACCAGTGTAATCTAACGTATTCTCGCCGAGAATTCAGTTGATTTTCAAATTCAAAGCGATGTCATTCGTTAGCAGAAAGAAATATTGCTCAGTTTCAGTCTCTCTTCCTACCACCACGACAGAAGTGGAGCATATACATAAATAAAAATTCGCTGCAAATTTTGGTGTACCTTATAGATTGTTAATAATTTTATTCCAGATTGTTAGTTTTGTATAAGAAATTATACGGTTGTGCACCCCCTTAACGGAGATTGTCTGTATTCGGTATTCGGCGTAATATTTTTTGTACTGATTTTGAACTACTCTTTTTCCTGCCTGAGTGTCCAGCTTTCACTACTATATGTGAGTCTTTTGTGAATTGTTAACGTTGTATATCCTTATCTCTGTGTTGCTACTGTATTATTGAATTTTTAATTTTATGTTTATAAATTACTATATTAATTTGATTTTATGTTTATAATAAATAAATAAGATTCAAAACAGCCCATTGCTATAATTTGCATTAAAAATTATATTAGGTAGGTATTGCATTATTTAAAAATAACAGTATATAAAGCATAGTATATATTTTTTAATACCTAAATTTAAAAAATATAGAAAAATACAGTCAGCTATAAAATATTAGTTTTGATCAAGACTAAATTTAATAATAAACATCTAAATTATTATTTTAAAACGTTTGATCTTAAAATTAAAAAAATACAGCATATTGTAGCTTTTTGCCTTGGGGTTCCAAAGAAATAGCATTTAACTCTTGGGTTCCGCAAATGCAAGAAGGTTGAAGACCACTAAAATAGAACATAACAGCTCTGTTAAAGTATGTTTAACAGAGCTGTTTGTTCAAAATAATTCTGTTAATCTTTGTGTTTTGATGTTAGCAACAATATCATTGATCTAACTTGATATATAATTCAATGTTCGAGACCCTATTGATCCACGTATGATACGATCAGTATCAATAATAAAATTACACATCTAATCAAAAACTTTTATTGAGAATTATAACTTAAATTACCAACTTTGTAGCTTTTATAGCGTCGTGTTACTGAACAACAATCTGTAATTATACCATAATTTTATTTACTTCAAATATAATTCTATGATGAAGTAGAAATCAATAATTATAATAATGTACTTTTAAACTTAAAGAATAGAACAAACTTAAAATGTAATTATAATAATGGTTTTCTAATTTTAGTCTTTAAAAGCTTTCATAAAAAATGATCTCTGATATAAAAATTCGATATTTTTAGTGTAATAGAAGCTTTTTCGGTTGTTTTAAGCCAGTAAATTTGAGTTTGAAGTAGGAAAGTAAATCTGTGCAGCATATTGAAATAATGAGTTCCTGAAACTTTTCCCAAATTAGCTTATTTCGACATGTCGGTACAATTCCTGCTTGTCCTGCTTTTAAATGTGAAATTATCCTACGAAAATCACTACCAAACAAAGGCATTTAGGAAGTGCTTCAGTAGGTTATACTTCATTTCAATTATTTAAATTTTTTACGTAAAATACGTCTTTGTTCTTATTTAGTATGGGGGTTGTTCCGGTAAATCGAGTGTAACGAAATTAGGATAGATGTAAACTGTTTATTGTCATAGGCTACCAGATACGTATAAATATCTGTTAATTTTTAATTTTTATTTTATGTGAAGTGAAAAATAGTATTTTGTATGCACCATTGGCGTTACTGGATGATTTCACCCGTCATAATCATCTTAGTACCACCTTTGGTGCATAAATAGCTATTAAAAAAATCAGGGATCTTGAAAATCATAAAAATATGCCTATTTTACTATAAACGATGCTATGCTATTTTTACTATTAGGTGTGTGAATCAATTCGGTTCGTATTTTTCTTCCAGAAAAGACTATATTGTGAAAAAAACTGAAAAAATACACTATCCAAAGTATTTGCCATCGCTTGCTATTATTTTTTCCCATCTGTCTGTATTCCGTGACGAAAAAACTACTCGTCCTTCGAAGCGATCCATTCATTGAGCCATTTCTCTATTTCTTAATTGTTCAAGTGCTGATCAGAAAGCCCGTGTGCCATCGATCGGAGCATATGATAATCTGATGGAGCAATGTCTGTTGAATACGGCGGGTAAGGTAAAACGTCCCAGCCAAGTACTTCCAAGATGGCCTTCACAATCTTTCCAACATATGGTCTAGCGTTATCATGCTGGAGGATCACTTTGTCGTGTCTCTTTACATATTCCGGCCGCTTATTCTTCTATGCGTTGCTTAAACGGAGCAATTGTTGTTGGTAAAGTTCGGCAGTGATGGTTTGACTCTGCTTTAATAGCTCATGAAACACTACACCCTTCTGGTTCCACCATATATAGAGCATTACTTTCTTGCCGTGAATATTCCGCTTTGGTCTCGATACGAATGATTTTCCTGGGTCGCAAATGGATTTCCTTCGTTTGGGATTATCGAAATATATCCACTTTTCGTCTCCAGTCACAATACGATGCAAAAAACCATTTCTTTTTTAGCAAGCAAGATTTCAGACATGGTTTTGCGCTTCTCCAAGTCTTTTTCAGTTTGTACGGCTCCTATCTGTCTTCTTTGTAAATCTTTCCCATGGCTGCCAGACGCACAGAAATTAACTAGGTCGCAAATATCCACTTTTCGTCTCCAATCACAATACGATGCAAATATCCATTTCTTTTTTGCCTGGCAAGTAAGATTTCAGACATGGTTTTGGGTCTCCCTATGTCTCTTTCAGTTTGTACGGCACCCATCTTCCTTTTTTGTAAATCTTTCCCATGGCTGCCAAACGCACAGAAATTGATGATCGATCAATATTCAATAATTGCGCGAGCTCATGTTGTGATTGACACGGATCTTCATCGATTAGCGCCTGCAATTCCTCGTCCTCGAACTTCTTCGGCTGAATTGGACGAGGTTTGTCATCGACACTGAAATCATCACTTTTGAGACGTCGAAACCAGTCTCTGCATGATTTATCGGTGGGAGCACTTTCACCATAAGCTTCTACGAGCATTCGATGAGCTTCAGCGGCTGTTTTTTTCAAATGAAAATAGAAAATGAGATTTTCCCGGAAATTATTCTTTTTTGGCTCGAATTTCGATATTTTCGAATCAGATAAACACGATGTTATTGTTACAAACCCAAACGTTTATCAATTGAATATTATTGCCATATGTCAACACTAAAACAAAAAGCCGATTGCAGATATTAGAGGTTAGAAAATTATATAGTACACACACCTAATAACTGTTTCCTTTTCATATATTTTATACTATTTACTTTAAATATTCTCCCGGAGTGTCAATGTTTTCCAATGTAATACTGTGTCCCGTATACATATAAAATGGTTGGAAAGCACTGGATTATCCTAGTGACCTAGGGTTCCGGGGAACCCCGGTTGAGAAACGCTGATTCTATGTTATATATATACTTCATATGAGTGTTTGTAGTATATGTCGGACCAAACTAGGCCTTTGTGCTTGTGTGCTAGAGTGTTTATATGTACGTGTACAAGGGTTACTCTACCCTCTACTACTCACAATTAGTGCCAATCAATCGGGGTTAATGTAAACTATCAACATGAAATTTGAACTCGAACAAATGCACCAGATAATTAATATCCAGGGGTTAAAATAATAATAATAATAATATAGGAGGGGAGTATAGGTTTGGCCTGAACTTTTTAAATTTCTGATAACATATAATAATGAACTTTATCCAAATTTATTGCAGCATAATTAAGTTACTTACGTAGAGGTAATAGATGCCAGAGATTGTGCTTTGTTTGCAAATACACAGGTAGAAACGATTGGTAAATAGACTGTGCCCACAATGGAAATTTTTAAACTGGACGTGTGACGTCATTGATACGACTCGCCAATTGTTTGCTTGTTCCTGTCTACTTTTGACTTTTTTAAAGATATATTTTGGGGGCGCTTCAACTGCTGTGATTATTAGAACCCCGGTAAATTTATAGTAATTTACAAGGATGATTGTTGACATTCATTTACTGAGGCATATTTACAATTTTATGAGAAAACATTTAAGATAGATAATTTAGAAATAATAGAACATTTGGGATTTAAATTTTACGGAACAGATCTGCTTTTTTGAGGTAGTTTAATAAAATGTTTTCATTTTCTGGGCTTAGCGCTTCTTTCAGGTTGTCTGGTATTTTGTGCTTCTGTGAGTTCTTCATATAGTTGGCACTCCAGAATGTTCTACGGTTACAGTTTTATTGCAGTTGTCATAGTTTTCCACCTCTTTTCTTTTCATTAGATGTTGGTGTGTAATGAATGTGTGTCCAATTCTGAGTCTTGTAAGAACTCTATTCTTTTCTGTTGCCTACTGGAGCCCAGGGTTTGGTGTCTTCTTTTATATGGCGAAGTATGTTGTTCGTTAGACCGTGCCATTGTCGTTTCCAGTCTTCTTTTATGTTTTGCCATTAGTTGGATTTGATGTCGCTGGTAGGTACGTACATATATCGGTGTGATTGGGAGGTTTGCTGCCTCTTTTGCTGTTAGGTCTGCCTGTTCATTCCCTCTTATTCCCACAGTAGAGGGAACCCACACCAAGGTTACCTTTTTCCCCTGGAGGGCCACGTAATGGAAGTTTTCCTGTTCTGGATCAGTGTGTCCCTTGAATACAGTACTTTAACTGCGTCGAGTACACTGCGTGAGTCAATATAGTATATAAAAAAATTTCTATCTTCCTTATTGCTCATATATTCGGTGGCTTTTAGCAGGCTATATCCTTTTGAAATTACTACTATCAGGGAGGTGGTACATGTATTTATCGTCGTTGATGACGTAAGCAGCACCGGTTTTATGATGGTAGTGTGACCCGTCGATGAATCACCATCATAATGACATTTAAATGCTACTTAAAGACCATTCACGATAAAAATGAGATGACGTCACAGTTGAAAAACTTGATGTGTTGCCATTTCTCTAATTATCAAAAAAAATAGGTTATATCGAACAATTTCTAAAAAGAGATTGAATTTCTTATGGAGGAAATGAGTTAATATCATAGGCGCCCGCAAGAGGGGGCAAGATGGGTCAGTTGCCCCCCTGGATTTCGGAACAAATTACCAATTCGTATCTTAGAAAACGTATCGTAGAAAAAAAAAAATTATATTTTTTAAATATAAAATTCATAAAAAAAAAAAACTATTGTTTATTATTATATTTTTGCTTTAGCAACTTTGGCTTTTAGCCAGGATAGTTCTTATTTACTAAATCGATGATTTTTAACTATAGAGAACACATTTTTAAGTAGAAAATAAAAGTTTATCCACAGCGGGGATCGCTCCCAGACCCGCCACGTGGAAAGCATTGTTCGAATATGACATCTGTATCTATGTTTTGGTCTTGCTCCCCCTAGAATAATTTCTGCGGGCGCTTATGGTTAATATGAATTATGATGCAGATCAGTTCTTTCCAACCGATTTGTCGTAAAATTTATGGTTTAAATTATATTAAGTGTGTAATATAATGTTAAATAACTAATATACAAATCTAAATAAAATTAAATGAAAATTTCAGTGTGTGAGAATCATAAAAAATAATTGTTAGAAATGTTTTGTGTTCTTTTCATCCTTTTTGTACAATAAATTTTAATTTTTCGCCTGGTGTGTAAAATTTGATGTATTAAAGGCCGACTATTATCTCGAACTTATTTGGGCGCGGCTACTAAGAGCTTTCAGCATTTTTATTATAATAATATTTGATACAATTCAAAATAATAAGCATAATCTCACTCGTTTTGTGTCAAACATATACGACAAAATGTTGTTTAAAATGTGAAAACGTCGGAATGGGATACCAATTTATAGATGACAAATGTAACAACTGAGTAATGCTAAAAATTTTGGTAAAATCTATTCCAAACGATCAGGCTGAACTAGATTTTCAAATCTAGTAATTTTCACAGATTGATTGAAGCTTTTGATCATTTTTTTCAGGAAAATCCAACTTCAATATATAAAAAATTGATGTGAAGTGTGAATTTTCACACATTTCAGGGTTTCGCAGGTATTTATTAACTGTGTGACGATTATTTGGGATGCCAAAACAAATTTTATGTCAAAATATTTTTTTTTGAATTTTAATTCGAATGCCTAATACCATTATTTAAGTTTCTAAATATGTGCAGTATTTTTTTTATATAGCAAGGTTCATTAAGATTTTGAAAATTGCGCGTATGGCTTCCATTGGTTGTTTAAATCATAAGCCTCGCCCTCTGATACCTTCAAATATAGAATTAAATTATAATTTCAACACTTTCCACTGGTTATTAAATTTACGCTTTTAAAAATTAAATGCAACATTTACCAAAATATAACTAGAATTTTGACAAAATAATTTAAACAAAATAAAAATGCAAAAAAATACTGAAAAAATAAAAATTGACGGGATTCGAACACAGTTTCTTACAGTAGTTTCAACTCACTAAGCGATAACGCTACCACTGTGCTATACAGGATCACTTGTATACTATGTTAAATAGCGGATTAAATATATTACATATTTTACTTAAAAACACAAAAAATTCGTTATTTTCCGAAAACATAATCTGATCAAAAATTCCTGTTGTACTATTCCGGTTCACACCAATGTACATTACTGAGAATCTTTTCAGATTTTTAGTTTAAACCATCTGGGCTACAAAAATTTTTTTGCACAATTTTGGCAAAAATCGCCTCAAAATAATTTATTTTGCAAAAATAAAAATTTGATCGTTAATCCACGTACTAAGGGCTTTCATTTGATACCCTACACAGAATTGTAAAAAAATATTTTTTTTTTTCGATGAGCATATATTTGTTTATATTTTTAGGGGGATATGTTTTTTAGATGTTTTAGTATTTTTCCTATTTGCGGGTCAAAGAGTTGTATAAGCATGCCAAATTTCAACTCTCTAGGTTTAGCCGTTTGGCTACAATTTTTACCGAACAGACAGATAGACAGACAGACAGACAGACAGACAGACAGACAGACAGACAGACAGACAGACAGACGACAAAATGACGGTATAAGGGTTTTTTTGGTCATACCTACAAAACCCTAAAAAATAGCTAATGACAACTTACAAAAATGAAAATTCCAGTTAGTTCCGCCTAATCGTTTGGAATAGTCTATATATTTCATTTTCACATTGGCAATTAAATTAACCAAGTGTGAAGTCATCTCATTCTTATCGTAGATGGACTTTAATCAAATCTTTCCGCAAGCTGAAGCCTCTTTTTTATGCCTTAAATTTTATGAACAAACTAAAAAACATTCAGGCGCTCTGCCTGAAATTCGCATGTTTAATTGCTCACGGAGCATAGGTAGTGTATGATAACGCACTCTACATCCCTAGTTACGTAATATTAATAAAAATTCGTGTAACGCTACCCCGCTTAACGCTCTAAAATCAAGGAACATATCTTAAACATTATCCTGGATTACTCTGTGCTAGATTTTAGTCCGCTTTACTAGTTAGTTTCAAGTAACCCTTAGTCTACCCACATTAGAGTTTAATGCTTCTGAGAGGTAGGTAAGACTCTACCCTTATACAAGAGAAGGGTCAGATATGGCTTCATTTAATGTCAAATACATGTTAAGTCTCAATTTAGAGATTCAAGTAACTTAAATTGATATAGAAATTTGGTTTACATCCCAGATTTAATTTTTTGTTATACTTAATCCTCTCTTTACTATAAATAATACTTGAAATAATAAGTATTCTGGACATAAAATTTTAGTACTGGTTTTAAACACTTCGTACCGCTTCTGTATGTAATTTATCTAGTAATTTTTGCAATGTACGCAACCCATTTAAAACATATGCAAGTCTGGTTGCATATTTAACACTGATTTACACCAGCTATGTAATTTATGGTCCTATTTATTGTGCATTACATCCAGATGTGAGAAAATATTGTAAGATAAATATTAAATAATATACGAGCATGGAATAATAATTTTTTTCCGATATTTCGATGTTTTGCTTCTCTTGTAATTTCAATAATACAGCAACCCAAAGGCGTAACTTCAAATTTAAAGTTGGAAAGTATATTTTCCACTAATTCTCTGTCTTATGATTTCCAAGAAAATTTTTACTTGAATAAATAAACACCAAGAATTAGATTCAATCTCGTTCATTGATGCGGTTGGATTGGATTGTGGATCTTCAGTAGGTTGCCTTATCTGAGGACTATCAAATATTCTGGCTTTCAGTTTTTCAAAGTTAATCCCAAGAAATTTACGTGTCAAGTAGCCTACACAAAGTCCATCTCGATTTAAAGCCTTCAAAAATTGCTACATAATCCCAAACTTGATATGCAAGGAAATATAATTTTCTCTCTCGCAACCAAAAGTTCGTTGACAATGTTTCGTTTTTCTTGAATTATGACATTTCTTAATGAAAATCACCCAATTTTTGTTAACCTAGTGCTGATCCTTAGCTCTGCTGCCCCAAAGACATAAAAAGCAAGGATATTTTGTATATCCACTTTGCTGTCCAAGGAGGAAGTTTACCGTTTTTAGATAAAAAACTAAAATCAATTAGTATCTCAAAAACTAGAGCTGCTACGAAAAAGAGTCAGGTATTTTTGGAATCAGCACATCAAAAATATCCAAAATCAGTACTTACTTTTCCGGCACCAAGATAAAAAAATTATTTTGTTTGCTAGTGGTCGTTTGTAAAAACATAATTTTTTGTAAACATTTTTTTTTTGCAGCTGAAAAGAGTTGATGTAGACCAGGGGTACTCAACATTTTCATACCTACCGCCCACTTTATCATCTCTATTGGTAGAAAAATTTTCATACCGCCCACCTGTTGTATAATAATAATAACTTACCAAATACTTTCGCAAAATTTAGCTGCAAAAATCTTTATAAAACAACTTACTGCATCATCTCTTATTATTAAAAACAACAAATATACATGCACCAAAACGTGGCAACGTTGGATGTCACAAAGTACCCTGTGTAACACAGTACCCACAGTTCCCTTTCCCGTAATTTTTGAGTAGAGATTTAATAAAAACATGTAGTTAAATTTATCTTTTTGTTTATACTTTGCATACATTAAAGTATGAAGTCTATTGAAATTACATTTAGTTAATAAAACGTCAATTAAATTTAAAAAAAAAACGGAAAGTAGGCAAAATTGGACAAAACCCCTACCGCCCACCAAAAAATTTCTACCGCTCACTAGTGGGTGGTAGGGACCAGGTTGAGTACCATTGATGTAGACTCTACGAATATGATTACCACACTACACTCAACACTGTAGATTGCAGTGTGTAGTATTTTTGTTTTTAAAGTAGCAAAGAGGAATAAATCATTTATAACAGGGGTTCTTAAACTTATGTAGTCCGAGGACCCCCTCTTGAACAACATTTTTTTGCTAACCCCATCCCAACCCTAGGCATTTTACGTCGTTCTTGAGAATTAATTTCTGGCTCAATAATCTCATAGGCACTACGTTGTAATAAATATTGGTAAAAATGTATCGCTGGTTATTTTAATAAATGGTCTTGTGCATTTATAGAGGAACATATTTATTAGCATATAGAATAAAAAACAAAATTAATAAAAATAGTAGTAAAAAGAATAAAAAAAGTTACAAATTATAATACGTTAAACTCATACAAACATTTCTTGGTTAAATATTGGTCAAAATAGATCTTATTATAATATGTTTTCTGTAAATAATTTGCAGTTGTATAAAAATAACGAAATTTTTACTAATTATTATTTAGTTATGTCAAAAACTAGTTCGATAACAACAAATACAAAAAGTCTTGACCATGTAGGATTTTTATTAAAGGAGTTATTTGAATAAAAGCGAAAAGTTGGGGGATGTAAAGTTAATCTCAAAATTGTTTCGCGGATCCCCGGTAATAGCTACGCGTGCCCCCACGGGTCCACACCTAGGGGACAACCCAGTATGAATTTCATAAGTTTGTGACAAAAGGTTTCATGCTTTTACTCCGCGTATGGATATTGACACACACCATTATGATTTAACAACAATTGCTCGAATATTTTTGTTCAGTTTATAAATTTTCCATTTGAATAGAATCAAAAATTCAGCGCAATTTTCATGAAAAAGCGTAGCTCATTTTGTAATGAATGTTTTTAAACAAATAATCCCCCTTCCTCGAATAAAATACTGTGTATATAACAAAAATAAATACAAAAGTTATAATTTAACATACATTTTTGTGTTGGTCGTCACGTCATGTAGAAATTTGCATGCAGATTACTCACTCGCGGCTACGTCAGAGCTCTGGATTTTAGGATTTTAACATAGATGAATGTTCCCGTTCCAATACTACTGTTTCGCACGGTTATTCCCGAGAGACAGTGCTTCTCAACCTTGTTACAGTATGTACCATTTGTCAAAGTCTCACTTAGCATAATGCCCTATATTTCGTTTTATACTTTTATTTTTTAGTTTGAAATGTGACAGTATACAGGATTTTTTTGGGAACTGTTTAAAAATTGCTTACTTCTTTATTATAAGAGACAAGTAAAAGGTTAAATTAGGAAAGATGAAGTATTTTACTTTACAAATAAAAATATTTACCATTAGCGCGACAGATGTAGGTGAGCCTAGGTCATCTCTTTCCAGGTTTCATGACCATATTTTCACTCTGTACATTCAGAGTAATATGGTCAGTATTAGCGTACATAGAAAGGTACCTAAAGTTTATAGCCAGTTGCGAACGGTTAAGCAGAACCTGTAAATTGTATAAATATTTTTTACACAAATTATTTGATAGAAGCAGGAGATGAACTCACGTCCATGCCCTTGCTTAGAGGTCAAACAGAAGGTAAAAACGTTTTAACGTTTGCAACCATAGGTTTGCTCCTTTTCTAGATAATAATATTAGGTGTACCGGAAAGTTTTTTCGTTTATTTGGTATTACTAAAATAGAAACAAATCGAAAGAAAAAAAAATCAGCTGTGGCCACCACAGGACCGACCGCCATCACAAAGTACTTGTATAAAATACATTCTAGCAGCAGAGTAGAAATAAATTGGCCTAATATTTTCTAACAAAGATATTATTTATCGTGACCATGGAAACGTTACATATAAGTATGAAAAAATAGATAGTGGGAAAAAATTTCGAAACATTTTTCAAAAAAGTTTCGTTTTATCAAAAAATATCTCAAGTAAAAGTTATTAGTTATTAAATTTATGTTGTTAGTTATTTTATAGCAACTTTTGTAAAATAATTTTTTTCGAAATATTTTTCTGTTATGAAATATTCGCAAAAATCTGAAAATCGACACGAGTAAACTCCCATTTCTAGTTAACCGATTTTTACCAAAAGTTGAACAACTCGTGCCATTGATGTCAAAAGCTTAAATATGAAGTTTCATAAATCTCTTTTAGCCGAATTTTTTCTGCACGTGTACACAGACAAACAGACAGACAGACAGACAGACAGACAGACAGACAGACAGACAGACAGACAGACAGACAGACAGACAGACAGACAGACAGACGAACAGACAGACCGACAGACATCATGCTAAAAATAGTCAAAATAGTCAAAGACAATTTTTATTTGAGATAATTTCCATGCCTGAATGGGATTCGAACTCGAGACCTTCGCAATGCAGAGCACATGTGTTACCACTATGCTACGCCGGTCGGCCTTATATATGTTGACGGTCGGTAAAATGTCGGTAAAATGTATTTATCAGGAAGAGAAAATATTCCCGATTTAGAAAATTCGTGATTTTTTGAAGGAAAAAATTGTTCAACGCTTATTTTAACATGGTTCATATCTCTAAGTGTCTTATTTCTTAAAAAGTGTTCCAGTAATCGAAATAAGTAATAGTCGGAGGGTGAAACGTCTGGTGAGTAGGGTGGGTATGTTAGAACCTCTCAATCAAGCTCGGAAATTTTTTCACGTGTCTTTTTTTGAAGAATAACTCCTCTTCTATTCACAATTTCTGGCCGATTTCTGGTCAAGTTCTGATTCAGTCGATCCAATTGTTCACAGTAGAGATCAGAATTAACACTTTGCCCCGGTTTTAACATCTCATAATAAATTATTCCTTTATAGGGCCTTCCAGATCGAAGTTTATCATCCAAGCATAAATTTCCTGATTTAAATTTTTTAAACCACTGTTGACATGTGCGTACACTTAGTTTATCATCATAAATAGTGCAAATATTTTATGTAACAACTGTAGTAGATTTTTTTTATGTTACTTATACAACATTAAACAGCATAAAAAATGTTTTGATGTAAAATTTTCCGCCATTTTAAAATGCAAGGGTTTTAAATGAAACGAAAACAATAATTAGGTAGTCAAGATTACAGAGTTTAATCAATACGCAAAAGATGTCTGTTTAATTCAGCGAATAAGTCGTGACTAGTTCGCATACTGCACTAATAATAAAAACGAAAAAAAACCTTTCCGGTACACCTAATATTAACATGGAAAAATAATTGAGTTTCGTTCCAAGTGGTCTGATTGTCATTGTGGTCCATGTCAAGTAGTCTGATTTTAGAAATCGTCCACGCTCGTCTATCCACGTTTTGGCTGAAATTTTAACTGGTTATAGGTAAATGTTATGGTTAGTTTATATACGGAACAAGAATATGGAATGGGAAATAAGAATAGTACACAAGAATAAAAAATATGAAACCGTTTATATCGGATATAACATTTCGTCGCTACGCCTGCGTACTTGAGTTGGCCTGTGTTTAACGGTTGTCGTTTGACAGGTTGTTGTGTTTAATATAAGCTTTAAAAAAAATTCGTTTTCAGTAATATGGATTTAGAAGATTTTGTAAATTTATTTGCTTGTGTTTCACACATTATATTGTTGTTTCCAACCTTCTGATCACAGCAGGAAAACATCTGTTGGACAAATTTTATTACGGCCGACATTTTGACCATTGTGCGCATGCTTATCGTCTCTTATTCTTGGAATAAGAATAAAATGTTAAATGTTACGAACTTTTCTTATGTTTAAGTTAAATTTCATTCCTACATAAACCGATATACGGCGCAGCCATGTTTTAACATCTTGTGTACTATTCTTATTTCCTATTCCTTATTCTTGTTCCGTATATAAACCAACCATAAGAAATGAACTTATGAAAAATTTTAGGTCGATATTTAGTAATAATTGAATCTCCATCTTCGCATTATCCTTCGAGATATAACAATATAGTAACATTTTTATCGTAGTTTTTGCGTAGGACTAAACCTAGATTTTTTTCCAAATAAAAAATGATTTTTTCCGAAATATGTGGGTGTTCAGCAAATGGCATACCACGGACTGTCACGCCTGAGTTAAGACCCCAGCTGAGAGTCGACATTTAAACCTTTCAGGACGTTGAAACGTGATTTATAGACCTCTTCTTATCTCTGTGATAACGACGTATTTTTACATCCATTCTTTAGCTTTTTAAGCTTGAGGAGAAAAAATAGATAATTAAATACCGTAGTTCAAAAACTGCAAGAAATAGAGACGGTTTTCATTTTTGAAACTTATAAGGTTGAAATATCTCATTTTCCTTTACCGAACAGCAAAAATTAATATGAGAAAATTAACTATTCCTCTCTGTTTAATGCAGTTTTTAATAAAATATACATATATTTGGGGAGCTATGGACAGCTAAATATACACGAAGTATCTCACTTTTTATTTACTTAACATTAAAAATATATACAAAAAATAGAAGTGAAGTGTGCATTTTCACACATTTCAGGGCTTTGCAGGTATTTAATAGGTGTAAGAAGCCTACGTAATACTGGATGTCTAGATATATTTATCACATCAAAATCAACAGTTTTTTTGATAATCACTTTTATTTGTTATTTGAGAACTAAGAGCTTCCATTTAATTTTTTAAACACAATTTAAATAATTTGCCAAATATCCCAGCGTTTTTTTTTTCTGCATTTGTCCGTATTCAAGTCGTCATTAGATTAATAAGAGATATTTTACATTGTAGAGTGTAGTGTGGTGTGGTGTGGTTAACTCGCAATTATATAATATATTTTTTTTATATTTTTAATTCAAAAAAAAAACACGCACTATCTTAGCTATAATTCAGCTATATATAATTCAAAAATTTCATAACATTATTAGCCATAAATTAAAAAAATAATAAATTTTTTCAAAAACACAAAAACTGCCATATTTTCCAGAAACACAATCTGATCAAAAATTCCTCTACTACATTTCCGGCAAAAAAATCGACATTTTTCGAAAAATGTATCTGATCAAAAATTCTTCCATCAATGTTCATTACGGAGATTTTTTTAGATTTTTAGATCTATCCCTTTGGGAGATAGAGTGTGGGACAAAAGTTTTTTGACACATTTTTTGCAAAATTCCAATTAAAAAAAAAAAAAAATTAAAAATGAAAATTTGTTTGTTGATCCACGCATTAAGAGGTTTCATTTGGAATGCCACTCAAAAATTAAAAAAAATATATATATTTAATACATATTTGTTTATATTTATCCTGCGCTGTATTTTTTTTTTTTTGAACTCTATAGTTTTCCTATATGTGGGTCCAAAGGTTGTACAAGTATGCCAAATTTCAACTTTCTATGTTCAGCCGTTTGGCTACAATTTCTACCGTATAGACAGATAGACAAACACATGAGTAACGTTATAAGGATTTTTTTGGTGGTCATACTTACAAAACACTAGAAAGTGGTTTAGAAAAAGAAACGATTATTTTGTGTTCTAATTTAAACTACCAGGTCTACAAGTATGAAATGCGGATTTTTTTTTTTTTAAATAAAACACATTAAACGCAAAAGAACAGTAAAAGTTTATTATTCAAAGTATGCTCCATTAGAAGTTATACATTTTCCCCATCATTCAGGCAATTTGTGAATACCTCGCCAGTAGAACTCTTTCCCTTTCCCCGCAAACCATTCATCTAGCCATTCCTTCACATTTTCATATGAACAAAAGTGCTGCTCGGCAAGTACGTGACCCATCGATGCGAACAAGTGGTAATCTGAAGAGGCCAAGTCTGGTGAGTAAGCGGCATGGGGTAGCACTTCTCACTTGAGTGCCTCCAATGTGTTGCAAACTGCTTTTGCCTTATGTGATGGAGCGTTCTCGTGCAGAAAGATTACCTTGTGCTGTCTTCTTTCGTATTCTGAACGTTTTATGATCAGCGAATGGTTCAATTCGATCAGTTGTTGTTGGTAGCGTTGGGTATTAACTGTTTCACCAGGTTTTAACAATTCATAATAGACCACACCCTTTTGGTCCCACCAAGTACAGAGCATTGTCTTTTTGCCAAAGCGATTCGGTCTTGCAGTTGAGGTGGATGGTGAGCCCGGGTTCACCCATGATTTTTTGCGTTTGGGATTTTAAAAATAAATCCATTTTTCATCGCCAGTAATGATACGATGCAAAAAAGACTTTCTTTTGTATCGTGCAAGCAAAATTTCACAAGTGTTTTTGCGTTTTTCCATCTGCCTCTCATTCAGTGCATGTGGAACCCATCTGCCGACTTTCTGGATCTTACCCATCTCTCGTAGGCGATTGGAAACAGCTTGTTGACTAACGCCTAACTGCTCTGCTAGTAGTTTTTGTGATTGAGTATCGTCTTCCTGTAGCATTTTTTCCAATTTTGTATCTTCATATTTTTTTGGAGGTTTTCCATGTTCTTTGTCTGTAAGATCAAAGTCACCACTTTTGAAACGCCGAAACCATCGTTCACACGTATCTTGCGATGGAGCATATTCACCATAAGCTTATCGAAGTAATCGGTATGTTTCAGCAGCAGTTTTTTTCAAATGAAAACAAAACAGTAGTACTTTCCGCGAATCCTCTTTATTTGGCACAAAATTTGACATTTTTAACACAGTAAAACAAAACTATATGATCACTTTTCAAATTATAACCTATACGCATTTGACACTTAATGATAACTTAACAAAACGCCATATGTGTTGAAACTTTGAACTATACACTAAGTTTGCGCGGCAAGTTTGAAAAAAATCCGCATTTCATACTTGTAGACCTGGTAAAATATCTTACTTATCATGTATGTATGTTACAGCAAAAACATACGTACAAAAACTGTACAAAGTACGGGTATTCCAGCTAGTGATTAAATATTTCCCAAAAGCATCTTGTGTATTATCCAATTTCATCAAGTTTATATTTTACTGTGCTGTTTATTTTTCTTTCTTCACAACAATTATAATAAAAAAGAATAAAAAGTTCGACATCCTTCACGTATTTCAATAGATTTCGGTTTTGTTATTTCTCTCTGGTATTGTGCGTGATATCTGTTGGCACAATTTTCAATCTATGTCTTGACTTCACATCCCGTCCTAAAATAGGTCCTTTCAATCAGTTTCCTTTCTTACACTCCTCCCAATCTCCATGCAATTCCAGACAAGATTCTCCAAGAACACTTTTGTCATTTCAAATAATTTGAAATTGAATTTTTATTACTTAAATTCAAGTAATTTCAACAGTTGAAATGGGGAAAACGGATTATATCGACATTTAAATGTCCCTTAAGGGCCTTCACTAAAATTTCTTGAGACTAACTTATGTATTTTCAACGCGAACTATAAACCGGTTCATAAGCGGTCCTGTTTTTATGCGATCTTTTTCTTGTTACTGATATTGAATCAGAACTAGCCTTAATATTTCAACGCAGGCTGAAGTCTTGTATGAGATACTCACACCCAGATAAGACGTCCTATTCGAGGACTAGCTTTTAAGTTTTTACAAAAACTTAACGTTTTTTTTTTTGGAACTGTTTTATTGCTTTTCAAAATATTCGCCTTTAAAATTTATATACTTTTGCATCCGTTCAAACCAGTTCTCGAAACATTTTTTCCACTCTGAAGTTGGTATTTCAAAAACATGGTTTTCGAAGGCTTCAACAGCTTCTTGAGGTGATGAAAATCGCTGTCCATTCATTTTTTGTTTAACATTGGGGAACAAAAAAGTCGTTAGGGGATAAATCAGGTGAATACGGGCAATGAGACATTAATTCAATGTTTTTCTTCTGCAAATAATCAATTGTTTGACGTGCTGTGTGGAAGCTTGCATTGTCATAATGAAGAATGATGCGTTTTTGGTTGTTTTTCCTGATTTTGTTGATGACTTCTGGCAAACAAATTGTTGTATACCATTCAGCATTAACTGTTCTCCGATCCTCTAAAGGAATGGTTGCGACATGTCCAGCACAACCGAAGAAACAAGCGTTTTCTTGGAAGTGCTTCGTGAACGAACAACTTTTGTGGGTTTTGGTTCATCTTGGAAGACCCAAACAGTGGATTGTTGCTTAGTTTCCGGTTCATATGAATAAAATCAAGTTTCGTCACCTGTAACGGTGTTGTATATGGATTTTACAGTGACTAGGTTTTTTTAGCATTACCTTACACCAATCAACACGAACCTTTTTTTGAGTTTCGGTCAAATTATGTGGAATCCATCGGGATCAGATTTTTTTCACAGCTAAATGTTCATGCAAGATCAAATGTATTGCAGTCTGCGATATGCCAAAGGATGCCTCTATCTCACGGTTAGTCACATGCCGATCTTCTTTAATCATTTTTCAGTGCCTAGGTTGATTTTTTTTAGCATTCCCTTACACCAATCAACACGAACCTTTTTTTGAGCTTCGGTCAAATTATGTGGAATCCATCGGGAACAGATCTTTTTCACAGCTAAATGTTCATGCGAAGTCGAAGGTATTGCAGTCTGCGATATGCCAAAGTATGCCTCTATCTTACAGTAAGTCACATGCCGATCTTCTTCAATTATTTTGCGCACAGCATAGATTTTTTTTTTTAATCATAACTGATTTTGGTCGTCCTTCACAAGATTCATCACTGACGGACGCAAGACCACTACGAAATTCTGCAAACCAATTATAAAGTCTTTTATGATGGTGCTTCATTACCAAAAGTTGAACGAAGCGAATATATGCATTGTTGTTGAGTTAGGCCATTACTAAAATCGTAAAAAATTATCCAACGAAAACCTTCACGAGTAATACCAAATTTTTCACAAACTTGTTTTTTTTAATGCTCACTGTCAACAAAAT
This sequence comes from Liopterus haemorrhoidalis, assembly GCA_963971575.1. Classification (NCBI taxonomy): domain Eukaryota; kingdom Metazoa; phylum Arthropoda; class Insecta; order Coleoptera; family Dytiscidae; genus Liopterus; species Liopterus haemorrhoidalis. Next base: position 40,424,231 of record OZ020619.1, read on the forward strand.
ACTCGCTCAATTTATAAGCTGCCAATGATTTCACAATAACAAATGTCAAATTTTACTATGTTATGACACATTTCAATATTGCCATCTAGTGGTCGTTTGTAAATACATAAAATATAACCCTCGTATGTCCGACTAGCGCTAAGTATATTACAATTAATTGTTAAAATATGGGAGGTCACAAAAAGAAAAAAAAATATCATCTCGAACGAAATGAAAGTCTCCGAAATGACGACTGGCTAAAAAAAAAAGAGAAAAACATAGAGGGTAAATATGACAATAAAAATGCAATTAAAAAGACAAAAGGGCTCAAATTAAGGTAAACCTCATAAAAATTTAAAAATATCTTTCTGTTATAAATTACAAGATTTAGAAACGTCTGAATTTAGTTGAATTTAGAAATTAATTATCACGAAATAAGATGAAAAAGAAATGAAAAAACACAAGTCTTTAATCAGTTTCCGGTTTAAAAATTCAACAAGCGGAAAAACTTGAACGAGTTCCGGTGTAAAAAACACCAGAGAATTTTCACTAAGGAAAAGTTTAAAATAAGATTTTAAACATGTAAGGTAACATGCAGTTCAATATTCTCAAAACAGTTGGGCGTCACTACTGAAATCTGCAAGTTACCAACAAAAGAAAAAATAAATTAACTTATATATTCTTAATATTCTAAATATAATGAAAATTGCATACAAGGATGATTTTCAGTATTGATTTTATCAAAAGAAAAATACTGCCTTTTGAATCCTATAGACCAGCGGTTCTTAACCTGGGGTACGCGTACCCCTGAGGGTACGCAGAGGACCGACTGGGGGTACGCGAAAATAATATAGATAATGGCGAAAAACACCAACAAGTTTTACAGAGACTTACGGTAAAGTTTAAAAGAAAAATTTATTGACCTGTCAACTGATTCTTGTTTCTAATCTGATGTAAAAAAATTGATGTGAAGTGTGAATTTTCACACATTGCAGGGTTTCGCAGGTATATAATAAGTGAAGGCGGCATGCTGAGTGTGTAGGACAAATTTTGCTTTATAGCAATCACGGCAAAATGAACGATATTTTCAAAATAGTTTATCGTCTGTTAACCTAAAAACAAATTTTATCTAAAAATATTTTTTTGTTAATTTTAATTCGTATACCTAATACCATTATTTAGGTTTTTAAATATGTGCAGTATTTTTTTTTTTTTATATAGCAACGTTCATTGAGATTTTGAAAATTGGTTGTTTTAAGTCATATGCTCCGTCCCTCTGGTTTCGTATACATGATACATAGAATAAAAATATAATTCCAACAATTCCAACTGGTTATTAAATTTACGCTCTTAAAAATTAAATGCAACATTTACCAAAATATAACTATAATTTTCACAAAATGATTTAAACAAAATAAAAATGGAAAAAAAAAACAAAAAATAAAATTGTCTCTTCTGGCGGACCCTAGTTTCCTGCGTAGCAAGCGAGCAAGCGAACCATTACACCAGAATACGTCTTCTAGTATAGTGTGTTACATAACTATAGCTTTTGTACATCGTCAACCAAAAACACAAAAAATGCGTTATTTTCCGAAAACATAATCTAAAAATTCCTGTTGTACTATTCCGGTTCACACCAATGTACATTACTTAGAATTTTTTCAGATTTTTAGTTTAAACCATCTGGGCTACAGGGTGTGGGACAAACATTTGTACAGCACAATTTGGGCATAAAATCGCTTCAAAATAATTTATTTTGCAAAAATAAAATTTTGATCGTTTGATCGGGCTTTCCTTTGGTAAATTACTCACAATTAAAAAAAAAAAATTATATAATAATTTATATTTTTAAGGGGATATGTTTTTTTTAGATGTTTTAGTATTTTTCCTATGTGTGGGTCAAAGAATTGAATAAGTATGCCAAATTACAACTCTCTAGATTTAGCCGTTTGGCTACAATTTTTACCGAACAGACAGACAGACGCCAAAATGACGGTATAAGGGTTTTTTGGTCATACCTACAAAACTCTATACTCTATCTCAGAAAGACTGATAGTAATAAAATTTATTATTTGTAAAAAGTTATTGTTTTTTCACACAGAAGCGGCAAAACAAAAACGACAAAATATGAATAGTTCTAAACAAAATATTGTTAAAAACAACCGAGTGTGCCGCACATATTATATAGGAATACGAACTAGGGTTAAACACAATAGACCATAAAAATTTTACCCTAAAATTTTGTGGAAAAATATGGTCACAGGGGTGTGTTTAATGATATGATAAATATGGTCACAGGCGTGCGTTTAGTAAAATGATAAATAGTAATATAGAAATACACAAAACCAATTTAAACGTGTTTAAAATGTGCACGCCACTGGTAACTGCCCGACAAAATGATTTATTACTATCAGTCTTTCTGAGATAGAGTATAAAAACAACCAAATATATTTCCAGTTTTCGCTTCCGTTCTGTAAAAAGTATCAGTTAAAATCGTTTTCGTTTCGTTATCTGTCCCCTGTGGCGGACTAAGCCTTCGCCGGGCCCAAGACATTTTTGATTTACGGGCCCACGGGTCAACCTATGTTTTTTTAAAAAAGGTCCTTACCTTCCAAAAACAAGTGAAGAGCAAAAAAAAAAGGACTTCACCTCCCAAATCCAAGTGAAGAGCAAAAAAAAAATTGATGTGAAGTGTGAATTTTCACACATTTCTGGGTTTTGCATGTATTTAGTAACTGAACGATGATTATTTGGGATGCCAAAACAAATTTTATGTCAAAATATTTTATTATGAATTTTAATTCGAATGCCTAATACCATTATTTAAGCTTCTAAATATATGCAGTATTTTTTTTTATACAGCAAAGTTCATTAAGATTTTGAAAATTGCACCTATGGCTTCCATTGGTTGCTTACATCATAAGTCCCGCCCTTTGATTTCGTTAAACATAGAATTAAATTATAATTTCAACACTTTCCACTGGTTATTAAATTTACGCTTTTAAAAATTAAATGCAACATTTACCAAATATAACTAGAATTTTAACAAAATAATCTAAACAAAATAAAAATGCAAAAAAAAAACAAAAAATAAAATCAACAGGATTCGAACCCTAGTTTGCAAGTAAACTATTATTAAGCGTACGCCAAATCCAACCACGCCACGAGAGCAACTGTTCTTGAATGTTACACAACGTATTAAATAGTTAATATATTTTAGTTAAAAACACAAAAAATGCATTATTTTCCGAAAACATAATCTGATCAAAAATTACTGTTGTACTATTCCGGTTCACACCAATGTACATTACTTAGAATTTTTTCAGACTTTTAGTTTAAACCATCTGGGCTACAGGTGTGAGACAAAAAATTTTTTGCACAATTTTGGCAAAAATCGCATCAAAATAATTTATTTTGCAAAAATAAGATTTTGATCGTTAATCCACGTACTAAGGGCTTTCATTTGATACCCTACTCAGAATTTAAAAAAAAATATTTTTATTTTCGATGAGCACATATTTGTTTATATTTTTAGAGGGATATGTTTTTTAGATGTTTTAGTATTTTTCCTATGTGCGGGTCAAAGAGTTGTATAAGCATCCCAAATTTCAACTCTCTAGGTTTAGCCGTTTGGCTACAATTTTTACCGAACAGACAGACAGACAGACAGACAGACACACAGACAGACAGACAGACAGACAGACAGACAGACGACAAAATGACGGTATAAGGGTTTTTTGGTCATACCTACAAAACCCTAAAAAGGATTTCACCTACCAAATCCAAGTGAAGAGCAAAAAAAAAAAAAAAGAACTTCAACTCCCAAATCCGGGCCCTTGAAAATTACGCGCCCTTGAAAATTACGGGCCCTTGAAAATTACGGGCCCTAGACAAATGTATTTTTTGTCTAAGGGGATAATCCGGCCCTGTCTGTCCCTGATTATTATAATGACAATAAAAACTAAATTTAAAATAAATCCAGGTACGGTCCTGTCAGTAAATATTGTGGATATTTTCAATTGATTTTTCAAGTGTAGTTTCTTTATCCTGAATTCGTCCTTTTTGTAGATTTTGTAGCAATATCTTCAAAATTGCTTAGTTCAAAGTATCGCAGACTTCTTACTATCTCCATTGTAGTGACTATTTCAATCTAATTCCACACATACATCTCTAAAGATATTTATTGCAATCATTTTTAATACAGATAATATACTACTCATTGTCGTGCATTGGGGCATAATACTGAGGTAAATAATATTATGATAACAACAAAATTTTACCCAAAATGTATGAAAAATGTACTGTTTTTTTAAATTACTTCAAAAAATGAGTAATTTGCAATAAAAATTTGCATATAAATAGAGAATGAATTTTAAATTAAGTTATTTATACTTACGAATTGGGGATACATACCGCCATTTTGTAATAAGATTGTTAATATGTACGAAAATGACAACAGAATAGAAATTTTTGTTTAATATAAATGAAACTATGTTAAAACAATGGAAATTTTATCTAGCGACTCATTTTTAATTCACAGCAAATTTAATTTTTCTGAACGTTTTTAAATTAGTGAGTACGAGTTTTGTATTATATTACGTATCTAAAATAATATCTATAGTATAGATCGGCGTTTCTCAACCGGGGGGCCGCAGCCCACTGGGGAGCCATGAATGCTTTATCGGGGGCCGCGAAGTCATACAAGATTGAAGCATGAAAATATTTTTTGTGTGTTATTTTTTAAGGGTATTGTAGGTATGACAAAAAATTCTTACACCGTCATTTGTCGTCTGTCTGTCTGTCTGTCTGTTCGGTAAAAATTGTAGCCAAACAGCTAAACCTAGAGAGTTGAAATTTGGCATGCTTATACAACTCTTTGACCCGCACATAGGAAAAATACTAAAACATCTAAAAAACATATCCCCCTAAAAATATAATCAAATATGTGCTGATCGAAAAAAAAATATATTTTTTTTAATTCTGAGAAGGGTATCAAATGAAAGCTCTTAGTACGTGGATTAACGAACAAAATTTTATTTTTGCAAAATAAATTATTTTGACGCGATTTTTGCCAAATTTGTGCAAAAAAATTTTTTGTCCCACACCCTATAGCCCAGATGGTTTAAACTAAAAATCTGAAAAAATTCTAAGTAATGTACATTGGTGTGATCCGGAATAGTACAACAGGAATTTTTTATCAGATTATGTTTTCGGAAAATAAAGCATTTTTTGTGTTTTTTGCTTGACCATGTAAATTATTTAATAACTTATGTAACAAAGTAAACCAGCATGCTTTCATGGTGTAATGGTTAGCTTTCTCGCGTTCTAATATGCAAACTAGGGTTCTGATCTCGAAACAATTTTATTTTTTCTGTTTTTTTTGCATTTTTTTAAAATAATTTATTTTGTTTAAATAATTTTTTCAAAATTCTAGTTATCTTTGGGCAAGTGTTGCATTTAATTTTTAAAAGCGTAAATTTAATAACCAGTGGAAATTGTTGAAACTGTATACACGAAATCGGAGGGGTGGAGTTATGACTTAAAACAACCAATGGAAGCCATAGGCGCAATTTTCAAAATCTCAATGAACCTTGCTATATAAAAAAATACTCCACATATTTAGAAACATAAGTAATGGTATTAGGCATTCGAATTAAAATTAATAAAAAAAATATTTTAACATAAAATTTATTTTGGCATCCCAAATAATCATCATTCACTTACTAAATACCTGCGAAACCCTGAAATGTGTGAAAATCAACACTTCACATCGATTTTTTAAAATTTTTTTGGCGTCTTATTTGGTTTCGACACGTTTCAGATGATTATAAGACAATATTCGCAAAAAAATCAAATTTTATCTGTTTGTCTATCCGTCTGTCTGTCGGTCTGTCCGAGATTCACGAATAAACAGCTACATATTTTTACGAAATTTGGTATGATGATAGAGTAAAACCAAGATTCGAACATAGGCTATAAGGCATTCCAAAAAAATTATTTTAGGGGCTTATTTTGGGTTTCAAATTGTTTATTAAAAAACTTAAAATATCTCCTTTATTATTGTCTTGGCAGAAAAATACATCCAACAAAAATTGTTTACAGTAAAAACAAAACTTTTTTGTTAATTGCATTTTTTCAAGTAGATGAATATCAGGAGAGTTAAGCCGCATTCAGAGCTCTTTAAATTAAGAGGTTGTAGACTGTGCTTTGTTAGCTGTAAGTTATGTTTCTATGCATCCTTTTTAACGTTGAACGAACCGTTCACATCTGTTCTAAATTAGTACTTTACGAATAGCCCTCCATCTGTGAATTTTGAAACCAAGTATTTAGCTTCGTAAAATATTTTATATGTATTATCGTTCTTATAATTCTGTTGTCTTAGATTTTAACTACCTAATTACCTAAATTGATCATATTTACTGTCCGTCTTTGTAATTTTGAGCAAGATTTGTTAATGATGACATTATGTTAGGTTATGTAAAGGCATTCGATAACTACGGTGTCACTGATAAAACGATAGACAATGTGTTTATATGTCTGTCTCATTAAAATATCTCACTAGCTATAAGTTTAGAAAATTATGCACAAAAAACAGCGTATTAAATTTGGAAGTCTGAACGGTTTCACGTCTTATCATATGACAAACTTTCTGGTGACAGTGAATAATCCATAAGCTACAGTGCATAAGCTATTGATTTAAGAGATCTGAATGCGGCTTTACACTTATGAATTTTTTGCTGTGTAGGAATTTAAAATAGCCACCGAGAGTGCTATTTTTGGTAAATTATATTTTATTTATTTATTTATTTATTTACTAGTACAGCAAGTAGCCATTATTAACAATAAAAAATTAAAAACGATTTAAAACAAACAAGAAAATAAAAAATAAAACATAAAGGAACAAATTACATTATAATATCGTTTGTACAAATCCGATCGCCTTCGCCCAAGACCTAGTGAAGACAGAGTCCGTACGAAAGCAAGAGCGGACAAGCGGATTTACAGAGTTGTACAAACGAGATCTAAAATTACAAACATTCATTCTTACAACTGATTTACACGTATTGACATTAACTATTTACTTATACATATAACTTATTGATTAACTTGTTAATTATTATGACGAATAATTAAATATTTTTACATGTTTTTTTTTGGGTTCGGCAAACTTGCAAAAGCAAAAGACGCTACTGATAGGAAAATAAAAATCCCGTGGTGTTCGGGATTTAAACCCGAGTCCCTTTGCTTTGTAGTCCATCGTCTCACCACGGAGCCATAAATTGTTTTTTTAATTGATAATAATGTAGTTTCTTTTTTATAAAGTATGGAACAAATATAACAATGGCTGTTACAGATTAAATACACGAAGAGATAAAATGTACATAAAGAGTGACATTGATAAATTGATAGACGAATTTATCAAAGTTCTTTTTTAGGGTTTCTTCTTTTAAGAATCGTTAGCTGGAGCATTTGTTACTTACTATCTCGTGATATGCTGCAAATTTTGCAATATAAAGTGATGAAGAAAAATGACTTAATATTAATATCACAAAAAGAAGAAGTCATACACTTAAAACTATTAGATATGAATAATAGTTTTCATGAATCGGATTTTAAAAACTTTTATTTGCGAATTTCCATTATTTGATGGTCGTAGATAAAGTATTTTTACACTGCGAGTTTTTATTTAGTAAGTTAGTTAATAAGTTTTAGTTAGTTACCCATGTGCCTTTATGGAAAATACGGAACTGGTTTTGTCCTTTAAGCGCTACTGACTTTATTTTTACGTCGATTTTAAAATCTGGGTTGCGCCTGCATGTCATGTAACCCGCCTTACTTATCTGCGATGCAGGTTACATACAACTCACATTAACGATCGAAATCCTGACACACTCCTGTGTATTAAAAAAAATAAATCTCTTTTTACACACCTCGTCCTTATGGGACTACTTTGCATATGTAAATATATAAGAAACGATGTTTTTAAAAAAGTTTTAACCAAAATTTCGCAACATTATTCTGTTAGTTATTAAAAATATAAAAAGTATATAAAACTAAGTTTTGGGATTACTTTTATTTTATGAGAGAGCTTTAGGTTTTTAGTAAGAACGCGGTTAACGTTACCTCAGTGTTTCTCAACAACCGGTTCGATGCAGAATATAAATGGTCAGCGAAACTATACAACAATGTTTAAAATACTATCAGGTCGTTAAGGATGAAATTTGTAGATAATAATATTGCCAACTTTAACATCTTATTATTTGACATTAGCTTAACATTTTACCGTCTTTTTTTTTGTTTGAAAGTTACACATCTCGCCTGTTCAAAGAAATCATTGTGTGATATAAAAAATATCAAAAACTTTTTTTTTAAATTAATTTTGTTGTAAATGGAACTGTCGGAAATTCGCATTATTATGAAGTATGAGTTCTTACGTGGAACTACGGTATCGCAGACCACGCGAAACATTAATAGGGTATTTGGCTCTAATGTTACTACGCAGCATGCAATATCAAACTGGTTCGCCAAATTTCGTACAGGTAAAAAAAAAACTTGGCTCATCGATCACAGGAGAAATATACTGCAACCAATTGGACGAAATGACGCAAAAACTTAAAGAAAAACAGCCTAGATTGGTCAACAGATTGACTATTATCTTATTGCATGATAACGCTAGACCATACACTGCACGACTGTGGCAAAACTACTGGAATTGGACTTCTTCATCATCCTACATACTCACTAGACTTCTCCGCCCCTGTTGACTACCACTTCTTCGGCAATTTGGACAATTTTTTAATTTTTTTTAACTTTTTTAATAAAATAGGAAAACAGTTTAATTCCGACAATGCTGTAAAACTGGCCTTCCAGGAATTTATTGACTGTCGTCCGCCAGGGTTTTATACCACTGGCGTGAACAACCTGCCGCTAAAATGGCAAAAGTGTATAGACAATATGGGTGCATACTTTGATGAATAAAATAATTCCTTTTATTTATAAGTTATCAACCAACTTTGCCTTTTTTTCTACAAATTTCATCTTTGACGACCTAATAGTTTGGAAAACTATCACATGGTGCGCACTATGTAATGCGGAAGGTAATTCCTAGATATCAGTAAAATTTAAATTCTGAAACCTTAATCAATAACCTGTGCTGTATGCTAGATTTTTTTTAAAATAAACCATCGTTGTTTGCTGGGAAACACTTAACATTTTTCCTGTCCATATTTATCTATTTTATTTTGAACCCCTATCGTAACAAGTAGCTTGTCGCTGGCATAGTCCTCGCTACCTGCTATGTAATTTATGACCCTCGCTCTGCGAGGCGCTGTAAATTAACTGTAAATGTTTTCAATAAATCTGAAAGGCCAATACAGTTTTTCTGTTATCTTTTAGAGGATGGTCACGCACTCTCTGATTATGCTATAAATATTGCTCTAAAATTTTAATTTAAAGTTCGAAAAGAACACTATTTTATAAGGGTCACTCAAATATATACCGAACTTTTACAAAAATATAACCTTGTCATACACCTTGGCCGAAATCAAAGTTTTCTGATAGCTGATTATCAATATTTATTTGGCAGCGCCAAGTTCATAAAGATTTTTAATAAAAAATATTAGATGTTTTGGGACACCCATAATTCTTAGGATAGACCACAATTTTACCCAACTCCACAATCAAAAGCTTTGAAATTATCCAGGAAACGCAGATGTACGAGAGCTGCTTTTTAAGTTTTTACAAAAACAAAAGGAAAACATTTTTTGGGAACAAACTATTTTATTGCTTTTCAAAATATTCGCCTTTAAGATTTATACACTTTTGCATGCGTTCAAACCAATTCTCGAAACATTTTTTCCACACTGAAGTTGGATCTCAAAAACATGGTTTTCGAAGGCTTCTTGAGGTGATGAAAATCACTGTCCACTCATTTTTTGTTTAACATTGGAGAACAAAAAAAAGTCGTTAGGGGACAAATCAGGTGAATACGGGCAACGAGAAGTTAATTCGATATTTTCTCCTTAAAATAATCAATTGTTTGACGTGTTGTGTGGGAGCTTGCATTGTCATGATGAAGAATGATGCGACGTTTTTGGTTGTTTTTCCTGATTTTGTCGATGACTTCTGACAAACAAATTATTGTATACCATTCAGCATTGACTGTTCTCCGATCCTCTAAAGCAGCGGTTCCCAACCTGTGCTCCACGAAGCCCTAAGTGCTCCGCGTGTACTTCTCAGGGGCCCGCAGCCGTTTTAGGAAATAAAATAAATAAAAATTGAATAAAATCAAAAGAATTAGAAATAAAAAACAGAATCAAAATAATAAAACTGGAAATTACATTCTGAAAGAAAATTGGCCAAGTTGTATGTATGTCCGAGTGATATCTGACTCTAGCCGGTTTATGACTCTATGACTAGCTGGAATGTAATTGGCGAGATGCATTTTTGTTTGAATAATCTACGTGTATTTTGGTTATTTGCTTAATTTTATAAAAATCTGTCTATCTATCAATATGTGAGCGGTGAAAGAGAAAAGTGAATTTATATTAAATAAAAAAAACTTTTTTTGAGCTTCGGTCAAATTATGTGGAATCCATCGGGAACACAGCTGTTCATGCAAAATCGAATGTATTGCAGTATGCGATATGCTAAAGGATGCCTCTATTTCACGGTAAGTCACATGCCGAGATTCTTCAATCATTTTGCGCACAGCATCGATGTTTTTTTGAATCACAACCCATTTTGGTCGACATTCACGAGATTCATCACTGACGGACGCACGACCACGACGAAATTCTTCAAACCAATTGTAAACAATCTCTTCTGATGGTGCTTCATTACCAAAAGTTGAACGAAGCGAATCTATGCATTGTTGTTGAGCTAGGCCTTTACAAAAATCGTAAAAGAACATCCAACGAATACCTTCACGAGTAATATCAATATTTTCACAACTCGTTTTTTTAACGCTTACTGTCAACAAACTACACGGTCAATTTATAAGCTGCCACTGATTTCACAATAACAAATGTCATATTTTACTAATATAGTAATGACACATTTCAATATTGCCATCTTGTGGTTTGTAAAAACATAAAAGTTAACTCTCGTAATAAGCTTTTAAGATTTGGTTTTCAACATTTATTTTTATTTATTTTTCTTAATTCTAGATTCTGTATTCTACAAAGATATCTCCGGAAATATCTTTTAAACTGTAAAGAAAGCGAGATAAACAAAAGTAGTAGAAAGCTTAGTTTTTGTAAACAAAAAGAACTTATCTATACAATCTAAAAACAAGTCGGTAATACCAACTTGGGTGTAATTCCTTGTTCCGCTGTGAAAATCACGTACAACTACTGCAACTCTGCTATTGACTCGTCCTTTTCCCGGAGAATTTACTGTCTTCAATAGTCTGGGGAGGCATTCATTACCAACAAGTCGCCGAGCTACGAACTCTCAAATTACCCAAATTAAAAATAATTATTTACTACAAAATGCTAAATTAATCGATAAAACAATGAATAAATTTACTCTTAATTACTTTTTTTTTTCTCATTATATTTCAAAATAGCTCTTAACATTGGGTAGTTATAAAATGATAATGATGCTAAAAGGTGAATTAAGATTAAATTTAAAAAAATATATCTGTGAATTAACACACATTTCAGGGTTTTGTAGGTATTCAATAAGTGTAAGAAACCAATGGATGTCTAGGAATATTTGTTCTATAATCACATCGAAATCAACAGTTTGTTTATAATTATTTTTATTCGTTATTTGAATATAATGCGTTCAATTTTGTAAGCACAAACCAGATCTAGTTATTTTGGTTACTTTTATAGTGTAATATTAACACGAAATATCATTTAAAAAAATTGCTTATACTTTAAATCAGACTTCAGATTTGTTCAGAACACAAGTACTAAGAGCCGGTCTCTGAAAGCTTAGTTAACTATAACCAAATAGTTTGAAAACGGTTGCTATGGTTACTTATGGAATTGTTAAATTGTGACCGTTGTTGACCATTTACTTATAGCTTACTAAGCTTTCAGAAACCAGCCCTTAGTTGCACTACTGTAAAGATCTTTAGTGCACAAATTTTGGATTCTTAATAGACCAAAAGTGGCTATTCTGCTTGTTTACTTAGCCATTGGGTTTGAAACATGCTCCGTCAGTAACTGAAAACTGTGTAACTGTGTCGTGCTCAATTATAAATTTGCACTGTGTGCTCTATTCAACTATAAAATGTCGATTGATAGAAACACCCAAACCAAAATGGCAGCCACATATTTTACGTTTAACATATCATACTTTTTATAGATATATTTTTATAGTTTTTCAGCGAACAATTTTCCGAAAATCAAACTTAATTAACTCTTCTAGTCTGATAAACATAATGTAATAGAAACTTTTCAGTCAAACTTTAGAAACTTTTCAACAAACAAACAAAAAATTCATGTTACATAATTTAAGAATCATATGGGATGCAGTAAAAACAAGTTAATAAACTCTAGTCTAGACAACGAGGTGATAATTTTAGGTTTTATTTTGTACTTTAACTCCACTAGAATCTATGTACGAGTCTGTTTTAATGGCGGAACTGAATTGTAGAATATGATACTCAAGAGAACCAGAAACTACAGTTATATAAACCAATTATTATACACAAAAACTAGTGTAAATTTATTATATTACTTCGATTTAGAACAAGATATGTAGTAAGAAGAATGTAATTTAAAATTATGGCAGAATATTATTGTTTTTTGACGTAGAATACGTATTTGTACTCAGCTGGCATAGGGATTCATTCCCGCAAATAAAACGTAACGAAATTAAGATAGATTTCAAAGGCATATATATAAGCTGCGTTCGCAGCTCTAAAATTAGTTAACTATACGCTATGCGTTGTGGATAAATCTAATAGACAGTTTTAACGTTTAATAACAGCTAAACTCCAATCACAATAAATTGGTTAATTTAAGTACCAATGTCATGATGTGATTTAACCAACATCAATCCATAACTCAGTTAGTACATTTATTTATTTAATGTTGGTATGATTTTTACACGTTGCCAGCTTGAGATTGTTCAGTCGTTTTTATTCACGTTTGACATTTATTTAAGTGAGATTAAGTTTTATTTTTCATTAAATAAAATAGTATTGTAATAAAAATGCAGAAATTTCTTAGTAGCCGCGCTCAAAGGATGGTTTTGTATATTATTTATTATTTTAAAAGAGAGCGAATGGTGGACCTTTAATTGATTTGAAATGTGTAAAAGATGTGTATATTGTATTTGTATATTTTAAAAGGTTTTGTAATTTGTAATGTGACTGACCAAAAACAATATTTCATTTTGTATCTTGGTCGATAAATAAATATTATATTATATTAATAAAATATGTTCTATTTGCATTTGTTACGTTCATTCTTTTTTCTAATTTTAACCTACAGGTCTGTTACGTAGAGTCATAACGGTTTATTATCATCAGATGCAAGCGAAAAGTAATTTTAGCGTACTCGTGAACTTAACACTTGCAGTTAGCGGTAATAAATTGTTCGACTGGCAATAATATTTGAATATTCATTATTCGAAGTAAAATTGTATCGAACATCTCAAATTAAAATATTCAAAAATTTCTGTTCGAATAATAAAAAATTTGACTCTTTATCATTGCTTTCCGATATCTTTAGGTGAGTTCGGGAAGCAAGCTCGAAACGTTCCAGAAAAGGTCTAAACGCGTTTATTCGTGCGGTCTGGAGTTAAACAGAGTGGCTCGGAACACTCTGAGTTTGCTTCCCGAACCCACTGTGTCAATGTGACACCAGGCGAAAAATTAAAGTAAATTGTATTAAAAGGTTGAAAAGAACACAACACATTTCTAAAAACAATTATTTCTGATGATTCTTATACACTGAAATTTTCATTTTTTTTTTTTTATTTGGCTGCAAGACCTAAGGGAAATAAAGAATATATAATTACATAAAATATAAAAGTAATCAGGTAGTACCATTTCTAGCTTGTTTCGATTGATTTTGAATTAGAACCGGTACTACAACCAGTTTTTAGTACAAGAATTTTTAAGTGAAAACATAATTAAAGTTAAAAATATTCTTATTATAATCTTTATTGTACCAAAAAACAAATTTAACTTTTTTAAAGTTTATTTAAATTTTTTAATTTTATCCTGAAATTCTTTATAATAAAAATAATATCTTATACAGCGCCATAACCCATTTTATCTCCCGAGGAGGATATAAAAATTTATGAAATATTCATAAACGAATAAGAGAAGATGTACACCTGCTGCTAAAGGGCTGACCACGTAGTAATACTGCTTACTATGGACAGCGGAACATTTGAATTTGTAGGGTCAGCGTAGGCTACCATAGCATTTTCTACCCTAAAATCGTGAGAATCCAGCGAACATCTGTCTCTCATTAGGGGAACTGAAATTAGTCAAATTTCAATTAAAGAGATTTGTAAAATCATCGGTTATACAAAAATAACTTCAAAGAAATTATAATTTAATTTAAAATGATAACTTTAAGCACACGCGAATATTCTTAAAGGCTCGGTTATAATAGAGCCATAGCACAAGCGTATGGCATAAGCATACAGATATATCAATGAAGTACGAGGGTTGCCTCTTATATTTCGGGATTGCGCTAACCTAGTGTTGCCATCTGGCAACAGAACGTCTTGATGTACGAGCGCTATTTGTGTTGTTTACAATAACTTGAAAAAAATCATCTCGGCTGAACATTTATGAAACAACAGTGCATCGATGAACTTAATTCGACTTTTGGCGATGAAGCACCATCAAGGACTACTGTTTATCGATTGTTTACCGACTTCAATCGTGGCCGTAGTTAGCTTAAGGACGAATTTCGTGAAGGTCGTCCAAAATTGGTTGTTGTTCAAAATTGGTTGGTCGGAAAACATAGATGCTGTGCGTGAACTGATACTGCAAGATATTCATATGACTTATCGTGAGATTGAGGTATCCTTGGACATTAGTGGGAGCAGCATACATTCACTATTGCATGAACATTTGGCCGTCAAAAAGATTTGTTCGCGTTGGATCCCACATAATTTGACAATCGGAGTGGAAAATGCATCAATCGAAGTGGAAAAAGTGCTTTGAAAATTGGTTTAAACGCATGCAAAAGTGTATTGATCTTCTTGAATATTTTGAAATACAATAAAGCCATTTTTCTTGATAAATAATTGATTTTGATCTCAAATCTCAAAATATAAAAGACAATCCTCGTAACGTCACTCATGTGTCTGTCTGTCTGTTATTCTGTACGATAAAAATTGTGGTCAAAAGGATCTAGAAAGTTAATATTTATATAACTCTTTGGCCCACATATAGGAAAACTATTGAGAGTTAAAAAATCAGCTTGCAGGAAAAATATAAACAAATATGTATTCAACAAAAAAATTAAATTGTTTTAATAATTTTGATTGGGGTTTTAAATGAAACCTTCCAATACATAGAAAATTTTAGAAAAAAAATTATGGACTATCACAAAAAATTGATAATTTTTTTTTTTTTTTTGATAATCCATAAAAAAAATTTCTCCCACTCTCCTATCCCAGAGGCGTTGATCTAAATTTCTAAAAAAGTCTTAATAATATACTCTGATGGAAACCGGAATAGTTCAGTAGAAATTTTTGGTCAGATTATCTTTTCGAAAAATATCGAATTTTTGATCGTTGAATAAAATTATTATTTTTTAAAATTTATTGTATAGCATCAAAAGAAAGTTCTTAAGGCGTAAATTAAGGAATGAAAAGTAGTTTTTTTTTTAAATTTCAATATGATTTTGCCAAAACTCTTAAAAATCTCTTGGACTACATCTTGTAACCCAGAGGCGTTAATCTAAAAATCTGAAAAAAATCTGAGAAATGCACATAAACTTGAAACGGAATAGTACAACATCTGATAATTATTTCGAAATTAATAGAATATTTTGCAACATCGTGTTTACAATATTTAACTGATTAACTGGAGAACTGGGTAGTTTATGTCTTGATGTGAACTCATCTCAACTATGCTTGTAAATCTTTAAATGGAAGCACGTGGATTATCCTTTCATAAGTTATCGAAATTTATTTTTTTTAATATGTATCTACAATTTGTTATCACTTATAAATACCTACAAAACTCTGAAATGCGTGAATTCACACTTCACATAAATTATTTTTAGTTTCTATAGCGTCTTAATCAACTATTTATAAAATGTTTCTAACTTATCTGAAATTTTGCTTCGACCATCAAAGTAACTAAAAGACCAATAATTCAATAACTTTTTCTTGGGCATCATTTTCTCTGCTCACGTTGCTCACGGGTGTATGAAGGCAGCAGGAAATGTGAGAGACGTGTCACCAGGAATCTAAAGACGTGACGAAGGTCTCTTCTGCAGGTCACGTTATTAAAACAAAGCTAATGTTTATGTCAGGTGTCTTAACGTATATTAATTATCTTAGTTGGCATTTATTCCAACATTTGCTATTGTTTGTGCCAACTCTATCATGAGAATGGAGAGTTTAACAGAAACCCAACTCGTTTTTGCTACGTCAATAACACGGACTATATACAGAAAATATACAGTAACAAACACTGATAAAGTAGACAAATACAATAATAATTACAGTGATTCAGATATGCAACTGATTTTGTTTACTTCTCAAGCCGTAGTAGCATAGAGCAGTGTTTCCCAACCTCCGGTCCGTGGGATTTATTTGCCGGAGATTTTTTTTTGCTTTGCAACTATTCGCCTAATAAGTTAATTTTGAGATGAAAATCTCGGTCCTTAGTCTGGTAATTGCTTAAGGCGACGCACAACCCTATAGTTCTCAATAGTTTCTTATACAAAACTAATAATCGGAAATAAAATAAATAACAATCTATACATCAAAATTTGCAGCGAATTTTTATCTATCTAATAGGATATTTTAAACTGTAGAAAAAACTGTTATGTAATTGTAAATAAACAAATTGCATTATAGACGCCATCTTGCAAACCAATCGATGCATATTTGCGTACGATGCGGCAAATTGTAGTTAAAGCTTCTAATTCTATTGTGAAAACTACATAAAGTTATTGTACTTGGTATTCTATATTTGGCGCCTTCTTGAATCTGCTGCGGTTTTCAAAATAGGTGTTACGAGTAAAAATGATTTAAGTTTTGTGAAGAATACGTGTACCAAGTGGCATTCCATTATCATCATGTATAATATTTTTCGACGGGGGTTCTAAACTATAAGTAATCAAGTCGAAAAAAATGTTATCTTATATAAATGAGTTATATTATATAAATGACGTATTATCTGAACATTTTTACACAAAACTATTAGTCTAAGAGCTAGCAACGTCACAAAAAAGTTTATTTTAGGTCGGCTGGTTTTTCGATATTTCTCTTTCTGATTGAAGTTAGGTAGGGATGCGGTACGTCTGGCACCTGGGAGCGGTTGCGTTTACCTGTGCGCAACTCGCCTGTATAGGTAAAAAGTGGATATTTTGAAATCATTTTAAGACATTTTTTTTTTTTTTATATAATTTTCTATGTCTTTTTAGCATTATAAATTTATAGTTGCCAGACAGTTTCGTTGTTGCTAACATTGCGCCAGATCTAACTTAAGTATTTAAAAAATAGTATTTTTCAAACCCTTTTAGTATAGCTGTAATTTTAATAGGATATAGTTCTGTAATGAAAGAATACAATATTAATTTGCCAGACGGAAATTCCGTTGTTTAACTAGGAACCAGACCAATTTAAGTCCCGGGGAGAATAGGTAAGTTAGAAGAGATAACAGTAAAACAATCACAGCTGCTATTTTTTAAGTTGGCGTCGTCCACATGAGTGTTTATGTTTGCTTGTTTTTATAAAATAAAATAAAGCAGAATTTTATCGTGATGAGTGAGGAAAAAGAAAAATGTGTTTTTTGTTCAAACAAAAGTGGTAAAATAATAAAATTTAAAAAATAATAATAATTTTATTTAATTTAAAAAAAAAAAAAAAAATTACAGATACTCAGGATGATAGCAGTGACGATGATACTGACGATGTAGCATTTTATTGTGACAGAATTATTCAATAAAAATACTGAATTACATTTTATGTTTAATTTCCTACATATTTAAAATAAATTATTTGTTTTATTTTGCTAATAATACTACTATTTTTTATCAGTTGTTCTCATCTCATTTTACTTTAATTATTATTCTGCTCTATTTTTTGCCTCTCTCTAACGCCCTCTGTTGCAGCTATCTCTCTCACGTAACCAACGAATAAGCTGCCACACTCTACTAACTTACCTATTATCCCCGGGACTTAAATTGGTCTGGTTACTAGTTAAACAACGGATTTTCCGTCTGGCAAATTAATATTGTATTCTTCGATTACAGAACTATATCATATTAAAATTACAGCTATACTAAAATGGTTTGAAAATTATTATTTTTTAATTACTTAAATTAGATCTGGCGCAATGTTAGCAACAACGAAACTGTCTGGTAACTATAAATTTATAATGCTAAAAAGACATAGAAAATTATATAAAATAAATAAAATGTCTTAA
Organism: Liopterus haemorrhoidalis; assembly: GCA_963971575.1. Classification (NCBI taxonomy): domain Eukaryota; kingdom Metazoa; phylum Arthropoda; class Insecta; order Coleoptera; family Dytiscidae; genus Liopterus; species Liopterus haemorrhoidalis. The sequence continues at coordinate 40,442,799 of OZ020619.1, forward strand.
AATGATTTCAAAATATCCACTTTTTACCTATACAGGCGAGTTGCGCACAGGTAAACGCAACCGCTCCCAGGTGCCAGACGTACCGCATCCCTACCTAACTTCAATAAGAAAGGGAAATATCGAAAAACCAGCCGACCTAAAATTCTTTCTCGAAAACGTTGCTAGCTCTCGGACTATATATAAATATAAAAGTTATTTGAAACCCATAAATTGATTTAAAAACTTACAGAACAATGTTGCAGATGTCTATTATTAAGTTATTGAGCGATAATATTTTTACAACAAATGTTTGTACAATTAAAAATATCCTATTAGATAGATAAAAATTCTGTGCAAAATTTGATGTATAGATTGGTACTAATTTTATTTCAGATTGTTAGTTTTGTATAAGAAACTGGTAACCTCTTGGGGTTATACGCAGCCTTAAGTAATAATTTGTTTCTTTTTTCACTAATTATATTTGATTTTTTATTTGAAGTTTTTTTTTGTATTTGTAATCAGTGCAATAAAAAATATAAAACTTTTGCGATATACATTACTTTCTAAACTTACCGGTCCGCGAATTAGGTCGCTTGACGGTCCACCATGAAAAAAGGTTGGGAAACGCTGGCGTAGAGGTAGACTCTGTTTCACACTAGGGGCCGGTTTCTGAAAGCTTAGCCGAGTTTAATCTTTTGGTTAAACTCGGTTACAATATAACAATCCCATAAGTAACCATAGCAACCAGTTTATAACCATTTGGTTATAGTTAACTAAGCCTGGAGCTCCTCTATGGTTTCGTCAAGGTCACCGTTTTGTGTTAGGATTGCGAATGCTGCCTTGTGGTGCGCCTGATTTTATATTATTCAAAGACGGCACTTGGCAATGACGTTGTTGATGTATACCTTATTGTGTATGCTTGTTCTGCAAAAAAATAGAGTTACATAAAATTAAATAGAGATTCAATATATTGAAATACGGTGTTTTTGAATACAGAGTTCGGATATATTCATTCGTACGGCTTCTTTATTTTGGATTTGAACTTTACCAATCAATTTCAGCCTTCAAAGTAAATTAATAATTTTTTGAGTAATGAATTATATTTAATCATAACGATTCGCCGGTCACCGTGGCTCAGTCGTTAGCGTGGCAGTCTACTAACTTCTGGGCCATGGGGGGCTCGGGTTCAAATCCCGGTTATGGCATGGATATTTTGTGTTGTCCAAAAAATACAATGTAATTTTCTGTAACATTTTCAAAAATAAAAATTGCTTCTACTGGATAATGGCCTTAGTAGCCAAGTCCAAACATATTTTAAAAAAAAAAAAAAAAAAAAAAAAAAAAAAAAAAAAAAAAAAAAAAAAAAAAATCATAACGATTATTTAATCAAACTGATTATCAGAACCCCTTTAGCAAGATCAACAGATTTTGTCCATATTATATAATCCCGACATAATTAATATTCAGCGTAGTAATGAATGTTTTTAATGATAATTGTTTACATTGATGAACATAGCAAGTGGTGGTAAAACAGGACCGTGTTTAGTTTTAAAGAACGTAATACAAACAGTGATGTGATCCCAATATATAAACACTCGGTAGCCATTGTGAGGAGGAAGGCATGGACAGATCCAGGAAGGGGGCAATCAATTTAAATTGAACATACCCTTCCCCCCAAAGAACTTGAAAACACCATAAAAACACTACCAGTGTGCTTTAATTTAAAAATAAAATACTTGATGCTTTAGCTAAGCTGGTCAATGTAAACTAAAAGATAAAATGGTAACACCTAGGCAAACTGAATACACCCGCAAGAGCGGGGAATCATACAAAATATGATAAGAAAGGTAATAAATGACAATAAATGGCAAAAAATGTTATGGTACTAACTTAGATTAGAAATTTCTAGAACGACTAATGCCGGCTTCACACCTTGGCCGAGTCGCCGCAAAACAGCACGAATCCGAGCGTGTAGACGCTTCGTTCGTCTCGCTTCGTCCTGTTTCGTTATGTTGCGCCATCGCTCCGTATTATGTCGGTTTTTATCAAAGGATACGACTGCCGAACGCGAGCGGCTGTCCGAAGCGAGGCGAACCATGCCTCTACATGCTCGGATTCGTGCTGTTTCGCGTCGACTCGGCCAACGTGTGAAGCCGGCATAAGAGTGCACAAAGCTGTTGCAGCTGCAAGTTATACGTTTCATATCATGCTATAAGTCTGAACAATGACTGAGCGTATCGCGAGTCTTGGGAAGCATGTGGACGCTGCACTCGTATCGCCGAGCGCTTCAGCCGAGCCGCTCGGACGAGCGTGTGGCTAGCATAAAAGGAACCTTAATTACTTAATCCTGAAGCCTTTCTACCTTGCTGTGTAAGGCTATAGTCGAGTTACTTATTTCCTGGTGTTGTTCTCCATACATCTTTCCATCGTGTTCTGTCTTTTGTATATTTTGTTATCTCCTCTCACTTTACGTCTCTCTTCGTTGCAGCTTCTTTTGTTTCTTGGTGCCAGGTTTTTCTCGGTCTTCCTGGCGCCACATTCTTCACTGTTCTTGCTTCAAAAACTATTTTAACTATTTTGTCTTCACTCATTCTGTGTATATGTCCTAGCCATCTTAGCTATCATTCTTCTATTATAGTCTCCACTGGCTTTGTGTCTAGTTTTCTCTAAATACTTCATTTCTTATTTTGTCCGATTTTGTTTTACCTTCAATTTTCTTTAAAAATCTCATTTCGGAGCTTCTTATTTTGGACCTGTGTGTCTCTGTAGTGGTCCAGGATTCTGAGGCGTATGTCAAAATCGGTACTGTCACTTTATTGAAGGTCTCTCTACCTTGATGTTGGTTGGTATTTCTTTTTTAGATATGAACTATGATTTGATGCTGTTGAAAATTCTTCCTGCTGTGCCTACTTTTTCCATAATTTCTTCATCCATTTTTCCATCTTTCGAGAAAACTATGCCTAGATATTTGAATTTTCCTACCTGTTTTATTATTTGGCATCTATCTTTATGTTATATTTCATTTTTATCCTGCTTATTACCATAGTTTTTGTCTTCTGTGTGTTTATTTTCATATTTATTTTCTTCATTTCTTTATTGTACTTGTTCAAGTTGTTTTGTAGTTCGTCTTCGTTCCTTGCTATTATATGTCATCCGCATAACAAAGTTCTGCTACTTTCACATTTTCCATTTTCCAGTAGCCCACAGTATATTATTTAATATTTTGTCTTACTTCTTTTATGACGTCGTCTGGTACCAGCGAGAACAGTAGCGGACTGAGTACGCATCCTTGTGTGAGTCCGTTTTCAGTTATAAAAGATCTCGATACTTCATTTCTTGTTCTGACATAATTATTGCTATCGTTATACAGACTTTTAATATTTCTGATGGTGTTTTTGTGAATGCCTCTGTTTTTAAGTGTCGTCCAGACGTCTTCTCTCTTCACTCGGTCAAAAGTTTTGTCTAAGTCTAGGAAGCATAGGTGGAGCATTGTTTTTAGTACTTTCTCGCTCATTTGCCGCAGAGTGAATATTGGGTCTTGTAACCCTCTCTTTGATCTGAACCCATATTGCGATTCTTCCAGAGTTGTTTCCAGCAAATGTAACCTATGATACAAATTAATATAAAAAGAGCAATACGTTAAACCCGGAGAAATGAACAAACTCGGAACCTGGTCACAAACTTCACAATTCGGAGTGTCCGGGTTTAGCTCGAAGAGGTAGCAACCCAAATTAGTACCCGTCTAAGATGTAGTATTGAACTGGCTCATTGTAATGTGCCCCAATATCTACGCTACTGAATGCAAATTAGATACAGTTTAAACTGATTTGGCATTCAGTGTTAAATTTATGTTTCTGTATGATCTGGTATACATGGCTATAAATATTCAGTTTTGTAAAGCAAATACTAGTTAAAACCTGTCAATACTTTATACTGGAATACTGGTTTTCAATACGTTCAAATTATCCAGTTGTCATTTTACGTCGACAAGCTTTTGTTTTCTTTTATTCTTATATTGTCTTTCAGGGTATTCGTTTCAATGTTTTAAAACAGTACAATAATTGAAAAGGAAGAAACAGCGTATTAAAATTGTATGAAAAACAAAATAAAAAATTTTTATTTGAAAAATATATTCTAAAGACTACCTACATTGGAAATGAGGTACAATATACAGCAGGCGTGCACTCAGATTTTTTCTTGAGTGGACTCTTCAGAAGCCAAAATCTTTTGTTATGCCATATTTACATTATCTTCTGTTACGAGATATATAGAACGATAAATCTATTTCGGGCTGCTGTATCAAAACACGGAACAGCTATAATTACTGCCTGCCGAAATGAGATAGCATACACTCTAAAAAAATTGATGCGAAGTGTGCATTTTCACACGTTTCAGGGTTTCGTAGGTATTTAGTAATTGAATGATGATTATTTGGGATGCCAAAACAAATTTTATGTTAAAATATATATATTTTTTTGTTAATTTTAACTCGAATGCCTAATACCATTATTAAGGTTTCTAAATATGTGCAGTATTTTTTTTTTATATATAGCAAGGTTCATTAAGATTTTGAAAATTGCGCCTATGTATTCCATTGGTTGTTTTAAGTCATAACTCTGCCCCTCTGATTTCGTGTAATCAATTTCAACAATTACCACTGGTTATTAAATTTACGCTTTTAAAAATTAAATGCAACTTTTGCCCAAATATAAATAGAATATTGAAAAAAATAATTAAAACAAAATAAAAATGCAAAAAAAAAAACAAAAAATAAAATTGCCTTGAGAGCGGAGCGAACTTAAAGTTTACAAATTATAACGCGAGGATGCTAGCGATTACACTATCAAAGCATGTTGGTTCTTGGTCAGATTAAAGATAAGCTAAAAACACAAAAAATGCGTTATTTTCCGAAAACTTAATTTGATCAAAAATTCCTGTTGTACTATTCCGGTTCACACAAATGTACATTACTTAGAATTTTTTCAGATTTTTATTTAAATCATCTGGGCTACAGGGTGTGGGACAATTTTTTTTGCACAATTTTAGCAAAAATCGTGTCTAAATAATTTATTTGCAAAAATAAAATTTTGATCGTTAATCCACGTACTAAGGGCTTTCATTTGATACCCTACTCAGAATTAAAAAAATATATATATTTTTTCGATGAGCAGATATTTGTTTATAATTTTAGGGGGATATGTTTTTTAGATGTTTTAGTATTTTTGCTATGTGCGGGTCAAAGAGTTGTATAAGCATGCCAAATTTCAACTCTCTAGGATTAGCCGTTTGGCTTTCAGGTCTCTGTTTAATTTTTACCGAACAGACAGACAGACAGACAGACAGACAGACAGACAGTCAGTCAGTCAGACAGACAGACAGACAGACAGACAGACAGACGATAAAATGACTGTATAAGGGTTTTTTGGTCAACTAAAAAATGAAATTTGAGTGTACCATGAAGTCCCTCGCTTTTCGTGTTAATTATTTACAGTTCTTTTTTGGTTAAATTTAGTGTAAAGTTTACACTTACATACTGGTTAAATTATAGTGTTAGAAAATAAATAGTGTTAAAGTAGTGTTAATTTTAACAAAGTGAAAAAGTAATATTTCATCAAAATAACACTAACTGAATTAATAAAGATTTACACGGGGATTTGGTTAAAAATAGTAAATTTTTTAATTTTTTTAAATGAAAATTTTAACACTAACAGGACTATTCAGAGACAAAAAATAAACCGTGCTTAAATTAAACACTGTCTAAATTCAGTGTTTAATTTTTTTTCTTATTCTAAGACAATTTTTAAACACTCTTTTTCTTAGTTACATCGGTTAAGTTGATTTTGTCTATTCAGAGGCAACATTTCATTCTAGTTACCGTAATTAAGTTATAATTTAATCAACATTTTTTAAACAACGTATGTGGGTAGTTTAAATTTGTTTATTAAGATTATTATCTACGTGAGATTTCTAAAGGAGTGATTCAGTGGAAAAATATTTAGAAGACATTGAAGAAGTGAAGGATATAAATGAGTTTGTGTGTACAAATTTTGTCAGAATTTAAATGGACAGGAAAAATCCTTATAATAATTATAGTGATAAAATTTTTCGTGAAAAATATCGTTTTTCTAAACAGGGAGTTACTTTATACACCACCTTGTTGAAAATGAAATTAATCATGTGACATATAAGGGACGGCATATAGATTCAAAATTACAATTATTATCCGAATTAAGGCACTTCGGTAGGGGACATTCAGGACGTTTCAGTTGCGTTGGATCTAAAAAAATATGCTTTTATAAAATTGCATCAAGAAAAGTAATGGGAAATTTTTATAGTATGGCAGGGTATTCATATATTATTGGAGCAATAAATGGCACCCATATTAAAATTATGAAACCACCGGAATTTATACTAGGTATAAATTCAATTTAATTAAAAAAAAGTTTTAAAATCGGTCTAGCCGTTCAGAAAATAATTTTTAAATTACCTATACAATACCTCTTAAAAACCTACATATACCGAAATAGGTAAGGTAGGTGCACCAAATATTCTTTTTTTAAATCGGTACAGTTATTGTCATATAATATTGGACGTATATCATTTATTTATTCAGAAATCACTCTTACAGCAGTATAATGTGTAAGAAAGAGAACAATAACGACTTTACAATGTCGTAGAAAAAGAAAGTACAGAAGAGCTATGTCGTTGATGGATCGTAAGGTTATAAATGTGATATTCTATTTCTTTCTAGCACATAAAAATTAGAAAGAGACCAAAGTTAAGTTCAATTATTTTATTTATTTATTTATTTATTATAATTAAGGACACTACAGACCAATGGTCCCAAATGTGCCCATACATAAAAGTAAATATACATTCACAACTTACAACCTATATTTAACAATATGTGTATACATATATAAACTTATAAATATTTATTAAACATGTGAGAAAATGTGAAAAAAATAACTAAAAAAATAGAAAATGTGGAAGTAAAAAGAATAAAATTATACGCTCAAGATAAACTTTTTGAACACAACGAAATTCATATAAAACAAGTCAATGTCTTCATTCATTTGTAGTCTGGTTATAGAGTGATACCATCCGGTTAAGGGGGCTCATTCTGTACTGATCGGTTCTAGCGTGCCGAAGTTGAAATACTATATTTTTTCTTTTCGCTCCAACGCGTGTAATTTTGATATTAATCTGAGAAAGGATTTCCGAACAAAACAGATCGCCATTTAGTATTTTCTACAGCAGAAGTAAGCTGCTAGTATCACGTCTTTTACTTAATGCTACTACTGAATATTTTGCACGTAATACGTCAGATGATTCATATCTAGGATATAAGCCTGTTCTTCTAAATTCCACACTTCGCAAAAATTTCGTTTGCACTGACTCAATCAGTTTTATATATTTAAAATGAAATGGAGACCAAACCACAGACACATATTCCAATCTACTTCTTACCAGACTATTAAATAAAGTTATATACATCTATGTTCTCCGGAAATCCCTTCCCATTCTCAATATAAATCCAATCAACTTATAGCATTCACTGACCGTTTTGGTTATATGAGTAACAAAGCTGAGACTTTCATCAAAAATTATGCCTAGATCTTTAATTACTTTGGTTCTTTGCAGGCAAGTGTTACTCATTTTATAATTAAATAGTAAAGGGGATTGGTTTCTAGCAAATAACATAATTTTACTTTTAGTAGGATTAAAATATAATCCTGTACAAGAGCACTAATCTGACAGTATTTCAAGATCGCATTCCAGAGCAAGACAATCTGCAGTACTACTAATTATCTTATACAATTTTATGTCATCTGCAAACAAAAGGATAGAACTTTCCAAGATACGTTGTGGAATATAATTAACGGCCAACAAAATAACAACGGTCCAATGTAAGATCCCTGCGGAACGCCTGACAGGGTCAAAAAGGACCTTGAACGACAACCTTCATATTCTACGTTTTGACATTTTATTATCAACTTGTATAATTTTCAGCTGTCTTTATTTAAACAGTGTTTAATCTAGACAGTGTTTAAAATTTTGTCTCTGAATAGCCCTCTTAAATTTTAACCAAACTGAGAATGAATTTTTTGCTCTGTATACACTTATGAAATTTGACATATTCCTTCCGACTCACCCTATATGTGCATAAAATTTACTTTAGAATATTCTTACCTTATCTTATAAATTAAAATTCTGAATCTTCGAGATTTTAATTTGAATTTTAAAGGCTTAAAGTATAAAAATGCAAATTTTGATTCCGTTGAGAGTCTAGCCAACTCCTGTAGTTTTAACAGGATAAAAAATAAAATATATTCTTATATAGTTGGCTATGTTCCCGAAGGTTTTCAGGGATACGTGCTACTAATCGCTTGTCTGCATTTGGACGTGACTCTTCCTTTGTTTTCAGGATTCAAATTTTTTATATATCCACAGAAGCATATATATAAATTATCAAAGGTAAATATACAAAAAAATTTGAACAGCATTATCCGAAAATTCACGGCAAAACATGATGTAATAAAGAGAAAAAATCAATCCAGGGTAGGTTTCTCTAATTTCATTTGAACTTACTAGATACTACTTCTCTCGAGTCTATTTTTAAACTAGGAGGAGTAAATACAATTTTTTCAAATCGGTTCATTAATTTGCTTGCGCAGCACAATAGCCGATCGCGCTCCCTGGTTGGGAAACACTGATATAGCCTATATCTACTAAGAAGGTCTAAGATATCCACCACTGAAAGAATTTTTCAAATCGGTTCATTAATTTGCTTGCGCAGCACAATAGCCGATCGCGCTCCCTGGTTGGGTAACACTGATATAGCCTATATCTACTAAGAAGGTCTAAGATATCCACCACTGAAAGAATTTTTCAAATCGGTTCATTAATTTGATTTTGTGGCACACCAGGAGGTTGCGTCTCCCCAGTTAGTTAACTACGAGGTGTGTAAATAAAGTAACCGGATTGATTTAAAAAAAAAATTATTCGAATAGAATTACAATTCAATATTGTTTCCCTCAAAATAACTTCCTTGGGAAGCCACACAGCACTGAAGACGGTTCTTCCAATCCTCATAGCAGTGCTGGAACTCGGATACTGGAATAGCTTTCAGCTGGTCGGTTACGGACGTTTGAATGTTTTCGAGTATCCCAAAATGACGTCCCTTGAGGTGATTTTTCAATCTTGGAAAGAGGAAAAAGTCACAAGGGCTCAAGTCTGGCGAATTAGGAAGCTGAGGAGCCACAGGAATGTTTTTACTGGCCAAAAGTTTGTATATTGAAATTTCTGTGTGACAATTGATTTTTCTCATCCCCAATTCATTGATCAAAATCTGAACGGTAGTGTGATTCAATTTCAACTCTTCCCCAATTATTCTGACTGTCAATCGACGATCTGAATGCACAAGATCCCGGATTCTGTCAACATTTTCATCGGTGTTTGAAGATGAAGGCCTTCCGCTGTGTGATTCATCTTTAATCAACTCTCTTCCTTCTGAAAATGCCTAAAACCACCAAAAAACCTGGGTCCTTGACAAAACACTGTCTGCGTAGGTCTGCTGAAGTTTTGCAAAAGTTTCCGTTGCACTGTGCCCAAGTCTGAAGCAAAACCTGATAACACACCATTGCTTGAAATGAATGTCACTCATTTTTAGAACGCACTAGAAAAAACTGTTTCAAAAAATAGTTACGGACAACAAAATTACTCTGAAACTTCAAACTCGTATTGAAGGCGTATCACATGTTCACCTGCCGCCTCTCCTAATCCCGTGTTCCAAATGTTGCCAGATCAAACGCTATGTTGCCAGTCCGGTTAATTAATTTACACACCTCGTATTAGGATGAAATATTGTATTGACCCCGGAAATATACATATTGCAACAATTTAAGATATTTGTTTCGGTAGATGTGAGTCAAAAATTGATTATAAGATTTGATCCTGACAAACGGACAAAGAAATATGAAACCAACCTAAATAATATCGTGTAAAAACAGTTAAAAGAAACTCATAACCAAAAGTAGCAGTTCAAAAACTCGTAAAACAAATTAGCATGTTTCTAAAGTAGAATAGTGAATGAAAAAAGACTAAGAAAAAGCCTTCTTAAGACCTTTGTTTGAAGCAACTTACTGTACGGAAGTGAAACTTGGACACTAGGAGTGACAGAAAAAAAGAGGATGGAAGCATTCGAAATGTGGTGCTATCGAAGAATGTTGAAAATTCAATGGGTAGATTGAGTGACGAACGAAGAGGTACTGCGGCAAATGTAAAAGGAACCATGTCTGTGGAGAATGTTGCAGAAGATAAGAGATGTTTGGATTGGACATACAGTGAATATATTTTTTAATGCAACATGTACTATGTCATTACCATTATATATGGATACAGTTTTTGACAGCAATATAAATCGTGTTCATTTTCATTTGCAACATAGGAAAAACTATATTTACTAGCAAAATCAAAATAATTGATTGAAAATACAAATAAAAAAAAAAAAATAATAATAAATAAATAACTAATAAAAACTTATTATAAATGTTCAAAAGTTTCTCCGTTTACTTGCATACAAAATGTTAAGCGATCATAAAAATGATTCAAAACATTCAGCAATTGTTCTTGAGGTATATTGTTGGATGCTTGAACAATTTTGTCTTGCAGTTCAGCAACATCCCTAACTTCTCCATTATATACTTTGGCCTTTAAATATCCCCAATAAAAAAAATCATTGGGTGCCAAATCTGGAGAACTCGCTGGCCAATTCATCGATCCTCCTCTTCCAATCCAGCTATTTGGGAAAGTTCTATGTAAATATTCTTTAACTATTCTAGAATAATGGACTTGTGCACCATCATGTTGAAACCATACTTGTCCATTAATATTCAGGATTCGCAACGCAGGTAATATTTGGTTTTGCAAAAGGGCTAGATATTTTGCGGCATTAAGGTTACCGTCAATAAAAAAGGCCCTATAATATTGGTTCCTATTATCCCTGCCCAAACATTTAATTTTTGTGGCCTTTGACTTCGGGAGGAATGAAACAAATGTAAATTTTCTCGACTCCAGTACCTAAAATTTTGTCTGTACCATTTAGAGTAAACGTTCCTTCGTCAGTAAATAAAATTCTTTGAAGCATTGTTGGGTCGGAAATAATTTTTTCAAACATTTCAAAACAAAAATCCATACGTACTGCTGCGTCCCTTTCTAACAATTCTTGATGATTTTGAAATTGCTATGATCGAAACTTTTCTTTTTTTAAGAAGTTAAAAACAGATCCAATACTGACACCAACGGTTTGTGCAATTGATCTTAAAGGATTTTTATTGTTTTCTTCCACTTGTAATAATATTTCCAACTGCTTCTCTTCTGTAAGCACGTGGGATGTTGTTCTTTTTTTATTATGTTTTGACTTAAGACATCCTTCGCGATGAAATTTATTATTATGAACTAGTCTTGAAATTGTAGAGGGATTTGGTATTGGCCGATCTGGATAAGTTGCACTAAATACAGCAGAAATTTCTCTTAAACTCATTTGGGACTTATACCAAGTTACCATCATTATTTTTTCTTCATCTGTATACATGTTGATTAATTTTTAAATCAACAATGAGCAAAAGTATACACACTAATTGTCTATGTTGCAAATGAAAATGAACACGATTTATATTACTGTGAAAACTGTATAGTACATAAAACAAATAATGGAAGATAGAAATGATACTGAGAACATGGAGAAATGCTGCAAACCAATCTATAAGTTGAAAAACTAAGGAGGAGCTCCTAGATGTTTGTATATTTTTACTGTCCTAGGCTTGCAAATGCATACTTTCACGCGCCTTTGCAAACGTTAAAGTCGAATATTTGCTTAGGGTAAGAACAATAATATATAAAACATCTTTATTCGGTTTAAACTTTCCTGAAAACATGCTGTATCTTATACTCAATTTTAGTAAAAAAAATATCATGTTGTGATGTAGAATGAATAGAGAATGCATTGAATGATCTCGAAATAAGATAGGTTCCAGAAATATGTGTACAAAAGAAAATATATTGTGAAATGCAAGAATATGTCTAAAATGCGTTCTGAATACAAATTTAGGAGAAAGAATGGGTACAGTCACCAGAGGTGATTTAGGATATGTTGAAAGAATATGTAATAAAGAAGGGGTAGAAAAATATTATTACGATTTCTTTCTTTTTGTTTCAACAAAAACAAAAATAATATTCTGTGATTTTTTAAGGTTTATTAAAACTAATATTATATTATAACAATTCTAAGCTGTGTGTTTCCATTTTATAACTTTTAGGACTTATATATCTGTCTGTTTGTTTGAAAAGATGATTTTACATGTTCGGTCTATTAACAGATACATCAGGTTTGCTCGTTTGTGTTGCTCCAAACTTGTCCAGGACAAGAGCAGCTGACGTCACAGTGCAACTAAAAACTTCTCCCGAACTGCTCGAAACAGGAATACAAACGAACGGTTTTCCAGGCAGACGAATGACATTTCCAGACAAAGTTGATAACATCACTTTTAAAACAAATTTGTGCTAAAGTAATAGTAAATAAATAAGATATTATGAACAGTTTAAATGCTGAAATAAATTTTATAAAAATAAATAAAAATTCAAGTTTTGACAGGTTTTATAAAACTTCTGAATTTATTTATGTTCTATCCTGAATTGTAATTTTTCTTTTGTTCATATTACTCGATTCATGATCGATATATGATAGATAGATGTAAAATAAAAATTTCCGCTAGACCGAATACAGATTATAACCAAGTTAGATTAAGTTTGCCGCCTTTTTACAGGTTGTTTGAAGCTACACTCACTCCCGAGCAAGTGTAGATTTTGCCTGTCCTGAACAAGTTCATAAATACAAACGAACACTTTACGTACAGGTGTCGGAACACAAACGAACACACCTAGAGTTACAGTCTGGCCGAAGGTAACAGCGCCGCCATTAAGAGTCCAAATAAATATTGGAAATATTAGAAATTCAACTGAAAAAATAAAATAGTAATTGCAGAAACAATAATTTTATGTGAAAGTATTCCCAAAAATTTACTTTTTTTCAAAAAATTATCTCATTTTTCCATTTGAAACTAATATTTATTTGGACTCTTAATGGCAGCGATGTAACCATTGGCCAGACTGTTACAGTACAGTGTCCGTAGGTCTGTTGAACAGCCGGTTTATTGCGTTGAAGCAGTGTTTCTCAACCTGTGGACAGTAGAAAAATTCTTGGGGCCCGTAAATGTTTATAAATTATTATTTTTATTCATAGAGTTTTTTTGATATGACCATCAAAAAAACGTTATAACGTCACTCTTGTGTATAGACACATGTCTGCCTGTCTGTCTGTTTGGTAGAAATTGTGGCCAAACGGCTGAACATAGAAAATTTAAATTTGACTTGCTTGTACAACTTTTTGACCCACATATTGGTAAGCTATCGAGACTTCACAGCGGGAAAAAAATAAACAAATATATATTTATCGAAAAAAATATTTTTTTAAATTTTAAGAAGGATATCAAATGAAACTCCTTAATGTATAAATAACCCAACAAAATATTATTTTTGAAAAACCGTATTTATGGAATTTTCGCAAAAAATATGTAAAAAAATTTTTGGCCCCCACCTTATTTCTTGTAGGGCGTGCTCTAAAGTTATGAAAAAAATCTTTTCGAAAATTATTGATTTTTTGTGTCTAAAAAATAATTATTTTAACAATATTATATATAAAAATAATTATTTTATAATATTAAATAATTTATTTTGTGATACCAAAATAAAAATCTTAAGACGTAGATCGAAAAGATTTTTTAAAATTTCTTTATTTTAACACGATTTTAGCAAAAAAATGTGCTTAAAACTCTTGTCCCACATCTAATAAACAAAAAAAAAAAAGGGGGCATTTTTTTATCGATATAGATATTTGTATACTGAAATAACAAAAAAATTATCATTATGAAAACGGCCCTTTGGCCACCTCCTTCTTTCACAATTCCGAGACTAGTTTACAGCGCTGTTAAAATGTACACGAGTTCAGAACAGTATAAGAAGGGTTCGATGCATCGTGTTTCAATGCTGTGTGGGCAACCACAAAACTGTAGAAATAAATAAATAAATTGGTTTACATTTTTTACAAGTGCTCAATTTTTCTTCATTGTTTAGTAATAAAATTAAAGGTCTTATTTGACAAAAAAACAAGCATTACAATATCTTTTATGTTTCCTTTTTATGCTGTCATATTCATGCATTCTTTTTATATTATAAATATAATAAAACCACATCAGAAGAACAAGCGTACGTAAAGTTATATGACATACGGTATTGTAGAGAAATATAGGATACAAAAGTGTTTAAAAGCACGTAGAAAAGTACAAAGGACATACGAGGACCTCACGAGGTCACAAGGATTCTTAACATACAACGCATACCAAGTACTCTACAAACAAATTGCTATTTCATACTTCGTTAACATATTAATTTAAATTTTATTAAAAGAAACTCGGATGCATTTTTCTTAAATTATGTTTTCAACTATTAACGACATCTACTAATACAATTTTGTACTAAGTAATAATAATAATAATAATAATAATAATAGTAATAATAATAATCTGTGTTCTTCAAACATATTAAAAGTCTAGAGTTGTCCACCGAACTCACGTTCTCGTTTCTTAAGTCTGCTGGTTTGAGATCGGAAACAGAAGGTTTTGTATTTGCGTGTCAGGATGGTGTTATAAATACTTTGGCATACAGGGCCCGCATATTCCAAATAGCGGAGTCCACACTCTGTAGGTTGTGCCACCACCATTCTGAAACGATAATGCACATTCTGTCTGCTTATCCATCTCTTGCAGCGTCGAGCTACGTGTCTCGACATAATGCTGCTCTCCGCGTGCTCTACTATCATCTTAGACATGCCTATGGTATTGACCAAATACCGGTTATACCGTACGTCCCTTCTGACATAGAATCGGTGGTGGAAAATTCCAAGTGCCGAATTTATTGGAATTACTCCTTCCCCACCTCGAGGTTACTGACAGCCACTAAGCCGGACATAACCCTCCTGGATATCGAGACCAAACAGATGTTTGTGATCGAATTCTCAAGTCCAGCTGAGAAGAATATCTCTCTCAAGGAGGAGGAAAATAGGTCCAAGTATATGGACCTCTTGTCCGAGCTTAGAAAGCTGTATCCAGGGTATAAAGTTAAGCTTGTAGTCCTGATAGTTGGTGTTTTGGGTGGCATGAAAGCCTCCTATCGAAGGGAAATCGAGTCCATTCCCGCCTGTAGATCTTCTGCCAACTCTTGGATCTGCAGGATGCAGAAAGCAGTGCTGCTCGGGTCGCTCCGCATTGTGCGGGCACTGGATCTGGCGTAATTTCCGGGGCTGCATATCGCCAGGGTTTGGGATGCAGTCGTGTGTATTTAGCTCCACTAGTCTCTAGTATGACGCGGCTCAAAAGGTTGCTGAAGTTTGAGATTAGTGGACGCTTGTCAAGACCTGACAAACCCCAAAATAATAATAATAAATTATTTTGCTAATATGTACGTACATTATGTATACTACAGACTAGGGGCCTCAGCCCGGTTACGCCGGGCTTCTCCCCCTACGTTGACAAAACTCGTCACTTCGCGACTCGTTTTAATATAATATGGTATTTTGCCGCACTTGTCGATTATAAAACTCGTCGCTTCGACTCGTTTTTTGCCTGTCACGTGGTTATCGAAGTGACGAATTCGGGCGCGCCCGCGGAACGTCCACGAAACGTCAGAAAAAATTATCATTATTATTATCATTAGCCTATAACAAACACGAAGTTCTGGGCAATTCAAAGTTGAAATAATTTTTCAAATTGGTGGCACCCCGGTGAGAGTGTCGTGGTACCCCGGTTGAGAAACACTGATATAACCAATAACACTCGGAAAGTTCTAATCTATACATAAAATGTTCAAAGGATTATCCAAATCGGTTAATTAATTTACGTTTGTACCATTTAAACGTAACAATAATATTTTATTTCACTATAAAGAATACATGGATTCTGAATAAAATAGAGAAAAATTAATAAAATAGTTAAATATTATTGCATAGGATTCACTATTAATTATGTCACTTGGAAATTTAAAAAAACTTTTGAGTAACACTGATAGATGTGAAATTTGCAGATTTTCGTTGTAATAATACATTCGTTGTAGTGATATTTTACGTTATTAAATTTAGTATTTTGTTTAACTATTTAAAAAGGTATTTATAATTTTCAGTTTTTTGTAAATAATTTGGTTTACATGTAAATATATTATAGTCCTTTTTTAATTTATTTAATCACTAAAATTTCACCTACGAAAAAAAAAGTCTGTTCCAAACGCTTAGGCGGAACTAGATTTTGCAATCTAGTTACTTTCATCGTTTAAATCATGCTTTTCGGCCGTTTTGTTTAAGCTTTGTAAATCATACTTACAATAAACATTTTTTGTTTAAGGTTAATATCATTTTAAAATGTCATATTCTTTATATTTTGATTTTTTGTGTCATTCTTAATACAAATTTCCCATTTATTTATTTTTTTGTCATTAAAATATCTAAAAAAAATATTTAATTTTGACATATGTCATTCGTTTCCATGGTTTTATTGTTGGAATTTTAAATTTTGACATCCCAACATGAAAAATTAAATAACCCAAGCAAGGTCCCTTCTCGTGACAACCTAAAAGAACTAAATTCCCATTTAGTTCCGCTTAACCGTTTGGAACAGACTGTATATAGCCGGTTCACTTTTGTAAGAACAAACTAAGAGGGAATTTTGTTTTCAATAGTTTGCACCTTTGAAGCTGTATGTCATGTTGGTATTAAAAAATGTCACTTTTTTAAAATGTTGATCCATTTGACATATGTCATATTGAAAAATGTATAATGATCATATATCTTAATTATAATGATCATAACCTTATCAACCTAAAGTCTGTTTTACAGCGTAAGGAATATTTTTAATTGATATTTAAAGTCAGAATAACACCATAAAAGTAACCAGATCTAGTGTGTTCTTACAAAAGTGAACAGCTTATACTTGTTATAATTCAGTAATGCCTCCTAAATTTGACTATACTCCTATACTCTAAGACTATACTCCTTTGTTAACCCATGTAGAGACTAACGCCAGATGGAAAGTAAGGTTATGTTGGCTGTCATTTAAAGAAGTATACACTGGTTCATTCAGGACTATGGCGTAGAGCTACCTGTAGTGTTCAAGCCAAACGGCAGCAAATAAATAAAGATTAGTATAGTTATAGAAATAATAGGGCCAATTGAAACTTCACGTTGACTTCGTAGCTTTTATATAGTGTCTGAGATCACTAAACAGTCCTTGCCTTCTCTGTTCTATGCGATGGGCGTTTTAATTTTTTCTTTTCATATCTTGAATATTCTGTCGATTCTATTATGGTTTGAAATATTTTGAGTACCTCTGTTGTACATCACTTTAACCGTTCAAAAGCATTCTAAACATGTATATTACACCACCCAACAAGCACTTGAAGCTACACTTCAAGGGGAAAGTTCTTCAATATTTTTACCAAGCCGTCATTAGCGAATTAATTAAAAACTTCGGATTTGTTATTCAGGAGCATGGACTTATTGGCAATATATATGCATCATATACAGTCTGTTCAAGAAGTTACAGTCCCTAGAACAGTGTCTGCCAAACAGTGTGCTGCGGCACACTAGTTATGAGACTGTCTAAACCAATAGTTGAAATTGTATGTTTAAAAGTATTTATTATTTAGTTATTTTGTCTATTTTGTTATATTGTATTACGAGAGTTGCCTCTTATATTTCGGGATTGCGCTAAACTGTGCTGCCATATGGCAACTGACGCTTCTATCGTAAAGTTTGACATTTTTTACGCTATACGTTCTCAGGACGTTTTGACGTACGAGCGCTATTTGTGTTGTCTACAGTAACTTGAAAACATTTATCTCTGCTAAAAATGGAATTAAATCGTGAACATTTTCGAGCGATTATTTTTTACAACTTTCGACGTGGATTAACCCAACAACAGTGCATCGATAAACTTAATTCGACTTTTAGCGATGAAACACCATCAAGGACTACTGTTTATCGATGGTTTGCCGACTTCTATCGTGGCCGTAGTTCGCTTACGGATGAATTTCGTGAAGGTCGTCCAAAATCGGTTGTTTTTCCGGAAAACATTGATGCTGTGCGTAAACTGATACTGCAAGATCATCATGTGACTTATCGTGAGATTGAGGTATCCTTGAGCATTAGTGGGAACATACATTCACTATTACATGAACATTTAGCCGTCAAAAGATTAGTTCGCGTTGGATCCCATATAATTTGACAATCGCAGTGGAAAAAGTTTCAATCGGAGTGGAAAAAGTGCTTCGAAAATTGGTTCAAACGCATGCAAAAGTGTAATGATCTTCATGGAGAATATTTTGGAAAACATTAAAGCCACTTTTCTTGCTAAATAATTGTTTTTGATCTCAAATCCTGAAATATAAAAGGCAACACTTATATAGAAAAAATATTGCCTTAGACAACCAGCATTCTGTTGGCTTCTTACACTTATTAAATACCTACAAAACGCAGAAACCCTGAAACACTTTAGATCAGTGGTTCTCAAACTTATTTGGCCTACCGCCCCCTTATCAGAAAAAAAATACTCAGCGCCCCCTGGAAATCTACATTCTTTAAGCGAACAAACATAAAGATATATGTATCTATATTTCTACCTACGTTCTAAAATATAGTAAAGAAAGATGTTGTAAATAATACATCTTGAAGCTTGAAATTAAAAATAATTTATTAAAATCATATTCTGCTCTAATGAGAAGGATGAACCTGGTGCGCTGCTATCAATGTATCAATCCTCGGCTCTATTTTTGTCAGCAGTATTCTTAAATCACCGCGATTAGCTATTTGCAGTCGGTTTTTAGGGTTTTGTAGGTATGACCAAAAAACCCTTATACCGTCATTTTGTCGTCTGTCTGTCTGTCTGTCTGTCTGTGTGTCTGTCTGTCTGTCTGTCTGTCTGTCTGTCTGTCTGTCTGTCTGTCTGTCTGTCTGTTCGGTAAAAATTGTAGCCAAACGGCTAAACCTAGAGAGTTGAAATTTGGCATGCTTATACAACTCTTTGACCCGCACATAGGAAAAATACTAAAACATCTAAAAAACATACCCCCCTAAAAATATAAACATATATGTGCTCATCGAAAACAAAAATTTTTTTTTTAATTCTGAGTAGGGTATCAAATGAAAGCCCTTAGTACGTGGATTAACGATCAAATTTTTATTTTTGCAAAATAAATTATTTTGACGCGATTTTTGCCAAATTTGTGCAAAAAAAATTTTGTCCCACACCCTGTAGCCCAGATGGTTTAAACTAAAAATCTAAAAAAATTCTAAGTAATGTATATTGGTGTGAATCGAAATAGTACAACAGGAATTTTTAATCAGATTATGTTTTCGGAACATAACGCATTTTTTGTGGTTTTTGGTTCACAAAGTACACAAGTTATACCAATGTAAGACACTCACATGCAAGGCGTCCGATAGCGTAATTGGTTAGAGCACTGGTGTAGGAAACGAAGGGTTTCGAGTTCGAGTACGGAGTGAATTTAATTTTTTTTTGTTTTTTTTTGCATTTTTATTATGTTGAAATTATTTTGTCAAAATTCTATTTATATTTTGACAAATGTTGTATTTAATTTTTAAGAGCGTAAATTTAATACCCAGTCTTATTATATGATTAACAGACGATAAATTATTTTAAAAATATCGTTCATTTTGGCGTGATTACTACAAAGTAAAATTTGTCCCACACACTCAGCATACCGCCTTCACTTATTATATACCTGCGAAACCCTGAAATGTGTGAATATTCACACTTAACATCAATTTTTTTTAAATAGATTTGTGACCGCATTGAACCCACGTTCCACTAAATATGTCGAAGGAAATGCAACTAACAACTTTTGTATTATAGACCATAACCCAGGATAAGCTGTAGGAATCTGCAGCCAGAACTGTTGGTAGCGTCTTTGAATTTAAATTTCAATTCGTAATTTGTTGTTACTTCCATCAGTTCTTCTTATAATTTTGGAGTGTTTACACTTGAAAAAGGATCGAAAATCCAATCGGGTATGTTCATTTTAAAAATATCTTCAAATCGTTGGTTGAAGTCAGAATGGAGAGCATCCAAGTGCTGACAATAGGTAAGCAAGTCTTCATCATTTTCAATGCCTCCCAAATGCACCCAAGGCTACTATCGCCCCCCTGATCGTTCCAGCGCTCCCCAGGGGGCGGTATCGCCCACTTTGAGAATCACTGCTTTAGATCAATTTTTCATTCTTGTATTGTCAAGATAATTTTTGAATTTTAATTCACGAACGAGAAGTTATATTCAGATGCTCCCTCACATCTGCATTTATTCCGAGCAGCGCCGTGTAATCTGCTGGTCCTGAGAGGGGCCCAGGCCCGTCGGCCCTCCCCTTGTCTGCGCCACTGATTCCTGCGTCATCCTAACTAATTTTTATCCAACCATTTGCGGAAAATAATTGCACACCCCTGAAATAACCTGTGTTCGATTATTCTAACTTGTTTGTACAAGTAAAATGGAGATGAATACATTAAAAATAACTATAAAACAATTACGAAACAGTAGTATCATTGTTAAAAAATGAAACTGAACAAGCATTTAGTGTGATGTTTAACAATTAGGTTGTGCATCGATGGATATACGTGCATCATGGTGAAACGTAACTTCGCATGATTGCTCCTATTATTACAGAGAACGTTTTAGCGAAATCAATTTCGTTGCTACGGTTACCGTAAATTCGTTAAATGTATTGTCATGGTAATGTTACTGCAAATTCATGTCACTGTTATATCAAGGACAAAATGTTTAAACAATGTCTTTAATGAGAGTTAAGGATCATTTTCTAAAAATTTTGTAGAGGATAATGGAGTTTTATTAATGGTTTTTTAACACGCAAAGGTATTTGTAGAAATTGTTCAATGCAGTTCATCTGAAAGATGGATACTTATAGTAATAAATCAGCTGTGGCCACCACAGGACCGACCACCATCATAAAGTACTTATATAAATTACATTCTAGCAGAAGAGTAGAAATAACTTGACCTAATATTTTCTAACAGAGATATTATTTATCATGACCATGGAAACATTACATATAAGTATGAAAAAATTGAGACGAAAAATTTTACAGATATTATTCGAAATTTTTCGTTTTATCAAAAAACGTCTCAAATAAGAGTTATTAGTTATTGCTTTTATAGCAACTTTTGTTCAATAATTTTTTTCGAAATATTTTTCTGTAAAAATCTTAAAATCGACACAAGTAAACTCCCATTTTTAGTCAACCGATTTTTACCAAAAGTTGGTCAACTTGTGCCATTGATGTCAGAAGATTAAATATGAAGTTTTATAAAAATCATTTCAGCCAAATTTGCTCTGCACATGTACACAGACAGACGGACAGACATACGGACAGACAGACGGACAGACAGACCGACAGACATCATGCTAAAAATAGTCAAAACGTTATGTAGGGACCTCAATTCGTGGAGATCCATCGAAATCTCGAAATGTCAAAATCGGTATGATCACAATACCTCCCTTATATATGTTGACGGTCGGTAAAAATTAGCTGTGGTCACCACAGGACCGACCGCCATCACAATGTACTTGTTTATGCTGCTATATCAAAAAATGTTTCAAATAAAAGTTGTTAGCTATTGCTTTTATAGCAATTTTTGTTAAATAATTTTTTTCGAAATATTTCTCTGTTGTGATATATTCGCAAAAATCTTAAAACCGACACGAGAAAACTCCCATTTCTAGTTAACCGATTTTTACCAAAAATTGATCAACTCGTGCCATTGATGTCAAAAGCTTAAATATGAAGTTTCATAAAAATCATTTTAGCCGAATTTGCTCTGTACGTGTACACAGAATTTTTTTGTGTTCTATTGTAAAAACCATTATAACAGTAGCTTAAGTATTGAATTTTCAATATAAACTTATGACAACAACAACAGTGATGACAGTTAATTAATTCTAAAGCTTATGTAATTTCTTTTCAGCTCATGGTATAACAAAAAATTATATAAATCTGCTGTTGTTTTTTATTTGTAGCCTCGCACCTTTTTTTCACAGACTCTGTAATGATCAAATATCCTTAAAATGACTTCTCTGAAAGACAAATACATATAAATCACAAAACATTAGAGCGAGATGTGATAGTAAACACCAAGCAAAAAAATAATAAAAGAAACCATATAAAATCAACTGGAATAATATATCAAAATAACAAAATCAATACTGTGCTATCAGAATTGAATCAAAAATATATCAAGGAAGACTTTAAAGTGGTCAGAGAAAAACACAGGGATAGTATGTAGCTACAGATATATGAATAGAAAATAAAAGAAAATTGATAGACACAAGGCTAAATCGAAAGAGTTGTGGGCGAAGCTGATTTTACATTCAAACTAAAAAAACTATAGAGCAGTGGTTTACAACGTTCTTACATCTGCGGAACCCTACAGTTTAAATGCTATTTCTTTGGAACCCCAAGGCAAAAAGCCACAATAGTCTTTTTTACCGACCGCCAACATATATAAGGAAGGTATTGTGATCATACCAATTTTGACGTTTCGAGATTTCAATGGATCTCCACGAACTGAGGTCCCTACATAACGTTTTGACTATTTTTAGCATGATGTCTGTCGGTCTGTCTGTCTGTCCGTCCGTCTGTCTGTCTGTCCATCTGCATGTTCGTCTGTCTGTCCGTCTGTCTGTCCGTCTGTCTGTCCGTCTGTCTGTCCGTCTGTCTGTCCGTCTGTCTGTCCGTCTGTCTGTGTAGACGTGCAGAGCAAATTCGGCTGAAAGGATTTTTATGAAACTTCATATTTAAGCTTCTGCCATCAATGGCACAAGTTGATCAACTTTTGGTAAAAATCGGTTGACTAAAAATGGGAGTTTACTCGTGTCGATTTTAATAATTTTGTGAATATTTCACAACAGAAAAATATTTCAAAAAAAATTATTGAACAAAAGTTGCTATAAAAGCAATAACTAATAACTTTTATTTGAGACGTTTTTTGATAAAACGAAAAACTTCGAATAATAAGTCTCAATTTTTTCATACTTATATGTAACGTTTCCATGGTCATGATAAATAATATCTCTGTTAGAAAATATTAGGCCAAGTTATTTCTACTCTGCTGCTAGAATGTATTTTATATAAGTACTTTACGATGGCGGTCGGTCCTGTGGTGGCCACATCTGATTTTTTAATATCTAGTACGTAAATTTATTAAATGTGATATTTACAATTAGTTTTGAATGTTAAAATTTAGGTATTAAAATTATGAAAAATAAAAATAAGCACAATCGGATAGACCACTAGAATGCCGACACAGTGCCTCTAAGAATTCAACAACTTAGATGTTTACGCTAACCGGATTTCGTCCCTAGAACTTCTGACCTCGTCTTCAGAAAGACCGAGGTTTATATAAGCGATCTCGTAGCATTTCCAAGAAGAAGGGTTAAAAATCATTCAAGAAATTGTCCAAGTTATTAGGTAATAACTTTGAACAAGTGTCTCCTTGAACAAAGAACCATAAATAAAAAAGTTACCTGTTGTAATATAAGGTTTCTATTTTTTTATTGTCTGAATTCTTACAAATATTGACTGTAATGTGCCCTTTAGAATCCCTAAAAATGCTAGCAGTCTCTTTCAAAGAAATTCTCGCGACTGGTGGTTTTTAAAAGTTTTTTAGTAATAGGGGATACGCATAAAATTTATATTTCCTTAAAACTACATTTTTTTGATATTTTAATGTTAATTATGTCACCTAACACAACAAAAATCACATTTTAATTAATATTATAGCCAAATTTTTTAATTAAAATATTGTAAATTTGAAATAAGCCGACCACGCCGCGAAGGTTGCCGAGTAGATACGACTGAGAGAGTAAGGGTTTGACGTCACAGATACAGACAAAACATAATGTTTACGTGTTTATATTGTATTGTTTGCGAGTTTTGTATTTGTTTTTAAACAATTTTTCACGCATTTATTATTAAAATAATTTATAAAATATATGTACTCACATTAAAATGGTCTTCACAAACATAAAGTTTACTTTTTTCTGAAATATCGGTTTTATTTCGCCTCATAGCTTTTCTGTTGTTTTTCGTCATCAGGTAATGATATAAATTATTTTTTTGGATTTCTAATTGAACTATTTGTGCACATTGGTACTAAACAATATTTTCGACTATGTTTCGAAGTACTGGGGCCTGAATCTTCCATATTTTATATATTTTAATATAAAATTTAATTCGGTAAACATGTATAAATTGTTTTTATAGAATTAAACTTTATTTTAATTAAAATCACTCTAACTTTACATAACCTATAAAAGTTATACAAACAAATAAGTTCATAACGGACTATGTACGCTGGGTAGACTAGTAGTGTCATGTGTCAGTTAGAAGGGTATGACGTCACACGTCGTTTTCGCGCGCTACATACATTTATGATTTTTTTAAGACTTCAAATTAAAAAAAAAAAAATTAAAAACTGTGTTTTATGTTTATATGCAACAAGAGGAATATAATAAAAAAAAAATTAAAAAATCATGCCTATCCCCGGCGGACTAACCGGATTCGTTACAATTTGGTATTTTCTTTCGGAGTTTTACTCTGGGTATGGATCACCATTTCAACGTTCTGCAGCAGTCTGTAACATCTCTAACTCCAGTTTTCTTACGGATTTTCTTTATGATAATTTTGGGAAGAGTTTGTCGCGACGATTTCACAAATTTCTAGAAGATTTGATCAGGAAAATTTTACGAAGACTTGCTAATGAGAGGTGTTCATTTTGCTTTTCTAGGTCTTCTATTCCGGTGTTTCTTAACCAACGATCCGCAGATCAGTACTGGTCTTTGAACAAATTTACACGTTTTCACCTGTCCACAAAGGATAATAAATTAAGACTACTTTATTCTGTCCACTTTCATTTTCATCACATTTATTACCCACTCTAATCATCTATCTCTCATTTCCTTTTATATTTTCTACCTTTTGAAAGTATATCACAAATTTTGTTTATGGAAATATTAGTTAAATGATGAAATGTAAGAAAGTGAGAAATTGAAATACGGTAGGAAGGAAAGAAGAGAAGTAATGAAAGAATGAGGAAGTAAAGAGTGTAAAGAAGACAGGTCATGATTTAAAAAAAAAGAGAATTCGTACGTGTACTCATTTTAAAAGCCAGAATAAAAAAACGTAGTTAAAATTTTATTTTAACCTGTCACCAGTTCTTTGACCTTAATCCTTGAAAAGCAAAAAAACGCGAAAGCATATTTTAATTCTGCTAAAACAGAGAATATACATTTAAACCCCTTTTTCGTTTACATTATTTCCTGCTATTTCGCCCCTACATTCGGTGTAATAAATTGAATTTTAATATAACACTTAAAAAGTCAAAAATAGAAAAAATGGTGGGTGAAATAAATGAAAAACACAAAACAAAAATTGATGTGAAGTGTGAATTTTCACACATTTCTGGGTTTTGCAGGTATTTAGTAACTGAATGATGATTATTTGGGATTCCAAAACAAATTTTATGTCAAAATATTTTCTTATGAATTTTAATTCAAATGCCTAATACCATTATTTAAGTTTCTAAATATGTGCAGTATTTTTTTTATATAGCAAGGTTCATTAAGATTTTGAAAATTGCGCCTATGGCTTCCATTGGTTGCTTAAATCATAAGCCCCGCCCTCTGATTTCGTCAAACATTAATTATATTTTTTTTAGAATTAAATTATAATTTCAACACTTCCCACTGGTTATTAAATTTACGCTTTTAAAAATTAAATGTCAACAATTACCAAAATATAACTAGATTTTAACAAAATAATTTAAACAAAATAAAAATGCAAAAAAAAACAGAAAAAATAAAATTAACAGGATTCGAACCCTAGTTTGCAAAATAAGTTACATTATTAAGCGCACGACAAAACCAACTACGCCAGTAGAGCTACTGATCCGGTGTGTTACATAGCGAATTAAATATTTAACATATTTTAGCAAAAAATGCATTATTTCATACCAATTGGTTCATACCAATGTATATTACTTAGAATTTTTTCAGATTTTTAGTTTAAACCATCTGGTCTACATGGTGTGGGACAAAAAAAATTTTGCACAATTTTGGCAAAAATCGCTTCAACATAATTTATTTTGCAAAAATAAAAATTTGATCGTTAATCCACGTACCAAGGGTTTTCATTTGATACCCTACTCAGAATTATAAAAAAATATATTTTTTTTCAATGAGCACATATTTGTTTATATTTTTAGGGGAATATGTTTTTTAGATGTTTTAGTATTTTTCCTATGTGCGGGTCAAAGAGTTGTATAAGCATGCCAAATTTCAACTCTCTAGGTTTAGCAGTTTGGCTACAATTTTTACCGAACAGACAGACAGACAGACAGACAGACGACAAAACGACGGTATAAGGGTTTTTTGGTCATACATACAAAACCCTAAAAAGAGACGGTATGCTTGATACACTGAACAAAAAAACTCTTGCATCTTATTCTGTTAAGTGTCAGGCCTTTAACTAATTTACACTGTTATATTTGAGTTGCTAGGATCTGTTTTCAGTCACTAACAATCGAATTCTAAAGCTGCGTTCAGAGCTCTTTAAATTAGTAGATTGCTCACTGTGCATTGTGGATAAGTTTAATAGATAGTTTCAACGTTCAAGGCAGCGTTTACAGCTCTGAAAATTAGTGAGTTACGAAAAGTGCGACATCTGTGTGCAGGGCCAGAGGAACGCACTCTGCAGGTAATCAGGTAATGCAAGGCATTAGGGCGCTTGATTCCAGGAGAGCGCAAAAGTCAGGACTTTTTTTTTAGATCTTCACTTGAAATTTAGAAGTGAAGACCTTTTTTTTAGGATTTCACTTGATATTTGTAGTGAAGACTTTTTTTTTAGGTCTTCACTTGTTATTTGAAGTGAAGACTTTTTTTTAGGTCTTCACTTGAAATTTTGCCCTGTCTGCGCTCCATTAAATTTTGCATACGGGCGCCAAAGATCCTCGCTCCGGTCCTGTCTGTGTTTCTTTAAACTTTAAACCAAATACGGTGGCTTCGTAAAATGTTTATTATCTATTATCGTTTTCCTAATTCTGCTGTCCTAGTTTTTTACTAACTAAACCTAACCTAATTACCTAAATTGATCATATTTACTGTTCGTCTTTGTAATTTTGGGCGAGATTTGTTGTAATCGGCGCGATGACTGATTGTTAGGTAAAGGCATTCAATGTAAACGTTCTCTACGATGTAGACTGAGATAGCCAGTGTGTTTATATGTCTGTCTCATTAACACAACTAACTAGAAAGTTTGGAAAACTATCCACAATCGACAACGTATAACGCATTAAAATTAGAGTTCTGAACGGTTCCTCGCCTTACCATATGACAAACCTTTAAGTGACAATTAACATTGCACAAGCAGTCTATAATCTACTAATTTAAGAGCTCTGAACGCAGCTTTTGTCTGAGTAAAATAAGCCCTGTTCCTATTTTGTACCACCTAGAAGGTAGCCGATTAACTGTACCACAACATAGATAACAGGTGTATAGCTACAAAATGGTATTAACATCTCATACGCGTCTAGACTTGCAAAGAAAATGATGCCTTTGCTAGTTTGTAAGTGTCAGGTATATAAAAAACGATACAAACATGTTTAAACATGATCCTTCGAACTGAATATCGTCAAGAGAATGTCATCAGATGTAGAGGAAGAGTTCAATAATATACAAAACTGTACAAGCTCGGTTGTGTATGGTTCTTCGAAATGGATATCATCATGAGATTTCCACCAGGTCTATATAAAGATTACAAAACAGTAAGAATACAGGCTCGAACGATGTGCATCGTTCTTCAAGCCGAATATTATCAGATAATAGAGTTAAAAGTAAAATGCAGCATTCTAAATACAGAACAATGTAGTTACAGTGGCTGGCCAAATTATTAGGGACAGTGCAGATTTTCTGTAGTTTTCAAATGAATTTAGTGAGGAAATAAGTGGATTTGGCTCTCGTATTTATTTTTATTCATTAGAGTGCTTTATTTAGAATATAAAACGACATAATTGCTTATTCATAACAATTTATTTTTGTATAAAAAGTGTTAATTTAACAAATTAAGTAAAATCTTAATATTTTGTAATGTCACCCTTTGCTGCGATTGCGGCTTCCAGGAGTTTGGGCATGCTTTCTATGCAGACTTTTGCGTTGTGTCGGAGATTGGGGTTGTGATGCCTCTCTCTGATAAGGGTTTCTATCAATTGCCGCTTGGTGGTGATGATTTCTTTGGCGACCTCCCGCTTTATAAAATAATAATGATACCAGCAACAAAAATATAGAAGAAAAATGATTTAAAAACAATTTATTTTCTCACAAAATGCATTTAAACTTGAAAATTGCAGGGGAGGTGTACTGTCCCTAATAATTTGGCCACCTACTGTATATGGTCCTTCGAGCCGGATATTTTCACCGAATTGATTATACGGTGAGACGCTCTGTCTCCAAATCTAAAGAGTTTGAAGCTATGCTTGCTGTCTTCTTGCGCATTGTCTTCAGGTACACTTGACACCACACATGGTCATTCTAGGTATCTTGGATACTTAAGCACGCTAGTTCTGTTAACTGATCTTTCTTTTTGTTTGTTCCACGTAAACCCGACACCCAAACCGGGACCTACTTGGCCTATACGTAGGCCAAGTAGGTCCCGGCTTATTAATACCGCGGGACAAGTTTTAATTAGGGAAATATTTATCCCTCTACTCCCCCCACTGCGTACGCCACTGCTCGCCTGGACAGGTTTTCGGAACCCCTGGATCTAGTATTTTGTTCTCAAAGCTGTACAAGCTGGTTTGTGCATGGATACATGAATTTAAGAATAAAAGTAACATAATAAAATTAATCTGACGAAGTCTGTGAAAAAAATGAACAGCGATAAACCTGTTCACAAAAATGTATGATGATAAAATATCCCGAGTATAATTTGATAAAATGACAAATACAAGACAGAGAAATTGGAATAGAGGGAGAAAATAAGAGGAAAAAGAAACGAGGAGAGAAATATAATACAGTAAATTACTGTAATAACTAAGGTAGCTCAAACTGCAATTCCAACTGTCCAACAGATTGGGTAAAATTTTTGGTGATATTTCATATAAATTAAAATATTCTCAAGCTGTGATACAATGCCAGATACAAATGAAAATCGAAAAAATTATTCACAGTATGAACTGACGTTATATAATTCTCGACTCCACGTGGACATTCAGACAGCAAAGTGATAATGTGGTGAGTAACTATGGTGATAACTAAGCAATTGCCAAATACGCTTTCTAATGTACTTATCTATGCAAGTAATAAAAATTAATTGGATAAGGCAACAGCGACGACGGTTAGTGTGTATATATAAGTGAATTAGCTAGGTGTCCTTAGCTTAGTTCGTTTGTTTTGATTTGTGATAAGTACTCACACGTGAAACTGAACTTATATTTAAACTAACGTGCTTAACTATGTAACAAAATTATTAATAAAAAATATTGGTCCTCATCGGCCAAAGTTTAATATTTCACAATCAATCAAAAATGAAAATGGAACATTTAATAGAGAGTTCAGTAAAAACAATAGTAATAATTTAGAATGGGGCACCTAAAACTACATTTTTTTTAAACGACAGATGATTGAATATTTCACAATCAAACAAAAATGGAAATAGAACATTTAATAGAGAATTCAGTACAAAAAATGGTAATAATTTAGAATGGGCCGCCTAAAAGTACATTTTTTTAACGACAGATGATTGAACTCTCTGTTTCTCAGAGCAAATTAATATATATATATATATATATTATATATAATAAAAAATATTGCACTTTCAAATCGTATCTGAAACTATGACTTGAAAATGAAATATTTTCAATTATTTTATTTTTATTATGGTCTAACTTTGGTCATAAATTTTTCTTCCTCCATTCCTTCCAACATCGTGTTTTCGAGAAAAATCGTGTTCCTTCTACCTGAGGACTGGAGGTAGAAATTCCGAAAATCATTTGAGAACGTGGGAAGACATTTTGAAAATCAATTAAGGACAGCAGAGTAGAGAAATTCTGTAAATCATTTGAGAATAAGAGGATAGTGATGGGTGGGAGGGTATTGATGGGTGGGGGATAGTGATTCAAAAAAACAAAGGGCAGAAATTTTTTGCGGGCCGTTTGAAACTTCTGGATTCGGCCCGCGGGCTGTAGGCTGCACAACACCGCAGTATATGGATAAAAAGTGTCCCCCCAAATATTTTACACCACCACTACTGATTAGGATAGTAGTTACTTTTTTTTCCATTAGAAAGCTAGTTACTAGCTCGAAAACGTAACACAAATAAACAGCCCTTGAAAATGCTACTCGCACTCTCGCATTTTGCGAGTGGGATAATGTTATTTACGAATTAGCTATTACATACTATTTTACTTTTTTCATCACTCTTTCTTTTTTTGTCATATCTTCGATTCGTTTTTTTTTTTTAGCTAGGGAGTTATCATAACTTGCTGGTAACTAAGGAATCCTGCGAAGTGTAGAAATCATCGCTCAAAAAGATCAAAGCTCCAAATACAACAACTACTCAGACTCCCTGAGCGTTCTAACCACTATAGGCAAAATATATATTAGAAATAGAATCATCTAAGAAATACAAGAAAAAATACACAGCCTACAAGAACAAGACACAATAATCAGCTTAATCTGGGTACCTTCACCTATAGGCATAAAAGGTAATGAAAAAGCAGATGCCGCAGCCAAAAAATCCACCAGAAAGGATCCAATGAACAACTCTACCGTACAAGACTATGACATGAAAAATGAAATAAAACGTAAAATCCGAGAACAAGTAGAAAACATATGGCAAAATATATAACTTAATAAACTAAGAACAATAAAATTCGACACGAAGAAATGGCCATTCTCGGGAAGAGAGTAAACTTCCACTACCAGACTACGAATTGGACACACAAGAATTACACACAGCTACAAAATGAAGAAAGAAGATACCCCCATTGTGTAATGACTGCAACGCAATTATTACAGTACAACCTTATTACAGAATACACCAAATATGACTCAATAAAACAGACACACCAAATACCTGACACCCTACAAGAAGCACTTAACGACAATAACAAAAAAATCCTACATAAATTTCTAGCAGACACAAAACTATACAGACAAATATAGACTACCACCAACATACATATTACTCACACAATGAAATATAATCAGCAATATCTTATAAAATACAATACCAGTAGTAATAACCCAAGGTAGTAATACTAGGTAGTAATAACCCAAGATGTTGAGGTACCTTTAATTACTTAAATAAAAATAAATAAAATAAATAACTATAATTAACTAAGGCCTATAATTTTCAAGAGTTGCAAATGGAAATGTGCCTTTATAAATAAAAATACAATAAATACGTTAATTGTGTTTATTTATTTGTTTCAATTTTAACTTGATATTTTGGTTGCAGCTTTTTTTGGATGGGTGGCTAAAATGGCGGCGGCCAGTGGCGTGAAGAAGAAAAACAAAATGAGCCGAAATAAGGAAAGAGCGAACATGAGTTTCTTTATTGTAATCATGTTCTTCGCCGTCTTCGGTATCATTGTCTTCACCGAGATCTTCCTCATAGACGAACGAGGACATGGAGCCGGTGTCGTCGTCAGACATGGCAGTCTTGGCAGACATAGAGGAGGGGAAAGAGCTGACTACGAAGATGTCCTACAGGTATGTTACATATTTATTCATATAGAGAAGAAGGTCCTAATATGGGACATGCATTTAATATGGGCCCCCAAAGAAAATCTACTAATATAGCTAACATCATCTTTCGGCAACAGCTTAAAACACACCTACCTTTCGTTCGATAATTTTACAAATTTAGTGCAGCTGAGTTCTTGTTCCGTTAGAAACGAATTACAGTAAATGTGTTTGCTTAATTTTGATTATTTTACTGAGGTAAGTTGTTGTTATAAGAATGGGTAAGATTTTTATACGATCTGCTTGTGATTTATACTTAAAGCTGTTGTATTGTGATCGAGGTATATTTTGTTACTAGGAGCTACTACCTCACTTAATCTCCAAAAAGTCAAACATTAATTTAAATTATCATGTGCACTGTCTGAAATATGGGCTCCCCGCTAGGTCTAAATATGGGCCAGGGCATATTCAACCAGTGCCGTAACTAGCCAGGTGCAACAGATGCACAGGCAAAGGGCCCAAGTCGAAAAGGGGCCCGAAAAATGGGAGGCCAAGTCAGACTGTGGATAACCTTTTTAAGCAAACTTGTACAGGACCCAGAAATTTTACATTCAATCCTGATTCGAACATTTTACAAATTTTCATAGTTGGCTTTGAATCAAATTATTTTGATATTTTTCGAAACAATACAATTTTGGTTATTGTATATATGTAAGTCTGTATGCCAATTCTAAGATAATTTTTTCAAAAACTTAAGGGGGGAATACAAAAGGGGGGCCATGTTAGGACCTTTTCCTCTAATAATAACAATATCACAAGATTTTTCAGTCATGTCGGGGTCACCAGTATGTACAGAAAAATACAAAAATGTTTATAACCCGTTCACTTTCCACATCCTTCAATTTTTATGACACGGGAATAAGATGCCAATCCTGCAGCGCAAATAATTATATGTTCAGGGAAATTACGTAGAAAAAATCTTGTATGCATATTAGAAATATTTTAATTAAATAAAGAGTTTTTGGAAAAATTCAGTTTATATTTGTATAATGTATCATAAATTTATAAATTTGTTATCGAAAAATCTG
Source organism: Liopterus haemorrhoidalis (assembly GCA_963971575.1). NCBI lineage: Eukaryota > Metazoa > Arthropoda > Insecta > Coleoptera > Dytiscidae > Liopterus > Liopterus haemorrhoidalis. The sequence goes on from OZ020619.1 coordinate 40,475,794, forward strand.
TAGATGTGAATTTTGATATCGTCCAAATATGCGAAATTTTTTCCGTTAAGGGAATTTTGTAGAAATCAGAACAAATGGTAGTCGGATGGTGTGATGTCTGGACCATATGCTCCGACTGCCGACTGTGCCGACTGCAAAATTCCCTTAACGGAAAAAATGTCGCATCTTTGGACGATATCAAAATTCACCTCTACAGATTTTTCGAGAGCAAAGACGGAACCTTCTGGAGAGCTGGCCTTATGAAATTGCTTGGGCGTTTGTCCAATGTGATAGAAAATAATGGACAGTACATTTGATAATAAAAGTTTTTTTTAAACATGTATATTTTATTGAATAAAAGGTGAAAAAAAAAACGAATGGACTTATGTAACAACCCAATATTTAACTAACCCTCATACAAACTCTTAGGTCGTATATTTAAAACATTAATTCATTTTAAAAATTTCTAGGTAAATTTCCCCCAGTTAAATGAATTTTAGTATTCTTCTTACTTGGTAAATAATATTTAATTGTGAGTTAGGGAATTTCATTAGAAACCTACACAATTATTAGGGTCTAACAGAGTTATATGAAATTTAGTTATTCATTTAAATTCGACAACACCTTAATCCAATGTGTTAAATTGCTATAACAATTTAATTGTTCAATGTAAAATTTAAAGCATATATTATTATACAGGGAGAGTGTTTGATATGCAAATTTTCTAGGGAATTGTAAAAATTTAACAATTAAATAAATTTTACGAATACGTACAAAGAGAATTTTGAATTCCGGAAAATATTTCTGTTGTGTTTATACGTTAATTTAAATAATAAATATAGTATTTTATTATAAAGGCTGCTTAAGCATTGTTGTTTTAATTTAAAATTACATTTAATTTAGACCTATATATACTGTTATGGTCTGGTTTTGGTTGGGCAGCGTTTGGAAAACTCAGAAACGTATTTAAAAGAGATCTCCCTATGTGCCTGAAATAGTTATTTGTGTACCATAGCCAAAAAGTAGATCTTTTTGGCCAAGGTGCACATTATATTTTTTGACCGACTAAAAGAAATTTTTATTAGAAAAATTATATTTATTTATTTACATTGGATAATTTATGGTTACTAAACAATTATTGCAATTATAAATGTTCGACTGTCAATTGTTTCACTGTAACCGTGGAGATCTTGTAACTCGAGAAATGAGACATTGATGCAGGGGGGTGAAACTCTAATGGCAAAACGAAAACCATATTACGTTCCATAACCCAACACGAATAGCGCCCCAGTCGCTGCCAGTCGCTATAGCTACGTGCATGACAGGATGTTGCCTGTTACGGCTTCTGTCATTAGCGTCAAAATCTGTAATTAGTGTCAAAATCGTCTTCTGTAATTTTTTAATTTCATTGTTTAATTCGGAAAATGGGTGTTAAATGCTTTGTTTTGGGGTGTGATAGTAGTGAACCTACAAGATATCGCTTTCAAAACCCGAAGACACGTGTGGCTCCAGAATTGTATAAAACGTGGATGAGGAACATTGGAAATCCAAAATTGGTTGGCTTGTCCATGGAAGTGTCCATAAATATTAAGTATTAGCAAATGTTATGTTATATGTTAGTCTACTTAATAAATAATTATTTCTGTTAGTTATTGTTTTTCTGTTTCTGTATAATTCCTAACTGCTTGTTCTTAATTGTAAACATAATTAAATGTTACTATTAAATGATACAATTGTTATGATTTATTTTGTCTATTTTTAATATTGTTGTCGTTAATGATATTAAATATAGACAAAATAAATCATAACAATTGTTTCATTTAATAATAACATTTAATTATGCTTACAACTATATCCACTGAAGCGTTTGAAATACCCGCGAAAACCCAACCCTTTCCTCCCCTACCAATTTTAGTTCCATAACCCAACAACTACAGCGCTAATTTGGTTTCAAAACATATAACGGCAGTTTCGCATATATTTCCTTCTTTATCTATGCATTGATGGCTTTAGCATCCAGCGGCAAAAAAAAAGTGAATTGGTGAATTGGAATAAGTCCTAGGCCGAAAAAGATTTACTTTATTGGTGGTACTAGATAATTAAAAAGAACTGTTTTTGATATGGTCGCTCAAAAAGAAAAGTATTTGATCAATGCGTTGGGCCAGTTTTCACTTATGGAGAAGAAACGACAACCTTAACGTGAAAAACTACTGAAAAGTGGCCCGAAGAGCCATGGAAAGAGCAGCGTTTGGTATAAAGGCGTTTGGTTTAAAGCGTAGTGGTAACACATGTTCTCTGCGTTGCTAAAGTCTCGGCTTCGTACCCAGTTCAGGCATTGAATTTTCAAAAATAAAAATTGTCGAAGCAGCAAAGGCCATTAAAATAAAAAAGAGCTTGGTATAACCAGAGCAGATAGAAAAACAAACACTTGAATTAGAGAGCAGAACAAAGTTTTTCATGTTGTAGAAAGTATTCTTCTTCTTTTTCTTCTTTGGGCACTATCCGTCAGATTGACTTTTGGCCTCACTAACATAAGTCCTCCATCTTGATCTGATCATTGCCAGGTCTTTCTATGTAGCTTGTATAGTAGCCAATACACGTTAGTGGACGTAAACCACTTACAAGGACAAAAAAGTATTCAGTGTTCCCAATCAACAAAATTTGTCGGTATAATGATAAGTGATTGTTGGCAAAATCACGTTGGATATATGCTACCTAAACTTAGCAAATCTTGTTTTATATTAAAAAAGCTTAAAGATATGTTTTCTTCTGATATTCTTAGAACTGCTTACTTTGGAACGTTTCACGTAACAATGAGCTATGGCATTTTGTGTTGGGGAAGTTTCTCTGAATCGTCAAAGGTTTTTGTAGTTCAAAAACGTGGTATTCGCATAATGGCTGGTGCCCCCTTTAGATCATCTTGCAGATTCCTTTTTCCTGTTTTGTCTATATTAACTCTTCCATCTGTTTATATCTGAAGCCGTAATGTTTGTTAAAAATAATCCGCACCTTTTCGCTACCAATTCCAATTTTCATTCTTATCATACCCGCAGTAAAAACTCAATTGTATGTCTCTCCCATAGCTCTGCACTGTACAGTAAAAGTCTTCACTACATGGCTTTAACATTATTTAACTGTGTACCAACTGCATTAAAATCTATACCACATATGTCCAGTAGAGGATTTAAATTAAAATGTAGACATTTTTTACAATCCTACTGTTTTTATAGTATACAGGAATATTTACACCATAAAGTCTAATATTGAATTACGTAATTTCCTAACTGTACTATTAGTTAAATTTATTTGTATTGTTTAACTCATGTGGTTTCAATTTATATTATATGTGTCATCTTGACTAAACCACAACATTTATGTAATGTGTTATTGGTTGAATAAATTTATTATTATTATTATCTTCGGTTAACTGATCTCTCAATCTCTTGCGAGGTCTTCCCACTGGTCGACGAGTATTCAGTCTTCTCTCCCATATCTTCCTAACCATTCTATCCTCCCCCATCCTCATCACGTATCCTATCCACTCTAATCGTCTACCCCTCAGTTCTTGTGTGATACTCAGCCTTGAGTACAGTTCTCGGATATTTTTGTTCTCACGGATTTTCCATTCACCATTAATTTGAATGTAACCAAAAATTCTGCGTAAAATTTTATTTTCGAAAACTATGAGGTTTTGTCGATCTAGCTTTGTTAAGGTCTATGTTTCGGAGCCATACACAAGTTCTGGATGTACTATAGCTTGTTATAACCTGTTATTGGTGTTTCTAGGCAGGAGTTTTGTTTTGAAGAAAGGACCAAGTGCAAAATACGATGCATTAGCAGCTTTAATTCTGTTCGAAATTTCCTGCTGTATCAGAATCACCTGATTTATCATGGTGCCCAGCTATTTGAAAGTATAAACTCTCTCAAAGGTGTTGCCTTTAATCTTTAAGTTCGTCGTGTTCTCATGACTGTGTCTACTAACAAAGAGATACTTGGTTTTTTCATTACTGATAATGAGTCCTACTTTACAAGCTTTGACATCAATAAGGTCAGTTATATTACATCTTTAACGTTATTTGAAACAATATCCAGGTCATCTGCAAACCCTAAAATCTTGTGGAACTGTTGGAGCTGTAAATACAAAATACACGGTAAATATTTCGTATATATTATATTTATAACTTTTCATCAAAGCTAAATGTTTCCTTTGTATATAAATTTAATATTAAATTCAAATCGAAGCGTTTTCATTAATTTTATATCAAAATCCGATTACATATCCAGTGTTTTGTCCCTGTAATCGTTCATTACAGTTTAAAGTGGACGTAATCGATAGTCCTGTGTCTTCCCTACGATACTGACAGGTGCAAACGTTCTCAACACTTGGACACTCCTAACAACAGTTAATCAACACAGATTTTAAAACACATTAAGACTTTTCCAGCAACACAACAGTTTTAAGTCCTTTAGATAAACTTGTAAAATTTATTTTTAACTCAGTACAGTGTGTGAAAATTCCAAGTATACAAAATCTTTCCACAAGGCGTGTATCCAGAATTTTTGGAAAATGGCATTGAAAATTAAAATGAGATACTATACATCTTATCACAAATTGAGTCTATTATTAAAAATTTGAGAGATTCCTGACTAAAGGACTTAGGGTTCTGACCCCCTCTTCAAAAAGACTGGTGTGTATATAATTTGGAAGGTGGCATTGAAAATTAAAATGAGATACTATACATCTTATCACAAATTGAGTTTATTATTAAAATTTTTTAGAGATTCCTGACTAATGGTGCGATTATGGTCCAACATGTAAATCTTACAGAATTTAAGGCTAAATGAATCTTTAACTTTGACTGTTAAATTATTTAAAATTTTGCTATTATGGTCAACTAAATTTAAATACTTCAGCTACAGAATTGTGACCTTGTTAGAGGCTAACTAAGTAACGTTCAACTGAGCATTGTCTGTCTTTATCTGTGCGCATTGAATAAAGAGAGAAAGCAATAGTAAAGACATGTTAATTTAGTGTTTTTAGTGCTGGCTGTCAGAACATATAACGTGATATAACCCAAAAATTAAAATCTTTATCTATTGAAGAAAAAACAAAAAAATACATAGCAAAATGGATTCAAAGTACATGATTTATTAAACCATGTTTACAATATTTACCCAAAAATAATAAATAGTAAAAGTATAATTTTAAGATAAAAATGTATGTTCATAGGAAGTTTTCATACAAAATAACACACATGGCTTAAGCGATTCGTAATGAGCCTTTTGCTTAAACTACTCTGGCTCATGCAATTAAAAATGGAGTTCCCCACAGATTTTTGGTCAGAACCAGTTGCCAAAAAGTTGATAGTTCCTAACACTTTGAGATATAGTGGAAATTCGTCTTGCCTTGCAGGTTGTCCATTATGTAGTGGTTGCAAAATTTCGTAGCAAATAATTTCATTTGACAGCTGAAAAAAAAATCTAAAATTCTCATTAACCATTTCAAATGAATTTTCTGTGTCTCTTATAAATCTTCGTTCTATGCGAAGATTGTTCCTAAAAATACAAAGTACATATTTTCGATAATTTATAATGTTTATAAATTTATCTTTTATTACTTGTTGTCATCTTCCTCGGCAATTAAATGAAATAAAACATGGATCAATTGCATTTTCTTGTAATTAAAAATGTTTAACTTTAAATACAATTTCGGGAAACGTCACAATATGATCCAGTGTAAAACACAACCTCAAATTTAGCGCTATGGAGAGATATATCTGGCTGTAGCTTAAAGAAAAATTTAAGGATTTATTTAACGCTAAATGGTGACCGTAATTGCACTTCACGCTAAAGCCTGTGACCTTCACATTTAAAGATCTTAAATATTTAACTGAAATGACCATAATCGCACCATAAAGGAGTTAGGGTTCTGACCCCCTCTTCAAAAAGACTGGTGTATATATAAGAGTTTTGATAGCATTTCCTGGAATGAAAGTCTAAAATGGTCCATGGGTATTTCAATGTTCAAATTTATTAGGCAATAAATTTTGAAACAATAAAATGTATAAAATAATTTTGAAGTTACGTTTTGTAATTTATGGCTTCTATTTTCTGAATTTCTATTTTCTGAATTCTAAAATCTTTTAACTATAATATAACTTTAAAATCTCAAAAAATGTTAAAAGTTTCCAAAGGATTCAAAACAGGTAGTATTCGAAAGTCTTAAAGGTTTTATCTGGTTGGTTTAAGCGATTCGATACAAGTCGTTGATTTTGTTTCGTTCGTAACAAGTCGTTATGGGCATATATATAATTTCCTGTTGCTCCTTCTGGGCTCCTATAATACGTTATCATCTGGTTCTATTCTTTGCAAGGGTCTTAATTTCCAGCCAAGATTTTCCCATCTTGAGAAATGTGCCAGCGCCAGATAATTACCGGCTCTTCTGTGGGCTCCTTGAGGAACTCCATTCAAGTTTATTAAGATTATGACATAGTATTCCTTAATAATAATATTCATAGGTTAGAAAATCTTCTTTCCACACTACATGTAGTAAGGAGATGTTCTGATAATTTTTTTAGTAGAACATATAAAAGATTGATATTGAGGAGGCGTTCAATCGCCAGAACGGCATGGTTTATGCTACAAGTTCAAAAGAAGTTCGTGAGAAAGCGCCGACGATCCAGAAGGTACATTACCCTACTACAATTATTTACTGATGGGGCGGGAGCTATGACAGTACCACTAAGCTTCATTTTTACACGAAAGAGGCGAAAACATTGGTTAAAGTCTACTAGTAAACCGTGTTGAAGTCGATAGTTAAAGAACTCAACAACTCCCTCTTCGTTGGTCACTACTGGAGCTTCCAGCAAGATTTAGTGCCAGCCCACAATGTGAAGGCTGCGCAGCAGTGGCTTGAAAGCAACCGGACTTTAGTTTTTCTGCTGGTTGGCCGATTAACAGTTCTGCCCTCAACCTCATGAGTTTCAAATTTTGGTTCGAGGTTCAGGACATGGCTTAGAAGAGACACTCTAATATGAGCCTGAAGCAGCGAAAGGTTTTCCTGTAGAAACCCTTCGTCATTCTATTGAGGTGTAGTTGCAGAGACTTAAACGATGTGTAACGGCCAGAAGTGGTAGTAGCTATCAGTAATATGTCAAAAATAACCAATATTGAACTTTTTTCCCCATGGACTCAATAATTTTCTCTTTTTTCCTTTCTCACTCAGCTTATTTGTGTTGGTTGCCATCTTTTGATAGTTTTCTGAACTAAACCATTCAAAACAGTACAGATTATTTCAAACCCAAGGGGAATTAAATGAAATTTAAATTTTCTTAAGTTGTCACTAGCTAACATTTTATATATGAAGTGGACTTTTGCTGAACAAAATGATCAAAGGCTTCAATCTATCGGTAAAAATTACTAGATTTGAAAATCTAGTTCCGTTTAATGCAAAGAAACCTAGTAGATATATTGAAATTGTAGGTTAATTGTCCAGTCTAACACAGATATTGTGTATATAAAATGAATTGTACCCTTGGGCAAATATTTAACTGTTTCAATCATGAAACTAACTGATCATTTCATCCCTTTGTTTTCGTGGAAAATAGCCCAATATAGCCGTGTTATTTGTAACTGTTTTTGTCTGCTGTCAGCCATAATAAACGTTTCGCTGTTTCTCAGCGGCCATTTTGCTGTTTCTTTTGTCTTTTCACGTGTGTTTGTTGCTTACTCTTGCAAATATAAGGGAATAAACAATACTATGTCACCTGCACTCCTACTTGCATCTGACAGCTTCCTAAATTAATGCAAAGATATTGCGAATGAAATATTTTCATGTGCAGATTATTATTTTTACAGTAACAGCTGTACAATAAGTTCGGAGAATGTCTTAGTTTCAAGTATTTCCTAAAGAAAAATGTATTTTACAACTTCAACAACAAAAAAATTATGTGAAGAGTGAATTGTCACATTCAAGGGTTTTGTAGGTATTTAATAAGTGTAAAACCAACAAAATATCCAGCATTCTGTTTAATAGCATTTTAGGACAATATTTTTTCTATAATACATCAAAATCAGCAGTTTTTTCAATTTAAAAACGTATTTCTCACTATTAACAATGTGTTATTTGTTTTATAAGTATTTCACTACTATAAATCATTTATTCCTCTTTGATACCTTAGAAGATCTTTTACACACATGAACGCTACGCACTTGTATACCAGGTCTACAAGTATGAAATGCGGATTTTTTTCAAACTTGCCGCGCAAACATAGTGTATAGTTCAAAGTTTCAACACATATGGCGTTTTGTTAAGTTATCATTAAGTGTCAAATGCGTATAGGTTATAATTTGAAAAGTGATCATATAGTTTTGTTTTACTGTGTTAAAAATGTCAAATTTTGTGCCAAATAAAGAGCATTCGCAGACAGTACTACTGTTTTGTTTTCATTTGAAAAAAATTGCTGCTGAATCATACCGACTGCTTCGAGAAGCTTATGGTGAATATGCTCCATCGCAAGATACGTGTGAACGATGGTTTCGGCGTTTCAAAAGTGGTGACTTTGATCTTACAGACAAAGAACATGGAAAACCTCCAAAAAAATATGAAGATACAAAATTGGAAACATTGCTACAGGAAGACGATAGTCAATCACAAAAACAACTAGCAGAGCAGTTAGGCGTTAGTCAACAAGCTGTTTCCAATCGCCTACGAGAGATGGGTAAGATCCAGAAAGTCGGCAGATGGGTTCCACATGCATTGAATAAGAGGCAGATGGAAAAACGCAAAAACACTTGTGAAATTTTGCTTGCACGATACAAAAGAAAGTCTTTTTTGCATCGTATCATTACTGGCGATGAAAAATGGATTTATTTTGAAAATCCCAAACGCAAAAAATCATGGGTGAACCCAGGCTCATCATCCACATCAACTGCAAGACCGAATCGCTTTGGCAAAAAGACAATGCTCTGTACTTGGTGGGACTAAAAGGGTGTGGTCTATTATGAATTGTTAAAACCTGGTGAAACAGTTAATACCCAATGCTACCAACAACAACTGATCGAATTGAACCATTCGCTGCTCATAAAACGACCAGAATACGAAAGAAGACAGCACAAGGTAATCTTTTTTCACGAAAACACTCCATCACATAAGGCAAAAGCAGTTTGCAACACATTAGAGGCACTCAAGTGGGAAGTGCTACCCCATGCCGCTTACTCACCAGACTTGGTCCCTTCAGATTACCACTTGTTCGCATCGATGGGTCACGCATTTGCCGAGCAGCACTTTTGTTCATATGAAAATGTAAAAGAATAGCTAGATGAATGGTTTGCGGGGAAAGGGGAAGAGTTCTACTGGCGAGGTATTCACAAATTGCCTGAAAGATGGGGAAAATGTGTAACTTGTAATGGAGCATACTTTGAATAAATAAACTTTTACTGTTCTTTTGAGTTTAATGTGTTTTATTAAAAAAAAAAATCCGCATTTCATACTTGTAGACCTGGTACTTGTAGGTACTACATAACGTAGTTTCGCCCGCATTTAAAGTCTTCTTAGCTGTTTTTTATTATATTTTTAATTTCACTAGAAGGCATACACTAGCTTAGTCATAAATACAAAAAATTCATAACATTATTAGTAGAGTCCGGCAAAAATATGCAACGGTACTTTAGTTAGGTGTTTTTCGATAAAAAGCGGCACATATGTTATCTGTAGAAATAAAATGTAATTATATATATTTGTAATGTGCCCTGTTGACAAATAGTGTAGCGTATAAAAATTTAATATTTTATCAAAAACTGACCAATGGCAAAGGAGTGACCGGAATTACCTATCTCGGATATAATCCCAAAATAATGAGGTGTCGTTATTAAGATAAGAATTCATTGCGGTACAAGTGTTTTATTTTTTTGTTTTTTGTTGGTTTTTTGTTAAAATAAAGTTTAAAATAGCACGCCTATGGCAAAAGTACCGTTTCATATTTTTACCGGTCTCTAATTATTAGCCATAATTTATCCACTAATTAAAAAGATAATTAATTTAGACTGCAATATTTTCTAAAAAGACGATCTGATAAAATATTCCTTTTATACGTTTTCGGTTCAGATCAATGTATTGTACATTGCTTATTGAATTTGTTCGAATTTTTAGTTTAACCCCATTGAGATAAACAGCGAGACACAACGGGACAGTATTTTTTTTTAGTACATTTTTGAAAAAAATCAATGTAAAGTAAGCTCCCCCCCCCCTAAGAAGGAAGGAAATAAAAATAAAAACACACTAGAAAATTTTAAAAATAGAGATGAGGATCATTTTTTAGGTTTCCACTTGTATTTTAGAAGCGAGGACCTTTTTTTAGATCATCACTTTGTATTTCCGAATCGAGGACATTTTTTTAGCTCATCACTTGTATTTTTAGAAGTAAGGACCTTTTTTGTTTTAGGTCATAGTTTGTATTTCCGAAGCGAGGACCTTTTTTTTAGATCATCACTTGAAATTTACAAGTGTGAACTTTATTCATAATTTAAATAATTTTGTCTTCCGCCCCGCCCCACCCCCACTAAAACTCCTGGGTGCGCTTCTGGACGTACAGACAGACAGACCGACACACAGACAGACATACATACATACACATGAGTGATGTTATAACGCTTTTTTTATGCAAAACCCTAAAAATGTGTCAAATTTTTTTATATCAAAAACAAAAATTCAAAATAATACAAAATATAAAATTTGTAGTATTTAAAAAACAGTGCCGTGTTCCATACACTGGGATTTAATTCGATAAACATCACTGAAAATGTAGAAAAGCTGTCAAAAGGGAAAAAGAAATCATATTTCGCTTGATATTAGTCATTTATTGGCAGCTTGGTTGGTTTGTAAATTAGAACTGGGATTTTTAATCTGTTTTGAATCTACATTCTGCGCCGAATTTCAAGTTGAGTTATGATTAAAATTTATCACAATCTGTTATGGATCTGTTGTAATTTAGATTCTAAATAAGTTTTGTTAATTCCGAAAAAATATCGCTTAAAAATGTCAAAATGTATGATATATTTTTTAAAAAAACGTCCCAATGCTCAGGCGACAGGAGACTTATAAATATGCTAAACAGACTGTCATAAGCTTGTCATGAGCTCTTCTTTTAAGGTTAAAGTCACACTTAATCGATAAAAGTTACTAGAATTGAAAATCTGGTCCGGCTTAAACCAAAGAAATAGGCTCCAGACCAGGGATTCCCAACGGGGTTAAAATGGAAGTTTAAAAAGGGTCTATAGTATTCCAGGGGTCTATCAGGGGTCTATTATTAAATTAATTGAATCAAAAAAGCATATATTTTATTTAGCAGATATATTTTCTTTATTTAATAATATGCAAAATAAATTACAAGGAAAAAACGTGAATCTCTTTCAAACTTGAACAGTTATATTTGGGTTTCGCTCCATAATTGATTTGTTTATTTCCACTTTAAATCGAAATGATTTTCGATACTTTGAACTTTTGATGCAACTTTCTATTGTTGAAAAAGATATGATTAATGTTGATGACATTCAAATCTACACTGACCACTTGAAACAATTAAAAGAAGATATCAATGCCCATTATAAAGATTTGGAAAGTTTAGATATTCTGTCTTGGATTATAAATCCATTTGAAAGCGACACAAGCAATATTGATTTTTCGCTACAAGAAGAATTGATTGATTTGAAGGAGAATTTGGAAGATAAAATCAATTTTCAAGCAAGTGGTTATGCTAAATTTTGGCATTGTAAAGATATTCGCAAAAAATACGTCAAATTAATTCATATCACCGAACCATTATTTTTAGCTTTTCCTAGTTCTTACTTGGTTGAGGCAGGATTTAGTCACGTTAACAATATATTAAGAAAAACTAGACACCGATTAAATGTTACAGAACGCGGTGATTTACGATTATTATTAACTAATTTTACAGCTAACATAAAAAGTACTATGGAAAAGCATCACCCACAACCATCCCATTAAATTAAAAAAAAATATATATATATATATATATATATATATATATTATAATTAGTTACATATTTCAGTAAAATTGAAAAATTGTTTAATAATTGTTTTAACAGGTGGGACTGTGCAGAACTTTTATTTATGTCATTAAACTAGAAGATGGGTAGCTCGCTTCGCTCGGCTTCTTCTACCCAAACACTTACTAACCTAACCTAACCTAAGATAGTGTTTTGTCATTAAACTAGAAGATGGGTAGCTCGCTTCCAGAAACCATTGTTTTAGAGCCACTGATAATTTTTTAATTATTTAGTGTAGTTGTTATGTGCTGCCATCTGTATAGAGTTTGAAGTGGGATATTGTAAATCTTGTCCATATATATATTTATATTTGTTATGTTAGGGGGTCTATTGAAAAAAAAAGTTTCTAAGAGGGTCTAAGTAGAAAAAAGGTTGGGAATCCCTGCTCTAGGCTATTTCAAACGTTTAAGCAGAACCAAATGGAATTTTTATTTTATCAAGTTGTCGCGAGCTTATTTTGTAATGGTTGAAGAGGGCTTTTGCTAAACAAAGTTATCAAAAGCTTGAATCAAATGTTAATAGTTACTAGAATTCAAAATCTAGTTCCTCTTAAACCAAATAAACAGGCTATATATTATAACAAACTAAAAAGAAAAAAAAAACTAAATAGAAATATGTAAAGTAAACTGTATTGTATTATGTTTATATTTACAAAAATATTTTACAATATATTTTACGGACAAAACTTGTTATCCAAATACTCGATTTCCATTTTAGATATGTTCCATGTTTTCCATTTTACTGAGTTTGCCATAATATAGTAAGCGGGGTAAAGGCTGGCATGTCCTTATTTGCACCTTTCTTGTATCCTAGATAAACAACCACTGGAATGAAACCAAAGTGAAACACCATCTTGAAGAAGTCTATCACATAACCCAGTCTCACTTTAACACCGCTATTAACTTTACCAGGCATTTTGAAAATTTTACTGTCACCTCTTGCGTCAATTTTATAGTCTCATAAAATATTTTGAATTTGTTTTCATAGACTACTTTGTAGTACTACTTATATGCCAATGAAACATCCAAGCAAGTTTGTCTCTAAGACAACGAAAACAAAAATAAGTCTCGGCACCTGGAAAATCAAAATTTAAAACTATAATCTGTCTCAATTTGTAATACGAAACTAGATCTGGTTACTTTGGTGACTGTTGTGGTGTAAACAGACTTTGGCGTATCCGTGTGAACCAATACTATGATAATATTATAAATGTATTGTCAATATACAACATAAAAAATTAACTTTTCCTGTTAGTTCCGTATTACAAAATGAGACAGATAATAACCTCTGGAGAATGGAGAGGCACAACAATATATAATTTGTTTAATTGATTTAAGCGGAATTAAATTTTGACAACTAGTAACTTTTTTCGTTTAAATGAGGCTTTTTAATTTACAATGTCGACAGAAGCTGTTAAAAATTATAAAAGCAAAACAAATTGTAGTGTTTTTAGCTGTCAGTTAAAGACAAAGATTGCCAAAGTAGCAAAGGCCATTAAAATAAATTTAAAAAAAGACTAAGATAGGCATCTTAGTTTTTTTTTTTACTTTTTCTAAGAAAAATGTAGGTTAACGGAAGTCAATATTAAGTCCAATTTTTGCGAGATGGCTCTGTCGTTGAACGATTAAAGAAATCTATAGTTTTAATTTTTTAAATCTAGATTATTATCTACCTTAATGATGCCTTTTTGATTCGTGTAGTTTTGAAAATTTGTAAATAATTCATTTTCAAAAGACCTTGTCTCAAAAACTACATGAGTTAAGGACCTGCGGTTGGACTTTTTGAAATCCCGAGGCTTTAAAGACTCTTAGAACATATCATAAGACAATCCCCAAACAAAAAATATTTTTGTTAAATTTCAAAATTTTAATTTTTTTTTATGTTTAAATAATCCTAACTTAAGAACAATAAAATATAGGTACTTGCGGTACGAATTATCGAAATATTCAGACTTTTTTCTACTTAGATAAAAAATAGGACTCTTTTTAGTCAACGCCTTTTTGATTCGTGTTGTTTTGAAAGCTTTCATTTTCGAAAGACCGTATCTAAAAATCTACATGAAATATAGACCTGCGATTGAAATTTTTGAAATCCTGAGGTCCTAAAGAGCTTAAGGACTAATTTTGAAGCAACTCCATTTTTTTTTTTTTTTTTTTAATTTTTAATTTTTCAAATTCTATTTGAAATTTTACAAAATTATAACTTAAAAACAATAAAATATAGAGAATCGAGATTGGAATTTTTGAAATCTTCATATATTGTTTAGTCTAGAAAAAAATTGGGACCTTAATAGCCTACATTTTATAATAAATACGAATCGTCAAACAAAATCTTTGAAAATGGACAAAAATCGTAAGGGGTACCCCTTACGATTTTATCGATTTTTGAGAGAATATTTTTTCTCTCCGATTTGCTTCAAAATGTGTATACTTATGTATTTTGAGTCGTAGATCTCAAAAATAATCTCTATTACAAGCTACGGTTTACTGTTTTTGAAGAAATTGATTATAAAACCAACAACAAAAAAAATTATAGAAAAGACAAGAACTTTTGCAACTCGCAAGGAGCGTTCAAGAACTTTCAAACGTAGATGTGTTTTTAAATAGGACAATCTCCTAAAAGATGGAAGGATCAGTAAGATACGAAGGATTTGCGCGAGTGAAACTAAAAGTATACCAGAAGACAATTCCCAAGAAGTGAAAGAGTATTTTTCTTCGAACTTGTAGATTGTCTGATATTCGGCTCGAAGGACCATGATCAATAGATTGCGTTCTGTTTGCTAGATTGTTAGACTTATCAACCTAGTTGCGATTAAATAGTGTACCACATTCTCTACTTAGACACTGAGATATTATTATTGTTATTATTAATATCTCCAGTACGACACTGTCTGAATGCAAGCAAAATATGAAAATTGAAGGATGTAGTTTATTGTCCTGCAATTTGCATCAACGAGTGTGCTAGAGTTACTTTGCCACTGATGAGCTCTGTTCACAAGTGTTAACAGAATTAATTAGTTTTGTTTTTCTCTTGTTTTTCGGAAAATATTGTTGAGCTGGAATAAATCTCCATTTCGGTTTTCTATGCCACTTCACATAATAATCCCTTTATTTAAAGAATAAAGTAATTAATGAAAACCACGATTTTAAATTTAATTGCTAATTAAATTAATTTAATATTACAAATTAGGGAATCAAAGGGATTTGGAAAATAATTTTAAAGGTTAGGAAATAATGTGTTGAAAATCTCCACCTTTTTTATATTTTACGTACTAATTGAACGCAGAAAGATGAACGTAATGGACTTTTGGGACTTTTTCATTCAGTCTATTGACTGTAAGTCTCATTTAAAAATTCTCAACACCAAATTCATAGCTAGAAGAAAACCAAGAAGATCAACAAACCCCAGGATAGAAGGAATTAATGAATTACAATTTATGACTACTTACATACAGCTAGAAGAAAGCCAAGAAGATGGAATCAATGAATAGCAATTTAGTAGTCATAAATTACTATTCATTTATTCCATCTATCCTGGGCTGTGCTAGTTTTCTTGGCTTTCTTCTAGTTGCATGTAAGTAGTCATAAATTGCTATTAATTGATTCCATCTATCTTGGCGTGTGTTGGTCTTTCTGGACTTCTTCTAGCTGCATGTAAGTAGTCATAAATTGATCTTCATAGTTTCCATTTATTCTGGGGTGTGATGGTCTTCTTGGCTTTCTTCTAGCTATGAATTCTAGATATCTATGAGAAATAGAACGAATCAGACCTCTATGAAAAATAGAACGAATTAATTCTTGAATTTATCTCCGGATTTGATGCTCATTTCTAATTTATTTTTTTCATAAATTTTTAGGCCGTATAAGGGGTGGCTACTTTTGATATGACCCCCTCAATCTCATTATCGCTACATGGGCTAGCGGTCTTTTGCCTGGCATTAACAACCAATAGTAATTGAGTTGCCACTTTGCTGCTGCTATCATCGTCATTCTCTCTTATATGTATTGCACTCTCTTGTAGAGGAATATTACGCGTATTTGACGGAGAATTCTCTCTTCAATATACGTTATACAGGGTGTCCCATCCAAGTGGCTTACCATTGCTATCTTTCTTAATATTATAGACTATTTAGATTTTTTGGAAAATAGTTTTCAAGATTTATTTGACGATGTGTCCATAGCTAACAGAATTAATTTGAAGTGAAGTATCTTCAACATGATGGTGCACCTGCACATAACGCCTATCTTGTAAATAATTACTTACAAAATAAATATGACAACAAGTGGATTGGTACTAATGAACCTATTAACTGGCCTCCTAGATCTCCTGATTTAACATCTTTAGATTTTTTTGTTTGAAAAATACAGTCTATAGAGATCCAATTAATAATTTAGACCAGTGGTACTCAACCTGGTTCCTAGGAATTTTTTGGTGGGCGGTAGGGGTTTTGTCCAATGCTGGCTACTTTCCGTTTTTTTTAAATTTAATTGACGTTTTAAAAACATTAAAATGGAATTTTTTTTAAAGTATTATTTAATTAAGTTCTTTACTGTTTATAGTTAAATTTCTCAAAATATACAATTTTTATCGCCCGCGCATAATTTTAGTTCACTTTACGGGTAAGGGAAGTGTGGGTACTGTGTTACACAGGGTACTTTGTGACATCCAACGTTGCCACGTTTTGATGCATGTATATTTGTTGTGTTTAATAATTTTAATAATAAGAGATGATGCAGTAAGTTGTTTTATAAAGATTTTTGCAGCTAAATTTTGCAAAAGTATTTGGTAAGTTATTATTATTATACAACAGGTGGGCGGTATGAAATTTTTTCTACGAATAGAGATGCTAAAGTGTGCGGTAGGTATGAAAAGGTTGAGTACCCCTGATTTAGACGAACTAAAAAATAAATTATCTCAAATATCAGCAAAATGTCTAAAAATATTTTACGCAATGTCATGCGAAACATAAAAAAAAAAGAATAAGATTGTTTTTAAACAGTAATGGATATTTATTCGAACAATATTTGTAACCAAAATACTTGGAAATTTTTAAAGTTTATATATTTAAAGTTTGTAACGTTGATATCTCCGTTATTAAAAAAATTTCATTATAAACATGTTTAGTTTTTTATAAAGACAAAAAATCGTTATTCCAATGGCCTAGCAATATACAGGATATTCCATTTAAAAAAATGTTTATTTTCAAAATATCTGGTCAACGAAACAAAAATGTCATAATATTTCCTACAAAAAATACTCGAATATTATTAACAAAGATAACAATGGTGAGCCATTGCTATCAGTTGGGGTGTTACATGAAAAACAGCTTATAATTGCAATATGTAATGCATTTTCCCAAAATTTTCTTCCTGGTGGAGGATCACCTCGCCCGGGATGGCACTACATGCCACCCCGGTGGTCGGCTACGGGTTCGGGTCGACCGTGGTAACAATACACGAGTATATAAAAAAGTAGATCCCAAATACAAAAAGGTTGAACAGCCCTGATTTATTTCATTTCTCATGGTGATCTACCTGTTAGTCAGGGATGGGGAGTCGGAGTCGGAGTCGGGAGTCGGGAGTCGAGGAGTCGAAGCTTTTTGGAGGAGTCGGAGTCGGGAGTCGGAAAAAGTTATCGACTCCCGACTCTTTGATTACATATTTATCAAGGATGAGAACAATCCGAAAACGAAAGTAAAGTACCATACTACCAGAATTTTTTAAAGTACGGAAACAGGAACGACATTTTTTCTCTGTTCATGAACGAAAATGAAATTAAAAATATTCAATTCCGGTTTCCTTCACGCTTTCCAGTTAAAAATTTAATTAATTTTTAGTCATATCTAATTTTTCTTTTTCTGTATACTTTGTTTATTATGTTAAAACGAAACTAAACTGGATTTTTATTTTCTCAAGTTGTAACGGGCTTTGTGATTATTTTATGTTTCATGTTGGCAGCTAAAATTTATATGTCAAAAGAAAAAAGTGACATGTTATGAAAAATAAAGTATAGTCTGTTCCAAACGATTAGGCGGAACTAGATTTTCGGTTAGTTCCGCCTAATCGTTTGGAACAGACTAACCGAAAATCTAGTTCCGCCTAAACCAAAGGAACAGACTTTATATAAAATACAAAACAATTTTTTTTAAAACTAATATATTTGAAAATTTGTATTAAAAATGACTCAATAGTCAAGATGAAACGAAAATGACATTTTATAAAAACAGCTCACCCAAACCCAAGATATTTAATGTAAGTATAGTCTGTTTCTTTGGTTTAAGCGGAATTAGATATCGAAATCTACTAACTTTTAAGGATTGAATGAAGCTTTGTATCATTTTGTTTAACAAAAGCCCACTTTGATAGTTAAAAAGTGAACTCGTGATAAATTAAGAAAATAAAAATTCCATTTAGTTCCGCTTAAACATTTGGAATAGACTTTACAATTTACCAGTGAAAGGAGTCGGGAGTCGGAGTCGGAGTCGGAGTCGATTTTCGAAAATACCGACTCCGGAGTCGAGAGTCGGGAGTCGATAATTTTTCTGTCGACTCCCCATCCCTGCTGTTAGTAACCACAAATCGTCTATTTCAATTTTCAGCTATTCTGTGAAAGAAACCGAATACATAAATTTCAAATTTAGCTAATTTTCTAAAATTTAATACTCATATGTTAATTTTCTGTTACATTTATAATTAACAATTTACTCGCTATGAGGTCAAAACTGTCGCCTGAATTGCTTAGTAATAGTTAGCGTCTACATCGTTGCATTCCGCGACAATATTATCAAATTACTAAGGATATTCATATAGTTCATACACGTTCCGACAAATCAAATTTACAAACTGTACTCAAAGGAAACAAAGGAACTGCATAAATAGCGAAATAGACAAGGAGATTGTTAGATAACATAGAGAAGCATTTTTAGATGTAATAGACTATGTATAACAAGACTATTGTTTAAATATAGGAACGGGCTTACTAAATAGCCCCTGGCGTACGATATAATATCTAAGAAAAGAAAAATACACACTTTTCTTATTGTTGCGTCGATCCTGAGGGTAACGTCAGGAGATATGACTTATACGGGTCTATTCTGTATCTTAAAAAGTTAAAAATTAACCTCAAGGTCGAAGTTAAAAAATTTTAACCACGTTTTACAATATTTTGTTATTCTGTAATTCTATGGCGTTAAAATTTACACCTCGATGTGGTTAATTCAGTAGGTTATATTTGGAATTTTAACTCCAGCCAAATACATGGCGTTAACTTTTAACCACCTATAGTTCTAAACCTCTAAACGTCAAATAGCCAGGAAAAATCCATTTTTAGAATTAATTATAGCAAGTCTGTTTATTTTAAATCAATTATTAATAAAACAAATTGAACAAAAAGATGTTAATAAGTGAAAAATTAATATAGGTGAATAAAAAATATATACAAATGCTTTTTAGGAGATCAGTTCGAATTAAACGAGGGCAACTGCATGATATGAGACACCCTTTTAATTTACCTGAAGAAATACTTTAAAATATTTTCATTTTTCTAAAACTTACGAAATATTTCGTTTTACGTTTTTTTTTTTAATCCGAGAAGAATCAAAAGATTTCCAGTTTCCCGATAAATTGCAAGTAAATATTAAAAACTTTGAAACTGTAATAGGTACATTTATAAATTTTAATTTCTCTGTTTAAAAATAAAAATAAGGTAAAAATAACCTGAAAATAACAGTATCTTAATATAGAAGAAAGAAAGAAAATATTGATACATTTGCATGTTATGGTAATATTATAATATATTATTTACTTTCTGCACCCACAATTATTTATGTATAAATATTGTACATTTCCGCAATATAGATTTATTATATTTGATCGTTGTTCATTCACGATTCAACCATAACACTTGTTTACATTAAATCCACAATTACACAAGCAAAATACCTTCCCTTGTAGATAATTTCACCACATACTTTTAACCATAAGGTTAAAAAATTAGAACTTAACGCCTAGGTTATAACCTGAGATACAGAATAAGAAACAAGGTTAAAATTTTAATGCCTAGTTAAAATGTTACTTTTTAACCATCATTTTTAACCAAATCTTTTTAACCACAAAATATACAGAATAGACCCGATAATGTGGACCGTACTGCTTGCTGCGCTAGTTCGGGTAAAATGGACGTAAAAATAGGGGTAGAGATTGGGATGACCAGGTCTGATATTCTGGGGAGCCTGCGATATATAGTAATATGAAATGTCACGATTGGCTGATTAATTTACTTTATTTGTACTTCCCTCAACTTTAGGTCTCCTTCACATTATGAGTATCCAGACTTGCGAGCGGATCAAGTCTGGACTCCCCCTATTGGTCCGCTAGCTGGTTGCTATGATTCTTGGAAAGAGTTAAGGGTTGTTCAATTAAAGTCCTCATTTTAGCCAATCTAGTTTAATTATGATACGATTTAAATATTTACATGATTTACATAGACTGTAAGTCTATGATACATTTTCAAACACTAAACTCTTTAGCACTAATCACTAGTTTGCCCACAGGACACCACAGTCCTGACTGACATTCTCTAAAACCATTTATGTCTCACATGTCTTTAGCTGGACACTACACTAACGTTCATACGGAATTACTTTTTACTATAAATCGACTCGACCGACAAAACTAAATGTCCCTAACCCATGACTCTTAAAAACCCTCTAAAACATTTTCTTCGCATTACGACTGTCTAAACTGCACTCTACTTAAAACACGACTTAACATCTTCACTCTTTTGAGTCAACTACCTTAATGACTGCCCTAAACAGCTTACATTGCCCAACTGTTAAATATCATTTCACACCCCAGTCAATCGAGACGACATTTATTATCCATAAATTAAATTGTATAATATCCCCAGATAAGTAACCAACTAATATTTATTTTAAAACAGAGATTCATAGTTTTTCCCATATGGTTCGCGACAGTAAAAACAGGCTGTAGAGCTTTTAACTTCGAATATGTCAATTCTTTTTTATCTTACTTAGGGTCACGCCCATGTAAAAACTGGTTACCCTAGCAGAGATGGCAAAACTGAACTTACCTTCGTTACATAGAAAGATGTCCCTTGAAGATTGCTTCTGTGAATTGGAACGATAAAAGTTTTCATATATGCGTACTAGTAGTATACCCGCTGCTTCGCTGCCGAAAAAAAAGTCGTAGCCGGCTTAGATCGGACCCATTTCGAAGACTGGTTGCTGCGAATCGTTTTATATTCAAATATATTTATTTGTTTTAATATAACATTGTATTAATATGTGCTTCTTATACAAATAATTTAAGTGCGAACTTCTTTGTAAATATTGGTAGTATAGACATTTAGTAACAACACGTATAAGTGTCCCGTTGTGCTAACCCAGGAAAATGCCGCATAAAATGCCCATTTGAGAATCACTCATCGCCAAAAGCAGCACCGATCACGTGAAACATTTCATCTTGCACCTTACGAAATTGTTTATTATAATTTTTATGATATTTATTATAATTACTCCGTGATAATTCCTGATTTATAAATCGTACCTATATAGGTCGGAGCACTTTTTTTCGATAGTAAATATTCTTGCCACCCAAGGAAGTTTTTTTCTTCGTATTTCTTTAGGGGGTACATTATTGTAAATGTTCAACAGCGAATTTAACGTTATAATTGTTGTCAAAAATGAAAATAAAAAAAATTGTGATATATATTCTCGGGAACATTTTTGTAGCAATATTAAACCCTAAAATTCGTTAATATATATTTTGAATATGTGTATCTTTTATAGTTTTTTATAATACGGAAAATTTTTCCGACTTTTTTCTAAATATTTCTTAATTGATCGCAAGCCTGGTCTCATACAGCGATGATATATAGCTTAAAATCTTTCCAGACAAATTTGCAATACGCTGTTGCAAATAGCACTAAAATAGGTTAAGCTGTTTTTTAGTTTTAATACATGTACAGATTCTAAACATCCGAGGCGTTTTATAACTAACCTTGAATCTAGATTTGCCGTTTATGGGTTGATCACAGCAAAATGCGTTTTTGTACATGTGCATGGGTAACCTTTGGAAGCAAAAACTAAGTCGATATGTCATTATAGGTCTGATATATTGAGGAAAGATTTGTTTATTTATTTATTTATATTATTGATATTATAACAACTTTTGTTATGCACATGTTTAATGTTAAGTCAATAATAAGAGAGAAATTTCAAGTTTATAAGTAGCGCTCCCTCTGTCCCCCTAAATATTCAAAAGCTACACTAAACAGAAAATAATCGTTCTTCAATCAAAACAAATTGTCTTTATAAATTGTTGATGTAAAGTAAATAATAAGCTAGATATTTCCAGTATTTTAGTTTTAGCACCATCCCCCCCTCCTCCCACCCCAGCTTCTCAACCAATTGAACTGAATAAAATCACCCATAGCAGAACAATGATGAATCGTGCCGAACGATATTGGCCGATGTTCCACGAACTTACTATAGTTGTCCAAACAACCATTGAAACGAAATTCCCGCGATCTCACTTAACGCATCATACATACTTCGATGGTCCAATATAATTAAAAACAAAATTATTAATTTCTCGTTTCTGATGGGACTTTTTTGAGATTTTCGATTTTTCTAGTTATGATGAAATCATTTTCTACCTGTATGCAAAATTTCAACTCAGTAGCATATCTGGAGTGGGTTAGAATTTCCGGACATAGCCACAAATATTCTCTTTTATATATAAAGATTATAAATAAAAAAACTAGTACATCCTAACCATTTTTTCTTCTTCTTTTATTTGTTAGCTTTAACAGTTTAGCTAGGTAATAATGGAAGAGATTAAGGGATTTTAAAATTTCGATTGTAATTTGATATTTTCTATAAATATACTAGTAGTTATAAATAATTTCATAAATATCTAGAGTTAGTAGCAAGAAGCGTCTGAATATTGGTAGATAAAAAAAAGTTTTGGATAACTTAATAATGTATGAATATGTTACGATTGCAAAAATGAATTCGGCATTTAAATTATATGTTGTTCGAATCATTGACAGGCAAATTATCACACCGACAGAAAGGAGAAGTTATCATATTAATTCAATGCAGATGATACGGAAATAAAGCGTGATTAAATCTAAGGCAGAGAAAATGCATTTAAAAAACCTGCTTTGGTGTGAAGAAATGGTAGCCAACTATAAAAAGTTCTATTTTTTGGATCAAGATAATGCCAAACAACATTCTGCTTCTATCTACTGGTATTTTAAAGAAACTCTTTATTCGCGAATGCAAATAACAGTGAGACGTCTGGTGGTGACTGGCTAAATTAAACAGAAGCGTATATTTGGATAATATTTGTAGCGTGTTGTGCTGCAGTTTATGTGAATTAAGAAGTATTTTAAAATATAGTGACTTAAATACAGTGATTTTTTGCCGAAATATTGTTTGAACAGATAAATATTAAGAAAAAACTTCTGACATATACGCTTCTCGTCCGCCATAAGCTGTTGTAGGCAGCTCCGCCAACGTTAGTTTCAGCCGCGAATAGCAAATTGTAACAACAGATAGCAATGTCAGTCAAATGTAACTTGGCACTATTTTTCCGGGTCTGTTCAATCTCACACTTCACAATTTTATTCACTGTAATAGTCTTTCATTTTATGTTTCCACATTGACTATTTAAATAATGTTAATTGATTTTGTATTGTTCCAGAGTGATGACTATACTTCCTTGCGTTCTGGTTTCATGACTTTTGACGATAATCTCGGAGCCATGTTACGTGAAACCCGATCAGATCCAAATAAATCACCAGCTGCAGTTGGAGTTCAAAATCAAGCTTCTGATGGTGACATTATGAAGATACCTGCAGGACAACCCCTAGCTAACTCTCTAGAGCAACAACTTCCACCATATCCCAGAAATATGACAGCCAAAGATGGAGATTGGCAAATTGTTAATGGAACAAGGTATGGGCTGGTAAATGGACAGAATTGTTGCATGATTTTTAGCTCAAATTTTCTTCCTCCTGGTGACTTCCATACAAGTAATTATTTTATTATCTACCCCAGCGGCCCCCGACGTAAGATCCACGGCTTGTTCCGGTTTGCCACTTTACATATACGAGGTTTATCGTCCTGAAAAGATCTTTGTTTGACTTTCCGAACCACTCTCTCAAGTTCCGCAACGAAGATATTCGTCGCCTTCCTGCTGATCACTTACTAGTTATTGTCCCTTCCATTATTAACAGTGTAGCAAGCCCTGATACGTTACTTTACATCGTATCGTTTATTATCAACTAGGTTGCGAGCCTGTGATATAATATAAAGTCTGATCTCAAACTGAAATGAGATTCCTGACTAAAGGAGTTCGGGTAATAGTCGTGAATGTTATCCAGGGGTCATCATTACGATATGTGAATTAAATGCTACGTAATATTACTTACCAACCAACTAATCAGGCATCTCGTAATTAATTTGGATCTTCTAGCTATTCACTCAAGTTCTTCAAGGTGAAAGTTTACACACGTTAAGTAAGGCGGTTTAAAATTCATGATTTATTATAATATACTATTTACAAAAGATTAAAATAAAGGTATTAAGATAACGAAAAGATTAAAACAAATAGAATCGGATAGACTACCAGAATGCCGATACAGGGCCTCTAAGAATTCAACAACTTAGATGTTTACGCTAACCGGACGGAATTATTTCTGACCCCCTCTTCAGAGAGATGGGGGTTTATATAAGTGGGCTAGTAGCGTTTCTAGGAAAAAGGGTTTAAACATTGTTCAAGGAGATGCTACTGTTAAAAGTTATTAAACAATAACTCTGAACTTGAACAATGAACCATAAAAAATATATTTCTAAAGTTACGTAGAACCGTAAGGTTTCTAATTTTATTTTATTAACAAAATTCGCACCGATTCGTTACAACAGTAAATGTTATTTATTATTACTCATTACATGGCCCAGATATGCCAACTTCCTCTTTTTAATTTGGAACATTAATTGTAGTTTTGTTCCCATCTTGGTGAGTAATTCTTCGTTCTGCTGGTCCACGAAATGTGTAATATTCTTCCACATCGGTATTATGAAGTATGAGTTCTTACGTGGAACTAGAGCATCGCAGACCGCGCGACACATTAATAGTGTATTTGGCTCTAGTGTTACTACGCAGCAGACAATATCAAATTGGTTCGCCAAATTTCGTACAGGCAACATAAAAAAAAAAAAAAAACTGGCTCAACGATCACAGCAGAAATATACTGCAACGAACTGGACGAAATGATGCAAAAACTTAAAGAAAAACAGCCTAGATTGGTTAACAGATCGACTCCTATCTTATTGCATGATAACACTAGACCAGTGTTTCTCAACCTTTTCTGGCATGGGACCCCCCGAAATTATATCAATATTGTCTGCGGCCCCCCTATATATATATATGGTGTATCAAGATAGAGGGAAGTTGGGAAAAATTTTGAACTAAAATTTATACAAAACATTCAATGGTAGTATTGAAATTTTCCGGAAGTACAGGATATTAAGGACAGTTTCGAATTGTTACATGGGAACGTATGTCATATTGAGTATCTTTGGATAGAGCTTTTCAAAAGAAACAATTTTTACTTAAACATTTTTTCAGTATCTTTTACGGTTGACAAAAAACTATAATATATATGTCGTACCTACTTCAAAGTACAACTTGAATTTGGATTGCTTTTGATCAGTTTGTTTCGCAAAAGCCCATTTTACTTATTATAAAATTAGCTAGTTACAGAAAATTAATACTCCATTTAGTTCCGCTTAAACGTTTGAAATAGCCTGTAGCTTAATTTAGTTGTCAAAATAAGTAATTAGATAGAATAATAAATAAAATATTTGTTTTATTTATGTTATGAAAGGTATATTTTTCTGAATATAAATATAAGACTCGTATTTATAAATATGAATAAAATTTATATCTTGCAAGATTGAGCGCATTGCTATTATATTTTCATGTTTTGATCTTGTATGAATTCGTGGCCCCCCGGTTGAGAAACGCTGCACTAGACCACACACTGCACAAATGACTGTGGCAAAACTACAGGAATTGGAGTTGGAACTTCTTCATCATTCTCCATATTCACCAGACCTAGCCCCCACTGACTACCACTTCTTCCGCAATTTGGAGAACTTTTTAATATGAAATCAGTTTAATTCCGACAATTCTGTAAAATTGACCTTCAAGGAATTCATTGACTCTCGTCCGCCAGAGTTTCATACCACCGGCCTGAACAACCTGCCACTTAAATGGCCAAAAGTGTATAGACAATATGGGTGCATACTTTGATGAATAAAATAATTCTTTATATTTGTAAGTTATCAACCAACTTAGCCTTTTTTTTCTACAAATTTCATCCTTGACGACCTAATAACATGAACATTTCTAGTTTGAAATTAAATAAACACTTGTTAATTTCCTTAAGGCTATTTTTGCTTGTTTAAGTACAAACCTAACACCTAGATCATAGTTTTCTATAATTTATATAGCTATCACGTGTTGAGGTCACGCGAACCCGCTATTAACTTATGAAAGAGCCACAATTGCTCTGCAGCTGGTACCGTGGTGTTCGCAATATCTAGCTGCTTGAATTCACCATGAAGGAGGATGCAATATGTCACAACTGTAATGAATTGCTTCTGAATTTACGCTATTGTTGTTTAATATTTGAAACTGTTAAATAATAATATTGAAAGGGTGTGTTAGGTAACGTTGTTTAATGACTATGAATAAACAGCCTACAACAGTTTATTGTAATGATAAGTTACAGACAGTGGCGGCGGTAGGCGTCGGCGATGTCGGCGACTGCCGACGGCCTCGCGCTTGAGGGGGCCTCGCAAAAATTTTACAAGTTATTGAAAGTTTAAATATTATATATTAATTATGACATGATATTTTTTCATTTCTCATTTCGCTTTACCATAAATATGTTTATTTGTATATTTGTCGGTTTTATCATTGCATTCTATTACTTCAACTTTGAGACGTTTACAATAGGGGATACGCATAAAATTTGTATTTCCTTAAAACTACATTATTTTGATATGTTAATGTTAGTTATGTCACCTAACAAAACAAAAATCACATTTTAATTAATATTATAGCCAAATTTTTCATTTAAAATATTGTAAATTTGAAATAACCCGACCACGGCGCGAAGGTTACCGAGTAAAAACGACTGAGTATGACGTCAAACGATAGGGGTTTCACGTCACAGATACAGCTACAACATAATCTTTACACGTGTGTATATTGTATTGTTCGAGAGTTTTGTATTTGTTTTTAAACAATTTTTCACGAATTTATTATTAAAATGGCAGATAAAGATTTTGTTAGGGCTTAGAGTGATAATTTACCCAACATTGATGCATTTATGCTCATGGAATATATGAAAAATAATGAATGCTACAGTGCTGAAGAAATACGTAGTGTCAAACCAGACCTGTAAGTAATTTTTATTTTATATTCTATAACTTTATGTAAACAAACGCTGCAACTCTGTAAAATGTAAATATTTATGTAATTTAGATGTCAGAATTTTACTACATTGTTTACATGAAGTTACAAAACGTTAGAGGCATAATTGAAATACTGCAATATAGGTTATATATTTTAATATAAAATTTAATTCGGTAAACATGTATAAGTTGTTTTTATAGAATTAAACTTTATTTTAATTAAAATCACTCTAACTTTACATAACCTATAAAAGTTATACAAACAAATAAGTTCACAACATACTATGTACGCTGGGTAAGATAGTAGTGTCATGCGTCAGTTAGAAGGGGTATGACGTCACATGTCGTTTTCGCGCGCTACATACATTTACGATTTTTTTAAGCCTTCAAATTAAAAAAAAAATTAAAAACTGTTTTTTATGTTTATATGCAACAAGAGGAATATAATAAAAAAAAAATTAAAAATCATGCCTATCCCCTATTATTTATTTTCAGAATATATATATATATATATATATATATATATATATTATTTTGTTATGAATTTGTTTTACAAAATATCTGCAGAAGTGGAACGGCAAAATAATTGAACAAGAAATGCGGTCCGAAATATATAGTATTTTGGACAATGTTTTATCAGTAATGTAGAAAATTTTTAATCGGTTAAAAATTCATATTAAAATTTTTATACTTAAAAAGTTAAATAAGTTAAATGAAAGTAAAAAGATGAAAAGAAAATAAACTCGGAGAGTACTATTTCCTTTTAAAGTGAATAACTTACAACAAAGTTTAAATCAGTCAGAGAAGTCAAGTCAACCGTTTGAGTTAAACTTCATAATATAATAATTAAATTCTTTTACATTTAGCAAAGGAAATGGTCGACATAAATAATTTGAAATACGTACAATTGTTTCATGGATTAACAAGTGACAACAGAAAATATAACAAGTTTAAACATGTTTCTTTTGTAATGGTTTTATTATTTTTTTTGCAGGAATTATAGTAGCAACTGTCCGGCTTTTTAATTAGGTTAAGAAAGGAGAAAAAGTTGAAAAATTGTTTTTAATATTAAATATTGTTTTGTACACTTAGCTTGGAAAATTCATTTCATTTATTGAAAGGGAAAACAGTTGTGAAGGGTGATTTTTTACACATTTCTGAATCTCATAGAGATCTAATAAAGTGGTTCTCAACCAGGGTGCTGCGAAATTTGTAGAATATACAGGGTGGTTAACGAGGTTTATTTCATTAAACTGTCCTCAACACTTCCAGATTACTTCTGGTTTAACCACTACAAGCTACCGGGTTTCTCTACCAAAAATACTTGGGAGGTTCGTCCGTACACGGTGACAGTTTACTCATGAGTCCTTTTGTCTCTCACAAACTCTTTTCTTAAACTAATAATCTAATCTCTGACCCTATTTTTTGTCGTTGTAAAAATAATCAGCTCTCCACATTAACAACAAAACCCTTTTACAAACTTATCTTGTAGACTCATATTTCTATGACCAATAATTTATAAACCCAGATAATTAATTTTGACTCTAATTACTACGAAGTCCATATCACTGAATATATATGGTCGCCTATCACCATCTATATAAACATTTGACCATGCTATTTGTTATAAACAATAAAGTTCTTTCAAACAAATCATATAATATACGACTGTAATTCTACCCGTATCTTTCGACACTTAACTAGAAAAATATATGATAGCTCAACTAATCTTTGAGGATGTTTATCTTAAAATAGATTAGTTTTTATATTTGAATAATTTGAATATTTTTTAACTAATTGAATAATTTTATTTTAAATAATAATGAAATTTTATTTCTGAAATTACCACTCCCACACAATACTAGGTAAATACGAGGTTAAATAGTTAAAAATTACAAAACGCCTGTAAAATTGTATATAAAAAATATAAATTATATCAAGAATAGATTACTATCAAGACTATGTTACCGTCCCAGCAAACATTCAACTAACAACCGAATGCCGGCTAACTGCTTTATGCTGGTAAATTACTGGCACCAAAAGTAACTGCAACGCCAGTATTAATAATGTACTTCACATTTATATTTCGCATTCCGCCTATACGAAGTACTTTACCAGCATTTTATAAGCACTCTTCTTCACTCATACTTTTTACTTAAAACCATCAGAAATAAATCTTGCAACTAATGCGATTATTTTGCACTTTACCGTTGCTGGGCCGGCAACTGATACATCAATGGGCCAGTAACGGCCACGGGGACACCGGGGTACTGGCCCATTACTTTCAATGCCGGGGAGTATGTGCTTTACCAGTACTGGCCCGTATAAAAATGTTTGCTGGGGTGTCAGTATTTAAAATCAAATGTGATTTGATTTTAAATATTTGTGCATCCACGCATTAAGAGGTTTCATTTGATACCCCACTCAAAATTTTAAAAATATATTTATTTTTCCATTAAATACATATTTGTTTATATATGTATTTATCCCCACGCTCTATTTTTTGATCTCTCTATAGTTTTCCTATATGTGGGTCAAAAAGTTGTACAAGTATACCATATTTCAACTTTCTATGTTAAGCCGTTTGGCTACAATTTCTACCGTACAGACAGACAGACGGACACATGAGTGATGTTATAAGGGTTTTTTGGTGGTCATACGTACAAAACCCTAAAAATCCTAGCGATTTTTTTCTGCATGCCTAATGATCAAATTTATGAGTGCAAGCTCCTTAAAAAGGCGGTTCGTTCTCATCTGTTTACAATTCTTTATTATATTTTTAATATAAGAAAAAGACTTACACTACCTTAGTCATAAATACAAAACATCCGTAACAGTATTAGCCATAATTTAGTCAAAAACACAAAAACTGCAATATCTTCCCAAACCGAAATCTGATAAAAAATTCCTCAAAGAGTTGTATAAGCTTACCAAATTTCAACTTTCTATGTTAATCCGTTTGGCTACAATTTCTCCCGTACAGACAGACGGACAGATTGACAGACAGAAACATGAATGATGTTATAAGGGTTTTTTGGTGGTCATACCTACAAAACCCTAAAAATAGGGCGAAGTGAAGTGATAACCAAAAAAAACTTCATAGAGAGAGATTTTAACCCCCCTTACCTTTATCTGCCTACGCCACAAACGAGTCTGTTGTTTCATTACTACACACAAACGACATTGTCACAAAACGACACTGGCATATTCTACGTATGTGTCCTCGAGACTTCCCTTCCCCTTTTTATTTCATATACATTTTCTGCCCTATTAATTGAGTTAACTTTTGGCCTTATTCATACAAATTTGCTCATGGTACTGAAATTCTGAAGTCTGTATTTTAAAATATACATGTTAGCAATTATTTAGTTTTAATCCCTTTCTCGGGCATTCTGAAACCCGAAAAATAATCCACTTAGTGAATTTCCGTTTTTGAATTACTTCCCATTTAATTCAAAACATTGGCACTTATCATTTGATCAAAGATTCAATTCCCATACCAACTTCCTGACAATAAAGTCACCAATGAACTCTTAATTTATTACTTAATCCACTTAGGTAATTTCATACTTTGTTATTTCAGGACTTTTATTGCTTATTGAAAATTAAAATTTATCGTTTTAAAGAGAAGTACTAAAAAACAATGTATATGTTAGGTGTAAATCCCGGTTTTAGACTATTCTTTTGTATAATCTGCGGATAAAATAACGTATAGTAATGTCTAGGATTTCGTAGGCATAAACAAGAAACTCTAGACACTCCTATATCCTATGATAGATATCAAAAATATTTTGCAGATTTATTCCCTAAGAATCTGCGGATAAAATAACGTATAGAAATGTCTAGGATTTCTTGGGCATAAAAAAGAAACTCTAGACACTCCTATATCTTATGATCAATATGAAAAATATATTGCAGATTTATTCTCTAAGAAACTGCGGATAAAATTACATATAGAAATGTTTAGGGTTTCGTAGGCATAAAAGAGAAACTCTAGACACGCCTATATTCTTTAACCGATATGAACAATATTTTGCAGATTTATTCTCTAAGAATCTACGAATATAATTATATATAGAAATGTTTAGGGTTTCGTAGGCATAAAAAAGAAACTCTAGACGCGCCTATATTCTTTAACCGATATGAACAATATTTTGCAGATTTATTCTCTAAAAATCAACAAATATAATTACATACATAAATGTCTAGGGTTTCGTAGGCATAAATTAATTTTGCCAGTTTAAGTTTTCCCATCTTAAAATGTTCATGAATAAATAATCTAAGTATATAATTAGTGTAATCTAAGTTATAATTAATAAATAAAGTTGTATTTAAATATTTGACAAGTCTCTATTTTTATTATCTGACATACGTTGTTGCCTTGACAACATGTCTGCCTAAATATACTTTAAGTGGGAAACAGAATGCAACGAGTTTGACGGCGCGTTGACGCCGTTCGTACGGCGCTATCTGTCAGAAGAAAGTTAAAACCAAGCTGTCGTACCCAAGTGCACAGAATGGCCAACGTCCTACAGCGTTCGAACGCCGTTGATACTGAATGTTCGTCAACTTCCAACTTTTGACGCCGTTGAACGTTGACGCAGAACACCTAACCGCAGTTTTTACTGAATGGTCAAGTGTTTGTATGTTTAAAATAACTTGCATACAACATAAATAACATCACACACAATTCTTCATCATCCATTATACTTTTAATAAAAGAAAGCGCACTTATAAACACAGATATAGGTTGTCAAGTGACACTTGACGGCGTTAAAAATTATTGCATTGTGTGCAGGCGAAAATTCTCAACGGCGCTAACGCAACGCTGTCGCAAATGACGTCACGCTGACGGCGTAGCGCGCTGTGCATTCTGTTCCAGGCTTTACAATTAGCAAGTGTCTCTATGTAGTGTCGGTAACATTATGACGTCAATTTTTCTCATGATTGGCTAAATGGGGACACCCTGTCTCTTGATTGGCTGACAGGTGACACCTTCTCCCGTGATTCGCTGACCGGCGACGAAATTAAGAAACGTTAAAAAATAAAACCAAATACACATACAAACAATTGAAATTTTTATATTATAAATTCGTCATTGTTGACGGGTAATAACCTAGTTTAATTATAATACCTATATTTAATTTTTTGTTGTTGTTTTCTGTCAAACTTCTGTAAATATGACTCGGGGATAGGAAAAAGTTTGTCTATTCCTGATTTAACTATACGCTATAACAAAATAATTAAACTAAAACCATAAATTTTGCTAAAATCCAGTTTCTAACTTTATCACGGCTTTAGAGCTGTGCAATAAATCCTGGAAACTGTAGAAATGTAGATTTCGTGTGTAGATGGCAGCATGTTTGGTTCATTTGAATTTTGACACAATGTTGAAACTACTAAGAAACTTCGTAAGATATCTGATGAATCTTTGTGCTTGTATATGCATATGATATATGTATACCTATATATGTATATATGTGTATTTATATGTGTATGTGTGTGTGTTTGTATATATGTGTGTGTCTGTATGTGTATGTTTTGTTTAAATGAATGTTTGTGTGATTGTCTGTGTACTGTCTGGAATTATATTTGACTATTATCCTTGTAACACTGTATCCTTGGAATGTATATGTGAGTGAAACTTGGTTAGTTTGTTTTTCGGTGAACTGCCGCATATTAGTTTTCTATTTTCAAACAGTTTAGTCTAAGATCTTTCATAACCGCAATAATAAAAACAGTTTACAGTACTGTCAAG
This sequence comes from Liopterus haemorrhoidalis, assembly GCA_963971575.1. Lineage (NCBI taxonomy): Eukaryota > Metazoa > Arthropoda > Insecta > Coleoptera > Dytiscidae > Liopterus > Liopterus haemorrhoidalis. The sequence continues at coordinate 40,509,111 of OZ020619.1, forward strand.
TAAATTTTATTCTCATGATAATTAATGCAGTTATTCTAAACAAAATCTCTTAAGTTACGAGGTGTGGAAATTAAGTAATCGGACTGCCAACATACCGTTTGATCTGGCTACATTTAGGAAGCGGGACTTGGAGAGGCGGCAGGTGAATATATTATACGCCTAAAAATTCCCACTTCAATTGTATATGGTCCAGAGTCCAAGATGAATGAATTAGTTTTCATGCTCTTGACGGCCCCGGGTATAGAATTGTTCATTACCCGGGGCCCGCAAAGAAAGTTTCTCCCCGGGGCCTCAGAAGTCTTCTCGGCCCTAGTTGTACACCGCAGCCTTCGGCCGTCATATAAATGTCTTTTTCCACGACTGTATAGGTATACGTTCATTACAGGCGTCTCAGTGAATAGTAAATGTAGCAGGTTCCCCACTCCTCTTTATTACACACCGCTGACCTGTTACGTAATGAACTCATTACGTAACAGGTAGAGCTCATTACATAACAGGTTCGAACAGCAGCGATGACCGACCATTGCTAGGCAACGTAATAAATAGGTTGAAAGCATATGTCAAATTATTGTTAGTTTATAAAGGAAACTGGATTAAAATTAAATAATGTACAGGGTATTCCAAAGGTTTAAGCGGAACTGAATGGGAATTTCGTTCTTTTAGTTTGTCACGAGAAGGGACCTTGCTTGGGTTATTTCATCTTTGACGTTTGGTATGTGAAAAATTAAAATTCCAACAGTGAAACCATGGAAATGACTTATGACAAAAATAAAATATTTTAATAGTAAAAAAATAAATAAATGGGAAATTTGTATTAAGAATGGCAAAAAATCTAAATATAATGAAAATTATATTAACCTTGACAAAAAAATGTTTATTGTAAATATGATTTACAAAGCTTAAACAAAATAGCTAAAAAGAACGATTCAAACGATGAAAGTAACTAGATTTCAAAATCTAGTTCCACCTAATCGTTTGGAATAGCCCAGCGTTTCCCAAAGTGTGGGTCGCGACCAGGCACCGGATCACAGAAAAATTTTGCCGGGTCGCGAAAAAAATGGTAAAAACACAATTAAGATATTTTTGGTACATATTATTTTGTTTACGTCAGTTAATCACTACAATAGTGTGTATTTGTGCTATTTTTACTATACTATACTCTTTATTACTATACTATACTCTTTATTACTCTTTATCACTATAAAGATACTGCTTTAAAATAAAATTTGTTTTGTAAATAAATGTTTTTTTTTTCATAAGGTGGGTCGCCAAAAATTTTCAAACCTCGTACCGGGTCGCGGCCAAAAAAGTTTGGGAACCGCTGGAATAGCCTATAGTTGAAGTTGACGAATTTTGCAAATATATTTTTTGATAGAATTGATCTTGGTCAGTCAATCATCTGACGCAAGTATTGTTATTTTAACTGAATTTATATTCCGTAATCTTGTTTACGAAATAAAGGGTTATTATTTTATATTCCGTATGACATGTACATGACCGTTGTTAGGAAACGTAATAAATAGGTTGAAAGCAACTGTAAAATTATTGTTAGTTTTAAAGGGAACTGAATAAAAATTTAATAAGTAAGAAAGTTATAGTCGTGGGAAAGGCATAGTATGAAACTTGCATGGAATAGTCATTTCTCACTCGTATTAATTGCGCTACTAGCCTGTGGCTCGTGGCGCAACTTTCATACTTGTGTGAAATGACCATCATTCCATGCTCGTTGCATAATATACTATTACTGTACATTGTGTACGATTTCTAGAGGGAGTTCGCGATATCAAAAATGTTGAGAAGGATTCCCGAGTTATTGTAAAAATGGTTCCGAACTGATCTAGTCCACACCGTGCCTTTATGTAGCTGGGTAATAAAATGTCATTCACAGTTATTTGTTGAAGAAATGTTGAGAACCACCGGTCTGCAATGAGGGTCAGATTACAATATAGAATGATCAAGTGTTAGCATTTGTAATTTTTATTCATTTACTGAGTAACAGTGATGTGAAGTTAAACAAGTTTTGCACTGTAAAATTGAAAATTAAAAATAAATCAAATTTTTCTTTCATATCTTCAAATAAAAAAAATCAAATTGATTCGAATATATTTGGTCTATATTTTAGGTTTTCAACAAATACATGTAGATTTACATCTTGCGTTCCTCCCACTACTATAAATTGTCCACGCCTACAGCCTACCCGTCACCACACACCGCAGGGAATGACTGATCTACCTGATCAGTACATTACGCTCCTAACACCCAAACTTAAACATCTGGTGTGAAAAGGGTATAATACCCGTTTCACACTAGATCTTTAAGACGAGTGAACTTAAAGTTCACCGATGTTTAAGATCGGAATGCTTTCACACTTGATGTTTAAATCTCTGGTGCTGTCATCAGCTACAGTAATTTTGTCCTTAAGTTACCGTCATGAAATTATCAGTTTTGAACTGTCTGCGCAGACGCACATTTTGAATTATTATAAACAAATAAGGATATTTCATTTCATTCTACAATAAAGACACTACAATAAAGAATATATTACACCTGTATTAACATGTAAGTCGATACATTTTATCTCAATTATTGTAGCTTTGTATTTTATTAAACACATTATTAAAATTAATAATTTTATTATAACAATAAGTATAAACTTCTTATAACGTCGATATAATACAGTATTCTTGTTTATGATAATATAAAATGTTGACAGCACAAATTCAAGGAGTATTTTTTTATAACAGAAATTAAGTTATGCGGAACGAAGTTTAAGACGCAGATCTCTGTCTTAAACATTGCTTTTATTTAGACGAGGCCATACGGTTTCATATTAGCGTTTAAAGATACATTCACTTTAACATCCGATCTTAAAGATCTAGTGTGAAAAGGGTATGATCTACCTGATCAGTACATTACGCTCCTAACACCCAAACTTAAACATCTGGTGTGAAAAGGGTATAAGAGTAACAAGAAACGCTTTAAGAACTAATAGTCGTGGATTTTATACATCAAATATCTTAGCTAACTCAATTTTCCTTTGGGTTTTGACAAAACGTTATCTTGATTTATTTGGGTAACAATATTAACGAAACATTTCGGAGTATTAAATAAAATTAACAATTTTCCTAAATCCTAAATAACGAACAGACTCTGTTCACAAAGACATCTGGTATTTGGGGTATTGTTTCTAGCATTTCCATTGTAATTAAATTTAGTGTTGTGAGTGAGATGAAGGGGGTTTTCAACTGCACAGTTAAATATGAAAATGATAACGATCATTTTCCTTAACATTTCACGTACGCATTGTCCTCCAAGACACTCTGTACCTCAAGGGAACTGTTTGTTCTTTTAATTATATTCTCTGTTGCAATTAAGAGATAGCGAAAAGTTAATTGTTTTTACTTTCTTATTTGGTTTAAGGAAGTATTAGAATTGAATAATCTTTTAATTGAGCGAGAATTTATGATCATGGTAGGTTATAAATTTTAATAACAAGCTACTGTCGGTTAGCTTTTTAACCTCAGTCACAAAATTCTTCTGTTTTACTTTATTGTGTTATTTATAGGTATCTTACCAGTGATTATAAATTTGAGTTACGATCCAAACGTAGATCAATTTAATCACATATTCCACATGTTGTCATCTCATTTGTTGGAGGTATCATAAACTGCTCGAGTCATGATTCTGTCAGGAAAATAGCGGGAATTGTTAACTAAAGCACACAATTTTCATTTAATCATCAAAATTTAATATGTCACCTTCAAAGTAGGCCTCATTTGATGCAACACACATTTTCCAGCGTTTTTTCTAGTTTTCGAAACACCTTACATAGGCGCTTTCCGGTATAACCTTCAGCTCATTCCACGAATTTTCTTTTATGGCCTCGATCGACTCAAAACGGGTTACACGTAGCGGCAATTTTAATTTCGGAATAAAAAGAAGTCACACGGGGCCAAATCTGGTGAATACGGTGGTTGCTCGATGGTATTTGTCCCTTTTTTGGCCTTAAATTCAGTCACAATTGCTGCTCTATGCGATGGTGCATTATCATGTAAAATCCACAAATTTTTCTTCCAAATCACGTGAAATCTCTTTTAAGCTAGAACGCCGATTATCGATCACAGTTTCCTTTACTTTTTCGACGTCTTCGTCGGTTGAATCGGTCGAAGGCCGTCCGGAACGTGGTTTGTTTTCGACGATCTCTCGACTGTTTTTAAACGCTTTGTACCACTCGTACGCCCGTGTTTTTGATAAAGCTGATTCATCATATCACTTTTCCAACATTTTTAACGAGTCGGCACACGTAATTCCATTCGCAATACAAAAATTAAGGCAAACTCTTTGTTTAGTAGTTTTGTTCATTGTAAAAATCGCGACGCACTACTGAAGTGTGTTAACTAAAACAGCCGATGTAATCAAACTGGTTGACAAATGGCGCTCATGTTTGACACAGTAATTAGGGACAGTGCTGCCATCATATGAAAAAAAGATTTAAAAAAAATTATTAGTGCGGGCTTTTTAAATCACAAATTCCCGCTACTTTTTTGCCAAAGTGGTATACTATCATGTTAAATAGACGATTTTAAAATTAGCATTGTTTAAATTTTGGCATTATGTTTTTTTTTTTATATCCACGTTATTTCTAAGGTGTATATTTATTTAGTATACCAGTGAGAATTAATAAGTTGTCATGGTTTAATTAAACGTAAAATTGGATTTTAAATCTGAAAATTTACGTTCTTTCTTTTTTTTCACTTTTAATTCAATAAAATACACATTCTAAAAAAAAACTTTTATTATCAAATATACTGTCAATTATTTTCTATCACTTTGAATAAACGCTCAGGCAATTTCATAATGCCATCTCTCCAGAAGGTTCCGTCTTGGCTCTCGAAAAATCTGTAGAGGTGAATTTTGATATCGTCCAAAGATGCGAAATTTTTTCCGTTAAGGTAATTTTGTAGAGAGTGGAACAAATGGTAATCGGAGCATATGGTCCAGACATCGCACCATCCGACTACCATTTGTTCAGCTTTCTAAAAATTCCCTTCACGGAAAAAATTTCGCATCTGTGGACGATATCAAAATTCACCTAGACAGATTTTTCGAGAGCAAAGACGGAACTCTGGAGATATGGCATTATGAAATTGCCTGAACGTTTGTCCAAATTGATAGAAAATAATGGACAGTACATTTGATAATAAAAGGTTTTTTTAGAATGTATATTTTATTGAATAAAAGGTGAAAAAAAAACGAACGAACTGATATAACAACCCAATAGATATATTTCTATTTGCAGCCATAATAAGAGTTTTTCTCAGACTTATAAATAACGAGATTATTTCCGTGAATATTTTAATCTTCCTAGATCGGACATTTTCTAATTTTGATTACATTTTAAGCCATAACCACCCATAACATTCACCTTTCCTAGCTGTGTGTATTGCCTAATTTTTCTTTATATTATATATTATTATTACTGATAATACAGCCTACAAATATTTTGTAAAATATAGGAACGAATGTCGACTATTGATGATTGAACAGTTCATAGATAACCATGACTTTTTTCAAGTACCTCGATTATTTTTCATAATTCTTGCCATCTTTTGACAGCCTGGCAAACTAATCTTATCTTCCCGGTATAATGAAACCTTCATCCTCTAGGTAAGGCTAGGTATAACATAAATAGTTAAGGTTATTTTGCACCATCCTGTATTTTGACATTTTCTTTATAATTTTATGTTTTTTCGGAAAGAATTTCCCACTATGCAATATGGGTCTCGGTTTGGAAAGGTTGGAAAACATTATTTAATAACTGATCTATTACCATTCTACCTTCTTTTTTTCCATCATGCGCTCTATTCTCCTTTACACCAATTTTAAACTTAGAGTCCTTGTTCTTTCTTTTGTCACGGGAAATGTAAACATTTGTCAATAACCCGTATTTTCAGACTAACAACAGGATGTCTTTTTCAGCAAACAGAGCAGCAGTGTATAAGAACTCATTTTCAAACTAATATCTCCTTAGGGAGCCATTTTATTAAAACGAATTCATATTAAAAGAATTGAATGTCGAATTATTCTTGTTTTATAAAACATTGTTGCTTTTATATTACGATAATAAAATTTTGAAGAGAGTATTAAAATCGAGTTATTTTTAAATTATTTTTAAATTTTAAATTCATATTTTATCATGGATGCTAAGTATTTTATAAACTCTTAAAGAGAATTTTTTAGTATATCAATAATATCATTTCTCTCTTCTTTATTATTCCCATTCGTTTAAATTCTTCATTTTGCTCTGTAAAGGGGACGCACAACAATATATTTCTCATAAGTTTCTTAAACAAAACTAAAAATCGGCATGCGGCTTTTTTAGAAAATTTTGTGGCTCCTTGAAAATTGGCTGGTTTTTATTTTAATACAAGGTGTCTCAAACGAAATTTTATATTTAGTGGATCGATTAAAAAAAAAGTAAGCCGTATATAGAAAAAATGTTTATTAATTATTAAAATACACTTTTTGGGGATTTATTTCTTAAAAATAATATCGTCTAAATGTAGACCCTCGCGTTCTCGGCACTCATTTAATCGAACAGTAAAATTACTTATGACGTCTCGGCAGGTGGACTCAGGGATGGCTGCCATTTCGTGACGGATATTTTCTTTCAAATGCGCCAGTGAAGTCGGTTTATTGGCGTAAACTTTAGATTTAAGATAACCCCATAGGAAAAAGTCCATAAGGGTTAAATCTGGACTGCGTGGAGGCCAATTTATGTCACCTCTCCGGGAGATCAATTTGCCTGAGAATTAAGCCTCTGACTGGCATCTCGGGGCTTTAATTCTTGCACCAATTGAATTTTGTAGGGGTGCAGCTTTAGGTCTTTGTGCATAATGCGATGTAATGATGATCTATGCACATTTAAAGCACTTGCGCGCTTCCGAATTGAAAGGTTCGGGTCGTCACGAACAGACTGATTAACATTCTCCACGTTTTCTACCGTTCTTGATGACCTAGGTCGCCCGGATTTTGATTTATCCAGCGTTGTACCAGTCTCTTCAAACTTTTTAACCCAATGTCGAATGAGAGGAATGCTTGGCGCATCATTTAAGTGGCGAACACCTCGAATACTGCAGAATTTTCTACGCGCTACAGTCGCCGAATCACCGTTTTTGTAAAACTCTCGCACGCATAACGCGCGGTCTTCTCCCGAGAAACGCTCCATAGCGACTGCATTCCCAAGAGCCAGGCTACCGATTGACATTACCCCCGCGCCCCTCTGATACGTTGCGTTCACGCAGTAAGCTAAATAAATATAAAATTTCTTTTGAGACACCTTGTATAATTTATTTTTAAATTTGCAACTTTCTGCCTGTACTATATAGGTTATGTCTTGTTCAAGATGTTTTACGGTGCAATTCACGCCCGGTAATTCCCCGAGTTACTGCATATTCCCTTTTAGAACAAGTAATTTGTTTCGAAAAAAAGTTATCTGTATTTGTGAATGATTTACGTGCAAAAACATTTTTACATTTTATTAATTTACAAAAACATAAGGACAATAACATCGTTATTAATGCAATTTTTTTTGCACAAACTATTGTTAACATGCAAGAAGTTTTTGGAGAAAGATTTAAAGAGTTTAGAAAATATAAAGCTACACTAGCTTTTTTGTTAAAACCAAATGAAGCAGATATGCAGCAATTACATTTATCACCATTCCCATTGATTAATCATGCACAATTTGAATTTCAATTATTGGATTTGAAATCCAAAGATTTATGGAATATAAAATTTAATTCTAAACTGGAAAGTTGGCTATCTGGTCTATCTCAACACTTATATGACAAATTAATGATAATAATTTAGTTAGTATCTCATTAGAAAAATAACATAAAAAGAATGTTTATAATTTCAAGACAGCAGTGATGGGCGCGTAAGTTACATGATGTAAGTTACCTCATTGTTGACGCGTAAACAATGATGTAAAGTAAACACAAAAACTCTTGTAAACAATGTAAACATTGTAAACAATGATTTAGACATGCGCACTTGTTTTGAATTTCAGAACCTCATTTTCAATACATTTTTATAAATAATAAAATTTTAATGAAACGATTTTAAATGATAAAGTATCATTATACAGGTGTTACATACAAATTAGAAAATATGAATATGAAAAATAAAAAACTTGTTTCTTTAAAAAATTCAATCTATTTTTCTTAATAACAAAATACATTAAATTTCCCCTTTAAGAAAATCAGCCTATATTTTTTAATAACGAAAAGATTCTTTCATTTTCTTTAATTAAAACAAAACCTAGTTCTTCAGAACTATTCCTTCGGTTTCTTCCCACCATTATTTAAATAAATTTATTGATTTGAACTGAATATACTTGTTCATTAACCCTATATTATTCGTATTAAATAACTAAAACTAACCTCATTATTTGACAGTTTAAAAAGTTTACATTGTTTACATTGTTGACAAGTTTACCAATTGTTTACATAAGTTTACACGTAAACGTAAACAATTAAAGTTTACGTGTAAACGCCCATCACTGCAAGACAGAGAATAATAGTTCAACTTAAAATCTGTGGGGGTTATACCAACAATAACGTGCGTCTTTCCCACTATTTTGTATATCAATACTCGCTTTAATTAAACTTAAAATCCGTGGGGGTTATATTATAGTTACGTGCGTCTTTTCATCTATTTTATATATTAATATTGACTTTAGTATTATTTAATAAACGTATATTGAAGGAAATATTCAGTTTTTAATTAAATTATCTTGAATAGTTCATATTTTTACCACCAGATCTCACTTATGTTTGCAAATATTAAAATTATAAATTATGACTGTTTTAAAAGTTTGCTGCAAGTTTTCTTGGACATATAAATCAAAAACCCTATCTTGACAGCTCAAATAAGAAATAGATAAAGAATTTTATGTATACTTTGAATCAGATTGTATGTTTTATTGTTCATTTTTATGACTACATGTTGTTTTAGTATCATATATTGAATATTGGTTACTTATTGGTTACATTTGTAACAAGACCAGCCAGTGGCGTAGTGTAACAACCTCTCCTATTATCCTTGCAAGTACCATTATAACATTCGTTACTTGTAATGACCTTTCCCATTGTTAATACTTAATTTATGTTTGGTTTTAACAAGTTATAGTACGCTTTTTATTGTTTCTTGATGATAAAATTTTTATATCTTTATTTTCCTGACAATAAAATTGATTTGTTTCTTTTCCAGGTATAAATATTTTGTCTTTTCCGCTTATCATGACAGAAGAAAAGGACAACAAGCAATCAGAATAATAGGAGCCACTAAAACCAGAGGTCCTGAAAGAGTTTGGTGTAGATTTTGGTATAAAAAACCTGAGAATTATACCAATTATAATAACGATTGGATTTCTGTAACAGTTATGGCTAAAGTTAAGGTATGTATGTATTTCTTATGCTTTCTTCCTTTTCTTTTTCGGAGACGTTTTTAGGGTTTTGTAGGTATGACCAAAAAACCCTTATACCGTCATTTTGTCGTTTGTCTGTCTGTTCGGTAAAAATTGTAGTCAAACGGCTAAACCTAGAGAGTTGAAATTTGGCATGCTTGTACAACTCTTTGACCCACACATAGGAAAAATACTAAAACATCTAAAAAACATATTCTCCTAAAAATATAAACAAATATGTGCTCATCGAAAAAAAAAATATTTTTTTAAAATTCTGAATAGGGTATCAAATGAAAGCCCTTGGTACGTGGATTAACGATCAAATTTTTATTTTTGCAAAATAAATTATTTTGAAGTGATTTTTGCCAAAATTGTGGAATTTTTTTTGCCCCATACCCTGTAACCCAGATGGTTTAAACTAAAAATCTGAAAAAATTCTAAGTAATGTACATTGGTGTGAACCGGAATAGTACAACAGGAATTTTTGATCAGATTATGTTTTCGGATTGTCATTGAAATTCTTTGTGTTTTTTTGTTGACGATGTACTAAAGTTACAGTTATGTAACACACTATACTAGAAGGCGTATCCTGATCTAATGGTTAACTTGCTCGCTTGCTACGCAGCAAACTAGGGCTCACTCCCGGGCAGAGGAGACCATTTTTTGTTCTTTTTTCCATTTTTATTTTGTTATTTTATAAATTCTAGTTATATTTTGGCAAATTTTGCATTTAATTTTTAAGAACCTAAATTTAATAACCAGTTGGAATTGTTGGAATTATATTTTCATTCTATGTGTCATGTATACGAAACCAGAGGGGCGGATCGTATGACTTAAAGCAACCAATGGAAGCTATAGGCGCAATTTTCAAAATCTTAATGAGCCTTTTGTTATATATATTTAAAAAAATACTGCATATATTTAGAAACCTAAATAATGGTATTACGTATACGAATTAAAATTAACAAAAAAATATTTTAACATAAAATTTGTTTTTAAAGCTCTTAGATTAATAGACGATAAATGACTTTAAAAATATCATTCATTTTGCCGTGGTTACTACAAAGCAAAATTTGTCCTATACACTCAGCATGCCGCCTTCACTTATTATATACCTGCGAAAGCCTGCAAAGTGAAAATTCACACTTCACATCAATTTTTTTTTGCTTTTGTTTTTAGAGAGTCGGTTATTAACTATTTATTAACAATCCACTATGTATGTATAACCCATAATTCACATTTATATAAGAATCTTTTCCAGGTAATCAGAGAAAATTGGAATTTGAAATATAGTGCCTGTTTCATTCTTTGTCCATTGCGTCAAAATTTAACAGCGCCCGAAACTGTATCTATTGTCAGTAGGATAAGAGCTTTTCCTTCTAACTTATTGTTAGTACGAAACACTGATAAGGACAGAGATAACATCAATTTTACGAAAATTCCCAATGGTATTGCTGTGTGTGTGAAACCTGTTCATTTTAATTATAATAGGGTAAGTATCAGTTTAAATTTTATTATTTATGGAATATTTCAGGGCTGGAATAAGTATTTATTACTTTTATACTTTAGAACAGGGGTTCTCAACCTATGGGTCGCGGAGAAAAATTTGAAATTCTGGAAATAATATTTTTTCTATAAAATATAATAGGATTCCTCTTACCCGATTCTCAAAAATGAAATTTCTTGACAGTGACCTACAAAAATATATTATCACTCCTTAATAAAACACAGCCGAAAACCTGACCAAATAATGCAGCTACATTCAGAAAAAAAAAAAAAACGGATGAATATCAGATCAGAAGTTCTCAAGTGACATTATTAAAATAATGTTTCTTTATTTCTGTTGATTTTATTGTTCTTGAACAATCTGCAGGATTCACGTGACTCCAACCCCCCACTTCGGTACGCCACTGCACTTTTTAATAAAAAGGCGCAGTTTAACTAGCTTAGCCCGGGTGCCAAAGGAGCTATAGCTCAGACGCTGAAACTGCGCAGTTCGTCATTTTGCGTCATAACTTCAATGACCAACTTAGTGGCGAAAAAATAACTAAATCGATTTTTTTGCATGTGAATTATAGACTAATATTGCTCTTTACTTTTTTATTTTACTAAAACATACCTTTTGAAGTCATATTTAGTTTGTGTTCGATAGTCATTTTGAAGATTTACAAATTTTAAAAGTGTTTATTTAATATAGGAACATTTGTATTGGTATCCCTGAACAAAACGATGTTTACATTTGTCATTTAATAATACGTCTGTTGTGTTTTGATACTGACTTGTGTTCAAATATCTAACTTATAGTAAATTCTAAAAACCTTTTTTATTTAGTTTGTTGTTTATTTAGCAGTTTTGTATTTAGTTATATATTTTCTTATAGATTTTCTTATTTAATTTTGTGTGTACTGCATAGTTTTTAGGTTATATTCAACTTATTTTTATTTTCTTTTCTTTGATCATATTTTTGGACCACATCAGTCCTCTGTTGGACTATTTTGCTTATCAGAATAGTTTATTTGTTTCTATTCTGTTCTTATTCTTATATTTTCATTTCATTTTGATAGAAGTGACAGCGTACAAATGTTACATTCGTTAAATAGATCAATGTAAACGTACTAAACCTGACGTCACATTTTTTTGTGACGTTTCAAGTGACGCATCTGCACTGTTTCGCCGATTTCCCTATAGCGCTAGCTCAGTATATAATAGCTATATTTGATGAACTTGATATATTATACCTACATATCGCTTTGTTCAAATTTTGTGGAAAAAAAAATTAATCCAAATTACACCAAAACTGCCGATTTGATTTTAACCCTTTACCGCATAGTGTTCTATATATGGCACATTCCGATTTTTATTTTTTATTTTACTTTTAAAACTGAATCAGAACGTTACTTCATGAATGTCCATATATGCCACATACACAGCAATGGATCCTGCAGTATCTCATGTAATGGGCTGCAATAGATTTGAGGATATCAAACGGAATTTGCACTTAATTTGCAACGATAACTCTGAATTTATTGAGAAAGGACAACTAGAAGATGCCACCTTTTCTTTCAAAAATTCGAGAGCGACTGCTTTTAATCCCTAATGAAGAACACCTAGCAATTGACGAGCAAATAATACGGAACCATTTTCTTTTGTAACATAATGTAGAATCATAATGTTCCATGTATGGCACAAATCCTAAATTATTATTTTAATTATTATTTTTTCATAAAAATAATAATTAATATTTTAAATATATTTTTTTAATTAATTTTTCTATCAAAAAGAACCAATTCCTAATGCTCATGAATTATTTCAGCCAAAAATAAAAATTCATGCAGTAAAGGGTTAATGAAATTAAATTCGTACAATATTTCTGCATTTATGAATTATTATTTAATTTTTCATTGACATTATTTGTCTAGAAATGATTTATTATCGTCTAATGCACTTTTATTGTTTTATTTAATTTTATAATGACAACTGATGTTCAAATTTAATTTAATATTTCAATTTAACTCGTTCAGTTCATCATTATAAGGTATATAAAATATGGAAAGATCTAGAATAATCTGTTTGAAGATAGTTGAACACGGTAATGATACATAGACACGATATTGAGGTAAAATAATGCGAGTTATGTAACCCGCATTGCATACCTGTAGGACTGGCTGCATTACAATAAAACATTTAGATTTAACTATCAAAATACTTGTTATTAACACGGGATAAATTCAATTAAGTTGATTATAATATTTTTGATTTAATTTTTTGTTTGAATTAGGCGTATTATACACAAAAATTTGCTATTCGCGTGACTGTATCTTAAAAATTATAATATATGGAGAGCTGTGGTTGGAATTTTTAAATTCCTGATGTCTTAAATAGCCTTAAAGGTGCGCACAACCGTATATTTTCTTATATAAGACTATCAATTTGAAATAAAATTGATAACGATCTATACATGAAATTTTTCAGCGAATTTTTATCTATCTAATAGGATATTTTTAATTGTAAAAAGTACTGTCATGCAATTGTAAATAAACAAATTGCGTTATAGACGCCATATTGTAAACCATTCAACGAATATTTGTGTACCATGTGAAGGGTGACCATTGTCCCGGTTTTATGTAAATCATCCCGATGTCCCAAAAAATGTTTTCGGGACGGTCGATTGTCCCGGATTATACATAATTCTGCATTTGTAAGAAAAGAAATATTACAAGTCAGCTCAACCAAAAAATATCAATAATAAGTGGCATTTAAATTAATGTGCCTCTGATGATAATTACATTCTATTCATTTACTTTGATTATATTTATATTTAAGATTATTTAAGATATTAATATAGTTTATAGAAAACGAAAATCACATTTTAATTAATATTATAGCCAAATTTTTTAATTAAAATATTGTGAATTTGAAATAAGCCGACCACGGCGCGAATGTTGCCGAGTAAATACGACTGAGTATGACGTCAAACGACTGGGATTTGACGTCATAGATACAGCTACAACATAATCTTTACGTGTGTATATTGTATTGTTCGAGAGTTTTGTATTTGTTTTTATGCAATTTTTCACGCATTTATTATTAAAATGGCAGATAAAGATTTTGTTACGGCTCAGAGTGATAATTTACCCAACATTGATGCATTTATACACACAACATAAAGTTTACTTTTTACTGAAATATCGGTTTTATTTCTCCTCATAGCTTTTAGCCACAAATTTCGCCTTTTCTGTTGTTTTTCGCCATCAGGTAATGATATAAATTGTTTTTTTTTTTGATTTCTATTTGAACTATTTGTGCACATCGGTACTAAACAATATTTTCGATTATGTTTCGAAGTACTGTGGCCTGGATCTTCCATATTTTATATACTTTAATATAAAATTTAATTCGGTAAACATGTATAAATTGTTTTTATAGAATAAAACTTTATTTTAATTAAAATCACTCTAACTTTACATAACCTATAAAAGTTATACAAGCAAATAAGTTCACAACAGACTAAGTAGGCTGCACGCTGTACACTGGGTAGGCTGTACACAGTACACTGGGTAGGTAGTGTACTGCGTCACTTAGAAGGGGTATGACGTCACACGTCGTTTTCGCGCGCTACATACATTTATGATTTGTTTAAGCATTCAAATTAAAAAAAAAAAATGCAAAACTGTTTTTTATGTTTATATGCAACAAGAGGAATATAATAAAAAATTAAAATAAAATCATGCCTATCCCCTATTGTTAGACTTGTCTGATTACACAACTAATTTTTCATTCTTTTTTTAGGCTCTTCAAATTTTGGAATTTCTGGAACTCAATATGATCCTTGGAGTCAATCACTTCACTTTCTACAACCATACTATAGGTCCCGAGGTGGGGTGCATCCTGCAGGACTACATCTCCAGAGGAATAGTTGAATTATTACCATGGAAACTTAACATGGTGTCTCAAAAGGAAATCCGCACGGAGGGATTGTTTGCAGCACTTAACGACTGTCTATATAGATCGATGTACAGATATTCTCATGTGATGCTGATTGATTTAGATGAATATGTAATTCCCAGACATAATTATACATTGCCAGATTTATTGAAGTAAGTTTATAGAAAAAATGTTTAAATTGACAACACGAGGGTTACCTTTTATGTTTTTACAAACGACCACTAGATGGCAATATTGAAATGTGTCATTACTATATACGTAAAATTTGACATTTGTTATTGTGAAATCAGTGGTAGCTTATAAATTGACCGAGAAGTTAGTTGACAGTGAGCGTTAAAAAAAAGTTTGTGACAAAATTGATATTACTCGTGAAGGTTTTCGTTGGATGATTTTTTACGACTTTAGTAAAGGTCCAACTCAACAATAATGCATAAATCGCTTCGTGCAACTTTTGGTAACGAAGCACCATCAGAAAAGACTGTTTACAATTGGTTTGAAGAATTTCGTCGTGGTCGTGCGTCCGTCAATGATGAATCTCGTGAATGTCGACTAAAATCGGTTGTGATTCAAAAAAACATCGATGCTGTGCGCAAAATGATTGAAGAAGATCGGCATGTGATTTACCGTGAGGTAGAGGCATCCTTTGGCATATCGCAGACTGCAATACATTCGATTTTGCATGTACATTTAGCTGTGAACAAGTTCTGTTCCCGATGGATTCTGCATAATTTGACCAAAGCTCAAAAAAAGGCTCGTGTTGATTGGTGTAAGGGAATTCTAGAAAAATTCAACCTAGGCACTGCAAAATCCGTATACATCATTATTGGTGACGAAACTTGGATTTTTTTCATACGAACCGGAAACTAAGCAAAAATCCACTTTTTGGGTCTTCTAAGATGAACCGAAACCCACAAAAGTTGTTCGTTTACGAAGCACTTTCAAGAAAATAATCGATTGTTTCTTCGGTTGTACTGGACATGACGCAACCATTCCTTTAGAGGATGGAGAACAGTTAATGCTGAATGGTATACAATAATTTGTTTGCCAGAAGTTATCGATAAAATCAGGAAAAACAACAAAAAACGTGGCATTATTCTTCATCATGACAATACAAGCTCCCACACAGCACGTCAAACAATTGATTATTTGAAGGAGAAAAACATCGAATTAATGTCTCATTGCCCGTATTCACCTGATTTATCCCCTAACGACTTTTTTGCCCAATGTCGAACAAAAAATGCGTGGACAGCGATTTCATCACCTCAAGAAGCTGTTGAAGCATTCGAAAACCATGTTTTTGAGATACCAACTTAAGAGTGGAAAAAATTGGTTTGAACGCATGCAAAAGCGTATAAATCTTAAAGGCGAATATTTAAAAGCAATAAAACAGCTGGTAAAAAAAAAAAAAATTTTTTTTTCTTAGCTTTTGTAAAAACGTAAAATGTAGCCCTCTTAGTACAATGTGCATTGTATAAAATTGTGTATATACCATGAGTTCAAAAAGAAATTACATAAGGGTTGGCTATGGAAAAATAAAATAATGTCTACTGCAAGCTTTATATAATTATAAATACTTATGACAACAACAACATCGATGACAGTTAATTAATTCTAAGGCTTGCTGTTGACATAACTTTTATTTTCCATAGCCAACCCTTATGTAATTTCTTATTGAACTCATGGTATAAAGCGTGTACAGTGAAACCTCTATCTATCGTTTTTGAAGGGACCTATTTAAATAAACTATAGATGCAGGAAAACAATGAATGCAGGAATATAGGAAAAAACATATTAATACATATTTAAATGTTTAATATGTACACACATATTCTAAAAATGATACATGTTTCAGGTATAAATCAATTTGTTTAAATAAAAAATATCGTAACAAAATAGTAAACGAAGATGCATGCAGACAAAAAAAAAATATACTTTGTATTGTATATAATCTTTCATCGTCATTTGCTTTTTGGCTTTTTTATTGCCGTAAGAAATCAATATTTTTTCGGTGTTACAAATTAAATTTTTTTCGGTATCAGTTATTGAATGTGTATAAAAAAAAGTTTTCAATTTGAAATAACACGAAATTTGCTGGGTAATTTAAACGATGAATGCAGTAAAATTATGCATAAAGAAACGATCGATGCGATCTATTTTTGCACGTTTTGTAAATTAATTCGGAACCGCAAGAAATAACGATATATTATTCGAGGAACGATAGATAGAGGTTTCACTATATAGTTACAGATATAAGAACCAAAACAGAACGAAAACTATACTTCCAAGATAATAATACGTAAAATTTGCAAGTAATTACAAAACAAAATTTTACCTGTTTTTATCCCTATTGTCTACGTCAGGGGTCGGCAATACGGCGCCCTCCTGGGATTTTTAGGCGCCCTCGCTATCGAGACACGCATATACTAAGCTCAATATCCACACGAGGACCTTTTTTTTGCTCATCACTTGGATTTTGGGAGGTGAGGACCTTTTTTAGATTAGACGACCTTGCCAACCACGAGTGTTTACATATTTTACGTTTTTATGCGCCCTCAATAACATTTGAATTTATATTGCGCCCTTATTGACAAAAAGGTTGCCGACCGCTGGTCTACGTAATTGCTTCCCCTACTGTTAAGGATAACGCCTCCTACTTAAAAGTTCGTTAGGCCTTAGTATCTAAAAGAACATTATACTATTATTATTTTTTCAGGTGGCTTAGTAATCGTTTAAACACCAGAAGTACAGGTTCCTTCTCATTTCAAAACGCCTTCTTCTACCTTCAGTGGGGAGACGATCCATCAATAATGAAAAGCACATCAAACATAGAACCAGGCTTAGTCACCATGAAGAAAACAAGAAGAAGAGCAAAGTTACACCCCCATAAACAAAGATCAAAATACATATGTCGTCCAGAATACTTAGTAGAAGCCGGCAACCATTTTGTTTGGGAATTCATTCCTGGTCATGGAACTGTGAACGTTCCCGCTGATGCTGCCATCTTACATCATTATCGTGTTTGTGAATTTGGTGGTGATGATTGTATAAAAACAGCTTCTACTGTTGATACAACAGCTTACAGATACAAGAAACGTTTAGTGAATACTGTTGAGAAGAAATTTTATGAATTAAAGGACAGATGTAATTTGTTAGATGGACCGTTAACATCAAAAACGACTTCAAAGCCTATTAGAGTATATAATAATGCTAAGGATTTTAGTTTTTTTAATTTTAATGCTGTGAAAAAAAGCTAATGATTATGTATCTTAAATTGGGCGTCTGGAATTTTAATACAATGAATATTATACTTGTGTTAGTATACAGAAAGTATAGAAAAAAATTGACGTGAAGTGTGAATTTTTACACATTTCAGGGTTTTGTAGGTATTTAGTCAGTGAATGATGATTATTAGAAGGCCAAACGATGAATGCCTGTCACTACATAACACAATTAAAAGTGTTGGTTTTAAACCCTTTAAATCAATAGGCAGGACAGGAAGGTTGCAGTTAGATTTTTTCTACCTAGTATCATATATCTCTAATATACCATAAAATATATTTTACCGCATTTTTATAAATATATAATTGCAAAAATATCTTTCAAATCCAGACCTGGCAACACTGCTGGCAATCTTTTGTCACGCAAGAGCATAACGCCTACTGAGACATTGTTTTTATTGCGACTATATGAAAAACTAACAGATTCTTTACTAGAAATGGAATCCCAGCAACCGGCCAATTATTTATTTATTTTCCAAGTCAATATTTGCAAAAATAAATTTGCGTACCTCTTCTCTACCTAAAACAAAATGTATCCTTGTATATACAAATTTATTTTTTTAATTTTAGATAAGATATTAAACGAAAATCTTAATACTTGGCGCAATTTAGTCAAATTGAAATGTGTTTCAAAAATCAATTACCTTAATTTGCACTTAAAGAGCTTCCATTTAATATCCCCACAATAAAATTTAAATTAAAAAAAAAATAATAAATTTAACACAAAAACTGTAATATTTTCCAAAAACGAAATCGGATAAAAAATTCCTCTCGTACGTTTCCAGTTCATAGCAATATACATTGCTTACATTTTTTTCAGATTTTTAATTTAATCCCTTAGGGTTTAAAGGTGCGGGATACTGATTTTTTAGTACTTTTATGGAAAAAATCGTATTAAAATAAAAAACCACTTCCCGTTCCTTTAACTACGTCTTAAGAGGTTTCTTTTGATACCAAACAATAAATTTTAAAAAAATATATTTTTTTCGATGACAGAAAAATCAATATTTTGCGAAAAAACAATTTGATCAAAATTTCCTGTTGAACTATTCCGGTTTCCATCAATGTACATTATTGAGATTTTTAGTTCAATCCCTCTGGAAGTATATATTGACAAAAACCCCAACAAAAAAAAAAAAGATTTTTCAAAAATAAAAATTTGTTTGTGTATCCACACATTAAGAGGTTTCATTTGATACCCCACTCAAAATTTTAAAAAAATATTTATTTTTCAATTAAATACATATTTGTTTATATTTATCCCGCGCTGTATTTTTTTGAACTCTCTATAGTTTTCCTATATGTGGGTCAAAAAGTTGTACAAGTGTGTCAAATTTCAACTTTCAATGTTCAACCGTTTGGCTACAATTTCTACCGTACAGACAGACACATGAGTTTTTTGGTGATCATACCTACAAAACCCTAAAAAGTAAAGAAAATAAGAAACATTTCAGTGAACGGATGCAGGTAATAATCAGACCAATTCTGTAACTCAGTTACTATGATCATAGTAACTAAATTTGTCACTATGAGCAAGGTCAGTTACTATCATGAATGAAAGTCATTATAAAAGTTATCTTGTAGTAACGTTACTACACAGTAACTTTTTACAGAATTGATTTGTATATCTCTACGTAGGTACTAACCAGCATCAACAAGCGTCAACACCAGACTTTTATTCGGCGCTGGAAACAATCTCTCTACGTGTTCGTATCTTAAGAGACGGCAGCCGCGTTGTTTAATCCACCGAAGTTAAGCCTGGAATAGAATGCACAGCGCGCTACGCCGTCAGCGCGGCGTCATTTGCGACAGCGTTGCGTAGCGCCGTTGAGAATTTTCGCCTGCACACAATGCAATAATTTTTAACGCCGTCAAGTGTCACTTGACAACCTATATCTGTGTTTATACGTGCGCTCTCTTTTATTAAAAGTATAATGGATGATGAAGACTTGTGTGTGATGTTATTTATGTTGTATGCAAGTTATTTATACATACAAACACTTTACCATTCAGTAAAAACTGAGGTTAGGTGTTCTGCGTCAACGTTCAACGGCGTCAAAAGTTGGAAGTTGACGAACATTCAGTATCAACGGCGGTCGAACGGCGTAGGACGTTGTCCATTCTGTGCACTTGCGTACGACAGCTTGGGTTTAACTTTCTCCTGACAGATAGCGCCGTACGAACGGCGTCAACGCGCCGTCAAACTCGTTGCATTCTGTTTCCCACTTTAAATAACCGTTTGTACGCTTACGTATGCGCGATAAATTCTATTTTAGGTGGTTAGAAAACTGCAACCACGTCAAGTACTACTAACAATGAGTATAATATTCAAAATAAAACTGAAAAGACACAGTTGGATTTTAAATTTTTGGTCTAATTGTAGAAAATGTATATAAAATAATCATGAAATCTAAAAAATAATACTAAACTATCAAATAGCTAATTAGAAATAATATTTGGTGTTATTAAAAAAGTTATTTTTTAAAGTCAGATTGTTTTAACTAATATTTTGCCAATTAATAAATATACAGACAATTAAATCAAAGAGCACGGCTTGCGAATGTTCAGGTTGGGTCCCGCACACGGGTGATCATCAAAGTGGTGGTATTTGGGATCGATCCTAGTATAATTCTTCTAGTAATGGACTGCACACGGGCGGCATTCTGGTTCGATTCTAGTAGAGGAAGGTCTTATAAATATTTGCTCACAGGCGGCTAAAAAATACGCGACCCTGTATAGATCTAACTTGGTGTGTTAGATCAACTACAGAGTGTATTAGATCACTCATCTACCCCCTTTTTTTTGTCGAACAAGTTGGGAAAAATATATTACCAAAGTCTACCCAAATAATTGAATAACAGTAATTAAATTTTCCGGAACAAACCGGAAGTACAGAAGACCACCTTGTTTTTTAAAAAGGTATCGTGTGTTGAGGTGAGTATATTTAGATAGCGTTTTTGAAAAAAAAAAATTTTAACTCATTTTTTTTTAAATATCTTTTAGGATATATGAAAAAATTTATGTGAAGTGTGAATTTTCACACATTTCAGGGTTTTGCAGGTATTTAGTAAGTGAATGATGATTATTTGGGATGTCAAAACAAACTTTATGTTAAAATATTTTTTTGTTAATTTTAATTCGAGTACCTAATACCAGTATTTAGGTTTTTAAATATGTGCAATATTTTTATCATATAGCAAGGTTCATTAAGATTTTCCGCCCCTCTGATTTCGTATACATAGAATTAAATTATAATTTCAACAATTGCCACTGGTTATTAAATTTACGCATTTAAAAATTAAATGCAACATTTGCTAAAATATAACTAGAATTTTGAAAAAATAATTGAAAATAAATGAACAAAATAAAAATTCAAAACAGAAAAAATAAAATTGTCTCCAGACCGGAACGAACCTTGGTTTGCAACTTAGAAAGCGAGAAGGCTAACCATTACACCACTGGTTTACTGTGTTATTTAACGTATTAGATATTTATATCGTCAACCAAAAAACACAAAAAAATTAATTTTCCGAAAACATAATCTGATTAAAAATTCCTGTTGTACTATTCCGGTTCACACCAATGTACACTACATAGAATTTTTTCAGATTTTTATTTTAAACCATCTGGGCTACAGGGTATTGGGACAATTTTTTTTTTGCACTATTTTGGCCAAAATCGCCTCAAAATAATTTATTTTGAAAAAATAAAATTTTGATCGTTAATCCACGTACTAAGGGCTTTCTTTTGATACCCTACTCAGAATTTTAAAAAACTATTTATTTTTTCGATGAGCACATATTTGTTTATATTTTTAGGGGGCTATATTTTTTAGATGTTTTAGTATTTTTCCTATGTGTGGGTCAAAGAGTGGTATAAGCGTGCCAAATTTCAACTTTCTAGGTTTAGCCGTTTGGCTACAATTTTTACTGAACAGACAGCCAGACAGACAGACTGACGACAAAATGACTGTATAATGGTTCTTTGGTCATACCTACAAAACCCTAAAAATGAAATCTCTATATACGACTTAAAAGTAAAATATTTTAATTGTTCAAAATGCCTTTCATTTTGATTTTAACTAAATCGCTCCGAACATGATTAAAAAAAAAAAAAAAATCACTTTCAAGTCGTCCTTTTAAGTCGTATTTTCAAGTCGTACTTCCAATTGTACTTTCATATGCTACTTTTAAGTAGATACGACTTGAAAGTGAAATACTCTTATTTATTATTATTTTTTATTATTATGCTCGACGCTACAGATAGCCCAAGAGGATGCCAAAGTGTTTAAATCAAAATGGACGGAACTTTGAACACTTATAATTAAAAATATTTTACTTTCAAATCGTTATAGTGAATACAATTTTTCGTAAATTTTAACAGATATTAAAGAAATGTTGAATTTAACATTATTTCTTTTCAAAAACTCTATCGAAATATTTTTAATGTCGACCGGCGTAGCGTAGTAGTAAGATACGTGCCCTGGATTGTTAAGGTCTCCAGTTCGATTACTGTTCAGGCATGGAATTTTCAACACGAAAAATTACAATTGTCCTAGCTAATTGCCTTAGTAGCAAAGGACATAAAACGAGAAAAAAATATATGTATTTAACTCTGCATACGTTACTGTTGAAAGAATCTATATTGTCCTTGATATCCTGTAATTCCGGAAAATTTAAACAAAAATTCTTTATGTAAATTTTGGTCATCAAATTATTCCCAACTTGTTTTTATTTGTGTTTCGAGAAAAAGGGATAGATCGGTGGTCTGATACCTCCTGTATATTGCTGTAAAAAATTGAAAACGGTGCTGAAATGTATTGTTTTGCCACTAATAAAGCTCTTTCGTCAGATTAAGTTTTGTCTGTATATTTACCAAAACTTATTTCCCAAGACGCTCAAATTTTGTCTTTGTTTTTAGCCTAATTATGGTTGAAATGTGATTTTATACTAAAATAAGTCTTTTGATATAAGTTTATAAATATTTCCAAGGTCTAATTTTCTAAATGATGGCCTACTCTTAGTTACTAATTTGATTCGAAAATTTGTTCGTGTTTGTAATTAATTATTTTGAAAAATCAAAATAATTTTATCAATTGTTTCTTTGTTGCTGATAAGTGTTTAATAATTTTTATAATTATTTATTCAATTATTTGTTGAATTAAAATTGTAAATTTATTATGGTAGTTATTTGTTAAACATGAAGGATTTATAAATGGTAGAAATAAACTAACTTTTTCATTACAAAACATTAATTCAGTTAAATGTACATTTCTAATGCTCTACATTCATCGTCAGTAGAAATACTCAGTGACAGACTAAGGAAAATCTGGTCCATAGGCAAGAATCTCATTGTAGGCCTTATCGGTGAATCATAAAATAATGAAAAAAAAATATATATAAAACCGTTTCACGGGCTCCAAAAAAATACGGGCCCTAGACAGCTGCCTAGTCTGCCTAAGCCAAAATCCGCCCCTAGAAATACTCAGTAGTCATACATTTTACCGATGATGAATGCATAGCTTTCGAAATGTACAATTAGCCGAAGAAACGTTTTTATGAAACTTCATATTTAAGCTTCTGCCATCAATGGCACGAGTTGATCAACTTTTGGTAAAATTCGGTTGACTAAAAATGGAAGTTTACTCATGTCGATTTTAAGATTTTTGCGAATATTTCGTAACAGAAAAATATTTCGAAAAAAATTATTGAACAAAAGTTGCTATAAAAGCAATAACTAACAACTTTTATTTGAGACATTTTTTGATAAAACGAAAAAAAAAAAAGAAAATTTTTTCCAAATTTTAGTTTTAGGTCATTAGGGACCAAACATTTTTTCTAGACAAAATAACATGTGAGAATTCCAAAAATTTAAACTTCAAGTCTCTATCTCCTACCTTTTTTGAGATACGATTTTTTTTAAATTCCATTAAAATCAAAATTTTCCCTAATAGTTTTAGGTCATTACAGACCAAACATTAATTTTTTCTAGACAAAACAAGGTGTGAGAATTCCAAAAATTCAAACCTCAAGTCTCTATTTCTTACCTTTTATGAGATATGAATTTTTTAAAATTCCAAAAAAAAATCACAATTTCCCCTAATAGTTTTAGGTCATTACGGACCAAACATTATATTTTTCTAGATAAAACAAGGTGTGAGAATTCCAAAAATTCAAACCTCAAGTCTCTATTTCTTACCTTTTTTGAGATATGAATTTTTAAAATTACAAAAAAATCAAAATTTTCAATAGTTTTAGGTCATTACGGACCAAACATTATTTTTTTCTAGACAAAACAAGATGTGAGAATTCCAAAAATTCAAACCTCAAGTCTCTACCTCTTACCATTTTTATGAATTATGAATTTTGGAAATTTACAAAATAAAATCAAAATTTTACCAATTAGTTTTAGGTCATTACGGACCAAATATTACAGAAAAAACATCTACATTTTTTAAAGATTTAAACCTTAGGTCTCTATTTCTTACCATTTTTAAGATATAGTTTTTGATTTAATACCCAAATTTCCAAAAATAACTACACTTTCACTACACCCAATATATTCAATGTTAAAATACGTACAAAAAATAACTTAGAATTTATAAGAAAGACATTTTAATGTTATCTCGATGTTTTGTTAACCACTAATGAATTAGTATGGGATTAAAAAAATAATTAATCCTCTTAAATAAGTTGATAAGGAAATTTTATTTTTATATCATTAGCAGGAATTACATAAACATTTATGCGACGAAACCTGTTTATCTGAAAAAATATATAAACTGTGAATTTTCATAGTTTACAGGATTTAGTAGGCAGGGCTGATAGTAAAAATATTTGAGAAGATAACATTCAAAATATGATTTATCACAGTAATACAGTTTTGAAATTATTGTAGAAAACATTACAAACCAATTTGCAACAAGTTTGGAACCTAATTTTACGATCTACTTAGGTCCCAAACAATGAATTCAAATATGTTATTAAAATTTTAAAGCGCTAAATTACGAAAAATCGATATTTAAATTTGACAAAAATCACGTTTTGCATGAACTAAGTGGACAAATAATGGTTTAAATTGACAAAATAAGGATTAAATTTGATTTGAATGTTTATTATAATGTTTATATGTTTATGTTTGTTAATATGGATCTTACTAGCATTAGCTAAATAAATAAACTATTATTATTATTATTATTATTATTATTATTATTATTAACAAACATAGGTTTACATTATTTTATTTATTATTTTTTTAATATTATTATGTATATATCATTTTTTTAAATATGGAAATGCCAACTTTAATTTTCCAAACAAACATATCTCAAAAACGGTAAGAGATAGAGACCTGCGGTTTGAATTTTTGAATTCCTCAGACTTTAAATAGTTTAGAAAAAAATTGAAGATTTAGTGGCTAGCACACAACTTTATACATAGGCCATCAAATAAAATTGTCGAAAAGTACCAAAAATTGAACATTAAAAAATTGATGTGAAGTGTGAATTTTCACACATTTCAGGGTTTCGCAAGTTTTAGTAAGTGAATGATGATTATTTGAGATTCCAAAATAAATTTTGTTAAAATATTTTTTTTTTGTTAAGTTTAATTCGAATGGCTAATACCATTATTTAGGTTTTTAAATATGTGCAGTATTTTTTTTTTTTTTTTTTATATAGCAAGGTTCATTAAGATTTTGAAAATTGCATAACCCCGCCCAGCCTGTCTCAATTTTTTCATACTTACATGTAACGTTTCCATGGTCATGATAAATAATATCTCTGTTAGAAAATATTAAGCCAAGTTATTTCTACTCTGCTGCTAGAATGTATTTTATACAAGTACTTTATGATGGCGGTCGGTCCTGTGGTGGCCACAGCTGATTTTTTCCCATGGCTTGTAAACAATGTTCCCTCTAAGCCGGAATGGGCAATGGGCGCTAAAAATTTTAACAGAGCAGCTATAAAATTCTTGTAGGAGGAAATAATTTTGAAATTTATACTATTTAGTTTTTAATTAACATATATATATATACAGTTACTCACAAAATTGAGCGTACAAAATTTTTAGAAATATACCTCTTAGGTAAAGATGCCTATAAAACAGATTATTTAAACCAATTATTTTTTATTTCTAAAATACATTTTAGAGATAAAAAACTATCATAAATGGTATAAAATTAAATAATATTTAATAAACATTTTTTAAAGAAACCAAAAAATATATATATTTTCAGAGACACAAAATTGAGCGTACAAAAAATAGTAATACTAATAAAATAATTAGAAAACAATCTGTTAATTTAAATTAATATTTTGTCGCGTCACCTTTTGCTTCTATTACTGCTTGAAGGCGATTTGGCATAGACTGCACTAATTTTCCACAAACTTCTGCTTCTGGTATATTATTCCACTCTTCTTGAAGTTTCGTTTTAAAATCATTTTTATTAGAAAATTAATTTGTTTTTATCCGAACTTTTAATTCTGTCCATAAATTTCCAATTGGATTGAGATCAGGCGATTGTGGCGGTGTTTTGAGTAATTTTGGTGCATTGTATAACAGCCATTTCTTTACAATAAGCGCAATATGTTTGGGATCGTTATCTTGTTGAAAATAATAAACTGGTGGCATATCTAATTTATCTGCAGTAGCTGTAAGATTATTTTTCAAGATGTTTAGATATTTCCATTTATCCATGCTCCCTTCTATAAATTCTAAATTATCTGGGCCGTTTGAGCCCATAGCACCCCACAACATAACTGATCCGCCTCCGTGTTTTACTGTCGGAACGGTATTAATTTTTTTAAATTCTGTATTGGGCTACTACCAAACAATTTGTCTGCGGTCCGACCCAAAAAAAAAATAATTTTTGTCTCGTCAGAAAAAATAACTTTATTCCAGAAGCTAATTGGATTGTTTGCATACATTTTTGCAAATTCTAAGCGTCTCTTTTTATTCGTTTTTGAAATCAATGGTTTCTTGCGTGCAATTCGACAATTGTAGTTATTTTTCCGGAGTACTCGGCGGACTGTTTCTACTGAAATTTGTTTATTTAATCTTTGTGACAATTCTGACGTTAACTGGGGTACACTAATTTTAGGATCTTGCTTGATTTTTCGCAAAATAAATCTTTCATCCACAGTTGATAACAATTTTTTTCTGCCTCTGTCCGTTTTATTTTTGATAGTACCTCCATATGTAAATTTATTTATTATTTTTTGAATTGTGGAATGTCTTTGGTTTACTATATCACCTATTTCACTCATTGTATGGCCCCGGGCGTATAATTGAACTATTAGTTTTCGTGTAGATTCGTCAGTCTGTTTACGTTTGTTTTCCATTATAATAGAAACAAAATCACTGTCCTTGAATGTGGCCTAATGCAAACTAAACTAATGAAAAAACCATCTGTTGCAAAATAAAACCTATGCAATATAATTTCAGTAAAAGACAGGTCTTAAATCAATCGAAATTAACTAGTACGCTCAATTTTGTGTCTCTAAAAAATTATTATTTTTAGTTTTCCTTAGCAAATTTTTAACAAATATTACTATACTTTATACTATTTGTAATAATTTTGGATCTGCAGGGTGTATATTATAAATAAAAATTAATTAGTTTAAAAAAAAACTGTGTTATAGTCACGTTTTATTAAAAAGTATCTTTTTCTAATTCTTGTATGCTCAATTTTGTGAGTAACTGTATATATATATATATATATATATATATATATATATTTACATTACAAATTGTAATGTTATAATTACATTTCATAATTTGAACAGACACGAACAATTTTTCGTTACTTTGCACTACTACTACTAATTAATTGATTATTTAATTCTTAGTTATAAAAATCTTTCAACATATCTTTTATATTTAACTAAAAATCTTGACATTTGAAATAAGCAATACGCATTCCAAAAATGACAAAAAAATGTATTTTCATAACATGATATGTTATAACGTAATACATTTATTTTTTACTAAGCGAAAATATGCTTAAAATAAAATTTATGTACAAAGGCTGTGTTTATATACTTTTGAGATTCTATTAGAATTTAGCAAAAAAAAATATTTGCTAAATTCTAAATAGTTTCTTTTATGTGTAATCGACTACTTTATCGACTTGCGTAATTGTTAAATACTGCAATTAATTGTAATCATATAATATTTACGCTACGAAACAATTTTTATATTTAGCACAATTTTTTTATAACAAAATATTTTTGCTTTTTATGTACCACAGTAATCTAAGACAATACATTATATTATAATTGTTTACAATATTTATTATTATTTTTCTACAATACTGTGTACAAATATGTTAATAAATATTAAAACTATTAAAATAAATTATTATTTACTAGCTAGCGTGACCGTTGTCTCAAACCCTTCATATCTCCCTTTGCTTCTCTGCTTTGCCTATCAACACTGTCCCGAAAGTGTCTAAGTTTTTCGTTTGTTTATAAAAGTTTTAAGACATAAAAAGAGGCTTCAGCATGCCTACGAAACCCTAGACATTTCTGTAAATAATAATATTTGTAGATTCTTAGAAAGCATATCTGCAAAATATTGTTCATATCACTCAAAGAATGTAGGAGTGTCTAGAGTTTCTTGTTTATGCCTTCGAAATCCTAGACATTTCTATACGTTATTTTATTCGCAAAAAGAGGCTTCAGCATGCGGTAAGATTTGCTGAACATGTTGGTGCAAACCAGACTTTCGTTGAGTAATTACGTGCAGAGTTCTTTGCACTAGTTGGCACACTTGTTGTCTCCCCCCCACCCTCTTATCACTCACTCTGCCTTTCTACTCTCCCTCGCTTTTCAACGCATTATCCACAAAACGTCCGAGTGTTTTTAGTTTGTTTACAAAAGTTTTAAAGCATAAAAAAGAAGCTTCAGCCTACAGAAATATTTGCTGACCAGGTTGGCACAACTCACGTTCGTAGAACAATTAATTACAGGGTTGTTAACATTTATGTTTTTAGCAACTTTTCTCATATAATTTAAGGTTTCAGCTAGATATTAATTATTAAAAAAAGAAAAATTAGGGATCCGGAAATTTGTAACGATAGGCCTATTTTTCCACAAACGATGCCATGAACACTGATATATTAGGTCGTCAAGGATCAAATTTGTAGAAAAAAAGGCAAAGTTATCAACCGACTTACAAATATAAGGAATTATTTTTTAAGTGTGCACCCATATTATCTATACACTTTTGCCATTTAAGCGGCAGGTTGTGCAGGTGTTATAAAACCCTGGCGGACGAGAGTCAATGAATGGCTGGAAGGCCAGTTTTACAGCATTGTTGGAATTAAACTGTTTCCTATTAAAAAGTTGTCTAAATTGCGGAAGAAGTAGTAGTCAGAAGTTCCAACTCCAATTCCTGTAGTTTTGCCACAGTCATTGTGCAGTGTGTGGTCTAGCGTTATCATGCAATAAGATAGGAGTCGATCTGTTGACCAATCTAGGGTGTTTTTCTTTAAGTTTTTGCCTCATTTCGTCCAGTTGGTTGCAGTATATTTCTGCTGTGATTGATGAGCCAGTTTTTTTTTTTTTTGTTTAATTTGGTTTTTAAGTTATTTGTACGAAATTTGGCGAACCAATTTGTTATTGTCTGCTGCGTAGTAACACTAGAGCCAAATACACTATTAATGTTTCGCGCGGTCTGCGATGTCGTAGTTCCACGTAAGAATTCATACTTTATAATACTGCGAATTTCCGATCGTTCCATTTTGCACCAAATTAATTTTAAAAAAAAAGTTTTTGATATTCTTTAGAGCATACAATGACTTCTTTAAACAGGCGAGACGTGTAATTTTTCAACAAAAAAAAAAAAAAAAAAACAAAAAAAACTATAGGAAAAGTAAAGCACTGACAGCTAAAGAGATGTAAAGTAAGTTAGAATTAAAAATTCAGGACATTTTCCGGGATATGTAATGGGGCGGGACATTGAAATTTTGCTAAAAACTGTGCAGCGAATTTTTATTTATATAAAAGGATATGGAAAAAATTTAGTAGATAAATATTTCTTCTGTACTAAACTTTTACTAACTAAACCTAACCTAACTACCTAGTTTTTAAGTGCACACTACTTTATTTTTCCCAAACATTAGCCCACTTAAAATTGTGTATTATTGTGCAATTATCCTTTATATAATCTGGATTTTTTGTTTCTGTATTTGTTTAATATCTCTGACATTGTCATTGGCCTACTTTACTACATTTTCCCCCAGGATATTTTGAATGAAAGACATTCTAAAATATATTTTAATGTATTAATCATTATTCTACAAAATAGCCTTCTAAATATCCATTCTTTTAACACTTTTCCCAATTAACCCAATTTTCGAAGGTTGCTAAACTTCACAAAAATTATTATTTTATACGATAATATCAATGAGTGAAGTAATTTTTTATTTCAAACCAGTGGTTCTTAAAATACATACTTATTTTAAATGGGAACATTTTTTTATTTATTCGATAAAGTATTTTATTTTTAATTCAACTATGTATATAAACAAGTCATCCTTACATCACAATATAATAAAAATAATAAATAAATAATAGGTTCCCAAACGTGTTAGTGTGACGTTTTGACCGGTCCTATTATTTCTGTATAAACAGGTACTCATTTTAGGTATTAAATACTTGATACTGACTTGACCCCGTTAACTTGAAAAACGTTAATTTTTCCTAATATTTGGATAATTTTTCAAAGATCTATCAAAATGTTTCTCATATATACACAATTTAAATACATATATTTTGTTTTTGATTAACAGTACAGTTTTAAGGATTCCACACACCAAAGCGGCCGAGGTGGCGGCCGCGGTGGCGGCCACGGTGGCGGCCACGGTAGCGATCAGGTCTCCTCACACTAACGAGGTGGGAGTGGCGGTAGCGGTAGCGATCAGTTAGTGAATCACGGTATATAGTTGTATGATAATATTGGACCTTGCTTGGGTTATTTCATTTTTTCCCTTTGGAATGTTAAAATTTAAAATTCCAACAATGAAACCATGGAAACGAATGACATATGTCAAACTTAAATTAATTTTCTTACATATTTTAATGACAAAAAATAAATAAATGGGATATTTGTATTAAGAATGACACAAAAAATCAAAATATAAAGAAAATGACATTTTAAAATGATATTAACCTTAACCAAAAAATGTTTGTTGCAAGTATGATTTACAAAGCTTAAACAAAACGGCTGAAAAGCATTATTTAAACGATGAAAGTAACTAGATTGCAAAATCTAGTTCCGCCTAATCGTTTGGAACAGACTTTACCATCAATTTCCAAAACTTTTCCTATTTCGTCCCACACTTTATTTATTTTCCTAATATTCTTGTAATCAGGATGTGCTAAGTCATACAAAATTAAATGATCCTTTACTGATCTATGATTTTTTCTGTTAAATTATCTATTTTCGACATTATTTTCTTAAATATATTCACTCTGTGGTATATAAACAATGAATATCGCGCGGCCTAACGCAACTTGTCGAGTTTGGCCGCCAGTGTTTGGTGATCGCTAGACTGAACGCTGCAGTCGGTAGCGTTCTCAGATAGCGGAACGCTTGTATGTGCGTGGTCTCATTGTATTGTATAGGTTGCGTTAGGCCGCTGCATTATCGCCACCGCGGCCGCCACCGTGGCCGCCACCGCGACCGCCACCGTGGCCGCCACCGCGGCCGCTTTGGTGTGTGGAATCCTTTATGATATACAAGTTTGGACGAAACAAACGCAAAAGTGAACATACATCATACAAAAAACAAGTTCTTACCTTCCTAATTCTTTCATATACTTCTGTTCGATACTTTTATAACAAGTTAAAGAAATTATTGAGTTTTTTTACTCGGTTCTTCTAAAAAAATTTACATAAAATGAAATGAAAACTGTGCGAAAAGAAGTTTTGATCGATTTAAGAAAAGTAATAGTGCGCTTATCAAATGAAGGAAAATCTCTCCGAGAAATTGGAAAAATCACTGGTAAAAGTCATGCTACTGTACAGACCATAATTAAAAATTATAAAACTAGTAAGTCTTTTAAGTCAAAACTCTATGTTTTGACCAGTTCTATACTGGTCATCCAAAAAAATTACACGAAGACGAGAATCTGTAATAGTGAAGAAATTTAAAGAAAATCCCAGGCTTAGTGCTCGGAAAATAGCTGCGGAAATTTTTGCAGAGTTGGGAAAGAGGGCCCATGCAGGTACAGTTCGACGAGTACTTAACAGAAATTTTTTCTCAAGAATTGCTAGGAAGAAGCCATTTGTTAGTGAAAAGAACAGAAAAGCAACACTTGAATTTGCAAATAAACACGAAAAATGTGATCACGAGTTTTGGTCTAAAGTAATATTCAGTGACGAGAGTAAGTTCAACACTTTTCAAAATGATGGGAAGGCTAGGAACTTCAGACAAAAAAATACAGTTCTTGAAAAACGAAATTTAGTTAATACGGTGAAGCATGGAGGAGCTAATATATTCAACTAATATAAACTAATATAAAAAAAATTATGTGAAGTGTGAATTTTCACACATTTCAGGGTTTTGCAGGTATTTAGTAAGTGAATGATGATTATTTTGGATGCGAAAACAAATTTTATATTTAAATATTTTTTTTGTTAATTTTAATTCGAACGCCTAATACCATTATTTAAGTTTCTAAATATGTGCAGTATTTTTTTTTTTATATAGCAAGGTTCATTAAGAATTTTAAAAATTGCGCCTATGGCTTTCATTGGTTGTTATAAGTTCCGTCCCTCTGATTTCGTGTACATTGAAACAAAATTAAATTATAATTTAAACAATTATCACTGGTTATTAAATTTACGCTTTTAAAAATTAAATGCAACATTTGCCAAAATATAACTAGAATTTTGAAAAAATAATTTAAACAATATAAAAATTAAAAAAAAAAAAACAAAATAATATAGTCTCTCTCACAGGGTTCGATCCCTTTCGGATCGGGTTACTTGGTTGAAAAATCAACGACTAATACCACTACACCAGCAATACGTTCCAGTGTGGCGTGTTACAAAGCTATAACTTGTGTACATTATTACCCAAAAATCACAAAAAATGCGTTTTTCTCCAAAAACATAATCTGATCAAAAATTCCTGTTGTACTATTCCGGTTCACACCAATGTACATTACTTAGAATTTTTTCAGATTTTTAGTTTAAACCATCTGGGCGACAAGGTGTGGGACAAAACATTTTTTGCACAATTTTGGCAAAAATCGCTTCAAAATAATTTATTTTGCAAAAATAAAAATTTGATCGTTAATCCACGTACTAAGGGCTTTCATTTGATATCCTACTCAGAATTATAAAAAAATATTTTTTTTTTCGATGAGCACATATTTGTTTATATGTTTAGGGGGATATGTTTTTTAGATGTGTTAGTATTTTTCCTATGTGCGGGTCAAAGAGTTGTATAAGCATGCCAAATTTCAACTCTCTAGGTTTAGCCGTTTGGCTACAATTTTTACCGAACAGACAGACAGACAGACGACAAAATGGCGGTATAAGGGTTTTTTGGTCATACCTACAAAACCCTAAAAAGTAATATAAATATAAACTAATAACCCAAACTAATATATTCCTAGTTTGGGGGTGTATGTCAGCCGCAGGAGTTGGAAATTTGATATTCATTGAGTCTATAATGGACAGATTTATGTATTTGGAAATGGGTAGACAATTAAAAAAATCATAATATAAAAAACAAGGGTGAACTCAAACAAGCACTTCAAGAAATATGGGAATCCATTGGGGAAGAAGTTACCCAAAAATTGGTAAAATCCATGCCCAATAAAATGAGGGAGATAATAAAACAAAACGGGAATCCAACCTCATATTAAAATTTTTGTAATATTCTAATATTAAATATAAAGTTTGATGTGTATGTTCACTTTTGCTGTATTCGTAAAATTATTTTTACTTAAAAAGATGTTATTTGATTAATTTTAAACAAATAAAATATGTGTTGCAAAAAAAAAAAATATTTTATAACGAGTGTATGTAGACTTTTGCTGGTAAGTGTACATTCTAAAAAAAACTTTTATTATCAAATGTACTGTCCATTATTTTCTATCATTTTGGACAAACGACAGGCAATTTCATAATGCCATCTCTCTAAAAGGTTCCGCCTTTGCTCTCAAAAAATCTGTAGAGGTGAATTTTGATATCGTCCAAAGATGCGAAATTTTTTCCGTTAAGGGAATTTTGTAGAGAGCAGAACAAATGGTAGTCGGAGCATATGGTCCAGACATCGCATCATCCGACTACCATTTGTTCTGCTTAATAATGAAGAAAACCAACATACATAGTTTATTGCAAGTTTAGTACCTTAATAAAAAAAGTTTACAGTCACTGTTTTATTATTTACGCTGATTAAATGCAAGACCATTACCTATTTAAGTCTGCAGGTTGCAAAAGTTCTTTCACAACATAAAAATCAACCAAACCATGAAAATGACTTTGGTGAAGTTATTTATAGTTTTATGTTTGATAAATTTAAGTTATTCAGAGTTAAGGAAACCATTAGATTTAACTTGGAATTTTGAAAACGATACTATATATTGGCGAGATGTTCGGCCTTTTTCATTCACGAAACAATCTGCACAACATATTGATGGATATTTTATTGCGGAGAATGAATTTTGCGCTGGAGAACATGGAGGAACTCATATAGATGCTCCATATCATTTTAACGAAAATGGATTAAGAGTTGGAGAAATTCCATTTGAGAAATTAATTCTGCCAGGTAAGTTTTAGAGAAGTCGTTAAAATTGTAATATTGGGTTGTTACATACGTCCGTTCGTTTTTGTTTTTTTTTTCACCTTTTATTCAATAAAATATACATAAAAAAAACTTTTATTATCAAATGTACTGTCCATTATTTTCTATCACTTTGGGCAAAAGCTCAGGCAATTTCTTAATGCCATCTCTCTAATTTTTGTTTTCGCTGAGAAATTATTGTTTGTTTTATTTATTACTATTATTTTTTGTTCATCCTTTTATTATTTTATTTATGTTGTAGGTCTGGTTATCGACATATCTGATGAAGTAGAAAAGTATGGTGCATCTAGAAATTTGTTAAAAGAAGACCTGGAAGAATGGGCTGAAGAAATTGGAAGAATTCCAAAGCAATGTGTACTTTTAGTAAGATTTGGTTGGAGCAAGTATTGGCCCGACAAAAAGAAATACTTTGGAGTTGATGCAGATGGAATTTTTCATTTTCCAGGTAATTTAAAATTTGTAGTTTCTTACTATTTTGTACTAATTCTTTTCGGTATTATAAATATATTATACATTTCTTAGTTTCTTGCGGAACGAAAAGATTTTGAAATGTAGCAACTTTTAAAGATTTATTGAAGCTTTTGATCAATTTCTTTAGCAAAAATCCACTTTAATCGGTAAACAGTGAGCTCGTGACAACTTAAAAAATTGATGTGAAGTGTGAATTTTCACACATTTCAGGGTTTCGCAGGTATTTATTGTAACAGGTAACTGTGTGATGATTATTTGGGATGCCAAAACAAATTTTATGTCAAAATATTATTTTGTGAATTTTAATTCGAATGCCTAATATCATTATTGAAGTTTCTAAATATGTGCAGTATTTTTTTTATATAGCAAGGTTCATTAAGATTTTGAAAATTGCGCCTATGGCTTCCATTGGTTGCTTAAATCATAAGCCTCGCCCTCTGATACCTTCAAATATAGAATTAAATTATAATTTCAACACTTTCCACTGGTTATTAAATTTACGCTTTTAAAAATTAAATGCAACATTTACCAAAATATAACAAGAATTTTGACAAAATAATTTAAACAAAATAAAAATGCAAAAAAAAACTGAAAAAATAAAAATTGACGGGATTCGAACACAGTTTCTTACAGTGGTTTCAACTCACTAAGCGAGAACGCTACCACTGTGCTATACAGGATCACTCGTTTAATATGTTAAATAGCGGATTAAATATATTACATATTCTACTTAAAAACACAAAAAATGCGTTATTTTCCGAAAACATAATCTGATCAAAAATTCCTGTTGTACTATTCCGGTTCACACCAATGTACATTACTGAGAATTTTTTCAGATTTTTAGTTTAAACCATCTGGGCTACAGAGTGTGGGACAAATTTTTTTTTGCACAATTTTGGCAAAAATCGACTCTAAATAATTAATTTTGCAAAAATAAAATTTTGGTCGTCAATCCACGTACCAAGGGCTTTCATTTGATATCCTACACAGAATTATAAAAAAATATATTTTTTTTCGATGAGCATATATTTGTTTATATTTTTAGGGTATATGTTTTTTAGATGTTTTAGTATTTTTCCTATGTGCGGGTCAAAGAGTTGTATAAGCATGCCAAATGTCAACTCTCTAGGTTTAGCCGTTTGGGTACAATTTTTACCGAACAGACAGACAGACAGACAGACAGACAGACGACAAAATGACGGTATAAGGGTTTTTTGGTCATACCTACAAAACCCTAATAAAGTTACAGTTATTTAATATTTCGTATCAGAAGTCTTAAAATAGCCAAAGAAAAAATCGTTTATCATTAATTTGTTATTCAATATGTTGTTTTAATCTTAGTTGTTACTATAATTATCTACAATGTTAAATATTACATTAACTTTATTTTATTTATTTTTATTTAATTTTTTAAATAGTATGTAATGAGTAGTGAACAGACATAAAAGTCTAACAAATATGCTAAATCATTTAAATCAAGCGGCAAATATTCTAATGTGTTTAATTAAATGTTATATGTACGAGGTGTGTAAATTAAGTAACCGTAACATACTGTTTGATCTGGCAACATTTGGGACGCAGAACTTGGAAGGGCAGCAAGTGAACATGTGATACGCCTTCAGTACGAGTTTGAACTCGCTAGAGTAATTTTGTTGTCTTGGCGATTTTTTTTTAGACCTTTCTTCTGCATATGATTTTAAGGTTTCGTTAATTATTTATTATTCAATCAATACTTCTAATTTGTAGGAATATCTGCTGAAGCAGCTCAATGGATTGCTGACCAAAATAAGTTTGTTGGAGTTGGAGCAGATGTCGCTAGTATCGACGCAGGAGATAGCACTGAATTTCCTGCCCACAGGACTTTGACAGGAAAAGGATTATATCTTATAGAAAATGTTAACATTAAAGAAGAATTACCAGGTAAATAAATATACAAGACTCAACAGAAACCAGTGATGGGCGCGTAAGTTACATGATGTAAGTTACCTCATTGTTGACGCGTAAACAATTGATGTAAAGTAAACACAAAAACTCTTGTAAACAATGTAAACAACGTAAACAATGATTTAGATATGCGCACTTATTTTTAATTAACCCAATTTAATTACAAAACCCCATTATCAATACATTTTTATACATAATAAAATTTTAATGTAACAATTTTAAATGAAAAAGTAAGTATATAAAATTAGGAAAAGCCAATATACTTATTAATAAAAAAAAATTGATGTGAAGTGTGAATATTCACA
Source organism: Liopterus haemorrhoidalis (assembly GCA_963971575.1). Lineage (NCBI taxonomy): Eukaryota > Metazoa > Arthropoda > Insecta > Coleoptera > Dytiscidae > Liopterus > Liopterus haemorrhoidalis. The sequence goes on from OZ020619.1 coordinate 40,546,843, forward strand.
CATTTCAGGGTTTCGCAGGTATATAATAAGTGAAGGCGGTATGCTGAGTGTGTAGGACAAATTTTACTTTGTAGTAATCACGGCAAAATGAACGATATTTTTAAAATAATTTATCGTCTGTTAATCATATAATAAGACTGGTTATTAAATTTACGCTCATAAAAATTAAATACAACATTTGTTAAAATATAACTAGAATTTTGACAAAATAATTTCAACATAATAAAAATGCAAAAAAAAAACAGAAAAAATAAAATTCACTCCGGTACTCAAACTCGAAACCCTTCGTTTTCCAACCAGTTTAAGAGTGCTCTAACGCATGTAGCCATCGCACGCCATGCATGTGAGTGTCTTACATTGGTAACTTTTGTACTTTGTGAACCAAAAACCACAAAAAATGCGTTATTTTCCAAAAACATAATCTGATCAAAAATTCCTGTTGTACTATTTCGGTTCACACCAATATACATTACTTAGAATTTTTTTAGATTTTTAGTTTAAACCATCTGGGCTACAGGGTATGGGACAAAAATTTTTTTGCACATTTTTGGCAAAAATCGCATCAAAATAATTTATTTTGCAAAAATAAAAATTTGATCGTTAATCCACGTACTAAGGGCTTTCATTTGATACCCTACTCAGAATTTAAAAAAAATATTTTTGTTTTCGATGAGCTCATATTTGTTTATATTTTTAGGGGGGTATGTTTTTTAGATGTTTTAGTATTTTTCCTATGTGCGGGTCAAAGAGTTGTATAAGTATGCCAAATTTCAACTCTCTAGGTTTAGCCGTTTGGCTACAATTTTTACCGAACAGACAGACAGAAGACAGACAGACAGACAGACAGACAGACAGACAGACAGACAGACAGACAGACAGACAGACCGACAGACAGACAGACAGACAGACAGACAGACAGACAGACAGACAGACAGACAGACAGACAGACAGACAGACAGACAGACAGACAGACAGACAGACAGACAGACAGACAGACAGACAGACAGACAGACGACAAAATGACGGTATAAGGGTTTTTTGGTCATACCTACAAAACCCTAAAAATGGAATATGCATCATTATATAAGTGTAACAAGTTAGTAAATATGAATATTAAAAATAAACTTTTTTCTTTAAAAAAATCAGTCTAATTTTTTTAATAACAAAATACATTAAATTTCACCTTTAAGAAAATCAGCCTATATTTTTAATAACAAAAAGATTCATTGCAAATTTTGCATAACGTCCTATATTTTCTTTCATTTTCTTTAATTAAAACAAAACCTAGATCTTCATAGCTATTCCTTCGGTTTCTTCCCACCATTTTTTTAATAAATTTATTGTTTTGAACTGAATTTACTATCCATTATTCGTATTAAATAATTAAAACTAAACTAATTATTTGACAGTTTACATAGTTTACATTGTTTACGTTGTTGACAAGTTTACCAATTGTTTACAAAAATTTACACGTAAACGTAAACAATTAAAGTTTACGTGTAAACGCCCATCACTGACAGACACCAAAATCGTCTGGAAGTGCAGCCACTCACTAAGCAATCCCAAACGATTTTGGTGGAAAATTATTAATAACTTTTAATATTTTATTTATTTTAGCTAAAGATTTCACCTTATTTGTGATGCCGATGAAAATATTATATGGAACAGGAGCGCCGTTAAGGATTTTTGCAACACCCAAAGTCAGATTTGTGAAAAATTGTTAAAGATATCGGAAAGCAAACCGACGGAATATAGAAAATATTTAAGATGTATTTTGCGCAGGTGGACAAAGCTTTTAATAAGTATTAAACCATAAAAACAGTGTTAAATAACTTTTGCCGTCCACCTCACCACACTACACAAAACGCAAATGTGATATACGGTTATGTCAGTGTTTCACAGCTTAAGTTCTCTAAGAGGTTCCAAATGATAAAAAACTCAAAGATCTACATTTTAGATATTGGGTCATTCCATGTCAAGTGGTCTGATTTCAGAGAAGTGCCCTGCTCGACCATCACGTATTTTGATGAAATTTTGTATGGACATTCACACATGTCCCCAACGAACATTGGTAAAGTTTTACGTTCATCCATGCAATACTTGCTGAGATTTAGTAATTTGTTTGACCCCATACCGCAGCCTTCTATGTTATGACTCCGAGATTTCGACAACTTTGAGACACAGTATCTCTGCCAATATTTTGTTGAGAGAAACAAAACTTTGCCAACTTATACAACTATTTGCGCTCTATTAAACAAAATAATAAACAAATCTTCATGAGCGATTCCCGTGAAGAAAATTTGGATCAAACTTGGCCTAAAAAATTTGCAACTCGAAAAAATTTTAAAGTTTTGCTTTTTATACCTCTGAAAGTAAAGGTACGATATACGTGAAATTTTGCACATAATAACTTATCAATACAAGGTTAACGAATATAAAATTTCACACTCCTAATATTTTTCATTAGTTCAGGAATTGAGTGTAAAGTTGATGATTTTTGTGAAAATGCTAAAAACAGGGTATATTTAGCCCACTTTTACAAAAATATACCCTCTGGAAACTGTTTTAAATTATTTTCATTAGAAAGAGCATGTTTTAATCCCCCTAAAAAAGTAGGACTGGTTTTTCATCCCTGGTATATAAGGCCTTAGAAATAGGGACAAAGTTGAGACCGTTTCTATCACATGCTGCTATCGCAATATCGCATGCATTCCATTATTTTTCATCTTGTTTGTTTTATACAGGCATTATAAGTACCTAAATTGCGTTGATCCATGGTGACATTGTCACTACCAGTTCAGAAACTTGAACCAGTAACCCCATCGCCATAGGGTCACGCCCGATAGCCGTGCAATACCAGCCACGGGTGGGTTTCCTGGTTGAGGATCCCAAGCTTCTAGTTTGGTTTCTTCGTTAAGGTTCCAAAGCTTTGTGTGGGTATCTGTCCGGTTCCCAAGCCAATGATTGGGCAGCTTATTCTAGGTTCCTAAGCCTGAAGTGGGTATCTTACATGGTTCCCAAGCCGAAGTTCATGATATTGGTATGAATTGCCAAATTCCAACTATTGCTTATTTATTATTGAATTTAGTAGCCACTTTCTTCAGTGTCACTTCTTGGAATTGATACTGTCGGCCTGGTGACATAACTGATGGTGCTGGAAGGCCACAAATAAGGTGTTGTGATGGAACCCAACAAATATCTTTGAGTGTAAAGTTGATGATTTTTGTGAAAATTCTAAATTTCTCTTGTGAAATCTCGGAGTCATACCATAGAAGGCTGCGGTATGGGGTCAAACAAATTACTAAATCTCAGCAAGTATTGCATGGATGAACGTAAAACTTTACCAATGTTCGTTGAGGACATGTGTGAATGTCCGTACAAAATTTCATCAAAATCCGTGATGGTCGAGCAGGGACCACTAGACCACTTGATATGGAATGACCCTATTATTACAAAAATGTTTTGAAACACTGATACAAATCGTATAGGGATTTGCAGTACAGTGAATGTATAAAGACAGTGTGGCCAAATAAACTGTAGCCGCCATGTTTATTCCAGATTTGTATTGAGTTATATGGAATAAATGTTAATATATCCTAATATATTATAATATTTCTTAAATTTTAATAGTTTTACGTATTTATGTTTATATATATGTGAATATCAATTTATTGTTAAGAAAAAACATGTATATGATTCAATATTTATTAAGATAAATATTGAAATTGCCTACCGATGAAGGTATTTTTTTGAAATGTTTGCAACATAAAAAGAAAATAAATGAAAAAAATTCTTAAAAAAGAACATGAAAGGAAATAAAAGAAATATGTTTTTATTATTTTATAATTTTATTTGAGGACCTATGAAAACTAAAACATTTTTTTTAAAAAACGGAATTACATTTTAATTTTAATATTTTAAATTTAAGAAAACAGGTTCAAACAGGACATTAGAATTAGAATAAAAAGATAGGGAAAAAATGATGATAAGGTTCTATAAAAATTAGAGAACCCAACATTTCTCTAATTTTTGGGAAAACGCATGTTTATATATATATATTAAAAAAAATAGGATATTTTCATATTAAAAAAGAATAAGCAGAACATGTTATATACCTTGAGTTCAAAAAGAAATTACTTAAGAGTTGGCTATGGAAAAATAAAATAATGTATACTACAAGCTTAATGTAACAATAAATAACTTATGACAACAAGAGTGATTTAATTAATTCAGACAGTAAATTAATTCTAAAGCTTTCTGTTGACATTACTTTTATTTTCCATAGCCAACCCTTATGCAATTTCTTTTTGAACTCATGGTATAAATGATATATTAATAAAGAAAATTGATGTAAATATTATCAATTATGCATTTATTCAACTAAAATTATGGTCAGGTGAAAAATAAAATGAAATCAGCATGGAATAACATTAAAATTAATGAAAGTAAATACTTCTTATAATGGTGAAACCATCCATTGATTTACTGGCATAATGTTTTTTTATGTTCATTTAGCCTTTTTTTCCCAGCAATTTTAAACCTAAACATAACAAAACGTTTCATTATTTTTAATTTTAATTTGTGAAAATTTAAAATATGTGCACAGTTTACATTATCTACATTACTCATTACTCATCACAAACACAACAATATTCACTATTAAACGTCTAAATATACGTATATTATTTGAAAATATCACTTAAATCTGTTGAAACACAAGCTAAACACATGTAAACCATATATAATCTGTAACAAAGTTGGAAGAAATATGGCGGACTTCAGCTCGACCAATAGAAAATGAGACCATCGTATGGCCACACTGTCTTTATACAGTCACTGTAATTTGCAGTTAAGCACCCTACCATCTGGTGAGCGTTTCATGAACTTCTATACGACAGATAACATTTCGTTTTGTGTATTGGTTTTGTATGAAGTTTGTTTTTAAAGTTTTATTATAATCATTGAAAAATGTATAATATATACATATTGTTGTGTGCCTATGTGCAATTCATTGAAAAGAAGAAACCCGGAAATATCGTTTCATTTGTTTCCACCAGTATGAGACACCGTACAGTTCTAAACAAAATTGGGAAAGCAAGAGGTTAGGAATCGACGCGATGTTTAGATAAACAATTTAAAAATTGGAAAAAAGCCCTTATATGAAAGTTTGCTCATTACATTTTAATGATAGTGACTACAAATAATATTTTCAATTTTGTATTTATTATCGCATATCTTGAAAATTCCTGTTATTGTGTGTGAGTTTGATTATAATGCACAAGTCTGTAGGCATAATGTATAAATTTTTATGAACTCTCTGTTTTTTTCTGTGACCTCACACAATATTATATGCCCAGCATTGTAGATTTCTACCCCTTCATAAACAACACGGGAATTATTATTTAAACCTCCAATATAATTAAAATAATCGACAATGGAAAACTGTTCCGCCATAACTTAAAACCAGATTACAAAATGTAGTATTTAAGATGTTTACAAGTAATGTCACTTTAAAAAAATGTCCTCACAATACGTGTGTATACTTACTTGTTTATAAAATTTTAAAACATAATCAGAAAATCGCTTACAATTATTTATTTTTTGTCGTTTTTTGATACACTTTTCGCTATTATTTACTAGTAAATGTCAAGTGGTATCTGTTTAAGAATGGTTTCAAAAATACCCGCGTGGCGCTACGATCTTAAAATTTTTCCCCTATAGTATTAATAAATAATTATTATGTACAAAGGTTGCCTTTTATATTTAGGCATTTATATTTAGGCATAAGATCAAAAATAATTATTTATCAACAAATGTGGCTTTACTGTTTTTCAAAATATCTTCCATGAAGATCAATACACTTTTGCATGCGTTTGAACCAATTTTCGGAGAACTTTTTCCATTCCGATTGAGGCTTTTTCCACTGCGATTGTCAAATTATGTGGAATCCAACACAAACAAATCTTTTTGACGGTCAAATGTTCATGCAATAGATAATGTATACTGGTCCCATTAATGACCAAGGATATCTCAATCTTACGATAAGTCACAAAACGATCTTGCAGTATCAGTTCACGCACAGCATCAATGTTTTCCGGAATAACAACCAATTTTGGACGACCTTCACGAAACTCGTCCTTAGCGAACTATGGACACAATTTAAGTCGGCAAATCATCGATAAACAGTAGTCCTTGATGGTGCTTCATCGCCATCGAATTAAGTTTATCGATGCACTGTTGTTGGGTTAATCCACGTCGAAAGTTAATCGCTTGAAAATGTTCATGATTTAATTCCATTTTTAGTCGAGATGATTTTTTTCAAGTTACTGTAAACAACACAAATACCGCTCGTACGGCAAAACGTTCTGAGTACGTATACCGTCAAAAATGTCGAACTTTATTATGAATTATCATGAGAAATTTAACTGGAATGCATAGTATTATGGTAGGATAAAGATCCTAATGAACAATGAATAAATTAATAGATTTTTTTTTAAATATAAATGTTTACTACACAAGTATTGTACTAATTATCACCTCAATCTGTCCCCCCTCTGCACATAATGTTTAATGAAAGACATTAGAATTATATGCCGCTTGATATGAATGTTTTTAACACATGTTTTTAACACATTTCTTAAAAAGAATAAATGTATTCGTTCCCTAGTGACTAGGATATATTTAAAATTGTTATTAAAATGTAAATTACATAAAGCTAATTATACAATTTAAAAAAATCTAATCAGATACTTTTAACCAATGAATAAGGTCACAGTTTAAAAGGTTTTCATCAGTGTTTCTCAAAATGTTATACGTGCTTACAGCTCATTTATACAGGGAGAGATTAATTACTACTCGTTTGCGAAATTACTCGCTGCAAACTGTCTAGTAAACTCTACTAAACAAGTCTAGTAAGCTAATATCACAATAGATGGCGCTTATATATATATTCTTTATTTCTCTCTAGGCCTTGCGGCGTTCAGGGTATTAGCCATTACAAATAGAAATAAAATAAATAAAATAACCAAAACAATCCAAATTACATAACATACAATACAGAACAATTTAATTTACAATATATTATATTACATTTTCTCATTTCTTTCTTCTGGCTCCAGTGTCCCTCGCTTTCTTCCTATTCTCATTCTGGTTTCCCTCTCCGATCTCCTTCGCCTTCTGCCTCCCACCGGGCCTCTTCCTTCCTTCCTTTACCCCTTCCTATTATCCTTCCCTATGGCGCTTATATTTTGTGTACTAATTTTAATAAGATTATTTTGTAAGATTCCAGCGCTCTAGCAGGAGTTTCTGAATTTCAAAATTTAAGCATCGACATCGGTAGTAGACATCGATATTTTATCGATACTACCATAGGGTGACCATTTTCTTAAGAAGGCAATGCGGGACGGAGCAAAAAAAAAGGTCCTCATCTCCCAAATCCAAGTGAAGAGAAAAAAAAAAAAGGTCCTCACCTCCCAAATCCAAGTGAAGAGCAAAAAAAAAAGGTCCTCATCATCTCCCAAATCCAAGTGAGGAGCAAAAAAAAGTCCTCATTTCCTCAAATACAAGGGACTTTTGCGGGACTTTTGCGGGACGCATCTTATTGCGGGACTAAATGTTAGAATGAGGGACAGTCCCGCCAAATGCAGGACGAATGGTCACCCTATACTATCGCCATCTGAACATCGATGGTAATAACATCGATGTTTTAAAAAAAAAATCCATGTTTTCTTCCATGTTTTACATCGATGTTTTTTTCCCATCCCTAGCTTGAAGAGGCTGTGCAGTCCAGGCAAAGAGGGCCCTACAAAATTTATTGAGGGCGGGTCCCCATTTCCATAGTTACGCCACGGTCCATCGAATACGTTACTGAAATTACCAAGCATTTCACTTGCACCCTGTATTATTAATTATTATTGAAACTTTGTATAAACTTTCTTGTGCCACTGCTTCAGGTTTTATACCGTAAAATTTTAATTTAAACTATTTGTTATAATTGTTGACAAACAGTGTCTATAAAAATGGTAATGATATAAATTGGAATTCAGTTATCTATTTAAGTCAATTTGAACTTCAAATCATTGTAAACGCCTCATCTGTCAACATGACTCAGCTCAAGATATTTTTATTTTTGTGTTTTATGTCATTAAGTAATTCTAAATTAACAAAGCCAATAGATTTGACTTGGAATTTTGACAATAATACTCTCCATTGGCCTAATGTTCAACCTTTTGCATTCACGAAACGTATAGCTGATAAGAAAGGTGATTCATTTTATTCTACGAATGATTTTTGTATGGGAGAACATGCGGGAACTCATATGGACTCTCCTTATCATTTTAATGAAAATGGGTTGAAAATTGGACAAATACCTTTAGAAACTCTCATTGTACCAGGTAAGAATATTTTTTTACATCCAGTATTTTGTAAACAATAATAATAATAATATATTTATTGACTTAGTTATATTAAGGCCCGGTCTTTCCACCTTCAGATAAAGTTCCAGGTAACTATCTGACAGATAAGGTTATTTATAACTTCATCTGCTGAATAAATGTCAATACCAGTCAGTGAATCCAATACGTCAGGCTCATTATCTGTTAGATAACTATCCAATAGATACATTTGTATAGAAAGAAGGGATGACATTTACTCAGAAGATGAAGTTAAAAATAACCTTATCTGTCAGATAGTTACCTGGAACTTTATCTGAAGATGGAAAAACCGGGCCTAAATCTTTTTTAAGTCAGTACATATACATTTAATTATACAATTTTTATATGATATTACAAGATTTGCATTACATTTTTAAAACCTATATTTAAATAATTCTTCTATGGAGTAAAATGGATGTTCAGTAAAAAACTGCTTCATCATTTTCTTGAATTCGTTATAACTCAAACTTCTGAGTTCCATTGGTAACTTATTAAGTAGTTTGACTGCATAGAAGATCTCACAATTATGAGATTTAGTAAGTCTCAGAAAGATTGGGTAGAAATTCGACCTGCTTCTTGTATTGTATTGGTGTATTTCCGCATGAGTTTGAAAACTGCATATTGTTTTATGGGTCAAAATTAAGGAATGGTACATGACCGCAGATGGAAAGGTCATTATATCCAGTGATGGCATCCTACCGGTTCGGACCAATTCGCGCGAACCGTTTCTTAAAATTATTGAAATCTTATGGAACCGGTTGTTAGAATTATTAAAAATAAATTAATTACCCTGACTTTAGTTTTGAATCGTGCGCCGTGCCCTGCAGTGCTCCAAATGTAATATTTATTTTATAGGTTATTAATAATACGCTCTTAAAATTATTTCCTTATATTTAATAAATAGAAGTAAGTGATTTGTTTTCACTCTTAAAAATACAGAATAGGTTCCTAGATATCACATGACTTTATAGAACCGCTTCCTGAAAATTTAGGATGCCACCACTGATTATATCTAAAGAAATAAAATTATTCCGACAATCAGCTGTGTGGGTGAACGTGTCATTACTCTTGCGCGTCGTTGTAGGCTAAAAATTATGTTACCTGCGGCCGAATGAGGGGTCACATGGGGATGTAATGCCATATGTCATTTGGGAGTGGAATAATGCATAGTATGCAATTCTCAAAAGTACTTACAATGGATGTCAGGTTTCTTAGCAAATATATTGCAGAACACAATTTATTTGTCAAAACACTGACATGCTGATCCCAAGTTAGTTTGGGATCAATTAGTACCCCAATAAGTTCACGGATTTCGGATTATCAAAATTGTTTGCTTTTAGTGTTAAAAGAATTTGTTGGGTGTTGTTGTGGTTTAGGGAAAGTCGATTGGAGTCGGACCAGTACTTAGCTCTCTGTATTGCGATGTTATTCATAGTGTTAACATCAACAAGTGATGAGTATCTTGCTATTAATGTTGTGTCATCGGCGTATTAAATACTGGTTCCACCAATGTACGAGGGGACGTCATTGACATAAATCAAAAAGAGGAGAGGAACGAAGATTGATTCTTGTGATTGATTTGACGAGACATTTTTAAATGAAACAATCTGTGTCCTGTTTTCTAAGTAGGATGTCATCAAGTTGATACTGTTCTCGTCAAATCCATATAAGGTTATCTTTTCTAATAGTATTTCATGGGTGGCACAATCAAAAGCTTTTGAAAGATCTAATAATCAGTATTCTCTACATTCCATGGAACCCGATATTTCAGATAGGAAAGATAATATGGCATTTGTTGTTGATTTACTGCTTCTAAACCCAAACTGTGCCATATTGAACAACTTTTTACTCTCGAAGTATTTTAGTATTTGATTTCAATCCTCAAGCAGTTCGAACTTTCAGATTATTGCTTTCTGTAACAGACTACCAGTGAGTTCTGTAATTTTTTGATTAATTGTAAATTATCTATTTTATTGTAGGTGTTCTAATTGATATGTCAAAAGAAGTAGAAAAGCATGGACCATCTACTAATCTCAAAAAAGAACATTTGATCAAATGGGCTAAAGAAATAGGCCATATTCCAGACAAATGCGTACTTTTAGTCAAATATGGGTGGAGCAAATACTGGCCTCATGAAAAAGAGTATTTTGGACTTGATGACTCCAACAATTTTAATTTTCCAGGTTAGTCTAAAATTATTTATCGAAATTTAGTTTGTTTTACATTTCAATTTATAAAATTTTAGGGATTACAACTGAGGCAGCGCACTGGATTGTGGATCAAAAGAAGTTCGTGGGAGTTGGAGTAGATGACGCTAGTGTCGATATAGGACACGTAAAGGATCATCCTGTGCACAAGATCTTAAATGGAAAAGGATTGTATATCTTGGAAAATATTAATATTAAACCAGAATTACCAGGTAAAATTATTATATTATAAGATTAAATTACAATTTTGTGATTTTAAATTTATTTACAGAAAAAGATTTTACCCTTTTCGTGATGCCTATGAAAATTCATTATGGGACAGGAGCACCGTTAAGGATAATAGCTACGCCAAAAGTAGATTTTGTTCACTATGATTAAAACAACAAAATAAAGTGTTAATGTTTTTTATGTACTTTAGCAATAAGCAAAATATACGCATATATGTATATATATAGTCGGGAAATAAATTAAATAAACAGTACCTACCTTTACAAACAAATATCAATATATCCTTAAGTTTCCTACAAAACTTTCTTTCATTTTTAATTTAGATTTTGTACATATAAGCAGGCCCAGATAGAGGGTGGGGGGGGGCTAGGAGGGCCATGGGTATGGGCACTAGTATGGCCCGGGGCTCCAGGAGCCCCGGCGTCCCGATAATTATTTATAAAAATTACATAAATAAACGGAGGGGTATAGGGCAGTGATAGGGTTCAGCCAGTTTCGCGCGAAACGGTAGCGAAAATTTTCATTAATTCTGCGATTTGGTAGTAAAACATGAAAATTACTAAAAATTATTTTATTTTACATTTCGCATCGTATAAAGAGATGAACAAATAAGTAAAAATCAGCTGTGGCCACCACAGGACCGCCATCACAAATTACTAATATAAAATACATTCTTGCAGCTGAGTAGTTATTATTGTAAAAGTCAATAACGTATTATATTACGTTGACAATTTCATAATGTGTATTTATAATAATTTACGATAACCATGAAACCGTACCTGCATAAAAACAAAAAAAAAATGTCTCAAATAAAAGTTGTTAGCTATTGCTTTTATAGCAACTTTTGTTAAATACATTTTTTCGAAATATTTCTCTGTTGTGAAATATTCGTAAAAATCTTAAAACCGATACGAGTAAACTCCCATTTCTAGTTAACTGATTTTTACCAAAAGTTGATCAACTCGTGCCATTGATGTCAAAAGCTTAAATATGAAGATTCATAAGAATCCTTTTATCCGAATTTGCTCTGCACGTATACACAGACCGACCGACCGACAGACAGACCGACAGACAGACCGACAGACAGACAGACAGACAGACAGACAGACAGATCGACAGACATTATGCTACAAATAGTTAAAACGTTACGTAGGGACCTCAATTCGTGGAGATCCATCGAAATCTCGAAATGTCAAAATCGGTATGATCACAATATCTCCCTTATATATGTTGGCGGTCGGTAAAAAATAATATTGTATATTTTTTTCTCAATGGTCACCAAATTTTAGCTAAATATAAATTAATAATAAATAAATAATAATTTATTGACAAAATTACACGTAATGTGTTTTAAGTCAGTCAGAAATACATACTTAGGTCATACAATAATAAAATTTATAAAAACACGTTGCAAAAACACATTTACATTTATAAATTAAAAATTACCATTTTACTGGCTTAAAATTAAAATTACGTCTCTATAACTTTTTGCAATAAATTTATGACGGTTATTAAATAAGAATTTTATTCAATAACCCATATTAATTTCGTTAAGAACTTTCAGTTAACATTTTGGGTTAAAATAACCGAGACAAATAGAATAAGTTGAGACAGAAATCTATTTTTCAGTGTAAACTTTTTCATGTTCTTACCCAATCAAAAACAAGATCGAAATAGCTCCTATCTTGCCCACACTCCATTCTTAAAAAAAATGAAGTATAGACATAATATTGTCCTAGTCATCCAGCATTCTGTTGGCTTTTTACACATATTACATACAAAGCCCTACCTAAATACCTACAAAGCCCTGAAATGTGTAAAAATTAACACTTCACAACAATTTTTTAACTATAAAATCCGATATATTGTTTTGAAAATCTGGCAACATTGGGCTTTAATAAGATAACTTTATCAACAAATATAAATCATCAATTCTTAGAATTTTATACGGAGTTTTATGGACTATATTTCAGTATTTATATTAAAAAATTGTAAAATAAACTATTTATTAAAATTGTTGACAAACACTGTGTCAGTAAATATTGTAATGATACAAATTTTGCTCCAATTATCTATTTAAGTTAACTGGAACTTCAAATCGTCTCATAAACGTCAATAAACGTCTCATCTACCAACATGATCCAACTCAAGTTATTTCTGTTTTTGTGTTTTATGTCTTTAAGTAATTCCAAATTAACAAAGCCAATAGATTTGACTTGGAATTTTGACAATGATACTCTCTATTGGACTGGTGTTCAAACTTTTATTTTCACGAAACAAATTGCTAATAAGAAAGATGATATGTTTTATTCAACAAATGAATTTTGTGCTGGAGAACATGGAGGAACTCATATGGACGCGCCTTACCATTTTAGTGAAAATGGGATGAAAATTGGAGAAATACCTTTTGAAAATCTCATTGTACCAGGTGAGAATATCCTTAATTTTGTTATTTTTCTATTAATTTTATATTATCACTAATTTAATAATATTGATGGATGTAGCTGTTACCACTTGATGGAACATTTTGAATAATACAGAAATAACCAAACACACTTGGTTAATGTTCCACAAAAATTAATTTATTAAACGCTTAATATACCTACAGCTGTGTTCATAAGTATTAGGCACCCCCTGTAAAACAGGGCGGCTACGAAATGACCTCGAAATCTGTTTACGTTTTGTTATGGTCTGTTAGTTATCTTAAAACGTAAACATTTAGAATCAGTTTTTATGCATTTTAAGCGTGTTTATATTATTCTTCGTTAGTTATTCATAGATAGTCGAAAGTGATAGTCGAAAAACGGTGACATTAAAAACTTTTATTTTTGAGTAATTATTTTTATTCGGTGATATTTTATTAAATACAAGTTTAAAAAACTATTTGTGTGAAGAATGCCAAAAAAAACGAGAACTGAGTGAAGCTGAGAGGGCACAGATCGCCCTTTTATCTTCCATGGGTTTAAGTCAAGTGAAAATTGCCAAAAAAAATTAAATGTTCACGCTGTGCTGTTCAAAACACGTTGAAAAGATGCAAAGATGACAATTCATTTACATACAAACGAAGAAGTGGAAGAAAACGGCGAACAACACAGCGAGAAGACCGCTAGTTGCTGCGCTTATCGCTGCAAAACCATAGAAAAACGTCCAGGGAGCTTGCTGCTGACCTCCAAGAAACGTCTGGAACATCGATTTCATCAGTAACCGTTCGGAGGCGTTTAATAGAGCAAGGATTAAAAGGCCGCAAGGGTAGAAAAAAGCCATGGCTCTCCGCAGAAAATAAAAAGAAACGCTTTTTATGGACCAAAAAGTATAAAAGTTGAACGACTAACGACTGGGCGAAAGTGGTTTGGTCCGATGAAACAAATATTGAGGTAACAAAACTCATGTATATTTTAAAATTTAAACTTAGTTTCGATCAGTTCCATCAAATCTGGAGACCTTTAAATATTACGATAAATTAAGGCTTTTCTTTTGCTACATTTCAGATTTTTGGCCACTCGGGGCCCCAGTATGTGAGGAGGAGGAAGGGCGAGGAATACCGGGATGAGTGCATCGTACCCACAATAAAACATGATGGTGATAGTATAATGATATGGGGTTGTATGAGTACCCATGGTGTAGGAAATGTTTTTATTTGTGAGGGTCGTATGAACTCCGGTACCCACACCACCATGTTAAGAGAGGTGTTAAGGCCGTCTGTTGAAAAAATTTTTGGTCAAAACTTGGGAGAAGATGTCAGAGATGTTTATTTTCAACAAGACAATGCGCCCTGACACACTTCCATGGCATCAAGGAAATGGTTCTCTGATAATCTAATTCGGGTCTTAGATTGACCAGCTCAATCCCCTGACCTCTCGCCAATTGAACACCTGTGGCCCATATTGAAGAGAAAAGTACACGAACATCCCACGACATCCCGGGGTAAACTTAGACAAAAAAAATTGAGCGAATGGGAGAAAATTACCCCAACCATTTGCTCAAAATTAGTACGTAGTATGCCGAAACGATAGCTGCGGTTATAAAAGCCCGAGGAGGGGCAACAAAATATTAAAAATATAATAATTTTTATTCAATTTATTAATAATAATAAACATTTGTTTCAATATATAGTGTATTTTTAATATCCCAGCTCCTTTTTGCATATGTATTTAAAATTTACTAGGGTGCCTAATAATTATGAACACAGCTGTATATATGTTTTGGCTTCTTATGCAATCATCAGTAGAAAAAACGTAATTTTAAAATCAGATATCAAGAACATATGAGAGCATGGAAATTAAATAAATCTGAGTCGTCAAATTTAGCTAAACATTTAGGGCCGGTTGTTGAAAACTTAGCCGAGTTTAACCATTTGGTTAAACTCGGTTACAATATAACAATCCCATAAGTAACCATAGCAACCATTTTCTGACCTTTTGGTTATAGTTAACTAAGCTTCCAGAAACCGGCCCTTAATAGTTAGTAATCACCATTGTAAATAAGACAATTTAGACCAGTGTTTCCCAACCGCCACTCCGCAAGATTTTTAGCCGGTCCGCATAATTATTTTTATGTACAAAAAATATCCACCTTGCAATTAATTTATTCAATAAAAATGTTCATTTTACTCAGAGTTGGGCATTATTTAACTAAACTTTCAATCAACTAAAAATTTGAATGAAAATGTAATCAAACTAAATTAATCATTCTTTATTCAATCAATAATAGATGTAATCATAAATCCTTAACTAAATGATAATCATTAGTGTCAAATCATTAGTTTTCAATCATATTGTGATATTTTGTCAGAAAAATTTGAATCGCTTGAATCAATTTATATATTACATACATATATAATATCCTTTACCCAAATCGGAACAAAATATACCTAATACCCAAATTCTCAATAATTTTCGGTCTTCTTGCAGCTTTAGAAAGATCATTACATTTTGCCACTCTACCGACCAGTGACCTTCCCCCCTAAGAAGGAAGGAAATGAAAATAAAAAGACACAAACACACTAGAGAATTTTAAAAATAGAGATGAGGAGCTTTTTTTTTTAAGTCGTCACTTGTATCTTAGAAGTGAGGACCTTTTTTTTAGGTCATCACTTTATATTTACATAATTTAAATAATTTTCTCTTCCGGGCACCCCCCAACAAAAATTCCTGGGTGCGCCACTGCTACCAACCTTAGAGAAACAACATATTTGGTAATGTTTTCTTCAAATTTTTGTTGTGACAATGTTCCGGCTCTAATAGTTCTTGATTTTTGAGAAACAACTGTTTGTCTACCTTTAGAATCAATGGCCATTTCAACACCCGAATTTTAGTTATTGGAGGTTAGTCAAATTCTGATGCTGTCAAGTTAACCTAATATATTCGTGGACTTATGATTTTTTGTTAAATTTTTTTGCAAGTTTTGTTAAAGTTTTTCTTGAAAAGACTGAAAAGTTTTAGTTTTTTGCTTCTAGAGCCTCAGGGCTTCAGAATTTGAGGATTTTAACGTGTTTTTTATCCCCCTTTATAAAACCTGTCCCCAATTCAAGAGTCCGCATATTTTGCGGTGTATAACCCCCCCCCCCACTCATATTTATCGTTTTTTTTAACTATCTCTCTTGCGGAAATTCCTTCTGAAATTGGGTTGTAGATCCTTCAAAGCCAGGAGGACGTCCCTTCTTTTCCTTTTTTGGTATATGAGGTAACTTCTCCCCCCAATCTTATAGTGGTGTTCAATGAACCAAATTCCCCAAATAAGTTATATTCTCTGTCGTATGCCTCTCTTGACTTCCGGGGAAGTAAATTTTGCAAGGTATTTACTGCAATATGGTGGGGTACTGACAGCTGACAGCATATTTCAAAACAACAAATCAGTGATACCAACATATAACAAATATTGCATAAAATGATACTGTTTGCTATTAATACAAATTTATCAAATTAAAGAATAAATGGGAAAGTAGAAAAAATAGTGAAAAAAACTCGTTTCATAAGGCCTTTTGCCGCACTTGTCTATTAGAAAACTCGTGAAAAAATCAAATCTCAATCCTGAATTTAGTTTCAATCATAACTAAAAATTTAATCATAATAATGAGTAAATATTTAATTTAGTTACCAGTGTGAATAACTGCATTATGAGTGATGTACCTTACTCATTAATCAAGTCTTGAAATTAAATTTTTAATCTCAATCGTCAATCATTAGTTTGATTGCAATTTGCCCAACTCTGATTTTACTATGCAACTATTCGCCTAATAAGTTATAACCCACGTAATTTTGAGATGAAAATCTCGGTCCTTAATCTGTTTAATTGCTTAAGTAATAATTTGTTTCTTTTTTCACCTATTAAATTTCATTTTTGTTTATTGTTTTTTTTTTGTGTTTATAATCAGTGCAATAAAAAATATAAAACTTTTGCGATACACATTACTTTCTAAGCTTGCCGGTCCGCGAATTTTTTCTGATTCGCTTGCCGGTCCGCCATAAAAAAGGTTGGGAAACTCTGATTTAGACATGCTATCTTGGAAAATAAGACGGTAAACCAATTTCTTAGAAGCATTTGAAATTAAAAATGCACAAAAGAAATGGCATAAACTCATTAACGAACAACTAGAACTGTTAAGGGCGTATCACACTAGAACACTATCCAAGTTTTATTTTGTAAGTCTTCTTCCAGGATTCAAGTCTTCACGCCTTCAGCTATCACACGGGAAACAGGGAAAAGTAACTTGCGTCTGCGTACATAACGTTATCAATACACCCATCTCACTTGATCTGACTGAGATGGTGAGGCCGCGCATGCGCATTTGAAGACTTGAACTTCGTCTGTCTTCTAGAGACAGGGGAAATATATCTGGAAGTATTTGCTCAGACTTAAAGACCTAGGTTTTTTGTCATGTTATCACACACACAAGACTTCGATTCGAATGCAAAGACTAAAATTTTCCAATTTTAGACTTGAATAATAACTAAGCCTTTAGAATCGCCCACACTCAAGATCTTGTTCAATAGTATTCCTTAATCCCTTTCGCTTTTATTTGTATATAACGGGTGTTTTTTTTAGAGGTATAGAACTTTAAATTGCAATAAAACAACGATGGATTATTCGATTGACATGAATTTTTTTTTATTCGAAAGATAATCTTGTGGCATTACATTAAATCATACCAACAAGACGGCGCAACATGTCACACAGCTCGTGCCACAATCGATTTATTGAAAGACACGTTTGGTGACCGCCTAATTTCACGTTTTGGACCTGTGAATTGGCCTCCAAGATCTTGTGATTTAACACCGCTGGACTACTTTCTGTGGGGCTATGTAAAGTCATTGGTCTATGCGGATAAGCCACAAACGCTTGACCATTTGGAAGACAACATTCGCCGTGTTATTGCCGATATACGGCCACAAATGTTGGAAAAAGTCATCGAAAATTGGACGTCCAGATTGGACTACATCCGAGCCAGCCGTGGCGGTCATATGCCAGAAATCATATTTAAAATGTAATGCCACAAGATTATCTTTCGAATAAAAAAAAATTCATGTCAATCGAATAATCCATCGTTGTTTTATTGCAATTTAAAGTTCTATACCTCTAAAAAAAACACCCATTAGTTTTTACCTATACATTTCAACTTGTCAACATTCTATGTATTATCTCATTCTTCTGATGACGATCTAACAAGCCGAAATATATATATATATAAAGGTCCGATCTTTCCACCTTCAGGTAAACCTCTTGTTAACTATCTGACAGATAAGATTATGACACAGATAATTATTATTATGTTCCAGATAACCTTATCTGTCGGATAGTTTTATAAATTAATTTTTTTGTAACTTTAAATGTGTTTTGTTTTTTCTGTGTTATCACTCATTTATTTTAGGTTTTCTAATTGACATATCGGAAGAAGTAGAGAAGAATGGACCGTCCACTAATCTTAAAAAAGAACATTTGAGCAAATGGGCTGAAGAAATAGACCATTTTCCAGACAAAAGCGTGCTTTTAATCAGATATGGGTGGACCAAATACTGGCCTAATAAAAAAGAGTATTTTGGAATTGATGAATCCAACAATTATAATTTTCCAGGTACCATAAAACGTTTAATAAAATCTACCTAAAAACTTGACCAGTTTTTAGGTTCAAATTGTTGTATCTTTGTGAACTTTAATAATTGTTTTATTTTATTTTTTATACTAGGGCAGAGGTACTGAGGCTTTCTATCAATAACTACAACTTTTTTTATTTTTTCGACGTTAGCAATGTTATTTTTAAAAAAACCTGTCTGATCAAGTTCACGCCTGCCGGGGGAACTTGACCGGGTATTCTATTTTGCTTACGAAACAACTCTTACGCATAAAAAGGTGAACTTGCCCATAGAAAATCTTTTTAATAAAATCTACAAGTTGAGGAAAGAAAAAAAAAACAATTAAAATAAAAATTATTCATACTAACAAAATAAGTTAAATATGGAAGAAATATATTTATTTTGAATTTTTCATAATGCAGTATACAATACTAACTGCAAGAACTACTATTTTAAACACTGTTAAACAAAATTAAATAACTCATATTGAAATTTAATAATAATAATATGAATAATGATAAAAAGAATATAAATTATGAACGCAAAGAAAACTAACTATGGGGACGTCATAGCCACTGGAAAATATCTGTCAAGTTTAAGTAAATCCAAAATGATTCACCGAAAATAAATTTTTTACATTTATTTAAATTTATAAAACTTTTAGGGGTAACGTCTGAAGCAGCTCAATGGATTGTGGATCAAAAGAAGTTCGTAGGAGTTGGAGTAGATGTTGCTAGTATAGATGAAGGAAGGAGTAAGGATTTTCCTGCACACAGAATCCTAAATGGAAATGGGTTATATCTTTTGGAAAATGTTAATATTAAACCAGAAATACCAGGTAAAATTATTGTTAGATTAAATTATAATTTTATGATGTTAAATTTATTTGCAGATAAAGATTTTACCCTTTTTGTGATGCCTATGAAAATTCTTTACGGGACAGGAGCACCATTAAGGATAATTGCTACGCCAAAAGTAGATTTTCTTAACTATAACTAATCAGTAAAAGAACTGTCAATGTATTGTATGTATTAGTAATAATAAACAACATGCAACACATAATAGCGCAAAACATGTTTAATTGTTACGGTGGAAAGACCGGTGCGCGAACGGTTGTGTTCTACTGTGCTCGGGATATTGACGGATAAATATTAGTACCTCGTCCAAGATACACCTGCTAAAACAATTTTTTTTGGTCTGCCGATATTAATAATAATTTACGTGTCGAAGGTGAAAAGCGAAAGTTCACACCAGCAGAGGAAATAGCGAAAGGACTTTATTCATCCAAGGGTGTAAACTTTCTTTCGGCCTGAGGTACGTACAAAGTTTTAAAAGCAACTGATTCCAATCACTGCTGTACTATTGCTAAAGTGTTACATATTGGTAAAAGACCACATCACGATATAAGTATATACGATTACGAGGGTTACCTTTTATATTTTTACAAACGACCACTAGATGGCAATATTGAAATGTGTCATTACTATATTCGTAAAATTTTACATTTTTTGTTGTGAATCAGTGGCAGCTTATAAATTGATCGAGTAGTTTGTTGACAGTGAGCGTTAAAAAAACAAGTTTGTGAAAAAATTGATATTACTTGTGAAGGTTTTTGTTGGATGATTTTTTACGATTTTAATAAAGGACTAACTAAATAACAATGCGTAGATTCGCTTCGTTCAACTTTTGGTAATAAAACACCAAGAGACAAGACTGTTTACAACTGGTTTGCACAATTTAGTCGTGGTCGTGCGTCCATCAGATGAATCTCGTGAAGGTCCATCAAAATCGGTTGTGATTTAAAAAAACATCGATGTTGTGCGCAAAATGATTGAAGAAGATCGGCATGTGACTTACCACGATAGAGTCATCCTTTGGCATTTGGCAGACTGCAATACATTCGATTTAACATGAACATTTAGCTGTGAAAAAAATCTATTCCCGGTGGATGCCGCATTTGACCGAAGCTCAAAAAAAGGTTCGTGTTGATTGGTGTAAGGGAATGCTAAAAAAATTCAACCTAGGCACTGCAAAATCCGTATACAACATCATTACAGGTGACGAAACTTATTTTTTAAATTTAATGGCCTTTGCTGCTATGGCAATTATAGCCAGGACAATTCATATGAACCGGAAACTAAGCAACAATCCACTGTTTCTTCATTCTTCATCATGACAATGCAAGCTCCCACACAGCACGTCAAACAATTGATTATTTGAAGGGAAGGAGAAAAATATCAAATTAATGTCTTATTGCCCGAATTCACCTGATGTATACTCTAACGACTTTTTTTTCCTAATGTCAAACAAAAATTGCGTGGACAGCGATTTTCATCACCTCAAGAAGCTGCTGAAGTCTTCGAAAACCATGTTTTTAATAAACCAACTTCAGAGTGGAAAAAATGTTTCGAGAATTGGTTTGAACGCATGCAAAAGTGCATAAATCTTAAAGGCAAATATTTTGAAAAGCAAAAAACAGTTTGTTCAAAAAAAAATTTTTTTCTTTTCTTTGTTTTTGTAAAAATCAAAAGGTAGCCCTCGTATTAATTACTACTGCTTTGAATGGCATATTCAAATAGCCGCCTAAGTACCATGAGTTCAGAAAGAAATTACATAAGGGTTGACTGTGGAAAAATAAAATAATGTCTATTGCAAGCTTTATATAACAATTGACTAACGTTTATGCACAAAGTTTTCAATAGAAACTTATGACAACAACAGTGATGACTGATGAGTTAATTAATTGACAGTTAAAGCTTGCAGTACACATAATTTTATTTTTCCACAGCCAACCCTTATGTGATTTCTTTTTGAAACGTGTTGCTAATTAAAAACCAAAAAAATTACTATCATATTTTATTTTTCATTTCGTAAAACAATAATGCTAATACAGAATTCATCTCTCAATATCACAAAAATAATAAAATCATTTTATTCCTATATAATAAAAATGATATATAAAAATATAAATTTTTAAAAAGGCCATAAATTCAATTGCCTATAAATGCCATATTAGACACAATAAAATTTATAGAAAAAAATGTAATAAATATAAGTTTCTAGATTAAATAAATAAGCATAAAACTCATTTTTTTTTATTTTTATATAAAATTTTAGTTTCTTAAGCAAAAAAAGACTTAAATAATTAATCTAGAAGAGTAAAATAAGATTAAAATTTATAAAATTTCATACAATAGCGTATGATTGTCCATTTCTTGCACTACAAATTGGCATGTAGTATAAAAATAACATTAAAATATTAAAATTAAAAAAAAAAAATCTAAAAATATTTGCACAGCAATAGAAGTACGGGATAAACAATGGTCCTTAACAGTGGCGCACCCTGGCCTGTCCCCTCAAGAAAGAGGGAAATACCAAATCTTTTAATTATCTTAGATAAATGTATTTAAAAATAGAAATGAGGACCTTTTTTTTAGGTAATCACTTGTATTTCAGAGGTGAGGACTTTTTTTAAGTCATCATTTTTGTAGAAATGAGAATAATTTAAATAATTTTCTCTTCCTCCCCTCCCTAAAATTCCTGGGTTCGCCACTGGTCCTTAACCTTATAGTTAACCTAATCTAACTATCAGATTTACTTGGACCGAGAATTTATTTAAGTTTTAGTTTTCAGAACTAAGATCTAATGTTCTTGGTTTCATAAGTGAAACTCTTCCGTATTTCATCGTTTTATATTTATCTTGGATTGCTTTTTGTTCACGGTTTGGTGAATCCACAAAACTTTTGTGTTGACGTTGAATTAAGGGAGTTAATTGTTTCAATGTATACCCTGTGACTGATTGAAGTTGAATGGGCCAAAGTTCTTTTTCTTCAAGTGTATGTCTAGCTAAAGCAATTGCTGAGAAAGCTAATTGAGATGGAAAGTACTGGAGATAATCATCGCCTTCCAAGAGGATCAGTTCAGAAAAATACTGAAAAAAATAAATGTTTGTTAAAATAATAAGTACAATTAAATCTATTTTAATAAAATTAGAAGCTACATCTGTTTTTTTTTTTTTTTTATTTTCGGTCTCATATTTGGATTCTGTCTGTCTGTCCCTATACCCTTTTCACACCAGCTGTTTAAGTTGGGATGTTAAAGTGAAGGAGAGTTGAAGTGTTGGTGTGAAAGCGAATGGCCTTGGTTTAAATCAAGCAAGCTTTAGTACGCAAATCTGCGTGTTAAACATAGTCCGCATTGCCAACATAATTTCTATTATAAAAAAATACTGTTTGAATTTGTGCTGTCAACATTTTATATTATCATAAACAATAATATAAGCTGTTCACTTTTGTAAGGACAAACTATGCTCTGTGTCACCTTAGAAAAATGTGTGTAAGAAGATAGGAGCGATTTGTCCTTGCTTCGGATTGGTTTAGAACGTCATCCCTATTACCATGTTAAAATATTGTTCTTAGTCCAAGTCGACCGATGTTCAGTGTCGTACATTTTAAATATATAATATTTATTTTATTTTATTTTTTTCGAATATTTTGTTATTATTTACATATTAAGACTTTTATTCATATTCTTGGCGTAGATTTTATGGAGAAAATTCTCCATGTAATTTGTTTTTACGCAGTTATATATTTTTTAGGTTATTTGACATATAAATATTTTTTGACACTTGACAATTAATAGATCAAGATAGAGGACTAATGTGAGGCCAAAAGACAGCCCAGCTGATAGTGCCCAAAGAAGAAGTTATTGATATAATTTTTAGACCTTCATATATACATATATTTTTAATTTTTATTTACAATAAATATTTAAATAAGAAACTTTAGCTCTGAAGATATATTGTTTGTTTTATTGCTTTATTTAATCTCTTAGCCAAATCTCTCTTTTTATATATACAGTCTGTTCCAAACGGTTAGGCGGAACTAGATTTTGCAATCTAGTTCCTTTCATCGTTTAAATCGTGCTTTTCGACCGTTTTGTTTAAGCTTTGTAAATCATACTTACAATAAACATTTTTTGGTTAAGGTTAATATCATTTTAAATTGTCATTTTCTTTATATTTTGATTTTTTGTGTCATTCTTAATACAAATTTCCCATTTATTAATTTTTTTGTCATTAAAATATATAAAAAATAATAATTTAATTTTAACATATTTCATTCGTTTCCATGGTTTAATTGTTGGAATTTTAAATTATGACATTCCAACATGAAAAATGAAATAACCCAAGCAAGATCCCTTCTCGTGACAACCTAAAAGAACGAAATTCCCATTTAGTTCCGCCTAACCGTTTGGAACAGACTGTAATATAAGCATATATACGTAAAATATATAATATAACAGGTATTATGTACATATTAGACATACCTACACGTTATATACATATTACCTACACCTGTTTCCATTATGAGTACTATTTTATTGTGTAATTACCTATATCAAAACAAATTCAAAATAATTTAGTAATCTACTTTAATTTATACTGAAATAAAAAAATATTGTCGATTAATTTTAGATAATTTAAATTTATTTTTAAAGAAGGAAATCATGGATTCTGATTTAGAAGATTTGCTAGCAGACGATGATGAAGAAATTGTAGAGTATTTAGAACCCCCATACATAGTTCGCGTTAGACGACTAATCTTATGAACCATTGGGATGAGAAAGAATTTATTAATAGATTTTGCTTAGCGAAAAATGCATTTAATTTCCTGCTTCACCAAATATTCCACCAAATACTACACCAATTAAAAGAAAAAAAAGAAAAATTAAACGGTCGTATTTAATTTTAAATGTTTTTGCACTTCTATTCTGTCTGCAGGATGCATGAACATAATACTTTTTTTTCCCAGGCCCCTTGTTTATCTTTTAGATTTACAGCGTCAGTAGCTTTATTTTCTATAACATTTTAACACTAAATTTACAAG
Source organism: Liopterus haemorrhoidalis (assembly GCA_963971575.1). NCBI lineage: Eukaryota > Metazoa > Arthropoda > Insecta > Coleoptera > Dytiscidae > Liopterus > Liopterus haemorrhoidalis. The sequence goes on from OZ020619.1 coordinate 40,571,667, forward strand.
TTGCCTTGTTTCGGAAATATTGAAATTTGCGCTTCCAAAATCACATTGAAAAAAATAGTTTATAATCTTTGTTAAATAGCTGTTAGTGAATTCTCAAGTATAGCAGAGAAAAACATCTCTTAACACGAAGGAAAAGAGATCCAAATACATGAATCTCTTGTCCGAGTTTAGAAAGCCGTATCCAGGGTATAAAGTTAAGTTCATAGTCCTAATAGTTAGTGTTTGGGGGAAGGGGGGAGTAAAACCTCCAACCGAAGGGAAATCAAGTCCATTCCCGCCTGCAGATCATCTTCCACATTTTTGATCTGCAGGATACAGAAAGTAGTGTTGCTGTGGTCACTTTGCATTGTACGGGCACTGGATTTGGCGTAATTTCTGCGCTGAGTATCGCCAAGGTTTGGGATGCAGCCGTGTGTATTTAGCTCCACTAGCATCTAGCATGGTATGGCTCAAAAGCTTACTGAAGTTGCAACTAATAGACGCTTGTAAACCCAGCCTGATAAACCCAAATAATAATAATAATAAATTCATACCATAGCAAGAAGTGTAGTTTTCTTTTTCAAATTCAAAGCAGTCGCCAAATGCACGATAAATGCACAGACGGTAGGGGGGCAGAGATCAAACTGAAGAACCTTCAAAATCAACTGCTCCATCCTCTTCAATTGTTTTATAGTATACGTATCAGCAGTCAAGTAAATAAACTCTCTGGCTTCTGGAGGATATATTTCTTCGTATTTCGAAGCTATAAGCATGGCAGCCGTTCCCACTAGTTGAAATTTCTGTTTTACAACAGACATTCGGGACAAAAAGGTATCTATATAGTGGACGGCTAAATGGAAGGTTTGTGGATGGAGATTGTATTCTTCTACTACAGAAGAAAGCCAGTCTATAAGGATTGTTCGCATTTTGGAAGAGAGTTCTGGTTGTTTCGACATATATCCAAATTTTGGTCTTTTTAAATTGCGTTCTAGTTGAAGGAGATACTTGTAAATGTTCTAGAAAAAAATAAAAATAAATAATTAATTAACACACACATATTATATCAAATAAAATTCGCATTTCAGCTTTTTAGGTGATCTGTATTACCCAACTCTCCCCAAATACAATTTTTACCGACCGCCAACATATATAAGGGAGGTATTGTGATCATACCGATTTCCATATTTCGAAATTTCGCTGGATCTCCACGAGTTGAGGTTCTTACATAACGTTGACTATTTTTAGCATGATGTCTGTCGGTCTGTCTGTCTGTCTGTCTGTCTGTCTGTCTGTCCGTCCATCCACCTGTGTACACGTGCAGAGCAAATTTGGCTTCAAAGATTTTTATGAAACATCATATTTAAGCTTTTGACATCAATGGCACGAGTTGATCAACTTTTGGTAAAAATCGGTTGACTAAAAATGGGAGTTTAGTCGTGTCGATTTTACGATTTTTGCAATATTTAACAAGAGAAAAATATCTTGAAAAAAATTATTTAATAAAAATTGCAATAAAAGCAATAACTAATAACTTTTATTTGAGACATTTTTTGATAAAACGAAAAAATTTTGAGTATCTATTTTTCATACTTATATGCAGGGTTTCGAACCGGAACTGAACCGAAAACCGAAAAAAAACGTTATTTTTGTCGGAACGAATACCGGAACTGAACCGAAAAAAAATATCGGTTATTTCGGTTCAGATAATGTTTATGTGAGTGAATATAAAATACTTTTTATTTAAGATTATTTTTTAAACCGATGAGCAGAAAAAAATCGTAATTTTTTTAACTGATAAGTAAAAAAAATGCGGTTCTATTATTACGGGGTGCGGGGGGGTTGAATGCCCAGAACCCCCCCCTGGCAGCGGCCTTGGTATGATTATTACAAAAAAGGGATAAAATGTTCTTCTAAATTTAGTAGAAAATAAATTTCTAATACAAATAAAAGCATTTAAAAATTTGTCACTCGGAACTGATCCGTAAACCGTTATTTTTGCCGGAACGAAAACCGGAACCGAACTGATTTTTTATTAAATTGAACCGGAAGGAAAAAAATAAACGGTTCGAAACCCTGCTTATATGTAACGTTTCTATGGTCATGATAAATAATATCTCTGTTAGAAAATATTAGGCCAAGTTATTTCTACTCTGCTGCTAGAATGTATTTTATACAAGTACTTTGTGATGGCGGTCGGTCCTGTGGTAGCCACAGCTGATTTATTGTTACTGAATTTTATGGTGCTAATTACCTCTTGGTAGATTGATGTTTGAAAATAAATATCATCCCTCGAGATTTTAAATAAATCTGATGTTTCAGCAAAGCAGATGTCATCATTTTCTTTATTTTCAAAAATTTTCAAATTTAATTTTTGTTCATCAACTTTTACTCGATTTTCTTTATTCACTTTTTCTCTTCGTTCTATTACCAGTGTTTCTTGATTTATTTGTGTTTTAATCTGTACCTAAAATTAAATTTTTTTAGTCATAATTAAAAAATAAGGAGTTAAACTTACGAAATTTTTTAATTTTCGGTAATTTTCTTTTCGTTTTTTGTAAAATTTTATTAAACCGATTCGTAAATTCATTTTTATGTACTACACGTGCCAAAATGAAATTCTATAATTCATTTTGCACAAACTTGCACACAAAGCTGATTAAAAACTGTAAAGTCCAAACTTGTTAGTTGAAACTTTATATAATTTTTAAAATTGCCCGAAATATGTGATACAATTGAATAAAAATCATTGGATTTCAATTTTAAATTATAGGAAATTAAATAAAAAAATCTGTTTTTGAGTAAAATGGTTACTTACCTGAGTAGTAGATACTTTTTTGGGCACAATTCTAGATTTTACAATTTGATTGTTCTGTTGCCTTAATGGTAGCCTTCTGGTAGGTCTTTGTATTTCTTTCGAAACTACACGTTTCTGTAGAATTTGATTATTTGTATATTCCACTTCCATCTTTTCCATTTGTGTGCTTTTATTTATTGTAAAATCATCTTCATGTATACGAAATGTTGCCATTATTCTACAAAAATTATAAAATATTTACCATAATTTGATTGACGTTTTGAAATTAAAAACGAAATACCTTCTATCTTGTTTAAAATTCAGTTTTAAAATTACGTCTTCTTCTGACCACAACTTGTTTCTCTTTGCTTCGTAAAAATTTTATGCAAAAAGAAACTTTTTGATACTTGTTTATTCCCGTTAATGATTCCCGCTAATGCAAAAATTCAAAAATTGACTTGAAAACAAGAAAAAGAAGTAAATCAATATACCGCCATCTTTGATTTTTTTTTCCAGTTCCTTGGCTGCTGTCAGCCATTTGAGACGTGAGTTTATAAATGTTTATCTTATAAAAACAAAAATTATTATTAGTTTTAAGTGTTGTGCAGTGTTATTCATAAAAAGTAAGTTTAGTTATGTAAAATCTGTTCGGATAATGTGTTTTATTACGTATTTCTTTTAAAATATTGTGTCATAGTTATATATGTGAATTGTATTTTTGTTTTTAGTACTAAATGTTGCTTTAATTAATAATGTCGGTACATTATAAGTTCAAATCGGCTTTAGAGTACGATACTGTTACTTTTGATGGGTTGCATATATCTGTAAAGGACTTGAAGAAAGCTATTATACACCAAAAACGTATCGGAAAAAACACCGACTTTGATTTGCAAGTAACAAATGCACAAACTAAAGAAGGTAAACTATTAATTACAGTTATTTTAAGACAGAAAGTAATATGTTGTGTTGTTGTAGTGTACAGCGATGAAAATGCTCTCATACCAAAAAATACTTCGCTCGTCATTGCTCGAGTGCCAATGGTTGCTCAAACGAAAGGTAAACCTTGGGAAGGTTATGGAAATCAAGGTGCTCCGGGAGCTCCAGGTACAGTAAGAGCGGAAGATGGTGTGTTATCGAAAGCAGTTGATCTAACGCAACTTGACGCATCAGAAGACGATAAGATTAGGGCTATGATGACTCAATCTACTTTAGATTACGATCCTAGCAAGTATGTGTGTTTTTATTATTTCTGCACGTTTAGTGGTAATTCTATTAACAATTCTTTTAATTGTTTTGCTTTGGCCAAATGAGGTTCATAACTAAGTAAGTGGCACAACTTTGAATTCTCGATTTTGTAGTGTAGAGATTTCGAGCATGCTCATTAGTTTTGAGCCATATTTAGGCAATGTAGAGCACTCATATTATTCACAACATCATTTTTATTTTGATATTATGCATGATGATTTATCACTATTATATATAGTGTTATTATTTACATTACAAGATCAAATATTTTCATATCTTTCAAAGTAGTTTGATATTTGTAATCCTGCAATAAGATCCCAGTTAATAATCGGTATATTTTCATTAAATCAGATCCAGGAGGTCTTCTGCTTCTGCATGACCTTTGATACTTTTAGGGTTTCGTAGGTATAATCAAGAAACCCTTATGCTGTCACTTGTTAGTAAGTTTGGCTATTTGTTCAGAGTTGGGTACTGCGTAGGTGTACTAGTGGTACTAGTAGATTTTTTATATATTTAGATAATTGGCTAAATAAAATATATTTATTATTAGTATTATTGTTACATATTGATATATTATATTTGTCATTCAAACATCAGCACACAATCGTTTTGGAACTTGTTAACTGCACATGATTAAACTCACTTTATACTATAGCTCACCGAGGTGAGGCTTGTAATGTTAAATCTATTCGTTCCAAAGGCTCCGTTCACTGTTAAGCCGAATGCTGTTCGTTCATGCTTTCCGTTGAGAAACATGACGCATGTATATATAAAGGCTCTTAGATAAGTAATCCTAGTTTAATCCTGACTTCTTAATTATCAGTAGGTACGTTGTACGTTTAAAAAAATGTAGGTCAATAATAACAATTTGTCCACGAGCGCAGCCGGGTAAGGCAACTAGTATTTAATAACAGATGAAAAGCACAAAAATTATCATTTTTAATGCGATTATGGCAAAAAAATTGTTGAATGGTTACCCCAAGCTTATACTAGGAATAGAGGTAGATTATCTACCAGATAGACCAGGGCTGTTCAACCTTTTTGTATTTGGGATCTACTTTTTTTATATATTTTGTTACTACGCTCAACCTGAACGCGTAACTGGCCACCGGAGAAGCATGGAATGCTTTCCCTGGGAACGACCGCTTCATCCAAGAAAATTTTTAAAATATTGCAATTTTAAAGCTGTTTTTCATGTAAAAATAACCTAATACGCAAAACGAAATTAAAAAATATGTTTATGAAGATTATTCATAGGCTCTTCAAGGCTGCACTTTTAGCACTACTAGGCTGACCAATTTTTTTTGCAGTAATAGAGTATGCTTCGTAGCCAGAGCCGTAGCAATGTTTTTGGGGCTCTTGGCAAATAAAGTAAATTGATAAAATTTACCTCTCTAAATCCAACAAATGTTGAACAAAAAAAAGGTCATCCTCACTCTAGAAATACAATTGATGAGCAAAAAAAAAGGTCAGAAATACATAGTATAACATTTTGTTTCGACTGGTTGCCCTGAGATAGACGGTTGACATTACAAAAAATTTCGGAAATTGGCCCAAGATACAAAAGTTTGAACTAATGGGGAGGCCTATGTGCAGCAGTGGACGAATATGGCTGGTAAATGATGGTACCAAAAAAATATTCTTCCAGAAATTTATCATTCTATCTGTTGATTACTTTAACCTTTATCTACCGAGCGTACAGTATACTGTACGCTAATAGTATTTGTTGTTAGCCGAACGTACAGTTTAGTGTGTGAGGCTTGTGTTTAGTCTTCTATGCTTGCAAAATTAATTCCGGTCGGGAGGTAATACTATGCGAACTAAATTACGTAAGATAAAGGTTAATTTACTAAATACCTATGAAATCCTGAAATATAAAAATTCACATCACATAATTATCTTATCTTAAAAAAAATTTATCATGCAACAAATTTTTTATTTTATATTTTTTTGTAAAAATGTTAAAATTGTTATTTTATTCGTTACTTTTGCAGTTATATGAAAATTCGAGGCTCAAATCAGGTAGGAGTTGTACCATCGAGTTATCGTTGTTACAAATGCCATCAACCAGGGCATTGGATTAAAGATTGTCCATTGGGACACGGACAGGTAAAAAATATTTCTAATGATTTTTATGTCTGCTGAAATCAAATTTATTTTCTTTATAGGAACCAATGGAAATTAAGAAGAGTACTGGAATTCCAAGAAGTTTTATGGTTCCTGTTGAAGGACCGATGGTTCCTGGAGCAATGATGACTCCAACTGGCCAGTATGCAGTTCCAGTTTTAGACCAGTAAGTTTAAATATATATATAGTTCAATTTTTATAAGATTCTTTGACCCTCATAAGAAAATTATGGAAAACTGATTTAAAAAAACACATCGCTGGAAAAATATAAACAAATATGTATTCAACGAAAATATAAATAGTTGTTAAAAATTTTCAGTGGGGATCAAATCTAATCTCTCAATGCGTGAATTTTCGCCAAAAAATGTGTCATTACTTTTGTACCCAATCCTATTTCTGATATGGGTTGGTCTAAAAATCTAAAAGAATTCTCAACAATGAACATTAACGGGAACCGGAATAGTTCAACAGAAACTTTTGATCAGTTTAGTTTTTCAAAAAATATGGAAATTTTTTAATATAATATTTTCAACTTCATATTTTCCAACTGTAGAACATGTTGACATATTTATCAGAATGAAAATATTGAAAAAATCTTCACAAAGTTACGAGCTGTGAACAAAAACAAAAGAAATAACCTAGATGATGGTAAATTAGACCGTTCGAGGTTATGTCACATTTGAAAACGAAACACAAAATATATATTTGGAGGTTATGCTACAACTAAACAGTTGGAAATATCTTAACACATATATATACCTAGAATTCCCTAAAAAAAATGATGAAAAATAGAACTTGTTCTATTTTCAAAATAAATTGATCAATTTTTTTGTCAATTAATTGACGAAATTTTTACACTTTACACACATCAATTAATTGAATGTCAACTTTTTCAATTAATTGATCAATAAATTGAATCGTGTAAAACCCACTTAAGGAAATTTTGATTTGAATAGTTTGCACTTTTGAACTCTTATGTCATGTTGCTATTATAAAGATAATTAATATTGTCACATTATTAATATGTCATATCATTTGACATGTCATGTTGAAAAATTGTATTTTAATTATAATGATCATAATCATAAATTATGAAGTACTGCTTGATACAGGCTATTCTAAACGTTTAGGCGGAACTTGATTTTGCAATCTAGTTACTTTCATCGTTTGAATCGTGCTTTTTGACCGTTTTGTTTAAGCTTTGTAAATCATACTTACAATAAACATTTTTTTAAGGTTAATATTATTTTAAAATGTCATTTTCTTGATATATATTTTTTTGTGTCATTCTTAATACAAATTTCCCATTTATTTAATTTATTGTCATTAAAATATGAAAAAAAAGTATTTTATTTTTGACATATGTTATTCGTTTCCATGGTTTCATCGTTGGAATTTTAAATTTTTACCAGCCTGAAAAATTAAATAACCCAAGCCAGGTCCCTTCTCGTGACAACTTAAAAGAACGAAATTCCCATTTAGTTCCGTCTAAACGTTTGGAATAGCCTGTACTCAATCTACTAGATACTTAAAAAAACCTGAAATGTCGTACTTCACATAAATTTCTTGTTTGCAGTCAAGCATATAATGAAGGGCCTAAACATGCAACTGCCCCGGCACAGGAAGAAAAACTAGAAATTCCAGAGGACTTAGTTTGCAGTATTTGTAAAGATTTACTCACAGATGCAGTTATGATTCCATGCTGCGGAAACTCATTTTGTGATGAATGTAAGTTTTTATTAACTACTAAATATATTAAACCAGCGTTTCCTTAAAATTTTCTAGCACAGAGAATTTTTTCATCGCGATAACTATTCGCGACTAAAATTACCGAAACGGCCCCACTATCGCCTTCTGAACTTTTGACACGAAAAAGGATAGTCATCTGTCAACGCATGTAAACAACATTGGTTTATAAACAATTTTTGGTCAAATTTACGTTTTCTTGCTGTATACAGTATATTTGAATTATAACCGAGTATTAAAAAAGTGTATAAATATATGTGAATCAATTTTATAATAAAATTTGCTGTTCGTAAATGAATAATTTCAGAGGTTATAATGTTGGTGCCAGGTTATACTCACAGAGAAAATTAAATATTATAGTTTGAACTTAAAACATTTATTTGAATACTTAATATCTACACATTTATTCAGAAATTTTATAGAAAGAGAACTGGTAATTTATTCTACACAAGAAAACTGTCAAATATTTGCAAACTGACACACTTATTGAACACCCACATGAAATAACAAGAGGTTTTAATTATATTAACAATAGTTTACACAACATTAAACGATTTTCTTGCACATGTGAGGCAGGGAAAATGAAAAATTCAATGTTAAAAGCTTGTTTAGAAACATCTGAACAGTAGAAATTCCCTTCAATAAATAGAATCAAAATTTTAGAATCATTAATAAACTTTCTTCTTCACTTGTAGCAAAACATAAGTATAAATGGTGCATTAATTAACTTTTAACGCATTTTTCTCGTCGGTATTAAAATTAAATTCCAGAACTAATAAAGAAACTTTGTCATACACTATAATTTTTCTATTAATATTCATCTAATACTGGAAGATGTTCTTCCTCTGAATGGCAACCATACTCACAACAGGGAGTATTTAATATTTTTTTCTTAAATTTATCATTTTATTCGTTATAAAAACGGACTGAGAATGGACAGAAACAAAAAAAAAAATAATTAAAAAACACGCTGTACTGTAAGTAAACAATGACAGTATACTTTTTAGAAGTATTCACTTTATTGCCGCTAGAGGGATACGCGTTAATTTGAGTCACCAATAGCAGGAGTAACAATGTAACCTATGTTTAAAGTTAAAACAATCGTTAAGTTATTACGGACAGAAATTAAATTTCCTTGGTACAGTAATACCCCGTTACTCGACTGCCTCTTAGCTCAACGTTTTCGCCACTCGACGTAAATGTCGAGAGTGAGAGTCGACGGAAGCATCGCTATCCGAAGCGTGATCGAGTACCGATCACGTGATATATATTTTGGTAAACAAAGCAAAATGAACGCATGGCCAGCAGTTCGCGCCTAGATATCTTCACGACAACTCAGATTTAGTGCAGCTATGAACTTTTTGTTTTTTGCTAAAATAAGTGATTTATAATTATGGGTCCAAAGGATAGAAATGTAAGCATAGCTAAAAGGAAAACATATACATATATGTATTTCCTTATATGTATATGTATATATGTACATATGATTCCCTTTATTTCTTATGGAGAAATTCGACTCGCCATTCGACGTAATCGCTACTCGACGCTTTTTCAGAACGAATTAACGTCGAGTGGCGGGGTATTACTGTAATCACAAGATGTGTTTGCTTGATATTTCATGCATTTTTTTTCTTTTTATCTTAATGACCTTTGCTGCTGTGGCAATTAGCCAGGACAATTTTTAATGCAATTTATTGCCATTAATATTTTATTTTTCATCTAAATAAAATATTTCAATACTTTTTCTTTTAGGTATACGAACAATTTTATTAGAATCTGAAGACCATGAGTGTCCAGATTGTCATGAAAAAGAAATATCACCTGGTACACTAATTCCAAATAGGTTCTTAAGAAATTCAGTATCTAATTTTAAGAATGAAACCGGTTACCATAAACGTATAACTTACCGTAATGCTGGTCAGACGCAAGCCAAAACTTCAGAAGAAGAAGAACCTAAACAGGTAATAAAAAATTTAAATATTTGAATAGAAGATTTTATTTTGAATTTTATGTATATTTTTATTTTTTATCTTTTAGGATGCTGTAGTTCATCCTGCGGAAAGCACAACTGCTGAAATGAAAGAGGAAGTTAAACCAGATTCACAAACCGGAGAAGAACTGGATAGAACTGATTCTAAACGGCCTGTTATATCAGAAGCAGATTCTACGGAAACTAGTAAAAATATCGTTAAAGAAGAAACTGCCCAGGTAACCAAATTTGCATAATAATATCTTATCCTGTATCCGTAATAAGTTCAAATTGTACTGCTGTATTTAGTACAATAATTTGGCCACCAGTTAGCGTTTTCGAGCCTATCATTTCTCAATACTTAGTGAGTGACTATCATCGTTTTACGTTATTTTTTTGCGCAAATTTTACTAATTTTTGTATAGGGATTTGCAGCTAAGCACCCTACCATCTGGTGAGCGTTTCATGAACTTGTATGCGACAGATAACATTTCGTTTTGTCTATTGGTTTTGTATGAAGTTTGTTTTTAAAATTTTATTATAATCATTGAAAAATGTATAATACATATTGTTGTGTGCCTATGTGCAATTCATTGAAAAGAAGAAACCCGGAAATATCGTTTCATTTGTTTCCACCAATATGAGACACCGTACGGTTCTAAACAAAATTGGGAAAGCAAGAGGTTAGGAATCGGCGCGATGTTTAGATAAACATTTTAAAAATTGGAAAAAAAGTGAGCCCTTATATGAAAGTTTGCTCATTACATTTTAAAGATAGTGACTACAAATAATATTTTCAATTTTGTATTTATTATCGCATATCTTGAAAATTCCTGTTATTGTGTGTGGGTTTGATTATAATGCACAAGTCTGTACAAATCTTTATGAACTCTCTGTTTTTCTCAGTGACCCCACACAATATTATATGCCCAGCATTGTAGATTTCTACCCCTTCGTAAACAACACGGGAATTATTATTTAAATCCCCAATATAATTAAAATCGACAATGGAAAACTGTGCCGCCATAACTTAAAACCAGATTACAAAATGTAGTATTTAAGATGTTTACAAGTAATGTCACTTAAAAAAAATGTCCTCACAGTACGTGTGTATACTTACTTCGTAAGTATCCTCGTACCTCGTACAGTACCTCGTACAGTCGTAAGGGGTACCCCTTACGATTTTTTAGTTTTTTGTCCATTTTCAAAGGTTTTGTTTGACAATTCGTATTTATTGTAAAAGTTGGGTTATTAAGGCCCCAATTTTTTTTTAGACTAAACAATATACGAATATTTCAAAAATTCAAACCGCAGTTCTCTATATTTTATTGTTCTTAAGTTAGAATTTTTTTTAAATTAAAAAAAAAATTAAATTAAAAATTTGCAAAAAATTTTTTTTTTTATATTTCTTACTAAATGGGTCCTAAGGCTATTTAGGACCTCAGGATTTCAAAAATTTCAACCGCAGGTCTCTATCTCATGTAGATTTTGAGATACGGTCATTCTAAAATGAAATTTTTACATATTTTCAAAACTTCACGGATCAAAAAGGCGTTAACTAAGGAGGGCCCTATTTTTTAAATTGGTAGAAGAAAGTCTGTAGATTTCAAAAATTCAAACCGTAGGTCCCTGTATTTTATTGTTCTTAATTTATGATTTTTTAAAAGCAAATCTATAATGGTCAAAAGAAATAATCTATCTGGCAAATGGTCTCTTATGGCAAATGGTCATAAGAGATACTCTCTCTAGCGGTATTATGTTGAACTACTCTAATAGGCATTGAATCGACATTTTTTAAGACATTGAAAAGACATTTTTATTATTAGTGAAAATAAAATACAAGAAAACGCATTACAAGACATTAAAATATAATTAAATTCCTTCTAGATGTCAGATTACAATACATCAAAAAGTTGTTGTCTATTAGGTTAGTTTCAATTTGGCCACCTTGGCGTTATAATCTTAAAAGGGATTGCCTATTGACGTATTCGATTGGACCACTCTAGAATTGCTCTGCGAGCGAGCAAATGATGTCATGCTCTATCCGAGTTTTACTAGCGAGCTCGCCAGAGCAACTTCCAATCGAATAAGTATTGTTATTTTTAATTATTTAAAAATACAGTGATTCCCTTGCGTAAACAGTGCAGGATAATACTTTATGTATAATTTTTATTATTTTATTTTTGTGATTGCAATAATTAATTTGTTTTGTCTATTTATATTCTTAAAATGTAACTTTTTTAAAATTATTTTATGTCTTTTATGCAATTTCCTAATTTGATTTATTATACAAAAAGATACATCATTACTTTATAAATATTCAATTAGTTCTAATAAACATACTAGCTTTGAAATACCACTACGCGCCACATTGCTCGACGCTGCTCTGACTCTTTTTCCAGAGCAAGAAAAATCGTTCGCAGTGCACTCTCAGAGCAGTTACCTTTCCCAATCAAATACAAATTTTATCAACTCTAGAGTAATTGCTCGCCCAATCGAATACGAAACTTGCTCGCCGAGTGACCTAAGTGGATAGTAGAGTACCCGATCGAATACGCTATATTATAAACGAAACCTTAAGTACCTTAATCAAGTAATTAAATAGATGTTTTTTTTTTCTAGGATAAACCTCCTCTTGTAGAAGGTCCGCCAGGTGTTGAATCCCCAGAAATAAAATCCCCACGTTCACCTCATGAAGATCATCCGAAACAAGGTCAAGCAATAACTAGCGTTGGATCTCAAGTCAATCATCACCACGTATCTCAACATTCTCATAGTTCACGAGAACGTGCGAGAGATAGAGATCGAGATCGAGATAGAGATAGGGATAGAGATAGAGACAGGGATAGGGATAGAGATAGAGACAGGGAGAGGGATAGAGATCGGGATAGGGATAGAGAACGGGATAGAGATCGAGATAGGGATAGGGATAGAGACAGGGAGAGGGATAGAGAGAGACATATACCGCAGCCGATTTATCAAGAGCGAGGACAGGAAGAACGACCTGGAACTCCAACAGTAGATGAGCCAGGGATTGGACCACCAGGTTATGGGGAGAGTTATGGGGGAACTAGTCCTCCTGGAATACATGGAGCTACTACTTTGCCTCCTAGTCAACATATGCATCCACCACCACTCGTAAGTAATCATATTTTTAACTTTTATATTCATAATTTATGTTTATGTATAGAAACATAAAATCGAAGCTCTTTCATTAATTATTATTCTGTAATAGTATACAGAAACTTAAGAATAACCAATTTCTTACTAATTGTTAAAACCTGGATTATGTCGAATAACAAAATGTATAAGAATAACAAAATGTGTAAATATTCCTGTATGCTATAAAAACAGTTGGATTGTAAAAAATGTCTAAATTTTAATTTAAATGCTCTACTGGACGTTATAGACTTTAATGCAGGTGGTACACAGTTAAATAATGTTAAAGCCATGTAGTGAGGACTTTTACTGTACAGTGCAGAGCTATGAGAGGGACATACAATTGAGTGTTTACTGCGGGTATTATAAGAATGAAAATCAGAATTGGTAGCGAAAAGGTGCGGATTATTTTTAACAAATATTACGGCTTCTAATATATAAACAGATGGAAGAGTTAATATAGACAAAACAGGAAAAAGGGATCTGCAAGATGATCTAAAGGGGGCACCAGCTATTATGCGAATAGCACGTTTCTGAAGTACAAAAACCTTTGGGGATTCAGAGGAACTTCCCCAACACAAAACGCCATAGCTCATTGTTGCGTGAAAATTTCCAAAGTAAGCAGTTCTAAGTATATCAGAAGAATCCATATCTTTAAGTTTTTTCAATATAAAATTTACTAAGATTTGCTAAGTTTAGGTATGTTACCTAATATATGCTACATCTAATGTGATTTTGCCAACTCAGATTATCACTTATCATTATACCTAAAAATTTTGTTGATTCGGAACACTGAATACTTTTTTGTCCTTGTAAGTGGATATATGGGCTGGTAATTGGTTCATTTTTGTGTCCATGGAAAAGCAGAGCATGACTTTTTTTTGTATTTAAAATGAGTTTATTTTCCTAACACTATTGACTCGTTGTTTCCAAGTTACTTTTACCATCGTAAGCTAGTAAAGTTGCATCTGCATAAAGCAAGTGTGAAGTATCATCCGCATAGACAAATAGCATTATTTTGAAATTATGTAGGCAATTTATATATAAGAGAAATAAAACTGGGTCAAGAATAGAACCTTGTCCAAGGATTATTGTATATTCTTTTACTTAAAAATTAGGAAATATAGAAAGCTCCATTTTGATCGTTCATTTATCTGCAAATATGGCGTTTTTATTATTAATTTCTTGAATTGTATTTATTTTAGGCTCCCCCTAATCAAGGTCCCCCTGGTCAACAACCATATTCAACTCTCCCGCCTGGAATTTCAACCCAACAACCTCCACCAGGAGTGTATCCAGCACCTACTCTACCACCTGGACAGGCTTATAGACTACCACCTCCTGGACACCCAGACTTCAACAGGTAAATTAAAATTTTATAACTGGTGCGACTCTCTCTTATGTAACTCTTTAAAACTATGCTTGTGTTATACATATATGAAGAGTTTGAGAAAGAAAACGATCAGTTACAAATATTAAATTTTCTAAAATCTAATATTAAATTTTATAAACACATCGGCGGCTTGTCATTATGAATTTTAGGGTAATTTATATTGCTATTAGCTACGATGGTCGTGTTTTTTTATTCAACTCAAAAAATGTGATGCATCATAGAACTGCTCTGCTCTGGCGTCACAGCTGCTATTATATTACTGTAACACTGCTTGAAATAAAAGAACGTTTTACTGCTAGCTGCAAACAATTATATCATGATGAAGTACATAAAGTTCAATTTCATAACAATAACTTATTTTCCTCAACGTTTTAGAAATTTTTACAACTAAATAGAAAATTCTTTTACATATGTCAAAAACAAGACGTTTATAAAATAACATCGGCAACCTGTTACGAACAGTACGCATGCGTGAAGGCAAAGCAGTCATTTGCAAAAGAGCTGCAAATCTGCTGAGCAGTTGCTGAGCAGCAGCAGTAAGACTAGTGTTACACTGTATCCGTGCGTGCGGTAACGAGCGTTTACACTGAACTTTCTTGCCCTGATCCGGGGATAGGTGGTTTCAGTACATAACGTGCGACTTGCGTGCGGTTTAATTCAAATTAAACTATTTTATTTTAAATATCTGTTACTGAACAGCAAAAATAACATTATTTATAGTAATAAAACCAATTATTTTTGTTCCATGAAGTTTTAGATGAATATTTGGGGAGTTACGGGGTTATCCTGAAACATCTCCATTATTGTTGACAGCAAAAACGTGTATGACACAATTGTTGAGAATAAAAAAACAAAAATTATTGCCCGAAGTACTTTTTCATCTGGATGAATAATAACTTTACGTGAATCTCGAAAAAAACAGACAGACAGAAATAAATTTTTTGTTGATTTTTTCGGACAGAAACAAACCTATTTGTGTCTGTAGAACTTCTAAGAAATATAGATAACAAAATAAATAAATAAACCGATAAATAACGAAATAAAAAATCCCCATTGTTATGCAGCAGCATATTAATAATTTTATTCTTCTAATTTTGTAAAAAATCTCTTTTGATCAAAATTCATATTTTTGGCCTGCTGGACGTATCAAAAAACAAACATGTTTGTGCGTCGACGCAAGTTACCGAACGCAAATATGCATGTACTGTAAGCATGCTCATTTAACTTCGTATGTTTGTTTTGTTGTCAGTTCTCGTGCGTTCAAAAAATCGCACATTTCCGCATCCAATGTCTGCACACTAAGAAAAGTAAAATATATTTCAAAGAAAGTAAAACACGATTTTGAAAAATTTAATATTTTACTTGTACCCATTTTCCCCTTATATATGATCTTTTAAAATGTTATCACTTTTGGTATGGTAACTAGTATCATCGGATTTTTTAGGGTCATTGTAAAGCTTTAAATACAAACTAATAACTCCCAGTAGTAGAGAGTAATATCTCTTGACAGTAATATCTCCCAAATTACTAATATTGAACTATGATCGTTCTTCACCTGGACTCTTCATATGTCAAGTGATTGGATAGCAACTCTATCCATTAATTTTGTTAGAGTGTCTCACTGTTAGTTTATATTTTGTAAACTTTCTTGGGGGTGTATGGTATGAGTTGTTTTCATCTGATGTAGGCTCGGTGGCGGCAGCTCGTTCGGTGAACCGCACCCGACACCGCGGGTGTTGATAGTCACGAACGTGGACCCCACGGTCCCGCCTCCAAATGTGGCGGGACCACCGCCTCCGATACAGGGGTAAGACAGAGGTCCATCAGTTGTTATTTTGCTTGTAATGTTTTGTATTTTCGTGTTTTATGCATGAATTGTTTATTTATAATATAAATTAGATATAGATTTTAAGGTTAATGATTTTTAGGTATGGTCCTCCTCCTAGACAAGTTTTTGATCCAACTCGTCCACCGGTGAGTTATGATCCACTTAGACCACCAGTACCAGGAGCTCCGCCTCCTGGTTATCCGCCGTATTCAGTAGGACCAAGGCCTAGAGGAGCTGGATATCCACCTCCGAGGCATATACAACCGCCGCCTCCTGGCATGAATCATAGACCACCAGGACATATACCTGGGTAAGTTTTTTGGTTTTATTTTAAAAATAACATTGTGATTGTTCACTAATTTTCGTACGACATTATCGCTAAAATTGTTATTAGACTAGTTATTGTTATTCTATAGATATCTTATAGATTTCCGTTTTTTGATATTGTGTGTAGTGCATAGCTTTTTAGGTTAAATTCAACGTATTTCTATTTTCTTTTCTTTGATCATATTTTTGGATCACATCAGACCGTTTTAAGACTACTTAGCCTATTATGGTTGGTTTATATACGGAACAAGAATATGGAATGGGAAATAAGAATAGTACACAAGAATAAAAAATATGAAACCGTTTATATCGGACATAACATTTCGTCGCTGCGCCTGCGTACTTGCGTTGGCCTGTGTTTAACGGTTGTCGCATGACAGGTTGTTGTGTTTAATATAACCTTTAAAAAAATTTATGTGAAGTGTGAATTTTCACACATTTCTGGGTTTTGCAGGTATTTAGTAACTGAATGATGATTATTTGGGATGCCAAAACAAATTTTATGTCAAAATATTTTTTTATGAATTTTAATTCGAATGCCTAATACCATTATTTAAGTTTCTAAATATGTACAGTATTTTATTTATACAGCAAGGTTCAGTAAGATTTTTAAAATTGCGGCTATGGCTTCCATTGGTTGCTTATATCATAAATCCTGCCCTCTGATTTCGTCAAACAGAATTAAATTATAATTTCAACACTTCCCACTGGTTATTAAATTTACGCTTTTAAAAAATAAATACATTTACCAAAATATAACTAGAATTTTGACAAAATAATTTAAACAAAATAGAAATGCAAAAAAAAAGAAAAAAATTAAATTAACAGGATTCGAACTCTGCAACGTTCGCACTGCAAATTACAAAGTACATTACGAAACCATCTGAGCTACCAGAGTTTCTGATGTGAAGTGTTACATAGCGAATTAAATATTTAACATATTTTAGTTAAAAACACAAAAAATGCGTTATTTTCCGAAAACATAATCTGATCAAAAATTCCTGTTGCACTATTCCGGTTCACACCAATGTACATTACTTAGAATTTTTTCAGATTTTTATTTTAAACCATCTGGGCTACAGGTGTGGGACAAAATTTTTTTTTGCACAATTTTGGCAAAAATCGCATCAAAATAATTTATTTTGCAAAAATAAAATTTTGATCGTTAATCCACGTACTAAGGGCTTTCATTTGATACCCTATTCAGAATTTTAAAAAAATATATTTTTTTTTGATGAGCACATATTTGTTTATATTTTTAGGGGGATATGTTTTTTAGATGTTTTAGTATTTTTCCTATGTGCGGGCCAAAGAGTTGTATAAGCATGCCAAATTTCAACTCTCTAGGTTTAGCCGTTTGGCTACAATTTTTACCGAACAGACAGACAGAGAGACAGACGACAAAATGACGGTATAAGGGTTTTTTGGTCATACCTACAAAACCCTAAAAATTCAGTAATATGGATTCAGAAGATTTTGTAAATTTATTTGCTTGTGTTTCACACATTATATTGTTGTTTCCAACCTTCTGATCACAGCTGGAAAACATCTGTTGAACAAATTTTATTACGGCCGACATTTTGACCGTTGTGCGCATGCTTATCGTCTCTTATTCTTGGAATAGGAATAAAAAGTTATGGTTGGTTTATATACGGAACAAGAATAAGGAATAGGAAATAAGAATAGTACACAAGAATAAAAAATATGAAACCTTTTATATAGGACATAACATTTCGTTGCTGCGCCTGCGTACTTGCGTTGGCCTGTGTTTAACGTTCGTCACTTGACAGGTTCTTAAAACTTACAAGAAGAATAAATAAAAATAATAAAAACATTTTATTGTTCTTTACAACCCTCTGATCACAACTGAAAAACATCTGTTGAAAAAACTTTATTACGGCAGACATTTGGATTGCTGTGCGCAGGCTTATCGTGTCTTATTCTTGAAATAAGAATAAAATGTTGAATGTTACCAACTATTCTTATGTTTAAGTTAAATTTCATTCCTACATAAACCGATATACGGCGCAGCCATGTTTTAACATCTTATGTACTATTCTTATTTCCTATTCCTTATTCTTGTTCCGTATATAAACCAACCATTAAATGTTACCAACTTTTCTTGTGTTAAAGTTAAATTTCATACCTACATAAACCGATATGCGGCGCAGCCATGTTTTAACATCTTGTGTACTATTCTTATTTCCTATTTCTTATTCTTGTTCCGTATATAAACCAACCATATGAATAGCTTAATTGTTTCTATTCTGTTCTTATTCGTCACAAAAACATGTGACGTTTCCAGTGACTTAACTGCACTGATTCGTCGACTGTCCTATAGTCTTAGTTCAAGTAGTCGTTATATATTATATATAATAGTATTTTATTAAAAAAGCATATAATTGGGGCGTAACATCGTGATTTGATAGAAATATCCAGAGAATTGTTTTTCTTGCAGAATTATCGACGATCCATTGGAAGCATTCAACCGAATGTTACGAGAAAAGGATGAAAGAGACCGTCGTGCTAGACAAGCCCGTAGATTGTCCCGCAGTCGAAGTTACAGCAGATCAAGGAGTCGCACTCGTTCCAGTCGCAGTTTCAGCAGATCTCCCCGGAGGAGAAGTCGTACACCATCACCACCACGTCGACATCGTTCCAGAACCAGGAGTCCACCTCCAAGAAGGAGGAACTCTAGGTCAAGATCTAGATCATTCTCAATCAGCAGGTTAGAAATATACCTTTTCAAATAGTCCCGAATTTGCATGATAGCATGAGTAGATTAGGTTTGAAAATGTAGAGTAACAGGAAAATTATGTGAAAAAAAAGTTGGTGATTTTAAGTTTTTTTGGTGTAGGTCCCGGTCTTTCTCGCGGTCTCCGAGTTTCAGGGCGTCACCTCCTAGAGAATATTCGCCCAGAAGGAGACCTCCGTCTAGGTATAGATCGCCTATGCCGAGGGCTTCACCCCCAAGGTACATCGTAGTCTAAAATTTAAATACTTGAGTTGTAATATATTAAAAAATTGATCATTTTATTTAGTAAAACTCGAATATTTGTGATATGTTCTTAAATGAAACACTTTGTAAATAGTTTCACTGATATTTTTAGGTCATCTATACACGAAACATATCGGTATAGGTAACCCCTTTTATGATTGCAGCGCCAAAGTGGCAAAATCGAAACTAACCAAATAGACCAGGAGTCGGGGAACATTTTTACCCATTACCCAAAGATATATTTCTTTACACCAACGTTACCCCATTGGCTTGTAAAATAAAAATTAAGTGACAAAAAAAAAAAAAAAAACGAAATGTCCTCACTTCTCAAAATCCAAATGACGAGCAAACAAAAAAAAGGTCCTCACCTTCGCAATGACGCCCTTTAGTCAAGCCCCTCAGCGCCCTTTTCCTTAGTGCGCTACTAACACGTTTATAAAATAGCAAATTGGAAAAATTTCCTTATTACCCCCAAAATATTCATTTTTACCCCATTTGGGGTAATTTACCCCGGTTCCCCGACCACTGAAATAGACAATAGGGGAAACTTCCTAAGCGCCCTGACATCTGGTGGCAATTTGCGGAAGATATGAGAATGACATTGTTTTGTTTTGCTCAGTGGAGAAATACGTAATTTTTTGTTGTTTGTGTTTTATTTTTGTGAATCATGAAAAAAAAAAAACAATCAATTGTTGTGTGCCGCAATGTAAATCGGGAATAAGGAAGAATTCCTCTTAAACATTCTATAATTTACCTAAATCGAAAAAAATATCAATTGAAAGGACGTTTGGAGGCAGAGAAAAAGTGGATCGTAGTTTTTTATGGACCCAAATACTAAAAATGGGCCAAAATCCAAGCCCATGCATGCACGTTTGCTCGTTGCATTTTATGGAAAGTGATTTTTTACGTCCAAGAAAAGACTGAAAAAAAACACGTACCCCACCCAAAATTTGCCAAAATCATCAGTTGATATACAGTGAATTTATTTTTTAATGCAACATGTACTATGTCATTACCATGGATACAGTTTTTGAAAGCAATATAAATCGTGTTCATTTTCATTTGCAACATAGACAATTAGTGTGTATACTTTTGCTCATTGCTGATTTAAAAATTAATCAGCATGTATACAGTTGAAGAAAAAATAATGATGGTATCTTGGTATAACTCCCAAATGAGTTTAAGAGAAATTTCTGCTGTATTTAGTGCAACTTATCAAAATCGGCCAATACCAAATCCCTCTACAATTTCAAGACTAGTTAATAAATTTCATCGCGAAGGATGTCTTAAGTCAAAACATAATAAAAAAAGAACAACATCCCACGTGCTTACAGAAGAGAAGCAGTTGGAGATATTATCACAAGTGGAAGAAAACAATCAAAATACTTTAAGATCAATTGCACAAACCGTTGGTGTCGGTATTGTATCTGTTTTTAACTTCTTAAAAAATGAAAAGTTTCGATCATACAAATTTCAAAATCATCAAGAATTGTTAGAAAGGGACGCAGCAGTACGATTTTTGTTTTGAAATGTTTGAAAAAATTAATTCCGACCCAACAATGCTTCAAAATTTTTTATTTACTGACGAAGCAACGTTTACTCTAAATTGTGAAGTGTACAGAAAAAAATTTAGGTACTGGAGTCGAGAAAATTTAAAAAAAGAAATTGCCACCAGATGTCAGGGCGTTTAGGAAGTTTCTACTATACGTTGTAATCTGACATTTAGAAAGATTTTATTAATATTTTTTTCTTGATTTGTGTTTTCTTAATAAATATCATACTTTAGCCAAACAGATACAAAATCTAAAAATCAAAACATATGTAACACGTGCATCAGAACAATAATAAACTTGTCTATTTGGTTAGTTCAACATAATTCCGCCAGATAGAGTCTCTCTTATGACCATTTGCCTATAGAAACGTATTTGATACGACATCGTTAATATATAACTTCCACCAGTAGCAAATGGTAACTGCATTCACCATATCGTATAAAATTATTAGTGAAACTGTACAAAGACGTTAAATTTAAGAAGCTATTACTCGAATCTATCCCCCACTTTAATTTCATATACGTTTAAACCGTCCTCCCTTAAAAGCAGTCATTTTGCTTCCTTTTAAATTGTTTTTCTTATATTTCCAGATATAATAGATATAAAGAAAACCGTCCACCTCTTGATAGGGACCGTGATAGAGATCGTATAGACCGTGATCGTCTTGACAGAGACAGGGATCGTGATCGTGATCGTCTTGAGAGAGGAGACCGGAGTTGTGACCGTATGCTTCCTGACCGTATTGAACGTGATTTCCCATATTTTGAGGGCGGCCCTTCCCCCGATTTCGAGTTTGGAGATAACTACCGCGATAGACAAAGATCTAGTCATCGTGGGCAAAGGTTCGGGAACCCGCCAAGGAAAGATTATCCCCCAGAACAGTTCTACCCGCAAGATATGGGTCCACCAGGAAGTTATCCACATAATAACAGGTATTTGTTGATTATTTATTGTATGATGTAGTATGAGTTTGGTGATAATGGTCGCATATAAAATTTTGTGGTATTATTTAAGGTGATTTTGAAAAATATTTGAAACAATAAAATACATAATTATATGTTGTACAAAGTATTGTGTGCAATTTCAATAATATAACGAGTATTAGTACTCTTTTGTACTCTTAAAAGTATATCTGTACCCCAGAATAAAAGTGCATTAACTCAATTTTTTCATAAAATTACATTTAAAGTCCTCTTTCAAATGAAATTTTCCGTTTAGTTCTGTTTTTATTGGCGTGAG
Source organism: Liopterus haemorrhoidalis (assembly GCA_963971575.1). Classification (NCBI taxonomy): domain Eukaryota; kingdom Metazoa; phylum Arthropoda; class Insecta; order Coleoptera; family Dytiscidae; genus Liopterus; species Liopterus haemorrhoidalis. The sequence continues at coordinate 40,594,024 of OZ020619.1, forward strand.
AATATTGCTTTAATAATAATGTGTAATCTATGTATGGTACTATACTGCATTCCAATAAAGACAATGCTAGAAAACAGGGAAGTCTTTACTTTTAGGCCGCGGTCTGACTAATCGAGTGCTGTCGATCGTTTGTTGTCGAGCAAATTTCAAACACGTTAACTAAGGGCATGAGTCGCACTGTACCATCGTTTGCTGTCAAGTAGCATCAAGTTGTTTGTATTTCAAACCGGTTTGAATTTCACACGACGCTCGAGGCAATAGCACATGCGCATTTAAGCATATACAGTTCATAACCATATATTATTTGACAGTTGGAACGTCAAAAAAAAAAACAAAATTACAATATAGAGTAAAATGGACTCGCTAATTAGTATTAACTGTTTGATAGTATTATTTTAGGTTGGAATATGCACTATTTGACAAGTGAGAAACAAATTTACTTGACACTGAATGATCGATAATACTCGACAGTACTTGATCAGTCAGACCAGCTTTTAAATTTTTAAATGACGCTACACGACTCGGCGCTACGTTACACGACGGTGCTCGATCGGTCAGACTGCTGCCTTACTCCTAAAATATCTTGAAATCAAACGTGAACTTACTTTTTCTGCCTCTTATACGCCTATCTAGGCTTTGGGAACCCATTATTATTATTATTATTTATTTTAGTGTATTGATTTCATTTATGAATAAAACGAATACCACCATAATGTAGGTGAAGACCGCCGTAAAGTATGAGGTAGTGCCTTCTTCTATCTTCTTATTTGGAATGAATTATATGATTTGAATATTTTTTTTTGCTCTCCTATACATTTATTATTATGTGAGTTAATACACTAATTCTGGGATGTAGATATTTCTCGTTATGCATAATTTTTATGTTCTAATAAACTTAGTTCTTCCTACAACTTAACTAAGCTGTGATTTGATAGTCTGATTTATTTTTTCAGATATTTTTCAAAATAAATAGGCCATATTAGGTATTAATTTGGATATGTCGTATAAAATAAATTTTTGACTGATCGTTGAATCAACAAATGATTTTATATATTTATGTTTTTATTCTAAAATGTGATTTTAGACCTTTCGCTATGACAGGCCACTATAATAGTACTCCCCGGACTTGAATTTGTGTACGGATGGATACTATAGTGAACACGGTCGACGCTACCGCTGTGTATGATATAAACATGTTCGTATATTTTTATATGTTATATTATAAAATAGTTATGTATGCAGTTAAAGTGTAAAGGTCTTTTCAATCGAGTGTGAAATTTCGTACAAGGCGTCAGTCGCTTGCCGAAAATGGTAGCACGAAACTCCACTCTGTTATTCTTTTAATTCATTTCGCACATTTACACGTATTACATTTCAATAAGGAAATTAAATATGCTCTATTTGTTGAGCTGGTACAGTGCATCAAAACAAATGTACGTAGTATCAAAGCAGGGTGCTACTTCGCAAATTTAAATATAATGTCATTTGTACACAGCTGACAGAGTTAAGAACCAGGGAACATAGTCGTCCGTTGCTATAATGATAGGCTGACGTATGTAATAAACTTCTCGTATAGTTGTTTTGTCTCGCTGTACCGGTTTTGGCAATGGACCGTACCGCCTATATTGATAATAAGTTAACAATTTGAAAGCAACAGCACAGTCAAGTTTGACTGTGCCCATACAGCCTTTCTGGTACGTTCTGGGGGTATATTCTGTAAGATTTTCGACAATTCTTTGTACAGTGTTCTGTCGAAAGTTCCTACAGTATGCATAAAAATGACCTTGACATTGTGAAAAAGACTGTCGACAACAGAATACACCCCTAAAGCCTGGAACAGAATGCACAGCGCGCTACAGCGTCAGCGCGGCGTCATTTGCGACAGCGTTGCGTAGCGCCGTTGAGAAATTTCGCCTGAACACAATGCAATAATTTTTAACGCCGTCAAGTGTCACTTGACAACCTATATCTGTATTTATACGTGCGCTTTCTTTTATTAAAAGTATAATGGATGATGAAGACTTGTGAATGATGTTATTTATGTTGTATGCAAGTTATTTATACATACAAACACTTTATTATTCAGTAAAAACTGAGGTTAGGTGTTCTGCGTCAACGTTCAACAGCGTCAAAAGTTGGAAGTTGACGAACATTCAGTATCAACGGCGTAGAACGTTGTCCATTCTGTGCACTTGCGTACGACAGCTTGGTTTTAACTTTCTTCTGACAGATGGTGCCGTACGTACGCCGTTAACGCGTCGTAGAACTCGGTGCATTCTGTTTCCCACTTAAGTATATGCGGTAGCGTTTCGCGACCAGTCTTGCCATAGCGAAAGGTTTATTCCCATGTTTGTTGATGCAACTATTTTGATTGTCTTACTCTGTATATAATCAGTTAAAGTTAATATTTAATTGTGATATTTTTTGTTTTATTTTATAAACAATAATAATATTTCCAGTTTTTATAAAAGTCTGTAAAAGAAATTACATTTTTGCTAGTCTTATTCAATTATATTTTAATTATAGTTACTCTTTATCCTGTTTTCTGTTTTTATTTACTTTTTTTTGCGTATATATGACTTGCTTCCATCTGATATTGTTTTTGTTTTATTATCTTGGCGTTTTTAATTTTTAAAACGTACATTTAGAATTGTTTGTTGTACATTCTTAGTTAGTACAGTAACACCCTATATAACGCTTACGATACTTAGAATTTAGAGTGCTCAACGCGATAGTTGCGATCATGACTGAAGTAGAACATTTTTGTAAAAGTCCATTTATTATTTAATTATTTACACAATTGTTCTTAGGTGATATTTTTAATGAGAAAGTTAGTACTGGGGATCGTATTTTATGTTGGTAGCAAAAAACGCGAATGGGGTAACGTTATACGTGGTATTACTGTATGAAAAGTTATTGTTGTAAATTGTTTATAATTTATTGAATTGTAAAAATAATTGTAAGAGCTTATTCTGTGCTCTTTAAATTTGTAGCTCTTGTTAAATAGCGTACACAGACAACAATGGGTTTAAAAACAGATAACTGATGTTCCTTAGTTTTAAATACGTATTTAATTTATTATTTCAATTATACATTTTTTTATAACAAATTTTATTGGCACAGGATTGGCTTATGTATGTTAATTGTAAAAATCATTTGTTCTTGTTAAGTTTTCATCATTTTTAATAATTTTGTCATATTTTTTATTAATTTCTTCATTTTCATTTAAAGATACTTAATCTGTGATAATTCTGTGATAGAAAAAGGTTGAAGATTTGAACCCTCACGCACTAGCGCGACTTTTCTAAGATGGGAGATAACTCTAAGAATATATTAAGTACTAGCTGGTGTACCCGTTGTGGGTAAACCATTTCTCCTTCTGCCTCTACTTTCCCTCGTCTATCAACACATTGTTCACAGAGCGTATAGGTGTTTTTTTAGTTTCTACCATTTATGTTTTGTTTGCGAAAGTGGAAGGGATGTCGTGTAACTCCGTTTATCGTTTCGGTCAAGTACGTAGTAAGACTGTTAGCTATTAGTGGCGGCGTAAAGAAATTGTATTAAGTGATTAGAAATTTATTTCTCAATATCATTTAAATTAAGTTAAATAATTACAAAATATTATTATATTGATTATAGAAGGCTTTACATTATATAAATTCTACAAATAAACTACAAACATATATATAATAGATATACATAATATATAACTTCACGTGTTTGACCGTGAATAATCTTTCATCTTCCAATAGTTTCTGACGTTTTGACTCGCAGGTTGTACAAAAATAAGTAAGCACATTTAATGATAAATATATAAATATACTAGCGTCGGCGAATCAGTGCAGTTACGACACACGACGTAACAAACAATTGCATTGTTCCAAACAATACATTCGTTTGTTTCGTATTGTGACGTAACTGCACTGATTCGCCGACGCTAGTATACCAACATCCTTTATATATTAAAAATAGACCATATTAATGTGACGTCACATACATGTGCTCCATCTGACAATGGTTTTCTTTGGAAGTTCTTGGCTGGTTTAAAATACATGTGTCATTACTTTTGTTACCTTAATTTTACGAATATTTACAATTTTGGAGCAAAAAATGTATATCTTTGAAGTTACGAAATCACTAATATATACAGTTCAGATATTTTATATTATACAATAATGTTTTTATAAACATATAAATAAGTTTTTAAATAATATGAAAATCGAAATATCTTTAGTATTTATTTAATTAAAACTAAGGAAACATTAATATTTTTTATTAAAATGCATAGTAGTGTATTGTTTTACTCCAAATTTGCAACCATTACAGCTACATTCTTTACTGCCTTTCATTTTCTTACATTTTTTGACATGAAAATGAAAATCATGGTTAAAATAAGAACAACATATTGTTCCTTCGAACCATTTAGAAATGGCAAACAGACTTATTACTATGTTACTTGCCATAATTTCAAAATTAAATTTTTCAAAATTATTACATATTAAATTATAATGTATAAAATAAGAATTTAAGTAAATAAATATTGACTTGTAATTTTGACGTGAATCATTCTCTTACTTTGAAAACTTAATTTATAATTCCAAAATACAATTAAAAAAAAAAATGCTTAATTTAAATAAAAGGAAACGAACTGACAGGCGGCAGCACGGAAACCCATTTTATGACGTAGTTACTAATATGGTCTATTAGACACTGGAAATTATATTCAAAATTGGCATTCTCTTTGTTACTGCATTATTGAATCTTACTGGTTACTGCTGTAAAATATATTAGCAAAACGGACTAAAAAAACTTTTGTCGCTGCGCATTCTTTTAAAAGTTCAACTAATAGTTAATCGACTCGTACATATCAACTAGTTTATATATTAATATGCATAAATTTATAAACATAACAATAGATATTTATAGTCGCTACCGGTTGTCGCGTCTAAGTTCTCGTTGAACAAATGTTTTAATTTTTAAAAGAATCTTAAAATTTAAATTACTTGACCTACTAGGTTAAGATGGACGATGGATCTAAAGTATATATGTACACCAAACTTATAAGTGGTCAAGTGTTCTTTTCCATGTAAACGTTTGAGCCTTAGTAACGACGCACCTTTCGCGCATATATGCTAGTTGGTCTAAAAGCGAAGATACATATCACTCGTGAAATAAAGCGGACAATAAAAGCGCTGTAGCGCCTTTTCTTGTGAAGCGGATAGTTCAGAGGTGGTAAACTATTCACTACTGGTCGCGCTATTGCTCTCTGGGTTTAGGTATTTTTAAAATATTAAATTCGAATAAAAAAGTAAATTATTTAAATTTTGTGAATGTAAATACGTTTACAAATAAAAACAATTCGGTCTATAATTAAATATTATTTAACCTTTGAAAGTAGAATATTTGTCTAAAAAATTATTGTTTAGATTTAAATTTAAATAATGTTAAACTTAAATTTTATTGAAAACTAGAATTAATTAATTTTAAAAATTTTAAATTGTAATATTTTCACTTTAGAGACTTGATTGTTGAAAATTTTTCTGTAAAAAATTACTGTAAAATACTGTGGCATTAATAACAAATTTTAGGAAATCTACTAGAACTCTATAGCCTTCAAGATATCCAAATTTGAAGATCTGGAGGAAGATAAAAATAAATATAATTAATAAAAAGAATGGTATGAAAATATAAACAAACAAAATTCAAGTGATATTTTCGATTATTAGTTTATATTATACGATTTTAATTCATTTAATTATTATATTGAATGAATTATAAATTCTTTATTATTTATTATATTTATTTAGAAGAAAGAAAATTGTTTGCTGTGGATTTCATTGGTTAACCAAAGCAGGTAGTAAAACCGTATTCTTCGGTTTATGGTTTCTAGTCATAAGAATGGTAGTTAGGGACGTTATTAAGTAGCAGGTACGAAAAAAGGTAATTTTTTTTTTTTAATAAAAAAAATTTTGGAAAATTATCAAAAAAATTTTTAATAGTTTTTAAGTATTTATTATTCATTTTTACAAACAAAACAACTTAGACCTTATATTTTTACAGTTTTATCAAAATCCTCCAAAAGTTTACGAATATTAAGATTAAAATATGTGGTCTAATTTTTATTTTTTCTATAAATATCTAAATTTTGCAGTAAGGCTTTCCAGGATGAATTTGACAAACTTCAAGGGTCAATTACGTCATTAATTTTAATTAAAAAAAGTTATACCAACATAAGTTCCAATTGAAAAAGTTAGAGTTGTACCTAAAACTGCGTTCAGAGCTCTTAAATTAGTAGACTGTAGACTATAGCTTGTGTAATGTTGATTGTCACTACAAGTTTGTCATAAGGTAACGCGATCGAACGTTTACAGCTCTAAATTTAATGCATTCTGCTTTGTTGACTGTTCTACTAGTTAGTGAGTAGCTTTAATGAGACGGACATATAAATACACATTAGCTATCTCAATTTACATAACCCACAAAATACTGCACATATTTCAACAAATTTCGGAAACCTTGAAACGAAAAAGAATTGCTGTAGTTGCGGTTATAATTTGGTTATTAAAATTTAGTAAGAAAACACGATCTTGCTGATGGCGGGATCGTTAAAAGTCTCAAATGCTTTTATTCCATCGTAGTTGGTTTGAAAAAACATAGATGTCACAACATTCATTACGCATGGTAAGGCGAGCAACCGTACATACCTCTAAATTTAATACGTTGTCGATTGTGGATAGTTTTCTAAACTTTGTAGTTAGTGAGTTGTTTTAATGAGACAGACATTGGCTATCTCAGTCTATATCAGGGAGAACATTTACATTGTATGCCTTTACTTAACTTAACAAAATATCATCGCGCCGATTACAACAAATCTCACCCAAAATTACAAATACAAGTAAATATGATCAGTTTAGGTAATTTGGTTAGGTTTAGTTACTAAAAAACTAGGACATCAGAATTAGGAACACCATAATAGACAATAAACATTTTACGAAGCCACTGTAGTTGGTTTAAAGACATAGTCGCACCTATTCGTAACGCACTAATTTCCTTAGCTGTAAACGCTGCCTGGTATGTTAAAAATATATATTAAACATATCCACAGCGCACAATGCACAGTCAACTAATTTAAAGAGCTCTGAACGCAGCTTTATAGAAAGAAAAATGCATTAAACATTTACTAAAATTGTGTATCTCGGTCACGTTTTAAGGAGTAAGTGCTGTAAATATCAGCAAAACAGTGTTACAAGCTGTAGTATATTGATTTAATTTATTTTCGATGTAGTTGTGGTTAAATAATAATAATAAATGAGAATCATTTTCAAAAAAATATATATTTGTGTCCCAGTACATTTTTACGTCTAACTGAACCTGTTAACGGCACGTTTAACTGCCACAGATTATATCTTTTTTGCTTAAAATTAATGAGACTTTACACCTTTGGAGTCTGGTAGATTCTTCTTGGACATCTTGTGTTGTTTTAGCATATCCGGAATTTTAATGCGTGTTCTTTAAAGTCAATAAAATAACAAAATTTAATGAAATTGTTTGTAGAATTGAATAATTTCCTATAAACCAAAAGCTATCCCTAACGCTTTTTTTAATATTTTGTTTAGATATAACAGCACCCGTGGTCAGCCTACTTACCCTCCACCTTTGATGAGTGTTAAGACTGTCCCACCATTGCTCGAACGTCCTGAAGGAGCTGCACCTAGAAGATACGATGATGCTGGTCCACCAGGTTTAGAACAACCACCACCTCCAGGTTTTGAAAATCCAAGATACGATGGTAGATTCGGACCATACGATCGTACCCGAGACGATGGTCCACCAGGTGTTGAAAGATATGGAAGAACAAGTCCATTCATCGAAAGAGATGAGTTGGAAAGACGTGAAATAGAAAGACCTAGAGAGGTTGAAAGGCCAAGGGATGTCGAAAGGCCTAGAGATATTGATAGACCACCAGCGGACAGATTGGATAGAAGAGAAGATAGGGTTAGAGATTCTGAGAGGACAAGAGAAATGGATAGACCACGTGAAAGGGACAGGGAAAGAAGATATAGTCCTTCTCCGGATCATAGACATAGGAGTTCTTCCCCAAGAAGACGCTCAAGGGACAGATATTCAAGCACAGAGAAAAGAAGAAAACATGAATCTACAGATAGAGACAAAAAAGAGTCCAGATCAGAATCCGATAAAAAAGATAAGAAGAAAGACAAAGAATTATCAGAAGATGATAAGGCTAAGAAGAGTAAAGAGAAGAAAAAGAAGAAGGCCGAGAAAAAAGAGGCGGAGAGAAAGAAAAAGAAGGAGAAGAAAGAAAAGAAAGAACAAGAAAAATTGAAAAAGGCTGAAGAAAAGAAAGCTAAGGAAGCTGATAAAGAAAAGACTGAGGAAGTCAAGGAAGCAGAAGAAAACAAAGAAAACAAAATAGAAGAACAAACAGAGCAAAAAGAAATTGTGCCAGAACCAGAAAAATTACCGGAACCTGACACTAAACCAAAAGTAGAGTTATACGACGATATTCTAGCGGATGGAATTGATAATAATGTTGTAGCACAATATGGAAAAATCGAACAAACAGAAGAAACTCCAGAAAAAATCCCTTCTTTAACACCAGTCAAAAAAGAAGAACCTAAAGACGACCAAAAAACCGACGATGAAGAAGAAAAGGACACTTCATTTGACGGCATCGAACTACAAGTCAGTGAAGCAGAACTAAAATCAGACTTCAACGATCCTAAACCAAAATCAGCAGAAGTTTTAGCTCCAATGCCTGAATTATCCAAATGGGAAAGAGACGAGGAACACGAAAAACTATCCCAAGAATCAAAATCAGAAATGAAACAGATATTCGATCGTCCAAACAAAGTAGTTACTTCTGAAGTAATAAAACGGGCAGAAAATGCTATTTTTGCTAAAGCAATAAACGCTATCCGACCAATAGAGATCAAGAAAATTAGCCTAGATCGAGCTAAATTGTATTCTGGAGAAAAACCACCATCTGAAATATTAATACCAAAGGAACAAGTCAAGAATATCCAAATTACTATACCTGGACCCGGTTGGAATAATGACGTTGATATTGCTCCACCTGGTACTGAAATTGTTAAACTAAAATCTTCAGACAGAAAGTCTTCTCCACCACCCAATAGACTATCAGTCAAAGAACGATTAGGTTGTAAGGTTGAAGAATTAGATAAACTCACCAAAGATGATAGACCTTTCGAAAGAAACCGTTCCAGAACACTATCACCTTTAAGTAGAAGACAAGATGAAACAAGCAGAAATATAGGAATGGGTGAAAGAAGGGTAGAATTAGATGATGGACGTAGAAGAGATGATCACAGAAGAGACGATAGACGACACGATAGAAGACACGACAGAGATCGTGATAGAAGACACAGAAGTAGAAGCAGAGATCACAAATCAACAAATCGTGATCGTCATGATAGAAGACGCGATGATGACCGTAGAAAAGATGATAGAAGAGATGATAAACGTGATGATAGACGTACAGAAAGATCAAGAAGTAGAAGAAGAGATGATACACGTCATGATAGAAGAGAAGATCATAGGCACGATCGAGATAGACATAGAGACGAAAGAGATAGAAGAGATCGTGAAAAAGATAAAGAAAAGGAACGTAAAACAGTCCGAAAATCACGCAGTAGAAGTAGAAGTGAAAGCAAAGATCGCAAGAACAAAAAAGAAGCTCACAAAAAAACCAAAGATAAAAAACATCGCAAATCAAAAGAGAGAGAAAAATCTAAAAAACATAAAGACGAGGAAAATGTTAAGGTTGAATCCAAAGTAATAGTTCAAGATAGAAAATCTGTGGATGAAGATAAGCCACAAGAAAAAGCCAAACCCGTTGAAGATAGAAGAAAACCAACTTTAGATGAAGCAAATTTCGAACCAGATTATGATTTGGAAACAGATTCAGAAAAGGAAGATAGAAAAGAGGCAAAGAAACGTGATAGATCACGTTCAACTGAAGAACCACCATCAAAAAAGAAACCCAAAGTAGATGAAGAGAAAGAAAGTCGTAAAAAATCTCATCAAACTTCTACTTCTGATTCGTCTTCTTCAGAATCTGATGAGAGTAAACATAAAAAGAAACATAGAAAACACAAAAAGAAGAAATCTAAGAAAGAGACTTCATCTAGTAGTTCGGAGAGTGATTCTGATTCGAGTGTTGAAGAGAAGAAGAAAAAGAAACATAAAACTAAGAAGCAGAAAAAGAAGAAGAAATCCAAACACAAGTAGCTGTAAGTATTTTTTTCACAATAATTTTTTATTAGGGGCTTGAGCGCATTAGGCCGAGCGTAAGTAATGTATATTTGTGGATCAGTCTGTAAATGAAATATTAAATAAATAAAAATATTATTAAGTAATGTTCTGTATTTTTTCTTCCCCTTCATCTTTTCCTAGAGTGCTTCTCTCATGAGTTTAGGTCAGTGCTGTCATCGTATATGCTCCAAACAATGACGTCAAAATGCAGTTTACAGCTGGTTCATCTTCTGTTGCTTAATAACCAGTGATGGGCGCGTAAATTACATGATGTAAGTTACCTCATTGTTGACGCGGAAACAATTGATGTAAAATAAACACAAAAACTCTTGTAAATAATGTAAACAATGATTTAGACATGCGCACTTGTTTTGAATTACAGAACCTAATTTTCAATACATTTTTATAAATAATAAAATTTTAATGAAACGATTTTAAATGAAAAAGTAAGTATATAAAATTAGGACAAGCCAATATACATATTAATAAAAATCGAATTTGCGTCATTATACAGGTGTTACATACAAATTTGTAAATATGAATATGAAAAATAAAAAACTGTTTTCTTTAAAAAATTCAGTCTAATTTTTTTAATAACAAAATACATAAAATTTCATCTTTAAGAAAATCAGCCTCTATTTTTTAATAACGAAAAGATTCATTGCAAATTTTGCATAACGCCCTATATTTTCTTTAATTAAAACAAAATCTAGTTCTTCAGAACTATTCCTTCGGTTTCTTCCCACCATTTTTTTAATAAGTTTATCGTTTTGAACTGAATATACTTGTTCAGTAACTCTCTATTAATCGTATTAAACAACTAAAACTAACCTCATTATTTGCCAGTTTACATTGTTGACAATTTTACCAATTGTTTACATAAGTTTACACGTAAACGTAAACAATTAAAGTTTACGTGTAAACGCCCATCACTATTAATAACAAAGCAATTAAGAATTCTGGTTTCTGCGCATGCGACGTTACTGGCTTGTTCTCGTGGGCAAAGCACTCTAACACATGAACTATAATAATAATAACTGCCATACTTCAACTATATTCTATGTCCAACGAGAACTCGGTGTGTAAGAAGATAGGACCGTTTGACCTTGCTTCTAATTTTCTATAACTTCACCACATATCAAGTAAAAAAGAAATTGTTTTTCGTCGACGTTAGCAATTATTCAGTGTCGTACATATGAATAAATTAATATTTTTGCCCTCGTAAATTAATTAATATTGTTATAAATATATTATTTATAGGGTATGATTTGTTATTATTAGTTTAACTATTTGGACCTTAATTTTTATTCTTGGGATAGATTTTAAGGGAGAATTTAACTATTTTTTAACGCAGTTACGTATTTATTAGATTATTTCTCTATTAATATATTTAGGTTATTTCAATGAATATGTGTTTTATAAATAAGGTAAGTGTATTATTTGTCTTGTTTATTTAAATGCTTTATAAACCAATTATTTTTACCGACCGCCAACATATATAAGGGAAGTATTGTGATCATACCAATTTTGACGTTTTGAGATTTCGATGGATCTCCACGAATTGAGGTCCCTACATAACGTTTTGACTATTTTTAGCATGATGGCTGTCGGTCTGTCTGTTCGTCTGTATGTGTACACGTGCAGAGCAAATTCGGCTGAAAGGATTTTTATGAAACTTCATATTTAAGCGAATATTTTATTTTTGCGAATATTTTACAACAGAAAAATATCTCAAAAAAATTTATTGAACAAAAGTTGCTACAAAAGCAATAACTAATAACTTTTATTTGAGATGTTTTTTGATAAATAAAGAAAAATTGCACAGAATCGGAAGGTGAAAATTCCGGTTGTGTTTGAGATTTCATCCCGCATCTTTGTAGTCCTTATGCAACCAATTTACCATGGAGCAACGGTAACCCAGCGGTATAATAATGCAGTATAATTTTATTTCGTTACTAAATAACTTATTTGAATATATACATAAGATAATACAACACACATCAAAATTCATTATTATTGTTCATAACATTGTTAATCTGTTCGCTGGCTAAAATAATAATGCATAATTGGTGCAGTTTCAGTTAGAGAAATGTTTGTATAAAACTTAATTGCAACGCTCTATTTAATATTGTATCATAAAGTATGAATATTATTTTTAAAGCTTGTTCAGTCCTGTTCAGGTTTACTATTTCCAGGGCAGTGTAGCGGTGTGGGGCAATGATTCGGTCGCTCCAGACGTCGCTGGTATGAAAGCGTCGGGGCCAGTTAGATTTGGCCAGGGCTGTTCAAACTTTTTGTATTTGGGATCTACTTTTTACCAACCGCCAACATATATAAGGGAGGTTCTACTTTAGTAGGACATGTCCTACAATTTACCTCCTTGTCCTTCGTCCTACCTACTGTTAAAAAATATCGGAAATGTCCTACTTTATAGTATTTTTACTTTTGAAGACGCCTTTACCGCTGAGTCGACGTTTGCCGATGAACGCGATCGAGGCATAACGTTTTGACTAAATTTCTCTGATGTCATTAAGGATAAAGCTTTATTAAAAAAAGCAGGTACATCTAAAAAATATGATTTTATTAAAAAAAAAAAAAGAAAAGAAAATGTGAACGTCAACCAATAAACATATCTAATTATATTTTTTATTACCATATATATTTAAACTTGATTGTTAATTATTTATTGGTTGTTTCTTATTAATTACTATATACAAAGAAAATTAAAAAAAATTTCTTATGATTTATTTTATATTTTTATTTCAAAAATGTGATTTTGTTAAATATAAAGAAAGATGTGAACCAATAAACATATAATTTAATTTTCATATTAGTAGTACAGTCTGTTTCAAACGCTTAGGCGGAACTAAATGGGAATTTCGTTCTTTTAGGTTATCACGACAAGGTACCTTGCTTGGGTTATTTCATTTTTCACGTTGGAATGTCAAAATTTAAAATTACAACAATGAAACCATGGAAACGAATGACCTATGTCAAAATTAAATTATTTTTTTTATATATTTTAATGACATAAAAATAAATAAATGGGAAATTTGTATTAAGAATGACACAAAAAATCAAAATATAAAGAAAATGATATTAATCTTAACCAAAAAATGTTTATTGTAAGTATGATTTACAAAGCTTAAACAAAACGGCCGAAAAGCACGATTTAAGCGATGAAAGTAACTAAATTGCAAAATCTAGTTCCGCCTAACCGTTTAATATTTTTTGATAAAACGAAAAATGTTTCGAAATTTTTTCTAAATATCCATTTTTTCATACTTATATGTAACCTTTCCATGGTCATGATAAATAATATCTCTGTTAGAAAATATTGGGCCAAGTTATTTCTACTCTGCTGCTAGAATGTATTTTATACAAGTTCTTTGTGATGGCAGTCGGTCCTGTGGTGGCCACAGCTGATTTTTTTGTTTAATTATTATATAACTAACAATATATTTATAAGAAATTTGGTATATAAGTATTTCGGCGCCGAAAGATTATTAACAGAATTTAAAAGATTAAGATAGTTTTTAATGAGGTATGAATTAAGAATTTACTAATTGAAATGTTGGAAATTAAGACCCAGCTAATCAGTTGTGACCTGGCTGCTTTTCAGTCAAGTACTGTGTAAAGATGAAGCAAACTGAATACCAAATGTAGTTTAAATAAATAATTTGATAGTGTATTGGTTTTCGTTGTTAATAAACTGTGAAATTATGTAAAAGTGCATGTTGTTTTGCTGTTCCATTATTCAACTACACTATTCTATAGAATAGAAAATGATGAATTATCGAAGGGGCGGAACCCCAGTATGGTATCCGCGCCGACAAGTATTTAAAATACAATTATAAATACTTATTCTTCAAGATACAAATAAAAAAGTATTTAAAATACTAGGTATATGGGACTCCGGGTTGTAAATGTCTATATTAGTGATGGGCGCGTGCCGTGAGATTTCCGTGTCACTTTGTGACACGGCCGTTCACGGTAAAATCGTGAGTGAACGTGATTAATATTTTTATTTCGTGCGTAGATTGTGCGTGATTTAAAATATGTCGTGACACGTCGTGCGTGGAACCACGGCGTATAACGACTCATGAAGTTTAAATTTTAGTAAATAGAAGGAATAAGAAGAATGAATTGTCAATTTTGTATCATTATCTAGGCTGGGTATCTCTTTCTACGACGAAACAACGTCTCCAGTGTATGCAGGTATTGGAATTATTCTTGTTTAATTTTTACCGGATATGGATAACTCAAAACAATCTCATTAACTAGTTTGCGCTTTTTCTGTAACCAGTTGGGTTTGGTGGGATCATACGGAACATTAACTAATATTCTTCATTTCTTAGACGTATCCCCGGGATATATAGGATTCCTGGAATGCATAAGCCCAATTATAAGGGGTTCCAGAAACATGAAAAATAAAAGTAAAGAAAAACGAAAAATTGAATTGAGTAGATTGTTTTTGTTTTTATATGTATTTTAGTCTGCCCATTGTAATCGTCTTAGCAGTAAATGTATCTACTAAATCAGTGTTTCTCAACCAAAAACGCACCGCGGACCAGTATAATACATAATTTTCTAACGCGGACCACTAATAATAATTGTTCATTAATTTTTTGCAAGAAAACAAATACATTTGATGTGCTAGTAAATACATTTCTCCACGACCACTATAGAATTTAACAATTCTAAAACCAATTTAAAACCAAAAAGTTAAACAAATAATAAATTTAAAAAAATAGTTTAATTAATTGATTAATTTGTTATGTAATATAAATTATTTGTTAAGATAAAATGTTTGTTAAAATAATTATTTGTTAATTTATTGGTGGTCGTGGAGAAAGTAGGGTCTGTGACTCGGTTGGAATGAGAAAATTCGTTGCTCGTGGTTCCACTCGCATCGAATTTTCTCATTCCAACCTTGTTACAGAATATACTATTATTTTATTTGTAGAAAATCACAGACAGTTTACAGAAAATAAACAAAATATAAATTATTTACACAAAAAATGTGCATAAAAAATAACAAAACAAAAAAAAAAAACGCAAATAACATATACAAAAACTTTCGTGGACCACTAAAATTTCTCTGCGGATCTCTCTGCGGATAACACTTGTTGAGAAACACTATACTAGACCAATGTAAACAACAGGTTAAAAGGTTTTTGTAGTTATTTAAATTAAATAAACGCAAAGAGGTGCATATAAAATATAAAAAACTGCAAAAAACACATAAAAACTTTCACAGACCACTAAAATTTTTCTGGGGACCACTGGTGGTCAAGTGATAATTGGGTGCGGGGGGGGGGGGCGGATAATCCAACATAAATAGTTGAGGACCAGAGGGTAGGAGTATTCAATGCCGAACGGTCTATAAACGGAGTTAGGGGAGCGAATTAATCTTAGTTCACGTTACCCCTTTTGGGAACCACTGACCTAGAAGATATTGTTTTGGGATAAAATGCTTATTGGTATAAGAAGCTCCAAATTTCTATAGACCCTTTTTAGACATTTGTCATCATGAGAATAAAAACTTTTTTATCTCTTTAAGAACAAAAAAGTAACAGCAGACAAAATCAGAACAGCTTCTTGAAATATATTAAACATTAACATCTCATAACTCATAATAATAAAACAATAAAATCAAGCGCATGCGTTGTTAAAGCTTTGGAAGGGTAGTCTATATCGCATAGGATTCAATTCAATTCACCTGTAGCTTTCGCGTCGTTCAGACTAGACGCAGCTTTAAGCTTTCGCGGAACCGGCGAACATATATCTCGTACAAATCTCGTGACTCGTGATAAGGAAGAAGATTGTAATTCAGTTAAAAATTGGAATTTAGTGAAGAATATGTGTTTTTAATATCATTTTAAATTGAATAATTTTGTGTGTGTTAAAAAAATGAGGTGCCTAGTTGTTGTAGCAGTTCTTCTTGTTGGGTGCTGGGTTCCTGCTGCAGTTTCAGGTTTGAAATTTATTAAATATTATTTACATTTTATTACATACATATTATTTTTATTATTATTTGCATGCTTCAATAGATAAACTTTGTTTATAATAGACTGTAACCAGTGATGGCATCCTACCGGTTCGGCCGGTTCGCGCGAACCATTTCTTAAAATTATTGAAACCTTAGGGAACCGGTTGTTAGAATTATTAAAAATAAATTAATTACTCTGACTTCAGTTTTGAATCGTACGCCGTGCCCTGCAGTGTTGCAAATGTAATATTTATTTTATAGTTTATTAATAATACGCTCTTAATTTTTTTTCCTTATATTTAATAAATGGAAGTAAGTGATTTGTTTTCACTCTTAAAAATACAGAATAGGTTCCTAGATATCACATGACTTTATAGAACCGCTTCCTGAAAATTTAGGATACCGTCACTGACTGTAACTTAGTGCATAGCAGATCCACGAAGATTTTACAAAAGGTATGTCCAGTGGTTCTGGACATCTGTTTGCAATAAACAGAACAAAGAGAGTAGTGCGATTTTTATGCTATGGTATACAACGTCTTGCCATATCATTACAAGCATTTTATTGCATGAATACTTCATATTTATATGCTTCAAAAGATAAGCCTGGTTTATAATAGACCATAACTTAGTGCATAGCAGATTCACAAAGATTTCACAAAAAGTATTACTGAACATCTGTTTGTAATAAACAGAACACTGAGAGTAGTGTGGTGTTTATACTATGGTTGTGTTATGTATTTATTATAAACAAGGCTATAGGGTTACTATATCTTGGTGAAAATTATAATGTATGTTTAAACTAAATTTAACTTGGAGTAAACCGTGAAAGAGAAAGACAGCAATATAAGGCATATTGGAGATAATAAAGCAACGGCAAAAATAGAAATCTTTTATTTTTGTCATTTTTGACAGTTGTTTATTTTTAGTTGGTTTCTTTGGTTTAAGCGGAACTAGATTTTCAAATCTAGTAACTTTTAATGATTGAATGAAACTTTTAATCATTTTGTTTAGCAAAAGCCCACCTGAGTCGTTAAAAAGTTAGTGACAATTTAAGAAAATTTCCATTTAGTTCCGCTTAAACTTTTGTAATAGCTTATGAGTCGAACGTTACGTGTAACTCCAGAGATTATTGGTTTATTATACAAAAAAAAACGGTTAATTCCGGTTAATTTTTTTTATTTCATTAAGTAAATTTATTAATCGCTTTCTTTAATTTAGTCTTCAAGGAATAATATTATGCTTCTTTTGTAAGCGTAAGAGGAACTGTAATTAATGTGTCGATTAAACATGGATTTTTAATTTTATTTTCATTTCAAATATTGTTTTTTCAACTAAATGAACTGTGATTATTATTATTATTTTTTTTTGTAAGAAAAAAGTTTGTGTTATTCCGTTTTTTACTTGCCCGACCTTAATATATAAGAGGCAAGTATTGAAATCGCGAAAATTTTCGATGTCGAGATTTTGACTGATGACCACGTTTCATGGTCCAGGGAATCCAAAAAACCGATTTTTGAAGTGCCGTCCCTATGTGTGTGTGTATGTGTGTGTGTGTCTGTCTGTGTGTATACACGATAACTCAAGAACGGTTCAACTTAGAAAGTTCGATTTGGTACTAAAAAATTCTCCTTTTAATTGGGAAGAACCCTGTTGTTTTTTATTAAAGAGAGTGTTCGTTTTGGTACTACAAAATTCTTCTTTTAATTGGGAAGAAGTGTTCATCACTTCTCGTGATCGCTGAAGACGGAAACAGATTGTTGAGCAGTTTCCGAAACGTCAGATTTTATTTTTTATATTACTCTTGAAGTATTATATATTTTTTGATACTAACACTCATTATATAATACTATTCTAGCCTAGTACTATCAGCAATGGCAAACGTCCAAAATAAAGGTGTCCGCATTAATATTGGACCATTGCAAAATAATTTCAAAGATATTAAAATCTTAGGAACATGTAAAACATCTCTATATAGGTTTATATTTAATAAAATTCAGTTATATTCATTCATCAACATAATAGAAGATTTTTAATGGCAAAAATATATGTAGTTATATTCATTTAAAAATATAGAAATACTAAAACATTTTTTATTCAATAAAATGCTGTTGTTTTTATATTTGGTACAGATTTTTTTATGTAGAAATTTGTCTACCTTTGCATGACTTTTGATTTTTATACAGTCTGTTCCAAACGGTTAAGCGGAACTAAATGGGAATTTAGTTCTTTTAGGTTGTCACGAGAAGGGACCTTGCTTGGGTTATTTCATTTTTCGCGTTGGGATGTCAAAATTTAAAATTCAAACAATGAAACCATGGAAACGAATGACATATGTCAAAATTAAATATTTTTTTTAGATATTTTAATGACAAAAAAATAAATAAATGGGAAATTTGTATTAAGAATGACACAAAAAATCAAAATATAAAGAAAATGACACTTTAAAATGATATTAACCTTAACCAAAAAATGTTTATTGTAAGTATGATTTACAAAGCTTAAACAAAACGGCCGAAAGGCACGATTTAAACGATGAAAGTAACTAGATTGCAAAATCTAGTTCCGCTTAACCGTTTGGAACAGACTGTAATTGGATTTTGTTTTGTATAAATATTTAAAATCTATATTTCAATATGTAAATTCTAACTGTTAATTAATTTTGTAATTTAAAGTTTGAGGGGCCCGTAAAAAAATCCAATCGGGCCTCGCACTTATTAGATCCAGTGGGTTATCCACTGGGTTCGACTCTCTGGTTTTCGGTAATGTTTACAAATACCATTTTTGTACCAGCATATTTTACTTATTGTTAATTCTCGAGGCCATGAATTCTCTACTGAATGATGGTCATACAAGCGGGTTCTATTCAGTCCTCTGCTTCCTCTTAAATTAAAACAAAGTGAAAATTAAGTCTTTTTGACAGTTTTGGCAATATGATCCTTCTAACTGAAAATGATAAATGCATTGACATTAATTTAAAAAAGAAATTAAAGATATTAATTAATTTTTTATTCCATTGTGTAAAATTATGAGTATTATATGACATTTTCATGACACGAAATTGAATTTTATAATTAAATGTTGTCATTACGGCATTATTGCATCAATTAAATTTCAAACCAAGTCATTTAAGATTTTATATGACATAAATTAACATTTTATTAATAATAACTTTTAGTGAAATATATTAAATTATTAGTTTTTTACGTTCCAATATATTTCTCTTTTACATCAGTTCAGCAGATACATGATTGCCATCTTGCTCTATTAAGTATAGAATATTTCCAGACAGTGGTATGTTGGAGCTGGCTTACACAGGCTCGCACGAGCTGATTGTTAAATTTTACAACCTTAATTTAAGTGTTTGCTATACTTATTTTCATGTTTATTTTTATAAATTCTTCATTGTATAGCTTCATTTTTTTTGCAGTTTCTTTAAATTTTCTGCATAATAGCCATATCATCAGCGGTTCCAATGCCTAATGTGGCCTTGTTTTGTCTTCTATTTCGAGTTTTTTATAACATTATCCAACAGGATTGTCAATAGAAGTGGGCTTAAGATAGATCCATGTGGTAACCTTTTTTCTGTTTCAAATTCCGAGAATTGTTCACTTTTTGTCCGGACATAGTTCCTTGTTCCCTTGAAGGCATAATTCTTTGAATTATGTCTTCTTCTATACCTTTGCTTTGTTGTGGTCTTCATGCATCTCTTCTGTCAATCCGGTCATATGCGTTTTCATTATTAAAAATTAAATTCCATGAAATTACAATGAAATACTTGTTGGGAAACTTATTGTTGGCTCGGATTTAGCCCGCGACCCTTAGGTTTGATACTCCTGATGTACACCAATAATCGTTAGGTCTTTTGCCAGTTGATAACATCATTTTTTACAACAGCGGTCCTCTTGCTTTTTCAGAAGGGGTCCCCATAATAATTTTTTGAATAAATGGTGGGAAATAAACATGTTTTTGCCGGTTCTTATCTTAATTTTGTAGTAATTAATTCCAAGTTAATTACATACATTTATTTGTAAGGTAGAAACAAATGAATGTGGTATTGTAAAACATCAAATAAAACATTAAATAAGACGTCTAGACTACATTAATTTAATCAAATCAGTTGGAAAGATCTAAATGGGAAACAAAGGCATTTCCTAAAAGTTTCTCATTTGTTTCAATTCGTCATTAAAGAGAGAAGTTAACGCTGTACTGACTGTCACATCACTTGATAAATTCATGATATATGTGCTCCTAGTAATTTATATGATAAGAATTCTCTGTACCTACGAATATAAGATTGATTACTTAACACGTTTCAAGCCGAAGAATTTATCCTTCTACATATTCTTGGTATAAGATCATTTACAAGTTTTTGGTACAAGTTTCAGTTTGTAATATAGCCTATTTTTTTGGTTTAAGCGGAACTAGATTTTGAAATCTAGAAACTTTTACCCAGAGGCGAATTAAGCGGTGGGCGGACTATATACAAATATTTCCATTCTATTTAAAATAATAGAGTCACTAATTTTTTTTTTCTCTTGTTTGTTGGCTTTAGCATCTTTGACTATTAGCCAATCATTACTAATTGCAACCAAATATCTGGTTCTTTTGAAACATGGACATTTTCTGTCGGATTTTTTGAATTTATTCAAAAACGGTAAACCGTAGCTAGTAAAGGACATTATTTTTGATTTATACGACTCAAAATACATAAGTATACACATTTTGAAGTAAATTAGAGAGAAAAAATTTTTGCTCGAAAATTGAAAAAATCGTAAGGGGTACCCCTTACGATTTTCTCGATATTTGACCATTTTCAAAGGTTTTGTTTGATGATTCGTATTTATTGTAAAACTTGGGTTATTAAGGCCCCAATTTTTTTCTAGACTAATCAATATACGAATATTTCAAAAATTCAAACCGCAGTTCTTTATATTTTATTGTTCTTAAGTTAGGATTTTTTGAAACTTCTAAAAAAAAATTAAACTAAACATTTGGCAAAAAAAAAATTTTTTTTTTTTGGAAGTTGTTTAAAATAAATTTTAAAGCCCTTTAGGACCTCAGAATTTCAAAAATTTCAACCGCAGATCTCTATCTTATGTAGATTTTGAGATACGGTCTTTCAAAAATGAAATATTTACAAATTTTCAAAACTACATGGAACAAAAAGGCGTTAACTAAGGACGGCCTTATTTTTTATTTAGGTAGAAAAAAGTCTGTAGATTTCAAAAATTCAAACCGCAGGTCTCTATATTTTATTGTTCTTAAGTTACATTTTTTAAAATTACAAAAAAAAGTAATAATATTGTTTTTTTTTTTAATTCGAATGATACCCAGCAAAATATTAATTCTATATAAGTACAGTCGATTCCGCTTAATTGAGACACATCGGGACTTAGGCATTTTGGCCCAAATAAGCGGCTGCCCCAATTAAGCGAATTTCACATAAAATTAAACAATGCATATTTTTCTTTCAATAATTTTATTTTATAAACTCTTGGACAAAACTATAAATTACATATAACCAAAAAATATAAACTTTTAAGAAAAAATAATAATAAATTCCAAAATAAAATAATAAATAGGTACATACAATTAAATTCAATGCAAAAATGCGTCAAGTGTAGTCTGTCTTTTGATTTGTAACATTTCACTTCTACAAAATAGCACAGGTATTCAGTGTGGATGTAGGGCTCCCTTCATTTCCTTCCTGCATAAAATAACGCCGTAACACTGCCATACATTTTTTTGCCTCCTGGTTGAGAATATGTGTAGAATAATATGTACTGTGATCTTAAATTTACTGTCCCAATTAAGCGGAATGTTGTCCAAATTATACATGTAAATTTACTGTTGGTTCCTTGGTTTGGTTTCTGTTCTTTGAGATTTGGCCCAAATAAGCGGCTGCCCCAATTAAGCGGTGGCCCAATTAAGCGGAATCGTCTGTATAGTGTTTGTATAATTTTATTCTTTTGTCCAGTAATTTAGACCGGAACATTAAAGGTGTGTTTTGATTTAATAGATAGATAAAAAAAATAATTAATTAGATAGATGTAGTTATTTTATTTATACCCTTCGGTTAAAATCTACATATTACTTACAAATAGTTTAATTTAATTTATTTCAAATACGTATTCTAATTGGCGTTTTTATTAGTTTAAAATCATTTTTGGGTTTTAGTATTTTAAAACGATCTAAAACTTTAACCATTTGTCATCAAAGAATAATGTTACTGTCACAAATGATGAATATTCTTAGATTTAAACAGAATATATGCAGCCATTCTGTAATTTATATTATAATTGATGACCAAAATTGTGATTGTTATATTTTCAACTATTTTACATTCAATTTTATCTGTTTTAAGAGGGTAAAGTATTCTTGTGCAACACGTGAAAAGGCAAAAGGAGTACCGAAAAAGATCCACTAAATTGGATATCTAAACATCAAATAGTAAATAAATGTGTGCTCTATCATTCTATACCAGTGCTTCCCAACCAGTATGTCGCGAGACTTTGGTGTGTCATGTTCAAAGTTCATGTCCCGCCTTCTTTTACTGAGGTTAAACTAAAAATCTGAAAAAATTATAGGTAATGTACCAGGTCTACAAGTATGAAATGCGGATTTTTTTAAAAAATAAAACACATGAAACTCAATAGAACAGTAAAAGTTTATTTATTCAAAGTATGCTCCATTAGAAGTTATAAAATTTTCCCATCTTTCAGGCAATTTGTGAATATCTCGCCAGTAGAACTCTTCCCCTTTCCTCGCAAACCATTCATCTAGCCATTCTTTCACATTTTCATATGAACAAAAGTGCTGCTCGGCAAGTGCGTGACCCATCGATGCGAACAAGTGGTAATCTGAAGGGGCCAAGTCTGGTGAGTAAGCGGCATGGGGTAGCACTTCCCACTTGAGTGCCTCCAATGTGTTGCAAACTGCTTTTGCCTTATGTGATGGAGTGTTATCGTGAAGAAAGATTACCTTGTGCTGTCTTCTTTCGTATTCTGGTCGTTTTATGAGCAGCGAATGGTTCAATTAGATCAGTAGTTGTTGGTAGCGTTGGGTATTAACTGTTTCACCAGGTTTTAACAATTCATAATAGACCACACCCTTTTGGTCCCACCAAGTACAGAGCATTGTCTTTTTGCCAAAGCGATTCGGTCTTGCAGTTGATGTGGATGGTGAGCCTGGGTTCACCCATGATTTTTTGCCTTTGGGATTTTCAAAATAAATCCATTTTTCATCGCCAGTAATGATACTATGCAAAAATGACTTTCTTTTGTATCGTGCAAGCAAAATTTCACAAGTATTTTTGCGTTTTTCCATCTGCCTCTCATTCAATGCATGTGGAACCCATCTGCCGACTTTCTGGATCTTACCCATCTCTCGTAGGCGATTGGAAACAGCTTGTTGACTAACGCCTAACTGCTCTGCTAGTTGTTTTTGTGATTTATCGTCTTCCTGTAGCAATGTTTCCAATTTTGTATATTTTTTTGGAGACTTTCCATGTTCTTTGTCTGTAAGATCAAAATCACCACTTTTGAAACGCAGAAACCATCGTTCACACGTATCTTGCGATGGAGCATATTCACCATAAGCTTCTCGAAGCAGTCGGTTTGATTCAGCAGCAGTTTTTTTCAAATGAAAACAAAACAGTAGAACTGTCCGCGAATGCTCTTTATTTGGCACAAAATTTGACATTTTTAACACAGTAAAACAAAACTATATGATCACTTTTCAAATTATAACCTATAAGCATTTGACACTTAATGATAACTTAACGAAGCGCCATATGTGTTGAAACTTTTAACTATAAACTCTGTTTGCACGGCAAGTTTGAAAAAAATCCGCATTTCATACTTGTAGACCTGGTACATTGATCTGAGTCGGAAACGTACGAGAGGAATTTTTGATCCGATTGCGTTTTTGAAAAATATTGCAATATTTGTATTTTTGACAAAATTAATTATTTTTTTAATTCATGGCTAAATTATGGCTTATAATTTTATGGATTTTTTGTATTTATGGCTAAGATAATGGATATTTTTTTGAAATTAAAAATTAATTAAAAAAAAAAAACATCTGAGGACCGAATATTGAATACCACACTGTAGAGTGTAGTGTATAGTGATCAGTTATTTTATTATACGTTGTGATTCAATCTTTTGTTCTTAAGGTATCAAAGAGTTGAGGGTACGCGAAAATAATATAGATAATTGCAGAAAATTGCAGAGACTTACGTTGAAAAAGAATGTCCAATCAAGAGGTGCGTGAGAGAAAAAAGGTTGGGAAGCCCTGATTTATAGTTATGAAATACTTATAATAACACATTGCTAGTAGTGAGAAAAAAGTTTCTGAAATTGAAAAAAAAAAAATAAGTTTATCAATATATGTATAATTAATCTAATGAAGACTTGAATACGAAGCAAATACAGAAAAAATCGCTGGGATTTTAGGCAAATTATTTAAATACTAGTGCACCCGTTGCCAACTGTGTTGGCAAACAAATCATTACCTTAATGTGGAACTTGCTCGACACCTCGGACTTCTTTCTCTAGCCTAACTTCATCCAATTCAAATTGAATCAACTTTTCGCCCATTATTAAAAACTGGACAAATAATGAGCATTATTCCGAATTATTAATTCATTAACTTTTTAAGATGGTGCATTATATTTATAATGTTAAAACTAAAAATGATTTGAGACGTTAAATTTAAAATATATTTATTAAAATTAATTTTCCATTTTCTTATATAATATAAAAATACGCACACGGAAAAAACGCACACGGATTAATACGCACACGGAAAAAAGCACACATGAAAAAATACACACACGGCAAAAAGGGCACACGGAAAAAAGCGTACTTACACTATATCTCAAATCAGGGGGTAGATTTACAATATCCCACTGAACACTGCGCATGCGTCACACACACGTCATTTGTTCAATATACAGAGATTCTAAACAGGTGGGACTGTGCAGAACTTTTAAAACACAATTTATTTTTAGGTGGTTTATAAAAAAAAAAAACAGTTATCAACCATAACCTAAGATAGTGCTTTTAAGGTGAATCACTGTCCCTAGCCCTGCACAGAACAGTTAAAATACAATTTATTTTTAGGTGGTTTATAAAAAAAAAATAAAATAAACAGTTATCAACCATAACCTAAGATAGTGCTTTTAAGGTGAATCTAACCTAAACTAAAAGGTAAATGATATTTTAATGTGATAAATAAACAGAAACTATTGTTTTAGAGCCACTGATAATTCTTGAATTATTTAGTGTAGTCGTTATGTGCTGCCATCTGTATAGAGTTTGCAGTGGGATATTGTAAATCTTGTCCTATAAATCGTAGAAATAAAAAAATAATAAAGCATTGAAAAAATAATAATAAAGAAAATAAGTCACATTTTTCTTACTTTCATCAAAACCAAATATTTTTAAAATAATTATTTTTCTGCTAATAATAATTTTAATCAAAAATGTCGAATATCACGGAAGGATAACGTTTTTCTGTGTTTTGTTTCGTAAAAAAACCGATCCGTGTATTTCACAACTAAATTAATAATTGTGAAGTGATTTTTTAATGAAAAACTCAACTGTCATTTTTACTAATTTATTGTCAACACTCAAAACAAAAATTCACAGCACACTACTGTCCAATACATAAACAATAATTTCTTACAATTCTATCAATTATTATAAAAAGTGTTCGTAGAATATTCACTATTATTGCATCTTATAATAGTTATAAAAAGTGTTCATAGAAAATTCACTATTATTGCATCAACAATATATTTTAAACAATTTTGACATAAATAATTAACATATGCGCGCCTCTATCGGGGAATGAAGAAACGACCGGTCGAACATACGAACCTCTATGATACGAACATACAAACAGGCGTATTATATTATAGGATTGTTTAAAAATTGAATGGAAGCTCTTAGTACTCAAATAACGAATAAAAATGATTATTTATTAATCACATCAAATGATTTTGATGTGATTATGAACAAATATTCCTAGACAACCAGTATTATGTTAGCTTTTTATACTTATTAAATACCTACAAAAACCTGAAAGAATGAAAATTCACACTTCAGATCAATTTTTATTTTTAAACATGTAGGTAGTTAAAAATTATATTTAAAAATATCCATCCTTATAATGATTTTCTTTTTTAAAAGAAAATCTCAATTATACTTCTGGTTGCAGCACCTCCATTAGAGGTTTCCAAGAGCCGCCACAGCAGACGTTCCATTTTATATATTTAGAGATTCTGCTCCCATATTAGCACACCCCTGACAGTCACGTCTGTAATGTAAATTATTTAATCTCTCTTACCAAAAATGTCAAAACTTTAACTAATAATTGTGGAATTTATGTAGTCCTTCCCTGTATACTGTGGTTAATAAATACGTTTACTTAAATAACGTTTCGCCTTACTTTGAGAAACACATGTTATGTATACATCTGCATAAATGGGTAACGTAATCCCGCGTTTAATCTTGCAAGTACTACAAATCTAGTCAAGCAACGAACGTTACTCCAAGAAAACGTTGCAGATATGTCTTTATTTTATTCTGGCGTCGCACAAATCCGTCATGAACTAATCCCTATTAAAATAATGCCAAGGGAAGCACACAAAAAAAAACGTACAAGTACGAAATACAGGGTGTAACAGTGAAACGAGACACCGCATTATTTTCTTCATTATAAGAGATATAAAAAAAAAGTTACTAAATAACATATCAGAACAGAATACTCCTATGAGTATTGTAGGATTTCTTGTTTATGCCTACGAAACCTTTGACATTCCTATAGATTATAATATCCGCAGATTTTTAAATAATAATTCTTCAAAATATTTTTCATATCGATAAAAGGATATAGGAGTGTCTAGAGTTCCTTGTTTATGCCTACGAAATCCTAGACATTTCTATATGTTATTTTATTCACAGTTTCTTAGAGAATAAATCTGCAAAATATTGTTTATATCGATCAAATCATATAGGAGTATCTATAGTTTCTTGTTAATGCCTACGAAATCCTACACATTTCTATATGTAATTATATTCGTATATTCTTAGAGAATAAATCTGCAAAATATCTGTCAATCAAGAGACCTTAAGAGTCTAAAAAATGTTAAGGCGGCGCACAACCCTATAGCCTCAATAGTTTCTTATACAAAACTAATAATCGGAAATAAAATTAATAACAATCTATATATCAAAATTTGCAGCGAATTTTTATCTATCTAATAGGATATTTTTAACTGTAGAAAAAACTGTTAGGTAGTTGTAAATAAGCAAATTGCATTATAGACGCCATCTTGTAAACCAATCAACGCATATTTGCGTACGATGCGGCAAATTATACCTAAAGCTTCATTCTACAAATATGATTCTAGCTATTTTTTTTGTATTGTGAAAATTACTTATAGTTATTGTACTTGGTAATCTATTTTTGCCACCCTCTTGAATCTGCCTCGGTTTTCAAAATTGGTGTTACGGGTAAAAATGATTTATTTTTCATGAAGAATACGGGTACCAAGTGGCATTCTATTATCTTTAAGTATAATATTTTTCGACGAAGGCTCTAAACTATAAGTAATCAAGTCGAAAAAAAATTGACGTATTATTTCAACATTTCTACACAAAACTATATAAATATAAAAGTTATTCGAAACCCACAAATAGATTTAAAAAATTACAGAACAATATCGCTGATGTCTATTTTTAAGTTATTGAGCGATAATATTTTTACAATAAATGTTTCTACAATTAAAACTATCATATTAGATAGATACAAATTCGGTGCAAAATTTGATGTATACGTTGATACTAATTTTATTTCAGATTGTTAGTTTTGTATAAGAAACTAGTAACCTCCGGGGGTTATACGCAGCCTTAACCAGATCACTAACATACACTTGGTAATTATATATGTACGATTATGTAAACGTAATAGGAACTTTCTTGAGACGTCATTGTCTCTAGGGTAGACATTTTGGTCAAACGGTTGGACCTAGAGAGTTAAAATTTGGCATGCATATACAGATTTTTGACTCGCGTTATTAAAAATATTAAGACCTAAAAAATATTAACAATTATGTATTTATTAAAAAAATAAAAAAATCGATATCAAAGGAAAGCTCTTAAGGCGTAAATGAAAAAAAAAAAAAAAAAATCATGCACCACTCAGTTGGGCCAATATTTCTCCCCAGTTATTCTTTGTTAGATTGTTCTTTGTACATTGTTATTTTGTTCCGTCCGCATCGTGGATCTTTCATTTTGTGTTTGTCACTTCATCTTCATTTTCGGCGTTAAATAAATATAAATTTATTTAATACAGTCCTGTTATCTGTCTAGGAGTTTGAAATATGACACATTCTTGATAGACAGACACAATCTAAGCATTTTAATTATTGTTTATTATTGTTTTATAATTAGATAATACAAATTTTGCATACACGACGAAAGAAAATATACAAAAAATACAATTAAAACCAAACTGTAATTAAAAAATAGTATTCAGAAGAAACTAAATAGTTTCACATCATGTAATATGGTTGCAAATCATCTGTTGTTCCATTTCAACAAGTCAGGACCATTTTAAATTTAACATTCTACCTATATGGTTCATTTTTCATACAAATATAACGCGGTCATAAAGTTTTTCCGAGCATATATTTTATAGCTTATATTATTTTAATTTTAAAGAGGCTCAATAAAAAAAATGTTAGTATGTACTTTTATTTAGTGACTTTATTGGTTATAATGGTTAGCAAATCAAATACAGTAAAACCTCGATATAACGGACTTATTGGGGGGACGGGGTGTCCATTAAAGCCGAAAGTCCGTTATATAAAAATAGGATTAAAATAAATCAAAAAACTTTTTTTTGAAAATATGTACACTGTATTTTGATATTAATAAAAAATACAAAACACAAACAAAATTCTATTTAATTGTCTTCGGACATTCGTCGTGAAGTGACGTTGCTGTTTGATATCGACGGGCTTGCTTTCGGTAATCCTGCTTTGAAAAAGGAATCAAGTTTTGTTTGCACTATTGAAGTTTGCTGTTTTTTAATAATCAACTCTCTAAAATTACGAAAATGCGTATAATATAGTTGAACTTCATTAATAGGACGTTTTTAATTTTTTTACATTTGACCGGATTTTTTGTCCGTTATGTCCGAAGTCCGTTAAATAGAGGTCCGTTATATCGAGGTTTTACTGTACAAGTAAAGTGATTACTATTTTGAGAATAGAAACTTACGTTAATGATGGTTTCTTCCGGGATTTCTGTTGTGCAAAATCTTCTATTATGTCTTCAAAGTCTAATTTTTGAAGGATATCACTTGCTATGCACATGATTGACAAATTAGTAAGTCGTTCTTGTAACATAGTCGTTCGTAATTTATTACTGAATATTTTTTTCTAACAAAACTAGAAATTATTTATATCTCTTAGTTTGTATATTTTACTTTCTATAATATATTATATGGTATAATAATGGTTAGTAAATTTTACTATACCTACTACCTAGTAAAATTAACTAAAGAGTAAAATAAATTTTAAATAAATTAAAAAAAATTCTCTTAAATATTTTAAAGCTATTTAAATATTTTTATACAGTTTATAGGATTAATTAAGAAATTTTATGTTTTTACCGACCGTCAACATATATAAGGGAGGTATTATGATCATACCGATTTTGACATTTCGAGACTTCGATGGATCTCCACGAATTGAGGTCCCTACATAACGTTTTGACTATTTTTAGCATGATGTCTGTCGGTTTGTCTGTCCGTCTGTCTGTCCGTCTGTCTGTCCGTCTGTCTGTCCGTCTGTCTGTCCGTCTGTCTGTCTGTCCGTCTGTCTGTCCGTCTGTCTGTCTGTCCGTCTGTGTACACGTGTAGAGCAAATTCGGCTGAAAGGATTTTTATGAAACTTCATATTTAAGCTTCTGCCATCAATGGCACGAGTTGATCAACTTTTGGTAAAAATCGGTTGACTAAAAATGGGAGTTTACTCGTGTCGATTTTAAGATTTTTGTGATTATTTCACAACAGAAAAATATTTCGAAAAAAATTATTGAACAAAAGTTGCTATAAAAGCAATAACTAATAACTTTTATTTGAGACGTCTATTGATAAAACGAAAAATTTCTAATAATTTCTGTAACATTTTTCGTCTCAATTTTTTCATACTTATAAGTAACGTTTCCATGGTCATGATAAATAATATCTCTGTTAGAAAATATTAGGCCAAGTTATTTCTACTCTGCTGCTAGAATGTATTTTATATAAGTACTTTACGATGGCGGTCGGTCCTGTGGTGGCCACAGCTGATTTTTGAAATTTTTTTGGGTTTAGTAAAATTATGTTCACTGTTTAAAAAATATTTAGAAAACTCATCTGGTTTAGATTTAAGGCTCACATTTAAATTTAGAAATTTTAACGGAAATTCTTAGTAAAATTGAGCTCCTCCTTTTTCCGTGTAAACGACGACATCGGTATTTTGAGGCCCCCATCAAGCCGGGGGCCCTGGGCTCGTGCCCCATGCGCCTTTATGGGAAAGACGAAACTGACTTTAAGCAAAATAGTCCGACATAAAAATATTGCATTCCTGTGTTACTTCAATAAAAAATGTAATTATGTTTCCTTAATTCGAGAAACTTTTGCTGGTCCAGAGATCGTGGGGGGGGGGGGGGGGGGGAAGGCTAGACACATTGAGATTTGACGCCTGGTCCAGAAAATTCTTACTGTATTTCCTGAAAAATGTTGACGATGAAAAAATGTCCCAGGACCATGAGGGACTCCCTTCCAGCACGAGATCCTTGGCGTATGCAATGTGGGACATCTGTTTAATCCGTCACTAGTCTCAAGTGTGACTTTCCAAGTATCTTATATGATGTTTCTCACTAAATTTTCCGTTACTTGTATATTAACTTCTAACAGTTTATTTTCTAGAGTGTTAATATATTGCAACTATTAGTCTAAATCATTTTTTTGTGGAAAGTTGTAATGGTGTAGGCGTTTAAACATTACTCTACCCTCATATCAGAAGCGTATTGCAAATGGCGGTGAATCAGGCGAACCGTATATCTGCAAACCCGTATAAACCACAAAGCGTTTTGTCAAATGTCGAGAATGTTTTTCACTTTTTGAACATAAAGTACAATATATGTTCTATTTTATAAAAGGCAGAATCTATCACAAGAAATATATTACCTACTTCTATAACGCGTCCTGACAAATAGCTATTTAGAACAATAAAAAGATTTCACACATAACACTTGGCAAACATACCTTGCCTTAACAGAAATTCTGTCACAAAGTGTTAAATGAAATTTCACAAGGTGCTTAAAGATATTTTAATTTTCTTTTAGTACAACAAGGTTTTTATCCTGGTAGATCAGTGGTTACCAATAGGGGATACGCATAAAATTTGTATTTCCTTAAAACTAAATTATTTTGATATGTTAATGTTAGTTATGTCACCTAACAAAACAAAAATCACATTTTACTTAATATTATAGCCAAATTTTTGAATTAAAATATTGTAAATTTGAAATAAGCCGACCACGGCGCGAAGGTTGCCGAGTAGAAACGACTGAGTATGACGTCAAACGATAGGGGTTTCACGTCACAGATACAGCTACAACATAATCTTTACACGTGTGTATATTGTATTGTTCGAGAGTTTTGTATTTGTTTTTAAACAATTTTTCACGCATTTATTATTAAAATGGCAGATAAAGATTTTGTTAGGGCTCCGAGTGATAATTTACCCAACATTGATGCATTTATGCTCATGGAATATATGAAAAATAATGAATGCTACAGTGCTGAAGAAATACGTGGTGTCAAAGCAGACCTGTAAGTAATTTTTATTTTATATTCTATAACTTTATGTAAACAAACGCTGCAACTCTGTAAAATGTAAATATTTATGTAATTTAGATGTCAGAATTTTACTACATTGTTTACATGAAGTTACAAAACGTTAGAGGCATAATTGAAATACTGCAATATAAGTTATATATTTTAATATAAAATTTAATTCGGTAAACATGTATAAATTGTTTTTATAGAATTAAACTTTATTTTAATTAAAATCACTCTAACTTTACATAACCTATAAAAGTTATGCAAACAAATAAGTTCACAACAGAATATGTACGCTGGTAAGCTAGTAGTGTCATGCGTCAGTTAGAAGGGGTATGACGTCACACGTCGTTTTCGCGCGCTACATACATTTACGATTTTTTAAGCCTTCAAATTAAAAAAAAAAATAATAAGAACTGTTTTTTATGTTTATATGCAACAAGAGGAATATAACAAAAAATTTAAAAAAATCATGCCTATCCCCTATTATACACCGACTTTATTTTGAACTCAATGGACCAGCGTATACAAGTGGATGACATTTACACGGATTTTTATAAAGGGTTCTATCAGTGGCGCAGCCAGGATTATGCCTTGGGGAGGGCCGAATCAAATTTCGAGGGTACGCGGGCCGCATACGGCCCTCAACCTTATTTTTTGTGGCTCCTGAAGCGGTAATCATAATCACTTGAGCTTATTTAGGGGAAATATATATTTAAAAATGTAAAATATACTCTCTTCCCCTTTTCTGTTTATAAAAAAATGTCAAGAAATCCTTCGGGATATTTAAAATTCCGTCACTGCTTTTGTCATGTCATTTTGTATGTAAAATAGACTGCGACCGAAATCAGTTCGACACCCCTGCTGTTGGATATTGATGTTTAATCAAATAATAATTCCATTATTTGTTGATAAAAAAATGTAATTGTTAATGTATCAAAAACTTTCACTTAATTTTTTCTTCGATAAATATATATTTATTTATATTTTTCGCGGGATATATTTTTGAAGTCTCAATATTTCTCTTACTATGTAAATATGCATTTTCTGTTAATTTCAACACATGTTTTGTCATTAATGGCTATAAATCTGACGTCAGAAAAATAACTTCCGGTGTACCCCAAGGTAGTCACCTTGGCCCACTTTTGTTTAATATTTTTATAAATGCTATAAATATGTGCTTTAATAAATGGAACTTTCTTTATGCTGACGATTTAAAAATATTTCTGCAATTTTTAGGGTTTTGTAGGTATGACCAAAAAACCCTTATACCGTCATTTTGTCGTCTGTCTGTCTGTCCGGTAAAAATTGTAGCCAAACGGCTAAACCTAGAGAGTTGAAATTTGGCATGCTTATACAACTCTTTGACCCGCACATAGGAAAAATACTAAAACATCTAAAAAACATATCCCCCTAAAAATATAAACAAATATGTGCTCATCAAAAAAAAAAAATATATTTTTTAAATTCTGAGTAGGGTATCAAATGAAAGCCCTTAGTACGTGGATTAACGATCAAAATTTTATTTTTGCTGCAATTATTGATGCGATTTTTGCCAAAATTGTGCAAAAAAATTTTTGTCCCACACCCTATAGCCCAGATAGTTTCAACTAAAAATCTGAAAAAATTCTAAGTAATGTACATTGTTGTGAACCGGAATAGTACAACAGGAATTTTTGATCAGATTATGTTTTTGGAAAATAACGCATTTTTTGTGTTTTTAACTAAAATATGTTAAATATTTAATTCGCTATGTAACACTCCAGATGAGTAACTCTGGTAGCTCAGTTGGTTTTGTGATGCACTTTGTAAATTGCAGTGCGAACATTGCAGAGTTCGAATCCTGTTAATTTTATTTTTTTCTGTTTTTTTATTGCATTTTTATTTTGTTTAAATTATTTTGTCAAAATTCTAGTTATATTTTGGTAAATGTTGCATTTATTTTTTAAAAGCGTAAATTTAATAACCAGTGGGAAGTGTTGAAATTATAATTTAATTCTGTTTGACGAAATCAGAGGGCGGGACTTATGATATAAGCAACAAATGGAAGCCATAGGCGCAATTTTAAAAATCTTACTGAACCTTGCTGTATAAATAAAATACTGCACATATTTAGAAAGTTAAATAATGGTATTAGGCATTTGAATTAAAATTCATAAAAAAATATTTTGACATAAAATTTGTTTTGGCATCGCAAATAATCATCATTCAGTTACTAAATACCTGCAAAACCCAGAAATGTGTGAAGATTCACACTTCACATAAATTTTTAAATCTCAATGATTGTAATGAAATTCATTCTGATCTAAATAGACTATCAAGAGTACTTACAGATAAATAAATTAAATATAAATATTTCAAAATGTTCAAAAATATTATTTACTGGAAGCGGAAACATATTAGATTATAATTATAATATTAATGCAGATGTCATCTCTAATGTTACTGTTGTTAAAGATCTGGGAATAACATTTGATTAAAAATTAATATTTGACATAACAAATATAACTTTATTACAAATATTGCGTTTTATTTCTGCATTTTATTCACTTATTTATGAGAATAATATCAAAATTGTTCATTTTACAAAGTATTAAAAAGTTTTTCATTAGGTTTTCCGCTCTCTGAAAAACTAAAAATACAATCAAACAGAAACTCTTCATATTCATCAACATTTACTCAGCAAATAATAAAAAAAAAAAAACTTTGTAAGCATTATTAAAAACTCTACCACGCATGGGTATGAAGCTTCAGAAAGAGTTTTCATTTAACCTTTTGTATATATGGAAACTGTTGCGTCATCCGGTGTCACACATGTTGTGAGTTGGGACCGAAACCTCCTGTAAATCCATGTGCTACATTTTAAAAAGGAAAAAGTTACAGATGTTTTAAGGGGAAATATATTGTGGTTTCTTACATTATAACCAATGATATGCCCTTTACTACTGATTTATTGCCAGATTTTCCCTTGAATTATAAGTATAAAATTTTATTGGCTTTCGCTCCTAAAGGAGCACAGATATTCTACACTCGCCAACAAAATATGTACGTAGCACGACAAATTACATCATTATAGCGATAAGAGTTCACGACAAATTAGATTCTTTGTAACTCTGAAGATGACATTTGAACGAGGGAAGTTGAAGTGAACATTAAATTAAATTTGAACAGTGGGATAAGGTATCAAAACGTTATGTGCAGTGTGAATTTTGACGCATTTCAGAATTTTGTAGGTATTTCATAAGTGTAAGGGGTCAACATGGATGTCTAGGGCAATTTTTTATTTTTATAATCACATCAAATTTCAAACAGTTTTTATTATTTTGATTCGTTATTTGAGTACAGGCTACTCCAAAATTTTAGGCAGAACTAAATGGGACCTTGCTTGGGTTATTTCACATTTCACCAGTGAAGCCATGGAAACAAAAGACATTTATTAAAAAATTTAATACATTTTTACATATTTTGAAGACAAAAAAAAAATGGTAAATTTTTTATTAAGAAAATTAAAATGCAATGAAAAGGATATTTTATAAAGACAATCAATTTAATCTAGAAAAAGTTCGAATTAATAGATAAAAATTACTTACTGATTTCAAAATTTCGTTCCGCGGATCTCGTTTCCCAGCAGTTAATAGTTTTTTATAATTTTTTTAGTTTTAATTTCATAATTTAAATACATGAATTTAAAAAATAATCAATATTGTCAAAAACTGCATTATTTTCCAAAAACAAAATCTGATCAAAAATACCTCTCGTACGTTTTCGGTTTAGATTTAATGTACATTACTTAGACCATTGGTTCCCAACCTGTGCTCCGCGTGCACTTCCCG
The DNA here is from genome assembly GCA_963971575.1 of Liopterus haemorrhoidalis. Taxonomy (NCBI): domain Eukaryota; kingdom Metazoa; phylum Arthropoda; class Insecta; order Coleoptera; family Dytiscidae; genus Liopterus; species Liopterus haemorrhoidalis. Next base: position 40,630,050 of record OZ020619.1, read on the forward strand.
GGGGCCCCTCAGCCGTCCCAGAAAAAAAAATAAATAAAAATTGAATAGAAACAAAATAATTAGAAATAAAAAACAGAATCAAAATAAGAAAACTGGAAATAACATCCTGAACGAAAATTTTCCAACTTGAATGTATGTCCGAGTGACTTTCGACTCTAGCCTAGCCCTTTATGACTCTATGACTAGCGATCTAGCTGGAATGTGATCGGCGAGATACATTTTTGTTTGAATAATCTGCGTGTATTTTGATTATTTGCTTCATTTTATAAAAATCTATTGAAGACATAGGGTATGCCTAAGAGGCTCCGCCATAGAAATTGATTCTGAAAAGGGCTCTGCAAGTCAAAAAGGTTGGGAAACACTGACTTAGACTATTTTAAGATTTTTAATTCAACCCCTTTGCGTTAAAGGGTGTGGGAGAATAAATTTTTTAGTAAATTTATGATAAAAAAATATATTAAAATAAAAAAATTCTAAAAGGTTACTATCTGTTCCTTAATCTACGTTTTAAGAGCTTTCTTTTGATACTACACAATACATTTTAAAATATTTTTTTTTCAACGACACAAAAAATTCTAAATTTTTCGTAAAACCAATCTGATCAAAAATTTCTGTTTAATTATTCCGGTTCCCATCAATGTACATTACTAAGAATATTTTCAGATTTTTAGATCAACCCATCTGGGAAATAGGATAGGGGGACAACAGATTTTTGACATATTTTTATAAACTAAACAGGCTGTAACAATAAATAATAGACCATATTAGTGTGTCGTCACATACATGTGCTGCCATCTGAGAGCTGAGTCCTTTTGAAGTTTAAAATACATGGGACATTACTTTTGTTACCTTAATTTTATAAATATTTTCAATTTTGGAGCATAAAATATGTATTTTTGATAAATATATACTAATATATACAGTCCAGATACTTTATATTATAAAATAATGATTTTATAAATATATAAATAAGGATCCGAAGATATATTTATAGGTTACGTTTTTAAATAATATGAAAATCGGAATATCTTTAGTATTTATTTAATTAACACTAAGTAATCATTAATATTTTGTTTTAGAATGCATATTGGTGTATTGTTTTGCTCCAAATTGTAACAATTACATCTACATTATTAATTGCAAATTTTTTCGTTTTTTGACAGATGAAAATGAAAAACAATAATGGAAAATTAAAAACAACATATTATTCCTTTAAACCATTTAGATATGGCACACACACTTATTGCTATGTTACTTGCCATAATAACGATTATTAACGTAAATTTTTCAAAATTAACCTGCAAAATAATATTGGTCTGCAAAAATTATGACATATTAAACTATAATGTATAAAATAAGAATTTTAATAAATAAATATTGACTTGTAGTTTTGATGTGAAGCACTCTCTTACTTTGAAAACTTAATTTATATTTCCAAAATACAATTTAACAAAAAAACAAAATGCTAAATTCAAATAAAAGGAATCCAACCGCGAGACGGCAGCACTGAATCCCATTTTGTGACGTAGTTACTAATATGGTCTATTCCCATTTGAACCGAGACTATATGATTACATATATGACTAAATTACCCATTGTTAAAATAAAATTTTGTGCATTAGTTACCCAACTTAGTGATTTATAAACTCTTGTAAACGTTGTTTTGTACAATAAAATTAAAATACGTCCTGTAGAAGTTACAAGAGCTGCGTCGTTATATGAAGATGGCCGCAGTATTTGACTATCGCTGGCGTTTTGGGTGTAGTTAAAAACACTATTAATTGCTGTTGGATATAGCAATTTAAATATCCGTGCCAAAGAATGTTTATTGTTTATTGTATACTTAGCAACAAAGAAGACTATGGAATGTGCTTGATTTTGGTCAACGTAAAATGTATAAATTATTAAAATGTTCTAATTAAATAGTATTGACGTACATATTTATTTGTTGTACCCGTGAAATCTGCACTCTGAATAACAATTTATCAATTGCGCTATCAAGCGTCATCAGTGCCAAACATATCCAATACGATATACGTTCCTATTTAAAATATTAAAGCTCTCCTTGATATCCTGTACTTCCGGTTGTTCCGGAAAAATTCACCATTTGATTCTTAAGGATTCTTAACTGTAGACCCCCAACTCATTTTTTCCCCCAACTTTTTGATATAAATCTTGTTCCCTTTACCTTTATACACCCTGTATAGTTATGTTTATTTACCGTAAATGTAACTTATTTGATTTATTGAATTTTATTTCCCAAAAGTTGTGAGATATCGTCTCGAAGTTTCAATGTTCCCGTCTTGGAGAGTTATGGTGTGAGTATAGAGTGGGCAGCATTACACCGCAGTTAAGTTGGTTGCATAATGCATAAGTGTTTAGTTGTAAACTTGCAAGAGCACAGCACACTATTAAAATGTAATTGTCTGTGCAGATGTTATATGTCCTGTTTGTCCTGTATATACTAATGGTTCTAATGTCTTCAGGATACATTAATAATATAAACAATACCAGTGCTGCATTATGGTTTTCGTATGCCCTGGGCACTCTTGTATTCACTCCCCGCTTTGCCCCGACCCATTCACTTGGGACATACAGATATCATTTCAAAAACTGTCATGTCATCCTCTAAGTACATCAAAGCGTGCTTAAAAATTTCTATTTACAGTTTTTCTGGATGAAAATATAAAATACCTTTGCTTTAAAATTTTGTTTTTATTCTGGTAAAATTTTTCGTTAATCCTGTTTACATTCTCGTAAGCCCTAAAATTTTTATGGGCCCTAAGCACAATGCCCTATAGCAGTGCTTCTCAACCTTTTATGGCCTGGGACCCCCCAAATTATATAAATATTGTCTGCGGCCCCCTATATATATATATATATATATATATAGGGTGTATAATGGGAAGATAATGGGAACACGAGTTTTTTCGAAAAGGCGACGTTGCTCACACGTCAAAAATTTTGAACTAAAATTTATCCACAAAATTGCATGGTAGTATTGAAATTTTCCGGAAAAAACGGAATTACATGATATCAAGGATAATTTCGAATTTTTAAATGGGAACTTATGTCATATTGGATATCTTTGGATGGAGCTTTTCAACAACTTTTCCTTAAACATTTTTTTAATACCTTTTACGGTTGACAAAAAAAACTGTGATATTTTTAAATGACGATTATATTCCCTATAACGACTTGAAGTATTTTTATTTACAAGTGTTCAAAGTGCCTTCCATTTTAATTTAAACACATTCGCATACTGGTAACTCTTGAGTTACCTGTAGTTCGGAGAGCAATTAAAAAAATATATAATAACAAATATTGCACTTTCAAATCGTACTTCAAAGCACAACTTAAAAATACTTGAAGTACCTCCAACGCGAACTGTTGTCAGAGAAACCTATTAACCGACACATACAATTTATTTGACCTTGATATAGTCTACTTATAGTCTGTTTCTTTTGTTAAAGCGGAACTAGATTTTCAAATCTAGTAATTTTTATCGATTAAATGAAGCTTTTGATCATTTTGTTTAGTAAAAGCCTATTTACTCATTATAAAGTTAGCTAGTGACAACTTAAACATTTGAAATAGCCTGTAGTTTAAATTAGTTGTCAAAATTAGTATATTAAGTATAAAAATAAATAGAATATTTATTTTATTTATGTTGTGAATGGTATATTTTTATGAATATCAATATAAGATACTCGAATTTATAAATATGAATAAAATTTATATCTTGTAAGATTGACTGCATTTTTATTATATTTTCATGTTTCGATCTTGTATGACTTCGCGGCCCCCCGACGTAGCCTTTACGGCCCCCCAGGGGGCCGCGGCCTCCCGATTGAGAAACGCTGCCCTATAGTACCTTATGGATACGCAGCCCTGAACAGTACAACTACAACTTTGTTATTGTAGAGCAGTGGTTTGCAAACTTATTTCGTAGCGGAAGCCCTATGCGCTGTTCAAAAAAATTACCGAACCCTTTTATTGGAAATATGTTTGATGCAACTTTAAATAAAAAAAAAATAAATAAATAAATAAATAAACATTACATTACTGCAAACTTTAGAAGATTTAAGCCGCATTCAGAGCGATTTAAATCAAGAGGTTGTAGACTGTGCTTTGTTAGCTGTAAGTTATGTTTCTATGTATTCTTTTTAACGTTGAACGAAGCGTTCATATCAAGTTAGAAATTAACACGTTACGAATAGTCCGCCATCTGTGAATTTTGAAAGCAACTGTTTAGCTTCGTAAAATGTTTTATATGTATTATCGTTCTTATAATTCTGTTGTTTTAGATTTTAACTACCTAATTACCTAAATTGATCATATTTACTGTTCGTCTTTGTAATTTTCAGCAAGATTTGTTAATGATGACATTATGTTAGGTTATGTAAAGGCATACGATAACTACGGTGTCACTGATAGACTGCGATATCCAATGTGTTTATATGTCTGTCTCATTAAAACATCTCACTAGCTATAAGTTTAGAAAATTATGCACAATCCACAACAAACAGCGTATTAAATTTGGAGGTCTGAACGGTTTCACGTCTTACTATATGACAAACTTGCTGGTGACAGTGAACAGTCTATAATCTACAGTGCATATTGATTTAAGAGCTCTGAATGCGGCTTAAGAGTTTTTAAATTAGTAGTCATTTTCATTGTATTTCTAAAAACTTTAAACTAACATTAAAATAAATAAGAAAAAATCATGAATTCTTATTTTTCATATAAAGTGTGACACTCTTTGCTGATACAGCTAGGTTTAAGGAGGAGCATGCTTTTGCTTTTTGAATTCTAATATCCTTTCAAAATTTAGTATAATATTGGATAATCGAATTCGCATATTCTGGTGCAGCATTTAGTTTGGTGCGATGTTTCGATTTTGTGTCGGCGTATTTTGAAAATCCATATTCACACATGTACGTAGTTGCAAACGGTAACAAAAACCAAATAGCCCTTTTTGATAAATGAGGATTTGGTCACATATATCAGACCAAAAAGTTGTTTTTTTGCATTAATTTTTTTTAGTATTTTTCTTGAATAAATTTTTAACTATATCTTAAATTATTATTATTATTTTTTTAAATATTCATTTTTATGAAACAAGAGAGATATAAAGAGCACCTTGTCCTGCAGAACCCCTGAATTTTATCGTGGAACTCTGGGGTTCCGCGGAAAACACTTTGGGAAACGCTGTTGTAGAGGATAAAACCGTTAATCCATTTTTCTAATATTTTTCTGCGCCCGTCATTCCGTAATCGTTTTAATACTCCCTTACAGCAGAATTAGAATTAGAATTTTTCTTTTCCTAAAGGCCTTATCACACTAGAGTTATTATTCAAGTCTAAACTTGGAAAATTAAAGTCTTTGCATTCGAATCGAAGTCTTGTGCGTCTGATAGTATGAAGAAAAAACCTAGGTTTTGAAGACCAGGCAAATGAAACAGTTTTAAAATAACCTTTCAAAATATAACTGTCAACTGTCATAATTTCACGATGTGTGCATGGGTAAACAAACAATTTCCAAGTCTTAACTAATATTCAAATACCGTGTGATAAGTCAAGACCTGAAGACTTGGATCCTGAAAAAAAAACCTACAAAAATAAGACTTGGATAGCGTTCTAGTGTGATACGCCTTTAAGGCTTTGAATTACATTTCCATTTTACAACTGTGTTCAACTTATTCCTTACCCCTTATTACAAATATCATATAAACTAATTTAATTTAATTTAATTTTAACCTTATATACATATTTATTTTACTCTACTTTTAATTACAGCGGAATGAAACTATATAATTATATTTCCTTTTCTTTTCTTTTTAATTCTCCTAATTATTTCTTTTTCCGGTTCTGCATCGTCTAATATCTGTATCATATTTCTTGATTCCTTCTCATTTAAGCTTTGTAGGTTTCGGTTCATCTTGGAAGACCCAAACAGTGGATTGTTGCTTAGTTTCCGGTTCATATGAATAAATCCAAGTTTCCTCACCTGTAACGATGTGGTATACGGATTTTGCAGTGCCTAGGTTGAATTTTTTTAGCATTCCCTTACACCAATCAACACCAGCCTTTTTTTGAGCTTCGATCAAATTATGCGGAATCCATCGAGTACAGATCTTTTTCACAGTTAAATCGAATGTATTGCAGTCTGCGATGTGCCAAAAGATGCCTCTATCTCAAGCTAAGTCACATGCCGATCTTCTTCAATCATTTTGCGCACAGCATCGATGTTTTTTTGAATCACAACCGATTTTGGTCGACCTTCACGAGATTCACCAATGACGGACGCATGACCACAACGACAGTCTGCAAACCAATTGTAAACTGTCTTTTCTGATGGTGTTTCATTACCAACAGTTGGTTGAAGCGAATCTATACATTGTTGTTGCGTTAGGCCTTTACTAAAGTCTTAAAAAATCATCCAACGAAAACCTTTACGAGTAATATCAATTTTTTTCAAAAATCTCGTCCTAAATAAAATAAAGGTAAGGATTTAACCGAAGTGGCGCGAATACCATTAATTCTACAGTTTTTGTAATAAAAACTTCATAACCAAATATTGAATGCAATATTCAAATTTTGTCCAAACTTTCCTACAAAAACAGCTTTTATTCTCTGTGAAATCACCCTTTTACTTCTGGAATAAATTATTTGAACCAGGTAAATTCTTCAGTATATTACAGAAATTTCACGTACATGACCTAGTTTTATAACCTTTTCAACAAATTCAACCGTTTTTAATGAACAATTTGCGTCAATGCTAACATTTAGCATACCTTACCTGAATATTTGGAGCGAGACGTTCTAAAGGTCTTGAAATGTCAACAGATAATAACAGGACTATTCTGCATCTACGTCTATATAGTTCAGCGTATGTAAAGGGTATTTATTTAGAGAGATTTATGGTAATCAGACAAATTCGGTGCTCGGGAATACAGAATTGACCAGCCCTGAAAGATTCGCCACGTGGAACTATTGAACCATATATCACACAAAAGATGTTAATATAGGGCAGTGATTTTCAATTGGTATATCGCAACACCTTGCTGCGTCACAACTCAGTGGTAATGGTCTCGCGAAATATTAGGTGTGTGAATTAATTCGGTCCGTTTTTTTCTGCCAGAAAAGACTTTGTTGTGAAATTACATGAAAAAAACAGCTGTGGCCACCACAGGACCGACCGCCATCATAAAGTACTTGTATAAAAGACATTCTAGCAGCAGAGTAGAAATAATTTGGCCTAATATTTTCTAAAGCGTGTTCTACATTATACTTTATTCATCAATTTTCTAAACTTTTTTCTTTGAACTAGAAGTTGTCAAAGTTTTAATACAATTTATTTTTCAATTTTTTGGTAGAGAATGAAATTCTTACACGTGTTTCAGTTCATTTAAAGTACCAACATAAAAATATAATTCATATCTTGTCAAATGTTTATAACCTAGCTATTAGATTTGTAAAATTACTGATTTACGTACAAAACACAATTTATATATTCGCTTATTCAAACCAATGATCAACAAAACACTATTAAACACGTGGTAATACAAAATATTTACAAACGTAATTTTAATGTTGGTACTATTGTTAAAACTGTCTACTGCGCATGCACCGAGTTCCAAGTTGGATGTGTTTTCAAGAATAGTTGGATCAAATCTAGTTTTGAATAAAGTTGACCTTGACTACATACCGTGTTCTACACTGTACAGTTTCACTGATTTATTTCTAGTACAAGTTCTAGTCAAAGAAATAAGTATGAAAATTTTATGAGAATTGTATAATGTAGAACACACTTAACAGAGATATTATTTATCATGACCATGGAAACGTTACATATAAGTATAAAAAAATAGATAAATTTTTCAAAAATGTTTTATTTATCAAAAAATGTCTCAAATAAAAGTTGTTGGTTATTGCTTTTATAGCAACTTTTGTTAAATACATTTTTTCGAAATATTTTTCTGTTGTTAAATATTCGCAAAAATCTTAAAATCGACACGAGTAAACTCCCATTTCTAGTAAACCGATTTTTACCAAAAGTTGATCAATTTGTGTCATTGATGTCAAGAGCTTAAATATGAAGTTTCATAAAAATCCTTCTAGCCGAATTTGCTCTGCACGTGTACACAGACAGACGGACAGACGGACGGACGGACAGACGGACAGACAGACCAACAGACATCATGCTAAAAATAGTCAAAACGGTATGTAGGGACCTCAATTCGTGGAAATCCATCAAAATCTCGAAATGTCAAAATCGGTATGATCACAATACCTCCCTTATATATGTTGGCGGTCGGTAAAAATACGCTATACAAAGTATTTGCCATAGCTTGCTATTATTGTTTCCCATCTGTCTGGCAGTTGTTGTATTTCGTGACGGAAAAACGACTCGTCCTTCGAGCGATGCATTCGTTGAACCATTTCTCTATTTCTTCATAATTGTTCAAGTGCTGACCGGAAATGTATGCCATCGATCTGAACAAGTTATAATCTGATGGAGCAATGTCTGGTGAATACGGCGGGTGAGGTAAAATGTTCCAGCCAAGTGCTTCCAAGGTGGCTTTCACAATCTTTCCAACATGTGGTCTAGCGTTATCATGCTGGGATCACTTTGTCGTGTCTCTTTGCATATTCCGGCCGCTTATTCTTCAATGCGTTGCTTAAATGGAGCAATTTTTGTTGGTAAAGTTCGGCAGTGATGGTTTGGCTCTGCTTTAATAGCTCATGATACACTACACCCTTCTGGTTCACCATATACAGAGCATTACTTTCTTGCCGTGAATATTCCGCTTTGGTCTCGATGCGGATTGTTTTCCTGGGTCGCAAGGTTGCAAGATAACTTCACCTTCGTTTGGAACTATCGAAATATATCCACTTTTCATCTCCAGACACAATACGATGCAAAAAACCTTTTCTTTTTTGCCTGGCAAGCAAGATTTCAGACAAAGTTTTGCTCCTCTCGATGTCTCTTTCTTTCAGTTCGTACGATACCCAACTTCCTTCTTTGTAAATCTTATCATGGCTGCCAAAAGCACAAAAATTGTTGTTCGATCAACATTCAACAATTGTGCGAGCTCAGATTGCGTTTGACACGGATCTTCATCGATTAGCGCCTGCAATTCCTCGTGCAAGCAAGAAGTAAGACACGAAACAAAAATGAATGGAAATAACTGCTATATTCTTTTAAAGATTTCGCGGACCGGTTGTTGAGAAATACTGGTCTCCTACATCCTGTTACGGCCACCAACAACTTCATTTCCATTTTAATACAATAATATTTTATATATATTTGTAAATCAGTATACGACTTTCCTCATTAAAATTAAATAAATTATTTATCAACAATGAAACAAAACTTCTAAATATAATTAATTCAAAAACTTTCCCAATTCAAATTCAGTAAAACTAAATTCTATAACATTTCCCTGAACACAGAATTATAGATTGTATCAAATAATAAAAAAAGATTCAATCTAAAAACAAAAATCAATTTAGTAATATCTTGAAACGTGCTGACCGGCAAAAAAAGTATTTTTCACCATTTAAAAAAATCCATTAATAGGTTTCCTAACCCATTAGTGTGAGATATCAGATACTGTTCCCAATTTATAGAAGTTTATTGTAAAATTAATGAAATTCTCGCAGTTCTGCAATATCCAATGAAATAGTAGGAATTGTTTTGAATAGAACTCAAATCGTAGTGTAATGGCACTCTAATACTTCTCTGAAATTATGTAAATACTATAATGTCGCCTTTTATTGACTGCCATTGTTTGTAAATGGAGGTTTTTAATTTAAATACTCAGATAATTAATTGTTTTGTGTTTTTATTCATTTGTTTAAATGTAAAATACAGTCTATTTCAAACGATTAGGCGAAACTAACCGGAATTATCATTTTTGTAGGTTGTCATTAGCTATTTTTTTTTGTATATTGAAGTTGGCTTTTCCTGAACTAAATGAACAAAAGCTTCAATCAAGCGGTAATAGTAACTAGAATTGAAAATCTAGTTCCGCCTAAACCAAAGGAACAGACTTTAGCATATTTTCAACTGCTCGTATATTCTTGAGGTTTTTCCGTGTCCCATTGATTGGGATATATTGGGTTGATGCAAAAAGTCGTCCCGCTTTTTAGGGTTTTGTAGGTATGACCACCAAAAAACCCGTATAACGTCACTCATGTGTTCGTCTGTCTGTACGGTAGAAATTGTAGCCAAACGGCTTAAGATAGAAAGTTGAAATTTGGCACGCTTGTACAGCCCTTTGAGCAACATATAGGAAAAATACTGAGAGTTCAAAAAAACACTTTCCGAGATAAATATAAACAATTATGTATTTAATAAAAAAATAAATATTTTTTTAAAACTTTGAGTATGCCCTAAATAAAAAATAAACGCTCGAAAATGTTCGAATGATTAAATGCTCCAAATGATTTAATTCAAATTTTAGCCGAGATGATTTTTTTCAAATTACTGTAAACCAGTGTTTCTCAACAGGTGGTCCGCAGAAAAATTTTAGTAGTCCGCGAAAGTTTTTATTGTTACGTGTTTTTTTGTTATTTTTTATGCACATTTTTCATATAAATAATTTATATTTTGTTTATTTTTTGTAAACTTTTTGTGATTTTCTATAAATAAAATAAATGTATTTAGTAGCACATTAAATATATTTGTTTTCTTGCAAAAAATGAACCATCAATTATTATTAGTGGTCCGCGTTAGAAAATTATATACTTTACTGGTCCGCGGTGCGTTTTTGGTTGAGAAACACTGCTGTAAACAACGCAAATAGCGCTCGTACGTCAAAAATTTCTGAGTACGTATACAGTCAAAAAGTCAATCTTTACGATAGAAGCGTCAGTTGCCAGATGGCCGCACTAGTTTAGCGCAATCCCTAAATATAAGAGGCAATCCTCGTATATAGTCTATTAATTTTAGAACTGTGAAGGTAGCTTTAGTTACGTAATACAAATTTAAACATGTTACTGCTGTTCATTCTATTTTTACTGCTTATGAATTTTATTACTTATAGTACGGTAAAAACAGAACAAAATTTAATTTTCGTATAATAACTCAAGTGTTTTTTTTATAAATCCTAATAAAATTAAAATTCCGTCACTGCTACTCGTGTAATAAATTTAAAACACAGTATTAAGCTGAAGATAAGAAGTAGCTACCTCCGTAGGAGAGTGTACGTGAGAGGAAGTTAGCAAGGAGGACGTGGTGGAGATGTGAAAGGTTTAAAGGGTAAAGGAATTACGAGTGACATGTTTGAAAGGTATTTAGAGAAGCTGTAGAGTAGAGTAGACATGAGTATTATGCCATAGATCATGGCATGATGCAAGGGTGTAGACAAGTCGCGAGATTATGTGCAATTCAAAATTAGTTTCCTAGTTTATGAGCCGGATTACATGGACGGAGAATATTTAAGGCCTTATTCTAAAAATGGTTTATTAAAATCGATATTACAATCCACAAACTTATACATTAAACACGGTTTATTAAAAAAAAATCTAGTCTTTAATAAACAAATTTGATCACGCTCTGGAACGCTGCTAAGACTGAACACCGGTGATTTGCAAGCATTATTAATTGGATTTTCGCAAATCAAACTGCATGTGTAGCGAACCGTGTTTATGCAGGGTGTTTACGGTCCTCTTATTTATTTTTTTAATGGGTAAAATTGCAGCACCAAATTATACCACAAAGGCAGCATGGCTTCGTCCCTGGTCGATCTGTTTTCTCAACATGTTACTGACAACAAATGAGTGGACAAAACATCTCGATGCTTCAATTCCTATGAAAATTATCTACCTGGACTTTTCTAAAGCCTTCGACAGAGTGTCACATAACTTACTTTTTGTCAAGCTTAAAAATGATGGAATTAGAGACAAATTGCTCCATTGGATTGAAGCATTTTTAACCCTTTCGCTGCTCCAACCGTATATACACGTAAATAAAAGTGTGGCCCGATACGCTCCGAGCGAGTTAACTCGCGCCGTGTTTTAAATTGTTCCCTGATCAACAAGACTATTCTCGCTGGGTACCCAACCAGTTCAAGTACCTGCGAGCACGTTGCGTTGGTATACGTTGCTGTGCCGTTCAATTCAGTTAGATAGGGTCTTACATTCGGTATATCTACTTATTTATATCGATTAAATAAAATATTTTCGATTGTATTCTTGTATTCATTCACTCACATTACATTTTTTCCTAACATTAGTCATATCGTCACCATCATTTATCCTTACATGTCATGAAAACTTAAACAAAAAGTTCACGCCAACTGCTCTACACGAATAAACTCGCAATCACCGAAATATGTGCGCACAGCGCGCACGAAATCTCAAAGCGTATGGCGCAGTGAAAGGGTTAAGCAACTGTACATTCCAAGTGCGCATAGGATCCGAACTATCTAACCCCCAACAAGCTCTAAGCGGAGTGCCACAAAGCACGGTGATTGGGCCTATATTGTTTCTCGTTTATGTGGCCGATATAATTTCAAGTACAACCTCCAGCCACCATATGTATGCAGAAGATCTAAGAATATACAACGGTTGTGGCAACAGGTCGCTCTTACTACAGGACCTCAATGCAGGTGATAAGTGGTGTGACAATTGGTCGCTCCCTTTGAATACGTCCAAATGTTGCGTATTACATCTTGGCCGGAACAATCCAAACACAAGTTATTATCTCTGCGACATCGCTCTTAAACATGTCGAATCTTCGGTTGACCTGGGCATTACCATCACACCTACCTTAGAAAGGTTTACACAAACGTCGTCATAAGAGCAAATAAATCCTTCTTCATTATTAAGAAATCGTTTCCTCACATGACAGAGCTCTGTCATAGAAAGAGCGGCTTGAGAGGCTAAATCTCTCTTGCAGCCCGCAGAGCTCGAGGTGACATCATTCAGATGTACAGAGCGACAACTGGAAAGTTTTCTACGGTCGCCTCTGTACATCATCAACTCCGACCAACAACTTAGAGGCCACTCTCTGAAGCTCCGCCACGACAAGTACGGAAAGCAACTGCGAGAATATTTACCCGACAAAACAATGTCTCCGTAGGCCTGCTGAAGTTTTGCAAAAGTTTCCGTTGCACTACGCCCAAGTCTGATTGAGGTGATTTTTCAATCTTGGGAAGAGGAAAAAGGCACAAGGACTCAAGTCAATGACGAATGTTTTTACGGGCCAAAGACTGGGGTATTGAAACTGTTGTGTGACAAGGCGCATTGTCGTCCCCAATTCATTGGTTAAAATCTGATGAACGGTAGTGTGACTCAAATTCAACTATTCGGAAGAAGAAAAAGTCACAAGGACTCAAATAAGGAGGCTGAAGAGCCATAGGAATGTTTTTACTGGCCAAAAACATTTTCCGCTGCGTGATTCATCTTCAATCAACTCTCTTTCTTCTGAAAATGACTTAAACCACCAAAAAACATGGGTCCTTGACAAAACACTGTCTCCGTAGGCCCGCTGAAGTTTTGAAAAAGTTTCCGTTGCACTGTGCCTAAGTCTGAAGCAAAACCTGATAGCACACCGTTGCTCGAAATGAATCTCACTCATTTTTAGGATGTGCTAGAAAAAACTGTTTCACGAAAAAAATCGCTACGGACAACAAAACTACTCTAGCGAGTTCAAACTCGTAATGAAGGCGTATCATATATTCACCTGCAACCTCTTCAAGTCCCGCGTCCCGGATACTTAATTTACACACCTCGTAAGACAAGAAGACCTGGTAAAAACGACACTGGAAGAAACAGTTGAGGGAAAGAACAGTAGGGGTAGACAAAGGTTAGACTACATGAAACAGATAATGAAAGATATGAATTGTAACACGTACGTGGAACTAAAATGACTGACTAAGAACAAGGAAGCATGGAGAAATGCTCCAAACCAACGTATGGGTTGAAAACTTAAGGAGAAGGGTAGGAGATGGGTCAGCCAAAGGAAGCTGATCAATGTTGCAGACCACATAAGGGTAGTTTTTAATTTTCTGAAAAATTATGGTTTTAGATATTTTGCAATATGGAATTCAAAACGGAATTCAATACGGAAACCCCAGATCTGTTCTGAATCCATATTCCGCAGTTAAACCGAAATATTTAAAAAATCAGCTAATCCTCTAATTTTTATAAATACTGTGAAACATCTCTCATGTTTTCCAAACGCGAATGTGCATTTTAATCTGTAATATTCAAATCAATATCTGAAATTGAAAATATTTGCAATTTTCATCAAACCACAAAAATGTTCCCACTTAATGGATTTTACCTTGACATTTGGAAAATATTAATTTCATACTGTCAGAAAAGGCAGGATCGCGTTCATTTAGCAGTGGTTCTCAAACTATTTAATCTTCTCGTATTTCTTTCTACGCAGTACTGAGCATGGTAATTTCCTTACAGCTGTGTAGTGAGTATTACGTGCATCATACAAGTACGGGATCTACAGTTTAATGTAGCATTTTAACTATAATTTGTTCAAAATCAAGAAGTAGTAATCATGCAATGTACACGTGATAATTTTGTCGAACTCTCGTCTTTCGTTGGATGTTGAGCTGTTAAATTTATGCGACGCCAATAGGGTAGCGACTTCAATCTCTCACGTGATTTTATTACTATTTCTGCATTCCAAGCAAAGTATAGTGATGACAACAATTATAGTTTATTTGTTTATGCTTGTCTGGTATACGTTAAAGAAAACCCGAACAAATATGTAACCGTATCCTCTAGACATGTTTACAATATTAGCTCTGCTGGCAACATCAGACACCCAAGTCGTTTTTAGTGGTATTGTCTCCTTCCTTCTTAAATTTACCTTCCTCACATAAATATTTTTGACTTTTCCTTTTAAATTTTACTTACAACTCAAGGTACATACACTTTGTATACTTTTCTCCTCGTTTGGAGCTTTACCTGCTTACATCCATTGGATATAAGCATTTCATATTTTCCCGGGGTTAGAAGTAGGAAGTTTTCTATGTTACCGGCATTACCATAATGCTTTGCTTTGAGTCATGTGACTCAGTATGTAAAATGGCGTCATAATTGTCTTAACTTCTTTACGTTGTTTTCTTCAAATTCTGATGTATTTAAGTATTTTTTAACAACTCAATTACTGTTTATCATACCATGGGTCTGCATTTACAAACTTTTATAACAACTTGGCGACATGCTTAACTATTTCGGTAAGAAATTATACAGTTTGTGTTTGCTTTCATGACCGTTACGTTTTGTTATAGAAATCCTTGATAAAGTTTATGAAGAATAAACGAAATATTGGATCAATTATGAAATAATTGCATTACCTTCTCTTCTCTTCTTGTTCCCAAATAATTTCCTATGTATATATATATATATATATATATATATATATTTGTATTTCTAATATTCCGTTCCAATATTATAGTAGTAAAAGTTATTGGAAGTAGCGGTGGAGAAAAGTAAACTCAATATTTACTCATACCCTATATATATATATATATATATATATATATATTCATTAAAATTTTGAAAATTTCTCCTATGGCTTCCATTGGTTGTTTTAACATTGTTTTCGTATACATTGAAACATAGAATTAAATTATAATTTCAATAGTTCTCACTGGTTATTAAATTTACGCTTTTAAAAATTAAATGCAACATTTGCCAAAATATAACTAGAATTTTGACAAAATAATTTAAAAAAAATAAGTGCAAAAAAACAGAAAAAATAAAATTGTTTCCCAACCGAGAGCGAACCCAACTTTGTAACTTAGGAAGAGAGAACGTTAACCATTACACTATGTAAGCCTACTGGTTTAGTATGTTACATAATGTATTAAATATTTTGTTATATTTATGTTTTATTATTTTTCCTATGTGTGGGTCAAAGAGTTGTATAAGCATGCCAAATTTCAACGCTCTAGGTTTAGCCGTTTGGTTACAATTTTTACCGAACAGACAGACAGACGACAAAATGACGGTATAAGGGTTTTTTGGTCAGACTTATAACTTATAAGTGAAAACAAAACTTTCTTATCCGGTTTTTACAATAAAATTATCATAATGACCAACCTTCAAGGGAAACTCACCAAATTCACATATTTGTTATATTTTCATGTGACACGCCTGCTTACTAAATAAGGGCTCTTAATTTAAAGTGGTATTTAAAAAAAAAACCGAAATATGCCAATTCAGGCGGTATACCCATCTCGGGCACAATTCTCCTACACTGCTGTCTTCATGATGAGTAAAAATAGTTAAAAGTTTTTTATTTAAGAACTTATTTCCAGAATTTAAGTTTCATTCTATTAATGCCTTTTTGTGAAATACAGTCTGTTATGAGATTTAGTAGTAGTAGTAATTTTTTGCATAGTTCGAATTGGATTCTAAATTCCAGTTGAAACTATTTCTTAGTTATTCATTCTATATCGGCCACTTAGTTTCATTAATCACCATTTATATCTGGAGATGTGACAAACTTTGTTTTAAATCATTCTCTGTAATTACGGACATTTCAGTTCGGTTTTAATTAATTGAATCTATGTTCTCAGTTATACGAGTTCCTTTCCCGACCTCGACGAGAAATTTAAGAAGGACAGATATTGCTCTAAACCAGTGGTTCACAAAATGTGGTCCACGGACTTTTGGAGGTTTCCGATATCCTTGCAGAGAAAATAACACTATTGTAGAAATCTGTATTTCCAAAAGTTCTTCGATCGAGGCCACATGAAATTATAATTAACGGATTGATGTGTTGCTTAACATTTTCTACGTTAAGTATCATTCACAGCTCATGTTTTAATAGATAGTACGTAATTCATAATGTTAATGTTCACGCATAAGAATGTTAGTTCTACACAAATCCGTATAAGCATTCATAGCTCCAATTTAGTGGATAAGCGTAAGAAAATATTTAACGCATAATGTTAAAAGTTTGTATATCTCAAACTTCTGACATTAACATTAACATTAAAACACTGACAACTGTCAAAATGAAGAAATATATTATACTTGAAATTCGAATAAGACTTGTGGATGCAGCTTGTGACATAATTATTAGTAAAAATGTTGAAACTAATATTGAAAAATATATGTGAAGTGAGAATTTTTACATATTTCAGGGTTTCGCAGGTATACAGTGATACATTTCAAAATAGACGAATATATTATACAGGAAATTATAAAAAGACTTGTGGCTGCAGTTTATGATGTACTAATTAATAAATGTGTTGAATCTAATAAAAAATTAATGTGAAGTGTGAATTTTCACATATTTTAGTGTTTTTCAGGTATCTAGTACCCAAGTTAAAGCAGCTATATGTGTGGAACATTTTTTTTTTTTGGGTAATCAAGTCCAATTGAACAATATTTTGAAAATAATGTACCGTTTGTTATTCTATGTACAAAGAGTTTTTCCTTAAAATACTACATGAACTTTTAAAATAAAATATGTATTTTTTCAACAATAAAAAAATTAATCTGACAAAAATTTCTTTTGAACTATTTTAGTTTCCATCAATGTACATTATTGAGATTTTTTTCAGAATTTTAGACCAACACTTCTGGGAAACAAAAGTTATCTTTTTTTTGTGAAATCAAAAAGTTAGGTTAGAGTGAGTAGCTTCAGAAACATTATAGTTATTTTATTTAATAATTAACTTAATAAATATTATTTTGGTTCTTTTTAGAAGTATATTTAATAAAAAAACAATATATATATTTAATAACAAGATATTTTT
This sequence comes from Liopterus haemorrhoidalis, assembly GCA_963971575.1. Classification (NCBI taxonomy): domain Eukaryota; kingdom Metazoa; phylum Arthropoda; class Insecta; order Coleoptera; family Dytiscidae; genus Liopterus; species Liopterus haemorrhoidalis. The sequence goes on from OZ020619.1 coordinate 40,647,799, forward strand.
ATTATAAATTGTTTAGTAATTTCTATTGCGAGTAGATGGCAGCAAGATCGATTTATCTATTAAAACATGAGCTATGAATGGTACCAAAGTTTTGTGACTAGCCACTAACATTATCCATTAACATTATGCACTATGAATTACGTACTATCTATTAAAACATGAGCTGTGAATGATACTTTAAATTATTTAAAAATCTATCTCCGAAACACCGTCTTCAAACAAGTAAGAAGAGTATATATATATATATATATAAACAACGATTAGTTGAACAACGTTCAGTGATCCGGTTTTTGCTTTCTGAAGGTGAAAAACCGGCTTAAATCTTTTCTCGAATGATTTTACAGTATGGTGAAAGTTGTATGAATCGCGGAAATTTTTATAAGTGGGTAGAACAGTTCATAAATGGTCGAACCTCAGTGACTGACGAGCAACGTCCTGGCCGGCCAGTTGAAGTGTCAACTCCTTCGCTTGAAACTCGCACTGACGACATTATTCGTGAAGACCGACGTATTACTGTTGAAGATATAGCAAAAAAGTTGCAGTAAGTGTTGGCACAGTTCATCACGTTATCATTGACAAGCTCAAGTACAGCAAAACAAGTGCAAGGTGGGTCCCGAAACAGTTAACGCAACAACACAAGGAAACAAGACTCAAAGTATGTACAGACTTGAAAGAACGCTATGAAAGGGAAGGTGACCCTTTTCTAAACAATATTTTAACGTGTGATGAAACTTGGGTTTACCATTTTGGACCAAAATCCAAAAGACAAAGCATGGAATGAACGAACACCAGCTCACCTGTCGAAAAGAAATTCGGAACGCAAACATCAGTGGGAAAAGTCATGTTGATCGTCTTTGGGGATGCCGGAGGTGTCGTCTGTTGTGATTATTTGGAAGATCAACGTACAATAAACAGTGCCTACTACTCAGACATGCTGATGAACAAAGTAAAGCCATCAATAAGAGAAAAACGTCGCGGATCTCAAAGAAAAGGCGTGATATTGTTCCACAACAATGCTCGCACTGATACCGACAAGCTGACCCAAGAAACCATTGAATGGGTTGGGAGATACTACCTCATCCTTCCTACAGTCCAGATTTGGCTACCTCTGATATTCATTTGTTTGGTCCACTCAAGGAGGCATTACGTGGAAAAAAGTTCAGCGACAACGAGGAAGTCAAAGAATTTGTGGAAAACTGGCTTAAACAACAAGATAAAGATTTCTTTGCATCAGGTATAAAAACCTAGTTCATCGTTGGGACAAGTGTATTAATATTCGTGGGGATTATGTTGAGAAGTAGTAAAAGTCTCATTTTGTAAAAATACACAGTTTTTTTCTACTTCAATTTGTCTCTTAATTATTGAATGTCCCTCTTTGAATGTGTACATCTTTAAATTCAAATTTGTATTTAATATGTAGTAGTATAAGATAAATATAGACATAAAATTTATATTTTTGATCCAAATAAAAATAAAAAAAGTTAATAAAAACTTGGAATATGTATATTTAAGCGTTTGTTTTGGCGCCCTGGGTCTGTGCCCATATCGACCCAGCCTTTTACAGCCACTGCTAGCATGAAATAAATATTATTATTATAATTTTATGGGCAGAGTTTGGATGGTTTCATTTTATTGATTCAGACCGTTTTATAATAGACTTGTGAGAACTGTAGTATTTAACCTACCCTTAACTTACATTTTCCCACAATTTCGTCCATATAATTCATTATCTAGATCCTAAACGTTGAGTTCGTAACTTTTGGTGAAACTCCACAAACCTACATTCTGTGTTATAATTCATCTTGTATCGATTGGAGCAGCATTATAATGCAGATGTATTCAGTGGATTTGTGACAGAATGGCAGGAAGTCCTACCCTGGTAAGCCTGTAAGGTATATGTCTGATTGTTCCGCTCGGTGGGCATTGTTTCACTGATTCAGTTCACATGCACGCCAACAGTTGGCACTGATGTTTCTTGCTGTTCCTTATCACTGTTCAACACACAACGTTTTGTGTGGACCTCCACTTCTACCTACACAGCTGACTGAAGCATTATTTCATTTTTTGTGTTAGTTTTGGGGTAAATTGTTCGTTTACGAAAGGTACAGAAGAAATATGGTTAAATTAAGTAGCCATTTTTTAACTTCAAAAGGATTGTTGATTTTTTAAGAAAAAATTACGAAAATACGTGCAAGGTTTAGAAAATTTTAAATGGGTTAATATCCTTTCTTTCTCGTATATTAAATGAATTACATATTTACCTTCCTGGTTTTTAAGGCTGAATAATAAATTTTATAAGATATACAGGGTGTTTACGGTCTTTTTAACTGAGTGAACTTTGCAAACACGCGCGATATGCTGGACAACAATAAATGTCAGCAAAACAAAAGAACTGCGTATCAACACCTCAAATACTTGAAGTCTTCAATTACATGATGTCCCTGTTGAGCGTACATCCAGGTTCTGGAAGCATCATCACGGAACAAGAAGGCACATGCGAAGATATTGCTGCCAGAATTCAGAAAACAAAGCTGGCCTTTATTATGCTGAGCACATTCTGGTCATCTGCACATATCAGCAGAAAGACAAAACTTCGAGTATTTAACACCAATGTCAAGTCTGTCCTGTTATGTGCTTTTGAGACTTAGCTGGTTAATGAAGCGTTAACCAGTAAGCTACAAATTTTTACCAACAAATGTCTACGAAGGATAATGGGAATCCATTGGCCTGACATAATCAGTAACAAAGATCTTTGGCAGAAAACAGGGCAAACAGAAATAAGACGGGAAATACAGTTGCGAAAGTGGATGTGGATGGGACATATACTCAGACGAGAGACAGAACATCACACGACGAACGTTCCAATGGAACCCTCAAGGAAAACGAAAGGTCGGAAGACCCAAGCTCACATGGAGGCGAACAGTGGACAGAGAAATTAAAGATATGAGAAAGACCTGGAGCGAAATTAAGACCTTAGCCCAGAACCGGACAAGATGGCGATGTTTGTAGAAGCCCTTTGCTCCTCTTTAGGAGTTGTAGGAACCAATATATATATATATATATATATATATATATATATATATATATATATATATATATATATATATATATATATATATATATATATATACGGTTTTCTTATTTCCTTTTTAATGAGTGATACAACATGAAAAAAGAAGGTGAAAAATTTTAAAACACCTTAATAAAAGATTTATAAAAGAGATATTAATTTTATAAGTTTTTAATTTTTGGGGTTTTTCAGAAAAAATTTAGGCTGAGCGCCTGGTTTACCAAATCGCTATTGGTTGATTTGAATTTAAAATTATTTAAATCATAATTATATGATTGACCTTAGAATTGCTCTGTTCCTATTGGCTGATATGAATTTACGGGATTTTGATTGGTTGATTTGAATTTAGAAGATTCTGATTGGTTACAAAACTACGCAATGCCTATAGGTTGGTTGCATATTATATTTTTTAAATGTTACCAGGGTAGTTGCTGAAATGTTGCAAAACCTGCAAGATAATGTTTTAGTAAAGTATCATTATAAAAGGTTTCTAAAAGGTTAAAATGTTTCAAAACAAAGTATAAACAAAATATGATATAAACTGATCAATAATAATTATATTAGCGGAATAAACAACATAGACTGAACTTGATTCACGGTAAGTTCATCGAAAATCAATTCATCGAAAATCAATTCATCGAAAATCAATTCATCGAATATCAATTCATCGAAAATCAATTCATCGAAAATCAATTCATCGAAAATCAATTCATCGAAAATCAATTCATCGAATGATCAATTCATCGAATGATCAATTCATCGAAAAAAAATATTTTGTAAATATTTGAGAGGAATGCCGAGGGGATCGGAAAGCCAAAAAAGCACTTATTAAATAACTATCATACTTGGTCTATTAATAATTTTTAAATTTTCCATTCAGAAAATACGCCAGGTAAAAGATACCTGTTGGATTATTTTGAAATCGAACAGGGCTCCTTAGATCAGAAAAACCCGGTTAATGGGATCATAAATGTACTTAATACATCCATTCTTAAAGGATTATAAAAATGGTATTTCCCCATCTGTTAAGTCTTAAGGGTTTTGTGTTATGTACATAGTTTTACTATTCATATTTACTATACCACACATGATTTGTTCAATGTACGGTGATTCTAAACAGATGGCATTGTTATGTTAGTGTGAGTTTGTTTTGTCATTAAACTAGATGATGGGTAGCTCGCTTCGCTCGGCTTCTTCTAACCAAACCCTTACTAACATAACCTAACCTAAGATAGTGTTTTGACATTAAACTAGAAGATGGGTAGCTCGCTTCGCTCGGCTTCTTCTAACAAAACCCTTACTAACCTAACCTAACCTAAAATAGTGCTTTGTCCTTAAACTAGAAGATGGGTAACTCGCTCCGCTCGGTTTTAGACTTTTACTAACTAAACCTAACCTAATTACCTTGTTTTTAGGCGCATAGTACTTTATTTTCCCCCATATTAGCCCAATTAAAATGCGTATCATTGTGTATGAATTTATAAATATTATTTGCGTGCAATTGCCCATAACCTGTCTTATTAAACCTTAAAATCAAAACATTTATTTCTTTTATTATATAAGTTTTCTTATTATATTTCTTTATTTATATTCAAACACCTTTTCACTTTATTTACCTTTTTTTAAACCATATAAAAAAAATTACGCAATTATTTCTTAGTCTGTCTACTTTTATTGACCACTGCTCTTTTGACTTTCCGATCCCCTCGGCATTCCTCTCAAATATTTACAAAATATTTTTTTTCGATGAATTGATCATTCGATGAATTGATCATTCGATGAATTGATTTTCGATGAATTGATTTTCGATGAATTGATTTTCGATGAATTGATTTTCGATGAATTGATTTTCGATGAATTGATTTTCGATGAATTGATATTCGATGAATTGATTTTCGATGAACTCGTCGGTTACCACTGAACTTATATATATTGTGGCCTAGATTTCCTCACTGGAGCATAGGGCCTTTATAATCTCGCGCCATCGGGGTGTGTGAAGAGCAGGCCTCTTCACCTGGCGCCAGGTACTTCCGTGAACATCAAGTTCTTTATCTATTGTTCTCCATGTGGATACAGAGCGATATCTACGACGGCTTCCCTGAGGGTTCCACTCTAATGCAATTCTGGAGATGTCGTTTATTGCCTTCCGGAGGGTATGCCCAATCCAGTTCCACTTTCTTGCCTGGATTTCCAAGTGGATAGGTTTTTGTGCTGCCGATTCCTAAAGATGAGAATTGGAAATATGATCTGACCAAGTAATGCGAAAAATTCTGCGCAGACATCTGTTAATAAAAACTTGAAGTTTATGGGTATTTTCTTTTGTGACTTTCCAAGTTCCGCAGCCATACATCAGAACTGATTTTACATTGGTTTTAAATATGCGTACCTTAGTGTTACGAGTAATCTTATTGAATTTCCAGACTTCTTTCAACAAGCCGAATGCTTGTTGAGCTTTAAGTAATCTGTTGTTCACATCCCTCATAGTTCCTCCATCTCTCGTTATTGCACTACCGAGGTAGCAGAATTCTTCCACATCTTCAGATTGAATTAATACTTCAAACAAATACTCAGGGCCGCCTTGTAATTTTGATGGACAGGGTTCAAACAGAAAAAAAGGACCAAAAAATAAAAGGAGGACGGATCAAAGTGATGAGCAAAAAAAAGGAAGACGGATCAAAGTGATGAGCAAAAAAGAAAAGAAGTCAGATCAAAGTGATAAACAGAAATTCCATTTTCAGGAGTTTTTTTTTTCATTTTCAGCTTCTAGGCGAACATGGAGAAGGAAAACACTGGATGGAAATAATTATAAATAAAAGGATATGACATACTATACACTATGTAATTATTGCCGTAGATTTTAGGCCGAAAGGCAATAAAATAAAATTTATATATACACACCAGCAAATTTAAAGGAACAGATTGAAAATTATGTTTTTTAAAATTTTATTATTTTGTAGCCTATATCTAGATAGCTTTGAATGCTCTACTAGACCGTAGGGCAAGATTGTATCGACCCCAAGGAGAACAAAATGCGCCATTTAATTTTGCTACTACTGTATCTTTTGGTGGAGGTTCAATTATGGTGTGGGGTGGAATATGATTGGGAGCTCGCACAGAGTTAGTGGTGATTGATGGCGGAGCGTTAACTGCAGACAGGTACATCAGAGATATTCTTCAAGACCATGTTACATAGACTTTTTAAATCAAGTGGGTATAACAACAATGGATGGGCCAGCATGCTCCCTTGACCTCAACCCGATTGATCATTATTCCAAAAAACATCGTACTAGAAGAGTACCTGAGATATATCAACAATATGTACACTACAGGGAAAATAATTAGATTTTTATGTCTGTTATTTTAAATTTGCTGGTTTGTGCATATGTAACAAAAATTCCGGGGTCGTTAAATCCGTTGGGTCGGGTTTTAGGGAACACTTTAAACCCTCCTCGCTCCAGTCCTGTAAATACTATATTATTTTCTAAAATATTTGTGAAGAAACCCAGTATAAACATTATCTTTAACAGCCGAAAATAAATCAAATTTATAAAAGTAATATCTAGCTTCATCATATCAAATTCAGACTTTAACTTAATAAAATTTAAAGTGTTCAATTGACGCTGAAAAGAGTTGAAAGTTCATATAGCCGATGGCAGACGCTTAAAGTGCTTGCGAACGTAGCAGTCTATGAGGGCAGTAAAATGCAATTTTCCCAGTTATTCGGCGTTAGATGACGTGCCATTTGCTCAAGACATTAATCACAGAGAACGATTGAAGGTGATAGAAATTGGCTGCACTCTTCCTACTGCATTCTACAGGGGAAATTGCGAACAACACTCACAAAGAAAAGGTTAAAGGTTCAGAAACAATTCAGTTATAATTTCATTATGATATAACAACAGAAACAATTAAATATTATATAAAAGGAAACCTAAAAATTAAATTCATCGGAATTTATAGTTCGTCCCATGAACACTGAAAATTCATAAAACTGTGGGGGCATTTCTAGGATCGGTCGAAACGTCAAGGTTGGCTAAATAAATTAAAATAATTTCATTGTACTTCATGGCACTTACTTTGAAAGGCCCTCCACATAGTGGATTCCAAGACTTGCGAGCGGTATCAAGTCTGAAAACCTAAAGGATCCGCCGGTCGGTTGTTTAGATTCTTTATAAGAGGAATAAGGGTGTTTGAATTAAAGTCTGCATTTTACTTAATCTATGTTTAATGTTTAGTTAGAATCGATTACATTAGAACTTACAATTTAATGCTGGCTGTAAAATCCTATGAGAGACATTCAAGCACAACAACCTCACAATCACCGATATCACCTCACAAGCCGCTAAACACCTCACAACACTCACAGTGTTTAACCCGTTAACGAGGTTCGTTTATTTCATTAAACTGTCCTCAACACTTCCAGATTACTTCTGGTTTACCCACTACACGCTACCGGGCCTCTCTACCAAAAATGCTTGGGAGGTTCGTCCGTACACGGTGACGGTTTACTCATGACTCCCTTTTGTCTCTCACAAGATTTTTCCAGCTCTTTTCTTAAACTAATAATCTGATCTCTGAAACCCATTTTTTGTCGTTGTAAAAATAATCAGCTCTCGAATTAACAACAAAACCCTTTTAACTTATCTTGAAGACTCATATTTCTATTACCAATAATTTATAAACCCAAATAATCAATTTTGACTCTAATTACTACGAAGTCCATATCACTGAAAATATATGGTCGCCTATCAACATCTGTATAAACATTTGCCCATGTTATTTGATATAAACAATAACATTCTTTTAAACAAATCATATAATATACGACGGTAATTCTACCCGTATCTTTCAACACTTAACTAGAAAAATATATGATAGCTCAACTAATCTTTGAGGATGTTTATCTTAAAATAGATTAGTTTTTATATTTGAATAATTTGAATATTTTTTAACTAATTGAATAATTTTATTTTAAATAATAATGAAATTTTATTTCTGAAATTACCACTCCCACAAAACGATTAAGTGGTTCAAGACCAATTTAAGCCCGTTATAAATATTACTTTATCAAGAATTCAATACGACTGGATTTATGGGGAGGCACAACAGTATAGTTCTTACAAGTTTCTTATACAAAACTAAAAATTTGAAATAAATTTGCAATCCATACATCAAAATGTGCAATGAATTTTTATCTTTCTAATAGAATATTGTTAATTATTGAAAAAATTGTCGTAAAAATATTCTCGTTCATTAACTTAATAATATACAGGGTGTTGAATTAACCAGGTACATATAGAGATTTAACATGTAAAAATGTATTATACGTTTTCCTGTTTCCTCGTTAGTTATACATAAAATATTTAAATATAAAAATTGTTCAGAATTTTATTTTGTATTTAATAAATTCATAAAAACTAAATTTAATACTCATTTACATTAAATTGTTCGAAAGAGCGTCGCACATTATGACATGTGACCGATGTATGTCACGAGATATGTCCGAGAACGACACACGCGGTACGATATGTCTACTTAAGATTCGGTACGGGGTACTTCTTGCATTTGAGTTGGAAAACAATATACTCAGTTTTTTGCGGTGAAACACTCACAAATCTTCACTAGTTCTCTTAAGTCAGCCAAAGAGGGTGAGAGTAGTACCAGTTATCAGCATAACATATGTGGTTGATAACACAGGAACCCATCACACATCCAGTTTTCAGCTAATACTGCATACTTAAGTCGTCCATATGCATATTAAATAGATAAGGTGATAAGAGCCTACCTTGTCTCACTCCTAGATTTTGTTTAACCTTTGAGCGGGCGCTCATGACAGTTTTTGGTCTCCGATGTCATACAGCATGACTTTTGGAGGAGAGAATATTTACCCTGTGACAACAAAAAAGGGATGGTACTAAACCCCTGTACGCTTTCCGGTCATAGGGAAAATTGCATTTCCACTTAAACACAAAATTTTTGTGCTTTTCTCTGATTTAATATTGCTTGCCTTTTTGTCAAAAGAAAGTTATAACAAATTTGGTCTTTTAAATATATGCATGCGATTCGGAGGGTCCCAAAGGGCTCAAACGGTCATGTGATCTTGTAATAAAAAAATATGATTTTCCGCGTTTTCATACAGCATGCCTATAATTAAAAGACTTTAAATTTGTTATAACTTTCTTTTGACAAAAGGGCACGCAATATTAAATCAGAGAAAAACACAAAAATTTTGTGCAAGTGGAAATGCAATTTTCCCTATGACCGGAAAGTGTGCAGGGGTTTAGTACCATCCCTTTTTTGTTGTCACAGGGTAAATATTCTCTCCTCCAAAAGGCATGCTGTATGAAATCGGAGACCAAAAATGTCATGAGCTCTCGGTCTAAAATTGTAATACAAGAAATATAAAATCTACCAACTAAATTACTTATCTATATATTTTCGTAATTAAAAATGCCTAAGTATTTGGACTAGCGGTCGAACTTACCTACGAACTCAAACAGAAGAAACTGCTGTAACAGGTTTTTAGTCCACAGGAATAAATTAGTTTTACAGAAACATTTTTACCGCATATAATTTTATAGCTATAATCTTCTATTGCTAGAACTTCTTTTCCAGAGCCGGCTCTGTGCAGAGATTTAATTGAGCGCCCCTAGATAGGGCGCAATTAGTTTTTTCGAGATCTTCCCTTCTAAATTTGAAGTGAAGAAGTGAAGACCTAAAAAAAAAGGTCCTCTAACTTCTAAATTTCAAGTGAAGACCTAAAAAAAAGGTCCTCACTCCTAAATTTCAAGTCAAAATCTAAAAAAAAAATTGATGTGAAGTGTGAATATTCACACATTTCAGGGTTTCGCAGGTATATAATAAGTGAAGGCGGTATGCTGAGTGTGTAGGACAAATTTTACTTTGTAGTAATCACGGCAAAATGAACGATATTTTTAAAATAATTTATCGTCTGTTAATCATATAATAAGACTAGTTATTAAATTTACGCTCATAAAAATTAAATACAACATTTGTCAAACTATAACTAGAATTTTGACAAAATAATTTCAACATAATAAAAATGCAAAAAAAAAACAGAAAAAATAAAATTCACTCTGGTACTCGAACTCGAAACCCTTCGTTTTCCAACCAGTTTAAGAGTGCTCTAACGCATGTAGCCATCGCACGCCATGCATGTGAGTGTCTTACATTGGTATAACTTTTGTACTTTGTGAACCAAAAACCACAAAAAATGCGTTATTTTCCAAAAACATAATCTGATCAAAAATTCCTGTTGTACTATTTCGGTTCACACCAATATACATTACTTAGAATTTTTTTAGATTTTTAGTTTAAACCATCTGGGCTACAGGGTGTGGGACAAAAATTTTTTTGCACATTTTTGGCAAAAATCGCATCAAAATAATTTATTTTGCAAAAATAAAAATTTGATCGTTAATCCACGTACTAAGGGCTTTCATTTGATACCCTACTCAGAATTTAAAAAAAATATTTTTGTTTTCGATGAGCACATATTTGTTTATATTTTTAGGGGGGTATGTTTTTTAGATGTTTTAGTATTTTTCCCATGTGCGGGTCAAAGAATTGTATAAGCATGCCAAATTTCAACTCTCTAGGTTTAGCCGTTTGGCTACAATTTTTACCGAACAGACAGACAGACAGACGACAAAATGACGGTATAAGGGTTTTTTGGTCATACCTACAAAGCCCTAAAAAGAGGTCCTCACTTTAAAATTTCAAGTGAAGAGCAAAAAAAAAAAAGGTTTTCACTTCTACATTTCAAGTGAAGACTTAAAAAAGAGTGTCCTCACTTCTAAAATTACATTTACTCTACCTTACTTTTAAATTTGTTTGGCCATTTAGCGCCCTTTCAAATCACGTCAGCGCCCCCCTCGCAGTGGCGCCCGCATGTACCGCATGCCTCGCATGCCCGTCATCGCCAGCTCTGTTCTTTTCAAATAGTTTTTACTGATAGCATTAATTATTTTATTACACCGCATTTAATTACTTTTTATACGATTTTTGTTTCTAAACTTTGGAAAATTACTATGTAATAAAAGTATGTTAGTCCATATTATCCTTAAGTATTACCACATTGCAGATTTAATTGTTTTGGATATTGATTTTATTTTTTGTTACAAATGAAATATAAAGTATAATTTCTTATTTGATTTCTAGATACTGTTGTGACAGATTCGAAACAAAAATACTGTAAATTCACAAATTCCTATTAGTCCAGGGCGGATCTGTAAAAATACTACGTTATGTGGATGTTGAGAGGGAGCACGCTAATTTTTGCAGAAATTGCTTCGAAATAACTCACATAACAATAATTGAGTTATCCTCCCCGCCAAAAAGTTCGGGAACATTGTTTAAAAATTGAAAATATTAAAAAAATTAAGAAAAAAATCATTTTTTTTCTTCTTTTTGAGCCCATAGCTGTGAAATTATTCATTTCTGAGAAAAGTTATGAGAAAATAAAAGTTTCGTAATTAAATTTCCTACAAGGTAGGATTATTTAGAAATTTCAAAAATTGTTAAACTTTCTGCAAAATAGCAATAACTGCTGAAAAAAACACTAAAAAACATGTGTTTGCATTTTACTTTTTTTAATGACTTGTATTGTACTTAGGATCTCCAAATTTCACCCTGTAAAACTTTATGATATGATAAAACAACACTGTAAATTTCATTAGGATCGGTTCGATAGGTTTTGCAAAATAATTTTGCAATCCAGGATTTGCAAAAAAAAATTGCAATTTTGCAAAATATTGCAGGACGCAAAGTAAAGCAGATAGAAGGTTGAAATTTTTTTTACATATAGAAGAACACTTCACCTTTCATTTGCAATTTGCAGATTGAAATCGGTTAATTAGGACGGCGTTGGGAATTTTTTAAAACAATGTTAAATTTTTTTTGTTATAAACAAATTGAATATCTTCGCAACTACACAACCAAAATTAACTTATAAAAGCTCATTGGAAAGGTCTTTGAAACACGCTTTTAAAAAAAAAAAAGTGAGCTCATGTCAATTTGTTTCCGAGATACACCTCTTCAAAGTTGAGCGTCATTTGCAATAAAGTTATAAACAATAAAAAATAAACTAATTGAAATAACCTCACTTTTTTTTAAAAAAAAAAGCGTCTTTCAATATCATATCATAAAGTTTTACAGGGCGAAATTTGGAGATCCTAAGTACAATATAAGTCATTAAAAAAAGTAAAATGCAAACACATGTTTTTTAGTGTTTTTTTCAGCAGTTATTGCTATTTTGCAGAAAGTTTAACAATTTTTGAAATTTCTAAATAATCCTATCTTGTAGGAAATTTAATTACGAAACTTTTATTTCCTCATAACTTTTCTCAGAAATGAATAATTACACAGCTATGGGCTCAAAAAGAAGAAAAAAAAAAGATTTTTTTCTTAATTTTTTAATATTTTCAATTTTTAAACAATGTTCCCGAATTTTTGGCGGGGAGGATAACTCAATTATTGTTATGTGAGTTATTTCGAAGCAATTTCTGCAAAAATTAGCGTGCCCCCTCTCAACATCCATCTCAGAACAGATCCGCCCTGGACTATATGGATTTATTTCCGATAGAGCTTATGGTAGTCCATTTTTATCACATTTGCCCTATGACCAGGTTTAAATTAGGCAGTCCATTTCAATGAAGCTTCGTTTATAATAGATACATAGCACAAGCATAGCTTGTACATAGAAATGAGTACAAAGGAGTGTCATTGTTCTGAACATCCGTTTCTAATAAACAGGACAAAGTCAGTTTTGTCATGTCTGTGCTATAGGTCCATTATATATGAAGCTTGGCTTGCTATTTATTATGTTTACTTATGACAGATGTTCAACTGAAATACAATTTATTACTACCGCCAGGGATACCGTTCGTGGTTGAGGCCGTGAACTTTTTGAGTAGCCCTGGTATTTTCTGATTAATCTGAACTTTTTTGTATTCCAGTAACAGATATCAGTCATGAATACCAACCACTGATCAGAATTGCCAATATATGTGATTGAATTAGCGCGTTTAGTGTACAGACATTAAAGGGTGGTTACCACTTGCAGACGTATTCGATTGAATGAATACGTCTATACAGACAGACGCACACACACACACACACAGTTCATTACCGGATTAATTACGACAGATACACACATATCTACGGTAAGGTGTGTGTCAGCAGACACTTTAGTCAGTGGCGCAGCCAAGGGGGAGGCCGACGAGCCTGGGCCCCTCCCAGGACCAGCAGATTACACGGCGCTGTTCGGATAGTTGAAGTTAAAATTTGTTAATCACAACAGTATTTAATTTTTCAATTACTTCATTATTATTGTTTAAATGAAAATACATCACTTTCCAAATATGCTCCAATGAATTATATGAAGGGGAGCGTTGATCCTTTTTTCCCCTGACTCATCGACTAAAATATTCGCCCAGTCAAATGATAAAACTGTTTTAAACAACTAATTACTCGATTCAGATAAGATAAAGCGGAAATGACTTCGGTATAACCTTCAGAATGTAATTTTAAAATGACATCTCAAACGTGAAATAGAGTAGAAATAGTAGAAATATAATAAAGAGATAGTTTTGGAGACAATCGCGCTCTTAAAATCGGTATTTAAAATTTTATTTTGTAGATAAATGTGAATATCAATATCTTCTTAGGTATTTTTGAAATTATTATGTTTTACACACAAAAAGGACTGATATAAGTTGTACTGAACAACAGTGGCGTATTCAAATGGAGGGAAGGGGCACAAGCCCCCTCTGAAGGTCCAATGAAATGAAAATTTAACAAATTTATCATAATCGTACAGCAAAATAACTTGTGTATTTTACAATAATAATAAGCTATATTTTATTATGATTAGTGTTATAATTAACAGAAAATGCATATTTACATGTTATTTTTAGGTTTTCGTAGGTATAATCAAGAAATCCTTATTCCGTCACAAGAATCTGTTCGTTCGGTACAAATTCTGGCCAAGCGGCTGATTTAGAGAACTGAACATAAGTAAGAGAAATATTGAGATTTCAAAAATATACCCCGCGAAAAATATAAATAAATATGTATTTATAGAAGAAAAAATCAAGTGAAAGTTTTTGATACATGGATTAACAATCACATTTTTTTATCAACAAATAATGGAATTATTATTTGATATAAACATCAATATCAAACAGCAGGGGTGTCGAACTGATTTGGGTCGCAGTCTATTTTACATACAAAATGATAAGCAGTGACGGAACTTTAAATATCCCTAAGGGTTTCTTGACATTTTTTTATAAACAGAAAAGAGGAAGACAGTATATATTACATTTTTAAATATATTTTTCCCCTAAATAAGCTCAATTGATTTTGATTACCGCTTCATGGGCTACAAAAAATGAGGTTGAGGGCCGTATGCGGCCCGCGTGCTCTCGAAATTTGATTCGTCCCTCCCCAAGACAAAATCCTGGCTGCGCCAATGACTTTAGTAATACTAGAAATCAGTGCAGTAAATATTAATGTATTGAATTAATGTACCACGTGCTTACGCGGTTTTATACAGACGCTTAAATAGCCTATATGGCTCCAGCCATAGGCACCTTGGTACATAAGGGCGCGAAAATGAGTGATATTTATTTTTTTGGTCTATTAGATAAAAACAGGACCGTTATTTTATTCGTTTCGGTTTTTGTTCCGGTTCAATTAAAAAAATATATATCAGTTCAGTTCCGGTTTTCGTTCCGGCAAAAATAACAGTTTGTTTCGGTTTTCGGTTCAGTTCCGAGTGATAATTTTTTAAATGCTTTTATTTGTATTAGAAATTTATTTTCTACTATAATTTAGAACATTTTATTCCTTATTTTGTAATAATCATACAAAGGCCGCTGCCAGGGGGGGGGTTCTGGGCGTTCACTCCCTCCCCTGAAATAATAGAAGCGGATTTTGTTTTTACTTATCAGTTAAAAAAAACGATATTTTTCTGCTCATCAGTTTAAAAATAATTTTAAATACAATGTATTCTATATTTTGGTTCACTCCCATAAACATTATCTGAACCGAAATAAACCGATATTTTTTTCGGTTCAGCTCCGGTTTTCGTTCCGACAAAAATGACGTTTTTTTTCGGTTTTCGGTTCAGTTCCGGTTCGAAGCCCTGGATAAAAATGAGAAGAGTATGATGTGATTATATAAGTATTTTATGAGATTTAATACAAAAAAATTTCATTCAACAACAGTTTTTATTTCAAGCCAATAATAGTTATTTATGTATCTATGGCAGTGGTTCTTAACCGGTGTTCCGCGGAACATTATATATAAGTCACTATATTATACAAAGTAGCGCAAGCCTTTGAAGAAGCAGACAGACCCCAGGGTTTGATTTGCAACACTGGTTCCCCTATTAAGCAAACAAAAGCAGCATTTTTTATGTTCTTAAGTTTGCGTCTGCGCTGTCACATCTCTCTTTCTCGCTCTAATTTAATAACCTCCTTTGTCAGCGGTTTGAATATTTAAGGTTACCTTTCATTTAAATTTATATGCAAGGTGTCTCAAAAGAAATTTTATATTTATTTAGCTTACTGCGTGAACGCAACGTATCCGAGGGGCGCGGGGGTTATGTCAATCGGTAGCCTGGCTCTTGGGAATTCAATCGCTATGGAGCGTTTCTCGGGAGCAGACCGCGCGTTATGTGTGCGAGAGTTTTACAAAAACGGTGATTCGGCGATTGTAGCGCGTAGAAAATTCTGCAGTATTCGAGGTTTTCGCCACTTAAATGATGCGCCAAGCATTCCTCTCATTCGACATTGGGTTAAAAAGTTTGAAGAGACTGGTACAACGCTGGATAAATCAAAATCCGGGCGACCTAGGTCATCAAGAACGGTAGAAAACGTGGAGAATGTTAATCAGTCTGTTCGTGACGACCCGAACCTTTCAATACGGAAGCGCGCAAGTGCTTTAAATGTGCATAGATCATCATTACATCGCATTATGCACAAAGACCTAAAGCTGCACCCCTACAAAATTCAATTGGTGCAAGAATTAAAGCCCCAAGATGCCAGTCAGAGGCTTAATTTCGTAAATCAGGTGATTGAGCGATTTTCAACGTTTACCAACATTTTGTTTTCGGATGAAGCTCATTTTCATCTTAATGGCCACGTAAATAAGCAGAACTCCCGCTACTGGAGTGCAACGAATCCGAAACGCAAACATCAGAAACCCCTACATTCGCCTAAAGTGACCGTATGGGCTGCGGTGTCGGCGCGAGGAATTATCGGCCCTTACTTTTTTGAAGACGAAAGGGGGCGTGCAGTTACAGTGAATTCAGAGCGTTATGTGGAGATGTTAGACAACTTCTTGGTGCCTGAACTGCAAAACTTTCCTGGCTATAACCAAAGAACATGGTTCCAACAGGACGGAGCAGCTTCACACACGTCCAATATGTCTCTGCCACGTGTTCGTGAAATTTTCTCAGGCAAATTGATCTCCCGGAGAGGTGACATAAATTGGCCTCCACGCAGTCCAGATTTAACCCCTATGGACTTTGTCCTATGGGGTTATCTTAAATCTAAAGTTTACGCCAATAAACCGACTTCACTGGCGCGTTTGAAAGAAAATATCCGTCACGAAATGGCAGCCATCTCTCAGTACAACTGCCGAGACGTCATAAGTAATTTTACTGTTCGATTAAATGAGTGCCGAGAACGCGAGGGTCTACATTTAGAAGATATTATTTTTAAGAAATAAATGCCCAAAAAGTGTATTTTAATAATTAATAAACATTTTTTCTATATACGGCTTACTTTTTTTTTAATCAATCCACTAAATATAAAATTTCTTTTGAGACACCTTGTATATTATATCCATTTTATTTAATAAAATTAAAAAAAATAATTGAAATTGTACCACATTTTTGTTATAGTGCATATTTGATTAAAAAAATCGTGATTACAATGTTTAAAATAAAATTATTGGTAGTACTAGTTTCTTATTTTTGTATTGTTGGAATCATTGAACATCATTTGTGTTGGAGACATTTTTAGCCCCAGCATGGCGGCCGTTGCGCTACTTTGTATATTATAGTGACTTTAGCTGTAATGAGCTTTTCTGAAATCAATAAAAACATTAATACTTCATGTACGATTATTTATAAATTAATTTTTGACTGATAGATGGCGTTAAAATGTCCCAAAATTTGTAAACCATTCGTAATTCAAATGCCAATTCACCCTTTATCATAATATATTAAACAAATCGATAGAGTGAAGTACGCACTGTAACAATTCCGTATGAGCAAATATTGAAGTGTCCTACGTCGTCTACATGAAATATAAACGGGGTTACACTATATACCTTTTTTTTTTTAAAGAGTGGGTCATACATCTTGTTGATTTAAAAAATATATTAGGTTCCGGGAGGTTGACAATAAATTCATGAGGGTATGACCTCTGAACTGCTTATAAAAATATCAAAGAAATGAATAGTTTAGTTTTAATTCAAAGTACAAAGTAGACCACAGTAGCATAGCTGGCACCCTCCCCCCCCCCGGGAATGTAAACTCCGTCAATAAATATATATACATTTTTGGGCCTCAGAATGTTGTGGAAATATCTAAGTACGAGGTGTGTAAATTAAGTAAGCGGACTGGTAACATAGTGTTTGATCTGGCAACATTTGGGACGCGGAACTTGCAGGTGAACATGTGATACACCTTCAGTACGAGTTTAAACTCACTAGTAATTTTGTTGCCCGTAGCGATTTTTTTAAACAATTTTTTCTAGTTCTAAAAATGAGTGACATTCATTTCGAGCAACGGTGTGCTATCAGGTTTTGCTTCAGACTTGGGCACAGTGCAACGGAAACTTTTGAAAAACTTGGTCTACGGAGACAGTGTTTTGTCAAGGACCCAGGTGTTTTAATGGTTTTAAGGCCTTATCACACTAGAATTAATACTAACGTTTTGACTTGGAAAATTAAAGTTTTTACATTCGAATCGAAGTCATTTGCGTGTGATAGTATGAAAAAAAAACCTAGGTTTTAAAGACTAGGCAAATGGAACAAGTTTCAATTCCTGTGTCTATTTATCCAGGTTTGTCAAAAAGCGCGTGCGCC
Organism: Liopterus haemorrhoidalis; assembly: GCA_963971575.1. NCBI lineage: Eukaryota > Metazoa > Arthropoda > Insecta > Coleoptera > Dytiscidae > Liopterus > Liopterus haemorrhoidalis. The sequence goes on from OZ020619.1 coordinate 40,665,989, forward strand.
AACTGATACCCTCTCGCTCTTAGCTGTTTTGCGTCTTTCTCTTTTTTAGGGTTTTGTAGGAATGACCAAAAAACCCTTATACCGTCATTTTGTCGTCTGTCTGTCTGTCTGTCTGTCTGTCTGTCTGTCTGTTCGGTAAAAATTGTAGCCAAACGGCGAAACCTAGAGAGTTGAAATTTGGTATGCTTATACAACTCTTTGACCCGCACATAGGAAAAATACTAAAACATCTAAAAAACATACCCCCCTAAAAATATAAACAAATATGTGCTCATCTAAAACAAAAATATTTTTTTTAAATTATGAGTAGGGTATCAAATGAAAGCCCTTAGTACGTGGATTAACGATCAAATTTTTATTTTTGAAAAATAAATTATTTTGATGCGATTTTTGCCAAAATTGTGCAAAAAAAATTTGTCCCACAGCCTGTAGCCCAGATGGTTTAAACTAAAAATCTAAAAAAATTCTAAGTAATGTATATTGGTGTGAACCGAAATAGTACAACAGGAATTTTTGATCAGATTATGTTTTCGGAAAATAACGCATTTTTTGTGGTTTTTGGTTCACAAAGTACAAAAGTTATACCAATGTAAGACACTCATATGCAAGGCGTACGATGGCGTTATTGGTTAAAGCACTGGTGTCGTAAGCAAAACTCGCTGGTAAACGAAGGGTTTCAGGTTCGAGTACTGAGTGAATTTTATTTTTTCTGTTTTTATTTTTTTTGCATTTTTATTATGTTGAAATTATTTTGTCAAAATTCTAGTTATATTTTGACAAATGTTGTATTTAATTTTTAAGAGCGTAAATTTAATAATTATCTTATTATATGATTAGCAGACGATAAATTATTTTAAAAATATCGTTCATTTTGCCGTGATTACTACAAAGTAAAATTTGTCCTACACACTCAGCATACCGCCTTCACTTATTATATACCTGCGAAACCCTGAAATGTGTGAATATTCACACTTCACATAAATTTTTTTTACGTTAAGGTTAGTTTGTTGTATAATTGTTGTTTTCGAATGTAATATTTAAAAAAAAAAGATTTTGGAAGAACAACTAATTAATTTAGTGAAACCTCACAAATAAACTTTTCAAATTAAAACTGTAAACTGTCATAATAACACGATGTACGCATGCGCAAACAAAAAATTTCCAAGTCTTAAATATTATTCAAATACTGTGTGATAAGTCAAAACCTAAAGACGTGGATCCTGAAAAAACCTACAAAATTAAAACTTGGATAGCGTTCTAGTGTGATATGCCCTTAAGGCATTTTCAGAAGGAAGAGAGTTGATTGAAGATGAATCACGCAGCGGAAAATGTTTTTGGCCAGTAAAAACATTCCTGTGGCTCCTCAGCCTCCTTATTTGAGTCCTTGTAACTTTTTATTCTTCCCAAGATTGAAAAATCACCTCAAGGGACGTCATTTGTGGACACTAGAAAACATTCAAACGTCCGTAACCGACCAGCTGAAAGCTATTCTAGTATCCGAGTTCCAGCACTGCTATGAGGATTGGAAAAACCATCTCCAGCGCTATGTGGTTTCCCAAGAAAGTTATTTTGGGAGAAAATATTGAATTGTAATTCTATTCGAATAAAAAAATAATAATAATAAAATCAGTATCCATACGTTGAAATATGCCTTAATACTATATTTATGCTGTGAGTTGCCGTGGCTCCGTGGTAAGACGGTTGCCTACTGAACACAGGGACGCTGGTTCGATACCTCACACCTCCTGTGCAAACGGCCATAATTTGAATAAATAAAAAAAAAAAAATGGAACTGGTGTCATAACCGTATTTTTTTAGTTGTTAAAACCAACAAGGTAATTTTTATTTTGTATCCAATTTCAAAGGTCTCACCTCAAAATACTCAAGAGAGATGAGATGTTTTTTAAAATAAAATTGATATTTATAGCATGAAAAAATATTCTCGGTTTCTTAATGGATTCATGTCTGTATTATAAATATTGAATAAGCTATTTTTTTACATTTTTTAACCTTTTTTATTTTTCATGCTATAAATAAAAAATTATATTGCCTGAAAATTTTTTTTATTACACAAATATACGATTTTTACATATGTAATTTTGAATTATTAATATTTTTCATAATTAATTTATCTCAAATAAAAAAATTAAAAAAATGGAGAAAATAAAAATTATGTTTTTCTTTCTATTTTTAGGGTTTTGTAGGCCACAAAACCCTTATACCGTCATTTTGTCATCTGTCTGTCGGTCTGTCTGTCTGTGTGTTCGGTAAAAATTGTAGCCAAACGGCTAAACCTATAGATTTGAAATTTGGAACGCTTATAAAACTATTTGACCCGCACATAGGAAAAATACTAAAACATCTAAAAAACATATCCCCCTAAAAATATAAACAAATATTGCTCATCGAAAGAAAAATATTTTTTAAATTCTGAGTATGATATCAAATGAAAGCCCTTAGTACGTGGATTAACAATCAAAATTTTATTTTTGCAAAATAAATTATTTTGAGGCCATTTTTGCAAAAATTGTGCAAAAAAAATTGTCCCACACCCTGTAGCCCAGACGGTTTAAAATAAAAATCTAAAAAACTAATTTATGAGTAATGTTTATTGGTGTGAACCGAAATCGTACAACAGGAATTTTTGATCAGATTATGTTTTCGGAAAATAACGCATTTTTTATGTTTTTTGGTTGACGTTGTACAAGAGTTATAGTTATGTGACACACTATACTAGAAGACGTATCCTGGTCTAATAGTTAGCTTGCTCGCTTGCTACGCAGTAAACTAGGGTTCGCTCCCGGGCAGAGGAGACAATTTTATTTTTTTTCCCATTTTTATTTTGTTTCAATTATTTTGTCAAAATTCTAGTTATATTTTGACAAATGTTACTTTTTAGGACCGTAAATTTAATAACCAGTTGGAATTGTTGAAAATATTTTCATTCTATGTGTCATGTATACGAAACCAGATGGGCGGATCATATGACTTAAAATAACCAATGGAAGCTATAGACGCAATTTTAAAATCTTGATGAACTTTGCTATGTATAAAAAAATTACTGCACATATTTAGAAACCTAAATAGGTAATGGTATTAGGTATTCGAAATAAAATAACAGGCGATAAATTATTTTAAAAATATCGTTCATTTTGCCGTGATTACTGCAAAGCAAAATTTGTCCTACACACTCAGCATGCCGCCTTCACTTATTATATACCTGCGAAATCTTGCAATGTGTGAAAATTCACACTTCACATCAATTTTTAAATGAAAATTTTAACACTCAAATTTTAACCAAACTGAGAATGAAGTTTTACACTAACGAATTTTTTGGTGTGCGTGCAAAAGTTTGGAACTATCTAACTAGAGTGAGATAGAGATAGAAATTTATTTTATTAGGAATTATCCTATTACCCTGATAAGTAGGAAATTGTCCTGTGGACACAAACAGGTTTAGGACCCTCTATTTTGATATAGTTATTATGTAACATGAACCTTAAATTAATTGAGGATACGTACTAAAACACCATCATTACATCAAAGCACTGCGGGAAGCCTAAGCCTCAGGCGAAATTTAACAATAACACCAACAATTTTAACTTATTATTTTTATAGTTTATTCTTTAAGTTAATTAGTAAATTTAATGGATGAATATATATTTAAATATATTCAATATTCAATACCAATATGATTAACTAAATGACATTTTAATATAATAAATTATTTATGCATTTTGCAAATACAGAATTTCAGTGCGTAATGTAGTAGAAATTTTAAAATATTTATTAAACTAGGTAATTAATCACGGACCGATTTAATTTAAATCATGTTATTGAAATATGTGTTCATTTTCGTCAAATCAGCGTTAAAATAACTGAAAATAAATACCTGAATAAATAGGTTAATTGACTCGTTATTTTTAATTTAAATTTGGAAAAATATTTAAAGATCTCGTATCTATAAATTATTAAAGAGGAGATACTACACTAAGGGCCGTATTCATAAACGTTCATAATTGAATTTAATGATAATAATAGTGCATAATGATCATCAAATATTTTTTTTGTATTCATGAATGCCAATAATGTGTTATGATCATTAAATGTTTCATTATATGTAGTTGATATTGAAGTCCATTATAACATTACGCTCATTATTTTATTGATTGACAGATAAATTTGTAATGTCACTGTCAAATATTATTCACACCAAACACTAAGAAGTAAGTCTGAACCAACGAAAAGTATAATTGAGGATTCGGTGTAGATTTACAACATCCCACTGCACAATGTTCATACGTCACACACACGTCATTTGTTCAATATACAGAGATTCTAAACAGGTGGGACTGTGCAGAACTTTTATTTATGTCATTAAACTAGAAGATGGATAGCTCGCTTCGCTCGGCTTCTTCTAACCAAACACTTACTAACTTAACCTAACCTAAGATAGTATTTTGTCATTAAACTAGAAGATGGTTAGCTCGCTTCCAGAAACCATTGTTTTAGAGCCACTGATAATTTTTGAATTATTTAGTGTAGTCGTTATGTGCTGCTATCTGTACAGAGTTTGAAGTGGGATATTGTAAATCTTGTCCGAGGATTCTTTTGAAATTTGGTATTATTATGGAATCAGACGTCGTCTGATTCTGACATAGAATTTATAGAACAATTTATTAATATTTTACCAAGATCTCGTTTATTTCGAGACCGAACAAATCATTTTGCAATGTTCGATAATATTGAATTTAAATTAAGATTCCGTTTAAATAAATTGACTTGCAAATATATTACAAATTATTAGGGAAGATTTAGAAAAGGCAACGATGAGAAATATGCCAATAACCCCAATTAATCAGTTACTAGTAACCCTAAGATATTTTGCAGGTTTCACATTGATCTGATCAGTTTTTTTACTTTATTGTAAGAGAAGAACATTGTTAAGAGCTCTTTTTTTTAAATTTTGCCATAAGTCATACATGTTAAAAATTGAATTAAAAATTTGTTTGTTAAGAACTCTGTTTTATACTTGTTTTTCTTTTTATTGTAGACAGTTTAAGAATTTTAATAAAGGTTGTGACTAAATACGTGCCTGACCACAAGTCAGAACAAAAATATAACAAGATGGCGCATATAGTGAGACGGTTGATAGACACAAAATATGTCGTAGAATTTATTGTAGAGAAAAACGTGTTGTAATTGTTTACAGTGTATCCTAAAAATGAATTGTGTATTCAAATTAAATCACTCCGGTAACCTACGAGATTGCATCCACAAATGAGCCCAACGACCCTATTGCCCGAGTACACGTAAGTGACCTAGCCCCGTACGTCGGAGATCCCAACGAGGAGAAGCCCATCGTCCCAAAACGAAGACGAGGACGACCACCCAAACAGTTGTGAGTCCACACACGACTACGTTCCCATGTGAACTCAAGGGGGAGTGTGACTAAATACGTGCCTGACCACAAGTCAGAACAAAAATATAACAAGATGGCGCATATAGTGAGACGGTTGATAGACACAAAATATGTCGTAGAATTTATTGTAGAGAAAAACGTGTTGTAATTGTTTACAGTGTATCCTAAAAATGAATTGTGTATTCAAATTAAATGTTTGTTACAAGGTTTATTTTATTTATTTTAAATTGTTAGGTATTTAATAATTAAACACAAAAGCAATGTTCAATAAGTATATTTTTATTTATTAATTCCATTTATAGCACAAATATTAGCGGCAGATGTTCATAGGCGTACGGTAAAAGACTCATTGTTCCTTATCGAACGACAGCTAGTGGCTAGTTCTTACTATCATAACAGCATTTTATAACTGAAAACGGACTCAGACAAGGATGCGTACTCAGTCCGCTACTGTTTTCACTGGTACTAGACGACGCCATACAAGTAAGACCATACAGTATGGGCTACTGGAAATGGAAAATGTGAAAGTATAAGAATTTTGCTATGCGGATGACATGGTTATAATAGCAAGGAACGAAGACGAACTACAAACCAACTTGAACCAATACAATGAAGAATTGAAGAAAATAAATATGAAAATTGGCACACAAAAGGCTAAAACAATGGCAATAAACAGGGCAAAAATACAACACAAAACAAAAATAGATAACAAAATAATAGAACAGGTAGGAAAATTCAAATACCTAGGCACAGTTTTCTCGGAAGATGGAAAAATGGATGAAGAAATTATGGAAAGAATAGGCCCAGCAGGAAGATTGCTCAACAGCATCAAAGCATCGTTCCTAACTAAAAAAGAAATACCAACCAACATCAAGGTAGAGATCTTCAAAAAAGTAACAGTATCGATTTTGACATACGCCTCAGAATCCTGGACCACTACAGAGACACACAGGTCCAAAATAAGAAGCTCTGAAATGAGATTTTTAAAGAAAATTTAAGGTAAAACAAAATTGAACAGAATAAAAAATGAAGTATTTAAAGAAAAGCAGTGACAAAAAACCAGTGGAGACTATAATAGAAGAAGGCCAGCTAAGATGGCTGGGACATACACACAGAATGATTGAAGACAAAATAGTAAAACAGTTTTTGAAGCAAGAACAGTGAAGAAAGTTGGACCAGGAAGACCGAGAAAAACCTGCCACCAGAAACAAAAGAAGCTGCAACGAAGAGAGGCGTAAAGTGGGAGTAGATAAGAAAATATACAAAGGAAAGAAATACACGATGGAAAGAAATATGGAGAACAACACCAGAAAATAAGTAACTCGACTATAGCCTTACACCGCAAGGTAGAAAGGCTTCAGGATTAAGTAAGTAAGTAATAATGCTACGTTTAACAATAATGCACATTTCTACCATTAATTTTCAAACCATAATCATGTTTTTAACAATATATAGTCGGTTTATTTGATTTAAGTGGAACAAGATTTTGAAAACTAGTAATTTTAACGTTTGAATGAGGCTTTTAATTATTAAGTTTGGCAAACCCCATTTTAAACGTCTGTAATGTTTAAATTATTTTAGTTTTAGAGGTGCTGCAACTTCGGCAGCTCTTATGTACCGGCCACTGAAACACATAAACAAACTTATTATATTAGTATAGATTTTAGATTAATGCATTTAATTAATTTTACTAAAAAAAAAAACAGATGTGGCGTCATAAAACTTGCACCATAGGCACCAAAAATAAACAGCTGACAGCCGTCATATGTTTTTATCTTACCAATCCTCGTCATTCAGATTGCTGTGCCATAGTCCTTTTAATTTAGCCTTTCTATTATTTTCTTAATCGTAGTCTATTTCTTTTGGTGGGTAGGATCTGTAAAACATAAAAATCCAATGTTTTAATTAATAAACAACCCCTAGAATTTATTTTTTTGTTTATAAAAATAAATTTTAAACATTTCCAGTCCATAAAAATGTTAAAACAATCCGCATGAACAATATTTTAGCATGGAAAACATGTGCAATCACGTTTTAAAATCAAAACAAAATAACAAGTAATATTTCCCCGCATTTTATTATCCTAAAACGACTGAACACAAACATTTCAGTCCGGTTGAATCGTATCATAGAATCTGATCAGAACTTGAACAGACTACCAAACATGCAACTGAACAAAGAGAGAGAAGGGTAGCAAGTAAAGTGAAAGAAGACATGTTCGATAACGGTAAATGGTATCCTGAGACGCAAATAGACGTTGCAAAACGATGCAAGGACCATGAGCGTCGTTCTATTGTTACCGCAATTTCTGTTTGGTATCTTCCAATTTATAGTATCATGTTTCTAAATAATATTACATAATAACCATTTACAAAATCATTGAAATATGGAAACTAAAGAAGCATTATTGAGTGAAAAGTACAGAGAAATTGAGGAACATGGTGTATTCAATGTTCGTAAGACTATAAAGAGTCAGACTATATAAAGCACAAAAATGTTGCGTCGGTCCTGAGGGTAACATCAAGAGAAATGACTTAAGCCGCATTCAGAGCTCTTTAAATTAACACGTTGTAGACTGTTCGTTGTTACCCTGCAGGTTATGTTTCTATGCATTGTTTTAACGTTCTACGTACCTTTCACAGCAAGTTAGAAATTAATGTGTTACGAATAGTCCGACATCTGTGTGTCTTTAAACCAACTACATGGCTTCGTAAAATGTTTTCTATCTATTATCGTTTTTTAATTCTGTTGTCTTAGATTTCAACTAACTAAACCTAACCTAATTACCTAAATAGATCATATTTACTGTCCGTTTTTGTAATTTTTAACAAGATTTGTTAATGATGACATTATGTTATGTTATGTAAAGGCGTACGATAACTATGGTGTCACTGATAGACTGAAATAGCCTATGTGTTTATATGTCTGTCTCATTAAAACATCTCACTAGTTATAAGTTTAGAAAATTATCCACAATCCACAACGAACAACGTATTAAATTTAGAGATCTGAACGATTTCACGTCTTGTCATATGACAAACTTCTAGTGATAGTAAACAGAGTACAAGTTACAGTCTATTATCTATTGATTTAAGAGCTCTGAATGCGGCTTAAGAGTGTAGACCTTATTGCGAGATGTGCTAGTTCGGGTAAAATGGATATAAAAATAGTAAAAATTACAAAAAGGAATGGGGTGGTCCTTGTGGAGGGCAAACATATGCCAGGCACCCGAGCGGCCAATTTAGGGAGGCAGCCAAAGGCGTCCCTTGAGACGTTTCACAAAAAATTAAAATTGAAAAAGGGTTGTTTTGAAAACGTAGGTAGATTTATTTTGATACTTAATTTTAGAATATTTTAAATGACACATAGAATGAAAATATAATTCCAACAATTCCAACTGGTTATTAAATTTTTCTTAAAAATTAAATGCAACCTTTGCCAAAATATAAATAGAATTTTGACAAAATAATTTAAACAAAATAAAAATGGAAAAAAACAAAAAATAAAATTGTCTCCTCTGCCCAGGAGCGATTCCTAGTTTGCTGCGTAGCAAGCGAGCAAGCTAACCATTAGACCAGGATACGCTTTCTAGTATAGTGTGTTAAATAACTATAACTTTTGTACATCGTGAACCAAAAAACACAAAAAATGCGTTATTTTCCGAAAACATAATCTGATCAAAAATTCCAGTTGTACTATTCTGGTTCATACCAATGTACATTACTTAGATTTTTTTCAGATTTTTAGTTTAAATCATCTTGACTACAAGGTGTGGGACATTTTTTTTTATACAATTTTGGCAAAAATCGCCTCAAAATAATTTATTTTGCAAAAATAAAATTTTGATCGTTAATCCACGTATTAAGGTCTTTCATTTGATACCCAACTCAGTATTTTAAAAAAATATTATTTTTTTTTCGATGAGCATATATTTTTAGGGGGATATGTTTTTTAGATGTTTTAGTATTTTTCCTATGTGCTGGTCAAAGAGTTGTATACGCATGCCAAATTTCAACTCTCTAGGTTTAACCGTTTGGCTACAATTTTTACCGAACAGACAGACAGACAGACAGGCGACAAAATGATTGTATTTTGGTCATACCTACAAAACCTTAAAAATGAATTACGAACGACTATGTTACTAGAACGACTTACTAATTTGTCAATCATGTGCATTGAAAGTGATATCCTTCAAAAATTAGACTTTGAGGACATAATAAAAGATTTTGCACAACAGAAATTCCGGAAGAAACAGTCATCATTAACGTAAATTCAATTCTTAAAAGAGACACTTCACTTTGATATAAAGCTAACCATAATAACCAATAAAGTCACTAAATAAAAGTACATACTGATGTTTTTATTCACATTTTTTGGACTTTCTAAAAGGGCCCCAAACTCTGTGTGCACAAGGGCCCCAGTTTAGCCTAATACGGCTCTGATTACTTTATATCTAACATTTTAAATCAGACAACTTCTTCGTCCTAGGATATGATTGTTACTAAACTTTATTGTAACAATAAGCGCTGTATTCAAGTCATATAGGGTAACTGCAGCGAATTTCGACTACGCAGGTATTTTCGACTATCCCATTATTTCTCTAAATAATTGCTGCGGTAGTATAACGTAACACTATGTTTATGTGGAAAACTAACCTCACTTTATTTTAAGCCACTTGTGAATGTCGTTAGACGAACAGTGTAGATATTTATATTTTTTAAGTGTTAAAATATTTTTTTATTGGTTTTAATCAACAGTTGTTTATCAAAGGAAAGTTGAACAAAATATTTTGCATTGAATAAACTGATAAAAACTGATCCAAATACATATATATTAGCTGGTAAAATTTGATTTTCATAATATTTTGTTACAATATCACAGGCTAAATAAAACAGATTTGATTGCAGGTAATATCGACTAGAGGAATGAAGCTACTACGGACTAGTCGATATTACATGCATGCATGTTTCACTTACCTAATTTGACGACAATTAAAATCACGTCTTATTAAAAGTCTCTATTATTATATTGTTTTACCTAAATAAAATGTAAAAGAGACAAGAAACGTTGATTATCTTAAAATTTTAGGGTAGACGATATTAACATCACTTTTTTGAAATCAACGTTTTTTTCATATTTTTTTTATGTCGAACTTAAGTTGTAATAACAGCTTGTTTCATCGTCAAAATATTTAGCACCTAAAGATAAGTGAATGAGGTATCGATTGGGACCACTTTCCTACCAAAATATTGAATAGTACGTAAATTAAAAAATAAATAAATTTGGTAGTCGAAATTCGCTGCAGTTACCCTATTGGTTAAATCATTGTCAGATCACTGTTATATCATCATCAGTGTTACTTTAATGAGCGCTCGAACTAAGTAATGGTATTTCTCCTTTCTCATTATGTGCCCAGTGTCTTTAAGTGACTTATTTAGAGCTATAGTTTCTAAAATATTTTCATGATGTTCAAGCTTTGGTAGCAGATCTCATAATATGATTTTGGTTGGTTGATCTCTTCTGCTACGCCACTGGTTAGCGACGCTGTTACAATACTTCCTAGAAACGAGGACCTGAGGTAAATTTACTACAATACAATGTGAACACATCAATGACCTTATACATCATTTCTTCAAATGTTTTGTGTTGAAAAAAAAGGACATTTGCGAATCCAAGTCATTTGGAATGCTGTATATTTGATAGATGAAATGGATGTGATAGTAAGAATTTATTGTAGGAATTTGTGATGTAAAATAATGTCTTTTGATGTGAAACAATGGCGTAGGCGATGCAGAATTTTGGGAATAAATACCCCATCAGTTTTTAAAAACAAAAATTCAAAAAAAATCAGACTGTTAGTTTTGTACATGTTCAAAAAAAAAAAATTACATAAGGGTTGGTTATGGAAATAAAAGTAATGTCAACAGCAAGCTTTAGAATTAATTAACTGTCATCACTGTTGTTGTTATCATAAGTTTATATTGAAAATTCAATTAAGCTACAATTATAATCGTTTTTACAATAGAACACAAAAAAATTATGATTGAGTCATATTTTCGAAATGGTGTTCCAGAGAACGGCGAATGAATTTACAGAGCGTTGTCATGTTTAGAGGAATATCGGCTACAATTTCCAGATATTGCTTTCCTTGAAGGAGATTTTTACAGCGCACTTAGAAGACGTTGATTTATTCCGAGATACAGAGAGCATTACTCATAGAGATAGAACTGAAAGGCCAAGAGTTCGTACTCAAAATACAGTTGATGGTGTTCCTCAACGTATTAACGAGCAACCAACTGCATCACTACGTACACTTTCGCAAGAGACTGGTTTATCATTAGGAACTTGCCATATTATTGTCAAAAAAAATTTAAAGCAGTTCCCATACAAAATTCTTACTTTACATGAATTGCTGCCAGCAGATCACAATAGGCGAATTGTGTATTGCCACTGGTTCCAACAAATTTTAATTAATAACGATGATTTGTTTTAACGTTTTTTTCAAGGCCTAGTTCACCCTTTCGGGGTATATAAATTCACAAAATATGAGGTTATGTAGTGCTCAAAATCCTCATAATTTTCGCAAAACTCCTCCTTCAACCGTTAAAAGTTGGTGTTTGGATTGCTGTGTCTCGAAGACGTATTATCGGACCCATATTTTTCCACGAAACTGTTTCTGCTCAGAAATACCGGAATATTGTACGTGAATTTATTAATCAGCTTCTCATCCTCATGAAGCTCCAGCAAAGCTACTTCCAACAGGATGGCGCGACTCCCACACCGCTCAAGAGACCATCAATTACCTTCGTGAATTTATTGACGATCGAATAATTAGTTTACTTTCAAATCCAGAATTTCCACCTAGATCACTAGACTTGACTATTTTAGATTACTTTATATTCCCTTATCTGAAAAATAATGTATATAAGACCCGTATTAAGAATATTGAGGAACTGCAAAACAGAATTACCGAACAGTGTGCCAATATAACTCCTTAAATTCTTATAAATGCTTTTTGTATGAAAAGACGAGTAAATTTGTATCTGCAAGAAAACGGTGGTCATTTTGAACAGCTACTTTAGTTTATTTTATTTTTTTTTTACCTGTTAAATAAAAAAATTATAATTTCTAATTTTAATGTTGAAAAAACATCGAAAGAAAAACATCGATGTATCGGAAACATCGATGTTTTATTAATATTAAAAAAAGCTATTTATTTATATTATATAAGTGCTATTTAATAATGAAAAGATAAAATACGAAAAAAGTAACACATAATACACAAAAAGCATTTATTAGATTTTGAAATAGAAATATTCCTTTTTAATAGTAATTACTTTCACATTAACATTATTATACCCAATATAATAATCCTAATTTGTACCTACAGTCTATTCCAAACGATTAGGCGGAACTAACCGCAATTTTCATTTTTGTAATTTGTCATTAGATATTTTTTTATATATTGAAGTTTACTTTTCCTGATCAAAAGCTTCAATCAATCGGTAAAAGTAACTAGAACCGAAAATCTAGTTCCGTCTAAACCAAAGGAACAGACCTTACTATTTTTACATTTCTAAAATGAAATATTGGATTTTATTACAATACTAATATAGTAATCTTAATGTTAATTTTATATTATTTAACATAAAAATAACACTGTCATACACAATTATTTTTATACTTTTTTAAGTTGAAATAAAGTCTGTTCCTTTGGTTTAGGCGGAACTAGATTTTCAATTCTAGTTACTTTTACCGATTAATTGAAGCTTTTGATCATTTTGTCCAAAAAAATTTCTGAATATCAAAGTTTATACATCGACATCGGTAGTAGATATCGATGTTTTATCGATACTATCACCAGCTGACCATCGATGGTAAAAACATCGATGTTTTTAAAACAAACATCGATGTTTTCGATGCATCGATATTTTTTCCCCATCCCTACTATGAGTTATACGAATCTCTAAAGAAATTTTTAAATGAAAAACAGATTTAATTTTTTTTTATATTACATTTAATAATCACATATTTTAATATCTTAATCTTAAGGTATTAACATGCGTCAGTAAGTTTTAAATTCTATAAAAATTTTATTTAAAAACATATTTCAAATTTAATTAAAAATGCGGCATCATATTTTAAAATTTTCTCATTGTGGAAACCAGTATTACAAATAAAAATAATAATTGAAAACCCATTTTCTATACACTCTTTTCATTTTATCTTGCTTCAATACTTTTATTTCACTTCATTATAAAATGTCTTCTTTTTGATTTTATTAACATAATCTGTCACTCTTTTTTAATATCGAACAAAACTTCAATTTCCGAGACAAAAAGAAATATAAGAAAATATCAGATAAAATCAGATATGAAGTCAGGTGAGGAAAATTGAAGAATTTAGTGTAATGAGAAAAACGTGTTGATATTCCGCAAAATAATAATCTAACAATAACAAACTGACTTTATAGAATGTTGTACCTTGTTGTGCCATAAATACTTTTACAAGGTTTTCAGTGAAATTTAACATTAATAAAAAAAGCATAATGGACCATATGAATAAAAATAAGTATAACCTTTTGCTTGCAAATTATGAAGCAAATCCTCCCAACAATATGAATAAAAATGCAAGCAAAACCTTCTACTTATGAGTAAGAAGCAAATGCTTTTTTGTTGATCTTTTGCTCAAGACAGAAGAAAATGGTTATGAATAAAACAGACCTTTTACTTTAAATTATAAGCAAATGCTTCGAAAAACATGCATCTCTATATTCATATACTCACTTGTGAAAAAGTGTTGTAGTGAACTAATTGCCATGGCGGATATTGTGCATTTAAGAAATATGAAACATTATAGGCATCGTTCTTCATCACGTCGTACTGACATAAAAGTTAGTTTCGTTTTGAACTGGAGAACATGGAGTATTTAGCTAATAATTTTTAGGTAATAATAACTTTTTTTTTTGTTGAGATATCTAGCTCATTTTGGATTTCAAAGAAGTATCGGTGAGGAACTTGGGGTGGAGCAATCCACAGTATCACTGACTATCAGCAGTGTTGTTGATCAAATAGTTGCACAAGCTGGCAACTGGATTAAATTTCTTACTTCCCAAAATTTATTAGTGGAGGCGAAAAAAATGTGGTAAAATACCGTACCAACCGTTGGTGTCATTGACTGTACAGATATAGGGATAGAAAAACCCGAAGATCCATGAAGATGATTATGTCAATCGTAAAGGAAAACCTATGCTAAATGTATAGGCAATTTGTGATGCCAGTGAAATGTTCACAAGTGTAGGTGTAAAGTGCCCTGAATTTGTACATGACTTTACAACAATAAAAATAAACTGATATGTCAAACATGGAACTCAGTACAGCACTAGTACAGTTTTGATAGTGTTTATAGACTAATTTCAAGTTGGCAGCAATCAGAAAGAAGTAGTACGATTTTGATAAATACTGATTTTCAGGTTTCAACATAAACACATCCTCTTGACATTTTACTCACCGGTAGAAGCATTGACGTGTAAGTAAAAGGTAATCATTATTCATATAAATAGAAGCAAATGCTTTTACTCCGACCTTTTAATCGAAGCAAATGCTTTTACTTCTACCTTCTACTTATGAGCATTTACTTCAACTTTATTCATACGGTTGAATATCATGTGTGGGAGCTCCGCCTACTGTTATACGTCTTGTTTTTCAGGTGTCAAAGAGGAATAAATCCTTTCTAGTAGTGAAATACTTAAAATCAAATAACACATTGTTAATAGTAAGCAAAAAAATTGTAAAAAATTAAGCTATTTATCAATATAGTTCTTATTAATTGTTCATAGAAAAAATATTGTCCTAAACAGTTGTCATCTTGCACTTTATTGCACTATTAAATTACAATGATTACCTAAACTACATTAAATACCTACAAAATCATAAAATTTGTGAAATTTCACACTTCACATACATTTTTTATATTTCTTTCTTGCAAGAGTATAATTTTTTCATTTTTTTTGGTACGTTTACCCCATTGTTCCGATTTAATTTAACTGCAATTGCCCTAGTTCAGATGTCATCTTCTGTCTTGCACAGGACCTAATTTGTCGTGAAATCATTTGTCACCATAAATATTTTGTCGTGCTGCGTACATATTTTATCGTACTGTAACATTTTTCTAAATTTAAACATGAACAAATTTTATTTTAATGATATTTTTCTGAGCTGTTGAAATTGTAGAAAAATTTCACAATCGGAAATATAATTTATGACAAGTACTCTAACGGATGCTGTTTCTCGAATTTCCGTTTTCCTTGCAGGAAATTGAAGTTTTCTCGATATTAAAAAGGTGACAGATTACGAATATGTTAATAAAATCTAAAAAAAGAAAATGTCTGAATAATGAAACGAAATAAAATATCGAAGCATACGAAATGAATAAAAGAAAAAGGATTATGAAAAACGGTTTTGTAGCTTGTTACTTTTTTATTATTAAGGAAGTAAATTGGTTGAGATTGTTAATGTTGAATTGGCTACAATCACGTAATTGGTGTAGTGGAAAATAGGAGGCGAGTGAGGGTTGAACTACATACTTCCATGACTCTGGGGTTTTCTAAGTGCGCTATCGTGCTCTTTTTAGAGGTCTGTGAACGACGTATATACCCACACTACTACCCTATCTAATTAGCTGTTTACTAACATATTTACTCATTAACAGACAGGTTCAGGTTATTTTATTGGAACCTTAATTATTGCAAACAACAAATTATAATCAACGATATAACAGTCAGAGTTTGAGACTTCGGATGAGTCCAGATGAGGCCAGAGTACATAGTATTAGAAGAGACAAAGGTATGCAAAATTAAAATAGAAACCGTTAAAAGAGCATTAAGATTTGAAGAAAATATAATCAAGAACCCGGAAAAACAATTATTATATGAATGCTGGAAGGAATTAGAAAATTGAGATAAACAGAAAAAAAAAACATCAAAATGGGAGATAAAAAGGAGTAAAATGTATGAATACGGAGGCTTTTCAATAGACGAAGTAAGGAGGAAAAGAGAGAGTGGACATGGAATGCAGGAAATAATAGAAAGAATGAAGGACATACAACAACAAGAATTAAACGAGAGAATAAGCGGATCAAGGTACAATAACAAGTATAAAAAAAATTGGAGCACGCAAAGACCGATATATCTAAAAGAAAAGGGAAATGGGGGAAAAAAAGAATAATTGCAAGGTTTAGATGTGGGAATGAAGAAAAGGCGAACAAATTTTGGTTAATAGAGGATGATAAACTATGTAGAATGTGCAGAGAAGAAAGGGAGACGGTTGAACATATGCTGGAAGGATGTGAAGAAATGAGAAGCAAAGGAGGAACAAGAGAAGATATTTTAAACGGAAATGGCTGCGGTTATACATGGATGAAAGAGGTAATCCAGAGGAGAAAAGAAATCAAAGAAAAAGAAAATAATAGGAATAAAGCAAAATAGATTTCAAACCAATAGGTAGAAATTAAATTTATATTTTAGTTAAAAATTATAATGTAAGGAATAAAATGAATAAGAATAAAATGTAATAATTATTAATTAAAATAAATTGAATTGAATTGAATTGAATTGAGTTTGAGACATCGGATGAGTCTCTACAAAGATGTATCTCTTGGAAGTACACATAACTAAGAAAGAAACATTTTTTTTTTGGAACAAACTATTTTATTGTTTTTCAAAATATTCGCCTTTAAGATTTATACACTTTTGCATGCGTTCAAAAAGAAAGGAGCCCGTTATACCCCGGGAGCCCGTTATGCCCAGACTTCCCCTATTTTCTTCTCCATTTTTAGGGTTTTGTAGGTATGACCAAAAAACCCTTATACCGTCATTTTGTCGTCTGTCTGTCTGTCTGTCTGTCTGTCTGTCTGTCTGTCTGTCTGTCTGTCTGTCTGTCTGTCTGTCGGTTTGTCTGTTCGGTAAAAATTGTAGCCAAACGGCTAAACTTAGAGAGTTGAAATTTGGCATGCTTATACAACTCGTTGACCCGCACATAGGAAAAATACCAAAACATCTAAAAAACATATCCCCCTAAAAATTTAAACAAATATGTGCTTACCGAAAAAAAATATATTTTTTTAAAATTCTGAGTAGGGTATCAAATGAAAGCCCTTAGTACGTGGATTATTCATCAAAATTTTATTTTTGCAAAATAAATTATTATGACGCGATTTTTGCCAAAATTGTGCAAAAAATTTTTTGTCCCACACCCTGTAGCCCAAATGGTTTAAACTAAAAATCTGAAAAAATTCTAAGTAATGTACATTTGTGTGAACCGGAATAGTACAACAGGAATTTTTGATCAGATGTGTTCGGAAAATAATGCATTTTTTTGTGTTTTTTGCTTGACCATGTAAAATATTTAATGATATTATGTAGTACAGTAAACAGAGCGCTTCGATGGTGTAATGCTTAGAATATTTCTAATTTGCAAACTCGAGTTCAATCCGGCCTCGAGGCAATTTATTTTTTTCTGTTTTTTTTTTTCATTTTTATTTTGCCTAAATTATTTTTTCAAAATTCTAGTTAGATTTGGGCAAATATTGCATTTAATTTTTAAAAGCGTAAATTTAATAACCAGTGGAAATTGTTGAATTTTTATTCTAGCTCTGAGAAGATTTAAAAATAAATCGAAACGTTAGCGAAGTTAAAATATTGTTTTAATTTTAATTTCTGACCAGTCCGAATTTCATTACTTCCTCATCAAAAGAATATGCTTGAAATAAGATTGCGAGCACCTAAACTCCCCTCTTCGGTACGCCAGTGCATATTCTAAAAGAGGGCGCAGTTTGGCGGGTTTGCCCCGGGCGCCAAAAGAGCTAGCGCCGGTTCAGATACAGCCCTCGTATTCTTTACAACGCGTTGCATTTTTGAAGCATCAAGTCTATTTTGATGTTTGAAAACATTCGATCCCTTTAATTAATGAAATACATTCGAGTTATTAGACAACACCTTTGTGGTATTTCAGGCAATCAACATTTACAATCAAAGTAAAATCTGTACTAATCTCAGTCCAATCTCCGAGAACTTGGAGGACAATATTAATTTCATAATGTAGTTATGTTTATCTATCCTTGTCTACTGGTTTGTCTTGTGTTTTGTGGTATTTGTTTCTCTGTGGGGTAGCTAATCTACATTTGGTTTAGTTTGTTTACTTGTTTTAATATCATTTGAAGGGTCTTGTTTAGATGTATTAGGGTCTTTTAACTTAATTACTTTTTCATTATTCCGAGTTTATTTAATATATATAATTATATGTTAGGGAAATAATGTGTTAAAATTTAAGGGTAAATTAATTTACAAGTTTCAACAAGTTTATAACACATTAATCCGAGTTCTATTTTGTTTATTTAAAAGTGTATTTTTATATTAAAGTACTGTAAGATTTTTGCATTAAAAACTAAATTGTGGCCACTACAGAACCGATCGTCACCACAAATTACTTAAACAAAATACCTTCTAAAAGACAAATTATTATTGAAAAAGATGGTTCAATAATATGATGATTTGAAAAGTATTGTACTTTTCAAATCAAAAATCAAATTGTACTCAAAATAAATTTAGAATCCGCATTGAAAAAAATTTGAAGTTAAGTGTGAATTTTCACACATTTCAGGGTTTCGCAGGTATTTAGCAAGTGTATAATGATTATTTGAGATGCCAAAACAAATTTTATGTCATTTTTTTTTTTTTTTTAATTCGAATGCCTAATACTATTATGTAGGTTTCTAAATATGTGCAGTATTTTTTTATATATAGCAATAAGATTATGTTCAATAAGATTTTGAAAATTGCGCTTATGGCTTCCATTGGTAGTTTTAGTCATAAGCTCCGCCCTTCTGATTTCGTGTATTTATAGGAATATAAACAGCAGTATAGTAGTAATATATTTAGGCACTTATATGATACAGACATTATAACACATGACATAACATATAATTTATATATTTTATTTTTTTACTTGTATCCATGGTATTATATATAAGTTACTTGGTTGTAAGTCCAAGAGTATTCAATTTCAACAATCTCCACTGGTTATTAAATTTACGCTTTTAAAAATTAAATGCAACATTTGCCCAAATATAACTAGAATTTTGAAAAAATAATTTAAACAAAATAATAATTCAAAAAAAAAAAAAAACAAATAAAATTGCCTTGAGACAGGAGCGAACTTAAGTTTGCAAATTAGAACGCGAGCATGCTAGCCAGTACACTATCAGAGCATGCTGGTTAATTGTCTTAGATAAGGTATTAAATATTTTACGTAGTTAAGTAAAAATCCCAAAAAATGCGTTATTGTCCGAAAACATAATCTGATCAAAAATTCCTGTTGTACTATTCCAGTTCACACAAATGTACATTACTTAGAATTTTTTCAGATTTTTAGTTTAAACCATTTGGGCTGCAGGGTGTGGGACAATTTTGCCAAAAATCGCGTCTAAATAATTTATTTTCCAAAAATAAAATTTTGATCGTTAATCCACGTAATCCACGTAGGGATTTCATTTGATACCCTACTCAGAATTAAAAAAAAAAAAATATTTTTTTTTCGGTGAGCTGATATTTGTTTATATTTTTAGGGGGATATGTTTTTTAGATGATTTAGGCCCGGTTTTTCCACCTTCAGATAAAGTTCCAGATAACTATCTGACAGATAAGGTTATTTGTAACTTCATCTGCTGAGTAAATGTCATCCCTTCTTTCTATACAAATGTATCTATCGGATAGTTATCTAACAGATAATGAGACTGACGTATTGGATTCACTGACTGGTATTGACATTTATTCAGCAGATGAAGTTACAAATAACCTTATCTGTCAAATAGTTACCTGGAACTTTATCTGAAGGTGGAAAGACCGGGCCTTAGTATTTTTCCTACGTGCGGGTCAAAGAGCTGTATAAGCATGCCAAATTTCAACTCTCTAGGTTCAGCCGTTTGGCTACAATTTTTACCGGACAGACAGACAGACAGACAGACAGACAGACAGACAGACAGACAGACAGAGAGACAGACAGACAGACAGACAGACAGACAGACAGACAGACAGACAGACAGACAGACAGACGACAAAATGACGGTATAAGGGTTTTTTGGTCATACCTACAAAACCCTAAAAACCAAAGACATGGCTTACCGTAACTTTCCTGATTTTTATGTTTATAGAGAGAGTTTTGATTAAAAAAATAAAACCTCTCTCTATATATTTGCATCCAGTTTAAACCTTCATCTTGTAAGTCTAATTATAAAATTTAAATCGATATAAATTTTTTGTCGATTTAAATTAACCTAATTTCAAAAAGTAAATGAATATTCAGTAATTTAAATAATTTCAATATCATAAAGAACCTCGTAAAAAAGAATGATTGAAAAATAATAACGAGTCGATAAAAAGAAAACTAAAATTTTAATCTCATGTCCAGTAATATTTCAAACACAAAAAAACTAATTATTTTTCAATTTTTCATTAAACTAGCCACTGAAAAAAAAAATGTCATTAAGAAATAGCAACATGACTGAGTGGTCCAGTGTAATTTTAACGTTTTCAAAACTTTTTCATTAGTGTTTTCCGATCCCATTCCCTTTTATCATTGGCCAATAATTGTTAGAGCAGAAAGAGTATGATTAAACTTGAAAAAGTAGAAAGAAAGATAGGAAGGTAAATGAGAATGAAAATGGAAAACAATCTGAACAAAAAGGATAATTAGAAGAGTGTCCAAACGAAGTTCAGTTTCAGAGATTTCATTTATAGGGCACAAAGGTGTGTGTCAAAAGGACAATAGCGTGTTATTATAGAGAACTCTCGACCGCAGGGGTGGGATAACATTTTTGTAAGATCGTTTGTTTTGCCAGACTCCTTGAAAAACTTCTGACAGCTGACTTAAAAGAAAAACCTAGTTTCATTTGAATTCATTTTAAAGTAATTATCAAACCATTATTCACTGGCAATTTGAAAGTTTACTGACTATCCCCAGTTTATTTATATACAGGAAGAATCAAACCAGGCGCGCACCCTGAGTTTTACCTTAAAGGGGCTTCAAAAACCATTTTTTTCTTGGAGGGAGCTCACGTTCATTTAAAGACAAACGGTGTGTCCTTAAAACCTTGTTTTATAAGTGCTGAGAGGGGGCTCTTAAAATCTGGAGAGTCCAGGAAATATTTTAGTAAAATCTGTGGGGGACAGAAAATATTTATTATTATTATTATTACATGCAGAGCAGAAGCCCAGGGCTTGCGATGCAATATGTGTGCCTTGGGTTGGTAGACCCCAGGTGCAGAATATTGCATTTGTACGTGTTTAATGGTAGAAACCACCTACTACACCATTCTTGGATATCACCAGTGTTGATATCGGCTTGTATATGGGCCTGGTTTTCTGATTTATTGTAAATTTTTAAGTCGTCTGTAAACATCTGGTGCTGGGACATTAGATGGACTACCAAGTGAGGGACGAATAGCAGAAACAGGATAGGGCCTATTACGCTGCCTTGAGGTACGCCGCTCGTAACCGGGTAGTGTCTTGAACTAGTCTTCCTTATACGCACGTTGAAGGTTCTGTTGGAGAGATATGCGAAGATCCACTGCAGAATTTGTCCGCGAATGCCATTGTGTTCCAGTTTAGCGAATAACCTTTGAAACGCTACCCTATTAAAAGCCTTGGCGAAATCAAAATAAACGACATCCACGGGCTCCAAGGTTTTAACACATTTTCATAAATTTTGAAAATTTTTGCTGACCATAAAATTTTCTTCAGTTAAAAATGCTATTAAACGGAAAAGAAAGTAAGAATTAAGAAAGTATGAATCAGTTTTGAGTTATCAAAATATATTTTAAGGGTCGTTCGAATGTTTTAAATGTTAAACCTAATCTGTAATACGTTAAAATAAGTTTACAGGGTGAGGATAGATAAGACGGAATAATATTCGATATTTAGTAATCACGTAATTTTAATTGTGTTAAATCTTGAAGTATTATATACCCAGATGTCATTTTAATATATTATTTCTTTATATAAGTGATTATTATGGGATGAAAGTGTTTTTTTATCATCATGAATGTCTGCCGCTGTTTTTTTTTTTTGCAGAAAAAATGCTAATTTAAAGACCTATTTCAAAAAAATTTAAAAATTATGATAAAAATATTCATCAGCGCCTCTTTCGAATAACGAAACAACTACCGACAGTTCAAATTTAGGAGGCAACTCCTTCCTATTACTGAATTATAACAAGTATAGGTGAAATTTTAGTGATTAAATAAATTAAAAAACAACTATAATATATTTACATGTAAACCAAATTATTTACAAAAAAAACTGAAAATTATAAATACCTTTTTAAATAGTGAAAAAAATACTAAATTTAATAACGTAAAATATTACTACAACGAATATATTATTACAACGAAAATCTGCAAATTTCACTACCATCAGTGTTACTCAAAAGTTTTTCTAAATTTCCAAGTGACATAATTAATAGTGAATCCTATGCAATAATATTTAACTATTTTATAAATTTTTCTCCATTTTATTCAGATTCCATGTATTCTTTATAGTGATATAAAATATTATTGGTAAGTTTAAATGGTACAAACGTAAATTATTTAACCGATTTGGATAATCCTTTGAACATTGTATGTATAGATTAGAACTTCCCGAGTGTTATTGGCTATATCAGTGTTTCTCAACCGGAGTGCCACGACACTCTCACCGGGGTGCCAGCAATTTGCAAAATGATTTCAAAGTTAAATTGCTCAGAACTTCGTGTTTGTTATAGGCTAATGATAATAATAATAATAATTTTTGCTGACGTTTCGTGGACGTTCCGCGGGCGCGCCCGATGTGCGTCACTTCGATAACCACGTGACAGGCAAAAAACGAGTCTTGTTAACGTAGGGGGAGAAGACCGGCGTAGCCGGGCTGAGGCCCCTAGTAGTTGTTTATAATGAACGATTCTTTTTTTTTTAAACCATACGATGTACGAACAAGTCAGCTAGTATCATGTAGTATTGATAAAAGTTCCGTATTTTGTGTAAATTCGTATAATAGTTTACAAACTCATTGTTAACAAATCAGTTCGTATTTCTCCGCTAGGTGGTCCAAAATCCCTAGATGTTGTTATTCTCTGATTCTCTGTTTATAAATACAGCGTGTACCAAAACAAACAGTGAATCCTTTATCCCTGAGTCACACCATGGACTAAAGTAGATTGAGTCCGGGTCCTTTGAGTGGTCTGTAATCCTTAAGGACTAGTTTACTGGACACTCGCCTCTAATGGTGGTCTGTTTGCCACACTCTGACCACTTTGTAAGCACCACGTATGCAAATTTATGTTATTCAATATCTACAAGTTAAGTTATAATTGATTGAAAACTGGATAACTACAATTTACAAAGTACTATATCATTCGAAAAATTGATGTGAAGTGTGAATTTTCACACATAGCAGGGTTTCGCGGGTATATAATAAATGAACGCGGCATGATAAGTGTGTAGGACAAATTTTGATTTGTACTAATCATGGCAAAATGAACGATATTTTTAAAATAATTTCTCGTCTGTTAAGAGCTTTAAAAACAATTTTATGCTAAAATATTTTTTTGTTAATTTTAATTCGAACGGCTAATAACATTATTTAGGTTTCTAAATATGTGCAGTATTTTTTTTTATATAGCAAGGTTCAAGATTTTAAAAATTGCGCCTATGGTTTCCATTGGTTGTTTTAAGTCATATGCTCTGCCCTTCTTGTTTCGTATACATGACACATAGAATGAAAATATAATTCCAACAATTCCAACTGGTTATTAAATTTACGCTCTTAAAAATTAAATGCAACATTTGGCAAAATAATACTAGAATTATGACAAAATAATTTAAACAAAATAAAAATGTAAAAATAAAATAAAAAAATAAAATTGTCCCCTTTGCCCAGGAGCGAGCAAGCTAACCATTACACCAGCTTTTGTAACTATAACTTTTGTAAATCGTCAACCAAAAAGCACAAAAAATGCGTTATATTCCGAAAACATAATCTGATCAAAAATTCCTGTTGTACTATTGCAGTTCACATCAATGTACATTACTTAGAATTTTTTCAGATTTTTAGTTTAAACCATCTACGCTACAGGGTGTGGGACAAAATTTGTTTTGCACAATTTTGGCAAAAATCGCGTCAAAATAATTTATTTTGCAAAAATAAAATTTTGATCGTTAATCCACGTACCAGGCTTTCATTTGATATCCTACACAGAATTGTAAAAAAATATATTTTTTTTCGATGAGCATATTTGTTTATATTTTTAAGGGGTATGTTTTTTATATGTTTTAGTATTTTTCCTATGTGCGGGTCAAAAGGTTGTATAAGCATGCCAAATTTCAACTCTCTAGGTTTAGCCGTTTGGCTACAATTTTTACCGAACAGACAGACAGACAGACGACAAAATGACGGTATAAGGGTTTTTTGATCATACCTACAAAACCCTAAAAAATTATAAATAAATTGATGTGTGTAAAGTGGTTCTTTTTTTCCAAGGCTTTTAATAAATTGGTCAATTTATTGATAAAAAAATAATCAATTTACTGATCAATAAATTGAACTGTGTAAAACCCACTTTATACTGACAGAAGCGTGTTTTGACGAAGCAGCTTTAAACAAGATTGTATAACTGGTGATTTACTATATTTAATAGTGCTGTAAAGGTCAATGAACCATTCTAAATAACTCAGTACAAAACGAGACGTTTCCTAAATCCATTTAGTGTTGGTGTGGGTTCTTGTCGTTGTAAGATGGTGGATTGAGTAAATGTACCGTGAAATATCAGGATATCAACGAAGAACAGTCTCGGTTCACCTGCTTCTCTGGTGCTACTACCCCGTGACACACTTCCACAGACTATATTCCGCACTTTAATTAAATGTCGACAGTTCTATAAACCAAAGATTTATAGATCATAAATTGTTATAGCTTTTAAATTGATAATTAATGGAGAAATTCTTCTGAACACGAAAAGAAACTAGGATTTGTGATGTCTTGAAAAGAAATAAATAAAAAAATATACAAAAATAGAACTTGTGGAAGGAGTTGTATGGGTTTCTGACAAAAATAGAATAGTAATTTAACGTCACCAGATCAACTTTTTGAAACTTTTTTTTAAATTTAATAATGTATTTAATATACAGTCTGTTCCAAACGGTTAAGCGGAACTAAATAGGATTTTAGTTCTTTTAGGTTGTCACGAGAAGGGACCTTGCTTGGGTTATTTCATTTTTCACGTTGGGATGTCAAAATTTAAAATTCCAACAATGAAACCATGGAAACGAATGACATATGTCAAAATTAAATATTTTTTTTTAGATATTTTAATGACAAAAAAATAAATAAATGGGAAATTTGTATTAAGAATGACACAAAAAATCAAAATATAAAGAAAATGACATTTTAAAATGATATAAACCTTAACCAAAAAATGTTTATTGTAAATATGATTTACAAAGCTTAAACAAAACGGCCGAAAGGCACGATTTAAACGATGAAAGTAACTAGATTGCAAAATCTAGTTCCGCCTAACCGTTTGGAACAGACTGTATATTGTAGATTTTAATAATTTTTTTATACTTTGCGTTTACAATAATATCATTGTTACACTGAAAGCCGTTTAACAATAGAAGCTATTGTTAAACTGTTTTTGGTGACTTTTAATTTGGAGAGATTGGCAGTACTACTCGTCTACGGTGTGTCATTGATAACCTCAAATATTTTAAAATGTTTATTTAATATAATTTCCATGTCAGATAATTATTTCAATCATAGAAATTGTTTTAATATACATTCTTGCTATGGTAACCATATTTCACAAAAATCCAATTGTATTCCGATATTTTTTATAAATGAAATTTTAAAATTTCTTAGTTAGTTTTTGGCGCACAGCAACAAAAGCTATTTGCGCCTAACGAAGCCCATCTAAATGACAACACTACATAATAAAATCAATAAATTAAACAATAAATAAATAAAATCATTAAAAATACGCATACTCAATAAAAGAAATCTTGCACTGACAAACAGAAATAAATAATATAAGAAGTCTGTTCGAAAATTTGAACAGACCAAGGGTGATGGTAAGAGGCTGTAAAGGGGCCAATTACCATCGAATATCACAGTCTAAAACTAGAAACACATTAAAATAAGGTGCAAGACTTCAAACATAAAACAATAAGTTCGATTCTCGCAAGAAGAGTATCAGCCTGTCCGAGAGTACTCTGTCGTCACCTAAAGCAACTGACAGGTCATAGCACAGGCCTAACCTCTCCTTGACATCCTCAAACTGTACACATTCAGTTAAAATGTGTAACACAGACAAATCTGTGTTACACGTCTCACAGATAGGGGACTGTTCACCTCAGAGGAGGTGTCCATGGGTCCAACAGTGGCTTATACGGAGGCGTGTGATGGCGGTTTCCTCCCTGCGGTTAATCCTGCAGGAAGAACCCCATGGTTTAATGCCTCCCTTAATCTGTATCAACTTAACGTTCTGTATGTTGCTCCACTCATGTTGCCACATAGCTAAAACAAGGTGTTTCAGATGATTCTTTGCGTAATCTGGAAATATGAAACTCACATCAATCATAGGTCTGTGAGAGGCTGCTTTTGCAGCTTCATCAGCTGCTTCGTTTTAAAATTTCTATAAAATAAGTGATGCAAAGTATAAAAATAGTATATTATGCTCGTTTTATACGACGTATTGTCACACTTGTTTCTTTGAAGCACTCCTCACTGCGCTTGTGGTACTCCAAAGAACCAGTGTGACAACACATCAACTTATTAAACTCGTATAATAATATACTATTAATTAATTGCCTTCTTAGTTTCAGATTTTGCTATTTTCAAATTTTCAGTTGTTTGTTATCATCAAAAAGAAAAGTAAAATTATTGGACAAAAGTGGAGTTTAACTGGTGCAACGTGCGTTCCTGTCTACTGTGGTCAAACAGGAAGATCGTTTGCGACCCGCATTAAGGAACACCGACCTTGGTTACGGAGTAAAAAAATTCATCTGTCGTATGTCGATCTCAATTCGGGTTTTATTTCACTATATATATTTTCAAGTATTAAAGTCACATAGCAGGATATTTTTTATCTTTTTAAAAAACATTTTCCTTCCCCAAATTCGTTTCCTGTGATCTCCACGTGTTATCTATCCTAACAAATTTTCAATTAATTTTTTATTAGTAATAAAACTGTCAAAAACAAGAAAAGTTCTTCAAATCAGAAATTACCTTCAAAAAGTATATTATAACTTAGTTCAAAACCTTATCGATAGATGTTATAACACGCAAAGAAACCAAGGAGATAATCTTCAAAGAAAACATTGTGGTTTTGATGTAAGTTGTCTATCTAGATGTATAACAACAGTAACAATAGTCTGGTTACAAGATCTCTTCTAACAACTGATTTATAAACTATTGAAAATAAAATGTCCAACATATCTCTAAAAAATTATAATATCTTTTTGAAAAATAGAAGCTAGTAAACATAAAAAACACTTTATCAGAAATTAAAAACATCCAAGGAGGAGTACCACAGGGATCAGTTATAGGCCCAGTTCTATTCAACATACATGTACGTTTCAGCTGATGCAAAAATCGCCATGTTTGCAGATGATACGACAATTGTAACAATAAAACGTGATTAAAAACAAAGAAGTCACTGATTTACAAAAAAAAAATGTATATCACTACAGATTATTTAAAAAAATTGTGTGTTAAATTAAATTCGAGTAATTGTGAAATTAAAATGTTCAATGTACTTGTTCTATGTGCCTATTATTATGTTCCTGTGTTCTGTTTATTAAATGCAAATGTTCAGAACCGTCAAATCCTTTGTCCCATTACTCCCATTACTAAAAAAAGAAATCGGCTCCATCAAAAAAAGTTTACCATCATAAAATAATTAGTTATAATATACAGGGTGTTTGTTTGAAACGGGGCACCCCGAAAATCTCCTTTATTTGTAAATATACAAAAAATCTTCAGAACAAAAGTTAAGCTAGACAAAAAGGCTCATCTAAAGGTTACTATAAGAATTCTGAGGCACTTCCGGTTTCACCGGAAATGATGTCAACTTTCGATCTAGCATAGGGAATCGATAATTTTATATTTTTTTCCTAAAAGTACATCAAATTAGCTTTACAATGACACCAAAAAATCATATTTTTATGTTAACCATTTCAAAATGGCGACCATTTATTTACAAAATAATAATCAACATAAGTTTTACAAAGTTGAACGTAGCAAGCTTTGAAAACAATACAAAAAGAAACAAAATATCTCTAAAATAAACTATTTGACTATTTAGAAAAAAAAAACTATTACTTTTTACAATTATTCTACAAAAAAAAAAAAAAAAACGAATGTTCGATCAAACCACCATTATTGTCCACACATTTTAGAGATATTTTGTTCCTTTTTTTATTGTTTTCAAAGCTTGCTACGTTCAACTTTGCAAAACTTATATTGATTTTTATTTTGTAAATAAATGGTTAACATAAAAATTAAACTTTTTGGTGTCATTGTAAAGCTAATTTAATGTACTTTTAGGAAAAAAAAATAAAATTATCGATTCCCTATGCTAGATCAAAAGTTGACATCATTTCCGGTGAAACCGGAAGTGCCTCAGAATTTTTATAGTAACCTTTAGATGGGCCTTTTTGTCTAGTTTAACTTTTGTTCTGAAGATTTTTTGTATCTTTACAAATAAAGGAGATTTTCGGGGTGCCCCGTTTCAAACAAACACCCTGTATATGTTGGCGGTCGGTAAAAAACAAGAAATCTGCTCGATCAAAAAAAGTTTATCATCATAAAATAATTAGTTATAATATATAAGAAAAAGTCCAAGAATGATATTAAAAAACTCTCAAAAATAAAGACGTTATTTTAAAAAATTCAACTTTCGGGTCAAATTTGACCCATAAATAGTGCGACAAGTGTTAAATTATGGAATTATTTTAAACAATGCTTATTTCTTAACGGTCCACTGTGTACTTGTAATGTTTTAATGATTGACTAAAAATTAAACTAAAATAAAATTGAGTTATTAATAGATTTTTTTATAAAAACGTAATCGAGACGAAATCATATTTTCCCGAAAGCAAGTATTACCAAACAACGTTCAAAGTACCACTTTGGCCTGTGGACCACCACTTGCGCATCCCTGGTATAAAAGTAACCCCTAACTATTTGAACAAATTGTTATACTTTCCCAGAAAAAATCTTATTAGTGGATGCTGCAAAAAATAAACAAGATAGAAACAGGAAACATGGAAGAAGAATCTAATTAATTGAGTCGCCAATGATGCATTTATGTACTTTCCTTTATCTTTGGTTGTTTGTCTCTTCCTTTCTGGTTAATATTTACAGTAAACTGTGTCGCATGTTCAGTAAACATTCTAGAAAACACAGGACACGCTCTAGAAATTATATTGCTAGAGTCACTTCCGCATTCGAGTAGGTAAAGTTGTTCGGAATAACGATTTTTACAATGGCTCTGTTAGGGAGTACTTGAATGCTTTGGACAACCCTTGGCTTAAGTGGGGAATTTATTAGAGATGGGCAGTTGTTAAATTTATTTGAAGGATATTTTTGAACTGGAACAGTTTCATTATTTTAAATCAGACGTCTTCTTCCTTCGAGGAGTTGTTATTAAACTTTGTCATAGCATTGAGCGATGTATTGGATTATTCTTTCAAAAGTTATCGACATTTTGAATATGTACCCACAATTTATCACTTACTAAATACCAACAAAACCCTGAGATGTGTAAAAATTCACTCTTCACATCAATTTTATACATTTGTTGTTTTGTTTATTCTCTGACCCGTCAGTTCTTTTATCCGACAGAATATAGCTCGTGTTAGTAGAAGTTTGACTATGCCTTGTATAAGGATTTTTTTCTTTGTATCTACGAAATCCTAAAAACATTATAACAAAACGATCTGTATTAATCTCCAGTGAGATTCATTGTGATTATTGATGTTTTCATTTTATTATAATAAAGGAAAGCTAATGAAAAGTTTCTATTTGTTATTTGAATTGAATATTCTGGACCGTGGATATCCATGATATTCTCTCATTTATGTCTCTGCCATTTTATTTACTTTTGTTGTTCTGATATTCCATTATTTATCTGTAGAAAGCGCCAGCACTTATATAAAAACCAATACAAACCTTCATAGTGTCTTCATACCTCTGGCAAAAAGAATAAAATCGATCTTTAGCGACCAGAGGCGGACTATAAAACCACACAACGAATGCTAGTAGCTTAACACTCAAATGATCACAAGAAAACATATATTTTTTGTACAATTTCAATACATTATGGTTTATTTTATCTTTAACTTCAAAGACTATAGAGAAGTGTTAAACTTAATAAAAACTATGTTGGATGTATTCATCATTTGTGCTACAGCTCGTTTATCAACAAAAATTTAGGCTCAACTTCCGTATAAATATTACGGTATAACTCGATGCGCTGAGTACATAATTGCGTCCAGACCAAAAGCGATGCGCTGCGAAGAACAGCGTTAGAGAGCGCGAAACGTTCATGATTGTTCTAGTTGGACAACAAACTACGCACAAATGAGCTGGTTTGCTCAACTCGGCGCTCGAACGAACAAGATCCGTCAAGTGCCGCTTCTTCAAAGAAAACTGCAAGTTCGTGCGCAGTCTGTTTGGACGAGCGACGGACGGTAAGTTTGCGCAAAACTTTTGCAAACTGAAACGTGGACGGACACAGTTGAATAATATTTGAGAATGCCATAACCTCAGACCAATAACCAAGATGGACACCGTTGTTTACATTAAAATGCGTCTCCAACATTATTTGTTTACATTTTCCTAGAATAAATCGTTGCCTCCCGAATATGTACGAAGATACACGAAGACCATATGGTACTTATTACCGAAGTTACATTCCTTACATGTTTGTTTATATTTGTTCGTGGGAAACAATTTTATTGTAGTTTTTCGAGTGTGTTTAAACATAAATACATTATAATGGATTATTATTTTATTTATGTAATGTATACCATTATTAATGGTATTCATTACATGAATAAAAGTGGTATATCGCTTTATAGGTAAGTTAAAAGGTAATTTTATTGAGGTTATTGTTTGCTTTCCGTCCGTAATCTCTTTGCCCCTCGTAGGCTAATGTTGGCGACACAATCTTTTGTGAATAACATATTGCATGCACTGTCTATCTTGGTTATTGGTCTAAGGCTACAACAAATTCTCAACTTTCGCAGCTCCACGTCAGTGTTGCCTTATTACCAGGAATGGGGAGCAGAAAAATAACAACTTCTGAATTTATTTACGTTACTTACCAGCATTGTAGGAAAAGTACTTTCCTTCTATACATATTACTCGATTCATGATCGATATATGATAGATATATAGATGTAAAATAAAAATTTCCGCTTGACCGAATACAGATTATAACCAAGTTAGATTAAGTTTGCCGCCTTTTTACAGGTTGCCTGAAGCTACACTCGCTCCCAAGCAAGTGTAGATTTTTGCCTGTCCTGAACAAGTTCATAAATACAAACGAACACTTTACGTACAGGTGTCGGAACACAAACGAACGCCATAGTGTAGCTGTGGTGTAGTTTACTGTAGGTTGGGCAACACAAACTAAAACACCTATAGTTACCCTCTTACCCTCTTAATAAGTATATTGGTCAAGATCTTTCGTTTTTAATGATATTGTAATTCCGAACCTAGCGATATGAATTGCTAAAAAAAAATCAATTTGATCTGATTATATTTGGTCTAAATTCTAAGGCAGAAACAAGTGTATTTTTATGTTGCGCACTCTTTTAAGTAAATATTGGTCTAGATCTTTTATTTTTAACACGTATAAAGATAATGAATAAAACGTGGCATTCTCAATAACCAGTTTTTTTTCTAAAACCAACATTTCTCCGCCTCTGTTAAAAACATTGTCTTTCTCCTCATTTCCTTTCATTCTATTTTTCCTTCTTTCATTTACATTTTCGCTTCTTTGATCAAACTGAATTCTTAACGGGCTGATAGAAATGGAATTATTGTTCCAGAGGCTTAGATTGTTTTTCGTTCAGATAGAAGGAATAGTTGATTTTCAACTTTTGACTTTTTTCGATTCATTTATAAATTCACGGTTCAACTAACCAACTTTTTATTCCTGGTTCATTAAGTAAATTTTAAATTTTATACCAAAACAAGATTTGTTTTCGAACAATAATAGAATACCTTAAAGGATAAATAGTAAAACGGTGGATAAGGAACAAGGATAACTACAAATAAAGCAACAAAATACAAAGAAAATACAGGGGATGATTGATAGAGAAAAAGGAACGTCAGGACAAATAAGAGAGAAATAGAACGGGGAAAGGAAATTATAATTAAAGTAAGTTACGAAATTATTGTCCACGAGGTTTATACGAGGGTTACTTTTTATGTTTTTACAAACGACCACTAGATGGCAATATTGAAATATGTCATTACTATATTCGTAAAATTTGATATTTGTTATTGTGAAATCAGTGGCAGCTTATAAATTGACTGAGTAATTTGTTGACAGTGAGGGTTTGAAAAAAAATGGATATTATTCGTGAAGGTTTTCGTTGGATGATTTTAGTAAAGGCCTAACTCAACAACAATGCATGAATTCGCTTCGTTCAACTTTTGGTAAAGAAGCACCATCAGAAAAGACTGTTTACAATTGGTTTGCAGAATTTGTTCTTGGTCGTGCATCCGTCAGTGATCTCGTGAAGGACGACCAAAATAGGTTGTTATTCAAAAAAAAAAAAACATCGATGCTGTGCGTGATGTGATTTAGGTGACGACAGAGTACTCATGGACAGGCTGATACTCTTCCTGAGAGAATCGAACTTACTGTTTTATTTGTGAAGTCTTGCACTTTATTTTAATGTGCTTTATTATTAACCTGTGATATTCGATGGTAATTGGCCCCTTTAAAGCCTCTTACCGCCACCCTGCGTTCATTTTTTCGAACAGACTTATATTATTTATTTGTATTTGTCCGTATATGTTTGTATTTTTAATGATTCTATTTATTTATTTATTGTCTAATTTAATGTTTTTAATATGTAGTGTAGTCATTTAGATTGGTTGCGTTAGGCGCAAAGAGCCTTTGTTGCTGTGCGCCAAATTTTTTTTTAACTAACTAACTAAAATGATTGAAGATCGGCATGTGACTTACCGTGAGATAGAGACATCCTTTGGCATATCGCAGACTGCAATACATTCGATTTTGCATGAACATTTAGTTGTGAAAAAGATCTGTTCCCGATGGATTCCGCATAATTTGACCGAAGCTCAAAAAAGGCTGATTGGTGCAAGGGAATGCTAAAAAAATTCAACCTAGGCACTGCAAAATCCGTATACAACATCATTACAACTGACGAAACTAGGAAGTTACTCATATGAACCGAAACAATCCACTGTTTGGGTCTTCCAAATTGAACCGAAAGCTACAAAAGTTGTTCGTTCACGAAGCACTTCCTAGAAAATGATGTTTCTTCACCATTATTTTGGAGGATCGTCAGAAGACATCGACAAAATCAGGAAAAACAACCAAAAGCGTCGCATAATTCTGCATCATGACAATGCAAGCTCTCACACAACACGTCAAACAATTGATTATTTGAAGGAGAAAAACATCGAATTAATGTCTCATTGCCCGTATTCACCTAATATATCCCGACTTTTTTTGTTCCCCAATGTTAAACAAAAAATGCATAGACAGTGATTTTCATCACCTCCAGAATCTGTTGCCTTCTAAAACAATGTTTTTGAGATACCAACTTCAGAGTGGAAAAAATGTTTCGAGAATTGGCTTGAACGCATACAAAAGTGAATAAATCTTAAAGGAGAATATTTTGAAAACCAATAAAACAGTTAGTTCCAAAAAAAATTCTTTCTTAGTTTTTGTAAAAACTTCAAACAGAGGTTTCCAATCTTTTTAAGATGTTATACCGGTATGTAGTAGACAATATGGTGGTCTACCAGTAAGTCTATTTTTGAAAAAAAAATTACTAAAAACAAATCCTAAATTCTCAACTGATGACCTTTGTACAAAAAAACACATTATTTTACGCAAAATATTGTTTTTATTATTATTTTATTCACTTATCGCGTACCAGTAACTCGACATTCGCGTACCGGTACCGGTACGCGTACCACAGATTGGGAACGTCTGACTTAAAAGGTAGCCCTCGTATAAAAATCCATCTTAAAAATGTTCGGTAATATTTATTATGTATTATCTCCCGCTATAATTCAAAATAACGCAAGATATCCCTGATAATGTAAAATAAATGCCATTAACAATCTAGATAAGGTATATAGATAATTTATTAATGACATCATACTGTTGTAATATTCACGATAGCTCTATATTTAGTGATATTTTTATTCTTTCCACCCGATGATAGATTACTAGATATTGATTTTCCAATATTCGTTTTGTACATAACTATGGTAATGGAACGTCGCGCTTCTGAGTAATTGCTTTAGGTTAAAATACTGAAAACATAAAAAAATCAAACACTTTAAGAAATTGATTTGTTTTTATGTGAGTTTAAGTTTTGTTGTCTTTTTTTAAATTTTTATTTGTGGTAACTTTGATTGTATGTTTTCCATTTTGTGAATTTTATTTCTTATTTTTCCAGAAGTCTTTGAATTTCTACAATAAAAAAGTCTAGGTACTCAAGAAATTAATTTGTAAGTAAGTTTATGTGGATAAAGAATTTTATACAATTAGTTAAAAGAAGTGACCCTTAAAATATGAAGCACGCAACCCTATAATTTAAGAGCAGGTAGATATAAATATTTAGAACCACTTGTTTAGAGACCTCTTTCTCCATTGAACACTGTTAGTCCGGGAAGCAGCGTTGCATTTTTTATGGTTATTTCATCCCGCTTAATTTTTTTTGAAATTTATAGTTTAGTTATGGCTATTAATCGAAACAAGCATCAGCCGCCAGAATCGTGATGGGGCTGGTCGTGAGAAAATGTACATCTTGTAAAAAAAAATCCAAAAGTCATTTCAAGCCACTTGAAAATTTGCACATTTATGGTTTAAGTGATAATAATAATAATAATAAAAATTCAGCTGCGTTCGTAGTGAGGGGGGGGGGGGGTTATACGTCAGTCGCTTGTATAAACCTGACTTTAAAAAAAAAATTATGTGAAGTGTGAATATTCACACATTTCAGGGTTTCGCAGGTATATAATAAGTGAAGGCAGTATGCTGAGTGTGTAGGACAAATTTTACTTTGTAGTAATCACGGCAAAATGAACGATATTTTTAAAATAATTTATCGTCTGTTAATCATATAATAAGACTGGTTATTAAATTTACGCTCTTAAAAATTAAATACAACATTTGTCAAAATAGAACTAGAATTTTGACAAAATAATTTCAACATAATAAAAATGCAAAAAAAAAAACAGAAAAAATAAAATTTACTCCATACTCGAACTCGAAACCCTTCGTTTTAGCTTACGAGACCAGTGCTCTAACCCATTACGCTATCGTACGCCTTGCATGTGAGTGTCTTATATTGGTATAACTTTTGTACTTTGTGAACCACAAAAAATGCGTTATTTTCCGAAAACATAATTTGATCAAAAATTCCTGTTGTACTATTTCGTTTCACACCAATATACATTACTTAGAATTTTTTTAGATTTTTAGTTGAAACCATCTGGGCTACAGGGTGTGGGACAAAAATTTTTTTGCACAATTTTGGCAAAAATCGCATCATAATAATTTATTTTGTAAAAATAAAAATTTGATCGTTAATCCACGTATTAAGGGCTTTCATTTGATACCATACTCAAAATTTAAAAAATATATTTTTGTTTTCGATGAGCACATATTTGTTTATATTTTTAGGGGGGTATGTTTTTTAGATGTTTTAGTATTTTTCCTATGTGCGGGTCAAAGAGTTGTATAAGCATGCCAAATTTCAACTCTCTAGGTTTAGCCGTTTGGCTACAATTTTTACCGAACAGACAGACAGACAGACAGACAGACAGACAGACAGACGGACAGACAGACAGACGACAAAATCACGGTATAGGGCATTTTTGGTCATACCTACAAAACCCTAAAAATGATGTAAAGTCATTTCAAATTCAGTGAAACTTTTTTTTAAAATTTATTTATTTATTTTACATCGGCCTATTTTTGCACCGAGGCTAATCGCCGATGCCAGGGGGTGAGCTCCTACACCTGGATGAGGGGTGAATGATTATGAAAATGAGAGTAATGTAAACATATTATTCTCGCCCGAATAATATCACCAACGGAGTCTCGAACCACAGACCGCCCAGTTCAGAGACTGTTTCTACCAGTCTAAAACCGCACGAATTAATGCGCTCGGTCACTCCGTTGGCTCAGTGAAACTTATACATCGAACTTATTATATAATTAGAATAATAAAAACAACGATCAGCTGTTTGCACAATGGGGATAAGACCGTCAGCTGAGGGATTATAACTGCTAAGCGGACATCTAGCCTAAGCATTTTATAATGTAATCAATGATGTAACTGACGATCTTTACTCCGTTATGTCGTCAGCTGACGATCATTTTTATTTAATATAATATGTAAACCAGCGGTTTCCAAACTTTGTTCAGTAACGACCCCCCTAGAAAAAAACCCATCTCTGCCCTCCCCCATATTTAGGAAATTTATAAACAATTTGTAAATAATTTCTTTATTGAAATAATAATCACAAAAGTAGCAAAAATATGTAATGTAAATAGTTTCTCTAATTTCTAAATATTTATTTTCACAACATAAATCACGAAAATCATATAAAAATAAATTATATTAATCTTAAATATGTAATACAAATTAAAAATGTAATAAAAATCAATTTTAATGTGAAGTATGGGCTTGTTTCTTCGCACATAATTCGGTAAATCGCGGTTTATATGAAGAAAGAGCCACTCTTATTTCGTCTTCCACTATTAACCGTGCGCGATATTTTGTTTTAATAACAGCTAATGTGGAAAATCCTGCAACCCGCGACCCCCTGGTGAATCTTGTACGACCCACAAGGGGGTCGCGCCCCCCATTTTGGAAACCGCTGATGTAACCTATTCATTATAAAAATATCAAGTGGCTTGAAATGAATTTAGCTATAATTTCATTGTTTTAATCGATTTTTTATATTAAATTTTCACACCGAATTAGATAGATCGAAATAATTAAATAATATCATAAAAAAAAAATAGATTAAAACTACGAAATTTATCTTGAATTGATATTAGGCAATTTGCAATTTTTATAATAAATATTTAACATATTATATTAAATAAAAATGATCGTCAGCTGCCGACATAACGGGGTAAAGATCGTCAGTCACATCATTCGTTCATTTAGTAATACAATGCGTACAATATAAACTAATACTCCATTTACTTCCTTTCTATACAATTACTTGAACTTGCGTCTGGGTTACTTGTTCACAAAACTCGTGACAAAAATTACGAAGCACCATCTTAGTTCGTCTGTAAAGAATTAGTAAATTATTAGTATTATTACTTTAAAAAGTATTAGAAAGTTTGAATTTTGTCTTATAATAATTAATATTCCTACCGACTTGTGTTTTATTCATTTTTTTTAATAACATGACATTTACTTAAAAATTGGATCAGCCATTTTTGCAAACTAAACACCAGCTTTAACTTTTAAAGTCATCGTTTCAGTAGGCACTTAGAACGATAACTGGTTATTTTAACGCCGCCGCGTTATATATTTAACTCAAATATGCTTAGCAAATATAGGGTGACCATTTTCTTAAGAAGGCAATGCGGGACGGAGCAAAAAAAGGTCGTCACTTCCCAAATATAAGTGAAGAGCAAAAAAAAGTCCTCACCTCCCAAATCCAAGTGAAGAGCAAAAAAAGGTCCTCACTTCCCAAATCCAAGTGAAGAGCAAAAAAAAGGTCCTCACTTCCCAAATTCAAGTGAAGAGCAAAAAAAAAGGTCCCCACCTCCCAAATCTAAGTGAAGAGCAAAACAAAAGGTCCTCATTTCCTCCAATACAAGTTACAATGTGGGAC
Source organism: Liopterus haemorrhoidalis (assembly GCA_963971575.1). Taxonomy (NCBI): domain Eukaryota; kingdom Metazoa; phylum Arthropoda; class Insecta; order Coleoptera; family Dytiscidae; genus Liopterus; species Liopterus haemorrhoidalis. Next base: position 40,704,580 of record OZ020619.1, read on the forward strand.
AAAATCTTAAAATGCGGGACACCCAATCAAAATGCTGGACAGTCCCGCAAAAAGCGGGACGAATGGTCACTCTAAGCAAATAGCATTTACGTTTAAAATGGTGTTTAAAATTATCGTCAGTTTCTGACGTTAAGATTTTAACATCATGCGTAGAGAATAGACTCCTTAGTATGTTTATCTACCATGCGAAAATGGTGGCTTTTAAGTTAAGGCTACGTAAAGAATCACATACATAATGAATTTTTAATATTTTGTGACTGTAAAAGCGCCGTCCAAAAATTGATTTGGTACACAAATAACTATTTTGACACGACTCACAAAAAAATATATTTCTCCACGCAAATTATTTACGAAACCATGAAATATATGGAAAATTAGACTTCATATTAATTATTTTCCAGTTGTAAAATATATTTGAAACATAATATTGTCCAGATACGTCCTTAATTTTAATGACAACTCCGAAATGTATCTGTATAAAATGGGTAAATAATTAAAAGTGTACTCGTCCTGCAATTCATTATACGGAAAACAGATGTTCTGCTGTATAAAAGCCCGGAGTAAATCCCGGCACTTTTATTGTGTTCTTACGTTTGAAGTAAACGTTGTTGTATCATGACCGTGTTTCTTTGTCCCCAAGGATAAAGAAGGATTCTCTATTAAAGAACACCACATTGCACATAGGCGTTACATTTTATACAACATTTAATTACTAATGGACAACGCTAATGAGTTTATTGTGAATAACGTACGTTAGGTGGGTTAAAAGGAGCTATAAGCGACCACATTAGCCCAATAGTGCCATTATTATATAACTAATTTTAGTGATTCTAAATTTAAAATTGAATGTTTCAAAGTGATTGAATCCTTTCGTTAAGATTTTCCATTTTCCACACACGTAGCTTATGTAATAATTTCCTATGTCTGTTGTTTTTCGTGTACCTATCGTGTAAGTTCGGAACTCTTCATATGTACTACGAGTACTAGGATAAGAGAAGCATACGGTGTAGGGTGGAGGGTAGCCAGTGACTTATGCTGTCGGTTTAAAGAAGAAAATAAATCTTTTTCGTCTTATGCATTTTTTTGTTTTGTTTTAATTAGATGAATATTTGGGGAATTACGAGAGGAGACCCTGACTAAAATCTTTTAATATCTTATTTATACTACATACTATCAGGTCAGTCCATAAGTTCGTGCGCATTTTAATACATTTTTAAACAATGTAAATAAAACAGGGTTTATTATTAATTTTGAATTTAACCGAAGTTGTTCACTGTAAACATCTGCATTAATGGTTTGATTCGGTTCTAACAGTTCATAATGAATAACGCCATACATATCCCACCAAACACACAAAAGTATCTTTTTAGGATGCAAAGGTACCTTTGCTGTTGGAGAGGACTGCTTATCTTTATCTGTCAATTGTCTTTTTCTTGTGACATTGTGATAAAGAATCCATTTTTCGTCACCTGTTATCAAACGGTCTAAAAAAGGCTCTCGTTCAAGGCGAGATAAAAAGGAAATGCAGATGTTCATTCGTTGTTGGCAATTGGCTTCGGATAGTACATGCGGAACCCACTTTCCAAGCTTGGATACTTTTCCGATCTCGTTTAAGTGACGAAACACTGTTCCATGAGATGAATCCATCCTTTCTGGAATCTGATCCATTGTTAATTGTGGCTCTAACTCCACAAGACTTTTAAGAACGTCGTTGCTAAAATTAACAGGACGTCCCGAACGGGGCTCATCATCAATACTAGTCCCTCCATCTTTAAATTTTTTAAACCATTTGTGGGCAGTCCTTACACTAATGGTATTTGCACCATGAACACTGTTCATTTTTATCGCCGCAGATCTGGCAGTTTCACCTCATGAAAATAAAAAATATAAAACTGCACGTTTGTACTGCTTATCGATATTAATTTTCTAACGGTAGTTATTTTCATCCGACTTTCACGAAAATTTTTGATAGACTGACTAATTTAATGGGGAATCGAAAACAGCATTTGACAAGTTTGACAACATTTTATTATTCTACCTAGTGAGTCATAGGGAATCGCATATATGTTATAAATTCGCACGAACTTATGGACTGACCTGATACTTTATAAAAAATATACCGAATTTTCAGTAAAAAGTAAAATTCGCCTAGCTTTATCGACGTTAACTGTATTATTAATGTATAATAATAACAACAAGGGCCCCATAATTGAGCCTTGCGGAACAACTAATTTTATTATTAGTTCGTCGGATTTGATGTTCTCAATCACAACATGAGCCTTCGAGAACGCAATTACTTGTCTTCTATTCTGGATGTTAAGTAAACCAATTAAGTGCTCTTGAGGAAGAGCTCTTATACCAGTGCTCGTATACCAAAACATTTTAATTTATTAAGCAATATATTATGATCAACCGTTTCGAAGGCTTTACTTAAATCCAAAAATACTGCTAGTTCTTCCTTTTGTTGCTCACGACCTTTATTGTAGATGGGAACACAGCTCGATGGCAGCACTATTTTCAAAACAAATACCAAATTTATATGTGTGGGGTCATATATGATCCCATGTTGTTTTTTAAGAGTTAATAATGTTTTATGTCGTTAGTTTGTATATTTTTTTTTTGTTAAACTTTGTAATTTGGTAGCTCTACATTTACTATCAATATCGATAAATATGAAATCAAATATTAATTGAAAATGCATTTTTCATGGTTTAAGTGTAATTTATCAGGTCATAAACTAAATTTATTCGGGGCATGGCAATTCAGCATGAAATTATGAAAACAGTTACAGCATATAAATTCACAGCACACAATATTTTCAAACAGAAAGTAATATTTGCACTCATATATGAATGCATTTGATTTCAATATGATTTGAAACGCCGGCATTTATGAAATGACAACCATGTTCAATATTAAGTATGACGTAATCAAAATGGCGTATTTTACGATATTTAACATAAATCGGTACATATAAAATGGTGTTATATTAATTCATATATTCAAAACATTCAGCTGTCAATCTGGTTGTTGTTTTTGGAAAATTACATTTTTTGAATTGAATTGATTTTAATTTATTGTTTTAAATTATTTGTAAGGGAATTTTATTAATGAAAGTTGTCAGTTTACATCCCGCTGGGTATTTATAATAGTGAATAATGGTATAAAAGAATTTTTAACTCCGGTAAAAATGGTGACAAAGATACAATTGACAGGACTACAGTGGACAGACAGGTACGGACTGGGCAAATAAGTATGGATTTATGCCAAACCAATAAATGATTATTACGAACCAATACAAGTTATTCATTATATTATATTATAGTTTTGTATTATATATGATATTTTGACGTATCTGTTGTGCATTTACATTTTTTGGTTTTAATAAATTGTTATTATTATGGGGTTTGTCAGGTCTTGACAAGCGTACACTAATCGCAAACTTCAGCAACCTTTTGAGCCGCGTCATACTAGAGACTAGTGGAGCTAAATACACACGACTGCATCCCAAACCCTGGCGATATGTAGACGCGGAAATTACGCTAGATCCAGTGCCCGCACAATGCGGAGTGACCCGAGCACTGCTTTCTACATCCTGCAGATCAAAGAGGTGGCAGAAGATTTGCAGGCGGGAATAGTCTCGATTTCCCTTCGATAGCATGCTTTCATACCACCCAAAACACCAACTATCAGGACTATAAGCTTAACTTTATACCCTGGATATAGATTTCTAAGCTCGGACAAGAGATCCATATACTTGGACCTCTTTTCCTCCTCTTCGAGAGAGATATTCTTCTCAGCTGGACTTCGATCACAAACATCTGTTTGGTCTCGATATCCAGGAGCGTTATGACCGGCTTAATGGCTATCAGTAACCTCGAAGTGGGGAAGGAGTAATTCACGCGCACCTTAGACTTGCCTGGATGCCAGGCCGTTCCTACGGCTCTACCAAGAACCCCGGGGCCCCAGAATTTTCCCCGGCTACCCCCCTCTTATCGGGCCTGACGCCAAGCATTACGCCTTATAATCAAAAGAGCCGAAAACTTCATCGAAACTCACTAACAGAACCATGTATTTCAGATATTTACCGCTAGGCGCAGCATCAACTGGATCTGACTGCGAAAAGACCACAACGCGCATATTTAACTATGACTAATCAAACCCATCTTTCAAAACAATATTTATTTTAATCTAGAATTTATCTAAGGTATTTACTAAATGAATTGCACAAAAGGACAGATAAGGAAGGAAATAAATCTTGTATCCTTTTAAATCTTAACCAAAACTACGCGGTAAACTTTAGAATTTAAGCATGTTTAGGGTTATATTCAATTATCCAATACGTAATAGTCTATGGGTCGTTCATAAACGAACCGGCTCGCTGAGGCCGCTCAGTACACTGACCGAAGTGACACGGTTCACCAAATTGAAATGAGCCGGCTCACGGCTCACTGTATAGTTTCTAGGATACGATTGGTCGGGCGATAGTGAGCAGTGATCGGAGTGATCCGGATCTAGCTACATAAAGTGAATTGTTTGTTTCAAAAATGTTAGATAATCGACCTGTGTCTCGGGATCATGTTTACAGTTCATATATTGCAAGAACCGGCTCTAAGCGACGTTCTACCTACGACCGAACGACTGACCGACCTGTGTCTCGGGATCATGTTTACAGTTCATATATTGCAAGAACCGGCTCTAAGCGACGTTCTACCTACGAACTAACGACCGACCTGTGTCTCGTAAACATGTTTACTTAACCGGATCACTGAGCCGGATCAATGAACCGGCTCAACAAACTGAACGACCTCTACTGATCCGGTTCCGCAAACTGAGCCGAAATTCCCATCTCTAGTCTATAAGCTTAGATTAAGAAAATAAATTAATGTTATTGCCACAAGTTTTGCACCATGCTAAATAACTACGAAACCTTGAAATGTAAATAAATTAACATATTTTAGTTGTTATTATTTACTTCATTAGCCAATTTGTATATATCGTGTTTAATTCAGTGTTTTAACTATATTGGATTTTGTTGCATGTCTGAATTAATTTTAATATGTGTATTAAACAACATACAAGATTATAGTTTACAATTAATTAAAAGATTAAGTAATGTCGCCGTGTTACGCTGTGAATTTATTAATTCCAACACTTTACATAAAATACACATTTACATTATGATACTACATTCTAATCACTAGAACCAGAGGCAGGATGCTTGACGCGCTAATGCGAGGTCTCCAACGGGGAAACATGGTTCTGCGACAGTGTCAAGCGACTAATATTTCAGTAATTCTAAGGACATAAGCTTGTCTGTAAAATTTTTTGTTTCCAGTAATTGTTCGTAAAAAGCAAAGGCGTGTCGTTAGGCTTGAAGGACAAAAAATTTGGTGAATGGTTTCTAACCTGTGCGAGAAACTAGGGATGTTCCGATACTAGTGATACGATACCAATATCGATACTTTTCATTCGATATCGCGATTTTAGTATCGATACTAATCTTTCGATACTTTACTTATACCTGTACATTTGATCCAGTATCGTATCAACTCGTTTTTTCTTTTTTTTAACAATAAGAGGTAAACCTACTGGGAATTTGAAAAATCTCAATGACGTTACAGAAGTTTTTACATCGCTACTCGAATACTCTTCTTAATTTTGAAGTCACCACAGTGGCGCACCCAGGGGAGGGGCCCGGGATCCCGGGCCCCCTATGAAATAAGGAAATAAAAATAAAAACCTACAAACACCCTAGAAATATTTCACCATCGTTTTAAGTAAATATATCTATTTAAAAATAGAGATGAGGACTTTTTTGTTTTAGGTCGTCACTTGTTTTTTAGAAGTGAGGACCTTTTTAGGGTTTTGTAGGTATGACCAAAACACCCTTATACCATTATTTTGTCGTCTGTCTGTCTGTTCGGTAAAAATTGAGAAAAAAGAGAGTTGAAATTTGGCATGCTTATACAACTCTTTGACCTGCACATAGAAAAATACTAAAACATCTAAAAAACATATCCCCTAAAAATATAAACAAATATTGCTCATCGAAAAAAAAAAAAGATTTTTTTTTTAAATTCTGAGTTGGTATTAAATAAAAGCCCTCAGTACGTAAATTAACGATCAAAATATTATTTTTGCAAAATAAATTATTTTGCTGTAATTTTTGCCAAAATTGTGCAAACAAATTTTTTGTCCCACACCACAACATTCTAAGTAATGTATATTGGTGTGAACCGGAATAGTACAACAGGAATTTTGGGTCAGATTATGTTTTCGGAAAATAACGCATTTTTTGTGTTTTTAACTAAAATATGTTAAATATTTAATTCGCTATGTAACACAGTAGATAAGTAAACGCCCGTAGTGCAGTGCGTAGTACCGTCGCTTCGTATTTTGCAAACTACAGTTCGATTCCTGTCAATTTAAATTTTTCTTTTTTTTGCCTTTTTATTTTGTTTAAATTATTTTGTCAAAATTCTAGTTATATTTTGGTAAATCTTGCCTTTAATTTTTAAAAGCGTAAATTTAATAACCAATGGGAAGTGTTGAAATTATAATTTAATTCTATGTTTGAATGTATACGAAATCAGAGGGCGGGGCTTAAGATTTAAGCAACCAATGGAAGCTATAGGCGCAATTTTCAAAATATTAATGAACCTTGCTATATAAAAAAAATACTGCACATATTTAGAAACTTAAATAATGGTATTAGGCATTCGAATTAAAATTCATAAAAAAATATTTTGACATAAAATTTGTTTTGGCATCCCTAATAATCATCATTCAGTTACTAAATACCTGCGAAACCCTGAAATGTGTGAAAATTCACACTTCACATCAATTTTTTATACTTTAATCTATTTATTATTGTAAAACAATTAAATTGTTATTATAAGAATAAAATGTTTTTTACGTTCTATAGAAAATATATTCATTTTTCCTTTCGATACTTGAAAATATCCATATTTTGTTTCGATACGATACCGGTATCGACACCTTTTATTCGATATTAACAATACTTTCTCAGTATCTCAGTATAGGGTTCTTGACAAAACACTATCTCCGTAGGCCTGCTGAATCTTTGAAAAAGCTTCTGTTGCACTATGCCCAAGTCGGAAGCAAAACCTTATTGCACACCGTTGCTCGAAATGAATGTCACTTATTTTTAGAACGCACTAGAAAAAACTGTTTCACAAAAAAAATCGCTACGGTCAAAAAAATTACTCTAGTGAGTTCAAACTCGTACTGAAGGCGTATCATATCTTCACCTGCCGTTCCTCCCACGTCCAAAATGTTGCCAGATCAAACGCTATGTTGCCAGTCCGCTTACTTAATTTACACACCTCGTATGTTTCATGGGCCAGATTGAGTTGGATTGGGGGCCATTTAAAAATCACAGAGGACGGGTAGGAGAAATTCTGAAAATCATTTGAGAACGTAAGGAAAAAATTCTGAAAATCAATTAAAGATAGGGAGAGTTGCGAAATTCCGAAAATCTTTTGTAGACGGCGTGTGATTAAAAATGAAATAAGAAGCAGAAATTTCATGAGAGCCGTTTGAAACTTATTGTTGGGCCAGATTTGGCCCACGGACCGTAGATTGGACACTGCAGTTTATGGATCAAAAAGTATCCTCCCAAATATTTTACACGCCAGCCGTAATCCGATGTATTATACCTAAAATCGTTTAATACGTATATTGAAATTTATATAAACATTTGTTGCAAAAGGTAAAATAAATTTCCCCTAATTAAAAACCTAATTTAATACTCAACACAATATCATTCATCGTCTGAAGCCTGGTTTTAGAAGGGATTAAGTCCGAACCTTGTAGGGTAACTGATCCAGCAACCCCTTTGCCGTACGTGTATCGCTGGTTGCGGTTACACCAGGCGCTCTTGTTCAAAGGTTTCCCTTACCAACCTCGGAATATATCAAAGCATATTCTATTGCAGTTGTTGCAAGAATTCAAAACAACCATTACAGCGTAATATATTTATTTTATTGTATTTGTTGCTGTTTACTTGTTTTGGAATTAGTTTTAGATTAAATTTTCACCGTTAATTGTTTTATACAATTGAGAGATTAACAATAAAGGATTAAACACAAGGTTTGATAAAAAAAAGTAATAGGGTCATTGTGCTAGTGGTCAGCCATTTAAGGACATCATGATTTTCAACAGGTCGCAATTACCGTACTTGTACTAATTAAAAATTAAAAAACACATATTTAATTATTTAAATGTTTAAGTTTATTGTTCATTTTTTATTTTACAAAAATGCATAATTGTGTAATTAATAAAAAATAAAATGTAAAAATGTATCAAAATTACTAGTAGTCAGCCTTTAATGTTTAATAGTCAGCCGCATAGGTGCTGGTAGTCAGCCTTGTTACTACTTACATTGAATTAGGTACATAAATTAATCACAGAATAAACACTTTAAAGAATTTCATCTGTAATATGGTTATATATATATACATCAAAAATCAGAAAGACAATTAATGAACTAAAAGAAGAGATAAGAGAACTTAAAAAGAAAGAAGAAGTGTGGAAAATAGAAAAAGAAAGTATAATACAGAGAATCGAAAAACTGGAAAATAAAGAGGAAGAACCAGAAAAAAGAAGCAGGAAAAATAATATCATTATAAAAGGAAATTTAGGAAGAAATAACCTGGACATGAAGGAATTCATAAAAACAGCTGGGAGTGGATGTTGACATCAAAGAAGCTAATAAAATAATTACGAAAACTTAGACTGATTTAACAGTGTGACGATGCAAAATTGGGAAGAAAAGCAAAAGATCCTGGCAAGTAAAAACAAATTAAAGGAAAAAAAAGATACATAGATCATGACTTTATCTCAAGAGAAAGGACGATTCATGGAAAACTGAGGAATGTGGCGAAAGTAGAAAGAGAAAAAGGTAACCACATGGCCGTAGGATACAAAACAATTAATATCGGCGGAAAATGGTATGAATGGAACGAGAAAGAAGAAAATTCTACTATTCCTATTCAAAACTAATGTAAAAACAATTGGTGGCCGACTGCTGGTATTCAATGTTCAATAGTCAGCCAGGTCTTAAAAAGACAGGCTGACTTCTGGTTTTTAAATTAATGATAGAAAAAGAAATAAATTTATCCGAGCAAAACAGAAATATTATTTTCCTGAATATAAGAGAGAAATAAAATATTCCAGTTTCTAAAACCCCAGTTGTCAGCCGCGTAGGCTGACTACTAGAATTTTCCAAAAATTGTTCGCCAGTGGTCAGCCTAATTAAGTATTTAATAAATCGAAGACATCTATGTTGAAAAACTTTTTTATTATAATAATTAATGTTCTAAATATTTGTCCTAAATAAATTTATAGTAAAACATACAATAATTACCTCGTACAGTATTCGAATCATACACCGCCTCACTAACCATAGCTGGACTCAACACAGAGTATATGTTCAGACATGTTGTTGAGGTTGACTTCTTTTATTTATATTTAATGTTGAGAGACATCTATTCTTATTGATTGAAAGTAATCCAAAAGAAGAAAGACGGCTGAATACTGGCATATAAAATTTTAAATATTTAGTTGGGATATTAAACTATTATTTAAGTTTTAATTTTAAAAAGGCCGACTACTGGAACAGGCTGACTACTTGCACACTGACCCTACAATTAACACCATAAAATTATTAGAAAATAATTTTAAATTATAATTATCTGGTTCAAACTATGGTCTGGTCAAACGTTAGAATACAGTACAGGGCAAACGGAGTAGTTCCTTTTCATACTCTGGAGCAGTGTTTCTCAACCAAAAATGCACCGCGGACCAGTAAAATATACAGTTACTCACAAAATTGAGCATACAAGAATTTGACAAAGATACTTTTTAATAAAACGTGACTATAAAACAGATTTTTTAAAACTAATTAATTTTTATTTATAAAATACACCTTGCAGATCCAAAATTATTACAAATAGTATAAAGTATAGTAATATTTGTTAAAAATTTGTTAAGGAAAACTAAAAACACAAAATTGAGCGCACTATAGTTTCGATTGATTTAAGACCTGTCTTTTCCTGAAATTATATTGCATAGGTTTTAACTTGCAACAGATGGTTTTTTCATTAGTTTAGTTTGCATTAGGCCACATTCAAGTACAGTGATTTTGTTTCTATTATAATGGAAAATAAACGTAAACAGACTGACGAATCTACACAAAAACTAATAGTTAAATTATACACCCGGGGTCATACAATGCGTGAAGTAGGTGATATAGTAAACCGAAGACATTCCACAATTCAAAAAATAATAAATAAATTTAAATATGAAGGTACTATCAAAAACAAAACGGGCAGAGGCAGAAAAAAAATGTTATCAACTGTGGATGAAAGATTTATTTTGCGAAAAATCAAGCAAGATCCTAAAATTAGTGTACCCCAGTTAACGTCAGAATAGTCACAAAGATTAAATAAACAAATTTTAGTAGAAACAGACCGCCGAGTACTCCGGAAAAAGTACTACAATGGTCGAATTGCACGCAAGAAACCATTGATTTCAAAAACGAATAAAAAGAAACGCTTAGAATTTGCAAAAATGTATGTAAACAAACCAATTAGCTTCTGGAATAAAGTTATTTTTTCTGACGAGACGAAAATTATTTTTTTTGGGTCGGATGGCTGAAAAATTGTTTGTCGGAAGCCTAACACAGAATTTTAAAAAATTAATACCGTTCCGAGAGTAAAACAAGGAGGCGGATCAGTTATGTTGTGGGGTGCTTTGGGCTTAAACGGCCCAGGTAATTTAGAATTTATAGAAGGGATCATGGATAAATGGAAATATCTAAACAACTTGAAAAATAATCTTACGGCTACTGCAGAAAAATTAGATATGACACCAGTTTATTATTTTCAACAAGATAACGATCCCAAACATACTGCTCTTATTGTAAAGGAATGGCCGTTATACAATGCACCAAAATTACTCAAAACACCGCCACAATCGCCTGATCTCAATCCAAATGAAAATTTATGGAGATAATTAAAAATTCGGATAAAAACAAATTAATTTTCTAATAAAAATGATTTTAAAACGAAACTTCAAGAAGAATGGAATAATATACCAGCAGAAGTTTGTGGAAAATTAGTGCAGTCTATGCTAAATCGCCTTCAAGCAGTAATAGAAGCAAAAGGTGACGCGACAAAATATTAATTTAAATTAACTGATTGTTTTCTAATTATTTTCTTAGCATTACTACTTTTTGTACGCTCAATTTTGTCTCTGAAAATGCATATATTTTTGTTTTCTTTAACAAATTTTTATTAAATATTATTTAATTTTATACTATTTATGATAGTTTTGAATCTCTAAAATGTATTTTAGAAATAAAAAATAATTGGTTTAAATAATCTGTTTTATAGGCATCTTTACCTAAGAGGTATATTTCTAAAACTTTTGTACGCTCAATTTTGTGAGTAACTGTATATATTTCTAACGCGGACCACTAATAATAATTGTTGAGTCATTTCTTGCAAGAAAACAAATATATTTAATGTGCTACTAAATACATTTATTTTATTTGTAGAAAATCACAGAAAATAAACAAAATATAAATTATTTACATAAAAAATGTGCATAAAAAATAAAAAAAAAATGCAAAAAACTTTCGCGGACCACTTAAAATTAAGTGGTTTATAACTTATTAGGCGAATAGTTGCATAGTAAAAAACAAAATATTGTGGACCGGCAAAAATATATCGCGGACCGGCGGTTGGAAAGCACTGGTCTAAGGTTCTTAAATGAAACACTTGGTAAAGTTTCACATATTAAGAAATGATGAATAAAAATTTGTCAGGCTTGCTGCAGTTTTAACGTTAACCATTTCAAAGCTTCAATATTTTGGTTATACCTACGAAATCCCATAAATAAGTCTATCCGCTTGTTGTTGCCAACAGAGAAAGGAATTTTTATTAAAAATCAATGATTAAATGTAATCCCCTATTTCTCAAATTGCGTTTTATCAATTTTTATACCTCAATACATGCTTTTATAAAGGGATCAAATAATTCATCCCAATAATTCGGATCATGCATTCCTTGAAAACAATAATATAATCCCCTTGCAAGAATCTGTTATTACCTTAAAAATTCAAGCGTAAAAAAATTAGATTCAAGTCTGTCCCCTTCAAAAGGTTATAGACGCATTCTTTCTCTCGAGAGTTCAATCATTCCCTCCTGAATACTGTACTGGAAAGAAGAACGTAAAAGTATAACATGACAAAGAACGGACGGACTCGAAGAGTGGATTTGAATTTTGGAGAGGATTGGATCAAATTTTGACAAGAACAAGAATATAGTTACATTATTTCTTATGTTTCAAGACACTTTAAAATCAAGATATTTGAAAAAGAAACAATGAAACTGATACTCAATGATAAGATTGAAGGATATTATTCAAAAGAAACTGCAAAATACTATCACAAAATGTGTCTGGAAGCAAATTCGCAAGAAGGATAAGCCCATAAGATACAAAACCTGCAAAGATATATGTATGCAGCAAGAAAATACTGAAATATTGGCATTGTAATGGAAACCAAAGGCAGGGGTATCCAAACCATGCCCCGCGAGATACTGAAGCTGCGTTCAGAGCTCTTAAATTAGTCAACTAAAGACCATGACTTATGCACTGTTGATTGTCAAACTTGTTAGTACAAGTTTGTCACAAAGTAACGCGAGCAATCGTTCAGAGCTCTAAATTTAATGCGTTATAAGGTCAAGGAGGGTAATAAGGCCCGGGCGGAAATAAGGCCCACTTTTGAATTTGGCGCCTTAGCAGTGAAATTCAGAATTCACATGTTCACAGTATATTAGTATGTGCTATTGCTATATATTAACAGGTGGCAGTACTTTGTTTTTTTTTTTAATGTATAGAGATATACACATGTAAACAACAACAGCGCGGTGTTTGCTTCTCTACTGTAATTGAATTTAACTGTAAGTATGTTTTTTACTTATATGCCATTATTTAAATATCATGCATGTTTATTGCAATAACTTGCTAGTACATAATAGTACATTCTATATTATTTTATTTTTCATAACCTACCAATTAGTCAATAAAACTATGGTGTAAACATTTAACCGCCAAGCTGATAATAAGGCCCACAGTGTAAAATCGTTGGGCCGACATGCGTTGCTGCATAAATTGCCGTCTTTGGGTCCACGAAGACTGTGTTGGACTGACGAAGGAGGACAAAGATGAATTTATTTGTCCAAATTGCATGAATTAAATAATTGTTTGTCTTATTTTTATTTGTCCATTATTTAATAATTTTTGTTGTCTAATTTTCAATTTATTTGCCCTAATTGCATGAATTAAATAATTGTTTTGCCATAATTTTTCAAAATAATTTAAAAATAAAACAATCAGACCAATATTCCGGTGTTTTATACGCTTTTTTATACCCTAATTTATATTTGCTATATGGGCCTTAATTAACGACTTTTCTATAAATAAGGCCCGATGCAGACATTTTTTTAATTGCATAACTTAGTGATTCGTTTATCAAATACATATGTAATAAATTATTATATTATAAAAATATGTTCAAATTATTATTTAAAAATAAATTTATAACAAAATTGTTATTGTATAAATTTAAAAAAAATAAAAAGTGTTAGGTGGGCCTTATTACCCTCCTTGACCTTACATCGAAAGGGCGTCGTGAAATCGTGTTGTAAAATATTAATTAATGCTTTTTAGAGTTTTGTATGTATGAACAAAAAAAACCTTATACCGTCATTTTGTCTTCTGTCTGTTTGTCTGCCTGTTCGGTAAAAATTGTAGCGAAATGGCTAAACCTAGAGAGTTGAAATTTGGCATGCTTATATAACTCTTTGACCCGCATATAGGAAAAATACTAAAACATCTAAAAACATATTCCCCTAAAAATATAAACAAATATGTGCTCATCGAAAAAAAAATATATTTCTTTAAAATTCTGAGTAGGGTATCAAATGAAAGCCCGTAGTACGTGGATTAACGATCAAAATTTTATTTTTGAAAAATAAATTATTTTGATGCGATTTTTGCCAAAATTGTGTAAAATAAAAATGTCCCACACCCTGTAGCCCAGATGGTTTAAACTAAAAATCGAAATAGTACAACAAGAATTTTTGATCAGATTATGTTTTCGGAAAATAACGCATTTTTTGTGGTTTTTAGTTCACGATGTAAAATATTTAATACCTTATGTAAGACACTAAACCAGTACGCTTTCATAGTGTAATGGTTATCCTTTAGCGTTCTAATTTGCAAACTAGGGTTCTACCGGTATGGAGACAATTTTAGTTTTTGTTTTTTTGCATTTTTATCTTGTTTAAATTATTTTTCAAAATTCTAGCATTATATAATTTTTATATATTTTGGCAAATGTTGCATTTAATTTTTAAAAGCGTAAATCTAATAACTAGTGGGAATTGTTGAAATTATAGTTTAATTCTATGTTTCAATTTATACGAAATCAGAGGAGCGGAGCTTATGACTTAAATTAACCAAAGAAAAAAAAAAAAAAAAATACGGCACATATTTAGAAACCTAAATAATGGTATTATAATGGTAAATATTTTAACATAAAATTTGTTTTGGCATCCCAAATAATCACCATTCACTTACTAAATACCTGCAAAACCCTGAAATGTGTGAAAATTGACAGTGCATATATTTTTTTTTTTTGTTGCGTTGTTTCTAATAATGTTTTTTTTTGTCGCTTGGTCTCATGAAATGCTTTTTTATCCGTAAGAGCGCAAAAATTTTCCTCGGGCTCTAACAAGCATATAATGTAGACTATATTACACGAGGATGAAGTTTACTACCCAAGTATTCATGCGAGTGTAATATAGCCATTATATGCGAGCCGAAGACAATATATTATCTACAACTATATTATATAGTTTTATCCAGTGGCCCAGGAATCTTTGGGGGGGGGGGGGGCGGTAGACAAAAAAAAGAAGATATAAAAAACAAGCCCCTCACTTCTGAAATACAAGTGATAAGATCCTCACTTGTAAAATACAAATGATGAACAAAAAAAAGTCCTCATTTCTACTTTTAAATATATATCTATATATTTACCTAAGACCATGATGATAAAAAAATAAAAAAATTTGTATTTCCAACCTCTTGTTTTTACATATGAAAAATAGTAAATTTAATGTAAAAACACTGAAATCCTGAGCAATAATTCAGAACTGACGTCATCAAGCTAGCTATCAAACCATCAGCTAATTGTAACCTACAACAATGTTTAAAATATGTTATTATTTGTTTTATTCACTTTAACTTTTAATAAATAATTTTCTAGCTATAAAGATGGGAGTATGAAGCGCAAATAGCCATCCTTGCTGAGGGCCAAAAATTTTAACTAATTTATTTTCAAAAAAAAACTTGCCGTGTATAAAACGTTCCTTATTTATAGGTGAGCACGCATGCGCTTCTCATTATACACGACGTGCCATACGAGCAGATTTATATGTTTACAGTTGGCCATATAATGCATTTATTATTTGATGGCCGTAGATTAAAATAATTATAAAATTGTATCGTGGAAGGTACTGCTGTTCAATCATTATTCTTTTTTTTAAGTGTGCAATTTTAAAATTGAAAAATCGCTGAAAATGTGATTCAGTGAAGTAGAAAATAAAATCGAAAGCACGAAGAATAGGGAACAAATTATAATTCAGAACTTCTGAATGTTTAATAAAGTTCACGTCAGAAGCAAAGTAAATAGACCCAAATGGAAGGAGAATTCATAAATAACATGGATGAATTGGTATGACAACTTTGTTTGATAAACAATACAATCAGTTGTATTTGCCTTATTTATATTATTGATTGGGTTTTGTGTAGCTTATAAACATATATATATTAATAAAAATGGTATTTTATGAATAATAAGACATGATTTTATTGATCAACTAATACGTCTCGCACATCATGATATATTTTCTAGTATTCTATTTACATAAAACAATATACCTTAGCAACGATATAGCACACCACGATCGTTAATAAGGGTAAATGTTGCATAATTATATTTTCGCTAACATATATACAAGGTGTCTCAAAAGAAATTTTATATTTAGTGGATCGATTAAAAAAAAAGTAAGCCGTATATAGAAAAAATGTTTATTAATTATTAAAATACACTTATTGGGGATTTATTTCTTAAAAATAATATCGTCTAAATGTAGACCCTCGCGTTCTCGGCACTCATTTAATCGAACAGTAAAATTACTTATGACGTCTCGGCAGGTGGACTCAGGGATGGCTGCCATTTCGTGCCGGATATTTTCTTTCAAATGCGCCAGTGAAGTCGGTTTATTGGCGTAAACTTTAGATTTAAGATAACCCCATAGGAAAAAGTCCATAGGGGTTAAATCTGGACTGCGTGGAGGCCAATTTATGTCACCTCTCCGGGAGATCAATTTGCCTGAGAAAATTTCACGAACACGTGGCAGAGACATATTGGACGTGTGTGAAGTTGCTCCGTCCTGTTGGAACCATGTTCTTCGGTTATAGCCAGGAAAGTTTTGCAGTTCAGGTACCAAGAAGTTGTCTAACATCTCCACATAACGCTCTGAATTCACTGTAACTGCACGCCCCCTTTCGTCTTCAAAAAATTAAGGGCCGATAATTCCTCGCGCCGACATCGCAGCCTATACGGTCACTTTAGGCGAATGTAGGAGTTTCTGATGTTTGCGTTTCGGATTCGTTGCACTCCAGTAGCGGCAGTTCTGCTTATTTACGTGGCCATTAAGATGAAAATGAGCTTCATCCGAAAACAAAATGTTGGTAAACGTTGGAAATCGCTCAATCACCTGATTTACGAAATTAAGCCTCTGACTGGCATATTGGGGCTTTAATTCTTGCACCAATTGAATTTTGTAGGGGTGCAGCTTTAGGTCTTTGTGCATAATGCGATGTAATGATGATCTATGCACATTTAAAGCACTTGCGCGCTTCCGAATTGAAAGGTTCGGGTCGTCACGAACAGACTGATTAACATTCTCCACGTTTTCTACCGTTCTTGATAACCTAGGTCGCCCGGATTTTGATTTATCCAGCGTTGTACCCAGTCTCTTCAGACTTTTTAACCCAATGTTGAATGAGAGGAATGCTTGGCGCATCATTTAAGTGGCGAAAACCTCGAATACTGCAGAATTTTCTACGCGCTACAGTCGCTGAATCACCGTTTTTGTAAAACTCTGGCACGCATAATGCGCGGTGTGC
Source organism: Liopterus haemorrhoidalis (assembly GCA_963971575.1). Classification (NCBI taxonomy): domain Eukaryota; kingdom Metazoa; phylum Arthropoda; class Insecta; order Coleoptera; family Dytiscidae; genus Liopterus; species Liopterus haemorrhoidalis. The sequence continues at coordinate 40,721,869 of OZ020619.1, forward strand.
TTCCGAGAAACGCTCCATAGTATCTGGATTCCCAAGAGCCAGGCTACCGATTGACATAATCCCCGCGCCCCTCGGATACGTTGCGTTCACGCAGTAAGCTAAATAAATATAAAATTTCTTTTGAGACACCTTGTATATAGACTGGCTAGAGCCAATGAGCTTGTATGCAATGGTGGATTCAGCCTATTTCTTAGGGTCATTTAGACATCCAAATTAAGCTGTAATTGACTTTAATTTTAAATTATTTAACTTATATGCGCCTTGGAAAACCACAGAAGCCTTATCTGTAACATATTAGTGTGCGGTTTTAATGTAATCGGTTTTAATATTTTTAAGTTTCACGATTTTATATACAGGGTGTTTGTTTGAAACGCCGCACCTCGAATAACTTCTTTATTTTAAGAGGTAACACCACAGTAACCGGTTCAAAAAATCCAATTTTTTTTTTATAGCTCTAAACGAACCTTTATATATTCAAAAACAGTATTCTACTAGTTATATAGCTGAAAAACATTTTTATAACGTCAAATTCTCGATTTTCCGGCAACGTCTACAGCACGCGCTAAGCACATAGCTTACCGCCCTCTGCGCGCTTGTTGTCTTATATATTAGTGTTACCGGTTGAAATGATGATTGGGCCTGTTATCTTTGGAGCTATAGGGCTCATAGTTTCACAGAAGACCACCAGGTAAGTTATAGATGTCTACCTAGTAAAGTTATAGATGTCTTAGTGAAATCTAAGTATTGTAAATCATGTGAATTTTGGCAGAAAAAATTCGATGGCTCCGAAATCAAGTTCTAGTGGGAAGATAGTACTTGAGACTGCAGTATATATCGCCGTGGGCATTTATAATGATGGCTTATCGAGTATAATGAGGCTCATGGAGAATTTAGATATGAAAATTGGCTACAACTGCTACAATTTCTGCGTTGAGGCGGACGAGCGTCGTGTTCGATATTCTGAGATGTGACTGTCTGATGCTGCGAAAAAGGCTCGATTGTCAATAAAAGCATCTAGAAAGGAGGCGTAAGAGGCGAGCATCAACATGGATGGCCAAATGTATGGTGCAGGCATCGCTGATTAAAGGTACATATAACATTTTTATGATTTAAATGCACATAAAACTTTAAACACGTTTTTCTCAAAACTACTTTTTTCAAGTTGGGCGAAATCATAACTCGAAAACTATTGCTCCGATCAGTCTCAAATTTTTTTTGTAGCTTTGTAAATGCAATATCTTGAGCATCACGTAGCCGTTTTTTGATTGGATGTAAACTTTTTTTTATAAACAATTATAAACAATTATAAACAACTATAAAAAATTCAAAAGTGCGCCATTTCTACAAAAATCAGTTTAAATAAAAATGCCTACGTGATTCTATAGCTAATTATATGTGAATAATGAACTTTGTTTCCTTTTTGTTCCAGGTCTCATCGTTTGCGCTAAATCTTTTCGCCGGTTTATCAATTAAAAAAAGGCTTATTTGAAGATCGGCGCTATCGCCGCCATTTTGTATGAAAATGATAATGAATTTTTTTTTCTCATACTTCAATGTGTGCTCAATAAAGCCCTTTAACGGAAATTTCCTACTCCCGTTCCAGGTTTCCGAAAAAAATTGTCAAAAAGAGCCTTATTTTTCGACCGTTACTGTGGTGTTACCCCTTAAGAGATACAAAAATTTCTTCAAGAGAAAAGTTAAACTAGACAAAAGGGCCCACTTAAGGATAATAAGAATTCTGCATCATTTCCGGTTTCAGCAGAAAATGTTTCAACTTTTTATCTAGCATAGGGAAGCGGTACTTTAATTTTTTTTTCTTGAATGTACATTAAATCAGCTTTACAAGGATATCAAAATATCACAGTTTAATTTTAACCATTTCAAAATGCCGACCATTTATTTACAAAATAATAAATAACATAAAAATCGTAGAAACTAAATTATAAAAAGATATAACATTATATAACTAGGAAAACAATAAAACAAAATATAACTAAAGTTAGGTTAAAAAGGAAAATGTATAAAAGTTCAATATGACCGCCGTTGTTATCCACACATTTTTTCATTCGTAATAAAAAAAATTCTTCCATTACATTTAGAACGATATACTCTTGAATTTCCCTGATGGCTGTTCTTACCCTATGCTCTAAGTCTTCTAACGTTTACCTTCAGGATACCTTTCTTGGTAGAGTTGCTGGGCCCTAACAGAATTTCTTTGACATTCCCCGAATGTCAGAACCATATTATGTCATTTCTTCATCTGAATAAAGTACTTAAGCCATAAAACGATTTGATGTTATCACCTTTAATATCAAACTGGTACTAACAGGCAAGAAAATTTGCAGATTTTATTTGGTTTTTTATGTAACAAAATCATTTTCAAAGCAAGCTATGTTTAACTTTGTACAATTTATGTTATTTATTTGTAAATAAATGGTCGCCATTTTGAAACGGTTAAAATTAAAGTACGATATTTTGATATCCTTGTAAAGCTGATTTATTGTACTTCAAGAAAAAAAAAAAAAAATTAAAGTACCGATTCCCTATGCTAGATAAAAAGTTGAAACGTTGTCCGCTGAAACCGGAAGCGATGCAAAATTCTTATTATAGCCCTTAAGTGGGCCCTTTTGTCTAGAATTTTTCAAACGGCAATTAAAACAAACACCCTGTATATCCAATATATTTCCCATATTTGTAATTAGTAGTAATCATAATCCTGGAAGGAAACCTTCATTTTAATGGCTATGTTTGGAATATTTTGTGTTTATGGATTGATATATGCGCGGAATTGTTGCCTTTACAACTTTAGCTATAATTTTAAAAACTACAAATATACGTAGACAATGACGAAGGAGAATGTAAATTATTTTTTAAAACTACGATCGGGATAATCTCGTGCAAAGAGTGAGGTTTATCGAAGTTGATATTTATTTCATTTTTCTCCATGATTCGTATGTGGATTCTCTATTGGAATTCTCGAACGGTAAAGCACGCATTTTTCATGCGCATCTACATCGAGTGGCTAGTAGGCAGTAGAAACTAACTTTCGTGTGCATAAGTGTTTAACGTTCCTTAAAGAAAGGTTAGTTTTTATAACAAAAATGACTTTTATATAAAAAAATAACCGGAATATGAAAAACAATCTGGACATACTTCGCCTGTTCCGTGTTCCTTTCAAGAATACCTCTTAACGCAGAGAATTGTTAGTGTACGAAAGTGACTATTCAAATCTGGTTGCACTCGAAAAGTTACGCATGAGTTTAAGAATTCTATCCACCTAGTATTCTCTTGATAGGTCATTCCAACCAGAGCCACAGTAAGGGGGGGCGGAGGGGGCGACGGCCCTGGGCGCACTACGGAAAAGGGCGCTGACGAGTTAGATTTTGGGAGGTGAGGATTTTTTTATGCTCGTCACTTGGATTTTGAGAGGTGAGGACCTTTTTTTTGCTTATCACTTAAATTTATTTGCCAAGGGCACCAAAACACGGCTTTGCCCCTAGCGCAAGTTTTCCTTACTGCGGCTCTGATTCCAACCCTGATTGGCTTGTACTTTTGCTTCATGGTTTTGCCCATTTTAACAGTGGAAGTATTATTCTCTGATCAAGTGATGAGTTTAAAAAAATCTCATTAATATTCCAAAATCAAATTTCCTTTCCTACCTATATTTCTCCCATTACATTTTATATCCTTTCCTATTTCCTTTTTAAGCGTTATAAAAAGTGTGTAAATGTGAAATGTATCCCGAAGATAGATGTTTTCTTTATATATTTTGCGAGTGCAAAAACATTCTATCTGTCACATTAAGGTACAGAAGTGTATTACATTAGAATTAGATTGGTATCGCATGTTTCCGATAAGTTGTAAGAGCTCACGTACAATGTTCATAGGTCGCTCCGAATCAGGATCAAATGTGGTACAGTTTGAAACTTACTTCAAAGGCACGTTTACACTCAAATATATGATATGGAAAGATGGAATTTATACTACAAATTTCACTAGTGTAAACGTGGTTCAATAAAAATTAAATTTTAACTGATTGCTAGTAAAATATCTAGTCTTATCATTAATACGAACAAAATTTTTAATGAAATACTACAAGATGCTTAAGATATTTTATTTTTTTAAAGTACATGATACATGTATCTTAAATAAGAAACAACAATCAGTTTTCAAAATAACCACTTCTGGCCGTTAAACAGGGCTTAAGTCTCTGCTGCCACTCGTCAACAGAATTACGAAGGATTTCTTGAAAAGATTTTTAGTATTGAGGATGCTTTCAACCGCAATAACATATGTATCCCATAACAGTGTTGTGTCGCCAACAGAAGTCTACGAGAGGTAAGGGGATTACGGACGGAAAACAAACAATAACCTCAATAAAATTACCTTTTAACCCTTTACTGCATGAATTTTTATTTTAAATCTATTGCAGCCCATTACTTGAGATACTGCAGGATCCATTGCTGTGTATGTGGCATATATGAACATTCATGAAGTAACGTTGTGATTCAGTTTTAAAAGTAAAATAAAAAATAAAAATCGGAATGTGCCATATATGGCACACTATGCGGTAAAGGGTTAACTTATCTATAAAGCAATATACCAGTTTTATTCACGTAATGTATACCATTTTAATGTATTTATGTTTAAAAGACTCTAAAAAAACACAAAAAATTGTTTAGCATGATCAAATATAAACAAACATGTAAAGATGGTAACTTCGGTAGTAAGGTGTTCATGTATCTTCGCAAATATTCGGGAGGCAAAGATTTATTCTAGAAAAATTGATGTGAAGTGTGAATTTTCACACATTGCAGGGTTTCGCAGGTATATAATAAGTGAAGGCGGCATTCTGAGTGTGTAGGACAAATCTTGCTTTGAAGTAATCACGGCAAAATGAACGATATTTTTAAAATAATTTACCGTCTGTTAATCTAGGAGCTTTAAAAATAAATTTTATGTTAAAATATTTTTTTTGTTAATTTTAATTCGAATACCTAATACCATTATTTAGGTTCCTAAATATGTGCAGTATTTTTTTATATAGCAAGGTTCATTAAAATTTTGAAAATTACGCTTATGTCTTTTATTGGTTGTTTTAAGTCAATGCTCCGCCCCTCTGGATTCGTATACATGACTCATAGAATGAAAATATAATTCCAACAATTCCAACTAGTTATTAAATTTACGCTCTTAAAAATTAAATGCAACATTATCCAAAATATAACTAGAATTTGGACAAAATAATTTAAAGAAAATAAAAATGGAAAAAAAAATGTCTCCTCTGCCCGGGACTGAACCCTAGTTTGCTGCGTAGCAACCGAGCAAGCTAACCATTAAATCAGGATACGCTTTCTAGTATAGTGTGTTACATAACTATAACTTTTGTACATCGTCAAACAAAAAACACAAAAAATACATTATTTTCCGAAAATATAATCTGATAAAAAATTACTGTTGTACTATTCCGGTTCACACCAATGTACATTTCTTAGAATTTTTTCAGATTTTTAGTTTAAACCATCTGGGCAATAGGCTGTGAGAAAAAAAAAAAAATTGCACAATTTTGGCAAAAATAATTTATTTTGCAAAAATAAAATTTTGATCGTTAATTTGTGTACTAAGGGCTTTCATTTGATACCCTACTCAGAATTAAAAAAAAAAAATTTTTTTTTCGTTGAGCACAAATTTGTTTATATTTTTAGGGGGATATTTTTAGATATTTTAGTATTTTTCCTATATGCGGGTAAAGGTGCTGTATAAGCATGCCAAATTTCAACTCTCTAGGTTCAGCCGTTTGGCTACAATTTTTACCGAACAGACAGACAGACAGACGACAAAATGACGGTATAAGAGTTTTTTGGTTTGGTTAGGTATTACAAAATGAAACATATAATACAAGCTGAAAAATAAAACAAAAATTAACAAAATAATCAAATGAAAAATAAACTGCAGGTAATAAAAACAAGTAACAGGCCAAATTAATAAAAATCTCATTAGGTAACTAAAAAAATTTATTGAAAATATTTTCACTTCAGGTTTTAGTTTGTCAATTAAAAATATCCTATTAGACAGACAGAAATTTTCAGTTTTGTACAAGAAACTTCTACGAATTATGGAATTGTGGTTCCCCATAAACTAACAATTTTGTTCTGAAAATAATTCTTCAGTAGGTAAATAATTTATTTTCATAAATAGAATTTATAAACAGTTTAAACCCTATGCTAGCTTTATTTATAGTAGTATAACATATAAATCATAAATAAGTTTAAAACTTTTCAGTCTGCGACACAAAGTAATGGAAAATAATTACCATACCGCGAAAACTTTTGACAACATTGCGTGAACTCGTGGAATACGTGCAGCGGACGAAAAAGCACAAGCTTTCGTTCTGCACCAGTGGTTTTCTTACAAATTAGGAATTATAGAAAATCATAAAAAAAAGTTAATTAAGGCTGAACTCTTTTTTATTTTTCTTTTTTCTTTATTTTCTAATTTGCAAAATTTACAGAGGATGACACGATAAAGAAGAAGATGCAATAACATAGCAACGTGAAGGATGATCAATAAATAAAATTCTCGAATGAATAATTATATATCTATACATTGAAGAAGCGCGGGCCTTGAATTTTAGTGTGTCCAGATTGTAAGGGAGGTAATTTTGGTATTATTTCATAAATAAAATTTCATAAATAAATTCAGTATAATCATTCAATTAGAGTAAAATATTTAAAATGTTAAATGATAAAAAAATAATCTATTTCTTAGAAAGGGCATTTAAGATAACGGTAGACTAGTTTATTATTTTAACTTCACCCTTTGTCAATGTAACATGAAAAGTGAATCGTAAATTATTGTGTTAAAAATATACGTCAACCATAAACACATAAATAATAATTAATTTTTGTCTGAGATATAAATATTATGATTGGGCTATTTTCTAATGGGATATTAATCTGAGTTATCACCAATAAATTATGAATTTTAAGATGAGTACAAGACAGACAGTCAAGAGGTGTTAAATGACATTTAACAGTTGGGCGATGTAAGCATTTCAGGGTGGTCGCGTTTTAAGTAGTAGTTGATTTTGACCCGTCGTATGGTTAAGACCATATTTAAGAGTTGAGTCTAAAGAGTGAAGAAGTTAAGTCATGTTTTAAGTAGAGTGAGAATTTGTTCGTCATGGGTTAGAGTCATTTAGAGTGTTCGGTCGGACAAGTAAAATGTAACCAAGTAATTTCGTATTTACGTTAAGGTAGTGTTCGTTAGTTTGGTGTAGTGTGCCTAGTGTGTGTGTCTGTGTCTCTTTGGATTAAGCTGTATCGACGTAATTGTAAGTCTAGTGTAATTGGTGTAAACATTTAAACCGTATCATAATTAAAGTAGATTAGCTAAAATGTTGAGTTTAATTGAACAACCCTTAATCCTTCCAAGAATCATACCAACCAGCTAGCTGACTAATAGGGGGGGTCCAGACTTGATCCGCTCGCAAGTCTTGGAACCCATAATGTGAGGGAGACCTAAAGTTGAGGGATGTACAGAGTAAGTACAAATGAAATAAATAAATCAGCCAACCGTGACATTTCATATTTATATATCAGAGTCCCCACAAGATAGGTAATACAGAGCGATCAACAAATCTTGACCATTATTCAATGCTTCACAGAAACATTTAGTTATCAAACTTATTTCCAAGGACATGTACACATAGGCGTACATTCTATTTTTATTATCTTATACGAATTGATTATTAAATGAACACTATTTTTCTCTATACGCCAATGAGTTGATAACAGGTATTAAGTTAGGAACACATAATCGTTGTTCCTCGGGTGAGTTCGGGCAAACGAAGTAATCTGATTGGTTCTTTGTTAAATTGGGATTTCCAGCTGTGAATTAGAATACGGTTTTGATATTATTAAACTCATTGTTTACTGTTATGTAACGGACAAGAAATAATGATCGCACGGTATCATTACATCACGATGTAATCATCTAGAAATGCGTTAAAAAAATCTATTTCTTAGAAAGGCACATTAAAGATAAGTACAGACATGTTTATTAGTAAAATTTGAAACCCTATTACCATAACTGAAATAGAAAATCGTAAATCCTGTATTAGATTACAAAAATGTCAAATATTTAGTAGATCTATTCGGACCATATTGAAATAACTATTAATATCTGTCTTAAAAATATAAAAATTAAATTTGGGTTATTTTTCTATTGTATGTATTTATTTATTTATGTTATGGACACTGAAAACGATAGAATTATACAGACGACAGATCCTGTCAATGGTGACATAACTTCCGTAGCAGGTCCTGTACCGGGATACTATAAAGGTGTTATGTGTCCTCGTCGACCGAATTGGTATCCTTATTTGTATCCTTTCCGAAAGTTCCGGTGAAGGAATAAACTATGTAATACGTAATCTGTAATCGTTAATTATGAGTTAAAATGACTTTAATTGAAAGATTCCTTAAGTCCATAATGAGAAACAATGCATCCAGCTAGCGAACACGGAGAGTTCGTATCCGAAACCGCTCGCGAATTTTGAACTCATTATGTGGGAGGCCAATAAAGCAGGTCTAAATATAAATATTGCTAAAGCTAAAGAAATTTGCTTCAACACCAACAATGAAGATCCGCTTTATCTGAACACCGTTGTCATCGAAAGGATAAACCAATTTCTTCACGACCACTATAGAATTTACCAATTCTAAAACCAATTTTGACTACAGAAAGTTAATATTCTAACACAAGAGTTGGAATGTTATTCTAAAGCACTTATCTTCTTATGCATTTTGCATGTATTTCCATCACTTGTTATGGAATAACTATTCCATACTTGTAGTCTTTTGTTTTTGTAGGGTTACATTAAGATATATGCAACGTTTACCTTAAATAAATGCAACATAACTTCCTAACCTAAAATAGTGGCCGATATGCGGCAAATGAAATTAAAATTAAACAAATAATAAATTTAAAAAAATAGTTTAATTAATTGATTAATTTGTTATGTAATATAAATTATTTATTAAGATAAAATGTTTGTTAAAATAATTATTTGTTAATTTATTTTTCTTTTTGGTGGTCGTGGAGAAAGTAGGGTCTGTGACTCGGTTGGAAAGAGAAAATTCGTTGCTCGTGGTTCCTCACGCTCGTTTGCGGCTCGCGCTCGTAATGTTCCACTCGCATCGAATTTTCTCATTCCAACCTTGTTACAGAATATACTATTACATATCTTGGTAAGGAAGTCGTCCAAGGGGAAGATCAAAATTAACATGGTTATGAACAGTACAGGATAAGGTGACCATTTTCTGAAGAAGGCAATGCGGGACGGAGCAAAAAAAGGTCCTCATCTCTCAAATCCAAGTGAAGAGCAACAAAAAAAGGTCCTCACCTCCCAAATCCAAGTGAAGAGCAAAAAAAGGTCCTCATCTCCCATATCCAAGTGAAGAGCAACAAAAAAAGGTCCTCACCTCCCAAATCCAAGTGAAGAGCAAAAAAAAAGGTCCTCATCTCCCAAATCCAAGTGAAGAGCAAAAAAAAAGGTCCTCATTTCCTCAAATATAAGTTACAACATGCGGGACAAAATGTTAAAATGCGGGACTTTTGCGGGACAAAATGTTAGAATGCGGGACAGTCCCGCAAAAAGCGGCACGAATGGTCACCCTATACAGGAAGAAGAGAAAAGAGCAGGAAAAGGCTAGAGAAAAGTTAAACATATTGCAGCGAATCGGACCCGGAAAAATTTCGTTGAGATCCTGTGTTTCACTTATGAGTAGGGATGGGAATTTATTTTTGAATATCGATATATGCGCGGTTCGATACATCGTAAGTGTGATATCGATATTCGATATATATCGAAGTAAAAATATCGATATTTTCGATATATCGAAATAACTAACACGTAACATGTAAGATATATAAATTACATATTTTTTGGTTGGCTTGGCGGGAAAAGAAGTCGCCAATTGACAGACAATCACTTTACAGTTGGTACTCACCCAGATACCAACCAACTTTCTAATATTATCCTTGTTAACAGCTCTCTTAATTAAATATATATATGCTGTTCTCTTTTGTAAGGACAAACCAGATTTTTTGGTTATTTTTATAGTCTATTACGGTCTTTAAATATAAATTAAAAATATTCCTTACACTGTACAACCGACTTTAGATTTATTGGTTATGATCATTATTAAGAAAGTGACATTTTTTATAATTTTTTAATACCAACATGTCAATTTCAAAATTATTCCAAACGATTAGGCCGAACTAAATGGAAATTTCGTTATTTTAGGCTGTCACGAAAAGGGACCTTGCTTGAGTTATTTCATGTTTTACGTTTGGTATGTGAAAAATTAAAATTCTAACAGTGAAACCATGGAAACGAATGACATGTGTCCAATATTTTAATACATTTTTCCATATTTTGAAGACAAAAAAATTAATAAATGGGAATTTTTTATTAAGAATGACAAAAAACTAAAATGTAATGAAAAGGACATTTTATATTGACAATCAATTTAATCTAGAATTTGCAATGTGAGCATGATTTTCAAAGCCTAAACAAAATGACCAAAAGTCCGAATTAATTGATAAAAATTAGTTCCGCCTAAACGTTTGGAATAGCCTATAGTTTGTTTCTACAAAAGTGAACAGCATATATTTAAATGTAAAAAATATACAAGAATACCGATATTTTGTGCGAATATCGATATTTTGCGCGATATATCGCATTTCAAATATCGATATAAAAATATCGATATATTTTTCTAAAGTATCGATATTTTCGATATATCGATATATCGTTCCCATCTCTACTTATGAGTAATGGAATTTTATATAGATAATTTAAAACTAGTTGATGTGGCCTCTAAATAATTGATCACTAACTTCATAAATTAATATATGAAACAAGTACATCATTCTCTTGCTTCTAAAACCTTTTATGTATAAAGTACTCATTTATGCAAGAGAGCATAAAAAAGAGTTCACTAATAATTTTTAAATATTTTTTAAGTTAAATTTAATAATAAATTTAAAATATTAAACTCTTATTACCGTAATACACAAATGAATTAATTATATTACCCAAACTTCAAACTTTTCCCTCGTAATTTTCCAAATCTCAAACCTTTCCATTAACCTCTGAAACTTTTCCATTCTCATTAAAAAAATCGTCGTCATTCCAAAGCGTAACAGAGACATGTTTTAAAATCAACCCGGTGGTTTCGTAAATGGTAATCGACTGATACTTAGCTAATTCAAGGGATGTAATTGCCATGTACGAGAGCGCCTCTAACGGGAAAACGTGATACTTCTCTCTCTCTCTCTCTCCACTAGACTTATCTCCTATACCTTCAAAGATTGAGATATATATGTCAAAAAAATGATTACAGTGACGTTGAAAGATACAGACATGAAAATAACGTGATATGAAAAAATTACATTCAGTTTTATGTTTATTTGTACTTGGTTTAATTTATTTTTTTGTAAATTCGGGAAGATTGGGACTTATTACGTCGGGACCATGCAAAACCGAAATATCTGTAGAATATTAACGACATCTATTACTTTTCGATAATAATTATAATTCCATTAAAGGCGAAGACGTTCCAATAAATTTTATTCAGTTTTTTGCAGATTTATATCATGTAGTTCTTTCTTCCATCTTATTAGCTGTCTGCCTCGGCGTTTCTTTCCATTTCTAGTAATCCAATCTATTAGGTCGTCAAGGATGAAATTTGTAGTTAATATTACTGCCAACTTAAACAGCTTATTATTTGACATTGGCTTAATATTTTACCTTTCTGTTTTTTTTTTTTTTTTGTTGGAAAGTTACACATCTCGCCTGTTTAAAGAAATCATTGTATGCTCTAAAAAATATCAAAAACTTTTTTTAAAAATAAATTTTATTGAAAATGGAACGGTCGGAAATTCGCACTATTATGAAGTATGAGTTCTTACGTGGAATTACGGCATCGCAGACCGCGCGAAACATTAATAGTGTATTTGGCTCTAGTGTTACTACGCGGCAGACAATATCAAATTGGATCGCCAATTTCGTACAGGTAACTTAAAAAAAAAAAAAAAACATAAAATGACCTGGCTCATCGATCACAGCAGAAATATACTGCAACCAACTGGACGAAATGATGCAATAAAAAGAAAAACAGCCTACATTGGTCAACAGATCGACTCCTATCTTATTGCATGGTAACGCTAGACCACACACAGCACAAATGACTGTGACAAAACTATAAGAATTGGAGTTGGAACTTCTTCATCAATCTCCATACTCACCAGACCTAGCCCCCACTGACTACCACTTCTTGCGCAATTTGGACAACTTTTTTATAGGAAAACAGTTTAATTCCGACAATGCTGTAAAACTGGCCTTCCAGGAATTCATTGACTCTCGTCCGCCAGGGATTTATGATTTAGCCTGAACAACCTGCCGCTTAAATGGCAAAAGTGTATAGATAATATGGGTGCATACTTTGATGAATAAAATAATTCCTTATATTTGTAAATTATCAACCAACTTTGCCTTTTTTTCTACATATTTCATCCTTGACGACGTAATATAATTTTAATCCTAAATTTCGAGACACCATTACCACTGAGTCGCAACACACCGGTTGGAAAGCACTGCTCTGTATCATTATTCACATTACACTTTTCTCTAGGGCAGTGGTTCCCATCCTATTTACACCGGCGGACTACATTTCCAAACACATTAAAGTTGCGGACCACCACCACGTATTATTTAGATTTAGATTAGTGTCTTAAATTAAAATCTTTAAATATTCGCTACTAAAGGAATAGTCATATATTCAATAATACAAATTGGTATTCACTAAAACATAACAAGGAAAATGTATCAAGAAAAAACAGTCACAGCGTCTAAAAATAAAGTTTATGGAAAAAAAAGAATGTATTGGTGTAGAAATAAGAATTAAATTATTTTTTCTGTTGTTTATTCGTAACAACAATTTACAATACATTCAGTGGGAGCCTTGTGCTTACATATCGCTTACCAGTTTTTCAATATTAGGCCTTAAAGAACGTAAAGACAATCTCAATGCCGGCTTCACATCTAAACGGTTTCTATGCTTCGTCTTAATGGCATTAAGCGCAGAAAATGCAGTTTCACACATGTATGTTGAATGGAAAGGAAGGAGTATTTTAAGTGTTTTTGCGTTCAGTGCTGGATATTCTTCCCGAATTATAATCCAAAAACTAAATCAAAAGTTACTAGTTTCAAAACTGGTACTGATCGTGTACAAAAACATTTGCAATTTTTTTTTTAAAGTGGTTTTCAACCACTGACGGAACGAATCTTTTATTGCTGCCGAAGTCGCGGACCACCTGAAAACATACCGCGGATCACGGGTTGGAAAACACTGCTCTAGGGAATATAGCTTTTCAATATCTTTCTAGAAGTAGTTGGATATAACCTAAATTTTTTGATATTTCTAAATAAATAACAAGAGGCAACAGAGTATATTTTTGAACTGTGACGTCATTTTATAGTTAGCTTGTATAGACTTTTCTTATAGACTTTTAGAATAGTTTATCCCTTTATCTACGTTACTGGTTGGTATGCTCATGTGCATTAAACTTAACGTATTCTAGATGAAGAGTATAGAGTTATTTCGAAATTGAAACGTGGCAGAACTGGCAGAATTAGAAACATGATAATATTACAGAGTTTCGAGATCTCCGACCGAAACAGTGAACAATGTACGTATCCTAACTATCATATAAATTAGTCTCTATTACTAAACGTAATTCTGTGAGTTATAGTTGTGTTTAATTGAAATAATTTACGTTCTTACTTCTAAGTTATGTATTGATTTTATTGTTAAAGATACAGCCTGTAATGTTACAATTTTAGTTTCAGTACAAAATTTATGCTTTCATACGAATTCCTGCATTGAAATGCGTTATAATTACATTCCAAAAGTATATAAATATTACGTTTTATAGCTATTAAACAACAGTTCTGTACAATTTTATTGCTGACCGCACCAAAATATTCAATTAATAGACATTCAGTATTTTATATCTTCAATTTCGTTGCATAATAGGTAGGTTTATGGCAACCGGATTGCCCTACACAGTAGGACAATCATAAAATTACAGGTTCATGTCCTACGTCGTTCATTTGGGAATAAATATCCTACATTACTTCGTCTAGTGTCTGCGTTGCGGATGTTGTTGTAGCAAGCCATTGTTTTCTTTATTTTATACCACGTTGCTACCATTAAATGCGAAGGACATTCAATAATTAAAGAGACAAATTGGTGTAAAAAGAAAACTGTGTATTTTTACAAAATGAGACTTTTACTACTTCTCAACATAATCCCCACGAATATTAATACACTTGTCCCAACGATGAACTAGTTTTTTTATACCTGATGCAAAGAAATCTTTGTCTTGTTGTTGGAGCCAATTTCCCACAAATTCTTTGACTTTCTGGTTGCTGAACTTTTTTCCACGTAATGCCTCCTTGAGTGGACCAAACAAATAAAATTCAGAGGGAGACAAATCTGAACTGCAGGGAGGATGAGGTAGTATCTCCCAACCCATTTTTTCAATGGTTTCCTGGATCATCTTGGCGGTATGAGTGCGAGAATTGTCGTGGAAAACGTCTTTGTTTGGATCCGCGACGTTTTTCTCTCATTGCTGACTTTACTTTGTTCATCAGCATGTCTGAGTAGTAGGCAATGTTTATTGTACGCTGATCTCCAAAATAATCACAAAAGACGACACCTCGGGCATCCCAAAAGACAGTCAACATGACTTTTCCCGCTGATGTTTGCATTCTGAATTTCTTTCGGACAGGTGAGCTGGTGTGCTTCCATTCCATGCTTTGTCTTTTGGATTCTAGTTCAAAATGGTGAACCCAAGTTTCATCACACGTTAAAATCTTGTTTAGAAAAGGGTCATCTTCCCTTTCATAGCGTTCTTTCAAGTCTGTACGCACTTTGAGTCTTGTTTCCTTGTGTCGTTGCGTTAACTGTTTCGGGACCCACCTTGCACTTGTTTTGCTGTACTTGAGCTTGTCAATGATAACGTGATGAACTGTGCCAACACTTACTGCAACTTTTTTTGCTATATCTTCAACAGTATTACGTCGGTCTTCACGAATAATGTCGTCAATGCGAGTTTCAAGCGAGTTGACACTTCAACTGGCCGGCCAGGACGTTGCTCGTCAGTCACTGAGGTTCGACCATTTTTGAGCTGTTCTACCCACTTATAAAAATTTCCGCGATTCATACAACTTTCACCATACTGTAAAATCATTCGAGAAAAGATTTTAGTTGGTATTTCACCTTAAGAAAGTAAAAACCGGATCACTGAATGTTGTTCAACTAATATGGAAACTTCAGCTCGTATGTAGCGAGCTTATGGTATGGTATCGAAATGCTTACTGTTCAATTTATATAATGATGATTTAACCACTAATCCAGCCTCTAATGAGGCATTATCACACTATTGTCAACCTTCGTGCAGGACAGAACGAGCCTGTAAACCGGGCACCAGTGTCAAAAGACAATTTTGTATATATTGTATGGAATTTTCGTTATTCCTAAGAAAAACATGTTAAATAAAAATTTAGGTAAAATCACTAAGTAGGTTTCACTAATATATTTATTGGAACAGAACTATTTTGTTTGCTAAATGGTACCGGTTTTTCAACAATTCAACGTGTTTCAATGAAGCGGCATAATGTTGTCTGGTGATCGTTTTGCCTTTTCCAGATAGTCGATGAAGATTATGCTTTGCGAATTCCAGAATATCGTGGCCATAACCTTTCTGGCCTAGGGAAACCTTTTTGTCTTCTTCGGAGCGTATTTTCCAGGGAAAATCCACTGTGTTGATTGTTCTTTCATTTCCGATGTGTAATGATGTGCATGTTTCGGGTAAACACAAACGTCGGCGCCGGTATCTACTAGATATTGTCGCTTTGAGACGCGATCAGTTATAATGAGACGGCGCGAGTTTGTCGGGCTGCTGTCGTCGACGGCCGTATTCAGCGACTGCCCAACTCGTTTTCCGATACAAAATCGCAAGGTTTAATGCATTTTTTGGCTTTGTCTTTATAATTCTGGTGATACCAACAAAATTTTGTATTATGTGTTGACTTACGCGACGAAGAACGCCTGCGATCAGATGAATTTCGTCGGAAACAATTCCGTGACGGCCGTTGCAAGTTTGCTACTTGACGCTGTAAGTCATCAATTTTCTTAAACAGCTCATCCATGTTCGACGAAGAAGATGTAGCTATTGCTGCGACATGATTAGAAGATGACATCTCCAAAATTTTGTCCGCAAGTCTTGCAACTGCATCCAAATCTACATTTTCTTGCGTAGCTAGTATAGCCTGCAAATGACTTGGTAACCGGCCAATCCATAGAGTGCGCAACAAAGTCTCCGTTACAGTGTCGCCACCAAGATCTCGAAGGCAACGGAGATACTGCGATGGCTTGCGATCTCCAAGTTCTTCACGTTCTAATAAACGACGCGTTTTCTGTTCCTGCGACGCAGAAAGGCGAGCAATTAGTTCAAGTTTAATTTTGGCATATTTACCAGTGGCTGGCGGCGAGGCTATGATGTCTTTCACTTCTGATGCGTACTTCGCTTCCAGATGTCCGATCACGTAACCATACATTGTGTCTTCGCGTGTGATGCCATGTATTAAAAATTGTCCCTCTAATTGAGCAAACCATAAAACTGGATCGGCAGGCCAAAATGGAGGCACACGTACACCAATGCGGCTAATATTCATAGTTTCCGTCGGAACAGGAACTCCAGCAATACCAAAATTTTCTGATTCGGTCATACTTGAAATATTACAATACTCCAGACGTTTTGAATCACGTCGGGGTCACCAAATTTGGGGTATTGTAAATGAGTAGTAAGAATATTAAAGTATATCTTATTCAAAATTGTTTATTTGACAGTTAAATGTTGACAAGTTATATGTTATTGTTATAATGTTATTCGGTTGTTAAGCTTTTTTCATTTCCTTCAAATCCATGACAACATGATCTATGATGTCTTGACAACGTGATTTGGTGATGCATCTGGATTCATGCTGCCACAGATCCATGTTTCGTTTACGGTTATGAAACACCGCAGAAACTCACTTGAGTTGCGCTTGTACATGTCCAAACATGTCCAAAAGACCTAGAAGCTACTAAGCTGTATAATTAACAGCTACAAACTACAGTTTACGGTCCTCCATGCACAAAAATCACATTCTATCTAAAAAATAAAGATAATGCAAAAAAGAATTCGCATTTTCTTATTATATAAACTTTCCAATCTGTATTTAGATCTATTCCATATTACATTATGTTCATATTTTTATATTTTCCGAATAGGTTCAAAAGAAAATTGATAAAGCAGTGAAAAAACAATATAAACAAAAATTCTAAACACCCTTGGAGATATTTTGGCTTTAGATTGTTGATAGCTGCATATCGATAGCTATAGATATAAATATTATTATTCCAAAGTGCCGCGAAAATTGGTTTCCAATTTTATTCGTGAATTCGTTTTGTTCAACACCCTACACTCTTGAATCAATATTGGGTAACAGCGTAATTTCACAGTTGAATCGATAGTCTTATAAATATTTGACGATATACCAAAGTTTCAAAACAACCTTTTGTTCACAAAATTACTTTCGATTCTAGACGAAAATACAATTAAATCCAAGAGTTAAGAATGAATTGTAATATGAGGAATTTGTAGCTTAAAGCGTTAAGTTGGGCGAGGTAGTCTTAAAGATTTTACAATTAGCTAATACGGATCGTGACAATACAAAATGTTTCGAGCGGAAAATTTTTGAACTGTCAGCTATAAAAAGATACTGATCAAGTCCAGACATTTAAAATTTCACGTCTAACATGTTGAGAGAATGCCTGGGAATGAGCCAACCTGAACAGCAAATTCAGTATACCTGTAACAGTTAAAAATGGTTTACCTCAAGGGTCTATACTTGCGCCGCTAATGTTCAACATCTACATAAGTGATTTGCTGGAAACTTAAGTCCGAAAATTTATATATGCTGATGATCTAGCCTTTGTGGTTCAAGATAAGAATATTCAAAATGGTGCTGCGATTCTTAGCAATGATCTCTCCAATTTAGAGCAGTACTAGAAAAAATGGTGACTCCTGCCTAGTTCATCGAAATCTGAGTGCTTTACCTGAGTAAGCGATTGGCTTTCCTAGAGCCGGAAGTCTATTTTCGTAGTACTTAACTAAAATATAACCCTCTGCCAGTCTATCTTGGAGTAAATCTTGATAGATCGCTGACTTACAAATCTCACACAGAAAATCAAGACTAGGAATAACACCCTGCAAAAGCTTCCTGGTTCTACATTGAAAGCAGATGCTAACACCTTGCCCACTGCTGGGATTGCCTTGCATCATTCTGTTGCTGAATATTTTGCTGCAGTTTGAAGTTGCAGGAGTCTCATCTCGAAAATAGCTACTAACTTCACGACACCATGATATTAATTTCAGCTACTATTAAATCAATCGAAGATCTAACAAGTATTGGTATACAGACACATGGAAAGTCCTTACAGTTAACAGATCAAGATGGAGGATTGATGTGAGTTAGGCCAAAAGTCAGTCCGACTGACATTGCCTACAGAAGAAGAAAAAGAAGAAGAGGATAAAACCAAAACCTCACTGCTTGATTGCAGATGTTCCCGAATTAAGCGCCCCCAGCACTTAGACCAACGATGGCGAACATATGACCCGCTGGTCACACAGTAAACCGTATGACGATTAAAAAAGACTCGTACCTCAATCCATACAATAGAAGATCTTTGTAGTTCTAAAGATTCTAAAGAGAGATTCTGAGATAACTAATATTTGGTTTAAGCGAGCGCATTCACAAACCAGGTTAGGAAAATCGATAAATATGATAATAATAACAAGATAGACTTTAACTATTACATGTTATATTCTTGTCAAACACAAGGCCGCTAGCTCAGGTAGAGTTAACGCGATTAGCAGGGGATTCCATACAAATAATTATTTACACCCTGAAGCCGTAGATTTTTATTTACGCATTATCTATTTGACCCGCGATTTGTATCTATAAAATTTCAAATTTTGTTTTGACCCAGCAGGTAAAAAAGGTTCTCCATCGCTGAATGAGACGAACAACCGCAAATAAACATGAATGCTATAAAGCAGCTAACTATGATTATTTGCCGATTAAAATTGATTTGGTCTTTCTTCCTGCCTTACGACTAAAATAAAAATCCCCTATTTGAATTAACCATAAACTTAAAACATCTTTGGATACCAAATCAACTTGGAATGGTTTATAGAACTAGACAACGGTGAAGAATTGCGCTATACTTACTGATATATCTTAACATATTTCCGGATTCTATCTTTCTAGACACCTGTGGAAACAACTTAATCGCATAAGAACTAATCACGGTAGATGCAACAAATTTTTATATAAGTGGGTTATATCATCTCCCTCAGAATATAATTGTGAAGCGTCTTCTTACACTGTTGAATATTTCTACGTAGATACGGTACTGTAGAGTTAAATTTAAACAGGTGTTCTATTGATAATTTAAAGATTTTGCATACATATCAGAGAGTAGGTAGTAACTTTTTAGAAACTTTCGAGATGCAGAAAGCAATAAAATTAGGGAAGATTTTATTGAATGAAGTGATTGAAGTTGAAAACTCAAGGATTTTACAAGGGCTTTTAGCTAATGGTATTTTTTAATCCTTCATACCAGATGTGACCCAATAATTTTGTATACATTGAGATGTACTAACATTTTTTGCATCAGTCTCCTGTCGATGGCCTTATAATTTTAATTTTGTGGAACACTGTCATAGAGTGTTACTGTACCATCGTTGATGACATCAGTTTTTAATCCGTGTCCCGATTTGTCCTGTGCCGGAAGAAATGAATTGTCAATGGTGTCCATAACTTATACTTCTATTCTTCGTGCTCCATGTGAAAACAATTTATATAAAACCAAAATTTTATGCATAAAATATAAAAATTATCTTCTTCAACCAGATTATGTTTGTTATATAATAAAATTCAGTTTTAAATCGTGATTTTGTATATAAAAGTTAAACGGTAAATTCGGTAATAAACTATTATATCAGACATTACTGGTTTCGAGCTAATCGGGTGAAACTTTTAACGATTACCGTTACTAAAAGTGTATCGTATTTACGGGCGGAATATAAAGTCCGGAATACTGTTAGAATACCAATAAGCGCGATTAGAACAGCTACTGGAACATATAAATTTATTTCCGATAAATTTAATTTAATTATCTGTAAGGAAACTTTGCTAGAGGATTGTTAAGTGTGAAGTTTTATTAAAAATCGTAAGTTGAAAATACTCCAGCACTGCTATCCTAGAAGTATACGGACTTACGGAATATTGGTTAGTAATTTAGTGTTGTAAATTACGACGCCAATCGTTTGGGATGAGGCAACGACCATACAAGTTTCCAGGAACCACTGGTAACTGCGAGAAGGTCTAAAAAGAATGAAGTTTTTATGTAGACCAATTAAGATTAACGTTATCTAGACCGGAGTTAGCCAGTAAATCAGTTAGATGCAGATGCAAACTTCAGTGCAGTTACTACATTAGTAAAATTCAATGTAGTAATAGAGTCATTCAGTTAAGTGAATACCTGAACTAGTCTTGACTACACGGTTCCTAGTAATATGGCATGGCTAATGTGCCTCCTACCATAGTCGCCTGAATATGAAGTCGTCTTTTAGCCCCTTCATACTGTCACAAAGGTTACAAAAAATTGTCATTGTCACAAAAAAAACGCGAAACGTCTCGGTTTCAGCAATATCACAATGTTTTGGAATCTTTTCAGAAAAATTAAATAATATTATTAAAAAATTAAATATTTTTCATCCTCAATTCTTCATATAACTAGATAAACTCCTTAGACATGTTCCTACAAGATGGTTATCATTATTACCAGCAATATATAAAATGTTAAATTGTTGGTCAGGTGTAAAAACTTATTTTCAAAGTATGGGACAAGAAGAATGTCCTACTCTTATTTGGAAATACATTCTGGATGAAAATAGAGAAGAAAAATACAGTAAAACCGAAATTTACATAGTATTCCTTCAAAATTGTTGGCCAGTTTTTGAAGAGGCTATAAGGAGTTTAGAACAAAACAATCTTACTGCGCTTGAGTTGTTCGATGTTATGTATAGGTTACGTCAAAAAAGGGCGAAAAAGACTCATTTTTTGAATAAAAAACTGCTACAGAACTCAACAAAATGCTGCCAGCGGAATCTAGAAAAATTGTACAAGATTTTATTATTTTTTTTACCAAAACTCTTAACTATTTAGAATAAAATTTTGATTTTTCCAATTCAAATTACTTACATGCAGTAATGCCATTTTCTTTAAAAACCACAAATTTAATATATGATCTTATAAAATCTGCCGCAAAGAGTTTGAAAATTACAGACGCTTTAGAGATGGACAGCCTCTATGATGAATTCATAGATGCAAAGGACATTATCGAAAAACAGCTGTTTTACAAAAATAAACCTGTCGACCAAATATGGACTGATATTTTTGAAGCTAATGAGTTGGAAGCTAATTCCTACAGTTATAAGAACCTTTTGCTACTATTTGGCAAAATTCTCAGTATCCCATACTCAAACGCATTTGTTGAGAGGATCTTCAGTTTGATGTCTTCTCATTGGACTGACACCAGAAACCGTTACAATACTGATTTAATAAAGGCCGAACTGCAAGTAAAAGTTAATTCTAAAATGGATTGCGTTGAGTTTTACAATTTTATAAAAGAAAAAAAATGATTTATTAGCGGCAAGTAGTTCGGAAAAATATTACTGGAAAAGACAATGAAACGTATTTTATTCATTTATAATATGTAATTTCAAAAAAAAATGTTTTTTTCCCCGGTCACACACGTGACAAAATTTATGTGCAGAAGTAAAAAAAAGGTGAAGTACTCAGAATTTATACAACACTTAAACTAAAACTAGTAGAAACTGATGAAGGATTTTTGTTTTCAACAAGATGAAATATATATATAAATTTATTTTTATATACGAATTTAAGTCGTTGAAATCATTATTTTGCAAATAGTTAAACTAAAATTTTTACGTAAATATGCTTTATAAAACTTGTAATTTTAATTTTCGAAATAGTATCGATTTAATTTTCAATTAATTTAATTTGAAATAACATTGTTCAACAATAAAATTCAATTATAATATTAAACTAACACCTATATTTACTTACAAATATTTATTAAAAGTTTTTGGTTAAAATAACCAATCAATTATTGTTACAATAATAAAATACAATCAAACAAATTAAATATTTGTGTATTAGAGTGAAATTAAATTTTATTTGCTCGGAAAATTATTTTTTATATTGGTTATTTTCATCATCAATATCATCAGAATTATTTTCCAACCATAAAATTTTTATGTCAACAATTAAATTTTGTTCGTTAATCCATGTATTTGAGCTAACCTCTGACACTAGCCGGAAGTTTAAAGCGAGATAACTTCCTTATTTTTTGGCTCTACTTGCAGTAATTATTAGCCAAGTGAAACAACTTACCTAATATGAAATAATACTGCTGTAGAAAAATTAATATAAGAAAATCTTTTTTATTTTCCTCCATTCAACTATTTTACGGCAAAATCCTCTCTTTCCTCCTGTATTAAGGTAAAGGTAACCTTAATAAAACCTTAAGGACCAACACAGACACCAAAGAATCCTATAATTGTAACTTTTATGAAAGCTAGCTTCAATAAAAATTTTCAAGTAGTGGTACTAAACGTATTTTATATCTCTGATCCTTTAGTCTACAAAATAGGAAATTTAAACGAACCAAGTTAGGGTAGTACTTGCATCAGGCGACAAGATAGCTGGTCGTTAAACTTCGTATGAATAATTAAAAGCATGTCCAGAGAAACGACATCGTACGAACTGATACCATCATTACAAGGTACAGACATGCGATTGTTTATAGGTTTTTACTAGAATTTTAAATTATGTTTTTATACACGTAATTTTAGTATTTACCTGTTGGGTTAATGCATAAATTCATAGCGTAGGCAACAGTGGTTTCGGAACTTATGCCTAGAGATAAAAAAAAATACTATCGATACTACTAAGATATCGATTTTTTTTTTTCGATACGAGTATTTTTGTACTCAATACTTTTTTTACTGGTATCGGTTATAATTACTATCGGTAATATTTGTATATTATTGTGAATCAGCGATCCTAGCGGTGAATTATGGTATTTGATATTGAGTAATGTAATAGTTTTGAATTTAACAGGAAACTCTAAGCTTAAAATCAATTACTACAGATAGCAATACCAAAAGAAATGCGGCACGCGCGAATTCAAGTAATTAGGCATCAATTTTAAATTGGTAAATTATTATTTTGGTAGTTGCAACTCATAATACTAAATAAAACTAAAATTGTAATTATGTAATAGTAACTAATATTTTAATTGGACAAGTTCTAGTATAACTCGTCATTTTTACCGACGGCCAACATAATTAATTTCGTGATTTCGATGGATCTCGACGAATTGAGGTCCCTACATAACGTTTTGACTATTTTTATCATGATATCTGTCTATCTGTCTGTCTGTTTGTCTGTCTGTCTGTCTGTCTGTCTGTCTGTCTGTCTGTCTGTCTGTCTGTCTGTCTGCCTGTCTGTCTGTCTGTCTGTCTGTCTATCTGTCTGTCTGTCTGTCTGTCTGTCTGTCTGTCTGTCTGTCTGTCTGTCTGTCTGTCTGTCCATCCGTCTGTGTACACGTGCAAAGCAAATTCGGCTAAAAGGATTTTTATGAAACTTCATATTTAAGCTTTTGACATCAATGGCTCGAGTTGATCAACCTTTGGCAAAAATCGGTTGACTAGAAATGGGAATTTACTTGTGTCGATTTTTTACGTATATTTAGCAACAGAAAAACATTTCGAAAAAATTTATTTAACAAAAGTTGCTACAAAAGCACTAACTAACAACTTTTATTTGAGACATTTTTTGATAAAAAGAAACATTTTTAGATTAAATTGATTGTCATTATAAAATATCCTTTTCATTGCATTTTAATTTTTTGTAATTCTTAATAAAAATTTCCCATTTATTTATTTTTTTGTTTTCAAAATATGAAAAAATATATTAAAATTTTTGACATATGTCATTCGTTTCCATAGTTTCACAGTTGGAATTTGAAATTTTCACGTATCAAACGTGAAACATGAAATAACCCAAGCAAAGTCCTTTTTCGTGACAACCTAAAAGAGAGAAATTTCCATTTAGTTCCGCCTAATCGTTTGGAATAGCTTGTAGATAATAAATATTTTACGAAGCCACCAAGTTGATTTAAAGACACACAGATGTCGCACTATTCGTAACTCACTAATTTCCAGAGCTGTAAACGCTGCCTTGTATGTTAAAACTACCTCTTAACATATCCATAACGAACAGTGCAGAGTCAACTTATTTAAAGAGCTCTAACAAAGCTTAAAGTGAACGAAAATATTCTAAAGCACACAATATTTATAAAATTAAATTCTTAATATAAAATAAATTTTAAAAGAAAAAGAAATATTAAGTAAACACAATCTCAGTTTTTATTTTAAAGATTTGAAAACAAATACAGTTATATTATGGTCGTACAAGATTAGGTTTCATATTTAAAAAAAATAACTTTTACAATTTAGTCTTCCTTGGTGTTAGTATAAAAATAAAAATTACTTTTCTCTGAAGAAAAAACTACCATTATTTTCAAGTACCTCATCTTTCAGATTACATTAAACTTTTCTCTGGAAATATCCGGCCACTTTATAACGAAACATAAGTTCGGTAGAAGAACTTCAGACAAAAATAAAATTAAAAACATTAATATGTTGTTTGAAATGAGATAAAAATATATTATCCAGAGAGAAATCCTATTTATGTTGAGACATGAGTTTTTAATCTTCACAGATCCTCTGAGATTGTTTGTAAGAAGTTGCCGAGTTGTTTTTACAACTTCTATCAATTCACTTCATTTTTATAAGTGTTTCTTAGTCCTCTAACTGTGATGGTTTTTTACCTACAATCTACTTTAGTTTAAATGTACTCAAAGTCAAGTATAACACAAGAAATTAGAAGAAAAACTGAGCAGGGGCAACAGTGAAACGCGATAATTTGGATAAGTTGCATAAAGCGTGGTAAGTCTGACAATGTAGTTAACTATGCATCATATCGTCTAATGTTGCTGAAAGTTATTTAGTTAAATTTTTGGCGCACAGCAACGATGGCAACGAATGTTGATGAAAGCATTGATAACTACGTAAACAATTGTTTTTCATCATGATATTGTCAAGTTATGAAAGAAACATAACTTAAAAATTGATGTGAAGTGTGAAGTTTCACACATTTTTGGGTTTTGCAGGTATTTAGTTACTGAATGATGATTATTTGGGATGCCAAAACAAATTGTATGTCAAATTTCTTTTTAATGAATTTTAATTCGAATGCCTAATACCATTATTTAAGTTTCTAAATATGTGCAGTATTTTAGAAAAACATAGAATTAAATTATAATTTCAATACTTCCCATTAGTTATAAATTTACGCTTTTAAAAATTAAATTGTGATCGTTAATCCACGTACCAAGGGCTTTCATTTGATACCCTACTCAGAATTAAAAAAAAAATATATTTTCGATGAACACATATTTGTTTATATTTTTAGGGGGATATGTTTTTTAGATGTTTTAGTATTTTTCCTATGTGCGGGTCAAAGAGTTGTATAAGCACGCCAAATTTCAACTCTCTAGGTTTAACCGTTTGGCTACAATTTTTACCGAACAGACAGACAGACAGACAGACAGACAGACAGAGAGACAGACGACAAAATGACGGTATAAGGGTTTTTTGATCATACCTACAAAATCCTAAAAATGATTAGAGATAGCGACCTGCGGTTAAAATTTTTCAATTCTCCATAGTTTATTTAGTCTAAAACAAATTTAGGACTAATCTAAGGACTAAAACGTTTTGAGATTACGACAATTTGTTTAATGTTAAAATTTACATTATTTTAAAAAAATGTGAAATAAAAAAAATCACAACTGAAACCATGGCTATTTGAGAATGTTGCTGAAAGCTTTAATAACTACATAAACAATTGTTTTTCATTAGGATATTGTCAAGTTATAAAAAAAGCACAACTCAAAAACGAATAGAGATAGCAACCTGCGGTTAGAATTTGTGAAATCTCCGTAGTTTATTTAGTCTAAAAAAAAATTAAGACTTTAATCGTTTAAAGCGTTTTGAGATTACGACAATTTGTTTAATTGTATAATTTACATTGTTTGTAAAAAATGTGAAATAATAAAACACAACTGAAAAACGGTTAAAGATAGCGACCTGTGGGTAGAATTTTTGGAATCTCTGTAGTTTATTTAGTCTAGAAAAAATTTAGGTCTTTATTCGTCTTGCGTATTTTAAAATTATAACAAATTTTATTATGGCGTGATTTATAGAAGTTTCATCTTCGCATGGACGTATCTCAAAAATGAAATGCGATAAAGACCTGCGGTTGAAATTTTTGAAATCTTGAGGTCCAAATTGTCTTGTAGACATGTTTTGAAACGAGACAATTTTTTGAATTTTTTTAAAGTTTTTAAAACATTTTTTGGATATATTGATATATCCTAATTAAAAAATGGTTAGGGGTAGAAATTTGCGGTTTGAATTTATAAAATTCTCCTACATTGTTTAACCTAGAAATTTTTTTTAGCTTTACTAAACCAATTATTAAATTATGTATGGGCAGTAATCCAAAGCCCTTGAAAATGGCCAAAAATCGAAAAAATCGTAAGGGGTAGACCTTAAAAAAATCATGATTTATAAACAAAAAATTTTTGTCTCCAATTTTATTGAAAATTGGGACAATTATGTATTTTTGGTCATAGATCAACAAAGTTTGGTCCATTTTGCAGTTTAGGCATAAGGTTTGGAATTATAGGCAAAAAACTAACCCAAATCTGCTCTAACTCAAAACTAGGACAGCATGAATTTTTTAAATATTTTTTTCATACTTTTCATCCCAAATTTATCGTAAAACTATATTTTAAATAAAATCTCAATCGAAATTATTGATCAAAATTTCAAAAAAATTTAAAAATATATATTTTTTTTATTTAATATATATATTTGTTTATATTATTCTCGCGATGTGTTTTTTTTTAACTCTCTATAGTTTTCTTATATGTAGATTAGGGAGTTGTACAAGCATGCCAAATTTCAAAATTCTTTGTTCAGCCGTTAAAATTTCCACCGAACAGACAGACAGACACATGAATGACGTTATAAGGGTTTGTCATACCTACAAAACCCTGAAAAGGCATCGAGATAGCCATAGAACTTTTTTGATTTCTAAATTAACACAGAATGCCATCTTAACAATTTTAAAAATTAAATTCAATGCCTTACTAGACGCCCTTTTTATCATATTGTACTATGCTATTCAGGTTATTGCAGTAAAAAAATGAGTAGTTCATCTTTAAAACACTTCGGTCCCTACATATTTTAAACAAGCAGAGGTCTGCTGATGACGTCAGCAATCATTATGCCCGTTCACATCTGATTTAATGATGCTAGTTTTATATGCAATAGCAGAGAATTTTTCGGTATTTATGCAACCCGACGTACATCGCAGTTTTGCTGGCTGCGGCAATTTGAATTAGTATTTTAAAGGGAAGTAATTGCACCGTATTTATTTTTGAGATATGTGAGACGCAAAAAAATCAGGAATACTACCAACTTATGAAACTGAATTTCCAAATAACATAATTAGATATTTAAATAGAAGGAATTTTTTATTTGACATTGGGAAACAAAAAAAAGACTCGTTAGGAGATAAATACAGGTGAATACGGGCAATGTGACATTAATTCGATGTTTTCTCCTTCAAATAATCAATTGTTTGACGTGTTGTGCGGGAGCTTGCATTGTCATGATGAAGAATGATGCGACGTTTTTGGAAGTTTTTCCTGATTTTGTCGATGACTTCTGGCAAACAAATTGTTGTATACCATTCAGCATTAACTGTTCTCTGATCCTTTAGAGCAGTGCTTCTTAAAGTGGTGGGCCGCGGCCCCCTAGGGGGCCGTGGTGTTCCCACAAGGGGGCCGCGAAGAACCGCAAATATAACACTTAATTATTTTATTATTTAAAAATGATATGTCGCTTTAACTTTAATGCTACATAAATATTATTCTTCATTATACATAGATTATTGAATGATATGAGGGTAAAAAACTATATGTATGTATATATTTTTACTAATCCAGGTTCAAAAAAAAACAAAATTAAGGGGACCGTGGGTTTTGATTTGAGTTGCAGGGGAGCCGCGACATCAAAAAGTTTAAGAAGCACTGCTCTAGAGGAATGGTTGCGACATGTCCAGTACACCCGAAGAAACAAGCGATCATTTTCTTGGAAGTGCTTCGTGAACGAACTTTTTTTGTGGCTATCAGTTCATCTTAAAGTAGATTGTTGCTTAGTTTCCGGTTCATATGAATAAATCCAAGTTTCGTCACCTGTAACGATGTTGTATACGGATTTTGCAGTGCCTAGGTTGAATTTTTTTAGCATTCCCTTACACCAATCAACACGAGCCTTTTTTCGAGCTTCGGTCAAATTATGCGTAATCCATCGGGAACAGATCTTTTTCACAGCTAAATGTTCATGCAAAATCGAATGTATTGCGGTCTGCGATATGCCAAAGGATGCCTCTATCTCACGATAAGTAACATGCCGATCTTCTTCAATCATTTTGTGCACAGAATCGATGTTTTTTGGAATCACAACAGATTTTGGTCGAGCTTCACGAGATTCAACACTGACGGACGCACGACAACAACGAAATTCTGCAAATCAATTGTAAACAGTCTTTTCTGATGATGCTTCATTACCAAAAGTTGAAGGAAGCGAATCTATGCACTGTTGTTGAGTTAGGGCTTTACTAAAATCGTAAAAAGTCATCCAATGAAAACCTTCACGAGTAATATCCATTTTTTCACAAACTTGTTCTTTAAATTCGCCACTGATTTCACAATAACAAATGTCAAATTTTACTAATATAGTAATGACACATTTCAATATTGTCCAAACATAAAAGGTAACCCTCGTTCTAGTCTAATTCTGTGTGTGATAAATTCTCATCCTGATGACCATTAATTTAATAACGCATTTAAGAGAATATATTTTATCCTCCATCCAGTGCCCTCTTTAAACAATATCTGAAACATTAACAGGAAGTGTTTAAATAATTCAAACGCGCAATGTAAATAATGAACATTAATGAAATATTTTTGTTACAATAGCTAGGTATTTTGAAAAGATAAAATATAAACACGAACAGTGTACATAATTTATAAGGGAAATATGGAATTCAAGGATATTAATTATAGAATAATGTGGGGTAGTTGCGTTATTAAATACCTAGCTTAACATGCAGAATATCCAACCAGATTCCGTGTTTAAACAAAGCATATTTTAACAAATTTTTGTGGTTGTCAAACTATTTTGTAAAATTTAATAAAACTGATTTTTAGTTTTAGTTTTCATTAATTTGTTTTACATTTATTTTAAATATTAATAATAAAAAATTGAAATTCAAACTCATTTTGAAAGGCTATTATTAACAGAATGAGCAATCCAGTACAAAGTTATCTATTAATTATTAATAAAATGTATGTATTATATGTACCGACATCAGTAAGCTTATTTAAATTACCTTGGTGTGCCGTCAAAATTTTAAAGAACTAAATGTGTTCCGCGAGAGAGAAAAGATTGTGAACCACTGACCTAGAGACTTGGAGACATATTTAATTACGAGATGCCCTCGCAACAAGACCCAGCTATAGCAATCCAGTTCTCTAGCTAGTCAGATAAATATTGTAAGCACGGTGTGGCAAAAGAAATGGTTCCCTTTCTAAAATTTTCACATTTTATGGTAAAAAAAATACGGTAAAAAAATACTATAATTAACGTTACAGCCAAATATGCATTAGAGAAACCGTACGAAGTGCGGGTACTCCAATTAGTTAGGCGAGGAAACGAAGCAGTGAACTTCCGATTTTTGGCGCAGTAAGATGGATTTGGTGCATTCGATTCGTTAGAGCCTCAGGAAATTTTGTGAACCAACGCGATCAATGCAAAATGAAAAACTGCATTTGTGCATAAGAAAAATGCATTGGAAAAGTGCATTTTCCAGAGTTGCAAAATCAAAAATTTATAACTCGGTATAAATTCACTAAAATAAGTCAAATTTTGATACTCGGGGGTTTTTGGGGTCGCTGAATACGAATATCGGGACGAGAGAAGTGTCCGAGGTACCTGGTGCCCAGGGTGGACACATCGTCTCCTAGAGTTTTATGTAAATTTGATACAAAAGCAGTTGAATCACGTTACTCGGGAGTTTTTGGGGTCGCTGAATCCGAATATCGCAATAGCGAACGTCTCCGAGTTACCTGGTGCTCAGGGTGAGCGGTACTTACCCTCGTCTTCAGGAGTTTTATGCGAATTCGATACAAAAGTAGTTGAAATACGTTACTCGGGGGTTTTTGGGGTCGCTAAATCCGAATATCGCAATAGCAAATGTCTCCGAGGTACCTGGTGCTCAGGGTGAGCGGTACTTACCCTCGTCTCCTAGAGTTTTATGCGAATTTGTTACAAATGTGGTTGAAATACGTTATTCGAGGTTTTTTCAATAAATTCTTTTTATAAATGCGTATAAAAATATTTTTTTATTATAAAAAAAATACAAAACAATTACATTAGAAACTTTCAGTACTTTCGTTTTCGCGCCTACGTTTAAAAAAAAAATTAGTTTCAGTATACAAGGTTGGTAGTCCTGGGTACCCGATCCTTGGCACTACGAACTTCGGAGACATTCGCTATTGCGATATTCGAGCTCAGCGACCTCAAAAACCCCCGACTAACGTGATTCAACTGCTTTTGTATCGAATTCGCATAAAACTTCTGAAGACGAGGGTAAGTACCGCTCACCCTGAGCACCAGGTACCTCGGAGACGTTCGCTATTGCGATATTCGGATTCAGCGACCCCAAAAACCCCCGAGTAACGTGATTCAACTGCTTTTGTAACAAATTTGCATAAAACTCTAGGAGACGATGTACGTAGTGTCCACCCTGGGCACCAGGTACCTCGGGCACTTCTCTCGTCCCGATATTCGTGTTCAGCGACCCCAGAAACCCCCGAGTATCAATATTTGACTTATTTTAGTGAATTTATACCGAGTTATAAATTTTTGATTTTGCAACTCTGGAAAATGCACTTTTCCAATGGATTTTTCTTATGCAAAAATGCAGTTTCCAAAATTTCCTGAGGCTCTAACGAGTCGAATGCACCAAACCGCATGTAAATCCATCTTACTGCGCCAAAAATCGGAAGTTGGGCTGATTTTTGTGCTTCATTGCCTCGCCTAAGAGATCGAGAAAAAAATTGAGGTGAAGTGTGAATTTTCACATATTTCTGGGTTTTGTATGTATAGTTAGTTATAGGATGTGTAGTTTTATTAATATAAGTAACAACTTGAAAGTAAAGTATTTTTCTATAGGATTCCTTTGCTTACTATATACCTACAAAATCCTGAAATATGTGAAAATTAACATTTCACATTTTTTTTTTTTTTATAAAAAAATATCAATTTATGGATAGATAGGTATCATTCGTCCATTCTTATCCTGAACTTACCCTTTTCAATAAATAATGACCTTTTTTGACCCAATTTTTTCATGAATGGCATTGATGTCTGAACAAATTCAGGGTGTTTTTCAATATACTCCAAGTGTATAGATAGGGGATAGAACTAACAATGCACGATGCATTCAAAATCATCGTCGGCGTCGCCAGTAGGGGGGCGGTGTAGAGAAACGGCTGTTGCGGCGTCGTCTTCTTCCGATAGATAAGTAGCGATCTCATCATAAAGATGACTTAACCCTCATATTTCAGCCTCTTATACGCACCTCTTATCCTCTGTTCCACACACAACCGCACGCAATGGGAGATTGCACAAGATTGGGTTAGGATTTGATATATTGGAATTCAGAACAAATATTTTTTCAAAGTATTAATAAATAAATAAAGAAATATATAACAAAATGACGAAAAAAAGAAAAATGACATAAAATGAAAAAGAAAGATGTCTAAATCAGAGTTTCTTAACCTTTTTCTCATCGCACATCAGTGAAAACACGAATCATTTTTTTTTAAATCGGTAAAAAGTCAAATAATATTTCGCGGCGTAGCAATATAAAAGTAGCCGGTCGCTATGGCGTAGTGGTCAGCTCATTTGACTGCTAACCATGGGGGCTCCGGTTCGAATCCCGGTGATGGCATGGATGTTTGTATTTGTTGTAAAAATTGATGTATTCATAATAAAAATAAAGATATCCTGGTTAATGGCCACCGTAGCTAAGACCCAAAAAAAAAAAATATATATATATATAAGGAAATAAAAATTCTTGAATACTCGTCAAAAGTTTATTATAAAATATTAAGAGACGTTTCGACTGGTAAATCCAGTCATCCTCAGTCTATAAATAAAATTACTGTAAATTTATTTATAGACTGAGGATGACTGGATTTACCAGTCGAAACGTCTCTTAATATTTTATAATAAACTTTTGACGAGTATTCAAGAATTTTTATTTCCTCCTACATTTTTCGTCAAGAACAACAATCCAACTATATATATATATATATATATATAAAAGTACAAACTACTTATATAATTTAACTTTGTTTGCCTGGTGTTATTTTTCAAAATTTCAAATAGTTGAAGTCTTTTTATGCCGCAAATGTCAAAATTTTAGACCGTAACTCAAAAGTGACCATATATTTGTGATCTATGGCTAAAAATATATAAGTTTACCAATATTCAAACAAAATTAAAAAAAAAAATCTTCTAAAATGTTTATATTTTGCTCAAAATTTTTTTGACTACGAAGTTGGGCAAAATAATGTTTTAAGCTAATTTTGTGGTGACGATTACGAAAAACAAGGTTTAAAAAATTAATGCTTTCCTAGTTTTTGAGTTAGAGTCGATTTAGTTCAGTTTTTTGCCTATAATTCCAAAACTTTTGCCCAAACTTCAAAATGGACCAAATTTTGTTGATCTATGACCAAAAATACATATTTGTACCCATTTTCAATAAAATCGGAGGCAAAAAATTTTTGCTTAGAAATCGAAAAAATCGTAAGGGGTACCCCTTACGATTTTTTCGATTTTTGGCCATTTTCAAGGGTTTTGGACTACTGCCCATACAAAACTTAATAATTAGTTTATTAAACCCCAATTTTTTTTATAGACTAAACAATGTAGCAGAATTTTAAAAATTCAAACCGCACATTTCTATCCTTAACCATTTTATAGTTAGGATTTATCAAAATTTTCAATTTTTTTTTAAAATAATAAAAAATTTTCAATAATTTTGTTTGTTTCAGAATATAGTTACAAGTCAATTAGGACCTCAAGATTTCAAAAATTTCAACCGTAGGTCTTTATCGCATTGCGTTTTTGAGATACGTTCATGCGAAGATGAAAATTTCTATAAATCACGCCATATTAAAATTTGTCATAATTTTAAACGTTAAACGAATAAGGTCCCAATTTTTTTCTAGACTAAATAAAAATTTCTAGACTAAATAACGGCGATTAGTCTCGTTGCAGAAATAGGCCGATGTGAAATAAATAAAAATCGAGACTAAATAAGATAAGGAATATTCAAAAATTTGAACCGCAGGTCGCTATCTCTAACCATTTTTGAGTTGTGTTTTTTTTTATACCCAATTTTCACAAATAATGTAAAGTATGTTATTAAAAAAAAATGTAATATCAAAACGCTGAATGATTAAAGCCTTAATTTTTTTCTAGCCTAAATAAACTACGGCGGATAAAAAATTATATCCTCAAGCCAGGTTGTAAATAATATTGCATAAATTAGTAGCTGAACTACATGCTAAATTACTAATTATTAATACGCCAATATTTTACTAAATCCCTATATATATACTTCAGCACTGAAATGGACCAGGAATTGATGCTACTTTATATTAGATCAGTTTAAGGTAACAAAAAGTTAATAATGATTAGTAATGAGTTAGATTTGAACCGTTTGATCCATCTGTCATGTTATTTTCTTTGTGCTTCCTTTGAAATTAGTAGCGGCGTAAGAGTGAGATGGATTATATGGAAATATTTAAAAAATGTTCAAGTAAAAGTTGCTTCTTTAATTTCTAAAAGCTCTATCAAAGATACCCAACACGATACACGTACTCATTTAAAAAATTAAAGATGTCCTTGATATCCAGTACTTTCGGCTTGTTACAGAAGATTTGACTACTACCATTCGATTTGGGTCAAATTTGGTCATCAAATTTTTGTCACAACTTTTCTCACACGACGCAATTTCGAGATAAATCGTATTCCCTCTATCTTGATGCACCCTATATACCTACTGTAATATGTAATGTGTAATCCTACCGACTGCGCCATGTAACACGTAATGTGTTGCATAAATAATACACATGTATTCTCTTCGATAGTTCCTTATTAACTGCCTATAACAGAAAACGTACTGCGGACCAGTAAAATATTTAATTTTCTACCGCAGACCACAAAAAATAAATGGACTGTTAAACAAATTTATTGTATATGTACTCTACATCTATATAATATCTCAATAATAACACTGAAAAATGAACAAAAATCACAGAAAATGAACCAAAGATCATTAAAAAATGAACAAAAAAATCTCAAAATAATAATTTATAAGCATTTCGCGGACCATTAAAATTTTGCTAAGGACCACCAGTAGTCCACGGACCACCATTTGAGAAACATTGGTCTATAATATAGTCTAGGCTTGTCATTACGTATACATACAAACAAGCGAATTAATTCATATATTAGTATAGATTTACGCTTCCAAACACGTAAAATATTTAGCTAATAAAGACTATAAGAACTGGAAAGAAACAAAATAATTACCAAAGAATATAAAAACAAAATAAAACCTGTCAAATAAAATAAAATTTATTATCACTCATCCTTTTTCTCTCATCAAAATTCCTTTTAAAAAATAGCTTGTCTCTCCTTTACTTTTGTTAATTTGTAAACAAAAATTAGTTACAAATATCTTGGGGAAGAAGAAAACCGCAGACAAGATTGCAACTGGTCTAAAGACCAATGAGCATCATTACTCAACGACAAACAACTACCAACACAAAGAAATTAAATAACCAAACTCTCTTGGTTTATATTTTTAAGATTTATAACAAGAAACTTTTTAATACCAACGGGTGTTAAATGTTTGTTAAAAGTTTTAAGAAATAAAAAACTATTAACGGTGATGTTATGAAAACAACATTTATTATAAAAATTACAGAAAATGAAAGAAAATAACGTAAAGAAAACTAAAAGGTTAACATGATTGATAAATGGATTAAATATTAAGCGAGTGCATAATTTGTAATATTTTTCAACAAGTTTTCGTTTTATTTTCTTAATATACAGGGTGAGGCAACACTTCATTTTGGTTATTTCCTTAATATTAGGTGTACAAATGAATAATCCAAATTATTTTAAGCAGTTAAGAATTTAATTTTAGAATCATTTGATTTTCTCGCTCTTTTGCGGTTATATAGTGTAGACATATAGTTATTAAAAATGAGAGTTGGTATGCCTGAAAGCCTAACATAACCTTCAAAAATATTCAATTCAGTACAGTCGAAAATTGCAACAGATAAGGTGCATATCCGACACTGTATTCTTTACGAATTCAACAACGAAAAAATGCTGCAAAAGCGTGCGAATCGATTTCTTCCTTTCTCGGCGAAGATATTGTATCGTACGATATGTGCGCATTTTGATTTACGCGGTTTAAAAGCGGTGATTTCTGTCTGAACGACAAACAATGCCCTGGAGGTCCTCGAAAGTGCAACAACGATGATTTCGAGAAGCTGCTCGCTGAAAATTCGGCACAACCGCAAAAAGAGCTTGCAGAACAGTTGGAAGTAACGCAGCAAACGATTTCTAAACGCTTACATGAGATGAGACGCCCGTATACTGGCAAAGAAGAATGTTCAGTGAAATTGTTGCATGACAATGCCAAGCCGCACATTGCTTCCAATACAAAAGACACCACAATGAGTCTTGGCTGGGACGCCTTGCAGCACCCGGCGTATACACCAGATATTGCTCCATCCGATTACCACTTGTTCCGGTCGATGCAACACGCCTTGTCCGATATGCACTTCCAATCAGTGGATGAGATCCGAAAATGGCTTAACGACTTGATCGTGCCCAAAGAATTAACATTTTTCCGAGATGGAATTAATCAGCTGCCTGAAAGATGGCTTAAAGTTATAGAAAGCAAGGGCGAATACTTTGATCGAACAATTTAATTTACTTTCTTTTAAGATAAACCTTGAATGTAGCTGAAAATATTGGATTATTCATTTGTACACCTAATAAAAAGAATTATAAAAATATTGTTCAAATAAAACATATTCGGGGTAATGGGGGTCAGACTATAGTAGTATCAAACTTTATTTTCATATGTTTTGCAAGAGGCACAGCAGTTAATAACTATTTGAATGGCACTACACATATTATTGTACACAAAAATTGGTAAATTTCCCTTAAAATTGACCCAAAACTCAATTTAGTCACTGGTTTTTACTGTTCAATGTTTTTATATTTCAATGTTTTTGATACAATGCACAGCTGACTGGTGAGGTTACACCCCACATTTATGAGACAATTTTTAGAAACAATGTCAGGTCGTTAAGGATGAAATTTGTATTTAATAATATTGCCAACTGTAACAGCTTATTATTTGACATTGCATTAATATTTTACCGTTCTGTTTTTTTTTTTTTTTTTTGTTGGAAAGTTACACATCTCGCCTGTTCAAAGAAATCATTGTATGGTCTAAAAAATATCAAAAACTTTTTTTTTAAATTAATTTTGTTGAAAATGGAACGGTCGGAAATTCGCACTATTATGAAGTGTGAGTTCTTACGTAGAACTACGGCATCGCAGACCGCGCGAAACATTAATAGTGTATTTGGTTCTAGTGTTAGTACGCAGCAGATAATATCAAATTGGTTCGCCAAATTTCGTACAAGTAACTTTAAAATAAAAACTGGCTCATCGATCACAGCAGAAATATACTGCAACCAACTGGACGAAATGATGCAAAAACTTAAAGAAAAACAGCCTTGAGTGGTCAACAGATCGACTCCTATTTTATTGCACAAATGACTGTGGCAAAACTACAGGAATTGGAATTGAAACTTCTTCATCATCCTCCATACTCACCAGACCTAGCCCCCACTGACTACCACTTCTTCCGCAATTTGGACAACTTTTTAATAGGAAAACAGTTTAATTCCGACAATGCTGTAAAACTCGCCTTCCAGGAATTTATTGACTGTCGTCCGCCAGGGTTTTTTACGACCGGCCTGAACAACGTGCCGCTTAAATGGCAAAAGTGTATAGAACATATGGGTGCATACTTTGATGAATAAAATAATTCCTTATATTTGTAAGTTATCAACTAACTTTGCCTTTTTTTCTACAAATTTCTTCCTTGACGACCTAATATTTATTATTACGATAACTTGTACCAGCAACATTCTCTACATCTTTATATATTGGGTTGTTACATAAAACTGTCCTTTTTTTTCTGCCTTATAAAATATACATTCTAAGAAAAACTTTTATTATCAAATATACTGTCCATTATTTCCTATTACTTTGGACAAACGCTCAGGCAATTTCATAATGTCATCTCTCCAGAAGGTTCCGTCTTTGCTCTCGAAAAATCTGTAGAGGTGGATTTTGATATCGTCCAAAGATGCGAAAATTTTTCCGTTCAGGGAATTTTGTAGAGAGCGGAACAAATGGTAGTCGGAGCATATGGTCCGGACATCGCACCATCCGACTGAATACATTTATCCCAACGATAAACTAATTTTTTTAAGCCGTCCTCAAAGTATCAGACCTATTGAGTTTCTGTTCTGGTCCCAACAGCCTTGGCACCCATCGCGGCGAAACCTTGCTAACGCCCAAACAATCATGCAAGATGTCATGAACTTGTCGTGTACCTATCCCTAGGCGCACACTAATTTGACGAATATTCATTCGCCTGTCCTATTTCAGTAGGTCTTTGACAGCAGTAATGTTTCTTTCATTTACCGACGTGCTTGGGCGCCCACTGCGTGGATCGTCTTCTAGTGATGTTCTACCGGTTTTAATACGATCGATCCACCGATAAACAGTACTTTTGGATTCTGCGGGCTCACCAAATACTCCTTGCAGACGCTGAATAATTTCTGATCACACCTTCTTTCCACAAAAAGAAAATTATTGCTCTTTGAGATTTTGCTGCGTCTTCCATGGTTACAAAAACAGTGCTATAAAAACGCGTCTATATCAGTCGAACACCTAAATCAGACTGAACAATATTGCACTAGATAGTTGCATAAACATGTCAAGACTTGTCTGGCACCAATAACATTGCCTATAAGTTCTGCGTAATTTAATTATAGCACAATTCTCAGAATTTAGGAAACATCCCTCGTATTTTCATCTGAACTATTGTTGCCAATCTCTTCAAAAACCAAGTCATCTTCGATACTTTCTAATGCGTTGCTTATTTCATTTCTTAAAAGACTTTATAATCGTGTTTTCCTTTACAGCTTCTCATGAATTTTTTACACTGGTACTTCTGAAATTGTCGTCTATTTCATACATCCTGTTGCTTTAACTTTGTGATTTAGCTTTATCATTCGTTTGTTCCACTCTTCCCGCATAAAATTATTAAATGGTTTATTTATCGATACATCCAAGGGTTGTCGTTGACTTGGAAGGCCTCTAGAAATGACAGCTAATTCTGTATTCATTTCTATTACATTTTCTTGGTTGATTCTGTTTTATGCACTCTGAATTGATTCCACACTAACATCGTACACTTTTTAAACAACGTGCATATACCTCCGTACCATAAGACGCACCACAATTTTAAGTCGATTTGTCGAATTTTGACTTTGAACAGACTTCAAGGATATCCGCAAACGTTTCGAAAATGTTGCTCCATTAACTCTAAAGTTCCGCCAGTTTTTCTACATCGAATTTTCATTCAATAATGTATACAAGATTTATTCAGTTTAAATATTTCTCTCTAAAATTTGAAAAATCTTTGCTAGTGTAAAAATATTTCACATTACAAAATTGCAAATCCGATAAATAAAAAAAACTTCTCAATATTCCAGATATTTGTATCGTATCGTTCCGGTTCTGACCGTAGCGTCGAGACGCGAAACCGACGTCGTCTGTCGATTACGTAGAGCAACGTGGACTACAGCATACATAATTCAACAATTCGATGCTTGTGGTTTCGTTCATTCAGATGGTTACGTCAAACGCTAGAATTAAATTACCAACACATCAGTTTCGGATTATCGAATTTAATAATGAGAAAGGATACGTTCAACTTCTCATAATTAGAAAGTAAAATTAAATAACTCAAATTTATGCAACGCTTAGTTATTTATAATAGAAAGAGAATTAATTTGATTTTACAAATGTTATTATTTCATTCTTCAAAAACTTTTAAGATAAAACATTTTAAATAGAAAACTTAAATTAATCTTGTTTAAATTTCTTTGTAGACATATCATCTTGTATAGTTCAGAAACATTATGTCAGACGATGGAAGCGGAAAGAGTATACTGCTCCTTCGAATGGAAAATATTACGCCGCATCCTTCGGACCAGTTAGAGAGGAAAATGGTTAGAAAATGAGATGCAACCATGAATTAGACAGGATGTACCAAGAACCGATATCTAAATCAGTGTACTTAACCTAAATCTTACCACGGACCGACAAAAGATATTTATTTAAGCGGCCCGGTAAAAATATTATCTGATATTATATAATTAGCAAGTGTCTGTTATGTAGTATCGGTAACATTGTGATGTCAATTTTTTCTAAGGTTCTCATGATTGGCATCAATCCTATTTCCTTTGACCGATATAAACAATATTTTGCAGATTTATTCTTTAAGAATCTGCGGACAAAATAACATACAGAAATGTCTAAGGCTTCGTAGACATAAATAAGAAACTCTAGACACTCCTATATCCTGTGATCGATATGAGAAATATTTTGCAGATTTATTCTTTAAGAAACTGCGTATAAAACAACTTATAGAAATGTCTAGAGTTTTGTAGTCGTAAACAAGAAACTGTAGACACTTTTATATCCTTTGATCGATATGGAAAATATTTTGCAGATTTATTAATTAAAAATCTGCGGATAAAATAACATATAGAAATGTCTAGGGCTTCGTAGGCATAAACAAGAAATCCTAAGATAGTCCTATATCCTTTGACCGATTTGAACAATATTTTGCAGATTTATTCTCTAAGTATCTACGAATATAATTACATACAGAAATGTCTAGGGTTTCGTATGCATTAACAAGAAACTCTAGAAAATCCTATATCCTTTGACCGATATGAACAATATTTTGCAGATTTATTTTCTAAGAATCAACGAATATAATTACATACATAAATGTCTAGGGTTTCGTAGGTATTTACAAGAGACTCCTGTATTCTTTGATCGATATGAACAATATTTTGCAGCTTTATTCTCTAAGAATCTATAAATATAATTACGTACATAAATGTCTAGGGTTTCATAAGCATAAACGAGAAACTCTAGACACACCTTTATCCTTTAACCGATATGAACAATATTTTGCTGATTTATTTTCTAAGAATCTACGAATATAATTATATATAGAAATGCTTAGGGTTTCGTAGACATAAAAAAAAAACTTTATACACTGTTATATCGTTTGACCGATATGAACTATATTTTGCATATTTATTTTCTAAGAATCTAAAAATATAATTACGTACATAAATGTTTAGAGTTTCATAGGCATAAACGAGAAACTTTAGACACACCTTTATCCTTTAACCGATATGAACAATATTTTGCTGATTTATTCTCTAAGAATCTACGAATATAATTATATATAGAAATGTCTAGGGTTTCGTAGGCATAAAAAATAAACTTTAGACAATATTATATTGTTTGCCCGATATGAACAATATTTTGCAGATTTATTCTCTAAGAATCTACAAATATAATTATGTACATAAATGTCTAGAGTTTCATAGGCATAAACAAGAGACTCTAGATACTCCTATATCCTTTGTCCGATATGAAGAATATTTTGCAGATTTATTCTCTAAGAAACTGCGGATAAAATTTCATATCGAAATGTTAAGGATTTCGTAGGCATAAACGATAAACTCTAGACACGCCTGTATCCTTTAATCGAATTTAAATTCGTCTATTCGTTAATGTCAACCATTGCTGTAGACAGTTCCAGCATTATCTACCTTAAGAAGTCAGGGATGCTTCTAGACAACTAAATTTACAATTGACTCTTTTTGAATTAAAATTTACTACTCTTATAACTGACACTTTCGGAATTACATTTTACTAATCTAAATTACAACTGACCCTTTCTGAATTAGAATTAGCCAACCTGAATTATAATTTTCTAATCTGAATTACAATTGATGCTTCCTGAAAAACAATTAGAAGAGGTGTATATAGCTACGAAACCCAAAAATGTGATGATTCACACTTCACAACATTGATCTTAAAAAAAAGATGTAGATGATGAATTAGCAAATAATTCTTCATTTTTCTTCTTCTGTTAAAACTGACGAAAAAAGTCCGTAAAGAATGCATAATATTCCATTGAAATAAAACTACAGCTCCTGTATATCTCAAAATTTATATATTCCAAGATATTCCGAAATAAATATGACAACATCAATATTGGAGATGGTAATACGTTTTTTGAAAATAAAAATAACAAAATATAGTTCACTGAACTATATTTAAACTTGAAAATATACCAACCTAATATATCTTATACCAACATAGCAGCTAAAAATCATTTTACTTCACCACTAAAAAATTGAGTGTATGTTTAAACTTATGTTGGTAATCATTCTTAGCAACGAAAGCATTTTTTCAACAAATCGTTTCAAATTTAAACGAACACAACCGAGTGGTTAAGCCCATTCGTTTCTGACAAAAGGAAAATAAATATTCTTATGAAACTGACGCAGAAATAAAATTGATAACAACGCAAAAAAATATTTTATAAATGATTAAACTCAAATACAGAGTCTCACAGAAATATTGCGGTTACAAAGTTGTTCTAATTTAGTTTCTTTTTATGAAGACAGTAAGTAGCTCTGTATTTAAAAGTTCTATTTGACATCAAACTAATCTGATAGCGTTATTCTGAACATAATTGTTTACTTTAACAGACCTATAGATTTTAAATTCAATGCAGGTTAAAGTATATGTTAGAAATAATAAAAAATTTAAGTGAAGTGTGAATTTTTACACATTTCAGGGTTTTGCAAGTATTTAATAGGTGTAAGAAGCCAACATAATACTGGATATTTAGGTATATTTATCATATCAAAATCAACAGTTTTTTTTTGATAATCACTTTTATTATTATTATTATTATTAGTATTATTAGTATTATTAGAAAATCAAGGAGCTGAAGCCAAGTCTTGTTTTCCTCTCTAAAAGTAATACTATACATAGTGTACATACACTTACATGAAACATTGTACATAAAAAAACAGAAATTGAAAGAAATTAAAAGAAAAACAAATAAATATGGCAGTCTATAAATGAATGTATAAAATGTTCTTAAATTTATTGACACTACCGGAGAATGCACTGGAAGTTAACCTATTCCAGCGGTTCCCAAACTTTTTTGACCGCGACCCGGTACGAGGTTTTAAAATTTTTCGCGACCCACCTTATGGAAAAAAAAACATTTATTTACAAAACAAATTTTATTTTAAAGCAGTAGCTTTATAGTAATAACGAGTAATAAATAGTAATAAAGAGTATAGTATAGTAATAAAGAGTATAGTATAGTAATAAAGAATATAGTATAGTAATAAAGAGCACAAATACACAATACTCTAGTAATTAACTGACGTAAAAAAAAATAATATGTACAAAAAAATCTTTTTTGTGTTTTTACAATTTTTTTCGCGACCCGGCAAAAATTTTCTGCGACCCGGTGCCGGATCGCGACCCACACTTTGGGAAACGCTGACCTATTCCATATATGGAAAACACGGTTTGTCAAAAAATTACCCCGCACATTTTTCTTAAATTTTTTCCCGTTTTAATTTGAAACTATGACTTCTTCTTAGACGTATGTCAGTGTTGAAAGTATATAGATTGGACTAGGGATGGGAAAAAAACATCGATGTATCGATAACATCGATGTCTCTCCTGAAAATATCGATGTTTTTACCATCGATGTTCAGGTGGCGATAGTATCGATAAAACATCGATGTCTGCTACCGATGTCGATGTTTTGAACTTTGAAATTCAGAAACTACCGCTAGAGGCGCTGGAATCTTAAAATTTTTATTTTTATTAAAATTAGTGCACAAAATATAAGCGCTATCTATTGTATTATAACAATACTAATAGTATTAGTTCTTATTCTTCTTAGGAGTTTGCAGAATAAGAAAAAAATAAGAAGAATCTTCTAATTTTTGCAAATAATGACAACGA
This sequence comes from Liopterus haemorrhoidalis, assembly GCA_963971575.1. Taxonomy (NCBI): domain Eukaryota; kingdom Metazoa; phylum Arthropoda; class Insecta; order Coleoptera; family Dytiscidae; genus Liopterus; species Liopterus haemorrhoidalis. The sequence continues at coordinate 40,765,678 of OZ020619.1, forward strand.
CGAACGAAACCAACACTTGTTGCTCTTTGAGTTTTGTTGTAGAGCCATTTTTTGTATAAGTGAACGAGGTAAATAAAGTGAAATTTAATAGAAATAATCTTATTACAGAAAAATAATTTGAAAAGTCAGATTATAAATATGTCATTTAAAAAAATATCGTTTGTCATATTTCATTTTGAATAGTGACATCTTAAATATTTTGTATATATAATACTAACCTAAAATAATACAAACTGTAAAGCCCTTTTTACAATATAACCAAGTTTATAAAAGTCAGTAATACACTATAAAAATCACCAAAATAACCAGATTTAGTTTGTCCTTACAAAAGTGAACGGCTTATATAAGCTGTTCCAAACGGTTATAAGCTGCGGCGGGACATTTGAATGTGTCTGTTACACAATCTATTTAAAAATTTAATAAATGCTTTTTCTGTATTATATGTTACTTTTTTTTCGTATTATATGTTACTTTTTTCGTATTTTATCTTTATATTATTAAATAAAATCTATATAATATAAAAAAATAGTTTTTTTTATATTTAATAAAACATCGATGTTTCCGATACATCGATGTTATCCCTTCGATGTTTTTTCAACATCGATGTTTCAGCGCTGATGTTAACATCGATGTTCAACATCGATGTTTTGCCTTCGATTTACAACCCTAGATTGGACAAGTCGCACTGGAAATCGCCACGCACTATTTTGAACATAGTTATAAGGTCACCACGTAAACGTCTCAAGAGTAGAGAGTTTAAGTTGCACAAGTCTTTCGTCATATGACAGTCTCTGAAAACCATGGGCCAATCTGGTGAAGCGCCGCTGGACTCGTTCCAGAGCTATAATGTCTCGCTTGAGGTGCGGAGACTATTTTATTCGCTATTTGAGAACTAAGAGCTTACATTTAATATTTTTTTTAAATTATTTAAATAATTTGCCAAATATCCCAGCGTTTTTTCTGCATTTGCTTCGTATTCAAGTCTTCATTAGATTAATAAGAAATATTATGCAGTGTAGAGCGTAGTGTGGTGTGGTGTGAGTAAATCAGTTCGCAACTATTAAAAAAATCTATCATTTTTTAAATATTATTAATTCCAAAAAAATACACACACTATCTTAGCTATAAATACAAAAAATCCATAACATTATTAGCTATAATTTAACCATGAACCAAAAAATAATTAATTTTTACAAAAACTGCCATATTTTTCAAAAACATAGTTTCCGGCTCAGATATACATTACCTATAATTTTTTCAGATTTTTGGTTTAACCCTGTTTGGTAAACGGGTGCGGGACAAATATTTTTGGCTAAATTCGTGTTAAAAGAAACGAATGTCAAAAAACTATCAATCGTTCCGTTATCTACGTCTTAAGAGCTTTCTTTGGATACCACACAATAAATTAATTTTTTTTTTACCGACGACACAAGAAATCGACATTTTTCGAAAAATGTATCCCATCAATGTTCATTACAGATTTTAAAAAAAAATATTTTTAGATCAATCCCTTTGGTAGATAGGGTGGGGGACAAAAGTTTTTTGCCATTATATTGACAAATACCTCATAAAAAAAAAATGATTTTTTAAAAATAAAAATTTGTTTGTGCATCCACGCTTTAAGAGGTTTCATTTGATATCCCACACAAAATTTAAAAAAAAAAATATTTATTTTTCCATTAAATACATATTTGTTTATATTTATCCCGCGCTGTATATTTTTGAACTCTCTATAGTTTTCCTATATGTGGGTCAAAAAGTTGTATAAGTATGCCAGATTTCAACTTTCTATGTTCAACCGTTTGGCTACAAATTCTACCGTACAGACAGACAGACAAACAGACAGACAGACATACAGACACATGAGTGACGTTATAAGGGATTTTTGGTGGTCATACCTACAAAACTTTAAAAAAGGTGGTTAATAAAATAAAGAGATACACTCAACTGAAACTATTTTTCTAAAAATATTATCCATTATATTTTCTTTTGAGACTTACAAAAAAACTAGACGTGATGAAGAAAAACTAAAACTTGATACCAAATAGGATTCACCATTCTACCTAATTCACATCTTAAAATAAAAGCAGCGGTCATTTTATTATTTTCGCAGCCCTGTGTTATTTTACAAATTTTTCGACGAAATTACAAAAAGGCATGTGTATCACACGTTACGAAATGGCAGGTTTTTTAAACAAGAGATGTTGAAACACTCGCTACGCTCGTGTTCCAATTCTCATGTCTGGTATAAAAAAGTCGCACATTCCGTAAATTGTTAATACAAATAGCTATTACATTGGTTCAGAAATTATTAGGGACAGTACACCTCCCTTGCAATTTTCAAGTTTAAATGCATTTTGTGAGAAAATAAATTGTTTTTAAATAATTTTTCTTCTATATTCTTGTTGCTGGTATCATTATTATTTTAAAAAGCGGGATATCGCCAAAGAAATCATCACCACCAAGTGGCTATTTATAGAAACCCTTATCAGAGAGTGGCATCACAACCCCAATCTCCGACACAACGCAAAAGTCTGCATAGAAAGCATGCCCAAACGCCTGGAAGCCGCAATCGCAGCAAAGGGTGGCATTACAAAATATTAAGATTTTACTTAATTTGTTAAATTAACACTTTTTATACAAAAATAAATGGTTATGAATAAGCAATTATGTCGTTTTATATTCTAAATAAAGCACTCTAATGAATAAAAATAAATACGAGACCCAAAGTCACTTCTTCCCTCATTAAATTCATTTGAAAACTACAGAAAATGTGTACTGTCCCTAATAATTTGGCCACCCACTGTATATGCAGTGAAGACTTTTTCAATACTGTATTTTGAAGTTATGTTTATTATTAAATCAAGACATACTACACAGACTTCGAGAAATAGTTCAAACAAAATAAATCTAGATTATTTTTTATTGCTCCATCGATTTCAGATCCATATTTACACCTTCAATCGGAAGAAAAACAATTTTTCAGATATTTGTGAGTAGAGCCATCTGTTTTTAATGTTAAGAAACACCTACTATATTCCCGATACAACCCCTCTTTTAATATCTACATAATTCATCGAGTGCTCCTTATAACCATCTGGGAGGTAGAGGAAATGATTTCACGTCCATCTATCAAATGTATGGTGGTGGATCGAACAAGCAGCGTACAGCTGTGATGAGTGGAAACCATAAGTCATTGAGAATTACATACAGCGCCAGATCAAAGCTCGCTTGATCGTCTCATTTCCTCCGTGAGATGAGGGTAGAACTCAAGCTCTGTTTTACATGCCCCCTAGGGACTTTTTTGAAGGGTTTGTCTCGATAGTTTGAAAATAGAGAATAAGAAAAAAAATGAAAATCAATACAGAAAAAAACAATGGTTTTAGTAAAAGGGTGTAGCGAGTCTAAAGAGAAATTTTATATATTTTTTATAGTTACGGTGAATTAAAGCCTAATTCATCCTTGTGGTATAATCCACATCATTGGCAGCCTTCGTTCAAGACGGAACAGGCCTTTTCACACTAGATGTTTAAGATAAGATGTTAAACTCACGATCGCATAAACGCGGCCTAAGTTTCACACAGAGTGTTAAAGATAGTTCGCATTGCCAACATAATTTAACATACATCATAACATTAACATACTATAAAAAATTGATTTGAAGTGTGAATTTTCACACATTTCAGTGTTCGCAGGTATTTAGTAAGTGAATGATGATTATTTGGGATGCCAAAACAAATTTTATGTTAAAATATTTTTTTTGTTACTTTTAATTCGAATGCATAATACCATTATTTAGGTTTCTTAATGTGTGCAGTATTTTTTTTTATATTGCAAGGTTTATTAAGATTTTGAAAATTGTGCCTATGGCTTCCATTGGTTGTTTTAACTCCGCCCTTCTGATTTCGTGTATTCAATTTCAACAATTTCCACTGGTTATTAAATTTACACTTTTAAAAATTAAATGCAACATTTGCCTAAATATAATTTTGAAAAAATAATTTAAACAAAATAAAATGACAAAAAAAAACAGAAAAAATAAAATTGTCTTGAGACTGGAACCCTAGTTTGCAAATTAGAACGCGGGAGCGCTAACCATTACACCATGAAAGTATGCTGGATGACTTTCTTACATAAGTTATTAAATATTTTACATGATCAAGCAAAAAACATAAAAAATGCGTTATTTTCCGAAAACATAATCTGATAAAAAATTCCTGTTGTACTATTCCGGTTCACACAAATGTACATTACTTAAATTTTTAGTTTAAACCATCTAGGCTACAGGGTGTAGGACAAAAAATTTTTTGCACAATTTTGGAAAAAACCGCGTCGAAATAATTTATTTTGCAAAAATAAAATTTTGATTGTTAATACACGTACTAAGGGCTTTCATTTGATACCCTACTCAGAATTTAAAATTATATTTTTTTCGATGAGATGATAATTATTTATATTTTTAGGGGGATATGTTTTTTAGATGTTTTAGTATTTTTCCTATGTGCGGGTCAAAGAGTTGTATAAGCATGCCAGATTTCAACTCTCTAGGTTTAGCCGTTTGGCTACAATTTTTACCGAACAGGCAGACAGACAGAGGACAAAATGACGGTATAAGGATTTTTTGGTCATATCTACAAAACCCTAAAAAATACTGTTTGAATTTGTGCTGTCAACATTTGATATAATGCTGGGTAAAGAAAATCTCGCTGCTAAATTTTATGTAGAGTCTGTTTCTTTAGTTTAGGTGGATTTTTAATTCTAGTAACTTTTACCTATTAAGTGAGGCTTCTGATCATATTGTCTAGCAAAAGCCCACTTCAAACCTTGAAAGCAGAGCTCATAACAACTTACAATTAGTTCCGCTTAAATGTTTGGAATAGCCTATATATAATAAATTATTACCAACTTTAGTTCAGATTGTTATTTTTTTGTGAAAAACTTGTGAGAACTATAATTGTCACCCTATTATTAAAGGTGATATACCTGTACAAATTTTTTTGTTGTTGCTGCCAAATATCTCTGATAAAATTGTTTGTTTTTCGCTAAATAAACACGTCGAAAATAATTAATAATGACAAATGGTTTGATTAATTAATGGCCTAGATTCACGCAAATATTAAATCAAGTCCATGTTGCTGAAGCCATCACAAGCAGAAGGTGTAGCATTCGAACAAGTGAACTATTTTTCAAAATATACACAATACATTCAATGAAATAATATACTCCTAATATAAAACTAGTTTATCACTTTGACGCCGGAATTAATTTCCTTGCATTAAAAAATAAAAAGAAACAAATTAAATAATTACATTAACATATAATGTGGATATGTAGGTAATATACTATTCAGACATTGCCTTCAGATTTCAGGAGTTGTCTTTGGTTTAGAGACACCAGTCCATAACAATGTCAAAATAGAAGATAATAAAAATCCTTATTTGTCATTTATTAGCTTACAGTTTAGAGTGAAAAAAAGACGGTTTATGTATATTGGTAAGATTCGTACAATATTTTTTCTACGATTGCAATTAGACATAAAATCGATAAAGTTCATTCACGATAACTATGAAATGACGTCATATTTGGTAATTTTAGTTGGTAATGTTAAAACATAATGTAGCTAACATGCAGGTATTACTCAGAAATTACATTTTACTTCCAATGGTTGGTAGCCCTGTCGTTGCATGAAAATTGTGAAATAATGAAACGCTATGAGACTTTTTTAACACTTTTTTACTTTTTGCAACAGCACGCATAAACACGCATTTTATGCATAAAATCAAGTAAAATATAGTACAGTTTTTTTAACAGTCGTAGAAAAACCCGTTTTTAGTGAATCCTAATATAAACCTAGTTTCAAAGTTTTTTTTAGACATCAATTTTTAGGGTTTTGTAGGTATGACCAAAAAACCCTTATACCGTCATTTTGTCGTCTGTCTGTCTGTCTGTCTGTCTGTCTGTCTGTCTGTCTGTCTGTCTGTCTGTCTGTTCGGTAAAAATTGTAGCCAAACGACTAAACCTAGAGAGTTGAAATTTGGCAAGCTTATACAACTCTTTGACCCGCACATAGGAAAAATACTAAAACATCTAAAAAACATACCCCCCTAAAAATCTAAACAAATATGTGCTCATCGAAAACAAAAATATTTTTTTTAAATTCTGAGTAGGGTATCAAATGAAAGCCCTTAGTACGTGGATTAACGATCAAATTTTTATTTTTGCAAAATAAATTATTTTGATGCGATTTTTGCCAAAAATGTGCAAAAAAAATTTTGTCCCACACCCTGTAGCCCAGATGGTTTAAACTAAAAATCTAAAAAAATTCTAAGTAATGTATATTGGTGTGAACCGAAATAGTACAACAGTAATTTTTGATCAGATTATGTTTTTGGAAAATAACGCATTTTTTGTGGTTTTTGGTTCACAAAGTACAAAAGTTATACCAATGTAAGACACTCACATGCATGGCGTGCGATGGCTACATGCGTTAGAGCACTCTTAAACTGGTTGGAAAACGAAGGGTTTCGAGTTCGAGTACGGAGTGAATTTTATTTTTTCTGTTTTTTTTTTGCATTTTTATTATGTTGAAATTATTTTGTCAAAATTCTAGTTATATTTTGACAAATTTTGTATTTAATTTTTATGAGCGTAAATTTAATAACCAGTCTTATTATATGATTAACAGACGATAAATTATTTTAAAAATATCGTTCATTTTGCCGTGATTACTACAAAGTAAAATTTGTCCTACACACTCAGCATACCGCCTTCACTTATTATATACCTGCGAAACCCTGAAATGTGTGAATATTCACACTTCACATCAATTTTTTATTTAAACTTTAAAATTTAATATTGGCACAAAGCAATTTTTTGTAATACAGTTTTTATTTTAAAATTTCTATTCTTTGTATTTCTGCTGGGTAGCAGATTTTCAAACGAGTTTTTCCTTTTTACACTCTATTTTATGCGGTGTTTTGTTTCGTGTGTGTAAGTTGATATAATGTGTAGAATTTCTCGATTTTCTGTTTTTACAGAAATAAAATTGAAAATGTCACTTGAAAAGAAATGTTTTATACAAGAAAATGCAATAGAATTTTTTCAGTTGAATTCTCAAGTCTGGAACATTTTTTTGATAACCAAGAAAAAAATGTTATTCTCTTTTACGCTTCAAATTTGCAATGTTCAATCTGTACAGTCGATAAGTAGACCATCGATAAGTAGAGGTGTCAAACTTAAATATCTGAATTATCGGTGGACTGGCCATATAGAACATGTGTCAGAAACAACATAATAAAAGTGCAAAAAAAAGAAACTTTCTCATTGATGACATTAAAAAATATCTGAAAATTGATTAGCTTAATCTGACGTAACTCGTCATGTGATTTCACGTCGTGGAGGAATAACACGATCATTTTCCAATGCTTTGTTATGATATTTTCATTTAATCTCCGTTTACAACTCTTAAATTAGTCGACTAGAGACTATGACTTGTGCACAGTTGATTGTCACTACAAATTTGTCATATGGTAACGCAAGTGACCGTTCAGAGCTATAAATTTAATTCATTATGCTTTATCGATTGTAGTCAATGCGTTGTTTTTAGTGAACTGTCTGTATTAAATTAGATATTAATAATAAATCATTAATATAGATCAAAAATAAAATTGGACAAAACCGTTCCTTGGGGTATCCCGCATGTTACATGTTTTTTTCGAACTTTGAAACTGGTCCAATACAACCATCAGTTGTTTCTCAGAGATATAGCTTTTAAATATATCTAGGCATATTCCCCTTATTCCGATATTGTCAAGTTTTTCCAATAGTAACAGATGATCTACCGTATCGAAGGCCTTTGCAAGATTCAGAAAAATAGAGATACATGGCATTGAGTTGTCTAATAAATGGTATATATTTTTTGTTAATTCGGCAATTGCGCAGTTCTTTCCCTTATTTTGCAAAAAGCCATATTGTTTTTCTGATATATAAACACACATTAGCTATCTCACTTTACATAACCTAAAAAAATACTGTCACACTTATTTCAATACATTTCGGAAATCGTAAAACGAAAAAAAAATGCTTTAGTTATAATTTTGTTATTAAAATTTAGTAAGAAATCACAAACTAGCTGATGGCGGGTTCGTAAATAGTCACAAATGCTTTTTTCCATCGTAGTTGGTTTGAAAAAACATAGATATCACAATATTCGTTACGCATTAATTTTCAGAGCTGTAAACGCTTCCGTTAAACGATAAAACTTTCTATTAATTTTATAAACAATGCATAATCTACAGTCGACTAATTTAAGAGCTGTGAATTTACGTGTTTATACATATTTTTTTAAAACTTGATAATAATGGTGATAATGTTAATAAAAATAATAATTTTAAGAATCGGATATTATTTAGTTATATTTATGCGGGTCGTAGTTTAATGACCCCTGCTTTATAAGACAAAGTTATCAATATTTTAAATCTACTTTTATTAGTTAATAAATTAGAAGTATATAACAAAGCCATTATTGATTATGAAACACATTTATTCAAAATGTCGGTAGCGCGCAAATTCGGTTATTTCATAATTGAATCACACTGCACTTGTTCCGTTGGAGATTAAATTAAAATCTATAATAGGTAAAATTATACATATAATATCCTCCAGCAGGATTTTCATTTAATAAAAAAATTACTCCTTTATTAATATGTCTCGTGCAATATATATAAGTTCAAATTTCAGGATTCATATAAAGGACTCTTGCCTATTTCTGTATAAAAAAAAGCAAATTTTGTAAATTTTATATAAAACTGACGAAGGTTTTTTCAACAAATGTGAAAACGATATTTATGTACGGCTGTGAATTCGGTGGTCTCATGGAGAGCAACAAGAGGAAACTACAAGTATTTGTAAACAGATTTCTAAGGAGAATAATGGGTATTAAATGGCCAGTGAAAATAAGTAACGAAGACCTATGGTTACTTACGAACCAATGTCCATTCGGCAATAGTATTAAAGAAAGGAGATGGAAGTGGATTGGACACTCCGAAAACCAAATAGTGACATCACCAAACAAGCTCCAGACTATAAGATCAGAGGTAAAAGAAGAAAAGGCCATAAGATACGTAGAAGAAAAATAACATACAGAGCATAACAGCATAGGATTATCGTGGATAGAAACAAAGAATGCTGCTAAAAATCGAAAAGTTTGGAAGGACTTAGTAAACACCCTTTGCGATGGAATCTGATGTTTCCATCTAGTTTTTAACTTAATGTGTTGGTGATAGTTCAAAACCATTCAGTTACAGTTAACGCTAGTGTAAAAGATACAGGACTGGCAAACCTGATATCTCAAAACTATGCTGCAGAATACTATGGATTACGAGCTTGATAGTTTAAAAAATGCAATATTATACGAGGGAAGTATCCAAAGTTCTGGGAATTTAGTTATAATTTTTATTATTTTGTTAATTTTCGTCAATATTACAATGTAGTTTTTCAACATAATCTCCATTTAACTGAATACATTTATCCCAACGATAAACTAATGCTCTTGAAGTTGACGACAAGTATCAGACCTATTGAGTTTCTGTTCTGGTCCCAACAGCCTTGGCACCCAGCGCGGCGAAACCTTGCTAACGCCCAAACAATCATGCAAGATGTCATGAACTTGTCATGTACCTGCGCCTAGGGATAGCCCTAGGCGCACACTAATTGGACGAATAGTCATTCGTCTGTCCTCTTTCAGTAGGTCTTCGACGGCAGTAATGTTTCTTTCATTTACCGACGTGCTTGGGCGCCCACTGCGTGGATCATCTTCTAGTGATGTTCTACCGGTTTTAAAACGATTGATCCACCGATAAACAGTATTTTTGGATTCTGCAGACTCACCAAATACTCCTTGCAGACGCTGAATAATTTCTGATGTTTTCACACCTTCTTTCCACAAAAAGAAAATTATTGCTCTTTGAGATTTTACTGCGTCTTCCATGGTTACAAAAACAGTGCTATGAAAACGCGTCTTTATCAGTCGAACACCTAAATCAGACTGAACAATATTGCACTAAACATTTGCATAAACATGTCAAGACTTGTCTGGCAACAATAACATTGCCTATAAGTTCTGCGTAATTTAATTATAGCACAATTCCCAGAATTTAGGAAACACCCCTCGTATATAAAATACATATTTCGTTATCAGGTATAAGTAATATTTTTGTTAATATGCCAATTTTATAATTTAAAAAAAAAATGTTTTTGTCGCCTTTCAATCACGAGTATAGCCTCTTCGATTGTTGAGTTTTGATTGCTAAAGTGGCGTGAATAACGTCATAATTGCCTCACGTACTTATACGTGTTGGCGAAATCTTAAATTTAATGTCCCTATAAGTCGCAATAAATATCAAGCGCACATCTATGATCTATCACGTGACGTGCCATGTGTCTCCGAATATTGTACACGTAGCAGTAACCATTTGAAATCTATACTAATTTCGTTACGTTCGATTTCTGGGAATGATCCTCCTCCTACCAGCTACCAACAATAACGTATTCCGCGTCAAAATATTGCGTGTAGAAAGTAAATAGTATTGTTTAAAGTAATTATTGTTTTGTTTTTATTAATTACAGCTATTTTCTCGTAAGATTAAAAGGTAGTTTAGGAAAGTGGTCATTTAGGAGCTAAAAAAGACATTATATTGATTTTATGATTAGGCAGTATTTAATTGTTTCTCTGCTGACCTTAATAGCACAGTTCTAGTGTCCCTGTTTAGCGTGCCAAAGGTTCTGGGTTCGAATCCTGCTAAGAGTTTTTATTCGTCTTGCAACCTCATTTTTAAGATTTTGTAGATATAAACAAATAGCTGTCTGTCGGTCTGTCTGTCAGTCCGTGTACACGTGCAGAGTAAATTCGGCTAGAAGGATTTTTCTGAAACTTCATATTTAAGCTTTTGACATCAATGGCACGAGTTGATCAACTTTTGGTAAAAATCGGTTAACTAGAAATGGGAGTTTACGCGTGTCGGTTTTAAGATTTTTGCGAATATTTCACAACAAAGAAATATTTCGAAAAAATTTATTTAAGAAAAGTTGCTATAAAAGCAATAACTAACAACTTTTATTTAAGTCATTTTTTGATAAAACAGCATAAATTAAACAAGTACTTTGTGATGGCGGTCGATCCTGTGGTGGCCACAGCTGATTTTTTTAAATTTATTTTAAAAAATTACTTAACTATGAGATCCTAAAAAGTGCGAAAATTTCACACTTCACTATCCTTTTTTGCTAAAATTTTTTTGTGGAAAACCTTCCACCTTTCTTTCGAAAACTTTGTATTAAAAAGCAGTCTTAAAAATCAATTCCATTTACCCAAACAGTAGTCTCAAAACTGTTATACCCTCGTCACTAGTGCGAAACTATCGACAGCCATTGAATGGCCAAACGTTACTTAATTAACAGTGCTCTAAGTTATCGAGTTGGTTTCGGAAACGTCTCGCGTTCTCTTGCCTGAATTTTATATTAAACCATAGATCAAGCCAGACGCCGAAAGAGGGGTAAAAGAGTGGGGGAGAGAATGTAAGGGGTAAAATAGAGGTAAAACACTTTAGAGGCAACAGTAATGAGAAAATTCTTTTATGAAAACTCCAACTTTCAACTGAAGAACTAACTGTATCTCAAAAAGGAGATCTGCAGTTTTAATTTTTTAATCCTGATGTACTTCTTAGAGTGCAATGCTCGATGCTCTGAACTGACAAGTTCGTACTTCCGAGCGTAGGCTATTTCCCCGCATACAGTTGTGTTGTGTGTGTTGCCTGTATATAACACAATCGTATGGGATCTACAATTTATTATCGTGCAATCCGAACTACTAATTATTTTGGGGATATATTACTAGGGCTTTTACCTCGGTGAGTGCCAACTAGCGCAAGTACTACGCGCTTTACTCTACTATATTATTTTCGGGATAGTAGGTGTTCGTATACAATTGGTATACTATCTTATTTTCTGGATAGTAAGTGTCAAAACACATTTGACGTCTTCACTGTGATTTTGTTGTGCAATTATCTTTTTGCAAAAAATAGTTTATGAATATGAATATACATCGTCGCCGGCGTGATGCCATTAAAATATTGTATTTTATATTACATAATTTCTTGTGGAGGAAATAACTAGTTGTCTTATTAAAGAAATCGGTACAGAATATAAGCCTAAACGAAAATGGGTTAAAAAATGGATTGATAGAAGAGCTACCCATGGTGCATCAGCCATTCTATTTCGTGAATTAGCTGTGGAAGATCAAAAAGAGTACAGACTGTGTTTAAGAATGATACAAGATGATTTTAATAGGCTATTAAATTTAGTTAGTTCATTAATACAACGAATTGATACACTAATGCGATTCCAGCGAGAATAAAATTGGAATTAACGCTTTATTTCCTTGTCACAGGAAATAGTTATCGTATTCTACAACATCTTTTTCATGTACCAAAGGCAGCTAATTCACAGATGATTTCAGAAATCATCAATTAATAAATCAATGTTACACAATTTATGTAAATAAATTATAACTTACCTGATATGGTTTTTTTTTCTATTTTTTATGACAGGTTACCGCTTGCCGCCAATTTGAAATGAAACAGTTTTGCGTAGTGGGGGAAAAGATAGTAGCTAGTAAGTACGTCGACGAGCTAGCTGCTATCCTAGTCCAACTACTAGAAGCTAGTACTCTACTAGTCACAATGTCAACTGTTTACACAGGGATAGTAACTAGTTTCTAGTTACTTGCGCTAGTTACTAGCTCTTTTACTCTACCAATGTAAACCGGGCATTAGTCTATAACTATCTCTGCGCCAGTTTGCCATAATTTTCTTATTCAAAAATAATCTTTTCAGTTATTCTTATTTATTTTTTTTTTTTTTTTTACTTATTTAATATCTTTTAACATTTTTTTAATATCTTTTACGGTTGACAACAAACTTTAGTATTTTTAAATGACGATTATATTCCCTATAACGACTTGAAAGTGAAGTATTTTTATTTACAAGTGTTCAAAGTGCCTTCCATTTTAGTTTAAACACATTCGCATCCTTACTCTTGAGTTACCTGTAGCTTGGAGAGTAATTAAAAAAATATATAATAAAATATATTGCACTTTCAAGTCGTACCTACTTCAAAGTACAACTTGAAAATACTTGAAGTACCTCCAACGCGAACCATTGTCAGAGAAACCAAACAACCGACACATGCAATTTATTTATTATAATTAAGGACACTACAGACCAATGGTCCCAAATGTGCCCATACATAAAAGTAAATATACATTCACAACTTACAACCTATATTTAACAATATGTGTATACCTATATAAACTAACAAAATGAGAAAAAATAACTAAAAAATAGTAATGAACCCACTTTTGTCAAAATTTGTAAAATATTTTTCTTTTAATAGCGAAGTGCTATCGTTGATTCGACGTTGCCATTATTTATCCTAGACTGTACTTTTGCAACATATTTTTTAGGTACTGTAATTATTTTTTTGGTTCTGTAATTATTTTTTTGTAATTATTTCCGGCGGTTTTTAAATTTGGCGCCGGAGAATTTTCAACATTTCCGGAGACTCCAGAGAGAATCCGTGGGTTGGCAATTCTACTTTCAAACAACTCTTGTATTAATACAACGCAGACTTATATCTGTATATTTCCCAACATCGTTTTCAAATTCTAGATTTTGTAATATATTTGTTCCAAAGTTTTGGGTCTATTATGTAATGATATCTCTGAATATATCTACGTCTATTACCTTGAGGAGTTGATAATGTGCAAGACATAGTGAATGGTAGTTTACCTGTCTGGTTTTATTGCAAAGCTGGCTAGATTAGGGAGTACTATTTGCAGGTATATTTGTGCTAAGATGTTCCTAAAATATATTACAAGGGAAACTCTGACATATCCATCAAGTGTGTTCAAAATGGAACCACAAACAACAATTAATAAATGTTCTGTTCTACATTAATGAAACAATTTACTTAGAATATACTTAGAAATAAATTAAAGTTAGATTTCATTATACTAATATGTTTTTTTGGTTTCAGGTGAGCGAGAAACAGTTACTGAAAATGCGTAAGTAGGCTCATGAAAATAATTTATTTGGTTATATTTATACAAGCTCGTACAGTCCAGTTCTAATATTCATACTGTGCTAATAGCCTACATTGCTCGTCTGAGGTGTAAGCACACCAATTTAGGTAAGAGCTATGTTATGATAAAGGAGAATTTGACAGATTGATCGATTGAGAACCGATAAAGAAATACATATCTATTTCACACAGTTTTATGTAAGATGTCAAGAACTTATTTCTGCTTCTTACTGTAGCGTACGTTCATAATTTTTGTTATATTATAATATAGTAACTTCAACGTATGTCCCTGTGTATACACGCGCGCGCTTGCAGCTCTAGGTGTTCGCTAATGGCCTTTCCTTGTCTATGAGTGAAACAAATTGCATCTCTTTCTCTATTTCTAGCTTAGTCTGTGAACAAATGATATGGCTCTATTCAAAAATGGAAATTTAATTGCTATAGTTCTCTCCCATTGAACCATATGCTTTAATTAACCGTCATCTGTCAACTAAAGTCTCCTTTACTATAGTTCTTTGATGTATACCTTGAGAAATAGCGAAATTCTTCGCATTATAAGTAGGTCTTAAGTCCCTAACCCACTGGGTGTCCGCCTAAACTAGCGTATTACTAGACTTCAATTATCAAAGTTCGCTTGGTCACTGCAACCACTAAAAAAGGCGAGATACATATTGTTGAATGCGGCAATTTGTAATTCCACAATATCGCTCCTTACTTAAGCAACTGCGCTGCGGTGACCGGGTGAACGGGTGACCACTTGAGTGTTCCGATTAAGCGCTTGCCAATGTGGATGGGTGACGGGGGGGATGGGTGCCAGTGTGGATGGGTGACGGTGTGGATGGCTTATATGGCACACTACTTGCGACTATGCTGTTAGTTTTTGTACGACCACTATATCGAATCGAAGGCAATGGATATAAAAATTCCTGGTTTAGGAAAATCACAAAAAGTGTGGATGAAGAAAAATGGTTAAAATTTGGGTAAAAAAGAAACCAGAAAAAGCTGATGCTAATGGCCAAGATTTGACGAATAAAAGTCAAAGAAGAAATTTTAGAAAAGTAAAGAAAAGTTTTATTAATATTATTATTTTTTTTTTGTATATATCAATATTAATAAAATTTAATAGTAGGTAGGAAACGGTGGTTCTGGGCCGGAAGTGACGTCACAGATGAAAATAGCGCGCAATTTTAACTGTGCATTCTTATTGAGACAGCCTAACCTAACCTAATCTAACGCAACACACCTAATTTTATCAGGTGACTAGATCAGGTGCCTGATAAAATCAGATGTGATGCTCATAATATCAGGTCACGCGTTTTCAGGTGATCTGATTTTATCAGGTACCTGATCTGGTCACCTGATAAAATCAGGTGTGTTGCATTAGGTTAGGCTGTCCCAATAAGAATGCACAATTTAAATTGCGCGCTATTTTTTCGTCTGTGACGTCACTTTCGGTCCAGAACCACCGTTTCTACCTACTTTTAATAAAAAAATTAAAAAAATCAGACACGTTCCAGGTGGTATTATTTGAAGTAGAAATTAATAATAAAAATTCAAGCATTCACAGGAAATTACGCCTAAAATAGATATCGCGTCCCCAACTGGAGGGGGCGACGGCCCCTAGCGCACTAAGGAAAAGGGACTAAGGGGCGCCACATTGCGAAAGCGAGGACCTTTTTTTTTGCTCTTCACTTGGATTTTGGGAGGTGAGGACCTTTTTTTTGCTCATCATCTACATTGTGGCCGGTGAGAATCTTGTTTTTGCTTATCACTTACATTTATTTGCCAAGGACGCCGAAACGCAGTTTTGCCCCTAGCGCAAGTTTTCCTTACTGCGGCTTTGCTCACAGCAGTGAGCTATGAAGATGAGAAAGGATGAACATAATATCAGTTTTTGCAGCCAGCTGCTCCTATATTTGTTAGCTTAGGTAAATTTGGTGGAGTCAAATGCAATGGCTACTAATATCATATTAAATCTTTCACACTCATATAGTTCACCAGTGTGAGTCGTGGTTTTCGTGGATTCCCTGTGAAAGCTTAAATTATTGATATAAATTTATATTTCATATTAGAAGAGCAATTTATGAAAACCGGCACTGGAAATACACTGCATGAATTACTAATCACATGCTTAAAAAAAAATAATAAATGGTTTGTATGTTGTTCGAGAAAAAGCGAGCAGTCGCCTGGCTGATTGCATAGTATGCTTTTAATATTTTTACATAATTCCTAGTTTAGTTCAAACTTTTAAAGCTCTAAAATTTAAAGGAAATCGTTTGGTGATTTATTATTTATTTATTTATAAAATATATGGTCTAGATGTGGGTAAATTAAGGATCTACAGTAAAATTTATGACCTCCTCTCAAGTTTTTTTCAACGACGGACGTTGAGAATATATGTTCAGTATGTGATTCGTCCCATGATACCACGTACATTTCTTGTGAGACGTTTAACTTTACTACCTTAAAGGGAAAACTTAAAATAACACCAGGTATTTTAATACCTATAAAAATATTTTGTATACTGTTTGCAAACACAGAATTTTTCTTAAAACTCAACATGTTAATATCTTGATCCATTGTTTTGACAAAAATAACAGATTAATGTTCCGTATTAGTCCATCACAACTAGGCTGTATGCTTAGATGTCCGAATGTCCGAATGAAATTCGGCAAGTCAAGTATATATATCATATTTTAATGTACCTATATATGAACCGTCTCGATAGGGATCTGCCTTCAAAAAAAAAAACTTCCAAAATACTACAGGAGATCCATGATGCTGAAAATATTGAGAAACAATAATCTATATCATCAAATTATGTTTCGTTTTTACCGACAACCAACATATATATAAGGGAGGTATTGTGATCATACCGATTTTGACATTTCGAGATTTCGATGGATCCCCACGAACTGAGGTCCCTTCATAACGTTTTGACTATTTTGACTGATGTCGGTTTGTCTGTCTGTCTGTCTGTCTGTCTGTCTGTCTGTCTGTCTGTCTGTCTGTCTGTCTGTCTGTCTGTCTGTCTGTCTGTCTGTCTGTTCGGTAAAAATTGTAGCCAAACGGCTAAACCTAGAGGGTTGAAATTTGGCATGCTTATACAACTCTTTGAACCGCACATAGGAAAAATACTAAAACATCTAAAAAACATATCCCCCTAAAAATATAAACAAATATGTGCTCATCGAAAAAAAAATATTATTTTATAATTCTGAGTAGGGTATCAAATGAAAGCCCTTGGTATGTGGATGAAAGATCAAATTTTTATTTTTGCAAAATAAATTATTTTGAAGCGATTTTTGCCAAAATTGTACAAAAAAAATTTTGTCCCACACTAATGTAGCCCAGATGGTTTAAACTAAAAATCTGAAAAAATTCTAAGTAATGTACATTGGTGTGAACCGGAATAGTAGAACAGGAATTTTTGATCAGATTATGTTTTTGGAAAAAAACGCATTTTTTGTGTTTTTTGGATAATAATGTACACAAGTTATAGCTTTGTAACACGCTACACTGTATGCTGGTCTAGTGGTTATGACACTGGCTTTTCACCCAACTAACTCGATCCGAAAGGGATCGAACCCTGCAAGAAAAGACAATATTATTTTTGTTTTTTTTTTAATTTTTATATTGTTTAAATTATTTTTTCAAATTCTAGTTATATTTTGGCAAATATTGCATTTAATTTTTAAAAGCGTAAATTTAATAATGAGTGGATATTGTTTAAATTATAATTTAATTCTGTTTCAATGTACACGAAATCAGAGGGGCGGCGCTTATAACAACCAATGGAAGCCATAGGTGCAATTTTTAAAATACTTAATGAACCTTGCTATATAAAAAAAAATTCTGCACATATTTAGAAACCTAAATAATGGTATTAGGCGTTCGAATTAAAATTAATAAAATATTTTAATATAAAATTTGTTTTGGCATCCCAAATAATCATCATTCACTTACTAAATACCTGCAAAACCCTGAATTGTGTGAAAATTCACACTTCACATCAATTTTTTACTAATTAACAAAAATCAACTTGATAAAAATCCACGGCAAATTTTTCAGCCAGGAACCCCATGTAAAGTGTCCCCTGCCCCTAACCATGAGTTCTGCACGCCACTGCGATACATAATAAATGATTATGATGAATAATAAAAAGCCCTAATTTCTAATTTCTTTAAATCTGCATCAACATGTTCATTTCAGCCGGTACATTTTTTTTTTGCAAGTTTAATGTCTTCAGCTACATTTCCTTAATATAAATTTCACTATAAACAAAATACGGAATATACAGCTATTGAGTTCTTGTAAAAACATTCAGAAACAAAAGTCGAGTCGAAAGTTTTCCTTGTTCCAAACGCGATAACACAAAAGTTTCTCATCTTTTTCTTAGCTTTTTTTACATCTCTCAACCTTTAGTTTTCCATTCTTTTTCTAGTAGAAATGTCAAATTTTTTTTGTTTGTGAAGTAAGCGTTCTTGCAAACAGGTGGTGAATTATTGAACTAAAGACTGTCAACTTTAAGAAAGTTATGTTCGCGTTCTTAATATCTAACAAGTGACAACAAGTATGCTCTAATGTGACACTTTGTACATCTCAAGTGTTTTAAATGACAGTTTTAAATGTGCTATGATGAATAGCACTTGTGCACTTAGTGAGAAAATATATTGCTTGAGGTTTTATAAATTGTCTGACCTATGAATTTTGTTTTTATTTTGCAGTGCTTTTAACTTTTAAACACGTTGCTTTTAAAATAAATCTACAGCATTGTGCCAACGCATAGGTGGCACTCCTGCCCTTAAAATACAATCGTCGACAAAAAAAAAGGCAGTCTAAAGCTGCGTCAGAGCTCTTAAATTAGTCGATTGTTCATTGTGAATTGTGGGTAAGTTAAGTAGAAAGTTTTAACGTTTCAGGCAGCGTTTACAGCTATGGAAATTAATGCGTTACGAATACGAGGGTTGCCTTTTATATTTCGGGATTTTAAATCAAAAGCAATTATTTATCAACAAAAGTGTATTTATTGTTTTTCAAAATATAAGACCTCTAAGGCCTCTTGATTATTAGACCTCTAAGGCCTCTTCAAAACTAAGGCTTCTTGATTTTTTTAAATATTTTGTTATTAATCCTCACCCCAAAATTACCTAACGGCCATATTTTGAACTGTATTAGGAAAACTTTTTTTTTTCAAAAAAAAAAAATATGTATATATATTTCAAAAACTAAAATAGATAGGGACCTGCGGTTGGAATTTTTGAAGTTCTAAGGTCTGAAATATGGTAAATGCACATTTTAAAACATATCCTATACAAAAAAAAATTTTTGTAAAATTTTGAAAATTTTTGTAATAATATTAAATTTTTCAAAAAATTATATCTCAATAACGGTAAAAGATAGGGACCTCTGGTTTAAATTTTTGAGTTCCTCATGTCTATTTTAGTCTAGAAAAAAATTGGGGCCTTAATAACCAAACTTATACAAAAAGCATGTATCATTAAACAAAACCCTTGAAAATGGCAAAAAATCGACAAAATCGTAAGGGGTACCCCTTTGGAAAAAAATCGCGATTTTTTACAATAAAATATATTTCGGATTTTGCTCAAAATTTATACATTTTGGGCCGTAGATCACAAAAATAAGGTTCATTTTGGATTTTGGCCAACTGTTTTTAAGTAAATCGGAAAAAGTACCTGAAATTGACTATAACTCAAAAACTAAGGCCTCTTGATTTTTTTAAATATTTTTTTATTAATCCTCACCCCAAAATTACCTAACGGCCAAATTTTGGGCTGTAAAACTTTTTTATTATTCAAAAAAAAAATTATAAAAAAAAAATATGTATGTATATTTCAAAAACTAAAACAGATAGGGACCTGCGGTTGGATTTTTTGAAGTTCTAAGGTCTGAAACATGGTAAATGCAAATTTTAAAACATATCCTATACAAAAAAAAATTTGTAAAATTTTGATATTTTTGTCATAAAATTTAATTTTTCTAATAATTAGCACTATTTCCACTTCGATTGAGGCTTTTTCTACTCCGATTGTCAAATTATGTAGGATTCAATGCGAACAAATCTTGTTGACGGCCAAATGTTCATGCATTAGTGAATCTATGCTGGTCCCACTAATGCCCAAAGATACCTCAATCTCACGATAAGTCACATGACGATCTTGTATCAGTTCACGCATTAATGTTTTCCGGAACAACAACCGATTATGGACAACCTTCACGAAATTCGTCCTTAAGCGAACTACGGCCACGATTGAAGTCGGCAAACCATCGATAAACAGTAGTACTTGATGGTGCTTCATCGCCAAAAGTCGAATTAAGTTCATCGATGCACTGTTGTTGGGTTAATCCACGTCGAAAGTTGTAAAAAATAATCGTTCGAAAATGTTCACGATTTAATTCCATTTATAGCCGAGATATTCAAGTTACTATAAAGAACACAAATAGCGCTCGTACGTTAAAACGTTCTGAGTACATATACCGTCAAAAATCCCAAACTTTACGATAGAAGCGTCAGTTGCTAGATGGCAGAACTAATTTAGCGCAATCCCGAAATATAAAAGGCCTTGTACCATTGACATGAATGCTATTCAACTCATCAATCTCTTTTCACCTAAAATTCTTGTGTAGACTTTGAATCATCAACGAAGTAAATTTTCTTAAAGTATTGTATTTTAATTTTTAAAACAAATGAACTGGAATAACCCTTCCCCTATTTTAATCAAGGGTAAAACTAAAATTAACAATTGAAAATAATTAAACATCTTAACACCTCCTTTGGTATTTATGACATTGTCTGTAGAATGAGATTTAGGGTTCGTATCTTAAACAACTTCTCAGCTATTCTTGTTCAAATAGAGAGGGGAATCCCACAAACATGACAGTCATAATATGTACTTCATCACGTGGTATGCCGAGTTCTAAACCACCCTTCCATCATTTGCGATCCAACATTTGGTACATCTATTCACACGTAAAACTAACAACACCGTCACAATATCAACACCATAGTACAAGGGATAGAAATTACTTGAAATGAGTTTTAGAGTCACGTGATTTTCTTTTTGAACCTCACGACTTTCTGGTACTTAATAATAATAAATTTATTTCGTGCCTTTCGGCTTTGAAAGAATTGGTTCACCTCTAGACTAGGTCTCTCCCCGAGTCGTCTAGTAGGTCTCCTGTTTTTCGTGGTTCTGGCTGCATTCCTTCACAGTTTCTTAGGTGGTCTATTGTTTCTTGTTCTTCTCTGCAGATTCTACATATTATTTCGTTTCTTCCATCCAATAATTGTTTGCCCCAGGGGCAATTGCCCTTTAATGCAATTTCTTGAATATTAATGCAATACGCCGGTCTTTCTTAGCAGCAAATTTATCTATAACTTTATAAAGTTCGGTATTGTTGATATGATTTATTTTTCTATTGACAGCGCTGTAATGGCGATCTTTACACATCGAGTTTCTGAGAAAAGTTTTTATCCGTTTTAGAGTGGAAAAACAACGTTCTCTTCACTTACCATGGGTGTTGTTACAAGAGCTTGTAACAATTTCTTTGTCTCCGCCATCGAATCGTCCAAATTATTTTAAATTATAAATTTTAGGAAAGACGTAGTACCACATATTTTTCTGCATTCACTATTTGAATATATTACAGAAAGTTCTGTTTTAAGACCTTCCTTATTTAAATTAAAAATCACATCCATTTTTACTAAACGTTAAATTTTTACACATTAAACTCATTCTCTAAAATAATCATAATATAAGAACGAAATATCAGCGCTGAGCACAATAAATATTCTACTATTGACGACACGTGACCATTTGATCTGCATGACCTTGCAGCTCAAAAGCCATTCATTGGAACTTTCGTTCGGAAGATTTATGGACCCGATCCACAGCCGAATAGTAACGAAAGAGGATATTTCTGAGCACAGAATTGCGTAGTTCGTCAGCAAATTATTAAAGAGAAACGGAGAGAATAGAAAGTACAATAATTATCTAATCCACTGTAAAGCTGTCTTTCGTTGGGCATATAAATCCAAAAATATTTCAAATATTATGCAATATAAATTATAATTAAAAAAATATATTTTTACTATATTTATCGGCAGTTCTGCAGCTCTGCAGCAACTATAGATCAGCCGTCACTGACTTGCCCTCTTCTCGTTACCACATTTGAACCTGGCGATTGATTACCTTCTGGTTCCTCGTTCCTTCTGCCAGATATCTGGGTAATCCAATAGTGGTTATATTTTTATAGAATTTGTTATATGTAGAGTCTTGTATGCTGTTATACTGTTCTGGTAACTGCATTTCTTTGTCCCTTTCTACTATTATGTTTATCATATTTTGACCTTCTCTTCTTCTTTTTGCGACCTCTTCTATGGAAAAACCGTTCCATTCGTAATATTTTTCGTGTTTCATTCCCCATTTGGTATCGGTTTTCATCTTCTTTCCAGCACTCTTCTAATATTACGTATTCCATTTACTTGAATCCCAATATCTTCATTCTCAGTAACCTGTGAGAACATGGCTTCTGAATAAATATTAAACAGCAAGGGAGACAAGATTGATCCCTGTCGAACACATTTTGAAATTTTTATTTCTTCTGGAAGTTGTTGATCCACCAATACTTTTGCTTTCTGTTCCCAATATAGATTGGCTATATGCTTCGATTGTCTATGCCTGTAGAGCGAAGTATTTCGATGAGTATATTGTGTTTTACTCTATCAAAGATCTTTTGGTAGTCAATAAAACGCAGAGGTTGCAGTTCGACATCGTTGGATTAATATTTCTAAATGTCATAATAGCAAATCTTTCAATTTATGTACATAATAATGAAAAAAATATTTTATACAATTACATCATCGTCGTCATTTTCAATTTGTTATTTTGACCGTATTCAAATAATAAATGATTTATTAACTGTGGTTACCCAATAAATAAGTCATCTCCTCATTGTCAAAAACTATCATTGTTGCCACTACAAACTACTATAATTCATATGTAGTACTATCTAACATCTGCCTGCTACAATCTATCAGGGCTACCAACATTACATTACAATAATTATTATTTATTGGCCCTTTCTGTAATTTATTGAAGTGTGTGATGCATTTACTGCGTTATACCACAACGACCAATCGAAATCAGGGGTGGTTCAAGTGGAAATTCTAATATAATTTATTTAAAATATAAACAATGGAAAATGAAGAAGTCAAGAAATTTTCAAGCTGAACGAAAATTAAATTTTTGTGTATTACGTGGGTTGGTAACGCTGTAGACCAGTGTTTCTCAACAGTTGGTCCGCGAAGCACCAGTAGTCCCCAGAAAAATTGTAGTGGTCCGCGAAAATTTTTATATGTGTTTTTGCAGTTTTTTTTGTTATTGTTTATGCACATTTTTTATGTAAATAATTTAAATTTTGTTTATTTTCTGTAAACTATCTGTGATTTTCTACAAATAAAATAAATGTATTTATTAGCACATTAAATATATCTGTTTTCTTGCAAAAAATAAACCAACAATTATTATTAGTGGTCCGCGTTAGAAAATTATATATTATACTGGTCCGCGGTGCATTTTTGGTTGTGAAACACTGCTATAGACTGTGTCTTTGGTTTAAGCGGAACTAAATATTGAAATATAGTAACTTTGAACGATTGAATAAGGCTTTTGACCATTTGTTTTGAACAAAATCTCGTTCAATTGTTAAAAAAGTAGCGCGTGTCAACTTAAAAAAATAAAAATCCCTTTTAGTTTCGTTTCAACGTTTAGAATAGACCAGCGGTTCCCAAACTTTTTTGACCGCGACTCGGTACGAGGTTTAAAATTTTTCGCGACCCACCGTATGAAAAAAAAAACATTTATTTACAAAACAAATTTTATTTTAAAGTAGTAGCTTTATAGTAATAAAGAGTAATAAATAGTAATAAAGAGTATAGTATAGTAATAAAGAATATAGTATAGTAATAAAGAGCACAAATACACACTATTTTAGTGATTAACTGACGTAAAAAAAAAATAATATGTACAAAAAAAATCTTTTTTGTTATTTTACAATTTTTTTCGCGACCCGGCAAAATTTTTCTGCGACCCGGTGCCGGGTCGCGACTTACACTTTGGGAAACGCTGGAATAGACTATACCTCTACTTGATTTTACACTTTATGCAACCACAAATTAAAGAATTGTATTAAAATATGGTTTACCAGGATGGCACATCTTGTTTCGCAGTGTTTTTCAATAGATTTTCTACAAAAAATGTTAGATAAATCATACTGAAATTGGGAGACAGTGATTATAGCGTGTTGTAAGATAAAGGATAGCATTATTTTCCGCCAAGATCACCGGATTTAACTACACCCGATATAAAAATTCAATTAAAAACACTAGGTAGGTTTCACTAATATGTTTATTTTTTCAATACATATTTCGGCTATTACGACATTTTCAAGAGTTTATAAAATAACTCAGTTATTTTGTATTTGTTATTTAATCAGTTTGAAATTTGATTATATATAATTTTCAAAGAGAAATCAATAGACCTAGGTTATTGTTATGTTGCTATGGAAACAGCTTGTTTATATTATAAAAATTTGTTTATGTCACGTTAAATGAGCCAATATTGAATAAGTGTTTTATATTTAATATATATTGTGAAGATTGGTTTAAATGTATTCAAATAACAATGTTAATAATTTAAAAATGGAAATAAACAGTGATGATGGCTACGAGAACTTTATCGGGACACCACCAGATATTGCGTCAGTTGCAATGGAGGCAACCTCAGTTGCAATGGAGACAACTGTCGAATTATTGCCAGCAAAATTAAAGAGATTGTATGAAAAGGCATATACAGGTTTCAGAAAATGGTGTGATAAGAAGAGTGTAGGCAATTACAATAATACCCCGCCACTCGACGTTAATTCGTTCTGAAAAAGCGTCGAGTAGAGATTATGTCGAGTGGCGAGTCGAATTTCTCCATAAGAAATAAAGGGAATCATATGTACATATATACATATACATATAAGGAAAGACATATATGTATATGTTTTCATTTTAGCTATGCTTGCATTTCTATCCCTTGGACCCATAATTATAAATATTATAAATAACAAAAAGTTCATAGCTGCACTAAATCTGAGTTGTTGTCGTCAAGATATTTAGGTGCGAACTGCTGGCCATGCGTTCATTTTGCTTTGTTTACCAAAATATGTATCACGTGATCGGTAATCGATCACGCGTCGGATAGCGATGCTTCCGTCGACTCTCACTCTCGACATTTACGTCGAGTGGCGAAAACGTCGAGCTAAGAGGCAGTCGAGTAACGGGGTATTACTGTACACAGAAATAATATTATTTTACTATTTTACTTGGAAATGAAACTCAACTTCAACAATAAAAAATTTTGAATCAAATAATAACTTAATTAGTAAAAAACTAATTTGGAAAGTGAAGGTCGCTCTATTAATGTTGCAAATTTTAGTAATATTAGTATTACAATAAATAATAAATAATTATTTGTTACATTTGTCATTTTATTGAGGGAATAAAGTTCAAAAAATTTCTCTAGGGAATAAAGTGACCCCTTATATGTCAAAAACTAGGTACATATTTTTACGTGAGTGCTTTGATTGAAAGACAATTTTTTAATTATATATCCAATTTACAATGTAATTGTAGGAATTTGTCCATGGAGTTGGGGAAGTCTTCGGTCCACCCCGTGTTGACTAGGATCAGCTTGCACCTATCTCCGAGGCGGGGGCTACCCATCAGGGAGTCGAGGAGTCTGGAGAAGTCTTCTCCCACTCACATGGTACTGCTTGCTTGGCTCACTAGCTGTACGGGTATATGGCGAAGGTGTAACGATCGTCACCGTGTGGACTGGTACATGTAGAGGAGTTAGCTAGGCTGCTCTGTCCGGATTCCATGCGACGTCCATGTACTTGTACTACTGATTGACTTAGTTCCAATATTCATTCGGCAAGACAAATATTTCCGTATTACGAAAATGCAGCGTATGCATTACGTAATCAAGTAACATATGCTAGACGCTGACAAACAGTAATTGAACAGCTGAACGTCACAATGTCTAGGTGTCGCAATCCTAACCTAGGATAATAATAATAATAATTTTATTGGTCCAGAAGATTATATACATACATAATATTGGACAAGTCATTATTTTTCATATGTCAATACGTTTGATTATTATTATGGTCAAAACAGTTTAAGATTACTTCCAAATAAAAAATACAGAAAATATTTTTAATATATACAAAATCTTGCATCAGTGCAGTTGTCATAGAAAATGTATCTTTTGTTTTTTATTACTTATTACTCATTCTAATTATATTAATAATTGAAATACCATTAGACGTTAGTATTTAATTAATAAACCAAATAATCAATTTATTAATTTCGTCCTTTAATAAAAAATTACTGATAAAACAATTTTTGTCAAATATAAAATTATAAATAAGTTTATAAATAAATTTTAAAAAAATAAGTAAATAAAATTAAAAGTAAAATTGTATAAAAATCAATACATGAGTTAGTCTGTTTTAATGACGTTGTAAAATATACTCATTAAGATTATGGTAACACTTTTTTATTAAGAAGTCAACAAGCTGACATTTAAATGTTTTAAGTGATCCATATTCTTTGAGGTGTTGCGGCAAATTGTTGTAAATTTTCTTTGATAATATGGTCGAATTGTTAGACGTAATAGCAAATTTAGTTTTAGGTACTTGGTATAACCTTTGGGACACTGTCAACTGTCGTTTTTACACGTAATCGTGAGAAAAATATATTAATTAGGGTTTTACTAATTAGAATGTCTTGGTACGCCTTTGGAGAAGTGTGAATGCTGTGTTTATTTTTGTTTTTTTTTGAAGTGAACAATACGTAAATTGTAAAAACAAATAATCAAGTGTCATTAATAATGATGACAAAATAATTAAAAGTATTCAGATATAAATCCGTGGATAAACTGTGACACCAATAACTATAAATCGAGTAAAAAGGGAAAGAAATATGATCGTCCTAAATTTTCCAGGGTTCAGAATTCATTGTCCCTCCTAAATTCGGTTCTGAATCAAAGTAATTACAAATAGCAATGTAGCATTGGGAACTGGGACTGGGATGGTTTGTTCGGTAGCCGGTAGCGCCTCTTCCGTCCAACAAACTAAACAGAATGTTCGCCACTCTAGCACTCAACTAAAGTGGCTACTGCACTTGAAATTTCAAATGCAACTTGATTGAAGGCCTCAACATCGAGATTCTTCAAGAAACAAGAGAGAACATGGGCGAACTAATGATTTTTTTCTAGGGGTTGAGTAGTTCTTTGTTTTTAAGGGGATGCATTTTAAGTTTCAGCGTTTTTAAATTTAAGGGAGCTTTTAGAATAGGTCAAGTATTACTTAAAAACTAAGGAAAATATTCTAATGTATGTAAAATTAAAACAAGGGGGTTTTAAAAATTTCGCGATCTCAACACTCTGTAAGGGAGGAAAATTTTGGATTATTTCAGATATTAAATTTCATAAATAAATTGAATATATTTATCTAATTACAAAAAATTACTAAAGGGGAAAAAAATCTTTGAAAGGGCACTTAAGATAAGTGCAGACAAGTGTATTTGTATTGGTTATGGCAAACCTCTTCGTGCTCACGTGCCTAACAATCTTAACCATAAAAGGTGCGTTCGTCATAACTGTGCACTGTTAACTTTGTGTCGTGCTATTTTTTGTCACGTGACCACTGTGTACACTGTGCAAGAAAGTCAAAGACAAACGCTTTGTTAAGATTGTGCAGTTATTCTCATTATTCTAACCTATTCTTTTGCGTAAACAAATGAATTATATGTGTTTGATTACATGAAATCTCTCTCCTGATACTTGTTTTGTACGATAATATAAAAATGGTCCATGGAGTTTTTGGGATGCTTTTAAGTAATATAAAAGAAATTTTATTTGATGAGGGAAACAATTCAGATGAAGAACAAGAAAATATTTTGACAAAAATATTTAAATATGCAGAGAGTATTGTTCCAAACATGACTACAAATCAATTTAAAGTACATTTCCGCTTGTATCCAGAAATTTTTGAGTCTTTTGCAGAAAATGCACGCTTGTAAAATAAAATATTATTATAGAGGACAAGAACCAGTTCCTTTAGAGAAGGAATTAATGATCATGATGTCTGTACTATTTATTTGGTAAATGTTACAGGCATAAACAACGATGTCGAAGATCTAACAAGCATTGGTATACCAGGAACATGGAAAGACTTGACTTAGTTGACAATGACAATTAACAATTGACAATAACTTGACTGACAGTGCCCAAAGAAGACGAAAAATAACTTCGTTTTCCCAATCACTAGCGTGCCAACAAAAATGTCTGGCAAGCAATCACTGGCACGCGTGTTATAGGTTCGCCATCCCTGTTATAGGCTATGCCAAACGTTTAAGCAGAACTAGATTTTGCGCCCTGCGTGAGATTTTTATGCGCCCTTGCTATCTAGACACACACATACTGAGCCTAATATCCACATCGCATCTATTGGTGATTCGACTTGAGCGATCAGCGCTAGATTAGACGACTTTGCAAATCATGAGTGTTTACATATTTTACGTTTTTATGCGCCCTCAGTAACATTTGAATTTATATTGCGCCCTTATTGACAAAAAGGTTGCGGGACCCCTGTTCCACATGGTTTGTTTTCAAAACTCGTGAGCGGTTCGAGCTTGAAAATCCCCTATGAGCAACAGCTGGTTGCTATGATTTTTTATGTCTTTCGTTTTGAATTAAAGTCAGCATTTTAAATATAATGTTTAAAGATAGTTTGGAAGTTAAATTTAAGATGCATGGTTACACAAACTTACAATAAAAATGGCTCTAATAATCTAATGAGATGCACAATCAAAATCCTTACAAAACACCGTAACACCTCACAAATTTATTTTGAATAATCCACTTTAATAAACTCACAATATTAATATAGTTAATTTGCAATTATTTATAACATTAGCTACCATGCATACGATGATGTAAATAAATAAATGATTAGAGGTCACGACTATTCTAGCTAAAGAAATTTCTTTGGAGAATATCTACATCTTGGAGTTACAAGTAGAGGGGAGACGTAATACCGAATCACAGCTTGTATAGCGAAGTGAAGCAGGTCGGCCATTGTTCGGTGGCAAACGTCATGGTGTCAAATTTACATTTCCCGTTCATATTCTCTGATTAGAAACGTGAATTGTGCCATATTAAATTGTAAAAATCGTAGTGAGAAGCTGGTGTAACTTTCCACCGGTAAATATATATTTATATTGTTTTAAAATATCTTAATATGCATGTTTGCTTCTTTATTCATTGAAACATTCACATTGTTTACCTGTATACATATTTATTAATTGTTTTATTTTTAACTATAAGTGTATAAATGTATATCCCCTCTACTTGCCATGCTATGGTTTCAAGTAGCTTCATTTTTTGAGCCCAATGCCGTCTCCTCTCTACTTGTATATCTACTTCAAACAGTTTTTTCATTACAAATTTAAAAAAATATGTCCCAGATTTTTAAAAGATTATCGGAATTAGAATATATGTTGTTTTAACTGTTGTAATATTTATTTTACTCGACTTCTCACTTTCTCATTTGAGTTGGCAGTGAAAGGGCAAAAGGTGAACAAGCAGTGAATGTAATCTAACCATTGGGTGATTGTGGACAACTTTTACACATACTAAAGTAAACATTAATCAGCCAGGATCGACCGTACAACGTTCAGCACACCCTCGCTCCGGAAAACAGGCAACCTCAAAAGTTACAGATTAAGAGATATGCAAACAGTTTAAGTGATAATTAAGCTTAGTCTCCGTGGTCATATTATTAGATGCACATTAATGTTTACAAAGATTTTAGTTGGAGGGGAAAAAAGATAATTTTATTTTTACATAAAGGGATCATTTAAGAAGGTAATGTAGCTAGGTTTCGCATAACATAAGTATGCATTTGTTTCGGTCATAGAATTTAGACCAAATATAGTCGGATCAATTTATTTTAATTTTAATTTGTTGTAAAGGTTTTTTTAGGATTGGTAACAGTCGTATATTTGTGGATGTGTTTCGGTTGTGGGGGCATAATTGGTACTAAATTTTTATTTATTTATTTATTTTTATTAATCTTTATTTAGTGACGTTTAAATAACACGATTTGTAGCGTCAGTTATTGGTTATTACATGTATTATATTACGTATATTCATGAGTTCATGAGTTTCATTCAAGCATTCATGAGTTTTTCTTCATTTAGGAAGTTGATCAAGTTGGTAGCTGAAGTATTGTTGTTCTGGAGTGCTTCTTTAATGGTGCTTGGTACCTTGTATTTATTTCGGTTGGTGCAATATTTAGGACAGTCTATTACGTGTTCCACTGTCAGGGCCGTCGAGAGGACTGGGGCCCCGGGGAGAAATTTTCTTTGCGGGCCCCGGGGTCCTCACTTTCATACAAGTGATGAGCAAAAAAAAGGTCCTCTCTTCCAAAATACAAGTGATGAGCAAGAAATAAAAGGTCCCCACTTCCAAAATACAAATAATGAGCGAAAAAAAAATGTCCTCACTTCCTACGACTCTGCCCAGCACCCCGGGTTCCAAAAACTTTGGGGCCCCGGGAATTTTCCCCGGCTACCACCCTCTTTTCGGGCCTGTCCACTGTTAGAGAAGTATTGCATTGTGTGCAGATTTTGGATTCACTTCGTGCAAGCAGGTGTTCGTGTGTGGTTTTAGTGTGCCGAATTCTCAGTCTAGTGAGTATAGTTTGTTGTTTCCTACTTCTGTCTAGGTTCCAGATACTTATGTCTTCTTAAACTTGGCGCAATTTATTGTTGGAAACATTTCATAAACAGCTTTATTTTTTGCCTTTTCTCTAATTGTTGGTTGGAAGTCTTTTGGGGGTGTTGTAATGTCTGCGAATTCATTGCCTAGAATTTCAGCTTGACTGGGAATCCAAACAATTGCTACGTTCGAGTCTCGTGTGGATCATTTCCTGGATTGTTCTCACACTTTCAAATCTGTTAAGATTTTGTATCTCGGTTTCTGCTACCAAGGAATTAGTACATAGCAAAATGGGTATTTGCAGAAGATGATATAATATATTTAACCGCCTCATATGTGCTATCAATTTCAGCGGTGTTGATGGAAACTGTGGCTGGAAGTTGGTAGCTTTTTACTGTGTTGATGTGGATGTAGGCTATCTTGACTTCATTATTTCTTTTGGTGGCGTCGATATATATATATATATATATATATATATATATATATATATATATATATATATATATATATATAGTTAGTTATTAATGTTTACAAGCAAGGATTTATTTTAAAAATAAAAGTACAATCTAATGTGTCTTTGAGTTGAAATTTGCAATTTTTTTTTATTTACTGAATGAGTACTAGATGAAAATAGATTTACTTTTGTTACTAAATAAACGTCGTAGGTTCTCAAAACTCTTGTATTTTATCACTTTTTAACAAATAAGGATGGTACGAAATGATTAGTTAGTTAAAAAAAAAATAGCACGCAGCAACGATAGATATTTGTGCCCAACACAGCCCATATAAATGACTAGAGTATATATTAAATAAAAAATTGATGTGAAGTGTGAATTTTCACACATTTCAGGGTTTTGCAGGTATTTAGTAAGTGAATGATGATTATTTTGGATGCGAAAAGAAATTTTATATTAAAACATTTTTTTTGTTAATTTTAATTCGAACGCCTAATACCATTATTTAGGTTTCTAAATATGTGCAGTATTTTTTTTTATATAGCAAGGTTCATTAAGAATTTTAAAAATTGCGCCTATGGCTTCCATTGGTTGTTATAAGTTCCGCCCCTCTGATTTCGTGTACATTGAAACAGAATTAAATTATAATTTAAACAATTTCCACTGGCTATTAAATTTACGCTTTTAAAAATTAAATGCAACATTTGCCAAAATATAATTAGAATTTTGAAAAAATAATTTAAACAATATAAAAATTAAAAAAAAAAATATATATATATATAGTCTCTTCTCCAGGGTTCGATCCCTATCGGATCGGGTTACATGGGTGAAAAGTCAGCGTCAAATACCACTAGACCAGCACACACGTTAGAGTGTGGCTTGTTACAAAGCTATAACTTGTGTACATTATTAGCAAAAAATCACAAAAAATGCGTTTTTTTCCAAAAACCTAATCTGATCAAAAATTCCTGTTGAACTATTCCGGTTCACACCAATGTATATTACTTAGAATTTTTTCAGATTTTTAGTTTAAACCATCTGGGCTACAGGGTGTGGGACAAAAAATTTTTTGCACAATTTTGGCAAAAATCGCTTCAAAATAGTTTATTTTGTAAAAATAAAAACTTGATCGTTAATCCACGTACCAAGGGCTTTCATTTGATACCCTACTCAGAATTATAAAAAAATATTTTTTTTTTTTCGATGAGCACATATTTGTTTATATTTTTAGGGGGATATGTTTTTTAGATGTTTTAGTATTTTTCCTATGTGCGGGTCAAAGAGTTGTATAAGCATGCCAAATTTCAACTCTCTAGGTTTAGCCGTTTGGCTACAATTTTTACCGAACAGACAGACAGACAGACAGACAGACAGACGACAAAATGACGGTATAAGGGTTTTTTGGTCATACCTACAAAACCCTAAAAAGAAACCTTGCATGGAGAAACAAAGAAGTACGAGAGTGCAAAGAGGCTATACAAATACATATTAAAATAAGGTGCAAGACTTCATATATAAGACATCAAGTTCGATTCCCTCAGGAAGCGTATCATCCTGTCCATGAAAACCCCGTCGCCACCTGAAGCAAACCACAGGTCATAGCACAGGCCTGACCTCTCACTGACATCCTCGAACTGTACACACTAAGTTAATATATGTAACAGAAAAATCTGTGTTACACGTCTCATAAATAGGGAGCTCTTCACCTAGAAGAAGGTGTTCATAGGTCCAACAACAGTACCTTATACGGAGGCGTGCGATGGCAGTTTCTTCATGGCGTTTAATTCTGTAAGAAGAACCCCATGATCGAAATGACTGATATAATAATTTGATAACGTTCATAAATGATCTTGAAACGAACTATTTTATTTGTTAAACTATATCTATTTTATTTCTATAAATTTCTATCATTCATTTTGAACCTAATTTAAAGACAAATCTTCAATTACCCTCCGTTGAAACTATCCAATTAAATAAATGAAGTCGATATTTGGCATCAGTTCATCTCTTAGTAAAAGATAACTGATCGCATCGTAATACTGGGATACATGAAAAACCAAATCTCCGTTAGTAATACGTCTATAGGTTTTCCCAACTTCCGTTTCCAATTACTGGCAGTGTCAGACTACTGCAATTTCCTTTGCCGGAAACTTAATTTCACAAATTGAAAATATGAAGCGATGTTATGAGTAAATGTAGACATGAAACCCTGAAAAGCAGGAAACAACCATTACAGAGATGTAAAGTTAGTTGTTTCATACGCTGAATGATGAAATTTGATTATATATAGTACAGGAACTGTAATTTCTCTTAGAGAATGAAAAGAGAATCAATGCACGATGTGTGTCCGGAAAAAAGATCCAGATTTGTGGATATATATTTCTACCTCAGTATGCTATTGTAAAAAACAGATTTGTACTATGTGGGGGGGGGGGGTTGTCCCGCGAGGGCGCTTGCCATCGATTGTAAAATTGTGAGCAATATAGGGAACAGTACTGGGTGCTGCTCGTCTGACATGTTCAAACCACTGAAGGAGTTTTTCCAGTAATTTGCCTAAATTGGTGCCAGACCGATCTGCTGCCGAGTAACATCTTTCGGTGTGTGTTACCCAGGAGAGAAATGCCCATGGATCAGCAAATAAAGCCTGGTTTATAATAACTCCATAACATAAACGCATATGCATTGAACAATGGATTTGACCCTTCAAAACATCTGTTTGTAATAAACAGAACAAAGAGAGTAGTGTAATTTTTATGCTTCCATAGCATATCTATTGTAAACAAGGCTTTACTTTATAACTTTTGTTCGAGGATAGCACACACAATCAACTTATGCATAAGTTATTTTTAGGCTACGTAGCAGGTTTCTTAAAAATCAATTACAGGTAGAGTTTTGCGCAAAAAAATTTAAACGATTCCTAAGTTTAAAAATAAATTATAGATAGCTACAAAACATTGAAATGTGTGAAAATTCACACTTTGTCATCATTTTTTTGCATTCAGACTAGTTAACATAAGTTATCTATTTTCAATACATTTGTCTTTCCTTATTTTACTATCTTCACTGCATTCAGAATATATTAAACAGAAGTCTTGGACGAAATAAAAAGAAAATACATTAAATATATTATGTTCTCTAAGGAGTTTTACTAGAAAAAAACGTCAGTACTAACTCAGCATTACTAATGAATGTTAAAGAAAAACAAATTAAAGCGAATGCATAAAATTGTAATGTTTGTGTAAATTAAATTGTCACAAATTTATTTAAGGATTATCCTTAAATATTTGGGGATTTATTCAAACTAAAATGTGTATTTGTGGTCACGTATGACAATATTTAACTAGCTTTTAAATACTATAATACCAGTTAAAAATTATAGGTACAAGCGAAGTTATATCAATAGTTTTTACCGACCGCCAACATATATATGGGAGGTATTGTGATCATACCGATTTTGACATTTCGAGATTTTCGACCCGTATATAAAGCCGATGGAAAGATGAAGTCGGTCCAGTGAAAATGAAAACGCTGTTGTCTGTAGGAAAAGTTCTTGTCACCGCTTTTTGTGATTATGCGTAGTTAAAACTAGCATACAAAATTAATATAGGTGTGGCACGTTTTTATATATTTTTACTGACTATATTCATAACAGATATTTATTTCAAGACAGTTAAAATGAATAAATTATAAATAAAAACCCAAGGAAATTTTATACTGAATTATATAAAAATTAAGGTGATGAGTATTTGTATTATAGTTAATAAATAACAATAAAATCGAATACAAATATAATTTTAGGAATATTTAAATAAAAATAGAAAAACAAATTGCTATAATAATATAGTAATTAATAAAATTGGAGGTTATATCAGTTTTTAAAAACGGCTGGACGTATTTTAACGAAACTTGGTACACTAGAGTAGAACCAGGATCAAATATAAGCATAATATCTCAAAATTTTCTTTCTTAGGGGATGTTTCTGGGTTAAAACTGGTTCAAAGAAACTTAAAATATTTCATTTATAAACAGAACTATCTTAACAAAAAAAACTATACAATAAAAATTGTTTATAAGAAAACAAATCTTATTTGTTTTACGCATTTTTTCAGTTTGATGAATATTAGGGTAGTTACGGGGAGACACCCTAAAACTGAAATATTGAAATATTTCACTTATTAATCTCTTCACATCAAAAATTAATGTAAGAAAATTTATTTAGAACGAAGAAACATTCCTTTGGAAGAAAAAATAAATTAAAACAAGTAGAAAATCAAAAAATTAAGTAATTATGTATATTACATATATGATAAACAAAGACTGACGTCCCGTTAGCAAACAGATGACGCGTAGTTTCGCTATTTACTCCCACCACTACAAGTTACGAGGCAACCTTTACTTTAATAATCTTGGCACTACACTACCGTTGAAAACACCTCTTACAGTCTTGACTTATCTTATTCAAGGACGCGTTCGATGTACAACTATTCGGAAATAACAGGTGGAAGCGTTCGTGTGCAAGTGGCTAACACGTACTTCTTTTTATGACACGAACGAAAGCTGCAAATTCGGGGATGCAAGTGCTTAGATGTTGAGAGAAATTTTG
Source organism: Liopterus haemorrhoidalis (assembly GCA_963971575.1). NCBI lineage: Eukaryota > Metazoa > Arthropoda > Insecta > Coleoptera > Dytiscidae > Liopterus > Liopterus haemorrhoidalis. Next base: position 40,801,725 of record OZ020619.1, read on the forward strand.
TAGAAAAATAACTTGTATGTACAATAAAAATATTTTAACTGTATAAAGAAGTGTCTAAGCTAGAAATGCCTTCTATTTTCTTGACTTGACATATTATTAAATCAAGTACTTGATCGAATACTAAACTGAACAGTTTACATGATTCGAGTTATTAAAATTTGCACAACAATTGCAATTAACCCGGCACAACAATTGTTATAACACTTAATTAAGTAGTCTATAAAACTCATTCTGTACAATCATTCATTTATTTTTATTTATTATCGTTAAAATCCCATAAATGTCCATCACAGGACATAATGTGAAGTACAATCAGGCGATTGTGGTCTCTGACTAATGAACAAAACCGACAATCCTGCACGTCTCTCATCTACACAAAGACAACACCAACGTTTACGATCAATCAAAACCAGCGGGTGTTGTAAACGAGTCGATGATTGGTTGAAGTAAGCAAACAAACCCGTCACATAAACTCAATGGATGGTCACACTATACACTCAAAGACAGAGACGTTCATGAAAATTATAACTGAACTAGTTGCCCTACCCGGCTTCTCACGGAGACAATTCGTTATTATTGACCTAAATTTAGGATACTAATCATCTGAAGGCTTTCATCGAGAAGGCTTTTGACAAGATCAAACACGATAAACTTCTCAGTACACTCCGAAAGACTGGGATAGAAGATAAAGATGTGCGTTTAATTGATAACCTATACTGGAACCAAACAGCAGCTGTCAGGGTGGAAAGCGAACTTACAGAAGAAGTGGAAATAATGCGACGAGTCCGTCAAGGCTGCGTTCTGTCACCCTTACTCTTCAACATATATAAAGAGTTTTTCAGTGAGATTTTTCACGAAATTGAAGAGGGTATAGTAATAAATGGCAGGACGATTAATAACATCAGATACGCGATTGACACCCTTCTTATTGCTGACACACCTGATGGGCTTCAGAAACTGCTTGATAGATTGGCAAATGCGGACGACGGATATGGTCTTAAAATCAACGTGGCTAAAACCAAATACATGGTAACCAGCAAAGGTGCCAATCCATCTGACAACGGGTTAACAATTAACAATGTTGCCCTACACAGAGTACATAATTTCATGTATCTTGGTACAGTCGTAAACGAGGATTGGGACCACTCCGCAGAAATAAAGTATAGGACAGCAAGAGCTCTCGACACTTTTCAAAAGATGAGGCCAGTACTCTGCAGCCACAATCTGAGCCTGAACAATAAAGTCCGCATTCTGAAGGCGTACGTATTTCCTGTATTATTATACAGAATGGAGGCATGGACCCTCACTGAGGCTACATCCAAAAGAATTTTGAGATGTGATCGTATCGTAGGATACTGCGAATAAGCTGGGTCGACAGAGTTACAAATGCCGAAGTTCTCAGGAGGATGCAGAAAGAAGTTGAAGTCTTGAAGAACGTCAAGATCAGGAAGCTGGAATACCTGGGACATATTATGAGGAATCCAGTTAAATATGAACTGCTCCAACTAGTAATTCAGGGGAAAATCGTAGCCAGTAGAGGGTCAAGTAGAAGAAGGACTTCGTGGCTGAAAATTTTATGACAGTGGTATGGAAAAACTTTAATAGAGCTATTCCATGCTGATGTCAATAAAACAATTATAGCCAGATGATCGCCAACATTCGGTAGCGGATAAGGCACCAGAAGAAGAAGAATCATCTGAAACGTGTAGAAAATAAATATGAGGAAAATAAATATTAATTTGACAGACAGTAATTTGTTTGTGTGTGGCCGTAATTCGTCGACCAGTTATCTAGCGATTCTAGATAACGAAATTCCAAAGTTTAAGGGAAAATTAATTATTCTATATCCGTACATTTGCTCATTAACACGTTAACAATGGCTCTCTAATATGAACTCTGAACTCAGCTAAGTATTTCACTTCTCTCTAACTCTGACTGTTAATGGAATCGAATAAAAAGTTTTCCACATTCATTCATTATTTATTATGTTCAGGATAATTTCTTGGCCAGTAATTAAGGTTATAACGAAGTAGAATGTTATAATAAAATATTAAGTGTAGAGTGATGGTAATTTGGAGAAAGTAGTTTTGGTCTCAAAATGAATTGAACATAGAGGAAGGCAACGGCATTCTATGCGACATGCGTATACCTATCCACCTTAAATAAAAAATATACAAGACAATAGTCCATCCTGTCACATTGTATAATTAACTTATCTGTCGCTATCCTTCTATTGGGACATTTGTCCAGTTGTATGGTGGTAAATAAATAAATAAATAAAAATGTATGATATTGTCACAATTATGGTATAATTGTGTTCTAATGCCTCCAATTCCTTGAGCAGCCTTTAAGGATTCCACACATCAAAGCGGCCGCTGTGGCGATAATGCAGCGGCCTAACGCAACCTATACAATACAATGAGACCACGCACATACAAGCGTTCCGCTATCTGAAAACGCCACCGACTGCAGCGTTCAGTCTAGCGATCACCAAACACTGGCGGCCAAACTCGACAAGTTGCGTTAGGCCGCGCGATATTCATTGTTTATATACCACAGAGTGAATATATTTAAGAAAATAATGTCGAAAATAGATAATTTAACAGAAAAAATCATAGATCAGTAAAGGATCATTTAATTTTGTATGACTTAGCACATTCTGATTACAAGAATATTAGGAAAACAAATAAAGTGTGGGACGAAATAGGAAAAGTTTTGGAAATTGATAGTAAAGTCTGTTCCAAACGATTAGGCGGAACTAGATTTTGCAATCTAGTTACTTTCATCGTTTAAATAATGCTTTTCAGCCGTTTTGTTTAAGCTTTGTAAATCATACTTGCAACAAAAATTTTTTGGTTAAGGTTAATATCATTTTAAAATGTCATTTTCTTTATATTTTGATTTTTTGTGTCATTCTTAATACAAATATTCCATTTATTTATTTTTTGTCATTAAAATATGTAAGAAAATTAATTTAAGTTTGACATATGTCATTCGTTTCCATGGTTTCATTGTTGGAATTTTAAATTTTGACATTCCAACGTGAAAAATGAAATAACCCAAGCAAGGTCCCTTTTCGTGACAACCTAAAAGAACGAAATTCCCATTTAGTTCCGCCTAACCGTTTGAAACAGACTGTAAGTAGATTATTATTTTTCCTCTACATACAATTAATTATTCTATTGTATTCTCGCAATCAATATTATCATACAACTATATACCGTGATTCACTAACTGATCGCTACCGCTACCGCCACTCCCACCGCGTTAGTGTGAGGGGACCTGATCGCTAGTCGTATCGCTACCGTGGCCGCTACCGTGGCCGACACCGCGGCCGCCACCGCGGCCGCTTTGGTGTGTGGAATCCTTTAGACTGTGTAGGTCAAGGTTGCTGACTTACGGTTTTGGGAATTATAGAATATGCAGAGTGTTGCGTGTTTGTCAACATAAGTTTTGAACTACATTCTAATGTGTTGATAAACATTATTCAATTGTGATGACTATGATATTTTAATTGCTGCCAACAATTACACAAATGAATAATGTTTCCAAAACAATTGAGGTAGGACCTGATGTCATAGTGTCCTGGTTAACAGTTATAAAATGGTCTTAGGGAATAGAGTCGCGGTTAGTCATTCTTGGTAGTCAAGTAGTAGTCATTCTTGTGAGCACGCTGCCTAAGGACCAGCCCAGCTGTTGAAGTCGCCAACACGAGATGTCAGTGTCGTCTACAGGGCTTCTTTACATGTTCGCCTCGTGCGAATACCTGGGGTAGCTCGACCGATCCTGGAGAAGCCGGGGCAAGAACGAGACTTGCATCAGCTTCTAACTGGACAACACCAACAGCCATTTTGACCAACAATTGTATTCTGATGTAAATTAATATTATATAATACATTTTGTAGAAAAGATTCCTTTCTTGACTTCACCCCGTGACAATATTTTCACGTTTTACGCTATTAGTCACTGTCTACTGATGAGACTGTTTAGTAATTGAAATGTACATCTATTATTATAATACAATATTGAAGGAAATTTCAGTGTTAATACTTAAACCTTCAAACTAAATTTAATATTTATCTAGAATATTTAAGTAATCTTTTTCGTTTTCCTTGAGCGCTGTTAGCTGGGTTAATTTTGGCCTTACTCGGATAGGTCCTACATTTTGTCAAGTGTTTTGGATAGCTGATCTCTACATCTCTTGCGAGGCTATTTAAACAATTTATATATATAATTTATTGTGTTTTAATAATATGGCAATTGATCAATAGCACTTAGTTTACTTCTGCCTCTTTAGCTAGAGTAACCTAAATAAGTTTAAAAGTTTAAATCCTGTACGTATAGAGCAATACTGATAAATATCTTGGGGGTACCTGATAATCTTGTTATAAATGGCTGAACATTAACCGGACTAATGTACGGACATCTAATGGTGCATTATGGAGGTTGCAACGACGTCATTACCAATTATATACTTGCTATAAACATCATATATAAATCATAATTGTATCACCGTCAGAATGATTTTATAATAACTTCAAAACTTCTCAATTGGTTATGTTTGATAAAGTTAATTTACTGGTATATCAGGAAAGTTTTTGTGTGCAAAACTACATGACATTTTTAACACTTTTCAAAGGTACACGTGATGAGGATAAAAAAGAAAAAAAAACGATAAAGAATTAGTAAGGAAGAGAAGAGAAATATTTTGGCTTATGAAGATGCGTTGCCTGATACACATCTAAGAAGTATTGGTTCACATAGGGCTGGACGCATGGGCAACCGGAGCAATCACTCAGGGCTCCATACACAATACACAATACAAATTGGTTAATGATGTACAGTCAACACTCACAGGGCCCTGCAAAGATGAAGTACAGCGAGCGTTCATTTTGACAAGACGAAAGTCTTCAGGTTGCTCTAGGTTTACACTTAGGAAACCCAGATTCTTATTGAGCAAGGTAAAGCACTTTTACCATTATGCTTACAAAAATATTTATTACATATTTGTTTATATTTTTCCTGCGATGTATTTTTTTGAACTGCTTCTATTTTTCCTATGTGTGGGTCATAGAGTTGTATAAGCATGCCAAATTTCTACTGTTCAGTTGTTTGGCTACAATTTCTACCATAGAGACACACAGACAGACAGGCAGACTGACAGACTTACAGACAGACAGAAGAGTGACGTTGTGTTTTTTGAACTCTCATTATTTTTAGGGTTTTGTAGGTATGACCAAAAAACCCTTATACCGTAATTTTGTCGTCTGTCTGTCTGTCTGTCTGTCTGTCTGTCTGTCTGTCTGTCTGTCTGTCTGTCTGTCTGTTAAAAAATTCTGGTAAAAATTGTAGCCAAACGGCTAAACCTAGAGAGTTGAAATTTGGCATGCTTATACAACTCTTTAACCCGCACATAGGAAAAATACTAAAACATCTAAAAAACATATCCCCCTAAAAATATAAACAAATATGTGATCATCAAAAAAAAATTATTTTTTTTTAAATTTTGAGTAGGGTATCAAATGAAAGCCCTTAGTACGTGGATTAACGATCAAAATTTTATTTTTGCAAAATAAATTATTTTGATGCGATTTTTGCCAAAATTGTGCAAAAAAAATTTTTGTCCCACATCCTATAGCCCAGATGGTTTAAACTAAAAATCTGAAAAAATTCTAAGTAATTTACATTGGTGTGAACCGGAATAGTACAACAGGAATTTTTTATCAGATTATGTTTTCGGAAAATAACGCATTTTTTGTGTTTTTAACTAAAATATGTTAAATATTTAATTCGCTATGTAACACTCCAGATCAGTAACTCTGGTAGCTCATTTGGTTTTGTGATGCACTTTGTAATTTGCAGTGCGAACGTTGCAGAGTTCGAATCCTGTTAACTTAATTTTTTTCTGTTTTTTTCTTTGCATTTTTATTTTGTTTAAATTATTTTGTCAAAATTCTAGTTATATTTTGATAAATGTTGCATTTATTTTTAAAAGCGTAAATTTAATAACCAGTGGGAAGTGTTGAAATTATAATTTAATTCTGTTTGACGAAATCAGAGGGCGGGACTTATGATATAAGCAACCAATGGAAGCCATAGGCGCAATTTTAAAAATCTTACTGAACCTTGCTGTATAAATAAAATACTGCATATTTAGAAACTTAAATAATGGTATTAGGCATTCGAATTAAAATTCATAAAAAAATATTTTGACATAAAATTTGTTTTGGCATCCCAAATAATCATCATTCAGTTACTAAATACCTGAAAAACCCAGAAATGTGTGAAAATTCACACTTCACATAAATTTTTTCTATATGTGGGTCAAAGAGTTGTATAAGCATACCAAATTTAAACTTTCTATGTTAATCCGTTTGGCTACAATTTCTATTGTACAAACAGACAGTTATACACATGAGCGGCGTTATAAGGTTTTTTTTAGTGGTACAATACACACCTACAAAACCCTAAAAACATAAAGTTTGAACATCTTGGTGAGATGTATCTGGTATTGGTTTAAAATATACCTGGAAACACTTAACAAACGATGGATTTATGTAAGACTAGAATTCAACACGTCTGGTAATACCTAAAAGATTTCCTCTGTAATTTTCTTGATGTATATTTCAATACACCCCTGTTTTTTTTTGTTTTTTTTTGTGAAAATCTAATTTCCACAATGATACGTAACTTTCGCTGAAGTTTTACTATCGTAAAGGTTCTTTTACACTCCGTAATCAAATTTCCAACTGCAGACATCATAAATAAAACAAAGTACATCATTTTCTTTTTCGTAACTTGGTGTAAACTCTAAAAACACTCTTTAAATTTCGTTTTCAAACAACAAAAGAAGGACAAATCTTTTCTTCCTTTATTATTTCAACGATTTCTCAGAAGCTGGTAGAAAAACAGATGTGGAAAAATAGCTTTTCAAATCTTGTATAGTGAACAAACAAGGAGAGGGTGAAATACCGCCACTAGCGGGTTGTATTCGAATCAAACCATTGTGATTTTGTGGACCTCAGGGTTATAGATTTGATGATATGTCAATAGAACAGAACATATTGTTTCACTTTTTTGCTAACGTAAAAAGGATGGTAATTATGCGGACAAGTCTGCATTTTTTATCCGTACTAGAGGATTTGAAATCAGAGTTGGGCAAATTGCAATCAAACTAATGATTGACGATTGAGATTAAAAATTTAATTTCAAGACTTGATTAATGAGTAAGGTACATCACTCATAATGCAGTTATTCACACTGGTAACTAAATTAAATATTTACTCATTATTATGATTAAATTTTTAGTTATGATTGAAACTAAATTCAGGATTGAGATTTGATTTTTTCACGAGTTTTCTAATTAATAAGTGCGGCAAAAGGCCTTATGAAACGATTTTTTCACTATTTTTTCTACTTTGCCATTTATTCTTTAATTTGATAAATTTGTATTAATAGCAAACAGTATCATTTTATGCAATATTTGTTATATGTTGGTATCACTGATTTGTTATTTTGTTGTGCTGTCAGCTGTCAGTACCCACCATATTGCAGTAAATACCTTGCAAAATTTACTTCCCCGGAAGTCAAAAGAGGCATACGACAGAGAATATAACTTATTTGGGGAAAGTTCATTAAACACCACTATAATATTGGGGGGAGGGAAGTTATCTCATATACCAAAAAAGGAAAAGAAGGGACGTCCTCCTGGTATTGAAGGATCTACAACCCAATTTCAGTGGGAATTTCCTCAAGAGAGATAGTTAAAAAAACGAATCATAAATATGAATGGAGGGGGGGGGTTATACACCGCAAAAGATGCGGACTCTTGAATTGGAGAGATGTTTTATAAAGGGGGGATAAAAAACACGTTAAAAACCTCAAATTCTGAAGCCCTTAGGCGCTAGAGGCAAAAAACTAAAACTTTTCAGTCTTTTCAAGAAAAACTTTGCAAAAAAATTTAACAAAAAATCATAAGTCCACGAATATATTAGGTTAACTTGACAGCATCAGAATTTGACATTTCATTCAGTGTTACTAACCTCCAATAACTAAAATTCGGGCGTTGAAATGTCGAAACCTTCTTATAGCACTCAAATGAATGAGGAAATGAGCGTCTTATGAACGCAAATTTGAATGCAAACAAAAATTTGAAGAAGACATTACCAAATATGTTATTCCTCTAAGGTCGGTAGCAGTGGCGCACCCAGGAATTTTTGTTCGAGGGTGCCCGAAAGACAAAATTATTTAAATTATGTAAATATAAAATGATGACCTAAAAAAAAGGTCCTCACTTCTAAAATACAAGTGACGACTTAAAAAAAAAGTTCCTCATTTCTATTTTTAAAATTTTCTAGTATGTTTGTGTCTTTTTATTTCCATTTCCTTCCTTCTTAGGGGGGACCCGTGCTCCCTGTTTGGGCGCGCCACTGGTCGGTAGAGAGGCAAAATGTAATGATCTTTCGAAAGCTGCAAGACGACCGAAAATTATTGAAAATTTTGGTATAGGGATATTATATATGTAATATATAAATTGATCCAAGCGATTCAAATTTTTCTGACAAAATATCACAATATGATTGAAAACTAATGATTTGACACTAATGATTATCATTTAGTTAAGGATTTATGATTACATCCATTATTGATTGAATAAAGAATGATTAATTTAGTTTGATTACATTTTCATTCAAATTTTTAGTTGATTGAAAGTTTAGTTAAATAATGCCCAACTCTGTTTGAAATGACACTAAAAGATAATTGCAGATATAATCATTAGTGTAGCTTAAACCACCAATATTATAACAGGAGAAGGAACCCGTAAATTTTATGTTATTTTAAAATGTGTCAAATATGAATTAGATTTGATCAGACCATATGTGGAAAATTATTAATCTGTGTCTTAAAAATATAAACATAATTATCTTATTACCAATAAAGTGCCATAAAAGTGCTGAGATATACCAAATAGTTAGGGGGGGGGGGGTTAGATGACATATTGTCAGTAGAGTACTGGTAGATCCCGGGGCAGTCAGCTTTGGTACGTCATTGGTTAAACATTTTTAAGTGGTTTGTAAATGACTCTTGTGAGAGAAAATAGCCGCAGAGTGTCGGTCAAGTTAAAATGTTAATTAGTTCTGTTGTAAGTCAGACTAGTGTCCAGTTAAAGAGATGGAAAACATATTCATAGACGTGCGAGACGAAGGATTTTCAGAGATGCTAGTGCAGCTTTTGGTTTCTAGTGAACAAATACGTGTCACAAGACCTCATGTTTTAGTGTGAATGTCTCTTTTAGAATTAGTTGCTATCATTAATTTGTAAATTGTAGTGTAAATATAAAACCATGTAAAAAGTAAACCGTAATTAAAATAAAAGTGTGTTAGTTAAAATCTAGAGTTTAATTCAATAACCCTTAAATTAATCCTAAGTATCATTTCAACCAGCTAGCGAACCCGGGAGAGTTGAATCCACTCGCATATTTTAAACTCATACTAGGTGGGCGACTTTTTGAAAGATATACAGAGCAAGTAATATTACTATATTTTAAATTATATTAGCCAACCATTACATTAATTCACATTATAAAGACCCCCCCACAGAACGATAACTTTCATAGTTGGAAAAATATAAACAAATATGTAATAAATATTTTTTTTAGTGGGGTATCAAATAAAACTTAATGCTTGGATACACAAACAAATTTTTATTTACGAAAAATCTTTTTTTTATAGTATTTTTGCCAAAAATATTTTAAAAAAAATAAAAAGTTCTCATCTCCCAAAGGAGTTGATCTAAAAATCTCGATAATGTACATCTATGGGAGTGGGACTAGCTCAATAGGAATTTTTGATTAGATTAGTTTTACGAAAAATATCATTTTTTTTGTCATTGAAAAAATAATTATTTTTTTTAAATTTATTCTGTTATATCAAAATAAAGGTCTTATAACGTACGTAGATTAACGAACGAAAAGTAGTTTTTCATTTATTTTTATTTTAGAACAATTTTTTCAAAAAATTACTCTCCAGCACCCTTTAACCCAGGGGTTAAAATAAAATTCTGAATAATGAACTTCACCTAAGCCGGAAACGTACGAGAGGAATTATTAATCAGATTTCGTTTTTGAAAAATATTGCAGGTTTTGTGTCTTCGACAAAATTAATTATTTTTTTAATTAATGCCTAAATTATGGCTAGTAATGTTATGGATTTTTTGTATTTATGATTAAGGTAGTGTATGATCTTCTTTTATTTATTTATTTATTTATTTATTTATTTATTTATTTATTTATTTATTTAAGACATCAACAGCCAGTGAGTGGCCAATTACAGATATCTACAGAATATTAGTACAATGTATCAGATGATATAAATAAATGTGTTGTTATAATTAAATACAATATGAAACAATTTTATTTTATTTAACGTGTAATGTTTAACATAATATTCATTTTCGATTTAAACTCTGGAAGTGAACCATTAAATATGTCTATAGCATTAAATTTCTCATTAAAGACTGACATGCATCGGTTTAGAGGTGAATTTTGACAGTAGTTTGTATTGCAGTTATTAATGTAAAATGTATTTTTTGATCTAGTATATCTTTGAGGTACTAATATGTTTATATTTGAAATAAATGGTTTAACATCTATTAAACTATTAATAATTTTATGTAATAATAAGATCATATCATTTTTTGTTTTTCTAGTTTCAAGCGTACTGTAATTTAAATCGTTTAAAAATGAATGATAGGTTGATGAATGGAAAGTTAAGTTTTGTTTTCGAGCAAAATACCTCGTATATTTAATTTGTATTTGCTCTATGCTGTAAATATATTTATAGTACAAAGGATTCCAGATTGGTGTACAGTATTCCAGGTTGGGTCTAATAAGACTGTTGTACAGGGTCAACAGTGTTTTGGAATTGGTAAAGTTAAAACTTTGTCTTAAAACAAAACCTAGCATTCTATAAGATTTATTTAAATTAAAAATGTATTATAACAGTTGAGAAACGAGTTCATGTGTTTCGAGTGTAGTGCGTAATGTTCAGTAGGCTCTGCCTACTGATTCATTCACTACTGATTTATTTCGCGGTCTCCAAATTGGAAATAGCCTTGCTGAGTGCCACTCTCTAGAAAGAGGAGGCCTAGAAGAAGAAGAAGAACTCTAACTCAAAACAAACTTTTCAAAGATCGCAAACGTAATTGATAATATTTAATACCGGTTTTAACCGGTTTAACTTAATGTTCTTCAGTTTACCGTTCGAGAAATATTTTCTTGACAATTATCCATTTCATATTTTTATCAGGCAGTACTAAATAAAAAGAACGATTGTGGATTAAAAATTTTTTAAGTCATAATTAAAAAATATCATGATATAGTTTGTCCTGATTTACAAAATGTTATTTACAAAAAAAACTACTTAATATGTAGCCACAATTTATTGTTAATTACAAGTTACCTACAAAATCCTGCAAAATGTGAAAATTCACCCTTCACATAATTTTCTTTTTAATATAATCTATGAAATATTTATAATTTTTCTTAATTTTCTAGTAATTTTTTAAAGATTTTATGAAAAAACAATATATTTTAAAAATCTCTTAACCCAATTTTACCGAATTTAAAACATTTACTCGAATTTTGAAACTTTTTAACATTAGTCATCCCTACCCTTTTAACGAGAAGCTTTTAAAGCTCTACTTTAAAGATGTCGCACCTGCGGTTAGAAGCATGTGTGATTGATTCAGCAATCGTGCGTCTGTTCCGGGTCCGGAGCTTTACCGGAGCTTCAGTCCCGGACTCTGGAGGAACACCTGCCTTTACAAACCACGCACTTGACATTAATAATAGATTTTCAGGTGTGAACAGGTGTGAAAGGACCTACAAAATAAAGTAATTATCTTAAAATATGCTCAATATAGCGGACGAAACATTTTAATATTGGGAAATTTAAATTTACCAAAACAAAATAGTAAACATGTTTACTGTATAAAAAAATACGAAAAATGTTGGTCAGATTTACACAGTGGCGTACATACGATGTCTTGTGAAAAGTGATGGTCCATAACCTCTTAGGTGAGGCGACGACATTAATATCAAAATGGTCTAAATGGTATAAGGCAAAGTTTCCCAACCTTTTTGAGCCGCGGAGCACTTTTCCCAAGAATAATTCGTCGCGGAGCACTATCGTTGCTATATACAGTGGCGCACGCAGAAAAATATATCGGGAGGGGGGGATTTTTCACAACATCAGAATTTATACGTATTGAGAATGCGAGCAATCTTGAAGTGGGGTAATTATAATTTTAGTTCTTTTCGAATTTTCGGGGGAGGGGATTTATCCCCCTAATTCCCCGTATGCGTACACCACTGACTTTATATTTATATATATTTTAATGGATCTTGACGTGTGATATGTTCTGGAAATAAATTTCTCAGTTGATCGATATAGGATAATTGTTTTATGCCGATCTTGAAAAGTTGTCTGGTACGGATTATAAACTGAGCAAAATGTAAGAATACTTTGTTAGTTAAAAGCAAAAATATTAATAAAAAAATCAGCTGTGGCCACCACAAGACCGAACGCCATCACAAAATCGGTACTTAAACAAAATACTCTCTAACACAAAAATTATGTACCATAACCTTGGAAACATTGCATATACGTATGGCAAAATAAATACTTAATAAGTATTTTTAAGTATTATTATTATAATAAAAATAAAGTAAAAATAACGTAAAAATATTGTTTAAAAATCAGCTGTGGCCACCACAGGACTGAGCGCCAAAAATCTTCCATTTCCAGTTGACCGCTTTTAACCAAAAGTTGATTAACTGATGCCATTGGTATGACTTGAAAATGAAGTTTCATAAAAATCCGTTTAGCCAAATTCGCTTTACACGTGTTCAAGACCGTCAGACAGACATACAAACAGATCGACAGACATCATGCTAAAAATAGTAAAAACATTATGTAGGAACCTCAATCCGTGGACATCCATCGAAATTTAAAAATGTCAAAATCGGTACGATCACAGTACTTCCCTTATATGTATATATATATGTAGCGGTTGGTAAAAAGTTATTCCATAAGTCTTAAGCGTAAGAAAAAACTATTGAAATGCTATCTTTATAATATTTGAACACACTTGTCGTCTACTGGACGTTTTGAGGCAGAGACTTTGGTAGCTTTTTTTTAACAATCCGTATTTTAGCCAGCGATCCAACGAAAAATAATTGCAGCAAAAACAAATAAATAACACTGCACCACTATGACTTACTGACTTCCTGTCTGAATTATAACAGTTATAAAGAATATAGGTAATTCATATTCCCATTGTATGAAACGTCACAACATCCATTATCTATTATTTGGCAAATTTTAAGGAATTTGTACTGTATTATATGCCGCTCTTGTAATATATCAGCCCTGCAATAGAACAGTCACTCAGCTGTATAATTGTATTTCATAATGGGTAAAACTTTTTCAGTGACCAGTTGAAATATTGAAACTCAATAGGGGGGGCAATAAAATATAGCGTATCATTTCAGAGTGAAACGTTTGTTTTGAAAAAAAAAAAAAAAAACTAACTCTATTTTCACATCTGATCATATTTATTTTATTTACTTTTCTGTCTAATCTGCTCGCGGAGCACAGTTTGGAAAACCTTGTTATAGATAAAAGTATTATAAGGAAAAGTATTAAAATAGTACCAGAAAATGGTTAGTTCATCTACGTTTGATGATGTTTACTCATAATAAATGGTTGAATATCGTTGAAAAATTCAAGATCAAGTACAATTAAATCACTTCTAATGTATTTGCGACCAATCTCAGCAAAATTTAAGTAGGTTTAATGTTTACAACGACTACAAAATCTCAGTTTATGCTTATCCCGATCAAGGATCATTAGGGTTATTGATTTTTCCAAGGTAAATTCCTTCTTAATTTTTTTATTTGTTTCTCTGATTAAAAGTAAAGTTTATTGTTAAATATTTAACCATGCTAAACGTATCCAATAAGTAAATATTTACAGAAGTGTTTAGTTAGTTAAGGTTATTGAAATCTATGATTTGCAATCTTTACCTCGTGATCTTCTTTAAGGAAGTTGAACGTTGAAACTGGTTCACACTTTAAAATATTTATACAAGCTGTAAAGTTTGTTACAACCTTCATTCTGGCCACTGCCTTCTACAGGAATAGTGTTACCAACTCTTATAAAGTAAAACTTTGATCCAATTTAAGGCAGGTATATTAATTTTTAAAATTCAGATCTTTTGAAATCTGTCTAAAGCTGGATGATTGTTAATTCAAGTAAAATGAACAGCTGTTTAAATACGTATAACAATATTGAATTTTACATTTGAATGGAATTAAATTAAAAATTGTTCGATTTAAAACTGTTTGAAGTTACAACGAATGAACACAGTTTATATTTTACTAACAAAGTTCAATAAAGGCATTTAAAAATGGCTAATAAACAATTAGTATTGTTATATGCCACAGTTTTGCATTGTGAGCAGCTTCAAATAAGATTTTTAATTGTGCTGGGAACTGAAACCTGTTTTGTTGGTTACGGTTTTTGGTTTAAAAAAGGTCTTCCAAACTACAAGTGACCTTCACTTCCAAAATACAAGTGACCAAGAAAGAAAAGGTCCTAACTTGTATATTAACAAAAATAGGTAACGACCAAATGTTTCACAACAGAGAAATATTCGCAAAAATCTTAAAACCGACACGAGTAAACTCCCATTTCTAGTTAACCGATTTTTACCAAAAGTTGATCAACTCGTGCTGTTGATGTCAACAGCTTAAATATGAAGTTTCATAAAAATTCTCTTAGCCGAATTTGCTCTGCACGTGTACCCGGACCGACAGACAGACCGGTAGACATCATGCTAAAAATAGTCAAAACGTTATGTAGGGACCTCAATTCGTGGAGATCCATCGAAATCTCGAAATGTCAAGATCAGTATGATCACAATACCTCTCTTATATATGTGGGCGGTCGGTAAAAAGGAGCACTAGAAAGTTAAGGATAAAAGGCGTCACATACGATGAGAAGATTGATGAAGTTGAAAAATTTAACTATCTATGTTCCACCAGTGATACAAAAAGAAGTTTAACTGAAAATATGAAGATAAGAATATAGATTTTTAGTTAAATTAATCGAAATGAATGAATTGTGTTGATAAGGTTCATATTTCAATAGCAATACTCAATTCTCTGAGCTGTTCATTTAATAGTAATGATTTATTGAAACGCTGTAATTTAACCAATAATAAAGCAGTCAGATTCAGTGCAGCGGCAATGGAGGTTCTCTGTGACAGGGAGAGACATCTCGATGCACTTGGAACGAGCTCTCGGACAATGTATGCGGTCACCAATTATATATGCAAGGATCTGTTGATGACATGTTACAACCGAATTCAGTCACAAGCCACAGATGGAGAAATTGGGGATGAATATTTAACCATTAAAATACTTACTAAGAGAAGTCAATTAACAGCAGAAGATGGAAGAGAAAGAAATTGATTTGTAGTAGAACAACTCAGATTAAAAACAATTAGCGAATTAACTGAACAATGCATGCTAAACTATCCCGAACTGCTCTGAAGTACCTTATAACATTGTAATATTACTAGGAATAAGACTAAGAATTACTATTTAGACATCGACCTTTCTGAACGGAAACTGAGGTTGAAAAAGCAAGAGTACTATTTATCTATGTACTTATGTTTTGTCGACTACGAGAAGACATTCGACAATGTTCTTGGGCAAAACTATAATACGTTTTCTCAGATACGGACGTCCCTCTTTATCTTACTAATATTATTAAGCAACTATATGAACAGAACCAAGCTGTCATGAAGTATACACTGTATCAAGTAAATTTCATTTAACAAAAGGTGTTCTTCAAGGTTCTGTACTGTTGCCCGTGCTGTGCAATATTCATAGCAAACATTTTATGGGATCTGTATTGGATGGATGGAATGACGATATTTTAAACCTTTACTGTATGAATTTTTATTTTTGGCTGAAATAATTCATGGGCATTAGAAATTGGTTCTTATTGATAATAAATTAATTAAAAAAATAAATTTAAAATATTAATTATTATTTTTATGAAAAAATAATAATTAAAATAATAATTTAGGGTTTGTGCCATACATGGAACATTATGATTCTACATTATGTTGCAAAAGAAAATGATTCCGTATTATTTGCTCGTCAATTGCTAGGCGTTCTTTATTAGGGATTAAAAGCAGTCGCCCTCGAATTTTTGAAAGAAAAGGTCGTATCTTCTAGTTGTCCTTTCTCAATAAATTCAGAGTTATCGTTGAAGTGCAAATTCCGCTTGATATCCTCAAATCTATTGCAGCCCATTACTTGAGATACTGCAGGATCCATTGCTGTGTATGTGGCATATATGAACATTCATGAAGTAACGATCTGATTCAGTTCTAAAAGTAAGGGGGGGCGCAGAATTGTATAGATATTAACTATACCAGCGTTTCCCAAAGTGCGGGTCGCGACACGGCACCGGGTCGTAGCAAAAATTGGCCGGGTCGCGAAAAAAATTGTAAAAACACAAAAAAGATTTTTTTTGTACATATTATTTTTTTTTACGTCAGTTAATCATAAGAATAGTGTGTATTTGTGCTCTTTATTACTATACTATATTCTTTATTACTATACCATACTCTTCATTACTATACTATACTCTTTATTACTAGAGCCCTGCAAATCCGCGGGTATCTGCGGATTATCCGCGGATATCCGCAACTTTTCTGCGGATGCGGATAAATTATCATTTAAACCATGCGGATGCGGATCGGATGCGGATTAAATGTCATATCCGCTTATCCGCAATATCCGCGTGAACATTAAATCTTCGGTTACTTTCGGAGAAACAAGCAATTGTGTTCTGACTACGCAGTCCTCGGTTATTTTCGGTTGTCTGTATATACATGATATTTTGTAGCATTCAATCTCACTTTATGTTATATTTATTAAGACAATTGTCCATGATCAAGACTGAGTTGAGACAATCAACTTATCTTTCTTTTTATTATTGAATATATTATAGAAAATAATATTTTGTACAAAAGTTTCCTGGTACACTTTCGACGTAATTCTTCCTATCTCTGCTCTAATTCTGGCTTTTAAATCTGATAAAGGTTTTTTTTTACATAAAACTGTATAGTAAGTTTTATTTAAATACCAAAATTTACCTACATAATTTTTTCTCGAAAATTTTATTATGTAACCTGCCAATTTTTTTATACTACCCGAAGTAAAAAGTCTTGCAGATCCCAAAAATTTGAAAAATGACACATGTTGCTATTTGAAAAAGTTGCAACGCCTAATTCACGCGCGAAATGGCGTAAGAGAATTACTTGATCCTAAAAATATGAAGCACCTTCTATCAAGTAACTTTTCTGATTTTTTTGGCGCATCTAGGCCTTAAAACTTTTGGGGTCCCTTAGGTTAGGTTAGTAATAAATAAGCTGGTAAATCCAAAAATTTTCAGTAGCGTTTTAGAGCAGAGATTACCAAAACAGGCGAAATATGTTAGTTTTTTCTAAACTGACAGCAAAACCTGTAGTGCGGATAGTGCGGATATTTTTGCGGATGCGGATCGGATGCGGATTTGTTATTTACAAAAGCTGCGGATGCGGATCGGATGCGGATCATGGATGTGCGGATGCGGATCGGATGCGGATACAGAAAAGCTTATCCGCGCAGGGCTCTATTTATTACTATAAAGCTACTGTTTTAAAATAAAAATTGTTTTGTAAATAAATGTTATTTTTTTTTCATAAGGTGGGTCGCGAAAATTTTTAGAACCTCGTACCGGGTCGCGGTCCAAAAAGTTTTGGGAACTATGCTATAAACGAGGCTTAAATCTCTAGATAGAAGCACGATATTTTTAGCTCTCCTACTGAGATGCCGTCATTCCATCCATCTAATAGATCTCATAAGAAGTTCACTATAAATATTGTACAGTACTGGCCCTAGTACACAACCCTGATGAGCACCTTTTGTTAACTGACATTTTTTTCAAAAGTTATCGAAATTTATGATTTTTAATGTGTATCCACAATTTTTTATCATATTCTAAATACCCACAACAACCTGAAATGTGTGAAAATTAGCACTTCCCATCATTTTTTTCTTGTTTTCTTTACTCAAAAACGAAAATAAACAGTGCAGTGTCATTTTAAAATCTATAAAATATAACATCAAAACTAATATTGAGTATAATTATCAAAATCTAGTGTAGGGGCTCTAAGCAAACCGCTAACTGATATGGAATTTTTAGCACACCATACAGAGCTATAATGTAAAATTTCGCGGACACCACGGACGTTTAACTACAGTGTCTTGTGATTATTCAATTAACAAACATTACTAACCTTGGTTCTCGTGGATGGCTGTCTTCTGGGTACCCAGATGTTGAGGAAACTTCAGGATGACACCAACAGAACATTTGCAATTGAAGAACACACACAGACACTTGATATGTGATAAAATCACTAGATATATTTATATATTTAATAATATAATAATCTAATAATTTCTGCGAGAGTTTATATAGAGGTTTATTACAACCGAACTGACGGGATACGCACGTAATATTGAAGTGAAAAGATACGTCTTAATACTATGTCGAACTAATCTCAACTCTGTTATAAAAAATGCAACGTTTCTAAACAAATCGAAGTAACAAAGAGGGCTATTATACCGTGTTGAAAGCTACGAGTCGAAATAGTAAAATACAACGTCTGCAGTTTAACTGAAATGAAAACATTGAATATAAACAAAGATATTTTTTAAATAAACTAACATGAAGAGAAAACAAAATTAAGTTTAAAAATTCAAAACGAGACAGCTAGATATAACTGTCAAATTGATCCTTATTTTCTTTCACATTACCTTCAATTCATCAATTCACAGATGAATCTAGGTAGAAAATTACAATTAACATTATTTGAAGTTAGTTGATCCAGTTATTTGTGTGTGCGCCATTGCTTCGCCAGCACTTGTTCGCTTACGGGTGATTTTCAGTAAATTATAGCTCTTGTGCCCAAGTGTCGACCAAATGTCCAAGCCACTTGCTTTATATAACTGTTCATGGCGTGAATTTCAAACAGATTAATTGTTATGTTAATTAATTAAAGAACGAACTCGAACTTTGAATCGAGGTGTCAATACTTTAAATTTTACAAAGAAAACTTTTTATTTTTGTTGTAAACAAGAAATAAAATGAAGAGATCAAAGGTATTTTAATAATGTCAAAACATATTTTTAGGTTGTTTATGTGTTCTTTAAGAAGGTTAAAAAAATATCCTTTAATATTAAAGAAAAACAGCTTATAAGACTTTTCTTCTTGGGTATTTATAGGTAAGTACCTATAGGAATATTTATAAATATGGAAACTACGTGCGTTCTGTAACACCTAATAAGAAGACGGAGGAATAGGAGCTTGATATGATGCAACTGTCATGTGAGAGATGACAGCTATTCGATTGTTAAAGAACTGGACAATCACTATTCGCTGGTCACCACTGAAGCTTCAAGCAAAATTGACTGTCAGTCATAATGCGAAGTCTGCACAGCGGTGGCTTGAAAGCAAAAAACCGGACTTCATTTCTCCTGTTAATTGGCAATCTAACAGTTCTGACCCCAACCTCTTGGACTACAAATTTTGGTCCATGTTTCAGGACATAACTTACAAGCAAAAGTCTGACTTATGTTAACCTTTCTCACACACCTCCTTGGACTGATGATGACCACATTATAGTGGTCGAAACGTCTCATGATTTTTTATAGTTTACAATAAATATATATTTTTTAAATTTGACGATCGATAGAAGTTTTATATATAGACACACACATATTTATTTATTTGTTTCTAACTATAGACTTGATTCAATGGACACCGTTTATAAATGATTTTACGATGTAAAGATTCTTCTTGTCCAAATTATAGCAAGAAGGTTTAAGCCGCATTCAGACCTCTTAAATTAACGAGTTATAGACTGTTCGTCGTTACGCTCTGACTTATGTTTTAATGCATTCTTTTAACGTTCCATGTACCGTTCACATTTGTTATAAATTAGTTCGTTACGAATAGCCCTCCATCTGTGAATTTTGAAACCAACTATTTAGCTTCGTAAAATATTTTATATGTATTATCGTTCTTATAATTCTGTTGTCTTAGATTTTAACTACCTAACTACCTAAATTGATAATATTTACTGTCCGTCTTTGTAATTTTGAGCAAGATTTGTTAATGATGACATTATGTTAGGTTATGTAAAGCCATTCGATAACTTCGGTGTCACTGATAAAATGCGATAGCCAATGTGTTTATATGTCTGTTTCATTAAAACATCTCACTAGCTATAAGTTTAGAAAATTATGCACAATCCACAACAAACAGCGTATTAAATTTGGAGGTCCGATTGGTTTCACGTCTTATCATATGACAAACATTCTCTTGACAGTGAACAGTCCATAAGCTACAGTGCATAATCTATTGATTTAAGAGCTCTGAATGCGGCTTTAATCACTCCTTGTCAGTCTACTGCGAACACGCTATCCTATTTATTTAACGCGTAATAATTTTTTCCAAGTTTAATAAGATCTATTTAATTATATACTTATTTCAACATTTAATATACTTAAAAAGTTTATAACAATATGTTATTTTACAGTCTGAAAATATCATGTAGCAGACATATTAAAATTAATGGTTTCCCTTTGAAGTTTGAATTCTGCATCTCTATGCTTGCAGCGCCAGACATAAAAGGAAATACGGTCACTACCCGAACTATTATGTAGACACTGTCCTTTTTTTTATTTTGAAACTTTGATGAAATAATTATTTCGCTTTGTTTTCAAATAATGTAGGTTTTATAGCAAAATATCTCTTGTGCATTACGATCATAGTCACTTACGTTATTCTTAGAAGGTTATACAAAAGGAAAAAATCTGGCAGAACCTTGCAGGGAAAACAGCTACGTAGAATACATCTGTATCGTTTTGTGCTAATTTCGTTACGCTGAATTTCTCAAGTTTCTCAAGTGTGTCAATAGATTGGGAACCACTAATTATTCTTGCTGCTCTTTCTGTATTTATTTTGTTTCTATTTATAATTACTACTTATTACTTATAATTCAGTTGGTTAATGAAATTATTAAGTTGATTATTACTTCATGAAACTATTGTGTACATTACTTAGTACAGCCGGAAGTGTTTATATAAACTAAATGTTGTTGTTTACTATAAGTTTATGAATATATAACCGCGTAGTTAGGTTAGTTCCAATTCGCATCCCAAATACCTGTATCAAAATAAGCAATGTTTATAATCAGGGCCGCCCCTAGGCGGGGGCAAGTGGGGCACCTGCCCCAGGCCCCGCGCCGTTAAGGGCCCCGCGCTTCTACCGTCAAGTAATAAAATAATGAAATAAATTAAAAATATTATTCCAAGTTTTATAAATAGTTGGAAACAAATTATATTTTTATTTAATATAAGTATGTGTACTTTGTTAATAGTTAATAATATTAAATAAAATATCGTTATTCAGTATATATGTATAGACGGGGCCCCGCAACACCAGTTTTGGGGCCTCGCAACTTC
This sequence comes from Liopterus haemorrhoidalis, assembly GCA_963971575.1. NCBI lineage: Eukaryota > Metazoa > Arthropoda > Insecta > Coleoptera > Dytiscidae > Liopterus > Liopterus haemorrhoidalis. Next base: position 40,823,377 of record OZ020619.1, read on the forward strand.
AGTTTGCCCCAGGCCCCGCAAATGATAGGGGCGGCCCTGTTTATAATATATAAGTATATAATGTCGACCTCAGAAGTATGAATAGGTTAGTTCAGCGGTTCCCAAACTTTTTTGACCGCGACCCGGTACGAGGTTTAAAATTTTTTCGCGTCCTACCTTATAAAAAAAAAAAAAAACATTTATTTACAAAACAAATTTTATTTTAAAGCAGTAGCTTTATAGTAATAAAGAGTAATAAATAGTAATAAAGAGTATAGTATAGTAATAAAGAATATAGTATAGTAATAAAGAGCACAAATACACACTTATCGTGATTAAGTGACGTAAAAAAAAATAATATATACAAAAAAATCTTTTTTGTGCTTTTACAATTTTTTTCGCGACCCGGCAATATTTTTCTGCGACCCGGTGCCGGGTCGCGACCCACACTTTGGGAAACGCTGGGTTAGTTTATTAGATTCCGGGATATAGGTGAGGAACAAAGAATTACTCCGTATTGACGTAAAACTAGTTTCGATAAACTTGTATTATCTTCTTCAGTTACACTACATAATTCTAAACAGAAAAATTGATGTGAAGTGTGAATTTTCACACATTTCAGGGTTTTGCAGGCATTTAATAAGTGAATGATGATTATTTGCGATGCCAAAACAAATTATATATTAAAACATTTTTTTTGTTAATTTTAATTCGAACGCCTAATACCATTATTTAGGTTTCTAAATATGTGCAGTATTTTTCTTTTTAAGTAGCAAGGTTCATTGAGAATTTTAAAAATTGTGCCTATGGCTTCCATTGGTTGTTATAAGTTCCGCCCCTCTGATTTCGTGTACATTGAAACAGAATTAAATCATAATTTAAACAATTTCCACTGGTTATTAATTTACGCTTTTAAAAATTAAATGCAACATTTGCCAAAATATAACTAGAATTTTGAAAAAATAATTTAAACAATACAAAAATAAAAAAAAAAAAAAACAAAAAATAATATTGTCTCCTCTCCTTCGAACTCATTTTCTTGGGCAGAATGCCAGTATCGTAGCCATTGCACCAAGATACACCTTACATTTTACTGTGTTATATAACTATAAGTTTTCAACATTATTAGCAAAAAAAACATAATCTGATCAAAAATTCCTGTTGCACTATTCTGGTTCACACCAATGTACATTACTTAGAATTTTTTCAGATTTTTAGTTTAAACCATCTGGGCTACAGGGTGTGGGACAATTTTTTTTTGCACAATCTTGGCAAAAATCGCTTCAAAATAATTTATTTTGCAAAAATAAAAATTTGATCGTTAATCCATGTACCAAGGGCTTTCATTTGATACCCTACTCTAAATACATAACTGTTTTTTATGTTTATATGCAACAAGAAGAATATAATAAAAAAAAATTAAAATTCGTGCCTATCCCCTATTGAAAAAATTGATGTGTAATTATCTATTAGAAATGTTGCAATATGATAACTTGATAAGAAATTGAAATATGTTTGATTTTAAACGTGTGATAATTTGATGTATACAAAATTGATGTGAAGTGTGAATATTCACACATTTCAGGGTTTCGCAGGTATATAATAAGTGAAGGCGGTACGCTGAGTGTGTAGGACAAATTTTACTTTGTAGTAATCACGGCAAAATGAACGATATTTTTAAAATAATTTATCGTCTGTTAATCATATAATAAGACTGGTTATTAAATTTACGCTCTTAAAAATTAAATGTAACATTTGTCAAAATATAACTAGAATTTTGACAAAATAATTTCAACATAATAAAAATGCAAAAAAAAAAACAGAAAAAATAAAATTCACTCCGTACTCGAACTCGAAACCCTTCGTTTCCAGCGCATTTTAGCTTACGATACCAGTGCTCTAACCATTACGCTATCGCACGCCTTGCATGTGGGTGTTTTACATTGGTATAACTTTTGTACTTTGTGAACCAAAAACCACAAAAAATACGTTATTTTCCGAAAACATAATCTGATCAAAAATTCCTGTTGTACTATTTCAGTTCACACCAATATACATTACTTAGAATTTTTTTAGATTTTTACTTTAAACCTTCTGGGCTACAGGGTGTGGGACAAAATTTTTTTTGCACAATTTTGGGAAAAATTGCATCAAAATAATTTATGTTGCAAAAATAAAAATTTGATCGTTAATCCACGTACCAAGGGCTTTCATTTGATACCCTACTCAGAATTTAAAAAAAATATTTTTGTTTAGCGATGAGCACATATTTGTTTATATTTTTAGGGGGCTATGTTTTTTAGATGTTTTAGTATTTTTCCTATGTGCGGGTCAAAGAGTTGTATAAGCATGCCAAATTTCAACTCTCTAGGTTTATCCGTTTGGCTACAATTTTTACCGAACAGACAGACAGACAGACAGACAGACAGACAGACAGACAGACAGACAGACGACAAAATGACGGTATAAGGGTTGTTTGGTCATACCAACAAAACCCTAAGAATAGCTGAAAGAGTTTTTGGGCGCTAATTTGACAATATTAGCTCCCTGGATTGTCAGAAGCGCTAAATTTTAATAGCGCGGCCCTGTTCTGTTATATAAATTGCAGAGAAACATACATACTTAAAACAGGAAAACAAACAATACAGTAATTGTTGAAAACAAAAAGAACCGTAAACAAAAGAACAGAAACAAATCGACATAAGAACAGAGGCAATTTAGATGGACGTGTGCAACCTAAGAGAATACCAACAGAAACCGACAGAAATTCATTTCTATCCAAGCTTTGTTTATACTGATGGTCTGATCCGGAGGGATTTGTATTTCTCGCCGGAGTTAGGGGGTTCCCCTTACTGTATTGCCATAGGCGGCCCTAACTCTCTGATCCTTTCAAAAATATGTTTTTATTTATAAATAAAGATGGTTGTAAATAGTAGGTTCTTTATGTCTTAAGGGATGGATTGGATTTGGAAATGTATCAGGAAAGAAGTTTAGAAGATGAATGGTTGAAAGTGGATAGTGTGTAAATTTCACCAAGACACAAAAACTTTAAGGTGTGTAATAAAAGAAATTTTGAAATTTGAATATGTATTCTTGTATATAAAAGATGAAGTAATAAAAAATTGATGTGAAGTGTTAACTTTCACACATTTCAGGGTTTCGCAGGTATTTAGTAAGGGCGCATTCCAGTTGTACAGAGTAGAGCGAGCGCTGAGCGAACAGTTGATGGTGACGTCATGAATAGAGCACTAACGGAGCGAGCGTTCTTGTGACGTAATGTTTATAAAATCTAACTCTACAATTTTAGGCGGCGTTTTTACTGTGAGATTAGTTCACGTCAGTCATGAATCAAAATTATATACCTCGGTTATTCCTTGATTTTTTTTCAATGATGAAGAAATAAAATGAATTAAAAATTAAATAATAATTAATGAATTAATTTAATGAATATTTTCCATTTTAATTTTATGCACGGTGTATTTTAATATTTTTTTTGCTGTTTACAGAACGTCACAAATACATAAAATGGCCGTACTCTGTAGCTATAGACAAATAACAATATTATTTGTCTATTGTTATTTGTCTAAGGCTATTATTTTTACTTTATTTATAATTTAATTTTAAACTTTCATTTCTTTCCGCCGTTCCCCCACTTTTTTAAGTCATACTCCATATGCTCGGTCTTAAAAACCCGAACACATAGAGCGCATTCTAAATGCTCGCTCGATCGCAAAACGAATGCAATTGAGTGTACTCCGAGCGTCAAATCGAACACGTTTGAGTGTACAGAACGTGCTCGGAACGCTCGGAGCGTCAAATCGAATGTACCCTAAGTGAATGATAATGACATAACAAACAATTGCATTGTTCCAGACAATACATTCGTTTGTTTCGTCGTCTGACGTAACTGCGTTGATTCGCCGACGCTAGTATAGCACTTTCCACGGAAGCAGAAATAATCGCAGCTAACAAAGAAGCAAAGAATTAATTTGGTTAAAAAGATTATTTTCAGAATAATTGCTTGAAACAAATATTAAATTGACATTGTATATAGATAATGCTAATGAGTAAAAATTGATGTGAAGTGTGAATTTTCACACATTTCTGGGCTTCGCAGGTATTTAGTAAGTGAATGATGATTTTTTGGGATGCCAAAACAAATTTTGTCAAAATATTTTTTTATGAATTTTAATTCGAATGCCTAATACCATTATTTAAGTTTCTAAATATGTGCAGTATTTTTTTATATAGCAAGGTTCATTAAGATTTTGAAAATTGCGCCTCTGGCTTCCATTGGTTACTTAAATAATAAGCTCCGCCCCTCTGATTTCGTATACATTCAAATATAGAATTAAATTATAATTTCAACACTTCCCACTGGTTATTAAATTTACGCTTTTAAAAATTGCAACATTTACCAAAATATAACTAGAATTTTGAAAAAATAATTTAAACAAAATAATAATGCAAAAAACCAACAGAAAAAATTAAATCGACAGGAATCGAACTGTAGTGTGTAAATTACGAAGTGACGACGCTACGAACTACGCTACGGGCGCTTACTTATTTATTGTTGCATAGCGAATTAAATAGTTAACATATTTTAGTTAAAAACACAAAAAATGCGTTATTTTCCGAAAACATAATCTGATCAAAAATTCCTGTTGTACTATTCCGGTTCACACCAATGTATATTACTTAGAATTTTTTCAGATTTTTAGTTTAAACCATCTGGGCTACAGGTGTGGGGTAAATTTTTTTGCACAATTTTGGCAAAAATCGCTTCAAAATAATTTATTTTGCAAAAATAAAATTTTGTTCGTTAATCCACGTATTAAGGGCTTTCATTTGATATCCTACTCATAATTTTAAAAAAATATATATTTTTTTTTCGATGAGCACATATTTGTTTATATTTTTAGGGGGATATGTTTTTTAGATGCTTTAGTATATTTCCTATGTGCGGGTCAAAAAGTTGTTTAAAGCATGCCAAATTTCAACTACAATTTTTACCGAACAGACGAAATACGCCGATAAAAGTTTTGCAAAAGTTTCCGTTCCACTGCACCCAAGTCTGAAGCAAAACTGAAAGCACACCGTTGTTCGACATGAATGTCACTTATTTTTAGAACGCACTAGAAAAAACAATTTCACGAAAAAAATCGCTGCGAACAACAAAATTACTCTAGCGAATTCAAACTCGTACTGAAGGCGTATCATATGTTCACCTGCTGCCCCTCCAAGTCCCGCGACCCAAATGTTGCCAGATCAAACGCTATGTTTCCAGTCCGGCTACTTAATTTACATACCTCGTATTTTAAATTGACAGACCTTCCCTTTGTGCCGCCTTCGAATATACTACAAATTAAAAATTCAAATTAGTAATATTCTCTGGTGTATTTAGAATTGTATTCCTTTTCTCCGGAAATGAATAATTGAATCTAGAACAGAATTACAGTGAAACGGAAGTAAATAGTTCTTCTTTTTGTTAATAATTCGGATGCATATTGATCAGCGTACTTTACTTCTTGTTTTTCGTGGAGTTTTGAGGTCTGAGGAAGTTGCGTTGCATTAGTTAAATTACATTACTTTTTGAAGTTTTGTGAGTTTATTTTGCAAATATTGTAATAAATAACTGGACTCATTTTAGATAACTAACTCAGGTGCGTATACAGAACATCTTTTTAGAAGGGCACACAGATATGCGTAGTACCAACAAAAAATTAAGTTATCATAATTATAAAAAGTCCATTTAAATCGTGTAATGTGCAATTTTGAGATGAGGTCATGAGGTGTAATTCTTCGTAATAAATGTGGGATTATGCTAAAAAACCCGAAGAGGTTAACTAAAGATCTAAAAAATTCTAAGTAATGTACATTGATCCAAACCGGAAACGTACGAGAGGAATTTTTGATCAGATTCTTTTTTGGAAAATATTACAGTTTGCGTCTTTGACGAAATAAATTATTTTTTTTTAATTCAGTGCTAAATAATGGTTAATAATGTTACGGATTTTTTGTATTTATGACTAAGGTAGACTGACTAAGGATGACTAAGTGTGTATCTTTTTTTTTTTAAATTAAAAATATTTAAAAAAATAAATAACAGAACTGAGTTCACGTGTAGCGTTCCGCTTATAGTCCATACCAAATTAGTTTAGAAGATCGCAATAAAATAATAAAAGTTAGGGAACTCATAAAATTACAATAGAAGTGATATAACTAGGCGTGTCAACTCATAGCCGTAGGGATTAGTTTTTAACATTACGCATCTTACTTAAAGGATTAAGAACAAATATACTTATTTATAGTTAGTACCTAAACGTATGTATGCGCCACTGACCGTTGACTGTTGACAACGTGGTTGTAAACATGAACCCTAGTTCTTTTGTAGTTTAACAATGTAATTATAGTTATACGGGATAATTGTTTTATGCCGTATTTATATAATTTTTATATTATTTATCTTCAAAAATAATATGGTATGTTCTATACCAGCGTTTCTCAACCAGGGGGCCGCGAAGTCATATAAAATCGAAGCATGAAATTATAATAGAAAAACGCTCAATTTTGCAAGATATATTCATAAATATATGACATTTATATTCATTAAAATATACCTTTTAAACTTAAATAAAATAAATTATACTTATTTTGACAACTAATTTAAACTAATTAAAACGGTTCGCGTTGGAGGTACTTCAAGTACTTTCAAGGAGGTACGACTTGAACTTGCAATATTTTTTGTTATGCTCCGAGCTACTGTTAGCTAAAGAGTAAGGATGCGAAAGTGTTCAAAATGGAAAGCAACTTGGAACAATGGAACACTTGTAAATAAAAATACTTGCAAGCCATTATAGGTAATCGTAACAGATATTAAAAACATGTTTATGTAAAAGTTGTTTTTTTTCAAAAGTTTTATCCAATTATACCCAACGCCATACGTTCCTATATAAAAAATCGAAGTTGTCCTTGATATCCTGTTTCCTCTATCTGAATACACCTTGAGATCCCTCCCTCGCTCCCCCCCTATATATATATATATATACATATATATATATATATATATATATATATATATATATATATATATATATACATATATATATATATATATATATACACACACACATATATATATATATATATATACAGGACCGGCGGTTGGGAAAAACTGCTCCAGGTAACTATCTGACAGATAAGGTTATATGATACTTTCTGTGCAGAACAAATGTCATCCCGTCTTTCAATACAAATGTATCTATCGGATAGTTATCTAACGGATAATGAGACTGATGTATTGAATTCACTGCTTGGTAATGACATTTATTCAGAAGTTAAAGTTCCAGATAACATTATCTGTCGGATAGTTACCTAGTGGTTTAAATGAAGGTGGAAAGACCGGGCCTTAAGGTCATAATGCCTGGGGGGCACCTTAGCCCTCCAAATGAACCCGTAAATAAAAAAATTAACCTGTATAAAATTCTCGAGAGATAACTCCATTATACTTTTTTTTTACAATAGTAATTTTCTTCCCTTTTTGAGTTCTCAGAATTATCATTGATAGCCCAAAAGTCATCCTATTTTACCATATAGGCCATGTCTCCAACGCTATAGCTCTGAAATTTTAATAAATCCTCAATCAAAATGTATAACTATTTATGTAAATATACAAAGTAACAAAATATAAACTATTTTAGATCATGTAGTACCAAGTAACTTCCAAATTTAACGTTACACTTCATCTTAAATAATAAAAAATAGTGTATTGGGCCCGGTAGTTCAATTTCAACCACCTGTATACTATTGATAAAATATTAATATATGTGTTTATTCTCATAAAGAATTATTTTAAGCAATTCTATTCCTTATTTATTAGTTGTTAATGACTATATTCCTTAATGAGCTTTATCAGGATTAGCCATCTTGATATGTAGTGACACGTGATTTTTGCAAGTAGCGTCTTCATTTTTTTCTGACGTTTTTAGTTATTTTTAAGTGATAAAAGTGCAGAAAATACTTGAAATAGTGTGTTATAGTGTGGACTTAAGTGTTTGGACTTCGTGCAGACCAAAATTGGAGCGACTGGAAAGGTATTTGTAGAAATTTTTGTTAATTTTATAATGTAAGTCATTGTTATGTAGAATGTGCTTCTATAGACAATATGGAAACACATACATGCATACACTATCGGCTATAACTAGAGAAACAAAACTATTTTTTAAATCATTTTCATAAATCCCGATTATTGACTAAATGAATATTGATTTATATTGGTATAGCAACAACAATTTAGTTAGAACCTGCTCTTAAAAATATTTGTTGTACTGGTACAATAATTAAATAATTAACTTTCTGCTGCAGCAGACCATCTGCATACTTCTTTTGTAAGACTTAATAATAAAACATTTTTTTGTGGTTAAATTTTTTCCTTTGCCCTAGCTCCCGTTCTTGTCCCGACAATCTATATATATGGGGGGCCGCAGACAATATTTAAGTTATTTTGGGGGGTCCCATGCCAGAACAGGTTGAGAAACACTGTTCTATACTATTATACGTCGTGATTCAACCTATTGTTAGAATTACTTAAGTTTTTTGTTTTTAAGATATCAAAGAGGAATAAATCATTTACAGTAATGAAATACTTATAAATCAAATAACATATTGTTACCGAATTGCCATTAGAATTTTTGATTTCTCTGTAGTTTATTAAGTCTAGAAAAATTTGAAGCTTTAATCGTTTAACGCGTTTTGAGATTACAATTTTCTTAATGATATTTACAACATTTGTGAAAATTATGATTAAAAAAAAATCACACAAAAACGGTTAGAGATAGATACCTGCAAATTTTTGGATTTCTTATAGTTTATTTAATCTAAAAAAAAAAAAAAAAATGAGCCCTCCTTCGTTTTACGTATTTTAAAATAATGACTTTTAATGTATTTGAATAATTTTAACATGGCATGATTTATAGAAATTTTTAATTTTGCAAGGGCGTATCTCAAAAAAAAACTGCGATAAAGACCTTTGGTTGAAATTTTTGAAATCTTGAGGACTTAATTGACTTGTAACCATATTTTGAAACAAAATAAAATTTTGAAAATTTTTCATTTTTATTTAAAAAAGTTTAAAATTTTTGATAAATGCTAACTAAAAAATGGTTAGGGATAGAAATTTTCGGTTTGATTTTTTAAAATTCTCATACACTCTTTAGTCAAAAAAAAAATTTTTGGGCTCTAATAAACCAATTATTAAGTTTTGTATGGGCAGTAATACAAATCCCTTGAAAATGGCCAAAAATCGAAAAAATTGTAAGGGGTAGACCTTAAAAAAATCGTGATTTTTAAGCAAACAATTTTTGTCTCCGTTTTTTATGGAAAATCAGTACAAATATGTATTTTTGGTCATAGATCAACAAAATTTGGTCCATTTTGAAGTTTGAGCAAGAGGTTTGGAATTGTAGGCAAAAAACTGACCCAAGTCGGCTCTAACTCAGAAACTAAGAAAGCATATATTTTTTTTAATTTTATTTCATAATACACACCCTAAAATTAGCTTAACACTATATTTTGGCTAAAATCGGAATCAAAAATTTGTTGATCACAGTTTTAGGGGATTTTTTTTTGTATATTGTTGGTTAATTGGTATACTTATACATTTTTACCGATCGCCAACATATAAAAGGGAGGTATTGTGATCATACCGATTTTGACATTTCGAGATTTCGATGGATCTCCACGAATTGAGGTCCCTACATAACGTTTTGACTATTTTTAGCATGATGTCTGTCGGTCTGTCTGTCCATCTGTCCGTCTCTCTGTCTGTCTGTCCATCCGTCTGTCTTGTTGTCTGTCTGTCCATCCGTCTGTCTGAGTACACGTGCAGATCAAATTCAGCTAAAAGGATTTTTATGAAACTTCATATTTAAGCTTTTGACATCAATGGAACGAGTTGATCAACTTTTGGTAAAAATCGGTTGTCCAGAAATGGTCGTTTACTCGTGTCGATTTTAAGATTTTTGCAACAGAATTTCTCGTGTCGATTTGAATATTTAACAACAGAAAAATATTTCGAAAAATGTATTTAACAAAAGTTGCTATAAAAGCAATAGCTAACAACTTTTATTTGAGACATTTTTTGATAAAACGAAAAAAATTTGAAATTAGTATCTATTTTTTCATATTTATATGTAACGTTTCCATGGTTATGATAAATAATATCTCTGTTAGAAAATATTAGGCCAAGTTATTTCTATTCTGCTGCTAGAATGTAATTTATACAAGTACTTTGTGATGGCGGTCGGTCCTGTGGTGGCCATAGCTGATTTTTAGCATTAGATTATAAAAATATATGGTCAATTGTGAGTTACGGTCTAAAATTTTAACTTTTATTTTAGTTTCCTATGTTTTAAACATAATTTCAAGTTAGAACAAGTGAACATTCTAGCGAATTCTAACGCGTTCGCTCGTTTTCATTTGTTACATAATAATCCCACCATAACAGAAGTTGAGTAATAGATAATGCTTTATGAAACGTACAATTTGAAATCTTAAATATTGAATAAACTAAATTATAAATTCATACAAACATCACTCAAAACTCTTGTTTTAATCCCATTGAATAACAAACTGCAACAAACTCGATTCTAATTCATAAACACAATGGTTTTAATCTTAAATAAAATTAAAACAAAACATAGTCCTTTTCAACCAGGAAGCTTTACAAAATAAAGTTTCATACTAGAACATTCACATTAAATATCTAGGTTGGCAGCATTGAAGACGAATACAGTAATTTCGTCATACGCGCTACCAACCTAAACTTTACTATACCTTAGCTGTATCATCCCCTACCTTACTCTACCTTACCTCAAATTCACGAGGGAAAACTTAATAGAATTCAGATATAATAAGACTCTACCACCCACCTGAGCTCAAATGGGATACGAATTGAATAGCTAGTATCTCTGGCGGAGACTATATTTTTTAACTATTCATGCGAATTTTAAATTAAATAAATACCTTACTTAAATTTATAGAGAAACTCTTCTCTCTTTCTTTCTCCTTATCTACGAGGGGAGGTCAAAAGTTCGTGGAATAGAGGGGAAGAAGGGTAAAAACAATATTATTTTTCCTTTTCAATATACTCCCCCTTTTGGGGGAAAGAACTGGTCAAATGAACATTAATTTGCAAATAAAAAGAAGAAAGTATGGTTGGTTAGGGCACACTCTTCGAAGGGCTCCTAGCGAAGTGTGTCGCTATGCACTAGCATACAACCCTCAGGGTAGTAGTCGTAGAGGGCGATTCAAGAACACCTGGTGTCGTTCAACCCTGCTAGAAATAAATGCATGGAGCTCTCAAAACCAAGACAAAAGACTGTATAACAACATCACCGACTTGAAGCCTATGGCAGATAGACGAGTTAGATGGAGAAATTTTATTGACAGCCTATGCTCGTTTTAGAGGCAGTCCAAAATCACCCGATGATGGACAAGGACTGATGATGATAATCCCCCTTTAACTCTTACACATTTGTCCGATCTTTCTATTAATTTATTTATATCTTCGAAAAAAAAAAGTTTTTGTCTTTGTCCTTAAAATAGGCTGAAACGGCATCTTTAATTTGTTCATCGCTCGTAAATTTCTTCCATCGAAGTTCTTTTTTCAGTTTCGGATCCACAATCAATTTGGGGTTCGAATTTTTAAAATTCTCCTACATTGTTTAATATTAAAAAAAATAGGCTTTAATAAACCAATTATTAATTTTTTTATGGGCACTAATCCAAAACCCTTGAAAATGGTCAAAAATCGAAAAAATCGTAAGTAGACCTTAAAGAAATCGTGATTTTTAAGCAAAACATTTTTGTCTCCGATTTTATTGAAATTTAATACAAATATCTATATTTACCAACCGCCAACATATATAAGGGAGGTATTGTAATCATTCCGATTTTGACATTTCGACATTTGACATTTTGACATTTTCATGGCTTGGTTAGAAAATAACAGCGTTCTAGGTCTTTTGTAGTATCCGCATCCGCAGCCTTTGTAAATATGAATATCCGCATCCGATCCGCATCCGCAAAAATATGCGCACTATCCACACAGGATTTGCTGTCTGTTTGGAAATAACCTTTTTCACCTATTGGAATATCGCTGCTTTAAAACTACTGAAATTTTTATCACATTACATATTACTAGGTCCAGAAATATGTTTTCTATCTAACGTCGTACTGAAATTATATAAATTAAAAAATAAAGATGGAAATTACAATTATTCGACTCTTAATCCAAGTTTATATAAAACGTAAAACTTTAAACAGTAATATCTCAAAAACTTTTAAGATATCTCACTATTGTTTTAGAGCAGCGATATTTAGAAATAATTAAACAGATTAATTTATCACATTTATGACCAATCAGATCAACAAATTTATAAAAATGAGTTTTTAATAATAAAATTAAATTCTTAAATTCATCCTATTATTAAAAGATGAAATGATTTATTATTATATGACGATTTCAAGATATTTTTATTTTTTTTTAAAATTTAATATGAGCTTCATATGTTTTTAAATGTGGCAATTGCAATGTGGTAATTTTGACTAATATTTCCAAAAATGCAAAATAAGGCGATACAGTAAAATCTATTCCAAACTATTAGGCGGAACTAACCGCAATTTTCATTTTTGTAAGTTGTCATTAGCTATTTTTCTATATATTGAAGTTGGTTTCTTTTGAACAAAATGATCTAGAGCTTCAATCAATCGGTAATAGTAACTAGAATTGAAAATCTAATTCCGCCTAAACCAAAAGAACAGACTTTACATAATTATTTTTTAATTAATAAACTGACAATAAATCCAAAAAAATTGTTGTATCTACGACTTTTATTAAAAAGTGAAAAGTGCCGTAAGGTATCATTATTTTACTCTTGCCATAAGCCCAATACAAATGCCAACGATACATTTTTGGGGTACTAAATGCGTCTTCCGTAGGAAGAGGCGTCCAACCGAAGAGTTTATATTCACGCGGATATTGCGGATAAGCGGATATGATATAAAATCCGCATCCGATCCGCATCCGATCCGCATCCGCACGATTTAAATGATAATTTATCCGCATCCGCAGAAAAATAGCGGATATCCGCGGATTTGCAGGGCTCTAATTATATTTTAAGAAGGGTAAACTATCCTGGCGGGGGGCAAATGCCCCCTATGCCCCCCCTGGCTACGTCCCTGGTGTATACCTTCTGCTTTGTTTCGAATTAATAACATATAAACCTATGATTTTTAAAATTTCGATTCGTTAAACAAGGTTAGTCCTGGCCGTATTCCCCCTAATTTTTACGATAAATATGCATTTTATATGTATATTTTGTCTTTTGACCTATATAAATCATTCATGTTTCTCTGTTGTTATTTTTCCAAATGTCTTATATCCCATTAATCTTTAATCTTCTATCATCTGGTTCTGCTTTCATTCGCATACCTACTAACCAATGAATATTGAATTCCAGATCATAAAAAATAGTAGTTTTATTTTAAAATCTCTGATTTTATATAAAATATACGACTATCCTCTTTAATAGGTTTAGCATCGACTAAAATTCACATAAGAAAAGTGACCGGAGAGATATGAGACGATAAATCTCGGACTACAACGAAAAGATAGTAATCGATCGACCACAAACTAGTGACGAAATATGTTGCAAAAGATATAAAACGACAGAAAAAAGATCATTCAGACACCCTGCACTGACACTGCAAACAGACAATAAGGCCTGAGAAATATTGCGACAGAAAATTGGAATTTTGAAATGTGTTCACCAGGGTTTTGATAAATCACTCTTTTACAGTTTTTAGATGTGGATTCAAACAATGGCTATATACAATTAAAACTATAATTATCGAAATTGATAAATTATAAATAATTGACGTGAACTGTGAATTTTCACACATTTCAGGGTTTTGTAGGTATTTAGTCTGTGAATGATGATTATTAGAAGGCCAAACGATGTATGCCTGTCGCTGCGTAACACAAACAGATCAATTCTGTAAAAAATTACTGTGTAGTAACGTTACTACAAGATAAAATATTATAAAAAGTATAATGACTTTCATTCATGATAGTAACTGACCTTGCTCATAGTGACAGATTTAGTTACAATGATCATAGTAACTGAGTTACAGAATTGGTCTGAATTACACGTGTTGATCTTCAATCCTTTAAATCGATAGGCACGACAAGAAGGTTGCAGTAAGATTTTTTGTACTGTGTATCATATATCTCTAATAATACCATAATATATATTTAATGCATTTTTTAGGGTTTTGTAGGTATGACCAAAAAACCCTTATACCGTCATTTAGTCGTCTGTCTGTCTGTCTGTTCGGTAAATGTAGCCAAACGGCTAAACCTAGAGAGTTGAAATTTAGCATGCTAATACAACTCTTTGACCCACACAAAAATACTAAAACATCTAAAAAACATATCCCCCTAAAAATATAAACAAATTTGTGCTAATCGAAAAAATAAATATTTTTTTAAAATTCTGAGTAGGGTATCAAATGAAAGCCCTTAGTACGTGGATTAATGATCAAAATTTTATTTTTGCAAAATAAATAATTTTGACGCTATTTTTGACAAAATTGTGCAAAAAAAAATTTGTCCCGCACCCTGTAGCCCAGATGGTTTAAACTAAAAATCTGAAAAAATTCTAAGTAATGTACATTGGTATGAACCGGAATAATACAACAGGAATTTTTGATCAGATTATGTTTTAGGAAAAAATCGCATTTTTTGTGTTTTTTTGCTAATAATGTACACAAGTTATAGCTTTGTAACACGCTACACTAGAAGGTGAATGCTGGTCTAGTGGTTATGATGCTGGCTTTTCACACAACTAACTCGATCCGAAATGGATCGAACCCTGCAAGAAGAGACAAATTTATTTTTTGTTTTTTTTTTTATTTTTAATTTTTATATTGTTTAAATTATTTTTTCAAAGTTCTAGTTATATTTTGGCAAATGTTGCATTTAATTTTTAAAAGCGTAAATTTAATAACCAGTGGAAATTGTTTAAATTATAATTTAATTCTGTTTCAATGTACACTAAATCAGAGGGGTGACGCTTATAACAACCAATGGAAGCCATAGGCGCAATTTTTAAAATTCTTAATGAACCTTGCTGCATAAAAAAAATACTGCACATATTTAGAAACCTAAATAATGGTACTAGGCGTTCGAATTAAAATTAACAAAAAAAAATATTTTAATATAAAATTTGTTTTGGCATCCCAAATAATCATCATTCACTTACTAAATACCTGCAAAACCCTGAAATGTGTGAAAATTCCCACTTCACATAAATTTTTTTTGTTACCTATAATAAGATTTTTTTCATCAACAGATGAGCCTCGTACTTTTTTATGTTCTTAACTGTAAAATAAAAATAGGAAACGTTTTTATTTTGACAAAAAGTCAAAAGCCATCAAGTTTTTATAGAGTGTGTCCGATATAAGTCTTTTCTATTCCAGAG
This sequence comes from Liopterus haemorrhoidalis, assembly GCA_963971575.1. Taxonomy (NCBI): domain Eukaryota; kingdom Metazoa; phylum Arthropoda; class Insecta; order Coleoptera; family Dytiscidae; genus Liopterus; species Liopterus haemorrhoidalis. The sequence continues at coordinate 40,838,898 of OZ020619.1, forward strand.
TATCGCGTCTAACAATCAGACATAGTAACAAATGTGTCACGTAGTGTAAGCAGAATGAGAGATTGTCTGACAATGAAATAGGGGAAGTGACAAAGCTGATAAACAGATGGATAGCTTGAAATTGATTGATGTCTGTCTGAGAGATTGGCATGAAACACACTAAGTCAGATAAATCTTTTGGACACTAGAATAATTTAATGGTTTATTATTTTGCATTGCAAATTTGAATTTAGGGTCTGTTAGATGTTGTCTTCGTGGTAAAATGGATTTCAAGGGTTAGGGATATGATAAACACAGCTTCATTGATTCACATTATGTCTTATGAGAAAGTCTTTATCGAGGATTTACCCAGAGGCTATGTTTAAAATTGGGTTGAGATTGTTTCCAATAACATTTATTGGCAAGGGTAATCTGGAAAATTATCTCTCGAACTGTTATATTCAACACGTTCAAAAAAGTTAAGTGGAACACGATTTGGATAAAATAAACTTAGTAATTTTGCACATCGACTCTACAGTACCTATGCTAAAACGATATTAATTGGTTCCAGAACCTCGAGCGTATCTGGTCCTTCTAGCATACGTAGAATTATTTTTATTTAGGTGTAATTCAATCCAGGTCTAAGGCAGTGTTTGTCAAATTGTGTACGTCACACCACACTAGGGAAGGGATTCTTTTCCCAACAACAAATAAAATTCTAAAGAGAAGTTACAAAAAAACTTCTAATGAGTTTCTTGTCAGAGAGAACTCAGGATGTTTGCGTGAATAATAGTTTTTCAACGGTTCAAAGAACGGACTTTTGAGTTCCTCAAGGTTCAATTTGGGGCCCGTTGCTCTTTATACTCTATAGAAATGACCTGCCAGCAAATATGACCGCCAAAACAATATTATTCGCAGATGATAGTACCTTCATCATTAAAAGAGTTGACCAAAATGAGGTCTTTAACCAAAAAAACACACAATGACGCATTTACATGGTTCACGGTTAATAAACTGAGTATTAATAAAGAAAAGACACATAACCTAATATTCAGTCAACAGAAATTTTTCTAGAAATTCTGAATATTATGCATGTACCGAAACTAAATTTCTAGGATTTATTTTAGACGTCAGACTATCGTGGAAAGTTTATCTGTCTCACATTGCTGGTAAAATAAATTCCTATATTTACATGTTACGCAAAGTCTTGAACCACGTATTTGTGAAAACAGTGAAACTAGTATATAATTCCCATATACAGTCAAGTATAATATTATGGGGTACCTCCGTAGAGTGAAAAATAATTTTACTGCAAAAAAGAGCTATTAGAGTATTAACTAGGGTTAGTTCAAATACTTCATGTAAACAGTTTTTCGTTGATTTTAAAATATTAACTCTACCGTCTGTTTACGTATTGAATTAATGCTGTATGTCATAGAAAACCAACATGTCCTTGCAAAAAGTGGCAGCAGTCATGGATATGAAACCAGAGGACAAGATAACCTCAAACTCCCCTTGGTCACATATAATATATCAAAAAAATCGCCATATTACATTGGGGCAAAGTTATTTAATAAATTGCTGAAAACTATAAAAGAATTGTCTGCAAAACAATTCAAAAATGTTTTGAGAAATCACTTCTTAAAGAAAGCTTACTATAGCATTAAGGAATATTTAGAGGAGGAAATCTCAAATATTATTATGTAAAATAAACATTTCTTTGTAGTACATGTATGTAATAGTGACGTAAATTATGTATATTTTTTTGTACCTTAAATTTAAATAAATTTATTATTATTATTATTATTAATTTAAGCAACCTCGTAGCACTTATAGTTCTAGAGATAACAATGGTGAGCAATTTTAAATGCACACCTGGTATATAAATTTTTAAACTAATATTAATGGGAGGAATCCAATTAGTGTTTCTGATTTCTCGACGTTAGACTTATTTTCTCGAGAATTCTCGAGAAATCTCGAGAAAAATAATTATATAATTATTAGAATATACATCTTTTTTTAATGTTGAAAATATTATAGAAGATAAAAACATATTAAAATTATTATCACCTTTAAAGTACTAAAGTAAAGGCGTCGAGCTAATTTTACATTTCTCGAGAAATGAAAAATGAGAATTAAAACTTTTTCTCGAGAAATTCTCGAGAAGAATCACTAAATGCAATTGATTTTGTGAACATATAAACTATAAATACGGTTGTAAAAACTACAAACAGGTATGCATCTCTTCATCCACCATCTGTAATCGTTCACTTTTTTTATATTTCATTTCCGTGAGTGCCAATAAACTAAATTCACAAAGATATGAAAAATCTAGAATGCTGACTATTCTTGCCGCAAGTAAAGCCTTATGTACTAAATCGTTCTTCAAATCTATGAAATTTTCTTCTACCAATGTCCAGTGGCATCAGCTTTTAAAATTGAAAAAGGAAATATATCGTTTTGTAGTCTTTGGGTAACCTTTTTAATTACTGAGTGCCATCTCTGGATTTTTTGTCCCTCTGATGACATCTTCTAGGTCGATCTAGACCAGAACTTAGACTAGACTAACGGTATCAACAAGTAGGTGACCGACCTCTTTTTTTTTGCCGTTTCCTTTGAACCACAAGCTTGTCATCGCGTGTTACCTGACCATAGAATTTGAGAATTCGGGAGTATACGTAGCTGGATAGTCTTTGTTTCGATTTAATTTCTGTTATGATGGAAACAATAGTGAGTTTAGCAGTCCATGGTATCTTACGTATTCTTCTCTAGCATCGCATCACAAATACATCCTCAAGACGGTGATCCACTGCTTTAAGACTTCATGTTTCGGAAGCATAATAATTTATGAAGAATACGAGTATTCTTAATATTATCTTAATGGTTGATTTTAGTATCCATTCTTATGTCAGGACTCCATATTTTACAGTTGATAAAATTATAGACGAATATTTCGAGGATTAAAACGTTGTTAATTTTTTGTACATAAACCTTTAATACTACTGATGAGTCCTTATAATTCTATTGAATTATAAGACCTCGAATTATGGTAGACGATGTTTTTTTTGTACAATCAAACTGGACAGATGTAACATACTGTAGTGGCGTTCTGTTTGGGACTGAAACAAATGGATACCCGACTGGGATTCATGTTTTACAATATTGTCACCAGACTCGAACTCAGACACTTTAATGTCGGTGACAATTTTTTTCTGTACGTTGCTGACTTGCTTAATGTTAAAATTTAAAGCTTTAGAGACCTGAATATTTAAAAAAATTGAAAAGTTAGACGTATAGTAAAATTTATGAACTATATATCATGTGGATAAAATGTGGAGAAATGTGTTTCTATTTTGCATTCATAAAATAATTATTATGTAACTGTATTAAGGGTTATAATGAGATATATTGACACTAAACTTTCATAATATTTCTTAACGTCTGAATTTTCATTTACCTTAATAACTTTTCTTAAGTGAGACAAAATTTAGTTTTCGTAACTCATAGCTTGTTAGAATGATTTTATTTAAAGTATTCAACGATAGCTTTTGACGTGAAAGAAAGTCAAATCAAATTTCGTAAAATAAATTTGAATTTTAGTGTATTAACTCCTGTCAGTATGATGGAGTATAGGAGAGGAAAGGAGGAGTGTTATTGTTGTCAGGACACAATGGTGGCTCCACGAGAGCTTTTACTCTTTAATCCATAGAAGTAGAACACAAATTTTAGAAATGGGACTTTTAAAATTAATACAAAAACGAGAAAAGAAAATCGTGGTTTAAGAATTAAATGAAAGAGGACAGACTGAAGAAAGTCTGGGAAAGAAAATTGAAATACGTCGAGAAGTAACAAGGAGTCGGGAGTGAGAACGAAAGACTAGGAAATCAAGCTGTTGAATATCTAGCAAGATGTAGGATTTCCAGAAACAGAAATACATTTACTTGCTTAAGTTTACATTCTAAAGAGTTAAGACCAATGGTTGGGAGCCTTTCTGAAATAAAGAACCATTCCAGTAAAAACCTCATTAGAACAAAATTAATTCCGTATGTTAGTTAGACTGTGTGCAGATGAAAAAAATTGAGCGAAAATATTCAGATTCAATGTTTTCTGAGATGGTAGTGTTGATTTTGTATCCAGTGGACAAATTAATGCCAGTGTGTAGAATGACTCTCAGTTTTGGGTGTTTAGAATGTGTTTCTTTCGAATTAGCATATCAGCATAATTGTCCAGTGTAGATATAATAATGCAAATAGTAAACCGTAATCGTAATTAAAGTATGTTAGTTAAAATGTTTATTTTAATTGAAACAATTATTGAAGCTATCCTAAGAATCACAGCAAATAGTTCAGCAACCAGCTAAGCGAACACGAGAATTCATAACCAAGACCGCTCACGAATTTTGAACTCATTATGTGTGAGAGACTTTGAAGGATGAATAATATAAGTACAAATGAAGTAATATCAATATAATCCAAATAATCAACCAACCTTGAAGTTAATATATTTATAAAGAACCCCCTCCCCTCAAGCCGGCTTGCTAGATTCAATTATGTGGCCCGCGTAGGCATTTCCTTTTATTTTTGTAGCTTGTTTTGGTTTTCTGAATTTTCAGGTTTCCTTTTTTTTTTGGCTCATCAAAGCTTTCGGATTAGTAAAAACTTCCACCCAAAAATGTCCACCCAAATCTTCATCCGAGCTAGTTAAAAGTCACAATAGTTAAAAGTATTTGTTAAAATACAAAATGAAGTACAATGTATCTACTATGGAGTAGGTAAGGTCGTTGAGCCTGGAGATGATTTGAATAAAATCGAAACGTTAGAATTGTTAAATAAACTTGTCTTATTAATCTCTCGTCTGAATCTTATTAATTCATTAATAAATTATTAGTAATATTTGTATTATTTCAAATTGTAATAAATTACAGAAAATTGTAAGAAATTATTATTTGTTACACATTAAAATAACCGCATTTTTTAAACTAAGAGTTTCATACATAGTCTAGACCAGTGTTTCTCAACCGGTAGTCCGCGGACCACTGAGGTTTATAAATTATTATTTTAGACATTTTTTGTTAATTTTTTTATAAACTTTTGTTCATTTTCTTGATTTTGTTTATTTTCAGTGGTTTTTTTTATTACTAAGATATATATAGAGTCTACATATACAGTTTGTTTAATAGTACATTTATATTTAGGAGTCCGTGGTAAAAAAATTAATAATTTACTGGTCCGCGGTTGAAAATTAAATATTTTACTGGTACGCTGTACGTTTTCAGTTGAGAAACACTGGTCTAGACTTTACTTCGATAAGTGCCGCTTCCTGAATGTGGCCTTGAATTGACGAGTCGACACTGTTTGACTGACGAACGCGCTTTTACTCTTCGCCCCACGTCAAGGTAACAAATAGGGGTTGATGTCCGTCCCCTGCGACTGGCGCTAATGAGAAAAACAAGGAATGAAATGACGTCATTAATTTAAACAGCTCTACTAATTCACTTACAACTCTCACGTTGCGTTACATATCACAATTACATCTACATAAACAGATGCATTTCACTAGAAACTTACAGTATAGAATTTGTCATAGTTTCTTCATCTTCTTTCAGCCTTATTTTCTTTTTAATTCCTCAACGTAAGTTACTTCTTTATTACTATTTTAGAGTACAAGTTTTTGAACATAACCTAAAACTTGAATGGATCTCATTTACGGATTTGAGTGTACTTGCAAAATCACGACAGCGATGTACACACTGAGTTAGGGATTTTTTGTTTTTGCTTATACAGACTATAACCGATTTTTCAAATCTGAAAAGTTACAAGGCAAAATGCTATAAATTAGAAATCAAAATTCAAACCTCTATAGAGAGTCAAACCGTCAGATCTCGCATCAAAGTTCCATTACCAATGAGCTATGGAAAGTATGGAAGAGTGAGCAAAATATCAATTGAAATAACAAGTGACTCCTCCAACCCTAGAGTACGTATAAATAAATATTTTTCACTTCGCTGTTATTTGGTCATAATGCCTAGCATACGAGATATTTAAACATATGCAAAACAATCGGAGCATTATGAATACATAACTCTTCATTACGCCCTCAACAAATGTTAGTCTCATTTGCGGTCGATACCTTATTTTTTTATTGCCATAATCTAACAGTTTCGTATTCTTTTTCATATTTCTGTTTAGATTTAAGTGGTAACAAACTTCCTGTTGCTTTTTGTGCATTTATCTCGATATATTCGGGTAATTCTTGCATATGCATTGTCATTGTAAAATTAATTATGGCAATTAGCTGAGTAAACAAAATAAACCATAATAATAATATTTATTTGTATTTGAAATTTAACATTTTTACACACGTCAACATCAGAATAATTGAACAAATATTATATTATAATTTAAATAAAAATATATGTGTACATACCAAGTTATTAAAATCGTTATCCAGGAATCCTTCTAACGAATACAATTGATTTTTCTTGAAAAACGATTTTAAAGTATTCCGGAAAGAGCTGAGAGGCAAGCACTTAATATTTTCTGGCAAGATATTATAAAATTTGAGTAATAATTAACCGTATATCTGGTACAACTGAGTTTGGTGTATGTCGGCCGTATTAAGTGTTTACCGCTTGTCTCATATCTATGGATTTCTTGTTGGCTATTGAACTTATTTTTATTTATGTACATGTAAATCAGGCAGTGAAAATGTACAGACACGGGAATGTCATTACCCCTAAAATGTTAAGATATTTTCGACAGTCCTGTCTATACTTTAGATCACAAATAATTATAACAACTCGTCGCTGCAAGCCAAAAATTCGCTGAGTATGGGTAGAATATAGCCAGCCACGCATACTTGATATGGGATTCGAACAGCGCGTAATTAGCAGTTAATAGAACATTTGGAGACACATTGGATTTTAAGTTTCTTATGCAGTATACCCCCTGCATAATTTCTGAGCGATCTGTCCAATATGACTTTCCTAGCTGAGATTAACGTCAATGGAAACGCCCAAAAATTTTACAGGGTCTTGGCTAATGTCATATGTACTTCCCGTAGGGAAAATAATAGATGATTAGTATTCGTCTCATTCAGGCTTAATCTATTCGCTAAAAACCAATCATTCGCGGCGTTTCTTGCTAATGTGTTGTCGGTTGTTACTTCATGAAACGATGGATACTGATTTAATAGTGTGGTATCATCTGTATATAGAATTGTTTTGGCATTTTGTATATAAGCTGGTAAGTCATTTATGTAAACCAAAAACAACAATGAACCCAAAATTGAGCCTTGTGGGACTCCAAAAAGAATGGTTTGTTCCTTTGACTGAGAGTTGTTTGCCCACACGTGTTGCTTTCGGTCAACCAGATAAGATTCAAGCAGTTTACGACTGGCTCTTTTGATGTTATAGCAGATATAGTATGAATATCTCTTAATTTTTACTTTTTATTTTAGGTGATATGAAAAAAAAAAATTGCTGATCATATTATTAAGCTGAAATAGTGGTTATGTTATTAGAAGAGTCGATGTCCGATGGATAAAATGTACTATTGAGTGAAGGCTTCGAACTATCGAACGTTACCCCAGACGAAGAGACGATATTGTAAAAGCAGCCGGAAAACAGTGGATTAAAATATCTAACTACCGGGAGCAGTAGGATAATCTAATAAAGGCGTATGTCTAATATTGGATAGTGCTGATGATTCTGTATTTCTGGAATAAATGAACCAAAATGTGATTTTATCAACGCGCTTGAGTTAATTTCGAAGAAGAGAGAGAAAATGTAAATATGCAGTGTATCTAAACGCCATTATATCTATTTGTTGTTTGCATTAATATTGTTGTAATCACATGCCCGGACACAGGACTGTTTATAGCATAAACAGCAGTTATTATCGTCATTAATTGTCATCGATGACGTAGTCTATGAAAATATAGTTGTTTTGATAGGATATTTATGCAACCACACACGCATATACACGTGTACAACCCTAGTTAACCCTTAAGCTTGTGTAAAACCCCATTACATACACATACGTGTGCCTGCACGCGGCTTTGCTAGCTCCAGGCCAGGACTCAACATATTTTAAACATTAACTTAAAATTCTAACATGTGGAAAATCTTGAAGAATAACACAAGTACCCAGCAGCGTGGCTAAAGATTATCATGCCCGGGGTGGTCTCTAAATTTGTTACCCCTTAAACTACCCGTCAATCATACTTAGACAAAAGGTCAAAATGACATAGGAAAAAAATAAAATAACACTATCTTTAGGTCACAGTCTGTTCCAAACGGTTAAGCAGAACTAGATTTTGCAATCTAGTTACTTTCATCGTTTAAATCGTGCCTTTCGGCCGTTTTGTTTAAGCTTTGTAAATCATACTTACAATAAACATTTTTTGGTTAAGGTTAATATCATTTTAAAATGTCATTTTCTTTATATTTTGATTTTTTGTGTCATTCTTAATACAAATTTCCCATTTATTTATTTTTTTGTCATTAAAATATAAAAAAAAATATTTAATTTTGACATTCGGTCATTGGTCATTCGTTTCCATGGTTTCATTGTTGGAATTTTAAATTTTGACATCCCAACGTGAAAAATCAAATAACCCAAGCAAGATCCCTTCTCGTGACAACCTAAAAGAACTAAATTCCCATTTAGTTCCGCTTCACCGTTTGGAACAGACTGTATATCAAATAAAAAAATTAATTTCAACATGCAAGCTACAAACAGAGCATATGTTACGCCGAATTAGTAAACATAGTAATATACATTAAAGTCTCAAAAAAAATAAATTAAAACCTATTGAAGAAAAACAATTACATGCCTTATTAAATAATCAACATTGTTTTTTAATCTTAAAACTGAAGCAACATCACAATCAGTATTTTTGACGAAATATACACTTTAATTTTATGTTAAAACTTTTTTTAAATTTTCGATGACATCGTCTAATAGAAACGCAAAATATTCTAATTTCAACATACAATGTACCTACAAAGCATACGAGTTGTGTAAATTAAGTAACCGGACTGATTTTAATTTTTTTTTTTTATTCGAATAGAATTACAATTCAATATTGTCTCAAAATAACTTCTTTGGGGAGCCACACAGTGCTGGAGACGGTTCTTCCAATCCTCATAGCAGTGATGGAACTCGGATACTGGAATAGCTTTCAGCTGGTCGGTTACGGACGTTTCAATGTTTTCAAGTGTCCCAAAATGACGTCCCGTGAGGTGATTTTTTAATCTTGGGAAGAGGAAAAAGTCACAAAGACTCAAGTCAGGCGAATAAGGAGGCTGAGGAGCCACAGGAATGTTTTACTGGCCAAAAACTCGTTTATTGAAATTGTGTGACAAGGCGCATTGGTCAAAATGTGATGAATGGTAGTGTGAGTCAAATTCAACTCTTTCCCGATTATTCTGACTGTCAACCAATGATCTGAACGCACAAGATCCTGGATTCTGTCGACATTTTCATCGGTTCTTGAAGATGAAGGCTTTCCGCTGCGTGATTCATCTTCAATCAACATTCTTCCTTCTGAAAATTCCTTAAACCACCAAAAAACCTGGGTCTGTCACAAAACACTGTCTCCGTAAGCCTGCTGAAGTTTTTCAAAAGTTTCCGTTGCACTGTGCCCAAGTCTGAAGCAAAATTCAAAAGTGCCAATTCAAAATTTATGCTAAAAATTTAGTGAAATCATCTTTTAAAATGCAAGTTTTTGGACCACAAGGAATATTATGTTTTGACTATGTTGCATTATTATTTCTAAATTCGTAACACTTGAATTATTTACAAATACAGTGAATTCTTTGCGTATACAGTGCAGCATCCTCTTGAAGATTTTCCAGACAAATGATTATTCCAACAAAATGATAAACTTTATATTATTGTCTTGGAGAAGATTTTATTAAGATATTTTTGTAGTCCATCTCTGCGTTATCTTAAAGCTGGCGTATCCGGAAAATCATCGTAGGTTTGAGAAGGATGCTAGGTGTCACTCTGCAAATATATCATGTGAGCTTAAGGTCGTGGTCCGCCCCTGACGGCCAAAAGGATAAGGATCTCCCCTACGCCGTGTCACTGTACAAGACAGGAATAACTGCTACATGTTGCATTCAACATACACCAAATTGTTTCATTCCAAGGACCAACATACGGAGCAAAACTGACAGAAAATAGAATATATATCATATGAAATAAACACCTTTTCACAATTATTTTACACCTGTTGTACTTCTTAGAAAAGAAAACAAAAAATAGGGATTCGACAAACGTATTTAGTAATATTTTAGTTACCATTTAAATACAAAATTTAATACAATCATTTATTTTTATTTATGAAAATATTCTGACAAATATGACAACATAAAGACATAATAAAATTCTGTATTTCAATTTTATATTACAAATTATATATTTGCTTTATTGTATGTTTCAGACGCAATAAAAATTGTGTAACAGCATGCAATTTCACAAATGAGACATAAAAGTTACTATGTTTTAACTATAGAATGCAGACGCATTAATTTCAATATCTAAGCTTGGCAACTTTCCACATGCTCTCCCCAACCACAATTACCATTTGTTGCACCTGGCACATCATTATCATTTATGTATACAGGTTTTATACATACACCAATAATCATACATTAGAACTACTTACTTTAACTAACTTTAAACAGAAGATTACACAAGAAAATTTTCTTAGATTTGAATGTTGTCTTGCGTGAAAGCAGTGGCGTCCATGAAAGCAAGGGATGCACTGTATCCCTGGGATAAATGGGGTTAAATAAATATAATAATAATAATAATCAGCACTGAAGGCCAAGCTGGCCCATGGCTTGTTTGACGATTTCTCGCCATTGCTCGCGATTCTTTACTTTAGCGTCCCATTTCTTTATCTCCAGTGTCTGCAGGTTTATGCAAACGGCATCTAACTACCTGCCTTTTGGTCAACCTCTTCTTTTCTTGGCAATTATTCTTCCTTGTAACATTAAATTCGTTACTCTGTCGTCTGGAAGACGCGATACATGACCCAACCACCTAAGCCACTGTGCGTTAATTACCCCAACTATCTTCGGTTCACCATAAAGGCCCATCAGTTCTTTGTTTTTTCTACGAATCACTATCCCGTCTGTCTTTTTTCCTCCATGTATTTTCCTTAAAACTTGTCAAACTTTCCTCTCCCATATCTCTACTCTATTCTTGCTATCATTGCTCAAGGTCCATAGTTCATATCCATACAACACCGTCGGCTTTATAATCGACTTATACACTCGCAGCTTTGTTTTTCTAGTCACTTTTTTTGATACGAGAAAGTTAAATAATGAACCTAAACATTTACTTCATTTTGCTAGTCTTGTTATTTCTAATTCTTCAATATTATTGCTACCTATTGTCACATCCAAATAAACGAAACTGTTTACTTCCTCAAAGCTGTATAGTAAATAATTAAGTTTTTGAAATTTTTTCATATTTTTTTTATTGTAAAGAGTGGAAATTTACCTGCAGTATTATAAAAGTAGAAAAAACATCGTGCAGCAAAAATTATGTGGCTCAAAAGTTGACTACCAATTTCTCTACAGTGTAGTCTCTGGGAAAAGTTCGTCATGACTCTCTACAATGTTTGGCGTGGGATCTCACGAATTTCTCGCAGAATGTTCTCTTTCAGTTGATCCAAATTTCTTGGTTTGTCGCGATAAACTCTTCTCTTGAGATAAACCCACAGATAAAAATCACAAGGGGATAAATCGGGTGAACGTGCCGGCCATTCGATATAACCTTGGAGCGAGATCAGCTTACCGGGGAAAATCTTGTTGGGCTATGGACTCCCGTGAGGTATGGGCAGTCGTCCCATCCTGTTGAAACAATACCCTCCTTAGAAGAATTCGACGGTGACGTAATTCACTGAGTTCACTGTCACTTTATGGCCATTCTCCTCAAAAAAATAAGGTCTTATCACTTCTGACCTACACACTGCAGCCCAGATAGTTACTCTTTGACAGTGAAGAGTCCACTGATGGAGTTCCCGTGGGTTATTTGGGGCCCAATAACAAAAATTTTGTTTATTGACACATCTGTTAAGGTCAAAGTGAGCTTCGTCTGAAGTCAAAACAATGATCCCAGGGTCTTCATGAATCATTCTTAAATTGGTTTCCGCAAAATTCAACCTTATTTCGAAATCTCGTGTATGTAACTCTTGAACAATATCAATCTTGTAAGGGTGGAAGCTCAAATCTTCATGAAAGATACGTCTTATAGAGCTGTTGGATATCCGAAGAGATCGGGCGTGAAGAATGGCAGAGCGACGAGGGCTCCGTTCAAAAACAAGACGAACCGCCTCGATGTTGGCAGGTGTTCTTACCGTTCGAGGGGACCCCCTCTCTTTTTTTTTTTGTTCCACAACTAGTGTTCTGAAAGTGTCGCAAAGTCAAGATTGTGAAAACTAATTTTAGCTCGGACTATGGACCATATACAAATGAAGCGGGAATTTTTATTATAATACAGGTGAAAATACAACTGATGACCTAAAGAAAAAGGCCCTCCCTTCCAAAATACAAGTGATGAGCAAAAAAAAGGTCCTCACTTCCAAAATACAAGTGAGTGACGGCAACGCGCCCCTGGCACTTGCCTCGATGCCAGGCCGTTCCTACGACTCTGTCCAGGACCTTGGGGCCCCAAAAACCCTGGGACTCCAGAAATTTTCCTCGGCTACCCCCCCTCTTTTCGGGCCTGGCTGTACCTCGGAAACACTGTGAACAGCAACAGCAACATCACGTAAGAAATAACTTTAAGAATCATTTCTGCAAACAAAGCCTACTATGCCCTTAACAGCCTCAGATCACGGTTGATAACCTGGCACACAAAAATAAGATTATACAAGACCCTTCCCCAACCCATACTCACATATGGAAGTGAATCTTAGACACTTACACAAGAACAAGAACGCCGGCTGAGAATCTTTGAACGCAAGATCTTACGGAAAATTTTCGGTCATGTTCAAGAGGATGGCATATGGAGAATCAGAAGAAATGACGAGCTGCACGATCTTTATAATGAACCAGATGTAATTCATAAAAAGTTCCAGAATACGTTGGATCGGATACGTTATCAGAATGCCCAACAACATGCCAATAAGAAGAGTATTCGATAGCGTTCCAGGTACAAACAAACCAAGAGGAAGACTTCGAATGAGATGGCTGGACAATGTGTACAAAGACCTGCAAAGAATCGATGCCCATAATTGGAAAAGATTAGCGCGTGACGCGGAAGATGGACGAAGTTTGTGGAGGCGGCAAAAACCCTCTAAGGGTTGTAAAAGCCAATTGATTAAGTGATAAAAAGAACGTCAGTGTAGCGAACCCGGTATGTTACTTTACAACGTACCATTTATTGTCCACTAGGTAGCGAGCCTGTGATATTATATGAAGTCTAATCTCAACCTGAAATGAGATTCCTGACTAAAGGAGTTCGGGTAGTAGGCGTGAATGTTTTCCAGGGTTCATCATTACGATATGTGAATTAAATGATATGTATTAGTGTACTTACCAACCGACTGATCGGGCACCTTATAATAAGTCTGGATCTTAAATGTTCACTTAAGTTCTTAAAGGTGAAGGTTTACATACGTTAAAGCGGTTTAAAATTAACGAATTAAATTTATTAATAGTAATATTTACAAAAAAGTTTAAGTTTGAAAGATTAACATGTATTTAAAATAATGAATAAAATAAAACAAACAGAATCGAGTAGTCCACCAGAATGCCGACACAGTTTCTCTAAGAATTCAACAAATTAGATGTTAATGCTATGCAGAACTAATCTCGTCTTCAGAGAGATGTGTCTTTATAAGTCGATTTTAGGCATTTCGTGGAAAAAGGGTTTAGTGTTGTTCAAGGTGATGCTAGTGTTCAGAGTTATTAAGGAATAACTCTGAAAAAATGTCTCCTTGAACAATGAACCATTTAAAAAATATTTTAAAGTTACGTATTGTAAAAGTAAAATTTCTAAAATTTTATTGTATGAATTCTCAAAAATATACCCTTGTAAAAAAACCAAAAAACGATGGCAACCCCTTTTAAAGAAATTCTCGCGACGAGTGTTTTGTAGACTAGTCGATTCGTTACATCAGTGCCAAGGTGCACATTAATTTATTTTCTGAAATCCTGATATTGGTTTCCACTAAGCCTTCCCTTAAATGAGTACCTGTCTCTCTGAATTAATATTCAGGAATATGGGGCGTGCCTCAGACGGCGTGTTAAGCTTGCGGTCTCGAATGTCGTCAAAATCAGTCGTTAAGTTCTGCCAGAAAGGACAAATCGCGACCTGAAAGTCTCTGACACCTAGGAATTAAGCTGTAAAACCTTATTATTTATAAAAAAAATCTGTAGTAATTAAAGGTTTGTTTTAATGTTATTAAAATATATATTTATATAAAAAGTATTCATCATCAAAGCACATAGAATACTCAATTTAATATTTATAATAAACTTAGTAATTAACTTAGCGCTTTAGAAACTAAATTTTAAATATTTCAAAGGCGAGATACATTCAAGTGACAGTCATCCCTATTTTGTATTTAGTTTGCGCCATCTACCAACATACTTTTAATTAATCACGTCTTTCATACACAACACTTGACGACGAAAACATTAAATAACTCTTTTTCAACTTTCCATGTTTATTTAGGTCTATGTTTCTGTATAAATAGCAAGTTTATTAATGACATTATAAGAAGACTTTAATGTTGGAGAAGGATATTCAAAAGGACATCACAAATTAAGTCTAGTCCTCACATTGCAGTAGAAAGGATACGTGATGACAATACAACGGGTGTTTAATAAGTCACTGACTTATTTTTTTTTCCAAAATACGACTTGTTTCCTGTTTCTTTGGTTTAAGTGGAACTAGATTTGTAATTTAAGTAACTTTTACAGTTTAAATGCGGATTTTAATCATTAAAAACTAGAAGTAGTTTTCACAATAGAACAAAATAGAAACGTATTTATATAATAAGGGTTTAGCTTCAATTTGCCGCATCGAAGGTAAACATACTTTGATTGGTTTACAAGATTGCGTCTATAATGCAATTTGCTTATTTACAATTATGTACATAACAGTTTGTTCTACAATTAAAATATCCTATTAGATAGATAAAAATTCGCTACAAATTTTGATATATAGATTGTTATTAATTTTATTCACGATTGTTAGTTTTGTATAAGAAACTATTGAGAACTATAGGGTTATCGCCGTCTTAAAGTAAGATTTCTCGTTCGATGCTAAGAGTTTTCAGCAAGCCATTTCTTCATGTTTGGAAAGAAGTCATAGGAGCCATCTCACATCTGAAGAAGAGGGTGGATGAGGAAGCAATTCGCAGCGCAATTCGACCAATTTGGCCATTGTAATTGCAGAAGAGTGCGCTGATGCATTGTCATGGTGGAACAGAAATTTTTTCAACAAGAGTGCCCTCTCACAGAGGTTTTCTTTCCCCCGGAAGGAAAATTTTGAAAAATTTCATTACATATTGCAATTTTAAAGCTGTTTTTCATGTAAAAATACGCAGAACAAAATTAAGAAAGGGTGTTTATGAAGATTCTTTATAGGTCCTCCAAGACTACACTTTTAGCCCGACTGTTAACACATTGATCGCCAAAGAATTTTATGCAAGATGATCATTAAATGGTCTTTGTTTTTAAGTTTTGTTGGTTAGGATATGTTAATATAAAGTTTTTTTTTCGGTGTAGTTTTATAAATAAGTGGTTTTTAGGGTTTTGTAGGTATGACCAAAAAACCCTTAAACCGTCATTTGTTGTCTGCCTGTCTGTCTGTTCGGTAAAAATTGTAGACAAACGGCTAAACCTGGCGAGTTGAAATTTGGTATGCTTATATAACTTTTTGACCCGCGAAGGAAAAATACTAAAACATCTAAAAAATATACCCCATAAAAATATAAACAAATTTGTGCTCATCGGAAAAAAATATTTTTTTAAAATTCTGAGTAGGATTTTAAATGGAAGCCCTTTTGCAAAATAAATTATTTTGATGCGATTTTTGCCTAAACTGTGCATAAAAGATTTTGTCCCACACCCTGTAGCCCAGATGGTTTAAACTAAAAATCTTAAAAAATTCTAAGTAATGTACATGTGAACCGGAATAGTACAACAGGAATTTTTGATCAGGTTATGTTTTCGGAAAATAACGCATTTTTTGTGTTTTTTGGTTGACGATGTACAAAAGTTATAATTATGTAACACACTATACTAGAAGGCGTATCCTGGTTAGTTTGCTCGCTTGCTACGTAGCAAACTAGAGTTCGCTCCCGGGCAGAGGAGACAATTTTATTTTTTGTTTTTTTCCATTTTTATTTTGTTTAAATTATTTAATCAAAATTATATAGTTAAAATTATATTTTGGCAAATGTTCCATTTAATTTTTAAGAGCGCAAATTTAATAACCAGTTGTAATTGTTGGAATTATATTTTCATTTTATGTGTCATGTATACGAAACCAGAAAGGCAGAGCATATGACTTAAAATAACCAACGGAAGCCATAGGCGCAATTTTCAAAATCTTAATGAACTATATAAAAAAAATACTGCACATATTTAGAAACCTAAATAATTGTATTAGGTATTCAAATTAAAATTAACGAAAAAATATTTTAACATAAAATTTGTTTTTAAAGCTCTTAGATTAACAGACAATAAATTATTTTTAATATATCGTTCATTTTGCCGTGATTACTACAAAGCAAAATTTGTCCTACACACTCAGCATGCCGCCTTCACTTATTATATACCTACCTGCGAAATCCTGCAATGTGTGAAAATTCACACTTCACATATTTTTTTTACTTTATTCTAATTGAACTACATTTTTACCGACCGCCAACATTTATAAGGGAGGTATTGTGATCATACCGATTTTGACATTTCGAGTGTTTGTGTGTTTTTATTTTTATTTCCTTCCTTCTTAGTAGGGGCCGGGCCCCGGTCTACGTAGGTTATCATGCCTCCTTGTTATTATATACCTGCGAAACCCTGCAATGTGTGAAAATTTACACTTCGCATCAATTTTTTTTTAGTTTTTAGTTTATATTTATACAATGTAATTTTAAGTACTAATAATTTAAATTACATCACGCCGCAATCGACTGGTTGGGCAGCCCTGGTATATAGCATCTATTTTTCTGTTTCAAACCAAATAGTAAACCCCAAATACAAATAAAGAGAGACACAGTGAACAAAGCTGATATACATAAACCATTATACAATTGAAAATCCAGCTTTAAATACGTGAATCTTTTTAATTAATCAAGCTAATATGAAACACTTGAGACTGTCTGAACGTACAGACTCATTAAGAACAAAACATGTAATTGTCCTGTTATGGATCTCATTACCTCATTGTTCATCATGTAAGACTCAGTTTGCATTACTCCGGGCGTTCAGGCGTTCACTGGATAAAATATTAACAGAATTTATGTAAGAGTATAGATAGTCTGCTTTGAATGCTATTGTTACAGTCTTAGGGGGAAAGTGAATAAATAAGGATTTTGGGGAGAAACGCATCTGTTTGTAATATAGTTGATATTCTAACCATTTAGTAAGACTACGAGACTGAACGTGCTTAAGCTGAAAGATACATTAATTATATTCATAATAAATTAATACCTAAATAATATAGTTACGTAAAAGCAGCATCATTTTAACTTTAGAATAACTATTTTTAGTATAGGTCAAAACTTTACGTAAGGTTGCGAAGGTAAATGGAGAAGCTAAGGAGAGTTGTTTACGGAGCGCAGGAACGCGAGTTCGGATACCCAACACCTACTTCGGATTTTTATCTTCTGAAATTGTGAAGTCAGCTCTGGGTTCGACTCAGCCTGAGTATTTAATACTTCTGCCAAATTTCAACTTTCTACATCTTTTGATAACTTGCGAAAAAATAACTTACGGGTTTCCACCTAGTGACTTTTCACAATTTCTACCGAACAGACAGACAGACACATAAAACCTGTTTATACAGGGATAATAAAACCGGTCGAAACGTCATACTGGTCTAGAAACCTGCCTACATGGCCCTAAATATCGTAAAATTTGATAACTTGCGAAAAAATAACCTATGTGCTTCTATTTAGGGACTTTTCACAATTTCCACCGAACAGACACATCGGTCGAAACGTCACACTGGTCTAGAAATGGAGAACTTACCTTCTCTGCCCCTTATACGCCATCTAGGTGTTGGGATTCTATTATTCATTTAATTTTATTAAGGAAAGTTAAACGGGTACTATGCACGAATCACACAGGAATTGATACTTTATACAAGTGTTTTCCAACCTTTTTGTCTATGCGGCACAGTATTATGAAAAAAATATATATGTGAAGTGTGAATTTTCACATATTTCAGGGTTTTGTAGGTATTTAATAAGGGTAAGAAGCCAACATAATACTAGATGTCTAGGAATATTTGTTGTATATTTTGTTACTTATTTGAGTAGCTTATTTTTAAACAAAATTTAAATAATTTGCGAAAATTTCAGAACTAAATTAAAACTAAAAAATCCCAATGTTTTTTCCGCATTTACATCTCACTCAAGGTTTGATTAAAGTATTAAGAAATAAATTGATAAATGGCTTTTTTTTTTTAAATTTTAGCAACTTATTTCTCACTATTAATAATGTGTTTTTTGATTTATAAGTAGGTATCTCATTACTATAGATGATTTATTCATCTTTGATACGTTAAAACAAAAAACTAAAGTAATTCAAACAATAGGTTGAATCACGACGTTAATAGTAGACGAAACTTACTGAACGTTACACACTACACTCTACACACATAAACTCGGTTCTCGACGGTTAAAAAAATATATATTATAATTTTAATTTTAAAAAAAGAGAAAACCTCAGCCATAAATACAAAAATCCATGACATTACTAGCCATAATTTAGCTATGAATTAATTTTTTTTATTAATTTTGTCAAAAACACAAAAATTACAATATTTTCTAAAACCGAAATCTAATAAAAAAAATTCTCTCGTACGGTTCCAGTTTAGACCATTGTATAGTTATATTCCTTTTTTAAAATTTTTTGATTTTTAGTTTATCCTTTTTGCGTTAAAGGATATGGTACAGTAATTTTTTTAGTAAATTATTAAAAAATCTTGTTAAAATTAAAACATTTCTAAAAACTTTCTTTAAAGTCTTAAAAGCTTTGTTTTGATATCACACAATACATTTTTTTAAATAATTATTATATTGAACGACACAACAAATTCTTTATTTTGCGAAAAAATAATCTGATCAAAAATTCCTATTGAACTATTCCGGTTTCCATCTATGTATATTATTTAGATTTTTTTCTTTAGATTTTTATATCAAATAGGGTGTAGGACAATAGTAAGTAAAGTTTTGAGAAATTGAATGTTTAACCGGTTTTTACCGGTTACCAATCCTGATTTAAGTATAGATATGTATATATAATATCTATAATAAAAGTGTTTCTTTTTAAATCGTCATATATGCGAAATCAAAAAATCATTTTATTTTAAATACTAACACGATAACATTGGTTCTACCTATACTTGACAAATATTTTATATTTTTATGTACTTTTTTCCATGTTTCTTTAAACAATTTTAACCTCGTATTTACCAAGGATTGGTACATACATGACCTTCCGCTACAATTCTCAATCTCTATGATAACTGCATATCACAGGCTGAAGATGCATTTACTGAAATAAAATGCGAAACGTCCCATTAATTAATTTATTTATTTCACCTATATGGCGATTTAAAAAGAAACACTTTTATTATACTGACTCGTCAAGATCATCCATTGATATATAATATTTATACAGTGGCGGCGCTAGCTCTTAAAATCTGGGGGGGAGCAAAAGATTTTGAGTAAAATTAATGACCTAAAAGAAAGATCCTCACTTCTAAAATATATTTTTTTCCAAGCAATAATAGGGAGGCCAGCTGGGGGCCAGAGCAACTTTTAGCCCCCCCCCCCCTCCTCGGACCGCTCGCTAGCGCCGCAACTGTATTTATATATTTTTAAATTATGTTGCATAATCCACAAATAAATGTGTGGATGCGATTTTAATATATGCGGATGCAGTTTGTATGCGGATATCAAAAAATGTATCCACGCAGGGCTTTAGTTTTGAGCAAGAACGTTTCTGGAGAGTTTCAGTAATTCCGAACGCATTCTTTCATATTTGTAACAATTTCATTTGACATTTTTATTGTTCAATATAAATTGAATTATTTAGACACTATAAATAAAATATCGAATGATCGGTTTATAGTTTTTACGTTTATTGATTTTATAAGCTTATTGTTCAATTGTATTTGTGCTACAATACATTTTATCGGCTTCTTCAATTCCCATATGTGCTATACTTTTTCTTCGATTTATAATCAATCATATTATAGAACTAGAACGAGAAAAAAATATAATATTATTTTTTACTTTCAAGGTGTTAAGACGCGTTCAGAATAAAATTGGGCTTTCAAAATAGATATGTTTAAAATAGTCAAACAGACCTTATTCACATTCACCTCATTCAACAGATGTTACTAATTTAAATCTATATTAATAAAATATAAGGAGTTTGGTTTCTACATGTTTCAGATAATCATAAAGTCCATTCTACATTATACTTTTTTCAATACTTTTTTCAATACTATCCAACTCTGACGTCATTTCAACTTTTGATACTACAGAATATAGTGGGGGAAAAAAATAAGAGACAGTGAAAAATTTTATATCTTCCATCTCTTATTACTTTTGTTGCCAACTTAAAAATTTTTAGGT
The DNA here is from genome assembly GCA_963971575.1 of Liopterus haemorrhoidalis. NCBI lineage: Eukaryota > Metazoa > Arthropoda > Insecta > Coleoptera > Dytiscidae > Liopterus > Liopterus haemorrhoidalis. Next base: position 40,859,721 of record OZ020619.1, read on the forward strand.
TCAGATGGCAGACAACAATTTGGTTATAGTGAACCAATTTATAAATATTGTTTAATTGTGCTAAGTTTATATTTAATTATATGACCCAAATAAACTTCTTATCAACTTAATAAACTACTAAAAGTTAAGTTGTAAACAAAAACTAAAAAGTTGGTGTTGGTACGACTGAAAAGTACAGAACTGTCAATCGAAAATTTGACCGGGGGTAGTTTTGGATGACAGTTCTGTACTTTTCAATCGTACCAACACCAACTTTTTAGTTTTTGTTTACAACTTAACTTTTAGTAGTTTATTAAGTTGATAAGAAGTTTATTTAGATCATATAATTAAATATAAACTTAGCACAATTAAACAATATTTATAAATTGGTTCACTATAACCAAATTGTTGTCTGCCATCTGAACCTAAAAATTTTTAAGTTGGCAACAAAAGTAATAAGAGATGGAAGATATAAAATTTTTCACTGTCTCTTATTTTTTCCCCCCACTATATTCTGTAGTATCAAAAGTTGAAATGACGTCAGAGTTGGATAGTATTGAAAAAAGTATTGAAAAAAGTATAATGTAGAATGGACTTAAGACAATATACACAAAAAACTCAATTTTCGTCTGTCTTATTTATATTTTCGGCCTCATATTTGGTTTCTACATGTTTCAGATAATCTTAAGACAGTATATAAAACTCAATTTTTGTCTGTCTGTTTGTCCGAGATTCACGCAAAAACGGCTGGAAATATTTTCACGTAATTTGGTTCGAGGATATCATAAAGCCAGGATTCCAACATACGATATAAGGCATCTCAAAAATTTTATTTTATGTTTCGTGGTTAAAACTGTTTACTAAAAAACTTTAAATATCTCCCTTATTATTGACCCAGTGTTGGCGCTAGTGGGGGTCCAGGTGGGCCGGGCCCCCAATATGTGGTCTGGCCCCCAGTTGCCCCCCCCCAGAATTGCTTGGAGAAAAAATAATTTTAGAAGTGAAGACCTTTTTTTTTTAGGTCTTTACTTGTATTTTCATATGTGAATGATAAAAAAATTATTTCAAATATTTCGTGCCCCCCCAAATTTTACTTAAAAATTTCTTGGCCACCCCAGATTTTTAGAGCTAGCGACGCCTCTGTATTGACCTAATAGGAAAATATTATTATAACAAAAATTGTTTATAGGAAGAAAAAAAATCTTTTTTGTTCAAAGAATTTTTCAATTACATGAATATTTGGGGAGTTACGGGGGGACACCCTAAAACTAAAATCTACATATATATCCCTTATTATTGACTAAACAGTAAAATCATATTTGACAAAAATAGTTTATAAAAAGAATTTTTTTTTTTTGTTTCTATGCATTTTTTCGTTTAGATGAATATTTGGGGAATTACGGAGGGGCACCTTAAAGCTAAGCTTTTGAAGTATCTCCTTTATTATTGACTTGACAGCAAAAACAGGAAAAATTGTTTATAATAAAAAAAACAAATCTTTTTTGTTGTATATACTTTTTCGATTGAATGAGTATTTATACTTATTTAATTTACATCAAAAATTTATATGAGGAAACACTTATTTTTTCGGTTTAATGCAGTATTTAATAAGATATATTTGGGAAACTATGGGGAGAACTATCTATAAACGAAGTAGCTCACATCAAAGCGTTATTCACTGAACATAAAAAATATATACAAAAGAGTGGTTAGAATAAAGAAATGAATATTTACTTTTCTGCTTTTTGGGGTTAAAAATTAAAAATTAAAATTACTCCCTTATTACTGAACAGCAAAAATTTATATAACAAATATTGTTAAGAATAAGAAGATCTCTTACTAAATGCATTTTTTTTTATTGGATAAATATTTGGAGAGACTTAACAGCAAAACTTATATTAAAAATATTGTTAAGAATAAGAAGGCAAATTTTTTATCGAAATGCTTTTTTTTGATTGGATAAATATTTGGAGAGTTAGCAAAAAATTTAAAACTTAATAAAAAATTAATATCTCTTTTACTATAAAACTTTTACTAAGGTGTATTAAGGTTTTTCGCCTTCTTTTGACTTGCAGTATCACCCATTAAAAAAGAAATAAGAAGACCGAAAACACCCTGTATATATATATATATATATATATATATATATACCTTTAATTTATGTGTATATAATTATTTTCTTTGTGTTGGGAAATTAACGATAAATTTCAATTCATTACTACATTATATTTATTTTAATTATTATTAGTTGTTCTTTGCTTGTTATTTTTTACAATATCTGATCCTATATTCGAGTCAAGTTGATTATCATGATTTTTAAATCTGTCAAAGTATTTTTTTTTTTTTTTGTGAATTTATTTGTAGATTTTGATATCGTTGACATTTTAATAGATTTATACATGACACTAATTCGCCCATAATTCTGGTATTTTCCAATTATTGGGAGACATTTATTTTTAATAAATTGTAAGTTTTATAGATTTCAATTGCCCTGTTGGACAAGCGTATGTTAATATTGTCCTGATTTTGTAAATTATCAAGTTATTATTTGACAAGTACGATCCTTTGTTGTAAATTTTGAAAAGTGATCTTAAAGCAGTATTAGCCTTTTCACAAATATTTTTGAGATGTTCACTAAAAGTAAAAGATTTTGCTACGGTTACTCCTTTATATCTTGCTGTAGGTTTAAGATTTACTGTATTTTCATATAAATATTAGAAGATTATTTGAACAAGGTTATGGACCCAAATCTTAATAATTCCTCCTATTCGATGCAAAATGGGGCAATTAATTTTCATTATATCTAAATCATTCCGGTTATATGTTTGTAGAGAAGCTATACTTCACAGGGAACATGCTAGTCTTTCCCCTTGGAACATGAAAATAATTAAAATGTAAATTCTGCAAAAAATATGTTCCATACGTGACTGGATGTCAAGTCACGTGACCCGTTTTTCCAACACTGTTGACACAACTTGATACAATGTCTACGAAATTAGTATATTTGTAAGCGTTTGACGAAGTATTAAAAGAAAATGTTTTAAATGTTAAATTGTCGGGTTTGCTTTTTCCCTTAAAAATTTTACACTTCGCAGAGGGTGTGATGAATCCTAAATAATACTGGAATATAAAAAAATGTTAATTTATCTTACTTGTTAGATTCCGTAATGAAGAAGACAACAAACGGAAAACGATATTTCAGTTATGGAACCAACAGGGCCGAATTGAAGGCTTAGACCAGGAGTAGGAATTATTTATTTCTCAGTTCAGAAATGTGTAAGGGGACCGCATATTACCAAAAATAGGGAACATAAATTATAATTTCTCAATTTTGTTTAAATTATGTATCGGACATCTTGATAAAATTATTTTTCTCACGACCGGACGTAAAACCGACTTTACGTACTTAGTTTTTGATCTATAAAGTGTCACAGAAAAAGGATTGTCCGTCATGGTTGATCTTATAGTTGACGTAACAATAATTTAAATAATAAAATTTATAGGTCCAAATCAAAATCGATTTGACTGCGCACTTTGTTTATGTAGTTAGCTGTCTTCAGCCATCAGTATTTGGGCCTCTTTGTGGTGTTTTTATCAGTTTATCTTTTGCGTGGAAAATGAGCACGCTACGTAAACATATTTTTTCGCAACCTGGTGTAAAACCTACTTGATGTATCTAGTTTTTGATTTATAAAGTGCCACTTTATTCCTTAGGGATTTTTTAAAAATTTTATTCCCTCAATAAAGTGAAAAAATCTATTAAAAATCTATAAAATCTATTAAATTTATTATTTATTTTAATACTAATATTACTAGAATTTACAACATTAATATAGTGACCTTCAATCTCCTCGTTAAGTATGCTTATAAGTCTCTAGATGGAAGCACGTATGAGCAGTTTCTTTGATTTAAGCGGAACTAGATTTTCAAATCTATAATATATATAAAATAATATATAATAATAATAATATATTTATTTGTGTTAAATACATGACAATATGCTTACACAAGTCAAAAGTTATAAAATTGAATAATACAATATATCATTAACAGATTAAAATATTAATTTAAAGTCACAGTAATAAAAATACATAATAAAAATAAAATACCAGGACAAGAACATTATAATTTTGACAAATTTACAAATAGTTACAACAGAGATATGTAAATAAAATTAAATAAAAAACAAGTCAGGTTTCATATGGATTTAAAAGCATATTCATATCGTCTGTAAGGAATTCTTCATAGCTATAGAATGCTTTATTCTTAAGAAAAGATTTTAATATTTTTTTAAAGGCGTTAAGTGGCAAACATTTAATGGTTTCAGGTAAGATATTGTAGAACTGAATGCAAAAGTAGTTAATAGAGTATCTTGTACTATTGACTCTAATAAATGATGACCTTATTAGGTGTTTACCTCTTGTTCCATAGCTATGAATGTGTTCCTGGCAAGTGAAATTATCTTTGTTTATATGCATATGTATGCATATGTAAAAATTGTAAAATGCTGCCGGCAATCTTGTCTGTACTTCAGACCACCAATCACTCTAATAACTCGCCGTTGTAGGCGAAAAATTCGCTGGGTATGTGTAGAGTGTCCTCAAACCAGCAGAGCATATGTGATGTGCGACTCAAACAGGGCATGATAAGCAGTTACTATACATATCTGGGTACATTAATCCTAAGTTTCTTACGCAAAAGATGGGTTTACATAATTTAACTGCGGTAGCCTCCTCATGTCTTTCCCAGCTTAGGTGAACACTAATGGTGACTCCTAAAAAGGTCACAGGGTCTTGGCTATTGTTTTCTGGTGTTGGTCTTAGAGAAAATAAGAACTGTTGGATCGATTCATTTAGACTTAGTTGGTTGGCCAAAAACCAATCTTGCGCAGCTTTTATTAAGATGTTATTGGTTATTTTCATTTCCTGAAAGTCTACGGACTGATTAAGTAGCGTGGTGTCGTCTGCATATAGAACTGTTTAAGTGTTGGCTTTTTTCTTGAAGAACGGCAAATCATTTATATAAAACATAAACAACAATGGACCTAATATTGAACCTTGTGGCACACCAAAATGGATTTTTTGTTCGTCAGATTTTTTATTATTAGTCCAAATTGCTTCCGGCCTGTTAGAAAGGAGTTTAGCAGCTGACAACTGTTTGGACTAATAACAAGAAATTTGTTTGATTAGTAAATCATGTGGCACACAATCAAAGGCCTTTGTTAAATCGAAGAAAGTGGTAGTACTATACAGTCCATTGTCGAATCCATTTATTACAAAGTCCATAAACTCCAGAAGATAATTTTCTTTAGGAAAAGCCATCTTTAATGTATAAAAAGTTAGCTAGTGAATATTTAAGAAAATTTAAATTCCATTTAGTTCCGCTCAAAGGTTTGGAACTATAGAAGTTTTTTCAAAATTAATGTAATTTTACGATTTTTAATATATACCCACAATTTGTGATCACTTGCTAGATACTTACAAATATGCTTTTCACATATTTGTAAGTATCTAGCAAGTGATCACAAATTGTGGGTATATATTAAAAATCGTAAAATTACATTAATTTTGAAAAAACTTCTATAGTTCCAAACCTTTGAGCGGAACTAAATGGAATTTAAATTTTCTTAAATATTGTTTTTGAACAGGGTTGGATACGTTGTTTTTCATTTTGTTTGAGGAAATATTGATCCTAATCAAATACCGTGAATTTAAAAAAAAAATATGTAAAGTGTGGATTTTATCCGCGCAATTAATTACTTAATAATAAAATCATCAGACCATCAAACACTTCTCATAAAATTTGCGAGCAAAGAGGGCATTCGGGTACAATACACGAGGTAATAAGCACTTTAAACTCAGAGAGAGATATTGGTCAGTATGTCTACCTCTTTCTCACATTATGAACTAGCAATGAATCAGACAGAGATAAAAGGCAGCTTTAACAAGAAGTGATTCTAAAACTTTTAATGAGCAGCATTAAAATCTGAGATGATTAAATTTAGGATACTAATTATGTTACAAAATATTATTTAAGGTTTACGCAAAAGGTAGCGAAACGCGAGGATTTTTATTAAATTTTGTGTAAAATTTGTTTTAAGGTAAAATTTTTCTTGGGTAAGTTATTCGGAGGTTTGATTATACATAGCTCTTTGCTTTGTTGTGTCTTATCCAAGTATCTTGTACACCAGCGCTATATTTTCTGTTGCAAAAGCAAAAGCAAACTTCGTCCCTGGATAGGCCCCGCGCAGAATAAGTTTTTCAAGTACAGTGAAAGCTCATAAGCAGACATGGTGCATACTTTTTTGTCCGATTAAAGCCGTATTGAGAGCTATAAATAAATACATTGTGCATTGTGAATTGTTCACTGTAGATCGTCACTAATCAGTTTGTCATATGGTAACTCAAGAGAAAGTTCACAGCTCTAAATTTAACATACAGTCTATTCCAAACGGTTAGGCGGAACTAACCGGAATTTTCATTTTTGTAAGTTATTATTATTGCAAACCCTGGTGATATGCAGACGCGGAAATTACGCCAGATCCCGCACAATGCAGAGTGATCCGAACAATACTACTTTCTGCATCCTGCGGGTCAAAGAGGTAGCAGAAAATCTGCAGGCGGGAATGGACTCGATTTCCCTTCGGTATGAGGCTTTCTTACCACCCAAAACTCAAACTATCAGGACTACAAATTTAACTTTATACCCTGCTTTCTAAGCTCGGACAAGAGATCCATTTACTTGGACCTGTCTTCCTCTTCCTTGAGAAAGATTCTTCTCAGCTGGATTTGAAACTTCGATCAGAACCATAATTTTTATTATTATTATTGTTATCATGCTCTAGGTTAACATATTTTTCAGTAACTAAACCAGAACACTTGTTTCTCTCTCTCTCTCTCTCTCTCTCTCTGTGTGTGTCGAACACTACTGAGAAGTGACATTTCCGGTGGCGGCGCTGTGATTCAAGGCAATATGGCTGTTGGCTCTAGTACTCAGCTGTCATTATGCTTTGTCCTGTCTTTAGTGGCAGCCAAAAACACTGCAATATATTCTGCTTTTATAGTTTTTACAACTTCTGTCGACAAAAAATCAACACTAAAACATACGTAATAAGTTCAAACAGTACTATAGTGTCTAGTACAATATTTGACTACCAGACAGCGTACTCTAGCGTGTCAGTTCTCAAAAAATTTTATATTTTAAATAATACCAGGAAATTAATCGGTTTAAGTTTGGGATTTTTGAAGAGTATTTAAACTATATAATGTAAAGTGTGGGCAGGCCATACTTGTTTTTGCTATTTCTATTTTCTATGATATTAAGTTCTTGTTTACGATGGTTTATACGTATTTACGTTGGCATACAACTAACCTATTGTGGAAGAAGCTTAAAGCAGCGCGAAAATAATGTGTTGGCTACGCGGGATAAGAAAAATAAACATAATATTTTCTTATTAGTTGGCCGCATAAAATCGTTCGACACGTCGCATTCGTCCCACGGGCTGCTTACTCCTATATTTGGTCTAAATAATAAATTATCCGCAGAATATAGGTGGATATCCGCGGATAATACTCGAAAAAGTAACAGTATTTTGATATTCTCTGAACTGACCAAAGAATTAGTGACGTCAGAGAGAGATAGAGAGAGACAGATATATTTGACCACATTCCCCATCACTCTCTATTTAATAATTCTATTCATTCCCTGACCTAGACTAAACCATGGATATAATAATTTCATATTGCACATTGCAATCTATTAGATATTGTTGAGCTCACAAACTGAGCTTGGCGCGTTGTGAGACTGCTCGTTATCTACAGGATGCGGAGCGTCGCGACGGCAGGCGAACGTCGGCAATACAACAATGAGACTATGCAGAGATTGCGGAACTTATACGCGCCCCGAGGGACACACAGTGCAGTACGTCAATGGAAGGCTACATGCTTTTGATGTCAGTAAAATGGATTTAAGGTGTGATGGGTTATCTTAATGAATAAGATCCTTTAGGATATTAAGGACATGGGCGCACTTAAGAAAATTGTAAGCTGGTCAGTGGTGTACATTACATTAATTAAAAGGGAGAGGGATATGTAGATAAAGGGATGGGGTTTTCAATTAATTTGTTGAAAATATACAAGTAAAATAGTTTACAATTTTTTGGATTTTATAATTAAATCCTAGAAACCATTAGCGGGGAGTTGGGCAATCTCGACCATCCTAGGGTTATCTATTGTAATAATGGAGTGGGGAGGAATTGTATTTATTAAATAAGGGTCAAAGAATTTTTCGTCGACATTTTATTTCAACAAGTTCGACAAGTATATAACAAAATAAAAAATAATTTTAAAAAAATATATATTATTGAAGTACCGTTAGACCAGTATGCAGACCTCTACCAAATAATGCATAAAGAAAAAATACAGATGGCTTTACCTAACATAGAAGCAATCCTACGACTACTTCTTAGTTTAATGGTCAGTAACTGCTTTGAAGAGAGGTCTTTTTCAAACTTAAAAGAATTAAAAATGAATTAAGGAGCACAATGTCTTAAGACAGGTTATCTGCTCTGAGCATTCTGAGCATTGAGCAGAAAGTTATAAACTTAGAAATATTTTAAAAAAAATCAACTGTGGCCACCACAGGACTAACCGCTATCACAAAGTACTTGTATAAAATACATTTTAGCAGCAGAGCAGAATTAACTTGGCCTAATATTTTCTAAAAGAGTTATTATTTATCTTGACCATGGAAACGTTACATATAAGTATAAAAAATAGATAAAAAAAAAAAATCGAAAAATTTTTCTAATTTTTTTCGTTTTATCAAAAAATGTTTCAAATAAAAGTTGTTAGTTATTGCTTCTATAGTAACTTTTGTTAAATAACTTTTTTCGAAATATTTTTCTGTTGTTAAATTTCCGCAAAAACCTAAAAATCGATACGAGTAAACTCCCATTTTTAGGCAACCGATTTTTACCAAAAGTTGGTCAACTTGTGCCATTGATGTCAAAAGCTTAAATATGAATTTTCATAAAAATCCTTTCAGCGGAATTTGCTCTGCACGTGTACACAGATAGACGGACGGACAGATAGACAGACAGCCAGACAGACAGACAGACAGATAGACAGACAGACAGACAGACAGACAGACAGACAGACATCATGCTAAAAATAGTCAAAACTTTACGTAGGGACCTCAATTCGTGGAGATCCATCGAAATCTCGAAATGTCAAAATCGGTATGATTTTTGAATTAGCACATATGACTAACATAATACATACAGTCTGTTCCAAACTGTTAAGCGGAACCAAATGGGAATTTAGTTCTTTTAGGTTGTCACGAGAAGGGACCTTGCTTGGGTTATTTCATTTTTCACGTTGGGATGTCAAAATATAAAATTCCAACAATGAAACCAGGGAAACGAATGACATATGTCAAAATTAAATATTTTTTTTTACGTATTTTAATGACAAAAAAATAAATAAATGGGAAATTTGTATTAAGAATGACACAAAAAATCAAAATATAAAGAAAATTACATTTTAAAATGATATTAACCTTAACCAAAAAATGTTTATTATAAGTATGATTTACAAAGCTTAAATAAAACGGCCGAAAGGCACGATTTAAACGATGAAAGTAACTATATTGCAAAATCTAGTTCCGCTTAACCGTTTGGAACAGACTGTACGTTATTTAGTACAAATTTATTGCGTAGAATAGTGTTTTACCTTGAATTTAGTGGGTTTTTATGACGTCACGATCATTTTTTAACAGCCTGTATAATACTTATTAACATGCACTGTTTGTTTGGTAAAAAAATGGTATTTTCATTTTTCAGTGTTTTTTCAAAAGTATCTAGTTATACCTATCTGGATACAAAAATTTTTGGCATGTATCTGTATCTAGATATTTTTTATAATTCTGTATCTGTATCTGCATTTAGATACAATTTTTCTTAGATATCTGTATCTGTATCTAGATATTTTTTATAATTCTGTATCTGTATCTGCATTTAGATACAATTTTTCTTAGATATCTGTATCTGTATCTAGATATTTTTTTATATGTATCTATTACAACACTGTGGGGAGAGACCTAGAGTTTGAGAGATGAGAGTAAGACGAATGCTATCAGACCAATTCTGTAACTCAGTTACTATGATCATAGTAACTAAATGTGTCACTATGAGCAAGGTCAGTTACTATCATGAATGAAAGTCATTTATACTTTTATAATATTTTATCTTGTAGTAACGTTACTACACAGTAACTTTTTACAGAATTGATCTGAATATGTCAATATTATAGTCCGTAATTTTTAATCCGGCAACCTTGACATTTTACAAGGTGTCTCAAAAGAAATTTTATATTTATTTAGCTTACTGCGTGAACGCAATGTATCCGAGGGGCGCGGGGGTTATGTCAATCGGTAGCCTGGCTCTTGGGAATTCAATCTCTATGGAGCGTTTCTCGGGAGCAAACCGCGCGTTATGCGTGCGAGAGTTTTACAAAAACGGTGATTCGGCGACTGTAGCGCGTAGAAAATTCTGCAGTATTCGAGGTTTTCGCCACTTAAATGATGCGCCAAGCATTCCTCTCATTCGACATTGGGATAAAAAGTTTTAAGAGACTGGTACAACGCTGGATAAATCAAAATCCGGGCGACCTAGGTCATCAAGAACGGTAGAAAACGTGGAGAATGTTAATCAGTCTGTTCGTGACGACCCGAACCTTTCAATTCGGAAGCGCGGAAGTGCTTTAAATGTGCATAGATCATCATTACATCGCATTATGCACAAAGACCTAAAGCTGCACCCCTACAAAATTCAATTGGTGCAAGAATTAAAGCCCCAAGATGCTAGTCAGAGGCTTAATTTCGTAAATCAGGTGATTGAGGTGAGGTGACATAAATTGACCTCCACGCAGTCCAGATTTAACCCCTATGGACTTTTTCCTATGGGGTTATCTTAAATCTAAAGTTTACGCCAATAAACCGACTTCACTGGCGCATTTGAAAGAAAATATCCGTCACGAAATGGCAGCCATCCCTGAGTCCACCTGCCGAGACGTCATAAGTAATTTTACTGTTCGATTAAATGAGTGCCGAGAACGCGAGGGTCTACATTTAGACGATATTATTTTTAAGAAATAAATCCCCAAAAAATGTATTTTAAAAATTAATAAAAAAAATTCTATATACGGCTTACTTTTTTTTTAATCGATCCACTAAATATAAAATTTCTTTTGAGACACCTTGTATATCATGTATATCCGATGTTCCCTAAACTACGAAGCCCTGAAATGTTTAAAAATTCACACTTAACATCAATTTTCTCAACTAACATTTTGACTGTCAATACAGTTAAAAAATTTGTTAACTGTCCAAACAAAAAACTAGCAAACAAAGTAGAAAATGATTTGTTTTCAATAATAGAACTTGTTATTTTTTATCTATTTCGCGAGTATGCGAAGGTTTTGAAAGGTTTGTTGTCTATAATGAAAACATTGGAAACAGACTATTCATTTACAGTTTACCAATTCTGTTTATCTCTATTATCAACATTCGCTACAATAACATGAAAACTCTACGTTTATTGAAGTTATCACAACAAATGTGCATCCGAAATTAACTGTCATTTTAAGTGTTTTGTTTGTATGTTTTTTGATAAAATATTTTTGGTTAAAGAATTATTAAAATTTTGATATATATGTCAATTATTTTTGATATTTATTGAATTGTTAAAAATTATAGTTTTATTTGATATATTATTGTATATTTCGGATTTATTAGCTTTTATTATTTAATACTTTTGTGGTAAAATTGGATTTGACAGTTTTTTGCAAATTTATTTCGCTGCATTTCATTTAATATTTATAATATATATTGCAGTAACAATAACATATAGGGCATTTCTTTGCTTTAAGCGGAACTAAATGGGAATTTAGTTCCTTTAGGTTGTCACGAGAAGAGATCTTGCTTAGGTTGTTTCATGTTTCAGGTTGGAATGTGAAAATTTAAAATTCCAACAGTGAGACCATGGAAACGAATGACATTTGTTGTAAATTATAATATATTTTTACATATTTTGAAGACAAAAAAATAAATAAATATTTTTTTTTTTATTAAGAACGACACAAAAAATCTAAATGTAATGAAAAGGACATTTTATAATGACCGTCAATTTAATCTAGAATTTACTCATAAGTCCTAATAAGTATAAATAGTACTACATCGTGTTCACTACCGATACTGATATATTCTATAATATATTTTTAAATAAATTGAAGTGAAGTGTGAATTTTCACACATTTCAGGGTTTTGCAGGTATTTAATAGGTGTAAGAAGCCAACATAATACTGGATGTCTAGGTATATTAATCACATCAAAATCAACAGTTTTTTTATAATCAATTACTTATTTATTTATTTATTTTACATCGGCCTATTTCTGCAACGAGGCTAATCGCCGATGCCAGGGGGCGAGCTCCTACACCTGGATGAGGAATGAATGATTGTGAAATGAGAGTAATGTAAACATATTATTCTCGCCCGAATAATATCACCGACGGAGAATCGAACTACCAACACCACAATCCAGACTGACTTTACCAGTCCATACAGCTGCGAATGAATGCGCTCGGCCTCGATTGAATTTCCGTCGGCTTTTTATAATTACTTTTATTCGTTATTTGGGAACTAAAAGCTTCCATTTAATTTTTTTAAACAAAATTTAAATAACTAACCAAATATCTCAGCGTTTTTTTTTTTCTTTCTTCATTTGCTTCGTATTCAAGTCTTCATTAAAGAAATAAGAAATATTTTACAGTGTAGAGTGTAGTGTGGTGTGGTGTAACTCAGTTCGCAACTATTAAAAAAATATATTATTTTTTTAATATTTTTAATTCCAAAAAAATACACGCACTATCTTAGCTATAAATACAAAAAATTATTAGCATAATTTCACCATGAATTAAAAAATAAATATTTTTTTCAAAAACACAAAAACTGCCATATTTTTCATAAACACAATCTGATCAAAAATTCCTCTCGTACCTTTCCGGCTCAGATCAATATACATTACCTATAATTTTTTTAGATGTTTGGTTTAAATTTGGTTTAACTATTGGTTTATTTTTGGTTGCGAAGTACTTTTGCACATTTTTGGTTAAATTCGTGTTATATGAAAGTAATTTAAAAAAATTATCTATCGTTCCGTAATCTACGTCTTAAGAGCTTTCTTCTGATACCACACAATAATTTGTTTTATTTTATTTATTTATTTATTTTTTATCAACGACACAAAAAAATGTACATTTTTCGAATAATTATCTGATCAAAAATTCTTGTTGAACTATTTCGGTTCCCATCAATGTTGATTACGGAGATAAAATTTTAGATTTAATAAGATTTTTAGATTTTTAGATCAATCCCTTTGGGAGATTGGGTGGAGGACAAAAGTTTTTTGAAAATTTTTGCAAAAAACAATAAAAAAAAAGATTTTTATAAATAAAAATTTGCTTGTTGATCCACGCATTTAGAGGTTTCATTTGGCATGCCACTTAAAATTAAAAAAAAATACTTGTTTTTTAATAAATACATAATTATTTATATTTATTTCGGTATGTGTTTTTTGAATTCTCAGTATTTTTCCTATATGTGGGTCAAAGAGTTGTATATGTAAGCATGCCAAATTTCAACTTTCTAGGTTAAGCCGTTTGGCTACAATTTCTACCGTACAGACAGACAGACAGACACATGAGTGACGTTCTAAGGGTTTTTTGGTGGTTTTATCTACAAAACCCTAAAGAGTGTTTTTAAATAACTGAACTCTCGGGTCAAATATGACCCATATATAGGGCAGCAAGTGTTAAAGAACTAGACTACGGCCTTCTAATTTGTTTTAACGTAATAATTATTAAGTTCTCATAAGTCTTAATAAGTATAAATAGTACTACCCCGTATTCGCTACCGAGACTGACATATTCTATAATATATTTTAAAAAAATGTAAATTTTTCGAATGCACAATTCACTTTATTCAAGAAATAAATATTCTAAATCCTCTTATATTCACACAATTCACACTGAAAATAAAATAAAACAAACGTCACATCAAGATCCACTTTCAGAAAAATTGTTCATGCCTTTAAAATTCGCGGGTCAAATATTTCCGGATATGGAAGTGTGTATACGCATGGAGGCACTCGAGAAACGTGGCATATATATTTGTGTCGGCGCCGTCACCACAAGTGTGCTTTGTCGTATGGTTTACGATCTAATTTTACACTACAGCCAAAGGTGGTGTGGGACAATTTCAAGAGTCATTTGTTTTTAGCTAAAATACCGGACTACTGAACAAAGGTTGCGGAAAACAAAAGAGAAAAACGAGAACAGATTTTTACTGCAGTACCGCATAATTTATAAAATATCGTAAAAAATAGTGTATCATGAAAGAATATATAATATAATTTATCCTCATTGCTGAGGAGTTGTACAAATATATATTGGCGCCGAAGGATTATTAACAGAATCAAAAAGGTTAAGATAGTTTTTAATAAGCCATGAATTAAGAATTTACTAATTGAAATATTGGTTATTAAGAGAGTAGTATAGCTATGTTTCGCGCAACATACACATGAGTTTGCTTCGGAAATATAATTTAGACCAAATACGAGGTCTGTTCAAAAAGTATCGCGAATTTTGTGTTTTTTCAAAAATTATTTATTTATTCATGAATATCTATTTTGTTCCCTTCAACGTAATCCCCACCAGATATTATACACTTGTGCCAACGTTTTTTTTCAATCCTCGAAGCACTTGAAAAAATCATTTTTTGTGATCTTGTTCAGCTCCTCCTTCGATGCCGTCTTTATCTCCTCACTCGTAGCGTAGCGTCGTCCTTTCATGGACCTCTTCAGTTTCGGGAACAAGAAAAAGTCACAGGGGCTAGATCTGGGGAATACGGTAGCTGCGGTATTATTAGTGTGTTGTTTTTGGCCAAAAATTCGCGCACAAGCAACGATGTGTGAGCAATTTTGGTACGAATTTCGCGGCGACCCGTCTCATGCCCAAATCATTGGTAAAAATTGAATGGCACGAGCCAATCGATATGTTTAGGTCCTCAGCAACTTCTCTAACGGTGATTCGACGATTGTCCAATACTATTTTCTTCACTTCATCAATGTTTTCGTCTGTTGTTGACGTGCTCGGGCGTCCGGCACGCTCTTCGTCGTTCACATCTGCTCGGCCCTCTGAGAACATTTTGTACCACCGATAAACGTTGCTTCGGTCCAAGATAGCTTCACCATATGCCACAGTCAACATTCGGAATGCGTCTGCGCACTTAATTTTGTTTTTTACACAAAATTTGATACAGATTCTTTGATCCATTTTATGGTATAGGCAAAAATCGAAGACGAGCCAAAACACATGCAAGCAAAGCAACTGTCAAAAATTAACTGAACATTCAAAATGGCCGAACTTGTCGGCATAAGTGAGAGACATGAGTACCAACATAACGCCACAAAAAAATCGAAAATCGAATATACATAACCCGCGGAAATTCAAAATTCGCGATACTTTTTGAACAGACCTCGTATATAGGCTATTCCAAATATTTAAGCGGAACTATATTAATAAAATTGAAAGTTATATCTGTTTTTTTATTTTTTCGGTCTCCCCCTATCCCGGTCGACACGTTTCAGATGATTATAAGACAATATCCACAAAAACAAATTTATTTCTGTCTATCTGTTTGTCCGAGATTCACGCAAAAATGGCTGGACATACGAGGGTTGCTTTTTATATTTCGTGATTTGAGATCAAAAACAATTGTTTATCAACAAAAGTGTCTTTATTGTTTTTCAAAATATCCATGAAGATCAACACTATGTTATTTCATATAATAACTAGTTATAACAGTTTATTTTAGAGATATTTTGTTTCTTTTTTTATTGTTTTCAAAACTTGCTACGTTCAACTTTGTAAAACTTATGTTGATTATTATTTTGTAAATAAATGGTCGCCATTTTGAAATGGTTAACATAAAAATATGACTTTTTGGTGTCATTGTAAAACTAATTTAATGTACTTTTAGGAAAAAAATATAAAATTATCGATTCCCTATTCTAGATCAAAAGTTGACATCATTTCCGGTGAAACCGGAAGTGCCTCAGAATTCTTACAGTAACCTTTAGATGGGCCTTTTTGTCTAGTTTAACTTTTGTTCTGAAGATTTTTTGTAGCTTTACAAATAAAGGAGATTTTCGGGGTGCCCCGTTTCAAACAAACACCCTGTATAAAGATGACTACAGCGCAGTTTTGTTCTACTTTGGAAATCAAAAGGCTTAATTATATTTTTATTTATTTTTTTTTACCTGTCAGCGGTTTTCGGGATATTCTTGGTATTCCGCTAGAATACCAGGCGTGCTCCCCTGATATATTGAAGAGTGGAAAAAATGCCTTATCCCATATATTTACTCGAATCGTAATTTTATGTTACTTTACAAAATAATTAAATGACTTTGATATCAAATTTTCTTTTCTGTATTACAATTTTTTAATATAATAACATTTTGTTTCAAGAAAAGGTGTCAAATATACGGAACTAATTTTGCAAGATGAAAACAAAATTGTCTCATTTACAGCCGTAATTTTCCCTAATAATTCTAACATCTTCAGGTCGTTGGCTCATTAAATATAAGTGATAAAAGACGGTCATTAGCAAAACCATTTGCCCCTGTACCAACGATCCAAGGTAATGATTACAGCCATCATATCTTGCCCCTGTTAGTCCGATACCCGTCTTACACCTCTGTGCTATATTGTCGCACCTTCCAACAGTAATTTATACTGTGAAAAAATGAGAAAATTTTAAAAAATGTTTCTACGGATAAAAATTCTTTAGAAAAAGAATGATATATTGTTGATGAAGCAAAGAAATATGGATTATGAGATAATGAAATGTTTTTAGTTTTTTTACAACCTGATTTTTTTTTTAACGAGGTGGTAAACACTAGAATATTGAGAGCATGGAAAGAAATTCGGTACTTAAAAATTGGTTTGAGAACTAGTACATCGCTACAGGAAATTTTTTTTATTTTAAATACTTCCGCGTTGCCAACAGTACTTACCAGGGCCACCGATTTTGTAACAGTGTTGTTTGTATAAGCCGTTCAATTTTGTAA
This sequence comes from Liopterus haemorrhoidalis, assembly GCA_963971575.1. Classification (NCBI taxonomy): domain Eukaryota; kingdom Metazoa; phylum Arthropoda; class Insecta; order Coleoptera; family Dytiscidae; genus Liopterus; species Liopterus haemorrhoidalis. Next base: position 40,876,887 of record OZ020619.1, read on the forward strand.
GAACAAACTAAGAGGAAATTTTGTGTTCAACTGTTTGCACCTTTGTAACTGTATGTTATGTTGGTACTGCAGAAAAATAATTTAAGCCAACGGAGTGCCCGAGCGCATTAAGTCGTGCAGTTTTAGACTGTTAGAAACAGGCGTGACTGGGCGGCCGGTGGTTCGAGCCTGCTTCGTTGGTGATATTATTCGGGCGAGAATAATATGTTTACATTACTCTCATTTTCACAATCATTCACCCCTCATCCAGGTGTAGGAGCTCGCCCCCTGGCATCGGCGATTAGCCTCGTTGCAGAAATAAAGGCCGATGTAAAATAAATAATATAATAAAAAAAATAATTTAAAAAGTCAGATAATAAATATGTCATTTAAAAAAATATCATCATTTTGTTTAATACTTTAAATTTTGTATATTGTATTTTAATGTAGTTGTTGTGTTGGACATGTCCCGTTTACAACTCTCCAGAATAAATAAATAAATAAATAAATAAATAAATGAAATAAATAAATAAATAAATAAATAAATAAATATATCATTTGTCATATTTCATTTTGAACAATAACATCTTAAATATTTTGTAAATATAATACTAACCTAAAATAAAACAAACATAACCCAAAACTGTAGTATTTTTTGTAAGTATTTTTTACAATATAACCAAGTTTCTAAAAGTCAGTAATACACTATAAAAATCACCAAAATAACTAGATCTAGTTTGTCCTTACAAAAGTGAACGGCTTATTTGTAGAATTATAACAATGGTTAACAATGAATTTAATTTAATTTGAAAAATTTTTTAATTTTGCTACTTTTAATTTTTTACAAAAACTAAGAAAGGATTTTTTTTGAACAAACTGTTTTATTGCTTTTCAAAATATTTGCTTTTAAGATTTTTACACTTTTGCATGCGTTCAAACCAATTCTCGAAACATTTTTTCCACTCTGAAGTTGGTATCTCAAAAACATGGTTTTCGAAGGCTTCAACAGCTTCTTGAGGTAATGAAAATCGCTACCCACGCATTTTTTTTTGACATAGGGGAACAAAATTCGTTGGGTGATAAATCAGGTGAATACGGGCAATGAGACATTAATTCGATGTTTTTGTCCTTCAAATAATCAATTGTTTGACGTGCTGTGTGGGATCTTGCATTGTCATGAAGTTTTTCTGGATTTTGTCGATGACTTCTGGCAAACAAATTATTGTATACCCTTCAGCATTAACTGTTTTCGGATCCTCTAAAGAAATTGTTGCGACAGTACAACCAAAAAAAACAAGCGATCATATTCTTGGAATTGCTTCGTGAACGAACAACTTTTGTGAGTTTCGGTTCATCTTGGCAGACCCAAACAGTGGATCGTTGCTTAGTTTCCGGTTCATATGAATAAATCTAAGTTTTGTCACCTGTAACGATGTTGTATACGGATTTTGCAGTACCTAGGTTGAATTTTTTTAGCATTCCCTTACATCAATCAACACGATCCTTTTTTGAGCTTTGGTCAAATTATGCGGAATCCATCGGGAATAGAATTTTTTCACAGCTCAATGTTCATGCAAAATCGAATGTATTGCAGTATTGGCCAAAGGAAGCCTCTATCTCACGGTAAGTCACATGCTGATCTTCTTCAATCATTTTGCGCACAGCATCGATGTTTTTTTGAATCATATCCGATTTTGGTCAACATTAACGAAATTCATCATTGACGGACGCACGACCACGACGAAATTATGCAAACCAATTGTAAACATTTTTCTGATAGTGCTTCATTACCAAACGTTGAATGAAGCGAAACTATGCTTTGTTGTTGCGTTAGGCCTTTACTTAACTCGTAAAAAATCATGCAACGAAAACCTTCACGAGTAATATCCAATTTTTCATAAACTTTTTTTTTAACGCTCATGGTAAACAAACTACTCGGTAAATTTATAAGCTTCCACTGATTTCACAATAACATATGTAAATTTTACGAATATAGTAATGACACATTTCAATATTGCCATCTAGTAGTCGTTTGTAAAAACATAAAAGGTAACCCTCGTAACAGAGGCAAAACAAAGATGATGATATATAATTTTATTGCAGTACATATATTATTTGTTGTAATCCAATATAAATTATTGCCAATACAAAGTATATTTCATTAACTATATTAGAGTAAAGCAACAGGTGTGTGCCTTTGGACAGGTCATACCTTGATTATTATATTATTTAAATTCCACAACTTCTCAAATCAGGTAAATTTTTTTGACAATGAGCTTTCCATCCAGACCAAGCTTTGAAGCCATGTATTTTGAATATATGTAGAGCACATTTGCAATCATCAGTTATATTATTATCAAGAAAACCTGAAAATATCATAATTAGCAAAAATATAAAGTTTTGTTAATAAGAAAGACTTACTGTTGCAGTTAGCATGACAGTCTCCGCCAACAGAGCCCATTTTGCACCAGTATCTGTCGTTTATTTGAAACAGGCCATAATCGTGGCTTCCATCAGTATTTATTGGACCTCTTGCACCTGTGTTTCTATGACTTTCTGATTCTACCAAACAAACCCCTGAAAGTTATCTATATTAATAACATTGAAAGTTATACCTGTTTTTTAGGGTTTTGTAGGTTTGACCAAAAAACCCTTATACCGTCATTTTGTTTTCTGTCTGTCTGTTTGTCTGTCTGTCTGTTCGGTAAAAATTGTAGCCAAACGGCTAAACCTAGAGAGTTGAAATTTGGCATGCTTATACAACTCTTTGACCCGCACATAGGAAAAATACTACAACATCTATAAAACATATACCCCTTAGGACCGGTCTTTCCACCTTCAGATAAAGTCCCAGGTAACTATCTGACAGATAAGGTTATTTGTAACTTCATCTGCTGAGTAAATGTCAATACCAATCAGTGAATCCAATACGTCAGTCTCATTATCCGTTAGATAACTATCCGATAGATACATTTGTATAGAAAGAAGGGATGACATTTACTCAGCAGATGAAGTTAAAAATAACCTTATCTGTCAGATAATTACCTGGAACTTTATCTGAAGGTGGAAAGACCGGGCCTTAATAATATAAACAAAAAAAATATTTTTTTAAATTCTGAGTAGGGTATCAAATGAAAGCCCTTAGTACGTGGATTAACGATCAAAATTTTATTTTTGCAAAATAAGTTTGAGACGATTTTTGCCAAAATTGTGCAAAAAAAATTTAGTCTCACCCTGTAGCCCAGATAGTTTAAACTAAAAATCTGAAAAAATTCTAAGTAATGTACATTTGTGTAAACCGGAATAGTACAACAGGAATTTTTGATCAGATTATTTTTTCGGAAAATAACGCATTTTTTGTGTTTTTTTGCTTGACCACGTAAAATATTTAATAACTTATCTAACATAGTGAACCAGCATGCTTTGATAGTGTAATGGCTAGCATGCTCACGTTTTTATTTGCAAACTAAGGTTCGCTCCGCTCTCAAGGCATTTTTTTTCTGTTATTTTTTTTTTAATTTTTATTTTGTTTAAATTATTTTTTCAAAATTCTAGTTATATTTGGGAAAATGTTGGATTTAATTTTTAAATGCGTAAATTTAATAACCAATGGAAATTATTTAAATTGAATACACGAAATCAGAGGGGCGGGGTTATGACTTAAAACAACCAATGGAAGCCATAGGCGCAATTTTCAAAATCTTAATGAACCTTGCTATGTATATAAAAAAATACTGCACATATTTAGAAACCTAAATAATGGTATTAGGCATTCGAATTAAAATTAACAAAAAAAATATTTTAACATAAAATTAGTTTTGGCATCCCAAATAATCATCATTTACTTACTAAATACCTGCGAAACCCTGAAATGTGTGAAAATTCACACTTCACATAAATTTTTTTATTTTATTATTATTATTTTATCTTTTTCCCTACAAGACGATATTCGCAAAAACTGCAAAGCCAAAAAATTGTTTGCAAATTTATTGCAAAACTTTGCATAAAATGACAGTTGACTTGATATTTTATTTCGTTTGAGTAACAACAGAATAAATGCAATGTGAAGAAACTTTGTTTTACATTTTGCATTTTCAAAATTTTACATGGCAACATTTTTCTTACATTTTAAATAAATATTGTGTTATTGTATTTACTAATTCTTATTTCCTATGTTCCAACTTAATATAATCGCTCTAATGCATTGCTGTCAATCATAACGTAATCATGGATTTGAATTATTTATAGTCCACATTAAAATAAATTTAAGGTAAGCGGGAACATCTACTAGTGTAAAATATATACTTACAGTTTGGAAGTTGATTTTTTGCGAAGCCATTGGAGAGAAGGACTTTAGCCAGCTCACATCTGGTAAAAATACGGGCCTTACTACTCTGAAAAGCAGCAATTAGAACGCACACTACTAATAAAAGTTTCATTTTTCCTTGCTGGAATAAACTCAAGTTCTGAATTTTAAACTGATTTTTCCTGCTTATATATTCTTATAAAATAATGGCAAAAATCTTGGAAGGAAGATTAAACACACAAACAAACAAACAGAAATTGATTTTTATACCATGAGTTCAAAAAGAAATTACATTGGCTGTGGAAAAATAAAATAATGTCTATTGCAAGCTTTATATAATAATTGACTAACTAAATTTCAATAGAAACTTATCACAACAACAGTGATGACAGTTAATTAATTGACAGTTAAAGCTTGCAGTACACATTATTCTATTTTGCCAACCCTTATGTAATTTCTATCTGAACACATGGTATAAAGATATGTAGTATTATGTACGTCAATGTTTCACATACATATTAAATAAAAACCAAAACATTCTGAAATTATCAGATAAATAGAAAATCCGTGCCTAGTGAACTTAAACAACGTAAACCACCATATTTTCTAATTTCAAATTAATCACGGTCGCACGTTCTTTTCAAATAAAACATATTATTGATAAATGACATATAAGACTTATTGATAACGGACATATTTTTGATAACTGAAAATAAAACTCCGGTTGATCGTTAATATTGAGAAATTTCTCGTTTCTGATTGCGTTCTTTTTTTTTCTCAAATTTTCGTTGTGTTGACGGCATTTCTTACCTGTTTGCCAAATTTCAACTCGGTACCTTAACTGGAAGTGGGTTAGAATTTCTGGCCATGCTCATACATTTTCTGTTTTATACATACGTACCAGGTCTACAAGTATGAAATGCGGATTTTTTTCAAACTTGCCGCGCAAACAGAGTGTATAGTTCAAAGTTTCAACACATATGTCGTTTTGTTAAGTTACCATTAAGTGTCAAATGCGTATAGGTTATAATTTGAAAAGTGATCATATAGATTTGTTTTACTGTGTTAAAAATGACAAATTTTGTGCCAAATAAAAAGCATTCGCGGACAGTACTACTGTTTTGTTTTCATTTGAAAAAAACTGCTGCTGAATCATACCGACTGCTTCGAGAAGCTTATGGTGAATATGCTCCATCGCAAGATACGTGTGAACGATGGTTTCGGCGTTTCAAAAATGGTGACTTTGATCTTACAGACAAAGAACATGGAAAATCTCCAAAAAAATATGAAGATACAAAATTGGAAACATTGTTACAGGAAGACGATAGTCAATCACAAACACAACTAGCAGAGCAGTTAGGCGTTAGTCAACAATCTGTTTCCAATCGCCTACGAGAGATGGGTAAGATCCAGAAAGTCGGCAGATGGGTTCCACATGCACTGAATGAGAGGCAGATGGAAAAACGCAAAAACACTTGTGAAATTTTGCTTGCACGATACAAAAGAGAGTCTTTTTTGCATCGTATCATTACTGGCGATGAAAAATGGATTTATTTTGAAAATCCCAAACGCAAAAAATCATGGGTGAACCCAGGCTCACCATCCACATCAACTGCAAGACCGAATCGCTTTGGCAAAAAGACAATGCTCTGTACTTGGTGGAACCAAAAGGGTGTGGTCTATTATGAATTATTAAAACCTGGTGAAACAGTTAATACCCAACGCTACCAACAACAACTGATCGAATTGAACCATTCGCTGCTTATAAAACGACCAGAATACGAAAGAAGACAGCACAAGGTAATCTTTCTTCACGATAACGCTCCATCACATAAGGCAAAAGAAGTTTGCAACATATTCGAGGCACTGAAGTGGGAAGTGCTACCCCATGCCGCTTACTCATCAGACTTGGCCCCTTCAGATTACCACTTGTTCGCATCGATGGGTCACGCACTTGCCGAGCAGCACTTTTGTTCATATGAAAATGTGAAAGAATTGCTAGATGAATGGTTTGCGGGGAATGGAGAAGAGTTCTACTGGCGAGGTATTCACAAATTGCCTGAAAGATGGGAAAAATGTATAACTTCTAATGGAGCATACTTTAAATAAATAAACTTTTACTGTTCTTTTGAGTTTAATGTTTTTATTAAAAAAAAAAAAATCCGCATTTCATACTTGTAGACCTGGTATATAGATTTCCACGAATACCTGAATTATGACGTCATATTTAAAAAAAATTTAAACATCATATTTTATTTTCCAATTATATCATGTTACAGACATTCTATGGCATCAAATTTAGACTTTTCAAAAATAAAAACAATATTTTTCTACTCGTGTTAAAAAAAAAAAACTACTACCTGGGTTACTACAAGGGTTACCTTTTGTGTTTTGACAAACGACCACTAGATGGCAATATTGAAATGTGTCATTACTATTATCGTAAAATTTAACATTTGTTATTGTGAAATCAGTGGCAGCTTATAAATTGACCAAGTAGTTTGTTGACATTGAGCGTTTAAAAAAACAAGTTTGTGAAAAATAAAATGGATATTACTCGTGAAGGTTTTCGTTGGATGATTTTTTACAATTTCAGTAAAGGTCTAGCTCAACAATAATGCATAGATTCGCTTCGTTCAACTTTTGGTAATGAAGCACCATCAGAAAAGACTGTTTACAATTGGTTTGCAGAATTTCGTCGTGGTCGTGCGTCCGTCAGTGATAAACCTCGTGAAGGTCGACCAAAATCGGTTGTGATTCAAAAAAACATCGATTCTGTGGGCAAAATGATTGAAGAAAATCGGCATGTGACTTACCGTGAGATAGAGGCATCCTTTGGCACATCGCAGACTGCAATACATTCGATTTTTCACGAACATTTAGCTGTGAAAAATATATGTTCCCGATGGATTCCGCATAATTTGACTGAAGCTCAAAAAAGGCTCGTTTTGATTGGTGCAAAGGAATGCAAAAAAAATTCAACCTAGGCACTGCAAAAACGTCGCATCATTCTTCATCTTGATAATACAAGCTCGCACACAGCAAGTGAAACAATTGATTATTTAAAGTTGAAAAACATCTAATTAATGTCCCATTGCCCGTATTCACCTATTTTATCCCCTAACGACTTTGTTTTTATTGCCCAATCTCAAACAAAAAATGCGTGGAATGCGATTTTCATCACCTCAAGAAGCTGTTGAGGACTTCGAAAACCATGTTTTTGAGATACTAACTTCAGAATGGAAAATGTTTCGAGAATTGGTTTGAACGCATCCAAAAGTATATCAATCTTAAAGGCGAATATTTTGAAAAGCAATAAAAAAGTTGGTCCAAAAAAAATTTTTTTTTCTTTCTTAGTTTTTGTAAAAACTTAAAAAGTAACCCTTGTAATTCCAACAACTGTACATTTAATAACCCTATTATGAAAGAAAGTTCATAATTTGTAATTTTATAAATTGTTACAAAATAAAAGGTATAGGTTACATTTAATTTTTTATTTTTTAATTAGAAACAGTCGTAGAAAAAATATTGTATGAAACACATGCATAAAGCGTCTTTTTTTCACTCATGAGATTACCGCACTTGTTGCATAAATAACTATTATTGCAGTAAGAACATATATTTAATTTATTGTAATCCAATATAAATTATTTGCGATACAAAGTATATTTCATTAACTATATTACAGTTAATCAACAGATGTGTGGCTTTGGACAGGTCATACTTGGTTTATTATATTATTTAAATTCCACAACCGCTCAAATCAGGTAAAGTTCCTTGACATTTAGCTTTCCATCCATACCAAGCCTTGAATCCTTGTCTTTTGTATACAAGTTGAGCACATTTTGAATCATCAGATATATTATTGTCAAGAAAGCCTAAAAAAAATCATAATTAGCAAAAATATAAAGTTTTGTTAATAAGACAGACTTACTGTTACAGTTAGCATGACAGTCTCCGCCAACCGAGCCTATTTTGCACCAATATCTGCTATTCAATTGAAACAGGCCAAAATCGTAACTTCCATTAGAATTTGGTCCACCTTTTGCAGCTGTGTTCCTACCACTTTCAGCTTCTACCAAACAAACCCCTGAAAGATATCTATATTAATAGTTAGTTAGTTAGTTAAAATTTTTGGCGCACAGCAACAAAGGCTATTTGCGCCTAACGCAGCCCATTTAAATGACTACACTATATATTAAAAACAATATATTAGACAATAAATAAATAGATAAAATCATTAAAAATACGCATACTCAATAAAAGAAATCTTGCACCGACAAACACAAATAAATAATATAAAAAGTCTGTTCGAAAATTTGAACAGACTCAGGGTGATGGTAAGAGGCTGTAAAGGGGCCAATTACCATCGAATATCACAGTCAATAACTAGAAACAGATTAAAATAAGGTGCAAGACTTCACACATAAAACAATAAGTTCGATTCTCTCAGGAAGAGTATCAGCCTGTCCATGAGTACCCTGTCGTCACCTAAAGCAACTGACAGGTCATAGCACAGGCCTAACCTCTCCCTGACATCCTCGAACTGTATACACTCAGTTAAAAAGTGTAACACAGACAAATCTGTGTTACACGTCTCACAGATAGGGGACTCTTCTCCTCGAAGGAGGTGTCCATGGTTCCACCAACAGTAATCTATACGGAGGCGTGTGATGGCGGTTTCCTCCCTGCGGTTAATCCTGCAGGAAGAACCCCATGGTTTAACGTCTCCCTTAATCTGTCGTAACTTAACGTTCTGTGTCGCATGTTGCCACATGTCTAAAACCAGTTGTTTCAGATGACTCTTTGCGTCATTTGGAAAAACGAAACTCACATCAATCATAGGTCTGTGAGAGGCGGCTTTTGCAGCTGCATCTGCCGCTTAGTTGCGTTTAATACCAACATTTCCCGGTATCTATATTAATAAATTTGGAGGCATATCTGCTTACTTATTTTTTTTGCCCCATATCTGGTTTCAACACGTTTCAGATGATTACAAGACGATTTCCGCAAAAATATCAATTTTTGTCTGTCTGTCCAAGGTTCACGTAAAAACGGCTGAACATATTTTCACATAATTTAATACGATAATAAAGCAAGCCTGTACCTGCATACGTTAAATCGTCTGTACCTGCTAGTTGACCGCTGAGCAAGAGCACGGAGTTTAATTCCTGCTTATGTCAAATAATTAGTGTGAAAATATTTATACAATCTGCTTAGCCGTTCGCAACCGGCTATAAACTGTAGGTGCCTTTCTGTGTATGCTAAAAAATGGACGTAATACTGACCATATTACTCCTCAATGTACATAGATTGAAAACATGGTCACGAAACCTGGAAACAGGAGGCTTTGGCTCATTTCGGGCTGTCGCGCTAATGATGATGAATAAAGTAAAACCAGAATTCGAACATAGGCTTTATGGCATTATAAAATTAAAATATCTCTTGTATTATTAATTTTTTGCACTCCAGCCTAGTGACTGATATAGTATACCAACAACTCCAGCACTATATTAGTTACTTTCGTACATTAGTTTTTGCTGTTAAGTCATTAGTAAGGGAGGTTTTTAATTTTCAATTTTTGAAGTTTTCCCCTCATAACTCTCCAAATATTTAGCCAATCAAAGAAATGCATTCAGATTTGTCTTCTTATTCTAAACAATTTTTGTAATTTAAGTTTTTGCTGAAATTACACTGATTTTTCCTCAAACAGACAAATTCTTAAAATTCTCAATTTATCGCCAGACGTTTAAATGTTAAGATAAACACACGCATTAGTTCAAATAAATACGCCCAAACAAGCAAAACAAGCGTGTCGCCGTAGCAGCGATAGTGGATTTAATGTTCATATTTTAAATGTCGCATTATCGGCGACAACGAAGTGCAATGGGTTAATTTAAAAGAAAAATTTATTTAAGAAATTTTTTTATAATTAGAAAACATATCTATTTTGTTCAACGCATTATCTCAATTGGATGAATATTTGAGAAGTTACGGGGCACACCCTAAAACTATAGTTTACAAATAACTTTTTAGGGTTTTGTAGGTATGATTACGAAAAAACCCTTACAACGTCACTCATGTGTCTCTCTGTCTGTCTGTGCGGTAGAAAATAGCCAAACGGCTTAATATAGAAAGTTAAATTTTAGCATGCTTGTACAAATCTTTGACGCACATATAGAGAAAATACTGAGAATTCAAAAAAACACACCCCGAGATAAATATATTATGTATTTAATAAAAAAAATATATTTTTTAAAATTTCTAGTGGCACACCAAATGAAACCTCTTAATGCATGGATCACCAAGAAAATTTTTATTTTTGAAAAAACTTTTTTTATGGGTATTTTGCTAAAAATATGTTAAAAAACTTTTGTTCCCCACTCTATCTTTTAGAGGGGTTGATCTAAAAATCTGAAAAAAATCTCCATAATGAACATTGATGGGAGCCGGAATAGTTCAAAAAGGAGTTTTTGATCAGATTTTTCCGAAAAAGGTTTTTGTGTCGTCGATGAAAAAAAAAAATTACTGTGTGGTATCAAAACAAAGCTCATAGGACGTAGATTAAGAATTTTTAAAAAGTACGAAAAGTATTTTTTTTTTTTAACACGATTTTAGCTAAAGTTTTGCTAAAGAGTTCTTGTCCCAACCTCTTTTGTCCAAAGGGGTTTAACTAAAAATCTGAAGAAATTATAGGTAATGAATATTGATCTGAGCCAGTAACGTACGAAAGGAATTTTTATCCGATTGCGTTTTTCAAAAATATTGCAGTTTTTGTGTATTTGACAAAACTAATATATATATATATATACATTTTTTTTTTCATGGCTAGATTATGGCTAATAATGTTACGGATTTTTTGTATTTAGGGCTAAGATAAGGTGTCTTTTTATGAAACTAAAAATATAATATAAAATCAGCTGTGGCCACCACAGGACCGACCGCCATCACCATGAACTTGTACAAAATACATTCTAGCAGCCGAGTAGAAATAACTTGGCCTAATATTTATCATGACCATGGAAACGTTACATATAAGTATGAAAAAATAGATACTTAGAAAATATTTCGAAACATTTTTCAAATTTTTTTCGAGTTATCAAAAAATTCTCAAAATAAAGTTTAGGTAATATTGGGGGGTATAGGGAGCGCTACATATACACTTCAAATATCTTACTTACCAACAAAAATATATTTTATAAAAACCGTAGGAAGTACGGGTACAAAACTAGTGTCAAATAAATACTTACAGTTTGGTAGTTGATTTTTTGCGAAGCCATTGGCGTAAAGGGCTTTAGCCAGCTCACATCTGGTATAAACATGAGCCTTACTACTCTGAAAAGCAGCAAATAGAACGCACACTACTAATAAAAGTTTCATTTTTCCTTGCTGGAATAAAAACAACTTATGATTTATAAACTGCCTTTTCCGGTTTATATATTCTTGTATCATTGTGGTTCAGAGATAAGGTATTATAATTAGTTGCTCAAATGATAGTTTGTACAGGAGCGTACTCATATATTTACTGCTAAGAATTACTATAAAATAATGACAAATAAGATCTTGGAAGGAATATGTTACGTTCGATATGTAACGTTCTTGTAAAGAATAGGGTGACCATTTTCTTGGAGAAGGCAATGCGGGACGGAGCAAAAAAAAGGTCGTCACTTCCGAAATATAATTGAATAGTACAGGAAATGAAGCTCAAAAAATGACAAAACCTCGCAATATTTTCGTCCAGCATCGATTTGGATAAAAATTTGGAATTAGGCTCATTTCACCCTCTAGTTCATTTTCTACATTGTACCGTTGTACGCTTTTTGTTTTTTAAGGGTGAAAACTACCCCTAATTGTAAAAAATTATAAAATAACATTTTAAACCTTAATATGGGTAAAATTTGGTTTGGATTAGCTAAATATGGATCGTTTTATGCTTTAGAATACAATTTCATAATGTTTCAACCCTTAAAAATCAACCCTTGTTGGATTAAAAAATGATTTCATCTTGCATCGATTTGCACCAAAATTTGAAATTAGGTTCGTCTCACCCTCTACTACAAATTTTATATCATGCTCATGGGCACTGTTTATTTTTTAAGGGTGAAAACTACCCCTAATTGTCAAAAATTATAAAATAACGTTGTAAACCTTAAGATGGGTAAAATTTGGTTTGGATTAGTTGAATAATGATTGTTTCATGCTTTGGAATACAATTTCTAATATTTCAACCCTTAAAAACCCACCCTTGTTAGAGCTTGATATAAAAAAATCGCTCCGAACCGTGCTATTCGAATGTTTCGAAAAAAAAATTATTGGTTTTTTAAACATAGCTCCTTCATTTTTAGTGATAGAAAGTTTTTTCAAAAACGATTTTGTAGGGCTTTTTAAGAGCTATAAGACTATGTAAATTAAATTCCTTAAGATCTCTTAGTTTTTAAATGGCGTGAGTTTGAAGGGCTCGAATAGGGTGGTGTTCGATTGTAAATAGAGGTTTTAAATGGCTATATCTCGCCAAATATTCACTGTACAGAAAATATATGCACAGAAAAATTTAAGTCATTAAAAAAGCTACAATTTAGTGTTTATCATTTTTTTCGTATCTCCAGTAATTTCGGAGATATTTTGAAGAAAAGGGTGAAAAATACGAAATCGCCAAAAATCGTTTTTTCTTTAAACTCCAATTTTTCTAAAATTAGGCATTTTAAATTGGTCAAACTTCTTGGGTGTACTGAAAATATATATATGAAGAGAACCACAGAAGGGTGAGGATCAATTTTAATTAGGGGGGTAAATTTCAATGATTTTTTCGTAGAAAAAAGTAGGTACCGACCTTATTTTGATCATAAGTCGCTTAATTTTTATGCTAGAGACTTTTTTTGTTTTTTGTTTGAAAGGTCTAATTAAATACTTTAAAAAAGATTCAATGAGTTTTCCTCGAAAAATGCAAATTTTTCCTGTTATTTGACTTTGAATCTTTCAAATTATGCATTTGGCGAAAAAAAGTTAACTATTAACATGCCGTATCTCGGTTCGTATTGGTCGTAGAAAAATAATAAAAAAAGGATTTTGTTTATTTTTTTAAAAGATACAATTTTGCTTTCTACAGTTTTTTTGATAAAATGCATATTTTTCGAGTTATTCGCAAAAATTTTTTTAAAAACATCGATTTTTTCGTCGAAAAACTGTTACTTTCAGCGCGAATAACTCAAAAAATATTAGTTTTACGAAGAAAACGTAAAGAACATTTTTTTCTTAGAATCACTTTTCCCATCGACTCATATAGTTAAAATGTAGTAAAAAATTTTCACCCCCGAGATGGGGTGGCAACCACCCCCAAGGTTTTAGCGTACACCGAAATGATGTAGAAAATGATCCTTGGGCTATTCCCTACCTTCTGTGAAAATTTCACGTAATTCCATGCTGGACGAAAAAATTGCGAGCCAAAATGCTTTATTTCCTGTACTAGAAGAGCAAACAAAAAAAAGGTCCTAACCTCCCAAATATAAGTAAAGAGCAAAAAAAGGTCTTCACCTCCCAAATATAAGTACAGAGCAAAATTCGGCCCTGGGGACACCAAATCAAAATGCGGGACGAATGGTTATAGTAAAGAATTCACTCAGACAGTCAGTCTAATTCATTTCTTAAAATCCCTTGTGTTGAGTTGTTTAGAATATGCAAGTATTGTATGGAACCCGTATTATAATATTTAGGTCGTCACTTGTATTGTAGAAGTGAGGACCTTTTTTTTAGAGCATCACTTGAAATTTAGAACCTTATTCATAATTTAATAAATTTTGTCTTCCGGGCTCCCCCAAAATTCCTGGGTGAGCCACTGGTTTAAGATGTGCCTGTTATATCATTGCATACATGTATACTTTTATAATATGTATTTTTGTTTATGAAGGTTAATAAATAGTGTAATCTAATCTAATCTAACCATTTCACATAGAATCATAATGTACTTAACACTGCATCAAAGAAACAATGGATAAAATTAGAAGATAGTTTTAACGTTTAACGAAAGCGATTACAGCTCTGAAAATTAATGTGTAACCAATGTTTTTTTCAAACCAACTTCGATGGAGTAAAAGCATTAGACTTTTAACCAGTACCACAACAACATAAATTGGCGCCTGGTGCTTATTAATTTATCTAGTAAGTATACAGTACCTAGACAAAATATTATAACCACTTACAAAAACAACTGTTTATTAAAAATGCCGAAATATATGCTACTTTATTTATTTCTTTAACATATCGTGTATTTATTAAGATAATTAAGATAATAATTTAATAAGATAAGCTATTTTAAACATCTTCAACTCTGTATTTTTATTCTGAGATTGATTTGCAAGAATAAAAAGTACTGATTTTGTCCTGGACAGGTAACTAGCCGGATGTCAATCCTATCGAAAATGTTTGGAACCTCCTGAAAAGACTTGTTTATGATTTAAATAATACTAATAAACAAGTTAATAGGTAATATTAAAAAAGTATGGCATGGCTCTCCAGAAATTGAAAATTGTATTAGGGCATGTATTGAGAGTATGCCTCCAAGAATTGCGGCAATAATAAAAACATTTTATAAATGTACTAAAATAATTTGAAATAATTAAATACAAAATAAAAATAAAATTGGTGTATTACTATATTGTTGATTTTGTGTAAAACAATGATTTTTTAAAACATCATAAGTGGTTATAATATTTTGTCTAGGTACTGTATACATATATTTTGATATTTTATTCGTTTTATATCTGTGGGGCGAGATCAGTTTCTTCTGTGAACTGTAGTATCCGTTCCTTTATTTCCATGTTGTTGGCGAGGACTTCCTTCAATGTTATCTTATTTTTCTGTCGTTCTTTTGAGTATTTTGGGCATGCGATCAGGAGATGTTCAACGGTTAGTTGGGTGTTCCATACGTTGCATTTGGGTGGATCGGATTTATCCAGTATGTATTTATGGGTTGCTAGAGTATGGCCAATGCGCAATCTGGTAATCGTTATCTGTTGTTTCCTTTTATTGAATGTGTGCCACTTTTTTGTGTCCTCTTTTATTCCTTGTAATTTTTTGTTATTTATTTCTTTCTATGCTTTGTCCCATTCTTCTAGCACCGTTCTACCTATTTCATGTCACTCTGAGGCACTTTAATGTTTGTTAAATGTAAATTTGTAGCTGTTTTTACTGCTTTATCAGATTTTTCATTTCCTTGTATCTCACAGTGGGATGGTACCCACAGGATGGTCAAGTCTTTTCTTGTGCTGAGGATTTCGTGGATGTTATCATGAATTTTCTGGAACAGGTTGTTTTTGGTATATATTTGTTGTATGGATTCAACGGCACTTAATGAGTCTGTTATGATAATAAATTTATTATTTGTATTATTCAAGATATTACTGGTGGCTTGTAGTATGCTGTAGGTTTCCGCAGTGAAGACACTCGTTGCTGATGGGAGATGGTATTGGTATTCTTCTTCTCTCACTATTATTGCTACTCCAGTGTTAGATCCCATCTTTGATCCGTCCGTATAAATTGGAATGTATTCTTGAAAATTTTCCATAATTTCCAGAAACTTCTGTTTATATTCTGTCGGATTGGTACCTTCCTTCACTCGTTGGCTTAGATCAATATTGTACTTTGGAGTTTTCAGTGACCATGGAGGAATACTGTTGCGACCTAATTTCTGTACATTGGTAAGTGTTACATTTATCAATTGTAGATGTTTGTGGAAAAAAAAAATGTGTTGATTATAGTTTAGAAGTGAAATTTGGCCATTTGGCGCCCTTATGAATCCGGCGCCTGGTGCGACGGCACCGCTCGCACCATCCTTGTTGCGGCACTGCTTTTTACGAACCAGCCATCAGCGAGATCGTAATTTCTTACTAAATTTTAATAACAAAATTATAACCGCAACTACTGCGATTCTTTTTCGTTTCACGATTTCCGAAATTTGTTGAAATGTATTTTTTTACGTAAAGTGAGATAGCTAATGTGTGTTTACCAGGTCTACAAGTATGAAATGCGGATTTTTTTCAAACTTGCCGCGCAAACATAGTGTATAGTTCAAAGTTTCAACACATATGGCGTTTTGTTAAGTTATCATTAAGTGTCAAATGCGTATAGGTTATAATTTGAAAAGTGATCATATAGTTTTGTTTTACTGTGTTAAAAATGTCAAATCTTGTGCCAAATAAAGAGCATTCGCGGACAGTACTACTGTTTTGTTTTCATTTGAAAAATACTGCTGCTGAATCATACTGACTGCTTCGAGAAGCTTATGGTGAATATGCTCCATCGCAAGATACGTGTGAACGATGGTTTCGGCGTTTCAAAAGTGGTGACTTTGATCTTACAGACAAAGAACCTGGAAAACCTCGAAAAAAATATGAAGATACAAAATTGGAAACACTGCTACAGGAAGACGATAGTCAATCACAAAAACAACTAGCAGAGCAGTTAGGGGTTAGTTAACAAGATGTTTCTAATCGAGAGATGGGTAAGATTCAAAAAGTCGACAGATGGGTTCCACATGCATTGATTGAGAGGCAGATGGAAAAACGCAAAAACACTTGTGAAATTTTGCTTGCACGATACAAAAGAAAGTCTTTTTTGCATCGTATCATTACTGGCGATGAAAAATGGATTTATTTTGAAAATCCCAAACGCAAAAAATCATGGGTGAACCCAGGCTCACCATCCACATCAACTGCAAGACCGAATCGCTTTGGCAAAAAGACAATGCTCTGTACTTGGTGGGACCAAAAGGGTGTGGTCTATTATGAATTGTTAAAACCTGGTGAAACAGTTAAAACCCAACGCTACCAACAACAACTGATCGAATTGAACCATTCTCTGCTCATAGAACGACCAGAATACGAAAGAAGAAAGCACAAGGTAATCTTTCTTCACGATAACGCTTCATCACATAAGGCAAAAGCAGTTTGCAACACATTGGAGGCACTTAAGTGGGAAGTGCTACCCCATGCCGCTTACTCACCAGACTTGGCCCCTTCAGATTACCACTTGTTCGCATCGATGGGTCACGCACTTGCCGAGCAGCACTTTTGTTCATATGAAAATGTGAAAGAATGGCTAGATGAATGGTTTGCGGCGATAGGGGAAGAGTTCTACTGGCGAGGTATTCACAAATTGCCTGAAAGATGGGAAAAATGTATAACTCCTAATGGAGCATACTTTGAATAAATAAACTTTTACTGTTCTTTTGAGTTTAATGTGTTTTATTTAAAATAAATCCGCATTTCATACTTGTAGACCTGGTATATGCCTGTCTTATTAAAACAACGCACTAGCTACAATCGACAAAGTATAATGCATTAAATATAGAGCTCTGAACGGTCCCTCGCGTTACCATATGACAAACTTGTTAGTGACTAATTTAAGAGCTGCGAACATAGTTTTATTCAGATATCCAGTTGTCCACTAATAAACATAAAAAATGGGGCAAAAATTTAATGAAAACACGAGTTAAACAACACCAGAAATGGATGTCCATACTTAAAAGAGATTATATTACTATTATCCCATAAATGTGCATGACAGCGTTAATCCTATGTGACATATATTGTCACAGCTTGTATGTTAACAGAGATTGGATTAAAATCTATTGGCAATTTTCACATGTGACAGTTTTAACTTACTAATCGAATTTTCAATGCTCGCAGTTATTCTCGTCTGTATAATGGACACAAAAAATAGTTTTACATTATAACTATTCAATATTTCCAAGGTGAGAACTAAAAAATTTATAAAAAATACCATAGATCTTCTAGCAACTCCTGGATAGATTTGTCACTTAACAAAACAAGGTGAAGGAGTTAAGCCTGGTTTATAATAAATCCATAACCTATTGCATTCGTAATGGAACAATGGGGTTGACCCTACAGACAATCTGTTTATAATAAACAGAATCAACAGAGTAATTTTTATGCTTATGTATCCATAGCATATTTATTAAGAGGGCTACCTTATAAGTTTTTAGAAAAACTAAGAAGGAAAACATTTTTTTTTTTGTAAAAAACTGTTTGTTAAAAACTGTATTGCTTTTCAAAATATTCACCTTTAAGATTTATGCACTTTTGCATGCGTTCAAACCAATTCTCGAAACATTTTTTCCACTCTGAATTTGGTATTTCAAAAACATGGTTTTCAAAGGCTTCAACATCTTCTTGAGGTGATGAAAATCGCTGTCTACGTATTTTTTGTTTGACATTGGGGAACAAAAAAAGTCGTTATGGGATGAATCAGGTCAATACGGGCATTGAGACATAAATTCGACGTTTTTCTCCTTCAAATAATCAATTGTTTGCAAAATTCTCTAATATTTCGCTGTGGGGGGAATTTCTAGGATTGGTCGAAACGTCAAGGTTGGCTGAATGAATTTAAGTAATTTCATTGTACTTCATGGTACTTACTTTGAAAGGCTTTCCACATAGTGAATTCCAAGATTTGCGAGCAGTATCAAGTCTGAAACCCTAAATGGTCCGCCGGTCGGTTGCTTAGATTCATTATAGAGAGGAATAAAGGTGCTTTGAATTAAAGACTGCATTTTACTTAATCTACGTTTAATGTTTAGTTAAGACTGAAAGTTATTAATTACACTAGACTTACATTTTAATGCTGGCTACAAAATCCCATGAGAGACACTCAAGCACAAAACCTCACAATCATCGTTATCACCTCACAAGCCGCTAAACACCTCACAACACTCACAGTGCTTAACTCGTTAATGAGGTTCGTTGATTTCATCAAATCTGTGCTCAACACTTCCAGATTACTTCTGGTTCGCTACACGCTACCGGGTTTCTCTACCAAAATGCTTGGGAGGTTCGTTCGACTTCGGTGATGGTTAACTCGTGACTCCCTTGTCTATCACAAGATTTTCCCAGCCCTTTTCTAAAAACTAATAATTGGATCTCCGAACCCCATTTATTGTTGTTGTAAAAATAATCACCTCACCAATTAACAACAAGAACCTTTTAAGTTATCTTGAAAGACTCATATTTCTATTCCCAATAATTCATAACCCCAAATAAATAATTTTGACTCTACCTACGAAGTCCATATCACTGAAAATATATGGTTGCATATCTGAGTAAATATTTGCCGTGTTATTTGAGATAAACAATAACAATCTTTTAAACAAATCATATAATATACGACACTAATTCTATCCGTGTCTCTCAACATTTAACTAAAAAAATACACGATAAAAACTCAACTAATCTCTGAAGCTGTTTGTCTTAAAATAGATTAATTTTTATATTCAAATAATTTGAAT
Organism: Liopterus haemorrhoidalis; assembly: GCA_963971575.1. Lineage (NCBI taxonomy): Eukaryota > Metazoa > Arthropoda > Insecta > Coleoptera > Dytiscidae > Liopterus > Liopterus haemorrhoidalis. Next base: position 40,896,470 of record OZ020619.1, read on the forward strand.
GTTTTTAACTAATTGAATAATTTTATTTTAAATAATAATGAAATATTATTTCTGAAATTACCACTCCCACATCGCGGTAACGGGCCCAAGTCACCGTTACTGCATTACCTCTCTCGTCCTCGAAGAAGTTTGCTCAACACGAGACCTGTTTTCCGGGGTTTGCATGAAACATGGTCTCTTGACTGGTGGCAAGTCGATCACAGATCCATGTTGTTGGAAACAATGAATTAGACGGATTATCGCCGATTTAGAGGGCGGATTTCTCACTTGATAATGACACATGTATGTTCTCTGTGTGAGTACCAATGGACCACCGATTTTCAAAATAAAATTCTGCGATTTTAGTTCTTTGGAGTGCGGTAAATTTCTCCAAAGCATATCTCCAAAGGTTGAAATCTTTATCTGAAAGAAAAATATATATATATATTATGAATTTTTCCTATGGTAGTGCCACTTTTGGGCTACCTGTATCATCTCTGTGTATAATTAATTTCAATTTCAACCCACCAAACTTCGAATCAATGTAATGAAGTAAATATCATATGTTTCAGCAACATTACTGTGTTTAACACGCGTATATATACTGTTGAATGCATCTTTATGGGTTCAAAATGGCCGCTAAAATTTTCATCAAAATGCATTTACGAGCCACAAACACATGCAAAACAAGAAATAATTAACATGCGTTCAATTTCATTCCGGGACCAGATGTGTGCCGCAGGTTATATTGTTGATGGCATTGTTTGCTGAAGACATTTCATTTCGATGCTCATTTTATGGTCGTTAGAGAATTATGTTCAATAGATATCACAAAAAGTCATTGTTTAATCAAATGTGTAAAGGGCAATTAAATGGAAATTTTTTAAAAGATTTTAAACCTACTGCTCTTTGAACTTTAAATGGTTGATATCTAGAATATCTAAAAAAATATATATATGTTAAGTGCAGGCGCGAGCCCAAGGGGAATCGGGGCTTGACCCCCCCCCCTCAAGAGCTCCAAAATCACGTGGTTTTTACGTGTTTTTGTCAAAATATAGGTAATAAATTTTATGCTCGTTTTATACGACGTATTGTAAATAAAAATTAAAAAAGTAGATAAAATAAAATACTTAGGTGTTATGTTCGACAAAAATATGAGATGGAACGAACACACTAATAAATTAATAACGAATATAAGGAAAATATTCTATATTTTTAAAAGATTGAGGGAAGTTTACATATTTTGTATCAATTTTATTATGCTCTTGTCCAGTCTTCTTTAATGTACGGGTTAACTGTCTGAGGTGGTGCTGCAGATTTCCATTTAAATCAAATCAAAACTGTGCAAAACACTGTACTAAAAATCATGTTTAAAAAAAGCAAACGCTACCCTACTGAATTACTATACAGAAATACAAACATTTTTAATTTATCACAATTATATATCCGGAATATCCTGGCTTACACAAACAAGTATAGTAATATAATAACAATAGAAGATCATAAATACTCATACCCTTTTCACACTAGAACTTTAAGACGAGTGAACTTAAAGTTAACCGATGTTTAACATCGGTTTGCTTTCACACTTGATGTTTAAATCTCTGGTGCTGTCATCAGTTACAGTAATTTTGTCCTTAAGTTACCCTCAGGAAATTACCAGTTTTAAACTGTCTGCGCAGACGTACATTTTGAATTATTATAAACAAATATGGATATTTCATTTCATTCTACAATAAAGACACTACAATAAAGAATATATTACACCTGTATTAACATGTAAGTCGATATATTTTATCTCAATTATTGTAGCTTTGTATTTTATTAAACACATTATTAAAATAAATAATTTTATTATAAAAATAAGTATAAACTTCTTATAACGTCGATATAATACAGTATTCTTGTTTATGATAATATAAAATGTTGACAGCACAAATTCAAAGAGTATTTTTTTATAATAGAAATTATGTTAGTAATGTGGATGTTTAAGACGCAGATCTCTGTCTTAAACATCGCTTGTATTTAGACGAGGTTATACGGTTTCACATTAGCGTTTAACGACACATTCACTTTAACATCCGATCTTAAAGTTCCAGTGTGAAAAGGGTATAAGGGCTTAGGGGTAACACGTGCTATTGAGACGATAGAAAAGCGCATTAAATGATTAAGAAAGTCCGAAATGTACAATAAAGTTATTCTGTTTAAAACCATATTTGGTTCGACTCCGACATCTTTGATTTTTTTTCTTCTTCAACAGATTTCACATGGTGTAAATCAAGTTTCAATTATTCCATAAAACATCGTACTAGAAGATTACCTGAAAGATATCAACAATATGTACACTACAGGCAAAATAGTTAGATTTTTATGCCTATTCATTTAAATTTGCCGGTGTGTATATATTAGTATAGATAAAAGACTGTGGACATTCTGCATATCAAGCTCGCTAATTTTAACCGGTAACTCCCAACTGCGTATTATTTAAAATGACTGAAGACGAACTGTATTCTAAAACAGGTCATTCTACAGCAATAAAATAAAATTTATTGTAATATATATTGCTAATATATTCTTAAAGATAAAATATATAATTTACTGTAAATAGATATTTCTATATCTTATTTTAAGACCGCGATAAATAAATAAAAATAATAATACATAAAATAAAAGATATTTTTACCTTTGTGACTCACCAAAGATATAAAGAGAAATGAAATAAAACAAGTAATAAAGTAGTTGTTAACCCCAATTTTTAACAAAAAAATACGGTTTAAATTTGTATAAATACAAATTCATTCATAACTCGTGGGTTTTTCAGTAATTGTAAATAATATACTTCAAACAAGTATAAACAAATATGAAGTTTATAATTTATATATGTGTTCTTATAAGTTTAAGAAATATCGAAAGTCTGGTTTATCAGAGGTGCCAGTTAGCGAAGGAATTAAAAAATAATGGTTTTCCAAGAGAAAAATTATCAGAATGTAAGATTTTTTTGTTTTGACACGTTAAAGTTTGCTGCTATTTCTTCTTTTTTGGCAATGTTAACTAGGTTGTCTTTTAGTCTTACTAACATAAGTCTTTTATCTTGATCTGTTAATTATCAAGTCTTTAACCAAAATTTCTAACAATTGTTTGTTATTGCGGGTTTATAATCTGTTACCCATTTATCTATTTACTTATTTAAAATATACGTTCGCGGATAAAGCTTCTAGGTACCAACAATTAAGAAATAAGTTCATGAAAAAAAAACCTTGTCAATAGTAAATATTCTGACGAAATAGAGTACTTGACAAAATATTACTTAATTTTCTTTTCTCGATATTCGTGATATAATTTTAACACTACTATGACAAAATGCCAAATGTCAAAAATACATTGGCGAAAGGTGCCTTCTTTGTTAAAAAGTGCATGTGGATGTTATTCATATTTTATAAATAAAATAAACTATAATTATTTTATCATTTTGCCAATGATAAAAATAATTAAGTTATTTACTACGTGGAGTAGTCGTAGATACTAATGGAAGAGGAGGTTGTACGGGTTGCGGAAAGCAATGAAAACTAATCAAAACAGCTGACAAGTTTCGAATAAGTTTTATTCTTCATCGGAGCTACAGTAGGATAATTAATATAAGTGTATGACAATAGAATGTAGTGTAAATATAATAAATATATAATATATAACAGCATAAATGAGAGTATAATGTAGAATGTAGAATCTGAGTAAGTATAACGTGAAATTAATTTATTTAATTTATTTTTTAATACGTTTATATTTATTTTACTCATTTATTTTAATTCCTATATTTTTACTATTTCATTTGACTTGTAGTTTCATTTTATTTTTTATTTTATTTTAATTATATATTTTAAAGTCTATATTTTTAATTTTATATTTTTTATGTATTATTTATTTATTTATTTTATTTCACGTTATACTTACTCAGATTCTACATTCTACATTATACATTATACTGTCATTTATGCTGTTATATATTATATATTTATTATAGTTACACTACATTCTATTGTCATACACTTATATTAATTATCCTATTGTAGCTCCGATGAAGAATAAAACTTATTCGAAACTTGTCAGCTGATTTGATTAGTTTTCATTGCTGTCCGCAACCCGTACAACCTCCTCTTCCGTTATTTACTACGTCCCTATCTATAATTGTTATTTGTAGATAGAATTGAAAAAGTGTAGATTTTTTTACTCCAGTTGGTACATTTTAAAAGTGATGACTTTTGCTTCCATTACGGCTAGGGAATGCAATCCCGGGATCCCGATTGAGTTTTGGTCTCGAAAATCCCGGAATTTTAAAAGCTGAACCCTGGAAATTTCGGGATTATAACAAAATTGAAATAATTAACTTATTTTGTAAAAATTAATTAGTTTTTTCAGCCTCTGGCCACCCTCTTAAATGTGCCGTTATAGGCGGCCGCCTGCTCTGCTTGTTCATAACGCCGGGCCTGTACAACTTTGCAATTTTCAACAGTATGTACATATATCACCGACGGGGATTCCCTGCTGCGGTTCGCCGTCGAATTCTTGTCTAGACCTTACGTCAACCGACACGCGAGTCGTATGACACAACATGAGTCACTACATGACATACAATTATACGGTGAAGGTGAACGGTGAATAACTGCATTTTAAAAGTAATATTAATTAACAGAGACCGGTAAATATATGCAACGGTACTTTTTCTATAAGCGTGCTATTTTAAACTTAATTACTCGCCATAGGCGCCAAAAGTACTCATTGTTATATGGATGTTTCGACACGGGCCTGTTAACAAAATTAATTTTTAGAAATCAAAAGCCCTGAGTTGATAGCTCTTTGAACTAAGTAGTGAACTTTAAAACTTCTATTGAATACCTCTCTGTATCCCACTCAATACTAACTCAAACTGACACATCCTTACATTATTTTCCTCTCAATATCTTTAACAAGTCAATCCCTCCACCTCTATTAAGAGAGTTAGCTCTCTAACAGTGTAAGAGCTTTTAGGGGTCTGTCTGTGTGAAACTGGAAGTTCTGGTAATACGTCCGCTAAGAGAGGTCCGAACAAAGATGGCAGCTTTGAGTATGGACTCTTTCAAATAAACAATACCTATTGCAGTGAAAGGGGAAATGGCAAAATGTGTCGCATTAATTGTAAAAGTAAGTTATTGATTACTGATTATTGCGTTCAGAGCACTTTAAATTAGTTTGTGTATTGTGGGCTATGGATAAGTTTATTAGATAGTTTTAACGTTCAAGGCAGCTTTTACAGCTAAGGAAATTAGTGCGTTACGAATAATGTGACATCTGTGTGTCTTTAAACCAATTACGGTAGCTTCGTAAAATGTTTATTATCTAATATCGTTTTATTTAATTCCGGTGTCCTAGTTTTTTACTAACTAAACCTAACCTACTTACCTAAATTGATCATATTTACTGTTCGTAATTTTAATTACTTATTTTCTTAAATATTTTCTGCAAGATTTGTTGTAATCGACGCGATGTTAATATTTTAAAAGGCATACAATGTAAACGTTCTTTTCGATGTAGACTGAGATGCCAATGTTTTTATATGTCTGTCTCATTAACCTTATACCGCATAGTGTGCCATATGTGGCACATTCCGATTTTTATTTTTTATTTTACTTTTAAAACTGAATCAGAACGTTACTTCATGAATGTTCACACATGCCACATACACAACAATGGATCCTGCAGTATCTCAAGTAACGGGCTGCAATAGATTTGAGGATATCAAGCGGAATTTGCACTTCAACGATAACTCTGAATTTATTGAGAAAGGACAACTAGAAGGTACGACATTTTCTTTCAAAAATTCGAGAGCGACTGCTTTTAATCCCTAATGAAGAACACCTAGCAATTGACGAGCAAATAATACGGAATAATTTTCTTAAATAATAACATAATGTAGAATCATAATGTTCCATGTATGGCACAAAACTTATTTTCATAAAAATAATAATTAATATTTTAAATATATTTTTTTAATTAATTTTTCTATCAATAAGAACCAATTCCTAATGCCCGTGAATTATTTCAGCTAAAAATAAAAATTCATGCAGCAAAGGGTTAAAACAATTCACTAACTATAAATTTGTAAAACTATCGACAATGGACAACGTATAACGTATTAAATTTAGAGCTCCGAACGATTGCTCGCGTTAACATATGACAAACTTGTTAGTGACAATCAACAGTGAACAAGTCATAGCCTATAGTCGACTAATTTAAGAGCTCTAAATGCAGCTTAACGATATTTAAAATAAATAATATTTAAAGAAAAATGTTAACACAAAAAAGGACATTATTTAACATTCTAAACAGAAAATAACTGTATTTTTTCGTTCTCAGTCCCTAATAAGAAAATATGTATTTATCTAATAGGGAATTTTTATTTGTTATAAGGGTTGCCTTTTATATTTCGGGATTTGAGATCAAAAACAATTATTTATCAACAAAAAAGGCTTTATTGTTTTTCAAAATACTCTCCATGAAGATCAATACACGAACAAATCTTTTTGACGGCCAAATGTTCATGCAATAGTGAATGTATGCTGGTCCCACTAATACCCAAGAATACCTCAATCTCACGATAAGTCACGTGACGATCTTACAGTATCATTTCACGCACAGCATCAATGTTTTCCGGAACAACAATCGATTTTGGACGACTTTCACGAAATTCGTAGCGAACTAGGGCCACGATTGAAGTCGGCAAACCATCGATAAACAGTAGCCCTTGATGGTGCTTCATCGCCAAAAATCAAATTAAGTTCATTAATGCACTGTTGTTGGGTTAATCCACGTCGAAAGCTGTAAAAAATAATTGCTCGAAAATGTTCACGAAATACTTTCATTTTTAGCCCCGATGAGTTTTTTCAAGTTACTGTAAATAACACAAATAGCTCTCGTATGTCAAAACGTTCTGAGTACGTATGCCGTCAAAAATGTCAGACTTTACTATAGAAGCGTCAGTTGCCAGATGGCAGCACTAGTTTAGCGCAATCCCGAAATATAAGAGGCAACCCTCGTACCAATCTTAACTATGTTACCCCTTGATGGTAGATGTACTTATATACATAGTGGAACAATAATTTTATAATTTTTAGGACTTCTTAACGACAGAATCAGTGATGACAGCTCCTGCGCCAAAAAAGTGTACCAACAACACGGTTTCAATGCTTGGAATTCATACAAATCCAAATGTAACGGCAAAAAGTTACCAGACATTAGCCACTGTGGAGTATAATCAATATAAATTATTGTTAATCAATAAATAATTAATAAAATAAACTTTCCACAGTAAATTTCTGTTAAGTGTATTTTTCCATAATTACAATTATTATCCATATTTTTGATAACACATAAAGATTACCGAATAATTATAAGTAATATGGTAAATCAGTATATATGATATGTATTGTTTTAGTGTATATATATGCAAATATTCTCATGTATGCAGATTAGTTCAAATTGCTACGTTAAAATGACTGAAAATAATCCCACGTGATTTAATGTAAAACAAACATATTAATTTCACTTTAATAAATTCTGAGGGTGAATAGTGATACTGTAAAATTAAAAGTATAATTTGTAAAATTATTTTGATGGACTGGTCATTAAAAATGTATGTAGATTCCAAAATATAGACGCAAGATTTGTATGAGGATACTAAAAAAAAAAAAATTGACGTGAATTGTGAATTTTCACTCATTTCAGGGTTTTGTAGGTATTTACTCAGTGAATGATGATTTTTAGAAGGCCAAACGATGAATACCTGTCACTACATAACACAAGGGTTGGTTTTAAATCCTTTAAATCAATAGGTACGACAAGAAAGATGTTAGATTTTTTCTACCGTGTATCATAAATCTCTAATAATACCATAATACAGTGTTTCTCAACCTTTTCTGGCCCGGGACCCCCCGAAATTATGTAAATATTGTCTGCGGCCCCTCTATACTCTGGTGTGTCAAGATAATGGGAACACGATTTTTTTTCGAAAAAGCGACGTGTGAGCAATTTGGGAAAAATTTTGAACTAAAATTTATCCACAAAATTGAATGGTAGTATTGAAATTTTCCGAAATACCCGGAAGTACAGGATATCAAGGACAATTTCGAATTTTTAAATGGGAACGTATGTCATATTGGATGTCTTTGGATAGAGCTTTTCAACAACGTTTACTTAAACATTTTTTTAATATCTTTTACGGTTGACAAAAAACTGTGATATTTTTACATGACGATTATATTCCCTATAACGACTTGAAAGTAAAGTATTTTTATTTACAAGTGTTCAAAGTGCCTTCCATTTTAATTTAAACACATTCGCATCCTTACTCTTGAGTTATCTGTAGCTCGGAGAGCAATTAAAAAAATATATAATAAAAAATATTGCACTTTCAAGTCGTACCTACTTAAAAGTACAACTTGAAAATACTTGAAGTACCTCCAACGCGAACCATTGTCAGAGAATCCCATCAACCGACACATACAATTTATTTTACCTTGATATAGTCTACTTATAGTCTGTTTCTTTGGTTAAAGCGGAACTATATTTTCAAATCTAGTAATTTTTATCAATTGAATGAAACTTTTGATCATTTTGTTTAGTAAAAGCCCATTTACTCATTATAAAGTTAGCTAGTGACAACTTAAACGTTTGAAATAGCCTGTAGTTTAAATTAGTTGTCAAAATAAGTAAATTATGTATAAAAATAAATAGAATATTTATTTTTTTTATGTTATGAAAGGTATATTTTTATAAATATAAATGTAAGATATTTATAAATATGGATAAAATTTATATCTTGCAAGATTGAGTGCATTTTTATTATATTTTCAGGTTCCTTGTATGACTTCGCGACCCCCCGACGAAGCCTTCACGGCCCCCCGGTTGAGAAACGCTGCCATAATATATATTTTAACGCATTTTTTTTTTTTTTTTTTTTGTATAATCGCAAAAATATCATTCAAATCCAGACCTGGCAACACTGCGGGCGAACTTTTGTCACGCAAGAGCATAACGCCTACAGAGACATTGTTTATATTGCGACTATATAAAAAACTGACAGATTCTCTACTATAAATGGAATCTCAGCAACCGGCCAGTTATTTATTTATTTTCCTAGTCGTAAAATAACTTTATGTACTTCTTCTCTACCCAAAACAAAATGTATCTAAGTATATACAAATATATATTTTTTATTTTAGCTAAGATATTAAACGAAAATCTTAATATTGGGCAAAATTTAGTCATAATGAAATTTATTTCAAAAATCAATTTCCGTTCTTTAATCTGTACTTAAATAGCTTCCATTTAATAACCCCACAATAAAATTTAAATTATTATATATATATTTTTTTCAATAACAAAAATTGTAATATTTTCCAAAAACAAAATCGGATAAAAAAGTCCTCTCGTATGTCTCCGGTTCATAGCAATATACATTGCTTAGAATTTTTTCAAAACAGGGGTTCGGGACACTTTTTTTTTAGTACTTTTTTTGAAAAAATCGTATTAAAATAAAAAAAATAATAAATAAAAAACTACTTCCCGTTCCTTTATCTACGTCTTAAGAGCTTCCTTTTGATACCAAGCAATAAATTTAAAAAAAACAAAATTTTTTCTACGACACAAAAAATCAATATTTTGCGAAAAACCAATTTAATCAAAATAACCTGTTGAACTATTCCGGTTCATTAAGAAGTTACATTTGATACCCCCAATCAAAACTTTAAAAAATATTTGTTTTTCCATTAAATACATATTTGTTTATATTTATCCCGCGCTGTATTTTTTTGAACTCTCTATAGTTTGACTTATGCCAACAAGACACTTGGCATGTCAGTTGCAAACCGAATCATGACGGTCTGTATCAAAGAAAGCCGTGCCGACACTCATAGTGTGAACGTGCCATCTGTGCCAAGCCGCATATAATTACAACTTGGACTTATAAATACAACACGTATTTCACAAGCTATGCTGAATAGGTTTGAGAACAGACTGATGCGCTCTACCATGAACTGACAATATGGACGTCCCTGCCAACTGGAAAAGCCACTTGGTTTTGCCAATTGGCATAGTGCTGGCGTAGCTTTAAATTTTACCGTATCTTATATGGGTAAATGTGCGTAATATTCAGGAAATTAATTGGAGCTATGGAAAAAAATAATGCTACCTACATATTTCTTTTTTTACAGTTTTATTGTAATGTGTATTTTGAGCATTTTTGAAAAAGTGATTCCGATATTATTTTTCAATATTCCGAGGGGTTGAATTAAATTCAATAATCCTGGTCATCACACCATTATCCTGCAGATATAATCTACACTGTGACACATCAAATACAAAACATAAAATCTGCTGCCAATCAGCAATGTCCATATTTCAGCCTGACATCCGTAGTAATTCGATACCTGTCACTATTTCAGTGTCAATATCTTTAATAATCTGTCGTTAATCGCGTGTTATCTGACTATTATATAGGGCGCTAAACCCGGCTAGACAGAATTGGTTTAACTAAAAACAGTGGTGGACCAAGATATTTTCACCGATGGTAACAAAAAAACTTGGAAGTTGTCTGTCAACTAATTTGGAAGAAATGCTACATCTTGTTCTTCAGGGCAGTCCCTTCAAACAGGGCTCAATCTAGCTCTTCCACCGTTCAAGCAAAAATGTTTTTTGCCGTCCTTTATATTTAATTATAAATAATTATTTTAAAATATAATTTTTAACAATGAGTGACATTTTTTGTAAGTATATGTTGAATAACAAAAGCCTTTTGTTTTATAAAAAAATATATATTCATTAAAAAAGCAGGAACTTAACAATTTTACCTACATTTTTACCGTTCTTTTTAAAAGAACGTCAACAATGACGGATTTATAATAAAAAAATGCAATTGTTTGACTAGCTAATTATATAGTTAGATTATTTATTCATAAACTTTTTAAGGTTCGAAAACGATTCATTTTTACTCAGTACATGACATTTATATTGTTAAAACTAAACATAATTTGAGACGTTAATTTATGCTTACGAAACCCTAGACATTTCTGTATGTAATTATATTCGTAGATTCTTAGAGAATAAACCTGCAAAATATTATTTATATCGGTCAAAGGATATAGTAGTCTTTTGTTTATGCCTACGAAACCCTAGCCATTAATGTATGTAATTTTATTCGTATAAAATAAAAAATTCGTAGATTCTTCGAAAATAAATCTGCCAAATATTGTTCATATCGGTCAAAGGATATAGGATTGTCTAGAATTACTTGTTAATGCCTACGATACCCTAGATATTTCTGTATGTAATTATATTCGTAGATACTTACAGAATAAATCCCTGTTTATCACTAACATCTCCAAGATTGACAGGAAATTTGTCAAGATGACTGTTTAAAAAATAAAGTTTCACGCTCATGTTGCACCCCAGATGATGATAATTTTCAATCAAATTTTCAACGACCTCCACATAGTTTTCGGCTTTTTTATTCCCAAGAAAATTTTTGATGAACGCCACGAAAGACTGCCATGCATTCTTCTCCATATCATCCATATGTACAGTGAAATGTGGATCATTCATTCATTTTCTAATTTGTGGTCCGTCAAAAATGCCAGCTTTTAGCTTCTCATTACTGAGAAATGTTTCAGATATATATTTGAAACAGTCACCATCTTTGTTCAAAGCTTTTACAAACTGCTTCATTAGACCCAATTTAATATGACCTTACCCTTGACCTTGCAACCCCGCCGTTGTAAAAAGGTCTATAACAAGTACCTGCATATAAGGCGTTCCTACGAAATATATTGGACAACAAGAACGAAGTTGAAATTAAAGTAGACGTATATCAGAACGTAAAAAGGTGAAAAAATACGATAGAACAAAAATTTGATGTGATCGGCAGAAACTGTTAATATTTTTGAAATCAGCACCCCAAAATTAGTTAAAAACAAGTATCAAATCTAAGTCAGCAAAAAAAAGTTTAAATTTGTTGACCAGTGTTATTTGTTCAATAGGGGATACGCATAAAATTTATATTTCCTTAAAACTAAATTTTTTTGATATGTTAATGTTAGTTATGTCACCTAACAAAACAAAAATCACATTTTAATTAATATTATAGCCAAATTTTTCAATTAAAATATTGTACATTTGAAATAAGCCGACCACAGCGCGAAGGTTGCCGAGTAAAAACGACTGGGGTTTGACGTCACAGATAAAGCTACAACATAATCTTTACGTGTGTATATTGTATTGTTCGATAGTTTTGTATTTGTTTTTAAACAATTTTTCACGCATTTATTATTAAAATGGCAGATAAAGATTTTCTTAGGGTTCAGAGTGATAATTTACCCAACATTGATGCATTTATGCACACAACATAAAGTTTACTTTTTTCTGACATATCGGTTTTATTTCGCCTCATAGCTTTCAGCCACAAATTCGCCTTATCTGTTGTTTTTCGCCATCAGGTAATGATATAAATTGTTTTTTTGGATTTCTATTTGAACTATTTGTACACATCGGTACTAAACAATATTTTCGACTATGTTTCGAAATACTGGGGCCTGGATCTTCTATATTTTATATACTTTAATATAAAATTTAATTCGGCAAACATGTATAAATTGTTTTTATTTTTTATAGAATTAAACTTTATTTTAATTAAAATCACTCTAACTTTACATAACCTATAAAAGTTATACAAGCAAATAAGTGCACAACAGACTATGTAGGCTGCACGCTGTACACTGGGGTAGGCTGTACGCAGTACACTGGGTAGGCTAGTAGTGTACTGCGTCACTTAGAAAGGGTATGACGTCACACGTCGTTTTCGCGCGTTACATACATTTATAATTTTTTTAAGCCTTCAAATTAAAAAAAAAATGCAAAACTGTTTTTTATGTTTATATGCAACAAGAGGAATATAATAAAATATTAAAATAAAATTATGCCTATCCCCTATTAAAGGACATTATACAAAGGTCACAAGGTAACAGTTTCAAGATACACCAGCTCCTCTATATTTTTAACAACAATATTTTATCTGTTAACTTAAGCAAGTGTGAAGAAAAACACTTGCTTATTTAACTATTATATGAATTGAAGGGTTAATCACCCCATTTTCTCCCCCTCCTTGTTACCACAATGTGTCTGGTAGAAAGAGATAGCCAGTACGGATATTGGAATAGCATAGTGCACGTATGTCTCATTCCAAATCGATCGTATGGAGAATGTCAATCATTCCATGTAATGGAATCTGTTGCACGCATACTTCAAATTAGATTGCTTACAATAGCAGATAAATTCTGTTTCGAAATATGTTTTTACGAAATGCAATAAATAAAAAAAAATCTACTGTAATTTATACTTTAGAAATACGAGAAAGAACTCGAGAAATGTACAAGACAATTGAATAGATCAGTTTCATTTAAATTGAACAGTAAAATGAAACAGTGTGTTTTCCAGTGTTAAGTTCAATAGACGATATTCAAAGAGACGTCAGCAACACTAGCGCCAGTGTGAATTTGTCAAACTAATCTTACAAATATCTCATTTTTACTTGTAATTCAATGCCGGAGTATAATGAATAACTTTATTTTCAACGAAGAAGACGTACTGGGTGAGAAATTAAAATATGTTAAAATAGTCTAAGAATTCAAAAGGTGCACTACAAAAAACTGGAAACTGAGAAGTTTTAATAGAAAGGTTTAAGTGAACATCGAATTTTTATAATAATAATAAATTATATTAATGAAAAGATTGAGAGATAGGAGGAGGGGTGAAGAAATGGTTGGAAGGGAAGAGAATGAAATAAAATAAAATAAAATAAAGCGAAGATGGGCGAGAGAACAGGAAGCAAGAAGGAAGGAGATCGGAGAGGGAAACCAGAAGGAGAACAGGAAGAAGGAAAGGGACATCGGAGCAAGAAGATGGAACAGAGAAAAAACATTGTAAATTGTAGTGAATTGTTATTTATTTATTTTTGGATTGATTTTATTTGGTTTTATTTTTGTAATGGCTAATACCCTGAACGCCGCAAGGCCTCGGGAAATAAAGAATATATATATATATATATATAATAAAAAGACAGAGTCAAATTGAACATGAAATTATCTAGTAAGTTTGAGTTGGGGCTGAGACAATCCACTTTCGACAAATCTATTTAACTTTTTGCTAGAAAAGACTGCAAGAGATGCCCAAATGAATAGATCAGGATTATTGTACCACAAAATGCTTCAGTGTTTGGCATTTGCTGATGATATTGTTGTTTTAACAAGAAGTGCTTTCAGCAAGAAGTAAGGGTCTTCAGATGAATAAATCCAAAACAAAATATATGACATGGACTGAGCAAGAATTTAGCTAACTGAGTTAGAGGTAGAAAATTAACGATACAAATTTCTAAAATATAAAATAAAAAATCAGCTGTGGCCACCACAGGACCGACCGCCATCACAAAATACTTGTATAAAATATATTCTAGCAGCAGAGTAGAATTAACTTGGCCCAATATTTTCTAACAGAGATATTATTTATCATGACCATGGAAACGTTACATATAAGTATGAGAAAATACGAAAAAAATTTCAAAATTTTTCGTTTTTTCCAAAAATGTTCCAAATAAGAGTAGTTAGTTATCACTTTTGTAGCAACTTTTGTTAAATAAATTTTTTTGAAATATAATTTGTTGTAAAATATTCGCAAAAATCTTAAAATCGACACGAGTAAACTCCCATTTCTAGTCAACCGATTTTTAGCCAAAGCTGATCAACTCGTACTATTGATGTCAAAAGCTTCATATGAAATTTCATAAAAATCCTTTCAGGCGAATTTGCTCTGCACTTGTACACAGATGGACAAACAGACAGACAGACAGACAGACAGACAGACAGACAGACAGACAGACAGACATCATGCTAAAAATAGTAAAAACAATTCACCTCAATTCGTGGAGATCCATTGAAATCTCGAAATGTCAAAATCGGTATGATCACAATACCTCCCTTATATATGTTGGCGGTCGGTAACAATGTACGATTTATGTTATTTATTATTTTGTAAATAAATGGTCACCAGTTTGAAATGGTTAAAATTAAAGTATGATATTTTGATATCCTTGTAAAGCTGATTTATGGCCGGTATTATAAAACAAAATAGTTTGCTACTAAATTTTAGTTAAGAGTTAAACTAATTTAACCCATAAATTTCGGATATTATAAAAGTTGGTTTAAAAAAGTTACCAACTAAATCTACAAACTAAATTAGTTGACAGATTTTCTGGTTACTAAATTAGAGTTGGCAAATATATTTGTATTACATTTAAATAGTAAGCATTTTGTTTACATTGAAATAACTTGTTTTTACTATTTATACTAAAATATATATTTGATAATAAATAACTGCAAAGTAAGTAATAATATTGTATAATCTGTCTCATTTTGTAATACGAAACTAGATCTGGTTACTTTGGTGACTATTGTGATGTAAATAGACTTTTGTGGAAACATGTGAACTTGTAAATCTGGCTTTTAAATTTATGGTTATGTTTTATTATATCGAGGTTATATTCACTCAAAAAGTGCATATGTCAGATAACAAATTAACATGTCAAAATTGCGATTGACATGTCAAAATTGTGATTGACATGTCAAATATTTTGAAAGGTGCCACTTCAGAATTACCACCTTAAGATGATATTTTAAATATACAACATAAGAAATGAAGTTTCCCTTTTAGTTTCGTATTACAAAATGAGACAGATAATAAATTTAAAAAAATACATATGAATAGATTTATATATATAAACAACACAAAATTTACAGGTTAGGTCATCAGTATCATCTTGCAGTAGTGTATCATCACCATCCTGAAACAGTATTTCTGACAGTAATAATGATGAAAATTCAATAATACGTCAGCCTAGAGAATTTCTTGAAAGAAGACACCCCTTTAATTATTATGATGATGAACAATTTAAAGACAGATTTCGGTTTTCAAAAGATACTATTTTGTCTATTTTTGAATTAATTGATAATTAAATAAGGTTCTTAACTTATATTTATGCACTATATCTATTAATTGTTCTTTTTCAATTTCTGTATAAGTTTTGCCTCTATCCCATTTTTTTTTTTTTTTATTTGAAATACTTTTTAAATTCTACGAATTCTTTTTCACTCTCAAAATTATAGGTTATAAACGCTAAACTGTTAAAGCTACAACAGAAAAACCGCGAAATATAGTATAGGCATCTACCGGTCAGTTGTACCAGGTCTACAAGTATGAAATGCGGATTTTTTTCAAACTTGCCGTGCAAACAGAGTGTATAATAATCATTCAAAAAAATCATGCAAAAAATCATGGGTGAACCCAGGTTCACCATCCACATCAACTGCAAGACCGAATCGCTTTGGCAAAAAGACCATGCTCTGTATTTCGTGGGACCAAAAGGGTGTGGTCTATTATGAATTGTTAAAACCTGGTGAAACAGTTAATTCCCAACGCTACCAACAATAACTGATCGAATTGAACCATTCGCTGCTCATAAAACGACCAGAATACGAAAGAAGACAGCACAAGGTAATCTTTCTTCACGATAACCCTCCATCACATAAGGCAAAAGCAGTTTGCAACACATTGGAGGCACTCAAGTGGGAAGTGCTACCCCATGCCGCTTACTCACCAGACTTGGCCCCTTCAGATTACCACTTGTTCGCATCGATGGGTCACGCACTTGCCGACCAGCACTTTTGTTCATATGAAAATGTGAAAGAATGGCTAGATGAATGGTTTGCGGGGAAAGGGGAAGAGTTCTACAGACGAGGTATTCAAAATTGCCTGACAGATGGGAAAATTTAACAATTTCTAATGGAGCATACTTTGAATAAATAAACTTTTACTGTTCTTTTGAGTTTAATGTGTTTTATTTAAAAAAAAAATCCGCATTTCATACTTGTAGACCTGATATACTAACGTTCGGTTGGTAAATCTTGAGACTAAATTATTTTAGTTGTGGACTAGTTAGTTAGTTGGCTGTTCTGATTTATAATACCGGTTATTAATGTACTTACAAGAAAAAAAAAATTAAAGTACAAATTCCCTATACTAGAGAAAAAGTTGAAACAATTTCCATTGAAACCGGAAGTGGTGCAGAATTCTTATTATAGTCCTTAAGTGGGTCCTTTTGTCTAGTTTAACTTTTATTCTGAAGATTTTTTTCTAAAATAAAATAGTTATTCGAGGTGCGACGTTTCAAACAAACTCCCTGTATATATATATATATAGCACTAGTAGCAGTTGAGCAGTTTGGGAAACTCTGCTATACTGAAACGAATGCGTCGTCTAGTTTTTAAATTACCTGTTTTCAAAAAAACACCTTGTATATTAAGAAGTATTGGACAAGACAAATAAAAGACATATTTCGATCAATATTAAAAGCTGCAAGTGGAAAATGTATAAATTTACTTACTCTTATAGGATAAACAATATTTAGTTTTGCTCCGCTATTTTTTGAAAAGAGTAATAAAAATGTTGACCTGTATGGAACCATTGTGATAAATAAATCCACTGTACCTTGTACGCTCTTGTTGATAACCTATTAAAACTTTCCCATCAATTATTTTCAGTGATAATAACATGTGCCTATTTTTGTCTTTAATTCCATCTGTTTCATTCCGCAACTTAGTATTCTTTTCTTTTATTCTCGTGTCTTCTTTCATCGAGTGTTCCTTTTCCTCACCGGTTTCGGGTAGTAATTAAAAGTCTTTGTCTGTTGTGTAGTGAACGGTACACGAAGGGTTGTCGGATTATTCCAACTCCCTCTAATTGCTGCACAATAAGATACGCCTCAAGAGCTTTCTTTGGCTAGAGTTTTCAGATACGAGACTACAATATTGGAGAGTTTTCGTGCGTGAAATATCAAAGCCGTCTTTAAAAGACCAACTCCTCTTTTTCTTCACAAAATACAGATTTATCGGTATTAAAGAAAGTACTAATTATTACTCAATTTTGTCAAGAGCTTTTAAAATTTATATTGGGAACTTGGGTTATTATATTAAATGCATTCTAGGTCAGATTTGTTAACGTTTAAAACGGGAAATTTTAACCGAAGTTTAAGTGGTTTATTTTCTTATTTCAGGTAAGAATTCACTTCAACTTCTGGCGTACAACTAAAGATATTGAATACAGCAAGGACATCTAGAATTAAGGTAAATAAATAATACTCAAGCTGGCGGACAAAAATACGTAAGTAAATTAATATAATTTTACAGGAGATCAGTTAATCGAATATTCAAGTGTTACAAAACATAAAAAAATCAATCCAACTTTTTTTACAAACACATTAACACTTACATAATTTTACATACGTATGTACACACACCGGAAAAGTCTAGGGATATTGAAAAAAATATGATTATTGTACATTTAATGTTGTATTTCAATTAGTGGGGCAATTATTTGTATTCTGTTAGTGGGGATGTTCTTATAGTGGCATACAATGCACTCACTTTTTACAATTCTGTACAAAAATCTGTACATTATTTTTTTTCAAATATTGATTATTTTTATAAATAACATTTAGCTTATTTTGTTGTAAACTATTCTTTTTAGGGTTTTGTAGATATGACCAAAAAACCCTTAAACCGTCATTTTGTCGTCTGTCTGTCTGTCTGTCTGTCTGTCTGTCTGTCTGTCTGTCTGTCTGTCTGTCTGTCTGTCTGTCTGTCTGTCTGTCTGTCTGTCTGTCTGTCTGTCTGTCTGTCTGTCTGTCCGTCCGTCCGTCCGTCTGTCTGTCTGTCTGTCTGTCTGTCTGTCTGTCTGTCTGTCTGTTCGGTAAAAATGCTTATACTCTTTGACCCGCACATAGGAAAAATACTAAAACATCTAAAAAACATATCCCCCTAAAAATATAAACAAATATATGCTCATCGAAAAAAAAATATATTTTATTTACAATTCTGAGTAGGGTATAAAATGAAAGCCCTTGGTACGTGGATTAACGATCAATATTTTATTTTTGCAAAATAAATTATTTTGACGCGATTTTTGCAAGAATTGTGCAAAAAAATTTTTGTTCCACACCTTGTAGCCCGGATGGTTTAAAATAAAAATCTGAAAAAAATCTAAGTAATGTACATTGATGTGAACCAGAATAGTACAACAGGAATTTTAGATCAGATTATGTTTTCGGAACATAACGCATTTTTTGTGTTTTTAACTAAAATATGTAAAATATTTAATCCGGTATTTAACACAGTAAACGAGTGAACGTCCGTAGTCCAGTGGTAACGTTCTCGCTTCATAAGTTGCAAACTGTTCGAATCCCGTCAATTTTTATTTTTTCTGTTTTTTTTTTGCATTTTTATTTTGTTTAAATTAATTTGTCAAAATTCTAGTTATATTATGGTAAATGTTGCATTTAATTTTTAAAAGCGTAGATTTAATAACCCGTCGGAAGTGTTGAAATTATAATTTAATTCTATGTTTGAATGTATACGACATCAGAGGGGCGGAGTTTATGACTTAAACAACCAATGGAAGCCGTAGCCGCAATTTTCAAAATATTAAGAAACCTTGCTATATATAAAAAAAAAAAAAAATACTGCAAATATTTCGAAACCCAAATAATGGTATTAGGTATTCGAATTAAAATTAATAAAAAAATATTTTAACATAAAATTTGTTTTGGCATCCCAAATAATTATCATTTACTTACTAAATACCTACGAAACCCTGAAATGTGTGAAAATTTACACTTCACATACATTTTTTGAGTATTTTAATTGATAGAATACAATAAACGTACAAAAGAAACCATCGCTATATGTTTTCATATATTTTTTTATTTCCCTAGACTTTTCCGATGTGTCATTTTGGTTTACCTTAAAGTTTTTTTTTTTCGATAATTTTTTCCAAATGTAGCAATGCAAAATCTGTTTTAGCCTCTTTTAAATTTTGATTAAACGTGAAAAAATGTGGATTTGTTTCAACTGCTGAAAATCAATCCGTCATAGTAGGTGTTTGGACTTTGGTTGTTTCTTCCATTTTCAAATCGTCTTTGTTTATTTCTGACACCAAATTCGGATCAGACCAAGCTAAAATTTAATTTTCCGTCATATCCTCCTTAGTTTCGAGTTCTTTATCAATATTTGAAAAAATTCCATTAATGCTTTTCGTTTCGCCATATCGACGTCGATGACTTGCCTTCAACTCGTAGTTAACCATTGAATGAATATGTTTATCTATCGCTTTTCGTCCTGCCTTTTCATAATTTGGTACTTCCTCTAGCCAATTCGGTATTTCCCCGGCGTTTGCGCGTTAGGCAGTGATGATATTGTCACGTGGGTGGTTTAATTGAAAGACAACTCCTGCTTTCAACAGTACAAATTTATTAAACATTTACCAAATTTACAATATAATGTTTGAATTGGCCCATGGAGTTGGGGAAGTCTTCGGTCTACCGTGTTGGCCAGGATCGGCTTGGACCTCTCTCCGAGGCGGGGGGCTACCCATCCGGGAGGCGAGGAGCCTGGAGAAGTCTTCTCCCACTCACATGGTGACTACTTGCTTGGCTTCACCAGCGGTACAAGTATCTAGCGTCGGTGTCTTGGTCGTCACCATGTGGACTAATACGTGTAGAGGAGTTGGCTATGTTCCTCTGCCCAATATTCTCGACATCCATCTATTTTGTACTGCAGGTTAACCCAGTTCCAATATTCATTCGTCATGACAAATATTTCCTCATTACGAAAATGCGGCGTATGCATTTCGTAATCAGGCCACATACGTCATACGCTGACAAATAGGTTTTTAATCAGACAGCTGACTGTCACAATGTCTAAATGTCGTAATACTGACCTCGGATTACCTATGTGACAATATGTCGTTATAAAAGATAATTTCACCCAATTTTCAAGCTTTTGGAACATATTATTCTTATTATTGTTATTTATTTGTAAACACGTTCCATCAAGAGAGCATCTTTGCGTACATATAACAGTTGAAGGAGAAGAAGTCAGTATTTATTATGATTAGATCTTAATTATTTCGATCATCAATTTTATCCCTCGAAAATAACAAAGAGAAAATTTCGATTTGTCAAGATAATTACAACATTCCAAAGTTTCGCCTAAAATCAACAACTCCTAACCTTCATCAAGTGAAATTTTCATTGAAACTATTTAGTATTTTGCTAGCTAAAATGACATTCCATTTATAATTTCGTTTGCTAAAGCCGGTTAATTTCAGAACAACCATTTATCAATACATTGTCCACAAACAGAACTAAACTCAAACAATCAATCATAGAGTGTTGGAATCGTTACCAGCTCCCCTAGCACCACTTCTACCAACTACACGAACAGGTGAAAAGATGTTATGCTTCAATGACGAGCTTATAAACCATTTTTCATTTTGGCAAATTTGTTTTTAAAATTGTTTCTTTGAAAAATTGTTTAAAAAAACTATATCAAGAAGTATATCAAAGTTAAAATTTCATTCATTAATAAAAATTTTAGAAAGTAGACTTAAAATATAAAATATTACAATTTCTATAATTTACGAGGAAGAGTCATTAATTATCTGGAATATATGAATAATTGTTATTTATACAACGATTGCAATGTCATATATTTGTATAGGTGGGGAAATAACCAAAGAATATAAATATACCCTGCGAGAATTCATATAGCCGATCGATCGATTGAGAATAACTGTTGAGAGATTTTTTTTTTTTTTGGCGACCAACAGAACCGTTCATGATTCTAGAGTTTTGTAGGTACAAGGTGTCTCAAAAGAAATTTTATATTTAGTGGATCGATTAAAAAAAAAGTAAGCCGTATATAGAAAAAATGTTTATTAATTATTAAAATACACTTTTTGGGGATTTATTTCTTAAATATAATATCGTCTAAATGTAGACCCTCGCGTTCTCGGCACTCATTTAATCGAACAGTAAAATTACTTATGACGTCTCGGCAGGTAGACTCAGGGATGGCTGCCATTTCGTGACGGATATTTCCTTTCAAATGCGCCAGTGAAGTCGGTTTATTGGCGTAAACTTTACATTTAAGATAACCCCATAGGAAAAAGTCCATAGGGGTTAAATCTGAACTGCGTGGAGGCCAATTTATGTCACCTCTTCGGGAGATCAATTTGCCTGAGAAAATTTCACGAACACGTGGCAGAGACATATTGGACGTGTGTGAAGTTGCTCCGTCCTGTTGGAACCATGTTCTTTGGTTATAGCTAGGAAAGTTTTGCAGTTCAGGTACCACGAAGTTGTCTAACATCTCCACATAACGCTCTGAATTCACTGTAACTGCACGCCCCCTGTCGTCTTCAAAAAAGTAAGGGCCGATAATTCCTCGCGCCGACATCGCAGCCCATACGGTCACTTCAGGCGAATGTAGGGGTTTCTGATGTTTGCGTTTCGGATTCGTTGCACTCCAGTAGCGGCAGTTCTGCTTATTTACGTGGCCATTAAGATGAAAATGAGCTTCATCCGAAAACAAAATGTTGGTAAACGTTGAAAATTGCTCAATCACCTGATTTACGAAATTAAGCCTCTGACTGGCATCTTGGGGCTTTAATTCTTGCACCAATTGAATTTTGTAGGGGTGCAGCTTTAGGTCTTTGTGCATAATGCGACGTAATGATGATCTATGCACATTTAAAGCACTTGCGCGCTTTCGAATTGAAAGGTTCGGGTCGTCACGAACAGACTGATTAACATTCTCCACGTTTTCTACTGTTCTTGATGACCTAGGTCGCCCGGATTTTGATTTATCCAGCGTTGTACCAGTCTCTTCAAACTTTTTAAGCCAATGTCGAATGAGAGGAATGCTTGGCGCATCATTTAAGTGGCGAAAACCTCGAATACTGCAGAATTTTCTACGCGCTACAGTCGCCGAATCACCGTTTTTGTAAAACTCTCGCACGCATAACACGCGGTCTGCTCCCGAGAAACGCTCCATAGCGACTGCATTCCCAAGAGCCAGGCTACCGATTGACATAACCCCCGCGCCCCTCGGATACGTTGCGTTCACGCAGTAAGCTAAATAAATATAAAATTTCTTTTGAGACACCTTGTATGACCAAAAAACCCTTAACTCGCTTATTTATGAACAGATTTCGTTGAAATTTAGTATGAAAGCTCAAAATTAATCCTGTGATGTAGAAGGTTGTTGAAAATTAAATAAATGTGTTCCATTTTTTGTCAACAGTAAATCAGGGCCTTTAATATACTTATTTATGGACCGCTATTGCTAGTATTTGACTAATTTTGAGCCCTTATATCAAATTTGAACAAATTCTGCTCATAAATAAGCGAGTTATGGATATTTTAAAATTTTGCGGGTCTCTGGAGACCCTTGTGCTTCATATATCTCATTTTCGTTCAGCTACGTTTAAAGATTACCTAATTCTACACATCTGTGCTAAATTTCAGCGATATCGGCTTATAAATAAGCGAGTTATAGCCGTGCTCCACTTTCGGCCGAAACTGGAGCAGAATTTTTTGTCAAAGTCCGAATTTGGCACTTTTAAGGGTACAAGCAGAAGCACCTCGACGTTCTGATTCCAGAAGTGTGATGCTTTTTAAAATCGGTTCGTAAATAAGGGAGTTATAGCCATTTGAACTAGTTTTCACTTAATCTGGTCTAGTTCTCAGATTAAGATTAGGGAATTAGATCACCCACTTAATTAATTAGTTCACATACTACGTCATTTAATCTTGTTAATTGGTATTAAAACCGAATTTTTGATCGTTAATATTCGCATGTATCCGTCAGTTGCAATAATTCCAGAATTTAAAATTGAGGGCAGCAGGAGTCAATGAAATTTAGGAATTATTTTAAAGTCTGCGAAGGTCAGTGATGCAGTTCATTAGTTTATAATATATTAACTGAGGGCATCAGGTGTCAGCTTATCTTGGATAATGTTTTATGTCATCGAAGGTGAAAATGTTATTAAATTAATAAGTGATGCGGAATAAGAGTTGTTTTTGAGTTGTTTAAAGATCAATTTTCTGGAAAAACTAGTGCATTTGGAATATTCAACATCTCTCTATATCACATGACTAATTTTGAAAGTAGATGATGTCAAGGGAAGCATATATCGAGTAAATAAAATTCAGCAGCCATTTTGGACAAAACAGTGACTTCGTCAAAATGATGCAGTTACGTGAAATAGAAATATTAGGAAAAAGGTAAATTGTAAATTATTATGTAATAAGAAAGGTTTAAGAAAGTAAAACGAATAACTTCCTTATTTATGAACCGATTTTCAAAAACATCAGACTTCTGGAATCAGGATATCAAGGTGCTTCTGCCTATACCCTTTAAAGTGCCGAATTCGGACTTTGACAAAGAATTCTGCTCCAGTTTCGGCCAAAAGTGGAACACGGCCATTACTCGCTTATTTATGGGCCGATATCGTTGAGATTTTGCACCGGCTTGTGAAATGAGTCAATCTTTAAACGTAGGTGCACGTAAATTGAATATATATGGTACAGGGGCCTCAGCAGGCCCCCAAATTTTCAAAATGTTCTTATTTAGGAACAGATTTCGTAAAAATTTGGTATGAAAGCTCAAAATTAATCCTGTGATGTAGAAGATTGTTGAAAATTAATCATTTTGTCGTCTGTCTGTTTGTCTGTCTGTTCGGTAAAAAATGTAGTCAAACGGCTAAACCTAGAGAGTTGAAATTTGGCATGCTTATACAACTCTTTGACCCGCACATAGGAAAAATACTAAAGTATTTAAAAAACATAACCCCCTAAAAATATAAACAATTATCTGCTTATCGAGAAAAATATATATTTATATTTTTTAAATTATGAGTAGGGTGTCAAATGAAAGCCCTTAGTACGTGGATTAACGATCAAAGCGCGTTTTTTTCTAAAATTGTGCAAATAATCTCACACCCTGTAGCCCAGATGGTGTAAAATAAAAATCTGAAAAAATTCTAAGTAATGTATATTTTTTTGAACCGGAATAGTACAGAATTTTTTTATCAGATTATGTTTTCGGAAAATAACGCAGTGTTTTTTTACTTGACCATGTAAAATATTTAATAACTTATAGAACAAAGTAAACTAGCATGTTTTCATGGTGTAATGGTCAGCATCCTTGCGTTCTAATTTGTAAACTAGGGTTCCGGACTCGAGACAATTTTATTTTTTCTGTTTTTTTTTGCATTTTGATTTTGTTTAATTTATTTTTTCAAAATTCTAGTTATATTTGGGTAAATGTTGCATTTAATTTTTAAAAGCGTAAATTCAATAACCAGTGTAATTTGTTGAAATTGAATACACGAAATCAGAGGACCTTTTTTTTTAGGTCATTACTTGTATGGTCATATCTAAACGATAAAAAAATATTTCCTGGCTCCACCAAATTTTACTCAATTTTTTTTTGCCCCCCCCCAGATTTTAAGAGCTAGCGCCGCCACTGTGTATAAGATATTATTTATTTATTTATTGCTTAATTTATTGATTTTAATATAAACCTGATTTAGATGGGCTGTAAATATGGACAATAAATATGAGCAAAATGTTACTAATAAAAACTTTATAATTTCATAAAACAATTATTATTATTTTTTTGTGCGACAGTATAAAAATTCCTTTTAACCATTATACAGGTTTATACCAGTTCTCGTATGCGTACCGGTATATAGGGATAGCGTGCAGAATTTATAAACTAATTTTCTCAGCAATGACCGCAATCTGGTGTGCGGCTCGCTGCGATATATGTTCATGTGTGTTTTGTCTTGCTTATTACCAGCCGACAGTCAAGCGATAAAACTGTCAACTGCAATGACAAACATTGGAATATTTAATGTTATGACGCTAAACAATGCCTTAGTTGCCCTCTAATAAAGTTTTTTAGATTTAGGAATGAAAATTTAATTAAAAATAACGGAAAATGTGATGCTGGTTGACCAAAAATAAACTTTACAACTTACATTTACCTACGGGGGAGGTAGGGTCTGATAACCACATTTTAAGCATATTTTTGTGAATTTTTTTCAAATCTATGGTTAAATTTATTAATTTTCAAACTAAGTACATATATAAAGTATATTTTCAAGAAGATACAAAAAAAATTTGAAGGCAAAATATGGCGAAATGAGCCAGCTGTGGCAAATCTTCTCAGACTCCGGGAAAAAAATTAGATTTTGCGGTGACCAGCATAAGCCCGTTTGAGTTTATGACTTTGCCGAGGTAATGACGTTGAGTTTTTATTTTTTAAATGATTTTTCAGTTTTTAGCCTTACTTAGAAGACAAAAAAATTAATTCCCCCTAAAAAACCTAAAAATGAGTATATTTGTGATTGTTAAATAAAAAAAACCATGAAAAAAAAATATCTCAACGTCGTTACCTCGGTAAACTCATAAACTAACAAAATCTTTTTGGATTTTTGATTTCAGATGATCCAGTGACGAATTATGCTGGTCACCGCAAAATCTAATTTTTTTCCCGGAGTCTGAGAAGATTTGCCACAGCTGGCTCATTTCGCCATATTTTGCATTCAAATTTTTTTTGTATCTTCTTGAAAACATACTTTATATATGTACTTAGTTTGAAAATGAATAAATTTAACCATAGATTTGAAAAAAATTCACAAAAATATGCTTAAAATGTAGTTCATTTTGATACTCGAGCAGTGTAGACAGATTTGTTATGATAATAAGCTACGTTCAGAGCTTTTCAATTAGTCCACTATAGACTAGGACTTGTGCACTGTTGATTGTCACTACAAGTTTGTCATATGGTAACGCGAGCACCATTCAGAGCTCTAAATTTAATACGTGATACGTTGTAGACTGTCGATAGTTTTCCAAACTTTGTAGTTTGAGTTGTTTTAATGAGACAGACATATAAACACACATTCGCTATCTCAGTCTACATCGGAGAGAACGTTTATATTGGCCAGTGACTTACCGATACAAACTTACCGGTGAATTTGTCTGAATGCATATTTTTTGGCAGCGCTGTCGAACACCGTGTATCAAAACTACTAGATCTAAATTATTATTATTATATTATTTATTTTACATCGGCCTTTATTTCTGCAACGAGGCTAATCGCCGATGCCAGGGGGCGAGCTCCTACACCTGGATGAGGGGTGAATGATTGTGAAAATGAGAGTAATGTAAACATATTATTCTCGCCCGAATAATATCACCAACGAAGCAGGCTCGAACCACAGACCGGACAATCGTACTGGGTTTCCACCAGTACAAACCGCACGACTAAATGCGCTCGGCCACCACGTTGGCTACTACTAGATCTAAACAATGACAGATTGTAATGACAGTAAATTTTGAATGTAAGCTTTTACAGTAATTCTAAAAGTACATGTGCTTTATATGTGTTTCCTCAATAACTAAGTAAACTGTTAACACTCAATTCCATAATTTTTTACTTGCGTTGTGCTCGATTCTTTGTTACTACAGATATAACTGTCCAAATATCCACCGGTGAGCAACTAACCGTAAATGAAATCCGGTTAATGAAATACCGACAGATGAGTAAGTACGGTAAATTACCGAGAGATCATCGTGTGTATGCAGGGAAAAAATACTAAACGGTAACTCATTGGTGAGTCTGCTGAATGCGATAATAGATAATAAACATTTTACGAAGACATTTTCGGTCTTTCACTGGCAACTGGTAAGAACTCTTGCCAAATAACGCCATCGTAATTGGTTTAGACGCATAGATGTCGCACTTTTTGTAACGCACTATTTTTTCTTACACTTTTGAGTTATACATTTGTTCTTTTGAAATGTATAAACTAAACCTTTCTTGGATGGGCGTTTTACTTTAAACCATTTTTAATTATACTGGGGGACAGGGGTTTTCTTTAACTGGCTATTGTTTCATTTGAGAAAACCATGTATTTTTCTTGATCTACCCTAAAACTAGAAAATAAAGTTTTTTGAGGAGGAAACAAAAATGTTCTCAGTTGAAAAACGTCTTCCTTTGTACAGAAATATAATAATGTATGTAATTACATTTTTGTTTCTTGAATGTTCCTTTGATATCTGACAGAAGATTCCGTCTTGGTCGATAAAACAGGAATTATTAATAAATTAATTCATTCCAAAACTTCTAATACTGCGCTTTCTGAAGATTTCGTAGATCGCTTACTAACGGCATTATAGTTGAATGAATCCTTTTGAAGCAGAAAAAGGAGTATTTAATATTAATTTAATGCCCTACAGAATTGGAGAATTAAAAAAATCTAACGCAATGTAAATCTAGAACAGATTTCTTTCTTGTCCAATATGATATTGTTTTTAATGGCATAATTTACTTTATTTATGAAATCTTTGAATTAAAAAAAAATCACAACTCAAAAACGGTTAAAGATAGCGACATGTGGTTGTAATTTTTGGATTCTCAGTATTTTACTTAGTCTAGAAAAATATTTGGGCTTTAATCGTTTAACGCGTTATGAGATTACGACAATTTTTTAATGACATAATTTGTATTATTTGTGAAATTTGTGATTAAAAAAAAAAGCACAACGCAAAATCGGTTAGAGAAAACGACCTGTGGTTAGAATTTTTGCATTCCTCATAGTTTAGTTAGTTTGGAAAAAAATTGGAACCTTATTCGTTTTGCGTATTTTAAAATTATGGCAAATTTTAATGTGGTGTGATTTATAGAAATTTTCATCTTCGAATGGACGTATCTCTAAAACGAAATGCGATAAAGACCTGCGGTTGAAATTTTTGAAATATTTAGGTCCTCATTGACACGTAACCAGATTTTGAAACAAAAAAAATTTTTGAAAATTTTTAATTTTTTAAATTTTTTTTTGATAATTTTGATAAATCCTAACTAAAAAAAGGTTAGGGATAGAAATCAGCGATGTGAATTTTTAAAATTCTCATACATTGTTTAGTCTAAAAAAAAAATGAGTTTAATAAACCATTTTTTAAGTTTTGTATGGGCAGTAATCCAAAACCCTTAAAAATGGCCAAAAATCGAAAAAATCGTAAGGGGTAGACCTTAAAAAAATTGTGATTTTCAAGCAAAAAAATTTTGTCTCCGTTTTTATTGAAAATTGGTACAAATATGTATTTTTGGTCGTAGATCAACAAAATTTGGTCCATTTTGAAGTTTGGGCAAAAGTTTTGGAATTATAGGCAAAAAACTGACCCAAAACGGTTCTTATTCAAGAACTAGGAAAGTATAATTTTTTAAAATATTGTTTTCATAATCTTCACCCCAAAATTAGCTTAAAATTATATTTTGAATAAAATCGAAGTAAAAAAATTTTGACCAAAATTTCAAAATTTTAAGAGAAAAAATTTTTTGAACCACTATTTGAATTTGAAAATTTAAACATTATCGTCTTAATTCCTCTTCCTTCAAGTGCTCTTTTTTTTTAAATATTTTTATTTATCAGCCTATTTCTGCAACGAGGCTAATCGCCGATTCTAGGGGGCGAGCTCCTTCACCTGGATGAGGGGTGAATGATTGTGAAAATGGGAGTAATGTAAACATATTATTCTCGCCCGAATAATATTACCAACGGGGACTTGAACCAGCTACCTCACAATTCAGACTGCTTTTACCAGTTACAAAGAGTTGCCGTGGCTCAGTGGTAAGTCGGTTGCTTACGGACCACAAGGACGCTGGTTCAAAAACCCGAAGGAAAAAGGAGGTACTTCCTTCGGATTTTTATCTTCCGATATTGTGCAGACAGCTCTGGGGTCGACTCAGCCTGAAGTATTTAATACTTACAATTGAATACCTGTTCATACAGGGATAATAGGACCGGTCGAAACGTCATACTGACCACGTGGCTTTCTAATCTATGACCGGCGATCACGAAACGGAGCACTTACCTTCTCTGCCCCTTATACGCCTATCTAGGTATTGGGAATTATTATTTATTATTATTTTTAGTTAATCATACAGTACATAAAAGTCCAAATTTTACCATAATTTTTAAACATAATATTTCAAAAACTGTTAGAAATATTACATGACATGTAAGTAGAGTGCTTTGCCTACGAAATCAGGCCAGTGATATCATAGCATATGTGCCAAATAATGCCGTCAAACCAATAGCAGTACACTTTGAAGATGGGTTTTCGTCCGTTGCTTAGCAATAAAACAACTCTGGTTTCTAAACGAAATCTGGTTCTGCGCAAGTGATGCCATTTGATCTCGTGGACAAACGTAGAGATAATAGAGAGAATAAACATAGCATGACCTTGTCTCCAAAACGTATTGGGTGTTACTTGTCTGTTCCGAGCAATATCTTGTTATTGGTCAAAACATTGCGTGTTTTATTTATGATTTTTATGTAGTGTGTACATCCTTAATACTTAAAAATGAGTCTGTTCATACAGGGGTAATAGGACAGGTCGAAACGTCACACTAACTACGTGGCTTAGTATAGAAACGCAGAACTTACCTATCAAGGCGTTGGGAACCTATTATGATTATTATAATTTTATTTTACCAGTCAGAACTGCATGATTTAACTAGCTCGTGTAACTAGCTGGCGTAGCGTAGTGATAACACATTAGCTCTGCGTTGCTAAGGTCTCGGGTTTGAATCCCGTTCAGGCATGGAATTTTTCACAAAACAAAACTTGTCCTGGCTAATTGCCACAGTAGCAAAGGCCATTAAATTTTTAAAATAAATAGCTCGGTCACTCCGATGGCTGTGCTCTTCCTTTGTTCTATATTTTTGTTCTAATTACACTAAATATAATTCTTTAAACACCAGAAATTTAACATAAATTCTTAATTGACAGTGTTTTAAATTGTGCGAGCTAATCCTATTCTTGTTGTAGCCTGTTCATGATGTCGCAGTGCAAACCCAGATCTCACGGTCCGTTGCACTAATATACTTATCACAAATGCGAATCACAGTCGAGAAGCAGAGGGCCTTTTGTTTAACTTCGGACTAAATTGTGTATTTTGTGGAAAGACGCATAAAGATAAAACGTGACAAAATACAGGAAATTTGCATTTGAATTTATTTATTTTTAACCAACGGATTTGCTAATTATTTAATTGATATTTTCTTTTGAGTTTTCTCTATACAAATAATTCATTACAAGAATATTTAATCCGTATTTACATTTTCAGTTTGTAGAAAATAAGATTAATGTACCAAATATGTTCCTATTGGCCTATTCAATAAAATAATTATTATTAGAATAATGCACTTATTTTCAATACTGCGCGTTGCAGAAATATAAGATGATATTTAAGAAACACAGGGTACGATTTAGAAATCACGAATCTGAAATCGCACTACTTGAAAATATTTAAAAAAATTGTTAACCTTGTTAACTTCAATTCAATAAATTAACTACGAATAGTAATAATGATAATAGCCATTGTTGTTGTGTTGCAACAATTTACCTACTACTATAAAAATGATGAAAAATACCCATTAGCCAAACTGTTTGAAATGTAACATCGATTATTTTTAATTTTAGAACACCAGTCTACATTATCTCAGTTTCTGCATTCGAAACAATTATTCCCAAACCTGCAATTTGTTTTTTATGACCATAATGACATTTTCAGTAATGAATAATTGGTAATGAAAGTACATAAATTGTTAGATTAAAGGGTTGGGTTTGTTGACCGCATAACTTTT
Source organism: Liopterus haemorrhoidalis (assembly GCA_963971575.1). Taxonomy (NCBI): domain Eukaryota; kingdom Metazoa; phylum Arthropoda; class Insecta; order Coleoptera; family Dytiscidae; genus Liopterus; species Liopterus haemorrhoidalis. The sequence continues at coordinate 40,928,137 of OZ020619.1, forward strand.
ACGTAATGTTGGTTGTCGTAAATCAGGGACGCCATATCTACGTTGAATACGTGCCAAAATGTATTTGAACTTTTTAAGTAATAACATATAGAATACAGACGGCTGCATGAGTTTATATATTAATGTAAACAAGACATAGCGACGAACAATGGATGAGCTACAGAAGAAGGGAAGATGACAGAAGAAGAAAGACAAGGCAGAAAGAACTCGAAATTTCCCGACAATACGACATATACGAGGATTACCTTTACGTTTTTACAGACGACCACTAGATGGCAATATTGAAATATGTCATTATTAAATCCGTCAAATTTGACATTTGTTATTGTAAAATCAGTGGCAGCTTATAAATTGACCGAGTAGTTTGATGACAGTAAGCGTTAAAAAAAAACAAGTTTGTGAAAAAATGGATATTACTTATGAAGGTTTTCGTTGGATGATTTTTTACGATTTTAGTAAAGGCCTAACTCAACAACAATGCATAGATTCGCATCGTTCAACTTTTGGTAATGAAACACCATCAGAAAAGACTGTTTACGATTGATTCGTTGTGGTCGTACGTTTGTTAATGATGAATCTCGTGAAGGTCGACCAAAATCGGTTGCGATTCAAAAACACATCGATGCTGTGCGCAAAATGATTGAAGAAGATCGGCATGTGACTTACCATGAGATAGAGGCATCCTTTTGCACATCGCATACTGCAATACATTTGATTTTGCATGAACATTTAGCTGTGAAAAAGATCTGTTCCCAATGGATTCCGCATAATTTGACCCAAGCTCAAAAAAGGCTCGTGTTGATTGGTGTAAGGGAATGCTAAAAAAATTCAACCTAGGCACTGCAAAATCCGTATACAACATCGTTACACGAAACTTGGATTTCTTCATATGAACCAGAAACTAAGCAACAATCCACTGTTTGGGTCTTCCAAGATGAACCGAAACCCACAAAAGTTGTTCGTTCACGAAGCACATCCAAGAAAATGATTGCTTATTTCTTCGGTTGCACTAGACATGTCGCAACCATTCCTTTAGAGGATCGGAAAACAGTTAATGCTGAATGGTATACAACAATTTGTTTGCCAGAAGTCATCGACAAAGTCCAGAAATACAGACATCATGACAATGCAAGCTCTCACACAGCACGTCAAACAATTGATAATTTGAAGGAGGAAAAAAAGAATGAATGTCTCATTGCCAGTATTCACCTGATTTATCCCATAACTTTTTTGTTCCCCAATGTCAAACAAAAATTCGTGTATAGCGATTTTCATCACTTCAAGAGGCTGTTAAAGCCTTCGAAAAACGAATGTTTTTCAGAAACCAACTTCAGAGTGGAAAAAATGTTTCGAAAATTGGTTTGAACGTATGCAAAAGTGTATAAATCTTAAAGGCAAATATTTTAAAAAGAAATAAAACAGTTTGTTCAAAAACAAAATTGTTCTTTCTTAGTTTTTGTAAAAATTTAAAAGGCAGCCCTCGTATATATATATATCCTGGGTAATTTTGATGTCGAAATCAAATTTGAATTTTTCTGATAAGTTTCTCGTAGCACGAAATACCACTTCCTTATTGAATTAATACACTTATCAAAGATGTGATCATCAGTTTCCTAACGGAAGCTTCCTTTTTGTTTAAGTTTCCTTCCAAATTGTATGTTTTGTGGCACTTGCTCAGAAATGTTAGCTCGCACGGTGCCAATATACATAATCTGTATTTAAACAGCTTGGCGCAGTTTGGCAGCATGTCAACCTGTAACAAAGCTACAACGAGCTTCCCGCAGCTTTCAGAGTTTCTGCTTATCTCCGTTCATATACACTCTATAGATACCAGTGGTTCTTAATCATAGGAACGCGCCAACAATTATTCTTCATGCAGAAACATTTATCAAAGAAATTAATTTCTGGTAATAACTATAAAATATCATATAATACTTTTTGAAATAGATAATTCTAAACAAGATATGTTTTATGGCGGTGTTATTGCCTTAATCTGTACTTATAATACACATATTTGGCTAGTTTCTTAATATTATTTCGGTGTAAGAATTTTCAGAATAAACTTGTACACCTGATGAACAATAGTATATTAAAACATAAGTTTCAAAAGGCATGATTTTGCCGCACGCGTCTATATTAGAAAAAGAGTCTCGAAGCGACGAGTTTTCTAATCCATAAGTGCCGCAAAAAGCCTTAGGTAACGAGTTTTTTATTATATTTTTTCTATTTTGCTTTTTCATGATTTTAAAATAATTAATTTGCATTATACAATCAAACATCCCCGAATAGGAATTGGGAATAGGGAATTTGGTATGTAAATGTAATGATTGGACGGACTTGTTTGACAGTTTTATATTTTTCAAGGTAGCTATCAATTAAGTTTTGTAACATTTTCAGATTTGCATTATATAATCAAACAACATTCCCTAATATGGAATTTAGTAGGTAAATGTGACGGCCGTTCGGATTGGTTTGACAGTTTTAATTAAATTTAACCAATTTTATGATATATAATGTTTAATGTCAGAATGAAACTCATTTATGAATGCAAAATAGAAAAAAGTATGTTTTGAATCATCTCACGCTATTATCTTAGCCACTTTTTCTAATTCACATGAGTCCTGAATCTTGGTTTGTCTTCCAGGTCCTTTCTTCAAATATTTCAGGCAACAAAATATGATTTAATATAAAAAAAAGACAAATAATAATTATTTAAAATCTTATTTGTGAAAACGTCCAACCCAGTCTTTGATGTGACATTATCCATCCTATTGTCAGCCTTTCTGTCGGACGGAAGAGGCCTACAATCTGAAGGCTAGTGTCTGTTCCTTAAAGATTTTGGCTAACCAATTTTTAGAATGATCTGTCTGTCTGTCGGTCTGTCTATCGGTCCGTGTACACTTGTAGAGCAAATTCGGCTAAAAGGATTTTTATGAAACTTCATATTTAAGCTTTTGACATGAACGGCACGAGTTAATCAACTTTTGGTTAATCATCTCTCCCCTGTCTCTCTGCTTCCCGTGCCTAGCAACAGTCTACAGAACACCTGAGCGTTTTTTTAATTTGTTTTAAAAAATATGAAGTTTTGAGACATTTAAATTGATAGTATATGCTGTTCACTTTTGTAAGAACAAACCAGATCTAGTTATTTTGGTTACTCTTGTAGTGTATTACTGACTTTAAATGTCATTTACAAAATTTTCTTGTGCTGTAATTCAGACATTTTTTTGGTTATGATCATTATACAGTCTGTTTCAAACACTTTCGTTCTTTTAGGTTGTCACGACAAGGGACCTTTTTGGGTTATTTCATTTTTCACGTTGGAATGTCAAAATTTAAAATTACAACAATGAAACCATGGAAACGAATGACCTATGTCAAAATTAAATTATTTTTTTATATATTATCACAAAAAAATAAATAAATGGGAAATTTGTATTAAGAATTACACAAAAAATCAAAATATAAAGAAAATGACATTTTAAAATGATATTAACCTTAACCAAAAAATGTTTATTGTAAGTATGATTTACAAAGCTTAAACAAAACGGCCGAAAAGCACGATTTAAGCGATGAAAGTAACTAAATTGCAAAATCTAGTTCCGCCTAAGCGTTTGAAACAAACTGTAATTAAGATATTATTTTGTATTATGACATATGTCAAAGTGACATTTTTCGCCATTTTTTAATTTTACATGACATACAGTTTCAAAGGTGCAAACTATTGAAATCAAAATTTCCTCTTAGTTTGTTCTTACAAAAGTGAACAGCATATAACCAATTTACAAGTAGCGCCCATGGTTTCCCAACTATTTTTATCGATCCACCCACATAAAAAATTCTTTTCCGATCCCCAAATAAAATAATTTACAACTAACTAATTTAATAATAATAAAACTGGTTAAAAAAATGATTGATTTCAAAACTAAATCTGCATAAATATAATTAAAATAATAAATAAATATTTTGATCAATCAGCATTGAAATACTTTTGAAGGTATTTCAATGGGACAATTATGGGAGATAAATAACTACAAGCTTTTTTTTATGTCAGGTACAAGATTGCTTAATGTTATCCTTAAATCGCTTCTTTCAGCCAGTTTCTGACCTTTCTTAACAAATTTATCAGGCCGCTAAATCTAGCTTCAACAAATTAAGAACCAGGTAACCTTATTCAGGTGCACAGTCAGCAATATTTTATTGGATGGCTCTGAAAACGAAACTATTTAAATTATGAAAAAGGTTCTCACTTCTAAACTAATTCATGACCAAAAAAAAAGTACTTGTATAAAATACATTCTGGCAACAAAGTAGAAATAACTTGGCCCAATATTTTCTAACAGATAAAAACAGTTAGTTATTGCTTTTATAGCAACTTTTATTAAATACGTTTTTTCGAAATATTTCTCTGTTGTGAAATATTCGCAAAAATCTTAAAACCGACACGAGTAAACTCCCATTTCTAGTTTTAGATTTTTCCGAAATGTCAAAATCGATATGATCACAATACTTATTATATGTTGGCGGTCGGTAAAAAGCATAACAACCATACCAACCACATATTTTTGGAGCTGGGGGGGGGGTAGCTCAAGGCTCTGAGTCCGATATCGACCTCGTTGAGACCAAACCAAACTTCTATGTCACATCAAACTGTTGGCAGTGAGAAGTAACAATATACAGAAGCAGCGGTGGCCGGTGAAGTATGTTTGGGAGGGCAATTAGAATGATCGGACAAGCTTGTACTATATCGCTCAACAGTAGTATAGCAACGACAAAGCACGAGCGTGTCCGATCATGCTGATTGCCCTCCCAAACATGCTTCACCAGCCGCCGCTGGACAGAAGGTATTGGAATTCCTCTTTCTGCCACTTATGCTACAATTAGTAGTTTTACGCAACGAATATTTCGCGTACTGTCTTTATTCTTACATTATTTTTAGGTTTAGTTTCAATAAACTTATCTTTCTATTAACATGTTTAGAGACACTGGTGTGAAGGGAACAATGTTCTCTGATAGAAACCCGAGTGTATTTAACACAGCTACGTGATTTGATATATCAATAAATTTCAGACGGTAATAATTTTGACTGTGTGATTCTGGATTAACTCGAGGTGTAAATATGTGCACATTTGTCAAGAACTGTTGTGTTGATTGTTTGGTTAATTAATTTATTATTGTGTCTGCTGCTCGATAATAAAATTAACACCACACGTGAAACAGGTTCAAAATGTTAGCTACAACAGTCTCTATGACGTGTTTCATTATTTAGTTCAGAGTTCTCTAGAAATCGGAAGCAACATCATCATCATCTTTGAATTCACAATAGAGCCAGGAGTCAGCGAAAGGTTCATATAGTTGGTCTAGACAAAGAAAAGCTCTGTCACTCCCGGGCAGAAGAAACAATTTAATATTTTGTTTTTTTTTTTTCATTTTTATTTAATTTAAATTATTTTGGCAAAATTCTAGTTACATTCTGGCAAATGTTGCATTTTATTTTTAAAAGCGTAAATTTATCGGGTCGGAGCATATGACTTAAAACAACCAATGGAATCCGTAGGCGCTATTTTCAAAATCTTAATGAACCTTGCTATATAAAAAAATACTGCACATATTTAGAAACTTAAATAATGGTATTAGGTATTCGAATTAAAATTAACAAAAAAATATTTTAACATAAAATTTGTTTTTAAAGCTCATAGATTAACAGACGATAAATTATTTTAAATATATCGTTCATTTTGCCGTGATTACTACAAAACAAAATTTGTCCTACACACTCAGCATGCCGCTTTCACTTACTATATACCGACCTGCAATGTGTGAAAATTCATACTTCACATATTTTTTTTTTTTACTTTATTCTAATTGAACTACATTTTTACCGTCCGCCAACATTTATAAGGGAGGTATTGTGATCATACCGATTTTGACATTTCGAGATTTCGATGGATCTCCACGAATTGAGCTCCCTGCATAACGTTTTGACTATTTTTAGCATGATGTCTGTCGGTCTGTCTGTCCGTCCGTCTGTCTGTCTGTCCGTCTGTCCGTCCGTCCGTCCGTCCGTCCGTCCGTCCGTCCGTCCGTCCGTCCGTCTGTCTGTGTATACGTGCAGAACAAATTCGACTGAATTCGAAGGATTTTTATGAAACTTCATATTTAAGTTTCTGCCATCAATGGCACGAGTTGATCAACTTTTGGTAAAAATCGGATTACTAAAAATGGGAGTTTACTCGTGTCGATTTTAAGATTTTTGCGAATATTTAGCAACAGAAAAATATTTAGAAAAAATTTATTTAACAAAAGTTGCTACAAATGCAATAACTAATAACTTTTATTTGAGACGCTTTTTGATAAAACGAAAAAAAAAAAAAAAAAATTTTAGTCTCAATTTTTTCATACTTATATGTAACGTTTCCATGGTCATGATAAATAATATCTCTGTTAGAAAATATTAGGCCAAGTTATTTCTACTCTGCTGCTAGAATGTATTTTATACAAGTACTTTATAATGGCGGTCAGTTCTGTGTTGGCCACAGCTGATTTTTTTTTGTTTTACTTCTCTTAGTGATGACCTAAAACAAAAAAGGTCCTCATTTCTAAAATACAAGTGACGACCTAAAAGAAGGTCCTCGCTTCGGAAATCAAAGCGATGACCTAAAAAAAAAGTTCCTCACTTCTAAAATACAAGTGACGACCTAAAAAACAAGATAATCATCTCTATTTTTTAAATTTTCTAGTGTGTTTTTATTTTTATTTCCTTCCTTCTTAGGGGGGGGGGGGGCTCCCCTGGGTGCGCCACTATCGTAGTCTACGGTCTACGTAGGTTCTAACATCTTCTCTAGAAGAGATATTCCTGTATATTGCCTATTCCAAACGTTTAAGCGGAACTAACTGGAATTTTCATTTTTCTAAGTTGTCATGAGCTCTCTTCTTAAGAATTAAAGTAAGCTTTAGCTAAACAAAACGATCGGAAGCCTCAATTAATCGGTAAAAGTTACTAGAATTGAAAATCTAGTTCCGTTTTAACGAAAGAAACCGGGTATAAGTCCGTAAATCTTTTCTGGTGAAATATTTTCAGTTATACCTCATCCCTCTAGCTCAGTGTCCAAGTCTCAAATAAAAAGGTCAGATTGGGTCGCATTATTGTCTTCTATATAATACATTTGATATATTGGGTTTGTCGTGATAACATTTTAGATATGATTATTTCTTATGGTAGGTAAAGGCTCATGTTGCGCCTCTGTGTTTGTTGGCATCACTGATAGGGGAAATGTTGTTGAATGTTGGCAACAGTGACAAGAGCAATTGTTGTTTCCGAGAGCGGGAAGTGTTATATGTAACAGTAGTGACGTGACAACTCCGCTACTGATAAGAGCTCTTGTTATAATGTACGCTTAAATGGAATACGAGATTCAACACTGGGTTAATGTAACTCAATGCATATTTATACAAAACTACGTCAATTCAAGTTTATTATACACAGCATAAATAATAATAATACAATAGGTTTACAACGTTTAGTTAGCATATAACGGTGGAAAAGGTAAGTTCTCCGTTTCTAGACCTCGAGCCATAGATAGGAAAGCCAGGTGGAGCCATATACGGGGTGTGGCAACATTTGGGACGCGGGACCTGGAGGGGCGGCAGGTGAACATGTACGTCTTCAGTACGAGTTTGAACTCTCTAGAGTAATTTTGTTGTTCCTGGCGTTTTTTTTTTTTTTTTCGTGAAACAGTTGTTTCTAGTGCGTTCTAAAAATGAGTGACATTCATTTCGAGCAACGATGCCCAGCAAACATTCAACTAACGGCCGAATGACGGCAAACTGCTTTTATGCTGGTAAAGTACTGGCACCAAAAGTAAGTGCAACGCCAGTATTAATAATGTACTTCACATTTGTATTTCGCATTCCGCCTATACGAAATACTTTACCAGCATTTTATAAGCACTCTTCTTCACTCATACTTTTTACTTAAAACCATCAGAAATAAATCTTGCAACTAATGCGATTATTTTGCACTTTACCGTTGCTGGGCCGGCAACTGATACATCAATGGGCCAGTAACGGCCACGGGGACACCGGGGTACTGGCCCATTACTTTCAATGCCGGGGAGTATGTGCTTTACCAGTACTGGCCCGTATAAAAATGTTTGCTGGGTGTGCTATCAGGTTTTCGGAAACTTTTGCAAAACTTCAGCAGGCCTACGGAGACAGTGTTTTGTAAAGGACCCAGGTTTTTTGGTGGGTTAAGGCATTTTCAGAAGGAAAAGAGTTGATTGAAGATGAATCATGCAGCGGAAGCCCTTCATCTTCAAGAACCGATGAAAATGTCGACAGAATCCGGGATCTTGTGCATTCAGATCGTCGGTTGACAGTCAGAATGATCGGGGAAGAGTTGAATTTGACTCACACTACCGTTCATTAGATTTTGACCAATGAATTGGGGATAAGAAAAATCTCGACAATGCGCCTTGTTACACAGCAATTTCAATAAACGTGTTTTTGACCAGTAAAAACATTCCTGTGGCTCCTCAGCCCCCTTATTCCCCTGACTTTTTCCTCTTCCCAAGATTGAAAAATCACCTCATGGGACGTCATTTTGGGACACTCGAAATATTCAAACGTCCGCAACCGACCAGCTGAAAGCTAATCCAGTATCCGAGTTCCAGCACTGCTATGAGGATTGGAAAAACCATCTCCAGCGCTGTGTGGCTTCCCAAGGAAGTTATTTTCAGGGAGACAATTCTGATTGTAATTCTATTCGAATAAAAAAAAATTATGAGTACTTAGCGTTTACTTCTCTAGCTTGCTGAGCAGATTGTTTAATTTTATATGTATTTTTCATAATGGTAGTAACAGTTGAATTCGGTAAATTCGTTATCCTGCAGACATCGGGAAATTTTCCCCCACTTTCCATTCGTCTAGTAACTTCCATCTTCTTCTCAAGGTACATAGAAATACTCCTTTTAGGCCCATCTTGAGTTAATATTTCCTTTCTCCTCTTCTCAGACATGATATTTGTTTTACTGTACCCTTTTGTATATGCGCATGCAAAAAATACTTATTTTATGGTAACAAATAAACTAATTTAATTACGAATAACTAAACCAGATATATGCCAGACGTGTAAAAGGATACTTATACACGATAATACTGGAGCGCTGATCAGTCCAGTTGCCACGGTACTTTCCCGATCGTACGGGGAATCCCAGGTGTACGATAGTTAATTCAGCGCAGGCGTAAAAGTGAATCGGCGTATATCGAACCGGCGTATATCGAATCCTACCTGCACTTACTATTATTTTAGTTTCTTGAGTCCATGTTAGTTTAAGTTATTTCTTTAACTCTGTAATTTTAATTATTTGCTTTTCATAAGTTTGTATAATAGTAATCAGCAACTGAACTTTCCAAAATAGACCATATTAGTAACTACGTCTCAAAATGGGATTCAGTGCTGCCGCCTCGCAGTTGGATTCCTTTTAGTTGAATTTAGCATGTTGTTATTTATTAAATTGTATTTTGGAAGTACAAATTAAGTTTTCAAAGTAAGAAAATGCTTCAAATCAAAACTACAAGTCAATATTTATTTATTAAAATTCTTATTATATACGTTATAATTTAATATGTCATTATTTTTGCAGAACAATATTATTTTGAAGGTTCATTTTGAAAAATTTACGTTAATTATCGTTTTTATGGCAAGTAACAAAGACCGTTAAAAAAAAATAATAATTTTGACATATGTCATTCGTTTCCATGGTTTCATTGTTGGAATTTTAAATTTTGATATTCCAACGTAAAAAATGAAATAACCCAAGCAAGGTCCCTTCTCGTGACAACCTAAAAGAATGAAATTCCCATTTAGTTCCGCCTAACCGTTTGGAACAGACTGTAGCAATAAGTATGTGTGCCATATCTAAATAGTTTGAAGGAACAATATGTTGTTCTTATTTTATCCATTATTGTTTTTCATTTTCATCTGTCAAAAAACGAGAAAGTTTGAAATTAAGTATGTAGTTGTAATGGCTACAATTTGGAGCAAAACAATACACCATTATGCATTCTAAAACAAAATATTAATGATTTCTTACTGTGGACACAGTAATATGGTCTATTACTTGCCCGAATGTGAACAGTACTTATCTGGTTACTTGCTAACAAAAAACGCAAGTAAGTACTCCACTTGACTCGCCTCTCTACTTGCTCAATGAAAACCTGCTTTAATTTTATTTAGGCCCGGTCTTTCCACCTTCAGATAAAGTTCCAGGTAACTATCTGGCAGATAAGGTTATTTATAACTTCATCTGCTGAATAAATGTCATCCCTTCTTTCTATACAAATGTATCTATCGGATAGTTATCTAACGGATAATGAGACTGACGTATTGGATTCACTGACTGGTATTGACATTTATTCAGCAGATGAAGTTATAAATAACCTTATCTGTCAGATAGTTACCTGGAACTTTATCTGAAGGTAGAAAGACCGGGCCTTAAAGTTAATTTTTAATAGCTACATTGCGAATAGTGGCACTTATTTCTCATTGTGATTACCACCGGGTTAAATTTTCCTATTTTCCCGATTTCCAGACCAATTTTTTTCGGGATTTAGGAAATATAATTTTTTTCCCGAGAATCCTCGGGAAAAAAACGCTGTGCTCCTACATCAATTCATCATTAAGTTCTCGTAATTACGTTAAAATATCCGTATGTATCAAGAGATGGCGTTAGGTACAGAATATTAAAGTTTAAAATATTAAAATCATATTCCAAAAATTTTACTTCACGGACCGTAAATTAAATAATTATTCATGAATTTTGGAATGTTTATGTGGTTTAAGGCTACATAACCATTTAATGGATTACTTGCGTTGAATTAAAAATATCTAGACAATGAAAAAGTGGAAAAATTAGGGGGAGTATGATAAAATTTTTATTGTTTCATTGTAGGGAAACACGAATTTTATAGGGGAATTTTTATTTATTAAATTTACTTATTTATAAAGACCTTTATTTAAAAACTAGATAACGCATTCGTTTCAGTAGAGCAGAGGTCCCAAACTGTGCTCCGCGATCTACTAATGCTATATATACAGGGTGTTTGTTTGAAACGCCGCACCTCAAATAACTCCTTTATTTTAAGAGATACAAAAAATTCTTCAGAAGAAAAGTTTAACTAGACAAAAGGACCCACCTAACGACTATAATAAGAATTCTGTATTACTTCCGGTTTCAGATGAAATTGTTTCAACGTTTTATCTATAGTGCGTTCAAAGGTGAGTTTGCAGTACAGGGCATATGGAGTAGTTCTTTTTCATACTCTCTAATGGGTTTACACAATGACACTATCCTTTTCTTGCTTGTCGACGTTGCCAGCTCTAAAACGCGCTGATCTGTGAAGACGCAGTATTCTACAAATGGCCATTTGTTTTTGTTGACTGTTATTTTGAGTTTTATAAGAGTTGATTTTGGTAAATCATACGAGTTTTTCATATTATTATAATTGACGCACTCACCTTCGAACGCACTATAGCATAGGGAATCGGTATTTTTTTATTATTTTTTTTTTTTCTTGAAAGGACAAATCAGATTTACAAGGATATCGAAATATCATACTTTAATTTTAACCATTTCAAAATAGCGACCATTTATTTACAAAATAATAAATAACAGAAAAATCGCAGAAACTAAATTTACTGTGTAGTAGCGTTACTACAAGATAAAATATTATAAAAAGTATAATGACTTTCATTCATGATGGTAACTGACCTTGCTCATAGTGACAGATTTAGTTCCTATGATCATAGTAACTGAGTTACAGAATTGGTCTGATTATGTAACTAAGAAAAACAATAAAACAAAATATGACTAAAGTTAGTAATAAACTAAAGAAAATTTACAAATGTTCAATATGACGTTGTTATCCACACATTTTCTCATTCGTAATAAAAACTCTTCCATTACTTTTAGAACGATATTCTTTAACATCCTTGATGGCTGTTCTTACCCCATGTTCTAAGTCTTCTAAGGACCTTCAGGATACCTTTCTTGGTAGAATTGCTGGGCCCTAACAGAATTTATTTGACATTCCCTGAATGTCAGAACCATATCTGTCTTTTCTCCATTTGAATAACTTACGTAAGCCATAATTACAGACGATTTGATGTTATCACCTTAAATATCAAACCCGTACTAACAGGCAAGAAAATTTGCAAGTTTTATTTGGTTTTTGTATGTAACAAAATCATTTTCAAAGCTTGCTATGTTTAATTTTGTACGATTTATTTATTATTTTTTAAATAAATGAATAACATAATTGTAAAGCTAATGTACTTTCAAGAAAAATAAATTAAAGTACCAATTCCCTATACTATAATTTCTTCAATTGTTTCAAATAAAAAGTTGAAACAATTTCCGTTGAAACCGGAAGTGATGCAAAATTCTTATAGTCCTTAAGTGGGCCCTTTCGTCTAGTTTAACTTTTTTTCTGAAGTTTTTTTTTTTTTATCTCTTAAAATAAAGGAGTTATTACCGCCGTACCTCGCATGCCGCACCTCGGTGCGGCGTTTCAAACAAACAACCTGTATAGCAACGATAGTGCTCCGCGATGAATTCTTCTCGTGAAAAGTGCTCCGCGGCTCAAAAAGTTTGGGAAACTCTGCAGTAGAGAATAAGTATTTTGGACTAAAATTCACTGATACCCTTTTCTCACTAGATCTTTAAGATCGGATGTTAAAGTGAATGTATCTTTAAACGCTAATGTGAAACCGTATGGCCTCGTCTAAATACAAGCGATGTTTAAGACAGAGATCTGCGTCTTAAACTTCGTCCGCATTGCCAACTTAATTTCTATTATAAAAAAATACTCCTTGAATTTGTGCAGTCAACATTTTATATTATCATAAACAAGAATACTGTATTATATCGATGTTATAAGAAGTTTATACTTATTGTTATAATAAAATTATTTATTTTAATATTGTGTTTAATAAAATACAGAGCTACAATAATTGAGATAAAATGTATCGACTTACATGTTAATACAGGTGTAATATATTCTTTATTGTAGTGCCTTTATTGTAGAATGAAATGAAATATCCTTAATTGTTTATAATAATTCAAAATGTGCGTCTGCGCAGACAGTTCAAAACTGGTAATTTCATGACGGTAACTTAAGGACAAAATTACTGTAGCTGATGACAGCACCAGAGATTTAAACATCAAGTGTGAAAGCATACAGTTCTTAAACATCGGTGAATTTTAAGGTCACTCGTCTTAAAGATCTAGTGTGAAAAGGGTATGAGGCAACAAAGCTATCTAAGCATGGTGTTCCGCAAGGTAGAAGAACTATGTGTTGTTGTTCAAGATAGTGGAAGAAACATATTTCAATGTTTTTAATTATAACTATTAAACACTTATATTTTATTACAATAAAGACAAGAACATATACTTTTCATTTTATTATTAAAGTTACTTTTTTGAATTAATTATGTTACTGTATAACTATTTTTAAATTATTTTTAAAGTGAATACCAAATAGGGGGTTTGCAAGTTTTTCCCATCGTCTCCAGGGCACTGAAGATGACCTGAAAAATTACAAAATTAATAACAAGTAAAAATAAGACTCCTAGTACACTACGCGACCTAGACGAGCAACTAGTTGGTTGCTTGTAAAAAATAAAAGATTTGCTGACCATTGTAAAAAACCAAACATTTTTACTTACATAATTCCTTAATTTAATTTTATTTATTAATTTATTTATTTGACATTTCAAAGTCAAGTCAAACATATGTTTATCAAAGAAGAATTGATCCTTTTTCTATATTTTTCTACTCCTAATAAATAGAAAAACCTAATTTTTCAAATGGGACTCTTAATTTCGGACAGAGGGGAGAATTTTATTTTAAAATTATGACAGATAAATAGGAAATTTTAAGGAGACAAAGGTTTGTTTACTAATTAGAAAGCTGATTATTTTTATGGAAACAAAAAAGGTTCAGAATCTAAATTATTTGAGTTTAAGGGCTATGAAAATCTCGAGATACAAAGTTAATCGCTTATAGACATACAGTAGAGGAGTCGTTGATAAACCTTAAGTGGGCTACGAACCTTCAAAGTGGTCATATCTCAGACAAAAAGAGTTGCTAAAATAACTCACCATTCATAACTAAAGCGTTCTTAACTGTGTGACTCTTATGGGTTTTGTTAGGAGGCTCTGTGGCAAGGTGTAATGTGGTTGTAAGGTTTGGTGCGTCTTTAATGGGATTTTAACAGCCTCCTGTAATTGTTATTTTATGTAAATAATGTATTGCCACTTAATTTTAAGCTATCATTACACATAGTTCAAGTAAAATGCAGATTTTAATTTAGTACACCGTTATTCCTAAAAAATCAAGAGTCATTTGCAACCAGTTAGCGAACCCAGGTATTTTCGGGTTCGATACCGCTCGCGAGCCCGAAAACAAACTATTTGGACAAACTTTTACATATCATCTGTTATAATTTAATTGACTAAATTAATAAATAACTTTCATGGGTCACCTAGTAGTTTAACAGCCGCACAACTAAGTCACGTAATGTACTAGGAGTCTATTTATTAAAATATACCTTTCTTGATAACATTGTTTATGTTTATATTTTACGGAATTTGTTGACTTTGGAGTAGTTTTCAGAGAGTATAGTGAGGTCTCCATCTTTGTCTGAATTGCTTCTACTTCTACGATGCGTACTGCTCTTTTGTGTACTGCTAGAAAATAAAATAAAACTAATTAACCTTAAATTATTTTAAAAATAATAAAAAGAGATATTCTAATAAGACCTGGATATTGGATGCTCTTTTGTATTCTGCTTTTTCATCCTACGATCTTCATTAGTTATTATTACGTTCACTAAAAAAAGAGAAATTTCTCAAAAAGGATTTGTAGAAGAAGGCAAATAAGCATCCAAACTTTACCCCATCCATGGTTCCTTGGAGTATGACAGCAATTTAGGTTATTTGCTCATATTATCAATTGAGGAATTATTAAATTACGTCCAGGTCTAATTGAACATCTCTTTGTTCTTTTAAATAAATAGTACTCCAGATTCACGAGAAATTTTCGGTTTTTTGAACCATGTACGGGGTTTCTGTTTGAATCACTTATTCACTTTGTGAAAAGCAATTATAAACCCAATTTAATTATTAATAATTAATAGACTGCGGCCAGTTTAGGCCTTTAAAGGTTTTAGTACTAATTGGAAAAACAAACTATTGTTCTTTCTATTTTAATAGGACTAAAACGTATTAAATCTGGCCACTGTCTAATAATTAATATAATTAATAATAATTACCCCAGTCTGGTGAATCTGGAGTATTCACTGAAATGGGTTATTAAAGATTAAAACGTTAAATATATTTTCGAAAGAGGATGTCCTATTTCATATATTATAAAATTTATATTGTGTTTTGAAGGTTTAAATATTAAATAATGACACTGAAACTTTGCTTTAAATTGTTTTTATAGTAATACTAGATGTACATTTCGGTCTGCTAAGCAGTCTTTATCAGTAGCTAGTCTTGATACTGATGAAGGCTGGTTACAATGGCGGATCGCTGGGTTTATAAGTGGTGAGGCGTTAAACAACCAACGGTGAGCTATGGTCAAGCAGGTTCCTCAGGGAGGAGTTTTGGGGCCCAAGTTATAAAAATTTATGAATATTTATGTCGCGCAATATGATGTTCACGATAGATGAGGGGTGGGGGGGGGGGGAGGTAGTGTGAAATTTGAAGCTACACTAATGTACACAATAATTACTTTTTATAAATTAAAGTATTCGTCTTTCAGATTTGTTGAATTGTCTATTGTAATGTAAAAATTATCTTCTTTTTTTCATTATTCACATAATTTTGTCTCTGAATCTTTTCCGATCGACAAAATTCCCTATACAAGAAAATCTTAAAAAACTTAAAAAAAGTACCCTCGACCAGGATCTGATCTAGCTCTTCCACCGCTCTGGGCAAAAATGATGTTTGCTGCCCTTTTTATTTAAATATAAATAATTAGTAATATTATTTAATTAATTAATTATAATTAAATAGGATACTAAATTAAAAAATGAATACTTTCTTGTTCGCTTTTTCAAAATTTGTTACTGTTTTATTAGTTTTTATTGATTTTAATTTTCTCCTTCTGCCAATTTTCATGAGTTTCAACCTGCTTCAGTTTCAGCAACTTAGGCCAAATAATTTAAAAAAAAAACTGCTTTAGTTTAATTCACTGTATTGATATCTGACCGAAATCAACTGCTTATTTCTGGCTGAGCTGTGGTTCTAGCCATACGTACGCCCGAGAAGCTACGGACCACCCAATTTTGCTGCCTCCCAAATTTGTCGACCTAGGTAGTTCACCCTTCACCTAGAGAGCATCCTTCTTGTGCTCTTTCGAATCAGGCCTTGCCCTCGACCAATACGCTAATAGCTGAAAATAATACGATTGGCGATTGCGACGGCGCTAAATGAAACGGTTAAATTTCTGTCGCTGGTTGCCACTACTGCCGCGTTTTCCTTTGACTTTATTATCTATAATAGAATGGGATAATTATTCTGTTGAAGATGATGAAATTATATTAGGTATTGTGCAAACAATAATGGACCAAATCGTAAAAAATCAAAGAAAATGTACATGTTTCAAAATAAAATTGTATTCCCCAATAACACCGTAGTTGTAACAAACAGCACTTATTTCACCAATTTTGTTTGGCAATGTTTGCACCAGTTTGAAATTGGCTGTGAAATAACCCCCACCACAGAATTAATCCCACAAAATCTGTTAGATCATCGGATTGTTTAGAAATGCATCACTCGGGTGGACTAAAAATAAGCTTTATGTACGATCCAACTGACTTCGGATATTCTATTTTTAAAGACAAATCGGGAGCACTTAGATCGTTTGGATTTAATCTGACTGCCTAAACGTAAACATCTAATAACTCTACTTAGTTTGCTATTTGGGTGGTCAGATCTAAATGTCCTCGTCTGCCCGTCCCAATGCGCAGCAAAGGTAGGCAAGTGTAGGTCATGAAATTTTAATAAAAAAAATAATTTCTATGAAATTCGTGGAGTTGCGATTGACTGGTTCTCCTCATACTTATCTAATAGATCGTTTGTTAAAATTTCATACAAATCAGGCAATGGTACAATGAAAAATGCTAAGTTTTATTTTTTACCCATAAATATTGGTGTGCCTCAAGAATCGGTATTAGGTCCAATTTTATTTTTACTTTTTGTAAATGATTTGTTCTTTTTTATAAACTCTTTCGTAACTATATACGCTGAGGATACTTCGGCCTTGATATGTGGACAAAATTGTGGAGAAATACAAGAAAAAGCTAAAAAATTACTACATCATATGAATAATTGGTTTGCAGTTAATAAATTGTATCTTAATTTGGATAAAACTAACTTCTTACATTTTCATATTATTAATAACAAAAACTTACCAGACAGTGGTGGCGCTAGCTCTTAAAATCTAGAGGGGGGGGGGCAAAAAAATGAGTAAAATTGGGGGGGGGAGCAGGAAATATTTTTTTATCGTTTACATATGAAAATACAAGTAATAACCTAAAAAAAAGGTCCTCACTACTAAATATATTTTTTTCCAAGCAATTCTAGGGGGGCCAATTGGGGCCAGAGCAACTTTTAGGGGGGGAGCTACATGGCCACCAACATGAACTACTGTGACTGGATATAGTCCTTGATTAAAACACATATCCAACTAAAGCGTTTTATTTACCGCTCACTGCTTAGCAGACTGAAATGTTACATCTAGTATTACTACTAGACTATAAATGTTACAAATACAATTTGAAGGGAAGTTTCAGTGTCATTTTTTAATATATATTTTCAAACCTTTTATTATCTTAGTTTCCATAAGTATTATACCTTTTCAAGTTTTCTAAAATTTTGAGGTTTTCAGGGCCGTGCCGAACCACTTTAGTTCTGGAGGCAAGTACGAAAATTTGTGACCTGGCCTAAAATCAGAACAAAATCTAAAACAATGTACTACTTCCTCAAAATAAAATCTAAATTCGAATCCTTCGCGTCCTTTTCAGGTTAATTTGAGCAGGAACTACGTTCGCGTCATTTTCGGCACGGCTCTGGTAAAATTTCTAAAATCCACACTCAATTATATGTACAGGATGTTCAATCTAAGTGTGTCATTGCTATCTCGAGAACTATAAGAACTACGAGGTTGGTTAAATTAGCAAAAAATACAATTTTTCAAATCTATTACAAAACTATTAACAAAAATATTTTATGATCAATGGTTCTCCAAATATGGGACTCAACTTTCTGAATGGGAGGAAATTTTATTCTAAATTCAACGAATACACAGTTTAGTACCCTTACATGACAAAAATTTTGAGAAAAATGCATATTAAATTGACATTAATTTAAACCAAATCGCACAGGAATCAGCGTGCTATGAATGAAACAAATAAATATCAAAATGTATTGAATAGTTTAATTCTATTCATAAAATAGTTTAGTTTTATTCTATGACACAGTACAATTTTAATTATAAATATTGCTCCAAATTGCGTCCATTCTTATTAATACATAATTAAATCCTTAAAAGTAAACTATTTCGGACCTTTTTTAATTTTCTCCCATCAATATTAGATATAATATCTTCAATATTGTCTTTCAAATGTTGTACGTTTGGATGCACAGTGCTATAAACAATATCTTTTACATAGCCCCATAAGAAATAATCTAGGGGATTTAAATCTGGAGACCTTGCGGGCCATGCAATGGGCCATTGGTGCCTATCCACTTACAGTAATACCCCGCCACTCGACGTTAATTCGTACTGAAAAAGCGTCGAGTACGTCGAGTAGCGAGTTTCCCCATAAGAAATAAAGGGAATCATATGTACATATATACATATACATATAAGGAAATACATATATGTATATGTTTTCCTTTTAGCTATTCTTGCATTTCTATCCTTTGGGTCCATAATTATAAATATAAATCACTTATTTTAGCAAAAAACAAAAAGTTCATAGCTGCACTAAATCTGAGTTGTTGTCATCAAGATATCTAGGCGCGAACTGCTGGCCATGCGTTCCTTTTGCTTTGTTTACCAAATATGTATCACGTGATTGGTACTCGATCACGCGTCGGATAGCGATGCTTCCGTCGACTCTCACTCTCGACATTTATGTCGAGTGGCGAAAACGTCGAGCTAAGAGGCAGTCGAGTAATGGGGTATTACTGTATTTGGAAATTGTTAAAATTAAAAAAGGTCCGAAATAGTTTACTTTTAAGGACTGAATTATGCATTAATAAGAATGGAGGCAATTTTGAGCAATATTTATAATTAAAATTGTACTATGTCATACAATTAAACTGTTAAATACCTTTTGATATTCATTTTTTTCATTCATAGCACGCTGATTCCTGTGCGATTTGATTTAAATGAATGTAAATTTAATACACATTTTTCTCAAAATTTTTGTGACATAAGGATACTACTAAACTTGGTATTCGTTGAATTCAGAATAAAATACCCTTCCGAACAAAAATATAAAAAAATATGTTATCATTTAAAATACGGATCATAAAAATTGTCATCAAGAACCACTGATCATAAAAATGTTTTGTTAATAGTTTTGTAATAGACTTGCAAAATGGTAATTCTTTGCTAATTTAACCAATCTCGTAGCTCGTATAGTTCACGAGATAGCAATGGTGGCACACTTAGATTAAACACCCTGTATATTGAATACGGTCCTGCTTGACCTGACCTTGGAATAGAATCGCGTATCTTCTGGCAATTGCAATCTCGAACATAATTCAGACAGGCGGACAAAAAAAAAAAAAAAATGCGAAATTGTTTTCACTTTATAGATATATTTAAAATGTTTCTTTGGAGTAGACTATGATATTTTTTGCTATGACGGGTGGTTCAGTCCATTGTAAGTACTGAAACACACACGAGTGAATTTCCATGCGGATTCGGTCCACCGCGGATCGTTTCGGGCAAAAATTCCGCTCGTGTATGGAAGGCTAATACTGAAAAAATTATAAAATTGCTTACTTTAAGTAACTTTTTGATAATTCATATTAAAGTTGCTGCTCCTTCAATTTTATTTTGTAATAGGGTTTTTGTTGTAATGGTTCTTTGTTTCAGAAAGTTTCCCGACCCCTAGCATAAATGAAGGACGAGATACAGTGTGTTTCATATTGAGATCTCACGGTTATTTTACCTGTTTTTATAAATTAAGCTGTCGCCGCTCCGTTGTAAGACAGTTGCCTACGGGCTACAGGGATGAGGGTTCAAATTCCGATATATATAGATCTATACAGCAACACTTTCTTCTAAACTTGCATTTTCCCATACTATGTTATCAGCAGGGCTCTCGGATTTACGTCTGAAGCAATTTTTGTGCAGCAGAAGTTGGAATCGGAGTCGGTAAAATGCCCCAATTCCGATTCCAACCTCAACATAAATTTCGTAAGACTACGTTAGATTTATAAATGTATTTATTTTTTTGCAGCAAATATAAGTACAGCAATACAAGGCTGTGGCCGTAAAGTCGTTTGTATTTTCTGTTTAACCGATAAAAGTACCGAGTATTGGCAAGAGCTGACTTTGTCAAATAATTTGGAAAAAAAATATTTATAGAATTTAGAGGTTCTGTCTAGAGTTTCGGAACTGTTTATGAACTGTAGCCTTTCTGTGTGCGCTATAAAAAAATGGACGTAATATTGACCATATTACTCCTGAATGTACACGGATTTAAAATATGGTAATCATGGAAACAGGAGGCCTAGGCTCATATCAAGTTGTAGTGCCAAAGATGATGATGATGATGATGACAGATTTAATTTATATTTTAAGAATTTATATTACTACAAATATATTCGTATTCTTTTATTCGTTGCTATTGTCACTAACAATTTAATTCTTTGTCGGAGACCAAAATAAATGCCATATACTTCTAAAACATGTCTGTCTAAACTTTTTTCACTGGCCGAATTGATGAATTTGGCCTTACAAATTCAATTCTTGCTTCCAAAATCCTCTAACTAGTAACGTTTTTAAGTTATATGTGATTTTTTAAAATTCAACTATTTCGTTGCTATTTTATGTCTCTAACATTTTAATTCTTTATCGGAGACCAAAATAAATGACATACTTCTAAAACATGTCTGTCTACACAATTTTCAAGAAAAAAAAAATGTTTTGTTTTGTTTTTCGGGCCGAATTGATGAATGTTCTTACAAATTCAGTTCTTGCATCCAAAATCCTCTGACTAGTAACGTTTTTAAGTTATACGTGATTTTTTAAAATTCAACTATTTCGTTGCTATTTTATGTCTCTAACATTTTAATTCTTTATCGGAGACCAAAATAAATGACATACTTCTAAAACATGTCTGTCTACACAATTTTCAAGAAAAAAAAATGTTTTGTTTTGTTTTTCCGGCCGAATTGATGAATTTGGCCTTACAAATTCAGTTCTTGCATCCAAAATCCTCTAACTAGTAACGTTTTTAAGTTATACGTGATTTTTGAAAATTCAACTATTTCATTGCAATTTTATGTCACTAACATTTTAATTCTTTGTCAGAGACCAAGATAAATGACATATACTTCTAAGGCATGTCTGTCTACACAATTTTCAAGAAAAAAAAATGTTTTGTTTTTTTGTTTTTCGGGCCGAATTGATGAATTTGTCCTTACAAATTCAGTTCCTGCATCCGAAATAATAAAAAAGTAATAATTTAGCCGCATTGGTCTCTTATATTTGGTCTTAATTAAATAAATAGTGTTTTAATACAAAGCTCATTGTTTATAAAACTACTAAAAATAAGAATTAACGAAATTTTACCAATTTAATCGCGTGACAATCATCTCTTAATATATATCCTCGCCGAGGGGGATAAACTGAACTTGAAGTAACTGTAAAGAAACAGCAGATAAAGAATTTTCATAACAACTAAGAAAATATCGACAATATTTGTGGATAAACATAATATTTTGTTTATATATCAGTTTCAGATAAAAATTTACACATATTAAACTGTATTGATGGACTATGGGAGTTATCCGAGTTGGACTATAGGACTGGACTGTTGAACTGTCGGACTGTCGATCTAATGATACCAATTGACTGGTGATAGCAACTGAATATGTTTTAGTAGTATTTCTCTTAAACCGCGCTATAAAAGAAGAGGTTCATACCGAAAAGAAATGCAGACAAAAATATAATGGATAGAATATAATAGAAACATCTGTTAAAAACGACACGATGGACCAAAAAAATAATGAAATGGATTTAATTGGACAGAAAGAAGTGATCATCGATGTGGTAAACGGATGGGCGATATTAAAGAATCAATAGTGACAGAACAATTTGACGAAAAAACGGGTAAAAGAAATGACAGTTGTAGAACACAAGTATACATGAATATATTTTTTTAAACTTAAATTGGGATTGACCCATAGTCAGTGAAAATAACAAGTTTGTCTATATAATAGATCTGTTGCAAATTTTAACAAAAGTCTACCCGTGGTTCGGTATTTGATGTATACAGCAGTGTTAGGCCGCGAACATACAGAAAGCCGGCACAGACTTTACTGGCAACAAGCGCTGATCTGCCGCAGTATCTGTCAATGTTTTCAAATAAAACCGCACACGATGTGTACTGGTCGGTGCCGGTCGGTGTCGGCTACCCGCTTACCGAAACGTTTAAGCAGTTTAAGCAGTTTATTGTCAGCGCCGAAACAAAAAAATATTTCAAAAATCTTGCATCATTTTTATTTTAATATCAGCGTTTAGCGTGTGCTCAACCAGTAACCCAGTACGCTTGTTTTCGGTAACGATTGTCAGCGCTGATTTACCAGCTTTCTGTATGTTCGCGGCCTAGAAACAGTTTCGTGCCCGCGTAAGCTAGCAAGAAGGACAAGAATTTTTAACAAAAGACTACTCGTGGTTCGGCAGTTGGTGTATATGTTACGGCCAAAGCCCGAAGTTCGGTCAATTCCCGAATTGGCTGGCCATTTTGCACTTTGGCCGAGACGTGTGGTCAATGTCCGATGTACTATGTATATGCTACTTTGGCCGACCACTTCGCGAAGTGCCGGGAAATCCTTGGCCAATATTTGATGTGCTGATGCCCCAACAGCAAAAGTTGCAGATAATGTACGCATCTGTATACCAGATGTTGACAGAGGTCGCGGTGATCCACGAAGTGTTCTGGCAGTTGTCATGAACGACAAGGGTGCTTTCTACAAGCTAGGAACAGAACATGGTATTCTCAAACAACTCCACGAGAAACAATCACTGACCGGCGGTCAAGGCAACTCTCGCCAAAAAACATCTCAACTT
This sequence comes from Liopterus haemorrhoidalis, assembly GCA_963971575.1. Lineage (NCBI taxonomy): Eukaryota > Metazoa > Arthropoda > Insecta > Coleoptera > Dytiscidae > Liopterus > Liopterus haemorrhoidalis. Next base: position 40,951,521 of record OZ020619.1, read on the forward strand.
CTTGGAGATGTAAACTACTAAGGAAGGAGAAGTTATAATACTTAAAAATTTTAATTTGTTTAACCTAAAGGCACATAAACATCTCAATTAAAGAAAATCATTATTTTCTACAACTGTTAAAAACTTTAGGTACCATATTTCACTTGATTTTGTGCATAATATGCGAGTTTATGATACCTTAAAAAATATAAAAAGTGTTATAAGAGTGTCATTAGCGTTTTGTTTTTTTTTTACACTTTTCATAAGCATAATACATCGCCTAATGGGGGCTACACAACTATCTCCACGGACTTACATGTGTTCATGGGGGCGACAGAATCATCTCCAAGGACTGTAGGCGTGTCCGTGTAGATCCGAAGAAGAATCAAAGAGTGTAGTGAAAACAATTCAAGTCTATTCGTGAATCTTAATTCCAAAAAAATCTAGGCATATATAAATTTTTATTTTTATTTCTAATTGCAGACAGTCGTTGAAAAAATATCGCATGAACTTTTGCATAAAGCGTATTTTTTCACTCATGGGATATGCACTCATGCTTGCTATATGCACATACTACATAAATAACTATTTCAAATATTTTTAATATTTTTAAAACACACAACAGCTTTCCGATATATCAGATTTACCAGTTAAATTAATGTAAATTAAGAAAAAAATTAAGATTTATAACCTCACTTTCTGCACAAGATTATTACATTCGTGGTTTTGAAAATTAGTTTACACTCTCTATCGTCATTGACTTAATCAATTTTAATTTTTTTAAATTATAGCCAAAGTTGTAAAGGCAATAATTCCGCACATATTTGTATATCTCCATAAATCACAAAATATTTAAAACATAAGTGTAAAAATTAACGTTTTCTTCAAGGCTTGTGATTGGTCTACTTAGTACTTCATAATTTGTTGCTTTAGTTGACTGTCAAGGCCAGGCCCTGAGAAAGCTTCATTGAGGCCCGGGCCAAACAACATTTCGGCCCCCCGCCCGTTTATTTGTTATTTACCGTCTGTATAATAAGACGTCCTTGTTGATTTTTTGCAAACTATAAGAGAGAAAAGGAAAAACTAAAAATAATTTAAAAATTTACTGTAAATATTATTACGCTACTACCTTAATAATTAGTCCAATCACTATTATTATCAATTATTGCTTGGCATCTTTTCGGTACACTTTCTATCAGCTTTTCGCCATACGACTTTGGCAGTGATCTCCATATCTGCCGTATTTGACGAGTTAGCTGCTCCAAATTTTGAACGTTTTTTGTTCGAAGCTTATATTTCATGTACCCCCAAACATTTTCAATAGGATTTGCATCGGACATTAGAGAAAACCACATCACTCCAATCGCGGTCTAAATTTTCCTTGGCCCAGGGGTTTTTCGATATGTTTCACCGATAACAATGGTTTTTGTTTGGTGCTCCTGAATTTGATTTTCGATTAAACAACTTCTCAGGGTCATTAAACTTAACTTGTTCTTTTTTTTAACTAAATAGCCTGTTATTTACATAAAGATATCATAGGATTATTTTTAAAAACGTTAAAAATCACTTTATCTTGTTTTTTAGTGGTCACTTTTTTTAATCCACGATTAGGTAAATCGTCAACATTTTTATTAATTTTATAACATTCCACCCAATACATCACAAAGTCTACTGACTTGTACAAGGTGTCTCAAAAGAAATTTTATATTTAGTGGATCGATTAAAAAAAAAAAGTAAGCCGTATATAGAAAAAATGTTTATTAATTATTAAAATACAATTTTTGGGGATTTATTTCTTAAAAATAATATCGTCTAAATGTAGACCCTCGCGTTCTCGGCACTCATTTAATCGAACAGTAAAATTACTTATGACGTCTCGGCAGGTGGACTCAGGGATGGCTGCCATTTCGTGACGGATATTTTCTTTCAAATGCGCCAGTGAAGTCGGTTTATTGGCGTAAACTTTAGATTTAAGATAACCCCATAGGAAAAAGTCCATAGGGGTTAAATCTGGCCTGCGTGGAGGCCAATTTATGTCACCTCTCCGGGAGATCAATTTGCCTGAGAAAATTTCACGAACACGTGGCAGAGACATATTGGACGTGTGTGAAGTTGCTCCGTCCTGTTGGAACCATGTTCTTTGGTTATAGCCAGGAAAGTTTTGCAGTTCAGGTACCAAGAAGTTGTCTAACATCTCCACATAACGCTCTGAATTCACTGTAACTGCACGCCCCCTTTCGTCTTCAAAAATGTAAGGGCCGATAATTCCTCGCGCCGACATCGCAGCCCATACGGTCACTTTAGGCGAATGTAGGGGTTTCTGATGTTTGCGTTTCGGATTCGTTGCACTCCAGTAGCGGCAGTTCTGCTTATTTACGTGGCCATTAAGATGAAAATGAGCTTCATCCGAAAACAAAATGTTGGTAAACGTTGAAAATCGCTCAATCACCTGATTTACGAAATTAAGTCTCTGACTGGCATCTTGGGGTTTTAATTCTTGCACCAATTGAATTTTGTAGGGGTGCAGCTTTAGGTATTTGTGCATAATGCGATGTAATGATGATCTATGCACATTTAAAGCACTTGCGCGCTTCCGAATTGAAAGGTTCGGGTCGTCACGAACAGACTGATTAACATTCTCCACGTTTTCTACCGTTCTTGATGACCTAGGTCGCCCGGATTTTGATTTATCTAGCGTTTTACCAGTCTCTTCAAACTTTTTAACCCAATGTCGAATGAGAGGAATGCTTGGCGCATCATTTAAGTGGCGAAAACCTCGAATACTGCAGAATTTTCTACGCGCTACAGTCGCCGAATCACCGTTTTTGTAAAACTCTCGCACGCATAACGCGCGGTCTGCTCCCGAGAAACGCTCCATAGCGACTTAATTCCCAAGAGCCAGGCTACCGATTGACATAACCCCCGCGCCCCTCGGATACGTTGCGTTCACGCAGTAAGCTAAATAAATATAAAATTTCTTTTGAGACACCTTGTACATATATTTTGCTGCAATTGAAAAGGACAATTTCGGTGGGTACATAAAAATACTGCTTCAAAACGTTTTGTATAAATAGCACTCATTATTACACAACCGTACTACTGAAAGATAAAACACTAGCCAAACAATTTTTATTATCGGGGGTATTGGGTCTTGATGTTCATGTTCGAACCTGTTTATTATTTGTTCACATACCTGATCATGAGTCATAAGCATGTATTTCTTATTATACAGACTGTATGTAAAATATATATAATTTTCGGAATGTCGGGGCCCTGCTGCCCCCGGCGCCAGGGCCATATAGCCCTCCTAGTCCCCCCTTTATCTGGGCCTGGTCTCGGATTTATGCACGATCAGGAAATTTGACTGCAATTATATGAAATATCAGGCTTTCAAAACGTATGAAAGACATGCACGCGCAACGTCTTTTATTTCGTTTTAGAAACTTTCTGATTAAGTTAAATTATTTATTACCAACAAAATTAAAACTGATTGGAGCAAATTTGGAGGTGTAAATGGGCCTTTGTTCTTCTTTAGTAATTTTCGTTGTACTAAATTTACAAAACAATAATTGTTACCATTACTTATTTCGAGCTGTTTCATTCACGCTTTCTATCATAACTTCTATCTAATGTCTAATAGTTCTGTTCATTAAAAAAAGAAAACTAATTATATATGAAGGTAAAGGAAACGATGAATCGAGGTTTTTGTGTATATCTGCTCTGACAATACCGAGGGAAATGGTGTGGAAATGGAGATATAAGTGGTAATGAACGATAACTAAAGGGCGTAAGATACAAAAATCAATTATAGGAAGTAAATTTATTATTGAACTAGATTTAATGGAGTTTTTGGTGCAACCGGGAATCGAACATGACTGTAAATCAATGGTGGATTTTAATTAAATTTCGAGTGCATAGTCAAACTATAACTAAAGAGAAATTGAATTTATTTTAATGAAAATAATGTGAATGCCATTTCAATTATGATTCACTTGAAATGATCATAATAAACATTTTTCATATTTAAACTTTTTTAATCCTTAACACATTGCGGTGACGTGAAGCGCCTTTTATTTTTGTTGAGGCGAGGACTGGACAAGTTGATTCAGGTTTTTGCGTATCGCGTTTATTTAGAGACATAACTAGCTTTTCATGTGCCCTGTGCAAGTTTATAATTTTGAAGGAAGAAAAAAAGAGAAATATTAGTAAAAAATGGAAATTCACAGTCCAACTTGGGCACCATTTTTGTACCAGCCTAGTTATAGCCAGAGCCGTAGCAATGTTTTTGGCGCCCTTGGCAAATAAAGTAAATTGATAAAATTTACCTCCCCAAATCTAAGCGAAGAGCAAAAGAAAAGGTTCTCAGTCCCACAATCCGAGTGAAGAGAAAAAAAAAAGGTCCTCACTCCCCAAATCCAAGTGAAGAGCAAAAAAAAGGATCTCACTAACCAAATCCGAGAAAAGAGAAAAAAAAGTTTCTTACTCCTCAAATTCAAGTGAAGACCAAAGAAGAAAGTGTCCTGACTCCCCAAATCCAAGTGAATAGCAAGAAAAAGGTTCTTACTCCTTAAACTCAAGTGAAGACAAAAAAAAAAGGTCCTCACTCCCCAAATCCAAATGAAGAGCAAAAAAAGGTCCTCACTCCCCAAATGCAAGTGATGAGAAAAAAAGGTTTTCACGTGCCAATGCTTTGAATGACCAAATTTATAATGGCGCCCCTCGTCAGCCCACGCGCCCCTCTTCAAAACTCGTGCCCTTGGCAAGAACCCCGATGCCAATAGACCGGGAGCTCATGACATTTTTGGTCTCCGATTTCATACAGCATGCCTTTTGGAGGAGAGAATATTTACCCTGTGACAACAAAAAAGGGATGGTACTAAACCCTGCACGCTTTCCGGTCATAGGGAAAATTGCATTTCCACTTACACAAAATTTTTGTGTTTTTCTCTGACTTAATATTGCTTGCCCTTTTGTCAAAAGAAAGTTATAACAAATTTAAAGTCTTTTAATTATAGGCATGCTGTATGAAAACGCGGAAAATCATATTTTTTTATTACAAGATCACATGACCGTTTGAGCCCTTTGGGACCCTCCGAATCGCATGCATATATTTAAAAGACTTTAAATTTGTTATAACTTTCTTTTGACAAAAGGGCAAGCAATATTAAATCAGAGAAAAGCACAACAAATTTGTGTTTAAGTAGAAATGCAATTTTCCCTATGACCGGAAAGCGTGCAGGGGTTTAGTACCATCCCTTTTTTGTTGTCACAGGGTAAATATTCTCTCCTCCAAAAGGCATGTTGTATGAAATCGGAGACCAAAAACTGTCATGAGCTCCCGGTCTACAACCCGTTGCTACGGATCTGGTTATTTGTGACTCAAAGTAACGTTGGCGGCGCTGCATACGACAGTTGATGGCCAACGAGAAGCGTATATGTCAGAAGTTTTTTCTTAATATTTATCTGTTCAAACAATATTTCGGCAAAAAAGTACTGTATTTCAATCACTATATTTAAAAATACGTCTTAATTCACAAAAACTTCAGCACAACACAATACAAATATTATACAAATATACGCTTCTGTTTTATTTAATTTACCAAACCGCCACCAGATGTCTCACTGTTATTTGGAGTCGCGAATAGCACTGCTATTATTATATATAAATATATAAATCTGAAAGTTTGTCTGGCTGTCTGTCTGGCTTTCAGTCTGTCTGTATGTCTGGCTGTCAGTCTGGCTGTCTGTCTGACTGCCTACCTGTCTGACTGCCTACCTGTCTGTCTGTCTGGCTGTTTGTCTAACTATCTGTCTGGCTGTTTGGCTGGCTACCTGTCTAGCTCTTAATCTGGCTGTTTGCCTTGCTGTCTGTCTGGCTGTCTGTCTGGCTGACTGTCTGGCTGTCGGTATAGCTGTCAACACATCAGTTTTTCAGTGTAACTCTAAAACAATTCATCACGTTACCTTCCGATTTTTTTTAGTTAGATATAACTTAAAATATTGAAGAAAATCTATGTGTACATAATACTTGTATTTTAATTTTTTGTGAATTTTTTTTATGAATTTTGTTAATGTTAGATAAGGATTTGCAGCTAAGGACCCTACCATCTGGTGAGCGTTTCATGAACTTGTGTACATCAGATAACATTTCGTTTTGTGTATTGGTTTTGTATGAAGTTTGTTTTTAAAGTTTTATTATAATCAAAAATTTATTGAAAAATGTATAATACATATTGTTGTGTGCCTATGTGTAATTCATTGAAAAGAAGAAACCCGGAAATATCGTTTCATTTGTTTCCACTAATATCAGACACCGTACGGTTCGAAACAAAATTGGGAAAGCAAGAGGTTAGGAATCGACGCGATGTTTAGATAAACAATTTAAAAATTGGAAAAAAAGTGAGCCCTTATATCAAAGTTTGCTCATTACATTTTAATGATAGCGACTACAAAAAATATTTTCAATTTTGTATTTATTATCGCATATCTTGAAAATTCCTGTTATTGTGTGTGGGTTTGTAACGCACAAGTCTGTAGGCATAATGCATAAATGTTTATGAACTCTCTGTTTTTTTCAATGACTCCACACAATATTATATGCCCAGCATTGTAGATTTCTACCCCTTGGTAAACAACACGGGAATTATTATTTCCCCCAATATAGTTAAAATAATCGACAATGGAAAACCGCCATAACTTAAAACCAGATCACAAAATGTAGTATTTTAGATGTTTACAAGTAATGTCACTTCACAAAATCAGAAAATCCCAAACAATTATTTATTTTTTGTCGTTTTTTGATACACTTTTCGCTATTATTTACTAGTAAATGTCAAGTGGTATCTGATTTAGAATGGTTTCAAAAAAATCCGCGTGGCGCTACGATCTTAAAATTTTTCCCCTATAGTGCCTAGAAATCTTTTTCACAGTAAAATATCTATGAAAATTACATAAACGTCTTCTTGGAGCGCTATCGAATAAAACAAAACAAAAATATGTAAATCAGTGGACCTGAACCGAAATTTCGACAGTTTAAAATATAATAATTTGTGCATTATTGTATTAGCATCTTCATTCCATAGCCTAGAACAGAGTTTCCTAAACTGTGCTCCGCGGAGCGTCTACTAGTGCTCCGTGATCTACAAGTATTGCTATATATATAGCAATGATAGTGCTCCATGATGAATTCTTCTCGCGGAAGGTGCTCCGCGGCTCAAAAAGCTTGGGAAACTCTGGCCTAGAAAGTCTTGGATTGTGGAAGGACGGTGGGAGTGTGAAACGGGCTGAGTGGGTAACGATAGGGATAGGATAGAGTCAGCGTAGGCCGAGAGAAAAAAAAATCACGTATGCCTTCGAATAAATAATACTCACAGACTTAAAATTTTGATTTAAACAGTAAGATTTTCTTAAAAATTATAAAATAGCAAGTAAAAATGGACAAACACTAAAATTACCATTGTCAAATAAATAAAATAATAAACTAAACAAGATGGGATATGTGACTACCGCCTTCATCAATACAGATTCTGATACTCCTGTTAATTGTTCTAAATCTAAATGATTAAACACAAATTCTTTGAACTTGCTAAATTGTCAAAACTGACAGTACTAGACAGACTAGTTTTTGTTTTTGTTGCTTGGTTGCCTTCAGCATGCCCCATATTGTTGTCTTTCCCTTCTAGGCTAGGGTGACCATTTTCTTAAGAAGACAATGCGGGACGGAGCAAAAAAAAAGGTCCTCATCTCCCAAAATCCAAGTGAAGAGCAAAAAAAAGGTCTTCACCTCCCAAATCCAAGTAAAGAGCAAAAAATTGATGTGAAGCGTGAATTTTCATACATTTCAGGGTTTTGCGGGTATTTAGTAAGTGAATGATGATTATTTGGGATGCCAAAACAAATTTTATGTCAAAATATTTTTTTATGAATTTTAAATCGAATGCCTACTACCATTATTTAACTTTTTAAAGATGTGCAGTATTTTTTTTTTATATATCAAGGTTCATTAAGATTTTGAAAATTGCGCCTATGGCTTCCATTGGTTGTTTTTAGTCATAGCTCCTCCCCTTTGATTTCGTGTACATTCAAATATATAATTAAATTATAATTTCAACAATTTCCACTGGCTATTAAAAATTAAATGCAACAATTCCCAAAATATAATTAAAATTTTGAAAAAATAATTTATACAATATAAAAATGCAAAAAAAAAAAATAAAAAATAATATTGTCTCCTCACGTAGGACTCGAACATGAGTTCGAATATGAATTCTTGGACAGAACGCTAGTATCTTAGCCACTGCACCAAGAAACACGTTACTGTTTAGCGTATTATATAACTATAAGTTGTCAACATTATTAGCAAAAAAAAACACAAAAAATGCTTTTTTTTCCAAAAACTGAATTTACAAATTTTTATTTTGCAAAAATAAAAATTTGATCGTTAATCCACGTACCAAGGGCTTTCATTTGATACCCTACTCAAAATTTAAAAAAAATATTTTTTTTTTCGATGAGCACATATTTGTTTATATTTTTAGGGGGGTATGTTTTTTAGATGTTTTAGTATTTTTTCTATGTGCGGGTCAAAGAGTTGTATAAGCATGCCAAATTTCAACTCTCTAGGTTTAGCCGTTTGGCTACAATTTTTACCGAACAGACAGACAGACAGACAGACAGACAGACAGACAGACAGACAGACAGACAGACAGACAGACAGACAGACAGACAGACAGACAGACAGACCTACAAAACCCTAAAAAAAGGTCCTCACCTTCCAAATCCAAAATGCGGGACAAAATGTTAAAATGCGGGACTTTTACGGGACGCATCTTAATGCGGGACAATATGTTAAAATGCGGGACTTTTGCGGGACGCATCTTAATGCGGGAAAAAATGTTAAAATTCGGGACGAATGGTCACCCTATTCTAGGCTTACCCTGACGATTTTCTTTTTTTTTTATTACACGATATCTTTAGCACTGTATGTTATTAAAGAATTTCCGAAATTATCCGTATTATCATGAAACTTTATCAATAAAAAAATATTCTAAATGAAAATTGTCACCTTCGAAATGTTGTGCATCGCTTCCATCCTATTTTGAACTTCTTCCATTGTCTTTTCAAATACAATCTCCTCTGGTTGCACCTGTACCTGAGAATCGCTCATAGATCAGCTTCCGAATTTTCTTTTATCTCTTCAGCCATTCACAATATGTTGTCCTTTAACGAGCTCTTCAGTTTTGAATAATAATGAAAGAAAATTGCTGCACTTACGTGAATCAGCGACAAGTTGATAAAGCGTCCTGAAAGTTGGAAAGATGGATCATGTTGCTTTTACACACGCTTCCCTTCTGACAGCTTTTGGCGAAGAACAAAGTCACTCTCATTCCCCACCCACCATACTCACCTGACATACTTGTGACTTTTTCAAAACTGAAGAGCTCGTAAAGAGTACGTTAAAAATTATTGAAAATAAATGAAAATTAGGTGATCTAAGAACGACTCTCAAAAGTGCCATAGAAATAGTTTCCAGAAGTAGAAAAAACGTTGGAAGTATATAGATAGACTATTTCAAAGTGAACTATTTTAATTTATAATTATATTTTATTATTTACTAGCTGACATGCCCGTTATCTCTTCTCCCATCACTCCCTCTGTATCTTCCTTTGTTCCTCGTTTATCAAGCCGGTTTCTGAAAGCTTAGTTAACTATAACCAAATGGTTAAACCCGGCTAAGCTCTCAGAATCCGAACCTAAGACACAGAGCGCTTGAGTGTATATTAATTTGTTTATAAAAATTAGTTTAAAGGCATAAAAAAGAGACTTTAGCCTGCGGTAAGTTTTTCTGATTGTGCAAACTAGACTTTGTACTATAATTAGGTACAAAGTGCTCAGAATTTGTGTTAGGGAATTTATTTATATATAATTTTGATGTTTTTGTTTGATTTTAATTATTTTAAAAAATCAGTGAATCTGAGAGTCAAAAAAACAGACATATTTTTCCATAAATAATGCCATGATCACGCTGGTGTATTTATACTTTTTGAAATCTGTACAGCCCGTGATTTTTTAAGTAACACATTCATGCATAATTAAATTCGGAGTTTTTTGCGGTAAAGAAATAAAATAAAAATTATTTATTAAGCGCAGACAAAAAAATGGGCAGTCTGACTAAAATATTTAGGCTGTTAAAATAGTATTTAAACAAATTTTAATATTAAACTATAAGTATCGGAATTAAATATTGGCATGTTGACTATTAAAGTTTAAAAATGTTTCAATAAATAAATTAAATAAAATATGTATCCTGGTTAGTGGCCATATTAGCTAAGACCAGATAAATAAATTTAAAAATCAGGATGTAATACAATGTTTATATAACAATTTTATATAAATAAACATTTTTTATTGCTAACTAAACAAGTTGAAATACCAAAAAATGTAACCGCTTCAACGAAGCTTGTAATTATATGACATCGCACATTAAGTAAAGATATTTTAACACAAATAACTTATTGTTAAATAAAATTTTGGGTATTAGTTACCCATCTTAGGGATTTATAAACGTCTTTTATTGTGCAATATAATTAAAATGCAACCCGCAGACGCTATACGAGTTTTGTCGTGACATGAAGATGGCCGCAGTATCCAAATATCGCATAGCTATCTTGCGTTTTGATAGAAACTTGCCCATAGTTTCCTATTAAAACGATTGAATACTTTTTATCAGCCTTATTATAATCGCAAGACTCTCCCATTTTTTGTCAGCAAGTGTATTTTTCTTAATGGATATTTTGCCTGTTTGGGTTGAGAAGAACTGGTACAGATAACTGATGTACGCGCTCTCTCCAAATAAATTTGTTCATTATATTTCTAAATGTATACGGGAACAAACTCGTTACAAGTTCTTAAATTGAATTATAAAAGCTGATTCAGTACATTAAAATACTCGTATTTTATGACTATTTCTATTTTACTGTAAATTGAGAAGGCTTCTATTTAACGAAAATAAAAAAAGTTTAAGACCCATTTCGCTGCGGAATGGTAAATCTGGGAATTAAGTCTCTAATAAGATTTTTTTGTAAAAAATAAAGGTTTATGTTTTCGCTTTGAATAACCTATTTACTTTTAAAACATTTGAGTATATAATAAAAGTCGATCCCGCCATTTTTCATTGTCGCGAAATCTGTCATTAAATGTTCAATTATACTGGCGCGACTAATACTCGCCGGCGAGAAAAGTCGTGTGTGAGAGTGTTGCGAGAGTAAATTACACAAAGCTATAGTTTATTTTTGAACTATGGGAACAGGTTCAGTCTTCTTCATGAAGAGGCCCGTTTGCAAGCATTTATATAGCATATACGAGGGTAGCTACTTAAGTTTTGCGGATAACAAGGCACACAACAAAATTTGTTTATTTAAATATTTTTATTCTTTTTCAAAGCCTGGATTTCCGAAAACTGGATGAAAAAATTATGGATAGAGTAGACACAGCAAGATATGGAAAACATAGCAAGACAAGCAATAGAATATAATCCAAAACGGAAACGGAAAACTGAAAGACCAACAGAGACCTGGAAAAGAAGCATAAACAGGGAATATGCAGAATTTGGAATGACCTGGAATGAAATTAAAAGTAAAGCAAAGGATAGAGAAAAGTGGAGAGATCGTTGAAAAAATATGTGTAAATGAGAATTAATAACTGAAACACCAACTAAAAAGAAAAATAAGAAGAAGTGAAGTGCGCTGGTCTAGCCAACCAACCACTTTTCTACCGGCTATAGAAACGCGTTTACGCGCCCTATGATCCACTCGGGAGCTAAAAGGACAAAGAGAGACGCAGCAAGAAGAATGTTCAATAGCATCAAATTATCGTTCCTAACTAAAGACGAAATACCAACCAACATCAAGGTAGAGATCTTCAAAAAGTGATGGTATCGATTTTGACTTAACACCTCAGAATCCTGAATCACGATAGAGTTGCACAGGTCCAAAATAAGAAGCTCTGAATTGAGATTTTTAAGGAAAAATGATGGTAAAACAAAATTGGACACAATAAGAAATTAAATATTTAGAGAAAAACTAGACACATAGCCAGTACTATAATAGAAGGACAGCTAAGATGGCTGGGACATATACACAGAATAAGTGAAGACAAAATAGAAGAAAGAGTTTTTGAAATAAGAACAGTGAAGAAAGTTAGACCAGGAAGACCGAGAAAAACCTGGCACAGAGATAAAAAAGAAGCTGCAACGAAGAGAGGCGTAAAGTTGGGGGAGATAAGATAATACACAAAGGACAGACCACGATGGAAGAAGTATGGAGAATGACACCAGAAAATAAGTAACTTAACTATTGCCTTAAACCGCAAGGTAGAAAGGCTTCAGGATTAAGTATGTTCAAAACCTTCATGTTTAATGAATTTTTCCATCCGATGAAACCAATCCTGAAGGCACTGGGAAATCATACAGAACCTCATAAACGAGATTTCTGTAGGCTTCGATCGTCGCTATATAGCAATTAAATTTTAATCCGCGCATTTTATATTTGAAAGGCGAGACGAATAAGTCACAAGACGCAATTGTAAGGCAAATGAGTAATTTTTTCCACTATTGAAATGGTCAATAACTTGGTAATCCTAGCTGCGATATGTGGTGCATTGTCATGATAAAGAATTCTTTCTTTTGGTCGCTTTTCTCGTGCTTTTTGAAGCACATCCGGCAAACAAATGTTGGTATACCATTCAGTAGCGACTTTCCGAAAATGTTCCAGTGGAACAATGGCAATATGACCCGTATGTCCGAAAAATGAAGCAACCATTTTCTTGGTTGTTTCACTTTGACTGATTTGTCTTCATCTGGGAAGATCCACTGAGCTGACTGCCGTTTACTTTCTGGTTCGTAGCAGTAAATCTATGTTTCTTCACATGTTACTATGTCGAAGACACACATGTAAATTGTCGGCATGGGGAGATACAATAAAATAGTGCTCTTGGAGTTGTGGAATGAACATAAAAGAAGCAGAGAGAACGAGAGGAACAGATATAGTAGAAGAATTGAAGAGGAGGGATAAGGGGGTACAGGACCAGGACAGAACAGACAGAATAGACAAATCGCAGAGTGTGAAATGATATAAAGAGATAAGAGTGATTGGAATACCATGATACTTGAAAGGGATAAGAGGAAGTTCAAGCGGTAGAGTCAGGAGCGAGATTAAGATGCGGCAATGAAGAGAGGAACAATAGGTACTGGGCAAAATCAGAGGACAAGCTCTCTAAAATGTGTAAGGAAGCAGAGGAACTTAAACCTTGGAGAATTTAGAGAAGAAATGTGGAGAGGTGGCAGTCTGGTAGGAGGTAGGTAGGTAAGAGCTAAAGGAACTGATGAGTGAGAAAGGCAAGGGAGAAATATGGGCGAGAGAACTGGAGGCAAGAAGGAAGGAGATCGGAGAGGGAAGCAGGATGTAGAAGACAGATTTTGACTGGCCTCTGTTAAATTTAATGAGAATTTTCCATTTTACACGCGCCTTTTTTAAACATCAGCATGGTACCCACTGAATACAAAGCTTCTGGTAGCCAGATATTCACGTAAGAGTATTAATTTGAATCGTTGATATGCCCAAGGAAGCCTCTTTATCCCTGTAAGTACAATAGTTATCCACCTTCAACATATTCCGGGCAGCGTCGATAGATTTCGAAGTTGCAACACTAACGGAACAACCCTGTTCATCTTTTAGAAAAATCCTTCCACGCTGGAACTCCTTGAAGCACCGTTCTACAGTAGCCAAAAATCGCTTTAGTTTTGGCCTAACTCGACAGTTTTATCTTTTTGGTCTTCTTTAAAATCATAAAAATCATGACTCGAAAAGAAAGGAGCAGAAAGGTAAGTTCTCCGTTTCTAGATATGAAAGTCACGTGGTCATTGTAACGTTTAGACCAGTTCTATTATGCCTATATAAACAGGTGCTCTTTTTAAGTACAGAGCAATTAACAATTCTTGACCGTTATACTTGACAGAAATATTTAGTTATCGAACTTATTTCCAAGGACATGTACATATAATCGTACATTTTATTTTTATTACCTTATACGAATTAATTATTAAATGAACAATATTTTTCTCTACACGCCAATGAGTTGATAACAGGAACACTTATTTTCGTTGTTCCTCGAGTGAGTTCGGGCAAACGAAGTAATCTGATTGGTTCTTTGGTCTTTCTAACAGTAAACTCATTGTTTACTGTTATGTAACGGACAAGAAATAATGATCGCACGGTATTAAATACTAAATTCGTAAATAATTGTCGTCCCCAGAGCTGACTGCAGAAGCAACAGTTAATCCTCAAAACTTAAGTAGCAACTCTCTTTGTTGTTTGTTTCATGTTGTTTTATAGTGACGAACACATGTGCATACAAAATGGAAACAACAGTATAATAAAAGTATGTACTGATAACAGATAACAATAAAACATATAACCATAAAACGTAGTGTAAAAAATTGTTTTGAAACAACGACCTACTTTTTGTCATCGATTATCCATTAAATAAATGAATGGATAAGGTGAATTATTATCAGATATTGCAAGTAATTTATTGAAATTTTAAAATCTCAGACTAAAATAATGTAGGCGGGATATCCAAGCTTAAATCATGCGGCTTGCCTTCAGTAAAAAACTTTTAATTAGCTGTCACATTTTTATGTGATAATTATTCAATTTTCTTACGCCCCCCTAACGAACAAAATCTTTATACAGACCAAATTTATTAGTTTTAATAAAACATACAAAGACGTAACATGGTGTAGCTAACGTAGTCAAAAATACAAGGTGTCTCAAAAGAAATTTTATATTTATTTAGCTTACTGCGTGAACGCAACGTATCCGAGGGGCGCGGGGGTTATGTCAATCGGTAGCCTGGCTCTTGGGAATTCAGTCGCTATGGAGCGTTTCTCGGGAGCAGACCGCGCGTTATGCGTGCGAGAGTTTTACAAAAACGGTGATTCAGCGACTGTAGCGCGTAGAAAATTCTGCAGTATTCGAGGTTTTCGCCACTTAAATGATGCGACAAGCATTCCTCTCATTCGACATTGGGTTAAAACGTTTTAAGAGACTGGTACAACGCTGGATAAATCAAAATCCGGGCGACCTAGGTCATCAAGAACGGTAGAACACGTGGAGAATGTTAATCAGTCTGTTCGTGACGACCCGAACCTTTCAATTCGGAAGCGCGCAAGTGCTATAAATGTGCATAGATCATCATTACATCGCATTATGCACAAAGACCTAAAGCTGGACCCCTACAAAATTCAATTGGTGCAAGAATTAAAGCCCCAAGATGCCAGTCAGAGGCTTAAATTCGTAAATCAGGTGATTGAGCGATTTTCAACGTTTACCAACATTTTGTTTTCGGATGAAGCTCATTTTCATCTTAATGGCCACGTAAATAAGCAGAACTGCCGCTCTGGAGTGCAACGAATCCGAAACGCAAACATCAGAAACCCCTACATTCGCCTAAAGTGACCGTATGGGCTGCGATGTCGGCGCGAGGAATTATCGGCCCTTACTTTTTTGAAGACGAAAGGGGGCGTGCAGTTACAGTGAATTCAGAGCGTTATGTGGAGATGTTAGACAACTTCTTGGTACCTGAACTGCAAAACTTTCCTGGCTATAACCAAAGAACATGGTTCCAATAGGACGGAGCAACTTCACACACGTCCAATATGTCTCTGCCACGTGCTCGTGAAATTTTCTCAGGCAAATTGATCTCCCGGAGAGGTGACATAAATTGGCCTCCACGCAGTCCAGATTTAACCCCTATGGACTTTTTCGTATGGGGTTATCTTAAATTTAAAGTTTACGCCAATAAACCGACTTCACTGGCGCATTTGAAAGAAAATATCCGTCATGAAATGGCAGCCATCCCTGAGTCCACCTGCCGAAACGTCATAAGTAATTTTACTGTTCGATTAAATGAGTGCCGAGAACGCGAGGGTCTACATTTAGACGATATTATTTTTAAGAAATAAATCCCCAAAAAGTGTATTTTAATAATTAATAAACATTTTTTCTATATACGGCTTACTTTTTTTTTAATCGATCCACTAAATATAAAATTTCTTTTGAGACACCTTGTACCAAACATTGCCACAAAATTCTTACGACTATTCGACTATAAAACAATCCTATCAAATTCCGTCATATCCTGAATTTTAGTATTAAAATTATAAGTGAAAATCAACTTACGACGATGTTCGAATTATGAGAGTCACAGAAATATATGAGCATACCTTCATTTCGCATTATTTTTTCAGAAAGTACTTTTCTTTATAGGATCTCACAATTCGTCATTCGAGTATTTTCTAGTATAAGTGAATACACATCACGTATTTGTTGTTGGGTTAGTTCTTATCCATTTATATATTCAGATTTTTATGCTATATAGATTGGGTCAGTCCGTAAATTCGTCCGCAGCTACGTCAATTGTATGCTTATCATTACTTATATCATAGAGTAATACGCTCTCGTGCAAGTTTTCCTCTGTTCTGAAATGCATCAAGTGGTCAGTTCATCGATTTTTGTAAAAATTGTAAATAAGTACTCTTAGAAAGTAAATATCGGTAATCAGAAAAACCGTATGTTTTATACTTTTTGTTTTTAAGTGGTCTAAACGCAACTTCTGTAGTAGGAAAAATAAATAGATACAATAGATCAATGTTTCTGAACCGAAAACGTACCGCGGACCAATAAAATATTTAATTTTCTATCGCGGACCCCTAAAAATAAATGTAGAGGAAAGGTCCTAATATGGGCCCTGCATTTAATATGGGCTCCCAAGGAAAATTTACAAATATAGCTAACATCATCTTTCGGCAATAGCTTAAAACACACCTACCTTTCGTTCAACAATTTTACAAATTTAGTGCAGTTGAGTTCTTGTTCCGTTAGAAACGAATTACAGTAAATGCGTTTGCTTAATTTTGATTCTTTTATTAAGATTGTTGTTATAAGAATGGGCAAGATTTTTGTTCGATCTGCTTGTGATTTATACTTGAAGCTGTTGTATTGTGATCGAGGTATATTGTGTTAGTAGGAGCTACTGCATCACTTAATCTCAAAAAAGTCAAACATTAATTTAGATTGCCATGTGCAATGTTGGAAATATGGGCTCCCCGTGAGGTCTAAATATGGGCATATTCTATTTTTTCCAGCTGACGACGACATGGACGTTGACAGGGGCGGACTGGCCCTAAAATTTTTGTGGAAAAAATGTTAGCAGCCCATTAATAAAAAATCAGCTGTGGCCACCACAGGACCGACCGCCATCATAAAGTATTTGTATAAAATACATTCTAGCACTAGAGTAGAAATAATTTGGCCTAATATTTTCTAACAGAGATATTATTTATCATGACCATGGAAACTTTACATGTAAGTATAAAAATTTGAGACAGGCTGGGCGGGGTTATGCAATTTTTAAAATCTCAATGAACCTTGCTATATATATAAAAAAAAGAAAAAATACTGCACATATTTAGAAACCTAAATAATGGTATTAGCCATTCGAATTAAAATTAATAACATATTTTAACATAAAATTTATTTTGGCATCCTAAATAATCATCATCTTACTAAAACCTGCGAAACCCTGAAATGTTTGAAAATTCACACTTCAATTCTTCAATCAATTTTTTAATTTTCAATTTTTGGTACTTTTCGACAATTTTATTTGATGGCCTATTAATAAAGTTGTGTGCTAGCCACTAAATCTTCAATTTTTTTCTAAACTATTTAAAGTCTGAGGATTTCAAAAATTCAAACCGCAGGTCTCTATCTCTTACCGTTTTTGAGATATGATTGTTTGGTAGATTAAAGTTGGCATATCCATATTTAAAAAAATGAAAATACATAATAATATTTAAAAAATAATAAATTAAATAATGTAAACCTATGTTTGTTAATAATAATAATAATAATAATAATAGTTTATTTATTTAGCTAATGCTAGTAAGATCCATATTAACAAACATAAACATACAAACATTATAATAAACATTCAAATCAAATTTAATCCTTATTTTGTCAATTTAAACCATTATTTGTCCACTTAGTTCATGCAAAACGTGATTTTTGTCAAATTTAAATATCGATTTTTCGTAATTTAGTGCTTTAAAATTTTAATAACATATTTGAATTAATTGTTTGGGACCTTAAAAATAACTAGGTAGTAAAATAAGGTTCCAAACTTTTTGCAAATTGGTTTGTAATGTTTTATACAATAATTTCAAAACTGTATTACTGTGATAAATCATGTTATCTTCTCAAATATTTTTAATATCAGCCCTGCCTACGAAATCCTGTAAACTATGAAAATTCACAGTTTATATATTTTTTCACATGTTTCGTCGCATAAATGTTTACGTAATTCCTGCTAATGATATAAAAATAAAATTTCCTTATCAACTTATTTAAGAGGATTAATTATTTTTTCAATCCCATACTAATTCATTTGTGGTTAACAAAACATCGAGATAACATTAAAATGTCTTTCTTATAAATTCTAAGTTATTTTTTGTACGTATTTTAACATTGAATATATTGGGTGTAGTGAAAGTGTAGTTATTTTTGGAAATTTGGGTATTAAATCAAAAACTATATCTCAAAAATGGTAAGAAATAGAGACCTAAGGTTTAAATCTTTAAAAAATTTAGTTTTACGATGTTTTTTCTGTAATATTTGGTCCGTAATGACCTAAAACTAATTGGTAAAATTTTGATTTTATTTTGTAAATATCAAAAATTCATATCTCAAAAATGGTAAGAGGTAGGGACTTGAGGTTTGAATTTTTGGAGTTCTTACACCTTGTTTTGTCTAGAAAAAATTAATGTTTGGTCCGTAATGACCTAAAACTATTGAAAATTTAGATTTTTTTGTAATTTTAAAAATTCATATCTCAAAAAAGGTAAGACAAAGAGATTTGAGGTTTGAATTTTTGGAATTCTCACACCTTGTTTTGTCTAGAAAAAATTAATGTTTGGTCCGTTATGACCTAGTCTATTAGGGAAAATTTTGATTTTTTTTTTGGAATTTTAAAAAATTCATATCTCATAAAAGGTAAGAAATAGAGACTTGAGGTTTGAATTTTTGGAATTCTCACACCTTGTTTTGTCTAGAAAAAATTAATGTTTGGTCCGTAATGACCTAAAACTATTGAAAATTTTGATTTTTTTGTAATTTTAAAAATTCATATCTCAAAAAAGGTAAGAAATAGAAACTTGAGGTTTGAATTTTTAGAATTCTTACGCCTTGTTTTGTCTAGAAAAAATTAATGTTTGGTCCATAATGACCAAAAACTATTGGGAAAATTTTGATTTTTTGAGGTTTGAAACTGTTTGAAATATATATATATATATATTACGACATAACGGTATATTATGTACATAGTTAGAAAACGGCCCAATTTGTATACGGCCCTTGTGGAATTTTCCACATTTTCCACATGGCCAGTCCGCCCGTGGACGTTGATGAAGTAGGGCAACAAAATCCGAAGGATAAAGATGCTGCTTACATATTTTGTGATGGTTGTTTTTTACTGGATATGTGGGCACATGGACAATGAATGCTCCGGGACAGAAAAAACAAAATGGGGGCCCATATTGAGATTTTCTCCTCTACTATTAAACAAATTGTACATGTAGACTGTAAACATGTACAACTTAGTAATAAAAAATCAATGAAAAATTAACAAAATACTTAGAAAATGAACAAAAGAACATAAAAAAAATGCACAAAGAATCTCAAAAATAATACTCCTAATTCAGCGGTTCCCAAACTTTATTGGCCGCGACCCGGTACGAGGTTTTGAAAATTTTTTGCGACACACCTTATGAAAAAAAAAACATTTATTTACAAAACAAATTTTATTTTAAAGCAGTAGCTTTATAGTAATAAAGAGTAATAAATAGTAATAAAGAGTATAGTATAGTAATAAAGAATATAGTATAGTAAAAATAGCATAAATACACACTATTCTATTTATTAACTGACGTAAAAAAAATAATATGTACAAAAAAAATCTTTTTTGTGTTTTTACAATTTTTTTCGCGACCCGGCAAAATTTTTCTGCGACCCGGTCGTGACCCACACTTTGGGAAACGCTGTTCTAATTGATAACCTTTTCGCGGACCACTAAAATTTTGTTAAGGACCGTCAGTGATCCGCAGACTACCGGTTGAGAAACACTGCAATAGATCAGTCTAATAACGTGGTCCGTATGACGTCATCTCATGCGCTGGAGGTATAACAAACTGGTAGAGCCAAATACAGCCATGTTAAATAAATTTACCGGAAAAAATATAAATAACAAAGATGAAGGCGGAAGAGCAGTAACTAAATTTTTTACACCAATGTTTTTCTACACAAATAGAAATAATTTTCATTAAACAGATTCAACGCGAGGGTCTTTGGCGCTCCTAGGCAAGATATAATTAAATGCCTCTACAGAAGACATAATTCCGAACTCTCTAAATATTCAATGGAGGTATAAGAAAAATATTGCAATAGAATTTTTACATGCTAGACATAAATACATAATAATCATAAATTTCTTGTGATCCATCCCGTGATGACAACCTAGATGGCAAGAAGTTGTTATTGGAAAATATGTCATTGATCAAAAGAATAGTGATCTATTAGTATTGTTCAAAAATTTTCAAAAATACATACGAATGTATGAATAGACCTGATATAAAATTTGAATTCAGTGATATTTTTTTCGCAATTTCTTAGCTTCGTGCGAAACTAAATAGAATTTTGATTTTCTTAAATTATCACGAGCTCTTTTTTTAACGATTGAAGTAGATTTTTGCTAAACAAAACCTCAATCATTAAGTTACTAGATTTAAAATTCCTGTTCCGCACGAAGCAAACAAAAATTTATAAAAATGAAAGAAAATATAACATTAAGAGTGCGCACAACCGTATAGTTTTTTATACAAGACTAACAATCTGAAATAAAGTTAGTAATAATCTATACATCAAAATTTTAGCGAATTTTTATCTATATAATAGGATGTTTTTAGTTGTAAAAAGAACTGTTTTGTAATTGTAAATAAACAAATAGCATTATAGACGCCATCTTGTAAACCATTCGACGCATATTTGTGAACCTTGCGGCAAATTGTAGCTAAAGCTTCATTCTACAAATATGTTTCATGATATTTTAAGTGCTGCGGATAAAAATGATATATTAAGTGCAGAGAATACTTGTACCAAGGGACATTTCATTATCTTCAATTATAATATTTTTCGACGAAGGTTCTAAACTATAAACAATAGAGTGACATTTTCTTAAGAAGGCAATGCGGGACGGAGCAAAAAAAAAAGGTCCTCACCTCCCAAATCCAAGTGAAGAGCAAAAAAAGGTCTTCACCTCTTAAATCCAAACGCGGGACAATGTGGACAAAATGTTAAAATGCGGGACTTTTGCGGGGCAAAATGTTAAAATGCGGGATGAATGGTCACCCTAATAAACAATCATGTAGAAAAAATGTTAACGTATTGTTTTAACATTTCTATACTGACATATATAAATATGAAACATATTTGAAACCAACAAATATATTTAAAAAATTACAGAACATGGTTTTGTGATATAAGCTGTTCACTTTTGTCAGGACAAACCAGATCTAGTTATTTTGGTTACTTTTATAGTGTAATACGGACTTTAAATGTCAATTAAAAATATTCCTTACGCTGTAAAACCGACTTTAGATTTATTGGTTCTAATAATTATTAAGAAAGTGAAATTTTTAATAATTTTCTAATACCAACATGACATAAAGTTTCAAAGGTACAAACTATTGAAAACAAAATTTCCTCTTAGTTTGTTCTTACAAAAGTGAACAACTTATACCTATTATTAAGTTATTGAGCAATAACATTGTTACAATAATGTTTTCTACAATCAAAATATACTATTAGACAGATAAAAATTCTGTGCAAAATTTGATGCATAAATTGTCATTATTTTTTTTTTCAGAAATCTTTCAGTTTTGTATGAGAAATTAATAATTTCTGGGGGTTGTACGTAGCGTTAATCAAAAGAATAGATGGGTTCTATTTGTATTAATACAATTTTTCTCAAAAATATCACGACTTAATGGATCGATCTGAATTTTTTGAATTTACCACCTTTTTCGTGCTTCCTTAGTAATTGTCATAAATGTCAAATCTATATTAAGGTATAATTATATAAATTATATTTACCTGCTGCTTCGGGACTTGGATGTAGAAACTGCAGCTAAAAATGTATTTTTAAAATTAGAAATTTTGACCTTTTGCATAATTGTTTTGTAAATACTTGTCCAGTCAAAAATGCTGTCATCAATATACCCTTTCCTTTGGAAAAGATTACGGAATAATTTTCGTAGATACTCATAGTCAGGTGTTTCGAAAAAGTCTAACTGTCGGACATATCTCATATATGTTGCGAATTCTTCTGGATGACCTTCACAGAGTACTTCAATTGGTGTGTTTCTTTTGCATTCTCCAATCTTCTGGTAACGTTCTTTAAGGTTATCAGCTTTGAGACCTTGCCACGGGAGGGAACCACGAAGGAAATATAATAACATGTGTCCAATAGCTTCAAGATCATCTCTACGAGATTGTTCTTTACCCATATGTGTGTTGATGCTCATATAACGCGCAGTACCAGTTAATGATTTGTGTTCTCGGTAAGGAATATGCCTCTTCGATTCTGGATCTATATATTCTTTTGCTAGTCCAAAGTCTATTATATGGATTATGGTTTCTTTCTTTGCTCTTGTTGTTCCGATTAAGAAATTTTCTGGTTTAACGTCTCTATAAATGATGTTTCTAGTATGAACATATTCTATTCTGTTTAAAATTTGATCAGCTATTTGTAGAACTGTTTTTAGATGAAATCTTCTTCTACATTGGGTGAATAAATCCTCTAGACTTGGGCCTAAAAGTTCCATTACGAGAGCATTGTATCTTCCACCGTATATTGCTATGTGGAACACTTTGGGAATTCCCTCAGCAGTTCCTAGCATACGGTAATGTCTATGTTCGAGAGTTAGTTGAGGAACTTTTGCTTTTAATGATTCCATTTTGATGGCGACATATTCGCCATTGTGTAAATTTTTTCCAAGTCGTAGTTCGCCGAAATTACCATTTCCTATTTTTTTACCAACACGGTAATTAGGTCCAACCATTAAAATAGCACTATTTGCATTTTGGCGTGTTGTCATCACTAATTCTACAAATTTATCAATCAACACCAGATATTATATTTCATTACTTGATATTTATTTACCTCTACGAACGTCAGTTAAATAGGCTCTTATTCCACTACGTGCAGCATGCCATATGTTTATTCTAGAATCCCCGTCACCTCTATTTTTTGAAGAAGCCAGGATGTTGTACCTACTTCAACTATTGTTACTTATAATTTATTTGCTTATGGTTTTGTTTTTGAACGATGGGAATTATTTTATTGCAGATATATCGGTCCTGATGTTTGATCTTTGGTGCGTCACGAATAATTTGGATGTACATTTATTTCCGACATGATTATTGACATTTGTTTTGGTGACGCTAAACAAAAGCTAACTATGATCCGTCATACATCACCGCCGGATAACATGATTTATTCTACACAATTTACAATATTTTTCGTAGCAATCAAAAATACCAGCGTAAATAAACAGCCATAGAAAAACGAACAACTTACAAATTAATTGTCTTTCAAATAAAGCTATCTTATGTCAAGATATACACTTCCGTCCATAAGTTTAATCGCACCTAGCCTAATAGTAGTTTTTATAAGAAAAATAGTCAGAATATCTTTGACTTAGGGTTCCAATAAAATAAATACGTAATTTTATGTCCGTTTTAATACCAATTAATTCAAAAAATTACATTTTTCTTAAGAATTACACATAAAATTTAATACTAATATTCATTTTCGTCAAAATGACCACCTTTGGCATTCATAATATCTTGACCAATACGCGGCATGCTATCAATTTGTTTAAATATTGATTATCAATATTGTTCCAAATATGGCAACATGAGTGGAGCCGCACACAGAACGTTAAGTTACGACAGATTAAGGGAGACATTAAACCATGGGTTTCTTCCTGCAGGATTAACCGCAGGAAGGAAACCACCATCACACGCCTCCGTATAGGTCACTGTTGGTGGATCCATGGACACCTCCTTCGAGGTGAAGAATCCCCTATCTGTGAGACGTGTAACACAGATTTGTCTGTGTTACACTTTTTAACTGAGTGTATGCAGTTCGAGGATGTCAGTGAGAGGTTAGGCCTGTGCTATGACCTGTCAGTTGCTTTAGGTGACGACAGAGTGCTTATGGACAGGTTAATACTCTTCCTGAGAGAATCGAACTTACTGGTTTATGTGTGAAGTCTTGCACCTTATTTTAATGTGTTCTGTTTTTAAACTGTGATTTTCGATGGTAATTGGACCCTTTACAGCCTCTTACCATCACCCTGAGTCTGTTTAAATTTTCGAACAGACTTTTTATATTATTTATTTGTGTTTGTCAGTGCAAGATTTCTTTTATTGAGTATGCGTATTTTTAATGATTTTATTTATTTATTTATTGTCTAATATATTGTTTTTAATATATAGTCTAGTCATTTAAATGGGCTGCGTTAGGCGCAAATAGCCTTTGTTGCTGTGCGCCAAAAATTTTAACTAACTAATTAACTCTTCCAAATATTTTTGAATGATGTCCAAAGGTCACTTTTACCCCTTAAAGGTTTTTTTCGCACCTCCCTGTCTAAGTGATCCCATAGTAATTCTATAGGGTTACAGCCCGGACTTAGTGGTGGCCAAGTCATTAAGTTTAAGAGTCCTTCCCCAAATTTTATATTTAGGTACTCTTTAACTACTTTGGCAGTGTGTTTGGAATCATCTTGCTGGAACACGAACACTTCACCAATCAGTTCTGCTCCCAAATTCAAAATATTCTCGTCTAAAATCTGCAAATACACATCTTTCGTCATTTTTTGGTCAATTTTGAAGATTCTTTTAGCTTGACCACCACTAAAACAACCCCAAACCATTATATTATCACTTCCATGTTTTACAGTTTGGGTAATACACTGTTCCAGCATCCTTTCCCCTGGCCAACGACGAACCCTGGAACGCGGAACCCTGAGGTTCCGTGGATTTTTTTCAGAGGTTCCGCAGCTTTAATTAATGGTTTTATTCTGTTTTTTAATGACTCTGCTTGGATACAATGATTTTGGTAAATATTGAAAATTGAATAACTTTAAATCTGACAAAAACTCGACAAAAAGTTCAAATTTGTTGAGTAGTGATTATTATTTACTTCTTATATCACCTACCATTTAAATATGTACTTTGTACTGAATTATTGAATTTTATGTTTATAATGATCACTATTAAATGTTTATAATAAATAAATAAGTTAGATTCAAAACAGCATATCGCTAATTATTTAATTAAATTTTTATTTATAATTTCCATTAAATATTATTTTAGGCAGTTATTGCATTATTTAAAAAGTAAAATAGTATTCCAATACTTCTATATTAAAAAATATAGAAATATAGTTAAAATTAAACAATTTATGTGAAGTGTGAATTTTCACACATTTCAGGATTTCGCAGGTATTTAGTAAGTAAATGATGATTATTTGGGATGCCAAAACAAATATTATATTAATATATATATATATATATATATATATATATATATATATATATTTTGTTGTTAATTTTAATTCGAGTGCCTAATACCATCATTTAGGTTTCTAAATATGTGCAGTTTTTTTTATATATAGCAAGGTTCATTAAGATTTTGAAAATTGCACCTATGGCTTCCATTAGTTGTTTTAAGTCATATCCCCACCCCTCTGATTTCGTGTATTCATTTTCAACAATTTCCATTGGTTATTAAATTTACGCTTTTAAAAATTAAATGCAACATTTGCCCATATATAACTAGAATTTTGAAAAAATAATTTAAACAAAATAAAAATGCAATAAAAAAAAATAAAAATAAAATTGCCTCGAGAGCGGAGCGAACCTTACTTTGCAAATTAGAACGCAAGCTTGCTAGCCATTACACTCTCAAAGCATGCTGGATCCCTCTGTTAGATAAGTTATTAAATATTTTACGTGGTCAAGCAAAAAACACAAGAAATGCGTTATTTTCCCAAAACATAATCTGATCAAAAATTCCTGTTGAAATATTCCGGTTCACATAAATGTATATTGCTTAGAATTTTTTCAGATTTTTAGTTTAAACCATCTGGGCTACAGGGTGTGGGACAAAAAATTTTTTGCACAATTTTTGCAAAAATCGCCTGAAAATAATTTATTTTGCAAAAATGATCATTAATCTACGTACTAAGGGCTTTCATTTGATACCCTACTCAGAATAAAAAAAAATATATATTTGTTTATATTTCTAGGGGATACGTTTTTTAAATGTTTTAGTATTTTATCTATGTGAGGGTCAAAGAGTTGTGTAAGCATGCCAAATTATAACTCTCTAGGTTTAGTCGTTTGGCTAAAATTTTTACCGAATAGACCGACAGACAGACAAACAGACAGACAGACAGACAGACAGACAGACAGACAGACAGACAGGCAGGCAGACAGACAGACAGACAGACAGACAGACAGACAGACAGACGACAAAATGACGGTATAAGGGTTTTTTGGTCATACCTACAAAACCTTAAAAAATACAGACTATTGTGGCTTTTTGCCTTGGGGTTCCAAAGAAATAGTATTTAAACTGTAGGGTTTATTTATTTATTTATTTATTTATTTATTTATTTATTTATTTATTTATTTATTTATTTATTTATTTATTTATTTATTTATTTATTTATTTATTTATTTATTTATTTATTTATTTATTTATTTATTTATTTATTTATTTATTTATTTATTTATTTATACAGGTTTGGCCACACAACAGGTAAAACCCAATTACAGTGTGGCACAGATTTTATACATTTGAACTTAATTATCATTGTCTGTGACAGCTGCTAACATATAAACATAGGGTTCCGCAGATGTAATAAATTTGAAGACCACTGGTCTAAACTAACTTAAATTAAAAATTATAAATATAAATTTGTGCCCCATATTCGCTGTTCCTGCCTAGTTTAATATTGAACATAAAACGAGTAGTTTTTAAGGAAGTATTTCTCGGGGCCGTGATAGAATATAGCCGGAATGGTCGACATTAAAAATAACAAGGACTATCTCGTTTGAGTCAGACATTTCGCTTGAGTGGATACGTTCTTAGTTTTTCGCCTCTGGCAAACCAAGAACATGAGATAACTCGAAAATATTTAGACAACGAGTACTTGATACTCTAGTAGCTACTCTACTTCAACTCTTCATACGTGGATGTTGTTACAATTCTTTCCTACTTATTTTTCTAACAGTACAACGTTTTATTATGAACACTTTTTGCCAATTACCGCTTTTCTTGGCACTGCGCTATACGACACTGCTATAATACTCGGGAATATATCAAGATTTTATCATTTTTAGGATAAACTGCAATTCGCTTGTTAGATAAACATGAGATGTTTTTTTAATGCTGTTCGTGAACGCAAAACTTTACAAAAGGAAACTAGGACGGAATAATACGAGGGTTACCTTATATTCAGACTTTTAACCAGTCAACACTGCACGATTTAACGAGCTTGGCCACTCTGTTGGCCAATTATTGTTTATTTAGTCTAGAAAAAATTTCGGGTTTTAATCGTTCAACGCGTTTTGTGATTACGATTTTTTTAATTGTATAATTTACATTATTGCCGACCAGCGTAGCGTAGTGGTAACATATATACTCTGCGTTCCTAAGGTCTCGGGTTCGAATCCCGTTCAGGCATGAAAATTTTCAAAAATAATTATTGTCCTGGCTAATATCAAAGCAGCAAAAGCCATAATAAAAATTACATTATTAGTATTATCCCCATAAAATGAAATTTTCTGTTTTTGTACACTTTTTATATTTGTTATTGTTTGACTTTAGTTGGTTATCAAAGTGTTTTGTTTCTTTCAACTTTCCTGTATCACAACAATGTGAAATATTGTAACTTTTCTATAAGAACTTTACAAGCCATTGACTTCAGTTCTTTTTAAATAAATAATACTAATATTTAGTGAAAATTTTGAAATAAAAAAGGCGCAACTAAAATCGGTAAGAGGCATCATTATTTGTGAAAATTGTGAATTAAAAAAAAAATCACAACTCAAAAACGGTTAGAGAAAGACTTGCGGTAGAAGTTTTTGGAAACTTGAGGTCCTAATTGACTTGAAACAATATTTTGAAACAAACAAAAAATTTAAATAATTTGAAATTTAATTTTTTTTTTGATAATATTTGTAAATTCTGACTAAAAAATGTTTAGGGATAGAAATCTACGGCTTGAATCTTTAAAGTTCTCCTACATTGTTTGGCTAAAAATGTAATTAGATCATGAACATTTTCGAGTGATTATTTTTTACAACTTTCGTGGATTAACCCAACAACAGTGCATCGATGAACTTAATTCAACTTTTGGCGATGAAGCACCATCAAAGACTACTGTTTATCGACGGTTTACCGACTTCAATCGTGGCCGTAGTTCGCTTAAGGACGAATTTCGTGTTGGTCGGTTGTTGTTCCGGAAAACATTGATGCTGTGCGTGAATTTATACTGCAAAATCGTCAGGTGACATCGTGAGATTGAGGTATCCTTGGGCGTTAGTGGGACCAGCATACATTCACAATCACTTGAACTTTAGGCCGTCAAAAAGATTTGTTCGCGTTGGAGCCTATATAATTTGATAATCGGAGTGGAAAATGCCTCAATCGGAGTGGAAAAAGTGCTTTGAAAATTGGTTCAAACGCATACAAAAGTGTACTGATCTTCATGGAGAATATTTTGAAAAACAATAAAGCCACTTTTGTTGATAATTAATTGTTTTTGATCTCAAATCCCGAAATATAAAAGGCCAACCTCGTAAATACAAACTGTGATTTTATTTTTATCCGCCTCTTCCTGATTTCCAATTTCTTTTTTCTAAAAAATATGGTCACTGTATGTTTAGCTAAACTTTAAAAAAACCAGTGGCGAAGGGACACCTCCGCTAGACTTGCCCTCCCATAAAAAAAAAAAAATAAAAAAAAAATACATTAAATTTTTTTTTTTAAATTTAAAGGAAATTTAGGTAAATCTTCAAAAATACATCAAATTATGTCCTATACAAATTTGTGTCCAAGGTTTGGTTTACTAGTTACGAATTTTTTTAAATTTTAAAGTTTAATAACTTCCGTTTCCGGTTTCGGATTTTATAAAAAAAAATAGGGCTCTTCCCAATTAATAGGAGATTTTTTAGTACCAGAACGAACTCTTTAAGTTAAACCGTTTTTGAGTTATCGTGTATACACACAGACACACAGACACACAGACACACAGACACACACACAGACACACACACATATGGACGGCACTTCGAAAATAGGTTTTTTGGATTCCCTGGACCATGAAACGTGGTCATCAGTCAAAATCTCGACATCGAAAATTTTCGCGATTACAATACTGGCCCCTTATATATTAAGTTCGGGCAAGTAAAAACAAAAACGTAAAATATTCTTAATTATATTATTCTAGATAGACATCTGGGTTGGTATATCTATGTATGTTTTTACATTCTTGTTCAATCTTGCTTTTTTGTTCTGTTTTGTTTTTGTGGCAATTCCCGGAATACTTATGCAAACTCACGAATATTTCTTGCGTTCCACACGTATGAGACAGATAAAAGAAATAGGTTTTTACGTATTTGATATTAGATTCGTGAGACAACATTAACACCTATAAATTTCTATTAAATGACGTTCTCTAACGTTCTGAAAAATCTGCTAAAGATTGCACTGAGTAGAGAGAGATAGAGAAAAAAACGGAAAAGTAAATTCAAATCGCTTTAAAGCGACTCATAAACAAACTAGTAGAGAGTTGGAAAAGTTCCAACTGCAGAGGAAGAGAAAACCAGCAAATATGTCTGGATTAGAATGAGGTGGCGAGTAATACAGGGGCGCAACATATGGGGGTATTAGAGGAAAGTTTATTTCTATCTAACACGATAGTTTAAATTAACTTATCTGACCACAAATGCTTGTTCGAAATAGCTAGGAAACTAGCACAATAACCTTCTGTTACTCCTTTGATTTTAAGGACTTAGAAACTAGTACACTGACCCTGTTGCTTTGTACTTTAGAAATAATAGAGAAAGAGATTGTGGTGAATCACTGGATATTGTCACGGGGTGAATTCAAGAACGGATCTTTTCTACAAAATTTATTATATGATAATAATTTTACATCAGAATACAACTATCAGAATGACTGCTTGTGTTGTCCGTTAGAAGCTGATGTAAGTCCCGTTATTGCCCCAGCTTCTCCAGGATCGGTCGAACAACCCCAGGTATCCGCACGAGGCGAACACGTGGAGAAGCCCTGTAGACGGCACTCACATCTAGGGTTGGCAAGTTAAACAGCTAGGCTGGTCCTTGGGCAACGTGTTCACAAAAATGACTACTGCTTGGCTACCAAGAAAGACTAACTTGAATCACTAACTCAATGGCTAAATACTGACTCTATTCCCTAAGACCATTTTATAACTGTTAACCAGAACACTATGATGTCAGGTCCTACCTCAATTGTTTTGGAAACAATATTGATTTGTGTAATTGTTGGCAGCAATTAAAGTCCATAGTCGGCACAATTGAATAATGTTTATCAACACATTAGAAAGTAGTTCAAAACTTATGTTGACAAACACGCAACACTCTGCACATTCTTTAATTCCCAAAACCGTAAGTTTGCAACCGCGACCTACACCGCCTAAAAGCCGCTCAAGGAATTGGGACATTAGCATAAAATTATATCACAATTGTGACAATATTTTGCAGTTAAATTTTAATTAAAAATATGTACTATTACTTTATTATGTAGGAAAAAAGACATTTGTGTGTCTATTCTAAATGCGAAACGACTTTATGCTTCCCAAGCTTCGAGACTGAACCTTTGAGTGACATCTTTTAGGATAGTCAAGAACTAACAGAATTGAAGACTTGTCGCCAAATGTTTAATGCCAGCTCTGGACTTGTTGATATGTGTTATGGCTTCGGTTGCTCAGTTTTGATTGGTCATTTCACGTGTACGACTTGAAATTGGTTTATTTTTTCACTTGTTTATTTTAAGTTACTGGGTGTTTTTATATTTTGAGTTGGTTACTGATTACATACAGGGTGTTTACGGTCTTCTTATATCTTTTTTAATGGGTGATACTACAGATTAAAAGAAGGCGAAAAACCTTAAAATAAATTAGAAAAAATGTTATATCGGTCGTCAAGGATGAAATTTGTAGAAAAAAAGGCAAAGTTGGTTGATAACTTACAAATATAAGGAATTATTTTATGCATCAAAGTATGTACCCATATTGTCTATACACTTTTGCCATTTAAGCGGCAGGTTGTTCAGGCCGGTGTTATAAAACCCTAGCGGACGAGAGTCAATGAATTCCTGGAAGGCCAGTTTTACAGCATTGTCGGAATTAAACTGTTTTCCTATTAAAAAGTTGTTCAAATTGCGGAAGAAGTGGTAGTCAGTGGGGGCTATGTCTGGTGAGTATGGAGGATGATGAAGAAGTTCCAACTCTAATTCTTGTAGTTTTGCCACAGTCATTTGTGCAATGTGTGGTCTAGCGATATCATTCAATAAGATAGGAGTCGATCTGTTGACCAATCTAGGCTGTTTTTCTTTAAGTTTTTGCATCATTTCGTCCAGTTTGTTGCAGTATATTTCTGCTGTGATCAATGAGCCAATTTTTTTTTTTTTTTTTTGTTTGTTTTTAATTTACCTGTACGAAATTTGGCCAATTTCATATTGTCTGCTGCGTAGTAAAACTAGTTACAAATACACTATTAAAGTTTCGCGCGGTGCGATGCCGTAGTTCCACGTAAGAACTCATACTTCATAATAGTGCGAATTTCGGACCGTTCCATTTTCAACAAAATTAATTTAAAAAAAAAGGTTTTGATATTTTTTAGAGCATACAATCATTTATTTAAACTGGTGAGATGTGTAAATTCCCAAAAAAAAAAAAAATGAAAAATATTAAGCCAATGTCAAATAATAAGCTGTTAAAGTAAGCAATATTATTAACTACAAATTGAATCCTTGACGACCTAATAATAAAAGAGATATTACTTTTTTAAGATTTTCATTTTTAGAATTTTCCACCATAACTCTCCAAATATTTATCTAATCAAAAAATATACATTTCGATAAAAGATTTGTCTTCTTATTCTTACCAATATTTGTTATATAAGTTTTGGCTATTAAGTCAATAATAAGGAAGTAATTTAAATTTTTAGTTTTTAACCCCAAAAATTGTTGATCTTATGTTGTTCAGCTACTCATTTTTGGGTATTTAATATTCAATTCTAAGTCTATTGAGGAAAATTCCGTGGTTTCTGGGATTTGAACCCACGCCCCTAAGTTGAGTACTGCAATATACGGAATACGCAAGATCCAGCAAAGTGTTAATGAGGAAGCTGCTCGCATTGCATATTTTGCTTTATTCCATTCAATAATGACCTACGGCATTACTATATGGGGTAACTCTATTCTATCAATAAAATTTTTTCTTTTACAAAAAAAAGCAGTAAGGGCAATAGCTAATATTAATCGTAGAGATTCTTGTAGATCAAAATTTAAATTATTAAAAATATTAACCCTATACGGTGCATATATATATACGGTAATGTAGTAGAAATTCACAAACATGATCATAATTTATTATTAAAAAAACAAATGCACAGTTACAGCACCCGTAACAATCATATTGTAAATATTCCAAGTCATCGTTTAACCGTCACAAAAAAAGTTCTTGCTACAAAATATGAGATGTATAACAAAATTCATCCCACAATACAAAAGTTACCCCATAAGAAATTTAAAAATGTAATGCGAGAGTTCTTAATTAACTTATGCCCATATAGTATTCTCGAATATATGAATTCTGAAATACTAATGTACAAAACTGAGAATGTGTAAACCCTATATTATTTGTTTATTTATTTATTTATTTTTTTAATTACTATTTATGTTTTGATTTTAATTTATAAATTTTGAAATATTTTGTAACACTAAAGTGTAATTATTAATGAAGCGTAATTTTTTTTGTATCTGACGACCCTCTAAATCTGTACTGTTTTCTATAAGGCAATAAACATTATTATTATTATTATTACGATCTTTAGGTAACAGTCTTATCACTGAGTCAGTTGTTCTTATATATTTTGTACATACTTACTTCTTAAAGCTTATTTCCCTATACTGTTTCCATTATTTTAAAACGACGCCTCTGTTTTGCAGGCTAGACTTACTCGATAAAAGTAGCGTTTCTTGGGGCTATTAAAATTCTAATGACTACTTCCTTCTCGACAAATATATTCAAGAAACAACGCCAGATATTTTTTAAACAACTAATTTAAACTGTTAAGTTGTAAATACATTTATGCAGACAGTCTGGCAAAAAAAGTGTTGCGCTATGCGCTAGCATAAAAACCACAATGTACAGAAAAAAGAATCCAAGATCACCTGGTATCGATCTTGTCAGATATAAATACATGATGCACTCAGCAATGATATACTGCAGTAATGTCATTTGAATGCCATTTCAATAATAAAAAGTCATATGTTCAATATAAAAAAAATAGTACTGATAAATTTTAAATAATTATTACGGTTCTGTCAACTACTATTAACAGAACCATAAACTCAGCAGGTATAATGGTTATACAGTAGGTGGCCAAATTATCAGGGACAGCACACCCCCCCCTTGTAATTTTCAAGTTTAAATGCATTTTGTGAGAAAATAAATTGTTTTTAAATCATTTTTCTTCTATATTCTTGTTGCTGGTATCATTATTATTTTAAAAAGCGGGAGATCGCCAAAGAAATCATCACCACTAAGCGGCAATTTATAGAAACCCTTATCAGAGTGGCATCACAACCCCAATCTCCGACACAACGCAAAAGTCTGCATAGAAAGCATGCCCAAACGCCTGGAAGCCGCAATCGCAGCAAAGGGTGGCATTACAAAATATTAATATTTTACTTAATTTGTTAAATTAACACTTTTTATACAAAAATAAATGATTATGAATAAGCAATTATGTCGTTTTATATTCTAAATAAAGCACTCTAATGAATAAAAATAAATACCAGACCCAAAGCCACTTATTTCGTCATTAAATTCATTTGAAAATTACAGAAAATCTGCACTGTCCCTAATAATTTGGCCACCCACTGTACTGTCAACCATTATTGGAATCAATAAGTGAGGGTGGTTATTTCATTTTGGAAATACTATACTTACATAAATCTTTAAATATTTTTTACCTGAAGACCTGAATTGTTATATTTTCAACTAATCCAAATTCAATTTATCAGAAATATCAATTTGACATTTCCTTCTATAATCTACTTTAAATCTTGGATAATATATTAAAATCCAGTAAATCAAATCAAGAAACGGGTAATAAAATCCCTTTGTTCCTAAATTTGATTCGACCTCTCAATTAAATCCAACCCTTACCCTTCTTGCTCCCTTATTTATTGTCTTCACACGTCATCAATTTACTGAACATAAATTGTAGAGGTCAGCCCAGTATATTGAAAGACTATTAAATTATTATCTATCAGTACTAAATCAATAGTTTTTTTTTTTCTTGCTTTCAACAACCCTTGATTCAGCAATTTCAGAAATGAACGTAGATGGAAAATAAATAATAGGGGGCTAGTTATTTACCGGAAATTTAATTTACTGGCTTTGTTATAGAGATGGGATGAGCAATACTGATCAGGAGAAAATACCGATCGGTATAGTTCATAATAATAGGCAATTAAGAACGCACGTAAGTACGCAGGGCGCTAGGACACTTTTGAAGTACGGCTGTACAAATAAACATAGCAAGTTTATTTTTGCACCATTAAATAAACCATTCAAAACATAATAGATACAGTGATGAATAAATCTTATGTAGTCAGACTATTGTTTGCAGGGCAAACTTATCAGGGAATGACGAGAAAGGAAATAGATTTTAGAGGAAACAGGAGTATAAGATGTGCAGGATGTGCGGGGAGGAGGAAGAAGATATAGAGCACCTCGCGAAGAGGTGTAGGGAGATGACAGTGTGGTCGGGGAACACAGTAGACCTTTTGCACGAAGGTGGAAGGGGGAGAGGTGGGCGAGGGAATTAGAGGTAAGAAGGATTGAGATCAGTGAACGATAATAGGAACGTGTATGGGAATGAAGGAAGAGAACCGGAGGGATGCAGAAGGGGGGACAAGGAAGGAAGGAAGGAAGGGGGATTAGGTTACCTGGATGGAGGAGGAAGAAAGGGACATAGGAGAAGGGGTGAAGAAATGATTGGAAGAGGAGAGAAGAGAAGAAAATATAATAAGAGGAGGGAGAGAGCTGAGTGAGGGAATGGAGAAAGCGGTGGAAAGGAGAAATTCGGAGTCCAAAGATGGGGGAGAAGCCATGGTGGGGAAAGAACAGGAAAGAAGAACCGAAGAACTGAGAACAGGAAGTAGGAGGAAAGAAGAGAGGGAAAAGAAGAGAATAATTTGTAAGGTAAAACAATGTATTAATGTATTTGGGTAATAGTTTGAACCTGGCACGCCGAAAAGCCCAGGGATAATAAAGAATATATATGTGTAAACTTAACAATATGAGTGAGTTAACACAACGAGATCATCGTGTAATAATCTTACAATCTCAAATCTTAAAATCTACAATTTCAAACGTGGTTTGTCTGCGGAAGAGTGTATCTCCGAAATGTTTACTATTTTTTCTGAGAATTATCCAAGTCGGAGCACACTGCTTCTTT
Organism: Liopterus haemorrhoidalis; assembly: GCA_963971575.1. Lineage (NCBI taxonomy): Eukaryota > Metazoa > Arthropoda > Insecta > Coleoptera > Dytiscidae > Liopterus > Liopterus haemorrhoidalis. Next base: position 40,987,480 of record OZ020619.1, read on the forward strand.
GGAATAAACAATTTCAAAGAGAAATTTTTAACCTAGATGATGGTCCTCATCCAGGAAGGCCCCGTGAAACAGTTACTCCTGTAAATATTGTTGCGGTTAAAAAACTCGATTAAAATAGGCGAATTACATACAGGCAATTAAAGGAATCTACGTACATTAATGCACCAGCTATCCGTTCATCACATTGCGACCATCTGGAAGTTAGGAAAGTTTGCCTGCTATGTTTACCTGATGCATAAACAGCAAGAGTTGAGTGTTGTCGAAAAATGTTTAAAAACCTTGAAATGGGACACTCAAAATACGTGAACTCCACTGTGACACGGGACGAAACATGGCTTTATTATTATGATGTGCCGTCAAAGTCAAGAAACAAGATATGGCTCTTTGAAGACGAAGAAACTCCAAACGCGGTAAAACAATCAAGATCTGTGAAAAAGCAAATTATTGTCGTATTCTTCGGTAAGCGAGGGATTGTTACGAGAATTTTTATAGCTAAAAGACCAATAAATTTAGTGTTATACACATGCCACCAGTGATTTCCAGTGCTATATTTGAAACATTTTGGTTCTGCACTAGATTTAATTTTATAATAACAGTTTACGACATATGTAAATATGATTTATTGCACACAAGCTACTTATTTTATTATCTAGGAGATTTTTGCCGGGATTTGAACTTCTATGTAACCTATTCCAGTTATCAGAGCTGTTGTGTCATCAGAATACATTGTTAACAAATTGATTATAAAAATACAATGCCATAAATAAACAACGTGAACAACACCGGGCCGAGTACTGATCCCTGCGGCACCCCTATGTTAATTGGCAACATATTAGACTTTCAATCGGGTGTATTCTGTAAGAAATGCGTTAAAATTAGCGTCAGGTTAATATTTTTATTTTAACTCCATGTCTAACGTCATTATACAAAAATGCTATTTTGTAAGAGCATTTGTTAAGGTAAGCGTTAATACAATATTTGTTAACGCGAGGCGCTAACTCACCCTGTAGAGAGGCTAATATTAACTGCACGCGCATGCGCTGTTACGTTGAATTTTAACAGGAGTATTTATTTAGTCAAATGCCAAGAGAATCTTAACCTAATATTTTGGTGTTGAATTAAATATTCACTGGCGAAATTTATTTTAAAAATGGAACAGAAATGTTTGGTCCTGTGATACTCATTATAACTGGTTTTCACAGTGTATTAAATAAAAATATAACTTTATTCAACTTTTGTTTAGTCAATTTATATACTACATTGTATTATAACCAGTTTACCTAATTTTTTAATAATATGTGAATTATATGTTCCTTCTATTTTTAAAAAGGTGTTCGGTGATATTAATTATTAAATTTGATTTATTACGCTATTTCTAACCTGGAATAACACTGTTGTGATCGTCATTATCAATCTCATCAATTGTTTCTTCAAATAATACAGCATTAAAATGTACTGCGATATTTTGAAACACGGCGGAGGCATAAGTGAAGTTTTGTAGCTTTCAGATGATTATAATTTTAAGTTCTGTGTCTCAACAAAAACCAAAACTGCTCTTCAATACTCCATTTACTTCCTTTCTATACAATTACTTGAACTTGCGTCTGGGTTACTTGAATAACAAAAATTATGAAGCGTCAATCTTATCTTTACTGTAAAGAATTCACTTTAAAAAGTAATAGAAAGTTGATTAATAGTCCTACTGTCTTGTGTTTTATTCATTTTTTTAAAATAACATTACATTTACTTAAATAGGAACAGCCATTTTTGCAAACTAAACACCAGCGTTAACTTTTAAAGCCACCGTTTTAGTAGGCGCTTATTGTAGGACGTTAACTGGCTATTTTAACGCCGCCGCGCTATAATTTTAGCACATATATGTTTAGCGAATAGCATTTACGTTAAAAATGGTGTTAAAAAAATTAACGTCAGTTTCGGACGCTAAGATTTTAACGTCATGCTTAGAGAATAGACCCGTATGTGTCTATTAAATCTGTAAGCACATATTGAAGTCTATCAGAAAGATAAGATTGTATATTTGCAAATATTGTTCTTTATTTGACGAATTACTTTTTTATTTGATATATATGTATATGTATATATGTATGTATATGTATATATGTATGTATATGTATATATAGTGATGTACAATTTCGGCACGACCCGTATGTATGTATTTAAATTAATTAAATAAAATTTTGGTCACAAATTATTTATTATATACGTGATTATAATTTATGTTGAAAGATTTCGATAAAGATTTTTAAGTTTATTTGTATTGTTATGTTAACTTAGTGAAAAACTATTTTCTTCTAATTAAAAGATTCAAAGGAATTCTTTTTCACAAAGTTGTGACCAGATGGAGCAATAAACGATCGTTAATACGAGGATTATCTCTACTTGTAACGACTTCCTTGGTTAAGGACGCGTCCCTTCAAAGCAACATCACTAATCCGATCATTATCGCGTATTTTGAACATCGCACCAAAGAACTTCTCCATTGTCTTGTACAGTACAGGACTAGGATAATATTTATAATCACTCTGCTATTTTATTTTTTATCTAAGACAATAATTTATATTTTTTGGGTATAACAAAACTCTTGTAACGTCATTCATGTATTTATCTGATTCGTAGAAACTGTAACCAAACATTGGTAGAAGAGCATTGGATTGTAATCAACTAGGAAAAAATGGATGGGGAATTGAATGATTTAGCAACGCACCGTAGAAAAAATAGAGCAAACACGGGAAAACATGGAATCAAATATAATTCTGATGAACGATGACCCGTACCAAATGGCCATATTTAGTTGAAGTCCCTCTCTCCAACGGATTTTGATATCTTTCACCAGAATTCACCATTCGCCTTTTTGCAACGTTATACATTACCAAAGGATCTAGTAACATTTCATGATAATATCATCTCCTTAATACAACAACTATGTAACTTAAAATTAGCAGTTTCTCAGAAAATGAATTTTTTAAAAACAATATACATTAAGGCCCAGTTGCACAGTTACCACTTAAGTATGAGTTTAGCTAAACCTTAAGCTTCAGCTTAAACCAAATACTTAAGCGCCAGATGTTGCACAGTCAAAAATATAAAAATACTTAGCTAAGCCAACTGATGTGATAAATTCACAAAGTTGGTAACATGGAAAATGAATATTTGGCGGGGAAATTTTGAAATTCAATATAAACATAACTGTCAGTGTTATTTGTCAATGTCATTTGTCAAGTAGTTTACTATACAAATAATGCAAATTTTACCAGCAATGGAAAATACGGTAAACGAAACGTAAAAATAAATGTGCGACGAACTTATTAGATGAGTTGGTCTTCTATAAAATTTATTTAAAAAATATAAATACAATATATTATTGTGTGTAAAAAAATTAAATTAAATGTTGTGGAAGAAAAAAAATCTCCTTGGACGAACATACATGATGAATTTAACCATATAATCGGTCACTCTTACAGAGAAGCAGAATATTAAAATATGTATATAAAAGAAAACTAAAACATGTACAAGAAAAAAAATAATAAAATGCCGACAATATGTATTCACTGAAAGTGACTGGAGGTGGTTCAATGGCAGAATGCTCAGAGAAAGAGTTAGAATTAATAAATTTTAAATTACGGGCAAATCATAGACAAGATATTTACATTTATAAACAATTTTATTATTTATACATTATAAATTAGAAAAATAAAATTTATTATTGTTCCTAGCTCGAATGTTGTCATCATATTTTCTTTTTTGATTTATTACTGTGTTAGGTATATTGTTTACAAAATTAACATCTGTTTCTAGATCTGGATTAAGATTTGTCAATCAATTGCTCCCAGAACTCGAGAAAACCGTGCGATATAGCAAAAGTCTTGGCGTACATTACACTGTTCCATTTGAATATTAAGCATTTTAATATATTGATGACGCAAGGTACAAATTGCGATATTTCTCGATATTTTTCCTATATCTTTTGAAGCTGTAGATTTATGGCAAGCAGTAAACTCCCTTACCATTAACATACTTCCAATAATATAATATCGTAGGATTTGTATTGAGGTGAATGCGTGGTTCCTGTAAATATTATTTCATAAAATATTAGGTATTTGTGTACCAAGGCACTAACTTACCTATTAGTAGGATGGTTAATTAAATGTTTAATATGATATAATATTGAATTACAACTTTATTTACTTTATATTACTATTTACTCGAAATCTATTGTAAAATTTTTCATCATCCCATTGATTAATATAATCATACCGGTGCCTATAGACGGGTATGCGGCGAAATATATTAATATATAACATTTTCATTCAGTCAAATTAATCTGATCAATTTTAATATGACACATAACCTGTTCTATTTGACAGTTTATTTTCGCTTAATCCAAACAAATCTACCGCTTAAGTATTTTCCTGTTTAAGCTTAAGTTTAAACCAAAAACTGAAACTGTGCAACAACTAAACCATAAACTAAAACTTAAGCCTAAATAAAAACTTAAGCGGTTACTGTGCAACTGGGCCTAAGAGACTTATATATTTACCTTTACTGGGTTTTTGTGCTTTAAACATATATTAGCAGTTATCCAGATATATCATTAAAAATATAATAAAGAACTGGGCCAATAGGTGTAAATAACTCAATATACCCAAAATTTAACTAGTTGTATTAATGGGACGATATGACGAAAGTACAATTGTAGATCGAGTTGAAGAACTGATATATTTGTTAATAAAACACTGTTATCTTTTCTTTACCTGTTTTATTAATTTTTTAAATATACATTTCAACTGCTAGGCATCCATCTTCAGTAAGCAGTATTTAAGGACAGACAGATTTGTCCTATTTATGGTATGCAGTAATTGCCAATACCACATTTCAGTTGAGTTGCGTTTTAATTTGCCCTTCACATTACATTTCTGAACCATTATCCCTTTTAAATAATTTATTATTTATCGTTTCATGTTTTAATTAATATATTAAAACATATCCGTCTACGAATTTCCGTGAATCCAGACAATATAACGAGAAAACCAGGATAACTAACTTAGATTACAATACTTCTATAACCTCTTATTATATTCTTCTTTTCTTCTTCTTCTGCGCTATTATCTTTCGATGATAATCTTTATATCGAATATTTGATTTAATACAGTAGCCCGGAATTTATCTATACTCTATCTCCGAAAGACTGATAGTAATATAATTTATTATTTGTAAAAAGTTATTGTATTATCACACAGAATCGGTAAAACAAAAGCGACAAAATATGAATAGTTCGAAACGAAATATTGTTAAAAACAACGAGTGTGCCGCAGTATATGGGAATACGAACTAGGGTTAAACACAATAGGCCATAAAAATTTGACCATAAAATTTTGAGGATAAATATGGTCACAGGGGTGTGTTTAATGATATGATAAATATGGTCACAGGCGTGCGTTTAATAAACTGATAAATAGTATTATAGAAATACACAAAACCAATTTAAACGTGTTTAAAATGTGCACGCCACTGGTAATTGCCTGAAAAAATGATTTATTACTATCAGGCTTTCAGAGATAGAGTATAGAGGTGTGAATCCAAAATCGAAAAGTTCGTTTAGGCACCAAGTAATAACTTATTACATATTGGGTCCTATGAAAGTGTTTCTCTCAGGTTGAGAGGTTATCTTTTAATTTGGATCCAGTTTTTCCCATATGTATTCCCCTTCTTCTCTATTGACCGTCGCCAAGTTAGTTTTGGGTTTGCCAACGCGCCTTTGTCCGACGAGTTCCAGTCCAAAGCTTACTTTGCAGTGTTGTCCGGTTCTCGCCTAAGAGTTTGACAAATCCACTTCCATTTTTATTAATTGATTTCTAGTCGGATCTGTTTGTTCTGTGAGCTGCCATAAGTCTTTATTAGTGATGATATCTGGCCAGTGAATGTCTTCTATAATTCGCAAACATTTATTAATAAATATTTATAATTTGCTGGTCATAGTTTCTGTGACTCTACAAGTCTGACATGCATACAACAGGATTAACTTAACACTGCTGTTAAAAATGCGCAGTTCGGTCTTTCGTGAGATAATAGTCGAACGCCAGATATTGTTGAGCAAACTAAAGGCAAATCTTGCCTTGGGATACGCGTATAGTGAAACCAGATTGCTGTTTGCTGGAAGCTTGTTACTAACGCTGATTCGTGCTGACAGCCAACTCTTGGAAAACAGCACCAGATACTGGTGCGTTAAAATTTATGACACATATATATTTCCAGCTTGCAGGCTGACCTTCGCCAGCGCTGGAAGCCAGCTACCAGCAACCAGCTTTCACTATGCGCGTATTCTTACGTATTCTGGCAATAGTTTATTATTTATATTATTTTTCTTTTATTTCGAATCTATTTTTGCGTAACATTTAATCATAATTGTGATTTTCTTTTGTTTGTATTGTATTCTATTGCTTTTACTGTACAAAAAAACTACATCTCTACGGAACAATATTCGGTGACATAAATGCGGAAAGCGGTAATCCCTATTCTATAATCTAAAATTAGCAGTTTACATCTCCCAAGTTGATGATAAATGATGAGCTAATCCAAGCCTGCAGCTCCCCACGCATGACTCTAACTTCTTACCTTCTCCCAAGACAGCGGCAACGGCAGCGGTAGCGGGAGCGGCAACTATGCAAGCAGACAAGAAACTACGGTTTACCGCCGTTATGTTAACTAGTGTTTTTGGAGATGAAAGGTTAACCGCCTTTGATAATTAATAATGCAGATTTTGGTCGATTATTTAGGGCACCTTAAGGGTGTATTTCCATTTATCAAGAAAATAATTCAACATTATAATAAGAAAGGTAATTAGCTAGTTCATAGTATTATTATCTACTTGAGTTAGTTCATAGAAAAGTTATTAACTATGGTCTACAGCTCAAAGGGTACTGCAAGATTTTAAAGTATGGAAATGACCTGAATCATGTTTTAAATTAGGTTAAAGTTGTTAAAGACGAAAGAGGTTGAAAAAGGTATATTCTGGAGAAAACTGAATGCATTCAATATGCTAGAATAAATGTATATTGTCAGTTTATGTATTCATTTACCGGTAAATATATAAATATAACACTTTGGTTGGTAAAGGTTAAAATAACTTACATTTACCCACCATTTCTGAATAGAATATACTTATTGACAAGGTTCTGTATTTGGTCCCTTGTTTTTTTCTAATTTATATAGCGGACTTAAAAGCGTGTATCTTTTCTCTCTGCAGCATGCATACAGTTACAATTATTTACATAAATCTCAGATGTGGATGTGAAAAGGTTGTACGGGTATTGGACATAAAAAAAAACAACTATCTACAGCTGACCAGTTTCGAAATAATTATTTCCAAACTGGTCAGCTGTAGATAGTTGTACTTTATTTTTTGTACCGCATTTAGAGCTCTTAAATCAATAGACTGTAGATTATGGCTTGTACTCTGTTGAATGGCACTACACGTTTGTCATACGGTAAGACGTGCAACCGTTCAGACCTCTAAATTTAATACGTTGTTCGGTGTCGATGGTAGATAATTTTCTAAACTTATAGCTAGTGAGTTGTTTTAATGAGACGGACATATAAACACATTAGCTATCTTAGTATATCGGAGACACCGTAGATATTGTATGCCTTAACATAACCTAACAAAATGTCATCATTAACAAATCTTGCTCAAAATTACAAAGACGGACAGTAAAAATGATCAATTTAGATAATTAGGTTAGATTTAGTTAGTTAAAATCAAGGACAGTAGAATTATAAAAACGATAATAGATAATAAACATTTTACGAAGCCTTCGTAGTTGGTTTAAAGACGCACAGATGTCGGACTATTCGTAATCCACTAATTTCTAAAAGCTGTTAACGCTACGTAGAGGGTTAAAACAATGTATAAAAACATATACACAACGTGACAACGTACAGTCTATAGTGTATTAATTTAAAGAGCTCTGAATGTGGGTTAAAGTGACAGTACCAATTTAATAACCCGACTGATAAAGCCAGAGAAGAGAGTGGCAGATATAGGGTATTCCAAACCTTTAGGCGGAACTAAATTATGAAATCTATACTCTATCTCAGAAAGACTGATAGTAATAAATCTTTTTATCAGGCAGTTACCAGTGGCGTGCACATTTTAAACACGTTTAAATTGGTTTTGTGTATTTCTATATTACTATTTATCATTTTATTAAACGCACGCTTGTGACCATATTTATCATATCATTAAACGCACCCCTGTGACCATATTTTTCCTCAAAATTTTAGGTTTTTCCTCAACATTTTTATGATCTATTGTGTTTAACCCTAGTTCGTATTCCCATATAATATGTGTGGCGCACTCGGTTGTTTTTAACAATATTTCATTTCGAACTATTCATATTTTGTGGGCCGCTGTGTGAAAAAACAATAACTTTTTACAAATAATAAATTTTATTACTATCAGTCTTTCTGAGATAGAGTATAATAATTTTTATCTATTTAATCGGACTTCTGGACATTTTGTTTAAGCTTTGTAAATCATACTCACCTTGCAAATTACAGATTAAATTGACTGTCATAATAAAATTTCCTTTTCATTATATTTTGATTTTTTGTGTCATTCTTAATAAAAATTTCCATTTATTTATTTTTTTTTTGTCTTCAAAATATGTAAAAATTTTGGAATCTAAAATTTTCAAATACCAACATGAACATGAAATAACCCAAGCAAGGTCCTTTTTCGTGACAACCTAAAAGAAGGAAATTCCCATTTAGTTCCGCTTAAAGCAAAGAAATGACCTATATTTTTCTTGAAGAGTATTCTATTAACAAATAAGTTATAATTGTAACATATCATTAATGACAAATAATGAAAGGCGCTTGTCTAGACTGAACTTGTCTGTGTGGTAACCTGCTTGTAATTGTTAGTAAATTTACTGAACAATTTGCATGTTGCAAATTAATAACTTTCAGCAAGTTCCCCGTTAATGAACCGTAGTTTTTGTTAAATATGGTAATGAATTTAGTTAAGGACCAAAGTCGGTAACGTCGCCCTTAGGGGAGCAAGGAAACTTCCCTAGTCATCATTGCGCTCTCGAAATACCAAAATAATACACTACAATTTTAAAAGATTAAAGTTATTCACAATTTTAATCGTAAAATATTTAAATTCACCTAGTGGAAATGAGGTCCTGGCGAAGACTGTTAAGAGTATATGTCAGTGGTTCTCAACTGGGGCCAGCGCTCCCCTAGAATATCTCAGCGAGTCATAAATATATATATATATAGGGACCGCCACGCACGAAATCCTAAATTTTTAGAACCACTGGTATAGGTGATCCACGATATCAGAGGTACTACGTCACAAGTTAGTAAAATATGTTTAGACGTTTTTTAGTGAATCTCGGATAGACAGGCAGACAGATAAAAATTGAATTTTTACGGATATTGTCTTCTAATCGTCTGAAACCTGTAAAATCCAAATATGAGGCTAAAAAAATAAACAGACATAGACTCCTATAATATAGATCAGCATTTCCCAACCTATTTTCATGGCGGACCGGAAAGCGACCTAGAAAAAATTCGCGGACCAGCTAGTTTAGAAAGTAATGTGTATCGCAAAAGTTTTATATTTTTTATTGCACTGACTACAACCACAAAAAAAATCACATATAATTAGTGAAAAAAGAAACAAATTATTACTTACGCAATTAACAGATTAACGACCGAGATTTTCATCTCAAAATTAAATGGGTTATAACTTATTAGGCAAATAGTTGCATAGTAAAAAAAATCTCGCGGACCGGCAAAAAAATCTTGCGGACCGGTGGTTGGGAAACACTGATATAGATGATAGATAAGAAGTATAAGTTTATAAAGATAGTTTAAAAAAGAGGGCAGGCTAACATTTCATCGGCTTTGAGCCTTTTTGTGTACTGTCTTTTTTTAAATTTTTTGCCGCATAAGTCAAAATTTTAGACTGTAACTGAAAAGTGACAATTTATTTGTGATATAAAGCTAAAAATGTATAAGTATACCAATTTTCAAAAAAAAAAACTAAAATTTTGGTCAAAAATATCTTGACTCCGATTTTAGTCAAAATATAGTTTTTAGTTAATTTTAGAGTGAGTTATGAAAAAAAATATTTAAAAAATTCATACTTATTTAGTTTTTGAATTAGAGTCGATTTGGGTCAGTTTTTTGCCAATAATTCCAAAACTATACAAATAAATCAAAAATACATATTTGTACCAATTTTCAATAAAATCGGAAACAAAAAATGTTTCCTTAAAAATCGAAAAATCGTAAGCCATTTTCACGGGTTTTGGATTACTGCCCACACTAAACTTAATAATTGATTTATCAAAGCCCAATTTTTTTTGTAGACTAATCAATGTAGTATAATTTTGAAAATTCAAACCGTAGGTTTCTATCTCTATCCATTTTTTAGTTAAAATTTATCAAAATTTTCAAAAAATGTAAAAAAAAATAAAATTTTCAAAAATTTAGTTTTCTCCAAAATATGGTTACAAGTCAATTAGGACCTCAAGATTTCAAAAATGTCAACCGCAGGTCTTAATTGCATTTCGTTTTTGAGATACATCCATGCGAAGATGAAAATTTCTATAAACCACGCCATATTAAAATTTGTCTTATATTTAAAATACGCAAAACAAATAAAGCCTCAGTTTTTTTCTAGACTAAATGAACTACGAAGAATCCAAAAATTTTAACCGAAGGTCGCTATCTCTAATCGTTTTTGAGTTGTGCTTTTTTTTAATTCACAAATTTCACAAATAATGTAAATATACGATTAAAAAAATTGCCGTAATCTCAAAAGGCGTTAAACGATTAAAGTACGGAGAATCCAAAAATTCTAACCGGAAATCGCTATCTCTAATCGTTTTTGAGTTGTGCCTTTTTTAATTCACAATTTTCACAAATAATGTAACTTATGCCATTAAAAAAAAAAACTGCCATAATCTCAAAACGCGTAAAACGATTAATGCCCCAAATTATATCTAGACTAAATAAACTCTAACTAAAAATTCTAACCGGAAGTCGCTATCTGTATCCGTTTTTGAGTTGTGCTTTTTTTAATTCATAATTTTCACAAATAATGTAAATTTACCATTAAAAAAATTGTCGTAATCTCAAAACGCGATAAACGATTAAAGCCCTAAATTTTTCTAGACTTAAAATACGGTGAATCCATAAATCTGAATATCATTAAATTGATTATAATCTAAAAGACGACATTGAAAAACCGGTAAAATCTTAAAGAATCTCCAAGTTACATTTTCTGAGAATTTTGAAATGATTCCATCTCATTTCTTGAAGTTCTGTGTGAAGTTGTCTCGCTTAGAACCTCTGTCATGGCCAAGTGCGATTTCAACAGCCAACTTCACACCATAAATTGAGTATTTCGTAAACTGCCTCATAAACTTTCAGTACTAAAAGTTTCTCAATGCATTTTCTCGGTTGGAATATAGCCAAGTACACAAAATTTTGTTTAAAAGAGCAATTAATAAGAATAAATTTTCTGGATTATATTTGATGTATTTAAAAGATGCTCTCAAACATTTTTTTATCTCTTCTTGCCCGCTGTCAGTCGTGTTATATATACAGAGTTCCGCAAAAAAATGTATCCACACTTTAATAGTTGGTAACTTGTTAAATTTTTTTAGATTTAACCATTGAGAAATAAAGGCTAAAGTTTGGAACAAAGAAAGTTTATTCTGAAGTGTTACTGGAAGTACAAAAACGCGGTAGAAGTGCAAAGACGATTTAGGAGGCAATTTCAAACTGATCCACCTATTAAACACCATCAGACGAATTAGAGATAAGTTTGAAGCAGATGGAACTGTTTAGAATCTCCAAACAACAACGTTCCGGAAGCCCAAGAACATAGATGAACGCTGCCATGGAAGAAAGATTTTTGTAAACATGAAGTGGAGGGGAAACGTAATACCATATCAAAGCTTGTATAGCAAAGTGAAGTAAGTCTGCCATCGTTTGGTGTCAAACATAGTGGTGTTTATATTACATTTCCCGTTCATATTCTTTGATTATAAACGTGTTTTAAATTGTTGTAAAGCAACATAACCTAGAGACGAAAAATTACATTATCCAGACTGATTCCTTAAGCACTGTTCAAAGTATATATAAATAAGTTTATTCGGTAAATAATTAAAATACAGTGGAACCTCGAGATACGAGTTTAATTCGTTGAAGCATTGAGCTCGTATGGCGAATTTCTCGTATCTAGAAACAAACTTCCCCATTGATAATAATGGAAATCCAGTTAATCCGTTCCGCACCCCCAAAAATATCAACATAAAAATCAGTTTTCCTAATAAATAACACTGGTAAATAATATAACCGTAGTTTACCTTTATGAAGAGTCCTGACTGGCGATAGGGATGTGGGGAAGACGAAACGGGTTACTGTGAGGAAGGAGAGTCCCCCTCTGATTTAGGAAGGCTCTCTCTTCTTGGGCATTTTACCCCAGTGGAAGCAGGTTCTGGGTCAGAATCACTTAACTTTCTTTTAGTTGCAGGTTGCTTTACCAAAAACTTATCTAATAACGCTTGCTTGGCTTAACAGGCTCTTTGCTCGTTACTCGAGTCAATGCTCGTATTTAGAGACGAATTTTTCGCTCATACTTTCCTCGTATCTCGAATTTCTCGTATATAGAGGTGCTCGTACCTCGAGGTTCCAATGTACATAAAATTACATTGTTAGTACACAGCACCCGTTATAAAAGTAACACAATCTGTTTTCGTACTTCCAGTACCACTTCAAAATTTACTTTGTTAAAAACTTAGTCTAGTTTCAACCATTATTTCTTGTGTTAATGTGGCGTTTCGAACGCTCTTATCATCCCTATATTAATAGGTACTCATTTTAAGTATTAAATACTTGAGGCTGAGTCGAACCCAGAGCTGACAATATTGGAAGATAAAAATCTGAAGCAGGTGGAGGGATTCGAATCTACGTCGTTGTGCTCCGTAGGCAACTGTCTTACCACGGAGCCACGGCAACACTTACTGATAATCAAACGTTCTTTATTATCTGTTAGATCTTCGTATTTTGAAAAAACACCTACTGTTTATTTCCATTTAAGTGATTTTTAAAAATCGACAAATATTCAATTGTATTGAAATAATACAAGATTATTTTTAAAATTTCTATCTTTCTTCGTTAATGGAAGAATGTTTACAGAATGGTTGGTACGTTTTAGAAGAGAAATCATTTTAAAATTTTTCTCTCTTGTAAAAATATTCCCAAGCACGAAATCTGATTTGAGTAACTTTTAAAAATAGATCGATGTAGAATATTGTGTTATCATGTTATTTTAAATTAAGGCACTTCAATTTTAGTTTTGTACATTTGATTTTAGTGTTAATTAAATTTTGATAAAAGAGGGCTTCATCTGTTCATTTCATGGAATTAGTATAATGGATGTTAAACAGCATTTCAAATCATGTATCGGTCGCGATCGGTTTCGGAATTTAGTTTTTAGAGCTGTGTTTACAGAAAATCCTACTTCTCACAGATTACACTGGTCAACAAATTTAAACTTTTTTTTGCTGACTTAGATACAAGGTGTCTCAAAAGAAATTTTATATTTATTTAGCTTACTGCGTGAACGCAACGTATCCGAGTTGCGCGGGGGTTATGTCAATCGGTAGCCTGGCTCTTGGGAATTCAGTCGCTATGGAGCATTTCTCGGGAGCAGACCGCGCGTTATGCGTGCGAGAGTTTTACAAAAACGGTGATTCGGCGACTGTAGCGCGTAGAAAATTCTGCAGTATTCGAGGTTTTCACCACTTAAATGATGCGCCAAGCATTCTTCTCATTCGACATTGGGTTAAAAAGTTTGAAGAGACTGGTACAACGCTGGATAAATCAAAATCCGGGCGACCTAGGTCATCAAGAACGGTAGAAAACGTGGAGAATGTTAATCAGTCTGTTCGTGACGACCCGAACCTTTCAATTCGGAAGCGCGCAAGTGCTTTAAATGTGCATAGATCATCATTACATCGCATTATGCACAAAGACCTAAAGCTGCACCCCTACAAAATTCAATTGGTGCAAGAATTAAAGCCCCAAGATGCCAGTCAGAGGCTTAATTTCGTAAATCAGGTGATTGAGCGATTTTCAACGTTTACCAACATTTTGTTTTCGGATGAAGCTCATTTTCATCTTAATGGCCACGTAAATAAGCAGAACTGCCGCTACTGGAGTGCAACGAATCCGAAACGCAAACATCAGAAATCCCTACATTCGCCTAAAGTGACCGTATGGGCTGCGATGTCGGCGCGAGGAATTTTCGGCCCTTACTTTTTTGAAGATGAAATAGGGCGTGCAGTTACAGTGAATTCAGAGCGTTATGTGGAGATGTTAGACAACTTCTTGGTACCTGAACTGCAAAACTTTCCTGGCTATAACCAAAGAACATGGTTCCAGCAGGACGGAGCAACTTCACACACGTCCAATATGTCTCTGCCACGTGTTCCTGAACTTTTCTCAGGCAAATTGATCTCCCGGAGAGGTGACATAAATCGGCCTCCACGCAGTCCAGATTTAACCCCTATGGACTTTTTCCTATGGGGTTATCTTAAATCTAAAGTTTACGCCAATAAACCGACTTCACTGGCGCATTTGAAAGAAAATATCCGTCACGAAATGGCAGCCATCCCTGAGTCCACCTGCCGAGACGTCATAAGTAATTTTACTGTTCTATCGTATTTTGACTTTTTTCACCTTTTCACATTCTGATATACGTCTACTTTAATTTCAACTTCGTTCTTGTTGTCCAATATATTTCGTAAGAACGCCTTACATGCAGGTACTTGTTATAGCCCTTTTTACAACGGCGGGGGTTGCAAGGTCAAGGGTAAGGTACTTAGTATGACCTCTGCATCCATTAAAATCATTTTCCCCCCTCTTCATATTAAACTGGGTCTAATGAAGCAGTTTGTAAAAGCGTTGAACAAAGATGGTGACTGTTTCAAATATATATCTGAAACATTTCAAAGTCTCAGTAATGAGAATCTAAAAGATGGTATTTTTGACGGACCACAAATTAGAATATTAGTGAATGATCTACATTTCACTGTACATATAGATGATATGGAGAAGAATGCATGGCAGTCTTTCGTGGCGCTCATCAAAAATTTTCTTGGGAATAAAAAAGCCGAAAACTATGTGGAGGTCGTTGAAAATTTGATTGAAAATTATCATCATCTGGGGTGCAACATGTGCATGAAACGTCATCTTGACAAATTTCCTGTCAATCTTGGAGATGTTAGTGATAAACAGGGTGAACGTTTCCATCAGGATTTAAAAGAGATGGAGAGACGTTATCAAGGAAGGATACTCACATGATGGCTGACTACTGTTGGAGTATTAAAAGAGACTTATCGGGAATAGTGCACTCCAGAAGATCTTACAAACGACCATTTAATCCTTAAATTATTTTGTATTTTTATTTTAACACTCCAATGCATTTACTCACATGATGGCTGACTACTGTTGGAGTATTAAAAGAGACTTATCGGGAATGGTGCACTCCAGAAGATCTTACAAACGACCATTTAATCCTTAAATTATTTTGTATTTTTATTTTAACACTGCATTAAAATGTAATTAAAACTATTCTTATTTTCTTTCTTTCATTATAAATAAAATTTTAAGAATATTTTATAATTATTTAGTCCTTATTGTTCGCCAAATTTGTACCAATTACAGTATCGACGTCTAAAATTAAACGATAGAAGAATTATTTGGCCGAAAATATTTATTTGTTGTAGAGCAAAAATCTGATGTGATACGCAAAAACTGATGTGATATTTGAGTTCAGCAGCACCAAATTAGTAAGAAAAAAGTCTTAGATGTAAGTCAGCAAAAATTGTGTTGACCAGTGTTATTCTTTTATTATTTGGGGCGCAGAAAGTCTATTCTCTCTTGGTTTTCTGTGATAAGTCTTTGTATCCTTATTTTGTAGAATACGGTAATAAGCAAGTTTCTACTTCAAAAAAGAGAGAGAAAGAGAGATGGAAATAGCGAGACAATGAAACTCAGATTTTGAATTGCTGAAATATATATTTTTTAATTTTTTGCATGATTTATTTCAGGAATAAATACATTATTGTTGGATTTAAATTGATGTATTGAACTGTAAAAACCTGTTTTCTTTTTACATAAATTTTCTTGAAAACAAATAGTATATAAATGAAATACAATAATAAAACAACAAAGAAAGAGTGTAAGTAAACAATAAGATGATTGAAAACATTGTTACGCTCAGTATGCAGTCTCTGAAAATTATAAAAGGAAAGGAACATAAAGAGGGAAAGAACATAAGCGTCGAAAAACGATTTGACAAAACCTCTGGAAAAATAAAGCTTGGGAAATTACAGAAAAATATTTCTTTCTAGAATGTCTATAGACTTTTCATTTAAAAGGAAACTTTATACGTTTCTCGAAAATTTAAATTAGTACTTTCAAAAAGGGGTAAAATAATTAAAATTTGTTTATTAAATTTGGACATTGGTGTCAAGTTGAAAAATGTTATCTAATTTAATGAAAGGATTTGTAACTTGAACTAACGAATAAATTCACAAACTTTGGAAGCAAATAAGTTATTTTTAAGTTATTTTACATTTACATTTCCTTATCTCATTTTAAGCTTGGTCTATCAAGCTGATTCCTGGCCTTAGTCATGCGAGGGTTACCTTTTATGTTTTTACAAACGACCACTAGATGGCAATATTGAAATGTGCCATTACTATATTCGTACAATTTGACATTTGTTATGGTGAAATCAATGGCAGCTTATAAATTGACCGACTAGTTTGTTGACAATGAGCGTTAAAAAAAAGTGAAAAATGGATATTACTTGTGAAGGTTTCGTTGGATGATTTTAGTAAAGGCCTAACTCAATAACAATGCATAGATTCGCTTCGTTCAACTTTTGGTAATGAAGCACCATCAGAAAAGACTGTTTATAATTAGTTTGCAGAATTTCGTAGTGGTCGTGTGTCCGTCAGTGATGAATCTCGTGAAGGTCGACCAAAATCGGTTGTGATTCAAAAAAACATCGATGCTGTGAGCAAAATGATTAATGAAGATCAGCATGTGACTTACTGTGAGATAGAGGCATCCTTTGGTATATCGCAGACTGCAATACATTCGATTTTGCATGAACATTTAGCTGTGAAAAATCTGTTCCCGATGGATTCCGCATAATTTGACCGAAACTCAAAAAAAGGCTCGTGTTGATTGATTTAAGGGAATGCTAAATAAAATTCAACCTAGGCACTGCAAAACCTGTATACAACATCGTTACAGGTGACGAAACTTTGATTTATTCATATGAACCGGAAACTAAGCAACAATCCACTGTTTGGGTTTTCTAAGATGAACCGAAACCCACAAAAGTTATTAGTTCACGAAGCACTTCCAAGAAAATGTTCGCTTGTTTTTTCGGTTGTACTAGACATTACTTTAGAGGATCGGAGAACAGTTAATGCTGAATGGTATACAACAATTTGTTTGCCTAAAGTCATCGACAAAATCAGAAAAAACAACCAAAAATATCTTTCTTCATCATGACAATGCAAGCTCCCACACAGCACGTCAAACAATTGATTATTTGAAGGAAAAAACATCGAATTAGTGTCTCATGGCCCGTATTCACCTGATTTATCACTTAACGATTTTTTTTTCCCCCAATGTCAAAAAAAATGCGTGGACAATGATTTTCATCACTTCAAGAAGCTGTTGAAGCCTTCGAAAACCATGTTTTTGAGATACCAACTTCAGAGTGGAAAAAATTTTTCGAGGATTGGTTTGAACGCATGCAAAAGTGTATAAAACTTAAAGGCGAATATTTTGAAAATCAATAAAACAGTTTGTTCCAAAAAAAATGTTTCTTTCTTAGTTTTTGTAAAAACTTAAAAGGTAGCACTTGTATTTAATATTTTTAAATATTTTATTCTAATTGAATGAGTATATTGCATTTAATAATGAAATTTTATTTCTCAAATAATACTAAAACTACCTCCCCAACAATGTATTATTTTGAACGAGCAATAAATCTTTGTTTTTTTTTTGTAACTTAATATTTATAAACTATTTTAAAATTTCCAGTTTTTCATATTATACTATCCACCTTATTCGTATCTAAAATATACGAACCAGTAACCTTAAAAAGTTGTAACTTTAAAAATAAAATTTTAAAAGTTTGAGAACACGTTCAAAAGTGCATATAAGATACTTGTAAGTTTCAGTGACCCCCAAAAAGTTTACAACATCGATATCAATATAGCATTTTAAAAGTTACGAAGATTTTTTTTAGTCTGACGAAGTTAATAAAAGTTCTTGTTGGAAAGAAATAAAGTTTGAGATCAAAATCAATAAATGGTCTATTGTATTTAAGTTTATCAGCTGGAGAGATGGGAGAATATAGATGGTTCGAAAACTTCCTGAAATACAATTTAAAAAAATTAAATTTATACATAAATGTTCTATTTAATTTCACAATAGTAAATGTCTGATAAATTTAATATTGTCCAAATCTTATATATAAAAATCTATTTCTGTTTGTCTGTCCCTCTGTTCTTTATGCAAAGCCAAACAGATATACCAATTTTCACCATATTTAGTATAGGGGGTAAAATATTCCAAGAAAGGTTTAAGTGAGGATTCCAACTTTGTCCGTGTCCCCCTAAGAGGCGTTATGGGGGGCAAACCATCAGTTTCGCACCCTCCGTGCAGTTTGAATTGATTACATAATCTAAACCTTAAGGGGGGGGTCTGATAACCACATTTCTAGCATATTTTTGTGATTTTTTTTCAAACCTATGGTTAAATTTATTCATTTTCAAACTAAGTACATATATAAAGTATGTTTTGAAGAAGATACAAAAAAATTTTAAAGGCAAAATATGGCGAAATGAGCCAGCTGTGGCAAATCTTCTCAGACTCCGGAAAAAAAAATAGATTTTGCGGTGACCAGCATAACTCGTCACTGGATCATCTGAAATCAAAAATCTAAAAATATTTTGTTAGTTTATGAGTTTGCCGAGGTAATGACGTTGAGTTTTTATTTTTAAAATGATTTTTCAGTTTTTAGCTTTACTTAGAAGTCAAAAAAAATTAATACCCCCTAAAAAAAACCTAAAAATGAGTATATTTGTGATTGTTAAATAAAAAATAAACCATGAAAAAAATATATATCTCAACGTCGTTACCTCGGCAAACTCATAAACTAACAAAATCTTTTTGGATTTTTGAATTCAGATGATCCAGTGACGAGTTATGCTGGTCACCGCAAAATCTAATTTTTTTTTCGGTCCAAAGCCGTAACGTGGGAGTCCGCTATCTTCCTTGTTTTATAATTTGTGAGGTCAACCATGTCTCTACGTCTCTACTTCTCTCTTATTCGCCTGACTTGAGTCCTTGTGACTTTTCCTCTTCTCAAGATTGAAAAATCACCTCAAGGGACGTCATTTTGGGACACTCGAAAACATATCATATAGTATCCGAGTTCCAGCACTGCTATGAGGATTAGAAGAACCGTCTCCAGTGCTGTGTGGCTTCCCAAGGAAGTTATTTTGAGGGAGACAATATTGGATTGTAATTCTATTCGAATAAAAAATAAATAAATAAAAATCAGTCCGGTTAATTTACACACCTCGTATGTTGAGTGCGGACATGCATTGTCATGATGAAAAAGTATTCATTTTCAGTTAAATAAATTTCGACGTTTTTCCTTTGGTTTGTGATTTAGTTTCAACAATTAGAGATTAAACTTTGATTGCCCCTCCACTTGCTTAGTCCTAGAGCCGCTACTGAGTGCGATATTGTCAATCTTCTGCTATGAATGCAGTTTATTTTTCGTTCATTACGTTTGTATTCTGTATATTTACAAAATATTTGCCTAAACTTTCCAAATAAAAAAATCAAGCAAAATGGTAATAATTTTTCTAAAATTCGCGTGTAAAAATATTCATGGTTAGAAGTTTTTCCGCGTAACTTTTCCTACATTTGCTCTCTGGTTATGTTAACGTTGGTAAAACCGGAGGGGTTGAAAAGCAAGATGTCTACATTACCAACCCGTTATAGCACGTAGTTCCGGAGTCATAGCACGTGATTTGTCTGTCAGTATACTCTTCATGCATACTCTTGTCTGCATACAGATTCACTAGACGAGAACAGTGACCTTCAACATGTCTCCCACGGGAATTTTTTTTCACAGGATATAAAAGAAATACAAATTCATGAGATATGGATTTAGTTCGTTATAAGGAAAGCCTGTATACTTGCTTATTTTTCATCCTTTATTTCGCGAGGGAGCAGAGGGCGCGAAAGTTGCTTTAAAAATTTGTTAGATGGTAGGTTTCACTGGTTTAGACAAGGTGGCGCTGGGAAAGTGTCTTTAAAAAAAAAAAATCATAAGAAAAACTGAATTTAAAATCTCATTTATACTTTAAAATTGCATTAAAATAGCTAAATACGAGGGATGTTTCCAAAGTTCTGGGAATTTAGCTATAATTTTTATTATTTTGATAATTTTCGTCAATATTACAATGTAGTTTTTCAACATAATCTCCATTTAACTGAATACATTTATCCCAACAATAAACTAATTTTTTTAAGCCGTCCTCAAAGAACTTTTTCAGTATCTCTTATTGAGTTTCTGTTCTGGTCCCAACAGCCTTGGCACCCAGCGCGGCGAAACCTTGCTAACGGCCAAAAAATCATGCAAGATGTCATGAACTTGTCGTGTACCTATCCCTAGGCGCACACTAATTTGACGAATAGTCATTCGCCTGTCCTCTTTCAGTAGGTCTTCGACGGCAGTAATGTTTCTTTCATTTACCGACGTGCTTGGGCGCCCACTGCGTGGATCGTCTTCTAGTGATGTTCTACCGGTTTTAAAACGATCGTTCCACCGATAAACAGTACTTTTGGATTCTGGAGACTCACCAAATACTCCTTGCAGACGCTGAATAATTTCTGATGCTTTCACACATTCTTTCCACAAAAAAAAAAAATTATTGCTCTTTGAGATTTTGCTGCGTCTTCCATGGTTACAAAAACAGTGCTATGAATACGCGTCTATATCAGTTGAACACCTAAATCAGACTGAACAATATTGCACTAGATAGTTGCATAAACATGTCAAGACTTGTCTGGCACCAATAACATTGCCTATAAGTTCTGCGTAATTTAATTATAGCACAATTCCCAGAATTTAGGAAACATCCCTCGTATATCTGCATATATTTATTTTTATTATTTCTAATTCAAATATTTGTGTTTCTAATCATATGTGTTAGATTTTAAAAATTTAGATCTAGAAATTCATGCCCGGGACACTACTTCGTTGTGTCCCGAGACAGCGTTGCCACATGCGATTTCTAGAGTATTTATCTACACAAGTAAAAAAAATGAACTGGAAAGGGCAACAGCGGCGAGTTGTTAGTGTGTATGTGTTAGCGAATTTTGGATTTTGGGTACAGTGCGTTATATTAAAACTATCGTGCTAAACTATGAAATTATATTATTAATAAAAAATATGGGTCCTCATTGGCCACAACTGACTGTTTCACAATCGAACAAAAATAGAAATAGAACATTAATAGAAAGTTCAGTAAAACATAATGGTAATAATTTAGAATAGGGCACCCAAAGCTACATTTTTTTTCAACGGCCGATGATGGATCTATCTGTAGCTCGGAGCTTAATAAAAAAATATATATAATAAAAAATTAATCACTTTCAAGTCGTACTTGGTAGTATAATTTGAAAGCGAAATATTTTTAATCATTTTTAATGATGAGAAATGACTATTCCATGCAAGTTTCATACTATGCTTTTTCCGTAAAAGGTAAAAAAAGTCTTTCACCTTGTCTTAATGTATTTTATTATTTTTTGTGATATTCGATGGCAATTGATCCATTTACAACCCATTACCATCACCCTTACATCTGTTCAATTTTTTAAAAAGACTTTAACCAGAGTAAAATTATTGGCGTTTATGATACAGAATTTCAATTTTCCCGCATAAAGATATCTAGTTACTTCTGGTTTTTTGTTTTGGTGTAAATACAACTTTTGAATTACTTTTCCTAGTTTAAAAACGAAGGTCTTTAATGTTCTTCGATTTTATTCATAATCTTTATGAATCTCTAGCTTTTTTTTAACGCCCACTTATCTCTTGTTTCTTTAATTAATAGTATATATATGTTGGTGAATTATGTCCGTAGATAATATAATAGTTAAGTTTATGGGAGTCGGACAGGTGCCAAGAAAAATATAGAAACAAAAAAGAAAATACTGCTGTTAGCACGCATTTCTTTGAAACCAATCATAAATTTAATTTTGAAGAAACCAAAATCCTAGATAGAGTTTAAAAAATTTAAATAAAAGATTAATAAGCGAAAGCATAAACATCCAACGAGATAATAAAACGATAAACTTTAAAACCGATTGTAATACGATGAACGCCATCTATTGTAATATCTTTAATAACTTTTAACTAAATATTTGCCGTATAGATTTCACTAGTTGCAATTTTTTACCTGTAGATTTTTTCGAATTCAGACTTGATTTTTCAGTATCATTCTTATCACCAAGTTCAACGACCTTATAAACCATGGACACATATACCGATATATTTTATTATTTAACGTTTTATTTTAATGACTTTAACTAGGTATAGTAAAATTTATTTATGATTTATTTATTTTTATTTATTTATTTTAAATCAATTTTACGTAACTCATATTTTATTATTTAATGTTATAATTTTAAATTATGTGACTAACTAGGTATAACAAATTTTATTTATGTACTTATTTATTTTAATTATTTATTTATTTATTTTAAATCAAATTTTGCGTAACTCATATATTTTTTACTATTTGACTTTTTTATATTTAACTGTATTATCATCTATCTATAACTAATAATTATTCATGTTAACTTAGTACCGACATCATTCAGCTGTAATTTGATAATGTATTCATATAAACAATATTAATTATGTAATTTCTAACTGATTCTAAATCTTTTTAGCTCTGAGGAAGATTTGATTAAAATCGAAACGTAAGCTTAGTTAAATAAACTTTTTTATTTATTTCTACACCTGTCCGACTCCCATAAACTTAACTATTATTAATAGTATATTTATATAAAACAATCTGAGACAAGTTTATATAGCTGAAATATTATTAAGGTAACAAAAATGTCTGTTACGGAATAAAACGTTTTTATCACATTCTCTACCTACCTACGCCTCGAAAAATAAATTAAATAATGGAATTATGAAATTCTTGTATATTTTTAAATTTTTGATGGGGGTTTCGTTTTAAAACTCTTGAAATTAGGACAAAGTAAAATTAAAATGTATATTGACGAAATAAGGTTTAATTAAGTTAGCATTTTTTAATTAATATCTAAAAATTAGGGGGGAAATATTAGTTTGAAAAGAAGAACTTTCTGTACAAACGAGAGAAATATAATATAACTATAGTACCTACTGAAGAAATACACCTGTGTAATATAATTGTCATCATCATTATACAAGGTGTCTCAAAAGAAATTGTATATTTAGTGGATCGATTAAAAAAAAAGTAAGCCGTATATAGAAAAAATGTTTATTAATTATTAAAATACACTTTTTGGGGATTTATTTCTTAAAAATAATATCGTCTAAATGTAGACCCTCGCGTTCTCGGCACTCATTTAATCGAACAGTAAAATTACTTATGACGTCTCGGCAGGTGGATTCAGGGATGGCTGCCATTTCGTGACGGATATTTTTTTTCAAATGCGCCAGTGAAGTCGGTTTATTGGCGTAAACTTTAGATTTAAGATAACCCCATAGGAAAAAGTCCATAGGGGTTAAATCTGGACTGCGTGGAGGCCAATTTATGTCACCTCTCCGGGAGATCAATTTGCCTGAGAATTAAGCCTCTGACTGGCATCTTGGGGCTTTAATTCTTGCACCAATTGAATTTTGTAGGGGTGCAGCTTTAGGTCTTTGTGCATAATGCGATGTAATGATGATCTATGCACATTTAAAGCACTTGCGCGCTTCCGAATTGAAAGGTTCGGGTCGTCACGAACAGACTGAATAACATTCTCCACGTTTTCTACCGTTCTTGATGACCTAGGTCGCCCGGATTTTGATTTATCCAGCGTTGCACCAGTATCTTCAAACTTTTTAACCCAATGTCGAATGAGAGGAATGATTGGCGCATCATTTAAGTGGCGAAAACCTCGAATACTGCAGAATTTTCTACGCGCTACAGTCGCCGAATCACCGTTTTTGTAAAACTCTCGCACGCATAACGCGCGGTCTGCTCCCGAAAAACGCTCCATAGCGACTGAATTCCCAAGAGCCAGGCTACCGATTGACATAACCCCCGCGCCCCTCGGATACGTTGTGTTCACGCAGTAAGCTAAATAAATATAAAATTTCTTTAGAGACACCTTGTATATGACTTTTTTTTTCTTTTTTAATACACATTTTTATTAAACATGTTATATGATGTAGCACATATTTTTGAACATACATTGTTTGTCAGGGTTTGTCACCTTGTGGGGTTGGTTAGAAGAACTCCCCTGTCACTTTATTTTGTGTCTATTAATTCACTATTGATGTTTAATTAGATTAGTTGCTATCCGCACTATCACTGTCACTGTCTACTATAGTATCTTGCGGCAATTTTCTCTTTAGTCTTCTATGAATTTTTCGGTTGCCTAGTTTATAATGATTGACTCCGGAGTTCCACTGTTCAATTCGGTGGAAAAATGTTGGTGACAGTTTTTTCATGAATTCTTCTATTGACATTATATCCAATTCCTCGTGTAAATGCCTGTTCCTGATAAACCACGGGCTGTTGATGGCGATCCAAGACTTTCGACTGAAAAACTTGCAATTTTTAGGGTTTTGTAGGTATGACCAAAAAACCCTTATACCGTCATTTTGTCGTCTGTCTGTCTGTCTGTCTGTCTGTTCGGTAAAAATTGTAGCCAAACGGCTAAACCTAGAGAGTTGAAATTTGGCATGCTTATACAACTCTTTGACCCGCATATAGGAAAAATACTAAAACATTTAAAAAACATATCCCCCTAAAAATATAAACAAATATGTGCTCATCGAAAAAAAAAATATTTTTTTATAATTCTGAGTAGGGTATCAAATGAAAGCCCTTGGTACGTGGATTAACGATCAAATTTTATTTTTGCAAAATAAATTATTTTGAAGCGATTTTTGCCAAAATTGTGCAAAATTTTTTTTGTCCCACACCCTGTAGCCCAGATGGTTTAAACTAAAAATCTGAAAAAATTCTAAGTCATGTACATTGGTGTGAACCGGAATAGTTCAACAGGAATTTTTGATCAGATTAGGTTTTTGGAAAAAATCGCATTTTTTGTGATTTTTGGCTAATAATGTACACAAGTTATAGCTTTGTAACACGACACACTGTAATGTGTATGCTGGTCTAGTGGTATTAGACGCTGATTTTACACCCAAGTAACCCAATCCGAAGGGATCGAACCCTGTGAGGAAGAGACTATATTATTTTTTGTTTTTTTTTTTAATTTTTATATTGTTTAAATTATTTTTTCAAAATTCTAGTTATATTTTGGCAAATCTTGCATTTAATTTTTAAAAGCGTAAATTTAATAGCTATGGAAATTGTTTAGATTATAATTTAATTCTGTTTCAATGTACACGAAATCAGAGGGGCGGAACTTATAACAACCAATGGAAGCCATAGACGCAATTTTTAAAATTCTTAATGTACCTTGCTATAAAAAAAAAATACTGCACATATTTAGAAACCTAAATAATGGTATTAGGCGTTCGAATTAAAATTAACAAAAAAAATATTTCAATATAAAATTTGTTTTCGCATCCAAAATAATCATCATTCACTTACTAAATACCTGCAAAACCCTGAAATGTGTGAAAATTCACACTTCACATCAATTTTTTAATGTTTGTTCGGTGTGCAGCACCCCTTACCATGCACGCGTAGGTCAAGGTGTAGGTCTCGGTGTACTTTTATATATTAAGAGGGAACATTTTCTTTTTATGGTTGATTTCCTATTCACTAATGGATAGAACATCACTAATTTAGTTTGGGCTTCTTGTAGTTTTTTCCTAATATGGTATCTCCATGTTAGTCTATTATCGAGATGCACCCCTAAATAGCGCACCACTAGTTTTTCTTAGTGTGAACATTTTCAATTCGCATTTTCTCGTCTTTAGTTTAATGTAATTTATAAAATCAAAATTGCCCTTGGTATCTTGAACTTTCGGTTTAGTCTGCAAAATTTCAGTACAGTAATACCCCGCTACTCGACGTTAATTTGTTCTGAAAAAGCGTCGAGTAGCGATTACGTCGAGTGGCGAGTCGAATTTCTCCATAAGAAATAAAGGGAATCATATGTACATATATACATATACATATAAGGAAATACATATATGTATATGTTTTCCTTTTAGCTATGCTTGCATTTCTATCCTTTGGACCCATAATTATAAATATAAATCACTTATTTTAGCAAAAAACAAAAAGTTCATAGCTGCACTAAATCTAAGTTGTTGTCGTCAAGATATCTAGGCGCGAACTGCTGGCCATGCGTTCATTTTGCTTTGTTTACCAAAATATGTATCACGAGATCGGTACTCGATCACGCGTGCTATCCGACGCGTGATCGAGTGTCGAATGTCAAGTGGGAAACAGAATGCAACGAGTTTGACGGCGCGATGACGCCGTTCGTACGGCACTATCTGTCAGGAGAAAGTTAAACCCAAGCTGTCGTACGCAAGTGCACAGAATGGACAACGTCCTACGCCGTTGATACTGAATGTTCGTCAACTTCCAACTTTTGAGGCCGTTGAACGTTGACGCAGAACACCTACCCTCAGTTTTTACTGAATAATAAAGTGTTTGTATGTATAAATAACTTGCATACAACATAAATAACATCACTCACAAGTCTTCATCATCCATTATACTTTTAATAAAAGAAAGCGCACGTATAAACACAGATATAGGTTGTCAAGTGACACTTGACGGCGTTAAAAATTATTACATTGTGTGCAGGCGAAAATTCTCAACGGCGCTAACGCAACGCTGTCGCATATGACGCCGCGCTGACGGCCTAGCGCGCTGTGCATTCTGTTCCAGGCTTCACTCTCGACATTTACGTCGAGTGGCGAAAACGTCGAGCTAAGAGGCAGTCGAGTAACGGGGTATTACTGTACTGCCATTCGATTTTTTGGGTAGATTTTGGTCATCAGAAATACTTTACTTTTTCCCAACAGGCTTACACATCGCGTTTTTGAGAAAAAAGTGGAAGACTGATGATCTAATACACTTTTTAATATAAACATATTCTATATAATTAATTACTCTGCCTGAAACATAGATTTTTTCAAGAGCATTGAAAAAAATTTTAACATCTAAACTTTGAATACTGAATATTTATAAGTGGCAAGTAGCTTATTAGTAGTTGGACATCTGTGCACTGAACTGTCTGAGATGTAAGGGCAATGGATCAATGAAGCATGCCGGCCTGTGATATCGTCGTGGAGTACCGCACAAAGCTCCGTCCCAAGCTCTCTCTAATATTCAAACTTTCATGCATGTTTCTCTGAATTCCCCAAGCTTTTCTGGTGTGAATAACCCAAGAAAACAAACAGATAATAAAAACAAAATCCGAATTAAATTAAATATGATTTACTCGATTATAATAATAATAATAACAATATTCATAAAGGTTATTTTAAGGAAAAATCATTTGTAGTACGCGTCCTTCCAGCTTTGTTTCTTGGTTTTATAGGTCCTAGAGGTATTTCATCTTCTTCCGCTAATTCTGGAATCATATTCTTTCTTCCTGGTGGTACTTCATTTTCATCATCAGATGTATCTGTTATGTGATATAAATCTTCTCTATCCACTTCCTCCTCTGGAGAATTTGGAAGACGACGAACCTAAAAGGAAGAGTATTTTTATTAACCTAGATACATTAACTACCGTAAAATGGAGCAAACTTGACCAGTTTTCAGGTGCAAATTATTAGGTCGTCAAGGATGAAATTTGTAGTTAATAATATTGCCAACTTTAACAACTTATTATTTGGCATTGGCTTAATATTTTACCGTTCTGTTTTTTTCTTGTTGGAAAGTTACACATCTCGCTTGTTTAAAGAAATCATTGTATGCTCTAAAAAATATAACTTTTTTTAAAATTATTTTCATAAATTCGCACTATTATGAGGTATGAGTTCTTACGTGGAACTACGGCATCGCAGACCTCGTGAAACATTAATAGTGTATTTGGCTCTAGTGTTACTACGCAGCAGACAATACCAAATTGATTCGCCAAATTTCGTACAGGTAACTTAAAAACCAAACAAAACAAAAACCTGGCTTATCGACCACAGCAGAAATATACTGCAACCAACTGGACGAAATGATGTAAAAACAGCCTAGATTGGTCAACAGATCGTCTCCTATCTTATTGGATGATAACGTTAGACCACACACTGCACAAATGATTGTGGCAAAACTACAGGAATTGGAGTTGGAACTTCTTCATCATCCTCCATAGACACCAGACCTAGCCACCACTGACTACAACTTCTTCCGCAATTTGGACAACTGTTTAATAGGAAAACAGTTTTTGGTATCCTGAACTTTCGGTTTATTCTGCAAAATTAATTAATTCCGACAATGCTGTAAAACTGGCCTTCCAGGAATTTATTGACTCTCGTCCGCCATGGTTTTATACTACCGGCCTGAACAACCTGCCGCTTAAATCGCAAAAGTGTATAGACAATATGGGTGCATACTTTGATGAATAAAAAGTTATCAACCAACTTTGCCTTTTTTTCTACAAATTTTATTCTTGACGACCTAATAGCTCAATTTATAAATTAATTAAATAAGTTGGCTTACTTGTCTAGTTGCTTCTAGGTATATATAGTATTTTACATTGTTTATTCCGTTAGCTTCGTGAATTTGATTGCAGAATATTTTGTTGTTCGCTGTTATTTCTCTGTTATGTTTTCTTACTGTTACCAAAGATCCTCGCCTATATTTTGGATCGCATAAAATCTCAATAGAATTCTTCAGCCACTAAAATAAAATTATCTCTATGTATATATAAAAGTCAACGTCTCTTTGTCTATCTGTCTATCTGTCGGTCTGTCTGTATGTCTGTCTGTCCATATGTGCGCTTTTCACTCGAGAACTGCTCATCCGATTTTCATGCGGTATTTTTGTTTTTGTAGCTACATCATCTGGTTATGTTGTCGACCATGTTTTATTTAAATAACTACCAAGCAAACATTCAACTAACGGCCGAATGCTGGCAAACTGCTTTTATGCTGGTAAATTACTGGCACCAAAAGTAAGTGCAACGCCAGTATTAATAATGTACTTCACATTTGTATTTCGCATTCCGCCTATACGAAGTACTTTACCAGCATTTTATAAGCACTCTTCTTCACTCATACTTTTTACTTAAAACCATCAGAAATAAATCTTGCAACTAATGCGATTATTTTGCACTTTACCGTTGCTGGGCCAGCAACTGATACATCAATGGGCCAGTAACGGCCCCGGGGACACCGGGGTACTGGCCCATTACTTTCAATGCCGGGGAGTATGTGCTTTACCAGTACTGGCCCGTATAAAAATGTTTGCTGGGTAGTTGCAAATTTATAACTAAAGGCTGTCCCAAAAAGAATGCACAATTTAATTTTGGTATGAAACACATTAGTAACTTGAAAAATATAAACATTTTTATTTAAACCAATCAGTATACAATGCGTGGAAAACAATATCGGACAACTGTCTGGCAAGACTTCGTTGACAAACTCTTACTCTTTTTACAAAAATTTTAATGACAATTTTTAATGCTGGAACCACATGTTTTCGAGATCCATCCCCTCCAGTTGAGACAAAAAAAAAATACCGTATTTTTCGGACCATAAGACGCACCTTTTTACACAGAAAATTGACTCACAATTGTGGTGCGTTGTTTCAAAAGTGTGCGATATTAATGTGGAATCAATTCGGAGCGCATAAAACAGAATCAACCAAGAAAATATAATAGAAATGAATAGAGAATTAGTAATTTCTGGAGGCCTTACAAGTCAACGACAACCCTTGGGTCGATTAATAAACCATTTAATAATTTTATGCGGGAAGAGTGGAACAAACGTGGCACGAGTTTTTCAAGTCCGTCACGGAAAAAGTCTGAAGACTTCCCACAGCACCATTTCCGCACCTCCGCTATCATCTCTGCATCCGAAGAGAAACGCTTGCCTTTGAGATGTTCCTTAAGCTTTGGAAAGAGGAAAAAGTCACAAGGCGCAAGATTTGAGCTATAAGCCACCTGCCTTTCACCACATGCAGACACTGGTCGGTCACTGCATGCTCAATCATGGATATCCGTTTCAGCAGGACTTGCGTCTTTCACAGTCCTTACCCATCTCCTAACAGTGCTCACATCAACACACGCCTCACGATAGACGGCACTTAACCTTCGATGGATATCAATGGGCGCTACACCCTCCGCAGTATTAAATTCAATGACAGCTCATTGTTTTAACCGCACATCCATGCCGGCCACTATGTTTATGCGATGTTGCTGAGAATCTCCGCTAGGAGGACTTATGTACAGATACTTAAGGTAAATGGCAAACCACTTTTGACACGGTCTGGCCCGTCATTATAAAAGATATGGCCATGGAGGCATTAGTTTTCAATATGCCTTCGTATATCCCAACAAACTTTCTCCGTTTTTTAAATAAGTTTTGACGACGAAAATTCGTTTTTCGACAGTAAAGCGATTCATTTTCACTAACCGCAATGTCTCTAGTTAACAACTGAGCAATTGGCGGCGTTGCCAACCGAAACGAACGAAAATGGCGCGCAATTTAAATTATGCATTCTTATTGGGACACCTATATATTTGTGCGAGCGGGTAAAACGAAATATTTTCCATCCTTATCTAACACGTTTTCTTCAAATTATCAGAGACAACATTTTCGGTTTCGTCAGCGGCCAGGTTATTATATCGTTATATCTTTAGAACTTCTGAATAGATTTGTTGCAGAACAGTTGCAGCTCTGCAACTTTTGTATTAGCTGCCACTGTTACGACAGTAATAATTTAAATAAAAAATAATTTCTTGTTTGTTAAGTTTTATGACACTTGTCCGCTAATTTTTAACCGCAAAGATGATATTGTATACTGTGAACCATAGCTTACCGATTTGTCTTTGTGGTGTGCTTTTTTAAATTTGTTTTGGATGTTGTCCTCCCACTATATAAAAAAATACATTTTAAAATAATTTTCCAAAAATCATCATGAAATATCTCACCAAATACTTGCAAACTTCACTATTTGGTCCTTTGTAAACTTTCTTGCCTTGTATGTACACTATAATAGCGTATTCCTCAAGCTCTGGGTAACACAGAATAGGTTTTTCGTATCGTATATATGTATGCTGAAAGAATATATGATTTTTATGAACAATAAGAAAAACAGTATTTGAAATACTTTACACAACAAATATCTGTTAATGTTCTGTATGATCCCACCAGATCCAAATGATTAGAGAAAAAGCGCAAACTAGTTAGAATGAGATTTGGCCTTGGCGAAGCGTTACTCGTTTCTTTCAAAACAATATTTACGATTCAGCCGTATCTTTTTCTAAATTTTTATTCAAAACTGAAATTTAAATAAGAATGGGGATTTAATAAGTATTCATTCTGAAATCGAATGGTTGGTTTATATACGGAACAAGAATATGGCATGGGAAATAAGAATAGTACACAAGAATAAAAAATATGTTTATATCGGACATAACATTTCGTCCTGCCTGCGTACTTGCGTTGGCCTGTGTTTAATGGTTGTCGTTTGACAGGTTGTTGTGTTTAATATAACCTTTAAAAAAAATCGTTTTCAGTAATATGGATTTAAAGATTTTGTAAATTTATTTGCTAGTGTTTCACACATTATATTGTTTTTTCCTACCCTCTGATCACAGTAGGAAAACATTTGTTGGACAAATTTTATTACGGCCGACATTTTGACCATTGTGCGCATGCTTATCGTCTCTTATTCTTGGAATAAGAATAAAATGTTAAATGTTACCAACTTTTCTTATGTTTAAGTTAAATTTCATTCCTACATAAACCAATATACGGCGCAGCCATGTTTTAACATCTTGTGTACTATTCTTATTTCCTATTCCTTACAGAATCTTCATTCTAAACTGTGATGTCAAGTAAAAAAGATTGTGTATTAAATTCTTTTCTTGTAATTGAAGTAACTGTCTTTGTTTTTTGTGTCTCATTTCTTGCAATGAGTTAAAATAATCTCCCTGTTACCTTCTGTTTCTATGTACAAGGTGTCTCAAAAGAAATTTTATATTTATTTAGCTTACTGCGTGAACGCAACGTATCCGAGGGGCGCGGGGGTTATGTCAATCGGTAGCCTGGCTCTTGGGAATTTAGTCACTATGGAGCGTTTCTCGGGAGCAGACCGCGCGTTATGCGTGCGAGAGTTTTACAAAAACGGTGATTCGGCGACTGTAGCGCGTAGAAAATTCTGCAGTATTCGAGGTTTTCGCCACTTAATGATGCGCCAAGCATTCCTCTCATTCGACATTGGGTTAAAAAGTTTGAAGAGACTGGTACAACGCTGGATAAATCAAAATCCGGGCGACCTAGGTCATCAAGAACGGTAGAAAACGTGGAGAATGTTAACCAGTTTGTTCGTGACGACCCAAACCTTTCAATTCGGAAGCGCGCAAGTGCTTTAAATGTGCATAGATCATCATTACATCGCATTATGCACAAAGACCTAAAGCTGCACCCCTACAAAATTCAATTGGTGCAAGAATTAAAGCCCCAAGATGCCAGTCAGAGGCTTAATTTCGTAAATCAGGTGATTGAGCAATTTTCAACGTTTACCAACATTTTGTTTTCCGATGAAGCTCATTTTCATCTTAATGGCCACGTAAATAAGCAGAACTGCCGCTACTGGAGTGCAACGAATCCGAAACGCAAACATCAGAAACCCCTACATTCGCCTAAAGTGACCGTATGGGCTGCGATGTCGGCGCGAGGAATTATCGGCCCTTACTTTTTTGAAGACGAAAGGGGGCGTGCAGTTACAGTGAATTCAGAGCGTTATGTGGAGATGTTAGACAACTTCTTGGTACCTGAACTGCAAAACTTTCCTGGCTATAACCAAAGAACATGGTTCCAACAGGACGGAGCAACTTCACACACGTCCAATATGTCTCTGCCACGTGTTCGTGAACTTTTCTCAGGCAAATTGATCTCCCGGAGAGGTGACATAAATTGGCCTCCACGCAGTCCAGATTTAACCCCTATGGACTTTTTCCTATGGGGTTATCTTAAATCTAAAGTTTACGCCAATAAACCGACTTCACTGGCGCATTTGAAAGAAAATATCCGTTACGAAATGGCAGCCATCCCTGAGTCCACCTGCCGAGACGTCATAAGTAATTTTACTGTTCGATTAAATGAGTGCCGAGAACGCGAGGGTCTACATTTAGACGATATTATTTTTAAGAAATAAATCCCCAAAAAGTGTATTTTAATAATTAATAAACATTTTTTCTATATACGGCTTACTTTTTTTTTAATCGATCCACTAAATATAAAATTTCTTTTGAGACACCTTGTATATATGGGACGTACCCACCATCGCTTTTCTTCATATCGCAGTAAGTCTAAATGTGTATATAAAAGAATACTTGTATAAACTTTTAGGTTATCACGCCTATAACGCCACCATGAAATTTGAACTTTCAAATATAACACCACGCCTCTCACCCCTGTCGCGCCTTTGACACTACCATGAAAATTATGCATTATTGTTTTAACGTACATGATTATTTCTGAATTCTTGTGCGTTAGGTTCGTATCTCCTGAATGTGGGAAAGGAAGCATCATTTCGAATATGAATTTCTGATCCTGAAAGTTCTGTTGAATCTCCTTCGTTCTCATCACTATGGATTTCTTTACGCCGTGGTTGATATTCGTCTCTTGTACCTGACTCGTTCAGTATATCACCATCTAGAATATCCAACATCTCACTTCCCGTCATGTCTGCCACCTTAAACATTTAAAAAATTATAATAATAATAATAACAATAAATCTGTTCATCAAAATAGACAAGAACAAATATAAATAGACTGAGAGTATGTTAATACCGGTGTTTTTTACGCCCGAAGTTGATTAGCGTTTACATGTCGAAGCTTTAAGCCTGGAACAGAATGCACAGCGCGCTACGCCGTCAGCGCGCCGTCATTTGCGACGGCGTTGCTGATAACGCCGTTGAATTTTCGCCTGCCCACAATGCAATAATTTTTAACGCCGTCAAGTGTCACTTGACAACCTATATATGGGTTTATACGTGCGCTTTCTTTTATTATAAGTATAATGGATGATGAAGACTTGGGTGTGATGTTATTTATGTTGTATGCAAGTTATTTATACATACAAACACTTTACCATTCAGTAAAAACTGAGTTAGGTGTTCTGCGTCAACGTTCAACGGCGTCAAAAGTTGGAAGTTGACGAACATTCAGTATCAACGGCGTTCGAACGCCGTAGGACGTTGTTCATTCTGTGCACTTGTATAGTACAGCCTTGCTTTTAACTTTGCGCTGACAGTTTGCGCCGTCCAACGGCGTCAACGCGCCGTCAAACTCGTTGCATTCTGTTTCCCACTTTATACGCACGAATTCACTCCAAGATTAAAATGTTCAGAATTGCCAACTTATATTTACAAAAATTGTCACCAGCATAGATTCCACATCAACATTTTCATCCAAATACGCCGTAATTTTGAGTGTATTACTAAAGTTAAAATCAGGATAGCTTAAATATTTCTTTTCGAAAACAATAATAATCTTCTTCTGGACACTGCTCAGACATTGCAAAATTATTTTCACTTTCATTATTCACACCCAGTATTCATTTAACTGATGAATATAATTTAAAACAAATACGACCAAAGTAACCAAGTTACAAAAACAATATTAAATCAACACACGAAATTCTTTTTTATCCATTCTTTTGAAAATTACAAAACTGGAGTTACTAAAACCACTGTAACCTCTAAACTAATTGTCAGAATGTCATGAAATTTTCACACGTATCATTTGAAGGTTGGTACTATCCAGAAAGCATATGGGTCTGTCAACAGTGTTGCCATATATATGTCAGACCAGAGACTTATTGAGTGAAGTGTTACACTTTTCACAAGTACATTAATCCTGGAGTTCGTTTGACCTTCGATTAAATCGAGAGTTATGCTCGTTTATATGCAGGCGTAAAGTAATGCGCTTTCTTAACTCCGAGAGTAAGAGTGCATGTGAACAAGGTATATGTTTTATAACCTCATTGCTAGTAACTGTGTAATCGAGATTTTACTGTTTCTTCTTTTATTACCATGTGTATCTATATATTGTTTTGCTTATTTTATATTTTGTATAAAACAATGTGCGTTGTCGTGCGAGTGCGTGATTTTCGTGACACCCATCGTGCCGTGATTTTGTGACCTGAGTGTTTTTATGAAATATATTTAAATTTACCTTCTCTGTCCAACTCTTCGTAACATGTTTCTGTTACACAACAAATTAATTAAATAAAAATTAAAATATTTTGTAAATGAAAATTAAATTATTGTTACAATAATCCATAGCATAGATTCTGATTAGATAGGAGCTAAAGGAGGTTAAAACTTATACCTCATATTCTTATATTGAAATCTATAAAATTACTTACTGATTTTGCCGAAATCTGGGATATACATAACAGCAAGATGGCACTAAATTGCAGTATTGATTCTGAAATAATAAAATTTTAAAATAAATAATATATAATAAGATATCTTAAGAGGATCCTTCACTCTTTACGTAAGGAAATATGCCATTCCTATATTACATAGATTACGTATGCCGCGTAATCTATGTGAATTCTGTTTTTTACAAGATATTTAGTAATATATTAAAAATGGTAATTAAATATGATTATTTTATATTATAATAATTATCAAAAAAATTATTTAAAAAAATATATGTGGGGGCGCTTAACCAAATTTTGCATCGGGTACCCTTGCCAGGTACCCTTGAGCTGGCCCTGGGCCCTTTTTGCCAATTAATTTAGTAAGAGAGGTAATGTATATTTTATTGTATTATACTGTTCAATTAATTATTGTTTAATTCGTACAAATCATACAAATCGTACAAATATTACATTCATTAAATGGATATCACGTAACCGTACAAAATTAGGGTAACCAGATAACTGGGGCGTAAGACAATTCGGGACGTTCCCAATTGGGGCTTTCACAACTGGGGCCATTAACAACTGGGGCGATGGAAAATTCGGGCCGTTCATAATTGAGGCTTTTGACAACTGGGGCCATAACTATAAGAGCTAGAGTCTTATTTTGTTTAAAATAAAAAATAATTATTTTACAAGTTGGCATACATTAAATTGCGTGTTCTTTTGAAAAAAAATATTTTAATGGTTTGATTAAATACATTTTGGTGGGAATTAAAATAAATAAAAAAATTGTATTTTAGGGGTTGGCTTAAGTAAATTTTAGTGTTCATTTCATTAAAAAGAAATTGTATTTTAAGGGTTAGATTAAGTAAAATTTAGTGCTCTTTTGACTATATAAATAAAAAATGTATTTTAAGGGTTGGCTTAAGTAAATTTAAGTGTTCTTTTGAATAAATAAATAAAAAATGTATTTAATTTTAGAAGTAAATACTTTGTAACTAAATTTAATTAATATGAGTCAACTATGAGAAATCAGTTATTTTTTGTTTGACTATTTGATTTTCCTAGTTTTTTATGTATGATAGAATTTTTGTACATAGGTATTTTATGTACCTCGTCTATATAAAACTGGCAAAATTTTCCAGATAAACATATTAAAAATTAAAAATTGATAATACCTATCATGTCTCTAATGTGTGTAAATTTTCAAATACATAATCTTCATAATATTTGCTGCTTTGAGATTCCCGCTGATCGTAAAATTTTATTAGAATATTATCTTCGAATGCACGTGTACATAAACATTTTCTATTGGTTCAGAATTTAATGAGTGCGGGAATATATAGTCAAAAGTGCACCAAATTTTACTTAATCTAACCCTTAAGATACAATTTCTTTTTAATCTAATGAACACGAAAATTTACTTAAGCCAACCCTTAAAATACAATTTTTTTATTTATTCTAATTCCCACCAAAATGTACTTAATCAAACCATTAAAATATTTTTTTAAAAGAACACGCAATTTGATTTATGCCAACTTGTAAAATAATTATTTTTTATTTTAAACAAAAGAAGACTCTAGCTCTTAGGCCCGGTTTTTCCACTTTCAAATAAACTTCCAGGTAACTATCTGACAGATAAGGTTATTTGTAACTTCATCTGCTGAATAAATGTCATCCCTTCTTTTTATACAAATGTATCTATCAGATAGTTATCTAACGGATAATGAGACTGACGTATTGGATTCACTGACTGGTATTGACATTTATTCAGTAGATGAAGTTACAAATAACCTTATCTGTCAGATAGTTACCTGGAACTTTATCTGAAGGTGGAAAGACCGGGCCTTAGGCCGCGGTCTGACTGATCGAGTGCTGTCGATCGTTTGCTGTCGAGCAAATTTCAAACACACGTTAACTAAGGGCATGAGTCGCACTGAACCATCGTTTGCTGTCAAGTAGCATCAAGTTGTTTGTATTTCAAACCGGTTTGAATTTCACACGACGCTCGAGGCAATACCACATGCGCATTTAAGCATATACAGTTCATAACCATATATTATTTGACAGTTGGAACGTCGAAAAAAAAAACAAAATTACAATATAGAGTCAAATGGACTCGCTAATTAGTATTAACTGTTTGATAGTATTATTTTATGCTGGAATATGCACTATTTGACAAGTGAGAAACAAATTTACTTGACACTGAATGATCGATAATACTCGACAGTACTTGATCAGTCAGACCAGCTTTTAAATTTTTAAATGACACTACACGACTCGGCGCTACGTTACACGACGGCGCTCGATCAGTCAGACTGCTGCCTTATAGTTATGGCCCCAGTTGTTCTAAAATAAATACTTTTTATATTAAACAAAAGAAGACTCTAGGTCTTATAGTTATACTCCCCAGTAGTCAAAAGCCCCAATTGTGAACGGCCCGAATTGTCAATCGCCCCAGTTGTTAATGGCCCCAGTTGTGAAAAGCCCCAATTGTGTACGGCCCGAATTGTCCATCGCCCCAGTTGTTAATGGCCCCAGTTGTGAAAAGCCCCAATTGTGTACGAACCGAATTGTCCATCGCCCCAGTTGTTAATGGCCCCAGTTGTGAAAAGCCGCAATTGTGAATGGCCGGAATTGTATTACGGCCCCAGTTGTCATGGAACCCTAAATTAGACGTCACATTTTTTTGTGACGTTTCAAGTGACGCAACTGCACTGTTTTGCAGACTTCCCTATAAGAATATATAGAATAAGGGTATAAATATCAGCTTACCCATATCGCCAGTTTAGTGTATACATGTATATATGCTTCTTCCTTATATAGAAGTATACGGCAAGATTAATTTGGAAAGAGTAATTACTTGTTCAATGACAGCTTCATTTACTGTAGTAGTTCTAGTCCATTTGTAATTGTTCTATATAAAAGCGTTACATATTACTGTTCAGGTGGATCATATATTTATTTTAATGCATCGTTTCGTTATGTACCATTTAAGAAATTTAATTAAAACATTATTATATTTACATTTCTTACAGAATTACAAAATATTGGTCAAAGCAAATTAAAATTATTTTCAAGGATTATTAGCACTTTAAAATTAGTTTACGAGGTGATATTGATATCAAATGTATGGTGTAAACAAGACCCGGATATAGCTAGGTCAGTAAACATATATGTTATGAAAATTTCTTTCGATT
Organism: Liopterus haemorrhoidalis; assembly: GCA_963971575.1. NCBI lineage: Eukaryota > Metazoa > Arthropoda > Insecta > Coleoptera > Dytiscidae > Liopterus > Liopterus haemorrhoidalis. Next base: position 41,026,579 of record OZ020619.1, read on the forward strand.
TATTTATTGTACGCACAAATATATAATGTACTTTAATTGATAACACTGGTCAACACAATTTTTGCTGACTTACATCTAAGACTTGTTTCTTACTAATTTGATGCTGCTTAACTCAAATATCACATCAGTTTTTACGTATCACATCAGATTTTTGCTCTACAAAAAATACATATTTTCGGCCAAATAATGCTTCTATCGTTTACTTTAGACGTCGATACTGTAATTGGTACAAATTTGGCAAACAATAAGGACTAAATAATTAGAAAATATTCCTAAAATTTTATTTATAGTGAAAGAAAGAAAATGAAAACAGTTTTAATTATATTTTTATGCATTGGAGTGTTAAAATAAAAATAAAAAATAATTTAAGGATTGAATGGTCGTTTGTAAGATCTTCTGGAGTGCACCATTCTCGATAAGTCTCTTTTAATACTCCAACAGTAGTCAGCCATCATGTGAGTATCCCACCTTCCTTGATAACGTCTCTCCATCTCTTTTAAATCCTGATGGAAACGTTCACCCTGTTCATCACTAACATCTCCAAGATTGACAGGAAATTTGTCAAGATGAGTGTTTAAAAAATGAAGTTTCACGTTCATGTTGCACCCTAGATGATGATAATTTTCAATCAAATTTTCAACGACCTCCACATAGTATTCGGCTTTTTTATTCCCAAGAAATTTTTTGATGAGCGCCACGAAAGACTGCCATGCTTTCTTCTCCATATCATCCATATGTACAGTGAAATGTGGATCAATCAGTAATTTTATAATTTGTGGTCCGACAAAAATGCCAGCATTTAGCTTCTCATTACTGAGACTTTAAAATGTTTCAGATATATATTTTAAACAGTCACCATCTTTGTTCAACGCTTTTACAAACTGCTTCATTAGACCCAGTTTAATATGAAGAGGGAGGAAAATGATTTTTGTTCGCTCCACCAAAGGTTCCTCTATTATGTTTGGGTCTCCAACATTTAAATCTATTTTTACCGGCCAATTTTTCTGAGTCCCAAGCTTATCTCTCGTTCTGCAACAAATCTGAACATTTAATGGATGCAGCGGTCATACTAAGTACCTTACCCTTGACCTTGCAACCCCCGCCGTTATAAAAGGGTCTATAACAAGTACCTGCCTGTAAGGCGTTCTTGCGAAATATATTGGACAACAAGAACGAAGTACTTGCCAGGGCCTACATACAGGCCTACATTATATTCTACAAATATAGTTCCAAATAAATAATTTATATAAAAACATTTATTGTGTTGTATTTTTTACAGGAATTATTTAAAATGATGTTTATAAAGTTAATTTTGAGCCATCATATTAATATACTGATGACTTCTTATCTTCTAAAATCTTCTATTATAGCTCTTTCTATATTGTCTTCTTGTAATATGGGTTTCATCGTTGTTGTTCTTAGTGGATCTACCATAGGAATAAAATTTCTCCCAATCAGTGCATAAGCTCGTTCAACGCCCAGCTCACGATTTAACTTACTGTCAAAAAACTGGGCCATGGTAACCTGAAACACAATACTTAATGATATTAGCCGTTTCCAAAATACATGTGACCTATAATTCACCAGCTATAGGTTTAATTAGTCTAGAGCAGGGGTCCCCAAAGTGTTGATATCGACCCCCGGGGGTCTATATGATATTGTTAAGCGGTGTCTACACTATGCCGCAGTTTACCAGTTGGCAAGACCATTTGGCAATGGCAGAAGTAATGTATACGTGATCGTTGGCACATGCCATCGTGCCAGCGGCATGCCAACAAGAACCCCTCGAGTGTCGGTCTCCTTCAAAGAAAGCCGATAAGAACGGAGAGTGGGGACGTGCCAACTACTGGCATCACGCGGTTTTAGGCTTAAATTCAGGTTGTGATTCAGACGCCGATGAGCAACGTTGTTTATAGATGGGTGGACAAACGAAAAAGTGCTTAATTTGATCGATTTATACCGGGATCGTCCTGTTTTGTGGGACTGTCGTTTAAAGGACTATAAAAAAAGGACTATATTGTTTAAAGGTTTGCTTTGAAATCTTGAACATGTAACTTAACGAATGGTAGGAATCTCCTGTCGCCAGGAATCGCAAAGTAACCGCTAGACGTTCATGGGCAGGAATAGCTCTTCTGAATGACGTATCTTCCTTCTTGATATTTGATGCAACCAAATTTAGAAGAACTTCAAAATCGTTATTTATCATTCGAAAAAAGTTTTTGAAACCACATCCTCCGTACTCGAGGATTTAGTATTGGACGATGTGGACGAATTGATCCACATCGTCCAATACTAAATCCTTTATTAAGTCACGTGCTCCATATCGTGATCTACTTTGAAGACTTGGACGTACCCAAAACCGTTTGGGCGTACCCATCGTTTGGGCCGTTTGTGTATTTTTTCTTCACTGTCAAGTATGATAACAGCAGCTGAAGCAATTAGTAAATCCTCCTCGGTGAACATTGTGCGACTGAACTAAATGCCAACACAGATGTGGACGTTTTTACAGCCACTGGTTTTGCCAATTTGGCTTTGCCAACTGGCCTTGCCAACTGGCAAACAGCGATAGTTTTTTCCTGTATGTGCTATAGTTATATAAACATTCGGAAGTGAGTGTATTAGTGAAATTTATTCCTTTTTAAGTATCATTCACAGCTCATGTTTTAATAGATAGTACGGAATTCATAGTATTAGTCTGTGTAGGGGACAACCGGAGCATAGTTGTTCGTCAGAAACATGAAGCATACCATCCCGATTGCTTGAAAAGGAAGGAGAAATTTCCAGCATCTGTCATGGTGTGGGATTCAATGTCTACAAGAGGTGTAGGAAAACTTCACTTTATCGATAGCATTGTTAACACAGCCAAATATTTAAGTATTTTAAAGGAGTCTCTGTTGCCAACTATGGAACATGCATTAATCTCTAGGGAGGATTTTATTTTTCAACAAGATGGAGCCGCTTGCCATACGTCAAAAAAATCTTTGAAATGGTTCCGTGATCATTCTATTCCACTTTTAGAGTGGGTTTCAATTAGCCCAGACTTATCCCCATCGAGACACTTTGGCACGAAATGAAAAAACGATTGCGTATAACACCGGCTAGAACAATTCCAGAATTAAGACTAAAGCTTCAAGAAATATGGGATAATTTTACTCCTCGACAATGCCAAGACCTTGTAGATACTGTGCCTAGAAGAATTAATGCTGTTATAAAAATAAAATCTGGAAACAGGAGGCCTAGGCTTAACTCGGGCTGTCGCGCCAATGATGATGAGATATATAAAATTCATAGTAATTTATTTTTATGTATGGTTTTTGAGAAAAAATTAAATATTGCATTTATGACTCAAGGGCCCCTTTCACATCACTCGTGGACCCTAAGGGTTCCCCGGAGTCTAAGGGTCCGGCGGAAAGGTTAATATAAATATATATTTTTTTAATTTCAGGTATACATGCAACGGAATGCCACGAGAAAGAAAGAGTAAGATTTGAAAAAGGTGCCAAAGAATTAATAAAGAAATTTAATCCAGTCAATTTTGATAAAGTGTTTGCTTAACAGCATTTTGAAAATTATAAAATGTCACTTGTAATAAACGAAAAAATTAGTTTTATATCTTTATCTATATAAATAAGATTGGGGGATATAACTGTTTATTTTTCTTTTTATTTTTTCGTCCTCATACTTTTTACATGTTTCAGGTGACTATAATATCTCTTGCTTGCAGCAAAATTTCTAAAAATATGTTACGCAATGTAATGCGAAACATAAAATAAAGAATAAGATTGTGTTTAAACAATAATGGATATTTAGTCGAACAATATTTATAACCAAAATACTTGGTAATTTTTACTTTTGTTTCTAATATATGTAAGTTTTTAATCGTACTATTTTTATAAGTTTGTAACGTTGATATCTCCGTTATTACAAAAATTTCATTATAAACATATTTAGTTTTTTAGAAAGACAAAAAGAAACGTTGTTCCAATGGCCTAACAATATACAGGTATTCCATTTAAAAAAATGTTTATTTTCAAAATATCTGGTCAACGAAACATCTAAAATTATTTTTGAGTCTGTCATGATATTTCCTATGTAAAAAACTCGAACTTTTTCCATTAAAGCTTAAAAAAATATGGGATAATTTTACTCCTCGACAATGCCAAGACCTTGTAGATACTATGCCTAGAAGAATTAATGCCGTTATAAAAATAAAAGGTAACGTTACCCAGTGGTAACTTCTGAAATAGGATTCCAAGTTAATGGCTTTCCAATGGAAATATTATTTTTTTCTTATTAATTTACTTTAATAGTTGTAAATTTTAATCGTAAATCTCTAAAATGTTTAATTGAAAATAAAATATTACCTAGATTTCATAAGCTATTCGCATTCTGTTAATTGAACACCAATAAGTAAAAATTTCGTAGCTGGGCCAACTGATAGTGGACATGGCTCGTATAATACACTTACCCGATTTTTACAACACTCCAGCGTAGAATTAACCTAAAAAATACGAAATACAAAAAAATTATTTAAATTCTTCGACAGAGAAAGAGACAGAGAATTTCCAAGTGTCCCACAATATTTATAAAACATGCTTACCTGGGTTTCTTCAAAAAGGGGTCCTACCTCAAACTGGCTACCTATTATTATATCTTGATCTCTAATATATTTCCTACCAGATTTCTTATAGCGTCCTAATAATATTGATAAAATATTTTTCATATTCTTGATTCCGGAAGATATCTGGAAAGAAAATACAAGATGAAGAAATCTGCATTCCATCAATGACCAGTTTCCAAATAACAAGTTAGTTGTTTTAACTCGAATTTAACTCTAAAAAATAAGCTTTTCAAATATTTTGAGTGAATATTTCTCTGAATTGAGGGAAATTTTTTTATTTACCCCAGCAATTTTACGGTGGAGCAGTTTGTTTTGAACCGATTATGGATAAACTTTCTGAGCATAACTGCTTGTTTCAAATGATTCAAAAAAATAGAAATTAAAAAATTGATGTGAAGTGTGAATTTTCACACATTGCAGGGTTTCGCAGGTATATAATAAGTGAAGGCGGCATGCTGAGTGTGTAGGACAAATTTTGCTTTGTAGTAACCACGGCAAAATGAACGATATTTTTAAAATAATTTATCGTCTGTTAATCTCAGAGCTTTAAAAACAAATTTTATGTTAAAATATTTTTTGTTAATTTTAATTCGAATACCTAATATCATTATTTAGGTTTCTAAATAAGTGCAGTATTTTTTTTATATAACAAGGTTCATTAAGATTTTGAAAATTGGGCCTATGGCTTTCATTGGTTGTCTTAAATCATACGCTCCGCCCCTCTGGCTTCGTATAAATGACACAGAATGAAAATATAATTCCAATTGGTTATTAAATTTACGCTCTTGAAAATTAAATTCAAAATGTGCTAAAATATAACTAGAATTTTAACAAATTAATTTAAACATAATAAATATGAAAAAAAAAAAAACAGAAAATAAAATTGACTCCACAAGCCAGGAACGAACCTGTGTAGTGAATAATGATCCTGTGTGATTTTCGAGCAACTGAGCCACTAGACCACCAAACGCTTATCAACTTAGTGTGTTATAAGAGTATAACATGTATCAACCAACAAACACAAAAAATGCGTTATTTTCCGAAAACATAATCTGATCAAAAATTCCTGTTGTACTATTCCGGTTCTCACCATTATACATTACTTAGAATTTTTTCACATTTTTAGTTTAAACCATCTGGGCTACAGGGTGTGGGACAAAATTTTTTTTGCACAATTTTGGCAAAAATCGCCTCAAAATAATTTATTTTGCAAAAATTAAATTTTGATCGTTAATCCACGTACTAAGGGCTTTCATTTGATACCCTACTCAGAATTTTAAAAAAATATTTTTTTTTTCGATGAGCACATATTTGTTTATATTTTTAGGGCGATATGTTTTTTAGATGTTTTAGTATTTTTCCTATGTGCGGGTCAAAAAGTTGTACAAGCATGCCAATTTTCAACTCTCTAGGTTTAGCTGTTTGGCTACAATTTTTACCGAACAGACAGTATAAGGGTTTTTTGGTCATACCTACAAAACCCTAAAAATGATGAAATATCGGGTTGATTTCTAAAACCGATGAAAAAATTAAACAGGTTCGCTAATTAATCCGTATCAATCGACTAGTGACTCTTAAATAGTTTGTGGAAGAAGTAGAAATTATATGGATTTTATAAAAAACGTTTTGATCAATGATCAATGTTGACATTCACGACAATGCATTAGCTCACACTGCTCTTATGATTCGTTACTGTGTAGAGCAGTCACTCTTGTTCCCCATCCACCATACTCACCTGTCCTCGCCTCTTAGACTTTTTATTCAAAAAAATATAAATAAAATCCGTGTTTTACTGTCGGAACAGTATTAATTTTTCTAAATTCTGTATTGGGCTTCCGCCAAACAATTTGTCTGCAGTCCAACCCAAAAAAATAATTTTCGTTTCGTCAGAAAAAATAACTTTATTTCAGAAGTTAATTGGTTTGTTTACATACATTTTTTCAAATTCTAAGCGTTTCATTTTATTCGTTTTTGAAATCAATGGTTTCTTGCGTGCAATTCGACCATTGTAGTTATTTTTCCGGAGTACTCGGCGGACTGTTTCTACTGAAATTTGTTTATTTTGTGACAATTATCTTTGTGACAATTCTGACGTTAACTGGGGTACACTAATTTTAGGATCTTGCTTGATTTTTCGCAAAATAAATCTTTCATCCATAGTTGATAACAATTTTTTTCTGCCTCTGCCCGTTTAGTTTTGGATAGTACCTTCATATTTAAATTTATTTATTATTTTTTGAATTGTGGAATGTCTTCGGTTTATTATATCACCTATTTCACGCATTGTATGACCCCGGGTGTATAATTTAAATATTAGTTTTCGTGTAGATTCGTCAGTCTGTTTACGTTTATTTTCCATTATAATAGAAACAAAGTCACTGTACTTGAATGTGGCCTAATGCAAACTAAACTAATGAAAAAAAGATCTGTTGCAAGATAAAACCTATGCAATATAATTTCAGGGAAAGACAGGTCTTAAATCAAACGAAATTAACTAGTACGCTCAATTTTGTGTCTCTAAATAATATTTTTTTTAGTTTTCCTTAACAAATTTTTAACAAATATTACTATACTTTATACTATTTGTAATAATTTTGGATCTGCAAGGTGTATTTTATAAATAAACCAGTGGCGAAGGGAGACCTCCGCTAGACTTGCCCTCCCATAAAAAAATAATAAAAAAATACACAAAAAAAAATTAAATTAGAAAAAAAATTCTTCAAAAATACATCAAATTATGTCCTATACAAATTTTTGTCCAAGGCTTGGTTTACTAGTTACGAATTTTTTAAAATTTTAAAGTTTAATAACTTCCGTTTACGGTTTCGGATTTTAATAAAAAACAATAGGGTTCTTCTCAATTATTAGGAGAATTTGGCCCAAATAGATTCTTCTTGACTATTTAATTTGGTTTCTGACCCCTCTATGAAATAATTTTGGCTTCTAAGCCCTAAAAAATAATTATGGTTTTAAAGAATAATAAAAACAAACATCAACTTGAGTGCTCTTTATTTTTTTAAACTTTTTATAACTTGCAGGTGCACATAATATTTAAATCAAAATTTAAATTAACAAATCTTGATTAAATTTTGTATTCATAGTCCGATTTTCTTGATCTGTTGTCGTAACATCATGGCCCCATATTCTAATTCTTATTTCTAAAAAAGAAATTATATATTAGTTCATTGGTATTAAAAATATTTTTTCAAAAAATATTGATCAACAGAAGGAAATTTATGCAGTGTACAAGGATTTGAACAAGTGGTTTGATAAAATTAATCACAATATTTTAATTAGCTGAGGTAGTGACACTGTTTTATCATGCTGAAGGTCCCTGCTTTGAATCCCGGTAAGGTTATGGATATTTGTATTCGTACTTTTTCACCTCACCTCGTTAAAATATTTTTTTTAAAATCACATTATAAATTTATCACCGCTCCCAATACGGATTGGGTAACCGTGGAAGTTGTATACCTGAAACTTCACTCTTTGGAGTGAAATGCCCGCCCAATATATAGTAACAGTACGGTAGTAAAAACCGCGACTCGGTAGGACTACTGCGGTTTATAGGCTGATGAAGAAAATGGAGATATTTTAATTAATAAATTGCTAAATTTCGGTATACACGGCTATCTTTTACAGTGGATTTCCACAGAAGTCAAGCCGTATAAATATTCTTCATTTGTTAAAATCACATCTGGAGTACCTCAAGGATCTAACTTTGGGCTATTATTATTTACAGTTTATAAATTTTTCAGATACAGATTTTTTAACTTAAACTTAATTCAGTTTAAACGCCCATGTATTAACAAATTAAAGCACATACGTTCTGGCTAGGGTTTTCAATTATCCGACATTAATGAATAGCCGGATATCGAATACAGAAAATTCAAAATATTCGGATATATCCGGATAAATAAGAAATAAAAGATAATAGATTGAATCCAATATTCATGGTGTTTTATAACTCATTTATTTAATTTAGTTTAAGTATTTTAATATTAATTGTTATATAACCTTGTTATATTATTAACGGTTATAACAAGGCTGAAATAGACAAAATTATTAGAAAAAAGCGCAAAAAACGTTTATTAACATATTTTTATCCCCCAAGTATACCAGATACAAAAATTTATAAAAAAATACTCTTCCACGGCCAGGTTAGTTTCAAAATAGGATCAAAATTAAAGAAATCAAATATAACTCCAGCCTTTTATAATAAACATACAATTAAAATTTACTCGTTAATAATAAACTAGATAAAACTGATTTACACAACAAAAGTGGAGTTTATCAAGCATCGTGCCAAGATTGTTCAATATATATAGGCCAAACTGGTCGAAAATTTGCTACAAGATTTGGTGAACATTTGAAAGCCATTCAAAATAAAAAAGTAGAACAGTCCAACATAGCAGAACATATGATCTCCAATAGTCATAACCTTTCCGTTAATGACTTTAAAATCCACATTCACAATAAAAGCCTTAAACTGAACCTTTTAGAATACCGAGAAATTCACAAAAATATTAACTCTGGAATTCCCTTAATGAATGACCAGATTGACGTTTACAACTCACCCCTAATAAATCGGTAAAAAACTTTTTTCCCTTATCTGCTAATATGGTTTACACTTGTATTCCCTACCATTAATATTTGTTCCCACTGAATGCATCTATTAAAAAATAAGTTTAGTTTGTAATTTGAACTCCTGTAGATGGCGTCACTGCCGAAATACGTATAGAGTAATATTAAACTTATATTTGTGAAACTTACCGAATGTTTTATTTATTAATCTTTATTATTTTTTATTTGTATTACATATACAAGGTGTCTCAAAAGAAATTTTATATTTATTTAGCTTACTGCGTGAACGCAACTTATCCGAGGGGCGCGGGGGTTATGCCAATCGGTAGCCTGGCTCTTGGGAATTTAGTCGCTATGGAGCGTTTCTCGGGAGCAGACCGCGCGTTATGCGTGCGAAAGTTTTACAAAAACGGTGATTCAGCGACTGTAGCGCGTAGAAAATTCTGCAGTATTCGAGGTTTTCGCCACTTAAATGATGCGCCAAGCATTCCTCTCATTCGACATTGGGTTAAAAAGTTTGAAGAGACTGGTACAACGCTGGATAAATCAAAATCCGGGCGACCTAGGTCATCAAGAACGGTAGAAAACGTGGAGAATGTTAATCAGTCGGTTCGTGACGACCCGAACCTTTCAATTCGGAAGCGCGCAAGTGCTTTAAATGTGCATAGATCATCATTACATCGCATTATGCACAAAGACCTAAAGCTGCACCGCTACAAAATTCAACTGGTGCAAGAATTAAAGCCCCAAGATGCCAGTCAGAGGCTTAATTTCGTAAATCAGGTGATTGAGCGATTTTCAACGTTTACCAACATTTTGTTCTCGGATGAAGCTCATTTTCATCTTAATGGCCACGTAAATAAGCAGAACTGCCGCTACTGGAGTGCAACGAATCCGAAACGCAAACATCAGAAACCCCTACATTCGCCTAAAGTGACCGTATGGGCTGCGATGTCGGCGCGAGGAATTATCGGCCCTTACTTTTTTGAAGACGAAAGGGGGCGTGCAGTTACAGGGAATTCAGAGCGTTATGTGGAGATGTTAGACAATTTCTTGGTACCTGAACTGCAAAACTTTCCTGGCTATAACCAAAGAACATGGTTCCAACAGGACGGAGCAACTTCACACACGTCCAATATGTCTCTGCCACGTGTTCGTGAAATTTTCTCAGGCAAATTGATCTCCCGGAGAGGTGACATAAATTGGCCTCCACGCAGTCCAGATTTAACCCCTATGGACTTTTTCCTATGGGGTTACCTTAAATCTAAAGTTAACGCCAATAAACCGACTTCACTGGCGCATTTGAAAGAAAATATCCGTCACGAAATGGCAGCCATCCCTGAGTCCACCTGCCGAGACGTCATAAGTAATTTTACTGTTCGATTAAATGAGTGCTGAGAACGCGAGGGTCTACATTTAGACGATATTATTTTTAAGAAATAAATCCCCAAAAAGTGTATTTTAATAATTAATAAACATTTTTTCTATATACGGCTTACTTTTGTTTTAATCGATCCACTAAATATAAAATTTCTTTTGAGACACCTTGTATTTTGCAAGATTTATCTGCCAAAAAGTTCTATTTTTTCAGCCTAGGTCCTTTTGAAACATAAATATGGCCGGGGGGGGGGGTCTGTAAACTAAAATTATACCTCTTTATCTGCTGGTTCTTGGTGATCAGCAGAACGACGTCTTGGAATTTGTTGATCTGCTGATAGTGCGTTGTAGTTTGTAAAGGGTAGGTCGGGCCCTACTAGCATGGAGTCTCCTGTTACTGTTTTATAACCTGTTGTTGCACCCAAAAGGTCTTCAAATCGTATCTTAAGAAAAATAATTAAAATTAGACGGCATTATTTTGAAGTTTACAAAATCATCCCAGCAAACATTCAACTAACGGCCGAATGCTGGCAAACTGCTTTTATGCTGGTAAATTACTGGCACCAAAAGTAAGTGCAACGCCAGTATTAATAATGTACTTCACATTTGTATTTCGCATTCCGCCTATACGAAGTACTTTACCAGCATTTTATAAGCACTCTTCTTCACTCATACTTTTTACTTAAAACCATCAGAAATAAATCTTGCAACTAATGCGATTATGTTGCACTTTACCGTTGCTGGGCCAGCAACTGATACATCAATGGGCCAGTAACGGCCCCGGGGACACCGGGGTACTGGCCCATTACTTTCAATGCCGGGGAGTATGTGCTTTACCAGTACTGGCCCGTATAAAAATGTTTGCTGGGATACGCAAAACCCTGCACAAATTTTTTAAATCAAATTTAAATTAATAAATCTTGATTAAATTGGAAAATGAAATAATTAAAAATAACAGAACTATGCTATGCAGATGATATTGTCACATAGGTAACGACATCTAGACATAGACGTAGCCTGATTACGAAATGCAGACACTGCATTTTCGTAATGAGGAAATATTTGTCATGACGAATGAATATTGGAACTGGGTTAATTTTCGTTACAAAAAGGCTGGAAGTTACAAAATATGGAAGCAGTGGAACATAGCCAACTCCGCTGCACGTATAAGTCCACAAGGTGATGACCAAGACACTGACGCCAGATTCTTGTAACGAGGGTGAAGCCAAGCAAGCAGTCACCATGTGAGAGGAAGAAGACTTCTCCAGGCTCCTCGACTCCCGGATGGGTAGGCCCCGCCTCGGAGATAGGTCCAAGCCGATCCTGGCCAACACGGGGTGGACCGAAGACTTCCCCAACTCCATGGGCCAATTCAAACATTATTTTGTAAATGTAATATACATCCCAGCAAACATTTTTATACGGGCCAGTACTGGTAAAGCACATACTCCCCGGCATTGAAAGTATTGGGCCAGTTGCTGGCCCAGCAACGGTAAAGTGCAAAATAATCGCATTAGTTGCAAGATTTATTTCTGATGGTTTTAAGTAAAAAGTATGAGTGAAGAAGAGTGCTTATAAAATGCTGGTAAAGTACTTCGTATAGGCGGAATGCGAAATACAAATGTGAAGTACATTATTAATACTGGCGTTGCACTTACTTTTGGTGCCAGTAATTTACCAGCATAAAAGCAATTGGCCAGCATTCGGCCGTTAGTTGAATGTTTGCTGGGATATTTAATAAATTTGTTATGTTGAAGCCAGGAGTTGTGTCTCAATCAAACCATCCACGTGACAATATGATAATAGTGGCAGAAAGTAAACACGAACTGCAACATAATATAGAAGTGGACTACACAGAATTAAAGATCTTCATCGATTAGCGCCTGCAATTCCTCGTCTTCGAACTTCTTCGGTTGACTCGGACGAGCTTTGTCATCGACACCGAAATCATCACTTTTCAAACGTCGAAACCATTATCTGTATGATTTATCGGTGGGAGCACTTTCACCATAAGCTTCTACGAGCATTCGATGAGCTTTAGCGCTTTATTTATTCAAATGAAAACAGAAAATGAGAACTGGAAATGATGCTTTTTTTGGCTCGAATTTCGACATTTTCGAATCAGATGAACACGATGTTATTGTTACAAACCCAAACGTTTATCAACTGAATATTATTGCCATTTATCAACACTAAAACATAAAGCCGGTTGCAGAGATTAGAGGTTAGAAAATTACATAGTACAGCAATTGATTGCCAGATGGACCGAATTAATTCACACACCTATACTTCAATTCTGCAAATTTTCCGAAATATACGATTAATTTTAACTTTATTTTTTTGTTGCGTAGTTACCAGTAAATCCAAAATATTAAAATGTAATAGAGACTAATTAAGATGATATTTGTTTTTGTTTACCGGTTTTGGCTTCTTCTTCTTCTTAGAAAACGATTGGTCAACTAAAAAAAAAAAAAACATATATTTACTCACTGTTTCATCTCTCCCTTTGCGTCTCTACGTTCCGTGGCTATAAACTATCACTGTTTGCGCTCCGTAAGCCATGCGAATCATGCGAAGCATGTCTGTCTGTCTGTCTGTCTGTACGGTAGAAATTGTAGCCAAACGGCTTAACATAGAAAGTTGAAATTTCGTATCCTTATACAACTCTTTGACCCAGATATAGGAAAAATACTAAGAGTTCAAAAAAACATATCCCAAGATATATTTAAAGGCCGACCGGCGTAGCGTAGTGGTAACACATCTGCTCTGCGTTGCGAAGGTCTCGGGTTCGAATCCCGTTCAGGCATGGAAATTTTCTCTAATAAAAAATTGTCCTGGCTAATTGCCATAGCAGCAAAGGCCAAAAATAAAAAAAATAAAAAAAAGATATATTTAAACAATTATTTATTTAATAAAATAATAAATATATATTTTTTTAAATTTTGAGTGGCAAACTAAATGAAATTTCTTATTACGTGGATTAACAAGCAAATTTTTATTTTTGAAAAATCTGTTTTTTTTTTTCATTGGATTGTCCCCCACCCTATCTCTCAGAGGGGTTGCTCTAAAAATCTGAAAAAAATTTCCTTAATAAACATTGAGAGGAACTGGAATACTTCAACAGGAATTTTTGATCAGGTTAGTTTTTCGTAAAATATGGATTTTTTTGTGTTGCCCATAAAAAAATATTTTTTTTAAAATTTACTGTGAGAAATCAAAAGAAATCTCTTAGATCGTAGATTAAGAATAAGCGTTTTAAATTGTTTTTAACACAATTAGCCAAAAATATGCTAAAAAATTTCTTGTCCCGACCCCTTTTACCAAAAGAGATTAAACTAAAAATCTGAAAAAATTATAGGTAGTGTACATTGATCTGAGCCGGAAACGTACGAGAAAAATTTTGGATCCGATTACGTTTTTGAAAAATTTTGCAATTGTGTTTTTGACAAAACTAATTATTTTTTTAATTCATGGCTAAATTATTGCTAATCATGTTATCTTTTTTGTATTTTGGATTTTTTGTATTTATGGCTAAGATGTATCTTTTTTTAAATTAAAAATATAATAAATGTTTAACAACTGAAGACCGATTTTTGAACACCACACTACACTCTACACTGTAGTGTTCAGTTATTTTATTGTACTATTATATGTTGGGATTCAACCTTTTGTTTTTAAGGTATCAAAGAGGAATAAATCATTAATAGTAATGAAATACTTTTAAATCAAATAACACATTGTTAATAGGGAGAAATACGTATCTGAAATTGAAAAAAAATTTAAATATATTTCTTATTAATCTAATGAAGACTTGAATACGAAGCAAATGCAGAAAAAACTCTGTGTCTTTTGGCAAAATTATTTAAATTTTGTTTAAAAAAATGAAACGTAAGCTCTTAGTATTCAAATAACGAATAAAAATGATTATCAAAAATTATTAATTAATCACATCAAATGATTTTGATGTGTTTATAGAACCAATATTCCTAAACATCCAGTATTACGAGGTGTGTAAATTAAGTAACCAGACTGGCGACATAGCGTTTGATCTGGCAACATTTGGGCCGCGAGACTTGGAGGGTCGGTAGGTGAACATGTGATACGTCTTCAGTACGAGTGTGAACTACTCTAGCGAGTTTAAACTTTTGCAAAACTTCAGCAGGCCTACGGAGACAGTGTTTTGTCAAGGACCCAGATTTTTTTGTGGTTTAAGGCATTTTCAGAAGGAAAAGAGTTGGTTGAAAATGAATCACGCAGCGGAAGGCTTCATATTCAAGAACCGATGAAAATGTCGACAAAATCCGGGATCTTGTGCGTTCACATCGTCGGTTGACAGTCAGAATGATCGGGGGAGAGTTGAATTTGACTCACACTACCGTTCATCAAATTTTGATCAATAAATTGGGGATGAGAAAAATGCGCCTTGTCACACAGCAATTTCAATAAACGAGTTTTTGGCCAGTAAAAACATTCCTGTGACGCCTCAGTTTCCTTATTCGCCTGACTTGAGTCCCTGTGTCTTTTTTCTCTTCCCAAGATTGAAAAAATCACCTCAAGGGACGTCATTTTGGGACACTCGAAAACATTCAAACGTCTGCAACCGACCAGCTGAAAGCTATTCCAGTATCCAAGTTCCAGCACTGCTATGAGGATTGGAAGAGCCATCTTCAGCGCTGTGTGGCTTCCTAAGGAAATTATTTTGAGGGAGACAATATTGGATTGTTATTCTATTCGTGTAAAAAAATAAAATAAAAAATCAGTCCGTGTACTAAATTTACACACCTCGTATATTGGATTTTTACTTTTATTAAATAGCTACAAAACCCTGAAATGTGTGAAAATTCACACTTCGCATCAATTTTATTATATAGATTTATTTTTGCTTAAAAATAATAAACTAAATTGAATTTTCAGTTAATACTTACCAGCACAAATAAGAACAATTAAGAAAAGCATCGCTGTATAGAAATTTTTTTTAGACATTTTACAAAGAAATGTTTCCAAATAGAAGAGCTTAAATATTTATAAATTTTATACTTGATAATTCTGGAAAATGTAAATATAATACAGATTTCTTCCTCTTTATATATTTATATATTTCACGCAAAAAATTTGAAATGACAATAATAATTGCAAGTTAATACGAAGCAAATTTCTCTAGAAAATTATTTCATACTTGATATAGAAGTAGTTTCATGCATTTCTACTAAATTTTGAATATCAAGAAAAATGCCAATAAAATATTTCGATTAAAATTTCTATTACCGGTAGGGGAAAGCGGGGCTAGTTGTTACGGGGGCACGTTGTTACATCGTCGGTAAATGCCATACCGTATGTCATTTTGACGAATGCATCACAAAACTTATTCTTTTTTTGTCAACCATAGTACCTTTAAAAATGATAGCTCTGACGGACCAGTGCAGTAAATATTACTACTATTTATGTTCTATTGAATTTCGTGTATCAAAGTAATTATTAAAGTAACACTTTGAAGTCATATTGTCACCTGACTATAATAGGTGAGTCGCTTCGTAAATAAATGTAATTTCACCTATTTCTGCTTATATTTTGTTAGGATTTCTTAACTATTGTAATTTACATATAAAAAATACTATGCTTTAAATTTTAAATTGTGTAATGGGGCTAGTCATGACAGTAAGTCGGGGGCAAGTTGTTACTTGTTGTCATTTTTTAACATTACGTTTTGATCATGGCTCGAGGTAAGGCCGTATCTGAAGACCTGAGAAAAGCTATAATTAATTTATCAAAATCTGGCAAATCTGCCTAGAGTATAGCAAACACCTTAAATTTGTCTCGTTATACTGTTAGAGACATTGGGAGGATGTATAAAAATACTGGTTCAATTGCTACAAAACGAAATTTTATAAAAAATATCTTCGGTAACTGATGCTGAATTGCGAATTTTGTGTCGGATAGTGATTAAAAATCGACGTGCTTACTGTTGTGCTTTAGCTGTTCTTTGGAATGAATCCATAGGCAAAAAGTATTTCAGATCCACTTGCACAAGGGCACTAAAGAAAATTGGATACAATTTTTATAAGATAATACCATCTTTGTCTTATTTTTTTTATCATTTTATTGAACCAAATTTTTAATTCTTCAGGCGAAACATAAACAATCATTAACAAAAAAAAAAAAAAAACAAAAGAAAAATCGGTTAACTTGTGCTAAAAGTTATAAAAACTGGACGTTAGGAGAATGGTATAAAGTAATTTGGAGCGATGAATCCCGATTTGAGTTTTGCGTGGAAGATTCTCAAAGCAGAGTGATTAGAAGAAAATCGGAAACTTATCACACAGATTGTCTTCGGAAAAGTTAAGTTTCCTGCTTCTGTGATGGTTTAGGGATGCATGTCCGCTAGTGATGTTGGTAGGCTTTACTTCGCGGAAGGCATAATTAATGCTAAAAAATATATAAATATTTTAAAACAACATCTTTTGCCTACAATTGAAGAATTGCAGTCGAATGAAGACGACTACATTTTTCAACAGGATGGTGCTCCTTGCTATACTGCGAAGCAAGTGAAGTCATGGATGATGTAAAACAATATTAAATTGTTAGAATGGACTTCCGTAGTCCAGATTTATCAACTATCAAAACCTTGTGGAACAGAATGAAGAAGAAACTGAGAAACGGATCCTGCACGAACAATTGCCGAGTTAGAAGATTGACTACAAGAAATATGGAACTCTTTCCAACAGCTGAATTGTCAGAAGCTTGTAGACACCATGCCACGACGAATTGATGCTATTTTAAAAAGTAAGGGTGGAGTTACACAGTAGTAAAAATATGTTTTTATGTGAGAAAATTTGTGTAATAACATCATTATCTTTTCTTCATATAACATCGCTGATTTTCCAGTCAATATTCGAAATGTTTTTCGTTTTGTTTCCTCTAGGACAATATGATGTGTTTGACGAGTATAATACAGGTATATAACAGGTAATAGTTGTCTTTCATCTAGACATATTTGTCGATTTCCCTACCCTGTTTTGTGAATGTGCTCGGTTAGACCCAATCTTAGTTATCTTTCTTTAGAATCTTCAGATCTTCTTTTGTACGGGTCCTACATTCACCATCACTGCTGTAGAACATAATAATGTAACATTGTCCTTATGTTTTCAGGTCCAGTAAATATTGTTACAACTGGAGAGGACCCACAGGAGATGCCAGAAGAACTGGTTCTTGACGAAGATGATGATTCCACCACACGCACTTTAGAGAGATTAGCTTCGGCCGCAACGTGCCTAGTCGCGGGAGTAGAATACACCCACGGACAACAAGTAAGTAACCTACTTAACTATTTGCGATAGAATAATAATAATATTTTATTAGTGCTAATACATAGAGCACTGCGCGGATAAGCTTTTCTATATCCGCATCTGATCCGCTTCCGCAGCTTTTGTAAATAATAAATCCGCATCCGATCCGCATCCGCAAAAATATCCGCACAACAGGTTTTGCTGTCAGTTTGGAAAGAGCTAATATGTTTCGCCTTATTTGGTAATCACTGCTTTAAAACACTACTGAAAATTTTTGGATTTAAACTGAAACTAACTAAAGGGACGCCAAAAGTTTTGGGGCCTGGATGCGCTAATAATTTTGAAACCTAGAGAGAGACAAAAATTTTGGGGGACCTAAGCGTTCTTTTTCGTAGGGAGCAGGTGGCGTGCTGCTCATGAAATACCTGTTGATAGTACTGTCAAGTATCATATTAATGTTAACTAACATCTCACGTCAGTTTTACCTTTTCCAAGATGAGGAAAAAGTAATGCAACATGGCTATATATATATATTTTTTTAATTATTGAATTAGAAAAAAAAATAGAGAATTGTTATTTAGTAGAAGCTTAATATTTTTTTCAAATAGCAACATGTGTCATTTTTCAATTTTTGTCCATTTTAATTTTTGGAATTAGCAAGACATTTTACTTCGGGTAGTATAAAACAATTGGCAAGTTACATAATAAAATTTTCGAGAAAAATGTATATAGGTACATTTTGGTATTTAAATAAAACTTACTAATCAGTTTATGAAAAAAAAGCGTTTACTAGATTTAAAAGCCAGAATTAGAGCAGATGTAGGAAGAATTATATCGAAAGTGTACCAAGCAACTTTTTGCGTAGTCAAAACACAATCGCGTGTTTCTCCGAAAGTAACCGAAGATTTAATGTACACGCGGATATTGCAGACAAGCGGATATGACATTTTATCCGCATCCGCATGGTTTAAATGATAATTTATCCGCATCCGCAGAAAAGTTACGGATATCCGCCGATAATCCGCGGATACCCACGGATTTGCAGGGCTCTACTAATACAGCTACAAAAGATTGTTTACACAAGTCAACACAAAAGTATAAATACGAGGTGTGTAATTTAAGTAACCGGACTGAATGTATTAATTTTTTTTTTTTTTTTCGAATAGAATTACATTTCCCTCAAATAAACCTTAATAATCCCTCAAAATAAATTCTTTGGGAAACGCTGGAGACAGTTCTTTCAATTCTCATAGGTGTGTTGGAACTCGGATACTGGAATAGCTTTCAGCTGATTGGTTACGGACGTTTGAATGTTTTCGAGTGTCCCAAAATGATCCTTGAGGTGATTTTCAATCTTGGGAAGAGGAAAAAGTCACAAGGACTCAAGTCAGGCGAATAAGGAAGCTGAGAAGCTACAGGAATGTGCAAATCAGCATGCATTGGATCCTTGACTTGCTCATTCTTGCTCTTTTGGACCTTGGAGAGCTTGAAATTTGCCATTCCCGGCGTTTTGTTTCCGGGTCGTACTCATACACCCAAGTCTCGTCACCAATAATGACACGTTCAGGCAAAACCTGATAGCACATCGTTGCTCGAAATGAATGTCACTCATTTTTTAGAACGCACTAGAAAAAAACTGTTTAACGAAAAAAATCGCGAACGGATATAGATGTTCCTATGAACGTTGTGATTTTTGTTCCCAGTCCCATGTGAACCAACATGGGACAATTGTAATATGTTTTTGCTTTAATACATTCTTGATTATTTAAAAATTCATCGTAATTTTTAATCAGTCGTATGTTTTAGAAGTCAAATGCTTAAGAATTTACCATAACCGATAAGGATATATTAAGTATGCATGCATAGTCAATAGATTTCAAGCGCTATTGAATATTACTACAGTAAGCAAAATTATAAATGCGTTATCGACTTCTTTATAAATATCTAGCAAAAATATTGTTATTAGCATGTTGTGGCTGAATCTCTTTTATTCCTTGCTATATATGCATTTATGCAAATATTGAATGTCTCCAAACGAGGACTGCAGAGATGATTGATTGATTGCCGGGACTTATTAATGATTTTATTTATTTTTGCAAAGGCTCGGAATCGCCGATTCCTGAAATCTCGAGTTTCCAGAAAACTTAATTGGTGTGAACCGAAATAGTACAACAGGAATTTTTCATCAGATTATGTTTTCGGAAAATAACGCATTTTTTATGTTTTTTTGTTGTAGATGTAAATATTTAATACGTTATGTAACACGCTGAACCAGTACGCTTTCATGGTGTAGTGGTTAGCTGTCTGGCTTTCTAAGTTGCAAACTTAGTGTTCGCTTCCGCGCTGGACGCAATTTAATTTTTTGTTTTTTTTTTTGCATTTTTATTGTTTAAATTATATTGTCAAAATTCTTGTTATATTTGGGCAAATGTTGCATTTAATTTTTAAAAGCGTAAATTTAATAACATTTAATAATTTAATAATTCAGTGGAAATTGTTGAAATTGAATACACTAAATCGAGGGTCGGAGTTATGACTTAAAAAAACCAATGGAAGCCATAGGCGCAATTTTCAAATTCTTAATGAACCTTGCTATATAAAAAAAATACTGCACATGTTTAGAAACCTAAATAATGGTATTAGGCATTCGAATTAAAATTAACAAAAAAAAAAAAAAAATAACATAAATTTGTTTTGGCATCCTAAATTATCATCATTCACATACTAAATACCTGCGAAACCCTGAAATGTGTGAAAATTCACACTTCACATCAATTTTTACGTCTGAAATTACCACTTCCACCTAAACAGGAAGGAAATTAATAATAATATTTTGATTTGAACAATCTAGAACTTATTCTTTATTTGATTAATAGGTATAATACACTAATAGATTTAGTCTGTCGTCATCTATAATTAACTTTATACCCATATCTTCCACCAGGCTCAGGATTTAATCTGGAATATCTGAAACAAAAGACAATGAATAATTACTATTTGTATTACATATTCGTACGGAATATCAATTTTTACATCATTAAAGCAGAATTAGAATAAAAATCAACAAAAAATTCAAAGTAAATAATATATAGGTTATTCCAAATCTTTAAGCGGAACTAAATGCAATTTAAATTTTCTTAAGTAGTCACTAGGTAACTTTTTATATATTGAAGTGGGCTTTTCCTAAACAAAATAATCAAAAGCTTCAATCAATCGGTAAAAGTTTTCCGATTTGAAAATCTAGTTCCGTTTAAAATAAATAAATCGCCTATAGCAGGGGTGGGTAATCTTTTGGCTGTCGGGCCAAATTGCAAATGAAAATTTGACCTCGGGCCAAAAAGAATTTGTTTTCTAATTTTAAATATTGTTTTTGTAACGAAGGATATTTCTAAAAGCAATATTTTTAACCCAAAACGTGTATTTATTATGCAATTTAAAGAAAAAAATCAGCTGGGGCCATCACAGGACCGCCCGCCTTCATAAAGTACTTGTATAAAATAAATTCTAGCAGCAGAGTAGAAATAACTTGCCCTAATATTTTCTAACAGAGATATTATTTATCATGACCATGGAAACCTTACATATAAGTATGAAAAAATCGAAATTTTTCGTTTTATCAAAAAACGTCTCAAATAAAAGTTATTAGTTATTGCATTTATAGCAACTTTTGTTAAATAAGACAAGTCTTGACATGTTTATGCAACTATCTACTACAATATTGTTCAGTCTGATTTAGGTGTTCGACTGATATAGACGCGTTTTCATAGCACTGTTTTTGTAACCATGGAAGACGCAGCAAAATCTCAAAGAGCAATAATTTTCTTTTTGTGGAAAGGTGTGAAAACATCAGAAATTATTCAGCGTCTGCAAGGAGTATTTGGTGAGTCTGCAGAATCCAAAAGTACTGTTTATCGGTGGATTGATCGTTTTAAAACCGGTAGAATATCACTAGAAGACGATCCATGCAGTGGGCACCCAAGCACGTCGGTAAATGAAAGAAACATTACTGCCGTCGAAGACCTACTGAAAGAGGACAGGTGAATGACTATTCGTCAAATTAGTATACGCCTAGGGATAAATAAACGACAAGTTCATGACATCTTGCATGATTGTTTGGGCGTTAGCAAGGTTTCGCCGTGCTGGGTGCCAAGGCTGTTGGGACCAGAACAGAAACTCAATAGGTCTGATACTTGTCGTCAACTAAATGGAGATTATGTTGAAAAACTACATTGTAATATTGACGAAAATTAACAAAATAATAAAAATTATAGCTAAATTCCCAGAACTTGGGAAACATCCCTCGTATTTTCTGTACTTGTTGAATTAACCATGATCTCTATGACCTTACCTTAAGGCTGCGTACAACCCCCAGAGCTTATTAGTTTCTTATACAAAACTAACAATCTGATAAAAAATTAGTATCAATCTATACATCAAATTTTGCACCGAATTTTTATCTATCTAATAGGATATTTTTAATTGTAGAAACATTTATTGTAAAAATATTATGGCTCAATAACTTAAAAATAGACATCAGCGATATTGTTCTGTATTTTTTAAAATCTATTTGTGGGTTTCGAATAACTTTTATTTTTATTTAGTTTTGTGTAGAAATGTTCAAATAATACGTCAACATTTTTTTCGACTTGTTTACTTATAGTTTAGAGCCTTCGTCGAAAAATATTATACTTGATGATAATAGAATGCCACTTGGTACACGTATTCTTCACGAAAAATAAATCATTTTTACCCGTATAACCTATTTTGAAAACCGCGGCAGATTCAAGATGGCGGCAAAAATAGAATACCAAGTACAATAACTATAAGTAATTTTCACAATAGAGCAAAATATCACAAACAAATTTGTAGAATGAAGCTTTAGCTACAATTTGCCGCATCGTACGCAAATACGCATCGATTGGTTTACAAGATTACAATTACAATTGGCGTCTATAATGCAATTTGCATATTTACAATTACATAACAGTTTTTTCTACAATTAAAAATATCTTATTAGATAGATAAAAATTCGCTGCAAATTTTGATATATAGATTGTTATTAATTTTATTTCCGATTATTAGTTTTGTATAAGAAACTATTAAGAACTATAGGCTTGTGCGCCACCTTAAGGGTATTTTTGAAATCTACGAAATAAATTAGTTTGACAAACCTTGATTGTCATGATGAATTAATTTGTGATGATTTCCATCATGGTGATGTTTACCGTGTACGTGCATTCTTCTGTTATCTACTACTAAATTGTGCTCATTGAAAGGCGCTTCTGCCAGTTGTTCTTCTGGCTTATTCATCCAGTCGTCATACTGCTCAGCTTCGTCATCTATATCATCGTCCAGTGTATCCTCCTCCGGCGCTAGACAAAAAAAAGTAAATGAGCTGATGCCACCACATAATCGACCGTCACTACAAAGTACTTAATGTTACGCATATACAACCCCCAGAGATTAAAAATTTCTTGTACAAAACTCAGAAATAAAATAAGTAACAATTTATATATCAAAATTAGCAGAAAATTTTTATCTACAGGCTATTCCAAACGTTTAGGCGGAACTAAATGGAAATTTCATTCTCTTAGGTTGTCACGAGAAGGGACCTTGCTTGGGTTATTTCATGTTTCACGTTTGGTAAGTAAAAATTTAAAATTCCAAGAGTGAAACCATGGAAACGAATGACATATGTCAAAAGTTTATATATTTTTCCATATTTTGAAGACAAAAAAAATAAATAAATGGGAAATTTTTATTAAGAATGACAAAAAATTAAAATGTAATGAAGAGGACATTTTATAATGACAATCAATTTAATCTAGAATTTGTAAAGTGAGTATGATTTACAAAGCTTAAACAAAATGACCAAAAGTCCGTATTAATAGATAAAAATTACTAGATTTCAAAATCTAGTTCCGCCCAAACGTTTGGAATAACTTACAGTCTGTTCCAAACGGTTAAGCGGAACTAAATGGTAATTTATTTCTTTTAGGTTGTCACGAGAAGGGACCTTGCTTGGGTTATTTCATTTTTCAAGTTGGGATGTCAAAATTTAAAATTCCAACAATGAAACCATGGAAACGAATGGCATATGTCAAAATTAAATATATTTTTTTTATATTTTAATGACACAAAAAATCAAAATATAAAGAAAATGACATTTTAAAATGATATTAACCTTAATCAAAAAATATTTATTGTAAGTATGATTTACAAAGCTTAAACAAAACGGCCGAAAGGCACGATTTAAACGATGAAAGTAACTAGATTGCAAAATCTAGTTCCGCTTAACCGTTTGGAACAGACTGTATAATATGAGCTGTTCACTTTTGTAAGAACAAACTAAGAGGGAATTTTGTTTTCAATAGTTTGCACCTTTGAAGCTGTATGTCATGTTGGTATTAAAAAATGTCACTTTTTTAAAATGTCGATCCATTTGACATATGTCATAATGAAAAATGATATCTTAATTGTAATGATCATAACCTTATCAACCTAAAGTCGGTTTTACAGCGTAAGGAATATTTTTAATTGACATTTAAAGTCAGTAACACACTATAAAAGTAACCAAAATAACCAGATCTAGTGTGTTCTTACAAAAATGAACAGCTTATATCTGTCTCATTTTGTAATACTAAACTAAGAGGGAATCTTAATTTTTTATGTTGTATATTTCAAATATCATCTTAGGGTGGTAATTCTGAAATGATACCTTTCAAAATATTTGACAATTCATAATTGACATTAAATTATATGTCAATTTAGTAACAATAATTATATAAAACACAAATTGACAAGTTTGTGAAATATATTTTATGCAACCAGAACAGAAAATATGAATAAACGAAAACAATTAGGTATATTATTATTATTATTATTATTTATTATATACAAAAAACACATAGTATACATAACGCTTATGGAAAACTTTTGGAGAAAAATGTGAAATTGTGAAAGTGTGTAAGACGATAGGAGCTGTTTGTCCTTGCTTCGGATTGGTTTAGAACATCATCCCTATTACAATGTTAAAATATTGTTTTTAGTCCAAATTGACAGATGTTCAGTATCGTACATTGTATTTCATAATATCATTGTCTTCGAGTAGAGATTGTTAATCGCGAATATTGTAATATTTGTAATACGTAACTAACAGGGAAAGTTCATTTTTTATGTTGTATATTGACAATACATTTATAATATTATCATAGTATTGGTTCACACGGATACGCCAAAGTCTGTTTACACCACAACATTCACCAAAGTAACCAGATCTATGGTCTATTTCAAATTAGAAAAAAGTAGATAGCGCTGTGAACCGAGTACGATTTACACTGGACAAATACAGTATAGCGGGAAATTTAAAATAAGTTACAACTAGGGCATGGGCGTAGTACCTGGGTTAGCAAGTGTTTTGATTTTTTTTTAAATATAGTTGTTTAAGATCAATATATATAAAAAAAATAGCTAATGACAACTTACAAAAATGAAAATTCCGGTTAGTTCCGCCTAATCGTTTGGAATAGACTGTAGTTTCGTATTACAAAATGAGACAGATAATGTCTAGGAGGATATTTTTAACTGTAAAACAATACTGTCGTGTAGTCTTCTTATTTATTTTTTAATGGGTGATACTACAGGTCAAAAGAAGGCGAAAAATCTTAAAACACCTTAGTAAAACTTTTATAATAAAAGAGATATTAATTTTGTCGTAAAAATGACATAAATTAATTTATTCTTTCGTAGTTTGTTTGAAAAAACATAGATGTCACAACGCTGCCATTAAATATTAAAACTGTCTATTAAATTTATCCACATCTCACAGCGCATAGTCAACTAATTTTAGAGTTGTGAACGCAGCTTAAATTTGGATATTTTTAATGTTAATTTTTAAGTACATGAGGTTAAATAAAATACGAATAAATATAAATTTATCACCTTCAGCTTCTGGATGTGGGTGATCCAATGGAGTAGCTTCTCTTTTATGTCTTGGTAAGCCCATTTGGTTATTCTGTGGACCTACAGCCATAAACTCTTTGGGCATGTTTACTGGCTTGGCAATAACGGTTGCTAATATTAGACCCAAAACTGTGATGGTAAGCTTCATATTGATATATATCTACAATTATAAAAAATTAATATGAAATATGAATTTTCACACATCTTACTATCCAACTCTGACGTCATTTCAACTTTTTATACTACAGAATATAGTGGGGGAAAAAATAAGAGACAGTGATATATTTTATACCTTCCATCTCTTATTACTTTTCATTGCCAACTTATTAAACAATTTTTAGGTTCAGATGGCAGACAACAATGTGGTTTTACTAAACCAATTTATAAATATTGTTTAATTGTGCTAAGTTTATATTTAATTATATGTTCTAAATAAACTTCTTATCAACTTAATAAACTACGAAAAGTTAAGTTGTAAACAAAAACTAAAAAGTTGCTGGTTGGTACGACTGATAAGTATACAACTGTCATCCAAAACTACCTCCGGCCAAATTTTTGGTTGACAGTTCTGTACTTTTCAGTCGTAACACCAACTTTTTAGGTTTTGTTTACAACTTAACTTTTAGTAGTTTATTAAGTTGATAAGAAGTTTATTTAGAACATATAATTAAATATAAACTTAGCACAATTAAAAAATATTTATTAATTGGTTTACTATAACCAAATTGTTGTCTGCCATCTGAAACTAAAAAGTTTTAAGTTCGCAATGAAAAGTAAATTTAAAAAAATACTTAATGATTTCTTTAAATAATTAAAAACTTATTACTTTCATAAATATTGTTAATTATTATTATTATTATTATTGAGAAAAGAAAGAAAAAACTCACTACACCACACACTCGTCGAAAAATTTCTTACTATTATTATTATTGATATTGAAATTGCATTTACTTTGCTTGTGTATACTATTTATTAATAATAAATAATATCGTTTATAAACTTTTTAATTTTTCAATTTTTTACTATTTGGAAATAAAGACCAACAAGAAACAAAAGAAAAAAACACTTATACCGCAATGAATTTTTATCTTAATATCGACACCTCTTTATTTTGGGATTATATCCGAGATGATTCCAGTCACTCCTTTGTCATTGGTCAGTTTTTGATAAGATATTAAATTTTTATTGCTACACTATTTATAAGCAGGGCACATTACAAATATATATAATTACATTTTATTTCTACAGATAACACATGTGCCGCTTTTTATAAAAAATGACCTACTAAAAGTACCGTTGCATATATTTGCCAGGCTCTATTAACGAGAATTAATAGAAATGGCAACGATTAATCGAATGACTGAAATACAGACAGATACGAATGACGTTATAAAGGTTTCCTAGCTATAGGGAGTCTTTGTTCAGCCGCCCGTGTGTGGTACACACCCTAAACACTCATTCGACCCTACCGCGTTATAGCTACCTATTCCTAAAATCAATAATATATAAATAATATTAATATATTGAATAAAAGAATTCTTGACCGTATTTTATAGATAAATATATAGGTATTTTCTTGGGTTTCGGTCGATAATTAAAAGCAAATTTAGTCAAATATTTAAAAAGATTTATTTATTTGCTAACTAGTTTCGGTTCTATCTGAACCATTCTCAAAGCTTGCAAATATATTATAAAATAGAAATATATCAGATAGAACCGAAACTAGTTAGCAAATAAATAAATCTTTTTAAATATTTGACTAAATTTGCTTTTAATTATCGACCGAAACCCAAGAAAATACCTATATATTTAAATATTAATATAATTTTTAATTTACCTTAGTTGAAAATATTCTGACAAATATAAATTTAAATTAAAAACCTTGGTTTTATAACACCCGAAGTATTTGTTTTGTCTCCATGTCGAAATTTTGGACAATAGCATATTACTCAAATTTAAATTTGCCGTAAATAAACAATGTACAATATATTGTGTTAATTTGACCAAAACACAATAATATGCTTGCAATTGTATTGATATCTCGATTATTGTTTTATATTGAAACATATTTTAAAATAAATTAGTAAATAATTTATACAACAATAGCATGAAAAATAATTTTAAAATTATTAAATTTTCTTGTCTCTCTCATTAACACATATTTCCTAACTTACTCTCTTAAGTTAAGTTATTTAGAGATTAAAATTAAGCGAGAACTGGTACGGCACGTGTCAGCAAGTTGGGAAAAACATTTTGATGACCAAAGTTTATCCAAAGAAATAATGGTAGTATTATACCTAGTAGGGACATAAATACTGTTACAAATATTTTATGAAATAAAATTAAAACTACAATTAAGTTTTTCACCAAATTTTATTGACATTTGTACTTATGCATAAGATATTCATAATTTATATAATGATTCAAAATGGCCACCTTTGGCTTTAATGCAAGCCTTAAGTCGTACAGGCCAATCATCGATAGCCGCACGTACGACTTCTATGGGAAAATTGGCTACAGCTCGAGCTAAAGCCTGTTTCAGAGATTCAATATTTGGATATCGTTTGTGGCAAACCATGTCCTCTAAAACGGTCCATAGATTGTAATCTAAAGGATTCAAATCTGGACTTGCAGCGGGAAAATCTTCTACGCCGATAACATCAGGAACATTGTTTAAAAGCCACGTTTGGGTTGTTTTAGCCTTATGGCCTGGAGCAGAATCCTGTTGGAAGGTTCATGACTGATCTTGAAAGAGGGCATGATTGAGGGGTTTCACAACATCTTCCAGGACCGTTTGTTAATAGACTTTAGCTGATGTTGTCACCCCTTTTTCACAAAAATAGGTCGGTTACTCCATCATATGAAACGCCCCACCAAACCATCACTGAAGCTGCGTGGTGACCTTTTTCTATCCTTGGAACTACTTCCGAGGCTTCAGTAGATGACCTGGGATAAACCCTGTCGTTTTGTTTGATGAATTTTTCCTGTATAGTAAACATTTTCTCATCGGTAAAAAGGATTTTTTGTGTTTGTTGCCTGCGTACTTGATTAACAAGCGTTTCGATTTTTCGATCCTATTTTTTTTAAGAGACACAGTTAGTAATTTTCCAGTGCGGCGTTTGAAGGTCCCAAGACCCAAGTCTTTTTTCAAAATGCGCGCCATTGATTTTCGAGAAATTTTTATTTCGTGGGACATAATTTTTTGTTTTCGCAACGGATTTCTTGTTATTCTGGCTTTAACAGCTTTGATAGCTTGTGTGCGTACTGTTCTCGGGCGCCCGGATCTTTTTCGGTCCTTTATGTCCCCAGTTTCCTCAAACAATTTAATGCACCGATACACAAACATTCGACTAATGCCGAGCGGACGTAGCGTCTTAAAAATGTTTGATTTTTCCATCTTACATTTATAAAGCGCAATAGCCGCAATTCGGTTTTCTTTGTCTGACCTTTCCATAGTAACACACAACACAAAATCAAATTCTTTCCACAGTAAAGTAACTTATAGGTTAACTCACGATTATCAACTGTCTAAATTTGGGTGCGTTCATTTGTATTATTTTTATTGGGTGCGTTCATTATTGTAACTGTATTTATGTCCCTACTATAGTGCG
Source organism: Liopterus haemorrhoidalis (assembly GCA_963971575.1). NCBI lineage: Eukaryota > Metazoa > Arthropoda > Insecta > Coleoptera > Dytiscidae > Liopterus > Liopterus haemorrhoidalis. Next base: position 41,056,017 of record OZ020619.1, read on the forward strand.
TTCAAAGGTGAGTTTGCAGTATAGCTCTTATGGCAAATGGGAGCGGTGTTGCCAAATGTTGTAAAAGTGTCAATTGTGTCAATTATAATAATATGAAAAACTCGTATGATTTACAAAAATCAACTCTTATAAAACTCAAAATAACACTCAACAAAAACAAATGGCCATTTGTAGAATACTGCGTCTTCACAAATCAGCGCGTTTTAGAGCTCGCAACGTCGACAAGCAAGAAAAGGATAGCGTCATTGTGTAAACCCATTAGAGAGTATGAAAAAGAACTACTCCATATGCCCCGTACTGCAAACTCACCTTTGAACGCACTATAGGTACTTAAGGATATGCGATACTGAGAAACAGGGGCATATCCAGAAATTTATCAAGAGGGGTTAATTTTAAAAAAAGTTGTGAACGATATTCCTTCGCCCAGGATGTTTGTGAAATAGGATAAAAAAATTAAATTTCTTTCATAATAAACTATTTATTGTCAAAGATTAACAGAAAATCAGTCATAGCCAAAATCACAGTAAATGAAATTAAACTTATTTATGGCCGGTTGCTAAAGTAAGATTTATCCTTAACTCAAGTTAAAATCATTTGTTTTTGTATGTTGTAGCATACAAAAACAAATGATTTTAACTTGAGTTAGAGAAAACTCTTACGTTAGCAACCCGCCATTAAAAGTAATTATTTCTTATAATATAACTAACGAAAATTAACAATTAACAAAGAATATCAGGCATGTACTAACAAAGATCACAGTAAATAAAATTAAACTCTTATTCAAAAATAATTCTTTCTTATAACGAAATACAGCAATGAACAGAAAAAATTAGTCAAAATCGTTCATAACCAAAATCACAATAAATGAAATTAAATTCGTGCTGCATGTCATAAAATGCTCCCATTCTATGACTTTCATTAAGATAGCTTTGTAAGTATAAATAGTCAGCTACTGTTTTGTGATTAATTTGAATATTCAGTTAAAAATCTGAATCTTAAAAATCAAGACATCAACAAACTAGTAAATTTGACATATTTGTATACCAACCGGAACAAGGGCTGAAAACCGGGACTGTCCCGGTCAAACCGGAACGTATGGTAGCCCTATTTAAATTATAAAACACTAACATTGACTAAATATCATATTATGATATTAAAAATAAAGTTATCACAATTTTCCATTTTTGTAAAAGAAAACTACATATTTAAAAATTGTTAGGGTGAGCTGCAGCCCCCTAGCCCCCCCCCTTAAATACGCCCCTGCTGAGAAAGTATCAATACTTGGATATCGATAATATCAAATAAAAATTATCGACACCGGTATCGTATCGAAAAAAAATATCGATATTTTCAAGTATCGAAAGAAAAAATGAGTATACATGCAATATATAAATGCAATTTTCCATATAACCGTAAAGCGTGCAAGATGTTTAGTACCTTCCTTTCCTTGTTGTCGCAGGGTAAATATTCTTTCCTCCAAAAGGCATGCTGTATGAAATCGGAGACCATAAACTGTCATGAGCTCCCGGTCTATTATACATAAAGGTGTAATATAGAAAAAAAATCTTTTTTTTTTTTAAATATATTTATTGTAACTAAACAATTTAAATTAAATAAATATATAAATTTGTAAGTTTTAACAAAATGTTGTATAACATTATTCATTGTATAAGAGTCTTCTTATCTGTTTCCCTGATTTCGCACCTATAAAAAAGAAGAAGGATAGTTAACAATAAATGTCAAATTGTTTAATTTTATTACCTAAGTTTTCAAAGACTTCTTTGGTTGGGTTCCATATATACTCAGAAGTATGTAACTCTAAAAATTCAAATACAGTTAATACACCGGATGTATTCTCTAAATATGTTTTTTTTTTTTTTAGAAATTACTATAAGATAGATATGTGAATACAAATGTCAAATCAAATCAGAATGTATTATAAAATGTCGGCAAATGTAAACAAAATAAAATTCAGCGATACCAATACAAATTTATCTTTATTAAATAAAAAATAGTTATGTTTTAGTAAAATAAAAGAGTGAAGAGCAATATTAGTCTATAATTCAAATGAAAAAAATCTATTTAGTTATTTTATCGCCACTAAGTTTGTACAAAGTGCGTTGATTGGCCGACTAGCCTATAAAAAATGAATAATATTGGACATTTCCCCGCAGCAAAATGACAAGTATAGGCTATTCCAAACGTTTATGCGGAACTAAATGGAATTTTAATTCACGAGCTCACTTTTTAATGATTAAAGAGAGATTTTGTTAAACAAAATAATCTAAAAAAAATCTATTTTTCCATATTTAGTTCTGCTCAAATCAAATAAACAGGCTGTATACCATGACAATTTTTTTGGGTAATTTGATCACGTACCATACAAGTGGTTAGTTAGTGTTACCATAGCAACTGTAATTTAAGAAGGAAGTATTAAAAACGATCTTATTTATTCTTATACCTGTAGAGACATCCATTTTTAAATGATATGCCTCAGAATCATTTTCTCCCTCTGCAAAAAATGTGTAATTATATTTTTAAGATATATTTTTTTGAAAAATACATCTCACTTTTAATGGTATTTGCTTCTGTATCAATTTTTGTTTGTTCTTCCAATGGTTTCATATTTTTATTTCCTTTCTGGTTTAATTCAATATGTATGCTGCCATCTATGAGTGGTATATCGATATGTAGGTTAGTATTGGATGATAAACCAACTACTTTTTCGTTATTATTTAGTTTTATTGAAATCTGATGTTCAGTTGTTGGAATTGTATGTGTTGAACAATATAAAAACATAGTTAAGCAGAGTATTTTCAAAAACATATTTGAGGTTAAGTTTATAGTTCACTTTGGCGATCAGAGATGGTGCTAGCTACACTAAAAACACGAAATGTTAATAGATTGAGCTGTGATGAAATATTTAATTATTTTCAATTTATATTGTGATTTATTTGAATAATCTACGCTTTAATATAACGATTTAATATTGAACTAATTATTTACTTTAATAGTTGCTAACTGTGTTTTACTGTAAAACATTAATGTGCCTTTTTATGGCCACTTATAATTATTTTTATCAATGTTAATTATTGATAACATTATTGTTTTTGTCTTATTACGTTGTAGAATATTAACGAATTTTAAGAACTGAATCGACTTTAATTTAAAATTATTTTTACTGCAATAGATTTTAAGTAGAGCACCCCAATGATTCCCAAATATTTATCTTATTTAAAACTGAATTGTGCAGATACTAATTCTTCTTCATTCTAAACAACTTTTCTTATATATATTTTTGCTGTAAATTGAAAAATAAGTGAGATTTCCTAGGAAGAATTTCTTTGGAGTCTCCCCGCAACTCCCCAAATATTAATTTAATTGAAAAAATATACTTATTTAACTCTGAAGCCTTTCTAAAATGCAGTGTAATGCTGTAGTTAGTTAAATTAATTATTTTGTGATGTCCTCCATATTTCTTTCCACCGTGTAAAAATAACATATTTTCATACCTTAAAGCAGCGTTTCTCAACCGGGGGGCCGTGAAGTTTTCGTCGGGGGGGCGCGAAGTCATACAAAATCGAAACATGAAAATATAATAAAAATGCACTCAATCTTACAAGATATAAATTTTATTCATATTTATAAATACGAGTATCTTATATTGATATTAATAAAAGTATACCTTTCACAACATAAATAAAATAAATATTCTATTTATTTTTATACTTAATATACTTATTTTGACAACTAATTTAAACTACAGGTTATTTCAAATGTTTAAGTTGTCCCTAGCTAACTTTATAATGAGTAAATGGGCTTTTACTAAACAAAATGATCAAAATATTCATTTAATCGATAAAAATTACTAGATTTGAAAATCTAGTTCCGTTTTAACAAAATAAACAGACTATAAGTAGACTATATCAATGTCAAATAAATTGTATGTGTCGGTTAATGGGTTCGCGTTAGAGGTACTTCAAGTGTTTTTAAGTTGTGCTTTGAAGTAGGTACGATTTGAAAGTGCAATATTTGTTATTATATATTTCTTTAATTGCTCTCCGAACTACAGGTAACTCAAGAGTAAGGATGCACTTGGGATGGAATTAAGGATGGAAGGCACTTTGAGCATTTGTAAATAAAAATACTTTACTTTCAAGTCGTTATAGGGACTATAATCGTCCTTTAAAAATATCACAGTTTTTTGTGTCAACCGTAAAAGATATTAAAAAAATGTTTAAGGAAAAGTTGTTGAAAAGCTCTGTCCAAAGATATCCAATATGACATACGTTCCCATTTAAAAATTCGAAATTGTCCTTGATGTCCTGTAATTCCGTTTTTTTCCGGAAAATTTCAATACTACCATTCAATTTTGTGGATAAATTTGAGTTCAAAATTTTTGATGTGTGAGTGACGTGTGAGCAACGTCGCCTTTTCGAATAAACTTGTGTTCCCATCCATGTTATACATGGATGTGTTGATACACCATATATATATGTCAGCGAAAATATAATTATGCAACATTTACCCTAATTAACGATCATGGTGTGCTATATCGTTGCTAAGCACATTGTTTTATGTAAATAAAATAGTAGAAAATATATAATATGATGTGCGATATATATATATATATATATATATATATATATATATATATATATATATATATATATATATATATATAATTCTATTAATTTTAAAAATTGTTATTTTATATCGTGACTATTAACTAAGCTCTGATGAACCATAGGACAGACCGTTCGGCTAGACTATGATTAACCGTTCCTGTCCGATCCAAACATTTTAATGTGGAAATACATTAACTTATAAATTTGACAATAATATTGGACTGAGGATGATTGGATTACCGATCGAAACGTCTCGATAAAAATTGTTTTAATAAATATATGACGAGTATGACATAAGAATTTTATTTAATATATATATATATATATATATAGGGGGGCCGCAGACAATATTTATGTAATTTGGGGGGTCCCAGGCCATAAAAGGTTGAGAAGCACTGCCTTAAAGCATACACTAGAAAACATACATACTGTGGGGGCATTTCTAGTATCGGTCGAAACGGTTGGCTGAATTAATTTAAATATTTTCATTGTACTTCATGATACTTACTTTGAAAGGCCCTTCCACATAGTGGGTTCCAAGACTTGCGAGTGGAATCAAGTCTGAAACCCTAAAGGTCCACTGGTTGGTTGCTATAATTCTTCTGACAGGAATAAGGGTGTGTGAATTAAAGTCTGTATTTTACTTAATCTACGTTTAATATTTAGTTAAGATTATAATTACACTAGAACTTACAATTAAAAGATGGCTACGAAATCCGATAAGAGAGACTCCACAAAAACCTTAGAATCACCGAACACCATATAAGCTTTTTAAACACCTCATAAGCCGTTAAACACCTCACAACACTCGCAGTGTTTAACCCATTATCGAGGTTCGTTCATTTCATCACAACTGTCCTCAACACTTCCAGACTACTTCTGGTTAGGTCAACCAAAAATACTTGGGAAGTTCGTCTGACTCCGGTGATGGTTTACTCACGACTCCCCTGTCTCTCACAATATTTCTCCTGCCCTTTTCTTAAAACTAATAATTTGATCTCTGAACCCCATTTTTTGTTGTTATAAAAATAATCTCTCCAATTAACATCAAAAACCTTTTTAACTTATCTTAAAGACTCATATTCCCAATAATTCATAAACCCAACTAATTATTTTTTACTCTAATTATCTACGAAGTCCATATCACTGAAAATATATGGTCGCATATCAGCATCTGTGTAAACATTCGACTATGTACTTGAGATAAACGTTGACTACATTTTAAACAAATCTTATAATATACAATCCGTAATTGCATCCCTGTCTTTCAACATTTAACTAAAATAATACAGTCATAACTCAGCTAATCTTTGAGGATGTTTATCTTAAAATTGATTAGTTTTTATATACATACACATACAGCCAAGTGGCTCACCATTGCTATCTTTCTTAATATTATAGATAGAGATTCGGTTAAATGGACAAAGTTCGAGTTTTTTACATAGGAAATATCATGACAGACTCAAAAATAATTTTAGATGTTTCGTTGACCAGATATTTTGAAAATAATTTTTTTTTTAAATGGAATACCCTGTATATTGTTAGGCCATTGGAACAACGTTTCTTTTTGTCTTTCTAAAAAACTAAATATGTTTATAATGAAATTTTTGTAATAACGGAGATATCAACGTTACAAACTTATAAAAATAGTACGATTAAAAACTTACATATATTAGAAACAAAAGTAAAAATTACCAAGTATTTTGGTTACAAATATTGTTCGAATAAATATCCATTACTGTTTAAACACAATCTTATTCTTTATTTTATGTTTCGCATTACTTTGCGTAACATATTTTTAGAAATTTTGCTGCAAGTAAGAGATATTATAGTCACCTGAAACATGTAAAAAGTATGAGGATGAAAAAATAAAAAGAAAAATAAACAGTTATATCCCCCAATCTTATTTATATAGATAAAGATATAAAACTAATTTTTTCGTTTATTACAAGTGACATTTTATAATTTTCAAAATGCTGTTAAGCAAACACTTTATCAAAATTGACTGGATTAAATTTCTTTATTAATTCTTTGGCACCTTTTTCAAATCTTACTCTTTCTTTCTCGTGGCATTCCGTTGCATGTAGACCTGAAATTTAAAAAAAATATATTTATATTAACCTTTCCTCCGGACCCTTAGACTCCGCGGAACCCTTAGGGTCCACGAGTGATGTGAAAGGGGCCCTTGAGCCATAAATGCAATATTTAAGTTTTTCTCAAAAACCATACATAAAAATAAATTACTATGAATTTTATATATCTCATCATCAATGGCGCGACAGCCTGAGTTAAGCCTAGGCCTCCTGTTTCCAGATTTCATTTTTATAACGGCATTAATTCTTCTAGGCATAGTATCTACAAGGTCTTGGCATTGTCGTAGAGTAAAAGTATCCCATATTTCTTGAAGCTTTAGTCTTAATTCTGGAATTGTTCTAGCCGGTGTTATACGCAATCGTTTTTTCATTTCGTGCCAAAGTGTGTCGATAGGGGATAAGTCTGGGCTACTTGAAACCTACTCTAAAAGTGGAATAGAATGATTACGGAACCATTTCAAAGATTTTTTTGACGTATGGCAAGCGGCTCCATCTTGTTGAAAAATAAAATCCTCCCCAGAGATTAATGCATGTTCCATAGTTGGCAACAGAGACTCCTCTAAAATACTTAAATATTTGGCTGGGTTAACAATGCCATCGATAAAGTGAAGTTTTCCTACACTTCTTGCAGACATTGAACCCCACACCATGACAGATGCTGGAAATTTCAACTTCCTTTTCAAGCAATCGGGATGATATGCTTCATGTTTCTGCCGAACAACTATGCTCCGGTTGTCCCCTACACAGACTTCAAACCTAGACTCAACACTCCATTTCACGCTGGGTCCGCCAGGGTTTTATACCACCGGCCTGAACGACCTGCTGCTTAAATGAAAAAGTGTATAGACAATACGGATGCATACTTTGATGAATAAAATAATTCCTTATATTTGTAAGTTATCAACCAACTTTTTTTCTACAAATTTTATCCTTGACGATCTAATATAAATATATATACGCTCCTATAAATGTAGTGTCGTATAAATGCTAGCGTAAAAGTTTTCGTCATATAAATATTGGCGTAAAATAGCGTAAGTTATTGGTAATTTTCCTTACTCATAAAGGATTGCAACTCTTCTTTTAGTCCTTTCAATTGCGCTTCATCTAAAAGATCCGAATTTTCAGGATAATTAAACATCTTTGCTTCAACTAATTTATAACACATGCTTTTTTTGAATTTGTCTCTCTTCTTAGCTTCTGAACAAATTAATAAAATTATTATAATGCTTATTAATAATATAGTTTTCATAGTTTAAGAAATTGTTTTCATCTGTATTGAATTTTTCAAAGATTTGTAAATAATTCGGAATACGAGGTATATATATTCAGATTAAACAATAAAAATATTGCTTCCTTATTGCACATAGTGTAAACATATTTCCTTATCGACGACTTTAAATTAATTGTAAAATGTTATGCTTGGTTTATATACGGAACAAGAATAAGGAATAGGAAATAAGAATAGTACACAAGATGTTAAAACATGGCTGCACCGTATATCGGTTTATGTAGGAATGAAATTTAACTTAAACATAAGAATAGTTGGTAACATTCAACTTCTATTCTTATTTCAAGAATAAGACACGATAAGCCTGCGCACAGCAATCAAAATGTCTGCCGTAATAAAGTTTGTTCAACAGATGTTTTTCAGTTGTGATCAGAGGGTTGTAAACAACAATAAAATGTTTTTATTATTTTTATTTATTCTTCTTGTAAGTTTTAAGAACCTCTCAAGTGACAAACGTTAAACACAGGCCAACGCAAGTACGCAGGTGCAGCGACGAAATGTTATGTCCTATATAAACGGTTTAATATTTTTTATTATTGTGAACTATTCTTATTTCCTATTCCTTATTCTTGTTCCGTATATAAACCAACCATTACAGCTTATAAGACAAATTAATAAAATTGGACTGTTTTTACCTAACTGTTCCTACCCCCAGCATATAAGGGAGGTATTGTGATCATACCGATTTTGACATTTCGAGATTTCGATGGATCTCCACAATTGAGATCTGTCTGTCTGTCTGTCTGTCTGTATAAACGTTCAGATCAAATTCGGATAAAAGGATTTTTATGAAACTTCATATTTAAGCTTTTGACATCAATGGCACGAGTTGTTTAACTTTTGGTAAAAATCGGTTGACTAGTAATAGGAGTTTACTCGTGTCGATTTTAAGATTTTTGCAAATATTTAACAAAAGAAAAATATTTTGAAAAAATTTATTTAACAAAAGTTGCTATAAAAGCAAAAACTAACAACTTTTATTTGAGACATTTATTGATAACGAAAAAAATTTCTTTTTTTTTTAAGTATCTATTTTTTCATACTTATATGCAAGGCCGGCCCGAAATTTTGCGGGGCCCGGTGCAAGACATTCGGGTGGGGCCTATGATATAAAATTTAGATTTTTTTATTTTTTTATGGGTAAGAACGTAATCAAATCCGTTTTTACATCCGTTTGCGGTCATGCTTTATTAAAAATTCCGCTATAAAATCATCGTCTGATATATTTTACGATTTCGCATATTTTGGAAAATTAGCAGAAACGAAATTATAATAAGATTTTTCCGTTATTTTGCGGCGAAATGTACATTTTTCATAAATTCAAAAAATTCACAAATAATTAATTCACCAAGATCACCAATAAAATAACTTATGAATGCCTTATTATAGATAATTTACCTCTCTTTAATTCCGGTTTCGGTTAAGAGGTTCCGGCAAAAAAATTTAGTCGTAAAATATGACCTGAGAAAGAGCACCTTATGGCCTTTAAATCGAAACAATTTCCAAATCTCCCACAAAACTTTGTTTCGAAAACTATGTATCTCCAAGACCAGCGTTTCTCAACCGAAAACTTACCACCGACCAGCAAAATATCAAATTTTCTACTACGGACCACTAAAAATAATATTGTAGATAAATTTTTTTGTAATAAAATAAAATAAATATACTATTAAACAAATTTATTTTTTATGAGATATATTTAACATATAAATTTAAATTAACATATAATTTAAATTCTACATATAATTTTTCTGTAATAAAAAAATCTCAAAACTCACTGTACATAACCAAAAAATCACAAAAATAGTAATTTATAAGCTTTTCGATGACCACTAAAATTAAGGACTAACAGTGATCCACGGACCATCTGTTGAGTAACACCGTCCTAAACTATAAAACAAAATGTATTTTTTATCTTTTTGTTGGATGTTTTTTATTGCAATTGCTTTATTGAAATGATACATTGCATATATTTCTCCTGAAATGCCTTTCTTACGAAAATTAGTGCCCAGTCTCGAGGATGCGAGGCCTCAGAAATCGCGGGGCCCGGTTCGGGTGCACCGTCTGCACCGCCCTTCGGTCGGCTCTGCTTATATGTAACGTTTCCATGGTAATGATAAATAATATCTCTGTTAGAAAATATTGGGCCAAGTTATTTCTACTCTGCTGCTAGAATGAATATTATACAAGTACTTTGTGATGGCGGTTGGTCCTGTGGTGGCCACAACTGATTTTTTATTTTTTTCCCCCCGCCTTTTATTTGTTTTCTACATGTTTCAGATGATTATAAGACAATAGCAGCAAACAGTTTTTCGTCTGTCTGTCTTTCTGTCTGTCTGTCTTTTTGTCTGTCTATCTTTCTGTCTGTCTGTCCAAGATTCACGCAAAAACAAATTAACATATTTATACGTTATTTGGTATGATGATGGAATAGAACCATGATTCGAACAAAGGCCATAAAGGCATTTCAAAAATTTTATTCCAGGGGGTGTTTCGGGGTTCAGTTTATTTTTAATATTTCCCTTATTATTAACTTAACAGAATAATATATACGAGGTGTGTAAACTAGGTAACCGGACTAAATTTAAAAAATTTTGTATTCGAATAGAATTACAATTCAGTATTGTCTCCCTCAAAATAACTTACCTTCCTTGAAAAACCACACACCGCTGGAGACGGTTCTTCCAATCCTCATAGCAGTACTGGAACTCGGATACTGGAATAGCTTTCAGCTGGTCGATTACAGACGTTTGAATGTTTTCGAGTGTCCCAGAATGACATCCCTTGAGGTGCTTTTTCAATCTTGGGAAGAGGAAAAAGTCACAAGTACTCAAGTCAGGTGCATAAGAAGGCTGAGGAGCCACAGTAATATTTTTAATGGCCAAAAATTCGTTTATTGAAATTACTGAATGAACCGGTTGTTATTTATTTATATATTTTTCAAAATGCGAATTGTTTATTAAAGTTGTTATATAGTGAAAACATACTCCTGTTATTAACCAGTGAAATATTCCTCCTGAGAGAACTGGTTGTTACAATTTTGGCAGTTCACCGTTGTACACAATATGTATACGCTTAATCTTATTACTCGCGTTTTTTTTTGTCCACAATATGTTAGTGGAACGTAAGCTCCGCAGTCACAAGGGATTACAGTACATAAATATGAACCACAATCAGTGCCATCGCGTGCGGTTGTACATAGACTGCACCGCACACGCGCGATTCATCAAAGGGACGGCATTTGGTATAGATTCTAATAGAATTCTACTAGTAGAGGGTGATCTTATGAATTTTTTCACATGGGTGGTATTTGGGCTCGATTCTATTAGAGGGCGGTTTTATGAATATTTGCTCACGAGAGGCTGACACTAAAACGGCGGATATACCACAATATAAGAATTATCTGAGTGGAATATTTCGACATCTCCCAATATTTCCCCAAACATACTCAAAGATGTTGTTAGTAGTAATGTCAATTTAAAATATGACTTTTCTAATATGTCAGTTTATGTTCCAAACAATACCAACTTTATTTTATTTAGTAGTACAATAAAGCCATGGATAAATATCCGAGAATAATAAAAAAAAGAACATTGTAAAAGCGAACGTTGGAATAAAAATCGGAATAAACTTATACCTCCGATAGTTATACCACCACTTATCCGAGGTTTATAAATCCGGTCCTAAAAGAAAATATATAGAACAAAAAAGTTTTGTCATTTTATTATAAACAATATTTTTGAAGGAAATAAGGAGACATATAAGGTATATATTTAATATTTTTTGTGTTATTCTTTATGTGTGGTAATACATTCTATCTAAAACCATTGCTGTCCTCTATATTTATAATATTTTTCCTGACTTAGGTTCTATATATTATATCCCCATTTGTATCCAAATTTGTTGTTACGGTCCAAAAAATATAGGATTATCATAGAATCGTCAATCCTCCTAGGACAATCTGAAAAAGTCATTAAATTATTTGAAAGTCTCCGAATACTAACCTTAAAGCTGAGTATCACAAGAAAAGCAGATGGAAGACTGAGGAACAGCGGATTAACAACATATGGGGCCCTGGCTGGTGCAACTATATGGACCTTCCAAGGATGGGGAGTCGGAGTTGGAATCGGGAGTCGGGTGTTAAAGAATCTAAGCTCTTTGGCGGAGTCGGAGTCGGAGTAGGGAGTTGGAAAAAGTTATCGAATTCCGACTCTTTGATTAAATTTTTATTAACTATGAGAAAAAACTGGAAACAAAAGTAAAATAACCATATTACCAGATTTTTTTTAAAGCACGGAATAACTAACGCATTCTTGAAATAGCAACAGAAGAAATTAAATCTTGATAAAATATTATCGTTAAATATCTCAGTAGAGTTGAGAGGTAGACGATTGCAGTGGATAGGACAAATGATGAGAGAGGACTGAATGGTTAGGAAGATATTATAGGGAAGATTGAATTCGTCGACCAGTGGGAAGACCTCGCAAGAGATGGAGAGATCAGCTAGCAAATATTAATATATAGGAAACATGGAAAGTTCTGACAATGACAGATCAAGATGGAGGACTTATGTGAGTGAGGCTAAGAGTGAAACCACCTCAAAATTGTTAAAGTAAAGGTTGTCTCATAACTTCTGGCCAATCAGAGCATGAGAGAGAATACGTCACATGTCGGCTTAGTTCAAACTAGCATACAAAATTAATATAGATGTTGTATGTTTTTAAATATTTTTATTGACTATATTCATAATAGATATTTATTTCAAGACAGTTCTACTGAATAAATTATAAATAAAAACCTAAGAAAATTTTATACTGATTTATATAAAATTTAAGGTGAAAGGTATTTATATTATAGTTAATAAATAACAATAAAATCGAATACAAATATAATTTTAGGAATATTTAAATAAAAATAGAAAAACGTATATACAAAAATAAATAGCTATAATAATATACTGGTAGTAATTAATAAAATTGGAGGTTATATCAGTTTTTAAAAACGGCTGGACGTATTTTAACGAAATTTGGTACAATTCTGCTCATACAGAAAGTATGAGCAAATGTCAATGAGTTTGACAAATTGTATGAACTTATGTATGAGGTGATGTATCGCGAGAAGTCAATTTGACTTGTATCGCATGCAAGTCCTCATACTTGTATCTAAATGTAAATGAGCTTTTAGACTTGCAAGTAGCAACACTACATATTGTTCCAGTCATTTTAACACTAATAACTTAACACTAATAATATAATAATAATAATATTTGGTTTTATTTCATAATAAAATGTAATACATTACATCGAATATTATTTGCATACAATATTTTTCAAATACACAAATTATATTCTACAATATTAAAACCTAAAAATGATTACCACTATAGACTGATATCAGCCTATGTGTGGTTTTATATTTTAATTTACATTATGTCATATCAAGTGAAGATTTGAAAAATATTTTGAAAATTTGTTGAAAAATTATATTTATTAATATAATTTTTTATTATTAGAGTTTATTAATAAAATTACTATTGTATTGTATTTATTTTCTATAATTTTTTTTTTTTTTTTGAAAAATCACTAAAAAAAAGAGAAAATGATAAAAATTAAAACTGTTACTTAAAATGCATCAAATATTTTTTGAATCTCCGAATTATTTAAACTTCTGCAAAATGTTTAAGCCCATTTTAAGTAATTGTTATCAAATATATTTACTGCGTTGAAATTAATAAATGTTGTAAAACTGTTACGAATTTTTTTGATATGATATAAAAAGCAACGTTTTCCCATTGTTTTGCAAACTTTTATCTCAGCTACTTGATTTTTAAATCTCGTAAGATAATGGTGATTTAAGGTGCGAACAGTATCGGGATGTTTTTTAAAAATTTCATCGGATGGGTAACTTTTGCTTTTTCTGTGAATAATTTTTAATACGGATTTTTGACAGATTTTTATTTTATTTAAATAGTATTCTGCTGCTCCACCCCACGACAACATACCAAAGGATAAAATTGATTCCACTAAGGAAAAGTAGAATATATATATTGTATTGATTGACATTATTTCTCTTAATTTTCTGAATATATAAAATGTTTTACGGAGGTTCTTGTTTAAATTTTCTATGTGTTTATCCTAACGTAAGTGAATATCTAGAATAACACCTAAATATTTTATTGTATGTGTCTTTTTTATTGTGTTGTGGCAGCAGCAGTTAATACTACTAATTGGACAGTCATGTTTATGAACTACTATGTGCTCAAAGGATGGTTGTGTGGTTTTGTTTATTGAAAATGGCATAAACTGTGGTTTCTCGACTTTCAATGTTAGGAGATTAACATCCAGCCAGCTTTTTAAAATCTTGAAGTCATGCTCTGCAATTTTTCGTGTTTCGTCCCAAGAAGAGGCCTCAGTGAAAAGTACAGTGTCAGCAGCGTACGAAATAAGTTTATTATTTATTTCTTTTGCTTAAAAAGTCATTAATATAAATGAGGAATAATCTGCGACCTAGTACAGTTCCCTGAGGCACTCCACAGGTCACATATATATAACTTAAAACATTATAACATACTAAAGAGAAATTAAAACCAGTAGAAAATCAAATAATTAAACGATATTTTTATATTTATAAAATTCAAACGTGTATACAACTTAATATACGATAAACAAAGGCTGACGTCCCGTCGGCATAGAGATGACGTATAGCTTCGCTAAATACCCCCACCACTTCAAGTTACGAGACAACCTTTACTTTAATAATCTTGAAACCACCTGACAGTGCTCAAAGAGAAGAAAAAAATCAGTATATGAAGATTACCTGGTTTATCGGGCATGTATTGAGATACTTTAGGTAAGGTTGAAACAGTGAATCCTTCAGCTGCACTAAAGAGTTCGAAAACAAAATCATCGATTGGTACCGAATATGGTGCGAAACATTTTTCAACCGCTGGATATCGCGGATCAATAACTGAGTGTCTTCTTCCATTTCTTCTTTGGTTATATTCTCTCTCGTTCTTCGGCAGAATTTTGTCGTTTTCTGAACTTCGAGACTTCAATTCATCATTTTTATTTTTTTGTAATTTAGAATATACAGATTTTGAATTATGTATAATTAAAATTAAAATAATTAAATAACATTGTGCAAAGATTTTGATATTTAGTTTAAAGCACATTTTCTTTAACGTGTTACTAAATATTGCTAAGCAAATATTTTATAGTACCATAAATACTGCTTTTTTGAGTTAATACGATAATTATTTCCTTATTAATTCTTGAAAATAATTGGTTTTAATAATTACAATAATAAAAAATTAGTTTCTTTTCAAATTTCTATTATGCTGTAAAATTTAGTTTTTATGAATTTATTAAAACTCAAAATAAAATTCTGAACAATTTCTATATTTAAACTTTTTCTGTATAACGATGAAGAAGCAAATAATATATACTAGGGTTGCCTTTTATATTTCGGGGTTTGAGATCATAAATAATTATTTATCAATCAAAAGTGGCTTTATTGTTTTTCAAAATATTCTCCATAAAGATCAATACACTTTTGCATGCGTTTGAACCAATTTTCGAAGTACTTTTTCCACTCCGATTGAGGCTTTTTCCACTGCGATTGTCACATTATGTAGGATCCAACGCAAACCAATCTTTTTGACGGCCAAATGTTTATGTTATAGTGAATGTATGCTGGTCCCAGTAATGCCCAAGGTTACCTCAATCTCACGATGAGTCACATGACCAGGCGCGCACACAAGGGGGTGATCTTTGGGTCCAGACCCCCCCCCCCTCCAGGAATGGAAAACTCATATACTTATTTAATACAAACTAAGCAAATGATAATAAAAAATCACCTTTTTTATTAATAAAAATAAATTATAAGCAAAATTAAAATATATATGAGCCAACTCTCCGTAAAAAAAAACACAATATATTAGTGTTATTTTACGAATATTTTTTCGAAGTGCTTTATTTTGACATTTGTTTGTAGTTCTGTGTTATTAGAAGGTTAGAAGGTTCGGTGTTTTAGTAATTACATTATTAAAATAGTGTTTTATTAATATATTTGATAAAAATTTACTCGCAAAATTTTTACCGACCGCCAACAAATATAAGGGAGGATCGATGGATCTCCACGAATTGAGGTCCCTACATAACGTTTTGACTATTTTTAGCATGATGTCTGTCGGTCTGTCTGTCTGTCTGTCCGTCTGTCTGTCCGTCTGTCTGTCCGTCTGTCTGTCTGCCCGTCTGTGTACACGTGCAGAGCAAATTCGGCTGAAAGGATTTTTATGAAACTTCATATTTAAGCTTCTGCTATCAATGGCACGAGTTGATCAACTTTTGGTAAAAATCGGTTGACTAAAAATGGGAGTTTACTCGTGTCGATTTTAAGATATTTATGAATATTTCACAACAGAAAAATATTTCGAAAAAATTTATTAAACAAAAGTTGCTGTAAAACCAATAATTAATCACTTTTATTTGAGACGTTTTTTGATAATACGAAAAATCTCGAATAATTTTTGTAAAATTTTCAATTTTTTCATCTATATATATAAAATCGTAACTAAGCTACCTACTCATAATCAACGCCCAGCCCAAACCACTGAACCTACAATCATTAAATTCGGCGAGTATATTCCCTCCATGACGTAAGCACCCACTAAGAACGGATTTTTCGAAACTCATCCTCTAAGTGGGTGAAAAGGGGGTTAAAAGGGGTAAAATATGGCTTCACGGTTTTCTTAATATCTCTTAGGTCCAATAAGATATCGACTTAGTTTTTGCTCACAATGATTACTCATGTAAATATTAAAAAACTTATTTCAGGATTTTATTCTAATCGACCCCTAAAGGGGTGAATCTACAATCAGGGTGAATTATAGAACCCTTCGCATCTTCTGTGTTTATTGTGTTATAAAATTTCTTTTTGGCATATAGGTGCCTTTTTAAAATATTTAGAAAGTGTTTTGACCGTTTTTTTAATTTCCACCCCTAAAGGAGTAAATTGGTATTTTTTATTCGATGGAATTTCGTTTAGACAAAGAAACATAAAATTCGGGGATTATATCCCTTTTATGACTTAAGAACCCCCTAAGAAATGATTTTTCGAAATTCGACCTCTCAGGGGTGAAAAGGGGTGAAATGTGTTTACACGGATTCCTCAATTTCTTTTAGGTCAATAATATACCGCCTTGGTTTTTGCTTATAAAGATTATCCTTATAAATGTTAAAAAACTTATTTCAAGATTTTGTCCTAATCATCCCCTAAAAGGGTGAATCTACAATCAGAAACAATTATAGAAACCGCCGTATTTTCTGTGTTGGTTGAGTTATAAAATTCCTATTTGGCATATAGATGTCTTTTTAAAATATCACGAAATGATTTTGACAGTTTTTCAAAATTTCACCCCTAAAGGGGTAAAAGGTTATTTTTTATTTGATAGAACATCCCTTCGACATAGATACATGATATTCGCAAAGTATATTCCCTTCATGAGGTAAGCATACACTAAGACGGAATTTTTCGAAATTCAACCCCTAAGGGGTTAAATATAATTTCAAGGATTCCTAAATATCTCTACGGACCAACAAGATATCGTCTTGGTTTTTACTTACAAAGATTACCCATATAACTGTTGAAAAACTTATTTCAGGATTTTGTTCTAATCCACCCCTAATGTGGTGAATTTCCGAACAGGGTTAATTATACAACCCACCATATTCCCTGTGTTTGTTGAGTTATAAAATTCTTTTTGGCATATAGGTGTCTTCAAAATATTTCGAAATGGTATTGACAGTTTTTAAAATATCACCCTTAAGGGGTAAATGGGAATTTTGTATTCGATAATTCGAAAATTCGTATAGTATATTCCCTTCATGACGTAAGCACCCACTAAGACGGGATTTTTCGAAATTCCACCCCTAAGAAGTGAAAAGGGGTGAAATATGATTTCAAGGATTCCTCAATACCTCTTAGGACCAATAAGATATCGTCTTGGATTTTGCTTACAAAGATTACCCATACAAATGCCGAAAAACTTATTTCAGGATGTTGTCCGAATCAACCCCTATAAGGGTCTACAATCGGGGTGAATTATACAACCCTTCGTATTTCCCGTGTTTATTGAGTTATAATATTCCTTTTTGGTATATCGGTGTCTTTTTAAAATATCTCGAAATGGTTTTGACAGTTTTTAAAAATTTCACCCGTAAAGGGGGTAATGGGTATTTTTTACTCGATAGAACGTCCTCTGGACAAGATACATGATATTCGTAAAGCATATTCCCTGTATGACGTAACTACCCACTAAGTAGGAACTTTTCGAAATTCAATCCCTAAGGGCTGACATGTGATACCAAGGATTCCTTAATATCTTTTAGTACCAATAAGATATCGACTTGGCTTTTGCTTATAAAGATTAACCATACAAATGCCGAAAATTTCATTTCTGGATTCTTTCCTAATCAACTCCTAAAGGGGTAAATCTATAATCGGGGTGAATTATACAACCCGTCGTATTTCCTGTGTTTATTAAGTTATAACATTCATTTTTGGCACACCGGTGTCTTTTTCAAATATCTCGAGATAGTTTTGACAGTCTTTTAAAATTTCATCTCTAAATGTAAATGGGGGGGGGTATAAATGGGTATTTATATTCGATAGAACTTCCCTTGGATATAGAGACACGAAATTCGGTATATTCCTTCCGTGATGTAAGCACCCACTAAGAAGAGATTTTTCGAAATTCGAGCCCTAAGGGGTGAAATGTGATTTGAAGGATTCCTCAATATACCTTAGGACCAATGAGATATTGACTTGGTTTTTGATTACAAGGGTTACCCATACAAATTTTTGAAACAGTAATTCAGAATTTTGCCCTAATCAACCCCTAAAGTGGTAAATCTACATTTGGGGTAAATTATAGAAACCTTTGTAATTCCTGAGTTATAACATTCCATTTTGGTACATAATTTTCTATTTAAAATATTTAGAAAGCGTGTTGAAAGTTTTTTAAATTTCA
The DNA here is from genome assembly GCA_963971575.1 of Liopterus haemorrhoidalis. Lineage (NCBI taxonomy): Eukaryota > Metazoa > Arthropoda > Insecta > Coleoptera > Dytiscidae > Liopterus > Liopterus haemorrhoidalis. The sequence continues at coordinate 41,075,055 of OZ020619.1, forward strand.
TCCGTAAAGGGGTAAATTCAATAGTAAATTAATAATTGCACGATGATGGCAAACCGTCAATAAACCGTAGCGAAGCACGGGTACTCAGCTAGTACTTATATGTAACGTTTCCATGGTCATGATAAATAATATCTCTGTTAGAAAATATTAGGCCAAGTTATTTCTACTCTGCTGCTAGAATTTATTACTGTATGAAGTACTTTATGATGGCGGTCGGTCCTGTGGTGGCCACAGCTGATTTTTTTAAGTTTATGTGATTGTGTTTTATGTAAGTGCCGAATTTTGGAAAACAAATTATAATATTAAATAAATAAATTTTAAAAATGAATGAGAATGAAAATAGCGTGATTTCAATTTTAGAACTGGTTTTCTAAAATAATTGTTACATATTTAATATCATAAAACTATATTTTTTTATATAATTTTTTTTATATCATAAAACCTATGATATAAAAATTAGATTTAAAACTGTAGGACCACTAAGACCGGAATTAATTTTAATGAGTTTCGAAGAAAATAACCCAGCAAACATTTTTATACGGGCCAGTACTGGTAAAGCACATACTCCCCGGCATTGAAAGTAATGGGCCAGTACCCCAGTGTCCCCGTGGCCGTTACTGGCCCATTGATGTATCAGTTGCCGGCCCAGCAACGGTAAAGTGCAAAATAATCGCATTAGTTGCAAGATTTATTTCTGATGGTTTTAAGTAAAAAGTATGAGTGAAGAAGAGTGCTTATAAAATGCTGGTAAAGTACTTCGTATAGGCGGAATGCGAAATACAAATGTGAAGTACATTATTAATACTGGCGTTGCACTAACTTTTGGTGCCAGTAAATTACCAGCATAAAAGCAGATTGCCGGCATTCGGCCGTTAGTTGAATGTTTGCTGGGAAAAAACAACAATAAAGTTTGTTTAAGAAAATTTTCTTCAAAAAACCTTTTTCACAAGCTTCACCATAAAAAAGCTTTTTGCCCCACCAGAAGATAATGTCACGAGCCGCCACTGATTCTGTATCAATATCTGTATCTAGATATTTTTACCGACCGCCAACAAATATAAGGGAGGTATTGTGATCATATCGATTTCGAGATTTCGATGGATTTCCACGAACTGAGGTCCCTACATAACGTTTTGACTACTTTTAGCATGATGTCTGTCGGTCTGTCTGTTCGTCCGTCCGTCTGTTTGTCTGTCCGTCCGTCCGTCTGTCTGTCTGTCTCTCTGTGTACACGTGCAGAGCAAATTCGGCTAAAAGGATTTTTATGAATCTGCACAATTAAGCACATCAATGGCACGAGTTTATAAACTTTTGGTAAAAATCGCGACTCGAAATGGGAGTTTATTCGTGTCGATTTTAAGATTGTTGCGAATATTGAAGGGGGTGTTTCGGGGTTCAGTTTAATTAAAATATTTCCCTTATTATTAACTTAACAGGAAAATATATACGAGGTGTGTAAATTAAGTAACCGGACTGATTTTTTTATTATATATTTTTTATTCGAATAGAATTACAATTCAGTATTGTCTCCCTCAAAATAACTTACCTTCCTTGAAAAACAACACACCGCTGGAGACGGTTCTTCCAATCCTCATAGCAGTACTGGAACTCGGATACTGAAATAGCTTTCAGCTGGTCGATTACGGACGTTTGAATGTTTTCGAGTGTCCCAGAATGACATCCCTTGAGGTGCTTTTTCAATCTTGGGAAGAGGAAAAAGTCACAAGTACTCAAGTCAGGTGAATAAGAAGGCTGAGGAGCCTCTGTAATATTTTTAATGGCCAAAAACTCGTTTATTGAAATTACTGAATGAACCGGTTGTTATTTATTTATATATTTTTCAAAATGCGAATTGTTTATTAATGTTGTTATATATTGAAAAAATACTCCTGTTATTAACCAGTGAAATATTCCTCCTGAGAGAACTGGTTGTTACAATTTTGGTAGTCCACCGTTGTATATAATATGTATTCGCTTAATCTTATTACTCGCGTTTTTTTTTTTTTGTCCACAATATGTTAGTGGAACGTAAGCTCCGCGGTCACAAGGGATTACAGTACATAAATATGAACCACAATCAGTGCCATCGCGTGCGGTTGTACATAGACCGCACCGCACACGCGCGGTTCATCAAAGCGACGGCATTTGGTATAGATTCTAATAGAATTCTACTAGTAGAGGGTGATCTTATGAATTTTTTCACATGGGTGGTATTTGGGCTCGATTCTATTAGAGGGCCGTTTTATGAATATTTGCTCACGAGAGGCTGACACTAAAACGGCGGATATACCACAATATAAGAATTATCTGAGTGGAATATTTCGACATCTCCCAATATTTCCCCAAACATACTCAAAGATGTTGTTAGTAGTAATGTCAATTTAAAATATGACTTTTCTAATATGTCAGTTTATGTTCCAAACAATACCAACTTTATTTTATTTAGTAGTACAATAAAGCCATGGATAAATATCCGAGAATAATAAAAAAAATTGATGTGAAGTGTGAAGTTTCACACATTTCTGGGTTTTGCAGGTATTTAGTAACTGAACGATGATTATTTGGGATGCCAAACAAATTTTATGTCAAAATATTTTTTTATGAATTTTAATTCGAATGCCTAACACCATTATTTAAGTAACTAAATATATGCAGTATTTTTTTATATAGCAAAGTGTATTAAGATTTTGAAAATTGCTCCTATGGCTTCCATTGGTTGCTTACATCATAAGTCCCGCCCTTTGATTTCGTCAAACATAGAATTAAATTATAATTTCAACACTTTCCACTGGTTATTAAATTTACGCTTTTAAAAATTAAATGCAACATTTACCAAATATAACTAGAATTTTAACAAAATAATTTAAACAAAATAAAAATGCAAAAAAAAAACAAAAAATAAAATCAACAGGATTCGAACCCTAGTTTGCAAGTTAAGTTATATTATTAAACGTACGACAAATCCAACCACGCCACGAGAGCTACTGATCTGGTATGTTACGCAACGTATTAAATAGTTTACATATTTTAGTTAAAAACACAAAAAATGCGTTATTTTCCGAAAAAATAATCTGATAAAAAATTCCTGTTGTATTATTCCGGTTCACACCAATGTACATTACTTAGAATTTTTTCAGATTTTTAGTTTAAACCATCTGGGCTACAGGGTGTGGGACAAAAATTTTTTTGCAATATTTTGGCAAAAATCGCTTCAAAATAATTTATTTTGCAAAAATAAAATGTTGATCGTTAATCAACGTACAAAGGGCTTTCATTTGATACCCTACTCAGAATTTAAAAAAAATATTTTTTTTTTCGATGAGCACATATTTCTTTATATTTTTAGAGGGATATGTTTTTTAGATGTTTTAGTATTTTTCCTATGTGCGGGTCAAAGAGTTGTATAAGCATGCCAAATTTCAACTCTCTAGGTTTAGCCGTTTGGCTACATACCTACAAAACCCTAAAAAGAACAATTTAAAAGCGAACGTTGGAATAAACATCGGAATAAACTTATACCTCCGATAGTTATACCACCACTTATCCGAGGTTTATAAATCCGGTCCTAAAAGAAAATATATAGAACAAAATAAGGAGACATATAAGGTATATATTTAACTTCGTGTTATTTCTTTATGTGTGGTAATACATTATATCTAAAACCATTGCTGTCCTCTATATTTATGATATTTTTTGTCATGACTTAGGTTCTTTTATATCCCCATTTGTATCCAAATTTGTTGGTAGGGTCCAAAACATGTAGGATCATCATAAAATTATCATGCCTCTGATAGCAATCTGAAAAAGTCATTAAATTATTTGAAAGTCTTCGAATACTAACCTTAAAGCTGCGTATCACAAGAAAAGCAGATGGAAGACTGAGGAACAGCGGGGTAACAACATATGGGGCCCCCTAGGTGGTGCAACTATATGGACCTTCCAGGGATGGGGAGTCGGAGTTGGAGTTGGAGTAGGGAGTTGGAAAAAGTTATCGAATTCCGACTCTTTGATTAAATTTTTATTAACTATGAGAAAAAACTGGAAACGAAAGTAAAATAACCATATTACCAGATTTTTTTTTAAGCTCGGAATGACTAACGCATTTTTGAAATAGCAACAGAAGAAATAAAATCTTGATAAAATATTATCGTTAAATATCTCACTAGAGTTGAGAGGTAGACGATTGCAGTGGATAGGACAAGTGATGAGAGAGGACTGAATGGTTAGGAAAATATTATAGGGAAGATTGAATTCGTCGACCAGTGGGAAGACCTCGCAAGAGATGGAGAGATCAGTTAACAAATATTAGGTTGTAGGACACATGGAAAGTTCTGACAATGACAGATCAACATGGAGGACTTATGTGAGTGAGGCCAAGAGTGAAACCACCTCAAGATTATTAAAGTAAAGGTTGTCTCATAACTTCTGGCCAATCAGAGCGTGAGAGGGAATACGTCACATGTCGGCTTAGTTCAAACTAGCATACAAAATTAATATAGATGTTGTATGTTTTTAAATATTTTTATCGACAATATTCATAATTGATATTTATTTCAAGACAGTTCTACTGAATAAATTATAAATAAAAACCTAAGAAAATTTTATACTGATTTATATAAAATTTAAGGTGAAAGTTATTTATATTATAGTTAATAAATAACAATAGAATCGAATACAAATATAATTTTAGGAATATTTAAATAAAAATAGAAAAACGTATATACAAAAATAAATAGCTATAATAATATACTGGTAGTAATTAATAAAATTGGAGGTTATATCAGTTTTTAAAAACGGCTGGACGTATTTTAACGAAATTTGGTACAATTCTGCTCATACAGAAAGTATGAGTAAATGTCAATGGGTTTGACAAATTGTATGAACTCATGTATGAGGTGATGTATCGCGACAAATCAATCTGACTTGTATCGCATGCAAGTCCTCATACTTGTATCTAAATGTAAATGAGCTTTTAGACTTGCAAGTAGCAACACTACATATTGTTCCAGTCATTTTAAAACTAATAACTTAACACTAATAATATAATAAAAATAATATTTGGTTTTATTTCATAATAAAGTGTAATACATTACATCGAATATTATTTGCATACAATATTTTTCAAATACACAAGTTATATTCTACAATATTAAAACCTAAAAATGATTACCACTATAGACTGATATCAGCCTATGTGTGGTTTTATATTTTAATTTACATTATGTCATATCAAGTGAAGTTTTGAAAAATATTTTGAAAATTTGTTGAAAAATTATATTTATTAATATAATTTTTTATTATTAGAGTTTATTAATAAAATTACTATTGTATTGCATTTGTTTTCTATATATATTTTTTTTTTTTTGAAAAATCACTAAAAAAAAAGAGAAAATGATAAAAATTAAAACTGTTACTTAAAATTCATCAAATATTTTTTGTCCGATCTCCGAATTATTTAAACTTCTGCAAAATGTTTAGCCCATTTTAAGTAATTGTTATCAAATATATTTACTGCGTTGAAATTAATAAATGTTGTAAAACTGTTATGAATTTTTTTGATATGATATAAAAAGCAGCGTATTCCAATTGTTTTGTAAATTTTTATCTCAGCTGCTTGGTTTTTAAATCTCGTAAGATAATGGTGATTGAAGGTGCGAACAGTATCGGGATGTTTTTTAATATATTTCAATATTGCATTTATATATATATATAAACTTATAAATATATATATATATATATATATATATATATATATATATATATATATATATATATATATATATATAATTTTCACGTATCCATCTCATGACTATCTACAAAAATTTCATCGGATGGGACTGATAACTTTTGCTTTTTCTGTGAATAATTTTTAATACGGATTTTTGACAGATTTTTATTTAATTTAAATAGTATTCTGCTGCTCCACCCCACGACAACATACCAAAGGATAAAATTGATTCCACTAAGGAAAAGTAGAATATATATATTGTATTGATTGACATTATTTCTCTTAATTTTCTGAATATATAAAATGTTTTACGGAGGTTCTTGTTTAAATTTTCTATGTGTTTATCCCAGCGTAAGTGAATATCTAGAATAACACCTAGATATTTTATTGTATGTGTCTTTTTTATTGTGTTGTGGCAGCAGCAGTTAATACTACTAATTGGACAGTCATGTTTATGAACTACTATGTGCTCAAAGGATGGTTGTGTGGTTTTGTTTATTGAAAATGGCATAAACTGTGGTTTCTCGACATTCAATGTTAGGAGATTAACATCCAGCCAGCTTTTTAAAATCTTGAAGTCATGCTCTGCAATTTTTCGTGTTTCGTCCCAAGAAGAGGCCTCAGTGAAAAGTACAGTGTCATCAGCGTACGAAATAAGTTTACTATTTATTTCTTTTGCTTAATAAGTCATTAATATAAATGAGGAATAATCTGCGACCTAGTACAGTTCCCTGAGGCACTCCACAGGTCACATATATATAACTTAAAACATTATAACACACTAAAGAGAAAAAACCAGTAGAAAATCAAATAAATAAACGATATTTTTATATTTATAAAATTCAAACGTGTATACAACATAATATACGATAAACAAAGGCTGACGTCCCGTCGGCATAGAGATGACGTATAGCGTCGCTAAATACCCCCACCACTTCAAGTTACGAGACAACCTTTACTTTAATATTCTTGAAACCACCTGACAGTGCTCAAAGAGAAGAAGAAAAGAAGTATATAAAGATTACCTTGTTTATGGGGCATGTATTGAGAAACTTTAGGTAAGGTTGAAACAGTGAATCCTTCAGCTGCACTAAAGAGTTCGAAAACAATATCAACGATTGGTATCGAATATGGTGCGAGACATTTTCGAACCGCTGAATATCGCGGATTAATTCTATCATTTCTTCTTTGGTTATATTCTCTCTCGTTCTTCGACCGAATTTTGTCATTTTCTGAACTTCGAAACTTCAATTCATCATTTTTATCTTTTTGTAATTTTGAATATACAGATTTTGAATTATATATAATTAAAATTAAAATGATTAAATAACATTGTGCAAAGATTTTTATATTTAGTTTAAAACACATTTTCTTTAACGTGTTACTAAATATTTCTAAGCAAATATTTTATAGTACCATAAATACTGCTCTTTTGAGTTAATACGATAATTATTTCCTTATTAATTCTTGAAAATAATTGGTTTTAATAATTACAATAATCAAAAATTTGTTTCTTTTTAAATTTCTATTATGCTGTAAAATTTAGTTTTTATGAATTTATTAAAACTCAAAATAAAATTCTGAACAATTTCTATATTTAAACTTTTTCTGTATAACGATGAAGAAGGAAATAACATATACTAGAGTTGCCTTTTATATTTCGGGGTTTGAGATCATAAATAATTATTTATCAATCAAAAGTGGCTTTATTGTTTTTCAAAATATTCTCCATAAAGATCAATACACTTTTGCATGCGTTTGAACCAATTTTCGAAGTACTTTTTCCACTCCGATTGAGGCTTTTTCCACTGCGATTGTCACATTATGTAGGATCCAACGCAAACAAATCTTTTTAACGGCCAACTGTTCATATTATAGTGAATGTATGCTGGTCCCAGTAATGCCCAAGGTTACCTCAATCTCACGATGAGTCACATGACCAGGCGCGCACACAAGGGGGTGATCCTCGGGTCCAGACCCCCCCCTCCAGGAATAGAAAACTCATATACTTATTTAATACAAACTAAGCAAATGATAATAAAAAATCACCTTTTTTATAAATAAAAATAAATTATAAGCAAAATTTAAATATATATGAGCCAACTCTCCGTAAAAAATAACAATATATTAGTATTATTTTACGAATATTTTTTCGAAATGGACCCCCCCCCCAGATATAATATCTGTGTGCGCTCCTGCACATGACGATCTTGCAGTATCAGTTCACGCACTGCATCAATGTTTTCCGGAACAATAACCGATTTTGGACGACCTTCACGAAATTCGTCCTTAAGCGGACTACGGCCACGATTGAAGTCGACAAACCATCGATAAACAGTAGTCCTTGATGGTGCTTCATTGCTAAAAGTCGAATTAAGTTCATCAATGCACTGTTGTTGTGTTAATCCACGTCGAAAGTTGTAAAAATAATCGCTAGAAAATGTTCACGATTTAATTCCATTTTAGCCGAGATGATTTTTTTTTTATGCATCTGTATCTAGGTATTTTTTATAATTCTGTACAGTGGCGGCTTGTGCAGGGAGGGCAACGGGGCAATGTCCTCCCAATTATTTACTTTTGAAAAAGAAGAAAATCTTTAATAAAAAATAATAATAATAACATGTATTATTTTCATTTTACCCATTTTAAATTAATATTTAGTTATATTGAAATGTTTATAATTTAAATTCGCATCGCTTTCTAAAACAAATATTTTTAGAATAGACATACGTCAGGCAGGGCAAAAGAGGGAATGTCTCAAATCTTTGTACGAGTGTTGATGCGGGGTGAAGGACGAGCAATAGTATGTAACCTGGAGCAGCCATTGCATGTGTGTCAGAACATATTTTGTCCGTAGTTTTAATTATCAGTCGGAGTGCTTTATTTTGACATTTGTTTGTAGTTCTGTGTTATTAGAAGGTTAGAAGGTTCGATGTTTTAGTAATTACATTATTAAAATAGTGTTTTATTAATAAATTTGATAAAAATTTACTCGCAAAATTTTTACCGACCACCAACATATATAAGGGAGGTATTGTGATCATACCGATTTTGACATTTCGAGATTTCGATGGATCTCCACGAATTGAGGTCCCTACATAACGTTTTGACTATTTTTAGCATGATGTCTGTCGGTCTGTCTGTCTGTCTGTCTGTCCGTCTGTCTGTCCCTCTGTCTGTCTGTCCGTCTGTGTACACGTGCAGAGCAAATTCGGCTGAAAGGATTTTTATGAAACTTCATATTTAAGCTTCTGCCATCAATGGCACGAGTTGATCAACTTTTGGTAAAAATCGGTTGACTATAAATGGGAGTTTACTGGTGTCGATTTTAAGATTTTTATGAATAATTCAGAAAAATATTCGAAAAAATTTATTGAACAAAAGTTGCTGTAAAACCAATAATTAATAACTTTTATTTCAGACTTTTTTTGATAAAACGAAAAATTTCGAATAATTTTTGGAATTTTTTTTTTTTTTTTTTTTCATACTTATATGTAACGTTTCCATGGTCATGATAAATAATATCTCTGTTAGAAAATATTAGGCCAAGTTATTTCTACTCTGCTGCTAGAATGTATTACTTACTGTATGAAGTACTTTATGATGGCGGTCGGTCCTGTGGTGGCCACAGCTGATTTTTTGTTGTTTATGTGATTGTGTTTTATGTAAGTGCCGAATTTTGGAAAAAAAAATTAATATTAAATAAATAAATTTTAAAAATGAATGAGAATGAAAATAGCGTGATTTCAATTTTAGAACTGGTTTTCTAAAATAATTGTTGCATATTTAATAACATAAAACTATATTTTTTTAAATATTTTTTTTTATATCATAAAACCTATGTAATAAAAATTAGATTTAAAACTTTAGGACCACCAAGACCGGAATTCATTTTAACGAGTTTCGAAGAAAATAAAAAAACAACAATAAAGTTTGTTTAAGGAAATTTCCTTCAAAAAACCTTTTTCATAAGCTTCACCATAAAAAAGCTTTTTGCCCCACCAGAAAATAATGTCACGAGCCGCCACTGATTCTGTATCAATATCTGTATCTAGATATTTTTACCGACCGCCAACAAATATAAGGGAGGTATTGTGATCATATCGATTTTGACATTTCGAGATTTCGATGGATTTCCACGAACTGAGGTCCCTCTACATAACGTTTTGACTACTTTTAGCATGATGTCTGTCGGTCTGTCTGTCCGTCCGTCCGTCTATTTGTCTGTCCGTCCGTCCGTCTGTCTGTCTGTCTCTCTGTGTACACGTGCAGGGCAAATTCGGCTAAAAGGATTTTTATGAATCTGCACAATTAAGCTTTTGACATCAATGGCACGAGTTTATAAACTTTTGGTAAAAATCGCGTGACTAGAAATGGGAGTTTACTCGTGTCGATTTTAAGATTGTTGCGAATATTGAAGGGGGTGTTTCGGGGTTCAGTTTATTTAAAATATTTCCCTTATTATTCATTTAACAGGAAAATATATACGAGGTGTGTATATTAAGTAACCGGACTGATTTTTTTATTATATATTTTTTATTCGAATAGAATTACAATTCAGTATTGTCTCCCTCAAAATAACTTACCTTCCTTGAAAAACAACACACCGCTGGAGACGGTTCTTCCAATCCTCACAGCAGTACTGGAACTCGGATACTGAAATAGCTTTCAGCTGGTCGATTACGGACGTTTGAATGTTTTCGAGTGTCCCAGAATGACATCCCTTGAGGTGCTTTTTCAATCTTGGGAAGAGGAAAAAGTCACAAGTACTCAAGTCAGGTGAATAAGGAGGCCGAGGAGCCACTGTAATATTTTTAATGGTCAAAAACTCGTTTATTGAAATTACTGAATGAACCGGTTGTTATTTATTTACATATTTTTCAAAATGCGAACTGTTTATTAATGTTGTTATATAGTGAAAAAATACTTTTGTTATTAACCAGTGAAATTTTCTTCCTGAGAGAACTGGTTGTTACAATTTTGGCAGTCTACCGTTGTACATAATATGTATACGCTTAATCTTATTACTCGCGTTTTTTTTTGTCCACAATATGTTAGTGGAACGTAAGCTCCGCAGTCACAAGGGATTACAGTACATAAATATGAACCACAATCAGTGCCATCGCGTGCGGTTGTACATAGACCGCACCGCACACGCGGTTCTTCAAAGGGTCGGTATTTAGTATAGATTCTAATAGAATTCTACTAGTAGAGGGTGATCTTATGAATTTTTTCACATGGGTGGTATTTGTGCTCGATTCTATTAGAGGGCGGTTTTATGAATATTTGCTCACGCGAGGCTGACACTAAAACGGCGGATATACCACAATATAAGAATTATCTGAGTGGAATATTTCGACATCTCCCAATATGTCCCCAAACATACTCAAAGATGTTGTTAGTAGTAATGTCAATTTAAAATATGACTTTTCTAATATGTCAGTTTATGTTTCAAACAATACCAACTTTATTTTATTTAGTAGTACAATAAAACCATGGATAAATATCCGAGAATAATAAAAAAAAGAACATTGTAAAAGCGAACGTTGGAATAAACATCGGAATAAACTTATACCTCCGATAGTTATACCACCACTTATCCGAGGTTTTTAAATCCGGTCCTAAAAGAAAATATATAGAACAAAAAAGTTTTGTCATTTTATTATAAACAATATTTTTGAAGGAAATAAGGAGACATATAAGGTATATATTTAACTTTGTGTTATTTCTTTATGTGTGGTAATACATTCTATCTAAAACCATTGCTGTCCTCTATATTTATAATATTTGTCCTGACTTAGGTTCTATATATTATATCCCCATTTGTATCCAAATTTGTTGTTACGGTCCAAAAAATATAGGATTATCTTAAAATGGTCAAGCCTCCTAGGACAATCTGAAAAAGTCATTAAATTATTTGAAAGTCTCCGAATACTAACCTTAAAGCTGAGTATCACAAGAAAAGCAGATGGAAGACTGAGGAACAGCGGATTAACAACATATGGGGCCCTGGGTGGTGCAACTATATGGACCTTCCAGGGATGGGGAGTCGGATTTCGAATCGGGAGTCGGGTGTCAAGGAATCTAAGCTCTTTGGAGGAGTCGGAAAAAAGTTAGGAAACTCTATGGAAAAAGTTAATTAAATTTTTATTAATGATGAGAAAAAACTGGAAACGAAAGTAAAATAACCATATTACCAGATTTTTTTTAAAGCACGGAATAACTAACGCTTTCTTGAAATAGTAACAGAAGAAATAAAATCTTGATAAAATATTATCGTTAAATATCTCAATAGAGTTGAGAGGTAGACGATTGCAGTGGATAGGACAAGTGATGAGAGAGGACTGAATGGTTAGGAAGATATTATAGGGAAGATTGAATCCGTCGACCAGTGGGAAGACCTCGCAAGAGATGGAGAGTTAACAAATATTAGTATGTAGGACACATGGAAAGTTCTGACAATGACAGATCAAGATGGAGGACTTATGTGAGTGAGGCCAAGAGTGAATCCACCTCAAGATTATTAAAGTAAAGGTTGTCTCATAACTTCTGGCCAATCAGAGCATGAGAGGGAATACAAAACATGTCGGCTTAGTTCAAACTAGCATACAAAATTAATATAGATGTTGTATGTTTTTAAATATTTTTATTGACTATATTCATAATAGATATTTATTTCAAGACAGTTCTACTGAATAAATTATAAATAAAAACCTAAGAAAATTTTATACTGATTTATATAAAATTTAAGGTGAAAGTTATTTATATTATAGTTAATAAATAACAATAGAATCGAATACAAATATAGTTTTAGGAATATTTAAATAAAAATAGAAAAACGTATATACAAAAATAAATAGCTATAATAATATACTGGTAGTAATTAATAAAATTGGAGGTTATATCAGTTTTTAAAAACGGCTGGACGTATTTTAACGAAATTTGGTACAATTTTGCTCATACAGAAAGTATGAGTAAATGTCAATGGGTTTGACAAATTGTATGAACTCATGTATGAGGTGATGTATCGCATGCAAGTCCTCATACTTGTATCTAAATGTAAATGAGCTTTTAGACTTGCAAGTAGCAACACTACATATTGTTCCAGTCATTTTAACATTAATAACTTAACACTAATAATATAATAAAAATAATATTTGGTTTTATTTCATAATAAAATGTAATACATTACATCGAATATTATTTGCATACAATATTTTTCAAATACACAAGTTATATTCTACAATATTAAAACCTAAAAATGATTACCACTATAGACTGATATCAGCCTATGTGTGGTTTTATATTTTAATTTACATTATGTCATATCAAGTGAAGTTTTGAAAAATATTTTGAAAATTTGTTGAAAAATTATATTTATTAATATAATTTTTTATTATTAGAGTTTATTAATAAAATTACTATTGTATTGTATTTGTTTTCTTTTTTTTGAAAATGATAAAAATTAAAACTGTTACTTAAAATTCATCAAATATTTTTTGAATCTCCGAATTATTTAAACTTCTGCAAAATGTTTTAGCCCATTTTAAGTAATTGTTATCAAATATATTTACTGCGTTGAAATTAATAAATGTTGTAAAACTCTTATGACTTTTTTTGATATGATACTATGTGCTCAAAAGATGGTTTGTTTATTGAAAATGGCATAAACTGTGTTTTTTTGACATTCATTGTTAAGAGATTAACATCCAGCCAGCTTTTTAAGACCTTGAAGTCATGCTCTGCAATTTTTCGTGTCGTCCCAAGAAGAGGCCTCAGTGAAAAGTACAGTGTCATCAGCGCACGAAATAAGTTTACTATTTATTTCTTTTATGTTTAATAAGTCATTAATATAAATGAGGATTAAACTGCGACCTAGTACAGTTCCCTGAGGCACTCCACAGGTCACACACATATATATATATATATATATATATATATATATATATATATATATATATATATATAACTTAAAACATTACAACACACTAAAGAGAAATTAAAACCAGTAGAAAATCAAATAATTAAACGATATTTTTATATTTATAAAATTCAAACGTGTATACAACATAATATACGATAAACAAAGGCTGACGTCCCGTCGGCATAGATATGACGCATAGCTTCGCTAAATACTCCCACCACTTCAAGTTACGAGAAAACCTTTACTTTAATAATCTTGAAACCACCTGACAGTGCTCAAAGAGAAGAAAAAAAAAGTATATGAAGATTACCTTGTTTATTGGGCATGTATTGAGAAACTTTAGGTAAGGTTGAAACAGTGAATCCTTCAGCTGCACTAAAGAGTTCGAAAACAATATCAACGATTGGTATCGAATATGGTGCGAGACATTTTCGAACCGCTGAATATCGCGGATCAATAAATGACTCTCTTCTTCCATTTCTTCTTTGGTTATATTCTCTCTCGTTCTTCGACAGAATTTTGTCGTTTTCTGAACTTCGAGACTTCAATTCATCATTTTTATCTTTTTGTAATTTAGAATATACAGATTTTGAGTTATATATAATTAAAATTAAAATGATTAAATAACATTGTGCAAAGATTTTGATGTTTAGTTTAAAGCACATTTTCTTTAACGTGTTACTAAATATTTCTAAGCAAATATTTTATAGTACCATAAATACTGCTTTTTTGAGTTAATACGATAATTATTTCCTTATTAATTCTGGAAAATAATTGGTTTTAATAATTACAATAATAAAAAATTTGTTTCTTTTCAAATTTCTATTATGCTGTAAAATTTAGTTTTTATGAATTTATTAAAACTCAAAATAAAATTCTGAACAATTTCTATATTTAAACTTTTTCTGTATAACGATGAAGAAGGAAATAATATATACTAGGGTTGCCTTTTATATTTCGGGATTTGAGATCATAAATAATTATTTATCAATCAAAAGTGGCTTTATTGTTTTTCAAAATTTTCTCCATAAAGATCAATACACTTTTGCATGCGTTTGAACCAATTTTCGAAGTACTTTTTCCACTCCGATTGAGGCTTTTTCCACTGCGATTGTCACATTATGTAGGATCCAACGCAAACAAATCTTTTTGACGGCCAAATGTTCAGGTTATAGTGAATGTATGCTGGTGCCACTAATGCCCAAGGATACCTCAATCTCACGATGAGTCACATGACCAGGCGCGCACACAAGGGGTTGATCCTCGGGTCCAAACCCCCCCCCAGGAATGGAAAACTCATATACTTATTTTACAAATTAAGCAAATGATAATAAAAAATCACCTTTTTTATTAATAAAAATAAATTATAAGCAAAATTTAAATATATATGAGCCAACTCTCCGTAAAAAATAACAATATATTAGTATTATTTTACGAATATTTTTTCGAAATGGACCCCCCCCCCCAGATTAATTATCTGTGTGCGCTCCTACACATGACGATCTTGCAGTATCAGTTCACGCACTGCATCAATGTTTTCCGGAACAATAACCGATTTTGGACGACCTTCACGAAATTCGTCCTTAAGCGGACTACGGCCACGATTGAAGTCAACAAACCATCGATAAACAGTAGTCCTTGATGGTGCTTCATTGCTAAAAGTCGAATTAAGTTCATCGATGCACTGTTGTTGGATTAATCCACGTCGAAAGTTGTAAAAATAATCGCTAGAAAATGTTCACGATTTAATTCCATTTTAGCCGAGATGATTTTTTTTTATGCATCTGTATCTAGGTATTTTTTATAATTCTGTACAGTGACGGCTTGTGCAGGGAGGGCAACGGGGCAATGTCCTCCCAATTATTTACTTTTGAAAAAGAAGAAAATCTTTAATAAAAAATAATAATAATAACATGTATTATTTTCATTTTACCCATTTTAAATTAATATTTAGTTATATTGAAATGTTTATAATTTAAATTCGCATCGCTTTCTAAAACAAATATTTTTAGAATAGACATACGTCAGGCAGGGCAAAAGAGGGAATGTCTCAAATCTTTGTACGAGTGTTGATGCGGGGTGAAGGACGAGCAATAGTATGTAACCTGGAGCAGCCATTGCATGTGTGTCAGAACATATTTTGTCCGTAGTTTTAATTATCAGTCGGAGTGCTTTATTTTGACATTTGTTTCTAGTTCTGTGTTATTAGAAGGTTAGAAGGTTCGATGTTTTAGTAATTACATTATTAAAATTGTGTTTTATTAATATATTTGATAAAAATTTACTCGCAAAATTTTACCGACCGCCAACATATATAACGGAGGTATTGTGATCATACCGATTTGACATTTCGAGATTTCGATGGATCTCCACGAATTGAGGTCCCTACATAACGTTTTGACTATTTTTAGCATGATGTCTGTCGGTCTGTCCGTCTGTCTGTCCGTCTGTCTGTCCGTCTGTCTGTCCGTCTGTCTGTCCGTCTGTCTGTCTGTCTGTCTGTCTGTCTGTCTGTCTGTCTGTCTGTCTGTCCGTCTGTGTACACGTGCAGAGCAAATTCGGCTGAAAGGATTTTTATGAAACTTCATATTAAAGTTTCTGCCATCAATGGCACGAGTTGATCAACTTTTGGTAAAAATCGGTTGACTAAAAATGGGAGTTTACTTCTGTCGATTTTAAGATTTTTATGAATATTTCACAACAGAAAAATATTTCGAAAAAATTTATTGAATAAAAGTTACTGTAAAACCAATAATTAATAACTTTTATTTGAGACGTTTTTTGATTAAACGAAAAATTTCGAATAATTTTTGTAAAATTTTCAATTTTTTCATACTTATATGTAACGTTTCCATGGTCATGATAAATAATATCTCTGTTAGCAAATATTAAGCCAAGTTATTTCTACTCTGCTTCTAGAATTTATTACTGTATGAAGTACTGTATGATGGCGGTCGGTCCTGTGGTGGCCACAGCTGATTTTTTTAAGTTTATGTGATTGTGTTTTATGTAAGTGCCGAATTTTGGAAAACAAATTATAATATTAAATAAATAAATTTTAAAAATGAATGAGAATGAAAATAGCGTGATTTCAATTTTAGAACTGGTTTTCTAAAATAATTGTTACATATTTAATATCATAAAACTATATTTTTTTATATAAATTTTTTTATATCATAAAACCTATGATATAAAAATTAGATTTAAAACTGTAGGACCACTAAGACCGGAATTAATTTTAATGAGTTTCGAAGAAAATAACCCAGCAAACATTTTTATACGGGCCAGTACTGGTAAAGCACATACTCCCCGGCATTGAAAGTAATGGGCCAGTACCCCAGTGTCCCCGTGGCCGTTACTGGCCCATTGATGTATCAGTTGCCGGCCCAGCAACGGTAAAGTGCAAAATAATCGCATTAGTTGCAAGATTTATTTCTGATGGTTTTAAGTAAAAAGTATGAGTGAAGAAGAGTGCTTATAAAATGCTGGTAAAGTACTTCGTATAGGCGGAATGCGAAATACAAATGTGAAGTACATTATTAATACTGGCGTTGCACTTACTTTTGGTGCCAGTAATTTACCAGCATAAAAGCAGTTTGCCATCATTCGGCCGTTAGTTGAATGTTTGCTGGGATATTTATGAATATATCTTGCAAAATTGAGCGTTTTTACCGATCGCCAACATATATAAGGGAGGTATTGTGATCATACCGATTTTGACATTTCGAGATTTCGATGGGTCTCCACGAATTGAGGTTCCTACATAAAGTTTTGACTATTTTTAGCATGATTTCTGTCTGTCCGTCTGTCCATCTGTCCGTCCGTCCGTCTGTCCGTTCGTCTGTCTGTCTGTCTGTCTGTGTACACAGCAAATTCGGCTAAAAGTATTTTTATGAAACTGCAGATTTAAGATTTTGATATCAATGGCACATGTTGATCAACTTTTGGTAATAATCTGTTGACTAAAAATGGGAGGTTACTCGTGGCGGTTTTAAGATTTTTGCGAATATTTAGCAACAGAAAAATATTTCGAAAAAATTTATTTAACAAAACTTGCTATAAATGCAATTACTAATAACTTTTATTTGAGACAAGTACTTCGTATAGGCGGAATGCGAAATACAAATGTGAAGTACATTATTAATACTGGCGTTGCACTTACTTTTGGTGCCAGTAAATTACCAGCATAAAAGCAGTTTGCCGGCATTCGGCCGTTAGTTGAATGTTTGCTGGGAAAAAACAACAATAAAGTTTGTTTAAGGAAATTTCCTTCAAAAAACTTTTTCATAAGCTTCACCATAAAAAAGCTTTTTGCCCCACCAGAAAATAATGTCACGAGCCGCCACTGATTCTGTATCAATATCTGTATCTAGATATTTTTACCGACCGCCAACAAATATAAGGGAGGTATTGTGATCATATCGATTTTGACATTTCGAGATTTCGATGGATTTCCACGAGGTCCCTACATAACGTTTTGACTACTTTTAGCATGATGTCTGTCGGACTGTCTGTCCGTCCGTCCGTCTGTTTGTCTGTCCGTCCGTCCGTCTGTCTGTCTGTCTGTCTCTCTGTGTACACGTGCAGAGCAAATTCGGCTAAAAGGATTTTTATGAATCTGCACAATTAAGCTTTTGACATCAATGGCACGAGTTAATAAACTTTTGGTAAAAATCGCGTGACTAGAAAGGGGAGTTTATTCGTGTCGATTTTAAGATTGTTGCAAATATTGAAGGGGGTATTTCGGGGTTCAGTTTAATTAAAATATTTCCCTTATTATTAACTTAACAGGAAAATATATACGAGGTGTGTAAATTAAGTAACCGGACTGATTTTTTTATTATATATTTTTTATTCGAATAGAATTACAATTCAGTATTGTCTCCCTCAAAATAACTTACCTTCCTTGAAAAACAACACACCGCTGGAGACGGTTCTTCCAATCCTCATAGCAGTACTGGAACTCGGATACTGAAATAGCTTTCAGCTGGTCGATTACGGACGTTTGAATGTTTTCGAGTGTCCCAGAATGACATCCCTTGAGGTGCTTTTTCAATCTTGGGAAGAGGAAAAAGTCACAAGTACTCAAGTCAGGTGAATAAGAAGGCTGAGGAGCCTCTGTAATATTTTTAATGACCAAAAACTCGTTTATTGAAATTACTGAATGAACCGGATGTTATTTATTTATATATTTTTCAAAATGCGAATTGTTTATTAATGTTGTTATATATTGAAAAAATACTCCTGTTATTAACCAGTGAAATATTCCTCCTGAGAGAACTGGTTGTTACAATTTTGGTAGTCCACCGTTGTATATAATATGTATTCGCTTAATCTTATTACTCGCGTTTTTTTTTTGTCCACAATATGTTAGTGGAACGTAAGCTCCGCAGTCACAAGGGATTACAGTACATAAATATGAACCACAATCAGTGCCATCGCGTGCGGTTGTACATAGACTGCACCGCACACGCGCGGTTCTTCAAAGGGTCGGTATTTAGTATAGATTCTAATAGAATTCTACTAGTAGAGGGTGATCTTATGAATTTTTTCACATGGGTGGTATTTGTGCTCGATTCTATTAGAGGGCGGTTTTATGAATATTTGCTCACGCCAGGCTGACACTAAAACGGCGGATATACCACAATATAAGAATTATCTGAGTGGAATATTTCGACATCTCCCAATATGTCCCCAAACATACTCAAAGATGTTGTTAGTAGTAATGTCAATTTAAAATATGACTTTTCTAATATGTCAGTTTATGTTTCAAACAATACCAACTTTATTTTATTTAGTAGTACAATAAAACCATGGATAAATATCCGAGAATAATAAAAAAAAAGAACATTGTAAAAGCGAACGTTGGAATAAACATCGGAATAAACTTATACCTCCGATAGTTATACCGCCACTTATCCGAGGTTTATAAATTCGGTCCTAAAAGAAAATATATAGAACAAAAAAGATTTGCCATTTTATTATAAACAATATTTTTGAAGGAAATAAGGAGACATATAAGGTAAATATTTAACTTTGTGTTATTTCTTTATGTGTGGTAATACATTCTATCTAAAACCATTGCTGTCCTCTATATTTATGATATTTTTGTCATGAGGTTCTTTTAACGTCCAAATTTGTTGTTACGGTCCAAATAATGTAGGATAATCATAAAATTATCAAGCCTAAAAGGACAATCTATAAAAGTCATTAAATTATTTGAAAGTCTCAGAATACTAACCTTAAAGCTGAGTATCACAAGAAAAGCAGATGGAAGACTGAGGAACAGCGGATTAACAACATATGGGGCCCTGGGTGGTGCAACTATATGGACCTTCCAGGGATGGGGAGCCGGAGTTGGAATCGGGGTAGGGAGTTGGAAAAAAGTTATCGAATTCCGACTCTTTGATTAAATTTTTATTAACGATGAGAAAAAACTGGAAACGAAAGTAAAATAACCATATTACCAGATTTTTTTTAAAGCACGGAATAACTAACGCTGTCTTGAAATAGTAACAGAAGAAATAAAATCTTGATAAAATATTATCGTTAAATATCTCAATAGAGTTGAGAGGTAGACGATTGCAGTGGATAGGACAAGTGATGAGAGAGGACTGAATGGTTAGGAAGATATTATAGGGAAGATTGAATTCGTCGACCAGTGGGAAGACCTCGCAAGAGATGGAGAGTTAACAAATATTAGTATGTAGGACACATGGAAAGTTCTGACAACGACAGAGCAAGATGGAGGACTTATGTGAGTGAGGCCAAGAGTGAAACCACCTCAAGATTATTAAAGTAAAGGTTGTCTCATAACTTCTGGCCAATCAGAGCATGAGAGGGAATACGTCACATGTCGGTTTAGTTCAAACTAGCATACAAAATTAATATAGATGTTGTATGTTTTTAAATATTTTTATTGACTATATTCATAATAGATATTTATTTCAAGACAGTTCTACTGAATAAATTATAAATAAAAACCTAAGAAAATTTTATACTGATTTATATAAAATTTAAGGTGAAAGGTATTTATATTATAGTTAATAAATAACAATAAAATCGAATACAAATATAATTTAAGGAATATTTAAATAAAAATAGAAAAACGTATATACAAAAATAAATAGCTATAATAATATACTGGTAGTAATTAATAAAATTGGAGGTTATATCAGTTTTTAAAAACGGCTGGACGTATTTTAACGAAATTTGGTACAATTCTGCTCATACAGAAAGTATGAGCAAATGTCAATGGGTTTGACAAATTGTATGAACTCATGTATGAGGTGATGTATCGCGACAAGTCAATTTGACTTTTATCGCATGCAAGTCCTCATGCTTGTATCTAAATGTAAATGAGCTTTTAGACTTGCAAGTAGCAACACTACATATTGTTCCAGTCATTTTAAAACTAATAACTTAACACTAATAATATAATAATAATAATATTTGGTTTTATTTCATAACAAAATGTAATACATTACATCGAATATTATTTGCATACAATATTTTTCAAATACACAAGTTATATTCTACAATATTAAAACCTAAAAATGATTACCACTATAGACTGATATCAGCCTATGTGTGGTTTTATATTTTAATTTACATTATGTCATATCAAGTGAAGTTTTGAAAAATATTTTGAAAAATTGTTGAAAAATTATATGAGTTTATTAATAAAATTACTATTGTATTGTATTTGTTTTCTATATATATATATATATATATATATATATATATTTTTTTTTTTTTTTTTTGAAAAATACCTTAAAAAAAGAGAAAATGATAAAAATCAAAACTGTTACTTAAAATTCATCAAATATTTTTTGAATCTCCGAATTATTTAAACTTCTGCAAAATGTTTTAGCCCATTTTAAGTAATTGTTATCAAATATATTTACTGCGTTGAAATTAATAAATTTTGTAAAACTGTTATGACTTTTTTTGATATGATATAAAAATCAGCGTTTTCCCATTGTTTTGTAAACTTTTATCTCAGCTGCTTGGTTTTAAAATCTCTTAAGATAATGGTGATTTAAGGTGCGAACAGTATCGGGATGTTTTTTAATATATTTCACTATTGCATATATATATATATATATATATATATATATATATAATTTTCACGTATCCATCGCATGACTATCTACAAAAATTTCATTGGATGGGTAACTTTTGCTTTTTCTCTGAATAATTTTTAATACGGTTTTTTTACAGATTTTTATTTTATTTAAATAATATTCTGCTGCTCCACCCCTCGACAATATACCAAAGGATAAAATTGATTCCACTAAGGAAAAGTAGAATATATATATTGTATTGATTGGCATTAATTTTCTTAATTTTCTGAATATATAAAATGTTTTACGGAGGTTCTTGTTTAAATTTTCTGTGTTTATCTTAACGTAAGTGAATATCTAGAATACCACCTAGATATTTTATTGTATGTGTCTTTTTTATTGTGTTGTGGCAGCAGCAGTTAATACTACTAATTGGACAGTCATGTTTATGAACTACTATGTGCTCAAAGGATGGTTGTGTGGTTTTGTTTATTGAAAATGGCATAAACTGTGGTTTCTCGACATTCAATGTTAGGAGTTTAACATCCAGCCAGCTTTTTAAAATCTTGAAGTCATGCTCTGTAATTTTTCGTGTTTCGTCACAAGAAGAGGCCTCACTGAAAAGTACAGTGTCATCAGCGTACGAAATAAGTTTTCTATTTATTTCTTTTACGTTTAATAATTCATTAATATAAATGAGGAATAAACTGCGACCTAGTACAGTTCCCTGAGGCACTCCACAGGTCACATATATATATAACTTAAAACATTACAACACACTAAAGAGAAATTAAAACCAGTAGAAAATCAAATAAATAAACGATATTTTTATATTTATAAAATTCAAACGTGTATATATAACATAATATACGATAAACAAAGGCTGACGTCCCGTCGGCATAGAGATGACGTATAGCTTCGCTAAATACCCCCACCACTTCAAGTTACGAGACAACCTTTACTTTAATAATCTTGAAACCACCTGACAGTGCTCAAAGAGAAGAAAAAAAGAAGTATATAAAGATTACCTTGTTTATGGGGCATGTATTGAGATATTTTAGGTAAGGTTGAAACAGTGAATCCTTCAGCTGCACTAAAGAGTTCGAAAACAATATCAACGATTGGTATCGAATATGGTGCGAGACATTTTTCAACCGCTGGATATCGCGGATCAATAACTGACTCTCTTCTTCCATTTCTTCTTTGGATATATTCTCTCTCGTTCTTCGGCCGATTTTTGTCGTTTTCTGAACTTCGAAACTTCAATTCATCATTTTTATCTTTTTGTAATTTAGAATATACAGATTTTGAATTATATATAATTAAAATTAAAATGATTAAATAACATTGTGCAAAGATTTTGATATTTAGTTTAAAGCACATTTTCTTTAACGTGTTACTAAATATTTCTAAGCCAATATTTTATAGTACCATAAATACTGCTCTTTTGAGTTAATACGATAATTATTTCCTTATTAATTCTTGAAAATAATTGGTTTTAATAATTGCAATAATAAAAAAATTGTTTCTTTTCAAATTTCTATTATGCTGTAAAATTTAGTTTTTATGAATTTATTAAAACTCAAAATAAAATTCTGAACAATTTCTATATTTAAACTTTTTCTGTATAACGATGAAGAAGGAAATAACATATACTAGGGTTGCCTTTTATATTTCGGGATTTGAGATCATAAACAATTATTTATCAATCAAAAGTGTCTTTATTGTTTTTCAAAATATTCTCCATAAAGATCAATACAGTTTTGCATGCGTTTGAACCAATTTTCGACGCACTTTTTCCACTCCGATTGAGGCTTTTTCCACTGCGATTGCCACATTATGTAGGATCCAACGCAAACAAATCTTACCCACTAATGCCCAAGGATAACTCAATCTCACGATGGCAAAAGCTTAAATATGAAGTTTCATAAAAATCCTTTCAGCCGAATTTGCTCTGCAGGTGTACACAGACAGACAGCAGGCGGACAGACGGACAGACGGACAGACGGACAGATGGACGGACAGACGAAACAGACATCATGCTAAAAATAGTCAACACGTTATGACGTTACCTCAATTCGTGGAGATCCATCGAAATCTCACGGTATGATCACAATACCTCCCTTATGTATGTTGGCGGTCGGTAAAAAGATTTTGGAAGAACAACTAATTAATTTAGTGAGACCTCACACATACTCTTTTCAAAGTAAAACTGTCAACTGTTAAGGTGCGTACTGACTTGAGCATTTGTACGCGCACGGATTATGTGTGCGCACAAATGCTCAGGTGAGTACGAGGTATAATTTGTGTGCGCGTACAGTAATCCTTCCACGAATGCTATCCATAGCTTGTCGGTCCCACCGATAAGATCAAAGAACTTGTGCGCTCAGTGTGTACGGGTTTATACAGTCATTTAATTGTGCGCGTAAATTTAAGTAAACACCAGTAAATATTCAACATGGAATGGAGTAAAAATGTATTGTATGCTGGTAAACGAATCCCCAGTTGCAAAAAACGTAGGGTTATGGCTAATCGTTCTTTCGCGGGAACAGCCCTTATAAAACTTGTCTTTCTCCCAATTTTGTGAGCAACTTTATTAACAAGTAGTTCAAAATCTGCCGCTGACATTCGAACAAAATTTTGAATTTGTCCACTAACCTCTTGCATTTGCAGTTCTGCTAGCAAACTTAAACTATTGTATATTTCCCTGCTTCTATATAGTTCTGTCATCCACCACCGTTTTTTTTTTTTTTTTTTTACTAAGTCTTCTATGGCCACATTCAGCAGACTCACCAGTGAGTTACCGGTTGGTAAATTTTTTTCCTGTATGCCTACGTTGATCTACCAGTGAGTTACCGTACTTACTCACCGGTCGCCATTTTATTCACCGGATTTCATTAACGATTAGTTGCTCACTGGTGGACATTTTGACAGTTATATCTGTAGTAACAAAGAATCAAGCACAAAGCAAGTAAAAAATTTTGGAATTGAGTGTTAAGTCAGTTTACTTAGATATTGAGGAGATGTATATAAAGCACATGTACTTTTAAAATTACTGTAAAAGCTTACAATCAAAATTTACTGTCATTACAATCTGTCATTGTTTAGATATTGTAGTTTTCATATACGCCGTTCGACAACGCTGTCAAAAAATGTGCATTTAGTCAAATTCACCGGTAAGTTTGTACCGGTAAGACACCGATGAGTCTGCTGAATGCGACTTATGTACGCTACACTTGTTAAGCCAACAACATTTCTTTCCGCCATCGTTGACACTACTTACTTTAAATAAATATGTTCCTGGATATAGCTGAAATACGCGGAGCGAGATTTTACGCGCACAAATTAGAAAGTTGTGTGTGCAAATTTTTTTACCCGCACGAAAATCCTTGCTCGCACGAAAATCCGTGCGCGTACAAATGCTCAAGTCAGTACGCACCTTTATAATAACACGATGTATGCATGCACAAACAAAAAAATTCCAAGTCTTAAATAATATTCAAATACTGTGTGATAAGTCAAAACCTAAAGACGTGGATCCTGAAAAAACCTACAAAAGTAAAACTTGGATAGCGTTCTAGTGTGATACACCATTTATAATCACATGAAACTTAGTATGAGGATGAGAAAACACAAAATACAAAAACAGATATAGATTCCAAATTTATTTACATAGATATTTTACAGGAAATATAATTATTTAAATAGATAATTCTGAGCGAAATCGAAATCTGAATAATATTCTGTAGTCTGGTATTAATATAAGTGCATTAGGGAGGTGGCTCCGCTGAAGACTCGCTGACCGCTGGAGGCTCGCTGACCGATGAAGGCTCACTGGCGGGTTCAGGCCCGTCGCTCACTATAGACGAGGTTACAGTTTTATCTGTCGTGTTCGTACTGTTCACCGTAACGGAACTGTTTGAATTGTCCGATATTAACGTTCCATTTGTGGTTCCATTCACGGTAGAGAGAGTTATTAAAGGTGTACTGTTAGAAGCACCAGAAATAAAATCTTCAGCACCTATTGTAGTAGAATTATAAATTTGAGTAGGAGTAGACTCTGTATCAGATTCTGAAGTGGATAATTCAGTAACATTTTCGGTAGAATTATTATTAATTCCAATAGTAGAAATTTCAGGTTCTTCTGTGCTAATATTAAAAGGAGTAAGATTATTTTCAGCAGAACCATTACTAATAATATCAGTAGTTGGTATAAGAGTTTTTTCAGTAGTTGGTATAAAAGTTTCTTCAGTAGTTGGTATAGTAGTTTCTTCAGTAGTTGTTTCTACCGTTGTTGGCTTTGTTTCCTCCGCTTTTTTTGTTTCCTCCCCTTTTGTTGTTTCCTCCCCTTTTGTTGTTTCCTCCCCTTTGGTTGTTTCCTCCCCTTTTGTTGTTTTCTCCTCTTTTGTTGTTTCCTCCTCTTTTTGTGTTTCTTCCTTCTCTTTTTCTCCTTCTTCCTTGTCTTTTGAGTCTGGGCCAACCGTTTCAGGTTCTTCCTCTTCTGTTGTAAATATAGGTTTATGTGTTGTTCTTGGCGCACGAGGGACAGGAGATGCTAAGTTTTCATCTTTTACAAAAACTTTTCCAACTACGCCAATTAAAAGATTTCTATAAACGAACGCCTCATTTTGAAAACGTCTATCTAAAAGACATAAAATAAATTAGAAATTTAAAATTTTCTTAAGGTGCGTACTGACTTGAGCATTTGTACGCGCACGGATTTTCGTGCGGGGAAAAAAATGCACACACAACTTTCTATTTGTGCGCGTAAAATCGCGCTCCACGTATTTCAGTTTTATCCACGCACATATTTATTTAAGGCCCAGTATTTCGAACTATAGATAAAATTGACTATCTATGGGATAACTTGTTATCAAGGGAATAAACGAATTTTTGCGTATTTCCAATTATTTATCTATAGAGTAACTAAGTTATCTATAGGATAAGTTATTCACAACGTGTAGGTACTGATAAATATTATCCATCGGATAAAAATGACAGATTTTGCCAGGTAGGTGTCAAAAAACATTTTATTGATAAATATATATACATAATACAAGGTGTCTCAAAAGAAATTTTATATTTAGTGGATCGATTAAAAAAAAAGTAAGCCCTATATAGAAAAAATGTTTATTAATTATTAAAATACACTTTTTGGGGATTTATTTCTTAAAAATAATATCGTCTAAATGTAGACCCTCGCGTTCTAGGCACTCATTTAATCGAACAGTAAAATTACTTATGACGTCTCGGCAAGTGGACTCAGGGATGGCTGCCATTTCGTGACGGATATTTTCTTTCAAATGCGCCAGTGAAGTCGGTTTATTGGCGTAAACTTTAGATTTAAGATAACCCCATAGGAAAAAATCCATAGGGGTTAAATCTGGACTGCGTGGAGGCCAATTTATGTCACCTCTCCGGGAGATCAATTTGCCTGAGAAAATTTCACGAACACGTGGCAGAGACATATTGGACGTGTGTGAAGTTGCTCCGTCCTGTTGGAACCATGTTCTTTGGTTATAGCCAGGAAAGTTTTGCAGTTCAGGTACCAAGAAGTTGTCTAACATCTCCACATAACGCTCTGACTTCACTGTAACTGCACGCCCCGTTTCGTCTTCAAAAAAGTAAGGGCCGATAATTCCTCGCGCCGACATCGCAGCCCATACAGTCACTTTAGGCGAATGTAGGGGTTTCTGATGTTTGCGTTTCGGATTCGTTGCACTCCAGTAGCGGCAGTTCTGCTTATTTACGTGGCCATTAAGATGAAAATGAGCTTCATCCGAAAACAAAATGTTGGTAAACGTTGAAAATCGCTCAATCACCTGATTTACGAAATTAAGCCTCTGAATGGCATCTTGGGGCTTTAATTCTTGCACCAATTGAATTTTGTAGGGGTGCAGCTTTAGGTCTTTGTGCATAATGCGATGTAATGATGATCTATGCACATTTAAAGCACTTGCGCGCTTCCGAATTGAAAGGTTCGGGTCGTCACGAACAGACTGATTAACATTCTCCACGTTTTCTACCGTTCTTGATGACCTAGGTCGCCCGGATTTTGATCTATCCAGCGTTGTACTAGTCTCTTCAAACTTTTTAACCCAATGTCGAATGAGAGGAATGCTTGGCGCATCATTTAAGTGGCGAAAACCTCGAATACTGCAGAATTTTCTACGCGCTACAGTCGCCGAATCACCGTTTTTGTAAAACTCTCGCACGCATAACGCGCGGTCTGCTCCCGAGAAACGCTCCATAGCGACTGATTTCCCAAGAGCCAGGCTACCGATTGACATAACCCCCGCGTCCCTCGGATACGTTGCGTTCACGCAGTAAGCTAAATAAATATAAAATTTCTTTTGAGACACCTTTTACTCACATTTAAATACTTTCTGCAGTTGATGTTTAAGAAATATCACCAAATCATATGGTATATTAAAATCATTTGGATCATATAATGAATTAAGTACAGCTGGATCTACTGTTTTTTTAAAGTGAGGTGTTGATATTTCTTGGATTATGGTGGGGTTTGTGTTGGGGTTTGTGTTGGGGTTTGTGTTGGGGTTTATGTTTATGTTTATGATGGGGTTTATGTTGGGATCTTCGTCCGATTCCTCCTCCACATCATCGGGCATATCTTTGTGTGTTATTTCTGGATTTTCCCCAGGCATATTTTGGGCCATTTCGTTATCTTCGGGTTTTTCTACAATATCATCAGCATTGGAATCTACTCCATCATAGTAATTTGCTACCCCAATATCGTCATCATCCACAATATCTTCAACATAATCATCGCCATAAAGTTGCGAATATGTTGATTTATAAATTTGAGACAATAATAAGATTAAAAATATCGTCTTTAACATTTTCTGAAAATTGAATAATAAAATACAATTCGGTCAATGTTCAATTGTACGACAGATTAACATGCGATACTTTAATATGGACAGATTAACATGCGACAGATGAACATAACTCAATTGAACACACGACATTTGATCTCACATTTCATTTTTATTTTTAATAATTAAATATTAAAAATACTTAATATCTGATTATCTATTAAATCAATGTTTGTAATTATTTTATGCGGTGTACCTATATGTAAACGATTTTCATTATTTTATTGATTTTTTTGTTCCAATGTACCTAAAATCGCGTCACTAATAAACAAACTTATTAGAACGAAATCATTCTTTTTACATACCAACATCGAGATATACCGAAGTATAAGGGTTTAACCAATCACTGACTAAACGATAACCAACCGATGACCAACCATTGACCAACCCTTGAACTTGTAGTTACAACGCAAGAGGGTACATCCAACATCAAAATAATAAATATCGGGATCCCTCAGGGTTCAGTTATGGGGCTTCTGTTATTTTTTATCTATATAAATGACCTTCCACTGACCTTAGCTGATTTTGAGACAATTATGTTTGCGGATGATATTAGTATTGTAAAAAAGCCTCCCAGGCGAAATATCCCACGTTGAACCACTTGTTCGACCAGGCCTTGGACTGGTTCAGTGCTAATCACCTGTCACTAAATAAAACAAGCAAATAGGACAACCAATCTTGTGTTTAGTCAGAACAGAATATTGCCTGACAATGCATTATATGAAAATAAGTGTATGAAGTTTCTGGGTTTACATATCGATGCCCAACTATCGTGGAAAGACCACATAACACACGTCGCTAGCAAACTAAATAGTAGTGTTTATGCCTTAAACATACTGGGACAAATTGTGTCTACTGATATACTCAAAACCGTATATTATGCCTACTTCCAAAATGTAATGTCATACGGTTTAATTCTTTGGGGAAATTCATCACAGTGGCAACGAATTTTTATTATAGAAAAAAAGGCTGTTAGAACCAGTGTTGCCAGATGGTGAAGAAGAAAAAATCGTACCAACACTTAAAAATTATCGTATTTTCAAGAAAAAAATCGTACAAACAATCGTATTTTTTAAAAAATAATCATACAAAAAATTTGCTGTGTAATTAATTTAAAAATTAATAGGTATATATTTTTCTATTGCACAATCATAGTAGCAGAAAAGGATAAAAAATGTATAATACAGCAAAGTCCTTTTTATAAATTTTTATTGAATTAACAAAATACTTAGATAATAATTATATAACATTAATATATATATATATATATATATATATATATATATATATGTATATGTATATATAAATCACTTTAATACAATAATATATTAATACAGACAAGGCCGATTTCAGTTTGTAGTACAGTCAGTGGCGCACCCAGGAATTTTTCTTGGGGGGGGTAGACAAAAAAAGTGAAGATATAAAAAAAAGCTCCTCGCTTCGATGAGAAAAAAACAAAAAAGTCCTCACTTGTAAAATACAAGTGATGAGCAGAAAAAAAGGTCCTCACTTGTAAAATACAAGTGATGAACAAAAAAAAAGGTTCTCACTAGAAAATACAAGTGATGAGAAAAAAAAAGGCAAGCGATGTTGAAGGCAGAGATCTGTGTCTTAAAAATCGTCCGCATTGCCAACATATTTTATATTATAAAAAAATACTCTTTGAATTTGTGCTGTCAACATTTTGTATTATCATAAACAAGAATACTGTATTATATCAACGTTATGAGAAGTTTATACTTATTGTTATAATAAAATTATTTATTTTAATAATGTGTTTAATAAAATACAGAGTTACAATAATTGACATAAAATGAATCGACTTACATGTTAATACAGGTGTAATATATTCTTTAATGTAGTGTCTTTACTGTAGAATGAAATGAAATATCCATATTTGTTTATAATAATTCAAAATATTCGTCTGCACAGACAGTTCAAAACTGGTAATTTCCTGACGGTAACTTAAGGACAAAATTACTGTAACTGTTGACAGCACCAGAGATTTAAACATCAAGTGTGAATGCAAACCGATGTTAAACATCGGTGAACTTTAAGTTCACTCTTCTTAAAGTTCTAGTGTGAAAAGGGTATAACTAATGAGGAGTGAGCTTTATATTTTTGAATATTCGAATATGCCCGAGCACACCCGATCTTAGCGAGATAAACCATTCTATTTAAGAGCGCATTAATTTGAAATCCGAGTGCTAAAATATTCAATATATCGCATTACATAATATTAATATTTAACTTACTAAAAATGTATATAAATAAATATGTTTCATCAATAAAAACATCAAAAAAATCGTATATCTGATACCAAGAAGTCGTACATCGTACACATGCAAAAATAATCGTACAAATACGATTTAAATCGTACACCTGGCAACACTGGTTAGAACTATTGCAAAGGTTAATAGACGAAGAGCTTGTAGAGATTTGTTTTCAAAATTGAACATGTTAACTTTGCCGTCGTTGTATATTTATCAGCAACTGTTGTATGTAAAAGAAAATATACACAACTTTAAACTAAATGAAGAAATTCATGAATATTGCACCAGAAGTAGACACAAAATACGGGTTCCAAAATGGCGTTACACATTTACTAAAAAAGCGCCAAAATATGTAGGGGCTCAACTTTATAACGAACTTTCCCAAGAAACACGAAAACTTAATTTGAATTGCTTCAAAAGAAGGATTTAAATATTTCTATTAGGCAAGGCTTATTATAGCACAGAATAATTTCTAAACGATACTGTAATGAGTATATAGTTTAGTACAATTATTTTTAGGTATCCTTAGACATATACTGCACAAAATTTTTGATATACTTATGTAATCTTGGAATATTAATGTTATTTCAACTGTTTTTTTTTTTTTTTTTTTCTGACAATGTTATGTACAACACTTATGTACCTAAACATTAATAAATTAAATCTTAAATGCTAGGAAATAAAAAAAATAAATAAAAATAAAAATGAAATGTGATATCTAATGTCGTGTGTTCAATTGACTTATGTTCATCTGTCGCTATGATAATATGTCACAGTGTTCATTTGTGGTGTGTTAAAATGTGTCTATGTTCAGTGGCGAATTAAGTTTGGGGGCCCTGGGCGGTAAAATTAAAATGCGCCCTCTATTATTTTAAATAGAATGAAAATATTTGTATGTAGACCTCGGTGGGCCTCGAATGGCCGCCCAGTCCGCCCACCGCTTAATTCGCCTCTGTCTATGTTCATCTGTCGCATGTTAATCTGTCCATGTTAAAGTGTCGCATGTTAATCTGTCGTATGTTCAAATGTCGTGAAACCAATTGCTATATATATAGCAACACTAGTAGATCGCGGAGCACTAGTAGACGCTCGCGGAGCACAGTTTGGGAAACTCTGGTATAAAGTTTTTTGGTGATATCTACGAACGACTAAAATTCATGAGAAATAACGAGAAGAAAGTAAATATTTGCTAGAAGAGAAAATAAATAAACTGAAAAACATCAACGCAACTTACCTGATAAATTTATTCTGAGATAACAATAATAAAACTTAAATTAAACAACATATTGCAAAATATTTGTATATATTTTTAAACATTAGAATAAATATTATAACAGTATATTAAAAGAAAACAATTAACAATAAAAAATTATTAATCGCGGAACTTTTCAAATTAATATTATAATAATTGTAATTAAAAACAAATAACTTGAACAATATATGGACATTCGTTCCAAAAATATCACTGTTAAAAATCGCATTGTTTTAAGTATGAAATTAATGACTAATTTAGGCTGTCACCTGAAAGAAATTAAGGAAATGTCAAATCAAGATCCTAATTTTTTAGGAAACATTTTATTTACGGGTGAAAGTACAATCCCTTTTGCTACGTTCAACTTTGTAAAACTTATGTTGATTATTATTTTGTAAATAAATGGTCGCCATTTTGAAATGGTTAACATAAAAATATGACTTTTTGGTATCATTGTAAAGCTAATTTAATGTACTTTTAGGGAAAAAAATATAAAATTATCGATTCCCTATGCTAGATCAAAAGTTGACATCATTTCCGGTGAAACCGGAAGTGCCTCAGAATTCTTATAGTAACCTTTAGATAGGCCTTTTTGTCTAGTTTAACTTTTGTTCTGAAGATTGTTTGTATCTTTACAAAGAAAGGAGATTTTCGGGATACCCCGTTTCAAACAAACACCCTGCATAC
This sequence comes from Liopterus haemorrhoidalis, assembly GCA_963971575.1. Classification (NCBI taxonomy): domain Eukaryota; kingdom Metazoa; phylum Arthropoda; class Insecta; order Coleoptera; family Dytiscidae; genus Liopterus; species Liopterus haemorrhoidalis. Next base: position 41,107,881 of record OZ020619.1, read on the forward strand.
ATTTGAATCATTAGGGTAAGTCGGGTGAATATGCCACAGCTAACTTTAAAAATCGATATCTCTGAAAATATTGTTGAAAATAGCAAACAAAAAAACGCATTTAATAAGGAAATTAGTAAACATTTATTCTTTGGTTAGTTACAAATGGTAACATTTGTACTTTTAGATATAAAAATTAATAAACAATATCTTGCAAAATGGCGTATTACCCGACCATGCGGGCAATATGCCATCAGAAGTGGTCTAATATGCCACTGTTTAAATTGGAGAGTTTAGAAGTTAAAAATTCTTCTTCTTCTTCTTCTTCTAAATATTTTCTAAATTTGACGAAGAATCTGAGGATGATACACGACAAAGCTTCTTTTTGTCGGAGATTTTTTTTCAAGGTTTTAATTGTTTTCCTTTTTTAGATGGTGCCTTTCTTTTTACAGTAATTTGTTTTTGGCTTTGGGTCTCCTTCTTTTTGTTTTTCACTTTCAGGGTTTCAATGTTTTCTTGACTTGTTCAAATTAGCGCATGTTGTGTTCTACTGGCAAGTTTTGGCTTAACTATTGTCGGAATTGGGTTAATGTTTATAAAATTGACGAGCTCTGATGTCGTGGGTGTAACTTTTTGAACTTGAGCAATTGCAGAATTTTCGGCAGAAGTATCATGAGCAGTAGAGTTTGAGTCTGTTATAAATTGTTGTTCGTCAGGTGTACTAGTGGAAGATATTGGTTCAACCACCTCTTTTGCATTTTCAGATATGGCGAAAGGAAAAATTCCACACGCTTTAAAGCCAACAGAGCCATTATATATTTAACATCAGAATTGGGAAATTATTCATTTTGGATTTGGCAAATTATTCTTTTCAGCAAATAAAAATGCATAGCATATTACACCAGTAAAACACGGGCATATTACTCTACATAGCTTCTAGAAATACAAATGACGATAGTGAAATAAAACAACAAAAATATAACGGTCACTCCAGAGGTTATAAAATCACAATGATATGAAAATGATATAAATCAATCGATTTATTACAAAATAATTTCCGTAAATGAATATTTTGAGTTTAAATGTAGTTTTGAAATGCTAATTTAACAGTAATTTTTAAACTTTCCTGTTTTATTTAAAATTTCTGGTGAGATTTCACTGAAAGTTATTGTCAAATCTGCAATTAGCATCAATGGAATATCACTGAGTGAAGTGCAACGCCATCTGTTATTTTAGTAAGGAATTACAGACAAGTGGCATATTACCCTAGGTGGCATACTACCCCGACTTACCCTATAGGAGTATCTAATATGTAAACATTTTAAAATATCCAGCATAAATATTGTTACTCTACAATGCAGTTATGTAAATGTGTCTTTTCAGTTTAGTCCTTCCAATTAAAAACAGAACACAGTTCAGTTCAAGAAATAGGATGAGTCGCACCGAGAAATCTGCAAAAATTGGTTCGAAGCGTTTGACGAGTTACGTGCAAGTGTTTTTAAACAATTTGATTGTATTTATAGTTCACGAGAATTTAGGATTCAGAGTATATAGTCTAAGAGCTAGCAACGTCACAAAAAAGTTTATTTTAGGTCGGCTGGTTTTTCGATATTTCTCTTTCTTATTGAAGTTAGGTAGGGATGCGGTACGTCTGGCACCTGGGAGCGGTTGCGTTTACCTGTGCGCAACTCGCCTGTATAGGTAAAAAGTGGATATTTTGAAATCATTTTAAGACATTTTTTTTTTTTTTATATAATTTTTTATGTCTTTTTAGCATTATAAATTTATAGTTGCCAGACAGTTTCGTTGTTGCTAACATTGCGCCAGATCTAATTTAAGTATTTAAAAAATAATATTTTTCAAACCATTTTAGTATAGCTGTAATTTTAATAGGATATAGTTCTGTAATCAAAGAATACAATATTAATTTGCCAGACGGAAATTCCGTTGTTTAACTAGGAACCAGACCAATTGAAGTCCCGGGGAGGATAGGTAAGTTAGAAGAGATAACAGTAAAACAATCACAGCTGCTATTTTTTAAGTTGGCGTCGTCCACATGAGTGTTTATGTTTGCTTGTTTTTATAAAATAAAATAAAGCAGAATTTTATCGTGATGAGTGAGAAAAAAGAAAAATGTATTTTTTGTTCAAACAATAGTGGTGAAATAATTTAAAAAATTTAAATTTAAAAAATAATAATAATTTTATATAATTTAAAAAAAAAAAATATTTTTTTTACAGATACTCAGGTCCTAGAAAATGATGATACATCTGAATACAATAATAATAATGATATAAGGAGTGATAACGATGATAGCAGTGACGATGATACTGACGATGTAGCATTTTATTGTGACAGAATTATTCAATAAAAATACTGAATTACATTTTATGTTTAATTTCCTACATATTTAAAATAAATTATTTGTTTTATTTTGCTAATAATACTACTATTTTTTATCAGTTGTTCTCATCTCATTTTACTTTAATTATTATTCTGCTCTATTTTTTTATGAAATTCTAACCTATATAACCTGCCCCTCTCTAACGCCCTCTGTTGCAGCTATCTCTCTCACGCAACCAACGAATAAGCTGCCACACTCTTCTAACTTACTTATTATCCCCGGGACTTAAATTGGTCTGGTTCCTAGTTAAACAACGGATTTTCCGTCTGGCAAATTAATATTGTATTCTTCGATTACAGAACTATATCATATTAAAATTACAGCTATACTAAAATGGTTTGAAAATTATTATTTTTTAATTACTTAAATTAGATCTGGCGCAATGTTAGCAACAACGAAACTGTCTGGCAACTATAAATTTATAATGCTAAAAAGACATAGAAAATTATATAAAATAAATAAAATGTCTTAAAATGATTTCAAAATATCCACTTTTTACCTATACAGGCAAGATGCGCACAGGTAAACGCAACCGCTCCCAGGTGCCAGACGTACCGCATCCCTACCTAACTTGAATAAGAAAGGGAAATATCGAAAAACCAGCCGACCTAAAATTCTTTCTCGAAAACGTTGCTAGCTCTCGGACTAATAGTGACAGTGTTTTATTTGTTTAAACAGTTATCAGTTAATAAAAAAAAAACTCCTTAAAAATTGGTAGAGATAGAGATGCTACTAGTTAGTAGAGATTTTGCGTGGTCCATCATTATTGAACCAGCCGTTTTGAACACCGCGTCAATATAAATTTTTCTTGTCAATCTCCCACATGGCCTTGCGCCTGCCCTGGCACATGGCCTCGCAAATCTTAGCGCCGGCCCTGATCATAAGCTGTTTCCCGAGTTTTGTTTCGGGATTTCCCCCTGGTTTCAGTTGAACTTCGTCTGGCACTGCTTGCAGTTTTCCAAGAACATTTTCGAAAACTGTAGGAGATACCCAAAAATGTGATTTGAACTGATGATCTGTAAAATTTGGCACCGTATATTCTCCAAACCCCAAACTTTTTCTAAATTTACTTGTTCAGATTATTATTATTTTTTTTTTAATTTGATGGCCTTTGCTGCTGTGGCCAGAGTGCTGAATTTTAAAATAAAACTAGTTTTGATTTCAAAGTGACTTTAAAGATATTTTAATGGTAAAATAAAGAAAACTTATAGTTGCTTAGGTGTAAAATTATTTTTCTGTACTGTAGATGATCTTGACAGTAATTTTTGTTTACTCGCTAGTATTATCTTCTGTTTTCGTTTGTCCCTAAAACAGATTGAAACATATCTGTGTTAGTGATACAGTTTCGCATATCAGGCTATATTTCATAAATAAATATAGTAGATAATGGGCCGTATGAATAAAAATAAGCATAACCTTTTACTTGCAAATTATGAAGCAAATCCTCGAAACAATATGAATAAAAATGCAAGCAAAACCTTTTACTTATGAGTAAGAAGCAAATGCTTTTTTTGTTGATCTTTTGCTCACGACAGAAGTAAATGGTTATGAATAAAGCAGACCTTTTACTTTAAATTATAAGCAAATGCTTCGAAAAACATGCATCTATATTTTCGTATACTCACTTGTGAGAAAGTGTTATAGTGACCTAGTTGCTATGGCGGATAATATGCATTTAAGAAATGTGAAACATTATAGGTGTCGTTCTTCACCACGTTCTAGTGACTTTAAAAGTTTGTTTCGTTTTGAAGAGGAAAACGTGGAGTGGTTAGCTAATACTTTTTTAGGTAACACTACAGAATCTCGAGGCGGTGCGTTGTCTTCTCGGCATAAAATCAAATTATTTTTGAAGTATCTAGCCGATCCTGGGTTTCAAAAAGGTATCGGTGAGGAACTTGGGGTGGAGCAATCCGCAGTATCACGGACTGTCAGCAATGTTGTTGATAAAATTGTTGCACAAGCTGGCACCTGGATTAAATTTCCTACTTCCCAAAATTCATTAGTGGAGGCGAAAGAATTGTGGCAAAGAAAATACCGTTTTCCAACCGCGATTGGTGTCATTGACTGTACGCATATAGGTATAGAAAATACCGAAGATCCATGGAGATGAATATGTCAATCGTAAAGGAAACCCTACGCTAAATGTACAGGCAACTTGTGATGCCAGTGAAATGTTCACAAGTGTAGATGTAAGGTGGCCTGGATTTGGAAAAATTCAGACATTAGACAAATTTTATCAAGAATGCAAAATACTGTACTAATTGCTGATAAGGGGTATGGATTAGAGCCATGTCTTATGACTCCATTTAAAAATCCTGATAATAGAGCTCAAAGAAGCTTTAATAACTCCTAAAAGAGGAGAGGATAATAATCGAGCGTTGTTTTGGTCAACTTAAACGAAGGTTCCCGATCTTAAAGTATGTTTGCCGCGTCAAACATAAAAATATCCCTAAAATAATTGTAGCTTGTGTTATTTTGCACAACATCGCTAAGAAGTTACAAATTACAAAATTACTTTACACCAATAAAAATAAGTTGAAATGCCAAACATGGAACTCAATACAGCCCTAGCACATTGTTAATAGTGTTTATAGACTATTTTCAACTTGACGGCAATCGGCAAGAAGTAGTACGATTTTGATAAATACTGATTTTCAGGTTTCAACATAAACATCCTCTTGACCTTTTACTCAACGGTAGAAGCATTTACTTGCAAGTAAAAGGTAATCGTTATTCATATAAAAAGAAGCAAATGCTTTTACTGCGACCTTTTACTCGAAGCAAATGCTTATACTTCTACCTTATACTTATGAGCATTTACTTCAACTTTATTCATTCGGCCCATTATTATTTTTATTATATATTTTTATAAATTTTTACTGATAATTTTAGTGGCATATGTCTGTATATTTTGAATAACTGCCTGCCAACGGAGTGGCCGAACGCATTAGGTCGTGCAGTTTGGACTGGTGGAATACAGTCTGGATTGTGCGATCGGTAGTTCGATTCTCCGTTCGTGATTTTATTCGGGCGAGATTAATATGTTTACATTACTCTCATTTCACAATCATTTACCCCTCATCCAGGTGTAGGAGCTAGCCACCTGGCATCGACGATTAGCCTCGTTGCAGAAATAGATGTAAAAAAAAGAATAACTGCCTGCATATTTGCACTATTTTTCTTGCATATACGAGGGTTACCTTTTATGTTTTTCCAAACGACCACTAGATGGCAATATTGAAATGTGTCATTAGTATATTCGTAATCTTTGATATTTGTTATTGTGAAATCAGTGGCAGTTTATAAATTGACCGAGTAGTTTGCTGACAGTGAGCGTTAAAAAACAAGTTTGTGAAAAAATGAATATTACTCGTGAAGATTTTCGTTGGATGATTTTTTACGATTTTAGTAAAGGCCTAATTCAACAACAATGCATAGATTCGCTTCGTTCAACTTTTGGTAATGAAGCTCCATCAGAAAAGACTGTTTACAATTGGTTTGCAGAATTTTGTCGAAGTCGTGCGTCCGTCAGTGACGAATCTCGTGAAGGTCGACAAAATCGGTAGTGATTAAAAAAAAAAAATCGTTGCCATGCTCAAAATGATTGAAGAAGATCGGCATGTGACTTATTGTGAGATAGAGGCATCCTTTGGCATATCGCAGACTGCAATACATTCGATTTTACATGAACATTTAGCTGTGAAAAATATCTGTTCCCGAAGGATTCCGCATAATTTGCCCGAAGCTCAAAAAAAGGCTCGTGTTGATTGGTGTAAGAGAATGCTAAAAAAATTCAACCTAGGCACTGCAAAATCCGTATACAACATCGTTACAGGTGACGAAACTTGGATTTATTCATTTGAACCGGAAACTAAGCAACAATCCACTGTTTGGGTCTTCCAAGATGAACATTGAAACACATAAAAGCTGTTCGTTCACGAAGCAAAAAAATGATCGCTTGTTTTTTCGGTTGTACTGGACATGTCGCAACCATTTCTTTAGAGGATCGGAGAAGAGTTAATGCTGAATGGCATACAATAATTTGCCAGAAGTCATCGACAAAATCAGTAAAAACAGCCAAAAACGTGGCATCATTCTTCATCATAGCAATGCAAGCTCCCACACATCACGTCAAACAATTATTTGCAGGAGAAAACATCGAATTAATGTCTCACTGCCCCTATTCGCCTGATTTATTTCCTAACGACTTGTTTTTGTTCTCCAATGTCAAACAAAAAATACGTGGACAGTGATTTTTATCACTTCAAGAAGCTGTTCAAGCCTTCGAAAACCATGTTTTTGAAATACCAACTTCAGAGTGGAAAAAATGTTTCGAGAACTGGTTTAAACGCATGCAAAAGTGTATAAATCTTAAAGGCGAATATTTTGAAAAGCAATAAAACAGTTTGTTCCAAAAAATTATTTTTTCTTTCTTAGTTTTTGTAAAAACTTAAAGGTAGCTCTCATATATGCGCATATTTTGTACTTGTTGTTTTATATAGTTCCGTGCATTACTCATTACCTTATAATACTAAACAAAGTTTTTCTTGGTTTGTTTTTTCTAGCTCTTGCTTTCCTTTTTCTTTCCATTTTATCTTCCATTCCGTTTAATAGTTCTTCCTTTTGTACTGTAGAGGGGTCTAATATATTTAATACTTTCTCATATACTCTTGCTTCATCACGATAATTAGGAACTAGAAAAAAGCATAATTTAAATTACCTTGGCGCAGTGGTAAAATGATTGTTAACAGACTCACTAAATGAAAACAGCCTACGGCCCGCGGGCCAAATCTGGACCAACAATAAGTTTCTAACTGCTCGCATAATATTTCCCGCCCCTTGTTTTTTTTTTTTTTTTTAATTTTCAGAATTTCTTCATCACGTTCGTAATTGATTTTCAGAATTTCTCCCACCCGTCCTCTGTGATTTTTAAATATCTGACCCACAATCCAACTTAATCTGACCCGAGAAACATATTTAGAATTCATATACACAATATATCAAGGTCGAGGGAATACGATTTTTCTCAAAACCGCGATGTGTAAATTGGTAAAAAAATTTGATGAGCTATGCTCTATGTCAGCTTAAAAAAATGGGTGTAAGAAGATAGGAGCTGTTTGTCCTTGTTATTGATTGGTTTAGAACACCATCCCTATTACAATGTTACAATATTGTTTTTAGTCCAAGTTGACAGATGGTCAGTGTCGTACATTAGAAATATATATTATATTCGGATTGCTGATAGGTGACTGTTACATGTATGTATCAAGTAGTGCACTCATATAATGATCTAGTTACCATTATTCAGCGATTTTGTTTTTTGTCTTAACCGACACTGACATCTGGTAATAAATATTGATTAAAATATGGCTTGCGGCAAATTATTAAATTCACAAACTTTAATTTTAAATCTGCTGGAATAAACAACAAATTATAATCCAAAATTTACGTATGAGTATAAATTTTTCCTTATTTATATTTATTACCTTAAAATTAATAATTTTGTTTGTTTGAGTACTGCTGTAAATTTATTTTCGCGCTCTAATTAGTAAAGATATCTATGAATTATGCTGTTTCTTTCTAATGCTTTGTTTTTTATTCAAATAATTTTGAAGGTTAGTTGTGAACTTGGATCACTATACGTTACTATGGGTATGCAAATAATTATAATGATATAGACAGAGAAAGCATATAGTATTGAATATCGATACTTGTAGCAACGAACAGTCACTTATCAGTAATCCGACTATATTTATATTATTTTATTTCTTTCGTATAGTTTGTTATTATTTATATATTTAGACTTTTATTTATATTCTTAACGTAGATTTTATGGAGAAAATTCTCAATGTAATTTGTTTTTACGCAGTTATATATATTTTAAGTTATCTGACAGATAAATATTTTTTGACACGTGATAATTACCAGATCAAGAAATAGACTAATGTAAGGCCAAAAGACAGCCCAGCTGATAGTGTGCAAAGAAGAAGTTATTGATATAATTTTTAGACCTTCATATATACCTACATATATTTTTAATTTTTATTTACAATAAATATCTAAATAAGAAACTTTAGCTCTGAAGATATATTGTTTGTTTTATTACTTTATTTAAACTCTTTTAGCCAAATCTCTTAAACAAGACCTTAAGAAGTGTGTTTCTTATTATATTATAGGAAAATGAAAAAGTTTGATGATTTCTAGTGAAAGTTATCTGAAAGCATTAAGAAAAATTTAGAAGTAATTTATTTGAAATACAGTAGTCATGTAATCTGACTAGAACGTTTTGTAGCAGCAGGCAATCAGTAATAGATATAATCTGTGAATAGATCTTCAAATCGTCAGCATATAGCAGTATTTGCCAATGCTTAAAACAATTTACAATATCATTGACGTATAATATAAAAAGAAGCGGACCAAGGTGCGACCCTTGGGGGACACCCGAAGTCGAAATATAAAAGACTTATATCCATGAACAACCATGTATACCAGCCTCAGCAAGTTTTTTAACCCTTTACTGCATGAATTTATATTTTTGGCTGAAATAATCCATGGGCATTAGTAATTGGTTCTTATTGATAGAAAAAATAATTAAAAAAATATATTTAAAATATTAATTATTATTTTTATAAAAATAGGGTTTGTGTCATACAAAACGTCTCAAATAAAAGTTATTAGTTATTGCATTTATAGTAACTTTTGTTCAATAAATTTTTTCGAAATATTTTTCTGTTGCTAAATATTCGCAAAAATCTTAAAATCGACACGAGTAAACTCCCATTTCTAGTCAACCGATCTTCATAAAAAACAATAGGGTTCTTCCCATTTAATAGGAGAATTTTTTAGTACCAGAACGAATTCTCTAAGTTGAACCGTTCTTGAGTTATCGTGTATACACACAGACACACACACACACATACGGACGGCATTTCGAAAATAGGTTTTTTGGAGTCCCTGGACCATGAAACGTGGTCATCAGTCAAAATCTCGACATCGAAAATTTTCGCGATTACAATACTTGCCCCTTATATATTAAGGTCGGGCAAGTAAAAACGAAAAATTTCGAAAATTTTTTGTAAAATTATTTAAAATCAATTTTAGTCTCAATTAATTTAAACTTATATGTAACGTTTCCATGGTCATGATAATTAATTCGTAACTGGTCAACCAAGCCTTGGACAAAAATTTGAATAGAACATAATTTGATGTATTTTTGAAGATTTATCTAAATATTTTTAATTTTTTTTTAAATTAATTTTTTTTTTTATATATTTTTTTTTATGGGAGGGCAAGTCTAGCGGAGGTTTCCCTTCGCCACTGATTTCTATATATTTCATCCTTGACGACCTAATAGTAATGCTTAAACAGTTCCCAAAAACTTAGAACTTATTTATATTTTTCTGTCTCGCACTGTCTTTCTGTCTTGCAAGCATGAGTGAAGAAATATATAAATAAGTTGATTGTTAATTCGTTCATTTGTTATTGAACAGACTTCTTTAAGAGGACATTCGCTTTTGAAATTTTAAAAAAATCGATTTTGAGATTTTTACATATTTCGATTCTATATACGTTCTAAAGTTGCCTCCTAAAATTTCATCAAGAAATTCGTAATAGAAAAAAAGTTACGGCTATATTTGTAACAGCGTATGCCCATGAGTAAAAACCATGTACCATCGCTTAGTAGAAGTAAAAAAAAATTGATAATTTTAGAGAAAGACAGAAAAAAGAGAGAAGAAGAAAGAAAAAAAAAGAGAAGAAGAAGAAGAAAAAAAAGCCAGTAAAATGAGGTAGAAAATCAAAAACTGAGATCAAAAATTCCGCACCTGTACAAGCCGTCCCCAAACCTAAAACGGCTAAATTGACTCTAAAATTGGTTCGAGAATTCTCTGTGTTTTATAGTCTTGCAATTCAGAGATATCCCGATTCCATCGAGAACATGAAAAAAGAAATTCTTACCGGCTATTATCACAAAATTTCAACAGATGCAGAACCTCGTCACGAGTATTGCAATAAGGATTGGTATAAATTTTTGCAAAGCGAGGAAAAAAATGAGCCTTTTACTCATAAGCCACCACTAGATCCAAGCATTTGTGGCTACATTTTGCCAGTTTACGAGTCACTTAGTAGTGATGAGTTGCTGCAAAGATGTCTTGGCAAAAATACTCAAAATAGTAACGAAAGTTACAACAATTTGATTTGGAACATTTCTCCGAAAAGCAAGTTTTCTGGCAAAGATGTGACTGAAATTGCAGCGTGGATCGCAGCATCCATTTTCAACAAAGGCTCGAGAACTTACCTAGCTATTATGGATCTCATGAGCATCAAAATTGGCGAAACTGCAACGGCTTTCGCGCAAAAAGTTGACGAGGACCGTATCTCTCAAGCCAATAGGAGGAGCAGTGAGCAGTCAAAAGAAGGTCGAATTAAGAAGACAAAAGCTTTGGCCAGCCACTTACAGCAATTACTAGATAACGAGGGTCCTCAGTATTCACCAGGAATGACCGATTAAAGGTAAAAAAAAAGTTTTCGACCTTTTATTCAATAAAATTATGGTAAAAAAACTTTAAACGCGTTTTTCTCAAAACTACCTTTTTCAAACTGGTAGGACATTTTTCTCCGAATCTACTCGACCGATTTTAAAAAACCAAAGAGCATTCGATTACTTATTGAAAATAGTAAACAATAAGCCTCTAAAAGTTTAAAAAATACCCCCCCTTTTTTTTACGGGGGTGGCTTACCCCCAAAAAATGCCGTTTTTTCGCATTTTTCAGAAATATACATACAAAAACTTCAAAATATGAAAAAGTATGAGTTTTAGAGGCTTATTGTATAGTTTTGAGTCTCAAGAATAGAATCCATTTTGAATTTTTCAAAAATCTGTTACAGGAGGTCCACAATATGTCCTACCGTTTGAAAAGTAACTTTTGGATGACGCCCTCTACAGCAGCAAAGGGAAACTAAAAATGAAAAAAAATTTTTTTTTATATTCTTTAGAGACTGGTTAACAATGTCCAAAAGAAATTTTGTCAATAAATATAATAGTTTTTTCAAAATAAAATTTTTAAAAAGTGTTTTTTTTTTCAATTTCAAAGGCGAATGTCCCCTTAAGTAACTCAACTTTACTTACATTTTTTTATATTATTTATTATGAGCTTTACATATTTTGCAAATACTGATGCTTTGGTATCAACCGGTCGTGATCGTGTTTGCTGCTGAACATTCTTAGTGTCTTCTTTACTATCACTACCAGTCAAACCATCGTAAAATTTATCATGATACATAGGATCATCGTTTTCGGAATCATCATCATCATCATCCTCTTCTTTACTTCCGAACGCGACATCATCGTCATTCTCTCCATCATTAGTTTTTTTTTTATCACTTTCATTAGCATCGTTATCTTCCATTTTGTTCGTTAGCTTACTGGTGGGCATTAATACGGTTTTATTGGCGTTGTCCCCAAATTTGATACCATTGTCAGCAGCATGGACAAAATTATCCTCTTCAGAATCTTCATCTTGATAGTAATTCGAATCTTCGGCTAAATAATTATATACATTTAGGTTACATTTTGAAATATTTTTTATCGATAATAGAATAAATGTGATCAGCCATATCTCCATATTATTTCTCTGGAAATAAAACAAACTTTCGTGAATATATGAAGGAAAATTTTTGAGCATGCTGATGCCATTTCGAATAATGAAGCAGCGTTGTAGCTACCTCGCACACCAGTTCGGGGGGGGGGGGGGTAAGTTAGAAAAAATAGCTTCGTTTTTTGACTTCGATAGTGTCGTGTTTATGGGGGAAACCATCATTTTCCACTCTCCGTGCAGTTTAAATTGATTACGTAGGCTAAATCTTAAGAGATATATCGATATAATGTTGACAAAATCATAACAAGATCTAAAAAATTGATGTGAAGTGTGAATATTCACACATTTCAGGGTTTCGCAGGTATATAATAAGTGAAGGCGGTATGCTGAGTGTGTAGGACAAATTTTACTTTATAGTAATCACGGCAAAATGAACGATATTTTTAAAATAATTTATCGTCTGTTAATCATATAATAAGACTGGTTATTAAATTTACGCTTTAAAAATTAAATACAACATTTGTCAAAATATAACTAGAATTTTGACAAAATAATTTCAACATAATAAAAATGCAAAAAAAGAACAGAAAAAATAAAACTCACTCCGTCCGTACTCGAACTCGAAACCCTTCGTTTTCCAGAGAATTTTAGCTTCCGACACCAGCACTCTAACCCGTTGCGCCATCGGATGCTTTGTATATGAGTGTCTTACATTGGTATAAATTTTGTACTTTGTGAACCAAAAACCACAAAAAATGCGTTATTTTCCGAAAACAGAATCTGATCAAAAATTCCTGTTGTACTATTTCGGTTCACACCAATATACATTACTTGGAATTTTTTTAGATTTTTAGTTTAAACCATCTGGGCTACAGGGTGTGGGACAAACATTTTTTTGCACAATTTTGGCAAAAATCGCATCAAAATAATTTATTTTGCAAAAATAAAAATTTGATCGTTAATCCACGTACTAAGAGCTTTCATTTGATATCCTACTCAGAATTATAAAAAAATATTTTTGTTTTCGATGAGCACATATTTGTTTATATTTTTAGGGGGGTATGTTTTTTAGATGTTTTAGTATTTTTCCTATGTGCGGGTCAAAGAGTTGTATAAGCATGCCAAATTTCAACTCTCTAGGTTTAGCCGTTTGGCTACAATTTTAACCGAACAGACAGACAGACAGACAGACAGACAGACAGACAGACAGACAGACAGACAGACAGACAGACAGACAGACAGACAGACAGACAGACAGACAGACAGACAGACAGACAGACAGACAGACAGACAGACAGACAGACAGACAGACGACAAAATGAGGGTTTTTTGGTCATACCTACAAAACCCTAAAAAAGCCCGTGAGAGCATAATAATAATAATAATAATAATAATTTATTGACCATAATACAAAATAAAACATTGTTTTAGTCAGTCAAGCAATACAATACAAAGTACAAATACATGTTTATAAGGAGCAAAAATAAGGGGCAGTACATAAATAAATTTAAAATTTAACATTTAAAAATTCGTCAGTCGAGTAAAATGGGTTTCTAATTAAAAATTCTTTTACAGTTTTCTTGAAATTCAGAAAACGCAGGACTTTATATTCCTCTGGCAGAATATTGAAAAATTTTATGCTGTAATAATTAGAGGCATTGCGTGATTTAGTTAAACGTAAAAAGTTTGGATATATATGGTCTTTATTCCTAGTAGCATACGAGTGCATTCTGTCACCAGATGTCCATATATTTCTATTTTTATATGCATACAATACACACTGATAAATATAGAGGGAAGGTAATGTCATTATTTCTAATTCTTTAAATGCATTCTTACAGTCAGCTCTATAGTTAATTTTTGCTAAAATTCGAACAGCACGTCGTTGAAGGGAAAAAATTCTATTAGCTGAAGCAGAATGTCCCCAAGCTAGAAGAGCATAAGAAATATGTGACTGAAATAGGGCATAATATGATATTAACATTATTTCTTTTGAGACAGTATTGACCAGATTGCGAAAAAGAAATATAGTTTATCATATATACCTTATCAAGCACTGATATTGTATTGGGCAATTTTCTGTTTTTAAACGTAATAATTTTTGTATTATGTATGTTTGTGGGTGCATAACATCGGAGTTTTATAGTGATGTATCAATTATTTTAGAATAATAAATTAAAACATTTCACGTAGAATCATAATGTATCTAACACTATTCATCAAAGATTAATAATAACGAAGTAATCACAGTGTAAAGTGTACGCATGCAAAGAAATGTTTAAAGTTGCACATGTATGTCGCTATTTGGCGCGGAACTTACCAATAGATGGCAGTGCTGAAGATTTCTGTATTTCCCATCGTCTAATACTTAATTGCAAATTATATTATCGTTTTATATATTTAACTTTAACGTTGTGAGAGTTATGTTCTATTTTCTTTGCTTTAAAGTAGGAAATGCCGTAGCGTGTACCCTTGACATCCACTAGTTACTTAATAATCATTAAATAAACTTACCTATAAAATTATTGCTTTTTAAGACTACCCAAAAGAAAAACTGGTTTCACACTTATGTAAAATTGTTTAAAAATGTACGAATTACAATTTTAATATTACTATAAAAATTTACAAAAGAACAACAAAATAATTAATATTTTTAATTTTAATATGTTAAAATAAAACAATGGTTTATTAATATTATAATTATCCAATACTAATAATAAAAATAAGATTATTCAAGGTAAAAGCATGATAAATCAGGTGAATCTGATACACGATATTACGAACAGAATTAAAGCTGCTAATGCATCATATCTTGAATTTTTCAATTTTAAAACAAAACTCCTGTTTAGGAACACCAAGATCAGGTTATACCAAGTTATAGTACTTATGTATGACTCCAAATCATGGACCTTAACAAAATGAGGTCGACAACACCTGATAGTTTTTGAAAATAAAATACAAGGTGTCTCAAAAGAAATTTTATATTTATTTAGCTTACTGCGTGAACGCAACGTATCCGAGGGGCGCGGGGGTTATGTCAATCGGTAGCCTGGCTCTTGGGAATTTAGTCGCTATGGAGCGTTTCTCGGGAGCAGACCGCGCGTTATGCGTGCGAGAGTTTTACAAAAACGGTGATTCGGTGACTGTAGCGCGTAGAAAATTCTGCAGTATTCGAGGTTTTCGCCACTTAAATGATGCGCCAAGCATTCCTCTCATTCGACATTGGGTTAAAAAGTTTGAAGAGACTGGTACAACGCTGGATAAATCAAAATCCGGGCGACCTAGGTCATCAAGAACGGTAGAAAACGTGGAGAATGTTAATCAGTCTGTTCGTGACGACCCGAACCTTTCAATTCGGAAGCGCGCAAGTGCTTTAAATGTGCATAGATCATCATTACATCGCATTATGCACAAAGACCTAAAGCTGCACCCCTACAAAATTCAATTGGTGCAAGAATTAAAGCCCCAAGATGCCAGTCAGAGGCTTAATTTCGTAAATCAGGTGGTTGAGCGATTTTCAACGTTTACCAACATTTTGTTTTCGGATGAAGCTCATTTTCATCTTAATGGCCACGTAAATAAGCAGAACTGCCGCTACTGGAGTGCAACGAATCCGAAACGCAAACATCAGAAACCCCTACATTCGCCTAAAGTGACCGTATGGGCTGCGATGTCGGCGCGAGGAATTATCGGCCCTTACTTTTTTGAAGACGAAAGGGGGCGTGCAGTTACAGTGAATTCAGAGCGTTATGTGGAGATGTTAGACAACTTCTTGGTACCTGAACTGCAAAACTTTCCTGGCTATAACCAAAGAACATGGTTCCAACAGGACGGAGCAACTTCACACACGTCCAATATGTCTCTGCCACGTGTTCGTGAAAGTGGCCTCCACGCAGTCCAGATTTAACCCCTATGGACTTTTTCCTATGGGGTTATCTTAAATCTAAAGTTTACGCCAATAAACCGACTTCACTGGCGCATTTGAAAGAAAATATCCGTCACGAAATGGCAGCTATCCCTGAGTCCACCTGCCGAGACGTCATAAGTAATTTTACTGTTCGATTAAATGAGTGCCGAGAACGCGAGGGTCTACATTTAGAGGATATTATTTTTAAGAAATAAATCCCCAAAAAGTGTATTTTAATAATTAATAAACATTTTTTCTATATACGGCTTACTTTTTTTTTAATCGATCCACTAAATATAAAATTTCTTTTGAGACACCTTGTACTATTATTTGGTTGTTTAGTTTTAAAGAGCTTATATGACAGGAAATATGCGTATTAAAAGTACGCATTTAAAATGAGTATTAGTACTCACATATCACGCGTAGTTTCAGTTCCGCTTTAGAAGTGAGTACTTGTACTCGTTTTACGTGAGTATTTTGAAGTACTCATTTATAACGAGTACTAGTACTCACTTCAAGTGCGTACACTTATCTCCTTCTTCAAAGTGAGTACAAGTACGCACTTTAAATGAGTACTATAAAAAGTACTCATTTAAAAGGAGTACTATTACTCACTAAGATTTGCAGTGAAATCAGCAAGAAAGTTACTAGATTTCTTTTTTCAGGAAAATTGATTTTCGGCATAATGAATGTCAATAATAGTTTAATAAAATGTTATTTTATTGATACGAAGTTACAATATTTTTTACAATAAATTGTAATTCTTATTATTAAATATCAAACTGAATCAAATATCATGAAACTCTATCACAAAATTTCACTGACATCAGGACGATGTCAATGAAATTTTAACAGATACATAGCCTTTTTTGGTTCAATAACTTTTGTACTATAATAACTACGCCCGCTGTCCGAAAATATGGTATATATTTTGATTTTTTTCTTGCCCAAAAATATGATATACATTTACTTTCATTTAATTAGAATGATTTTATTTATACAATAGTTACAAATATCTAGTAAAACAAAGAATAATACAAAAAAATTTCATTTAATAAGGACGTGGCTGTCTCCACAGCTTGTATGGAACATGATAATGTTGTTTACAATCGCCCCTTACGATGAAGTTTTGCCTTATTAAGGGACTATTACCGGTTAGAAAGGCAAAAAATGACCTATAATTAAATATTTTTTTTTCTCGTTTCCTTTATTATAGAACGTTGTGTTTTTTTTATTTTATTAATATTATATTCAAGATTATAAAATTTTTTTTTTTTTTTTTCAATACATAGATAATTATATAGATGGCGCCAAAGTTCAGTAACAAAAAATTATGATGCTCCATGGCCCGGGGTTAATCTCGAAATTGACAAGTCTGAAACAAAAAATTCAAAAATAATTTTAAAGATGAAGGTGTCTTACATCGTAATTTACCACCCATAATAAAAAAAAGGGTGTAAAAACAAAATGGCGGATAGGTGAATTTTTTTTTTCTAAAAATCATGTTTTTTCCCCTTTTACCCTTATCATTTTTTTTTCTTTCAATTTTTTTTATAATTTTCTGGTAAATTACGGTAGAGGACATCAAAATGAACAAAATTCACTAAATTTTAAAAATATCCGTTGTGTAGTTATGGAGAATAAGTCTGGGCCGATTGAAAAAACACCATTTCGAGAAAATCACTTTTAAAGTTTTTTTTAATATTTGTATTGTAATATTTAAAAAAAAATTAAGTTTCAGCCCTTACAATTGGTTAATCAGCAATCCCTGGTCCATATAAAAGTACTCCCGAATCAATCATTTGTTGCTGTTCCTCTTGCTGAGCAGTTTGCTTTGCCAAGCGAGCTTCCTTCGACGCCGCGGTACTCGCTTTATTGGCCATCTCAATGCGTTCCTCATCTTTTTTTTAAACATAATCATACGCAGAGTGTCCAATTATGCATCCCATTACCTCCAATATTTTCAAGAGGGACGTTCTACCTTCATTAAATATTGCTAATGAAATATTAGCAGCCAACTCAGTAACTTCTCTTCCCACAAACGTATGTTTGGGAACGATAGCCCAAAGTGTTTTATATATATATTTTAATGTTTTATTATATGTTTAATTATATATATATATATATGTATTTGAACAGAATAACGGTGTTGAGAAGCACACCTGCCGAAACTCGTCAAACCAGCTGTCGCGCACCGAAAAAGCGCATGCACTAAAATTGCCACCAATTTCTTATTTTTTTGAATTTCGTTATAAAAATTTAGGATATGATTTCTGAAGGTATAAGGAATCAAAAAATGTAAAAAAAACGATTTTTTGAAAATTATAACCGGTAATAGTCCCTTAATGTATAGAATCTTATAAGAATTCTAGACAAGTTTGCAATGTTAGAAAAACATTATCAAGGATTTGTATGTTTAATGCATTAAATACATTTTGTACGCATTCAATCAGTTCGTTGATTGTATTCGGTGTAGCTGTATGTTGTAGGGATTATATAGAATTAAAAAAGCCAAAATCCAATACATTAAAATCTGGACTATTTGGTGGTTGTGATTTAAGTCGGTTTGGAACTTCTTCCTTGCAATTCAACACAATTTTGTTCAAAATTCTCCATTTTGTTAGAACAGCGGGTGTCATTTTAATTTTTCTAAAATACGCGGTTTTTTCTGTGTATTACTTTTGACATATGCAAAACTATTTGCGCGATATTTGTTTATTAGTTGCCTAGCAACCACTTAAAAATAAAATAATTAAATAAAATTATTAAAAAAGGATATTAGAGAGATATTGCAAAGTGAAAAAAATCTGACTTTATTAAAAGAAACCTCTAATAAAGTATCCTGTATTAAAATTTTTCATAATGTTTTAAAGAGTGTTATTGCAACGGTGCTCTTGCTTCATACTTTATTTTGACAAATATGCCAAATTGATAGATCGAAATCGTAATAATATAGAAGTTAACTGCAACCCTTATATGAATTAACTGCAGCAGACTATTTTTAACTTCTTCCCACACTACACAACCATTCGCAAAAGGGTTTCGTGACACAATTTCTCGGAGAATAATAACATCGTTCTCGTATTTAAATCGTAAACTTTTTTTATCTTTAACTTGTATCATTACTCATAAGAACTCACAAGAAAACCCAACAAATTTTATGTTCGAATTTACTCCGTTGTTAATTTTGAGGTTAAATTGACAGAAGACCTGTCAAAATTAAGGCGCTTTAAATAAAAATGCTTTGCCGTTATTTAAATTAAATAAAGGTAGCCTGTATTTTAATAAAAGAAAGAAATTAAGGATATATCAACTGCGCATGCGCACATGTCAAATAAAGGAAAACTTTATTAAAAGATCAGTAAAACAGAGGTTGCAATATCTCTCTATTAAATAAAAATTCCTTACAAATTATTTGGTAAATTTTAATTGATAAATTAAAGTAAACATATATTATATAGTTAATTTTCTTTTTTATTTACTTCTTATTTACTGTTTTTCCCTAATACAAATCGATAATTTTTCTGTACCCATGATAAAGTTAAGTAAATCAAAATTTTCTCTCAGTACTTTTAAATTCTATACAATTGTTTTCTTCGTTTGTGTTTGATAAATTTCCGTTCCTCTTTTTCATTCTTCTTCGTTATTTTTTCCTTGTGGGCATCATCGTTGTCCTTGTGGCTATCATTGTTATCTTTGTAGTCATTCTTGTTGGCTCTGAGACCACCTTTGTTGACGTTGTTATAAGTCTTCCAATGCCGATAATTTTTTCGTTTCTGTTTCTTCCTAATTTTTCTTTTTTTAGGTTAAATGATTCTTCCGCATTTATTGTCCAAGGATCTAGTATATTAATTGTTTTTTCGTATGCTTTTACATCATTACGGTAATAATCAACTAGAAAACAAAAAAGTGTTATGTAATTTTTATGCTAGTGTGAGCTGGATATAAGGCAATAAATATGATACTAAGTCTACGAAATACTGAGCGTTTATTAATGATTGATAGGGTGCCTATTGCCTATAAACTAGGCTGAAAACCTGGTTTCTAATAACTCCATAACATAACGCATAAGAACTGAATAATGGATTTGACCCTTCAAAACATCTATTTGTAATAAACAGAACAAAGAAAGTAGTGTAATTTTTATGCTTATGTATTCGTAACACATCTATTATGAACCAGGCTTAAGTAATGAAAATGGTTAATGAAATAAAAAAGAAAAATACGTCATTTAAAAGTACTCATTAAGTATAGTTGAAATAAAATTAATAGATTCATTTGTAGGCTCTCGTTGAAACATATTGAAAATAGAACTCAAAATAATACACTCAGTAATGTTTTAAAATATTTTAATTTATTAATACGTATTTCGGCTTATGAGTCCATCAGCAGAATACCTATTAGTATTCCTATTTAAATACGAATAGTATTACTAATAGGAAATAAAACTATGGTTTAAAACTTTTATTATCATTTAAGAAATTGTAGAGGAGAAATAAATTTGGAAAATAGAAGTTTATTGCTTATATCAGCGGTTCTCAAAATGTGCTCCGCGGAGCCCTGGGGTTCCGCGAGCTACCTCAAAGGGCTCCGTGAATTATAAATTTAAATCCGCTAAAAATTAATATATATTAACAAAAAATTATAGTTATTATTAATTTACATAAAGTTAATTTGTTGCTCTGAAAAGTATAGATTTATTTAATTAATGAACTAAAAAAATCTGTAACGGTTAACTCAATATAGTGCACTCGCCTATTCGATAAAAACAGTAAGTTCTTCAATTGTTCAATTGGTTTTTACGATTTGAGTTTTTGTTGCAACGCAAAATGCTCCGGTCCAGAAAGACTAGTTGAGTTTGACTGTTGAGATCGGACTGATGATTGCCTGAGAGCGGTGACACTAGAGAGAAAGGGGCGGAGAAAGATTGACAGATAAACTATGGTTGTTTCGACTTGGATATCTCGCCGACATTTTTTCAAAGATAAACAAAGTGAATATGTCACTTCAAGGAAAACAAGTAACAGTGTTCACAGCCAATGATAAGATTCAAGCTTTTAAAAAGAAATTGGAATTATGGATCACTTGCATTCGCTCTCGTGAGCTAGATAGCTTCACAATACTTAAAGATTTCTGCGATGAAATTAATGACATTGATGCAAGTGACCTTATTATGTTGTGTGATGAAATTTGTCAACATTTGGAAGATATTCTAAACTCGGTCAAACAATATTTTCAAGATGAAGAGAATGAAAAGCTTAAAAATTAAACATGGATTAGAAACCCATTCATAGTTCAGAAAAGTGCCAGAAACATTCACAGCTAAGGAGTACGAAATTTTCATTGACATGATTTCAGATTCCTCACTACAGACCATATTTGAAAAACTATCTTGGCCAGAATTTTGGTGCACTTTGAGAGAAGAATATGCAGATTTATCAATGAAAGCTGTTAAAATACTTCTTCCTTTCACTACGACTTATCTGTGCGAATCTGGATTTTCTTCGTATGCTGCAACAAAAACAAAATACCGCAACAGACTCGATGCAGAAGCTGATATGAGGATTCAACTGTCCTCTATAAAGCCAGACATAAAAGAATTATGTAAAAATAGGAAACAAGCCCATGCATCCCACTAAAAATGTTTGTTTTTTATAATATATTGCAATTATTTTCTGATAAATAAATGATTTTATTGAAGTACAAATAATTTAATTCTTTATTTTTATTTATAAATATATATATATATATATATAAATATATCTAATCTTCGATGTTAGGTATCGTCGAGAGGCACATACACATAATTAGTGAACCAGTGGGGTTCCGTGGAAATTTGTATGCCTTTGGAGGGCTCCGCAGCTCAAAAAGTTTGAGAACCGCTGGCTTAATGTGTTATGCATTTTAACAAATTAAACGCCATTCAAATTCACTTAGGTATAGTGATATTTTGTCCTAATTCAATCGAAGTCGTATTTCTTATAGTTTTAGAGAATTTCATAAATAGGGGATAGGCTTGATTTTTTTTTATTTTTTATTATATTCCTCTTGTTGCATATAAACATAAAAAACGTAGTTTTGCATTTTTTTTTTTTAATTTGAAGGCTTAAAAAATCATAAATGTATGTAGCGCGCAATAACTACGTGTGACGTCAGAACCTACCTGGTGTACAGCGTACAGCCTACCCAGTATACAGCGTACAGCCTGCACTATCTGACGTAAACTTACTTGCTTGTAAAACTTTTATAGATTGTGTAAAGTTAGAGTGATTTTAATTAAAATAAAGTTATTCTACATGTTTACCGAACTAAATTATATATTAAAATATATAAAACATGGAAGATCCAGGGCCCAGTACTTCGAAACATCGAAAATATTGTTTAGTTTCGATGTGAACAAATACTTTGTTTAGAACTCCACAAAAACAATTTATTTCATTACCTAATGGTGAAAAACAAAAGAAAATGAAGAAAAGAACCACCATTTTAATAATAAATGCGTGAAAAATTTAAAAACAAATACTCTCGAACAATACAATATACACACGTAAAGATTATGTTGTAGTCTGGGCCGTCTAGGGTTTGACGTCATGCTCAGTATTTACTCGGCAACCATCGCGCTGTGGTCGGCTTATTTCAAATAATATTTTAATTAAAAAATTTGGCTTCAATATTAATTAAAATGAGATTTTTGTTTTGTTAGGTGACATAACTAACATTAACAAAATAATGTAGTTTTAAGAAAATATAAATTTTATGCGTATCCCCTATTCTAAATTAAATAGGAAACCCAGTACATAAATTTTACTTACAGTTTTTTATATTATTTACTGAATCCATGATAAATCTTTTAGATGGATTTATTTTTTGCTTTAAAATATTCTTTTCGTTCACAGAATCTTTAATTTGATTGAATTTTGATTCAATTAAATCATCGTAATGGATATCATTATGTAAAGGATCCTTCTGCATATTTGGCTCAACTTCTTTATCTTTGAAATCGTCGTCAGCTTCAATACTATTATTATCACTATTGGCATTACTGCTGATCTTGTTGCCCTCTCTGAATCTAGCCTTATTGATCCTATCACCATTTTTTTTCATCCTGTAGTTGATCCTTATCTTGTTGATTCTGTTAACGCTCTTTTTGAAACCCTTACCGTCCTTGTTGATACTTCCCTTTTTGAAACTGTTACTACCCGTATTGGCCCTATTACCATCTTTTTTGAGCTTGCTACCAAATATGCTGATCCTACTTCCGCTCTTTTTAAAATTATTACTACCAGTTTTGGTGTTGGTACCACCCTTTTTGAACTTGTTACTACCCGTGTTGGTCCTGGTACCACCTTTTTTGAACCTGTTACTATTGTTGATTTTGTTACCACCCTTTTTGAAACTGTTACTACCCTTGTTGGTCTTTTTACCACCTTTTTTGAACTTGTTACTACCCGTGTTGGTCCTGGTACCACCTTTTTTGAACCTGTTACTATTGTTGATTTTGTTACCACCCTTTTTGAAACTGTTACTACCCTTGTTGGTCTTTTTACCACCCTTTTTGAACTTGTTACTACCCGTGTTGGTCCTGGTACCACCTTTTTTGAACCTGTTACTGCTGTTGATATTGTTACCACCCTTTTTGAAACGGTTACTACCCATGTTGTTTTTCTTACCACCTTTTTTGAAACTGTTACTACCCATGTTGGTCTTATCACCACCTTTTTTGAACTTGTTTCGGTTACCATCCTTTTTTAAAATTTGTATACCCATGTTAATCTTATTTTCCTTTTTAAACATATCGTTGATCCTATTACCACCCTTTTTGTAACTGTTACTACCTATGTAGGTGTCAACACCACCCTTCTTGAACTTGTTACTACCCGTGTTGGTCTTAGTATCACCTTTTTTGAACTTGGTATTAAACTTGTTCCGGTTACCATCCTTTTTTAAAATTTGTATACCCATGTTAATCTTATTTTCCTTTTTGAACATATCGTTGATCCTATTACCACCCTTTTTGAAACTGTTACTACCTATGTAGGTGTCAACACCGCCCTTCTTGAACTTGCTACTACCCATGTTGGTCTTATCACCACCTTTTTTGAACTTGGTATTAAATTTGTTCCGGTTACCATCCTTTTTTAAAATTTGTATACCCATGTGAATCTTATTTTCCTTTTTGAACATATCGTTGATCCTATTACCACCCTTTTTGAAACTGTTACTACCTATGTAGGTGTCAACACCACCCTTCTTGAACTTGCTACTACCCGTGTTGGTCTTAGTATCACCTTTTTTGAACATATCGTTGATCCTATTACCCCCCTTTTTGAAACTGTTGCTACCCTTGTTAATCTTATTACCACCCTTTTTGAACTTATTACTCGTGTTGGACTTGTAACCACCCTTTTTGAAACTGCTTCTACCCATGTTGGTCTTATTACCACCCTTTTCGAACTTGTTACTACCATTGTTGATCTGGTTAATACCCTTATTATCCTTCCCGATAACCTTGTTGCCTGTGTTGTCGCCATTATCGTCTATTTTACTACTATTTATAATTTTGTCGCCAACTTCAATGTATTTGTAGTCAGCTTTGATGTCCTTATCGTCACTCTTGTGCTCTTTGTCATTCTTGTCATCGTTGTCACCCTTGTTGTCGTTGCCATCCATGTTGTAGCTGTCGTAACTTTTGTTTTTGTCACTGTATTGAATCTCCTTGTTGCCGCTCTTATTATCCTTATCGCCACTTTCGTAGTTCTTGTCGTCATCCTTGATGTCCATGTCAGTATCATTGCTGTCATTGTCACCACCCTTTTTGTCAATTCTTCCAGCTTTGCTATTGTTGTCCAACTTTCCATAAACATCGTACTTGTATTCATCATCGGCTTCAGCACTCACGACGTCACCTTTGTTGCCATTATTACCAGCCTGAATATCATTTTTAACACCCTTGTTGTTTTTATTTCTAGACACGTTGTCATTATCTGTAATGTCAAATTTACCATCCATAATGTTATAGTTTCCACCTTTGTTATCATTGTCGCCAGTTTTGGTGATATTGTCGCTAGTTTTGCTGATATTTTCGTCAGTTTTAGTGATATTATCGTCAGTTTTGGTGATATGGTGGCCAGTTTTGGTAATATTTTCCCCAGTTTTGGTGATATTGTCACTGGTTTTGGTGATACTGTCACCAGTTATGATAATATTTTCGCCACTTTTGGTGATATTGTCGCCAGTTTTGGTAATATTTTCGCCAATTTTGATGATATTGTCTCCAGTTTTGGTGATATTTTCGCCACTTATGGTGATATTGTCGTCAGTTTTAGTGAAATTTTCGCCACTCTTATTGTTCCTATCATCCCGCTTGTCATCATTCTTATAGTAATTATTCGCATCGTGATCATCTTCAGTCATAACATTTAAATACATGTTTTCTTCGCATTTTGAAACAATATCCATTGAAAATAGAAAAAATATGACTAGCCATTTCTTCATACTGTTTATCTAGAACTTAAACAAACTTTCGTAAATAGATGACCAAAAAAATATGGCTTAATATCATTTTGAACAATTGGCTATAGAGAATAACGATGTACACATGAAAGAAAAATGGAAATAGATTGGACACTTATCAAGAATAGGTAAAGAAAACATTGTTAAAGAAGAAGTACCATGGAACCCGCAAACTCCCAGTGTAGAGAGACCCAAGAACACCTGGAGAATAACTATTGACAACAATAAGTAAATATTAAGGCCAAATACAAGGTGTCTCAAAAGAAATTTTATATTTATTTAGCTTACTGCGTGAACGCAACGTATCCGAGGGGCGCGGGGGTTATGTCAATCGGTAGCCTGGCTCTTGGGAATTAAGTCGCTATGGAGCGTTTCTCGGGAGCAGACCGCGCGTTATACGTGCGAGAGTTTTACAAAAACGATGATTCGGCGACTGTAGCGCGTAGAAAATTCTGCAGTATTCGAGGTTTTCGCCACTTAAATGATGCGCCAAGCATTCCTCTCATTCGACATTGGGTTAAAAAGTTTGAAGAGACTGGTACAACGCTGGATAAATCAAAATCCGGGCGACCTAGGTCATCAAGAACGGTAGAAAACGTGGAGAATGTTAATCAGTCTGTTCGTGACGACCCGAACCTTTCAATTCGGAAGCGCGCAAGTGCTTTAAATGTGCATAGATCATCATTACATCGCATTATGCACAAAGACCTAAAGCTGCACCCCTACAAAATTCAATTGGTGCAAGAATTAAAGCCCCAAGATGCCAGTCAGAGGCTTAATTTCGTAAATCAGGTGATTGAGCGATTTTCAATGTTTACCAACATTTTGTTTTCGGATGAAGCTCATTTTCATCTTAATGGCCACGTAAATAAGCAGAACTGCCGCTACTGGAGTGCAACGAATCCGAAACGCAAACATCAGAAACCACTACATTCGCCTAAAGTGACCGTATGGGCTGCGATGTCGGTGCGAGGAATTATCGGCCCTTACTTTTTTGAAGACGAAAGGGGGCGTGCAGTTACAGTGAATTCAGAGCGTTATGTGGAGATGTTAGACAACTTCTTGGTACCTGAACTGCAAAACTTTCCTGGCTATAACCAAAGAACATGGTTCCAACAGGACGGAGCAACTTCACACACGTCCAATATGTGTCTGCCACGTGTTCGTGAAATTTTCTGAGGCAAATTGATCTCCCGGAGAGGTGACATAAATTGGCCTCCACGCAGTCCAGATTTAACCCCTATGGACTTTTTTCTATGGGGTTATCTTAAATCTAAAGTTTACGCCAATAAACCGACTTCACTGGCGCATTTGAAAGAAAATATCCGTCACGAAATAGCAGCCATCCCTGAGTCCACCTGCCGAGACGTCATAAGTAATTTTACTGTTCGATTAAATGAGTGCCGAGAACGCGAGGGTCTACATTTAAACGATATTATTTTTAAGAAATAAATCCCCAAAAAGTGTATTTTAATAATTAATAAACATTTTTTCTATATACGGCTTACTTTTTTTTTAATTGTACCACTAAATATAAAATTTCTTTTGAGACACCTTGTATAACCGCCCAGAACCACACCACGTCTGGTAGATGTTCCCTTTAACCCTTGTTGGAGGATTCGATTTATAATACCTGAAATTTAAAGGAGCAGGACGAAGGATTTATATGGGAAGACAACTCGATTGACAGTGCTGAAGGAGATAAGCTATAACATAATAATTTCAATAAACTTACCTTACAATTATTGCTATTTAAGTATTAAATACAAATCTTTGAAAAACAGTGGCTAGGGACTTAAGCAAAATTGTTTTAAAACTGTACATATAATTTTAATATTTCTTTTATAATTTTAAAACAAAACTAAATAATTAAGATTAAATTTTAATTTAAAATTTTTTAAATGTTCTAATAAAACAATGGTTTATTAATATTTTAATTATATACAATACTAATAAGAATATTCATAGCCATGCTAAATCAGTGGCAAAATAATAATAAAGTTAAACAACATGGGCGGCAACCTCATGCTAAGCGACTAAATTTAGCGACTTTTTCCCAAGATTAGCGGCTGTATATCGGCTTTATTTATCGCAGTGGTGACATACAGCAACTGACCAGAAATTACTGAAAAAGACTGACATATGTGATGTACCATGAATTTATTGTATTGCGCAACATACAGTTTTGATTTCTATAGTTACCGTTGATTGACAGCAGTGACTGATACACAAGAGCTACAAAACTGCATGACAGCAGTGGCGAAGGGACACCTCCGCTAGACTTGCCCTCCCATAAAAAAAATAATAAAAAAAAGACAAAAAAAAAATTAAATTTTTTAAAAAAAATTTAAAAGAAGATTTAGGTAAATCTTCAAAAATACATCAAATTATGTTCTATACAAATTTTTGTCCAAGGCTTGGTTTACTAGTTACGAATTTTTTTAAATTTTAAAGGTTAATAACTTCCGTTTCCGGTTTCGGATTTTAATAAAAAACAATAAGGTTCTTCCCAATTATTAGGAGAATTTTTTAGTACCAGAACGAACTCTTTAAGTTAAACCCTTTTTGAGTTATCGTGTATACACACAGACACACACACACACACAGACACACACACACACACAGACACACACACAGACACACACACAGACACACACAGACACACACACACAGACACACACACAGCCACACACACACAGACACACACTCAGTCACACACACATACGGACGGCACTTCGAAAATAGTTTTTTTGGATTCCCTGGACCATGAAACGTGGTCATCAGTCAAAATCTCGACATCGAAAATTTTCGCGATACTTGCCTCTTATATATTAAGGTCGAGCAAGTAAAAATAATAATTTTAATATTACAGACATTTATAATTTTTTTCGCTCACTCTCTAAATTTGCTTCATTTTTAAATAAAAGCCGACGCTACTGTACGTCATGCATAAAACAAATGGTGATTTCCAAAATATCTATTGAATCATATATGAAATATAAGCTATTCCAAACATTTAGGCAGAACTAGATTTTGAAATCTAGTAATTTTTATCTACTAATTCCGAATTTTAGTCATTTTGTTTAAGCTTTTTAAGTCATACTCACATTGCAAATTCTATATTAAATTGATTGTCATTATAAAATGTCCTTTTCATTGCATTTTAACTTTTTGTCATTCTTAATAAAAATTTCCCATTTATTTATTTTTACCGACCGCCAACATATATAAGGGAGGTATTAGAAAGAAATATTTCAAAAGAATCGGATATGGTATAGAAGAGATAAGAAGAAGACAAGAAGGCGGAGAAGAATTAGAATACTTATTAGAGGAACGACACAGACAATTACAGAGACAGGAAGAATAAAACAGAATACAGAAATCAAGATACAATCAGAGATACAAGAACATACAAGTTCCCTCAGTGCCCCTATACCTCGTCAAGCCAAAAGGAAAAAATCAGAAGACCATCGCCAGATTCCGGTGTGGTAATGAAGATCGGGCTAACTTCTTCTGGAGAATTGAAGGTGAAAGGACATGCAGAACATGCGGGGAAACCACCGAGACGATAGAACACCTACTGTCCTGCAGTGGAATAGGAGAGGAACGAAGGGATATACACAGAGTGTTGGACGAGGCAGGTAGTGGCTATCTGTGGATGAAGGAGGTTATCCAAAGAAGAGAAGTATTAAAGGAGAGAAACAAGAAAATACTAGGAAGCGCAGCCCAATGAGCCAGAATATGTATTTGTTTTGAATATTAGAATTATTGTTTAATTTTCATGTAATTATTGTTATTTTGTTAGAAATTTATTATTATTTATATTATAATTATATTATTATTGAATGTGATATCACACAAATAGTATTTTGGGAAAATTAATGTATAAATTCAAGGCCGAAAGGCATGAATAAACTATTATCTATCTATAAGGGAGATATTGTGATCATACTGATTTTGACATTTCGAAATTTCGATGGATTTTTGAAAAATGTTTCGAAATTTTTTCAAGTATCTATTTTTTCATGCTTATATGTAACGTTTCCATGGTCACGATAAATAATATCTCTGTTAGAAAATATTGGGCCAAATTATTTCTACTCTGGCGGTCGGTCCTGTGGTGGCCGAAGTTGATTTTTTTTTCTTTCTTCAAAATATTGAAATGTTTATTAAAATCGTTGACATATGTCATTCGTTTGCATAGTTTCACTGTTGAAATTTCAAATTTTTACATACCAAACCTGAAACATGACATAACCCAAGCAAGGTCCCTTTTCGTGACAACCTAAAAGAACAAAATTTCCTTTTAGGACTGCCTAATCATTTGGAATAGCATGTAGATCGTTTTCTATTAATTTAATGTCATAAATTACGAATTGGTCATCAAAATGGCGATAAATTTCGATTAGGATAGATTTTTTCTCCAATTTTGATACATGTTCAAATTCAAATGCGGCCGAAAAAGATCTATTTTGGCCATGGTACACAAATAACTATTATAGTATAACTTATATATTTTAAATTAAGTATGCGAGATTTGAGAAACAATCACGGGTTGTTGAACCAATAATTGCCTTAAATCCTACTCTTGGAAATCTTCACCACTCAAATCTTCTCTTCAAATAATTAGTAAAACAAAAAACCCCGTTTAAAATGTTTATTTTGAAAATAATATACAATATTTTAATCTTCTAGTAATATTTCAAAATATTTTCTCGTTTCATTATTAAATAATTCTGGGAGTACTTTACGCGTTTGTTTATTTTTTTTACCTCGATTCCTTTTCCTACTCCTTTTATTAATATAAATTTTATTATCTGTATTTTCATAACCATCCTGTACATGTGTAAAAAAATTAGGATTTATTTTTTGGAGTAGATTTTGATAAATATTAGCCTCCTGGGCGTAATGCATAACTGAAAAATAAAATACGGCGATTAGTATAAATAATGGTGGTAAGGCAGTCAAAAAAGCCATAAAATATGAAGAGAATATAATTAAACACCCGGAAAAAGAAATTCTTTATGAATGCTGGAGGGAAATGGAAAAACGGAATCAACAAGGAAAGCCACTATCAAGATGGGAAAAGGAAAGGAAGGAAAGGTACGAATATTGTGGCTACTCAACAACAGCGGTAAGACTAAAAAGAATGAATGGACAAGAATTGGGGCACGAAATAACAGAGCGAATGACCGACATACAACAAATGGAGCAAGATACAAAAATAAGAGAGTCAAGGTATAATAACAAATATGAAAAAACCTGGACGGTGAGAAAACCACAGTATTTGACAGAAAAAGGCAGTAGAGAGAAGAATAAAGTGATAGCGAGATTCAGATGT
Organism: Liopterus haemorrhoidalis; assembly: GCA_963971575.1. Classification (NCBI taxonomy): domain Eukaryota; kingdom Metazoa; phylum Arthropoda; class Insecta; order Coleoptera; family Dytiscidae; genus Liopterus; species Liopterus haemorrhoidalis. The sequence goes on from OZ020619.1 coordinate 41,138,621, forward strand.
GGAAATGAGGAGAGGGACAATAATTTTTGGATGAAAGAGGAAGAAAGAACATGTAGAATGTGCAGGAAGAGACAATGGAACATTTGTTGGAAGAATGTGAAGAAATACGACACAGAACGGAAACGAGAAAGGAAATTTTGGATGAAACAGGAAAGGGGTATGAATGGATGAAAGAAGTGAAAAACAGAAGGGAGGAAATTAAGGAAAGGAGTCAACGAAGATATTAACTAGAGGAGAAGGAGAGTAGATTTTAATCCGAAAGGCGAAAAGTACAATTATTATTAAGTGTAAGTTAATTGTTGTAAGATAAAATGTAGTACATAATATTTAATAATAAAAATATCTATCTATCTAATAAATAATGGTGGTATCCCTTTTGGCTGAGACATCTGTATATCACATTCTGGGGGAGGGGTTCATATTGAAAGTGCGCGGTAAGTGCGGGTTTCATCCAGGATGAAAAGTTTTATAACTACAAGTTTTTCCGCAGACCAAATAAAGTTTCCTATCGCGTTAGAGGTTTTGTGTTGCCTATGATTTCTTGTTAGGCAAAACTCGTTCAGAGACAGTTAAAAATGAAATACTGTTTGTCAATAACGTCTTGACTCGGAATTCGCGTGACATAAGTAGTGGGAATTGTAAGCGTTTTGTTTTAGAGTGATGGCTGACTGTGATGGGTGGTATTTAAGTTTGTAGACCTAATTAATAAATATAATGTGCAAGTGGTAGATGTGAACTGATTCTTGTTTCTTTGACTGTTCTCTGGATCTGTCATTATCTACCATAGTGTTCTTTTTAATAATAATAATATTTTATTGAGCCTGTTAGTGATCATTAGAAATACAGAGGTTAAGTCAATATAATGTATACATACGTAGATTTTGTACAATTTAACAGAATGCAAAATTTAACACTAGTCAGCTTTGTAATTTAAATATTCAGAGATTGAATAGAATGCATGTTTTAATAGATATTTCTTAAACTTTTTTTTGAATAACATAACATTGGTTATACAGAGCGGTCATAATTGATTGTCAGTTACGCAATAGTTGACAGAAACATTTTGTTATCAAATTTATTTCCAAGGACATGCACACATAGACGTAGATTCGATTTTTATATTGGGTTATGTATGTTCAATATTTCACTTACCTCTAAGAGCTAACCTCGATCAACAATCGTCTTCCAATTACAATCTTAATAACAATAATATCAACAGCAACAATAATAACGAAAAAAACAATAACATATCTTAACAAAAACCACTAATTTTTCTCTACACGCCATTGAGTTAACGAACAACATGAAGTTATCAATACAATATCGTTACTGATTGGTTCTTTTTTAAATTGGAATTTTTAGATATGAGATAGAATACAGTTTTGATATTTTTAAGCTCATTGTTTACTGTTATGTAACTGACAAGAAATTATGATCACACGGTAGTTTTAATGCTATCAGGAACCTTATTATACAGTCTTGCAGCTATAAAACGAGGACTCTGCTCGTACAAAGTAGTATGGTCCCTCTCGATATTCAAGGATTTACTCCTTGTATTGTGATTATGATAATCACTATTTATATTAAAGTTACTATAATGATTTCTGACAAATAATACGCATTCTAATATAAAAAATTGATGTGAAGTGTGAATATTCACACATTTCAGGGTTTCGCAGGTATATAATAAGTGAAGGCGGTATGCTGAGTGTGTAGGACAAATTTTACTTTGTAGTAACCACGGCAAAATGAACGATATTTTTAAAATAATTTATCGTCTGTTAATCATATAATAAGACTGGTTATTAAATTTACGCTCTTAAAAATTAAATACAACATTTGTCAAAATATAACTAGAAATTTGACAAAATAATTTCAACATAATAAAAATGCAAAATAAAACAGTAAAAAAAACAGAAAAAATAAAATTCACTCCGTACTCGAACTCGAAACCCTTCGTTTTCCAGAGAATTTTAGCTTCCGACACCAGCGCTCTAACCCGTTACGCCATCGTACGCCTTGCATTTGAGTGTCTTACATTGGTATAACTTTTGTACTTTGTGAACCAAAAACCACAAAAATGCGTTATTTTCCGAAAACATAATCTGATCAAAAATTCCTGTTGTACTATTTCGGTTCACACCAATATACATTACTTAGATTTTTTTTAGATTTTTAGTTTAAACCATCTGGGCTACAGGGTGTGGGACAAAAATTTTTTTGCACAATTTTGGCAAAAATCGCATCAAAATAATTTATTTTGCAAAAATAAAAATTTGATCGTTAATCCACGCTTCATACTAAGGGCTTTCATTTGATACCCTACTCAGAATTTAAAAAAAATATTTTTGTTTTCGATGAGCACATATTTGTTTATATTTTTAGGGGGGTATGTTTTTTAGATGTTTTCAGTATTTTTCCTATGTGCGGGTCAAAGAGTTGTATAAGCATGCCAAATTTCAACTCTCTAGGTTTAGCCGTTTGGCTACAATTTTAACCGAACAGACAGACAGACAGACAGACAGACAGACAGACAGACAGACAGACAGACAGACAGACAGACAGACAGACAGACAGACAGACAGACAGACAGACAGACAGACAGACAGACAGACAGACAGACAGACAGACAGACAGACAGACAGACAGACAGACAGACAGACAGACAGACAGACAGACAGACAGACAGACAGACAGACAGACAGACAGACAGACAGACAGACAGACAGACAGACAGACAGACAGACAGACAGACAGACAGACAGACAGACAGACAGACAGACAGACAGACAGACAGACAGACAGACAGACAGAGAGATAGACAGACAGACAGACAGACAGACGACAAAATGACGGTATAAGGGTTTTTTGGTTATACCTACAAAACCCTAAAAATGAGGGAACTGTTAATATTTTAATATCTTTAAATAAGTTTCTACAGGAAGTTTCTACATGTTAATATTCGAATAGCTTTTTGTTTGCTGCAAAAGAATTTTAGGAGCTTCTTTTGATGCTCCCCAGAAAATAGCATAATTTATAATTGTATGAAATTTCGCAAAATAAACTGATCTTAATAATGAAGGTGAAATAAAGTACCTGAGCCTCTTTAGCATATAACATGATCCTGATAGCTTAGTATTGATATAATCAATATGTGGAGACCAACGAAGATTTTGATGGATTATAAGTCCTAGAAATTTGAGTTGTTGGGATTTCTGGAGAGAATATGAGTTTGGAAGTTGTATTAATGGGCTACTAGTTTGCGTATTTTGAAAACTGTGAAAATTTAGGTTGTTTTGGTTTTTTTCAAAAGAAGTTTATTTTCTGTGCACCATTGATTGAACACGCAACATTGGTCATTAGCTCGCGTATGAAGGTATTGTGGATTAGGACAGTTAATCAAGAGGTTAGTGTCATTCTCTGCGCACCATAAAGACCACCCTTCTCTGGAGATTTATGCCGAACTAAATGGTATATCTTGTCACGAGAGCTGTCAGTTAGACTGCATTTCTTAAGAAGATAATGATTGTCAAAACAATATAATAGGGAACCATGAAAATTTAAATAAAGGACGTCGAAAGGAAGCCGGGCAAAGGATATCGGAATAAAAACTCCAGCAGTACTTGCTCAATTAAAATGGTCAGTCGCCAAATTAAAATGGCAACCATAACACAATGTTCACATATTTTTCACGCTGTGTTAAATATTTCCCAAGTAAACTACAGTAATACCCCGCCACTCGACGTTAATTCGTTCTGAAAAAGCGTCGAGTAGCGATTACGTAGAGTGGTGAGTCGAATTTCTCCATAAGAAACAAAGGGAATCATATGTACATATATACATATACATGTTAGGGTCCAAACTAGTTCTTGGACCTCCTTTGTAATATGTTGCGTTAGTAACCATAACATAATGACATATATGTGACAGATTGTAAATAGACGTAGTAATAAACGCTTATATGTGTTTGGATTTGTGTGTTTTAATTGATATTATCATAAACGCTATAAAGCGTTCTAACATCAGAAGTGGGATGCCTACACCTGCAACTAATTTTGGCCAGTATTTGTTGTTCCATACATAAAATATTTTGAAAATGATTAAAATGAAAAAAACAAAAAAATGACAGAAAGATTGACAGTTGCAAAAATAAATTGAAATGTCAAAATTGGCTGACAAGAGTTTTGAAAATGGAAAATACAAGTGCTATATTATAATTAAACTGTAAAAAATAATTAACCCCAAAACATTGCGTACCCGTATTATGGTGAGCTACAGTCATACGTAGAAGTTGAAATGTTCTAGAATGAATTTGGATAAAGTACATTAAAACTAATAGCAAGGACTGGAAAACACTACAAGATGCAAATAAATTTTTTGATAACATTGCAAAGGTTAAATAAAGAATAAGCTAAAGGTAGTATAGAAATTTGACGCCAAATTATAAGAGAATAATGAGGTATGGTATTTATAATTTGTTCTTGATAATTTAGAAATTTTGGATAAAGACTTAACAAGGTAATTCAAAGAATTTTTGTTGGAGTTTTTATTAATTATATTCCTTGTATGGAATCATATTAGATAAGATTATATTTTGCAGTGGCAGATGACAGATGACAAATGACAGATAATAGTAGTTGTCATTTTTATTTTGACAGTTTTACCAAATTCGTTCTAACATGCGTTCTAACATGATAGAACGCTTTATATCGTTCATGATAATATCAATTAAAACACACAAATCCAAGCACATATAAGCATTTATTACTACGTCTATGCACAATCTGTCACATATATGTCATTATGTTATGGTTACTAACGCAACATATTACAAAGGAGGTCCAAGAACTAGTTTGGACCCTAACATACATATAAGGAAATACATTTATGTATATGTTTTCCTTTTAGCTATGCTTGCATTTCTATCCTTTGGACCCATAATTATAAATATAAATAACTTATTTTAGCAAGAAAAGTTCATAGCTGCACTAAATCTGAGTTGTTGTCGTCAAGATATCTAGGCGCGAACTGCTGGCTATGCGTTCATTTTGCTATTTTTACCAAAATATGTATAACGTGATCGGTACTCGATCACGCGTTGGATAGCGATGCTTCCGTCGACTCTCACTCTCGACATTTACGTCGAGTGGCGAAAACGTCAAGGTAAGAGGCAGTCGAGTAACGAGGTATTACTGTATCTTTTTTATTTAATTGAAAACGTAAAGCAATTACGTTCATTTTTAAGTATTAAATACAGGTAGAACTGGACATACTCCGGGATATACTATCGAGAAAGTATCGCGATCTGGACTGGATTCGGTTTAATATCATCGCATATAAGTATCCTTCTTTATTTATTTGTTTCTATAAAATAGGTATTTTTTTGCATACGCATATACAAAAGGGTACAGTAAAACAAATACGAAGTTTAGAAGAGGAGAAACGAAATATTAACTCCTAGGAACGAAACTGCGGTGTATATCAAGTTCTACCAGTACTTGAGGCTGAGTCGACCCCAGAGCTGACTGCCAAATATCCGATGATAAAAATCCGAAGGAGGTGGGGATTTGAACCCGGGTTCCTTGTGCTCCGTAGGATACCGCCTTACAACGAATCCACGGCAAGTATTGCCTAAAATGATACAAAAAAAAATGTAATATACATTTTCTAATTTCTCGTATTTGAATCATGCCATATTTCATAAGTATTCTTGGTACATCTTCATCTAATGGAGTTTGCAAAACATCTGGATAAAAATATCCATATGGAGGAGCCTGCTGGGCTCCAGGGTTGGCTTGCTTTGGGTCAAAATCATCCTGGTCATTTTCTAAAAAAAAAAGAATATATATACAATGTGTTTGTTTGAAACGGGGCACCCCAAAAATCTCCTTTATTTGTAAAGATACAAAAAATCTTCAGAACAAGAGTTAAATTTGACCAAAAGGCCCATCTAAAGGTTACTATAAGAATTCTGAGGCACTTCCGGTTTCACCGGAAATGATGTCAACTTTTGATCTAGCATAGGGAATCGATAGTTTTATATTTTTTTCCTAAAAGTACATTAAATTAGCTTTATAATGACACCAAAAAGTCATATTTTTATGTTAAACATTTCAAAATTGCAACCATTTATTTACAAAATAATAATCAACATAAGTTTTACAAAGTGGAACGTAGCAAGCTTTGAAAACAATAAATAACGACTTACTACCAATTAACACATTTTTTTTTCAAACAAATAAAACAAAATAAACTATTAAACTCTTGTTATTTATAAAACATTAAATTGAAAAATTAAAATTTAAGTTATTTCATATAATAACTAGTTATAACAGTTTATTTTAGAGATATTTTGTTTCTTTTTTTATTGTTTTCAAAGCTTGCTACGTTCAACTTTGTAAAACTTATGTTGATTATTATTTTGTAAATATAATCGCCATTTTGAAATGGTTAACATAAAAATATGACTTTTTGGTGTCATTGTAAAGCTAATTTAATGTACTTTTAGGAAAAATATATAAAATTATCGATTCCCTATGCTAGATCAAAAGTTGACATCATTTCCGGTGAAACCGGAAGTGCCTTAGAATTCTTATAGTAACCTTTAGATGGGCCATTTTGTCTCGTTTAACTTTTATTCTGAAGATTTTTTGTATCTTTGCAAATAAAGGAGATTTTCGGGGTGCCCTGTAATTGGCACGTAATTGCATATTAATTGAAAATACATATGTATAGAGACATTTTCAAAAAATTAAGAAATTAATAATAATAGTAATAATTATTTTATTTAACTTGTAGGTAATCTTTTACATAACAGTTTAAAACTGAATAAAAAATGAAATGTAATTGATTATAATAAATAGTACACTAAATTAAAATAAAATATTGTAACAATAAATGCTAATTAACTAAATATTATAAATCGTTTCTTGTCTGTTGCCACAGTTGCGTTGTGGGAGACAGAAGACAAATTTTATCAAAATTAAATTATAATCACTCACTAAACATTATATACAAGGTGTCTCAAAAGAAATTTTAAATTTAGTGGATCGATTAAAAAAAAAAGTAAGCCGTATATAGAAAAAATGTTTATTAATTATTAAAATACACTTTTTGGGGATTTATTTCTTAAAAATAATATCGTCTAAATGTAGACCCTCGCGTTCTCGGCACTCATTTAATCGAACAGTAAAATTACTTATGACGTCTCGGCAGGTGGACTCAGGGATGGCTGCCATTTCTTGACGGATATTTTCTTTCAAATGCGCCAGTGAAGTCGGTTTATTGGCGTAAACTTTAGATTTAAGATAACCCCATAGGAAAAAGTCCATAGGGGTTAAATCTGGACTGCGTGGAGGCCAATTTATGTCACCTCTCCGGGAGGTCAATTTGTCTGAGAAAATTTCACGAATACGAGGCAGAGACATATTGGACGTGTGTGAAGTTGCTCCGTCCTGTTGGAACCATGTTCTTTGGTTACAGCCAGGAAAGTTTTGCAGTTCAGGTACCAAGAAGTTGTCTAACATCTCCACATAACGCTCTGAAATCACTGTAACTGCACGCCCCCTTTCGTCTTCAAAAAAGTAAGGGCCGATAATTCCTCGCGCCGACATCGCAGCCCATACGGTCACTTTAGGCGAATGTAGGGGTTTCTGATGTTTGCGTTTCGGATTCGTTGCACTCAAGTAGCGGCAGTTCTGCTTATTTACGTGGCCATTAAGATGAAAATGAGCTTCATCCGAAAACAAAATGTTGGTAAACGTTGAAAATCGCTCAATCACCTGATTTACGAAATTAAGCCTCTGACTGGCATCTTGGGGCTTTAATTCTTGCACCAATTGAATTTTGTAGGGGTGCAGCTTTCGGTCTTTGTGCATAATGCGATGTAATGATGATCTATGCACATTTAAAGCACTTGCGCGCTTCCGAATTGAAAGGTTCGGGTCGTCACGAACAGACTGATTAACATTCTCCACGTTTTCTACCGTTCTTGATGACCTAGGTCGCCCGGATTTTGATTTATCCAGCGTTGTACCAGTCTCTTCAAACTTTTTAACCCAATGTCGAATGAGAGGAACGCTTGGCGCATCATTTAAGTGGCGAAAACCTCGAATACTGCAGAATTTTCTACGCGCTACAGTCGCCGAATCACCGTTTTTGTAAAACTCTCGCACGCATAACGCGCGGTCTGCTCCCGAGAAACGCTCCATAGCGACTAAATTCCCAAGAGGCAGGATACCGATTGACATAACCCCCGCGCCCCTCGGATACGTTGCGTTCACGCAGTAAGCTAAATAAATATAAAATTTCTTTTGAGACACCTTGTATTTTTTTAAATAGTTTTTTAAATGCACCGTGTGTTTTTAAAAGCACACGTCGAGAAAAATTTACATTTTTCGAGAATTTTTTTTACATTTTTCCAATTACAACTTTTTCTCGAGAAATTCTCGAGAAGAAACACTGTTTCCCCGAGGCCGATGTTTCGAATTATATATTTGAAAATAATTTAAGTGACAATTTTTCCAAATCAACAATTGTTTAAAGAATTTATTTGACATTGCCTATGTCTGTTGCTTCCGGGGAAAGAAGCTTCTCTAAATTAAAATTAATTAAAAACTACTTGTACTCATTAATTGCACAGAAACTTCTTACCGATCTGTCTTACCGATTGACGCACAAAGACGTTATATGCCCAAAAGACGGCTCTGAGATTATACAAAATATAGAATAGAAATATATTGTTTTTTTTTTTTATTTACCACTTTGATTTTCTGGGCTTTCTTCAACTACTCCTTCAGAGTCATTCTCATCTACTTTTTCCCGGAATGTTTCCCTTTGATGGTATTCATAGTCAGGATGAGCATCTTTTGCCAATATGACTTTTTTTTGCAAATTACACAAATAAACCAACACAATTAAGAACAAATTCTTCACATTAGCCTGTAAAAAAAAAAAAAAAATGAGCAAGAACTAGGTATACGCCGGTAGGTACGCCGATTCATTTTTACGCCTACGCTGAATTAACTATCATACGCCTGGAATTCCCCGATCTGTTCGGGAAAGTACCGCGACAACTGAACTGGACGGCGCTTCAGTATCATCGCGTATAAGTATCCAAGTCGTCTGGCGTATATCTAGTTTAGTTATTATTACTTAAATTAATATATTTGTTATTATAAAATAGGTGTTTTTAGGGTTTTGTAGGTATGACCAAAAAACCCTTATTTTTGTCCCACACCTGTAACCCTGATATATGTAACCTATAACCCTTAGTACGTGCATTAACGATCAAAATTTTATTTTTGCAAAATAAATTATTTTGAAGCGATTTTTGCCAAAATTGTGCAAAAAAAATTTTGTCCCACACCCTGTAGCCCTGATAGTTTAAACTAAAAATCTGAAAAAATTCTAAGTAATGTAAATTGGTGTGAACCGGAATACAACAGGAATTTTTGATCAGATTTGTGTTTTTAACTAAAATATGTTAAATATTTAATTGGCTATGTAACACAGTAGATAAGTAAGCGCTTGTAGCGTAGTGCGTTTCGTCGTATCTTTGTAATTTGCAAACTAGAGTTCGATTCCTGTCAATTTTAATTTTTCTGTTTATTTTTGCATTTTTATTTTGTTTAAATTATTTTGTCAAAATTCTAGTTATATTTTGGTAAATGTTGCATTTAGTTTTAAAAGCGTAAATTTAATAACCAGTGGGAAGTGTTGAAATTACAATTTAATTCTATGTTTGAATGTATTCGAAATCAGAGGGAGGGCTTATGATTTAAGCAACCAATGCAATTTTCAAAATCTTAATGAACCTTGCTACATATATAAAAAAAATATATATATACTGCACATATTTAGAAACTTAAATAATGGTATTAGGCATTCGAATTAAAATTCATAAAAAAATATCTTTACATAAAATTTGTTTTGGCATCCTAAATAATCATCATTCAGTTACTAAATCCCTGCGAAATTCTGAAATATGTGAAAATTCACACTTTCAATTTTTTTACATACGCATATATTCAGCGTTTGAACCTTCGTAGAGTGCGGACGTGTTGAAATACCTGCGATAATATTGCTAAGTTGGCAAATATGCAATTATTATAATAGCATTATACATGTACAACAATATTTAAGATGTCGATGGCGACATGTGTAAAATGTAAAGCAGATGTGAAGAGAACTGATAAGTTGGTGATTTGTTCTGGGATATGTGAACGCACATTTCATTCTAAGTGCGCGAGTCTTCCAGATAATGAATGGAAGTTCATAACGACGAATGCGTGCATTGGCTGGTTCTGCGGAGATTGCATCGAGCGGAAGAGACGGTCCATGAAAAATCTGTTGGAAGCAATTCACGATAAGATATGTCAACAGGAAGAAGCTCTTAAAGTTGTGGATAGAAAAGTACAGAGGACCGAGGAGAATTTGGACAGGAAAACTGAAGCGACGGAAAAACTCATCGCAAAAATATCTGAAGATGTTCAAGCAAACAACGAGATGCGAAGTGAAGCTGTGTCATATGCTGACAAACTAAAATCTAAAGTTAAATCAGATCCTGTCCTAGTAATCAAACCGAAAAAATCCGACCAGAGAAGTGATATTACCAAAGAAGCCATTAAGAAAAACATTGACCCTCTATCAGCCTCAGTTCTAGGTGTGAGAAATATCAGCAAGGGTGGCATAGCAATTGAATGTAAGAACCAACAAGCAATAGACAACTTGAGAGAATCTGTTACCGAAAAGTTAGGCACAGACTATGTAGCAACCGTGCCAAAGAAGAAAGCTCCAAGGGTTAAAATATTCGGCCTATCTGAGAAACTAGAACCTGAAGACATAGAATACAAAATATTAGCTCAAAATGATTGTTTGAACAATAAAGCTACGGTAAAGGTTGTTCATATCGCTAAAGACAACCGAAACGATCATAAATTTATGGCGTACTTGGAAGTCGATGGTGAATCTTACTTCAGGCTGACCGAAGAGGGAAGAGTGAATATCGGCTGGGATAGATGCAGAGTATATGGCGCAATAAATATTGAAAGATGTTTTAAATGTAACAAGTATGGACACAAAGCCCAGGTTTGCAGAAGCGATACATCATGCCCGAAGTGTACTGGCAATCATGAATTGTCCAACTGTCGTTGTGAAGATGCAGAAATAAAGTGCAGTAACTGCGTATATGTAGTTAACAAATTAAAGATGAGACTTGATGTCAACCACCCCGTCTGGAGCTCCGAGTGTTCAGTTTATAAAAAGAAGTTGGAAACAGAAATGAAAAAAATTGATTTTTAATTGGATTGAATTTGGAAACCCGGACACATCACTCATTGGACCCATTAATATGTGAAGATAAGTCTCATCCGGCCCTACATTTCAAAATTAAGTATAGTATTTCACAAGAAAAACTAACACGTAACAATTACAAATACAACTTCAAAATTGCTGACTTTGAAAAATTATATAGGGCACTTATTACAACTGACTGGAATGCGGAACTAACAAACCACAATACCGAAAATGCTGATGCAGGAGTTGACAACATTTATTGCATAATTTATACAATACTTGATGATTGCGTGCCAAAAATCAGGTCGCTGTCAACATCAAAATAAAAATAAGACACCTAGATTACCTAAAAGAATGTGAGTCCAACATCTCCACAAACCCAAACCAGTTTTCGTCGTACTATCAACACACTAAAACCAAGATCCTCATAGGGGAAGACCTTATTCCTAATATATAATCAAAGCCTGTGCACATGCCCTAGTGAAACCATTGCATTATTTATTCAATATATGTATATTACTATATAATAACATGTAATTATTATCATTAAGTCTGTTAATTTGTTCATTATTCTGTCCAGACATTGCGACAAGCTTCAGCTTAGTGATGCTGGACAGAATGATAAAAAAATAGTATATATAAATAAAATTGTCAATAAGTATAAAAAGTAGGTCTAAGAAATTATAATAGGTTTTAAATATATTTTCTTATTTACATTTGTAACATATGTAAAAAATGTAAATAAAGTTATTATTATTATTATTATTATATACAAAACGGGTACAGTAAACCAAATACTATGTCTGAGAAGAGGAGAAAGGAAACGTTAATTCAAGATGGACCTAAAAGTGCTAAAATTTCTATCTTCCTTGAGAAACAGATGGAAATTATTAGACGAATGGAGAGTGGAGAAAAACCTCTCGATGTCTGCATGAATTTACTGCCTTCAACTGTTACTACCATTATGAAAAATGTATAAAGGTACTATACGTGTTCCTATGCTTATATATAAATAATTATAAGGCACTCGTATATAAATAAAGATGGTAGGATCATTATTTTAAATTTCACAAAAAGGTCACGACAGTCAGCGCGAAAATGAACACCTGCAATAACTCTAACCACTTTTCTCGGCGCAAATAGCCTTTGTTGCTGTGCGCCAAAAATTTTAACTAACTAATCACTCTTCTCTGAACAGCGAAAATCCTATTTGCCGCAGCTGAATGGCCCCATATTATTAAACCATATCTTAGGTGGGACTCAAAAAGGGAAAAATACACTTTTAATATAATATCTGTGCCAGTGGCGCAGCCAGGATTTTGTCTTGGGGAGGGCCGAATCAAATCTTGAGGGCACGCGGGCCGCATTCGGCCCTCAACCTTATTTTTTGTGGCCCCTGAAGCGGTAATCAAAATCATTTGAGCTTATTTAGGGGAAAAATATATTTAAAAATGTAAAATATACTCTCTTCCCCTTTTCTGTTTATAAAAAAATGTCAAGAAATCCTTCGGGATATTTAAAGTTCCGTCACTGCTTATCATTTTGTATGTAAAATAGACTGCGACCCAAATCAGTTCGACATCCCTGCTGTTGGATATTGATGTTTATATTAAATAATAATTCATTTATTTGTTGATAAATTTTTTTTTTTATTATCTTATCTGAATCGAGTAATTAGTTGTTTAAAACAGTTTTATCATTTGACTGGGCGAATGTTTTAGTCGATGTGTCAGGGGAAAAAGGATCAACGCTCCCCTTCATATAATTCGTTGGAGCATATTTGGAAAGTGATGTATTTTCACTTGAACAATAACGGCCCCAATCAAGAGTAGACAATCTTAAAAAAATGTTTATTTATACGAAAAAAAAAATCATACTAAAAATTGCCAATATTGTTTACAATGAAGTAATTTAAAAATTAATTCTGTTGTGGTTAACAAATATTATCTTCAACTCCCCGAGCAGCGCCGTGTAATCTGCTGGTCCTGGGAGGGGCCCAGGCCCGTCGCCCCCCCCCCCCTTGGCTCAGCACAGATCAGTGGCGCACTGATCTGTGCTGACTTCAGATTTAAAATTTCTTATTAAGTAGATAGTAGAACGGAGTTTTCTACTGTGTTGGTCCCATCGTAAGTGAAGGTCCACATGTAATCCTAGAAATTTAATGCAAGAAGGATTATCGAAGTCGTGTTTACTGGTGGTCAGACTGAGTTTTGTTTGAGTTAAGGGTCAGATTGTTACTATTAAACCATGACTTAGCACTGTCTACCAGAGAAATATTATCCATTAAAAGTGAATCAAAATCAGAATTACAACCCAGCAGAGTTGTATTATCAGCATTCAGAATAGATTTGGCATTTAAAGAAGAAGGGAAGTCGTCTATATAGATTAAGAAGAGAAGAGGCCCAAGGACGGAGCCTTGTGGTATGAAATAATAAGAACGAAGGAGATTAAAACAGTTATTTCTTCAAATAATATGTACTTACCATTTTATATTGTGAGGTATTAGAATTTTTGAATTTGAATTACTTTTAATATCAGTATTTTAATGTTTCCTATAATTGCCATTTTAGTATTCAAATCAAAAATACAGCTGTGAAATTACTTTAAGAAAATATTTCCTTATTTTTCTAAACTGTGAAATTTTTTAAATATATAATTATTAACTTTTGTATAAATAATAGTAGTCTAATGATTACTTTTTTTAATTAAAAATATTTTTATCATTTTAATTGTAAGAAGAAATTTCACGAGTAAAATTGCAATTTCTAAAACGGTGACCAAAGAGTAGATAATTGATCTAAAAGAAAAACGGAGGCAACCACGTGGAAGGTACCACCCACATAACATTTGGAAACTGAAAAAAAAATGTATCTTATAGTCTAGTGCCTACGTCGAAAGATACTGCACTTGATGATAATGGAATGCCATTTGGCACACGTGTTCCTTATAAAAATGAAATCATTTTGACCCGCAGCACCTATTTGTGAATCGAGGCAGATTCAAGATGGCGAAACTAGCGCGCCAATTACGATAACGATAACTAATTTTTATGATAGAGCGATATAGCTAAATATATATTTGTACAATTGACTTTTAGCTACAATTTGCCGCGTCGTATGCGAATATTCGTATCTTAGTTTACAAGATACCGTCCATAATTCATTCTCAGACGCAAAAAAGTGATTTCCGAAATGGCGAACGAATTTCGTATGATATGGCTCGTTTTCTATTAATTTAATGCCGTAGATTACGAATCTGTTATCAGAATGGCGAAAAATTTAAATTTTGATAGATTTTTTTCCCAAATTCGAGACATGATGATATACTCACAGTTTGCTATTGGACAAGCTTGAAAAGTATGGTATCCGTGGCAATGCAAACGATCTCATTAGATCTTATTTTTCTAATAGATACCAGTTCGTCTCGTTGAATGACGTAGTTTCTACATATAGGAAGGTCAATTTTGGTGTTTGTCAGGGCGGAATTTTGGGTCCGTTTTTCTTTATCGTTTATATCAATGACCTCCCTAATTTGCTGCCTGTAAGTGTCAAAGTTATACTTTACGCCGATGACACTACTGTCCTGACTAATCATACGTCTGTTAACGATGTGGTCAGTAATACAGAACAGGAAATGGTGATATTTAAAGTTTGGTTCACTTCAAACCGTCTTACTCTTAATAATAATAAAACCCAACAAATTATTTTTTCACTGAACCGCAATATTGATATTAATATTCAGTTCGGGGGGCCAATCAAATTTCTTGGGATTTATATCGATAGTACACTTAGCTGGCACGATCACATTAACTATTTGGCTAACGTTCTTAAAGGTTATCTATGCGTTCATCAGGCTGAAAACGTCTGTGTCATTCGATATGCTGCGTATGTTTTATTTTGCTGCTTTTCAGTCGCTCTTAACTTACGGCATAATTCATTGGGGTTTAAGTTCATCTGTTAACAGAATTTTTTTGCTCCAAAAACGTGCTGTAAGAATCCTGAATAATGTTCCTAACAGGCACCACTGCCGAGAGCTCTTTAAGAAATGCAGCATTTTATCTTTCTATAGTTTATTTGTTTATGTTTGTCTGGTATACGTTAAAGAAAACCCGAACAAATTTGTAACCGTATCTTCTAGACATGTTTACAATGTTCGCTCTGCTGGCAACATCAGACTACCAAGACTTAGATTGTCTAAATCTAGGAATGGTATTTTTTTGGCAGCCACTTTCTTTAACTACCTACCAGTCTCTCTAAAAACTTTGTCAATTTGATTATTTAAGTTCAAGATTAAAAAAATTCTTATTGAGAATTGTCTCTACAATTCGGACGAATTTTTGAAAATTAATTTCAATAATTTCACCTAACATGTAAGCTGTTTTTTCTACCTTTGTTAATTTTATATATACATATTTTTTTTCTCTTATCTATCATAATTATTTTCATTTTTCAATGTTTTCAAATGTTTTTCTACTTTTGTTTAATTAAATTATCATATATGTACTGACAAATGTAAACGTCGTAAGATGTCTAGCATGAAATAAATATTATTATTATTATTATTATTATTATTACTATATCACTGCAAATCTGCGTATATTAACATTTTGTTTCAATTCTTCCTAAATCTGTAGGGCATATCCTTGGCTACAAGAACATGTACGGAATTTTTCTCTGCGGGGCGCCGAAATTAAGGTAGCGGCCGAAATGTGTAATAATTTTAATTTATAACTATACCTATATTGATATGTTGAATAATACCATTTTAACAATTTGAAAAATTAACATACAACTTTGTGATTAAGAAAAACACGAAACTTAGTACCTTAACGTTACATACAGCTTTGTAGCTCAAAGTAATATCGGGGGGAAATTCAGTTTATAGGTAAAGTTTGAGTTTTTAGGTTTCTGAACATTGTTAAAAAGGTACCAGACAAGGTAAAAGAAATGTTAGTCTCATATTAAATTTTTATTTGGTTAAATAACACAAATTAAACAATATGCTTGCAAAATAATAACAAATTAAACATTAATCTTACAAAAAATTAAGATAAATTAAGATAATTTGAACTGAAACTGAAACATTCGAAATAAAAAAAAATTAAGCGAAATAAATTGTATTTTTATTATTTTCTTGAGATTTACTTTCTTGGCAATATTGTTTCATAATAAGATTTATCCATAGTAGGCATCCAATCCAGCATAGATTTTAAAGCGATTACCTTGTTTTCTGGTAACGGATTTTTATTTGTAGAAACCTTAATGTCTCTAAATATATTTAACAAGTCTTCAAGACCTTGTTTTATTCTTTTTAATATTTTTTGTAACCCAGGTGCCCGAAAAAGATGTTTTATAATTAACATAAAGATATTGTATGTCAAACATACAACCATAAATTATGAATTAAAAAAAAAACAATTAAAATACAAGGGTGCATGTTTTAACATACAACTATGTTTTGTAAGATTTTTATTTTTTAAGACATACAACTATGGTTTTCTGCTTACCACGACTTTACCGTAACCGCGACCGCGGTAGTTAGGTGTGCAGTTACGGAACATAGTATTAATAATGCCCAACTCTGGTTTGCCCTTACCAAAGTGAACAGCTTATAGCAACCTAATAACTATTTCGGGGTGGAACTCTCGGAAAAAAAATATGTTGCTAATAAATTTATTGGACAGTTTATTAGCAACTGGAACTCTCGGCCCTAAGGGTTGAAAGAAGAAAATATTAAACAGTTTGAGATTCATCATAGTTTATTAACTTGTTACATTTTTATATAATAATTTTTAATTTCTTGGAGCACAATTTCATTGGATATTATCCTCGTTGTCTCTTTTTAAGATTTTCCTTGGTCCTCTTTCTAACTCCAGGTCGACTTCTCTTACCATGAATTTTCATTTTATCATGAATTTTCATTTTATCATGAATTTTCATTTTATCATGAGTTTTCATTTTATCATGAATTTTCATTTTCTCATGAGCTTTCATTTTATCATGGGTTTTCATTTTATCAAGAATTTTCTTTTTATCAGGAATTTTCTTTTTATCATGAATTTTCTTTTGACCACGTGCTCTCTTTTGACCACGTGACCTTTTTTGACCACGTGATCTCTTTTTACCATGAGCCATATATTTACCACGAGTTCTCACTTTACCATGGCCTCGTTTTTTACCTTTTCCCTTGTGTTTCAGACGACTTCTACCTTTTCCATGCTTTGTTCTAATACCAGTTTTTATATGACCTCTATTCCTTTTGTGCCATTTCTTAACTCTTGTTTTCTTTCCTTTCTTGTTGTCTTTCTTTTTTTTATCGTCCTTTTTTTTATTGTCTTTCTTGCCTTTCTTTTTTTTCGGTTTTTCTATAAAAGTCGTTGTATTTCGGTAACCTATTTCCATTATCAAACCATCGAAAGGGTCGCATTGTGCTAAAAAAAATAAAATTATTAAATAATCGCACGTCAAATACTAATAAGCAGGAATCCACTAGCGGCAGCTACGTCACAAAGACATACAGTCTGTTCCAAACGGTTAGGCGGAACTAAATGGGAATTTCGTTCTTTTAGGTGGTCACGAGAATGGACCTTACTTGGGTTATTTAATTTTTCACGTTAGTATGTCAAAATTTAAAATTCCAACAGTGAACATGAAAACGAATGCCACATGTAAATTTTTTTTTTTTTAACGTATTATCTGTCTCATTTTATAATACGAAACTAAGAGGAAAATTTAATTTATGTTGCACATTTAAAATATCATCTTAAAGTGGTAATTCTGAAGTGGCTCCTTTCAAAATATTTGACATGTCTATCACAATTTTGACATGTCAATCGCAATTTTGAAATATCAATTTGTTATTTGACATGTATATTTTTTGAGAGAATATAACTTCGATATAATTAAACTTAACCAAATATTTAAAAGCCAGATTTACAAGTTCACATGTTTGCATTAAAGTCTATTTACACCACAAAAGTCACCAAAGTAATAAGATCTAGGCTCTATGTCATCTTAGAAAAATGTGTGTAAGAAGATAGGAGCTGTTTGTCCTTGCTTCGGATTGGTTTAGAACGTCATCCCTATTCACTGTTAAAATATTGTTTTTAGTCCAAGTTGACAGATGTTCAGTGACGTATATTGAAATATATATTATTTATATTATTTTTTTTCCGTATATTTTGTTATTATTACGTATTTAGACTTTTATTTATATTCTTGGCGTAGATTTTATGGAGAAAATTCTCCATGTAAATTGTTTTTACGCAGTTATATATTTTAAGGTTATCTGACATATAAATATTTTTTGACACTTGACAATTAAGAGATCGAGATAGAGGACTAATGTGAGGCCAAAAGATAGCCCAGCTAATATGGCAGTGCCCAAAGAAGAAGTTATTGATATAATTTTTAGACCTTTATATATACATATATTTTTAATTTTTATTTACAATAATTATTTAAATAAGAAACTTTAGTTTTGAAGACATATTGTTTGTTTTATTGCTTTATTTAAACTCTTTTAGCCAAATCTCTTTTTATATATAGTACATAATTTTTTAAAATGAATATTTTTTAATTTTTTCAATGATGAATGTATATTTATCTACTTTGTGAGATAAATCCCTTACTTTGTCTCTTTTGTGTTTGTAACTCGCAGTTGGAGCAAATATTAACAGTAATAACGTGAAAAATACACAAGTTAAGAAATAAGATATTTTATTGTAAAAATGGCCAATATAGATCTGATAGACCAAATCTAACGGCTATTTTGGATTCTGTGTCCAAAAATTACCTAGAGACAGTTAAAAACTCGTAGGCACCAAAATGTCTGTTGGACTGCGTTATTTGTCCAATTTTTATAATTGGGGAAGAGTTGCTTCAATTTGAATTGGATGAAGTAAGGCGTATGGCTAGAGAAAGAAGTCTGAGGTTTCGAGCAAGTTCCACACTAAAGTTGGTTTTACACAGTTCAATTAATTGATCAATAAATTGATCAAGTTTTTTGTCAATTAATTGAAAAATTTATTGGTAACCTTGGAAAAAAAACATCACTTTACACACATCAACTTATTTATCAATTTTTTACATTACCAACTGTAAAACATATTTATCAAAATGAAAATATTGAAAAAATCTTCACAAAATTACGAGCTGTGAACAAAAACCAAAGAAATAACCTAGATGATGATAAATTAGAACGTTTGAGGTTATGTCAGATTTGAAAACGAAACACAAATAATATATTTCGAAGTTATGCTACAACTAAACAGTTGGCAATATCTTGACGAAAAATTGACGAAAAATAGAACTTGTTCTATTTTCAAAATAAATTGATCAAATTTTTTGTTAATTAATTGATCAACAAATTGAATCGTGTAAAACCCACTTAAGGTAATGATGTGGTTGCCAACACAGATGGCAACGGGTTCACTAGTATGTTGATAATAAGAAGAACATAATTACGGGGAGACTTTTCGCTGCAGAGTAGGTTGAATATGTCAAGTATTTGTTTGGGTGCAGCTGAGTATAGCTTGTGGACAGCTCCTTTATGTGCTTTTTTCTTCTTTTTCTTCTTCTTCTTTTTAGAATCGACGTCTAATACGAAAGAGGAAATAAGAAGCATAATAAGAATACATGATGTTAGCTTCATTTTCTGAAAAATAATAAAAAATTAGGTTGTTTTAGGGCAGGGTTTCCCAAATGGTGGGTCGCGACTCAGTACCGGGTCGCAGTAAACGAAATGCCGGGTCACATAAAAACCTGCGAAACCTAGGTGTTTTTTTCAAGAAACACTAGAATACGATTAAATATCATTGAATCCGGACAACTGAATAATACTTGTGTAGCGGCGAGCGGACCGAGAAACATCGAGTACGCTTTCGCGCCACCCAATTTATTGGTTCTCATTAATAATTTTTGTTAAATTTCTACAAATTTTTGCGGTAAATGCTTTTACCGACCGCCAACATATATAAGGGAGGTATTGTGATCATACCGATTTTGACATTTCGAGATTTCGATGGATCTCCACGAATTGAGGTCCCTACATAACGTTTTGACTATTTTTAGCATGATGTCTGTCGGTCTGTCCATCTGTCTGTCTGTCTGTCCGTCCGTCTGTCTGTGTACACGTGCAGAGCAAATTCGGCTAAAAGCATTTTTATGAAACATCATATTTAAGCTTTTGATATCAATGGCACGAGTTGATCAACTTTTGGTAAAAATCGGTTGACTTGAAATGGGAGTTTACTCGTGTCGATTTTAAGATTTTGGTGAATATTTAACAACAGAAAAATATTTCGAAAAAATGTATTTGACAAAAGTTGCTACAAAAGCAATAACTAACAACTTTTATTTGAGAAATTTTTTTGATAAAACGAAAAAAATTTGAAATTTTTTCCAAGTATCTATTTTTTACCGACCGCCAACATATATAAGGGAGGTATTGTGATCATGCCAATTTTGACGTTTCGAGATTTCGATGGATCTCCACGAATTGAGGTCCCTACATAACGTTTTGACTATTTTTAGCATGATGTCTGTCGTTCTGTCTGTCCGTCTGTCCGTCTGTCCGTCTGTCTGTCCGTCTGTCCGTCTGTCCGTCTGTCCGTCTGTCCGTCTGTCCGTCTGTCCGTCTGTCCGTCTGTCCGTCTGTCTGTCCGTCTGTCCGTCTGTCCGTCTGTCCGTCTGTCTGTGTACACGTGCAGAGCAAATTCGGCTGAAAGGATTTTTATGAAACTTCATATTTAAGCTTCTGCCATTAATGGCACGAGTTGATCAACTTTTGATAAATATCGGTTGACTAAAAATGGTGAGTTTACTCGTGTCGATTTTAAGATTTTTGCGAATATTTCACAACATAAAAATATATCGAAAAAATTTATTAAAGAAAAGTTGCTATAAAAGCAATAACTAATAACTTTTATTTGAGACGTTTTTTGATAAAACGAAAAATTTCGAATAATTTCTGTAAAATTTTTCGAAATTTTTTCCAAGTCTCAATTTTTTCATATTTATATGTAACGTTTCCATGGTCATGATAAATAATATCTCTGTTAGAAAATATTAGGTCAAGTTATTTCTACTCTGCTGCTAGAATGTAATTTATATAAGTACTTTATGATGGCGGTCTGTCCTGTGATGGCCACAGCTGATTTTTTATACTTATATGTAACGTTTCTATGGTTATGATAAATAATATCTCTCTATCTATTAAATTGCTTTAAATTTCTACTTTCAAATTTTAAGCTAGATGGTGAAGTATTAAATTATTTAAAACCTTTACAAAAAATCTGGTTATTATTTGCACTTCTTTTATTTTTTAACACCCTCAGGTCGTTAGCACTTCGGGTTGGGTAGTTGTGCACATCTTTATTGAAAATTATATTTTTTTGCAAATATTCTAGCAATACACCTGCTAAAGTTTGTAGATAAACAACATTGCTCCATAAAATAATTTGTCTTCTACAGAAAGCCAATTTAACATATTACACATACTTTTAATAGGTGTATACCTTGACACTTTCAAAATAACCCTCATGCCACGATTCTGAAGCTTTTGCAGACGATCTATGGAAGTTTTATTCATTAAATATAACGGGTGTTTTTTTTAGAGGTATAGAACTTTAAATTAAATAAAACAACGATGGATTATTCGATTGACATGAATTTTTTTTTATTCGAAAGATAATCTTGTGGCATTACATTAAATCATACCAACAAGACGGCGCAACATGTCACACAGCTCGTGCCACAATCGATTTATTGAAAGATACGTTTGGTGACCGCCTAATTTCACGTTTTGGCCCTGTGAATTGGCCTCCAAGATCTTGTGATTTAACACCGCTGGACTACTTTCTGTGGGGCTATGTAAAGTCATTGGTCTATGCGGATAAGCCACAAACGCTTGACCATTTGGAAGACAACATTCGCCGTGTTATTGCCGATATACGGCCACAAATGTTGGAAAAAGTCATCGAAAATTGGACGTCCAGATTGGACTACATCCGAGCCAGCCGTGGCGGTCATATGCCAGAAATCATATTTAAAATGTAATGCCACAAGATTATCTTTCGAATAAAAAAAATTCATGTCAATCGAATAATCCATCGTTGTTTTATTGCAATTTAAAGTTCTATACCTCTAAAAAAAACACCCATTAGAATAGTACCGCAGTAATCAAAGTGTGGTTGTATTAGAGATTTAAATAAGGTAATAAGAGTGGAAATGGAAAATTTCTTCGATAATACTTAAGAAATAAATTTTTTGAGATATTTTATTTACGATATTTATTATGTAATTTAAATGTTTATCAAAATTCAAAAAACTATCCACAACAAAACCAAGTTACTTTATTTCTGGCAAAAGTTCAAGTTTTTCATTATCTACTTTAATATTTATTGTATTTAAATTAATTTTAGAATATTTATGTTTCAACAGTTCAAGTTATTCCAATATATTTTATTTTTCACAAACAATTGTTCAAAGGAAACGAAATATAACTAATATCAGATACTTATTTAGTAAATTATATAGATATTTTTAATATATTATTAATAAATTTTATATAAATATGATTTATAAATAAAGATTTTCTTTGGCTTTATATTTTCTAATTCTAAAAAAACTAATAATCGATTTTTCTTTCTTACCCAACCTACCAACACCTCTGATGTTAATAAATTGATTACAAATTTGAGTTATATCCAAATATAATTGTGCTTAAACAATATGTAATTTAAATAATGATTAATTTTATAATTAAATTTTATATATGTATAAAATTAGTTATTGTTTTTTTTTAAATTATAATTTAAACTTAAATTATATTGTTTATAATAATTAGGACGATGTTTAATTTGTTCCTTTGTTTCAGATTTACCGGAAAGATCCTTGCGAATTTTGCCTTTGCCTGGACGGGGAAATGTTTTGCTGGTGGCAGGACTGTCCTCCTGTGGCTGATGGACCATGTAAGGATCGACAACCTTTCAGCCCTTGTGGTTAGTCCTGATCATATATTAACACCACAATCATTACTAACAATCCAAAAAAAAGAAAAAAGGAAACTTCAATATTTGTAGAGGATGACTCATACATTTTAGTTTAGCCAGGGCCGCTGAGAAGACTTCTGGGTCCCCCGGCAGAAACTTTCTTTGCGGGCCCCGGGGAGAAAATTTCTTTGCGGGCCCCGGGTAATGATCAATTCTATACTTCTATACCCGTGGCCGTCAAGAGGGTCGTAACTAAGGGCCGGTTTCTCGAAAAATTCAGTTGTAGATATCGTATCGATATAGTATCCATATCCATGGATACCGAAACTTATCGACGCAATAGCAGAATTTGGGTTTTTGGAATGTATTTTTCTATTTATCGATGAGATATCGAACAAATAACTTATTGATACGTTATATTGCCAATGAGCACCCTTTATCGTATCGGTAAATATGAGAATTGTCATCTAATGTCAGTTCTGAGATATGACAGATAAGGTTATTTTGCAATTGCAATATATTTTTGAAAAAGATATATTTTTATTACAAGATATAATAGTAATTGCTTCTTAAAATCATATACAAGGTGTCTCAAAAGAAATTTTATATTTATTTAGCTTACTGCGTGAACGCAACGTATCCGAGGGGCGCGGGGGTTATGTCAATCGGTAGCCTGGCTCTTGGGAATATAGTCGCTATGGAGCGTTTCTCGGGAGCAGACCGCGCGTTATGCGTGCGAAAGTTTTACAAAAACGGTGATTCGGCGACTGTAGCGCGTAGAAAATTCTGCAGTATTCGAGGTTTTCGCCTCTTAAATGATGCGCCAAGCATTCCTCTCATTCGACATTGGGTTAAAAAGTTTGAAGAGACTGGTACAACGCTGGATAAATCAAAATCCGGGCGACCTAGGTCATCAAGAACGGTAGAAAACGTGGAGAATGTTAATCAGTCTGTACGTGACGACCCGAACCTTTCAATTCGGAAGGGCGCAAGTGCTTTAAATGTGCATAGATCATCATTACATCGCATTATGCACAAAGACCTAAAGCTGCACCCCTACAAAATTCAATTGGTGCAAGAATTAAAGCCCCAAGATGCCAGTCAGAGGCTTAATTCTCAGGAAAATTGATCTCCCGGAGAGGTGACATAAATTGGCCTCCACGCAGTCCAGATTTAACCCCTATGGACTTTTTCCTATGGGGTTATCTTAAATCTAAAGTTTACGCCAGTAAACCGACTTCACTGGCGCATTTGAAAGAAAATATCCGTCACGAAATGGCAGCCATCCCTGAGTCCACCTGCCGAGACGTCATAAGTAATTTTACTGTTCGATTAAATGAGTGCCGAGAACGCGAGGGTCTACATTTAGACGATATTATTTTTAAGAAATAAATCCCCAAAAAGTGTATTTTAATAATTAATAAACATTTTTTCTATATACGGCTTACTTTTTTTTTAATCGATCCACTAAATATAAAATTTCTTTTGAGAAACCTTGTATATTAAGATATTCTTATACTGTTATAGAGGTAAAATGGACAATTCAAGTTCTGATGAATTTGATGAGGATGTTGTAATTGCAGTATGTTTATTACATCGGAGAACTATCAGAGATAAAAGTGATCCATTCTGCATTTATAGCGAATTAGATTTTATTCAACAATAAGGTTAAGCAAATGAAAATGCATGCAATTATGCTGTCTAATTGGAGGTGATTTAGAACCCATGACCCAAAGAAGTAAATCTATTTCGGCACAGCTTCAAATTTTAACTGCTTTGAGATTTCTGGAAACAGGGGCTTTTCAAATGCTAGTTGGTGATGATGTGCATGTACATAAAAGTACAGTTTGCAAAATTGTTAAAAAAGTAATACATCGAATTACTCTGTTGAGACCGCAGTTTATTTCATATGGCGGAATATAATGAGGAAATTTTGAAAATAAAAAGAAATATGTCTTTTGCAAATTTTCCATGTGAAATTCTTACACATTTTTTCTGCCATTTTTTAACAATCTATTTTTAAACTAATTGTTAAAAATATATATTTTTGTAAATTATTTTTGACACTGACATTGACTATTGTCATTTGTGAACAATTGATCACATAAATGACAAGAGATTTTGTAAATATTTTGGCTGTGTGAATTAAAATGCATACATATCGCTACAATAGTTATTGGATACAATAAATATGTCAGATGAGTATCGAGAAACCGTCAAAAAGTTATCGACTCGGTAAGGTTTATTGTACCGATAACTATTGAGGCGATATCGTGTCAATAAAAAAATGTTCCAGAAACCGGCCCTAAATCTTTTAGCTCGGACTCTGGACCATATATACAAATGAAGCGGGAATTTTTATTATAATACAGGTGAAAATACAACTGATGAACTAAAGAAAAAGGTCCTCACTTCCAAAATACAAGTGATGAGCAAAAAAAAGGTCCTTCCTTCCAAAATACAAGTGAGGCCACACGCCCTTGTCACTTGCCTCGATGCCAGACCGTTCCTACGGCTCTGCCCAGGACCCTGGGGCCCCAAGAACCCCCTCCCCCCTCTTGTCGGCCCTGAGTTAGCTAATCCAATCTTTTCAAGATATACGTCGTATTCTGGTGTAAAGTTTATATAAAAGACTACTTTTGGATAAAATGGTTTTCAAATTCCAGTATTTCGAAAAAACTAGTTAAAACCAGTTGTCAAATTAAAAAAATAAACAAATATAATTAAATCATTAAAAATATTTATGCATATTTTAAAGCCTTTCAGTTTATTTAATAATTATGTTCAAGTTTAACAAAATAAACTAAGCATTATAGTAAACTTAATAATATAGTGTTAATATAAATATGGAGGTACGGGTACTCCAGCTGGGTATTTATATAATCCGTCTCGCTCTTACGACGCTACTGATTTAAAAAGTCGGAAAAAAATAGGGCTTTAATTGTTTAAAGCGTTTTGAGATTGCGACATTTTTTTTAATGACATGATTTACATTCTTTGTGAAAATTGTGAATTAGAAAAAGTAAAACTCAAAAACGGTTAGAAGTAGCGACCTGTAGTTGGCGTTTTTGAATTCTCCGTAGTTCATTTAGTCTGCAAAAAATTTGGGGCTTTAATCATTTAACAGATTTTGAGATTACAATTTTTTCTAATGGTATAATTTACATCATTTGTGAAAATTGTGAAATTAAAACAAGCACAATTCAAAAACGGTTAGCGATAGCGATCTGTGGTTCATATTTTTGAATTCTCCATAGTTTATTTAGTCTAGAAAAAATTTGAGGTCTTAATCGTTTCACGCTTTTTGAGATTACAATTTTATCTAATAACATAATTTACATTATTTGTGAAAATTGTGAATTAAAAATAAAATCACAACTCAAAAACGGTTAGAGAAAACGGCCTCAGGTTAGAATTTTTGGATTCTGCGTAGTTTATTTAGTCTAGAAAAAATTTGAGGCCTTATTCGTTTTGCGTATTTTAAAATTAAGACAAATTTTAATATGGCGTGATTTATTGAAATTTTCATCTTTGCATGGACGTATCTCAAAACGAAATGCGATACAAACCTGCGATTGAAATTTTTGAAATATTGAGGTCCTAATTAACTTGTAACCATATTTTAAACAAAACAAAATTTATGAAAATTTTTCATTGTTTTAATTTTTTTTTTTTTTAAATTTTAGATTTAAATTTATGGACACCTGGTTGTTCATTCGTTCATTTGTCACTGAACAGACTTCTTTAAGAAGTTGACCTTTACATTTCCCAATAAATATTCCTGAAAAATGTTATCCCTTAAAAACTGATTTATTATTTAACATTACTTATTTTAAAATTACTCCTTTTCAGCTAATGGCTTAAGTCAAATGATAACGCAGTCCCAAACATCTCATACCAGCAGTACTACAAGGATTTCAAGCACCAATCCTACTGAAAGTCCTGCAACTACAGAAGTGGATAACAGCTGGAGTACTGAAGTACAAAATAGTTCCGAAAGCAGTTCTTCCAGTTCTGATATTATAGTAACGAAAAAGGATGAAAGTACGACATTTGAAGGTACTGCATCAACAATGGCTGCAGTCTGTATTGTTATGGGTACGTATTTTTCACTGGCATGGCCATTTTTTACCCCTTCCTTCATCCCTCACTCTGCCGTTCTAATCCCTGTTCGTATCAGCCTCTATAGAATACTGTACGCTTGTACAGAGTGTTTTTTAGTTTGTTATGAATTTTAGAAATTCATCAAAAGCATCAAAAAGAAACTTCGGCCTGTGGAAAGATTTGTGAAAATCAAACTTTCGTAGGATAATTAAGTACATAGTTGTTAGCATTTATGCTTTTCGAAAAATCCTAGGGAAGGGGCTAATTATTTCTTTGCTTTGGTTAAAAAAAATATATTTTTAATTTATAAATCACAGATTTATATCTCTGATGCCCAGTTGCATTAAAGTCTAAAACTAGATGTCAGTTAAAACTCATTAAATACCACTGAATAAAAATACTTAAGGAAGGAGGCTTAAATGCTCATTAGACAGACCAGGATGGTATTTCAAAATGTCGGACAATAGTGGCGGGTTGTACGGTGGCGTAGGGTAATTTATTAAAATAATTGTTATCGGTACAAAAAGAAAAAATACCAATCTTGATATTTTCAAAAGAATCTAAAGATGGGAGATACGAACAATCAATAAAACACTATTATACATCTGTAAATTATTATTATAAAATTAATGATACACACAAGTTAATAAATAGATACAGTTATAGCAGTGGCGCACCCAGGAATTTTTGGGGGGGGGGGGCGGAAGACATAATTATTTAAATTATGCATAAGGTTCACAATTCTAAATTTCAAGTGATGATCTAAAAAAAAGGTCCTCGCTTCGGAAATACAAAGTGGTGACCTAAAACAAAAAAGTTCCTCACTTCTAAAATACAAGTGACGACCTAAAAAAAAAAGGTCCTCGCTGCGGAAATACAAAGTGATGACCTAAAAAAAGGTCCTCACTTCTAAACTACAAGTGACGACCTAAAAAAAATATACTCAACTCTATTTTTAAAATTTTCTAGTGTGTTTGTGTGTTTTTATTTTTATTTCCTTCCTTCTTGGGGGGGGGGGCGTGCCCCTCCCCTGGGTGCGCCTATGACTTATAGTAAAAAATTATGACAGTAGGTCATTGTCCATAAGTAACGTGTATGTTGAGTTTTATTAAAATGTCATTAATTCACTTACATAATTTGAATGGAAAATGCTTCCGAACGAAAAGTTATTATTTTAGCCTTAGCATTTTGTGTTCTTGATCGTCCACACGTAGTACAGCCAACCATTTAATTATAAAATAACTAAAAACTATTTTAGCCCTGTCTTTTATTTATGATTTATAAATTATGAATATAAAGTCTGTTTCTTTGGTTTAGATGGAACTAGATTTTCAATTCTAGTTACTTTTACAGGTTAAGTGAGGATTTTGATAATTTTTAGCAAAAGTCTACTTCAAACAATAAAAGAAGAGTTCATGACAACTTAAATAAATGAAAATTCCAGTTAGTTCCGCCTAAACATTTGAAATAGCTTTATTTTAAATTATCAAAACAAATGTCAATAACCACTTTTTAATACAAAAACAACAAAATATTGGCAGCCATTGAGGTATCTGGAATAACATAATTTCCGTCAGAAAAATTTGTATGTATAAATTAATATAGCCTTCTTCCTTTTAGTCTTTTTATTAAAATGTGCTTAGGTAAATAAAAAGCCTTGCCTGATATGCAAACCCGTTAAGCACTGATGTAAGAAGGGTCACCAACTAAAAAGGCGCAATAGTCTCCATGATATATGAATACACCTGTAGAGAGGTTTTAATTTTTTATTTATTAATATTAAGCAGTTTTTATACACATTAATGTATTTAATTTTATAAATTTCATTATGGTGTAGAAAAAAAAAAAAATTATAAATACTTTTACATTTTAAAATTTTCGACATCTGTCGCTATTGGATGTTCTGCTTATTATATTCAACGTACTTTTATTATCTAACTCTCAAGTGCATGAATATTAATGCATTCATGTATCTCTTTCTAATATTTTCAAATACAAAGTTTGTTAAGATCATTTTATATTTTGATCATCTGTTTTAAAACATAGTAATGGGTGCCTTTAACATCGCACATATTTACCTGACGCTGTGGCCAGCTACGTCACTGCGGCGTTTGAAACTATTTAATATTGGGTTGTTACATAAGTCTGTTCATTTTTTTTTTCACCTTTTATTTAATAAAATATACATTATAAAAAAGACTTTTATTATCAAATGTACTGTCCATTATTTTCTGTCACTTTGGACAAACGCTCAGGCAATTTCATAAAGCCATCTCTCCAGAAGGTTCCGTCTCTGCTCTCGAAAAATCTCTCCAGGTGAATTTTAATATCGTCCACAGATGCGACATTTTTTCCGTTAAGGGAAATTTGTAGAAAGCAGAACAAATAGAAGTCGGATGGTGCGATGTCTGGAACATATGCTCCGACTACCATTCTCAATTCATTGGTCAAAATCTGATGAACGGTAGTGTGAGTCAAATTCAACTCTTCCCCGATCATTCTGACTGTTCACCGACGATCTGAACGCACAAGATCCCGGATTCAGTCGAAATTTTCATCGGTTTCTGAAGGCCTTTCGCTGCGTGATTCTTCTTCAATCCACTCTTCCTTCTGAAAATGCCTTAAACTACCAAAAAACCTGGGTACTCGACAAAACACTGTCTCCCTAGGCCTGCTAAAGTTTTGCAAAAGTTTCTGTGCCCAAGTCTGAAGCAAAACCTGATAGCACACCGTTGCTTGAAATGAACGTCACTCATTTTGAGAACGCATCAGATAAAATTGTGTCATGAAACAAATCGCTACGGACAACAAAATTACTCTAGCGAGTTCATACTCGTACTAGGAGTATCATTTGTTCACGTGCCGCCCGTCCAAGTCCCGCATCCCAAATGTTGCCAGATCAAACGCTATGTTACAAGTCCGGTTACTTAATTTACTTACCTCGTACATTGATGGGGCGCAATAGGAGAAAGATCGTTCAAAAAATGAGCTTTTGTGGGCTGGAATTTATAAAAATCCCTAAGAGTAAGTCTATGGAGAGAAATTCTCGGAACTATTTTGCAGCTTAAATATTTAGGCGTTTGGTTAGTTACTAACTTATGAATAAACGATGCAAAATGTAAGTTTCGACGTTGTTCACTGTACACCGAGGTGCACACCTTATACACCTATCTAGACATTGGTATCCTATTATGTATTAATAAATAACGGTGTTCTTTTCCTTATCTAATTTTTGATTCTGTTGTTAGGTAAACAATACAAAATAGGTGAAATGTTACCACATGCCACTGGAAACTGTTTGGAGTGCATCTGTGGAGATGGTGCCCGAGTAACATGCTCACCCCACCTCTGTGCACCGCCAGGAGATGACGCTGTGGAATATCGTCCACCAGGACCAAGACCAGATCTTTCTGATTCATTTTAATATTTTTAATTTTAGGATCGCTTGCATTTCATTTCTGGGATCTTATAATATGCACATTTATGAAAAGAATTTCAAAAAAACACCATGACAATAAATTTTTTACTTTATAAAAATATAATTGGATCGAATTTTATAGTATCCACTTAGTAACATAGAATTGTGAGACATTGAATTTAAAAAATTGTACCAATATTAAATGTCTTCACATGTTTTGATCTAAAAAATTCGGGGATTGATAAAAAGAAATGGACTGGTGTCCAAAAATAATTTTAAATTGAATTTGCCTCATTCGATATACCTTTTATAGTTCCTTGTGACACCTACGAGGGTTGCCTTTTATATTTTGGTGTTTGAGATCAAAAATAATTATTTATCAACAAAAATGGTTTTATTGTTTTTTAAAATATTCTCCATAAAGATCACTAAGTGTCACTTCGGTCAGTGTACTGAACCGGCTCAGTGAGCCGGTTCTTTCATGAATGACCCATCTCTAGTCGACACACCTCATTAAAACTTTTTAAGCAACGCTTGCGCTGTGTATACGGGCGGGCTTTATTTTTGCATACTTTATGTGGTTACTGACAATGTCATAGAGAACAGATCGGGAAACATGTTGATAATTGTTATACAGTTCGACAAGAATGCAGCGCTTGTTCTGCCGAATGTGTGCATCAACAGCTGCTTTCATAGGGTGACCATTTTCTTAAGAAGGCAATGCGGGACAAAGCAAAAAAAAGCTCGTCACTTTCCAAATATAAGTGAAGAGTAAAAAAAAGGTCCTCACCTCTCAAATCTAAGTGAATAGTAAAAAAAGGTCCTCACCTTCCAAATCCAAGTGAAGAGCAAAAGGTCCTCATTTCCTCAAATACAAGTCAAGAAATCAAGTGCACAAAATTTAGAATGCGGGACTTTTGCGGAACATGTCTTAAAGCGGAACACCCAATCAAAATGCGGAACTGTCCCGCAAAAATCAGGACGAATGGTCACCCTATGCTTTCATTTTGTTCGTGATAACGTTCGTTTGAACGTTCCTCATCATGGATGTTTGTTCTTCGGCAGGATGAGTGTCAAATGAGGGCCACAAGTATCGAACGGACAGTCCTGGTACTATTTATAATCCTCGTATTGAACATTCCTCTACTAAATTCCTCTAATTTCATAATTGGTAACATGGTTAATATGTTATATAATTTTATTAATTACATAAATTGTGCTATTATAATGTTCTCAAGACAAAATTGCAGTTTTATACTTAATTTCAGCTGTAAAAGCTGAAACAGCAGAAGCTGAAAAACCTGTTCAGAATTTTGTTACTTTAATGATAGACAAAAAACAGATATACAAAAATCTTTGATCCGTTTTTGTTACATAAAATGAATAAAAGTCCGTGCCCAGATCTTGTACATCTTTATCTTACGGTACTAGTGCATCTGAGAGAGTAATAAATAAATATGACTTGGCACTATTTTGCCTCCTTAATTATGGAGTATATTAATACTTCAGCAAAGGTGTTAGTACTATTATCTCTAAAGCAGGGGTGCAATATTTTGCAGGAAACTTGTATCCTTCAGACCCTTTTTATACAGGATTTAGACTATTAAAATCTAAACCGAGAAAAACCTGGCACCAAGAAACAAAAGAAGCTGCAACGAAGAGAGGAGTAAAGTGGGAGGAGATAAGAAAATGTACAAAGGACAGAACACGATGGAAAGAAGTATGGAAAATAATACCAGAAAATAAGTAACTCAACTATAGCCTTACACCGCAAGGTAGAAAGGCTTCAGGATTAAAACAAAAAATAATCTAAAAACATTTACTAAATTTTCAAATTCGCACTGGTTTTCCATAACTGGCTTCTGAATTCGGGTCTAAAATCGCTAATCGCTAATCGGGTCTATAAGACGCTTCTTTTATGGTTCGATGCGTACCACATTTTCAATTTGGCCCGTAGCTTATAAAATGTTGGGCACCACTCCTTTATGATATTATTGACCCAGTTACTTTGACTAAACCAGACGATGCTCATGTTCTTTTCACCAGCTTTATAGAACCCTTATAGCCAACGATAACTCCTAACGAATTTATTGACGATGAGCCATATTGGATGAATATGCTGGGCAAACTTTAAAATTGGCTCTTAAATGTATAGCGAAACCTGCTCTCTTTAATTCGCGAAAATGCCTTAGCGCGGATATATTTCAAAATTTGGATAAATCTGTTTGAGTTTTAAAGTAGCAAATTTTGAATAGGAAACAAAAGTATTATATAATTATTTAGCAACTGTTAAGCTACATTAATTTGATGTACTGTTATCATATCATCTTGTATTTCAAACATAATCAAAATAAATAATGTAATATTGAAATAGAAAAGACATAATCAAAATTGAACCAATTTTATCTTCAAATCAGACATTCATATGTAAAATTTCATTATCATATTATTTCTTAGATTGTATAAAAATATCATGTGGATTAAAAACAAAATTATTGCAATTGTTATATATAGGAACCATAGAATCACTTCTGCTTAATTTTTTTGCTTTAGTTCCAGCGACTACTAGTATTAGCCACTGGTTAAAAGAATCACTTAAAATTTGGAGTTCTATTTCTACATCGGGATCAAGTTGATTGGTTG
The DNA here is from genome assembly GCA_963971575.1 of Liopterus haemorrhoidalis. Taxonomy (NCBI): domain Eukaryota; kingdom Metazoa; phylum Arthropoda; class Insecta; order Coleoptera; family Dytiscidae; genus Liopterus; species Liopterus haemorrhoidalis. Next base: position 41,172,073 of record OZ020619.1, read on the forward strand.
ATTATGCCAAGCTCTGGTTTCTTTCTGCTGCTCGATTTATTGTTTTACAACATCGAGATGTACTTGAAAACTTCGAGGGTGAGTCATTGATTATCCGAAATATGTTTATAAAATTTATTAAAGCACTGAGAGATTTAACATTACATTATTTTTCAACATAGTGCCTTGCTTTCAATATACTTGATCTATCGATGCACAAGCTTTGTTATGGTCTCTGAATAAAATGTTTTTAGTTGAGTGAGCCATATGATCTCTTTCTTGAGATATTGTTCTGAGGAAAATTTTGACCTAGTAGGACTGGTTTTAGTGGACGAAATAGGCGATAATTTGAAGGAGCATTGTCATGACTATATGGTGGATGTTTTCATATCTCAAAACTCAATTCCTGAAGAGTTTAGATAGTTTTTTGTAGCTCAATATGTGCAGGCATTGTCTTGTCGTCTTTTGATAACTGTCTTTGAAGTTGCCATCTTGCCTCTTATGCAAAAATCTTTACTATCAATATGGCAACAAGAGTGGAACACCTCTTCTCAACATAGAGGCTTTTTCCATCACTCTATTCAATCTTCCATCTCTATAAAACATTGGTTTCACAATTTTTACCTTAAAAAAAGAACTATTTCCACAATTTTCTGGATCCGGTTTAATCATTGTCTTTCCTTAGTACACCTCCCCAGAATATATGTACTAGATACACTGTATGACTGCGGAGAAATTGGTACCGTAGACAATAGGCTTTTTAATTGCCTTATCCACTACAACAAGTCTTCTTCACTTTACCTGCATTTATCAAAAATTCTCCTCACTCCTATTTCTATTAAATCTGTACTGACCAACCCCTTCCAGCAGTTTGCAAGAAAATTATTGATTTCCTCAAGAAAACCAATTTAAATTTAGCGAATACTTCAAATGATGCCAATATGTATTCTTGAATCTTCTGAACTTATGCCAAAATTTTTTGTGAGCCTGATGCGTCCTAGCAAATTAGGATACATTTTAAAATTTTCCCGACACACCTGGAATTTCTCGAAGCACTCTTGTGAACCGCGGAATACAGTTTGAAAAACACTGCTCTAGATCATTATGAAGCATCTCACAGTAACGACTACTGTTCACCTCTTTCAGATTATCAGTCCCTCGGTTCAATTCAAACAGCCCTACGAGGCCGAAGAGTTTCCTCAGATCTAGAGTATCGGGAAACCCGCGGTTTTCGGTTTTTAAAAATTAAAAACCGCGGTTTCGGTTTCGGTTTTTCAAGTTTTAAATTTTTTCTACTATAGATACTCTAAAATAAATCAATAAATTATTATTATGTGTTGAAATACACTATTGTACTTTACAACAAAAAAACTAATACTAATAAAAAACCATACAATAATTATACACTACAACCTACGTAGTATACTAACTTAAGGTTTATTTAAATTTAAATAAAAGGCTTTTAAAAACACTAAACTATTTAAATGTTTATCGTTTAAACGTGAACGCAATTAGGTGCAGAAGTTGGAGCTTAATGAAAATGTTCTTTCGGCGTATGTGGATGTTGCCTTAATGGTGGATAGTGCACTCTGGCGCACAGACTTTCCCATGCGCATTGCTGGCGCCAATAGGTACATTTCTTTATGTTTGATATCTAATAAAAAAGAAAAAGTCTAGTTGGTAGCATACATTATGCACCTATCTACTGATATTTTTTTAAAATCTAATAAAGCCTTTATTCAAGAATAATACATTTGTTGTCACATTTGAGAGATTTTCTTCTTACCTTTGTATCTTTTTTCTTAAGGATTAAAATATACCGAAAACCTCGTTTTTTTTGCAGTTTTGCGGTTTTGGTTTTTGCACTGAAAACCGCGGTTTTGCGGTTCGGTTATAACCGTTTCATAAACATTACTCAGATCAAGGCCTCAAGAAAGCGGTACATATAATTCACTACTCAATAAAAAACATTTTATTCGGAAAGTATAACAAAGATTGTGCTTCGAAGGACCAAGTGTTTTGAAAATCAAAGGGACTTGGTTAAAAATCAATGTAATTTTAAATCTTTATCAGTGGTTTAATAAATTTTAGAAACATATTGAATAATTAATGACACCCATATGTCTTCTTCGCATTGTTTCTGATATTTTTTCGCTTGTGTTTTGAAAAATACTCAGCAGAATTTGTAGATCTTCATTGCATTCGACCATTTCAATAATTCAGACTATTTCATTCTAATTTTGTATTTAGAAATCTCATCTGTGATTCTTGATTTTCTTTTTGTTCGGTGTTGGTTTTAACTTTACCATAACGGTTGTATTAATTTTGTTTTTATTCTTATAGAAACGTAGACTTTTCTTAAATGTAACATATACAATAAAGATAAAGTGGTATATTATAATGTAGAATTTTTTGTATATTTTAAAATGTTTTTTGATAGTTACTCAATTAATTTATAGGAACGATGAAATACATTTATAAATAATAAGTTTAATAAATAAATATATGTGATAGTTAGAATACAAATTGTGTTTTAATTTGGTATTGTTTTAGTTTGGTATTTTGAGAACTGCTGGTTGTAATGGTTTGCAGTCATGACAGCGGGCGGTCTTCTTATCTCATCTCTTATTTGAACCAAATGGCACTAGCGTGGAGCTTCATTAGACTAGTGCCTTCCTACGGTGTCCATCATCAGATAGCCTCTATCGTATCCTCATTACAACAACAAAGCTCATATTGCTAAAAGTATTCAGGGTTTGGTTTAAATAGTGCCTTTAAATACGCTAATAACTATAGATATCGTAATAATATATAGTAATAATAAATTTTATCCTTTTCTCCAAATCCGACTTTCTTCTCTCTGTTGTCATTCGGGGTCTTAAGTTGTTAAGTTGTAGGGAAGCACTAACAGTTAGACACGGGGAACATTGAGACATTCAGACCAATTCTGTAACTCAGTTACTATGATCATAGTAACTAAATTTGTCACTATGAGCAAGGTCAGTTACTATCATAGTAACTTTGGAGTATTTCGTATTCCGTAAGGCAAAAGTTACTACAATATTTAGTATGTTACTATAAAAGTTCCTATCATAGTAACTACCAAATGCTGGTGTTTATAAGTAATAACTTAGTTCTTATGAAGATAAAAATGGCGGACATTTGATTTTAAGTGTAGGTAATTTTTAGATCTTATAGAAAATGTAGAAGATTAGTAAAGAAAATTATATAAATTAAATATATATATAAAATATGTATATATGAGTGTAGGTAAATGTTTATATTGCAGGAGATGAAATATATTATAGATCAAAAAGTCTTTTCCAAAAAAAAAAGAAAAAGTTTTTGTTCTTAAAAAATTAACAAAAGTTCTCTTCAGTGACGCAAAAATAGTTTTATGAGAGGAGGGTTATAAAATGAGACGTATGGAAGTAATGACAAAACAAGGAAAATGCATCGAAGTGATAAAAAAATTCAGCTAAATCCAACATTAATAATTCACAAAATAATAAAAAAAAATTATATAATTTCATTTTTAAAAATGCGTATTTTAAACAAATAATTGCATTGAAAGTTTAAAAATTCAAGCGAGTTCTAATTTTTGTTCTAGTCAGGCCTTCAATTGAAAAAATGCGCTCTGTTGCAGTAGATGTTGGTTTTATTGTAAGAAGTGCATAAATAATATATTTAAATAATCTGTCCTTGCAAACTTTTATTTTTAAAATAGGCGTTAAAAAGCCCTAATTGATTAATTTTATATGAAAGCTATAATTCTAAAAATAGATTGATTAACGAAATGAAAGCTGCAATTCATGATAACAGCTTATTATTTGACACTGGCTTAATATTTTACTGTTTTTTTTTTGTTGGAAAGTTACAAATCTCTCCAGTTTAAAGAAATCATTGTATGCTCTAAAAAATATCACAAATTTAAAAAAAAAAATTAATTTTGTTCAAAATGGAACGGTCGGAAATTCGCACTATTATGAAGTATGAGTTCTTACGTGGAACTACGGCATCTCAGACCGCGCGGAACATTAATAGTGTATTTGGCTCTAGTGTTACTACGCAACAGACAATATCAAATTGATTAGCCAAATTTCGCACAGGTAACTTAAAAACTAAACAAAAAAAAAAAAAAAAAACCTGGCACATCGATCACAGCAGAAATATACTGCAACCAACTGGACGAAATTATGCAAAAACTTAAAGAGAAACAGCTTAGATTGGTCAACAGATCGACTCCTATCTTATTGCATGATAATGCAAGACCACACACTAGACAAATAACTGTGGCAAAATTACAGGAATTGGAGTTGGAACTTCTTCATCATCCTCCATACTCACCAGACCTTGCCCCCACTGATTACCACTTCTCCCGCAATTTGGACAACTTTTTAATAGGAAAAGAGTGTAATTCCGACAATGCTGTAAAACTGGCCTTCCAGGAATTAATTGACTCTCGTCCGCCAGGGTTTTATACCACCAGTCTGAACAACTTGCCGCTTAACTGGCAAAAGTGTATAGACAATATGGGTGCATACTTTGATGAATAAAATAATTCCTTATATTTGTAAGTTATCAACCAACTTCGCCTTTTTTTCTACAAAGTTCATCCTTGACGACTTAATAACTTCGATTTCTCATGCGTTCTTCCTCGACTAAAACGCAAGGAAAAAAAAACAGCTTGTTTTTCGTCGCATCCGCATATCAAATTGTTCTGTAAGTAAATGTTTCTATTAAATTATATGTCATAATGTCATATAAACATATGTCATAATGAAAAATGATATCTAAATTATAGTGATCATAACCTTATCAATCTAAAGTCGGTTTTACAGCGTAAGGAATATTTTTAATTGACATTTAAAGTCAGTAACACACCATAAAAGTAACCAAAATAACCAGATCTAGTGTGTTCTTACAAAAGCGAACAGCTTATACATATTTTATTTTCAAAGAATCTGTACTAAATTTGAGACATCCCAGAAAAAATATTTGTCATCACCCTCTTAACTTAATAATTTCTTCAATGACTAAATATTTTGGAGGTTATTGGAAAAAAAATTTAGGGTAATCGATCTCATTATGTTCAAGATATAGATCAGAGTATTTCTAAGGCATCAGTGATCATAGAGCCCATTGCATCGTGTTCTTAGTGCGTGCAATAATATTCGCGGGAAATGAAACACTAGATGATATAAGTCCAGTGATCCATATGGCCAGTGCGATCTATGGATCTCATTACACCAGCCCACATAGACATTGCTTTCAATTTCAAAACTGACAGTTCGCATTAGGATAATTGTATGAAGTGTGCAAGATATACAGACACTATATAATGTATTAATGGACAAAAATCTAACAAGATATATTACAAGTATTCACGCTATGAGTGCAGAATTATTCTTTATAGTTTTACTCATTTGTAATAATGTTGTAATGACTTTTATATCGAAACTACAATGAATTCAGATACAGACATCAATGTGGGATGATATTTCATAAAAATAATAACCCTAGCATGTCTAAGGTTGCGTTGTAGCAGAAATAAAAGCTATAAAATTGGCGACATATTAAAATACAGTGTAACTAGGGGCCTCAGCCTGAAGCTATATAAAGAAATAATATGTTAAAATGACATCTGGGTATATAATACTTCAAGATTTAACACAGTTAAAATTACGCGATTACTAAATATCGAATATTATTCCGTCTTATCTATCCTCCTAATACAGTGTACTTTATACAGAGCGGTCATAATTTCTTGTCAGTTATGCAATAGTTGACAGAAACATTTTGTTATCAAATTTATTTCCTAGGACATGCACACATAGACGTAGATTCGATTTTTATATTGGGATATATATGTTCAATATTTCACTTGCCTCTAAGAGCTAACCTCGATCAACAATCGTCTTCCAATTACAATCTTAATAACAATAATATCAACAACAACAATAATAACGAAAAAAACAATAATATATCTCAACAAAAACCATTACTTTTTCTCTACACGCCATTGAGTTAACGAACAACATGAAGTTATCAATACAATATCGTTACTGATTGGTTCTTTGTTAAATTTGAATTTTTAGATAAGAGATAAAATACAGTTTTGATATTTTTAAGCTCATTGTTTACTGTTATGTAACTGACAAGAAATTATGATCACACGGTACTTTCGTTAATATAGTTAGTAAAATAGTTAATAACATACAGTTTCCAGAATTAAAATAACAAAACTGCTTAACAGATCTATCCTCACCCTGAAAACTTATTTGAACGTATCTACAGATAGGTTTAACATTTAAAACGTACGAACGACCCTTAAAATATATTTTGATAACTCAAAACTGATTCTTACTTTCTTAATTCTTACTTTCTTTTCCGTTTAATAGCATTTTTAACTGAATGCAATTTTATGGTCACCAAAATTTTCAAAATTTAAGAAAATGTGTTAAAACCTTAAAAAACTGCATTATCTTTATCAACTCTTATGTATATTTTACACATTTCATCAATTTTATTAATAAAATACCGTCAACTGTAGGTTTTTCAATTCAGTTTTGGTCTGAAATCGTCTTCTGAATATTAGAAATATGAATAAACATCTTTTATCGTTGATAAAATCTGTCCGTGCTGATCAATGGTGACTTTCATCGACACGAATTCGAGGAAAAATGTTCTCATTTGAAGAAATCAGCCGCTGAAGCTCATCGAATGCCCGTAGAAGCTTATGGCGAAAGTGCTCTCAGCGATAAATCAGAATGGATTCGATGTTTTAAAAGTGATGTTTTCAGTGTCTATGACAAACCTCGTCCAGGTCAGCCGAAGAAGTTCGAGGACGAGGAATTACAGGCGCTAATCAATGAAGATCCGTGTCAATCGCAACATGAGCACGCGCAATAGTTGAATGATGATTGATCAACAATTTCTGAAGGAAATATTGTGAAGGCCACCTTGGAAACACTTGGCTGGGACGTTTTACCTTACCCGCCATATTCACTAAACATTGCTCCATCAGATTATCACTTGTTCAGATCGATGACACACGGGCTTTCGGGTCAGCACTTGAATAATTATGAAGAAAAAGAGAAATGGCTCAACAAATAATTAAATAATGGTTCTATTAATATTTATGCACGTTATATTTGTTGAAAAATAGTTTCTTTCTCGTAGCTTTGCGATGTATTGATTATGAACATTCGACCTAAGACATAACTTCAATCTTTAATAGTGAAATAGCAATTTTCTCATCTAAATCACTCTGTTCCAATTTATCTGGTTTTCCGCGAAGTTGTTTAGTAATATCGTAAGTTATGATTGGTGTTTTATACTGGTTGGTACCCATGAAGGTATGTCAAATAGTTCTACTCGATGGACAACTCAATATAGGTTTTCTTAGAATCCGTACAAAATTATGAACGATATCAATTTTCAATGTCCATTCAGTAAATTGATACGATGATGGATGTTGATGGCATACTTGCATGCTGCAGAGGCGCACTATTAACTTCTTTAAATTTATCACACAGAATATTTAACAGTTTCTTTACTGTTACAATTTTTTCTTAAGAGAATTGATTATAAAAATATAAAGTTCAAGAATATAATATGACGAAAACACTCACCCTGTTAATTCCTGGACAGTACGTAATAAACAAGTACCTGTGCAAAAATAATTTGTTCCCAACAAATTTGTGGCGATCATATAGTATTTTTGGGCAGTAAGGTTTCCGTCTATAAAAAAAAAATTGATGTGAAGTGTGAATTTTCACACATTTCAGGATTTCGCAGGTATTTAGTAAGTGAATGATGATTATTTGGGATGCCAAAACAAATTTTATGTTAAAATATTTTTTTATTAATTTTAATTCGGATGCCTAATACCATTATTTGGGTTTCTAAATATTTGCAGTATTTTTTTTTTTTTTTATATATAGCAAGGTTCATTAATATTTTGAAAATTGTTTCTACGGCTGCCATTGGTTGTTTAAGTCATAAACTCCGCCCCTCTGATTTCGTATACATTCAAACATAAAATTAAATTATAATTTCAACACTTCCCACTGGTTATTACATTTACGCTTTTAAAAATTAAATGCAACATTTGCCAGAATATAACTAGAATTTTGACAAAATAATTTAAACAAAATACAAATGCAAAAAAAAACAGAAAAAATAAATTGAAATTGACGGGAATCGAACAGTAGTTTGCAACTTACGAAGCAAGAACATTACCACTGGACTACGGACGTTCACTCGTTTACTGTGTATAGCGGATTAAATATTTTACATATTTTAGTTAAAAACACAAAAAATGCGTTATTTTCCGAAAACATAATTTGATCAAAAATTCCTGTTGTACTATTCCGGTTCAGACCAATGTACATTACTTAAGAATTTTTTCAGATTTTTAGTTGAAACCATCTGGGCTACAGGGTGTGGGACAGAATTTTTTGCACAATTTCGGCAAAAATCGGGTCAAAATAATTTATTTTGCAAAAATAAAATCTTGATCGTTAATCCACGTACCAAGGGCTTTCATTTGATACCCTACACAGAATTTTAAAAAAATTTTTTTTTTTTCAATGAGCATATATTTGTTTATATTTTTAGGGGGATATGTTTTTTAGATGTTTTAGTATTTTTCCTATGTGCGGGTCAAAGAGTTGTATAAGCATGCCAAATTTCAACTCTCTAGGTTTAGCCGTTTGGCTACAATTTTTACCGAACAGACAGACAGACAGACGACAAAATGACGGTATAAGGGTTTTTTGGTCATACCTACAAAACCCTAAAAAGGACCAACGATATGCGTTCCTACCAAACTTGACCAAACATTCACCTTTTCTGGCCGTCGTGTTCTGGTAATATTATATAAATGTAAATTTTCCCGACTCCAATCAACTTTTTTTTTATTGCAACGTTATTTAATTTGTAGGGATATAATATAGTATTACGTTTCCTTGTAAAAGCCATAGTAAAGCACTTATCAACATTGAGGGAGAGACAATTTTCGGCACAATATTTATAAAATGTATTCATGTCATTTTGCAAATAATAACAATCTACCAGTGAGTCGATACTCTTAAAATTTTCAAATTTTCTGCAAAAAGTAAAAATTCACAGTATTCGAAAACCTGACCTATATCGTATTATTGGTTAAATATTATATTTACCTAAACTGAATCACATCATATTATATATGCTGGTCTCTGAAGATAAAATACATAAGTTATTAGATTTTAATATTTTAAGAAAGCGGTCTTTTCATTACAAATGTCTCAGAATAACAATTGTCCCAAGGTACACAATTCTCTTCTATTGAGTAAATATAAATATATTAATGAAGCCAATCTAGTATTTTTAATTGAATAATTTTGATCAAAAATATAATACCTACTGTGTTATTTCTTGGACAGTATCCAATGAACACGCACCTGTTTGTGTAAGGAATAAGATCCAAACTTTACCTATAGTACTGAAGGATAATGAAACAAGAATTTTTTTTTCGTGTACGCCACCTAGGCCTTGTTTAATAAGTTGCATGTTTGAAAGAATAAAAGCGGTAAATCTGCATCATATAACGCCGGCTCTGCGTGTATTTCTAAATCACAAGCGAACGATAAAACGAACGGGCGATTGCAACGGCCGCCTTGGACATTACAAACATATTTCAGTAATAAACAATATGCGTGGGTGGTGTGTTTTGACCGCTCCTAAACCACTGAAACACTTTCAAAGGGATTCAGGATACGCCAAGAGCTAATAATATTTTATAAAATGCCTCATTTATCAATTTTACATAGTTTATTAAAAACTTCTGTTTCTAAGCCGGTCTTTGACTTCTGACCATTCGCGGTCTTCCACTATTGTTCACAAAACTTTACATTCCGATTGATTGATATAGGACCGATAAACAAATTTCACCAGTTTACACTATTTAAACTATTTCACACAGTTCTATGTAAATATATGAAGCGCTTCTATTACAACTGTGAGTACAGCGAGTAAAACAAAACAATAGTTTTTTCTCACCATCCGAACCAATAGTTTTAAATAATTTTTATGGCATTCCAGATTGTACCATACCCTTTTCCTAGCTGGCGTTGGTCAAGTAAATTCTCCCCTAGTATACGACAACTGCGTTGCAGGTATCAATTTAGCGCTTCTTTCTCCGTTCTATAAACTATTCCAAGTTGCTTTGGTATCTAAAGGTGCTTTAAGTTTATGGTTAATCCAGACAAAGGCTCTTGATTTTAGTCATAAGGCAGGGAAAGTGTCTAAGTTAATTTTAATCGGCATGGGAAGAAGGTAATATAACAATAATAAATCTCTTTATTGATAAGGTTCAGTTTACACTGCTCTACCACCTAACCTTAATGTTATTTTACAATTTAGTAGACAATAGATTACATAAAAAAAAATTAATTTTAACAAATAATAATATTGTTTACTTAGTGCAATACACAGTCTAATTGAACACGGATCAATCCATGTAGTTCACATTGGGACCATTTGTTGGCGGAGACGCTTTTTGAATTGGGCAATTTTAAGATTTTTAAAATATTTAGGAATGGATTTGTATATCGTGGCAGCGTTGTACGAAAATGATTTTTTGAATAAGGTTGTCCGGTGTTTTGCAATATGTATTATGTGAGAGTTCCTAGTATTTTTACTGTTATCTTTTGATCTTTTAATGATTTTTTCGATTAGATAACTAGGTTCGTTTGTGCTTAAGGTTTTGTGAATGAAACATGCGTAATGCAAGTGTCTTCTTTCAAACATGTTTAACCATCCTATCTGCCTCAGGTGTTGGTAGGTAGGTTCCCTTTTCTTTAGTCCTAATATGAAACGAACACAGTAGTTTTGCACTTTTTGAATTCACCTCGAATCGAAATACGACAGGGAAGGTCCGTAAATCGTGTCACAGTAATTAAAGATCGATAGGACGAGACTGTCACATAGTATTTGTTTGTGTTTTTTGTTTAGAACGAAACGATTCATAAATAGTTTTTTTAGTGCAAGAAAGGCAAGCTTCAATAACAAACTAATATATCTTTGAATTTTAGTTCGGTGTCTAGTATAATACCTAAATTTTTACATTAATTTGTTAGTTGCAACTTGGAGTGATTGATATATATATATTGAAATTTGGGACTAAGTTTATTTTCAAGTTTTTGTTACCATACAGCATGATGTGTGATTTTGACTCATTAATTGTAAGGCCATGATCGGAAGAATATTTACATAGTGCAATAATTTCATTTTGAAAGAAAAACAATGCTTCATTAAATTTTTCTGGTGAAAACGAGAGGTATAATTGAGTATCGTCCTCATATTGATGTATTTGGTTATGAGTACATATGGAGCTGATATCAAAAGTGAACAAAGTATATAAAATCGGTCCTAATATTGCGCCTTGTGGGATTCCTTTAAATATCGCTAAACTGTCTGAAGTTAAATTATTAAGTAATACCTGTTGGCTTCTGTAAGTGAAATAATTTCTAAAAAATAATATTTTACTAAGCATAGTTTTAAATCTAATGATAAAAGTATGTATCGTTAATTATTTCCCGATCTTCCAAATCATCCTTCTGTAGACACTGGAAAATCTGATTTAAAACAAAAAAATCTGATTTTCTTGATTTCAAAAAAAAAAAAAAACGGTTTTTATGCAAGCTTGGTTTCTCTTCTATCATCCTTTGCCCATACTTTTTTTTGTCTCTTATTTTCCATTCTCCATATGATCTTGACCCTAAGTCAAATATAAAACTTATGATCAAATTTGTAGCGCGTGCCGTTTAATAGAAACACATTCCAATAATTCTTTATTTTGTAAGAGATGTACGTGATTAGTGTAGCCTTGTTCGCGAACACGATTTGAACAAATTGTCTAGAAGAAAAAGTAAATGAAGGATATTTCGATATTTTATTGATATTTTTTATTAATTTACTATTAATATATTTTTATTAGTTTTTATTAATACCACACCTAGAATAAGAAGCTATTAAAAAGTAGCAGACATAAAATAACATTTAAGATAAAATTTATTATTATAGTGAAGATGTGAACTACCAATTAACGTACAAAGATAATTTGAAAGTTTATGCAATACATATGTATAATATTCTAGAAAAACTTACCAGCAATCTACAATTATTTGTTAACAATTGATTGAAGATTATAGATGGATTTTTTTTTTCTTTCTATTTTTGGTCCTAGCTTCAGAGGCCATTAACCAGTATTGTTATTAATTATTTAGTTGATACAAAGTTTGGCCTAAGGTTGGCAGCGGTTTTTGTGTTATAATTTGATATTATTTTGTACTATGAACTTGTAGAGTAGATTGTAAATTTCAATGTTGTTATTATTTAGAATGATTGAGTTGTTTAAAGGTAGTTGTAGGCCTAATAATAATAATAATAATAATAATAATAATACATTTATTGACCACATTACATAAAATATGTTTACAGTCAGTCTTAGTTACATAATGAAATAATATAAATTAAAAATGAACATTATTAAAGTCATCAATTTCATAAATGAGATTTTTCAATAAATATTCTTTAAGTTTGTTTGAAAATGTCTTGATTGGTAGGGATCTTATTTCCTCAGGTATTATATTGAAAAATTTAATGGCGTAGTAGTTTGCGCTATTTCTTGATTTTTGAAGACGAAGAAAATTACTACGTATATTATTTTTTTGCCGTGTGTCATGTCCATGGTTGGAAGAGGGGAAGTTACATAAGTTCCTGTGCATGAACATTATTAGGCATTGGTAGATAAATAGGGCAGGTAAAGTCATTATTTTTAATTTTATGAAGAGCTCGCGACAGTCAGGTCGAAAAGGAGGACCAGCTATGACCCTAACAACTTTGCGTTGAAGAGCAAAAATTCTATGGGCTGCTGGTGAGTGTCCCCAGACAAGAATGCCGTAGTTCAGGTGTGACTGAAATAACGAAAAGTAGGTCATTAGCACGACTTTTTGGCAAACTTCTGCTTTCAAATTGCGAATTAAAAATACTGTAGACCTCAGTTTTCGGCTTAAGAATTCACAGTGCTGATCCCAGCGAAGTTGTGGGTCGATGTGGATACCAAGTAACTTGACGTACGGGGGGTTTGAAAAATCGTGTTTCTTAGTGGAAATCATCTTGGAAATCAGTGGAAATCATCTCCTAGTCTTGATATGCCTGTTAGAATGTTTGCTGGTATTTGGGGCATGCTAGAATTATATGGTTGAAAAACAAGGCGATTATGTAGAAAAATAAGTTTAATACAGGTAACCCCCGTTCATTGCGACCCCGGCTAGTGCGGATTCGTTATAATGCTGTCGGTCGCATTTAAGATCAGCTATCAGACACATCGACAAAGCGTGGAATGAAGTCACCCAGTCGTGTATGAAGAGTGTTTGGAAAAAATTGTTCAGTGAAATTGCTGAAGTTCACTGCAATCATGAAAATTATGTTGAAAATATCATCGAAGGTATTAGTCACATAACCATTTCCGAAGGCATCGAAGGTTTTGATGAAGATAATATTCAGACTTTGTTAAAATCACACGGTGAACCTTTTACTAATGAAGAGCTGCAGGAAATGGATTGCCATACGATCCTAGAAAATAACGAACCTGTTCCCGTGCGAAACTGTTAAAACCATCGAAAAGGCCCTTTCTCTTCACAATCAATGCATGGAGTTGTTAGAAGAGAATGACGAAGATTACGAGCGAGTGAGTGCTGTTAAACGTGGCTGTAATGCATTACTTGACAGTTATCGGCAAAATTTGCGCAATAAACGTAGAGAGGCCAAACAAGGGAATCTAGATTCCTTTTTGCAACGTGGAACAAAATAAATAAATAATTAATTATTTAATGTACGCCTTTTTGTTATTCTTAATGTTTATTTAATAAATAAAGTGTTTTTCGAGGTTTATAATGTTTTTTAAAAAAATCCCTCGTTGATTGTGAAATTTCGCTTAACGCAATCATGTCCACAACGTATTCCCCGCGTTAAACGGAGGTAACCTGTATGTACATTTCGAAACATTTTTAAAAATTATTACTTTTATTTTTATTTTTTTAAATAGTGTAACTTACTTTTGAGATGACCCTCGTATATATCCTATAATAATAATAATAATAATAATTATTATTATTATTATTTATTTAAAAGAACTGAAGCCAATGGCTTGTAAAGTTCTTATAGAAAAATTACAATATTTCACATTGTTGTGATACAGGAAAGTTGAAAGAAACAAAACAATTTGATAAACAACTGAAATCAAACAATAACAAATATAAAAAGTGTACAAAAACAGAAAATTTCTGTTTATGGGGATAGCAGCAACAGACTGTAAAGGTCCAGTCTATTTTTAAAATTGTTCACACTTGGGGCAGACACTACACTTCCAGGTAGATTGTTCCAGTCATTTAACACTCGGTTTGAAAGAAACTTGGCCCGAACGTTCTTACGGAACTTTTCGTGACATAACTTTAACGAATGTCCACGTAAACGAGAGTCTACATTAAGTACAAACAAACCAGTAAGATCAGCATCAAAATTCCGATGGAGTACACGGTAGGTAGTTATAAGATCACCACGACTTCTGCAGTTTTCCAGTTTGAGCAAATTAAGTCTTCGAAGTCTCTCATCATAGGGAAGTCTGTTGAAACCAAATGGTAATGCGTAGCACGTCTCTGGACTCTTTCCATAATGTCAATATCTTTTCTAAGACTTGGTGACCAAACAGAAACGGCGAATTCTAGATGTGGGCGAATATATGTGGTGAAAATTTTGCGTACTAATACAGGAGACGGCCTAGCAAATGCTCTCGAGATAAGGTACAACACACTATTTGCTTTCTTAACACACTTGATCACATGTGCAGACCAACTGAGGTTTGTGCATATTGTCAATGCCAAATCAACCTGTTCAGTAACTTGTTGGATAGTAATGTTAACTTTACTACCGTTAAGGTAGTACTGCAACCTAGGATTGTTTATGCCTAGATGAAGAACATTTGTTTTATTTATATTAACTGGTATAAGCCAGGTAGATGACCATTCAAACAGATTACTTATGTCATTTTGAAGTTCATCATACTGAGAAACAGGGTTATGGAATATCTTTACGTCGTCGGCGTAGAAGCAGTGTGGAGATTTTAGAATATAACCAAGATCGCTGATGTAAAAAGGAACAACAATGGTCCTAAGACAGACCCTTGAGGTACCCCACTAATGACCAGTGCTGAGGAGGAAAATGTCTTCCTGTAAGAAACGCTTCAATCCAATGTAGAAGTTTATTTCTGATTCCAAATGGTACCTATAAGGCACCTAATTGGTACCTATAAGAGCCGCCACAGAAGCAGATAGAAAAGACATTACCTTCTGATAGCTTACTTGCTTCTTCACGTTTCCACTCGCAAAAAGGGAGCGTTCTAATTGTTATTTTCTAGAGTTGTTGCTTTTGTATTACAATTTTCAATAAAATAAATAATACTGTTTTATTTGGCTAGTTAAATTTTTCGTTGGATTGATAAACAATCCCAATTTTTGCGTTCATGTTTGATAGTTTGTGTAAACGGTATATTTGAAATATAAGAGCACATGTTCGAGTGTCCATTAGCTAGTGAAAGGAGTTCAGTAACTCCATTGTTTTAATTAAGTGACCATTACTAGAGCGTCGTTACTGCAGTCCGATCTGTTAAAAGCAGTCCATTCCTAACTTTAATTGAAGTATATTTAATGACACACCTACAAGGTGATAATGATTGCATGTTTAATCATCATAGGTTTCATGATTTAGCATTTTAATCGATAACTACTTAACAAACTATCGTACTATTTGCAAAATGTACTTGCGCATTCTTTAGATAAATCATTAGATCAAAATATAGAGTTTATGGACACACTTATTGGGTTGGGTAAATAGAGTTATTACCCAACTAGATGCCGCGCTATATTTTATACCGATAGTTGCTAGGAACATAATTTTATAAGTTGCAAGTGGTCATTGCACAAGAAGAAGAAGACCTTAGAACCATACTGCGATACCTGAAAGAGAAATATTTAAAAATTAATAGCACAAATAGAAGTTGAAAAACAAAAAAAAGTCGTTAGGGGATAAATCTGGTGAATACGGGCATTAATTCGATGTTTTTCTCCTTCAAATAATCAATTGTTTGACGTGCTGTGTGGAATAATGCGACGTTTTTGGTTGTTTTACCTGAATTTGTCGATGACTTCTGGCAAACAAATTGTTGTATACCATTCAGCATTAACTGTACTCCTATCCTCTACAGCAGCAGTTCTTAACCATTTTATACACGGGACCCCCCAACCAGCCTAAAATATTTTCTGGACTCCCCAAGAAAATTTTTGAAATAATATTTTAAATATTCTTAGTAATTTATTGTTTCATAATTAAGTTTATTGTAATTTTAAATGCAAAATCTGGTAAAAATTAATTTTTTTCTTTTTATTTCGGGCCCTGTTAAGGTCTTTTCGGGACACCCCGGTTAAGAACCGCTGCTCTAAAGGAATGGTTGCGACATGTCCAGTACAACCGAAGAAACAAGCGATCATTTTCTTGGAAGTATTTCGTGAACGAACAACTTTAGTTTCTGGTTCATATGAATAAATCCAAGTTTTGTCACCTATAACGATGTTTTATATGGATTTTGCAGTGCCTAGGTAGAATTTTGCATTCTCTTACAGCAATCAACACGAACCTTTTTTTGAGCTTCGGTCAAATTATGCGGAATCCATCGGGAACAGATATTTTTCGCAGCTAAATGTTCATACAAAATCGAATGTATTGCAGTCTGTGATATGTCAATGGATGCCTCTATCTCACGGTATGTCACATGCTGATCTTCTTCAATTATTTTGCGCACAGCATCAATGTTTTGTTTTTTTTGAATCACAACCGATTTTTGTCTACCTTCACGAGATTCATCATTGACGAACGCACGACCACGACGAAATTCTGCAAACCAATTGTAAACAGTCTTTTCCTCTATAGGAATGGTTGCGACATGTCCAGTACTACCGAAGATAGAAGCTATCATCTTCTTGAACAACTTTTGTGGGGTTCATATTGGAAGACCCAAACAGTGGATTGTTGCTTAGTTTCCGGTTTATATGAATAAATCCAAGTTTCGTCAACTGTAACGGTGTTATATACGGATTTTGCAGTACCTAGGTTGAATTTAGCATTCCCTTACACCAATCAACACGAGACTTTTTTTTGAGTTTCGGTCAATTTATGTGGGATCCATCGGGAACAGATCTTTTTCACAGCTAAATGTTAAATCGAATTTGTTACAGTCTGCGATATGCTACAGGATACCTTTATCTCTCGGTAAATCACATGCCGATCTTCTTTAATCGTTTTGCGCACATCAAAGATGTTTTTTTAAATCACAACCGATTTTGGTCGACCTTCATGAGATTCATCACTGACGGACGCACGACTACGACGAAATTCTACAAACCAATTGTAAACAGTTTCTTCTGATGGTGCTTCATTACCAAAAGTTGAATGAAGTGAATCTATGCATTGTTGTTGAGTTAGGCCTTTACTAAAATCGTAAAAAATCATCCAACGAAAACCTTCACGAGTAATATCCATTTTTTCACAACCTTGTTTTTTTAAACGATTGCTGGAAACAAACTACTCGGTCAATTTATAAGCTGCCACTGATTTCACAATAACAAATGACAAAATTTACGAATATAGTAATGACACATTTCAATATTGCCATCTAGTGGTCGTGTGTTTTGTTGTAAACATAACTTTATAATTTGGTTGGTGTAACTAAGCGTTTTATCCTGTAAAATAGAGCTTATAAAAGGTGTGACATCTGTTTATTTATCTGGTGCGCAACCTGTACGGTACTCGGTCGTACTTCCTAGACAGTAGTTATTAATGGACTATCCATCAAAAGTAACAATGACGATAATGACTGTCTATGTAGGCAGTTGTATGTGCTGCGCCGGGCGATTATAAAGGATATTATATTTTCAGTAGCTCAATGATTACATGCACCTACACTTAAGAGAAGTGCATACTGATGTTAGTGCACATATACACCACCTGCATTATCAAATGGGTGGTCTGTGAAGTACAATATCTTCAGCTAACAATAGCTAAATTCCGCGCGGACATTTCACAATATCCCATGCCTCTTACCAAACATTCTATACACTTCGATACATAGTGAAAACCACACAAAAACTAGCTTTTTAATACAATCTCTTCAGATCTGTAAAAAGTTTATTAATTTAAATGGATCAAGGTGTAATTAAAAATGCTATAAAAAGAAACAAAACTCGTCAAATACCTAATGCAGTACTGTACCACCCCTTAATATCAAAAATAATTACACAGGCTTGCAATGATTTTGTGTTTGGATTTTTTTATATTTACTGACTTACTTCCCAGCAGTTAGCAAATCATTTTTTTAAAATTTCTGCCACGATCCGATTTTTCTAGGCATATATTGCACCCTGTAGTCTAACTATGGACCCGTTACGCCCTCATCTACGAAGAGGGTACGCTATTTAGAGACCCATCGAACCTCTTAACAACGTTTTTTTGTTGTTGTTGTTGCTTGGTCTCTATAAAAGTTGACAACTTACCAGGGAGCTCAAAGAAAAGGTTCCACGACATTTGAACATACGACAGATTAACATGCGACACTTTAACATGGACAGATTAACATGCGACAGATGAACATAGACACATTTTAAAACACGACGTATGAACACTGTGACATATTATTATAGCGACAGATGCGACACAGAGCGACAGATTTTAATAGTCACACCGCACCACACTTCACTCTACATTGTCAAATATTTCTTATTAATCTAATGAAGACTTGAATACGAAGCAAATGCAGAAAAAAAAAAAAAAACTGGAATATTTAGTAAAGTATTTAAATTTTGTTTAAAAAAATTAAATGGAGGCTGTTATTTCTCAAATATCGAATAGAAGTGATTATCAAAAAAACTGTTGATATTGATGTAATAAATATGGTAACCGACAAGTTCATCGAAAATTAATTCATCGAAAGTAAATTCATCGAAAATCAATTAATCGAAAACGAGTTCATCGGAAACGAGTTCATCGAAAGCAAATTAATCGAAAATCAATTCATCGAATGATCAATTCATTGAATCGTCAATTCATCGAAAAAAAAAATGTTTTGTAAATATTTGAGAGGAATGCCGAGGGGGTCGGAAAGTCAAAAAAGTAGACAGACTAAGAAATAATTGAATAACATTTTTTTTTATGGTTTAAAAAGAATAATATTCTTTGATTCTTTGATTATCCTCAAATATGCACCAAAAATGATCTCACAAAAACTTAATTTAAATTTGCAAAAACTATATATTAAAAATGCGGTGACAGATAACACAACAAGTACCATTAATATTGTTTTACAATAATTCCCCGAGATACGTAACACGCGACTTACGTAAATTCGCAGTTACGTAAAATGAAAATTTCAGAAAATGGAAACATTTTTGAGTAGAGTAACATACAATTTTACAAAGAATTATTTTCTATTTGTATGTATGTACATATAGAATAGTATACGTAAATGAATTTCAGTTTATTTTTGTCTTGTTTCTTTTATATGTGTATTTATGTAGTTTATATTTCTTTTGTTCCTTTATAAAAATTCCAATTCGATTTACGACAAATTCGAGTTACCCAAAAGTCTACGGTCCGCATTAATTACGTATCTCAGGGGATTACTATATTATTTATTATAATTATTATTAGACATGTTTATATATAAAGGACAAGGGAGAATAAAAAAACACTGAAAAAAATTAACTTTTAATTTATATTTAAACAGCTACAAAGATTTCAATGGAAAGAAGAAATTAAGAATACATATTAAATTGAAACACAGCCACAATTAAAACTGCACTCTCAAATATTTACAAAATATTTTTTTCGATGAATTGACGATTCGATGAACTCGTTTTCGATGAACTCGTTTTCGATGAATTGATTTTCGATGAATTGATTTTCGATGAATTTGTTTTAGAAGAATTGATTTTCGATGAACTTACCGTGAATCAATAAATATACCTAGACCAGTATTAATAAAATTTACCTAGTCCAGTATTATGTTGGATTCTTACACCTATTAAATACCTGCAAAACGCTGAAATGTGTGAAAATTCACACTTTGATTCAATTTTTTAATGTGTGTTCTGTGTGCAGCACCCTATAGTACGGGGTATACTATGTCTCAGTATGCTTTTGTATATCAAGAGGGAACATTTTCTTTTTAAGACTGTCTTCCTATTCACTATTAGGTAGAGCTAATTTGGTTTGGGCTTCTTGTTTTTTTTTTTTTTTTTTTGTAATGCCATTTTATGAAATCTGGTTATTTAATTATATATTTCACAATTTTATGTAGTAACAAGTAAAAACTCTCAATTTCACGCTCATTGATGTGTGGCGTACAAAAACCAATATTAGAATTTTCAACAAAAAGTTGTGGCTTAGTTTTGGCGACCACGAAGATCTTAGAAAAACTACTCTCATAATCTAAAGATCAAAACATAAAAAAATTGGATTTACCTGTATCATTTTCTGACGCTGAAAATCGATTTAGAAAAACAATATTCATTTTAAGAGTAAATACTTGAGATTGAGTAGATTACTGAACTGCACAAAATCGAAAATTTGGAAGTGTTGTCCAGGATTTTATCCCCCCCCTAGTTTTCTATATGCAATCGTCTTAGCTCAGAACTACGTCAATTCTGCAACAGTAAAGTGTTTATTCGGATGTTTATTATTTTATTAATTACAACATTTTATATACAAATTAGATTCTTAAATTGAACAATAAAACTTGAAATCCTTTCGCGGAAATGTGTAATATCCTATTTCATATTTAAGATGTTGTCATTTCCTTAAAATTATTATTAATCTTATAGCTGATGAGACACTTAACTAAATTATACAAATTATTAAAATTACTAATAACAAGAACAAGAATTGTCATTATTATTTTATGATATTGAGTTATTTATACGTTTAATTCTAAATTTGTTTTTATAAACAATTTTTAATTTATTTTTCACCATTTATAGCCTGTTTCTTTGGTTTAAGCGGAACTAGATACTTAATTCTGTTAAAATACTTGAAATACCTTTTGTTAGATCTTCCCACTAGCCAACGAATGCGCAATCTTCCTTCCTGGATGGATCTATCTTTAATCTACATTACCAAATCTCTTAGCTATCTTTATCAATATTTCATTTCTTGTTTTGTGTTCGTAATCTATTGAAATAGTGAACAAATGTATTTTATTTACTTGATTAACTAATTTAAAATCATCCTTAAGTTAAATCATGTATACAAACGTTAATGAAATGATTCTTACAAAATTCCATTCTTTGCTCTTAACAAAAAGCTTTGGACATTGCTTTTTAGATTGCTGTTAGAATCTTTGAGATGATCAAGTATACTTATCAACTATAGTTGAAGTAGAAAAGCATTTGTCAAAAGATCCATCTTCTGATTAGACATGTCTCACGCTACGGGAGGAGTTACTATCGAGATATAATCTATAGAGGTAGCAATATTCGCATGATTATTCCGATCTAGAGATTAGAATTACAAACTTTGATTGTAGTTATTTGAGCCTTTGGTTCGGTACTACATCTAATTGGCTAGTAAAATATTAAGACTATAAGATGCGTCAGGTATTTACAAGTATGTTCTAGACCAGTGTTTCTTACCTTTTTTCATCTCGGATTGGTAAAATGATACTATTTCGCAAACCGGTGAAAAATCCAATAATTCCTCTTAGCACGATGATACAAAATATATATTAATTCAATATATATTAATTGAACTTTATATGAGAACTAGTGTGTGTAGTTTTGAAAGACCGTAAAGTGAAGTTGCGTGCGATACCTGACACCTTAAAGATATCAGAAGGTAGTGTGTTTACAATTTTACACGAAAATTTGAGCATGCTTATATTGCTTTCGAAGTGGGTGCCGCGTTCGCTTACACCGGACCAAAAACAACAACGCGTCGACGATTCAGAGCGCTGTTTGGAACTGTTCAAGCGAGATAAAAAGGATTTCTTGCGTCGGTATGTAATAATGGATGAAACATGGATCCACTACTACACACCTGAATCAAAAAGATCGTCAGCTGAGTGGACAGCAGTCGGTGAAAGTCGTTCAAAGCGACCAAAAACTCAAAAGTCAGCTGGCAAGGTTATGGCATCCGTATTTTGGGACGCGCATGGTATTTTGTTTATCTACTATCTTGAGAAAGGTAAAACTATCAATAGCGAATACTACATGGTATTATTGGATCGATTGAGTGTAGTAATCAAGAAAAAACGTCTAAAATTTTCTTCACGGCTTCACATGTAATAGAAAACAGTGCTCTTTCACCAAGTCAACGCCCCGTTGTCACAAGTCGGTGAAAACGATGGTTAAATTGAATGAATTACGCTTCGAATTGCTTCCTCACCCACCGTACTCTCCAGATCTGGCCCCCAGCGACTACTGGCTTTTTGCAGACATCAATAAGATACTCCAGGGGAAAAAAAATTACTCAAATGAAGAAGTGATTGACGAAACCGAGGCCTATTTTGAGGGCAAAGACCAATCGTTTTACAAAGAAAGCATCGAAAAGTTAGAGGAGCGTTGGAATGAATGTATCACTCTTGAAGGAGAGTATGTTGATGAATAAATTCGAATTTCTAAAAAAAAAAAAAAAATTTTTTCTTAGTTAGACTGGAGACTTGTTGAGTGACGCGGTAGATCTTAAAATTCTTGAAATCGTCATAGTAATTTATTTTTTAACATTTGCTGCTCTAAAACAGTAGTGAGATATCTTAAAAAAATAAGAGACATTGCTGTTTAAAGTTTTACTTTTTATATATAATTTGGTTTAAAAGAGAGATGAATAATTGTAATTTACATTCTTATTTTTGGATACATATAATCCCAATATGGCATTAGATAATAAATATTTTTCTGGACCCAGTAATACGTAATGTGATAAAATAAAAATAAAAAAATACACTAGTGTATTTGAGCAGCGACAGCAAAATAAGACGATTGTGCCGATATTTTGCGGATGCGATTTTATTAATTACAATAGCTGTGGATGCGGATTGGATGCGGATCCTGAATATGCGGATACAGAAAAACTTATCTGCGCAAGGCTCTACAAATCTGGTACGGGGGAGATTTTCAGCTGTATTACGAAAACTATGCGTATTTACATCCATATTGATCCGTGGAAAAATATATAAATAACTAAACTTTGAATTTATTTTAGAATGCTGATCAAATCTTATTAGCGTTCCTCGTTCTATACCAATATCATTCTTAATTTGTCTTTGTTGTTAGTTAATTTGTTTATCTCCTACCATGTTTTTTCAGTGGTCGATGAATATTCATTTAGTGACATGCATCCTCAAAATATTTTAACATCTCTGCTGCTCTTCTGACACTTAGGTAACCTGATATTCACCTTGTCGGTTTGATTCGTTATGAGTCGACCACCATAGACGGTCTCTAACGAACGCAAGGCTTCTGACTTCCGGCGTCTGTCTGTCTCGATAACAAAACCGTTCTGTAAGTAATTACTAATCAGAATACGGTCCATTCAACCGATTGATTAGGTGTGCAATTTTTCACATCCATGTTAGATCAACTAGACGACTAGATGGCTGCAGAAATTTCAAGAAAATTAAGAATTACAGTAATATATATACAATAAGAATGTTTCTATAGAATCTACCGCCGTATGCGTTAACAAGCGACTATTATACCCTTTTCACACTAGAACTTTAAGATCGGATGTTAAAGTGAATGTATCTTTAAATGCTAATGTGAAACCGTATGGCCTCGTCTAAATACAAACGATATTTAAGAGAGAGATCTGTGTCTTAAACATCGTCCGCATTGCCAACTTAACTTCTATTATAAAAAAATACTCCTTGAATTTGTGCTGTCAACATTTTATATTATCATAAACAAGAATATGGTATTATATCGACGTTATAAGAAGTTTATACTTATTCTTAAAATAAAATTATTTATTTTAATAATGTGTTTAATAAAATACAGAGCTACAATAATTGAGATAAAATGTATCGACTTACATGTTAATACAGGTGTAATATATTCTTTATTGTAGTGCCTTTATTGTAGAATGAAATTAAATATTCTTAATTGTTTATAATAATTCAAAATGTGCGTCTGCGCAGACAGGTCAAAACTGGTAATTTCATGACGGTAACTTAAGGACAAAATTACTGTAGCTGTTGACAGCACCGGAGATTTAAACATCAAGTGTGAAAGCATACCGTTGTTAAACATCGGTGAACTTTAAGTTCACTCGTCTTAAATTTCTAGTGCGAAAAGGTTATTAACGAGTATTTGGGTAGAATGTCCATGTAAAATTCAACCGGACGGAGCGTGTTATCTATCTTCTTCTTAATTTAACATAAAACTCAAATTTACGAAATATGTGGCGCGAAGATATATGTATGATAAACACACAGATTCAAGCACAAACGAACATTTATTATAACGTCAATTTACAATCTGTCACATATATGTCATCACATTAGGTAACAGTTGCTAACGTAACATAATACAAAGTACGTCCAAGAACTAGTCCTGATTTTAACACGGCCGTCCTGATCCTGCCGCGTCCTCACAGCATCTAAAAATTTTAACTGCAAAATAAAACAACTTGCTATGTTAACGCGGCCGTCCTGCCCCTGCCACGATCTTGCGGCATCTTCTGAATTTAATATTTGCAAAATAAAACAGAGGAAATAAAACATATGTAAAATATATATATATATATATATATATATAGAAATGTTAGTTTTGTCCACCTCCTTGAGGTTCCTGACCATCCAGAGTTTCACAGAACTCCTTGAGGTCCCTGTACATTCAGAATCAAATAAAACCAACAGAGCTTCTTGAGGTCCCTGACCATCCAGAGTTCCCCTGAATTTCTTGAGGTCCCTGACCATCCAGAGTCAACAAGACAAACACGACCATTTTAATATCTTTGAAATTATTTTGCAATGGTCCAATATTAATGCAGACACCTTTATTTTGGACGTTTGCCATTGCTGATAGTGACGACTCATCACTTCTCGTGATCGCTGAAGACGGAAACAGATTGTTGAGCAGTTTCCGAAACGTCCGATTTTTTTTTTATATTACTCTTGAAGTATTATATCTTTTTGATACTAATACTCACTATATTGTACTATTCTAGCCTAGTACTATCAGCAATGGCAAACGTCCAAAATAAAGGTGTCTGCACGACCATTTTAGGTCCAAAAACTCTTTGAAGTCCCTGACCATCCAGAGTTCTCCTGAACCCTTTGAGGTCCCTGAACATCTATAGCCAAAGAAAATAAACACAACTACTTGAGTTCCCTGACCATCCAGAGTTCCTCTAAACTTCTTGAGGTCCCTGACCATCCCTAACGTAACATATTACAAAGGACGTCCAAGAACTAGTCCTGATGCTAACATGTATAACAAAGGTTATTCATAATGAATAAGCAAATCTTTTCTGTTGAATACGCTTTTAATAAAATACATATTTAGGGAGTAGTGGGTGATCAAGCATGATAGATTCGCCATAGTTCCGAAAGAAGTATAGAAACTTAAGCTGGTTTACACTAAAATACTATAAAATGATAAGTTGGCGTCCAGTTGCTTCCACCTCCACCGATAATTAATAACTTAGTTGTAATGATAAATGTAGTTTGAGGTTGAGCGCCGGGTCAAAGTAGGTGTAGATATATGCACATTCCACCTTTGATATTTTAATTTATGAATATTAGTCGCGACAGGAACTCATGACTTAGATTCATTTGCTAAAGAGCGGCTATACATCACCATATCATGAAAAATAACTAAACGGACACATTGCTTGATTAACTTTCTGATTGGAAGTTAATTCAGCAATTTATTAAGTCAGCAACTACACATATGTTAAATCTAATATTTAATAAACAAATAGACACGTATGAAAAACATTGAAATTAAAGCCAAATCATTTTACTAGTTCTGTCCCAAATAATGGTACAGTAATACCCCGCCACTCGACGTTAATTCGTTCTGAAAAAGCGTCGAGTAACGATTACGTCGAGTGACGAGTCGAATTTCTCCATAAGAAATAAAGAGAATCATATGTGCATATATACATATACATATAAGGAAATACATATATGTATATGTTTTCCTTTTAGCTATGCTTGCATTTCTATGAACTACAACATCAATTCCATTCTCTTGTAAATAATTTTTTTTAACTTTTAACAATTTCGGGAAACGTTACAGTCTGATCCAGTGTCAAACACAACCTCAAATTTAGCGCTATGGAGAGATATATCTGGCTGTAGTTTAACGAAAAATTTAAGGATTTATTTAACGTTAAATGGTGACCGTAATTGCACTTCACGCTATAGCCACATTTAAAGAGTTTAAATATTTAACTGAAATGACCATGTTCGCACCATTAGACTCTGAACGCATCTTTATAGCGAAACTTGTGTATGGAGACTTCGATGCTACATCAAGATACAAAACTGTATTTAATGCATTCTCGTCAACCTCTTACAGAATGAATATAGTATAGATACTTGTGTTACGAAATCACCTTGTATCATTTACCCCTGAACACCCAATAAATCTCCGCCTCTGAGATCACAACTGTCATTTAACATGAGACACTAGATCCATATCCATCTTCCCACGTTATAATCGAAGGATTCCAACATTCCTGTCTCTTTCTAACACATATGTTTGCGAGGTGTGGTCGGAAGTAGAAGTGCCATGTCAGTTATTTCTTCAAGGTGATACAGTTTTCACTACACATGAAGAATCTTGAGAATTTTTTGCACAGTTTTATATTTTTATGACTTAAGTTGGCTTAACATATTAAGATGGGTGGTTGACCTTAACATTTTCGTTTTGTTATAATTAGGGTATTTTGACATTTAAAAGAATAGTTAAATGAAATATTTGGACTAGACTTTTGTGGACATTTTGTCACTTAATTAGTTGACATTTCACAATAGTTTTTTTTTTACATGATGTAATTTGCTACAATATATTTTATCTCTCTTTTAGACAAGTTAATCTGGTTGACTTTTGTCATCACATAGAAAATCTTGCTCTGTTATATATAACGTCTTTCCAGATACATGTATACAGGTGCCATTAGGGTTGCCACTTAGTGCCTCCCTCTGAACAGGAGACAAAAAATATATATATATCATTCAAGGAGATTAAGGCAGAAACTCAGAAAATCGCCTAAAGACCAGGTGGCAGAAAACTTGTCAAATACTGCCAGTATTATACGAGGGTTACCTTTTATGTTTTTACAAACGACCACTAGATGGCAATATTGAAAAGTGTCATTACTATATTCGTAAAATTTGATATTTGTTACTGTGAAATCAGTGGTACGATAAATTGACCGAGTAGTGTGTTGACAGTGAGCCTTAAAAAAACAATTTTGTGAAAAAATGGATATTACTCGTGAAGGATTTCATTGGATGATTTTTTAAGATTTTAGTAAAGACCTAACTCAATACCAATACATAGTTTCGCTTCGTTCAACTCTTGGTAATGAAACACCATCAGAAAAGACTGGTGAAGGTTTTCGTTGGATGATTTTTTACAATTTTAGTAAAGGCTTACCTCGACAACAATGCATAGATTCGCTTCGTTCAACTTTTGGTAATGAAGAACCATCATTTCGTCGTGGTCGTGCGCCCGTCAGTGATGAATCTCGTGAAGGTCGACCAAAATCAGTTGTGATTCAAAAAAACATCGTTGCTGTGAGCAAAATAATTGAAGAAGATCGGTATGTAACTTACCGTGAGATAGAGGTATCCTATGACATATGGCAGACTGCAATACATTCGATTTTATTTATTTATTTATTTATTTTACTTAGACAACACAAAACATCGAATTATGTCTCATTACCCGTATTTACCTGATTTATCCCCTAACGACCTTTTTTGTTTACCAATGTCAAACAAAAAATGCGTGGACAGCGATTGTCATCACCTCAAGAAGCTGTTGAAGCCTTCGAAAACCATGTTTTTGAGATGACAACTTC
Source organism: Liopterus haemorrhoidalis (assembly GCA_963971575.1). Classification (NCBI taxonomy): domain Eukaryota; kingdom Metazoa; phylum Arthropoda; class Insecta; order Coleoptera; family Dytiscidae; genus Liopterus; species Liopterus haemorrhoidalis. The sequence continues at coordinate 41,200,234 of OZ020619.1, forward strand.
AGAGTGGAAAAAATGTTTCGAGAATTGATTTAAACGCATGCAAAAGTATATAAATCTTAATGGCGAATATTTTGAAAAGTAATAAAACAGTGGGTTCAAAAAAAATGTGTTCTTTCTTAGTGTTTGTAAAAAAATGTATTGATTTCCCTCATGGGACACCTATGGTCGAATTTCGTGGAATAATCTGGAAAGTTCTAGTAAGTAATATCCATGGGAAACCATGGAATAATTTAGAAGAAATATGTCTCTAGAAACATTGTAACAATCGAACCGAGTTTACTTAGTAACGAGATTTTTTTATGTAAGTCGGTTTTCAATTCTTGTTAAGGTAAGTATACTGACTGTTTCTGCCTCCGGGCGAAAAGTGTTGTTAGTATTTCGTATACTACAAAAATATAAGTGTAATATTTTAAGTGTAAATAATTTTATTTTCTGGAAAATTCTGCGTTTTTGTTTGAAGAACCCGAACAAGTTACAACAAAATAAATTAGATGTTTTACATTTCGCCTGACCTATAAAAATAATCAGAGATCAGCTAGCAGAATATCTGATAAACATTGGTATACAAGGTACTTGGCAAGACTTGACAATGAATAGATCGAGATGGAAGGCTTATGTGAGTGAGGCCAAAAATGAGGACATCTGACTGATAGTGCCCAAAGAAGAAGAAGAAGAAGAATATAAAAATAATCAGACCCGGAACCCGGACACAAGCCTTTTTGGTCTGGAGTTTTCTGGTTAAATCCGAAGAGATTTTAACATGGAAAATTCGTTTTTCTTAGCGCAAGTATGTTGCAATTCAAGAAGATTATATTGAAAAATAAGTAATTTAAAAAAAGTATTTCCTTTTCAGTTCATGAACTTTTCGAACTTTTCAGATATTAAACCATACATTTTGGGGGATTGGTACTTCGAATTGTATGTTTGTTCCGGATTTCATTGCTTGTTTTTGGGTTATTTCACTGATTTATTTGGATGTGAAGATTTATGATTTTAAGAGTTATTAGTGCATCATGTTGTACAGGGGGTGACACTGTCAACCTTGCGATTTGTGCGTACCAGGTTGTCAGGGGGGATAGTGTGACTGCCTGTCATATTGATGCGTTGGTCAGTCTTACTATCATTCGTAATTATTGAATTTTGTTAATCTTGGACATTAGTATATTTAACTCTAGTCTTGTTGGAAATGTAAAATTTAATTAACAGTCACTACCTTTGGTTATCATAGTATAATATTTAAAAAAAAAAATTACTTCTGTTTTTCCTATTTTCTGTATTCTTCAAGTTCATATATTTTGTCAATGCTATACTGCAATTTCACCATCCTTGGAGATGACTGATGAACAGTTTGTTAGAGTTACGTTTAGCTAATATAGGTAAATTAATTTATAACTATATAAGACTGTTACTTTATTGTTATGTTATTGTTATAGCACCTGAAGAAGCCAACAATGTTGTTGGTGAAACGTTGTGTTGTTTAAAATAAACGCTTCTTGTCCAAAAAGCTGAATGAAATTATTTCCAAACTCTACTATTAAATCATATATAATAAATTACGTTAAAATACCATTAATATCTTTCAGCTTTTAAAGAAATTCTACAAGAAATTTTTATTGCAAATTTCCACGTATGTGTTATTCCATTTATAACTTGGTAAAATAATTATCAACCATCGTTTTGATTGGTAAATCTATTTCTGCAATTATATAAAAATGTTTCATACTCCGGTGGTCCTTAACGATTATTAGGTAAAGTAACATTTTATGGCAGAGTGAAGCTGTAATTACAAGATCGCGACAATCAACATATCTAAACGCGCGCTGAAAAGAAGATTTCGTTATTAAATAATTAAATAGCTATCAAGTAATTAGTTAGCTATGAGAATGGGGTAATTATAAAACGAATAGAATCTTGCAATATGTTTTCCATCAGAAGATGAGTAAATAGTTGTCTTGTTGGTTAGTTAAAATTTATTAGCCTTCAGCAACGATGGCTATTTGTTGAAGAGGTAATTGTTCTATGATAATTTAATTTCCTAATTCATTTTCATAAGATCTGTATCAGTCCTCATATGGTAATAATCAATCTTTAGCAACTACCAAATAAGGATTGTTGTAATTTTCTTTTCTTTTCAGTTTTCCCATATTTAAAATTCAGATAAATGAAAAGAAAAATAGCAAATTTGTCATTAGTGACATATGTCACATAAAGAACTGGTCTATAATGGAATTCAATAAATAAGTGCAAGTAACATTTGAATCTTATAATAGTTCTTTATACTGTCAACAGCAAGGATTATGTCCAAGTTTGCTGGAATTATAAAATCTCAATGGCCACGTGATAGAAAATTTATATTTAAACATTGTGTATTTAGAACTGACAAATTAACATGGATTTAAAATTAAACTCTCTTTTCGGTTCATTTCTTCACGTAGGGAAATAGATGCAGAAGAGAGGGATAGTGGGTTTATTTCTGTAGGGAAATGTAATACAAGGCAGGCATCAAAAGTTATCAGCCTAATCAGGGCCGGCCCGAGAAAAAGCGGGGCCCGTTCTTTTAAAAAACCACATTCACAATATTTGTATTTTGCAATTGCACTTATTATTTATACATGATAGTTACACTAATCACTATGCAACACTAAAAAATTCACCAATATTTCGAATAGTAATTCGTATTAGGTATACCTAGTAAGCAAAAAAAAAAACAAATTAATATTTAGATATCACGTCTCAAAACATAGATAAGTAAAATCTTAATTTGTTTATTCTTGATAAAACTTGTTTGAGCCTATTCATAAAAATATATCTTTGCTGTGTACAAAAGTCATCAAAATATTTAGATTAGTTATAAATCTACAAAATGCCGCGCGTTTGTGTTAATTCTCCTAACTTATTTTGTTATGTTTGTGGTCAATTTACTCATAAAAGTGAAAAAAAGCCAATTTCTCCATTGCTTGAGAAGTGTTATCAAGTTTATTTTAAGAGTGTAATTAAAAATCAAGACAAATCATGGGTGCCCCAAGTGTGTTGTTTAAAATGTTATAAATATTTGACGGGTTGGTACAATGGTACTATAAAAGTGATACCTTTTGGTGTACCAATGCAGTGGCGTGAACCCAAGAACCACATTGCCGACTGTTATTTCTGTTTGACAAATGTGAAGGGTTTTTCTAAAAAATAAAAACATTCAGTGAAATTTGCCAATGTACCATCAGTATCAATGCCGCTACCCCATTCTCCAGACATTCCAGTACCAAAACGATTTTCAAGTTCATCAAGTTCATCGAGTTCTATGGAAGAAGAGTTTGAGAAGCGTTATCAAGGTAGATGGGAACCATCCATGCTTGCAGACTACTGTTGGTGCCTTCAGAGGGATACCGCGATAACTGACTACGAGAGGAAAGCTAATCGCACAAAAAAATATAAGTTTTTTAATAAAAAATTAAGTTTTGTATCGCTAATTTATATAATTTAAAAAAAATAAATAAATGCTTTTCTCTATGGAACCTGACGTGATGTGACAATTTTATTTATAAACCTCAATTGATTTTAAGGTGGGGAATCATAATTACATACTGTAAACCCAGTGAAAAAAAAAATTAATTTGTTGCATAGTGTAATTTATGCATAATTATAATTAATATTTAACAAAATAATATAAATAGCTAAAAAGATCTATAAATACCTATTTCATAACGACCACTGCCCATAGAAAACCTATTGTTCTGAAATCTAATTTTGAAAACAGTACTGAAATCATGACTCAACCCAGATGCCCATTGAACGGTTTAGACCGAATGCAAAAGTGCTTTATTGAGATGCGGATATAATTTCAAATTGTTCAAAAAAAGGTCTGTACAATCAATGTCGTCTTTTAAACACAAATTTAAATCTTTGCAACATTTAAGCAGATAGTCTTCAGTCATCTTTTGTATATTGTCTGAATTGTACAAAAAGCCAAATAAAGTTTCGTGGTGGTGATAAATTTCGAATCTTTTTTTAAATGATAAAATTGCATTGTCGATTATAATTAAGAAGTATTTAATTCTGAAATGTTCTTCTGCGGATGAAATTGGTTCATCAGTTTTTTCGTAGGAAAACTGTTTCGTCTTCCATCCAGTACGATGTATTTTAAAATTTGGTTCTATTTTTAACTCTGCAGCAAGTTCCTTGGCGTTAATTACAGAAGATTTAAATCCAGAATCGCGGTAATCCTTAAAAAAATTTAATAAACCTTTTAGATGGGAATTTGCTGTCCCAATATCCATATGAGAAGTTTGAAATAGCTTATACTTTTCAGATACATTTCGCAGAAATTTCATGCGAGCCGTTTAAAACTTATTTTTGGGCTAGATTAGACACGCGGGCCGTAGACTGTACACTATTGCAATATATGTATCAAAAAGTACCCCCTAAATATTTCAACCAACAGGCGCTACTGGAAATAAGCACTGCAGTTCATCAAAAAACTCGTACAAATTTGGGATATTCTGCTTCACGTAGAAATAATTTTTTTTTTTTCAAAAATGTTGACAATATGTTGCCTTCTCATGTCTGTTGCAAATAACGACAAAATATACTCAACAATCGCAGAACCACTGTATTCCTGAACAGCAAAATCAGTAGATCTGTAACAATTAAAAACGGTTTGCCTCAATAGTCTGTACTTGCGCCGCTAATGTTCAACCTCAACATCATGATTTGCCGAAAACTAAAGCCCGAAAATTTATATATGCTGATAATCTAGCTTTGGCGATTCAAGATAAGAATATTTAAAATGGTGCTGCGATTTTTAGCGATGATCTCTCCAGTTTAGAGCGGTACTACAACAAATGGCGGTTCTTGTCTTATCCATTAAAATCTGAGTGCTGCTCATTTCATCTCAGCAATCGATCAGCTAATCTAGAGCAGGTCTATTTTCGAAGTGCTTAACTAAAATATAACCCTCTGCCAGTCTATCTTGGAGTAACTCTTGATAGATCGCTGACTTACAAGGCTCACGCTATTAAAGTCGCACAGAAAATTAAGACCGGGAATAACATCCTGCAAAACTTGCTGGTTCTACATTGGGAGCAGATGCTAACACCTTGCGCACTGCTGGAATAGCTTTGGCTTACTCTGTTGCCGAATATTGCGCTCCAGTTTGGAGTTATATTGCTCACACCCCGAAAATTGTCACTCCGCTGCACGACACGGATAATTTCGGCTCCTATTAAATCAACACCCCCTGCTTGGCTACCGGTATTATCTAATATAGCGCCTCCAGCACTTAGATGAACATCTTCGAGTAAACGTGAATGAGTTAAAGCAGCCAATTGTGATTATATGCCAATTAAAGGAGACACACTCTCTTCCTGCCTTGCGATTGAAATCAAGAGCACCTATTTGGATGGACCATAAACTAAAAGCACCTTTGGATACTAAAGCAGTTTGGAATGATTTATGGAACAAGGCAAGAGTGAAGATTGGCGCCATAGTTTCATATGCATCTAAAAAACTTCCTGGTTTCGATCTACCTAGACATATATGGAAACAACTTAATCGCATAAGAACTGGTCATGGTAGATGCAATGACTTTTTGTATAAGTGGGGTTTGTCATCTTCCCCAGAATGTGATTGTGGATCGCCTTATCAAACTATTGAACATATCTGGAATTGTAGAGCTGAATGATAGCTCCCCAGATGCCATGCAGTGATTGGCCAGCCAGAATGTTCTTCTTTAACATTTATGAATTTATATTTTCTTCTCTTCGTAGTGCTTCATTATTTTCTGTTTTGTTTTATGTTTCTCATACAAAATATTTATACTTTAAAAATCATAGAAGAGTGAAGGTTGTACGAAACGCGGCCAAGGAAGCAAAGGTATTCCAGTTGTCTAAGAAGATCACGAAGACGATTTTTTGGCATTCAAAAGGAATTAATATTTTAAATGAATTAAGATTCCTTTCGTATATATTATAATAATGTAGCGAAACATTTTTAACATCATAATTGACATTACCATGCAAACTTTCTTGTGCACTCTGTATAAATCATAAAGTAATGAAAAACGAGGAAACGCATCTAGTCGTATAGGTGTTGAAAAATGCAACAATAAATAAAAGTAAAATTTAATAGCAGTACGTGTAGACGTGGCAGTACGTGGTGATGAATCGAGTCCGATAAACGTGTTATTATCGTTTGCGAATTAAATGCAGCTAACTTCACTTCATAAATGTGAATATTACGTGAAAGTATGCGTGCAGCGTCAGTTGGGCATTTTGGAAAAACGAACAAGTTAATATAAGTAATAAAACAAATATATGACAGTGATGTCTGGGTGTAACGCGGAAACGTGAATATTCCTCATTCCGACAGCATGCATCTCTTACACTTACGCCATCTTTAAATAACAGATCACTGGATGAACTCACACTTTTCCTTTCTATTACTGTTCTTAAAAATATATAATTTAGAAAAATATGCACTAGGGAGATTGAAAAATAACGGATTGTTGAAGAGGTTCTAAAAAAGACGACTGATTCTGGAAAAACTCTAGTGGCTCTAGAGAAATAAAACTCTAGAAAATATGAAGATAATAATAGCCCAAGCCGCCCGCGAAATCAGAAGGATAAATACAAAAAAAATTGATGTGAAGTGTGAATTTTCACACATTTCAGGGTTTTGCAGGTATTTAGTAAATGAATGATGATTATTTTGGATGCGAAAACAAATTTTATATTAAAATATTTTTTTTGTTAATTTTAATTAGAACGCCTAATACCATTATTTAGGTTTCTAAATATGTGCAGTATTTTTTTTATATAGCATGGTTCATTAAGAATTTTATAAAATGCACCTATGTCTTCCATTGGTTGTTATAAGTTCCGCCCCTCTGATTTCGTGTACATTGAAACAGAATTAAATTATAATTTAAACATTTTCCACTGGCTATTAAATTTACGCTTTTAAAAATTAAATGCAATATTTGCCAAAATATAACTAGAATTTTGAAAAAATAATTTAAACAATATAAAAATAAAAAAAAAAATAAAATAATATAGTCTCTTCTCAAAGGGTTCGATCCCTTTCGGATCGGGTTACTTGGGTGAAAAATTAGCGTCAAATACCACTAGACCAGCACACACGTTACAGTGTGGCGTGTTACAAAGCTATAACTTGTGTACATTATTAGCCAAAATCACAAAAAATGCTTTTTTTTCCAAAAACCTAATCTGATCAAAAATTCCTGTTGAACTATTACGGTTCACACCAATGTACATTACTTAGAATTTTTTCAGATTTTTAGTTTAAACCATCAGGGTGTGGGACAAAATTTTTTTGCACAATTTTGGCAAAAATCGCTTCAAAATAATTTATTTTGCAAAAATAAAAATTTGATCGCTAATCCACGTACCAAGGGCTTTCATTTGATATCCTACTCAGAATTATAAAAAAATATTTTTTTTTTCGATGAGCACATATTTGTTTATATTTTTAGGGGGATATGTTTTTTAGATGTTTTAGTATTTTTCCTATGTGAGGGTCAAAGAGTTGTATAAGCATGCCAAATTTCAACTCTCTAGGTTTAGCCGTTTGGCTACAATTTTTACCGAACAGACAGACAGACAGACAGACAGACAGATAGACTGACAGACAGACAGACAGACAGACAGACAGACGACAAAATGACGGTATAAGGGTTTTTTGGTCATACCTACAAAACCCTAAAAAATGATGGTTTATCATCTTTTATCCTCATAAATATATATTTGAATTATTCGGTAAGCGGAATTTTTCAAGATATCAATCAAAATTAGAATGAATTTCAATATTTTTTTATTCAAATTTAATATTCGCGTGCTATTTACTATAACCTGCTTCTCATTTTTTGACTTCCGATGGTACAATTGAAAATAATTATTTTGGAAAGTATTGAAATAACAGTAAGTTAAATTTCTTTGGAGATTTATGTCAGAAAAGCAAGTGAACGGATTAATTAAACACTAAACGACATCTAAAAGAGGTGTTTTTATCAACTTTACCGATCGCAACTTCACTGAGTAAATAATTACGAACCAATTAATGTCATGATGTACCTTTGCATGAACCAATTTATTTGCACACTTTCATTTTTGTTGATAGTTTCAATTTGGTCAAATTTTAGACTTATCGCGATTGTATGTCACTTAAAAATTAATTGAATTTAGAAATATGTTAAGATTATTTAATTTGACAATGGAGAGGCCGAGCGCATTAAGTCGTGTAGTTTGGTCTGGATTGTGCGGTCGGTAGTTCGATTCTCCGTTGGTGATATTTTTCGGGCGAGAATAATATGTTAACATTACTCCCATTTTCACAATCATTCACCCCTCATCCAGGTGTAGGAGCTCGCCCCCTGGCATCGGCGATTAGCCTCGTTGCAGAAATAGTCCGATGTAAAATAAATAAATAAATAATAATAATAATTATTTAATTGGTCTTGTCTATTTTATCTCAAATATAATCGAAATTAGATTATAGCTTAGATTAGATTTTTTTTGTATTTATGGATTTGAAATTTATTATACTGCGAAATAAGATCGTGCATCTCACCATTATCTATACTGGCAACCATATCCGTTTTTTCATTTTTAGGGTTTTGTAGGTATGACCAAAAAACCCTTATACCGTCATTTTGTCGTCTGTCTGTCTGTTCGGTAAAAATTGTAGCCAAACGGCTAAACCTAGAGAGTTGAAATGTGGCATGCTTATACAACTCTTTGACCCGCACATAGGAAAAATACTAAAACATCTAAAAAACATAGCCCCCTAAAAATATAAACAAATATGTGCTCATCAAAAACAAAAATATTTTTTTTAAATTCTGAGTAGGGTATCAAATGAAAGCCCTTAGTACGTGGATTGACGATCAAATTTTTATTTTTGCAAAATAAATTATTTTGATGCGATTTTTGCCAAAAATGTGCAAAAAAGATTTTGTCCCGCACCCTGTAGCCCAGATGGTTTAAACTAAAAATCTAAAAAAATCTAAGTAATGTATATTGGTGTGAACCGAAATAGTACAACAGGAATTTTTGATCAGATTATGTTTTTGGAAAAAACGCATTTTTTGTGGTTTTTGGTTCACAAAGTACAAAAGTTATACCAATGTTAGACACTCACATGCATGGCGTGCGATGGCTACATGCGTTAGAGCACTCTTAAACTGGCTGGAAAACGAAGGGTTTCGAGTTCGAGTACGGAGTGAATTTTATTTTTTCTGTTTTTTTTTGCATTTTTATTATGTTGAAATTATTTTGTCAAAATTCTAGTTATATTTTGACAAATGTTGTATTTAATTTTTATGAGCGTAAATTTAATAACCAGTCTTATTATATGATTAACAGACGATAAATTATTTTAAAAATATCGTTCATTTTGCCGTGATTACTACAAAGTAAAATTTGTCCTACACACTCAGCATACCGCCTTCACTTATTATATACCTGCGAAACCTTGAAATGTGTGAATATTCACACTTCACATCAATTTTTTCATTTATCATTTAAGTTCAAAATTATCATTAAACTTATTTTGTCCAATATGGAAGCACGTTTTGACCAACCGTCACATATAGAGAGAGAGGTAATCATACAATTTTTCACTTTTTGACATTTTTATAAATAAGCACGAATTAGGTTTTTTGTAACCAACTGTTTTTAGCGTCATGTTGGTCTGTGGATACGTATAGAGCCAATTCGGTTAAACCGATTTCTTTTAATTTCATATTTAAACCTCGGACGTAAATATCTCGGTTTTGTCAACTTTTGGAACAGATTGTCCTCCGAAATGGATAGTTTACTGATGTTTTTTATCTGTTCTTTAAAGAATTAAATTGATGGGGCACATAGTCAAAAAATGAGAAGAGGAAGACCAAATGAGCAATGAAATGAAGAAGTGGAAGAAGATATAAAAACGGCGAATACAACCGGATGGAAAGAGAAAGCGATGGATAAGAGGAAATTGAAGAAAATTTTAGATTTAAAATTTTAGACCCAATCCATGGGCCTGCTAGGCTCGCAGAATTAGACTATACACATATGTTTCTGTTATGGTTGGTTTATATACGGAACAAGAATAAGGAATAGGAAATAAGAATAGTACACAAGAATAAAAAATATTAAACCGTTTATATAGGACATAACATTTCGTCGCTGCGCCTGCGTACTTGCGTTGGCCTGTGTTTAACGTTTGTCACTTGACAGGTTCTGATTCATAAAACCTTTTAAAAAATTTCGTTTATTACCGTTAAAAACATTTTATTGTTGTTTACAACCTTCTGATCACAACTGAAAAACATCTGTTGACCAAACTTTATTACGGCAGACATTTTGATTGCTGTGCGCAGGCTTATCGTGTCTTATTCTTGAAATAAGAATAAAAATGTTGAATGTTACCAGCTATTCTTATGTTTAAGTTCAATTTCATTCCTACATAAACCGATATACGGCGCAGCCATGTTTTAACATCTTGTGCACTATTCTTATTTCCTATTCCTTATTCTTGTTCCGTATATAAACCAAGCATTAGACGTTAGACATTATTTTGTTATGACGGTGGTTGTCTGGTGACTACAGCTGATCTTTTTACAAAAATTAATAAACAGTTCTCTGCTCTTCCATTAGTATACTTATAATTGTTTAACCAATTATGTCGGCCTTAAGTAAAACGCATGCGCGTATAAGGAATGAGGAACACAACCTGTTTCCGTGTTAATTTTTTCAGTTCTCTTCAGTGTAATTTTAAAGTAGAGGATAGACTTATTAATTTGCCCATTATAACTTACCTATTACACACATTGCTTTAAGTGCAATAAGATTTTATTACTGCAAATACGTGGAATTATCAATTTAAATTGGATTACATTTGAGTTTCAATAACATTTCATTTTTACAATATTTGTTTTTATTTAAATATTTGATAATCTCGAAGATGGACGTTGTTAAGTTGGTTTACTTCTTTTGCATACGAGCTTTTATAAACTGAGCAAGATGGTGGATTTGTATGTGTGAGTCCAAAAGTAAATTTAACATAGCCCAAGAAAAAAAAATAATAATAATGGTGTCAAATGTAAATTTTTACACATTTTAGAATTTCGTTGATATCTAGTAAATGATAATATTTGTTGACTATAATCAATTTATGTAGTTGAATTTTAGCAACCTTGTGGTTGAATTTGAAATTTTTGGTTAGCAAGCTTGTGGCCGCAAGCGTTAATTCTTTTGACCGTTAGAAAGGGTATGGACGTGAGTTCAACTCCTCCAAAACTGAGTACCCGAAAAAACAGTTTCAGTTCCCAGCACTAATTTATACCCAGATTTTCCGAGCCTTACTAAGTCTCGTAACTGTGAGAACTACTACGCAGTCTAATTACTGAATAAGTTACTAATTGAATTCAAAAAAGTCCTAACGAAGAAAAAGGATGTAGCAATTTACCATATTACTCCTGAATGTACACAGATTGAATATATGGTCATGAAACCTGGAAACAGGAGGTCCAGGTTCACCTTGGACTGTCGCGCCAATGATGATGATAAATTTAAATTTTAATATATCTAATTTATTACCTACCAGGTCTACAAGTATGAAACGCGGATTTTTTTCAAACTTGCCGAGCAAACAGAGTGTATAGTTCAAAGTTTCAACACATATGGCATTTTGTTCAGTTATCATTAAGTGTCAAATGCGTATAGGTTATAATTTGAAAAGTGATCATATAGTTTTGTTTTACTGTGTTAAAAATGTCAAATTTTGTGCCAAATAAAGAGCATTCGCGGACAGTACTACTGTTTTGTTTTCATTTGAAAAAAACTGCTGCTGAATCATACCGACTGCTTCGAGAAGCTTATGGTGAATATGCTCCATCGCAAGATACGTGTGAACGATGGTTTCGGCGTTTCAAAAGTGGTGACTTTGATCTTACAGACAAAGAACATGGAAAACCTCCAAAAAAATATGAAGATACAAAATTGGCAACATTGCTACAGGAAGACGATAGTCAATCACAAAAACAACTAGCAGAGCAGTTAGGCGTTAGTCAACAAGCTGTTTCCAATCACCTGACAGAAAGTCGGCAGATGGATTTCACATGCATTGAATGAGAGGCAGATGGAAAAACGCAAAAACACTTGTGAAATTTTGCTTGCACGATACAAAAGAAAGTCTTTTTTGCATCGTATCATTACTGGCGATGAAAAATGGATTTATTTTGAAAATCCCAAACGCAAAAAATCATGGGTGAACCCAGGCTCACCATCCACATCAACTGCAAGACCGAATCGCTTTGGCAAAAAGACAATGCTCTGTACTTGGTGGGACCAAAATGGTGTGGTCTATTATGAATTGTTGAAACCTGGTGAAACAGTTAATACCCAACCCTACCAACAACAACTGATTGAATTGAACCATTCGCTGCTCATAAAACGACCATAATACGAAAGAAGACAGCACAAGGTAATCTTTCTTCACGATAACGGTCCATCACATAATGCAAAAGCAGTTTGCAACACATTGGAGGCACTAAAGTGGGAAGTGCTACCCCATGCCGCTTACTTACCAGACTTGGCCCTTTCAGATTACCACTTGTTCGCATCGATGGGTCACGCACTTGCCGAGCAGCACTTTTGTTCATATGAAAATGTGAAAGAATGGCTAGATGAATGGTTTACGGGGAAAAGGGAAGAGTTCTACTGGCGAGGTATTCACAAATTGCCTGAAAGATGGGAAAAATGTATAACTTCTAATGGAGCATACTTTGAATAAATAAACTTTTACTGTTCTTTTGAGTTCAATGTGTTTTATTTAAAAAAAAATCCGCATTTCATACTTGTTGACCTGGCAAACAGTAATTTAAAAAATATTTTTTCAAAAATCCAAAATTTTCGATACCTTTTAAAAATATATGATGGTAAATTCTGTTTGTACAATTTAGATTCATATCCAAAGCATTACTAATTTTATTCAGGTTTTTAGAGCAACCCTCTTCAGCAATAAACCACGGGGGGAAATATATTTTTGCAAAATTTTTGTTAAAATGAAAATTATTTTGCTGTTGCGTTCCGTTTCTTCATCTGCCCTTTAAGAGTTTCATTTGATATCAAAACAAAAAAAATATTTTAACTCTTCTGGGTTATAGGGTGGAATTCAAAAGTTAACTTTAGACATTAAACAAAAATGGCGTGGTAAACTTAAATTTTGCAAAAGATTTTAAATTAAATTCTTTTTTTAAAATATTTATTTCTTCCTCATCATATAGGTATGTATGTATAATCTATACTAATCTATACTTCTATACTAATAAACAGTGGCTTACGCAGGGGGGATTAGAGAGATCCCCCCCCCCGAAAATTGGAAAAGAACTAAAATTATGATTACCACATTTCAAGATTGCTCGCCTTTTCAATACGTATAAATTCCGATTTGTGAAAAATTCCCCCTCGAAATATCTTTCGGTGTACGCCTGTGTGACTGCTTTTAAGTTACCTGAAATCTAAAGAACTGCGGCACCAATTTAAAAAATATATACACACCAGCGTTTTCATGGCATCGTTTGGTAAATCGTATGGTAAATCGTATGGTAAAAAGGCTTGATTTTATGACTCACACGGTTCCTTAAATTTTTAAAATAACTAAAATCGATGGCAGAGGGTTAGCTGAAAGTTGGGCGATACAACGAGCATGCCAGCTAGTTACATATAAATTTATAGCAACTAAATCCAAAAAATCTCGTAATTAAGTTCAACGGTGACTTTTTTCAGCGCTAATTTGCATTCCACAATATTATCATTACATCATTTAAAATTTAAAGTAATAAAACTTAATTTTTAGGTTAAAACCACCAAATAATTAACTGGAAGAATCGCCGACAATTACTGTTAAAATTTGTTACTTTCCATTTATCTTTTTGCGAGCGATTTTGGAATAAAAATAAAAATAATTGTAACATGAAAGTGTTGTTTACTTATTCAACTTTCATTTCTCATTACGCATTGCCATTCCTTTTACCAATTAAATGTAGGCTGATCTTCTTTAAGTACATTTTTAAAGTTGTTTTATCACTGGACCAGTTTAAGAACAATCTCTTTTTATTGATTACGTCTTAAATATTAATACACTCTGTTTGCACACATGAAATGTGTTTAATTTTATGATTATCATAATTAATATCACAGACCTGCATACATTTTGTTTTTGATGAACTTACAATTTCAATAAACTTGAACAAAACCAGAAAGTTATCTGAAATTTTTTAGTCATTTGATGAATTTTATCATGCAAAATCTTTCATAAGATAGTAGCTTTACATTGGAAAAGTAATTATGTAATTCAATCTAGTTACTTTTTTGTTCTAATTCATATTTTTATTAAGTGAGTTCTGAGCTGTCCATGGTATCATACTAAATGCCTTTCGTGATAAAATCGTTACAAGTGTTGAATGTAAAATTCATATTTTGTTAAAATGTAGGTAAAGTGTTCATGGTGGCTTTTACGAGTTGCAAACGGCGAGCATAAGGCCGCTACGGGTCAGAGGTCATCGAAAGCAGAGCTTCTGGCGGTGATATCAGGAACTCCTTATTTAAGTAGGAATCTTAAACAGCTGACCGTGTGCTAACAGATAATAATACCTTTTATCATTTCTTGGCTCAGTTACATTAAATTAAGTAAATGTAGAACATAGGCGTACCTACACTTTAACAACAACGAACTAGAATTGCGAACACAATTTCGATGGGAAATCTTATTGAAAATGTTAGAAATAGCATATCACTTTGTGTGTTTAACCGCTTAAGGACTACGCCCGAGTATACTCGGGCGGCTATTATGTGCGAGAATTCCCACACCCGAGATAATTCGGGCAAGCTTTACCTGCAGAAAAGATCACTCCCGAATGTACTCGGGCGAAAATAAATTCGATTAATGGTTTAGTAGCCTGTTTAACGTTCAAGGCAGCGTTTACAGCTAAGAAAATGAGCGCGTTACAAATGGTGCGACATCTGTATGTCTTTAAACCAACTATGGCAGCTTCGTAAAATGTTTATTATATGCTATCGTTTTCCTAATCCTACTGTCCTAGATTTTCACTAACTAAACCTATCCTAATTACTTAAATTGATCATATTTACTGTTCGTCTTTGTAATTTTGGACGAGATTTGTTGTAATCGGGATGACATTTTGTAAGTTATGTAAACGCATATAATGAAACGTTCTCGACGATGTAGACTGATATAGCTAATGTGTTTATATGTGTATATTTGGGGTTATTCCATCCAAACAAGAAGGCTATTTGCTTTGCAACGCAGAGCCATAAGGATCATGTGCAATATAAAATGCCGATCCAGCTGCAAAGAAAATTTTGTGGAATTGGGCATTTTCAGTGCCTCCTGCATGTACATAACAACCCCTCTACGCACTCTGTCCAAAGTTCTGTCCACGTACACATCACGAGAAACAAGAATGATATTCGTCCTGAATTTACCAGACTCTCCCATGTTCTACCATCATCCACCAAGAGCCTGAACTTCGTAAGATTCAAAAAAGAAACTAAAAACGATTTAATTGCCAAGGCTTCCTACTTTACTGAGGAATACCTACGAAATGATTTTGGTGACTTAAATGAGGTTCTGTGATCAAGTTTGTCCTGCTTTTCGTCCAAACCTCACATTATGTTCTATCAATTTGAAATATTTTTTGTTTATTTTCCTGTTTACAATTCTTAAAATTATATTTTTATATTATTGTAATGCATATTATTCAATTTGTAATTTGTATAATACATTATGGACATTTGTAAAAATGTACAACATTTAATACAATAAATATATTATTATTATGCCTGTCTCATTAGAACAACTCACTAACTACAAATTTGGAAAACTGTCTACAATCGACAACATATAACGCATTAAATTTAGAGCTCTGAACGATTGCCATGACAATGAACAGATTGAGATGGAGGACTTATGTGAGTGAGGCCAAAAGTCAACCTGACTGACAGTGCCCAAAGAGGAAGAAGAAGAAATGTAAAGATGAAGAGATGGAAGTAGTGTGCTTCCATCGAGTAGTGTGATTTTTATGCTATGGTTGTGTTATATATTTATTATAAACGCGGCCTTAGTGACGGTAAGCAAATTTTTAGATAATAGGGTGTGTAATATTACAATATACTATACATTCCCAATTAGATCATTTTTTTTTAAGACTACCAATATCAACTTTTTTATTATATTGGAGTAAAAGCAAAATAAAATAAAATATTGATTGACCTACCTGTTTTTTGGTCACTTTATTTAGAGATTGTGTACTTACTGTACTTTACCTGCAAATGAGCTGGAAACCCTTTAACATAGGAATTTTTAGGTTTAATGATAAAAAGTAATAAGAAGATAGTTCATAATAATTCTTTATTATAATAATCTAATTTTTAATACAAATATACATATTTTAATATACATACACCAAAATACATTTAGAATTTACATTGGTACTTTTTGGGTAATTATAATATTATGTACAAAAATTATAAAACAAAAAAAAAAAACTCTAATTGTGACTAATATATTGGCAACACTTAGTGTGCACATTTTTTATTATATTGGTAACCATTGTTGACTAAAGAACACCAAACAAAGATGTTTTTATGGCCTTTGAACATAAAAAAACAATTTAACAAAAACAATTTTTTAACAGGGAAAAGGTACCACAAAGAAAATAGGATTGTCTGTAAGATTTAATAATTAACTTATGTAGCTGTTCTAAACAAGGTATGTTAAATTTACGGCGGTGTTAATTAGACTCTATCTTATAACATTTGGCTAGTTTTTTTATTAAATCGATGAAAGAATGTACAGAATAAGAGTATAAGTTTGTGCTCATATTTTTAATTTTAAAAAAGGCCCTTCATATGGGCCTCATGCGCCAAGGAGACATTTTCAAAAAGCAAGGCAACATTTATTTCTTCAGAGGCCTGAGACTTAATATTATAGAGTCCTTAGGTATTCTAACAAGATAAATAAAACAATTTTGGATAGGGAAAGATGGAAAAGACCATAAATATTTGTTATAAAATAAGGTCAAAATGTCTTTTTAACTCTTGTTTCAGCCACTATTTTGGACAGCATCAATACAAATAACGAATTATGTATATTTACGTTCGATAACAGAGTTTTGCATATTTTATTACGTTATTTTGTGCGTCTTATTTGAAAATTAGAAAACATGCGTACCTCGAATAATGCCAACTGGCTGTAGTGCCTTTTACATTAACACACACTCTCCTTTTAAGGACCATCTACGCGATATTGCGACTCCTTAGCGGCCGTGATTATGATTAGTATTATATATTTCATTTTGTAATGCGTTAGTAGATCTAGTGAATTTGGTGACTGTTATGTTGTAAATCAACTTTTCTAAATATAGCTTTTAAATTTTTGGTTAAGTTTTATTATATTAAGGTTATATTCATTCAAAAAGTACGTATGTCAGATTATCAGATTCCAAATTAATATGTCAAAATTGTGAAATATAAACATTAATGTCAATGAATTGTCAAATATTTTAAAAGTGCCATTTCAAAATTACCACCTTAAGATATTATTATAAATAAACAACATAAAATATTAAGTTTCCCCCTTAGCTACGTATTACAAAATGAGATATTTTATATATAGACCATTCCAAACGTTTAGGCGAAACTAAATTTTGAAATCTAGTAATTTTTATCTATTAATTCGGACTTTTGGTCATTTTATTTAAGCTTTGTAAAGCATACTCACATTGCAAATTCTAGAATAAACTGATTGACAATATAAAAAGTCCTTTTCATTGCATTTAAATTTTGTGTCATTCTTAATAAAAATTTCCCATTTATTATTTTTTTTCTTGTTTCCAAAATATGTAAGAAAAGTATTAAAATATTTAATAAATGTCATTCGTTTTCATGGTTTCACAGTTGGAATTTTAAATTTTCACATACCAACGCGAAATATGAAATAACACAAGCAAGGTCCCTTTTCGTGACAACCTCAAAGAATGAAATTCCCGTTTAGTTCCGCATAAACGTTTGGAATAGTCTGTACATGCAGTTTTTCTTAATATGAGGTCTACAATATCTATTTTAGAAATAAATATGGCGACTCTGTCAGTATGCCCATACATCATATGCCTCGATAAGTGTAAAATTGCCTTGGTTCGAATAGTGGCCTTTTTTAACTAACGACTATTGCTTGTTACCTAAGAGGTCCTTATTACGAAGTACGCCTGTAAATATATTTAATATTTTTTCTACTAGTTTGAAAAAATCTAAGATTTCAATATTGATATGAGTGCGAAAATATTAATTTTATTGCATTAGTGCGGTAAAGTATTTAAAACATAAAAATTTCAAGTGTTATTTACAAATAAAATCAATATTCAGGTTCAAGGATTCAAAATTTTAACACAATAAATAGATATTCTTTAAAACGTTGATATGACGTAACAAATGTCAAATTCAATATTTTAAAAATACCTTTTTGTGTCTCTTTTTAAACGGTAGTAGAAAAAACTTTGAGTGAAACATGGAAAAGTAAATTTTTCTGTACACTGATCTCGCATACACCTCGATAAATATCTCAGGCCTGGACAGGAAAAATTACTTTTCATTACTTTTTGCACAAATAGCTATAGGCTATTTCAAACGTTTAAGCGGAACTAACTGGAATTTTTATTTTTGTCAATTGTCATGAGCTTTTCTTTTAAGGTTTGCAGAGGGCTTTTGCTAAACAAAATGATCAAAAGCTTCAATTAATGGTAAAATCATTAGCTCTTCTTTTAAGATTTGCAGAGGGTATTTGCTAAACAAAATTATCAAAAGCCTCAATTAATGGTAAAATCATTAGCTCTTCTTTTAAGATTGGCAGAGGGCTTTTGCTAAACAAAATTATCAAAAGCCTCAATTAATGGTAAAAGTTAATAAAATTCCAAATCTAGTTCCGCTTAAATCAAAGAAAGAGGCTATATCAATAACGCTTTTCTCCAAAGAGAAAATATTTAGGAAAAAAATATGCTATAATCTGGTTATAACTTCCTTTGTTCTGGTCTAAACTTACAGACAAATCCTAATATAAAGAAGTATTTTTTTTATATACTGTATTTTTGACCTACCCTGTATTAGCCTTTAGGCATTCTATATCACATCTCTAGCCTGATCTTTAAGATCAAATTTCACAGAAACGTCCAATTAAACACTAGAGATATAACAGCTGTTTTGGACTTAAATGAAAAAAAAAAGTGTTTTACATAGGATAATATAGTTACTGTATAATATATAAGAATTATCTTAGGAATTTTAAAAAAGAATTTACCAAAAAAAATTTAGTTAACTCAACAGCATTTCTTAGTAGAATAACCTGAAAATATTTCTAAAATTTGCAACTATTAAGAAATGCTACTAAATTAACTAGAGTCGGAAGAGTATTCTATAAATAAGTGACTTAAACTAAGGTAACTTACATTTTAATTGCACTTAACAGTACATCTTAGGGCATTAGGAACACAAATACATATCATTGCCCTTTATTTTTCTTTATTTTACATTGGCAAGTTTAAGTTTAGGAATATGATGGTCAGATGAGCTGGTTTACATTATCGGTGGTTTTTTAAACCGTTCACTCAATTTCCTTTTGGAAGATATTACAAGATACTTAACAAAGCTAAAGTTCGATTATCCAGAGAAGTCCAGTCAAGGTCATATGACTGAAATAATAATTACTGTACTGATATTTTTCTCTCTCACACACATTGGCAAAATAGTAAGAGAAATACAAATGAAGCATGTCAAATTCTTTTGTTTATATGTCCGGTATAGCTACGACAAACGTATTTAGGCATACAAACGTGTACCGTAAGTAATCCCACCTCGAGGTTTGTCTTTGATTACTGATGTTTTCTAGTGTAATTCGTACTAAACCAGTGGCGTATAAAACTGTTTTATTATTTATATTATAGCGATTTTCATTAAATTTGTTCTTTTCAGGACAATATTTGTATTTCAAATGATTGTTTTGTTTATTGAAAATGTGAGTAAAAAAGGCAAAACGTTAAGAAAGCAGTCTCATGGCTTATAACCAGTGATGGCATCCCACCGGTTCGGACCGGTTCGCGCGAACCGTTTCTTAAAATTATTGAAACCTTAGGGAACCGGTTGTTAGAATTATTAAAAAAAAAAGAATTAGTCTGACTTCAGTTTTGAATCGTGCGCCGTGCCCTGCAGTGTTGAAACTGTAATTTTTTTTTTTTTTTGGTTATTAATAATACGCTCTTAAATTTTTTTCCTTATATTTAATAATTGGAAGTAAGTGATTTGTTTTCACTCTTAAAAATACAGAATAGGTTCCTAGATATCACATGACTTTATGGAACCGCTTCCTGAAAATTTAGGATGCCATCACTGCTTATAACTTATATGAATATTTCTTACGAGAGGAAGAAAACAGTGGACCTTTGTTAAATGTGCATGCAGTTCAGCAGGTAAATAAATATGAATTAATATTTATTATAATCAAGATAGGCTACGGAGTTATATATACACAAACTCAATTTGCATTATTTTTATGAATTTCTTGTAGATATATTTTTTATGGCCGGCTGCTAAAGTAAGAATTATCCCTAACTCAAGTTAAAATTATTTGTTTTTGTATGTTGTAGCATATAAAAACAAATGATTTTAACTTGAGTTAGAGAAAACTCTTACGTTAGCAACCCGCCATTAGATAATAATAAATTATATTAGGTATGGAAATTGTTATTTTTTTACACAATTTTCATTATTTTTCACATTTATACCTTGATAAAAATTTATGTTACCCCAAAATAAAAATATGAATATGACTTTGACTGGCCTACTTTAGATAATCGAACTGTATGGTAGTCGGAGCATATGGTCCAGACGTCGCACCATCCGACTAGCATTTGTTCCGCTCTCTACAAAATTCCCTTAACATTTACCTCTACAGATTTTTCGAGAACAAAGACGGAACTTTCTGGAGAGATGGCATTATGAAATTGCCTGAACGTTTGTCCAAAATTATAGAAAATAATAGACAGTACATTTGATAATAAAAGTTTTTTTTTTAGAATGTATATTTTATTGAATAAAAGGTAAAAAAAAACGAACGGACTTATGTAACAACCCAATACTAAACCTTGGCATATGTATACCCGGCACAATATATGTTCGATCTTTTTCTTTTGACTTTGCAGCGTTATGCCTCACAATATAATGTTCATAAAAAGGGATAGGAGCAGTTATTGTTATTATTTGTGTCCTGTTTTAAATTTGGGATACAACTTAAAGTAAGTTTTATTTTATTAGATCACTCTTTGCAATGTCCATATTTAGTGACGCATATTTATATTATTAAAAATTCCCATCTCATTCGGATTATATATTATTTAATTTAAGTGTTGATTTGGTGTTTGTTAATAAGGGTGGGGTGAAGCCCGGTATTCCCTTCCAATGGTGCGCGCCTGAGCCTTCGATTTAGTTAAATAGGTTAGAAGTCTCTTTTGTTTGTGAGCTGCAGTCGCACTCCGTCGCATATTTTTCTTGGGTAAAACATAAGGAACTGACCATAACAATGTTGTAAGTGTGTAATTTGAATTTGCTCGATTTACGATAATGCAACATGTCCGACTGTTCGTTGTAATGTAGGTGTTGAAGGATTGTAATAGCTATGTTTTTGCATGCTTACACGTACCTCGCTATTGGCTGAACATGCTTTATTTCTACGCGTTAACGCCTAGTTGATTTATAATATCATGTATTGTACATTCCTGGATTGAATTCTGACTCTAATCTATTGGGGTCGGACGTCAAAACCATTTGTTCTATCATAAATTCTTAGCGCATAACTGCGGCACGTTTTACACGCGCGTTAATCTTGCGACAAAGACTCTTTAAACGCGTGCGATGCCGCGTCTTTTTAATTCACTATTTTAATTAATTACATTTGATAGAAAATTAACACACACCAGCTATAAATAGAGAAATAGAGGGTGCTATTTGGACAACTGTTTTGAAATAAAGAGTCATTTCTTTGTTTTAGGCGGAACTCAATGGAGATTTCGTATTTTTAAGTTGTCACATATACAGTGCTTGGCTAGGTTCTTTAATTTTTTATGTTGACATTTATTATAAAGTGACAGTCCTTAGAAAAATGAAATAAATAATACATTTTTAAATTTTTTGAAAATTTAAGTATTTAAGAAATGAGATACTTGTATTAAAAATGACACAAAAAATCAAAATGTAATGAAAATATCATTTTATAATGTTATTAACTTTAACCTAAAAATGTGTATTGTAGGATTTACAAAGCTTAACCAGAATGGTCAAAAGCTCGAATCAAACTATAAAAGTTTTTAAATTGCAAAATCTAGTTCGGCCTAAAGGTTTGGAATAGCCTAAATTGCTAAAAAATAATAATAACGGCCTACTTATAAACATAAAAAAAAATATATAAGAAAATATAATAGTTATTTGTGTACCATGGCCAAAAAGTGGATCTTTTTGGTATGCATTGAATTTGATGGCCAAAGCAGAGCCGAGTCCTTCAGACAGATGAGGACGAAAAAGAATATTTTGGCAAAGGTGACACAGTCCCCAATTGCTCCCGGGGCTTAGACACAGCCCCCGCACTCTTTTTTGTCATCATTTCGATCCGCCCTACTTTTTTTGTCCTAACTTTTTTTTGGTTTTTCGTTACTGGGGATGCCTATTAACCCTTCCATGAAGGCATTCTGGCTACGCTACTGACCTGCAATATATTTCACATTTAACCATAATGACAATGAAGAAGGGAAAAATTCAACCCTCCTGTGCAGGATAAAATTTCTAAAGATACCCACTTTATGCTACTGTATAAGCTAAAAGGAGTACAAGACTTAGAAGGACCAAGGAGCGATGAAGATTCTTTTAAACTGAAATTTTCATTTTTATTTTTATTTTGATTTAAACAATGAATTTGGAGACAACTTACTGGTAACTGGTAATAAGGTTGAAAAGCACTGCTTTAAAGAATCATGTAAAAGATGAGAGAGGAATAGAGAAAAATAAAGAGAGAGAGAGAGAAGAAGAAGTATAACTATTTTTTAAATTAGTGCTCACCGGATGATTGTTCGTTCTATATACAGCGTAATACATTTATTTAAACTTATTGCTGACTATAAAAAATATATTTTGGCGGAAATAATTAATAAATTATGACGATTTGAAGGTCATGATTGACCTATTAAATTTATTTTTTGTGTTTTAGATTGATGAAGACAGATTTTATCTTAATATGTCCATTTTCCAGGAAACAGGTCATTTTGATTTGAGCAAAAAACCACTAGTAAAAAACAAAAAGATTTAAGTAATATGATATTCTACATGTTCTTGAAATATTTATAGTTTCTATGCTTCGTGAAATGTGATACAATATAAAAGTGATTATCTATTTGTGTGGGTTGTATCCTTTTTTGGATTTTATTATTTACATTTTATATATAGGTGATTTTTAAAAGTTGTTATTATGCAATATATGAATTATAGTATGTACCGCTACAAAGTATTCTCAACTAGCATTTTTGTTCGTAACACATGTTTACAAAACATGATAGTGCTACGATATCTCTAAATTGCTCATATTTGTTGTCAAAATAATTGTCATTGAGTATTACGTCATTGATTTTATTAAGCTTGCGCTGCTTATGATCTCTCATCATCAACTGGTACGTGTAACGTGTAACAGCTCGGCAGAGAAGGTAAATTTGACGAAGTCTTACGACATGACACGAAGCATAATATTCCCTCACACAAAAATTATACATACATTGTCCTTTATATATTAGATATCTTCATTGTCACTTTTAAAATATGGTATTTTTTATATTATTTTATACTATTGATTTGCAAAAATAATTTAAATGATCAATAAAAATTAATAAAATATTAATATGCAATTTAATAACACATCTCATTTTTATATCTGCATAGGACCACCTAGTTAGTGAAATTTTTGACTTATAGACACATTTCCAGAGTTATTTGAATGATTACACTACAATCATAGTCACAATCAGTGATGGGATTCAATTTGCTCAACAACTGGTTCGTAGGAGTATTTGTTTAAAAACACAAAATTTTCACAAAATTCAAAATAGTATACCTATTTATTTAAATTAAACATTAACATATGTAATTATTTTAAATATTGCCAAATAGCCCTCTGGTTTTCAGTCACTTCTACTTCCGTTTTTGTTTTTACACGAGGATCATCCGAACTGTGGTTGCTTCTTAACCAATTTAGCACTATCGGTACTGGATCCCAATCTATTAAAGGCAAACCATTCAAATTAATAACCATTATATTACTTATGTTTCAAACGATCAGTCTGTTTCGTTTTTCTGTGCATATATTATTCATAAGGCTAAAGCCTCTTTCATCTGCTGAACTGACGGCTATGGTCATTCCCTGTATCTAAAGTATTTTAACAAGCGGTTCGCCGAACTTAAAATTTCTTAACAAACGGTTCGAGCGAACCGGTGCGAACCGGGTGAATCCCATCACTGGTCATAATTCTTAAAAAGCGATGTACACATAGTATTTTATTATCATAATACGGCAATTTTTGCACTTAACTGTTTGTTTTTAGCAAAAATTCATGTAATTTTGCTCAATCGCCGTTTGTAATTGTTTCATTGTACAGTCTTCTGTAGGCGACCACGGGCATTTCGATGAAATTTGCATGTATTGTATTTTTACATCGATTTATATATGATCCGCTCGAGGCGTTATTGGAAAATAGACGGTTAAAATATATTTTTTAGAAAGACTCATTTTGTCCGATCCCTTGTAATAATAATGTTTTTAAATCACCTTGTATTTAAAGATATTCAGTGGCGTCTCAATAGGGTCACTACTTTAACCTCCCCACACCTAGCTACCGTTATTCTAAACTGATCATCTTAGAATTCCATCGGGATTATGGGTATTATGTATAACCATGTCATGTCAGAAGTGGTTACGCTTGCTTGATAAGAACTGTTTTTTTCTGTTTGCTAAATTAGAAAAGATGGAGTGAATTATACAGGAAGAGAAGAGTCAAATGATGTTAAGTAAGATAAGTATTAGCAATTTTATGAAAATGCTTGATTTATAGATTTAGAATTTTAGATGGAAAGATTAGAAATAAATTGAAGAATTTAGATTATGGCAAGAAGACGTTAGAAACAAAGAAAGAAAAAATCAGTTTAAAGTAAACTAGTGGCGAAGGGACCTCCGCTAGACTTGACCAACCATAAAAAAAGATGATTCACTGTTGAAATTAGAATCTATACAGTAGCAGAAAAGAAAGTTGAACAAAAAAATCAATTAACATCTTGAAATCGTTAGTAATTTAATTAATAAACTTGAGTTTAAAGAAATAGATTGGTCTCTTAAAACTACATAATTTTGCAATTCAGATAATGAATGTACACTAATTTATATTCAGATCACAGCGAGAGAACTTTCGCTGGCAGGACAGTGCCATCTCTGATTTACAATTCAAATTAATGTCATTTTACGAAGAGATGAGATGAGCAACCTTGCACAAGTTCAATAACTTAATTAATTCTAACTTTTAGAAAATATTCTTAAATGCCACAGTCAATACATAAATAGGATAAGGAGAAGAAGTTTAGAACTAATGTGGAGAATAATAGAAGAAGATGAATAACAGGAGAATAGAAAATTAGCAGGAACTATTTATATGGTAGCCAGCAGGAGGCAGTACTTCAGATCAGAGCCGCAGTAAGGAAAACTTGCGCTAGGGGCAGAGCCGTGTTTTGGCGCCCTTGGCAAATAAAAACAAGGTTCTCACCTCAAAAATTCAAGTGATGAGCAAAAAAAAAGGTCCTCAACTCTCAAAATCCAACGAGCAAAAAAAAGGTCCTCGTCTTCGCAATGTCGCCTCTTAGTCAAGCCCGTCAGCGCCCCTTTCCTTATTGCGCCCAGGGCTGTCGCCCCCTCTGCCCCTCCCCTTACTGCGGCTCTGATGGCAGTAATTCAGTTACTGTCGGTTGTTAATGCCAAGGAAAATTGTTCCGGGAGACATGGTTTGGGCATCCCTGCTTTAAATCTTTGTAGGGTCTTCTAATATCCTTAAAATTACCAACTAGTTAGATGTAATAATCTAATTTTCCTTAATATTCTCACTTTTTCATATTTCTAAATTACATTTTTCTTAAAAATGTAAGAAAGCTGAGAACTATCTCACTATTGTTATCATTTAAAAACAAGTCGTTATGTAACAAAGTACAGTTAAAGGTAGAAAAATAAGAGAAACCAAAAAGAAAATAACAGTCATTGTAAAGAGTCTATTTGTTAACGAGTGAGGGAATGAATGGAAGGCATTGATGATATGTTAGGTCAGCCAGAAGTTATCACAATACAAGCCTAAATACTTTAAGAACAAGTCATTAGTCAAACAGATCGCACTGCAGAGACGGACTTGTTAACCTTTCAAAATGTTTGTTCATTAAAAATAATTAAAAATTATGGTTTTGGAAATTTTAGAACTAGATAATGAGTTACCGCTTCATCTAAAAGATTTCAACATTCAAATCTAGGAAAAAAGTATTACCATCGACCAATTACCTCGCAAGAGATTAACTGACAGAAGTTCTGGCTGATATAGATATATAAGAGACATGTAAAGACCTTACTCTTAACAAAGCAAGAGGAAAGACCAAGGCAAATCAAGAGTTAACTTGACTGACAGCTAGTGACTTTTAAATTGGGATCCCTTCGTAGGTTTATTAACTTTGTCTTAGGAGACCAAGCATCAAAAAAAAAAAAAAAAAAATTAAACGTCATTTAGGGCCGGTTTCAGAAATCTTAGCCGAGCTTAATCTTTTGGTTAAACTCGGTTACAATATAAAAATCACATAAGTTACCATAGCAACAATTTTCTATTTGGTTATAGTTAACTAAGCTTTCAGAAACCGGCCCTTTCGATGGGTCCCTAAATGTTATGCCTGCAACGACTTCGGGCGTAGTTGGCCCATAGTTACACCCAGTGGCGGCTGGTGCAGGGAGGGCAACGAGGAAATGCCCTCCCAATTATTTACTTTTGAAAAAGAGGAAAATCTTTAATAGAAAATAATAATAGTAACATGTATTATTTTCATTTTACCCATTTTAAATTAATATTTAGTTATATTGAAATGTTTATAACTTAAATTCGCATCGTGCCGAATTGCGTTTCCTAAAACAAATGTTTTTAGAATGGACATACCCCAGGCAGGGCAAATGAACAAATGTCTCCTGTCTTTGTACGAGTATGGGTGAGGGGTACAAGCGGGGTTGGAGGACGAGCAATAGTATGCATCCTGTAACAGCCATTGGAAGTGGGTCAAAACATATTTTGTCCATAGTTTTAATTATCAGTCGGAGTGCTTTATTTTGACATTTGTTTGTAGTTTTGTGTTATTAGAACTGGTTTCAATTTTAGAACTGGTTTCCAAAAATAATTTAACCTATGACATAAAAATTAAACTTAAATCTTTAGGACCACCAAGACCGAAATTAATTTTAACGACTTCAAGTTATTTCAAGTAAATTTTATTCAAAAACCTTTTTGATAAGCTTTTGCTCTCAAAAAGCTTTTTGTCCTACCAGAAAATAATAAGAGAAGTTCAGTCACGAGCCACCACTGGTTACACCACTGCTGACAGCCCAAGACGAAAGAAAAAGATAGAAGAAAGTGGAGAGATAGGAAAATTAAGAAAGATATAGAGAGAGATAAAGTGAGAAAAAGAGGTAAATAAAAAGATACAGAAAGTAAAAGAGAGTAAAACCCAATTTTAACTCTCTAGATTTAACCCTTTGGCCACCGTACAGATGTCAATCTAACAGATACAGACAGACAGATTGTAAGCAGTTAGATATATACGAAGTCTGTTCAAAAAGTATCGCGAATTTTGAATTTCCGCGGGTTACGTATATTCGATTTTCGATTTTTTTGTGGCGTTATGTTGGTACTCATGTCTCTCACTTATGCCAACAAGTTTAGCCATTTTGAATGTTCAGTTAATTTTTGAAAGTTGCTTTGCTTGCACGTGTTTTGGCTCGTCTTCGATTTTTGCCTATACCAAAAAATGGATCAAAGAATCTGTATCAAATTTTGTGTGAAAAACAAAATTAAATGCGGCGACGCATTCCGAATGTTGACTGTGGCATATGGTGAAGCGACCTTGGACCGAAGCAACGTTAATCGGTGATACAAAATGTTCTCAGAGGGCCGAGAAGATGTGAACGACGAAGAGCGTGCCGGACGCCCGAGCACGTCAACAACAGACGAAAACATTGATGAAGTGAAGAAAATAGTATTGGCCAATCGTCGAATCACCGTTAGAGAAGTTGTTGAGGACCTGAACATATCTATTGGCTCGTGCCATTCGATTTTTACCAATGATTTGAGCATGAGACGCGTCGCCGCGAAATTCGTATTCGGTGGTACAAAATGTTCTCAGAGGGCGAATTTTTGGCCAAAAACAACACACTAATAATGCCGCAGCCAACGTATTCCCCAGTTCTGGCCCCCTGTGACTTTTTCTTGTTCCCGAAACTGAAGAGGCCTATGAAAGAACGACGCTACGCTACGAGTGAGGAGATAAAGACGGCATCGAAGGAGGAGCTGAACAAGATCACAAAAAATGATTTTTTTAAGTGCTTAGAGGATTGGAAAAAACGTTGGCACAAGTGTATAATATCTGGTGGGGATTACTTTGAAGGGGACAAAATAGATATTCATGAATAAATAAATAATTTTTGAAAAAACACAAAATTCGCGATACTTTTTGAACAGACCTCGTATATGAGTACCGGTATAAGGGTTTCTTAGTTTCATCTACGAAATCCTAAAAAGTGTAAGAGAAAAGACAAATTAAAAATAAGAAAGTTCATTAAAAATCCTCAAAAAAAATATTTTTTTTGGTAATGTGAACCCAGTCCTCTGCTTTCAACCCACTTGTTGGGGAAAAAGAGTTCATAAAAACTTCCAGGAGTCAAAGAGTATTGAGAATGACGTGTCCGAAACCGCCCACACTATCATCTATTAAATTCACAATACCAATGTCCATTGTTTATAATTCGTAATATTTCATGTAATGAGTTTTTAAAAACAATTTATTAAAAATAAAATAAATTGAACCAATTTTAAAAGTTAATTAACAATCCACTTCTTTCCACTTGTAACGAGTTGATTTTATAATCAACACAGTAAGATAAACAAATACAATCTATTTTCAAAGTAACAATTTATCAATGATGTATTTGCTTTCAATAAAAGGTCACAAGATTAGAAAGAAATTCACAAATCACGTTCTGACCATATTTATAGTTGACACGAAATATATATTCATTTTAACGCATTCCTAGAAGAATGAAAACATTGAATGCAAGAATGAGAAGGTGAATGAAAAATAGCGATAATAAATATCATGTTCTAGAATCATACCACGCCCAGTGAGGCATACCTCCAACAGATTAATTATCCATGCTATTTAATGTCTCTGACTTCAGGATTAATATCTATGAATCAACAAGGACGACTGCTAAACGTTTTAGTTCACGAAATGTATTGAAAATTATAAAGATATTCTGTTCAAAATCAAGAAGTAGTTATCAGATAATGTTCACGTGATAATTTTGTCGTACTCTCGTCGTTAGTTGGCTGTTGAGCTGTTAAATTTATGCGGGAGCCAATAGGGTAGCGACTTCAATCTTTCACGTGATTTTATTACTACTTCTGCATGAAAAAATTCTATAAATACGGGAAAAAGAGTGAGAGTGTGCTTAAAGCATTTAAAAGCTACAGATTAAATCAATATTGTTAACTTATTAATATTTAACAAACTTGTATTTATTAAAAATATTCAACAAATAAGAAATACACTCATACCTCGCTATACGGCCGCTCTTTATACGGCTTTTCGCTATAACGGCCTTCTTTAATTATGGCACTTTTTCGATATACGGCCCAAAATGTTTCGTTAAACGGCCAAAAAAATAATAAATGTGAAAAAAATATGGCCAGAAAGAATAAAAACTAATGATCCTTAAGTTGATTCTATTTCTGAACTTCGACAAACCATATTGAACCTAGCAAATGATCTTGGTTTTGAGAATTCGGAATTGATTCGTTATACGGCTTTTCGCTTTGCGGCCAACTTTTCCGGAACGTATCTAGGCCGTAAAGCGAGGTATGAGTGTACTCAATTATAAAAATCATTCTCGAGCATAAATAAATATATACCCGTGTAACTTAAATACAGGATTAGGGCATGAAGTCTCAAATATTGTACGTAGATATTCTGATATAGCCTCACTGAATTGTTTATTTCGTTTTTAAATTATTTTTTAGGCAGCGAGTTTCTAACAAAGGTTGCGGCTTACAAGCTTATTTTGCAGTTTTAATTTTCCAGTGACTTTGTGAGGTGGAATAATATATATTTTATTGTATTAAATGTTGTACATTTTTACAAAAGTCCATAATGTATTACACAAAATACAATTTGAATAGTATGCAGTACAATAATATAAAAACATAATGTTAAGAATTGTAAAAAGGAAAATAAACAAAAAATATTACAAATTGATTGAACATAATGCGAGGTTTGGATGAAAAGCAGAACAAGCCTGATCACAGAACCTCATTCAAGTCACCAAAATCATTTCGTAGATATTCCTCAGTAGAGAAGAAAGCCTTGGCAATTAAATATTTTTTAGTTTCTTTTTTATATCTTGCGAAGTTAAGGCTCTTGCTGGCGGATGGTAGAACATTGTAAAATTTTATTGAATGATAATTAGCGCTATACCTGGATTTCTTGAGTCTGGTATATTCAGGACGAATATCATTCTTGTTTCTCGCGTCGTGTACGTGGAGAGAATTTTTTTTTTCTAACCCACATATGTCGACCTTCTCATCATTTTTTCGTGAAATTCCGTATAATATAACACGACCAGCGTTTAACAACTCTTCTCTTTCAACTACACACTTAGAAGAAGGTGTTAAAAAATTAAAATGATTTAGTAAGGATAGCTGTTAATTATTCATTGTAAATCGAAGACTGAACATGTAAACAAATGAGGAGAACTTTCACATTACTCGTTTTGATCAGCTGTTTCACAGCGATCACAGCGCCGCCATCGGCCATTGTTGAGTCCAATATGCGAACCCCGAAAACTGCCAGGAACCTAACAAATTTTAATTCTCTAAATCTAGCTATTTAATCACAAATTCTACCGTACAGATAGACACATGATTGACGGTATAAGGGTTTTTTGGTCATACCTACAAAGCCCTAATAATATAAGGAAAGAAGTTCCTTTATCACAATGTGATTAATTACAAATCATTTGTTTGACATGATGACAAAGGGCAAAAAAGCTGAGATAATTGTTAAAACAACATAATTTTGCATTGAGAAATTTTAATAGTACTCTTTCCTTTTTTTTGTAAGAATCTCCATAAATTAATGCCACACCTTAATGAAAAGCGTGTTATTAATTATCCATGGAGTATAATGTCTATGGGAGTGACAACGGATGCTTAGAACAAGGCCGTATTGAAATTTATGCAAAATATCCGAAATATAGAGCAGATAAACCGGATTGCTAATGAATGAGAAAAAATTTTGTCATCTGTCAATTAGACTTTCGTTTTAGTATATTATATATTTTTATAATTATAGATTTTTTTGATTTTTGATTATGTCAATTATTATTTATTGATTATAATGATTTATACATAATTATTTCAAAATATAATAATCGATATAAATGTGTCAAAAATTAATTATACACAACAGAGAAAATTAGTGTTAATTTTGAGAAATATTACAAATTGGACCAATTATTTTTTTATGTTACTGTATAATGTTTCACCGGCCTCGATAATAGGTAACAGGTCAGGTAATAGGTAACCCAGTCAGTCTAAGACAGTGGTTCCCAACCGGGGGTGCCGGCACCCCCAGGGGTACGGGAAAGCATTTTGAGGGGTGCGAGACGATTTATAGAAATTTATAAAATTCATATAAAAAATCTAGTTTATTTAAATTTTAAATAGTCTAGAACACATTGTTTTTTATTTGCTTCACAGTAACATCTACGAAAAAAGGTAATCAAAACTATTTTTCTTTGATGTGTTTATAGTGAAACTGGGTTGGTAGTATAGTTCTAACTGTTAACTGAGGTGAACCCCTGCTGTTATATAATTGAAAAAGACAATAAAACCACTTTTGCGCTAATAGAGCATCAATTTAAGATTGGATCCTCAGCTATTAACAGAATCATACACGATCGCCTGCATTTAAAAAAGGTTGGCAGTCGTTTTGTGTCACTTCAGTTTTCAAATTTCTAAAAAGTGGAAATTGTAAGAATTAGCTATGAAATTTTGAAACACTTAAATACTGGTCGTCAAATTTTTTCAAAAATTGTGGAAGGTGTCGAAACTTATATTCATTTATCGACGTAGTTTCATGAGAGTAGATTCATGAAGATGAGGAAACTAACAATAACCATAAAGAGCCATAAAAAAGTAATTCATGCATTATTATTTAGAAGTAAGGGGTTTAAAGCAATGGAACTGGATGGACAGAAGAAAGTTACAGCTAAATAGTAGACAGAGAAAGGGATTATGTTACATCAGGAGAATGCGTCTACCCATAGGATAGCTTCAAGACTCCAGTTTTCGGTAGTCGGTCTGATTATCATTCGTAATGTTTTGAATATTGTTAATCTTTAATATTATTATATTTAATCACTAGTCTTTTTGTTTAAAATTTAACTAACAGTCACTTCCATTTGGTTTTTATAAAGTATAATATTAAATTTATTCCTGTTTTCCCATCTTTCTGTATTTTTAAGTACAAAATATTTTGTCATGTTATTTCTGCAATTTCACCATCCTTGGTGATGACTGATGTACATGTTGTTAGAGTGACGTTTAACTAACATAGGTAAATTAATTTATAATTATATAAGATTGTTACTTTATTACATGTTATTGTTATAGCATCTGAAAAAGCTAACAGTGTTTTTGGCGAAATGTTGTGTTGTTTAAATAAACGCTTGTCCAAAAAGTTGAATGAAATTATTTCCTAACTCTACTATTGACTCTAGTGTGATAAGGCCTTTAAGAGGTTAACATAAAATTTGTGTGACCAAAACTCAACCCGCAAGAAGAACAATAGTATATTTTTACTGGCTTGTTGAATTTTTAGTGCCTTAAGTGGGAAACAGAATGCAACGAGTTTGACGGCGCGTTGACGCCGTTCGTACGCCGCTATCTGTCAGAACAAAGTTAAAACCAAGCTGTCGTACGCAAGTGCACAGAATGGACAACGTCCTACGGCGTTCGACCGCCGTTGATACTGAATGTTCGTCAACTTCCAACTTTTGACGCCGTTGAACGTTGACGCAGAACACCTAACCTCAGTTTTTACTGAATGGTAAAGTGTTTGTATGTATAAATAACTTGCATACAACATAAATAACATCACACACAAGTCTTCATCATCCATTATACTTTTAATAAGAGAAAGCGCATGTATAAACACAGATATAGGTTGTCAAGTGACACTTGACGGCGTTAAAAATTATTGCATTGTGTGCAGGCGAAAATTCTCAACGGCGTTAACGCAACGCTGTCGCAAATGACGGCGTAGCGCGCTGTGCATTCTGTTCCAGGCTTAATGGTTCACCATCTGTCCGTTGTCCTTATGTTTTGTCCTTACCGCTTCTCTAAAAGTTAGCGGATATTGGGTTGGGTCTCAATGTCATTTCCACATATTGTAAGGCATTTGGTTGTGGACAGTTATTTATGTACTAGGATCTGGTACACATGTGTCTAGGTGTTTAGTTGGTAATATCTAGGATACAAACATGTCAAACTTAATGTGAAGGTTCAATTATTCATCAGTATAAATATTTATTTTTATATTGTGTAATCTATTTCATATTTGTATTATAAAAGGAATTACTTAAGAAAACATACAGTATTCCGCAACTGACATTTTGAACAAGAGAACAAATTCTGAACTAAGATAAATAAATTTTGAAATAAAAAAGACAATAGACAATTATGTAGACCGAAAGAAATACAACAGAGCAAGATGAAGGATTTATGAGAGAAGACAGTGTACAAACAACGAGATTGAAAAAGGCAGGTAAAAAGATAGAAGCTATAGCTAACGAAAGTGACAGAAAAGAATAGAGGAAGGAGAACAGAAAATAAGAAAGTAAGAGAGGAGACAAAGAAATATGATGACAAAGAAATACAAATATAGTAAAAAGAAAAACATGGATTAGACAAATATTTTGGGAGAATATAATTCAATAGACAGAAATTTAGAGATAGGTAGATAAAGAAGGAGACCAAGACATAGCGGGAGAAACTGTAGAGTAAGACAGGAAAATAGAGAACAAGAAACCGAGGAATAAAAGACATATAGACCCAGAAAGAAATATACAGTGAAAATTAAAAGTGGCTAAGAAGCATACAGCAAGAAAGTTAGAAAATGTGAAAGGAGATAGAAAGACAGAAAGTTGGAGGAAAATAGAAAACAAAGAAGAGAGAGGTCAAAAACATATAGACACAGGAAGAAAAATACAGTGAAAATTAAAAATGAAGAAAAGGCAAAGAAAAATCGAGATGTAGAAGGATATAGAAAGACAGAAAGTTAGAATTAGGTAGAAATAAAAGGAGAAAGAGAGATATAGGGAGAAAATGTAGATATTAAGAGAGGAAAATATAAACCAAAGAAGAGAGAAAAAGAAATATAGATATAGAATGCAAAATACAGTGAAAAGTAAAAATCACGAAGATAAAAAAAGAGAAAAAGGAAAATTTGGAAAGAAATAGAAACACATAAAGTTAAAAAAAGACATATAGACACAGGGAGAAAAATATAGTGAAAATTCAAAATGAAGAAATGGCAAAGAAAAAGCGAGATATAGAAGGATATAGAAAGACAGACAGTTAGATTTAGGTATAAATAAAAAGAGAAAGAGAGATTAGGGAGAAAATGTAGATTTTAAGAGAGGAAGAAATCCAAAGAAGAGGGAAAAATAAATATAGATATAGAAAGCAAAATAAAATGAAAAGTAAAAACGAAGATGAAAAGGGAGAAAACTGGAAAAACTGAAAACAAATAGAAATACAGAAAGTTAGAAATATGTAGAAAAAGTAAGACAGGGAGTGGAAATATAAAGTCCGAGAAAGAAAGAAATAGGTAAAGAAATAATGAAACAAAGTGAGTAAACATAGAGGAAGACGATAAAAGAAAATAATAAGAAGAAGAAGAGTGTAGGATATTACATGAAGAAACTAACAGAAAAATTCACAGGCTAGATAAAAAAGCCAAACAATACATAAAATAACAAGATTAAGAACAAAAGCAGAAAACAGAATATCAGATACTGATAGATTTGAAAAGAAATAAATAAGAAGATTGAAGAAAACCTAGAGGAAGATAAATCATTAGGAAGATAGAAAGAGAAAGAAAAAATAAATAAATAAAGTGTCATAATTAGAGAAACAAAAGAAGAGAACAAATAAGAGGCAAGGTAAAAAACTGATAGATTTGAAAAGGAATAAAGAAACAGATTGAAGAAAACATGGAAGAGCAAGATACACCATTAGGAAGAAAGAAAGAGAAAGAAAGAAAAATAAAAAAAGGAAATCATACTAACGACCGGTTTCTGAAAGCTTAGTTAACTATAACCCAAGGGTCAGAATGTGGTTGCTATGGCTACTTATGGGATTGTTATATTGTAACCGAGTTTAACTAAAAGATTAAACTCGGCTAAGTTTTCAGAAACCGGCCCTTAGAAGAACGAAAGAAGAGTTCAAACAGAAATCAGGCAACAAGTGTAAAGACCTCGCAATAAACAAATCAGCTAACAGAAATCCTGACGAGTAGTATTATACAAGAACCTGGAGAGAACTGACAGTTAACAAAAAAATATGGAAAACTTCATTAAGTGGAGCCAAATTCCAACCCACTGGCAGTGATAATAAAAAAGAGACAGGTAACATTTTAACAACTTTTTAATGATAACAAAAAGCATAATATTTCATTTAATGAACACGTGATCTAATAGTTGTATTATTCATATCATTAATAACAAATAAATCATTATTCAGTAGCACAAATTAATTTGCAGTTCTATCTGACACATAATACAACATATTTTGATCGACATCTCTATATTAATATATTCAGATAATCCATGTGGGTCGTATAAACGATTAAATTATTAAAATTAATTCATGTTCTTGTTTGAAAAGAGTCCGAATTCGTTCTTTCACATGTCCAAATGAACTTGCGTTTTGAGAGATGGTGCGTATGTGTATACTTTCTCTTAATAATGGTTCTGTTGTACATTGTGTTTTACAAGTAATCAAACTGCACAGTCATCTTGTGGCAATATTTTAAAACAGGTGTACAAAATGATTCTATACGCAGATTCGTGTTCAAAATATTTATTATTTATATCGCAGCACTTCTGTGAATCACACTAGTATGGAAGGTAAAGGATTACAGTGGAGAGAAGAAGAGAGAAGAAGAGAGAAGAAGAGAGAAGAAGAGAGAAGAAGAGAGAAGAAGAGAGAAGAAGAGAGAGAGAGAGAGAGAGAGAGAGAGAGCAAGGAGATCTGGTAGGTAAGGAGACAGAAATATAGGGAAAAAATGTAGATATTAAAAATTGAAAATAATAGCGAAAGATAGATTGAAACAGACAGTCAGAAAGGACAATTTAGAAGCATGAATTGCGAGAAAAAGACTTCGGCATAAATCATGATAGAGAGTAAATAAAAAATTAATCATTTCTTAAAAAAAAAATAATAATAAAAAAGAGACAGTAAAAGAAACAAAGTAAACTAAAGAGACATAAATAGCGAAAGAAAAAAAGGCACAAGGAACAAATTACATTAAATTAGCCATAATGACCTGACGGAGAGAAAATGTTGTAGACACAGAAGACAAAGAAAGACAAAGGATGAAAGAGAAGAAGTGATACAGTAATAAAAAGCGACCATAAGAGGAAGAGAATATAAAAGAGTGGAGTGGAGAAGGTACGAAAGAAAAGTAGAAGATACAGTTTAGAAAAAAGAAAAAAAAACCACTGTGGCCACCACAGGACCAACCACCATCACAAAGTACTTGTTTAATTTATGCTGCTTTATCAAAAAATGTCTCAAATAAATGTTATTAGTTACTGCTTTTATAGCAATTTTTGTTAAATAAATTTTTTCGAAATATTTCTGTTATGAAATATTCGCAAAAATCTTAAAACCGACTCGAGTAAACTTCTATTTCTAGTTAACCGATTTTTACCAAAAGTTGAATAACTTGTGCCATTGATGTCAGAAGCTTAAATAGAGTCAGAAGCCAGAGTTGAGGAAATTCTCTGGTTCTACAACTCTGGCTTTCTATTATTCAAAACAATCCTTCTAATCCTCAAGTCAATAATCCGGTAACAAATTACTCATTACCACACAATAATGTGACAAACAAGTTTAATCCGGCCATTAAACCTCCGCAGGTAGTCCCGTCCTTACCTATAGCTAATCCCAACCACCCAACCAATAGTATAACCTGGTTCCAGTCTTACAATACCCGGTATAAAAACTCAGTAAATTGAAATGTTTATCACTTCTCGTGATCACTGAAGACTGAAACAGATTGTTGAGCAGTTTCCGAAACGTTCGAATATATTTTATATCATTAATATTGGACCATTGCAAAATAAATTCAAAGATATTATTCTATTTATTTATAATTTCACAACCGCGTATGATCAAAACCGCGTGAAAAAATACGCAATAACCGAAGGATTATTATATATCAGTTTTTTTTACGAATTGTG
This sequence comes from Liopterus haemorrhoidalis, assembly GCA_963971575.1. NCBI lineage: Eukaryota > Metazoa > Arthropoda > Insecta > Coleoptera > Dytiscidae > Liopterus > Liopterus haemorrhoidalis. The sequence continues at coordinate 41,238,193 of OZ020619.1, forward strand.
AGTATTTTTCCTAAATGCGAAACAAAGAAAATTTTATACTTGGCAAAACTTCATCTCTCTAGGTTCAGCCGTCACAATATTTACCGTACAGGCAAACACATAAGTATGGTACTGGAGTTTTTTGGTTATACCTACGAAATTTGAAAACTATAAGACACAAGAATAAAAACGAAGGATGTTTTCTGAATATTTTAAAATTTTAGTAATTAATATATCATTTTGACTGGATAAAATTTATTATCTATAATGTTTTATTTAACATATGCTTACCCATAAAGGTTTTATTGCGTACAACTTGTCCAGTATATTGTTTTATAATAGATATCACAGTTAAATTTTATTTTATTACCTGCAATAAGACTACTCCTTCGCAAAAGATGGAGAGATCATGACAGACGATCTAGCTAGTATTGGTATTTAATATACCTAGAGAGACACTTGGAGCAAACTGGAGATGTGACTTAGACCAGCGTTTCTCAACCGGGGAGACGCGGCCTCCTGGGGGTCCGTGAAAGCTTTGTCGGGGGCCCGGAATCATATAAGATCGAAGCATGAAAATATAATAGGAATGCGCTCAATTTTGCAAGATATAAATTATGTCCATATTCATTAATATATGACATTTTTATTCAATATAATTTACCTTTAATAACATAAGTAATATTAATTATTTTTATTTTGACAACTAATTTAAACTAAGTAAACTATATCAAGTGTATGTGTCGATTGATGCATATCTATGAAAACGATTCGCGTTGGAGGTGCTTCAAGTACTTTCAAGTGCGACTTAAAAGTGCAATATTTTTTATTATTATTTTATATTATGCTTTGAGCTATTGATAACTCAAGAGTTAGGGTTCGAAAGTGTCTAAATCAAATTGGATAGCAACTCTAAACACTTGTAAATTAAAATACTTTACTTTCAAGCCATTATAAGTCATACAATTTTTAGTCAATCATAAATATTGACTATTTAGGATATTTAAATAATGTTTAATAAAAAGTTGTTTCTTTTTAAAAGCTCTATCGAAAGATGTCCAACTTTCCTATTTAAAAAATTAAGGGAAAAATTATCTAATAAATTTGAATACTACCATTCAATTTTTTGGGTAAATTTTGGTCATTCATTTTTATTTTCCAATTTGCTAATACATCGCCCTTTCAAAAAAAATCGCATTCCCTATGTCCTGAGACATCCTTTGGTGCCCCCCTCTTTCCTATCTCTCTTTCTCTCTCTCTCACCCTTCTCTCCCCCCTCTATATATATATATATATATATATATATATATATATATAGGGGGGCCGCAGACAATATTTACGTTTTTTTGGGGCGTGCCAGAAAAGGTTGAGAAACAATGACTTAGACAAAAGACAGTATCTAAGGTCAGTCAGTTTTTGTCCGTTATAGGTAAAACATATTTCTTCGAGTATTCGGAGCAGTCAAGTTAAAAGGTAACAAACAATTCCGTATATACGTTAGCGTAGTTTATAGCTATCCAGTGAACAAATTAGTGAACGTAGGTAAAATGGTCTATATTGTGTTTGTGAATATTTTTCTTGAATTTGGATTATTTGCCTGCTTAAAAGTCATAGGGTAAATATAAAGCATGTAAATAACAAACCGTAATTAAAATAGGTTAGTTAAAATGTCGAGTTTAATTTAGTAACCCTTAAGCCTGTCTTTAGAATCAAACCAACCAGTTAGCGAACATATCCTAAGAATCAAACCAACCAGTTAGCGAACACCGGAGAGTTCCTATCCAAAACCGCTCGCGGAATGCACCCTTAAAATATGCCCTCCGCCAGTTTCTAGTAATGTCCTTTTTAGTAGATGGTGGTTTTATGAAATTTAGCAAATGGGCGGTTGACATCCACTCGGTGGCCTTATTGCGCGTTTAGATGACTCCGCGTAAATTAAACAAGTGTAAATAGTTACTACAAATGATTTAAAAACACATCACTGTCATTTAATTTAAATAATTGTCTCCAAACGGAACAGTCCAACCTTTAAACAAGGATCTGGTACACATATATCCACATATGTCAAATTACTTGAATGTGAAGGTTCTATATTATTCATTACCATTATTTATCTGGTTTGTATGTAGCGGGCCGCTCTGTTGAGTAATAATGATTAATTAACAGATGAACTTTGAACGTGTATTTCAACAAGCTGTGGAGAAAGCGAATTATAACACGTGCTTGTCTGTTCTCGCAAATATTCCGAAAATTTCTTATTACCACCATTTACATACCTTTATGTTTATATCTTGTCACTACGTACATGTGTTCTATGTTAAGATATTTTAAATTTATTATAAGGTAGTTCATCAAAATTCTGATTAACACTGATTGCGCAGTACTTACAACAAAGCACAAATATAAACAAAATAACTCAAATTATGCATTATTTCATGAATTTGATTATATTAGGTCGTCAAGGATGAAATTTGTAGAAAAAAACGCAAAGTTGGTTGATAACTTACAAATATAAGGAATTATTTTATTCATCAAAGTATGCACCCATATTGTCTATATACTTTTGCCATTTAAGTGGTAGGTTGTTCAGGCCGGTGATATAAAACCCTGGCGGACGAGAGTCAATTAATTCCTGGAAGGCCAGTTTTACAGCATTGTCGGAATTAAACTGTTTTCCTATTCAAAATTTGTCCAAATTGCGGAAGAAGTGGTAGTCAGTAGGGGCTAGGTCTGGTGAGTATGGAGGATGATGAAGAAGTTCCAACTACAATTCCTGTAGTTTTGCCACAGTCATTTGTGCAGTGTGTGATCTAGCGTTATCATGCAATAAGATAGGAGTCGATCTATTGACCAATCTAGGCTGTTTTTCTTTAAGTTTTTGCATCATTTCGTCCAATTGGTTGCAGTATATTTCTGCTGTGATCGATGAGCCAGGTTTTTAATTTCTCTATATGAAATTTGGCGAACCACTTTGATATTGTCTGCTGCGTAGTAACACTAGAGCCAAATACACTATTAATGTTTCGCGCGGTCTGTGATGCCGTTGTTCCACGTAAGAACTCATACTTCATAATAGTGCGAAATTTCGACCGTTCCATTTTCAACAAAATTGATTTTAAAAAAGGTTTTTGATATTTTTTAGAGCATACAATGATTTCTATAAACAGGCGAAAGGTGTAACTTTCCAACAAAAAAAAAAAAAAACCAAAACGGTAAAATATTAAGTTAATGTCAAATAATAAGCTGTTAAAGTTGGCAATATTATTAACTACATATTTCATCCTTGACGACCTAATATTAAGAGTTAAGTTATTATTCAACCAACGAGCCGTGTCGTACTAAATTTGTCTTCAAAATGTAACTTCATATAAAGAATGCAAATTTTAAAAAGCATAGAGCAGCGTTTCCCAAAGAGTGGGTCGCAACCCGGCACCAGGTCGCAGAAAAATTTAGCCGGGTCGCGAAAAAAATTGTAAAAACACAAAAAAGATTTTTTTTTGTACATATTTTTAGTCAGTACATCAGTTAATCACTAGAATAGTGTGTATTTGTGCTCTTTATTACTATACTATATTCTTTATTACTATACTATACTCTTTATTACTATTTATTACTCTTTATTACTATAAAGCTACTGCTTTAAAATAAAATTTGTTTTGTAAATAAATGTTTTTTTTTCATAAGGTGGGTCGCGAAAAATATGAAAATCTCGTACAGGGTCGCGGTCAAAAAAGTTTGGGAACCGCTGGCATAGAGTATTCCCTACTAATTCTAGACAAATATATTGAGGGTATATGCTGTATACCACCGTATACTCTCCACTACAGCCCAGCCTATGCCCAGCAGTGATGCTCTTCATTAAAAAAAATATTCAGCCAGCGTTGGAGAAACGAAGTTATCGATACTATGTATTGATATTAGCTTCAATATAGATAAGTATCAATATTTCGTGGTATCGATTAATATACTGGTAAGAAAATGGTAAGGTATAAAACATTCTTTATTAAAAAGGCATAAATGTTTACATAGTCTTGAGTTTAATGGAGAGAAAATTATCGATACCAGTAAAGAAGTATCGATAAAAGTATATTTATGTTCGTTTAAATTCGTTATACGTTCGCTTATATTCGTTAATTAGGTGTGTACCCGTCTTTACGCAATTAAAAGCTACTTGATTTATGGGTAGTAAATACTGACGTAACATCAGCACGCGCCTCTTCGAAATAAGAGTAATTAAAATCTCAACTGAACAGTTATTTAAAAATTAGATTGCTCAATGTTAGATTTTCCTGTCAGAAGGCAAATGGGTAATTACACTATGATTGAAATTTACTATGAATAATTATCTTTTATTCTTGTATAATCGTTCATATTGCAATGAAATTTTAATATATATCTTTATTACCGGATAATTAGTAGTGTTATTTGGTAAAATGTAATTTAAATAGTTTATTTTATGAGAATTCTTTGCGTTAAATAATTTGTAACATTGCAATATTGATATTCCAACATCTGTGTCAAGACTTACCTTATTAATAAAATTAATAAACTTAACGTAGTGGTAATATCATCAATATCCAGCATAATTTTTTGAAACATTTAATTTGATGTTAAACATAAGGAATGTTGCAATTGTTCATCAGTAGAGGCCCTCTACTACATCGGGATAAATGTTTGATGTGTACTATCGAGTGCTAAAATATCAAAAGATGGATCGATATATATAAACTGCGAGGTATTTATGGACACAGGCATTGGAATAAGAGAAAAAAGTGTAAATACTTCTGATTGTTGGAGTGGTACGGAAATAACGCAGATAATCTTTCCCTTGGTGTAGCATATACTTAATTTTACGGTCCTGAGCAACTGATATGCATATTCCTCCTTTAGAGCAACAGGAAATGACAATCCTGCGGGTAGGGAAGGAACGATAGACCGGAGATGTGTGATAACACTCGTTGGAGTGATAAGGAATGGATGGATGATACCCTTTTGAGCGTTCAAAATTATGTCTACCAAAGTGTAAATCTCGAACTGGTACTGGTCAATAATAAGAATTAAAACTGAGAATTGTTCATCCAATTTGGCTAGAAGTTCAACATGACTGATATTGACTCTCATTCTGTTGATATTATTATCTAAATACCTTTTTATACTTTTAATATTTTCAGATAGAATATTTTCATTTACTTGAAATCTTCCAATGGTGTGATTTATTGACTGAATGGCTGATTGGACTATTGAAACCTGTTCGTTTACGATGTGATTCAGTTGTTGTTCATTATGCTGCATTTCTTCGATTTTCGAATAGAGTTTTATATACGCTGCCAACAAAATTTAATAAAACCCTCTTTTTTCGTGGGTTCTCATGGCCTAATAGCTGCTTGAAAATATCCTTTCGTGACGTATTGAGGCTCAGTGAATGATTCGCTATATTGACAAAATTCTTGCATTCAAAGGAATCTATCATAAGCCTGTGATCGCATATTTTGGCTGTGCTCTTGAAGTACTTCGTGATTTGGTCAAACCGTATATCGTACTCCTTCAGTTTCAAGTATGTGGCTAAATTCCAATTATCATAAGAATTTACACTTTTTTCTCTTATTCCAATGCCTGTGTCCATAAATACCTCGCAGTATATATATATATCGATACATCTTTTGATATTTTAGCACTCGATAGTATACATCAAAAATTCATCCCGATGAAAGACCCTCTACTGATGAACTACAATTGCAACATTTACTTTTAATCAATCCGCAAGATTGCTCAGATTGATCTGGTGGCGTCACAATATTAAATCGGATCGCTCAAATTTATTTAACATTTACATAAACAATGGGGCAAGCTTATAATCATTTACTTAATTCTACAACAAAATTTGACATTTATGAAAAGAGTGCGACATACCACCCTTATACTGAGTCAAAGCGAGAAATATTATTAGTAGTACGTAGTTGTATGTGCTAGTAGTGCTACTAACATTTAGTAAAAGATTATGAGGGTTTCCCATTATGTCTGAACTTAAGTAGCGACGCCTGGTGGCACCAAATGAACATTGACAATGTTAAGTGTATTTATTATTTAAAAAAAACTATTTTTATTGCCACTTCTGTACATTATATCATTTGCATATGCTCGTTTCGTAAGTGGGGACACACAGCGTAATATTTTAAAATGTTACACTCTTCGAAAGAATTAATTTCACTTTTCGTTATTAATTTTTTGTTTTTACATTTTTTGCTACTTTCTTCTGTTAATTACTTTTCAATTAACAGTTCACAGTCAGTATGTTTGATTAAATTATGAATATATTTTCGAAAGTTTGATTGATACAATTTTGATGTCGTAATTTGCCATCAAAATGTTATACAAATACTTCTATTGACAATAGTGATTAATGACTGTATAACAGGGGTCGGCAACGCGGTGCCCGCGAAGCAATTTCTAAGTGCCCGCCTAACCATGCGAAATTCTATTTCCGAGCCGCTTTTAGTAATAAAAGTACTGTCAAGAAGACTAGAAGTGTTATAGTTTTATAAATAAATATAATTTAATACTCATTAAATTTTATTGTAAAACTAAATTTTAAAACTATTCCCAATATAGACCCAATATGAAAGAAAGCAATATTAAAAATGGTAATAGAAAATTATTGCGATAGAAATGCTACCACCCACCAATTTGCCAAACATTTTGATACATTATTGGAAGAATTTAATACCAGATTTGAAGACTTCTACGGATTGGAGGCATTTTTATTAGTCCTTTTTCTGAAAGAGAGGATGATGTGACTAATAAAATCGCAACATATTTCGGTATTTCCAATAAGGAGGAATTAGAATTGGAAGTTATAAATATAACAAATGACATTGAATTAAAATCACATCGTAACGAAGAAAAATTCTGGAACTTGGTGAATGGGAATAGCTACCCATTGTTGAGAAAATGTGCTCTAAAATTGAAGTCTCTCTGCGCGTCGACATATGCTTGTGAATGTATGTTTTCTAATATGAAATACTTAAAATCAAAATACCGAACAGGCCTCACTGACGCTCATTTGGACCAATGCCTGAGAACTGGAAATTCTACTTATGTCCCACATTACAACGAATTGGCCGCGAATTTTCATTGTCAAATATCGCATTAATTATCACTTTGATATTATGTTTTTTTTTTATGAAAATTAAAATTTTAAATTGCATTAATATTTTTATGTTTAAATTTTACCTCCCCCCCTTTGTCCCACGGTGACTGCCTAACTCCCGCATTTCTGAAATATGCCCACTTAGTAAAAAAGGTTGCCGCTCCCTGCTGTATAATATCACTCAGGAAAAGAGAAGCATTGGTTGTAGAACTATGTAGCATAAGAATCTCCAAGAGTGATTCGGGTGCACATAAATCTATTCCAATATGCTGTTTCAAACATTAGAATATCCATGATGTCAGTTTCTATCATGGCACCTTACGTCTTGGGTCATGTGCCTGTGGTCACTGTTTAGATACGGTATTGTCCTTTTTTATCCTTTTACGTTATGCTATACTGTTAAGTTTTTCAATCTTTCTTGTAAAACAACTAAAATCAAAAGTGAAATGTTAAATGAAAACCATTTAATAATGATTTAAAAATCCTGACCTCCGTCCATGAATCAAATGAAGGCGTGGTAGATTCAGAACTGCTCTACAAAATGTTAGCAGTTAACATACGACTAGTGCATTTCTAATAAAGTTGATTTGACATTTAGAATAAAGCACTATTTTTACATTATACGATAGTAAAACGTTGTTCCATTTTACAAATGGACGTTTAGAAGTATGTCAATTGAGTTAAATCCTTCATAAAAGTGTTTTATGTAACAGTGGTCCTCCTTGAATCAATTCATTATTTGTTAGTAGTTTAAACAAAACCTAAATCATCAACTATGTAAGGTACTTTGTCTTTATAAAGAGCTACAAGAGTGTCGCGGAATATGATTTCAGCACCCTTGCTTTTGATATTTATTACAGCCCCGAAATCTCCATCCATTTTTAGCTTTCGTACTCATTCGTAAGTGTTGTATAGTGTTATTTTTGTTTTTTGACGGCCTATATATTATATTTGCAAGTTAAATAAATATCTTGATCTAATATTCGTCCATTATTTACTCACGTCCAAGTTCTGGTCCCAAAATGGACGTAAGAACACGGTAATGCTGTATATATATATATTTCTCTTGCTCTGCTACTCTGATCCAATGTAATGGTTTCGTTAAATATTCTCACTATACAGTACCATTGACAAGATACGCAGGGATTTAAACAGAGTTAAAGGGCACAGACCTATAGTTATGTTCCCCATTGTAATTTATTTAAGTGCACGTTCTGTTTTCAATGATGTGATTTGAAATATGAGTTATGAGTTTGTTTTACTACTTGCAAAAAGGATTTTGTCATAAAAATATACAAAACATAACGTTAACACGTCATAAAATTATATGCTGCTAAAATAATAGTATTTAACTCAAAATTGGTAAGTAAACAAAATAAATAATGAGAAATATATTATTTTTATGAGCCTTCCACCTTATTTTAGTTGTAAAAGTAGTATTTTGAAATGATATATGTCCTGAACAGAAAATTATAAGAAAGAGAAAGAAATAAAGAAGTAAAGAGCGGAAGAAAACAAGGGAGCGATCTAGAATACATAAAAGAAAAGCACAGAAAGCAAAAAAAGAAATAGTAAACAGGGCCGTACTTATGCACAAGCGGTTGAGAGGTCCCCGTAATTTTAGAGAGATCAGGAATCAAAAAAAGCAACATAGGTATAACGCAAGAAAGATAGTAAGTGAGAAATAGACAGTTAAAAAAAAAAAAAAAACGCCCGAGGTATAACGAAAGGAAGATAGCAAAGAAAAAAAAAAACAACTAGAGAAAAACGGGAAGCATACAGCGAAGGAAAGATAGCAAATGAGAAACAAGAAGTAACATAGGTATAACGCAAGAAAGATTGTAAATAAGAAATAGATAGCTAAAGAAAACACCACAAGTATAGAGAAATGAATATAGCGAGGGAAAATCATACAGGTACATACAGAAGGAAGGTATAGAATGAAAGCAGAGCCGCAGTAAGGGGGGGGGGCGAAGGGGGCGACGGCCCCTAGCGCACTAAGGAAAAGGGCGCTGACGGGCTTGCTAAGGGGCGCCATTGCGAAGATGAGGACTTTTTTTTTTGCTCGTCACTTTTAATTTTGAGAGGTAAGAACCTTGTTTTTATTTACCAAGGGCGCCAAAACACGGTTCTGCCCCTAGCGCAAGTTTTCCTTACTGCGGCTCTGAATGAAAGTGAAAAGAAATTAAGAAAAATGAGTAGAAAACAAAAGTATAGGAAAACAGAATGTCTTTCAAGTCATGGTCATAAACATCTGTTCTACAAAATTATTTGAATTCTTCAGAAAAAATAGTTAGAAATAGCAAGAAAAACAGCATGAGATATTTGCATATACAAGAGTATGATGAAGCTACAAATTAACACGACTGCAAAGAATCTAAGATTTGTGAGACCAAAAGTCAATTAGTCTTAAAGAGAGATAGAGGGTAAGCAAGACTGTGATAGTGAGTAAAAAAAAAGTAAAAGAAAGTGCCAGACAGAGATGACAATAAAGGGTACCAAAAAGAGAGAGAGGGAAAGAGGAAGAGAGAAAGAGAGAGAGAGAAAGAGAGATAGAGAGACAGAGAGAGAGAGAGGGAGAGAGAGAGAGAGAGAGAGAGAGAGAGAGAGGCAGACTGACAGAAAATGAAATAGATAGGTATACCTACAGATATCAAAAAATAGTGCCAGATAAATATTAATAAGAGATAGAGAGAAAGAAAGTGTGAGAGGGGTAGAGAGAGAGAGAGAGAGAGAGAGAGAGAGAGAGAGAGAGAGAGAGAGAGGGAGAGAGAGAGAGAGAGAGATAGAGGGGGAGAGATTTTTGTGATATCAGGAAAGTAATAACAATCCTTACACCCTTCTTAAGAAACATAGCAATCAGCTAGAGAATCCTGAAGGTTCAAGAGTAAGAACTAGCAACAGATAAAGCAAGATAAAGAACTAGATAAAATGAGCGAGGAAGAAGCAAATGGATATATAGAGCAAGAGATATAAGGTGGAGCGAAATAATAAGATATAGATTAAAAGAAGATTAAAATATTTTTAATAACACGAACATCGATGTGTATTAAGTACAGCTATCGGCGAAAAAGGCTACGTCTACCGATTCGTCGTCTTTTGTTTTGAAAAAAAAATTATTGAGAAAAAAAACCAAAATATTCTTGGCGTTCAATAACAACGACGTCTTAATTTATATTTATATTATTTATTATATTTTCTTTTAACTGTAATTTTTTCTTTGTGCTCTAATAATCGCTAATAGCCGTATATTCTGAGCGCCAAAACATTTAACTAACTAACTTGTTTTATTTTTATCGCCTGAAGCTCAAAGTGATAAATAGGCAATTTCATATCCATTTTCAACATTATTTTCCAATTAATAAAACAAAAACAAATTATATTAACGAGCAATTAATAAGATTGCAAAATTACAGCAAAGTGCGAACAGGTTAAAAAAAGATATAACTAGCAATTTCCCTTTTAGCATTTAAAATTTCATACTAATGCCAATTTAGCACCAGGAAATTCATAAAATAGAACTTACAGCCTCAAGCTATTCAAAATAAATTGTCGTTAACTCTAATAAGAATTGCTTCAGTAACAATGATATAAATATAACTATAGAACGTAATATGTGGTGCTTAAAACAACCACCAGAGGTACTAAACATTTTAAACTTTGAAGAAGATCAGAAAATTCGTGAAACTTATAATAATTAAGATGCAGTCTAATGGACGAAGAGAAAAAAGTATTGGAAGATATGTAGAAAGGAACGGAGAAAGGAGAAAATATTTTTAAAAAAATTTCTTATTTTTCCTCAAAAATACCTAATTTCCCGAGAAGTTATCACACATTTCACATTAAAAAAAATCAGCTGTGGCCACCACAGGGCCGACCACCATCGTAAAGTACTTATATAAAATACCTTCTAGCAGCAGAGTAGAAATAACTTGGCCTAATATTTTCTAACAGAGATATTATTTATCATGACCAAGAAGAAAGAAGAAAGAAGAAAGAAGAAAGAAGAAAGAAGAAAGAAGAAAGAAGAAAGAAGAAAGAAGAAAGAAGAAAGAAGAAAGAAGAAAGAAGAAAGAAGAAAGAAGAAAGAAGAAAAAGAAGAAGTCATAATAATTTTGTCATTAAATCGAAAAGCCAGTGCTACAGCCGCAGAACTTAATAATTCAAATTGATCCTTCAAAAAATTTCGAGATTACAAAATTATAAAAAATGAACCTCATAAACGAGGCCGCCACATCCATTAGGCACTTTAGTCATAGTGCCTAGAGCCTATTAAAACAGGATGAAAAAAAATAGAAGGATTGGAAAAAACAAAATTGAAAAATAATAGTAGTAGTATTTTATTTAACAAGTATGTAGGTTATATTACACGAGGATGAAGTTTACAACCAAGGTCAAGTTTTGTCATCATCCGAGTGTAATATAACAATTACATGCGCATGAAATGGATATCCGGCTAGAAGGACCATACAACAGAGTTTTTGTTTACAAAATTTGGAGACTGTTGCTAAATCTGTGTATGATCAGAACAATATCTGACTCTAGAGACCATTTAAAAAAGAGCCCGGTCCGTTTTCTCTGTAGTTGGTTTCTTGATGGTGAACTAGATTTTTGAATAAAGCAAAAATTTAACCCGTCTGACAGTGTTAAAGAAGGAAACAACCAGCCAAGAACTGTGTATGTATATTACGTAAAATATGCAAAGAGAACAGACTGACAGAGAGTTTGGGTACCACTGCTTTAGAACCTAGTCATTGTGCAACATTCCGTTAATATTTTACTCATCAGTTAAATGTTTTGTAACCTATTGTATGTAAACAAATGTAGATTATTAACAAAATTCATTTTCTTGACATACTGTTTTATTGTTATGTCGCTTCACTGTTTGAGTACCTCTGTTTAATAGTAATGTGTGAACTTAAAGCGTATATAGTACACTTTTCTCTACTGTAGGAAGTATAAGATACTTATAAACATGTCCACCTTCAAGCGTGTAATTAGGTATTATTAAAAATGTAATAAAATACGTCCACACAAAAAATAATTATCAAGTCATAAACAATGGGAATTATACAGCAGTTTGATGTTTTATTGATGTTAAATAGTGTTAAGGTGTGGAGAATTGGCACGGTAATTTTACTTCCAAATTTATTTCATGTGTGAAAAGTGAGTTTCTATTAATTTTAACTTTCCATATTTTTTATATCTATTTTCTTCGCGTAACAATTTTAGCAAAGAAATTTTAATAATATTATATGTATATCAATGGATAGATAGAAAATAAAGAAAGAGAGCAAGATAGTCAGAAGAGTAGGAAGACTAAATAAAGAGACAGAAGAAGGAGAAAAATATATCAGAGGACGAGAAATAGTTTTAAATATTTGCCCATTAGTAGACAAAAAGTAGGCAAAGGTAGGCAAAGATAAAGACAAAGAAAGACAGAAACAGAATAAAGAAATCGTAGAATAAGGGATATACAATAAATGAGAAGATGAAAGGCAAAGAGATATACAAATAGAAAATAAGAATGAATAGCGAGAAAGAAGAAAACAGAGAAATTGTGAATTTTCGAAAGAAACAGAGTCATATTATAAAATTAATAGAAAGAAGAATGAAGATATTGTAGAATAAGAGACATACAATTAATGGGAAGATGAAAGGTAAAGATATATAAAGAGCAAATAAGAATGAAGAGTAAGAAAGAGGGAGACAGAAAAATTGTGAGTAAAAAAAAACAGAGAGTCATATTATAAAATTACATAGAAGAAAGGCAGAGATAGGCACACATAAAATAAGAAAGAAGAATAAAGAATTCTTAGAATAAGTGATATACAATAAATGGGAAGATGAAAGTCAAAGATACATGAAGAGAAAATAAGAATGAATAGTGAGAAAAAAGAGAGAGAAATGGTGATTTTCTTAAAGAAACAGGGACATTCAAATATGACTGCCTCTTTTTGAAAATTTATAATAATTAAATTAATAGAAAGAAGAAGGACAGCGATGGATACAGATAAAATGAAAAAGAAAAGTAGGAAGAAGACAGATAAAGAAAAATAGATTGTCAGAAAAGCAAAGAATACTATGAAAGTAAAACCTAAAAGAAAGACAAATATAGATAAATAGAAATAAGATTGAATATGAAAGAAAAAAATAGAGGTAGATTTTTTTAAAGAAATAAACTTAGACTTTCTGGCAGATTAATGAGAAAAATACTTTGACAGACAAATTAGAGATAGGAAGATAAGAGAAGGTAGAAAAGAAATATAAATTTTGTAGAAGAAAAATGAAAAAAATTGATTTAATTTTTGTTTTGTTTAAGTACTTCTTATCCCTTAATCTACGTATCTAGAACTTTAATATTTACCCCTCTCAAAATTATAAAAAAAATATACTTTTTTTCTAAAAATACATTTACACAAGTGTAAATATATTTTTCTAGTAATATTCTCGGTATTTTTCCTATATGCAGATTAAAGAACTGTACATGCATGCCAAATTGTAACTCTGTTAGTCCAGCCTCTTGGCCACAATTTCTGCCTTTCTACTATTTTTACAGACAGTACAAGATTTTCTTGGTTGTACATACGAAATCCTAAAAAATAAACATTAATAGTGATGTGAAAATTCAGAGAGAATGACCTAGAGAAATATAGTTACAGATTTAGAAAATAAGAAAGGGAAAAGAATGCAACAAACAAAATAAGATTGAACAGAAAAATAAAGTAGCAGAAAAAGACAATGCCTCAGAACAAGGAGAGAGAGAGAGAGAGGGAGAGTGGCCAGAGAGGTGTTAAAGCAGAAAGAGAAAGATAAAGAGAGAGAGGGGGTGAGGGAGAAAGAGAGTGAGTGACAGAGAGAGGAGATAGAGAGAGAGAGAGAGGAGATAGAGAGAGAGAGAGCGAGAGAGACAGAGAGAGAGAGAGCGAGATAGAGAGAGCGAGAGAGAGAGCGAGAGAGCTAGAGAGAGTGAGAAAGGGAGATAGTTGAAGCCTATACCTGATATAATAAAAATGGCGTTATAGAAATATTACAGAGTTTAGCAATTATAATGAAATTTCAACCTTCGAAAGATCAATTTTTAAGTCGATTAGCTGCTCATTTCGAAACAGGCTTTTGGCTTCTTCAACCAAAATGGACACCAAAACTGAGGAGGAAAAAACAGACCTAGAAAAAAATCTCAAAAAAAATTTTTTTTGACGACTCACTCAGTTAAAAGAAAAATGTTTCCTTAAAAACATGTTTCTTGAGTGTGGGGGGGGGCACAAGCTCGTGACCCCCCTCCAGGTGCGCACCTGACAACAGCAGAGATAAAAAATTGAAAGACATCGTAGAGTTTTATAAATTAATATTAATAAAAATCATTAAGTTTAGAAAACGAACTTTAGTAAATTTTTAATGTGCGGAAGGGGGGAGAAGCTGCAAATCCTCTTATCTACGTCACTGGTATAGTAGTGTAACACAATCTACGTGAAACAAACTGTATCTATGACCATAAAAAGAAATACTCATCATTAAAATGAAAATCATCATTTCCACTAAACGGTAAAAATATCAAAGCGCCTGTCTAAAAAAGGACTGATCCAATAACATGTTGTCCAGTTAGTGCGCCTTCTTTAGACGCTGTTGCACTTTCTCTGATACAGTTCTGATACCGGTGGGTCGATCGCTAGTCGCTGGCTGACCAGTATTGGATTCCGTTCCAACGTTATCACCTTGCCGCGTACCTTTAATTAGTTGAAACTACTCTAACTCATGCTTGACACGTATGTAACGACGGCGCAGATATTAGAGAAATTGGATCATCTAGTTTCCTTATTTTTATAGCAAACATGTTATGTAGTTTCTCTATTGAGAATTTTAACTTTGTTAAAAATGCTGAATCTTCACTATAACCCCATAGAAAGAAGAGAAACACACTATAACACATTGACACAGACGTATAAAGATGTATCAAGCAGTAGAAAAGAAGGAGAAGCAAAGAAAGTTGACAAGTAGGGAGCAAAAATATAAGACATGATTTACAGACAAAGTGAGAATAAGAGCAACCCTCGAAAATCTCGTTCATACACGCATATTTTAAGCTAGCAGAAAGCGTTTTTTCTTGTGTGTCATTTTAAACTAATTTAATTCCTGTCTATCAATTTGATTAGCATTTTAAGTTTAAATACGATTATCTTTACCTCGATAGGACAAAGCACTTCCCTTTCTACTATTCTACTAGGTCTTCTGGTGTACTGTTCTCGAAGGTTGAATAAGAAGTAGAAAAGATGCAAAGAAAGATAACAGAAAACATACAGAAAGTAAGGTAGTGACTAATAAACAGAAAACGAAAGAATAAGAGGTAGAGAGGAGAATGAAATAAAGAAAGATGACTGAGAAACAAATATTGAGCTGTTGAAAAAAAAGGAAAAAAAAAAAATACTAGTGAAACAGAAGCTTACAGAAAGAAGAAAAATACAGCATAAGATAGTGATATAGAGAGAGAAAGAGAAAGGCACTAACTTATAAACAGAAAAAGAGAGATTAAGATGTAGAAAAGAGGGTGAAACAAAGAAAGATGGAAGGAGACGAACATATAGCAAGGCAGTGACTTACAGACTGAAAAACAATTATTGGGCAGCAGAAACGAAAGTTTAAAAAAATGACAAATAGTGAAGCAGTAGCTTACAGAAAGAAGAAAAATACAGCATAAGATAGTGAAATAGACAGAGAAAGAGATATTAAATGGTAGAAATCAAATGTAAGCAGATAAAGTTAAGATGGAGAGAGAAAAACAGAAAGGCATTAACTTATAAACAAAGAAATTGAGAATAAATAGTAGAAAAGACAGTAAAGTAAATAGATAGGAAGGAAAGCGACAAAATAAAAATTGGTAAACTGAAAAAGAAATTAAATGGTAGAAAAGAGAAGATAAGATAGATGAAAACTATAGAGGCAAGGAATATGACACTGATATTTAAAAGAGAATAAGTAGAGACGAATGTGAAGAAAAGAGAAATGAGAAGAAAAAATATAGAAAGTAAAAATATATAAACTGAAAAGAGATACTAAGCACTAGAAAACAAATAATGGCAAAGAAAGATGGCACAGATAACAAGACTTATAGGTAGAGAAAGACATAATAAGAGGAAAAGGAGAAAGAAACGCAACAAAGTATGTTTTATAGATTTAAAAAATATAAAGCAGTAGGAAATAAAAGGAATAAATAAAATTATAAAGCGAAAGATACAGAATGACATAAACAAAAAAATAGAGACTAAGGTTTAAAAAAGTAAGTAAAGTAAAAGAAGAAAAGAGATGGAAAGTAAGGCAGTGACTTACAGACATAAAATAAATATTAAGCGATAGAAAAGGAAGAGAACCAATAGAAAATAAATACAAACAAAGTGACCTATAAACTGAGAAACTTAGAGTAAGAGGTGAAGGAAAAATTGAAATAAAGAGAGATAAAAACGGAAGATACAGAAAGGTAAGAAAAGGACTTAATAAGAGATATTAAGCGATAAGAATAAAAATTAAGCAAAAAGATGAGTAGGGGGGAAATAGTGTTAATAAATATCTTTAAGACAGAGAAATGGAGACTAAAAGAGACAAGACATAATAAAAGACTAGATCCCGATATAAATCGGTCAATTCTGTGCAATCCTTAACACATTCCGTAGGCAATATATAAGCGTTGCGGGTAGTTATCCGTAAGTATAAGCTAATAGTTGATTCTGCGCCCCCATAACGTTATATGTAAATATTACCAGAACGCGCAGAATCAACCAATTTCCAATAGGTACCCGTAACGCCCATATATTGCTTATGGAACGCGTAACTGGTTGCACAGAATTGCCCCATAAAACAATAATTTATAGACTACGAGATAGATATTTAGTTGTAGAACAGAAAGTAAAGCAAAAAAGAATGATAAGGAGAGAAAGAGACAATGAGTAAGACAATGATAGATAGAGAAAGAGGGAATAATAGATAGAATAGAAAATAAAACAGAAAAAACGTAATAAATTTGTTAAGGTTAGACGAATTGATAGAAAGAAAACAAGAAAAATAGACAATGGCACAACAAACAGCATCCTAAAAGAGAAGTGATAGTTACAAGTATCACACAAGAAATATGATTTGGGAAACATGAATTCCTGTAGTCGGTAGGAAGATTCGTAAAACATGAAGAGATTACCAGATTTAACAAATATTAGCATAAGAAACACTTGGAGCAATCAATAGATCAAGACTAGGAAGACAGAGACGACAGAATAAGAAGCAAAAAAAAGACAGAAGCAAAAAAAAGAGGACAGAAGGAGCAGAAAAGATAAAGAAGAAATACAAGAATTGAACACGTAGAAGAAGATGCAGAAACCATTAAGGAGAAGCAAAGGTGGAAGCATAAAAAGAAGAAAACTAAAAGGAATAAACAATGAAAGTCAGAGTAGAAATAGAAGAGTATTATATATTACTTAATAATTCCGTGGTACAATTTATAAATTTTCATTTCACAACTTTTTTCTCTCATAAATTATAGTAAAAAACAAATTTTAAATTAAATTTTAATTTAATAATACTTCTACTTAAAACATTTAGAACGGAAGAGGACATCCACAACTAAAAAAAATTAATAAAAAATTTATCGATAGTGAAAATCTCAGACAAAAACAATAATAAAAATAAAAATTAACGTTACCATTTTTAGAAATTCATACTCATGAGTCACTTTCTATAATAATGACGTAGAGATTATCTAGAGTACAGTTAGTCTAGTATTTAATATCTATAAGATTCCGGACGGATGTACAACTAAGAAGATTTTCTTCCTCATAGTAAATAAATTGTTAAAGAATGTAAGGACGACTTTAATTATTTTTTTATGTGTCATTTTGCACAGATGTTCATAAAGAAAATATCTGAGAAAATTACTAGATTTTTTATTTACTAATAATAATTATATAAATTAAATTTTTGGAATGCCTTTACTAATGATGAAAATTATTACAAACTTAGAACACTAAGGCCGCATGCTTGGCCATGAAAATGTTTTGGATTTCGTATTCTGAAACGCACATTAGAAAAATACGGTAGCGGTCAGAATGGAATAGAAGTTGAAGAAGACCTAAATTCTTGATTTATGGAAGATCTAGGTAAAAGGTAAAGATTAATTTAAAATACGGGCTTACTTCGCTAATATGGCGAGCAATGACGTAAAAAAAATAAGAAATTACTTGGTACAACCCCACTTTATTTTCCAAAACGCAAGTGTTGGCCCAAAAAAAAAGGTTCTTACTTCCAAAATATTTATATAGATGACCTTAAAAAGAAAAGGTTTTTAGCTCTAGAATTCAAGTTTATTCCACAAAACCCTAAAACCACGTGTTTTTGAACTCTTGGGGGGGGGCTCAAGCCATGAGTCTTCCACTGGGTGCGCGCCTTTCTTAGTCAACTTATTGCAACAAAAGAGAAACACGAGAAAGAACTTCAAGAAAAACTAAGAAATAAATTATGGTCACGAACTTATTTTTTTAATTTTTATTTATTTTACATCTGCCTATTTCTGCAACGAGGCTAATCGCCGAAGCTAGGGCGCGAGCTCCTACACCTGGATGGGGGGTGAATGTTTATATGAACTTATTTTATGTATTTCTGACCACTAAAATGGGAGTAATGTTATCACCAACCGGGACTTGAACGGGTTTCTGACTGTTTTTAATAGTCAGAACTGCGTGATTTAACGAACTCAGTCACTCAGATATTATGTATTTCTAATCACTGATTAATATCACTAATTCCAACCTGTCTGTATAAACGTATGGATCACAAACCTGGACATTAAGAAAGAAACAAAAAAACAAAGCACGTGTCTGACAAAACATAGAAAGAAAAGTGCTGTCCTCTAGAAAACAAGGCATAAAAAACTGACATAAAAGCGATAACATAAATAAAAGATGCAGTAAAATTTGTCTAAACATAAATGGACAGGACATATGATGAGAACCAAAGATAATAGATGGCGCAAAAAAATTACATATTGAACTACGAGGACTAAATAAAATAAAGGGTGATAAATGACGAAATGGAGAAAATTTGAACTCCGACAAATAGTCAATTACAACAAGTGAGCGTGAAAAATGGAAGAAAGCAGAGGTCTTTCCTCAGTAGTGGAATATTTCGACTAATTTAAATTAAAGAAAACAACAATAGGCCTACTGCTCAGGAGAATTTCTCGAAATTTTAGACGCTAGCTCAGCGGTTCCCAAACTTTTTTGACCACGACCCGGTACGAGGTCGCGCTAAAAATTTTTCGCGACCCACCTTATGAAAAAAAAACATTTATTTACAAAACAAATTTAACAAATAAAGCAGTAGCTTTATAGTATTAAAGAGTATAGTATAATATGTAATATTATTATGGGGTTTGTCAGGTCTTGACAAGCGTCCACTAATCTCAAACTTCAGCAACCTTTTGAGCCGCGTCATACTAGAGACTAGTGGAGCTAAATACACACGACTGCATCCCAAACCCTGGCGATATGCAGCCGCGGAAATTACGCTAGATCCAGTGCCCGCACAATGCGGAGTGACCCGAGCAGCACTGCTTTCTGCATCCTGCAGATCAAAGAGTTGGCAGAAGATCTGCAGACGGGAATGGACTCGATTTCCCTTCGATAGGAGGCTTTCATGCCACCCAAAACATCAACTATCAGGACTACAATCTTAACTTTATACCCGTGATACAGCTTTCTAAGCTCGGACAAGAGGTCCTTATACTTTTGTGCGAACCATGATTTATTTAATATTTACTAGCCTCAATACAACGCCTCTCGCGCCTATTTTTCATACTTCTGAAGAAGCTAGCTCTTTGGAATAGTCGCTTATAAGAGGAAGATATAGAAATGTTTCCACTTTTGGAAGAATTTTTGATTGCTGCTGTTGTCAAACAGAAAGTCATATTCAACAATAAGTCAACATTTAAAAGCATTAGATGAAAATTTTAACAATTATTTCCCTGCAAATGAGAATCCTCGTAAAGGTTTTAATAATACATTCTTGGAAGATATAAAGTCATGTGTACTTGATCCTCGTGAAAAAGAAAATCTGATCGAGTTGTCTAGTGATGTCACTCTGGTGTCCAGACATAAAATGCAATCATTGTCTCAATTTTGGTCAACATTTAAAAGCATTAGCTGAAAATTTTAATAATTATTTTTTGTTATTTTATTAATATTATTATTATTATTCTTGATAATAAAGAATATAGTATAGTAATAAAGAGCACAAATACACACTATTCTATTGATTAACTGACGTAAAAAAAAATAATATGTACAAAAAAAATCTTTTTTGTTTTTACAATTTTTTTCGCGACCCGGTAAAATTTTTCTGCGACCCGGTGCCGGGTCGCGACCCGCGCTTTGGGAAACGCTGCCCTAGCTGTTTCTATATCTATTGATTCTATATTAACGCTATATTAAAAGACTTACGTCAGTAACGCGTTGTTATAAATCATTGCTTTCAAGTACATTTCTCTTCATAATTTATTCTTAAGGCTGACTGACGAATTTAACATATATGATCATCATTGTTCTTGGTATCAAGTAACAAATAATTGTTCATCAACACCTGTTCCTATTAGCATTCCTTCAACATGATTGACGAAACTTAGAATCATACCTTGTCATAATCACTCGTTAATTTACACAGTCATTTAAAACTTCATTCATAAAACTTATTCTAGATAGTAGAGCAAGATAAACAGGGTGTATTAGACCCAAACGCGCAAGTTTTACCTTGTACCTTATACTTTCAAGTAAGATATAAAAATTAAATAATTTTAATTATTACTATTAATATTTTACCCAACTGTAGTGTGTTGTGGAACTAGATTTATCATTTAATATAATAATATGGGTGAAAGCCTTTTATTAATAAAATAAAAAACCCTTGATACATATGGAAAAGGTAATAAATCTATGTAACTCATCTAAAAATGGTAAGCGATCATCATTGCACCTACATATAAGTTCAGATCATTGAAAAAAGAAAACATATATTCTTAAAAGGAGATATAGCAATTTATAGATGACACGGTAGAGCCTACTAATGTTCAACTGCCGCAATGACAGAAAAATAACTCATTTGGCTTAGAATAATAGTTAGTTAGTTAAAAATACGTATGAAATAATAGATAGGTAGATGAGTAAATCACAATATTTGATAGAAAAGGGAAGTAGACAGAAGAAAAAAGTGATTGCGAGATTTAGATGTGGAAATGAGGAGAGAGACAATAAGTTTTAGATGAAAGAACTTATAGAATGCATAGGGAAGGTAGAGAGACGATGGAACATTTGTTGGAAGAATGTTTTCCACAATATTTGACAGAAATGGGAAGTTGAAAGAAGAAAAAAGTGATAGCTAGATTTAGATGTGGAAATGAGAAGAAAGTTTTGGATGAAAGAGGAAGGAAGAACTTGTAGTATGTGTATGGAAGGAAGAGAGACAATTGATCATTTGATGGAAGAATGTTTGCCACAATATTTGACAGAAAAGGGAAGTAGACAGTAGAAAAAAGTGATTGCAAGATTTAGATGTAGAAATAAGGAGAGAAGCAACAAGTTTTGGACGAAAGAGGAAGGAAGAACTTGTAGTATGTGTATGGAAGGAAGAGAGATAATTGATCATTTGATGGAAGAATGTTTGCCACAATATTTGACAGAAAAGGGAAGTAGACAGTAGAAAAAAGTGATTGCAAGATTTAGATGTAGAAATAAGGAGAGAAGCAACAAGTTTTGGACGAAAGAGGAAGAAAGAACTTGTAGAATGTGTAGGGAAGGCAGAAAAATGACGAAACATTTATTAGAAGAATGTTTGCCACAATATTTGATAGAAAAATTAAGTAGAAAGAAGAAAAAAGTGATATAGATTTCGATGTGGAAGAGACGAGATAGACAACAAGTTTTGGATGAAAGAGGAAGAAAGAACTGGTTGAATGACTGAAGGTAGAGAGACGATCGAATATTTGTTGGAAGAATGGGGAGAAATAAGAAGCAGACCAGAAACGAGAAAGGAAATTTTGGGGGAAACAAGAAGAGGATATGAATGGGTGAAAGAAGTGAAAACCAGAATAGAGGAAAATAAGGAAAGAAGACAACGACGTAAATAAAAAAAGAAGGAGAGTAGATTTTAATTCGAAAGGCGAAAATAATTATTATTAATTTTATATATACTAGTTTGTAAGACATAATGTAAATATAAAATATTTATTTAACAGATAGGAAACACAATGAGTGGCCATATTCGTCATTTTACGGAAATTTTACGCCAAATAATTTATGCCCAATTGCACCACATATGTGCAAAACTACGTAGCAACCCTTTGCACGGCTAGGTATTTTTGTAATTTAAGGAAAGCTGGTGCATCTGAACCGTCGTTTAAACTCTAACTGAACCCAAATGTTGTACACCCACATCTCACCAGCTCTCTATAAAGCCATCAACTATATTTCTACGATGAGCCGTTTTGAAGGAATAGTCCGGATTTATAAGCGGTTAGATATATTGCTTTCAACAGCTTCTACTCAAATATTTATGAATTTTTTTATTCATTATTTTTTTAATAAATGTCATATATTTCAAATTAACTGCTTGAAAAATTATACATAAATTAGATTAACAAATATTAAGTAGTTTTATATTTCAAAACAAGTTTTTACTTGTATACAACTTTAATTTATAATCATAATCATTTATTAAAGAAATTAATAAGGAATGGAACATTGAAACATTGAAAGAATGTAGACAAATGTGTGGGTTCAAAGAAAAACCCAAGGCATGGGCGTATTTAAGGGTAAGGTGAATACCACAGAGAAAGTTTTTCATACAAAACTAACAAGTTGAAATATAATTAGCAACAATCTATACATCAAATCCAGTACTGTTATCACTCCAATACGATTTGTAAAAAAAAATGTTGCATAAATTTTAACATTCAATAATAAAAGGCTTTGCCATAAGTAGGCACGTGCAACAGGTGCACAGGCACAAGGCCCAGGACGAACTTGGGTAAAAAAATCCTCAATGGAGCCCAAGTCTGTGGACTATACATAAGACTGTGGATTACATTTACTACTACGTATTACAATCACCGACAGAGAAAATTAAGAAATTATGCAATAAAATCACAAATAATAAATTGGGATACTGATTTGTAAAAAATAACGCTCTGCAAATAGTTAACAGAATGAACAAGACATACTTCCCTCGTCTCTCGATGTCTGTAGAATTTATTGTTCAAAGGCAGCCAGAAAAAAAGGATCTATAATAGCACGCATAGCAAACAGAAATAAGTAAATTAGAAGCGTAAATGGAAGTCGATTGATCAAACCTACGTGTTTCTAAGAAAAAATGTCCAGCCTATTTTTCTTGTTTTAATAATTCATATCTCAATTTGAATATTCAAGAATAATGTACGTCAAAACACAACAGCATGATTCAGCACAACTTTGCTGATAGCTAAGTATTTATGTGTAAAGCATGAGGTCAGTATTATTGTCGCGGATCGAAATGTAATTAATAATAGTTATGTAATGATCTTATGGCGCACGGCACCGTCAAGTATAGTGGTACTCAACAAGTCTCAAGAAAGATGTATAATCTGTCCCAAATATTTAAGGGGAACTAGATTTTGAAATATAGCAACGTTTAACAATCGAATGGGGCTTTTGACCATTTATTTAACCTATTGTAAATCATCATTACATTAAATATTCTAGGTTAGGGTGAGCTGCCATTATTAAATATCACTTACTTAATTAAATTTAGATTTTTTGTGGCATTCTTAATACAAGTATCCCATTTCTTAAAAAGTTTCGTCTTTTAAAATTTTAAGTTGTATTATATATTTTATTTTTTATAATATATGTCACTAGTTTTCCTGTTAGCATTTAGATTTTTAACATGAATGATTTGTGTTGATAAGAAAACAAAACTCCCGTTTAATGTCGCTTAAACAAAAACAAAAAAACTATATTTGTAATTAGAAAAAGGTGGTGAAAACCCAGGGACACTGTCGAAAAAAACAAAAACTGATAAAAAAAAATGTATTATAAAAATATAGCGTATATTTTTAAATTTAGTTTTTGTATATTGTTTATAAGTGCCAATCCAAAACTAAAGCCTTGTTTATGAAAGATGTGCGTTTATAAATAATAGCATAATAATCACAGTACTCTGTTCTACTTATTAGAAACAGTTATTCAGAACAGTGAAAGCTTTTGTCCCATCCTTATTCATATGCTATGTATTAAGTTATGGTCCTATTATAAACGAAACTTAATGCATATAGGAAAACGTTGGCCTTATGGTGGAATTTGCAGCTTGGCTTAGTTCTAACGCATTTTACTGCTTCTGCGTATGATGTTTTGACCAATTACAAATGGAAATCTATTGCCTAACTAGCATTTTTCTAAAGACGAGGATTGTCCGTAAAATAAGGTCTGCAAGGCGCTGGAGTCGCGAGGAAAGCTTTAACGCAAGATCTGGCAACACTGGCGTGTAGCTTGATTCCTCGCCTACAAATCCCCACCACTCCGCTTGTACGACGCTTAATCTTAGTTTGGTAGCCGTCCGCGATGGGTCTTCCACTCGCCAGGTGTGAATTACGTTCTGTGATTCGTTTTTGTGTGCTAAGGACACTACGCCTATAGAAATTTATCGACAGTTATGTAAAGTGTATGGACAACAGTGTATGGACATCAAAACCGTGCGAAAATGGTACAGATAGTTTAAAAACGAACGTACAGATGTCCATGATGAACAGATCGCCGGATGGCCATCGGTTTTATCAGCCAATTTGGATAGGATAACTTCACCCTCCCCCTATAGCCCGGACCTAGCACCAAGTGATTATCATATCTTTCCTGCGTTGAAGTCACACCTGGGTTGGACAAATTTCAGGACCAACGAGGAGTTTAAAGAAGAGGTCGTACGGTTCCTGCGCGCCCCTGCGGGAGAGTTCTATGACACGGGTATACGAAACATGCTACACTTCATGCAAAAGTGATTCGATCGCAACGGGGATTATGTAGAAAAATAGTAGAAAGTCCAGGCTTTCCAAAAATAAATGTGTTTTTCTTTGTGAAAAAAAAAAAATGGAGACCTTATTGTACGGGCAACCTTCGTATTTGCCAAATTAATCCACTACGAAATCAAAGTATTCCAAAATTGATGTTATCATGTTATGCTAACAGGGACTAGTATGTGTATTACTTTTGGGAATACTTATTTAAAATACATTTAAAGGATTTATTATTAATTGTGTTTTTAAGTGATTGAATAAACTTTTGAGGTATGCTGTTTCTCGATCGCAAAATCACACTGCATGTTAAGATCCAGCATAAATCAACATCATATATGTAAATGGACATTGCAAAGGCGTTGGTAAGTATCAGTATTACAGGAAATATGAGTGAACGGCGTACATATTTTCATATTTTAATTGGGAACCGAATTAAATAAAAACAGAGTTTGCGATATACTGATTGATATCTGTAATTAAATATTACGAAACGATTTGCTCTAGATTTTACTAAAACTTCTTTTAATCTCGATCAGACATCAGAATGTGAACGAGTTTATATTTTCTAACACTTCTGAGATCACAATCTAAGTATGTCTTTTTAATATAAAAATAGGAATTCTGATCGTAATAAATTATTTTGTACAATTTTAACTTGATTGTGAATCATACCTTTACAATGAGATCTTTCACGTATTGTTACTTGGATTTTCTTCTACTTTCTCTTGGCTTTCTTCTTCTTTTTTAGGTGATCTTGTTCCATTCATCTCTTCTGTTTCCTTTGCAGAATACTCAGAAGAAGTTGAGGATCGTGAAGAGAAGTTATCTTTATCACTAAAATACGACGAGTCCCTCTTCGTGTCATCTGGAGTTGTAGGTGTTAATTTTTCTTGTGAATACTGTTTTTCATAAACCCTACTTGTCATTTGACCCATGTGAAAATTCTGAAGAGTTCTTGGTGATGGTAGGTGTTGAAGAAGTCTTCCATCTGTAACTTTACCCATAAAAGATCTAATTTCTTCAAAGTATGACTCTTCGCTCATATTTCTCTGCGTCATACGTCTTTGCATATTTCTTTCATCTAAGATTGTTGGTCCATCAGCTTCGTGCTTCTTAAGATGTCTATCCAGATTAGTTTGTTGCCCAAAGCATCTCTCACATAACGGACATTTGAAAGGTTTTTCTTTGTTGTGAATATTTCTAACATGTCTTTGCAAGTTCGAAGAGATACTGAAGCTCCTTTCGCAATATTTACATTTATAAGGTTGTTCGCCAGTATGGGTTCGTAAATGGCGGGTCAAATTCGCAGATCGGGGGAACACCTTCCCACAGAACTTACAAGCATACCTGTCTTTTAGTTTTCCGCCTGGGGTTTCCGTGAAAGGCTTAGGAGGCTGGCTAGTTTGCCCACGTAATACATCGTAAGGAACAACTGGATTAACATTTACAGGAGGTGATAGTAAATTCGGACTTAGGAACGGGTATCTTTGGGGATAACCAGTAGGACTATTAGGATAAGGTAGGTGAATCCTAGGTACTTTATCACCAGCTCTATACATAGCTTCCAACATCATTGGGTGGATAGGTTGTGGTGGAAACAAAACAGGATACCCAGGTATTTGATGATTAAAACCTTTAACATTATTTACAGGACTTTTATCAGGACTATTTCTATCTTCAACCACAATTTCATTATCCTTATCCTCACTATGTGTACTAGAAGGACTAATCAAATTTCTATTTTCATCTTCAACTCTCCTTCGCATTATCATTAAACTTAATTTTTTATGTTCAACTCTTAAGTCTAATGGTTGGTCGTCTCCGTCTTGTGGACCTGGTGGTGGTCTTCCAGCAGGTGACATATGAGGTCCAGGTGATCTTGTATTTCTGGATAGATCGAATGGCATCTCATCTGCTGGATGTTGAGCATCTACATCAGGTACCCGAACACTTAATGGATAGACAGCTGCTTGTTTCGGTGATGAATGACCGCCTGAAGCAACAAGCATTTTGCGTGGTGATGAATCCTTTTCTCGCATGGCGAGTGGATGCAGGGGAGCTGCTAGGGTGGCGTGAGTGGGGCGGGCCAGTGGGGCATGAGGCAGGTACCGGAACCACGCTAACGACGTGTCCACCACACTCATCGGAGTTCAATGAGTGCCACCAGATTCCCTAAAACAAAAAAGAATACATTAATACCACAAAAATTAACCAACTGCTATATATATTAAATTATAAACAGGACAGACATGTCATTAGTAAAATATAAATATTTATAAAGCTTAATTTTAACGGATAACATCACTCGCGACTAACTAAATGGTTTTAATAATCTTGCCGATGAACTAGCTACTGTGGAGATTGTGCTGTCTTCTAAATAAACACAGCAGTATAAAGCTGGAAAAAGAAAATTTTAAGCAACGAGGTGTGTAAATTAAATAACCAAGCTGGAAACAAAGCGTTTGATCCAGCAACATTTGGGACGCGGTACTTTTAGGGGCAGCAAGTAAATGTGGTACGCTTTCAGTACGAGTTTGAACTCGCTAGAGTAATTTTGTTGACCGCAGCGAATTTTACGTGAAACAGATTTTCTAGTGCATTCTAAAAATGAGTGATATTCATTTCGAGCAACGGTGTGCTATCAGGTTTTGCTTCAGACTTGGGCACAGTGCAACGGAAACTTTTGCAAAACTTCAGCAAGCCTACGTAGACAGTGTTTTGACAAGAACCCACGTTTTTTGATGGTTTAAGGCATTTTCAGAAGGAAGAAAATTGATTGAAGATGAATCACGAAGCGAAAGGCCTTTATCTTCAAGAACCGATGAAAATGTCGACAGAATGCGAGATTTTGTGCGTTTAGATCGTTGGTTGACAGTAATGTGTTTAATAAAATACAGAGCTACAATAATTGAGATAAAATGTATCGACTTACATATTAATACAGGTGTAATATATTCTTTATTATAGTGCCTTTATTGTAGAATGATCGGGGAAGAGTCGAATTTGACTCACAATACCATTCATCAGATTTTGACCAATGAATTTGGCTGAGAAAAATCTAAAATTATTCTAGAAAACCTTCCACAAGACCTTCAATAAACAAGTTTTTGGCCAGTAAAAACATTCCTGTGGCTCCCCAGCCTCCTTATTCGCCTGACTTGAATTCTTGTGACTTTTTCCTTTTCCCAAGATTGAAAAACCACCTCAAGGGACGTTATTTTGGGACACTCGAAAACATTCAAACGTCCGTAACCGAACTGGAATACGGAACGATACTGGCATAGCTTTCAGCTGAAAGCTATAGAAAGGAATATTGAACGTGAATTTATTAATCAACTTCATGAGGATGAGCTCCAGCAAAGCTACTTCCAACAGGATAGCGTGACTGCCCACACCGCTCAAGAGACCATCAAATACTTTCGTGAATTTTTTGACGATCGAATAATTAGTAATCACCAGACTTGACTATTTTAGATTACTTTATATTACCTTATCTGAAAAATAATGTATACAAGACTCCTATTATCAATATCGAGGAACTGCAAAACAGAATTACCGAACAGTGTGCCAATATAACTTAAATTCTTATAAATGCTTTTAATAGTATGAAGAGACGAGTAAATTTGTGTCTGCAAGAAAACGGTGGTAATTTTGAACCGCTTCTTTAGTTTTTTATGTTTATTTTTCTGTGCCTGTAAAATCAAAAAATATATTGTATATAATGTATAATTTTGTATTTATTGTATATAATGTTTAAATTTATATTTAGCTGGCTAATATGATTGTATAGACTAATGGCCAATAATACAATATAATTTAAAAAATAATTTTAATGGTTACAATGTCTGTGCCTAAACGTTACTTAATTGTGATATAAAGCTTGCAATAGACATTATTTTATTTTTCCACAGCCAACCCTTATGTAATTCCTTTTTGAACTCATGGTACTAGTAGGGTTGAGCTTTGGTTTCATTCATGTGCCAAAAATCAAATCGCAGTTCTTTTCAACCATTTTCGAGATATCTTAACCGTGTTTCAGACCTTCAACAACTACAACAACAGTGGGAAGTGATAAAATTAGGTTATTAGTACCAATAGGCTGATTTTGGACCTCATTAAAACTTTGTGGGACCATGTGCAAGTGAGGGCTAACTGTACTTTATTTTGTATTTGTATTGAGAGAGCGAGATGAAGGTGGATGTATCGATTGTCCATGCCTCACGTCAACCCTACTCTTGCCTTGTTAAGTGTCTGACCTTTTCAAGTATCTTGTCTTCCTTCGTTAGATCTTCTATCATGTAAATAAGTCCAACAAATTGTTAAAAATTTAAGTATCTGTGCAATTTCTATTCAAAAATAGACCATTTATCATTGCACTATCATTTTAGCAGACAGTTTTATTTAGAGAACAGTAGTTGTGTCACTAGATCTCACAATACAGTAGTGACACAACATAGATTGCATTACGATAGTGTTGTTTTCAGCTTCAAATTTCAAGATGTCCCCACATTAATTTCTCATCGCACGTCCTAGTTATGAAAACGCCGACAATACAGTTTTATCAGGACACACATTACCTGCTTGTGTCACGTTTTGTACTACGAGATATGTTGCAGGAATTTTATATTTTTACATTGGTTGCACTGTTTATGAGGAGATGATAGTGAAGTAATGCTAACTCATAAAAATGTTACCGCACACCTACTCAAAGCCGAAATAGGATAATCGGAAAAAACGATCTCTTTTTACATTTCCGACAGTTTAAAGTGCCGGGTTTAAAGTGTCTTCCCAGAATTTATAATTAAAATTTTACTGTTTGTAAACAATTGTATGAAATCTATTAAGTACCATGATCAAAATTTCGTCAAATATTTTCTTAAACAACATACGAAGCAACATTTCTTCAAAAACTTTGTGGCGTCTTATTTAAGTCTATATTCATATATCGTTATACGAAAGCTCTCCAAGCTCTATACGAAGCTAGTAAGAAGGGAACACAGTTCAAATTTAAAAAAATAAAAAAATTGATGTGAAGTGTGAATTTTCACACATTTCAGGGTTTTGTAGGTATTTAGTATCTGAATGATAATTATTTGGGATGCCAAAACAAATTTTATGTCAAAATATTTTTTTATGAATTTTAATTCGAATGCCTAATACCATTATTTAAGTTTCTAAACATGTGCAGTATTTTATTTTTTTTTATAGCAAGTTTCATTAAGATATTGAAAATTGCGCCTATGGCTTCCATTGGTTGCTTAAATCATAAGCGCCGCCCTCTGATTTCGTATACATTCAAACATAAAATTAAATTATAATTTCAACACTTCCCACTGGTTATTAAATTTACGCTTTTAAAAATTAAATGCAACATTTACCAAAATATAATTAGAATTTTGACAAAATAATTTAAACAAAATAAAAATGCAAAAAAAAAAAACAGTAAAATTAAAATTGACAGGAATCGAACTCTAGTTTGCAACTTACAAAGCAACGACAAAACCAACTACGCTACGAGCGCTTACTTATCTACTGTGTTACATAGCGAATTAAATATTTAACATATTTTAGTTAAAAACACAAAAAATGCGTTATTTTCCGAAAACATAATCTGATCAAAAATTCCTGTTGTACTATTCCGGTTCACACCAATGTACATTACTTAGAATTTTTTCAGATTTTTAATTTAAACCATCTGGGCTACAAGGTGTGGGATAAAAAATTTTTTGCACAATTTTGGCAAAAATCGCTTCAAAATAATTTATTTTGCAAAAATAAAATTTTGATCGTTAATCCACGTACTGAGGGCTTTCATTTTAAATTTAGCTTTAAATTCTAATACCCTACTCAGAATTTAAAATATATATATATATTTTTTTTTTCCATGAGCACATATATGTTTATATTTTTAGGAGGATATGTTTTTTAGATGTTTTAGTATTTTTCCTATGTGCGGGTTAAAGAGTTGTATGAGCAAGCCAAATGTCAACTCTCTAGGTTTAGCCGTTTGGCTAAACTTTTATCGAACAGACAGACAGACAGACAGACAGACGACAAAATGACGGTATAGGGGTTTTTTGGTCATACCTACAAAACCCTAATTAAACCATTTATCAATATATATTTATTATTATAATTTGCTGGTATTTTTTAATTTTAATTTTATTGTGTTAAATAACTACAAAACCCATAAATGTGTGGAAATTCATACTTCCCATCATTTTTTGTAGACAACTTTGCCAAAATATTTGGCGTAACATTACTAACAAAATGACTTTATTTTACATTGATGCGTAATAGTATCTATATCCACCGGTATGTCGTATATAAAATTGTGTAAAGTGCGTATGTTTACAAGTGTAAGTATATTGTGTAAAATGACACGCTGGTATTCTCAGTAGTGGTTGTCACATGTGACTTTTACTGTTTAGCATGTTGTTCAACATAATGACTATGAAATAAAAGAATAACATACACGCATAAATCTTAATGTTACGACTCGAGACTAGTGTACGTATAACTAGTGCAAATAACTGTTTACATAAAAACTGCATGAAAGTTCACTTACACACTTCAGTTTTATTTTTCTGATTTATCAGATCAGGTATTTGATATTTTTATCATTATGTTTCACACTTTCTCTCTCATTTACGCATTAACTGGCTAATTAAAAACAGAAATACCATGATCATACATACCAACACTGCAAAGGGGTTAAAACATATGATTATTTTTACACACAACTGGATCGAAACTGTTTATTAAGGACTATTGAGACAGAAGACACCGAAGATTTCGACCAAAAAGCCGTCCAAGTTTGATCTACAGTCTGTATAATAATAAGCTCTTATTTTCTCTAAGACCAACACCAGAAAACAATAGCCAAGATCCTGCGACCTTTTTAGGAGTCACCATTGGTGTTAATCTAAACTGGGAAAGACATACGGAGGCTACTGCTGTAAAATTATGTAAAGCCGTCTTTTGCATAAGAAACTTAAGATCTAATGTACCCAGGCATGTTCTAGTAACTGCTTATCATTCCCTGTTTGAGTCGCATATCACATATGCTCTGCTGGTTTGGGGACACTCCACACATACCCAGCGAATTTTTCGCCTACAACGGCGAGTTATTAGAGTGATTTGTGGACTGAAGTACAGACAAGATTGCCGAGAGCATTTTAGAATTTTGGGACTATTGACATTACCGTCACTATATATACTGCAATGTCTAATACACATGCATATAAACAGAGATAATTTCATTTGCCAGGAACAAATTCATAGCTATGGAACAAGAGGTAAACACCTAATCAGGCCATCATTTGTTAGAGTCAATAGTGCAAGATACTCTATTAACTACTATTGCATTCAGTTCTTCAATATATTACCTGAAACCATTAAATGTTTGCCACTTAACACCTTTAAAAAAATATTGTTATAATAAAATTATTTATTTTAATAATGTGTTTAATAAAATACAGAGCTACAATAATTGAGATAAAATGTATCGACTTACATATTAATACAGGTGTAATATATTCTTTATTGTAGTGCCTTTATTGTAGAATGAAATGAAATATCCTTAATTGTTTATAATAATTCAAAATGTGCGTCTGCGCAGACAGGTCAAAACTGGTAATTTCATGACGGTAACTTAAGGACAAAATTACTGTAGCTGATGACAGCACCAGAGATTTAAACATCAAGTGTGAAAGCATATCGATCTTAAACATCGGTGAACTTTAAGTTCACTCGTCTTAAAGATCTAGTGTGAAAAGGGTATAAGCGGTAGGTTGTTCAGGCTGGTGGTATAAACTCTGGCGGACGAGAGTCAATGAATTCTTGGAATTCAACTGTTTTCCTATTAAAAACTTGTGCAAATTGCGGAAGAAGTGGTAGTCAGTGTAGGCTAGGTCTGCTGAGTATGGAGGATGATGAAGAAGTTCCAACTCCAATCCCTGTAGTTTTGCCACAGTCAATTGTGCAGTGTGTGGTCTAGCGTTATCATGCAATAAGATAGGAGTCGATCTGTTGACCAATCTAGGCTGTTTTTCTTTAAGCTTTTGCATCATTTCGTCCAGTTGGTTGCAGTATATTTCTGCTATGATTGATGAGCCAGTTTTTTTGTTGTTTTGTTTTGTTTTTAAGTTACCTGTACGAAATTTGAACTGGAAATTTCCAACCGTTCCATTTTCAACAAAATTAATTTAAAAAAAAAGTTTTTGTATTTTTTTTTTTTTTTGAACAAACTGTTTTATTGCTTTTCAAAATATTCGCCTTTAAGATTTATACACTTTTGCATGCGTTCAAACTAATTCTCGAAACATTTTTTCTACTCTGAAGTTGGTATCTCAAAAACATGGTTTTCGAAGGTTTCAACAGTTCTTGAGGTGATGAAATTCGCTGCCCACGTTTTTTTTGTTTGACATTGGGGAACAAAAAAAAGTCGTTAGGGGATAAATCAGTTGAATACGGGCAATAATTTAAATAATCAATTGTTTGACGTGCTATGTGGGAGCTTGCATTGTCATGATGAAGAATGATGCGACGTTTTTGGATGTTTTTCCTTTCATTTGCATGCATGTATATAAAGAAGAAACATGTGTAGCTATCTGTTAATAAGGATATAGTTAACAAGGATGAAAAAATAATTATGAGCATGTATAAGTAAATAGTTATTAGTATTTAAATATTTACTATTCGACTTGTAAAAATTTAGTTGTTACATTTGCATTTATGGAAATATATGCAAAAATTTTAACTATTGAAAAACTATAATTTATTTGCAAATACCAGATTAATATGTAGATTATTAGAACATTTTTTAGTTATTCTTATTACTTAAGAAAATGTTTCGATAGTAATAATTATTTTTACTTTACACTGGGCTTTCTTTAAATATTCCTCTCCAGAAACCCAGTTAAGTATTGAGATAATTTTGGCTGGTAAAATGGAATTTAAAAAATGTCTGAACAATCCAAACATATGTTAGCCATTCTCATAAATGGTTGAGATTGTTGATAAGGTTGAATGTAACAGCGAACAGCGGACAAAAGCTGTAGAAATTGTCACTGATGTAGCAAGTAAGCTGATGCGAGATGCCGCGTAGAACCGTACGCTTATCTCTGATAATCTCTGGTACGTGCGTGCACTGGCAGCCTCTTGCTAACCAACAATTTGTCTAACTCACGCCAGATCAAAGTAACACTATAAGCAAACTGTAGACGGACTTTCAAAATACAAAAATTTATGGAGCAAAGAAAGAAATCGATTAAAGCGGTACCTAACTGGTACGTAGGAAACAAAGAAACGCGGGATTCGCAGATAGTACACCAAAATGAGTGAAAAAAAATCAACAACTACCCGCAATCAATAGTTTGAAAGATATGAGATATTATTTTACCTCGGGCTGTCCCACCGATGATGACGTTGATTAAATGCAAGATGTAGCAAGTCATACCCCTTCTCCTGGTTTTTGTTGATTTACTTATTTATTTATTTATTGACCATAATACAAAATAAAACATTGTTTTAGTCAGTTATACAAGCAATACAATAAGAAGTAAAAATACATGTTGATATGGAGCAATAAAATATTCAATAATTATTAGGGTAGTACAATAATCAGTGACGGACTAAGGAAAATCGGGGACCTAGACAAGGTTCTCATTTCGGGTCTTACTAGTTAAAAAATCATAAAATAATAGAAAAAATATATAAAAATGTCGTCTTGTGGCCCCTCAAAAATACGGGCCCTAGGCAGTTGCCTAGTTTGCTTAGGCCAAAGTCTGCCCCTGACAATAATATATGGTCTTAATATATGGACATAAATAAATTTAACATTAAAAAATTCATCAGTCGAGTAGAATGGGTTTCTAATTAAAAATTCTTACAGTTTACTTGAGATTCAGAAAATACAGGATTTTATATTCGTCTGGCAGAATATTAAAAAAATTTTACTCTAGTAATTAGAGGCATTGCTTGATTTAGTAAAATATGAAATTTTTTTATATTTATGGTTTTTGTTTCTAGTAGCATGAGAGTTCATTTTGTCGCTAGTTGGCCATACATTTCAATTTTTATAAGCGTACAATACACACTGATAAATATAAAAAGAAGGCAATGCCATTGTTTCTAATCCTTTAAAAGCATTCTTACAATAAGCTTTATAGTTAATTTTTGCTAAAATTCGAATAGAACGTCGTTGAAGGGAAACATTCTATTAGCTGAGGCAGAATGTCCCCAAGCTAGAAGAGCATAAGAAATATGTGACTGAAATAGGGCATAATATCCCAGCAAACATTCAACTAACGGCCGAATGCTGGCAAACTGCTTTTATGCTGGTAAATTACTGGCACCAAAAGTAAGTGCAACGCCAGTATTAATAATGTACTTCACATTTGTATTTCGCATTCCGTCTATACGAAGTACTTTACCAGCATTTTATAAGCACTCTTCTACACTCATACTTTTTACTTAAAACCATCAGAAATAAATCTTGCAACTAATGCGATTATTTTGCACTTTACCGTTGCTGGGCCGGCAACTGATACATCAATGGGCCAGTAACGGCCACGGGGACACCGAGGTACTGGCCCATTACTTTCAATGCCGGGGAGTATGTGCTTTACCAGTACTGGCCCGTATAAAAATGTTTGCTGGGATGATATTAACATTATTTGAGATAGTATTAACCAGATTGTGAAAAAGTAATATAGTTTTGCAAATTTTTTTGGCAAGAATTTCTACGTGCTGATTCCACTTCAACACCCAGAAAAATAACAGAAGAAGGATTTGAAAAATTATGGTTTTTACAACTAATTAAAAGGTTTTGAGTCTTCGAATTATTGAAGGATAATTCGTTCGAAAGAAACCAGTCATTTGCTTTTTCAATGATTATATTCTTTTCATTTATTAAATTTAATGATTAGCCAACAAAGTGGCCGAGCTGACTGAATCGCTGTGCTGACTTGTGACAACTTGATATTATTCGGGCGAGAATAATATTTTTATGTTACTACCATTTTCACAATCATTCACCTCTCATCCAGGTGTAGAAGTTCGTCCTCTGGCATTGGCGATTAACCTTGTCGCAGATATAGGCCGAAGTAAAATAAATAAAAATAAATTAATGATAATGAATTAGAGATTATGGTAGCATCATCTGCATATAAAATGGAATCATTTTCAATTCAATTTAAAAAATCGTTTAGGTTGGTATTAGATGTATAATAATTACAAATAGAGTGACCTGTAATTTAATACAGCAAATCTACTAAATTGATTTGTTTGAAATAAAAAAATGTGACTTACCACTTTGGGTCCTATTATCTTATTAAATAATTTTGAAAAACCTGATATTAAACAGAGATGTACTTTTGCAGTGTTGTGGAATTATCAAATATTGTCTATTCTTAGCTTTACAAAACTTAGCTGGTGGCAAAACTAGATCCTCTGAAACAATAGAGCAAGCGAAACAGGCTTAACCAACTGTGTAAAATGAAAATTACTACAGCGGTATGCATTGCTTCTTGCAACACGTGCACTACCAACAGATTCCATTTAATCTAAATGTAACTACACGCCGAACTGGGTCTCGCCTAGGAAATTATAATTACTACCATCATGACTTGAGGAATATTATCTTCAGCGTATATGCATCGCCAACACCGTCACAACCAAATAAAAGATAATACATACTACGGCAATCACAACATTCAAATTATTCAAAATTTAAATTAAAAAGAACATACCGTAAAACGAACTTGACCAGTTTTTAGGTTCAAATTGTCATATCTTTGTGAATGTTAGTAATTGTTTTATTTTTTTTACACTAGAACATAAGTACGGCCCTCTTTTTCTTCTGCAGTTTCAATCCAAGGATTAGTTAGCAGCAGATCTCCATGCGTCACGATCCTGAGCCAGTCTTTTTAGTTAGACGAAGGTGAGGCATCCTAATTCCTCGATCGAATGGTTTCAGGTAAATAATGTGCATTTGAACAAAGGGAAAACTAAGAGCATGATCTTCAAATCGAACAGAAGAAATCCCAGGTCGGACACCGAAGACTTTCTGGGCCTACATTTGGATTCTGGATTAACATGGAAATGTCACATCGATAGATTAAGTGGAAAATTAAACAAAGCTATTTATGCCATACGATGAGTAAGGAAGATATCGAATCAAAAATTAGCCCAAACAACTTACTATTCGCTATTTCATTCAGTCATGGCCTATGGATTGTCTATCTGGGGAAGTTCACCAAAGGCAGAAATTATATTTCTAAAGCAGTCAGGGCCATTGTAAATGCACCAAAAACAGTATCCTATAGACCAATTTTCAAGGAGTTTAATATAATTAAGCCGCATTCAGACCTCTTTAAATTAACGAGTTATAGACTGTTCGTTGTTACGCTCTGACTTATGTTTTAATGCATTCTTTTAACGTTCCATATACCGTTCACATCTGTTATAAATTAGTACGTTATGAATAGCCCGCCATCTGTGAAATTTGAAACCAACTATTTAGCTTCGTAAAATATTTTATATGTATTATCGTTTTTATAATTCTGTTGTCTTAGATTTTAACTACCTAATTACCTAAATTGATCATATTTACTGTCCGTCTTTGTAATTTTGAGTAAGATTTGTTAATGATGACATTATGTTAGGTTATGTTAAGGCATTCGATAACTACGGTGTCACTGATAGAATGCGATAGCCAATGTGTTTATATGTCTGTCTCATTAAAACATCTCACTAGCTATAAGTTTAGAAAATTACGCACAATCCACAATAAACAGCGTATTAAATTTGGAGGTCTGAACGGTTTCACGTCTTATCATATGACAAACTTGCTGGTGACAGTGCATAGGCTATTGATTTAAGAGCTCTGAATGCGGCTTTACGCTTCATGCGCAGTTTATATTTCTGCAAGCCACGGAAATAAAGAAAATATGTGGAAATCTTTGTATGCGCAAAGAATCTCATATTCACAACATAAGATCCAAAGAAAATGTAACCATGCAACAATCACAACTGGAAGTTACGAGAAAGATGAATATTGGATTCAATATTCTTAATAAAATCCCAGCCCATGATAGAAATATAAACGCGAAAAAATTCAAATATATTTTTAAAAAATTCCTTGCCAAACAAGCCTTCTATTCTGTTCAAGAATTTCTAAATGAATAACTTGTATTTATTGTATTTTTAAATATGTAATTGTTTACTTG
The DNA here is from genome assembly GCA_963971575.1 of Liopterus haemorrhoidalis. Taxonomy (NCBI): domain Eukaryota; kingdom Metazoa; phylum Arthropoda; class Insecta; order Coleoptera; family Dytiscidae; genus Liopterus; species Liopterus haemorrhoidalis. Next base: position 41,276,618 of record OZ020619.1, read on the forward strand.
CAAACATTGTTTTCATATACTTTTTTTTGACATAACTTGTAAATTACTTTAAGTTGAATAAAGGATTATTTTTATTATTATTATTATCTCTTTTTTTTCTGCATCTCTTATTTGTTTTTCTTTTATTCTATCGTAAACTTTTAGGTCCTTTGCTGGGAGAATAAAGTTCTCTGGTTTCTCAAACCTCTCAATCAAATGTTTTTCTCTGGAATGAAATTTTTATGTAGTATTTTTTATTTAAAAATCCGATAGAAAACAGACGGAAACAGTATATTCTCGAGAAGGAAGATATCAAATTAATGTATCTAGCTCATAATAACACATCATTCTACATCCTCCGAGCTACTAATTGACATATTCCACACTAAATATGGAATAGGAAGATTCCTTTTCTCGTCCGTGTATGGAATGGCAAACTGCGTTCACATACACTGTTACAAAAAACATAACATAAAAAACTACTTTTTAGAGTTATTTATTATCAGAATTTATTACAGTGTAGTTTAAAAAAATTACATAACCCTAAATGCATTTGACACATTTTTTTCAAAGAGACTAAGTTTGAGTTTTTAAAGACATTAATAAATTGATTTTAAAAAAATGGTATAGGTAATGGTCTTTGGTTTCAACGGAACTAAATGGGAGTTTCGTATTTTTAAGTTGTCACGAAAACAGAGCTTGGCTAAGTTATTTTATTTTTTCATGGCATTTATTAGAAAAAATAAAATAAATAATACATCTTAAAATTTTTGGAATATGTAAGAATTTAAGGAATGAGACATTAAAAATGACACAAAAAATCTAAATTTAAGAAATGACATTTTATGAAATAACCCAACCCAGGTCTTTTCTCGTGACAACCTAAAAGAACGAAATTCCCAGTTAGTTCCGCTTTTTTAACCGTTTGGAATAACCTGTACATATAATCTAAAAATGTTTATTGTAAGTATGATTTACAAAGCTTAAAGTTTTTTCATTAACCCTGGTATTTAAGTGTTTTCACCAATACACTACCCAAAATTAAAAAAAAAAATTAAGACCTACTAGTCAGCATGTCTTCTATCATATTGTATATTTAAAAGGATAAAAGATTTTGGACACAATTTTCAGGAAAATCTCTACTACACATTTTTACCGACCGCCAACATATATAAGGGAGGTATTGTGATCATACCGATTTTTACATTACGAGATTTCGATGGATCTACGAATTGAGGTACCTACATAACGTTTTGACTATTTTTAGCATGATGTCTATTGGTCTGTCTGTCCGTCCGTCTGTCCGTCCGTCTGTCTGTCTGTCCGTCTGTCCGTCTGTGTACACGTGCAGAGCAAATTTGGCTGAAAGGATTTTTATGAAACTTCAAATTTAAGCTTCTACCATCAATGGCACGAGTTGATCAACTTTTGGTAAAAATCGGTCGACTAAAAATGGGAGTTTACTCGTGTAGATTTACAGAAATTATAGCAGAAAAATATTTAGAAAAAATTTATTGAACAAAAGTTGCTATAAAAGCAATAATTAATAACTTTTATTTGATAAAACGGAAAATTTCGAATAATTTTCAATTTTTTCATACTTATATGCAACGTTTCCATGGTCATGATAAATAATATCTCTGTTAGAAAATATTAGGCCAAGTTATTTCTACTCTGCTGCTAGAATGTATTTTATATAAGTACTTTATGATGGCGGTCGGTCCTGTGGTGGCCACAGCTGATTTTTTTAAATACAATTTTTACCGATTGCCAACATATATAAGGGAGGTATTGTAATCATACCGATTTTGTTATTTCGAGATTTCGATGGATCTCTACGAATTGAGGTCCCTACATAACGTTTTGACTATTTTTAGCATGATGTTTGTCTTTCTGTCTGTCTGTCTGTATGTATGTATGTATGTATGTATGTATGTATGTATGTATGTATGTATGTATGTATGTATGTATGTCTGTCGGTATGACTGTATGTCTGTCAGTCAGTCTGTCGGTCCGTGTACACGTGCAGAGCAAATTCGACTAAAAGGATTTTTATGAAACTTCATATTTAACCTTTTGACATCAATGGCACGAGTTGATCAACTTTTGATAAAAGTCAGTTAACTAGAAATGGCAGTTTACTCATGTCAGTTTTAAAATTTTTGCGAATATTTTACAACAGAGAAATATTTCGAAAAACATTATTTAACAAAAGTTGCTAAAAAGCTAACAAATTTTGTTCGAGAAATTTTTTGATAAAGTAGCATAAACTAAACAATGGCGGTAGTACGTGATGGCGGTCGGTCCTGTGGTGGCCACAGCTGATTTTTTTTCATTAACTCAGGTATTTAAGTTTTCATACAATACAGCACACAAAATTTAAAAAAAAATATCTGTTAATATATATTTGTTGACACGAAAAATATAAATTTGTGTACTTCTCAATATCTTTGCCGTATGCGGGTCAATGATCTGTATATGAATCCCAAATTTCAACTTTGTACTTCCAGCTAGACAGCGTAAAAGTTTTTTGGTTATACCTACGAAATCCTTTAGAGGATAACAATAACTGAAAGCAATAGAAAAAATCGGTACCTCAGCTTATTTAATTAAAAGTAAGCAGGTTGATATCTTACTCAGCCTCTAAATTATGCAAAAATATATGTAAATATAGTTTTAAAACATAATTTTTCTTGTATCGACAATTACTATAAATGGGTAGACATATTTTCCATATCTGCAATGGAATTCATTAACTATAAGAAAATTCATTAAAAGTGGAAATAATTTTAATATTATTGACATTTAAGTCATGTTAATCTTGTAAGCTACTTCTTAAGTCATTACAGGTTCTTTAAAGGTCATTTTAGTTAGTTGTAACTATAAATCTAACTTATATCCCATACTTGTCTACTTTTTACTTTAAATGGATCATATTTGTACCATGTACCTTTCATATCAGTTTCTTATGGCGGGTTACAGTTTTACTTTAAATCTTTTATGGCAATATTTGTTAAGAAATGATAAATGTCATAATTTCTAACTAAAATATATTCTCTAACCAAAACTGGATGTAATTGAAAGCCTTAAGGGGATCGTATGTGGTTAGAATATATCTCAAAACATACTTCTCCACAATTTGTTCTCCTCATTTCGACTCGCAAGTAAAATTGGTCAAGTACACAGAAGGGGAAAAACATGGTAAGAATGACTATATGGAAGCTCGCAAGAAAATCATAAGTCAGTTGTCCAATGATGTTATTCTGAACACAGCGCTATTTTATCAGCGCTGTAGACTTCCCAAGTGTTATAAAATTTTTATTAAACCAAGTGTTACCATAAATAGTACAAATATTTCAGTTCAATAGACCATATTAGTAACCACGTCACAAAAAGGGTTTCTGTGCTCAGGGCCGGTTCAGAGGTCGGGACTTCTGATTTTTCCCGAGGCCCCGTGCTTAAAGGGGGATATTTCTAACAATTATTAGTAGCTAGGGCAAGTTTTTGACACCAAATGCATTATTTTCCCGAGGCCCCGCAAAACCCACAGCCGGCACTGTCTGAGCTACTAAGAATGTGGCTGTAATGGTTGCAATTTGGCGCAAAACAATACACTCTTGTGCATTCTAAGACAAAATATTAATGATTATTTAGTTTTAATTAAACAAATACTAAAGATATTTCGATTTTTATATTATTTAACAACGTAACCTATGAATATATCTTCGAATCCTTATTTATATGTTTATAAAAACATTATTCTATAACAAAGTTTCCCAAACTTATTATACTATTATACGTTGTAATTTAACCTATTGTTTGAATTATTTTAGATTTTTTTTAAGTTACCAAAGAAGAATAAATCAGTTATAGTAATGAAATACTTATAAATCAAATAACACATTGTTAATAGTGAAAAATACTTTTCTGGGCTACTAAATTTTGTTTAAAAAAATTAAATGGAAGCCCTTAGTACTCAAATAACGAATAAAAATGATTATCAAAAACTGTTGATTTTGATGTGATTATAGAACAAATATTTCTAGCTATCCAGTTTTATGTTGGCTTCTTACACTTACTAGATACCTACAAAACCCTGAAATCTATGAAAATTCACACTTTACATAAATTTTTTTATTTTGGTCATCTTCCATTCGTCTTCCTTTTTATATTATTCGTCACTTCGATTCGTCTTTCTTGTTTTTTGGTCATTACTTCCATCCCTCTTCCTTTTTATTTTGGTCAACACTTTGAGTCGTCTTCCTTTTTTATTTTTGGCCAACACAACCATCTGTCTTTCGTTTTATTTTAGTTATCACTGCGATTCTTCTATCTTTTTTTTTGGATCACTTCCATCCGCTATTCTTTCTTTTTTGTCATCCCTTTTTTAGTTGCGAGTTAGAAACAAATTGCGCCAATGTCCATATTTTTCAAGGGTTGCTCCAGCTTGATGTTGGTTAGTATTTATTTTTTTGCTTAAAAACGTTGTTCTGATTGTTGTATTCCGAAGGATAGTGAGAAGCCGATATTCAACTAAGACTGGTTTATTTCTTATGAATAATTTTCCTGCTGCGCCTACAGTTTCCCTAATTTCTTCATCAATTTTTCCATAATAAACTAAATTTAAAGAACTGTCTGTCGAATTTATTAGATTTTGTGTATATACTGTTACGCATAAACCATTTAACATATAAAAATAATTAAAAGCATTTAAAGATTCCTCATTAAATTCAAAAAATCATTAGTTCTTCAAATTCCCAACATTTTATTACTCCATTTAACTCATTCATTCATAGAAATCCCGGAAATAGGTTTAATTAAAAAAAACTTTCATTCACTTAATTAAACGTCTGGCTGTCTGTCGTTTTTTTCTGAATTGCGGATCGTTTCTTCTCAATATAACAATATCATAAAGTGAGTGAAATACTCAGTATATATTCCATGAAGGTTCTTAAGTACATGTGTGTGAGCGCCATCCTTCTCATAGACTGATGCGTGAGTGAAATTGGAAGTTACACTGCTAAGATATAGGTTTAATCTAGATTAGAACGCTTACAATGAGAGTATATTCCTCTATCTAAGGATATAGTCTTGTAGAAACGGCCCATAGTACGAGGGCTATTTTAAGTTCCATTGACTTTACAAATAAAGCTGCATTCAGAGCTCTGTAAATCAACACGTTGTACGCTATGGATAAATTTTAAACGAAGTCATTTGGTATGATCGGACATGCTCGTGCTTTGTCGTTGCTATACTACTGTTGAGCGATATAGTACGAGCTTGTCCGATCATACCAATTGCACTCGTTTAAAACTATCCATAACGCACAGCGTGTTAATTTACTGAGCTCTGAATGCAGCTTAAGGGTAATAAGAGAAGTTTTAATATATACACAAGAGTTACTCATTCAACTAAATTATTTCTCAACGTAGTTGCCACCAATATTAAAGCATTTATCGTAACGGGCAACCAGTTAGTCCCCTAGGCCGTGCGGCGTTTAGGGTTTTAACTAATACATTAGAAAAATAATCATAATAATAATAATACAGTTTATGACTTTCTTTCTTCTATATTCTTCCTCCGGTGTTCCTCTCTTTCTTCCTATTCTCTTTTCGGCTTCCGTCTCCGGTCTCCTTCCTTCTTCTTCCCCTCTTTCGTCTCTTTTTTCGCTTTTCTTCCCTCTTTTCTTTCCTCCTCCTTTGCCTCTCTCTTCCTTCCTGTGCTCAGTTCTGTCTTACCTCTCCGCATTCCTTCTTTCCTCGAGTACTCTCACCCACCTTTCTCCCTTTCCTTCTTCACTCAACAGCTCCTTTATCTCTTCCTCCCATTTTATCATCTTTGCACATCTTTTTGTTAGGTGTTCCAAGGATTCTTCCTTCTCCCTACACATTCTGCATAGCCTATCCTCTGGTTTTGCCCAATACCTATTACTCCGTTCTTTATTTCCACATCTTAATTTGGCAATCCTTCTAACTCTGCCCCCTGCATTTCCTCTCCTCCCTTTCAAATATTTAGGTATTCCTACAGTCCTTATTTCTCTATACCTTTTCACATTCCTTGAATTGTCTATTCTTACTGTTCTTTCCTGCTCCTGTACGTCCTTGTCTCTCCTCCTCAGTTCTTCTACTATGTTTCTTCCTCCGTTTCTCTTTCGTTCAGCTTCCTTTGTGTCCATCCCACATCTCCAATAGTACTCTTTCCTTGTTTCTCCCCATTCCGACAGTTTACCCTTTTGTTCTTCCTTCATTCTTTATTCCCAGCATTCTCTCATAACGTCGCTATATACCTTCATAACGTCGCATCGAATTGTGCAAGACAAAACAGAATTAAACCACAAGCAAGTCTGGTACAAAATCAACTCTTGCCATTTTAGCCAATCACATCACTCCATTATTTTCTCTATTTGCGCAGGTTACAAACACATGTAGCTAAATACAAGACGGATGGAAGCGATGACCAAAATAAAAATAAATACCGATGGAATTGATGCCAAAAAAAATTAAAAGAAGACGGATGGGATTGATGAAAAAACTAAAATAGTCTGTGATAGCTCACTCACAAATGGCATGATTCTAAAATCAAGTCAAGGGGGGGGGGGGCAAGCCCGTGAACCCCTCCCCCAGGGTGCACGCTTTGCCAGCAATACTGTGTACCATAGTACACCATTTATATATCATTATTCTAAAGTAAGCATACCTAAAAAATTGTTTACATCTTCCTGAAACGAAACAACATTTTTTTTAACCTGTTCGTGTTAAAAACATCTTTAAGAATTGTTTATGTAAATTCAATCGCCTAGAAATCTATTTCAACACATATATCTGCTAATTCTCAATTTTGAAAAACAGTTTTGGAATTTTAAATAGTGTAGTTGTAATCATCACGTTTTATTTCCTTTTAGGCAAGGTAATTTTTAACCGTTTACTTCTGATATGCTTCTTTAGCCCGAGGTTGTTTCGCAATCACGTTCATCTGTTTCATGATTCATTCTTTTGTTTTATTCAAGCTTCCTTTGCCTTAGGACTCTTCGTGTATTTCCTACATCGCTTTTTATCTTCGTTAAGTTCATTCATATTGTTATTAATTTTATTGTGTTTCGTTTTGTTAGATTAAAATTAATATAAATAATATTGATAGAAAGGAATTTATATAAAATAAAATAGTATTGATGAAAAAATGGTTTGTTTGGAATAATAGGATGTGTGTTTTTTGGAATAACAACCGATTTTGGACAACCTTCACGAAATTCGTCCTTAACGCTACGTACAACCCCCAGAGATTATTAGTTTCTTATACAAAACTAACAATCTGAAATAAAATTAGTGACAATCTATACATCAAATTTTGCACAGAATTTTTATCTATCTAATAGGATATTTTTGATTGTAGAAAAAAATATTGTAAAAATGTTATTGCTCAATAACTTAATAATAGGTATCACATAACAATGTTCTGTAATTTTTTAAATATATATGTGGGTTTCAAATAATATTTATATTTATATAGTTTTGTGTAGAAATGTTCAAATACGTTCAAATATGTTCAAATGTTCAAAACGTTCAAATATAACGTCAACATTTTTTTCGACATGATTGTTTATAGTTTAGAGCCTTCGTCGAAAAATATTATACTTGATGATAATGAAATGCCACTTGGTACAAGTATTCTTTACATAAAATAAATCATTTTTGTCAGCAGCACCTATATTAAGAACCGCGGCAGATTCGAGGTGGCGGCAAAAGTAGATTACCAAATACAGTAACTCTAAGTAATTTTCACAATAGAACAAATTATCTCCAAACATATTTGTAGAATGGAGCTTTAGCTACAATTATCCGCATGGTACACAAATATGCGTCGAATGGTTTACAAGATGGCGTCTATAACGCAATTTGGTTATTTACAATTACATGACAGTTCTTTTTACAATTAAAAATATCCTATTAGATAGATAAAAATTCGCTGAAAATTTTGATATATAGATTGTTACTAATTTTATTTCTGGTTGTTAGTCTTGTATACGAAACTGTTCGGTTGTGCGCACCCTTAAGCGAACTACGGCCACGATTGAAGTCGGCAAACCATCGATAAACAGTCGTCCTGGAAGGTGCTTCATCGCCAAAAGTCGAATTAAGTTCATCGATGCACTGTTGTTGGGTTACTCCATGTCGAAAGTTGTAAAAAATAATCGCTCAAAAATGTTCACGATTTAATTCCATTTTTGGCCGATGAATTCTTTCAAGTTATTGTAAACAACACAAATAGCGCTTTAAAACGTTCCGTCATAAATATCAAACTTTTCGATAGAAGCGTCAGTTGCCAGATGGCAGCACCTGTTTAGAGCAATCTCGAAATATATAATTGGATATAATGCCGGGTTTACATTGGTAGAGTAAAAGAGCTAGTAACTAGCGCAAATACTACGCGCTTTACTCTACTATCTTATTTTCGGGATAGTAGATGTTCGTACACAATTGGCATACTATCTTATTTTCTGTGTTTAAGTGTCAAAACACATTTGACATCTTCACTATGATTCTGCTGTGCAATTATCTTTTTGCAAAAAATAGTTTATGAATATGAATATACATCGTCACCAGCGTGATGCCATTAAAAATGGTATATTGTATTACATCATTTCTTGTGGAGGAAATAACTGATTGTCTTATTGAAGAAATCGATACAGAATAGCGAACGAAAAAATTGATTGATAGAAGAGCTACCCATGACGCATCAGTCCTTCTATTTCGTGAATTAGCTGTGGAAAAACAAAAAGAGTACAGACTATGTTTAAGAATGACCAGATTATTTTAATAGGCCATTAAATTTAGTTAGTCTAATAATACAACACACTGATATACTAATGAGGGATGCGATTCCAGCAAAAATAAAATTGGAATTAACGCTTTGTTTCCTAGCCATAGGAAATAGTTATCGTAGTCTACATCTTTTTCGTGTATCAAAGACAGCTATTCACAGATGATTTCAAAAATCATCAATTAAAAATGTTACGGAATTTATATAAATAAATTATTATAACTTATCTAATATGTTTTTTTTTTATATTTGTTATGACAGGTTACCGCTTGCCGCCAATTTGAAATGAATCATTTTGCGTAGTGGGGGAAAAGATAGTAGCTAGTAAATACGTCGACGAGCTAGCTGCTATCCTAGCCCAGCTACTAGAAGCTAGTACTCTACTAGTCACATTGTCAACATGTTGTTTACACAGGGATAGTATCTAGTTTCTAGTTAGTTGCGCTAGTTACTAGCTCTTTTAAGTATCATTCACAGCTCATGTTTTAATAGATAGTACGTAATTCATAGTGTTAATGTTAACGCATAAGAATGTTAGTTCTACACAAATCCGTATAAGCATTCATAGCTCCAATTTAGTGGATAAGCGTAAGAAAATATTTAACGCATAATGTTAAAAGTTTGTATATCTCAAACTTCTGACATTAACATTAACATTAAAACACTGACAACTGTCAAAATGAAGGAATATATTATACTTGAAATTCGAATAAGACTTGTGGATGCAGCTTGTGACATAATTATTAGTAAAAATGTTGAAAGTAATATTGAAAAATAGATGTGAAGTGAGAATTTTTACATATTTCAGGGTTTCGCAGGTATACAGTGATACATTTCAAAATAGACGAATATATTATACAGGAAATTCTAAAAAGAATTGTGGTTGCAGTTTATGATGTACTAATTAATAAATGTGTTGAATCTAATAAAAAATTGATGTGAATTTTCACATATTTTAGTGTTTTTCAGGTATCTAGTACCCAAGTTAAAGCAGTTATATGTGTGAAACATTATTTTTTTTGCGGTAATCAAGTCAAAATGAACAATATTTTGAAAATAATGTACCGTTTGTTATTCTATGTAGGTACTAATAGCTTTTCGTTAAAATACTACATGATCTTTTAAAATAAAATGTATTTTTTCAACAATAAAAAAATTAATCAGACAAAAATTCCTTTTGAACTATTTTGGTTTCCATCAATGTACATTATTGAGATTTTTTTCAGAATTTTAGACCAACACTTCTGGGAAACAGAGTGGAAACAAAAGTTAACTTTTTTTGTGAAATCAAAAAGTTAGGTTAGAGTGAGTAGCTTCAGAAACATTATAGTTATTTTATTTAATAATTAACTTAATAAATATTATTTTGATTCTTTTTAGAAGTACATTAATAAAAAAAAACAATACATATATTTAATAACAAGATATTTTTATTATAAATTGTTTAGTAATTTCTATTGCGTGTAGATGGCAGCTAGATCGATTTATCTATTAAAACATGAGCTATGAATGGTACCAAATTGTTGTGACTAGCCACTAACATTATCCATTAACATTATGCATTATGAATTACGTACTATCTATTAAAACATGAGCTGTGAATGATACTTTACTCTACCAATGTAAACGCTGCATAACCTCTAGTTCTGAATGACAAAAACAACGTGTCGTACCTATGTTGAATGCTATACATGCGGCAAATAAAAAATATTAAAGAAGTGGCACATTCAATCAGTTTGAAACATTAAGTATTTTTTTAAGGTAAACTATTACTTAAACAATATTGTAAACATGATGTATATAAACATAATTAAAATTTTAATTGAGTTTTAGTTGTAAGTGTGAAGTCGTGAACTGGTCAGATAAACTCATACATCAGTCTACATAATTATATGTTGCGTTTATGTTTATATTTTATGCGGGCATCTACTTATTTTAATGAAAAATTTAATGATTTTTCTGATCAGATATTTGTTAACTACTGTCACGATTTCTTCATAAACATTTAACACCTCTCTTGTTTTAATCTGGGTAAAATTAGTAACTTTATTTTACAATAAACAGAAATTCATGACTAGGAGCTTAGTTGGTTATAGCAGTTTTGCGCTCTTACGTAGGGCCGGGGACGTGGCCCCCAGTCTGCATATTAGCCATTAAAAATGAGTGACATTCATTTCGAGCAACGGTGTGCTATCAGGTTTTGCTTCAGACTTGGGCACAGTGCAGCGGAAACTTCAGTAGGCTTACGGAGACATTGTTTTGTCAAGGACCCAGGTTTTTTGGTGGTTTAAGGCATTTTCAGAAGTAAGAGAGTTGATTGAAGATGAATCACGCAGCGGAAGGCCTTCATCTTCAAAAACCGATGAAAATATCGACAGAATCTGAGATCTTGTGCGTTCAGATCGGCGGTTGACAGTCTGAATGATCGGGGAAGAGTTGCATTTGACTCATACTACCATTCATCAGATTTTGACCAATAAAATTGGGCATGAGAAAAATCTGCGTAAAAATGGTTCCAAAAAACCTTTCACAGGACCTTCAATAAACGAGTTTTTGGCAAGTAAAAACATTCCTGTGCCTCCTCAGCTTCCTTATTCTGACTTGAGTCCTTGTGACTTTTTTCTGTTCCCAAGATTGAAAAATCACCTCAAGAGACGTCATTTTGGGACAATCGAAAACATTCAAACGTCCGTAACCAGCTGAAAGCTATTCCAATATCCGAGTTCCAGCACTGCTATAAGGATTGGAAAAACCGTCTCAAGCGCTGTGTGGCTGCCCAAGAAATTTTGAGGTAGACAATACTGAAAAGTAATTCTATTCGAATAACAAAAATTTTAAAAATTAGTCCGGTTACTTAATTTACACACCTCGTATATATATATATATATACGAACACTCATTTTTTTATTATAGTGAAGTGATATATATTCTTCTATTTGTCAAATTATATCTGTACTTACTGATAACTCTTGATAAATACTTTTTATAAAATATTGTTCATCCATTATCAAGCGCCATTTAATTCATTAGTTCAAGAAAAAAACGTAATAAAACTGATCGCACGGCATTCGCATTTTTAATAAGTTTATAAAAGTAGTTTAACGATCAGCCGCTAGAGTTCGCATGAGTTTGTACCGTTAACTCCTACTCAATGTTTTCTAAATCCTAATTGAATGGACTAATTCTTAGAACGAGTATCTCGCTACATGTGTTCTTCGCATTTTTACATTTTGATAAGGAATTATTAGACACGACAGGCAGATTTTTAGGTAGTGTTAAGTTAATGACTATAATTTTGACACCTGTAATTATTTAACAACAGAAAAGGAAGAAAATTTGTTAGTAAAGGAGTACTAGGGATGAGGAGTTCACTTAATAGAAGATCTAACAAGTATAAATGGACAAGATGTCCTTGTACTTGAGGAGCATTACTTAGCCGATAGTCGGAAGAAAAAAGTATGGTTCAATCTATAAGCTCATCAAAATTAAGTGATACCATTCGTTCAGATGTTGAAAAAGTACTATTATTTTGTCCCAGTTGCTCTAAGCACTGCTGATGCAGCTGTGGTACAGATACAAAAACATAAAGAAGATATAAACTACGGACGTATGTTGGGTACGAGTACTTCAAACACGTTATTGATAGATTTTTCAGAATTATGTGAACTTGATATATAATTGTTTATCGGATCTTTTTTTTATTTAATTTTTTGGTCTTAGCTACCGATGGACATTAACCAGTATATCTTTTATTTTTATTTTGGATACTAGTAATTTTATGACAAATATAAACATACATGCCATCACCGGGATTCGAAATGAAGCCCTCATGGTTAGCAGTGAAATGAGCTGACCACTACGCCATAGCGACCGGCCTTATCGGTTCTTTATCGATCAATCGAAAGTCTCGTGAATTATATCAATTTTGATAGAGTATACGTCTTCGCAGTTGATATGGGTGTCGGCCCTGGAAATAGAGCATAACAAAATAGGATAGATTTCAAATGCTTACTATTTGACACAGCATTTGCCCCTTTGAGCACAGCAGGTAGAACTCCTGCTGAACATTTGCATTTATTTTGTAAAGCTACCGCTAGGAGAGGTTATTATTAGCATTGGGCGTAGAACTTTTTCTAATGATTTATTATAGAGTTTCCCTAACTTTTTGAGCCGCGGAGCACTTTTCACGAGAAGAATTCGTCGCGGAGCACTATCAATACTATATATATATAGCAACACTAGTAGATCGCGGAGCACCAAGTGCTCCACGGAGTACATTTTGGGAAACTTTGATATATTATCTTTATACGCAAGCGCAAATATATTTTAACGCACTCCTACAAGCTCTGCGCTTGCGTCTGACGATAATAAACTGTTAGAAAAGGCTCTACGAACAGACCTTTTATATCAGATCAATTTATCAGATATATTATAAGTTATTATAGAATAAATTATAAAATATATGCCCGTTTTAAATTTACAAATTATCTAAAGCATTGCAATATATTTTCTTTAAATGTATGTAATATAAAAACCTACAAATGATTGTGTTTGAATGATCAAACTATTCGCAATAACGAGTTCAACAATACACGAGTGATACTTCCTGCGATGTATCGAAACTTTGGGTTTGAAAAGAGGGGGCACTTGAAAGTACGCGAGGCACAAATGACGTTATTCCACGCCAATTCGTCAGTCATAACTCGGCAATCAGAAAGGGTACATATATGCGTGTTTGACCGTATAAATGACTCGTATAACGAGTTCTATAATACTAATGCTGCGTTCAGAACCTCGAAATTAGAAATTAGAAACGAACGTTGAATTAGTACTTAACATTAAATTTGTACGTAGAAATTAAGTGGTGTTCATAATTAAGAAATTAAGACACTGACAGCGTTTTATCGGTAAATTTTTATGGATTTCTACTTTATCGATCGATATTTGACAGTTGTTTAGATTTGTTAATGAGGTTTTGAGTGTTACATTTGCCATTTTTGGAAATAACACTTTTTGTACTGTGTATATTCGGCACTTTTTAATTTTTACGAAATATCCGGGATAAAATGACAAATTGACCAGGACGCTGGGACCAAACCGGGACTTATGGTAAGCCTATGTATAACAAACATTTAAGGTAATTCTAATACTAATTCTAATTTCTAATTTCGAGGTTCTGAAAGCAGCATTAAGTGCTAAAGCAGCAAATTAACATCCGTAACGCAATGCAAAACTGGAAAAAATTACAAAAATATCGACTTAACTTCGAAATATTGACCAAATCTATCCAAAAGGGTATAAGATTCGGGTGTTTGAAAAACAACAAAATGCCGTACAAAATCAGGTCCATTGAGTTGAATATGAACCAGGCTTTAAAGCCTTAAGATAACACATTCTCTCGTAACATTTCTTCAATGAAATCTGTCTGTTCCCATACAACACGTATTCAGTCTGATTGTAAATTCAAACTGCGTATGTTACCAATCCGGATAGTACAAGATGTAGGCAATAAAGTGCGTCTTCTTGATTGGGATTCCGGAGTCCAAGAGCTACACAGCACGGTAACGACTCGATTAGCTAGGTGACCAGCCAATTATCACCTGATTTATGACCTAAACGCTTAACTACATGAATTATTAAACCGAAATTAACAAAATAGAGCACGTGGTTTAATTAAGAAATTGTTAATTTTACTATTTTTTTTTTTTTTGTTTCTGTTGAGTAATATTTGAGTCATTTGTTTTGTTTAAACTATGTTTTTTAGTTCTTAGAATGAATTATTACTGTCATTAATTCATCATCTGATGAGCAATATCATATTCAAGATCATCTTTTATAGAGAAATGACTAATATCAAGTATTTAATGTATAAAGGAGTAGTTTACTTTCATTTTAAGAATTCATAATACCACAGAAAATAAGCGGTAGAGTTTAAGGAGAGTTTTGGCGTCGTGGATAAGGTATTTCAATTCAAAAGTTTTTGAGAATTTTTCAATAAGAGTTTCAGTTTCAGAAAATTTGGTGGTAGAACATTACTTTTTATAGTTCTTCGACTTGAAATCTACTTATAAAAAAAGATAATAACAATAATACCGGATAATGATATTGTTTATTAAAGCATTACTAGGAAATTAAATTTAAAAAAATGAGATTTTATCAACAATTTTTAATAAAATATATTTCATTTTTTAAGTTTTAAAATATTATAGATTACTGGACGACCTACAATTTATTTTGCTATGATGGGATCGGTCGCAGTTATTCGTCAGAAATTTGTTCTGATCCGATCGGATGAAAACGCATCCAAAGGACGCGCTTCTATTCATTTTGCTGTGATGGGATCGTTCGCAGCTTGTCGTCTGAAATCTGATCGGATCGGATCGGATGAAAACACGACCAAAGGACGAGTGGCCTAAAGGTAATGACCGTCAGTAATACGGGTACGGTACTTGGATTTTATTAATTTCATTTGGGAGAATGTTGTCTAGCAAAGATACCAAAATAGGGTTTCATTTTCAATGCACACAATAGGAAATACAGTAATTCTTCCCTCTTTAAACAAATTCATCGAAATCGACTACTTAAGAATAAATCCCCTCGATAAAAAAAAACATTGTTTAAAAATTTGTGCCCCAGTAAACACTAGGGTTCCCAATAAAACGATTGGGAACACTGTTTCTTCTGTTTGACAAGAAATTTTATTACTTTAGATTAGTCAAGCTAAAGACTCATTTATAATAAAAATATATTGAATATTATTGTCAAACAAATTGACAATGAGGATGAAATGTAAAAAAAAACTAAGGAATTTACCCGAGAAATTTAAGTTTCTTTATATATGCTGTTCACTTTTGTAATGACAAACCAGATCTAGTTATTTTGGTTATTTTTATAGTGTATTACGGACTTAAAATGTCAATTAAAAATATTCCTTATGCTGTAAAACCGACTTTAGGTTTATAGGTTATGATCATTATTAAGAAAGTGACATTTTTTATAATTTTTTAATACCAACATGACATACAATTTCAAAGGTGCTCCTCTTAGTTTGTTTTTACAAAAATGAACAGCATATAGATATTCTTTATAGAATATTTGTACAGTATATTGAATATTTTTATGATTCTCTAGGATATTTTTTGTTAGTTTTAAAATTCAACTCACGTATTTCATCCAT
This sequence comes from Liopterus haemorrhoidalis, assembly GCA_963971575.1. Taxonomy (NCBI): domain Eukaryota; kingdom Metazoa; phylum Arthropoda; class Insecta; order Coleoptera; family Dytiscidae; genus Liopterus; species Liopterus haemorrhoidalis. The sequence continues at coordinate 41,292,591 of OZ020619.1, forward strand.
GCTTGAATTAAGATTCAAACCCGGGAACTAGGTAAAACAAATTCGTGTTGCCTCCATATTTGGCAATATATTCCTCACCTGAAACCAAAAAATTGATTAATAATAAATTAATTTATAAATAACATAAATATATATATTTTTTTATTTTTTATTTAAGATTCAAAACATTAAACTTCATATTTAAGCTTTTGACATCAATGGCACGAGTTGATCAACTTTTGGTAAAAATCGATTAACTGGAAATCTGTGTTAACTCGTATCGGTTTTAAGATTTTTGAGAATATTACACAACAGAGAAATATTTCGAAAACATTTATTGAACAAAAGTTGCTATAAAAGCAATAACTAACAACTTTTATTTGAGACAGTTTTTCGATAAAGCAGCATAAATTAAAAAAGTACTTTGTGATGGCAGTCGGTCCTGTGGTGGCCACAGCTAATTTTGTTTCGTTGTATTACAAGGCAAATGTGTGTCTTAAAAACATTTTTGGATGGTAAGGGGTTAAAGCTCATGAGCACTCCTGCTTCCTCCCCCCTGATTGCACACCTTATTCAAATATGCTTTTTTAAAGACATATCTGAAAAAAGTGTAGGTGTATAAAGGCTTGAGATTGACTGGTAAATATGGTACTAGATACTAGTTGTACTAATTTAATTGATCAATAAAATTAATAAATTACTTTGGGAGATATTCTGCAATGGGTTTGCCAGAAACGATTCCTCGTATATTATGAAATTCGTTTAAATTTATTTATTTAGAGATAGGCTAAACAATAGGATCACTCTTGAGCTACAGAGTGTTCCCAATTACAGCGTAGATCAGTATACATAAATTAATAATTAATTATTAATTAATTAGTAATTATTAATTAAATCATAGATAAACTTTGTTAAATCATTTCCCAATTTTTGCAAACACTTATAATTTCTACACATCTGAATTTAGTTAATTGTGAAATTTGTCCATATGTGATTTTTTTCAAGGACTTTAACATATCATCAAGGATCATAAAAATGCCCTTATTATTCAGTAAAGTGTATGATCTTCAGCCTTTTAATTTTAATTGACTTGCAATTCCGACAGTAAGCCTTGACATAAAAAAATCCCCAGACATTGTAAATTACAGATGTCCCAAAATGGAGTTATTACAAAAAAAAGACATTAAAATAAGTAAATAAATAAACGAATTAATTAAATATGGACCTGTTCGGTTTATAGGAAAATGGAGAATGAAAATATTTAAACAGTGAGCGTATAATAATACATACAGCCAGACATAAAAGCAATAGTCTTGATATATAGAATTCATTCCTCGAAGTACACACCCACAAAGATGTGTTTAAATAACGTATTGCCGGTAAGTTGTAATTAGCTCCCCAGGGAGTGAAACACTTGTAATTAATAGTATGTGTATTTACATGATATCGGTACATTTTTAAAGCTCTAGACATTATTTATTTTATACGTATGCGACACATACGGTGCGTATTATTACCGTTACGATTGTCAGAATGTGTAGCATGTGCTAACTCAAGGTTTGTCACACCTTGTTCATTTTTTATGCTGTTTTATGTTATGTAAAGATTTTTTAATCATAATTATGTGATCTAAATATGTTGTTTTTGATGAATGGGGTTTTTTTTGGTATGAGTAATGCTTGTTATCTACTAAAATATTGTTCTTAACCAACACATCCGGAAAAACGTACCGGAAAGATGATGATTTTTGAAGTTCGAATTCTTTCAAAGTGTAGAGAAAGTTCCAGAATTACGTGGAAAGATGGAATTCAAAGAAAGGCTACAAGATAAGGGAAGAAATGGTAAGAGACTAGGATTTTGATACAAAATAGAAAGACAATTATTAATGGCACACGGATCCTCTTTGAAACAACTCATAGACCCCTGGTTGAGAAATGTTTATGTAGATGATATTTGTCTTATAACGCCAAACAATGATATGTGATCCAATGTGGGGCATCTGGAAAGACCACTTGATAGAGCAAAAATTCATTTCATATTTCTCATTTTAATAAAGCAGCGTATCTAATACCCTTATTCTGCACATTCTTACACCAAAGTAACAAAAAAACTGGCCAGATGTGCGTGTTATAAGATAGAGTCTCAGGCATAAACTCCGCCGTAAGCTTATCTTATTTAGAATAGCTAAATAAATCTAAACGGTATCAAATATTTCACAATTAGTTCATATTTCAACCGCTAGTAGTGCTGCCTAACCTACAGCTGACCTGTGATTTTTTATAACATTTTTTCAATCATGTTCTGTATTAGATCACGCAGGAATATAGTAATGATTTTTGACTGACTATGACTGATGATTTTACATGACAGGCAGTGTAAGACAGCAGTATTTAATCGGTTTGCTTCTTAGATTAGTCCAAGAAAAGAACTGCCAATGTTTAAAAATCTTATTAACCAACTTAAAACATTTATCTACAAAACTTTGGGGTTTATACAGAAACCAAATACACCAAAAAGACCTATTTATAGAACCAGAGCCGCCACTAAATTTTCATCTGCAAGGTTTTAGCTTTGTGTCAAGAAAGAAAATGAAGACGAATTGAATTGATGAACGAAAAAGGGAAAATGGATCGAGGTGATAGGTAAAACAAAATAAGAGGCATCGACGAACACATTGATAAAACAAATGGTGGATCGAGCTGATGAAGAAAAGAAAAAGAAAATCCAGAAACAGACTGGTTCCATTGACCCCTTTACGCCCCCCCCCATCATCAAGAGGGCTGTTTCTGTACATCAGTTGCACTTACGGCATTCCACAACAAAATGTAACAAGCCAGGAATATGAAAAGAACCAGACCGTGAGTAGTGGATTGGAAACAAAAGAACAGAATAAAATGGGAGACCAACACAGCCCCAATTAAAAGCTGATAAACTAGATGTTAAAAATCAACTCAAGCCCGTAAGCCCCCCCCCCCCCCGGTGCGCGCTTGCATTACAGGATATCTTCGTCAATATAGATCCAGCTTAAGAAATATCGCATCTCAAAAATGCCGAGAAACTCATAATACTGCCGAAATATGGTACGACGCAAACAAAAACAAACACCAGTGCAGCTATAATAACAATTACAGATCGACCCACCCTACGAAGATTGTCGTAACTCAAAATTAAAAATTTTTGAGTTATGTCAGTTAAAAATTTGAATACACGATATTCTTTATGTGAAAAAATATATATATTTCTCACAAATCTGTACGTTATGCTACCAGAATTATAGTTACGAATATTTTCATGAAAAGATTAAATTATTGAGTTACGACGATCTTCGTAGGACGGGTCGAGATGTTAGATGATTGCTGCTTCGTTATACCAAAAGGAAATATTTATCAGTATTTGTTTTATTGCTAGTTGGTTTAAAGTTTGAGAACCACTGATTTACATCATTTCAAATGTTGTTAAGTTTAAAATTTGAGGCTAAAAGACCAATTGAGAATTAATTATCCGGTTGGTGCTGTGTTTATATCCAGCGTTGAGTGTTCCAACCAAATTGATTTATAATAAACTTTAAAATTACTTTTTTCTATCAATGAATGAAAGAAAGTTCAGATAAAAAATTTCCACATGCTTTTCTATATGTTTTTCATATAAATAACTATTTTAATTTATGTATTTGATTCTTGCAATAAAAAGTCCTGCTGTGCATATTACTCTTTTTACAAATAACAGTACATAAATTGATAATCAGATAATTATCAGTTATCTCAAGGACAAAGATTTTATTAATTATTTCTGTAACCTTGATATTTGTGCTACTACACTACAAAAACAGATATGTATAAAAACGATGTGAGTCTGTACAAAGTAACCGATTATGGGCGAGTGTTACAAAATACCTTTTACGCTTAAAATAATGTTCCAGTGCGTACGGTTTCGGCAATTGTTTCGTGTACTGTCGTATTCTTATACGATGGTACACGATCGTCTATGACAGTATAAAATGGCCTATGAGCCTGGTTTATTATGAAGGTGCAAGTAGTTGCTTGAGTGCAATATATCTACTAAAACTTGCTGCATCTCTAGTCCAACCAACGGAGTTGCCAAGCTCGTTAAATCATGTAGTTTTGACTTGTAAAAACAGTCTGAATTGTGAGGTGGCTAGTTCAAGTCTCCGTTGGTGATATTATTCGGGCAAGAATAATATGTTAACATCACTCCCATATTCATAATCATTCAACCTTCATCCAGGTGTAGGCGCTCGTCCTCTAGCAACGGCGATTAGCCTCGTTGCAAAAATAGGGTGATGTAAAATAAATAAAAAACATCTTCAGGCCAGATGCTGGAAATCAAATTCATAATAAAATATTAAAATTTATGCCGGTAAGCGGCATAAATTTTATGACGTCAATTCGATAAATGTCGGTAATTCGCTACATTAAAGACATTTTGTTAATAACAATGAAATATGTGATTTGCTACAAATTATCAGGTCGTCAAGGATTAAATTTGTAGTTAATAATATTGCAAACTTTAACAGCTTATTATTTAAAATAAGCTTAATATTTTACCGTTCTGTTTTTGGAAAGTTATACAACTCGCCTGTTTAAAGAAATCATTGTATGCACTAAAAAAATTCAAAAACTTTTTTTTAATTAATTTTGTTTAAAATGGAACGGTCGGAATTTCGCACTATTATGAAGTATGAGTTCTTACGTGGAACTACGGCATCGCAGACCGCGCGAAACTTTAATAGTGTATTGCCTCTAGTGTTACTACGCAGCAGACAATATCAGAGTGGTTCGCCAAAATTCGTACAGGTAACTTAAAAACAAACAAAAAACTGGCTAATCGATTACAGCAGAAATATACTACAGCCAACTGGACGAAATAATGCAAAAACTTAAAGAAATACAGCCTAGATTGGTCATCAGATCGACTCCTATCTTATTGCATGATGACGCTAGACCACACACTGCACAAATGACTGTGGCAAAACTACAGGAATTGGAGTTGGAACTTCTTCATCAACCTCCATACTTACCAGACCTAGTCCCCACTGACTACCACTTCTTCCGCAATTTGGACAACTTTTTAATAGGAAAACAGTTTAATTCCGACAATGCTGTAAAACTGACCTTCCAGGAATTCATTGACACTCGTCAAATATGGGTGCATACTTTGATGAATAAAATAATTCCTTATATTTGTAAGTTATTAACCAACTTTGCCTTTTTTTCTACAAATTTCATCCTTGAAGACCTAATATAATTACAAATTATAATTTCCATTATTATTTATTGCGGCTTCCCAACGTTGTACTAATTTCTCGATATCCTCTCTGAAGAAGTTTTCTGATTTTAACTCAAAATATCTGATCAGATCTGCTTATCTCCGAGTGCATGTTGTTATAGACCTAAATAGATGAAAATCGGGCCGCAGATGAATAAGGTGGTTGTGGAATAATTTCCTAGTTTAAGTTCTGAATTTTTTCGCGGGTTATTTTAACTGAGTGCGGACGTGCATTATCATCATGAAAAATATTCTTTTTCGGTTAAATTTTGACGTTTTTCTTGAAGTTTCTTATTTAGTGTGTTTGATTTCGAACTTTATCTGATTACAACCCTGTATTATCCGGAGGCGATAGTCACTTTAGTGCTCCAGTGTTCGCCTACACGCATGCGTAACCCACTCGTAGCCCACTAAGATTTCTACCACGCTTCTGTCTGTCGCATTTAAATAACGTAAGTTTGATTGCTGGAAAGAACTTTTAGAACGTGTTTTCGGTCACTGCTTTTACAAGTCATTTGGGATTTGCCTGATTGCCCTGACGGCTCATTTGACTTTTTATGGTGTCGGACGTTTTTCTGGTGTCAGATGTTTATGGTACACCAGTCGACTTTGATTACTGTTAACTGTTAAAGGGTTCTTAATAGGTTGGAGAGTTTTGAAACCAGAAACATTGATTTCAGAATTGTGAGGCACAGTAGCGGCTCGTTCTTTAGAAATGTGGGGTTACAACTGTTATCGGTACCAATTATATAAGTTAGCAGTTACTAACTATCCATGTCTTCTTGATAAATATATATTTTTGTACAAGAGCATTTATAATGAAATGGAAATGAACTAACTTTCAGATTTACCAACATCCTAGCTTATTCCTCTTCTCAAAATAACAAACAATGGAAAGATGTGAATTTTTACATCACAACCACAAATCCAAGTATATTTATTTTTTACTGAAGATGGATTGCTTTATGTTTAAATTTGGAATAGAATTCTAAGTCTTTTTATTTCAGCCTTATCGGTGGAAGATCAACTAAAAAGTGGCTCCGTTATTAAATTTTGCATACATTTCATTTTTACGAAAATGAAAACGCTGTTAACACGCATGTACACTGTAAGGCGGTAGCTGACGTACTGAGTTGCAATCACCATGCAACCTACTTAGTGGAATAGACTTAAATTGCGTTTGTGGACTCGCCAATTAGCAGGCCTTTAATGTAAGCAGTGTGTTGGTGCTGGTTTGCATTTTGAATACAAACCAGCCTGCTAGAGTATATCACAATAGGAATTTAAGTGAAAATGCTCCTGTAATACAGTAATTCCTGGCCCGGGTAAACAAGAATTCCACTGTATCCCCGGAAAACTATAGTCAGGATGACAGATAAAATCTGCGCGTAGATAGAAATTGTACTTTATTTTGTCTGTATATAATATATAAGAAATGTTTATGTGTTGTGCTTATTTTTCACTCAGACGCTACTATAGAAACGCCACAAAGGGATCCAAATACTGATAACTGATGACAGCTAACTACATAAACAAAGTGTGCAGTCAAATTGACTCCAGTCTGGACCTATAAACACTATTATTTCATTTGATATTGCTAACTTTTTGTTCAATCAATAGTATTTATTTTTTGTCTTACAAACTACATTTTCATTTACATTAATAATATTAATAAAAATAAGAATAATAATAATAAGTGTGTTCATATTTATTTGTGCTTCAATTTAACAGAACACCCACTTTACTAAATTGAACTTCTGGCCGCTAGAACCTTGTTCATTCAGTCCCTTCCCTTTCCGGTGTCGTCAAGGATTTCTTTTCTGATCCTACTTTCTTCCTGCAGTTCTCTACATTCCCTTAAATGGTCAATTGTTTCCATTTCTTCCTGACACAGTCAGCATGCCCTTTCTTGCTCGTCCCTTCAGTAGCAATTTGCTTTCTCTTCATTTCCTATAATTTGTTAAGTTTTTGTTATAAATTACTAAATATTTTCAAAAATATGACTTTGTATATTGCCCCCCAATCTGGAAAAAGTTCGGCGTGCGCCCATTATTATTACGAATATATTACGTTGATTATTAGGTAAAATTAAATATTTTTTTCCTCTTTTTAGTCTTTTTGGAGTTGCGCAAAACTAAAACCAAAACAAAACTGCCACTGATTTTGATATATTTCCGTATCATTCTTAGGGTTAACGTTTACTTTCTTCAACTATTGTTATTAAAATTGATTTATAATATTCCACCAATAACAATTTTAACGATTATATTCCTATAAATATCATTAATTTTTCTCTTCCTAAATTATGTGTTTAGTAGCTTCGGGCAAATAAATTCATAGATCGTATTTGGTAAAATTGACATCTTTTATTTATGTCCGTATGATATCGAGATAATTATATACGCATGTATATTAATATCATGTTTATTTGTAGTTGAAAATAATACTTTACTTCAGGCGAAAACTATTGGGAATATAGAAAATCTATTGGTACTATTTGAGACTTCAATGCTCGGTTAGAATACTTTCCTTTGAAACCAGATTTGGACTTTGGAGCAGAATAAAACAGATGGGCAGTTATTTTGTAAAATACAGGATAAACGCGATAGATATAAACATGGCTGTGGAATTAAGTCGGGAGTCGGTTACTTTTTGGTGGAGTCGGAGTCGGAGAGTTGTAGTCGGTACAAAACTCTGGAGAAATCATTTACAGTGGATATGATAAATTATGTTGTGATAGAAGAGAGAATATCATAGAGCATAAAAGATTTATGATGGGAGATGAACATCAATTGCATAATGATAATACCAAAATTTGGTTATAACAGGAATATAATTTTGTTTTCAATCTGTTCGTTTTTTGTATAGATCTGCAATCTCTTATTTCACTGTAAGTAATACCTGAGTTCATGAACTCCAGTCTTAACAGTTTCATCTTAAGAAATAGTTTCAAAATAGTTTGGATCCATTGAAAAAAGTGACACAAATCTAGGCGGATGTTAATCTAATCTTTGCGCATTTAAAATTCTTTCCGCTCCGTTGGTACTCATCTTAAAAAAGTCACTTTTACTGCGACAAAAAGCCTTAGAAACTCTCTTATACGTTAGAACTATTGCCTAGTAATAATGCATTTCATGAAAGCGAAATTACGGGCACGTGTTTCCAATGTATCAAATGTCATTATTCGTATAAGCGGTATAGGAGAGCGCAAGAGGTAGTTTAGTACATAATTATATCGAGCGGCCACTTTCCAGCCCACAGGCTAACTTTGCAAGAGTTATAGTTGTCATAAAATAGAGTGTTTTTTTTTATAAGTACTTTTTTAGCTTCAGGTTAAAAAAACACATTAGGGGTCTTAGGAATTTTATAAAAATAAAATACAAATAATGAATAGGACAAGCGCTGAAAGAATGTGTAAGGGAAGTAATTTTGGTTGTTTCAGATATAAAATTTCATAGTGGCCCTCCAGGGGCAAAAAGTAACCTTGGTGTGAGTTCCCTCACATGTGGGAATAAGAGGGAATGAACAGGCAGATCTAGCAGCAAAAGAGGCAGCAAACCTTCCAGTAACACCGATATCCGTACCTACCAGCGACATCAAATCCAAATTATGGCAAAACAAAAAAGAAGACTGGAAACGACAATGACACAGTCTAACGAACAACAAACTTCGCCATATAAAAGAAGACACCAAACCCTGAGCTCCAGCAGGCGACAGAAAAGAACAGAGAGTTCTTACAAGACTCAGAATTGGCCACACATTCATTACACACCAACATCTAATAAAAAGAAAAGAGGTGGAAAACTGTGGCAACTGCAGTAAAACTGTTACTGTAAAAGATATAATCCTGGAGTGCCAACTATATGAAGAACTCAGGCGGTTATGGTAAGAATCAAATCAAAATTAATTTTAAATGAGAAAATATATACATAAAAGGAGTAGAATTAAGTAGTTAAACATTTTAAATATCTTTGGTTTCAAAATTATCTCAATCGAAAACTGGTGGGGTTGTAACACGTTACAATTGTCCTCGACCACGATTGTTCCAACTGTACCCAAGTGATTTTTGAACATTAAAAACATTTATCTCATTCAATTTACACATTAAAAAAATAATGTATAACAAAAAAATATAAGTTAACCTCTACTAAATTCCAATTGAAAATAATTTCTAAGAATTAATGTACATAATAAGAAATATTTAAAAATTTCGACTTACGGAAAAACGTACTTGAAGAGATTAAAAACTTATTACTGTCACTAATACGAAAATTTGCGCGCTATTGTTTCAGAAATATTTCCAGTGTTACTATTGTACCGTGTTACTTTTGTCCCCAATCTACTATACTTTTAAAAGCTTACTAGGTCAACGGTAAGGACAAACGGTTTAGCGCTTACAGCAACAGGCTTGCTTTTGTATTGATTATATTATTTTTAGAGTTGCCGTGGCTCCATGGTAAGACGGTTGCCCATGGAGCACAGGGACGCTGGTTCAATACCACCTACTTCGGATTTTTATCTTCCGATATTGTGCCGACAGCTCTGGGGTCGACTCATCCTCAAGTATTTAATACTTATAAATGAATACCTGTTTATTGAGGGATAATAGGACCAGTTGAAAAGTCAAACTGACCACGTGGCTTTCATATCTATGACTTACCTTCTCTGCCCCTCATACGCATAACTAGGCGTTGGGAACCTATTATTTATTTATATTATTAATAATATTTGTATTAATACAAATATAAGAAATTACAGAATATTTAAAATAACCTCAGGCGGCTCTGGAGCCTTCAATTCGCTACTCCACTTCTATAGTCCGTTCAAAAGTTAGAATGCAGTACAGGCCAAATATAGCAGCTCTTCTTCATACTCTCTACTGCAGATTTTCCCAACCTTTTTTCATAGCGGACCAGCAAACGACTTAGAAAAAATTCGCGGACAAACACAAAAAAAACAACAAATAAAAAGTCACATATAATTAGTGAAAAAAGAAACAAATTATCACTTAAACCAGTGTTTCTCAACAGGAAAATTTTTAGTGGTCCGCGAAAGTGTTTGTATGTGTTTGCAGTTTTTTTTGTTATTTTTTAAACACATTTATTATGTAAATAATTTATGTTTGTTTATTTTCTGTAAACTTTCTGTGATTTTCTATAAATAAAATAAATGTATTAAGTAGTATATTAAATATATTTGTTTTCTTGTAAAAAATGAATCAACAATTATTATTAGTGGTCCGCGTTAGAAAATTATATATTTTACTGGTCCGCGGTGCATTTTTGATTGAGAAACACTGACTTAAACAATTAACAGATTAAAGACCGAGATTTTCATCTCAAAATTAGGTGGGTTATAACTTGTTAGGCGAATAGTTGTATAGTAAAAAAAAGTTCGCGGACCAACGGTTGGGAAACACTTCTTCCTTGTCGAGGTTGCTAGCTGTAAATCGCTCAGGCCGTTGACAACGCCGTACATATGGTTAATCATTTTTCCTTTATAATTTTCCCATTTAATTTTAATAAATTATCAACAAAATAATATAAAATTACGTATAATATTGTGGGTTCATTGACATATTCATCTTTTTTACAACATTTGGCAACACCGCTCCAATTTCCCATAACAGCAATACTGTATTCAAACATTTGAACGGACTATAGTAAGTTTACATTTTCAGGTTTGTGTCTTACTCCCCTGTTGAAATCTCCATTGAAACAGTAATGATAAAATTATCTTATTCGTTAACCATCCATGTTTTCCATCGATTTATTCGTGTTTTGAATTACAGATTAGTATTAGTCGATTACTATTAATTATATTGATTTGTTGCGGGTGGTAATTGGATCATTAAGGTCCCAGATTGGTCCCACAAGTGACTTAGACTTGTCATCTAACAATTACATACTAAATCCTCCCCATATGGGCATTGTGGCTTTTGAAATTACTACAAGATTTACTGATGAAGAATTTCTGATGGTAAAAACTAATCAGATGATTTTTAAATAGGGTATTTATCTTCGTTAATTGTGGGGGAAATAATTGATTCAAAGAAAAAGTGGATTTATTTTGTACCGGCGCCGGTGGTCTATTTATGGGTAAAAAGTAAAATAAATAATAAAAAAAAAACTAGTATTTAATAGGTTTGGTTGTTACACATTTATAATATTTGTAAAACGCACAAGAGATTCGTGGAAACAACAAGAAATCAAGGAAAAACAAGCGCCATGTCCTTTTCATCGCTAAACAATACTGAAATCTGTGAACTAATTTCAAAACAATTCTCTTTGCTAATTACAAAACCAATTTTGTCGAAATGTTTAAATTTTAGAAGATATGCAAACGGTTTCTTAATTTCGTAATGTAGTCTAAAATAATGGATTTATTTCCGGCCCTCTTCACATTTAAACTTTTTAAAGTTTTGTTTTTTTTTGCCTTATTTTGACGTGCAATATTTCCATTAGCTTGTACGGCGGACTGGGTCTCGTGGGTCAACCTGAACCTTCATTACCTCGGGTAGAAGAGTACTCAATACAGTAGCAGTACGATACTGCGCGGCAGTATGGCTCGGTGAGATTACTGTGGAATGTTTATTTGTTAGTAATAGTAATAATTCAATCCTAGGAAATTTTCAATGATTTTTGTGTGATTAAAAAAGGATGCTCCAAAGAATTTATTAATATATGTCAAATTTCCATAATATTAATATTATGACAACCATATATAATCAAACCGCCTTAACACAATCCCAGCCATTTTATGCAAATATAAATTACAATCTAACAATACAAAAAATCAAAATATTAACAAATACATTGGCATCCTATATATTCAATATGACAAATACCTATAAAATTACATAACATTAAAATTAACAGCTTTGACAAGCCCATATCAAATCTATAGACATCTCAATCTATAAGAGAGACCATATAATCAACATGACATGTAAAAATGAAGGTGAATTATTGCTCGGTAAGACACGGTGCTACGGTATTGAAGTAACCCCTCGGTTATAACTCTATTGGACATTACTGGAGGCGAAAATTGACAGTGATATATTGGGACAGTAGCTTATGAAAAATTGGGTACTGCATGCTAGATTAAACATTAACACTTTGAAGAAGATAGTTTTGATGATAGGGCTTATTAATGTATGCTGAAAATCTCATAGCAAGCTTATGGCCATAAGCGCATGGAAGGGTATGGAAGTGTGTCAAATAATTTGTGTAAAAATATGTATTACGGGCTCTGCTTAGCCGTTCGCAACCAGCTATAAACTGTAGGTGTCTTTCTGCGTGCGCTAATAAAGACGTAATACTGACCATATTACTTCTGAATGTATATAGATTAAAAATATGATCGTTCTGTCTCATTTCGTAACGTGAATTTTTTGAAACTCGAATTTTGCTCTATGCAAATTTTGCGTAACTCGAATTTTGCTCTACGCAAATTATGCGTAGCTCGAATTTTGCTCTACGCAAATTTTGCGTAACTCGAATTTTCAGAAACTCGAATATTGCTCTATGCAAATTTTGCGTTACTCGAATTAGACGTAACTTGAATTTTCTGTAACTCAAATTTTGCGTAGGGTAACTGCAGCGAATTTCGACTACCAAATTTATTTATTTTTTAATTTACGTACTATTCAATATTTTGGTAGGAAAGTGGTCCCAATCGATACCTCATTCACTTATCTTTAGGTGCTAAATATTTTCACGATGAAACAAGCTGTTATTACAACTTAAGTTCGACATAAAGAAAATATGAAAAAAACGTTGATTTCAAAAAAGTGATGTTAATATCGACTACCCTAAAATTTTAAGATAATCAACGTTTCTTGTCTCTTTTACATTTTATTTAGGTAAAAGAATATAATAATAGAGACTTTTAGTAAGACGTGATTTTAATTGTCGTCAAATTAGGTAAGTGAAACATGCATGCATGTAATATCGACTAGTCCGTAGTAGCTTCATTCCTCTAGTCGATATTACCTGCAATCAAATCTGTTTTATTTAGCCTGTGATATTGTAACAAAATATTATGAAAATCAGATTTTACCAGCTAATATATATGCATTTGGATCAGTTCTTATCAGTTTATTCAATGCAAAATATTTTGTTCAACTTTCCTTTGATAAAGAACTGCTAATTAAAACCAATAAAAAAATATTTTAACACCTAAATAATATAAATATCTACACTGTTCGTCTAACGACATTCACACGTGACTTAAAATAAAGTGAGGTTAGTTTTTCACATAAACATACTGTTACGTTATACTACCGCTATATGGCAGCAATTATTTAGAGAAATAATGGGATAGTCGAAATTACCTGCGTAGTCGAAATTCGCTGCAGTTACCCTAACTCGAATTTGGCGTTAATTGAATTTTACGTAACTCGAATTTTGGATTATTATGGGTTAGTTATAGATCAAAATAACACAAAAAAGGAGAATACCACAAATTAAATAAGTGATGTTTGGTAATATATTGGCACTGATAGAGATAGGTGTTAGGATTTGCACAGGGTGGTTTCGCGTAAGCACATATAACACAAGTTGAGTAACTTATTTATTGTGAAAACTAATATTACGAATAACTACATATGACACATTCACGTTGGACCACACACAACGGTTAAACTTGACATACTGAAAATGTTTTGTGTGTTAAATTATCACAAAAATATAATCGTTCATTGTCTGCGGTCCAGACGCTAGTTCAGCATTTTCTGTGATACAGGCATCGCATGATATCTAAACATGTACCCAAACAAAACTGATTTAAATATCTAACACTTCCCCTCGATGCGTGTACCACTTGAACAATAACATATTATTCAATGTTGAAAAATATCGAATTCATACAGCGAGTATGATTGGATTTTGGAAGTCCTTTCGTTAAGAAATCCGCGACCATATCTTCACTCGGCATGTACTTGGGTTCGATCAGCTTATCATTCACGGCTTGTCGAATGAAATGACATCGCACGTCGATGTGTTTACTTCTTCCGTGAATGGTGGGATTTTCAGCTAGACTTAGGGCTTCACGGTTGTCGTTGTAAAGTGTTGTTGGTTCCTTTACTTTTGCTCCAAGCTCTTGTAAAAGAGTGCGTAAATATAACGCTTCCTTGGTTGCTTCGCTCAACCCCATATATTCCGCTTCAGTTGAGGATAGAGCGACAGTCCTCTGTTTTCTGGATTCCCACGACAATGGGCCGTTGTTTAACGTAAAAACGAATCCAGTGTATGAACGTCTGTCGACAGGACAATTTCCCCAGTCGGCGTCCACATAGCCTTCCAATGTCTTTGAGTTAGGGCCATATGACAAACCTAATTCTGTCGTTCCCTTCAAATAGCGCAGCACTCTCTTTGCTGCTATCCAGTGGGAATGTCCGAAGCAATTATTAAATTGGCTCAAATAACTTACAGCGAAACTGATGTCGGGTCTCGTAGTAGTGGCCAGGTAGGACAATGCCCCGATTAGCTCGCGATATGGCAGCTTTGTATCTTCATCCGTTGGTTTCTCTTCGGGAAGTAGATTCGGACGAGGTAGCATCGGTGTACTTACGGGTTTACAGTCTGACATCCCGAAACGTCCTAGGATATCGAGTATATAACCCTTCTGAATCAGGATTATCTTCCCCTCCTTCCTTAGAAATTCTATTCCTAAGCAGTGGCTTGCTTCTCCAAGGTCTTTGACTTCTAAACTACGTCTTAGGTGTGACACTAAATTTTCAACAGACTTACGTTTCTTGGTCACGACCAAAATGTCGTCTACGTAGATGGCAATGAGTATGGTGTCTTCTCCTCTGTTAATACGGTAGATGCATGGGTCGGACTTGGTTGGTACAGCTCCGTACTTTCGAAGAATGTCGTCTAACTTTGTATGCCAATTTCTTCCAGCTTGCTTTAAGCCGTATAATGATTTTTTCAGTCTGCATACTTTATCACCTTTTTGTAGTTCTTGAAGCATCTTCTCACACTTCTTGATAAATTTGTCAGCACGCTCTCCGCTCTCGATGATTCTTTTCAAAGTTTCTGGAAGCAATTTCGGGAGCTCCATGTGAATCTCTTCTTCCAACTCTCCGTTTAAGTAGGCAGTTGTGACGTCGAGCTGATAAATTTTCATATTTTCTTGAGCAGCAAGGCTTATTAAGCTTCTGATGGAACTTGTCCGGGCAACAGGTGCGAACGTCTGGTTAAAATGGATTCCTGGCTGCTGTGCAAAACCTTGTGCAACAAGACGCGCCTTCCTTCTTTCTAGATTACCATCTGCTTTATATTTGTTTCGCAGTACAATTCGGCTTCCGATAACACGCTGGTCTTTGGGGCGGTCGACCAATATCCATGTATCGTTTTTTATGACTGATCTAAGTTCACAGGAGATAGCGTCGTGCCAGTCTTCGGCATCCGGTCCTTTCAAAGCAGTAACTAGTGGAACTTCAGCAATGAGAGACGACTCTTCATCATTGTTTGTTTCTTCTTCGATTTCTTCCAAATCAGTGGAACTGTTTTGAGGTTCCAGTGGCTTTGCGTATTCAAGCCGGGGTCTTCCTCGTGATCCTGTTCGCAATTTTCTAGGGCGACCACGACCTCTTCGGGGTGGAGGTGCCGAAACATTTCCTGGTAGATCGATGGGTTGTACTTCATTCTCGGCATTCTCGTCGTCTTCAGTTTCCTTGATTTGTATTTCGACTGTTTCTTTTCGGTCGTCCATCTCCTTGGGTATGAAGTCTGCGAATCCTTCTCCTTTGTCGATTTTGGTCTTCGAGAACCTTACGTCTCTGTAAATTCCTACTTTTCTTTGTTTTGGTAGCCAGATTCTAAATCCCTTGGAATGGTGATCGTATCCAAGAAATATTCCGTCCAGGCTCTTTGGTTCCAACTTTCCTCGTCCTGGTTTTCTGTTTAGGAAATATACTTTTGACCCAAATTCTTGTAGTTGACTTAAGTCGGCCTTCTTTCCCGTCCATACTTCTATTGGACTTAGACCATTTAGACTCTTGGTAGGGCAACGATTTCGTATGTAATTTGCAGTACTGATTGCTTCAGCCCAAAAACTTGGTGGAAGATCTGCTTGGATGAGTAGACATCTTGCCATTTCCATTAGAGTTCTGTTCTTCCTTTCAGCGATCCCATTCTGTTCAGGAGTAAACGGGACTGTCAATCGCCTAATGATCCCCTTCTTTTTGAGGAATTCGTCAACTTGCTTGTTCGTGTATTCCGTACCGTTATCTGTTTGTAGGCATTTGACCCTTTTTCCGGTTTGGGTTTCCATCATAGAAATTACTTCTTTTGTTATTTCAGCAACTTCATCCTTGGATTTGACGAACCGTATTTCACACCATCTCGAGTTATCGTCGATGTATGTGGCAAAATAACGAGCCTTTCCAAGCGACTCGACACGCATGGGTCCACACACGTCGGAATGTATAATAGCCAGCATTTCTGATTCCCGTTCTGACTTCTTTGGAAATGCGTTCCGTGTCATTTTACCTCGGTGACATACATCGCAGTCCAATTTTTCAATAACTCGCGCAGGGTCCATATCTGCGATTTGACCGTTCTTTATTAATTCGCGAACGTCGGCTACGTTGAGATGACCTAGGCGTCGGTGCCATATCATCAACAGTTCGGAAGAATTCTTCACGGCAAGAGCTGTGTTTCGTGTCTCGCCTGTCTCTTTCGTTTGTTTTTCGCGCGCGTAGTACAAGTCACCAATCCGATCGGCAACTAGCATCACTTTTCCTTTTCGATCGTAAACTAATGCAATGTCTTTCTTAAAAATCACTTTAGCACCACTGTTAGTAATTTTTCCGACCGATAGTAAGTTCGTGCGTAAATCCGGCACATGTAAAGTCTCAAGTATTGAAAGTTTTTTAGTATCACCGTAAATGTCCGCTGATAGCGATGCGGTTCCTTTTCCAACAATGTCCGAAGAATGATTGCTCGCCATGTTCAAAGTTCCTTTTGCACTGCTAAGATCTACGAAATCGCTAGCTTCCTTGCAAATATGTGATGTTGCGCCACTGTCTAAACACCATCTCGCGTTATGATGCGTTGTTCCCGCGTGAAAAGCGTCCGCAGTGTACATAACGTTTCCCGCACTTTTAACATCTTGTTTCGATTTTTCACGAGATCTACAATCCGCGGCTTTATGTCCGATTTTCCCACAATTATGGCAACGAAATTTAAACACTTTATTTTTATCGCGATCTTCCGATTTTGTGTATTTTTCTTTATACGCGAAACGCGATTTATTAAATTTCTTTTGTGAGTACATGGCAGTCTGTGTACCATTGGCAGTGTCACTTTTATTTTTATTTTTACGTGCATCACTTTCTTCAATTATTTTAATGCGAAGAATCTCCGGTGACGGTAGTTCGTCGCGCGATTCGATTGCACACCTAAAATTTTCGAAACATGACGGTAGACTGTACAGTAGCATGATGGCCAGTAGATCCGGGTTTATGTCAATTTCCATTTCTCCGAGCTTATCCACGGCATCAAAAAACTTTGAGACATGATCACGAACATCTTCGACTTCATTCATCCGTAAAAGGGTTAGTTGTTTCAACAGGGTAGCCTTACGAGCAGGTCCCTTGGATGAATAATATTCTTCCAACTTTGTCCAAACCGCGCGCGATGTAACACAGTTTTTAACAAGTTTCAGTTCCGACGCACCGATGCACAGTATTATGTCCGATTTAGCCTTTAAATCGTTTTTAATCCACGCTTTCGCTGCATTTTCTGAGTTTGTATCACCCGTTACCACGGTTGGTTGAACACATTCCCCATTTACGTATGTCCACGCGTCATTTTTAATTAATAATGCTTGCATTTGCATTCGCCAAGTGTCATAGTTTTCTTTGTTCAACGCTTCAATACGCGTAAAGTTTTGTGCACTCATGTTTATTTCACTTTGTCACTTAACTGGACACTAAAACACTGCACATAAACCGATTCCACGTACTTACCGAACTTCCTTGATTATATGCGACGCACCTGGGCCCATAACCTGTTAGGATTTGCACAGGGTGGTTTCGCGTAAGCACATATAACACAAGTTGAGTAACTTATTTATTGTGAAAACTAATATTACGAATAACTACATATGACACATTCACGTTGGACCACACACAACGGTTAAACTTGACATAGGGTCATTGTGCTAGTGGTCAGCCATTTAAGGACATCATGATTTTCAACACGTCGCAAATATCGTACTTGTACTAATTAAAAATTAAAAAACACATATTTAATTATTTAAATGTTTAAGTTTATTGTCCATTTTTTATTTTACAAAAATGCATATTTGTGTAATTAATAAAAAATAAAATGTAAAAATGTATCAAAATTACTAGTAGTCAGCCTTTAATGTTTAATAGTCAGCCACATAGGTGCTGGTAGTCAGCCTTGTTACTACTTACATTGAATTAGGTACATTAATTAATCACAGAATAAACATTTTAAAGAATTATAATTAATAATAATATCATTATAAAAGTAAATATAGGAAGAAATAACCTGGACACGAAGGAATTCATAAAAACAGCTGGGAGTGGATGTTGACATCAAAGAAGCTTATAAAATAATTACGAAAAATTAGACTGATTAAACAGTGTGGCGATGCAAAATTGGGAAGAAAAGCAAAAGATCCTGGCAAGTAAAAACAAATTAAAGGAAAAAAAGATATACATAGATCATGACTTTACCTCAAGAGAAAGGACGATCCAGGGAAAACTGAGGAATGTGGCGAAAGTAGAAAGAGAAAAAGGTAACCACATGGCCGTAGGATACAAAACAATTAATACCGGAGGAAAATGGTATAAATGGAACGAGAAAGAAGAAAATTCGACTATTCCTATCCAAAACTAATGTAAAAACAATTGGTGGCCGACTACTGGTATTCAATGTTCAATAGTCAGCCAGGTCCTAAAAAGCCAGGCTGACTTCTGGTTTTTAAATTAATGATAGAAAAAGAAATAAATGTATCCAAGCAAAATAGAAATATTATTTTCCTGAATGTAAGATAGAAATAAAATATTTCAGTTTCTAAAACCCCAGTTATCAGCCGCGTAGGCTGACTACTAGAATTTTCCAAAAATTGTTCGCCAGTGGTCAGCCTCATTAAGTATTTAATAAATCGAAGACATCTATGTTGAAAAACTTTTTTATTATAATATTTAATGTTCTAAATATTTGTCCTAAATAAATTTATAGTAAAACATACAATAATTACCTCGTACAATATTCGAATCATACAATGCCTCACTAACCATAACTGAACTCAACACAGAGTATATGGTCAGACATGTTGTTGAGGTTGACTTCTTTTATTTATATTTAATGTTGAGAGACATCTATTCTTATTGGTTGAAAGTAATCGAAAAGAAGAAAGACGGCTGAATACTGGCATATAAAATTTTAAATATTTAGTTGGGATATTAAACTATTATTTAA
Organism: Liopterus haemorrhoidalis; assembly: GCA_963971575.1. NCBI lineage: Eukaryota > Metazoa > Arthropoda > Insecta > Coleoptera > Dytiscidae > Liopterus > Liopterus haemorrhoidalis. Next base: position 41,312,324 of record OZ020619.1, read on the forward strand.
GTTTTAATTTTAAAAAGGCCGACTACTGGAACAGGCTGACTACTTGCACACTGACCCTACTGAAAATGTTTTGTGTGTTAAATTATCACAAAAATATAATCGTTCATTGTCTGCGGTCCAGACGCTAGTTCAGCATTTTCTGTGATACAGGCATCGCATGATATCTAAACATGTACCCAAACAAAACTGATTTAAATATCTAACAATAGGTATAGAGACTTACAAGCACGCTGAAAATGAATGACTGAGTCGGGGATGCCAACTTGTAAACGTTATATTATGGTGCCAACCTCAAAATTAATTTCGCACGATGGATGATGGCACGACAGACGCTGAAAGCGCGCATTTCAAATATTAGCGAGTTATTTTATAAATTTTTATTCTAGTAAATAAATAAAGCTGCGTTTACAGCTCTTTAAATTAGTTGACTGTTCACTGTACGTTGTAGATAAATTTAGTATATATTTTTAACGTTCAAGGCAGCGTTTACAGCTAAGGAAATTAGTGCGTTACGAATAGTGTGACATTTGTGTGTCTTTAAACCAACTACGGTGGCTTCGTAAAATATTTATTATCAATTATCATTTTCTTCTGCTGTCCTAGATTTTTACTAACTAAACCTAACCTAATTACCTAAATTGATCATATTTACTGTCCGTCTTTGTAATTTTGGGCGAGATTTGTTGTAATCGGCGCGATGACATTTTGTACGGTTATGTAAAGATATACAATGTAAACGTTCTCTGCGACGTAGACTGAGATAGCCAATGTGTATTTATAAGTCTGTACCATTAAAACAACTCACTAAATATAAGTTTGGAAAACTATCGACCATCGACAACATATAACGTATTAAATTAGAGTTCTGAATGGTTGCTCGCGTTACCATATGACAAACTTGTTAGTGACAATGAACAGTGCACAAGTCATAGCCTATAGTCGACTAATTTAAGAGCTTTGAATGCAGCTTAAGTCTAAATTTGTGTAACTCGAAATTACTTACTTGATATTTCCATTTTTTGTAACATCTTCCTCAATTTTGAGGAATTGTCTATTGTCTCACCTTAATCCTCTTTAGAATTCTGCCTTCCTTCATCCTCATTACGTGCCTTATCCTTCATAACTGTCTACCTCTAATAGAAGTTAAGAATCTATATTTTTCTTCTGTAGAACATAGTACTCCACCTACTAATTTGACCCCATCAATCCATATTTACTGTTTTAAAAATGTAAAATAGTTGATTGGCTACTTCCTCATAGCAGGTTATCTCTGTAGCTCATATTATAAAGGTTTGCTATATTAAAAAGCTCGATATCTTATGATTGATAGTGGAGTCTAGTGATCGCTTCCTCTGCCACTATTAATTATGAAGTTAGGTTAGCAGCGTGACCGCTAGAGGCGCTGCAACTGCTGCCTGCAGACCAGTGGCGGAACTAAAGGGAAGCTCGCAAGAAGCCAACCCACCCACCAGAGAATTATTGTGCCACCCACTGGGTTAATTGTAAGCTGTTGGTAGGTGTGTAATGGTATTGTTTTGAACTCGACTGTAATTTTAAGTTAATGGATGTTTATGTATGGTATTATATTAATATTAATTTTAGGTAAATTGTCCAGGAATGGATAAGGAAGAACACGACCCATAAGGCATTTCATGGATATTATATTAAATAACATTTTATAACTATTCTATTTTGTTTTTCTCTCTTTTATTTATTTATTTATTTATTTATTTAATACATCTGTCCCAACAGCATAGCCAAAATTGGACAGGAACATAATTAACAATATTAAGACTTAAAAATTAAAAACTATTAAACATAAAAAATCATAATACACAAAAATTAATGAATTTATAGAACTTTATATGAAAATTATTAGAATTATTAGAACAGTTCAATTTTTGTATTCTGCTCATAATATGAACACATCCTGTTCAATGGGGATTTAAGGAATAGATTGGTATGTGCCTGGGGAAGATAAAAAAGTGAGGAATGCCTTATACGGAAAGATGGGATGTGGAAATTTAATTGTTGAAAGGAAAGTGGATCGTCAATTTGATTTGATGCTAATTTTTTAAGATAGTTTGTGGAGCTTAACTCACGACGCTCACTTAAAGATTTGGTGGAAAAAATATTAAGAAGGGTACTATATGAGAGATCGAAAGGGGGGTAGGATCCCATAACTTTATAGAACAGCGTTTCTCAACCAAAAACGTGACGCGGACCAGTAAAATATATAATTTTCTACCGAGGACCACAAAAAATAAATATACTATTAAACAAATTTATTGTATATGTACTTTACATCTTTATAATCAGATCAATTCTGTAAAAATTTACTGTGTAGTAACGTTACTACAAGATAAAATATTATTAAAAGTATAATGACTTTCATTCATGATAGTAACTGACTTTGCTCATAGTGACACTTTTAGTTCCTATGATCATAGTAACTGAGTTACAGAATTGGTCTGATTTTCTCAGTAATAAAAAATCACTGAAAATGAACCAAAATCACAGAAAATGGACAAAATATCATAAAAAAATTGATGTGAAGTGTGAATTTTCACACATTCGGGTTTCGCAGGTATATAATAAGTGAAGGCGGCATACTGAGTGTGTAGGACAAATTTTGCTTTTTAGTAATCACGGCAAAATGAACGATATTTTTAAAATAATTTATCGTCTGTTAATCTAAGAGCTTTAAAAACAAATTTTATGTTAAAATATTTTTTTGTTAATTTTAATTCGAATTTCTAATACCATTATTTAGGTTTTAAATATGTGCAGCATTTTTTTATATAGCAAGGTTCATTAAGATTTTGAAAATTGCGCCTATGGCTTCCATTGGTTATTTTAGGTCATATGTTCCGCCCCTCTGGTTTCGTATACATGACACATAGAATGAAAATATAACCAACAATTCCAACTGGTTATTAAACTTACGCTCTTAAAAATTAAATGCAACATTTGCCAAAATATAACTAGAATTTTGACAAAATAATTTAAACAAAATAAAAATAAAATTGTCTCCTCTACCCGGGAGCCAAACCTAATTTGCTGCGTAGCAAGCGAGCAAGCTACCATTAGACCAGGATACGCCTACTAGTATAGTGTGTTACATAACTATAACTTTTGTACATCGTGAACCAAAAAACACAAAAGATGCGTTAGTTTCCGAAAACATAATCTGATCAAAAATTCCTGTTGTACTGTTCCGGTTTACACCAATGTACATTACTTAGAATTTTTTCAGATTTTTAGTTTAAATCATCTGGGCTACAGGGTGTGAGACAAAGAAATTTTTTGCACAATTTTGGCATAAATCGCGTCTTAATAATTTATTTTGCAAAAATTTAATTTTTATCGTTAATCTACGGCTTTCATTTAATACCCTACTCAGAATTAAAAAAAAAAAATATATTTATTTTTCGATGAACACATATTTGTTTATATTTTTAGGGGGATATGTTTATTAGATGTTTTAGTATTTTTCCTATGTACGGGTCAAAGAGTTGTATAAGCATGCCAAATTTCAACTCTCTAGGTTTAGACGTTTGGCTACAATTTTTACCAAACAGACAGACAGACGACAAAATGACGGTGTAAGGGTTTTTTTGTCATACCTGAAAAACCCTAAAAATCACTGAAAATGAACCAAAATCGCGAAAAATGGACAAAAGATCATAAAAAAATTAACAAAAAATCTCAAAAATAAAAATATATAAGCTTTTCGGGGACTACAAATTTTTGCTAAGGACCACCAGTAGTTCGCGGATCACCAGTTGAGAAACATTGGTCTAGATATCTTAGGGTAGTTGTTTCCAACCTTCTACCATAGAAGATTTGTGTGGCACTTACTTTAAAAATGCTTATTTTTAATTAAGAATGCAACAACAAGAATTAAGCGAGAGAATAAGCGGATCAAAGTACAATAATAAGTACAAAAAAGATTGGAGCACGCAAAGACCGCTGTATCTAAAAGAAAAGGGAAACGGAGGAAAAAAAAAGAATAATTGCAAGGTTTAGATGTGGGAATGAAGAAAAGGTGAGCAAATTTTGGTTAAAAGAAGAAGATAAAGGATGTAGAATATGTAGAGAAGAAAGGAAGACGGTTGAACATATGCTGGAAGGATGTGAAGGAATGAGAAGCAAAGGAGAAACAAGAGAAGATATTTTAAACGGAAATGGCTGCGGATACACATGGATGAAAGAGGTAATGGAGAGGAGAAAAGAAATCAAAGAAAAAGAAAATAATACGAAATAAAGCAAAATAGATTTCAAGCCAACAGGTAGAAATTAAATTTATATTTTAGTTAAGAATTATAATGTAAGGAATAAATAGATATAGAATAAAATGTAATATATAAATTAAAAATAATTAAGAATGCTGCTATTTTTCTTCATTTGTTTTTTTCCGATATTATTTTGAACATATTTATATACACGATCTTCCATTATACTGGTTACCATCCTTATTAAAATTGTAGTTAAAATCTTTAATAGGAAGGAACGAGAGAGACCTTTAAGTAATATCAGGTATAGAAGCTATGAGGAAGTACCCAATCAAGTATTTTAGATTTTTATAATTCGTGAAGTTGCCGCTCAGCGGTTATAGCAGCATTCCTTCTTGAATGATCCCTTACCATGTTTAGAATAAGCGGGTGCAAATATCAACAACATTAGTATTTTTAACAAATGAGATATATAAATTAACATAGTTAAAACATGATATCTTCATATTATATTTAATATGCGGATGGAAATGGACTGATAATCACTAAACATACCAACATTTTCCTAATATAGAATTACAGATTAAATGCTTTCAATCCAAAGCTACGGATATCTTCAAGAATACTCGAAAACTTCTGAAAATTGTGGTCTATCACGAGATAATTCTGAACTAAATAAGTAAAACTCTAACCCTAGCCAGAGCAAAATCTGACCATTAGAGATCGGATAGGCATAATTGATAATAAAATTATTGTTTCTACTTAACTTCATTCCCATAATAATAATAATAATAAATATTTTCTCACTCCCAAAGTCACTTATCAAATAATAGTCATTTTAGTAGTAAAAATTAACTTTAATTCTAATGCAAACAAAAATATAATAAAAATAAAAATTTATATATAAAAGCAGTACCGGATTAAGGACGTAGTGGATCTATGGGCTGCAAGTGATATGAGGCCCTTCAAAAATTGTTAATTATTGAAATATTTAATTTTTGTTTTAACCAATTAAATTCGAAAATTTCCTTATATGGTAAAGAAATGTCGATAAAGAAACAAATAAAAAGATTTTTTATTATTTAATATGTATTATTTATTTGGAAATATAGATTTTTAAAATTTGTTGGTAATTATCTTTCTTTTTTGTAACAAATTCTAAAATATCTGCAAATTGGAAATTAATTAAATTAATTCGAACCATTATTGCTTGAATGCCCAATTCATTTTCGCAATCGTAACTTATTCATACAAAATTTAGCTGTCTTGGACGCTTCTTGGTACTAATTTTCTAGATATTTATGAAATTATTTATAACTATATTAAAGCAGAAATATCAAATTATAAATGTAATTTTTAAAACATTGTAATCTCTTCATTTATACCTGGCTAATAGCCAAAATAGCTAAAGCCAACAAATAAAAGAAAAAAAAATTAAATTATCATTCTCAATGGACATTAAACAAAATTTGTTGAAGCGATCTTGTTCCATTGTTTCTCTATGAGCATTTTTGATTAATTTAAGTTTCTAAAAACTTTTTTCTATTTTCTTATATCTCGGCCGGAATCAACATACTACGCAACAATAGTAATGAAAATTAATTATATTTTATTTTTGTATTCAATTATTAAAGGTAGAAAAAATTAGCAAAAACCACAATATTAAGTTAATTATATTTTAGTTATACTATATTAACTAGAATCATATTTAATATTCAATAAATATCTTATTTTATTATTAAAAATGGGCGTTTGTAGTTTCACCTATATCGTCCAGGTTTGCCCGCAATGTGTTCGGCATAAACGAGACTCTTACCTCTAATCTTCGCAGAGAAGATCGAGTGAGCTTTATGCCAGAAATCGGCCGCATCCCAAACCCTGGTGATATACAACCGATTGGCTCAAACTAAATCCAGCCTGCGCACAATGCGAAGCGATCCGAGCTGCACTGCTTTTTGCATTCTGCAGACCAGAGAGGTAGCAGATGGTCTGCAGACGGGATTGATCTCGAATCCCCTCTTCAAAGCGGTTTTAAGGCTACCCAATATACCCAAAGTCAAGACTATGAGCTTCACAGAAGAACCTGGATACATCTTTCTTAGTTTCTCGTCCTCTTTGAGAGTGATGTTCTTCTCAGCAAGATAATCCGATGACGAAATTGTCTTTTGTCTCGAAATCCAGCAGGACGATGTCCGTTTTATTGGCTGAGAGAAGATTGGTGGTAAAAAATGCATAATTCCAGTAAATGCGATATCTGGTTGATGAACCAGGTGTTGGAGTGATACTCTCGTTTACGTGAATTTCTCGTTCTACGTCGAAGATAGGCTATAAGCTATCTCATATTATTATTATTATTTTTTTATTACATCTTTGCGATATGGCCCGAGGTCCCTTAATTGACAGGAGTCCTTAAGCTGTAGCCCATGCTGTAATCCTGCACCGCATACAAGATGAATCGTCCACCCCTTTTTTCTCGAAAACGCGATGTGTGAGTAAAGCCTGGAGCAGAATGCACAGCGCGCTACGCCGTCAGCGCGCCGTCATTTGCGACGGCGTTGCATTAGCGCCGTTGAGAACGCCGTTGAATTTTCGCCCGCACACAATGCATTCATTTTTAACGCCGTCAAAGTGTCACGTGACAACCTATATCTGTGTTTATAAGTGCACTTTCTTTTATTAAAATTACAATGGATGATGAAGACTTGTGTGTGATGTTATTTATGTTGTATGCAAGTTATTTATACATACAAACACTTTACCATTCAGTAAAAACTGAGGTTAGGTGTTCGGCGTCAACGTTCAACGGCGTCAAAAGTTGGAAGTTGACGAACATTCAGTATCAACGGCATTCGAACGCCGCTAGGACGTTACACATTCTGTGCACTTGCGTACGACAGCTTGGTTTTAACTTTTCTCTGACAGATAACGCCGTGCAAATGCCGTCAACGCGCCGTAGAACTCGTTGCATTCTGTTCCCCACTTAAGTTGGTAAATAAATTTTTATGACCAAAGTCTATTCAAAGAATCGAATGATAGTATTGAAATTTTCTGGAAAATCCATCGGTAGCCGAAGTTCTTCTACTACAAAAATAACTTAAATTCAAAAACTAGCTAATAAGGAAAATTTTAAGCATTTTTGCAGACTCTTCACCACAAAATTAATTCATTATAAACATAAAAGCAAATCAGTATCATTAAAATTAAATAAATAATTAAATATTTGTGCAAAATCAGAAAAAACTGGATAAATGAAAAGGGAGCAGCTCAAAATATTCAACTTAGACGGGTAGTTACCATACGCAGAAAGAGAGGTGCAGGTAACTACCTTATACAAGTGGTCACATTACTTAATTGTACTGTATTTTGTTTACAAAGTAGTTATGTTCTTTTGAGTTCATGCAGTTTGGAATCCAATTATTAACCAATAATGCACATCAGAGGTTTTACCTGCTCAATCTAAAATTGCAACAATTTTAAATTGTTATATAAGTCTATAAGTACTGATATTACAAAGCCTGGAGCGCTTAATTATTCCAAAATTCGCCAATTTCCAAACCCCTAATCTCCGTTAATTTAAGATGATGTTAATCTTGTTCTTCCATTCATCCTGATTTTCGCATTAACTGTAATACTTTCATTTTTAAATGATCGGTTGGTCCAGATGTAAGAGTTGTATTCGAACCAAGTACAGAATCGATGACGCAGAAACAGCTGGATATCAAAGTCGTTTGTTATTTTCTGTACAGTGGCGTAACTTCCTTTAAACATATAAAGTAATAAAGAAAGTTTATATAATGATGAAATCAGAGGAAACTTCATTATTTTCTTTTAGGTCTATTTGGAATATATACAAAATCAAATCTTGCTTCATTTAAATAACTTTACATACATCAATAATGAGGTTATTGTTCATCATTAATCGTAGCATCATGAAGAATTACAAGGTGATTATAAAATATTGCAATTACTCACTTTTATTGTACTTAATCGTTGAGCCTTTTTACCATCTCTGGTGTCAGGCTAAAATATTGCAATCAAATGACGAAAAATTTTGAACCAGGGTTTAAAAATTGTACATTAGTTTAACAGTACGTATAACCCCCATAGATTACAAGTTTTTTATACAAAATTAACAAGGTGGCTCCCCTCTCAGGAGCTAAAATTGTTTTTTAAGGGTGGGGTAGGGTCTGATAACCACATTTTAAGCACATTTTTGTGATTTTTTTTCAAATCTATGGTTAAATTTATTCATTTTCAAACTAAGTACATATATAAAGTATGTTTTGAAGAAGATACATAAAAATTTTGAAGGCAAAATATGGCGAAATGAGCCAGCTGTGGCAAATCTTCTCAGACTCCGGGAAAAAAATTAGATTTTGCGGTGACCAGCATAACTCGTCACTGGATCATCTGAAATCAAAAATCCAAAAAGATTTTGTTGGTTTATAAGTTTGCCGAGGTAACTGTTTGTGAGGAATATAAAATCAAAAGAATTATAAGTGTTTTAGAACGTAATATGGAATATAAAAGGTAAGTGCAAATTGATAAATTCTTTAACTTCTGTGCTTCATGTTTTAACTTTTAACAAAACAAAGCATAAATCATTTAACCTCAAAATTCTTGTGAGGTTAAGACAATACTTTAAAAACGAAAGTAATGTAATGTAAATGTTTATACACATTAGCATTAATGCTTAAACACCTTACATAAAATTTGGTTATTTAATTTATTTTAACAAATATGTTTTTTTTAGATTGGCACTCTTCAAGTCACGGGGAAAAGATGTGGTAGACAATACAAGACGAATATTGGCGAAAATTATTAGTCATCCCTTATCTTTAGGATTCATTTGGTCAGGCCGAAATGGCAGAAAACCATTTTCTTAAAATTCTTCATTAAATTAATAAATTAAATAAATTAATTCCTGTTATTCCTGAAATTATATTTATTTAATATTTATAAATAAATCAATAAATTATAACTGTTAATACAATTTATAATTGTCCAGTTTCACCACCGTTGAATACATTTATTCAATTAATAAAGTTGACAATATCGCATCATTCTATTGACAGCAATGTTAATTTCTTCATTAATAGTTTAAAACCGATGCGATATTGTCAACTTTATTTGTTAAATAAATTTATTCAACGATGGTGAAAATGGCCAAATGAGTATTTGATTTGCACCTAACCATTAATTTATTTTAATACTTGATAAGTACACATATATAACATTTGAAATAATAGAGAGTGGGTATAATATAAGCACTGGTCCGTCAGAAATAAATCTTGCAACTAATGCGATTATTTTGAACTTTAACAATGCTTGGCCGGCAATTGATATACCGGGGTACTGGCCCAGTGCGAAATGACAGCACTGGCCCAGTGCGAAATGACAGAACTGGCCCATTACTTTCAATGCCGGGGAGTATGTGCTTCAATAGTACTGGCCCATATAAAAATATTTGCTGGGTCTAATACGTAAAAATCTCAAAAAGTCAAAATTAATTATAATAACTCCTTCTCAGAATGCGACGGTCGATAAAAAATGAAGGACTTCTGTGAATGGAGCCTTATTTCAACCCGATTAACGGTGCTCAAGAGGAGAGAAAATAGATCAATGGTGGGGAGGAATAGAGTAATAAAACAGTATACCAATTAAGATAATATAAATTCTAATTACATCTTACGTACTTAATTTTATGCGCACGCACTCATTCACATCATAATTCAGATGATATCTCAACATAAAACGATATTTTTGCGTCATTTTCATTTTCCTGGGGCGTAAATCAACGCCGTGTGACACTATAGTGTGAGAACACACGCATTGCCACGCATTAAAAGTAAAATTTCCATCGAAATCGGAAGTGCTACTAATTATAACAAGAAAATAAAATAATGTCATATGTAAATCAGTTCTTATTAACAGTAAACTAATCTAAACATATTAATTATAAATATTCCAAGTTGATTTCTAATGTTAAATAAAAATATTATGAATAAATACATGTAAATTAGTATTAGTTTTATTAAATCATTTTTCGATTTCACGGAAAACGAGATTTTCACATTAATTATAACTTGTATGTGTTAATTCCTTGCACTTTAAGTTTCGTTTTCATTTGAAAGTTGTTTGGTGAGTTTGAAGAGCCCTTAGAAAAAAATCCCTTGCATTATTTATACAGAGCAAATAAGACTTAATGCTGTAATTTAAAGGCTGAGATAAAATTATTTAACCGTTTTATTAGGAAACTATAAGTTTATTATTATATTATATTATTTATTTTACATCGGCCTTTATTTCTGCAACGAGGCTAATCGCTGATGCCAGGGGGCGAGCTCCTACACCTGGATGAGGGGTGAATGATTGTGAAAATACATATTATTCTCGCCCGAATAATATCACCAACGAAGCAGGCTCGAATCACCGGCCGCCCAGTCACGCCTGTTTCTAACAGTCTAAAACCTTAATGCGCTCGGCCACTCCGTTGGCTAAACTATAAGTAATGGGAGGTAATACGAGGATTGCCTTTATATCTCGGGGTTTGAGATCAAAAACAATTATTTATCAACAAAAGTGGTTTTATTGATTTTCAAAATATTCTCCATGAAGATCAGTACACTTTTGCATGCGTTTGAACCAATTTTTGAAGAATTTTTTCTACTCCGATTGAGGCATTTTCCACTCCGATTGTCAAATTATATGGGATCCAACGTGAACAAACCTTTTTTATGACCAAATGTTCATGCAATAGTGAATATGTCCCACTAATGCCCAAGGATACCTCAATCTCACGATAAGTCACATGACGATCTTTTCACGCAGAGCATCGATGTTTTCTGGAACAACAACTGATTTTGGACGACCTTCACGAAATTTGTCTTTAAGCGAACTTTGGCCACGATTGAAGTACGCAAGCCATCGATAATCAGTAGTCCTTGATGGTGCTTCATCGCCAAAAGTCAAATTAAGATCGTCGATGTACTGTTGTTGGGTTAATCCACGTCGAAAGTTGTAAAAAATAATCGCTCGAAAAGGTTTGAATCGGTCGTTAACATGGTAAACAGTTCTGTCATTAATATAAATAAGTTTCGACAAAGAAACATTTATCAATTTTCTTCATTTTCTAGCTAGTTAGGAAATTGCGGCATAGGTCTTGCGGCGTTCAGGGTATTAGCCATTACAAAAAATAAAACCAAATAAAATCAATCCAAAAATAAATAAATAACAATCCACTACAATTTACAATTTACAATGTTTTTTCTCTTTTCTATCTTCTTGCTCCAATGTCCCTCTCCGATCTCCTGTTCTCCTTCCGGTTTCCCTCTCCGATCTCCTTCCTTCTTGCTTCCTGTTCTCTCGTCCATCTTTGCTTTATTTTATTTTATTTTATTTCATTCTCTTCCCTTCCAACCATTTCTTCACCCCTCCTCCTATCTCTCTTCCTTCCTCCCCATTTCTAGGTAACCTCATCTCCCTTCCTTCCTTCCATTTCTCCCCTTCTGCTTCCCACCGGGTCTCCTTCTTTCCTTTACCCCTTCCTGTTATCCTTCCCCAATTTCCATCCTTCTTGCCTCTAATTTCCTCGCCCACCTCTCCCCCCTTCCATCTTCGTGCAACAGGTCTAATGTGCTCCCCGACCATACTGTCATCTCTCTACCCCTCTTCGCGAGGTGCTCTATATCTTTCTCATTCTATCATTAATATAAATAAGTTTCGACAAAGAAACATTTATCAATTTTCTTTATTTTCTAGCTAGTTAGCAAATTGTACTTTGGTAAAGTGATTCATCTAATCTTAGTAGTAAGTAAGTAGTAAAGATTTATTTTTCACCTTGCGGTGTTAAAATTTTCCTACATTTATATTTACAACTTAGTAGCAAACAGTGTTCAATTATCATGTGTATAGTCACTTTAAAAATTATCACATTTTTAAATTTTATGTCATTTGTAGTCTTTTATTTAATATCTTCTTCATCCAGGTTTCATCCGGGTTTTCGTCATTAAGTATTTGTATTGCTGATTTCGGGTTTCTCACTTCTTCCGTGCAGTCACGTGTTAGATGTTCTATTGTCTCTTCATTCCTCTCACATATTCCGCACTTCTTTTCTTCTTTTTCTCTCCAGTATTCGTTCCTTCTTTCTTCGTTTCCTACTCTGAATCTGGCTATTATTTTTTGGTTTTCTTAGATACAGAGGCATGTCTACTGTTTCTAAAAACCTGTATCTGGGGTTGTACTTTGATATCTGTATCTTCTCTCTTCGTTGTTGCAGTTCCATGTCCTTTTCCCTTCTCACCATTTCTTCTTTTAAGCTATCTCCCATTCGTCTTCGGTTCTCTACTTCTGTTGTTGAATAGCCTTTTCTTTCGTAGTACTTTGAGCGTTCTTGTTCCCAGTCATTCTTCTCTAGTTTATTTTCTTCTTTTCTTCTTATCTGCTCCCAGCATGCAAAAACCAGTTCTTTCCAATTAGATCTACTTATTTTCTCCTCGTAGATTATTGCTCTTCTGCCCGTTTCAACGCATAGTTTATGCTTCTTCGTTTCCTCGTGTATTATGTAGAGCGGTGTTCTTTTGTCAATTGAAAGTGTCCATCGTAGATATTTGTTCTGGATTTTCTCTATCTCTTCTTGCTCTTTCCATCGCCATATCTCAGCTCCATAGTACAATATGGGGGCCACGAGTTTGTCGAAAAGGAGCATCCTTAGTCTGAAGTTGTTTTTGAATTTTCTTTGTCCAATTCCCCATATCTGCGCAAGTGCTATGTTAGCTTTCCTTGCCATCTCCTTCATATGCCCTTCCGATTTCCCGTTTCTTTGGAAAGTGTATCCTAGGTATTGGTAAGTGTAATCTTAGTATTAAGTTTTAAGTCCAGTTGCGTACGACCAAGTAACCCGTAAGTCATGTAACTATTTTTTCTTTCTAGTATTGTATAAATATGCTGGCACAATAAGGCAATATTATTTGTGATAACGGGCATTATTGCCTTATGGTTATATAAATGGTATTCACGTATTGAGTGTGACCCAGGTGACTTTTCTCCGGGCGGCAGCCGTGTTCCGGGCACGGAGCACATTCCGCGTAGCCACTGGACCGCACACAACAACATTCGCCTCTCATATTATAGCCAAGCATTAGAATAGAATATACATGACTCTACTACATTGCAACAGTTACATAAATTGATTATTAACCAAAATACACATTTTTCACTTTCAAAATACTAACAGCTTGTTGTTTCTTCAATAATTTCACCCAAAAACACAGGCTAGAACATCTCTCTGGTTTAGTGATAGTCCAGATTAATTACAAAGCCCAACAGACATTTTGGTTCCTGCGAGTTTTTAACTGTCTCTAGGTAATTTTTGGACACAGAATCCAAAATAGCCGTCAGATTTGTTCCATCAGATCTAGTTTTTGAGATACGCTATATTGGCCTCTTTTACAATAAAATATCTTATTTCTTAACTTGTTTTCACGTTATTGCTGTTGCTATTTGCTCCAACTGCCAGTTACAAACACAAAAGAGACAAAGTAAGGTATTTATTTCACAAAGTAGATAAATATACATTCATCACTTATCACTTAAAAATGTTCTTTTGTACGACTTTCTAGCATGGAGTTTACCAGAACAGTCTCTCTAAAGACTCCAACAGTAGTAGGCCATCATGTGGCTAACTTATCTTCCTTGATATCTATCTTCCATAGTTTTATGTCCTGATGGAATCTTTCCCCCGGTTCTTCACTAAAATCACCTTTCTGGTATAAAATATTAAAGTTGGAAAGCATATTTTCCAGTAATTCTCTGCCTTATGATTTCCAAGAAAATTTTGTACTACTTGAATAAATGATCTACAAGATTAGTTCGTGAACGAACCACTTTTGTGGGTTACTTAGTTTCCGGTTCATATATATCCAAAGTTTCGTTACCTGTAACGATGTTGTATACGAATTTTGCAGTGCATAGATTGAAATTTTTTAGCATTTACACCAATCAAAACGAGCCTTTTTTTGAACTTCGGTCAAATTATGCGTCCATCGGGAACAGATCTTTTTCACAGCTAAATGTTCGTGCAAAATCGAATGTATTGCAGTCTGCGATATGCCAAAGGATGCCTCTATTTCACGGTAAGTCACATGCCGATCTTCTTCTGTCAATTTGCACACAGCATCGATGTTTTTTTGAATCACAACCGATTTTGATCGACCTTCACGAGATTCATTACTAACGAACGCATGAGCACGACGAAATTCTGCAAACCAATTATAAACAGTCTTTTCTGATGGTGCTTCATTACCAAAAGTTGAACGAAGCGAATCTTTACATTGTTGTTGAATTAGGCCTTTACTAAAATCGTAAAAAATCATCCAACGAAAACCTTCAGGAGTAATATTCATTTTTCACAAATTTGTTTTATTAAAACGGTTACTGTGAACGAACTACTCAGTCAATTTATAAGCTGCCACTGATTTCACAATAACAAATGTCAAATTTTACGAATAGTAATGACACATTTCTATAAAGCCATCTATTGGTCGTTTGTAAAAACATAAAAGATAACCTTCGTAATAAATCATGAGTCATATAATGCTGCTGTACATGACATTGCTTTCCGTACACTACCGTGTTCCATTTATTGCAAATTCCAATAAAATTAGTGAAATTAAAATAATGATCTAGTAGTTTATATTGAATTAAGAAAGTCATGTGCGGTGTCAATATTTTACAGTGTGAAGTGTATCTAAGGAACTCGAATTTATAACCCAGTAAATTAGGTCTTAAGGCGTAACGTTTCCTTGTTCGCTAACGCATGTAATGTGAACACAAGTTATTAACTTAAGATCACACAAAGAAGCCGACCTTAAACTAAAATAATTAGTTACTCATTATAACTAACTTTACGAGTTAGTTATAATCTCGGTCGAACCTATTTTTACACGCGAATAACTCGCTTCATATTAATCTAACTTAAAAACAACAAGATTTTAGTTAGAACATGATGATGGGACAATTAGGTAGTGTAGTTATAATCATTTTATGGGGCATTAACTTTTTTTTGCTGTAATTAGATTCTTACAAAATGAAGAGATCTTGAGTAATGCTGGAAAAATATATTAAAATGATTTAAAGTTTCCGTTTTTTACATGTGCTTTACTGGAATACAACCGAGATCTTCTTAATTAGGGTAATAATTAAGATGGTAATTAGTAGTTAAAATAAATAAATACCACAATATTTCTTTTATTAACAGAGCTGCAGACGTTCCATTAACAATTTACGTATAGTATTTCCAAAATGAAATAGCCACTCTTGTTAAGAAGCTTAAAAATGCAGTAATGCGTCGTGGTTAGCGTAGCAGTGCACTAACTTCTGGGCAATGGTGGGCTCGGGTTCGAATCCCGGTTATGGCATGGATATTTTGTGTTGTCCAAAAAATGTAAATTGTAATATTCTGTAAAATATACAAAATAAAATAGCTTCTACTGGATAATGGCCTTAGTAGCTAAGTTCAAATATATTTAAAAAAAAAAAAAAATCCGTAATGGGTTTATGGCAGTAATCTTAAGACTCGTTGCTGTAAAAAGAATATAAGGGGTATTAAGGTAATTTTAAATATAATTAGAATAGATGCAGCACTAGTTCAATTGAAATTTCTTAAAAACCATTAAGGATATTTTCCAAATGTATAATCCTATTGTTTCTAAATTTTAGGGGTTGTTATACTTGTTTGTTAGTTAAATTTCAACGTTCATAGCGTGCATACATTAACAACATGGCTCTCTGGCGACCATTTGATTTTGCAGAAATCCCTAATTTCTGTAGTGAAAATAGTGAATTTGTGCAAGGTGATTTGGAGTGCGAAAATGTGGACGTTGACGTGGAATGCGAAAAGATGGCTACTATTTTAAGGCTACCGCCATATTATTGTGTTTTAAACCCTATAGAACTAATATGGAGTCAATTAAAAGGTAATTTGCGCCGGAAAAATACAACATCGACAGAAAGTGACATTGTAGTACAATTAATTAAGTCGAAAGAAGTGCAATAAGTAGTGATTTGTGAAAAAAATGTGTAGAACATGTAAAGACAATTGAAACAATTTTTTTTTATAAATCCACTAAATAAATCTTCAATAACTATTAATTTAAATGACAGTGGTAGTGACACAAACTCTGATAGTGATATAAACAATGATAATAGTGATAGTGATTAATATTTTAATAATTTTAAATTACCATAAATTGACAAGTTCAAAAAAAAAAGATTTTTGATTGTGCAAATTTGAAGTATTTAATAAAGACTTTAAAACAAAACCATTTTTAAACATATCTATATTTATAATTCAAATATAGCCAGTCCTAAGCCTCATGTGAGTATATACAGTTCTTTCCAAACAGCATATAAGAAAACACGTTTATTTTAAATAATTATTACCGTCCTAGCAACTATATTTAACAGAACTATAAACTCAGCAGGTATAATGGTTATACTATCAGTCATTATTGAAATAAGCAAGTGAGAGTGGCCATTTAATTTTGGAAATACTATACATTTGACAGAAAAATTTTGCGTCATTTACGAAGGGCGGTTGAAAAGTAATCGGTCTAGGCGAGATATGGCGCCACCAGTATCAAATCAATGTTTTTTTTTTTCGCAAATCCAAACCTCCAAATGACTGTAAAATTTTCAACCAGCTGCGTCATTTAGTTTGTGTTTGAGAGTCATTGAAAGCTAACAGCTTTTACATTTTTACAAAAATTAATAAAATCAAATATCGTGCATTAGATACTTGTTTTTGAAAAAGAAAGCGAACGATGAGATCAACACCGAATTGAACGATGTTTATGGGTCCTGCATGTACTTGCGATATCAACAATTAAATATTAGACAGCTGAATTTACACGCGGTCGTAAGAGCATTTTTGATGATAAGCGTCCAGGCTGTCCAAAAGAGGTCACCACACCAGAATTGGTCGATAAAATTCATGGAATGATAATAGACAATCAACGAACGACTCAACCGAATGCTCAACATTTTGCATGACTATTTGGGAATGAAGAAGCTCTCTGCCAGATGGGTGCCGCATTTGCACTCAACCGACAACAAACGCGATCGTCTAACCATTTCGACGGAATGTTTGGCGATGTTCAACGCGATAAGAAAGACTTTTTGCGCCGTTTCGTAATCGTGGACGAAACATGGATCCATCACAACATACCAGAGAGCAAGGAACAATCGAAACAGTGGACTGTTCCTAGCAAATCAGGACAATAATTTCTGGATGAAAGAGGAAGAAAGAACTTTTAGAATATACTGGGAAAACAATGAGGAGCTGGATTTGTTGGAAGAATATGGAAGGATAAGAAGCAGACCAGGAACGAGAAAGAAAATATTGGAAAAAATAGGAAAGATGAAAAATGATGGAAGTCGTGGTAATAAATATGTGTATAACATACGTATTTTTTAATGTTCTTTGCTGCTTTAGCAACCAGCCAAGACAGTTGTTATTTTTTGAAAATTCCATGCTTAAACGGCATTCTAACCCGAGACCTTAGCAACGCAGAGCACATGTGTAACCACTACACTACGCTGGTCAGCTGTATACGTAATTTAGATAGTGCATTTGTTTATAATTTATTTATTTTCCCCTAGTCGTACGCCAATGATCACGAATGTGCTGTACTCACTGAAGAAGTCAAGTTTACTGGTTAATTCTTCACCACGACTTTGGTAATAACTCATGCTATGGGATGGTATTAAACACCGAGGTACCTATATGCACGCTGCTATCAGATACCAGAAAATTAGCACTGTTTGCTATAATTATTGTTATTAGGTGCCAACGTTGCAGAATCATACGGAAAAGTCATAGGTGACTTTAACTTTATACTTCATTGAATCTGCTTATTAATTTTTTGTAGATTGGTAATAATGTAACTGTTAATATTTTTTGTATGCAATTAAATTATAAGTGCAAATAATGCTATGACGCATTTCTTTGATACTTGATAATGATACATTGTTCTATTGCATTCGTTTTTATTTACCATTTTTCACTGATCAAGATGTGGCAAAACACTGATTAGCTTCCATATAAACAGGTGGTGAGCTTCTTAACCATGTCGCTATTTTGGTTTTTAAAATGAGTACCAGTCTATTATAAGCATAATAACTCCAGCATGGGCGTCCAAGGCAAGAGGGACACTTATTTCCTCTCCCTTAGAGTCCCATTTTTTTTTAAGTGTTGTATTCCAAATACCTTTTTGTCCTTAAATGTATTTATTTTTATATTTGTCTATTTTATATTATAACTATTTTTGTTATGTCTATTATGAATACATTAGGTAAAAAAATACTGCCAAAAAATTTCCAATTAATTGATCCTTAACAGGTTAATGGACTAATTATTATTATTTATATTACTAATAAGACCAATTAAATTATCCCGCTGCTCACGTGGTTTTTATATAGTGCCAAAGGTTTAGAAACAGAGAACTTTTCTACCGTTGTATTACACGGATTTAACAAAATGAGACATCGTTTTAACATTCCATGTTCAAGAATATTATTAAGCGTTATAAATATTGTTTCCTGGTCTAGTATGCAGTCCAGAACTAGTCAGCTACGCGCATATATCGTCTAGGTAATGATCACCTTTCAGTAATTTACTCAGTAGTTTCCCAGAGCGCTGAAATATGAGTTCGGTTTATCTAAATTTTATACAGTGCAAACCATGTTCATTGCTGACTATTTGTTACTGTCACAAGAATTATTCTAAAACAATTCATATTATCAGTTTTGTGAAGAATTTTATAAAATTATATTCTCTATATACTAGAGAAAATAATTTTAATAAAAGTAGAAGGCACTTTGAACACTAAATAAAAATATTTTACTTTCAAGTCGATAAAAAGAAAACAATTTTTTGGGAGACCATAAAAACAGTTCTTTTTTATCATCTAGTACTATCCAAAAAGTATTTATTTTTCAGTCTAGGCCGATTTTTCTAATAAAAATTAATTTTGGTCGCCCAAAAAATATAATGTGCACCTTTGCCAAAAAGATCTTTTTCGTCATCTTTTTGAAGGCCGAGGCGCAGCCGAGAATATTAGTAAAACCTACATAGTGTTTTTGATTGAATTTTTATATATTAATATATAATTCAGAAAAAATTTAAGAACATCTTCTATCTACGCGCAGTTTACCTGTCATTAGGCACGTATTTTTCCCCGGGGCCTCGGGCTTAGAATTATTGTTTTATTGGAGCCCTAGCCTGCCATCGGTGCACTAGTGTGTAAAAAATTATGTGAACCAACGTTGAGTTTTCTGTCAAAAAGATGCGCAAGCGACTTTAGGCAAGTAGCAGGAAATTATTGGCACAGACTGCGTAATAACAAAGAGAAATGGAAAAGGAAAGAGAAGGGTTGTGTCCAATATTGGAAAATAAACGTCTGAATAAGAAGAAGAAGTGCAGGAAGGGAATCAAAATCCCAATGCTCCATAAGTCTTGCCAAGAAGTCGCGGTAACTTATATTATATATTAGGAAAATGTTTCGTGAAAGTGATGAGACATGGGAGCGGCATATGATTGTAATATTATATGTCTTTATGCATGTCGTAAGATTTATAAAAAATTAATAAGTCGATATTATAATGACGCAATATATGAAACTGATAATCTATAGATGTTTTCAATAACTATTAAAATTAATTACTTTTGTTGTTATTGATATTTCAATAGAAAATACTGCACTACTTTCTCATTTTATTTATTCAATATGATTATACTTGATAGGAGTAATTTTGTTCTATGATAAATTACACCAATATATTGTGAGTAATTGTGTCTTTTTGATTTTGAATGGAGCTATAGAAAACCTGAATGAATATATTAATTTTGGTGAAATTGCAAATATATCAAAATCGACTGATCTTTGCCGACGATTAAATAGATCATTTGTTAGTCACCAGCAACCGTATTTAGAAAATTGGATGTTGCAAAAGAACACGTGTGTAAGGTATTTATGTGTGAACATATGTGCGTGTATTGGTGAGTGAATGTGTAAGTGTTTCAAATAATTAATTCTGATATTTAGCACCCACGCCTGTTTTTCACTCTTGCTTAAAAACTTAGAAGTTTCTACAGGATTAAGTATCTTTAAATATAGTTAGTTAAAAAATTGTATGCACAGCATCTTTGGCTATCAGCGCTTATCACAGATCATGTACCTTTAAATATATTAGGTCTCTACTTATAAGGAAAATATGTTGTGTAGAAAGCTCAGGATTTTTGAGAATTTAATGCTTAAAAATTACTGATTAAACAGGGTTAATAGCAGTGGCGGCGCTAGCTCTTAAAATATGGGGGGGCAGGAAATTTTTTAGTAAAATTTGGCGAGGCCAAATACAAGTGATGACCTAAAAAAAAGGTCCTCACTTCTAAAATACATTTTTCTCCAAACAATTCTGGTGGGGGCCACTGGGGGCTAGACCAGATTTTGCCCCCAGAAGAATTCGATACCCAGAAGAACTTGATTTTGACATTAATTTATGCATTATTAAAATTTCGTTTTAATAAAGCGGTTCAGAATTTTAAGCATCTGTATTTATTTTCATAATTATTATTAATTATAATAAATGTAGACGGACTGGATTACTTATTTTTTCCACCCTGTCTATAGATTTAGTTTAAAACCTCCTGCTCCTGAGCCCGAATGAATGGTTACTGCATTTATGAATGAAGACCTTATATGAATTCACAGGATGTAGTCACTTTCCCATCCTATATGAACACTCCAATATTGGTAATAGATGCTTACGAATATTACGAAATTAATCATTTCAAACTTGTTATTATTGAAATTAGATTAATTATTTTATTGATTAAGATTTAATTAATGATTTCAATATAAAATTGCTTCACTTGTTTAATAATAGACTTACTTACTTAGTGAAGTATAAAGATTTTTCTCAATGTTCAACTCACCTGGAAAAGAAAAACAAAATTAATATATATATATAGCAAAAATATAAAAACTATTTATTAGAAAGGGAAATTTTAGTTAAAATTTTTGACGGACTGTATCAAAGGTTATTTGCACTTAATTATTTTTTTATTAAAACCGATTTCTTTTCTTAATTTATCCATTCCGAATACTATCACTTAGCAAATCTTGTTTTATATTAAAAAAACTTAAAGATATGGTTTCTTCTGATATACTTAGAACTGCTTACTTTGGAACGTTTCACGTAACAATGGGCTATGGCATTTTGTGTTAGGGAAGTTCCTCTGAATCGTCTAAGTTTTATGAAGTTCGAAAACGTGCTATTCGCATAATAGCTGGTGCCCCCTTTAAATAATCTTGCAGATCCCTTTTTCCTGTTTTGTCTATATTAACTCTTCCATCTGTTTATATATTAGAAGTCGTAATGTTTGTTAAAAATAATCCGCACCTTTTCACTACCAATTCTGATTTTCATTCTTATCATACCCCCAATAAACACTCCATTGTATGTCCCTCTCATAGCTCTGCACTGTACAGTAAAAGTCCTCACTACACGGCTTTAACATTATTTAACTGTGTACCAACTACATTAAAATCTATAACGTCCAGCAGAGCATTTAAATTAAAATTTAGACATTTTTTACTATCCAACTCTTTTTATAGTATACAGGAATATTTACACCATAAGGGCTAATATTGAATTATGTAATCTCCTAACTGTACTATTTGTTAAAATTATATGTATTGTTTAATGTGGTTGCAATTTATATTATATGTGTCATCTTGACTAAACCAGAACATTTATGTAATGTGTTATTGGTTGAATAAATTTATTATTATTATTATCATCTTAACAAACCGTACCTTGCTAGATACCATTCGAAACTGATCTCAGGGTGTCACTCCATTTTTTCAGGTTAGCGAATTGGAAGATCCTTGGTCTTCCGGGGTCTCTTTTCCCTTCAACTTTTCCATGTCCATATTCATTCACCTCTAAATTTTGATGACTAATACGGATATTTGGTGGAAAAGTTAGATAGAACTGACGCAGGGGTAACAATAAGGAGCTTAACAACTTTGTACGGGTATCGGACATAAATAAAAACAACTATCTACAGCTGACCAGTTTCGGAATAGTTTATTCCTTCATCAGAGCTGCTGCATAAAGGAAAATCAGAATACAGTATAAGTGTACATCTAGATGGCACCTCTTTTACACATTATTCCTTCTAAAATATCCGTAGTTTCAGGTCATCGACCCCATGCTTACCCCTATATCAAGATTTTACAGGATTCTTACAAATCTGTGATTTTTTCAACTAGTCATCATTATCAATCTTATAATATCACGACACACCTGTGCTCATATATTTTACCTATTTATTATTTTTTAATTTGGTGTATCGTTTATTTTAATCTCTGACTTCGTTTTACATTATTTATTTATTTATTTATATTTCAACAAATTGTTTTTTATATCATGACCCGTTTTTATCTATCTCACCATTACACTTAATACTATTATCTCAGGTATGTCTTACAATGTTATACTTATACTTATATTATATTCATTTATTCATATACGATGTACACTTATACTGTATTCTGATTTTCCTTTATGTAGCAGCTCTGATGAAGGAATAAACCATTCCGAAACTGGTCAGCTATAGATAGTTGTTTTTATTTATGTCCGATACCCGTACAACCTTTCCACTTCTATTCATTACAGACACGGCCATCTCCACATCTTAACAAATTTATGTCAAAACAGAAAAATATAAAAAATGTATTCGTTTTTAGACAAAATCAATTAAAACCAAATTATTTCCACTATTTCTTGAGAGAATAAAATGTAACCAAAGGGTAGTTATCCGATACCTTTCTCTTACTTTCACTATGAATAGACAATTTCTTTATAAAAATAAATAAATATCTAGTTATGTGTCAATTTTTTGCGAGTATTGTTAACCATAATAGCCTGTAATATCTTATGAATTTATTTCTTTGCCACAGGAATTCACAATATTAAAAATATAATATGTTATTTAAAGTGTAAAATTAAAAATTATGCGGTAAGTTAAATGCTGAAAGTGTAAATTATGATTATACCTGAATTAGTTTACAGGAATTTGTAAATAACTGTTATTATAGTTTTCACTACGTTTAAAGAAAATTGATTGAAAAGCAAATACTGGAATAACTAGACATTATTCACGGAAACCCCCAGATTGGTTAAAGAAACCAAAAAAGAATAACACATATTAGAAAAGGGACGAAGAGACGGTTACCAAAGCGATGTGTTGGTTTTCCTATTATAAATCACCTTTGAGAAGGATTATAAGTTCACTAAATAGGCATCAGCTACGAGAATAAAAGAACATAGATTTTTCTGCAAGGTTGTTCAATAACTTGATTGTTCAAATTCTCGGCATGTCTATTCTAAATATATATATATATATATATATATATATATAAGTTTCCTGTCGCTTCTATGTGAAGCATAGGGCCTCAATAAACTTCCGCCATTTGGATCTGTCTTGCGCTAGATGTTTTAGCTCTCTCCATGTTTTGCTGCTTTCGCTGGCTTCCTTCATGGTTAGTATACGTCATGTGTCCGTTGGTCTGCCACATCTACGGCTCCCTTGTGGGTTCCAATCAAGAGCCGTTTTACTGATGGACAAAGGGTTGTTCCTTAAGGTATGGCCTATCCATCTCCACTTCCGCTGTTTTATCAAGATATCTATGGTGTTTTGGTAGGTTCTCTCTCCAAGGCGAGAGTTGGTAATAACATCAGGCCAAAATGTGTGTAATATTCTACGCAAGCAAGAATTGACGAACACTAGTCACGACTTATTCGCTGAATTATACAGACGTCTTTTTCGTTTTGATTAAACTCTGTAATCTTGAGTACCTAATTATTGTTTTAGTTTCATTATAAACCCTTACATTTTAAAATGACCGAATAATTTTCATCAAAACATTTTTTATGCTGTTTAGTGTTGTATGAGTCCCATAAAAAAAATCTGCTTCAGTTGCTGCATAAGACATTGGCTCTGTTTATGGTGATAAACTAAGTGTACGCACATGTCAACAGTGGTTTAAAAAATTTAAATCAGGAAATTTATGTTGGATGATGAACTTCGATCTGGAAGGCCCTATAAAGGAATAATTTATTATGAGATGTTAAAACCGGGGCAAAGTGTTAATTCTGATCTCTACTGTGAACAATTGGATTGAATTAATCAGAACTTGCCAGAAATCGGCCAGAAATTGTGAATAGAAGAGGAGTTATTCTTCAAGGCGACAATGCCTGAGCTCCTTCATCAAAAAAGACACGTGAAAAAATTTCCGAGCTTGATTGGGAGGTTCTAACACACTCACCCTACTCACCAGACATTTCACCCTCCGACTATCACTTATTTCGGTCACTGAAACACTTTTTAAGAAACAAGAAACTTAGAGATATGAACCATGTTAAAATGAACCATGGTTTGACAATTTTTTCCTTAAACAAATGAGGAATTTTATAAATCGGGAATATTTTCGCTTCCTGATAAATGGCAGAGTATTATAGATCAGTGTTTCTCAACAGGTGGTCCGCGGACCACCAATGGTCTCCAGAAAAATTTTAGTGGTCCGCGAAAGTTTTTTGCAGTTTTTTAAAAAAAAAATATGCACATTTTTTATGTAAATAATTTATATTTTGTTTATTTTCTGTAAATTTTCTGCGATTTTCTACAAATAAAATAAATGTATTTAGTAGCACATTAAATATATTTGTTTTCTTGCAAAAAATGAACCAACAATTATTATTAGTGGTCCGCGTTAGAAAATTATGTATTTTAATGGTCCGCGGTGAGTTTTTGGCTGAGAAACACTATTATAGATCACAATGGTAACTAGTACTCAATAAAATACATTTTTTTCTTTCGATTTGTTTCGATTTTAGTAATACCAAATAAACGAAAAAACTTTCCGGTACACCTAATATATTAAAAATGTATAAATTAATTATTTATTAAGTTCGACGCAACACAATTTTTCTATATATATCTTTAACTTGCCAAATTACAAGCTACTAGAAAATTCTCAGTATCCCTCCAAGCCAGTCCAGTCCTGGTGTAATATCCGCTATGAAATAATTTTAATAATTTCTTCACTTAATTTTTTAGAATGTCCAAAATATCTGGTTGCAAAAGAAATTACTTCAACAAAAACAAACATTTGATGGATTTCCGTCAAATTTGTACTACTTAAGTCAACTTTTATCATGCTACTTAAACCATTAATCTTAAAATTTACTCCTTTTATTATTTTGATCTACTTTACTAGCCTGTCAGTTCAAATCAATTTTCATCACATAATTTTTTTCTAATTGTAACTTATATAATGGAATCAATTAACAAATTTCGACATAGCCTCTATATGGAATAAAAACAATCTATTGTTCGGTTAAACTGAAATAGCAACCGGATTTATTTATTTATTAGTTTTAGATGTAGTTTTAAAGTTATAAAATAAACATGGTGAACAGAGTTGATATTAAAATTTTACTACTGTTATAGTTTCTGCATTAGATATTGAAAATAAATATACAAAATAAACAGACAACAAAAATGAATTTAGAGCAAAGAGAAAATGATTTAAAAAAATAAATAATGCCAGCAAATACTACGTTCCATACTCATGAATGGTTTTGAAATATCAATCTTAACGAAGAGAGATTAGAGCAGTGCCGAACAAAGGTATTTCTGCGCCTGAGGCAAAGTACTAGTCTTGCGCCCCCATCCTTGTTCATAACCAAATAAAAAAATTGGTTTGAAGTGTGAATTTTCACACATTTCAGGGTTTCGCAGGTATTTAGTAAGTGAATGATGATTATTTGGGATGCCAAAACAAATATGTTAAAATATTTTTTTTGTTAATTTTAATTCGAATGCCTAAATAACATTATTTAAGTTTCTAAATATGTGCAGTATTTTTAATTATATAGCAAGGTTCATTAAGATTTTGAAAATTGAGCCTATTGCTTTCATTGGTTGTTTCAAGTCATAAGCCCCTCTAATTTCGTATACATTGAAACGTAGAATTAAATTATAATTTCAACAATTCCCACTGGTTATTAAATTTACGCTTTTAATAATTAAATGCAACATTTGCCAAAATATAACTAGAATTATGACAAAATAATTTAAACAAAATAAAAATGTAAAAAAAAAAACAGAAATAATAATTTTGTGACAGGAAGCGAATTGTAGTTTGCAACTTAGGAAGGGAGATGCCTATCCACTACACCATGGCAAATAGCAATAGAAGGCATACTGTTTCAATATCTTACATAACATATTAAATATTTACGTCGTCAACAAAAAAAAAAAACAAAAAATGCGTTATTTTCCGAAAACATAATCTGATCAAATATTCCTGTTGTACTATTTCGGTTCACACCAATGTACATTACTTAGAATTTTTTTAGTTTTTTGGTTTAAACCATCTGGGCTACAGGGTGTGGGACAAAAAAAAAAATTTTTTTCCACAATCTTGGCAAAAATCGCTTCAAAATAATTTATTTTCCAAAAATAAAATTTTGATCGTTAATCCACGTACTACAGGCTTTCATTAGATACCCTACTCAGAATTTAAAAAAAAATATTTTTTTTTTGATGAGCACATATTTGTTTATATTTTTAGGGGGATATGGTTTTTAGATGTTTTAGTATTTTTCTTTTGTGCGGGTGCGAGTATAAGAATGCCAAATTTCAACTCTCTAGATTCAGCCGTTTGGCTACAATTTTTACCGAACCGATAGAGAGATGACAAAATGACGGTACAAGGGTTATTTGATCATACCTATAAGCAGTTAAGTTTTGTAAGAACAAACTAAGAGGAAATTTTGTTTTCAATAGTTTGCACCTTTGAAACTGTCTGTCATGTTGGTATTAAAGAATGTCACTTTTCCATCCATTTTACATATATCATAGTGAAAAATGATATCTTAATTATAATGATCATAACCTATCAACCGAAAGTCGGTTTTACAGCGTAAGGAATATTTTTAATTGACATTTAAAGTCAGTAACACACTACAAAAGTAACCAAAATAACCTGATCTAATTTGTTCTTACAAAAGTGAACTGCTTATACAAAATCCTAAAAAATTGGTGCCTACAATTCTAAAAAATATTCCAACTGGAAACATTATGATCCTACATAGCATTTATCCTGTGCTACTATATCTAAATCTCTTTCAGTTGCTATTTTCAAAAACAGTTATTAAAATTCTAGAACGGATACTGTATTAAAATATAGCTACCTAATAAATAACCACGTCTACATATCTAAAAACTACAGTATCTCCTAACACGTAGCTATTAGCAATTAGATTCGGTAATTATTATAAATTCGCGTATTTTTTGTTGAATTGCATTTTAGAAATTGTGTATCTTGTCCTTTATATAACATGTAATTATGGTATGTGTAACAAAAAATGTCATCTGCTCTAGATGAAGATTACAAGAATATTTAATAAATGTACTTAATTGATCTACTTTCCCTTTTACTCGACCAGTTGCGATTTTTTTTTAATATTATACAGGCAGTTTTCTTTAAGAGAAATGATTGTACGCCCGGTGTTCAAATATTATGCAATTTTAATGGAAGCTTTTAAAACAGAGGCTATTTTGGGAATCAACAAATATATGCTAATTTACAATAGTTAATAGCAGTGGCGATTGGTACATTAGAGCTGCATATCTGCAGCACCGCCAAAATTAAGTTAATTTAAGCATACACAGCAAAAAAGTGTAAAAGTTCATTCTCAGTTTGGTTAAAATTTTAGTCTTAAAATTTTCATTTAATAAAAGTAAAAAATTCAGTATTTTTACCAAATCTCCCTGTAAATCTTCATTTATTCAGATTGTTTTTATGAAATATTACTTTTTCAGTGTTATAATTAATACTACTTTAATGCTATTTATTTTCAAACACTATAATTTAACCAGTATGTAAGTGTAAACTTTACATTAAATTTAACCAAAAAAGAAGGGTAAATAATTAGTAAAAAGCGAAGGACTTCATGGTACACTAAAAGTTTATTTATTTGTGTTCCATGAAGTCTCTTTAACACTACTTTTTTTAGAGTGTAACAGACATTTAATTTTTTTTTCGATTTCTCTCTTTAATTTAATTTTAAATTAAAAATTGTCACTACTGCTGTGCGTCGTGCGTAAATCAAATAATTCGTCTACAATTTATTATATACAGAGACTCGATGTGCTGCGTGTATTGGCAGGACCAATTGTTTATTGTATCGAGGTGATTGGCATTGATGGGATATAGGCGGAATACAGGAGATATACCTTCTCTCGGAGCTGCACACGTTTGCAGTTAAAAACTTTCCATTTAAAAAAATCCATTTGATTGGATAAGGTATGTATCCTTACATCCATGGACGCCACGCTATTGAGAGAGTAGTAGAAGACTAATTATTAAGAATTTAATTTTTGTTTGTTTATTGGTGTTGTTTTCTTGTTTATATAAACTGTTTTAAAAACGTAGTAGTCTTCTTGAAATTTACATTTATAAACAAGTAAATGATCGTCAGTAAAAAATGATACATGTAAAAAACGAAAAATAGATCAACACATCAACACGCAAGTTGATTTTTTTTGAAGGATAAGAAATGAGTGGTTTCATTTGTTTTCTACTACATTGAGACGGTTTAAAATGGCTCAGATGTAACGCACAGATTGCAACTTACAGAAACGCAATGTTAAAGTTTCAAATTGCTATAATCCTTCCACAATTTGGGGATTCTGTGCGGTATGGAGGCTAAACTTACTAATATTGAAAATGCTAGTCTAACGAGGGCGATGCAAATATAAATGGTAATTTTGCTAGTGTACTGAGCAAGCAGTTCCGAGCTGGATGGTGGAGTGAAGGGTTGATGTTCGGTGTGTTAGGAAGAGGGAGAACCAGCCTGGTTATCTGCTCCGCTCTGTTCCATCTTCAGTACAGCCATGAGTGAACAAGAGGTTCCTTCGTCTGTTGCACAACGTATTATTATAAGTTTTTAACCAATGAACGGGTTAAACCGGAGATTTTAACTTGTTTGAAGGCATAGTTTTAGGACGCTACACTGTCCCAGAATCGAGTTTTTACTTGAGCCAGACAATTTAAGGGCAGCCGAGGAAGTGTAGAAAACGAAAGTCATGATAGACGCCCAAAGTCAAGTCACACAGATGATTCAGTTTTACACATTGATTTTCTTCACGATCGACGAACGGTAAATGCGGCTTACTATTGCCAGTTGTTAGAATCAGCCAAAGCCGCCTACCGAAAAAAAGATGAGGTAAAGAGATGTTATCCTTCTCCATGACAATGCTAGACCTCACACCGCGATTTTGACCAGGGACAAATTGGAGGAAATGCGTTTGGAAACCCGCGACCACCCTCGCTACAGTCCATATTTGTCACCCTGTGACTATTTTTGTTTGCGCTCGTGAAAGAATCGCTTGGAGGGGAACGATTCGAAAACAATGAAGATGTCGAGGAGCGTGTGAGAAATTAGTTGACGATGCGCTCTCAAACTTTTTTTTAACCAGGAATATTGAAACTTCCAAAACCTTGGCAAAAGTGTGTTTAGTGTGAAGAAGGCTATATAGCGAAAAATTGAAGGTTTCAATTGTGAATATTGTCACAATTATAATATAATTGTATGTCCCAATTCCTTGGGCGGCCTTTGGGCCGTGTAGGTCGCGGATGCTGACTTGCGGTTTTGGGAATTAAAGAATGTGCAAAGTGTTGCGTGTTTGTCAACGTAAGTTTTGAACTACTTCTGATGTGTTGATAAACATTATTCAATTGTGCCGACTATGGTCTTTAATTGCTGCCAACAATTACACAAATGAATAATGTTTCCAAAACAATTGAGGTAGGACTTGACGTCATAGTGTCCTGGTTAACAGTTATAAAATGGTCTTAGGGAATAGAGTCGTCAGTCAATTATTCATTCAATCTGTTAGTGATTCATTCGACCATTTGTTGTGAGCACGCTACCCGAGGACCAGCCCAGCTGTCAAGTCACCAACCCGAGATGTGAGTGCCGTCTACAGGGCTTCTCCACGTGTCCGCCTCGTGCGGATACATGGTGTGGTTCGACCGATCCTGGAGAAGCCGGGGCAAGAACGGGACTGACATCAGCCACTAACAGTCAACACAGCAGCCATTCTGACAATTAATTGTATTGCATTGTAAAATTATTATAATATAATAAATTTTGTAGAAAAGATGTCCGTTCTTGAATCCACCCCGTGACAATATATGAGGGTCATCTCAGAAGTAAGTTACACTTTTTTTTTTTTTTAATAAATAAAAGTAAAACATTTAAAAAAAAGTATATTTCGAAAAGTACTTATTTAACTTATTTTTCTACATAATCGCCTTGTTTTTCAATACATTTTTAGTACCGTGGTAAAAGTTTTTTCAATCCAGTGTCATACCATTCTGCCGCTATACTGGTTAGCCATCTTTCAACTTCTTGTTTCAAATTATCCTCGTTTGTGAAGCGTCTTCCCTCAAGATGTTGCTTCAGCTGCGGAAACAGGTGGAAGTCACTTGGCACAAGTTCAGGGGAGTAAGGCGGATGCCCGTAAACAGCTTCGTTGTTCATCGTGTAATGCTGTTCTCCCGTCAATGAATGATTGGCGCCAACGAGAAACCATTGGCCTTGACATAACGTCTTATGCATAAAAACTACACAACTTGCCATGAATTTCAGTAGCATTTTTATTTTTTGCCGTCAAAAAACGAATAACACCACAAACTTCGAAATCGGCGGTAGGAGCAAGTGGAGTTTCCATAGTGGCTGGAGCCTGACTACCGGATCGTTCGACGCACGCGCATAGTAATATTACAGTGCTGCCACTACACCCAGACGCAAATTCCCTGAGACTCCTAGACTTTTCCCGGCAACCACACGGATTAAGAAAAATAGTATAACTTACTTTTGAGACGACCTTCGTATTAATAAATAAATGTATTAAAAAAATACCGTCTATATTTGAATCACCTTCGTATATTGCCAATAAATACTTTAAAAGTAGATGAAAAATCGCCTTCCAATAAATAACTTGCAAGTGATATTTTTCAAATGGCAAAATGATAGCCTGCTTAGTTAGTTAAAATTTTGGCGCACAACGATTGCTATTCACGCCTAACGCAGCCCATCAAAAAAATGAGAGCCTGCGAGTGGGTCTTTTGAGGATTGTAGAGGAACTTTGAATGAAAGAATAGTAATAGAAATAAGGAATATAGACATAAAATATGTTATGACTAAAAATAGACCGCGGTGAATGGAACTTTGAAAAAACTATTATGTATCGCTAAAAGTAATTTAAAGAATTAATATTTGTCCAATTTTCCATAGAAGAAAAGATAGTGTTGAATGGTCTGTCTATAAAAAAATAATTATACCATAACTAAACTGTAACAAATAGAAAGTAAAACCAACAGATGCTACAATAAAAATGTATTCAAACTCGTCTAACATCAGAATTGTCACTGACAGAAACTGGGCGCGTCAAATTAAAACGAAATTAAAAATCTAGGCCACCATGTTCCTGTTCATAAAACTCGACAGGAAGCTCATTTTAGCGAGTAAATCTGACAGTTATCACGCCATTTTCGCCCACTTCCTCAATCTCTTCTTCTTATCCATATTTGATTTTTATAATATTTAATCGTTTATCTTATCAGAGAAATTTATGATATCTCAGATCTTTAATTAAATGTATCAATTATTATAGAGAAAGTATTTGGAATCTTAATTGCAATTCGTTTTATTTGTTTAAATTATAAAAATTTATTCATAAATTAATTATTATATTAGATGTTTTACACGCTTGTATCTTTTATCATAATTTGTAATTTGTTTTGCTTCGTTGGTTATGAAAAAAATGTTTAAGATAATCATCTTTTTGTGAATAAAATTGTAGGTTGTTATATACGTTTTTTTGACACGAAAACTGTGTTATATTTCGAAACTAGTTTATTATTTATATACAAGTTTTATAACTGTACATAGAATTTAAATAGAACTCCAATATAGGTAGAAACTGATACAGTTTTCAGAACAGTTAAGGCGTTATCCTTTACATAAATTTTACCACAACTTTAACAAAATTAGGGCTGTAAATAGAACAAGAACAGTTTACTATTTACTGGTTATTTGAATGATCAGTGCAGAGGCAATCAAAGGGCAAATTGTCGGCATGGAGAGAAACAAGAAAAGAGTACTTTTGGAGGTGTGGAATGGACATAATAGAAGCGGAGAGAAAGAGAAATGGAAGAACATATATAGTAGAAGAATTGAGAAGGAGGCCTAAGGAGATACAGAAACAGGAAA
This sequence comes from Liopterus haemorrhoidalis, assembly GCA_963971575.1. NCBI lineage: Eukaryota > Metazoa > Arthropoda > Insecta > Coleoptera > Dytiscidae > Liopterus > Liopterus haemorrhoidalis. The sequence continues at coordinate 41,344,975 of OZ020619.1, forward strand.
GAACAGACAAGTCGCGGAGTGTGAAAAGATATAAAGAGATAAGAGTGATCGGAATACCGAGATACTTAAAGGGGTAAAGAGGAAGATCAGGAGGTAGAGCCAGGAGGATAGCGAGGCTAAGGTACTGCAACGAACAGAGAAACCATAGGTACTGAGCAAAGCCAGAGGACAAGCTCTGCAGAATGTGCAAGGAAGAAGAGGAAACCTTGGAACATTTAGCTAAGAGGTGCAAGGTGATGGTAGCCTGGGTAGAAAAGATAAAGGACTTGAGTGAGGAAGGCAAGGGAGAAAGATGGGCGAGAGAACTGGAAGAAAGAAGGAAAGAGATTGGAGAGGGAAGCTGGGATAAGAATAGGAAGAAAGAGAAGGACACTGGAGGAAGAACAAATAAATGAGATAAAAAATATTGAAAATTATCAAATGTCAAATATTGAACGTTATTTTATTTTGTAATGGTTAATACTCTAAACCAGCGTTTCCCAACCGCCGGTCCGTGAGAATTTCTGCCGGTCCGCGAGATTTTCTTACAAAACCTCCGGGTTTGTAGTGTTTGGAGGGGAGGACCTTTCTTTTATTTGCTCATTACTTACATTTTGGACGTAGACCTTTTTTTGCTAATCACTTACATTTTGGAGGTGAAGACTTTTTTTTGCTCATCACTTATATTTTGGAGGTGAAGACCTTTTTTTTTTGCTCATCACTTGTAATAATTTTTCGATACACATTACTTTCTAAACTTGCCGGCCCGCAAAGTTTTTCTAGGGCGCTTGCAGGTCCGCCATGAAAAAAGGTTGGGTAACGCTTTGCTCTAAACGCCGCAAAGCGTAAGGAAATAAAGAATTATATCGTATAAAAACAAAACAAAAATCCTTACAAATGGCCTAAAATAAAACATCAAACTTAATGGAAGAAAAATAAGTTGCGTTGATGAAACATCTAGTTAGAACAGCTAATATCTTTTAGTAATGGGTAGGAGCAAGCCTGTGGCGTCGAGCGCTAAATTCTTTACTCCTGCTGTTAACCGCTAGCAAGGATATGAACGTAGATTCAAGCCCTAACTATGTGAAATAATTTGTGTAAGAAATATTCATACAAATTACAGGTTCTGCTTAGCCGTTCACAGCCGGCTGTAAACTGTAGGTGCTTTTCTGTGTATGCTAAAAAATTGACGTAATACTGACCATATTACTCCTGAATGTACACAAAACCTGAAAAGAGGAGGCTTAGGCATGCTCTGGCTGTCACGCCAATGATGATAAATAAATAAATCTAACGATAAAGAAATATATCTAAGAATAGTTCTAGGATGGGAAAATTTCTGATTCCTATAAGGATTACTCCAAGCCAATTTTTCGAAGGATATAAAACGAAAAACTTTTGATACCTGTGGAGTTTCTGTACACAAACTATAGATAGCAGACATGGGCAACTACAAATATACAAACACAGTAACTGTAAATATGCTAAAGAAAAATGTAAAGAGCCATACTAGAAATTAAGGTTGAGGACAGTCAGGGAAACAGCAATTATAGAAAGAATTGGTTTCATGGATGTAGTGCAAAAGTATCACAGAAATAGAAATGGAAATGGGCAGGATACACAACTCCAAGAGATGACAGCAGATGGACCACAAAAAACTTACTTTCATTGCACAAGAAAAAGGCACAGAGGAAGACAGATAACCAGATGGGAAGACAAAATAAAAAGTCATAGAAGTAAACTATGGAAATGAGTCGCAATGGATCGAGAGGCATGGAGATAAATTGGGAAGGAAATGAAATTGAAATTTGACAAAACATTAAAATGGATAAAGACAGGATGAGGACGAAAGATGATGGAGCAAAAATTGTTCAGAATAAACTTAAGCAGAGGGCGCCAATACAGGAAATTAATAGGCGATTTATGGTGCAATTATGTGGCAAATCTATAAGCTTACAGACAAAGCGGCAAATCTGTAAGCTACAGACGATCGTATATTACTCGTTGTACTACCCGCCATTTGACTACAGATGATCGTATTTACGGAGTTGTTTTATGTGTTGTTATGGACAGTTTCTTATAGAGTTTGTCTTACGAGATTTACGACTTGAAAGATTACAGATTTTGCACAGAATTGCCGCAAAAATCTATAAGAAACTTTCCATAACAACACATAAAACAACTCCTTAAATACGATCATCTGTAGTCAAATGGCGGGTAGTACAACGAGTAATATTAAAAAATGGAAGAAGGCATTAAACAGTACTTATACTTTACAAGTACTATAATAAAACGTTATACTTAATACTAATTAGTACCTAGTTAAAATAACATATAACAAAGTACCCACATGTGCTAACCAGATTATTGTTATTGTCGAATAAATTAATCAAGACGCCACCATTGGAAGTAAAATATGTTCGAGAATTTGGAAAACACTATATGGCTACTTAATGACATTAGATCCCAATATGTGGTCATGAAAAATCACAGAATGGACACAACGATATAATAAACGAAGAACCAGAGATAAAATTTTAATGAGATGGATTATTTAATTTATTATCATTATTTTATCCATAATCATTGACGATTTAATGTGATTTAAACTATTTTTTTTTTCGAATCAATGGTGAATTTCAAAGATGCCAAATACTACTCCGACTATTTCTGCAACGAGGCTAATCGCCGAACAAATACTACTCCGACGAAGATTTTTTTTTATATTTATTTATTTTACATTGGCCTATTTCTGCAAAGAGTCTAATCGCCGATGTCAGGGGGCGAGCTGCTACACCTGGATGAGGGATGAATGATTGTGAAATGAGAGTAATGCAAACATATTATTCTCGTCCGAATAATATCACCAATGGAGAATCGAACCACAACCCACACAATTCAGACTGTTTTCACCAGTCCAAACTGCATTAATGCGCTCAGCCACTCTGTTCGCAAACGAAGACTTATTAATCTAGATCAAAGTATAAGTAGTTCCGAACTCCAATTATAAATTAATTAGTTATGTATTTTCGTCTTATCTTTAACATTTTATTAAATTGATTATGTACTTAATTTATTGAATTGAGCGGGTACACAAATATTCTGATGTCTAGAGAGTAGAAAATTCCTTTACATTTGTGTATTTCTTGAGCGACTTCATTGAAGGAGATTTCTATGCACATGTCAGTGTCCGTATCGACTTTAACAAACGAAATAAATCTACAATAATCTCTAACATCTAAAACCAATAACTTTTTGTAGTTGATACAGAACGATGATACTAAGAAATTTCTCTTTCGGTGTCGTAGAAAATGCGAGCAAATGTGTCGGAAAGTGGAGCATACGCGCTCTCGAATACGCTTTAATAATCGCGATTTTGTGGGCAGGGTCGGGTCAGCACAAACTGACCAACAGTTAGGCCCAAAAATTATTATTCAAATATTAAGTCAATTAGAATGTTTTTTTTTTTGCTGTAAAAAAATAAATAAAAATAAACAATAACTTTTTGAACAGTTTATATATTATTATACGAGGTGTGTAAATTAAGTAACTGGACTGGCAACATTTGGGACGGGGGACTTGGAGGGGCAGTAGGTGAACATGTTATACGTCTTCAGTACGAGTTTGAAATCGCTATCGAGTAATTTTATTGTCGGTAGCGCTTTTTTTCGTGAAACAGTTTTTTCTAGTGCGTTCTAAAAATGAGTGGCATTCATCTCGAGCAACGGTGTGCTATCAGGTTTTGCTTCAGGCTTGGGCACAGTGCAACAGAAATTTTTGCAAAACTACAGCAGGCCTACGGAGACAGTGTTTTGTCAAGAACCCAGGTTATATGGTGGTTTAAGGCATTTTCAGAAGGAAGAGAGTTGATTGAAAGTGAATCACGCAGCGGAAGGCCTTCAACTTCAAGATCCGATGAAAATGTCGACATAATCCAAAATGATCGGGGAAGAGTTGAATTTGACTCACACTACCGTTCAACAGATTTTGACCAATGAATCGGGGATGAGAAAAATCTGAAATGTACCTTGTCAATGTGCCAGCAATTTCAATAAACGAGTTTTTGGCCAGTAAAAACATTCCTGTGGTTCCTCAGCCTCCTTATTCGACTTGAGTCCTTGTGTCTTTTTCCTCTTCCCAAGATTGAAAAATCACCTCAAGAGACGTCATTTTGGGACACTCGAAAACATTCAAACGTCCAAAGATAGAAAGGTATTCCAGTATCCGAGTTCCAGCACTGCTATGAGAATTGGAAGAACCGTCTCCAGCCCTGTGTGGCTTTCAAAGGAAGTTATTTTGAGGGAGACAATATTGAATTGTAATTCTATTCGAATAATTTATTTTTTTAAATCAGTCCGGTTACTTAATTTACACACCTCGTAAGTTAACAGCCTTGGTATCTATCTATTTCTTGGACATTGCCAGTTGTTCTACCATTCTCTATCTTCCAAATTTCTTCTTTCCATGGCCTCATTCACTTGATCGACCTTTCCACGATTTTCTGAATAGTAAGTAGGTTCCTTCGGTAGGTCTGTTATCGTGATTCCACAGTATCTTCGCTAAATATCTGTATTATTTCGTTTATTAATGATCCAGTTTCCACCCCATAGGTCATAAGATTGGATAATTCATTTAATTACTTAGTAACGATAGTGTTACCCTATTTTAGCACCTGAGGCCAGTGCTCTCTTTGCCTCTCCCATTTATAATCAGGAGTTATAGCGCAAGTTTCTGAAAGATTAGTTAACTGTAAGCAAAAGGTCAGAAAATTGTTTCTATGGTTACTTATGGGATTGTTATATTGTACCCGAGTTTAGCCAAATGGTTAAAGTCAGCTAAGCTTTCAGCAACTGTCCCATAATTGCTATGCGCCAAACATTTTAACTAATTAACATTTCGCTGATGGGAGCGAAGACGGAGATACGTAAGAAGATAAGACTTAACATATTTTTCACGCCCATCAGCGATTTATTAAGCCATCATAGAAGAATTAGGAGGAAGACGAATGAATTATAGTTTCAAAAATAAGTGGATTATATGGTAAGTTTTGCCCACCATTAACTACGCCTCTGCTTAAGTGTAAGAAAAGTGTAAGTATCAAAACCGCAAATATGTTTATGAGTCAAATTAGTAAACTGGTTGATGCCTTTATATCTTTTATTAAAACAGCCTTGTTTTTGTAAAGAATGAGGAGGCAGTATCCATGCCAGAGATATTAAGATTTATGAACCAGAAAACAATATCCACCAAACAAACTATTAAATAACAATTTTATTACATAATACTACCTGCAAAAAAGGATCGAGGTATGCGTTGGACGGAGAACACGAACACGCAAAATAAACAAATAAAAAGTAAAAAAACTACCAGTGCAGTTTTAATTGTTAGTTATCACTTTAACCTTGCCATCAGATGGATACTATTCAGGTAGGTGTAAAATAAAACGTTAATTTTCTGACAGATTGAAAAGGTTAAGTGAAAACTAAACGAAAATAACAATTAATTTGGTTTAGTATGGTTGTAAAATAAGAAATAATGTAACAATTAACATTAACAATATTATTTATTTCTGGCTCCGGTTTAATTTACATTTTAAAGAATTTGAAATAGATCGACTAACATACGGGCTTGAACCGTTAATACAGTTTCCTGTTTTGCAGAGAAAATAATTATGCACCGATTGCATCTTCTGCGAAAGCCTGTTGTAGACTGTTGCGTTTAAACAATTCCTCTTTGGGACTTCGCGAGAGATACACGCACAGAATGAAAAACACGGAGCTTCTTTGGGTATTTACATACTAAAATTAAAATCTACAAAACAATGATCTGCAAAATCTACGTAGAACAGGGAGTATTCTTATATATGCAACTAAGACATGTGTCGAAACGAAAAGTAATAAACAGACCATGTACATGTGTAAATAAAGTTCTTTGATCAATATAACATCTTTTGTTGATCAAATAACCCTCCCCCAAATTGATCCTAGAAAGACAATAAGACCAGAAAATTCATACGCGAATTTTGTGATATCCAAGACGAAGTCAATATCCAGGACGAAAATAAGAAAGAAAGAATGGAACGAACTTCTAGAGAGAATTTTGGAAGGAAGACTGACACACATTTGTAAAAATGGACGACCTACTTAGAGAAGATCTCCTAGCCAGTGTTTCTCAAACTTTCGACAGTTGTGGACCACTTTCAGAATTCTACGCTAACCGCGGACCACCAACATCAAAACATGATTTTTGCGAGTACAGGTCCATTACTAATACTAATGAGATTTTGTGTGCGCGGACCACAAAGAACTGACCACTAACTTGTGGACCACCAGTGGTCCGCGGACACCAGTTTGGGAAACAGTGCCCTAGACTGCCCAAGGAGTGAGCACAAAGCTGGTTGTTCTCATGAACAGAATAAGGCCGGACAAACAGGAAGAAAGATCCTACTCATTAGTGGAAGAAGAAGGACTACTGAATAAAAGGACATTTAAACGCGGTATAGTATGGGGAACACTTTCGCCTTCTTGTTGATATACATCAGTGTTTTTTTAAAAGTTACCAATTCGCGAAAGGTTTTTACAGCTGTCCTTATAGCTGTCTCCCGATTCCAATTCTCCACCGAGTGGTCCAAATAGTCTTCTGGTTCCAAATTTTTGTTTCTGAAGACGGTTACTATTTCATTGCTCCAGGATTTTCGTGGTTTTCTTTTCTTCCTTTCAGTTGGAACATATTCCCAAGCTTTCTTTAACTAGTGCTCTTTTTCCATAGTCTCATATGTCCATACCATATATAACATACATTCTGTTTGGATACAGTTTAAAATAGATCCTTGTAGTACCCATTATCTTTCTTCTTTCCTTATTTCGGGTACGATCCATGCTTGACACGAAGCAGTAACATTTCAAAAAATTCTATTTCTAGCGCATTCATTTTGCTCGCGTTCTTTTTATGCCAGTGCAAACCCTCACTTTTCTGATAATGATTTTAGAGTTTTATTTGATTTTATAAATTTCTGCAGTAGTCTCCATCTATAGGATTTCTTAGGTCCTACAAGTCGATAAATGATACTGCTTTCTCGTAGGATGCTTCGGCACAAATAACCAAGTTAAGAAAGGACTATAAGGAAACAAGCTCAGCGAATTGCCGACCAGCTTAGCGTAGTAGTAACACACGTGCCTCGCGCTGTTAAGGTTTCGAGCTTGAATCCTGTTCAAGAATGGATTTTCAACACGAAAAATTAAAATTGTCCTAGTTAATTGCCTTAGTGTCAAAAGCCATAAGACGTGACATAATTTTTCAACATAAAAAAAAAGAAAATGGTAGGGCGACTATATGCTTCTTCTTCTTCTTCTTTGGGCATTATCAGTCTGGTTGACCTTTGGCCTCACTCACATAAGTCTTTTATTTTGATCAATTCAGTGTCAGGTATTGCCAATTACCCTGTATACCAATACTTGTTATATCTTTGGTTATCTGATCTCTCCTTCTCTTGCGAGGTTTTCCCACTGGTCGTCGGGTATCCATTCTGTCTTCTCTCATCCTCATAACGTGTCCTATCCACTCTAATCGTCTACCTCTCAGTTCTTGTGTGATACTAGGCTTTGAGTATAGTTCTATGTTCTACTTCCAATATTTTTCCACCCTAGGCCCGGACTATGGCACCGAATAATAAACCTGGCCCTACTTGGGGGGCAAGTAAATATAAACCGGAGTCCATGCTGTCCGAATAATACTTATTAACAATGTGAAAAAATTAGATTATGAATTCTTAAAATTTCAAATATATTTATGAACGTATTCAGATTTATATTGTACAATAAATTGTAAAACATTGCAGTTTTATTTAATTCTGCGGATTCCTGGGTTTGTGTTCTAACTGACAGTTGAAATCTCTTCAACTTATACTCATATATTAGATAAAACATTATTCTCTGAACTGTGTCGGAAGATCAAAGTTCCAAAATAGTATCCGGGATTTAAACCCGGGTTCCTGTATTTGAAAGGTAGCTCAAAGAAGCCAGGGCATCTCAGAATGTTTAAAAAATAATTGTTGTCATAATTTTTTCTTTCGGTATTGTAACATTCTTAAAACACTCTGGGCAAATAACTAACTGTTTCTTCAACCCACAGTTGTTTTTTAATGTTTATATCTTCATTGAGTATCTGTCTGTATATTGCTGAATTCAACCTTTTATAATTTTTGTTTTAAAGTTGGCAACAAGTCTTTAGAATGTGGTTGCGTTATATCTAGGTGTAATACAGTCATTGGCGAGTACATCCGTAGTGTTTCTTAGGGTGTTCTGTTCCTGGCGCAACATACCTCATTTACATTCAACAAATTCTACACGATCAACTAGACAGCTGAATGATATACGAGGACTTGAGAACAGTTAGGTGACATTAGGAGGAATAATCTATAGATGCTATGCTAATTTTTAATTGTTTTCTTACAAAAAGTATTACTGAACTCTATACAGTAACATTTCTTTTATTCGGCATTTTGTAAAATGGTACACTCTATAAAACGGCATATTTAAAAATGATTCGATTTGAAAAATTTTCGTGATACACATTATAACTGAGATTAAAGACTGTGTATCATTTTTGATCGATATTTCACGTCTGAGGGCCGGTTTCTGAAAGATTAGTTAATTATACGAAATAGTTAGAAAATGGTTGCTATGGTTACTTATGGGATTTTTATATTGGGTACATTCGATTTGACGCTCCGAGCGTTCCGAGCACGTTCTGTACACTCAAACGTGTTCGATTTGACGCTCGAAGTACACTCAATTGCATTCGTTTTGCGATCGAGCGAGCATTTAGAGTGCGCTCTATGTGTTCGGGGTTTTAAGACCGAGCATATGGAGTATAACTTAAAAAAGTGGGGGAACGACGGAAAAGAAATGAAAGTTTAAAATTAAATTATAAATAAAATAAAAATAATAGCCTTAGACAAATAACAATAGACAAATAATATTGTTATTTGTCTATAGCTACAGAGAACGGCCATTTTATGTATTTGTGACGTTCTGTAAACAGCAAAAAAAAATATTAAAATACACCGTGCATAAAATTAAAATGGAAAAAATTCATTAAATTAATTCATTAATTATTATTTAATTTTTAATTAATTTTATTTCTTCATCATTGAAAAAAAAATCAAGGAATTACCGAGGTATATAATTTTGATTCATGACTGACGTGAACTAATCTGACAGTAAAAACGCCGCCTAAAATTGTAGGGTTAGATTTTATAAACATTACGTCACAAGAACGCTCGCTCCGTTAGTGCTCTCTTCATGACGTCACCATCAAGTGTTCGCTCAGCGCTCGCTCTACTCTGTACAACTCGAATGCACCCATTGTAACCGAGTTTAAGCAATTCCTTATTTAGAGTATTAATTACTTGAGGCTGAGTCGACTTCAGAGCTGACTGCACAATATCAGACGGTAATGTCCGAAGAAGGTGGAAGGGATTTTGGATAGGTGCTTTTTAGCACCCTGCGGAAATAACGGCCTATAAGAAATTCTAGACGCTTCTAAGCCCTTTGAGCGAGCTGGACCTTATTTTGCTCAGTTGCTCTTTAGGTTCATGTGGAAGTAATGGCTTTAGTGTTCAGGATTTTGAGAGTATAACCAAGAAACCCTAATCACGATTAGCAACTTTGATTAATCTGGACCTAATTTTGCTGTTGCTCTTCAGGACCCTGCATAAGTAATAGAAGTATCTAGGATATCGTAGGTATACAAGAAAAACCTTAGACACTCCTAGGTTCTATGGACAATATTTTTCAAATTTTGTACAGTTACACTTTAAGACCCTTAGTAAATAAAGGCAACTATAAGCTTCTATACACCCCTAGACCCTTTGACTAATCTGAACCTAAATAGTTACTTTAGAACCTTGCAGAAGATGTCGAAAAAAAAAATAATAAATAAATATATATCATAAATCAAATGCTTCCGCAATTATATTGGCGCGTCTAAATATTTATGAAAAATACAGCGAGAAGACAGAACTTTCTTTTGAATAGTTTCTGGACGGATGTATTAACACCGTACACTTGTTCAACATTGTAATTTTCGTTGCTGGGGGAGCCATACTCGTGGACTTCCCGTTTGTCAGATGTTTACACTCCAGTAATACCGAGTAAATCAGCTAGTCATTTACAAAGGAACTAACCACAATTTTTCATTTTAAATATACCTATACAGAAATATCTCTCTCGATAATTTTTTAACGTCCATGTTTTCTAGTCGATAAAAACGTAGAAATTTAATTTTCAATATTCTTTTTGCTGCTTAACCACTAAGCTCAGCTTTGCAGGTTCACTCTGTTCCAAAATTAAAGAAACTTAATAAATGAGAGAGTGGTTACGAGCAGGCTCATACAATCTACACCTCCAGATAAAATCTGCATAATAAGAAAAAATAAAATCGTAGTAATGTGCACTAAAATCAATAAAACTATTCTTTAATTACACAAATGACGGTATTTACAGCACTATTAAAGAAGTGGGTAGCTTATAAGTGGTCATAGCTGTATGACAGATTAATTGCAGTGCACGCAGCAGAGACAGGATTGTTCTAAAGCTATTATACGGGTGGTCGTATACTGTTCATTAATAATCGTCATATGTATAGGAACAATGTATCTTAGATGTACTACTGTACATGCGCCTTATCTCAGATTGCTGCAAATCAGGACCGTAACGCATTAATATTACTAATTCTTCGAATATATTACGAATAGGGTTGCATCGATAAGCAAACTTGCTGGTTAACCGGCATTACCGTATCGGCTGATACCGATTAATCGGTCACCGATTATTTATAATGTATACGGAATCTGCCGGATACCGATACATGTATAGGAGAATGCTTTTCTCAGGAGTTGAAGCCAGTACGTCACCTGTGCAGAAACCAGAATTCGTACAGTCGCTTGGTTGCTAAGCAACGGACGTAAAACCTACTGTAAGCTGCATTGCAATTTGTTTTATGTCATTGTTTGGCGCATATAAAATAACGCCCCTAGCCTCAACTCTTGAGAAATGCTCTCTACCTAAGTAAAGGATATTAAGGACAAATTTGATTCTTTAAACGAGAACGTACATCGTGTTGGGTATCTTTGGAAAGAGCATTTGAAAGGAAACCACTTTTACTTAAACATTTTTTTAATATCTTTTACGATTTATGACAAATTTTAATCCCTCTAACGACTTGAAAGTAAAATATTTTTGTTTACACGTGTTTAAAGTACCTTATTTTTTAATTATTTTCCATTTTGTTCGTGCCATTTTGATTTAAATACTTTCACATCCTTAACCCTGAGTTATTTATATCTCGGAGCAAAACAAAACAATGAATATATTTCACTTTCAAGTCGTACTTACTTGAAAGTATTTGAGGATAAAATATTTTTTTATTATTCTCCGAGCTACAGATAGCACAAGAGTTGAGATAGCCCACCAAAAACGTACTAGAGGAATTTTGGATCACGTTTTCGATTGGATTTTAATTTTTTAGATTTCGTTTTTGGTCAAAACTGCAGTATTTGTGTTTTTGACAAAATTAAATATTTCTCTAAACTATGGATAAATTATGGCTGCTAATGTTATGGATTTTTTGTATTTATGGCTAAGGTAGTGTTTCTTTTTTTAGTTAAAAATATAACAACGCTTTTGAACAGAGAACCGTGCTCATATATGTCGGGATTGAACCTATTGTTTGAATTAATTTAGTTTTTTGTTTTAAGATATCAAAGAGGAATAAATCTTTTAAAGTAATAAAATACTTACAAAACAAATAACACATTGTTAATAGTGGGAAATACGTTTCTGAAAGTGAAAAAAAAAATAATAATAAACCATTTATTAATATATTTTTTTATTAATTTAACGTTGACTTGAATACGAAGCAAATGCAGGGGAAAAAGAAACGCTGGGCTTAATAATATAAAATTTGAATTAAAAAAATAAATAAATAAATTTTTTGTGACGAAATTTTTTAAAATAATTCAAATTTGGAATTTAAAAAATAAATGGGAGCTCTTAGTATTCAACGACTAAAAATGATTATCAAAATTCTATTGATTTTGATGTGATTATAGAACAAATATTTCTAGACAAGTAGCATTATGTTGGCTTTTTACACTTATTAAATACATACAAAACCCTAAAATGTGCGAAAATTGACAATTAACATAAATCTTTATTATCAAAGAGATTATTATTATTATTATTAATACATTTCAAAGTGTATTTTTGGTTTATATGTTAACTTCGACTTTGGTTTTATTATTATTATTCTTTTTTTCAAATTGGAGTATTGGAATAAAAAAGTAAATTTTTTGTTATCATTTTGTATATGAGTTGAAAATGGGTGGTAAAGCAATAGAAACTGCTCTTAAACAGTTAAATGATTTTGGTGTAAGTACTGTAGAAAAGGACGCAGGGTACCTTCCTGGTGGTTCAAAAAATTTCGTGCTGGAGTCGCGAGCCTTGAAGATGAAGAAGGTCCCAAACTGTATAGAATTTTATCTGTCTAGTTATCTGATTTATTCTAAGTTAGGTGCAATATATATTCTAGTCATATAGATGGTCTATGCCAGCGTTTCTCAAAGTGTGGGTCGCGACCTGGCACCGGGTCGCAGAAAAATTTTGCCGGGTCGCGAACAAAATTGTAAAAACAAAAAAGATTTTTTTTTGTACATATTATTTTTTTTACGTCAGTTAATCACTAGAATGGTGTGTATTTGTGTTCTTTGTTACTATACTGTATTCTTTATTACTATACTATACTCTTTATTACTATTTATTACTCTTTATTACTATAAAGCTACTGCTTTAAGATAAAATTTGTTTTGTAAATAAATGTTTTTTTTTTTTCATAAGGTGGGTCGCGAAAAATTTAATAACCTCGTACCGGGTCGTGGTCAAAAAAGTTTGGGGACCGCTGGTCTATGCTATATGCAAATAACCATCGTTGCTGGCACCAAAAATTTTAACTATCTCTGCGCTACAATCAATTAACTGCAGAAGATTCCTACTCCTGACGTCGAAATATTGGGTAGGTATATTAATTCCTTCCGAGTCTGATAAGTTTGTGAAAAATGTTGTTGGCTTCTTGTTGTATAGCTGCTTGAATTTAAAAATCTCGGTCTCAAAATGTTGGGCCGTCCCTGAAATATTACGTAATGTTCAAAGTGTAAATTGATTACCAGTTTTTGATGGATTGAATTTGATCTTATCTTGATGTATAGTAATGAATAGATGTCTGAATATTCAGTACGGAATTTGAAATATTACGAACATTACAATGTTACAAAATATTAAGGTAGAAAAATGGTTTCACGCGCGACCTATAAAAAAATACAGATATAGATCTATGCTTCTCTTTTCATATATGGCAAAATGGTAGTAGAGTTGTTTCAACTAATAGACTCTTAGAGATTTTTATGTCTTTGTTCGATTCTTTTTTGGTATGGATTCCTCTTAGATTGCTCTTCATATTGTTTCCAATTTATTACAACTTCTTTTTTCCGTTATTGTTCATGGAATTTATACTTTCAAGTTTTCTATTTTCCCATACGGCGCCAATTAAATTGGTTCGATCTGAGCAGAATAAAAATTTTCTGTTTTGGTAGAAAATTAAATTCACAGAAGAACAAAAAGATGTAGAGATCGACAAATTAATCTAATCAGTAATGCTATGCAAGATGCTTGGAAAACACAATACTCAAAGATACACTTTTGAGAATTTTTGTGTGACCGAAAATCAGTCCCTATAACAAAAAAATATGGACAGGAAAGGATACAACAGCAAAAAACAAATTTGGCACATCATTGAGAAATTAGTTCACTGAAAATTGGTAAATAAGATATTTCAACCTTATAAGTAACGCTCCTCTTGCCCCCTAAATAATCTGATTAAAGACTGCATTGAAAAGAAGAAAAAAAAAAGATTTCCCCATATATGATACATTTTTGATGTAAAGAAAATAATAAGTCAGATATTTCAAGATTTTTGTCTTAGGCCCAGTTGCACAGTAACCGTTTAAGTTTTTATTTAGGCTTAAGTTTTAGTTTATGGTTTAGTTGTTGCACAGTTTCAGTTTTTGGTTTAAACTTAAGCTTAAACAGGAAAATACTTAAGCGGTAGATTTGTTTGGTTTAAGTCAAAATAAACTGTCAAATAGGACAGGTTATGTGTCATATTAAAATTGATCAGATTAATTTGATTGAATGAAAATGTTATATATTAATATATTTCGCCGCATACCCGTCTATAGGCACCGGTATATATTAATCAATGGGATGATGAAAAATTTTACAATAGATTTCGAGTAAATAGTAATATTAAGTAAATAAAGTTGTAATTCAATATTATATCATATTAAACATGTAATTAACCATCCTACTAATAGGTAAGTTAGTGCCTTGGTACACAAATACCTAATATTTTATGAAATAATATTTACAGGAACTACGCATTCACTTCAGTACAAATCCTACGATATTATATTATTGGAAGTATGTTAACGGTAAGGGAGTTTACTGGTTGTCATAAATCTACAGCTTCAAAAGATATAGGAAAAATATCGAGAAATATCGCAATTTTGCTATATCGCACGGTTTTCTCGAGTTCTGGGAGCAATTGATTGAGCAATCTTAATCCAGATCTAGAAGCAGATGGTAATTTTATAAACAATATACCTAACAGAAATAAATCAAAACAACAATGTAAAAAAATATAATGACAACAGTCGAGTTAGGAACAATAATAAATGTTTATTTTTCTAATTTATAATGTATAAATAATAAATTTCTTTATATATAAATGTAAATATCTTGTCTATGATATGCTCGTAATTTAAAATTTATTAATTCTAACTCTTTCTCTGAGCATTCTGCCACTGAACCACCTCCAGTCACTTTCAGTGAATACTTATTGTCGGCATTTTTGTTTTCTTGTAAATTTTTAAGTTTTCTTTTATATACATATTTTCATATTTTGCTTATCTGTAAGAGTGACCGATTACATTGTTAAATTCATCATGTATGTTCGTCCAAGGATTTTTTTTTTTCTTCATTTAATTTATTTTTTTACACACAATAATATATTGTATTTATATTTTTTAAATAAATTTTATAGAAGACCAACTCATCTAATAAGTTCGTCGTACATTTATTTTTACGTTTCGTTTACCGTATTTTCCATTGTTGGTAAAATTTGCATCATTTGTATAATAAAATACTTGACAAGTGACATTGACAAATAACATTGACAGTTATGTTTATATTGAATTTCAAAATTTCCACGCCAAATATTCATTTTCCATATTACCAACTTTGTGAATGCCGACCGGCGTAGCGTAGTGGTAATACATGTGCTCTGCGTTGCGAGGTCTCGGGTTCGAATCCCGTACAGGCATGGAAATTTTCTCAAATAAAAATTGGCCTGGCTAATTACCACAGCAGCAAAGGCCATTAAAAAAAAAAACTTGTGAATTTATCACATCAGTTGGCTTAGCTAAGTATTTTTATATTTTTGACTGTGCAACATCTGGAGCTTAAGTATTTGGTTTAAGCTGAAGCTTAAGGTTTAGCTAAACTTCATACTTAAGTGATAACTGTGCAACTGGGCCTTAGAGTGTACCCCCGTAACTCCTCAAAATAATCATTCAATCGAAAAAAATATAAAACAAAACAGATTTGTTTCATATTTTAAATAATTTTTGTTACATAAATGTTTGCTGTTAAGTCAATAATAAGGAAGATATTTCAAAAGTTTAGCTTTAGGGCAGTGTTTCCCAACCACCGGTCTGCGAGATTTTTTTTTACTATGCAACTATTCGCCTAATAAGATATAACCCATCTGCCCACTTATGTGTTATTATAAATTAGACCACCCATTTCTTCAGTTCTTTTAGCACTTTAGTTCCAACCAGTAACCATAAAATTTATGTATAACACCTAACTTCATTACCTTTAAACAAAGAAACCGTAAAACTCATATAAAGGCAACAATTTGACGTTGCTTAAGCATGAAACACCGTATATCACTCATCTTAATAAACTCAAACGATTCGTCCAGCGATCGTGCTTGGTGGGTACGTTACCGAGTCCATGATAAACGCTACGCTACTTGGTTGGCTTCCGCAGCGGTCAGTAATTATACTTTTTCATATAATAATGATAATCGTGCCTCTTTGAACGATTATATTCATACGTTTGCCTACACGGACTCTTAAAATATGAGTGCGTGAACTATACAACAGGTGTTACTACAGATTATAGACCAAAGATGGGTTTCCGCATTTAAACACTTATTAAACTTCTCAAAGATTTATTAATAAAATTGTTAGTAATTCCATTCGATTATTTTCTTAGAAACAGTTTATCATACATGATTCTGAAATTTACAACAAATGAAGTGGGACAGAAACGATAGATGATCCAAAAGTCCATCTTATATAAATTTTCACATTTATTTTTATCCGTTATTCTGATTGCAGTTTCGAAGTTATACTGAAATCGCGCAGTTAATGCACTTTGTAATTTTGCGTCATAACTTCAGTGACTATATAAATTCTTTATTTACCCTAGGCCTTGCGGCGTTTAGGGTTTTAACCAATACATTAAAAAATCATAATAATAATAAAATAAAATAAAATAATAATATTATAGTACATTTTTTTACATTTTATGACTTCTTTCTTCTTCTTCTTCTACATTCTTCCTCCGGTGTTCCTCTCTTTCTTCCTATTCTCTTTTCGGCTTCCGTCTCCGGTCTCCTTCCTTCTTGACTCCAGTTGTTCTTCCCCTCTTTCTTCGCTTCTCTTCCCTCTTTTCTTTCCTCTTCCTTTACCTCTCTCTTCCTTCCTGTTCTCAGTTCTGTCTTACCTCTCCGCATTCCTTCCTTCTTTCCTCGAGTACTCTCACCCACCTTTCTCCTTTTCCTTCTTCACTCAACAGCTCCTTTATATCTCCCTCCCATTTTGTCAGCTTTCCACATCTTCTTGTTAGGTGTTCCAAGGATTCTTCTTCCTCCCTACACATTCTGCATAGCCTATCCTCTGTTTTTGCCCAATACCTATTACACCGTTCTTCATTTCCGCATCTTAATCTGGCAATCCTTCTAACTCTGCCCCCTGCCTTTCCTCTCCTCCCTTTCAAATATTTAGGTATTCCTACCGTCCTTATCTCTCTATACCTTTTGTACCTTCAGTGACTAAAAAATAACTAAATAGATTTTTTTTTCATTTGAATTATTGAGAACTGACAATAACTGAAGTGACGCCTAGCGGAATATTTTGGAACTTAACGGAATAGGATTTTGTTGGATGTGGCTCATTTAATTGCATTGTTTGTATGTGTTAAAGTGAAGAAAACTTTAATGAAATGTCTTTAAAATCGCAACAGAAAATTAATTGCAATGTGAATTGTTGTGTATCAAATGGCAAATGTCAAAAATATCCTATTCCAATCGCCATTTTGTAAGCGACAACAGCGCCTCTATAGGTAATGTTTATTCTCAATAGACTAATATTGCTCTTCACTCTTTAACTCTACTAAAACATACTTATTGAAGTATGCCCATGCTAACACGAACTGTACCACGACGGTCTTCTGAAATCTATTTCAAATTGTGATAAAACATAAATTGAAAGTAAATTAAGATTCTTTAATTATTCTAAGTTTCAGATGATGTAATATAATATAAGTCATATTTATACGATTTCACTCCAAATCAATAATACTTTCAAATCGTCTCCAATAATATTTATTTCCTAACTATTTGTTCACTTTTACTAGAAAATTATATTTGTCCAGTATTAATTACAGTACCGCAGTCATCTTTAAGCAAATTTTAATGAAAATAGAACGATACTAGAAATATTATACACCAGTATTAAGAGCAAAAGTAGGTTAAGGATGCGTTAAAAATTAAAGAATTACAATAAGCGGAACAAGTGATTCTTCTTCTTAAGGGGGGGGGGGTCTGATAACCACATTTTAAGCATATTTTTGTGATTTTTTTTTTCAAATCTGTGGTTAAATTTATTCATTTTCAAACTAAGTACATATATAAAGTATGTTTTAAAGAAGATACAAAAAAATTTTGAAGGCAAAATATGGCGAAATGAACCAGCTGTGGCAAATCTTCTCAGACTCCGGGAAAAAAATTAGATTTTGCGGTGACCAGCATAACTTGTCACTGGATCATCTGAAATCAAAAATCCAAAAAGATTTTGTTAGTTTATGAGTTTGCCGAAATAATGACGTTGAGTTTTTATTTTTAAAATGATTTTTCAGTTTTTAGCGTTACTTAGAAGACAATTCCCCCTAAAAAAAACCTAAAAATGAGTATATTTGTGATTGTTAAATAAAAAAAAAACATGAAAAAAAAATATCTCAACGTCGTTACCTCGGCAAACTCATAAACTAACAAAATCTTTTTGGATTTTTGATTTCAGATGATCCAGTGACAAGTTATGCTGGTCACCGCAAAATCTAATTTTTTTCCCGGATTCTGAGAAGATTTGCCACAGCTGGTTCATTTCGCCATATTTTGCCTTCAAATTTTTTTTGTATCTTCTTCAAAACATACTTTATATATGTACTTAGTTTGAAAATGAATAAATTTAACCATAGATTTGAAAAAAAAATCACAAAAATATGCTTAAAATGTGGTTATCAGACCCCCCCCGCCTCGTAATCGAATTGAATGTCTATCTAATATTGGAAAAGTCCTCCCATTAATGTTTTTAGTGTCAGTATTTGCTGGGTATTTTATTCATCAAACCATTTCGAAAGCGGTTGGTAAGCCAACCCTACGAAGAGTACGCAATCGTCGACCTTGGTAGCGTAGAGGTAGCGCTCCTGTTTCACGAGCCAAAGGTCCTGGGTTCGAATCCTGGTCAGGGCATAAATAAATAAATAAAAAGAAGCAGAAAAGTATATATACACATATTTATCCTAAAATGTACAGGTATAAATACGTGAAAATCTCTTTTCTTTTCTCGTTTTTAATTGAAATAATTTCTCTCATTATGCAATAATAAAATTAAAGGTAATATTAAGGTTCTAGTTAAAAATGATTGTGCCACTTACATACAATTTTCACTTTTGCGTAAGCTACATACTTTAACATATATTCCATTAAAGTAATGTAGGAAAATTTCTTTGTTAAGCCGACCGACCTAATTTAAATTACTGAGGCACTTAAAGACATCGTACTTAAACATTTTCAAAATATTTCACAATACAAAAGTTCCTCAACTAAATTAATTCGGACTTGGAGAAAATGAGAGGAGAAGAATTACAGTGGATCTGATTGAGAGAATTTGAAAGAGACTACGTCACACAGTCCAGGGGAATAGTCAAAAATATAAGGATAAGGAAAATAGATAGGATTAAGGACAAGTCAAATAGAAGATCTAGTGAGAATTGGATACTTAAGTTATACTTAATAGAACACAATTGATTTGAATGTTTTGTAAAGAATTGTAAAGAAAATTGATTTGTAAAGTGATCCTGAATAATACTGTACAAAGGTAGAGGGGGAGATCGGGAGATAGATAGATAGAATGAGAGAGAGAGAAAGAAATAAAGGGAGAGAAAGAAAGAGCGAAATAAAGACAGAAAGAGAAAGAAAGAGAGAGAAAGAGAGAGAGAGAGAATCTGGAGATAATCGTCTTCAAGAAATTTCTGCTATGTAACCCTTTTCTCAAGTAATTTTCTGAATTTCTATCCTCTACCATTCCCAAGAGATATGCTGAATTTCTAAGCCCCCCCCCCCCCCGTCCTCAAGTTATTTTTTATAATATGGCCTCTGGCCTAACTTTATACGGCTCATAAAACATAACCCTACCATAAGAAAAGTTTGAATACCACTGGGCTAAAGTGATTTTTTTTTTCATGGAATGAAGACAGTCAGCCGCGCATCCATGAGGCAAAACTTACGAGCTTGAGGCCTCTCTACACATTAAAATGACATGACATTTCCTGTCACTCAGCGATTAATAAGGTCCCTCCCCTAGAAAAAAATCTGGCTTTTGACATCTCACTAAAAAAATGTTCTGGGTACGCGCCTAAAGCTATATAATAAAAGAAACGAAGATATGAGAAGGAAGAATTTTCTTCGGCTAGTAAGAAGAGCCCACATATTAAAAATCAAATTACAGAAATGTCGTTTAACAGAAGAAGACGTCGGCCTCGGTAGCGAACTTAATTTTAGTACCAAAGGTTCTGAGTTCGAATCTCAGTTGGAGCATAAATGTTTGTGTTTGTCTTTATCACATTTTACTCAAAAATTTGATAAAATAAACTTAATTGTTTAGAAACTGGCTAAATGGTAACTCCAAAGCCAGTTCATCAATAATAATAAAATATAAGAATCAGCTGTGGCCACCACAGGACTGACCGCCATCACAAAGTACTTGTATAAAATACATTCTAGCAGCAGAGTAATTATTATTGTAAAAGATAATAACGTATTATATTACGTTGACAATTTCATAATGTGAATTTATAATTTACGATAACCATTGAAATGTACCTGCATACATAAAAAAAGTCTCAAATAAAAGTTGTTAATTATTGCTTTTGTACCACCTTTTGTTAAATAATTTTTTTTGAAATATTTCTCGATTGTGAAATTTTCACAAAAATCTTAAAACTAACACGAGTAACTCCCATTTAAAATCCTTTTAGCCGAATTTGTGTACACAGACCGACGGACAAACAGACAGACAGACAGACAGACAGATAGGCAGACAGACAGAAATCATGTTAAAAATAGTCAAAACGTTATGTAGGGACCTCAATTCGTGGCGATCCATCGAAATCTCGAAATCTCAAAATCGGTATTATCACAATACCTCCCTTATATATGTTGGCGGACGGTAAAAAACATCAGGGGTTTAAAATGACACTGTGTCAAAAATTTGATATTATCTTGTTGAGATAAACACAAACGCGTTTAGCGAACTGACAACATTTGACCGCAACAGGTTGAATGCTGATTCTCATCAGTTGCGTTTGTTTAACGCGTTTTTATTAGTCAAAATATTCAACAATTGCCAACCGTTGTGTTCGCTAAACGCGCCCAATATTAAGTACCACTGTAAAGAAATAAAAACTTAATAAGATGAAAAATTAATAATCATCTAAGATTAATAAACCTTGATATAAAGAAAAAAATCGGCACAGCTGTGGAATTTGTTAATCCAACTAATTAATAGAAGCCTTATATTCGATGTTTCATCTTGGTCACGCAAACTACAAAACTCCAAGTTCAATTATGAATGCAATCAGCTCTTCTTACAAGCACGTTCCTTTCGCCCAACCCAACTAATTTCTGCGCTAAGATTGAAGCACCCTGTAGATGAGCACCTACAGTGCTTTAAGTAGATGCTCATAGATGGCAGTTGAAGAATTCACACTGGTATTTTAATGGAAATATCTTTAAAATTACAAGATTTAATTATTTTTACTGATGAGAAAATATGTGTTTTGATTTTTGTGGTGTTTAAATTTGTATGATAATTTTATTATTTAAATATGGAAATAGGGATTATTGATTATATAAATAGAAAAACAATATTAGCCACTTCCTTCGGATTTTTATCTTCCGGTATTGTGCAACCAACTTAAGGGTTGACTCAGTTTCCATTATTTAATACTTACAATAAATACCTGTTTATACAAAGATAATAGGCCAGATCGAAACGTCAAAATGACTACGTGGTTTGACAACGTACAGCGTATTAAATTTAGAGGTCTGAAAGGTTTCTCGTCTTACCATATGACAAACTTGTTAGTGACGATAAACAGTGCACAAAATATAGCGTACAGTCTATTAATTTAAGGGCTCTGAACGCAGTTTTATGTTTTGTAATTATAGCTATAGCTATCCAGTTCTAGTCAGTCAGATAAATATTGTGAGCACGACGTAGCCAAAAATTCCATAACCTTTGAAATAATTATCAGATCAAAAATTTCTGTGGTACTATTTCAGTTCATAATATGCATTATACTCTATCTCTGAAAGACTGATAGTAATAAATCATTTTGTCAGGCAGTTACCAGTGGCGTGTACATTTTAAACACGTTTAAATTGGTTTTGTGTATTTCTATATTACTATTTATCATTTTATTAAAGGCACGCTTGTGACCATATTTATCATATCATTAAACACACCCCTGTGACCATATTTTTCTTCAAAATTTTAGGGTCAAATTTTTATGGCCTATTGTGTTTAACACTAGTTCGTATTCCCATATAATATGTGCGGCACACTCGGTTGTTTTTAACAATATTTCGTTTCGAACTATTCATATTTTGTCGCTTTTGTTTTACCGCTTCTATGTGATAATACAATAACTTTTTACAAATAATAAATTTTATTACTATCAGTCTTTCGAAGATAGAGTATAGTCAGATTCTTTAAATTTTTTAAATATACTCCTCTTGGTTAATGGACAAGGGAATTTTTTTGGCAAAAATCATATTAAAATAAAAGAATTTTAAAAAACTACTTTTTGTTCTTTAATCTACCTCTTGACAGCTTTTTTTTGACAGCACACAATAAATTTAAAAAAATATATATTTATTTTTTTCAACGGATCAAAAAATTCGACATTTTTCGAAAAAATTATCTGATCTAAAATTCCTGTTGACTTATTTTAAGATAAGCCTCTCTGGGAGATAGGGTTGGGGATAATTATTTAAGAACAAAAAAAAAGGTATTTCAAAAATAAAAATTGTTTATCGATCCAAGCATTAAGGGGTGAATGAAACCGAGGTTAAATATCAAATTTGATATCCCACTCAAAAATTTTAAATAATATTTTTTTTATTACACACTTTTTTGTTTAAATTTTCCCCACGAAGTGTTTTTTTAATTTAAAGAGTTGTACAGGCATGCCAAATTTCGAATTCCATGCTCAGCCCTTTGGCTGCAATTTCTACCGAATAGACAGATACATGAGTGACGTTATAATGGTTGAAGATACCTACAAAACCCTAAAAAATGTGGAATATAGAAATTACAATCATAAGAAATTTGTGAAAGATTTTTTTAATTATTCTATATATACTTTCTTAGAACTTCTATTTTTAATAAAATTGGTGTAAATTTTTGTAAAACTGGAGGAAGGGCCTCCTCTTGTCCCGGATTGAAATAACTAATAAATGGTCACGTTACTCAAAAGGAAATCCTCCACGATGTGGTGGACTGATTGGCGTCACAATCGCGCTCTGAAGATGATATTAGGCCCCATTTGTGGAACGATTAGCACACCGACCAGGGACTCTCCTAATTATCTAAATACAGACCAAATTCTTCAACTTTTTTTTTTTTTTGAAAATATGACTTACACATCTTTTGTCTTTAAAGCATATTCCTTTTCCCGCTATGTGAATACTTTTTCAATTCCTTAGGTGTTAATAAAATGGTTAGATCCTTAATATGTCAACATATTTTAATGATAATAAATAATCATATATAAGTCCATATGTCCTCGATGTTGCGAGTTGGAAGTCATTTGACAAATGTTAAACATCACGTTGTCAAAGACGGTGTACCGTGGCCTGGTTGTGACCTATGACCCCGCACATAACTCTAGCTATACACCTGACTGCAGGTCTCTGAGATAACTCAACTCAGCTCTAACCACAATGCAAAACAAAACCAGAGCCTTGCCTTGCCTTGGCTTGCGTGGTGCTTATCAGCACGAAATTACAACGTGTTACAACAGTAAGAAGGTTATTTATTTTATTTTCCTTTCGGTGTAAACTGCAAACGTCTGTGTTAGATACAAAGCTTTATTTCGATAGCATATGTTATGCACTATACACATGCAACTGATGGTCAGCTCTGATCGTCAGGATTTTACACAACGGAATAAAATAAAAAAAAAACAATATTTACTTGACAGACAGCTTAAAAAACGAAAGCATACAAGGGGAGGTCAAAAAGTTCACGGAATAGACGGGAAGAAGGGTAAAAAAAGAACATAATATTATTTTTTCTTTTCAATATACTCCCCCTTACCCCTAATACCTAATTATCTAATAAAGATCGGACTATTATCTTTCAATTAATTTATTTATACCCCGGAAAAAAAAATGTTTTGTCTTTTTCCGCAAAATAGGCTGATACGGCATCTTTAAATTGATAGTCGGTTGTAAATTTCTTCCTTCGAAGTTTGCTTTTTTCAGTTTTGGGAACAAATAATAGTCTGACGGAGGCAGGACTAGACGGTAGAGAGCAGAGCCGCATAAAGGGGGGGCGGAGGGGGCGATGGCCTCTAGCGCACTAAGAAAAAGGGCGCCGATGAACTTGACTAAGGGGCGCCACATTGCGAAAGTGAGAACCTTTTGGTTTGCTCTTCACTTGGATTTTGGGAGGTGAGGACCTTTGTTTTGCTCACCATCTAGATTTTGGGCGGTAAGAATCTTGTTTTTGCTTATCACTTACATTTACTTGACAAGAGCGCCAAAATACAGTTTTGCCCCTAGCGCAAGTTTTCCTTACTGCGGCTCTGGTAGAGAGAGTGGTTTAAAGTTTGAAAGACACGTAAATAGCAGCCACTGCAACATTTCTCTTGCACGGGTGCGTTGTCTTGCAAAAATAACACTCCTTTGGTCCATTTTCCTCTTCTTTTTACTACCAGCAAATA
This sequence comes from Liopterus haemorrhoidalis, assembly GCA_963971575.1. NCBI lineage: Eukaryota > Metazoa > Arthropoda > Insecta > Coleoptera > Dytiscidae > Liopterus > Liopterus haemorrhoidalis. Next base: position 41,369,646 of record OZ020619.1, read on the forward strand.
TAATGTATTACCAATACAAACCTCAAGATGATGGATCCCTCGGACGACCAAGAAAAAAATGGTCCCAACAATTATTATTATAAAGTAGAGTTGGAGAATATGTATGAAAATGAAGAAGAAGAAAATGATTAACCTTACTTTATTACAAAGAATAGAATACATTTTACCAAATTACATGAAAGTATGAAATTTTGAATTTGGTACGAATATTACAATTTAAATAAAATTTGTCAAAACTGTCAAAAATTTAAACTTAAAATTCCATTTCCCAAATTACAAGTTACTTAAAATGTACTTAGTCCAATTTTCATAGTCCAAATTAAATAGATTCTATATTTCATTACTTAAAAGATTCTTTTTTATTCTAGGTCAGGTAATTCGCTTTATAAGATAATTTCATCACATTATAAAAAAACTACATTTGTTCTCGCACATCCTGTGTATTTCATTAAATATCATTACACATGTTTCATTCAAGAAACACAATGGATTTAGGAGACGTATTTTTGTCATTAAATTAATTTGAGAAATGTAGAACATTTTAATGATATAGCTATTCAAAACAAAAGCAAAATTATGTCGAACTAACTTATGATATACTAATAAAAGTAAGAGATAATCCACTTTTGTGGATTCTGTTACTTCTTTAGCACTTTTATAGTTTATTATGTAAATCGTTCGTTTTGGTCTGTTAAGCCTTTGAAGCGCAATGGAACCATAATGGAACTTATGGACCAAAATAATGTGCCAAAAATAATGATCCAATTTAACAATTTGTCCACTAGAATTCTTTGAACGAATTCTATCCATCGACATCTTTTAAAAATGTATTGGATTCCGTTGTTCTTTGTTAGTGTTGGCTTCTGCATGTTCTACCACCAATTATAAACGGTAACTTGAATTGCTGCTACTTTCCATTTAACTAAATGTTAATTATTATTTCTATTAAGATACCTATTGAGATAACTTGAATTCATACACGAATACTAGCAAAAAAATTACGATTTTGATTATAACATGCTAGTTTGGTATTTCAAATTAATGAATGGGTATTCAAATTTTTGTTAGCTGCCATGGTAAGATTGTTACGGAGCACTGAATCACAAGATCAGTCTTCGTTGATTTCAATTTCGGATGTTTTACCTTAAGTGAGAAGAAAAAGGTGGTTGATCTTCATAGCCCTAGATGTCACTGAAAATGTACTGCTTGAGTCTATAGATGAAGGCCCAAGAACTGCACAAGAACGCGACAAATGGATACTTATAATGGAAAGAGTTTCCTTATCTCAAAGTAGTTGATCACCAGTGGCGCAGTCAGGAATTTTTGTTGGGGGGGAAGACAAAATTATTTTAATTATGAAAATATAAAATAATGACCTAAAAAAAAGGTCCTTACTTCTAAAATACAAGTGACCACCTAAAAAAAAGGTCCTCATCTCTATTTTTAAAATTTTCTAGTGTGTTTGAGGGTCTTTATTTTTATTTCCTTCCTTCCTAGCCCCCCGGGGCCCTTCCTGGGTGCGCCACTATTGATTACAGTTCATCTATTTGAGGACATAGTGGAAGTTGTTTATCCATCATTTTAGTCTCTTGGAACCAGATTTCTTTCTTATATAGTTGTACTTATTTTTTCCCTATGCTATTTGATCTTTACGTTGGTTAATACTAGTTTTTCGTTGGTCATTTGCTGGAAATAGCCCTACCAAATGAGTTGCTTTTTTTGAACGCAGTTCATGATGTGAATTTTTCATCATTTTCCAGATGTTTAATTTAGAACTATCCAATTAATCGACTAATCAATTTATTAAATTATTTTCATTATTTATATTATTCATTATTGTTTATTATTTATTTTTATATTTATTTGTATTTTATATTCATTGTGTATATCATTTGTGTAGCGCTGATGAAGAAATAAACTATTTCGAAACTGGTCAGCTAGATCATTTATGTCCGCAACCCGTACAACCTTCTCCACATATATTCACACGTCCAACTCCACATATTATATTAATTTAATATTCATAACTTGATATTGATATTATTAAAATAAAGTTTTTTTTTTTATTAATTTTTTGGTCTTAGTTACGATGACCATTAACCAGGATATCTTTATTTTTATTATGGATACAGTAGAAATTTTATTACAAATACAAATATCCATGCCATCACCGGGATTCGAACCCGAGCCCCCATGGTTAGCAGTCAAATGAGCTGACCACTACGCCATAGCGACTGGCAAAATAAAGTTCTCATTTTTAGTTCCTTAGTGATTTAATTTTTATTTATTTCACGTTTGTAGCCTTTACTACTAAGGCAATTAGCCATATTTTTTATTCAAATATATATTTATCTTTTCTTTGGTCCTGAGGGGGGGGGTTGCACTCAGGACCTCCTTGGGTGCTTGCCTGTTATAAAAACAACATGGATCTCCTATATTTTTCTCGTCATCACAACAAGCAAAACTAAAATGTTAATAGTTAGAAGGTAAATAGAAATTCATACAAAATATTAAAATTTTCTTTTTTTCAAAACTGATTAATACGATCAGAGTGAATCAGATAAGCATAATTATATTCATATATTCACAAAACTTAAAAATGAACTAAATGGCAAGGATTTCACTTATTATTTCTTTTCTGTTCGTCATGCTATATTCAATTGATTTGCAAAATAAAAGTGTAATGATAGAATCGGCGTTAAGAAGGCGTGTTTAGGATGATTGAATAAGACTACAAACATATAATTTAAATTGAAATGTATAAATGAATATAAATAAAAGATAATTTGTAAATTCAATACCGTGAAATTAGAAGTAATAGGCAAGAAAATTAGAAGAAAAAATTGTAATGAAATAGGATATGGAATCAAATAAAATATAAACAGTAATTACAAGTGATCATTTTTTGAGCCACTTAAGTAAAAAAGTTTTGTGAACCCCTCCAAGAAAATATCCAAGGTGCGCGGCTAATAGACATTCATCTCTTCTCAAAAGGCTTCTAACAACTATATTTTACCTGAAAATTCTACGGATACAAATTTAATTGTCTTTATTTAAGTTTAAGAATTAATTTTCATTTGGTTTGTTTCTGAGTTCGTGATTGTTCCACAACAATGAGAGCACTTTTTATACAGATAAGGAGGTACTCTACTGTTTTGTAATCTAGATTATTCAGAACTGAATCTATAAATCGCCCGCTCTTTCTCTATATGGGAGAGTATTGTTTAATATGAATTTAATTTGACTACATTAAAGTAGGTAGATACTATTTTACTTCCAACAATATTTATTACTTACTCGAACTTCTTATGTCTTATTTGGTATAAAGATGTTGAATACACATACCTAAAACAGAAAAAAAGAATTAGTAAAGAATTCAAAAAGAGATCCTGAAAGATGTAGAAAAAAATTGTATATAACAGGGCAACTTAACATTTTTGTATTTGCGATATACTTTTTTAGGATTTTGTAGGTATAACTACCAAAAAACGCTTATAACGTCACTCAAGTGTCTGCCTGTCTGTCTGTTCGGTAGAAATTGTGAATCTAACTCACAGTCACGAATCTTTTTTACGGATAAAAATTATACACTCAACCGTTTTCAAATCCACCATGCAAAATAATTATTCTTTTTCCACAAGAAACTGGAACATTTGCCACACATTGATTACTACGAGGGAATGTCAGTAATTAAGTCACAAAAGGCTATTAAAAAAATACTCAAAGAAATAATTAGCCTAAAACAAGTTTTATTTATCAAGAAAGTCGCCACCAATATTAATACACTTATCCCATCGCTTTATCAATGACCCAATGCCTGCTGTATAAAAGTCTTTGGGCTGCAGTCTCAGTCACAAGCGTACCTCTCGTTCAACATCAGGCGCGTTCGGCATAAGCTAATAATCTACACATTCTGCATAATTTACACAAGTTTCTTGTGTAAATGTGTAAATTATGCAGAATGTGTAGATTATTAGCTTATGCCGACCGCATCTATCGTTATCACCCGCGAAACGTGTGGCGCCAAGATGCTTCTTTATAGACCAAACCAAGAGAACATCCTATTGCAGTTGTTATGCTGTCTACTGTAACCCGCCTGTTAGCTCGAGCCATCTCGTCCACCCGTCGAATTGTTGCATCATTCGCCATCTGAACGGGGTTCGTCGGTTCAGTGTTCGTCAACTTTTAAGCCCCCCTGAGAGAATTTCTCGACCCAGTTGTACATTGCTTTACGCGATAAACACTCTTCACTGTAAACAGGATACATTTCCTTATGGATATTCTCTGCAGGAAGTCCTTTTGCCCACAAAAAACGCAAAATTGCTCTTCTGCAGTATACACTTCGAGCACGATCGCCATTTTCACTCTGCCTGCGCACGCCTGGCAACTGTCACTTAAGTGTTATCAAGCCGGATTGTGCTGCCACCTAATGACACTTTTGCAAATAGCTCACTGCTATTTTCAGCTTTCCAACATCAGTTTTTGACCTAACTACTGACTTCCCCACGTATTATCAACTTAACTTACGTCCTGTGTATCCAACCATGTTTCATCCAAATATATTATTGGTGTCTTCTCGTCAAGATAATACGTAAATTATACGTAAAATTTGCAAAAATTTAAGGGTAATGTTAAGAGTAACGCCTCCTCGTTAGTTCTAGTCAGGCCCTAGTATCGAAAGGATCACTACAACACCTTAAATTCTGTATATGTTTAGTTGAATTAGTTTTGCAGTTTTGTCACATCTGTGCAATTATATGCGCTACTTAGGAGTTGGGAACCCATTGTTGTAGTATAATACCACAGTAAAGACAGTTTTTTGTTTATAAATATTTACGCAAAGTTATGGAATGTATACAAGATCCATATATTAACACATACATAATATCTTCTAAACATCTCATCTAATAAATTAGCATTTCCATAAAAACAACATAATGTACGTCATATTCAAAACATATTATCATAAAGATTAGAACCGCCAAAGAGACTAGGCAGAGAGTACCATAATCGCTATTTCACCGTAATAAAACAATGCGAGTAGATCATGCCTGAACTATTGTGGTCGTTATATCATAATGAACAGATCTAGCGGTGCACGCACCGGTTATCTCCGCATCTGATCTAGATGGCTCTGACGAAATAGTAGACTTTCGGTGATGGGCAACCATAGACGTTATAAACTTTAGAGTTTCCAACAGCTGAAATTACAGTAGCTTACGTGGGATGGATAGATCCATACTGTAATTTAAAACAGATTGGAAGATGAATTATGGGAAGCAGGATAGAAAGCTTGCGAAAAAGAAAATTTGAATCGCTTTCGCCTTATCCATTAGGTCCTTTAGACAAAAAAATAAAATTAAACAAAATAGACAGGAATTGGGAAGATATGTTATATAATCACACATACTGAGGAAGTCCGAAAATACCTTGTTTAAAAAGACGCTTAATAGAAGCCTCTGGAAGCGCTCAAAAGAGTTAAATAATTATTTCTGGCGTTCAGGAACAATGGCTATTTGTGCTATGCGTGCAGAAGAAGTCGCCCAGCAATTACCGGCGTAGGTCCACTTTACAAGAGATTATACGGATGGGAAAAATCTTACCCATAACGATCCCAGATATCGATGCTTCGTAGAGGCCCTTTGTTTCCTATAGGAGCTATAGAAAACTCTAAATATCATTATCCATAACAATTTTAAGTAAATAATAAAGAAATAGATTGTTGTATTTTTAACGGATACACTCATTTTAAGGTCTATAGTGGTCTAGAGTAGAGTTTTTGGAATAATGTCTGTCTGTCCCTAGTGGTACGTCGGGGCAAAGCGAGAAATTGAATACAAAAGTGCCTAGGCCCTGCAAAATTTTAATGCAGCTCTGAATAAATGTATGTTTATTTTTTGCCATTTTCATACATTTTTTTATGATAGATATATCAAAATGCTATCAATAAAATTTAATCTCCAACCATTTTTGAATTACAATATTTCAAAATAAAAAAATAAAAAATAAAAAAGCTTTGGAATTGCTTCAAAATGAGTTAAAATGAGACTAAACAGGACTTCAACCCTCTCTACCCTTCATAATTTTTTAGATAAATCTGCTTCATTGGTTTATGCGGAACTAGATTTTCAATTCTAGATACTTTTACCGATTGATTGAAGCTTTTGATCATTTTGTTCAGGAAAATCCAACTTCAATATATAAAAAAATAGTTAACGACAACTTACAAAAATGAAAATTCCGGTTAGTTCCGCCTAATCGTTTGGAATAGACTGTATCGTCATCCGAAATTAATATTATTATTTTTTAAATTATACGTTTGGAAACACAGTTATGGATATATGTAGGAAATTACTATTACTATTACTAATGACTTTGTGGCTCAAAAATTTACGACAGTAGTACGGGAAATCTTCAATAGAGCTATTTCGTTGTCGTCAATAAAACTATGATAGCCAGAATGATCGCCACTTCGGTAAGAACCACAAGAAAAAGAATACCGCCAGGACTTTGTAAAGAAATGCTGTTGTAGAATAATATAGAATAATGGCAAAGCAAAGATTATAAAAAAGACTAAAGAACCAAAACTTGCTCCTTGAAGTACTCCCAAATATATTACCAATTCTGGTTCAATCTCTCAGCTGATCTTCTCATTTTTTTGAGGTCTTCCCACTAGTTGACGAATGTTCATCCTCCTTCTTAGATAATCTTTATCATTGTTTTTCACAGTGTTTTTTTATAAGGCAATTTATATCACTAGTCAAAAAACTTTGTTCTTTTTCGTTTCAATTGAATTAGTCAAATTTAACTGCATTTTTTTTCATATTGTTACCTCAATATTTCTTAATATTTATGGGTGACAAGCCATCCACGTGGTTTAAAGAGACAGGTTATTTATTATCAACCTTGTGTAAATATTGTTTGAATTCTTTTTTGAAAAATCGGACTGATCTTTTGAACTATTGTATTGTAAACTGCATGTGTGGGTTGATACATTATTGATAAATACAACAGGTATATATCAAAATTTTGACTTATGACGATTATTTAATAATAAGATGTTAATTTTTTTATTATTTTAATCGTTTGTAATGATTATAAATTTTATAAATTACAAAATGGTTAGCTAAATTAACTCTTTGATATTTGCCGAAGTCTTCAATCAGCTGTAATTAATTTTGTTTATAATTCTGGAAGTACATATATAATGAAGTATATAAGTGTAATGTATATATGAACTAATGATTGTGATAATGACTAAATTAAAAAATTGGATTTATCAAATACTTTTTGTTGTTTCAACAAAAAGTAAGTGAATTCCATTTTATGAAATAGTTGAAAGGCGAATCTACAGGTTTGTGTTTCTGATTCAAAATTCAGTTGGCTAATATTGTAACAGTCTCTTGTAAACTTATGTTTTTTGAATGAGTTGAGGTTAGGGGTTCCGAAATTCTTCAAAATGGAGGAAGCTTTTTATAAATGAAATATTTTGGTAGACCTTTATATTTTGGATTGTGTATTTAGAAAGATATTAAATAATTATTAATATAAACCAACATTTGAAGTTTAAAAATAAGATTTAAAATTAAAAAAAAATTGAAATAGCAGGAACTTTAGAGCCTGGGATTCCCCGATCTGATCGGGAAAGTCCCGCGACAACTGGACTAGACAGCGCTCCAGTACCATCGCGTATCATTCACCATTCATCATAGCCAATTTTTATACTTTTTTCTATTTTGTTATGTTTTAATAATTATATATTCATATTCAGAAAAAATTATAAATCGATACTTAACTTTTAATATTGAAACTATTTTGCTCGAGGCTTTTTGATGATGTAGCTTATAATTTAAGCACATGATCTGCGTAAAATTTTATAGAACACACCAACGCACTCTGTCATCATCGTTTTTATGATCTTGTTTTTGTTAGACGCTTATCTGTTTTATTTATGAGGCCCATTTCCAAATTTTGGACGTTTTATACTAATAAATTTAAAATCAATTTTTAACATGAAACTTATCCACAAGTTGCTTTTTTGAAATCTTGTTATTAAATAATGAAACTTTTTTATAAACTAATTTTTTTCAAAATGTCATAGCACATCCTCCCAAATTAATATTCAAATAAATATCTTATTTATTATTAATTTATTTACTTTTACATGTAAGGTCTAGGCTACTGAACTATAAAAAACCGGAAATTAATTCACTATATATAACTTAATGGCCTCATTTGTAAGACAGCATCTTATGGTGTAAGTTGCTTTATTATATTTTTCGTCTTTTAAAATATTCCTCAATTTTCTAATTTAGATTTTTGTTAGTAGATTCCACATTTTACTTTAACAACTTGCCATGTATGTATATCTTTGAAAATTTTTAGAAAGCTATTTTATTAAAGATTTTATCACAATAGTAACCTAAAGGCATATTTTGGCAATGTTTTATGAAAATAACATCCGTATTTAAGCCGTAAAAATCAAGGACTACAAAAAAATCTATTGTATAAGGTATTTAATTGATTATAATAGTTACTAGCTGGAGTACCCGTACTTCTGACGGTTTTTATAATATATATTTTGCTGTGACGTAAATGGTAAGTGAGATATTTCAATTTCAAATAGAACACAGTAATTTTTTTGTTCTTAACTACTATTTTGCATATATTTTTGATATTAAGTAAATAATAAGTAGTTACACTCCCAAAAAAAAATATCAAAATATTAGACCGTAACTCAAAAATGACCATATGTTTTGGATCTTAAGCTAAAATGTATACCTAAATGTACCAGTTTCACAAAAAAAAAACAGAAATTTTCTTTTCCTACAATTTTGAAAATATTCCCTAATATTTCCCTAAATTTTTTTTTGACTCCTATTTTAAGCAAAATATAGTTTTAAGCTATGTTTGAGGAAAAGATTATGAAAAAATATTTAAAAAATTCATCCTTCTCTAGTTTTTTAAGTTAGAGCCAATTTGGGTCAGTTTTTTGCCCATAATTCCAGAAGTTTTGACCAAACTTAAAAATAGATCTAATTTTGTTGATCTATGACCAAAAATACATATTTTTACCAATTTTCAATAAAGTCGGACACAATATTTTTTTGCTGAAAATTATTTTTAAGGTCTACCCCTTACAATTTTTTCGATTTTTGGCTATTTTCAAGAGTTTTGGATTGCTGTCCATACAAAAGTTAATAATTTGTTTATTTTAATTTTTTTTCTTTAGTATTTGTTTACAAGTCAATTAGGACATCAGGATTTAAAAAATTCCAACAGTACTTCTTTATCGCATTTCGTTTTCGAGAAGCGTCCAAGCGAAGATGAAAATTTCTATAATCACGCCATAGTAAATTATTAAATCATAATTTTAAATCATAATTTTAAAATACGCAAAACAAATAAAGCCTCAAAATTTTTGCAAACTAAATGAACTACTAGTAATCGAAAAATTCTAACCTCAGGTCGTTATCTCTAACCGTTTTTGAGGGATTTTTTTAAATTCACATTTTTCTTACAAGATATCAGACCAATGTCCTAAATTTTACATAATCTTATACTTCGTGTTAGGTCAACAATTAATATTTGACCTGTGTGTGATTTTTTTGGGATTTTACAGCTGGTTACTGGCGGGCTGGTACCAGGGCCGGCGCGAGAGTTGTTGGCGCCCCTAGGCAAGACTTATTTCAGCGCCCCTAGGTAAGACATATTTCTGTGCCCTCTAAACATAATTCAATGGAGGTATAAGAAAAATATTAAAATAGAATTAATACATGCTACATATAAATACATAAAAGTCCTAATTTCATGGCTTTCTGGCGCCCCCATCCAAGGCGCCCCTAGGTGGTAGCCTTGACTTGCCTTATGGTAGACGGTAGAATCTTAGTATAGGCAGACGGATCGCTCCCCTATCCGATCAATATTTTTAGTTGACGTCGTTTCAAGAATTCATGCTAAATTGTTAATAAATTGTCGTAAAAATAGAAAACACGTTATCAATTGTTGAAGTTAGTTTTTCCTTAGTTTCTTCTTTTATTGATTGAGCGAGGCAAGTGCCATGTTTGCCTCACCCTCGATCCAACTCTGCTGGTTACTATGACAACAGAAGATGGCTGACCAATATTTAATTGTTGGTTATCTGTAAATTAAGTGTTTTAATCAAGTATTGTGGTTACAGCAAGTTACATCAATTGTAAATAGAACTAGATGTATGGATGTTTTATTTAATTGGTCATTAAAGTAATTAAAGTAATTATTAATTACGTGTTATCTTCCCTAAATAATTTTAAAACTAGTTAGTAATTCGTAGTATTTGAGGAATTTATTTGTTGAACGATTACATAAAGCAACGATTACTCGTAAGCTCCACCTAGACACGACAAACCACCATTTTCACTTTCATTCAGCTCTTCTCTAACCTTAAACTTTTCACACTAATATAGTGAGTGAGTTGAGTCCACTCAGCTAACATTTACACGATGTGAACTACAATACCTCCCGGCCATAACAGGCAAATCAGTTTTAGACGCTTTAAATTTTATTTACCTCTTATATCATACCCTGAGCCTAGAGGTAATCCTGGTTAATTGGATACCAAGTTCAGATAATCGCAATTTTTGATTTTTTTTCAAGGTTATGATGATAAATAAAATTAATGAAATGGAAGTTCTGTACAATTTTAATCTATAGATATATCACTCTAATCCAGGGGTACTCAACCTTTTCAAACCTACTGCCCACTTTAGCATCTCTATTGGTAAAAAAAAATTCATACCGCCCACCTGTTGTATAATAATAATAACTTACTAAATACTTTCGCAAAATTTAGTTGCAAAAATCTTTAGTTTAGTTTAGTTTTAGTTTTTTTAGTTTCATAATAATACAATTTACTGCATCATCTCTGATTATTAAACACAACAAATATACATGCACCAAAACGTGGTAATTGTATATTTTGAGAAATTTAACAATCAACAATAAAGAATGTTATGAAAACTTAATGAAAATGTTTTTCAATAATGCTATGAAATTATTTTAAATAAAACTTTAAAAAATTTCCATTTTAATGTTTTTAAAACGTCAATTAAATTAAAAAAAAAAAAAAAACGGAAAGTAGCCAGCATTGGACAAAACTCCTACCGCCCACCAAAAAATTCCTACCGCCTAATAGTGGGCGGTAGGGACCAGGTTGAGTACCACTGCTCTAATCTATAGATATAAAAAATCTCCTCTACAGATTTTTCGAGAGCAAAGACGGAACCTTCTGGAGAGATGTCGTTATGAAATTGCCTGAGCGTTTGTCCAAAGTGATAGAAAATAATGGACAGTACATTTGATAATAAAGTTTTTTTTTTTTAAATATATATTTTATTGAATTGAAAAGATTGTAGATTAAATTCACCATCGAGAGATCGAGATCGATAGATGCACACAATTTTTGAATATTACTCGAAATAATACAGCGCGTATTTTGGACCACCTGTTCTGATAATAACAGAAAGTAAAACTAAGATAATTGCCGATAATTTACGATCAATTTGTGATTTGTATACTTGTACTTTTTTGTGGGAGTGTAACTCAACTGCATTCTTGTTTTTTGTCCACATATAACAACCCAACATTCCGCTCTACATTTCCTGGTTATTATTTATTTTTTGCTAATTTAAATGCAAAATTTTAAAACCTCTAAAAATTTCACGACGATTTTATATCTGTAATTATTGCAGGTATATAATGAGTTATTAAACATTAAAATTGTTGACACTTTTTAGTAGGCTTCACTCATAAAAATACCACGTTTAATTCCTACCTGATTTTTATTATACTTGTAGAAATTTTGAAATTTTATAAATTCGCGAAAGAATTAGTTCTTAGAACAAATTTTGCTTGTAGTAGCAAAGTAATTAAAATTTTTATTATACATAAAACTTGACAAGTGTTTAGATATTTATAAAATTTACTTTGTAATATATAAGGCAGAGTTTCCCAACCGGGTTTTCACGCACCCCTAGTGGTCCGCTAGTTTTGTTAAAGGGATCTATATGTGCAATATTGAAATTTTTTCAATACTGCAAACAAAAATTCCGGAAATTACCGTATTAGCCCGAATATAACGCGATATTTTTTGATTAACTCTTTTCTGTGAAAAATTTACTCGCGCTAAATTCGGGGTCTAAGTAATGGAATGTAATATAAACAACCCTTCTTATTAGTACACCTATGCCTCCACACTACCATAAGAAAGGTGAAAAAACGGTCTTATTGAAGTCAGTTGACTTCAATAAGACCGTTTTTTTGATTTGACCGGTTCCGATAAGTCCAGAATTACTGTAATTTTTGCCGTTACTGTTGATAGACAGAAGCTTCAACAAAGCCCAATGAAAAGCTGCATCCAGGAATAATTTTTAGGGCCCAAGAAAAAGGTTGGATGGACAGAGGAATTAGTATGTGACTGGTTAAATGTGATATGCGGTAAACAGCCAGGTTTTCTGAGAAAACCTCGCTCCTTGATGCATTTCGAGGCCACCTTACGACAGGTGTTAAAGCAAAATTCAGGCATTTAATTCCGATAATACCAGGTGGTATGAAACCTCAGTTGCATGTCTTGGATATGGTGGTCAATAAATCACTTAAAGACAACTTACGAAAAGAATACAACAATTGGGTATTAGCGGGAAATCACCCATTGATGCCTTCAAGAAAAACAAAGAAATCCTCGGTCTCGCTTTTGGGTGAAAAGATTGCGACCGCAAGATCAAATCTGAATCGATAGTGATGGTTTTAAGAAATGCTGCATTTCAAAAAATTTAAATGGGTTTGAAGATGACATTTTGTGGGAGAATGAAAGCGAGCATACTAACGATGACGATGAGATTTTCGATCACTTTTTTCTGTACGAAACATTTTGGTGTCGCGTTATTTTCGGGCTAATATGTATTAGTAAATTAAAAACAAATAATCTTCAATCTTCTTCTATTTAATCGTATAAAAATCTAATTATAATAATGTAATAACAATATTCATTAGAAAATGACGATGAAGTACGTCATGACGATGAAGTAGGTCATTTTCCAGTCGTCTACCACCCAGAGAATGACTTATACCGCTTTGAATTTGACCCCTCTCAATTAAAGAGAAGAACTAAAGCTATATCTCCCATTGAGATAACAGTACATCATAAATGATGTCATAACTAAGTAGAAGAAGAACCATGCCACCAATCATAATCCTTTAAATTTAAATCAACTAATAGAAATAGAGTATTTTTGGCAACTTCTCTTCTACTTGTCAATGCAGTTAATGTTCAAAGTTTCTTTTTTATTTATGCCGGCACTCCTATTGCATATTCTGTTTCCATAAAAATAATTTATGTGATTTTCAGTATTTATAAGTATTTTACTAAGAAACGTATTTCAACAGAACCCCATTGTCATAAAATGTTACATACATATTTTGGCACACCTAACTCAGGGAACAAATGCGTATAAATATTACATACTACCTCAAATATCAGAGGACATTTACAATTCTAATAGACTCTTTAAGATAAACCAAAGATGTTAACAGAGCTAAAGAACACTTTGGTTAACCAAAATGACACCAAAGATCACCACACCATAATCATAACCATAAATCAGAGTATATTTTGATATACTGTCCAAATTGTGTAAGAAAAGATCTATTTTACAAACGTCTTAGAGTTCTTGAAGATGGTTTCGTATTTGTTTTAGACTGTGATATAAATAAAATTCATTCGGCTGTTTGGACTGAGTATATTTTATAGAAACACTTATCCCCGGTCGTATGAAGGTCTTAAAACTAGAAGTAAATCAAAACTCGATGTAAATCACAAAATTACCTAGCAGCGCAATGCGTTTTGATGAGTTTTGTAACGGGACGCCACACTGCCCAGTTCTGTGAGTGCGACAAGCGCGGTGCAGACGCGGTAATGGATGAGGGTTGTTATGGTTAGGTTGTTGATTGTGCGTTGAGTGTAAAAAACGTCAAAAAATACAAAACGATTTAACTTTTATATTCTATTATAACTATATTAAATAAACAAACTATATGTCGTGGATAGCGTAGTGTAGTTAATTATGTAGTTTGTTCTACTTTTAATGAAATTTTAATAAATATATTTTTGCAATAAAATGTTACAGTTTTAAATAAGTTTTAGCTTACATCTAGTATTAATACTTTTCTGCAACCGGGTGTTAGTGTTTCTCTAAGTATTTCTTAGCTTCATCAGGTACTGAAATTACAGTAAAATATATACAATTGTGTTTACCGTAACATATATTATAAATATTTACCTAATATAACATTATACTCGATATGTTTTATGTGCAGCATCGAAACTGTGCAGAAGGATGACATTGGCATGTATAAAGGTGTAAGAATTCCATATGGCGGTGTTTGGTGTGAGAAATCGTAGCTTAGAAGTAGAAGAACGTACAGAACTTAGAATTTATACTTGTTAATTTGCAGCAATTAAATGGTTAGAATATATCGAAATAAGAACTTACTATTAGAATAATGAAAAGGTAAGGAAGATAAATATAACTGTATATATTCTACTGTAGTTTCAGCACATGATGAAGCTAAAAAATTCTTGGCGAAATTATGTTTCTAAAATAAATACTCAGTGTAAATAGCGGACTGAATTTTATCACCCAATAGACGCAACGTTACCTTCATTACATACGTTTTAGACATTGTAATTCTGTTTGTCCAAAATATATAAAAGATTCTGCGCAAGCACATATTTATAAAAGCTTGAAGAAGAAAAGTTATTTAGTTTTTATTCAAATGTAATACACTAATGCATTGGAGACTTCAACAGCCGATCAGAAAAGAAACCCAATTATAACTCCAGATTTCAATGATGTTTTGTCGCACGATTTTAAAAGGAAATCTCATAAATTGACCAGATTAGATAAGCAGGGGCTTGTATTATATAATAATAATAATAATAAATAATAATAATTAGACACAAGCCGTAGGAGAGCTTTCTGGTTAAAGCTTGATTGTTTTCACTTGACCGATGACAGCTGACTGTACAAACTAATAAAACACATGCAATAGATGTTTTGTCTCACTTATTGCGTCGCTATGTTGTAAGTTGGCAATAAAGCCAGCAAATAGTCCTTTAATTTCAAACAATGCGATGTCAATCTTGAAGATCACAAAAAAAAAAAGTATACACATTTTCGTCAGTATGATTGCTTCTAGATTAGTCTGTGTAGACTATTCCGGCACCCATCACTTCCTAGGTCTTCCTCAAACTTGTAATCCTCTTTGCTTATACAGCAGCTTCAATTTAGAAATAATGCAAGTGGGCTTTTTTTCAAAATGGTTGAACAAGAAGATTATAACTATCATTTTCATCTCTACATGTTTATCGATCATCACATATAGAGAGGGAAGTACTGTAATCATACCAATTTTGATATAAGAGATTTTAAGATAAGCACGAATTTTTAACAAGAATCAACTGTTTTAGCGCGATGTTGGTCCATGGACACTTGTAGAGAATATTCGGTTGAACAAAATTTTAATAAATTTTATTTTTCAGTAAAAAAAAAAAAAAAAAAAATGTTAGAAAGTATTTTGTTTAATTATTTTGTGGTGACGTTCGATTCTGTGGTGGCTACAGCTGATTTTTATTTTATCCATCATGGTCGAGTTGTTTACCTTAAAGTGTTACTCTCTCGATGCTGAGTTAGATCCTGAACTGTTTTGCACAGCAAAGTGAATATTTTGGTGTCCAGGAATCGGATTCACATTAAACCACCCCATTGAACCATGAAGAGTTTATCAAGAGGTCTTGACACAGCTTATTTTGATGCATTACACTATTTAGCAAATATGAGCAGATTAGGTTTTCTTTGAATAGAAATTTTCCATAAAGTTTCAAAATTGACAGAAGTGTTTTGTCCACGTAATATTTAAATTGGTTCAGTTGAGTTAGTGTTATGTAAAGCAGTGCCCCACAGATAACATGTTTTGATAGACAACCATAAGCATACAATAGCATCAGGTAGGTTGAACTGCCAGCACACCTTCCAAAAAGAATGTACGTACCATCCTTATTAAATTTAGATAATCATAGCGTTCAAGATGAGTTCCAGCTCCGGGTCTTTTACAATGATCTCGTTAAACAACAATCTAGATCATAAGATCATATCAACATAAACTATTTACTATTTCAAGAGAAAATGATTTATAAAAGAGTCAGAAGTTAAAGGGCGAAGTTAAATATTCGAAAATCCAGGAAGTAAATTCTCTATTAGTTAGAACAGGAGTCGGCAAAGGCTTGTATGGGTTCCACCAATAAGAAAATTAAATGTTTACTTTTCTTATCCAGCGTAGCCAACACATTACTGCTGCCCTGCTTTATGGTGCAATTCTGGCAAATCTGTAAGCTACAGACGATCGTATCTAAGGAGTTGTTTTATGTGTTGTTATGGACAGTTTCTTATAGATTTTGTCTGTAGGCTTCTTACATATTACGCGTTTTTATGTCGACTTAAATATATGTAAACTGGTGTAAACAAGAACTTGACATCATAAAAAAATTGATGTGAAGTGTGAATTTTCACACATCTCAGAGTGTCGCAGGTATATAATAAGAGAAGGCGGC
This sequence comes from Liopterus haemorrhoidalis, assembly GCA_963971575.1. Classification (NCBI taxonomy): domain Eukaryota; kingdom Metazoa; phylum Arthropoda; class Insecta; order Coleoptera; family Dytiscidae; genus Liopterus; species Liopterus haemorrhoidalis. Next base: position 41,386,291 of record OZ020619.1, read on the forward strand.
ATGCTGAGTGTGTAGGACAAATTTCACTTTGTAATAATCACGGCAAAATGAACGATATTTTTAAAATAATTTATCGTCTGTTAATTTTAATTTTTATGTTAAAATATTTTTTTGTTATTTTAATTCGAATATCTAATACCATCATTTAGGTTTCTAAATAAGTGCAGTATTTTTTTTTTTTTTATGTAGCATAGTTCATTAAGATTTTGAAAATTGCGCCGATTGCTTCCGTTGGTTGTTTTAAGTCATATGCTCCGCCCCTCTGGTTTCGTCCACATGACACATACAATGAAAATACAATTCCAACAATTATTTTTACAAAATAAAAATGGAAAAAAAAAACAAAAAATAAAATTGTTTTCTCTGCCCGGTAGCCAACCCTAGTTTGCTGCGTAGCAAACGAGCAAACTAACCATTAGACCAGGATACGTCTTCTAGCATAGCGTGTTACATAACTATAACTGTTGTACATCGTCAACCAAAAAAACACAAAAAATGCGTTATTTTCCGAAAATATAATCTGATCAAAAATTCCTGTTGTACTATTCTGGTTCACACCAATGTACATTACTTAGAATTTTTTCAGATTTTCAGTTTAAACCATCTGGGCTACAGGGTGTGGGACAATTTTTTTTTGTACAATTTTGGCAATAATCGCATTAATAAAAATTATTTTGCAAAAATAAAATTTTGGTTGTTATTCCTCGTACTGGCTTTCATTTGATACCTTACTCAGATTTTTTTTTTCTATGAGCACATACTTGTTTATATTTTTAGGGGGATATGTTTTTTAGATGATTTAGTATTTTTCCTATGTGCGGGTCAAAGAGTTATATAAGCATGCCAAATTTCAACTCTCTAGGTTTAGTCGTTTGGCTACAATTACGAACAGACAGACAGACAGACAGACGACAAAATGACGGTATAAGGGTGTTTTGGTCATACCTACAAAACCCTAAAAATAGAAATTACAAAAGTAAGTATAGCCCACTAAAATAATTGCTACCAAGTGCGGCTTGCGACGTAAAAATTAAAAAAAAGCTACTGAATGAGGCGACGTAAAAAATTGGCCGACCTCTGAGTTAGAAGATTTATAATATAAGAATGTTGGGAACCACTGATCTAGGTAAAGCCGTTTATCCACGATACCTACGACCACAAAAAAGGTGTTTTGGTTTTATCTATGAAACTCTATTAAAAAGCAATAATCCATTATCTCCATGTTGTATTTAAATATGCCTTACCTGGAAGTAATTTATCATTAAACGGTACATTTTTTTATTAAAAATCATGTAAGTATATACTTAACACATATTTTTTTCATCAACACGTGCTCTTTCTAAAAATGGGAAGCTTATTTTCTTACAATTTTTTTCTATTTCCATAAATCAGGTCAATCTTATTAAAATGCAAGTGTAATTCGCAAAAAAATATCATTATTTCCATAAAAGGCATTAGAAATATAAAGGAAACATCATCTCAAAACCAATAATTTTTTATTTTAGAAACAATCAAGGCCGAGAGTGTTTCAACATTCATTCACGTAGATCAATTCTATCGTTGGTAAATAACCAATTTTATCATCAAATGTAATATCTGTATCACACCTCTTATACCGTATGATTTTCTTGGATTGGAAATTCAATATTCTATAATAATACTGATAATGCTATGCTGTTTCTATAAACTACCTTAACATAGCTTTAACACCTAATTACTATTTTTGATGAAAGTTGATTCTCCGGATATTGATTTGAAAACAAATCCAGTACCTCATTCAGTAGAAATTTGATAATATTTTGTTGATAAAGTTCATAACTTTAGTTCTATTATACTTGTTCATGGCTTCGAAACAGCATCAGTATATCTACCTTCATTTGTTAATTCTTGATATTTGATTAATTATAATTTTTCTTTATTTTCTTCTTTGAGGGCTGTCAGTCAGATTGAATTTTGTACTCACATAAATCCTCCATCTTGATCTGTTAATTGTCAAGTCTTTCAATGTGTCTTATATTAGATGTGTCTTACTTGTTAGATCTTTGGTTAGCTGAACTCTCCATCTCTTACAAGATTTTTCTAATGGTCAACGGGTTTTCAATCTTATATATGTATATATATAGCGAGTGGTTTACGGCTGGCGTCATTTCTCGCTTCCTTTTTGCCAGGCGACTCTGTCCATCCAGTCGCCATCTTGGAGACCTCTTGCCTCCATCGCCTCCCGCACATCCTGAGCCCAGGTCCTTGCTGGTCGCCCTGGTCTTCGTCTGCGCGCAGGATTCCACTCCCAAATTTTCTTGGGCCATCGGTCATCAGGCATACGCTGGAGGTGCCCATACCATAAAAGTTGTTTGTTTTCTATCGATTCTATAATGGAGTTTTCAACGTTCATATTTGCTCTTATGGTATCATTACGAACGTGCTCGAGTTTGGAGATACCGCAACTCCTTCTTCAAAAGTCCATTTCCACGGCGGTCAGTCGGGCTTTATTTCTTTGTGTGAGCTCCTATGTTTCTGAACCATAGGTACAGATACTTTCGACAATAGTTTTGTAGATAACCGTTTTCGTTCTTTTGGTTATATTGTCGTTCCTCAATACTGGGTTTAGTTTGGAAACATGTATATATATATTTTTTTTTTATTTTTTATTTTTATTTTTTGGACTTAGCTACTGAGGCCATTATCCAGATGCATTTTATTCATTGAAAAATTCCATGCCATAACCGGGATTCGAACCCGAGCCCTCATGGCCTAGAAGTCAGTGCACTAACCACTACGCCATGGTGACCGGCAATGAGGCATATTAAATTGCTAAAACATATATAGTTAGTTTTGGAATGCAACTTAATCCTCATAATTAGTTTTGAATAAAGCAAATCATCCTTGTCGATACCGAATCTTTGCTTTAAAACTAACCATTTGCATAATTAGTATATCGGAGGCTTTCAGTAGGCTAATTACTACATTATTACACTGAAACTTTCTGGAAAGGTAACTAGGAATATAACTAATGATGTGGTAAGCATTATCATACAAAGAAATAGTTAAAATGACTGTATAAACAATACAAATAGGGGAGATGTGGGGACGGTGGCACAATTGGTACAGTGGAACATTTGAAATATCTTTGAAATATAGAATATTTTCATGGCTGTTTGGGTATATATAGGATCCTCTGGTACTGAGAAATTATACTATCCACATTTTGAGTCTATAAATTTAAGTCCCGCCATTTATGATGAAAATGTTGATTTGAGGTTAACAAACTAAAGTTTATCGTAAAAAGAAAATTTTTATTTGAACGAGACGCAACTAAATTAGTAAGAAATTTTGTATCACATGTTGTAAACTGGTCATTTGTCTACAGAGTAAAGCAATTTCTAATGTTCTAAACTATATCATTAATTATATTTGATAAAATGTTCGTGAAAATAGGGTTAGGCTAACAGTGGCACTCGTGTTATGTAGATACAGTGGTACAGTGAGCCACAGTACCCACGTACGTGGGTACTAGTTAGAAGAACAATTCCAAGCTGCGCAAAATAAAAAAGATCAGAAAATTAAAAGATATTTTTGTAAGTCCACACACATCTGATACTGATGAGAATTCAAACTCAGATGATAATGTTGACTCTGAATATAATTAACATTAAAATAAAAACTATCTGCTTACTGCTTCCAAGGAACTTACCAAAGTTTATTTTTTTATATTAATAATAAATTTATATTTATATATTTATATACATTATTTAATTAAGTTTAGTAGTAGTTTGTTCCAAAAAATTTGATTTTTTTACAATATTATTAATTTTTTAGTACCTTTCAGATGATTTATTTTTAAAGATATTGAATTGAAGTTTCAATAAAAATGATTGATACATATACAGATTTTTTAGGTACCTATTATATTTACTGTTCCACTGTATCCCTAATGCTGTTTCACTGTACCCTCACGTATAGGTACAGTGGCACAATTGCAGAGGTCAACAAAAATATTAATTATAAATGGCACGTGATAAGGACATTAATTTTTAACAGGTTATTTAAACAACGACATTACAAGTATTAAGTGGCGAAAAGATTTATTTAAAAAATTCAAAATTGAAGATGTTATGTACAGAAAACCAAAATGTGTGCCACCGTCCCCACATCTCCCCTATTTGAGAAACGTAATTTCTTAAGGGTGAAGCAAGACTTTTTACCACTGCGTATCTGTTAATATACTACTCCCCGAGCGAGTTTTATTCAGGGAATTATTTCTGCAGTATGATCTTATTTCTTATTTTCTTTCTTTGTTTATTTATTTATTTTTGTGTGGCAAAACTTATGTCTGAATTAATTAAAATAAAGAGTTACAAGCTCCATTTAGCAATGTAACTTAACCTCTTTTCATAGTAAAGTGATTTACATTTGTTATCTGAGTTAAATGTCTCGTATGTCATGTGGAGTGACCGTGTCTCATAGAGAAACATGATGACAAATTGAAAGACGTGGTCTAGATCCAGACTCCACTCTGCTCTTAAAACTAGAGAGATATATGCTTCTGCTACAACACGACAAGATAACATTTGCATTTACATATTCATTATAAAATATACGCCTAATGAATCATATGAAAAAAGAAAATAATAAATATAATAATAATATGATTTCATCTTGCAAATATTAGCAAAATACAGGATAAGATAGACTATTAGTGGATAGGGCACCTGATATTAGGCATTTAAGTTTATTCAATCCACCAAATTGCTCAGATTAATCTGGTGACGTCACAAGATTACTCGGATTTTGTTAACATTTTCGTAAGCAATATTTGTCTGAAGTTAAGTAGTGACGCCTGGTAACCGTGGCGCTAACTGCAACTGTCAAATTTCGGTCGTTAATTACAACTGCTACCGCATTTTGTTTTATAAATATGACTTTATTACTAATAATAGAATTCTATCACAAATGGCCCTTATTTCGTATATTTTGTTAAGTTATATTTCCAACTCATTCCAATTGGCTGTAAGATTGAATTTACCCGCTCTAACCCGCACCAGCAGCAATCTATTAATCTCAGCAATCCTGCCGGATCATCGGATTGCTTGGAAACGCTCGGATTGCTCCGGCGGATGAATCGGATTGACTAAAAAGCTAATGTTTACGCTCTGACTGACTTTACGAATGGATCGGGAGCACTCGGATCGCTCGGATTAAGAAATGACTAAATGTAAACGCCTAATGAAAGTGAACAGAATGATAACGAACATCTGCCAAGAAAGGAAGCAATTCTCTCTTTTTCTATTAATTTCTAGAAATTTCCTTTCTATTTGTGCAGCTTTGTGCTTTGTTGATGAGGAAATTCAGCTTTAATCCACCTCTTAGGTAGTCGTCCAGGGCTTCTTCTCCCAGTAGCTCGTCCAATTCGCAATATTTTTGATCAAATATATATCATTCCCCCTCACATTCTCTCTACATGTTCGTTCAATTATTTCTTTCCTCTTTTCGTCTACTTGATTGTGTCTTACAGAGCCGCAGTAAGGAAAATTTGCGCTAGGGGCAGGACCGTGTTTTGGCGCCCTTGATAAATAAAAACAAGGTTCTTACCCCTCAAAATTTAAGTGATGAGCAAAAAAAGGTCCTCACCTCCCAAATTCCAAGTGACGAGCAAAAAAAAGTCCTCATCTTCACAAAACCCGTCGGCACCCTTTTCCTTAATGAGATAGAGGCCCTCGCCCTCTCCGCCGCCCCCTCCTTACTGCGGCTCTGGTGTCTTGAATATCATAGGATTCGCGTATGATTTTCTGGTCTTTCTCTTAGAAACACCTTCTATTGATCGAAGAACTTTGATTTCACATGTTCTCATGATTTGTTTCACTTGCCTACGTCAGAATTGGCTGAACATTGTTTTGTATATTTTTAAATTAGCTTCTTTTCTCATATATTTGTTTCTCCATACTATTTCTCTAAAGAATATTTGCTCGCGAGGCTTTCAGGGATTGCTTTTGGACTTCAGTGTTAAGATCTCGCTAGTGATCTCTATTCCTAGTAAAATAAACCTCATCACTTGTTCAATAGAAGTACCATCCACCTCTAATTTGTATCTTTGTGGGGTTTTTGAGATAACCATTGCTTCGGTCTTCACTGACGATTTCGGAAGAGAACAAAAAATGCAGCAATACTTAGTTGAATATTTGAGAATTATTTGGAGATTTCAATAGTCGGGTAGAAGGCGAACCCGGTACGTTACCCCCGATATTCAAGGACAATCTTATCTTAGGAAGAATGGACATTTATACATACATATGGTTTACAAAATCTTTGTCCTGAAAACTTAACTAGTCACCAAAATGAGTTGGGTTTCACAGACGTATTATCTTACATAACTGCTATAATTCAGAAAATAAGAGCATTTTAAGAGCAACTTGCTAATCTTCATAGATCTAAGAGTAATTCAACTCAAATTGCCGGCATATCTCGAGATTTACGTCTTTATAAATTCCTAAATAAAACATTTTTGATGGAACAGTAATAGTCGTTAAGCAGGTAAATTGAGATGCAAACTCGAGGAACACGATGACTAACTTAAACCAAAATACAGGGGTTCTCAAACAGTATCAAATAAAGAGAAAACTCAACATCTATTGGCACTAAAATAAAATTTTGCGAAATTAAACAAGGATGAAATTATCACTTCAGTCATAGGCGAGGGTTGTATTCGTCCGAGTGAAATATAGCCATTATATGCGTGTCAAATACAATATTTTATTTACAACTATTTAGTTTTATTATAAAAAAATATTCTTTTTGGGCACTGTCAGTGGGGTTGACTTTTGGTCAACCATAAGTCCTCCATCTGGATCTGTTCATTGTCAGTTCTTTCCATATGTCCTGCCTACCAATAGATTAGATCTTCTGTAAGTTTATCTCTTCATCTCGTGCGAGGTATTCCCACTGGTTGACGAGTATTCAATCTTACTCTCTCGTATCTTCCTAACCAGTCTGTCCTCCCTCATCCTCTTGTGTCCTCTCCACTGTAATCGTCTCCTTCTCAGTTCTTGTGTGATAGTCGGCCTTGAGTACAGTTGATAGATGAAAATCGGAAGGCATGAGATCGGGTGAATACGATGATGTGGAATAATTTCCCAATTTAAGTCCTGAATTTTTTCGCGGGTTATTTTTACTGAAGACGTGCATGGTCTGATGAAAAAATATTCCTTTTTGGTTAAATAAATTTGTACGTTTTTGTTTTATTTGCTGATTTACCGTCTCTAATTATTCAAACTAAATAAAAAATTAAAAGAGAAATGTCCAAATTTATTTAAGCGAAACGGAAAAATACAATAAATATTCAAAACTCAATGTAATTAAAACTGCCAAAAGAGCGAACAACTTAGATAAACCAAATAATATAATGGCAGCAGGCGCCCACCTGGGTATTTTTCTGGGGGTCGGGCTCTGATGACGAATTTGTTTTAAAGGGTAGTAATCGGGAAATTACTCAGAAATAAGTGCTGGTCAAATGCACTTTCTTTTTCAAAATTTAAGTGTTGTTTAAAAATCCAAAAGGTTCTCACTAGGGTTTCTGATTTCTCGACATTTTTACTTGCCCGACCTTAATATATAAGGAGCAAGTATTGTAATCGCGAAAATTTTCGATGTCGAGATTTTGACGGATGACCACGTTTCATGGTCCAGGGAATCCAAAAAACCTATTTTCGAAGTGCCGTCCGTATGTGTGTGTGTGTGTGTGTGTGTGTGTGTGTGTGTGTGTGTGTGTGTGTGTGTGTCTGTCTGTGTGTATACACGATAACTCAAAAACGGTTTAACTTAAAGAGTTCGTTCTGGTACTAAAAAATTCTCCTATTAAATGGGAAGAACCCTATTGTTTTTTATGAAAATCAGTTGACTATAAATGGGAGTTTACTCGTGTCGATTTTAAGATTTTTGCGAATATTTAGCAACAGAAAAATATTTCGAAAAAATTTATTGAACAAAAGTTACTATAAATGCAATAACTAATAACTTTTATTTGAGACGTTTTTTGATAAAACGAAAAATTTCGAATTTTTTTTGTAAAATTATTTAAAATTTTTATAAGTCTCAATTTTTTCATACTTATATGTAACGTTTCCATGGTCATGATAATTAATTCGTAACTAGTAAAGCAAGCCTTGGACAAAAATTTGTATAGAACATAATTTGATGTATTTTTGAAGATTTATCTAAATATTATTATTATTTTTTTTTTAAATTTACATTTTATTTTTAAATATTTTTTTATGGGAGGGCAAGTCTAGCGGAGGTTTCCCTTCGCCACTGGTTTATTTCTCGAGAAATGAAAAATTAGACTTATTTTCTCGAGAATTCTCTAAAAATCTCGCGAAAAATAATTATTAGAATATATATCTTTTTTTAATGTTGAAAATATTGTAGAGGATAAAAACATGTTAAAATTATAGTCAACTTTAAATTACTGAAGTATTCATTTAAATAACATAAGAACAAATGGATAACAGGGCTTTAAAAATGATTACGAAAACGGCACGTAATTACATATTAATTGAAAATGCATATGTATACAGAAATTTTCAAAAAATTAAGAAATTAATAATAATAGTAATAATTATTTTATTTAACTTGTAGGTAATCTTTTACATAACAGTTTTAAACTGAACAAAAAATGAAATGTAATTGATTATATTAAATAATACACTAAATTAAAATAAAATATTGTAACAATAAATGCTTTAGCTAAATATTATAAATCGCTTCTTATCTGTTGCCACAGTTGCGTTGCGAGAGACAGAAGACAAATTTCATCAAAATTCAATTATAATCAGTAACTCACTAAACATGATAATTTTTTTAAATTGTTTTTTAAAAACACAATTCGTTTAACGTGGCGTCGAGAAAAATTTACATTTCTCGAGAAAGAAACACTAGTTCTCACTTCCAAAATACAAGTGATGACCTACAAAACAGAGGTCTTCACTTGTATTTTAACACAAACACGTTAAAACCACATGTTTTTGGAGCTATGGGGGGGATCAAGCCCGGGAGCGCCCTCTACGGATGCGCGCCTGACTGGCAGAAAGAATAGATAAACAAGCAGTTAAAATAGGAATTGTAGTTTTCATATGTACCTATTGTGCTGTGATCATTAAAAGTTTGAAGTCCACTGGTGTATGGTCTCCCACACAGTTTCACGAAACGGCAATTTCTTTCACTTAATGTATTCACTCTACATTTTATAGGATAATGTTGACGCGTGCAACACGATAAAAAAATATATATAATAGACTTGATAAGATGTTTAGCAGATAACTTAAGAATGGATGGTATTTAAGTTGAATGTGTAAGGTTACTTCACAAAAATGAGGAAACTTTATTATTATTATAAAATAAATTGTTTATTATAACATTTAATTATATATCATAGAACAAGCGTCACCGATTTTATTGCTGTCTGTAATGGTATTACATTTTATAAAGGTATTAATTTTATAGCTATTTTAAAATTACAACAAAATAGAAAAAAATTAAATAGTTAGGCAATTGTTAAAGGAAAATCACGTTTATATTTCAAATTGCCCTGTCAATAGCCTATTCCTAACATTTAAACAGACAAGAGGAGATTTTTATTTCCTGAACGAGCTCACTATTGACGATTGAATTGAGCCTAGGTGCAGTGCCGCAACAAGGGTGGTGCGACAGGTGCCGCCGCACCAGGCGCCGGATTCATAGGGGCGCCGAATGGCCAATTTTTTTTTTTTAATTGTTATCTTTTATATTAATAAACTATAATCAACACAAATTTGATTTCATAATCGAAAGTTTCAAATGGCAGGCAAGATCATTAATTGATGACTGTACAACTGCCACTGCAATGCAATTATTAGAAGTGATCCACACGATTTAACGATGTGTACCCTAATATTGGCATTGCACTGCGCATTTTTTAACGCTCCCTGTAACTGTTGCTTCGAATTAACGCAGTTTTAGTAAATTAATGTTGATAAAAAATTATTTGCGTTCTAAAATGGGTCAAGAGCTTGTAAAATTTAGCTTTAATATCAATAGAAAATACTAGAAAATACAGCGCAGTCATTAAATTCTGAAGACTTAATTAAAGAATTTTCGCAGTTAAAAGCCAGAAAAGTTCATATTATTTAATTTTCCATTCCGTTAAAGTGATTATATAATATATTATTAAAATACCTAAATATTTATTATTTTTTGTTCAAATATCCCTTTTTTTTGTCATTAAATATATATTTTTTTATTTATTTTGTTATTCAGTTATGTAAAATAATATTTCTTTAGCCTTATTCATTTTAGGTGTTTTCATTTTGTGTTTTATTGACCTAGAGTTTATATTTTGTCCCTTTTTATATTAGTTGATTATCATGATTTTTGAGTTTATTAAAAGATTTGTAACATAATTTGTTAATATAATCGTTAATATTACAATTTAAACCAAACCAAAGAAAAATGTTAAAACTAAAGTAAAAAATAATTCCAACGAATGTTTTTTTTTTAAATTTTTTTATACATTTATTGTTAAAAAAATGACTTTATAATATATATATTTGTATGTTCCTTTACTGGTAATAAGATAGTTCCTTTATTAGAGATTTTTATGAATAAAGTTATTCTTTTATTTTCACTTGCATCAAAATAAAACAATAAGATTTTAAGGATTCTCTATAAAATATGGTAAGTAAATATCTTAAATAACATAAGAAAACAACGTAAGTAAATGTTTTAAACGTTCCCTTATTGATGCAATCACCCTATCATAAAATTTTTAAAATTGCGTATGTAATAAGTGAGGGTGGGGGGGGGCGCCAAATAATTTTACGCACCAGGCGCCAATTTATGTTGTTGCGGCACTGCCTAGGTGTCCTATTTCCAGGTTCTAAGACCATGTTTTCAATCTATGTACATTCAAGAGTAATATGATCAGTATTACGTCCATTTTTTAGCGTACACAGAAAGATACCTACAGTTATAGCCGGTTGCGAACGGCTAAGCAGAACCTTTAATTTGTGTAAATATTTTTACGCAAATTATTTGACATAAACAGGAATTGAACTCACGTCTAAGTAGCAAATGCCATTAAAAAATAAAAAAATTAGTTAACGTTGCTAACTAACCAGCAACTGGTAAATGATGATAATGATGAGGACACCAAGCTAATTATCACACAGGAATTTAGATGCTATAATGGTTAGGAAAGTTATGAGAATAAGAGAGGGAAAAATGGCGAAGAATATTTAGAAAAGTTTAAATACATGACCAGTAGAAAACATAGAAATAAGAAGTAACACTATCTAGTATTGGTATACAGGGTACTTGAAAAAACACATTATTATATAGGTCAAGCTGGAGGTCTCTGAATGAGACCAAAGTCAACTCGTTTTATTGAATTTTGTTTTAGATTTCCAAATAGTATTTTGATATTTATAATTTTCATGATGCTTTTAAGGTATATAGGCTTGTCCCTTCAGGTTTGATATATACAGGAATTATGTATAATTATTTAGGTCACCTTAAGCGACAAACAAAACCAAAACTCTTCATAACTACTCTTATTTATCATATCTTAGACAAGGCTAGGACTTTAATATATCTCTAGTAATTTCATCCATTACTGAGAGCCTTAATAGAAATATAAGTAATTAACTTGAGTTTGCTAATTACGCTACTGTTTGATTAATATGTGTATGTAAATACTCTGCTAAGTGTACACACATACTTACACGTAAGTACTCTTATACTTAAGTAAACATTCTTCAGAGATAAATAGTATTGTCAATAACGTATATGACATTAAGAAAGTATCATTTAAACATTTCACTGATGTTTTGGTTTTATTTGTGCTAAATAGTCTGTCTTATAGAACATATGTTTGCTAGTTTAATCCCTCATTGAGATAACAAATACACCTTATGCGTGGTGGTTAAAATGTTTAGGTAAATCTTTTTATTAAGGTATTTTCGCATCAGTCAATTGTTAAATTTGAATTATTCGGCAGGTTCAATGGAAATTGAAGAGGAATGCCTCACCTGTTAATCTGGTGTTATCTAGGCCTATTGAGGACTTCTTTCCTAGTCGAATACACCATCAGGAAGTGCTTAAACCAGATCTTGTTGGTGTTCCATATCCTTTTCACTGTGCTCTGGCTTAACACGAAATTGCAGGAGTGCATAATGGTATATTGAATTATTTTTTTGCCCAATATGATTTTGATTAGATCTGGTGCAATGATCAACTGCCGCCCTTTTAAGAGTATGTAGGAATAAAAAAACACTTGTGTTGGTCATGCGTCTCTCTGTCTACTATGATACAAACTGTGACCATACAGCCTATAGATCTGAAATTAACGTTAAACCATGAGGTTCTTCCTGCAGGATTAACCACAAGGAGGAAACCACCATCACATGCCTCCGTACCGGATACTTTTGGCTTTTTTTTAGAGGTGAAGAACTCTAATTAGTGAGACGTGTAACACAGATTAGTCTGTGCTACATATTTTAACTCAGTGTTTACAGTTCGGAGATGCCAAGGACAAGTTTGTCTGTGCTATGACCTGTCAGTTTTAGGTGACGACAGGGTACTCATAGGTAGGTTGATTCTCGTCCAGGGGAAAACGAACATATTGTTCTATGTATAAATTTTTGTATCTTGTTTTAATTTGTTATTAATTTTGATCTGTAATAGCTGATGCTAACTGGCTAATTTACAGCCTCTTACCATCACCCTGCGTCTGTTCAGTTTTTCGAACAGACTTCTATTTACTCCTCTGGAAAATATCCAGACGAGTTGGTTTAACTCTTTCAATACAATTTTTTTTAAATAAATTTTTGCTTATATTTTTTATTCTGGTGATTATTAATACACTATAGAAACAATAAAATCGTTTCCGTCGCCTATTTTTACATGATATTGGGAAATTAGGTGGGATGTAAATGTCCTAACAGTATTTTTTGTTACTATATATGTGTACCTTTTTAACCGTTGTTCATCGATAGCTGTTTTAGGCCTACCAGAACGTGGTACATCCTCTGAGCTTGATCTACCGCGTTTAAATTCTCCAATCGGGTTGCAACTGTTGCATATGAAGGAGCAGACTCACTATGAACTCTGTCTAAATCCGTTTTTTATATCTTAAGCATTTAAATACTTTAAAAAGAAATGCTTTACACTGATCTCGATTATATTCATGATTGAGAAAATTGTAATTTACGTAATTTATTGCTTTAGCCTGGAAATTTGACTGCAGTTATCAGGGCCGGCGGAAGCGGGCATGCAAGACATGCGGTGCATGCGGGCGCCGCTGCGAGGGGGGCGCTGACACGAAATTCAAAAGGGCGCCAAATGCCAAATGAATGTAAAAGTATTGTAGTGATTTAGTAAAATGTAATTTTAGAAGGGAGGACCTTTTTTTAGATCTTCACTTGAAATTTAGAAGTGAGGACCTTTTTTGTTTTAGGTTTTCATTTGAAATATAGAAGTGAGGACCTTTTTTTTAGGTCTTCACTTGAAATTTAGAAGTTCTTACCCGGAGATCGAAAAAAGCTAGTTACACCCTGCTCATTTAAATCTTGCCTAAGGGCGCCAAAGACCCTCGCGCCAGCCCTGGCAGTTATATGGGGTTACCATATCCTAGTCACTAGAAAAGAGGACTCCTAAATTGATAAATGTTTATACTATTTATCTTCTTGCATCCATTTATACTTTTTTGAAAAATTACATATTTAAAATCCCCGCCCAGAGGAAATTTAAGGCCTCAAAAAGAGGACAAGTCCGAGGAAAAAAAGGACTTATGGTAACCCTAAGTTATATGAAAGATTAGGCTTTCAAAACATATGAGCGTCATGTGTCCGCATCTCCGTCTTTTGGTTCTAGAAACTTTACAATTACCCAGTGTAAAATAAAAAAGAAAACCGATTTTGAAGGTCTCAAATGTGCCCAAAGGATATCGTTAGATACATACGAAACCTTAAAATGTGTGGATTCACTCTTCTTCCAACGATGTAAGAGATGTTCAGTCTTCAAAAAATCATAATTTAGTACAACCATAGAGCAATATTAATAAACCATTCTAAACAATGAATCATAATTATATAAAAATTCAGCGACAAGGTTATGAGTTGTATCTAATGTTTGACAGTACATACCGTGAACTGCATACATAACTAGTTGTTTTGGATATGCTAATGAGCGAACGGACGGTGAAAGAGTGCGTGGGTGAAGCAAGGTGTAAAAATGACTAGCAATAAATGAATGAATTGATTATGAATGAGAGAAAGAACTTATTTCGACAGCAAGGAGTGTGTTCTACGAATATTTTGGAAGATGGTGACAATGCAGATTTATTTGTGGATTGTGTAAGAAAGAATATTTATAAAATGACACACCAGTCAAGAAGATCAATGTAGAACAACAAGAAACGAGGAAAAGGAAACGTCCAAGGGCTTGACAATTTAAGGTGTCTTTTAGAGAGTATGACTTGCTTTAAAAGACAAAATATTTAGTCAATAAAAATTTCTTGTCGCTGCGAAAACCAATGGATGAGGCTTATGACGCAGTAGGTGAGTGACCAGGTCGTATAAAACCTTAACATCCGAACGAATAGCATCGCTTAATTTTGATGATCTTCTAGATTGAATCATACCTTGTTTCTAACGGACACCGGCCAAGTAAATCCTCCTCAAGTATAAAATATAATAACATGTGAAACAATTAGTTTTTTGGAGTATTGAGTAAGAAATGTGATATAAAGCAACGATTGTTCTTGAAATATAGTAATTGTTCAATCAGATTCGGTTATTACATTTTTTTCCTAGTCTATAATGTTTTTAGGCTTTCATAGTAAATAAATTTTCAAGTTCATGCCTAGCCAGCGTCTTAACCTACGTATAATTCTTACCTAATCAAATGATTTACATCGTAACATCCTAAATCCTAATAGAAGATGATATATTACCAATATTTGTACACAAAATCATCTGAATGAGTCTATTTGAATAAATTTACATAAATCCCTAATAAATTTCGCAGTAACATTAATTTTTTTTATACTTTTCCATACTGAAAATAGAAACGATATAAACAGTGGGGTATAATGACCGTAAATCTTTTACTTGCAATACTATGCAATAGTGACCTCTAGTTGAACCTACACACTTATGTTGACTAAAGAAAACAATTTCAAAACTGTTATTTTCGCCAAAAAAAATAATCTATTTCTTATAAATGTTTATTATTTGTATAAATTTTTATAATTTACTCTACTTTGTGAGAATGAAGTGTTCAAAGGAGTAAGTTAAGCAAAGGTCGATCAATAATTATCTAAAATTCTGAAAAAATCTCAACAATTTACATTAATGGGAATCGAAATAGTTCAACAGGAATATTTGATTAAATTAGTTTTCCGTAAAATATCGAATTTTGTCGTTGAAACAAATAATTATTTAAAAAAAGTGTATTGTGTGCTACCAAACGAAATAGTGAAGAGCAAAAACAGGCCCTCACCTCCCAAATTCAATCTCCTCATATATCTTTATGTGATGTACCCATTGTCCAAGCGGAAGCTACGGATAGAAACGCCATAAAGGGGTTCAAAATACTAATAAATGCTCAACCGCGCACTTAAGGAAGTGGTCCTTGGGTCTGTAGCCCACCCAGGAATTGAAAAACCATATATTTATTTAATAAAAACTAAGCAATTGAAAATAAATCAACTTTTTTATTAATTAAAATTAAATTATGACAAAATTAAATTAATATATAAACCCACTCCTCTAAAAAAGAACTAGTAATTTTGTATTATTTTACGGATATATTTTTTTAAATGCCTCCCCCCCCCCCGGTCTAATTTTCTGAATGCGCGCTTTTAAAAGATTAATAGAGTGTTTCTCAAACTGTGGTGCGTAGACCACTGCTGGTCCGCGAGTTCTTGGTGGTCCACGCACACAAAATTTCATTAGTATTTATAAGGGTCATTTTCATAAAAAAAAAAATAATAATTGATGTTGGTCGTCCACGGTTAACGTTGAATTGAACCTGAACTAGTGGTCCGCAACTCTCTAATGTTTGTGAAACACTGCCTTAATAGATATATGAAGTGTACAGTCGAATCGGATCTGGGGTCTCTCAACCTGTAAACATTATTATTTCATTTATTATTACGTATTGTTTAGTACAGAGAAAGTTAAAGAAATTGTAACAAAATCACATAAAATTGGAGATTGATTTGGAGAAATAATAATAATAATAATCCAGTCTCGGGCCCGCAATGTGCTTAGTACCGACTTCCCATATCTCTCTACGCTCCTGAGTCAAAATCCGAAACGGTTAAAACAAAAGGAGTATTAAGTTCTTAATCCAAGATTATCTCCGGTAAAATGCCTTATATTTAAATTTATCTTCCACAATTTTTTTGATCTTAAGTAACCTTCCAATAAAATAGTATAAAATAAGACTACATGCTATATTACAAATGAAAACTGCTCGGTTTTCTTACTTAAGTCAATCAAAATACTTAACGAGTCCTATCATAAAAACCTTATAAAGTAGTTATAAAGTAGAATCAGCAGCTGTATCTAATATCTTTGGATCTAAAAATGAGAATCACATCTAAAATAGCATCTAAACTCCACATCTAATCACTGCAGAACCTACTCTATAACAGTATTAAGATAAGTATCTATGGCATGAAATTCACATATACGTTCAAGTCTTCCATTGGTGGTCACTAATTTGCATCTAGCAGGCTTGTTCGCTTCTGAAGGTGTCATTATGAGTTTCATATCATTTTATGGTCTATGTCTATGGAATTGGAATATTTTTACTTCAGAACTTTAATTAAATTTTATAATTATTGTAATTAACTTTATTTTTTTGTTGATATGTGTCATAGTTATTTATATATAGAGATTGAGTCATTGTTTCAAAGAGCCAACCATTTTCTAGGCCTTATAAAAATATAAAAGGTGCGTGTCCAATACTGAAAATACACAGTATGATTTAGCAGGGTTCGAGGGGATAATTATGGCTGCTTGTGGGCTAATATTAATAACATCCCCCCACTTTGGAATTCTTATCTAACAATACTATACAATCAGCTGTAAGATCGCCTTGGCTTCAAGAATTTAATAGTTAAAACGAGTACCTTTTTTATAGGGATAATAGGACCGGTCTAAATGTCGCAATGATCAAGTTGGGTTCATATCTATGGTTAAAAGAACAGATAACTTGCCTTGTCTGCTGTGGTGCCTTTTTGAGTTTTGCAAGGATAATAGGACCGGATAATAGATCTTAATACAATATAAATGTTTTCTGTAAATAATTTGCAGTTGAATAAAAATAGTTAAATTTTTACTAATTATTGTTTAGTTATGTCAATAACTAGTTAGATAACAACAAATACAAAAAGTCTTGACCATATAGGATTTTTATTAAATGAGTTGAAAAGTTGGGGGATGTAAAGTTAATGTCTAAATTTTTTCGCGGACTCCCGGTAATGGCTACGTGGATTACGAATAAATTGCTTTGTCTGCAATGGCGGATTTTTCAGTTTTCAGCTTTGCGCAATCCTCAAAAATGACAACGAAAAATGCTTTAAATTTTAACTATATATATATAATCGTAAACCTTGTCTACCCGTAGGTGTAAGGTTAGTTTTGTTCTATTTATCTAACTCATTTACGAATTTTTTCCAATCATTTCTGCTTTTCGCCATAAACTTTGCTTCTGTTCAGTTTATTTCTCTCTTCTTTAATATTTCTGCCACCACGTTGTTCCAAGTTTTCTTCCGTCTTCCTCTCGTTCTTTTCTTCTGCACTCTAGTTTCCCAAATTTCTTTTACTGGCCTGTTGTCTGTCATTCTTACGAGATGCCCGAACCATTTTAAATGTTGTTGTTTGATTATTTTGCTTAATGGTTCTCCAATTCTTTCCTTATATTTTCATTTCTTCTTCTATATCTGCGTGTAATACCTTTCACTTTTCTTAGATACTTCATCTTCATGGCTTGTAATCTGCTTTTTTGTGCCTTTGCTAGGACCCAGCTTTCACTCCCATAAGTAAGTATTGGCCTATATACTCTTTTATAAACAACCATCTTGGTTTTCCTTGATATTTCATTCTTTCCTATAAAAGAGTTTGATAAAGCGTGGTACATTCTTGAGGCATTTGTTATCCTTTCGTTTATTTCATTTTCCATGAGTCCTTCCTTCTGTATCGTTACTCCTAGGTATTTATATCTTTCTACTTGATCTATTTTTTCCCCGTTGATTGCTATCTTGGTGTTCGCGTTTTCATCACCAATGACCATTACCTTTATTTTGTTTATATTTATTTTCATCTTTCTCTTTGCCAGTTCCTGTTCCCATATCTCCAAGTTTCTTTGTAGATGTTTTAAATTAAATTTTAACTACAGAAATAAAAATGCCTTGCATCTTTGTCCCTACGAGCCTAATCCTTTTGATACTTATATATCTGGGATGTTTTCTAAGCTTATGCCAGAAATTCCTGAAAAATAATAATAATAATGGACATGGAACTGGTGGTGAAAAATTTTAAATACCGTTTTTTTTTTTTTTTGTTTTATTATGCTTTTGTCACTCATTTCCTCTATTATCCACATGACAGGCTGTCAGTTTCCGGAACTTCTTCTCAAATCATCTGTCCAACTGATAGGTGGTCTGTCTCTGTTTTTTTCAGGTCCTTCGGTCTGCACTCTAAAATTAGTCTACCAGGACGTTGAAATCGTGCCAAAATCACGTGGCTCGCATAATGTCGGTGATGAAGAACATATTTTCTGCCTCAAGCATCACTTAAACTTTGTGAAATTAAAGATTACTTTCGTCCATCCAGTAATATGTATTGTAAAATTATACGAACAGTATTGAAGATAAGAACAGTGTTTATGTGTGTGACTTATGTTTTCAGTATTGGTCCAGACGTGACAATGGCTGTATTAAAGCTGAAGCACCCTCATAAATCTGTAAATCCGTTACCAACATAACAAACAATGACCCCAGTTAGAGCCTACACTGTTGTATCCAGAATAGCAATGGCAGCATGCAAAAAATCCCTAGATGAATGGAGGTCTGGAACAAAACGGCTTTGAGTTATGTGTTAGCGATAAGAATTGCGGCGTTAGGTTGGCACAACTGCAATAGGTATCGCTATCTAAGGAGACCAAGCGGCGTGGGCTCTACCTATCTGATTCACACCTTTACACTGTCAACGTTATTTAATAAGAATAATAACATATTATATGCAAATACAATCTATATTATACATTTGAAGGTACACAATGATCTCTGTCTATGCGATGGTTCTACGTCCCGTAAAATTGATTAAATTAACATTTGGTTATGGAGAGAATGTCGCTCTGGGTATGGGCTACGGCCACAGGATATTGTAAAGCCATTGTTCACATGTTAATCAGACGCATTATATGATGTAATACTCGTGCACGGGCTAAGGAAATCGCATCCACCACTCCGCTTCACCGTTTACGAACACTACCACCACTTATGTTCCTTCCGAGGAAGCTCCGGATAAAACGGACAAGTAAATAAATCTTCAAAATATTGATGTGGAGTAAGAATTTTCACGCATTTCACGGTAGTGTTTTGAAAGTATTTAGTAAATGACAAAAATTGTGAATACATATAAAAAAATTAATCGTACATATATAAAATAAGCAAGTGTGTGTATGTGATCTGGGTAACATTGTGACGCTATTTTTTCCTAAGGTTCTTGTGATTGGCTAACTAGGAACTCTTGAGGTTTCTTGATTGACAGGTATTTTGCAGATTTATTCGCTAAGAATCTACGAATATAATTATATATAGAAATATCTAGAATTTCGTAGGCATAAAAAAAAGCTTTAAATACTCTTATATCCTTTGACCGATATGAACAACATTTTGCAGATTTATTCTCTAAGAATCTACGAATATAATTACATATATAAATGTCTAGAGTTTCGTAGGCATTAATGTCTCAAATTATTTTTAGTTTTAACAATATAAACGTAATGTACTGAGTAAAAATGAATCGTTTTCCCATCTTAAAAAGTTCATGAATAAATAATCTAACTATATAATTAGCAAGTGTGTGTATGTGGTGTCGGTAACATTATGACGTCAATTTTTCCTAAGATTCTCGTGATTGGCTAACTGGGGACACCCTGTCTCTTGATTGGCTGACAAGTGACACCCTCTCCCGTGATTGGCTAACGGGTGATATCTTGTCCCGTAATTCACTGACTGGTGATGAAATTAAGATACGTTAAAAAATAAAACCAAATACACGTATAAACAATTCAAATTTTTATATTATAAATCCGTCATTGTTGACGGGTAATAACCTAGTATATAAATAATTTCTTAAAAAATAATCCATTCGCTTCCATCTAGGACTTACAAGGAGTGGCGGACTGGCCGTCCAGGACATCGGAAAATGGAGACAGCCACGTCCTTGTTAAATTATAATTATTTTTTTTGTATTATTCTTTTACTAGATATTTGTATCATAACTATTTCATAAATAAAATCAATATAATTAATTAAAAATGTAAATGTATATCATATTTTCGGAGAAAAAAAGAATCAAAATGTATACCATATTTTCGGATGGAGGGAGTTTGTAATTATTGCATGTAATGTAGCTTTTTCCAACTTAAATTTTAATAAAACTTTTTATGTTACATTTTATGCTAATTTTGGTGCTATAACTTTAAATTTTTACAATCCAGCCAACATAATTGTATCAAAAACACACCTAAATGTCACATAAAAACATGATTTATAATTCATAGTTTTTTGCAACACTAAATCTGTAAATTTATTTGTCCATTTAATGCTTTATAATCTACTAAAACAAAAATATAATTCAAAATATTTTCCCAAGAACTAAAAACTATTTAGATTCTCTCTGCTATTTCTAATAAAAAAAAGTATCAAATTTTTAACGTTTAATATTCTTCTGAGAACAGTATTTAATTAAGCTTAACCTTTCTATAGTGTCCTTGAAAATTGCAATGTTTAAGTAAAATTTACTTAAAGTAAAAATGACGATCGTTAATCATGACTAAACATAAATATGATATTTAATTATGTTTAGTTTAATTTGCAACGGTAAACTGCCCACCTCTTTGTTATAAATAGTTGAACTAATGCAATTATTATTCAAAATATGAATATATTTACATATTTTCATAAAATGAATTTGAAAAAATATCAATCATACATTATTACTTTTATACAATTTTGGAAAAAGGTTACTTATAAAAACCATGGTCATCCTTGTGGGCATAGACATTGTTCTAACTCTTTCTTGAATAAGCAACTTGGTTTAACATATTCGTTCAGATGATCCTACACTGTACACGCAAAGAAATCACTGTATTTGTAAATAATTCATAAAGGGTTACAAATTTAGAAAAAATAATACAACAGAATCAACAAATATATGATCTTTGCAAACATTTTTATTAGATTTTGATCGATTTAGTAGCATCATTCTGTCTAATAATCAGTTATAAATCTTGCTTTTGCAGTGTCTTCGCATACTAGGCAACTGATCAAAATCAAACAAAATTATATGTAAAGATCAAATATTATTTGTTGAGTCTGTTGTATTATTTTTTCTTGTACCCTTTATGAATTATTTAATACAGTTATTTCCTTGTGTTTACAGTAGAGAAGCGGTTCTTAACCTTTTTATACTCAGGACCCCCCCAACTATCCTAAAATATTTTCTGGACCCTCCCCCAAGAATTTTATTAAAATATATTTTAAATGTTCCTAATAATTTATTGTTTAATGATTAAGTTTATTGTAATTTTAAAAAGAAAAACTGGTATATTTTTTTTCTTTTAATTTCGGGACCCCCAAAGGTCTTTTCGGGACCCCTATGGGGGTCGGGAACCCCTGGTTAAGAACCGCTGGAGTAGAAGATTCTCTTAATTAACATTGGATTTTTACTAGGAATTGAGAACTGAACGAAAACGAAATAATGGTTATAATTGAAATTATTTAAGATACGGAAACGAAAACAAGAAGGATATTTTGTTACCTTTATTCAAGAACGGAAACGAAATTGATAATATATAATACCGGTTTTAAGAGGTTTAACTTAATGTTCTTCAGTTTATAAATAATAAAAAATAATAATAAAAGTTTCCCAACATCTCCTTATACGCCATAAGAGGCTGACAAAGGTAAGTTCTCTAAGGTAAATCCTGAATAAAATATTTTCGTGAAAATTTTAAAATTTTTGCAATTTATTATCTTGATAACGGTAGAAGATAAAGACCCGCGGTTTGATTTTTTAGAATTCTCATTGTTTGTTTATTTTGTAAAAAAATTGAGGCCTTACAAGCCGTGTCCATTTTTGATTTAAATCGTTCTGAAATAGGTAAAATTTACCAAAAATTTAATATTTACATGACTGTATCTTCAAAACTATAATATATAGAGACCTGCGGTTGGAATTTTCAAGTTCCTGATGTCCTAAATGGCTTTAAGTTACATTTTGAAGGATTTTTTTTTTGAAAAATTTTGATAAAATTTTTTTTTTTTTCAAAATAATAAAAAAATATATTTTGGAAACGATAACAGATAGAGACCTGGGGTTAAAATGTTTAAAACCTTTGTGCCTTGTTTAGTCTAGAAAAAAAAATAAGGCCTTAATCACCCAATTTTTGAATTCATATGACTGGTTTAGCTAAACCTTTGAAAATGGCAAAAAACCGAAAATATCGTAAGGGGTACCCCTTACAATTTTTTCGTTTTTTGGCCATTTTCAAGGTTTGGTTTAACGATTCGTATTTATTGTAAAAGTTGGGTTATTAAGGCCCCAATTTTTTTCTAGAGTAAACAATATACGAAGATTTGAAAAATTCAAACCGGAGATCTCTATATTTTATCGTTCTTAAGTTTTTTTTAAAAGGATTTTTAGAATTACAAAAAAAAAAAAAATGCCAAATTCAAAATTTCGCAAAAAATTTTTTTTTCGGGAATTGCTTCAATATGAGTCATAAGCCCCTTTAGAACCTCAATATTTCAAAAATTTCAACCGCAGGTCTATATCTTATATAGATTTTTAGATACAGCCTTTCAAAAATGATATATTTATAAATTTTCTAATCTATGTACACAAATCAAAAAGGCCTTAACTAAGAAGGGCCTAATTTTTTATCTAGGAAGAAAAAAGTATATAGATGTCAAAAATTCAAACTGCAAGTGTCTATATTTTATTGTCCTTAAGGATTTTTTTTAAATTCAACACTAAAATATACGTAATAAGTTTAAATTGTATAGCAGTGTTTAGTACAATAATTTGGCCACTAGTTAGCGTATTAGAGCGTGTTACTTCTTCATACCTGAAGTGCTTCATTTATGTTGATGAACGTTGAAATGATTTCCAAACGTACCTGAAATAAAAAATTACCATTAGCAAAAATTTATTCACAGATTAATTTTTAGAACAAATAAATGTAAGAATATATCAAAAATTTTACGATTGTTGCTTCCAAATTTGACATTCACTTAATTGAGTTTTAAATTTTTATTTAAATTTATGTTTGGTTATAAAAAATAATATATATTTTAGTATTATTAAAATTAGAACAGAGAATTAAATTCACAATACTGGAATGCGAAGATTATAACATTAATAATATGGAAATATCAACTAGATTAAAAAATATCTGGTTAGTATTGGAATATAAGATACTTGGAAATATGTCACAACAGAGCAAGAAATAGTAGACCAGAATACAAGCCAAATAATAGAGAGATGTAGAAGGTAGATAGAGATAAAATTAGAGAAACTGTGTTCTTGTCAAAAAATTTATACAAGTTTTTTAGTGAGTTTTTTCTATTTGTAAAAAATAGTACCAGAAGTTCTAGTATCTTCTTCTAGTTGACATGACATTATTTATTATAAAAAATCCATTAAAAAAATCGATTAAAAGAAGATATATGTAACACGCGATGAAGACCAAGGTCATATCAAAATCAGAGTCGTAGAGTTTTCGAAGAAATTTGAAGCTATTTGAAAGCTGTTTGATGGATGGATATCTTAAATTACAATTTTTGATAACTGCCGACTTTTGTCTCATGTAAATTGTCCATGTATTTCTAAGTTTTGGGTATCAATCTTTTGTTATCTGATATTTTGATCAAGATAAGAAGTCTTGTCCCACTCTTTCTTCCTATTCTCCTTCCGGCTTTCCTGTTCTATCTCCTTTTTGCCTCCAGTTCTTTCGCCCATTTTTCTCCCTTGCCTTTCTCACTCATCAGTTCTTTTATCTCTTCCTCCCAGGCTGCCATCTCTCTGCATCTCTTCGCTAAATGCTCCAAGATTTCCTCTTCTTCCCTGCACATTCTACAGAGCCTGTCCTCTGGCTTTGCCCAATAACTTTATCGCTCGATAACTTAATAATATATATCAGACAACAATTTACTATAATTTTTTAAAAATGTTTGTGGCTTTCATATAATTTTTACATTTACCTAGTTTTGTGTTGAAATATTCAAATAATGCATCAACATTTTTTTCGACATGATTATTAATAATTCAGAACCATCGATATACTTGATGATGATGGAATGCTTCTTGATACAAGTGTTTTTTATGAAAATTAAATCAGTTTACCCACAGCACAAAGAGTTCCGTCAAAAATGGAACACCAAGTAAAATAACTATATCAGATTTTAGCAACAGGATAAAATAGCTAGAAACCTATTTGTAGAATAAGATACTTGAAGGGGAAAAGAGGAAAGTCAGGGGGTAGATTCAGGAGGATAACAAGGCTGAGATGCGTCAACGAAGAGAGGAACAATACTGGGCAAAGCTAGAGGACAAGCTCTGCAGAATGTGCAAGGAAGATGAGGAAACCTTGGAGCATTTAGCTAAGAGTTGCTAGGAGATGGCGGTCTGGGAGAAAGAGATAAATAAACTAATGAGTGAGGAAAGCAAGGGAGAAAGATGGGCAAGAGAACTGGAAGCAAAAAGATCTGAGAGGGAAACTGGAATGAGAATAGGAAGAAAGAGGGGGACACTGGAGGAAGAAGAAAGAAATGAGATAAAAATATTGTATATTATGAAATATTGTATTGTACGTAATTTTATTTTTATTTTTCTATTTGTAATGGTTAATACCCTGAACGCCGCAAGGCCTAGGGAATAAACAATATATATTATATACAATTTAAGATATGTAACGCCACTATTTCTAAACCCAGCTAAACATGCGTTCAAGGGAACCCTTAAAATATTTTAGGGGTCAGCACCACCCTAACTGTAGCTTAAGCTGCCACCCCGGATGAAAAGCAAGGGTTGAGTCGTGGAGACATTATGTTTTGTTAACGCCATTAATATAGATCTTTCTCGTTATGTAATCTTCTCGAACTAGTGTTATTTTATTGTTTTTACTTAATCCTATAATAAATTTATTCAGTTTTCAGTCAAGGTGTTAGTGCATTTTATTTAGTGTTTACCATACTGGTTGCCTTGTTACCTATCCTCAATTAATAAAAACCGTAGCCTAAGGTTCCCCCAGGGATCTTTCCGTTATAGATACAAATAGCGTCGATTGGTTTACAATTTACCGTCTATAATGCAATTTATTTATTTCGTGCAGCTTCTACAAGGTGTCTCAAAAGAAATTTTATATTTATTTAGCTTACTGCGGGAACGCAACGTATCCGAGGGGCGCGGGGGTTATGTCAATCGGTAGCCTGGCTCTTGGGAATTCAGTCGCTATGGAGCGTTTCTCGGGAGCAGACCGCTCGTTATGCGTGCGAGAGTTTTACAAAAACGGTGATTCGGCGAGTGTAGCGCGTAGAATATTCTGCAGTATTCGAGGTTTTCGCCACTTAAATGATGCGCCAAGCATTCCTCTCATTCGACATTGGGTTAAAAAGTTTGAAGAGACTGGTACAACGCTGGATAAATCAAAATCCGGGCGACCTAGGTCATCAAGAACGGTAGAAAACGTGGAGAATGTTAATCAGTCTTTTTTGAAGACGAAAGGGGGCGTGCAGTTACAGTGAATTCAGAGCGTTATGTGGAGATGTTAGACAACTTCTTGGTACCTGAACTGCAAAACTTTCCTGGCTATAACCAAAGAACATGGTTCCAACAGGACGGAGCAACTTCACACACGTCCAATATGTCTCTGCCACGTGTTCGTGAAATTTTCTCAGGCAAATTGATCTCCCGGAGAGGTGACATAAATTGGCCTCCACGCAGTCCAGATTTAACCCCTATGGACTTTTTCCTATGGGGTTATCTTAAATCTAAAGTTTACGCCAATAAACCGACTTCACTGGCGCATTTGAAAGAAAATATCCGTCACGAAATGGCAGCCATCCCTGAGTCCACCTGCCGAGACGTCATAAGAAATTTTACTGTTCGATTAAATGAGTGCCGAGAACGCGAGGGTCTACATTTAGACGATATTATTTTTAAGAAATAAATCCCCAAAAAGTGTATTTTAATAATTAATAAACATTTTTTCTATATACGGCTTACTTTTTTTTTAATCGATCCACTAAATATAAAATTTCTTTTGAGACACCTTGTATATTTCATGCATCTCAATTTTACTTTTAACGCCCGTGATTTATAGTCTACTACTACTAAAAGCATTTAATTTTAATTAATATTAAGTTTAATTTTAATCTTAATTTGTGACATTGTAAAACTTTTTGTAATTTTTTTTAATTTTTTTTTTCTTTTTTTTGTAATACTTACTTATACTTTGTTTAAGAAATGTTTAAATTTTGTATATTGTATTTTAATGAAGTAAATTTTTATGATGTAGTTGTTTTGGGCATGTCCCGTTTTCAACTCATCAGAGTAAATAAATAAATAAATAAATGATAAATGTAACTGTGCCGCCCCTGATTTTGTGATTGACAAAATGTCGACCTTCCAAAACACTACCGTATAAAATATGCCGTGTGAACCAGAAGAATCACCTGTGTTACATCACAAGAATCTATCGAATATGTCTCTGACATCAACGCGATAAACAGTGATAAAATGTTTAGAATCCCATCAAATACTACTTCGGATTCTTAGCGTTTTTCACCTGTTTCACCTTTATGGATATATGTGTGAATAAATGAGGAATGGAAAATATTCGATAAAGATGAGACAAACAATAAAAACATATTTTAGAAACGAATAATATAACTAGAGTTGTAGAAATATTTTGCATATTTCATCATATATAGGCCAAATTTAACAAACATATTTATCAATCTAATGATCTCATTAGATCTTATTTTTCTAATAGATACCAGTTCGTCTCGATGAACGACGTAGATTCTTCATATAGGAAGGTCAATTTCGGAGTTTGTCAATGACCTCCCAAATTTACTCCCTGAAAGTGTCAAAGTTATACTTTACGCCGATGACACTACTGTCCTGACAAATCATACGTCTGTTAACGATGTGGTCAGAAATACAGAACAGGAAATGGTGAAAGTTAAAGATTGGTTCACTTCAAACCGACTTTCCCTTAATAATAATAAAACCCAACAAATGATTTTTTCACTTAACCGCAATATTGATATTAATATTCAGTTCGGTGGGCCAATCAAATTTCTTGGGATTTATATCGATAGTCAACTTAGCTGGCATGATCACATTGACTATTTGGCAAAAGTTCTTAAAAGGGTTATCTATGCGTTCATCAGGCTGAAAACATCTGTGTCTTTTGATATGCTGCGTATGTTCTATTTTGCTGCTTTTCAGTCGCGTTTAACTTACGGCATAATTCACTGGGGTTTAAGCTCGTCTGTCAACAGAATTTTCTTACTCCAAAAACGTGCTGTAAGAATCCTGAATAATGTTCCTAACAGGCACCACTGCTGAGAGCTCTTTAGGAAATGTAGCATTTTGTCTTTTTATAGTCTTTTTGTTTATACTTGTCTGGTATACGTTAAAGAAAACCCGAACAGATATGTAACCGTATCCTCTAGACATGTCTACAATATTCGTTCTGCTGGCAACATCAGACTACCAAGACTTAGATTGTCTAAATCTAGGAATGGTATTTTTTTGGCAGCCACTTTCTTTAACTACTTACCAGTTTCTTTAAAAAAATTGTCAATTAGATTGTTTAAGTTCAAAATAAAAAAAAATCTTATTGAGAATTGTCTCTACAATTCGGACGATTTTTTCAAAATTAATTTCAGTTCCTACATCTAACAGTAAGCTGTTGTTTTTTTGCTCTACCATTGTTAATTTTATATATTTTTTTTTCCCTCTCTTTTCTATATTATTTAATATTGTATTTCATTTTTCAATGTTTTCAAATACTTTCTACTTTTGTTCATTGAATTTATCATATATGTACTGACAAATGTAAACGTCGTAAGATGTCTAACATGAAATAAATATTATTATTATTATTATCAATATGATTAAAATAGTTATTTGTGTACCATGGCTAAAAAGTGGATCTTTTTCGTCCGTATCCTTCGGCCGAGGCCTTCAAACAGATGAGGACAAAAAAGAACTTTTTGGCAAAGGTATACATTATATTTTTTGGGCAACCAAAAGTAATTTTAATTAGAAAAATTAAACATTCTCGTTTTACTTAAAAAATGCACGGTTTTGTATAAGCATCTTCCTGAGCACTTGGACAGTCCTTCCGGTGTTCTCCCCTTTGTTGGCCGTTTATTTTTGCATATTTATCCTTTATTTGTCCTTTTTGGTTACTAATTAATCAAATTCTTTAGTTTAACATTGATTTTAACATTTAAAATTAATTGAAAGGATCGCCACGTCCATTACTCTTCATTATACGTTCTTCCTTAGAGGCAGTGGACAACGATTAAGATTTCTATCCGATAGTAAAGGCTTAATTAACTGACGGATAACCGCAGTGACACGGTAGGTAGCGGGTAATTGGAACAAGACAGCTCATACCTTTGCATCCATCGCACCCACATATCGCAAACAACATTCATTAAACCTACTTTTTACACACTGATAACAATAAGGACACATTCCTTGCATATTCTACAGGATAAAATGAAAACATGTTGCCCTCTTTAGTCATTTCTTTTATGCCCAATTGCATCATCTTTCCTTAAAATTTAAGCATTCTTTAAATGCAAAACTACCTAGCAACACAATGTGTAGTTACTTTTTAATAAAAAGAAATCTGAAGATTTTCTTGAGAGGGTCAAGGACAATATGAATTATTAGTTTAAATTCTGTTACATAATATATTCAACTAATAAATAAATAAAATCCGATAGTGTTGACAGGTCGTATTTAAAATGCAAGAAGATGATATTAAATATTAATAAGAATTGGCTACGTGTGAAAAATTCTCAACATTTTTATGGTTTAAATAGGTTTAATGTATTCAAAATATCCTACACAAATTTATAAATTTATTCAGTATTGCAAATACATAAATTATATGTGTTCATCGCCTTATTTGTCGCTTGAAAAATCTGGATCGACCGAAAAAAAATTAATTAATATAATTATAAAATGAGGACAAGATGAATTTGCAAAATTTGGTAAATAAGGATGTAAATGGAGAGACAATTAAACAGAGAAAGATGGACGATTAATGTGAATGGGGTCAATCAGTCCATCAGATTATTTACATAAGTCATCTATGATGGTCTATCATCACTAGAGATGGGAATTTCAGCTCAGTTTGCGGAACCGGATCTGTTGAGGTCGTTCAGTTTGCTGAGCCGGCTCATTGATCCGTCTCAATGATCCAGCTAAGTAAACGTGTCCCCGAGAAACAGGTAGGTCAGTTGTCAGATCTTCCACCGTTCAACATGGTTGTTTGTTTGCAATATGTAGGTAGAACGTCGCTCAGCCGGCTCTTGCATTATATGAACAGACAGCGGAAAGCGGAATTGTTTGGTTCTTTATTACCTTTATTCTTGTTAATATTCTTAGTATGAATTCAAGAGGTAAATTATGGTTTATTGACAATTTTTTCTCACTCTCTCTGTCTTCCTCATTATCTTGTTATAAATAAATAATGGAATTAATAAAAATCTATATAAGTGAATTGTTTAACATTTTTGCCGGCTTAATAGTAAACAAACAATTCACTTTATGTAGGTACTGTATTTTAAACCAGATTGTTAAGTTTATCGCGATGTATATTTCCCTTATAAATCGGACATCGGAGATTTGGGCAATATTTTTATAAAGTATGGTTGTAAGAAAGTTCAGACTAAGCCTATCAGTTTCAAATAGACTACCCTATAAACTGATGATAAAATACACTTTATGATAATACATTACAAGCCGAGTTCTCGTGAAATTCAACATGACATCGATCCAGATTCGGATCACTCCGGTCACTGCTCACAATCACCCGATCAATCGTATCCTTGAAACTTGAAACTATGCAGTGAGCCGTGAGCCCGCTCATTTCAATTTGGTGAACCGTTTCACTTCGGTCAATGTACTGAGCCGGTTCAGTGAGCCGATTCGTTCATGAACGAATTCTGAGTCTGTAGTTCGCATTTCAAGTCTTTGTAAACATTGTAAGTCTACCTAATTAATACTTAGTCTGCCTGTGGACTTTTATGTAGTGGAAACAATGTCAAAATCTTCACGGTTGCATTACTGGGCCAGATCAGGGCAAACCCTATAAAATATTTAATTCGTATATCCGTACAATACTTTCTTGAGGTATTTATTGAAATCTATTAAACATTTTCTACCCGGTTATCTGATGCATTATATAAGCATTACTATTATCATTATTATTATTACTATGATCACACAGGCTTATTTGTATTTGTATAGTGTGATATATGTATATATGATTGTACCTACATTATTTATGGTTTATTAATTATTTGATAATTTATTAACTTAGATGTTCATTGTGGTAAATAATTTACTTTTACAGTTAATTTTTATTAACTTTATGTAAAATATGTCAATTTAATATTGTTATACAATTTACAAAGAAATTAAATGATTTATAAACAGTATTCTTAATGAACTACGTAATATGTACTCTAAAGATCTGATTTTAACACATGTTCTTTCTGTCTGTAAACATACTTAAAATTTGATGCAAAACCACAAACAACTGTTTTTTTTTTACAGTTAAGTGGTGTCACAATTTATAATAAATAATTTATTAAGAAATAAACGTAAAGGAACCATGTAAAAATTTATGTACATATTATTTATTGTAAATAAATATTATTATTATTATTATTATTATATTTTCCCCAGATTGTATTTGTATGTTTCCTGTTCCTGTCGACTAGTTTTTATGAGTTCAATTTGAAAAATAATCTAAGCAATTGTGGGTAAATTTCTACCACAAATGTGATAGATATTTACACATTTCTGGTTTTTAGAAATAAGAATTAAAGATCTATGCTGTGGTTATTCTCAATTCTGCTTGGAACAATATTGTGGTTTAATAGCAATATTTCTTCGGAATAATTTGCCAAACAACGGGATCTATCATTGATTCAAAACTATATGCAAAACAGAGACGTACTAGAAATTTTATGATTAGTACATATATGTATTAAAAAGATGTTAAAATGTATATCTTCGTCTTTATTGTGAAAATATTCTATCCAAATAAGTCTTCCTTTAAGGCGACCTTCATGTAAGAATTGACAAGACTAGAGAAACATTTCAATCTTTGGAAAAAATCAAAACAATCACTTCTTATTTACTAAGAATCCAAAATTGATACACCAATAATATTTACACCCACGTAGATGGAAATTTTTGTGTAATCGGCTATTTTTTTTTTTTTTTTTTAACGCAGATCAACGGCGAGCACTATCGTGTTACGTATTAAAATCGCCCACTCCGCAACAAAAGAAAAACTTACGATCTAGGCTTACCTTACGTACCTATAAACTATTTAAAGTTTCATTTACGAAAGCTCTATCCCTACTCTACCCCCTGATCTTCCTCCTTTTCCCTTCAAGTATCCCAGTATTCCGTTCACTCTTATCTCTTTATATCTTTTCACACTCAGCGATTTGTCTATTCTGTCTATATATAGCTTCTCCGCGCCGTGATCAGGGAGAAAGCGCTCCACGTACATTGGCGACAGAGGGCTCGCTAGCGGCCAACACTCGGGAAACATAAGGCCCTAGTCGCGTCGTCAGGAGCACTCTCCTAGCGGCGTTCGTTCTTGCCATCTCTTCTACTATATCTGTTCCTGCGTTTCTCTTTCTCTCTGCTTCTGTTATGTCCATTCCACACCTCCAAAAAGTACTATTTTGTCTCTCCTCATGCTGACAATTTGCCTTTTTGTTCTTCCTTCATTATTGCTTCCCAGCATTCCCTTATTATTTTGCTATTCTATTCCCTCCTGAATTTCTCCTCATATTTCATTGCCCTCGCTCCGGCATTCATTCTCATCTTTTTCCTCTTCATTTCCTCTCTCAGCATATATCTTGGTGTTCTGTCTACCTCTAATGTCCATCTCATGTAGCCCTCTTGTACCCTTTCCACCATCTCCCATTCCTTCTTTCCCTTAATCTCCACTCCGTACATATGGATACTCTTCACTATTGCATCAAATATCTTCATCCTCCAATTGACATCGTCATTAAACCTCCTCTCTCCTATGCTCCATAGCTTTCCCATAACCAGCCTTGCTTTCTTCACTCTTTCCCTAACGTGTTGTTCTGCCCTGTTGTTCCTCGTTAACACGTCTCCCAGGTTACTTTATACTCTTCACTTCTTCGATTTCTTTTCCCATCTTACTTTATTTCTCCTTCCACCCCCATTTCTGAATACCATCACCTTCATCACAGATGCGAAATTTTTTCCGTTAAGGGAATTTTGTAGAAAGCAGAACAAATGGTAGTCGGATGGTGCGATGTCTGGACCATATACTCCGACTACCATTTGTTCCACTCTCTACAAAATTCCCTTAACGGAAAAAAATTCGCATCTTTGGACGATATCAAAATTCACCTCTACAGATTTTTCGAGATCAAAGACGGAACCTTCTGGAGAGATGGCATTATGAAATTGCTTGAGCATTTGTCCAAAGTGATAGAAAAGAATGGACAGTACATTTGATAATAAAAAAATTGTACCTCTTTGTATTAATATGCTATGCATTAAGTTATGGACATTTCCAAACTAAGCTTATGTGTTAACATGTGCAAAATTCAAAAAGAAATTCTTGAAGGAGTCAACGGTCAAAAAAGTCTGGGTATGGGGATCCCTAGCATTGAAAATGAAAATTTAATCAATTTTAAGCTAAAATTTGCATAAATTTGAGCAAGTGCGTCTCTGTATTGTTCCAGTTGACAAGTGTTGTTTGAGTGAACGGGATGAGCAGTTTAGAAATCTAATGTTTGTGACGCACGAACAATTTTTATGATTTGATGTTTTGGTATCATGTTACCATATAATCAAGAGCTGCAGACTTCTACATAGCGGTCAGTTAGACCAACTGTGCTCTCCGCAATCTGAACATTTCACGCTTAGTCCTGTTACAAATTGTGAATGGAACATTAGGAAATCGCTAGCTACAGTTTTTACTCATTTAAAAATCATCTCGCAAGAAAATTGGTTAACGCCAAATCATGAACTTTAAAGAAAGCTAATATACACGATAAATGGAAGAAAAATTAACTATGTTTTACAAAATGTTGCAGAAAATAAAAGAAAATTCTTATTCTACCCAGCAAACATTCAACCATCGGCCGAATGCCATCAAACTGCTTTTTCTGTTGGTAAATTGCTGGCACTAAAAGTTTGTGCAACGCCAGTATTAATAATATACTTCACATTTGTATTTCGCACTCCTCCTATACGAAGTACTTTACCAGCATTTTATGAGCACTCCTTATTTTTGTTAATATGTTACATTTTACTTTTGTTTCATCATCGTTGAATAAATTTTTTCAACGAATAAAGTTGACAATATCGCATCATTCTATTGACAGCAACGTTAATTTCTTCATTAACAGTTTAAAACCGATGCGATATTGTCAACTTTATTTGTTAAACAAATTTATTCAACAATGGTGAAATGGCCAAATGAGTATTTATTTTGCACCTAACCATTAATTTATTTTATTACTGGGTAAGTATAAGGTAAATATACATATGTTACATTTGAAATACTAGAGAGTGGGTATAATAAAAGCACTGGTCGGTCAGAAATAAATCTTGCAACTAATGCGATTATTTTGCACTTTACCGCAGCTATTGATACACCAATGGGCCAGCTAACGGCCACGGGGACACCGGGATACTGGCCCATTACTTTCAATGCCGGGGAGTATGTGCTTCAACAGTACTGGCCAGTATAAAAATGTTTGTTGGATAGTTTCAGACTTACGTTAACTGATTGAAAGTAAGAATACTGTGCCCCAAAAATTTTCCTCTGGTCGTATACCCATAAAAGTTTAATTTGGGAGATATTAAGGTTTTAATAAAAATTGTTTTATTAAACAATTATGCCGACGATTTAAAAATATTTCTGCAAATTTTAAATCTCAATGATTGTAATAAAATTCAATCTGATCTAAATAGACTATCCGAGTACTTACAGCTAAATAAATTAAATATAAATATTTCAAAATGTTCAAAAATATCATTTACTAGAAACAGAAACATAATAGATTTTAATTATAATATTAATGCAGATATCATCGCTAATGTTACTTTTGTTAAAGATCTGGGAATAACATTTGATCAGAAATTAATATTTGATATACATATTGACAACATTATTAAAAAAGCTTACAAAATGTTAGGGTTCGTTACCAGAATGTCAAAAAAAATTAAATCCCATAATACACTGATTTCTCTCTATTTTTCTTTAGTTAGAAGTCAGTTGGAATTTTGCTCTGTTAGCTGGTCTACACAGTATCTTGTATACATTAATCGCATTGAAAATGTACAAAAAGATTTTAAAAATATATCATTTTCAGATTCACTCAGAGCCGCAGTAAGGAAAACTTGCGCTAGGGGTAGAGCCGTGTTTTTGGCGCCCTTGGCAAATAAAAAAAAAATGTCAAAAAGGGTCCTCACCTCTCAAAATTCAAGTGATGAGGAAAACAAAAAAAGGTCCTCACCTCCCAAAATCTAAGTGATTAGCAAAAAAAAGGTCCTTACCTCTCAAAATCCTAGTGTTCAAAATTCCTCGCCTTCGCAATGGCGCCTTTTTCTTTAGTGCACCCAGAGCCATCGCCCCCTCCACCCCCCTCCCTTACTGCGGCTCTGGATTCACTAATACTAACTTAAGACTTCTGTCATTAG
The DNA here is from genome assembly GCA_963971575.1 of Liopterus haemorrhoidalis. Classification (NCBI taxonomy): domain Eukaryota; kingdom Metazoa; phylum Arthropoda; class Insecta; order Coleoptera; family Dytiscidae; genus Liopterus; species Liopterus haemorrhoidalis. The sequence continues at coordinate 41,421,582 of OZ020619.1, forward strand.
AAAATAGTAGAATTATTTTGGTTCAGCTTTTGTTACAAGATTTTCAATAACTTAATTGATAGCCCTGATCTTTTAAGTAAATTTAATATTCATGTTCCCTCTTACTATATTAGAAATACTGAATTTTTATTATTATCTAATAATAGAACTAATCCTGCATATAATGCCCCGATTAATCGTATCATTAAATTTGAATAAAGTTATTAAGATGAATAATTTTCCCAAGATATATTCATGTACCTATGCTATTTTTATTTTTTTATTATGATACTGTTATTTATTCTGTTAGTATTAACTATTATTGGGTTTTTACCTGTTGTGTGGCCAAAATTGTTATAAATAAATAAATTTCATTGGTCCCTTCAACGTGCTTATAAACGATATCACTGTATATTTATTTTGCCATACACTGGTCAATATTATGAAACATTAGTTACTGGTACAGTAATAAACTCTTAAGTAACTCCACTTGATATATTTGTGTATTTATCCGAAGAAACAAAAAACATAACTGGGTCTTCGTCATGTTTTTCAATAAACTCATTAATAAAACATATAGTTTAAAATATTCATGCTATCAATCTGTCAATCTCGTTGTTGGTACGTCCTGATAATTTTCCCACACATGAACTTATTTTTTCATTATTTTCCCGATTTGATGTACGATGACGAGATGTATCCGGTAAATAGATCACTGAGAAAGCAACGGATTTTAACATTTTACAATGTCTAAGCAAAAAGTTAACAGCAACTGAATGGATATGAGAATAGTGCGATATAGTTTTTCAAACATGTTGCTCTGAACTTGTATTTCTAGTTGCATATAACTTTCGTATTGTCTGACTATGTTTCTTATCTAGATCGCAAGTTATGATGTACGGCTACGTGCGTATGAAAGATGCTGCGGAAGAGAAATGAAATAGCGTATTTATGAGAGAAACAGAAATATTTAAATCAGCGATGTCCAACACGCAGCCCGCGTGCCGAATCCGGCTCAACTGAAGTCTTTCTTGGGCCTTTCTTAAATGTTTAAAATGTTATTCTTAAAATTTAAAAAAATAATTTTGCGCGCAAGTAAATCTAGCGAAATGCATGGGTTTTGTAGGTATTTAGTCAGTGAATGATGATTATTAGAAGGCAATTATTAGAAACGATGAATGCCTGTCACTACATAACAAAATTACAAGTGTTGGTTTTAAATCAATAGGCACGACAAGAAGGTTGCAGTTAGATTTTTTCTACCGTGTATCATATATATCTAATAATACCATAATACATATTTTAACGTATTTTTATTTATTGTATAATTATATAGTTTAATATCATTGCAAATTTTGTATACTATAATTGCAAAAATATCATTTAAATCCAGACCTGGCAACACTGCGTGCGATCTTTTGTCACGCAAGAGCATAACGCCTACAGAGACATTGTTTATATTGCGACTATATGAAAAACTAACAGATTCTCTACTAGAAATGGAATCCCAGCAACCGGACAGTTATTTATTTATTTTCTAAGTCGATATTTACAAAGTAAATTTACGTACCTCTTCTCTACCCATAACAAAATGTATCCATGTATATACATTTTTTTTTTATTTTAGCTAAGGTATTAAACGAATATCTTAATACTTGGCAAAATTTATTCAAAATGAAATGTATTTCAATGTATTTTCAATGTATTTCAATTAAATACCGTTCCTTAATCTGCACTTAAAGAGCTTCCATTTGATATTCCCACAATAAAAAAAAAATTTTAAAAGATTTTTCTCAATAACACAAAAACTGTAATATTTTCCAAAAACGAAATAAAAAAAAAATTCCTCTCGTACGTTTCCGGTTCATAGCAATTTACATTGCTTAGAATTTATTTAGATTTTTAATTAATTTTTACCCCTTAGGGTTAAAAGGTGCGGGACACTTATTTTTTAGTACTTTTTTGGAAAAAATCTTATAAAAATAAAAAACTACTTCCCGTTCTTCTATCTATGTCTTAAGAGATTTCTTCTGAAAGCATCAAAAATTTGATCAAAATTTTGTGTCGATATATTCCGGTTCCCATCAATGTACATTATTGAGATTTTTTTCAGAGTTTTAATTCAACCCCTATGGAAGGGTGGGGGACAATTTTTTTTACCATTATATTGACAAAAAACCCGTAAAAAAAAAGATTTTTCAAAAATAAAAATTTGAGCACCCACGCATTAAGAGGTTTCATTTGATACCCCCCTCAAAATTTAAAAAGTATTTATTTTTCTATTAAATACATATTTGTTCCCGCGCTGTATTTTTTTTAACCCTCTACAGTTTTCCTGTATGTGGGTCAAAAAGTTGTACAAGTATGCCAAATTTCAACTTTCTATGTTCAGCCGTTTGACTACAATTTCTACCGTACAGACAACAGACAGACAGGCATACAGACAGACACATGAGTGACGTTATAAGAATTTTTTGGTGGTCATACCTACAAAACCCTAAAAACAACTTTCGCATTAAAATTTAATTTGAAGCTTGATTTTTAATTTTATTGATGATATTAAATAAAATTATTTAAGGATATCAAATATAGTAGTGTGATTAATTTATCCTGTTTCAAAAAATAAGATTTTTTGAGCCCAGCAAACGATTTCGGTTAGACATCACTGATTTAAATAATCATATTCGAAGAACAGTAACAAATACAAAAGTTTTCCAACTGCAGTGCGTTCAAAGGTGAGTTTGCAATATAGCTCTTATGGCAAATGGGAGCGGTGTTGCCAAATGTTGTAAAAGTGTCAAATGTGTCAATTATAATAATATGAAAAACTCGTATGATTTACAAAAATCAACTATTATAAAACTCAAAATAACATTCAACAAAAACAAATGACCATTTGTAGAATACTGCGTCTTCACAGATCAGTGCGTTTTAGAGCTGGCAACGTCGACAAGCAAGAAAAGGATAGCGTCATTGTGTAAACCCATTAAAGAGTATGAAAAAGAACTACTCCATATGTCCTGTACTGCATACTCACCTTTGAACGCACTATAGATATAAGCCGGACTCGCATAATGAATGATCAATGAAAAATCTAATTTATCAATATCCATTAATAACGCCAAATTTTATAAGTGGAAGCTTAAGGTTCGCAGAACTCAAATTGAGAACCACTGAGCTGTACTTTTTATTTTTGTACTATCCACTGTAATCTTCCACCTCTCATAATACAAAAATTTCTTTATTTCTTACTTAATATGAGACCAAAGTGATTTACCAAAATTATATTACTTAAATAATGTAATAAAGTTTTATTACGATATTACACAAAACGTTTTATTTTACAAAATTCTCCCATTCTCTCCACACCCATCTTATCTGGCAAATCTGGTTGATGTAAGCGTGTCGAATCTGTTACTAAATGAAAAGCCCCGATATGATCTCATATATGAGACTGCTTTACACAGCATGACACTCGCTGTACTTCAGAATACACGTTTTCCCACTGTTACAAATAAAAATCTTACTTCCTTTGAATAAATTACAGAACACTCTCACTTAACATGTGGTACCGTTACAAGGAAAATGGAGAGAAATAGAATTGTTTGACAAAACGAAAATTATAGTTCTTTATATAAACATGTACTTTTCTTTAAGGTTGAAGTTGATGACTCGTTTGGGAAAACATATTTTACTTGTTGGCTCATCCAGGATTTAATTATGTGGATGTCAGCAGTACCCTAACTAGTATTAAGCGCGGTTAAGTAATAGCACCCAAGAGATATAGAGCCCAAAACGATTTAACTTTTTTTTTTCACTTGTCACTTATTTTAAATTTCTTTTATTTTCTCATTACTTAATTTAAATTCCTTTATTTTTACTTATCTGATCCGATTTTTGTTTTGTTTTGTTTGCGGGATACTCTATTACAAATATTGCTTAAAGAACTAAATTCCAAATTATAGATATACAATTTTATTAAATATTAAAGAATACTCTATGGGCTACTGGAAAATGAAATATGTAAAAGTACCAGAACTTAGCTATGCGGATGACATGGTTATAATATAGAGTGACCATTTTCTTAAGGAAGCAATGCGGGACGGAGCAAAAAAAAAGGTCCTCATCTCTCAACCAAGTGAAGAGCAAAAAAAAGATCTTCACCTTCCAAATCCAAGTGAAGAGCAAAAAAAAGGTCCTCATCTCCCAAAATCCAAGTGAAGAGCAAAACAAAAAAAGGTCTTCACCTCCCAAATTCAAGTGAAGAGCAAAAAAAAAGGTCCTCATCTCCCAAAATCCAAGTGAAGAGCAAAACAAAAAAAGGTCTTCACCTTCCAAATCCAAGTGAAGAGCAAAAAAAAGGTCCTCACCTCCCAAATCCAAAATGTGGGACAATGCGGGACAAAATGTTAAAATGCGGGACTTTTGCGGGACGCATCTCAATGCGGGACTAAATGTTAAAATACGGGACGAATGGTCACCCTATTATAATAACAAGGAACGAAGATGAACTACAAAACAACTTGAATCAATACAATAAAAAATTGAAGAAAATAAATATGAAAATTAGCACACAAAAGACAAAAACAATGGTAATAATCAGGACAAAAAATCAACAAAAAATAAAAATAGATGACAAAATAATAGAACGGGTAGGAAAATTCAAATACCTAGGCACAGTTTTCTCGGAAGATGAAAAAATGGATGAAGAAATTATGGAAAGAGTAGGTGCGGCAGGAAGAATGTTCAACAGCATCAAAGCATCGTTCTTAACTAAAAATACCAACCAACATCAAGGTAAAGATCTTCAAAAAAGTGACGGTATCAATTTTGACATACTCCTCAGAATCCTGGACCACTACAGAGACAGGTCCAAAAGGTTAGGAGACAAGGTACAGAGAAGGTAAAAGAAAATTGGACAGAATAAGAAAAGACGTATTTAGGGAAAAACTAGACACAAAACCAATGGAGACTATAATAGAAGAAGGACAGCTAAGATGGCTGGGACATGTACACATAATGAGTAAAGACAAAGCAGTAAAAAGAGTTTTTGAAGCAAGAACAGTGAAGAAAGTTAGACCAGGAAGACCGAGAAAAATTTGTCACCAAGAGAGCTGCAATGAAGAGAGGCGTAAAGTGGCAGAAGATAAGAAAATGTAAGGACAGAACGTGATGGAAAGAAATATGGAGAACAACACCAGAAAATATGTAACTCGTCTATAGCCTTACACCGCAAGGTAAAAAGGCTTCAGGATTAAGTAAGTAAGTAAGTACAATTTTATTTAGGCCCGGTCTTTCCACCTTCAGTTAAAGTTCCAGGTAACTATCTGACAGATAAGGTTATTTGTAACTTCATCTGCTGAATAAATGTCAATACCAGTCAGTGAATCCAATACGTCAGTCTCATTATCGGTTAGATAGCTATCCGATAGATACATTTGTATAGAAAGAAGGGATGACATTTACTCAGCAGATGAAGTTACAAATAACCTTATCTGTCAGATAGTTACCTGGAACTTTATCTGAAGGTGGAAAAACCGGACCTTAATGAATTATCCAGTTTTCTTTTCATTTTACAAAGTTCTTTAAATTAATTTTAGTTCTTCATATTAATTTGAATTAATAACTAATTAACAACTATTAACTAATTGAATTAATTCAGTCATGGAAAGATCGTGGAATAATGTATGTAAGACAAGCAAACACCCAGCATTTATTTTGGGAGGAGCTAAGTAAGCAAAAATATATTTTTTAAACGATTGAGGACACAATTGCTGCATACTTAATAATAAAATACGAGCGCACTAGAACATCTGCCCAGTTCTACAGTAAGTCAATTAAATATCGCTAGCAGGGTGATGCTACCTGCTTATACTGGGATGATTTAAGAACGATCGGTTAACCTCATAACTTTTTATAACTATAGTTCCAAAGTTAAACGAGAAGTTACATTCTCAGCCCTTATGCGCCACGTAGATGTTGTGAACCTATTATACTTGTTGAGAGCCACTGTTTCTTTAGTTCAGATGTGTATCACTGAGATATAATCACATAATTCAGCAATCTGTGCAATTTACGAAGGAATCCGTTTAGAAGCAACGTTTCCAAGCGCTGTGGACAACAGATAAAATTATGTACTTTCTATATAATAACATACTGTTTGCTAAATTACACACATGTTAAAATACCACACGGGAAAAACAACCTTTATTATATTCCACAATACCGACAAAGAATTAACCGTCCACTACAGTACACAGTTCAGAAAAGTATTTCGGATAGTTGCTTAATTTCAGATAGTTTTGTTCTAATCAGACAACGGATGCCTCATATAAATCCTCCATCTTGATCTGTTCATTATCAGGTCTTTCCATGTGTCCTGTATACCAAAACTTTTTAGATCTTCAGTTAGCTGATATCTCCTTCTCTTGCTAAGTGTTCCCATCCATATCTTCCTAAACATTCTGTCCTCCCTCATCCTCATCACGTGTCTTATCCACTGTAATCGTCCACCTTTCAGTTCAGTGTGATACTCGGCCTTGACTACAGTTCTTGGATATTATTGTTCTTACGGATTCTCCATTCACCATTAATTTGAATTGGACAAAAAATTCGGCGTAATATTTATTTTGGAAAATTGTGAGGTATTGTAGATTTTGCTTTGTTAAGGACCATGTTTCGGTGCCATACATAAGTACTGGACGTACTATAACTTGGTATAACTTGATTTTGGTGTTCCTTGACAAGTGCTTTGTTTTGAAGAGGGGATACGATGCACTTTTTTTAAATTTTATTTTAATGGCCTTTGCTGCATCGGCAATTAGGCAGGATAGTTCTTATTTTTTAAAATCTATGACTGACCGGGATTCGAAACCAAGACCTTAGCAACTCAGAACACTTGTGTTACGCTTCGCCGGTATGCAATACGATGTATATATATCTTCTTTATTCCCTAGGCCTTGCGGCGTTCAGGGTATTAACCATTACAAATAGAAATAAAACAATCAAAACATAAATAATGTACAATACAATCCAATTTACAATATATTTTTTCCTTTCTTTCTTCTTGCTCCAGTGTCCCTCTCTTTCTTCTTATTCTTATTCTGGTTTCCCTCTCCGATCTCCTTCCTTCTTGCTTCCAGTTCTCTCGCCCATCTTTAATTTATTTGATTCCATTCTTTTCCTTTCCAACCGTTTCTTCACCTCTCCTCCTATCTCCCATCCTTCCTCTCCATTTCCAGGTAACCTCAGCCCCTTTCCTTCCTTCCATTTCTCCCCATCTGCCGGGCCTCTTCCTTCCTTTCTTTACCCCTTCCTGTTATCCTTCCCCAATCTCAATCCTTCTTGCCTCTAATTCCCTCGCCCACCTCTCCACCCTTCCATCTTCGTGCAACTGGTCTAATGTGCTCCCCGACCTTACTGTCATCTCTCTACACCTCTTCGCGAGGTGCTCTATGTTTTCTTCCTCCTCCCCACACATCCTGCACGTCTTATCCTCCTGTTTCCTCCAATATCTATTTCCTCTCTCTTCATTCTCGCACCTTAGCCTCGCAATCCTCCTAACTCTCCCTCTTGACTTTCCTCTTCCTCCCTTCAAGTAACTTGGTACCCCTATAGTTCTGACCTCCTTATATCTCCCTGCGCTCCTTGATTTGTCTATTCTGGCTGTACTTTCTTGCTCCCCCACTTCCTTTGAGCGATGTATTAGCTTCCTGCAATGCGATGTAGTAGCAGCTTTAATTCTCTTCGTAATTTCTTTCAGTATTAGATTTTTTGTGAATTGGATTAAACTTGGAAAAACAGTGACAAAGCACAACTTTTGAAGAAAATGTAATTGCACAAATGAGCTTACATTATTAGCTTTCAACTGTAGAGGAGACTTCAACAAATTTAGCTGCGGTAAATGACAAAAAAAGGTGCAATAAAATTTATCAAAATACATCTTTCTTAGAGTTTCATTGTCAAAATCGTGCCAATTTCATAACTTAATATCTTCAGCATTCCAACAAATGTGAACAGAAATACAATGGTCTAGTCTAGTCCATCACGAAAGAGAATTAGCTAATAATATGAGAACTGGAGTTGTATTGTTTTGTTTGGACCTCGCAACTTCTTTTGAAACCATGTGACATGCGATGTTTAAGATATCAATCACAGTATGTAATTTAACAGAAGTAACAAAACTCTGACAGTAACACCAACATACTGCCTACCTTCTCCTCGAGTAATTACTTCTGCTGAAACACGTCAACTGACAAAAGATAAACAAATAGCCATGTCATCAACATACCTAATGTTTTAATCAACACTATTTACTTGCAGAAATTGTCGATAGGTGGACAGATCATATCGAATACATTAACACAATTCATCATAATAAGCATTTCTGCTTTTGCATTCTCGCAAAAGGTACTGTTTTGGCCTACCATTTCCTATAGGATATGCTTCCAGCAAATAGAACACGTTAAATGGTAATGGGGACACTAAATATTCCTTGGCCCGTGACATTACCTGCCTAGTGGTATACAATACCTGGCAAAGTATGGCCATCTTTATCAACAGGTGTTTCTGTCGAATATATGTACATAAATCCCACAGAAAAACATTTTAAAAAATAAAAACATATACTAGATTGGCCTCAGTATGATTATTTTGTTTCACATGAATGAGTATTACTCTATTTTTTTTTAATTTTTAAATCCTACCGTCTGATAAATTGAGTGGTGAATAATATCACAAATTTTTGGCAAAATCATATTATTTTTATATTTAACTAACTGATGTTCTCTGCCAAACTGTTTTGTTAAAAACGCGTATTGTTTATATTCTACGGGCGATGGTTTTTATGTCTCAGCATTTTTCTTATATGCTGTTGAAACCTGGATATGCATGCTAACTTCTATCTGACTAGGTCAGGAGTCGGGGAATAAGGGTTTTTTACCCCAAATGTGTTAAAAACGAAATTCTTGGGGGTAATGAGATATAAATAGACAAAACCGATCTGTCACATTTTTGGATGTCAAGGGCTGTAAAGTATTTTAAAATTGTTCATGAGGAGGCAATTAAAAAGTTGTTGCCATTAGCAACAACTTATCTCTGTGAACAATGATTTTCCATTCTAACGAACATTAAAACGAAACAGAAAAATCGACTGGACCCCAAAGACTATATCCAAATCGCACTAACATCAAAAAGTCCCGATTTTAATGTTACTATATATATATATATATATATATATATGTATCAAAAATTGAACATCATTTCTCCAAATAAAGTATTTTTTATTATAAAAAAATATAATTTTATAGCATTATGTTATATATTTTATGTTAATTAATATATAAATTCTAAAGAATTCAATAAATCCTTCAATGTAAATAATCTATGATTTTTTTTTCTTATAAACTTTATAATTGTTTATCTTCTGTTCTTATCATGATATTATTTTTTATATTCATTTTTGCATGAATCTCAATTTTCTTATGCATCTCTTCCTCAGTTTTTTTTATGGTGTTCAATTAAAATCAAGGTATAAAAAAGCAATACTTTCAAGAAATAAGGAGATGTAGTGATCGGCTATTATCAGTAACAACTATCTAAGTCTGATATATAATTTAATAGTAATTATATCATAACCATAGCTTTTAAACAATGGGTATCCTTGATCTAATAACCTCAGCGAGTAGAACGCTACACACCAGTGCTACCACTATACAGAACAATTAGTATTTGGTAATTTTCACATCGCATCTTTGGGACAATGATGAAACGCATGAGAAGACATTGTATTGCACAGCTTGAAATATTACTGCAATTTTGAAGATTGGTAGTACTGTATTTTATTTTAAAAACGCGCAGGACGTCTTGTTATAAAAAATATTAATAACTTTTTATTTGACAAATAAATTAATGTATAATTAATTTTTTTTTCTCCCGTTCTGTCTTCTAACAGAGGTTTCACCGTAGTTATTTAGTTTGTAGCTGCTTTCAAATTATCCATAGATTAAACTAATCTCATTGATTCCTTAGCCAAGAAGTTATTCTTTCCATTTCTCCATATCTTCATTTTATGATATCCTCTTAATTAATTGCCTTACGTAACTTTATTTCACTACTAACTGGAGTACTTGTAAAAAATCCTCATACACATTTTTGGCGTAAAATAAATAATAGTGAGATATTTCAAGATTTAAGTTTTAGGGTGTGTCCCCGTAACTCCCCAAATATTCATCCAATCGAAAAAGTATATACAACAAAAAATATTTATTTTCTTATTATAAACAATTTTTGTCATATACATTTTTCTTATTACGTCATTAATAAGGGAAATATTTCAAAAGTTTACCTTCAGGGTCCCCCCGTCCTCAAATAGTCACTTAAATGAAAAAAAAATCATAAAAATAAAAAAATTGTTTTCTTATTATAAACCATAATTGCCATATATGATTTTGCTGTTGTCAATAATAAGGGAGATATATGTAGATAATAGTTTTAGGGTGCCCTCATAACTCCTTTATCTAATTGAAAAAATACATTGAACAAAAAAGATTGTTTTATTACTATTAATAATTTTTGTCAATAATAAGGGAGTTATTTTGAGTTTTTTAATAAACATAACCCCGAAAGAACCCCTATAGTCGGATTGATGATAGGTGACTGTTCGTTGCTACAAGTATCGATATACAATACCATATGTTTTCTCTGTCTATATCATTATAATTATTTGCATACCCATAATAACGTATAGTGACGCAAGTTGACAACTAACCTGCCAAATTATTTTAATAAAAAACAAAGCATTAGAAAGAAACGGCACGATTCGTAGATATCTTTACTAATTAGAGCACGAAAATAAATTCACAGCAGTAATCAAACAAACAAAATTATTAATTTTAAGGTAATAATTATAAATAAGGATAAATTTATACTCATACGTAAATTTTGGATTATAATTTGTTGTTTAATTAAATTAAATTTGTATGTTTCCCCTAAGTACAAAGTAATAAAATATTAAGTAGAATTTTTATTCATATAATATATTGCTACAAGTTGTATTTAAATGATTATTTTTATTTTTTTAAAAATTAGTCACTGTAATGCATGATATCGTCGTCATCTGAATTATCGCTGTCATTTCTTGTATTTATTATTTTTGGATTAATATCATCAACAATCCTTTCCCTTTCCCACCATTCATTTCCTAAATTTCCGATTTTTTTAACAGATTTTGCCCACGTTTCACAACTAATTTAATCACAGGCTACTTGCCACATTTTCAAAACTTCGTTACCACTATATCCGTTTTGACCAATATGTCTATCATAATAACTTTTTGTTATACCCCAAATTAGTTCAATGGGGTTCAAACTGGCAATGATAAGGAGGTAAACTTAGTACTTCATGACCATACGTTTGTGCCAATGTATCAATAAAAAAAATAAATAAAGTTTGTGAATTTAATAACTAGCCGCAAGCCATATTTTAATTAATATTTATTACCAGACACTGACAGCTAAGACAAATAACAAAAAACATTTTTAAAATCCCTAAAAAAATGTAACTTTATTATTATATGAATGCACTACTTGATACATACATGTAACAGTCACCTATCAGCAATCAGACTATAGAATAAAAATTTCGAATCCTGGTTCTACTCTATCATCATCCAAAACGACAAAATATGTCCTGCCGTTTTATTGTAAATCTCGCATGGACAGACAGATAAGTTGATTTTTTTTTTTGCGAATGTTGTCTTATAATAATCTAAAACATGTAGAAATCAAATATGAGGCAAAAATAATTTAAAATAAAAGATATAGCCTCTAATTTTATTAATATGGATTACAAACAATAATAACGAAGATATGGAAATCGAAGATTGACACAAGTAATACCCTCAATATCTGGAATAAACTTTTATACATAATAGAATATAAATAGTAGTTTTCACGGTTAATCAATATTGTTCACCCGGTATATTTGTTTATCCATTTTCTGTCGATCTATCGACCGATTCTCGGCGAGCATGCCAATATAAGTTTAAGGAATATTTTTCGAAAAACTGAACAGACAATTCGATATTGAAAATTAATATTTGGTGGGATAATGATGCTGATTGTTCTATTTTATATTATTTTCAAGTATTTTTTCACAAATTAGATACTTAGAACTTTCTTAATTTTTCCCATAATCTTGTTAGATTGTTACATCCACCCACATTATGATACTTTTGTACCTGAGGCATCGTCTTTATATGTCCAAACAATGTTAATTGGCCTCCACCTACCTCAAGTACATTATCCACAATTTCACGCCATCCATCAGGCTTCAAACCATACACTTCCTGACACTAACACAGTGAGACCAACTAAACTACATAACGAGTATATCGTTTGTTGAATTATGTATGATACACTCTGATGGTGTTTATGAGTTTATAAATGGACATTAGTTACGATCAAAAGCCATAAGACGTTATTTTCATATTTATTTAAGTGGGATGTGGAAAATATACCGGCAAAACATATATTTTAAGTAATAATTATTAATTTTACGAATTATTTCTCACTCCTTCAATCTTTCTCTTCTTATGGACTATGGTTTACACATTGACGTCATATAAATAGACTCAGCACGCTCTATGCCTTAGCATTGTTTGTTATGAAGCCAAGACCCTGCGGAGACGAAAGGGGAATTCACCCCGAGGAGTATAACAAGTTGCCTAATTTACATTTATTTTGTTCAGCTATCAATAGAAAAAAACGCCGACGTCATATAGTGTTTATGATTGTTTTGTTGTATTATTTTTTCTATTTTACCTTTCCATCATCCTTCAACTTTTAATAATATTGCCATAAATTGCATTTAAAGAGTTGTGAACTGTATTTCAACTATTTAGTATTTTAAATACTAAAAAGTAATGTTTAATTAAAATATTACATATAGTTTTTCCTTTAAAAAATCAGCTGTGGCCACCACAGGACCGGCCGCCATCACAAAGTACTTGTATAAAATACATTCTAGCAGAAGAGTAGAAATAATTTGGCTTAATATTTTCTAACAGAGATATTATTTATCATGACCATGGAAACGTTACATATAAGTATGAAAAAATAGATACTTAAAAAATTTCGTTTTATCAAAAAACGTTTCAATTAAAAGTTATTAGTTATTGCATTTATAGCAAATTTTGTTAAATAATTTTTTTCGAAATATTTTTCTGTTGTTAAATATTCGCAAAAATCTTAAAATCGACACAAGTAAACTCCCATTTTTAGTCACCCGATTTTTACCAAAAGTTGATCAACTTGTGCCATTGATGTCAAAAGCTTAAATATGCAGTTTCATAAAAATCCTTTTATCCGAATTTGCTCTGCACGTGTACACAGACAGACAGACAGACGGACGGATGGACAGATGAACGGACGGACGGACGGACAGACGGACAGACAGACCGACAGAAATTATGCTAAAAATAGTCAAAACGTTATGTGGGAACTCAATTATGGAGATCCATCGATATCTCGAAATGTCAAAATCGGTATGATCACAATACCTCCCTTATATATTTTGGCGGTCGGTAAAACAGAATTAGTATTCATTACTTCGAAAACATCAGAAAAGTCTTTTACCCACTGATTATAGACATACATCTTTATAATTTGTCAGATAAATTATAATTTGTCAGATAAATTTTAATTTATCATGGAATAAATGATATAATATCTACCCGTTTTAAATTTAGAAAGTGTCTGAAGTATTGCTATACAATATGAGAAAAGAATGTGTCTAGATAGACAAGGAATCTTTTTTGGATCATATTGTATTTTAAATGTATGTAATTCAAAAACCTATATATTTGGCTAATTCTCTAAGTATCAAAGATCATAAAAGTGAAAAAAAAATTAATAATTATCTTAAAAATATACTAATAAATTAAGGTTAATTTAAAATTATTTATGAAATTTATTTTATTAAAATTTGCAGTTTACTGTTTTAAAAAAACATATTTTTACAATTCTTATCGGCAAAACATGTTAGCAATGAGGTTTTATGGCGTATGGTTTATATCAGTGTTACTTAACAGGTGGTCCCCGGACCACCGGTGGTCCGCAGAAAAATTTTAGTGGTCCGCGAAAGTTTTTGTATGTCTTTTTTGCATGTTTTTAGTTATTTTTTATGCACATTTTTCATGTAAATAATATATATTTTGTTTATTTTCTGTAAACTTTCTCTGATTTTTTACAAATAAAATAAATGTATTTAGTAGCACATTATATAGAATTTTATACATTAGAAAATTATATATTTTACTGGCCCGCGGTACGGTTTTGATTGAGAAACACTGTTTTATATGATGTTAACAGCACGCACCACTCGTCGGGGCACCTTCCCGCTCCCCGCCTAAGAGGGTGTTGGCTTCACAACACATTACCCTCGTTCAGTCCCTATATTATCTACCTCATTGTGTTTACATAAGTCCTCCATTTTGATCTGTCAAAAGAAGTTTTTCACTTCTTTTGACAAAAAAATATACTTTAATCCATAAATTAGGCACCAATTAAAAACTAACAATAAACTAAAATAACTAAAATTTTGTAAATATTTGTACATAATCGGTAGTAAAAATTTAAAAGGTGAACCAATTAACAGTTAATTAATAAATTTTTATTTAAGGAAATATTCATTGAAAACTAGTTTTCGTTAGCAAAGTAAAACATTAACAAAATCTAAAAAAATTAAAAGCAGATGTAGATAGTGATCCCACGAAAAAAATTATAAATACCGATCGCAACGTGTGGTTTTTTTTGTACATTTTTTTGCTCGTAAAAGTTTAATTATTTTAGTTAAAACGGTAGCTAATTTTTAAGAATACCACAAAATGCAAATTAGATGAAACTATTTGGTATAGTTGAGTGGATAACAAACTTTTTTGTTAGTGAAATAATGGGCACGTTTAGCAAACACAACTGAGTATGTTGACTTACAAACATTTAACACAGGGATCTCCTAATTACGGTCCACGGGACAAAACCATCCCGCATTTTATAATAGTGTTATGGCTATAACATTATCTGATCACACATTTTTGCAATTGAGTTTTAGTACTTCTGTTTTATTGATAGTTATTAATTGTGTTCCAGCAAGGTTGAATTTTTAAAATTAATTAGATTATAACTATTACACGGACAAAATCGATTTTAAAACCTGGTTCTAATTTTTCATGTCATATTAGCTGTGCCTAATACACTGGTATTTGGAACGATGTTAACATCTACACATGTTAAAAACTTGTTTTATTTCCTTCATATGTCTATGATTAATAATTTCAAATAACACCTTAAACTTATACGGTACATTGGAAGCTCTCTGTTTTTAGAAGAAACTAGCAGTATTTCTGATAACATTATTTTTCATCTTTTAGAGCCTATCTGGTTTGGTTGTTGTCTTTGATACTAGCAGTTTTGGCTTTGTCTGCAATTGCCTAGAAAAAATCTATTGAGGGAGCTGATAACTATTCAGATTCTGCAACCTGGATACAAGAGGTCGGCAAGTTCCTCTTCGGCCATATAACCTTAACTTCCAATATCAGTTACAGCAATTCCGAGATATTCGAGTATTCTCCTCTTCACTCTGAGCAGTATTTTTGTCTCTTTCCACTTTATCACAAAAAATAATATAATAAAATTAAATATATGAGTGATAAGTAAGAGTTTCTTATTTATACCCACGAAACTCTGAAATCCGTGGAGTACTGAAGGACAATCATCCCACAGATAATGGGCCCTTATTGCTAGTTTCCCCATCAAGTTACTGGATGCTGAGCTGTACTCTTAATAATTTTGATCAAACCTTAGGTAAAATTTGATAGATGCGTTTTTTATCAAAACAGGTTGATTTGAAATTAAACGCTTTTAAAATAGTTTCATTTGGTTGCTAATGGTATGTGTTGATGTTACTGCATATTACTGTTGTCATCTAGTAGTTGTTACACCTTGTTACTCTATTGTTACCAGCCAACTTGACAATGTAACACCGTTACGTAATATTCCCAGACCATCTCATTTTGATTGTAGATGAAAAAAATACGCTGCAACTGTGACACAACAATTTACCAATTGTACATTTCTAAAAAATACTAACAATGTACCATATGAAATAATGATTTTCAAAAATTTGGGTCATAAGAACTCAATGAAAACAGCAAAACAATCAATAAGATATTAATTATATGATGGTCATACTCGCCGAAAATTCCGATTTTGATGGATATATTGAGAACAGATAAACAAATATATCTATTTGACACAATTTTATGTAAACTATCAATAAAGTATTTGAAATACTCGTACAAACGTACGTCCGCAGTTTCTATCTTCGTTTGTATATTTAAATATATCTCCATGCACGTATGTGTATTTCTGCGGGTTGGTGAGAAGAGAGACTGAAACAGAGCGATATTTCTTTCTCAATCTCCGAACGAATTACATCACTTCATTTTGACGTAGAATACGTTTATCTTTTCGGAACGTGTTCATGGCAAGGATGTCAAACTGGCGGCCCAATTCTTGCATTTTGGCGGCCCGCAACGACTTCTTATACTATAATAAATGTTTATATTATAGGTCTTATTTAATATAAAAAATTATTTGAACGAAAATACCTCGTGACAGAATCAAGACTTCGGTAAAGGGCGAAAAGCCAATAGTTAGGTAGGCAACTGTTGCAGTTAGCCAAGACCGTGCGGTAGTCGGTAGATCGGTGATTCCCCGTGAGTTCAAATCATATACTCGTAAACAGAGCTTTTAAATAGCATTTTCTATAGGTGCAACTGCTATGTACAATACCAGTACGCTGATTTCGACCAATTTTTGTTATTTCACTAACGTGTTCAGACAAATTGACACAAAGTAAAGCAAGGGAAAGCAGAGCGGCAGAGTGAGGATAATTTTTTTTCTGCAACAAGCACGCCAGCTAGTTTAATATCAAAATTCATCAAGTTTAATATAACAAGTCATCTAAGTACTCGGCGCGAGTATTTATTTTTTTTTTCTGCACAACTATGCCTATTTGAGACTAACATAATCAAAACATCAAAAATAGAAGAAGTAATTACAGTTACACAACGATGGCTCGACGGCAAAGGACATGGAAAAATGAAAATCGTTAACCAAAGAGCATAACTATAGCAACAAGAAAATCTCTAGTCTCTACAAAAATAATTTTTTCTTTCGGTAAACCTTGAGTTGTGTATCTAATTTTGTAGGAATTTGAAATTTTACAAAATTATAAATCTGAACTAATATTAGTTCCGATTTTAAGAGGGAACAAGAATTTTTTTCTGAATAAACCAGAAAATTTAAATCATATACGGACATGTAAATTGACTTAGTTCTGAACAACGGGACTAATATATCCTTTAAAAAATTTGTAACACTTTTTAATTTCTAGATTTGTATTTATTCAGATTGTACTGTACATGAAGCAGAGTAACACACAAGAAAAATGGTTACCGTAAATAGAAAAGTGATGAGAAGGATATAATGGAAAACTGAACACTAAATGTATGGCAATATCTCAAAAAAATGAATAGATCTTTTAAAGAAAAGATTTATGCATAAAAAACTTGACACTTAATAGAGCTAGAAGTTATTGTACGACCCCAATTCTTGTCAACTCATCAATAGAGACATATACCATGATCAATTAAAAATCAATATCCTACAGCGTACTTTTTAAAATAAACTTTTTCCAATGTTAAATAGACGTCTCTTTAAGCTTAAAAAGTAGACTTATTGATACTGAATAATTAAATTTTGATTATTTATTGCATATGAAGTTCTGTTTCTGCTCATCAAGTATACCAAGAACCTGGATTGAAATAAATTTATTTAAAACAATACGCAACGTCAATCGGTAGAAGTCACAATTAAATTAATTAATTTAAAATCTGTTTCGTAATTAATTGATAGAAAATTAAATATTTTGAAAGACGATTTTAGTCGTAATAATTACTGTTTCGCAAACTCGAGCATGACAAATGAAATAATGATTTGTTCAATTCATTAGATGCCAAATTTGGGATAATTGTAGACTTCGATTCACTTCGGAAGACAATAGGTATTTTTATTAACGAATTGAAATTCGGAAAGTAAAAGTGCTTTGGGACTAGGTCAATCCGGAATCCGGAATTTTTGGATTCTCGGTCAGTACTAAAATTCAAGATAATTTATAGAATAATATGATGACTGTTAGAGATGCCATGGAGAGGTCAACTGGAGAAGTATTGTCAAATCATTTGACAAATAATGATGACCATGACACTCTATTAAGAGGACCACGAAGACGACGAAAAGTTGAGCTTAATTTTGACAGATTACACTGGTCAACACAATTTTTGCTGACTTACATCTAAGACTTGTTTCTTACTAATTTTGTGCTGCTGAACTCAAATATCACATCAGTTTTTGCGTATCACATCAGATTTTTGCTCTACAACAAATACATATTTTCGGTCAAATAATGCTTGTATCGTTTAATTTTAGACGTCGATACTGTAATTGGTACAAATTTGGCGAACAATAAGGACTAAATAATTAGAAAATATTCTTAAAATTTTATTAACAGTGAAAGAAAGAAAATGAAAACAGTTCTAATTAGATTTTAATGCATTGGAGTGTTAAAATAAAAATACAAAATAATATAAGGATTAAATGCTCGTTTGTAAGATCTTCTGGAGTGCACTCCCGATAAGTCTTTTTTAATACTCCAACAGTAGTCAGCCATCATGCGAGTATCCCACTTTCCTTGATAACGTCTCTCCATCTCTTTTAAATCCTGATGGAAACGTTCACATTGTTCATCACTAACATCTCCAAGATTGACAGGATATTTGTCAAGATGACTGTTTAAAAAATAAAGTTTCACGCTCATGTGATGATAATTTTCAATCAAATTATCAACGACCACCACATAGTTTTCGGCTTTTTTATTCCCAAGAAAATTTTTGATGAGCGCCACCTAATACTGCCATGCATTCTTCTCCATATCATCCATATGTACAGTGAAATGTGGATCACTCACTAATTTTCTAATTTGTGGTCCGACAAAAATGCCAGGTTTTAGCTTCTCTTTACTGAGACTTTGAATGTTTTGATGTTTTAGATATATATTTGAAACAGTCACCATCTTTGTTCAACGCTTTTACAAACTGCTTCATTAGACCCAGTTTAATATGAAGAGGAGGGAAAATGATTTTTGTTCGCTCTACCAAAGGTTCGTGTATTATGTTTGGGTCTCCAACATTTAAATCTATTCTCACCGGCCCAATGCTTGCTCTGCTGTCCCACAAACACAAAAACATGGATATTTTATTAATCCACCCTTGACCTTGCAACCCCCGCCGTAGTAAAAAGGTCTATAACAAGTACCTGCATGTAAGGCGTTCCTACGAAATATATTAGACAACAAGAACGAAGTTGAAATTAAAGTAGACGTATATCAGAACGTGAAAAGGTGAAAAAAGGTCAAAATACGATAGAACAAAAATTTGACGTGATAGGCAGAAACTGTTAACATTTTTGAAATCAGCACCCCAAAATGAGTTTAAAACCAGTATCAGATCTAAGTCAGTAAAAAAAGTTTAAATTTGTTGACCAGTGTTATTTTTTAGCAATTGTTCATTAACAAATAAAGCATGCTTCATTTATTTGCTTACAATGTTCGAGAAAAATAAAGTTAAAGATGTAAACCTAAGAGTTTTTAGCATAAAAAAGAGCATCTAATGGTTAAAAGTTTGAGTTTTCGAAAAATAAAGTTAATAAATATATTATTACTCTTAGTTGATATTGACATTTATGAATATTCGTTGTCAATCATAAATTCCATGCATTCTTGAGATCTCTTAGATAATATTAAGTTTAAATAGTTTTTTATTCATTATTGAAACAAAGTATTACTTAAATTTAAAACAATAGAAATCAATAACTAATCAATAGGAATTACACTCTCTAAATTTGATGCGTAAAATGAACTGTCAAAGCGGTTATCTTTGTATTGTAACTCTTCAGTCTTAGTAACAATCGCATTCCGCGTTCTGGTACTTAGAATATATCCGCCGATTGATACTTTAAGTGAGGGTGACTAAACAGAGAAAGCAAAACTAATTAAAAACAGTTACAAGATAATCTGTTCTAAATTTGGTGACTAGAAATTCTACAAAAAAATAAAGAAAAGATTTAAATGCGGTTCTCAAACTGTTTACAGCCACGTACATGGAAGAATAGTTACTAGCCAAAAATTAATCTTCTTCGGCCGCATCTAAATTTGAAGGCTAACTTGCAGCCGAAATATATACAGGAATTTAGGTACAGAATTGTAAAAAATGAAGAGAAGAAAAAATGCTACTAGAGACTATGATCTCCACGTTGGTTGATCACAGCCCTACATCTACGGTTTATAGACAAAATAACATTATCGATGTCTTCTTGAGGTGACTATGCCCATTCTGCTCGTAGAAGCTCTCTGAATCTAAAATTATCGTGGATGTTATCCATATGTGGAGTAATTCTTCTCTTAAGCATGTCCCACACATGTTCAATCAGATTTAGATCCGGTGACTGTGCTGGCCACGGTATCGCATCAATACCTTCGTTATCCAGCCAATTCGTTACAATTCGCGCAACATGTGGCAGAGAATTATCCTGGGCAAGATGAAACTGGTCACCAACAGCACCACGAAATGGACGCACAATAGATGAAGAATATTATCCAAATATTGTTGTGCTGTTAAAGATCCATTGGGAGAAACGAGATCAGTTCTACCGCCAATGATTATCCAACCCCATGCCATAACTGTACCATCTCTGTAACTGTAAACTTCCTGGACGTACCTCAAACGTTCCAAATTACAGGATCTTCTTCATACCCTTGTTCGACGAGAATCTGGATGAATTCCAAATCTGGACTCATCAGTAAACAAAACTGTAGCCCAATCATTATTACACCAATATTGAAAATTGTGACACCAGTCTAATATTGCTCTGCGATTGCCTCTAGAGAGGGGTTGATTGATGGTCGAGATAGAATATTAGCTTCGTGGAGACGATTTCTTACAGTATCATGACTAACGGTTAAGTTATGCGCTCGCTGTAACTTACCAATTCGGGTGCTGTAATAGTAGGTTGTCTTCTAACATTTAAGACCAAAAATCTGTCTTGATCTGCTGTTGTACAGCGACCACGTCCCGAATATTATTCTGCCGGACTCTCTGTTTCCCTGTAACGCCTCCATAACCAACTGATGACACTTTGAGTAACTCCTATCCGCTGGGTTACATCAATTTGCCTGAAGCCAGCTTGGAGAGGTCCCACCGTACGATCCATCTCGTGGATAGTTAAATGCTGTCGCTCCATTATTAAAAAAGAATGCCACTATTGAAAAATGCAATTATTAATATAAACGTTTTAAATCTAATTAAAATGAAACATGTGATTAACCTACGGATCATTTACTGAATCAAATTTGTATTTGTTTTGTCTTGATGGTTATTGTTTTCACTTGTATTCCATAACCAAATACTCATAATTGCCTACTTTAATTGAAATACAACATTAAATATAAAATAAGCAAAATATTTTCATATTTTTTTCAATATCCCTTGTCTTATTTTTCTATATTTCTTTAGACCCATTCAATAACGTATTATTATGATTTTTTTTTTCTGAATTCAACTAATTAAACGTTTTATATCCTTGCCTTAAAATCCTGTCTTAAAATTTACCTTCCATTCATTGTTGTTTATATTTTGTTCAAAACAATAAATATTAAAAACAATTTCCACACACGAAACAGTTGAAAATTATGTAAATAAATGCAAATAAGTGCCAAATATATATTATAGCAACCACATATTTTATAAGTCAACGCCTGGTATTTCGTAATAATCGATGCGTGGTAGAATCCGAGCAATTGTGAAAGTTACCCTTCGCCAATAAATCCAAAACAATATGCGATCTTGTTTAAAATATCGGAAACCAACGCCTAGTTGCGGTATCTTACGACAATCTATAGTTAATAACTACCTTTTAAAGTTACTTTATTTTAATTCTAGTTTTCCTGTCTAATAATATTGACGTCATTTATATAAATCTATTATTCTACCATTTAATTATTGATTTCTGCTAATTCGTCTCACTTTGCACTTGACTGTCTTAATAATCTATTATAAATTAATAAAAAATAATAATAAAAAAGTGAGTGTTGACATTCAATTTATCTTAGTAAAATTGGTGACTGTGAAATATGGATATTATTCTTGTTTTACTTGGGATATAGTTGTTTAATTAAGTCTCAATTTTTTTAATATTGTGGTTGGACCCATGGTGTGATTAAAGAAAAACATATTTTCTATAAGACATACGGAAATTTTTATTTTTTGACCAATATCTTTTGTCTTGTACATCGGAAAGAAAATTTGACTTTATCCATACATTCAGAGCATCGTTTCACATAACATGGACGTATTTATCTGTAAATTTATTGATATTTCTAGAAGTGACACGGCACCCGAGTTAAGTTAGTTTTTTTCCAAATTTTTCTCAATGTGGTGGTCTGCGGACCAGTGCCTGTCCACGGGCAAAAAGCTACCGGTCCGCCACTTTACTGGTGTAACGCAAAGATTATATTTATAGGCTTAGTAGAACAATAAGTCTGCTACTCTGAGGGTAAATCATTTTATTACATTGATCGTTCTTTTAGGATTTCGTAGGCACACAGTGTTAGCACTTATGTAGACGTTTTATAAAGAGCGCGCGTGCAGGTGAATCTGCGCGCAATGAATCCATGAACACGAACGCATAGTGCTTCTGTCTTGTACATTGTATAAATACAACTCTACCACGTTTCCCAAACTCCACACTCAAGTAACCTAACTTTTCGTACAAATGTGGTGTCAGAAGTTTTGAAATTGAATTTTTTTTGTTTACATCTTTACTGATTTGAACCGTAAAATCTACTTACAGAATAGGTCCTATTCTATTAGTAGGGTTAAACTAATAGGTCGTTTTCGCACATGCCAGCAAAGCCGGAGGCGGATCGGGCTCCGGGGTTGGCGGAAATGTTATCAAATGGATAATTTCACAAAGAAAATGGATGGGTAAGAAATCCTATCATTGCAATAAAAGATGACTTACCAGTCGTCATAGAAAATAAGTTTTACAAAAGCTTGAAAACAAGCTTCGAAAATGAAAATAAGTCGCTCGCATCTTTTAGGGTAACAGTTAAAACAAAATATCCTGATCTCTCAAACATTGCCATGAAAAAACTTTCTTGTTAAGCAACTTACCTCTTTGAGACCGTATTTTCAATAATGAGTGCATTTAAAACAAAATATAGAAATAGTATGACCATTCATGATCCATTCATCCTTAACCACGAATAGAAAAACTGGTCAAAAATAAGCAGGCTCATCGTTGCCTTTAAGTTTTGTTGTTATTAATATTATTATTATTTTGACATTTATAAACAAAATACTAATTTTGCTGTCGTTTTTTGATTTATTATTAATTTGAAAAACCCAATTTAACAATATCATAAAATAGGAATTGCATAAAAATTGGGTTTGTTTACATAAATGTTACCAATAGACCCTAAAAGTTCACTGCAATTGAATATGATATCGGTCTGCAACATATTGGGACAAAAAATACCGGTCCACTACAATACATAGTTTGAGAAACGCTGTCTTAGGCCATCCTTTTTTTCAAATTTCATCAAATTTTCCCTGACTATAAATTGGTATTTGTTGATGTTCTTCAGGAGTGTATCTTGGTTCTTAAGTTGTAAATCTGAGCAATCTAGTGTTATCTAAATGAATTTCTATATGGTGTTTAATAATTGTGGTCATGTTGGGATAGTGCAAGCTAGCTGTACACGAAGTTGCACCTATTCAATCGACACGAAATGTACGTGGTTTAGGTAGATGTGCTCACCGCACTTGTGCTTATAAAGTGCGCTGCACGCATTCATTACTCTGTATGTGCGCGGATAAACACAGAGATGGACTTGGGAAGTCTAAAAAATATTATAGAAACCTCAAACAGTCATTATATAATAAGAAGATTATATACAGACACACAAATCCGAAAAAAACTGACTCAGTATGAACATATTGAATGCAATATAGTGCAAAGAGTTGATGTCAATGATATCTGATTCTGGAAATCCACGCGAGCAGTTTGACTTTTTGAGCGGCTCTTCTACTTTTCTATAAAGTAGTTCTAATTTTCGTTTTTCTTTCAATTACAATGCTATTACTTTATTAGCTTAAATAATAATTCATTTTGAATTGCTGGGTCTTATTTTTAGTGACTCGGGTGTTGTCTCTCATTGTGGTTTGTATTATAGTCCGTTCAAATGTTAGAATGCAGTACAGGGCAAATGGGGTTGTTCTTTTTCGTACTCTCTTATGGGTGTTCCCAAAGCGCCATCCCTTCCTGGGCGACGTTGCTGGCTGTAAAATGTGCTGGTCTTTGAAGACGCGGTATACTCCAAATGGCAATTCATTAGTTCTGTGTTACCTGATTTTTTAAAGAGGTGATTTTTGTAAATCAACTCTCAAAAAATTACGCATAATATTTAGGATTCATTGACATATTTGACACTTTTATAACAATTGGCTCCCATTTCCTATAAGAGCAATACTGCATTCGAACGTTTGAACGAACTAAAATAATATAGATCTTTGGGAGTGTCGATGGGTCCATTTTTTCTCCATATTAATTGTTCAATTCAAATTTTGTAAAACTAATTACTGAAAGCTAAGACTCTTGAGTTGGTTGTTATAAGCGGTGATCCAATTTGGACTGTAGGATTTTTTTTTTTGAATAATACACAACATATTTGAAAAATCTGAATTTTATTGTTATCAGCGTAAAGTACAGACTTGTCAATTATTTATTAAATAAGATGTCAGCCAAATGCTCTCCACGACTCCGCTGACATGATACCATTCTTTTAGCCAAGTTTTCCGTAATCGTTTCCAATAAATGCGGTTAGATTTCAGCAATTGCACATCTGATGTTCTCTTTTAGTTCTGGAATCGTAGCAGGCTTGTTGACATAGACCCTTTCCTTCAAATTACCCCAGAGAAAAAAGTTTAATGGTGTTAGATCGCAAGACCTCGCTGGCCAATTGATGTTGCTCCTCAACATGACCAGGAAATTTGGTTTGAAGTAAAGTGAGTGTTTCACGTGCTGTGTGACATGTGGATCCATCCTGTTGAAACCACATATCATTTAAGTTCAAATCGTTGGTTTCATTGAAAAAAAAAGTTGTTTACCATCTCCCGATAGAGTACACCATTGACAGCGTTACTAGCTTCGTCCTCAAAAAAGTACGGGCCAATGATTCCTCCAGCCCATAATGCACACCAAACAGTGCATTTTTGTGGATGCATTGGCTTTTCTTGAATAGCATGTGGATTTTCACTACCCCATATGTGACAATTTTGGTGATAAACAAACCCATTCAAAAGAAAATGAGCTTCATCGCTCCATATGATTTTCTTGCAGAAATCGGTATCAACTGTGTTTTCTAAAACCCAGTTCACAAGTGTACGGTGTTTCTGGTGGTCCGCTGCTTCCAGTTCTTGCGTCAGTTGAATTTTAGACGCCTTTAAATGCAGGTCTTTTTTTAAATTCGTTGAGTAGTGCAATATGAAAGATTCAATTGCTGTGAACGGTGACGGATTGACGTGCTTGGTTCTTCTTGCATACTATCACGTATACTAGCAATATTTTCACCTGAACGACCTCTGCGTTGATAGCGAACTCTTGTTATATCAATAAGCGTAACACATGTTTCAAATTTTTATAGTAGTTCACGAATTGCACGCTCACTTGGAACATTCTTCCGTCCAAAAAGTGGTGGAAGTTTTCTTCGCGTAATCGTAACTAACCGCCTGTTTTCATAATAAACTTGCATGATATTTATGCGTTGCTGTACAGTATACGGCACCATGATGAATTTGCAATGTGTTTTGATACCAACTGTAAAAATGCAAACTTCCAACATTCACTGAACGAATATGGCGCGCAATTCAAATCCTGGAGTCCAATTTGGATCACCCTTATAAACTACAGTGAGTCGGTCATGTATATAGTAGGGTGCTTGAAGAACAAATGCCAAAGAAAGTCGGTCGAAAAATAGGAGAAAAACCTAGAGGTAGCCGCTCGACTGATAGGAGAAGTCTATGGAAAAGATGCTAGAGAAGTCCTGAAACAAGAATATGGAAAACTTGGTGCATGACAGGAAACATTGGAGGAGTAAATTGAGGAAGACTAAGAATATACAGGCAGATGAAGAAGATTTGTTGTTTTGATTGATGACGTAATATATTTTATAAATAATTGAATCCGTCCCTGTATCGAGTGTTAGATATAATACAGCCGCAGCTGTATAACGGAGCAGTGCGCGGTGCCACGCGGCTCGGGGTGGCTGTGACACGAGCACGTGAGGTCACAGGTCGTCACGTGACTCGTGACTAATGAGACCGTCCACGTGCACACACACCACACCACCGAGGATTACAGGATTTATAGACACACACACACATATTCCGGAACGCTCTAGAAACAGTTCCAAAACAGATTTATTACTTCAACCTATACAATACTATATTCAGATACGCAAATAACGGATTCCGATCCAATAGTGACATCTATTCAGACAACTAGGATACTATTTCTTAAAAAATATGTTGAAATATACACGGTTTCTTTGTTTTAAGCAGAACTAGATTTTTGAATCTAGTAACTTTTACCGATTGATTGAAACTTTTGATCATTTTGTTTAGGAAAAGACTACGTCAATATATAAAAAAATTGATGTGAAGTGTGAATTTTCACACATTTCAGGGTTTTGCAGGTATTTAGTAAGTGAATGATGATTATTTGGGATGCCAATACAAATTTTATGTCAAAATATTTTTGTATGAATTTTAATTCGAATGCCTATTACCATTATTTAAGTTTCTAAAGATGTGCCATAGTGATAGACTGTCCTAAATATTGCACCAGTCGAATCAAATACAAAATACCAAACACCTTTAAAGAAGCACTCCAGAACAATAACATTTCAACCACCAATCTGATCAACTTCCTAAATGAAGAAAAACTTTCAAATGAAATATAAGAGATATATGTATATATGTAATATTATAATAAATGTAATAACCAATAACTGACGCTAAAAATCATGTTATTGAAGCGTCATTAAATAAACATTATTTAAAAAAAAAAAAAAAAGATGTGCAGTATTTTTTTATATAGCAATTTAAAATATAGATTTTAAAAATTGTGCCTATGGCTTCCATTGGTCGTTTTTAGTCATAGCTCCTCCCCTTTGATTTCGTGTACATTCAAATATAGAATTAAATTATAATTTCAACAATTTACACTGGTTATTAAATTTACGCTTTTAAAAATTAAATGCAACAATTGCCAAAATATAACTAGAATTTTGAAAAAATAATTTAAACAATATAAAAATGCAAAAAAAAATTAAAAATAATATTGTCTCCTCTCGTAGGAGTCGAACTCATTTTCTTGGGCAGAATTCCAGTATCTTAGCCGCTACACCAAGATACACGTTACTGTTTAGCGTGTTATATAACTATAAGTTTTCAACATTATTAGCAAAAAAACACAAAAAATACTTTTTTTTCCAAAAACATAATCTGATAAAAAAATCCTGTTTTAATAGTCCGGTTCACACAAATGTACACTACTTAGAAATTTTTCAGATTTTTAGTTTAAACCATCTGGGCTACAGGGTGTGGGACAAAAATTTTTTTGCACAATTTTAGCAAAAACATAATTTATTTTGCAAAAATAAAAATTTGATCGTTAATCCAAGTACCAAGGGCTTTCATTTGATACCCTACTCAGAATTAAAAAAAAAATATTTTTTTTTTCACATATTTGTTTATATTTTTAGGGTGATATGTTTTTTAGATGTTTTAGTATTTTTCCTATGTGCGGGTCAAAGAGTTATATAAGCATGCCAAATTTCAACTCTCTAGGTTTAACTATTTGGCTACAATTTTTACCGAACAGACAGACAGAAAAAATGACGATATAAGGGTTTTTTGATTATACCTACAAAACCCTACAAATTAGCTAGTGACAACTTAAGATTTAAATTGCATTTAGTTCCACTTAAAGGTTTTTTTTTTTTAATTTTTTATGGCCTTTGCTGCTGGGCAATTAGCCAGGACAATTTTTTATTTGAGAAAATTTCCATGCCTGAACGGGATTCGAACCTGAGACCTTCGCAACGCAGAGCACATGTGTTACCACTACGCTACGCCGGTCGGCCACTTAAAGGTTTGGAATTGCATATACGTCATTCGTTGTTTCCACCAAGTAAAACTATTAAATATTCAGCTAATTACTTTTCCTCCAGAATACCTTAAACTTTTATTGATCGTTCCCTAACCATACCTTAATGTTTACTAGGTCAGTTCCGTAATATAAAAGTTTGGAAATCATTCTGTGTCAATTGAAGCTGTCAAACTTCTTTAGCGGCATTTCATTTTAAATACACTCGACCGTAAAACGAATATAAAATTTTACTTTATTACTTATACGTGAGGTTATACAGAAAATACCATGCAAATTACTTAATTTGGTATAAGTAGGTTTTTTTATAATATGTAATTACAACCTACACAATTATTTGTGTATGGGTGTAAATTTTTAAGAAAAAAATACCAAAATTGAATTAATAAATATTTAATAGAAAGTTTAATAAAACAATTAGTTTAATTTGTTTTTAATTATTATATGACCCACTCAATAGATGCAATCATAAATCAAAATAAAGATGCAGGACCGGAATAATTAAAAAATTAAAGGAGAGTGAAAGTTTAAGAACCTAGGTGTCCTAGTGCGAGATTGTGCGTGACATCTAAAGCGATAAAGCGACGGGTAGGCTAAATGGGTGCACCCAAGAGATCAAGAATTAGGAAACGTCCAAAATCGAACAAGTAAAAGAAAATCTTTTTGAAAAACATTTCAAAAGTAGATAAAGTTGTTTTCGAAGCTTGAAATCGTCTTCCAGAATCATTTAAAAAATTATACTTTTGGACTACTGACAATTTTCGCATCCACACATTACTGTGAGCAAGTCTTTTCACATATGAAATTAAAAGTCAGTTAAGAAGTAATCTTACTGACATGAAACTTGAGTGCCGCCTTAAGTTAAAGATTACTGAATATTTACCAAATATTGAAGTCTTATCGAACACTATGCAAGTAGCAATCGTCCCAGTAAAAAAATTATTATATTGTAATATACTGGCAAGTGCAATAGGTATCACAAACTAAATGTATAAGTAAATATTAATTTATTTATACATTATATATTAATAACAATTTTTACGTTTTTTTCTTAAATAGGGTAAGTCGGGTGAATATGCCACAGCTAACTTTAAAAATCGATATCTCTGAAAATATTGTTGTAAATAGCAAACAAAAAAACGCATTTAATAAGGAAATTAGTAAACATTTATTCTTTAGTTAGTTACAATTGGTATCATTTGTATTTTTAGATATAAAAATTAATAAACAATATCTTGCAAAATGGCGTATTACCCGACCATGCGGGCAATATGCCATCAGAAGTGGTCTAATATGCCACTGTTTAAATTGGAGAGTTTAGAACTTAAAAATAGAAAAAGAAAACCCAAAATTATAAAAAATAAATTGCACAAAACTTTTTTAGGAACTAGAAAGAACATAAACAATCTTAAAAGTAGTTACGCTTCTTACAAGCTAAACAGTCTTTGGCATTATAGCAGTCATCATGGATCCATCTATCGCAGCAAATAGATTTTATCCAATCACACTTTGGTCCTTTCTTATCGTAATAATACAGATCTCATATTGCACAATAGTTATAAATATCTTCGTCGGTGTCCGTGGAATCATCGTATGGTACAATATTTTCTAAATTTGACGAAGAATCTGAGGATGATACACGACAAAGCTCCTTTTTGTCGGAGATTTTTTATGGAGGTTTTAATTGTTTTCCTTTTTTAGATGGTGCCTTTCTTTTTACAGTAATTTGTTTTTGGCTTTGGGTCTCCTTCTTTTTGTTTTTCACTTTGAGGGTTTCAATGTTTTCTTGACTTGTTCAAATTAGCGCATGTTGTTTTCTACTGGCCAGTTTTGGCTTAACCAATGTCGGAATTGGGTTAATGTTTATAAAATTGACGAGCTCTGATGTCGTGGGTGTAACTTTTTGTATTTGAGCAATTGCAGAATTTTCGGCAGAAGTATCATGAGCAGTAGAGTTTGAGTCTGTTATAAATTGTTGTTCGTCAGGTGTACTAGTGGAAGATATTGGTTCAACCACCTCTTTTGCATTGTCAGATATGGCGAATGCGTATTTTGGAATAGCATTTTTGTCGAAAGGAAAAATTCCACACGCTTTAAAGCCAACAGAGCCATTATTTATTTAACATCAGAATTGGGAAGTTATTCTTTTTGGATTTGGCAAATTATTCTTTTCAGCAAACGAAACTGCATAGCATATTACACCAGTAAAACACGGGCATATTACCCTACATAGCTTCTAGAAATACAAATGACGATAGTGAAATAAAACAACAAAAATATAACGGTCACTCCAGAGGTTATAAAATCACAATGATATGAAAATGATATACATCAATCGATTTATTACAAAATAATTTCCGTAAATGAATATTTTGAGTTTAAATGTAGTTTTGAAATGCTAATTTAACAGTAATTTTTAAACTTTCCTGTTTTATTTAAAATTTCTGGTGAGATTTCACTGACAGTTGTTCTCAAAACGGCCATTAGCTTCAATGGAATATCACTGAGTGAACTGCAACGCCATCTGTTATTTTAGTAAGGAATTACAGACAAGTGGCATATTACCCCGACTTACCCTATAGCATATATTTTTTAGCGGCTTTTCCATGTTATTGTTTTTGTTTTCAATATAGATTTGGCTCTTTGTCACTGAAAGGTTGTCATAAAAACCAAATTCCGACAGTATTTTAATTATTTATTTCAGTAACAATTAACTACGTTGTTGAAACAGTATTAGTTAACCCAGTTGCTGGCGGGATAGTGCGTATACGCACGCAAACTTCTCTCAAGTCATCATGCAATATATATATATAACACTCTTTATAATGAAGTTGTAGACTTTTTGTTATTATTTCGGTATGTGGGTCGGTTTCGACATTCGAAATTAGGTTATTTTTTGGAACTTAAACACTTCAAGGAATGTCATTACTTTTATTTTTAGTTACGAAAAAATTAACACTCGTAAAAATTTTACCTTTACATTCAAGAATTTTTACAGCACAAATGATTTAAGACTGGGTTAAAAGGTTCTTTTAAAATATAAATATAAGAGTTCATCAACCAAATTTGATGAACTCTTTTTTGCTCGCTAAAAAAACCCCACTCTGTGTTGATTATGTAAAATTTGTGTCAAACGTCCACGCTTGGAAGAGTCAAAACTGTCCGGATCGCGTTCAACCCAATTCGGTCAACTTCAAAAACTCAAGAACGTAAAAAATAGATAATATATAAGCATGACCAGCCAAAAAATTTTGTTACCGAATCTATCCCATGACGTAAAACTTAATACTAAATGTAGCCAGCAACGTAAACAATGTATGTGAAGTGTGAATTTTCACACATTTCAGGATTTCGCAGGTATTTAGTAGAATGATGATTATTTGGGATGCCAAAACAAATTTTATGTTAAAATATTTTTTTGTTAATTTTAATTCGAATACCTAATACCATTAATTATGTTTCTAAAAATGTGCAGAATTATTTTTATATAGCGAGGTTCATTAAGATTAATTAATTTTATTTAGATTAAGATTAAAGATAAATTGCGCCTATGGCTTCCATTAGTTGTTTTAAGTTATAAGTTCAGCCCCTCTGATTTCGTATACATTGAAACATAGAATTAAATTATAATTTCAACACTTCCCACTGGTTATTAAATTTACCCTTTTAATAATTAAATGCAACATTTGTCAAAATATAACTAGAATTTTGACAAAATAATTTAAACAAAATAAAAATGCAAAAAAAATATATAATTTTTGACAGGAAGCGAACTGTAATTTGCAACTTAGGAAGCGAGATGCCTAACCACTACACCATGAAGGCATACTGTTTTAGTCTTACATAACATATTAAATATTTACGTCGTCAACCTAAAAAAAAACAAAAAATTCGTTATTTTCCGAAAACATAATCTGATCAAAAATTCCTGTTGTACTATTCCGGTTCACACCAATGTACATTACTCAGAATTTTCTCAGATTTTTGTTTAAACCATCTGGGCTACAGGATGTAGGACAACATTTTCTTGCACAATTTTGGCAAAAATCCCGTCAAAATAATTTATTTTGCAGCAAAAATAAAATTTTGATCGTTAATTCACGTACGGGCTTTCATTTGATACCCTACTCAGAATTAAAAAAAAATATGTTTTTTTCGATGAGCACATATTTGTTTATATTATTAGGGGTATATGTTTTTTAGAGGTTTTAGTATTTTTCCTATGTGCGGGTCAAAGAGTTGTATAAGCATGCCAAATTTCAACTTACTAGATTTAGCCGTTTGGCTGCAATTTTTACCGAACAGACAGACAGACAGACGACAAAATGACGGTATAAGGGTTTTTTGGTCATAGCTACAAAACCAACAAAGCTTATCGGACCCTGGTATAGAACAAAAGATGAAATTTTTTTTTTTTGAGAGACAGGTGTTAAATTTTTGTCAGTACATCACTAGCTTTTGTGGTCTGAGTAGTTTTTCCAGTTGTCTCATACACTAATTTATCAGTACACTGATTTTTCCATCGTCTTCCCTTCGACCGACGGATGTTCATGAATCCATCTAGGCTCTTACCATTCTTTCCAATTTCATCACATGTCCTATCCACTGTATTTTATCTGTTATTTTTTTCTCGGTAAATTTCTCTAATTTTTTTCATCTTTGATTATTCGCCTAAATTTAAAACCCACGTTTCTTTAATTTTTAAACAATTAAAATTTAAAATATTGCATGCCTTTGCAAGTTTTTGTAGCTGTAAATTGCAGATATTTCGGTCAGAATTAATTATCATACCTTCTTTCATTTTTCACTGTCAGATGAAAATTTTACTTTCAAAATATTTTCATCACAATTAATGAAGTTCGTTGCAATTTTTAATAACTGTAAAATTATTATGGTCAAAGCCATATATTATTCTAGAAAAGTATAAAAAATTGAGATGCCCAATGATAAATCATAGTCACTCATTCTTTCTTTCTTCTTGGTTTTTAGAACTTTTGCGTAAGGAAAAAAAATCCCATATTTATGGCAAATATTTTGTGTTACAAACTGAATAATAAATAAAAACAAAAATTACTATACAAATTTTTAGATTTCATTCCAAGAAATTATCATATTTTAATTTAAAATATATGTCTGATATGAAAAATATGTAGCTACTGCTCAGTAGCATTAGATTAGTCAAATGAAATATGATATATTTTGGTAAAGGCAGATAAAGTAACGATCAACTTTGAAAAATTACAAACATGAGTTTAGACTTAAGCGAGTTTCGTGTCGTAGTCGCCTGTTGATGTCTCTCAGAATATATTAAGCTGCCGTACTTACAAGTGATAAATACCAGATTTGTCAAATGAAATTTTATATATTACACTACTTAAGTTAACTTATAATTTGTGAACAATGTTTTAAATAATACCTTATTTATTTTTTTTTTATTTATTTATTATTATTTTTTTCTTTGAATAAAATAAGTCTTTAGGTACTACCCAGCAAACATTCAATCATCAGTCGAATGCCGGCAAACTGCTTTTTCTGTTGGTAAAGTGCTGGCACTAAAATTTTGTGCAACGCCAGTATTAATAATATACTTCATATTTGTATTTCGCACTCCTCCTATACGAAGTACTTTACCAGCATTTTATGAGCACTGCTTATTTTTGATAATATGTTACATTTTACTTTTGTTTCACCATCGTTGGATAAATTTATTCAACGAATAAAGTTGACAATATCGCATCATTCTATTGACAGAATCGTTAATTTCTTCTTTAATAGTTTAAAACCAATGCGATATTGTCAACTTTATTTGTTAAATAAATTTATTCAACGATGGTGAAATGGCCAAATGAGTATTTATTTTGCACCTAACCATCAATTTATTTTAATACTGGGTAAGTATAAGATAAATATACATATGTTACATTTGAAATACTAGAGAGTGGGTATAATATAAGCACTGGTCCGTCAGAAACAAATCTTGCAACTAATGTGATTATTTTGCACTTTACCGCTGCTGGGCCGGTAATTGCTACATCAATGGGCCAGCTAACAACCACGGGGACACCGGGGTACTGGCCCATTACTTTCAATGCCGGGGAGTATGTGCTTCAACAGTACTGGCCCGTATAAAAATGTATGCTGAGTAATGATTGACAAACATTTAGAGCTGTCTGAAAATCTATAAACGTTACCCTATCCACAAAACTGAGCTTTTTGAAAACCAACGGTTAGTCCGTATTGTTGTAAGGTTGCGAAACACACCAATTGTCATAAAAAAAAAAAGCGTTTCTAAATAGATGCTTATATGGATAAAAAGATCTTCCTAGCAGGCGCGTACACAGGGGAGCTCATAGGTTTGTGCCACCCCAAAAATAAATTTTTTTAAAAATTGTTTTGGTTATTTTTTCACATTTTTAAGCGGGCCAAAGTACCATTTACAGCCCACTTCCATCTTTTCAGATTTTTAACGATTTGAAAAAAAACATTTTTTTTTGTCATCTGAACCTCTTAAAAAGTGAGTCATGGGTGCGCGCCTGTTTCCTAATACAGTAATACCTCGTTAAACGATAGGCGTTCCTCCAAATCGTTACGTTAACAGAATTATCGTTAACGGAGATAAAAATAGACTGTTGTAGCGATAGGTTCCAAACAAATTACTGAAAATTAATTTAAAAGTTAATTTTACACAAATGTATTTCACAATATAGTCAACGGAGTGGCCGAGCGCATTAAATCGTGCAGTTTGAAGTGGTGAAAACAGTCTGGATTTGGCGGTCGGTAGTTCAATTCTCCGTTGGTGATATTATTCGGGTGAGAATAATATGTTTACCTTACTGTCATTTCACAATCATTCACCCTGGCATTGGCGATTAGCTTCGTTGCATGGATTAATACGTCAATTGGACTAATACGTCGATCTTGCCTATGTATTGACTGTGGCAGTCGAATGTGAAAGGGTTAAAACTTGCAGTAGGCCATGGAAAATTAGTGGATTGTAATGTGTTCGTGTTCTTCAAACAAAAACGCAAAATTTTCCAGAAAAGGAGTAACATTTATTTACACATAAAATATTGGATTCTTACAGAAATTCTGTTATATGTTGGTTTCTTACGGCAACACATGTTTCTTGTATTTTATAATTTAGAGGTTATGAGTGCAAATTTTAACATGTAAACCAAAGCTGGGTCCAGATTATCGATTTTTAACGCCAAATTTCAAAATTTTTATATATAAGCGCAGCTTGTCCAATTCAGTACACCATTGGTTATATCTACATTTTAATTATAGTATAAATATAATTTTTACAAAAATATTAAGTTGATTAAAGCCTACTAACTAGTTCTTAAGAAAATTGTATTGTATACAAGCATTGAAATCACCAGCGGTGTCATATTGCGTGTGATATTAATACTGTATTCTTTTAAAAATTTGCGTAATTCGATATTCCTCATCATATATTTCATCACCGATTGTTCTCACGGCTTTTGTTTCATTACTTTTTCATCTTCTTCACACACGAAATTATGAAATATTAGGAAAAACAATCGAATATCTACGCATCTTAGGAAATAAATATATAAATTTTTGACAGAGGATTTCTTAATTAATTTAATAACATCATATCATTTTAATTAATATAAATATTTTGATAAAAATCTAGAGTCTTTATATTTTGAAAGTTTTATTATTAGCCTAAAACCCATTATGATTTTGCGTTTAATTCTAGCGCATAAATAGACAGCGTATAAAATTTTAAGCATATTAGAGCCAAGTTTAGGCTCTAAATATTAGAGTTAAAATTTGAGCCTACATTTAAAGCTATCAGCGCTTATTATTATATAATTATTACCTACTTATTTTGTTGTTTTAAAATATAATTGAAAGCATACTAGAGCAAAGCTTTTGCTTTAAATATTAGCCACATAAGTGAGATAAATTTGAGCCTAGTACATTTAAAGCTATCAGCGTTTATTATTATATAATTATTGCTTACTTATTTTGTGGTTTTCAAAATATAATTGAAAGCATACTAGAGCAAAGCTTTTGCTTTAAATATTAGCCACATAAGTGAGATAAATTTGAGCCTAGTACATTTAAAGCTATCAGCGTTTATTATTATATAATTATTGCCTACTTATTTTGTGGTTTTCAAAATAGAATTGAAAACATATTAGAGCTGAGGTTTTACTTTAAATATTAGCCACATAAGTGAGATAAATTTGAGCCTAGTACATTTAAAGCTATCCGCGCTTATTATTATATAATTATTGCTTACTTATTTCTCAGTTATCAAAATAGTATTTAAAGCACAGTAAATCTAAGTTTTCACGCCTACTGTTAGTCACGTGAGATAATTTTAGCTCACTAATTTTAGGGCTATTCGCGCTTATAAATATATAATTACTCAATATTCATTTTGCAGGATTTTAGTCAGAATTTAAAGGAAATTGTAGTTTGGAAATTTGGTTGGAAATTTGGCCCATAATGTTAGCAACATAGATGAGATAAATTTAAGCCCACATTTAGAGCTATATGAGCTTATTAATATATAATTCCTCCTTACTCATTTTGTAGGTTTTTTATTTTAGTTTAAAGCGCATTAAGATTTTATGCCTAATGTAACAATAGTGATTTATAAATTTAAATCGGCTAAAGTTAGAGTTAGCAGCACTTATTAATTTATAACTGTGGTATTTTATAAAACTATTTTAACAATTTGGGAATATTTGGAAGTTTTAAAAATTTTGATTTGTGTATTTCTATATTAATTATTAATATAATTTGGGCTACATTTAAGGTTACTACAGCAACAATATCAATATAAATGCGGACACCGTTATTTTGGACGTTTGCCATTGCTGATAGTACTAGGCTAGAATAGTACAACATAATGTGTATTAGTATCAAAAAGATATAATACTTCATGATATAAAATTATTTCGAACGTTTCGGAAACTGCTCAATGATCTGTTTCCGTCTTCAGCGATAACGTGAGTGCCGAAACGTCCGAAATAATTTTATATCTCATGAAGTATTATATTTTTTTGATACTAATACTAATTATATTTGACTATTCTAGCCTAGTACTATCAGCAATGGCAAACGTCCAAAATAACGGTTTAAGATATTAATATCAATATAGTGCTACAGAATTTCAAAATGCCCTTTAAAATTATAATTTTTCAAAATTGTCACAAATACTTTATTTAAAATTTTTGAATTTATAAGGCCAAACTTTCTTTGGACTTTACCTAATTATTAAAAGTGACATTTAAAAACTTAAATGAACTCTTATAAGATAGGTTATTAGCGATTCAATTGACAAAAATGGTACAAAGCATTTCGATTTTTCCTAAATGCTTTTATAACATTTTTAATTTTGCAAATTTATAACGGTAAAATTTTTCTTTTATTGAGTATGCGTATTTTTAATGATTTTATTTATTTATTTACTGTCTAATTTATTGTTTTTAATATGTAGTGTAGTCATTTAACGCAGCCCATGCGTTCGGCGCAAATAGACTTTGTTGCTCTGTGTCAACAATTTTAACTAAATAACTAATTTATCAACCATTTTACAAAATCAGGTTCGAATACGCAAAGCTCCTAACAATTATTTTTCTCCCTTAATTTAATATGTTGTCAATTTAGCATCTGAGGAGGCGATTAGGAAATCAACAGGCGTTGTATTCCATTTACAAATATTAATAAATTTACAATTTATCGATGTTTTTTTCAAAACCAGACTCTAATACTCAAAAAAAATAATTTCCCTCTTAATTTAATATGTTGTCAGTTTAGCAGCTGATGAGTCTATTAGGAAATCAACAGGCATTATATTCCATTTACAAATATTAATATGCAATTTATCGACATTTTTTCAAAACCAGGCTCTAATACTCAAAATATTTAATTTCCCTCTTAATTTAATGTCAGTTTGAAACCTAGATCGACAATTTTACAATATCAGGTCGTACTACTTGTGACAATAATATTGAGCCATAAATTTAATATGTTGTTAATAGAGCACTGAAGAATCTATAACCGAATCTAGAGGTATTGTATTTATTTAATAGTATTTATAAATTTTCAGTTGGTCGACAGTTGTAAAAAATCCGTACTAATTC
Source organism: Liopterus haemorrhoidalis (assembly GCA_963971575.1). Taxonomy (NCBI): domain Eukaryota; kingdom Metazoa; phylum Arthropoda; class Insecta; order Coleoptera; family Dytiscidae; genus Liopterus; species Liopterus haemorrhoidalis. The sequence goes on from OZ020619.1 coordinate 41,460,091, forward strand.
TGACAACTATAACGCGCCATTAATATGTTGTTAATATAGCACTAAATAATCTATTACCGAATCTAGAAACATTGAGTTTTACTTAACAGTATTTATAAATTTTCAATTTGTCGACATTGATACAAAATCCGGCCTTAGTATTTTTAACAATTGTACTACGCCATTAATGTTATTAATTTAGCACTCATGAAGCTATTCCCGAATCTAGAGGTGTTGTATTTTATTTAATAGTCTTTATAAATTTTCAGTTTGTCTACGATTTTACAGAATTAGGTTTTACTATTTGTAACAATTATATTGCACCATTTATTTAAAATGTTATTAATTTAGCACCAAAGAGGTTATTACCGAATCTAGCGGTATTGTGTTTTATTTAATATTCCATATAAATTTTCAATTTGTCAACGAGTTTGCAAAATTCGGTCATACTATTTGTAACAATTATATTGCGCCATCATTTTAATATGTTATTAATTTAGCACCAAAGAGGCTATTACCGAATCTAGAGGTATCGTGTTATATTTAACACTCCTTATAAATTTTCAAGTTGTCAACGATTTTGCAAAATTCGTTCATTACGCCATTAATTTAATATATTATTAATTTAGCACTAAAGAAGCTATTCCCGTATCTACAGGTATTGTATTTTATTAAACAGTCCTTTTAAATTTTAAATTTGTCAACGATTTTACAAAATTCGGTCTAACTATTTATAACAATTATATTGCCATCAATGTTGTTAATTTAGCACCAAGAAGGCAATTACCGAATCTATATGTATTGTATTTTATTTATCAGTATTTATAAATTTTCAGTTTATGGAAACAATTTTATAAAATCAGGCCATTCTACTGACAATTAAATTTCGCCATTAATTTAAAATGTCGCCAATTTAGCACCATAATAAATTTTTGCACCTATAAAATTATTTTAATAAGGACACACACATGAAACCATAAAAAGGCTATTAAAAAAATAAGACATACCTTTTAAAAAGTTCACTTGTAACACCAGAAATAATGACACTTCTTACACATTTAGTTAATAAAATTAAACTAGTTTATCAGAGTTAAAATCCTCCACAACACAGCACAAACACAGCACAGTTAATAATAAAATCCACAAATATTATAGGTCCTTTTAAATATCCAGGATAATATTGAGGATTGTTGAAGTATTGGGTTCCGATGTGTTCCGAAGTGTTGGCGCGCGCTTGTCCCACGTGGTACGCGCCTAAGCGTGCTTACAGTAAAGAAGTGTAAGTACAACTGAGTCGGGACAGCGAATGAAGCAGCCGCCTGTGTTACAGATCCAGTTTCCGAAGAGAAGTGGCTTTGCTATTGCGACTTCTTCTTGCGACAACTAAGAACGAAAGTGGTCCTGCGATGGGCGAACTGCGTGAATGTGTTATAGTTTCCGTGTTCATTGTCGCATTTAATGACCAAGGACCGTTTGAAATATTACAGTTTTAAGAACTGGAGATTTTAAAAATTTAAATCCAAGATTTACACAAACTGATATACCTACTAATGATATATAGTTCTTTTAATTATAACGGTGCATTTGTAATGACAATTTTTGACAATATACTTTAAAAACACAATTTCACTTCAACAGAAACGGAATTTTAAATTTTCGAACCATAAAAAAATCGCTAAATACACAGAACAGGACAGAATGGAAGGGAAGAATTAAGATTAGCGTCCGCTAAATACTACAGGGAAAAGCTGAAGAAGAAGAAGATAGCTAAATGTAAGAAGTGGTCATGATTTTCCAAATTTTACAGCAGTCATACAAACTGTTCTGCTATTGGAAATTGATTTTGGATTGACTAAAAAAAAAACATTTTTTCAATTAGTATTGGTCGGACAAAGACACAATTGAGGAGCAAATTTACAAAAGATTAATTTCAATTATAAATTACTTAAAATCACTTCTTTATTTTAAGTCATTTATTTAAGGTTTCCAGATCCTTCGTTTTTGAAAGACCGTATCTCAAAATCTAGATGAGATAGAGACCTACGGTTGGAATTTTTGAAATCCTGAGGTTCTGAAAGGCCTTAGAACTCATTTTGAAGTAACTTTAAAACAAAATTTTTTTTGCAAAATTTTTAATTTTTTTATTTATTTTTTTTAATTTTAAAAAACCCTAACTTAAAAACAATAAAATATAGAGAACTACGGCTTGAATTTTTCAAATCTTTGTATATTGTTCAATACAGAAAAAAATTGAATTCTTAATAACCCAACTTTTACAATAAATACGAATCATCAAACAAAACCTTTGAAAATGGTCAAAAAATCGAAAAAATCGTAAGGGGTAGCCCTTACGATTTTTTTGATTTTGGAGCAAAATTTTTTTCTCTCTGGTTTACTTCAAAATGTTTTTACTTATGTATTTGGAGTTGTAGATCTCAAAAATAATCTCCATTACAAGCTAAGGTTTACTGTTTTTGAATAAGTTAAAAAAAAAAAAAACAAGAAAACATATCCATATTTAAAAAATCAGAGGGCGCTAAAATTGGGCTTTTTACAAATTAAAAAAAAAAAAAAGAAATGATAAAACTTTACTTACTTACTTAATCGTTGAGCCCTTTTACCATTTCTGGTGTCGGGCTAAATGATAAAACTTGCCAGCGGAAATAAAGTAGAATCACTAATATAGAACAGTGTATCTCAACAGGTGGTCCGCAGGTCAGTTCTTGGCAGTCCGCGCACTCAAAATTTCATTAGTATTAATAACGAGCCGCAAAAAAATGTTTTTCTTGACGTTGGTGTTCCGCAGTCAGTGTGGAGTTCTGAAAGTGGTCCGCAACTGTCGGAGGTTTGAGTAACACTGATATAGAGCATTTGGTGAAGACTTAATATTAAATAATATTATAGTATAATATTGAGTATGCAGGAACCGGTGCATAGAATAATTTTAACAATATCGAAACTTATGGTATATTTATGGAGATTTCAATAGTCAGTCAGAACACAAACCCATTACGTTAGTTATAAAATATCTAACATATATGGCAAAGAAGGAACTGGAAAGGAAACTAGCTATTTTCCTCGGTGGAAGACCTCTTGAAAGAATAAGATATAAACTAATATCCTATCGATCTTTGGTATACATTGATGTCTAAGTAGAGAGAGATAAATTATTAAATTCCAGTACTAAGCAATAAAATCCCAAATTACAATCACTAAGAACAATTTTAAGTTTAACACCATCTGTGATTGCCAAATCGAAACAAAACTAAAGAGTTCCATCAACAGCTAACCACAATATACCAGCTAATAATGCTTATTATCTCGTCAAATTTTACCAATGACTCATAATTGAATATAAATTAGATGCCATCTCTTCAAAGTAGCTCAAAGTAGCTAACTTCTATAAAGAACTTTCCCACCATTATTAAACAGTAAAATAAAAATAACATGAATTATTTTGTTGAAATTAAATATGTTAAAATATTTGGATTGAAAAATTATAGATTTGAAAAAACAATTGTAATCAAAACATACATGAATAACCAGGGCCGCCGAGAGGGGTGACATCTGAGATTTTTTTGAGGAAAACATCTGCTAATGATAAGTGACATTACCGGTGGAGACGCTGTGATTAATGTTTCTGATTTCTCGACATTTTTCATTTCTCGAGAAATAAAAAATTAAACTTATTTTCTAGAGAATTCTCGAGAAAAATAATTATTAGAACATATATCTTTTTTAATGTTGAAAATATTGTAGATGATAAAAACATGTTAAAAAAATCAACTTTAAAGTACTAAAGTATTCATTTAAATAACATTAGAACAAATGGATAACGGGGCTTTAAAAATGATTACGAAAACGGCACGTAATTGCATATTAATTGAAATTACATATGTATAGAGAAATGTTCAAAAAATTAAGAAATTAATAATAATACAGACGATTCCGCTTAATTGGGCCACCACTTAATTGCGGCAGCCGCTTATTTGGGCTAAAACTCAAAAAACAGAAACCAAACCAAGGAACCAACAGTGAATTTACATGTTTAATTGGGACAACATTCCGCTTAATTGGGACAGTAAATTTAAGATCACAGTACATATTATGCTACACATATTCTCAACCAGGAGGCAAAAAAATGTATGGCCGTGTTACAGCGTTATTTTATGCAGGAAGGAAATGAAGGGAGACCTACATCCACACTGAATACCTGTGCTGATTTTGTAGAAGCGAAATGTTACAAATCAAAAGACAGACTACACTTGACGCATTTTTGCATTGAATTAAATTGTATGTACCTATTTATTATTTTATTTTGGAATTTATTATTATTTTTTCTTAAAAGTTTATATTTTTTGGTTATATGTAATTTATAGTTTTGTCCAAGAGTTTATAAAATAAAATAAATCTTTGAAAGAAAAATATGCATTGTTTAATTTTATGTGAAATTCGCTTAATTGGGGCAGCCGCTTAATTGTGTCAAAATGCCTAAGTCCCGATGTGTCGCAATTAAGCGGAATCAACTGTAGTAATAATTATATTATTTAAGTTGTAGGTAATCTTTTACATAACAGATTTAAACTGAACAAAAATGAAATGTAACTGATTATAATAAATAATACACTTAATTAAAATAAAATATTGTAAAAATAATTGCTAATTAGCTAAATATTATAAATCGCTTCTTATCTGTTACCACAGTTGCGTTGCGGGAGACAGAAGACAAATTTTATCAAAATTAAATTATAATCAGTGACTCACTAAACATTACATTTTTTAAGGGTAGTTTTTTAAAAGCACAATGCGTTTAACGTGGCGTTGAGAAAAATTTACATTTCTCGAGAAAATTTTTTTACATTTCTTGAGAAATGAAAAATGAGAATTATTTTTTTTTCTTTAGAGAATTCTCTAAAAAGAATTCTTGAAAAGAAACACTAGCTGTGATCAAAATAAATATGATGATAACAGTAGTACTTACATGTTAATGTACACATAGCGAACTAGCTAATTTAAGCACAATAAGTTTTTACTTTATTAAAATGGTAAATATTTGTAACATTTTTTAAGCGCTACACATGTATCGAGGTGTATAACAGAATCATCTCGAGAAAATTTGAACTTAATATTAACTTTATCTCCATTTTTTTTTTTTTTGGAAATTTGAAAAACTAAGATGTCTATCACTGTCTTTTCTTGAATGACAGTCCAAAACACTACATTTGTTCTGCTTTTATAGTTTTTGGATCGCGAAAATTTGTTCTTAATATTAACTTCGCAATTTTCTTAGGTAAAATAAAAAACTAAGATGTCTATCTTTGTCCTTTCTTAAATGACAGCCATAAACACTACAATTTGTTCCGCTTTTATAGTTTAACACCACTTTTGTTGACACTGTAACAAGAATTCAACACTAAAATATAGGTAATAAATTCAAACTGTAATGCAGTATTTAGTACAATAATTTGGCCACTAATTAGCGTATTAGAGGGTGTCACTTCTCATTAATGCTGCCAGAAGACCCCAAAAAATCTAGTAAGACACTTAACGGTGTGCAAAATGCGTATCTCCAATTATTTTCAATACCACTTTTCTATTGGAATGAATATTTGAAAATATCTTCAAATAGATCCCATATATCATCAAAAAATATGCCTAAGGTCCAGTAAAATATTCAAAAAACCAGTACAAACACTTAAAGAGTGATTTATTGAAAATTTTGATTTATGTTAAGTGGACATATTGACATAACAAATATCTCAACAGTAAAAGATGCAATTAATTATGAAAGGTAAAAAATTGATTTGTTAAATTCAGAATTTAACCAATTTAAATTTGCTTTTGGCGAAAACTGCAACCTGATTTTTGAAAGTAGTGATTTATAGGTAAGAAATAATATTGAAGACGAAATGCTACAAATTTTATATAATAAATGTTAACATAAAAATAAAACATAATATAAAATTATTAGGTCGTCAAGGATGAAATTTCTAGAAAAAAGTTGGTTGATAACAAATATAAGGAATTATTTTATTCATCAAAGTATACACCTACATTGTCTATATACTTTTGCCATTTAAGCGGCAGGTTGTTCAGGCCGGTGGTATAAAAGCCTGGCGGACGAGAGTCAATGAATTCCTGGAAGGCCAGTTTTACAGCATTGTTGGAATTAAACTGTTTTCCTACTAAAAGGTTGTCCAAATTGCGGAAGAAGTGGTAGTCAGTGGGGGCTGGTTCTGGTGAGTATGGAGGATGATGAAGAATTTCCAACTCCAATTCCTGTAGTTTTACCACAGTCATTTGTGCAGTGTTTGGTCTAGCGTTATCATGCAACAAGATAGGAGTCGATCTGTTGACCAATCTAAGCTGTTTTTCATTAAGTTTTTGCATCATATCGTCCAGTTGGTTGCACTATGCCAGCAAACATTCAACTAACGGCCGAATGCCGGCAAACTGCTTTTATGCTGGTAAATTAATGGCACCAAAAGTAAGTGCAACGCCAGTATTAATAATGTACTTCACATTTGTATTTCGCATTCCGCCTATACGAAGTACTTTACCAGCATTTTATAAGCACTCTTCTTCACGCATACTTTTTACTTAAAACCATCAGAAATAAATCTTGCAACTAATGCGATTATTTTGCACTTTACCGTTGCTGGGCCGGCAACTGATACATCAATGGGCCAGTAACGGCCACGGGGACACCGGGGTACTGGCCCGTTACTTTCAATGCCGGGGAGTATGTGCTTTACCAGTACTGGCCCGTATAAAAATGTTTGCTGGGATATTTCTGCTGTGATCGATGAACTAGATTTTTTGTTTTTGTTTTTAGTCTGCTGCGTAGACTAACACTAGAATCAAATACACTATTAAAGTTTCGCGCGGTCTGCGATGCCGTAGTTCCACATAAGAACTCATATTTCATAATAGTGCGAATTTCCGACCGTTCCATTTTCAACAAAATAATTTAAAAAAAGTTTTTAATATTTTTTAGAGCATACAATGATTTCCTTAACCAAGCCGACCAACTTTCCAACAAAAAAAAAAAAAAAAAACGGATAGGTACAATATCAAGCCAATGCCAAATAATAAACTGTTAAAGTTGGCAATATTATTAACTACAAATTTTATCCTTGACGACCGGATATATGAGGACGGGATGGAAATTTGTGAGAATGAAAATAAATGATTTTTTTTTCGAAAAGGTCGAAAGATGAACATAGTATTGACCGTTAAGTTTTGACCCTTTGGGTGATAGTTGATATACGAGTTGATAATCTCGTATAAGATCCCTTTAGTATCCCAAAAAATGAATGCTATGATTTTTTCGGCATATGGGACCACTTTTACCTTTTTTGGATATTTTTAGGACTAATCCCTGGTTTTTGGTGTGTTATAATGGACCGATGTCACATCCATAGCCACGAAGCGACGCAAAAAAAACTATCTAAACCAGCTTGACTTAGAATAAGTTTATCCTACGCAGAGATCAAACGCGTCACCCATCTTGCGTCTAACTTCCTCATATCCAATTCCTCGGTTAAAATAAAATGTAGGCGTTTCTTCTATATTTCAATTAGCTATCTTTGACAATTTTAGTAATAGGTCATTTAAAACGATATAGTGGACCCTGTCAACAATTTATTATATATATATTTATCCTATGTTAGTCGATTGGGATCTACCGGTCGATCACGGCGTGATTTTAAGTTGATCTTTACCACTGAACTGACTAACTTGATTCCAATGAAATGTTTAATAAATGTTATACAAGGTGTCTCAAAAGAAATTTTATATTAATTTAGCTTACTGCGTGAACGCAACGTATGCGAGGGGCGTGGGGGTTATGTCAATCGGTAGCCTGGCTCTTGGGAATTCAGTCGCTATGGAGCGTTTCTCGGGAGCAGACCGCGCGTTATGCGTGCGAGAGTTTTACAAAAATGGTGATTCGGCGACTGTAGCGCGTAGAAAATTCTGCAGTATTCGAGGTTTTCGCCACTTAAATGATGCGCCAAGCATTCCTCTCATTCGACATTGGGTTAAAAAGTTTGAAGAGTCTGGTACAACGCTGGATAAATCAAAATCCGGGCAACCTAGGTCATCAAGAACGGTAGAAAACGTGGAGAATGTTAATCAGTCTGTTCGTGACGACCCGAACCTTTCAATTCGGAAGCGCGCAAGGTCTTTAAATGTGCATAGATCATCATTACATCGAATTATGCACCCCTACTTAAGACCTAAAGCTGCACCCCTACTAAATTCAATTGGTGCAAGAATTAAAGCCCCAAGATGCCAGTCAGAGGCTTAATTTCGTAAATCAGGTGATTGAGCGATTTTCAACGTTTACCAACATTTTGTTTTCGGATGAAGCTCATTTTCATCTTAATGGCCACGTAAATAAGCAGAACTGCCGCTACTGGAGTGCAACGAATCCGAAACGCAAACATCAGAAACTCCTACATTCGTCTAAAGTGACCGTATGGGCTGCGATGTCGGCGCGAGGAATTATCGGCCCTTACTTTTTTGAAGACGAAAGGGGGCGTGCAGTTACAGTGAATTCAGAGCGTTATGTGGAGATGTTAGACAACTTCTTGGTACCTGAACTGCAAAACTTTCCTGGCTATAACCAAAGAACATGGTTCCAACAGGACGGAGCAACTTCACACACGTCCAATATGTCTCTGCCACGTGTTCGTGAAATTTTCTCAGGCAAATTGATCTTCCGGAGAGGTGACATAAATTGGCCTCCACGTAGTCCAGATTTAACCCCTATGGACTTTTTTCTATGGGGTTATCTTAAATCTAAAGTTTACGCCAATAAACCGACTTCACTGGCGCATTTGAAAGAAAATATCCGTCACGAAATGGCAGCCATCCCTGAGTCCACCTGCCGAGACGTCATAAGTAATTTTTCTGTTCGATTAAATGAGTGCCGAGAACGCGAGGGTCTACATTTAGACGATATTATTTTTAAGAAATAAATCCCCAAAAAGTGTATTTTTATAATTAATAAACATTTTTTCTATATACGGCTTACTTTTTTTTTAATCGATCCACTAAATATAAAATTTCTTTTGAGACACCTTGTATATAGGTAATATGTAAACGTTATATATCAGATTCATATTTTTATCGTGTATTGGTAGGTCGCGATGACTTTATATAAAAAAGTAGACCGCAAATACAAAAAGGTTAAGCATTCCTGTTATATACGAAATTGGGATGAAAAAATAGGCGTTAACGACGCTGGTAAAACTTAACAAATTATGTACATCGTACAACAAATGTACTTAGCTTTGCTCAATTTTGTTGAATATTCTGTTAAGAAAATCATATAACAGAAATAATGATTGCACTGTTTTTTTTCAGTAGTTTGTTTTAAGGAGTGGTGCTGGTATCTTGTTCGGTTGAATATCGCCTGGTGCTCGACTGCAGTGCACGGTGGGTGTACCGGAGCAGGAGATAGTAGCCAGGAGTCCGGCCTAGCTGACGAGGCGTGTTTCTCTACAGAGAGAGGGATTCGGCTACGGGGATATTGCATTGTTGACATTTAGGGAAAAAGGTGTTCACTTAGACTAAGTCGCAAAACTATGACTATTATTTTATAGATTTTAACAGAAGCTATGTAGATTGTGTTTTTACAAGAACTACACAGTAGTGGACACTGGTTTCAGATCTAATTATTTCTAATTTATCGTAGACAATTATATTATATAATACTTAATATAATTAAAATGTCACTATGAACAAATACAATTTTGAAAGAGTAAAAAAGTTCAAATATATACGAGTCACCATGACGGATGATAATAATAATTCAGAAGAAATAAAATGCCGGATACACAGTGCCAATAGATGTTGTTTTGCTTTAGATTAGGTATTTCAAACAAAGAAATTATCTCGAAAAACTAATTATCTTGAATATTATTATAAAAATATTTACCTATACGTAAATATTTTTATCGTTTTATTGAATATACGAGGTGTGTAAATTAAGTAACCGGACTGAATTAAATTTTTTTTTTTATTCGAATATAATTGAATCGGTTATTTCGAAAAGACATCTCCTTGTTTTTGCATAAATGAGTTAATTAAGTCGCCATTTGACTCAAAATATGCTTTAAGATTTGTTACATGTGAAAATGCCCCATCTCCAAAGTTTGTTATGTAATCCAGGCTCTGAGTTCTCTGTTTACTTTGAAAAGGCCGTTTTTCCGGAGACGTTTTTTTTTTGTTCTCCTGCAAAATTTACTTTTCTGGAGTTGTGGCCTTTTAGAAATAACCGATTCAGTTAAAATTCACTATTGTCTCCCTCAAAATAACTTTCTTGGGAAGTCACACAACGCTGGAGACGGTTCTTCCAATTCTTATAGCAGTGCTGAAACACGGATACTGGAATAGCTTTCAGCTGGTCGGATACGGGCATTTGAATGTTTTCGAGTGTCCCAAAATGACGTCCCTTGAGGTGATTTTTCAATCTTGGAAAGAGGAAAAAGCCACAGAAATGTTTTTACTGACCAAAAACTGGTTTATTGAAAATGCTGTGTGACCATTTTTGCGCAGATTTTTCTCATCTCCAATTCATTGGTCAAAATCTGATGAACGGTATGTCAGTCAATTTCAACTCCTCCTCGATCATTCTGACTGTCAACCGGCGATCTGAACGTACAAGATTCCGGATTATGTCAACATTTTCATCGGTTTTTGAAGATGAAGGCCTTCCGCTGCGTGATTCATCTTCAATCAACTCTCTTCCTTCTGAAAATGCCTTAAACCACCAAAAAACCTGGATCCTTGACAAAACACTGTCTCCGTAGGCCTGCTGAAGTTTTTCAAAAGTTTCCGTGGCACTTTGCCCAAGTCTGAAGCAAAACCTGATAGCACACCATTGCTCGAAATAAATGTCAGTAATTTTTAGAACGCACTAGAAAAAAGTGTTTCACGAAAACAACGCTACGGACAACAAAATTACTTTAGCGCGTTCAAACACGTACTGAAGGTATATCATATGTTCACCTGCCGTTCCTCCAAGTCCCGCGTCCCAAATGTTGCCAGATCAAACGCTATGTTGCCAGTCCGGCTACTTAATTTACATTCTTCGTATATGTATGTCAGAGTAAAGCCTGGTTTATATTAACTCCATAGCATAACGCATACGTAAGAGAACAATGGGTTTTATTCTTCAAAACATCTGTTTGTAATAAACAGAACGAAGGAAATATTGTAATTTTTATGCTTATGTTCCATAACATATCTATTATAAACCAGGCTTTAGACGTGGAAGAGTCGACAAGCGTAGCGTACTGGTAATGGTAGTGTTAATGATAATATCGAAAACGGTCTCGAGAAGATGGCAAACAGGACGAGTGGAAGGAGAAGGTGAAGTCATCTAGGACCCACCTAGGATTAGAACGCTATATAGTCCATTTGTTTAAATAATTCCAACTTGATATACATATTTGACTAAATACATTTAAAATCATTGTTTTAATTGCAGTAAAAACGTTATACAAAAACTATAATTTGAATAATGGTCCCATTATCAAAATGATATTCAATTTTTCATTTCACTTTTTATTGAGAATAATTTACATATAGGTAACGGTTTTTATTTCTTATTGACTGACTGCAAAAAATTACAAAGTATCGACATATGTATATGAAATATAACTGTTTTATTCATTCAGTTGTAGGTGTATAAATACGTCTACAAAGATATGTCCTAGCTTTGCTTTTTCAGGGTTTAGCAGGTATAACAAAAAAAACCTTTATAGCACCACGCATTTAATTCTAACTGAGATTCGAACCCTGGTTCTTGGGTACTTGAAGCAGTGTTGTTACCTCTGCGCCACTGAAGAGATTTTTGTACACATATTTTCTAAAAATGTTATGATGAGTAATGAATAATCCAAAAAAATGAAAAATGCATATGGATATGAACAAAAATGGTTCTTAAGAAATTATGAATCACAAAATCTTTCTTTCAATACTAAATATTGTTATTATTTTTTATGTTTGTAAATTTATTTGATGTATGAAAGTATGTAAACTCTTCAGTACAGTCTATTCCAAAACATCAGACGTAACTAACCGGAATTTTTATTTTTGTAAGTTGTTATTAGCTATTTTTTTATATATTGAAGTTGCTTTTCCTGAACAAAATGATCAAAAGCTTCAATCAATCGGAAAAGTAACTACAATTGAAAATCTAGTTCCACCTAAACCAAAGGAACAGACTTTAACGGGCTGGAGACTAAAATTTTTAACAAAAAACTTTAATTATCAAACAAGATTTCTGCAATAAAATTTATTGAAACAAGTTTTACATCAGCAACATCTGTTAATAGCAACTAGATCAGAATTCCTGCTTAAAAACAAAAGGAAATTCGAGTAACGGTGTAGCAGCTGTTGAAGCCAACTAGATCAAAATTACAAAACAAAAACAAAAATCATGCTTCATTAATAATTTTAGTATCAAATATTTCTTGTGCTAGACGAAAAAAACTTGATTTGAAAAGTTAGAATTTGAAATATTTTTCTGTAATTATTGGTAAAGCATAGACTTAAGTACGTATCGAATACTTGATTGGATACTTGATGGTAAAAGACGACAGAATGTTAAGAACTGGTAACAAAGATTGAATAAGATCTCTTGAAGTTGAGGAGGGATCTTGCAAACTTTTTGGCGTATAGTATCTATGAACCAAACATCATATAAGTCTACTCATGCCAATTTAATGGTACACAAATTTAATTTCTTTACAAAATCACATTCCAAAATTTTTTCATGCTAAATTTCAACTTTCTAGATCTAGCCGAAAACAACGAACAGAGAGGCAGACAGTTGGTTGGTAAGTTTAAATTTTTGGCGTACTGAATCTGGTTATAGGCGCTATAATAACCATAGAGCAACTCATAGAGACAGATATATACATTTGTGGCGGTGTAAGGGTTAAGGCGGCGCACAACCCTATAGTCCTCAATAGTTTCTTATACAAAACTAATAATCCGAAATAAAATTAATAACAATCTATATATCAAAATTTTCAGCGAATTTTTATCTATCTAATAGGATATTTTTAATTGTAGAAAAAACTGTTAGGTAGTTGTAAATAAGCAAATTGCATTATAGACGCCATCTTATAAACCAATCGACACATATTTGCGTACGATGCGGCAAATTGTACCTGAAGCTTCATTCTACAAATATGATTGTAGCTATTTTGTTGTATTGTGAAAATTACTTATAGTTATTGTACTTGGTAATCTATTTTTTCCGCCCTCTTGAATCTGCCGCGGTTTTCAAAATTGGTGTTACGGGTAAAAATTATTTATTTTTCGTGAAGAATACGTGTACCAAGTGGCATTCTATTATCTTTACGTATAATATTTTTCGACGAAGGCTCTAAACTATAAATAATCAAGTCGAAAACAAAATTGACGTATTATTTGAACATTTCTACACAAAACTATATAAATATAAAAGTTATTCGAAACCCACAAATAGATTTAAAAAATTACAGAACAATATCGCTGATGTCTATTTTTAAGTTATTGAGCGATAATATTTTTACTGTTAATGTTCTACTATTAAAACTATCATATTAGATAGACACAAATTCTGTGCAAAATTTGATGTATAGGTTGATACTAATTTTATTTCAGATTGTTAGTTTTGTATAGGAAACTAGTAACCTCCGGGGGTTATACGCAGCCTTAAGTAGTTATGCAGGGCAAAATTGAAGGTACCCTTCCTCAAGTTGTAGGTATTTTTTTGGATTACTAAGGCACATATGAAAATGTGTTCTCCCCATGTGTTTCAAGAGAAGGAAATTTGATCATTTATGTGCCTTAACAGTCTTCAGCTATGGTTTTAAGACCTTCACAGTCACGTAAAAATCTGCGGAAAAACTACAAGTCACTCAAAGATCAATAGAATGTGCGATGTTTGGCGTTACACTTTTCGATCGAAAGACAAAGTTGTGGATCAGACAGCCAACAAAACATAGTTGAAAAAAAATTCACATCTGAAGTGGCAGTGGATAGATCACGTTGCTAGTGTCAATAATGGTAGATGGATCCTATTCCTGATTAACCGAGGAGCAGATGACCACTTTTTTCAAGAACTATCTGTCACAGAATTCCGAAAGTATTTACTTTCGGACTGTTTAGTAAACTTTTTAGTAAAAAAGAAAAAAATAGCAATGTATTTACATAATATATTTAATATATTTTTGAATAGAAATAACATTATAAACAGGGTTGGGTGAGAATTTTGGGGGGTCCGATCCAATTGGTGTAAGATCTTTTAGTTTCTAGGTCCTTGAGTTAGTCTTGTTCCAGGGTCCGTGATACCAAAATACTGGAATGTCGGTCAAGAGACAGTACTAGAAACCGAAGCAAACCACTTGGATCCGGTGGATAAAAAATGTCAAGAGACTGGTCGGCAATTGGCTACAGGTGTCAGAGGATAGAGAGGAGTGAAGATGGTAAGAGAAGACATGTCCAGCAGTGGATGTCAATGGCTAACTGATGAAAATAAAGTGTAGTTATGGCACATTTTAAGTAGTTCCTGTAAAATACAAAGGAGGCACTAGATTGTATTCTACAGTACAGATACTGTATACTATGACAGTCTGGCCAGTCGCCGCCATTGAGAGTCCAAATAAATATTAGTTTTAAATGGTTATAAAACAATACATCTTTATAGAAAGCGTATTTTTTGGCAATAGTTTCACATAAATTTACTGTTTCTGCAAAGATTATATTATTTTTCCATCTCAATTTCTAATACTTCCAATATTTATTTCGACACTTAATGGTAGCGCTGTCACTATTGACTAGACTGTCTAGTATACAGTGTCTATAATCCACAGAGCAGTTGTAGTAGAGATAAACCACGCATGACTTGAAGAACTGTCGTTAAAGTGGCTGAAAAAGTAGGAATTTCCTCTCAAGAAAATGATATCTCTCAGAAATCAAGCTTTAACCGAAAACGGTGTTCAATGTATAAACTCTGTTAAAGCCTTGAAATGACCTGATAGTTAACAGAGCAAGATAGATGTCTGTGAGTTATTCCAAAAGTCTACCCAACCAACAACGTCTTACAAGTGAGATAGAGGTTGAAATTAACCACAATTTATTGCAGAAATATTTCAACACCTAAACGTAATAAAATTTTAACAGCTAAGTAAAACACTTAAGCAACTTCTATTGTATAATAAGGTAACTGAAATTGTTGTAGTCAATATTTTACTGTTAATAGGGAATAATTGAAGGAAAGTTGTTTGTTAGAAATTTTCCATGTGCGGCTGAACGATCATGACTTTAAACGAAAAATGGTTTAATTGGAACCACTTTTTTTTACTGTGTCTTATTTTCTTTAAATCACCCAATAATTTACCAGTTACCATAATCTATTGAATATAAATAAACTCCGATTGTGGTATAGAAATCGTTTGAAATCATTCAGTTTAGAAATTGTTAATTTGTAAAGTCTAATGAAATACCTTATAAGAAAAAATTGGATTATGGAACAAACAATTTTAAAATCAATATCTAATTTTAATTATAGTTGAAGGTAATGGGATTCGGACCAGTCAGAAAATAAAAACAAATTTATTAACTTCGCTAACGTTTCGATTTTATTTAAATCTTCATCAGAGCTTAGTTAATAGTCACGATATAAAATAACAGTTTTAAAATTAATAACGAACACATCATATTGTCCGGTTATTGAACTCAGAGATAAGCTTATCTCTGATTTGTATCCAAATCTTTTTAGAAGAATGATTCAAAGAATGGGACAATTTCTATCATCCCAACCAAAATTAAATCCCATATACCAATGTTCAGTCAAAAGGTAACTCGCTATCCGGCATGGTTTGGGAGAGATTAAAAAGATTAGTAACTTATGACCAGTTACTAATCTTTTTAATATGCAACTACATGCTTATGGAGCATGAGGCTAGTTGACTGAAAAAATATTTTTTGTTCTGGAATTGTTTTAAAATGAGTTGATAGATTAATTGGGACCTGAAAATTTCAAAAAGTCCAACCGGAGGTCTGTTTCTGTTTTAGTTTTTGAGATATCGTCACTCACAAAATAACAATTTCCAAATTTGTGCAAACGTTTTAGGTGCGTTCGTCATAAGCTAACAATTTACACATTCTACATAATTTACACAAGATACGTTCGGCATAATGTTTTCTTGTTCTTCATCTGAATTATTTTACTCATCAAATAAAAGTTGTTTTATGTTACTTAAAACATATAATTCATTTGTTTAAAAAAAGGAATAGTTTAGAATAACGAGAATTACCGCATAATCCTAACAAAGCGTTCGTCTTTGACTTTCTTACACAGTGTAGACAGTGGTCACGTGACAAAAAACTTGCACGCCACAGAGTTAACACTGCACAGTTATGCCGAACGCACATCTTTTCAGCAATTTTGTATTTTCGAAACGAAAAATGGCATTCTTGGATGAATTCTGGTATTTACGGTACATAGGGGAAGCCGGGGCATAACTAGTACTTTACTAGTATCTTCCGAGAGTGGTTGTATGACTGAGAGCAGGCGTTTTCATTATGGAAATTAGTGAAACGTGTTTTTTGCTGTGTTGATATATTTTTCACACATATTCAGACGTTGATTGCTCCAATGCAGAGCATGTGGCAAGTGGGCACATTGTTCTTACGCTGGAGAAGATGATAACGATGAGGAATGCACTCACGTGTGTTCATTCTGCGCCAGATTTTAGCTGATTGCCCATTATACCCCGCCCGTGCTCATTCTGCCCCGACACCGGGGCAAAATGAGGACAAGGAAGCTTTTTTTTATATCGCCATAACTGTTATTTTTGTGTATTTTTCTAAGTTTTTTTACTGTCTGTAATAATTAAACAATAAATCATCTTAGGAATAAAAGTATTTCGATTTTTTTACGATATTCCTTAAGACTTTCTTCCTTAGGCTTCTTCTCTCTTTATTCCTTAAGGCTTCTCCTACTATAATTGTGGTTAGATCTGTTAACAGCTGACTTGTAGCAACTGAGTGAGGCCCTATGTTCCGCTGGGAAATGTATCATTGTTCCGCTAGAGATCAGCTGCAAGGGCCGTTATAAGAAACAATATTTTAATGTAAAGAGGACTTTTATAGCGATTTGTCTTTATTCGAGGAAAGTCTGTAAATCAACAGATCAAACGAACATAAAGTATTGATCTAGCAAAATGTACATGTTACAAACCTTGTTTTAATGATAAAAAAAAAAATCTACTAATATTCTATTGTAATTATTTATAGGGCCCAATTACTCTAATTCCAATTAAATCTAAATTAACTTTTTGTAAATCGCAGAATGACTTGTTAAGAATGTTGATCGTCTGTAATACATTTTTACATTTACCTTGGTTTTTCTACGTAACATATAATTAAGCAGGGCAAACTGACCGACTACTGAATCATTTATAATGAAAATAAAGTTGTTGTTATTCCGAGGCAGTGTTGTAAATTAAAAAGTCGGTTATTGAAATTCACTTGGATGCTAACATAGCGTACGTTTATTCCATTTTAATCGACGAATCTTTGTTGATATACTTACTTTGTATTAATGATACGCTGATAAATAATCTCATTAAAAATAAACTAATAAAAATTTAATAAACTAATTAAATTTCAACATATAAATTTAAAAAAAAAAAAAAACGCTAAAATTGATAATTATTATTTTTCCTTCGGATTTTTATCTTCAGATATTGTGCAGCAGCTCTTGGGTCGACTCAGCCTCAAGTATTTAATACTTATAAATGAGTACCTGTTCATTTAGGAATAATAGGACTGGTCGAAACGTCACACTGACGTGGCTTTCATATCTATGACCGGCGGACTAGAAACGGAGAGCTTATATTCTCTGCTCCTTATACGCCAATCTAGGCGTTGAGAACCTATTATTTTATTTTTTTTAAATTAAATTTTCTGACCCTGGACAATTAAGGTTGCACCTTAATAATAATAATAATAATAATAATAATAATAATAATTTTATTGCAGGTTATATACAAAGTAATTGCATGCCTGGTGTCAGGGGTTATGCATGTACCTGTACATACAAATACACAGATGTACACACATATATACATATACTCTTGCAAATACATATACACATGTACGCACATACAACATATCCGTACATACATGTAAATACAGAACACACATACGTATCGTACATGCCTATATACATATACATACATACATAATATAATTTTATAGCATAATTTCACACTTATATATAATATATATTTTTAGTAAATACTTATTCTAATGGAGTACAGAGATATTCTTCGATTGTATAAAAACAATGTTTCAGTAACATATTCCTAACAGACTTTTTAAATGGTATATTTTGTAAAATTTTAAATTGTTCTGGCAGTTTATTAAAAAATATTGGACCCCAGTATTCTGGACCTTGTTTTGATTTATTAAGTCTAATTTTTAAAGTTTTATATTTGTTTTTATTTCTTGTATGGTGTGAATGGATGTTTGAATGAGTTGTATATTTTTTTATATGCTTTTTAAAATAAATTACTGTAAAATAAATGAAGATACAAGGTAGGGGTAGAATTTTAAGTTTTTGAAATAGTGGTCGGCAGTGAGCTAAGTAGTTTGCATTAGACAGAATACGTATCGCTTTTTTTTGGATAATAAAAATTTTATTTCTGTTACTGCTTGTTCCCCATAACAAGATGCCATAGCTTAAGTGACTTTGAAAATTTGAAAAGTAAGCCAGTCTTGCCGTTTCACCATCTATAATTGTACTGATCCGACGTAGTGCGAATAAAGTAGATGACCGCTTTTTACATAGCTTGGATATATGGTAATTCCACGTAATATTACTATCTATGAATACTCCTAGAAATTTTAGCTCCTTTTTTTCGCATGTGATTTTTTTATTTGATATGATCATATTTTCTGTTTTGTCGCTGTTTAGTTTTAATTTATTACACCTAAACCATTCTTCCGACTGCTTTCTAGTTTTAGTGGAGTTGACATTTAATGATAATATATCGGATTCTGACGTCAGAAATGAAGTGTCGTCTGCAAATAATATTGTGTCGGAGTCTTCAATATTTGGCGGCAAGTCGTTAATATATAATAGGAATAATATCGGAGATAAAGGCGAACCCTGAGGAAGACCCAGATTAACGTTTTCCATCTCCGAGAATGTTTCGTTGATATATACTATTTGTTGCCGTCCCGTTAAAAAGGATTTGAAAAATTTTAATGCAATACCTTAAGGGGGAACTGGGAGCAAGTGGTCCCCTTAAGATCCAATGTAATGAAAATTTAACAAATTTTAAATTATTGTACAGCAAAATAACGTATGCATTTTACAATAAATAAGCTATATTTTATTATGATTAGTATTGACATTAATAGAAAATGCATATTCCCATGTTAATTTCAGATTTTCGTTGGTATAACCAAAAAATCATTACAATTGATTTCCCGCGAAAAATATAAACAAATATATATTTATCGAAGAAAAAAAAAAAAAATCAGCTGTAGCCACCACAGGACCGACCGCCATCGCAAAGTACTTGTTTAATTTACGCTGCTTTATCAAAAAAATGTCTCAAATAAAAGTTGTTGGATATTGCTTTTATCGTACATCAACTTTTGTTAAGTAAATTCTTTCAAAATATTTCTCTGTAGTGAAATATTCGCAAAAATCTTAAAACAGACACGAGTAAACTCCCATTTCTAGTGTTTTGCCAAAAGTTGATCAACTCGTGCCATTGATGTCAAAAGCTAAATATGAAGTTTCATAAAAATCATTTTAGCCGAATTTTCCTTGCACGTGTACACGGACCGACAGACAAACCGACAAACAGACAGACAGACAGACAGACAGACAGAGACAGACAGACAGACCGACAGATATCATGCTAAAAATAGTCAAAAAGTTATGTAGAGACCTCAATTCGTAGATATCCATCGAAATATCGAAGTGTAAAATCGGTATGATCACAATACCTCCCTTATATATGTTGGCGGTCGGTAAAAAGGATCTTAATCTTAATTAACAAAATTTTGGGGGTTTTTAAATTAAAGTTATGATATTAAAGTTTTTGATATAAATATCAATATCCAATAGCTGGGGGTGTCAAACACATTTTAGTCTGTTTTTCGTACAAAATAATAAGCAGTATAAATAATAAGTTTTTTTCATTAATGCTTCAGAGGCCACAAAAAAACAGACCGCGGGCCATAAGTGACCCGCGAACCAATAGTGCTGCCCCATGAAAATTTTCCTTTTTATATTTTTAAATTTTAATATTTTTAAATTTTAAATAATAATAATACTAACCCATTTTTAATGTATTTAATTTTTAATATCTTTTAAACCTTTTAATTCTAACAGCTTGTTTTTATGAGCTATGCTCAATCTGACTTGATTGTTCAGACAGCAGCGCTGCCAAATTTCGGGTATGCAACTATTTTGTCACTGTCCATATCTATGATAAGGAGTTGCGTCACACTATAACTGATACCATAGTTCTATATTCTCCGTAAGAATAAAATAGGACGTTGCCTGAAGCTGTGAAATTAGCTACACTATGGACACAAGTGTAGCATCTGGCCAAGAATGCATCTATTACTAGAATGGGGATAATTTCTAGTATTTACATTTATTTAATTAGTTTAAATTGACATTATCGTGTCTTTTTAGGTAATATAAGTAAAAATAGAAACATTTAACTTGTATACAAACAAATAAAATAAAATAAATAAAATATTAAATATGTTTGTTGTACTGTTTCAAACTTAAAATTGTTACAAAGTTTGGTGCCACTGCCGTTAGGAGTAAATTAATCGTGGAGAAAGAAGGTATATTTTAAATTTAACCCCAGACATTCCACTTACGAACCAAGAGAAAAAAAAACTGAGAAAGTCATAAATATAAAAAATAATATATACATTTCTTTTTGTAGAATTACAATAATTTTACCAAATACAGTAATATCTTTTTTTTTAAATTGCTAAAAAAAAGTTTGAAAATCTGTTAAATTCCATTTGTAGAAATTTCTCTTACAGATGTCATAATTCTCCGAAATTTTAAAATCGCATCTAAAATTATAAGTTACCATAAGTTAAGTATACATAATGAATATGTCATTATATTTCAGGTTTCTTGCACTGAGATCAAAATTTCTGTCATCAAAAGAACTTGTTTTACCAAAAAGGTTTAAAAAAAATTTAATGTAGGTGGCTTATTTTAGTCGCTAACAAGATGTTTCCTTGGTTTAATGTTTTGTTTTCTATTGTTATGAAATTTGTTTTTGGAATAAAAGGATTACAGGTCTTTGTGTCTTGACCGCCCGTTGATGTCTCCATGCTACACATATGGGCAAATTCAGATTGTTTTATTATATCAAATTTTTAACTGGGGTAGCTTTATATGGTATGAAAGATAAGTTCAAAATCTCAAATTTGGTTAGGAACAAGTAGATGATTAAATAAATAAACGGTTTACAGCAATATACATTAAACTGGGGAATGAAAACAAGGATGCAGAAATAAACAGAATTAGCTTAGGGTGGATAGCAGTGGTGTATTTAGGCGGTGGCACTGTGGCACGTGCCCCTCCCCTTAAAGACCAGGGAATTAAAAATTTAAAAAATTTAAAATAATCATAATTGTAAAAAATTTCAAATTCAAATAATTGTAAAATCAAGACGTCGTACAACATATAGACTATTAGACCGGGAGCTCATGACAGTTTTTGGTCTCCGATTTCATACAGCATGCCTTTTGGAGGAGAGAATATTTACCCTGTGACAACAAAAAAGGGATGGTACTAAACCCTTGCACGCTTTCCGGTCATAGGGAAAATTGCATTTCCACTTGCACAAAATTTTTGTGTTTTTCTCTGATTTAATATTGCTTGCCCTTTTGTCAAAAGAAAGTTATAACAAATTTAAAGTCTTTTAAATATATGCATGCGATTCGGAGGGTCCCAAAGGGCTCAAACGGTCATGTGATCTTGTAATAAAAAAATATGATTTTCCGCGTTTTCATACAGCATGCCTATAATTAAAAGACTTTAAATTTGTTATAACTTTCTTATGACAAATGGGCAAGCAATATTAAATCAGAGAAAAACACAAAAATTTTGTGCAAGTGGAAATGCAATTTTGCCTATGACCGGAAAGCGTGCAGGGGTTTAGTACCATCCCTTTTTTGTTGTCACAGGGTAAATATTCTCTCCTCCAAAAGGCATGCTGTATGAAATCGGAGACCAAAAATGTCATGAGCTCCCGGTCTATATTTTTTATTAGGATCAGTATTGAAATTAATATAAAATGAATATTCCTATGTTCTCCGAGATTTTTTGTTTTTGTAGGTTCGATTAAGAAATCCTTATACTGTCACTCATGAGTCTGTCTGTCTGTTCGGTAGAAATTGTGGCAAAACCTGGATCTAGAAAATTGACATGTATATAACTCTTTGGGCCACATGTAACAAAGATATTGAGAAAAATTTTATTGCGCAAAAAATTATAAACAATAATAAATATATGTATACGAGGTGTGTAAATTCAGTAACAGAACTGGCAACATAGCGTTTGATCTGGCAACATTTGGGACGCGGAACTTAGAGAGGCTGCAGATGAATATACGATTCGCCTTCAGTAAGAGTTTGAACTCGCTAGATTAATTTTGTTGTCCGTAATGATTTTTTTTTGTGGAAAAGTTTTTTCTAATGCGTTCTAAAAATGAGTGATATTCATTTCGAGCAACTCTGTGTGCTATCAGGTTTTGCTTCAGACTTTAAGTGCAACGAAAACTTTTGCAAAACTTCAGCAGGCCTACGGAGACAGTGTTATGTCAAAGACCCAGGTTTTTGGTGGTTTAAGGAATTTTCAGAAGGAAGAGAATTAATTGAAGGTGAATCACGCAACGGAAGGCCTTCATCTTCAAGAAGCGATGAAAATGTCAACAGAATCCGGGATCTTGTGCGTTCAGATCGTCGGTTGACAGTAAGAATGATCGGGGAAGAGTTGAAATTGACTCACACTACCGTTCATCAGATTTTGACAAATGAATTAGGGATGAGAAAAATTTGCGCAAAAATGGTTCCAATAACCTTTCACAGGACCAAAAGGACATCAGGAGGCAAAGGTGTCTTGACTTTTTGGAATCGACTTAAAATGAAACCCATTTTCTGCAACGTGTTATTACTGGTTTAATAAACGAGTTTTAGGCCAGTAAAAACATTCATGTGGCTCCTCAGTCTTCTTATTCGCCTGACTTGAGTCCTTGTGATTTTTTCCACTTCCCAAGATTGAAAAATCACCTCAAGAGACGTCATTTTGGGACTGAAAAGCTGAAAGCTATTCCAGTATCCGAGTTCCAGCACTACTATGAGGATTGGAAGAACCATCTTCAACGCTGTGTGGCTTCCCAAGGAAGTTATTTTGAGGGAGACAATATTGAATTGTAATTCTATTAGAATAAAAAAAAAAAAAAGAAATAAATCAGCCCGGATACTTAATTTACACACCTCGTATATGCTTGTAAGATTTTGTGGGTTATCAAATGAAAGTTCTTGATACATGGCTTAACAATCACATTTTTTTTTTATCAGTAAAGGATAAAATCACCATATTTGTTTTAAATTTTTGATATTACATCAATATTCTACAGCATATTAAGCTAATTCCAAAAACATATTCATATAATGAAAATATGTAATAAGTTCGAAACTACAATATGTTTAAGGCAGCGTTTACCAAACTGTAGTCCGCTACCCGGTTGCGGTCCCCAAGAAAAAAACGGTTCTCAGAAAATAATACAATAACTATTTTATGAAACAAAAAAATCTTGTAGCTTGCAAAATCTGAGACTTTTTGTCATTAAGTTACGATACCTTAGTTTTATTCAGTTACTGAGGACAGCTATTGGGGACAGCTAGTGAGGACAGCTACTGGGGACCTTAAAGGGGCACGTGCCTCTAGTGCCACCCCCCGCTGAATTCGCCACTGCCTGTGATTACGGATAGGTAACAATATTAATTAAGAAAATATTTAGGTTTTTCAAATTATCAACACTATTGCAAATATACCTTAGGAATAAGAAAAGTGTGTGTTTGTTCTTACTTAATCAGCAAGATAACTTGTAATTGTGTTAATACATGAGATTTAATAACTTATATAGTTCGTGCGGCGACTGTAGCATATAATACTTCTGCTACTAGGTTAATCTGGCATTGTCTGTTATTCTCAACTTGTGAAAATTGTCGTGAATTTAGAATTAAGCCGATTGAAACTAAAGATAAAGACTGTCTATCTTTTTTAAGGTATGTATCATATATGTTTTGTTTGTATTAGATTTTATATGGTGTCTACTCTCTAATGTTAGGTATCTACCAGAGACAGTTGGTGGGATATGCTGTTATGAAGTGAAATTTCGCAATTTGCAGCACCTATGAGCGAGCTGGTGTTTAGGACACAACTATCTCTAGAAGTGCCCCTCTCTAAATAACGCGGTTTAGCACATCCTACCTGTACAAACTACCAATCACAGGTGTCTAATCGAGGCTAAGCAAGGAAAAGTATGTACACAACACTATGTGTGACTACGCTTCAGCTCAAACTATCATATTCGCTACAATACCGTTTACCAATAATATACTGGAGGTAGGAATTATGCCGTTACTAAATTATGTTATATAATAGGTTTGGAAAGATCATAATGAGCTATTACCGACTGGCACACGTTAGATCACATTAAACACATATTAAACGAAAGACAAAAAATGTTTCGAGATGCACCACTTGTAGATAGATATTAAATTAAGGAAAATTTGTATCTGCACTTCAAAGAATAACTATCATAAAATATTATGAACCAATAAAAAAATTAATATCTTATTTCATAAGAAGGTTAGTAATTATTGAATATTAAATAGTTTTTAACGCCGCCGTTTAGTGACGTAGCTGGTCGCAAGAGTGTTTAAGATTAATATTAGGTGTACCGGAAAGTTTTTTCGTTTATTTGGATTTATTAAAATAGAAACAAATCGAAATAAAATCAGTGGCGAAAGGAGACCTCCGCTAGACTTGCCTTCCCATAAAAAAAATAATAATATACAAAAATAATTTAAAAAAATTCAAATTTTTTTTAAAAATTAAAAAAAAAAAATTATGTTTATCTTCAAAAATACATCAAATTATGTTTTATATAAATTTTTGGCCAAGGCTTGGTTTACTTGTTACGATTTTTTTTTAAAGTTTAATAACTTCCGTTTCCGGTTTCGGATTTTAATAAAAAACAATAGGGTTCTTCCCAATTATTAGAAGAATTTTTTAGTACCAGAACTAACTATTTAAGTTAAACTGTTCTTGAGTTATCGTGTATACACACACACACACAGACATACATACACACACACAGACACACACAAACACACACACAAATACACACGTACGGACGACACTTCGAAAATAGCTTTTTTGGATTCCCTGGACCATGAAACATGGTCATCAGTCAAAATCTCGACATAGAAAATTTTCGCGATTACAATACTTGCCCCTTATATATTATATATTGAGTAAAATAGTTACTATTGTGATCTATAACACTCTGCCATTTATCAGGAAGAGAAAATATTCCGTTTTATATAATTCCTTATTTTTGAAGGAAAAAATTGTTCAAGGCTCATTTTAACATGATTCATATCTCTGTCTTGTTTCTTAAAAAGTGTTCCAGTGACCGAAATAAGTGATAGTCGGAGGGTGAAATGTCTGGTGAGTAGGGTGGGTGTGTTAGAACCTCCCAATCAAGCTCGAAAATTTTTTAACGAGTCTTTTTTTGGTGAATGAGGTCAGGCATTGTCGCTTTGAAGAATAACTCCTCTTCTATTCACAATTTCTGGCCGATTTCTGGTCAAGTTCTGATTCAGTCGATCCAATTGTTCACAGTAGAGATCATAATTAACACTTTGCCCCGGTTTTAACATCTCATAATAAATTATTTTAGGGCCTTCCAGATCGAAGTTCATCATCCAAGCATAAATTTCTTGATTTAAATTTTTTAAACCACTGTTGACATGTGCGTACACTTAGATTATCACCATAAACAGTGCAAATGTTTTATGTAGCAACTGTAGCAGATTTTTTTATGGTACTCATACAACAATAAACAACATAAAAAATGTTTTGATGAAAATTCTTCCGCCATTTTATAATGCAAGGGTTTTAAATGAGACGAAAACAATAATTAGGTACTCAAGAATACAGAGTTTAAACAAAACGCAAAAGACGTCTGTTTAATTCAGCGAAAAAGTCGTGACTAGTTCGCACACTGCACTAATAATAAAAACTAAAAAACTTTCCGGTACATCTAATATGTGCACAAATGACGCCAATGATACCCATAATTTTTTCATCGTTGAATAATCATGTTATGACCTTTTTTTATGTTTCATTCAAAAGTTATGACTTGCCTAAACGACCGTTAGCATACCCCATTTTATTTTCTGGCAAGGTTTTACCGCGTATTTTGACTCATATGATAACTTTTAATTATTTATTTGTATTAATTATTTACGACAATCTGCTTGAAAATGCTCGAATGTGCGAAACTATTCGCAGTACTATAATAAAGATTATACAAAATTAACATTATATTTATTCGGTGGAAATCCAAGAAAATCCCTTACAACTACTATTACATAACCACCAATAATCTTATACATTCTATATTCATTGTTGTTTCTAAAAGGAAATTACACATCAAATAATTAAAAATAATATTTACATGGTTTACTAAGTTCATTTAGAATTTAATTTCTGCTACTGTAATAATACAAAAATAGTGGTAATAATTCATCTATCTCATTAAAAAATGATGTGAGCTTCCGAGAGAACTAAATAAAGCCCACGGAGTGACTGGACCAGAGGTCGTTAAGTCTACACAGTAGAATGAATTGTTGAGATGATTTCATTATTTATGTGCTGTAGTTTATTTATTTGTAGGTACATGTTTCCGCCTACCGACTACAAATGGAAATCATCTTCTACGGGTATCACTCAGGGAGTGTCTACCCACATGACTGTCTACTGTGCGCCGTTAGAATTGTTTCATAACTTACAGACAGACAATATGTTCGCAAAAACAACCAGCCCTCTAACTCCGAATACATGAAACTACTACTTATAAATTTTATCATGAAAAGCTCACAAACAATAATGGTCAGCAACGGAAAAACCAAATTCCATCAATTATTCAAGAATTGTGTTTTCTAATTTTCACAAAACACTGTAAAGTGGAGAAAGGTGGTTTCTGAAATAAACGATTCATTTATCTTTAGCGCTAGTAGACGATAATAGACAGGATGGGCATAGATTAAAACTTAAGTGGGAAACAGAATGCACCGAGTTCTACGACGCGTTGACGGCGTTCGTACGCCGCAATATGTCAGAAGAAAGTTAAAACCAAGCTGTCGTATGCAAGTGCACAGAATGGACAACGTCCTACGCCGTTGATGCTGAATGTTCGTCAACTTCCAACTTTTGACGCCGTTGAACGTTGACGCATAACACCTAACCTCAGTTTTTACTGAATGGTAAAGTGTTTGTATGTATAAATAACTTGCATACAACATAAATAACATCACACACAAGTCTTCATCATCCATTATACTTTTAATAAAAGAAAGCGCACGTATAAACACAGATATAGGTTGTCAAGGGACACTTGACGGCGTTAAAAATTATTGCATTGTGGGCAGGCGAAAATCTCAACGGCGCTGACGCAACGCTGTCGCAAATGACGGCGTGCTGACGGCGTAGCGCGCTGTGCATTCTGTTCCAGGCTTTAAGAAGGACACTACGCGTCTTTATACTTTTTCTAATCGAGTATTCAGTATGTGGGATACCTTGCCGCACTTAGTTATCGATACTACGTTCATCATCAATTTTAATAATGAACTGGACCTTTACCTGTATTCCGTAAGCAACCATCTTACCATGATAAGTAATTAATTAATAATTAAAACCTTTTTTTGTCTTGATGCAATACCGTCTTCCCTTTAAATTAGGTCACTAGATTGTTCTTTTTTTATATTATATCCGATTTTTAAAGAAATTAATTTCAACAGATGTTTTCCTGTGATGAAAACGAATGTCTTGTAATTTCATCATTTAAATATCAAGTTTTTATCACATCCTCTATCATCTAAATGAGATAAACATCCTTTTGACTCACTAGCCATTAGTATAGATCAATATTTTACAAACAGTATATAGAAATATATGTTTTTCCATTTGGACATTCCTACGGCTCTTCTAGAAGTAAATAATATAAGTTTTATTACTTTTGGCTAATCTTTAATTCTGTCTTGTTGTCTCCTGGTATAGAAGATCTGGGAAATAAATGATAGGTAGATGAACTACAAGAAGATCTAGCAAAAATTGTTATACATGGTACATGGAAACAATTGGTATATAACTGAGCAAGATAGTGAAACCTTACGGTCAAGAATCTACCAACGTCAAAGAGATTCATGAAGGGATATAAAAAGAGAACGGAAATAGAATAACTAGAATGGATGACAAAAGAATAGTAAAGGTTTCCAGAAAGAAATGAATCACCAGTGGGGAGGAGAAGCACAGACAGACCAAAGATAAGATGAAGTAATAAATTAAAAATATATTAAAACGAGGCCAAACTAATGATAAAATTGCACATGCGTAGGAAAGGAATAGAAAGGCTGAGAAAAAGAAGAAAATGCATAGAAGAGTTTATATTGTAATTCGAAATTAAGAAAGAATATGTGGGGACACAAAGGAGTAAAGAAGGCAAATATAGCTATTCTAAACAAGATGTATTAAATTTTTTCTTCTTCCATATGGCATTGCAACCCATCATGGCTCGTCCTCTTTCATTAGCCTCTTCCATAGAACTCAATTCATAGTTACTCTTCACATGTTAAGCTTATGGTGGCATCAGTGGCATCAGTGTATAACATCAAGTGTTATCTAATGAAGTTATATGAGGAACTCACTATAAAATGCGGTATACCCCAGGGGTCTATTCTTGGGCCTCTGCTATTTTTAATATATATCAATGATCTACCTCTTTTTCTAGACAAAATAAAAACCATTCTTTATGCAAATGATACAACTTTGCTAACACAGTCCTTAAAGTTTCACGAACTTACTCATAATATCAATCGGTCTATAAAATTTGCAGAAGATTGATATGCACTAAGCCTTAATAATTCTAACTACCAATATCTAACGACAATGCTGTTAAATTTCTTAGAGTAACCATAGGTCCAAATCTGAACTGGGAAAAACATGTAGAAGAAATTGCTAATAACTTGTGCAAGATCATCTACTGCATAAGAAATATAAAAAAATATCGTTACTCGAGATGTTCTAATGACAGCATACTACGGCCTATTTCAGTCAAGAATGACACATGTATTACTGGCATGGGGTCATTCTCCACATACGGCAAGAATATTTAGGCTGCAAAGGCATGTTGTTAGAATTATTGGTGACTTAGCATACAGGCAAGACTGTGAAAACATTTTTATAAATTTGAACATATTGTCACGGGGTGGATTCAAGAGCGGACATCTTTTCTACAAAATTTATTATATTATAATAATTTTACAATACAATACTGTCAGAATGGCTGCTGTGTTGACTGTTAGCGGCTGATGTCAGTCCCGTTCTTGCCCCGGCTTCTCCAGGATCGGTCGAACCACACCATGTATCCGCACGAGGCGGACACGTGGAGAAGCCCTGTAGACGGCACTCACATCTCGGGTTGGTGACTTGACGGCTGGTCCTCGGGTAGCGTGCTCACAAAAAATGGTCGAATGAATAACTAACTGACTCAATGAATCACTGACTAACGACTCTACTCCCTAAGACCATTTTATAACTGTTAACCAGGACACTATGACGTCAAGTCCTACCTCAATTGTTTTGGAAACATTATTCATTTGTGTAATTGTTGGCAGCAATTAAAGACCATAATCGGCACAATTGAATAATGTTTATCAACAAATCAGAAAGTAGTTCAAAACTTATGTTGACAAACACGCAACACTCTGCACATTCTTTAATTCCCAAAACCGCAAGTCAGCAACCGCGACCTACACGGCCTAAAGGCCGCTCAAGGAATTGGGACATTAGCATACAATTATATCATAATTGTGACAATATTGACACTACCCTCACTTTATATATTATATTGTTTAACCCACGTTCATTCTAATATAGCTGACCAAACACTACAAATGGATGTACACAATTACAATACAAGGGGTAAAGATTTGATAAGACCTGGTTATGTGAGACTCGTGTCTTCACGATACTCACTAATTATTACGCGACATGTTTCTACAATGATACTACAATTTAATTTTGTAATAAAGAAAACACGAAAAGAAAAAGCATTTTACAATTTCGAAGAATATTGGAATTGTGATTTTACAACAATTTGTTCTAATAATTAAGTTAATTTAATGATAAATGTACGCGTGTATGATTCCTTCGAAGTAGTATGTATTTGTATCTTTCCTACTTCATTTTTTTGCAGTTGGTGTATAATTGTATTGCAACCATCTATAACTGAATTGTAAATCTCTTAAAAACAAACAAATAATAAAAGAACGAATCTATTTTTCCGATGTAATGTCGATTGCGGTGTTGTTAGTTTGGAATTCGGTTTCGCCGCAGGAAGGCGCATAGCTACAAATGAACAGTTAGGTTAGGAGATACACCCACGAGGCAAGGACGTTCGCCGTCCAATACCGCTCTACTCGCTCTATTGTAAACAGTTACCTTTGTTATATGCGCACCGTAACGTACCTACACAACGCCCAGATAATGGATTTAATTAATGTTAACGCGATATTACAGCAAAATACATTGTACTACAAAATATAAAAAATATTTGCAACAAATTATAACATTAAAAATATAGGATATTTAGAAAAAACAATTGTTGTACACATGGGGCAGCCAGGATTTTGTCTTGGGGAGGGCCGTATCAATTTCGAGGGCACGCAGGCCGCATACGGCCCTCAACCTCTTTTTTTGTGGCCCCTGAAGCGGTAATCAAAATCACTTGAGCTTATTTAGGGGAAAAATATATTTAAAAATATAAAATATACTCTCTTCCCCTTTTCTGTTCATAAAAAAATGTCAAGAAACCCTTCGGGATATTTAAAGTTCCGTCACTGCTTATCATTTTGTATGTAAAATAGACTGCGACCCAAATCAGTTCGACACCCCTGATGTTGGATATTGATGTATATATCAAATAATAATTCCATTATTTGTTGATAAAAAAATTTAATTGTTAATCCATGTATCAAAAACTTTCACTTGATTTTTTCTTCGATAAATACATATTTATTTATATTTTTCGCGGGATATATTTTTGAAGTCTCAATATTTCTCTTACTTATGTTCAGTTCTCTAAATCAGCCGCTTGGCCACAATTTATACCGAACGAACAGACTCATGTGACGGAATATGGATTTCTTGATTATACCTACGAAAACCTAAAAATAACATGTAAATATGTATTTTTTGTTAATTTCAACACTAATCTTAATAAAATATAGCTTATTATTATTGTAAAATAAATAAGTTATTTTACTGTACTGTTATTATGATAAATTTGTTAAATTTTCATTTCGTTGAACTTTCAGAGAGGGATTGTCCCCCCCCCCCCCCTAAATACGCCACTGTTGTTCAGTACAACTTATATCAGTCCTTTTTGTGTGTAAACCATCATAATATCAAAAATACCTAAGAAGATAACTGATATTCACATTTATCTACAAAATAAAACCAAATACCAATTTTAAGAGCGCGATTGTCTCCAAAACTACCGTCAGTTTTGGAGACAATAAAGACAATAAAAAATATTTCTACTATTTCTATTCTATTTCACGTTTGAGGTGTCATTTTAAAATTACATTCTGAAGGTTATACCGAAGTCAGATTTCCACTTTATCTAATCTGAATCGAGTAATTAGTTGTTTAAAACAGTTTTATCATTTGACTGGGCAAATATTTTAGTCGATGTGTCAGGGGGAAAAAGGATCAACGCTCCCCTTCATATAATTCGGTGGAGCATATCGGAGGTATTGTTTTAAAACTTCGAAAAGAACAAATTGAAACGACGCGATGGGTTTGGGTTTATTTATAATAGATTAAATAATTTAATGCAATTATTGCAAAAACTGTCCTTTCTATAATATATTATCCAATATTAGTCCAAAAATAAAACAATAACAACCATGAAATTACTTTTCTTCACAATTTTGTCTTAATATTACTTTCTAGCAAACGATTTAAACAAAAAAACTTAATCTTAACTTTTAAGAGGAGATTTACGCGTATTATAGTTGTAAATTTATAGAAAAAGAGATTATTACTTTCACATAAGATGTAAAAAGGGATCAATGTCTATTGATCTGGAATTATGAGAGGAATCGGATCTTTGCTTTGCTAACTTGATCATTGATTCGATTTCAACAGATACGAATTAGTGCAGAACGATTAACAGAGATGGAGTTAAATATTTTCAAGTAAATCATTGTTAGTAGACCAAGAGCGTACACAGACTTTTTTTACACAGACTTTTTTTTACGCAGACTTTTTTTGTTGTTACTGAAAATTTCAAGAAAATACATTTCATTATAACTTGGGAACTACTATACCGATTTTAATAAAACACAGCCTAAAATGTAACCGGATCATGTAGCTACAGATGAAAAAAAAATGTTGTGAAGTGTGAATTTTCACACATTGCAGGGTTTCGCAGGTATATAATAAGTAAAAACGGCATGCTGAGTGTGTAGGACAAATTTTGCTTTGTAGTAATCACGGCAAAATGAATATTTTTAAAGTAATTTATCGTCTGTTAATCTAAGAGCTTTAAAAACAAATGTTTTTATGTTAAAATATTTTTTTGTTAATTTTAATTCGAATACCTAATACCATTATTTAGGTTTCTAAATATGTGCAGTATTTTTTTTTTTTTTCATATAGCAAGGGTCATTAAGATTTTGAAAATTGAGCCTATGGCTTCCATTGGTTGTTTTAAATCATATGCTCCGCCCCTCTTGTTTCGTATACATGACACATAGAATGAAAATATAATTCCAACAATTACAACTGGTTATTAAATTTACGCTCTTAAAAATTAAATGAAACACTTGCCAAAATATTTCTGCCTTTCCTACACTTCAAGTATTTTCTGAATTTGTGAACCCCGCTCTTCAAGTGATTTTCTGAATATCTGCGCCTCCTTTTCATCGCTTTTTTGATTTTCTTTTCTTATATTATGAAGCATATATTGTATATATAATAAATATTTACTTAAAATCCTTTCACGATGTTTCTTTATCTCAGTAGGCTATGGTAGGGTGACAGTTTTGTTTGTAGCCACAAAAAATAATTAGACATGTGAAAATAAAATATAAAATATAGACTTTTTTGTGTTTGATAGATTTTTTTTAATATCAGTTGATAATATGTTCAAGTATATTAATTGAACATAAAATATATACAAATAAGATTGGAAGAATGTCATTATTTTGTAATATCAAATTTTATGCAACCAAACAAAAAAAATATCATGGCTTACTCAGATGAGCAATGGATTATATTTAAAACTAGTGGTGTGCCGGCTATCCGTATCCGTATCCGCGGATTATCTGCAAAAAATAAAAATCCATACTCGGGTCCGTTTTTCTAAGGCGGAATTTAAACAAATATCAAAAATTTAAATTAGTTTTCATACAAGCTTGCATCTAAAAATGCCCAACGTGGAGTAAATTTTATTTTGGCGTTTAGACTGATCCCCCCCAAGAAGGAGGAAAATAAAAATAAAAACACACAAACACACTGGAAAATTTAAAAAACAGAGATGAGGATCTTTTTTTTTTATGTCGTCACTTGTATTTTAGAAGTGTGGACCCTTTTTTTAGGTCATCACTTTGTATTTCCGAAGCGAGGACCTTTTTTTTTAGGTCATCACTTGTATTTTAGAATTGAGGACCTTTTTTGTTTTAGGTCATCACTTTGTAGTTTCGAAGCGAGGACCTTTTTTTTAGGTCATCACTTGTATTTTAGAAGTGAGGACCTTTTTTGTTTTAGGTCATCATTTTGTATTTCCGAAACGAGGACCCTTTTTTCTAGATCATCACTAGTATTTTAGAAGTGAGGACCTTTTTTGTTTTAGGTCATCACTTTGTATTTCCGAAGCAAGGACCTTTTTTTTTTAGATCAGCACTTGAAATTTAGAAGTGTGAACCTTATTCGTAATTTAAATAATTTTCTCTTCCGCCCCCTCCCCAACAAAAATTCCTGGGTGTGCCACTGAGACTGATGTTAAGTCGAGCATCACATTATTTGCTGGATGTTTTCGCAGCTGCATTTAACCTGTACTGCATTCTAACAATTGAACGGTCTATAAGCACAGCGTGATATATCAAACTATGCCTTCAAGGTCTCTGTACTTATATGGAATATCCGTATCCGTATCCACGGATCAGAAAACAAATAATCCCTATCCGTATCTTTAGTCAGAGTGAGGCGTTAGGTGGCAACCCGAACCATGACAAATAAAGATTTTGAAGATTTAAATACAATTAATTGTACGTCTTATAAACGTGTTGAACAAAACACTCGATTATGTACTTTTTTACGCAAATAAAAAAGTTTATGTTAAGGAGATATGATTAAAATATTTTCATAATAACTCTATTTTTCATGTTGCTAAGTGTCTATATTTCTGCCTATAACAATATGGCTCGATTAAAAAACCATTTCCCACTTACAACTACCCATTAAGTTTTTACGCATTGAGCTGACGCCTTTAGCAATATGAACCGTTACTCATATGAAATGATGCAGAAAGGGTAAACAGGTTACGGAACGTTCTTCCGGTGAGTCCGGTCAATGCGATCACCACGCCACTACGCCCGAACTATAAAGATGCTGCTCCAAACGGGCGTGGTACTGAAATAGAAAGTATTTAAAAGTCTTATCTGCCCTATATCTTGATTATGAGGGACAGTTAATCGAATTATTATAACTAGAGTTAGGACATATTTAGGCCTAAGCCTACACTGTCGATTGCGAGCGGCACGTTTTTTTTTTTCAATAAAAACTATAAATTTTCTTTATTGCCGTACTAATGAAATGCGAAATTCATACTTTATCACTTTTGAATACACTCATAATCTCTCAAATTTAACTGTGAAGACATAACATAGTCACCGTATTAAGATTTTTTATACATATATAGTTTTCAACTTGAAAATATTAATAAAAACAGATGATCAAAAAGAAAATGTTAAAATAAATATGAAAAAAAATCACCTAATAAAAAAATTTATGTGAAGTGTGAATTTTCACACATTTCAGGGTTTCGCAGGTATTTAGTAAGTGAATGATAGTTATTTGGGATGCCAAAACAAATTTTATGTTAAAAGATTTTTTCATTAATTTTAATTGTGATGCCTAATACCATTATTTGGGTTTCTAAATATTTGCAGTATTTTTTTTTTTATATAGCAAGGTTCATTAATATTTTTAATATTGCTCCTACGACTGCCATTGGTTGTTTAAGTCAATAACTCCGCCCCTCTGGTTTCGTATACATTCAAACATAGAATTAAATTATAATTTCAACACTTCCCACTGGTTATTAAATTTACGCTTTTAAAAATTAAATGCAACATTTGCCAAAATATAACTAGAATTTTGACAAATTAATTTAAACAAAATAAAAATGCAGAAAAAATAAAAATTGACGGGAATCGAACTAGTTTGCAACTTACGAAGTGAGAACGTTACCACTGGACTACGGACGTTTACTCGTTTACTGTGTTAAATAGCGGATTAAATATTTTACATATTCTAGTTAAAAACACAAAAATGCGTTATTTTCCGAAAACATAATCTGATCAAAAATTCCTGTTGTATTATTCCAGTTCAGACCAATGTACATTACTTTTTTTTTCAGATTTTTAGTTTAAACCATCTGGGCTACAGGGTGTGGGACAAAATTTTTTTTGCACAATTTTGGCAAACTTCGCGTCAAAATAATTTATTTTGCAAAAATAAAATTTTGATCGTTAATCCACGTACCAAGGGCTTTCATTTGATACCCTACAAAGAATTGTAAAAAAATATATTTTTTTTTCGATGGGCATATATTTGTTTATATTTTTAGGGGGATATGTTTTTTAGATGTTTTAGTATTTTTCCTATGAGAGGGTCAAAGAGTTGTATAAGCTTGTTAAATTTTAACTCTCTAGGTTTAGCCGTTTGGCTACAATTTTTACCGAACAGACAGACAGAGAGACAGACGACAAAATGACGGTATAAGGGTTTTTTGGTCATACTTACAAAACCCTAAAAAGGTAATTGTATCAACTTATAGGAATTTGTTATAGTCCGTTCAAAGGTGAGAATGCAGTATTGCTCTTATGACAAATGGGAGCGGTGTTGCCAAATGTTGTAAAATGCCAAATGTGTTAATTATAATAATATGAAAAACTCGTATGATTTACAAAAATCAACATTTATAAAACTCAAAATAACACTCAACAAAAACAAATGACCATTTGTAGAATACTGCGTCTTCACAGATCAGCGCTTTTTAGAGCTGGCAACGTCGACAAGCAAGAAAAGGATAGCGTCATTGTATAAACCCATTAGAGAGTATGAAAAAGAACTACTCCATATGTCCTGTACTGCAAACTCACCTTTGAACGGACTATAGAATTGCAAGCTATAATGCAGACTTTATCTAAATATTCGTTAGATAAATAATTTCTGCTTTCCGTACGAATATTTTTAAATCTTGAAAAAGTTCTTTTGACTTCACAAGTAACGACGGGGGCTCTGCAAAAGTAATTTCGATATTGATTAAAATATGGGTTTAAAAAATCGGGGCAGTCATCGGAATAAATTTGGGTTAATATACAAAGGTCTGGATTTCTCTGAAGAACTACATCAATTTTATTTTTATTATTAAATAAAGGCCGTAGTTACCAGATACTTGTTTTTTTTTTTATTTATTTTTTTTTATTTTAATGGTCTTTGCTGCTTCGGCAATTAACCAGGACAATTCTTATTCTTTGAAACATTCCATGCCTGAACGGGATTCGAACCCGAGATCTTAGCAACGCAGAGCGCATGTGTTACCACTACGCTACGCCGGTCGGCATTAAAATTATCTTGTAATCCCTCGACGTTAGTTCTATGAGTCTTTCCATCTAGTTCTATGCAATTTTGGTGTCCTATTCATCCTACTGATTTTTATTGCTCGAGAAGATAGTATATCAAGAAGAAAACTGATATAAAATGCAATAACTTATTATTATGCCACTATATTTCTTTTGTAGCAGGTGCTATAGGAGTATTAATTTCATTTTATAGTTACTGAGTATGTTTTTTGGTAAGAGTTATGACTTAAGTGTTCTATTAACGGTAGTATTGGACTTTTATAGCGGATGCTGGGATCATAGTGCTCTCAAAATTACTCTTTAAATGTAGTTATTAACGTAATTGATGTGAATATGGCCTATATACTATTTTCGTATCGAAATTTGATTAAGAAATTATTACGAGTAGAACGAATTTAATGTAGATGAGATTTTGTGCACAAAAAAGACACAGCAAAAAATATGGTTATTTTTTTTTATATAAGATCAAATTTAAACATTTCTTTCATTCTCTCTCTCTCTCTCTCTCTCTCTCTCTCTCTCTCTCTCTCTCTCTCTCTCTCTCTCTCTCTCTCTTTCTTCCCTCTGTAGGTACTGTCAATCAATTGACTATAGGGGAAACTTCCTAAGCGCCCTGACATCTGGTGGCAATTTGTGAAAGATACGAAAGCCACATTGTTTTGTTTTGTTCAATGGAGAAATACGTGTTTTTTTGTTGTTTGTGTTTTATTTTTGTGTATCATGGAAAAAAACAATCAATTTTGTTGTGTGCCGCAATGTAAATCGTGAATAATGAAGAATCCTTCTTAAACATTCCGTAATTTACCTAACCTAACCTAAATCGAAAAAAATATCAATTGAAACGACGTTTGGAGGCAGTGAGAAAGTGGATCGTAGGTTTTTATGGACTCAAAAACTAAAAATGGGCAAAAATCCAAGCCCATGCATGCATGTTTGCATTTTATGGAAAGTGATTTTTTACGTCCAAAAAAAGACTGAAAAAGAGCATTTATCGCATCCAAAATTTGCCTAAATCATCAGTTGATATATTAAAAGGCCCTTCTACTTTTTCAGGACTCAAAAACTAAAAACTCAAAAACTAAAAGGGCCTTTTAATATATCAACTGATGATTTAGGCAAATTTTGGATGCGATAAATGCTTTTTTTCAGTCTTTTTTTGGACGTAAAAAATCACTTTCCATAAATGCAAACATGCATGCATGGGCTTGGATTTTTGCCCATTTTTAGTTTTTGAGTTTTAGAGTTTTTAATTTTTACTAATATATTTACCATATTTTAGTTGTTATTATATTGACAGAGAGTCAAAAAGAATTAAAAATACAATGAAAAACTAAAAATATCCTTGAAATTTCTTTAGAATAGTATATTATTACATATCTTGTAAATCGTAGATTACCTTTAAATTAAAAAAAAACTCGGAAAACAGGAAAAATACAACTCGTGTTCATTTTCACCATGTAAACAAATACACGAATAACAGTTTAATGTGGCTTTCGAGTGTTCCAGCTTTGCCGCATACGGCGCTGCAATCTTAAAAAGTTTCCCTTATATAAATTCTGAAATAATCCGTGAAGGTAACTACGACTACGATTAGACAAGATTAGAATCGATAGACTACGATTTTATGTATGCCGGGTTGCGTACCAAAACATTAAAACAGGAGAAAACAAGTAAAGAAATAAATGTCAAACGTGAATGAACATAAATATTTCTATCAAATATATTAAAAAGGTAAAGAAAATATTGATCATGACATAGTAATTGACATGAAGTTGAGTTACAGTTATCTACAATTTGTTAATAAATACTCCAGTATCATAAGCAAATAGCGCCATTTCAAAATTTGTAGATGCAGGTAAATCATGTAAATAAATAATAAAAAGAAGGAGGCTGAGAATAGAGCCTTGGGAAACTCCAGCTGATATTTAAGGTATATTTGGAGTTCCCCAAGCCAGTGTCATCAAATCTGTGCTGTAGGTATAAAGGAAGCATTTTGGTACATCCGGTATAAATAAACAATTAGGAAAATAAGAAAGTAAAACTGATAATTGACTAACACCAATAATAAAACAACATTTATCGTTATAATTTATACACGGTTATGTTGCGAAAGGTAAACTCATATTATCGAGTATTAAGAAACGATTCGAAGTATATAAGGATTTATAGTTTCCTGATAGAATAAATATTCAAATCAAGCTAAATATGACTTAATTATGGATTGTTTAATCATAAAAACTAACGATTTAACCATTCCATCAATAATCCTTCGCATACTACTTAATCCAGATATATTAACAACTACATATAAAACATAAATTATGTCACTTAATGTCATTAAATCAAGGAAATATTTTTGTATACAATCTATCATTCTTAAATAATTAATAAATAAAATTAAAATTATATATAAAATTTTTCACCAACAAGATAAGTTTGCTGGAGAATAATTTTAACCCTAATGATGGAGATTGGTATGGAGAAAGTACTAATTCCTTTTTTTGCACAACTAGCCCTAAATATATTCCAGTAGAAGAATAACATAAGATGAAGAAGAAGCGGATCAACGATAATACAATCCTTCTTAAGATACTATTATATAAATCCGGGAAAAATATAATTTAAAACTAGTTGCCGTATAAAAGGAGTATGTCGAAGAAGATAAGAATGCTGATCTGTTTTAGAATGAATTGAAGAAATATATAAAATAGTTAAAATTTAAAAATAATGTTCCTTATTGTTTAAGTCGAGAAATAATTTACCTTTACACATTACTACATTAAATGTTAATTTATTGTCAAGTATTAAACCAAGATTCTTAACATGATTTCTGGGAAATTTAATAATAATAATAATTAGCCTAAAATTATCCCATTCTTTGGACAAAGGCTCCATGTCTTTCCATTGTGTCCTGTTTTGAGCGATGCTGGGCCAGAGAGCACAGGCTCTTTTACTGATGTCGTCTCTCCATCTTATCTTTTGCCTTCTTCGTGACCTCGTCAGATGGCGACCAGAAAGTTGATTTCTTTGTCCACCGGTTGTCTTTTAGGTATGCTAATCTTTAAATGTAAATCTTTAACCTGTAAATCTTTAACCAATTTTTTTATGGGTTTCTCTATTTGGTATATTTTCTTGGAGTTTTACTCTGAGTATGGATCTTTCCATTTTTCTCTGAGTAACCAGATCTTACCAAAACTCTGCCAGTTTTTCTTAATTTTTTTAAGACTTGGTATCCGTAAGAAATGGCAGGAATTATACAAGAATTAAACACCTTTATTTTAAGTGTAAGAGGTATATATGGCTTCAAACTTTTTTTCAGATGTTTTGGCGACCATAAAGTCTTCGTCAACCGGTTTTCATCTAGGCTGCTAGGTGTCCTGCCCATCTCCAATTCAACCCTCCGTAGCAGTCTGTATAGTCCGTACCAAATTAGTTTTGAAGATCGCAATAAAATAATAAAAGTTAGGGAACTCATAAAATTACAATAGAAGTGATATAACTAGGCGTGTCAACCCATAGCCGTAGGGATTAGCTTTTTACATTACGCATCTTACTTAAAGGATTAACAAAAACAAGTATACTTATTTATTACTTAGATAGTACTTAAACATATGTATGCGCCACTGACCGTAAACTATTTACAACGTGGTTGTAAAAATGAACGCTAGTTTTTTTTGTAGTTTAACAATGTGATTATAATAATACGGGATAATTGGTTTATGCCGATCTTCAAAAATAATAAAATAAAAAATATAAAAAATAAAATAATGGTATGTTCTATAACATCTCTAATTCATTTTTTCTTATAAATTTCTCTATTTGGTATTTTGTGGATGGATCTTTCCATTTTTCTCTAAATAACTACCAGTTTTCCTTAGTTTTTAAGGGCGGGAATTATATAAGAGTTAAACACCTTACTTTTAATTGTAATGGGTATATTTTGCTTCACCACTTCTTTAAAAAAAAGTCAAATTCCCTTTCTTTTAACTTTAATTTTGTTCTTGTCATTGCTTTATTTCCATAGATTAGTGCTTATTTATTTTTAGTTAAATTCTTGTTCATTTTCCATTTTTATCGCTGCTCGAATTTCAGATGTCAGAGCACTTCCTATTTATGATTGGTTGCTTATTGACATTCCACTCTTATCACTGTTCTATCATGGCCACTACCTGATGTAGCCGCCCGGGTGCATACATTCATAAGAACGCACTTTACTAGAATAAAACCCGAATGCCGCTGGTGTGCAGAACGCTGCTTCTTTGATGAGCCGCTGGTGATGGCAAATTCTCAGAACACCCGCACGCGACAGTCTTGTGCTCCAGTTTTATATTTCGAAGTACATTCCAGTCTCTATAACATCTTTATTCATTCCACTTTTATTTCTTCGTTTGTGTGCTTTGTAAAAGTTCTTATATTTTCTCTTCTTCTCGGCTTGGCATAGGTATCCGTTAATTTGTATGTTCGTCTACGATCAGCCGTAGGCTACCTACTGCCCGTATTTATCTATAGATTTATCCTTTAACCACGCCATATAGCACAATAGGTGCTTCAAGGTTCTTTAGATTTATGATATATTTTTTAATCGATTGGCATGCCTTGCAGACCAACTAAACATTATACACTTTCTCTTTGTGGGCTAATTGGTAAGTTGTCTGTACGACTGTATCCGTTAGGCTTTCCTTTTACTGTATCTAGCTACCCTGGAACTGTTTTGTATTTAATTGTCACTAGAGGTGACCACGAGTTGAATATATTTTTATTATATACATCCTTGCAATACGATGATTTAGCTTTATTAGTTTTTGCAATGTAATCACACCTTGAGTGAGATTATAGAGCAAAAAATTAGAACAATTACAAGGCAAATAAAGCTTGAAATAAATAATCTACAGCAGTATATATCATATTAATTAATCAACACATTTTATTTATCTATATAGAAAAAATCCATTTTTTGGTCCTAGCAGCATTAAAACCTTTTAAAAAATCATGAAGAGCCGTATTTCATAATCAGTTCACTATAAAAAATATTTTAGTGAACAATAAAATTAATAATAAGGATAAGTTGGATAATAGTGGGGTTTACCAAATCAATTGTATATGAATTACTTGTTTTAAGTAAGGAAATTGTATCTATTTCATGCCCCGTTTTCATTTTATGGAATACTAAAGATAGGGTGACCAGATTTCAGTGAAACGTAACCGGGACATAGGAAAAAAAAGAAAGTCCTCACTCTCCAGATCCAAGTAAAGAGCAAAAAAAAGGTCCTCACCTCCTAAAATCCAAATGATGAGCAAAAAAAAGTCCTCACCTCCCAGATTCAGGTGAAGAGCAAAAAAATGTCCTCACCTCTCAGATTAACTAGTTGTAATATTTCTTCTTATAAATGCAGAATTATGTCAAAACCGGGACAATCGACCGTCCCGAAGACATTTTTCGGAACACCGGGACAATTGACCTAAAACCGGGACGGATGGTCACCCTAGCTAAAGATGATCGGTTAACATCTAAATTTTTAACGTTATTTTCATATTCCTTAAATCTAGTTTCCAAATTTCTTTGTGTTTGCCCTATACATTTATTACATTTTTTGCAGTTAATTTTGTATATACCTGATTTTTGAGGATTTTAAATTTTGTCTAAACAAGTTCCTAGTAAGACTTTAGTTTTTGTAGGGTGCTGTTATTATGTTGTGTTTGGAAAAAATATTTTTGATTTTAATTTTGTTTTTTAGGTTGTGTTTATAATGTAATTTATTAATAAGACTCTTATTGTATCTGTTAATTTCTGCAATGTGGATTATTTTCTCTTTGTAGGTATGACCAAAAAACCCTTATACCGTCATTTTGTCGTCTGTCTGTCTGTCTGTCTGTCTGTCTGTCTGTTCGGTAAAAATTGTAGCCAAACGACTAAACCTAGAGAGTTGAAATTTGGCATGCTTATACAACTCTTTGACCCGCACATAGGAAAAATACTAAAACATCTAGAAAACATACCCCCCTAAAAATATAAACAAATATGTGCTCATCGAAAAAAAAATATTTTTTTTTAAATTTTGAGTAGGGTATCAAATGAAAGCCCTTAGTACGTGGATTAACGATGAAATTTTTATTTTTGCAAAATAAATTATTTTGATGCGATTTATGCCAAAATTGTGCAAAAAAATTTTTGTCCCACACCCTGTAACCCAGATGGTTTAAACTAAAAATCTAAAAAAATTCTAAGTAATGTATATTGGTGTGAACCGAAATAGTTCAACAAGAATTTTTGATCAGATTATGTTTTCGGAAATATAACGCATTTTTTGTTGTTTTTGGTTCACAAAGTACAAAAGTTATACCAATGTAAGACACTCACATGCAAGGCGTGCGATAGCGTAATGGGTTAGAGCACTGGTGTCGTAAGCTAAAATGCGCTGGAAACGAAGGGTTTCGAGTTCGAGTACGGAGTGAATTTTATTTTTTCTGTTTTTCTTTTGCATTTTTATTATGTTGAAATTATTTTGTCAAAATTCTAGTTATATTTTGACAAATGTTGTATTTAATTTTTAAGAGCGTAAATTTA
Source organism: Liopterus haemorrhoidalis (assembly GCA_963971575.1). NCBI lineage: Eukaryota > Metazoa > Arthropoda > Insecta > Coleoptera > Dytiscidae > Liopterus > Liopterus haemorrhoidalis. The sequence continues at coordinate 41,503,937 of OZ020619.1, forward strand.
ATAACCAGTCTTATTATATGATTAACAGACGATAAATTATTTTAAAAATATCGTTCATTTTGCCGTGATTACTACAAAGTAAAATTTGTCCCACACACTCAGCTTACCGCCTTCACTTATTATATACCTGCGAAACCCTGAAATGTGTGAATATTCACACTTCACATCAATTTTATTCAATATTGTATTTTTGTTTTGACAAAGGTACATTTATAAGCCTGTGAATTAAACTATGGAAAACGGAGTGTTTATGGTTGTTAGGACACATGAAGGTATTGTTTATGTAAATATCTGGATGTGTTATTTTCCTGTAAATATCAAATTCTATTTTTTTCCGTTTTTAATTATTAAAAGGTCTAAAAATGGTAGTCTATTGTCTGTTTCTTTACCTACAATAATCGTAAATGTTCAAATATCCTTATTCACCCCCATTCACACCACTGATCTTACCTAACTATGTATAAATATTGTAATAGTTTTGTATAATTTAGACTATTGATAATGTTCACGTGGTGAACGAAATGTACATCTAGTTTAAAAATAAAATTTGTATGGTATAATAAAACACATGCTAAAAAATCTCATGGACAATTTTTTTCAAGTGTTCTCTCGGTATGTTTCATCTAGAAGTTACAGTTATGTCTATTAATTTCATTTATTTATTTATTTTTTCCGAGACTATTCCGAATTTATAATACAAAAACCTGATGTAATACAGAACCTTCAATCATATAAGAAACAATATTTTTAATCACGCCAAAGGGCTTCACGATCTGATCGTGTAATCAACACTCATACCTATATTTCAATTTAATTCAGTCGATGATCGAGATAGCAAAGACAAAAATAAGGTACATTTCAACACGCACGTTCTAGATTACAAATGCTATTATTTTTAACTGCTGCCATAAACAGGATGGGTGTGAAATCCTCCAGGCGAATTTAAACCCTGTACAGTCGCCTTGTTACTCTTTGATTGCTGCTATTAGACATTGCAGAATTAACGACCACTTTTTCTTTGTTTCTACTAATTTATTTAATTTATTACATTAATAGGATAATAAGTTAAGAAATTAAAAACAATAACCTTTACTTTTTTATCAAGAAACTTATAATACCTGAAAACTAATATATCTCTCTTTTCTTGGGTACTTATTTGAATTATCTTCTGGCATTCACAGGCTTTATCTTCTTATTCTTCTGCTCTATTAAGTATCAGTTTTTCTAGGTAACTTTTGTTTCTCGTTTCACCGTTTATCAGCTGTTTTCTCAGTTGAACCATATTTATCCGATTTATACAACTTCGATTAATGCGTTTTAAGACTTTTTTTTAAGCAATTTAAGACACATCCACTACAAAGGTGATTAGTGTCCCTGTTCATTATAATTACATTAAATAATACATATTAATTAATCTAGTAAGTATATACATATATTTTGATATTTTATTTGTTTTATATCGGTGGGGCGAGATCGGTTTCATCTGTGAACTGTAGTAACAGTTCCATTATTTCCATGTTGTTGGAGAGGGCTTCCTTCAATGCTGGTGGTATTTTATTTTTCTGTCGTTCTCTTGAGTACTTTGATTAGTTGGGTGTTACATAAGTTGCATTTGGTGGGGTCGGATTTATCCAGTATGTATTTATGGGTTGCTAAAGTATGGCCAATGCCCCCAATCTGGTTACCGTTATTTGTTGTTTCCATTTATTGAATGTGTGCCATTTTTTTGTGTCCTCTTTTATTCCTCGTAGTTTGTTGTTATTTATTTCTTTCCATGCTTTGTCCCATTCTTCTAGCACCGTTCTACCTATTTCATTCTTAATGTCACTGTGAGGTTCTTTAATGTTTGTTATATTAAATTTGTAGCTGATTTTGCTGCTTTATAAGCATTTTTTTAATGGCATAATTTACATGATTTTGGAAAACTGTAAATAAAAAAAAATCATAATTCCAAACCGGTTAAAGATAGCGACTTGCGATTGAAAATTTTTGGATTTTTCGTAGTTAACTTAGTCTAGAAAAAAATTGGGGCTTTAATTTTTGAACGCGTTTTGAGATTACGATATTTTTTTGTTTTAACGACATAATTTACATTATTTGTGAAAATTGTGAATTAAGAAAACGCACAGTTCAAAACCGATTAAAGTTAGCAACCTGTGGTGGAAATTTTTGGAACCTCCGTAGTTTATTTAGTCTAGAAAAAATTTAGAGCTTTAATGCGTTTTGAAATGATGACAATTTTTTAATGGCATAATTTACATTATTTGTCAAAGTTGTGAATTAAAAAAGTCACAACTCAAAAACTGTTAGAAAAAACGACCTGAGGTTAGAATTTTTGGATTCCTCGTAGTTTATTTAGTCTAGAAAAAAATTGAGGCTTTATTCGTTTTACGTATTTTAAAATTATGACAAATTTTAATATGACGTGATTTAATGAAATTTTCATCTTCGCATGGACGTATCTCAAAAACGAATTGCGATAAAGACCTGCGGTTGAAATTTTTGAAATATTAAGGTCCTAATTGACTTGTAACCATATTTTGAAACAAAAATAATTTGTAAATTTTTCAATTTTTTTTAATTATTTTACAATTTTGAAAAATGCTACCTTAAATATTGTTAGGGATAGTTAGTTAGGTAGTTAGTTGAAATTTTTGGGGCACAGCAACAAAGGCTATTTGCGCTTAATGCAGCCCATCTAAATGAAAACAAAAAAGTAGACAATAAATAAATAAATAAAGAAAGAAATCTCGCACGGACAAATACAAATAAATAATATAAAAAGCCTATTCGAAAAAATTAACAGACGCAGTGATGGTAATATGGTTAGGGATAGAAATCTGCGTTTTGAATTTTTAAATTCCCCTACATTGTTTAGTCTAAAAAATAATTGGGCTTTGATAAACTAATTATTAAGTTTTGTATGGGTAGGAATCCAAAGCCCTTGAAAATGGCAAAAAAAAACGAAAAAATCGTAAGGGGTAGTGGAGCTTAAAAATTAGTGATTTAAGCAAAAAAATTGTCTCCTTTTTTATTGAAAATTGGTACAAAAAATTATTTTTGGTCATAGATCACCAAAATTTGGGCAATTTTGAACTTTGGGCATAAGTTTTGGAATTATATGGTAAAGAATAATAGGGGAATTACAGGCTTAAGACCTCAATCAAAATTGTAAACTCAACATTTGCCATGGTTATCACTAGAAAACACAAATTTGTACGACTGTTGGATTAATTTTATTATATCAATTACAATTATTACACAATCCCAATAGTTTATGGTCAGTAAACCTATTGTTTGTTACGATTGATACCATCTTGAAATCCTGTTATTACCAACAATTCCAGATCCCCCCAGATTATATAACCCTTAATAAACATCATACCAACTTAAGACATTAAAACCACTATTAAAAATAATAACTTGTGCTCAGTAATCTTGATAAGTTGTTTATTGGCAATTGTTTTCAAGGTGAGGGGTAACTCCTGGCAAAAATTAAACTGATGTCAGAGTTATCGTTTAATTTATTAACTTACTAGTTGTAGCTACGGGGTGTTTAGTAATAGGGTTATTAATTTCTATGAATTGGAAAAATTAATAGATGAACTCATTTGTGATTATATCGAAGAATTTTACAATTACTATAAACAGTTAGTTAAACATTTCTTATTGTTTATTATTTCTTACAGGTGACTAAACGATTCTTATGGAAGCTTGACATAAGGTCTATATTGACTATAATATAAGGTCTATTGATGATGATTTCTTAGTTCCCTTTAAAGAACTTATCACACTAGAGTTAATATTAACGTCTAGACCAGGGGGCGGCAACCTTTTTTACTAAGTGGGCATATTTCAGAAATGCGGGAGTTCGGCGGGCACCGTGGGATAAGGGGGGGGGGTAAAATTTAAACATAAAAATATTAACGCAATTTAAAATTTTAATTTTCATAAAAAAAAATACATAATATCAAAGTGATAATTAATGCGATATTTGATAATGAAAATTTGCGGCCAATTCGTTGTAATGTGGGACATAAGTAGAATTTCCAGTTCTTAGGCATTGGACCAAATGAGCGTCAGTGAGGCCTGTTCGGTATTTTGATTTTAAGTATTTCATATTAGACCGACATATTCACAAGCATATGTCGACGCGCAGAGAGACTTCAATTTTAGAGCACATTTTCTCAACAATGGGTAGCTATTCCCATTCACCAAGTTCCAGAATGTTTCTTCGTTACGATGTGATTTTAATTCAATGTCATTTGTTATATTTATAACTTCCAATTCTAAGTCCTCCTTATTGGAAATTTCGAAATATGTATGTTGCGATTTTATTAGTCACATCATCCTCTCTTTCAGAAAAAGGACTAAAAAATGTTAAAAATGTCTCCAATTCGTAGAAGTCTTCAAATCTGGTATTAAATTCTTCCAATAATGTATCAAAATGTTTGGCAAATTGATGGGTGGTAGCATTTCCATCGTAATAATTTTCTATTACCATTTTTATTATTGCTTTCTTTCATATTGGGTCTATATTGGGAATAGTTTTAAAATTTAGTTTTACAATAAAATTTAATGAATATTACAATATATTTATTTATAAAACTAACACTTCTAGTCTTCTTGATAGTACTTTTATTACTAAAAGCGGCTCAGAAATAGAATTTCGCATGGTTAGGCGGGCACTTATAAATTGCTTCGCGGGCACCCTGGTGCCCGCGGGCACCGCGTTGCCGACCCCTGGTCTAGACTATGAAAGTTTTTGCATTCGAATCGAAGTTATTTGTGTGTGATAGTATGAAAAAACCTAGATATTAAAAACTAGGCAAATGATCCAATTAATTTTTCTTTCTGGTTATTCAAAAGGCACTTGCGCTACCTGGGCTGTTATCTCGCTTTCAGCTGATGCTTCTTTGTCCTTTGTTTACGTTGAGGTTAGTTTATTGTATATTTATTATTTTCGGATATAATATTAAGAAAAAAAAAAGATTTTGGAAGAACAAGCAATTAAATTAATGTAACCTCACTAATAAACTTTTCAAAGTAAAACTGTCAACTTACATAATATGATAATACGGGATAATTCATTTCTTCTGCTGAAAGCCGATTCTTGATTTTAGCATAGCTACGATTTGTATCCAAATGAACAATAATTCACCATTTTAATTAATTTCTCTTATATCTACACAATATAAACTATCAGTATGAAAACTATAATAGATCTTAAACTAGACATAAAACATGAAAGTCCAAATATTACACACAATATACAATTGTTTATGCGCAAAAAAATAAATAAAACAGTAATAAAAAATTTTTTTTTTTTGATCTATATGTTACGGTGAATGACTGAATAGTGGACAGTGTTAACAATGACCGCTCGACACCGGTGCAAAATGAGCACAAGTAAGCTTTTTTTATATCGTCATAAGTTTTATTTTTGTATTTTTCTAAGTTTTTTTTACTGTCTGTAATAATTAAATAATAAATCATCTTAAGATTATTAAGGTGCCCGTTATGCCCTGGATTCCCCTACCCTTGCCACTAAAAATTAAAGTACTATACTCTGTTCGGAATCAAGAAGTAGTAATCATACAATGCTCACGTGATAATTTTGTCTCCTCTTTCGTTGGCTGTTGAGCCCATCATTTTATGCGACAGCCAATAGGGTAGCGACTTCAATCTTTCACTTAATTTTAGTACTATTTCTGCATTTCCAACAACGGCTATACCTTGTTGGTAATATACCAGGTCTACAAGTATGAAATGCGGACTTTTTTCAAACTTGCCGCGCAAACAGAGTGTATAGTTCAAAGTTTCAACACATATGGCGTTTTGTTAAGTTATCATTAAGTGTCAAATGCGTATAGGTTATAATTTGAAAAGTGATCATATAGTTTTCTTTACTGTGTTAAAAATGTCAAATTCTGTGCTAAATAAAGAGCATTTGCGGACAGTACTACTGTTTTGTTTTCATTTGAAAAAAAACTGCTGCTGAATCATACAGAATGCTTCGAGAAGCTTATGGTGAATATGCTCCATCGCAAGATACGTGTGAACGATGGTTTCGGCGTTTCAAAAGTGGTGACTTTGGCAATCGCTTTGGCAAAAACACAATGCTCTGTACTTGGTGGGACCAAAAGGGTGTGGTCTATTATGAATTGTTAAAACCTGGTGAAACAGTTAATACCCAACGCTACCAACAACAACTGATCGAATTGAATCATTCGCTGCTCATAAAACGACCAGAATACGAAAGAAGACAGCACAAGGTAATCTTTCTTCACGATAAAGCTCCATCATATAAGGCAAAAGCAGTTTGCAACACATTGTAGGCACTCAAGTGGGAAGTGCTACCCCATGCCGCTTACTCACCAGACTTGGCCCCTTTAGATTACCACTTGTTCGCATCGATGGGTCACGCACTTGCCGAGCAGCACTTTTGTTCATATGAAAATGTGAAAGAATGGCTAGATGAATGGTTTGCGGGGAAAGGGGAAGAGTTCTACTGGTGAGGTATTCACAAATTGCCTGAAAGATGAGTAAAATGTATAACTTCTTATGGAGCATACTTTGAATAAATCAACTTTTACTGTTCTTTTGAGTATAATGTGTTTTATTTTAAAAAAAAAAAATCCGCATTTCATACTTGTAGACCTGGTAAACCGGAAATTACGTGTTCTGGAAGAAATATCATTTATTTTAATATTTTAATATTTACTTAAACAATTTTACGTAAAATAATACTCAATATATCAAGAAGAGATGAAATCTTAACTATCCAATTTTCAAATACACCTGTTCGTGTTCCACAACAATTTAGAATCGAGCTCCAACAACGATTACAAAAAAATATTTGAGTGTTTCTTTACTGTTGTCTTATCAGCATTATCAGACAAAGTTACCGTTAGCTAATTATCGTTATTGGCATCTGCACATCACATCACTTGTAAATATAAATCAACAAGTGTTCGCGTTGGTACATATGGGTGCTGGACGTACATGCTGGTACCTGCAGAGCTAGATAATTGGTCTCTGTCCGCGATATCTGATGAAGATGAACTCTGGAATTAGATTGCTGTATTTGGTATTGTTTCTATTTGATTTTTCATTGTTGATTTTAATATGACTAACTGTTTTCAGATTACAACTGTGTTGCTCTGTTATTATTAAAGTAAAATAACTTTAAATTTTAGTAAGAATAATAATAACATGAATTACATCAGGAACATACCTAAAAATAGAATTTGCGAGATCTACTTTTAAAAATTTCACCTTATCTTGAACTGGTGAGAAATTGAGAAAAACGAAAGAATGTTAATTAGTTAAAATTTTTGGTGCACAGCAACAAAGGCTATTTGCGCCTGAAAAATATAAGATCATTCCAAAAAACCTAGAGCAATGATGGCAAACGTATGACACGCGAGTCACTCAGTGACCCGTTGGACGATTTCAAATGACCCGTACACAAGAAGATCTTTGTAGTTCTGAAGATTCTAAAAAGAGACTTTAAGATAAGTAAGGTTGGTTCTAAGCGAGCGCATTCACGAAACAAGGTAGGATAATCGACAAATATGATAACAGAAAGATGGAATTTACCTATTGACTGTTATATACTTTTATTATACTCGTCAAACACAAGGCCGCTAGCTCAGGTAGAGTTAACGAGATATTATTTATCATGACTATGGAAATAAGTATAAAAAAATCAGCTGTGGCCACCACAGGACCGACCGCTATCATAAAGTACTTATATAAAATACATTCTAACAGCAGAGTAGAAATAACTTGGCCTAATATTTTCTAACAGAGATATTATTTATCATGACCATGGAAACGTTACTTATAAGTATGAAAAAATAGAGACTTAAAAAAATTTCGAAAAATATTACAAAAATGTTTCGAAATTTTTCGTTTTATCAAAAAACATCTCGAATAAAAGTTATTAGTTATTTTATTTATAGCAACTTTTGTTAAATAAATTTTTTCGAAATATTTTTCTGTTGCTAAATATTCGAAAAAATCTTAAAATCGACACGAGTAAAATCTCATTTCTAGTCAACCGATTTTTACCAAAAGTTGATCAACTCGTGCCATTGATGTCAAAAGCTTAAATATGCAGTTTCATAAAAATCCTTTTAGCCGAATATCCTCTGCACTTGTACACAGACAGACAGACAGACGGGCAGATGGACGGGCGCACAGACAGACCGACAGACATCATGCTAATAATAGTCAAAACGTTATGTAGGGACCTCAATTCGTGGAGATCCATCGAAATCTCGAAATGTCAATATCGGTATGATCACAATACCTCCCTTATATAGGTCGGTAAAAATAGATGCTTAGAAAAAGTTTCGAAAATTTTGTCGTTTAATCAAAAAATGTCTGAATTAAAGTTGTTAGTTATTGCTTTTATAGCAACTATTGTTAATTTTTTTTTCGAAATATTTTTCTGTTATTAAATATTCGCAAAAATCTTAAAATCGACACGAGTAAACTCCCATTTCTAGTCAACCGATTTTTACCAAAAGTTGATCAATTTGTGCCATTGATGTCAAAAGATTAAATATGAAATTTCATAAAAATTCTTTTAGCCGAATTTGCTTTGCACGTGTACACAGGCGAATAGACAGACCGAGAAACAGACAGACAGACAGACAGACAGACAAACAGACAGACCGACATACATCATGGTAAAAATAGTCAAAACGTAGGGACCTCAATTCGTGAAGATCCATAAATGATGAAATCTCGAAAATCCACATTGGATCCGCATCCGCACTATTTAAATGATAATTTATCCGCATCCGCAGAAAAATAGCGGATATCCGCAGATTTGCAAGGTTCTACTTATTGACTTACCCTCGAATATATGGATTTTGTTCTTCTTGAAAGGTATTTTAATTTTATTGTCTCAAAATATTAGATAATTAAATAATTTAGTACGTATAAAAATATTTGTTTTCTGTTTTCTCTGATGGTAAGCAAATAATTTAACCTTCCTAACAGTTGTAAATCCAAGTTTAATTTATGTGTTGAATAAATGTAATGAACATATAAAGTATATGATAAACACTGCAGATAAGGTTCATGTATTTTCATTAAATAGCCATAAACGCTGATCTAATTCAGTTAACGGGGAATTTTTACCATAGACAACATGTGTTTGTACTAATAAGACCACTAAATGTTAAAAAGTTTTCAAGAAACACGTAACGATATTGTGAATCCAAGAAGTTGTTAGTTTAACAACAGCAGACACACATATGCGAGAAAGTACCTAGCTACTAACAAGGAACCTATAACGATCAGTTTAAATTCGATCAGTTTACAATAATTACTTCAAATCTAGAGACAAACTGTTTGTGCTGCAATTGAACCAGTGCTGCACAAACTTTTAACCCAAAAAACCGCATATTAATAATAGTCTAAGACTGAACACATAGTGAAGCAGAGAGCAAAGCAGCGATGAAAGCGGAGAGTAAAACGGCGAAAGAATGTCGCGCTTATAAAAGAGTGTCTACACATACTGACGCGTTTAAAATCGAGCAGAAAGTTTACAAAACTATAATGCATTTTTTACTAACAAAAAACTCTTCCCTAAAAATTTGGTATTTACTAAAAAATAAAAATAAACACACTAGAAGGTGCAATATTCACAGAATAAATAAAAGTAGACATATACATGGTGAATTTTTATCATTTTTACATGCAACTCCGCGAACATTCAAAAAAGTTTCATTCTTATTTTCGCATGAGTATTTCAACGTTTGATTATATTTTGGAAAAAATTCAACAGAAATTAATAAAAAATTGGACAAATTTCAATCGGAACCTATTATAAGTGCCTCTTATAAATGAGAACTACTTATAAATGCCTCAATATCCAATTTGAACAACTATTTTAGCAACGCTGATAGCAGAGAAATTAAAATTGTTTGAACGTTTCGCTTTGCTCGACTATAACAGCGATATAACCTCGCTGCAGTACGCTCCACTATGCGCGTTTTAAGAGGAATTCATTTATTTAATTTCGCCGCTTTGCTCTCCGCTTTCATCGCTGCTTTGCTCTCTGCTTCACTATGTGTTTAGCTTAAGAGTAATAAGAGGTGGACGATTACAAAATCCATTTTATGGCACCGAAATTTACAAGCGGTATCAGACCAATCGTCATTTTCATCAATTCATTTTCACCAATTGTTGAAATTTTGAAAGGGATGATTCGTTATCATTTCTTTTTATTTCTTGCTTATTGCTTATTTCATTAATTTTCTTTATAGACCCACATGTATGTCAAATTCCTGTTATTTTCCGTCTTCTTCTTTATTTAACGTCAAATTCTTGTTGAATTGAGAAATCTATTTCCCGACTAAATCAATAAACATTTAAACAAAAATTTCTCACCATAAAATTGGTTTAGTAGGCTTGTTAAAATTTATACGTATGTAATCTGTTGATATACTTCCTTTCCCATACTCCACGATAGACAGACCTTGCCTTACCAAGAAACATCAAACCTAAAATCAATTAAAACCATATAAAATGTTCAATCAACTTGTCTTAAATACATTTATCTATTAAGTATTTTAATTTCTCTCTCCACATGGACAAATGTAACATTCCCGACATCAGCAGAACATCTCTAACGATGTCTGAGCGCTGTAAGCATCAGACGCGATTGATATAAGGACTCAGTTCATTCAGCGACTCGGGATTCAGGGACGGATTGGAAGATATTACCCTTAGGCAAGATAAAAACAATTTGGGTCATATAGTGCAATGGTTCTCACCAGGAACAACAATAAATTTCGAAGGAGTCACGAATAGAAATAAAATATGGGGAGGGGTACGGAAGCTTCTGGGTTGGCCATAAAAACTTCTGAATGAGCCAGGAAAATTCACTTCTGCAAAAAAAATGAACGTATTGTTAAAATAATTTCGTTCTTCAACGCAACGTCTTCATTAGAGAAATATGTAGCTAAACCTTCATATTTGTGTTTTAGAGAAACTGATCCAATGGACCGAATACTTTAGACTAGCGGTTCTTAACCGGGAGGTCCCGAAAAGACCTTAGGGGGTCCCGAAATTAATAGAAAAAATTTAGTTTTACCTGTTTTTGCTTTTAAAATTACAATAAACGTAATTATTTAACAATAAATTATTAAGAACATTAAATATATTATTTTTAAAAAAATTCCAAAAAAAAACTCTTTGGAACTGCTAGCCTTTATAGTTTTGAAATTATTGAAGGAAGTCTGGTGTACACTTTTTTGGGACATACCGATTTTTGCTGAGCTACCCAGTACTGGCATGAGATGATGGAGGCATTCTAAAAGGTATTCTCAAGTCAAAAAATACAAATTCTCCGAAAAATATTCAATCATTTTACGCAAGCTCGAGCAAGTTTCTAGCAGGAAGATGTCGGTTTGCTTGTCTTTGAAGATAACATAAAGGTAGACCCAACTTAAACCATAAACTATATTTCTATCCAATGCTGCCACTAGAAAGGACGTAGTTCATTCCGTAATCCAGACATGGACAAACTACGACCCGCGAGTTATTTATGTAGTTTGCGTAGCTTTTTTAAACGTCATTACTTTTTGATTTCCATTTGTTTTCTTTGTTTTTGTCCTCTGGCCCGCGACAGCCGCTGTAGGACAGATTAAGCCTGGAGTGGTGAAAATACTGTGGGTGCTTCTGTGTACGCTAATAATGAAATAAATGGACGTAATACTGACCATATTACTCTTGAATGTGAAAATGTTTCTTCCTTTATTTTTCGAACAGACTTTTTATTTTATTTATTTGTATTTGTCCGTGCAAGATTTCTTTTATTGATTATGCGTTATTTTTAGGATTTTATTTATTTATTTATTGTCCAATTTTTTTTTTAAATATGTAGTCTAGTCATTTAGATGGGCTGCGTTAGGCGCAAATAACCTTTGTTGCTGTGCGCCAAAAATTTTAACTAACTAACTAACTCTTCCTTTATTTTTAATGGCCCCCATTGTAGACTCACTTTCAGTCAATATAGTAGCCTTTACACGCAAATGCTTTCCACAAATGCTTCGAAGCTTATGGTTTTTTGTAAGGGATGGATCCTATAGACTTAAAAAAACACTTTATTGCTTAAAAATGGGGACACCTCTTAATTGCGAAAATGCGTCTGTGTGTAAAGACCACTATTCTTTTAACACATCTTATCTATCGTAGCGCGTTCAGAAAAGAATCCTTCAGTATATTGGTCATATGTCATGCAGGACTCTTGACAACTTCGAAAAAATGGTCATCCAGGGCAAAATTGAAGATATTATCCCAAGAGGAACGCCTTTTAAAAGATAGACCAAATAAAAGACTATAACGGGTTTAAACTAGAAGTCATCAGAAACGCAGAAGACCGGCAGAAATGTTGCGAGATTGTATTTACAAGCTGGCTCTGTGCTACATACGTCACAACACTTCAAAATTGAGCAAAACGAGAGTAGAAGAGAAGAAGAAGCTATCATTGGCGTGAAACTTCAATTTTCTGGACTAGATCATCATCTTTATATTGGTATAGTTCAGGATCTGTCTCTTCCTCTTTTTTCTCCTTTGCTCTATCGTGTTTTTCCCGATGTTTTCAAAAGAAATGGGACGTCTCCTCGGTTTCCAGTTGTGAAACAATAGTTTTATTTTGTCCCTCAATCCCTCCCTGCATTGTATGTCTGTGGCTGAACGTGCCGGTATAGTAAAGGCGTATTTTAGCCAGTGTGTGGTAATAAACGTTCACCGTGGATCTAGAGACATACGGATCAAGAAAATGTCATAAAGTAGACATTCGCGTACATGAACTGACTTAAACAGCTCTAGATGGACTTGCGGAACGTAGATATTATATACTGTGGACTGTGGAATAACTAATGCCGTAGCTGTATACAAAGGTGCAGCAATACATATTGTGATACAGTTTTGCGGAACTATCTTAGAATATTAAAGTCTTTTACAGATTCTTCAAATATTTTACATTCTTCAACGTTTTAACCTTAGATCTTTTATCTTTAGTAATTTTACTTTGGCACACATTACAAAATTCCTTTAGATTTAGAATAACTTTGATTTTCTTGATGGTAAATAAGCTTCAAACATATATTTATTTGTCTACTGCCACTAAATGTTATGAGTAAAGAATACTCATGTCCAAGAAATACTGAAACTGATATTATTTTTTTATTAAAACACTCTTATAAAACCTGCCTCTGGTAAAAATAAATTATAATAAAATTCATCAATAAAATATAATAAAACAAGTGAGAAGTCTATTTCCAAAACGTCTCTTGCCTATTTTTCAAAAGTTGGGAGTAACCACGAAATACAATAGGGGATACGCATAAAATTTGTATTTCCTTAAAACTACATTATTTTGATATGTTAATGTTAGTTATGTCACCTAACAAAACAAAAATCACATTTTAATTAATATTATAGCCAAATTTTTTAACTAAAATATTGTAAATTTGAAATAAGTCGACCACGCCGCGAAGGTTGCCGAATAAAAACGACTGAGTATGACGTCAAACGATAGGGGTTTCACGTCACACATACAGCTACAACATAATCTTTACACGTGTGTATATTGTATTGTTCGAGAGTTTTGTATTTGTTTTTAAACAAGTTTTCACGCATTTATTATTAAAATGGCAGATAAAGATTTTGTTAGGGCTCAGAGTGATAATTTACCCAACATTGATGCATTTATGCACATAACATAAAGTTTACTTTTTTCTGAAATATCGGTTTTATTTCGCCTCATAGCTTTCAGCCACAAATTTCGCCTTTTCTGTTGTTTTTCGCCATCAGGTAATGATATAAATTGTTTTTTTGGATTTCTAGTTGAACTAATTGTGCACATCGGTACTGAACAATATTTTCGATAATGTTTCGAAGTACTGGGGCCTGGATCTTCCATATTTTATATATTTTAATATGAAATTTAATTCGGTAAACATGTATAAATTGTTTTTATAGAATTAAACTTTATTTTAATTAAAATCACTCTAACTTTACATAACCTATAAAAGTTATACAAACAAATAAGTTCACAAAAAACTATGTACGCTGGGTAAGCTAGTAGTGTCATGCGTCAGTTAGAATGGGTATGACGCCACACGTCGTTTTCGCGCGCTACATACATTTATGATTTTTTTAAGCCTTCAAATTAAAACAAAAAATTAAAAACTGTTTTTTATGTTTATATGGAACAAGAGGAATATAATAAAAAAAAATTTAAAAATCATGCCTATTCCCTATTAATTGCGATTATAAATTACTTAAAATCACTTTTATTTTTTAAATCAGCAATTAATTTAATGTTTCCAGATCGGTTTGGAAAGAAATTATTTATTTATTTCAAAGAGGCAATGTTGTCAAAAAAAAACATAAAATGATTTTTTTTTTTAAATTTGACAACAGTATATTATATGTATATAATATTATTTTATGTATTTATATTTTTTAAAGTCCCTTCGTTGAGAGCCGTATTACTGAACTTATCGGAATAGTGAAGGATTGGATTATCTAGAGCAGTTTCCCAAATTTTATGAGCCGCGAAGCACTTTTCACGAGCATAATTTGTTGCGGAGCACTATAGTTGCTATATACACAAAAAAGTGCCGTACGCAAAAAATTTCCAAGGAGGGGAGGATTTATCACAACATCAAAATTTATACGTATTGAAAATGCGAGCAATCTTGAAATGGGGAAGAAGACAGAGATGTTGTCTTACATTTTTCAGTATCGCACTAAAAGTGCGAGCGTCCGTATATCCGTATAAACATATGTGTGTCGAATATTGTTGTATCCATATGTGTATTAACTTCAATGGATTTAAGTTAGTTGTGGGGGAGAATTGGTGGCAACTCCCACTGATTTATGCGTACCGACAAGCGAGCATACTTTCTATAATATGTAACGGCTCGCGATCGGGCTCGCGACCAACTCCACAAGATCGATCTCGATTGATGGCCACTAGATATCGGGAATGGTCTACGGATCAGTGACACTTCTCTACACTTTCAAAACCGAGCCGCAGCTACGTACATAGTACATCGTTACGTTCGACGCTTGGACATGACACAGCTTTACAACAGAGACCAGCAACATTTTCTACAACAACAACTATCAAATCTTTTAGTAAAAAAAAGTATGTTGTTAGGATTATACGGTAGTAGTGAAACATATGTACGAAAGAATTTGTTTTATATGCATCATCCTTTAGGATTAGAGAGAAAAAAATAAAAAACATAACCAAAAGCGGAGCAAAAATCACTGTGGTATATTTGAGGTAGTAAAAGGATTATTTTTACATCATATAGACGCTCAAGTGGTAATTTTTGTCATGTTGAAACGGTGTCATGTATTTCCCTACCCTTGTCGAAAAGAAAACAAAGTAAATTTAAATTAAAATTACGTTTCGATTTTATTCATGGAACGCCATGGAACTGTGGTAATGGATCATTCTTCGTGACGGATTGGCTAGTTCTGCATGTCTATCTAGTTTCTTCCTTTCCTTCCTTCTGTCTTCTTCCTCCTGTTACTCCTAGATTGTTCTTCCGGTATTTCTCGAATCTGAGATCAATGTTCTGACGATTCTCTGTGCCTAATCTCTCACTGATCCCACCTCTTCGGGTGTCTGGCTGTAAGCGTCCGTCTCGAGTTTTCGGACTTTGACCTGTTTACCAGATTATGCAGTCTGAATACAAAGTGTACCCGTCGAAGTCTCGCGTGGTTTTACGCACAGATCCCCGAGGCATCGCTAGGTAACTAAATGGCGTAACCACACTCTCCGGATGCCAGAATTACCTGCCCCACTGTGAAAATACTTGTCTGGTTACTTGCTTACGAATGACGCAAGCAAGTAACCTGCCTACTTGACTTTCCTCTCTACTTGCTCAATGTAAACGGGCCATAAGACTTTAGGATTAAGTAAGTAAGTACAGATATGCATAAATCTATTTGGAATCAACTCATTGTTGTCTGTTTATTCCAAGCTCATCATTTTGATCTATCTTAAACAAGTTCTTCAATTTCTAAATGATCCACTGGGTTCTTACATATATTTTCCACACGTTTTGAGTCTACTTTGTAGTGGCATATTGACTAATCTGTCACTTAATGCTGTTTTTATTTCATTTCCAAATACTCTTCCGGTATCTTTAATTTTTTAATCACTGCATCACATCCTCTTGCATCAACTGGTATTATTGTCTACACATTTTGGCACTGCTTCTTATTAAGACCTACTTCCATTTTTGTATATATATTTATTATTTTGACTCTAGTTTTATTCGGTTCGTTTCTTTGTTGTTTGTTGTTCACTGGTTTAAGTGTTTCCATTTGAACGATGTATCACTGTTGAAGAGTTATTTGTTTGTTCTGAATCCGTGCTCTACACCGTAAGATATTGGTTGTAAGAGAAACAGGTGTTTGATAACAAGATTTCGTTTTAAGAGAATTTTTAATGGAGAACTCGAATAAACGGACATTTATTGAGTTGTATAACAAATGAAATTTATTCTTTTAATGTATAATAAAATAAATAAAGTAGTCAACTCCGAGTTACTTGAATATATTATTAAAAATATTACAAAATATATTATATGGTATTTACAGCCTTGTGATGATTTCAAAATAGATGAGGTTTTATTACATATAATTCTTTATTTGCTGTTTAGGGTACTAACCATTACAAATAAATTAAAAAATAAAATAACGAATAAAATAACGTACGATATTTAATAATTTTACAATATTTTTTATCTAATTTATTTGTTCCTCCTCCAGTGTTTTTCTCTTTCTCCCTATTCTCATCCTGGCTCTCCGATCCCCTTCCTTCTTTCTTCCAGTTCTCTCACCCACCTTTCTCCCTTGTCTTCCTCACTCATCAGTTCCTATATCTCTTCCAACTATTATGCACCAAGGTTTCCACTTCTTCCTCGCGCATTCTGCACTCTTATCTCTTTATATCTTTTCCCACTCCGCGATTTGTTTATTTTGCCTGTTCTTTCCTGTTCCTGTACCTCCTTATCCCTCCTTCTCAATTCTTCTACTATATTGTCCCTCCGTTTCTCTTTCTCTCTGCTTCTCTTATGTCCATTCCACACCTCTAAAATCTCATTTCTTGTCTTTCCCCATGCCGATGATGTTTTATTAATAACTGCCAGTTATTTACAAACAAAAAAAAAAGAGTATATATATATGTATATACAAGGTGTCTCAAAAGAAATTTTATATTTATTTAGCTTACTGCATGAACGCAACGTATCCGAGGGGCGCGGGGTTATGTCAATCGGTAGCCTGGCTCTTGGGAATTCAGTCGCTATGGAGCGTTTCTCGGGAGCAGACCGCGCGTTATGCGTGCGAGAGTTTTACAAAAACGGTGATTCGGCGACTGTAGCGCGTAGAAAATTCTGCAGTATTCGAGGTTTTCGCCACTGAAATGATGCGCCAAGCATTCCTCTCATTCGACATTGGGTTAATAAGTTTAAAGAGACTGGTACAAGGCTGGATAAATCAAAATCCGGGCGACCTAGGTCATCAAGAACGGTAGAAAACGTGGAGAATGTTAATCAGTCTGTACGTGACGACCCGAACCTTTCAATTCGGAAACGCGCAAGTGCTTTAAATGTGCATAGATCATCATTACATCGCATTTTTCACAAAGACCTAAAGCTGCACCCCTACAAAATTCAATTGGTGCAAGAATTAAAGCCCCAAGATGCCAGTCAGAGGCTTTATTTCGTAAATCAGGTGATTGAGCGATTTTCAACGTTTACCAACATTTTGTTTTCGGATGAAGCTCATTTTCATCTTAATGGCCACGTAAATAAGCAGAACTGCCGCTACTGGAGTGCAACGAATCCGAAACGCAAACATCAGAAACCCCTACATTCGCCTAAAGTGACCGTATGGGCTGCGATGTCGGCGCGAGGAATTATCGGCCCTTACTTTTTTGAAGACGAAAGGGGGCGTGCAGTTACAGTGAATTCAGAGCGTTATGTGGAGATGTTAGACAACTTCTTGGTACCTGAACTGCAAAACTTTCCTGGCTATAACCAAAGAACATGGTTCCAACAGGACGGAGCAACTTCACACACGTCCAATATTTCTCTGCCACGTGTTCGTGAAATTTTCTCAGGCAAATTGATCTCCCGGAGAGGTGACATAAATTGGCCTCCACGCAGTCCAGATTTAACCCCTATGGACTTTTTCCTATGGGGTTATCTTAAATCTAAAGTTTACGCCAATAAACCGACTTCTCTGGCGCATTTGAAAGAAAATATCCGTCACGAAATGGCAGCCATCCCTGAGTCCACCTGCCGAGACGTCATAAGTAATTTTACTGTTCGATTAAATGAGTGCCGAGAACGCGAGGGTCTACATTTAGACGATATTATTTTTAAGAAATAAATCCCCAAAAAGTGTATTTTAATAATTAATAAACATTTTTTCTATATACGGCTTATTTTTTTTTAATCGATCCACTAAATATAAAATTTCTTTTGAGACACCTTGTATATATGTATATATTCCATTTCTCCCCTTCTGCTTCCCACCGGGCCTCCTTCCTTCCTTTACCCCTTCCTGTTATCCTTCCCCAATCTCTATCCTTCTTGCCTCTAATTCCCTTGCCCATCTCTCCCCCCTTCCATCTTCGTAAAAAGAAGAGCAAGGATGACATAAATAATAAAACTGGAAACGGGAAAGGGCGCCATCCATCAACCACGTTTCAATAGAGACAATTTCGAAGATAAGTTAGCAGGGATTGAACCCGCAACTTTCTGCTCGGTATATTATTATTTCACCACAGAATATTATACAACTTTATACAACCAGTTTATCCTTATTTATCGAACTCTACAATCTAACAGATTTCGTTAAAATCTTCCAGATGTGTTTCTCAAGTGATGGCACGAAACACAATTGTCTTTAAAAAGATGCCAATTAAGTTCCAACCTTCGTTTTGTGAAACTTCTTCCCATAAATTGTCTGATAATGTCACTTACATAAAATTTTAACACCATGCAAGTAAAAATGTCACTGAACATTAAGTTGCACATATTAAGCATACAAAGTGCATGCCCATTAAAACATACCTCTCTTTGGTAGAATCATATCAAGTGACCTTTGTGAAAAGACATTGTGTCATGCGATGACCACCACAGAGTAGGACTACACCAAAAGTTTCAAATATATAATTATTCTGTAAGATGGCTTTGTTTATAGTATCCTTAATTATCATATATACATATACGATGGTTCAGTAAGTACCCGTCTTAGGAATGAAGACGCAAGTTTTTTACAATTTAAAAAAAAAAATTTCAACGTATTCTCCTTTTAGGTAGATACACTTTTCCCAACGTTTCTGCCATTTATTTAACCCATTCAAAAAATACGATTTGTCAAACTCTTCAAAATATACTTCTGTCTCGACGATAACCTCCTCGATTGAGCTAATTTTTTTCTCCCCGAGCCATGTTTTCATGTTGGGGAACAGAAAGAAGTCGCAGGGAGTCAGATCGGGCGAGTATGGTGGGTGCGGCAGCAATTCGTAGCGCAATTTGGTTGCGACAATTCCGGATGAATGTGCTGGTGTGTTATCATGGTGAAACAGCACATTTTTGTAGCCAAATGGGGCCGTGTCCCCTTCAATTTCTTATCGAATCGGTCCAACAATTCACTGTAGTACTGTCCCGTGATCGTTCTTCCTTTCTGCAAAAAATCCATGAGAATTATTCCTTTCGAATCCCAAAATATCGTGGTCATGACCTCTCCGGACGATAGGACCGTCTTTGCCTTCTTCGGGGCACCTTCACCCCTGAAAAATCCATTATTTTGACTATCGCTTGGTTTCTGGCGTATAATAATATATCCAGGTTTCATCAACGGTGCTGACTCGACGCAAAAACTCCTGCGAATTTCGGTTAAAAAGGTCCAAACACTGGTTCGACATTGACAGCCGTATCCGCTTGCTGTCCACCGTGAGCAATCGCGGCACCCATCGAGCCGACACTTATTTCATACTTAACTTATCACGTGAAATATTGATTGCCATTCCGTACGACACACCTACGGCCTCTACTACTTCATGCACTTTAGTTCGGCGATTAGCAAGAATCATGTCGTGGACCTTTTTAACAATTTCCTTTGTAACCACGTCTAGCGGGCGGCCTGGCCGTTTCTCATTAAAAACAGATGTACGACCACATTGAAATTCGTTGAACCAATATCTCACATAGATGTTGAAGAGTCCCCATAGACAGCAGCCAACTTCGCTTTTATTTCTTCGCAATCAATATTGCCTCTTTTTCATTTTTATCTTATATAGCACTTGGGGGTGCCCCAAGAAAAAATTCTGGGTGTATGCCTGTATTCCATCCCAAGAGGATGCGTCCTAGTTTGAGTAGTTTTGTAATTATTCTAGTTCCTTCTATTTATCTAGTTTCACAATTGTCTTCTAAGATGATTATTATTTACGCTGCTACATATTTCGAAAAATAATAGGGCGCAAATAGTTTTTATTTCTGTGCGCCAAAAATTATAAATTATTACTACGAAAAATAATAATTATTTATACAAAAAGTGCTCAATATAAATTGCCATGGAGATGAAATAGTGATAAAGCTCCCATTATTCGCTCCCATGTATTACGCTTATGGAAAGTGTGAAATAATGAAACACTTATGAGTTTTTTTTTTAACACTTTTTACATTTTTTAACAGTCACCACAAACACGCATTTTATGCACAAAAACAAGTAAATCGTAAGAAATATAGTAGTTTTTTTTTAAGTCATTAAAAAATGAATTTTCTTCAGATTCTATAATTCAGCATGGTGCAAAATATATTTGCTCTTATTTTTTGTGTGAATCCGTCCCTGTTGTTGGGCTAATGATGACTGCTCTCAGTTGCAACTGACCTCAAAATTGGTCGGTGTCTGAAAACAAAGAAGTCAGACGCACAGACACATACATACGTGCGTTACCTTGGACTAAGCAGATGAGTTTGTGAAAGGTACCACCGCCCCAATACCAGGGAAACAGGGAGAAAGTTGAAGGGTTTTGTAAAAAAGAATCAAGATTTATATCTCTTTGTAACAGTAACAGTGGGTTAATTGAATAAAAAGTTTTAAATAATTAGTTATTTCGAATGAAACATGATACAAAATAATTAATAGCTTCAAAAAGTAAAAGAAAACTTCTTAAATACATCCTACAATATTACCATTTACAGAAATATTAGTTTAGGGTAAGGTAAATACCACAGTTCTCACAGGTTCCTTATACACAACTCACAATCTGAAATAAAATTAGTAACAATCATTATCCACTTTCCCCTTTATATTGTATACTTTATAATAAATCGTTAACAACCGGAATTTTTCCTCATTTATGGAAAATTTCATCTATAACACCCATACATAAATCTGGAGGCCAGAATAATACATCCAATTATAGACCAATATCTATCCTTCCCACTTTTGGTAAAATCTTTGAAGCTGTTATTGTTAAAAAAATTAAAAATATATTAGAAACTACTATCCCAAGAAAATGGATTTTGTAGCAAAAAATCAGTTCTAAACACCTTAATTCCCTTTACTCACTATCTGACCAATAGTATGGACAAGAAGAAACACCTTGACGTAATCTGCACTGATTTCAATAAGGCGTTTGATAGGGTCATTCACCACATCTTACTTGATACACTATTCAAGGCCGGAATTCATGGATCCTTACTGCGTTGGATTGAATCCTACATCAAAAATAGATCCCAATATGTAACATGTAACGGCTATACATCTCGTCTGATTGAAGTAACTTCAGGTGTACCTCAAGGCTCTCAGTTAGGTTAATCTTATTTAATATTTATATCAACTCAATATTTAATTGTTTTAAAAAATTCAAATTTGCTCTTTTCGTCGACGACTTGAAGTTCTACACTATTGTAGATTTAATCGAAGATTGCATTTTAATGCAAGAAGATTTAAAAATGTTAAATAATTATTGTGAGTCTAAATACTTGTCATTAAATTTAAGCAAAAGTTTTATTGTAAGCCGAAAGAAAACTAAAATTATGTTCAAGTACTCAATCAATAATAAACAATTATCAAGAAAAGATTCAATACGTGACTTGGGTATCATGACTCAAAACTACTTTTCAATAAACACATTGATACAATTGTAAAAAGAGCCTATAACCTACTGGGCTTCGTTTTGAGAACTTCCAAATTATTTCAACATATTAAATCAATTATTTTGCTTTATAATTCAATTGTAAGACCTCACCTAGAGTATGCTACTTCTATTTTAAATCCTCAATATTCAAAATACAGTAAACGAATAGAAAGTATTAAAAAAAATAATTTAAACTTCCTTTGCTATAAATTTAATATTCAGCTGAACTGTTATTCCGATAAACTGGAATTTTTCAACTTAAAATCATTAGAACAAAGAAGAACTAAATTTGATATCCTGCTATTGTTCAAAATCTTCAATAATATGATTGAAACACAGACCTTTGTACATGAATTTACTTTTCTAATACCAAACAAGTCTACACGATCTCAAAATTTGTTTTATATTAATCCATTTAAAACCAACTGTTGTAAGAACTCACTAATTAATAGAATAATGAATTCTTATAACAATTATTTCCAAAATTTAGATATATTTTCCTTAACACTTAACAAACTAAAACAAATATTGTAATGAGATACTTTATAATTAATGTACTTTGTTTACGTACACAGTCTGTAATTTATAATTTCTGTATGTTATTTTTCACTATTTAATTGTATTCCGTGGAAGCTACTTATGGGCAACCGTTAGCTTCCCCAAAGTATATAAATAAATAAATATATAGAAAATAATATCTACATCAAACTTTGTTACAGATTTTTATGCAGGGCTTACCCCTATTATGATTATCAATTTTGTCTTCTTCAATATGAGTTGTGTTCTTTTTTTACGGAAATTTCTCCAAAATTCTTTATAATCAGTTATGACAATATCGTGTTTCAATTTTAATGCCCTCTGCCTCTTCAAGTATCGATTTCATCTCAATTAATAAAACCAATATTTTAATCACGTCCAAAGTGACAGTTTGTTGTGAAGTTTATAGTTGTTATATTTATGATTGTGCACACGGAGTACATTTTATATTGTGCAGAGTCATACTTTCCACCCATGCGCTTGGATTGACCTTTCCAAAGTCGACATCGACATGCAGTTCGCAGAAATTACTGCACTTTATCATATACTGGGTGTTTTCCATTGTTACTTTTTTACTATATACTCCATTTCCTGGTACAATAGAAACATATGAATAAAATAGAGCAGTGATTCACAAACTGCTATAAAATCCGTACGGTTTTTATTATCAATATATCACATTGTTGAATAATATTATCATACTGTAGCATTCTATGAATAACCTGGATAGATCGACGTCTAAATGTATCAGTTTTGGGAAACCTCAACATCACAAATAGAGTGAAGACAGAGATTAACTCGTCTGTCGATACTTATTAATATATACGGCGTGACATTAAAAAGAGTACACCCAATATTTATGAACATATCGCCGTAATTTTCTGAATACATGTTTTTTTAGATTAAGACAAGAAACGATCAATTTTTAAACCAAATCGAAACACTGGATTTTGTCTTAACACATTTTTTTTTTAACATATTAGGTGACAATGGACTTTTGTAGCTATAGTGAGCATTTGATTTTCGTACAGTACATTTCTAAGAGTATCTTTGGTCTGTTCATTATGCCTAGAGCGACAAGACAAGCAAATTTTCATCAACTTAGCGAGTTTGATATGGGGCGAATAGTGAGTCTGCAAGAAGCCGATTTATTATTTAGAGAAATTGCCACTAGGACGAATAGGAGTCTCAATACTGTGGTGGGTTGTTGGGCACGGTTCCAGGAAAACCGAGCACGAAGCGCAGAAAGTACAGACGTCGCCGAAAATACTTAGAACACGAAGATAGCCTCCCCAGTTTTTGTAAGGGACCGCTTCACTTCAACGAAGGGGATTTCGTACCAATACAGAAAATAGAAGGCCTAATGGGATGCGAACTGTTTATCGCCGCATAAGAAGTTTTCGACTGTTTTCATACCGATATCATCTTGTGTTACCCCTCACACCTGAGCATCAACGTAACTGACTGGAGTGGTGCAGAGAACGGCTACAATGGTACCCGGAATGGAATGGTAGTCTTAAGCGACAAATACAGATTCTCTTTGGGTATGCATGATAGCCGGGCAAGGGTGAGAAGGTGATGTTAAAGACGTGATCCCCAATTTTATGTAGAAATGCCAGTGCACCGCACCGTTGAAGTTATCGTGGGGGAAGCTATAGATTATGGCAGTAGAGCACCTTTGTTTTTGTGCTTCATGGAGGCTCAACCCATTATTAGTTTATCTCGGGTTCTAACTGTACGATTCACTTCAAATTTTAATAGTTTACTTACGATATCCTAAAAAACATGTATACCAAAAATTGTAGTAATGAACTAATTATTACTGGGTGTTCTTTTTTTAATGTCACGCAGTATATATCCGTAAGAGCAGAGGATGTGGAAAAAAATCGTGCCTGGAAAACAAATGGACGACGACAGAGATCGAAATATCCAAATCCTGGGCCAACCATAAGAAGCATCTAGTTACACACTACATAAAGATACATATTTAATTCAAAATCGCGAATCATGATCTTCGAAAATAAAAACCATCGCACCAAACTCTTCTGTAGAACAACATGTCAAAAATATAAAGAATAAGAAAAATAGTCAATGTGCGTTTTCCATTTTCTACTGGTCTTCCTCTTCTTTTCTTTCCTCTACGAGACCATCGGAGGATCTACTTTGGTCATCTTTTTCCATCCATTCTTTAAACATGTTCTTAACCATCTTAGAAACTTATTATCCAATCGTTTTGAAATTGATGAGGTAATCTCCATTTTATTCCACATACTCTGTGTTCTAATCCTATATCTTCTGGTGTGCTGCAAACTTTTTCTCACAAAGTCCAACTCGATAGTTCTCATTCTATTCACTAGTTTCTCCGTAATAAATTTCTGCTCCATATGATGTGATTATTTCTACGATAGGGTGACAAATTTTTGTTTTTTTTTTTTTTTAATTCTGTTATTATTCTGTACGAAAAAATTCGATTTATATTAAAAATAATTGAACAAAAGTCCCATTAAATTATTAAATGTTACTATATTACATATCTTGTATAGCACGATGTAAAGAAATGGACTATAGTTTTAACTTTTATCCATGGTTAGCTGACAAGTTTGTTGACGTACTATTATTTCTTTATGTGTCACTGTTCTTATTCTAGACATCCCGGTAAAATACTTATTCTTGGCATTCAGTATTTAATTGATGACTGTTAAAGAAGCCTAGACATTTATCTATAAAAAAACCTCACCTATTTATGATTAGTCAGCGCTTTGTTAGCTTATTACTCACTTTTGTTTTGATTCGATTGTTTTGTTGTTAATTAGGACTTTGCCCCGAGTGGTAGTTTTATTAAAAATTATATATGACCAATTTGTTACGATATCGAGATTTTTCAGCTCCCACGTAACGGAGCGTTGTAGTAATAAACTAACTGTAATTGGTGTATTTAAATAATGTAACATTATTACACTTCACTTGTGGATAGTTTGTTATCTTTCTTAGATAGTTGCTTGCGATATTTGCCAGTTATTTTCAATTAATAATTGTTAGAAAGTACAATGACTTGCTAGGGTACATTAATTTTAATTTCCTAATCCAAGACTTAAATTAAAAAACCTTATTTTATATTTAAAAATTAATTTACGATTTTAGTAAAGGTCTAACTCAACATCAATGCATAGATTCACTTCGTTTAACTTTTAGTTATGAAGCACAATCAGAAAAACCTGTTTACAATTGGTTTGCAGAATTTCGCCGTGGTCGTGCGTCCGTCAGTGATGTATCTCGTGAAGATCGACCAAAATCGGTTGTGATTCAAAAAAAACATCGTTGCTGTGCGTAACATTATTGAAGAAGATTGGCATGTGACTTACCGTGAGATAGAGGCATCCGTTGGCATATCGCAGACTGCAATATATTCGATTTTTCATGAACATTTAGCTGTGAAAAAGATCTGTTCCCGATGGATTCCGCATAATTTGACCCAACCTCAAAAAAGGCTCGTGTTGATTGTTGTAAGGGAATGCTAAAAAATTGAACCTAGGCACTGCAAAATCCGTATACAACATCGTTACAGCTGACGAAACTTGGGTTTATTCATATGAACCGGAAACTAAGCAACAATCCACTGTTTGGATACCAAGATGAACCGAAACCCACAAAAGTTGTTCGTTCACGAAGCACTGTCAAGAAAATTGTCGCTTGTTTCTTTGGTTGTACTGGACATGTCATCATTCCTTTAGAGCAGGGCTTCTTAAACTTATGTAGTCCGAGGACCCCCTCTTGCACAACATTTTTTTTTTGCGGACCACATCCCAACTTTGGACATTTTTCGTCGTTCTTGAGACTTAATTTCTGGCTCAATAATCTCATAGGCACTACGTTATAATAAATATTGGTAAAAATGTATCGCTGGTTATTTTAATAAATGGTCTTTTGCATTTATAGAGATGAACATTTTTATTACCATATAGAATAAAAAACATAAAATGAATAAAAATAGTAGTAAAAAGAATTAAAAAAGTTACAAATTATAATACATTAAACTCATACATTTCTTGGTCAAACATTGGTCAAAGTAGATCTTATTATAATATATTTTCTGTAAATAATTTGCAGTTGAATCAAAATAATAAAATTTTTACTAATTATTGTTTAGTTATCTCAATAACTAGTCAGATAACAACAAATACAAAAAGTCTTAACAATGTAGGATTTTTATTAAATGAGTTATTTGAATAAAAGCGAAAAGTTGGGGATGTCAAAATTGTTTCGCGGACCACCGGTAATGGCTACGTGTACCCCCAAGGGTCCGCTGACCCCAGTTTAAGAACCGCTGCTTTAGAGGATCGGAGAACATTTAATGCTGAATGGTATACAATAATTCGTTTGCTAGAAGTCATCGACAAAATCAGTAAAAACAACCAAAAACGTCGCATCATTCTTCATCATGTCAATGCAAGCTCTCATGCAGCAAGTCAAACAATTGATTATTTGAAGGAAAAAACATCTAATTAATGTCTCATTGCCCGTATTCACCAAATTTATCCCCTAACGTAGGGTGACCATTTTCTTAAGAAGGCAATGCGGGACGGAGCAAAAAAAAGG
The DNA here is from genome assembly GCA_963971575.1 of Liopterus haemorrhoidalis. Lineage (NCBI taxonomy): Eukaryota > Metazoa > Arthropoda > Insecta > Coleoptera > Dytiscidae > Liopterus > Liopterus haemorrhoidalis. The sequence continues at coordinate 41,531,283 of OZ020619.1, forward strand.
TCCTCATCTCCAAAATCCAAGTGAAGAGCAAAAAAAAAAGGTTCTCATCTCCCAAATCCAAATACGGGACAATGCGGGACAAAATGTTAAAATGCAGGACTTTTGCGGGACAAAATGTTAAAATGCGGGACGAATGGTCACCCTACCCTAACGTCCCCCCTTTTTTTGTTTGCCACAGTCTCAAGAAGCTGTTAAAGCCTTCGAAAACCATGTTGTTTAGATACCAACTTCAGAGTGGAAAAAATGTTTCGAGAATTGGTTTGACCGCATGCAAAAGTATATAAATCTTAAAGGCGAATATTTTGAAAATCAATAAAATAGTTCCAAAAAATGTTTTTCTTTCTTAGTTTTTGTAAAAATTTAAAAGGCAGCCCTCGTATTTTTCCAGCTTTTTGATTAGAAAATACTCAACATATTTTCACATACAAATTAATTAAAGTAGAAATTTTAATGGGATCGTAATGTGTAATGTTGGCTCATCTTAGCATAACACACATTCAGCATATAGGCACTTATGTAGTTTTACAAGCTGTGTGTTTGATTTCATTACATTTTCATAGAGGTAATGTTTTAATATCATACCTGTACATAGATAACATGTCACTTATAATGACCCAGCAACGTCATGTTCAGCAATATTATGTATCATATAATATACAGTGAAATTATATATTGATACGTGGAATGCTATCGAGTGGGACTTATTTTATTGCGGTAATAATACTACGGTATTTTTTAAAGGAATCGGAACTCTTGTTTCACTATTAAATATCATTGTCAAGACAATGTCTCTGGAAAACATAAATCCAAAATTTTAACCAAACTACACTATAATTTTTTTTAGGGTTTTGTAGGTTTGACCTCCAAAAAAACCCTTATAACGTCACTCATGTGTCTGTCTGTCTGTATGGTAAAAATTGTAGCCAAACGGCTAAACATAGAGGGCCGGTTTCTGAAAGCTTAGCCGAGTTTAATCTTTGGGTTAAACTCGGTCACAATAAAGTTACCATAGCAACCATTTTCTAACTATTTGGTTATAGTTTACTAGGCTTTTAGACACCGGCCCTATATTTAAATTTAGCATTCTTATACAACTTATTGACCCACATATAGGAAAAATACTTATAGTAAAAAAAAAAAAAACGCATCCTCAGATAATAATAAACAAATATATAATTAATGAAAAAATATGTATTTTTTTAAAAGTGGTTTTTGATAACTCAAAAGATTTGAGTGGTCTATCAAATCAAACCTCTCAATGCGTGGATAAACAAACAAATTTTTATTTTTAAAAATCTTATTTTTAAAGGAATTTTCACTAAAAATATATAAAAAAATGTGTCCCCTCTATTGCCCAGAGAGGTTGATTTAAAAATCTGAAAAAAAATATGTACATGGATGATAATTGGAATATTTCAACAGGAATTGTTGATCAGATGAGATTTTAATAAATAAAAAGTAGTTTTTTTAATTCATTTTTTTATTTTATTACGATTTTTTTCCAAAAATTTACTAAAAAAATCACTATTCCGCACCCTTTAATCGAAAGTGTAAGACTAAAAATCTGAAAAAATTCTAAGTTTTGTACATTGATCTAAACCGGGAACGTACGAGAGGAATTTTTGACCAGATTTCGGTTTTGAAAACTATTGCATTGTGTTATAGATAAAATTATTATTTTTAATTTTTATTTCATAGCGAAATTATGGCTAATAATGTTATGGATTTTTTGTATTTCTGACTAAGGTAGTGTATGAATTTTCTTGATATTAAATATATAATAATTTTGTTTTAATATTAGAGATGCGCTTACCGAAAAAAAAAAAGCTTTGGCCACTACAGGACCGACCGTCATCACATAGTACTCGTTTAATTTATGCTGTTTTATCAAAAAAATTCTCAAATTAAAGTTGTTAGTTATTGCTTTTATAGCAACTTTTGTTAAATACATTTTTTCGAAATATTACTCTGTTCTGAAATATTCGCAAAAATCTTCAGAACCTACACGAGTAAACTCCAATATCTAGTTAACCGATTTTTACCAATAGTTGATGAACTCGTGCCATTGATGTCAAAAGCTTAAATATGAAGTTTGATAAAAATCCTTTTAGCCGTATCTGCTCTGCACGTGTATACGGACCGACATACATACAGACAGACAGACAGACAGATCGACAGACAGACCGACAGAAAGACAAACAGACCGAGAAACATCATGCTAAAAATAGTCAAAACGTTATGTAGGGACCTCAATTCGTGGAGATCCATCGAAATCTCGAAATGTCAAAATCGGTATGATCAATACCTCCTTTATATATGTTGTCGGTCGGTAAAAACGATTGTCAACCCTCTTACATCGAATGTAGTGCTCCGCTAACGTAGAGCTACGCAGAGAGGTTTCGAATTAAGAAGAAAAAACAAACATATTAATACCCTTTTCACACTAGATCTTTAAGACGAGTGAACTTAAAGTTCACCGATGTTTAAGATCGGTATGCTTTCACACTTGATGTTTAAATCTCTGGTGCTGGCATCAGCTACAGTAATTTTGTCCTTAAGTTACCGTCATGAAATTACCAGATTTGAACTGTCTGCGCAGACGCACATTTTGAATTATTATAAACAAATAAGGATAGTTCATTTCATTCTACAATAAAGACACTACAATAAAGAATATATTACACCTGTATTAACATGTAAGTCGATACATTTTATCTCAATTATTGTAGCTCTGTATTTTATTAAACACATTATTAAAATAAATAATTTTATTATAACAATAAGTATAAACTTCTTATAACGTCGATATAATACAGTATTCTTGTTTATGGTAATATAAAATGTTGACAGCACAAAGTCAAGGAGTATTTTTTTATAATAGAAATTAAGTTGGCAATGCGGGCGAAGTTTAAGACGCAGATCTCTGTCTTAAACATCGGTTGTGTTTAGACGAGGCCGTACGATTTCACATTAGCGTTTAAAGATATTCACTTTAACATCCGATCTTAAAGATCTAGTGTGAAAAGGGTATAAGAGAAAAGAAGCAAGCTGCAACAACTCGTAGTATTGATGGTAGACACTCCATGGCTGAAGAATCTCCGAGAATGTTTAGGTATACATGGATTGAATTGGTCTTATAACAAATCGTGTAAATAATAATTAAGCATAAAATTAACATGTGAAATTTTTAAGTGAAAGTAAAATTAAATAATTGGATGCGCTGTTCCAAATATGTCAAAATCCAAATTACATATCAACATTTCGACACTGACATCTCTTTTACATATTTTCGATCAATATTCGCAAATTAAGACATGAATTAATGTATTCAACTGGTTCGAATAATAAGCTGAACATTACTTTTTATTTTCGGCTTTTATTACACATCTGTTTTGACTCATAAAAGTGAAAGATGTAATATTTGGAAAGTCCCGAGGAAAACATTCACTAACAATAAGAAGAATACAGGTTTGGTGCACTGATATTGGAGATATTGCATTTTTAATGATGTGCTGTAAAAAAGAATTGCATTTTTAACGATTATTACTTATTTATTTTTTCTTTTTTGAAGCAGTAAAGATCCACGATTTAACTGGGATGTGAACTGTAATAAAACAGAATTAACCTAATATTCCCACGTACCAATAAGATGATTTATACAGGATGTCTCAGCCAAGTGGCTCACCATTACTTCTTCTTCTTCTTCAGCTTTTCTCTGAAGTATTTAAGGGTCGCTCTCCTTAATTCTTCTCTTCTATTCTATCCTGTTCTGTGTATCTCCCTCATTTAGTCCCTGCTCACTCAAGTCTTGTACGATACAGTCTTTCCACCTTCTATTAGGTCTTTCTATACTTCCTCTCCCTTCTACCATCAAGCTGTTCATTTTCCTTCCTCATCTCTCCTCATAATATGTCCATACCAGCGCAGTCTTCTTTCTTGCACCTTCTTTGAAACCTCTACTACTTTAACCATTTCTCTTATCTTTTCGTTCCGTATCCTATCTCTTCTTGGCTTGCCCATCATCCACCTGAGCATTCTTATCTCCGTCACATCCAGCTTCTTTTCCTGGGCTTTCTTTATTGACCCTGCTATGTCTTGTTACCATAGGCCAGAGTTTCCCAAACTTTTTGAGCCGCGGAGCACTTTTCACGAGAATAATTGTCGCGGAGCACTATCGTTGCCATATATAGTGGCATACACAGAAAAATATTTCGGAAGGGTGTGAGATTTTTCTCAACATCGGAATTTGTACGTATTGAGAATGTGAGCAATCTTGAAATGGGGTAATTATAATTTTAGTTCTTTTCGAATTTTCGAGGGGAAGGGATTTATCCCCCTAATTCTCCCTATGCGTACACCACTGGCTATATATTTATGTATATTTTAGTGGATTTTGATGTGTCATATGTTCTGGAAATAAATTTCTCAGTTGATCGATACAAGAAAATTATTTTATGCCGATCTTGAAAAGTTATCTGGTATGGATTATAAACTGAGCAAAATGTAAGAATGCTTTGTTAGTTAAAAGCAAAAATATTGATAAAAAATCAGCTGTAGCCACCACAAGGCCGAACGCCATCACAAAATAGGTACTTAAACAAAATACTCTCTAACACAAATTATTTACCATAACCGTGGAAACATTACATATACGTATGACAAAATAAATACTTAATAAGTATTATTAAAATTTAAAATTTAATAAAAGTATTATTACTATAATAAAAATAAAGTAAATATAACGTATTTTTTTTTTTAAATCCGCTGTGGCCATCACAGGACTGACAGCCAAAAATCTTCCATTTCTAGATAACCGCTTTTTACCAAAAGTTGACTAACTGATGCCATTGGTGTGAGAAGCTTAAGAATGAAGTTTCATAAAAATCCGTTTAGCCAAATTCGTTTTACACGTGTCCAAGGACCAACAGATAGACATACAGACAGACATCATGCTAAAAATAGTAAAAACATTGTGTAGGAACCTCAATCCGTGAACATCCATCGAAATTTAAAAAATCATTACGATCACAATACCCTCCTTATATGTATGTATATGTATGTTGGTAAAAACTTAATCCATAAGTCTTAAGCGTCAGAAAAAACTATTGAAATTCTATCTTTATAATATCTGAACACACTTGTCGTCTACTGCCCGTTCTGAGACGGAGACTTTGGCAGCTTTTTTTAACAATCCGTACTTTAGCCAGCGATCCATAGAAAAATAATAGCAGCCAAAACAAATAAATAAAACTGCACCACTATGACATACTGACTTCCTGTCTGAATTATGAGAAATATAAAGAATATAGGTAATTGATATTCCCATTGCATGAAACGTCCCAACATCCATTATCTAATATTTAGCAAATTTTAAGGAATTAGTTCTGTATTATATGCCGCTCTTGTAATATATCATCCTTGTAATAGAACAGTCACTCAGCTGTATATTTGTATTTCATAATGGTTAAAACTTTTTCAATGACTATTGAGATTCGAGCGTCTTTATTAACATTTATTGAGCGCAATAAAATATTATTGTACTGGCTTTTGTTATCTTCAGTAGCGTATCATTTCTGAGTGAAACGTTTTTATTTACTTTTCTGTCTGATCTTCTCATGGAGCCCTAGTAAACGCACCGCGGAGCACAGTTTCGGAAACCTGCCATAGGCCATAGCTGGCTCGTCTTTCCTACATCTTTCATAATCCACTATTATTCTTAGATGCTTGTACTTTGCTTACATTACCTTGCTGTTCCTATTGACATAGTTTTTAAAACAAATTTTGCCCGAGGCTGAAGACGTAACTAACCCACCTCAATTTTTTCGTGTTGTTTTATTTCGGTTGATAATTTGTTCAGCTCACCGTAGTTGAGAAACAGTGAACTTGGCCATAAATAATAAGAAAGGGCATCGCGTAACTTGTTATTGCTGTTCATGAAAGGAATTTAACATTTAAAATTCGTGAATCGCTGTCTTACTTGAAAAAATATGTGTACACACTACTCAGATCCGAAATAAGGTGTATTCATCAAGATAATTTCCAAAAATAATAATTTATAACAGTTACATAAAAATACTTGATTAGGTAGGTTGATTGTAGGTGGACAATAAATATCCTCACCACGAGTCTATACTAGAACTAGAGGTAGATCACTTAATAGATCAGGGGTCGGCAGACCGTGGCTCGCGAGACGTATACGGCTCTTTGAGGACATTCGTTTGGCTCTTCAAATTAAGTTGATAAGGAATAAAATTAAGAAAATATTCAAAAAGTCATGTATTAAAACAAAATTATGCCTCTTTAAAATCTTTCCAGATGCCGTAAAGGGTGAATTTGGCTCTTTAACTTCTAAAGTTTGCCGACCCCTGTACTAGATGAATGGACAATATTAAGAGAATTTCCGGAAACTGGCTCTTGTTTGCCCAAGACTGAAAGGTTTGGACCAATAATGGAGAAAACTCTGTTCAATATTTGTTGAATTTAGCAGATAATAAATAATAGTAATATAAATAAATTTATTTAAATTTAAAGTACAAAAAAAAAATACCCAGCAAACATTCAACTAACGGCCGAATTCCGGCAAACTGCTTTTATGCTGGTAAAGTACTGGCACTAAAAGTAAGTGCAACGCCAGTATTAATAATGTACTTCACATTTGTATTTCGCATTCCGCCTATACGAAGTACTTTACCAGCATTTTATAAGCACTCTTCTTCACTCATACTTTTTACTTAAAACCATCAGAAATAAATCTTGCAACTAATGCGATTATTTTGCACTTTACCGTTGCTGGGCCAGCAACTGATACATCAATGGGCCAGTAACGGTCACGGGGACACCGGGGTACTGGCCCATTACTTTCAATGCCGGGAGTATGTGCTTTACCAATACTGGCCCGTATAAAAATGTTTGCTGGGTATATATAAAATTTACGTCACTTTTACATACATGTACTACAAAGAAATGTTTATTTTACATAATAATATTTGAGGTGTCATCCTCTGAATACGTCCACTTTTAGGGTTTTGTAGGTATAACCAAAAAACCCTTATACCGTCATTTTGTCGTCTGTCTGTCTGTCTGTTTGTCTCTCTGTCTGTTCGGTAAAAATTGTAGCCAAACGGCTAAACCTAGAGAGTTAAAATTTGGCATGCCCGTCATTTTGTCGTCTGTTTGTCTGTCTGTCTGTCTCTCTGTCTGTTCGGTAAAAATTGTAGCCAAACAGCTAAACCTAGAGAGTTGAAATTTGGCATGCCTATACAACACTTTGACCCGCACATAGGAAAAATACTACAACATCTAAAAAACATATTCCCCTAAAAATATAAACAAATATCTGCTTACCAAAAAAAAAATGTTTTTTTAAATTCTGAGTAGGGTATCAAAGGAGAGCCCTTAGTACGTGAATTAAGGATTAAATTTTATTTTTGCAAAATAAATTATTTAGCGCGATTTTTGACAAAATTGCGCAAAAAATTTTGTTCCACACCCTGTAGCCCAGATGGTTTAAACCAAAAATCTGAAAAAATTCTAAGTAAGGTACATTTGTGTGAACCGGAATAGCACAACAGGAATTTTTGATCAGACTATGTTTTCGGAAAATAACGCAATTTTTGTTTTTTGCTTGACTACGTAAAATATTTAATAACTTATCTAATACAATTAATCAGCATGCTTTGATAGTGTAATGCCTAACATGCTCGCGTTCTAATTTGCAAACTTAAGTTCGCTCCGCTCTCAAGGCAATTTTATTTTTCTATTTTTTTTGCATTTTTATTTTGTTTAAATTATTTTTTCAAAATTCTAGTTATATTTGGACAAATGTTGCATTTAATTTTTAAAAGCGTAAATTTAATAACCAGTGGAAATTATTGAAATTGAATACACGAAATTAGAGGGGCTTATGACTTAAAACAACCAATGGAAGCCATAGGCGCAATTTTCAAAATCTTAATGAACCTTGCTCAATAAAAAAAAAATACTGCACATATTTAGAAACCTAAATAATGGTATTACGCAATCGAATTAAAATTAACAAAAAAATATTTTAACATAAAATTTGTTTTGGCATCCCAAATATTTATCATTCACTTACTAAATACCTGCGAAACCCTGAAATGTGTGAAAATTCACACTTCACATCAATTTTTTAGTGTACACAGAACGTATGACGTTCCTAATAGTATCAAAAATTCAACAATGAATAAAAAATATATCATAGACATTGTACTTTAGTAATAGCGAGAGCCAAAACTGTCAGTAAAATAAAATATTCTGTAAAACATAACACAATGTTTTTATTCAACAACTTCTATCCTAAACATATCATCTATCACAAGAGATGACTCTTATGTTATCATCTATCACAGATAAAAAAGAGAAGAGATGACTCTTATTCACACGAGATGACTCTTATGGTTTAAGCATTTCCAGAGAATGCAGGATAACCGATGGTTTAAAAATATCAGAACTCCTGAGCGCAGGAGAAAGCCAGGCTGACTATCAGTAACTGGGCTCAATTTGCATAGGAGGCGATAGAAACAAGAGATCTCCGACTGGACGACTTGCTAAACAGTGTCGTCTGGCGAAGAGGAAGCCGAAAAGACGCCAACTATGAGTTTTCAAGGAGTCTATTAGATCTTAGGTCTATTAGAGGTCTATTAGAGGTCTAGGATTCTAGCTTATCTGGGTCTATTTATGTGCTTATATGGTTAATTACGGAATTCCTTAATTGTATATTGAAGAAAACTCTTTGAGAGACACTGTATTTGTTTGTATTCTTTTTTCATTTAATTGTTCTTGTTATTATTCTGCAAGTATCTCGAAAAAATAATCTTTTGAACAATTCCTCTAATAACTCAAGGCTAACCCGTATTCATCACACCATATTTGTCCAAACAATTTAATCCATTTATCGCAATTATCCATATAAATCGCAGAATCCATCCCTGGATGCACTTGTAAAAAGTTGTACGTCTTGCAAGTCTCACTTTTGGTCAGTTGGCCATGACTTGATGTGATCTCAGGTCAGCCCCAGTCCCGTATAAATAACCAGTTTAAATACCAACCTTTGGTTACAACACTACTGATAATCGATGTAAAAGTACCTGTATAATGCAATTGTTCAACAGGTCATCATTAAAACTGCATTATTGATAACATCGACGTTGTTTGGGCATTCGAGTGAAAGCTTTGCGCAGATAAACAGCTCGTAACAGTGTATATAATTTCATACCCAAAATATTTTCGGTTTACAATTTTAATATAATTTAATAAACACAGTAGCACAATTCAGATACGGGATCGAAGAAATAGAAAACGAATTCTGGAAAGGAGATTAAGAAAGTGTTTGTAGGATGTGTGGAGAAGCGAGGGAGAAGATGGTGGATGATTGTGGAGAAATAATATCAAGAGGGAGAATAAGAGAGGTATTTCTACATAGCACAAAAGCAAAGAGCATCTAGTGCGAGTAGGGTGAGTCTAGAGCATTAGGTGCTCCGCGGACCGTCTACTAGTGCTCCGCGAGCAGATTTGGCAGAAAAGATTCACTCAGAAATGATACGCAACTGAAGATAACAAAACTTAGTGCAATGGTATTTGATTGCCCCCAATAAATGTAAATAAAGGCGCTCGAATCTCAATGGTTCAATTGGTCATTGAAAAAGGTTTAACTTATATGAAATACAAATATACAGCTGACTGATTGTTCTATTACAGGGCTGATACATTCTAGGAGCGACATATATAAATGCAGTACAAATTCCTAAAATTTGCCAAATAATAGATAATAGATGTTGTGACGTTTCATGCAATTGGAATATTTTTTTTTTTTTTTTTATTTATTGTTTATAGACACTTCAGCGTCTATGGCTATTAGTGTCTGTGATATGGAATATGAATAATAGGAATATGAATTATATTCTTTAGATCTCTTATAATTCAGACCGTAAGTCACAATAGTGCAGTGTTATTTATTTGTTTTTGCTGCGATTATTTTTCGATGGATCGCTGGCTAAAGTACGGATCATTAAAAAAAGCTGCCACAGTCTCCGTCTCAGAACATCCAGTAGACGACAAGTATGTTCAAATATTATATATATAATATTTCAATAGTTTTTTTATCAGTATTTTGTATTTTGGAAAGCTTGTTTTTGCCCCAGTTCTAGTCATTTTTTACTGACCGCCACATACATATAAGCAGTGGCGCACCCAGGAATTTTTGTTGGGGGGGGGGAAGACAAAATTATTTAAATTATTAATAAGTTTCACACTTCTAAATTTCAAGTGATGATATAAAAACAAAGGTTCACGCTTCGGAAATACAAAGTGATGACCTAAAACAAAAAAGGTCCTGATTTCTTAAATACAGGTGACGGCCTAAAAAAAAGGTCCTCGCTTCGGAAATACAAAGTGATGACCTAAAAAAAAGGTCCTCGCTTCTAAAATACAAGTGACGACCTAAAAAAAAGATCCTCATCTCTATTTTCTAGTGTGTTTGTATGTTTTTATTTTAATTCCTTCTTTCTTAGGGGGGGGGGGGGGTTCTCTTGGGTGCGCCACTGCATACAAGGGAGGTATTGTGATCATACCGATTTTGACATTTTTAAATTTCGATGGGTGTCCACGAAAAGTTCCTACATAATGTTTTTACTATTTTTAACATGATGTCTGTCGGTCCCTGGATACGTGTAAATCGAATTTGGCTAAACGAATTTTGAGAACAGAGAAATATTTCGAAAAAAATTAGTTTACAAAAGTTGTTATACAAGCAATAACTTACAACATATCTCACGTCAAGATCCAACTAAAATATATATAAATATATAACAACAATAGCGCTCCGCGACGAATTTTTCTCGTGATAGGTGCTCCGCGGCTTTAAAAGTATGGGAAACGTCTATACGTGTCCGTTTGTACTGCTGCATTCCGTTTGTCATTATTTCGACAAAGGAGTTTTCTTTCCCAGCCTGGTCTAAACAGCTGACATAACTTGAGTTTATTTTTTAGCTTGTCTTTGTGTGTGTAAGTGTTGCTTAGGAGCTTCTACACTTCTGCAACCTCCTTCCAACTTTGAGTATAGTAATCTTTTGGGTAACCTAGTATTTGGCATTCCTATGATGTGTCCAACCCACAGCAATTGAATTTGGTGCAGTATGGCCTCAATGCTGACGATATTAGCTTTAGCTAAAACTTAGTGTTCAAATAATCTTGCTATTTGACTCTCAATATCGTCCTAAGGCATCTTTGGTGGAATCGGTCTAAAGTTTGAATATGTCGTCTATAGAGACACCATGATTCTTTGCTGTAGATAAGTACAGGGGTACAGCTGCCTTGTACATCATTATCTTTGATTGAAACTGTAAATCTCGGCATCTCCATATAGATGTCCTTAGAGCACCGAAGGCCTCATATGCAGTGGATAAACTTTCTGGCAATTCATCATCAAAAAAGCTGTTACAGGATAATATACTACCTACAGTAGGTGGCCAAATTATTAGGGACAGTACACCTCCCTTGCAATTTTCAAGTTTAAATGCATTTTGTGAGAAAATAAATTGTTTTTAAATCATTTATCTTCTATATTCTTGTTGCTGGTATCATTATTATTTTAAAAAGCGGGAGATCGCCAAAGAAATCATCATCACCAAGCGGCTATTTATAGAAACTCTTATCAGAGAGTGGCATCACAACCCCAATCTCCGACACAACGCAAAAGTCTGCATAGAAAGCATGCCCAAACGCCTGGAAGCCGCAATCGCAGCAAAGGGTGGCATTACAAAATATTAAGATTTTACTTAATTTGTTAAATTAACACTTTTTATACAAAAATAAATGATTATGAATAAGCAATTATGTCGTTTTATATTCTAAATAAAGCACTTTAATGAATAAAAATAAATACGAGACACAAAGCCACTTATTTCTTCATTAAATTCATTTGAAAACTACAGAAAATTTGTACTGTCCCTAATAATTTGGCCATCCACTGTAGGTACTTGAAAGACGTTACATTAATTACGTCTTTGCCATTTATGTTGAAAATGTGAGGGTTGTTGCTATGACTACTGTGTGACATGTTGACATTTTTTTAAAATAATCTTTAAGCACAGGAAATAGGCATACTATTACAGTAGATAGGAGAGAGGTTAAAATATAATGTTGTATTGTATGCTTCATTAGTTTTACATAATATGCACTTAAAAATTGAAAATTTCAATTGTAATTCTTGAAACCTCAATCCTTGAAATAAATATGTATCACGATAAACTACTTAAAAGCAATAAACTTCTTTTATCTGTCTAAAGTACACTTCTAATCACCCTGACAAATCATTTAAATTAAATGTATTACAAAGAGAAAACAGGGCAATACAACAATTACATATTTTTTTCTAACAGTGTAAGACATTAATTCATACTATTTCGCAATACAATTGTTTGAATCGAATAGAAAAACTATTAAAGTTACGTTCATAAAATTGAAAACTAGATTCAATTAGTCTACATTACTGATTAGCATCAGATCTTGATGAGAAAATGATAATAAATCAGTAATGGATATGTAATTTCTTTTGTACCTCTATGACATTTCAACTTTTATTATTACTCAAGTATGTGAATACAGACAATACAATTTCTTGTATGAATCATATTAGAAAATAAAAAGTAGACCAGCTATACAAAAGGTAAAAACTATAAATATAGGACCGAGTAGCTGTCCTGGCGCCAAAACAAACGCTGAGACTAGGGCCGTAGAGCAGTGTATCCCAAAGGGTCTGCCGCGGCATATTAGTGTGCCGCAAAATTTACCAATTGTGCCGCGAATTCTCAAAAAAAAAAAAAAACTGGCGTCGTGGTTATTTTAACAACATTTTCCGAATATACGTACAATACCATTAATAGGAATAAATTACACAAAGGATCTTTTTATGACGAATTGAAATTCACATATTCAGAATACAGGGGCGTTTGCATTCAAAATGACGACTACGTAGGTGTGCCGCAAAATTTTTCTTCTTTGGAAAATGTGCCACAAGAGTAAAAAAATTGAGAAACACTGCCGTAGAGCCACCTCATAAATAATGATGTCCCTATGAAACAGGAGCATTTCTTTGAAAAAAAGAACTCCTCTGAAAATATTGATTTGTTATTTAAAAAAAGTTCAAAAAAATAAATAAAATAACGTAAAAATAAAAAACAATCCCTAAAATTTTAATATTTCAAATTTTTTCGATTTTAGCCAAAATATAACTTTAAGCTAATTTTGGCGTGGATTATGAAATAAATATTTAAAAAATTCATGTTCTCCAATTTTTTGAGCTATTTGGGTCAGTTTTTTGTTTATAGTTCCAAAAGTTTTGCTCAATCTTCAAAGTGGACAAAATTTTATTGATCAAAAATACATAATTGTACCAATTTTCAATAAAATCGGAGACAAAAATTTTTTGCTTGTAAATCACGATTTTTTTAAGGTCTACCCATTACGATTTTTTCAATTTTTGGCCATTTTCAAGGGTTTTGGATTACAGCCCATACAAAACTTAATAATTGGTTTATTAAAGCCCTAATTTTATTTCAGTCTAAACAATATAAGAGAATTTTAAAAATTTGAACCGCAGATTTCTATCCCTAACTATTTTTTAGTTAGAATTTATCAAAACTATGAAACAAAAATTTTAAAATGAAAAATTTTCAAAAAATTTTTTTGTGTAGAAATATGGTTACAAGTCAATTAAGACCTCAAGTTTTCAAAAAGTTTAACCGCAGGTCTTTATCTCATTTTGTTTTTGAGATACGTCCATGCGAAATAGAAAATTTTAATAAATCACGCCATATTAAAATTTGTCATAATTTTAAAATACGCAAAACGAAAAAGGCCTCAAATTTTTTCTAGACTAAATAAACTATGATAAATCCAAAAATTTTAACCGCATGTCGCTATCTCAAACTGTTTTTGAGTTGTGCTTTTTTAAATTCACAATTTTTAATAATAATGTAAATTTTTGTCTTCGCTTTGTAAATTTTCGCCATTAAAAAAATTGTCGTAAAAATTGTCGATTCAAGTGCACCGAAGAAGGCAAAGAATTTGCCTTTAAATACTCATTAAACACTTTTGTGGCGAGAATTGATAGGTCAGGCAATGAGAGCAGAAACAATGTCAACAAAGCAAAAAGTATTTCTGATTTTTGAAAAAGTGACACAGTATTTATACGAGTTCAAAAAGAATTTACATAAGGGTTTGCTATGGAAAATAAAGGTAATGTCAACAGCAAGCTTTAGAATTAATTAACTGTCATCACTGTTTATATTGTTATATAAAGCTTGCAGTAGACATTATTTTATTTTTCCATAGCTAACCCTTATGTAATTTATTTTTGTGCTCATCGTATAACTCAATGTATACAGTTCGTTTATTACAATAAAAAGTATCAAAAAAAGCTTTAAATCTTTACTTACGAATAACTCTTGCATTGAGTTGTTCGGATTAAAGAGGTTGCACTCTATAACTGATTTAAATTCGTGTAGGCAAAATTTATAAATAATAAGAAATAAAAATAATTTCATGCAGCTCTGAAAAACAATAACTATCCATATTACAATTTAAAATTTATTCTAACAACTATGATATACTAATTACAGATATTAATTACTAACTACCTACAAAAGAGCAATAAAAATTTAAATATAAGATTCATTACTCATATGCAATAATATTTAATATTACATTTTCATATTAAATGACCTGGTGACCTTTTAAGCACGCGTGAATTTGATAATAATCTTTAAAAAATGGGTCAATATATTTTCATTATATCTTCTCTGTTCTTTAAAGTGTGTTTAATTAATCATTTCACGAGCTGATTTAAGATATTGAGTATTGAAATTCGGACAATGGTTGTCCTTTCAAACGAATTGTTTAATAAATGATATTAATGGTTGGGTAATTTAATTACTGTATCACATATGACACTATTAATCAATTCAATTTTTTATACCATGCAAAAAATTTAAATGAAAAGATGAGTAATTGTTAAGATCGCTTATCTAAGTATCATAATAAATGTCACTTAAAGAATTTCCTTCAGATTTTTCGTTAGAGCATCAATTTGTAAACTCAGAGCGGTTTGAACATTATCCAAGATCCAGATCCAGTGCACCCTCTTGTACTAAAGACCCGGCTGCTATTCCATCCACTCAATACACTTAATGTGAAGGTAGAGCTGTTTTGGATACTGGGACAAGTTGGTATTAAATTTATTGAAGCGGCTGATGTAGCTATAAAATCCGATTCCCAAAGAACTATGATTGATGTGTTGATTTTTCCAGAAGATACAAAAAGTCATCTGAAACACCTTGTGTTTGTCAAATGGCAACATGTGTGGAACAGCATACAAAATGTGAAGTTAAGGCAGATTATATATATATATATATATTAGTTCCTACAACTCCTCAAGAGGAGCAAAGGGCCTCAATAAAGCATCTCCGTCTGGTGCGGTTCTGGGTTAAGGTCTTGATTTCGCCCAACGACTTTTCCATTTCTCGCAATTCTTTCTCCAATGTGCGCCTTCATGTGTTTTTCGGTCGTCCGATCCTCCTTTTTCCTTGCGGCTTCCAGTGATTTCTGTCTGCTTGTGTTGTCTGATTCTCACCTAAGTATGTGTCCCAACCATCTACATTTCCGCAAGCGTAACTCATTTCCAGTCTCTGATTGTTTTGTTATTCGCCATAGTTCTTCGTTGCTTATGGTGTCAGGCCAATGAATTCCCATTATCCGTCTTAAGCATTTGTTAACAAAGACTTGCAGTTTATCGGTGATAGTTTCGTTAATCAACCGTGTCTCACAGACATATAAGGCAGATTAAGGGAGACGCTAAACCATGGATTTCTGCCTGCAGAAACATCCGCAGAGAAGAAATTGTCAAAACCGCCTTTGTATAAGAAACCTCTAGATTAATAATCCATTCTTGGAAGATATAAAGCCATGTGCACTTGATCCTCGTGAAAAAGATAAAAACGCAATCATTGTCTCAATTTTGGAAATCGCAAGAAAAAGAACATCCATTTTTGAGTTATAAATCTATCAAATTATTGGTGAATATTTCGACTTCCTATAGCGCGAAAAGACTTTTTCAGACAAGTCCATAATAAAAACCAAACAGAGAAATCGAAAGGATGTCAATGCAGTGCTTTATCTCTCAGAAACAACTCTGCAGCCACGTATTATATATGTGGTAAAATTATCTTAGCATTCAGCCGGTCCGCGAAATATATATATCCTATTTTCACCGGTCCGCAGATGCAAAAAGGTTGAAGAATACTGTTTTATATTACTTAAAGTAATGTTCATGCTATCATAAATTCATTAGTTTTCCTAGGTACATGTATTCTGCGCGCGCGATCAAAAGCTGCATGGCTGATGAATGAGCCTCTCATCA
Organism: Liopterus haemorrhoidalis; assembly: GCA_963971575.1. Taxonomy (NCBI): domain Eukaryota; kingdom Metazoa; phylum Arthropoda; class Insecta; order Coleoptera; family Dytiscidae; genus Liopterus; species Liopterus haemorrhoidalis. Next base: position 41,547,718 of record OZ020619.1, read on the forward strand.
GAAACATTATCTGCTGCTACCTGCTTATAGCTGCATCCAAGCACATACATAATTTGTCACCAATACAACACAACCTGTACACAGAATCTTGTAATACTACAAGTAATTAATGTAGAGAACATAGAAATTAGAATTCAGCATTCAAATATATTGAGGATTTTGTTTATCAAAGCTCTTGTAGTTAACAATGACATTAGTGACTAGTTTTACTATTAACACTAGTTAATAGTAAGACTTGTATATAATTTACACTCATATGTGAGATATCACCTAATTACGATCATAGATATCTGAACTAGTTTCATAATTATAAGTTTAATTCTACAGTTTTTGTTTTAACAATTTCCTTTGTTATTATAGTCTCTGTCACACGATTAGTAATGATAAAGCAATACTAAATCAATCATTAATATCGAATAAGTGCTAGTTTTAAATAGCAATTAGCTTCATACAACTATATGATGGTAAGTAAATGCATTGACACATATATGGGTGATTATAAAGAAAAATATTTAATAAGTGACCTTTAAGTATGAGGAGAAATGAGTAAGCTTAACGGTGTAATATAATTATGTCAAATAATTTACTTAGTACGGTGGGAAGCTGATTGTGCTTCTGTTGTGAGTAATGACTACACATTGATCGTTTCACTTTTTAATCTTTTTATTTATTGATTTAAGTGACATTTATTATCGATACTTAGATAACTGATCTTATTCCATGTTTGTATGATTAGGGTCACTAGTGTTTAACTATTTTCTGTTTCCTTGTCAGATATGGTAGAAGGATAAATGGATGACGAATTAAAACACAAAGGGTTTGTGTAATTTTGTTTTATATGAGGGTTACCTTTTATATTTTTACAAACGACCAGTAGATGGCAATACTGAAATGTGTCGTAAAAAGAGACGAAAGAGGGGCGGAAGAACTGAAGTCAAGAAGGAAGGAGACCAGACAGGGAAGCCAAAAAGAGAATAGGAAGAAAGAGATGTACACCGGAGGAGGAATGAAGAATAAAGAAATTCATATAAAATTATTGAATATATGTTATTGTGAATTCAGTGGCAGCTTATAAATTGACGAATTGTGTGTTGACAGTAAGCGTTTAATAAAAACAAATTTGTGGAAAAATGGATATTACTCCTGAAGTGATTGGATGATTTTTTATGATTTTAGTAAAGGCCTAATTCAACAACAATGCATAGATTCGCTTCGGTGAACTTTTGGTAATGAAGCACCATCAGGAAAGACTGTTTGCAATTGGTTTGCAGAATTTCGTCGTGGTCGTGCGTCCGTCAGTGATGAATCTCGTGAAGGTCAACCAAAAACGGTTGCGATTCAAAAAAACATCGATGCTGAGCGCAAAATAATTAAAAAAGATCGGCATGTGACTTACCGTGAGATAGAAGCATCCTTTGGCATATCGCAGACTGCAATACATTCGATTTGGCATGAAAATTTAGCTGTGAAAAAGATCTGTTTCCAATGGATTCCACATAATTTGACCTAAGCTCAAAAAAAGACTCGTGTTGATTGATGTAAGGGAATGCTAAAAAAATTCAACCTAGGCACTGCATAATCTGTATATATTGTCACATAGGTAATCCTAGGTCAGGATTACGACATCTAGACATTGTGACGGTCAGCTGTCTGTATAAAAACTATTCGTAAGCGTCTGACGTATGTGGCCTGATTACGAAAATGCAGACATCGCATTTTCATAATGAGGAAATATTTGTACCACCCACGTGATAATATCATTTCAGGTGACGAAACTTGGATTTATTCATATGAACCGGAAACTAAGCAACAATCCACTGTTTGGGTTTTCCAAGATTAACCGAAACCCACAACAGTTCACAAAGCACTTCCAACAACATGATCACTTGTTTCTTCGGTTGTACTGAACATGTTGCAACCATTCCTTTAGAGGATACAACAATTTGTTTGCCAGAAGTCATCGACAAAATCAGGAAAAACAACCAAAAACATCGCATCATTCTTCATAATGACAATGCCAGCTCCCACACAGCAGGAGGAAAAAAACATCGAATTAATGTCTCATTGCCCGTATTCATCTAATTTATCCCCTAACGACTTTTTGTCCCCCAATGTCAAACAAAAAATGCGTGGACAACGATTTTCATCAATTGAAGCCTTCGAAAACCATATTTTTGAGATACCAACTTCAGAGTGGAAAGAATGTTTCGAGGATTGGTTTGAACGCATGCAAAAGTAAATAAATCTTAAAAGCGAATATTTTGAACAGCATTAAAACAGTCTGATCAAAATTTTTTTTTTCTTTCTTAGTTTTTGTATAAACTTAAAAGGTTATCCTCGCATGAATTTAAAGAATTCTGGTGGTGAACCAAAATTTTCTATCATAGTTTTCACTTGGACTTGGTATGGATCAGATTGAAAGTAGCATTTAGGAGGAAACAAATGTTATTGTAACAAACTGTGTCGTGATTTTGTGGAGTGTATTGCTCGTAGGAGTCACAATTTCTCTGTATAACAAACTGTAAGTGATCAAAACAATCTGTTCTACCCTCGATCTCATACATATATGAGGAGTGAGCGAATTTGTGTTCATATTCTATGTATCGCGTTCAGATCGACACGACAAACCAAGATTATAACAAAAGCATTTTGCATTTCAAATACAGCTACTTACACGATAACATCTAGTTGTAAGTTGATTGTTCATTCCATACTGCACTGGCCAGCTAACTCTAATCGAGCGCAGCATCTCTTATCATCATGTTGTGTATTTGGTTTGGCTGGTCAAAGATATTTATGATTTTATACGGGATATGTGCCGAGTTTGGATGTGTTGCACTTGTTAAGGGATATCTAGTCATGAAATCACGGATGGACTTGTGTTAACTTCATGTTTGATTTCAAAATTATACGATTAGATAGATTGTGGTTTATTTCCAACATCAAACTTAATGGAAAAGATCGTCTGAAATTTACAACTACAGACAAAGAAAGATATAATTTTTCCGTTTAACAACTTGTAACACGATGTATAAACAAATGCTAATTTACTCCAAAAGTACACACTTCTCGGTTTAATCGAAATTAAATTTCTTGGAAATATTTGTAAAACAAAAAATAAAAGATATGTGTTCTAACGTAGCATTGAAGTCTCCACATATCATGAAAAGTACCAGACAAATGTAATAAGAAACTATAAATTTCTTCTTTTCTTCTTTTGATTTCAGACGTCTTTTGTATAAAATTTTCCCAGTAACCAAACTTTTATATACACAAAAGCTTGTTTCTGAGATTTAACACAAAAGAATATTTATTGTTGCCTTTGAATTGAAAAAATGCCTGATCTATTTTAATTTCAATTTGTGGCTATCAGATGCACATGTTTTTTGTAGAAATTTATAGACACGATTTTAGAAGGGACAATTTGATAAAAGATAATCCTTTTATGGACTAAATAGAATTCTGAAAAAAATAATAACAGAGAATGAAAATTTAAAATTCTTAGAAATAATCCTGATTCTGTTGGATACCTCGCGATAACAGTAGAGATAACTCGGAGAGAATTGTATATAATACGAGGGTTGTCTTTTATATTTCGGGATTTGAGATCAAAAACAATTATTTATCAACAAAAGTGGCTTTATTGTTTTCCAAAATATTCTCTACGAAGGTCAATACACTTTTGCATGCGTTTTAACCAATTTTCGAAGCACTTTTTCCACTCCGATTGAGGCTTTTTCCACTGCGATTGTCTAATTATATGGGATCCAACGCGAATCAATCTTTTTGATGGCCAAATGTTCATGCAATAGTAAATGTATGCTGGTCCCACTAATGCCCAAGGATACCTCAATCTCACGATAAGTCACATGATGATCTTGCAGTATCAGTTCACGCACAGCATCATTGTTTTCCGGAACAACAACCGATTATGGACGACCTTCACGAAATTCGTCCTTAAGCGAACTACGGGCACGATTGAAGTCGGCAAACCATCAATAAACAGTAGTCCTTGATGGTACTTCATTGCCAAAAGTCGAATTAAGTTCATAGATGCACTGTTGTTGGGTTAATCCACGTCAAATGGGTAGTCACGCCGTCAATTGATGACATTGTCAAATATTTGACAAGGTTTGAAGATATATGCCGATCTTTTCTAGGGATTGACTTTGAGATTTATTGTCATTACAAAGGCTAACTTTACTAGAAATTTCCCTCTTCACATATTGAAGAGGAGATGAGCGTTAGATGGTGCAAGATCAATATAGGGTATAAAAATAACATCCCTGGTGGCTGTTTCAGTCACCACTTCGCCTATAACTAAATTTGACTGAAGATCTATAAGAAAATGTTGCTTATTACTGGGATCTATCACTGGGATTCTCAACGAGGTAGGTATATTAAGATGTGCCGTGAACTCCATAGAATAAACACAGAGAAATAACAATAAAGTGTCTTGAATTTCTCATAATTTCTTCAAATAAGCAAGAGATTGTTGATATAAAAAAGACAATGAAGAACCGAATTCCTAATAGTGCAAATCTGTGCCAGTGGGACTGAAAGTCAATCTAAGTCCAAGAAGATACAGAGCAATTTACGAGCAATAATGGTATATTAACAGAGCGACAACTGGCAAGTTTTCTACGGACATGTCGCCTCTGTACTCCATCAACGCTGACCAACGACTTAGAGACTATTCTCTGAAGCTTCACCACGACAAGTACGAAAAGCAACTGCGAAAAAATTTCCTGACTAATGGTGTATTCGACCAATGGGTCGCCTTAACCGATAGCGCCGTGTCAGCACCGTCCATCAACTCCTTCAAAGCTCGAATAGCCCCAATAATGAACTTATAAAACTATCTATTTTATATATTAATTTAAATATGTACTATTGTATTTTTTATTGTATTTTTATTCTTGAGCATAACAAGTATTTTAGCTTCTGCTCTTTACATTCTGTTCTTGGATTGTTTTTGCTAATAACTCTTCATCATCAAACTCACTTTCACTATGATCTTAAAAAAAGCAGAATCTTTATGCAATATTACTACTGTACTTTGATCTGTACCCAGTCTAGAATTACACTCAATAAAATATACAGTTTCATGGCATTTCATAACTATCTTTCCTGTTTTATTTTTTCAGTCTAATATTAATATTAGCTGTTCGTAATTTAATATCATTAACTGCAACTTGCGGTAACCTTTAGGCCTAATGTGTTAACATATTTTCCTTGACCTTATGGCAATTTTTTATATCAGTATGTGTAAGAGCAAGGTTCAAATAAATTCATGTGTACACTCATTACAATACATGACAATGGAAACGATTAGATTGTAGACAAATTAGTTTTGCGGTTAGTTTGATTTTATTGTTAAGAATTTTGTTTATACCAAGATATACAGAAGCGAAAGTCTTTATATTAAGCCAGGTACACATCTAATGAACGAATACGATCGATATTTGGCAAAAATAACAGGAAAAATTAATGGTTTCTTGTCTTGTTTCCTACCATATTAGACTTCGGTGTGTGATTGCACTTATTTCTGCAGTATTCGTCTTTGCAGTCACTGGAAATAATTGAGAACAATATTTCGGAAAGCTTAAGATTCACTTTATTTGTTATGTCCTTTGATGCCTTTAGTTTATAAATGTTTGATAACTGCTGTAATAAATACAGTATTTCCATCTAGCGTTAAATCAAGTAATTAAGTGTTAAATTATCCAAACATATATCAGAATTAATAGCTCTTCTATACACTTGTATGTTGAGTCATTATCTGTAAAGCCTTTATGAATATGACAATAATTAAACAGACATCTTCATAATACGGCTACTTAAATACACATTTCTACTCACTTACTACCTCATTATTTAAATATTACAATTATAGGTAATGTACAATTTAAGAAACTTTTTATTACAATATTATTTATGAATATTGCATATTAATTCTAAATCTGTATTAAAAAATTGGAGGTTATATCTGTTTTTTTATTTTTTCGGTCTCATTATTAGCTTTTACACGTTTCTGACAATATCTACAAAAAAAAAGAATTTTGTCTGTCTATCTGTTTGTCAGGCTGTCTGTCTGTTCGAGATTCCCGCAAAATCGGCTGGACATTTTCACGTAATCCGGTATGATGATAGAGTGAAATCAGGATTCGAACATAGGCTATAAGGCATTTCAAAATGTTTATTTTAGGGGGGTGTTTCGGAGTTTAATCCGTTTACTAAAAAACTTAAAATAGTATTTTTTTTAATGACAATTTACATTATTGAAATAAACAAAAAAAAACTCAACTCAAAAACGGTTAGTCAGCGACCTGCGGTTGGAATTTTTATATTCTCCATACTTTATTTAGTCTAATAAAATTTGGGGCTTTAATCGTTTAACGCGTTTTGATTGTTCTTTCGTCTCTGATGTGTAGTAGTGAATCCATAGTTATACATCTACGAACAAAATCAGTTTTATTCTTGTTAAAGCGATCCAAAAACGCTTGAGAAATTCGCATTCGTATGCGTTCATTATCAATTGTTAGCAAATGATGCACCCATCTTGCACAATGGTTTTTCATTTTTAATTCTTCATGCAAAATATGGAAAACTCGTTCTGTTGAAATGCTTATAGCATAAGCTATTTCACACACTTTTACTCATCGACAATCTAATACCATATCATGGACTTTTTTAATGTTTTCTGATAATGTTTCAGTTTTTGGACGTCCACTACGAGGATTATCTTCATGCTTGTACGTCCACGTTTAAATTCTAAAGTCCATCTGTGCACAGTTGAAAATGGAGGAGCAGATTGCTTTAATACATCTTGGTATGAATTTCTGTTAATAAACCTTCCAAAACAAAGAAATTTATCTCAGAATGATATTCGTTTTTTTTTCCATTTTAGAAAACTGGACAGATACATCAACTTTTGTTGTCCCTCTCTTTTTTCCTATTTTCCTTCCGGTTATCCTCTCCGATCTCCTTCCCTCTTGCTTCCAGTTCTCTCGCCCATCTTTCTTCCTTGTCTTCCTCACTCAAGTTTCTTTATCTCTTCCTCCCAGACTGCCATCTCCTTGCAACTTTTAGCTAAATGCCACAAGGTTTCCTCATATTCCTTGCACATTCTGCAGAGCTTGTCCTCTGGCTTTGCCCAATCTAAGTGCTCTCCTTTCCGAGAATAGACAGCTCTCCTTGACAGCTGAAGCAAATTCTTGGTTTAACACCAATAAATTATGCTTAAACACGGACAAATCCCAGACCCTGCTGTTTACTACTAGGAAACATAATTTTGAAAACCCCCAGTACGTCAAGTTTCTTGGAATCCACGTAGATCCTCATTTACGTTGAGACCAACACACGGAATTTCTTAGTAGAAAGCTTAGGTCCACCATTTATCTGATAAGGAGGTTGAAATACGAAGTATGTAAAGAGGTTGTATTGAAAGCCTATTTTTCATTATTTCAATCCCACCTAAACTATGGGATAAATATATGGGGACATTCTCTGTCCGCTGACAGAATCTTTAGCCTTCAGCGTAAAACAGTCAGCATTATCGCCGGTGCTGCCTACAGAGCCGAATGTCGAGATTATTTTAAAAGTCTCAAAATAATGACTTAACTAGCATTATTCATTTACAATTGCCTCTTTCTAATACATAAGAATTTGAGCAAATTCACTACTCTTGGAGACTCGCATGAATACAATACTCGCTCAAAAAACGATATCCGTTCTCAGTACCTTTGCATGAACAAATCCAGAAATAGCTCAAATTATTATTGTATAAAATTTTTCAATGTGTTGCCCGAGGAGATTAAACAACTATCATGCAGAGAATTTTCAAATAAAGTTAAGGACATTTTGTTGAAAAATTCCACTTATGATTTTAATAATTTTGAAAATATTGAATTTTGTATATGAAATCGTATGTACCTAATAATGACTGACTAAAAACAATAGATGTATATGTAATTTGGTCAATAAATTATTATTATTATTATTATTATTACCTATTGTTCCTCTCTTCGTTGCCGCATCTCAGCCTTGCTATCCTCCTGACTACCCTCTGATCTTCCTCTTTTCCCTTTCAAATATCTTGGTATTCCAGTCACTCTTATCTCTTTATATCTTTTCACACTCCGAAGATGAGAGTAATATGGCTTCAATGGTATAAAAAATTGTGATTTTTGCAGATGTATTAATTAGAAGCCAAATTTTGTGGAATATTTTCTACAACCCATAAAAATCTGTGCAAAAAATAAGGATCAAATTTCATAAACCAAATTTTTAATACTCCATGATTTTAGCAACCTTTATGGCTTTTTATATAGTCCTTATTAAACTTAAATTTATTAATTTTATAACCTGTTTTTATATATCAGATTCCATATATCAAATTCCTGATACCTTTTAACTATGCCAATTTTTTGTGAGTATCGAATTCCTTGTTCTAGTTGATTCCTGCACAGATGTGATACACCCGCTATAGCCTTTGGGCATAACTGGTCGCTACCACAGCTGTAGCACGGCCTGCCTCGATAACAGAATACTTTTAATACACCAGAACAATGGTGGACATTTTTATAATAGTCCCTGTTTAATGTGCTACCGTGCATAATTTAGATAACGCTGCAGGACAATGACTTGTTTTAATTATTGTTTTAGTTGGTTTTCTCTTTGATTTTTTATTGTAAATATGATCTTTTATAGAAAATGTGATAGTTGTTAGACCACTCTACAAGTTTTGTATCTACAATTTTTTGATATTTCTATGCTTAAGCAACGTCAATTGTATTGAATTTTATCTGTACTTCCAAAAAGGATATAGATAGATAGATGAACGACGCAAATACCCGAGTACCTCAAAATCCAAAGTAATGGAGCAAAGAAGAAGGTAATAGCTAGATTTTAGCGGAAATGAGGAAAGCAAAAATGAGTACTGGAGAACGGATGAACAAAGAATGTGTAGGATATGTGGAGAGGGAATAGAGACCTTGGAGCATATAGTGAAGAATTGTAGAGAAATTAAATTTAAAGAAAGATCAAGAGAAGGCGCATTGTGTGAATCAGGGCAAAGATGGATATGGATGGAGAACGTCTTAGAGAGAAGAGAAGATTTGAGAAGATTCAACAATAATTAGAATATGTATTTTATCTATCTATCACAAAGAATATATTTGAAAGAAAAATACATAATATACAATAAGAAAAATTTATGGCCAAATGAAGGTAGGAAAACAATTAGCCTAGTCAAGTGCAGGCGCACACCCATATTTGGGGGGGGGGTCGCAGGAGATAGGTTTTTTAGAGAGACTCTTCCTATATACGATTCTAATTGAATTTTTTTTAAAATTTATTTATATTAAGACACTTCAGCTGCTTGGCTATTTGTGTCTAAAATTACTGTGGTTACATAATTGATACATAATTAGTATATTGATACATTATTAATTTTTAAACTTATATTATATGCCGAATATTGGTTGCCTGTAAGAAGTTGAGTACGTTATTAGTCATTGTTGAGTCTAGCTTAAGTTGTCTTTAAGGTCTTGTTGTAAATTGTAGTTTATAAGTAAGTTAGTGTCGAGTTGTCAGTTATTTAGTATTTGGTTAACGGTGAGTTGTTCGTTACATGCCTCACATAATTTGTTATCTAGTCTTGCCATGAGGTGTTCGTGTGTGTGTCTGGTGTGTCCGATTCTGAGTCTTGTCATTATTACTTGTTCTCGTCTGTTGGTGCCTGACTTCCAGTTTTGTATATTGTCCTTAACTGTTCGTAGTTTGTTGTTGGTAGTTTCACCTGCTCGTGTGGAGTTTCGTCTTGATGATCTGTCTTATGTAGGATTTGTTGGGGGGTAGAGTGTATCTTCATGACAGGTGGAATCTCGGGTGGCTGTTTTTGCACGTTTGTTGCCTTCTATGTCAATGTGGGTAGGAACCCAGATGAGGTGAACTGTTTTCATTGGTTCCGCTGTCATCTGGTGTACTTGGTTTTGAATTTGTTGTATGACCATTTCTTTTGAGTAGGTGTTGCTGAATTTGAAAAAATGCGTTGAACAAAAAGGTTTGTCCTCTTATTATAAACAATTTTTATTATATACATTTTTTCTGTTAAACACACTCTAGAATACATTTTTTGAGATGCCTTATAGCCTTTGTTCAAATCCTGGTTTTATTCTATCATCATGCCAAATTACGTGAAAATTTATTTAGCCGTTTTATCGTGAATCTCGAACAGACAAAAAATGATTTTTTTGAGGCTATTGTCTTATAAGCCTCTGAAACATGTAGAAACCAAATATGAGGCCGAAAAAATATAAAAACAGATAAAGCCTTTAATTTTATTAATGTAAATGGTATATAAGAAGTAAGTATTGATTATTAAAGTGTTATTGTTTTAAAATAAATATACAATATCGCAACAATTTTTTTAAATTATTATCACGAAAAAATATGCAACCGAGAGTTCAGTTTTTTCATCCAGATCCTCTTTAATACTGTTTTGTGAAACATATATAAATAATATAGTTGAGCAGTTATTTAAATCCATTTCTAGAGGCAGTTCCATTCTAAGAGTGAATGTTTTGGACAATACATATCTAATATACATGAGAGTATACGTATGAGTTGTATGTTCGGACAGTTATTATCTGGCATATCCATCAGGCAAAGTGATTACGAACGGAATAGTTATGAAAGGGAAGGAATCAATCGTGCGTGCAACTAACTGAACTGTCTGATAGCGGGCAACGGGCAGCGGCCCCATGCCCAGCCGATGGTGCTCTTACGTAACTAATGACAATCTTTAAAACTACGAGGCTTTCCTTCAAAAAGTACCGGCGAGTAAGGAGTCCGTTACCGCAAAAATTATGGAAAAGGAAAAACACTAGCAGTCGTATTTATAGTCAGCGTGTATAAGTCGTGGTGGTTATGTACACTTCCGCGCATCAAATACGCGTGGATCATAATGGTATTTATATTAGTATTTACACGTTCGTGCAATACTTAGCAACGTGCATTCAAATTTTATGTCACAACATCGCAAATTATAAATTTCTGGTATAATCTCAGCAAGCCAGTATCGTTTGTTTTTGTGACATTAGTCATATGTCATAATAATTGGCGACGTTGTACCTTTCTTCCTGTAGGGTAGCAGGATTTAGTACAGAGTTAACATATAGTTAGTAGCAGCATATCAGCCATCCCCAATTAGAATGAAATCCCTGAAAATGGTACTCGTCTCCCAAAGTTTTGAATCATGGGCGCTTCCTCGCCACCTAACATGTATATCCATTATCTGGTAGTTAGCATCATATATTACCTGAACGTTCCTGAACCTTTCCGGTTGATGTATATTGCTGAATTAGGACATCCAGGATTTTTTATTTTAAAGTGGGTACAGTCGATATCGCCCACGATTCCTGGAATTCCTGCAACCCTGTGGATTAAAATAAATAAGTAAAATTACTTCTGAAAGCATAAACTGTCTTGTAGGCTCGATATTAAATATTTCATGAATTGCATTTATTTAATTATTTTAATGTATAATGTATTGAAATTAAACATTATAGTGGTAGCTTCTTATACAAATTATATGTATTTTTTAGTTGTGTACAAAACTTTAAATACTGTAATAATGTTCACCTTGCGATCAAAAAATCAATTTCCTCAAGATCATATGTGTTGTGATAATTTTACAGTTCTATTGGCTAACACCAAAGTGTATTCCGTCCTAATCAGATATGGCTGTTATCTGATTGCAGGGGAATGGAATAGGTCGCAGAGCATCTATTTAAAAAGATTGAATACCGCTGGCCTATTCAATGAGCTGTACCACAGTACGATACACCGTACCAGAAATACACGCCGTGCGGTTCGCTTTGTATCTTAGTAAAAATCTTCAATGGTAACACGTTGACCGCAACAGGCACGGAATAACACATATTCTACAGAATATTATTTTATATCCAAAATTATTACATAAGGCAGATTTGAGCAACATTTTTCTTGGGAAGAGAAGCTTATGAAGGAGAAGTCAGATCGTAGAAGATTTAGCAAGTACTGTTATACAAGAAAACTGGAAATAGGTAACAAATAACCACAAGTACAATAGTTTTCACCTAGAGTCGCAGGTGGGGAAATTCATAACGTGCGCAAACTCTCTAGACTGTGGAACAAAGCACACACTATAAAATAGAAACAAAGCACGTGCAAACTTTGCTTTACTTGTTGTACTTTATCAAGTTACCCGCACAACGGCAAAGCATGGAATGAACTTGGTCCGGTATTATTTACCGAGTCTATCTAAGTGAGAACTGCCAACTTAGATCAAAACTGCTTTAGGTACGTACCTATCAAGGGGTTATCAAAAATCTTTTATTGTTAACAACCCTTTATTGGTAAATATCCACATTTTTAATCAATTTTTGATTTCATTAAATGAAAAAAATTGAAAACTATATCACCCAGATAGATTTTTTTTTCAAAATTTTCTTTTTTGGTAATTTTATATCTCTATCTGAAACACCCTAATGAAAAGTATTTAAATAGATGTTATAATGGGATAGGGTATGGTACATACCCTATTAGGGCCAGTGGCTCCCTTTACTGTTTTCGAAGAAAAACCAAATTCTTTAAAAATAATTTTTAACGTTTTTTTGGTCCTTATGATTTCATAAATTTCAACCACACCATTCCTCTTTATGTTGTGAGATATTGGTTTGCTTTATTAAATTTTTGTTACTAATTTGGTCCAAAATATAGCTTTAGACCCATTGAAATCTATAGGATAACAGGTAGGACAGTGGGAATATAAAAAATAAGGAGATTGTGTTGGCCTCAAATTTTTTTTAAGATAAACAATTATGTGAATATAAAAATTTCAAACCGCAGATCTTTATTATTATTATTATTATTACAATGTAAAGAGCAGAAGCTAAATGCTTGTTATGCTCAAGAGTACAACAAAATACATGTATTAGTACATATTTAAATTTATGTTTTACCATTTTTTGTCGTTTTTCCGATATTTCACCGATAACAATGGTTTTTGTTTGGTGCTCCTGAATTTAATACCATTTTCAATTAAACGACTTCTCAGGGTCATTAGACTTAACTTAATGTACTTTTTTAATAAAATTGCCTGATATTTAAGATAACATAGGATTATTTTTAAAAACGTAAAAATCACTTTATCTTGTTTTTTAGTGGTCGCTTTTTTTAATCCACGATTAGGTAAATCGTCAACAATTTTATTAATTTTATAACGTTTCACCCAATTCTTCACAAAGTCAACTGACTTGTGCATATATTTTGCTGCACTTGAAAAGGAAACTTTTGGCTCTTTTGGGTGGGTACATAAAAATACTGCTTCAAAACGTTTTACATAAATAGTACTCATTATTACACAACCGCACTACTAAAAGACGAAACACTAACCAAACAATTTTTATTATCGGGCGTATTAGGTTTTGATGTTCTTATCATGTTTGAACCTGTTTATTATTTGTGCACATGCCTGATCCTGATTTATAAGCATGTGTGTCTTATTATACAGACTGTAAGTATTAAAAGATAGTACTCGTATATAAAGGAATATTTGTTGTAATATATTTGTTTGAAATGTTGCCTGAATGTGAGCCTGTGTTTTGAAGTATGGTATGCCGATGCCGGCTGATGTTGGATGAGATAATAGCATCTTCTGGAGATCACTTCCTTGTTGGTTGTGAGGCACGTGCGCACTGGGGGCCCGTGCCCGAGCGGTGGATAGGTCGCCACCTCCAACGACCACCGAGCACAAATAAAACATCCTCTGTACTGCTTTGTTAACTTTAATCAATGTACTGGAACCATGCCAGGATCAAAGAAACACTTATAAATTGGATACATATCACTAACTAGCAACAACTACACTAAAAAACAGATTGAACACCAACTATAAGAAAAAATAAGTTAACGGTTGACAGTTAAGAAGTTATTGCCATTCAAAATTTCTACTCGTGTTGTTGTTAATGGCTTTATTATTACAAAATCATTCAAAAATTGTTCTCGTTTAAGTGGAACTAAATATAACATAGAATTCAATAACAAAATTGAAACTCCTAATCATTTTACTTCGTACTTGCCATTTTCGAAATAACATTCCTTTCTAGAAGTACAAAAATCAGGATCTACCCAACTAGGGTTTTTGTGCGGGGTATTCCCGGAAATTTAAGGACCGTGTCATACTCAGATTCCACGGAAAGAGATCCTGGTAACAGAGAAAAATTAAATTCAAATTTTATTTAATTTTTAGCGTTTTACAGATAAAACCAAACAACCCCTTACACCATCGATCATGTCCGTCTGCCAGTCTATCTTTAGGTAGAAATTTTGGTGAAACCATTAGACTTAGAGAGTTGAAATTTGGTATGTATATACTTTGGTGCGCATATAAAGGAAAAACACTGAGAGTTCAAAGAAGTGCATCGGTCGAAATATATAAAAAAAATAAGTATGCCAAATTTCAACTCTCTAGGTTAAGCCGTTTGGCTACAATTTTTACCGAACATACAGACAGACAGACAGACAGACATACAGACAGACAGACAGACAGACAGACAGACAGACAGACAGACAGACAGACAGACAGACAGACAGACAGACAGACGACAAAATGACGGTATAAGGGTTTTTTGGTCATACCTGCAAAACCCTAAAAATGTATTTAGGTAAAGAAACAATTTATTTTTGCACGATTGTCGCCAAAAATATGTCAAACTTTTGTCCCAGACTTTATTTTCCAGGGGGCATGGTCTACATTGATGTGAGCCGAAATAGGTGAACTAGAATCAGATTAGTATTTCGAAAAATATCGTTTTTTTTTTGTTTCGTTGCGAGTTGCGACATTTAATTTTTTTTTTTTACAGAGACCATATTATGTTGAGAAAGGGAGAGGTTGATCAGGAAAGAAGGTTGTGAAATAATTTGTTGAAGAAGTGCATAAAAAATCCATTTTGCAGTATTTTTATTTTATTTTTTATGTATGACCAAAAAACCTCAGCCATTCATGTGTCTGTCTGTCTGTACGGTGAAATTGTGGTTAAACGGCTGGAGCTAGAAAGTTGAAATTTTGCATGGTTGTACAAGTCTTTGACCTTCAATAGGAATACTATTGTAAGTTCAAAATACACATCGCGCGAATATATAATCAAATATGTTTTCAACGACAAAATAAATAAATTTAATAATATATTTTTTAATGTATTATGTGGTATCAAACGAGAGTTCTTAGGAAGTACATGTTTGTTTTTTTTATTATTTTGACATGAATTTTGCCCAAAGAGTTTCTATACACACTTTAGTATTTCCAATTTTTCTTTTAAAAAAACTATCACTCTAGATCGTTTATATTTAATTAAAAAGAAATATGTGATTTAACCACAAATAGTATATTGAATCGTGGAAATCAAAATGATAGATGAAAAAGCCACATAAGTGAAACACCAAAATCAATCTTTAAAAAAATTGTCAGCCCTTTCTTACATGTCTCTAAAACATAGACTTTAAAAAGCAAGAGCGACTGGTGTGCGAAAACAAATAATATAGTACGCCCAATTAAACTGATAATTAGAGAAAATACAAGAAAGGAAATTCTAGAATAAATATACACAAAGCTGACCTTGTAGTGAAAGAGAACAGATTGGTAAAAATAATTTGGGAAGAACACAATTTTGTCACGACGAGGGAGAAACCATTTAACAAATCACTATTAATAATTCACGCCAGATACATGAACCACACCTAAAAGGTAGAAAATAGTAATAAGATAAACCCGGAAAGCGATGATGCTCCCATGTTAATAATGTCTGAGGTAGTGAGTTTTGTTTATAGTGGCTGTAATAACACATTGGCGACTAGACTAGAACCAATTAATATATAGTTTATATGTGTGACCTTTGCATCCGCGAGTTATTTAACCTTCTCATGCATGAGTTAAGGAATCCCGTTATGGTTGATCTTTCGTCAGACACAACCGTTCCGTGCTTGGGAGGAGTCCACACAACAATTAAGAACATTGGACATTGCATAAAACTACAATACAAACATTAAATGGCAAAAAATAAAAATATATATATATTCACAAACTTACATATGCATTTTTTAAAACTGACAATTTAAAATAAAATAAATAGATATTAGGGCGATCCATGTTTTTCATTTTTTGGTCTCACCCCCTTCAATAGATCCATATTAGAAAAAATGTTAGACCAAAAAAATTAAGAACAAAATATTTCACCTACTAAATATACACTACATACACTAACTACATAGTGTTTCCAAACGTTTCGGTTTTCAAAAGGACAGGCCCTGTCTTGGGTCCTTCTCTCAGCTGGTTTATAATTTTCTCCCGGTATTTCGAAAACACTGCACATAAAACTAAAAGACTTTTTTATCAATGAATAGACTTATTCGGGCCATATCTAAACAACTATTAATCTCAATTTTGAATTTATAAACATTAGTTTTGGGTTATTTTTCTTACGAGATATATATCTAAATTGTTACCGATAAATTGTCATATATATGCTGAAATATACCAAATGTCCAAGGGTGTATATGACATTGTCATTTGAATACTGGCATGTCTCGAAGGAATTTTCATGGTATAGCCATGGTTTAGAGATCCTTACGTCCATATATTATTCTTGTAAAGATTTTCATTTCGACAGTCATGGGTTAAAACAACTGTGCAGTAACCATCTAAAAAGATGGATACACAATTCTCCAAAACGTATAAAAGATGAAAAAAAAAAAAATAGATACGCTAGTTTTGGTGTCTGGTGGAAAAATTAGTGTTTGGTATGTTGCAAGGCCTCTCATGTGCTTGAGAATGTTCTTCTTCTTCTTATTCTGTTGGCTTCGGTTTAACACCATTCCGCCAGCGCATAGCTAATGGAGAACCTATTCTATATATCTTTTTCGATTTCCGTTAAAAACCATAATATTTTGTCACAAACAGCTGGAGTGGGATTAGAAAGGATTGTTTTTAAGTTAAGTGGAGCAGTTAGGATTTTCGCGAGATCTGAATAAAAGACTGTAGATGCTGCGGTGTGATTTCGACAGTTAAAAAGTATGTGTTCCGTAGTTCCAGGTTCTCCACAACTGCATAGATTTGTTTCTAATACATTAATTCGGTTGAGGTGTTGGTATGAGTGGCAATGATTAAATCTCATGCGACAGACTGTAGAGATTGTTTTTTTGGGTAAATGAAGGTTGTGGAACCATGGCCGAGTTGCGATGAAAGGTTTGATGGTATCAAAAAAAGAGCCTTTATCTTGAGCCGTGGTGTCCCATTCTTGCTGCCATCTAGCAAGGATTGACTGGTATATTAGAGGTAAAAGATCTTTGTGTGGGACCGTCTTAATATGAGGCTGACCGGGAAGCAATGCGCCATTTTTTGCCAATAGGTCTGCAATTTCATTTCCTCTTATTCCACTGTGTCTTGAGAATGTTGTGAGTGTGTATCTCTAAAATTAATTAGCTGTTATCAATATAATTGTATAAATATTAAGTATAAAGTGCATAATAATGTAAATATTGAACCCGTAATCTTAAAGTGGGTTAGTTAAAATGAGAACTTAATTTCAACAACCCCAAGAATAAATACAACGAGCAAGCGAACGCGAAAAATTCCTATCCTAAGCCGCTCGCAGATTTTGAACTCATTATATTGGAGACCTTTGTCCATATTAATAAACGTTCATTACTGTATAACGCTTCATTTTATCGAAACGGAATCTAAATTAGAATTGTTTAGAAAAAAATTCTAGAAATTTGATATATCGACACCATATACAGTACTGAACGTATATGAATACGGGACCTGGGTTTTGAGCGATGTACAGAGTAATTCAACAACCCTTAAATCAATTTTAAGAATAATTGCAACCAGCTAGCGAAGGCTTGTTCATATCCAAAACTGCTCGCAAATTTAAAGTCATTAGGTAGGAGACCTTGAGTTTTGTATGTACAGAGTAAATACAATTGAAGTACTAATATTATATTCAAAATAAACCATCCAACAGTGATATATCGTTCATATTAGAGATGGGTCGTTCATGAACGAACCGGCTCACTGAGCCGGCTCAGTACACTGACCGAAGTGACACGGTTCACCAAATTGAAATGAGCCGGCTCACGGCTCATTGTATAGTTTCAAGTTTCAAGAATACGATAGGTCGGGCGATTGTGAACAGTGGCCGTACGAGTGATCCGGATCTGGGTCGATGTCATGTTGAACTTCGCGAGAACTTGGCTTGTAATGTATTATCATAAAGTGTATTTTGTCATCAATTTGTAGGGCAGTTTATTTGAAACTAATCGGCTTAGTCTGTATTTTCTTACAACCATACTATATAAAAATATTAAAAATATTGCCCAAATCCCAGATGTCCGATTTATAAGGGCAATAAACATCGCCATAAACTTAACACATTTGGTTTAAAATACAGTAGCTACATAAAGTGAATTGTTTGTTTCAAAAATGTTAGATAAGAGTCGGGGCTAAACGACGTTCTACCTACGACCGAACGACCGGCAACTGACTGACCTGTGTCTCGGGAGCATGTTTAAAAGAACCGGCTCTAAGCAAGAGTCGGTTCTAAGCGACGTTCTACCTACGACCAAACGACCGACCGACCTGTGTCTCGGGATCATGTTTACAAGAACCGGCTCTAAGCAAGAGTCGGCACTAAGCGACGTTCTACCTACGACCGACCGACCTGTGTCTCGGGATCATGTTTACAGTTCATATATTGCAAGAACCGGCTCTAAGCAAGAGCCGACTGTAAACGACTTTCTACCTACGACCGAACGACCGACCGACCTGTGTCTCGGGATCATATTTACAGTTCATATATTGCAAGAACCGGCTCTAAGCAAGAACCGGCTCTAAGGGACTTTCTACCTACGAACTAACGACCGTCCTGTGTTTTGGAAACATGTTTACTTAACCGGATCACTGAGCCGGATCAATGAACCGGCTCAACAAACTGAACGACCTCCACTGATCCGGTTCCGCAAACTGAGCCGAAATTCCCATCTCTAGTTCATATATTAGACGGAGGGCCTCAAAATATTATTGGCATTCTACCAAAAATCATTAAGCGACTGATAGGTCACAACCGACGTTATTGATACTCTTGCTCTAATCCATGAGCAATTTTTTTGATGACTAAAATTTTTTGGCAGTTCTCTTTTTTGCAACGTTTTATTAGACAATGTTAATCCTTCCTTCCTAATTCCTCTTTACCTTTCTATTCATTACTAGCCTTCAAATAACTACTGTTCAGTAGAAGTAATAACCATTGAGCCTTTACGATCCCCTGCAGTGTGAAATAAATAATTTAAAAAATTAAAATATAATAAACAGCTTAGTAATAAACAATGTATCAGAGAGCTAGGTACATAAGTTATAGGTTCGATACTTACTGATTGTCATTACACAATGTAACAATGTTTGAAAAATGAATTACCATTATGGCCGTTAAAGTAAGTGTACTAGTTATAAAGTTAAAAAAGAATGTTGCATGTACAAAGCATATTTTTTCAGATGTGATGTGTTATTGCTTGTATCTCATATTATCACCATTGGTGGTATTATAATTATATAATTTATACATTCTACACGTATTACTTATATATTCAAGGTAAGGAAATGATGATTTTTAACAAATAGTCACATAGGATAGAGCTTCTAAAGTTTTACAATTGACGCTCAAAATTTCTGTTTTTTAATTAAATTTACTATTGTTTCAAATGTTTGATGGTGTTGGGCCCGCTAGGAAAAAGTCCACCTGACTGATAGTGCCCAAAAAAGATTTTTCTTACGATGAAACTATAGAGTTGTACACGGAGAAAAATGACATTGTTCCATCAAGTAAAATATTTTACTTTGCCAAGTTTTTGCTAGAGTAACAGAAAAAAATTGTCCCTGATAATATTTTTTCAATTACGTTGGTTGATCTTACTAAGACCTTAAAGTCATTCTAACAAAGAGAAATTAGTTTCATACCTATTTGTTAAGGTTACAAATTAAATTTGTTGCTACGACAAATATGTTAGTCCATGTGAAACAAATGTATAATGATACTTTATAATTTTGTGCATCTAACAAATCATGTTAGTCATCCAGGTATGTGACGTATATGCCTTGCACATGCGTTTTGAGTTCGGAACAATATGGCGTAGGCTTTGTTAGTGGTTGACGTTTTAATACCTGTTGATAGTTTCTGCGCTGTGTTTAATAAGCAAATAAGTGCAACAATGCAGTGTATCCGAACATTAGTATCTTGGGGATTTCACAAATATTTTCAACGTATTACAACTTTAGAAGACAGTTTAAAAAAGTTGGGCTACTCGATAAAAGAGTAAACTAGCCCAATAAATAAAACAGGTAATGATTTTAATAATACAAATAGTGTATTAATGCTAATACTTTGGTGTGGAATTTTTGTAATCATATAGAAATATGCTACAAACTATACCCTGTTTATAACTCCATTTAAAAATTTCTCATCGTTTTACAGATGTTCATTTTTTTGTTGTGAACATGGTTTTATCAGTAAAAGTGAAAATTATTATTATGTCCATTTACATTAAGCTAAGCAGTGTATAAACCGGGTATAAGTTTATAGACGTGAATTTTTGCCTGGCATATATAAATTGGAAATGAATATTTGTAATAATTTTGAATATTTAATTGTTTTATGTTCATACTAAAAATCTAACTTAAAATTAGTTAATGTCCTGTTACATATTAAATTTTATAACTGTAAATTTTGTTAATAATAAATTATAACAATAAATTATAAAATTTGTTTTATTTTTCTTAATACCTATATACATTTTACAGGTAGAGATGTTTTTAAATTTCTTTGCGAAAACAAAATCTGTTAGACATTTAACATAACATTTCCAGTTCAATTTTGTGACATCTAATAGCGTTTTTTTTCATCACTAAATATAAAAATATCTCTGATTTGAGATTACAACAAATGAAATTAGTAATATACTTCTAACTAATTTCATTACTCACCCCAACAAAGGTGGTTACCCGGGCATAAGATGATCAGTTCGTGAGACAAATATTTTTTTGTTACCATAAAAATTTGCTAATTCTAACTAATGAAAATTAGTTCCTAGAACAAAAACTTCAGCAAAAACATTTTGTTACCAATGCAAACTAATGTGATTAGAAAAATTTGTTGTCAGGACAAAAAAATTTGTTGTCTAAAATACCACTAAAAAAATTTGCTGGAGTAACTAAAATTTTAGTAATTCCAACAAAACCTTTTTTACCGTGATAGATAAAATATTGTATTTGACTCGCATATAATGGCTATATTACTCGAATGGTTACAACCCTTCGTACAGCTCGAATGGTAAACCATACTGGTTAAATATGGCCTCCATTTTATGCTTGTTAAATTAAATACAATTTTCGGGACCACTAGCACAAAATAGGTTAAAATGCACACAAGAAGAAAAGTGTTCTGTCAGTAAAGTTAGTTAAACTTGTTCCAATATTAAATAACAAAGACTTAACAGAGCTTCAGAGCTTCTCTCTTTTCAAGTTGAGATGCAGATATTAGTAGCCGCAATTCCATTTTGCGTATCTGTTTATCTCATGGATTGTGCGATGTTTCCATTAGTGTGAAATAGAATCCGTAGTAGAAAGTGTGGTTAGTATAGTGTTCGGTTGCCCTGTACCTAGTTATAAGTGTAATAATGTCGGCATATCAATTAACTCTACACATTGTAGGAAGTAATAAGTTGCAGCGATCTTTTACATAAGGTTAATCATAGCAGTGTATGCACATACGATAGGAGAGTAGCGCGCAAACAAGTTTTACACTTTTTTACATCCATACATACTGACAGCCTTTTAATTTATCTGCTCTACAGTGCCTACTATATTTATAACTAATGCTCTTGCCTAATAACTACAACCTGAAGAAAAATTAGAAGATTACATAAACATTAGAATTAAATGGATTTCGGCTGCAAATTTCAGGGTTTTGCAGATATCTATAAAAGTATATGAAGACGGTCAATAGAGGACAAGCATGGTGCATAACTGAGACAAAAAATTTATTTTAAAAATCATTTCCAGTCTGTTAATCTAGGTACTTCTTGATTTTTAAGGTATTTGTCAGTCATACATACCGCAATATGGAGATATCTGAAGAAAATAATGTAGGTATTAAACCCATAATCTTAATTAATAGTTAGGAAGTTAAAATGAGAAATTTAATTCAGTAACCTTTAAATACATTCTAAGAATTATTGCAACCAGTCAGCGAACCAGGAGAGTTCATATCCGAATTCCATGAAAGCTTATAAGAATGATTTTTCAACATTGATGTACACCCCCCACCCTGAACTAAAACACACGTGGTGTAAGTCTTTCTAAGGAATACACTTGAATTTGAGAACTCATGAGCTTTTTTTAGGTCATCATTCGTATTTTAGAACTGAAGATCTTTTTTTGGATCATCATATTTTGAAAATGCCGACCTTTTTAAGTCTTCACTTGTATTTTGGAAGAGAGGACCCGTTTTTTTTTGTAGTTCATCACTCGTATTTTTTCAAATAAAATACTTTTGGCTAGTACTTTCCCGATTCCTACACTTCTAAAACAACTCTTTTGAGCCCGCCTCCCTTAAGAAAAATATTTGGGTGCGCGCCTGTTGTTCTGGATGATGCAATAAAAATAAAGGGTTGCAGTTACAGGATTAGGTAAAATCTAACAAGTTACTTGAAAAACTTTTAATGATAATTGTAATATTGCCAATATCGAATACATTTATTCAATGAATAAACTGAATAAAATTCAACAAATTCAAATTGCAACCGTTTTAAACTGTTTATGGAGTATGATGCCATATTGTTGACTTCATTGAAAGTTATTAGACGTTGGTGAAATGGTGATAGTGAACATTAGAGTAGGCCGATGACATCTGTCTTGTGTCGCACGCTAATGAAAAATGGGAAGAAAACTGAACATCCTCACCAAAGAAGCAGAAGCTGTTGGTCGAATCATATACTTAAAAAAGAAACAAAATCCATGATGAAGGCTACACATATCCCAGATCTATAATGGTCCTTATATTATTATATCTCTAATGGTCCTATAGAAGACATCAACAACTTCATCTACCTAGAAAACATAATTTCCCATCAGGGTAAATATTATGTCCAAGCTAGGGTTAATAAAGTCCAAGAGAATTTTAGAATATTGAACAATATCTTGAATTCTGTAAAGTTCACAAAACTCGAAAGAAAAACAATTTTTAAAATTAATATTTAACCGGTACTCGTCTATGGCTGTGAGACTTGCTACATAGTCTCTTAAACTGTTCACATTATAAGCGTGTTCCATTACATAATATTGACATGTTTGTGTTCCTCTGCAACATTATTAATGCTCCTACTTTTAAAGAAAGAGCGTGAAGAAATAATCCTGATAGGTTAAGAAAATTTAGGTATTCGACTGGATATTGCATCGCATCTTGCTCATCTACAACCATGTCAACAGACATGTAAGTACGAAAAAAAGATTCAAACTGACCCAAAAATACTATCCCAGTAAAAATTGTAGTAACTTTGGAACTACTGAACCGATTTTAAGAATTATTTCAATTCTGATTAGTGTATGAATCGTGTAACTCATAATGTCAAGAAAATGCGTTAAATATGTATGTAAAATATGAATTTCGTTTCACCCGCGCTCACAGAATTTGTTATTTCTTTAGAACTACGGTACCGATTTTAATAATACACAGACGAAAACCTGTACTGATGATGCAGCTGCAGATGGTAAAAAACTACATGAGAATATGCATTTCTCGAGTGAAAAACGCACATACAGACAAACATAGAGACGTTGTCTTTTATATATATAGAAATATAGATTGAAAGGCTAACAAACAAATATTTTAATGGTTCAATTATATTCAAATAAAGCACTTTAGAGCAGTGACATTTATTAAAAACTGTATCATATAAAATAATTTATAAAACGATTAAATTATTCTGAATATATGATCACTTGTTATGTCAAAACTATAAATTATAATATGAATAACGGTAGCAGTAATGATTGGCAAAAAATGCGTAATAATTCATAACATATGCATTTCCCACAGACACAGTCACAGTCACAGCCACCTTTATTTCAAACTAACGCAGCTCCAATAAATTTACATAGCAAAAATGACAGTACTTTCGTTATATAAACTAATTACCAGCAGGCGTTCGAAACAGAAGTTGTCAACAATTTTTATCAATACTCTAATGGGCAGTTTATTGAAAACAGTTTAGTTATAATTATTATATTTTACAGAGATTGCTACTTTCTCAAAACTGGTAGCATATTCATATTATCTCTTTTTACCGACAGTTGTATTGACTTTTGGCCTCACTCACAAGAATCCTTCATCTTGATCTGTTAAGATTTAAGTCCTTGCAGGTTCTTTTTATACCATTTTTTAGATCTTCTGCCACATGATTCATAAATCTTTTCTTAAGACTTTCTTAAGGTTAATGCAAGTTTATTTTTTTCCCATATCTTTATCATATATATTTGTAGGATTATGTCTGCAGGATTAAAATAAAATGCCCCAACAAAAAAACCCCAACACCTAGGCATTAAGCCATACAAAATAATAACGAAAAAAATCTCCCCATGGTGATATTATTTTTAAAGTTCCCAGATTCATCATCACTAATGATTATTACTCAATTCAATTTTGGATATACACATCATTAAGATTATTCCAATGCTGTTGACGATTGTCTACCTTGGTCCATTGCTTTCCTGCTCACTTCATAATGTTGTCTCTCCATCATACTAGGTTATTCTGGACCACGTTTACTATTTATATGTACTAAATAGCGTCATTTGTCCAGCAGTTTGAGTAAATATTTAAAAAATTAAGTATTAAACCCGTAATCGTAATTAAATTAAATTTAAAATAACGAGTTTAATTCAACAACTCTTATATCCATCTTTAGATTCAACGCAACTAGTCAGCGAACACGGGGAGTTCATATCTGAAACTACTTGCGGATTTTGAACTTTTACCATACTTTGACCATCTTACTGTACAGAAATAAAACTTGGCCACTAGGAGTTACATAAAAAAAAAGAGGATGGAAGCATTTCAAATGTGGTGGTATCTAACAATGTCGAAAATTTTATGGATACATAGAGTGACAAGCGAAGAAGTATTGTGGTAAATGGAAGAGGAACCATGTTTGTGAAGAATGCTGAAGAGGAGAAGAGATGTTTGGACATATTATAAGACACGAAAGACTGGTGAAAACGTTACTGGAAGCAACAATACGGTATACCAAGGCTAGAGTACATGAAACAGATAATGGAAGATATGAATTACAACACACACGTAGAACTAAAAAGACTGGCTGAGAACAGGGTAGCTTGGAGAAATGCTGCAAACCAACCTATGGGTTGAAAACTTAAAGAGAAGGAAGTGAGAGTCCTTGGATTGTAGGTATGTACAATGTAAGGACAATTGTGAAATGTATTAATCCTAACTACATATTGTTCATATTATAAGGAGGGTCGTCACACTCACTTTGACAGCATATGGATACGGATTCTCAGATTACTGATCAACAAGTGAACGTCTAAAGAGTATCTGATATAGAACAGATTAGTCAACATTTTTGTATTCACTGTTTCACCATGAATATTTATATCGAAACCGCATCTAAGAACAGTTTAATCTATAGCTTTAGGCGACCACGAGGTCTAAATAACATATTCTAATTCAGTTTTTTTTTTCTTGATTGTAATTCGGCAAGGACGAAAACTAGGCGTTGGTCACTGATCCTAGGTTAGTTACTATTAAACGCAATAAAAACTCGGATTTTATTATTTGGAATGTTCTTTTCAATAGACTGATTGACAGATATTGGATTGTTTCTATAAAATATTAGGTATAAAAAGTAACATAGTTATAATTCTTGCAAAAAAATAGTGAAGCTAAATGTTAGCTGTCAAAACTGGATAATGATTTTTAATTTTTACTTTTTCTTTTAATACACCTACATATTATTAGCTCAGAAACGTCCCATAGTAGGCGTAGTACAGGTTGCTACTGTATTAAAAACGGACAGTTTCACTTCGAGGAAGAGCAAAGTGATGTAAGTGGTCTATTTTATATGCTAATCGACCACAGTAGACGAATTTTCTCCCTAAAGTTCTAAAGACTCCCCAAAGCATAATACCATACCCCAACTTAGACTGAAAGACACCGAAGTAGAATAAGCGCAAAGTTTCATAAGAGACTGAAGATTTTAATTTATTTAGCGCGAAATTAATTCTTTTTAAACAGTGCCTGTGGTGATCTAGTTTAGTTCTTAGGTTTCCACTTTGACGGATAACTCACTTGGGATTGTCACGTGAATAAATTGGCGTCCTGTCTTCTGATACAATCCGGTTTAAAGAAAATATAAGTTTTTGAGTTTTGTCTGGATTTAAAGTTAATTTATTTGCAGAAAACCACTCTTTGGCCTTTTCATCTACCTCGGAAGATTCTAATAACAAGCTGTTAACTGACTGGTGTTTTGCTAGTAGATTTTGTCGTCGGCAAAAAGTATAAGTTCTGAATTCCTGTTTTTTACTTGCCCGACCTTAATATATAAGGGGCAAGTATTGTAATCACGAAAATTTTCGATGTCGAGATTTTGACTGATGACTACGTTTCATGGTCCAGGGAATCCAAAAAACCTATTTTCGAAGTGCCGTCCGTATGTGTGTGTGCCTGTGTGTGTGTGTCTGTGTGTGTGTCTGTGTGTGTGTCTGTGTGTGTGTCTGTGTGTGTGTCTGTGTGTGTGTCTGTGTGTGTGACTGTGTGTATACACGATAACTCAAAAACGGTTTAACTTAAAAAGTTCGTTCTGGTACTAAAAAAATTCTCCTAATAACTGGGAAGAACCCTATTGTTTTTTATTAAAATCCGAAACCGGAAACGGAAGTTATTAAACATTAAAATTTAAAAAAATTCGTAACTAGTAAACCAAGCCTTGGACAAAAAATTGTATAGGACATAATTTGATGTATTTTTGACGATTTACCTAAATATTTTTTTAAATTAAAAAAAATATGTATTTTTTTTTATTATTATTATTTTTTTTAAGGGAGGGCAAGTCTAGCGGAGGTCTTCTTTCGCCACTGGTTACAACTTCCGGTGTGTCATTAATAAATATTATAAATAGTAGGAGCCCAATAATAGTACCTTGGCCGATTCCGAAATTTACCGTGCGAGTAGTAGACTTAGTTCCATTACAAATAACAAATTGACTTCTATTGGTCATATAAGACTCTATTGGTTTGCTGCTTTTGACTATGCTGCTTTTCCTTGGCTAAAAATTACTCCAACAAAATATTTGATTCCTTAACAAATTTACTTTCATTTGGCTTTTGTTAATAATAAAAATACTAAAAAGACGGAGTAAAGCCCACCAAAGTTATTTGCTTTTCAACTAAAACTAGTAAAAACTTGCATTTTTGCTGGCCCAAACTCCATTTAAACTATTGATAATAAGCATATTTTACGCAATTCCTGCATAGAGCTAGTGAAGATGGTCAATAAACAATTATAACCGTGGTAAATTTATTGTGTTTGTCTCCTAGGGTTGATGTTCTCAGCATTTGCCATCCTGTGTTGGAATCTGAGTCCAAGTTAGTAATACAAAAATTACAAAACACAAAGTAAATATTTAAAATATGTGTCCTAGCCACTTTATACTGTTACACTACTATTGCTATCTCTCGAACTATAACAGCTGAGTGACTGGTTAAATTAAACTTCTTTCGAGGTCTTTTGCCCGAGTCGGGCTTTTAATTTTCCCATATCCTCTTTACCATTGTTATTCTTAAATTTTTATTACGTGTTCATCAACTGAAATGGTCTACTTTTCATTTCTTATGTGATAATTGGCTTTCATTACCAGATATCTTCATTTTTGCGGCTTCACTATTTAAAAATAGTTTAATTTTTACGAGAAGAATTTTATTGAATTATTGATATAACATTCTACTGAAAAGCAAATATCTTGTAACTTTTAATAAATCTATCATAAGTCAAGAACAGGATTTAAGCTTACACTTAAAAGTCCAATAAAATGAAATTACAACACCACCCACGAAGTATTTATATCAAAAACATTAATAAATCCAAGTACATCAAACGCATGTTAGTGTGAGTAGATCCAAATGCCATCTATGCAAGTACTAGAGATGTAGAAAAGACGATATATGTTCTCGAGGATGAGCCTGGTCGAGGTATAACAGCGGGATTGCTAATCCCCATTCCGCGGCCACGTAATTGCAACTTATGGGACAGTTATGTTACGCCGCACCATGCTTTACGTCATACATGGATTCCCACACAATCCCCACCATCGTGACATCGCTAAATACTACAACTACATCCGTAAAACATCCAATATTACCCCATAAATATAAATACCATTTTTAATCCGGATCATTGATTGGATTTAGTTATTTTACAAACAACAGGTGCATCTACAGGGCTCAGTACTACATATGTTGTTGGATTAACAGTTCAGCATCACAAAAAATAAGTAGGGGAAAGGTTGTTATTAGCTAGAAGATCTCTAGCATCTCATTTTTCTCTAAGTTTTTTAAAATATGGTAGAGTCCAGCTTAAGTCTATGGAGAATATGTCCTTAAAATATTGTGAAAGACAAATGATATTCGGAGACGGTAGTGAGTATTTTGATGTCCAGTAGACAAATTAGTGTTTGGTTTATGTATTAGTGTTTGTGAATGTGTATTTCATTTGGATTAGCTGCCATTGTTATTTGTAAGTTATAACACACATTAAACCGGAACCATAATTAGAAAAGGTTAGTGAAAATGAGGAATTTAATGCAGCAACTTTAAAATTCATCCTAAGAATTATAGCAACCAGTCAACAAACTCGGGAAGTTCATGCCTGAAACCGATCGTGGATTTTGAACTCACTATGTGAGAAACCTTGAGTTTTATATATACAGAGTAATTAAAAATCAATATCAATACATTTCAAATAAATCAGCCAAACGTGATTTTCATTCATATATAAGGTAAGGCTCCCCCCCCCACACAAACAGGTGCCGGTAACAATCTTGTGGGCGCTAGCCGGCATCAACAAGTGCCTATAACATGCACTTATAGGCGCTGATAAACTGACATATCTTGCTACGTGTTTGTACAAAATTCAATTCAATTATTATTTTTAAATTTATTACAGTTAATCTACCTTTACATTGACAATTCCATTATTCATATAATTCAAAATAAAATAATTAATTTCTGCCTGTTGGCTTGAAATCTATCTAACAATTTCTGCATTTTTTATTCTGTAGATTATTCTAGCTTTTTCCTCTCTTGTTTTCAATGTCTTTAATTTCCTTCTTTCTTGTTATTACATCTTCCATCCATGAATATCCTTCTCCGCTTTTGCTCAGAATCTCCTCTCCTGTTCCTTCCGTGCTTCTTATTTCTCTGCATTCCTCCACCATGCACTCAATTGTCTCTCTTCCTTCTCTATACATCCTCACATTTCTGTTCACACTCTTTGTTACCACACCTGAAGCGTATCACCTTCATTTTCTCCCTATTTCCAGTTGCTTTCAGATATTGTGCCCATTGCGATGTCCAAGTTTTTTTAAATTTACTATTATGTCTCAATTTCTGTATTTTAATTTTAGTTCTTGGCATTGTATGTCTTTTATTCTTTCTATGATTTCTTAAATTCTTTTCCCATTTAATTTGTTCCTCCTCTTACCGCTTCAGTTGAGTAACCCCCATATTCGTACATTTTTTCTTGTTTGCCTCCCACGTTCACACTATTCTTTTCTGTTCATCTCTTTACTCTATTTCCTTCCAACATTCATTTAGTAACTGTTTTTCTGGGTGTCTAGTTATATTTTATTCATAACTTATTGCCCTTTTTAGTAAATCTATTTATTTTTCTACTTTTGTTTCTTCAAGGACTATATATATATATATAACGGTGTATTCCGATCCAGTCCCAGTATCAATTTAACATATTTCGTTTACACCATTTCTAAAAGCTCATACTCTTCCTATCACCCTCCTCTGCATCCTTACTCCTTACTCCCTAAACGTCCTGTTCTATGTCTCTGATAGCATTATACTTTGATATATAAATTCATTTCCCTAACCCCTGACCTAAATCAACTTCAATTCCACAAACAATGAGACAATAAAATCTCTTACTCTCCATTTATTGTTTAATAACAATGCAAATGTCTGTAGTGTAATCGCAATCTCGTATATCCATCAGGAAAGTGCACGGTAGTACATGTATGACGAATGACCACATTCATATGACTGATGTGCTCACGAGATATATCGGAACAGATCGACCGCAATAGGGTGTGGAGATTTTTATTGGAGACGATGCAATTTATTGCCACGCAAATATATGATCTAGTATCATTTGAAAATTTTTAGATAAATTAACACAGCATCACAAAAACGAAATAGACCAGGGTTTCCAAAATGGTGGGTCGCGACTCATTACCGGGCCCCGGTAAACGAAATGCCGGGTCGCATAAAAACTCGCGAAACCTAAGTGTTTTTTTTTTCAAGAAACACTAGAATACGATTAAATATCATTGAATCCGGACTACTGAATAATACTTGCGTAGCGGCGAGCGGACCGAGAAACATCGATTACACTTTAACCCCAATTTATTGGTTCTCATTAATAATTTTTGTTTAATTTCTACAAATTTTTGCGGTTAATGCTTTTTACCGACTGCCAACATATATAAGGAAGGTATTGTGATCATACCGATTTTGACATTTCGAGATTTCGATGGATCTCTACGAATTGAGGTCCCTACATAACGTTTTGACTATTTTTAGCATGATGTCTGTAGATCTGTCTGTCTGTCTGTCCGTCGGTTTGTCTGTGTACACGTGCAGAGCAAATTCGGCTAAAAACATTTTCATGAAACTTCATATTTAAGCTTTTGACATCGATGGCACAAGTTGATCAACTTTTGGTAAAAATCGGTTGACCAGAAACGGTAGTTTACTCGTGTCGATTTTAATATTTTTGCGAATATTTAACAACAGAAAAATATTTCGAAAAAATGTATTTGAAAAAAGTTGCTACAAAAGTAATAGCTAACAACTTTTATTTGAGACATTTTTTGGTAAAACGAAAAAATTTTGAAAAATTTTTCGAAATTTTTTCCAAGTATCTATTTTTTCATTCTTATACGTAACGTTTCCATGGTTATGATAAATAATATCTCTGTTAGAAAAAATTAGACCTAGTTATTTCTACTTTGCTGCTCGAATGTAGGTATTTTATACAAGTACTTTATGATGGCGGTCGGTCCTGTGGTGGCCACAGCTGATTTTTTATTATAATTATTATGTGAATAAATGAAAACTGTATGGACATCTATATGTTTTAGCTTACCTATGGGCCTTATGGGCGGAAAAATTTTAGTGGGTCGCGAAGAAAAAGTGTGAAAATTGCCGGGTCACGGAAAAAAAGTTTGGGAAACGCTGAAATAGACTTAATCCTTTTTTCATCTTTTCACTAAATGCTCTATGGCAGAGTTTCTCAAACTGTGCTCCGCGAGCGTCTACTAGTGCTTGGCGATCTATTAGTACGAATTCTTCTCGTGAATAGTGTTCCGCGGCTCAAAAAGTTTAGGGAAGTCTGCTCTATGGTTTTGCTCTTCTTCCTTACACATTCTACAGAGCTTTTCCTCTGGTTTTGCCCAGTATCTGATCCATTCTTCGTTGCTGTATATCAATCTCGCTATCCTCCTGACTCTATCCCCTGATTTTTTTCTTTTCCTCTTCTTGGTATTCCGATGGCTTGTATCTCTTTACATCTTTTCACACTCGTTTTTTGGTAATATTTCTGATTATAAAAAAATATCGTCAAATTTGTTCATTTGTTGCTTTTAAATTTTCCTATTTGCTTGAAAATATAATTATACTATAACCATAAGTCACAGAGTCATGACATATCTCGAAATTGCCCATAAAAGGGCCTTATCCGATATAGACGTAAGGCGGAAGCCATACGCAATTCTTAGCTTGGTACACGCATGTAAGAGTATGTTTAATTAAAATACCATATGTATAATTACGCACGATGCTTTATTAATATCGCTGTAGAAGACTAATTGATTTTACATTAAGTGACATATTGTGCAATACAATATACTAGCTGCTTAACAAATTAACTTATCCAGTAGTAAATTCTAACTAGCTTGACATATCTTGTGTATTTCATTTACTTATTTATTATTTACCACTCTGGAGGTATTGTTAAGTATATTGAATTTTTTTTAACAGAACGGGATGGAGGAGTTTTATGAGTGAGATGAAATATTAACCTTGTTTACAATACCTAAAAAGATAGAGAAAGAAGTTCACGAGTATATCTTCTTCGTTGTTATCCTAGCGGAATTAGTGTGAATCACAATTAGCAGACAAGAAGGAGAAGTTATATACCAAAAATTATCATGATCCTACCTAATGTAAGAGATGTCATATATATAAAATAAAACGCAGGTTCCCTTTTATTCGTCAGTTTATTAAAATAGTTCTTGTCAATTTATAAAATATGAAACGTTTCGTGCATTGGTAGTATGCACATCTTCAGTCAGTCAATCAGATAAAATAAAATCACCACGTAGTCAACTCGAAGTTTAAAACTCGAAGTTTAAAACTCGAAGCCAACAAAATAAGAAGAAGAAGATGCCATTGTAACAAGAAAGTGCTGTGTTTTTCTAATTTATAGTGCAAAATTACATCATTTTAACTTGAGCACAATGTCAAAAAAAAAAAACAAGTTAAAATGATTTTGCACTATATATTAGAAAAACACAGCACTTTCTTGTCACAATGGCTTCTTCTTCTTCTTATTTTGTTGGCTTCGGTTTAACACCATTCCGTACCCAGCAAACAATTTTATACGGGCCAGTACTGGTAAAGCACATACTCCCCGGCATTGAAAGTAATGGGCCAGTACCCCGGTGTCCCCGTGGCCGTTACTGGCCCATTGATGTATCAGTTGCCGGCCCAGCAACGGTAAAGTGCAAAATAATCGCATTAGTTGCAAGATTTATTTCTGATGGTTTTAAGTAAAAAGTATGAGTGAAGAAGAGTGCTTATAAAATGCTGGTAAAGTACTTCGTATAGGCGGAATGCGAAATACAAATGTGAAGTACATTATTAATACTGGCGTTGCACTTACTTTTGGTGCCAGTAATTTACCAGCATAAAAGCAGTTTGCCAGCATTCGGCCGTTAGTTGAATGTTTGCTGGGTAGTTTTAAACCTCGAGTTGACTACGTGGTGATTTTATTTTATCTGATTGACTGACTGAAGATGTGCAAACTACCCATGCACGAAACGTTTCATATTTTATAAATTTACAAGAACTATTTTAATAAACTGACCAAAACACAGATAATAATAATTATTAGATAAATATCTATAAAACTAATAATTTATTTATGTATACTTAGTACCTAATTCATTCTGCTTTAGTTTTATCAATGTATTCGTATAAAACAATAATTAATTATGTAATTTTTAAACTAATTATTCAAAATCTTTTCAGCTCTGAGGAAGATTTTAATAAAATCGAAACATAAGCTTAGTTAAATAAACTTTTTTATTTATTTCTACACCTGTCAGACTCCCATAAACTCAATTATTACATTATTTACGGACATAATTCATCAACATATATAAATAAATATACTTGCTTTTGTTAATCCTTTAAGTAAGATGCGTAATATGAAAAACTAATCCCTAGGGCTATGGGTTGACACTCCTAGTTATATCACTTCTATTATAATTTTATGAGTTCCCTAACTTTTATTATTTTCTTGCGATTTTCAAAACTAATTCGGTACGGACTATACCAAATAAGGCGTAACATATTAGTTCTTTCCAAACTGACAGCAAAACCTGTTTTGCGGATTGTGCGGATATTTTTGCGGATGCAGATTGGATGCGGATTTATTATTTACAAAAGCTGCGGATGCGGATCGGATGCGGATGCGGATGCAGAAAAGCTTATCCGCTCAGGGCTCTACCCATAGTCGACTAATTTAAGAACTCTGAACGCAGCTTCAGTGACGATATTTGGTGGTAAGCAATTGGTTACAGTATGTACTACATAAATTTAATTAAAACTAATACTTAAATTTATTGTAATAATCAGTAATTATCCCAAATGATGTCTCTATTATTAGGAATGGTAACAAAATGAAAGTAATTGCAAATCTTGAAATACACACTGGAAACACAAGCGAGTAATTTCATTTTATTATTTATTCTTGTTAGTGTGCTTCTGTATTATTAACGTTGTGTAAATAAAATTCGTTTTCTATTTTATGCGAATTATGGCTTGCAATTATAGTAGCATAAATTACTTTTGTACAGTGATTGTTCCTTGTTAAATATTACAGTTATTGGTTTTTGATTTTGTTTTTACAAGATTGGATACCTGCAATATTCTAGGAAACATGTCTTAATTTGTATTTTAGTTTTAATTAAAGTTTATGACAAATACTTTCTCGTTTATGACAAATTTCTTACAACTTATATCAATTATACTATTATTTATATTTAACAAGGACTTATTAATAACATTTTTTTACTAAAAGAAATTTCTCTTTACAAAAACAAAAAAAGCAATATAAACATAAAGTCTATTCCAAAAGATTAGGCGGAATTTTTACAGATTGATTGAAGCTTTTGATCATTTTGTTCAGGAAAAGCCAACTTCAATATAAAAAAAAAACAGCTAATGAAAACTTACAAAAATGAAACTTCCAGTTAGTTCCGCCTAATAGTTGGAATAGCCTGTAGCTGATAAAGGAAACTTCCTAAGCGTTCTGACACCTTGTGGCGATTTTCGGAAGATACGAGAGTGACATTATTTTGTTTTGTTCAATGGAGAAATACGTAGTAGATTATGATTAGTTTTTTAATGGCATAAATTGCAATATTTGTGTAAATGTCAATTAAAAGTAAAAAAAAAATCACAACTCGAAAACGGTTAAAGAAAATGACCTGAGGTTAGAATTTTTGGATTCCTCGTAGTTTGTTTAGTCTAGAAAAAAATTAAGGCTTTCTTCGTTTTCCGTATTTTAAAATTATGACAAATTTTAATATGGCGTGATTTATAGAAATTTTTATCTTCAAAAGGACGTATCTCAAAAACGAAATGCGATAAAGACCTGCGGTTGCAATTTTTTAAATTTTAATGGTCTATACTCTATCTCCGAAAGACTGATAGTAATATAATTTATTATTTGTAAAAAGTTATTGTATTATCTCACAGAAGCGGTAAAACAAAAGCGACAAAATATGAATAGTTCGAAACGAAATATTGTTACAAACAACCGAGTGTGCCGCACATAGTATATGGGAATACGAACAAGGGTTAAACACAATAGGCCATAAAAATTTGACCATAAAATTTTGAGGAAATATATGGTCACAGGGGTGTTTTTAATGATATGATAAATATGGTCACAGGCGTGCGTTTAATAAAATGATAAATAGTAATATAGAAATACAAAAAACCAATTTAAACGTGTTTAAAATGTGCACGCCACTGGTAACTGCCTGAAAATATGATTTATTACTATCAGGCTTTCAGAGATAGAGTATAATTGACGTAAACATATTTTACAATAAAAAAAAAAAAATTGAAAATTTTCCACTTTTTTTAAATTTTTTTGAAAATAATAATAAATTCTATCTAAAAAATGGTTAGGGGTAGAAAATGGGGTAAAAAATCTAGGGATTGAATTTTTAAAATTCTCCTATATTGTTTAGTCTAAAAAAAAATGGGCTTTAATAAACCATTTGTTAAGTATTGTATGGGAAGTAATCCAAAACCCTTGAAAATGACTAAAAATCGAAAAAATCATAAGGGGTAGACCTTAAAAAATCAGAATTTTTAAGCAAAAAATTTTAATCCCCGATTTTATTGAAATTTTGTACAAATATATATTTTTGGTCATAGATTAACAAAATTGGTCCATTTTGAAGTTTGGGCAAAAGTTTTGGAATTACAGGCAAAAAACTGACCTAAATCGACTCTTTCTCAAAAACTAGTAAAGTGAGAATTTTTTTAACATTTCTTTCATAATCTGCACCCCATAATTAACTTTAAAATATATTTTGGCTAAAGCCAAAAAATTTTTGACCAAAATTTCAAAATTTATGGGGAAAAATGTTTTTGAATTTGTTTGGAAAATAGGTATATTTCTAAATTTTTAGTCTTAAATCGCAAATATATGTTTAGTTTTGAATTACGGTCTAAACCTGTCACATTTGCAGCAATTTTTTTTTTTTTTTTTTTCTTTATTGATAATATTTACAACTAACCAAAGAGGTTAACCAGTAAATTTAATAGCTACTAATAACATGTGTGGAGTTGTCACTCAATAGTGAACCATTTGCAGCAAATAAATTAAAAAAAGAGTCTACAAAAAGGCGATGAAATGTGAGCCTGTCCGCTTTTTTAAACTAACACTTACTTCTTATCTATCATCTATATTAATAAAAATATAATTGTATGTAGTGTACATATTTGGTTACATGTTTCAGATGATTATAAGACAATATTCGAAAAAAAAAACTATTTTTGTCTGTCTGTCCAAGATTCACGCAAATACAGCTAAACATATTTTCAGGTAATTTGGTATGATAATAGAGTAAAACCAGGATTCGAACATAGGCTATAAGGCATCTAAACATTTATATTCTAGGGGGGTGTTTCGGAATAAGTATAGAATAATTCCAGTAAATTAATGAGTATTATATAAAAACGAGTAAAATACATGTAAAATATTATTAATTCAGAGGTGATTAGTGCAAAAAATGTCATAAATCTTCATCATTCAAACCATCTTTTGTTCGCTTTCATGTACTAGATACCTACGAAATCCAGAAATGTGTGTTTACTCTTCATATAAAATGTTTTGGTTATTTTTTTAAACTAATTTTATGCGTTGTTATTTTTGGTTTATACTAATAAAAATTAATGCAGATGCAAAATAAACGAATAAAATTTCGTGATTTAAATAAAATATTCATTGTAGACAAAACAGTAGTAATGTATACACGAAATCTATCTAAATGTGTTAATTAAAATATTTTAACTGCATAATAGTGCACGAATATTTTAGAAGTAAATAAGATGAATTTAATTACAAGTTAGTTGAATTATAACGTTTAATAATACAGCCAGTGGGTTGATAACGTCAAGAAATGTTTTCGATTTCTTCCTGGCGTCCTTGAAAAAATCAACTGTTTAAATTAGACCACTAGGCTCAGATGGTTTCTGAGTTCTTTCGCTGGAAGCACAGCTGCTTTTTATAAACTCATAAATTATTGTTTCGTTTTTCAACTTTTAAAATAGTTTTTTATACTTACGAATTACATTGGCATGCATCTTTGTTAGGTTACGTAGATACGTCCAAAAAAACTTTATACCGTCACTCATGTGTCTGTCTGTCTGTTTACGTATTTATCCCTCAGTACGGTGGACAGTTCAAAAGCAAAAACAAACAAAAACGACATAATTAATACCTTCCAGTCAGCTATTCTGAGTTCTTCTTCCTCTTTCTTTGACAATATGAGTGTCTCACTTGCATATAGTAGTATTGGTCTTATTATTGTTTTGTATATGTTCAGTTTAGTTGTTTTTGTCAGTATAGTATTATTTAAGAGTTTTTTATTCGCATAGTAAGCTCTATTTGTTACTAATATCTTATCTCTTAGTTCTCCATTTCTTTCTGCTGTGTTTGGTATTCACACTCCTAGATCATTAAAATTATCTACTATTTTAAAATTAAATTTTCCTATTTTTACTTCTAATTCTTGTTTTTCCTATGCTCATAATTTTCATTTTATTTTCATTTATAATCAAGCCCATCTTTGCTCCTTCTTTACCTATTTCCTGCACCATATTTCCTATTTTTAGGGTTTTGTAGGTATGACCAAATAACCCTTATACCGTCATTTTGTCGTCTGTCTGTCTGTCCGTAAGTCTGTCTGTCTGTCTGTCTGTTTGTCTGTCTGTTCGGTAAAAATTGTAGCCAAACCGCTAAACCTAGAGAGTTGAAATTTGGCATGCTTATACAACTCTTTGACCCGCACATAGGAAAAATACTAAAACATCTAAAAAACATATCCATTTAAAAATATAAACAAATATCTGCTCATCGAAAAAAAAAAAATAAATAGGGTATCAAATGAAATCCCTTGGTACGTGGATTAACGATCAACATTTTATTTTTGCAAAATAAATTAATTTGAAGCGATTTATGACAAAATTGTGCAAAAAAAATTTGCCCCACACCCTGTAGCCCAGATGGTTTAAACTAAAAACCTGAAAAAATTCTAAGTAATGTAAATTTGTGTGAACCGGAATAGTACAACAGGAATTTTTAATCAGATTATGTTTTCGGAAAATAACGCATTTTTTTTTTTTTGCTTGACCACGTAAAATATTTAATAACTTATCTAACACACTGAACCAGTATGCTTTGATAGTGTAATGGCTAGCATACTCGCGTTCTAATTTGCAAACTAAATTTCGCTTCGCTCTCCAGGCAATTTTATTTTTTGTTTTTTTTTGCATTTTTATTTTTTTTAAATTATTTTTTCAAAATTTTAGTTATATTTGGGCAAATGTTGCATTTAATTTTTAAAAGTGTAAATTTAATAACCAGTGGAAATTGAATACACGAAATCAGAGGGGCTTTTGACTTAAAACAACCAATGGAAGCCATAGGCGCAATTTTCAAAATCTTAATATACCTTGCTATATATAAAAAAAATACTGCATATATTTAGAAACCTAAATAATGGTATTATGCATTCGAATTAAAACTAACAAAAAAAAATATTTTAACATAAAATTTGTTTTGGCATCCTAAATAATCATCATTCACTTACTAAATACCTGCGAAATCCTGAAATGTGTGAAAATTCACACTTCACTTAATTTTTTTGCAATTAATGCAACATCATCTGCATATGCAATAAGTTGACTTCCTTCTGTCCTTATATTTCATTTATTGACATTTGTGGACTCCCCCAAGAACTCAAAAAACACGTTTAAAAGGGACACAGTTGTCTTGTAATTTAACGTGAACCCCTTAATTTTGGCATATGAACACCACTAAGAAAAAAAAAAAAAAAATGGTTCACGAGATCTCCTCTAAGACAAAATTCTGGGTGCACGCCTGATGATTATAATACCCCCCCCCCCTCTCTATATTTGACGGTTAGTAAAAAACAAAAGCTCTTTAGAAAAATGACTTCCTTTTAATGTAAACGTGCGAACTAACCTTTTAAATAATAATATTAAATTACGTAATATATTCAATCATATCTGCCTTCAAACAATACCTTGACAAAAACAATACCAAAATTAAGTAACTCAAAAATCTAATACAATAAAATTAATACATTGTTAACTCCCAAAAGATTGACATTGAATATTTTTTACTTATTCTAAAACAAAAAGTTTTTAACAAAAGGAAGTATCTGAAAAGTACTTTCACGTGTAATTGTATCCATAGTAATATAGACATCAGGAGTGTGGTAATATGGACTATTGTCAGCTCTATTCATTACTGTAAGTAGGTTATTTAATAAAGGTTAATTAGTTTCAAGGACTCCTCAGGTCAAAGGTGATAATTTTGGATTACTTAAATACCGACTGAGATGGTAGCTACGCTGCAATAAGTCGTGATGTTTGACTTAATTATTTCTTTTGTGTCTCAGTCAGGGTTTCTCAACCATTTTAATAAAGATGTCGAAGTAATAACTATTTCAATTGCTTTATTACATCAACAGAAAATTCCTCTGGGTTTGTCATTTCAGGAGTGACTACAATCACATAACTACTAAGAATGTAACATCTTAAGCTTGGTTCATAATAGATATGCTATAGATACACAAGCATAAAAATAACACTACTCTCTTTATTCTGTTTATTACAAACAGATATTTTGAAGGGTCAAATCCATTGTTCAATATGTATGCGTTATGTTATAGAGTTATTATAAACCTGCTTAACCCCCATTTATAATACATAGCACAGGCATGATATAATCACAAGACTGTGTTATGTTTATTAGAAACAGATGTTCAGAACAGTGATTCCCCTTTGTACTCAACTCTATGCACTTGCTATGCTTGTGCTATGTATGTATTATAAACGAGGCTTTATACAGCACCCATAACGATCTAGGATACGCTGCTGCCATCTTATCGTGAGCCAACTCACCGCCAGTCTAAAATTTGTTTAACATTATTGCGAACGATTGTCGACACGTTCGAATACGCTAAATGGTGGCCAAATTATTGTACTTAATACTGCAGTCCTGTTTGAACTTATAACGTATATTTTGTTGTTGTTGTTTTATCGTTACGATGACGAGAAAAGTTGTGAAAAACTATAAAAGCAGAATAAATAGTAGTGTTTTTTACTGTTAATTAAGAAAAGATAGGCATCTTATTTTTTTACTTTTTCAAGGAATTTATTTTTTATTTAAAAAAATAACTAAAATATAGGGCCCTGCTTTTCGAATTTTTGAAATCTACAGACTTTTTTTACCTAGATAAAATAGGCCCTCCTTACTTAACGCCTTTTTGATCAGTGCAGTATTTAAAATTGCCAACGAGTGGCCGAGTGCATTAAATCGTGCAGTTTGGACTGCAGTCTGGATTGTGCGGTCGGTAGTTCGATTCTCCGTTGGTGATATTATTCGGGCGAGAATAATATGTTTACATTACTCCCATTTTCACAACCATTCACCCCGCATCCAGGTGTAGGAGCTCGCCCCCTGGCATCGGCGATTAGCCTCGTTGCAGAAATAGGTCGT
Organism: Liopterus haemorrhoidalis; assembly: GCA_963971575.1. Lineage (NCBI taxonomy): Eukaryota > Metazoa > Arthropoda > Insecta > Coleoptera > Dytiscidae > Liopterus > Liopterus haemorrhoidalis. The sequence goes on from OZ020619.1 coordinate 41,588,727, forward strand.
TGTAAAATAAATAAATAAACCATATTTCAATATCTACATAAATTAGAGACCTTTGGTGGAAATTTTTGAAATCATAAAAGGCCTTAGGACTTATTAAAAAATTTATCAATTTTTTTTTTTTTAATTTAAAAAAATCGTATCTTAAGAAAAATAAAATATAGAATACTGTGTTTGAATTTTTCACATCTTCGTATATTGTTTAATATAGAAAAAAATTGAAGCCTAAATAACCCAACTTTTACAATAAACACGAATCGTCAAACAAAACCTTTGTAAATGGTCAAAAATCCATAAAAATGTAAGGGGTACCCTTTCGATTTTTTCGATTTGCGAGCAAAACAATTTTTTCTCTGATTTACTTCAAAATGTTATGTAGTTTGAATCGTAAATTTCAAAAATAATCTTCATTAAAAGCTACGGTTTACCGTTTTAGAATAAATTTAAAAAAAAAACGACAGCAAATGACCATATTTCAAACAATAGATATAAGAGGATGCAAATATTTTTTCCCCGGACAAAAAGAATGCAGAAGAAAATACACAGGAAACGTTAAATTGGTATCGATGGTAAAGAAGGGTAAGAGTGTTGATCATTTAGCTGGTGAAGAAACCTTGCAAAGTATGGAAAGAATAGCTGACTGAAAATTTACTTAATATTCGGACTTAAGATAGGTGGAAAGAAGCCGCAAATATGCAGTGTAAGATGATAGATTTGTGTGGGTGAGTCCGAAAGTACATCTTACTTACAGTACCCAAAAAAGAGAGTTGTTTTAGAATCACTGGTCAACAACACGCAATAGAAATTGCACTACTGAAATTCTTCAGTGATTCGATTACAACACTTCTTTACCAACAATTCATTTTCGTACATCTTTAAAAATACGATCCATAATTGAACTTTGTAATTTATTTTTATTACTTATTATTTAGGTGATGGGTACTATTCATTATAAATTTTATACAAATCATGATGCAATCCTTAAAAAATGCTTCTTACTTTCAAAAAATTCAATAGATATTCAAGAGCAGATTTTAAAGATCACTTCTATTGAATAGTTATCACATCCCAACCGAATTAGATCACTGTTGAACAAAAGCCTCCCCATTGTACCCACAAATCTTTCTTTTTAGACTACCAATATCCAATATCCAGAATTTATCTTAATATCATCTTTGGTAAATTTGAAAATAAAGTACTACACCAAATCATTGGTCTTACCTAAATCGATGATGTTTCTAGATAAATCTGCTATGAGCAACCTAACAATAATATGGAAAGACAAGAATATCATGATGAAGACAAAAATTGAACTAGTCCAATCTCAGGTCTTTCCACTTGTCTTCTATATTGCAGAATCCTGAACATTGAAAGCAACATACAAGAGTAAGCTAGACTCCTGCGAGTTATGGTGTTTGAGGAGTATGTTCCGGATATCATGACCCGTAAAGCGTACTAATGCTTCATTTACAGAAAAATTAAATTTCCAACCAGGCTTTCCACGCGTGTTCAGCAAAGAATTTCGGTCATGTGTCACTCCGGAATTTTAACAACCTGGAAACAATGGTCATCCAGGGCAAAACTAAAGGTACCCTTCCTAGAGATGATTACCTTCGAAAAGGTAGACAGACCAAATAAAAGACTATGCCGGGTCTAAACTAAAAGCAGAAGACCAGCAGAAATGGCGTGAATTTGTACCTAAAGGCTCACTCTACAGCTACACGGGTCACGAATTCTCAATTCAGAGGAAAACAACTTTTAAAAAAATCAGCACTGGCAAGACCGATCACAAAGTGCTTGTTTAATTTATGCTGCTTTATTTAAGCTGATCAACTCGTGCTATTGATGTCAAAAGCTTAAATATGAAGTTTCATAAAAATCCTTTTAGCCAAATTTGCTCTGCACGTGTACATGGACCAACCGACAGATCGACAAACAGACAGACAGACAGACAGACAGACAGACAGACAGACAGACAGACAAACAGACAGACAGACAGACAGAGAGACAGGCAGACATGGCTAAAATTAATCAAAACGTTGTGTAAGGACCTCGATTCGTGGAGATCTATATGTTGACGGTCGGTAAAAAAAAAATGGTGAACAAGAAAGTTGTAAGATTGAAAATGTTCTGACACTGTAAAATTATTGCTGAGAAAATGAGAAAGTTCGATAGGATAGAATAATGACGATGAAAGAGCATAGATTGATAATGACACACAAATATTAAATTATTGTTACATTTATTTATTAATAATAATAATAAAAAAAAACATATGTTTTGTTTAGTTAAGTGCGAAGGGGCGTGGGTCTAATAAAGTGTTATTTCCATAAAAAGTAAGAGCAAAAAACAACTAAATGTATTTGCAAGAACAAGAAAAAGGTGGAATAAAATAGATATTTAAAAGGTAAGGCGGTTCATAGAAAAACTGCATGCATTATTATACATAATCTGTCAAATGTCTTGAAGTCGGCGCCTAATCTGTCAGAATATATTGAAAATCTTATAGAATTTCACCTCAAAATAGACTAATAAATAAATTAACAAAACTCTGGATAAGAGTCGTAATATGTTTTTAGAATGGCATAGGAATGGATAGGGCGAAATATACTCATCAAAATGATCTAGGCATCTTTTATATGCTTAGTTACCCAGCTAAGAGTTGGGTAAGGAATAAATGTTTGTTATTTTATAGAGATTTTGCTGGTCTGGAGGCAGGAATACCGTGTGTGTACCGTCCGCTCATGTGCGTGAATTCGTGGGACCGGCCTTTGGTAGTCTCAAGCCCAAATGACTCACATGTTAATGAATTTTGGCACACCTGCGCGATTTGGATTTATTTCTAGTCTTGTGAATATTTACTCCAGGACGGTCGTCACATTCGATCGTTCCAGTCTACATGCTTCTGGTGGATTTTTATTGGGTAACAAATGATTTTTTTTTCTTGATTTCATTGAGTATTTCATCGAATTTCCTTGGATCATTTTGCTGAGTGTAGTTTTAAACTAGAATCTTTTACTTTTCTATTTAAAGCACGACATAATTTCCGGAGGTGGACAAAATTGGAAGTACCTACTTTTGTTTTCTCAATTTCATCGGGAGCTACCGAAAAAAAAAGGAATTGCACATAAAGAAAAACACATTTCGAGAGAACAAGCGGTCAAAAAAATTCCCATTTGTCTGCAATCAACTGCTTGCCCATCTTTATTTTTCAACATTATTTTACTATACTTACTTTACTTTATCGTTGAGCACTTTTAGTATTTTAGTTAGGTTTTGTGTTAGTTTAAAATTATTTTATTTTTCTCTCACAAGGGAACGTCGTCACATTTTTTTCCATTCGATCTTTTCTCGTGTCCTAGTTCTTATATCGTTCCAGGAGATGTCCCTTCTTTTTACCGCTTTCCTAGTTTCATCGTTTCATTCATTCCTTGCTCTTCCTCGACGTCTTCTTTCAGAAATTCAGACTTCAAATACCTTTTCCGTATTCCTACCTTCGTCTATTCTTTGCATATGACCATACCATCTCAATTGACCTTCATCTATAATTTCTCCTACTGATTTTGTTCCCACTGATCTTTCGTAAAAACCTCATTTCGCTGCTTCTTATTCTACTTCTAAGATTGTTGGTTGTTATCCAAGGCTCTGATCCATATGTTAATATTGGAATTGAAATTACAGTAAACTATATAATTTTACTGTTATTTTAGTAACTGATGAAACAAAAAATTATTTAGCGAAACGTTATGTTTCTAAAATGAATACTTTTTCAAAAATCCGAGCAATTTTTATTAACATCATCTCATAATTTGGCCGACAGGCATAGCGTAGTAGTAACACGCGTGCCCTGCGTTGCTAAGGGTCGAATCCTGTTTAGGCAAATTCAAAAAGAAAAGTTCAGAAAAATTACAATTGTCCTGGCTCTTTAACTAAGTAGTAAAGGCCATAAAACGTGACAAAAAAAATCTCATAATTAGTGATTTTTCAACACTTTTAAAGTTTTGAAAGTACTATAACTTCAATGATTGCAACGACGATACAATTTAGCGACGACTTATGCAAGCTGAGTTTTCTCTTGCATCTAGAAGCAATTTCTTTTGTCCAAATAAGTCAAAAATTCCAAATTTTGAGTTATGACAATGATACAGCAAATGAGCTATATGCATTTTTTGCTTATTAAAATGTATAGAATTTGACGTTACATATCGACCCAGATTCTTGACATAATAATTCTTATAATATTAAAAACTAACTAACGGTAATAAAATTATGAATTCATATTATTAATTATTAACTTATCACGTGAATTGAATAGTTTTTATTGCAAAATGCAGCCAGGTAGAATATTTTACAATAAATTATCTATTTCCTCTGTACGTTAACACATATATGAAAACAATATGTGTTTTAGAGGAGGTAAGTTATGCCGTGACATTTAAAAGCAGTTAGCCTACGGTTTCCCTGAAACTAATCTGCATTGCTGCTGCTTAATTGCACATAACCTAACAAATCACAATGCCAGTCCGTTTACCTATCCTGTTCGAAATATGAAGGTGGCTAGTCTTACACTTAAGTTACGAGGTACGATTAAAAAATATTCAAACTAAGTCCTAAAATCTGCTGTGAAGTATGAATTTTTATATATTCCATGAAATTATAGATACTTATGGCCATATTCATAAATGTTCCTTACTGTATAACGGTTCGGTATATAAAACGAAAAAAAAAAAAAAAAAAATCTAGACAAAAATAAGTGCTCGGTTCATTCTGGGTATATTTGTAATTTTGAAAGATGGAAGTTGGTCAAAAGGCCGCTTATTTTTTATTTTTATTCGTTATGTGAGCACTAAGAGCTTCCATTTAATTTTTTTATACAAAAAAATAAATAATTTGCCACCATTTCCAGCGTTTTTTTTTTTTTTTTTTTCTACATTTGCTTCGTATTCAAGTCTTCATTAGATTAATAAAAAATATATTGATAAATGGCTTAATTTTTTCAACATTTTGACAATATGTTATTTGGTTTAAAAGTATTTCATTACTATAAATGATTTATTCCTCTTTGATATGTTAAATACAAAAATCGAAGGTAATTCAAACAATAGGTTGAATCATAACGTATAACAGTAAAATAAAATAACTGAACAGCACAGTACACTCTACATCAGGGGTCGGGGAACATTTTTACCCATTACCCAAAGATATATTTCTTTACACCGACGTTACTCCATTGGCTTGTATAAGAAAAATTAAGTGACAAGCAAAAAAACAACAAAGGTCCTCACCTCTCAAAATCCAAATGACGAGCAAAAAAAAGGTCCTTACCTCCAAAAATCTAAGTGATGAGCTAAAAAGAGGTCCTCACCTCCTAAAATCTAAATGATGAGCTAAAAAAAAAGGTCCTCACCTTCGCAATGGCACCCCTTAGTCCAACCCCTCAGCGCGCTTTTCCTTAGTGCGCTACTAACACGTTTATTAAATAGCAAATTGGAAAAATTTCCTTATTACACCCAAAAATTTCATTTTTACCTCATTTGGGGTAATTTACCCCGGTTCCCCGACCGCTGCTCTACAGTGTACAGTCTCAAAACTCCAAACTTATTATATTTTTAATTTCAAAGAAAGTAACACTATCTTAGCCATAAATACAAAAAAATCCCTAACATTATTAGCCATAATTTAGTCAATAACTACAATAATTTTCAAAAACGCAATAGGATTAAAAATTATTCTCATTTCCGGCTCAGATCAACGTACATTACCTTTAATTTTTTCAGATTTTAAGTTTAACTCCTTTGGGTAGAAGAGGGCAGGACAAGAACTTTTTTAGCAGGTTTTGTGCTAAAATCGTGTTATAAAAAAACAATTAAAAAAAAACCTTTATTTCCTGTTTATGAAATACATAATTGTTTCTATTTAGATCGAGTTGTGTTTTTTCGAACTCTCAGTATTTTAGGTAGATGTGGGTCTAAGAGTTGTATAAGCATGCCAAATATCAACTTTCTATGTTAAGCCGTTTAGCTACAATTCCTACCGTACAGACAGACAGACAGACACATGAGTGACGTTATAAGGGTTTTATGGTCATAGCTACAAGACCCTAAAAATGGCACACCCCTGAAATATTTCATGATTGTTCCAGATTTTAAAAGCTATTGCCACTGCTGGGAGCCTCATTACCTTTTCCGAGGCCCGAGGAGTTCCAGTGTTGCAAGGCACCTTAATGCAAACTTTAAACAAGTATTAACAAGTTGCAGTGGCGGCGCTAGCGGGGGGTCCGGGGGAGGGGCTAAAAGTTGCTCTGGCGCCCAGTTGGCCCCCCTAGAATTGCTTGGAAGAAAATATATTTTAGAAGTGAGGTCCCTTTTTTTGTCATTACTTGTATTTTCATATGTAAACGATAAAAAAATATTTCCTGGCCCCCAAAATTTTACTCAATTTTTTTTGCCCCCCCTCCAGATTTTAAGAGCTAGCGCCGCCACTGACTAGTTGTTTAACATTTGATAGCAATTATATAACAAAAATAAATATGATAAAAAATAGACAAATAAATATAACACAAAAGCATAAGGGTTGGAATAAAGCTCTTAAAAGAGGTTTCTCCAGGGTAGGGGGGCGTGATGTCAAAAAGGTTGAGAAATACTGCCCTAAAGTACCTACAAGGAATGATTTCAGTAGTAGAAAAGTTCTTGGTAGCAGTGTGACAACCCACCGGTAGAGCTGACATAGAATCTGCTGTTCCTGTCTTGAAAAACAATTGCATTTTTACTTTAATAATAAAATAGTGACAATATTTAACACGACCATTGGTATTCTATCTTGAATTACTGAACATAGAGTGAGCTGCAGTCCATTACAAGCACTCCACCTCCCATTTAAATTATGATAATTTTAAATACCTTCCACTTTATTGTTTCTCGTCAATAGTTATTCAATAAATAAATTGAATGTCTAATAATTATAATCATTGATTCTACAGCCATTATTTTATATTATTAAACAACTTCGCTTGTCTTATCAACATTGTAGTTTCTATAAACACACTCCTTGTTCATTTAACTAAGATAATAAAATTTTATTCGTTTTCTCAATGATAAATATCAAAAAAATTCATTGGTAAATCTATCACGGATCAATCAAATATTTTTATTTTAAAGGATATAACATTGAACTGTCTGTTCGTTTTAGTTTTAATCTATCAGGCGTCATTCAAATGACTCATATAAAACAAATTTAAAAATGTGCAAACTGAAAAAATCGGGCAATGTCAGTTGCAGGCGCGTACCCAGAGAGGGGTATGGTCTTGACCCCCCCTAAACATTCAAAAACACGTTTTCAAGGGACACATTTTTCTTGTAACTGAGTAACGTTGTTCTCGAGTATTAGCTCGCCCCAAGAAAAAATTCTTCCGAAGGGCAGTTTTTATATAAGGGCAAACGATCAATGCCCCCAAGAAAAATATTTTAAAATTTTATTTAATAATAATCTTCTTCTTCTCTTTCTGTTTCTTCCTCTTTCTCTTGTTCTCCATCTTCTTCTTATTCTTTTTCTAATTCTAATTTGACGTGTAACACAGATTTGTCTGTGTTACACATTTTAACCGAGTGTGTACAGTTCGAGGATGTCAGATGTCAGGGAGAGGTTAGGCCTGTGCTATGACCTGTCAGTTGCTTTAGGTGACGAAAGGGTACTCATGGATAGGCTAATACTCTTCCTGAGAGAATCGAACTTACTGTTTTATTTGTCTTGCACCTTATTTCTATTTGTTCTATTTCTAGACTGTGATATTCTATGGTAATTGGCCCCTTTACAGCCTCTTATCATCAACCCGCGTCTGTTTATTTTCTCGAACAGATTTTTATTTTATTTACTTGTATTTATCCGCGCAAGATTTTTTTTTATTGAATATGCGTGTTTTTTATTGATTTTATATATTTAATTATTTATTGTTTAATTCATTGTTTTAAATATGTAGTGTAGTCATTTAGACGGGCTGCGTTAGGCGCAAATAGCCTTTGCTGCTATGCGCCAAAATTTTTAAGTAACTAACTAACTAACTCATTCTGATTCTTTTGTTCATCTTCAACTTCATCTTCTTCTTCTGCTTCAACATCTTCAACTTCTTCATCATCTTCCACTTCTTCTTCTTCTTCTTCTTCGTCTTCGTCTTCGTTTTCTTCTTCTTTTTCTTCTTCTTCTTCTTCTTCTTCTTCTTCTTCTTCATCTTCTTCTTTGGGAACTGTCAGTCTGGTTGGCTTTTGGCCTCACCAATATAAGTACTCCATCTTGATTTGTTACTTAATAATAATAATAATAATAAAGATGTTAAGTTTCTGCAATTAAAATTAAATCTTTTAAATCTTTAAAACTTAGCAGCTTATTTGTTTTTATTGGCTGCAAAATTTGTTTTCGCACGATTGTTCGTTCACAGCTCTAAAATTAGTAGAATATACACTATGAGTTGTTCACTGTTGAGAGTTACTTACAATTTATGTGCAAATTTTCTTGCCTGTTTGTACGAGTTTGATATTAAAGGTGATAATATCAAATCGTTTGTAATTATGATTTGCGTACGTTATTCAAATGAATAAATGACAGATATGGTTCTGATATTCGGGGAATGTCAAATAAATTCTGTTAGGGCCCAGCAACTCTACCAAGAAAGGTATCCTGAAGGTAAAGGTTAGAAGACTTAGAACATAGGGTAAGAACAGCCATCAGGAAAATTCAAGAGTATACCGTAAATTTTCTTTAGTTTATTACGAACTTTAGTCAAATTTTGTTTTATTGTTTTTGCTAGTTACATAATTTTATATCATTTTATAATTTAGTTTCTACGACTTTTATGTTATTTATTATTTTGTAAATAAATGGTCACCATTTTGAAATGGTTAAAATTAAAGTATGATATTTTGATATCCTTGTAAAGCTGATTTAATGTACTTTCAAGAAAAAAAAAATTAAAGTCCCGATTTCTTATGCTAGATAAAAAGTTGAAACAATTTCCGCTGAAACCGAAAATGTTGCAGAATTCTTATTATAGTCATTAAGTGGGCCCTTTTGTCTAGTTTATTTTTTTTCTGAAATTTTTTTTGTTTCTCTAAGGGGGAGGTATGGTATTTTTGATGATTTTTTTTTTTCATTTTTTTTACTGGCTTATTCGATTGAATATATCTTCAAGAGTATCCCATTAAAATTTCAAGTTAATCGGAGCAAAATTGACTGAGATATACTCATTTTAATACTAGTACCTATTATTTGTTTTTTCGCGCCTATCGTATGTGTGTGGCGTTGTATTGCTTTTGTGCGCATGTGGCTTTAATATCGATATCAGCTGCTTTATACTCTTAGAGAGGTATAAGTAAGTATTTAGTACTTTATAATGTAAGTAGAGGAAACAATTTTAATACTTATTTAATAAAAAAACATTCTTTATTTTGAAACGCGTTTTCTGAAAAATAGCTTTTTTTGATGCGGTGTACATCATAACTTAAAAACTAATGAATGGATCTTTCTGAAATTTTGCACACTTCTTTATAAATAATTTTACTAGGTAGTGACGTTGAGTTTTTGCTTTTATTTTGAATATTTTTTTTTATAACCATTTTTCCGATTACCAAACTCGATTTTTTACGTTTTTTTTTTCGATTTTTTGACTCTAAAGTCGTACCAAAAATTTAAAACCTAATTTAATAAAAAAAACTCGACGTCACTACCTGAAGAAACTTTTAAACTAACCAAAACTTTTTGAATTATATGTTTCAGATGATTGTGTCACTAGATATCGTGTACACCGCAAATCAACTTTTTTTTTTGGAGTGTTTACTAAAAAGTGACGCCAATGGCTCATTTTTCAATATTTTTCAATAAAAATTTAACGCAATACTCTTCAAGTGTTGTTCTTTAAGATAGACTTTCACCCATTTAGCTTACCTTTACCAGATTTCCACAAATCGTTCTTAAAAATATGCTTAAAAAATGCAAAATTAACCATACCCCCCCCTTAAAATAAAGGATATATTCGAGATGCGGCGTTTGAAACAAACATCCTGTATATCTCCTTATATTCAACTAATTAGTATGTAAATTATATTTTTATTATTTCTCCTCACTTTCAAGTAATCTTTCACTGCGTAGAAGATATATTTTTGTGTTATTTATCCGCCTTACGCACTTGAGCGAATTAATAAGTGAAACCTAAGCCATTATATTGAATCCTGCTGAGAAATGCCGGTTAAAATTTCGAGAATTAATTACAAGATAATTTCTAATCAAGGAATAAGATACCGACAACATATTTATAAATATGATATTCTATTTTACATATTGCATTACTGGGTGGATATTTTATGTAGAGGGTGTAGTTTAACGATTGATAAATAATTATTTAATTTTATTCTGTTACTTCATATATCATTCTAAAATTAACAGCCATAAATGTCAACTGTAAACCAGACAGTTTAATATCTGAAATATATGCAACTTTAATGCGCGATTATGTACGAAAAAATTATGTTTACATATTGCAATTATCATAATGGTAAATATAAAAATGGAACTAAAACAGCATGGGTTATTTTAATAGTCAATAATTACGTTTCAAAGTACACAATATGATTTAAAAGTCTCAATGAATATTGTTATTGTTCATTTTATCTCGGCTTGCGCAATGTCATTATTTTGGTTTCAACTTCTTAGTCTCTCCTTTTTGGTTAAGTATCTTCTTTTTCTCTTTCCATCCTAATATTTTAGCAGATTTACTATAGTTTACCATGATGGAACATTTAAAAGAACTCTCAGAGTAAGAAACAACCTCCCCGTCTAACTTCTTCGTTTTAAGGACTGTTTCTAGAGGATCTTGTAGTATTTTTGCCATGTCAACATTGTAGAGATCTACGGTGTCAATTATTGATGTATTCAATGGGTTCGGGTGTTAGTAGCAGAAAATCCACTAGATCGCTGCTATATTTTCTATTGGTATATTCGCTCGTTATATGTATAATTTTTTGGAGTTTTTTACGACGGGAAAAGAAGCAGTAGATATTATACAGCGTAGACACGATCTCACCAAAGAGAAAAAACATGAGTTGCTAGAAAGATTCTTCTTCTTTTTCTTCTTCAGCCTGTATTCATCGACTGCTGGATATAGACCTTCCTTTATCTTATTCCACGTATCTTTTTCTATACCATTGGTTCCCGGCGGTGCTCTTTATATACAGTCGATTCCGCTTAATTGGGACACATTGGGACTTAGGCATTTTGGCCCAATTAAGCGGCTGCCCCAATTAAGCGAATTTAACTTAAAATTACACAATGCATATTTTTCGTTCAATAATTTTATTTTATAAACTCTTTGACAAAACTATAAATTATATATAACTAAAAAATATAAACTTTTAAGAAAAGATAATAATAAATTCCAAAATAAAATAATAAATAGGTACATACAATTTAATTCAATGCAAAAATGCGTCAAGTATAGTCTGTCTTTTGTTTTTGTAACATTTCACTTCTACAAAATCAGCACAGGTATTCAGTGCGGATGTAGGGCTCCCTTCATTTCCTTCCTGCATAAAATAACGCTGTAACACGGCCATACATTTTTTTGCCTCCTGGTTAGTCACAGGCACAGGTGGATCATCATCATCATCGTCATCTTCGTCTAATTTTTCATGTTTTGATTTAATGTTTTCTACAATTGAATCCTCACAATCTTCATTATCATCGTAACAAGGTAAATTGTTATCTATTGTTGAAAATTTTTCATAGTTAATAATAGGAACTTGCAACTTATCCTCCTTTTCTTCATTGCTTAAAATTTCGGGAATCTCTAAGGGTTTTAAGCCGCAAACTGTAAAAAAGTTCTGTATTGTGGTGGTTTTTATAGCTCGCCAACTGTCAGCGACAGACTGTATTGCTTGCAAAAGGGAAATTTTTGAACTAATCTCTCTGGCTGTTGTGGAACTTGTTAATATATTTTCATCAATGGATTCTAATATGTAATTAACCAATTTTCCTCGATACTGCACTGAGTTATACGTGAATAAAGTTCACAGCGCGCGATACAAGTGTAATTATATTGATATTTGTTAGTTTTTTAAATATATTTTTCATCTTGTGAATCAAAAAGATATGAAGCGCATCATATTACATTCTTTGTACATATTTTTTCTTGAGAATATGTGTAACATAATATGTACTGTGATCTTAAATTTACTGTCCCAACTAAGCGGAATGTTGTCCCAATTAAACATGTTAATTTACTGTTGGTTCCTTGGTTTGGTTTCTGTTCTTTAAGATTTGGCCCAAATAAGCGGCTGCCCCAATTAAGCGGTGGCCCAATTAAGCGGAATCGTCTGTATATGGTCAAGCCAGGGTTTTTGAAGTCTTCCAACGATTCTTATGTTTATTCGTGGGTACCAAAGGACTATTTTATTTATCCACCTCCAAACAGGAGTGCCACAAGGGAGTGTTATTGGACCTGCTCTGTTACATACAGCAGTGATATTCCAAAATTGAATCAAGTGAAATTAGCTACATTCGCGGATGATACAACATTATTGGCAATAGTTAAAACAGATATAATTACCACCAAAAAACTACAAACAGCTAGTGATACCATTTACGAATGGATCAAAAACTGGAAAATTAAATTAAATGAAATAAAACTCGTTCATATCAATTTTACAAATAAATGACTGAGAAACTCTCCAGCATTGGCGCTCCCAGGAATTTGGGGGGGGGGGGGCGTTAGACAAAAAAAAGTGATGATATAAGAATCCTCTATAGTCCTCCTATAATCCTCATCTCTAAATCCTAAAGCCCTAACTCTAAATCCATATCTATATATTTACCTAAGACCATAATGATAAAAAATTTAAAAAAATGGTATTTCCATCCTTCTTAGGGAGGGCCCGGGCCCCCAAGCCTTCCCCTAGGTGCGCCACTGCTCTCCAGCAATAGCAATCAATAAAGCCATTGTTCCATACGCAAACACTGCAAAATATCTTGGTATGACTCTGGATGCTAAATTGAAGTGGAAGGAACATATTAAGAGGAAAGAGAAGGAAAAATTAAAATCGCACAATACAGATTATTGGTAAATATTCCAAACTGTTATCATATAACAAAATTTTGATCTACAACTAAATTATTAGATCTGCATGGCTGTATGGAATACACTTTGGGGGTGTGCAAAAATTACACATATACGTAAGATACAAACTGTCCAAAATAAGGTGCTACATGAAATACCTTACTCTTCTTGGTTTGTCAGAAATACCGACCTTCATCGAGATTTGGGCATATTAACTGTTGAAGAAGAAATCGAAAGGATTGCCAAGAAGGACGAAGATAGGCTACACCTACATGAAAACGCAAAAGCTCTTCAGCTGCTAGAAAATTAGAACATATGTCGAAGACTGAAGAGAACCAAGCCCTTCGAACTTGTTTAGTGGTTTTTATAAAAGCAGAGCATTATGTAAGTGTCAGTGTATATATTCCCTTAAGGATAACAACCTAAGATTTTTTAAAAGAACTCTCAGAGTAAGAAACAACCTCCCCGTCTAGCTTCTTCGTTTTAAGGACTGTTTATAGAGGATCTTGTAGTATTTTTGCCATGTCGATTCAACATTGTAGAGATCTACCATTGATCTATCATTGTAGATCTATCATTGTAGAGAAGTAACGATAGTAACCTAGATTTAAGATTGTACAGATATATAATAATGGTTGATCTTACTTCCTAGACCAGTTTTAGTGTTCAAACACATGATGTTCATTAAATAATAATTGTCCACCTAGTTGAATCCTATCTTGCTGTGTCCTGCCCAGCTAGATACATTTGAGTTTCGCAATACGGTGTATTACGTCTGTAATTTTGCTGCGTTTCCGAATTTCCGAATTTCTGATTATATCCCGCAAACTTACGCCAAGGATCACACGATCCATTGCCTTTTGTGTTGTTCTCAGCCTGCTAGCACTTTTGACTGTCAACGTCACCGTTTCCAGACCATAGGTGGCAACAACAACGAATCACAGACCGACTTTGAGTGATTTGGGAATCACTCTATTTTTTAAAATGCCCCAATTTCCCAAATGCAACAGAGCTCAGTCTTATTCGTTGGAATATTTCTGTTATTTGGTTATTTTTCCCAAGCGTAATAAGATACGTATTCGTTTACATGCTCTAAGAGCTGATTTTCAAGAGTAATCTGCTTGGTCTCCTTACTCATTATCCTGGTTTTGAACCTATTTACTTGAAGATCTAAACATTTGGATGCTTTGATTAGTTCTCTTAGCATAGGACTTACCTCTGTAATTCCTCTGATAATGATATCTACGTCATCAGCGAAGCGAAGGTGATTCAGTTATACTCCATCAACGTGTACAACCATTTCACTCTAGTCTGTTTCTGAAGAAATCGGTTTCTAGAAATAATCCTAAGAATTACTCAAGATCTCGACGAATATGTGTGTATTAAAAAGGAACAAGTTCCTTATCTCAATGTAATGTTTTTTCCTTCCAAATCCTGTTTGCCATACTGTCCTTTTTTAGTTTCATTACGTGATTTATCAAGATTTGTAATCATATTCCTCTCATTTTCTGTTTGATAGTCGGTGCTCTATAATAATTTCCTTTTTCTCTAACTAATTGATATGAGTTGATTGTAAGATATAGCTACTATTTGATATTAAATCAAGCGCACGCTATATTTTGAAAGTGGTATCATGCTGTTAGGAAGCCAATTAAGAACATATAAAAAGTTTGCACGGTTGTTTTATATGAATGCATCCTTTGACTTACACCATAGTAAAAGCTGTATCATTCATGTTATTTTAATATGAGACTCACGATTTTTAACATTACCAAATTTGGTGACTGTCTACAATACTAAAAAATTCATACAAAATAAACCAAAAAAATATATATAATAAAGAAATAAAAAACGTACTAATAAGTAAGAGCAAAAATCTAGAAGTTTGCATATTCAATAAAAGAAATATTGCACATACAAACACAAGTCAATAGGATAAAAAGTCTGTTCAAAAAATTGAACAGACTCAGGGTGATAGTAAGACGTTGTAAAGGGGCCAATTACCATTGAATATCACAGGTCAACTATAAAACACATTAAAATAAGATGCAAGATTTCACAGATAAAACAGTAAGTTAGATTTTCTCAGGAAGAGTATCAACCTATCCATGAGTACTCTGTCGTCACCTAAAGCAACTGACAGGTCATAGCACAGACCTAATCTCTCCCTGATATCCTCGAACTGTACACACTCAGTTAAAAAGTGTAACACAGACAAATGTGTGTTACACGTCTCACAGATAGGGGACTCTTCACCTCGAAGGAGGTGTCCATGGGTCCACCAACATTGGCCTATACGGAGGCGTGTGATGGCGGTTTCCTCCCTGCGATTAATCCTGTAGGAAGAATCCCATGGTTTAATGTCTCCCTTAATCTGTCAACTTGACGTTCTGTATACTGATCCACTCATGCTGCCACCTAGCTAAAACCAGATGTTTCAGATGGCTCTTTGCGTCATCTGGAAATATGAAACTCACATCAATCATAGGTCTGTGGGAGGCGGCTTTTGCAGCTTCATCAGCCGCTTCGTTGACTTTAATACCAACATGTCCCGGCATCCAAAACAGCTCTACCCTCACATTTTGAGCATTCAGATTGTAGAGTAGCAACCGGATATTTAGTACAAGAGGATGCACTGGATCTGGATCTTGGATACTGTTAATGAATATTTTAGCCATTATATACCAGGTCTACAAGTATGAAATGCGGATTTTTTTCAAACTTGCCGCGCAAACAGAGTGTATAGTTCAAAGTTTCGACACATATGGCGTTTTATTAAGTTATCATTAAGTGTCAAATGCGTATAGGTTATAATTTGAAAAGTGATCATATAGTTTTGTTTTACTGTGTTAAAATGTCAAATTTTGTGCCAAATAAAGAGCATTCGCGGACAGTACTACTGTTTTGTTTTCGTTTGAAAAAAACTGCTGCTGAATCATACCGACTGCTTCGAGAAGCTTATGGTGAATATGCTCCATCGCAAAATACGTGTGAACGATGGTTTCGGCGTTTCAAAAGTGGTGACTTTGATCTTACAGACAAAAAGAACATGGAAAACCTCCAAAAAAATATGAAGATATAAAATTGGAAACATTGCTACAGAAAGACGATAGTAAATCACAAAAACAACTAGCAGAGCAGTTAGGCGTTAGTCAACAAGCTGTTTCGAATCGCCTACGAGAGATGGGTAAGATCCAGAAAGTCGGCAGATGGGTTCCACATGCATTGAATGAGAGGCAGATGGAAAAACGCAAAAACACTTGTGAAATTTTGCTTGCACGATACAAAAGAAAGTCTTTTTTGCATCGTATCATTACTGGTGATGAAAAATGGATTTATTTTGAAAATCCCAAACGTAAAAAATCATGGGTGAACCCAGACTCACCATCCACATCAACTGCAAGACCGAATCGCTTTGGCAAAAAGACAATGCTCTGTACTTGGTGGGACTAAAAGGGTGTGGTCTATTATGAATTGTTAAAACCTGGTGAAACAGTTAATACCCAACGCTACCAACAACAACTGATCGAATTGAACCATTCGCTGATCATAAAACAACCAGAATACGAAAGAAGACAGCACAAGGTAATCTTTCTTCACGATAACGCTCCATCACAAAAGGCAAAAGCAGTTTGCAACAAATTGGAGGCACTCAAGTGGAAAGTGCTACCACATGCCGCTTACTCACCAGACTTGGCCCCTTCAGATTACCACTTGTTCGCATCGTTGGGTCACGCACTTGCCGAGCACCACTTTTGTTCATATGAAAATGTGAAAGAATGGCTAGATGCATGGTTTGCGGGGAAAGGGGAAGAGTTCTACTGGCGAGGTATTCACAAATTGCTTGAAAGATGGGAAAAATGTATAACTTCTAATGGAGCATACTTTGAATAAATAAACTTTTACTGTTCTTTTGAGTTTAATGTGTTTTATTTTTAAAAAAAACCGCATTTCATACTAGTAGACCTGGTACATGCACTTCACTTTGAAGTATACAAGTATTTTATCTTGCTTCGTTTCTTATTATTTTTTTAGACATATAAACATTCTCTATGATGTAAGTAAACTCTAAAAAGATTATTACTATTATATGACCATTATTGTAATTTTTCTCTTTTAACTGGTCAAATTATGTCTGGTTCTTTATTTATTTCTTTTACGATTTTAAAATCCAAATTAAAACTCTGGTAGTCGAATAGTTTTAAGGAAATAAATATTTTTATGCATGAAACTTATGCGCTACTGTAATGTAGTATCTAATTTTTAAATATGTTTTGACGAGTCACCAATGAGTGTTGGAGCATTGGAGATAATTAAGAGGGGCGTCATCACTACAAGAGTTCTCTTTGTACTCGATGGTCTGCTTAATTAGTAACTGTTAGAACTCATTTACAAGCAATCAGTTACTGCCTGCTGCTCTGCTATTAAACCTCACATGAAATATAACCCAGCTAATGTTATTTGAATGCTCTTTTAACCGTTTCACTTATGGCTTCTAAACAATGTTAATACAACAAAACTATTCTTACTTACGTTTTAATTTCATTACTTTAGATGCGCTGCTTTAGAACAATGATTCTGAATCGTTGGTAAGTGAATTTAACCAGACCGCGAGAAAATATGACCGGTCCGCGAAGAAATTTGACCAGTCCGCAAAAAATACTTTTTTTTTTCTATTTATTTATTTATTTAAGTGCTTCGGCAGCTTTATTTTGGGTTGATTCATTTTTAGAGTTTTGTGGTATGACCAAAAAACCCTTATACCGTCATTTTGTCGTCTGTCTGTCTGTCTGTCTAAAATACATACCCCCCTAAAAATATAAACAAATATGTGCTCATCGAAAAAAATATATTTTTTTAAAAATCTGTTTAGGGTATTAAATGAAAGCCCTTAGTACGTGGATTAACGATCAAAATTTTATTTTTACAAAATAAATTATTTTGACGCGATTTTTGCCAAAATTGTGCAAAACAAAAATATTGTCCCACAGCCTGTAGCCCAGATGGTTTAAACTAAAAATCTGAAAAAATTCTAAGTAATGTACATTGGTGTGAACCGGAATAGTACAACAGGAATTTTTTATTAGTATATATTTTCGGAAAATAACTCATTTTTTAGGGTTTTGTAGGTATGACCAAAAAACCCTTATACCGTCATTTTGTCGTCTGTCTGTCTGTCTGTCTGTCTGTCTGTCTGTCTGTCTGTCTGTCTGTCTGTCTGTTCGGTAAAAATTGTAGCCGAACGGCTAAACCTAGAGAGTTGAAATTTGGCATGCTTATACAACTCGTTGACCCGCACATAGGAAAAATACCAAAACATCTAAAAAACATATCCCCCTAAAAATATAAACAAATATGTGCTCATCGAAAAAAAAAATATTTTTTTTAAATTATGAGTAGGATATCAAATGAAAGCCCTTGGTACGTGAATTAACGATCAAATTTTTATTTTTCCAAAATAAATTATTTTGAAGCGATTTTTGCCAATATTGTGCAAAAAAAATTTTGTCCCACACCCTGTAGCCCAGATGGTTTAAACTAAAAATCTGAAAAAATTCTAAGTAATGTACATTGGTGTGAACCGGAATAGTTCAACAGGAATTTTTGATCAGATTATGTTTTCGGAAAATAACGCATTTTTTGTGTTTTTTGGTTGACGATGCATATAGCTTATACTCATATAACACGCTGAGTTGTTAAGCGTGTGGTGGTCTAGAGGCTATGTTGCGCGCCAACTATACAGATTTGTTATACACGACGCAGGTTCGTTCCTAGCTTGTGGAGTCAATTTTTTTTTGTTTTTTTTTTTTAATTTTTATTTTCTTTAAATTAATTTGTTAAAATTCTAGTTATATTTTAGCAAATTTTGAATTTAATTTTCAAGAGCGTAAATTTAATAACCAATTGGAATTATATTTTCATTCTATTAGTCATTTATACGAAACCAGAGGGGCGGAGCGTATGATTTAAGACAACCAATGAAAGCCATAGGCGAAATTTTCAAAATCTAAATGAACCTTGTTATATAAAAAAAATACTGCACTTATTTAGAAATCTAAATAATGATATTAGGTATTCGAATTAAAATTAACAAAAAAATATTTTAACATAAAATTTGTTTTTAAAGCTCTGAGATTAACAGACGATAAATTATTTTAAAAAGATCGTTCATTTTGCCGTGGTTACTACAAAGCAAAATTTGTCCTACACAATCAGCATGCCGCCTTCACTTATTATATACCTGCAAAACCCTGCAATGTGTGAAAATTCACACTTCACATCAATTTTTGTGTTTTTAACTAAAATATGTAAAATATTAAATTCGCTATGTAACACAATAAATGAGTAAGCGTCAGTAGTCTAATGGTTATCGTTCTCGCTTTCTAATTTACAAACTACAGTTCGATTCCTGTCAATTTTATTTTTTCTGTTTTTTTTTGCATTTTTGTTTAAATTTTCTTGTCAAAATTTAGTTATATTTTGGCAAATGTTGCATTTAATTTTTAAAAGCGTTAATTTAATAAACAGTTCCAAACCCCCTGCTAGCCTCTGAAAAAATGTAATAAAAAAAGGCCTTTTTTCTAACGAGAACTTACGACGGAAAAATCTACAAAATGTACGACTATTTGGCTACAATCCCTACAACTAGTGTCGCATCCGAGTGAGCATTTTCAATGAAATAGATTTTCATTTAATTTTCATTTTAGTTTTTGTTTTGTTACATTATGTTGTAATTTAAACAAAGTATTTAAATGATTTGTGAGTTGTGTCGATCCGAGTCGAACTGTGACTAATCTATAAAGCTGGTTATAATAATTGCCAGCAATATGCACACATTCTCCGGCATTATCTGACTCCTAGATAAAAGAACTCGGCACTAGGCGATTACCGGAATAGCTGTAAAGCAAGTTAACAACACAAGGACGTTATGAAAGGTAAAAAACAATACAGTTAAACATTGTTTACTTTCCCATAGATACGTACGTTACTTAAGTAAAAAATCATAGCTAATAAATAACAGTAAGATAAAGAGTTAGTAATTACCTGATTGTGAGTGATTTCATTAAATGTATTGTATTTCGTTTATAAGTATTCAAATTAGTCTAAGCTGAAGTAATGGCGCGTTATTTCACGCGTAATCATACTTTATGCCACCCTTCACTTTCTGATATGTAGATGCGTGTATTCACTCCATTATTATCATAATTCCAGAGGCAACTCCAGATTAAACTCCAATTACGGATGTGGCCCACAACAGTGCAAGTACTTTCACATAAAACAGAAACACATTTTCAAAAAGTTTGGAGAATTTTAAATAGCCTATGAATGTCATTAGACTATCTATTAATGAGTTAAACGATCATAGGTATGATTATGGTGAATAGTAGCCTGGTTTCAGTTATTATTTGTCAACGGATAAAATATGAAGAAAAAAAAGTTACCACCTATTAAAGCAGGGGTCGGAAACGTGGTGCCCGCGAAGCAATTTTTAAGTGCCCGCCTAACCATGCGAAATTCTATTTCCGAGCCGCTTTTAGTAATAAAAGTACTGTCAAGAAGACTAGAAGTGTTATAGTTTTATAAATAAATATAATTTAATATTCATTCAATTTTATTGTAAAACTAAATTTTAAAACTATTCCCAATATAGACCCAATATGAAAGAAAGCAATAATAAAAAATTATTGCGATAGAAATGCTATCAATTTGTCAAACATTTTGATACATTATTGGAAGAATTTAATACCAGAAGACTTCTACGAATTGGAGGCATTTTTAACATTTTTATTAGTCCTTTTTCTGAAAGAGAGGATGATGTGACTAATAAAATCGCAACATATTTCGGTATTTCCAATAAGGAGGACTTAGAATTAGAAGTTATAAATATAACAAATGACATTGAATTAAAATCACATCGTAACGAAGAAAAATTCTGGAACTGAAAAATTCTGGAAAGAAATTGGTAAATGGGAATAGCTACCCATTGTTGAGAAAATGTGCTCTAAAATTGAAGTCTCTCTGCGCGTCGACATATGCTTGTGAATGTATGTTTTCTAATATGAAATACTTAAAATCAAAATACCGAACAGGCCTCACTGACGCTCATTTGGACCAATGCCTGAGAACTGGAAATTCTACTTATGTCCCACATTACAACGAATTGGCCGCGAATTTTTATTGTCAAATATCGCATTAATTATCACTTTGATATTATGTATTTTTTTTATGAAAATTAAAATTTTAAATTGCATTAATATTTTTGTTTAAATGTAACATTTAACCCCCCCCCCCTTTGTCCCACGGTGCCCGCCGAACTCCCGCATTTCTGAAATATGCCCACTTAGTAAAAAAGGTTGCCGCCCCCTGTATTAAAGTGTGAATATTTTGTTGACTCTGTGTATTTGTAACCTTTTATTTGTAATTTTCTATCAACAAATTTTTAATTTTAACATTAAAAATTAATAAATTATTATTTTATTTTCGTGGTATTTTCTGCAGTATTAAAACGGAAAAGAAAAAAAACGAAAGAAAATAAGAAGGTGCCGAAAACGAAGGAACAAAATAACAAAAAAAATATTAGACGTTGCCACAAGATTACATGAACTTTTGTTAGTGTCTGAAACGAATCAAGTCTCGCAGCTGTACAGAATTACTGACGTTACGCATGCCCTGAGATGGTAGTTTTCGTGCGGGTACTATAGATCGCAGAATTCCATATACGGCTAAGTTGGATAAAGACGCCTCTTGCTTTGCGAATTCTGCTTTCTACGTCTACATCCACGCCGCCCTCAACAGTTACAGCACTCCCCATGTACTGCTAATCATTTACACGTTCGATTTGATGGTTACCGAGGAGAGAGGTCTGTCGGTTTATCTATTTATGCACACATCTTTTTTGGAGTTGTTAATTTTTATTCCAACTTTTGAAGATTCTATCGCAAGGTCGTTCAGCTTTTGAATGTGTATTAGTATGAAGGTATATATTTATTTTGGTACAGAAGGCTGGAGCTAAGAACTTTCCCGGACCGATAAATGTTACCAATCCGTACCTGTTACAAAACTGTCAAACTGTTACAATGAAAATTCCATCGTTTACTTTTCTCCATCTCATTAACTTCCTTAAGTTAACAATCTGAAACGAAACATCTTAATAAATTGTAGAAGTTAAAAATGGTAGAATCAAGACTTTACTCGTAAAGTAATTCGTAGTGAGACACAAAGTGAGATAGGTAGAAACCTTCGCTGTGTTATCTGTAAAACGACAGTTAGCTTGCCACTAGTACGGTGTAAATATATAGCAAGATCAAATTCAGAGATGGCATACTGTAAATACGTATTTAAAGGTGCTATTTACGATGCAAGAAGCCAGTAATGGAAGGATAAGTACATATTTTTATGCTAGTATGCTACTTAAATGGTGACGCATGGTACATTGTAGTACCATACAGGTACTGTTCAAAACCTTATACGTACAAGACTACACCATATAATTTTACATATGCGCTATTCACTTTTTATGTCATATAAAATTCAGATTATGGAACTAGGATTATACATAAAATCTAGGTTGAATTGCTGTCTATTTTATTATTAAATTTGATATTAAATGATCCTCGATACATTACGTCATCTTTATTATAAATAAATATTGATTTGAAGGGAAAATTTTCGTAGATTTCAGGATTTCGTAGGTATTAATTAAGATGCCAAAAGAATGCTGGATGTCTGAAACAATTTTTTTGCAAAATTTGTTTCCTATGTGCCTTATAGAAAATCTTTTATCACGGCAAAAGCAACAAGTAATTTAAATTTTAACCCCAAAAATTTAAAATTTAAATCACTCCCTTATTATTGACTTAACAGCAAAAATTTATATAACAAATATTGTTAAGAATAAGAAAACACTTCTTTTATCTAAATACATTTTTTTGATTGGATAAATATTTGGAGAGTTATGGCGAAAAAACCAAAAATGAAAAACTTAAAAAATTAATATCTCTTTTATTTTAAGGTTTTGCGCCTTCATTTGACCTGTAGTATCACCCATTGAAAAAGAAATAAGAAGAAATTATTAATTTAATATCATTTAACGCCCTACAAACTCTTCCCGTACCTCCAAGGAATATGCATAGTACACTTTGGAAAACACTGTTAGTTATATATGGTTTTATGAAACATAACTCAAGAAATCTTACATTTTTTCTTTATGTCATCTCAGTATATATATATTAAAACATGTAGTTAATATAAGAGAGGAGTACATGCGGACAGAACAGAGCATAAGAAATGTGTCTTATGCCTTATTAGTTAGTTAGATGGCAGCTCTTCCGTGGTTTCCTGCTATGTTAGTTGGATTTATAGATCTAGCTTGAAGTTCAAGATTTATACTCCGATGTACTATTACACCCACATATACAAGTTAAATTAATAGCGCTACGTATGTTACTATCACAGACTTTTTATTATAAAGTTTCTATTTTCAAAAAAGACAGCTGCACAGATTTTTTATAAACAGATGAACTTTGGATAAGAATATTAAGATTAGTTTTTTATGTAGCAAGGTGTTTTTTATATAGAGCGCTTTTCCATAAAAGGATAAGAATGATATAAACTATTTAAATATATCTAAAATGGTAACAACTCTTAGACGATATACTTTCACAACCAACAATCATATCTTGATGTACGGGGGAGGTTCAAAATTGACTTGAATCTTATTTATTTATTTTTTTTTAAACTTAATTGTAGAGCAACAACAAAGAGGTTATATATATATATATATATATATATATATATATATATATCATAGTACGCATATTAACTAATGCCATAAAAAATTCAACATGACTTTATCAATATTATCAGTTTTATAAATGACTAGCTGACGTGCCCGTACAGTTTTTGTTAAATACATTTTTATTGATGCTTATGATTTATTTATTTATTTATTTTACATCACTTATTTCTGCAACGAGGCTAATCGCCGATGCCAGGGGGCGAGCTCCTATACCTGGATGAGGAGTGAATGATTGTGAAATGAGAGCAGTGGTGGACTTTCACAAAGACAAAAAATTTATGTGAAGTGTGAATTTTCACACATTTCTGGGTTTTGCAGGTATTTAGTAACTGAACGATGATTATTTGGGATGCCAAAACAAATTTTATGTCAAAATATTTTTTTATGAATTTTAATTCGAAAGCCTAATACCATTATTTAAGTTTCTAAATATATGCAGTATTTTTTTTATATAGCAAAGTTCATTAAGATTTTGAAAATTGCACCTATGGCTTCCATTGGTTGCTTACATCATAAGTCCCGCCCTTTGATTTCGTCAAACATAGAATTAAATTATAATTTCAACACTTTCCACTGGTTATTAAATTTACGCTTTTAAAAATTAAATGCAACATTTACCAAATATAACTAGAATTTTAACAAAATAATTTAAACAAAATAAAAATGCAAAAAAAAAAAACAAAAAATAAAATCAACAGGATTCGAACCCTAGTTTGCAAGTTGTTATATTATTAAGCGTAGGACAAATCCGACCACGCCACGAGAGTTACTGTTCTGGTATGTTCCACAACGTATTAAATAGTTAACATATTTTACTTAAAAACACAAAAAATGCGTTATTTTCCGAAAACATAATCTGATCAAAAATTCCTGTTGTACTATTCCGGTTCACACCAATGTACATTACTTAGAATTTTTTCAGATTTTTAGTTTAAACCATCTGGGCTACAGGGTGTGGAACAAAATTTTTTTTGCACAATTTTGGCAAAAATCGCATCAAAATAATTTATTTTGCAAAAATAAAAATTTGATCGTTAATCCACGTACCAAGGGCTTTCATTTGATACCCTACTTAGAATTTAAAAAAAATATTTTTTTATTCGATGAGCATATTTTTGTTTATATTTTTAGAGGGATATGTTTTTTAGATGTTTTAGTATTTTTCCTATGTGCGGGTCAAAGAGTTGTATAAGCATACCAAATTTCAATTCTCTAGGTTTAGCCGTTTGGCTACAATTTTTACCGAACAGACAGACAGACAGACAGACAGACAGACAGACAGACAGACAGACAGATAGACAGACAGACGACAAAATGACGGTATAATGGTTTTTTGGTCATACCTACAAAAACCTAAAAAGACAATTGTCTTGGGCCCGTAATTTTCAAGGGCTCAACGAACCCTTCCCCCTTTCCCCTTCCCCTTTGAACGCCTCTAGGTTGAGGGCCCGTAAATCAAAAATGTCTTGGGCCCGGCGAAGGCTTAATCCGCCACTGAATGAGAGTAATGTAAACATATTATTTTCGCCCGAATAATATCACCAACGGAGAATCGAACTACAGACCGCACAATCCAGACCAGCGTTACCCAAACTATGCGCCGCGGCGCCTGGGCCTCCCAAACTGTGCGCCGCGGCGCCTGGGTCCTGAGTATAATGCTTTGATAATCCTTGATATCTTAGACGGAATTCCAAATCTGTAAAGGATTTCCCATAAAGCGCTGTGATTTAAATTCTCAAAGGCGCAACGAAAATCTGTAAATGCTAGGTAAAGCGGTGATTGCCACTCCTGAGACTGCTCTATAATAATCTGCAACCTGTTTATGTGGTTGATGCAGGACTTATTGGACGGAATCCAGCATTTTTCTAGGTATACCACGGTTTTTGTGCCACTAGAACTTTAAGATAAGCGATGTTTAAGACAGAGATCTGCGTCTTAAACATCGTCCGCATTGCCAACTTAATTTCTATTATAAAAAAATACTCCTTGAATTTGTGCTGTCAATATTTTATATTATCATAAACAAGAATACTGTATTATATCGACGTTATAAGAAGTTTATACTTATTGTTATAATAAAATTATTTATTTTAATAATGTGTTTAATAAAATACAGAGCTACAATAATTGAGATAAAATGTATCGACTTACATGTTAATACAGGTGTAATATATTCTTTATTGTAGTGTCTTTATTGTAGAATGAAATGAAATATCCATATTTGTTTATAATAATTCAAAATGTGCGTCTGCGCAGAGAGTTCAAAACTGGTAATTTCATGACGGTAACTTAAGGACAAAATTACTGTAGCTGGTGACAGCACCAGAGATTTAAACATCAAGTGTGAAAGCATACCGATGTTAAACATCGGTGAACTTTAAGTTCACTCGTCTTAAAGTTCTAGTGTGAAAAGGGTATTAGCTGTCAGTCAGTAGCCAGAAGTGAGAGAATTAGTTGTTATTTGTTCTACTTTTGCAATTAAACCGAATAATAGATTAAAATTTGTTTAATTTATTTTTTGTTATATGTTATTATTAAATTGTATTAACCTCCATAGTATGTTATTATCTTTCTAAGTCATTGTTGTTAAAAAATTATAAATGTCATAGGTGACGGAACTGAACAGTAGTTACCAAATCAATTATCAATTACATTTTTACTCCTTCAATCCTTCAACCGATGCAATAATTAAAACGAAGGACGATCATTTTTTAAAACAACTACAGCATCTAGATAATTAGAGTGACGAGAAAAAAGGAGCCCGACCTTTAAGTGGGCTTAACATGTAGCTTAACCCACGCTTAGTTGTTAGTCGAATGCGGGGGTTGATTCACTATTTGGCTAATTACTAAGTCGTCAATTCTGTGTCAATACCTGTTAGAAAGAAACAAACTTACATAGAAAGAGATGCAGGATGTAACAAGTTGTTTATCTCATTCATACTGGATTTAAATATATAATGAAATTGCATCATACAAAAGTAGATTTAACTAATAGTGTTAGGAAGATGATTTTTATTTTGTTTCAAAATTTTTAGACCAGTGATTCTCAAAGGGGAGCGAGTATACTCCAACCAGGCGTGCACTCAGGGTGGGTGGGTGTTGGACTAATGGGCTTGAGCCCCCCTCCCCCCCAAGAGCTCCAAAAACATGTGGTTGTCAAGTATTTTTGTCAAAATACAAGGGAGGACCTATTTTTGTCATCATTTGTATCTGAGATGTTAGGACCTTTTTGTTAGGCCAGCACTTGTATTTTCGAAGTGAGGACCTTTTTTTTAGATCATCACTTGTATTTTAGAAGTGAGGACCTTTTTTTTAGGTCATCACTTCTAGTTTAATGAGAACCTTCTTAATAATTTCATCTTCTGAGACTAGAGACTATCACAAATATAGTGACCATATATTTGTGATCTAAGACTAAAAATATATAAATATACAAATTTTAGAACAAAATTCAAAAAATTTTATTCCCCAAAAGTTTGAAATTTTGATATAAAATTTCTTGACTCCGATTTTAGATTATGAAAAAAATATTTTAAAAATTCATGCTTTCTTAGTTTTTGAGTTAGAGCCGATTTGGGTCAGTTTTTTGCCTATAAATCCAAAACTTCTACCCAAACTTCAAAATGAACCAAATTTTGTTGATCTATGACCAAAAATACATATTATTACCAATTTTCAATAAAATCAGAAGCAATGATATGGAATAATATGTTTACATTAATCTCATTTAACATTCATCCACCCCTCATCCAGGTGTAGGAGCTCGCCCCCTGGCATCGGCGATTAGCCGCTTTGCAGAAATAGGCCGATGTAAAATAAATAAATAAATAACATTACTTTTTTTATGTATGTAATTTTTTTTTTATGTATGTAATGTGAGTGTATGTAATTTTTTTTTTTTATGTATGTAATGTGAGTGTATGTAATTTTTTTATTAACTCTAGTTCTGTAATTTTTTGTCTGAGATTTGACTTTCAGTACACTCATTCTTCTCTTTTTCAGTGAATAGGATTAAAAATTCTATACAGAACTAGTTTTCTAATAAAACTAATTCATGTTAAGTCCTTAATAAGGGAAATATATGCAGAAAAAGGGGCAGGCTAACATTTCATCGGCTCTGAGCCTTTTTGTGGCCTTTTATGTTTTTTTTTTTTACTTTTTTTGCGGAAAATGTCAAATTTTTAGACCGTAACTCAAAAGCGACCATATATTTGTGATCTAAGGTTTGAAATATATAAATATCCCAATTTGCAAAAAAAAAAAAATTAAAAATTCCCCATAAAATTTTGAAATTTGGTCAAAAAAGTTTTGACTCCAATTTTAGCCAAAATATAGTTTTAAGCTAATTTTAGAGTGAGGATTATGAAAAAAATATTTAAAAAATTCATGCTTGCTTAGTTTTTGAGTTAAACTCGATTTGGGTTAGTTTTTTGCCCATAATTCCAAAACTTTTGCCCAAACTTTAAAATGGACCTAATTTTCTTGATCTATGTCCAAAAATACATATTTGTACCAATTTTCAATAAAATCGGAGACAAAAATTTTTTGCTTAAAAATCACGATTTTCTTAAGGGGTACTCTTAAGGGGATTTTTTCGATTTTTGACCATTTTCAAGGGTTTTGGATTACTGCCCATACAAAACTTAATAACTGGTTTATTAAAGCCCAATTTTTTTTTTAGACAACAATATAGGAGAATTTTAAAAAACCAAACCGCATATTTATATCCCTAACCATTTTTTTGTTAGGATTTATCAAAATTTTCAAAAAATTTAAAAAAAATTGAAAATTTTTCAAAAAATTTTTTTGTTCCAAAATATGGCTTCGTGTCAATTAGGGCCTCAAGATTTCAAAAATTTCGACCGCAGGTCTTTATCGCATTTCATTTTTGAGATACGTCCATGCGAAGAAGTAAATTACTATAAATCATGCTATATTGAAATTTGTCGTAATTTTAAAATACGCAAAACGATTAAGGCCCCAAATTTTTTCTAGACTAAATAAACTACGAAGAATTCAAAAATTTTAACCGCAGGTCGCTATCTCTAACGGTTTTTGAGTTGTGATTTTTTTAATGTGATTAAATTATGCTATTAAAAAAATCTCAAACAGTTTTTACGCGGTTTTTTGAATGACAGCCAGTTTCTGACGATGCTATCATTTATTCTGAGGTATCTTTCCAGTTCACCGACAACGAGATACTCAGTCTTCTACTAATTTTTTTCAAAACCCCATTTTTTTATTCTCTTGCTTTAGCTTCCTCGCCATAATGCTGTAATCAACTTCGTCTTTAGTTATGAGGTCCTGGTCAACGACTGGTGTCAATAATACGGTATAAACTAAATTGCCTCCATAATCTATATATTACTAAAGCACATCACCGGCAGTGGCGTAGCGTGGTATACCTGCGCCCGGGGACAACCAGGTAAATCAGCGCCCCTTATTGAAAATCACCAGGACTGGGGCGAGGGTCTTTCGTGCCCTTATACAGACAGGGCAAATTTCCAAGAGAAGACCTAAAAAAAAGGTCTTCACTTCTAAATTTCAAATGAAGACTTAAAAAAAAGTCCTCCCTTCTAAATTTCAAGTGAAGACCTAAAAAAACATAGGTCTTCACTTCTAAATTTCAAATGAAGACTTAAAAAAAAGATCCTCCCTTCTAAATTTCAAGTGAAGATCTAAAAAAACAAAGGTTTTTACTTCTAAATATCAAATGAATACTTAAAAAAAAGTCATCCCTTCTAAATTTCAAGTGAAAACCTAAAAAAACAAAAGGTCTTCTCTTCTAAATTTCAAATGAAGACCTAAAAAAAAAATGGTCCTCCCTTCTATATTTCAAGTGAAGATCTAAAAAAACAAAGGTCTTCACTTCTAAATTTCAAATGAAGACTTTAAAAAAAGTCCTCCCTTCTAAATTTCAAATGAAGACCTAAAAAACAAAAGGTCTTCGCTTCTAAATTCCAAATGAAGACCTAAAAAAATGGTCCTCACTTCTAAATTTCAAGTAGAGACCTAAACCGACTACGTTCCTCCGGCCCTGAAAATCACCTTATCGTTATTTCAGCGCCCCCTGAATGCCGGCGACCAGGTCATTTGTTTCCCCCCCCCCATAGCTACGTCGCCGGACACTATCTAAATACTATCTGAAATTAAATGAATATGGACATATAACTATGAGCCGAAATTATGAAAAATTCTTAAGCCTTCAACAAAATGTGAGTGTAATAATTTAAATATTATTTTGTGTATTAAAAATGTACGTGTGTATAATAAAGTTAATCGTATTACTTTGAGAGTCGCAGCCAGAGGCGCTACAGTCGCTTAAATGGTAGTGAAGAGGTGGCTTAACTTAGCATAGTAATAAACTTGTAAAGAGCTTTCAAACAGATGAGACTACATTCATACATTCATATGGCTGAAGGGCGAGCAGCTAGACTTAATCAACATTGTTTACATAACAACATTTTTAATAAACAAATTACTTTTTTAATAAATTGGTTTCTAAGAGATATCATAGACAAGTTATATAACACGTTAGAACCTCGATGTTTTGGACAAAATTAAATTGAATTGGAGAATTGTATTTTCTATTTTTATGTAAACTGCCGAAATGTGCAATTCAGATCTAGAAAATTGCAGCTGCAGAAAAATCAGCTGGTGCAACATGTATTTGCCTAACATTACGCAGAGTAGGAGGTCTTAGAGCAGTGTTTCTCAAAGGGTGTGCCGCGGTACATTAATATGCCGCAAGTGTGCTGCGAAACCTTAAAAAAAAAACTAGCGTCGTTTTTATTTTAACATCAGTGGAGAATTAAGAAGTTTGGGGGGCCTGGGCGGTAAAATTAAAATGGGCCCTCTATTATTTTAAATAGAATGGAAATATTTGTATATAGACTTCGGTAGGCCCCCGGATTCGTGGGCCCCGGGTGGCCGCCCAGTCCACCACCGCTTAATTGTTCTCTGGGCAATTTTCTTTCAGCCAATTTTCTTTCAGAATGTCATTTCTAGTTTTATTATTTCTAATACTTTTGATTTTATTCAATTTTTATTTATTTTATTTCCTGGAACGGCTGCGGAGCCCCTGAGAAGTGCACGCGGAGCAGTAAAGGCTCTGCGGAGCACAGGTTGGGAACCGCTGATATAGATGATAGATAAGACGTAAGTATTAGTTTAAAAAGATTTAAAAAAGGGGCAGGCTAACATTTCATCGGTTCTGAGCCTTTTTGTGGACTGTCTTTTTTTACTTTTTTTGCCGAAAATGTCAAAATTTTAGACCGTAACTAAAAACTGACAATATATTTGTGTTCTAAGGCTAAAAATATATAAATATATCAATTTTCGAACAAAAATTTTAAAAAATTCTTCCAAAATTTTTAAAATTTTGGTCAAAATTTTTTTGACTCCGATTTTAGCCAAAATTTAGATTTAAGCTAATTTTGGGGTGAGGATTGTGAAAAGAATATTAAAAAAATTCATGCTTTCCTAGTTTTTGAGTTAGAGCTGATTTAGGTAAGTTTTTTGCCTATAATTCCAAAACTTTTGCCCAAATTTCAAAATGGACCAAATTTTCTTGATCTCTGACCAAAAATGCATATTTGTACCAATTTTCGATAAAATTGGAGACAAAAATTTTTTACTTCAAAATCACGATTTTTTTAAGATCTACCCCTTACGATGTTTTCGATTTTTGGCCATTTTCAAGGATTTTGGATTACTGCCCCTACAAAACTTAATAATATGTTTATTTAAGCCCAATTATTTTCTTAGACTAAACAGTGTAGTAGAATTTTAAAATTTCAAGCCTCATATTTATATCCCTAACCATTTTTTAGTTAGCAATTTTCAAAATTTTCAAAAAAATTATAAAAAAATGAAAAAACTTCAAAAAAATGTTTTGTTTCAAAATCTGGTTACAAGTAAATTAGGACCTCAAGATTTCAAAAATTTCAACCGCAGGTCTTTATTGCATTTCGTTTTTGAGATATATCCATGCGAAGATGAATATTTCTATAAAACACGCTATATTAAAATTTGTAATAATTTTAAAATACGCAAAACGAGGAAGGCCTCTAATTTTTTCTAGATTTAATAAACTACGAGGAATCCAAAAATTCTAGCGTCAGGTTGTTTTCTCTAACCGTTTTTGAATTGTGATTTTTTTAAACTCACAATTTTCACAAGTTATGTAAATTATACCATAAACAAAATTGTGACAATATCAAAACGCATTAAACGATTAAAGCCCCAATTTTTTTTTAGACTAAATAAATTACAAGGAATCCAAAACTTTCAACCGCTGGTCGCTAACTCTAACCATTTTTGAGTTGTGATTTTTTTTATTTTACAATTTTCACAAATAATGTAATTTATGCCATTCATAAAATTGTCATTATCTCGCAACGTTTTAAACGATTAAAGCCCCAATTTTTCTCTAGACCAGTGGTTCCCAACCTTTTTTACTTGCGGAGCCCTTTTTAGAATCAATTTCTATGACGGAGCCCTTAGGCCTACCCTATGTCTTACAAATTAACGGTGTTTAGAAGTAATGTTACGGGGGAGGGGGTATATATTTTAGTTAATATAAATTCACTTTTCTCTTTCACAGCTCACATATTGATAGATAGACAGATTTTTATAAAATGAGGCAAATAATCAAAATACACGCTGATTATTCAAACAAAAATTCATCTCGTCGATTACATTCTAGCTAGTCGTAGAGTCATAAACCGACTAGAGCAGTAGCGAATTAAGTTGCTTGGGGGCCCCGGGCGGTGAAATTCAAATGGGCCCTCTATTATTTTAAATTGAATGGAAATATTTGTATTTAGACTTCGGTAGGCCCCCCAGCTTCGTGGGCTCCAACGGGCCGCCCAGTCCGCCCACCGCTTAATTCGCCTCTGTTTAACATCATTGTCCGAATATACGTACAATACCATTAATAAGAATAAAGTACACGAAGGATCATTTTATGACCAATTGAAATTGACACAATCCCTTTTTTTTAATACAGCGGCGTCTGTATTCAAAATTTTTTCTTCTATGACTAAGTGTGCCGTAAAATTTTTCTTCTTCGGAAAATGTGCCACGAGAGTTAAAAGATTGAGAAACACTGCCTTACAGTGTTTTTGCCGCGAAATCAGACCAGTAAAACCATCGTATATGCTACAAATAATAACGATAAACCAATAGCAACAGAGTTTGCAGGTGATTATACGTCGGTTTATAAGTGACTACGAATTCTGGTTTCTTTGTGTCCCAACTGGATTGATTTTGTGGTCAAAGCACTTTACTGCACAACGTTGACGAGTACATTATCGTTACACTACAAATTGGATCGAATTTTCTGGCTACATTACGTAAATTCTTCTACTACGCAAGCAGTTCTTGGTCAAACTTAAAATAAGCCTACTGTACGCGTAGGACAACGACTATTTACAGTCAGTTGCGGATTAAGCTTGCTTGGAACCCCTGAGAAATTTTTGTGGAAGCTTTTGCTTTTTGCGGAGCCCAAGTTTTTTTTTACTAGTAAAAAGGGGTCATATATACGTAACTAGTACACGAATATAGTAAACCAAATATAATTTGGTAAATTTTTAAATACAATAGTAGTAAAAAGTTATGCATCTCCCTGCAAATTTTATTTTCTCAAATATTTTTGTTGTTTATACCGGCATTATAATATTTTTTTGTATAATATTTTGTACCACATCATTAGTGTAAGTAATATTCCTAGTTACCTTTCCAGAAAGTTGCTGGTATTTAATAATTAGAAAACTTATTGCCTCTGATGCCCTAATTATGCAAATGTTCAGTTTTAGAAATGGATTCGCTTGCTACATTTAGGCACGACTTTTTCTATTTAAAACTAATTATTAGAGGGTTTGCAATTTAAGATTTCTCATTTATTGTCTTTGTATCTTGAGAACATATCCGTTACCTGACCACGGTCACAGTAACATCTCTTAACGAAAGCTACACTTAGTTGTAATAAAATAGTTGTGTTTTTACTTACAATAAGTGTTGTGGTGAAAGAAAATCCCATCGTTAAGTGAGCGTCACCCCCAACCACGGGGAACACCAGTGGGGGCGAGGATCGCCCGGACATTTCAACGGCAGCTGCGTTCGTACATGGACGTTATCCACAACAGTCCATTCCAGTACGAATATAATAATTATGACTCCACTCAACAAGATGAAACACCAGAAAATCACATCACTTCTCACAATACACTAAAACGAAGCCGCAATTCACAAAACACACCATCCGAACCAAAGAAAACATATACTGCACACTCATCAACTGGTGACATGATATCGCCAGTCCATAATGAGCTCGCTAATGAGATAAGCCGTAATCCGGCAATAATTGGTATACCCGAGAATACAAATAACCAGGCTGATTCAAGTAGATTAAATTACTACGAAATAAATAAAAATAATAGTTACAGCATTGTTGACAATGGCCCTTATATCATTATTGGAGTCCGGCAAAAATATGCAACGGTACTTTAGTTAGGTGTTTTTCGATAAAAAGCGGCACATGAGTTATCTGTAGAAATAAAATGTAATTATATATATTTGTAATGTGCCCTGCTGACAAATAGTGTAGCGTATAAAAATTTAATATCTTATCAAAAACTGACCAATGGCAAAGGAGTACCTGGAATTATCTCGGATATAATCCCAAAATAATGAAGTGTCGTTATTAAGATAAGAATTCATTGCGGTACAAGTGTATTATTCTTTTGTTTTTTTGTTGGTCTTTATTTCCAAATAGTAAAAAATTGAAAAATGAAAAAGTTTATAAACGATATTATTTATTATTAATAAATAGTATACCCAAGCAAAATAAATGCAATTTTAATATCAATAATAATAATAGTAAGAAATTTTTCGACTTGGTGTATGCTAAATGTATGCTAAAAAAATTACTAATAATAATTAATAATAATATTTATGAAAGTAATAAGTTTTTAATTATTTAAAGAAATCATCAAGTATATTTCTAAATTTTCATCAGAAAAATTAGTTCTTTTCGATGTATATACTTCCTTGAAAAAAAAGACCTCTCTACATCAAAACTTGTTATTGGTGCATAAATATAAAAAGTATATATTTCTTTATATTTATTAAATATATCCTGATTTGATAATAAATTGATTTTTTTATTGTAGTAATACTTGTAGGTCAGGATTTTTATTAAATATACTATCAATTTTTGCAGACAAGTTCAAACCAAACTCGCCGGGAACAGATTTCAGTTTGTTTACTGTCCAATAAATAATATTTAACGATTCTGACAACGGCCGGTTTTGTTTTTCTAAATTTACTATGGTTGAAGGAAGAAATTCAAAATTAGTCTTTATGAACATTAACTCTTCATAAATATTTGGTTTTTGTATAATAGTTTTTGATACTATAATGCTTTGAGCATCCGGAGTTGGATTGAAAATAAAAAATTTTAAACTTCAAAATTGTTAACATAAAATAACGCCGCTTCAAGCCAAGTTCCCCAACGTGTCACAACAGGATTTGGTAGTAAGGGTAAATTGGGACATAATTCTTTATATTAGGATACTCTTAATGGCACTACCCTTTTTTACCAATCTCTTATGTCAAATAGGCCTTGAGAAAAGAACCTGGTATAAGCGTGTCACTTTTGTAAGAACAAACTAAAAGGAAATTTTGTTTTGAATTTAATTTTTTTTAAATGTCGATTCATTTGACATATGTCATAATGAAAAATGATATCTTAATTATAATGACCATAACCTAGAAACCTAAAGTCGGTTTTACAGTGTAAGGAATATTAATTATAATAAGGTTAATTGACATTTAAAGTCAGTAATACACTATAAAAGTAACCAAAATAATCAGATCTAGTTTGTTCTTACAAAAGTGAACAGCTTATATACCCAATACAGTCTATATATAGTATACTAATAGCAGAGAGGGCGCTTTATAAGTAAAAAGTTAAAAATGATTACAGAATTATTCGTTCAAAATAAAGTTAAAAATAGCACGCCTATGGCAATCAAATACTACCAGAAATGATGAAAAATGTAATACTTTAATTTAAAATTCAACATCTAACACAGAGATTCCCAAGCTGTGCACCGCGGCGCCCTGGGACGCCGTGGATGAGCTACAGGGGCGCCGCCAAAACGTTCCAATATTCCTTCAACTCCGTTAGTTAGACCTATGTTTTGACTTGAGGCGCCGCGGAAAAACTATGATACATCAAGGGCGCCGGGAACCACTGTCACCCCATCCAGCTGCAATATCAAAAAATAAGATAATAATAATAATATAAATAAAATTGATAAAGTTTTCGGAGTTTGAGACAAATTAGGAGTTTTTGAAAAGAATTTTTTTCGCACAATTGATAATAACAAAGTTTTCCATTTGAATCCAATTTCTTGGATCACGTTGTATATTTAAACATTTCTTCGCCGAGAGCAGTGGCTTCCTTTACGCTTGGTATCCGGGAAGTCAAAACTCTGGAGGCATTATCTTACTGCAGATGTCCAAACAGTTACACCAGTAGCACAACTATCAGATCTTCAGATGCTTCAGATCATCTGAAGCACTTTTGTTCCAGTCAGCTAAACTTTTTTTAGTAGGACAGCATTGTCCCTAATCTTCGTTTTCGTTGGTTCTTCACTTCACGATTTGTCTTGTATTTTTCCTCTTTTTTTATACTTTAGAATAAAGCTAATCACTAAAAACTGATTTCAGTGAACTATAGCTGCAGTTTCCTTTCTAGATTTTCCTTTTTCTATTCTGGATAAGTCCACCAGTTATTCTTCTTTTCTAAAGCATTTTCATCCAACATCTCAAAGTTTTGTATAGCAGATGTGAGAATATCTCTAGGGGTAAAATTATATTTTATTGTTATGATGGTATAGTACATGAGTTACAAAAAGATATATTCATTAAAATGTCTATGCTTGATTTTAGTACGCCATTTTACATAAGTTTTAGATTTAATGTTAACTCAATTTAATTCTAAAACCTACGCAATTGAACGTTTTAAATCTGTCTAAGCCTTGATATCTGTACGGCAATAAGAGTATTGCGATATTGCACTTGTACGCTGAAGTACAACAATAAATAAATGTAATAACTTGTAACGCCCTCAGCACTGCAAAGGGAATATTATTAAAATGAAACGAATTACTTTGTAGCATACAATCGGAACAGACTTGTTGACTTGTTCGCTATATGGACTTGTAACACACTCATATTTAAATTGAAAAAATTATACATGCTATAATTGTAGAACAATATGATTCATTGCTGATTGAATTTAAAATAATTTTGTGGATTAGAGGTCATTGGCCCGTGTGCCATGTTGAACTCCTTAATACAAGGGACGGTTGAAAAAAAATCGGTCTAGACAAAAAACACCACTTTTTCGGCAAAACTCAATTTATTTCTCAACATAGTCTCCTTTTAGAAATATGCACTTCGTCCAACGACTCCCCAATTTTTATGTCCTCCAAATAATACGATTTCTCGAGGCCCTCAAAATAGTCCTCTGTTTCAGCGATGATCTTCTCATTCGAGCCAAATCTCTTACCATCGAGCCATTTCTTCAAGTCTGAAAATAAATGATAGCAAAAGGGGAGCAAATCTGGCGAATATGATGGGATGAGGAAACAATTCGTAGCGCAATTCATGGAGTTTTGCTATTTCGACTACGCACTTGTGGATTAGTGCGTTGTCCTGGTAGAACAGCACTTTTTTCTTCGCTAAATGTGGCGGCTTTCGTTTCAAATCGTCGAATCGATCCAACAGCTCTGCATAATGTACGTCCGTATTGCTCTTTACGAGGCAGTTGATATGAATGATATCGAGCGCATCTCAAAAAACTGTGGCCATGACTTTGTTGGACAGACCCACCTTGGCCTTCTTTGGCTTCGATTCGCCAGGAGCAGCCCACTGTTTCGACTCTTTCTTGGTCTCTGTTGTGTTGTAATGGATCCATGTTTCTTCCACGGTTACAAAATGGCGCAAAAAGTCCTTCTTATTGTGGTTGAACATTTATTTATTTATTGATTTATTTATTTATTTATTTATTTATTTATTTATTTATTTATTTATTTATTTATTTATTTATTTATTTATTTATTTATTTATTTATTTATTTATTTATTTATTTATTTATTTATTTATTTATTTATTTATTTATTTATTTATTTATTTATTTATTTATTTATTTATTTATTTATTTATTTATTTATTTATTTATTTATTTATTTATTTATTTATTTATTTATTTATTTATTTATTTATTTATTTATTTATTTATTTATTTATTAAACAAGTTTAAAAATGTTAACAGTTTCTGCTCATCACGTCAAATTTTTGTTCAATCGTATTTTGACTTTTTTCACATTTTCAGGTTCTGATATACGTCTACTTTAATTTCAACTTCGTTCTTGTTGTCCAATATATTTCGTAGGAACGCCTTACATACAGGTTCTTGTTATAGACCTTTTTACAACGGCGGGGGTTGCAAGGTCAAGGGTAAGGTACTTAGTATGACCGCTGCATCCATTAAATGTTCAGGTTTGTACTTGTTGTTCACTAAGTTTCCCAGAAAAGGCTTAGTTGCAGGTACCTCACAGAAACCAGCATTATCATCATCTGCACCCCAGATGACCGACATGAGCGTAAAACTTCATTTTTTAAACAGTCATCTTGACAAATTTCCTGTCAATCTTGGAGATGTTAGTGATGAACAGGGTGAACGTTTCCATCAGGATTAAAAGAGATGGAAAGACGTTATCAAAGAAGGTGGGATACTCACATGATGGCTGACTACTGTTGGAGTATTAAAATAGACTTATCGGGAATGGTGCACTCCAGAAGATCTTACAAACGACCATTTAATCCTTAAATTATTTTGTATTTTTATTTTAACACTCCAGTGCATTAAAATGTACTTAAAACTGTTCTCATTTTCTTTCTTTCACTATAAATAAAATTTTAAGAATATTTTCTTATTATTTATCCCTTATTGTTCGCCAAATTTGTACCAATTACAGTATTAACGTCTAAAATTAAACGATAGAAGCATTATTTGGCCGAAAATATGTATTTCTTGTAGAGCAAAAATCTGATGTGATACTCAAAAACTGATGTGATATTTGAGTTCAGCAGCACCAGATTAATAAGAAGCAAGTCTTAGATGTAAGTCAGCAAAAATTGTGTTGACCAGTGTTATCATTCGGATTTTATCGACCATTTCTGGCGTGGTGACCTCTTTGGACGGCCTGGACGCTCATCATCAAAAATGCTCTTACGACCGCGTTTAAATTCAGCTGTCCAATATTTAATTGTTGATATCGAAGGTTCAGAGTCCCCTTAAACATCGTTCAATTCGGTATTGATCTCATTATTCGTTTTCTTTTTCAAAAATAAGTATCTAATCAGTGCACGATATTCGATTTTATTAATTTTTGTAAAAATGCAAAGTTGTTCGCTTTCAATGACTGTCGAACACAAACTAAATGATGCAGCTGTTGGAAAATTTTACAGTAGTCATTAGAAGGTTAGGATTTATGAAAAACAACATTTATTTGCTACTGATGGCGCCATCTCTTTCCTAGGTACATCTAATACGGGGACGTATTCCTAATAGCTATTTATGCTCTAAGAATGTTACTAAGATGATTACGCCCGAAGAGCGACATAAGACAACCCGAAAGCCTCTGGCCCGCGGGATGGATATCGCTCGATAGGCGTATTCTTCCAGTAACGCCAATAGTTGTTATAATACCCTCCTATAAAGCTTTTTCTTTCACTGTTGTTTATTTATGAAAAATCTAGTGTTACCATTTCTTGGTCAAATATATTTAATGTCTTATTTTACCTCTTATCTCACTATAACATTAAAGTTTGCACAAAAAATGTGTTGCATACCAACGTTTAAAGCTTAATGTAGCATAGATTAATAAATCGATGCAAAGCGTATCAAAGAGCATTAAGTTAATAACACGTATGTTAAAATGTCATATGAAAATAGGTTACGGCACAAACCATCTATCTTAACTATTTGATCTTTTTAACCAGAGTATACCACACCCTACGCTCCATCATAGTGTCTGTCTTATCAAACATGACATTGTCTTCGTGAATGTACATTCTCTGACGTTTCCAAGTGCTACTTAACTTGATCTCGAGATAAATGAGTTCACCTTTACAAGTATTAATACAACTTAAGTTCAAACTCAGTAATTATTGACCAAGTATAAGAATGCACACTTTTAATATTGACGGACATTTTCAGAGTGTAATACCTATACTGAGATAATTGTTATTACTTTAACACGATTTGAAATCTGTTAAAAGTACAGAAAAATAAAAAATTTACGTGAACTGTTAATTTGCACATATTTCCAGATTTCGTAGATTCTGAACAGAGAAAAGAACAATAATAATAACTCACGTTCTCGTTTCTTAAGTCTGCTGGTTTGAAATCGGAAAAGGAAGGTTTTGTGTTTGCGTGTCAGGATGGTGTTATAAATACTTTGGCGTCCAGGGCTCGCATATTCCAAATGGCAGCGTCCACACTCTATAGGTTGTACCACCACCATCCTGAAACCATTATGCACATTCTGTCTACTTGTCCATCTCTTGCAGCGTCGAGCTACGTGTTTCGACATAATGCTGCTTTCCGCGTGTTTTACTACAATCTTACAGGCCTATGGTATAGACCAAATACCGGTTGTACTCTACGTTCCTTCCGAGGAACTGCATTTTTTATTTTGTCATTTTTTGAGACAAGGACCATGTTTGGCACCCATAATTGGGAGGAGGGTTATGGACTAAATTCTAATTTCCTTATATAAAAAAAATCCTTAAATTAAACTACTGCGAAGTAGAACATAAAGTTAATATTCTTTTTAAACGGCACAATTTTCGTGATGACACCAAAGAAAGAAATTCTTATTATATTTTTCTAGTTTATTCCTGTACATTTAGTTTAAACTTGTCAACATTCTTTGTATTATCTCATTCTTCTGATGATGGCCTAACAAGCCGAAATATATATATTAATGGCCGGTTGCTAAAGTAAGAATTATCCCTAACTCGAGTTAAAATCATTTGTTTTTGTATGTTGTAGCATACAAAAACAAATGATTTTAACTCGAGTTAGAGAAAACTCTTACGTTAGCAACCCGCCATAATTGTTTAATAAATTAATTTTTGTGAATCTTAACCAAGCGTGTATTGTGTTTTTTTCTGTATTATTCGAAATGTCCCATCAAGAGATACAGATCCATCAAAAATATTTCTTTAGGCTAAGGTCCAAAATTATTTCATGTAAATAAATTATCTTTTAGAACTTCACAAAAGAAAACTGACGGGGACGTTATTTGTGTTTTCTCCCAAACTGATGAAGTATTATACCAGCGTCGGCGAATCAACGCAGTTACGTAACAAACAATTGCATTGTTCCAAACAATACAGCTGTTTGTTACGTATTGTGACGTAACTGCGTTGATTCGCCGACGCTATTTTTTTGATACCATTCAATTTTGTTTATGTAGAATCGCTTCAAAGTTTATAACTTCAGTATTTTTTTGCAGTTTTGGCAAGTTTTTAAATCATAGCGTCGCACCTTAATATTTTAAGTCATAAATTATCAATTAATAAAAAATAAATGTCATAATTATATATTGCAATTTAAATCAATATTTTCGGGGCGTTTTATTTGACTTTCTTCATTATGTAAATTAAATAATAAATTAAAAGTGAGCGGTTCCAAAATTTTATCGCATTCTGTTTCATTAGTTTGAGCGGAACTAGATTTTGTAATCTAGTAAATGTTAAGGAAACTTCGAAGCTATGATTTAATATACAAACAAAAAAAAAGTTCACGGCAGACTGTGTAGGCTGTACGCTGTACACTGGGTAGGCTGTACGCAGTACACTGGGTAGGCTGTACGCAGTACACTTAGTTGGGGTATGACGTCACACGTCGTTTTCGTGTGCTACGTACATTTATGATTTTTTTAAGCCTTCAAATTAAAAAAAAAAAATGCAAAACTGTTTTTTATGTTTATATGCAACAAGAGGAATATAATAAAAAAAAATAATTTAAATCATGCCTATCCCCTATTATATTTTATATCAAAATTTATTTCCCTTCACTGATTAGAATTTTATAGTGATACAGTAATATATTCTGTCGGTACATTTTCAATAAACTGTCAGTTATAGCACTTATAAAATATTCATTTAATTTTTTTGCTTATATTAATACTCATAATGTGTAATAATATAGTATTATTAAAATATTTTTGCATTTAGTTGTCTTTAAAACAAAGTACTAAGCCGGTTCTTTCATTCAATTAATAAATAAAAAAATGTCGCATAAATTCAAATATCGTCTATCCTCTGAAGGTTCTCTAAAAATACATAAGCGGAACTAAGTAAAATTTTTAAGAAGATTTGCTTTGTTTACACATTCACTCCATCTTTATCTGCGAAGTGTGAGTATTTTTTTTTTCAAGCATCCAGGTATTTTGTGTATTAATATAATTTGAAGCTCTTCCCAGATTCTATCCAAATAAATTTTATACGTCGATGTATTTTTGCTCTTTATAAATTTCTGTGTGCTTTGATAATTCTGTTGAGTTTTGTCTTATTTTTTTACGTTACTGTCTTCTATTAACGTAGTTAAAATTAAATCATTTTTTGCATAGCCGTCAATCATCAGGAATTCAAACCCATAATAATGTCTCGATAATCCAGTAATTTACAACCAGACCACAGGAGATCGTTAACGAGATCAATTAACAATACGACTCAATAGAAATGCGTGGAACTCTCATCCTGCCTTGACAAAAACCAATCCATAGACACATCAGCGATCCAACTGTATCAGCATAATGCACATCATACAGTTACTGCATTCCACACTCTAACATCTATAGATCTTCGTGGGAAACACAGATAATACGAACTACAACCATAAAAAAGATGAGAGGAATCGAAAAACACTTGCCTATGGATTAAGCAATATCGTAATTTTACGTAGAAAAATCATTTAACAACATCAAAAAATCCTTAGTCAATGACAAAAAAAGAAATAAATCTGTTGAACAAAAGTTCTTTCTTAAAAGGTAGCCTTTTAAAGTTTTTACAAAAACTAAGAGAGATTTTTTTTTGAACAAACTGTTTTATTGCTTTTCAAAATATTCGCCTTTAAGATTCATACACTTTTGCATACGTTCAAACCAATTCTCGAAACATTTTTTCTACTCTGAAGTTAGTATCTCAAAAAAAATGGTTTTCGATGGCTTCAACAGCTTCTTGAGATGATAAAAATGCTGTCCACGCATTTTCTGTTTGACATTGGGGAACAATTCATTAGGGGATAAATCAGGTGAATACGGGCAATGAGACATAAAATCGATGTTTTTCTCCTTCATTGTCATAACGAAGAATGATGCTACGTTTTTGGTTGTTTTTCCTGATTTTGTCTATGACTTCTGGCAAACAAATGATTGTGTACCACTCAGCATTAACTGTTCTCCCATCCTCTAAAGGAATGGTTGTGACATGCCCAGTACAACTGACGAAACAATCGATCAATTTCTTGGAAGTGCTTCGTGCACGAACAACTTTTGTGGATTTCGGTTCATCTTGGAAGACCCAAACAGTGGATTATTGCTTAGTTTCCGGTTCATATAAATAAATACAAGTTTCGGATTTTGCAGTGCCTAGGTTGAATTTTTTTAGCATTCCCTTACACCAATCAACACGAGCCTTTTTTTTTGAGCTTCGGTAAAATTATACGGAATTCATCGGGAACAGATCTTTTTCACAGTTTGATGTTCATGCAAAATCGAATATATTGAAGTCTGCGATATGTCAAAGGATTCCTGTATCTCACGGTAAATCACATGCCGATCTTCTTCAATCATTTTGCGCAAAGCATCGATTTTTTTTTTTTAATCACAACCGATTTTGGTCGAACCTCTCGAGATTCATCACTGACGGACGCATGACCACGACGAAATTCTGCAAATCAATTGTAAACAGTCTTTTCTGATGGTGCTTCATTACCAAAAGTTGAACGAGGCAAATCTATGCATTGTTGTTGAGTTATGCCTTTACTAAAATTGTAAAAAATCATTCAACGAAAACCTTCACGAGTAATATCCATTTTTCACAAACTTGTTTTTTTTAACGCTTACTGTCAACAAACTACTAGGTCAATTTATAAGCTGCCACTGATTTCACAATAACAAATATAAAATTTTACGAATATAGCAATGACACATTTCAATATTGTCATCTAGTGGTCGTTTGTAAAATCATAAAAGCTAATCCTCGTATTATAACATCGTAAGAGACGTTAACGATTTACCTACCCACATTAACGTATGGTTGCGAGTCCTGGACAGTTTCCGATCAGCTCAAGAGCAAAGTTCAAGCTGCAGAAATAAAATGTTTAAGAAGAGTTAATGGTGTCACTAAAATTTACAGAATAAGAAGTGAAACAATACGTGAAGAGCTACATATAGAAGCAGTAGAAAAAACAATAGACAGACAGATATCAAGATGTTATCGACCCATCACAAGAATGAAGCAAGATAGACCGACAAAAAATATATGGCTAGCCAGAATTTCAGGAAGCAGACCAACTGGAATACCTCATAAAACATGGAACTATACAGTATCACAAATCCTAGATAAAAAAGGACCGACTCCAATATT
This sequence comes from Liopterus haemorrhoidalis, assembly GCA_963971575.1. NCBI lineage: Eukaryota > Metazoa > Arthropoda > Insecta > Coleoptera > Dytiscidae > Liopterus > Liopterus haemorrhoidalis. The sequence continues at coordinate 41,633,359 of OZ020619.1, forward strand.
GGACCAAATAACACTGATGATGATCTCTTTCTACACTCTCCCAGTCTGTTATCCTCCATCTAACAAGCTAGGTTAATAACTGAATCATTTACACGCATTCCGCAATCGCGACATCTCTGTTCGTACGTGGGAAACAGTATATTTTCCTGCAGTAGTTAACAGGTAATGGATATATTAATATTGATTTTAATTTGCTAGAATACACAGGTGTATCTTCTAGTTATTATATTTATTATTGAATTCCGTTACAGCTGAGCGGGAATATTTAATATATGTGAGATTTTATGTCAATTATTATGGACTATTCTGTATTTTTATTGTCACAATCTAATTTATTGATGTTATAACTCAGTTACGATGGATGTGATGTGCATGTGAATATATACTTGAGTAGCTTTTATTCAAATAAATAAAACTATCATATTATTTATTTTGACTTTATTGATAATGGGTGTGAACGATATTTATATTGGTTTGCAGTTATTTTCTTTTTATATTGGTCTATATTTAAAGGTATTTTACAAAACTATTAAATATTTTGAGTAATTAATGTATTCGAAATTTATTTCATCCTAAAAATAGCGGCATTTTCGCTAGCTGCAGACAGATCTTACATTGTACGGTGTGTTTCAGAATTTACCAAACTTTTTTTGTATATAAATCACCCCAAGAAAAACTATCGAATATTTAACGGTTCCATTGTTAAGTTGAGTATATTCTATTGCGCAAGTCTAAAACAAATGTAAAATGTTTCTCTTTAAATTTTCAATACAGCACTTAATATTATTATCTATAATATTAAATATTTTTTATGTTTCACGCACTGCGATTGTAATTTGGTTACAAACAAAAAAAACAAAACTTTATGAGAATAGAATATTATATAATTTTTTTCCTTTTATTTGTTGGCTTTAGCTGCTTTGGCTATTAGCCATGTATAAATACAGAGATTACAATATTTTAAAAATTACATTTATAATTTGAGATTTTCTATTTTAATATAGTTATAAATAATTTCATAAATGTCTAGAGAATTAGTAGCAAGAAGCGTTTGAATATTGGTAGGTAAGGATATTTTTTGGAGAACTAAATTTTGTATGAATAAGTTACGATTACAAAAATGAATTGGGCATTCAAACAATAAATGGTTCGAATCACTGACAGACATATTATCACACGGACAGAAAGGAGACGAAACCATGTTAATTCTATGCAGGCGATATGGAGAGAAGTTGTGATTAAATCTAAGCTGGATAAGAGTGGATATAAAAGATCTGCTTTGGTGAGAAGAAAACCAAAGCTTTCTAGGAAGAAGAGGTTGAATTTGACCGTACTGTGATCCTTTGTGTTGTAGAGAATCTATGTATTCTTGTTGCAATTGGTTGTATATGGAAGATTTGAATATTGACATAATCTCATTACTGTTTAGAGGAATATTTAAGAGGGAGCCATTTACAACTGCTTCTTTGGCTAGAAGATCGACTTCGATGTTGAACTCAAAATCTGAGTGGCCTTTAATACAGCATATTTTTATAATTTTACCGCTGATCGTAAGATAGTTGAGACATTTAATAACATCATAAATTAATGAATAATTCTTTTTCTCAAATCCAGGGCAACTAAATTTTTGGACGGCGCTTTTACAATTAGAAAAAATTATAAATTCATTATGAAAGTGATTCTATAAGTATTCTAAACTCAACTTTATTGCCACCATTTCCGCTTTGTAGATAAACATATTATCTGGGAGCTAAAATTGCGGTGTGGATCTAAAACGGCGCAACCTACGCCATTGGAATATTATAATTCAAGTCAATCAAATCCAAGTCACTCCAGTAAATATAATAACACGACATGTAAACGTCGTAAACAATACATCCCTGTCAGTACTGCCAATAATGTCAAAAAATATATATTTTTTTTAATAATAATAATAATAATAATAATCTTTATTCCAGTGAATGTAATGTACATTTTTGGAGTCGTTAAACATATCAATAAACAAGTACAAAAATAAGAAATTAAAATATCATACGTCTTATATAGTGATATATTACAATTTTACATCAATAAAATATATAAATAAAGTAAGAGTGTAAGTGTGAAAATCTATTGGTTAAATTGCTGTGGAATTAATTCATCATCTTCAAATTCCTTTATACTGTAGTAGGCCTTCGTTATGAGAATTTTTTTCATTTTATTTTTAAATTGTTTAATTTCCAGGTTTCTGATATTATCTGGAAGTCTGTTCAAAAACTTAGTTCCCATTATATTGGGCTGGTTTTTTACGTCATATCTTGAAAAGGGTATTCTAAATTTAGTTCTATTGCGAGTGGAGTAACCATGAAAAGAACTATTCGTTTTTAAAGATGAAGAATTTTCTTTAATGTAAATGGTATATGTAAAGTGCTGGCAAAGTTAAAATACCATGCTGTATGAACAGCTCTTTACAAGGTGTGCTCCATTTGACACCGCTTAAAATTCTAATACATCTCTTCTGCAGCCTGAATAATCTCAAGGTGTCAACTGAGTTTCCCCACAAAATAATACCATAAGACAGAGTTGATTGAATATAGGAAAAATATGCTATTTTCATTGTTAAATACGTTGTTATCTTGGATAGCTTATATAACAAAAAGTTGTATTTATTAATATTTATGGCAATGCTATTTATTTGTAGCTTCCAGTTAAGTTTGTTATCCAGGATAAAGCCAAGAAATTTGGCTTGGTTGCTGAAACCCTCGTAACATTCATTAACGCGCCTGTTAAATGTAAATAGCATATTTTTTGTTTTGTCAGCGTTAAGATATAATTCGTTAGCTGAAAACCAATTCTGAACTAAATTGGTATTATTTTCCATATTAGTTTTGGCATGTTCAAAATCAGGCCCTGTATTGATAAATGTTGTATCATCCACAAACATAACTGTGTTAGACAGTGCATGTGAGGGAAGATCATTGATGAACAATATGAAAAGTAAGGGGCCCAGTATCGAACCCTGCCCAACTCCTATGTTGATTTTGGCTACAGGAGAGTGTGAATTCTTGTGATAAACAGATTGTTCACGATCAGTTAAATAGCTCTCAATAATACCAGCTCTCTTTTTTACTTAATAATAGTTAAAACTAGTCACAACTCTGACTATGTAATTCGAATTTTCCATTTCCCCTTTGGGTTATATTCTATTGCTTGTCTTGCTATGTTTTTCGTTGGTTTTCTTAGAGTGTGTCCTATCATTTCCATTTCTTATTTGTTATGGTCTTGCCAACTGGCTCTTGTTTTGTTATATGGACGATGGCTACTTAGCAGATCGAAATGTACATCTAGTAGTAGAAATACAACATTGAAGGAAAGTTTCAGTGGTGTTATTTAATACTTAAACCTTTAAGGCACAATTTAATATTTATTGCCTTTAGACTACTAATATTTTTTTGACACACAGTACTGGTGTAGATCTCCATTTGCCAGCTTGAATTAATTGTGCCTTTGGCTTTGGAAGAAGAATATTTTAATCGCTGTTATAAAATGTTAAAATGTATATTTTTTATTAATTATAATATCAAATTACAACATATACCCTAACTAAAAAATAAATGAATAAAATTAATTATTGAAATTAAAAACTTATTCATGAATATGACATTAAAAGTAGCATCTGTTCATATTTATTCTTGTACGGAGTCATATCTTGATCTGACTAGTGACACTTTCAGTTTCTTATATTCTTAACAGCCTTTTCATTAAACATTTAAACGCAAATTACCAATAATACCAATTGCTAATAAATTGAGACGAACGTAATTTATTCTAAATTGTTTATCCGTTAAGACATTTCAACAATTTATTGTACACATAAATTTCTATAAAAAATAAGATGGTGCACATGGCGTTTTAATTAATTTTTTATAACTGCTGTTTTACATGGAACATGATCTGTTCAAATGGCTTCAAATAGCAATCAATATATATATAGAATTAAAGAATTAAATGGAAATAGGATTGAAAACGGACCATGTTATTATTATTCAGTAATTTACTGACACTTTCTCAATATTTGTTAGAAAAACGTTCACCTATCCCAGAGTATCTAAGTGGAAATGGATTAGAGCTGTGGGGGCATTACCCCTTTTTAGTTGTGTACATTTCTTCATATAGTGTTAGTGGGTATTCGCAACCTTAACATAAAAGGGCATTGCATCTGACAATTTGACAATTTTGAGTACAAACCTCAATCTTGTACCTGCATGTTATTTAGCTCATACATTACTTTAAACAATATAGCAGTTCATAAAGGCATTGCAGTGGCCTATTTCTTCTTCAAATAAATTAAAGGTTAAGTCTGCTACATTTCAGATACGTGAGCATATAGATAGAATTTTGTCATCAAAATTAAACTCAATCAGTGAAGAAAAACGGTTCTCAGTTCTAAGGTTTTTAAATTAAAAAAAATTGAAGTGAAGTGTCAATTTTCACACATTTCAGGGTTTTGCAGGTATTTAATAGGTGTAAGAAGCCAACATAATACTGGTTGTCTAGGAATATTTATCACATCAAAATCAACAGTTTGTTTTTATAATCACTTTTATTCGTTATTTGAGAACTAATAACCATTTAATATTTTTAAACAAAATTTAAATAATTTGCCAATACCCCTTTTTTCTGCATTTGCTTCGTATTCAAGGCTTCATTAGATTAATAAGAAATATTTTACGGTGTAGAGTGTAGTGTGGTGTGGTGTGAGAAACTCAGTTCGCAACTATTAAAAAAAATATTATTTTTTTTAATATTTTTAATTCCAAAAAAACACACGCACTATCTTAGCTATAAATACAAAAAATCCATAACATATTAGTCATAATGTAAGCATGAATTAAAAAAATAATTATTTTTGTCACACAATAATTGCCATATTTTTCAAAAACACAATCTGATCAAAAATTTCTCTAGTACGTTTGCGGCTTATTTTTTCATATTTTTTGTTTAACCCTTTTTGGTAAAAGGATGTGTGACAAGAACTTTTGCACATTTTTTGCTAAATTCGAGTTAAAAGAAACGAATATCAAAAAATTATCTATCGTTCCTTAATCTTCTTTTCATACCACACAATAAATTTTTAAAAAAAACATTTCTTTTTAATTAACGACACAAAAAAATCGACATTTTTCGAAAAACTTATCTCATCAAAAATTCCTGTTGAACTATTCCGTTTCCCATTAACCCTCCGTATGCACACTATAATTTACACACCTCCCTATACACACATAGGTCTACGGTGACCTACCGTTTTTTATCATACTTCCACTCGTTTAAAAAATCTGAAAAAATACAGGAGAGTAGTTTGGGATCTATAGAAAGAGAGTATGCATTGGGTGATGGATAAAAATGAATCTTTATTATTGTGGTAAGTTCCCGAAATATGGATTAACCTTTGGGACCTATCGATTCCTAGAAACGGGCCGGACACCACAGACCCGTGTGTGTATACGGAGAGTTAATATTCATAACGGAGATTTTTGTCAGATTTTTAAATCAATCCCTTTGGAATATAGGGTGGGGGTCAAAAGTAGCACACATTTTTGGCAAAAATACAATAAAAAAAAATGATTTTTCAAAAATAAAAACTTGTTTGTTCATCCACGCAATAAGAGGTTTCATTTGGTATGCCACTCAAAATTTTAAAAATATATTTATTTTTTATTAAATACATATTGGTTTATATTCATTTCGAGGTGTGTTTTTTTTTAACTCTCAGTAGTTTTCCTATATGTGGGTCGAAAGGGCCAACTGGGGGTCAGGGCAATTTTTGAGCCGTCCCCTTTATCCCCGATAACACCACTACTGCCCAAAGGGCCAAATAATTACCAAATGTTACCATGCAGAACTTCTCGGCCGACAAAATAAAATAATAATAATTCTCAATCACACCATTTTTCACCCCGCCCTCGTATATATTAAAATCATGATAACTGGCAAGGTGCTTGCCTTGTCCCGTCCAATTGTGCATGTCTATACTTGTTAATATTCTGTTTCTAACAAGTCTTAGTCATTTAAGGAATAGCTTGAATCGTAAATATTATTACAATAGTTTATGTGAATACAAAAACTTTATGTAGCAATATAATAGTGATAGTGGATTTATTATCTACAGATTTACAGCTAAGATTTTGTCATTTAAGGAGTAAAACAATGTATAAATTAATATTATGGTCGATCTGACATACAGATTTCAAGAATTATAAGCTATATTCAGATAATAATGATTTGATCTTGTTTACATATTATTGTTACATAAAATTATGTTTATTGTAAATGCATAAATTATCCTGAAGCAAGAAAAGAAAAGTCTGTTAAATAGAAAGTACATCAAATCCTGGACAAATAAAGTTTGATAATGAGGTATATCCTTTGAGAAGCCTTGTTCATAACTTATTAAAACTAACAAATACTGGAACTGAAACCAGTCAAATTTACTATCATCACGGACTCATTAAGTTCAGTTGGAAAAATGTATGCCAAAAATTCTCTAATACCAAAAATCCAGGATAACATACATAAAATCTATACTTCAGGAAAAAAGCTAACCATCATATGGGTGCCATCTCACTGTGGAATTGGAGGGCCGAGAAAGTACACAAAGCACCAAAATTAGCCACTAATCTAGAACGGATTAAAATGAAGATCCCTCCCAATGACATCAAAATGACTATAATTAAGAATATATTAGAAGAATGGGAAATAAAGTGGAGAGAAACATCTAACAATAAGCTAAGAACCATAAAAAAAGCAGAAAAAAATGGCATACATTTACAAAGAGAAAACACCAAATAATTTCTACAAGACTATGAATTGGCCGTACTACAGTATTTTTATTACTACCCAAAATTTTTTATTAGAAAAGTTGAATCCAATTAAATGCAACATATGCGATACCCAGCTCACAGTAGAACACTTCCTAATCGTTTGTCCGAAGTACTCCAGAGCGCGAATATTCCATCAAATTCCAGTAACACTGAAAGAAGCCCTATCCAATAATTTAGAAAATATGGAACGAGTACTCAAGCCCCTTGAAGATATTGACCTTTACCGCCAAATATGAACCACATACCTTACAATATAATTAAATTAAACAAAATGTTAAAATATATAATCTGTAACATGGTCTGTAATACCTTATACTTGTAATATTTGTAATACTGTCCAAAATGTAATAACATAAATGTACCGGGATACTAATCACCTTGCAGTGGGTGAATCCGTAATTATCATAAAAAAAAAAGTTAGCATCTGTTAAAATAGAAGATCTAAACACAGAAAGTATTGAAATCGAAAGAGGAGTACGACAAGGCTGTGATATATCCCCTTTTCTGTTAAAGTAAATTCGGAAAAATATTTACACTATGCTTTCGGCGTAAACCAGTTTCAAAGTAGCTATGTAGCTTTGATAATGGTTTGCACCGAAACTGCAGTATGACGAATTAACAATTTTTTTAAACTTTACCACGTATATTATTTAAGAACCTTTTACCAATGGACTAACCTATATTTTTAAATATAAATTAATTTTATCAACAACCTAAGGCGTATATAATTTTAAGGAAATCTGCATCGTTATTACTAATAAATTAATTGTAACCATGCCCCCTATTTTATGATTCTGATATAACAAAACAGTTAATTATTTTTTCTACTCTGTAATTATGTTATAAAACTAATTAAATGTAGTACACATGACATTTAATTTATGTCTTATTATCTGTTATTATATTAAGTGGTTATTGAATAAGTTTGTTTTTTTATGCACCCTGTTTTTGTGTGACAATGCAAAACTCTTTAAATAACCTCTCATTTTCATTATTTGATATCTTTTGAACTTATCCCCCACAAATGGATTGATGGAATATCGTTCCCTAGTATCCAACAGTAAACTGCCATCATTCTTAAATTCTAACGACTTTGGTACCTTTTCTTCATCTCATTTAGATCCTGATGGAAACTCACCCTATTCCTTACTTATCACATCAGGATTTTCCGGCAAAATATCAAGATTATTGAGTAAAAAAGGAAATTTTAGGCTCCTATTGCAGCAAAGCTTCGGATTTTGAAAGATGAGAAAATCAAATCTCCGTATTTTGAAAGATAAAAAGTTCGAACTACAGTATTTTGAAAAAGAAAGGTTAAATACCCTAATTTTGAAAGATGAAAGGCTCGCATCTCTGGATTTTTAAAGATATAAGGGTTGGATCTTCAAATTTTGAATGATGAGAAGATCGAATTTCTGTATTTAGAAATATTTTTTTTTTTTTAAATTTTTTAAACGGCCTTTGTTAACTAGAACAATGAGCCAGACATGGTATTTGTTCAATATTTCCTAACTCAGGATAACACAAGTACACAAGAAGGAAAGTATAGTGCAGAGGGGTCCGTCTCTGCGGGATTCATACAAACTGGAATCAGACCATCGGAAGGGAAGACAGTAGAGATGTACAGTTAATTCTAAGAACAGTTTTAAATGTCTAGCTTTATGTTGTTGAGAAATTTTATTACGTATTTGTAAATTTTTTCGTTTCTGCATAACTCATTGTTGTAGGAACGTTAATTCTGTTTATTGATAATTCCTGTATGTAGTCGCGTCTTTCGTCCGTGAAGTGTAGGCAGTCAAATATGATGTGTTCCATAGTTGCATCAGACTCATAGTCACAGTCGCATACTGGCGACTCAATTATGCCCATTTTGTATAGGTGTGCTGGGTAACACCCATGATTATTTCTTAGTCGTACGATTTTAACTATCTCACCTCTTTTCTAGTTGTAATCAAAAAACCAAAAAAAGAATCTCGGCATATCTTTTTCCTACAGACAAACTCATTGCAGTGTATTTTCTTTGCCATATGTTTTCTGTTCTTTTTTTGAGAATTGTTTTTATATCGCTTGGGGGGAGAGATATATCCAGCGGAGTACCCTTGCTGGTGGCTTCTTTCGCTAATTTATCCGCTGTTTCATATCCTAAAGTACCACTATGTCCTTTTGTCCAATGGAATATGATTTGTTTTTTTTTCCGCAAGTTCGTATACAGTTTGGAGTATGTCATAGAGAAATTTGTTATTCTTATCCATAGGCATATGTATCCCTTTAATAGCACTTTGGGAGATATGATAGATATGTTTTTTTGTTGTATTTCACAGTAGAACTCTACGGCTTTCTGTATTTTGAAAGATGAAAAAGTCGAATCATCGTATTTTGAAAGAAGAAAAGATTCAATCACAGAATTTTGAGACAAAAGGGTCGAATCTTCGGATTTTTGATGATAAAAGCGTGGAATTTTTATGAGAAGAACAAATATCCATATTTTGAAAGATGAAAAAGTTAAATCTTCTAATTTTCTAAGATGAGAAGATCGAATCTCCGTATTTTGAAAGATAAAAACATCCAATCTCCGTAGTCTTACTGCTGGTGGATTTAGTAAGATTGTAACAATATACCCTCTAGTGTTGTAGAGAGTAGAATAAATGAATTCCATAGAACTGCAGTAACTAAAGCGTTTTACTTGTCCAATTAATCTATCAATTGGCTTGTATAACTGCCAATAGTCGATAAGTTACGAACATGTGTAACAAGAAACTCGAATTGAAGATGTATTTTTAATGAAAGTTTAGCAATTAAGAGCCGGTTACAGCAAGCGTTCCATTTGCCATAAATAATTTAGCAGTGTTCGTTCAGATGTATAATGTAATACTATATTGCAATTCACGCCTTTTTGCGATCATACTTCAGTAATATTTATAATAGAGCTTGCCTTTTAATAGCAACACTATTTCAGGTACATCTTTATTATTATAACAAAAATTTATACAACACTGTTATTAGCACTGCTAAAAATTTGTTATAAGTTAATTAAGAGCTAGAAAATTTATGAAAATTAAATAATTAATATAGGATTAAAATCAGAAATTTATGTGGGTTAACTGAATACTGGTATCTTTTAGGTTTTCGTAGGTAACTAAAACCCATAATAGAGCCGAAATACTAGAATAAAGATGTCTAAAGAAATGTATAGAAATATATTATCTAAATAAAATTTATTCGACTTTTTGGACAAAGTTTTAAATACAGAATCTCACCCTTATGATTATTAGCAAAAATTTTATTTACTAGCGAAACGGTGTGATTTTATAATAAATTATTTACTCAAAAAGCCGAATGAGTTTAATTACACGATAGATATTAGCACCAGAAAGCCTGATTTTTCAGTCTGTTTTTACAGTAGCTACTGTGCTCAAAGGGCTAATCTTGGGGGGGGGGCTAGGCTCTGATAACCACATTTTAAGCATATTTTTGTGATTTATTTTTCAAATCTATGGTTAAATTTATTCTTTTTCAAACTAAGTACATATATAAAGTACGTTTTGAAGAAGACACAAAAAAAATTTGAAGGCAAAATATGGAGAAATGAGCCAGCTGTGGCAAATCTTCTCAGACTCCGGGGAAAAAAAAATTGATTTTGCGGTGACCAGCATGACTCGTCACTGGATCATCTGAAATCAAAAATCCAAAAAGATTTTGTTAGTTTATGAGTTTGCCGAGCTAACGACGTTGAGATATATTTTTTTTTCATGGTTTTATTTTATTTAACAATCACAAATATACTCATTTTTAGGTTTTTTTAGGGGGAATTAATTTTTTTTGTCTTCTAAGTAACGCTAAAAATTGAAAAATCATTTTAAAAATAAAAACTCAACGTCGTTAACTCGGCAAGCTCATAAACTAACAAAATCTTTTTTGATTTTTGATTTCAGATGATCCAGTGACGAGTTATGCTGGTCACCGCAAAATCTAATTTTTTTCCCGGAGTCTGAGAAGATTTGCCACAGCTGGCTCATTTCGCCATATTTTGCCTTCAAAATTTTTTTGTATCTTCTTCAAAACATACTTTATATATGTACTTAGTTTGAAAATGAATAAATTTAACCATAGATTTGAAAAATATTCACAAAAATATGCTTAAAATGTGGTTATCAGACCCCCCCCCCCCCCTTAAAGAATTGAAATATGCATATAAAAGTGTCCGACCCGCATATATGAGTGAAATGCGGTTAAATTTAACGTGTTGCCATCTCACAATATTTGTACCTTAGCTGTACATGACGAATTTAACCATCAGCGTATGGATATTATATTTGACCTTGACGTTTGCATATTGAATTTTGCATTTTTATCAATTTTCAGTGTATTTATTTTCAAAAAAGGTTTTTTTTTACTGCCATATGTTTTATTAAGTAAAAAAATAGTTACATAAATAATAGAAAATGAATGCAACGTGATTTTAGGTGATGGCTTTGACAGATCTGCACAAAAATTTAGTGATGAAGCATATATTCGATCATGAATACATAACAATCAAGGCATTTAGGATTATTACTCATTAATGTTTCTTTGTAAATTTCTCCATGTGCTTTGTAAGTAGAAATTTTTAAAATAATATTATGCCAAAAATTTCATTCAACCATCCAAAATTATGTACATATATTCAAAAACATTCAGATATTTTTGCTATCTTGGTAAATATTTGCATTATTCAAAAAAAATAATATATTTAATAAAAATAAATGTCGAGAGAATTTTTGCTGTTCTCTATTACAGCGTTTCTCAACCGGGGCACCGTGCCCCCCTGGGGGGTCGTGAAGGCTTCGTCGGGGGGCCTCGAAGTCATACAAGATCAAAACATGAAAATGTAATAAAAATGCACTCAATCTTGCAAGATATAAATTTTATTTATATTTATAAATACGAGTATCTTATATTTATATTTATAAAAATATACCTTTCATAACATAAATAAAATAAATATTCTATTTATTTTTATACATAATATACTTACTTTGACAACTAATTTAAACTACAGGATATTTCAAACGTTTAAGTTGTCACTAGCTAACTTTATAATGAGTAAATGGGCTTTTACTAAACAAAATGATCAAAAGCTACATTCAATCGATAAAAATTGCTAGATTTGAAAATCTAGTTCCGCTTTAACCAAAGAAACAGACTATAAGTAAACTATATCAAGGTCAAATAAATTGTATGCGTCGGTTGATGGGTTTTTTTGACAATGGTTCGCGTTGGAGGTACTTCAGGTATTTTCAAGTTGTTCTTTGAAGTAGGTACGACTTGAAAGTGCAATATTTTTTATAACATAGTTTTTTAATTGCTCTTTGAGCTACAAATAATTCATGAGTAAGGATGCGAATGTGTTTAAATTAAAATAGAAGGCACATTGAATACTTGTAAATAAAAATACCTTACTTTCAAGTCGTTATAGGGAATATAATCGTCATTTAAAAATATCACAGTTTTTTGTCAACCGTAAAAGATATTAAAAAAATGTTTAAGTAAAAGTTGTTGAAAAGCTCTATCCAAAGATATCCAATATGACATTCGTTCCCATTTAAAAATTCGAAATTGTCCTTGATAACCTGTACTTCCGGTTTTTTCTGGAAAATTTTAATACTACCATTCAATTTTGTGGATAAATTTTAGTTAAAAAAAAAAAAAAACTGTGTTCCAGTTATCTTGATACATCATAATATAGAGGGGCCGCAGACAATATTTACATAATTTCGGGGGGTCCCAAGCCAGAAAAGGTTGAGAAACACTGATCTATTATATTTCTCAGATAGGATGAATTAAAAATCTAAAAATTTAGATCAAGGCATATTGACGTGGTCCGGAATAGTCCACTTGGAATTTTTATAAGTTTTTTTTTTTAGATGATTATAATTTTTACATATTTCAAAATATTTATTATTATTTTTCTAAATGTAATGTGCTGCACTAAATAAAAGGTATTTGACAAAGATTAGCATACAAGAAGCATTTTATAAATTTAAAATGTATTTGGTAAAACAATTTTAGCAAATATATATAAAAAAATAAAAAAATACTGCACCCTATCCCAGAGAGTCCTCGACTCTAGGTAAGATTTTGGCTTTCATACAGCGTCAAAGGTCTAGAAGTTTTTACTAACATTTTTTTAGTTGTTTTTATGAACCCATCTGAATGTAACTGTTATTTGATAAAAGTTATCTGATCTATAATCTAGGCAGATCAAACATTATGCAATTCTAATGATGTACAATCTGATGGAGCTTATGCAAATGATTCTCAGAAATGTGGATTAGTGAAATGAATGGTTAGAGGCTAGAGATTCTTATTGGTTTATGCATCAACTTAAGTATGTTGCTGAGTTGTTTATACCTAATGTTTCGTCTTAGAACGGGATATCAGATTTATTATGTTAATCACAAATATTGAATCTTAGCTTAAAACCAGCATTACCTATTGACATCCTAGGCATATACTCAGTGGTGTGTTCGTAAAAAGTTAACAACCAGCTCGTAAAAAAACGGGTTAAGACACTGGCCTATACTGGTGAAACTCTTCGTTTCACTCTAAATGTGGTTCGTAAATGAAACATCCCTAGACAGCTCTCTGACACACACCACATAATAGAGCCCTGCACGGGCCTATTTTTTTATATATTACCCGGCCCGGCCCGTTGTGTTTGAAGCCCAACCCGACCCGAAACCGATTTTTTTTTCAAAAATAAATATCCGTACCCGGCTCGGGCCCGGATAATTTTTAACTAGGCCCGAAACAAACCCGAAAATTACAAATTTTTTATTTATTTATTTAGGGCGTTTAACAACATAATTTACCAATAAATTAACCATGTCTAATGCAGATGCTAATGTAATTTATCAAAAATGCGCTTGTAATATTCTTAATATAATAAAATCGTGAAAATTTCATTCACTTATTCCTACACGCTACACGGCACTCTTAATATTAAAAGTTTTTTTTTACTAAAAGTTCAATTATTACTAAAACTATTTACTAAAAGTTTTTTTTTATAAATTATTGTGTCAAAATAAAATGGAATCCACACTATAACCACTTAAACTTGTCCGTCTATTTTGTACGGTTAAGCTCGCCGTACTAAAATTTCTTTTCGAAGCCGAACTGCTAGCAGGGATACAAAGTATATATACTGCCACTTTTGCTAAATTTAGAAGTTCATGATCGTGATTTTTCCACTAATCTAACACATTTTGGGGTCAATTTGCTAATTTATATTTAAATTCATATAGCTGTCAATTTCTGTCAAAATTTTGATATGATGATAAAGTTCAAAAATGTAGGTTTTTTATCAAGCGGTTCATCGAAAACGTTGCTTTCCTATAAATTTGTCCTCAAATCTGTTAAACCGGAATTATTTTTACTTTGATGATTTTTGTATTCTTCAATCATACTACGCACGTCATAAATTACTTCTTGTTTTTCATTATATGGTAAGATTTTCAGTTGGCGAAAATTTTGCCAAAAGAACAAAGCTATTTTATGAAATTTATGCACTAAAAATTTTTCATTACAAAATTGCCACTACTCTAACTGACGGGCAATTTACAAATAAACAAAGCTAAAATATCTGTTATAAACATAATAGTGATATATTTATTCTACGAATATCAATAATGATAAAAAATTTGCTGAATAAAAAATTAATGAAAATAAATTTCATACAAAAAATATTATTTTTATCTATCCCGAAATAAGCCCGTTATTCCAAATACTAGCTTGTAATATGAGGCCCGAACCCGGCCCGAACCCGAATTAATTTAAGCTTACCCGGCTCATGCAGGGTTCATAATTTGACATGCATCGAATAAAAATTGCTATCGTAATCGCAAAAGCAAGTAAATGAAAAACATGCTATATTTCTTATGTTAAAGAGCAGTTTCCCAACCCGTTTCAGTACCGGGCGCCCTTAATGTATTAAAAAATTTCCGCGGTGCCCCAATTCAAAAAATGGTTTAACTAAATCAGTTGGATGATTATTGAAATATTTGCGCGGCGCCCCTGTAGCACAGCCACGGTGCACAGTTTTGAACTATTACTATTATACGACTTGATTTAACCTATTGTTTGAATTATTTTTATTTTTTATTTTTAAATAGGAACAAATCATTTATAGTAGTAAAATACCTACTTATAAATCAAATAAAATATTATTAATAGTTAAATAATTTTCTGAAATTGAAAAAAAATGTTTCGGTATATTTCTTATTAATTTAATACATAATTAGATACGAAGCAAATGCAGAAAAAATCACTGGAACTATTTAATTTAAATATTGTTGTGACGAAATTTACAAAATTATAAAAAAATTAAATGAAAGCTCTTAGTCTCAAATAACGAATAAAAATTATTATCAAAAAACTGTTGATTTTGATGTGATTGTAGTTTCCTAGACATCCAGCATTCTGTTGGCTTCTTAAACTTCGACCCACCCTACGAAGATCATATATTAATATTATTAAACGTAATATGAAATATTACGTTTAATAATATTAATATAATAATAATATTAATATACGTAATATTTCATATTACGTTTCATAATGCTCGTTTGTGCTTGGATCTGTGATGTTTTAATTAATATTATCGTACATATGTATATAATTAGCAAGGTAACATTGTCACGTCATTTTTTCTTAAGGTCACATGTTAATCCTATAATCCCAGTGATAAGAATTTTTTTGGCATAAACAAGTTAAAACTCAGTTAGAATCAATTTTTCGCAAGAATTGAACGTTTTTAAAATAAAAATTAATGAAGCAGTGTTTAAAAATAGTGTAAATAATTAAAAGTTAATATTAAAATAGTGTTAATTTAGTGTTTTGTGTTAAAACAGTGTGCAGAGGTTTTTAAAGAAGACTTAGTTCTAAATCTTCCAAAGTGACATACATATTTTTTAATTTCAATATTATAACACTAGGTTGTTTAACCCGTCAACAATTACGGGTCTTAAACAAAAATAAAAAAAATTTTTTGACTGTTCGAAATGTAACTAAATATTTCGAAGCTTACCGAAGTGTATATTGACAATAATAATAATAGTTGTTAATTGATATGTTAACACAAAAATAATATAAATTAAAATTATTAGTAGCAGAAAAATAATTGTTTTAAAAAATATTTGGTTTTGATGAAAGTAAGTAAGAAAAATGTGACTTTCTTTTCTTTATTAATATTTTTTCAGTGCTATATTATTTTTTTATTTCTAGGATGAACGTTTTAAATTTTCAAAAATGTAAATATAATGCAGTGAGTAAAACACGCTTTGGTAAAAATGAATAATTTTTACCAAAAATTAACGGCCGAGTTTGGTCATTCATATCAGCGTCACTAGGTGACAACTTTTTTGTGTAAATTTAAAATTGGTTCGAACTATTTTGGTAAAAATTACAAATTGATACATTCAACAGTTTGCACCTTTGAAATTGTTTGTCATGTTGTTATTAAAACATGGTAAAAAATGTCACTTTCTTAAAATGTCATTCAATTTGACATATGTCATAAAGATAAATGATATCTTAGTTATAATGATCATAACCAAATCAGAAGTAGGTTTTACGGCATAAGGAATATTTTTAAATGACAAATTTACATTTAAAAGTCAGTACTACACTATAAAAGTAATCAAAATAACCAGATCTGGTTTAACCTTACAAAAGTGAACGAAATATATTAAAGCGGGCAAACAATTAAATTTTACTGTGTAATAATTTCTCCCGATTTATTTAAAACTGATTTGAGATATAGTGTAAGTACGTTTTTTTCCGTGTGTGCCTTTTCCCGTGTGTGCCTTTTCCCGTGTGCGCTTTTTTCTGAGTGCGTATTAATCCCTGTGTGTATTAATCCGTGTGCGTTTTTTCCGTGTGCGTATTTTTATGTTATATATAAGTAATTGGAAAATATATTTTAATAAATATATTTTAAACTTAACGTCTCAAACCATTTTTAGTTTTAACATTATAAATGTAATGCACTGAGTGAAAATGAATCGTTTTCCCATCTTAAAAAGTTAATGAATAAATAATTCGGAATAATACTCATTATTTGTCCAGTTTTCAATAATGGGCGAAGAGTTGATTCAATTTGAATTGGATGAAGTAAGGTGTATGGCTAGAGAAAGAAGTCTGAGGTGTTGAGCAAGTTCCACATTAAGATAATGATGTGTTGCCAACACAGTTGGGAACGGGTGCACTAGTTATAATTTAAACGCTAAGAAGCGTTTACATATATTTACATACTGTCTTTATTTTTGTGAAACTTGTTAAATAAAGCATGCCTTATTTATTAACGAAGAAACTGACAAAATTTACCTGGGCAGCTTTTCTTTATTCTATTTTACTGTACTGTCTGAGATTCAGAAAAATTCGAAAATGTGGATATCGCAGTGGAGCAATCTGGAATATCAAATTTGTACGCATATATTCCTTCTCATTTTTATTTATCATGTCTTTCCAAGTATCTTACAAAGCAATATTTTATAGATATTCATTAGCTGGTAAAATTTCATCTTATGTGCGGCCCACCTGGTTAATGGTCATGCTATGGCCTGAGGATCATACTTTAAGTAACTCTGATATTAACAAAGACCAAGAAATACAATTGTATTCACCTTTTAGGCTTTTGCTTTCAATAAAATTTATTATTACACCATTGATATTTGTCTACAATTACAAAGTGTAAATCTTATAACTATGATTTGAAATCGCTATGACCAGAAGCGAATATGATGTGTGCGCTGTACGGCTTTGTGGTGTGGTGGACCGAAATCGCTGACGGAGTACGGCACCTTTCACCGTGCCTGGCTTGGCCCGAGCCGAGCCGAACGGGAGTAACGCGAGTGGCGAGTTGCGAGGTCCGCGACAGAAGGTAAGAATCTCTGTATAAAAGTAGACTGCCACGCCTGTGCCCCCAGCAACTGATCTAGTTGGCTTACTGCCGCTCAACGTTTTTTTTTTTTTTTTTTTTAATACAATATTCATTTTCCTTTCTTTTACTATGTGTGTACAGTGATCACGCAATGGCGATTTCTGATCGATGGACAGGTCTGGACTAAACTAAATATTTATGCGTCATAATATTGCTTAACTTGTTGCTAAATTTAATAGGGTTTGGTTTGGCCAAGCGATTAGAAGAGACGATGGCCGATGGATAAAAATTACTAAGTTTCGATGTCACTGTTTCTCAACCTGTGGTGCGCAGACCATTGCTGGTCCGCAACAAAATGTAACCGGTTTACGGATACAATCTTCGTCTAATAGAAATTGTAGATGAAATTAAAAATATTTAAAGTAACATTTCGCAAGTAGATATTTTATTATCGTTGGATATGCAGCCTGAAACTGCAAACGTTAAAAATTGTGTACCTGCTATTTGTCCGCTAATCAAAGGCACGGACGTGAGTTCAATTCCTGTTTCTGTCAAATAATTTGTGTAAAAATACTTATACAAATTACAGGTTCTGCTTAGCCGTTCGCAACCGGCTTTAAACTGTAGGTGCCTTTCTGAGTACGCTAAAAATTGACGTAATACTGACTATATTACTCCCGAATGTACATAGATTGAAATCATGGTCATGTAACCAGGAAACAGGAGGCCTAGGCTCACGGGACCAGAAAATTCATATTTTTTTGAAAAATAATATAATCAAAAATTCCGTTAATCCAAAAAGCGGACAATTAAACTTGAAAATATAAATTTTTAAAGGTATTTCAAGAAAAAAATTTTTTTTTTGGTTTTCTGAGTCCCCCCCCCCCAAAGAAATCCTTGCGCGCTTGTTACCAATTAATGTTTTTTATTTAGTATTTTTTTAGATGTAGACCTATTTTGTGCATTATAATTATAGTGTGTTCAGTCCCTTTTTTTTTTAGTGACCTATTTATGCACACCAAATTTCAACATTCTAGACTTAGCTGTCTATCCACAATTTTTACCTTACAGACAGACAGAGAGGCAATACAGAAGTGGCAATATACAGGTTTCTTCGTTATAGAGAACTTTTCCCACAAGAATCGATCAGTATCGCCACACGTTGAGAAAAAAATTGGTACAGTCACTCTTTTGCTAAGCAAGGACGTACCACCGTCTACAAAACGTATTGCCATTGGTTTCACCTCATTACTTGGAGCATATACGATGAAATCAGTAGACTGTCCTCGTAGGAAAAACAGTCTACCTACTAAATTTCTAAAAGTATTACAGAGATTATATAAATGCTGTTTTTTTTCACGTTCATGACCTTCTGCTACGGCAATTAGCCAGAACAATTCTAATTTTTCGTAATGATATAAAAATCTTAAATGCTGTTATGTCAATTTCATTGAAAATTTTCTAGTTTTAATTTTATGAGTACGATCCTGATATTCAAGGGTGTTAAAACCTTGATTACCACCAATAAACCATTTTACTAACAACCAATTTTCCAAGATTAATTTTAGTAGTACAAAATCGCCTTAAGCCAACTCTGTAAGTATATTTATGCATGCGATTCTAGTTTCGCTTCTGTATGTCCTTAGTTTATAATTTGATTGATAACTGACAACTACACAGACACGAAAATTACCACAGTTTAGTAATTATTTTTTAACACTTAGCCATCGAAAATTTTAGATCGCGTGCCTTTGTTTTAAATTTGAGTGACAGCAAAGTGATGTAAATGAAAATTGTAGTTTTTGAAGAAATTAAATCTCATTTTTACTGATTTTGAAATCACGTTCGATAATATTCACAAAATTATTAACAAAAATAATATTTTTACATGGAACACACTGCATATTTTCGACATTCTGACTTAACTAGTGCACCCGTGCAAAATTATCATTACCTTAATGTGGAACTTGCTCGACGCCTCTGACTTCTTTCTCTAGCCTTAGGCCTTACTTCATGAAGTGCCTTTCTTCAAGAGAACATCATATACCAAGGCGAGTTTTACAGAATACATTATATTTACATTTTTGAAAATAAAGGTAATTTATAACTTTTATTTATTTTTACATTAATATACCATTTTTACCAAAATGTATTCAAAAATATCTCAGATCAGTTTAAATAATCGTGTAAATAAAAAATAAGGTCATTATTATATGGGGATAAATCTGCAAAATATCATTCACATCGGTCAAAGGATATAAGAGTTTTCTTGTTTATGCCTATGAAACCCTAGGCATTTTTATATGTTATTTTATCCCCAGATTCTTAGAGAATAAATCAGCAAAATATTGTTCATATCAGTTAAAGGATATAGGAGTGTCTAAAGCTTCTTGTTTATGCCTACAAAACCCTAAACATTTCTATATAATATTTTATCCGCAGTTTCTTAGAGAATAAATCTGCAAAATATTGTTCATATCGGTCAAAGTATATATGATTATATAGAGTTTTTTGTTTATGCCTACGAAATCCTAGACATTTCTATATGTAATTTTATTAAATTCAGATAAAACCAGCCGCTGAAAAATACCAAAATGTTTTTAGTCAAGTTATAGCTGGGACACTTCGGTAAACTTCGGAATATTTCGTTATATTTCGTTAGGGCGATAGGCACGCGCCCACCCAGGGACACACGTTGGGCTATTATATTATAGATAAACTATTCCGAACAAAAATGTCATATTATCCATTTTTCCATTCAAGTGCCTCTTTGGAGATGGTATTGGCAAGCTTCCTCAGTATGTGTTCTATCCACTTCCATTTCTGGGTCATTATTTCTGTCGCAGTTGATTTTTGGTTCACTAGACTCCATAGATATGTGTTAGGGTCAAAGATGTTGAAGATTTTTGCTTTTGTTTACTCGTTCAATAACTTTTAAATCAATTTTTAAATGTGGGTTCGTTTCTTTATTGAGTATTGAAATCTTCGTTCATATCAAAAATAAAGTTGTTTCATGTACGTACATAACGTAACTTTAAACTTAAAACATCTCCGCAATAAAGGCAATAAAGCCAGCAGACATTATCAATAAACATTTGACATTGCAGGGGCGTTATCACCCTAAGAAATGATGTCTTGTACGTTAACGGAAGACGTTACGTATATATACAGTACTGACATCTACCCACACATCCAACAACTACTTAAATCCTGGACCAGTTGTTACTTTACATAATACGCCAAACGTATTTTTTATATGGAAACCAATTGACGTCTTCGATAGTGAAGTATAAAAACAAATAGAAACTGGTTAATCAAGATATTTATGAGTTTGATAATTTGGCAGGAACAACTTGTCAATGGCGTAACTTATGAAGTAATTGGTAGGGAACATATCTTCACATACCGAGCCTATCACACCTTAAAACATCAGTAAGTTATTGCAGCATTTGTTTAATTAGATTGCCCATTGCGTCATCACAAGCCAGCTTATTTATTTATAGCTTATTTGACAGGTCAACTAATTCAGAAGTGTTTGATATTAATAATATTATTTTTGACATAATGCACACCTGTTAAAAAATGGGACTACGTGAGGAAAAACTAAACAAAAAATCACTAAACTCGGTTTGAATCTAATATGTAATCATGGTAAAATTTTAGATTAGTGGTATCTAAAGTAAAAAACCCAAAGGGTACGTGAATCAATACTAGAAGGTATGTGTGAAAAATTGTAATACCTAGTTATAACAGAAGAAGATAATAAAATACTCAGTTAGTTTCAAAGAATAAAACAAGTTTATTTGATACCTATTTCAGCCTATGAAGCCATCTTCAGAAATACAAAGGGTTTACAGAAATGCATTCATATGAATAAAAAATTTACAAACTACGAGAGAAAAAAAATTACAAACTCGTATTAGAGAGGAGAGGGTATTGGAACAAATGTGGCTATAATTAGGAAAACCCTACCTAGAGGTTTAAGAAGAGGCGACCATCTAAACTCAACTTGTTCATTCATAAGATTTCTGGACTTGATCGCTCTCTTGATTTCAATTGTATTAGAGGTATTTGAAGAGACCTGAGGTTAAAATTTTTGGATTTCTCGTGATTTATTTAGTCTAAAAAAAATTTGAGGCCTTATTCATTTGGCGTATTTTAAAATTGCGATCAATTTTAATATAGCATGATTTATAAAAATTTTCATTTTCGCATGGAGGTATCTCAAAAAGAAAATGGGATAAAGACTTATTGATTAGATGAGTTACGTCCGTATGTTAGTAATTATAGTTGAAGGTAATGGGATTCGGACCAGTCAGAAAATAAAAACAAATTTATTAACTTCGCTAACGTTTCGATTTTAATTTAAATCTTCATCAGAGCTTAGTTAATAGTCACGATATAAAATAAAAATTTTAAAATTAATACAGACCACATCATATTGTCCGGTATTGAACTCAGAGATAAGCAATTGATTATTCAATTGCTTATCAATTTATTTTTGGTCAAAATTACAACATTTTAGGAATTTATTAAATTTTGTTGGAAAATTGTTATACTTATACATATATAAATACGGGTACTTCAGCTAGTTATAAATATCATAAAAATGTAACACGATATTATCTTTTTCAATAATTATTTTTGTAAGAAATAAATTTGTTTAAATACTTCCTGGTGACGGTTGGTGTGGTGGCCACCATTGATTTTTTGTGAATAATTGGATCTTCGTGTAATCTATAATAAAAAATTAATCATTTTATTTGAGTAATTTGTTTTTCTGAGTTATTGACTGTTAATATCAGCTTGAATATAAACAAATTTCATCAATCATATATATGAATAATTAAATACTGTTTAGATTAAATGACGCACAAAATTACATATTGAAATCAAAAATGAATAGACCAGCAGCACATAAACTTTCTATCAGTTCATTAATTAACTCAACTTATATTTTGATTGAATGTGAGCCAATTTATAACAGTAAAAAATTTATGATTCGAAATGAAAACACCATTAGGAGCAAATTTTATGATAGTATTAAGAGCAGATTAGTATTTCAATGTGTACTATTATGAAAACATAAAACTATGATTTAAAATATTGTCACCTAGAGAAATTGTGTTTAAAACAAATCGGTTCGAATTTATACATAATTAACACATAGGAGAATAATGAAAAGGAAGATGCTAACCCTAAAGAAGAGGGGAAGTCATGAAACAATAAGGGCCAAAACAGGATCTATTTAGGAACAGACTGAGACATTAATTTTTACCTGGGGATTACCAATCTGGGGTCCAATTCTTGAACTCATCCGTAAATTTTCGTGTGCAACCAAATTCGAATAGTCACTTTCGTATGCGAACGCTCTGAAGTGTAAAGTGGTATTCTCGAATGGTATTCGAAACTAGCTAACTATTTCCAGATGCGTTCGAACGGCAAATGTAAACGTAGTATACACCACGACCTTACAACCAATAGCAAAGTGTCACGTGATGTATTTAAAAAGAGAGAAATGATATAAATGTAAAGAGGGAAATATAAAAAATTTCAAAACTCTAATTATCTTACAACTAAGTTTTCCTAATCGCCTTTTTCCTAATTGCTCTATTGATGATAGTATATATTTGTTCAGTTTTGTAAACTCTTTGTATTGTGGTGATCTCAGCCAGCTACTCCAGATCTACATCTGGCGATATATGCAGATGTCACTGCTATATTCTGTCAGGATAAATCACCAGAATATATAACCACCACCATAAATGACTATATTAACCCTTGCCGGACCATTTATAGGTCAAATTTGCCCCGAAAGTTGAATTTTGTTAAGTAACTCTTTTATTTTTTAGATTTATTTAATGTCGTACTAGGACTTTTCCTTATATATTAAAACTATTTATTTTATGATGATAAACTTTTTTTTTATAAAGCCGATTTCTTATTTTACAGTACGGGTCTAGCCTGACCCGATTTTGGGATTTGTTAGTAATGTCTTATATCAATACGTAATGCGTAATTACACACCTGCAATAATGCAAGTTTTGACATGTTTATTAGTTTCACAGTTGCTTTTTCATCATATCTCAATCGACTGAACTAAGATACTGTTTGTATTATAATATTATTATTATTAATATTACAGAAGATCCGAGCAGTTCAGGAAATAAACGAGGCCGTTGTTTTAGTTGCCACGGAAATGATAACAAATATTCAAAGAAATGTGACAAATGCAATAAATTCGTTTGTCCAAAACATTCAACTGTAATAGAAATAAAACAAATTACTTGCAATTACTGCCAAAAAGATGAAGATGGAGAATAATTAAAATTCTTCTGATATATTATGTGTAATTATATTTTTGTGTCTATGTAATTATTATATTTTGTTATATATTACAATTATGAATTCTGTTTGATTTTCATGTAAGTTGGCAATGTCCTAAATATTTTTTTATAATGATTTACTCACTTTTATTATTCAAAATTAAATAATTTAGACCCTATTCTGTGATTTTTGAAATGGTGTTAAATTAACAGGTTACTATGAAAACATACCATGTACAAGTAAAATTAACATCTTAAGATATTGTTAAAAGTTACAGAATAGGCCCCTTAAGTGGACATAAATATAAAACTTGAAATATGGGTCTTAAACACATTTTGAAAAGTGGGTCACGTATGACCCATTTTAGGTCACAAAAAAATCAAAATTATTTTTGTCCGGCTAGGGTTAAAAAAGCCGAACACTGGTATAAAAGATGGCGAATCAAAATAAATGCAGACAAAACCACAGCAATACTATTCTCTAAAAGACGACATCTGCCTTTCCAGAATATTTCACTAAATGGTAAAATTATAAAATGGAGTTACGACAGTAAATACTTGGACGTCACACTAGACAAAAAATTATTATGGCATAATCATATTACAAATATTTTAAACAAAGCATATAGCAGACTCTACTTACTATACCCTATGATCAATCGACGTAGCAAACTCAATTATTCAAACTCCATCCTTCTATTCAAATCTTTAATACAAACTATTCTAACTTACGGATCACCAGCCTGGGCCTTTGCCGCAAAAACACATTTGTATAAATTACAAATTATACAAAACAAATATTTAAGAATCGTGGCAAATTGTACATACTATGTCCGCAATACAACTCTACTAAGCGATTTAAAAGTAATACCTATCCAAGACATCATAGTTTAACAAGCACATTAATAAATTTAAATATTTAGAATACATTACCGAGTGTTTTATTTTGAGTTCTACTTTACATTTTGTTTAAGAAAAAACAAATGGAAGCTCTTCGTACTCAAATAACGAATAAAATTGAATATTAAAAATTATTGATTTTGATGTGATTATAGAACAAATATTCCTACATTCAGTATTATTTTGGCTTCTTACACGTATTAAAGACCTACAAAACTCTTAAATGTGTGAAAATTCACACCACATCATTTTTATTTAATTATTATGAAAGCCATAAGTTCTGATAGATACATAACTTAGTTAGCTAACAGTTCTTGAGAACCTCTTCAATTGCTTCTTCTTTTTCTTGTAATGAATTCCATAACTCTATCACGCAATCTAGTTAAGAAGGAAGTCATACAAATGCGTCAGACATATTGTACTTTAATTATCATTAAAGATTACTTCTTCTTATTACATCCGAGTGGAATGCATTGCACAGTAAAAGGAATTCGAATCGATACAGCTGATTAATTAATTCAGATATGGATCAGTCACCGTGTATAAGTCATATGAAGATAAGTATACTCAAGAGTAAGTCATGAGGAGATAGCACTCTTAATGGTTCAAAGATGCTCTGATGCTTTGCAGAAATTATAACTCAGCTGTTTCGGATATTTTAAGAACGTAAATAAAGATATTCAAGCACTGTAAAACATTAATATTCGATAACCGTTTTTCCAAGTGCTGAATTATTTGAAATGCATTATTTCAAATATTTCCTAGTATTTCAAATAAATCTTATATTTCAAATAGAGGAGAAAGTCCTAATATGCCCCCCCCCCTTTGTTTTTTATCGGTAATTTTTTAGGTTTTTGAAGAAATAATCCTTAAATTGGGATACATCTAGCCCAAAAATAAAGTGATTCAAACTACGAAAATTTGAAAAATGTGTCAAAATATCGTTAATCTTGTTTCTTAAAAATTCCACATATCTATTGCCCTTTTGCCCTATTTTTAGACTCACTACTTACGGCCTAAGAATATTATAAGGTCTATGAAAACAAGGTTCAATTAACAAAAACTAACAGGAATTGGGAATGAAAACAAATTTTCAAAATAAAGAAATGCTATATTATTGTAGATTAATTTTACATTTTGTGTCTTAATAACTTTTTTTCCCATAATTTCAAATTTCTCATATATATGTATATCAAGTTTCATCACTCTATAGTTAATGAGTTTAAATTTTGTTATGTCTGTTACGGAATGCGTGGGTATTAAAGAGACATAATTTTGTATGTACCATATTAAGATTCCGTCCAAGATTAAGGTTCCTACTTAAAGTAATCTGCCATTTTTATTATATTTACATTTTTAAAACCCGTTCTTTTTCAGTAGATACCACAGGTGATAAATAAGAGTGGCTAAATTATATATAATGAAATAATGATGTACTTCGCTCATTAAGTTAAATCAGATGTATATTAAAGAATTATTCACACGTTTTGTACACAGTAATTTTCAATCATTTAGATCTTCTAGTTCAGTGAGCATATTTTAATCTATTAATGGGTATATTCAAATTACTTTTTTGTTAGTTTTTGGAGATAATCACTTACTTAATTCTTCTCTTGTACCGTTAGTTTTCTAGAAGTACGCTAACTTTTCCTATTTCTTGCCGTCTTTACATCTCCTAAGTGTTTTCTCTTTATATTGTCTTTAATTTCATCATCTGGGTTATATTCTTTTCTCTTTCATGCCTTTCTTGTCTCATACACTATCTTTGCATACCTATTTTCATACTAATAACGTACTCAAATACCAATAAATTAAACAATAAATAAATAGAATAAAAGTCTATTCGAATATTTGAAGAGAATCTATATGATGGCAACGCCCTGTAAATGGGCCAGTTACCATCGAATATAAAAAATATATAATAAAACACATTAAAATAAGATTTCACACATAAAACAGTAAGTTCGATTTCCTCAGTAAGAGTATCAGCCTGCCCATGAGTACCCTGTCGTCATCTAAAGTAACTAACCGGTCATAGCACAGGCCAAATCTCTTCCTGGCATCCTCGGTTTGAACACACTTGGTTAAACTGTGTGACCAGGGCCGTAACTAGCTTTTTTCCGGGCTCTAGGCAAGATTTTATAATTGGGCCCCTTTAAACACTATATATAATAAAAAAAGGTCCTCACTCAAATACAAGTGATGAATTATTATATCAATATTTTCCTTTCTGCCCCCCCCCTCGATCTGGGCCTGTACCCCTGTTGCCCTTGTCTAGTTACGGCACTATGTGTGACATAGACAAATCTGTGTTACACGTCTCATAAATAGGAGGCTCTTCACCTCGAAGGAGGTGTCCATGGGTCTACCAACAGTGGTTTATAAGTAGGCGTGTGATTGCGGTTTCCTCCCTGTGGTTAATCTTGCAGGAAGAACTCCATGGCTTAACGTCTCAGAGAGAGATCTTTACGTTTTTACAGGAGCCGTAACAAGTATAAAATTCTTATGAATGCTAGTTTATTTTATATAAATCAAATTGATAACAGCTCTTTGCCTTTCAAACAATAAAGCTGATAAAAATGCATATCATGGTCATAGTAATAAGTCAAAATTCCAATGCATTGTGCAAATCTATAATTCATCTCTTTGTGTTTTTACCTTCGATCGGGTAAGAATTAAACCGTCAGAGTGCGCAGTGCACGGTACACTGTGTACTCGTGTATAATTATGTGCTTGTTTAAATAATAGCTGATACTAATAACGGCAGGCATAGCCAAGGAGGCTGAGGTTACAACAGACTAAAGAATCGGGAGCTGTATTTATTCAGCAACGTACTAACTATCACATCAGTGGCGCACAACGATCTAAGAACTCTATGAATTCGCTAACAAACTAAATATCTGTAAAGCATTCTCAATAATTTGCAGTAGAGACATGCACTGGTGTACCCAGCTGGTTTCCACCAATTTCAAAAAAACGGTTGTTAAAATGTAAGGCGGTTTTAAGAAACTGGTTGTTTCAATTAACAGGGGTTTATAATAAATCGCCGTTTTTTTTGTTTGTACTTATATCTAGAAAATACAAATATAATACAGAAAACTTTAAATATGTATAACCCCTCCTCGTAATTTTTTTATTCAAATTTCACTTCGGGGGGTTGGTTCCTCTCTGGATCCACCCATGCTCTCACTATGAAAGCTGATTTACATAAATTGGGGTTACACCACTGGACATCCATCTAAACAAGTGTTCTGTCTTCAGGTGCTCTCGCTAACTGTTCGATTGTTGAACAGTTAGTTTCTTTCATTAGGCATTAACATTGTTCTTCTTCGGCCTCTTCCTCGCACCACCGGAGTTTTGACAGTTTTTCTTTCATAATATGACCAAAGAAGCTCAACTGTCTTCTCCTTACTTCGTTCATCAACTGTTGCGTGGTGTCATTTGGTTTAAATCTTCACTGTTAGTCTTTTTTCCAATTTTTGGTTCAGTATGCAGCATTCAGATCTGTACAGCAGCATACTCCACAGATACCACTTTATGACACGTAATGTCGTCCGGTTATAGATGTTGTTTTTAGTGAAGTAATTCTTCACTGGATATATGGGTTAAAATTACAGAGTTACTGACAGACTGCAGTCAAGACTTCCAAATCGGTTTTCGGGAACCTGGAATTCAATTGAATAAGTACTTGTGTACTTACAATCATGGTCAGCAGTATAAATTCAGCCTTTTATATGTATTCATATCATCCGCTTAGCCAATTCTTTTTGTATGCTTCACAGGTAGTCTGTATATCCTTTTTTTTGTTATTCTCGGGCTCTCGAGTACTTCTTGCATATATATGCATATAAATATTGCCCACGTTAGCAAAATTTTGGCTGCTAGTTAGTAAAAGGACGAATGCTACAAAGAAGAGTTTTTATCAACAAAAATAAGAGAGGGTATACGGGTTTCGGCCTCATCGTGCACCCAAAAACATGTTTTTTAGGGATACATTTGTCTCGAAATTGAACGTGAGGCCACCGTAAGATAAAATTGGTTGCGGAATTCTTTAGATCTCTTCATTGCTCAGGTGTCGTACGCCCCTGATCGGGAGGTAACATAGCGGAACTACCGATTAACCTAACCTTAACAACATGCACTTACTGATATTCTGATATTTCTTACACTCAGAATTTATCTAGCGGAAAACAAAATGTCAATTGTTAAAGGAAAAACTATAATTGAATGCCTTTTTCACCAAGGTTGATGGCAATGGCAGGAAGAACATTACACTTCTTTAATCATTCTTTTATGTCATAATCTCCATCGCAATTATCAAGTAGGCTTTAGAAAAATTCATATTAGTATTATGTAAATAAAATGATTTCGCATCCGGTCTAAATGTTTCCTCCATTAGGAATTTATATTGTTCTATTTACAGAAGTTTATATGGCTCATTTTGTGTACCTAAGTCAATAAATGAAGCATGTAAGTACTAAAACCGTTACTCTAGTACAGGGGTCGGCAACTCGGTGCCCGCAATTTCTAAGTGCCCGTCTAACCATGCGAAATTCTATTTCCGAGCCGCTTTTAGTAATAAAAGTACTGTCAAGAACACTATAAGTGTTATAGTTTTATAAATAAATTTAATTTAATATTCATTAAATTTTATTGTAAAACTAAATTTTTAAACTATTCCCAATAAAGACCCAATATGAAAGAAAGCAATAATAAAAATGGTAATAGAAAATTATTGCGATGGAAATGCTACCACCCATCAATTTGCCAAACATCTTGAGCCAAACACATTATTGGAAGAATTTAATACCAGATTTGAAGACTTCTACGAATTGGAGGCATTTTTAACATTTTTATTAATCCTTTTTCTGAAAGAGAGTATGATATGACTAATAAAATCGCAACATATTTCGGTATTTCCAATAAAGAGGACTTAGAATTGGAAGTTATAAATATAACAAATGACATTGCATTAAAATTACATCGTAACGAAGAAAAATTCTGGAACTTGGTGAATGGGAATAGCTACCCATTGTTGAGTAATGTGCTCTAAAATTGAAGTCTCTCTGCGCGTCCACATATGCTTGTAAATGTATGTTTTCTAATATGAAATACTTAAAATCAAAATACCGAACAGGCCTCATTGACGCTCCTTTGGACCAATGCCTGAGAACTGGAAATTCTACTTATGTCCCACATTACAACGAATTGGCCGCGAATTTTCATTGTCAAATATCACATTAATTATCACTTTGATATTGTGTATTTTTTTTAATGAAAATTAAAATTTTAAATTGCATAAATATTTTTATGTTTAAATTTAACCCCCCCCCCATTTCTTCGTCCCACGGTGCCCGCCGAACTCCCGCATTTCTGAAATATGACCACTTAGTAAAAAAGGTTGTCGCCCCCTGCTCTAGTACATAAACTTAACGAAAACACAATAAAACATTTGGCTACTAGTTCGCCTGCTATTTTTTGTGAATTACTAATAAACGATGTTAAAGTATAAACCTAGAGGTACGAGGCAACCACAGAAACCATCTAAAGCACGGATTGGCATATATATATATATATATATATATTTTATATGTGAAGGTCCGGATTGTAAATTTTCAGAAACTTTGCTAGCCGAGAGGAAAATTTAGACTGTTACTAAATAATCAAGCACTACAGAGAGTATTTAATATAAATTCATAAATGTTAAAGAAGAACACCCATGCTCTCCAACCACTGCATGGCATCTGGGGAGATCTCATTCAGCTCTACAATACCGCCAGAGAATCTTAGTAGAGGACAATCATTCCAGATATGTCCAATAGTTTGATAAGGAGCTCCACAATCACATTCTGAGGAAGATGACAAACCCTACTTACACAAAAATTCGTTGCATCTACCATGACCAGTTCTTATGCAATTAAGTTGTTTCCATATGAGTCTAGGGAGATCGAAACCAGCCTTTTATTGAATTTCACTGAAAACTTTGTAACAGTAATTATAGCAAGATTAGGTACTTAAACTGGTGATAAATAACGGACTACTTCCTCAAATTCAATTAATAAATATTTAACAGCATCCACGGGGAAATTAAAATCCAATAACTGTGATTGACAGAATTCGCACATTCAAGTATTAAAAACTAGGCCTCCAGGCTCAGAGAGATCGACTTTTGACAGGAGATACACATGAAACAAGTCTTAATTTAGATAAGAAATTTGATAAAAATCGAAAGTACTGTACGCTACTAGGTCACAGATTTTTTAACTATATTTCAACATGTTGTGATACACCAATTGTTAATACATTTGTTTCAACATGAAGAATGGTTGAGAGTGTTGAATTATGTTTATACACTGATTATATAGTGATCAATTTGAATGGCCGAATGGAGAATCGAAATTGATAATGAATGAATCAAATAATAGTAATTATGTTTATTTCTGATTGGTCAGCACTTTCAGTTTTTTTATTGACACGATTGATGTAGCATCTAATGTTCAGTGTGTGCTCATTTAAAAAGGTTCTACCCTAAATATATTGTATATATTAACTAAATGGTGTACCTCTACTTTTTTATTGAAAAGTATTTATGAAAATAAATATTTTCTTATTCTTAACACATTATTTCATGTACATTTTTGAAGTTGTAGCATTTTATTGAAAAAAATTGATGTGAAGTGTGAATTTTCACACATTTCAGGATTTTGCAGGTATTTAGTAAGTGAATGATGATTAATTGGGATGCCAAAACAAATATTATGTCAAAATATTTTTTTATGAATTTTAATTCGAATGCCTATTACCATTATTTAAGTTTCTATAAATGTGCAGTATTTTTTTTTATATATCAAGGTTCATTAAGATTTTGAAAATTGCGCCTATGGCTTCCATTGGTTGTTTTTAGTCATAGCTCCTCCCCTTTGAGTTCGTGTACATTCAAATATAGAATTAAATTATAATTTCAACAATTTCCACTGGTTATTAAATTTACGCTTTTAAAAATTAAATGCAACAATTGCCAAAATATAACTAGAATTTTGAAAAAATAATTTAAACAATATAAAAATGTAAAAAAAATAAATAAAAAATAATATTGTCTACTCTCGTAGGATTCGAACTGTACCAAGCCACTGTACCAAGATACACGTTACTGTTTAGTGTGTTATATAACTATAAGTTTTAAACAGCAAAAAAAAAATGCTTTTTTTTCCAAAAACATAATCTGATCAAAAATTTCTTTCGTACTATTCCGGTTCACACCAATGTACATTACTTAGAATTTTTTCAGATTTTTAGTTCAAACCATCTGGGCTATTTTTAGGGGGATATGTTTTTTAGATGTTTTAGTATTTTTCCTATGTGCGGGTCAAAGAGTTGTATAAGCATGCCAAATTTCAACTCTCTAGGTTTAGCCGTTTGGCTACAATTTTTACCGAACAGACAGACAGACAGACAGACAGACAGACAGACAGACAGACAAAATGACGGTATAAGGGTTTTTTGGTCATACCTACAAAACCCTAAAAACACACAGGAAGAATCCCAATATTAGTTACTTGTTCAATCCTCCCCCCCATTAACAACTAGCTTTTATATTCATGGTTTTTTTTTTTGCAATATTTATAGCTTCTGCGAAAAATAAAGTATAAGATATATACTCACAAATTTGAAAATATGATAAAACAAGTGAATCGTTAGGCGCCATCATACTACGTGTGTAAATTAAGTAACCGGACTGGCAACATTTGGGACGCGGGACTTGGAGGGGCGGAAGGTGAACAAGTGATACGCCTTCAGTAGTTTGAACTCGTTAGAGTAATTTTGTTGTCCGTAGCGATTTTTTTCGTGAAACAGTTTTTTCTATTGCATTCTAAAAATGAGTGACATTCATTTCAAACAACGGTATGCTATCAGGTTTTGCTTCAGACTTGAGCACAGTGCAACGGAAACTTTTGCAAAACTTTAGCAAGCCTACGGAGACAGTGTTTTGTCAAGGACCCAGGTTTTTTGGTGGTTTAAGGCATTTTCAGAAGGAAGAGAGTTGATTGAAGATGAATCACGCAGCGGAATGCCTTCATCTTCAAGAACCGATGAAAATATCGACAGAATACGGCATCTTGTGCATTTAGATCGTCGGTTGACAGTCAGAATGATCGGAGAAGAGTTGAATTTGACTCACACTACCGTTCATCAGATTTTGACCAATTAATTAGGGATGAGAAAAATCTGCGCATAAATGGTTCCAAAAAACAATTTCAATAAATGAGGTTTTGGCCAGTAAAAACATTCCTGTGGCTCCTCAGCTTCCTTATTCGCCTGACTTGAGTCCTTGTGACTTTTTCCTTTTCCCAAGATTGTAAAATCACCTCAAGGGACGTCATTTTGGGAGACTCGAAAACATTCAAACGTCCGTAACCGACCAGCTGAAAGATATTCCAGTATCCGAGTTCCAGCGCTGCTATGAGGATTGGAAGAACCGTCTCCAGCGCTGTGTGGATTCCCAAGGAATTTATTTTGAGGGAGACTATATTGAATTGTAATTCTATTAGATTAATTCTTTTTTTTTTTAATTCAATACGGTTACTTAATTTACACACCTCGTATACTCGCGAATTTGGAAATATGCTAAAAGTTAATCGACAGGTGCCATCAAGGTAGTCAAAACACTGGGTATCGAAATAGGCAACTATACGTCGAAACGGCTCCTGATTGGAAAAAGAAGAAATTGCAGTAAGTATTGTTTAACGGTTTGCGTACATTTT
Source organism: Liopterus haemorrhoidalis (assembly GCA_963971575.1). NCBI lineage: Eukaryota > Metazoa > Arthropoda > Insecta > Coleoptera > Dytiscidae > Liopterus > Liopterus haemorrhoidalis. Next base: position 41,667,125 of record OZ020619.1, read on the forward strand.
TATGAACTTACAATCAAACTTATTCGTTTTTTCTAATAAGGAAGCAATAAGCATATCTAAGCACGTGCTAAACTGCGACGGAAGTGTCACGTATTAAAATAAGACTTACACCATTTAGTTTTTAGTGGCGTTTAGTGTTTAAATCAATTTTCTAAAGAAATTAATTTGAGGAAATGGACACTTTGCTTACATTTCTCGATTATTAATCTTTATGCTCTCAAAAACAAATTATAATTACATGCGTAAACAATATTTTTATCCTCTCTAATAGCTTAAAAAGTTAAAATAGATATTGCATTCTCTTTTTTATCAGCATTTTAATTTGTATTACAAAAACTGTTTCATAATGGGTATTTTATTTTAAAAAACAGGAGAGAAAAAGTTTCACGCTATATCTTGTTCCATATGTTAAACTAAGCGCACGCGAGTTAAAAAAAAATAATTTGAAGTGTGAATTTACATATATTTCAGGGTTTTGTAGATATAGAATAAGTGTAAAAAGCTAACAAAATGGATGTTAGTGTTTAGGACAATATTTCTTCTATAATCACATCAAAATCAACACTGAGCTTGCATTTAATTTTTTTAAAGTAAATTTAAATAATATGGAAAAAATTCAGAACACAATTTAAACTAAAAAATCCTAGCGATTTTTCTGCATTTGCTTCTTATCTAAGTCTTCAATAAATTAATAAGATATATATTGATAAATTCCTTAAATATGTCTTCTAGGATTATGTAGTTTGGGGTCCTTTTGTCCAGTCGAAGTGTCCACCTGATAAAAGTTTAATGAATTCTCTCTACTTCTTCATATTCTTTTCAGTCCCATATCTCTGCTCCATATAATAAAATACTCCGTATTAAGGCGTCGAATAGAAATATTCTTTTTTGGCAATCTTTTCAGAATTTCTTTTTCCCGAAATTCCATACCTGGCCTAGTATACTTCTGGCTTTCTTTACTCTGTATTTGATGTGTGCACTGTCTCCATTGCTTTTCTGGAAGATGTAACCTAGGTACCTGATTTCCTTGACTTGTTTTATATCTTGATCTTTCCATTTCCAACTTTCTTTCTTTTCTCTCCCGCCTCCCTTCCTGAATTATATTATTTTAGATTTTTCTGGGCTAAGTATCATTTTCTTTTGATCTAAATATCGTGTAAATCTTAAAATCATGTCTTTCAGTTCGTCCGGCTTTTTAGCGATTACGACCATGTCATCTGCGTAGGATAGTGTCCATATTTTTTTGTTTCCTATTTTGATTCTACCAGACTGCCATTTTTTCATATTTTCTTCTAGGTCAGCCACGTATATCGAGAACAGAATAACCCTATTATTAATGATTTATTCCTCTTTGATAACTTAAAAACAAATAACTAAAATAATTCAAATAATAGGTTGATCATGATGTATAATAGTAGGTGGAACTTGCACACATGAATTCAATTCTCAGCTGTAAAAAATTGTTTATTATATTTTTAATTTCAAAAGAAAACATACACTACTTTAGCCAGAAATACAAAAAGTCCATAATATTATTAGCCATGAATAAAAAAAATAATTTTGTCAAAAACACAAAAACTGCTGTAATTTCTAAAAACGCAAACTGATCAAAAATTCCTTTCGGACGTATCCGGTTCAGATAAATGTACATTACTTTTACATTCAAATTCTAATGTAACACACAGGGGTGTTAAACACAGGGGTGTTAAACACAGGGTGTTAAACACAGGGTGTTAAACACAGGGGTGTTAAACACAGGGGTGTTAAAGAGTGCGGGACAGTGATTTTCTTAGTAGAATTTTGAAAAAAAAAGAGTTACAATTTTGAAACTAAAAAACTACTATCTGCTCCTTAACCCACGTCTTAAGAGTTTTTTTCTTGACACCACATAATAAAAGTAATAAAAATAAAAAATATTATTTTTTCAACGACACAAAAACTACGAAAATTTTATGGGGCGTGCTTCAGAGGACACGTAAAGTTGGCAATCTCGGCTACTGTAAAAAGTAGTCGTTAAGTTATGTCAGAGAGGGCTAGTTGCGACGTGAAAATCTCTGACAACTAGGGATTATACCATACGAAATAAAAAAAAGAGACTAATTTACTTAAAGCTGAGTCGACCCTTGAGTTATCTGAACAATACCGGAATGAAATTTCTGAAGGGGTGTCCGGAATTTGAACCAATATGCCTGTGCTCTGTTTAACTGTGTAACCACTTCTGTTTTATTAAATTTAGGCAAACAAGGATATTATGATAACTAATAAATAGAGCCATTGTTTAAAACAGATCATTAATTTAAAAATCAGTTTTTTACAATATGCAAATGATTCAGTATTTTGAAAGTTGTAAATCTGACATAAAATATTTAAATATGCAAGACGGCAGTAGCCTTGCGACTATTCTCTATGATCTACAAAACCATGTAGGGAAAAGTAGATTTTTGGCATTTCTGATCTCAGATCTCATGGTCAATAAGGTGTTCCAAAATTTATAGCTTAATGATAAGGGCTGTAAAAAAACTAATTAATTACTTTAAATGACCTTGATTTCAAATCACAACAATTTTTATGTTGTGGTATATTTTACAGTTAACTGTTAATCTATGAAAATTTTTGCATAAAATTTTATTCTCAGATTAAGAACTAGATTCATGAATTTGAAGTAGGTCATTTTTGGATCATTATTTTTGAATTAGCTTATTATTTAACTCGCAGATACAAATACACAAAAAACAAACAAATAAATAAAAAACTCAAAGTGCCAAACTTATCGCATTTTTTTGAAATAAATTACTAACCCTAACCTAACCTTAATCCAATCCAAATAAATCATAATTGAAGAATGAAAATATCTGAGCACTATGATAGAATCTGAGTATACCACAGGAAATATGACGCAGATAATATTACGTGATATAGATGTTTTCAAAGACATATAACACAAAATAAAAAAACATCGGTGGCCACCACTACAGAATACATAATCATATAATATACAAATATTTACATGTTTTAAAATTCTAATACTAAATCTAGAATTTCATATCCTTTTCATACCAGATGTTTAAGTTCGGATGTTAAAATGAAGGAGAGTTAAAGTGTTGGTGTGAAAGCGCATGGCCTCGGTTTAAACCAAGCAAGCTTTAGTACGCATATCTGCGTGTTAAACATAGTCCGCATTGCCAACAAAATTTCTATTATAAAAAAAAATACAGTTTGAATTTGTGCTGTCAACATTTTATAGTATCATAAGAAAGTATACTGTATTTTCTCGACGTTATAAGAAGTTTATACTTATTGTTTTACTAAAATTATATATTTTAATAATATATTTAATACAATTATAGAGCTACAATAATTGAGATAAACTGTATCGACTTATATGTTAATACAGGTGTAATATATTCTTTATTGTAGTATCTTTATTGTAGAATGGAATGAAATATCCATATTTGTTTATAATAATTCAAAATGTGTGTCTGCGCAGACAGTTTAAAACTAGTAATTTCCTGACGGTAACTTAAGAACAAAATTACTGTAGCAGATGGCAGCACCGGAGATTTAAACAATTATTTTCACTCACAACATTTAAGTTCACTCGTCTTAAAGTTCTAGTGTGAAAAGGGTATTAGTTACTATTTCTACACACCGATTACACACCGAGCGATCATTTATTTGGTAAATTTAATAAATAAAATATTTCCCTAAAGCAAAAAAAAAATAAATAAATAAATAAGTTAGTGATATAGCAAATGCAGTTGATATTATTATTATTATTATTATGTATGACATAATGCCTAGAGGTCAGAGAATTTCAAGTCACAATTAGCTCTCTCTGGCATATTCTAATTATGGTAATAGTTTGTACGGTAGCCGAGGCCGCCAACTTTACATGCCCTCTCAAGCACGCTCCATATTCCCGAATATTAACCCTTTGCACTCCAGCCTAGTGACTCATATAGTATAGAAGTACCAACAACTCCAGCACTATATTAGTTACTTTCGTACATTAGTAAGTTTTTGCTATTAAGTCATTTGTAGGGGAGGTTTTTAAACATTTTAATTTTTAGAGTTTTCCCGCCATAACTCTCCCAATATATATCCAATTAAAAAAATGCTAAAGTTAAAAGATATGTCTTCTTATTCTAAACCATTCTTGTAATTTAAGTTTTTGCTGATTTTACGTTGTTGTTTTTTTTTTTTTTTGTCTAAATGTCAAGATAAACACGCTTCAGTTTATACAAAAGCGCTCAAATAAGCAAAACAAGCTAGCACTCGTAGCAGCGACAGTGGATTTAAAGTTCATATTTTAAATGTCGCATTATCGGCGACAACGAAGTGCAAAGGGTTAATTCAGAGATACAGGTACTCATTTAAGGTAAGGCTGAGTGGGCCTACGGTGGCAACGGTCAAAATTTGTTTTGAAAAGTCCATTGCCCGTATTGGGATCGATCTAGCAATCCCTTACAAAGCGAGTTGACCACTACGCTATTGCAACCACAGTACCTAATAGCCGTAGATGCAATTAATCTAAATTCACAGAGATATGCTACAACTACCAGTTATTTTATCTTAAAAAATGACTTTATTTCTAAATCGAACAACATTCTTTTAGAAATCGAAATAAATATTGTCAAGAAATGTAAAACATCCTAATTAAACTATGAAAAACATCAATATATTTAGTTATTTACCAATATTTTTGGTAACATTCCGTTACTAAATCAGCTTCACTTATTTTTAACTGAAAAAAAAGTAGTTTGAATAGATTAAGATCTAAATCTGCATTTATTTGCGTAATGTTAGTGAGAAGTGTACAGCAGCACACTCTAGCGTCTGCTTATGTAATTGCTGACAGGTTAATTATGATCTATCAAATAATAAATTAACCAACTTGATAGAAAGTAGCTAAATATTCTTCAAATGTGTATCATTACAGACTGATATAGAATGTTTCCTTAATGTCTATAAATGTTGTTGATTATAACATTTTATATTACTGCTACTGAATTCCATTCAAACGCAACTATATCGTTAAATTTATATTTATAAAATACTTGATTTTATAGTAAATTAGTCCATTTAATATTAGTTCATTAAAAATTTAATAACGTCGTATGTGAAAAACTGTAAAACTAAGGAATAATTTGACCAAATAAAATTATCAAGAAGACAAACAGTATGTCGGAATCATAAAGATAATAGAGCAAATCATCATAGCATGACTACCTCCAAAACGTTCGGGATATTAAAGTCCGTACCATATTAGTTTTGAAGATCGCAATAAAATAATAAAAGTTAGCGAACTCATAAAATTACAATAAAAGTGATATGACTAGGCGTGTCAACCCATAACCGTAGGGATTAGTTTTTCACATTACGCATCTTACTTAAATGATTAACAAAAACAAACATCCCTGCGCCACTGACCGTTGACTGTTTAAAACGTGGTTGTAACCATGAACCCTAGTTCTTTAGTAGTTTAACAATGTGATTATAGTTATACGGGATAATTGTTTTATGCCGATTTCCAATATAATATGGTATGTTTTATACTCGTCTGTTACACTGGGCGTTATCTTGTTCTTGGTCAAAACATTCATGTTTTGTATATGATTCTTATGTATGGTGTACATTAGAGACAATTGAAGGGATTATTGTAAGAAGATGACGAGCCATATTTTTTATAAATTGAGATATATTTTTCACATACGAAGCATTTTTTGTTTGACACTGGGGAATAAAAAAAAGTCGTAAATAAATCAGAAGAATATGGGCAATAAGACATTAATTCGATGTTTTTCTCCTTCAAATAATCAATTCTTTGACGTGTTGTGTAGGAGTTTGTATTGCCATGATGAAGAATGATTTTGTCGATAACTTCTGACAAACAAATTTTTGTATAATACCAATCAGCATTAACTGTTCTACGAGCCTCTAAAAGAATGGGTGCGACATGTCCTGTACAACCGAAGAAACAGCGATCATTTTCTTGATCGATCAAGTGCTTCGCTAACGAACAACTTTTGTGGGTTTCGGTTCATCTTGGAAGACCCAAACAGTGGATTGTTGCTTAGTTTCCGGTTCATATGAATAAATCCAATGATGTATACAAATTTTGCAGTACCTAGGTTGAATTTTTTTAGCATTCCCTTACATCAATCAACACGAGCCTTTGAGCTTCGGTCAAAATATGCGGAATCCATCGGGAACAGATATTTTTCACAGCTTAGTGTTCATGTAAAATCGAATGCATTGCAGTCTGCGATATGCCAAAGGATTCCTCTATCTCACGATAAGTCACATGCCGATCTTCTTCAATCATTTTGCGCACAGCATCGATGTTTTTTTGAATCACAACCGATTTTGGCCAACCTTCACGAGATTCATCACTGACGGACGCACGACCACGACGAAATTCTGGAAACCAATTGTAAACAGTCTTTTCTGATGGTGCTTCATTACTAAAAGTTGAACGAAGCGAATCTATGCATTGTTGTTGAGTTAGGCCTTTACTAAAATCGTAAAAAATCATCCAATGAAAACCTTCACGAGTAATATCCATTTTTTCACAAACTTGTTTTTTTAAATGCTCACTATCAGCAAACTACTCGGTCAATTTATAAGCTGCCACTGACTTCACAATAACAAATGTCAAATTTTACAAATATACTAAGGACACATTTCAATATTTCCAGCTAGTGGTCGTTTGTAAAAACATAAAAGGTAATAGACCGGGAGCTCATGACATTTTTGGTCTCCGATTTCATACAGCATGCCTTTTCGAGGATAGAATATTTACCCTGTGACAACAAAAAAGGGATGGTACTAAACCCCTGCACGCTTTCCTGTCATAGGGAAAATTGCATTTCCACTTGCACAAAATTTTTGTGTTTTTCTCTGATTTAATATTGCTTGCCCTTTTGTCAAAAGAAAGTTATAACAAATTTAAAATCTTTTAATTATAGGCATGCTGTATGAAAACGCGGAAAATCATATTTTTTTATTACAAGATCACATGACCGTTTGAGCCCTTTGGGACCCTCCGAATCGCATGCATATATTTAAAAGACTTTAAATTTGTTATAACTTTCTTTTGACAAAAGGGCAAGCAATATTAAATCAGAGAAAAGCACAAAAATTTTGTGTTTAAATGGAAATGCAATTTTTCCTATGACCGGGAAGCGTGCAGGGGTTTAGCACCATCCCTTTTTTGTTGTCACAGGGTAAATATTGTCTCCTCCAAAAGGCATGCTGTATGAAATCGGAGACCAAAAACTGTCATGAGTTCCCGGTCTATAACCCTAATATAATTTTACCTTATTTTATAAAATGACAATCTGATATTTATCAGGTGCAAATCAGCTGATGCCACCAAATCTGTCCATCCATAAATGGAATTTAACTATAACGTGATTGAAATAAGAATTCTTAACAAGGCTGAGTTGATGTGCGTGAGAATTTCTACACTTGTTAAGGCTGGAAGACCGGTACAGTTTTTTTTATTTACTCTTATTTGGTTTACTTGGCCTTATATCAATTTATTATAGATTATTTTTATTTTTTTCTCACAAGATCAAAGAAACAGAAAATTGACATTTTAGCCATAATCATCTGAAAGGACATCTGATTTCATAGTTCCGGTTTCTGAGAGATTAGCCGAGTTTAACTTTAAACTAAATTGACTATACTCGGTTACAATATAACAATCACATAATTAACCTTAGCATCCATTTTCTGACCCTTTGGTTATAGTTAACTAAGCTTTCAGAAACCGGCCCATAAAGAAAAATTTTAAGTGTTTTCTTGATTAAAGTTTATTAATTAATAATAAATTAATTAATGTATTTCCTGAAGGTATTTTCATTGTAGAAATCTGCCTTAATATTATATTTTGCAGGACCTGCATATAAAGCTCTTGCTTTACGACGCCCTCAAAAGATGGAGTAAAGTGGTACTTAGAGAGAAAATATTGATGTGAAGTGTGAATTTTCACACATTGCAGAGTTTCGCAGGTATATAATAAGGGAAGACGGCATGCTGAGTGTGTAGGACAAATTTTGCTTTGTAGTAATCACGGCAAAACCAACGATATTTTTAAAATAATTTATCATCTGTTAATTTAAAAGTTTTAAAAACAAATTTTTTGTTAAAATATTTTTTTGATAGTTTTAATTCGAATACCTAATACCATTATTTAGGTTTCTAAATATTAAATTTAGGTTTCCAATTGGTTATTAAATTTACGCTCTTAAAAATTAAATGCAACATTTGCCAAAATATAACTAGAATTTTGAAAAAATAATTTAAACAAAATAAAAATGGGAAAAAAATAAATAAAATTGTTTTTTCTGCCCGGGAGCGAACTATAGTATGCTGGCAAGCTAACAATTAGACCAGGACAACGCCTTCTAATATAGTGTGTTACATAACTATAACTTTTGTGCATCGTCAACCAAAAAACACAAAAAAAGCGTTATTTTCTGAAAACATAATCTGATCAAAAATTCCTGTTATACTATTCCGGTTCACACCAATGTACATTACTAGAATTTTTTCAGAATTTTAGTTTAAACCATCTAGGATACAGGGTGTGGGACAAACATTTTTATTGTAAAATTTTGGCAAAAATCGCATCAAAATAATTTATTTTGCAAAAAGAAAATTGTGACCGTTAATCCACGTACTAAGAACTATCATTTGATACCCTACTCAGAATTTTAAAAACATATTTTTTTTGCGAATTATTTAAAAATTAATAACTTTCTTATGGAATAAGATTTATTTTGCTTCATAATATTTTATGTTTGCTATTCTTTGAGGTTCAAATACTAAATTGCATTCTACAAGTCTTGATAATACGTACAAATTTTTCTAGTCGTAAATTGTTATTAAAATCAGGGCTTCGAACCGGAACTGAACCGAAAACCGAAAACCGAAAAAAACCGATATTTTTGTCGGAACGAAAACCGGAACTGAACCGAAAAAAAATATCGGTTTATTTCGGTTCAGATAATGTTTATGTGAATGAATATAAAATACATTTTATTTACGATTATTTTTTAAACTGATGAGCAGAAAAAAATCGTAATTCGTAATTTTTTAACTGATAAGTAAAAAAAAATGCGCTTCTATTATTTCGGCAGAGAGGGGTTGAACGCCCAGAAATTGTTTTTTACAATATTTCGTTTCGAACTATTCATATTTTGTCGCTTTTGTTTTACCGCTTCTGTGTGATAATAAAATAACTTTTTACAAATAATAAATTTTATTACTATCAGTCTTTCGGAGATAGAGTATAAAAGTTTATCACTCGGAACTGAACCGAAAACCGAAAAAAACCGTTATTTTTGCCGGAACGAAAACCGGAACCGAACTGATATATATTTTTTTAATTGAACCGGAACGAAAACCGAAACGAAAAAAATAACGGTTCGAAGCCCTGATTAAAATGATTATAGCTTCATAGCTAACCACTTAAAATATACTACGAATCGACACAGGTTCACGGACCGGCGGTTGAAAAACACTTATCAGAACACCTATCCTGTCAGCCTACATTCTACACTCTGGCAAATTACAGTGGCAAAATTTGAAACGTAATCTGTATAAATGACAGACTGACAAACAGACAAAAAAGAGAAAGGTATAATCTCAAAATATCCAATCTGAATGCCTCGAAGATAATATCATAGTCGCATATTTCTGTTACATTTTTGCTGTTATTAATTACGAGTTTCTTTAATACTGAACGCACTTCCTTGTAAAAGACAAAAAGTCTCCGATCCGGAATTCAGAAATGGACATGTCACCTTTCACTGCGTACAGATACATGGGCGATAAGTAAAAGCTATCTATGATCTCTTCCGACGTTCAATAATCGCGAAAAATTCATATTCGTATTAATTATTATAAGCAAAAATTTAGATCGATCATTAACTGCTCTACATATTCATATCTTGATCATTTCCTTGTTCTAATTATTTAGAATAAGATATTGTCACGATAATTTAAACTGGGAGATAAAATAATTAAATACTTTAATAGTATATTAGCTGCCACACGGCTTCGCTCGGGAACAATTCCTTATTACCAATATTTTTTTGGAACGTACAAAATATAGGGAAATCGGCGAAACAGTGTAGTTGCGTCACTTAAAACGTCACAAAAAAAAATGTGACGTCAAGTTTAGTACGTTTACATTTATCTATTTAACGAATGTAATATTTGTACTCTGTCACTTGTATCGAAATGAAATGAAAATATAATAATAAGAACAGAATAGAAACAAATAAACTATTCTTAATAGGCAAAATAGTACTACAAAGGACTGATGTGATCCAAAAATATAATCAAAGAAAATAAAATAAAAATAAGTTGAATATAACCTAAAAACTATGCAGTTCACAAAAAATCAAATAAGAAAATCCATAAGAAAATATATAACTAAACACAAAACTGCAAACTAAATAAAAAAGGTTTTTAGAAATTACTATAAGTTAGATATTTGAACATACATAAGTCAGTATCAAAACATAACAGACGTATTATTAAATGACAAATTTAAACATGGTTTTATTCAAGGATACCCATACAAATGTCCCTATATTAAATAAACACTTTTAAAATTTGTAAATCTTCAAAATGACTATCGAACTCAACTAAATATGACTTCAAAAGGTATGTTTTAGTCTATAATTCATATGAAAAAAATAATCGATTTAGTTATTTTTTCGCCACTAAGTTTGCCATTGAAGTTATGACGCAAAATGACGAACTGCGCTGTTTCAGCGACTGAGCTAAACTTGCTCTTACTGTCACTAAAAATATCAAGAAAATGTAAAAAAATATACGAGTGTGTAAATTAAGTAACCGGACTGGAAACAGCGTTTGATCTGGCAAAATTTAGGACGCAGGACTTCTAGGGGCGGCAGGTGAATATTTGATACGCCTTTAGTGCGAGTTTGACCTCGCTAGAGTAATTTTGTTAACGTGAAACAGTTATTTCTAGTGCGTCCTAAAAATGAGTGACATTCATTTCGAGCAATGGTGTGCTATCAGGTTTTGCTTCAGAATTGGGCACAGTGCAACGGAAACTTTTGCTAAACTTCGGTAGGCCTACGGAGACAGTGTTTTGTGAAGGACCCAGGTTTTTTGGTGGTTTAAGGCATTTTCAGAAGGAAGAGAGTTGATTGAAAATGAATAACGCAGCGGAAGGCCTTCATCTTTAAAAACCGATGAAAATGTCGACAGAATCCGGGATTTTGTGCGTTCAGATCGTCGGTTGACAGTCAGAATAATCGGGGAAGAGTTGAATTTGACTCACAATACCAAGAAGAACATTCAAAGAAGAAGTTCAGTTGGCTATACTAACAAAAGTGCAATGAGAAGAAAGAAAGGCTATAGCATACAGACAGAAAAAAGTGAAAAGAAATACGGAAAAGGAAACAGTAAGAATAATATTCAAAGTACATCTTGGCACCATAAAATGGAAAAATGCTTCATGATTAAGTAAGTAACAATTTGCTTCATTAAATACATTTAATTTCACACTTATTTAAATAATTACTTTTTTCTATAAAAATAATTAATTTATATTCTTTTCTCATAAAACAAAACAACAATAAAATTTATAAAAAATGCAATAAAAATTACTGACTAATTGTATAATTGCACTGAATCAAATACAGAAAATAAGTGAACGGCTAGAATATCTATCCAGTAAAATTTTTAAAACTGTTTTCGCTCTGACCGGATATTACAAAATTATCTATGAGTAAATCAAAATTATAAATTGATCTAATTTCATAAATCGTTAATTGCTAAGCTTTTAGTTCAGCACATACTGTTTAACGTCAAATAAATATAAATTAAGTTATAAAATATAAGTTTTTTAGATGTCAATCAAAATACTGGCGACCTTAATAAAAAAACCTCGATCTAGATTATTAAAAATTGGTTTAGTTATTAATATAAGGAAGAGATCTAATATTTATGATATTCATGGTTGTTCCATCAACATGTTTAGACAAGTTACATATGTTTTATTGAACAAACATTGACAGGAACACCAAATTCGCGAAATGCAGGCCAAGACTTCGTCAAAGTTAGGTTCCATTTAGGAGAATAAAGAATGTATTTGTAACCAATATTTTTCTTAAAAGTTCTTGACAAATGCTTGTTGCAACATGTGATGTTGAACAACGATGACAAATAAGTGGAATAGTTGTTGTAGTAGACGTGGTACGAGAAAGATTTTCAGGAAAACGCAGAAAGGATCTACTGTACAGAGTCAAGAGAGAGAAAGAGAGATGAGAATACTATGCACAATGGGTTGACGACATTTGCCCAACAGAAACTTACCCGACACGCCACTTGCCCGGTAAAATATAACAATGAACCAACGTGCTATACATATAGCCTCTTTGTTTGGATTAAGCGGAACTAGATTTTGGAATCTTGTAATTTTTACAGATTAAGTGAGGCTTTCGATCATATTATTTAGCAAAAGCCCACTTCAATAATTAATAAATTACCTCGTGACTACTTAAGAAAACTAAAATTTCAATTTGGTTCCGCTTAAACGTTTGGAACAGCCTATATATATGTAACAATGGGTATTATACAAGGTGTCTCAAAAGAAATTTTATATTTATTTAGCTTACTGCGTGAACGCAACGTATCCGAGGGGCGCGGGGGTTATGTCAATCGATAGTCTGGCTGTTGGGAATTCAGTCGCTATGGAGCGCTTCTCGGGAGCAGACCGCGCGTTATGCGTGCGAGAGGTTTACAAAAACGGTGATTCGGCGACTGTAGCGCGTAGAAAATTCTGCAGTATTCGAGGTTTTCGCTACTTAAATGATGCGCCAAGCATTCCTCTCATTCGACATTGGGTTAAAAAGTTTGAAGAGACTGGTACAACGCTGGATAAATCAAAATCCGGGCGACCTAGGTCATCAAGAACGGTAGAAAACGTGGAGAATGTTAATCAGTCTGTTCGTGACGACCCGAACCTTTCAATTCGGAGGCGCGCAAGTTCTTTAAATGTGCATAGAACATCATTACATCGCATTATGCACAAAGACCTAAAGCTGCACCACTACAAAATTCAATTGGTGCAAGAATTAAAGCCCCAAGATGCCAGTCAGAGGCTTAATTTCGTAAATCAGGTGATTGAGCGATTTTCAACGTTTACCAACATTTTGTTTTCGGATGAAGCTTATTTTCATCTTAATGGCCACGTAAATAAGCAGAACTGCCGCTACTGGAGTGCAACGAATCCGAAACGCAAACATTAGAAACCCCTACATTCGCCTAAAGTGACCGTATGGGCTGCGATGTCGGCGCGAGGAATTATCGGTCCTTACTTTTTGAAGACGAAAGGGGGCGTGCAGTTACAGTGAATTCAGAGCGTTATGTGGAGATGTTAGACAACTTCTTGGTACCTGAACTGCAAAACTTTCCTGGCTAATACCAAAGAACATGGTTCCAACAGGACGGAACAACTTCACACACGTCCAATATGTCTCTGCCACGTGTTCGTGAAATTTTCTCAGGCAAAATGATCTCCCGGAGAGGTGACATAAATTGGCCTCCACGCAGTCCAGATTTAACCTCTATGGACTTTTTCCTACGGGGTTATCTTGAATCTAAAGTTTACGCCAATAAACCGACTTCACTGGCGCATTTGAAAGAAAATATCCGTCACGAAATGGCAACCATCCCTGAGTCCACCTGCCGAGACGTCATAAGTAATTTTACTGTTCGATTAAATGAGTGCCGAGAACGCGAGGGTCTACATTTATACGATATTATTTTAAATAAATAAATCCCCAAAAAGTGTATTTTAATAATTAATAAACATTTTTTCTATATACGGCTTACTTTTTTTTTAATCGATCCACTAAATATAAAATTTCTTTTGAGACACCTTGTAGAAAACGAATAAAAAATAAACTAAAATAAAAAATTTATAGGTTTCAAAATTTTATTTATGCAGCAATTCTGTGGCAAATCCGTAAGCTACAGACGACGTATCTAAGGAGTTATGTGTTGTTATGAACAGTTTCTTATAGATTTTATTTAATTAGGAACATACTAAATTAGCTGGAGAGCAGTTTAATTCTCAACCTCAATTTAAAAATTATGTGTGTAAATGGTTGCACAGCTGTTGTTAAACGATTAGAGATAGAAATTTACGGTCTGAACTTTTAAATCTAGACATTTATCCACTTAAACAAAAATTTAAGCTCTCCTGAGTTAACGTCTTTTTGATCCGTTTTGTTTTGAAAATTTGTAAATATTTCATTTTCGAAAGACTGTATGTCAAAAACTACATGAGATAGGCACCTGCAGTTGGATTTTTGAATTTCCGAGGGATCCAGAACATATGATACAACCCCAAACAAAAAAATTTTGAAATTATTATTATTTTTTTTTTTCTTTAATTTTAAAACATTCTAACTTAAGAACAATAAAATATAAGGACCTGCGGTTTGAATTTCTGAAATCTTCAGATCTTTTTCTATTTAGGTAAAAAATAAGGCTCTCCTTAGTTAACGCCTTTTTGATCCTTTTTGTAGTTTTGAAAATTTGTAAATATTTCATTTTCGAAAGACCGTATCTCAAAATCTACATAAGATAAAGACCTGCGGTTGAAATTTTTGAAATTCTGAGGTCCTAAATGGCCTTAGGACTCATATTAAAGCAACTCCCAAAAAAAAATTTTTTTGCAAAATTTTTAATTTGTTTTTTTTTTTTGAAATTTAAAAAAACCATAACTTAAGAACAATAAAATATAGAAACCTCCGGTTTGAATTTTTGAAATCTTCGTATATTGTTTAGTCTAGAAAAAAATTATGGCCTTAATAGCCTAATTTTTACAACAAATATGAATCGTCAAACAAAACCTTTAAAAATAGTCAAAAATCGAAAAAATCGTAAGGGGTACCCCTTACGGTTTTTTCGATTTTTCAGGAAAAAAATTTTCTCTCTAATTTACTTTAAAATGTGTATAATTATGTATTTTGGGTTGTAGATACTCAAAAATACTCTCCATTACAAGCTACGGTTTACCATTTCTGAATAATTTTAAAAAAACTGACTAATAACTTTTTATTTATAATTAACCAGTTTAGATTTTTTGGTGCATCTGTCAGGTTGAACATATATTCTTTTCGCGAAATATATCATCAGCTAATAAGTATATCATCTACGGCTTCTAATCTAATTCCCACCTACTAAACTGACATTAAATAATGTTAAACATCCGTTCTAAACCGCAACATGTTTTACCACATATCCAAATACAACATTAATATTAATTAGACTTTCCTATTTAACAAGATGTAACAGACCTCGGTCCTAAATGATTAGTAATTTATGGTCAGTTGTGAAATAGCGTCCAAATGTCAATCATTTAAATTTATTTATACGCGTATATAAATAGGTATTTAGATGAAACTGTAAAGATGAATCCTTGATTATTTATTATTATTCTATCTCTCTAACTCTCTCTCTCTCTCTCCCGCTCTCACACTTCTCTCTCCTCTTTCTTTCTATTTCTTTACCGCCGGTTTATTGTCGGTATTTTTATCTGTAGTTATATTTATTTACCCCCCCCCCCCTTTGGGCGGATACAGCAATATTTTAAAGGAGAAGATTTAACAGATTGAACTGAAAAATACAAATTTATAACCCATCCTTAACCCTTTTCCTTCATATTTTATCCTCCGTAAATGTCCTCTATTTTATTTAATAAGGAAAAGAGTGTCAGTTTACTTATTTATTGAGGAGGCGCATTTAAAGAACACATTAATCTTAAAATTTCTGTAAAGGCTTACATTCGATTCTATTTAATAATAAATATATTCAGCATAAATAAATATCCAGTTATTAAACAGATTTTAATATAAGCTTTTACAGTAATTTTAAGATTAACGTGTTCTTGAAATAACTAAGTACCAACGGAGTGGCCGAGCGCATTAAGTCGTGCGGTTTTAGACTGTTAGAAACAGGCGGGACTGGACGGCCGGTGGTTCGAGCCTGCTTCGTTGGTGATATTATTCGGGCGAGAATAATATGTTTACATTACTCTCATTTTCACAATCATTCACCCCTCATCCAGGTGTAGGAGCTCGCCCCCTGGCATCGGCGATTAGCCTCGTTGCAGAAAAAAAGGCCGATGTAAAATAAATAATATAATAATAATAAAACAATAACTAAGTAAACTGACTTAACACCCTTTTCCTTGCAACATCAGTAATATCCCTTAGTTTCTGTCTTAACTGAGCATTGAAGTTTCCTAGGTTTGTGTTTCAACTAATCATTGAAGTCTCCTAAAGTCTTTCTTAGAAATTTCTTAGGTCTGAAAATTGAAATCTACCTAAAATGTTCTGAAATTATTCAAAATTATCTTAATATCGAGCAAGCCTGTAGCTGCAAACGTTAAATCGTCTGTACCTGCTACTTAACCGCTGAGCAAGGGCACGTGAGTTCAATTCCTGCTTATGTCAAATAATTTGTGTAAAAATATTTATACAAATTACAGGTTCTGCTTAGCCGTTCGCAACCGGCTTAAACTGTAGGTGCCTTTCTGTGTACGCTAAAAAAATGGACGTAATACTGACCATATTACTCCTGAATGTACATAGATTGAAAACATGCTCACAAAACCTGGAAACAGGAGGCCTTGGCTCATTTCGGGCTGTCGCGCCAATGATGATGATGAAATGTCTTCTCCTTCAATATGGAAACAGGTTGTTCATAAATTGATGTAACACACTGTGGCGATTACTTCAGCAACGGCGTCAAGCAAGGAGTAGATTTCAAATCATGCAAATTATAAAGAAAAATAAGTTAGAATAGAGGTGTGTAAATTAAGTAACCGGACTGATCTTTTTAATTTTTTTTATTCGAATTGAATTACAATTCAATATTGTCTCCCTCAAAATAACTTCCTTGGGAAGCCACACAGCGCTGGAGACGGTTCTTCTAATCCGCATAGCAGTCCTGGAACTCGGAAACTGGAATAGCTTTCAGCTGGTCGATTACGGATGTTTGAATGTTTTCGAGTATCCCAAAATGACGTCCCTTGAGGTGATGTTTCAATCTGGGGAAGAGGAAAAAGTCACAACTACTCAAGTCGGTTCTTGAATTTTCATCGTTTTCATCGGTTCTTGAAGATGAAGGCCTTCCGATGCGTGATTCATCTTCAATCAACTCTCTTCTGAAAATGCCTTAAACCATCAAAATACCTGGGTCCTTAACATTGTCTCCGTAGGCCTGCTGAAGTTTTGCAAAAGTTTCCGTTGCACTCTGTCCAAGTTTGAAGCAAAACCTGATAGCACATCGTTGCTCGAAATGAATGTCTCAGTTTTAGAACGCACTAGAAAAACTGTTTCACGAAAAAAATTGGTACGGACAATATATTTCTCTAGAGAGTTCAAACTTGTACTGATGGCGCATCACATGTTCACCTGCCGCCCCTCCAAGTCCCGCGTCCCAAATGCTGCCAGACCAAATGCTATGTTACTAGTCTGGTTACTTAATTTACACACCTCGTTTAATCTCTTACAAAATATTGAACAGGAAAAGGATGGATGGAGAAAATAATTCGAAAGACTGAGGATCGCCTGGATGCTCACCTGGGTAATTAATTTAAAATACATCTTTTTCTTCTTCTTGTTCAGACATTTATACTTCATTATTGGACATAGTCTTCCCTTTTCCTTCTCTATTTCTTTCTGTCACTTACCTGATGTCGTTTGACCATAGTTTCGGCGACCTATGCTCCTTTTTGCACTTCTCTATCTCCATTACTTTATGAGACAAATTGTCCATCTCTCTAAAGACGTAGCCGAACCAACACCATTTCGGATTAGTTTCGCTTTCAACTACATCAGTAATTCTGACCTTATTGTTTATTTTATTTTTTTGCCTTTCCTTTAGCGTTTCCTTTAGCGTTTCCCTTAACGTTAGTGTCATCATTTTTCTCTTTATTGCTCTTTGACACATCGTAAATTTGTTAATCAAGATAAACAGTATTAAAATTTGTGATGAGTTTGGATGGACGCCACTGCAGTCTCATTCTTTTTTACTATATGTATTATTCGATTGTTATCTTCTGTTTATTTCTTTAGAGTGTCACAGAGGTTTATATATCGTATGATAGTTCTTTTATTTTAAAATGTTGGCAGCAATTACTGTGCACTACACAACGGACTCAACGTCAAACAGATTCAAAAAGATATGCTTTTTCTTATTCATATCCTTAGCAGACAAGAATACAAACATCGATTAAAAGAAAACATTTGCTAAACGAATACAAATGTTTTACTACAATCTTTCTATTCTACTTTTTATATTCTTACCGACTTAGATAAAAAGAAGAAAGGAAATACATTTCTCTTTTATAAAACAGATTTATTTTTGCTGTTAGTTGTAAAACAGAAAAGAGTTTTTAAATTTTTATAAAGATGTCATGAAAGAAAGAATTTTTATAAATAAAAGAAGTAATTGTTGTCATGTTTAACGTTTTATGTTTCTTTTTATGGTGTTTTCTACTATTTTAAAACCCATAGTCATATTTTAGAAATATGTTTTATAAAGGCTTTGTCGGTACACATGGGAACCTCAACGAAGATTATATAAATTTGTTGAATATGGTAAAAACCAATAGGAAACAATTGCAACAGTTTATATTGTAGAAATATTGCTCTTTTAAACAATTATTCAAACATATGTAGAAAATTATATAAGATATTTTCTGGACTATGATTTATATTAGATACAAACGGAGTATAATTCGTTATGGACTTTTTACAGCAACAATAATAACACAAAGTTAATAAAATAAAGATGATCAAGATTTGAGCTATATGGTTCGAAAATTCAGAATACGAAAAGCTGGTTTGGAAATAAACGTCAGTAAAACCAAGTACGATCAACACAGATGAAGGACCCATTCATGCAGAGCCGTCTAAGGCCATGCTGGGGCCCTTGGGCACACAGAGTTTGGGCCCTTTTAGAAAGTCCAAAGAAATGTGAATGAAAACATTAGTATGTACTTTTATTTAGTGACTTTATTGGTTATTATGGTTAGCTTTATAATGGGTGTTTTTTTTAGAGGTATAGAACTTTAAATTGCAATAAAACAACGATGGATTATTCGATTGACATGATTTTTTTTTTATTCGAAAGATAATCTTGTGGCATTACATTTTAAATATGATTTCTGGCATATGACCGCCACGGCTGGCTCGGATGTAGTCCAATCTGGACGTCCAATTTTCGATGACTTTTTCCAACATTTGTGGCCGTATATCGGCAATAACACGGCGAATGTTGTCTTCCAAATGGTCAAGCGTTTGTGGCTTATCCGCATAGACCAATGACTTTACATAGCCCCACAGAAAGTAGTCCAGCGGTGTTAAATCACAAGATCTTGGAGGCCAATTCACAGGTCCAAAACGTGAAATTAGGCGGTCACCAAACGTGTCTTTCAATAAATCGATTGTGGCACGAGCTGTGTGACATGTTGCGCCGTCTTGTTGGTATGATTTAATGTAATACCACAAGATTATCTTTCGAATAAAAAAAAAATCATGTCAATCGAATAATCCATCGTTGTTTTATTGCAATTTAAAGTTCTATACCTCTAAAAAAAACACCCGTTACAAATCAAATATAAGTGAAGAGATTACTATTTTCAGAATTGGACTTACGTTAATGATGATGGTTTCTTCCGGGATTTCAGTTGTGCAAAATCTTTTATTAAATCCTCAAAGTCTAATTTTTGAAGTATATCATTTTCTATGCACATGATTGACAAATTAGTAAGTCGTTCTTGTAACATTCGTTCGTAATTCCTTTGTTATTCTTTTTGCCGTGAAAATGAGCGCCTTCCACTACAATAGGTGACCATTAAGCAAAGGAATATTCTTGTAGCAACTTCCACATTCGGGATATCTTCTAATTTATCTGCTTTTATTAGAGTATGTAAGCCTGAGATACTCAAGTCCACCGATTCATTTGCAAGGTTTTTTAATAAAAATAGTAAAATTGAGCTCTCCTTTTTTTCGTGTAAACGACGACCTCGATATTTTGAGGCCCCCATCAAGCCGGGGGCCCTGGGCTCGTTCCCCATGTGCCCTTATGGAAAATACTTTTTTGTCCCGAATCATCCCGAATTTTAGAAAAGATAATTATTTTCAATATTTATTTTTAATATATTTCAACTAAAATAATTTTTACAAAACTTCCTAAAAATAAATCTACCGAAAGGGTATTTTCCTTGATGAACAGCTTTTGGACAAGTGAAA
Organism: Liopterus haemorrhoidalis; assembly: GCA_963971575.1. Lineage (NCBI taxonomy): Eukaryota > Metazoa > Arthropoda > Insecta > Coleoptera > Dytiscidae > Liopterus > Liopterus haemorrhoidalis. The sequence goes on from OZ020619.1 coordinate 41,687,446, forward strand.
AGACTGAACTTGATGTAGACACATTAAAAGCAATATTACTGATTAAAGTAAATTATGAAGAAAACTGTGCGGATTTTTATAAAATGATTCAAAGCAAAAAACACCTACTCAAAAAGAACCATAGTTCGGAAAATATATAAATAGTTTCCTACTGAGTATTTTAATGAATAAATTGTGAATTCATTTAACAATACTGTGATTTTAGTAATGTTCCTTTTAATAATATAAGTTAATTATCTGTGATTGGAAATTTTTATTTATTATGGGGCCATCTTCAGAAATCCGATTTGGTATTTCTGAAGATGGCCTCATAAGCCGAAATACGTATCAAATAAACTTGTTTTATTCTTTGAAACTACCGAGTGTATTCTTTTCCTGTTAGTCAATATGGTTCAATGAGAGCCTACAACTGAATCGATCGAATTAAAAATAGACATATTTTTCTTTTATATTTATAAATTAAAGCCCCGAAGAAACTGTTTGTATCTCCGCCTGTGGAGAAGGCCATCAATAAGTAAAAAAACTGGGCATGATTATCTTCGGCGATAATAAATTGGAAAAAGAGATTTTTAAGAGGTATGCCGGTACTTTATAACATCGGGGTAAATAATACACTACCTAATATAGAGTAAGGTTGAGTGTGTCCTCCGTTCTCCGTCCTCCGTCGTCCGTCCTGTGGTATACTGAACCTGGTCCCTCGGGTAAAAACTCCACTCGCCATATCGGGACTGAAGAATGTCAACCGTTTCGATCTGGTTGGCAATTTAAGTGTACGTGCGGGCCCTGACGAGAACATGAGATTCTCCGCCGTACCAGGCCGTGAAAACATTCACCACTCGTTTGTTTTGAACTTCGTTAAGGGATTTATTGTACTTACTTCTCTTGGAAGAATTTGCTTGCATTTTTTTATAAAAGAAGATTCCTTTTGTTTATTTTCTTATTTTTAAAATAGACGAACCAAATTGAGCGAGAATATTTCTTTGGCATTTCTTTGACAGCAATACGCTTCTCAGTACTTGTTCAATACAATTGCTTACTCTCTCAACATTGTCTGATTGCTATAAAATGAATGCAAGTAAATACAAAATGCAAGATGTAGTTCTAGAAATAAAAAAAGTGTGAATTTACACGTTTCAGGGTTTTGTAGGTATTTAATAAATGTAAGAAGCCAACAGAATACTGGATATCTAGGGCAATCAGACCAATTCTGTAACTCAGTTACTAAAGTTAGTTTTACACAGTTCAATTAATTGATCAAGTTTTTTGTCAATTAATTAAAAAATTTATTGGTAACCTTGGGAACAAAAACGTCACTTTACACACATCAATTTATTTATCAATTTTTTTGAAAATTTTTACATTACCAACTGTAAAACATGTTGACATATTTATCAAAATGAAAATATTGAAAAAATCTTCACAAAATTACGAGCTGTGAACAAAAACAAAAGAAATAACCTAGATGATGATAAATTAGAACGTTTGAGGTTATGTTAGATTTGAAACCAAAACAAAAATAATATGTTTCGAGGTTATGCTACAACTAAACAGTTGGCAATATCTTAACAGATAAAATTATACCTAGAATTCCATAAAAAATGTATGAAAAATTGACGAAAAATAGAACTTGTTCTATTTTCAAAATAAATTGATCAAATATATTGTCAATTAATTGATCAATTAATTCAGTTACTATCATGAATGAAAGTCATTATACTTTTTAAAATATTTTATCTTGTAGTAACGTTACTACACAGTAATTTTTTACAGACTTGATCTGAATATTTTTTCTATAATCCAATCAAAATCAACAATTTTTTATGGCTAATAGCCAAAGCTGCTAAAACCAACAAATAAAAGAAAAAAAATGATTATAATTTTTATGCGTTACTAGCTGATGTACCCGTACTTCGTACGGTTTTTATTAAATACATTTTTGTTGATAAGTGAGATATTTGATTTTTATGTGTAGCGCTCTCCATAGCCTGCCGTTTTTGCGTGAATATCGGACAGACAGACAGACAGACAGCCAAAAATAGTTTTTTTTTTGCGGAAATCATCTTATAATCATCTGAAACATGTAGAAACCAAATATGAGGCCAAAAAAATGATAAAACAGATTTAGCCCCCAATTTGTCTAATCTAGATTTCAGTGCTTAGAGCTTTCATTTAATTTTACTAAACTAAATTTAAATAATATGCTAAAATTTTGTCACGATAAAATTTAAATTAAAAAATTCTAGCAATTTTTTTTGCATTTGCTTCGTATCTAAGTTTTCATTACATTAATAAGAAATCATTATTTTAGAACTCTGTTTTATGAAATTTTCATTTATTTATTTATTTATTTATAACAATTTTGGCCACACAACAGGTAAAAACCCAATAATAGTGTGGCACTAGAAAAAATTTACAAAATAATTAAGACAGTATCATAATGAGAAAAATGAGAAAATTCATTCATGACATATCAGTTATACAATTTCAGTTACAATGGATATTACTACATGGATATTACTACAATATTTTTGTATTACGATATGGATACTACTATATATGGATATTGCTACAATATTTTTTATTTCATTTATTTGTTCTTCCTCCGGTGTCCCTCTCTTTCTTCCTATACTCGTTTCTTCTTGTCTTCTCTCACCCATCTTTCTCCCTTGTGTCTTCCTCACTCATCTATCGTTTCATCTTCTTCCTTACACATTCTACAGAGCTTATCCTCTGGTTGTAAAGTAAAATAGTCAATAAAATGATGACGTTTTATAAAATTTAATTACTTTTCACCTAAAAGAAATAACTGTTGTATATTCCTGAGAAAATGACAATAAATAACATAGATCACACTGATACATTCACATAATTGATCGTAGAAAACAATTATCATCAAGCCAATCTTATATTATAGTCTCTTTCATGAATCTTAGATGGCACTAGTTTTTATATCCTGTCATAAAAATCGTCTAGTAACGCATCTAAGGCCATTAAAGCTACCATCACAGAATACTAGAACGTTTAAATGAGCACACCAATGAGATTATGATTTAGGTTAGATCAGTTTCGATATCCAAAGATGCTGTGGTATGACGATATATTGACATTAGATGGATAATAAATAATTTTTTATTGTTTTCCTTGTTAAATTCTTTAGATATTTTCTTCCTTTAAGAGTTATCTTGATCGAAATTCGCGGAGAAGTTTAAGACTGATTTGGTTTGATAACATTATTGCTTGAGATTATTTATTGTTATGTTATAATCAGTTATTTTAGTGGCTGATTCTGTATACGTGCTAATGGTTTACTATTTCTACACCAAAGAATGTAACCACAACGAAACAAACTGCAATAAATAAGTAGTAAAATCTTCTAGAATACTGGTTGTTCATTTTGTTTGTCCACCATTGCTATTTCGAGAATTATAATGACTATGAAGTTGGTTTAATACACGGTTCGTAGACTATACGGTTGCCTCACTTTGGGAGTGGGTAACGTACCTCAGTAAGCCCAGTACACAGCGTGTGTGCATGTTGTTAATAATAATAATAATTGTTTACTGGATCTGGCGTAATTTCCGCGGCTGCATATCGCCAGGGTTTGGGATGCAGTCGTGTGTATTTAGCTCCACTAGTCTCTAGTATGACGCGGCTCAAAAGGTTGCTGAAGTTTGAGATTAGTGGACGCTTGTCAAGACCTGACAAACCCCAAAATAATAATTGTTTATTGACTAAATTACAATAATTTTTATTTTAAGTCAGTCAGTACAATCGTAAATGTAATATGTAATAAAATGTACAGGAAACAATATGGCAAACAATATGTAGGTACATATACAATATGAAACATTTTGGTTGGTAATAATTGTGTATTTAGAGAATCAAATAAAAATAAAATAGAGAATTAGATAAAATAATTCAAAATAATTCAAAATAGCATCAACTACAATTTTAAATGCAATAAAAATAATTCAGAATTTATGTTGTAAAAATTCATTTATAGAATAAAAAGCATGGTTGATAAGGAAAATTTTGATGGTATTTTTAAAAGAGTTAAAACTATTGGATTTGAAGGAGTCTGGCAATACGTTAATAAATTTATAAGAATAATAGTTGGTGCCATTTTTAGATTTAGTCAATCTTAAAAATGGTGGATAAATCTTATTTTTATTTCTTGTATTATAATTATGAATTTGTTCAAAAGTATCACATTTGCTTAAGTTTTTATAAGCTAACAAGAGGCAGTAATATTTATAAAGTGAGGGTAAAGTCATGATTTTTAATTTAGTGAAGTATGACCTGCAGTCGGCTCTATAGGATAAACCAGCAATGACTCTGAGCGCTCTGCGTTGCAAGGAGAAAATTCTTTCTGCAGCGGGCGAATGGCCCCATACTAATAGTGCATAAGCGATCTGATATTTTGATCTTAATTTGTCACATTCTAAAACATTTTTTAATTATTTTTCTTTATTTTCTTTTTTTTTTTTTTGTTATTATTATTTTATTAATTAAAATATTGCAGTTTCTCCGTCACTTAATTGCATTTATTCCATCCTAGTTGGTTTGGAAAAACCTAGATGTCACAACATTCGTAACGCATTAATTTTCATAGATGTAAATGCTGTCTTAAACGTTAAAACTGTTTATTAAATTTATCCACAATGTACAATGCATAGTCGACTAATTTTAGTGCTGTAAACGCAGCTTAACCTGTACAGATTTTAGGACTAAACAGGGTTTCCTTCATGTTTCAATTTTGAAGACCGCTGTTATACGGGCTTACTACTAGAGATGGGTCGTTCATGAACGAACCGGCTCACTGAGCCGGCTCAGTACACTGACCGAAGTGACACGGTTCACCAAATTGAAATGAGCCGGCTCACGGCTCACTGTATAGTTTCAAGTTTCAAGGATACGATTGGTCGGGCGATTGTGAACAGTGACCGGAGTGATCCGGATCTGGATCGATGTCATGTTGAACTTCGCGAGAACTTGGCTTGTAATGTATTATCATAAAGTGTATTTTGTCATCAATTTGTAGGGCAGTTTATTTGAAACTAATAGGGTTAGTCTGTATTTTCTTACAACCATACTATATAAAAATATTAAAAATATTGCCCAAATCCCAGATGTCCGATTTATAAGGGCAATAAACATCGCCATAAACTTAACACATCTGGTTTAAAATACAGTAGCTACATAAAGTGAATTGCTTGTTTCAAAAATGTTAGATAAGAGTCGGGGCTAGCGACGTTCTACCTACGACCGGACGACCGGCAACTGACTGACCTGTATCTCGGGATCATGTTTAAAAGAACCGGCTCTAAGCAAGAGTCGGCTCTAAGCGACGTTCTACCTCTAAGCTCTAAGCGACGTTCTACCGAACGACCAACCGACCTGTGCCTCGGGATCATGTTTACAAGAACCGGCTCTGAGAAAGAGTCGGTTCTAAGCGACGTTCTACCTACGACCGACCGACCTGCGTCTAGGGATCATGTTTACAGTTCATATATTGCAAGAATCGGCTCTAAGCAAGAGCCGGCTGTAAACGACGTTCTACCTACGACCGAACAACCGACCGACCTGTGTCTCGGGATCATATTTACAGTTTATATATTGCAAGAACCGGCTCTAAGCGACTTTCTACCTACGAACTAACGACCGTCCTGTGTTTCGGAGACATGTTTACTTAACCGGATCACTGAGCCGGATCAATGAACCGGCTCAACAAACTGAACGACCTCCACTGATCCGGTTCCGCAAACTGAGCCGAAATTCCCATCTCTACTTACTACTTAATTTAATTTAAGATTGTTAAAATTTGTAAACCCGTCTCTGTATTTGCAAATCTTTCATATTTTGATTGTCATATAATATCTTCATATTTGCAAATCATTAACGTTTCAATATAATCAATTTTCTTTACTAATTTTCGAACAAATGGTGTATTGTAGTTTTCTGAAGTACAATATCGCATTCCAGAGAGCAGACATACAGACAGCTAGCCGTGCTGTTTCTTATCAGATGTGTATTGACTGTATGAACCCATGTCCGGCCATGTAGGACTCGCTCATAACGAAACCCATTCAGTTAATGATTCAAACCCACATTATGGGCTATTATGAACTTATTTTAATGCAAATCACTTAAATGAAGATTCTGTAAGAAAATATCCAACTATTTTTATAATGAGTAGGAAGAATTATTTAAATTATATTCTATAAAATAGTGGTGGAACTGTAATCAAGACCGAGTAGCACACAAGAACTGAGAGGATTTTGTGTGGCCCCCGTACCGTGGGCCTTCGGGGCCCTAGTTGCGGTGCTGGCTGCAACCAAAAGTGTAATTGATATTGTTTTCGGGAAATAAAATTATTATTATTATTTTTTTTATTTAAACTAATTAATGGTTGTCTCGGCTTCTCAGACTATTGACGATCAGATTCATATGTTACCTAAATTAATATTACATATATACAAGGGCATATTGAAAACTAATGCCTCCATGGCCATAACTTTTATAATAACGGTCCAGACCGTGTCAAAAGTGGTTTGCCATTTACCTTAAGTATCTGTACATAAGTCTTCCTAGCGGAGATTCTCAGCAACATCGCGTTTGCGCATGACAGTTCTAAACATGGCGACCAGCATGGATGTGCGGTTAAAACAACGAGCAGTCATTGAATTTCTTACTGCGGAGGGTGTAGCGCCCATTGATATCCATCGAAGGTTAAGTACCGTCTACCATGAGGCGTGTGTTGATGTGAGTACTATTAGGAGGTGGGTAAGGACTGTGAAAGACGCAAGTCCTGCTGAAACGGATGTCCATGATCGGCGCAGTGGCCGACCAGTGTCTGCATGTGGTGAAATGTAGGTGACTCTCGTGGATTAACTGGTTCGTGAGAATCGACGCTGTAAACAAAGTGACATAGCCAACAAGGTGGGTATTTCACAGGAAATAGTACATCACATTATCTGCAATGTGCTGCAGTACAGGAGAGTATGCGCGCGTTGGGTGCCCCGAATGCTTACTGATGAAATGAAAGCCAACGTTTTACCTCATCCACCCTATAGCCCAGATCTTGCGCCTTGTGACTTTTTCCTCTTTCCAAAGCTTAAGGAACATCTCAAGGGCAAGCGTTTCTCTTCGAATTCAGAGGTGATAGCGGCGGTCCGGAAATGGTGCCGTGGGAAGTCTTCAGACTTTTTCCGTGACGGACTTGAAAAACTCGTACCAGGTTGGCGTAAATGTATTACTGTCAATGGCGATTATGTGGAAAAGTGAATATATAAGTGCGTAGAGGACAGTTTATACTATTATTTCACATTTATATGTAAACCATATATCAATTACCAATAAAGTTATAGCCATGGAGGCATTAGTTTTTAATATGTCCTCGTACATTTGTGTGTGATTGTACATATAGTTTGAACAATATATTATATCAGTAGTGTTTTCATTAAATTGGATAGTTATATTTTTGGGGCTATGTTTATGTCCTTTAAGAATTGGATAAACCGAGATTATGTGTCCGTGTTGTTGGCTAGCAGGTCCTTAATTGTAGTTCGTAAGGAGTTTGAGTCTTTTTGCCTTTGGTACTGATCACACTCTAGGAGGATATGTTCCACGCTTAGTCTAGTATTGCATGTAGTGCATATTGGTGGATCGGTTCTCTCAAAGATGTACTTATGTGGGTACGTAGTATTATATGGCCAAGTCTCAATCTTGTCAGTATGACTGGTTCTCTTCTGTTTGTACGACAATTCAAATGTTTTACAGTATCTTTTATTCTGTGGAGGTGATTGGTGTCTGCTGTATTTTGCCATACAATTTTCCATTTTTCTTCGAAAAGAATTCTTCAAGTCATTGCTAGGTAATGCATATCTACTAGTTCGCCGTTTATGGCTTCTCTTGCTAATTGGTCAGCTTCTTCGTTGTATTCTATCCCTATGGGCGAAGGTACCCAAAAAGGAATAAAATTTCTTATTATTATTAAGTTGGATATATAATTATATACCTACACAGGCGCACACCTCGATTTGGGGGGGATTGCTCACGGGTTTGAGAAAAAAGCTAAAAAAACAAGTGGTTTTACGTGTTTTCGGGTATCAGCTTGAGCCGCAGTAAGAGGAGGGGCGGAGGGGGCGACGGCCCCTAGCGCACTAAGGAAAAGAGCGCCGACGAGCTTGACTAAGGAGTGCCACATTGCGAAGGTGAGGACCTTTTTGTTTTGCTCATCACTTGGATTTTGGGAGGTGAGGACCTTTTTTTTTGCTCATCACTTGGATTTTGGGAGGTGAGGACCACCTTTTTTTTACCAAGGGCGCCAAAACACAGTTTTCTCCCTAGCGCAAGTTTTCCTTACTGCGGCTCTGATATCAGCAGTGGTATAACATTTTTTGCTAGATAGATATTTTATGAAGATAGTAAAGATAAGTTGAAAGGACGCAGAAAAGTTGATCAAAGGCAATTTTTAAATGGTCCTCAAAAGAGAAGAAAAAGAAAAGCGGAAGTGAAGAGGAAAAATTACCTATACAAATTAATATGCAAAAATCCTATCTGTCGGAGAAGGGAAAGATGGGAGTCAATGGTAACTGAGAACGAAAAACCTTTAAGCAGGAAAACAACAACGAAGAAATAGGTTAGTGATACACAAATTTGGTTCTGACAACAAGCTTAATAACAGAGCAAGATGGAGAATTTGTATGTTTTATTAATTTCATTGTATGACTTGTAACCTTTTCATTTAGATTAAATTGTATTTGTCAGCAGCTACTAAAATACTATTATATTATTAACAAAAAATGCAATTTACCCAATCAATTATAAAAAATAGACATTCTTCTACAGACAAGGTTGTTGTGTCTAATATTTAAACCGTCTAAACATCATATATATCTAAAGTCGGCCATCTAATTCATAGCAAAAAGTGATCACACATAACATTAATAACAATTTCTAGTAAAAAATTCGACCTTAAAAAGCATTGAATCATTTGTTCGTGTACGAACTGACAATGACACAAATAGAAGGATTCTTAGATAGGCTTATACGCCCACGGACACACAGAGGATATGCGGATTACAAACGGATGGACTCAGGCGCTAAAATCACGAACCACGGAAATCAGCGGACACCAAACAAAATATTATACAAGTTTTAAATCTACAAAATGTAAACACAATTTTCAAGTTTTGAACCTGATGTGTTACTAGAATAATTTCCCTGCAATTGGTATTCCTTCAACAACAGTTTACCATCCAACTCCTTTCCTACATATTCCTGAATATCAATTCAGAGATACAGGTACTCATTTAAGTACAGGCTCAGTGGACGTACGATTGTAACGGTCGAAAAAAATTTGAAAAATCTTTTCCCGTACTGGGGACTGATCTCACGAGCCTACACTTACAAAGCGAGTGAGCTGACCACTATGCTACTTCAACCGCTAAATGCAGGTGATGATTCTGTTAATAGCTGAGGATCCAATAAAGTTCATGCTCTATTACCGCGTAAAAGGTTTTATTGTCTTCTTCAATTATCTTCCTAACAGCAGCACAGTTTTTCAGTAACAGCTGTAAAAGAACACCCTGCTTCTTTTTTGTATTGAACAAAATTCCAATGCGGAAAGATTTTCTGATTACGTTGGTGCAATTTTGACTTTAGAATGATTAATTATGTACAGAATTCTTTTCATTTATGTGTTTAGGAAATTTATTTTCGATTGATTTTAACTATTTAAATAATAACAAGTTATAATAAAAAAGTATAAAAAAGTAGAATAGTTTTATCTTAGTTCAACATGCGAACTTGATAAAACTATCTTTATATAAATTTGGAAAAATAATTTTGACTGATTTTATCAGGATTTGTGTTGATGGGAATTTTATAATCAAACAAGTGGAAACAATTTATAATAGTTAATATATTGTATAAAAAAAATAAATAATCGATGAATGGAGACCGTGATTATCAAATGAAAACAAAATATTTTAAAACAGAATTAAATGAGAAAAACAAAATATAAACCTAGTCGACCTAACTCAGCTCTTGTCTAGACTAGAGATGGGAATTTCGGCTCAGTTTGCGGAACTGGATCAGTAGTTTATTTAGTTTGCTGAGCCAGCTCATTGATCCGGCTCAGTAATCCGGCTCATTGATCCGACTCAGTGATCCGACTAAGTAAACATGTCCCCGAGATATAGGTTGGTCAGCTGTCGGTCGTTCGTTCAATGCGGTTGTTGGTTTGCAATATGTAGGTAGAAAGTCGCGCAGCCGGCTCTTGCATTATATGAACAAGTTAAATAAATAAAAATCTATAGAAGTGAATTATCTAATATTTTTGCCGGGTTAATAGTAAACAAACAATTCACTTTATGTAGCTACTGTATTTTAAACCAGATGTGTTAAGTCTATGGCGATGTTTATTGTCCTTATAAATCGGACATCTAGGATTTGGGCAATATTTTATATATTTTTATATTATGTTTATAAGAAAGTGCAAACGAAGCCTATTAGTTTCAAATAGACTGCCCTACAAATTGATGACTACACTTTATGATAATACATTACAAGCCGAGTTCTCGCGTTCAACATGACATCGATCCAGATCCGGATTACTCCGGTCACTGCTCACAATTACCCGATCAATCGTATCCTTGAAACTTGAAACTATGAAGTGAGCCGTGAGCCGGCTCATTTCAATTTGGTGAACCATGTCACTTCGGTCAGTGTACTGAGCCGGCTCAGTAAGCCGGTTCGTTCATGGACGACCCATCTCTAGTCTAGACCTGACGAATTGCATATACACCAGCAAAATTATGTATTGCATAAACACTCTACGAAAATGTTATGATTAATATCTATATCATCAAAATAATCCCGATGGTGCAACTGTTACAATAGATTTTGGGACTTATTTTTTTGGGACTATGACCTGAAAGTCATAGAAACAGGCCTATTTTACCATAAACGACGCCATGAACGTGCTGGTGTATTTAGGCAAGTGCCTTAATTTCCTAGTCCTGTGCCCAGATATCCCAATTTTCTCTTCTTGATGGTATAAAGCAGTTTTCAATATTTTTCCATCCTTTGCTTTTTTTTCTAAGGCTCCAATCAGTGATTTTATTTATCCACAAGTTCCAATCAGCTCATCTGTCACGACAATAACAGAATAGTATTTTCACTTCGATATTAAATCATTTTTTTTTTCTGAATTTTCCTCCAGATATCTTTCCTCTAGATACTTCACTCTGTCCTCTCTTTGTCAACAAGAACATAAAAATCCCACAAGATCCCATTCGTTCATCTGTCACGACAATAGCAGAATAGCATATTCACTTCGATATTAAATTAATTTTTCCCTGAATTTTCATCCAGATTTTTTTTATACTTCACTTTTTCGTCACTTTGCAAACAAGAACATAAAAATCCCACCTCCAAATGTCAACTGTCCTTAGATTTATGTAGTTACAAAATCAAATATCCCTATATCGCCAACACGAGCCTCACCCTATTGTGTTGGCGAAAGTGGCGGGGGTTGTAATTCCCCCCAGTCCCCTCACTGACCCCTCTCTGAGGGACTCAAATGTGTTAACACGCTCTAGACGTGTTGCTTGATTGTTATTTATTTCATGTAAGAGTACCTTGAATTCGTCATGATGTGTTATTGTTTTGGAGTTTTAATGTAGTGTGAAGAAATTACAGGTGTTATATATTTTATTTTATGTTTATTTTAAAATGTATAAAAATGTTTTATTTATTAAGTATGTTGTCAGTGATTGTTGTAATAATTATGGTTTTAAACTTTACGATTGTCATAATAATCACATATATTTTATAGTTTCTTTTTTGTAGTGGATATGTTGATAACAGGTCCTTTGTCCTTACACTGGGCCTACGTAACGTAAAAACCCATTTATGGCCAGTAGAACGAGTTAATATTTTAATTCGAGTTATGCTTAACTCGAGTCAAAACAACATACAAAAACATATCATTTTAACTTGAGTTAAAACTACGTATAACCACAGAGATTACGGTTTGTTACACAAAACTAACAATCTGAAATAAAATTAGTAACAATGTATTCATCAAAATTAGCAGCGATTTTTTATCTATCTGATAGGATACTTTGAAATTTCTATCCTAATTTCGTTACCTTCGACTTTAGGTAACCCTTTCCAGCTGTAGATATAGACGTATTTTTTTTTTATTACATGTTTTTGGATGCTTTTAACACCCAGTACAGTGTTCTTTTTACAAATTATTGTACATATTTATGGATTTAAGATAATTTATAATGTTATATTCCATTGTAGATGAGGATGTAAGTGCTTGTGCAATATCTTTTGGTATGTTGTATAATTGCCTGCGGTGATTGTATTTTGTACAGTTGGTTATGATGTGCTTTACTGTTAGTGATGTGTCACAAGTGTCGCACTTTTCTTCTGGTGTTTTTGAAGTAAAGTATCATTCACAGGTCATGTTTTAATAGATAGTACGTAATTCATAGTGCATAATGTTAATGGATAATGTTAGTGGCTAGTCACAACACTTTGGTACCATTCATAGCTCATGTTTTAATAGATAAAACGATCTAGCTGCCATCTACACGCAATAGAAATTACTAAACAATTTATAATAAAAATATCTTGTTATTAAATATATGTATTGTTTTTTTTTATTAATATACTTCTAAAAAGAACCAAAATAATATTTATTAAGTTAATTATTAAATAAAATAACTATAATGTTTCTGAAGCTACTCACTCTAACCTAACTTTTTGATTTCACAAAAAAAAAAAAGTTAACTTTTGTTTCCACCCTGTTTCCCAGAAGTGTTGGTCTAAAAATCTGAAAAAAATCTCAATAATGTACATTGATGGAAACCAAAATAGTTCAAAAGGAATTTTTGTCAGATTAATTTTTTTATTGTTGAAAAAATACATATTTTATTTTAAAAGTTCATGTAGTATTTTAAGGAAAAGCTCTTTGTACATAGACTAACAAACGGTACATTATTTTCAAAATATTGTTCATTTTGACTTGATTACCGCAAAACAAAAATAATATTCCACACATATACATAGCTGCTTTAACTTGGGTACTAGACACCTGAAAAACACTAAAGTATGTGAAAATTCACACTTCACATTAATTTTTTATTAGATTCAACACATTTATTAATTAGTACATCATAAACTGCAGCCACAAGTCTTTTTATAATTTCCTGTATAATATATTCGTCTATTTTGAAATGTATCACTGTATACCTGCGAAACACTGAAATATGTAAAAATTTTCAATATTAGTTTCAACATTATTACTAATAATTATGTCACAAGCTGCAACCACAAGTCTCAAGTACTTAAGTGTTTTTGTGTTCCGTTGGAGTGTCCTATTCGTTGTCTTGTGAGCACTACTTGTTCTCTTTCGTCTTCTCTTGTTGGCCATTTTTCAATATTTTATTTTATTTTTCTTAGTTTGCTGGTAGTGTTCCTCCAATAGTCGTTCCATTCTTCTTGTATCTTCTTAATGAATTTGGTGTAATCATATTTTGGAATTGGTATATTTATTTCAGGGGTGGTGATTGCTTCTTTCGGTGCTTTATCTGCTCTTTCGTTTCCTCGCAGTCCTATATGAGACGGTATCCATAGAAGAATGATATGGTAGCTATTGTTTCTTAACGATTGCATTTTGTCCTGTATTTTTTTACTGTTTGGTACTTCGGGTGTAGGTTGCAAATTGCTTGAGCTTAAGGAATCAGTGCAGAATATGTATTTCCTTTGTTCTGTGTTCTTTTCTTCTGTTTTCTCTATAGATTTGAGAATACCATGAATTTCTGCAGTGAAGATGGATAGGGATGACGGAAAGTGATATTTATATGGGTCTTCTTCCCATATAACTGCCGAACCTGATATACGTATTCTACATCGATATACGTATTGCTCTTTTAATTTTTGTGAAAGCAAATATGAAAATAATTTAAATATATTCTTATGCCTACTAGGTGTGAAAATAATATAATTTACCAGTACATTAACTTCTGCAACAAATTCTACGGTAATGATAAAATTTATTTATTATTTTAAATTATACATTTCTATTTATTACTATTAAATTATGACAAAAATAAATCTTTCCGTTTAGATTTTATGTTTCAGAACTAATTCGTGTAACAGAGTTTTATACTTTATATATTAGGACTATAGAGTTACAGTACCCTAACCACTTATTTTGAACTATGATTAAAATGCAGGACCACGCAATTATAATAACTAGACATTTTATTCTGGAGATACGTCATTGAAGGATGAACCGAGACCAGTGGTGGGATAATAGGTTATTCCAAACGTTTAAGCGGAACTAGATTTTAAAATCTAGTATCTCTTACCGATTATATTTATAATAATAAATACCAACATGAAACATGAAATAATCCTATCCAAGCTCTATTTTCGTGACAACCTAAAAATACGAAACCCCCATTTAGTTCCGGTTGAACCAAAATGTCTTATACGAGAAAAAAATTCTGTTCTATAGTTGACAAAAAAAAAAAAATACTTGGTAACAAACTGACTTTTATAGCCGGTTTCTGAAAGCTTAGTTAACTATAACCAAATAGTTAGAAAATGGTTGCTATGGTTACTTAAGGGATTGTTATATTATAACCGAGTTTAACCAAAGGATTAACTCGGCTAAACTTTCAGAAACCGGCCCTAAGTTGTCATAAAATAGACAACAGTTCTTTGGAAAACAACTGGACAATCTATTTGACATCTTTATTAAAAAGAAAAGAAAAAGAACCGCTCACTGCATAATATCTGCATAAAATATAAATGTATTGTTTTTTGCAGCACTTCTAGGACGCAAAACCAACGACCCATTATTGGAAACACCCTTCTAAGATACAAATTTTGAGATGCCTTATAACCTATGTCCGTATCCTAGTTTTACTCATTATACCAAATTATGTGAAAATTTGTCCAGTCGTATTTGCATGATTTTTTGTGGATATTGTCTTATATTAAATCAAAAAAAAAAAAAATAAGTAAAAAATTGAACTATTTACGTAGAATCTGAAGTAAAATATCAAAATGGTGTGCTTCACAAATATTTAACACTATCGTAAAGCTCCATTTTCAGTATTGTAATGCTGTTCTGTATTTAGCTAACAACAGTGACATTAATAAATTACAATTACTACAAAATAGAGCGATGCGTATCATCCTAAAATGTAACAGATTCACTAGTATAACAAGAATGTTAAATGTTTTAAAATGGTTGAATATTAAACAATTTATTAAATATAATGGTATGATTTTTATGTATAAATTGGACAAAGGTTTATTGCCACAGTATTTTGGGTCAAATTTAAAAAGGATTGAGGAAATACATTCGTATAATACGAGATAGACTGGGTCATATTACATATCGGGTACAAAGAAAGTAAACACAAAAAAAAAAAAACATTATGCAAAGAGGATCCTCTTAAAGCTCGAGCTTTAGAATATAATAGTTTACCAAGGGAATTAAAATCAATAGGATCACTAACTATATTTAAGAAGAATTTAAGAATATTTTTAGAGAGTAATAATTAATATAGGCTATAATTATAATTTTTCATTAACTATGTAAATATATTTTTTGTAAAGTTGTTTATATATAAATAATATTCTGTAAATTGCTATTACTAGCTACAAGCTATTTAAATAAAAATTATTATTATTATTTTAATAATCTAAAACGAGTAAAAACCAAATATGAAGCAGACACATCGAATAAAAAGACTAAAGAAAGGAAGCTATATAAATTTTTACATGCAAATTTTTCTAACGGAGATTATGTCACTCCAAATACCACAATTGCTACCATTATTTTGTTGTTTACGTATTGAAAAGTGATTATTAACATTTATTTTTATAATTTAAAGTATATTCATAATTTATAAATCATAAATAAAAGTCAGTTGAGTCTTTTTATTCAATGGGCAAATAAAAAAAAACAGATATAGCCACCAATTTTATTAATATAGAAGGTGAATATGATACAATTCAAAAGAAAACGTAAATTTAACATCGTGCAGAAGATTTTGCAACGTAAGGAAGGATTGGAACCTGTTTGGGTTCCAGTAAAGTCACTAGATTATACAAAAGTAGCGTAACGGCGGACATATTGGGGCTAAAAATGTCGCCAACACAAATGATTTTCAGTGATTCCAACAGTAAAAAAATAAAGAACTAGTACTATCAAAATTTTTATTTTAAACATTGTAATCACGATTTTTTTAATCAAAGATGCACTATAACAAAATTGTGGTACAATTTCAATTATTTTTTTTATTTTTATTAAATAAAACGGATATAATGTATAAATGAAACTTAACCTTAAATATTCACACCGTTGACAAAGGAGGTTATTAAATTAGAGCGAGAAAGAGAGATGTGACAGCGCAGACGCAAACTTAAGAACGTAAAAATTGCTGCTTTAGTTTGCTTAATAGGGGAATCAATGTTGCCAATCAAACCCTGGAGGTCTGTCGGCTTCTTCAAAGTCTTGCGCTACTTTGTATAATCCAGTGACTTTAGGTTCAAGCCTGTGGCAGCCAAATGTAACAAATGAGTAATGCTTTTATGTTAGTTACATTACGTTCTAACATTGGCAGTTAAATTAACCAATTATGACGTCATTTCATAACTTGAATGAATTTTAGATTCTTGCATTATTCACAAAAATTCTTTGAACTCTATTGTAATTCTTTTAACTTTATTGTAATTCTTTTAATAACCAATGTGATAATTTTCGTTTTATACAGCAACTTCCAATAGAGCACGTTTAGCAGAACGTCGTTGGTAAATAAATGGCTATAATCACTGTACGCGGAAGTGTGACTGGCATCACCCCCAACTAAGCAAAACCTGTGATCAACACCACTCCTTAAAACCATAACAAAAAACTGCAAAAATCTTTATTTCCCTCAACAAGCTACTAGACTGTGAAACACCTACTCATAATATCATAAACATCACATTCTAACACATCATCACTAGAAATGTTTTATGGTGTTAGAGGTTAGACGGTGAGTTTTTTAAAATACCAAGACTCCTGGTGTGCAGTCTCATAGTAACCAGTGGGGAGTATTACAGTCGTGTTATTGAAGATACCGCGGTTTCACGTAGCTTACTGAAGATGCTAGTCTCGCAGATGATTGTTAGAGCCACTCCTTCTTAAATCTTCAACATAGGTCAACAACAGAAGTTAAATTATTACTGTGAACTTTAGAGAGATCGCTTCTACGCTATCCATTATAACAAGAATAACAGCTTTATTTTTATTTTAATTAAGCCCTAAGGTACTGTTTTTATAGACTATTTTTCTTGGTTGACGTTCTCAATTTTTAGAGCTTCCCTAAATCATCATTTGCCAGCGGGTGGAATTTTTTGCAACGTACTAAAAAATATATTTACATGGAATGGAAGATGTTAAGAGGATCCTATACTCTTTGCGTTAGGGCATCTATCGTTCCCGCCTGCTCCCCCCAATTCAAGGAGGCGTGGACGATATCACTGACAGTACACTCAGAATCATAACACACATTACACACATATTTGTTATTTTTATGTGTCAACGGTCTGAGATATCTTTCTCAAACCTCGTGCAACGTTCGAAAAAAAATTATGCGCTTTAAGATTGACAATACTTAATTAAAATTACGGTATCTATTTGAAGAACATTTTAAAAAATCAATACAACAAAAAATAGTTTTTAAAAACAGAAAAAAATAAATAAGCGAATTAAAAAACTTACCAAGAGATTTATAGGTACATATACATTTAGTGTTTAAAACAGATTTTTTGGACTTTTAGCTTCCGCAAAAATGTCTATTAAATCTTCATACCTCATTAATCTTGCTCGATCGTTTTCAACACTAATTAATGTTAAGTCACAAAACCGCTGTTGTCCTATAGTACTACTTAGAAATTTTTTTATACTTTTTAACTTCGAAAATGTTATAGGAAATGTTAAAAAATAGTATAAAAGCTGTGCATTACATACCGTCGAAATTGGATAAAATCGTACTATAGTCTATTAAAAATATTTGGGCAAGTTCTCTTGTTCTGCAACATAATTGAATTTTGTCCAACAATGCTGATCTAAAACTTATTAATTTTTTTATTTTATTTTTCAAACTCTTTGCTTCGGATACTACATTTTTGTTATTAATTTTTAAAATAATTTCAGTCAGTTAACGATCTTAATATTTCAATATAATTAAATCTTAATGCAATTAACGAATCATACCTGGAGGACTTACCAAGGCGGACACAGTTTTTAGGAGAACTATTCATCAGATTTACACTAGAACAGGAATCTGCAACCTTTTCACGTCGGGGCCGCATTTAATAACGAAATTTTACATTTTTTAGGTCGCGGGCCGCAATCAGTAACAAAATTTTTTTGGCGGTTTTAATTCCTTTTTTAATTTCTCTATTTTAAGATCTTAAGTTTCTGTTTACGTCGGTTTACATAATTTATGTCGGAGTAAAAACCCCTAATGTCAGATGCCTAATCAGCTCGGTAATGTGTTGACTACGCTGGATATGAAAAGAAAATATTATATTTTCCTACTGGTGAGCCTACGGGGTTCAGCCGTAAGCTGAATAATGACATTTACACAATGACGCTAGATGATGTTTATTGGTCTTTGTCATAAACATAGATTGTTGGAGCAAAAGAAAGCGATTGTTAAATGTGCTCTGCAAGTACATTGTTATATTTAAGAAATTCAATACCATTTTTACATTGCTAGAGTGATGATTAGTTTCTAGCGACAATATTCAGATTTCAAATTTTGGGTATGTGCAGCTTTCAGATGGTTCTCCAAACTATGGCTCTACAAACGTTCCCCGGGCCGGTTTAATTTGCCAGTCGGCTACTACAAGATACTCTTCAAAACATGTCGTATTACATCCTTTGCCTTATTATTATTCGTGTTATTTTTTATAAACTATCAATTAAAACAGCCTTAAGGGGATCCTACACTGTACACGCAAAGAAATCACTGTATTTATATTTCAGATAAAGGTTAATTATTATTTATGTGCATATGGTCTCAATACCTCTAATCTGTTAATTGATTTAGTTGTCGTCTGTTTAAGCAGTTTCTGTCAATCGCCCCATATTTTGGCTGCGCCCGAGGCAAAGTGCATCCCAAAACCGGCGCCCCATTATTGGCCGCGCCCGGGGAAAAACATCCTACAAAAGTTGCGCCCTATTCTTTGACTGCGCCCGAGGCAAAAGCGCCCCTACGAAAGTTGCGGTTGGTGGCGTTGTATTCCGGACGGTGTCCCGAGTCAGAGCCGCTTGTTGGGATTTTGCCGTGGGCGCAGCAAAATATGGGGCGCAACTTTCGTGGGGGCGCTAGTTTTTGGAGGCACTTTGCCCCGGGCGCAGCCAAAATATGGGGCGCTAGTTTTGGGAGGCACTTTGCCTCGGGCGCAGCCAAAATATGGGGCGCCACTTAACCCCTTCAAATATAAAAAAAAATATTTATTTAAAAAAACACTAAAAATGACTTAGTTCCAACCCTTTAATGATTTTTTTTTTTTGATTTATTCAAAGGAATACTAAAATTAACTTAATCCACCCCTTAAAATACAAAATTTTAAATTTATTTTAAAAAACTAATATGTATATAATCCAACTCTAAAATATATTTTTTATTTATTTATTCAAAAGAACACTTAAATTTACTTAAGCCAACCCTTAAAAAACATTTTTTATTTATATAGTCAAAAGAGCACTAAATTTTACTTAATATAACTCTTAAAATACAATTTCTTTTTAATCAAATAATCACGAAAATTTTCTTAAGCCAACCCTTAAAATACAATTTTTTTATTTATTCTAATTCCCACCAAAATGTACTTAATCCAACTCTTAAAATAATCATTTTCAATTTTAAACAAAAGAAGACTCTAGCTCTTATAGTTATGGCCCAATTGTGTACGGCCCGAATTGTCCATCGCCCCAGTTGTTAATGGCCCCAGTTGTGAAAAGCCCCAATTGTGAACGGCCCGAATTGTCTTACTGCCCCAGTTGTCTGGTTACCATTCTGATCTTAAAAATTAGGATAAATTAATTAAGAAGATTTAAAAAGACCGGTAAATAAATTATAAATGATTTTTTCCCTCTAAAATATTTTAAAATCTTATGTTTATACTGAAATAATCTATGAAATAAATCTTCCGAAAGATAATAATGACCTTGGATAAGTTTTGTCACTTTTCTTACTTGACTGTACTTGGGGCGGAGTTTTATAGATTCATACTTCTGTCCGCTAGAGGCAGCATATTTTCAATTAAAAAAAATCATTTTGACTATTCGAATTTTGCAGTACTACTAACTAATATAAGTCACAGTTGTGTATGTATGTGCAATCGACACATTAAACTTTGCTTGCATTGTGTATTTTTTTAATTTTTTTTTGTTTTTCTTTACTTTCAAATTGCTTACTTTGCAAGTGCAATTATTCATAAACAGGAAGGAATTTAAGAAAAAACAATCAACAGGATCAAAGATTTATATATTATCTTTACATATGTTTTTGTTAAATTTTGATCAGTTGATTAGCGTAGGTAAAATCCGACAAGTCCTAACATGTGTTTTACGTTCCGCGCGGACCGAGTATAGGATCCTCTTAAACAGTATTTCGCGTGAGTTTTATCTTTATGTTTCTATGTAATAATAAAATTTTAAAAAATTATGTGAAGTGTGAATTTTCACACATTTCAGGGTTTCGCAGGTATTTATTAACTGTGTGATGATTATTTGGGATGCCAAAACAAATTTTATGTCAAAATATATTTTTATGAATTTTAATTCGAATGCCTAATGCCATTATTTAAGTTTCTAAATATGTGCAGTATTTTTTTTATATAGTAAGGTTCATTAAGATTTTGAAAATTGCGCCTATGGCTTCCATTGGTTGCTTAAATCATAAGCCTCGCCCTCTGATACCTTCAAATATAGAATTAAATTATAATCTCAACACTTCCCACTGGTTATTAAATTAACGCTTTTAAAAATTAAATGCAACATTTACCAAAATATAACTAGAATTTTGACAAAATAATTTAAACAAAATAAAAATGCAAAATAAAACTGAAAAAATAAAAATTGACGGGATTCGAACACAGTTTCTTACAGTAGTTTCAACTCACTAAGCGAGAACGCTACCACTGTGCTATACAGGATCACTCGTTTACTGTCTTAAATAGCGGATTGAATATATTACATATTTTACTTAAAAACACAAAAAATGCGTTATTTTCCGAAAACATAATCTGATCAAAAATTCCTGTTGTACTATTCCGGTTCACACCAATGTACATTACTGAGATTTTTTTCAGATTTTTAGTTTAAATCATCTGGGCTACAGGGTATGGGACAAAAATTTTTTTGCACAATTTTGGCAAACATCGCCTCAAAATAATTTATTTTACAAAAATAAAATTTTGATCGTTAATCCACGTACCAAGGGCTTTCATTTGATACCCTACACAGAATTTAAAAAAAAATATTTTTTTTTCGGTGACCATATATTTGTTTATATTTTTAGGGGGATATGTTTTTTAGATGTTTTAGTATTTTTCCTATGTGTGGGTCAAAGAGTTGTATAAGCATGTCAAATTTCAACTCTCTAGGTTTAGCTGTTTGGCTACAATTTTTACCGAACAGACAGACAAACAGACAGACAGACGACAAAATGACGGCATAAGGGTTTTTAGTCATACCTACAAAACCCTAAAAATGTCAAGGGTGTGTGATCGAAGAATTGGAAGAGCTACCAAAGACAGATTGTACAAAACCGTGGTTAGACCAGCTATAACCTATGGTAGAGAGACCTGGAAAGAAATAAAGAAAGCCCAGGAAAAGAAGCTGGATGTGACGGAGATGAGAATGTTGAGGTGGATGACGAGCAAGACAAGAAGAGATAGGATACGGAACGAAAGGATAAGATAAATGGCTCAAGTAGTAGATGTTTCAAAGACTGACGGACGTACACCTGGATGTTGAATTATTTTTCCTTTACAGATATCTGTTTTTTTAATTTTTACAGATTAAACAGATTTACAAAATAATTCGCTAAAGCGGGAATTCATTAAGCTAGGTACACCCGTAAACAATATCTCAACACATCTTGAAGTAAGGAGACAGAGAAAATAAATAATATAAATAATAGGTTCCCAACGCTTATGTGTCTCATAAAAGTCAAAAAGAAAAGTTTCCCTTATCTAGATTTCCAACTCAATATGAAATATGTGGTCCGCATGAAGTAATTAAAATAAATGGAAGAAGAGTTTTGAAGAAATAGAATAATTGTAGCTACGCTTATACTATTCCCAAGAAAACATCTAGATATCAATTGGATTTAGCACCGCAAGACTTTAGATGATACGAAATGAATGTTTTCTATTAAATAATTTGCTTAACAATTGTTTATATTACAAATTCTTTCACCAAATCAACTTGTTAACATTGTACATAACTTCAACATTACATCATATTATTATTTCGCAATTCATACAGTCATAAATTCAAAGAGTATTCTAATAAAAATACTATGGAATGTTTGGAATTGGCACGACTGGCTGATCACTACTATCAATTAATTAAACTCCAAATATCTAATCAAGAATTAAACTATATTTGATTAGAAAACATGATTATTTTTATTAGTGAAAAGACCGTAAAATATAGAGTGAGCTAACTGAAAAGCGACGAGCTAACGAGTGTTCTAGATAAATACGTTCACGAAGAGAGAAAACAAGTGCTACTATAAGAATAAAGAATATAGATAGAAGTCAATCGCTAATTTCAATTATTTACATTAAACAAAGAGCACGCTTGTGAGTTTTGGTGATTTTACTGTGTGAACTCAGTATACAGAATGTTTCAGGTTTAATTGCACTAATTTAAAATAAGAATTCTACACATCTAAATGTCTAAATATTTACCTCTGGACAAACTCTTGTAAACGCTTCGTTTTGGAAATATTAAGATTTTAATGTTTATATATTTTAAATAAGTTATCAAGATCAAGCAAGCTAGTTCAACAACTAAAGATGATTGTTACAATTGTTTTTCGTTTTCGTTTTAATAAATTGATTAAAGTAAAGTAATATCTTATCAAACAGCGAGTATGTTGATGGTTTATTTGTACGGATTTTGTAATGGTGACCCTGAAGCTTCCCGAAGAACATATCAGAATCAGTTCCCTAATTACCAACTATTTTTAATTTCCCAATGTCCAGAATTTAAAAAAATGGGTTGAGTTCTGGAATTCATATTTTAAATTACTGCGCTTAAACCAGATTTACCCTGTATATTAAAGACTCTATTTGTAGCGGCTCTAGGCAAACTGCTAACTGGTGTGGAATTTCAAGCACACCACGCGGAGCTATCGTAGACACGACGGACGTTTGACTACAGTGTCTAAGCGTTTATTCAACATATGTTACTAACCTTTGTGCTGATGGATAGATGATTCTCTGGGTACCCAGATGCTGAAGAATTCTTGGAGATGCCAAATGAACATGCAGTCGAAAGAACACCAGACACAATAGATAATTATATTTTCGACTATCGGAAATAGAGCCACAGCGGTTTTGTACACCCGCACAACGTAATACTGATTTTTTAGTTTAAAAAAAAAAATGATTTTTCTATATTTATAAAACAAAAACAAAAGGCCAACGCCTGCTACGATTCTAAAAAAAAAAAATCAAGACGAAACAATATTTACTTTTGTTATTAGACGATAGATAGACGAATACACGTTTTTTTATATATTTTTTCCCCGTTACATTGAGTTGAATCTTTGTGTAATATGTATGATTATGGTAATACATCAAATTTAAGATCCAGTTCAAGTAAATTATTAATGGAGAAGCCATAATAATGAAGATATCCTTACATGATATTCAAGGACATCAGGCAAGAAACGCAAATAACACTAATGATTAAAATGTCCAAAACAAAAACAATGATAAGGAGTAAATGTGTACAATAAGGCCCAGAAAAATTCCTTGCACTTATTTGAACAGTATATGAACATCAACTTCACAAAGCAAGATAAAGAATTTGTATGATTGGAGACCTTCTCTGAATCCAAGAGGAGGAAATATTATTTCCATTAGGTCTATTAATTCATAGAATAAACCAAGAAATAGATTTTGATACGCAGAATAACAGAATAATTTTATAAAATACTGAGGCCCGGTCTTTCCACCTTCAGATAAAGTTCCAGGTAACTATCTGACAGATAAGGTTTTTTGTAACTTCATCTGCTGAATAAAAGGCAATACCAATCAGTGAATAGAAAGAAGGGGTGACATTTACTCAGCAGATGAAATTACAAACCTTATCTGTCAGATAGTTACCTGGAACTTTATCTGAAGGTGGAAAGACCGGACCTGAATCAAATTAATATATTTAGTTCGTATATTTAATTCTTGTCTGAATTACATCACCGATCAGAAACAAACTAATAAAAAAAAACATCCAAATTTCCAATTCTAATGACCCATTAAATCAAAGAAGTTTTAGCCTTATACAAAACTTGTCAAACGTAGGTCATTTAAAAAATATGTTAATTTGTTTATTTTCGGATGCGGAAATGATATTCCAATGCAAAGCTTGTTATACAAGAAAGGAGGAGACTGTAATGAAGAATGTCCTTTTCCACGTTCTTTCCTTCAACTTCACAGTCTAAATTTAAGTCCTTTTTTAAAGAGTTTAATTTAATAAAGCGTCTCTTCTTTCATAGAATCATTTAAAATGTTTTAATAATTGTCATTTGCATCCCAAAATATTTTTTAAAATCTTCATTACTTAAATTATTGTCCAATTAAATAGTTTAAAGAAATAAAATTTGAATAGAAGCAATATAAAGATCAACATAAATCCAAAATCCAATTAAATCTTTAGCCAATTTAGATTCCAAAAAATAATTCCTAAAGAAATAGACTTAGTGAAAGTACTATTGTAACAATCAAATTAAAAACAAAATGATATAAATTTAAGAACTTCGAAAGTCTGACACCTTTAGGAGTTATTAAGTAACATTTTTTCGAAATTGGATCAAAATCTGCGAATCTTGGCTTGAATTTATGAATTATTCATTTATTTAAAGAGTTTAAAAGAACGAGTTGTGGACATCTTAAAAAAAAATAAAAAAAAATTATAAGTAGGTTTTAAATATTCATCATATTACTCAACGATAATTTTCATAAATTTTACTTTAAAATTTTGTTAACTAGAGTACTTTGTTTTATAACTTTATGAAGTAAATTTTTAAGTATAAACAGCACCATTACAGCAGTTTTGTTGTTGTAATTAAGGATATATACACTTACCGCTCAAAAGTATTTGCCCACCCACAGCAAAATAGTTATTTATGCAACAAGTGCTGAAAGCATTGCTTTTTTTCACGAATAGGAAGCTTAAACGCCCAAGTGCGAGTGCAGCATCCCATGATTGAAAAATTTATATGAAGTGTGAATTTTCACACATTTCAGGATTTTGTAGATATTTGATCTATAATCACATGAAAGTCAACAGTTTTTTATAATCATTTTTATTCATTATTTGAGTACTAAATGCTTCAATTGTTTTAAAACAAAATTTAAATAAAAAGCGAAAATTTTGTCAGAATGAAAAAACCCCAGCGGTTTTGCGACATCTGTTACGTGTTTAAGTCTTCATTAAATTATCAAGGAATATATTGATAAATGGCTTAATTTTTTTCAATTTCAACTTTTCTTCCTATTAACAATGTGTATTTGATTTAGTATTTCATTATTATAAATGATTTGTTTCTCTTTGATACCTTATAAACAAAAAACTAAAATAATTCATACAATAGGTTGAAGCATGACGTTTGTTAGAAGACGGAGCTTGCACACATAAACTCGAAACTCAGCTTTTTTTTAATTTTATTTTTATTGTCAAAAGAATACATGCATCACCCTTGCCAGAAATACAAAAATTTATAACATTATTAGCCATAGTTTAGCCATGAAATAAAATAATAATAATAATAATAATTTTGTCAGAACATAAAATCTGCAATATTTTACAAAAACGCAAGCTTATAAAAAATTCTTTCCGTACGTTTCCGATTCAGTTCAATGTACATTACCTAGATTTTTAAAAAAAGATATTTAGTATAGTTCTCTTGGGTACTTTTGGTAAAACAAGTGTTAAATAAAAAAAAAATGCTTTAAAAAACTACTATCCGTTCCTTAATCGACATCTTAAGAGCTTTATTTTGATACCAGACAAATTATATAAATAATAATAATAATAATAATTTTTTCAACGACAAAAAAAATCGATATTTTTCGAAAAACTATTTTGATCAAAATTTCCGTTGAACTATTATGGTTCCCTTCATTGTAATATCCCATTATTGGGATTTTTCTGCAGATTTTTAGATCAATCCCTCTGAGAAATAGTGTGCAGAACAAAAGTTTTTTGTTATATTTTTGGAGAAAATCTCATAAAAAAAATTTTTCAATGGAGATGTTGATTTTTCAAAAAAAAAAAACATTATTTATCCACACATTAAGCAGTTTTGTTTGATACCCCACTCGAAATTTTAAAAAATATTTAGTTTTTCGTTAAACCCATATTTTTAAAAAAAAAATTTATTTCGCAATGACAGACAGACAGACACATAAGTAACGTTATAAAGGTTTTATGCTGTTTATTCCTACAAAACCCTACAAATTAATATTTATTAGATTAAGAAATAAATAATTAAACTTAGAAAAAATAAAAAACAAGCTGTAAGGATCAGAGCCACAGTAAGAAAGACTTGCGCTAGGGGCAAAACTGCGTTTTGGCACCCTTGGCAAATAAATGTAAGTGATAAGCAAAAACAAGATTCTCACCTCCCAAAATCTAGATGATGAGCAAAACAAAAAAGGTCCTCACCTCCCAAATTCCAAGTGAAGAGCAAAAAAAAAGGTCCTCACTTTCGCAATGTGACGCCCTTTATCTTAGTGCGATAGGGGCTGTCGCCCCCTCCGTCCCCCCTTACTGCGGCTCTGGTAAGGATAGATGGACCTCCAGGAATTTGAAGAAAATCTCGTAGACTTGGTCCTAGCCATACAGTTTGGAGACGAATCATCGAGGAAGCAAAAGCTCTATAAATGTTGTAGCCAATGATGATGAACATATATACACCATTATATACCAACACTTGCTAGAACTTCTGCCAGATGATTTTTTAGCGAATTGTGCACGTCTAGAGATGTTTTGCCTCCCACATACTCTTATGTTCGCTATTATCCTGTTCTAGTACATTTACTGTAATTCACTGTAATCGTCTATAGCCCTGTATAATCGATCCACTATTCTCCTTTCTCTCTCGTTCATCAATCTTCGCAAATCATCCGATTTAAACACCTACACAGTCTCATCACGACCGTTCATCAAGTCACGCCGGTTATTCTCATATCCATTCTCTCAGCATGGACTCACTTATGTAAATATTAATAAATTTTAATAAATGTACTTTTGTTTTTAAAGCTATGATCAAGCCGCCGCCAAGGTTGCGAGTCAATTAAAAAAAGATTGGAAGCTGTACAAGATCTCAGCTGGATATCAACTCGGGTGTGTATTCGAAAGCACATCTGTAGATATGTATAAATGCTAGAAGGCATATGTCAGAATGTTTGGAAAAAATGTAATTAAAATTATACTACATTTAAGGTCATGGAACAGTTCAAGGAGTTAATTTTAATTTACTATATTAATTAATTTGTAGCTTCCTGAAAATTGGAATTTTTTATTCTCATTTCTTGAAGAGTTCTGGTTAGTTATGTAGATGTACATGTACTTTTGGAAAACATAAACAATAGACGCGTTTAACGAAAAACATTTTTGGCAACTTTTGAGTAAGTTGACTGACAATGGGCTGATTTAGCGAACAAAACTGTTCAGGATCAGCACTAAACATAATTGAAGGGTTCGGGTGTAAAATCTGGTAACTGACATATTTTTCAAAACTGAATTACTGCATGTAAAATATGGTAAATGTCATCATAAACTAGATTTCACTTCAAATTTACAAAAAATATCAATAGATAGCTCTGGATGTATCATGTAATATGTGGTATCTGCATGTTCTCATTTTTGCAATATTTTTACAAAGTTTTAATGTCGTCTCTTGCAAAAATATTAAATTGTCAGATACCAGATTTTACTCCCGAACCCCTCAATTATTTTGTGATTACAGTCAACCATTGCCAGTTAGCTTAATGAAAAGTCAACGAAATACTGCGATCTGGAAATCAATATACTCAAAAGTTGTGTTCGCTAAACGAGTCCAATGTTTCCTTCTAAAGCAGCGTCGGGCCAAGACGTTTCGGCGCCTGAGTACCAGACTTGCGCTTTTATTCTTGGTGATGACAAAAAAAAGGAATATGGATCATGATGACAAAAAATCGGATCGAAATAGTTTTTGCGGTGCTCTAATTTGCATCCCGCTCACACAAGCTCTGCTTTCAAGACGAGTGCTTCACTCACCTTGCGAGAGCTTTAGAGATCTTGCCCTGGTTTAAACTATTCCCTAATAAAAACAATACACAAACTCAAATGAAAAGGATAATCAATTTTTCCCTTGTGAAGAATAGAAGAGTATTTATAGAAATAATCATAAAAATTATAAAACTATAAAAACAATATTAGGCATATGAAAACTATAACAACACGCCATGCGAACGCGGGTGCTCTGTCGACCGATAGCATTCCTCAGTGTTTATTCTAACATCTGTTTTATTGTAGAATCTTAATTTTTTTCATAAAAACTGTGCGTTGTAGCATTTGTTCATCGCACCATCGTTCGTTCTCGAATGCCCAATACATTATTTTAATGCTTCTTCTTCATGTCACTATAATCCATCGTCAATCTTGATCTCTTTTATTCGCTTCTTCTATTGTGCTCTATCCATCGCAACTTCACGCTAGTTGTTGACAGCAACTGTTGCAGTTTGTCTGCGCTCCATGCAGGGTTTTAAACTAAGTCTTAGTTTCATTTTTCGTCCAAATTTAGCTCTTTTTCTCCAGGTTTCGTGCGAATCGTAGCCACTTCATGTAGCGAACGTAGCAAACATAGCATACAAAGCATACGTAGCATACATAGTGTAGCTCTGTGTGGCCTCAGCATTTGTCGTTCTTCTGTTGTTAATTTTCTGTACAAGACTTAACCATGGTCTTCTTACTCTTACCATTTTGCCTACAACCGATTCTTGATATATCTAGTATAGTTAATAGATGTATCTGATTTGCCAACAATATTCCTCTCTAACTGGTCCAAGTATGAGTTTATTTCAGTATTTAAGAATAATTATGCTTTTGTATATTATTAATTATTTCTTTGTTTATCATATATATATGTTTAGCTCAAACAAAAATTATTTGCACTAAAACAGACGATATCTTGATGCAGAGATTTACCTAGAACCAGAAGACCCGGCAAGCATCAGTAAACTAGCAGTATCGAAAACAAAGAGACTGTGATGTGTCCAAACTGCACTGTACCTGTTAAGATTTATATACTTGCTAGATCTTCGTTCAGTTTATCTCTCTAACTTTTGCTGGTCGAATCTTCTTTTGATCTTTTTTACTATTTTGTCCTCTTGAATATATGGATTATTATTCCAATAGCTCTACCTCATCAAGAGACAACATTAAAGAAATTGGATGCAAAGATAGTTGTATAAAAATCTCCATATATGATCTGAATCAGTGAGTGGTGCCATCTATCTTTCTCTTCTTGTACTTGTCTAAATACACGGTGATTCCTCAATACGATTGCCCCCTACAGTCATATGCATGTTATTTTATCTCGCTCGTGTAACGCTCCCACAGATATCATTATTCAAATGTAATGATTCTAAATTTTTAATTATGCACTATGCTATTATTTAGTGTCAATTAAAATAGTGTCAAAAGATTTAATTTTAAGTTAGGTGCTCGATTGACAAAATTTTATCTATAAAAGGGAAGTCAGAAATTTTAATCTATTGCCAATTTTGGTAATCATTAATTAGCTCTAATGGTTTTATTATATATTTTGTAGTTTAGTTATATAGTACTAGTGCTGATGTGGCCTTCATATAAAACGAACTACAACGAATGCAAACGAAAACGTTAGTAATCCAAAACATACACAAACGAAAAAGTAAAGATGTACAGAATCGAACTAAAATTGGGCAATCGAATTGCCTGTCGTATGCTCAGAGACACAATCGAACATTTTTTCTTTAAAATACCGACAAGAGATATATAGCATACGTGTTCTACTTTAATCTTTTATGTTCGACAGTGATCATATTATTTGAGGATGTCATCAGATTATTTTTAGTGTGCATTCATTTAGAATATGTTTTGTAACTTTGTTCATAAAAACTTTTCATTGTAGCATTTGTTCGTTGTAGCATCATTCGTTGTCAAATGCCCTTCTGCTGCTTCTATGCTACTTTCTCTCATGTCACTACAACCAGTTGTGCATCTTGATCTCCTCTGTTAGCCTCTTCCATTTTACTCTATCCTTGATAACTTCTCCCAATTATTGACGTTCAAAAATAGTAAAGAACGTAGTGATTTCCTATTAAACACTAGTGTAGCGTGTAACGTGTATCATACAAACGTATGGAACCAAGAATTTAACGTGGCTTCCAAACTATTTTTATTTGTTTTTGGGAAGATTCCCTTTGGCAAAACCTCGGTAACTATTCCTCCATTTTTGTAGGGAGAACGACTGGCCAGCTATTATATTTGAAAAATGTTTGCCAGCACCAGAAATAAATCGTGGTACCTGATGCACATCTAACCACACACTAACCAACCGTGCTACAATCGTAGATGTATTCTACAAATAAATTACGAGGATTGTCCGTAAAATAAGGAGTCGCGAGCAACGCTTTAACATAAGATCTAGCAATACTGGCGTGTAGCTTGATTCGCCGCCTACAAATCCCCACCACTCCGAGCTGTCTGCGACGTTGGTAGGTAGCATCTTGGTTTGGTAGCCGTCTGCGATGGCGCCTCCACTCGCCGCTACCGCCAGATGTGAGTTACGTTCGGAGATTCGTATTTTTGTCAGTTATGTGTATGGACATCAAAAACGTGCGAAAATGGTACATAGTTTAAAAACGGACGTACAGACGGACATCCATGATGAACAGCGTGCCTGACAGCTATCGGTTTCGGACTAAATGATTGCAAAAGTGTAGAGGGTAATGCTTGAAGATATTCGGGAGCTGTGCAAATTAATCCCTGATGTCAGTAAGACTACTATTGACAAAATTTTGACAGAACATTTGCATTACACACCCACCTTCCCTACAGCCCGGATTTAGCACCAAGTGATTATCATCTCCTTCCTGCGTTGTAGTCACACTTGGGTGGGACGAATTTCAGGACCAACGAGGAGTTGAAAGAAGAGGTCCTAGCTACCTGCGCGCCACGGCCAGAGAGTTCTGTGACACGGGTATACAAAAAATGCTATACCGCATGCAAAAATGCATCGATCGCAACGGGGATTATGTAGAAAAATAGTAGAAAATCCAGGCTTTCCAACAATGTATAACTCATTGCAAATAAACGTGTTTTTCTTTGTGAAAAAATTAAAGACATTATTTTACGGACAACTCTCGTATCGGTAAATCATAAACATACTTAAAACGTTTAACAATTTTTTTGATAAACGTATTTACACACCTCCATAAAATCCTCATTAAAATCATATTCAATTAATATTTTCAAACTTTTAAAGTTTAATAACCCATTCTACATTGTTTTAAACACATACATTGCCTACACATTTAATATAGTTAAACACAGTGCTGTTCGATAATTTCCTTTGGAGCTGTTAAAAATGTTATAGTTTCGCAACTATTGGCCTCGCCAGCCAGATATCAGTTCAGCACTATCGGACTCCAGAGGCGTACAACAAGGTTTTTTATATACAATGTCCTGGTTTAAAGTGTGGGGGTGGATATGCAAATTTATTTCAAAGATTAAGATACAAATATTTTTGTAATGTTTTGCTTTTAAAGTATTCTAAGTTTATGTTTATTGCAACTTAACGTGATATGATAAGAAATGTTTAAGGCTAGCTTTTATGGACATTATGATATACATATTAATATAGGTGAACCGAGTAAACAAAATACAGGTCTCGCTTTGCACATTATTGGAAGATCGGAAAAACGACCAAGTGATTTTAATATTGAATGGAAAAGAAATTCGATGATTGGTTGGTGATCATACATCTGTTATTAATTTATGCAAAAGTTCTTTTCTTCTTCTTCTTTTAGGTGCACACAAATAGTGCTAAATTGAGGTTTTCATGAGCTCCAGGCTAAACGGATAGAACGGACTCCTAAATCGAAGTATTGAGAGAAAAAAAAAAGGTAAGTTAGGCATTTTCGTTTCGAAGAATGATGAAGCAAAAAATAAATGGAACTACCAGGCTCCTTCGGGGCCCCAATGGTAGAGCTCTAATTCCAGACCTAATTGGTCTGTACGTAAATCCGATACTGCATACACCCAAAACATGATCTGATCCATGTATCTTGTATACAAATATTTGTACATCTTCAACTGATTTCTTCATATTTTGTGTCTTTTCTTTACTAGATGAATGCTATCTTACCCAGATCTCCTTTACCATAATACTAGTGTCAAAAATATGCATATACATTTTTTCAGGAATCGTTCCTCATTTTCGTGAGCCAGTTGAAAATGAGGTGGAATTTTATTTTCCACAAGATGAAGTACCTCTCCATTTTCATCGCATGTTAGAGCTCATCTAGATGAAAATTTGACTAAACAAATATATTTGATGAAAAACAGTATTGAATATCCTCCTCGTTCACCAAATTTAACGCCATTGTGTTTTTATTTATGGAGATATCTTAAAGATAAAGCTAATGCCGCAAAACCAACAACTGTCGCTGAATTTCTGCTAGCTACTGAAGCAGAATGTGCAGCAATATTAAAAGATATTAGTAGTGTGTTAGTGGAAGAGACATACAGACCAATTCTGTAACTCTGTTACTATGAAAATTGTAACTAAATTCGTCACTATGAGCAAGGTCAGTTACTATCATGAATGAAAGCCATTTTACTTTTTATAATATTTTATGTTGTAGTGACGTTATTACACAGTAACTTTTTACAGAATTGATCTGATAGGGAAAAGTGATGATATCAGCTGACCTGATAAAATTAGCTATTTCTAACAAGTTAATCAGCTATTTTCATCAGGTCAACTGATTAATCACGTATTCCTATGTCTTTCCCTCTTTTTCTAACACTTTACAAAATACTATAGCTATTTTTCTTTCATCCAAAGTGTCTCATGACCTACTGATATTTTAGAAGATCTATGCAGGTTGTCGACGATATCAGCAATGTCTGGATGAGAATGAAGGACATTTTGAATACTTGAGTTCATATTTGTTCCTACATTTGTTACTGAAAACAAAACTTAAAAAAAATAATTTATGAAAAATAACCTAAGCACTTGCGGCCACAGGCTTTTAATAAGTAGATACATTAATACATTTACTACAAGTAAATACTTTATAACATATTGTAGAGAACGTTGTAATATTTTAGTTATTATGTTTTAGTACCTGAAGAAGCAAGTTATCAATTTGCGAAACCTTGTGTTTCTAGATTAAAATACATGTCCAAAACAGCTGAATGAATTTTATTTATTTTATATATACCTCCTTGAATCATCATATTTTTAAAAAAATTGCAAATATTTTAATATTATCTTGATCCGACACCGATTAGAAACTATTCTTCGATGACAGGGAGCGTCCGAGTTGGGCCAATAAAAAAGATCATATTATTAGGTCGTCAAGGATGAAATTTATAGAAAAAAAGGCAAAGTTGGTTGATAACTTACAAATTAAGGAATTATTTTATTCATCAAAGTATGCACCCACATTGTCTATACACTTTTGCCATTTAAGGGGCAGGTTGTTCAGGCCGGTGGCTTAAAACTCTGGCGGACCAGAGTCAATGAATTTCTGGAAGGCCAGGACGGCATTGTCGGAATTAAAATGTTTTCCTATTAAAAAGTTGTCCAAACTGCGGAAGAAGTGGTAGTCAGTGGGGGCTAAGTCTGGTGAGCATGGATGATGAAGAAGTTCCAACTCCAATTCCGTAGTTTTGCCACAGTCATTTGTGCAGTGTGTGGTCTAGCGATATCATGCAATAAGATAGGAGTCGATATGTTGATCAATTTAGGCTGTTTTTCTTTAAGTTTTTGCATCATTTCGTCCAGTTGGTTGCAGTATATTTCTGCTGTGATCGATAAGCCAGTTCTTTTTTTTTTTTGTTTGGTTGTTTGGTACGAAATTTGGCGAACCCATTTTATATTGTCTGCTGCGTAGTAACACTAGAGCCAAATACACTATTAAGGTTTCGCGCGATACTGTAGTTCCACGTAAGAACTCATACTTCATAATAGTGCGAATTTCCGACCGTTCTATTTTCAACAAAATTAATTTAAAAAAAAAAGTTTTTGATATTTTTTAGAGCATACAATGATTTCTTTAAACAGGCGAAATGTATAACTTTCCGACAAAAAAAAAAAAAAAAGAAACAGAACGGTAAAATATTAAGCCAATGTTAAATAATAAGCTGTTAAAGTTGGCAATATTATTAACTACAAATTTCATCATTGACGACCTGATATATCCTCCCATAGCGATATTCCTTTCTTGCTGGCGTATATTTCTAATTGAAATAACTGTGTATTTCGTAAAAATTAAGCCCGTACTTAACTTTAATTAGAAGTCAAAGAATAAGAGTTTCAAATAAAATAGGAGGGAATAAATATAGCGAAAGACTTAATCAGTCATCTGCATTAAAATCAGGACATCGTATAAATTCCTCGTCAGTTATTTTAAAAACTTCAGTAGTTGTTTTTTTGTGTTGTTTTGTGTAGTTGTTTTGTTTTGTTTGTTGTGTGCATATGTTATAAATGTGTTATCAGAAT
This sequence comes from Liopterus haemorrhoidalis, assembly GCA_963971575.1. NCBI lineage: Eukaryota > Metazoa > Arthropoda > Insecta > Coleoptera > Dytiscidae > Liopterus > Liopterus haemorrhoidalis. The sequence continues at coordinate 41,722,542 of OZ020619.1, forward strand.
AACCCCGTCACTGTTAGTGGTCCTGGTGTTCGTGTTCGGGCGTGGCAGATATCGCTCTCGTCTCTATTGTTGGTCTCCTTGACATCATAGGAGATTGCCTGGCCCAGCGGTAGTCGCAACGCACACCCGACCACAGAGTAGCAATCGCGGACACTTACACTACATTCGGTAGTTCACGGTAGGAAATGTTTTATTGTTACGTAAATAACCGAATTCATCGAGCCCGAGCCTCTTACTTTTTTTTAATACAAAGTTTATTTACATAATAAAATTACTTTAATAGTACGCCTGTTTTTAAAACGTGTTAAGACAGATTTTATTTAATAACATTTCAATGAAATGTCCATCTATCGATTGACTTATTACATTTACAACCCTTCAGATATATAGTAGTAGTAGTAGTAGTAAAGATTTATTTTTCACCTTGCGGTGTTAAAATTTTCATACATTTACATTTACAATCTAGTAGCAAACAGTGTGCAATTATCATATGTATAGTACATTTTTTTAATTTTATGTCATTTACAGTCTTTTATTTAGTATCTTCTTCATCCAGGTTTCATCCGGGTTTTCGTCATTGAGTATTTGTATAGCTGATTTCGGGTTTCTCACTTCTTCCGTGCAGTCACGTGTTAGATGCTCTATTGTCTCTTCATTCCTCTCACATATTCTGCACTTTTTTCTTCTTTTTCTCTCCAGTATTCGTTCTTTCTTTCTTCGTTTGCTACTCTGAATCTGGCTATTATTTTTTGGTTTTTTGACTGTTTTCTTAGATACAGAGGCATATCTATTGTTTCTAAAAACCTGTCTCTGGGGTTGTACTTTTATATCTGTATCTTCTCTCTTCGTTGTTGCAGTTCCATATCCTTTTCCCTTCTCACAATTTCTTCTTTTAAGCTATCTCCCATTCGTCTTCGGTTCTCTACTTCTGTTGTTGAATAGCCTTTTCTTTCGTAGTACTTTGAGCGTTCTTGTTCCCAGTCATTCTTCTCTAGTTTATTTTCTTCTTTTCTTCTTATCTGCTCCCAGCATAAGATATATACATTTCAGATATATATATATATATATATATATTTAAATATAGCGTATGGTAGCATAAACTTCAATATTCACAGCTGTTTATCTTGAGGGGGAGGGGGATATCTTGGTGCTCTTATTAATAGTGTCGATGACTGTTTAGCAGAAAACACGACGCAGGGTATAAAGGGACAGATCTGCTATTGCTCATAGACCGGGAACTCATGACAGTTTATAGTCTCCGATTTCATACAGCATTCCTTTTGGAGGAGAGAATATTTACCCTCTGACAAAAAAGAAAGGCGGGTACTAAATCCCTGTATGCTTTCCGGTTACATGGAAAATTGCATTTCCATTTGCACAAATTTGTGTTTTTCTCTGATTTAATAATGCTTGTTCTTTTATCAAAAGAAAGTTAAAGCAAATTTAAAGTCTTAAAAATTATAGGCATGCGATTTGCAGGGTTTCAAAGGGCTCAAACGGTCATGTAATCTTGTAATAAAAAAAAATACGAGTTTTCGCGTTTTAATGCAGCATGCTGATGAAAATAATTAAAGTTTATATCATAAAGCCCCTATAAAAAAATTGGCATGTGGCCCAAGGTGGAAAATTTCGGAAAAATTTGGAGTGATTAAAATTTTCACAAAACTTTCGCGAAATTTTCCACCCTTGGGCCAACGATTCCTATATATATTGTGTCCTAGATCTCCTCGCTGGAGCATAGGGCCTTTACAAACTCGCGCCATCAGTTTCTCCCTCACCGGGCGCCAGGTAGTTCCGTGGACATCAAGTTCTTTGCGTATTGTTCTCCTCCATGTAGATACAGGGCGACCTCTACGACGGCTTCCCTGAGGATTCCACTCTAATGCAATTCTGGAGATGTCGTTTACTGCCTTCCGGAGGGTATGCCCAATCCAGTTCCACTTTCTTGCCTGGATTTCCTAGTGGATAGGTTTTTGTACTGTCGATTCCCAAAGATGAGTGTTGGGAATATGAGCTGACCAATAATGCAACAAATTCTGCGCAGACATCTGTTACTAAAAACTTGGAGTTTTTGGGTAATTTCTTTAGTGGCTTTTCAAATTTCGTAGCCGTACATCAGAACTGATTTTACATTGGTTTTAAATATGCGTACCTTAGTGTTACGAGAGATCTTATTGGATTTCCAGACTTCTTTCAACAAGCCGTATGCAACTCATACCTATGCTTGTTGAGCTTTAAGTATTCTGTTGTTCACGTTCCTTATAGTTCCTCTATCTGTCATTATTGCACTACCAAGGTAGCAGAATTCTTCCACATCTTCTTAGTTTTCGCCGTTAATGGAAAATCTGTTGATGTTATTGGTACCAGTTCGCATTACTTTGGTTTTCGCTTTATTTATGCATAAGCCAACTAAATTTGCCCAAGTACTTATACTTTCAAGTTTGGCTTGCATATCTTTTTCAAGGTTAGCTTTCAAAAATCAGCCTTTAGTTGTTGAAAAATTTCAACAGCCTCAATAAAATGATCCTTTGGTTTTCCTACGCGTCATATCTTTAATGGATTTCACTTGAAATCAATTTCTATAGAATCGGTGTTTCTGAAACATATATTTTTGAAAAAATTTGCGTTACAGAATAAATATTCTAGTATCATAATATAATTTTTTCAAGATATTTCAAACATCTCTTCAAATTTGAGAGATATTTTTATACACAAAGCCACTTTGCTGTTACTGTAGTGATTGCTAAATTGTTTGGTATCACTGCTTGTGTTTATCAGTTATAAATGACACGGGGTCACATCCCCGTGAGTCGTTCACACCTCGGTGTCGATATCACACCTTCCTGCAATGCAATCTTCGGACGAGACCAGTTCTTTTTTATCACATTTATATGTAAAACAACACATAAGCACGAACGTTTCTTAACAAGTCTCCAGCAATTGAAATCGCAAATTTTACACGCGATCTTAAGCTCTCCAGTTCCGATGTAAATTTATTTAAAGCTATTTAAATTACAAGTGTTATGTTACGGTAGTTTACATTGTTTAATTGTATGTTACTGTTATGCTAGATTAGTTGATTTTTTTGTAGGGTGCATTGTCTTTTCTAATAGATTGTTAAACATTTTATAATTGATACTTCCGTTAATAAGAACTCTTAACAAGGTAATTCCACAACAGCAATTATATACTCTCCTAATCAAAACACCGTAAGTAAAATCCTTAAATGAATATTTGCTATGCTAAAATTGATCGATGTGGTACTGTTTGATGTTTCCCGAATCGCTTGCTTCTTTTTAATAAACTGTCACCTCTCTTATGGTATTTTATTATGGGTGTATGTCCCAGTCCTATTAGGCTTTTGCAAATACAAAAAAGAGCTTTGCGTGTTCTATGTAAGGTCCCTTCGCGTACATCTTGTAGGCCCCTCTTTAAAAAGAATAAAATTTTAACTGTACCTTGTCTCTACATATTTCAATGTCTAATTTATGTGAAGCAAAACATTAAAAAATTCCGTACTGTCTCAGATGGAAAATACCGAGATATGGGACCCAGCTTAAAACTCTAAAAGTATGATTAGAAGTGGGAAAGAATTCACTTCTTTACTGGGGACCTAAATTTTATAATAAGCTCCTAAAGCAGATGAAAAAAACTAAGATGCCTATTTTTCTCCTTTCTTGAATAGCCCAAAATACTAAACAAATTTCAACACTAAAATATATGTAAAAAGTCAAACTGTATTGCAGTATTTAGTACAATAATCTGGCCAACAGTTAGCGTATTCGAGTATGTCACTTCTCAATACCTAGTGAGTGACTATCATTGCTATTTTTTCGCGCAAATTTTACCATTTTTGTGTGTTTTTTTTTAAATTTTTATATAGATCAATTTTAGGATGGGAAGATTAAAAATATATTTAAAACGTCCTCTCATATGTCTTTTTTGAAATATGATAATTTTCAGTCGGTTTTTGTGAATTTATTCAAAAACGGTAAATCATAGCTTGTAATGGAGATTATTTTTGAAATCTACGACTCAAAATACATAAGTATACACATTTTGAAGTAAATCAGAGAGAAAAAAATTTGCACGAAAATTGAAAAAATCGTAAGGGGTACCCCTTACGATTTCTTCGATTTTTGGTCATTTTCAAAGGTTTTGTTTGACGATTCGTATTTATTGTAAATGTATGGTTATTAAGGCCCTAATTTTTTCTTAGACTAACCAATATACGAAGATTTCAAAAATTCAAACCGCAGGTCCCTATATTTTATTGTTCTTAAGTTAGGATTTTTTGAAATTTCAATGAAAAAAACTTGATAAATTAAAAATTTCACAAATTTTTTTTTGTTTCGGATTCGCTTCAAAATGACTCCTAAGGCCCTCTAGGACCTCAGAATTTCAAAAATTTCAACCTCAGGTCGCTATCTCATGTAGATTTTGAGATACAGTCTTTCGAAAATGAAATATTTTCAAATTTTCATAACTACACGGATCAAAAAGGCGTTAACTAAGGAGTGCCCTATTTTTTATTTAAGCACAAAATTATATCCTAATTGAGGGAACACAATTATACCATAATTGTCCTTATTCCTTGAGCGGCCTTTAGGCTGTGTAGGTCATGGTTGCTAACGTACGGTTTTAGGAAGTAAAGAATGTGCAGAGTGTTGCGTGTTTATCAACATAAGTGTTGAACTACATTCTAATATGTTGATAAACATTCAATTGTGCTGACTATGGTCTTTAATTCCACCATACTTGTCATTTTATCTTAAATAAGCAAAAAATTAAGTTCCGAGACGTATGCGGCCCGCGTACCTATAGCCCCCTTCCAACAGATGACATCATAAGTGCCCCCCTAACCATAAGTCCTGTATACGGTACTGGGACCCAGTACTGGAACTAGAAGATAAATGTATTCTACGTCAAAAATTCAAATAATTCATACAAAAGAGGGTTAAGATTAATTTTTAGCTGTAGTATTTCAAATATATTACGATTTCTTTAGCTGTTTAGAGTTTCACAAATGATGCGTGCGTTCGAGAATATATTCAATTCATTATCGTTTTATCTGAAATGTTAACAAACGAACGGAGCCCTAGGGCAGTGTATATCAGAGCTGTATCTTCTCTCTCTGGCTGTTTTCGATGGTGAATTATTGCAATAATACATCAAAGTTTAGCGCGTGTTGAATCTTTACGCAATGTGATTCTGTGAGTGGCGACCACAGCGACTCTAACCAGATAGCGGATGAATGAGGAAATAGTATAAATGTTCGGACTTCAGGCTTATAACGTTATGCAATATCTGATCGGGTTTATGATTTTAAATTATTGTATTTATTTTAGAAATGAGAGGATAGCTAACATTATTTTTATTATGGTTTTGTTTACTTCGTTTATTTTCAATCGGGGAATGGAATTATCGATTTAAAAAAAATGTGTTTCTTAAAAACACTGATTGAAATGATGAAAGAAGATGGCTAAAAAAGATTCTCCCTCTCCTTTACTTCATCTCTCTCTATCTCTCTCTCTGATTGGAGGAAATAGAAGAATAAGAAGACCAGCTATAAAGTCAGGGTTCCAAATATACCGGAGCAAAGCAGAACGATGTTCCGGTTCGTGAAATTATGGAAACTATCGTTCCAGTTCATAAAATTAATAAATAATATCAGGTCGTCAAGGATGAAATTTGTAGTTAATAATATTGCCAACTTGAACAGCTTATTATTTGACATTGGCTTAATATTTTACCGTTCTTTTTTCTTGTTGGAAAATTAAACATCTCGCCTGTTTAACGAAATCATTTTATGCTCTAAAATCTATCAATAACTATTTTTTTAAATTAATTTAGTTGAAAGTGGAACTGTAGGAAATTTGCACTATTATGAAGTATGAGTTCTTACGTGGAACCACGGCATCGCAGACTGCGCAAAATTCTAATAGTGTATTTGGCTCTAGTGTTACTACGCAGCAGACAATATCAAATTAGTTCAACAAATTTCGTGCAGGTAACTTAAAAAGAAAAAAAAAACCTTGCCCGTCGATCACAGCAGAAATATACTGCAACCAACTGAACGAAATGATGCAAAAACTTAAAGAAAAACAGCGTATAGTGCGTTCAAGGGTGAGTTTGCAGTACAGGGCATATGGAGTAGTTCTTTTTCATACTCTCTAATATGTTTACACAATGACGCTATCCTTTTTTTGCTTGTCGACGTTGCCAGCTCTAAAACGCGCTGATCTGTGAAGACGCAGTATTCTACAAATGGCCATTTGTTTTTGTTGAGTGTTATTTTGAGTTTTATAAGAGTTGATTTTTGTAAATCATACGAGTTTTTCATATTATTATAATTGACACATTTGACACTTTTACAACATTTGGCAACACCGCTCCCATTTGCCATAAGATCTATACTGAAAACTCACCTTTGAACGCACTATAGATTGGTTAACAGGTCGACTGCTATCTTATTGCATGATAACGCTAGACCAGACACTGACTGTGGCAAAACTATAGGAATTGGAGTTGGAACTTCTTCATTATCCTCCATACTCACCAGACCTAGCCCCCACTGATTACCACTTCTTCCGCAATTTGGACAACTTTTTAATAGGAAAACAGTTTAATTACGACAATGCTGTAAAACTGGCCTTCCAGGAATTCATTGACTCTCGTCCGCCAGAGTTTTATACCACCGGCCTGAACAACCTGCCGCTTAAATGGCAAAAGTGTATAGACAATATGGGTGCATACTGTGATGAATAAAATAATTCCTTATATTTATTTACAAGTTACCAACCAACTTTGCCTTTTTTTGTACAAATTGCAAGTTAGCAATATTATTAACCACAAATTTTATCCTTGACGACCTGATGCTCTTCGACTACTTTATGAAAAGCGCTTGAAACGTTTTGGTCTTAAATCTAATGTTTTAATCCTATAGTTTTATATTGGCTTCTAAAAGATTACATGAAGGACACATTATTTGTAGGACACATTCTAAACATGCGTTCCACAATGAATTGGTATAAAAGATACATAGAAATACCTGAACATTTTTCTAACAGGATGGCGAGTTTGTGTGCTTGGGACCTAGAATGATTTACAAAGCCCAAGAATAACTCTAATGGCCTTCTTTTTTTTTCTATATTTCTTTTTGATAAATAATGTATCTGTCATTAATGAAACATTCCGTATAGTTAGCAACGTGTTCGCGTTACAGTAAGATAAAACAGTAATTGATTTTTAATACTGAGAGGTAATGAAGCCTGCTCAAGATGACAGCAGCAATCATTTATCATTATTAAATGTGTGCTTAGAAAAAGTGATGGATTGAATCATTTCATTTGTTACCACTTCAAATGAAATTTTAATGGTTTATTACGAAATTTTAATGATCGATTCACCGTATTATAATTAAATATGTAATATAGACCCAACTTTTAAAAACACATGTTAAAACAAACACATGATGCTAAAGACCTTCTTTTAAATGTCTTTCTGGTTTCTTGGCTATAAAATGCCGATAGGAAACGCTTTTCAGTTACAAATTTCTTGAATTTTGGGAATAGTTGTATACCTGAGAGAGTTAAGTCTGGTGAAGAGGCTGCTCTAGAAATTCGTACTTCAAATCCCCAATTTTTCCCATCGTTGATTTGTGTGCGGAAAACTTTAGTGAAGATGTATTGTACCCAGTGACACAGCCAGGGGGGTGGGCTTGCTCCCCCCTCATGGCTAGCAAGATTAGCACAATTTTTATCAAATATTATACAATACGAGCAGATTACCTGGCGATGCTCGGGGAGTTGAAGATAAAATTTGTTAACTGCAACAGTAATTTATTTTTAAATTACTTCGTTGTAAACAATAAACAATATTGGTATTTTTTTTTTTATACATAAATTTATAATTTTTAAGATTGCCTACCCTTGTAAAATCGACATAATTATTGTTCCACAGAAAATAAATCACTTTCCAAATATGCTCCAACGAATTATATGAAGGGGAGTGTTGATCCGCTTTTCCCCCCTGACACATCCTCTAAAACAGTGTTACTCAACAGGTGGTCCGCGGACCACCAGTGGTCCCCTGAAAAATATTAGTGTTCCGCGAAAGTTTTTATATGTATTATTTGCAGTTTTTTTATTTTTTTATGCACATTTTTTTATGTGCATAATTTATATTTTCTGTAAACTTTCTGCAAATAAAATAAATGTACCACGTCACTCAAAAAGTCTCCGGTCTAACTAAGAACAACATTTTTTTTTTTTAGAAATCGGCTTATTCATCAACATACTCTCCTTTAAGAGTGATACATTCATTCCAACTCTCCTAAAATTAAAAAATAAAATAAAATTGATTAATTAATTTAAATTCACCATACCCATCAGTAATAGTTGATTTGCCTGGTGCAGAGTCTCTATAACGCTTATCAAGCCACTGTTTGGCTTCAACAGCATTTTTTCCCATCAAAAAACAATGTTTAATCAACACACGAAATTCTTTTTTATCCATTCTTTTGAAAATTACAAAACTGGAGTCACTAAAACCACTGTAACCTCTAAACTAATTGTCACAATGTCATGAAATTTTCACACGTATCGTTTGAAGGTTGGTACTATCCAGAAATCATATGGGTCTGTCAACAGTGTTGCCATATATATGTCAGACCGCAGACTTATTGAGTGAAGTTATTTAGTAGCACATTAAATATATTTGCTTTCTTCCAAAAAATGAACCAACACTTATTATTAGTGGTCCGCGTTAGAAAATTATATATTATACTGGTCCGCGGTGCGTTTTTGGTTGAGAAACACTGGTCTAAAACATTCGCCTAGTCAAATGTTCTTGATTGCTCAACATTTGACAAATTTAAAAATCAGTTAAATGGAGCTGTCTGTTTTTTGTTCTTAAATCAGAATACAATAAATAATATAGTTTCAAAATTTGCTATTCGTAAAATCACTGTATTACGTCTTCAACCTTATTTAAAATAACAACTAGGTACCCATTGAGGTAGTTGGTCTCTAGTGCTTTTCGTAGCACCATCTCCAATACGAGGTTAAACAGCAAAGGTGAGGTAGCACCTCCTTGTATGACTCCAGTATGTATTTCAAAATGCTGTGACAAAAGGTTTCCTACTTTCTCTGCTTATGGATACACACACACCATTGTCACAAATACAATATATTTTAATATTTAATCCATTTCAACTTCAAAATCTTCATCATCTGAGTATGATTCTCCCGTATAGACCGGGAGCTCATGACATTTTTGGTCTCCGATTTCATACAGCATGCTTTTTGGAGGAGAGAATATTTACCTTGTGACAACAAAAAAGGGATGGTACTAAACCCCTGCACGCTTTCGGTCATAGGGAAAATTGCATTTCCACTTGCACAAAATTTGTGTGTTTTTCTCTGATTTAATATTGCTTGCCCTTTTGTCAAAATAAAGTTATAACAAATTTAAAGTCTTTTAATTATAGGCATGCTGTATGAAAACGCGGAAAATCATATTTTTTTATTACAAGATCACATGACCGTTTGAGCCCTTTGGGACCCTCCGAATCGCATGCATATATTTAAAAGACTTTAAATTTGTTATAACTTTCTTTTGACAAAAGGGCAAGCAATATTAAATCAGAGAAAAGCACAAAAATTTTGTGTTTAAGTGGAAATGCAATTTTCCCTATGACCGGAAAGCATGCGGGGGTTTAGTACCATCCCTTTTTTGTTGTCACAGGGTAAATATTCTCTCCTCCAAAAGACATGCTGTATAAAATCGGAGACCAAAAACTGTCATGAGCTCCCTGTCTAGTAGATAATTCTGGTCTAACAACTTTGGTTAGAAATTATTATTATTTTTCAGCAAGAGACGAAATAGAATAAATATTATTAAGCTCGTAAATAAATAGAGCTTCTTAGCTCCATGGATGAATTCCGAACATACCCGATAGGTACACGAAAAACAACAGACATGGGGGATTATTAAATAAGAGTTTATTTAATTTGAAAATTTGGACAAAATTTTGGAGTACTGTTTATTTCTTGTAGTCTTACACATATTAAAAATATTGTATACCCACTTCATTTGGATATTTCTCTTCCGAACTTATGTAGTCAGCTCTGGGGTCGACTCAGCCTCAAGTATTTAATATTTTAAATGAGTACCTGTTTATACAGAGATAATAGGACCGGTCGAAATGTTACATAGACGACGTGGCTTTTAAATCTATGGTCGGCGGTCTAGAAACAGAGAAATTACCTATCTATGCGTTGGGATTCTATTATTCTTATTACATATATAATTGGATGGGATCCAAATATGAGTTTACATAATTCATTAGTTTGATAGCAGATAATTTTGAGAACTGTCCCGAGGCTAAAACGTTTTCCAGTTGGATATTATCATTTAAATATGCGGTAACTTTTGTATCGGCTTGTAAAATGTAAAATTTACATTTTAATTTTTCCTCGGTCATTATGTAAAATGTCCTATCTCCTGTAGTAACATACAAAATACACACATTTACTATAATTTCTTACTCGTCTTACATACGTATTCAAGTTGCTCTGAGTTGGCCGTTTGGTGTCATTATACATTTCTTCAGCGGTTATAATATGTTTCTGCTGCAGAATAACACTCCTCATTAACTTTTATAAGTTGTTATTAAATGTAAAACACGCGGAACAGACTGTAAGCAAATAGAACACTGTGCAAAATAACAGTGAAATAATAATAGACTTGTTCAAGCGTGTTATGGAGCTGATTTCAAGATAAAATATTTTGATGAGACTTAGCTAAAGAATCTCTAATTGTCGACCGATCTTAGTATTAAAGTTCTGAACAAATACTACGTCAGTTCATAAGGTCGTGCGTATTTTTTTGTAGGAAAAGTTTATAAGATTTAAATAAAACGTATATTTTTATAGCCAACAATATATTTTTCAAAATATATACGAGGTAAATTAATACGGTGTAAATTAATTTAACCGGACTGATTTTTTAATTTTTTTTATTCGAATAGAATTACAATTCAACATTGTTTCCCTCAAAATAACTTTCTTGGGAAGCCACACAGCGCTGGAGATGGTTCTTCCAATCCTCATTGCAGAGCTGGAACTCGGATACTGGAATAATTTTCAGCTGATCGGTTACGGACGTTTGAATGTTTTCGAGTATCCCAAAATGACGTCTCTTGAGGTGATTTTTCAATCTTGGGAAGGGGAAAAAGACACAAGGACTCAAGTCAGGAGAATAAGGAGGCTGAGGAGCCACAGGAATGTTTTTAAAGGTCAAAAACTTGTTTATTGAAATTGCAGTATGACAAAGAGCATTGCAGATTTTACTCATCCCCAATTAATTGGTCAAAATCTGATGAACGGTAGTGTGAGTCAAATTCAACTCTTCCCCGATCATTTTGACTGTCAACTGACGATCTGAACGCAGATCGTCAGTCTGATCGCAAATTCCCGGATTCTATCGACATTTCCATCGGTTTTTGAAGACGAAGGCCTTCCGCTGCGTGATTCATCTTCAATCAACTCTCTTCCTTCTGAAAATGCCTTAAACCACCAAAAATCCAGGGTCCTTAACAAAACACTATCTCCCTAGGCCTGCTGAAGTTTTACAAAAGTTTCCGTTGAAGTGTGCCCAAGTCTGAAGCAAAACCTGATAGCACACCGTTGCTCGAAATGAACCCAGCAAACATTTTTATACGGGCCAGTACTGGTAAAGCACATACTCCCCGGCATTTAAAGTAATTGGCCAGTACCCCGGTGTCCCCGTGGCCGTTACTGGCCCATTGATGTATCAGTTGCCGGCCCAGCAACGGTAAAGTGCAAAATAATCGCATTAGTTGCAAGATTTATTTCTGATGGTTTTAAGTAAAAAGTATGAGTGAAGAAGAGTGCTTATAAAATGCTGGTAAAGTACTTCGTATAGGCGGAATGCGAAATACAAATGTGAAGTACATTATTAATACTGGCGTTGCACTTACTTTTGGTGCCAGTAATTTACCAGCATAAAAGCAGTTTGCCGGCATTCGGCCGTTAGTTGAATGTTTGCTGGGAATATCACTCATATTTAGAACGCACTAGCAAAAACTGTTTCACGAAAAAAATCGGTACGGAGACCAAAATTACTCTAGCGGGTTCAAACTCGTACTGAAGGTGTATCACATGTTCACCTGCCACACCTTCAAGTCCTGCGTTCCAAATGTTGCCAGATCAAACGCTGTTGCCAGTCCGGTTACTTAATTTACACACCTCGTATTTAAAACCCTCATCACATCACATAACCTATCTAATGTAATCGATCTGTCATTTCCTGTATTTTCCTCATACCGATGGCATCTTAAACTTAATGCAAGTTCTTAATGCAAAAAAGTTGATTGTTAGTAACCTCTGTTGTCGTATATTTGAACTAACTTCTCGTTGCATGATCACTAAGCGTGTAAACGTGTATTTTGATAAAGTGTTCAGCTCCGAGCTTCCGGCCATGGTTGCTGCAGCTGTGCCGTCCATATTTAAAACAAACCTGTCAATTAAAACACACCGTTCGGTATTAATAATTATTTGATTCATACAACTTTGTCTACCCACAGGGTAGATTCTGGCTTGATAAAAGTATCCAAAATGTTATATTTAAATATTTCTTGGGTTAAAATGTAGTGAAAATGTGTAAAAGCATTTATAAAATCTGCCTCTAGGCTTAAAATATGCATAAACTGCGTGCAAAAAATGTTACACATAATGTTATTATATCTGACATTTAAAACCGATGTTTACATGTGCAGTTTCTTTGTAATTATAATTTGGTGTCGTTTAGTGTAATATCTAAATATTCATACGCATATTTATGCTAATGATACTAGGCAACAAATTTGAACTTTTGTCGTAGAGTACGTAGAATAGTCTTTGTCCGCAGCTGGTATGGTGATCACTCCTGGAAAATCGAGTGTAACACAGCAATTTCAATAAACCAGTTTTTGGCCAGTAAAAACATTCCTGTGGCTCCTCAGCCTCCTTATTCGCCTGACTTGAGTCCTTGTGACTTTTTCCTCTTTCCAAGATTGAAAAATTGATGTTAAGTGTGAATTTTCACACATTTCAGGGTTTCGCAGGTATTTAGTAACTGAAATGATTATTTGGGATACCAAAACAAATTTTATGTCAAAATATTTTTATATGAATTTTAATTCGAATGCCTAATACCATTATTTAAGTTTCTAAATATATGCAGTATTTTTTTTATATAGCAAGGTTCATTAAGATTTTGAAAATTTCGTATATATTCAAACATAGAATTAAATTATAATTTCAACACTTCTCACTGGTTATTAAATTTACGCTTTTAAAAATTAAATGCAACATATACCAAAATATAACTAGAATTTTGACAAAATAATTTAAACAAAATAAAAATGCAAAAAAAAACAGAAAAATTAAAATTGACAGGAATCGAACTCTACTTTGCAAATTACAGAGCAACGACGAAACGCATTACGCTACGAAGGCTTACTTATCTACTGTGTTACATAGCGAATTAAATTTTTAACATATTTTAGTTAAAAACACAAAAAATGCGTTATTTTGTGTAAATTAAGCAATCGGACTGGCAACATAACGTTTTATCTGGCAACATTTGGGACACGAGACTTGAAGGGACGGCAGATGAACATTCGATACGCCTTCAGCACGAGTTTGAGCTCGCTAGAGTAATTTTGTTGCGCGTAGTGATTTTTTTTGTGAAACAGTTTTTTCTAATGCGTTCTAAAAATGAGTGACATTCATTTCGAGTAACGGTGTGCTATCAGGTTTTGCTTCAGACTTGGGCACAGTGCAACGGAAACTTTTGAAAAACTTCAACAGGCCTACGGAGATAGTGTTCTGTCAAGGACTCAAGTTTTTTGGTGGTTTAAGGCATTTTCAGAAGGAAGAGAGTTGATTGAAGATAAATCATGCAGCGAAAGGCCTTGATCTTTAAGAACTGATGAAAATAGTGACAGAATCCGGGATCTTGTGCGTTCAGATCGTCGGCAGTCAAAATGATCGGGGAAGAGTTGAATTTTACTCACACTACCGTTCATCAGATTTTGACCAATGAATCGGGGATGCCTTGTCACACATCAATTTCAATAAACCAGTTTTTGGCCAATAAAAACATTCCTGTGGCTCCTTAGCCTCCTTATTCTCCTGACTTGAGTCCTGGTGACTTTTTTCTCTTCCCAAGATTGAAAAATTACCTCAAGGGACGTCATTTTGGGACACTCGAAAACATTCAAACATCCGTAACCGATTAGCTGAAAGTAATTCCAGTATCCGAGTTCCAGCAAAGCTATGAGAATTGGAAGAACCATCTCCAGCGCTGTGTAGCTTCCCAAGGAAGTTATTTTGAGGAAGACAACCTTGAATTGTAATTCTATTCGAATAAAAAAAAAAAAATTAAATCAGTCCGGTTACTTGATTAACACATCTCGTATCATTTCCTGTATCTCTTAGGTCAGGGGTCGGCAGACCGCGGCTCGCGATCCGCATGCGGCACTTTGACGACATTAGTGTGGCTCTTTAAATTAAGTTGATAAGGAATAAAATTTAGAAAATATTCAAAAAGTCATGTATTAAAACAAAATTATGGCTCTTTAAAATGTTTCCATATGCAGTAAAGGGTGAATTTGGCTTTTTGGCATCTAAAGTTTGCCGACCCCATTCCTAGGTGAAGCATCGAGCTTTTAGGAAGCATCACCATCTGGTTCTATTCTCTGATTCTTTATAACGCCATAGCCAGTGTTGTAATAGATACATTTGAAAATATATCTAGATACAGATACAGATACTTGAGGAAAAATGTATCTAGATGCAGAGACAGATACAAATTTTAAAAAGTATCTAGATACAGATACATTTTTTTTTACAATGTATCTAGATACTTTAAGATACTTTTAAGATACTTTCGGAAAAATGAAAACACCACAAAAAAAAGAAATAACTAGAGCAAGGAATATATTTGTTCACAATAAAAAAAAAGTTATGCACTATTATTACTCTTAAAATAAACACAAATAGCCTTTAACATTAATAGCCGAATCTGTGTGTCAGAAATATTAACTAACTATATACCTATGTAATCTTTAAAAAAATCACTTTTTTATTCCAATTTCAGCGGATATCTCGAACATTTTTTGTTCGCTAATAAATTACTGATTATTAAATGAGTATTTAGGATGACAAAAATAAAACAACAATTTTATTTATTATATTTTTCTTTATTTAATTCACATTTATAAAATTAATTCTTATTCTTAGATTAGATAATTACTTAATCGTTGTTTTACTTAACCGTTAATAAAATTATTTAATTTTTTTTTTTTATTTATTATTAAACTTAAAATTCAAATATCTGAATGATGCTAAATGTATTACCAACTTGAAAAATCGTAAGGACATATTTTGTAAAAATACCTTGAAAAAGACAAAATAGGAAAGTATCTGAAAAAAGTACCTGAAATACAGATACTTAGATACTGATTTAAATATCTAGATACAGATACAGATACATATTTTAAAATGTACCTAGATACAGTAACTAGATACTTGCACAGTATCTAGTTACTGTATCTAGATACAAATACCTAGATTCATTACAACACTGGCCATAGCTTTACAACACTCTTTCTAGCGCCGTACTCTCCCGTTGCCACCAAAATTAATTTTGTTTGTCATTTTATCTTATTTCTTCCAACATCCAAATCATTTATCCATTTACATATTTTCTTTGCATTACTGTGTTTGCACTGTGTGTAAATTTCCTACTGTGTTACATATACAGTTTTGTTGTTTTTGCACACTGCTTTTATAGAACTCAATAGCTTCTCATTTTGTCTGTTAATTGATCTTATTTCTTCCAACATCCAAATCTTATATCCTTTCACTTATGTATTTTTGCAAATCTTGCGAATTTTTCACTTCTGCGCTATTTTTCTGCACTCTAGTATTGAAGAATTTGTTAATACGGACCGTTAGAGCGATCAAACAACTATTCGTTTGCTAAGTTACGACTGCCGCAGTGGCGCGGAACATCATAATTTTTGCCTTACTTCAAACTTGTTCAAAGGATCATACTATGGGCAAATTCAATCCCTCCTGCCTAGAAAGCTTTGGTTTTCTTCATTCCAAAGCAAATCTTTTATAAGCACTGTTATCCAACTTAGATTTAATCACACCTTCTCTCCATATCATCTGCATAGAATTAATATGGTTTCGTCTCCTTTTTGTCCGTGTGATAATTTGTCTGTCAGCAATTTGAACCACTTGTTGCTTAAATACCCAATTCATTTTCGCAATCGTAACTTAATCATACAAAATTTAGTCCAAAAAGTATCCTTACCTACCAATATTTAGACGCTTCTTGCTACTAAGTCTCTAGATATTTATGAAATTATTTATAACTATAGTAACTCAGAAAATATCAAATTATAAACGTATTATAAGCCTGGCTAATAGCCAAAGCTGCTAAAACCAACAAAAAGAAAAACAATTTTTTGGTGTTCAGGTTTTGAATCAGGGCATCAGATTTAACTAAAAATCTCTAATAGTTAAATATTTAATAGTTTGGAAACCTCTGAATAAACCAATTAACTTCGCCAATTATTTGCGAGGACAAAACTTAACGAAACGGAACCGTCAGTGCGTAATAGAGTAATAATTTGTTTTATTTTTTATTTTTACTTATAACAAGCTGTCAGTTAATATAACGTTTAAGATTACAATGTAATAATATTCAAATAAGATCTTGTTTTCGCAATTTCTTGTGTGAAAGTTAACTTTTTAGATCAATGTAATTGGTTTGGATCAAATTGACAATGACTGATTTTCAAAATACATATATAGACCTTGTTTTTGAAGTTATAATATTTTTATGTCATAAGTAGATTGTTTAAATTTATCTTTAAATCTTTGATGAATGATTTTACTAAATATCTGTTAGATGAAAAAATTGATTCTTATCTAAATTTTGATTTGAATGACAGTTGCTAAATAATATTTTAACAATTTTTTTGCTTAATATTTAAGAATATATTTTGGAACAATGTAACGGGACAGATTTAGTTCATTGAATGGAAATTCACTCAACCTTCTCTTTCCAATAAAACTCCAAGGTAGGATCTGTATAGTTTTAATGCACCAATTTCTGTATGATACGATTGATCTTAACAAAGCGAAATCAGCAGCACCTAAAAATTTTCAGTAATGTAATATGCTGCAGTTTTGGTCAAGTCCATATTAATAATAAATGGACTAATAAACGTAGAAATCATCAATTTAAGATACGCTGACATTACTATTATATTTGCTGACACTCTGGAAGGTTTACAAGACATCTTAAACTGCGTATAAAAAGCGAACAATATGGACTTTCCTTAAACACCAAGAAAACGAAATTCATGGTCATTAGGAAGAATAATGCGTCTTGCGGACAACTTTTTACAAATAATAGAATTATTGACAGAGTACAAACTTATACTTACTTAGGCGCTACTATAAACGACCAATGGAATTCCGCCAGAGACATTAGATCGCACTTAAAAATTGTCAGTTCAGCATTTACAAAAAATGATTAACATATTCAAAAACCATGAAATTTGGAACCAAAGATTAGACTTGTAAGATGCTATGTTTTTACTACTCTCTTTTATACAAGGTCTATTCGGAAAAAAATCTCCGTTTGGCTATAAAAATAAAACCAGCATAGATACAAATATTTTATTGTATTTATCTTAAAACTACATATTTTCTTCATTTTTCCACCTAGTCGCCATTTAAATTTAAGCACTTGTCATAGCGTTAAACCAGCTTTGAAATTCTTTCTTCATAGAACTCTGCCGCCGCCAGAGAAATGTAGCCAACCAGTCACAGGATTTTGAAGATCTTCATCATTAGCGAAGTGCTGAGACCCAAGCCAGTTCTTCATGTGGTTGAACAGTTGGAAATCACTTGGAGCCATGTCTAGTAGAAAGTCTAAGGCGGAATCCATTTGCTTTTGTGGATCTTGGTCAGCATTTTAACTACCCAACGAGCACAAAACTTCCGGTAGCCTAATTTTTCGGTGGCTATGTCGTACAAAACAGTCCGAGAAACTTTTTCGGACTGTAAAGTTTCTCGGACTGTTTTAAGTAAATTTTTCGGAAAGCTTCGAAATCGTGAACCGACGGTTTTCTCTAACATTTGGCGGGATATTCTATTTCAAGACCCATATTTTGAGGTTATAACAATCGAACACTCGGCAGTACGACGCTCCCCCTTGCACAGCTGGAAGCTTACTGAATCACTGCGCACGCGCCGATGTAACAATGGCGGCGCTCCTCCGCCTACTACTCACGCTACGCAACAATGGAAGTTACTTTACAAATAGCCCGTAGTGTCGAGTAGTATATAATAACGAAAGCTTTATCTAAAAAAAACGTAGCTTTGGAAATGTGGATTTATAGACGCATATTACACATATCGTGGAAGGAAAAGTAACGAACACTAAAGTCCTACAAATGAAGAAGAAATTGGAGTTCACCATAAAAAAAATAACTTTGGAATGCTTGGGTTATATAATGAGAAACGAAGATGATACGGAATTTTCCAAGTAGTTATATAAGGTAAAGTATTTGGAAGAAGAGAGCCCTGACAGACATCTTGTAAATTTAAGGGTGTGATTCATTAAAACAACAACTGAACTGTTTACGAGTGCGGTCAGCAAAGTTAAAATAGCCATGATGATCGTCAAAATCTGTAACGGATAACTACCTTAAGAAGAAGAAGGACTAATAAATGGTCGCATAAATGGTCAGCCAACGGAGTGGCCGAGCGCATTAAGTCGTGCAGTTTGGGCTGGTGAAAAGCAGTATGGATTGTGCGGTCGGTAGTTCGATTCTCCGTTGGTGATATTATTCGGGCGAGAATAATATGTTTACATTACTCTCATTTCACAATAATTCACCCCTCATCCAGGTGTAGGAGTTCGCCCCCTGGCATCGGCGATTAGCCTCGTTGCAGAAATAGGCCGATGTAAAATAAATAAATAAATAAATAAATTAATAAACAAGAATGGTCATTTTCAAACACTGTACTCAAGCATAATATAAGGAATTAGCCTGGGCCGAACCACCGTTTTGATATTTCAAATACTTTTTATCAGTCATGACTAATTGTATCTGTTATTTTAAATATCTTAATCGGATTTATATTTCATATACTCTTACTGAGTACTTGGCACAGCTCTGATTGGGCCTATATTTTTATTCAAGATTTTTTTTAAAATTACAGTGTGTATTTAATCTTTTTTTTTCTTTCAATATGAGCCCGTTCTATAAAAGTTTCCCAGGACAGTTTAATTTGCCAGTCCGCCAATGAGACCTAGATTTAATGAACTTTAGTGGCTGGTTATTGATATATAGATAACGATAACAAAAACACTTGGAAAAAATTGTTTTAGAAAATATTTTCTAAGTCAATAATTTCTAAGCAAGGATTAAAATTTTTTAAATGTAGTTCTGTTGATGTTTTATTTTTGTTCTAAATTTATTCATGTGTCAAGAATCTAAAGTACTTTCTAAAGCTGCATAATCTTCCAAATATGTGACAAATATCTGCGCAATCACTTCACAGTTCACTATAAATCAATTGTAGAAACAATCAGACCCTCACTTTCTTATGTTCAACAGAGCTTATCATCTTAAAATGGGAGACATGACTTGATTTGTCTGACTTGAAAGATACGATATGCTTAAGAACAGTGTTACCTAAACAGTGGCACACTAAACGGAAGGCTCAGTCTGAGAAATAACTGAAAATAGTGCTCAAATAGTTAATTGTAAATCACTATAACTTGGTTGAAAAACTACAAAAAAAAAACGAATAAAACACAAGAATTAATCAAAGGAAATATGTGGTAGGAAGTGAGGGTTGCTGGGTATACTTCAAAAAGATTCAACAAAATGTTAACACTTATATGGTACTTCTGACATTGCTTCATAGGGTCTTCACTTGTTCGCCATCGTTGTCAACACATTTCTGGAACCATTCCCAGTTCAGGGCCCGGGTGCACATTTATGGTGGTATTGTTGCCATGATCTCTTGGAGATATTGATATCTCTTGGCTTGATGGCACACGTCCTTTTACCATCAATCTTTTACCACACAGCCAAAAATTACAAAGCTTAAGATCTGGCAACATGTTGGTAATTGTAGATGTCCTCCTGTCAATCCATCTCCGTTGATATGTTGTATAAAGGTAAGCACCAACATTCCGAGCAATATTAGGTGGAGCACCATCTAGCTGAAAGTATCCAGTTAACAGAATTCGTAGTGGTAAATTGTTCTCCACGTAGTTCTTTATCATACGTCTTATGTCATCACGGGTAAGTGCGCTATTTTCAAAAAGAATTGCCTTACTACTTCTTTTGAAGGGATTCCACACCAGACATTGATCTGAGGACTGGCTCTTTCATGTTCTATCACAGTGTGGGCCTTCACAATTCCAAAGAAGATACAATTGTGTTTGTTTACGTTCTGCTGACGTGAAAAGTTGTTTCGGTGTTGAATACCATTAGTTGGTAAATACCGAGTTTCAAATTCTTCATCCCCAAAAAGATACTACAAACATTAACAGGACTTATTCTGCAGCAGAAGGGTCTTTATGCTGTCTGCTAGGCGTTGTCTGCAAGAGATAAGGTCTGTACAAACTGCACATGATATGGTCGCTTTCCAAGAACATGATTCAAGAATTTCCAGACAGTTGTTTGAATAAGGCCACTCTCTGCGCCTAATCGTCTTTTTTTTATAAACCACAGAACAGGACTATACGTCCCAATTATACTGTGGCTCACAAACATCCATGCCCTGACCGGGATTCGAACCCGAGACCTTTGGCTCGTGAAGCAGGAGCACTACCTCTACGCTACCAGGGCCTACAAGGCCGTCTTGTTGATTTCTTTGGACTACGCAAGAAAGCCGCTTTTTTTTTTTAGTTTAATGGCCTTTGCTGCTGTGGCAATTAGCCAGGACAATTTTTAATTTGAGAAAATTTCCATGCCTGAACGGGATTCAAACCCGAGACCTTTGCAATGCAGAGCACATGTGTTACCACTACTCTACGCTGGTCGGCAAGAAAGCCACTTTAAAACAGCTGTTTTAGCAAGAGATCCACTTTTACGTGATCGATGGAGGTTTCTTTATAATTCTCAGGCTAAGCGGGTCTTGATGAACTTGGCAAAATTTCGGTAAATGGATAGTCGCGATGGTAAATCACAATTGAAGTATGATTGATTTTTATTGAGAACACTCGTAGGAGACTCATACATCTCCATCCATTCTGCAACCTTTTGTAATCGAATTAGCACCTTTGCAATCCTCTTTGGTCCTATGATACCTAGCAAAAGAGTCTTCTTCCACATTAATTCCCTGAAAGCTGTAGATGTTATTGACATTAGTATGGATTTGCATGTATTTCTTTTTGTTGATTTAGATCTGCCTCGTGATTTAATACAACTAATTCAACATAGCGGGAATTATTGGAATTACAAATGGGAAGCAAACTGAAAATATATTTTGTTTAAAATCTCTTTTTTTGATAGCATCCGTTGTTGTTTCTAGTTTGAGAATGTCTGGTTTAGAACGTTCTATGTAACCGTAGTAAAAATCGTCAATCCTAATGGAAGAAAAAGAAGTGCTTTATGTAAGATCATGAATGGCTTTAGGCGTGGTGTCAGAATGGAAATAAATCATATATAGAATATTGTTACAAAGAGGAAGTAACAACAGCTCATCTAACTGGACATGAAGAATGAGAATATAAGTAGAAGTATGATAAGTGGAGAATTAGATTTTTGATGTATTAATTGATTAACATGCATACTAAGATGCAATTTAATTACTGAATCATTTGTTTTAATTAGTTTATTTATAGTGTATTGTTGAGAAGGAAATTAACTACCCGGGTTTTATTCTATTTTTTTTTTTGTTTTAAGAAGCAACACCCAAGAGAATATTAATAGGTTTCCAGCAACTAGGTGGCGCATAGGGCAGAGAATGCAAATTTTCCGTCTCTCAGAACTCCATAAAAATATTAAAAGAAAGCGGTGAGTGAGACGGTTCTACCGAATCTTTCTAAAGATATACTAATTTGAAGTATTGAATACTTCAGACTGAGTCTAGCCCTGATCTGACTACACAGTAGCCCATTCTTTTTTATTCTTCGTCATTTTTTTGGCTTCTACAATCGTTTTTCCTCTCTCTTCTAATATATCTTATAATATTTTATTCCATGTGTTTCTTCGTCTTCCTATTTTGTTCTATCCATATGTTCTTGTCTCCCAGACTTGGTTCACTTTTCTTGTTTCTTGTAGTCTATGCATATGTCCCCACCAGCTTAGTTGCCTATTTTCTATGAATTTATTTATTGCCTCTATGCTAAGTTTTTTCCTTATCTCTGTACTTTTAATTCTATCCATTTTGGTCACTCCTTTCACCCTTCTTAAATACTTCATTTCTGCAGCTTAAATTTTATCCTTATCCCTTCTTGAAAGTGTCCACGTTTCGCATCCGAAAGTCAGTACCGGTCTGTATATTGTTTTAAATATATTTATTTTTGTCTTTTTTGTTATTTCTTTTTTGTTAATAAGAGTACTATTTATATCATAGTAGAGTTTCATTGTTTTCTCAATTCTTGTGTATCTCCATTCCCTGTTTTCCATCATCTCGTATATCTACTCCTAAATATCTGATATTCTTGACTTGTTCTATGTTCGTGTCCTCTATTCTTATATTTAAATCTTCATCTGCTCCAATAATCATAACTTAAGTCTTATTTTTGTTCATTGTCATATTATATTCTTTGAGTGTTTTATTCCATATATTTAGTTTTTCTTGCAATTCGTTTCTTCCTTTTGCTATTATTACTACGTCATCTGCATTTTTGATATTTCTGTTATTCGCATGTTCCGGTATCCAATTCTGAATTTAGACGTTTCTTTTTTACTCTTTTTTATAATGTCGTCCATAAAACTTATAAAGAGTGTAGGACTTAATCCTCCTCCCTGTCTTAATCCTTCTTTCGATCTTTTTTAGTAATCTGATTATTTTATTACTTATTCCTCGATTTTCTAGTATTTTCCATAGTGTTCTCCGTGGAACTCTATCGAAAGCTTTCTCTAAATCGATAAAACCTAGATATACTTTTGTGTTCTGTTTATGTGTTTTCTCTAGTATTTGTTTTATGGTGAAGATATGATCTTGAATACTTCTTCCTTTTCTAAAACCGATTTGCGACTCATCTAACGTTTTTTCGATTATAGGCTTTATCTTCTTGTCGATAATTTGTTCAAAAATTTTCATCGCAGTGCTTAATAACGTTATAGAGTGCGTTCAGGATAACTTCATGCCAGGGCATCATAAAATACGTCATCAATGCTGCGCGAGAAAACAGCTGATTACATAGACGTACATAAGGGTTTCTGCCTTGTCAAATGTTGTGAATACCAAACAAACAAAATCATGTATTTGAAATTAATTTTTGTTCTCGTTTTAGTACACGGCATACCTGAAAACGTACGAGAAATAAATAATAATATATTTTTGTGTATAAATGTATCAATTTCACCCTGTAAATGCAAATTATATATAAAGCCCGTATGTAACAGTTTTTAATTATTGTAATTGAAGTAAAAGTGAAAAAAATGAAATGGATGTGGACATATAGGTCATATTATAAAAAGAGAATAAAATAAGATCACCACACATACATTTGATTGAAACCCGCAACCCAGAAAATGAGCAGTCGTGGCATAACAAACTACTAATTTTTAAAAATTAAGTATAGTGTAACAAATTAAGTGAACAAAGAAGTGAAATCTTGGAATAAAGTTAAAACACTTCCCCAGAATAGGGTTGGTTGGAGCCCTCTGTACCCATGCAGTAGAACGAACATTATATATGTAACAGTTTATATATTGATAAATTCCATTTTAATAATTTTCTGTATATAATCTGAGACATTTATAATCATTTTTCATAAATTTAGCGACATTGTTTATGATTTCTCTCGCTTGGCTCCGAATTGGCATACCTTGGAAGCCCAATCTTTTTTTTGGCGTCATTTTCACAAATAACAATGATAATAACACACAAATATAACAAAAAAAAAAAAAAACAACAAAATTTAACAAAGAAAATAAACAAAAAAATTTAAAAAAGAAAACAAAAACGGAATTAAGCAATCAAAATCGAAATATACGAGTAGTCAAGAACAGATCAAAGTAAGTGACACCACTGAAATGTATAAAACCTGCTGTCGGTAATGACATGGACGAAATTTGGTTTCGGCGCAACCCAGTCGGTAATATAGACCTGGCATGAAGTTATCCTGAACGTACTCTACCTCTGTAATTATTACAGTATTTTTTGAAATCATTGATACCAGTCATTATTCTACTTAGATATGTATTCTTCGTTGTTATAAAGATCTGGTAATCTTTGCATGTTACGTAATAGAATATTCAATAAAAATCGATATCCTGCAAAAGTAGGTGACAACAAGACATCCTGCCTTGACGCACATATTTCCTGTTCTTTGCGTAACATTCTTCGCGTACTCGTGTAATTTTTATGTACATTCCTCTATCTTATTTAGCCAGCTAGTTAGCCTGCTGGGAGTCGTCGCGGTACTCGTACAAATACTCTGTAAACGTGCTATGTATCGAGATCGGACGCTCGTTATGGATTCGTTAAAATAGCAATGGAAATTAAGGTAATGGACAAATTCTATTGGAAATATTTCACCTGGAATTTTTAGATGATGTACTTAAAGATAATAACGGATCATCAAAAAATGTTTACTTTATATTAAATAAATATTGATTTTGCTACTATGAAAATAGTATTTTATTTAATAAGCACATAATGGACGCTATATTGCATGAAGATGAAGTTTACCACTTGAGCCGTATGCAAAGTTTGTATTCATACGAGTATAATATAACCAACAGAATCAACAAATAATATATCGTCTTTACATATATTTCTATTAGATTTTAATAAATTGAACAGCTTGAGTAAAATCTATTTAATTTTTAAATATGTTATAAAATCTCGCTTTTGCATTTTTGCCCATACTATGTAACTGATCAAAATCAAAAATATATATCTAAAGATTAAATATTATTTGTTGATTACTTTTCTAAATTCGTAACCCTTAATTACTTACTTAATCCTGAAGCCTTTCTACCTTGCGGTGTAAGGCTACGCCGAGTTACTTATTTTCTGGTGTTATTTTCCATACTTCTTTCCATCGTGTTCTCTTCTTTGTATATTTTCTTATCTCCTCCCACTTTACGCCTTTATTTGTTGCAACCTGTTTCTTCCTGCCGAGTTTTTTCTTGGTCGTCCTGGTTTAACTTTCTTTACTGTTCATACTTCTAAAATTCTTTTTACTATTTTGTCTTTCCTCATTCTGTGTATATGTTCCAGCCGTTTTAGCTGTCATTGTTTTATTATGGTCTCAATTGACTTTTTGTCTAGTTTTTCACTAAATTCTTCATTTCTTATTCTAATTTATTTTCCCCGTCAATTTTCCTTAGAAATCTCATTTCAGAGCTTCTTAATTTAGACCTGTGCATATCAGTGGTGGTCCAGGACTCTGAGGCGTATGTTAAAATCGAAACTGTCACTTCTTTGAAGATCTCTACCTTGATGTTGGTTAGTATTTCTTTTTTGGTTAGGAACGATGATTTGATTATGTAACCCTTTATGAATTATTTGCAAATACAGTGATTTGATTTCTAGAAAGACTTCTTTATAATATTATACAAATTATGACAATTATATTTTATTGTATACATCACTGCTTTTTAAATATGAAATGACACTATGCAATGAATTTAGGTTGTTGTTTAAAATGTCTTTTATTGAGCGGTCTGCAATTTTGTTGTCCAATCCTAATTACCGTACTTACAACCGTAATTACTACTACTTCATTTCTTTTTTTTTTTTTCTTCGGGGCCATAGTGTAGTGTCAGTTTTTATTTCCCAGAGGTTTTCTTAAAGTAACTGACATCCTTGTGAAAATAACTACAATGAAATGAATATGGGCAGGACACCTTGCCAGAATAGAAGATGGACGCTGGAATAAATGTATACTCCAATGGAGACCTTGGGCAGATAAACGGAGCCGAGGAAGACCTACTCGCTGGACTGACGACATTAAACGCATCGCTACGAATTGGATACATGAAGCCCAAGACCGAACAAGATGGGAATTACTAAGGGAAGTCTATATACAGCAGTGGATCGGAACGGTTGATTGATGATGATGATGATGATGGTTACTAGTTTCATCTATTTCTGACCATTGACTATTTCAACTATTTTTTATATTTTTATTTATAATGGTAAACATCTCTAGTTGGAATAGGCATATCTATCTCTTCCGTGGTTTTGGTGGCTTCTTTGGCTGTAATATTAGTTTTTTCATTAACTGTTATGCACACGTGGGATGGTACCCATACTATGGAGATGTATTTTTTATCAACAATACAGTTATTAATGTCTTGTAGAATTTCTTCTATCATTGGGCTTGTCGAATACATTTTCTTTAGATTTTTGTATAACACTTAATGAATCGGTATGGACTATAAAGTTTCTCTGTGCATTATTACTGCTAATGTACTCAACAGCCTTCAAAAGCGCAAATCTTTGGCCGTCAATTTTTGAGTCATCGGAGTATATCTGGACATGATCCATTCGTTGAAAATATTAAATTTTAATGAACAAAAAAGATATTTAAAAAATTCCAGATTTGGCTGCTATGACAAAAAGAAATTGTTCCACATATTCATCTTTCAGTCCTCTGTTAGTTTTTCATTTACTACTTACGCAACCCTAATATTTCCAAAAATGCACACTTTCCATGTTTCAAATTAGAATAACTAACATTTCGAATGATAAAATTGAAAGAAACATAAATATGAAAACCCTTGGAGTTATAAAAGATTCCTTGTACATTATTTAATACCCTATACCTTTCTCTAGCCTAGAGTGTAAGTCACTGTACCGTACTGCACATATTATCAGTGATCTCCGGTATTGTTGCACCGTAATAACCCGCGGGTTCTGGCATCCTTGTATCGGCGCCCCTGGACATCTCGGCCAACACCCGTATAACGGACAATACATACCTGATTTATGTACATATATTCATTGTGAGTTATGGGGGATGATTAAGTTCGTTTTCCTGGTCATTTTACAAATTTAACCTCTTCAATTTGCCTGGTAGGATTTTAGTTCTGAAAGGTGTTGTTTGGTTAAATCATCAGTTTGATTCTTCTGTAATTTGGACGGCGAACTTACGTACATATGTATAGTTTGTATTGTTTAAGTATTGTTCGTAAACAAAGTCGTGCTTAGCCATAGCATAATCCAGAGCAAAATTGCCCTTTAAAAATATTTTGGAGAGCTATATTAATTTAAATACAATTTATTGTTTCAGGTACTTCGTTTACAATTTAAATATTCTAGATTAATATTTAATAATCCTTAACACAACATAACAACAATTGTTTTTGTTATACAATATTATTTATTTTTCACTTCGCTGTTATTTGGTCACGAAATATTTAAACATATGCATAACAACCGGAGCAATATGATACATAACGCCCTTGCATTACGCCCTTATCAAATATTAGTCTCATTTACGGCCGGTTCTGTGTAGATTTAAGTGGTAACAAACTTTCTGTTGCTTTTTGTGCATTTTTCTCGATACCTTTGGGTATTCATTGTCGTTGTAAAATTAATTCTGACAATCAAATGATGTTTATCTATAAACTGTTTACTGTCATAGACTTTCATTACTGTTAATTTTTACTTTTTATTTTATGTGAAGTGAAAAATAAATTCTTGTATACACCATTAGCGTTACTGGATGATTACGCCCATCGAGCGACATCCACCACTCGAGCTGTATTACAAACTGTATTACAGCTGTATTAAACAATAGTATTTTATTTAACAAGCATATAATGGAGACTATATCTCAGGAGGATGATTGAAATATAGCCATTGGGAGCCAAATACAATATTTTATCTACAACTATATAGTTTTAACATATAGTCGATGGATGATGGCGTGCAAGTCGATGCCATTTATACCGATTTTAGTAAATCATTTGATACAATAGATCAGTGTTTCTCAACCTTTTCTGGTGTGGGGCCCCCGAAATTATGTAAATATTGTCCGGGGCCCCCCTATATACCCCCCCCCCCCATATCAATATAGAGGGAACACGATTTTTCTCGAAAAGACGACGTTAAAGCAAGTTGGGAAAAATTTTGAACTAAAATTTTTCATAGCAGTATTGATTTTTTCCGGAATAAACCGGAAGTACAGGATATCAAGGACAATTTCGAACTTTTAAATGGGAACGTATGTCATATTGGGTATCTTTGGAGCCATTCAAAAAAAATAATTTTTCCTACATTTTTTTAACATCTTTTACGGTTGACAAAAAACTTTGATAATTTTATATGACGATTATATTCCGTATAATGACTTGAAAGTAAAGTATTTTTATTCACAAGTGTTTAAAGTGCTTCCCATTTTGATTTAAACACATTTGCAACCTTACTCTTGAGATATTTGTAGCTCGGAGAGTAATTAAAAAAAATATTGTATTTTCAAGTCGTACTTACTTCAAAGTACAACTTGAAAGTACTTGAAGTACCTCCAGCGCGAACCATTGTCATAGAAACACGTCAACCAACATATACACTTTATTTGACCTTGATATAGTTTACTTATAGCCTGTTTCTTTGGTTTAAGCGGAACTAGATTTTCAAATCTAGTAATTTTTATCGATTGAAGCTTTTGATCATTTTGCTTAGAAAACGCCCATTTTACTCATTATAAAGTTAGCTAGTGACAACTTTAGAAAATTTAAATTCCTATTAGTTCCGCTTAAACGTTTAAAATATCCTGCAGTTTAAATTAGTTGTCAAAATAAGTATATTAGATATAATAATAAATAAGAATTATTTTATTCATGTCATGAAAGGTATATTTTTATGAATATAAATACATATAAGATACTCGTATTTATAAATATGAATAAAATTTATATCTTGCAAGATTGAACGCATTTCTATTATATTTTCATGTTTGGATCTTGTCTGACGTCGCGGCCCCCGTCGAAGTCTTCACGGCCCCCCGGTTGAGAAACGCTGCAATAGATCACAATATCTTACTTGCTGTTGCTGACATAAATGATCGCCTTTTTCAATGGTTCAAGTCTTACTTGAGTGATCGTGAACAGTGTGTCGTAACCAAAGAATTCACTTCAAGATTTGTAAAGATTAGTTCTGGAGTTTCACAGGGGTCTCATTTAGGATCTCTGCTTTTTATAATTTTTATATATAACATTTCTTAGTGTTTTTTAAATTCTAAATTTGTAATGTTTGCCGATGATTTGAAGTTATTTTAAAGAAGTTGAAACCACAAATGATTGTATCAGTATTCAACATGATGTTGATAAATTACAGGAATATTGTTTGAAAAATAAGTTAAAATTAAATTTGTCTAAATGATTCAAAATCTCATTTACCAGGAACAGAAATGTAATAAATTATAATTATAAGATTCATGATACTGCAATCTCAAAAGCTAACGAAATTAAGGATCTAGGCGTTAAATTGGATTCTAAATTAATATTCAATGTACATATTAACAATATTGTAAAGAAGGCATATCATATGTTGGGATTTATAAAGAGAATGAGCGAACCCTTCAAAAATAACTCTAGGGTATTCTCTCTTTACTTCACTTTAGTACGTACTCACTTATAATTTGCCTCAATATGATGGTCTCCTCACTATTTCACACATTCCTAAAATATTGCGATTTAAAATTTCCAAATAACAATAACCATTCGTTACTATCTTTAGAGAACAGACGTACATTACATACGAGAGTTCTGGTCTAAATGTGGATATTACCAAATATGTCAAAAATATTATAATACCTCCACACTAATTAATATTTCCATACAGACCTGTATATTTCCCGATACACTTAAAATAGCACGAGTATTACCAGTGCACAAAAAAGGTAGCATAAGCGACATTAATAACTTTCGTCCCATTTCCCTCCCATGCATCTCTAAAATCTTTGAAAAAGTTTTAAAAAATCAATTAATCACTCATCTAGAAAAATACAATTTACTCTCTAACAAACAATATGGATTTAGATCTGATAAATCGACTTCTGACGCAATCTTGGGATTTATGGACTATGTCACAAATTGCTTTGAGAAAGGACTCTATTGCTCTGGTAGCTTCCTAGACCTTAGTAAGGCCTTTGATTGTGTAAACCATGATATTTTAATAAAAAAATTACATTTTTATAAATTTGACACCACATGCATAAATCTTATAAAGTCGTATCTTACCAACAGACAGCAATTTGTAAACGTTGGTATTGCGAGATCAAAATTATCTGACATAAATCATGGAGTTCCCCAAGGATCTGTTCTGGGTCCCATTTTATTCCTGATTTATATCAATGATTTGCCTCATGTAAATATTAAATCAAACACCATCCTCTTTGCCGACGACACTACGGCCCTCCTGAGCAATAGTTCACTACTGTCACTTTTGGACCAAAGAGATTTATCTTTGACTTATTTAAACAGCTGGTTTTTGGCTAATGAGCTAACATTGAATATCAGTAAATCTCAGCATATGATATTCTCAACAAGAAACCTACAGCAGGCCAATAATTCAGGTACGGTAACCTTTTTAGGATTGGAAATCGACAGCAAGTTATCATGGGACCAACATGTAAACAAAGTAGCCAATAAACTTTGTACATCTGTTTTTTGCTTAAGCAACTTAAAATGGTGCGCGTCTAAGTCAGTCTTAAAAACATATTACTTTGCCTCTATCCAGTCACATCTATCGTACGCCTTATTGATTTGGGGTCATTCCACCCAAACAAAAAGGCTATTTGCTTTGCAACGCAGAGCAATAAGGATCATGAGCAATATACAATACCGATCCAGCTGCAAAGAAAATTTTGTAGAATTGGGCATTTTAACCTTGCCGTCCCTATACATCCATCATTGCCTCCTGTATGTACATAACAACCTCTCTACGTACTCTGTCCAAAGTTCTCTCCACGTACACGACACGAGAAACAAGAATGATATTCGTCCTGAATTTACCAGACTCAGGAAATCAAGGTATAGCGCAAATTATCATGCAATTAAATTCTATAATGTTCTACCATCCGCCACCAAGAGCCTTAACTTCGTAAGATTCAAAAAAGTAACTAAACAATATCTAATTGCCAAGGCTTTCTACTCTACTGAGGAATACCTACGAAATGATTTTGGTGACTTAAATGAGGTTCTATGATCAGGCTTTACGTTCAGATTACGTTCTATCAACTTGAAGTGTCTCTGTTTATTTTCTGATTAGATTTCTTAAAATTATATTTTTATGTTATTGTAATGCACATGATTCAATTTGTAATTTGTGTAATACATTATGGACCTTTGTAAAAATGTACAACATTTAATACAATAAATATATATATTACTTGACATGACGTTTCTTTATAAAATTCTTAATAATAAAATTGATTGTCCTGAGCTACTTGCCTTGCTAAGTTTTCGTGATCCTCCTTATCCGATCAGAACTAAGTATCCAAAATGGTTTAGATATTCACAAATCCGGATTATTGTTCATAACATCTTGTACATTTTCTTGGTTGTGTTTTATTGTTTAAGCATTAATTATAAAGGAGAAAACTAATTAAAATTCATCAATATAGTTAATTACCCATCCCACAATTTTACAAGTAGCTGTAGTTGCAGAGTGGAGTGTCTGAGGGCGATAGTCGGTCTAATAGTGAACGGCGTGACCGCCTGGGGCTAGGATGCCCGCGGACACAGTTTCACATCCTGGACAATATATAATACGCTACTGAGCTATACGCGCTACGCCCTCACGCATACAACATAGAGACCTCAGATTTACTGCAATGCTAGATTCAGAACGGATAACAGCGGCGGGGAGGAATAGAAGTAACATCAAAAATATTGCTTTAGGTATACAAGAGTATTGAAAAATTAACGTCACTTCATGGTAAGATGGTTGCCTACTTGGTAATAGTGTTTAATTATTTACTTACTTACTCCATAGGGTTGCAAGTCTATGTGGATCCTAGCTGACTTCATTATCTCCGTCCACTTGGTTCGGTTTGCCATCTTTTCGAGACCGTTTTCGATACTGAGAGTTCCCAGATGAGCATAGATATTGTCTCTCCCCTCGCAGACATAGACAGAACGCTTTTCTTCTGGCACTTCGTCCTAGACTAACTTGATGAAGCGGTCATCTGGTACCCTTCGGACATGACAGGCTAATCGAGTGTCTGTGTGTTTTGATTTCTTTCACAATGTCTGGGTCTTGAAATAGTTCCTCAAATTCCTTGTTAGATCTGGGACAATAACACTAGCTAATGGGATTCTTTATTATTTCGTTCTTATATCCGAAAATTTTGTGTGGAATTCTTTTCTCAAAGCCTGTCGTTTTCTTCCGTCATCGTCCAAATCTCACTTCCGATCATGACTATTGGCTTAATAACGGATTTTTAGATTCTGGAATGATCAAGATAGGTTCTTTGATCAAAATACCCTATCTAAAGCAAAACAACGTCTATTGTCGGTGTATTCGGCTATTTATTTTTGCTGATATATTATTATCAGTAAATATATAAGTAATATTGTTGCTAATCAAACCAAAATACTGTATTAAGCTAGAAGTCTGATCAAAATGTTTTTAACTTGATCCTTTTTAACTTGATACCTGCAGAAACAGACCAGGAAGAATTATTGTAAGTTGATATAGCTAATGAACAAAGTTCTCCATGAGTTCTAAGAAAGGCTTTTCTGTATTATCTATCTCTCTTTCTTTGTTCTTTTAGCTCCCAATTGAAGCATAGGGCGCGTAAACGCGTTTCTATAGCCGGTAGAAAAGTGGTTGGTTGGCTAGACCAGCGCACTTCACTTCTTCTTATTTTCTTTTTAGTTGGTGTTTCAGTTATTAATTCTCATTTACACATATTTTTTCAACGATCTCTTTCCACTTTTCTCTATCCTTTGCTTTTCTTTTAATTTCATTTCAGGTCATTCCAATTTCTGCATATTTCTTGTTTATGCTTCTTTTCTATGTCTCTGTTGGGCTTCCAGTTTTCCGTTTCCCTTTTGGATTATATTCTATTGTTTGTCAGAACGACACCAGGACATATTGTA
Organism: Liopterus haemorrhoidalis; assembly: GCA_963971575.1. Classification (NCBI taxonomy): domain Eukaryota; kingdom Metazoa; phylum Arthropoda; class Insecta; order Coleoptera; family Dytiscidae; genus Liopterus; species Liopterus haemorrhoidalis. The sequence continues at coordinate 41,755,894 of OZ020619.1, forward strand.
GAAGAAGAAATGAAAAGGAAAATGCTGAGAGTGGGTGCCGAAGCGAGAACAATGAAATATGAGGAAAAAGTCAGAAGGGAAGAGAATAGGAAAATAATAAGGAAATGCTGGGAAGAAAGAATAAAAGAAAAACAAAAAGGCAAATTGTGAGCATGGGGAGAGACAAGAAAGAACAGACAGAATGGACAAATCGCTGTGTGTGAAAAGATATAAAGAGTGATCGGAATACCGAGATACTTGAAGGGTAAAAGAGGAAGAGGATACAGTTTATCAGCTGACAAAAAAATTTAATGTTTTCCAAGTTTGATTTTGAGAATGCTCCAGAAAGATTTTTCTAGCTATTCTTATCTCTATGTAGCTTTAGATGTAGCTCCATGGTACGATGGTTGAATATGGAACAGTACTGAATTTTTATCTTCCGATACTTCGCAGACAGTTCACATATATATTCGGCTTCCTGCAATACTTAAATGAGTACCTGGTTAAATAGGTCCGATAAAAACGGGATTTTCATGTAATGCTAGAGATCCAGAAACGGATAAATTCCTCTGCCGTTATAAGTTAACTTAGTGTTGGAACTTATTATTTTATATAAATAAATATTACAGGTTTCTGTTCTAATTGAGCATTGAAGTCTCCCAAAGTTACTGTTTTATCTAAGCGTTGAAATGTTATGTTTGTGTACTAACTGGGAGTTTGCTGAGATTCTTACCAAATGAAATAATCTAATATGAAAATAATCTTCGATTAGACGAATTGGTTATAACTTTTTATATATGATTATGTTTATATTACAGTGGGATGTTTACTTATTCACAAAGGTACTTCTAGCTTGTTTAGTTGTTTTCAATCTGCAATTGAATACCATAAATTGTAGCATTTGTTAACGAAATAACTAAACCTAATTCTAGCAATTCATTACTTTAGCAATAATACCATTTTAGTATAAAGTTCATATGTCCTTGGTGTTTAACAAATGTAGTGTTTAGACTAATTTAAAAACAATTCATACAAATTAACATACATTAGTTACACCTGGCAGAGGCTGAGATCAGTCAACTGTCTCAAGGATGACACCGAGCACGTGACGTTACTTAACATGAGACGCTGCTTAGCATACGGACCGACACGCGAGCATTGTGTGTGCTCGTCAATTGTCCCTTGTCTGTCAATGTCACTCTCCTAACTAGCTCTCAGATTCATTAGCTGATCTCTATGGTATTTCAATACATGGAATGGTTGTTATCTTACTAAAAGGACGATTAAACAGATGCAGATTTTCTCTTGATCAATCTGACTAAGTCTAGAGACATTAGAACTTCGCTTTGTATAAAATCTGTTGAGACATATGACGAGAAACATAAGAAATGTCTCACAAAATGATCCTTTATTAAAACCAATACAATATTTTTATTTTTTAATTTATTTATTTGGTCTTAGCAACTATGGCCACTAACCAGGATACATGTTCTTAATTTTTAATTATATATTTTTAAACCTTAATACTAAAAATACAAACATCCTTACCATCACCAGTATTCGAACCCGAGCCACCCTGGTCTGACTGTCAACACGCCAGTATATTAACCATTACATGGTTCCCGACTTCTAAAATGTTTAATGGATATTCTGTGCTAATTTAAAAATAAATTAATACCATGTCTATCTAGACACCTTTCTTTCTCGATCATATTGTAACTAAGAACTAAAAACAAATGTGAATTTTCACACATTTTAGGGTTTTATAGATATCTCCTATAAAACAAGAAATTGTAGGCACATATAAAATCTGCTAATGCTTTCATCTATTAACTTACAAGTGTACTTAATTACGAGATGCGCCAACATCAAGATAGTTATTCAGTTAGTCAATTAAACAATGTTAGTACAATATTGCAAAAAACTCGATAACTTTCGAAAAAATAATCACAACAAAAATTTCACTATTAGGACTATTACGGTTCATATTAATGTGTATTACTGATATTTTTTTCAGAATTTTAGATTAACCCACCTTGGTTACAGAGTGTAGGAAAAAAAATGTTTTTTTACTTTACATGTTTTTGACAAAAAAAAATGTTAAAATAAATAAATTTAAAAAAAAAAAACTTCATTCATAATGTACGCTTTTAATAGATAGTTTTCTTTTGATATCATACAAATATTAAAAATTATATTTTTTCTTCTTCTTCTTCGTTGAGCACTATCAGTCCGGTTGACTTTTGGTCTAATTTTTTCAGACGCACAAAATTAGATATTTTTTCGAAAAACTAATGTGATCAAAATTCCGTTAAACAAATTCGGTTCCAATAAATGTACATTGTTGAAATTTTATTTTTAAATTTTTAGATCAACCCTTCAAAAAAATTGAGTTTGGGTCAAAAGTTTCAACATTTTTGACGAAAATCATTTAAAAATGGGAAAAGTGGCCAGAAACCATTGTTTTAGTGCCACTGATAATCCTTGAATTATTTAGTGAAATTGTTATGTGCTGCCATCTACAAAGACATTTTGTAACGTTGTAGTAACCTAATCCCTAGTTTAGCCGTTTGTTTTTATTTTTTTGATTTAATTACGCATTTTTTTTTTTTTTTTTTGACTAACATAAATCATACTAATTTTTTTTTTAATATATATATATTTTTTTGTTAAATACAAATTTGCTTAATTTGTTCGGGTAAGGTGTTACTTTATATATAAAAATCTCAGTATTTTTCCTATATGCGGGTCATAGAACTGTAAATGCGTGTAAAATTTCAACTCTCTAGGTCTAGTCGTTTCGCCACAATTATTATCGTACAAACAGGCAGATAGTTAGACAGATATACAAACAGACAGAAACATAAGTGACGATATAAGGGTTTATTGGTTATACCTATAAAAGCCTTAAATTGAACATAAACAAACAGTATTTATATTGGCATTATTATATTTGTAATATTATAAAGAAAATTTTCCTGATTTGAGTTCAGTTAAACTGGCGCGATGAAGACGACAAATGTAGCATCAGTTTTCGACAACATCCAGATTTTCTCCAATTATGTTACTCCTAGATATAGATGACGAAGATAAGCTTCTTACGAAATGTTACAAGAATAAAAAAATAAGAAATGATGACGTAATAACCAGCTAGAAGTAGTGAGAGACAGTTTAAAAGAATATACAGTGACCAGTGGCAGATTGGCCTGCCAGGACACTGGGCAATTTCCCGCTGGTCCAATCCCAATAGGACCGATTCTTGGATCAATAGGACTAGTCCTGGATCCAATAAGGCCGGCTTTTGACCCTATGGGGTCGGTTTATTCAAATTTTTCAGGGCTGAAAAAAAATTCTAGTCCGCTACTGACAGCGACTGGTACAAAACGAAGAGCACAGCACCCAAAAGACAGGAATGGACGAAATTTGTAGTAAAAAGGGCTGATTAAGTATGTATATTACTTTACGTCTTTTATCAGGCTCCAGCTCTTACCTTAATCATTCCTTTATTTTTATATAGTACGTTTTCAAGATTTTTTGTCTCAGTGCTTTTTCTCTGAGGATTGGAATACACAGAGCAAAACTATGTAGACTCTAAAATAACCACGGATGTTCTAGTGTTATTAATGTTCATCCATTTTTATATAAGAAACGAAGTCGTTTGTTTTGTCGACACAAACAATTTATTCAAATGCGTGTGTCAGTATTGTGTTGATATATCTAGCAGTCCATGTACGAAGTCCCAACAGAAGCACGCACCAACTTGAATTAATTGTTGCTGTATTCGAATTTGACGTTAAGATAAACTCGGATTCTTAATGTTCACTGAGGACAATGATATGAAAAATTGTCTGAAAATTTGATAATTTTGAGTTATAGGTGTTTGAGTAAATAAATAAAATTGCAAGTTATGGCATTCGACCTGTGGTCCCAGATCCACAGGCTAAAAACTACTGGTCTATATACTTTTGATTTTTTTAAATTTATTTCCACTAGCAAATACTTTTTTGACTCTAGCCTCATAATTACATAACATTTGTTTTGAAAATTTGATCCTTTCTTTTCAAAACTTTCTATCACAATTGGGTGTTGTATACGTAAGATTTTTTTATCAAAACATAAGTCCAGCAACAGTGTTTTAATTACTTCATTTCTAAACTGTACCCATCTGTCTGTATCGATAGCAATCGATATGTTTTAATTTCTTTCCTGAGGACACACTTTCTTTCACGACAATCGTGGCTATTTGAGATTTTGATGAAGGTTTATGATAGGTATGCTAAATTATGTGATGAGCATTCGATTTTAAATATTTATTTCGATAGAAAGGAATGCAAATGATAAAATTAAATAATAAATAATATATAGATAATTAATGAAATTAAATTTTAATCTCAGTAATCTCTTTCTCACTTTCTGAGCGTTCTAATCAATCAGCAGAAGTAGAGAGTATGCCAATAACCAATCAGAATCTGCTAAATTGAAATCAAGGAATAGGAATAGACTATTCTATAACCAGTTAAAATCCTTTAAATACACATTAACTAATCAGGTTAAAGTAATCCTATAACCAATCAGAATGATCTACATTCAAATTAGCCAATAGTAATAGAGTAATTCCATAACTAAATCAGAATTTTTAAGTTCAAATTAGCCCAAGGAAAATTGTAAGCTTATAACCAACCACGGTAAAACTTTACTTAGCAACCTGAACCTCCATCTTTTAAAAAATCATAGTAGTTTTTGTTGGTTCTAACATAAAGAACAATACAGAATTTAGTTCAGAATACTTTTGAAGCTTAATTTGAGCAGAATATGATCGTTCTTCTGTTACTAACTCATTATTAGCATAACCTAATGACCTTACAATATAGAACTACAATTAACAGGTTGTTAAGTAAAGTTTAGGAGTGTTGGGACGGTGAGTGATATGGGCCATATTGCCGTTTGGCCACACGGGTCGTGTGGCTACAGCGTCTACTACTCAGACGCATCAAAATTTTCAAATAAAACCGGAGCAGCAATAATGCGAACGAAAAATATTTATATCACCTACCAGAACAAATAAGTATTCTCTCTGCAGAAGCCTTCAGCATTAAAAAAGCATTGGAAATAATCAAATAAGAGGGAAATATTATATCCGACTATATAATATGTACCGATTCACTCAGTTTCCTGGAAAACCTACAAGATCCTTTTAATAAAAACATGCAGATAAAAGAAATACAAAATTCTACACCATATCAAACAAGAGATGGGAAAAAGAATAAAATTTATCTGGATACCGTCTCATTCAGGAATAGAAGGAAATGAAGAAGCCGACACAGCCAAACAAGCCACAGAAGAGTTGAATCTTACAAACATGAAGATTTCCCCGGAAGACCTAAAAAGCCACTTACAAAGAATATTAGACCAAGCGTCACAAGAAGAATGGAGAAACACTACCCAAAATCACCTGCGAAACATAAAAGAAGAAACAAGAAGATGGACAACACAAGAAAATAGAAGACAACAAATAGAACTTACTAGGTTCAGAATTGGACACACAAATCTCACTCACAAATATATACTAGAAAAAACCGAACCTGCAAAATGTAACACATGTAATACCCAGTTAAACGTACAACATATCATAATCGATTGTCAAAAATATATCACACACCGCAGAACACACAATATTCCAAATAATTTAAAAGACGCTTTGTCAGAAAAGCACACACACCGTACAAATCTCATCCATTACCTAACCGACACAGAGTTAATAAAATAATAAATCAAAATTAATATCACATATTTATTATACAAGGTGTCTCAAAAGAAATTTTATATTTATTTAGCTTACTGCGTGAACGCAACGTATCCGAGGGGTGCGGGGGTTATGTCAATCGGTAGCCTGGCTCTTGGGAATTTAGTCGCTATGGAGCGTTTCTCGGGAGAAGACCGCGCGTTATGCGTGCGAGAGTTTTACAAAAACGGTGATTCGGCGACTGTAGCGAGTAGAAAATGTTGCAGTATTCGAGGTTTTCGCCACTTAAATGATGCGCCAAGCATTCCTCTGATTCGACATTGGGTTAAAAAGTTTGAAGAGACTGGTACAACGCTGGATAAATCAAAATCCGGGCGACCTAGGTCATCAAGAACGGTAGAAAACGTGGAGAATGTTAATCAGTCTGTTCGTGACGACCCGAACCTTTCAATTCGGAAGCGCGCAAGTGCTTTAAATGTGCATAGATCATCATTACATCGCATTATGCACAAAGACCTAAAGCTGCACCCCTACAAAATTCAATTGGTGCAAGAATCAAAGCCCCAAGATGCCAGTCAGAGGCTTAATTTCGTAAATCAGGTGATTGAGCGATTTTCAAAGTTTACCAACATTTTGTTTTCGGATGAAGCTCATTTTCATCTTAATGGCCACGTAAATAAGCAGAACTGCCGCTACTGGAGTGCAACGAATCCGAAACGCAAACATCATTCGCCTAAAGTGACCGTATGGGCTGCGATGTCGGCGCGAGGAATTATCGGCCCTATATTTTTTGAAGACGAAAGGGGGCGTGCAGTTACAGTGAATTCAGAGCGTTATGTGGAGATGTTAGACAACTTCTTGGTACCTGAACTGCAAAACTTTCCTGGCTATAACCAAAGAACATGGTTCCAACAGGACGGAGCAACTTCACACACGTCCAATATGTCTCTGCCACGTGTTCGTGTAATTTTCTCAGGCAAATTGATCTCCCGGAGAGGTGACATAAATTGGCCTCCACGCAGTCCAGATTTAACCCCTATGGACTTTTTCCTATGGGGTTATCTTAAATCTAAAGTTTACGCCAATAAACCGACTTCACTGGCGTATTTAAAAGAAAATATCCGTCACGAAATGGCAGCCATCTCTGAGTCCACCTGCCGAGACGTCGTAAGTAATTTTACTGTTCGATTAAATGAGTGCCGAGAACGCGAGGGTCTATATTTAGATGATATTATTTTTAAGAAATAAATCCCCAAAAAGTGTATTTTAATAATTAATAAAAAAAATTCTATATACGGCTTACTTTTTTTTTAATCGATCCACTAAATATAAAATTTCTTTTGAGACACCTTGTACATAACTATAGATATAAGATTATAGATATAACATACACTATAGAATTAGAAATAACTATGTAACTATAAACTATGTAACTGCACAAATGACCTAACGGTCGAAGTGCCTTGATTTAAATTTAAAAAAAAAACAGAATACTCTTTGGGAGGGGTTTCAGTTGAACAGTGCTCACCAAAAAATTTTAACCAACTCAAAATTCAAGACGAAAGTTAACTACTAAGATCGCTAATAGGAGCTAAAAGTAACGCAATAGAATTTTTTCAAAAAAACTTCCTTATCTAATTAACTTATTAATTAATAATAATTACAGTCTCAACATAAATCAATTATTATTAATTTCAATTTCACACGAAATGTCAAAAATCTTATTTTCCATTTCTTATTAATTATCATATTCGCTCTACATATAATTACACAAATCAGTGTAAAAACCACAAGACTTTCAGCTCTAGATATGTTTATACATATGATATTCATTTATGTACGCATATAAATAATATCAATACTAAAAGAATTAATTAAGACTGGCCAATGAATATAAATGCATCCGCGATATTCAATCATTGTGACATATAGAGAGGTGATATTTAGCAATTTCTCGATAACAGGCCACCTACCATAGACGTAGGAATCAGTGGGAGGACTAAAATAACTCACAAGAAAAATCTTAACATGTGCAGTGTTGTAGAAAAAAATACCTGATATATAATATAATAATAATAAATTTATTGTATCAATAATTAAATACAAAAGTTTACAAAACATACAAATCTTATACATCTAGCTTATATAGTATATGTACATTATAAATAATTTTATTGTACAATAAATAAAGAAGAAAAATACGCCCAAAAATAAAGGGAGATATTTTTCTTACCACCTAACTGTAGGAACAGTTGTGTGTGGTTATGTTGTGTTGTGTATATACGAGGTCTGTTCAAAAAGTATCGCGAATTTTGAATATCCGCGGGTTACGTATATTCGATTTTCGATTTTTTGTGGCGTTATGTTGGTACTCATGTCTCTCACTTATGCCGACAAGTTCGGCCATTTTGAATGTTCAGTTAATTTTTGACAGTTGTTTTGCTTGCACGTGTTTTGGCTCGTCTTCGATTTTTGCCTATACCAAAAAATGGATCAAAGAATCTGTATCAAATTTTGTGTGAAAAACAAAATTAAGTGCGCGGACGCATTCCGAATGTTGACTGTGGCATATGTTGAAGCTACCTTGGACCGAAGCAACGTTTATCGGTGGTACAAAATGTTCTCAGAGGGCCGAGAAGATGTGAACGACGAAGAGCATACCGGACGCCCGAGCATGTCAACAACAGACGAAAACATTGATGAAGTAAAGAACCCAGCAAACATTTTTATACGGGCCAGTACTGGTAAAGCACATACTCCCCGGCATTGAAAGTAATGGGCCAGTACCCCGGTGTCCCCGTGGCCGTTACTGGCCCATTGACGTATCAGTTGCCGACCCAGCAACCGTAAAGTGCAAAATAATCGCATTAGTTGCAAGATTTATTTCTGATGGTTTTAAGTAAAAAGTATGAGTGAAGAAGAGTGCTTATAAAATGCTGGTAAAGTACTTCGTATAGGCGGAACGCGAAATACAAATGTGAAGTACATTATTAATACTGGCGTTGCACTTACTTTTGGTGCCAGTAATTTACCAGCATAAAAGCAGTTAGCCGGCATTCGGCCGTTAGTTGAATGTTTGCTGGGAAAATAGTATTGGCCAATCGTCGAATCACCGTTAGAGAAGTTGCTGAGGACCTAAACATATCGACTGGCTCGTGCCATTCGATTTTTACCAATGATTTGGGCATGAGACGGGTCGCCGCGAAATTCACATCGTTGCTTGTGCGCGAATTTTTGGCCAAAAACAACACACTAATAATGCCGCAGCTACCGTATTCCCCAGATCTGGCCCCCTGTGACTTTTTCTTGTTCCCGAAACTGAAGAGGCCCATGAAAGGACGACGCTACGCTACGAGTTAGGAGATAAAGACGGCATCGAAGGAGGAGCTGAACAAGCTCACAAAAAATGATTTTTTCAAGTGCTTCGAGGATTGGAAAAAACGTTGGCACAAGTGTATAATATCTGGCGGGGATTACTTTGAAGGGGACAAAATATATATTCATGAATAAATAAATAATTTTTGAAAAAACACAAAATTCGCGATACTTTTTGAACAGGCCTCGTATAGTGTTTCAAATGGTTCGCGACACATCTAGGGTTTACTAAGTTATATAACTTACATTAAGTGAGTGTATAAGTTAGATTGCGCTTCGTGTGGTTCTTCTTACTTAGGCCAAGTAGAATCTTTTGATAAGAATAAAGGATCTTTTGAAACAAGTATCTCAAAAAATAAGAATTTATTTATTTAGTTATTTACTAGCAGACATACCCGACAATGTTCGGAAGGAAAATAATAATTTATCAAAAATATTTTCTTCTTCTTCTTCTTTGGGTACTATCAGTCAGGTTGACTTTTGGCCTCACTCACATAAGCCCTCCATCTCGATCCATTCATTGTCAAGTCTTGCCAAGTACCCTGTATACCAATACTTGTTAAATATTCGGTTAGCTGATCTCTCCATCTTTTGCGAGGTCTTCCCACTGGTCCGTGTAACGTATAAATAGCACTCATTCGGCAGTAACAATATTTTTACTTTTAACGGTTTCATTGTTGCTTAGGCAGAAATTCTGTTGCGCATGTCAAAAACAAATATGAGAAATGATGAGCAAAAGATCTAGTGTATTAAAACACAATATTGAAGGAAAGTTTAGATGTTAGTATTTAATATAATCAATACAATATCATACAAATAACATATAATCAAAACACAATTTAAAATTTACTTCAACTAAGCAAAACTTGAACCCCGCTCGCCAGCAATACAGGCATCAGATTAATTTATTTACTATGTTGTTCTTTCTGTGATTACTTCTGATCTATAAACGATAGGTACATGGGTCAAAGGGTTTTTTCGTTAGTAAATAATGTGCCATTAATTTTTTTTTTTTTTTTTTGCATATCTTTAAAGGTAAAGATATTCCACAGTAAACTGAACGTTATAATTTCACGGAAAATGAAAACTAATAAATGAGAATTGTGAGTTATCTATTAACTAGCGATATATACTCTCCCGGATTTTTTTTTAGTAATATCAAACCTTAAAATTCTGTCATATATATTTTCTATATATCTCTTACAATTTAGCAGTCGTAACGATTTTAATGTTCTGCACGGAAGATTTTTTCCGAATTATTTCCGTCCGTAGGCCCTAAAAACATGTACATTGAAAACCCGATTATTTTTCTTGCACCATTAGTTCCGCAGGATCCTAAAGAGTAACTGTACAAAATTTGGTCTAAATCGGTTAAACGGTCTAGGAATATATAGCAAACAAAAAGACAATTCTCCTCTTTTATATAAAGGATGTTTTTTTTAGAGGTATAGAACTTTAAGTTGGCATTACTGTTCAAGATGGCGACCGATTTAACAGCTGTCAAGTGATTTATTCTCAGTTTGGTTTGGCAATTCATCATGAATAGACTCACGCCTGAACAACGCTTGCAAATAGTGCAATTTCCAAAATCTTCAATTGAAAGACACGTTTGGTGACCGCCTAATTTCACGTTTTGGACCTGTGAATTGGCCTCCAAGATCTTGTGATTTAACACCGCTGGACTACTTTCTGTAGGGCTATGTAAAGTCATTGGTCTATGCGGATAAGCCACAAACGCTTGACCATTTAGAAGACAACATTCGCCGTGTTATTGCCGATATACGGCCACAAATGTTGGAAAAAGTCATCGAAAATTGGACGTCCAGATTGGACTACATCCGAGCCAGCCGTGGCGGTCATATGCCAGAAATCATATTTAAAATGTAATGCCACAAGATTATCTTTCGAATAAAAAAAAATTCATGTCAATCGAATAATCCATCGTTGTTTTATTGCAATTTAAAGTTCTATACCTCTAAAAAAAACATCCTTTACATAGAGATTTATTTATTTTGTTGCCGCATTTTGAACTGCATCATTTCAAATAATTCCACTGAACTTTCCTTTAGGTATTCTTACTTCAAAAATTATTTTTGCTTCTCTTTTATAGTCCGTTCTGCACACATGTCGATACCACCTCAACTGGCTTTGTTCTATTAAATAATAATAATAATTTATTTAGCTCAGATGCTCAAATGCTCCACGGGAACTAATCCAATATTCTCTCAATGAAACGTATTTCTAATTCTGTCATGTTTGGATATTTTATTATTATCAAAACATAATTAAATACTGTCATTAGTTGGATGATTTCATTTCTAATTATATTTATTTGAAGTGGTACTAGATTTTATTTGCTCAAAGATCCTTATCCTCCAGGGCAGTAACATTTATTATCACTCGGTGTACTTCACACAACATGCATATGTATTTTAACCATAAATGAAACAATAAAACTAACATAAAATTAATTATTCATTTGTTAAATCGTAAATTAGTACAACCTACTGGTCCCAACGCAGTAGAGTATACATAAAATAAATAATTACTCACAGTTTATAACTCATAATTTCAAAACAATTACTATTCTATTCCTATTAGTTTAACATAGGATGACTAAACCACCTACTAGGATCTTTACCTGACAGAATATAACAGATATAACACTTAGAACAGGTTCAAGAAATCAACATACGTCAGTTTTAAATGAGGCGAAGATTAAGAATAAATGGTTAGGCGGGCAGCCAGGGCGAGAGTCACGGCCTTAGCCCCCTTCTACTTCTTCTTCTTCTTCTTTGGGCACTATCAATCAGGTTGACTTTTGGCCTCACTCACATAAGCCCTCCATCTCGATCTATACACGGTCAAGTCTTGTCAAGTACCCTGCATACCGATACTTGTTAGATCTTCGGATAGCTGATCTCTCCATCTCTTGCGAGGTCTTCACTGGTCGACGGGTGTTCAATATTCCTTCTTATATCTTCCTAACCATTCTGTCCTCCCTCATCCTCATAACTTGTCATATCCACTGTAAATTCTACCTCTGAGTTCTTGTATTATACTTGGCATTGAGTACAGTTCTCGGAAATCTTTGTTCTTACGGATTCTCAATTCACTATTAATTTAAATGGGACCAAAGACTCTGCGTAATAATTTATTTTCGATAACTATGAGGTGTTGTCGAGCCCCCCTCAAGAAGCACAAATTTTCTTCTTCTTATTATTATTATTTTATTTTATATACTATTTATATATTCAATTTGACTGTTTTCACATAACTAAACACGACCATCAGTTTACACAGTTATTGAGGAGACGCATTTAATAATTAGGTTAATCTTAAGTTACTGTAAAGGCTTAAGCTACATTCACAGCTCTTAAATTCTTCGACTATAGACTATGCATTGTAGATAAAATTAGTAGATAGTTTTAACGTTTAAAGAAAGCGTTTACAGCTCAGAAAATGAATGCGTAACGAATTTTGTAAGATCTATGTTTTTTCAAACCAACTACGATGCAATAAAAGCATTTGTGACTTTTTACGGACCTCCCATCAGCGAGATCGTGTTTTTAGGGTTTTGTAGGTATGACCAAAAAACCGTCATTTTGTCGTCTGTCTGTTTGTCTATCTTTCGGTAAAAATTGTAGCCAAACGGCTAAACCTAGAGAGTTGATATTTAGCATGCTTATACAACTCTTTGACCCACACATAAGAAAAATACTAAAACATCTAAAAAACATGTCCCCCCCAAAAACATAAACAAATATGTGCTCATAGATTTTTTTTTTTTTTAAATTCTGTGTAGGGTATCAAATGAAAGCCCTTAGTAATTGGATTAACGATCAAAATTTTATTTTCAAAATAAATTATTTTGATGTGATTGTTGGCAAAATTGAGTAAAAAAAATTGTCTTGTAGCCCAGATGGTTTAAACTAAAAATCTGAAAAAATTCCAGCACTAAAACAAAACGATGTATTCTACGTCAAAAATTAAATAATTCATACATAAGAGGCTTATTCGCTTCAGAACCTCCAAATTATAAATTAGAATTAATGTGAAATTAGAACTAAAACATAAAATTTGTACGTAGAAATTAAGTACTGTTCACAATATAAATTAAGACACTGACAGAAATTCCTATCGATTTCTACTTTATCGATTTTTTAATGAATATAACCTTAATATAAAGAAACAACCAAAAATTAAACCACAAAAGTCCACTTACAACACAACAATCACCAAAGTCACCAGATGAAATAACGTATTATAAAATTAAATATTAGATTTCTTTCATTCAAAGAATAAGTTTATTAAAATAACGATTAGTAATGGTGTAGGAATACAGTTGAAGAAATAATGTGTTCTAAGACGAATGTTTAAATGTTTTTCCAATACTATAATCATGTATGATTTCCAATAACTATAATTTGACGAATCTCTTCTCCATCATAAATAATTTGCATGTGTACACGTGGCATATCATATTCTAATATAATAAGGATATGAAGCGTTGCCGGTGCTGTTGGGATGATTTACTGCAGTTGGGAGGGTCAGTTATTTATTTCAACTGACACATGCATTCAACAATAATACACTATTATTCTGCCAATGATTGACACGTAGAAAACCCTTATAAAGGTGTGAAACTATAGATAATAAATAAAATATTTAAGTGTCATTCATAGAGGTAGAAAGAATGGAGGGAATACGGTAACAAACTGGATAAATTCTAGTTCATGTATATCTATAGTCTATTTATGAACTAGGAGGAGTATCGACAAAAGTCGTATTTACACTGCAACAAATCACCAAAATTGTCATTTTGCTGGTAAATTGAATTTCGGAATAAATTCATCAAAAATTGTAGGCTGAAATATGCCATTAATATGCAATTTTATTTATTAAATATCAAACTGAAAGTAAACAAATTATGATATATTATACTTTGTAGGATTTTCTGACAAAAAAAAAAAACTTGTAACGTCACTCATTTGTCTGTTTGTCTGTCTATACGCTAGAAATTGTGGCCAAACGGCTGAACATAGTAAGTTGAAATTTGGCAAGCTTGTACAACTCTTTGATCCACATACAGGAAAACTATAGAAAGTGCAAAATACACATAGCGGGAAAAATATAAGTAAATATATAATTAACGAAAAAAATAAATATATTTTTTATAAATTTTAAGTGCGTATGCAATGCCACAAAATCCAACAAAATTTTATTTTTGAAGAATTAAATATTTTTATGGAATTTTCGTCAAAAATGTATCATAAAACCTTTCCCCCCACCCTATTATTCAGAGGGGTTGGTCTAAAATCAAAACAATTCTTAATAATGTACATTGATGGGAACCAGAAAAATTCAACAAGAATATTTTATGAGATTAATATTTAGAAAATAATTGTTTTTTTTTTTTAGTCTTTGAAAAGCATAATTATTTTTTTTTAAATTTATTGTAGGATATTCACAGAAAGCTGTTAGGGCTAGGATAAGGAAAAAAAATTAGAAATTTAAATTTTATTCATTTTAAGACGATTTTAACCAAATATGTTTTGTCCAACACCTTGTAAACCAGTGCGGGTTAATCTAAAAACCTAAAAAAATTCATGCACATTAATGTGAGTCGGAGTAAAAAAACAAACAATTCAATACTTATTTGACTGGAGACCTGGATAACTATAACTGGGTATTAGTGCTAGCACATCTCAAGTACGCTCTTAAGTCTCTAGATGAAGGCACGTGGATAATCTTTCAAAAGTTATAGAAATTTATGATAACTCTTGGAGGATTTTTAATTTTTTTTTTATACCAGATGGATTTCACAAAATATTGCCAAATGAGTCAAATGTAATATTTTTTGTTTTTTATTTTATTTATTAAATAAGTAAATTAAGTTGGTTGGCACTCTATCTAACTCTTCAAGAACACAAAATCAAGAAGACAAAATCTTAAAGAACACACCTGAAATTAAATGATTACTACAAACAAAAGCATATATTAATTTAGTTTCAGATAAATCCTTTCTCTTAAATGCTTTGATTCGTTGAAAAATTTTAAAAAACTTACGCCGCAAAATTTACAATTCATTTAAATTTGCCTTATTCTTATGTTTTAAACTTACCTAATTTATTCTGAGCCTTTAATAACTTTCAGTGTCAGGCTGTATGATTTAATATAGCTGTGAATCAATAAATACTGCATCTTTACCCCCAGGGCGTCCAAAACCCGTAACTGCACATAAATTTGGCGAATATTATGTTTTAATAAATAATCCCATAAGCGTCAATGTACTAGTTGTCCTACAACCTCCATTTTTAAATGTCCGTTTGACGGTTATAGCGACATACTAAAATGGTCGATATAACATCCAGAACATCTAGTCTTGGAGATGTATTTGACTCAACTATCTTTTATTTAATAATGTAACAACAAATACAAAATGGTTAAATAGTACGCTACCGGTTTTCTGTGTTCGGTTTCACGATTGTAATGAAATTTTAATTTTTATCAACTTAATAAGATTTTAAGTGAAAGAGGCCAGTGTTTTGTCATCTTGTATCTTAATTGGATTGGAGCTGAAGTGTATTGAGCTACACATTAAGATATTAATTAAGATTGTCCGCTCTTTACATGATCAAATACTTTCTCATACGTAACGTTAAGTGAAAATTAAAAATTAAAAAGCCAACGGAAATTGATTATTGCAAATGACAATTAAAAATTTTGTGAGAATATTATAAGAGTAACGCTTATGCACGCAAGAAACAAAAACTGTTTTTAATTTTGTTTTACATAACCTCAACTATTCATAGAAACAAACATACGTTAAATTTCCATAGACTGCTGCCATATTTTAGGATTTTGTAGATGTGACCAAAAAACCCTTATACATTTTGTCATCTGTCTGTCTGTCTGTATATTCGGTAAAAATTGTAGCCAAACGGCTAAACCTAGAGTGTTGAAATTTGGCATGCTTATACAACTCTTTGATCCGCACATAGGAAAAATACTAAAACATCTAAAAAACATATCCCCAAAAAATACAAACAAATATCTGCTTATCGAAAAATAAATATATATATTTTTTTAATTCTGAGTAGAGTATCAAATGAAAGCCCTTAGTTCGTGGATTAACGATAAAAATTTCATTTTTGTAAAATAAATTATTTAGACGCGATTTTTGCCAAAATTGTGCAAAAATTTTGTCCCACACCCTGTAGCCCAGATGGTTTAAACTAAAAATCTGAAAAAATTTTAAGTAATGTACATTTGTATGAACAGGAATTTTTTATCAGATTATGTTTTCGGAAAATAACGCATTTTTTGTGTTTTTTGCTTGACCACGTAAAATATTTAATAACTTACCTAAGACAGTGAACATGCTCGCGTTTCAATTTGCAAACTAAAGTTCGCTGCGCTTTTAAGGCAATTTTATTGTTTGTTTTTTTGCATTTTTATTTTATCTAAATTATTTTTTCAAAATTTTAGTTATATTTGAGTAAATGTTGCATTTAATTCTTAAAAGCGTAAATTTAATAACCAGTGGAAATGGTTGTAATTGAATACACGAAATCAGAGGGGTGGGGTTATGACCTAAAACAACCAATGGAAGCCATAGGCGCAATTTTCAAAATCTTAATGAATTTTGCTACATAAAAAAAAAAAATACTGCACATATTTAGAAACCTAAATAATGGCATTCAAATTAAAATTAACAAAAAAAAATATTTTAACATAAAATTTGTTTTGGCATCCCAAATAATCATCATTCATTTACTAAATACCTGCCACACCCTGAAATGTGTGAAAATTCACACTTTACATCAATTTTTTTATAAACATATGACCCAGGACCTTTTTTTTTGGTGATAACTTTTTAGTTTAGAAGTGAGGATCTTTTTTGTTATCGCTTTATAGTTTAAGTTTAGAAGTGAGGATCTTTTTGTTTTTAGGTCATCACTTTGTATTTTAGAAGTAAAGACCTTTTTTTTAGGTCATCACATGTATTTTCATATTTTCACCTGTCTTAATAAAATATATTAAAAAATTAAAATTATATAGACCAATGTATTAATTTGGGGCGCCGCGAAAAAAATTTAATATATTAAGGGCGCCGCGAACTGAAAAAGTTCGGGAACCACTACGTTATAGGGGTAACTGAGTTGCAGATTCGCAGGTTTGTGTTCTAACTAAGAATTGAAGTCTTTGTTGGCCGGTTGAAATTTCACAGGTTTGTATTCTAACCACCAATTCAAATCTCCAGAAATCTGATTAAAACGAAATATTTTCAGGTTTGTAGTCTAACTAAGAATCGGAGTCTCCCGAAGTTTGTATTGGCCAAGTTTTTAAGGTATTCAAGTATCATGAAATCTGATTTAAGTGAAAGCTTTTCGGATTTGTATTCCAACTAAAAATTACAATTTCCCAAAGTGTTGCTCGACTTTCCATGACTTCCATGACTAACCATGACTTCAAGCCTCCAAAAATCTGATTAAAGCGAAGATTTTCAGGTTTATATTCTATCTAAGAATTGAGTCAAATTTCGCTTATTTAATAAATATAATTTAATCAAATCAGTATTTAATTAACTAACCTATCAGAAGTAAAAACCAGTAATAATCGTAGGTTTATTGTGTAAAATAATTCTTTATTATATGTATTATTTATTATATTTTATTATAGTTTCCAACATCCACACACTTGAAACAATTTCTTATTGATCTAATTCTGTATACAGAGTCTATAAATTATCGAGTGTCAACCGTTTTGAAAGCGCAGTTATTTGTGCAACAAACATAGTTGACGTCCGTGCGAAATGTCATATTCGCATATTAATATGCGTAATTGATTAAGGCCTAGGAAATACAAGTAGCTTTTATAGAAAACTAGATCACTCTACTATTTTTAGTAACAACACTTATTGCGCTTTTTGCTACGCATGTTGCAAATTATATAAATTAATCAGTGAAAAGATTTTTTTTAAA
The DNA here is from genome assembly GCA_963971575.1 of Liopterus haemorrhoidalis. NCBI lineage: Eukaryota > Metazoa > Arthropoda > Insecta > Coleoptera > Dytiscidae > Liopterus > Liopterus haemorrhoidalis. The sequence goes on from OZ020619.1 coordinate 41,773,978, forward strand.
TTAAAAGTTAATTAAAACTAAGTTATAATTAGGTAGTGAGAGCCTCTTAAGGAAATTTACATCTTAAACTCACTCTCGTTTACTGGATTCTGAGAGTATTTACATTTCTTGAACTATAGTTTTCTCCCATATCGTCTTGTTGACTCTATCAATCGAGCTGGCTTTTAGTTTTATAATCTATCTTGTTTTGCTTCGAGATTTGTCCAACCAGGTATTTAAATTTGAATCACTCATTAACGAATCTCTCCTCAAATTTAATGTTTCCTAAAGTTTGTGAAAAAATGGATATTACTCGTGAAGGTTTTCGTTGGATAATTTTTTACGATTTTAGTAAAGGCCTAATTCAACAACAATGCATAGATTTGCTTCGTTCAACTTTTGGTAATGAAGCACCATCAGAAAAGACTGTTCACAATTGGTTTGCAGAATATCCGTCAGTGATCTCGTGAAGGTCGACCAAAATCGGTTGTAATTCAAAAAAACATCGATGCTGTGCGCAAAATGATTAAAGAAAATCGGCATGTGACCGTGGGAGAGAGGCATTCTTTGGCATATCGCAGACTGCAATACATTCGATTTTGCATGAACATTTAACTGTGAAAAAGATCTGTTCCCGATGGATTCCGCATAATTTGACCGAAGCTCAAAAAAAGGCTCGTGTTTATTGGTGTAAGGGAATGCTAAAAAAGTTCAGCCTAGGCACTGCAAAATCCGCATACAACATAGTCACAGGTGACGAAACTTGGATTTATTCACATGAAACTAAGCAACAATACTCTTGGCTCCAAGATGAACCGAAACCCACAAAAATACTTCGTTCACGAAGCACTTCTACGAAAATTATCGCTTGTTTCTTCGGTTGTACTGGACATGTCGCAACCATTCCTTTAGAGGATCCGAGAACAGTTAATGCTGAATGGTATACAACAATTTGTTTGCTAGAAGTCATCGACAAAATCAGGAAAAACAACCAAAAACGTTGCACCATTCATCATCATAACAATGCAATCTCCTACACAGCACGTCAAATAATTGATTATTTGAAGGAGAAAAACATATAATTAATGTCTCATTGCCCGTATTCACCTGTTCATCTCCTAACAACTTATTTTGTTCCCCAATGTCACACAAAAAATGCGAGGACAGCGGCCTTATTGGTTTAAGGGAATGCTAAAAAAATTCAACCTAGGCACTGCAAAATCCGTATACAACATCTTTACAGGTGACGAAACTTGGATTTATTCATATGAACCGGAAATTAGGCAACAATCCACTGTTTGGGTCTTCCAAGATGAACCGAAACCCACAAAAATTCTTCGTTCACAAATCATATTCATTCATATCAGCACCTCAAGAACTGTTGAAGCCTTCGAAAACCATGTTTTTGAGATACCAACTTCAGAGTTTTTGTAAAAACTCGTAGTAATAGAAAATTTGACCAGTTCAGGTCATCTCTCCGCTGGTGAGCGGTCTTTAAGCGGTCGTATGGTTTAAATTATTTATAAGAATAACAGAGGGTTTACTTTGTTTTAGCTAAAATTATAAGAGATTATAAGACAAACAACTCAAATCTGAGGTAGTCTCGGCTAATCCAGGATGTGTGGTCATTTTACTCAAAGGTTTTGAGTAAACTCTTTGAGTCCTTCTATTGTCTTTCTTTTGTATTGTTTGCGATTTAATGCCCTATTCATTTCCATTTTAAATATTTTGTCTTAATTGCTGCATCTATGATACCTGTTCTTCGTCTTATTATTGTGTTTCTGACTGTATCTTTTTTCGTTATGCCCATCAACTTCTTTCCATTTTTCTTTGATTTACTATAAGTTTTTTCAGTTGTATTCTCACTAGGCTCCATGTCTGAATATTATTGTTCTATTAACTGGTGTACAAAATTATAAAATAATGCAAATTTTCCATGGTCACATCAGATAAACCACATCTGTAGGCACTTTTATATTAATTACAAGAACGTATGTGATATTTAGATCATTCATCTCATCTCGCCCACATATCATCTGAAGTGACTTAATATGGACTGCAAGCGAAATCCCAACAAAATAAATTAATTGTATTGATACAAAATTACGAATATAAATCATACATCCAAGGACGATGTATAATCATATTACCACGCATTGTGCGTCATATAAAAACACCCTGTATTATATATGTGATTGTTTAATTTATATATCTTGACTTGTAATTATAGACAAGGTGTTAAAAAATGAATGAACAAATGTCAGATTTAAATATCTATTGTTTAATTTGTTAATTAATGATTTTAAAGGTTAGACTTTTTTTCAATGTATGTGATTTGATTGCTTAAAATGTTTAAAAAATCGTTTTGTGTTTCTTATACTTTGTGTCTTTGATTTGCGAACATCCGGTATTGATTTTCAATTCATTTTGTAACAAATTAAAATCTTAGATTAGGTTTCTTTCATTAGACTTTACCAGTATTGTCTTTTGACCTCACTCAGAAAAATCCTCCATCTATTCTGTTATGTTACGTCTTTCTGGGAAACTGTATACTGCTAGGATTTAATTTTTCTTCCAATCTTGCCATTTTTTGCGTCTTCCTTCGGAGCCGACGGACCTTCTTCTTCTTATTTACTACTTACCGTATTTTTCGAACTATAAGACGCAGGACGATAAGACGCACCACAAATTTATAAAACAATTTTTAGAAAAAATAATTATTATTATGATAACTTGTACCAGCAACATTCTTTTCATCTTATTGTTCGTATTATTTTCGTCTGAACTTTGTTTCGTCTTTGTTTTTTGTCAATCTTATTTTTTATTGTTAACACGTAACTTGATTTATATAGTCCCTGTCCATCGGCAAGTAAATAAATCATATACAATTATAATATTTTTATCAAGGACAAAAAGTAAAGCGCCAAGAATATTATAATGTTGAACAAATATTAATTATATAATACTTGGAATCGTATCACTCACGCCTTTGTTAAGATGTTGTAGGCGAATCTCTTAACAGAATAAAGTAGCTTGGCTTTAACACCTCCTTACTCGACTAGTGGAGGATTTAATATATTAATATTTCAATACGGAAAGGATATTGATGCTTGTCAATAAATAATAATTGTATAATATTTGAATTATACACGCCATCATCAACCATAAAAAACAGTTTCAAGTATGTATTTCAATACCATCCTACAAACCAACAACATCTTAATTCCTGGTATCCAATCAACCACTTTCAACCATACTCCGCCTTGGTTGTTTGGAAAAATAATTCAAAACACGGACCTAACCGTATATAAAAATAGTGAACCAGAACGTTTAAAACCTAAATTCGAACAACTTAAACACCAACTACACCAGTGCCAATTCTATTTCACTGACGCATCAAAAATGGATAATTACTGCTATTGTTCATGGCGAAGAGGTGAAAACGCACAGTCTACCAACAACCACCAGCGTATTCCAAGCAGAAGCGGTAGCAATTCAGAAGGCACTCGAAATGGCAACAGTAACTACCTACAGCAATATAACCGTATGTACCGACTCTCTAAGTGTACTGCAAGCTCTCGACAACAGCTACTCAAAGGACACCAGGATCCAACGAATCCAGGACCAGATACAACAGATGATTGAACAAATAAAATCAGTACAAATCATCTGGGTGCCTGCCCACGCTGGCATCGAGGGAAACGAACGTGCGAATTCTGCAGCTCGAGAACCCAACAGCAGCCAGTATAAAATATTCCATATTGCCCCAAACACTTACTTAAGGCGGACCATCAAGACAAGTCTCTACTCGACCAGACTGAACAAGTGGCGCGAGACTATGAACAATAAACTTAGAACAATCAAAGACGACATACACAACTGGACCTCAGGTACCAATAGACATGAACAAATAATCATGAAAAGAATCGGACACACCAGACTTACTCACGAACACCTCATGAACAGACTAGAAAACAAAATTTGCGAGAAATGTGACGAACAACTGATTGTTAACCACATACTAACTGACTGTCAACTATAAACTACAACCTGCCACTGGAAATTAAAGACATACTAAAACCCGACCTAGCAATGACCAACAATGTTTTGCAATTCTTACAATCAATTAATATTTTTAAGCAAATATAGTTAGAATGTAAATACATATACCTACTAAAATATTGTAAGATAATAACAAAGACACCAATAGCCAAGTAGCTGACGTGTTTATAAATAAATAAATAAATAAATAAATAAATAAATAAATAAATAAATAAATAAATAAATAAATAAATAAATAAATAAATAAATAAATAAATAAATAAATAAATAAATAAATAAATTAAAAAAGTATGTAGCGGGCATGTTCTTAAAATTTTTTCTTTAAATATTAAATGCAGTTATTAATTGTTTTGATTATTTTCTTTAAATAATGAATTCTATACACAAATATATACATAAATATATAATTTTAAATATTTGCTTTTTTATTTTGCCTATTTCTCCAGCCTATTTGTCTTTTTTTCGCCTATTTTAATACTTTTTACTGCATTTTTCACTGCATATTTCACAATTTTTAGCGCTTAAAAATCCGATCTCTAGTTATAGTTGATAGTATAAGTACGTCACTGTTTATTTGAAAAGATCATTTTAGACCACACATATGTTTAGTAACTAAATCGAAAGTATTCAAAAGTTTGACAAGCCTCTCATATTTATTAACTGTATTTCCATTCATTTAAGATTCTCGTAATACTATTTATCAATCAGTTAGTATCATTACTTACATCGGCGCCTACTCAAGGTCACACATTGACGTGTCCAAATTCGATGACAAATATCAAATTTGAATTGATTAATGATGAATTTGAAATATTCATATTTCATTTTAGAATTTGATTCAATGACAAATCTGATCACTAAAAATGCTTACATGAAGAGAAAAGTGTTTTTTTGGAAAATACAGATTTTCTGTACTTAGCTCCCAACTCTTAAGCAGCGCATAAGAGCTGTGAAGTTCATTATTTCTAGACCACGTGAAATTAATCTGTGCTCGTTTGTAATGCACAGAGATATTTGTTCATTAACTGCTTCACCTGCATTCATCCTGTTTAGTTATTGTAGGGACCAATTGAAAAAGAATCTAATTTAAAACATTTTGAACAGGCGTCTGGTTTAATAACTGTTTAGTATTTCGTAGATATGACCAAGAAACCTTTATCCCATTACAGTCTAACTGTCTGTTTGTTCGGTAGAAATTATGTCCAATCGGATATACCTAGAAAAAGTTTATTAGATATAAAAGAACCTAATGCCTACGAAAATTTTAATACGGCCCTGTTCTTATCGTTTTTTACAATCAGACTATAAACTGAAGAACGTTAAGTTAAACCAGTTAAAGCCGGTATTAAATAAAATCTTTTTTTTTTATTTATTTCATATTTGAACGTTTTCATATTTGAACGAAACCATGAAATATCCCAGGGCTTCGAACCGGAACTAAACCGAAACCCGAAAAATCCGTCATTTTTGTCGGAACGAAAATCGGAGCTGGACCGAAAAAAAATATCGGTTTATTTCGGTTCAGATAATGTTTATGGGAGTGAACCAAAATATAAAATACATTTTATTTAAAATTCTTTTTTAAACTAATTAGCAGAAAAAAATCGTAATTTTTTTAACTGATAAGTAAAAAAAATCTGCTTCTATTATTTCGGGGGGGGGGTTAACGCCGAGAACCTTCTCTGGCTTCGGCCTTGGTATGATTATTACAAAATAAGGAATAAAATGTTCTTCTAAATTATAGTAGAAAATACATTTCTAATACAAATAAAAGCATTTAAAAATTTATCACTCGGAACTGAACCGAAAACCGAAAAAAACCGTTATTTTTGTCGGGACGAAAATTGGAGCTGAACCGAAAAAAAATATTGGTTTATTTCGGTTTATGGGAGTAAACCAAAATATAAAATACATTTTATTTAAAATTCTTTTTTAAACTGAAGAGCAGAAAAAAATCGTTTTTTTTAACTGATAAGTAAAAAAAAATCTGCTTCTATTATTTAGGGGGGGGGGTTAACGCCGAGAACCCCCTCTGGCATCGGCCTTGGTATGATTATTACAAAATAAGGAAAAAAATGTTCTTCTAAATTATAGTAGAAAATAAATTTCTAATACAAATAAAAGCATTTAAAAATTTATCACTCGGAACTGAACCGAAAACTGAAAACCGAAAAAAACCGTTATTTTGGCCGGAACGAAAACCGGAACCGAACTGATATATATATATAGTTTTTTATTGAACTTGAAAAAAAACCTTAACGAAAAAAATAACGGTTCGAAACCCTGAAATATCGTTCCTGTTTTCGTTTCCGTTCTTTAAATATCTATCTCTTCAGGATCATATTGAACTCTGTTCATGTAATAAACCAAGCCTTGAACAAAAATTTGTATAGAACATAATTTGATATATTTTTGAAGATATATCTAAATAATTATATATATATTATACAGCCTTGTTCATATGTATGGAGCACCCTAAATATTTGTGATTTTTTTGGAAGAATAAGAAAATTAAATAATGAAAACTATTTTATTATTCAAAATAATTATGAACATTGATATATTTAATATTTTGTCACTCCCCCCCCCCTTGCATTTATAACAGCAGCTATCCTTTGTGGCATATTGGCAAATAATTTCTTGCATGTATTTGCAAAAGTTTTACCCCATTTCTCCTTTATTTTCTTAACTAGTTCCAGTTTTGATTGAACCTTGTGTTGAGCAACATTTTTCTTCAAAATTGGCCATAAATGCTCAATTGGATTTAAGTCGGGAGACTGTGCCGGCCAATCCAAAACGGAAATTTGTTGTCTTTGAAACCATTCTCGAGAAGTGGCAGCTGCATAGCATGGTGCGTTATCTTGTTGGAATAAATATGTTGATTGGTCATCGTTCGTTAAAATTTTATGTACAGAAGGTCTTAAAACAGTCGATAACATTTTGATATAAGTAGAAGAATTCATCCTTCCCTCACACACAAACACTTGTCCCACGCCTGACGCTGCCATGCAGCCCCATATTATTACACTACATCCACCAAATTTAACTGTAGGGACCACACAGTCAGGGTGAAACTCATCTCCGGTCCTTCGTTTTACATAAACCACCCCAGGGGTGCCAAAAAGCTATAAACAATAATCTCAATTTAAGTCTCAGTATTAACTGATGATTTATTTTTTCACAATAACATTTTTTTATGATTTAAATTTTTTCATAAAGCAGCAATAAATATGCTTCAAAATTACCTGAATATTTGTCTCATCTGACCAAAGTACCTTTGCCCAATCATCATGTTTCCAGTTTTTGTGAATTTTCGCCCAATGAAGCCTTCTTTTTTTATTTTTCTCTGAAAGCCAGGTTTTTTCCGCGCTTTGCGGCCTCTCAAACCATGTTCTAGTAGTCTTCTTTTAACGGTTGGTGCCAAAATTTTCATAGTCGCAACAGTATTAAACTCTGTAGCCAATTCAGACGATGTTCTCTTTCTATTTTTCAGTGATAGTCGAATTAAGTTTCTATCTTCTCTCTCTGATGTCTTACGATTTTTTCCAGATTTTAGTCTATCTTAATGAGAACTAGTCGTAGCGAACCGTTTTATAGCATTTTGGACCGTTTTCCTGGAACAATTTACTTTCTGAAAATTTTTCTCTTGACTCCATCCCTTTTGACTAAGACTCACAATTTGTGCACGTTTAACTTCACTCAAACTTTTTGTATTCACCCTCATAATTAGTAAGTGGAAGTAACTGAACTAAATGAAAAAAAAAAATGACTCTATTTTTGCCCAAGTCTCATACTAATCTAAAACATTTATGTACCTAACGCATATAAACGAATATTAACTTGCAAACTACAATATTTAAAAGGTTACGAACATGTTCAAAGCTGCAAACGAAACATTTTTCTATGAAATATAATTAAAAACAATGTGTAAAAGTATTTTAATTTGGTTTCCTAAATAAAATTCGCATAAATTGCATTTATTTATTAGATGTTCCAAGGGTGCTCCATACATATGAACAAGGCTGTTTGTATATATATATATATATATATATATATATATATATATATATATATATACTCGACCGCTTGTTTTTTATGGTCGGGCAAGTCTAGCAGAGGTCTCCATTCGCCTGGTAATCATTCTTGAAGTAGTATTGGAAATTTTATGAAAGCATTTTTAATTTTTAGAGCCAAAGCAACTAAAACTTTACGTATGATAGGTGACATAGTAGGTTGACTAAATCCATCAAGATTAGTATCATCCTGAATATGTCTCCTACCGAAATATTTCAATACGGATAATAGTTATAGTTTTGAATTTATAGTTCTTCCCCTATTTGATACAAGGAACAACGAATGAATCACACGCTTTAAAATGTCTATACTTTATTTCTTAAGAATTGTAATATGCAACACCCATCTAAAATTACAAAACACTAATGCAAATAACCGTAATCTATTAATAACAATTTTTTTTATCATTTAAAAAGATAAATCACCTTGAATATTTATATATCGATATCAACAAATATCAACAACTAATTAGTATATAATAAATAAATATATTACATGCTCTATTAATTAAAACTGAATAAAGACAATATCCTTTTTAACATCCTTATCAGAAAGCGAGGAGGGAGAAGTGGGAATGGTTAATTGAAACTGTCAGCTGATATTAATCAAATAATTATGAAAAGATATTGTTATATGTAACAGGAATAGTATGGGCGCGCTAGTAGGCGTTTTTCTGTAACACCATTGTGAAGGAATATTGTTTATCCTTTCTTGGACATCCGGTAATAGAGTCTTTTGTGCTATTTTAATATATTTTGAAAAGTTTTTAAACTGAATCCAGCAACGAAAATCTCGAAGAAAGTTATACAGCCATTGCAGTTGGTCAGCATTCCTTCGGGATTTCGTTGTTGCAAAATTGTATTTTTCGTTCGTACTGCTCAAGTTCTGGTTTTATGCCTCATTTTGTCTCTCTTCGTTTCTGTTAGAATTATATAGCTCGGTGTTTTCCTGTCCAATCCCAGTGTCCATTTAATGTACATTTCTTGCATTCTTGCCATTTCTTCCCACTCTTTCCATACCCATATTTCAGGCCGTAGTGAAGAATATCAAATCAATAGGTTATAAAATTAAATTTGAAATTTTTTGTAATAAACTGTAATTTAGATATATTGTATTGTTTGAAACATGGTTGAGTGAAGACGTAATGGAACCATCTGCCCCTACACCACTTATAAATTACTGGTTACATTGTTTCTTTTGAATTCATGAACATAGTGATAAAAAATCTTGTTGAAGGTGTGTTATAAAAAATCTTCAGTAGCATTTAACCATTTGTTTGAAATACGGTATTCATCAGATACACCTTCAACCGTAAGCTCAATTAGTATTTGTCATGTAGATAAGGTAGCAGATTCCTAGGATCGTTAGTGAAAAATGTCATATGTGTTCTTTGAAACTAGTTCTCATGAAAGTTTAAGGTCGAATTTGTATTATTTATCTTTGATAAAATGTTAAACATTTCAGTTAAGATCTACTTTAATTGCCACCTATTAATTTTAAATTTTTAGTTAATGATACTCGATATATGTAGCTACCGATTTTACATACTTGAATATTTTGAAATTGGGCTTCATTTGAATTTGTTACTAGAAATATCACATGGCGTATACTAACACAGTGTTTTCCAACCATTTCAGCATTACGGACCCCTGCAATATCTTATGGAGTTAGTGGACCCCTATCCACTGTGTCCATATATAATATATTAACTTGACTTGCCAAATTTCTGTGGGACACTCTTCCACATCCGTAACACAGTCCCAGCCTTACGCCAAGTAATTAACACTTACTCTCCCATTTCAAGATCTTTCTGAATGGAAGACTACTGGAAAATGATGCCGAACTTAAAACAACAGGGACATATTTGCTGATTTTTATTACAAACTTATACAAAATCTCTTACCAAGGTATGGCAAGGGTCTCAATGTAAATGGTTACTATGTAGAAAAATAAGTAATACATACACCCAAAGTCGGCTAACTTGTACCAGAAACTAAATCGTACCATTGCAATTACTCCGAACAGAACCAACTTACAGACCATCTAGGAGGATCAGTTTTCAAATAAGAACGGTTATGGTTTAAAAGAAAACACAACTACCGTTATTTCAAATTTTTTATGTCTACAATAACCAACATCCTTTCGTTATTTATCGACGTAATCCCCATTCCGCTCGAGGGATATTTCTGAACGAACGATTAATTTGACGATCCCTTGAAGTTGCCAGGTCCTGACTACAAGGTGGAGACATTCCCATTTAAACTTAGCAACGCTTGCATTGTAGCAGCAGTATGTTGGGAGGCATTATCATGGATGTTTGTTCTTCCACCTTTAAATAAACACCACTTTCGCACATTCTCTTCATTCATCACACCTTTCCCATACACTTCATCGAGTTGCCGATGGATTTCAGCAGGACGAGTGTTTTTGCATTTAAAAACCGAATCACAGCGCGTACTTCGCAATCGTTGGGATTAGAAATGGACATAGCTGATTAAATTATCGCACAATATCGTCTACCTCCGCCAGCAACTTCAGACTGACTGACAACGTTGGCAAATAATCAGAGAAGGCATTAGTCGGTAAAACGACTGCAGGGAATGCTATGTGCGGATAGGATGAGCAAACGGATCTTATTTTAAAAATTACTTTCGTATGAATTACACTGATAATTTTCCATACACAAATGAAATCAGATACCATAATTTTTATGTTTGTTTACATGAATTCGCCGGAAAATAATTCAAAAGATTTTGCCACCTGTTGAAGTTATATCTACCCATGTCTCCTAAGACGATTACTAACCTTCAAGGTATGATTATTTAATCTGCAATAGTTTTTCTTGAAAAAGGACTAATTTAGAATAAGTTTTTAACAAATAGTCTCAGTTGAATAATAATTTTAAATTATACGGGGAAGTTTTTAACGTTATGGTCTAGTTGGTTAATTTGTACACATTTTAAATATAAAAATAACTATTTCTATATTATTGTTATAATAATGTTTTAAACAGTATGTTTTTTTTGCTTTATGCGAAACTTTTTCGACATCAATTAGGTCCGTTGTACAAGATGCTTGTGTTTAATTTCTTTCAGGCATCACTCCGGTCTTGTCAGACGTTGACGGAAAGGTACGTGTCGGTTACCGACATCGTCCATCAGAGGTCCCCTGGGTACGTGTGCACCTTTAATTGGAACTGCGAATACCACTACTGTATCTGATAGTGTACCGGTAAGATATTTTGTAACATTTATCTTATCATGCCTTCAATCTCTTTGCGGTACTGTCACTATTGCTTGATGTCTGTACGTATGTCTCAGCATTCGTCAATCTCACAACTAGAAATCTTGATTGTACCAATGGTGGATATATTTTCCGGATCTTAAACGACCTTTACGGGAATTCCTAACAAGTAAAGGGTAAAGTAGGATACAAATAAATTACTTCATGGACTAATTTTATATTTCTTGGGATTGATGAAGTGTGAATTGTGATATTTCAGGGTTTCGCAGGTATCTAATAAGTAGAGACGGTCAATAGTACCGCATGTTGAAAATTATAATAACTGAAATGGATAATATTTTAAACATCATTCATCATCTGTTAATCTATGTACTAAAAACTTTTATTTAATACTCTACATGAAATTTAAAAAGTATACTTTTTTTCAATAATAATTAAACTTTGATATCTTTCGAAAAATTAACCTGATCAAAAATTCCTGTTGAACTATTTCGGTTCACATCAATGTGCGTTTCTGTATAATTGTATATTCTGTAAAATATGTATAATTGTATATTCTTCTTGTTCCAGTGGCCTGTTCTAAATGATGAAGCATACCCTCAAGACCTAAGACCATAGTTTAGAAAACACTGTAATAAGAAATTGTGATTAGCAATTATCATTGGCATTGAGAACAATGTGCTGTTTAAAATAGCTCAGTAATAATTACTTAATACAAATACGGATGCAATTATTAATCAATATACTGTATCAGAGTGTTGCAATGATCCAAATCAATCCGATCACATGTGCGGATTGATTGTATTAGTATTCCCACGCATACTTAGCATTCAGGATTAGCACTACGCGGAATTAGTTAGAATTATTTCATTTGCAAAAAGGAATCGATTGGAAAATATAAATCTAATATTGAATAAGAAATAATTAGAATGTAGGTGATATTAAAAAGCTAGTTAATCATATTTTAAAGTTTTCTATTTCAGCAGACTTAACAGGATACCTAAACAGTAAGAGTCCTCGATGAGGAAAACCGGAAGCAAACAATCCAACTATTTCCAAATATTTCATGTTGGAGATAATGAAGCAATAAATTTCAATAAATAAGTCATTTTTAGGGTTTTGTAGGTATGACCAAAAACTCCTTATACTGTCAGTTTGTAGTCTATCTGTCTGTCTGTCTGTCTGTCTGTCTATCTGTCTGTCTGTCTGTACCTAGAGAGTTGAAATTTGGCATTCTTATACAACTCTTTGAACTAAGGTGCGGGAATGAAGAGAGAGGAAATAGATATTGGAGGAGACAGGAGGATAAGATGTGCAGGATGTGCGGGGAGGAGGAGGAAGATATAGAGCACCTCGCGAAGAGGTGTAGAGAGATGACAGTATGGTCATGGAGCACATTAGACCTGTTGCACGAAGATGGAAGGGGGGAGAGGTGGGCGACAGAATTAGAGGCAAGAAGGATGGAGATTGGGGAAGGATAACAGGAAGGGGAAACGGAAAGAAGAAAGGAAAGAGAAAAAATATTGTAAAATGTAAATTGTATTGGTTGTTATTGTTATGTATTTTTGGATTGATTGTTTTATTTTTATTTTATTTTTATTTTTTTGTAAATGTTAACACCCTGAACGCCGCAAGGCCTAGGGAATAAAGAATATATATATACAACTCTTTGACCCGCACATAGAAAAAGTACTAAAACATCTAAAAAACATATCCCCCTAAAAATATAAACAAATATGTGCTCACCGAATTTTTTTTTTTTTTTATTATTCATACGGTATTATGAGTACGGTATCAAATGAAGGCCCTTAGTACGTAGATTAACGATCTAAATTTTATTTTTGCAAAATAAATTATTTTGATGCGATTTTTGCCAAAATTGTCCCATACCCTGTAGCCCAGATGGTTTAAACTAAAAATCTGAAAAAATTCTAAGTAATGTACATTTGTATGAACCGGAATAGAACAACAGGAATTTTTGATCAGATTATGTTTTCGGAAAATAACGCATTTTTTGTGTTTTTTGGTTGACAATGCACAAAAGTTATAGTTATGTAACACACTAAATTAAAAGACGTATTCTGGTCTAATGGTTAGCTTGCTCGCTTGCTACCCAGCCTAGTGTACTTTCACTAATTTTATTTTTTGTTTTTTTTTCATTTTTATTTTGTTTAAATTATTTTGTCAAAATTCTAGTTATATTTTGGCAAATATTGCATTTAATTTTAAGAGCGTAAATTCAATAACCAATTGGAATTGTTGGAATTATATTTTCATTCTATGTGTCATGTATACGAAACCAGAGGAGCGGAGCATATGAATTAAAACAACCAGTGGAAGCCATAGGCGCAATTTTCAAAATCCTAATGAACCTTGCTATATATAAAAAAAAAATCTGCACATATTTAGAAACCTAAATAATGGTATTAGGTATTCGAATTAAAATCAAGAAAAAAATATTTTAACATAAAATTTGTTTTTTTTTTCATAAAATTATTTAAAAAATATTGTTCATTTTCCGGTGATTACTATAAAGCAAAATTTGTCCTACACAGTCAGCATGCCGCCTTCACTTATTATATACCAGCAAAACCCTGAAATGTGTGAAAATTCACACTTCACATCAATTTTTCACAATTTAGTATTACTTGAATGCAATATCCGTATCCGTATCCGCGGATCAAGACGGAAATCTGGTTTTTATGTAATCCGTCACATCACTAGTTTTTATTTAACGAAGCGTTATACAATAATGAACGTTTATGAATACGAGCATTAGTCCCTAATATATCTGATCAGTTGATTGATAAAAATATGAAATGTTAACTGTAAATGCAAATGTCTTATTCAACTGTTTTTTATTTAACACCTACAAACTAAACAATTGTTTAATTTATCTAAGCGCCATATCAAATTGTATATGCATAAATTAAAATTGCAAAACATTCCACAATGACATTTTTTATATAGCTCCATCTACCCAAACATTACATCATAAAAATAAACTAAAAAAATAAAAGTGTTTGTTATTACAACACCAGTTATTCAATAGTATATTTTGCACACGCGAATATTGACCACAAATGCGCGTGCCCCCTGCCTCTTGCCCCTTGATTATTGGGCGCCGTGCTTTGGATGAGAATGCACAACCAGTGGTGTACATCAAAAATAGGGCAGAGAAAATAAAAGCTTCGATTTTGTAAAAATAATCCATTGAAACCATAGTCCACTCAGTCTTGTAATTCTGATTTAAAATTCGGGAATATGGGCCCACCCAGAGCTGGGCCAAGTACTGATGAAAAGTACTTGAAGTATCAAGTATCAAGTACTGCACCTAGTACTTTCTTTTGCAAGTACAAGTACTGGTAAAAAATTTAAAGTACTTGAAGTAACAAGTATTTATGAAAAGTACTTGAAGTATGTACTTCAAGTACCGGAAAAAGTACTTCAAGTACTGCAAAATACTTTAAGTACTAAAAAATACTTCAAGTACTACAAAGTACTTCAAGTACTAAAAAAATATAAAATATGTAGTACAATAATAATAATAATAATAGTAATACCATACTTACCCGCTAATATTATACTAACTTATTGTCAGAAGACATGTTAGGCAGAGTTGACCACGGATATCGTGAGACAAAAAGAAAGGATGGAAAATAATAATAATATTATCTGTCTCATTTTGTAATACGTAACTAACAGGGAAAGTTCATTTTTTATGTTGTATTTTGACAAAACATTTATAATATTATCATAGCATTGGTTCACACGGATACGCCAAAGTCTGTTTACACCACAACAGTCACCAAGGTAACCAGATCTAGTTTCGTATTACAAATTGAGACGGATTATAACTTTATTTTTATAATAAATTTGTATCGTTGTGATGTAACTTACCACTGCACTTAGTTGACAAAACGTTGGACCTACCTCAAACTAATACGGAACTCTCGTTCCCGTTATTGAAACGGTGACTACATAGACGTATTTTTCGTTTTATTGATTTAAACAAATGTAAGTAATTGAAATGTATGGAAATTATAAATTCAATTCATTAAGTACTAAGACACTAAGACTTTAACCAACTATTATCATTTACACATTAAAGAATTTGTTCATTATTGTGTCTTGTCCGTTAAAATTCTGAAAATAATTAAAAGTACTGCGTAACATCAGCTACGAAACTACTGCAAGTATTTAAACTACTTCAAGTACTTTCAATTCCTTCAAGTACTTCCACCTACTGCAAGTACTTTCTAATACTTCAAGTACTTTGAACTACTTGAAGTACTACTTATTTTCGAAAACAAGTATCAAGTAAGTATTTCTATAGAAGTACTTGCAGTACCAAGTACAATTGCCAAATTTAAAAAGTACTTGAAGTAAAGTACTTGAAGTACTTAAAAATACTTGAAGTACTTTTTCAAGTATTTTACTTGAAGTAAGTCCCAGCTCTGGGCCCACCTAGATTTTTTTAAAGAGGTACTCGGAGCAAACAAAATTTTCTTAGGGAGACTCGGAATCCAATTTTTTGGGCCTCAGGTTCTATTAAAAGAAAAGCGTATACCTTAAAAAAAATGTATACTGTCTCGGAGCGTTCAAGCCAGTGAGCCTCCACTGCTTTCGCAACCTATAGATCAAGGAGATGGTAGAAGATCTGAAGGCGGGAATGGACTCAATTTCCCTTCAATAGGTGGCATTTATACTACCCACAACACTCAGGACTACAAGCTTAACTTTATACCCTGTATACAACTTTCTAAGTTCGGACAAGAAATCCATATATTTGGACATCTTTTCCTCCTCCTTGATAGAGATATTCTTCTTAGCTCGACTCGAGAATTCGATCACAAACATTTGTTTGATCGCGATATCCAGAAGGCTTATGTCTAGCTTAGTAGCTGTCAGTAACCTCGAAGTGGGGAAGGAGTAACTCAGCTCGACTTGAGAATTCGATCACAAACATTTTTTGGTTTCGATATCCAGAAGGCTTATGTCTAGCTTAGTAGCTGTCAGTAACCTCGAAGTGAGGAAGGAGTAACTCAAATGCGGTACTTGGAAATTTGGAACACTGATTCTATATTAGAAGGGACGTACGGTATAACCAGTATGGAAACAATACCATAGGCATGTCAGATGGAAGTAGAGCACGCGAAGGACAGCATTATTTCGCGATATGTATCTCGACGCTACAAGAGATGGACAAGCAGACAGAATGTGCATAATGGTTCCAGGAAGGTAGAGACGCAACCTACAGAATGTGGGCTGCGCCATTTGGAATATGCGAGCCCTGTACGCTAAAGTATTTATAACACTGTCCTCACACTCAAACACAAAACCTTCCGTTTCCGATCTCAAACGAGCAAACTTAAGAAACGAGGACGTGAGTTTGGTGGACAACTCTTGACTTTAATAAGTTTGACCAACACAAAGTGCATACTTTTACTCATGTGTTCTTTTATCAACAAGTCTGTATCCCCTCGTTTCACCGAACTGGTAACTCAGTTGCATTCTTCCCAAGAAAATTGTATTCCAGTCTATTCCATGACGGGACTCAAGTCTGCCAGATTAAAAGTCATTGCTGCTCTTTCGCGCTGTCTTTTCCAATAAATTCGTGATTACCCTTAAATTCATGCCGATGCTTTTTATTATTATCCATATACTTGGACTCCTTTTCCTCCTTCTTGGGAGAGATATTCTTCCCAGCTGGCCTAGAGGATTCAATCACAAACATATGTTTTGTCTCTATATCCAAAAGGCTTATTTTTTATTATTATTATTAATGTCATTTTTATTTTTTATTTTTAATGACACTGAAGTGGTAAGGACAAATACAAATAACTATACCCTGACTGAGATTTGAACCCAGTACCTTTGCACAAGAAGCATGGTTGCTACCTCCGAGCTAACGAGATAGGCTCGATTAGGATAACTCCAAACAAACAATAGAACAGGCCTTAATTCATGACGATTACGATGCATTAATAATAATGCCAACCGCAAAAGATGAAGATGATTATTCATAATTCATAAATTCCGAATATTATTAACGGACTCCAATTTGTCAACCATACCCATTATTTTAATTATATTCTATTTTAGATATTCTTACTGACATGTCTGTTGTGTGTATTGGGTTGTAAAGTATTGTTTGAGGATTTCTTGTAACGCCACTGTTTTAAACGTCCTTGCTGTGAGCAATCTGCTCTCAACTTCTAAAACTTTTGTTTTTCTAGTGAGGAAAAGTTGATTCGCCAATAGCCTCTAGTATCGGTGTGGCTGTGGCTGTGGCTGTGGCTCTACCTAGGACCTTGAATCCAAACCGATACCTCTCTTACCGTTATCATGAATCATGAACGATCTGCTTAATAACTAATAATTACTCGTGTGTACCTACTTCTTTCACATACAACACTGATCATTGGAAACTTTTTAAACAACTCGACTCCACTATTCATTATGTTATAATTGTTGGTTCGGGAGGTATTCATGTTATTTATTGCTACCACTCATTTTGATTGTATGTGTGCGCTTTCATACTCACAATCACTTATTTTTCATACTCACATATCTATATTTTCAACCAAAATTAACAGTTATTGTATGTAACTAAATATAGCAATTTACTTATTGACAAGGAAGATTACAGCAAAACTCTAAACCGGGGTTTCCCAATCACTATATATATATATATATATATATATATATATATATATATATATATATATGTAAATGCAGCCGGAATGAATGCATCGATGCATAACAATATACAAGGTGTCTCAAAAGAAATTTTATATTTATTTAGCTTACTGCGTGAACGCAACGTATCCGAGGGGCGCGGGGGTTATGTCAATCGGTAGCCTGGCTCTTGGGAATTCAGTCGCTATGGAGCGTTTCTCGGGAGCAGACCGCGCGTTATGCGTGCGAGAGTTTTACAAAAACGGTGATTCGGCGACTGTAGCGCGTAGAAAATTCTGCAGTTTTCGAGGTTTTCGCCACTTAAATGATGCGCCAAGCATTCCTCTCTTTCGACATTGGGTTAAAAAGTTTGAAGAGACTGGTACAACGCTGGATAAATCAAAATCCGGGCGACCTAGGTCATCAAGAACGGTAGAAAACGTGGAGAATGTTAATCAGTCTGTTCGTGACGACCCGAACCTTTCAATTCGGAAGCGCGCAAGTGCTTTAAATGTGCATAGATCATCATTACATCGCATTATGCACAAAGACCTAAAGCTGCACCCCTACAAAATTCAATTGGTGCAAGAATTAAAGCCCCAAGATGCCAGTCAGAGGCTTAATTTCGTAAATCAGGTGATTGAGCGATTTTCAACGTTTACCAATATTTTGTTTTCGGATGAAGCTCATTTTCATCTTAATGGCCACGTAAATAAGCAGAACTGCCGCTACTGGAGTGCAACGAATCCGAAACGCAAACATCAGAAACCCCTACATTCGCCTAAAGTGACCGTATGGGCTGCGATGTCGGCGCGAGGAATTATCGGCCCTTACTTTTTTGAAGATGAAAGGGGGCGTGCAGTTACAGTGAATTCAGAGCGTTATGTGGAGATGTTAGACAACTTCTTGGTACCTGAACTGCAAAACTTTCCTGGCTATAACCAAAGAACATGGTTCCAACAGGACGGAGCAACTTCACACACGTCCAATATGTCTCTGCCACGTGTTCGTGAA
Source organism: Liopterus haemorrhoidalis (assembly GCA_963971575.1). Lineage (NCBI taxonomy): Eukaryota > Metazoa > Arthropoda > Insecta > Coleoptera > Dytiscidae > Liopterus > Liopterus haemorrhoidalis. Next base: position 41,793,031 of record OZ020619.1, read on the forward strand.
ATTTTCTCAGGCAAATTGATCTCCCGGAGAGGTGACATAAATTGGCCTCCTCGCAGTCCAGATTTAACCCCTATGGACTTTTTCCTATGGGGTTATCTTAAATCTAAAGTTTACGCCAATAAACCGACTTCACTGGCGCATTTGAAAGAAAATATCCGTCACGAAATGGCAGCCATCCCTGAGTCCACCTGCCGAGACGTTATAAGTAATTTTACTGTTCGATTAAATGAGTGCCGAGAACGCGAGGGTCTACATTTAGACGATATTATTTTTAAGAAATAAATCCCCAAAAGGGTATTTTAATAATTAATAAACATTTTTTCTATATACGGCTTACTTTTTTTTTAATCGATCCACTAAATATAAAATTTCTTTTGAGACACCTGTATTAAGTGGAACGAACACTAATTCCCGTTTGCATAAAAGTCTTAAAACTAGATATAAGCTAAAACTCAATATAAAACAAAAAATTACCTAGCAACGCAATGCGTTTTAATAAGTTTTTAATCAGTTTTAGCTTACATCTAGTTTTAAGACTTTTATGCAACCGGGTTTTAGTGTTCTATTTTTTATTTAAAATTTCCCTAAGTTTTTAAATAAATATCTTATGTAACTTTATATTTTGGATTTCATATTTTGGTCTCAACCCTTTCAAAGCGCGACCCAGATTGTATACTTGGCGGGCCTTTATGACTCACGAAAAAATTTAAATGTAAGAAATTAAAAATTGATACAACTTGTATCTCTTGAAAAGAAAAAACAATTTATTTTTTGGTTTATTGATAAAGTAGTGAAAACAAAAACAGTGATAAAAAAAAATAATGTGATGCGATTCATACATTTAAGGGTAGGCATTTAATAAGTGTTAGAAGCCAACAGTAATAATATTTAAATTAAATAAATCCATGCATTTTTTTTTCTGCAATTTTTTTTTTAATTAAGTCCTCATTAATTTAATAAGATATCTATCTATGCACATAAAAGGCAACGTCCCTCTGTCTGTCTGTCCGTACGTATGTGCGCTTTTCACTTGAGAACTGCTGCTACATCATCTTGTTAGGTTTTCGGCTGTGTTTAATTAAAATTAGTAGAGTCTTCTTTGTAGTAGTTAACACCCTAAACACCGCTAGACCTAGGGGAAATAAAGAATATACACCAAGGGAGAGAACGGCATATTAATTCACGGTGTGGTCTTAATAGTTTAGTCTAGATACAAATTATGGAATAAAAAATTAAGTGAGAAAATATTTCATATTGAGAAATATCAAATGCAACGATGAGATGCGTATTACATAGTCAAACACACACGGTTGGATGATTCCAACCCTCGCCTTCAGCTTTTGTTGTAAACTTCATCCTCGTGTGACATAGCCTGCATTGATTTTTGCATATGTTTGTTAAATAAAATACTATTATAGAAAATTACCAAATGTGTGTTATTCTTCTATTTTTTGTTATCTGTAGCTTAATTAAATTGTATGAAATAGCGTTATAGTTGTTTATCAATTCGGTCATCTAAATTCTCGTCGAGTATACCCACACACACAAACACAAATATATATTTACAAACAATAATGAAAGTGTGTGTGATAATTTAAAAAATCAATCTACATTGCAATAACTGTCAATAATATGAATTAATAAAAAAATTAATAAGCGATTTATAATAAAGTGAGTTGAGTGATTCCCACGCAGTGGACTGCGATCAATTAACATAGCGGCCCGTTGTTTACCGGCACGTCAACTCTTTTCCCCGTGGAGCAATTAAAAGATAACAGCCAGTATTATAATAATTGAAAGTAACACATTATGCAAGTGACAGCTAGAACAACCACCTTCTATTACTTAATAATCTCTGATTTATAAACATTTATAATCGATCAATGCAAAAAAATACATATTGCCTTTGATAAATCATTAAAAATTAATATAATCATTAAGTATCACATAAGAAAGGACAAGCAGTGGATGAGACACGTGATGAAAAGGAAGATAAAGTGGTAAAGAATGCTTTCGGGAAAGAGGTTAAAGAGGACAACATACTTTCTGAAGTAGAAGAATGGTAAAGAGTTTAATTTTCCGTACTTCAAGTCTGGCCGTGGCTACCAAAATCAAATAAAAAGACTTTTGCCTTATGACGATCAAAATACGAGCTATGTAAATTAAGTAATGCTTTTATGCAAACGGGAATTAGTGATCGTTCCACTTAATATATTGTAATACATTCCGGCTGCATTTATACAAAAATATATACCTAGTCCATAAATATTGATACAAGGTATTTAACTAAAAAAAATTAAACTATTGGTTTGATTTGAAAAATGTTTGCACAATTTATTACAGATATAATGAATTACAAACTATAAAAAAAAATATTGAAAATGGCCGCCATTTGCCTGAATACACTGCCGAAGTCTGTTAGGCCATTCATCGATCGCTGTACGGACGACATCCATAGGAAAATTGTCCACAGCTTCTACCAGTGCCTGCTTCAATGACTCCAGATTATGGTGACGTCTTGTACAGACCTTGCCCTCTAAAACTGACCACAATTTGTAGTCGAGTGGATTAAGGTCTGGGCTGGCTGACGGCCAATGGTCACTACTAATAAATTCGGGTACATGATTTTCAAACAACTGTTGAGTAGTTTTGGCTTTATGTGTAGGTGCAGAGTCCTGTTGGAATATCCATGGTCTATTTTGGAACATAGTTTGGTTTAGGGGCTCCACTACATTTGTTAAAATGTCCCGCTGATAATTTCTCGCCGTTGTTTTAACGCCCTTTTCACAAAAATGTAAAGAAGTGACGCCGTCATAGGACACTCCCCACCAAACCATCACTGAGGCAAGATAATGCCACGTTCGATCCTTGGCACCAGTTCGCGGGCTTCCTTGGATGACCGTGCATAAACTCTATCATTTTGCTTATTGAAAGTTTCCTCTACAGTAAAAATTTTTTCATCTGTAAAGAGGATTTCTTTGTAACGCTCTTTACCGTACAACGATAACAGGCGTCTTGATTTTTGTTTCCAATTTTCTTTTAATGCAACGGTAAGGCGTTGTCCTGTTTGTCGTTTGAAAGCCCCAAGTCCCAAGTCTTGTTTGATAATACGACTCATGGTTCTCGGCCTAATATCCATTTCCCAAGTCATGATTTTTTGTTTTCGGACAGGTTTTCGGTTAATTCTTGACCTAACAGCGTTAATAACCTGTGGCGTACGAGCCAAGCGATGCCGGCCGGATCTTTTACGGTCACTTACTCCTCCCGTATCCAAAAACAACTTAACAGTACGATACACAAAAACACGCGTAATATTTAACGGTTTTAGTAATTCAAAAATACGAGCTCTTTCAATTTCGCACTTATGAAGTGCAATGACAGCAATACGGTTCTCTTAGTCTGTCCACTCCATCGTAACGGCTCAAACTAGACTGGAATGTTTTGGCGTGTTTTTAGTATACATGTCAACAGTCAGTAAGGCCAACATAACTGCTGCGTCCAGTTTGTACTTTTATCAATTACATTTATCATTTACACTTGTATCAATATTTATGGCAGGACTAGGTATATATATATATTTCAAATTTACCTAATTTTCTCAACGTGTTCCATCGAGAGGCAAAAGCTATATCAATCAATTTTATTAATTTAAAAGTTGCCAACATATTTAAAATCTGCGAACATAATTATTGTTCTTTGTTTCTAAATTCCATAAGAATTTAAATAAATAAACTTCCAAGAATCATCATATTTTTTCTGCAAAAAAATTTAAATGTCAAGCATTGGAGCACAATAAAAACTAACAGTAGGCCAGGCCGTGCTAAGCGAAGCATGATCTAGTTGTAGATGGCCTTTGACCATAGCCACAGCCACACCTAAAGAAGCCAACTCCTTATAAATACAGTGCAAAGATGCCGAAACGATCGAGGATACCTAGTTGAAGGCAGACGGCGCCCTGTTAAAGGCTACCTATGCGAGGTTGTCATAATTACTGTCAACCAACCTTGGATGAATTTCCGACTTGACCAGATTTTTATCTTAATTAGAATTTAGATTAATTGCTTTTAACAAGATGATATTGTTACTATATAACATATTTTTCTAATCAAATAACCCACCGCTGGCACTAAAATGGAAAAGTTTTTTATGAGTTTAGTTAAAAGGATCATTAACGAGAATATAACAACGCAATTTTTTAATCTATATAGAGAGTGGCTAAAATTTCATTTAATAATACACTATTTCAAACCTTTAAGTGGAAATAACTGGAATTTAATTTTTCTAAGTTGTCATGAGCTTTATTTTAAGAATTTGAAGCAGATTTGTCATATTATTTATTTAATTATTTAATTATCAAAAGCCTCACTTTATCTGTAAAAGCTAGTAATTTGAAATCCCTGTTTAAACAAGTACTCATTTTAAGGGATAATTTTGTTACATATTTTGTTGGAATCTTCAAAACAAGGTTGTTTAAATAAAGAGAAGGACTAGAGCACTGGTTCCCAACTTTTTTTAATCGCGACCCTTTTTAGAATTTTTAAAAAAGTTCGCAACCCTCCTTTCTCTTTCACCATATTTGATCAATAAAAAAAAGGGTTTGACAAAATATATTTTAGGACTTGACAAAAGTGATGATATTTTTTGTTAAGTATTAATTACACTGGTCCACAAATTTAAACTTTTTTTTGCTGACTTAGATCTGATACTTGTTTTTAACTAATTTTGGGGTGCTGATTTCAAAAATGTTAACAGTTTCTGCCTATCACGTCAAATTTTTGTTCTATCGTATTTTGGCTTTTCTCACCTTTTCACGTTCTTCTACTTTAATTTCAACTTCGTTCTTGTTATCCAATATGTTTCGTAGGAACGCCTTACATGCAGGTACTTATAATAGACCTTTTTACAACTTAGGTCTTAAAATTGTAAACTTTTATTTGGCCAACAAGGTGGATTCACAAAATATCCATGTTTTTGTGTTTGTGGGACAGCAGAGCAAGAGATAAGCATTGGACTCAGAAAAAATGGCCGGTGAGAATAGATTTAGTTGGAGACCCAAACATAATACACGAACCTTTGGTGGAGCGAACAAAAATCATTTTTGCCCCTCTTAATATTAAACTGGGTCTATTGAAGCAGTTTGTAAAAGCGTTGAACAAAGATGGTGACTGTTTCAAATATATATCTGAAACATTTGAAAGTCTCAGTAATGAGAAGCTAAAAGCTGGCATTTTTGTGGTCCTGGCGGACCACAAATTAGAAAATTAGTGAATGATCCACATTTCACTGTACATATGGATAATATGGAATACATGGCAGTCTTTCATGCATGGCAGTTTGCCAGCATTCGGCCGATTGTTGAATGTTTGCTAGGTGACAATTGTCACCAAAGAGTCGAGCACTTCTTGCAAAAGCTTTGGAAGAATCTTGGTAGGGTAAATCGGTGAATCATGCAGTGTAATCCCTTTGCTTGGGGTGCAAGCTCTTTAACTTTTGACTGAAAGCCCGACCTCGATTTAAGCATGGCTGGTTCTCCATCGGTACACAATCCACACAAGTTTTTTCATTGTAAGTCATTACTTTAAAAGAATGAACTTATCATCTCATGACGTCTTCACCTTTCATATAAGTTTTTAGTGCTCTACAAAACAAAAACTTTTCTTTGATGTCCTCCAACTGAATATGTCTCACGAAAACGGGCGACTCCCCAAAAAAGCCAAGGCGACTCTCGTGCGGGTCGAGACCCACCGGTAGGGAACCCCTGGACTAGAGATAACAGAGACAAAGAATAAACGAAAAACTTGGTGGAAAGAAAAATCCCTGCCCGGAGAGAAGTATCGAAGAAACCTATACACTCGTGAAATTAACACATATTTCATTGAAACTCTCCAATGATTTCATTGATTCGAAATAAATTCATCTATTAACTAATATATTTGTAAATATATTTACTGTTGAAACAATTATAAAATATTTCATTTATTGGTTTACAAGGTGAAAAATGATTGCTTTAAATATGTCACAAAATGTGAAATCTGTGTTGTAAGTAACTTCGAACATTTAACAAAAAAGAGCAACAAGTGTTTTTATATTTTGAAACTGTTGAATTGGTTGAATGCGAATCAATTGTATTTTACACAACCTAATGATTCAGTTAGATCCTAAAAACTAGATGAAGGACAAACAAAGAAGATAAAATTATAAAAATATGCAAGTCAGTTAAGTTTCTCTTTGAACCACAAAACGACATTGACGATCGCGATCACAATTTACATTTACTGAAAACTTCAACAGCTGACCACAAGGAAGGCGCGCTGATGCTGACCAGCAGCTATTGCGGTCGGGAATTCGATCATATTTGTCATGATGCTCTTTTCTAATTATTATCCTCACAGAGAAAGGCATTAAAATTAAAAGTTATGTAAATTCTAATAAACTTTTTTATAGATTATGAATCAGTCAAAGAATTAATGATCCAGTTTTTTAACTTAAAATTTTGTTGAGTTAAACTCATTGGCGCGCTGTATCCATGGCTATTAAATTACAGACAGATAAGTATATTAGATACACAGGGTGTATCAAGATAAACGAAACACAAACGCGATTTGTGTAAGTTAGAAAAAAATGTTTGATTACCAAAGTTTACCCAAAGAATTAAATGGTGCTATTTGAAATTTGTCGTCATTCTTAACAACTCTTCGCCATCTTGTAGCTTGTCGATCTCTCTTGTGAAAAAATACTCGTCCTTAGAGTGAAAATCGTCAGCAAAAGCCTTACTGATCGCCTCAAAACAATATTTTTTTCCATTAAGATCATTATCTGAATAAATAGTGATCCAACGGCGAAATTTGAAGAGAATATGGTAAGTGACTTTGAACTGCCCATCCAAATTTCTTGTGTTTTTGCGTCAACATTGCGGTATCTGGTCTCAGGCGTACAGCCATGAAAATTTCTTGTAGGGCTCATCAGAAGACGAAATTGTAAAGGGTATGAATCAAAATTATTCAGATATAAGTGCTGGTCAAATGCTCTTTATTTTCCTTAGTGTTAATCGAAAAAACAAGGTCCTCAGTTCTTAAATACAAGTGATGACCTAAAAACAGGTCCTTGTATTTTGACAAAAATACGTGTTTTTAGGTACTTGATTGGGGGCTCAAGCCCGTGAGTGCGCGCCTATATGGTCTAATATTCTTGTGGTAAAAACTAATTCTTCAATACCGACCTTGCTTCCTTATCTTCTTTAGCCCTAATATATTATACAAAGAGTAGACAAATCAATAAGATTCCCCTCCCAACGACGTTTGTCCACACAATTTATGCCATTTTATACTTTCGTTAACCTGCATATATGAAAAGACGATAGAAATTACTGATACTATCTTAGAGAGGAATCCAGTTTCATAGTTACAGGTTTTGTCTCCTTGAGAAAGGTATAAAATTGCGCCTCTTCCAAATTTCCATCAAATAGTTTGCTGCTAGTATTTGACAATTAAATATTAAAATTAATAAATAAATAAAGCTCTCGATAGTCACAAATATAAGTTTAATGTTATTTTATAGGTATTTCGGCAGTGACGCCATCGAGAGGAGTTTTTTTTTAACAAATACATTCAGTGGGAACAAATATTATATGGTAAGGAATACAAGTATAAGCATAATTAGCAGATAAGGCAAACATTTCCCCGATTTATTAGGGGTGAATTGTAAACATCCATCTAGTTATTCATTAAGGGAATTCCAGATTTATTATTTTTGTAAATTTCTCGGTACTCTAAAAGGTTCAGTTTAAGACTTTTATTATGAATCTGTAAAATTTTAATTGGTGAATTATTGTTGATCATATGTTCTGCTATGTTGGACTGTTCTACTTTTTTATTTTGGATGGCTTTCAAATGTTCTCCAAATTTTTAAGCAAAATTTCGACCAGTTTGACCTATATATATTGTTGAGCAATCTTGGCACAATGATTGGTGAACTCCACTTTTGTTTGTAAATCAGTTTTATCTAGTTTATTATTAACAAGTAAATTTTTAATTGTGTATTTATTATAAAAGGTTGGAGATATATTTGATTTCTTTAATTTTGATCCTATTTTTAGACTAACATGGCAGTGAAAGGGTACTTTTTTTTATAAAATTTTGTATGTGGTATACTTAAGGGATAAAAATATGTTAATAAAAGTTTTTTTTTTTTTTCTAATAATTTTGTCTATTTCAGCCTTGTTAGAACCGTTTTTAATAGCAAATTGATAAATAATTTGTAATTGCAGATTGTAATCTTCTTCAGTAAGTGGAACTTTTAATAATCTGTCTACATAACAATTGAAAGCAGCCATTATAGTATTATAAAGATGTAAAGAGGAAGCTGGAATTATGGTGTCAGTATATGTCGGTTTTCCATAGATTTGGAAGTTTAGAATTAGAATGTGAGATAGAATAGTCTAAGAAGTTTAAAGAACGATTATTTTCTATTTCCATAACAAATTTTATTGAAAATTTGATATCGTTAATATGATTGAAAAATAATTTATTAGCCTACCTTCCCAAAGAAAAATATCATCAACATGACGATACCAGAATTGTATACAGTGACGGTATTTGTTGGAATTACTGAACATAATTTTCTCCATATGATCCATAAAGATTTCTGACAATACGGAGGGGAGAGAGGAATATAATATTAACCGGTCCGGTGCTTTTGATGAACTCATTCCAATCTTGAACCATATCGCCTACCCCTTGTTACACCACTGGAGCAATTAGATTTCCATCTGCAGATATTAATTAAAATTTTACAAACAGTAGTTGTATAATTTGCCTATAATATCATACGTGAATCTATTCAAACAAAATCAAATTTTAATTTAATTAATACGAAATGAATTGATCTTCGTGCGTAACATATATACCTAACAGTAGATTGTTTTTGCTACTCCTACCTAATAAGTAAGGGTATTTAGATACAAAAACTCACAAGTCTATTTTTACAGACACGCTAACTAAATTATAGCAATTACTAACACGTGCTTCAGTGATATTAATTAAATATAAAACTATACTTAAAATTCCAACTCGGATTCCTTATTTCTGTAAATGTGATAACATTTTCTATGTACTTATATAGTTTCTCTTTGCTGATTTTATAGTTTTGTTGGGATGCTTGTAAGTTTTCCCTTTTCAAACTAATTAATAGTTTTTCAAGTAAAATCTTGTAAGTGATAGGAAAAAAAAATACACTCCCTCCTGCATTCTCGCTTTGCACCTGTTCGGAGAAACTAACGTCTTCTTCTAAATCTTTAATTGTGAATATAAAATATTTCATTATGTAATCGTTACTAGATTTGGTGGCTTTGGTGATTTCTGTGTTGTAAATGGACCTTTATGGAACCATCTGAACTTGTAAATCTAGCTTTTAAATGTTTAGTTAGGTTTAATTATATTATGGATACATTCCCAGCAAACATTTTTATACGGGCAAGTACTGTTGAAGCACATACGCCCTGGCATTGAAAGTAATGGGCCAGTACCCCGGTGTCCCCGTGGCCGTTAGCTGGCCCATTGATGTCTCATTTGCCGGCCCAGCAGCAAGTGCAAAATAATCGCATTAGTTGCAAGATTTATTGCTGACCAGTGCTTATATTATACCCACTCTCTAGTATTTCAAATGTAACATATGTATATTTGCCTTATACTTACCCAGTATTAAAATAAATTAATGGATAGGTGCAAAATAAATACACATTTGGCCATTTCACCATCGTTGAATAAATTTATTTAACAAATAAAGTTGACAATATCGCATCGGTTTTAAACTATTAATGAAGAAATTAACGTTGCTGTCAATAGAAAGATGCGATATTGCCAACTTTATTCGTTGAATAAATTTATTCAACGATGATGAAACAAAAGTAAAATGTAACATATAAACAAAAATAAGTGCTCATAAAATGCTGGTAAAGTACTTCGTATAGGAGGAGTGCGAAATACAAATGTGAAGTATATTATTAATGCTGGCGTTGCACAAACTTTTAGTGCCAGTAATTTATCAACAGAAAAAGCAGTTTGCCGGCATTCGGCCGATGGTTGAATGTTAGCTGGGTTCATTCAAAAATTACAAATATCAAATTGTCATTAATGTCAGTTAATTGACGATATCCAAAGTGACGTCAACAACATTAGCGCTAGTGTGCTTTTGTCAAACTAAGCGTAGCCAAAAATCTCTCTTGGGGGGGGGCTATTTTTTTTTCAAGACATACATTATTTTTATAAAATTAAACCACATACTTTATATTATGAAATGTATTTACTCTTTCAAAACATTACCTAATAGAACACAGTAATTTAATTATTATCAGAATATATAATCAATAAATAATCATAACAATGATCGTCGAGGTTTTTTCTTCATTTCGTCTATTACTTGATCTTCTTCGACATGTATTTCCCAATGAACAATAATTTAACAAATTTATAGTAATAAAAATCTGCACCCCCCCCCCCTTGGTTACGCCACTGCAAATATCTTATTTTTACTTATAATTCATCGCCGGAGTATAATAAATAACTTTGGGTCATGCTCATAATATATTAATAAATATTGCAACTAAGCGTTACTTGTTAAAATCCACGATATATTGGTTGAAAAATCTCCGAAACTGGTAAGGAGAAACCACCGTTTCCTTGTTCTGGACTGCTGTCAATAAGTCAAGATAACCCTAATTATAGCCAACATCCAATAGAGTAGGATAACAAGAAGAAGAATGTGTTCAAGAAGAAGAATGTGTTCAAGAAGACGAATAGGTTAATAGGAGCTATTACAGTTCTATCTTTTCTGATCCATTTTTAATTTCTGCCGGTTATCTAATTTTTTCTTACATTCCACATTTCATAATAAATTAAGGCTCGTTTACACCGCAAGTATCATATGATTTCACACCGATTACACTCAGAAACAAATGATTATAATTATGACATTGGTTATAAACACCTTAATAACACACTTTAACTTTTAAGAACTCCCGGACAGAATTTATAATTACCATTTTTTTTTTGTTGTTAATAATTTTTTAATTGAGTGATTGGTACTTGTACTCCAAATATTTTATTGCGAGTGTGCCCGTAATTAATTTTTTTTATGATGGTTATAAAAATAAGGAATTTAGATTACTATGTCTTAAACTACAATTTTAAATATGTCAAAAGTTTGTTCATAATTGTAGTTAAGTATATGTATTGAAAAAGAAACAGTAGCTTTAAAAGTCATTAAGTAATCAAATTTGGATGGAGAAATTCTAAGTTGCATAAGTACATATGAGTTACTCAAGAAATTTAAGAATAAAACTTAAAAAATATATATTATTGTTCAACCCATAACTATAATAAACTTAATCATTTATCCACTCAACTGTATGTAGTTTAAGAGATATTGAAAATTTGTCTTAATTCCAGCATCCCCTGCATATAACTTGTAACCAAACGTGGATAAATAATTACCAAACCAAATAGAGAATCCAGTTCCTCGTGTAACTAAGCAGTAACTAACCTTCCATCTAACAAGTCTTTTGTGCTAAGTAAGACGTTTCAGTTCTACAAAAAAGAAGCTACGGTTGATTTCAATGGTGCATAGTAATCCAGAAGTTTTAACGTGACATTCTAAAAATGGCGGCACCCATTGCGCGAAGAAGCAGTTATTTATGGAAAGGTAACAATCGATGGTTGTAAATATTGTATGCTGAACACTTTGAGAATCTTTAATGCAAAATTTTAACCAGTGGAACTCAAACTACTCAAATAAATATGAGGATAATTTTAGTTGAACCTTGAATTGTGATACATACTATAATGATGAGCATGCATTATGATGTCCAGTGCAAAGAAATGGTTCTCAAATCAGGAGAAACTAGAAACAATACAAAATAAGTAATTCAAGTATATGCTAGAGCTAAACAAATGTACCCCACATATTAATAGAGAAAATGAAAATATGTACAATAAGGATAGAATCTAGAAAAACAGAAGAAAATATAATAAAACACACAGAGAAGAAAAATATTTAAACAGTGCTGGAAGTAGATCAATAGCAAAGAAGAGCAGAGAAAGATACAATTAAAATAGGAGGAGAATATCTGAGACAGTTTCGAATAGAAAGAAGATGAACATGAGAGGAGTAATAGGACAGGTAGTGACGCAAAAAGTTATAGATCGGATGAGAGATATAAAGAATAAAGAGATGAGTGATAATATCTCAATAATCAGATACAACAGTCAATTCGGTCATGAACAATCGAAAACAACAGACGTGAACAAATCATAATGTCCATATTGAGAATTGGACATACGAAACATACCCACGAACATATAATGGCTGGATTACACAGCAAGCTTTGCGAGACCTGCAACCAACCCCTGACAGTAACTGATTGATTATCAACTTTTTCAACCAGCACGAACCATGCACAGAATACCACAAGACTTAAAAGAAGCCCTAAAACAAAACCCGATTATTACCAGAAACATACTGGACTACCTAAAAAACATCAATTTTTACAATAAAATATAATAAATTCAACCAAAAACGTATAATATTTAATTCATATCATGCTAAATGTTAAATAATATGTACAATTATGGCACAGACACTAATTGCCATAGAAGCTGATGTGTCTATAAACAAATTTTAAAAAAAGATACAAACAGCAAATATAGCTAAATACACAGCACAGATATATCTGACGGGAAAAGGAAAAGGTAAGCGAAAAAAAGGATAGCGTGATTCAGTGTGGGAAAGAGGATAGTGATAATTAATACTGAAAGAAAGATGAGTACAGAATATATAAAATTGTAAAGGAAACAACATAGCATTTGTTAGAATGTGAAGAAATTAGATATAGAGAATGAAGAAGAGAAGACGTACTGAAGAAGTCATGAACAAGTTGGCAATGGATGAAACAAGTTTTAGAAAGAAGAAAACAACTAGACAAAATAGATGAATTTGTAAATAGTGTTTAGTTTTAAAGTTCAATTTAATTTTAATTTGAAAGAGAATGTAGATTTCAATCCGAAAGATAGAAAATTTAAAAAAAAATGTACTAGTAATATCACTATACTAGTACTAGTACTCCATAATCAAGAGTATAATGATGTATGGAGCGGAAATATGAGGTTGGGACGACCAACAGAAATTAGAAGCGGTACAAAATAAATATATTAAGTGGACATTAGGCCTAGACAAATGTACACCGCAGTACATAATATTAGAAGAAGTAAAAGTTGACAACATCAGGATAGGAGCTACAAAAAGAGCAATTAAATTTGAAGAGAGGATAATACGACATAAGGAAAAAAAATGCTAAACCAATGCTAGGCAGAAATAGAAATAAAAGTGGGGCAAAGAAATATTGAATCCAGATGGGAAGTGAAAAGAAGAAAAAGATTTGAATATAACGGCTACTCAACAAGGAAGATATTTATAAAGAGGTCGGGTGGACAAGATGTGACACAGGAAATAACAGATAAAATGAGAAGAAAGAAGCGAGAGCCTAACAAATTCAAGATATAACAGCAAATACGTAAAGACTTGGACGACACAGATACCAGAGTACCTAAAAACAAAAATGAACGGAGATAAGAAGAAAATAATGGTGGTGCAGAAATGAGGAAAGGGAAAATTAATACTGGAGAAAGGATGAACAAAGAATATGCAGGTTGCGTGGAGAGGTTGTGAAAGAGAAACCTAAGAGCACATGCTGAAGAATTGCGGAGAAATGAAATTTAAAGAAGGGACAAGTAAAGACATGCTTTGTGATTCAGGTCAAGGATGGACATGGATGGAAGAGGTCTTGGAGAGAAGAAGGGATTTGAAACGAAGATATCTTAGTTAGTAATAATTATAGATTTTATTATGAAATATAAAGTTATTCAATGTAAATATGTAGATTTAAACCGAAAAGTTTATAAAGTATTATCTAATCTAGTACTTATAATACTGATGAGGAACTCCAAACATTCATCCAGACTGTACTAAAAATGAACTAAGAATGCTATTATGTTTACTTGTACCTCGAGTCTCTTATTTTCTGTTCAGTAAGCGTTACTGTGCCGCATCCTACTGGTTTAAAAGCACTGATAACATTGTGCGAACAGCAAAAGCAGTTTATCGCAATCTCAACACATATGTTTTAGGTGACATGAAATTAAAGAAAGGTGTCATCGGTAAATATACAAAAGGTGATATAATAGGTTTCAAATTGGATTAATAAGATAGGAAGGTTTTATTGTTGCGACAGAACGTGCGAAATAAAGTAATTGTGAGTAATTCTGTATTCTATATATGGTCATAAATTCCACAAGAAATGCTAAACCAAGAAGAAATGGTATAACAGATAAATTGGTTAAAATATTAGGTCGTCAAGGATGAAATTTGTAGAAAAAAAGGCAAAGTTGGTTGATCACTTACAAATATAAGGAATTATTTTATTCATCAAAGTATGCACCCATATTGTCTATACACTTTTGCCATTTAAGCGGCAGGTTTTCGGGCCGGTGATATAAAACCCTGGAGGACGAGAGTCAATGAATTCCGGGGGTGCCAGTTTTACAGCCTTGTCGGAATTAAACTGTTTTCCTATTAAAAAGTTGTCCAAATTACGGAATAAATGGTAGTCAATGGGGGCTAGGTCTGGTGAGTATGGAGGATGATAAAGAAGTTCCAACTCCAATTCCTGTAGTTTTGCCACAGTCATTTGTGCAGTGTGTGGTCTAGCGTTATCATGCAATAAGATAGGAGTCGATCTGTTGACGAATCTAGGCTGTTTTTCTATAAGTTTCTGCATAATTTCGTCCAGTTTGTTGCAGTATATTTCTGCTGTGATCGATGAGCCAGATTTTTTTTTTGTTTGGTTTTTAAGTTACCTATACGAAATTTGGCGAACCAATTTGATATTCAGATCAATTCTGTAAAAATTTACTGTGTAGTAACGTTACTACAAGATAAAATATTATAAAAAGTATAATGACTTTTATTCATGATCGTAACTGACCTTGCTCATAGTGACATATTTAGTTACTATTATCATAGTATCTGAGTTACAGAATTGGTCTGATTGTCTGCTGCGTAGTAACACTAGATCCAAATACACTATTAATGTTTCGCGCGGTCTGCAATGCCGTAGTTCCACGTGAGAATTCATACTTCATAATAGCGCGAATTTCCGACCGTTCCATTTTCAACAAAATTAATTTAAAAAAAAAAGTTTTTGATATTTTTTACAGCACACAATGATTTCTTTAAATAGGCGAGATGGGTAACATTCCAACAAAAAAAAAAAAAAAAAAAAACAGAACGGTAAGATATGAAACCAATGTCAAATAATAAGCTGTTAAAGTTGGCAATATTATTAACTACAAATTTCATCCTTGATGACCTGATATATGAAAAAAACCATAAAAAATTACTCCCATTGTCACTGTAAGCTAGTCTCACCATTTTTTTGTTTATCCACCTTCTTTACCATTCTTATTTCAGAGACCTTCATTAGAAACACTTTTCGAATATGTTTAAGATCTGATAACTAATTTTCTTCACACTCTGTAAGGCTTTTGAATATATTGAACAGACTGAATATTAGTATAAAATATCCAAATAAATAGAACAAAAAGCCTTTTTCTTTATCCCTGATATCCTCTTCTTAAATTCAAGTCTAAATTTGTATCTTATGCATCAAAATTCGCTAGATTTCTTTCTGTTCATCTGTCCATCTGTTGTTTTGTCATTTATATATCTAATATTTCAAAGCTGTATTTTATTTGACATTAATTATAACGTAAAATTAACGTAACGAATCATTCTATTTATTAAATGATTAACGGTCATAAATTTATTTCACACACTTTCAAAAATATAAATTTCTTTGTGACGATATTATAGTTTTTCAATAAAACTTCAATGTACACTTTCGTATTTCATGCTTAGTTTCCCGAATCTAATCTTCTAAGTATGCGCCAACGATTTTGTGCTGTAATAATAACGTATTGAAGCATCTAACTGTGCCAAGGCAATTGCAAAATGATTCTTAGATGGGTCGTTACGTTGTTATAGATTTCCGTAAATAGTAATTTGTTATTTTTTAATTTTACTTTGTACTTTTAGCGCACGAAAAATATTACGAAAGGACTTCTATTTTTAAGACACTGCCTGTCGTACTTTTCACGCAAAACTTTCTTGCTTTGTTGTAAGGACCAGATATCTTTTATACCGGTGCTTCCAAAACTAAGGTGCGTAGACCACTGGGGTGCGACAATAGCAGTCAGTGACTGGCAGTTAAGGCTGTAATTTGAGCTATAAAGAGCAGACAACCTAGAATAAATAGATAAAGTATTACCATGCAAACATTTTCGAGCCATGATTTTTAAAACAGGCCTAACTTGACAATGATGTTCGTAAAAAAAAACGATTTTTTATGCGATAAGGCTCGCTATTCTTCGTTAATGTAGAACGACGGTTCTACGAGTTCCAGCATGGGAGGATTTCTCCCAAAAATGAACATCCTGAAGGTCATCCAGTTAATGTTTCAGTCCGAAAACTATCCACGCAGTCCTAAGTTCGAACCTTGTGGTACACTTTCTTCAATAAATGAGGGTTCACTGAATGAGGTTTTGTGACATATTATCTGTTTCCTATTTGTTAAATAGGACTGTATGAGTTTGAGATGAGTACCTTAATACTATAATACCTCAATACCATAATCAGGGCCGGCCAGAGGGCGGTACGAACGGTGCGACCGCACAAGACCCCGCCAACCCCGAGTTTTTTATTTTTTTATTTATAGAATACACTATACAAAGTAAGATACCAAGTATCACAGTTTTCTCTTGCCTTGCAACAGCTACAGGAACATACGAGTGACAAGAAGACGATATCGGAAATTCATTTACTAGAAAATATACTTACTTCATTTGTCTTTTTAAGGCTGCGTATAACCCCTAGAGGTTACCAATTTCTTATACAAAACTAACAATCTGAAATAAAATTAGTATTAATTTATACATCAAATTTTGCACCGAATTTTTGTCTATCTAATAAGATATTTTTAATTGTAGAAATATTTATTGTAAAAATATTATCGCTCAATAACTTAATAATTGACATCAGCAACATTGTTCTGTAATTTTTTAAATCTATTTATGGGTTTCAAATAATTTTTATATTTATATAGTTTTGTGTAGAAATGTTCAAATAATACGTCAACATTTTTTTCGACTTGATTACTTATAGTTTAGAACCCTCGTCGAAAAATATTATACTTGATGATAATGGAATGCCACTTGGTACACGTATTCTTCACAAAAATTAAATCATTTTTACCCGTTACACCTATTTTGAGAACCGCGGCAGATTCAAGATGGCGGCAAATATAGACTACCAAGTACAATAACTATAAGTAGTTTTCACAATAGAACATAATAGCTAAAACCCTTTTGTAGAATGAAACTTTAGCTACAATTTTCCGCATCGTACGCAAATATGCGTCGATTGGTTTACAAGATGGCATCTATAATGCAATTTGCTTGATTACAATTACATGACATTTTTTTCTCAAATTTAAAATATCCTATTAGATAGATAAAAATTCGCTGCGAATTTTGATATATAGATTGTTATTAATTTTATTTCCGATTATTAGTTTTGTATAAGAAACTATAGGGAACTATAGGGTTGTGCGCCGCCTTAAGTGAGTTTAGTCATCTGGTATGATTTATTAAATGAAGTAAATGTACTAAGCAAGTTATTTCAAACTTCTCATATGGATATTGGAACAGCAAATTCCCACCTAAAAAATTTATTAACATTTTTTAAAGATTACCGCGATTCTGGATTTAAATCTTCTGTAATTAACGCCAATGAACTTGCTGCAGAATTAGAAATAGAACCAAAATTTAAAATACATCGTACTGGACGGAAGACAAAACAGTTTTCCTACGAACGAACTGATGAACCAATTTCATCCGCAGAAGAATATTTCAGAATTAAATACTAATTATAATCGACAATGCAATTTTATCATTTAAAAAATGATTCGAAATTTATCACCACCACGAAATTTTTTTTGGCTTTTTGTACAATTCAGACAATGTACAAAAGATGACTGAAGACGATCTGCTTAAATGTTGCAAAGATTTAAATTTGTGTCTAAAAGATAACATTGATTGTATAGACCTTTTTTTGAACAATTTGAAATTATATCCGCATCTCAATACTTTTGCATTCGGTCTAAAACGTTCAATAGGCATCTGGGTCGCGTCATGATTTCAGTACTGTTTTCATATTAAATGTCATATCCGCTTATCCGCAATATCCGCGTGAACATTAAATCTTCGGTTACTTTCGGAGAAACAAGCAATTGTGTTCTGACTACGCAGTTCTCGGTTATTTTCAGTTGTCTGTATATACATGATATTTCGTAGCATTCAATCTCACTTTATGTTCTTTTTATTAAGACAATTGTCCATGATCAAGACTGAGTTGAGACAATCAACTTAACTTTATTTTTATTATTGAATATATTAGAGAAAATAATATTTTGGACAAAAGTTTCCTGGTACACTTTCGACGTAATTCTTCCTACCTCTGCTCTAATTCTGGCTTTTAAATCTGATAAAGGTTTTTTTTTTTACATAAAACTGATTAGTAAGTTTTATTTAAATACCAAAATTTACCTACATAATTTTTTCTCGAAAATTTTATTATGTAACCTGCCAATTTTTTTATACTACCCGAAGTAAAAAGTCTTGCAGATCCCAAAAATTTGAAAAATGACACTTGTTGCTATTTGAAAAAGTTGCAACGCCTAACTCATGCGCGAAATGGCGTAAGAGAATTACTTGATCCTAAAAATATGAAGCACCTTCTATCAAGTAACTTTTCTGATTTTTTTTTTAAATTCAATATTAAAAAAAGCAGCACGCCACTTACTCCCTACAAAAAAAAAACGCTTAGGCCCCCCAAAATTGTTATCTCTCTCTAGATTTAAATAAGTTATTAGCGCATCTAGGCCTTAAAACTTTTGGGGTCCCTTAGGTTAGGTTAGTAATAAATAAGCTGGTAAATCCAAAAATTTTCAGTAGCGTTTTATAGCAGAGATAACCTAAACAGGCGAAATATGTTAGTTCTTTCCAAACTGACAGCAAAACCTGTAGTGCGGATAGTGCGGATATTTTTGCGGATGCGGATCGGATGTGGATTTGTTATTTACAAAAGCTGCGGATGCGGATCGGATGCGGATCATGGATGTGCGGATGCGGATCGGATGCGGATACAGAAAAGCTTATCCGCGCAGGGCTCTAGTTATGAAATAGGTATTTATAGATCTTTTTAGCTATTTATATTATTTTGTTAAATATTAATTAGAATTATTCATAAATTATTAGTTTAACTAATATGTACAAATAATAAGTGCAATTGCAAAATACAAATATTTTGAATGAGTTTTTTTTTTTAGAAGAAGAAGGCCCCGCCCGAGCATCTTGTACTGGACCCCGCTTTTTCTCGGGCCGGCCCTGATCATAATACTCCAATTTATTCAAAGGTTGGTTATGCTAGACCAAGACAGAAATATTTGAAGAATTAACAGGGCTGGTTAAGTAATTAGGCTGGTAGATGATGATTATGATGAATATTTAACATATAAAATGCTCTCTTCAAAATATCCAACTAATAAATATATATTTACAACTGTAAAATTTTATGATATAATAAATAATTCCCATCTTATTTGTTAAAAAAATCCTTTGTTATTTATAATTCACATAATATTCTAACGAGCATAATATGTTGTTGGCTATCAACATTTAAAAGATAATAAAATATGTGTTTATAAGCTACAATTAATCTCGTATAAAATTAATTTAGCTGTAATAGTAGTTGTTTAACGGTCGATCATAAATGTTACTTCGACTTAAGATGCTTTAGTCAGTGTTACTTAATCGTGAAGACATGGAGTTTTGTCTAAAACTGGAAGTTTAACTGCAAAAGGAGTGGTAAAAGAAATAACTATTGTTTTAATTGGTCTGTCTGGTGGAAGACACAATCACTTTTTCGCAATTTCAGAAAAAATGTGTCACTTTTGCAATAACAAAGTTGAAAAAATCTGTGATTTATATTTGTTAACAATAACTTTCAAAGTATATAACTAAAAAAAAAATAATCTAAAACTGGAACCTTGCTTTATTAGTTGTATAAATATTTTAAACTGTGGGAGCTGTAATTTCAGAAACAATATTTCATTGTTAATTAAAATATATAGGTCATTTATTTGGTTTAAGCGGAACTAAATGGGGGTTTCGTATTTTTAAGTTGTCACAAACACAGAGCTTGGCTAGGTTATTTCATTTTTACCGACCGCCAACATATATAAGGGAGGTATTGTGATCATACCGATTTTGACATTTCGATATTTCGATGGATCACCACGAACTGAGGTCCGTATATAACGTTTTAACTATTTTTAGCATGATGTCTGTCGGTCTGTCTGTCCGTCCGCTTAATGTCCGTCTGTCTATCTGTGTACACGTACAGAGCAAATTCGGCTAAAAGAATTTTTATGAAACTTCATATTTAAGCTTCTGCCATCAATGGCACGAGTTGATCAACTTTTGATGAAAATCGGTTGACTTGAAATGGGAGTTTACTCGTGTCGATTTTAATATTTTTGCGAATATTTAGCAACAGAAAAATAGTTCGAAAAAATTTATTTAACAAAAGTTGCTATAAATGCAATAACTAATAACTTAAAAAGTCTCAATTTTTTCATACTTATATGTAACGTTTCCATGGTTATGATAAATAATATCTCTGTTAGAAAATATTAGGCCAAGTTATTTCTACTCTGCTGCTAAAATGTATTTTATACAAGTACTTTGTAATGGCGGTCGGTCCTGTGGTGACCACAGCTGATTTTTCATATTGGAATTTATTATTAAGTGACATATTAAAATTTTTGGAAATTGTAAGAATTTAAGAAATGACAAATTTGTATTAAAAATGACACAAAAAATTAAAATGTAATGAAAATAACATTTTATAATGACTTTAACTTCAACCTAAACATGTTTATTGTGAGTATGATTTACAAAGCTTAACCAAAACAGTCAAAAGCTCGAATCAAACTATAAAAGTTACTAGATTGCGATATCTAGTTCCGCCTAAAAATTTGGAATAGCTTATAATTATTCAATTATATTTAAAATATCCAAATTATTTGATGATAAAAACTGTGTTTTAAGATAAATACCCCAGAGATCAGTTATACCATGAGTTCAAAAAGTAATTACATAAGGGTTGGCTATGGAAAAATAAAATAATGTCTACTGCAAGCTTTATATAACAATAAATAACTTATGACAACAACAATAGTTATGACAGTTAGTTAATTCTAAAGCTTGCAGTAGACATTATTTTATTTTTCCATAGCCAACCCTTATGTAATTACTTTTTTTCGCTGGTACTTTTTTTGCAGTAAATGTCAAAATTTTAGACTGTAACTCAAAAATGACCATATATTTGTGACCAAAGGCTAAAATTATATAAGTATAACAATTTTCCAACAAAATTTAAAAAAAAATTTTGATCAAAAATTTTTTGACTTTGTTTTTAGCCAAAATATTATTTAAAGCTAATTTTGGGATGAGGATTGGGAAAAAATTCATGCATTCCTAGTTTTTGAGTTAGGTCCGATTTGGGTAATTTTTTTGCCTATAATTCTAAAACTTTTGCCCAAACTACAAAATTGACCAAATTTTGTTGATCTATGACCAAAAATACATATTTGTACCAATTTTCAATGAAATCGGAGATAAAAAAATTTTTGCTTGAAAATTGAAAAAATCATAAGGGGTACCCCTTACGATTTTTTCGAATTTTGGCCATTTTCAAGGGTTTTGGATTACTGCTTATACAAAACTTAATAATTGGTTTATTAAAGCCCAAATTTGTTTTTAGACTAAACAATATATGAGAATTTTAAAAATTCAAACCGCAGTTTTTTATCCCTAACCATTTTTTAGTTAGGATTTTATTATGGTAAGAAAATTTTGAAATAAAAATGAAAAATTTTCAAAAATTTTTTTTTTGAAAATATGGATATAAGTCAATTAGGACTTTAAGATTTCAAAAATTTCAACCGCAGGTCTTTATCGTATTTCATTTTTGAGATACATCCCTGGGAAGGTGAAAATTTCTATAAATCACACCATATTAAAATTTGTCATAATTTTAAAATACGCAAAACGAATAAGGCCTCAAATTTTCTCTAGACTAAATAAACTACGAGGAATCCAAAAATCACAACCTCAGGTCGTTTTCTTTAACCGTTTTTGAGTTGTGATTTTTTTTTTAATTCAAATTTTCATAAATAGTGTAAGTTATGCCATTAAAAATATTGTCATAATCTCAAAACGCGTAAAAAGCTTAAAGCCCCAAATTTTTTCTAGACTAAATTAACTACGAAAAATCCAAAAATTCCAATCGCGTCACTATCTTTATCCGTTTTTGAGTTGTGTTTTTTTTTAATTCACAATTTTTACAAATAATATATGTAAATGCCATTAAAAAATTATTATTGATTATTCAGAACATATTTACATATCGAAGGCCTTTAGTGGATTGAATTTATTCTTGTTTCCATAAGTTTTTAATATTGTAGTATTATATTGCAAAAAAAAAAATATTTATTAAGATTTCTTCAGGGGTAAAACAAACTTCATAATTAATAACACCACACTATCCACGTCATATTATAACAATTTTGTTAATTTAACTTAATTATAATACAATATTAAAGTTAAAATAGTTTTGTATTTTTTGACGTTTTAGCACTCAACGCACAATCAACAACCTCATCCCTGCGCAGTAACAAAACTGGACACAGTGGCGTCCCTTTACAATATTTGTTTTAATATATTTTGTAAATTCATCTGGGGGAGGTTTTAAATTTAAAATTTTGGAGTTTTCTATATTTTTTGCAATTGTCGGTCTGCAGTTTCATAGTTTTTTTATACCTTTATGTGAGGGAATCCATATATCCATATGATATGAACCTGACCGTTTAAGATATACCGTTTACCGTTTATCGATATACCGTTTAAGACGCATATAGCCATTGTTGCTATGCTCTAATTTTTTTAACTAACTAACTAACTGACCGTTTAAGATATTAATTTCATGTGTTTTAATTAATAAGTGAACATTCTCATAGAGGTTGTGGAGACATCTGTGTTTAGAATTGTAAACTATTATTTAATATTTTAAAAGTTAGCAGACTGTTATACAAGCTGCAAAGGTCGTGCATCTTTCCAATGATATATGAATCAACTTGTCTATGTTAACATGAGACAAACAGGACCTGTGATGATGTGTGGCTCACATTACAGACCGAAGTAGGCTGTGGCCACCCAGGAATCATCCCCACTTCTTCCCCACCAACCACTCCTTAAAGCTCCAATACCAACAATTCAAAAAATAATTATTATTCTAAGTACCGCGAAATCTATCTCCTAAGAAACTTAAGTCTGTTCCTTTAGTTTAGGCGGAACTAGATTTTCAATTCTAGTTACTTTTACCGATTGATTGAAACTTTTGATCATTTTGTTCAGGACAAGCCAACTTCAATAATAAAAAAATAGCTAATGACAATTTACAAAAATGAAAATTCCGGTTAGTTCCACCTAATCGTTTGGAATAGACTGTATATATATTTTTTCCTTATATCAATCTTATACATAAAAACGAATTTCTGTTTCTTGTCTGTTCTTTAAACAAAACCAAACCCATAGGCCAATATTTACAAAATTTAGTACAAGGGGGTAAAATGATCCTAGAGAGGTTTTAGTGAGACTTCCAACTTCACTTTTTTATGTTGGTATGAGAAAATTTAAAATTCCGACAGTGAAACAATGGAAACAAATGACATTTGTCTAAAAAATAATACTTTTATTACATATTTTGAAGATAAAAAAAAATGGGAAATTGTTTTCAAGAATAACACAAAAATCAAAATATAATGAATAGGACATTTTATTTCACTGTCTTTTAAATATATAGGCTATTCCAAACGTTTAGGAGGTTTATTTTATTTTTTTCGTATATTTTGTTAATATTTACATATTTAGACTTTTATTTATATTCTCAGCGTAGATTTTATAGCGAAAATATAGCTTCATGTAATTTGTTTTTACACAGTTATATATTTTTCAGGTTATCTGACATATAAATATTTTTGACTATTAACAGATCAAGATAGAGGACTAATGTGAGGCCAAAATATAGCCTAGCTGATAGTGCCCAAAGAAGAAGTTTTTGATATAATTTTTTGACCTTCATATATACATATATTTTTAATTTATATTTACAATAAATATTTAAATAAGAAACTTTAGCTCTGAATATATATATTGTTTGTTTTATTGCTTTATTTAAACTCTTTTAGCCAAATCTCTCTTTTTATATATAATAATGTGTGTTCCTTTGGTTTAGACGGAACTAGATTTTCAATTCTAGTTACTTTTACCGATTGATTGAAGCTTTTGATCATTTTCTTCAGGAAAAGCCAACTTCAATATATAAAAAAATAGCTAATGACAACTTACCCAAATGAAAATTCCGGTTAGTTCCTCCTAATCGTTTGGAATAGACTATACTTTTTAAATTTAGTACTTTTTTAATTTTTTAAAATTTCCCATTATACTGAATTTATCTGCCTTGTTTATTTCAATATCTTACTAACCAATTCCCTTTTTATATTAAAAAAAAAAAATCACTTGCTAACCTTGTTACTATGCCCATGCCCTAGTTGTAACTTATTTTAAATTTCCCGCTATACTGTATTTGTCCTGCGTAAATCGTACTCGGTTCGCAGCGCTATCTACTCTTTTCTAATTTGAAATAGAGCAAAGTTCCGCCTAAAGGTTTGGAATAGGAACAAACCTATAATCTGACAAAACTTCAAATATGTGTCAAAATGTCAAATTGTTGTTTAACTATACCGGAGTATAAGGCTTTCTCTGTCTACTATATGTGCAATATGGCCAACATTAGAATTTAAACGAATATTTTTATAGGCTACTTAATAACCAATAAATAAAAAAATTGTGATTGATGTAAAAAATAATTATATGCCTAAAAAATAATTATAAGCAAGTTAATAACTTGATGGATTTCACGGCCCTAATAGTAATAAAAATCTAAATTTCTCGATGGTTAGTTAGCAATGTTCTCATTCTGACAATATAATATCATGTAACACACCTAACTCATTACAACTATAAAATGACCTTCAAGGAATAAATATATCAAAGCGTGTAAAATTTCATCAATTTATTTTATAAAAATAATTAGTTATTTGTTATGTATTTTATCTTTGTTAGAACTAAGTGGAGTGGCCTATATTAGAGACGGGAGTGATTTATTATTGAGAGTACAGGGACATCGCTTACGGATTTCAAATTAATTTATATTATTGCAAGTAAATTAAATGTTTCACAAATAAATTCCATACAGAGTAACAAGGAAATGTTTAGATTAAAACGATATTAATAATATGATTGTAATAAGATGATTATAGTGATCACGTAAAAGGACTTAAAAGACAAAATGGCAGCTTTGGAAAGGAACTGGACATATGTCTGCCGGTGAAGAGTGATTAGTAGAAGAGCTACAGAAAATTGGTAGAACAATAGTCGTTCGTTGTCGATTGCATCCTGCGGTTCTGTCTATCCAGTGGCGCTATAATTGTAAGACATTCGCCAATTCATGTGTAATTTGTATTTCATTTCGTATTTGTATTTCATAATTTGATTTCATTTAGTTATAATTTATATTATTGCTTATTTACATATTAAATCATTATAACTATCTTCCACAGGCCTTTCGTGGAGTAGGAGTCTTCAAGGGAATCCTTTCTACTCAACGTATCAGCACTCAAAGGTAAGCTACATTTTATCATTTCTGTCTCTATTTTTAAGACCATTTTACCCGAACTAGCGCAGCTCGCAAATGGTCCGCACTCTAAGTCGTTTCTCCTGATGTTATATGTTTTGTATTATATTTTCATAATTTTTATTATCAAAATTTAGTACAAAATTTATATATTTGATGAAAGAAAATATATTGAACATTGGCTTAAAAAATATATGTAATATCACAGAGTTAGATGCTGGATGCTGGAGAGAGATGCGAGAATTTTTATGAAACTTTATATTTAAGCTTTTGACATCAATGTCACAAGTTGATCAACTTTTTGTAAAAATCGATTAACTAGAAATAAGAGATCACTCGGGTTGGTTTTAAGATTTTTGCGAATATTTCACAACAGAGAAATATTTCGAAAAAAAATTATTTAACAAAAGTTGCTATAAAAGCAATAACTAACAACTTTTATTTGAGACATATTTTGATAAAGCAACATAAATTAAACATGTACTTTGTGATGGCGGTCGGTCCTGTGGTGGCTAGAGATGGGAATTTCTACTCAATTTGCGGAACCGGATCAGTGGAGATCGTTCAGTTTACTGAGCCGGCTCATTGATCCGGCTCATTAATCTGGCTCAGTGATCCGGCTAAGTTAACATGTTTCCGAGCACAGGTCGGTCAGTTGTCGTTCGTTCAATACGGTTATTGGTTTGCAATATGTAGGTAGAACGTCGCTCAGCCGGCTCTTGCGTTATATGACCTAGTTAAATAAATAAAAATCTATAGAAGTGGATTTTGCCGGGTTAATAGTAAACAAACAACTCACTTTATGTAGCAACTGTATTTTTAACCAGATATGTTAAGTTTATGGCAATGTTTATTGCCCTTATAAATCGGACATCTGGGATTTGAGCAACATTTTTATTATTTTTATATAGTATGGTTGTAAGAAAGTACAGACTAAGCCTATTAGTTTCAAATAGACTGCCCTACAAATTTATGACAAAACACACTTTATGATAATTCATTACAAACCGCGTTCTCGCGAAGTTCAGCATGACATCGATCCAGATCCGGATCACTCCGGTCACTGCTCACAACTTCTCGATCAATCGTATCCTTGAAACTTGAAACTAGGGAGTGAGCCGTGAGCCGGCTCATTTCAATTTGGTGAACCGTGTCACTTTGGTCAGTGTACTGAGCAGGCTCAGTGAGCCGGTTCGTTCATGAACGACCGTGGAACCTCTAATGGTGGCCACAGCTGATTTTTTATTCTATCCTCATAACTAGAATTATTTCGTTTAAATTATATTTAATTGGAAAACCAGTGGCGAAGGGAGACCCCTGCTAGACTTGCCCTCCCATAAAAAAAAAAAATAAAAAAATACATATTTTTTTTTTTTTAATTAAAAAAAAATATTTAGGTAAATCTTCAAAAATACATCAAATTATGTTCTATACAATTTTTTGTCCAAGGCTTGGTTTACTAGTTACGAATTTATTTGAATTTTAAAGTTTAATAACTTCCGTTTCCGGTTTCGGATTTTAATAAAAAACAATAGTGTTCTTCCCAATTATTAGGAGAATTTTTTAGTACCAGAACGAACTCTTTAAGTTAAACCGTTTTTGAGTTATCGTGTATACACACAGACACACAGACACACACAAATACGGACGGCACTTCGAAAATAGGTTTTTTGGATTCCCTGGACCATGAAACGTGGTCATCCGTCAAAATCTTGACATCGAAAATTTTCGCGATTACAATACTTGCCCCTTATATATTAAGGTCGGGCAAGTAAAAACCATTGTTCTTTCTAATTTAATAGTATTAAAACATATTATCTATTGGTTATATTATTTGTAAAATAAAATGAAAGATAAAACTATTAGCCATCAATTCGATTTAATATAATCTCGTGTCTAAAACTTGAATAAACATTAATTTATTTGCAATATCGTTAATATAATAAGTTGACATGTTATTGACGTGGAGTGATCAGATTTTCTCATTTTGAGATGTCCCTAGTGCGTGTAGAAGGCCATCGGAGCGAAGACATGTACAGTTGTTAGCCGGCGGCGAACAGACTATTAGAACACTGCTGATGCATGATTAAGGAAGAATATTAACTCGATTAAGTCGGTTGCGGTACATCGATTATGTTGTCAGCAGTGTGGAGTCGTGGCATGTCGGTCGACATCCATTTCCGGGACAATGTTTAAATGCATATAAGGTACATTGTATGCATTTCATTAATATGCTATATTGAAATACCACCTTACCATTCTGGAAAACAGACGAACAGCAAACCGGCAATGGACTTCTATTGTTCTTGTTTATATACTGGGATTGTTTGTATACACTCCATTCTTTAGATATCAGAGAAAAATACAGAGAGATCACGGAGGGTGAATGAAGAGGGTACCGAATTTCCGGGGTCCTGGAAATTATCAGTTCTCCAAAAATCTTTCTCAGATGTTCAATTAAATGTTAACGAAAATAATATTGGTAAATATAGCCTATACCAAATGTTTGAATGGAATTAAAAGGGTTTTTATTTTCTTAAGTTGTCACGAACTAACCTTGTTAGTTTTGTGCCTTGACTAAGAATTGAAGTCTCCA
Organism: Liopterus haemorrhoidalis; assembly: GCA_963971575.1. NCBI lineage: Eukaryota > Metazoa > Arthropoda > Insecta > Coleoptera > Dytiscidae > Liopterus > Liopterus haemorrhoidalis. Next base: position 41,821,610 of record OZ020619.1, read on the forward strand.
AAGTTTTTATTGTAACTTCCAGGTCTACAAGTATGAAATGCGGATTTTTTTCAAACTTGCCGCGCAAACAGAGTGTATAGTTCAAAGTTTCAACACATATGGCGTTTTGTTAAGTTATCATTAAGTGTCAAATGCGTATAGGTTATAATTTGAAAAGTGATCATATAGTTTTGTTTTACTGTGTTAAAAATGTCAAATTTTGTGCCAAATAAAGAGCATTCGCGGACAGTACTACTGTTTTGTTTTCATTTGAAAAAAACTGCTGCTGAATCATACCGACTGCTTCGAGAAGCTTATGGTGAATATGCTCCATTGTAAGATACGTGTGAACGATGGTTTCGGCGTTTCAAAAGTGGTGACTTTGATCTTACAGATAAAGAACATGGAAAACCTCCAAAAAAATATGAAGATACAAAATTGGAAACATTGCTACAGGAAGACGATAGTCAATCACAAAAACAAGTAGCAGAGCAGTTAGGCGTTAGTCAACAAGCTGTTTCCAATCGCCTACGAGAGATGGGTAAGATCCAGAAAGTCGGCAGATGGGTTCCACATGCATTGAATGAGAAGCAGATGAAAAAACGCAAAAACACTTGTGAAATTTTGCTTGCACGATACCAAAGAAAGTCTTTTTTGCATCGTATCATTACTGGCGATGAAAAATGGATTTATTTTGAAAATCCCAAACGCAAAAAATCATGGGTGAACCCAGGCTCACCATCCACATCAACTGCAAGAACGAATCGCTTTGGCAAAAAGACAATGCTCTGTACTTGGTGGGACCAAAAGGGTTTGGTCTATTATGAATTGTTAAAACCTGGTGAAACAGTTAATACCCAACGCTACCAACAACAACTGATCAAATTAAACCATTCGCTGCTCATAAAATGACCAGAATACAAAAGAAGACAGCACAAGGTAATCTTTCTTCACGAAAACTCTCCATCACATAAGGCAAAAGCAGTTTGCAACACACTGGAGGCACTCAAGTGGGAAGTGGTACTCCATGCCGCTTACTCACCAGACTTGGCCCCTTCAGATTACCACTTGTTCGCATCGATGGGTCACGTACTTGCCGATCAGCACTTTGGTCCATATGAAAATGTGAAAGAATGGTTAGATGAACGGTTTGCGGGGAAAGTGGAAGAGTTCTACTGGCGAGGTATTCACAAATTTCCTGAAAGATGGGGGAAATGTATAACTTCTAATGGAGCACACTTTGAATAAATAAACTTTTACTGTTCTTTTAAGTTTAATGTGTTTTATTTTTTAAAAAAATACGCATTTCATACTTGTAGACCTGGTAAAGATGCGTTTACAGCTCTAAAATTAGAAGACTATGCGTTGTAGACAATAGACAATTTTACTTATAGCTATTCACATATCGCTATCTCACTTTACATATTCTAAAAATATTGTCGCTCAAATTTCAAAAAATTTCGGAAAACGTGAAATGAAAAAGAATTGGTGTAGTTGCGGCAGTATAACTCGTTAAAGGAAACAGCAGAAGGGCTTTTCCAAGGGAAGGGCATTGTTCTACTCTGGGTCCCCTCACACCGAAATTTACGTGGCAACGAGCGCGCAGACCAACTAGCAAAAGAAGCGGTTCAAAAAGAAGAAACAGTCATTCCAACACCAACGTACGACTTTATAAGCGTAAAATAATATATTCTTGGAATACATCACGACTCAATATCCCAAACCCAAAAAGCGGAACCACTAGGAAATACCAAAACATCCTTACCAGAATCAAAATTGGACACACCCTACTCACACACCAATATCTATTTGAGAGGAAGCCACCACCCTTGTGCCCATCGTGTAACACACAGATCACCATTAAACACATTCAAATGTATGTAATAAGATTTGAAGTACATACATACCTGATTCCACAAATCTTTAATTTTCGTTATTCCTAGTTTCGAGACAAAGAAATCGACGAATTTACAGTTAAACAGAAAAAATACAAGGGTTGCACTTTTTCGAATTAATAGCCTCATGTGGCTCGGGGGCCACAGGTGTCCGACGCAATATTTTCAATGCCAGGTCATCTCATTAACATTCCACAATATTTAGGGATTATAGGACTCCTTATCAATCACTAATGAGCATGACGTCATCTAAGAATTCGGGATTACTTATTAAATAAGCCAGTCAAGATTTGTTATCGAGGGGAAAACATGTTGTATTACGTAGTTCAAATGTTGTTAAGTGAGTGTTTTTGTGCAGCATATATGGCTATTAGCGCCTTATAAAGTCGTAAATTTGGTAGGTATTATTTACTTATATTGTGTTATTATTTACTTACATACTGTAGAATGTACACAATACACAACAAATCATCCAGCATGAACATTATATATTTTCTAAAGACACAGATCTACTCAACAAAATATAAAACATTAACACCTACCAATGTATATGCATATAAGGGCCGAGAGTTCCAGTTGCTAATAAACTGTCCAATAAGTTTGTTAGCAACTTTTTTTTTTCCGAGAGTTCCACCCCGAAATAGTTATTAGGTTTCTAATAAATAGGCATATTTGTCTAATAACTTATAGGCAACATGAAGTGCTTAATAAAGTGACATATAATCAAAAACAAGTTCGCAAAATGTGTTAATATTTCAATTTTAATTGAAAAACAGTATTATTTGAAAAGAATGTACGAATGTGTAGTTTTTAAACATTTCTATAATGGTGATTTTAGTGTTTTATATACATTTTAGTTGTATTTTAACGAAATCGACAATCTGTTTGGATGAATTTATAAATTATGGACAACCGTTTTTAGAATATTTTGGGCATTTATTGTAAATGTGATATATAAAGAACAATATATAAATATATATTTTTAAATAAACATTATCTTTTATTTTTATATATGTATTTATTTCAATTACGATTACAACACATTACAAACAATACTTTAAGCATTACTATTTATATAAAAATGATAGAAAATAAGAAGACAGACGCATTTATTGGCAGAATAATAAAGATGTGTGGCTGAAAATTGCTGATAAGTTTAATTCATATTGTTTAAGGAATGTAAAATAAAGCAAAATATGGCTGTCTTCTTATTTTCAATCACTTTTGTATTATAAAATGCTATTTTTATTAACTTCTCTTCTATCTATATTGTCCTCTTTTTCTGTGATAAAATTTGTTGAACGCAGTTTAATTGTCATTTTAACAGTGACACAAAAAATATACGTAATGTCATTGAATATAAAGTCAAACTATTTATTGTCAAAATATTTAATGTCAAAATATTCAGTGTCAAAATTTCATCTCACTTTAGCTCTACAAATTTACGTATAGCTCTATCCCTCTTGCACCGTGTTACTATCTTCATAAGAAATACCAATACAAAAACAAAAAATTATGTTGCTAATAAACTATTAGAAGGAATTTGTAACTTGGAAATTACCAATAAATTTATTAGCTTCATAAATATATTATGTGTCTAATAACTATTAGGGAGTTTATTAGGAACTGGAACTCTCGGCCCTAAGTGTTATAATAATATTAATTGTACACTACATCTATAAATTGTAAATATTGTAAAACATTTCTATCTGGGTGTTAATAGCTAACAGCTGATGCACCCATAAATAAACTTTAACTAAAAAAAAAGATAAGGGCTTGTGATAAACACAGAAAAGACGAAATACCTCAGGATATTGAGAACACCTCAAACCGGATGCCCACGAGCAATCGCAGAACTGCAAATAGAATCCGTAACACTCTTTAAATACCTCGGAAGCACCGTGAACAGCAACAGCAACATCACGGAAGAAATAACTTTAAGAATCCTGTCAAGTCACATAAATGCATTTATCCCGTCGTAGTTGGTTTGAAAAAATCATAGATGTCACAATATTCGCTACGCATTAATTTTCTTAGTTGTGAACTCTATCATTAAATGGATACCTCTTCTCCTGTTAGATCGAGGTTTTACAGTAAAGTCTGTTCCAAACGGTTAGGCGGAACTAGATTTTGCAATCTAGTTACTTTCATCGTTTAAATCGTTTTTTTCGGCCGTTTTGTTTAAGCTTTGTAAATCATACTTACAATAAACATTTTTTGGTTAAGATTAATATCATTTTAAATATCATTTTCTTTATATTTTGATATTTTGTGCATTCTTAATACAAATTTCCCATTTATTTATTTTTTTGTTATTAAAATTTGTAAAAAAAAATAATTTAATTTTGACATGTCATTCGTTTCTATGGTTTCATTGTTGGAATTTTAAATTTTGACATTCCAACGTGAAAAATTAAATAACCCAAGCAAGGTCCCTTCTCGTGACAACCTAAAAGAACGAAATTCCCATTTAGTTCTGCCTAACCGTTTGGAACATACTGTACTATTCATTGAAGTTTATAGGTTACTGTCTTGATTGAAAATTGAAGTCTCCAAAGATTCTAATGTATATATAGTCTGTTTCTTTGGTTTAAGCGGAACTAGATTTTGAAGACTAGTAGTTTTTAATGATTTAGTGCGACTTTTTGTTTAGCAAAGCCCAATTCATTAAATCGTGACCTCGTGACAATGAAAATTCCATTTACTTCCACTTGAACGTTTGGAATAGCCTACAAACGTTTAAATTTTTTATTCTAACTGGCAATTGATGTCTTCAAAAGTTTTTATCTCTTTTAAGCATTGGGTTTGTTTCTTGATTGATTATTGAAATCTCCTATCTATTATAACAAAACGTTGTTGTTTTAAGGCTTGTATACTAATTGGAAATTGAAAACTTCCAAAGGTTCTGTCGTAACTAAGTGTTGTTTCCAAGAAGGACGTGTTGTAAAACTGCATATTGTAACAATTCGTTCTCAACAAATAAGTATTAGTTGTTATTTTCACTTGTTTAGCGATATGAATGAAACGTATTGCACAATCCATTATTTCATTAAGATTCATTTCATAGCGCTCATCATGTCTGAGTGATGCTGTGCTCTATGGGTAAGAGGTCGCTTGTTGCGGTCATGTCTAGTTGATGTCGAGCACACGCCCGTCTCTGACTTCAATTAAAGAGAAGCCAGGCAAGGATAAGGCACACGGTCAGTAATGGCTTTAATTATCAACGGATAGTGAGGTAGTTGAGCAATATGCCAACAGAGTACGTGCTTGTCTACTCGGCGCTAGCAGAGGCGTGCAAAACTATAACCACATATTAAGAAATGTTTTATTAAATTAGGAACTTCAAATTTTCTTTCTTTTATAAAAGAAATTCTTTAAACTAGGTTTAAAGAATTTTTTACAATACATAAAGTACACCTAAAAGTACTGATACATACAGGGTTTTCAGGTTTAAGTGCAATAATTTAAGATTGTAACGTCGTAGCACCCAGCCTTATATAAATTTTAGGTGCCGGCGGTTTAACCTTAATGTCCGGCTAAACAAAGGTAACCGCTACGTGTGAAAGCAGCTGAAAGAAAACCACTATTTACACGTAATTAAATTTATTAAACAGTTGTAAGTATAAAATAATCTATTGAAAAGTTTTTGTAGAACAAAATATGTTTAATATGACATTTCACTAAACAAACAATATTATTGGGTTGCTAAGTAACAGCCTGGTGGTGAAATCTACGTTACAACTCTCCCCCTCGGGTTGCTGCGTTCGCCCTCGTGCAGGAACCCGTACACAACTTGGTCTGCTTTCCTGGGGTGCCCTCGTTTACGTTTCAGCAACACAGGTTGAAGGTCTCTAGAACTTCCAATGAATGGGGTTAATTCAGACGTATGGTACTTACCAATCGTCTCCGTTGGCTTCTGTAGAGTATTCTCAACACCGTAGTGTCCTGCGGTTGGGGCATCATGATATTCTTCCAGAATACGGCGACGTCCTTCTTCGGGAACTACTAACTGTGCTTCTTCCTCATCAGTTTCAGGTGAGTGTCGGTAAAGTATACCTTGTGACATCAGGTAACCTTTCCCTGTCCATTGAGCCAATTCTGGTTTGGGTGATGTAGCTTCAAAACATCGAACTATTTTTGCTAATTCAAGGTCTGCTAGCTGCTCTGTCCTGAGGTCGTTAGCTTTCCTTGAGGGAAATTCAGCTATAGCTGTGCATATTCTTTCTTTTTGCAGAATTTCAAGTTTAGGACCTGCGATCCTGTATGGCGGACTTGAAATTGGTTGTACATCAGGTTTAAGTACAATCTGATGTTCTGCATAAGGGGTTGGCGCTCCCCCTGGCTCAAACGTTTGAGCGTTAGCCTCTAGAAGGTCATCCATCTGTTGGCGTAGGCGTTTGGTCAGACTGACGCCTTCGTTTTCTCGAAGCTGTATAGGTGATGACTTATTTTTGACAAGTTTTGGGCAATCTTCTGCAGTATGCCCTGTCTTCTTGCAGTATTTGCAGCGCTGTGTGGAACCTTTGTTCACAGCTGACACACTAGGTTCCTGTGTTGGACTTCTTTCTTTCACGATCGGATGTTTTACCTCTTCTAGGGATTCTTCAACCGAACGCGTACGCGATAATAACTCGGAAAACGTAGTAAAGTCCTCGTGAGCGACACGCTTTCGTATACGCCTGTGTAATAGGCCATAAACCATATCAAGTTGAATTTGTTCGTCTATCTTGTACGGGAGTTTTGCTAATATTGCACGACACTTGCAAACAAACATTTCAGTAGCTTCGCTCTCGTTTTGCTCTTCAGCAAACAGATCTCGGAACAGTCTAAATGGTGGTTTCTTTGGACCGAACGCGCCCCGTAAATTGCTAATCGCGTCATCCCACGTCTCGATTGTCGTCTTGACCCCTTGCCACCAGGTGGCTGCGAAGTCGGTAAGTAACATTGAAAGTCCTTTCAACGCATTGTCTTTGCTCACATTCGCGCACTCTTTATAAGTTGTTACTGCATCTATGAAAGCTTCGACGGACGCATCTTTGCTGCCGTTAAAACGCGCACTACATTTTGAAAAGTCTCCTACTCGCGGTTGTAGTTTTGTTGTCGCCGCCACTGTCTCCAGTTCGGTTCTAACAAATGCAATCTGCTGCTGTATTGTAGCTAACAGTTCTTGAAACTGCGAAGTACTCATACAAATATTCATGGGCTGAACTGGCGACGCGACCCTTGTGCAATCACTGCGACCCATTTCGTTAAATATTATTGTAACACTTACAATTGTCCAGTCTTTGTTCGTAAAACAAAACCTTTCTTCGGAAATTTGGTCGTTGTGTGTCAGTAGTCGACCGACATAAAACTGAAATCTTCCCGATAACAGTTCGGATTGCAACAATTAGTACAAATACTGGCACTTTTCACAAACTGCAACAATCTCGGACAACACCTTTTCCTTTACTTTTATACTTTTCGTGTTAAGGCCTCGACGTTGGGCTGCCAATTTGTAACGTCGTAGCACCCAGCCTTATATAAATTTTAGGTGCCGGCGGTTTAACCTTAATGTCCGGCTAAACAAAGGTAACCGCTACGTGTGAAAGCAGCTGAAAGAAAACCACTATTTACACGTAATTAAATTTATTAAACAGTTGTAAGTATAAAATAATCTATTGAAAAGTTTTTGTAGAACAAAATATGTTTAATATGACATTTCACTAAACAAACAATATTATTGGGTTGCTAAGTAACAGCCTGGTGGTGAAATCTACGTTACAAGATACGAATTCTAGACTTCAAACAAGTGTCAATATTCCTCTGAACATACACCAGTAAACAATTCGTTTTGGATTTAATGTTGATAGACCGGGAGCTCATGACACATTATGGTCTCCGATTTCATACAGCATGCCTTTTGGAGAAGAGAATATTTACCCTGTGACAACCAAGAAAGAAGGGTACTAAACCCCTGCACGCTATTTGCAAGATTTACCCCTGCAAGATTTTTTTCGACAATAATTCAGGCCTTTTGTTCTTTATTGCTCTCCGAAAATGGCTGATTATTTAAATTAGGTAAGCGAACATCACAATTAGAAACTGCTTGCAACGGCAACTCCATTGTAACTGACCAGTACTTTATAGTGCGTTGATGCTCAGCGACGTACTAATATTGTGTCTCATAAAAAGGCACCGGTTGTCTTCATTTAAAAAATATGGTGTTACCAAACACTCCACCGACTCTTTTCATTTATGGTTGTGTTTACGCCCGCAATAAATTCTTTTAACTCCTCTGCTATACATGCAGACATAAACAAACATTAATATCTTCTTTAATTCATAATTGGAAAGTAATATTTGTCCTCCCTGAATTACCAATCTTTTGAAATCTATATCGATAGAGATCTTGTGAGTCATAACGGATATTGGTAGCTGTTGCAATGCACTTAACAACATTTAACATTACAAAAACTTTATAATAATCAGTTTGAGGCGATGTGTGATAGAGCACAGCACTAGCACTAGCTCCCCGTTAGGACGTTATTATGCAATTATTTGTGGTCGCTTTAACAACAGTGTTAATGACAACAATTGATAGTCGTGCGTGGCGATCTGATTACAAATATGTTATGAAATTAATGGAAGTCTTATTAAGATGAGGTTTGACACACATTTGAGACCTAAATGCGTATAAAATGTTGCAGACTTCTCAAGAAAAATAATTACTTTGTCGGGGTCGACTTTAGGAATAAATGGAAATCATATGAAATCTTCCTTGGTATAGGTATCAATCTCATAAAGAAAACGGTTTAAAATCGAAATTTTTATCAATCAACCATTTCTTTTCTTTACTTTACTTAATCCTGAAGCCTTTCTACCTTGCGGTGTAAGGCCATACTTCTTTCCATCGTGTGCTATCCTTTGTATATTTTCTTATCTCCTCCCACTTTACGCCTCTCTTCGTTGCAGCATCTTTTGTTTCTTGGTGCCAGGTTTTTCTCGGTCTTCCTGGTCTAACTTTCTTCACTGTTCTTGCTTCAAAAACTCTTTTTACTATTTTGCCTTCAGTCATTCTGTGTATTGTCAACTGACAATAACTGAAGCGCCTCTAGTGAAATTTTGAGAAACTGACGGTTATAGGATAGTCGAGTTTGTGACAAGCATGGGAATATATTCTTAGAAGTGGAAAGACAGTTAAAGACAATTTTAGAGTGTGCTCCCGTGTATTTCAATAAATATCACATGAAGATACCATTGAACCTGTCAAAAATATCCTACCAAAGTCAGCCATGATGTGAATGCAGTAGCGCCTCTATCGGTAGTGTCAGATGCCAATATGTCCCAGCCATCTTAGCTGTCCGTCTTCTATTATAGTCTTTATTGGTTTTGTGCCTAGTTTTTCTCTAAATACTTCATTTCTTATTCTGTCCAATTTTGTTTTACCTTCGATTTTCCTTAAAAATCTCATTTCGGGGCTTCTTATTTTAGACCTGTGCGTCTCAGTAGTAGTCCAGGATTCTGAGACGTATGTCAAAATTGGTACTGTAATTTTTTTGAAGATCTCTAGCTTGATGTTGGTTGGTATTTCTTTTTTAGTTAAGAACGATGCTTTGATACTCTTTCCATAATTTCTTCATCCATTTTTCCATCTTCCGCGAAAACTGTCCCTAGGTATTTATTACCTATTCTACCTGTTCTATTATTTTGTCATTTTTTTTTTTTTATTTTGATATATATTATTTATTCAAATTATTGCACCTAGCATAGTATTTTCAATAGGTGCTAACAGATCTTCCAACATACAGAGTTCGTTCAGTTAAAAACAGACCAATAGTGACCAGTTTCTGAAAGCTTAGTAAATTATAAGCAAATAGTCAACTACGGTCACAATATAACAATCTCATAAATAACCATAGCAATCATTTTCTAACTATTTGGTTAAAGTTAACTTAGCTTTCAGAAAACAGCCCTTAATAATGTTAGATTCCAATCTGTCTGTACTCGCCTGATATGTCGATCATCTTTTGACTATAGAACTTAATTATGCAAATTAGAAGCCTCTCAATGCACTATGAGCCTATTTAACGCTTTCCACACCGTGTAGATCAGCAACCAAAATCCACTCCTTCGCTAGGAGACTTGGCAATGACCTGGTCAAAAGGATCAGCACATAAAATAGATTTTGTATATATAGCAAAAGAGAAATCGTTAAAGTAAATTAAAAATAGCAATGGGCCAAAAATTGAACCCTGCGATACTTCATAGCTAAATTGGAGTGAATCTGAATGAATTATTTATACAAACAAACTATTTTCTATTAGTTAGGTAGGATTCTACAGGTAAAAAACTACTGTGATTGAAACCGTACGTAGCAAGTTTAGTAAGTAATATATCGTGAGATCCATAGTCAAATCTTTGCTTAAATCCAAGAAAGTAAACCAAAACTCTCTAGCTAACAACTGGCGTAGACTGGGTTTGAAACGTACAAACTGTAGACGAATTGTTGAGAAAGCAAAAGCCCTACAGAGTTTTTAAAAACCAATGATAATTATTTGTTATACCAAACTTAAAGAATGATGCGTAATTTTTAGTATTTGAGGGCCTTAAATGGGAACTTGAAACAATCACTATTAAGCGTTATACCTCAAAGCTTTTCGATCACATTCCGATTAGATATCTGAGTAATGAATTTATTAGATCATTCAGGATACAGTTGATAAAAGATTTTAATTAGTTTTACGCAATCACTGGTTGAAAAATGGCTTCATATATTTCTTTAACAATGATTTAATTTTTTTATAACTATGATGAATATGCAGAATTTTCAGTACTGACTTTCTAATAATTATACATAGCTATTATATCGCATGGATTAGATTTTATACATTTTAGATATTTAGATGATATTGCTTTATGAGATAAAATTACTTTACCAGTCAAAAGATATTTTTATTAATAGAAATTGCAAAGTAAAATCAGGAAAAAAAAATAAAGGTTTCAATCATGCATCTCTTCAATACTTTATATAATGCTGAAGATACTCCATCATAAAAATGTTTCTTTGTGGAGAGTAAAACGCTCTGAGCAATGGCATATGTGGTCATTTAAAAATGTTGTTTCTAACCACAACATGGTCAGCTATTTTCTTATCTAACATTCCCTGGTTAGTAAGCAAATTTTTCACTAAATTACTACCATATAGGTATATTTTATGGATGAAATAATCTCGTGCATTGAACGTGGCTTCATCTGGAGCACATCACTCAATCAACTAAAACAATAGAAGCTTTGAAACGTGAGCGATACCAATACAACTGACCAGTTCGTTCTAATACAAGAATATTCAAATAGCTTTACTTTCGGCAGGAAATAAACTGTGGCCAACATTTTGAGAAGGTTAATATTTTAAGATATGCCGATGACCTAAATATTATTTGGAAACAAAATTAAGACGCTGATATATCTGAGGAGGAATTAGTCGACCGACGCCGTAGCAGAAGAAAGGTATGGTTCAATCTAGAACAGTGTTTCTCAACCACCAGTCCATGAACCACTGCCAGTCCGCTTCTAAATCCATCCAGTCAACGAAAATTTTAAAAACTGTTAGAGCAATAATTTTTGTAAAATAATTTACGTGCCGTAGATCTTTTACATAAAATTATGAATTTTTTTTTGTACTATTAACCAAAAAATATTTACTATTTAATATAATTTTAGAGAAATACAATAAATTATATTTGTAAAATAATGTTTTCACCTATCCAAATAACAAATTAGATGCTTTACCAATCAACGTAAAAAAATGTTTTTGCCTGCCCTTGAAAAGATTTTGGTTGAGAATTACTGGTCTAGTAGGTCATAAAAATTAAGCGCTGGTATTGATTTGTATGGTGAGATAGAGCTATTGTTTGTTTCACTCGCTCTACTCACAGCTGTAATATAGAAGCGCTTCATATACAAAAACAAACACGTTTATCTGAATATATTCAAATATTACAAAAGTAGATAAAAACCATGGATATACGTTGGGTATAAGAAGTTCAAATATGTCATTGAATTTTACATAGAACTGTATGAAATAAACTCAATTTATAGATATTGCAACTCAAAAAGCTGTGCGGACACCGTTATTTTGGACGTTTGCCATTGCTGATAGGCTAGAATAGTACAATATAATGAGTATTAGTATCAAAAAGATATAATACTTCATGAGTATATAAAATATATTCGGACGTTTTGGAAACTGCTCAACAATCTGTTTCCGTCTTCAGCGTTCACGTGAAATGATAAACATTTCAATTTACTCTTTTTACGAGTTTTTATACCGGGTATTGTAAGAGTGGAACCAGGTTATAGGTGCGTTGCTATTAGTAGGGTGGTTGGGATCAGCTATAGGTAGGGACGGGACGACCTGTGGAGGATTAACGACCCGATTAAAGTTGTTGGTCACATTGTTGTGTGGTAATGAGTTGTTTGTTACCGGATTAGTGACTTGACGATTAGGAAGATTATTTTGAATAAGAGAAAGCCAGAGTTGAGGAAATTCTATGCTAGCTTGGCTGACAGCATCTCCAGAGTATTCGATCAAAGCAGACCCTTTCAATTTTCTTTTGAACTTGTTTTCCTCATACATTAAGTGTTTAGCATCTTTCCATTAGAAATGGTGTTGATTTTCCCAAGCATGTTCAGCCAGTTTGGAACTGTAAATTTCACCCTGCTGAACTTTTTTCTTATGCTCGTTGACCCTCACATGCAAAGTTGTAAATTGAGAAATCTCTTTTGCTTACAAAATCTGAGACTTTATGTAATAAAATTGCGATACCTCAGTTTTATTCAGCTACTGGAGACGGCATATTTGTAGCCGAAATGTACGTCTGGTGACAATAAAATAATTTGTGTAGTAAAGAATCGTTTTAATTGTTCATAAAGATACTAATTTCTAAATGATTTTGATCTAAAATTGCAATAAAAAAATTCGTGAGCAGCATAAAACATAATTAAATAAAAATAAAATGTTGCAAATAGTATAATTTTATTATTTTATGCTATTTAGTTTCCTTTTATTTATCCCCGATAAATTTTAGAGTAGGGTTATATTATAACAAGTCAATTGTGTCGCCATCTCTTCAGGTTTGACCCGGACACTTTAAATTTTGAAAGACTGGTTCTGAGTTTGATCATTATTTTTCTGGATCGCGCGATTAAATGAGAGACAGTTAGTTTTTTTGTTTAATATATAACCCTGTAAGTATTTAATTCAAGTGACTTTCTGAATTTCTGCACCCTGCCTTTTAAGAAATATTTTGCATTTTGCCCCACCGTTCTTCAAGTGATTTTTTTTATTTCTGTCGTTCGTTCGTCCAGTGATTTTTTGTGATACCCAATTTTTTGTTTTCTCCGGATCAGGTGAGGTGCTAAATGGTAACTCTACTTGTCAGCCTTATTTTAATAAATGTATTAGGGTTCGTGAAACGCTGCTTTAGCCAATACGCAGAATTCCATTTCTCATCTGAACTTTAATTCATTTAAAAATATTCTGTTTTAATGTGTTTAGGTTAATGTAGTGGCTGTGTAGAGTTGTACGTTGAATATTTGTCTGGTCCAGTGCGATCAGCTTGACATGAACAGCGTTCAGCGTTGGGACCGATTCCTTTTTCCGTATTTAGTTGTTAGCCTAGCTGTCTTGAATCTTCAGTACATTTGCGTCCGATCCCTCGTATGGGAATTTATTATGTAGACGATTATGCTAATTTCTGTCGATCTAAGGTTATTTTCCAGGTTAAACCAGGTACGTATTGAGTAAATGTTTCCTTATAAGATGTTTCAGTTTTTTACAGAGATCGTTTCCGTTTGTTAATTACGTGGTTATTGTGTAGCTTACATGGATACAACATGGTGTTAAAAGGTTGAGAAAACAGATGTTCGAAAAGCAACATTGACCGGGAAATATTTTATTAAACTAATATATTTAAAAGATAAAAATATGATTGGGTTGATAAGAAAACTGTATGGAGAGAATCAAAGATATTGCATACAGTGTTAAAAACAAATAATGGTGTTCATTTTTTATTAAGGGTCTCAGAAGCCATTTTGTTTTTCTTAGGCGGGCTCAGAATCCATTTTTTTTTTTTCTTAAGGGACTACTGTTTTCTTTAAGGGGGCTCAAAAGCTATTTTTTATATGTATGACCACCAAAAACGCTCGGTGAACGCTCAGACCCCCCCTGGCAGCGGCCTTGGTATGATTATTACAAAATAAGGAATAAAATGTTCTTCTAAATTATAGTAGAAAATAATTTATAATACAAATAAAAGTATTTAAAAATGTATCACTCGGAACTGAACCGAAAAAAAACGTTGTTATTGCCGGAACAAAAACCGAAACGAAAAAAATAACGATTCGAAGCCCTGATATAAACAATTATGTATTTAATAAAAAAAATTATTTTTGAAAAATCTTTTTGTTATGGCATTTTTGCTAAAAATATGTCAAAAAGCTTTTATCCCACTTTTGAACAACACACTACACTGGTAATGAAATACTTATAATAGAGTTCAGAAACAAAACTGTTTTCTTAGGACTCAGAAGCCAAAGTTTGGGCCTCAAAATATGCAATAGAAAGGGCCCAATCTGTTCAGTTGCATGGGGGGGGGGCAATGACGCAAAATTCCACCACTGGTAAATAGATATTATTTATTAAATTATGTTAAAGAGGCAGAATATTTAAAAAAACCTACTGATCGGTAAGGTCTCTTGATCGGTATTGCCTAAAAGCCTTATCACACTAGAGTTATTATTCAAGTCTAAACTTGGAAAATTAAAGTCTTTGCATTCGAATCGAAGTCTTATGCGTGTGATAGTATGAAGAAAAAAACCTAGGTTTTGAAGACCAGGCAAATGAAACAGGATACAATTTCTTGGTCTTTTTACCCAGGTATTACAGCTGACGCGTCTTTGTCTTTTGTTTATGTCAAAATATAACTGTCAACTGTCATAATTTCACGATGTGCGCATGGGTAAACAAACAATTTCCAAGTATTAACTAATATTTAAATACCGTGTGATATGCCAAGACCTGAAGACTTGGATCCTGAAAAAAAAAACTACAAAAATAAGACTTGGATAGCGTTCTAGTGTGATAAGGCCTTAACACTCTCCTACTCATCAATGCATTAAATAATTGTGGCTGAACTAACCTCTGAGCTAACAGCCCAGTAGGTCTTCTTCTTCTTCTTTGGGCACTGTCAATCGAGCTGACTTTTGGCTTCACTTACAAGTCATCTTGATCTATACATTGTCAGGTCTTTCCATGTGTCCTGTATACCAATACTTGTTAGATTTTCGATTAGCTGATCTCTCCATCTCTTGCGAGTCTTCCCCGATCGCCGTCTATCTACTATCCCTTGCATGATTTACCTTTCCATGCTGTCTTTTCTTGGATATATGGTAACTTATAATTGAAAATATCGGTTAATATTTTAGTAAAATACTTTTAACATAGTACTGTTATAATAAAAACCATTTATCTTTCCACTCGAGTGTTAAATCTTCCCTCCCATATCTTCCTAACCATTCTTTCCTCCCTCATCTTCATCTCGTGTCCTATCGGTAGGTAAAAATCGTGGTGTCCGGGATTTGAACCCGATTCTCTATGCTCCGTGACCCATCGCTTTACCACCGAGCCACTGTCGATCAAAACAATATCACACTCCACGAATATGTGTTGCTCCAACTTTACTGTTAGACCATTAATGTTTTCCAAAAAATTCGCAAAATGCTAATTAAAATTTTTAAGATAAAACTATATTTTTATCGCCTTCATTTGACGTAAGAAATTTATAAAAAATTGTTCTTTTTGTTGAAAATTAGAACAAAATCTTTGAATAAATCAATATTAATTGCAATTTAATTGGTAAATTTTAACAGGCGCTAAAAGATTTTAAATCAGAAGTGAATGGTATATTTTTTATCTGGATCAGATTTTTTTCTAAATTCAGTATGCGGAAGTTCATTGTATAAACAATTAAAAAAATAATTTTTAAATCTGCTAAAACACCTAATGAAAATTAATGAGCAAGAGACAGGACATTGTTTCAATGATTAATGATTGAGTAATTGACAATAGAAAACATAGGTACGTTGTAAGTAAATTATACCTTATTATATTTTATACAATGTTGCAAAAAAATAAAATAGTTTACTATGATAGGTCATGAGCGCGTATAAGATAAATAAATAGGAAAATACTTTAATGTTCCTCGTCAGAGCCGTAGCAACGCCCTGGAATCGGGGCAAGTGCAGGGCGCACGAGGCCTGAAGGGCGCCATGGTGCGTTTTTTTCTTTGTTCTTGGTCATCATTTGTATTTTGGAAGTGATTTTTTTTATCATCACTTGTATTTGACAATGACTAATATGGTAAGATACATTTTATTGCTTTGACAAAATGATAAGGCATTGAATATGAAGCAGCGACAGTCACTGAGCTTGTTGGGGACTGTAGACAACCTGTAATGAAATAAACTGATAGATAGTTGAGGTGAGAATTGATAGTTAGTTGAGTACCGCAAGACACACTGGTCGTTTCTGTTTTGTTGACTCTGGATGGTCAGAGGCTTCAAGAAGTTCAGAGGAACTCTGGATGGTCAGGGACCCCAAGGAGTTGTGTTTGTTTTGTTTGACTCTAGATGGTTAGGGACTTCAAGGAGTTCAGGGGAACTGTGGATGGTCAGGGACCTCAAGGGGTTCAGAGGAACTCTGGATAGTCAGGGACCCCAAGGAAATGTGTTTGTTTTGTTTGACTCTGGATGGTCAGGAACCTCAAGGAGTTCAGGCGAACTCTGGATGGTCAGGGATCTCAAAGAGTAACAAATTACAAAGGACGTCCAAGAAGTGGGGAACTTTTTTTGTCATCATTTGTATTTTAGAAGTGAGGACCTTTTTTTGTCATTACTTGTATTTTTGAACGCTGTCATTAAACGGACACCTCTTCTCCTGTTAGATCGAGGTTTAACTGTACTACTGTCCGACAAATATTTCGTGGCCGGGCGTGGTTTATTGTGCGCACAGAGAGGGCACTATGAAAGACAGTGGCAGATATAGAGTACAGTCGGAGAAACAAGTTCACATTCTTACGTATTCAATAAAGGTTTACATTCTATGTAATAATGTAATACAGATGTTTTCCCGGTAAATATACTTACATAACAATGTTAAATTTTTGAATATTAATAGCATGTCCACCTAGTTTGGTTTTTGTCTCCATGATTTTAGATATTTAATATATTTTGAATGTTGCACTTATGCACTTGACTGTACTAGCGTGTGTAGGAAATAATGCAATTCGCCAAAGTTATAATCCCCACTACAAATTTCACGCGCATTTTTCACGCCCGGCCACGAAATATCTGCCGGACAGTATTCATTGAAGTTTGTAGGTTACTGTCTTGATTGAGAATTGAAGTCTCCAAAGATTCTAATGTATCTATAGTCTGTTTCTTAGGTTTAACCGAAACTAGATTTTGAAGACTAGTAATTTTTATTGATTTTGTGAGATTTTTGATCATTTTGTTTAAGAATGGTATCATTACATACTACAATGGTATCATTGTAGTTGATTTAAAAATATATATGTCATAACATTAATTACGTATTCATTTTCATAGCTGTGAACGCTGTCATTAAACATTAAAACTGTCTATTAAATTTATCCACAACGCACAGTAAACAGACAACTAATTTTAGAGTTGTGAATGCAATAATCTTTTGAATATTGCGGTTTTGTATAGGACGGACTTTTTTGGTACTTATTAACCCTGTTGTAGAAGTTCCTCCAAATTTCGAGTGAAATGGTTATAATAAAAGAAGTTGAGTGTTGGTAAAGAGTGTAGTATTATTGTGTTCATGAATGAATAAGTTATTTTCTATGTGTTAAATTTATAGTAGTGTGTTGCAGAAAGAATCCGAGAGACGTTGTGAAAGCGTTTCCATTGATAAGAGGTGTATGCCGCACTGTCTACGGTATGTCCAAACACGTACTTTAATACCATATCACCTAAGCCAGCTAATTAAACAGGGGTACACAAAACTACCTTTATTCTCCAATTAAAATAATAATAAAAAATAATTACAAAAATTTAAATTAAATGACTGAAATAATTTATAATGGCAAGAATTTTAACTTTTACAGGATTTCAAACGTTCCTTTAGGAATTTTTAAGCAAAATAAAGGCGTGTCAAGGAAACAAATTGCATCTATTTCTCTATTTCTACCTTTGTCTGTGAACAAATGATATGGCTCTATTCAAAAATGGAAATTTTATTGCTATAGTTCTCTCCTATTGAACCATATGCTTTAATTAACCGTCATCTGTCAATTAAAGTGTCCTTTACCATATACTTTTTATTATAATCTTAAAATAATAATAGTTTTCTTAGGTAAAATTAAAAGTACCTGCTAATAAAGTTTTTAAATTTGATCCGAATTTCTACTAATGGAAATGTATATTGTTAAATAAAGATATTAAAAAATATTCTAATTTACCTTACAAATCCCCCTGAACAACCTAAAAGAATGAATGAAGATAATTTTCACCTTTTTTTGTTTAACAATACAATCTATACCAACCAATCTTCAATTTTAAGAATCAATTAATCTTTCAACGCCTCTTTTATTCTAATTTCATTTTTCATATAACACCTTACCCTGATCTGATGAAAGGTAACACCTTTGAATCTGATATATTATATATAATAAATCATGTATTTGTACAGCCCTGTCTCGGAATAACAAGTGATACAGTCTCTCGGATTTATGTATGGTTGACCAATCTAAGACACATAGAAAGCATTAGAATACAGATCACATGAGGTGGAAAAAGTTGATTTTTATCAAGTAAAAGTATTCATTTGTTACTAATTTCAGGATTAAAGGATTTGCAAATTAAAGAACCAAAAGTGGACCAAATCAATACTAAAATACACTGTTTTGTTCCTCTTCTGTGTGTTCTATTGTAAACTGTAAATAAGGAAGTATATCAACGAAATATTTGTGTGAAAATTTACATATATTAAAAAAAAAAATGTGAATTCTTCGTTAGCTCATTATACAAATAATGAAGCAAATTTATCCATGGTTTGATATTAATAAGTAGAGGTGCAGAATATTGACCATTTTCACCCTTTGAAAAGAATCGTAATTATCAGTGTTTTTGACGCAAAATCAACGTCTTTGTCCACAACTAGTATGGGATGTGATTGTTTGAAATCGTACTAAGCGGAATTAGGATCGATTTCAAATGCTTACTGCTACGCGTACAATAGTCGGAGGCACATGGGAATATTATCAAGTGATGGACATAGATGCACGCATGATACTTACTGCAACTCACAGCCGGATATAGGGTGTGGAGAACGAGGCACTCGTCTCGGGCGCACTGTTGGTAAGGTCGCAAGAAAGAATTGAAGCGCAAAAATCACGTTTGCTTTTTTTGTCATCATTGCGATCCGTCTTCTTTTTTATTTAGTTAAAACCAGAGCCATAGAAATGTTTTTGGTGCCCTTGGCAAATAAAGTAAATTGATTAAACAAAAAAACAAAAAAGGTCCTCACCCCCCAAATCCAAATGATGAGCAAAAAAAAGGTCCTCACTCGCCAAATCCCAGTGATGAGCAAAAAAATGTCCTCACTTGCCAAATCCAAGTGATGAGCAAAAAAAAACTATAAATACAAAAAAAACCCATAACATTATTAACATAATTTAACCAAGAATTAAAAAAATAACTAATTTTTTCAAAAACACAAAACAAAATGGACTTTTTTTTACATATATGGACTTTTGTCATCACTTGTATTTTACAAGTGAGGACCTTTTTTTGTCTTCCGCCCCCCTCCCCTAAAAATTCCTGGGTGTGCCACTGATCCTGTTAGAATCATTTAAATCCAAGTTTCTTTAGCACCTTAACAAAAAAAATAAAAAATTACTACTCTCATCGCGATTACACAAGATTATTCCTGTTAGTATCATTTAAATCCAGCAGATGAAAGTTTTTGTTCTTTTATCTTTTATTTCAATGTTTATTAATTTCTATATTTATTTTAATGATAATTTTCCAACAATGTGTTGAAAAGTGCAGTGTAAGAATTTTCTGAAGCACCGTTGCATCTGCGAAGGATTAAATGCGATTAAAACCAAATTAAAGCATTATGAACTTCGATCTTTTTGTAAGAGTTTTATTCCTTTAACTTTTATTGCAATGTTTATTAATTTCTATATTTATTTTAATGATAATTTTCCAACAATGTGTTGAAAAGTGCAGTGTAAGAATTTTCTGAAGCACCGTTGCATCTGCGAAGGATTAAATGCGATTAAAACCAAATTAAAGCATTATGAACTTCGATCTTTTTGTAAGAGTTTTATTCCTTTAACTTTTATTTCAATGTTTATTAATTTCTATATTTATTTTAATGATAATTTTCCAACAATGTGTTGAAAAGTGCAGTGTAAGAATTTTCTGAAGCACCGTTGCATCTGCGAAGGATTAAATGCGATTAAAACCAAATTAAAGCATTATGAACTTCGATCTTTTTGTAAGAGTTTTATTCCTTTAACTTTTATTGCAATGTTTATTAATTTCTATATTTATTTTAATGATAATTTTCCAACAATGTGTTGAAAAGTGCAGTGTAAGAATTTTCTGAAGCACCGTTGTATCTGCGAAGGATTAAATGCGATTAAAACCAAATTAAAGCGTTATGAACCTCGATGTTATTGTAACCGGTTTATTCCTTTATCTTTTATTTCAATGTTTATTAATTTCTATGTTTATGTTAATGATAATTTTCCAACAATGTGTTGAAAAGTCTAGTGTAAGAATTTTCTGAAGCACCGTTGTATCTGCGAACTGCGAATGTCCAGTATGTTGCAGCTGCAACTCCTAGGGCGTAGGATTGCTACGGTTGTTGCACTCGCTAGAATGCCTAACCGTTGCACACGTTACTCGCTGCCGTTGTTGTTAATTTGCATGTTTGTTATTTGATTATAATTGTAAGTTGAGGTACGCGTGCTCGAATAAATCTTAACATCCAGCGCTTCCTGCTTCTACGGTTTGTTGTATTGCACCACTAGAATCGGGAATCAATTAAATGCTAATGGTGTTGAAACGAGCTTTTAATATATCAAACACTTTTCACATTACCCCTATTAACATATGTAATACGTGCTTTTAAACATCATGGATCAAACTTAGAAATCTAATTCTTTACTAAACTGGCACTTCTACAATTTTCACAAATAATGTAAATTATGCCTTTACAAAGATTGTCATAATCGAATGAAACGATTAAAGCTCCAAATTTTTTCTAGGCTAAATGAACTACAGAAAATCCAAAAATTTCAACTGCAGGTGGCTATTTCTAATCATTTTTGAGTAGTTTTGTTTTAATTCACAATTTTTTCAAATAATCTTAACAGCGGCGACCGGTGAAGCATGTTTGGGAGGGCAATCAGCATGATCGGACACGCTCGTGAGCGATATAGTACGAGCTTGTCCGATCATACTAATTGCCCTCCCAAAAATGCTTCACCGGCCGCCCATGAATTTTAATTAAAAATCGAAAAAATTAAAGAACAGTTATAGCCTTATACTGTTGAGCGATATAGTACGAGCTTGTCCGATCATACCAATTGCCCTCCCAAACATGCTTCACCGGCCGCCGCTGAATCTTAATTAAAAATCGAAAAAATAAAAGAATTGTTATAGCCTCCAATTTTATAAATATGGATAAATATAAACAAAAGAAAACGTCGTAAGATATCAAGCATAAAATAAAAGATTATTATTTTTGGATTATTATAACCAGGTGCTAGGCTGGATAAATAAAAGATAGGCGGCCTAGAGAACGATGCCTAATAGATGAAAAGTTCTTGGGAAGTATAACTAAACCACGGTGGATGGGAGAAGGTCTGCACAGAGAGAGAAAGCGAAAGAAAAAGATACGAAATGCGAAACTAAATGCGCCCTACTACCACTTTTCTGCTAGTCCAACGCGCATCCAAATTTTGTAAGCCACGGCTCGCTGGTTGAGTTACTGACAGTTAACATAGCAAAATGGTGGATTTTTAAGTAAGATCAATGCAAGGTAAATGCTCTTTATTATCAATAGTCATAAATACGAGCATTTATCTGTAAATATAAGTCAATTTAATAGCGTTCTAAGTAATGTCCAATTATATTTTTCAGGTGGAATAAGTTATGAATTTCTTCATGTCCTTTTTCAACATACTTAAGGATTTACATATCATTACATCTATACATATAATTAACATAAAAAGCTCACTTTCAACATATTTATCATAGTTTATATATCAGTCAATTTACCTACTAACAGAAATCAACAAGTTCATATTTTTTCAATATTTAGAATTTCATTCTATAAATCAATTCAATTTAATCCTATTTTCAAAATAGATGAAATTAATTTATATTTTATAGGTTATTAAGTTAATTAATTGCGCAAAGACTAAAACAAATTCCTTCAGAGCTGCACAGTAGGTATAACAGTGGTTCTACAACTTTTCATTTCACTGAACTAACAAAAAAATAATCTGAGTCAGCAGGAAAAGATCGTGTGAGTACTGGTATATAAAATATTTGGAAGGTCCTGATACTTAACAGAGCAATATGGAGAACTTGTGGGACAATATGTAGTGAGGCCCAAAAGTTAAAATTCAAGGGTTTCGTAGATAAAAGCAAGAAACTGTAATATCATCACTTTTGTGGCTGTAGGTATAAACTGTAAGGTGTTAAAGGTAATTAAATTTCTTTTAATTTTTACGCAATTTTTACAACAATATGTATAAAGGAGTTGGTCTTAATTTTGAATAATTTAATTATTTGTTAAAAATTTCTTGTAAGATATCAAATGAAAGCTATTAGGCGCAGATTAAGAAAAAAAAATTGACTCGATTTCAGTCAAAAATATTTCCAAAACATCACACTATCACCAAGAAAAATTGATTTAAAAATCTAGAAAAAAATAAAAATTGTGAATTAGATTTAGCTTAGCTTAGATTTTTCTTATTTCGAATAACTGTTAATAATATTATAACTTTAAAACCAGATATAAATTAGAAGCAAGGCTCAAGATAAATTCATTCTAGTTGTGGCTAAATCGAGTTTTAACACTTATTTGAGTTTTAAATGGCATTTGACAGGCACAAAATATGGAGAACTGTTTTAGCCCTACAGTGGTAAAACATAAAAGCTTTTCATTATTTAACCCTAATTATTTTTAAGACCTTTCCTTTTTATTTATTCTACTATTTATAAAACAATTAACTGGTGAAAAGAGGTTTTGGCCAGTTAATTATGTTTACATTTTATTTGAATCTTGTATTTACAAAAAATATAACCTTTATATTAATTTTGACTTCTAAATTAAACTCGATATAATATTTACAACGGCGATTTTCGCATTTTAATTTTAAAGATTAAATGTTATTAAAATATTTTTAAAACTAGTTCTATGACTTTTATGCAACCAGAAAATAGTGTATTAAAAGAAGGATGTAAGATAAAAGACCTTCATTTTTTTTTATTAATATTATAAGTAGTTCACTTTTGTAAGAACAAACTTTTGTTTTTAACATTTTGCACCTTTGAAACTGTATGTCATGTTGGTACTACAGAAAAATAATTTGAATAGTCAGATTATAAATATGTCATTTAAAATAATATCATTTGTATTATTAAATTTTGAATAGCGACATCTTAAATATTTTGTAAATATAACACGAACCTAAAATAATACAAACATAACCCAAAACTGTAAAGCCTTTTTTACAATATAACCAAGTTTCTAAAAGTCAGTAATACTCTATAAAAATAACCAGATCAAGTTTGTTCTTACAAACGTGAACTGCTTATATTATTTTTATTATTTTAACGCGACCAAAATTGGAAATATTGTTACTTCGTTGATCTTGATGAAACACTAAAATGTGTGCAATTTCACACTTGACATTATATTTTTTTATATATTTTATATATCAATAACTCCGTTGATATGTATTTGATTAGCTAAGCTGTTTGAAATTCGAATATATCTGAAACTAATGACATATTATTTTTGTCCAAATCTTTGTTATTAAATTTCTTAATTTAATTGCATTTCTGATTTGTTGAGAGCCTCTGTTTATTTGTGGTAGCTTAGAAATTTGAAATAATTGGATAGCTAGTGTTGATGACATGACATTTTTGTCCGAGTTGATGTTGGTTTTTATTTTATTGGTTAGTATCGCTTGCTACTTGTTGCGAATCACTGTTTGTATGTGGTAGCTATGCGTGCAGTTTGAAATAAAAAGATATTTAGTGTTTTGCAGTAATTACATCCGCTGTGCGTTATCACGGGCAATCAAGAGGACATATAGATGCTTCGGTGCCTTTCTCGAACACATTCATATATTAGAAAACAGAGCCGATTAAACATTTTTTGTTTTCTTATCGACATAATCGATAAAATATAAACTAAATTATCCTGAACTACCAGCACGTGGATTTTCCATTATGAATAGATTATAAAGTATCAAGGCATTGATCGTACGATGATATGCTCATTTCCTCCTGCAAACGGTAAAAATCCGTATAATACCGTATAGGTATTCACTGCTAGGGCATATATATATACCTCTAAAGTGATTTGTGTTTAGCGCAAATATAAAATACCTAGAGCGCATACAGTGCCAATTAAATATACCATCGATGCACCAATACTTACCTATATCCAGAGCCAGGCGCGCACCTAGCATTTTTATGGGGGGGGGGCTCAGAGGACGGAATTATTTAATTTATAACCAAGGTACTCACTTCTAAAATACAACAAAAAAAGGTCCACCTCTAATATACAAGTAATGACCACAAAAAAAGGCCCTTACCTCTATTTTAACAAAAACACCGTAACAACCATCACAACCACATGAAGATCTTTCGCGGGCTCATCCCTTATATTTTGACAAAAACACGTAAAAACCACGTGTGTGTGGAGCTCTTGGGGGGGGGGGGGGGGCTCAAGCACCTTTCCAAAGCTGTGCCAAATACTTAGTAAAAGTATTTTAAATACCAAATACCGATCAAAGTATTTGAAATATCAAATACTTTTTAAAAGTATTTCACATAATTTAGATGTATTTGAGCTACTAGAATTATTTGGAATAATATATTTCAAATATTTTAAATGTAATTGAAATACAAGAATTATTTGAAATACTAAGAAATATTTGAAATAGTAAGGAAATATTTGAAATAATGTATTTAAAATAATGTAAATGTAATTAAAATACAAGAGTTATTTGAAATACTAACAAATATTTGAAATAATAAGAAAATATTTAAAAATAATGTATTTAAAATACAAGAATTATTTGAAATAATAGGAAATATTTTAAATACTAAGTAAATATTTGAAATACTAGGAAATATTTGAAATAATATGGAAATATTTAAAATAATAGGGAAATATTTGAAATAATGTATTTCAAATATTTTAAATGTAATTGAAATACAAGAAGTATTTGAAATACTAACAAATATTTGAAATAATAAGAAAATATTTAAAAATAATGTATTTAAAATACAAGAATTATTTGAAATAATAGGAAATATTTTAAATACTAAGTAAATATTTGAAATACTAGGAAATATTTGAAATAATATGGAAATATTTAAAATAATAGGGAAATATTTGAAATAATGTATTTCAAATATTTTAAATGTAATTGAAATACAAGAGTTATTTGAAATACTAACAAATATTTGAAATAGTAAGGAAATATTTGAAATAATGTATTTCAAATAATATAAATGTAATTAAAATACAAGAGTTATTTGAAATACTAACAAATATTTGAAATAATAAGAAAATATTTAAAAATAATGTTATACTCTATCTCAAAAAGGCTGATAGTAATAAATCATTTTATTAGGCAGTTACCAGTGGCGTGCACATTTTAAACACGTTTAAATTGGATTTGTGTATTTCTATATTACTATTTATCATTTTATTAAACGTACGCCTGTGACCATATTTATCATATCATTAAACACATCCCTGTGACCATATTTTTCTTCAAAATTTTAGGGTCAAATTTTTATGGTCTATTGTATTTAACCCTAGTTCGTATTCTCATATAACATGTGCGGATGTGCGGCACACTCGGTTGTTTTTAACAATATTTCGTTTCGAACTATTCATATTTTGTCGCTTTTGTTTTGCCGCTTCTGTGTGATAAAACAATAACTTTTTACAAATAATAAATTTTATTACTATCAGTCTTTTTGAGATAGAGTATAAATTACAAGAATTATTTGAAATAATAGGAAATATTTGAAATAATGTTTTTTAAATAATTTAAATGTATTTGAAATACTGGGGATAGATTTGAAATATTAGAAAATATTTGAAATAATTTAGAAGTATTTCTCTTCAATAAATCGTAAGGATACTATGTCTCAACCAAATATTAGAAAAGATATTAAGACTTGATTAAACAACTATAACCCAAGAAAATTATCAAATTCATTATCCTGCTCCTGATCTTTCGAAGTTCTGGTTGTATCAAAATTATGAAGTCCCAGATATAGTCCCGGGGAAAAAAAATAGGTTAAGATGGATAGAAATTCTGGAACGAATGCATGAAAATGATACAGCGAGACGATTTCCAAATAGCAGACACTTGGAAAAAGTTCTGGAAAACCATGAAATAGTTGGCGAAAAATTTTTAAAATTGAACTTAAAGTTTAAAATTGGAAATCGGTCAACAGAAACTGAATTAGAATCTTTAAAAATTCCAAAATCCAGAAATGATTGTGGTCACCAGAATTGATTGATAACGCTGTGTTAGAATTTCATAAAATTGTGTTTGAAAATTTCTTTTTTAATATAATACAATTTTCTTGAAACATGTATTATTAAATATTTTTTTCTAACAAAACCTTTCTTTTTATTTAGAACAGAGTATTTTCAAAAATATGCAATTATGTCTACTTTTACATTTCCATACATTCTAAAAAACAATTGTCAATTTTTCCACGTTTCATTTAGAAAATTACATATTTTATAATACATAGTTCCGGATGTAGATGTCACGTCAAGTTAATTGTTCGTTGAATATCCTAGTAGGCTTATTAAGCTACATTAAACTTAAATCATATCTACTGACTTAATATTGGATTAAATATTAATCTGTTTCGAAACGGTAAAATAAGCGTCATATAAAATTTATTAGAAATAGTAAATTAAGGAAACAATTAGTAATAATTTCTCTATGAGAAAAAATAAATGTTTATTTTTTTTTGTTTACAGTGGAAAGTAAAAAAATATGAACAAGGTGTTGATTTATGTAGCTAAGTAAAGTAATAATAAATCAAACAATTATTATAGAACAATTATTCATCGATTATTTCTCGTAGCAATTTAAATTTGTTTGCTCTTCAACCGCTCGTATTCAGATCATTTCTTCTTGATATATAATACTATAAAGATTTGTTCATATCATCTATCTTTTCTACCTAGTCTCACCATAAAATCTGTCACAAAATTTTCAATGAAATTCTACAAAATACTTTTTTTTTTCTTTTTTTTAAATTTTTGGACTTAGCTACTAAGGCCATTATCCAGTAGATGCATTTATTTTTGAAAAATCCATGCCATAACCGGGATTCGAACCCGAGTCCTCATGATCTAGAAGCCAGTGCATCGCTACACTTACCACTACGCCATGGTGACCGGCTACAAAATACTTAAAGATATTTCAATTTTCTTTTAGTACATAATGCATAGAAACATGCGTACGCTGTTATTTTGAACGTTTGCCATTGAAACTGCCATAAGAAACACCAATTAGTTTTTAAAAAGACCACCTCTGGTCGTTACACAGCTTTTAGGTCTCTACGGCCATTTTTTAATAGAATTATGAAGGGTTTCTACAGCAAACCCTCCACTGTCTTTAATTGATAGCGTTTCGGACTAGTGATATTAGGGTGGTATTCTTACAGGTCATGTCCAAAATCACTGACAAAAATTTGTCCAGGAGGTTGAGGTTAGAGCTGCTAGACGGTCAATCAGCAGAAGAAATAAAGGCCTGCATTGCTTTGAAGATACTGCTGCGCAGTCTTTGCTTTATGGGCTGGCGCTGAATCTTGCTGGAAGCTCCAGTAAGACTTTTCTTCTTTAACTATCGACTCCAACGCGGTTTCCTATTAGACTCTAACATAGGTTTTTACCTCTTTTTCATAAAAATGAAGCCTGTGATACCATCATAGCTGCCTACTCATCAAACTATAACTGAAGAAGTGTAATGGTCCTTCTGAATCGTCGGCTGGCGAGCGTCTCGTGAACTTGTAGCTGGCACTTTTTCGTTCTGGCGATTGAATGTCTTATCAATATTAAAAATCTTTTCAAGAAACCCTTCATTCTATTGATCAGTTGCCTCACAGACTTAAGAGTTGTTTAACAGTTGATAATAATTTTGAAAACTGATTGGAGTTTCTTATTTAAAATGCATTAATGTATTATGTACCAAAAGGATATTAAAATATTAAAGTATCTTGTGGAATTTCAATGAAAACTTTGAAACAGTATTTATGGTAAACCTTGATATTGCTCATTCCATAAGTACCGTGACCTAACGTAGCCTATTCGGCATTCTCCGGTATTATCCGGCTAAACATTTACCGGAACGGTCCATGATGTCCAAACGAGAATTTTGAAAAAATGATCGTCATAAGCAATTGTTAGAATAATGTCCAATATTTGCTTTCCGTCTTCCTTTATTAAGCATTTTGCCCATAAAAATCGCTTACGGCGTTCATTATTTCCCATTCCTCCCTCTTCTAATAATAAAAATATAACCAACAAATATTCATTAGACAGATGACGAAATTTTTATTACGAAGTCTATAGCAAGCTTGGACTTTATACCAAGGGCACATTAAAAGTTTTTGAAATATGGGCTTTTCGACGTATGCTGAAGATCAGGGACAAAAGGTGAAACGAAAAGCTTTAAATGAAGATGGAGAAGGAATGAGAACTTATTCTTACCATTCAGAGAAGGGAGCATAAAAAAAAGAACAACAAATTACGAAGCAGAGAAAGCTCTTGCCGAAATGAAGTGTACGACGACAAAAAACTTCGTGATTAAAAACTTTGCGCCAGAAGTTTGGATGTACTTTTGGCGATTTATTTCGAGCTACAATCTGCAAAGTAACAATAGCTTTGATGATTGACATCCTGTATAAGGAGAAGGTGTCGAGAAAAAAGGAATTGATGCATGTTTTATATGGTTAATATAAAAAATTAACACGATTCAACCAAAATTTATGTTTATTTGTTTTTCAATTGGAACCATCATTGAATTGTGGTTGAGAATTGTCAATAATTCAAAATCAAGTGCGTCTTAGCATTAGCAACACATTGTACTGATCACCTTTGCACATTACTGACACAGCAAGCCATAATCACCAGGTATATGACGTCATAAAGCATCAGAAGAATGTGATCACCAGTTGTATGACGTCATAAATTATATTGAATATCCCATTGGCTCTTCAGGACATCAAAGACCTGTAAATATCCTATTGTTCCAGAATTTATGAGTGTCTTTATATATTATTAACAGGGGTACTCAAAGAGTGGCAATACTCAAAGGTTTTGTGCAACATAAAACAGTTTCAGAATCAGTGGTATCATTTGAAACCTGGAAATATATTTTAAATAGATGACCAAAAACATATGAACTGTCATTATATAAAAAGAGACTTAAGGATTGGTTAGAATCTTAGTAACATTAGGGATGCAAACCAAAATGCCTTGTCCTTTTTTTCCAAAAGAATCATTGAACGCCATAAAGAATTTCCAGGAATAATGTGTTGAGTCCTGTGCACTTTTCACTTTAATATTTTACCTACTTTCAGTGAATCGAGTTATTCTTGTTCACTATTTTATTTGTTCACTAGGTTATATCGGATAGGAAGGAGCGCCATCGTATGAGCAGCAATTTAAATAAAGTTTGGTTGAACTACATTTCATCTTGCTTTTAGCCAGGCTTTTTGCGCCTTAGTGTCTTCTGTCTTATACGCAAAGAAGAGGTTGGTGATTGCTACAAATTAAAGCAAAAAAATCAATAAAATATATATTTAAAAAAAATACAGCCAGTTTTTTGTAAGCTGGAAAATGTTTAAATATTTCTGTTTAGTCATAGGAGCATAGTCCACCTATAAGTGCCAACAAATTTTCTACGTATCCACGTACATTTGAAAGTAAGAGGATATTTATTCTCGTCAGTTGGCGCAGGCCAACCAACGCCTGCAGTCACTGGTAACAATCTTGCTACGTATTCGAACCCTTAAGTGGGAAACAGAATGCAACGAGTTCTACGGCGCGTTAACGGCGTTCGTACGGCGCTATCTGTCAAAAGAAAGTTAAAACCAAGCTGTCGTACGAAAGTGCACAGAATGGACAACGTCCTACGGCGTTCGAACGCCGTTGATACTGAATGTTCGTCAACTTCCAACTTTTGACGCCGTTGAACGTTGACGCAGAACACCTAACCTCAGTTTTTACTGAATGGTAAAGTGTTTGTATGTATAAATAACTTGCATACAACATAAATAACATCACACACAAGTCTTCATCATCCATTATACTTTTAATAAAAGAAAGCGCCCGTATAAACACAGATATAGATTGTCACGTGACTCTTTGACGGCGTTAAAAATTATTGCATTGTGTGCAGGCGAAAATTCTCAACGGCGCTAACGCAACGCCGTCGCAAATGACGGCGCGCTCACGGCTTAGCGCGCTGTGCATTCTGTTCCAGGCTTTAGCTACAAAAAATAAAATAAAATTCAATGACGACCCCGATGGGCTCCTAAATGACATGCCCCCAAGGCTGAGGGTTGACTTAATTTAGAATATTGGTTTATGTGCATCAGTTGCCAGTTATGAGAAGTGTTGTTAATACTAAATACCGACACTAGAATGCGCTATTGTTTGCTAATTTATGTTTCGGAGACATTAGTGCCATTGGTAAATGAACCAGAGTCATGACAGTATATTTATTGCAGCGCGAATCAGATAGCTGCATTGTATATAGAGAGCATACTTAGTTTTTACTTTAACTTCACGCCCACGTGCGTTAAGCATACTTAGTTTTAGTAACATTGCTTTGTTTATTGCAGGTGCACTTATATAGATTTAGACACATTTTTAAACCAGCTAAATGGCAGTTGCTTTTTAATTGGAATGCTATTGTTAGATAATATTACGTTGTCACTGTTAGCGAAACGATATAAATACTATGCTTTATCGATTTATTGATTTTAATCTTTAAAATCAGAGCTTTTTAAATAATAAAAAGTAAGCCAAACAATTAAATTCTATGTAAACGACATTAGTAGTACAGTCACCTGGTGATAACGCATATTTATCTTCATAAGTTCATAAGAGTTCCCCGAGTCTTGCCAAAAAAAATTGGAGCCTGAGGCATTACATCTGTCTGAGGCTCCAAAAATGTCCTCTATGGTACGCTCTTAGAAAAATTGTATGGCAAAAAGGGACTATAAGACGAAATCCACAAAAAAATCAATTCCTGTCTGGTCATTTGGCTGTGATTCATTCAAAATTGGCTGGACATATATCCACAAAATTTGATATGATGACAAAACAAAACCAGGATTTGAACATAGACTACAGTACCTAGACAAAATATTATAACCACTTACAAAAACAACAGTTTATTAAAAATGCCGACATATAATCATATGCTACTTTATTTATTTCTTTAACCTATCGTGTATTTATTAAATGATAAGCTATTTTAAACATCTTCAACTCTGTATTTTTATTCTGAGTGATTTGCAAGAACAAAAAGTACCGATTTTGTCTTGGCCAGGTAACTCACCGGATGTCAATCCTATCGAAAATGTTTGGAACCTCCTGAAAAGACTTGTTTATGATTTAATTAATACTAATAAACAAGTTAGTAGATAATATTAAAAAAGTATGGCATGGCTCTCCAGAAATTGAAAATTGTATTAGGGCATGTATTGAGAGTATGCCTCCAAGAATTGCGGCAGTAATAAAAGCAACACAAAATATTAAAAAACATTTTATAAATGTACTAAAATAATTTGAAATAATAAAATACAAAATATAAATAAAATTGGTGTATTACTATTTTGTTGATTTTGTGTAAAACAATGATTTTTTAAAACATTATAAGTGTTTATAATATTTTGTCTAGGTACTGTATATGGCATCCCAAATTTTTTATACTAAGTGGGTGTTTTAACCAGGGGCGCACACAGATTTTTGGCCTGGAGGGTCCAATTATACATAATTTTTATAAACACAGGGCAAAATTTCAATGTCAATTGAAGAGCAAATAAAAAGGTCCTCCGTTCTAAATTTTAAGTGAAGAGAAAAAAAAAGGTCCACACTTCTAAATTTTAAGTAAAGAGCAAAAAAAAGTCCTCACTTCTCACAGTACGGGGGGGGGTCCGAACCCCTTGCACCCCCTTGTTTGTGCCCCTGGTTTTGACCCGAAACACCTCGTTCCATGCCTGCCTATTTCCAGAACAGAACCCACAGAAGTCTGCGATAGATACCTAGAATATTCTGTCGGTAGACGGTATTCCACAGTTCTGGCACCCTATTTTGTCAATATTATCACGCAAATGTGCAAACTTTCATCAACACCTGAGGCATTTTGTCTGGACTCTAGCAAAGAGCAGTCCCATGAATACCCACACACGGGCAGCTAACAAGCAGGTAGCCAGAGCCGGCGTAGCACAACATGCAAGGCATGTGGTGCACGCGGGCGCCGCTGTGAGTGGGGCGCTGACATGAGATTCAAAAAGCGTCAAATGCCAAATGAACGTAAAAGTAATTTAATGAAATATAATTTCTAAAGTAACGTGTATTATAAAGACTATGTATTAAGTGAAGACCTTTTTCTTTTTTTAGGTCTTCACTTGAAATTTAAAAGTGAGGATCTTTTATTCTTTTTTTTTTTTTTTGTCTTCACTTGAAATTTAGAAGTGAGGACCTTTTTTTAGGTCTTCATTTGAAATTTAGAAGGCGAGACTTCGAAAAAAGCTAGTTGCGCCCTACTGAGGGGCGCTCAATTAAATCTTGCCTACGGGCGCCGCAAACCCTCGCAGTTCTGCAGGTAGCAGTCTTGTCTACACATCATTAACAAAATCTTCGCCAACGGAGTAGCCGAACTCATTAAATCACGCAGTTCTAACTGGTTAAAACAGTTTAAATTGTGTTGTTGCTGGTTCAATTCTTCGTTGGTGATATTATTCAGTCTAGAATAATATATTAACATTACTCCTATTTTCACAATCATTCACCCCTCATCCAGGTGTAGGAGCTCGCCCTCTGGTATCGGCGATTAGCTTCGTTGCAGAAATAGGCCGATGTAACATAAATAATTTTTAAAAAAAATAACATTCGTTTCCCAACCTCATCAAGTACTTCAAATATCCCTAGACTATTTTAATTAGTGTATTTAGAGATTTTCAAATGTTTTGAAGATGTATTTTAATTTGAATTAATAAAGTTATTTAAATTCCGTACAAAATCATCAAAATAGTAACCCAGTTTTTATGTGGATTTTGCAAGTTGACCATCTGTTGCTTTAGCAGGTAACATATTTAGATCAGTTGAGTTGTTATTTATTGAAACATTACAGAATTAATTAGGGAATTCAATTAGTGGATGCGAGAATGGGTAGATGAAACCGCCATTAATGAACACAGCTCTAGTGTTCAGATAATTGCAGATAAAACGGTTTCTTTGTTAAGAGGAAGAGCTACAAGATTAAGAAAATATGGAGGGGGGAATGGAATTTATAATTAAACAATTAGATAATTTAAGATAATGTTAAATTTAAAATAAACTTCTGTGATCTTTATTATTTCTCCGTCTCTCTCTTTTCTGGCGCAAATAGCCATATATCCTGTGCCCTAGTGCTTTTAACAAACTAACTCTATTTCTTTATGGATAATATAAGTTTGTATTTCAAAAATGTGTTTTAGATATAGAAATTCATATCAAAAATAAGACTTTCTAAAAAATCAAACCTCCAACCTTGTGGATATCTGGTCCGCGACTCACACCAGTGAGTTGTAAGGTTGTGAAAGAATGACATGATATTATAAACATCTAATTTCATTTGTTTTCCATCACGATGCGATATTTTCTTCTTCTTTGGGCACTATCCGTCAGGTTGAATTTTGGCTTCACTCACATAAGTCCTCCATCTTGATCTGTTCATTGTCAGGTCTTGCCATGTACCCTGTATACCAATACTTATTAGGTCTTCCCACTGGTCGACGGGCATTAAATCTTCTCTCCCATATCTTCCTAAACATTTTGTCATCCCTCATCCTTATAACGTGTTATCCACTGTAATCGTCTGCTTCTCAGTTCTTGTGTGATACTCGACCTTGAGTCAATTCTCGGATATTTTTATTCTCTGCGATATCTGTGTGGTTAAAACAGGCGCGCATCCAAGAATTTTACTTGGGGGTGTCAGACGTTCAAATCCAGAATATTTATACAAATTACTGGTTCTGCTTAGCCTTTTGAAACCGGCTATAAATTGTTGGTGCCTTTCTGGTTGCGTTAAATGGGGGTAATTCTGAACATATTACTCCTGAATGTACAGAGATTGAAAATATGGTTACGAAACCTGGATATAAGAGGCCTAGACACATCTCGGGCTCTCGCGCCAATAATGAAGATTTGATTCAGCATCCTCTTGGCCTAATTAATTTACTAAATACCTACAAAACCCTGAAATGTATAGAATTTATAATTCAAATAAATATTTTAATATTGACTTTTTTTTAACTGATGAATTAGCAATTTGGATTATTATATTTGGGGTTTGTCAGGTCTTGACAAGCATCCACTATTCGCAAACTACAATAACCTTTTGAGGCACGTCATACTAGAGACTAGTGGAGCTAAATATACACGGCTACATCCCAAACCCTGGCGATATGCAGACGCCGAAATTACGCCAGATCCATTGTCCAATGGAGTGTTCCGAGTAGCACTGCTTTCTGCATCCTACAGATCAAAGAGGTGGCAGAAGATCTTCAGCCAGGAATGGACTCGATTTCCCCTCAATAGGAGGCCCCTAGCGCACTAAGGAAACGGGCGCCGATGAGCTTGACTAAGGGGCGCCACATTGCGAAAATGAGGACCTTTTTTTGCTCTTCATTTGGATTTTGGGAGGTGAGGACCTTCTTTTTTTGCTCATCACCTGGAATTTGGTCTTGTTTTTGTTTATCACTGACATTTATTTGCCAAGGGCGCCAAAAAGCAGTTTTGCCCCTAGCGCAAGTTTTCCTTACTGCGGCTCTGAGTGGCCTAATCGAAGTCGCGTAATAACAATTTAATCTCTCCTATTTATACCTGTATGCGTTTTCCAATAGCTGGTCTTCTTTAATTTGACTTAAAATAATAATAATCCAATATTTAAGTTAAGCATAAAGGTAAGAAAGTTAAGTTCTCCATTTCTAGACCTCCGGCATTATGAAATACACGTCGTCAGTTTGATGTTTCGACCGTTTTTAGCTGATTGAAGCAGTTTGAATTCTTAATATAATTATTTGAAAATAATCGTAGTAAATTTGCAAGTGATGTCAGTTATGTTAAGCAAGAATAAATTAGAGTTCGATCTATTTCTTTTTAAAATGCATCACTTTCTCGCCTCCTACATTCTAGAGTGAGTATCAGATAGCAGCAGATTTTCTTCGGACAGTGACTTTTGCATCTTTACGCAGTATATGTCGCATTAAAACTAGAGTACACTTCCGGAAGCCGATAACTTTCTCTAGTCGAGTGGGTATTTTTTCTAAGGCTAGCGACTGACCTGAGCGAAGCCGGCTCGAGCTCAGATACAGCTCTGACAGGGTGTGGCTAGCACACTATGTTTCGCAATATCTACTGTAACGATATTTATTTATGTTACGATTACTCGCGGATAATATTGTTCTACATTTCGCTGCCTTCTAATAAAGATTTGATTTTTGCTGAAGAGATCACGAATTGTATATAATTATGGTTAGGAAATATTTTGTTTGTTTTCATATGCTAATCTCGATTTAGATGAACCATTTTCTTCACTGATCTATTTTAATTCATCACCAGATAATGGCAGGCCAAAAATTAAATCAGTCTGGTTCATTTTTAACAGTTCATATTTGATAGTCGAACAGTGTAAACGTGGCAAATTTGTTATGGAGTGGTTTACGGTTCAACAACGCCTTGTTATTATTAAAACGCACTACGAAAATTTTGACCCAACAGTGGTGAACTGGCAAATTAAAACGGCCTAGGAAAGTTTTTGTAGATCAGCTCCATTTAAAAAAAAAATAAATAAAAAAATAAATAAATAATAAATAAAAGATAGCTACACACTACTTACTTAATCCTTAAGCCATTGTACATTGCGGTGTAATAGCCTTACACCGCAAGGCTACCCCTATACACTATAAATTCATATACACCCTGTATGACAACACCCTGTTGAATTGACCAGGTACAACATATACAGGGTGTTTGTTTGAAACGGGGCACCCCGAAAATCTCCTTTATTTGTAAAGATACAAAAAATCTTCAGAACAAAAGTTAAACTAGATAAAAAGGCCCATCTAAAGGTACCTATAATAATTCTGAGGCACTTCCGGTTTCACCAGAAATGATGTCAACTTTTGATCTAGCATAGGGAATCGATAATTTTATATTTTTTTCCTAAAAGTACATTAAATTAGCTTTACAATGACACCAAAAAATCATATTTTTATGTTAACCATTTCAAAATGGCGACCATTTATTTACAAAATAATAATCAACATAAGTTTTACAAAGTTGAACGTAGCAAGCTTTGAAAACAATAAAAAAAGAAACAAATTATCTCTAAAATAAACTATTTGACTTTAGGGAAAAAAAACTATTACATTTTACAATTATTTTACAAAAAAAAAAAAAAATGCAAATGTGCGATAATGTTATTTCATATAATAACTAGTTAGAACAGTTTATTTTAGAGATATTTTGTTTCTTTTGAACACAAAAAAAAAAAAAAACTGAAGCAAAAGTTTACTTCTGTTTTATAATAACCACTAATTATTTATTCTGAACTTAGGTAATTTAATATCCAATCTTCTTCTTCTTCTTCTTTGGGCACTATCAGTCAGGTTGACTTTTGACTTCACTCACATAAGCCCTCCATCTCGATCTATTCATTATCAGGACTTGCCAAGTACCCTGTATACCAATACTTGTTAGATCTTCGGGTAGCTGGTCTCTCCATCTCTTGCGAGGTCTTCCCGCTGGTCGACGGGTACTCAATCTTCCTTCTTTTATTTTATATTTTATCTCAACATATTTCTACTTTTAAATACACAGTACGTTATTGCTTTTCAACTAACGTTAAATCTAATAACTATAGCAAAAATATTTCTTATGAGTATTGGCCATGTGAGGAGTTATAACAGTGCGTAATTTTCCGAGTGAGCATTTTTCAGTGTGAGCATTTATCACTGTGCGCTATTTTCGGTGTGGGGAATTTTCTTTATGAGCATAATTCCATGTGAGGAGCTTTCGTGTTAGAGCTTATGACTGTGCGCACTTTTCTATGGGCATTTTTCGCGTGAGCATTCTTCTTTTGCGGATATGTCTGGCCACGATAAATGTGAAAAGGTATGCTTTATTTGAAAATATTCATTGTTCCAAATTAACCATAAAATTTGGGTAAAATAATTCGGTGAGTATTTGATGATCGTCAATGATCGGGTGTAGTTGCCGTTAACCGTGGATGTTGCGTCTGCGGCCGGCAGTCAGCGGACGATCGCTGATCTGCTGCAGAAGTGAAGGGTCAGATGTGAAGTAGGTCGTGAAGCAGGCCGGGGGCTCAGCACGCGAGACACACGAGCCTCGACACGCGAGCACTATCACTCCCGACAACCACTCTACACCTCTCTCCCCGCCATCCCGTCACCCGCACTATCAAACACCCCTCTCCGCAAACAACAGTGACGTACTATTATCACATATTTAGGGAATCGCAGATACAGGTGATTAAGATCTAGAAACATAGTGGAGAAGGTCCAAATATTTCCTAATATTTCAAATAAATCTTGTCTTTCAAATAGAGGAGAAGGTCCTAATATGGAATCCCCGTTTGTTTTTTCTGGATAATTTTTTAAGTTTTTGATGAAATGATCTTAGAATTGGCATACATCTAGCCCAAAGACTTATATTTCAAGGATAAAATCTACCATTTACAAACTCTTAAGGGGTTGCAGAAAGCAATTATGTTTCCTAGATTTTGGTCACATAACTTATGGACTTAGAGAACACCAAATCTCTTTTATTGGAGGGATTTCATCTGGAGTCATAAAGCAGTATATTTGTATTATATTAGTACAAGAACTCTTTGACACCTAAGTGTCTCATTTCATATAAAAAATAACGGTGTTAATAATTCCTCGAAGAAATTTCAATGGTAGGTCAGAAAACAAACCTCCGTGATGGAAATGTATTAAAAAAATCATCAAGAATTCCACTCTCTCGACATTTAATGTCTTAATAACACTTATTTTTCCAGTTTCCCTTGAAAACTCATAATAGAGATTTCAACGCTTGTACACGACAGCTCAAGAAATATTTTTATTACACAAATTATTCAGTACAAAATAAAGAACAGTTTTTATAACAGGGAATAAGATGCTTGCATTGAATAAAATAGGTGGAAAGAATAAAAAGAACAGAAAAGCATGGATGATCTGCTCTAATATATGACTGAAAAGATATAAAAAAGAAGACACCTAGAATAAACTTGATATAAAGTTAATTGAAAATAATGAAGGCATATAATTGTATACTATACTCTGTTCAAGAAACAAAGAGAGCAATATAAAACTCAGAAAAAGACGAAATTGTTTTGTTTTAAAGGATAGGAATTGGCAAATCATTCGGAAATAAATCTAAACAAAAAAATATCCTCCCTTCTAAAACACAAGTGATGCCCTAAAAGGTCCACCCTTACAAAATGCAAGTAATGACCAAAAAAGGTCGTCACCACCAAAATACAAGTAGAGACCTAAAAACAAAGTCCTCACCTTCAAAATACAAGTAATGACCTAAAATAAAAGGTCCTAACTTCTAGACTTCCAAAATACAAGTAATGACCTAAAAAAAGCTCTTGAGGAAGTTCATCACTTACATTTTGACAAAAACACGTAAAACCACGTGTTTTTAGAGCTCTTAGGGAAGGGCTCAAGCCCCCACTGGGTGCCCCCACCTGGGGAAGAACGATATCAGTGCTTTTCACTATCCTCTATTGACACATAAATTTATTTTTCAATTCATTTGGAAATCTTTTTGTTACAATAACAACACGAAAAATATACTTTTCAACATCAAATCTATATTATTTTATTAATGCAAGATATTGATGTCATTGCCGCGATATCAATCACTTATTGGTCTACTTAAGCAGTTACCCTCGAATATTTATGAGTACATTTTTATCTAAAATTAAACGAAATATCGCAAATAACTAAGTAGACAGAGATAATACTAAAAAACCGCCAACAAAAAGGAAATTAATCATTAAACTTTATGAAGAAATAAATGTCCAAGAAAACCTTGGAGTTCATAAGGAAACCCATAAAGAAAGCGAGGAAGAAGAAAGCTTCCTATGATAACGTTCTGTCTACAAAAAGACTTAGCATGCCAGTTAGAGATGATCAGAAATAAAAATCTTTGCTAACAATGGAATATTTCTAAAGGGCCTTTGCTCCATTAAAGTGTAACAAGAAAATATAGGATAATAAACTTACTTACTTAATCGTTGAGCTCTTTTACCATTTCTGGTGTCGGACTCTGTGTGAGTTTGTACTTATTTTCTTCTTTCACGGGGGAACGTTTCCACAGTTTTTTCCATTCCTTCCTATTTTGAGTCGTACTTCTTGCTTCACTTCACGGGGTAACTCTTCTCTCTACAGCTTTTCTTATTTCATCATTCCATTCCTTCCTAGAT
This sequence comes from Liopterus haemorrhoidalis, assembly GCA_963971575.1. Lineage (NCBI taxonomy): Eukaryota > Metazoa > Arthropoda > Insecta > Coleoptera > Dytiscidae > Liopterus > Liopterus haemorrhoidalis. Next base: position 41,861,589 of record OZ020619.1, read on the forward strand.
CTTCCTCGGCGTCTTCTTTTATATACCCTTACTTACTTAATCCTTAGCCTCTCTACCTTTCGGTGTAAGGCTTGTACGAGTTTGAGTTTTCTTTATGTTCGATCCGTTCGCATTTCTGAATTACTTCTCCAGATGTTTTTCCACCCCCGTCCTGTCCTGGGCTAGAGATTTCACTTCGTTCCACTTGATACCCCTTTCTTCCGTTGCTTACATGACTTCTACTAACCATGTTTCTCTTGCCTCGTCCGACTGTTCTTTTGGACGGCCGTTTTGCTTCGTAAGCTTTACGAGCTGTTATTTCTTCTTCCATTTTCATCACATGTCCAAGCCACCTTAGCTACCCTTCCTGTATGCTTGTTCCTACTGGAACAGTTTGTTTTCATTTTTCTCTAAATACTTCGTTTCTTCGAACCAATTCGAAGTTTAGATACCCTGGCTTCATAAATCTTTTTTGTGTCTCTACCATCATCCATCCTTTGTATATGACCAAACCATCTCAACTGTCCTTCTTCTATCACTTCTTCTAGGATAATAAAACATATTTATATTGGAAATACTGTTCTTTTGCTGGCTTAATGTAACACGTACTCCACAGACTGAGAGCGTAGACAATATTATCCCAACTACACCATTGAAGAATCTATTTTCTTATAAAATTTACGATTTGCTCTGAATTCTTAGGATTCACAGTATGTACCTGTCCGATCTGTCCTCGTATGTTTTTCAAGCATTCATAAAACAGTTCAGTGCTTTCACTCCACAATCACATTCATCTGTGCGACTTCAATCATTTGTATCGGCTCACTCTGCTCTTATGTAAATCATGAAAATCTCTGACGCAACTATCAGATTAGAATTCTAATTCAAATCACAATTTTGGGATTTTTAAATATTATGTATTATGCAATAAGGATATGAAATAAAGAATATGTTAGGTTAGGTTAGGTAAAGAGTAGAAAGATTTAATCACTGTGAATATGATTTGGCGTTAGCTCTAGATAGCTACTGTTATATGGTTACTGGTATACTCATACCAAGTCAGGCGCGCACCTAGAAATTTTTTGGGGGCGCTCAGAAGACGAAAAGACTGGTCAAATGCCCTTAATTTATCAAAATGCAAGTGTTGACCTGAAAAAATGTTCTCACTGCCAAACTAGGAGTGATGATCTAAAAAAAGTCTTCAGTTCCGAAATACAAGTGATGACCTAAAAAAATTCATCACTTATGTTTTGACAAAAATACGAAATACGTGTTTGGAGCTCTTGAGCCCCCCCCCCCTCAAGTTAATGTTAGAGCCATTTAGTTAGAGACATTTTATAAAATAACTCCCAAACAAAAAAAAAAAAATTGTGATATTTTTTTTGAGTTTTTAAATAATCCTGACTTAAGAACAATAAAATATAGGAACCTGTGGTTTAAATTTTTGAAATTTATAGATATGTTTCTACCTAGATAAAAAATAGGGCCCTCCTTAGTAAACACATTTTTGATCCGTGTAGTTTTGAAAATTTGTAAATATTTAATTTTCGAAATACCGTATCTCAAAATTTACATGAGATAGAGACCTGCAGTTAAATTTTTTAAAACCCTGAGGTCCTAATGGGCCTTAGGACTCATTTTAAAGCAACTCTTAAACAATTTTTTTTTTGCGAAATTTTAAATTTTTTATTTTTTTTTTTTAGTGACTTTAAAAAATCCTAACTTAGGAACGATAAAATATAGAAACCTGCGGTTTGAATTTTTTAAATCTACAGACATTTTTCTACCTAGATAAAAGGGCCCTCCTTAGTTTTTAGGTTCTTAGGCAATTTTGATCCAAGTAGTTTTGAAAATTTGTAAATATTTCATTTTCGAAAGACCGTATCTCAAAATATACATGAGATAAAGACCTGCGGTTAAAATTTTTGAAATTCTGAGGTCCTAAAGGGCATTAGAACTCATTTTGAAACAAATCGCAACCAAAAAATTTTTTCTTAAAATTTTTAATTTTTTAAATTTTATTTTGAAATTAAAAAAAATCCTAACTTAAGAACAATAAAATATAGAGAACGGCTGTTTGAATTTTTCAAATCTTCGTATATTGTTTAGTCTAGGAAAAAATTGGGGCCTTAATAACCCAACTTTATCAATAAATACGAATCGTTAAACAAAACCTTTGAAAATGGTCAAAAATCGAAAAAATCATAAGGGGTACCCCTTACGATATATTCGATTATTGAGAGAAATTTTTTTCTCTCTGATTTACTTCAAAATGTATATAAATGCAATTTGAGTAGCAGATCTCAAAAATGATCTCCATTATAAGCTACGGTTTACGGTTTTTGAATAATTAAAAAAAAAAAAAAAAAACAGAAAATGACCATATTACAAAAAATACATATGAGAGGATGCTTTAAATATATTCCTTAGAATCCCCTCTTATTTACTTATGGGCCCCAAAATAATATGAGCTCAGTCTAAAAGCGTAGGTCTCTCACTGGTAACTAGCTATACTACCATCCAGTGGCGCACCCAGGGAGGGGGCCCGGGGGTCCGGGCTCCTCCTAAGAAGGAAGGAAATAAAAATAAAAACACACACTAGAAAATTTTAAAAATAGTGATGACCTTTTTTTTAGGTCATCACTTTATATTTTCATAATTTAAATAATTTTGTCTTCCGAGACCCCCCCCCCAAACAAAAATGCATGGGTGCGCCACTGCTACCATCAGTGCTTCACTATAAACACATTACAGAAAGATTTACTCTTGGCTTCAATCACAGAAATCTTCTATCTCGCTTTGTTAAGTATTGGATTCTATCTTGTAGCAATGCTTGTTAAAACTGTTTCCTAATCAATATATTGTGCGACAGTATTTTTTTGGTTATGTAAAGTGAGATATCTAAAGTGTGTTTATAAGTCTGCCTAATTAAAACAGCGCACTGACTATAAATTTGGAAAATATTTGACAATCGACAAGGCATAGTCTATTAAATTTAGAACTGTTAACGGTCGCTTATGGCAAACTGGTTAGTGACAATCTACAGTGCGCAAGTCCTAGCGTATAGTCTACTAATTTTAGAGCTGCGTAAGCAGCTTCAATCGTATTAAGATTGTAAAGTGACCTAGTTGTAACTGACATTTTTTTAATTCTATCTAAATATAGAAATTAATTTACTAGTAACAATAGGTTAGATTTATCAATAATTCTATCTGTATCTGAATTTCCATAATAATAGCTTGCATTGCGATTATAAATTATGTATTATAAAATCATGCGTGTCTTACCGTGCACTACCTTACCTTACCACCATACCTTTACTTTAGCACCGCTCTATCTCTAATGTACAATCAATTGCCGAGCTGCACTTAAAAATTAAACATAATAATAACTTAAGAAGTTAATTGTCCATTTACATATAACGCGTACGCATTTTAACAGTGATACCCAACATTTTAAACAAGGGACACAATAATACTTATTGGTCGACCATATCATTAACAGTTCTTTTTTATCATCTAGTGCTTGCCAAAGAGTAAATCTCATTCGGTCTAGGCCGATTCGCTTATTTTTTTGGCCGTTGGATGGCTTTAGAGCCATCTATGTGTCATTTCTTAAGTTACAAGATCTCCATGGTTGCACTGAAACAACTGACAGTCAAATATTTATAATTGTAATAATTGTTCAGTAACCATAAATTATCCAATGTAAAGAAATAAATTTAATTTTTCTAATAAAAATTATTTTTGGTCGCCCAAAAAATATAATGTGCACCTTGGCCAAAAAAATCTTTTTTCTCCTTATCTGTTTGAAGTCCTTAGCTGCGCCTCGGCCTTCAAATTCATATGTGGCCGAAAAAGATCTACTTTTTGGCCGTGGTACACAAATAACTATTTTACACTATCTACTCAGTAAATTAATGTTATTACCCCAGCAACGGGCATTTGAACGTGATATTTGAGGTCTACGGTTGCTAAGCGCGAGATTTCGATGGATCTCCACGAATTGAGGTCCCTACATAACGTTTTGACTATTTTTAGCATGATGTCTGTCAGTCTGTCTGTCTGTCTGTCTGTCTGTCTGTCTGTCTGTCTGTCTGTCTGTCTGTCTGTCTGTCTGTCTGTCTGTCTGTCTGTCTGTCTGTCTGTATGTCTGTCTGTCTGTCTGTCTGTCTGTCTGTCTGTCTGTCTGTTTGTCGGTTTGTGTACACGTGCAGAGCAAATTCGGCTAAAAGGATTTTTATGAAATTTCATATTTAAGCTTTTGACACAATGGCGAGTTGATCAACTTTTGGTAAAAATCGGTTAACTAAAAATGGGAGTTTACTCGTGTCGGTTTTAAGATTTTTGCGAATATTTCACAACAAATATTCGGAAAAAAATTATTTAACAAAAGCTACTTGTATTTTCATATGTAAACGATAAAAACATATTTCTTGTCCCCCCCCCAATTTTACTCAAATTTTTTTTGGCCCCCACAGATTTTAAGAGCTAGCGCCGCCACTGTCTAGAAGCTTTGTCATGTTAGCAAAAGGAGAGAATTCCTATAAAATTCCGCACATTAATAAGGCAAAACTTCATCATAAAGGACGATTACAAACAACACTAAGTATCATGTTCCATACAAGCTGTGGAGACAGCCACATTCTTGATAAATTAAAACTTTTTGTATTATTCTTTGTTTTACTAGATATTTGTAACTATTTCATAAATAAAATATTTCTAATTAATTAAAATTGTAAATGTATATCATATTTTCGGATAAGAAAAGAAATGGAAAAAAACGGAGGGAGTTATGACCTTTACATACATTTTTATTAGATTTTGATTTAATGAATAGCATGAGTAAAATCTGTCTAATTATTAAATACGTTATCATCTCAATCAAATATGTATCGTCCTTGTTGAGAAGCACTGGTTGTAATAATTGTTGTAACTTTACACATTTAACATTTAAGAACACACAGATGAGATAGTAATACAATAAATAATGTTACTTATTTATCTAATGTTGTTTTTATACTTAGCTCGTATTGTTTTATGTGCCATATATTTATTACTGCCGTACAGCTCTAGTTTTTTGCACATTACTTATAATTTATATATTATTGTGCACTAAAAATTATAATTGTTAAGAATTATAAACTTTGCAAATGTTAAATGTTAAATATTATGAATAAACTATTATTTTTCTACGAGTTAATTTGACATTTATTGAGAAGAATGAAATGGAAACACTTCTGTCATCAGTATTTAATTAAAAAAAAAGTAAGTGACTCATGATGCCATGAATCACTATTTTAAATTTTACTTTCTATATAGTTTTTTAAAGAATTCCAAAGTTAGTTAGTAACCCAGTGAGGAAAGGCAATGTTCTTTCTGCTGTTATAAACCGAATTCGGAATGCCGGAAATCTTAAATCCAAACACATTGTTTTAAATCATGTACTGTTTAGTATAGGGTACCTAACGTGGTTAATATAGACCAATAGTTCTTAACCGGAGGTGCAAGAGAGCATTTCTAGGGGTGCGAGAGAAATTTCTAAATGTTTAATGATAATTACCGCCTAACCACTTATGGCTCTTATGGCTGAAACTAGACCAGGGTTTTTGAATTTCGCGAAGAAATTATATAGTTTCTTATTATTCAAAAAGGCGATTTAGTGGAAGCTTTTAGAAATAGAGACGCAATACGTCGGCTAGATTACTTAGAAAATATATTTAACCACCAAAATGAATTAAGTACAGTGGGTGGCCAAATTATTAGGGACAGTGCAGATTTTCAGTAATTTTCAAATGAATTTAATGAGGAAATAAGTGGCATTGGGTCTCGTATTTATTTTTATTCATTAGAGTGTATTCATTAGACATAATTGCTTATTCATAATCATTTAGGCGTTTGGGTATGCTTTCTATGCAGAATTTTGCGTTGTGTTGGAGATTGGGGTTGTGATGCCACTCTCTGATAAGAATTTCTATAAATTGCTGCTTGGTGGTGATGATTTCTTTGGCGATCTTCCGCTTTTTAAAATAATAATGATACCAGCAACAAGAATATAAAATGAAAATGATTTAAAAACAATTTATTTTCTCACATAATGCATTTAAACTTGAGACGTCGAGTTAAAAATGGGAATTTAGCAAATTTTCCTTTTCTGGATTCAATTGTTTTGGAAAATGAAAAACAACAATTATACCCGAAATAAAATTACACCTCCACCAATTGAGTGAATCATTTGATGGATACTTTTTCACGGGAAATATAGGCAAAATTAATGGATATTAATTAATAGATGGACATTCAATCCATTTTTGTTTGACCTTAATTCAGTGGACGACAATGCTTTATTAAACGACGATCTAATCGCAATACGAGCTAATGCACATATTGAAATGGAATTTGAAAAACTGGATTTAGAACAGTTCTGGTGTACGCAGTTAAAACTTTATCCAGAATTGGTAAAAGCAGCATTAGAGACACTTTTACCATTTGCCACCACTTACCTTTGTGAAATGAGTTTTTCATCACTTTTGCACATCAAAACAAAATCCAGAAATCGCTTAAATGCATTTCATGTCTTCCGCGTGGATCTTTCAAAAAAAGAGCCTCGTTTTAAAAGGCTAATTATGAACAAACAACAACAACGTAGCCATTAAAATGTAGATTATTTTATATTTAATAACATACTATGTTTTGTAAATAAATTAATTTGTTTATGCAATAAATAAATTATCTTGAAATAATTGTCTTTTCCGAAATAAAAATAGAAACACATTTTTCAAGGGGGTGCGAGAGCTCATTTTCAGATTCAAGGAGGTGCTGACTTTTAAAACGGTTAAGAACCACTGATATAGACCCTCTGGGGGGGTGGGCTTGAACCGGCGAGATATGCAAAGGGGTCAATTATTGTGGTAAACGTTTGGAATAGCCAACAAGTTCTCCATCTATAAAATAAATAAAACTCTAGCAAATTAGGACAGTGTTGAATGGCTTAACAGTCTTGCAAGGACTCGTCTGGAATGAGAGTAAATGACGGAATATTCATCTGTGATGTCCAACAAAACAAAGAAGAGTACAACCAAGGGTTTACCGCCTGTATGTCTGCAACCAGCACAGCAGGGGTGCAACTGTGTTTGACTTATGTTCAACCTATTTGGTATTCTAGAACGTTTACCATATATGAATGATCTGTTACTGCTATTTTTTATGTGTAACACATGTATATAGATCTTATCGATTTATAATATGCATGCGATTGAATCATGCAAGTAGCAATCGCATTATATATCATAAGAAAAGTCAATGAACTTTGATATTTTGCATATACACTCCATTCTTCTGTGTTGTCAAAACACATACTCCACTATTGATATTATTATTAGCCATTATTGCAATTACCAGTTACAAATTGTTTATTTAAATATAATTACAAAATAAAAACTCTAATAACTATTTATATAATATTTTTTTTGAGGCATGGTACTATAAAATACGTCAATACAATAATGAATAAGTTTTATACTAAAATATTCAATTCAATAAACTGGTTATTGCATAGTAGAGCATGTTTGATAAGGTTTCCATACTTTTTGGCCAAGTGCATTTTAAAATATAAGTGGTCACTTGGATACTTATGGATACTTATGGTCACCACTGTAGGTACAAGTTTTCAGAATATTTCTTATCATCACCTCACAATCACGAGATATATTAAGGGGGGGGTATGGTATTTTTGATGATGTTTTTTCAATTTTTTTTTTTTTCATTGGCTTATTCGATTGTATTAATCTTCAAGAGTATCCCATTAAAATTTCAAGTTAATCGGAGCAAAATTGACTGAGATATACTCATTTTAATACTAGTACCTATTATTTGTTTTTTCGCGCCTATCGTATGTATATCAGCTTTATTAAGCTTTAATATCGATATCAGCTGCTTTATACTCTTAGAGAGGGGACTCGTGACGAATATGACTTTGATACATATATTGAAATATACATGTATATAAGCTATATATGTGTGTTGTACCGGTATATTATTTTTGAGCAGTTATACACATTCTTTATTTTTAAACGCGTTTTCTGAAAAATAGCTTTTTTTGATGCGGTGTACATCATAACTCAAAAAATAATGAATGGATCTTTCTGAAATTTTGCACACTTCTTTATAAATCATTTTACTAGGTAGTGACGTTGAGTTTTTGCTTTTATTTTGAATATTTTTTTTTTTTTATAACCATTTTTCCGATTACCAAACACGATTTTTTACGTTTTTTTTTTTCGATTTTTTTACTTTAAAGTCGTACCAAAAATTTAAAACTCAATTTAATAAAAAAAACTCGACGTCACTACTTGAAGAAACTTTTAAACTAACCAAAACTTTTTGAATTATATGTTTCAGATGATTGTGTCACTAGATATCGTGTACACCGCAAATCAACTTTTTTTTTGAGTGTTTACTAAAAAATGACGCCAATGGCTCATTTTTCAATATTTTTCAATAAAAATTTAACGCAATACTCTTCAAGTGTTGTTCTTTAAGATAGATTTTCACCCATTTAGCTTACCTTTACCAGATTTCCACAAATCGTTCTTAAAAATATGCTTAAAAAATGCAAAATTAACCATACCCCCCCCCCCCCCCCCCTTAAAACATGAGGATATAAGTTGCTCGGTAGGGAAACCATAACTTGTACTGCCACAGTTATGGATGTCCTGGTTTTATGACGAATTCTATGCGGCTTATAGACCATTAGTAACCAACCAACGAAGATTCGTGGATCACCTTTTCAGTATCACTGTATTTATTGAATACATATCTGTGCGTTACCGTAGTAGATAAATAGTTTTGCATAACAATCAAATGTCTTGATGCCTTTGCTTGCAATAAACATACAATAATATAAATTCCTTGAGGTTTTAGCTTGTCTGTGTCTGTCTGGTTGTTGGGTGTTGGGGTGTTGGGCGAGTACGTGAGCCACGTGCAGTCGGTGGGCGCGGTGGGTGTATATGTGCAGATGTCTATGGACGGAATGCGTGCACTTTCACCAGCTTCGGCAGCCGCAACGCGCTCACAGTAGCTAACAGCGACTGTCCGGACAAACAATTACATCATACGTGTCTCATGGACAACGAATTAAACTATACAAATTGTCATCTCAAACATAACACTGTAAAATATTACTAAGGCCCGGTTTTTCCACCTTCAGATAAAGTTCCAGGTAACTATCTGACAGATAAGGTTATTTGTAACTTCATCTGCTGAGTAAATGTCATCCCTTCTTTCTATACAAATGTATCTATCGGATAGTTATCTAACGGATAATGAGACTGACGTATTGAATTCACTGACTGGTATTGACATTTATTCAGCAGATGAAGTTACAAATAACCTTATCTGTCAGATAGTTACCTGGAACTTTAACTGAAGGTGGAAAGACCGGGCCTAAAATAACTAAATCAGCATCACTAATCATATCATCAATGGTTCACGCTGACACATTCTTTGAAAAAGGTTTTACTGTCGTCTGTAGTTTGATTATACGAAGGAAAGTCAGTACTTAAGTCACAAAAGGCTATTAAAAATATAATCCAAAAAAAACTTTAATAAAGAAAGTTTTATTTTTCAACAAAGTCGCCACCAACATTATCCCATCGCTTTATGAATGCCCCAATGCCTGCTGTATAAAACACTTTGGGCTGCAGTCTCAGTCACAGGTGTACTTCTCGTCTAATATCATTATCACTCGCGAAACCTTTGACGCCAAGATGCTTCTTCATGAGAACATCCTATTGCAGTTGCTATGCTGTCTATTGTAACCCGCCTGTTAGTTCGAACCATCTCGTCCACCCGTCGAATTGTTGCATCATTCGCCAGCTCTTCGACAAACACTCTTCACTGTAAACAGGATACATTTCCTTATGGATATCCTTTGCAGGAAGTCCTTTTTCCTACAAAAAACGTACAACAGCATGTTGCTTTTCCGCAGTATATCCTTCGAGCACAATCGCCATTTTCGCTCTGTCTGCACACGCACGCAGCAACTGTCACTTAAGTGTTATTAAGCTGGATTCTGCTGCCACCTAATGACACCTTTGGAAATAGCTTGCTGCTATTTTCAGCTTTCCAACATCAGTTTGTGAGCTAATTACTGACTTAATCTCATATATTCAAAAAGATGTTACAGTTTTAAAGTACATCAATATCAGGAAGCTGGAATACTTGGGACACATTATGAGGAACTCAATCAAATATCAGCTTCTCCGGCTTATTATGCAGGGTAAAATCGAAGCCAGTAGAAGGCCAGATAGAAGAAGGACATCGTGGCTCAAGATTTTCCGGTAACTAGGCAGGGGCAACAGGGTCACTTGCAACAACCAGGGCCCGAATACGAACGGGCGGGGGGGGGTTATCAGAAAGGAAAATATGGGCACAATAAATGTGTTTGACTGAAGACCATTTTTTGTCATCACTTGTATTTTAGAAGTGAGGACCATTTTTTTAAGGTCATGATTTGTCTTTTAAAAGTGAGGACATTTTTTTCGGGACATCACATGTATGATATAGTTTTTAGGGGGGGAGCAATTATAAAATCTTGCCCAGGGCCCGAAAAAAGCTAGTTATAGCCCTGGCCAAAACGATCGCCAACATTCGATAAGAGGATATGGCGTCAGAAGAAGAAAAATGAAGTTCGGTTACTTCCAGGGCTCGTTTAAGATGATCACAGCGAGGCCGCATTAAGGATTTCGTAGGCCTGAGGCACTCTTGTATTCTCGACGTCCACTAGGAACAGATAGACATTATTCCAAAACTATCCTATCGCCGTCTATTGACAAAATGTGCCTTTCAGCAAGTTAACTTCCTGTTGAGGAGGGCTGCCTTGCCCTCAAAATAAAACTACTTAGTTTACTGAGTTTTATTCAACTACTGAAGATGGCTACTTCGTAGCTGAAATGTACGTCTAGTGACAATAAAATAATTTGTGAAGTAAAGAATCTCTTTAAGTTTACCTTATCCTAAACTTCACGTTCACTCAACAATTAATATCCAATTTAATTTCTATTTTGAAATTTCCGCGGCAACTATTTTCAAAGTAATGAAATAAAATTAATATTGCAATTTTCCTTAAGTGCACAATTGAAATTTATCATCTCCATCATAATTTACTATTTCCAACAAATATACTTTTTATTCTTTTACTTTTCTTCATCTTGCAATCACATTTAAGTATGTACTTAAGTTTTTCATCGCATCTTCACACTTATAATGTTTTTTAGTCATTCAAATCGTTAGAAATGTTAATAATTTGTTTATATGATGACTAAAACATCCAAAGGCCGCTAGGTTATTATTTATCTTTTTGCTGCCCTCAAGCTGCTATTACTATTTCAAAGAATGTAAAATTGTTATGATAATTCGTAGGATCAATAAAAAGTTATAGGTTTGGTATTTTAAAAGTATATTTTTTAAATTATTGGGATTTGTTTTTGAAATTTGTTTAAGTTTATATTTTTTTAAATTGTAACAATAAGATTGGGTCGTTGCGTCATCAGTAACAGGAGCTGAGAGTAATGAGTTTCTCTAACAAGAGCACGTGGTGGATTTGTCTTTACCTTGCCGCAGTTACAAAACAATTGAAATTTATGAAATAGAACGTGATTTTCAACAATTGATTAACTCTAATTAGATGACATTTTTAATGGTACCTAGCTAATTTAATTTAACTCTTGAATGTTTGCAATGCACTGCATATTCTTCCTTAAGAATTATATAATAATAATGCTCCAAACTTTTTGGCCTCCTCGATTTCTTGTAATAGTGGAAAACAAGATGCACAATTGTTACCGACCGCCAACATATATAAGGGAGACATTTCGAGATTTCGATGGATCTCCACGAATTGAGGTCCCTACATATCGTTTTGACTATTTTCAACATGATGTCTGTCGGTCTGTCTGTCTGTCTATCTGTCAGTCTGTCTGTCTACCGGTCTGTCTGTCGGTCCGTGTACACGTGCAGAGCAAATTCGGCTAAAAGGATTTTTATGAAACTTCATATTTAAGCTTTTGACATCAAGGGCACGAGTTGAGCAACTTTTGGTAAAAATCGGTAAATATAAACAGTACAAAAATATAGGAACGTAAGAAAAATCTTTTAAACCATTTTATTTATTTATTTATTTTTTTTTCATTTTGTGTATCTTTTATCTGATTTGAAGTTAATACATTTCTTTTGTTACAAAATTCTTATAGTCCGACAATGTTTATATTGAGAAATAGAATGGAAAGTTGCGCGACTCTGCAGATATGCACTTTCGTAAAATTATTTATGTTAATTTTGGATTTTATACGATTATTTGTAACGATTATGCGCTCGTAAATGTGTGTAATTAAGTCATCATCACTACTAGTGAAGAAATTTCTATCAAGCAATGCCTCCAACATCATAAAAATAACTAGGAAATTGTAAATATGTGTTGGCTTTATAACTAATTTTATGAGATCCACGAACATTATTTCAAATTGTAACATAATTTCTTTTAAAAAGTGTATTAAGTGCATATTTACGATTATTTTGTAATTAAACAGTCCCGGATTTAACCTTGTTGAAGCAGAAAACTCTGCAAAAAACATCTAGAACTACAAGTTTACTGCAGAAATTAATGGTTTTATTGTCAGAGCCATAACGTGGATATATGGCCCCCCTATGGGAAGTTGGATTTATCCCCCCCCCCACACACACAGTGGGGACAGAAAACTAACGCTGGTAATGCAATCTACTGCACCTACCAAGATTTATGCAGATTTCCAGGACACGTTGGAAGAACTAAAAAAGGAAACTAAAAAAATTGTATTGAAGGTAAATATCTCTAAGACGCAATAGATGATGAACCTAGTATTGAGTGACCATCTATACCTCGGTGGCAAACAGATAGAACAGGTAGTCAGCTACATATATCTAGGGCATGACATTAGTATTAGCCGGGACAATCAAACCCGTGAAATGAAACGCCGCATCGGTCTAGGGTGGGCGGCTTTTGGCAAGTTGAGAGATTTTATCACTAGCAACTTACCAAACTGCTTGAAGAAAAGTTTACAACCAATGCGTACTACTTGTTCTAACATACGAATCGGAAACTCTGACATTAAGAGCTAAGTCAGCTGACTTAAGAGTTGCCCAAAGATCGATGGAAAGATCAATACTAGGAATTAGTCTAGCTGACCGAAAAACAAATCAGTGGATTCGAGACCAAACAAAAGTATGTGATGTCATCGAAAGAATTGCTTGTCTTAAATGGAACTGGGCTGGACATCTGGCTAGACTTCAAGGTAACAGATGGACAAAAGAGATCCTAGATTAGAGACCCAGAGATTCCAACAGAAGCAGAGGAAGACCCCAACTAGTTGGACGGATGACGTAAATTGAGTTGCGGAGAACTGGAAATCAGTAGCACAAGATCGTTCCGAATGGGAAAAGGTTGGAGAGGCCTATGTTCAGCAGTGGACAAGAAAGGCTGATTAATGATGATGATGATATCGACGGATTGGGATGCAGCCTTGTGTATTCGATTAGGTATTATGTTTTTGGCTTTTTAGGTATTGGCTTTTAGCGCTTAACATAGCCCATCTAAATGGCTAGAGAATAGGTATATTAAAAAGAATGAATTAAATAATAAATAAATAAATAAAATCTTGGAAACTTCCTCAATCATAGAAACCTTGAATGGACAAACACAAATAATTGCCTAAATCTCACAAACTGTATAGTACAATATTAATTTCTGTTTTTAGACAAATTTTCCTGAATACGTATGTCTGTAAATTTCACTATTTGCTCCAAATTGTCTTCTGTATAATTTACATTCTGTATAAGTGCTATGGCCTTTGGCGTACAGAGCCGGACTGTGCAAGCATTTAAATTATGTCAATTATTAAAAAACGTTCACATTGGAAAAATAATTAATGCGTATGTAGAAAGTGGCGTAATTGATATATAATTAATGGTCTTTTGATAGCTAGATTAATTGATGCTGATAGCTAAGAATGAGAGTTAAAGAAAATTAAAGGAAGATCTTTAAATAGGTGTGATGATTTATACAGGTAATATATAATAGAAATTACAAACATCAGCAACTTGAAGTTCCAATAAAACCTGAAAACTTAAAAGAATGACCGATTATGTCTAGTCTTGATGTATCAGCATCATCATCATCAGGCACGACAATCCATAACTAACAGGAAATAGGACTAAAAAGCAAAAAAGAATTCCCAAAAGGTTGAAGATAAATTGATGATAATGCAACTAGAATGACTGAGTCGATCCTAAGTTAAAAAATAAATACGGGATCGAATGGAAGTTCAGGACAAAACAAGAAAAAGAAAACGGATTCAAGTGATTCTAGTGACCTGGAATATTTTGTTGTTGTGTACGGTTACTCATCTATTATATTTATGATCTTCGATAGAAGGTAACTAGGGGCCTCAGCCCGGCTACGCCGGTCTTCTCCCCTACATTGTTAAAACTCGTCGCTTCGCGACTCGTTTTAATATAATTTTGTCGCACTTGTCTATTATAAAACTCGTCGCTCATCGTTTTTTAACACTATTTTATGGAAATTCCCCCTGCAAATGTCTTAAGTTTTATCGTTAATTCACCTTAAATACTTAATTAGTTTTCTTCTATCAAGAAATACGTTCAAAATGTGAAATCTCGTCCCATTTTAAAATGCAAAAAAATTGACAGCTGTCACCTTCTGAAATCTTGTAAGCATATTTCCAATAATGGGCCAGATTCTTTGAAAAATGTTTTCTGATGCCTCAAAATATTATCTCGCACGTCAAATAAGCTATTATCACCACTTAACACTTTGATTAACCCTGAAATTTTTAATATCTATAAATCTTTTTTAACACTATTTTATGGAAATTCGCCCTGCAAATGTCTTAAACTTTATCGTTAATTCACCTTAAATCCTTAATTAGTATTCTTCTGTCAAGAAACACGTTCAAAATGTGAAATCTCCCATTTTAAAATGCAAAAAATTTGACAGCTGTCACCTTCTGAAATCTTGTAAGCATATTTCCAATAATGGCCCAGATTCTTTGAAAAATGTTTTCTGATACCTCAAAATATTATCTCGCACGTTCAAAAAGCTATCTTGAACCATTATTACCATTTAACACTTTGATTCTCGCCGTAAATATTCTGGACCGGCCGTCTTGTATTAAGAATATTTTTGAATTATCGTCTGATAAAACCTGTCCGTGCCGATCATTGGTGACTTTGATTCGACACGGATTCGAGGAAAAAATGCATGATTTTTATCAATAAAAATTAGTCAGTACCCCCTGTCGAAATAAAATTAAGCCTAAGCACTAAAAAAATATCACCCGGATAAGAGGGCGGTTCATTTTCCTCTCTCCGCGTTACCGGAAAAATGAAGATACACCAGACGTTGAATAGAACATACATACCAACACTTGTACAATATAATAGTAGATTTTATCTTATCCCAACACTGTTATGGATTTTTTATAGCATTGTTTCTTAATCCATAAATCGCTACACAAAGATGATCTTGCCCCTTATATTTCATTTCTATTCCATGTGACCTTCCTTTTAATAAAACAAATGATTCAACAAACATTATATTTTTACAAATGATTGCACGAAAGAACTAACAAATAATTTCAAAACAAGTTCATTGTGAAAACGTGTCTTATCAAAGAATATCTTAATTGAAGAAGTCTTCGTGACGTTAAATATAATTAGCGGTTTAATTAAAGACTGAAGGTTGCAGACCTAGACTCCTAGATAATTCCTAGTTGTATCTAAAGATTGTGCAATATGCTCATGATCTACAGCATATTTCAAATCGTTTCGCATTGTTTAGTTAATTATATGCAACTTGAACTGCTACTAGCTCTATGAAAAGAAGAAAATCCATTTTAGGTGAAGGGAAAAAAATGCTACAGGTTACACATGTTAAAGGAATGCGGCGAAATAAGAAACAGATCGAACAAAAAAGATGACCGATCATGTCATTAAGAAAGTTCCAAAAGATTGAAGTTAAATAGATGATAATGCAACTAGAATGAGAAAAAGCCAGTATGAGCTAGTCCTAAGGATTTTATGTGCAAAAATGCAGGATCAAATGGTAGTCCAGGGTAAAACAAAAAAAGGAGGACCAGCATTCTTGTGCGAAAATGCAGAAAGATATGCATGGTTGAAGGATGTAATATTAAGAAGGAAGGAAATGAAAACAAAAGATGAAAAAAAGTAGATTTATCATTGGTGTAATTTCATATTTTGGAATAAATATAACCTACTGATGACGAAAATGGTGATAAAATTTTTTGTAGCACCCTCAAATTTAAAGTTATTCAGTTTTCAAAATTTACCAAAATCATTGTATCCAAGCAAAGAGTCATTAAAACACAGAATACAACCATTTAATTAAAATTGCGGAAACCCTGAAAACGTTTCACGGAACCTCAGGGTTTCGCGGAACACAGGTTGAATACCACTGATCTACGCAATCAAGAACTTGACAAATAGATTTCAAGTTAACAGGCAGAAATTAAATATTTTATATTTAAGGGAAGTATACATATGTTTGTTTGAAACGCTGCACCTCGAATAACTCCTTTATTTTAAGAGATACAAAAAATTCTTCAGAAAAAAAGTTAAACTGGGAAAACGGACCCATTTAAGGACTATAATAAGAATTCTGTATCAACGGTTTCAACGGAAATTGTTTCAACTTTTTATCTAAAGGAATCGGTACTTTATTTAGTTTTTTCTTGAAAGTACATTAAATCAGCTTTACAAGTATATCAAAATATCATACTTTAATTTTAACCATTTCAAAATGGCGACCATTTATTTACAAAATAATAAATAACATAAATCCTACAACGTTAAACATAGCAAACTTTAAAAATGATTTTGTTCCATAAAAAAAACAAATAAAACCTGCAAATTTTCTTGCCCGTTTGTACGAGTTTGATGTTAAAGGTGATAACATCAAATCGTTTGTAATTGTGGCTTACGTATTCAAATGAAGAAATGACAGATGTGGTTCTGATATTCGGGGAATGTCAAATAAATTCTGTTAGGGCCAGTAACTCTATAAAAAAATATTAACTAACTAACTAACTTCGGTTTGCAACTGGCCTGACTCACAAGCATTTTGCACCTTATTTTATTATTATTTTTCCAGATATTTAATATACCAAATATAGGCACTTGTGTAAAATATTCACAAAAAAATAATGGAGGAAGTTCTAAGGCATTTAGTCATTATATGCCTGTTTCTTCTTCTGTTACTTTATCTTCTCCGCACGATAAATCTCCTCGTTGATAAATTAAGATTTTTAACGAACAGCAACAATGGCTATTTGCATAAATATCCTCATAGCAATCCGCATTTTGCTGCCATCTGAACTAGTTCTCTGGATGTAATTTCTAATAATTTTCTTAGGTGAGCAATCATCATTTTTACCATCAAACTCATAACCTTGTTAATTAATTTTCTGATCATATTTAGCATCAGTTATCTAAATTCAAAATCTGCTTTCATCTTAGATCAATGAACGATGAAGCTGTTCCTGTCTAGATATTATAAAATCTTATTGATGGGCGTTTTCTATTTACTTAAGTTATAGTGTAATTACCTGTTTTAGATATACTGTCCAATTTTGTTAGATGCCTTAGGATGTAAACAAATGATTTTGATTATAAAGATGGTTTAAGATCCGTTAGAGTTAGATACACCATTATTGTTATTAAAAGACTATAGAAGATAGAACACGTGATAAGAATGAAAGGGGACATAATTATAAAGATCTGAAAAGGAAGATTGAAAATTCGGCGATCCATGAAAATACCTCATAGAAAAACATGACCTCCCAGACCAAAATTTGCTACATCTAGACAATGGTCAATTTGTTTAGTGGAGTACTGCTCGTACTGCGGTCTTTACCGACCCTATTGCTACGCCACTGCACCCAAATTATTTCAGAAAAAATTGATGTGAAGTGTGAATATTCACACATTTCAGGGTTTCGCAGGTATTTAATAAGTGAAGGCGGTATGCTGAGTGTGTAGGACAAATTTTACTTTGTAGTAATCACGGCAAAATGAACGATATTTTTAAAATAATTTATCGTCTGTTAATCATATGACTGGTTATTAAATTTACGCTCTTAAAAATTAAATACAACATTTCTCAAAATATAAGTAGAATTTTGACAAAATAATTTCAACATAATAAAAATGCAAAAAAAAAATTAAATTCACTCCGTACTCGAACTCGAAACCCTTCGTTTCCAACACCAGTGCTCTAACCAATTACGCCATTGAACGCCCTCCATGTGAGTGTCTTACACTGGTATAACTTTTGTACTTTGTGAACCAAAAACCACAAAAAATACGTTATTTTCTGAAAACATAATCCGATCAAAAATTCCTGTTGTACTATTTCGGTTTACACCAATATACATTACTTAGAATTTTTTTAGATTTTTAGTTTAAACCATCTGGGCTACAGGGTGTGGGACAAAATTTTTTTTGCACAATTTTGGCAAAAATCGCATCAAAATAATTTATTTTGCAAAAATAAAAATTTGATCGTTAATCCGCGTACTAAGGGCTTTCATTTGATACCCAACTCAGAATTAAAAAAAAATATTTTTGTTTTCGATGAGCACATATTTGTTTATATTTTTAGGGGGGTATGTTTTTTAGATGTTTTAGTATTTTTCCTATGTGCGGGTCAAAGAGTTGTATAAGCATGCCAAATTTCAACTCTCTAGGTTTAGCCGTTTGGCTACAATTTTTACCGAACAGACAGACAGACAGACAGACAGACAGACAGACAGACAGACAGACAGACAGACGACAAAATGAGGGTATAAGGGTTTTTTGGTCATACCTACAAAACCCTAAAAAACAAGTTTAAAGTTCATTAGTACCTCAAAAACTATAGGCGTACTATAGTTACTATTAGTTATAGTTTTACTTATCCTATTTATTTTGCAATTTTTTGCACTTGTATATAATGGGTGTTTTTTTTTAGAGGTATAGAACTTTAAATTGCAATAAAACAACGATGGATTATTCGATTGACATGAATTTTTTTTTATTCGAAAGATAATCTTGTGGCATTACATTTTAAATATGATTTCTGGCATATGACCGCCACGGCTGGCTCGGATGTAGTCCAATCTGGACGTCCAATTTTCGATGACTTTTGCAACATTTGTGGCCGTATATCGGCAATAACACGGCGAATGTTGTCTTCCAAATGGTCAAGCGTTTGTGGCTTATCCGCATAGACCAATGACTTTACATAGCCCCACAGAAAGTAGTCCAGCGGTGTTAAATCACAAGATCTTGGAGGCCAATTCACAGGTCCAAAACGTGAAATTAGGCGGTCACCAAACGTGTCTTTCAATAAATCGATTGTGGCACGAGCTGTGTGACATGTTGCGCCGTCTTGTTGGTATGATTTAATGTAATGCCACAAGATTATCTTTCGAATAAAAAAAAATTCATGTCAATCGAATAATCCATCGTTGTTTTATTGCAATTTAAAGTTCTATACCTCTAAAAAAAACACCCGTTACATAGTTTTTTTCTTCCAGTTCATATTAGAGATTATAACTTTGCTATAAGTATATACATTCCTTAAAATGATGCTTTCAAATTAAAAGAATCATAATTTTTTTTAACTTTTTGGATACTTAATATAAAATATTAAGTATAAATAGAGTGTAGCCAAGTTAGGTCTCAATTCGTTTTACTCCTATTAAATTTGAAGAAAATGAAACATTTTTCTTACTAATTTAATACATTTTTATCCAGCTTATTACTATTCGACGTACGTTTATTATCTCATTCTCCAGTGTATGAACATTCATGCATTCATGTTATCTCTTGCTAATATTATCAAACATAAAGTCTGTTATTTATATAATTTAAAATTTTGATCATCTGTTTTAAAAATTAACAAAAATGAAAAAATAATGGATATCATTGACATCATTTGCGCACATATTAATCTAAGATACAACTGTAGCCAGCTACGTTACTAAAGGGTGGCTTTTGAAACTATTTAATGATTAATATCTTTCTTATGGAATAAGAAAGTTTTTTTGCTTCATAATATTTTTTTATTGCTATTTTTTGCGGTGCGAATACTTAATTTTACTAATTTATTATCATTCTACAAGTCTATTGTAATATGAATTCTTAATCCAAATAAATAGGTAATAGGCAAACTACAACTGTACTATACAAAAAAAAAAATCATTTGATTTTTATGCACTCCCTGCTGGAAAAGCAGTTAAAAGAATGATTATATCAAATTCTGGCTTCAGACGGATATGAAGAGATCAATTGGCAAAAAAACGAATTTTGATCTACAAAATAGCTGAAAAGACCTAAACTTAATACAGCAACATGGAGGGTTTGTCCAGTGCTGAGGAAGCAATAATTTAAAATTATTAACTGACTCTCTCTTCTAATTCTAATTTTACTCTCAATTTTCACTCTTTCCTCAGTTTTTCATTTTAAAACATAAGTTAATATATATAATTACCATACCAGGCGCGTGCTAGCCTTTCTCTTCTCGTAAGAAATATTTTATGGATCATTTTACTGAATCATCACAGCGAGAAGCGGCGGAACATCATCTGAATACAGCAATAAATAATGACACGCGCCTAATAAAATTAATAATTTTAACTCAAAATTATTTATATTTTATAAGTTAATTAGTATTCAGTGATAGTCAGATGGTTTTGTAATATTATGGATTAGGTCAATAAACTTTTTATGAACAAAGATTTACATAAATTAAGTTTTAGTAAATAAAATTATAAAAAGTTTATAATTAATAATACACCGATTGAACGCGTCACTAAATATAAAAATCTAGGATACATAATTGACGATAAATGGAACAACATTCTTGAAATTAGTTGAAAAATTGAAATAGTCAGAGCGATGTTCATCAAGATGAAGAAAATATTCTGCCCACATGATTTCAATAAGCTTCTTCTCTAAGCTATGTCTCAATTATTTTCTATGGCGGAGAGACATCGACGCTGACCAGGACTGCATTTAAAAAATTAGAGGCTTTCAAGTTTTGGACTAATCGCCATCTTCTGAAAGATCCTAGACAAAATGAGAAAATAGCCAGAAATACTGTTTACGGTGAAGAGGTGAAAATTCGGATACCTGATGTTTCCAAAGTCCTGGGAATTTAGCTATAATTTTTATTATTTTGTTAATTTTCTTCAATATTACCATGTAGTTTTTCAAAATAATCTCCGTTTAACTGAATACATTTATCCCAACGATAAACTAATTTTTTTAAGCCGTCCTCAAAGAACTTTTTCGGTGTTTCCTATTGAATTTCTGTTCTGGTCCCAACAGCCTTGGCACCCATCGCGGCTAAACCTTGCTAACGCCCAAACAATCATGCAAGATGTCATGAACTTGTCGTGTACCTATCCCTAGGCGCACACTAATTTGACGAATAGTCATTCGCCTGTCCTCTTTCAGTAGGTCTTCGACGGCAGTAATGTTTCTTTCATTTACCGACGTGCTTCGGCGCCCACTGCGTGGATCATCTTCTAGTGATGATCTACCGGTTTCAAAACGATTGATCCACCGATAAACAGTACTTTTGGATTCTGCAGACTCACCAAATACTCCTTGCAGACGCTGAATAATTTCTGATGTTTTCACACCTTCTTTCCACAAAAAGAAAATTATTGCTCTTTGAGATTTTGCTGCGTCTTCCATGGTTACAAAAACAGTGCTATGAAAACGCGTCTATATCAGTCGAACACCTAAATCAGACTGAACAGTATTGCACTAGATAGTTGCATAAACATGTCAAGACTTGTCTGGCACCAATAACATTGCCTGTAAGTTCTGCGTAATTTAATTATAGCACAATTCCCAGAATTTATGAAACATCCCTCGTAGGAAATCAGTGACAGAATTTTGAGGTGAAGTGAAGAAAAGACCTTTTTATATTTACGGTACAATAATTTCTTTATTAAATACATTGCCATGAGTGTTTGTGTACTTCTCTTAGTACAATTTATCGGTGCCCTATTCAATTACAATAAGAATATGATAAGTACAATATATTATAAATGTCGATATTTTAAAAACAATAACTAAATTAAAAAAATTCCACTCAAAAAACTAAATAATACGTAATATTTATTAAGTGGAATTTAAAAAATTCAGTAATAATTTACAGTGATAATTTTTTTAAAACATTACAGTATAATTCTTAATATTAACAAAATTTTTGTACAAATAGCTATTCACATCGTGTTTTCAGCCTAACTTTGGTTTCCAAAAAATGTCTAAAATCGTGCAGATCTTTTAGTATTGCACCTTTTTACATTCCACATCATTCGATATCACGATATATACACACTTAAAATATAGTACAAAACAAAACTTAAAACTAAAATTAAAAATTTCGAATGATGTGTGTTCCTGTGCACAATTCGTGTTAAGTGAAATTGCAAGGGTGTAGGAACTTTTGCGTAAAATACTAAGTTGTGATCTCAATCGCCTGATCATTATTATTAAACATTTCGTCCTTTTCTTGTTTTAATTTACTTTCGAAATTATCTATTCTACTCGATAAATCTTCAGTTGGTGTATCTTCTGAGTAAGAAGAATCCTCATCATCCTTTCCAACCACATCAATAACATTATTAACATGAGGAGTATAAAGATGAGTTTGGTTATAAGAATCACCACCAGAATAAGTAACTTTACCCATAAATGATCTAATTTCATCAAAGTACGCGTCTTCTCTTTCATTCTCGTTACTACTTCCAGGAGAATCTGCCACAGCAACAACTCCACTTCCATCATCAGCTTCATGCTTCTTAAGATGTCTATCCAGATTAGTTTGTTGCCCAAAACATCTCTCACACAACGGACATTTGAAGGGTTTTTCTTTATTATGAATATTTCTAACATGTCTCTGCAAGTTCGAAGAGATACTGAAACTCCTTTCGCAATATTTACATTTATAAGGTTGTTCACCAGTATGGGTTCGTAAATGGCGGGTCAAATTAGCAGATCGAGGGAACACCTTCCCACAAAACTTACAGGCATATCTATCTTTCATTTTATTATTAACTTGATGTGGGTTCATTACGTCTTGAAATGATTTTACGTTGCCGAACCCCATTCCAGGTCTTAACATCTCTAAGGACTGACGTTGTTGTGTGAATGGTAAAAAATGAAATCCTCTTGGTGGACCAAATGGTGAAGGTGGTGGAAGAAGTCTTTCGTTATTATTTGGTGGTGGAAATCCATGGAAACCTGGTGGACGACATATGGCTTCGAATAACATTGTTGGATGAATTGGTCTTGGATAAGCCATTGGTGGTGTTACACTTAATTTATCGTACATACTCTGTGGAGTTTCTTTAACTTCTTCTATTTCCATTTGTTCTGGTTTTTCTTCTACTGGTGGTGTTTTTACTTTAGGAGGAGTTAAAACCTTTTCAGGTTCTTTTTTAATTGATTTTCTACCAACAGTTAAATCAAGAGGTTGTTCACTGGATTCGTTTTCTTGTTTTAATTCTTTGTAGTCATGTTTTGATAAATCTCTTGGGATTGTATCTTCTTCTTCAGATGTTTCTGGTTTTAAATGTTCTCGAGGGTTGTTAAAGATATTATTGCTTTGAGGAGGTCGTGCAGGTGATGGTGTTAAATGTGAAGAGGCTTCTTCAGCAGTTGGAGGAGATACTTTAGCCAGTATTTGACTAACACTATTAGGTGGTGTAAATCTTTCTTTAATGCTAGGAGAACGTCTCTCTTGACTTGAGGTGCTTAATCTACGAGGAGATAGTAACTTTTGAGTCTCTTCCGTTGGTAATTTTGGAAATTGATTAAACAACAATGAATTATTAAAGAATGGTGTTGGTGGTCCAGTTGGGTGTAGACTTGGATGTAACATCGCTGGGTTGTATGGGTTGAATGCCGTTGGGAAGAACGGAATACCCGCTGGTGGACGATACATTAAGAATGGATTTTGTGCGTTGTTTGGCATTGGTAGACTGCTTATTGGATGTGGTGGTTGGACTGAGAGTCCTGGTCCAGTGTTGGTTGAATCACAAAATCTTTTGTGTTTGGATAGTGATGTCACAGTTGAGAAAGATTGGTTACATTTGACGCATTTGATCTGCATTCGACAATCTGCGTGCATACGCTTATGCCGACACAGATTAGAGAACTGGGTATAGGCCTGAAACAAAAGTTCAGGTCTCATCAATTTTAAACATTAAAATATTTGTTAGTCACACTCAAAGTCAACAATTAAGCAAAAAAAAAATAGTTAATTAAACAAAATATATATAGAAATGTCCCAAGAGAAATTTATCAAAATTCAAGCGCGTATTCCTTAATTTTAAACAAAAAAAGGTTATATCAACATATGTTCGATTCAAAAAAGTTACAGAGCAAGAGTATGAACATGTAAAAAGATGCAGCCTGCGCCAATAAGTAAATAGGAATCTTTGAAACGATATTTACCAACTTGCAAGTCAATTGGCAGTCATTTTTTATATCTGTTGATAATTTACAGACCGCCAACATATATAAGGGATGGTTTTGTGATCATACCGATTTAGACATTTCGAGATTTCGATGGATCTCCACGAATTTAGGTCCCTACATAACGTTTTGACTATTTTTAGCATGATGTCTTTCGGTCTGTCTGTCTGTCTATCTGTCTGTTTGTCTGTTTGGCTGTTTGTCTGTCTGTCTGTCGGTCTGTCTGTCTGTCGGTCTGCCTGTCTGTCGGTCTGTCTGTCTGTCGGTCCGTGTACACGTGCAGAGCAAATTCGGCTAAAAGGATTTTTATGAAACTTCATATTTAAGCTTTTGACATCAATGGCAGATCATGACAGAGTTAATCAACTTTTGGTAAAAATCGGTTAACTAAAAATGGGAGTTTACTCGTGTCGGTTTTAAGATTTTTGCGAATATTTCGAAACACCAGCATTGGGTAGTTACTATGATAGGAACTTTTATAGTAACATGTTACTAAATATTGTAGTAACTTTTGTGTTACGGAATACGAAATACCCCAAATTTACTATGATAGTAACTGACCTTGCTCATAGTGACAAATTTAGTTACTAAGATCATAGTAACTGACAAACCAATTCTGAAACTCAGTTACTATGATAATAGTAACTAAATATGTCACTATGAGCAAGGTCAGTTACTATCATGAATGAAAGTCATTATACTTTTTATAATATTTTATCTTGTAGTAACGATATTACACAGTAAATTTTTACAGAATTGATCTATTAGTTACAGAATTGGTCTGATAATATAACTTGTCTTTGCAGATAAGACGAATAATCAAAACGAATTACTTCAGAGAATTTTAAATGCTGCAGCTGTAATAAATGCTATAAATGTCCTATTGCTCTTGCACAATTAAGTTGCAGATGATCTTTTTGAAAAATTATTGTGATTTATTTAGCAATTACTTAGTTATTATTTGAATTTTTCCCAAAAAAATGTTATATATCTAATGTTTTGCATTTATCATTCAACACACCATTACTCTATAACTTTTTCGAATCGGACCTATGATCTTTTCTTGACACACACCATTTTGACAGATTTCTCCTGGGACACTATATAAAATAATTCTAAAATAAATTGTTTTTGTGTTACCTTAAAGCATACTTCGCACTGGAAGGGTTTAACTGACGAATGTATATGAGTATGTTGTTTTAGTCCAGAGGATGTGGCAAAAGTTTTCCCGCACTCTGGACAAGCGTGCGATCGAGCTCCAACGTGGTGAGTACGGATATGTCTTTGAAGATTACTTGGATCAGTAAATACCTACAAAAAAAAAGTCTTTAGAACTATCATTTCTTTGGAACAGAGTTTTTTGGATAGATGTATGAGTGTTGACCTACCTTGGTGCAATTTTCACATGGATATTTCCTCAAATCTCCATGTGCTATCGCTCGATGTCTCAGTAGGCAAGGTCTGTGCGAGTAGGCTCTTGGACAAAGTTCACAGCGATATTGCTCTGGTGGATAGCGGTGTGATACAACTAAATGTTCATCCAATCTGCAAGAAAAAATATTTTTAATATAAAATTCTAAGTAACTAACATGTTCCAAAATAAGTGTCGGAAATTTAATCAAAAATTTTATAACTATAACTTCTAATAAACTCATTAGTCTAAATAAGAACCCTATTGTGCAGTTCAGCCAATAATATACAAGTTTGTTTATACCAGTTGCATAAAATTCTGTGGTTTTGGAGGATTTAAAGTCAAAATAGTCCTTTTCTGCAGCACTCTGGTTAGCATACATGTAATTCTTGACGAAAGCAAACAACAACTCAAAAAATAAATAAATAAAATATCCAAATTTTCAGACAAGTGATTATCAGTGGAGACAAGTCAAATGAGAATGGTGAGTAAGATTATTATTATTTATTATTATTATTATTATTTATTTAAAAAGAACTGAAGCCAATGGCTTGTTAAGAACAATGCAAGAAGCCAATGCAAGATTCAGTTCTACAGATCAACTTGTTTGGTTTTTATAGGGTCACATGTGAAACGCCCGATCATACTTTGCATGAGGATGGAAATATATGGTAAACAAGACCTGATATTTAACAGATTAGGAAGAAGGTGTATATGATTCGTCAACTACTCTATCGATATTATGTATAGGTTACGTCAAAAACTTGAAGGGCGAAAAAACAACTTCTTTTTTGGAAAAAAACTGATACAGAATTCAACAAAATGATGCCAGCAGAATCTAGAAAATTTGCACAAGATTTTATTAATTTTTTTATCAAAACTCTTAACTATTTAGAATCAAATTTTGATTTTTCCAATTCAAATTACTTAATGAAGCCATTTTCTTTAAAAACAACAAATTTAACATATGATCATAATAAATCTGCCGCAAAGAGTTTGAAAATTACAGACGCTTTAGATATGGACATGAATTTATAGATACAAAGGACATTATCGAAAAACAGCTGTCTTACAAAAATAAGCCTGTAAACAAAATGTGGACTGATATTTTTGAAGCTAATAAGTTGGAAACTAATTCTTGCAGTTATAAGAACTCATTGGACTGATAAAGGCTGCAAGTAAAAGTTAATTTTAAAATTGATTGCATTAATTTTATAAAAGAAAAAAAATTATTTATTAAAAAAAAAAAAAAACGAAAAACGTGATGAGAAAAAAAAAATTTGAGCCAAAAGAAAAGATTTTCAAGAAATCTGATGAGCAATGAGCAATGAGCAATGAGCAAGGAGATCGAGACAAACGTTGATAAAAAAACAGGATTTCTAATAAAAGCGAAAGGATGTCGAGAAACCTCATAGGCAAAAAAAAGATATCCAGAAATACGATTAATAAAAAAAAAATCAATCAACCGGTTGAGCAAAAAAAAAAAGGATTTCAAGACAAACTTGTTGATAGAAAGAAAATAATTTCGAGTAACCTCATGAGAAAAAAATAGAATATCATCTATTTAATAAATTAATGAACAAAATCTTCCCAATAAAAAGAATGGTGATTTCGAAATTTTCCGGAACAAACCAGAAGTACAGGATATCAAGGACAACTTTGATTTTTTAAATAGGAACATTCGATCCATCCTCCGAAGATCGTCGTCTCAATATTTACTCAATATTTAAATTTTTTAACTGAAAAAAATTATTTATATCATCTTAGAGGCAAACGTTTACATATTAAAAAAACATAATGAGAATGAAAGAGTACAAAACAGTAAAGGAGTTTTGAGCAATAAAATTATTATTATTATTAAAAACGGAAAAGTAGTTCGGAAAATATTACTATATTACTGGAAAAGACAATGAAACGTATTACATTCATTTATAATATGTAATTTCATTAATATGTAAAAAACATTAAATAAACTAAATTATTCTTTTGGTTTTTTGTCCCGGGTTGTTTCTTCAAAAAGTTGGTTACCTTAAGGCGCATCCCCACTATGCCGCAGTTTGCCAGTTGGCAAGGCCAGCCGGCAATGCCAACTGGCAAAGCCAACTGGCAAAGCCAGTGGCTGTATACACGTCCACATCTGTGTTGGCATTTAGTTTAGTCGCACAATGTTCACCGAGGAAGATTTACTAATTGCTTCAGCTGCTGTTATCATACTTGACAGTGAAGAAAAAATACGCAAAAGGCGCAAACGACTGTTTTGGGCACGTCCAAGTCTTCAAAGTAGATCACGCACCGGGCTTATTACATTCCCTCTCTTTTTTTATTTCACGCGAAAAATGACACACCAAGTTTTTGATTTTTCTATCAATTTCTTCTTTTTGTACTCCAAAACTAACCGCAATTTCCAATAGAGCGTCACATCTCTTATTCCTGTCTTTATAGTCCTTTAAACGACAGTCCCACAAAACAGGACGATCCAGGAAACACTTTTTCGTTTGTCCACTCCATCTATAAACAACGTTGCTCATATGCGTCTGAATCACAACCTGAATTTGAGCCTAAAGCCGCGTGATGCCAGTTGGCACGTCCCCACTCACCGTGCTTATCGGCTTTCTTTGAAGGAGACCGACACTCGAGCGATTCTCGTTGGCATGCCGCTGGCACGATGGCATGTGCCAACGGTCACGTCCACACTATGCCGCAGTTTGCCAACTGGCAAACTGCGGCATAGTGTGGACGCCGCTTTAGATGCGCTCGTACCAATACCCAGGCTACCTAGTTCTCTTCTCAATCAGAAGCATGGTGTTGTAAAAAATTCAATAACCTTCAAAATAATTATGAGATCAAAAATTCCAGTTCTTTTATTCCGACTCCCATTAATATGCATTACTCAATATTTATTTCAGATTTCTAGGCTACTCCTCTGGGTTACAGGGTGTAGAGCAAGAGTTTGTTTAGTACATTTTTGGCCAAAATCGTGTTAAAGAAATTTAAAAAAAAATATTTTCGTAACCTTTTAAGGTCTTTTGTTCATACCTACAAAACCCTAATCATTTATTTTTTACATATTCTTTATCAGTATTCAGAAAGTCTACCTTATTTGTAATTTATTATGAACACATTTCTTTGAAAGTTAATATATAACTCCCTAACTGCAAAATAATGAATAAAATAACAACAATTTTATATTTCTTACAAACACAATCGCATTCTGTCACTACAATTCGTCATTTCCCATCCATAAATATTTAAATAAAAAAATATCTATTTCTATTTAGAGAGAAACGTACTCAAATCCAATTAATAAATTATTCATAATATTGTCACCTCGAGTGGACTGAGGTAGTCATCAAAATTATTTTCCGATAGCTTACCGTACCGCCAGTTGTATTGTTTCTCATGCCATCAAAAAAGTAATAGGCTAATAATGATTTAACACGAAAGAGGAATAATAGGAGGGTAGGATATGGGGTCGAGGAGGGAGGGAAGAAGTGAAGTGACAAAACTCAAGTGTATATCGCGTGATTGTCATTATTTTACTTTTGAATTCTTCCCTCAAACTTTATTGGATAACTTTTAATAGTTTGGATAGGATTCAAGGCACTTGGGCACAATATATAAAATATAGGCGGTTTCTTTGGTTTAACTAGATTTTCAAATCTAGTTATTTTCACCGATTTAAGCTTTTGATCATTTTGTTTAGGTAAAGCCCACTTCAATATATAAAAAGGTAGCTAGTGACAGCTTATGAAAATTTAAATTCCATTTAGTTACGTTTAAAGGTTTAGAATAGCCTATATCAGTGGTTCTCAAACTTTTTAAATCACAGAATCCTAGCTCTCACTCTGCTCTAGGGTGACCATTCGTCCCGCTTTTGATTGGGTATCCCGCATTAAGATGCGTCCCGCAAAAGTCCCGCATTCTAACATTTTGTCCCGCATTGTAACATGTATTTGAGGACCTTTTTTTTTGCTCTTCACTTGGATTTTGGGAGGTGAGGACCTTTTTTTTGCTCTTCACTTGGATTTGGGAGGTGAGGACCTTTTTTTTGCTCTTCACTTGGATTAGGAAGGTGAGGACTTTTTTTTGCTCTTCACTTGGATGTGGGAGGTGAGGACCTTTTTTTGCTCTTCACTTATATTTGGGAAGTGACCACCTTTTTTTGCTCCGTCCGGCATTGCCTTCTTAAGAAAATGGTCACCCTACCCTGCTCTCATTTCTTCGTAATATATTTCTGTATATTTTATGTTAATTTTAAGTTCGTGGCACCCCTGTCATGTACCTACGGTACCCTAAGGTACCACGGCACCTATATTGAGAACCACTGGCCTATATAGATGTACAATATGTAACATACATACGTATTGGTGTGTGAATTAATTCGGTCCGTTTTATTCCCCCCAAGAAAAGAATTTATTGTGAAAAAACATAATAAAATACACTATACAAAGTATTTGCTATTGCTTGCTATTATTTTTTCCCATCTGTCTGGCAGTTGTTGTATTCCGTGACGGAAAAATGACTCGTCCTTCGAAGCGAGCCATTCATTGAGCCATTTCTCTATTTCTTCATAATTGTTCAAGTGCTGACCCGAAATCCCGTGTGCCATCGATCTGAAAAAGTGATAATCTGATGGAGCAATGTCTGGTGAATGCGGGTGAGGTAAAACGTCCAAGCCAATTGCTTCCAAAGTGGCCTTCACAATCTTTCCAACATGTGATCTAGCGTTATCATGCTGGAGAATCACTTTATCGTGTCTCTTTGTATATTCCGGCCGCTTATTCTTCAATGCGTTGCTTAAATGGAGCAATTGTTGTTGTAAAAGTTCGGCAGTGATGGTTTGGCTTCTGTTTTAATAGCTCATAATACACTACACCCTTCTGATCCCACCATATACAGAGCATTACTTTCTTGCCATGAACATTCCGCTTTGGTATCGATGTGGATGGTTTTCTTGAGTCGCAAATGAATTTCCTTCGTTTGGGATTATCAAAATATATCCAGTTTTCGTCTCCAGTCACAATACGATGCAAAAAACCTTTTCGTTTTTGCCTGGCAAGATTTCAGACATGGTTTTGGGTCTTCCGATGTCCCTTTCTTATTTCGTATCTTCCTTATTTGTAAATCTTTCCCATGGCTGCCAAACGCACAGAAATTGTTGATCGATCAACATTCAATAATTGCGCGAGCTCATGTTGCGATTAACACTGATCTTCATGGACCGCCTGCAATTCTTCGTCGTCGAACTTCTCCGTCTGACTTGGACGAGGTTTGTTATCGACACTGAAATCATCACTTTTGAAACTTCGAAACCATTCTCTGCATAATTTATCGGTGGGAGCACTTTCACCATAAGATTCTACGAGCAATCGATGAGTTTAAGCGGATGATTTCAACAAATGAAAACAGAAGATGAGAACTTCCCGGAAATGATGCTTTTTTGGCTCGAATTTCGACATTTTCGAATCAGATAAATATGATGTTATTGTTACAAACCCAAACGTTTATCAACTGAATATTATTGCCATATGTCAACACTAAAACATAAAGCCAGTTGGAGACATTAGAGGTTAGAAATTTACATAGTACAGCAAGTGACCACCAGATGAACCGAATTAATTCACACACCATACCCAAAAATTAATTTATGTATTAAACATTGGGAGAATTTACTTGATCGACGCTGGCACAAATGGTTCAATATAGAAATTTAAAAATTAAGCAATGCAACTTTCGGATGGCGAGAAAGAACTATTATCTTATTTCACTCGCTCTACTCACAGCTGCAAAAGAAGCCCTTCATATTAAAACTATTAGAACCATATACAATAACATTTTCAATTATTTAATTCACTCAAAAAATATGTTAGAAATACTCTGAATTGGCAAAAGCAAATAACAAAATCTCCTTCCTCCCTATTTCTCTGTTAATAATTGGCTGTGTTTGCGTGATTATTGGCAGTTGTAAGGGTGCAATCAGGGTGATCGTTGTGACATCGCGTCCTCTACTTCATTGCCCGGCGACACGACAGGACAGTACAACCACAATTCAACGGATGTCCGTATCTGACCAAAGTCCGAGTATTTTCGTGGTTTTTCACAGAAATTTGCGGTTAAAAATATTCTAAATAGATAAATATAGGATAAGATAGAATAATTAAAGGAAAAATGAATGGGTTTTTCTAATAAATATCATGGCTTTGAGGTATTGAACTATATCTGGGAAATTCTATTTTCGTTATTAATTTACATTTCATTAATAAGTTTTTATTAATGAATTTTATATTTATAAAATAATGATGTAGGTAAAAGAGGACAAAATGATAAAGATGAAAGAAAAATATATGTAATTCAAAAAAAAAAAAAACATTAAGCTGGCTGCAAAAGAACGATTTAAATGTTGACTTGAAAAATGACTTGGGCACAGTGCAACGAAAACTTTTGCAAAACTTCAGCAGGCCTACGGAGAGAGTGTTTTGTCAAGGACCCTGGTTTATTTGTGGTTTAAGGCATTTTCAGAAAGAAGAGAGTTGATTGAAGATGAATCACGCAGCGAAAGGCCTTCATTTTCAAGAACCAATGAAAATTTCGACAGAATCCGGAATCTTGTGCGTTCAGATCGTCGGTTAACAGTCAGAATGATCAGGGAAGAGTTGAATTTGACTCACACTACCGTTCATCAGATTTTGACCAATGAATTGGGGTTGAGGAAATGACGACAATGCGCTTTGTCACACAGCAATTTCAATAAACGAGTTTTTGGTCAGTAAAACCATTCATGTGGCTCCTTATTCGCCTGACTTGAGTCCTTGTGACTTTTTCCTCTTCCGAAGATTGAAAAATCACCTCAAGGGACGTCATTTTGGGACACTCGAAAACATTCAAACGTCTGTAACCGACCAGCTGAAAGCTATTCCAGTATCCGAGTTCCAGCACTGCTATGAGGATTGAAAAAACCGTCTCCAGCGCTGTGTGGCTTCCCAAGGAAGTTATTTTGAGGGAGACAATATTGAATTGTAATTCTATTCGAATAAAAATTTAAAAAATTCAGTCCGGTTACTTAATTTACATACTTTTGCAGTTAAATTCTATATTACGGTTCTGTAATGTCGTGAAAATCCATGTTTACCCATTAATAAATAATAATCGAGATACAAAAATGAAATAGAGATAAATAGAATAATGTCATCACGCATCGTTTTCTACTTTGATAGTTCAGTATGATAAGGGAAGAGGGCTAATTAAATACTGGGTGAAATGTAAGTGACGCACTTCCCCATAAGCGACAATTGCTCGCCCGGGAATAAATATAGGTAGCTAGGGACACCTGGGTTAGTCACTTTGCTCAATGCGTGTTTCACACGATACTAACGTTATCACGAAATCTATCAAAGGTTTAAGTAAAAATAGGGAGGATTAAGTGGACACGTTTTAGTTATAAATTATTATAAATGTATTTGATTAAGAACAATGTACGGCAAATATTTTCAAAAAAGTCAATAGAAAAACATCTTGAAAGGATGAGGATCCATTCTGAATACCACAGTAGTGCGGATTCGGGTACAGCGACGTACGACCATGTGCCACAACAAGAATACGACTACGTGGAAAGATACATTAAAAATATTTTCCTGAATTTAAATACTTACAGGTCGATATCATTGAATGGTTTTTCGCAAACGAAACAGCGAATATCAGGAGAATCCTCGTCTTCTGCTTCTTCTCTTTCGTCTTCAACCGTTCCACTGTGCTGGGAAGCTAAAACAAATAAAAAAATTAATTAATTAATAATCTACTAAATTTTAATAGTTATCAAATTATACTAAGATTAAATTCAAGGATATATAGGTTATTGTAAAAATAAGAATAAAATTGTTAGCCTGAAAAGTGTTTTCTCCACAACCACTATACAATTTACCAATTGTAAAACCAGTTTTGCAATGCAATGTTTACATTAAATAAGTGCAATATAACTTCCTAAAAAGTATTAAAATAGAGGCCAATGTGCGGCAAATTAAATTAAAATTAAACAAACAATAAATTTTTAAAAAATCAGTTGTGCCTAACACAGGACCGACCGCCATCATAGTACTTATATAACATACATTCTAGCAGCAGAGTAGAAATAACTTGGCCTAATATTTTCTAACAGATATTATTTATAATGACCATGGAAACCCAGCAAACATTTTTATACGGGCCAGTACTGGTAAAGCACATACTCCCCGGCATTGAAAGTAATGGGCCAGTGCTGGCATTTCGTACTGGGCCAGTACCCCGGTGTCCCGTGGCCCTTAGCTGGCCCATTGATGTATCAGTTGCTGGCCCAGCAACGGTAAAGTGCATTGAAAGTAATGGGCCAGTGCTGGCATTTCGCACTGGGCCAGTGCTGGCATTTCGCACTGGGCCAGTGCTGGGATTTTGCACTGGGCCAGTACCCCGGTGTCCCCGTGGCCATTAGCTGGCCCATTGATGTATCAGTTGCGTCCCGAGGACAGTCTTCGGGACACCGGGACAATTGACCGAAAACCGGGACAATCCCGGAAAACCGGGACGGATGGTCACCCTAATTAGTGGCAATATTTATTTCTGACGGACCAGTGCTTATATTATACCCACTCTCTAGTGTTTCAAATGTAACATATGTGTACTTACCCAGTATTAAAATAAATTAATGGTTAGGTGCAAAATAAATACTCTTTTGACCATTTTCACCATCGTTGAATAAATTTATTTAACAAATAAAGTTAACAATATCGCATCGGTTTTAAACTATTAATGAAGAAATTAACATTGCTGTCAATAGAATGATGCGATATTGTTAACTTAAGTTGTTAAATAAATTTATTCAACGATGGTAAACCTGGCCGATTGTAAATTGTATTAACAGTTATAATTTATTGATTTATTTATAAATATTAAATAAATATAATTTCAGGAATAACAGGAATTAGTTTATTTAATTTATTAATTTAATGAAGAATTTTAAGAAAATGGTTTTCTGCCATTTCGGCCAAACCAATTGCATCCTAAAGATAAGGGGTGACTAATAATTTTCGCCAATATTCGTCTTGTATTATCTACCACATCTTTCCCCCCTGACTTGAAGAGTGCCAACCTAAAGAAATCATACTTGTTAAAATAAATTCAATAATCAAATTTTATAAGCAATAATGCTATAAGCTGTTCACTTTTGTAAGAACAAACTAGATCTGGTTATTTTGGTGATTTTTATAGTGTATTACTGACTTTTAGAAACTTGGTTATATTGTAAAAAAAGCTTTACAGTTTTGGATTAAGTTTGTATTATTTTAGGTTGGTATTATATTTACAAAATATTTAAGATGTCACTATTCAAAATGAAATATGACACATTATATTTTTTAAATGACATATTTAAAATCTTGTAACAGATTTATTAATAATTGAAAATTTTATTACATGAAAAAAACTATGATTGAACTAAACTAAAAATTAAACAATTTAACATGAAATAGTTTGTGTAAACTACGTCCTTAAATCTAACAAAACACACACAAATCACAATAAAAAACTGTATAATGTTCACAAAACAAGAACTATTCAAATACACATCTTAACAAACGTCCACCAACACGTATCAACTTATACTGGCCCTCGAAGGCCAGGCGGTTAGGGCGTTTTATGACTAAGAACAATCAGACTTTTCAAATTATTACATTCAAAAAAAGTTTAGTTTTAAGTAAAAAGTATAAAAATGTTTGCTTGGATTAATACAAATAAGGAGTGCTTATAAAATGCTGGTTAAGTACTTCGTATAGGCGGAATGCGAAATACAAATGTGAAGTACATTATTAATACTGGCGTTGCACTTACTTTTGGTGCCAGCAGTAAAAGCAGTTTGCCGGCATTCGGCCGTTAGTTAAATGTTTGCTGGGAACGTTACATATAAGTATGAAAAAATTGATATTAGAAAAAATTTCGAAAAATTTTTCAAAAATGTTTCGTTTTATCAAAAAATGTCTCAAATAAAAGTTGTTAGTTATTGCTTTTATAGTAACTTTTGTTAAATACATTTTTTCGAAATATTTTTCTGTTGTTAAATATTCCCAAAAATCTTAAAATCGACACGAGTAAACTCCCATTTTTAGTCTACCGATTTTTAGCAAAAGTTGATCAACTCGTGTCATTGACGTCAAAAGCTTAAATATGCAGTTTCATAAAAATCATTTTAGCCGAATTTGCTCTACACGTGTACACACAGACAGACAGACGGACGTACGAACGGACGGACGGGCAAACGGACGGACGGATCAGCTAAAGAAGTCACAACGTTATGTAGGGACCTCAATTCGTGGAGATCCATCGAAATCTCGAAATGTCAAAATCGGTATGATTACAATACCTCCCTTATATATGTTGGCGGTCGGTAATAAGTTTAATTAATTGATTAATTTGTTATGTAATATAAATTCTTTGTTAAAATAAAACGTTTGTTAAAATAATTATTTGTTATTATTATTTATTTATTTTTTTCTTTCTGGTTGTCGTGGAGAAAGTAGGCTCTGTGACTCGGTTGGAAGAGAAAATTCGATGTTCGTGGTTCCTCACGCTCGCCTGCATTTTTTTATTTTTTCTCTCATTCCACCCTTAATATACTAGTCTATTTTTTTATGGGAATAGGCAGATAGTTTGGCCATATTTAACATCGAAAAGAGACCAATCTTGAACGCCTACTCGTACAAGACTCAATGGAAGGAGAACGTGTGATCGTTAACAAAACGGACCAAATAAATAAAAAATCTCAAGTATATAAAACCTGGAAAGTAACAATACTTGAACATTGTTTTTAAAATACAGCGGCCAAGTTAACAAGACCTAAAAAATCGTTGCTTATGCAAATTTAGCGTATTTTCTCTCCGGACGTGCTTAGCATACATCTATTAGTAGGACCTAAAGCGATGCAAACAAAAGACATAGACATAGAGATCATAACACGCAAAAGGAAGTTAACTGATCCAAAAATCATTTTACAATATTAATACCTTCGTGTTGAGGATTTTTTAAAAATTATTAAAAACAGTGATATCTGTTTTTAAATCTTATGATCATGTGTAAACTAGGAGCCATGTATTTGTGGTCGAGAGTCAGTGATAAGCATTGTTATAATCTGTGTACATACGTGCCACGACACGACATACTGTACATCGCGTGCCTCCAGGATAATATCAGGATGAATTTAATTATAGTTAAAATACAGATACATACATTTTTAATAATTTCGACTGATCTGAATATTTATTGAACCATAGAATTTTTTAGCTATTCATTTTGTTTAACAGACCCACATTGCTGCTAAAAACGCAATTTTTTCTTAAAATCATTGTTAATTATATCGGAAATTAGTGATATGTTGATCTGAATATATCAATGAGCGAGGGGTGATATTATTATTTCGTATGGTATAATACCTAGTTGCCATAGATTTTCAGGTGCCGACTAGCGCTCGCTGGCATAACCTAATGACTTCTTTTACGGTAGCCAAGACCGCCGGGTTTACATGCCCTCTGAAGCACGCCCCATATTCCCGAATATTAACTCAGAGATACAGGTACTCATTTTAGAGAAGGCTGCACTCAGCCATCTCTTTGTTATTGGTCGACGGTTGCAACAGTCAAGATTTTTTGAAAAATCTTTTGCCTTTACTGGTGATCTAACTGACGACCCCACACTTACAAAGCGAATGCATTGACCACCACGCTACTTCAACCGCCGATAGGGGACGATAGAAGACCAACGATATTGGCATATCGAAGAAATTCGTTCATTTTATTTTAATCAAAGAGTTGGGTTTGCAGAAGCTATCTAGAAGATACATAAGTGTCGCGTTTGCTATCTGCGGCGAACAAACTCAATTTTCTCAGACTGGTTTGGACAAGTTTAATAAAAACCTGCCGGAGGAAGAACCATGTGTAAACAAGTTAATGATGGTGGCCGTAGCGGTCGGAAAACAGCCACAACACCCAAAATTAACAGAATCCACTACGTCGATTTAAAAGACCGGCAAATTAAGTTGTCAGAGGTAGCAGAGATACTTAGCACATCGAAGAAACATATGCATTTTATTTTAACCGATGTATTGGATATGAAAGCAGTTCGATAGATGGGTGCCGCTTTTGCTCTCTGTGAAGAACAAATTCAAATTTCAGGTTGGTTTGGATAGATTTAATAAAAATTAGGTGTATTTTTGGTGTCAATCTTTGACCATGGATGAGATGTGGGTACAATATTATACCCCAGACACCAAGGAACAGTTCAAAAAGTGGAATCATCGCAGTTTCTCGACTTCAAAGAAGGCAAAAGTGGTCCCACCAGTCGAAAAAATCTTGACAATCATTTTTTAGGATGCGAAAGGAATCTTATATACCTCCCAAAGGGAAAAACTCCCTTTTCAAAACAATTAAGAAGACGCAAAAAATATAGTTATAACAAGTTTCTTACACAAAACTAACATTCTGAAATAAAATTAGTAACAATGAAACTTTGCAGCGATTTTTATCTTATAAGATATTTTAAAAATAATTCTTATGTAACTGTAAATAAACAAATTTCGTTATAGACCAGCGTTTCTCAACTGAAAACGTACCTCGGACCAGTAAAATATTTAATTTTCTACCCCGGACCCCTAAAAATAAATGTACTATTAAACAAATTGTATATGTAGAGTTTACATATACCTTAGTAATAAAAAATCTCAGAAAATTAACCAAATACACAGAAAATGAACAAAAGATCATAAAAAAATTAACAAAAATCTCAAAAATAATATTTTATAAACCTTTCGCGGGCCATTTAAATTTTGCTAAGGACCACCAGTAGTCTGCTGGTTGAGAAACACTGTTATAGACGACGTATGCATATTGATGTATAGCTTGTTACTAATTATATTACAAATTGTTAATTTTATATTAGAAACTTTGGCGGTTATGTGTAGCGTTAGCAGATAATACTTTGCAGATCTGGACCATAAAAAAAAAATTTTTTTGCACTATTTTTCAATCGGCCTCCGTAGGTGGTCCGCGATTACTAAAAAGTTAAGAAACCCTGTTTTACTGGATTTATGCTCGTTCCTTGTCACAGGTCCAATTTATATTATTTCTTCTTTTTCTTTATTATCTGCATGATCAAGTTGGCAGTTCTTTATTTATTGAATGAAATAATTTTTTATTTTTATGTTTTCATGTATTTATTTATTTCAATATTAAATATCAGTAAACAGTGTTACTATATAAACAATTATATTTTTTCTGTTTAGATTTTATATAATTTTTATGTTGATTTTATGTGAGCTGTTTATTAATGGGTGGATTTGATATTTATTGGCGGAAAAAAGTTAATTAATTGATATTGGATTTATAATATATAGAGTTGTAGATATAAATTAGTTATTATAAATATACGAGTTTGTTAGAAAAAATTCTATTGTTTATTGAAAAGGTGTGAACCTGATTGTTTTCTAATGTAATATATTACAATTATTTCAATTACATTAATTTTATTACAAGATTTAAAATATGGAGGGAAATATGGCAAAAGGGTTATGTTGGGTTAACTTTTCTCTTTTCTGTTAATTAATTAGCTCTAGCGTTTCACTAGTATTTCTAGGCCAATTTTCTTTAGTCCGTCACTGGTTGGCCTCACATATAATCTGAAATTTTTCACTTGGACTACAATCCAGAACAGACTGGGATTTAATATTTGACCACGAAATTACCAACCCAACCGGCCCGTTTGTAGCAAAATCAATCAATAGCCACAAAATCCTTTCGGCGCACCGGGGATTTTCTCAAATTCCAAATGGCTCCAGATCCCGGACTAAATACTAGTCTTTCTTTCAATAAATATTAACTATTAATTATATTTTATGTGTAGCTCTGTTGAAGAAATAAAATATTTCGAAACTGGTCAGCTAGATCTAATACAAGCCATACAACCTTTTCCACACAGTAACCATTAACATTTTGAGATATCTGAAACGGGATTTGAACCTGGGACCTTTGGACTTAATGACACAACTGTAATACTTTACGGA
Organism: Liopterus haemorrhoidalis; assembly: GCA_963971575.1. Classification (NCBI taxonomy): domain Eukaryota; kingdom Metazoa; phylum Arthropoda; class Insecta; order Coleoptera; family Dytiscidae; genus Liopterus; species Liopterus haemorrhoidalis. Next base: position 41,901,655 of record OZ020619.1, read on the forward strand.
GAAATAATTAAAATAATAAAAATTAAATACCTAGTTAGCTTTGATAATCTTCCACTAATCTTATCACTGTCTTCAAGAAGTTTTTTTTTTCTAAGTTCACAATTTCTTTTTCAAGTGAAACACTCCACAGGTATTTGAACACTGATAATGATATAAATTGTACATATTCCATATAGTACAACATGTGCATATGAGCATGATATGAACTCACCCTATTGGTTGAATGGGGGTGGTCTTTGTCTATCCTGATGGGGAAACAAAGACAGGTGTAGGGGCCAGAGAATAGGAACGCCCACGGGGTAATTGTTTATACGGATTTATGAAAAACTTGGGAAAATTAATGCAAAAAGATATTAGTTTTAAACGCAAATATGAATCCAAATATATCGCAGAACATATTCGCATGAAATCTATCGAAGTATGAGAAGCTGACGTGGATAAAACAGTTGACAGAGCACATGAAGAGGATGACAGACTGAATGACAAAGAGGAACTTGGATGATATCTCTTGGTTTGCGTCAATTGTAAAATCTACTATCCCTGATAAATAGGTTGTTATTTTAAATATCAACCAAGAGTGTTTTGTGTTTTTAGGGTTTTGTAGGTATGACCAAAAAACCCTTATACCGTCATTTTGTCGTCTGTCTGTCTGTCTGTCTATCTGTCTGTCTGTTCGGTAAAAATTGTAGCCAAACGGCTAAACCTAGAGAGTTGAAATTTGGCATGCTTATACAACTCTTTGACCCGCACATAGGAAAAATACTAAAACATCTAAAACACATACCCCCCTAAAAATATAAACAAATATGTGCTCATCGAAAACAAAAATATTTTTTTTTAATTTTGAGTAGGGTATCAAATGAAAGCCCTTAGTACGTGGATTAACGATCTAATTTTTATTTTTGCAAAATAAATTATTTTGATGCGATTTTTGCCAAAATTGTGCAAACAATTTTTTGTCCCACACCCTGTAGCCCAGATTGTTTAAACTAAAAATATAAAAAAATTCTAAGTAATGTATATTGGTGTGAACCGAAATAGTACAACAGGAATTTTTGATCAGATTATGTTTTCGGAAAATAAGGCATTTTTTGTGGTTTTTGGTTCACAAAGTACAAAAGTTATACCAATGTAAGACACTCACATGCAAGGCGTACGATAGCGCAATGGGTTAGAGCACTGGTGTCGTAGCTTTTAACGAAGGGTTTCGAGTTCGAGTACGGAGTGAATTTTATTTTTTCTGTTTTTTTTTGCATTTTTATTATGTTGAAATTATTTTGTCAAAATTCTAGTTATATTTTGACAAATGTTGTATTTAATTTTTAAGAGCGTAAATTTAATAACCAGTCTTATTATATGATTAACAGACGATAAATTATTTTAAAAATATCGTTCATTTTGCCGTGATACAAAGTAAAATTTGTCCTACACACTCAGCATACCGCCTACACTTATTATATACCTGCGAAACCCTGAAATGTGTGAATATTCACACTTCACATCAATTTTTTCTAGAGTAATTAAGTACTTGAAGCTGCGTCGACTCCAGAGCCGACGGCACAGTGTTGGAAAATTCGAAGGAGGTGCGGGATTCCAACCCTCGTCCCTGTGCTCCATAGACAACTGCCTTACCACGGAGCCACAGCAACTCTTAAAAAAATACTCTACTGTATTTTTCCTACACATTGGTGCATATCCGTGCGGATAGGACTGTGCGGTCGGATGCGGATTTTGGATGTGTGGATGAAGATCGGACACAGATTTTGGATGTGCAGATGCGGATCGGATGCGGATATAGAACATTTATCCGCTTATACGCACTTTACTCTTTGTATAGTTTAAATTGCGGTAAAAATAATAATTAATAATCAGTTCAAATGTTAGTGTTGCGCATTTATTTTTGCTCAATTCCTTGAAAGAGCGACATTACTGGTTGAGCTAATTTGAAGTATTTTGAGAATTGAGTTCAGCCCGTAGTTTGTGTGATAGATAGATTTTATAGGTGATATCGCGTTATCGCAATGAAAGAAAATAGATTTGAAGAACTAAATAAAAAAAAATATAGTGGAGAACATACCGATAAAGATAGATAAAAAGTTATCAGTTTACATGGTTTTTATCAAATAATTATTTAAGTTTTGGTTTCGGAAAAGGTTTTAAAATTTTGGGAAATATATTCCAAACGTTTAAACGGAACTAAATGGAATTTTTATTTTTATTAGTCACGAGTTCACTTTTTTTATTGACTTTTGCTAAACAAAATGATCAAAATCTTCATTTAATCGATAAAAATTAGTTTTCAAAATCTAGTTCCGCTTAAACCAAAGAAACAGACTATACTTTCTTTATCTAGGGCAGCAATTCCCAAACTGTGCGCCGCCATAATATTCCAATATTCTTCCAACTGCGTTAATTACACCAATGTTTTGACTTGGGGCACCGCGGAAAAATTCTAATACATTAAGAGCGCCGAGAACCAAAAAATTTTGGGAACCACTGATCTAAGGACTTTTCTCAACAGTTGGCAACAATTACTTTTGCTAAACGCGCCAGTGATTTGCCGTCGATTCGATTGTTTAATCGACATAGTTTTATTGTTTCTATCTGACCTAATCTAATGCTCTATATAAACTAAAATAAAATAAAAACAAAATGTGATTAAGAAATAAAGTAAAATTAAAATAATTCATAGTATAATTACAATTAATACTTATTCGACCAAACGAGACATGTTATACACTTTTTTTCATCCAGTTATTAATGAGGTAGAAAATGTCAAGTTAGTTACACAGGAAAAAAAAAGCTTCTAACGATGCGGAAACTGAGTAACATTTGCATTTTAATAATCAACAGTAACATACAGGAATAAAAACACACTGAGTAAATGATTTAATTACTTTAGTTAATCACTGCGTGGCGACTTTGTGTTTAGCCGATTTCTTAATTGTTTAATTATATTTTATATCGATTTTCACACCGAAACTCAATTACAGAATACCACAAATTTATTAGAATTACTGAAATTTATCACCAGAGAGCGTTAAATCTAGGTGTGAATACTTTTTAATTCGATTAAATTAAAAATAACAATGGGTTTTTTCCTTAAAAATTTTTTTGACCCTCGAGAAGTTCAGCATAATATTGTCTGTTAATTTTTTGGCCTTTTTGGAAATAGTCGATGCATAAAATCCTTAGCTTAATTAGTTATAGTACTATGCAAAACTAGGCAATTATCTGGAATGCGGTTTCCTTCCCCTATTGTGGCTGTTTTTGGACGTCCGTTTCGGCGAACATTCTTGACATTACTATTTCTAATAAATTCCTAGCAAGAAACGGCACATCAAAGGAAGATATCGAAGGGAGAAGAAGAGCTGGGCTAGAAAAAGGTGACGGAACGATAGGACGGAACGATAAAGATGTGCAGAAACAAGACAAATGGAGTAGTATAACCAAGTTCCGATACAATCAGTTCTGCCAATATATTGCATGCACAGAAGTTTCAAGGTACCTATCAGAGCCCAACAAATAGCAAAAATTTATTGCTAGATTTAGATGAGGAATTGAAGAGAGAGCAAACTGCTTCTGGAGGAAGGAGGAGGAGCTCCTTTGCAGGACTTGCGGCTCCTTTGCAATCCTTGCGGTACAGCTGCAGGTCAGAAGAAATAATATAAACAATTTAACACAGTAATAAATGTTGCAATTGTAGATTTTAAGCCGAAAGGCAATAAATAAACTATTTTACTACTACAACTTTCTTTTGAACTCATTCGCCCAACGACAAATAGCTGCATACAAAGGAGCATCTTCATCCAATGTTCTAACCATATGGCTATGGATTTTCTTCGCTGACTCCTTAAAGGGAACTCTTTTTTTAAAAGATGCTTGATGCACGATATTAAAAATTTTTATTTCTTAAACACGACCACATTGACTGCTTTCCAACATCATCATCGTTATTATTTGGTCCAGGTTCACGAGGAAATTTGTCTTAGGGGAGCTCAAAAAAAAATATGTATTTTGAATATTTAGGGCTTCGGGTCCAATACTGGACATACTCTTCTCTCGGATTATTCCACTGCTTTCTATCCTTATTAAAGACCATTTCCTTCTAGCAGTTTTTACAATGTCATCTCTTCAATTCGTAGTTCATCCGGTAACGCGTTCGCTAGTTCTAGGCATATACTCAATATTTTTTTTTCCATCGACTATCTTTACTTTATACCAGTTATATATATACAGTTCAGATCGCTCCATTAATTCCTCCTACAGCTTCTACAGTTTTGTCATTATATGTTTAATTTGTATTTGACTCTTTATTACTTTAATTATTATAAAATCATTAAGTCTGTCACATAATCTAACACCATAAACAACAGGAATAGTATTTCCGCAGTAATCATAGCAAATAACAACCATTTTATTGAATTTCACACCACTTGTATCAATTCAACCATGACTATATAACATTCCCACACATTTTAATTTGATTATAAAATTCTGTCATTTATGTACCTTATGGATTGACTTGAGGGTGTACTATATAAAGTACGCAGGGTATTTTAGACGTAGCTGCAGAGTCATCGAAGCATTAGAGCACCTGCCCATATTCGCTGAACCAAAACGAAAATGTGCGCCAACTATTTGGTTATGCATCGCTATTTTTGAGACCATATTGCACCTTTCGTTATTATTTTAATCTTATGTGGGAAAAAGAAGTGTATAAAACAATAGAATATATAAATTTTTTACATCGACACGCTAATATAAAAGGGCTTATTAGTGGGAGCCTGAACAACGTCGTCTAATACCATTTTCACACTAGATCTTTAAGACCAGTGAACTTAAAGTTCACCGATGTTTAAGATCGGTATGCTTTCACACTTGATGTTTAAATCTCTGGTGCTGTCATCAGCTACAGTAATTTTGTCCTTAAGTTACCGTCATGAAATTACCAGTTTTGACCTGTCTGCGCAGACGCACAGTTTGAATTATTATAAACAATTAAGAATATTTAATTTCATTCTACAATAAAGGCACTACAATAAAGAATATATTACACCTGTATTAACATGTAAGTCGATACATTTTATCTCAATTATTGTAGCTCTGTTTTTTATTAAACACATTATTAAAATAAATAATTTTATTATAACAATAAGTATAAACTTCTTATAACGTCGATATAATACAGTATTCTTGTTTATGATAATATAAAATGTTGACAGCACAAATTCAAGTAGTATTTTTTTATAATAGAAATTAAGTTGGTAATGCGGGCGAAGTTTAAGACGCAGATCTCTGTCTTAAACATCGGTCGTGTTTAGACGAGGCCGTACGGTTTCACATTAGCGTTTAAAGATACATTCACTTAAACATCCGATCTTAAAGATCTAGTGTGAAAAGGGTATTAGACTTGTAGCGGGAAAAGATATAAAGAGATACGAGTGATAGGAATACCAGAACCTGAAGGGGAAAAGAGGAAGATCAGGGGGTAGAATCAGGAGGATAGCGAGGCTGAGATGCGGCAACGAAGAGACGAACAATAGATACTGGGCAAAGCCAGAGGACAGGCTATGTAGAATGTGCCAGGAAGAGGAAATCTTGGAGCATTTAGCGAAGAGATGCAGAGAGATGGCAGTCTGGGAGGATGGGGTAGAGGAGCTGATACGTGAAAAAGGCAAGGGAGAAAGATGGGCGAGAGAACTGGCAGCAAGAAGGAAGGAGATGGGAGAGGGAAGCCGGAAGGAGAATAGGAAGAAAGAGAGGGACACTGAAAGAAGAACAAGGAAATGATGAAAGAGGAATACAAGGGAGAAAGATGGGCGAGAGAACTGGAGGCAAGAAGGAAGGAGATCGGAGAGGGAAGCCAGGATGAGAATAGGAAGAAAGAGTGGAACACTGATGAAAAACAAAGAAATGAGATTTTAAAAATATATATTGTAAAAATATCCATATTGTAGGTTATTTTAATAATAGACTTGTAAAATATGCACCATCTTCATCGATTTTCTTCGAAAATATGGCGCTATTAGCCTTATGAACTAAGCAAAATGAACTAACTTTACACATTAGACACTAATATTATATGTCATGAGTATCCGCATCCGATTTGCATTCGCAACTTTTGCAAATAACATTATCCGCTTCCGATTCGAATCCGTATCTATTAAAACTGTATTGAGTGTTTATTACAGATTTTCGGTCTATAAGTACAGTGATATACCATTGATTCGCCTTATGCATACACAATGCGTTTATGTTATGAGCCTGTTATAAACGAGACTTAACTGTTCAACAGTGTTGTAATGTATCTAGGTATTTGTATCTAAATACAGTAACTAGATACTGTGCAAGTATCTAGTTACTGTATCTAGGTACATTTTAAAATATGTATCTGTATCTGTATCTAGATATTTAAATCAGTATCTAAGTATCTGTATTTCAGGTACTTTTTTCAGATACTTTCCTATTTTGTCTTTTTCAAGGTCTTTTTTTTTTTTTTTTTTTTTTATTTTTTATTTTAAAAAAAAGGAAAAAAATAAAAGTATGTTTTCCAAAATTTAATTAATTATATATAGAACTTGTATTTTATCATAATTCTCAAACTTATAATTTATTTATTTATTTATTTATTTAATTTATTTTTATCTATAAAATTTTAATAAAGTGTAATTGTATTTCCAGCTATGAATAAATTTAAAAAAATAATAAATAAAAAAAAATTAAATAATTTTATTAACAACGGTTAAGTAAAACAACCATTAAGTAATTATCTAATCTAAGAATAAGAATTAATTTTATAAATGTGAATTAAATAAAGAAAAATATGATAAATAAAATTGTTGTTTTATTTTTGTCATCCTAAATACTCATTTAATAATCAGTAATTTATTAGTGAACAAAAAATGTTCGAGATATCCGCTGAAATTGGAATAAAAAAGTGATTTTTTTAAAGATTACATAGGTATATAGTTAGTTAATATTTCTGACACACAGCTTCAAAGGCAATTTGTGTTTATTTTAATAATAGTGCATAACTTATTTTTTATTGTGAACAAATATATTCCTTGCTCTAGTTATTTCTTTTTTTTTGTGGTGTTTTAATTTTTCCGAAAGTATCTTAAAAGTATCTTGAAGTATCTAGATACATTGTAAAAAAAATGTATCTGTATCTAGATACTTTTTAAAATTTGTATCTGTATCTGCATCTAGATACATTTTTCCCCAAGTATCTGTATCTGTATCTAGATATATTTTCAAATGTATCTATTACAACACTGCTGTTCAATTCCTTTTATTTTCGAGCTTCCAAAATCAGAAACGATCATAATCAAAATCTGAAATCACTGGCAGTATCCTAAAGTTTATCACTATAGCTTAGAAAAGCTCTTGAAAACATCTGACCCAGTAAATTATTGTCCAATTTTACGGAAATTATAATTGCATGCCGTAAAAAGGCAAGTTCATCTGTTTCCGGGTTTCATGAGAACAGTCGTTGAGTATTAGGCTACGAGATGGCAGTACGATATCACGAACCATATGGCCTCTTTGAGGGGTAACTTACTCGCTTATAGAATTGACATGTTGAAATGTTTTCTACGATACAAGGATATGGTTTAAATGTACTGAAAACAACGTTATTATGGAGTGGATTTGAGATATGTTCGCGTTTTTATTATCAACGGATTTACTGTTTTCGGGGGTTGTAAAAGAATATGATCTAGATGATACTTGAAAAAAATTGGTCGATAAAAATTGTAGTAGTTGTCCAGATAACAAAATTGAGTTTAGAAATGGATTTAAGGGATTATTTAATAAAATGTATTATATTAAAGGGGGCGACAAGTAAACCTGCCAAATTACAAAAATATTATCATCAGGTTGGACAGCTTTCTGTCGCCTTCGTAATATCTTTAAAAGCCATAAATTGGCGCCAAATCTGCGTTCAAAGCTCTTTAAATTAGTTGACTGTTCATTGTGCGTTATGAATAAGTTTAATAGATAGTTTTAAATTACAAGGCAGCGTTTACAGCTCAGGAAATTACTGCGTTAAGAATAGTGCGACATCTGTGTGTTTTTAATGGTGTAATTCTGTGGCAAATCTGTAAACTACAGACGATCGTATCTAAGGAGTTGTTTTATGTGTTGTTATGGACAGTTTCTTATAGATTATGTCTGTAAGCTAACAGATTTGCTATTTTTCCTACATAATGTCAAAACTTCAAATATCCCGAATGGCTCCTTAAGTTATAACAACTAATTTTAAAACCGTGATACAGGGACGTAGCCTGAGGGGGGGGGGCATAGAGGGCATTTGCCCCCCCCCCAAGATAGTTTAAATCCTGGTTAGTTTACCTTATATAAAATATAATTTAGGTTGTTAGAAGTTTTCTTTCAAGAAAATTTATAAATTTACCGGACTTTTATTATTTAACATACTAGAAAAAACCTAGAACAGGGGTCAGCAACCTGCGGCTCCGGAGCCTCATGCAGCTCTTTCAGAAAATTTTGTGGCCCTTTGAAAATTGGCTGGTTTTTATTTTAATATAATCTATTTTTTAATTTTCAACTTTCTGCCTGTACTATAAAGGTTTTGTATTTTTCAGAATGTTTTACGGTGCAATTCACGCCCGGTAATTCTTCGAGTTACTGCATATTCCCTTTTAGAAGAAGTTATTGGTTTCGAAAAAAAGTTATCTTTATTTGTGAATGATTTACGTGCAAAAACATTTTTACATTTTATTAATTTACAAAAACATGTTATTAATGTAATTTTTTTTTTTTTTGCACAAACTATTGTTAACATGAAAGAAGCTTTTCGAGATAGATTTAAAGAGTTTAGAAAATATAAAGCTGCACTAGATTTTTTGACAAAACCAATTGAAGTAGATTTGTAGCAATTACATTTATCACCTTCAATTAGTAGATTTGAAATTCAAAGGTTTATGGAATTATATATTCTTAAAACTTAATTCTGAACTGGAAAATTTAGAAAGAAAAAAGTGAATTTTATCTTCCCAGCATAAGTGGACCTAAATTCGCAATCTTCAAAATGTAGATAAAGTTCTTTTCGAAGCTTGGAACCGTCTTCCAGAATCGTTCAATCTTTTAAAAAATTATGCTTTTGGGCTACTGAAAATTTTCGGATCCACATATTACTGTAAGCAAATCTTTTCACATATGAAATTAATAAAGAGTCAGTTAAGAAGTAATCTTACTGACCTGAAACTAGAGTGCTGCCTTAAGTTAAAGATTACTGAATATTCACCAAATATTGAAGTCTTATAAAACACTATACAAGAGCAATCGTCCCATTAAAAAATTATATTGTAATATACTGGCAACTAATAAATAAATACGTAATACGTATATACGTAAATATTTATTGTAATACTTGATTATTTTAAAATAAATAAACAATTTTTACGTTTTTTTCATAAATATAGCATATATGTTTTAGCGGCTCTTCCATGTTATTGTGTTTTTTTTTTTTTCAATATAGATTTGGCTCTTTGTCACTGAAAGGTTACCGACCCCTGACCTAGAACGCTGTTATTTTCTACCCAAGCCATGTAATTAAAGTCGTACCAACCAATTTAGAATATTTTGTTATTTTTGCCCCCCCCCCCGCCCAAGCTGAAATCCTGGCTACGTCCCTGCCGTGATAAAACGCAGCTTAAAACGTGGGGCTCAAATTGTCCGAAACATCCTGTATAGACAAAATCACGATCACGATAGGTAAGTCATTTTATGAAGTGACCTAAAATTAACCAGCAGTCCACAATTATTATTCATACTCTGACTAATCCAAATGTGATAAAATCTTACGGAAAGAGGGGTCAAACATCAAACCCGGTGTTCACCGGCATCATATAACGTACAAAAACAGAAAAATCTAAATTTGTGATTTGAATCTGACCGTTAACAGTCAGCAAGTCATAGGTCAGGTGCAATACTGAGGGTTGGGGCCGACATCGACGCCATCTGGCATAAACCCGCGATACATATGTACATGTGTTTGTAAACAGCAGGGGACGCCACAGTTTTTACGCTGATTCGTTTATAACAAAAGGATGAAGTATTGTTGTTTTTCTATTGTCATATAAATGTCTCAATTAGAAGTTTAATAGTGATAAATAAAAAATCAATTGCCAATAAACAAAAGAAAAGCTTCATTTCGTTTCCCGTATTGTATTTGTTCTCATTTGCATTATACGAGGTGTGTAAATTAAGTAACCAGACTGATTTTTTTATTATTATTATTATTTTTTTTTTTTTTTTCGAATAGAATTACAATTCAGTATTGTCTCCCTCAAAATAACTTCCTTGGGAAGCCACACAGCGTTGGAGACGGTTCTTCCAATCCTCATAGCAGTGCTGGAACTCGGATACTGGAATAGCTTTCAGCTGGGTTACGGACATTTGAATGTTTTCGAATGTCCCAAAATGACGTCCCATGAGCTGATTTTTCAATCTTGGGAAGAGGAAAAAGTCACAAGGAATCATGTCAGGCGAATAAGGAGGCTGAGGAGCCACAGGAATGTTTTTACTGGCCAAAAACTCGTTTATTCTCTTCCTTCTGAAAATGTATTAAACCACCAAAAAACCTGAGTCCTTGACAAAACACTGTCTCTGTAGGCCTGCAGAAGTTTTTCAAAAGTTTCCGTTGCACTATGCCTAATACCCTTTTCACACTAGATCTTTAAGACGAGTGAACTTAAAGTTCACCGATGTTTAAGATCGGTATGCATTCACACTTGATGTTTAAATCTCTGGTGCTGTCATCAGCTACAGTAATTTTGTCCTTAAGTTACCGTCATGAAATTACCAGTTTTGAACTGTCTGCGCAGACGCACATTTTGAATTATTATAAACAAATAAGGATATTTCATTTCATTCTACAATAAAGACACTACAATAAAGAATATATTACACCTGTATTAACATGTAAGTCGATACATTTTATCTCAATTATTGTAGCTCTGTATTTTATTAAACACATTATTAAAATAAATAATTTTATTATAACAATAAGTATAAACTTCTTATAACGTCGATATAATACAGTATTCTTGTTTATGATAATATAAAATGTTGACAGCACAAATTCAAAGAGTATTTTTTTATAATAGAAATTAAGTTGGCAATGCGGACGAAGTTTAAGACGCAGATCTCTGTCTTAAACATCGCTTGTGTTTAGACGAGGCCGTACGGTTTCACATTAGCGTTTAAAGATACATTCACTTTAACATCCGATCTTAAAGATCTAGTGTGAAAAGGGTATAAGTCTGAAGCAAAACTTGATAGCACATCGTTGCTCGAAATGAATGTCTCAGTACAGTTTCCCACCGGCCAGCTTAACATAGCCCGACAGTATCTGCACTGTTCTCAAACCTCCATGTGTTAAGATAATACAATTGAAATATTTTATAGGGTTATCAAACCAGATGTAGAATTAAAAATTTTAATTCAAAAACAGATAAAATCATCCACGCGTTTCATTCATCATATCATAATAATAATGACATATGTCAGAATAAACACATCATAAAATTAACTTTAAAATCATTCAACAACTGACGAATCCTATCAATTTCACCATCTGAAATTGTTTGGAATAAATGACTTATGATATCAATTCTCTGACAGAATTAGTTCAACGTTGGGGGGTGAAATGTTACCCCTACTGCAAGTGTACAGCTGTAAAGTTAATCAGATTTATTGCAGAAACCCCCGGTAATGATACAACAACCCCTTTTTTTTAAAGCACGCGCTTCTAGCCTTCATTTTGACCCGTGAAATATTTGGCTTTGTGTTTGTAATGGTTTTTCTTTGACATTTGGGGTTTGTACATATGTAGATGTATATTCATTTTTTATTATTTGTTAATGGATATTTAAAGGCGTTATTTCAATCATAAAAAAAAACTGTTTGTAACATTAGTGCTAGCAAAAATACAGGATACATATTTAACCCGCTATTGAAGGCAGTCGTTTTCCAGGATAGATTTTTAAAGTAACTCTATCTCTATGTATATAAAGGACAACGTCTCTCTATCTATCTGTCTCTCTGTCTTTCTGTCTACCTGCCTCTCTGTCTATCAGTCTCTCTGTCTGTCCGTATGTGCACTTTTCACTCGAGAACACATTTTATTGAAATAATCATAAAACATAGGTTTCATCAGCTGCAAAGTTGGTACACGATTAGTACACTAAACGAAAACAGTGGCGCTGCTAGCTTTTAAAATGTGGATGAGCAAGGAAATATTTGAGTAAAATCTGGGGGGGGGGCAAGAATATTTGAGAGGTAGGCATCATTTTTTATGAACAGGTGAAAATACAAGAGATGGCCTAAAAAAAAAGTCCTCACTTGCACACACATTTTTCCCCAAGCATTTCTGGGGGGGGGGGCAACTGGAGGCCAGAGCAATTTTCCCTCACTAGCATCGTCACTGCTGTCCAATAATTCCAAAGATATAATTGTATCTATGCGCGCGATAACACAAAATCCATTTTTTCGGTTAATATTTAAAGCATTACTCGAGAGAAATGCTAATAAGATTTTCATGCGATTCTTTTTTATCTATAGCTACATCATATGGTCAGGTTTTAGGCTATTTTTTATTAAAATCGTTTCAGTAGTTCCAAAGTTATAATGAAATTTGTGCGCGCGGGTAAAACGAAATGTATGTTTTCCATTCATATTTAAAGTGTTCTTAAAATTATCAATGACAACTTCAGTGGCAAACTTGGTACACAATTTATACACTAATCAGAATTATGACTGTTTGCGGTACAGGTGAAAAGTTAATAATCCCTATAATACCGATGATTCCTACAATTTTATTTATTTCAGTTCATGCGCCTCCAATTTCCTGTCGGGTTTGTTTTGCGATGAATATTAATCGCAAGGTCAACACCTGAAGGTAGCTGATGTTGATTTGCGGAGTCCATGCTTCTCGCATGGACAATTATATGTAACGTATTCGCGTGTCAATTCTAGTAACAACCTTTACCTGACAGCGCCTAACGGTAAAACTAAAAATATTGTTTATAAAGAGGCTCTCAAATAAGTAATCCTGGCCTTTCACATGTTTATAGTATTGTCTTCTGTCCGGTAAAGTAATTATGAGTTGGTATGTTGTAAGTTCCAAAAATATGTAAGTCAATAACAAAGCACTGTATTCGAGCCGGGCGGCACAACTAGTCTTAAATAAGATTGACTGATTCAGTCGAGTATAGATGTTCATTTGTTTTAGAATAATCTTATTTTTCCATGTTACTCTCAACATATGAATGGAGTTCCACATTTCGAAAGCTTGTTGTACTATTATTTAAAATACTAGTGGCAATAATCAAAGTAGATTTAAATTCGTTTCACTTCTTATTAAGAAATAAAACCAATAATTGTCTAATTAAACCCGATCTTAAATAAGAAGGGAAAGTCTTATTATTAAATTTGTTAAAATATACAACTAAATTTATAGTATAATGCAATAAGGTCCGTATTCTAATTGGATAAAACATAAAATCATAACTTTCATTTTCTTTCCAAACTCTGAAAATTATGCGTTAATTTAAAAGCGACGCGCGCAAAAATAAAATCAAGTAACAGTTGACAGTCTTTATGCAGGGCCTTAATTAAAACACATTAATGCTGCAATTAGCTCAACTCTGACTGTTTAGGAATTCGGATTGAGACTTTTATCAGACAGGGAACTTAAGAAGGAATATTAAATATATTTTATTACTTGAGATGAAAAAAATGCTGTTAAATTTATTAACTTCTTTTAATTGAACATCTAAATCTTGACTGAAAAATCTTTTCAATTAGGACAACATTGAGACAATGTATTCAACAACTAAACCATAAAATATTTATAATTTAATATATTGTACGGAAAAGGGATCGTAAATAAAAAAATATATATAAAATAAGCCGCAGGATAGATGGTTTACGTAGAAAGAATACTAGAAGATCAAATTATAACAGGAAAATTTAGTTGACGAAGTGACAGTTAAAAAATGGTTCAACCGAGAAGAATATCAAAACTAGGCGATGTCGTTCATTCGGAGATTATGAAAGAAATATCGCCCTGTTTCAGTTGCTCTTCCCACCACCATGGAAGAAGTAGAGCATATACAGAAACAACCATACGTCTACATGAATATACTGAAATAAAACAAATGAAGATAAAAACAACGTATGTACGTTGGTACGAATAGTTCATAATTTACATAGAATTTTGTGAAATAAATATTTCTTTAACGGTTCTCAGTCGATCGATCAGCCTTGGGCCTGTGAATATTTTGTGTTGGGATTTTTGGACCTGTTTAAACATTGCTAATTTCTTTGCTATAATAAATATTTCGATGGTGTTAGATTAGGAAAGATGAAGTGTTTTACTCTGCAAATAAACCAACGAGTTATTTCCAAAATAAATATTTTTTTAAATGGAATTCTATGTAGTTTTTTATCATATCGTGTAGAAAATATATTTCTTAATAATACATCAAGGCACTGTGGATCGAAACCCAATATTAAAAAAGTTATTAAGGCTTGATTTTGTGTGATATTTAATATACATTTATCATAATAATCACAGATGGATTATTCATGACATCTGCTTTTCTTTAATATAGTTTTATGCACTGTACTTTATTTCATATAGGCTATTCCAAACGTTTAATTGGAACTAACTGGAATTTACATTTTCCTAAGTTGTTATAAGCTTTCTTTTTAATGTTTGAAGCGGGCATTTGCTAAACAAAATAATCAAAAGCCTCACAGTCGGTAATAGCTACTAGAATTGAAAATCTGGTTCCGATTAAACCAAAAAATCAAACCAAAAAGGCTATAGTTTTATAGATTTTGATCTAATTTTTTATGTGTTTGATAGAGTTTAATTTTCTTGATTTTATATTAATTTGGAATTTCGTATTTAACGTGTAATCTAGCCTTTAACTTCTTAAAAGACAACATACTATGCATCATTCTAAATTCAATCCTCCCTATCTTTTTAGTTAACAATTCTGCCAACCTTAATTCTCCAAATAATGGCCAGTAACTGAGCAACGTAAAAAAAACATACCACATCCTAAATCTCACCCACAAGGGTGAATTAAAATACATTGCCTTCTGCGAATATTGCGGTGTTCCCCTGTGTTGCGACGGATCCCGGTGACAATTGATTACGATCACAATAGGTCACGTGACGGGTCCATTTTGTTATTTGTGTCAACGCCTACTGCACGGGGATTATGCGAGATGGGGTTGAGAATACAGACATCAATGTGTCAGTTGCAATATAGGGTAGGTTTTTTTGTGAAGTCAAAAGGAGGCGAAAATAGTTTGATAAATTTGTTACACAGTTTTAGGAGGGTCTGCAACCATTTATTACACAACTTAATTTATTAAATTATATTTTTGCAGGCAGACATGGTAAAGCATTATTCTGCCATGTATTCTTTTGTCATGGAGAAAATACATCGAATCCCATTCAGATTATTGGAAATCCGCAAGATATTGGAGCACTACAATGAAATCTGAGCCTCATACCAACGAAAAGCAGACAATTACTATGCACCCATGAATGAAATAGGACAAAATAATAATAGGAGTAACAAATCTTTACTTCCTTTTTTACATATTTCCAAACGCTTCGATGATCTCTTTTGTGACTTCTATAATAAAGCAACCAGTTTTCAATTTAATCCTATCTATCCACCTAGTTACAAATCGACCACGAGGCCTTCTTCCAATAAATTTCTCTTGTAGAATTAATCTCTAATAAGTTTGACATTACTCATTCGCTGTGCATGGCCATAGAATGTAACTATTCTGTAACGAATTGTTGTAGATAGTCTTATGGGCTTTTTAATTTCCTCAACAATTGAAGCAATATTGCTCCTTTCTGTTCAGGATACTCGCAGCAGAGTAACAGATATATGATATATCTTGCTCTAAGATTCTAGACTCATGACCTGTCAGTTGTTTTAAGTGACGACAGGGTACTCATGGACACAGTGGCGTATTTTTCAGGTGCCCTTGTGGCAAGTGCCCCCTTAAAGTTCAGTGATATGAAAATTTTATGAATCGTACTGCAAAATCACATTGGATTGTGTATGTCTATCTTTTATTATACAAAATATATATAGGAACAGCGACGAAACTATAATATCGCGAAGGGCTTCTTGAAAATTTTTGATAACAAAAAAGGGGGAAGAGAGTATATTTTACTTTTTTAAATATGTTTTTATCCTAAACAAGCTCAATGTTTTTTTATGTGTGAAGTCTTGCACTTTATTTTAATGTGTTATTTATTATTGTTCATCTCTTACCATCGCCCTACGTCTGTTCAATTTTTCCAACGGGTTTTTATTCTTTTATTTGCGTTTGATCGTGTAAAGATTCTATTTTTTTACTTGTATAGATTTTTCAGATCTAGTCTTGTCTCTTCTATTCTAAATTAATATATATTTTTGTGATATAGAAGAGTTGTATCAGCGCAAATAGCCATCGTTAGTCACTGTCCCTTGCCTTGAATATATTTGATATACCTATAGATATATTTTTCTGTTAACCTATTATCTTATACCATTTACTCCCTCCTCATCTTTGTAAGAATTGTGGAAATAAGAAAGTTAAATAAAAATATATAATATTTTCTCAGCACATTTGAAATCATCATTAGATCAAAACTATCCCACATTAATCAAAAAGTATTTGCCAAAGTTCTTATCAAAAATAATCCGTTTCGACAATACATCACGCAGAATCATCAATCAACATCGAACAACCCTTTCCTCGCCAACTATTAGACTGAATGAACGCACGTTTCACTTCAAAACAGGCAATTATGGTTGGGAGATGACGTCTGTATTTTCAATACTGGACCCCCACATTAACAAAGAGTGTTATGTAAGGGGGTTTATTAACTTTAATCAATAAAAACAAACACTATGATCGATCAAGTAATAGATCATGTGTGCCAAAATTTAAACTATACTTAAGCATCTATTTTTTTGGTGTCGATAATTCAGTTCAGAGTATCGTAAGTTAATAAGTTGGCGTGACAAATTTAAAATATTAGTTTCCTTGGCACACACACTTCCCGTTTCCTGAATCACTGAGTCTGACTCTAAGAAACTAGACCATTTACCATAAACAAGACAATCATACCAAGTCAGCCGCATCGTTACATGTACGCAAAACCGATCAACAACGGAAATCATAACCACGATAACGGTTACAAAATTACAGGAACGAATTAAGGGGATGAATACTTATTCTTTGAAGGGAGACACATGAACAGTCTTTAAAGACAAATGTTTGGTCCTATAAAAATCAATTCCCCCAAACAAAGAAAATACCAGAAGTTGACAGAAATTGCCAGAAGTTGAAAATGTGTCAAGAGATTTAAAAAATTGATGTGAAGTGTGAATTTCACACATATCAAGGTTTCGCAGGTATTTAGTAACTGAATGATGATTATTTGGGATGCCAAAACAAATTTTATGTTAAAATAGTTTTTTATTAATTTTAATTCGAATGCCTAATACCATTATTTGGGTTTCTAAATATTTGCAGTATTTTTTTTATATAGCAAGGTTCATTAATATTTTGAAAATTGCACCTACGGCTTCCATTGGTTGTTTAAGTCATAAACTCCGCCCCTCTGATTTCGTATACATTCAAACATAGAATTAAATTATAATTTCAACACTTCCCACTGGTTATTAAATTTATGCTTTTAATAATTAAATGCAACATTTGCCAAAATATAACTAGAATTTTGACAAAATAATTTAAACAAAATAAAAATGCAAAAAAAAACAGAAAAAATAAAAATTGACGGGAATCGAACAGTAGTTTGCAGCTTACGAAGCGAGAACGTTACCACTGGACTACGGACGTTCACTCGTTGACTGTGTTAAATAGCGGATTTTTACATATTTTAGTTAAAAACACAAAAAATGTGTTATTTTCCGAAAACATTATCTGATCGAAAATTCTGGTTGTACTTTTTTTGTTCACACCAATGTACATGACTTAGATTTTTTCAGATTTTTAGTTTAAACCATCTGGGCTAGAGGGTGTAGGACAATTTTTTTTGCACAATTTTGGCAAAAATCGCGTCAAAATAAATTATTTTGGAAAAATAAAATTTTGATCGTTAATCCACGTACCAAGGGCTTTCTTTTGATAAAATTTTTGAGGCAAGCAACGTTTATCTCACCCCATACGTATTTGTTTACCCATTCTCCTTCGATCAATCGGTATCCAAATTCTCGGGGGGGTGGGTATATTTCAGCTACTTAAGTAATTACTTTTCGATGAAGAATAAGTAATTTTTTAATCTGTTTATTTTTTAACGTACTTGTTAAAATATTTCAATCTCTTTTCCACACATGATCAAACACACGTTCTTACAATTATGTCAATTACAAACGCACGAGTCCCGGTACCGGATGGGGCACTCGTCACTTCCGGCAATCGCTCCAGGACTCCGGGTCAATCATATGGAACGACCACGTGTAACACCTGGTCTGGCCAACTATGATTTCCTATCACGGGTGACATACAAATTACTGCGGGCACAAACCATTGATTTATTCGCGTGACATGTAAAAACGACTGTTCCTCTTGAAACCGGATCTTGGGACATTGATGAGTGTCACATTCTGATTGATTTATAGGGGTTTGTTTGTATTCCCAGGGTTAAAATTAAACAAAAAATATAAGAAAAAAATAAAATATCAATGTGAAATGTTAATTATCAAATATTTCATAGTTTCATAGGTATCTAGTTACTAGGTTTTCCAATCCGGATATCCGAATATCAGAATATCCGGATTATCCGACCAATTTGGACTATTCGATAATTCGGATAATTTTCCTTGATAATCTGATAATCCGGATATTTTTTTAATAAACAAATTTTTTTTTTCAACAATTTTTTCAAGTTACCTGGTACTTTTTTATACCTTTTCGCCTTTACAAGAGTTTCTTTAAATCTCATGACAAAATATGTAAATGAAATTTTAAGCTTTCATTTCGTTAACCAATCTATTTTTAGAATTAAAGCTTTCATTTCAAATTAATCAGGAAAATCAAAAAAACAAGGACAGATAATTTAAATATATTATTTAATGCACTTCTTACAATAACACCAACATCTACTGCAACAGAGCGCGTTTTTTCAATTGCAGGCCTGACTAGGACAAAAATTCGAACTCGCTTGAATTTTCAAACTTTCAATGCAATTATTTTTTTTAAATACGCATTCCTAAAAATGAAATAAATTTAATAATATATATATTTTTTTATTATTTTGTAAATTATTAATGTATATAATTAAAATACTTAAATTAAATTAAATAAATGAGTTATAAAACACCATGAATATTGGATTCAATCTGTTATCTTTAATTTCTTATTTGTTATCCGGTTAACCGGATATGTCCGAATATTTTGAATTTTCTATATTCGATATACGGATAGTCATTAATGTCGGGTAATTGGAAACTCTACTAGTGACAATTGTTGGAAACATTGGCTATTCCAAACGTTTAGGCGGATCTAAATGGAAATTTCGTTCTTTTAGTTTGTCACGAGAAGAGACCTTGCTAGTGTTATTTCATGTTTTATGTTTGGTAAGTGAAAAATTGCAAGTTATAATGCAGACTTTTTCTAAATTTTCGTTAGAAAAACTATTTCTGCTTGGCGTAAGAATATTTTTAAATCTTGAAAAAGTTCTTTCAACTTCACAAGTAATAACGGGGGCTCTGCAAAAATAATTTCGATATTGATTAAAATGTGGTTTTAAAAATTCGGGACAGTCATCGGAGTAAATTTGTGTTAATATACGAAGGTCTGGATTTCTCTGAAGAATTGCGTCAATTTTATTATTTAAATAAAGGCTGAAGTCACCAGATACTTGTTTTAATTTTTTATGGCCTTTGCTGCTTCCCGCATTTAACCAGGACAATTCTTATTCTTTGACACATTCAATGCCTGAACGGGATTCGAACCCGAGACCATAGCAACGCAGAGCGCATGTGTTACCACTACGCTACTCCGGTCTGTATTAAAATCTTGTAATCCATCGACGTTAGTTCTATGTATCTTTCCACTGACGTGTTGAGTTAAATGATTTATTTTTGTGCATATTATATATTTTTTACAAAGTATACTAAACAGTTGTTTTTAGTTGAAAATGATCAGTAAATCCATATCTGTTGTAAAAAATTTAATTCAGCCATTTTAATATTTCCAAAATAATAAAAATATAAATAGCAATAATAAGAAAAATGTCTACAAATTTCTCTTTCAGAAAGAAATATATTTTAAAAATACTATAATTATTATTATTATTGTAAAAAATTGAATATTAGTATATAGATTCAAGAAGTGTTTGAAAGTATATGCTCTTAATCTAAATACCTATAAGAATTATTGTTCAGCTCTGTTCACAGTTCAGAAGAAAAATAAATAGTTGCCAGGACTTGCAAAGTTTATACAGATTAAATAACGGTTCAAAATATGACACGTTTGAATGTATTTGACGTTTTCATTAAAAGAAATGTTTTTCTTTAATAACATTTCTTAACAATGATAACATCTCACAATGATATTGCATTCAACAATACACATTATGGAAAAACATATGTAGTAGCATTTGTATTAATAAGACAAGAATGTTTTTAGATAACAAGTACCCATTTACTGATGTGAATTTTTCTTAGTCTATGAACATCTCTATTCTATTCTATATTAACCCTTTACTGCATGAATACTTATTTTTGGCTGAAATAATTCATGAGCATTAGGAATCGGTTCTTATTGATAGAAAAATTAATTTAAAAAAATATATTTAAAATATTAATTATTATTTTTTCATAAAAATAATAATAATTTAGGGTTTGTGCCATACATGGAATATTATGATTCTACATTATGTTACAAACGAAAATGATTCCGTATTATTTGCTCGTCAATTGCTAGGTGTTCTTTATTAGGGATTAAAAGCAGTCGCCCTCAAATTTTTGAAAGAAAAGATCGTATCTTCTAGTTGTCCTTTCTCAATAAATTCAGAGTTATCGTTGAAGTACAAATTCCGCTTGATGTCCTCAAATCTATTGCAGCCCATTACTTGAGATACTGCAGGATCCATTGCTGTGTATGTGGCATATATGAAAATTCATGAAGTAACGTTCTGATTTAAAAGTAAAATAAAAAATGGAATGTGCCATATATGGCACACTATGCGGTAAAGGGTTAAACTTAATGGCTTAGGCCAGCGGTTCCCAAACTTTTTTGACCGCGACCCGGTACGAGGTTTTAAAATTTTTCGCGACCCAGATTATGAAAAAAAAACAATTATTTACAAAACAAATTTTATTTTAAAGCAGTAGCTTTATAGTAATAAAGAGTATAGTATAGTAATAAAGAATATAGTATAGTATTAAAGAGCACAAATACACACTTTTTGTGTTTTTACAATTTTTTTCGCGACCCAGCAAAATTTTTCTGCGACCCGGTGCCGGGTCGCGACCCACACTTTGGGAAACGCTGGCTTAGGCTGTACGCCAGTCCGCCAGCGCGTAGCTTTTCAGGGGACATCAGATTTTAGAGATTTTTGTTAATCTTGGCTATGAACATCTCATTAATAAGTCGTTAGTGCAGATTTGCCTAAAAACGTCCGAGCCCTGGCGATAAGTCAACTAATTCTTCTTAATTCAAGAACTTTTAATGAGTATAATGAAGTGAATGTGGAAAATCTTATGTAATTCTATCCTTACAAATTATTACTGCTCCTGTTCGTAATAGTCGAACATAGGTTAACCCGAGATGCATAATAAATTATGATATGAGTGAATTAAAGACATGTTCGTTTTTGTGTGAACTAATTAGCAGTAAAAACCTCTTTAATTTATATTAATTAACATCTAACAGGTGTTCAGTATAGAATAATTAATTTTCCTGTTCCTCTAAACTGATTTTTTTCTTTACTATAATTTAAACTTTTTCCGGTAATAAGTAATAGGATAATAGTTGTTAACTGGAAACACGCGAAGTGTACAAAATAATACGCTTTGGTGAAACGGGAGATACAAATTTTAATTGAGAATTTTCTTACCAGTTTCTCTATCAGAACGGTCATCAGAAGTCTGGGAGTCTCCTAGCATATCTTGAAGCTGAAGAGGCTCTCTTGGTCCCAAAACCAATTCTTCACCAGGTGATACATCTCGGTTAGTCTCATACCACATCTAGAAAAAAAATTAAATACTATTCAACCCCGGAAAACTTAGTAGTTCCTAGAATTAAGAGCGTTAAAAAAATTAAGCAATGTCAGATTTTTTACGCATTTCATGGTTTGCGTAGGTATCAGTGGTGTACCCAGGTTTCACGGTTTAGGGGGGGGGGTTATAATGATGTCTATCTGTAAGAAGGAAGGAGGGACTGGTCGTTTGCGGGCAACAACAAAAAAATTACTTTTTTGTCGTACCTGAAGCGTTAATAAAAAAAAAAATGTGTTTATTTAGGATAAAAACATATTTAAAAATGTAAAATATACTCTCTTCTCCTTTTATATTTATAAAAAAAATCAAGGATCCCTTCGGAATATTTTGTTTTGTCACTGCTTATCATTTTGATACCCCTTCTGTTGGATATTGATGTTTGTATCAAAAACAAAAAGAGATGATAATTTAATTATTTGTTGATAAAAAAATCAGTAGTGGCCACCACTGCCATCATAAAGTACTTGTATAAACTACATTCTAGCAGCAGAGTAGAAATAACTTGGCCTAATATTTTCTAACAGAGATATTATTTATCATGACCTTTGAAACGTTACATATAAGTATGAAAAAATTGAAATTTTACAACAAATTTTCGAAATTTTTCGTTTTATCAAAAAACGTCTCAAATAAAAGTTATTGCATTTATAGCAAATTTTTTTAGAAATATTTTTCTGTTGCTAAATATTCACAAAAATCTTAAAATCGACACGAGTAAACTCCCATTTCTAGTCAATCGATTTTTACCAAAAATTGATCAACTCGTGCCATTGATGTCAAAAGCTTAAATATGTAGTTTCATAAAAATCCTTTTAGCAGAATTTGATCTGCACGTGTACACAAACAGAAGGACGGACGGACAGACGGACAGACAGACGGACGGACGAACAGACACACTGACAGACATCATGCTAAAAATAGTCAAAACGTTATGTAGGGACCTCAATTCGTGGAGATCCATCGAAATGTCAAAATCGGTATGATCACAATACCTCCCTTATATATGTTGACGGTCGGTAAAAAAAATGTGTTTATTAAACCATGTATCAAACAATTTAATTTGATATCCCTCAAAATTGTAGATCATTTGAGATTCTCAAATTATCCCTCAATATTTATTTCTATTTTCACGGAAATATTTTTGAATTCTCAGTATTTATCGCATATTCTGTTCATTTTTGTAAGGACAGACCAGATCTAGTTATTTTGTTTATTTTTATAATAAATTATGACTTTAAATGTCAATTAAAATTATTCCTTACGCTCTAAAACCGACTTTAGATTTATTGGTTATGATCATTATTAAGAAAGTGACATTTTTTATATTTTTTTAATCCCAACATAACATACAATTTTAAAGGTGCAAACTATTGAAATCAAAAGTTTCTCTTAGTTTGTCTTTACAGAAGTGAACAGCATATATATGTGTTCAATTCTTTAAATTCAGCCGCTTGGACATAATTTCTACCGAACAAACAGATTCATATAACGGAATAAGGATTTCCTGATTGTGCCTACGAAAAAGAACCCCTGGTATAATAAGTAGAAATAATGTTTTTATTGAAAATGTCAACATTTTTTTGAAAATTATTTTACGTCACTTAATTTAAGTATTAAAACTGCTATACTAAAAAATCTCACACATGAAATAATAAATTATTGTTTTCAATTTGTAAATTCGGTATCTTTTTAAATAATAAATTTATAAAAAAAATCGAATGCACTATTTTGAACATATTCATTTACATTTTCCATATTCATTGCTTTGATTATTTTTCTTATCAGATTTTGAAATCGACTCCTCTGGATTACAGGGTATGACAAAATGTATTTTAAAAAGTTCTATTTTAAAAAATTTATATATATATATTTTTTAGTATTTTAAATCATAATTAATCTACGTCTAAAAATTATATAATCTTTTCAAAAATTCTTATTAAGGGGGGGGGGGGTCTGATAACCACATTTTAAGCATTTTTTTGTGAATTTTTTAAATCTATGGTTAAATTTATTCATTTTCAAACTAAGTACATACATATATAAAGTATATTTTGAAGGCAAAATATGGCGAAATGAGCCAGCTGTGGCAAATCTTCTCAGACTCCGGGAAAAAAATTAGATTTTGCGGTGACCAGCATAACTCGTCACTAGATCATCTGAAATCAAAAAGCCAAAAAGATTTTGTTAGTTTATGAGTTTGCCGAGGTAATGACGTTGAGTTTTTATTTTTAAAATGATTTTTCAGTTTTTAGCCTTACTGAGAAGACAAAAAAAAATAATTCCCCCTAAAAAAAAACCTAAAAATGAGTATATTTGTGATTGTTAAATAAAAAAAATCATGAAAAAAAAGTATCTCAACGTCGTTACCTCGGCAAACTCATAAACTAACAAAATCTTTTTGGATTTTTGATTTCGGATGATCCAGTGATGATCCCTGACTATCAAAATGTCCTTTACGCTGGTGAAAACCACATCAAATTCAATTTAGCCCTTCTCCAATTAACATAGACACAGACAGACAAAACAAAATAATACAAATAATTTGGGGCGATATCTTTTTTAAGTATAAATATTTTTTCCATAAATCTGTAAAAGAGTTGTATATACATGCCAAATTTCAACTCTCTACATCATCTAGGACCGCATTGGTAACCTATCAAGTATTACCGTTTGGCACAGTTTCTACCGTACAGGTATACAGATTCATTAGTGACTGTATAAGAGTTTCTTGGTTATAACAACGAAACATAAAAAGTCGGTGGTCTTAGTTCGTCATTTTAATCTTAGATTTTCCATTTTATTAATGAGTATGTAGGTAATAATTAATATAAATCATAGAGTGTAAAAACTCTTTATGATCGATATGATTACATTCGCATAAATGCACGCGTAAATTGAAAGGTTTTTAATTAGTATATGTTGGTACATAGAAATAGCCGTTAGTTTTACACTCTATCAACGTTCAATGTATTTTTACTATAACATTAAACATGCAATATGACACATAATATTAGAAAATATTACTTTGTCCACATTATTACATACATTTATGTTTTATGTATTTATATATTTATTTGATTTAAAAGGTCTATAAGTTAATAAGTTTAGTTATTATAGAAAATATAGATTGTTTTATTAGTTTATATTAGTTTCCTTATTTTAATTTGTTAGTTTTCAACATATCCAATGCGGGGGACAGTATTCTAAAGCTATCAACTTTAGAGAACAGATACTGTAATGTATTGCATGACAGTGTTTACCAACAGGGAGGCAATTTGAGAATATGGGGGGCATTATTGTCACTATACCGTGAGGCAAGATGTGTATAAGTCAAGAGAAATAAAAGTACTGTCGTCAAAAGTGGAGTTAAACAAGGCTGGCTACTATCTCCTCTATTATTCAATACCTTTTTGAGCTGGATTCTTCGTAATGCTCTCACAGAACATAGAGAAATACAGTGGGACTTCCAAAATTGTTTGGAAGATTTGAGCTATGGAGCTCTGCCCAATAAACAAATAGACAAAGTGATGGACAAGTGCAGTAGTTACATAAACCAAGTAGCTATGTTTCTACAGTTTTGATGTCCGACTATGATAGATGATATTTAAGTATATAGACCTAAATAATACGTATAATGTACCAGTGTGAAATAATACTTGATTCTTTGACTATTTGACTGTTCTTTGTATTTGTGACTGTCTATCATAGTCGTGTCTCCCTATCCTCCAACTCTTGCTACTTCTTCTATTAGCACTCCTTCTTATGTGCAATTTTACTAATAATCGTTAATTAGTATAATATCTCGTCTATATTCATATAAGGAATGAAGAAATTCCGAATAAATCACCGTAGAAAGACCAGAAGAGAAAGAACTATCAGTATGGACGTTGTATATCGATACGAGAGTATACATAGAGAGTACATAGTAAAAAATTATAGTCCAAAAGAATATTGGAACAAATTCCAATGAGTTGACAAGTCGTCAATATAGAAAATTGATTTTGTTCAAGAAGCAATTATGTCAATACAAGAAGATATATGGAGACACAGAACTGACTAGCGTATAGAATACAAGAAAATGGCAGTTACAGAAAAATCCGATTTATATATATGTATATCAAATTACCAATCATCATCATTGGCGCGATAGCACGAAATGAGCCAAGGTCTACTGTTTTGTTTCCATGTTTTACCAATACCTTGAATAATTTAGTGAAGCTGTATTTAAAATTGTTAAGGTTTATTACATAAAGTTTTTCAAATTACTTTCTACATATTTTTTAAATTTTGCTAATCCCTTTACAAAAACAATTTAAAAACTTCAAACTTTCTATTAAGAAAAACCAAGTTAATAGTCTACTAATAACTCGTTGGCATACGTCAAAAAGTAATTCTTCTTCTGTTGAAATGTTGCAAGACATTAATTATAAGAATGAATAGAGCAAAAAAACTATAACAAACACACATCATTAGGTGTTTGGACAGGAACAAAAGACATGGCATTCCGTGCATAGCTCGCGTGATTAGCGTTTGACATTTATCATATACACCTAGACATGGCTGGAGAAAGTGGGGAAACTTAGGGACACACAACATAGATATTTACAGAAACTCGGAAAATAAAAACAATTTTTCAAGTACAAAAATATCCATAACAAACCAAAGAAAATACATGTAAGCAGCAGAAATGCAGTTATTGAAAACGTAGGCAACATGAACTAGATATAAAATCTGCGTTCAAGACATTTGAGATTTATACACCGATGTTTCTTTTTTTCTTAATTAAAATAAATTATCAAACACCACACCGACGTTTATAACGCCAATATGTTGCCTTGGAACACATGGATAATTCGGTACCCCGAAAGAAATATCTACCAAATAACAGAAGCGATGCAGCACTGCCAAGAAGACAATGGACATCCATAACATGCAGTCTTGCCTAATCAATTAACGATGGCAATGGCGAAGTTCTGCTTGAGTTCGTTCGTCTACCAAATATTTTGTAAAATACAGATTTATCAACTAAAACTAGTGTTGGTATATTAAATATGGGTGAGGCCAAAAGGCAATCCGCCTGACACTGCCTCAGAATAGTGAGAGAGATAACGTGAGAGACAGCTAGAGGGAAAAAATGTGTATGCTTCTAGATCGTCAGTAGATCCTTTTGCATATATGGGTGAGGCCAAAAGACAAAGCGACTGACACTGCCTCAGAATAGTGAGAGAAACAAGGATAAAGACAGCTAGAGGGAAATTATGTGTATGCTTCTAGATCGTCAGTAGATTCTTATATGTATATTGGGGCCAATATCTCCTACCTAAAGCAAAAATCTTCAATGAAGTATTTCTATCGGGTACGGTTGGGCTTTATTAATTTGGTTCCACCTTTTCCTGTACGACCTCCTTCTCTATTCACCGTAGCCAGGTTATTTTTAGTCTTCTAACGTACATTTTACCCTACGGGTTCCAGTCATTGCTTGATTTGCAGTGTTGTCTAGTTCTCACCTAAAAGTATGACTAATCCACTTCAATTTGGTCTCTATTTCTTGCAAGATCTCTAATTGTTCTGTAAGCTACCATATGTCTTCATTAGTGATAGTATCTGGCCTGTGAATGTCTACTATAATTCGCAAACATTTATTAATAAATATTTGTAATTTGCTGGCCATCTTTTTTGTGAACTGTGTAACTGTACATAGTGCATTACATTTTTCTTGGGCATCGTGAAAAGTTTGGGCAATCTGGTAGGTATCGTCCGCGTAATTGAATCATTCCAGTCGATGGGTAATTCCCCACTGTAGTCCTCAATTGTAGTTATTAAGACATAACTGCATCAGTTGCAAGGAGAAAAAGTAGAGGTGGCAGAACGCAACCCTGTGCACGAATGAGGCCAAAAGTCAATTGGACTGGCAGTGAATAAGAAGATAGGATTTTTCTGTGCCACGGTAAGCGGTAAGGTCGTCGGTAAATATTAAATATCATTGTGTCTTATAGAATAAGTACAGTTATTTTACCCAAACGTGGCAGATCGAGGTCCGTATGAACTATACGAATTTACTCAGTTCTCTGAGCCTGTGGGAAAAAGAACGTTCAATAAATAAAAACAGCGCACGCTCCAACTTTGTACCTAATGAAATTACCCGGATAATGAGTGTAGAATAAGATCCGTGCGATATTATTCACTGAGTCTACTACGCATCTAACTGAAAACTACAAACTTCCATTCAATCTTCTGCTAAAAGAAAACCACGTCGCATGTAGTTTTAGAAATATATTTTCAGTTTTGTGTTCACAAAACGATCCCAGTTTGCCCCAGTTGTTTTTACTAAATTGTACTTTATATATCGCCAACATAACATTACAACTAATTTGGACAAATGTTAAAATTCGCTCATTTTATTGTGGCCGCATTAAGAACTGTAGCCAGTAAAATATTTACCATTCACCTAGACGCTTTCTGCAGCCAAGAAGTGACCAATTATTTTAATCATCCACCTAAAGTATTTAAAAATCGTTTGACGCCCCTGGTTTAGTTGGTAGCGGTCTGATCGCACCATTCTTATGAATTATTAATCTGGAGCGACTAAAGAATATTATCGATTATTACATTACTAAATGAAATATTGGCATTTAATAATAGTTGAGATTATCATCTTTCGATCTAGAACTTGATATCAAATATCTATCACTAGAAAAAAATAAATAAATAATTAATAAAACAGTTGGATATGTTTTCTTCTATGACTATTTCTTCTAATTAGAAGAATCGTACGTGTGATATTTTTATTTTCTTCATTATATCTTTCCATGGGTTTCGATGTTCTGTCTCTCTTCTGGCTTCTATAATACAACAACCACATGGTCAAAGAAAATAGCAAAGTATGGTGAAAAATAGTAAGAAAACTATATTGTCTATAACTTTATGGGTTTATTGCTTTATTTATGGGTTTAATTTTCTCTATAATTTGGCATTTTTATTATGGTATGGAGCTATCATTGGTACAATGGCGATTTACAAAATAAGGCGATTTCGGAAGACCATAAAATCAAATTCGTTTGCCTGTAGCTATGGGTCTTCTTTTCAAACAATATACTATCAGGGGTCAGCAACTGGAGACCCGTGGGATGAATGCGGCCCGCTGAACAATTTAATGTTTATTTTTCATATCCAGCGTAGCCAACATATGATTTCCGCACTGCTTCCGAACCGGCGTAAATGAAATCGTAAAATATAGAAATTACAAGAGGAAGTATTGCCCAACCAAAAATTTTGTTACTGAATGCATCGTAAAAAGAAAAATATATATTGAATGCGGCCCTCGACTTATAAAGTAATCATTTTCGGTATCTCTAACAATTAGGAGACTCGTCCTTGTAAGATTGGATATAAGGTACATCCATCGAGTAGGCGATCCACCGGTGCTTTCTGGTTTGCTCTGTATGATAATTTCTCCAAATTATTCGTGCAGAGGTTCCACCTGAAAGACGCTGCGTAAGAACTGTTACATTTGTATGCTTATCTGCCCATGGTATTCGTAACATATGGTGCCGACATCACATTTCAAACGTCTATGCGACAACTGCGGTTCTGATTGTCCATATTTCAGAGACGTAAAAGAAAACAGAAAAAAATAGGAAGTTTACCAGTGCACATTTGGTTTGATGCGTTAGATTTCTTAGCCAAAAGTTTATTTTCTATATTCTTTCTTCTTATTTGCTTTTGAATAATTCCTCATTTAGTTAAATGAATTTTTTGCAATCCCCAATAAAAACCAAACTTCCAATAAATCAAACTGCTAATTTCAAATAATTATACGTAATTAATACTGCTACTAACTATCAATAATTTTGCTTATATTAGACAGTAATTACATGCAAAATAAATAAAAAATGGAACACACACACAGTTTCCTTAGTTCCCAGTCTCCATTTAACACATCAAAAATAATAAATTCTAACGATCCAATAAACTGAATATAACGATCTTAATCAATGTTAGAACACCCTGTATTAGTTGCTAATTGCTGTATATTGAGTCATTTTCTCTGCTTAAGTTCTACATCACCTAAATATGGACATAAATATTCATGATATCAAACTAATAGTTGTAGGTAAATATAGAAGGTAAATATGAGACAAATATTGCCCCCTGGGGGGTAATAAGTGAACTGATGATGTTTTTATACGATAATGTTTATAAAATATTTATAATTGTATTTATATAAGTTATGAAATGTTTTTTTAATTGATTTTTTACTCGAGTTACCAAATATACTTGAGGCCTAATGTCCTATTTCTTTTAAATTAGATTTTAATTTTTTAATAAAAAAACATTAAATAAAAAAATTAGAGCACGTTAACAAGCATTAACAATTTGTTGCAAAGATTGTTTAAATAAGTTGTGAAGTGTGAATTTTCACACATTTTAAGATTTTGTAGGCAGGCCCAGATAGAGGGGGGGTTAGAAGGGCCATATAACGCGGGCCCTAGGGCACCAGGGGCCTCTAAAATTATTTATATTTTACATAAGTTACATAAAGAAACGGAGGGGTATGGGGCCCCCGAAATGTTGTTTGGTCCGGGCCTCTTTGAAGTACTCTCAGGGCCTGTTTGTAGCTAAAAATATTTTTTTGATAAAAAATATTTTGGTAATCATTTTTATTCGTCATTTAAGTACTAAGAGCTTCCATTTAAGTTTTTCCGACCGCCAACATATATAAGGAAGGTATTGTGATCATACCGATTTTGACATTGAGATTTCGAAGAGATCTCCACGAATTGAGGTCCCTACATAACGTTTTGACTATTTTTAGCATGATGTCTGTCTATCTGTCCGTCTGTCTGTCTGTCTGACTGTGTACACGTGCACACGTTTTTTAGATCAACCCCTTTGGGATATAGGGTGGGGGGCAATTTTTTTTAAGCATATTTTTAGCAAAAATCCCGTAAAAAACGATTTTACAAAAACAAAAATTTGCTTGTTTATCCACACATTGAGAGGTTTTAATTGATAGGCCACTCAAAATGTTTTAAAAATATTTATTTTATCTTTAAAGACATATTTTTTATATTTATCTCAGGATGTATTTTTTGAACTCTTATTTTTCCTATACGTGGGTCAAAGAGTATAAGTATGCCAAATTTCAATTTTCTAAGTCAAGCTGTTTGGCTACAATTTCTACCGTACAGACAGACAGACAAACAGACTGGTTTGGTGGTCATACCTACAAAGTCCTAAGAAGTATAGTAGGACCTCCAGTAGGACAAAAAGAATAGTCAAACCATAACAAAATTTCGATAACCAACAAACTTCTTCTCTATAGGTATTCTCTATTTGTATTCTGACGAAAACGTCATATTTTATTTTCCAAATTCTAGTATTATAGATATTCTATAGCATTAAATTTAGAATTTTTAAAAATAAAAACTACCCAGCAAACATTTTTATACGGGCCAGTACTGGTAAAGCACATACTCCCCGGCATTGAAAGTAATGGGCCAGTACCCCGGTGTCCCCGGGGCCGTTACTAGCCCATTGATGTATCAGTTGCTGGCCCAGCAACGGTAAAGTGCAAAATAATCGCATTAGTTGCAAGATTTATTTTTGATGGTTTTAAGTAAAAAGTATGAGTGAAGAAGAGTGCTTATAAAATGCTGGTAAAGTACTTCGTATAGGCGGAATGCGAAATACAAATGTGAAGTACATTATTAATACTGGCGTTGCACTTACTTTTGGTGCCAGTAATTTACCAGCATAAAAGCAGTTTGCCAGCATTCGGCCGTTAGTTGAATGTTTGCTGGGTAATCTTAAAATTTTTTTAAATCTTCTCCCTATTTAAATTTTTTTTCTCTAAAATGTACAGGAGAGCCAATTTTCGCACTTATGTACAATCCCATGTTAAACTGCTATGTTCCGCGTTTCATTGCACACACGGTATAAATATGAAAAATTTACTTACTTGTCCACCATGTAGAAAATGTTGCATATTAACTTCTGAAGGCTGGTTACTGGATCTGATAAATTTTAACCAATTATTGTTTTCAAGGGTGGCATCTAGCCATCCTCGAACTCCCGAGCCAGCAACAACCTACATAAAAAAAAACATCATTAAAAAAAAGCCTTAAATCCAAAATTAAATTAAAAAATCTAAATTCTCCATTTTGATATTTTTAACACCCTCATATTCATCCCTTTAAATCACTTAAAATCTTTTATCCTATTTTTCTCTTTGCACCCTTATTCAAAATCTATTTCCACTTTTCCCTATCCGCAAGTAACATTAAGCTTAACATCCTTTTCAATAAAGACCATTATCCTTTTATCTTATGATGCGGTTGTCAGCGAGTGGTTCAGAAACAGCGTTATCCTGTCAGCTTCTACTCTGATCCTTAATTACAGGGTGGTAACCGCAAGTAGTGTTACATGGGGATGAGTGGTTCTACCAGGGGTTAATTGCGCAAATGGACAGGGGAAGGATCTAGGATTGAGGGATAATTTCATCATTATAACTGATGGAAAGAAATAGTCTAAAAAAAGTTTCTTAAGGACGAGCATAACTGTATATTTGTTATACAAATCTAACATCTGAAATCTAATCTCTTAAATAAAATCAGGGATGGGGAGTCGGAGTCGGAGTCGGGAGTCGGGAGTCGAGGAATCGAAGCTTTTTGGAGGAGTCGGAGTCGGAGTCGGGAGTCGGAAAAAATTATCGACTCCCGACTCTTTGATTAAATTTTTATCAAGGATAAGAACAATCCGAAAACGAAAGCAAAATACCATACTACCAGAATTTTTTAAAGCACGAAACAACATTTTGTTCTCTGTTCATAAATCAAATGAAATTAAAAATATTCAATACCGGTTTTACACGGTTTCCTTCATGCTTTCCAGTTAAAAATGTAATTAATATTATTAGTATTAACAGATTAATGATGTAGGATAGATTTTTGTTTTTAGTCATATCTATTTTTTTTTTTTTTCTGTAAACTTTGTATATTATGTTTAAACGGAACTAAACTGGATTTATATTTTCTCAAGTTATAACGAGCTTTGTGATTATTTCATGTCTCATGTTGGCAGGTAAAATCTAAATGTCAAAAGAAAAAAGTGACATGAAAAATAAAGTATATAAAATACAAAACAAAATTTTTTAAAACTAATATATTTGAAAATTTGTATTCAAAATGATTCAATAGTCAAGATGAAATGAAAACGACATTTTATAAAAACAGCTCACCCTAACCCAAGATATTTAATGTAAGTATAGTCTGTTTCATTGGTTTAAGCGGAATTAGATATCGAAATCTACCAACTTTTAAGGTTTGAATGAGGCTTTGTATCATTTTGTTTTACAAAAGCCCACTTTCATCGTTAAATAGTGAACTCGTGATAACTGAAGTCGGATCAACGACTGTCCGACTAACGGAATCGGAGTCGGTTTTCAAAAATATCGACTCCGGAGTCGAGAGTTGGGAGTCGGTAATTTTTCTGTCGACTCCCCATCCCTGAATAAAATTAGTAACAATCTATGCATCAGAAGATGCAGCGAATTTTCATCTATTTAATAAGAATATTTTTAATTGTAAAAAAAACTGTCATGTAATTGTAAATAAACAAATTTATTTAAAGTAGTATTTTATTTGCATGTAAACAACTAGTCTAGACCAGCGGTTCTTAACCTTTTTATACTCGGGATCACCAAACTAGCCTAAAATATTTTCTGGGCCCCCAAGAAAATTTTTGAAATAATATTTTAAATGTTCTTAATAATTTAAGTTTATTGTAATTTGAAAAGCAAAACCTGGTAAAAATTAGATTTTTCTTTCGAACCCCTATGCCCATGGGCCCATACGACGCAGCAAATTATAGCTAAAGCTTCATTCAATAAATAACGTCGTTGCTATTTTATTCTATTGTGAAAACTACTTATAGTTATTGTACTTGGTAGTCTATTTTTGCTGCCATCTTGAATGTACCATGGTTCTCAATATAAGTGCTGGGGCTAAAAATTATTTAATTTTTGTAAATAACACGTGCACCAAGTGGCATTCTAGTATCATGTATAATATTTTTCGACGAAGGTTTTAAACTATAAACAATCATGTAGAAAAAAATGTTGATGTATTATTTGAACATTCCTACACAGAGCTACATATATAAAAAAGTTATTTGAAACCCACAAATATATTTAAAAAATTACAGAACATTGTTGTTTGATATGTATTATTAAGTTATTGAACGATAACATGTTTGCAAATTTTTTTTCTACAATTAACAAATCCAATTTGATGAAAAATCGCTGCTAATTTTCATACAACACTTCACTCAATAAGTCTCCGGTTTGACATATATATGGCAACACTGTTGATAGACCCATATGATTTCTGGATAGTACCACCCTTCAAACAATACGTGTGAAAATTTCATGACATTCTGCCAATTAGTTGAGAGGTTACAGTGGTTTTAGTGACTCGTGTGTTGGTTAAATATTGTTTTTTGATGAGAAAAAATACTGTTGAAGCCAAACAGTGGCTTGATAAGCGTTAAGCCGCATTCAGACCTCGGTAAATTAATACGTTGTGTCGCTATGGATAGTATTAACGAAGGGAATTGGTATGATCGGACATGCTCGTGCTTTGTCGTTGCTATACTACTGTTGAGCGATATAGTACGAGCTTGTCCGATCATACCAATTGCCCTCGTTAATACTATCCATAGCGACACAACGTATTAATTTACTGAGGTCTGAATGCGGCTTTAGAGAGACTGCACCAGACAAATCAAATATTACTGATTGGTATGCTGAATTTAAATTAATTAATTAATTTTAATTTTTTTAATTTTAGGAGCGTTGGAATGAATGTATCACTCTTGAAGTCTCCTTGTTGATACTCTCGTATGTTGATGAATTTCGATGAAGATGAACACGAATTTCTAAAAAAAAAATGTTTTTCTTAGTTAGACCGGAAATTTATTGAGCGACGTGGTACAAATTCTACCAATTTTATGAAATAGAATGTTTAGTATCATAATGAATCTCATTATATCACTCCATTTAGTTTCTTAATGACTCTTTTAAATGCAAAAGAGAAAAGAAATAGCACTTGTTTGTTAAAATATTTTGGGCATATTGTTCCAAACAAGCTGAGATAGGCGAAGTATAGTTTGCATTCAGTTTTTTCTTTATTTCGCTTTTGAATTAAACTTTCCATCATCACAGTCCAAATTTAAAAAATTCCAATACTGAACATATGATTAGTATTCATCTATTTTCAATAAGTAAATCAAACTTGAAGTCTACAATTTAAATTAAGGGGAATAGAGAACACAAAAGCCTCTAATACGCAAGAGATAACGTTAATTGCCACGGATAACTGCTTACGGTAACTGTTATGATTTATTACACACAATAATATCTTCCAATCGAACGCAATGATTGGTTAAACATAAATACGTTTATTTACATGTGTAAACTTTATAGAAAGTAATAATTGGAAAGTGAAATGTTAATCGTTGACTGATTGATCTGGTCCAAATGTCTTGTCACAGATATGTTACAAGAGTTTGCGGATTTTTTGTTTCTTTTAAGTTGGTAGTACACCTGTGCTTTCTAGATTACATTTGTCTTATTTCATATTATTTGGACATTTACTAATAAGTTGCTTAGTGTAGTGTGTAATTATTAGACATTATTATTTATGGCTTTAATTGATTGGATATAGAGGATACTAATCATGTGAAACAGTGGCTGTAAATCAATAAAAAATAATCCACCTTTCAAACATTGCAAATTTATTTTGAAGATTATCTGACATATAACCGATTCACCTATTTAATGCAGTAAATCTGCGTTCAGAGCTCTTAAATTAGTCGAATATAAGCTATGACTTGTGCACTGTTGTCAATAAAAAGTATGTCATATGGTAACGCGAACAGTTGTTTAGAATTCTAAATTTAATACGTTATATGTTGTCAATTGCCGTAGTTTTCCAAAATGCCAAGACACACAGCCGAACCATCCACAAACCAACACTATCTGAGGTTAAAGCAGTAATAAACAGATTAAAGAATAACAAAGCTGCAAGAATTGATGACATCCCTAGTGAGCTTCTTAAGTTTGGCGGTGAACGACTTCACAAGAGACTACACGATCTTATTTTGATGGTATGGAGAAAAGAAGAGCTTCCCGAAGAATGGAATATAGCTGTGATATGTCCGATCCATAAAAAAAGAGATAGACTGGATTGTGAGAATTATCGTGGGATCTCACTTCTATGTACTTTATACAGGGTGGGCCATGGGAACTTGACGAATTTTGAATGAACATTATACAATGCTTTCTCAAGACAAATTTTTTTTATTAACATACATTAATAGTAAATTATATGCCATTTTAATTTTTTTAAATTATATCAGTCATGTGATGACCATTCTGCTCATAACATGTTTCAAGTCTGTTCATAAATTCTTGGTGAACGCGATCCAGAGCTTCGTCAATCGCCCGGACTTCTGCACGAATAGCATCCTTTATTTCATCCAGTGTTCCGGGTTTGCTCTCGTAAATACGAGCCTTTAGATAACCCCAGAGGAAGAAATCGCATGTTGTCAAATATGGTGACCTCGGAGGCCAAGGCAGGTCCCTAAAGTCAACTTGTATGGATGAAGCTTTAGATCTTGTTTAACAATACGACGGACTGTGGAACGACTAAAGCCTGGTTTATAATAACTCCATAGCACAGCGCATACGTAATAGAATAATAGCTTTGACCCTTCAAAACATCTGTTTGTAATAAACAGAACAAAGAAAATAGTGTAATTTTTATGCATATGTTCCATAACATATCTATTATAAACCAGGCTTTACTCTTAAAGTGGGAAACAGAATGCAACGAGTTTAACGGCGCGTTGACGCCGTTGGACGGCGCAAACTGTCAGCGCAAAGTTAAAAGCAAGGCTGTACTATGCAAGTGCACAGAATGAACAACGTCCTACAGCGTTCGAACGCCGTTGATACTGAATGTTCGTCAACTTCCAACTTTTGACGCCGTTGAACGTTGACGCAGAACACCTAACCTCAGTTTTTACTGAATGGTAAAGTGTTTGTTTGTATAAATAACTTGCATACAACATAAATAACATCACACACAAGTTTTCATCATCCATTATACTTTTAATAAAAGAAAGCGCACGTATAAACACAGATATAGGTTGTCAAGTGAACTTGACGGCGTTAAAAATTATTGCATTGTGGGCAAGCGAAAATTCAACGGCGTTCTCAGCAACGCCGTCGCAAATGACGGCGCGCTGACGGCGCTTAAGGCTTGAGCGTGTTTTCGTGCAGAACGGAGAGATGGAGAGATTAGTTAACCGAAGATCTGACAAGTATTGGTATACTTGGCAAGCCTTGACGAAGAATAGATCGAGATGGAGGGCTTATGTGAGTTAGGCCAAAAATCAACCTAATAGTGCCTAAAGAAGATGAAGAACTATTATTAAGCGGGAAAGACAAAGATGGATCGTATTGTAAATGCGACGTTCAAAGAAAAATTACAGATCAAACCAGTGGAACATCTCATTCAATAAATTCAAATGAGAGGGCTGTGGCATATGCAAAGAATAGGAGATGAAAGAATATCCAAAGCAACTTATGCGGTTAGACCAACAAAATAGAGTGGAAGAGGACGACCAATCAAGATTTGAAAGGACGCAAGTTAGGCAAGGTTAGGCAAGCAACCAAAAGACGAGGGTTCAAAGCAACAGATATTTAACCCTTAAAGGATATTCTGGAAAGAAATCTGTATCTTTACAGCAGTTGACGAAATCTGCTGGTAGATGATAATAATAATTACTTATTTATTTTTATTCTACCGTCTACATTATTGCAACAGTTGTCTAAATTAAATTAATCCGGATTTCACTCAAAAACCTTATTCTAATTTTTGTAAATCAGAAAATATACAGAGCATATCTAATACTAAGAATCAATCCTGATTGACAGACAGTAAAGAGTTAAAAAAAAACGATATTTACGATCTAAAATAACATGTTTCAAAAGTACTGTTTTGCAAATTAAATTTTTAACACAAAGATTTGACATGAAAAGTGAACACTGAACAAAATTACCAGGTTGAAACAGGAAAGAATGTTGGAATTCCGTAAGATAAATGAAATGAAGTTAATGAAAATTATAGTGAGATA
Source organism: Liopterus haemorrhoidalis (assembly GCA_963971575.1). NCBI lineage: Eukaryota > Metazoa > Arthropoda > Insecta > Coleoptera > Dytiscidae > Liopterus > Liopterus haemorrhoidalis. The sequence goes on from OZ020619.1 coordinate 41,940,159, forward strand.
ACTGATTAATGTCAATAATAAATTATAACACTAGAAAAATGTTGATTGATATAATAAAGCAACTTTCTTATCTAACAATTTGAGATCTTTATAAACTAACTTTGTAATTAAATATAAAAAAAGTTGTAGATATTTGAAATTGGAAACCACACGATGGAAATTATAAAAACGTCATGCATGACACAATAAAAAAGCATACGAAAAAAATTATAAAACAATTTTAGGAGTTATTACTACATATTGCTCAAAAAAATAGTTCCTAAAAAGGACCTGACAAATATAAAATGCTCGCCCGTGTCCTTAAGAGGAGCAAGGAGCCTCAATAAAACACCTAAGGTCTTAATTTCGCCCCACAACTTTTCAATCAATTTTAAGTTAAGTTATTCATTTTGTTTAAACCTATTTTTAGAAGCTTTGTCTCAATTTTATTAAATTTTTATTAACATATTTTATTAATATATTTAGTAAAAACCGCATTATAATTTAAACCAGTCTCTTTACGAGCCTGGGCGAATCCGTAATTTTAAGAAGGACTGTCCAAGAAGCTGGAAAGAAGATAGGTTGGTACATGGACTAAAAAAAAAAATAAATAAAAAAAAAAGTTTTCTTGTACGCAAGATTCCAACCTTTTACAATAATGTTTACAATAATGTGCCAAATATGTCACAATAATATTAGTAACGTTCTGGTTCGTGAATTTTTGCATTTCGAGTCCAGATTTTAAGTGTCAATTTCAAAAAAATCAAATTGGTAAATAATAAGAAAACAAATATCTTCTTCTGTTTCTTCTGTTTCTTCTGTTTCTTCTTTTTCTTCTTCTTCTTCATCTTCTTCATATTCTGCTTCTTCTTCTTCTTCTTCTTCTTTGGGCATTGCATCGGGTTGACTTTTGGCCTCACTCACATAAGTCCTCCATCTTAATCTGTTCATTGTCAGGTCTTTCCATGTGTTTTGTAAACCAATACTAGTTAGATTTTCGGTTAGCTGATCTCTCCATCTCTTGCGAGCTCTTCCCACTGGTCGACGAGTATACAATCTTTCCAACCATATCTTCCTAACAATTCTGTTCTCCCTCATCCTCATTACGTGTCCTATCCACTGTAATCGTTACCTCTCAGTTTTTGTGTGATACTCAACCTTGAGTACAGTTCTCAGATATATTTGTTCTCACAGATTCTCCATTCACCGAATATATATAAATAAACAAAAACAAATATATTTTATTAATTTCAATAATTGAATACTTTTATTTAAAATAGTATACACCTAAAAATATTGTATAATAATTAATAAATAATAATAGGATGAGGGATATAACTGTTCACGGGAAGGTGAATTATCCTTCTTTCATCTGGAATTCACGATTATTTGTTCGACTTTTTGTTCGAATTTCACAATTGGATTTTCCTCCATTTTTGTTCGACTTTCAAGTTGTCCGAACATTACACCGTTCGAAATTCGAAAGTCCACTGTACTCACTCAATTTGGGATTGCTTACTCCCAATTTGGGATTGTTTATTCCCAATTTAGGATTGTTTATTCCCAATTTGAAATTGGGAAAGTATAGAATTGGAGCTGATGTATTGCGATGATTGGTTTTTGCTAAGAATCCAACTAATATCCAGGCCCAAAAAGAGGGGGGGTAGCCGGGGAAAATTCCTGGGGCCCCGGAGTTTTTGGGGCCTCGGGGTCTTGGGCAGAGCATCGGTGCATAAGTGCCAGGGGCGCGTGGCCGTCACTCACTTGTATTTTGGAAGTGAGGACCTTTTTCTTAGGTCATCAGTTGTATTTTCACCTGTATTATAAAATTCCCGCTTTATTTGTATATGGTCCAGAGTCCGAGCTGAAAGAATAAGTTTTCACACTCTTCACGACCCCGGGTATAGAATTGATCATTACCCGGACCAGCAAAGAAAGTTTCTCCCCGGAGCCTCATAAGTCCTCTCGGCGGCCCTGCTAATATCTACTCAGTTATTTGGTGCACAACATCAATGGCTATTAGCGTCATATCTAGTATCAGACATCAGTTAAGTTCCCAAAAAACACAATAAATTCCCTCAAAATGTACAACTTTTTGATTAATTATTAGTGTAAAAAGGTTTAGAAAAAAAGATGATAAAGCCGTTGTTTGTTATGCAGTACAGGTAGCGCCATCCATTCAATTCCATTTAAACTTCTATCCACCTCAATGCTTAAGCAGACACACCTGTCCACTTTCAATTCAGGTAACTCGAGTTGAGACTTTCACCACTAGATGTAGATACTATACCAAATTGATTTATAAGTTTAATGATTTCTGAAACTTGTCATACGTTTATGATTTTGCACATGTTACCTCTGAGCAATCAGTCATCGATGATGCTGGGTGGTTGGCCTGTGTCGGCTGCACCCTTGCGCTTCAATGAACCCGTCTGCTTTTGCGTTCGACGTACGCGCGATTAAACTAAACGGATATTTTGCGTTATGACATCAAGATTAAATAACCCACCAAGAAAGGGAAAGTTTACAGAATAATTTACGAAAATTAAGAGCAAAGGAAAAATGAAAATAAATCTCGTAGGTTATGGTGACTAGAATTTCAAAATGTAAAAGAAAGACTCCATTTGGGTGTCAAAAAATCTATAAGTTCTCACTTAAGAAGAAATAAACCAAGGCCAAAGAAGGACATATATAGTGGGCAAAACAAGATCATCTAAAGGAGAATTATCCTCCTCAAAGGACAATGATGATCACCTTACATAATGAGATAATTCAATTATTTTTATGTTGCTGATACTCATTGCTGATAGTATTACATATTGCAAAACAATTTAAAAAATGATAGGATGATTAAAAATAAGCAAAATTTTTATATAAACATATTTCAAAACTAAAAGAGCTAGAAACCTGCGGTTTGAAGTTTTGAAATATTGAGATTCTGAAGCAACTTAAGTCGCATTTTGTACTTGCCCGATCTTAATATATAAGGGGCAAGTATTGTAATCGTGAAAATTTTCGATGTCGAGATTTTGACTGATAACCACGTTTCATGGTCCAAGGAATCCAAAAAACCTATTTTCGTAGTGCCGTCCGTATGTGTGTGTGTGTCTGTGTGTGTGTGTGTAGGTGTGTGTGTCTATGTGTGTGTCTGTGTGTGTGTGTGTAGGTGTGTGTGTCTATGTGTGTGTCTGTGTGTGTGTGTGCTTGTGTGTCTGTGGGTCTGTGTGTGTGTATACACGATAGCTCAAGAACGATTCAACTCAGAGAGTTTGTTCTGGTATTAAAAAATTTTCCTATTAATTGGGAAGAAAGCTAGTGTTTTTTATGAAGATCTGAAACAGGAAACGGAAGTTATTAAACTTTCAAATTTTTTAAAATTCATAACTAGTAAACCAAGCCTTGAACAAAAATTTGTATGAAACAGAATTTGATGTATTTTTGGAAATTGTGTTGTTCAAAATGAAATTAATTGAATTTAATGCCATTGTGCAGAGGAGCTATTATTATATAGCGACTACAAACGACTGCAGGCAACAGTAGCAGCAGATAGAGCACGTTCTATTTTTCAGCATCTGTTTAATCGTCGGGCGATTGTCGCCAACTATCTGACAAACAAGTTATAACATGTCAAAGCAGTAGAGCGGCAATTCTACAGCTTTGTGGGTATGGAATATTGTCATTTTATCTTTCTGAAAATGTTGTTTATTGCAATGTTGTTTGAAAAACAATCATTGAACTCACTAACACCAGAAGAATATCAAATAAATTCACTGACATGTGAGCTGTTTTTTTTTTTCTTTCATTTTTCGGATGAACTGTTAAAAAGAAATATATTTTATGAAATTGACCTTTTAAAAACTTGTTGGATTACTATGGGATGTATTCAATATCGACATTTGTTGAATTTTTCTTCTACATCGTACTGGAAAAAAAAAACACAATACAAACTAATTCAATGAAATCCATAATGAAACTACGCCAATAAATTTAGTTGTTCCACGCTAAACAATTACAACCACAGTCGTTGTTTCTACGAGTTACATTTGTCAGACTACAAAAAATCGCTCGTCTGCTCCTACGCTAACGCATTACTTATTGTATAACGAAGATTTTGGCCACTTATGGGAAAACTATCACTATGCCATAGATAGTTTTATATGTATATATAATAATAAAGTAAAGACAATTACTTAAATATTAAAAGGTAAAAATAATAAATTTCCCAGTTTTTTAGTTGTGTCCTAATCATTTAGAATTCAATTTCGAAATTGGCTGTTCAAAAGTTTGCCGTATCAAAGAGGGTTCTTGGTTGCAGTTTGGCATTTTCAAAACCTGGTCACTTTACCCTAATGCCCCAATTAAATCGACAATAATCACTCTAAGAGCATTACATACAGTTCAACAAACACCCTAAATCATCAGTTTTTTTTTGCAATTATAAAACAAATGACCGTTTGTTAACAATATGTTTTCATGATTGATAGATCACAGACCGTCACAGATTAACTAGAGGGGGAAGATTTCAACTTCTAACTTCAATTAGAACATGTGTTACCATCACAAGCTATCACTCAACAATATACAAGCATGAATGGTTACCATGATCATTTGTTTTTTCTAAATTAATATTTCTTTAACCAAGAAAAGTGATACAATGATTACAACGGATAGGACTTAAGGATAAAACACGATATGTTGGTAAAGATGATCTGGAAACAGAATCTAAGAGACTAAAACCTGTAATTCAAACAAAACGTCGAAGACTATCAGACGGCATTAGTTGCAACCCAATGTTCTCCAAAGTTCCGCTAGAAAACCTCCTGAAACTCTCCAGGAACAGAATTTAGAGAAACAAAACGTCGAAGGCTACTATCATTGGCAGTGACTTCTTATCATATAGATATGACATAAACACATTCAAAAATGATAAAATCATTCACGTGGAATCTGTAATCATTTTGGAAATGTCACTGAACTTTTTTTCAGACGAAAAGAAATCATGTTAGCAGGAAAGTTCATGATCACAACTGGGTCCTTTTAACTAGTTATTGACTTAATTAAAGACCAAATGCATATTTGCATTGAAACCTTAGATCTTTATCTAAGGTTAAGGAGTATGTGAGTTTTAAGTTTATTAAATTAATACTATAAGTAGTTCTCTTTTAAGAAGAAATATTTTTTTCAAAAAGTTTTCCGTAAATTTTAAATCAACGTTTGACATTTTAAAACTTATATTGAAACACAAATATAAAAGTAACTTGTCTCTGCAATCCCTTGAAGTTAGTGGAGGGATAAAAGTCCTCCCGCAGTATTTGAGCCGTGAAAAAAACTCATAAACGCTTTTAAAAACTTCTCTGTTCGGAAAGAACCCTCAATGAAGTGATATCTCAGTTTACAACCATAAAGAAAAAAATTTACGTCAGTTCTTGAAGAAAATTGTTTATATAAATGAATTGGAAAATACAAAATTGTATAAGGAATGAAGTTTATTGACACGCATGAAAGTTTAGATGCATTGAAAAAATTATAAACTTAAATTATAATTATGAATCATCTGTTCAAAAAAATTATCGCTCCTCCATAGACTAATTTCGATACAATTCCGTCTGTTGACGACGATTTGCCTTGTTACCCCTACGAAGTAAAGGCTTTCATCCAGCAATTCGATCATGAAGCATTCGATGAAGTTGGCTACTTCGTATGGACGTCTAGTGACAATAAAATAATTGGTGAAATAAAGACACTCTTTAAGTTTACTTTAAGTTCATAAATGTTGAAGCAGAACATCCAGGCCGTCCAACCACTGCATGACAGCTGGGGAGATCTCATTCAACTCTTCAATCACCAAGAAATCTACGTAGAAGACGTTCCAGATATGTTTAACAGTTGAAGAAATTTAAAAAGAAAATAACACTAACATAACCTAACATATTTTGTAAACATATGTTAACCAAAATGGTTGGCTATGATAATTTCGTTCAAGATACCTTGTAACAATTGATAACAGACAATAATTGAAGTGACGCCTAGTGGAATATTTTGGAACTGCTAGTAATAGGATAGTGTTGGGTATGGCTAGGGTGACCAGATTTCAGTAAAGGGAAACCGGGACACAGGGAAAAAAAAGAAGGTCCTCACCTCCCAGATCCAAGTGAAGAGAAAAAAAAAGGTCCTCACCTCCCAGATCCAAGTGAAGAGCAAAAAAAAAGATCCTCACCTCCCAAATCCAAGTGAAGAGCAAAAAAAAGGTCCTCACCTCCCAGAACCAAGGGAAGAGCAAAAAAAAGTTCTCACCTCCCAAATCCAAGTGAAGAGCAAAAAAAAGATCCTCACCTCCCAAATCCAAGTGAAGAGCAAAAAAAAGGTCCTCACCTCCCAGATCCAACTGAAGAGCAAAAAAAAGCTCCTCACCTCCCAAATCCAAGTGAAGAGCAAAAAAAAGGTCTTCACCTCCCAGATCCAAGTGAACAGCAAAAAAAAGGACCTCAAGAGATTGACTAGTTGTAATATTTCTTTTCTTACAAATGCAGAATTATGTAAAAACCGGGACAATCGACCGTCCCAATAACATTTTTCGGGACACCGGGACAATAAACCTAAAACCGGAACGGATGATCACCCTAGGTATGGCTCGTTTGATTCCATTGTTTGTAAAGTGAAGAGAAATGTCTAAAAAGTTAATAAAATATCTCTAAAATCGCGACAGAATATTACATGCCTAAAATTAATTGAAAATAAACAAAACAAAAAAGTACCTAGCGATTGTTAAAATTTGTTATGAAAATAAAGTAACATTTAAGTGGGACAAAAAATAAACACATTAAATAAAAATTAATAGGTAGATATTAATAGTTTATAAGGAATATTACAAGAAAATAGTTATGAATTAATTATTATCTTTTATTTTTAGGAGTTCTGCGAGTACAACTTCATCTTCAACCTCTTCTTGGCCATTTCAACTTCTGAAATTAATTTTTATTTCATGTGGTGTACCTGTAAGTGAACTTGCTTGCAAATATAGTTAATATAACGATATTTTACTCTAAAATTCCACATAAAATAACACGGCCAGCATTTATAACCTGTTCGCCTAAAATAAATTGATTAAAACGAGATAAAACCAGAGAAATATAACGTATATATTATTTACTTAACTGCAATTATAACTCTAGAAGTAATTTCAGCTCTCAGAAATTTAAAAATTTCGCTATTAGCTATCCTCATCATTGTTTTTGTGAGAACTACCTCTCTTCGCATGTGATACAAATGGCAAATGCCAAAAGTATCCTATTCCTAGCCACCATTTTGTAAGCGACAGCAGCGCCTCTACAGGTAATGTTTATTCTCAATACATCGATGAGTCATGAACTGCATAATAGCAAGAATTCAAAATCACTCTGTATATTTAAAATCCTCGTAAGCACAGAGTTAATTATGCTTATGAGAATTTGTTTTTAATGACGTGTGGTGTAATAATTTGACTAATTACATGTCACATATAAAAATAACAAAAAAAGAATAGCTCATTATTCATAAAAACCCTCGGTCTATTGTATATGTCTCAGTTTATATGGTTATCAAAACAAAATACGATTATCAAAATGAAACAATGGTTTTATTTGAATTCTCTATTCTGTATTATCATTTAAGTAAATAATCTCGTCCCACAAATTTTACGATTCATTGCCAAAATATAATTATTAATATCACGTACACGTTCGTTACAAAACAATTCAAGTTTTTTTGTCAATACAGCGATATATATCTACCAATATGTTTCTCAATACATGGTTCCTGACTAGAGATGGGAATTTCGGCTCAGTTTGCGGAACCGGATCAGTGGAGGTCGTTCAGTTTGTTGAGCCGGTTCATTGATCCGGCTCAGTGATCCGGTTAAGTAAACTTGTTTCCGAGACACAAGTCGATCGGTCGTTCGGTCGTAGGTAGAACGTCGCTTAGAACCGGCTCTTGCTTAGAGCCGGTTCTTGCAATATATGAATTGTAAACATGATCCCGAGACACAGGTCGGTCGGTCGTTCGGTCGTAGATAGAACGTCGCTTAGCCCCGGCTCTTATCTAACATTTTTGAAACAAACAATTCACTTTATGCAGCTACTGTATTTTAAACCAGATGTGTTAAGTTTATGGCGATGTTTATTGCCCTTATAAATCGGACATCTGGGATTTGGGCAATATTTTTAATATTTTTATATAGTATGGTTGTAAGAAAATACAGACTTATACCCTTTTCACACTAGAACTTTAAGACGAGTGAACTTAAAGTTCACCGATGTTTAACATCGGTATGCTTCCACACTTGATGTTTAAATCTCCGGTGCTGTCATCAGCTACAGTAATTTTGTCCTTAAGTTACCGTCATGAAATTACCAGTTTTGAACTGTCTGCGCAGACGCACATTTTGAATTATTATAAACAAATATGGATATTTCATTTCATGCTACAATAAAGACACTACAATAAAGAATATATTACACCTGTATTAACATGTAAGTCGATATATTTTATCTCAATTATTGTAGCTCTGTATTTTATTAAACACATTATTAAAATAAATAATTTTATTATAAAAATAAGTATAAACTTCTTATAACGTCGATATAATACAATATTCTTGTTTATGATAATATAAAATGTTGACAGCACAAATTCAAAGAATATTTTTTTATAATAGAAATTATGTTGGTAATGCGGACGATGTTTAAGACGCAGATCTCTGTCTTAAACATCGCTTGTATTTAGACGAGGCCATACGGTTTCATATTAGCGGTCTAAACATAGCATTAAAAAAAAATAATTAAGGTTTAAAGAAGTAAATTTCAAGAAAGTCGTGTCCGTCTTTAATATGTTTGTTACAAAAGCCTATATGAGTTCTAATTTTGAGTGCATTTTTTTCGCTAAATTTATCACCAATTGGGCTTAAAATTGCCCAAGCCCTAGTCATATTGAAACCCCGGTAGCATCTTAAGAGTTCTTTTATGCAGCCGAAATTTGGGCAGTTTTGTCCAATGAATGGGCAACCAACCAATAAAATACTGTAAACGCATTCAATAGATCTTTTCGAATATACAACTGGGGAACACATCCCACCAGTATAGTTTTGAGGGTGTATTCAATGGTTTAATAACAATACTTAGATGGACTATTAAGGGAACATCTTAAGAAGCGTTTGATTCATAATTGTGTTAACAGGTAAAATGTTTTAATTGTTTAGTTTGATTCTGTAAATGTTGGTTTCTGTGTAAAGTGACCGCTGGTGTGAATATATATTGCGAATTTTGGGACAGATGTAATTTAATTGATAATATTTATCATGTCTTTTTTATGGTCATTTATCAAATACCACTGACATATTACGTATCATCGCCACACTTTGCACTCCCATCCTTTTAACTAGTAGATATAATTACAACCATTTATCAACGTTTTTTGTGGAATTGTTCATTTCAATAGAAAGCCCGGTTATTAAAAGGATAAGCGAGATTTTAATTTAAACATACATATGGATACATTAGCCTAAAGTTTCCCAAACTTTCTGAGCCGCCGAGCACTTTACACGAGAATAATTCGTCGCGGAGCACTATCGTTGCTATATACAATGGCGTACGCAAAAAATATTTCGGTGGGGGAGGGGAATTTTTCACAACATCGGAATTTATACGTATTTAGAATGCGAGCAATTTTGAAATGGGGTAATTATAATTTTAGTTCTTTTCGAATTTTCGGGCGGAGGGGATTTATCGCCCTCATTCCCCCCATGCGTACACCACTGGCTATATATTTATATATATTTTAGTGAATTTTGATGTGTGATATGTTCTGGAAATAAATACGTTGATCGATACAGGATAATTGTTTTATAATGCTTAAATTATCTGGTACGGATTATAAACTGAGCAAAATGTAAGAATGCTTTGCTAGTTAAAAGCAAATATAATAATAAGAAATCAGCTGTGGCTACCACAAGAACGCCATCACAAAATAGGTACTTAAACAAAATACTGTCTAACACAGAAATTATTTACCATAACCGTGGAAACATTACATATACGTTTGACAAAATAAATACTTAATAAGTATTATTACTATAATAAAGTAAAAATAACGTAATATTTTTTTTAATCATCTATGGCCACCACAGTTAAGTATTTTGTTATAATTTTGACAATTATGTGTTGAGTATTTTGTGATTACGAAGGGATGTATTTGCGGAATTGTTGCCTTTACAACATTAGCTATAATTTAAAACTACAAATAAACATTTTTCAGAAACCACAATTGGAATAATCTCGGCAAGAAAATTAAATTATACATCTTAATTTCTGCTAAATTTACACTAATTTTGCTTTAAAAGATATTTTTTTTTTAATATTTAAAAAAACACTACTACAAATGATTTATTACTCTGTGTTAGCTTAAAAACAAAAAATTAAAGTAGTTCAAACAATAGGTTGAATTACTACGTATAATGGAAAGCGGAGCCTACTAAACACTACACTCTATACACATGAACTTATTTCCCAGCTGTTTTATATATATATACTTTCATAAAAGACACACACTTCCTTAGACATGAATTAAGTAAATAATTAATTTTGTCCAAAACACAAAAGCTGCAATATTTTCCAAAAACGAAATCTGGTCAAAAATTACTCTTGTACATTTCCGGTTTAAATCAATGTACATTACTTAGAATTTTTTGAGGTTTTTAATTTAACTCCTTTGCGTTATAGGGTGCGGGAAAGTCATTTCTTAAGCACATTTTTGGCAAAATCGTCTTAAAATTAAAATTTCTCAAAACTATTTTCGTTCCTTAATTTGCGTCTTTGATATCACACAATTTTTAGATCAACACCTCAGGGAAATAGGGCGGGAGACAAAACTTTTTGAAACAATTTTGGCAAAAACCTAATAAAAAAAATTGATTTTTCAAAAATAAAAATTTGTTTGTTTGTCCACGCATTAAGAAGTTTCGCGTGACAGCCCATTCAAAAAAAAAAAAATTTTTTTTTTCATTAAATACATATTTGTTTATATTTATCCCGCGATGTATTTTTTTAAACTCTATATTTTTCCTATATATGGGTTACAGAGGTGTACAAGCGTGCCAAATTTCAATATTCTATGTTCAGCCGTTTGGCAACAATTTCTATCGTACATACAAATGAGTGACGTTATAAGGGTTTTTTGGTGATCATACCTACAAACCCTAAAAAGACGAAACTTAAAGGCGCATGAAAAATTGACAGTGTGTTAAAATCATTATTTACCATTAATTATCAACTATCAATAGTGTCTTTCAGTATTCAATACGTACATTCACACCAAGATAACAATTAATAACCTGGACATTGAGTATCATTTACTAAAGTCAGAGAATTCTCGGACATACAGATGTTTTGTTGCCGGCGACCTTTGTCAGGTAGCCTCTGCTTGTGCCTCTGCCTGAGAAGATATTCGGGGGCTAAGAAGATGTCACTCTTACTGTCACTGCTGGAATCCATTCAACAAGGTGTCAACTGAAATCTGCTATGATCATGCATTATGTTTGGGATGAAGAGATTTAAAATGTAACCAAAGAAATGTCCAGGGATTTTAGTTTTTTTACTAAAGAAGATACCGAAAGATATTACATATTTAAACAGCACCGTATTTCTTTTTTTCAATTACGAACGCAAAACACATTTTGGCGTTCAATTAAGTGAATAATTTTACTAAATAATTACTATAAAGGCTGTTTTAAGAACTGTTTAAACCCTGTAATATATGAAATTTCACACTTCACATAATTTTTTTTATAAATGTATAAATTCCTTGCTTTAATTATCTCTTATTATTTGATACTCTTCTTTTAATTAATTTTCAAACAAAATTTATTTGAATGAACAGATGAAATTAAATATGTATAATTAACGAGATATTCTGTTTGCGGACGTTGGGAGAATGGGCCAGCCCGCCTCTGTCTATTGAATATTTAATACGTCAACACAGGGCACATACAGATAGATTTAAGCCCTCGGGAAAATTGAAATGAAATTTTTGAAAAAAGTTATTAATTATTTTTAAACTGAGAGGGAAATTATTTACAAAAATCCACTGTCAACCAGTTAGTTTGTTACATCGTGCTCTCTTCTGAGGCATTTTCAGTCAAAAATATCGCTATCGAGCATTATCAGATGTATTAATTTTATTTCAGCTTTATATATAAAAATACATTTCTGTTTGTTTGTTTGTCTATCCTTTATGCAAAGCCAAAATCGGATCCTTTATCCGAAAACGGGTGGACCGATTTTCACCAAATTTAGTACTGGGGGTTAAAATAATCCGAGGAAGGTTTTAGTGAGGGTTCCAACTTTGTCCATGTCCCCCTAGGGCGCGTTATGGGGGGAAAACATCATTTTCCACTCTCCGTTCAGTTTAAATTGATAACGTAGACTAAATCTTAAGAGATATATCGATATAATATAGACAAAAAATGTAGATCTTAAATAGATCTAAAAAAAAAGTCTGCGAGAGCATATACTTATAATGCGTTGTCGTGTATTGGGCAATTTTCTATTTTTAAACGTAATAATTTTTGTATGATAAAGTTTGAGGGTGCATAACATCGGAGTTTTATAGTGATGTATCAATTATTTTACAATAATAAATAAGAGCATTTCATCACAATGTATTTAACACATCAAAGATTAATAATAACGGAGTTATCAGAGTGTAAACGCATCCACAGAGATGTTTAAAGATGTACTAGAGGTGGGAAATGCGAATCTTTTTAAAGATTCGTTCAGTATAGAAGGGTTCTCTAAAAAGCTTCGTTCTTTTGGAACAAATCGTTGGCGTACAACAAATCTAGTATTTACTGTCTACGTCACGCTGTACTTGTCTTTGTTATTGCATAGTTGTGTACTGGAAGCTGGGAACAGTATACATACTTCATACTTCTGTATTCTGTAGTCGCTAGTTGCTCGCGAACGGCGAACGTGTCAGTACACGTAGTACGTGTCACGTACACGTACACACATTGTACTGCGCAGTGTATCGAGTCTGCAGTTCAGCTTTCGCTCGTGCCATGTTCTAAGTTCGCCCATCCAGAGTGAGCCTACGTACCAGACTACAGACATAGATCTACGTGTGTTCCACACTACGTACTACACAACCACCAGCCTGAGTTTTGTGCCCGTCCCTCGTTTCTTTCCGTTCCATATCGAGTCACACTCGCCACTCGCTAGCATTGGTTCGTGCGTTCGCCTACTGAACGTTCTCTGCTTATTAAAAGATTCGGTCGTATCAATTCATTGCAGCGATTCGTTCTTTTGGAACGAATCGTTCGCGAACGACACATCTCTACATGTATGACGCTATTTGGTGCGGAACTTGCCAATAAATGGCAGTACTGGAGATATCTGTATTTCCCATCGTCAAATAGTTAATTGCACATTATATTATCGTTAAATATATTTAGCTTTAACGTTGTAAGCGTTATGTTCTACTTTCTTCGCTGTAAATTAATGAAATGCCGTAGCGAAGAACGAGTACACCCACTAATTTGATATAAAGTGAGTAAAAATACTTTTATTCTAAGGTACACTTAACAACGTATTTGTGGTATATTTAGTTTTGTTATTAAACTATATATGGATACACTGTTTTCTATAATTTGCCCGTTACAATGAGTTGAATCTTTATATACCGTACTCTTGTGATATTACTCATATAATAATAATATAAATATGTATTTTTGACGGTCTCAGTCGTATTTTTGATGGTTACAGTCGTACAGATTATCTGTAACCATTTTATATCTTAATTTGCAAGTGAAGAGAACATAGATAATTTATGGCATCATCCCCTAGATATGTATTAACCTGTATTTTTTCAGTCTAGCAATTTCCGTATCCCACAAATTCATCCATGAAAGGAATGTGACACCTCTAAGATCATTGTAATCTGGTTATTAAGGCTTCACTGGGTTTGTATCGGAAGCTCTTTGAGGTACATTGATCCCAAATACGTTTCAATCTCTGTACCAAGGGGTAGCTACCCTTGTAAACACACTATAACACCTCTCTATGGTACAGACTGTCTTATTGACAGCTGGACGAACACATCTGTTTACAGATTTTTGCGAAATGTGACCTAAATCGATATTCACAAAAAAGTGGAAACCGTTTTTCGAACCATCAATCTTTGAAGGGTAAATTTGGTTATTTTTACCATTTGACGTTTTCTGAATATAAGATACGGATTATTTCACTAAGTCGGATTATTTCCACGATATCAACTGACAAGAATTCGTTAAAAATTTGACGGATCTAATATTAAAGTTTTACAAACCCAACAGAGAAATTTAAAAACAAGAGAATCAAGAATAAAAATCCCGAAATTTTTACCATTAACTGAAATAATATTTTCTTTTATATTGATTTTATTTTTATTATTTTTTATTTTAAGTTTTGTTCTTATATGGTGGTAATTCTGGTCATGTTCCTTCAGATGTACATATGTTACTCCCCTGCAATATTGTAAATCACATATTAAACAATATGTATTTGACCTTTATGGATTTCTGGACAAAGTGTTATTGGTTTCGAGCTTAAATCCTTGCAGCATCTGGCCAGCATTGCCGGACGCTGCAATTCACTTCAAGAGGGTTCGAATCAATGATGATAGATATGAAATAAATTTTATATCATTCAACATACGGACACAGAAATCATTTTAATACATGGTGCTGAGACGTAAAAAAAGAACCGACAAGACTAAAGGAGTAAAACAGAAAAATATTGATCAGATTAATCAACATATATAGATTTTTGGAAAGCGGTTGGAAAGAATCTTGGAGGAGGTAGGAGGTACTTATTTTAACTATTAAATGCTTGAGGATGAGTTGACCCCAGAGCTGACTGCACAATATATATCATATAAGCCGTTTATTTTTAAAGTGGCATAAGTCACTTTGTTTTTAAATCAAGATTTTACTTTCAAAATAAATATATTTGTTATACCGTTAACTACCAAAACTTCTCTCGAAAATATCTCAATAGTTTACAACACAATTGGTTTAAATTAATTCACAAATGAAGAGATACCGTTAAAATGTAATCATTGTTATCAATAACTTGATTTATTTTCAAACGCCACTTTCAAAATAAACGGCTCATATATTAGGTGTACCGAAAAGTTTTTTCGTTTCTATTATCAGTGCACTATGCGAACTAGTAACGACTTATTCGCTGAATTAAACAGACGTCTTTTGCGTTTTGATTAAACTCTGTAATCTTGAGTACCTAATTATTGTTTTCGTTTCATTGTAAACCCTTGCATTTTAAAACGGCGGAAGAATTTTCATCAAAACATTTTTTATGCTGTTTAATGTTATATGACTACCATAAAAAAAAATCTGCTACACTTGCTACATAAAACATTTGCACTGTTTATGGTGATAAACTAAGTGTACGCACATGTCAACAGTAGTTTAAAATATTTAAATCAGGAAATTTATGCTTGGATGATGAACTTCGATCTAGAAGGAATAATGTACTATGAGATGTTAAAACCGGGACAAAGTGTTAATTCTGATATCTACTGTGAACAGTTGGATCGACTGAATCAGAACTTGACTAGAAATAGGCCAGAAATTGTGAATAGAAGAGGAGTTATTCTACAAGGCGACAATGCCTGACCTCATTCATCAAAAAAAGACACATGAAAAAATTTCCGAGCTTGTTTGGGAGGTTCTAACACACCCACCCTACTCACCAGACATTTTACTCTCCAACAATCACTTATTTCGATCACTGGAACACTTTTTAAGAAACAAGACACTAAGAGATATGAACCATGACAAACGAACGGACGGACAGACAAACAGATAAACAAACGGACAGACAAACGGTCAGACAGACAGACAGATAGATAGGCAGATAGACATTTTTTATATATATATATATATATATATATATATATATATATATATATATATATATATATTGTTTTGTAATCATCTAAAACGTGTAAAAACCAAATATGAACCGAAAACATAAAAAACAATAGATTTAGCCTCCTTTTTTTATTAATATAAATGGTTTATGTAATATGGCAGCGTCTCCCAACCTTTTTTCATGGCGGACCGGACCGGCAAGCAAACCCGAAGAAAAAATTCGCGGACCAGCAAGTTTAGAAGGTAATGTGTATCACAAAAGTTTTATATTTTTTATTGCACTGATTACAAACACAAAAAAAAACAACAAATAAAAAATCACATATAATTAGTGAAAAAAGAAACAAATTATTACTTTAGCAATTAACAGATTAAGGAACGAGATTTTCATCTCAAAATTAAGTGGGTTACAGCATTAATATGTTGTATTATATGTTGCATTATATGTTGTAGGCAAATAGTTGCATAGTAAAGAAAAAAAATCTCGCGTACCGGCGGTTGGGAAACACTGTAATATTGGACAACAATATACATGAATTCGAAGCCGAAAGGCAAGAATAAAGGTTATATTGTTATTATTGTTATATAAAAGAAAATAAACATGTGTTCTGGTTGAAATTCTGACTTAATTTTTTATTGTGATTATCCTGAATATATAACTCCTTGCCCTTTTAATTTGTCCTTCTTTCCATGCTCAAATTAAGTTCCTTTAGTTCTTAGTGTAATAAAGAACCAATTAGATGGCAATAATTCACTACCCTTACTGTCGGCGTATAAACCTTATATCATATCCAGCATACTGCGCGCCCATAAAGATGATCCTTAGCTTACTAACAAGTGTATATCCTTCTAAATCCTCCCTAATTATAACAGGGTTGAGTCGTGATATGCATACGACAGGAACCTAACTAATAATCTTTAAGACATTAATAACTCGAGCGTACGAACCCCCTTTGTACAGAGAACATCATTACCGACATGTCGCTCAGTGGTTATTACGTCATATATCAGCTGACAGCAGCTGCCGATGATGTCATATCTAAGGGCTTGACCTCTTATCAATACTCCTTCGCACTATAACAAATAGGGTGGGATTATAGTGTTTCCACTTGCAAGAGGGAGGTTAAGAATCCTTAAGAAATTTGGGGTCAATTTGAAAATCCCATTAAAGACATTATTAAATTGGGAAATTATAACGGCACGACAAAATATGTATATATTTTGAACGACCAAATACAAAGTCAGTACGACAAACTATGTCATTATAGCGACAAATGACTAGGACAAATTAGGTACTTTACGTAACTGACATAATCGGAAACTGCTCAACAAGCTGTTTCCGAAACGTCCGAATATATTTTATATACTCATGAAGTATTATATCTTTTTGATATTAATACTCATTATATTGTACAAGGTGTCTCAAAAGAAATTTTATATTTAGTGGATCGATTAAAAAAAAAGTAAGCCGTATATAGAAAAAATGTTTATTAATTATTAAAATACACTTTTTGGGGATTTATTTCTTAAAAATAATATCGTCTAAATGTAGACCCTCGCGTTCTCGGCACTCATTCAATCGAACAGTAAAATTACTTATGACGTCTCGGCAGGTGGATTCAGGGATGGCTGCCATTTCGTGAAGGATATTTTCTTTCAAATGCGCAAGTGAAGTCGGTTTATTGGCGTAAACTTTAGATTTAAGATAACCCCATAGGAAAAAGTCCATAGGGGTTAAATCTGGACTGCGTGGAGGCCAATTTATGTCACCTCTCCGGGAGATCAATTTGCCTGAGAAAATTTCACGAACACGTGGCAGAGACATATTGGACGTGTGTGAAGTTGCGCCGTCCTGTTGGAACCATGTTCTTTGGTTATAGCCAGGAAAGTTTTGCAGTTCAGGTACCAAGAAGTTGTCTAACATCTCCACATAACGCTCTGAATTCACTGTAACTGCACGCCCCCTTTCGTCTTCAAAAAAGTAAGGGCCGATAATTCCTCGCGCCGACATCGCAGCCATACGGTCACTTTAGGCGAATGTAGGGGTTTCTGATGTTTGCGTTTCGGATTCGTTGCAATCCAGTAGCGGCAGTTCTGCTTATTTACGTGGCCATTAAGATGAAAATGAGCTTCATCCGAAAACAAAATGTTGGTAAACGTTGAAAATCGCTCAATAACTTGATTTACGAAATGAAGTCTCTGACTGGCATCTTGGGGCTTTAATTCTTGCACCAATTGAATTTTGTAGGGGTGCAGCTTTAGGTCTTTGTGCATAATGCGATGTAATGATGATCTATGCACATTTAAAGCACTTGCGCGCTTCCGAATTAAAAGGTTCGGGTCGTCACGAACAGACTGATTAACATTCTCCACGTTTTCTACCGTTCTTGATGACCTAGGTCGCCCGGATTTTGATTTATCCAGCGTTGTACCAGTCTCTTCAAACTTTTTAACCCAATGTCGAATGAGAGGAATGCTTGGCGCATCATTTAAGTGGCGAAAACCTCGAATACTGCAGAATTTTCTACGCGTTACAGTCGCCGAATCACCGTTTTTGTAAAACTCTCGCACGGATAACGCGCGGTCTGCTCCCGAGAAACGCTCCATAGCGACTAAATTCCCAAGAGCCAGGCTACCGATTGACATAACCCCCGCGCCCGTCGGATACGTTGCGTTCACGCAGAAAGCTAAATAAATATAAAACTTCTTTTGAGACACCTTTTACTATTTTAGCCTAGTACTATCAGCATTGGCAAACGTCCAAAATAACGGTGTCCGCATTATAAATTTTGAATCGTTGAACTATTTTAAAAAAATTGTTTTTTCCTGCAAAATTTCTGTTGATATATTACAGTTAAAAACCGTTTCCAGTTTATATCAACTTTGAAATTGGACATTTTTTTCTTATTAGCTATACAAAGACATGTCCATAGACATCCTAGTCCATTGAGGGAACAATAGAGATATAAACGACTGTTTGTGATATGACAGACAGGGTCAATTCTGTGACATGTTTTGTATTCACAATTATGACATATATAAACTTTCGACTGTCCAAAACTGACCCTCAGGACATATACCCTGTCTTACTGGATTGTGATACACCCTGTAGATTGACACACTGTAGCTTAGCTGGAGCGTGACAATTGTTTGTCGGTGAGAAATTTTTCGCTAGTTAAAAACAGGATTTACTGGAATTTTAATCAAGCAAAATTTAATAAGAGTTCCATTTTTCGGTCCAACAAAATGTTAAATAAATTAAATTTTAAGAATCAAAGAATGATAATCACCACAAATTTTGATACCCGCAGCACATATATTGAGAACGCAGCAGATACGGGATGCCTACTAAAATAGAAAAGCACAAATCTGGTTTACTACAAACAAATTAACTCTTAATCGGGTGTATTCTGTAAGAAATGCGTTAAAATTAGTCTGGTTAATATTTTTATTTTAACTCCATGTCTGACGTCATTATCCAAAAATGCTATTCTGTAAGAGCATTTGTTAAGTTAAGCGTTAATACAATATTTGTTAACGCGGGGTACTAACTCACCTCGTAGAGAGGCTAATATTTACTACAAGCGCATGCGCTGCTACGTTGAATTTTAACAGGAGTGTCAAATGCCAAGAGGATCTAAACCTAATATTTCGGTGTTGAATTAAATATTCAGTGGCGAAATTTCTTTTAAAAATGGAACAGAAATGTTTGGTCCTGTGATACTCATTATAACTGGTTTCCACAGTGTATTAAATAAAAATATAACTTTATTCAACTTTTATTTAGTCAATTTATATACTACATTGTATTTTGAATAAAATGTTAATTATATGTTCATTCTATTTTTAAAAAGTGTGTTCGGTGATATTAATTATTAAATAATTATTTGATTTATTACGCTATTTATACCCTGGAATAACACTGTTGTGATTGTCATTATCAATCTCATCAATTGTTTCTTCAAATAATACACCATTAAAATGTATTGCGATATTTTGAAACACGGCGGAGGCATAAGTGAAGTTTTGTAGCTTTCAGATGATTATAATTTTAAGTTCTGTGTCTCAACAAAAACCAAAACTGCTCTTCAATACTCCATACAATTACTTGAACTTGCGTCTGGGTTACTTGTATTACAAAAATTACGAAGCGTCATTCTTAGCTTTACTGTAAAGAATTCACTTTAAAAGTAATAGAAAGTTTGAATTTTGTCTTATAATAATTAATATTCCTACCGTATTGTGTTTTATTCATTTTTTTTAAGTAACATGACATTTACTTAAATAGGATCAGCCATTTTTGCAAACTAAACACCAGCGTTAACTTTTAAAGCCACCGTTTTAGTAGGCGCTTATTGTAGAACGTTAACTGGCTATTTTAACGCCGCCGCGCTATAATTTTAACACTTATATGCTTAGCGAATAGCATATACGTTAAAAATAGTGTTAAAAAAATTAACGTCAGTTTCTGGCGTTAAGATTTTAACATCATGTTTAGAGAATAGACCCGAATGCCAGCAAGACCCAGCAAATTATCTTTTCCCTAAACCGCAACACCAACGAAGTCTTTGAGTACGGTGATCCTATTAAATTCCTAAGAATATATATAGACGGTCAACTCAGTTGGCACCACCATATTAGCAATTTGGCCATTTCCCTGAAAAAAACTATCTGCGCTTTTGTCAGGCTCAAAACTGCGGTTCCTTTTGAAAAATTACGTATTTTTTATTTTGCCGCGTTCTAGTCTCGTTTGTCTTACGGTATAGTCCATTGAGGAGTGAGCTCATCGATCACCTGCATTTTCATAATCCAAAAAAGAGCCATTAGAATTATCAATAATGTCCACTCCAGGACCCACTGCCAGGAATTTTTTAAAAATGTAGAATTATGTTAGTGTACAGCCTATTTGTATATATCTGCCTGGTGTATGTTAAAGAAAACGCAGCCCAGTTTGTCACCGTTTCTTCATTCTTATAATGTCCGCTCAAAAGATAATATTAGTCTGCCTAAAATAAGACAAGAAGACGACGAAATTCATAACAGACAACCCTGCTGTACCATGATGGGAAACGTTGTCAAAATTCGTTATATTTCCTATCAAAACTATGCAAATCTAACCACAATAGCCTTTGATTAGTCTATCAATGATTGACAGAATTAGCATAAGTCAAAAAAATCAATAACCACTCGTCCAGCATGTCACAATATCGTACCATTTGTATTTCTATTATAAAGTCAAGTATGGACCGTTTTGATTTTAAAATACGAACCATTTTACTAAAGTGGATATATGAAAATTAATTCAAGCGGAAATAACATCTTCACTAGGGATTACAACCCTTCAATTTAAAATTATTGATGTATGAAAATGTTTTGAGAGGACTTCAAAATTTAAGTGTCTTCATATAAACTTGGATATATTGATTTAACATTTGAATTTCAGTTAATATATGTATTAGGGTTAAGTGAAAATAGTGGAGTATCTGGGAAAGAAAAGTGAACTTCCATTAGCAAATAAGAAGACGCAAAAGATCAACTAACAGATTAAGTGGTGTCATCTAAATCATTGCTACTCAAAGTAGTGGTACGCGTAGCGGTACCTGGTCTCAAATGTTAAGCTGCCTGTCCGCGGCGAATTTCCAGAATAGAAAGAAACGATAGTATAATATATGCCACAAATATGGTACCGGTCCGTTACACATTCGAAATTAAATTTGCCGGTTCGCCACATTTGATTGTTTAAGATAATCTACATCACTGTTTCCCAACCTACGTATGGGTGGTAGGGTAATGTACGGCGTACTTATGTAACCATACAACATCCCTACATTTGAGTGTATACTATGTATATACGATTTTCTTTGATTGCTTTGTAAAGTCATTCTCTTCAATCCGTCGGTGCAGTCGGATTTTTGACAATGACGTCACCAAGTAATTGAAGACATATGCATATTCATTCAATGTGTGGATGTTGTATGGGCACATAAGTATGCCGTACGTCGTACCAATTTTACAGTTAAAAATATCCTAGTAGATAAATAAAAATTAGCTGCAAATTTTGGTGTAAAAATTGTTCCTAATTTCAGATTGTCAGTTTTACTGTTTTGTCTCCCCTTAAACAAATTTAAATCTTCGACTTACCCCTTTTTCAATAAAACGATTCTCATGGATTACCATTGTTGAAATGACTAAGTTAAACTGACATTATATCAAAATAAGTTTCCAACATCTTTATAGATCAAATTAAACACTCAATGATAACATTTTTATATCCTAATCAAATTTATTTTAGATAAAATATCAAAAACATCTTAAGTCTGTCAATAAAATTATTTTCCTCGTCAGATAATATTTTTCAATGAATTCTATCTTAAAAATTTCTTCAAGGTTATTTTAGATCAAAAATTATCAATGCAAACCCCCAAATATTCGATACACTAAAAGTGTTAACGAAAATTATAAGTGTAGCTATCAGTTGCACCGATTTGTTTCAAAAATACCTTTGGTGAACATGTCTCGTGTTTTATTTTAATACCGAAGTAACCGGGAGTATCAACCGGGCAAATGATTGGCCCAAAACGTCGGTACATACGTAGTTTTGAAACTCAAAAGTGTGTCACAATAAATTTAATAATAATAATAATAACCACTGATTTCGCCACATTTTGAAATTAAATAAATGTAAATAAATGTTTAAATAACAACAGTGGAAATAGCACATAATAATCAGGACAAAAACGAAACATAACATAAAAATAGATGACAAAATAATAGAAAAAATAGGAAAATTGATATACCTAGGCACAGTTTTCTAGGAAGATTGAAAAATAGATGAAGAAATTATGGAAAGGGTAGGCGCAGCAGGAAAAATGTTCAACAGCATCAAGTCATCGTTCCTAATTAAAAAAGAAATACCAACCAACATCAAGGTAGAGATCTTCAAAAAAGTGACAGTACCGATTTTAATAAAAGCTTCAGAATCGTGGACAACCACAGAGATGTACAGGTCCAAAATAAAAAGCTCTGAAATGGGATTTTTAAGGAAAATTGAAGGTAAAACCAAATTGGACAGAATAAGAAATGAAGTATTTAGAGAAATTTAATTTAGCTGGGACATATACACAGAATGAGTAAAGACAAAATAGTAAGAAGAGTTTTGGAAGCAAGAACAGTTAAGAAAGTTAGACCAGGAAGACCGAGAAAAACCTGGCACCAAGAAACAGAAGAAGCTGCAAGGAAGAGAGGCGTAAAGTGGGAGGAGATAAGAAAATATATAAATGACAGAACACAATGGAAAAATGTATGGAGAACAACACCAGAAAATAAGTAACTCGACTATAGCCTTACATCACAAGGTAGAAAGACTTCAGAAATAAGTAAGTAAGTAAGTAGTTGACAGGTAAATAAGTAATTCCACATGTTCTTGCCGTTAATGCGCACGCAGACGATGCGGGAATGAATATATTCGCACTAATGCGCATGTGCAGTTGGGCGGAAATTTTTATTCCGTACCGCCTGCACGAGCGTTAATGTCTATTAACAATATTTACATTGTATTGTCCTGATTCAATTTATTGAAAATGGAAATTGTAGAAAAAGCATAGTGTATAATACCCGCAGAATGTCATCCATTCCACGCGAGAATGAAGTTAAAAGAACAAGCCGCAGGCGAGTGAAGTAATTCATTCAAGTATGGAATAAGCAGTAATGACATCCTACCGGTTCGGACGGGTTCACGCGAACCATTTCTTAAAATGATTGAAACCTTAGGGAACCGGTTGTTAGAATTATTAAAAATAAATGAACTACTCTGACTACAGTTTTGAATCGTGCGCCGTGCTCTGCAGTATTGCAAATGTAATGTTTATTTTATAGGTTATTAATAATACGCTCTTAAATGTTTTTCCTTATATTTAATAAATGGAAGTAAGTGATTTGTTTTCACTCTTAAAAATACAGAATAGGTTCCTAGATATCACATGACTTTATAGAACCGCTTCCTGAAAATTTAGGATGCCATCACTGGGAATAAGTATTTTGAGTCTGTTGCACAATATACTACTAATTTATTTATCCATTGCCTAACACAACAACCAACTAGAAATAGCACGCCCCTCCCCACTGCTACCGAATAATCGTACTTAATCGATTTTGGTCCGTAATTTCTACTAGCCGTATATTATTTTTAAAGTTTACGTAAACTGGTAAAATTTTTCTGAGGACCAGTGGTTGAAAATCAATAACTTAAAAGATGTATAATGATAATAGTATTATACCTACAATACGTAACCCTGTTATACAATTATCTATACCTAACCCTTAAAAATTACCGACAAATTTCAAAGTAATTATCTGTATTCAAAGCCCCAGGTGTTTGTTGATTGACAACTACCGAAAAATGTGTCAAAAGGGGTTTTTCACACCGAAATACGAGTTGAAAAGGATCAGTTTTGAATAAATAAGGGTAAATCCTCTATAGGATATATACATGAACGCGTATACAGAATGTTAGAAATAAGCTTATATTAGATACGAAGTATTGTTGGAAGATTAGCACATATGTGTTATATTTTACCCCAGTTGGGAGAATTTCTACGAGATATTTGATTGCTAACCAGTAATAATGTTTGTTTATCTCCCACAGTTGTTCCCGTCAGAATATGAGTCAAATTAAATAGGGTTCCATTATTCTGCACGGTAAATAAGGTTTATTAACGACAAATTTTAAGAAGACAGAAAAAATTCAGGATAAATTATTCAAGTAACGAAAAAATATTTGAAAAACGACCAAATATGAAATTAAACGCCTAAATCTGAACGACAAAACATGAAACACCAAACGCGAGACAGTAACGTAACTCAGTGCTTATATGTATGTAAAAATCTCAAAGTCAAAATTTATTTATTTATTTATTTATTTATTTATTTATTTAATACATCTGTCCCAACAGCATAGCCAAAATTGGACAGGAACATAATTAACAATATTAAGACTTAAAAATTAAAAACTAAAACTATAACTAAACATAAAAAATCATAATACACAAAAATGAATAAATTTATAGAACTTTATATGAAAATTATTAGAATTATTAGAACAGTTCAATTTTTGTATTTTGCTCATAATATGAACACATCCTGTTCAATGGGGATTTAAGGAATAGATTGGTATGTGCCTGGGGAAGATAAAAAAGTGAGGAATGCCTTGTACGGAAGGTGGGATGTGGAAATTTAATTGTTGAAAGGAAAGTGGATCGTCAATTAGATTTGATGCTAATTTTTTAAGATAGTTTGTGGAGCTTAACTCACGACGCTCACTTAAAGATTTGGTGGAAAAAATATTAAGAAGGGTACTATATGAGAGATCGAAAGGGGGGTAGGATCCAATAACTTTAAAGTAGATGAACTTTAAAAATTTATGTTGCACTTTTTCAATGGCATTCTTTTGAATCTCATAAATGGGATCCCATATTATTGAACAATATTCAATTTTAGAGCGAATGAATGCATAATAAAGTGTGAACGTTTATATTCGAAAAAGTGCGTGAATTCCTGATAATAAATCCTAGAATTTTATAGGACGAAGAACAAATCGTATCTATATGCGAGTTGAAAGTAAGTCTACTATCAAACTAAATGCCCAGATCCCGGGTACTTTCGCAACGAGTAAGCAACTGATTAAGTATCGAATAGGAGAAAATAGTTGGGTTACATTTTCTTGTAAATGTCAGAATTTTGCATTTAGAAAGATTGAGGTTAAGTTTGTTTAAGGTGCACCAATTAGAGATATTTTCCAAGTCGTTTTGAAGAATGTGGCAATCATTATTTGAAGAGATAGTTCGAAATGTTTTGAGATCGTCGGCAAAAACTAATCTTTCAATTATACAAGTTGAACGACAAAATATGCAAGTGAACAACAAAACTTGGTACACCAACTATGAATTGTGTAAAACCAATAACTGATTGTCATTTGAAGCATTCTAAAGCCTGTAGTACACGATGCAATTTCTCGAATTGAATCTCGTACGATTTTTCGTACGATAATTATTGCATTGAGAATTTTGTTCAGAATTATCGGATGTAAAATTATTGTAGTATACCATCCAATATTTATCGCTTTGAATCTGTACCAAATGATGCGCACTACGTCTATTATTGTAAGTTGACCATCTTATGATGTCATGGTAACCACCCATATCCTCATTTAAAAACTTGAAATTTCGTTTAACGCTATTTTGTTCTAAATTGTACCGTATCTGTTTTTAATCCAGCAAATATGAGCGGTAAAGATAAAAAAAATAAGAACAAATATATATACTTCCAAATTTCACCACGTAAACCTCAAACCAGGTGAATAACGGTTCGTGGAATGATATTGGTAACAATTATCTTAAGTGTTGATATAATTGAAATTTATCCTGTCAATGATTGACACTTTTTACTCGACACTCAAAAAATATCAAGAAAGGTAAAATTAGGGTTCGCCACAACAAAAAATATTTTCAATCATACAAAAATCTGGAAATTGTAACCCTAATCAATATATTAGGGGTTAAAATTCACACGTTTTTCCCCAAAGTGAATTATCTTTATCAATTTACAACGGTTTCTTGCCGACTAAGTCCTCAAAGAAGCTCTCATTACGTATAATAAGTATTTTTAGTGGAATAAGCGAAAAATTTGAACGAAGGCAATTGAAGATCAAAGACTGGGGTGTGAATTAGAGTATTGTAATTGTTAAGGGTGTGTCTATCGATTAGGGGTGAATCCCTTAGAAAAACTGTGTCTAAATTTGAAGTATGTGGTTATTTGGTAAACTTTCTACAAGAAAATTCTAAAAGACCACTCCAATAACACAGCGAAACTTATAGTTCGCTGTAATGTACGAGATGTGTAAATTACGTAACCGGACTGGCAACATTTGGGACGCGAGACTTGGAGGGGTAGCAGGTGAAAATATGATACGCCTTCAGTACGAATTTGAACTCGCTAGAGTAATATTGTCCGTAACAATTTTTTCGTGAAACAGTTTTTTATAATGTGTTTTAAAATGAGTGACATTCATTTCGAGCAACGGTATACTATCAGGTTTTGTTTCAGACTTGGGCACAGTGCAACGGAAACTTTTGTAAAACTTCAGCAGGCCTACGGAGGCAGTGTTTTGTCAAGGACCCAGGTTTTTTGGTGGTTTAAGACATTTTCTGAAGGAAGAGAGTTGATTGAAGATGAATCACGCAGCGGAAGGCCTTCATCTTCAAGAACCGATGAAAATGTCAACTCAGTCCGGGATCTTGTGAGTTCAGATCATCGATTGACATTCAGAATGATCGGGGAAGAGTTAAATTTGACTCACACTACCGTTCATCAGATTTTAACCAATGACTTGGGTATGAGAAAAATCTGCGCAAAAATGGTTCCCAAAAAATTTGCAATGAACGAGTTTTTGGCCAGTAAAAACATTCCTGTGGCTCCTCAGCCTCCTTATTCGCTTGACTTGAGTCCTTGTGACTTTTTCTCATACCAATATTGAAAAATCACCGACATAAAAATCGTCCGTAACCGACCAGCTGAAAGTTATCCCAGTATCCGAGTTCCAGCACTGATATGAGGATTGGAAGAAAAGATATCAAAATGTTCACATTCTTATTTCACTTTTAGTTTAAATCTTTTAAATCTTTAAATCCACAGCTTGTTTGTGTTTATGAGCTACGCTCAATTTGACTTGTTCCCACTTTTCCGGCATGCAACTATTAATAAATAAATTTTATTATAGTTGAAAGTACAAAAAAATACACGATACGATAGTTCTATATTCCCCGTAAGAATACATTTGGACATTTCCTGAAGCTGTGGAATTAACTACACTATGACACGACAAATGTAGCATTTTGTCGAGTATGCGCCAATTACTGGAATGTGAATAATTTCATAGTATTTTGACCTAACTTAATTTATGGTTGTCAGATCTTCTGTAGTATAAAAATTTTAAGACTTACCTCCCAGGCGAATCTAGGATCGATAGGGTCCCCGAGCCATTTTCCTAAAAATGGTCCATATCTCATCCCTTTCCCAACTTCTTTCTTGGTCCAAACTCCATCCCCTCTCTCTCTAACCTCCAATTCTTGAGGAACTATTCCAGGTGCCAATAATCCATCTCTACATCTCATTCTCATCAAATCTAAAGGATGTCTTCCATTTAATCTATCTTCTCTAATGTCTTCAGTCACTCTAAGTTGTTCTTGTAGTTTTAAAGATTCAGGAGAAAGGAGTTGGTCAGCTGAACGGATTCGAAGATTATCTTCTTGGGGAGAATCCGGTGAGGTACGGTCGTTGAAGGATTCTTGAGGTTCCATTAGGTTTAAAGGTTCTGAATAATTCGGTGTGGTTGGAGGTATCATTGTTGAATCCATAGAGTCTTCCTCTCCACTTGTTGGTGAGGTATGAATTCCATCTAGTTCGTCTTCACTGTTACCTGAAAAACAAAAACAGTTTTAAAATGTGTGGTAGAAGAGTTATTTTTGGCGCACAGCAACGAAATATTAAGAGAAATACATGGACAAAAAAAAAAAAAAATACTATAAAAGTTTGTTCGAAAAATTGAACAGTCGCAGGGTGATGGTACGAGGGCTACCCTTTAAGTTTTTACAAAAAATAAGACAAAAAACAAACTGTTTTATTGCTTTTCAAAATATTCGTCTACACTTTTGCATGCGTTCAAACCAATTCTCGAAACATTTTTTCCACTCTGAATTTGGTATCTCAAAAATATGGTTTTCGAAGGTAAAATTAATAAATTCAGTTGTAGGCTCTCGTTGAAACATATTGAAAATACAAATCAAAATAAAACACTCGGTAGTATTTCAAAATATTTTAATTTATTAATACATATTTCGGTTTATGAGGCCATCATCAGAATACGAATAAAATTTGTTGAGGGGAACAAAATAGTCGGATATATCAGGTGAATACGGGCAATGAGACATTAATTCGATGTTTTTCTCCAAATAATCAATTATTTGACGTGTTGTGTGAGAGCTTGCATTGTTATGATGAAGAATGATGCGACGTTTTTGATTGTTTTTCCTGATTTTGTCGATGACTTGTGGCAAACAAATTGTTGTATACCATTCAGCATTAACTGTTCACAGATCGTCTAAAGGAATGGTTGCGACATGTCCAGTACAACTGAAGAAAGAAGTGAGTATTTTCTTGGAAGTGCTTCGTGAACGAACAACTTTTGTGGGTTTCGGTTCATCTTGGCAGACCCAAACAGTGGATTGTTGCTTAGTTTCCGGTTCATATGAATAAATCCAAGTTTCATCACCTGTAATGATGTTGTGTACGCATTTTTGTATGCTGTTCTTTCACAGAACAGACCTAAGCTTTCCCTAACATCCTCTAACTGCACACACCAAGTTAAAATCTGTACACAAACAAATCTGTGTACACGTCTCACAAATAGGAGGCTCTTCACCGCGAAGAGGTCCCAGAGGTTAGTTCTGCAGGAAAAACTCCATGGTTTAACGTCTTCTCTCTCAGCTTTTTTATGCTGTATCATTCATGTTGCCATTTGGCCAACAACAAATGTTACTGACGACTCTTTGCGTCATCTGGAAATATAAAACCTACATCAACCATAGATCTGTGGGAGGAGATTCTTGCAGCTACGTTAACCGCTTCATTACCTTTAATACCAACACTTCCCGGTATCTAAAACAGCTCGTACTTTTAAAATTACACAAAATTATTAACCGATAATCTCGACATGGAATTTTTTTAAACAACTTTATGAAACAAAATCTCAGCACAGACTGAAGATAAAAAAATTAAATTGTGGCTGTGTTTATATGACTCACCTTTAATTTGGTAAAAATTTGATATCGCTGTGTATTTATATTAGCACAACAAAAATTTATCTAGCACCATACATATACGATTTATACTTATGTAAAATTTTGCAATAAATATTTCGTAAAATTAAGGATTTTTTGCTTGAATTCAATGGCCCCAACATGATTATTATATTTCTTATAAGATTCCGCACAATAATAAGGCAAAACTTCATCGTAAGGGACGATTACAAACAACATTATCAAGTTCCATACAAGCTGTGGAGACAGCCACGTCCTTGTTAAACTAAAACTTTTTGTATTATTCTATGTTTCACTAGATATTTTAACTATTTCATAAATAAAATCATTCTAATTAATTAAAATTGTAAATGTGGATCATGTTTTCGGACAGAGGGAGTAAAAGATAAGACTGTTTACCATTCTACAAAATGTTATCATTAACGCCAGTATTTTCAGTAAAATTTGTGATTTTTTGAGTTCATGCATTTCTATATACGTATTATTTAAAATATTTTCCAAAACAATCCATTATTTCCAGAGATATGATAACAATTTCATGTATAATGTAAAGTAAATAGTTTCTTGTACAAATAGTACGTGTCTATTTGAATAAATAATATTTTCAACAATTCCAAACACACGTGTTATTATCAATTGTGTGCTTTTATCACTTTTATATTTGTGCAGATAATCTGATGTCTATAGATGAAGGGGTAACTTTTGCACCTGACTCTAATAGGTTTTTGATGTTACAAATAAATACACATTTACGGATCTATATAGAAACTTAAAAATTGGCGAGAACGAATATAGGCAGAGAATGAACCATGAGATATTAGAAGTACTGGAAGGGAGCGATGTTGTAAGGAAAATTAAGCAACAGCGAGTAAGATGGCTTGGGCATGTATGGCGAGGAGAAGAAACTTCTATAGCTTATTCAGAGTTGCAGTGGGAACCAAGGAGGAAAAGAAAACGGGGAAGACCTAAGCTAACATGGATGCAAGAAGTAGAAGATCTGAAAAGGGCCGGAATTACGAGATGGAGAAATAAAGTTAGAAACAGACAACTTTGGAGAGAGATCACAATGACGATTTAATGCGAGATATAGGAATTGATCCATCCTGAAAAAGGATTTAGAAAGCCCAAAGGGCGGCGTAACCCCGTAGGGGTGTTTAGCCATTTATTATATTATATTATTTATATAGAAACTAATGGTGCAAACCTGTAAGCTTACAGACAAAATCTATAAGAAACTATCCATAACAACACATAAAACAACTCCTTAGATACGATGGTCTGTAGCTTATAGATTTTCCACAGAATTGCACCATATTTCAGCTTATCCTTCAGAGCCCCACAGTGAGACAAAAGAAGAAGATTGGCACGCAAGCACTTATTATATACGTAAAATTTATAATATTTGGCAAGTGAGCACAAGAAGGTTCGCCACTTCAGGTATAGTATGATTTGTATTTCGCAAATTTCAAATCTATGAATATTATTATGAGATATGGTTTGCCAGTATTTGACCAACTCGAGTTTAGAATGAATTGTGGTACTTGCGTTGAATAAAAATAACGGGGCGGTGAAAGCATAAAGAAGGAAGAGAAGATAAGAAGATTTAGAAAAACCAACTTGATTGAAGATCCAACTTGACTGAATCCAAAAATAACATAGCTTATTTGACAGACTTGTTTAATAAATTTAATGAAATAAATCTACAACTTCAAGGCGATGAGCTGAATTTAATAAAAACAAAAGCTGTTCGTATGCCTTAGTGGCAAAACTTTTATGCGAACGAAATTTTGGACGAGGGGAATTCAGCCAGTTTCCAAATTTATCAAGAGTAGGAAAAAAAGATGAAGACTTGCTTACCTATTGTCAGCACTTGGATGCTCTCCATTCTGACTTCAACCAACGATTTGAAAATATTTTTAAAATGAACATACCCGATTGGGTTTTGGATCCTTTTTCAAGTGCAAACACAGAAGAATCTCCAAAATTACTAAAAGAACTGATGGAAGTAACAAATTACGAATTGAAATTTAAATTAAAAAATGGCTACCAACAGTTCTGGCTGCAAAAGCAGATTCCTACAGCTTATCCTGGGTTATGGGCTATAATACAAAAGTTGTTAATTGCATTTCCTTCGTCATATTTAGTGAAACGTGGGTTCAGTGCGGTCACAAATCTATTAACAAAAAAAAGAAACCGACTGCAAATAGCTAATTGCGGTGATTTAAAAATACTTCTGACAAAAATAGAGCCGAGGATTGATACATTGATAGCAGCGCACCAGGTTCATCCTTCTCATTAGATAACCACATTTTAAGCATATTTTTGTGAATTTTTTTCAAATCTATGGTTAAATTTATTCATTTTCAAACTAAGTACATATATAAAGTATGTTTTGAAGAAGATACAAAAAAAATTTTGAAGGCAAAATATGGCGAAATGAGCCAGCTGTGGCAAATCTTCTCAGACTCCGGGGAAAAAATTAGATTTTGCGGTGACCAGCATAACTTGTCACTGGATCATCTGAAATCAAAAATCCAAAAAGATTTTGTTAGTTTATGAGTTTGCCGAGGTAATGACGTTGAGTTTTTATTTTTAAAATGATTTTTCAGTTTTTAGCGTTACTTAGAAGACAAAAAAAATTAATTCCCTCTAAAAAAAACCTAAATATGAGTATATTTGTGATAACGCCCTTACCTCGGCAAACTCATAAACTAACAAAATCTTTTTGGATTTTTGATTTCAGATGATCCAGTGACGAGTTATGCTGGTCACCGCAAAATCTAATTTTTTTCCCGGAGTTTGAGAAGATTTGCCACAGCTGGCTCATTTCGCCATATTTTGCCTTCAAAATTTTTTTGTATCTTCTTCAAAACATACTTTATATATGTACTTAGTTTGAAAATGAATAAATTTAACCATAGATTTGAAAAAAATTCACAAAAATATGCTTAAAATGTGGTTATCAGACCCCTTAAAGAATGTAGATTTCTAGGGGGCGCTGAGTATTTTTTTTTTTTTTTTTTTCTGAAATGGGGGCAATAGGCCAAATAATTTTAAGAACCACTGGTCTAGATTTTCATCTTGGGGGGTTTTAAGTCCTGAATTATTATGAGATATGGTTTGGCAGTATTTGACAAACTCGAGCTTAGAATGAATTGTGATATTTCCGACTAGAAGTCAGTCAAACGTGAGATATGGGTATTGTCATATCTGGCCCATTATTCATTTGCGATTATGAATATGGAAAGAAGGCAGCAACTGTAAGCAATAAGAGTATGTTGTGTGCTCCAAGTAAGGCCTACTCTCCATGCATCATGCACGCTATTCTTATCTAATACATGCATTCGTTCTTGGCTTATGATTTTTTCTATGCAGAGTAATGGTTAGTTCGTGCTTACTGCCATGAACAGTAAATGCACATCATGTAAGAGCTACTTATGGCCACATACATTGCGTTTTCTAGCACATTTTTATCAGCGAATTGATAAAAATTCTAGTTTTAAAAATCGTTTAAGTTTGCGTTATATGGTGTTTTTGCATCTTACCGCAAGATGGAAATATTTCATTTGATGAATGGGAAATGTGCTTAATAAAATTTACCTAATTCTTTAAGATCAAGGACGGGGAATTCTGATTGTATGTTATTTAAATTATTGAGCGACAATTTTTAAACATGCGCAAATTTTTAATCTGATTGTTTAAATAAGAAATTATGAAACCTAAATGTGTTATCATAGAATCACAACCACATATATACAAAATTAAAAAAGACTGTTGCTAAATGGTTTAATCAGTTCAAATATATAAAGAGCTCATAAATAACATAAGCTCTCTGGCTTCCAGATCTTCTTTGATTTTATTTTAGTTTAGATCTTCCATATAAATACATAGCATCACAAAAGATAACCAGAATGACGAGGTAAAGAACAGGAAAAAAAAGGACATAAGTATGGCTGGACAAGATAATTTAAAAGAAGACTGTACTGCCCAAAGGAGTTCGTTTGGTACCTTATTAAAGACGATGATCTGCACTGATGCTCTGGTAGCAGCAACCGAGATACGAAATCCAAAAAGCAGATTGGAGAGTGTGCGAACATCCAGGAAATGGTCCACCATACCAAATCCACACGAGACGTGAACGTAACAATTGTTTGGATTCCCAGTCACGCTGGAATTCCAGGCAACGAACTTGCAGACAGCACGGCAAAAAACAGCCAAAACGCTCCACTCAGAAACATCACAACACCCGCAAAAGACTTCCAAAAAATAATTAGAGAAAAGGCAAAAATACATCAAAACTGTTTATGGACAAATGTCTTCCACAATAAACTGCGTCAAGCTAAAGAAGATACAAATGTATGGAACTTGGACAGAAACAGAAAACAACAAACTATGCTCACTAGACTAAGAATTGGGCACACTAAAATCACACACGAACACCTACTTGCACGAAGTGAACCCAAAATCTGCACACAGTGTAATACACCTCTAACAGTGGAACATATAGTCATAGACTGTCCTAAATATTGCACCAGTCGAATCAAATACAAAATACCAAACACCTTTAAAGAAGCACTCCAGAACAATAACACTTCAACCACCAACCTGATCAACTTCCCAAATGAAGAAAAACTTACAAATGAAATATAAAAGATATATGTATATATGTATTATTATAATAAATGTAATAACCAATAACTGACGCTAAAAATCATGTTATTGAAGCGTCATTAAATAAAGATTATTAAAAAAAAAGACGATGAAACTTCGAACGACGTTCTAGAAAATCTAGCTTATGTTGGTGAATAATATACCTGGAAAGACATTTAACAGAGGAAGATAAAAATATAACACTTATAACTTTTTTCCTCATTTATTTGATGAAACTATTTCTGTTTAAAACAATTATTTACTTTATCTAAAAGCGCCATAGACGAGAAGGAAGTATGGTTTTTAGATTTGTTAATTGTGGTTAAAGAGTTTAAAATAATTCAGCTATGAGTGATATCAGAATTGTTTAACCAAAAGATATCCGTTGATAAATTTAACGATAAAAATTCTCCTCTTTTTACATCACTACTAAAAATTGTTTCGTACAATAATAATATAATAAATATCAAATACCAAAATATCCTAAATTCTGTTGCGACCTCCTAGAATTTAAACATAAAAATATTAATGCAATTTAAAATTTTAATTTTCATTAAAAAAATACATAATATCAAAGTGATAATTAATACGATATTTGACAATGAAAATTCGCGGCCAATTCGTTGTAATGTGAGACATAAGTAGAATTTCCAGTTCTCAGGCATTGGTCCAAATGAGCGTCAGTGAGGCCTGTTCGGTATTTTGATTTTAAGTATTTCATATTAGAAAACATACATTCACAAGCGGGGTGAAGGGGGCCTTTTTATCTCCGCGAGATAACTAGAACAATAATATTAACATTATTGCTTTCATTCATATAGGGTCTATATTGGGAATAGTTTTAAAATTTAGTTTTACAATAAAATTTAATGAATTTTATATTATATTTATTTATAAAACTATAACACTTCTAGTCTTCTTGACAGTACTTTTATTACTAAAAGCGGCTCGGAAATAGAATTTCGCATGGTTAGGTGGGCACTTAGAAATTGCTTCGCGGGCACCGCGTTGCCGACCCCTGGTCTAAACCGTCCTACTTTTTTATTCAAATATACAAATGACGGCTGGGGCAGGTTTTAATTCCATTTAAGTATATGAAAACTAGTATAAACTGTCCTATCAGGAACATACCAAACACTGTAAATGTCCTATTATAAACAAAAATCTAAAAAAGTGACATTTTGGGTACATCTCATTGTACAAAACTGTCCGCGAACGTGTTAAGAACCATTGATCTAGAGTAGGATTATTAGGTCTTTTTATAGATCATATGCAGTCAATGCTGAATAATAATATTTATTTATTGACCAAGGTACAAAAGAAATATTGTTTTAGAAAAAACAGAATACAAATAGAAATAATTTCCGAATAACACAAAACCAGGACCTGTGCAGAGAAGTTGTCA
Organism: Liopterus haemorrhoidalis; assembly: GCA_963971575.1. Lineage (NCBI taxonomy): Eukaryota > Metazoa > Arthropoda > Insecta > Coleoptera > Dytiscidae > Liopterus > Liopterus haemorrhoidalis. The sequence continues at coordinate 41,976,022 of OZ020619.1, forward strand.
ACAAATCTTTCAAGATATTAATGACGAATAAGATAAATAATAATTCCAGTAAGGCTGTTGTCTATATTACAGCATTGTCTCGTTGAATATTCATGGTGTACCTCACACAAAGTTCGCTGTGTACAGGTGTTGAAACGTGGACAGTTGCTGATTACTATATCAGTTATTGCATCACGTATAGGAGGTACCGGCTTTTGTCAGTCCTTCACCATCTATTCTACTTATTTTCTCACTCATTTACTGTAGGAAACATGCCTCTTAACAGACAATACAAAATGTACAAGATTTACTAGAAACGATTTCAAGAAACAATTTATTTAAAATATTCTTCAAAACAGGATCATTTGTAACTTCTTATAAACTCGTGATTTTAATGTTAGAGGCATATAATAAACAGGTATTTTACCTAAAGCTCCTAATATAATACTTTTCGGACAGAAAATTAGAGCACAGGAAACGAAGAAAATATAAAGTGCCAATAAAGTAGCAGATATAAATGATTAAAAAGGCTTAAAAGATTCTAGCTTAATCTATAATATAATACGCCAACGTGTGTCCATGCGTGCGTGGGTGCGTGGAAGTTGTCTGAAATCTAAAACAATTGAAGCGAGATTTCGAAATGTTCCTAAGCTCACCGAGTTTATATTGACATAACTACTACGCGTACTAATAGTTGTTAATTGATTTGTTTACACAAAAATAATATAAATCAAAATTATTAGTAGCAGAAAAATAATTATTTTAAAAATATTTGGTTTTGATGAAAGTAAGTAAGAAAAATGTGACTTTCTTTTCTTTATTATTATTTTCTCAATGTTTTATTATTTTTTTATTTCTACAATTAACGTTTTAAATTATCTAACGTCTTAAATTTTCAAAAATGTAAATGTAATGTATTGAGTAAAACTCGCCTTAAAATTATAATTTTTACAAAAAATTACCAGCCGAGTTTGGTCATTCATATTAGTGTCACTAGGTGACAACTTATTTGTGTGAATTTAAAATTGGTTTAAAACTGGTACAAATGGTAATGTTACCTTCGATGATTAATGAGGAAATCTCTAAAATATCAACAATGAAAGAATTTGCCGAACTTTTAATAATTAAATATACCTCCCTGTCGATCAGTTTTCCAGACGTAGTTACTGCAATTTTATTAATTTTAACACTTCCTGTCACTGTGGCAAAACGCTCCGTTCTTTTTCCAAATTAAAAATAATAAAAAACTATCTACGAAATTCTACTGGAACGCTTACATAATTTATTGTTGTTGAGCATTGAGGCTAAAATTGCTCAAGAAATGGGCATTAAAGACTTAATTAGAGATTTTGCTAATTTAAAATCCAGAAAGTAAGATTTAACATTTTAAATTGATTTATTTATTTATATCTAGTTTTGTTTTGTTTTGTCTATGTTTCATTTGCTTGATACTATTGTTTTTCTTTTATATTCATAATAAAATATGTATTATAAAGTAAAATGATCTTCAAAATTATTGGACGCTAGAAACGAAAAGAAAAACATCACATAAGGTTGGGGGGGGTGATCTAATTTTTTTGAGGGGGGGCCCAAAATTTGTAGTTCCACTGAATAAGTTGCACTATAGGTTAAATTTGAATACAAATTTAACATTAGTAACCATCCATAAGCGTAGTGCAATTTTTACCAGGGCTTCGAACCGTTATTTTTTTCGTTTCGGTTTTCGTTCCGGTTCAATTAAAAAAATATATATCGGTTCGGTTCCGGTTTTCGTTCCGGCAAAAATAACGGTTTTTTTCGGTTTTCGGTTCAATTCCGAGTGATAAATTTTTAAATGCTTTTATATATATTAGAAATTTATTTTCTACTATAATTTAGAAGAACATTTTATTCCTTATTCTGTGATAATATTACCAAGGTCGCTGCCAGGAGGGAGTTCTGGGCGTTCAACCCCCCTCCCCCGGAATAATAGAAGCGCATTTTTTAAATTATCAGTTAAAAAATTACGAATTACGATTTTTTTCTGCTCATCAGTTTAAAAAATAATCTTAAATAAAATGTATTTTATATTCACTCACATAAACGTTATCTGAACCGAAATAAACCGATATTTTTGTTCGGTTCAGTTCCGGTGTTCGTTCCGACAAAAATAACGGTTTTTTTCGGTTTTCGGTTTTCGGTTTTCGGTTCAGTTCCGGTTCGAAGCCCTGATTTTTACTATATCTAGAATACATATTGTACTAACCAGAAATAAAAATCGAGAAATCTGCCGACAAAAAAAAATCAAAAAACAATTTGGGGCTAAAAATAGGAAGTTACGCCACTGATAAAACTATTAAGAGTATGGAAAAAAACGTTTAACCTAACCGGAAATAAAGGCAAAAAACGATTAAGCCTTTAAACAGTCTTAATCAAAAATTATGTCACTGAAACCTCATAATATTAATAACGTTTTATCATGTAAATGATAAGGCAAGTCGGTTTGAAACGGTCCGGGAGAAGTTCGTTATCTCGTAAACTGGACATCGAATACTCCGCATACATCCCGCAACTTGTGGGAAATGAACTAGGGGCCGACCACAGGATTTCCTTACTCAACACATACATATCTCACCGCACTACGATCTTATCTTGTTTAATTAACCAGTTTAACACTTATTTCACCATTTAAGCCTTTAATTGTTATACCGAGTACATATACATTTATTCGACCTAAAACACTAGATCAGATAAGAAATATTTCGACTAAAAATTTTTATAATATTTATTATGACTATTAAGCGAGGACCTTATTTTTTTAACACATACTGTCTGTCTGTCTGTCTATTCGGTAAAAATTGTAGCCAAACGGCTAAACCTAGAGAGTTGAAATTTGGCATGCTTATACAACTCTTTGACCCGCACATAGAAAAATACTAAAACATCTAAAAAACATATCCCCCTAAAAATATAAACAAATATGTGCTCATCGAAAAAAAAAATTTTTTTTTTTTAAATTCTGAGTAGGGTATCAAATAAAAGCCCTTAGTACGTGGTTTAACGATCTAAATTTTATTTTTGCAAAATAAATTATTTAGACGCGAATTTTACCAAAATTGTGCAAAAAAAAATTGTCCCACACCCTATAGCCCAGATGGTTTAAACTAAAAATCTAAGTAATGCACATTTGTGTGAACCGGAATAGTACAATAGAAATTTTTGATCAGATTATGTTTTCGGAAAATAACGCATTTTTTGTGTTATTAACTAAAATATGTTAAATATTTAATTCGCTATTTAACACAGTAGATAAGGCGCTCGTAGCGGGTTGCGTTTCGTCGTTTATTTGTAATTTGCAAACTAGAGTTCGATTCCTGTCAATTTTAATTTTTCTGTTTTTTTTTTCATTTATATTTTGTTTAAATTATTTTGTCAAAATTCTAGTTATATTTTGGTAAATGTTGCATTTAATTTTTGAAAGCGTAAATTTAATAACCAGTGGGAAGTGTTCTATTACATACATTTAATTCTATGTTTGAATGTATACGAAATCAGAGGGCGGGGCTTATGATTTAAGCAACCAATGGAAGCTATAAGCGCTATTTTCAAAATCTTAATGAACCTTGCTATATAAAAAAAATACTGCCTATATTTAGAAACTTAAATAATAGTATTACGCATTCGAATTAAAATTCATAAAAGAATATTTTGACATAAAATTTGTTTTGGCATCCCAAATAATCATCATTCAGTTACTAAATACCTGCGAACCCTAAAATGTGTGAAAATTCACACTTCACATCAATTTTTTGTTTTATATGTAGATTTAACTTACAGCTAGTTGTAAGACTTTAATGCAACCGGGCATTGGAGATTTAATAAAACTAATTACTATATACCCCCCTTAACAATATTTCAATTATCTCTGTTTGTTGTATTAGTAAACAACCCTAAATAAACGTCAATGTGTGAAACCTGTGAAATCCTAACCTACTTTGGATCAGCATTACTTTGGTTTTAGTAAACATGGCGGTTTAACACCGCAAAGACTATCACTATCTCCTGGTTTATAGCCCTGATATCGACTATGACCAGCCCCTAATAAAATGTTATCTCCACAAAACATCCTAGAAACCAACTAACTGGCGGTCAAACAAAAACATCAAACGAACATCGAGTATTGAAAGCAAAACGATTTGTTTGAAATTCGCAAATAAAGAGATCTTTTTAAGCAATTGATTACGTTTTCTCATAACAATGATGGCTATTAAGTACAGTCAGTTCCGTCTTTTCCATAAGGGAACATGGGGCACGAGCCCAGAGCCCCCGGCTTGATGGGGGCCTCAAAATGCCGAAGTCGTCGTTTACCAGAAAAAAAGAGGAGCTCAATTTTTAGTGCAATTTTACTAAGAATTGCCGTTTAAATTGCTAAATTTAAATGTATTCGGAAACCAGATGGCAATTATGGTCACCAATTAAAGTGGAGAGCGCTCATTTTCACGGCTAAAAACAATAAAAAATTAATTACGAACGACTCTTGTTACAAGAACGACTTACTAATTTGTCATACATGAGATTTGTCATCTAATTTAAAAATTGTAGCCAAACGGCTAAACCTAGAGAGTTGAAATTTAGCATGCTTATACAACTCTTTGACCCGGATATAGGAAAAATACTAAAACATCTAAAAAACATATCCCCCTAAAAATATAAACAAATATGTGCTCATCGAAATAAATATATTTTTTTAAATTCTGAGTAGGATATCAAATGAAAGCCCTTAGTACGTGGATTAACGATCAAAATTTTATTTTTGCAAAATAAATTATTTTGACGCGATTGCCAAAAAAAAAAAAAAAATGCAAAAAAAATGTCCCACACCTGGTAGCCCAGATGGTTAAAACTAAAAATCTGAAAAAATTCTAAGTAATTTACATTGGTGTGAACCGGAATAATACAACAGGAATTTTTGATCAGATTATGATTTCGGAAAATAACGCTTTTTTTGTTTTTTGGTTGACGATTTACAAAAGTTATAGTTAAGTAACACACTAGGCTAGAAAACGTTTATTGGTCTAATGGTTAACATGCTCGCTAGCTACCTAGAATTCTAAGGTTCGCTCCCGGGCGGAGGAGACAATTTTATTTGTTTTTTTCCATTTTTATTTTATTTAAATTATTTTCTCAAAATTCTAGTTATATTTTGGCAAATGTTGTATTTAATTTAAGAGCGTAAATTTAATAACCGGTTGGAGTGTTGGAATTATATTTTCATTCTATGTGACATGTATACGAATCCACAGGGGCGGAGCATATGAGAACCAATGGGAGCCATAGGCGCAATTTTCAAAATCTTAATGAACCTTGCTATATAAAAAAAATACTGCACATATATATATATATATTTTTTTTTATTAATTTTTGGTCTTAGCTACTATGGCCATTAACCAGGGTATCTTTATTTTTATTATGGATACATTGGTTTTTGTATAACAGATACAAACATCCATGCCATCACCGGGATTCGAACCCGAGCCCCCATGGTTAGCAGTCAAATGAGCTGACCACTACGCCATAGCGAACGGCTGCACATATTTAGGAACCTTAATAATGGTATTAGGTATTCGAATTAAAATTAACAACAAAAAAATAGATTTTAACATAAAATTTGTTTTTAAAGCTCTTAGATTAACAGACGATAAATTATTTTAAAATTATCGTTCATTTTGCCGTGATTACTACAAAGCAAAATTTGTCCTACACACTCAGCATGCCGCCTTCACTTATTATATACCTGCGAAACCCTGCAATGTGTGAAAATTCACACTTCACATAAATTTTTTAGTTTTATCATAGAGATAGTTGTTATTGTGTAAATATAATACAAATTAATTAAAATTGTAAATTGTTGTTCATGTGGGTGTACAAATCGTCTGCTAAAAGAAAAAATCAGCTTGCAGCAGAAGAAATTAATTGTCCTGTACCATTTCATGCGTAAGTATTTGTAATTTATTCAAGTTTATTAATACTGTTAACTGTGTCAAAGCTTATTATTATTTCTTTGTATAATCTAATATGTTAATAAAATTTACAGTATTTATAATTTAATTTAGATTATTTAAGTGTATCGGTACCTAATACGATATAGGAAAACAATAGAATTACATTTAAATTATTAAAAAAATATGTAATTTATAATGATTTAGATAATCACTTAATTTTATTGGTAAAAAGTGTAATTTTTATTTAAAAGTTACAATGTGTAACAAAACTGAATAGGAGTCTATTAGAATTTAATAAAATAACATAATTTAAAGGTTATTATTTTTTGAAGAATTTTAAGAAGAGGTTATTTATGTTTGTAGAATAAGGTGTTTTATTTTTAATTTTTGCTTATATACAATTTTATTTTAATCCTTTTTTCCTCCTAGTTCCAAAATATCAGGTCGACAAGAATGAAATTTGTAGTTCATAATATTATAAGCTGTTCACTTTTGTAATAACACACTAGATTTGGTTATTTTGGTTACTTTTATGGTGTGTTACTGACTTTAAATGTCAGTTAAAAATATTCCTTACGCTGTAAAACCGACTTTAGGTTGATAAGGTTATGATCATTATAATTAAGATATAATTTTTCATTATGACATATGTCAAATTGATCGACATTTTAAAAAAGTGACATTTTTTAATACCAACATGACATACAGCTTCAAAGGTGCAAACTATTGACAACAAAATTCCCTCTTAGTTTGTTCTTACAGTCAGTAACACACTATAAAAGTAACCAAAATAACCAGATCTAGTTTGTTCTTACAAAAGTGAACTGCTTATAAATGTCTTTTTTTTATTATATTTTCTGTTGAAATAAATTTTCATTCTTATTGCGATTATAGTTACACATAAATTTCTTTTGAAGAGAGTTAATACATATAATCGGTCTCAATTTGTAATACGAAACTAGATCTAGTTATTTTGGTAACTGTTCTGGTGTAAACAGACTTTGGCGTATCCGTGTAAACCAATACTACAGTCTGTTCCAAACGGTTAGGCGGAACTAAATGGGAATTTTGTTCTTTTAGGTTGTCACGAGAAGGGACCTTGCTAGGGTTATTTCATTTTTCACGTTGGAATGTCAAAATTTAAAATTCCAAGAATGAAACCATGGAAACGAAGTATATATGTCAAAATTAAATTATTTTTTTATATATTTTAATGACAAAAATATAAATAATTGGGAAATTTGTAATAAGAATGACACAAAAAATTAACATATAAAGAAAATGACATTTTAAAATGATGAAAAAAATCACCAAAAAATGTTTATTGTAAGTATGATTTACAAAGCTTAAACAAAACGGCCGAAAAGCACAATTTAAACGATGAAAGTAACTAGATTGCAAAATCTAGCTCCGCTTAACCGTTTGGAACAGACTGTATGATAATATTATAAATGCATTGTCAATACACAACATAAAAAATGAACTTTCCCTATTAGTTACGTATTTAAAAATGAGACAGATAATATCATAATATAAAGTATAATCAGTTCACTTTTGTACGAACAAATTCATGTATGTCATGTTGGTATTAAAAAATGCCACTTTTTTAAAATGTCGATCCATTTGACATATGTCATAATGAAAAATGATATCTTAATTATAATGATCATAACCTATCAACATAAATTCGGTTTTACAGCGTAATGGATATTTTTAATTGACATTTAAGTCAGTAACACACTATAAAAGTAACCAAAATAACCAGATCTAGTTTGATCTTACAAAAGTGAACTGCTTATACATTTAATAATACAAAGTATAAGCCGTTCACTTTTGTAAGAACAAACTAGGAGGAAATTTTGTTTTCAACTGTTTGCACCTTTGAAACTGTATGTCATGTTGGTACCACAGAAAAATAATTTGAAAAGTCAGATTATAAAAATATCATTTGTCATATTGCATTTGAATAGTGACATCTTAAATATTTTGTAAATATAATACTAACCTAAAATAAAACAAACATAACCCAAAACTGTAAAGCCTTTTTTACAATATAACCAAGTTTCGAAAAGTCAGTAATACACTATAAAAATCACCAAAATAACCAGATCTAGTTTGTTCTTACAAAAGTGAACTGCTTATATGTGGTTTAATTTTATAAAAATAATGAATGTTTTGAAAAAATAATCCCCCCCCCCCCAAGAGGAATTTTTGGCAACGCTATTGACTGTAACTGAGTTTACCCAAAAGATTAAACTCGGTTAAGTTTTCAGAAACCGGCCGAAATCTGTAAAATGTAATTTTTTTCCAAAAACAAACCAAATATAAAAAATCCAAAATACGATTACTTTATATATTTTAACAAATATTTATTGTAAATATATTTACCAATCATTCTAGATCCAAGTATCATCATTTTTATAAGTCCACAATCACCCACAAAAGAAAATAACACCTCACTCCACCATACCACTTGTCCAAAAAATCAAAATCAGTGTCTATGTCTGTTCGCTTCCTGAGTGTTAACTAAATCTATTAACTGGGAGTCCTGTGCTGGTCCAAGGGATACTGGGCGTGTCTGATGGGAGGGGCTGATGGGTGGAGTCTATATGATCCCTTGGGAATCCCCCACCCTTGAGGGGAACACGGGATAGGGATGTGGGATTATGGATAGTGTCTGTCTGATAATATACCCCTTATTCCCCCACTTTTGTGGTTTGGTTTTTTTGTGTTATCTTAAATGTGAAGATTTATGTAATGAGACGAATTTTTGAAATTTTAAAACAGAAAAGTATTTTATAAATCAATATTTACTACAACCATTTGTAAAGTAAATAATAAACGGTGTCAAAATTAATATCAATCAAGAAATGAAAACATAGGATAAGAAAAGTAATTAGGAAAAAATTCAACCTAACTTAAGATGACCAGACGTCTTGATTATTCGGGATACATCCCTATTTTTCGGAATTTGTACTTTCCCAGCAAACATTCAACTAACGGCCGAATGCCGGCTAACTGCTTTTATGCTGGTAAATTACTGGCACCAAAAGTAAGTGCAACGCCAGTATTAATAATGTACTTCACATTTGTATTTCGCATTCCGCCTATACGAAGTACTTTACCAGCATTTTATAAGCACTCTTCTTCACTCATACTTTTTACTTAAAACCATCAGAAATAAATCTTGCAACTAATGCGATTATTTTGCACTTTACCGTTGCTGGGCCGGCAACTGATACATCAATGGGCCAGTAACGGCCACGGGGACACCGGGGTACTGGCCCATTACTTTCAATGCCGGGGAGTATGTGCTTTACCAGTACTGGCCCGTATAAAAATGTTTGCTGGGTTAGGTCAGATGTCCCAAAACCTCCGAGTTGTATTTTTGAAACTATTGTCTATCCCGATTTTAAAATACTCATAATTTTTAGAACTTCGAGCAAATTTGGACACAAAATTCTACGTCCTAATTTTTGCGTGTTGTCAGCGCTTGTATGATACCGATTAGGGTACACGTAGTAAGATTGTTATAGGCGCCGGATTACTGAAATTTATTCGTCAAAAAATGGCCTGGTTTAGAATGAATGTTCCTGTAGTTGCTTGTGGTTGTAATATATCAACTAAAACTTGTCACTTTTGCAGATTAGATGTTGTAAAACAAATCCAAATTTTATAAAAAAATAATAAAATTTCGGTAATTGACTACATCTAATAAAGTTTAGTAATAAATATGAAATATAAGTGGTTCGTTACAAATAAATCAAAAAAATAAAATAAAATAAAACAACAAAATATCAAGAAAATGACCACTTCTTGTATGCTGGTAAATATGATTTGAAAAAATCCTGTTTACTTATAGGCACATGTTGCATACGCTAATAAGTACTGACAAACAGGCCCGGGGGGGGGGGCGATATCCGGGGAAAATTTCCGGAGTCTCGGGGTTTTTGGGGCCCAGGGTCCTGAGGTTTTTGGGGCCGGGATCTTAGGGTTTTTGGGGACCGGCGTTTTGAGCAAAGTCGTAGGAAGTGATGACCCTTTTTTTTGCTCTTCACTTGTATTTGGAGGACCTTTTTTTTGCTCATCACTTGTATTTTAGAGGTGAGGACCTTTTTTTGCTCATCACTTGTATTTTGGAGGTGAGGACATTTTTTTTTGCTCATCACTTGTATTTTGGAGGTGAGGACCTTTTTTTGCTCATCACTTGTATTTTGGAGGTAAGGATCGTTTTTTTTTGCTCATCACTTGTATTTTGGAGGTGAGGACTTTTTTTTTTGCTCATCACTTGTATTTTGGAGGTGAGGACCTTTTATTTGCTCATGACTTGTATTTTGGAAGAGAGGACCTTTTTTTCTTCACGAAAATTTAATCATTTTTACCAGCAGCACCTATACTGAGAATCGCGACAGATTTTAGATAGCGTCAAAAATAAAACAAGTTCAATAACTATGATTTTCGCAATAGAACAAAATAACTTAAAACATATTTGTAGATAAAGCTTCATAACTACAATTTGCCGCATCGTATCCAAATGCGTTGATTGGTTTACATGATTTACATGATTTACATGTTAACATGATGGCGTCTATAATACAATTTGTTTATTTATAATTACAGAATATTTACAATTTTAAATTTCCAATTAGATAGATAAAAATTCGCCGTATATTTTGATGAACAGATTGTCAGTATTATGAGAAATTTGTAAGAACTACAAACAGCAAAAAATTCATAAGTGTAAAAGTTCATTCTCAGTTTGGATAAAATTTTAGTGATAAAATTTTCATTTAAAAAAAGTTAAAAGTTTACTATTTTTAACCAAATCATCGGTAAATCTTCATTTATTCAGATAGTGTTATTTTTATGAAATATTACTTTTTCAGTGTTAAAATAAACACTACTTTAACACTTTTTATTTTCTAACACTATAATTTAACCAGTATGTAAGTGTAAACTTTAGTCTAAATTTAACCACAAAAGAAGTATAAATAATTAACATGAAAAACCAGGAACTTTTTTTAGAGTGTAGTGTCTTCCTTTAAACTGTAAATTCCAGTAATTTTCTACGGTTGATTCGTTATATTTATATTTTAAATAATTTATTTACAGACAAAACATATAAAATACATTTTAATATTCTTTTCTTTTTTTATAGCTTATAAAACTTATTATCATGTGTATATATCTACAAGTAATAAACAGAATGATTTTTTTTGCGACCATGAAAAAAGGGATTCAATGAAAATAAAAATAAACCAAATGAAAGTATAAAACTGATAAACAGAGGCAAGGATATTTGAAAATAGAAATCTGTGAATATAAGAGAAATTTATATGGCATTCAAAGCTGTAGGTATGAAACGTGGAACGGTTTTTATTAGACCATAACTTGAAATACAATGCATGGAGAATTTTGCCACCTTTACAGTGGCGTTCGTTATCAATCTAAAATAGCATATTAGAATTGATTAGCCCCACATCACTATAAGTTTAACAGCTATTACTCTGTTAACTGTCAGATCTTTGAAACATGACATAACTCGGCAAATGAGGAAAAACAATGTTACATCGTTACCAATTTAGTAGATTTTCTACTAAAACTTTTAGAATAAGACGATGATTAGATGAGTTCCCAGCAAACATTTTTATACGGACCAGTACTGTTGAAGCACATACTCTCCGGCATTGAAAATAAAGGGCCAGTATCAATTGCCGGCCCAGCAGCGGTAAATTGCAAAATAATCGCATTAGTTGCAAGATTTATTTCTGACGGACCAGTGCTTATATTATACCCACTCTCTAGTATTTCAAATGTAACATATGTATATTTACCTTATACTTACACAGTATTAAAATAAATTAATTGTTAGGTACAAAATAAATACTCATTTAGCCATTTCACCATCGTTGAATAAATTTATTTAACAAATAAAGTTGACAATATTGCATCGGTTTTAAACTATTAAAGAAGAAATTAACGTTGCTGTCAATAGAATGATGCGATATTGTCAACTTCGTTGAAATCGTTGAATAAATTTATTCAACGATGGTGAAACAAAAGTAAAATGTAACATATTAACAAAAATAAGGAGTGCTCATAAAATGCTAGAAAAATACTTCGTATAGGATGAGTGCGAAATACAAATGTGAAGTATATTATTAATACTGGTGTTGCACAAACTTTTAGTGCCAGCAATTTACCAACAGAAAAAGCAGTTTGCCGGAAATCGGCCGATGGTTGAATGTTTGCTGGGTTACCCGTTAACCAATCACGGGAGAGGGTATCACCTGTCAGCCAATAAAGAGACAGGGTGTCCCCAGTTAGCCAATCACGAGAACCTTAGAAAAAATTGACGTCATAATGTTACCGACACTACATACAAACGCTTTTTATATAGTTAGATTATTTATTCAAGAACTTTTTAAGATGGGAAAAAGATTCATTTTTACTCAGTACATTACATTTATATTGTTAAAACTAAAAATAATTTGAGACGTTAATTTATGCCTACGAAACCCTAGACATTTCTGTATGTAATTATATTCGTAGATTGCCAACTATACCATATACGAGTATAGATTGTACAAGGCAATAGTAAAAATTAAGCAATAATTTGATAGGCATGAAGTATCTTAATTTTCTAAAAACATAGATGGTTTTTCGCAATCGAATATTAATTTTTTGAATTTGTAAATCCCATTTAAGGTTATGGTCAATGATCACCCCAAGATATTTTACAGAATTAACTCTTTTTATAAGTAGACAGGTACAATTTATTTTTGTGCAATAATCAGTATGGATTTTAATACAATCAAATAGAGGTTGAGTTGTAATATTTGTTGAGAAAACGACAAAGTTTTATGTAATTGAGAGATAGAAAATTAGAATTCATCCAGTTCTTTATGATTACTAAGTCATTTTCAGCTATTAATCTCGCATCATGCCATGTTTCTGCTTCAATGAGAATTACAGTATCATCTGCATATGAAAAAATTACACTTTTTTTTAACAAATCATTTATGAAAATTAAGAACAGTAATGGGCCCAATATTGTGTCTTATGGTACCCCACAAGTAACAGTAAATGGTGTGATTGAAAATAAAAAAGTATTTAGAAAAATAAAATTAAAATCAAAGTGTTGGCAATAATTTTTAAATATTACCGTTAGAATCATAAACTTAATTAAACAAAAAGTCACTAGAGTAGAACAGTGTCACTCATATTTTTTACATTTTTTTTTATATATTATGTTTTTTTTACCTCTTCCTTGACTCTGACCAAAACTAACGAACCACATATCATATTACACAAAAAATTTAGAATTACCATCCCTTAGAATTCTTTATCTTCAACGTCACCCCAAGTCCAAAAAAAATGATCTAATAAAAAGTGTAATACAAAAGAAAGTTGGCCATAAATAAAATTTTCGTATGTGATACTAATATATACATATGTTTCTGTTAGGGGTGTATATGACATCTTCCAGGGGTATAAATATGATTTTTAACCAGGGTACTGCCCTTATGACAATGTTAAAATGACACAATTGTTACATATTACCTTTTAAATGGATTTGCATATTACCTGCAGAACTAAATCAAGACAATAGCGTTATTTATTGTTTGGGAATGTTTTCATTTAAACAAAATTTGACCATTTTGTTTAACCATTTTAACATCTTTTGAAGCATGAGTGAAGAAGAAATATATAAACGTTGATTGTTGATTCGATTTGTCATTAGGGGAAACTTCCTAAGTGCCCTGACATCTGGTGGCGATTTGCGAAAGATACGAAAGTGACATTGTTTTGTTTTGAAAAATACGTGTTTGTTTGTTATTTGTGTTTTATTTTTGTGAATCATGGAAAAAAGCAATCAATTTTGTTGTGTGCCACAATGTAAATCGTGAATAAGGAAGAATCATTCTTAAACATTCCATAATTTACCTAAATCGAAAAAGATATCAATTGAAACGACGTTTGGAGGCAGAGAGAAAGTGGATCGTAGGTTTTTATGGACCCAAAAACTAAAAATGGGCGAAAATCCAAGCCCATGCATGCATGTTTGCTCGTTGCATTTTATGGAAAATGATTTTTTACGGCCAAAAATAGACTGAGAAAAAGCATTTATCCCACCCAAAATTTGCCTAAATCATCAGTTGATTTATTAAAAGGCCCTTTTACTTTTTCAGGCAGAGATATTAATTTTTACTAATATATTTACCATATTTTTGTTGTTATTATATTGACAGACAGTCAAAAAGAATTAAAAATTAAATGAAAAACTAAAAATTTCCTTGAAATTTCTTTAGAATAGTATATTATTACATATCTTGTAAATCGCAGATTACCTTTAAATTAAAAAAAAAAGCTTGGAAAACAGTAAAAATACAACTCGTGTTCATTTTCACCATGTAAACAAATACATGAGAAACAGTTTAATGTCACTTTCGAGTGTTCCAGCTTTGCCGAATATGGCGCTACGATCTAAAAAAGTTTCCCCTGTTGAACAGATTTCTTTAAAAATTGAACTTTATATCCAACATCAAAGATGCTGTAGACAACATGTTTCACACCATGTTTGGAAAAAAATATGGCCGGAATGTATCAAAATTAATGATCCTGAAAATGATTCTCTTTTTGAAATTCGACAAATCATATTAAACCTAGCAAATGATCTTGGTTTTGAGGATTTGGAAGAAGGTAATGTGCTTGATTTACTAGATGCTGATAAAGAACCCCTTTCACACGAGGAACTGATCCAGTTAGAAGCAGAACGAGCACTTGATGAGTAGCCAGAGCCTGCTGTATGCAAACAGCTAACATCAATGAACTTGTCGAATGCGCTTTCTTATTTCGAACAAGGAATAAACATCCTTCTTCAAAATGATCCCAATATAGAACGCAACGCTAAAGTTTCTCGAGAAATTAACTCAACCATTAGCTGTTATAAAGAATTGCAAAAAGAAACAAAGACGGTAATAGATAATAAACTTTTTAGGAATGGATTTCCGATTTTGTCACTTGCAAACCTGGCATGAATATGAACTCCTGCTGAAGCCTATAGGTCTGAGTGATTGTTTCAAATAGAATTAAACACTCAACTCTTCTTCATTGCAAGCACCGAGAAAACTCCTTGATCTATTTTAATTAAATAGGTCCTCTCTTTGCTTCTAGGTGGTGACATTTTTAATTAAAATACAAAAATAACCAATAACATTTCATAACCTCAAACGTAGAGGAAAAACCGTTCAACGCATGTTTCTTGGCGTACTACGTCCTGCGCCATTGCGATTGCGTACCTCGCGCTTCCAGTTTTTACAGGACTAAAATTTTTAGAAGTGTTTCTTATTGAAAAAAATTTAATTACAGAAATATTTATATGTGTACAAATAAAAATTTTACGATAATGGGCCGTATGAATAAAAATAAGCATAACCTTTTATTTGTATATTATGAAGCAAATCCTCCCAACAATATGAATAAAAATGCAAGCAAAACCTTCTACTTATGAGTAAGAAGCAAATGCTTTTTTGTTGATCTTTTGCTCAAGACAGAAGTAAATGGTTATGAATAAAACAGACCTTTTACTTTAAATTATAAGCAAATGCTTCGAAAAACATGCATCTATATATTCATATACTCACTTGTGAAAAAGTGTTGTAGTGAACTAATTTCCATGGCGGATATTGTGCATTTATAAAATATGAAACATTATAGGCATTGTTCTTCATCACGTCGTACTGACATAAAAGTTAGTTTCGTTTTGAACAGAAGAACATGGAGTGTTTAGCTAATAATTTTTAGGTAACTTTATTTTTGTTGAGATATCTAGCTGATCTTGGATTTCAAAGGTGAGGAACTTGGGGTGGAGCAATCCACAGTATCACTGACTGTCAGCAGTGTTGTTGATCAAATAGATGCACAAGCTAGCAATTGGATTAAATTTCTTACTTCCCAAAATTTATTAGTGGAGACGAAAAAAAAAAGGCAAAAAAAAAACCGTTTTCCAACCGCAGTTGGTGTCATTGACTGTACACATATTGGGATAGAAAAACCGAAAATCCATGAAGATGAATATGTCCATCGGAAAGGAAAAGCTAAATGTATAGGCAATTTGTGATGCCAGTGAAATGTTCACAAGTGTAGGTGTAAAGTCCCTGAATCTGTACATGACTTTACACCAATAAAAATGAACTGATATGTCAAACATGGAACTCAGTACAGCACTAGTACAATTTTGATAGTGTTTATAGACTAATTTCAAGTCAGCAATCAGAAACAAGTCGTACGATTTTGATAAATACTGATTTTCAGGTTTCAACATAAACACATCCTTTTGACCTTTTACTCACCGGTAGAAGCATTGACTTCTAAGTAAAAGGTAATCATTATTCATATAAAAAGAAGCAAATGCTTTTACTCCGACCTTTTACTCGAAGCAAATACTTTTACTTCTACTTTCTACTTATGAGCATTTACTTCAACTTTATTCATACGGCTGATTGTTTTACCAAAAAAAGAAACGATACGATACTGGGTTAAATGTACTGATATTAATAAAGAATCGGAAGATTAGTATCGATACTAAAATCGCGATATTGAATGAAAAATATCGATACTGATATCGGATCAATAGTATTGGAACATCCCGAGTTATGGTGCAGAAGAAATAAGAAGGAAACAGGCAGTATTCAAGGAACTCATTGCCAAATTGACAGGAAGAAAAAAAGAAGTGGTATGAATGAAACCTGCCCTAACATAACGGACTAAAAAGGTCAGTTAAAAATATCTATTTTCTTGAAATAGAAAATTATATATTCTAAAATCCTTTATATTCTTCTTTTTAAACGCAGGTACTAGCAAACCATAAATCATTCTTCTAATCCAAATTGAAACCACAAAAACCTGATACACAGCATGTCACCAAATTTACAAAAGTTACAATGTAACAAACATAATAATTATATTTTTTAACCTGTAAATGTCTTAACAACCGCTAAATATCGTTGGAACCGTTAAGTTGGTATAATAGAAATAAGACATATGCATCAAATCTATTCAAAGAAAATAATAGCAATCAAGACATCGAATCTTTTGTATTGTCGCCAAAACATGCAGTGACTTCAGATGTGATGAGATCATATTGTAAGGTCAACTTCCGTTTCCTTTGAATTTTCAATGCGTTTCCGCGCACCTTTATATACGCCTTTTGTTCGTAATGCTAGGAGGTCTAGTAATAACATGGTACTGTGCATTGACTCGAAGTGTGCTCAGCGGGTGAAATTAGATTAAGGGATTTTAGATCTTAATGCAGTTTGTTTTAGAGGTTATAAAATCTTGAACATGTCGATGGGAATTGAGATGAAAGCTGTTAGGTTTATTAATGAGTGTAAAATGTATTGTATTTTGATGGGGTGATCACTAAAATGATGTGAACTTCTTTCTTGAGATGCATACACGCTGATGGTTTTATATAATAGAGAACAGTGACTGTTGACATTTGTTACTGTGACAATTAGTTATTTGGGGTGTAAACATAATAATATTTTGTCACAGAGTAGAAAAATAAATAAATCTCTTGCATTTGTAGTTCTTAGAATATGTTTATACTCTAACAGGGCATCAGCAAATTGTAGAAAATTGGTTAGCAACCTGAGAGAATGATTCAGTTAAACTTAAACATATTTCAAGCTAATATATTTCAAGTAATCTAGATAGAATCCACCAAAGATGCCTTTAAGTACCTAGGTAGCATATTATCCTGTAACAGCTCACTTGATGAAATGTCACATATAATATAGTGCTGCTTAGAAATAGTAAAGTGAAGGACTTATAGTAGGTACCTAGACAAAATATTATAACCACTTATGATTTTTTAAAAATTCATTGTTTTACACAAAATCAATAAAATAGTAATACACCAATTTTATTTTTATTTTGTATTTTATTATTTCAAATTATTTTAGTACATTTATAAAATGTTTTTTAATATTTTGTGTTGCCCCCCTTTCTTTTTATTACTGCCGCAATTCTTCGAGGCATACTCTCAATACATGCCCTAATACAATTTTCAATTTCTGGAGAGCCATACCATACTTTTTTAATATTATCTATTAAAACTTGTTTATTAGTATTATTTAAATCATAATCAAGTCTTTTCAGGAGGTTCCAAACATTTTCGATAGGATTGGTATCCGGCGAATTACCTGGCCAGGACAAAATTGGTACTTTTTGTTCCTGCAAATCAGTCTCAGAATTAAAATACAGAGTTGAAGATGTTTAAAATAGCTTATCTTTTAACAAATAGCGATATGTTAATGAAATAAATAAAGTAGCATATGATTATATGTCGGCATTTTTAATAAACATGTTATTTTTGTGAGTGGTTATAATATTTTGTCTAGGTACTGTAGGTGTACTATTTAGACACATTTTAATTTTAGGGACCACATAGATAATATAGTGAATAGTGCCTTAAAAACTTTAGGATTTATCCTAAGAAACAGTGGTAGTTTTAAAATGTCTACAACTTGGTTACTGTACTGTGCACTAGTTCGACCTAAATTAGAGTATGTGAATACAATCTGGACCCCAAAAACAATGTCCCACAAAAATCAAATAGAAAAAGTACAAAAGAGATTTGTAAGAAACCTGACCCTGAAATTAACCGGAACGTAACCTTTTTGAATCTCTTATGCAAATCAGTTAAAAAACCTAGCTGTCAATAATAGCAAAAAATTACATTAGAATGGAGACGCGACATCCACACTTTGAATTTCGCGTTTAAATTATTTAATAATAAACTAGATGCCCCAGAACTTCTTCAAAATTTAAATATTTGAGTCCTTGATATAAGACTGAGAATTAAAAATGATCACTTTTTCAAAATTTCAGAATCTATGTCACCACTGAACAAAATGCTCAGTCTAGTAAACAAGCAAGTTTTTGCTAGAGGTAGATATCTTTAACGACAATTATAGAAAGTTTGTTAATATAAAAATAAATATAAAAATTATCTATACACTTTTGCTATTTAAGCGGCAGGTTGTTCAAGCCGGTGGTATAAAATCCTGGCGGATAAGAGTCAATGAATTCCTGGAAGGCCAGTTTACAGCATTGTCGGAATTAAACTGTTTTCCTATTAAAAACTTGTCCAAATTGCAGAAGAAGTGGTAGTCAGTGGGGACTAAGTCTGGTGAGTATGAAGGATGATGAAGAAGTTCCAACTCCAATTCCTGTAGTTTTGCCACAGTCATTTGTGCAGTGTGTGGTCTAGCGTTATCATGCAATAAAATAGGAGTCGATATGTTGAGCAATCTAGGGTGTTTTTCTTTAAGTTTTTGCATCATTTCGTCCAGTTGGTTGCAGTATATTTCTGCTGTGATCGATGAGCCAGTTTTTTAAGTTACCTGTACATTTGGCGAACCAATTTGATAATCAGACCAATTCTGTAACTCAGTTACTATGAAAATAGTAACTAAATCTGTCACTATGAGCAAGGTTAGTTACTATCATGAATGAGAAGTCATTATACTTTTTATAATATTTTATCTTGTAGTAACGTTACACAGTAAGTTTTTACAGAATTGATCTGATTCTCTGCTGCGTAGTAACACTAGAGCCAAATACACTATTAATGTTTTGCTCGGTCTACGATGCCATAGTTCTACGTAAGAACTCATACTTCATAATAGTACGAATTTCTGATCGTTCCATTTTCAACAAAATTAATTTTTAAAAAAAGTTTTTGATATTTTTTACAGCATACAATAATTTCTTTAAACAGGTGACATGTCTAACTTTCCAACAAACAAAAACAGAACGGTAAAATAGTAAGCCAATGTAAAATAATAAGCTGGTAAAGTTAAATATTATTAACTACACATTCCATCCTTGTCGACTTGATATCTTTTTTCTCTACATTTTAATATAATATAAAACACTTCTTAGAATCTTTTTTTATAGAAAATTAGTTTATAAAAATACGTGAAGGGTCTAAATTTTCTTTTGTCTCATTTTCTATTTTTGTAATAATTTTAATTTAAATAAAAATAGCCGAATATACGCTTTCCTCCGAAAATGTCTTAGAAACACCTATAAACACGCATACATATTTATTCTAGACAATTAATGAGTAATTAACATCGGATTATAGTATTAAAATGTTTAATAACAAGCCTTCATTGCATAAAAGCGGCACGTAAAAATTAACTAAGTAAATTTTTGTTATTTTGTTATTTTCAACATGATAAATTTGCCACTGGCTTAGAATTGTAAGCCCGTTTAGACCGAAGAGTCCAGTGCCTATTAATGAGACATGAATTAAGAATTTACTAATTGAAATGTTATTTATTAAAAATTCGCTTGTTATTTATTAAAATCAGTGGTGACCCGATTGTGTTTCAGTTAAGTGCTGTGCAAAGATAAATAAAGAATTTGATAGTGTATTGGTTTTCGTTGTTAATAAGTTGATTGTGAAAAGGTGATTGTTGTTTTGTTGTTCTTTACCTACATTATTCCATCGAAGGGATAATGAAGAATTAGCGAAAGTGCGGAATCCGCGTCGCCTTATTTATATATTTTTTTAAATATTTTATGCCAACTTCGTGGCAACAATTGACTGGCAATTTGACTGGCAACTCTTCCGGTGTCCTGCTGGCAGAGTCCACTACTAGAAACTTCCATAAAGAAAGCTTAAAGAAAATCAGGTAATGTCTCAATAAAAGAAGTATTCTTTTTTAAAAATAATACGTTAAATGTCCATCTCTTGGGTACCCCTTTAAACAAAATTATCGTTTTTATAAAATTTTTGATACAGGTAGCAGGTAGATAGGGTCAGATAGAAACCCTATGTCATGTCCTATCACATAGACATAAATATCGTAACGGTGGTTAACCCTGTGGTAACTATTGATTTAATACAAGAAAAGGTTTAAAAAAGGATTTTTATCAGAAAAAAATAAGGGTTAGACCGTGCGAAATTTGGACAAAAAGGGTGAAAATGAAGACACAATAGCATGAAATTTAAATTTTCTTTACCTATCATGTAATATTTTAAAGGCGTGATGATTTGATCATTTTGAACAATTCAAGTAAATTGGATGAAAAAAACGGTTGGGTTGGATTTTGTAAATAAGTCATAAATTTTCCCATAAGTGGGGTTTTGAGATACCATGATAAACACAAATTGGCAAGAATTAATGGATTTATAAGTTTGATATATCTATTAACAGAGATCCAGAAAAATTATTTGACAAATAAAATTTTTGTTTATATGAAAAGATTCAAAATTTATTTGTTAAGAAATTATTTGGTGCTCCAAAAATTACTTCTACCCAGGCCGCTTTATGGATATGTCACTGATTATAATAATAAAATAATAATAATATTAATAATAATAATATTTATGACGCGGCTCAAAAGGTTGCTGAAGTTTGAGATTAGTGGACGCTTGTCAAGACCTGACAAACCCCATAATATTTATTGTCTTTTTTACATAAATTATAAACATTGGATGCATAATACAGTAATCTTAAAATTAAACTTAAACTATACTATTCTTAAGACAATAGTAAGTAACCCTTTCAGTAGCCAACTATGTTAGGGTTACTGTCATCTAAGTGACGTGACGTAATTACATTAACACTAAATAGAATAGGCTTGAAAATTTATACAGGATTCATAAAATAATATATGTTTTAACTTCAGTTTGTAAACAGATTATCCATACTTTCTTTGGTCAGAAGCAATTCTTTGAGGTGCTTTAAATGTTTGTTTGTGTTTAAGCCAGTTTGTTTTAAATGAAGTGGTAAACTATTATAAAAATTTGTAAAATTATATGAAAAAGATCTTAGGAACATTGATTTATATAGTTTTGGGTTAAATATATTGGTTCGGTTTCTTAATTCCACATTATCGGGTTTCTGTAGCTTATGTGATTACTACTTCTATTAAAGAAAACTTTCAGGACTTTGTACACATATAGATGGCGCAATGGAAGGATGTTTAATTCCTTAAAAAGTGGAAATGTAGATGAGAAATTGGATTTAAATTTGGTTATTCTTATGATTCGTTTGTTAAGGGTATTTACTCTCTTGAAAGTGGTTTCATATGCTCCACCCCAGCAGATGAGCCCATAATTTAAGCGAGAATAAACTAGTGAATAATAGATCGTTTTAATAAACTGGGGTGTGCATTTATGCCTTAAAAAGTAAAATTTTGATACAGCCAATCTTATAATACAATAGCTGTTTGGAATAAGCTGCAAATATGAAATCCAAAAAATGGATTCAAAGCCATCGCTCGTAGAATGTGATTAGAATGACAGAGTAAAATTGATCTCAGAAGGAAGACAACCAGTAGGAAGACCTCTAAAACGATTAAGATAACAGTAGAAGATCTATACTCTATTCGCAATTCTCAATTCGAAAATCGACAAATATGATAATAGTAGCGAGATGGAATTCAATTATTATTTAATTATTTATGTATTTATATATTTAACCAGTAACTATACAGATTTGTACAGTAGTGCACAAGTCCAGTTACATAGTACTGGGAACAAAATACAATACAATTTTAATAACAATTATATAGAAGAATGAAACACAATATAAGCAAACACACAATAAAATACAATATAACTAGTCTAATTTATTTTTATTTTAACAAACTTTCTATAACTGTCGCAAAAGATATCTACATCTCTATCAGAGACTTGCTTGTTTATTATATTGATTCAGTGGTGACATAGATTATGAAATTTTGAAATAGTGGTCATTTTTAATTCTCAATCTTATGTCAGAGACTCGAATATATAAATTTTGAAGAAGTTCTGGGGCATCTAGTTTATTATTAAATAATTTAAACGCGATATTCAAAGTGTGGATGTCGCGTCTCCATTCTAATGATTGAAATTTCTTGCTATTATTGACAGCTAGGTTTTTAAACTGGTTTGCATAAGAGATTCGAAAAGGATATGTTCTGGTTAATTTCAGGGTCAGGTTTCTTACAAATCTCTTTTGTACTTTTTCTATTTGATTTTTGTGGGACATTGTTTTTGGGCTCCAGGTTGTATTCACATAGGGTCATTGTGCTAGTGGTCAGCCATTTAAGGACATCATGATTTTCAACACGTCGCAAATATCGTACTTGTACTAATTAAAAATTAAAAAACACATATTGAATTATTTAAATGTTTAAGTTTATTGTTCATTTTTTATTTTACAAAAATGCATATTTGTGTAATTAATAAAAAATAAAATGTAAAAATGTATCAAAATTACTAGTAGTCAGCCTTTAATGTTTAATAGTCAGCCACATAGGTGCTGGTAGTCAGCCTTGTTACTACTTACATTGAATTAGGTACATTAATTAATCACAGAATAAACATTTTAAAGAATTTCATCTGTAATATGGTAATATATGTATATCAAAAATCAGAAAGACAATTAATGAACTAAAAGAAGAGATAAGAGAACTTAAAAAGAAAGAAGAAGTGTGGAAAATAGAAAAAGAAAGTATGATACAAAGAATCGAAAGACTGAAAAATAAAGAGGAAGAACAAGAAAAAAGAAGGAAGAAAAATAATATCATTATAAAAGTAAATATAGGAAGAAATAACCTGGACACGAAGGAATTCATAAAAACAGCTGGGAGTGGATGTTGACATCAAAGAAGCTTATAAAATAATTACGAAAAATTAGACTGATTTAACAGTGTGGCGATGCAAAATTGAGAAGAAAAGCAAAAGATCCTGGCAAGTAAAAACAAATTAAAGGAAAAAAGATATACATAGATCATGACTTTACCTCAAGAGAAAGGACGATCCAGGGAACACTGAGGAATGTGGCGAGTGTAGAAAGAGAAAAAGGTAACCACATGCCCGTAGGATATAAAACAATTAATACCGGAGGAAAATGGTATAAATGGAACGAGAAAGAAGAAAATTCGACTATTCCTATCCAAAACTAATGTAAAAACAATTGGTGGCCGACTACTGGTATTCAATGTTCAATAGTCAACCAGGTCCTAAAAAGACAGGCTGACTTCTGGTTTTTAAATTAATGATAGAAAAAGAAATAAATTTATCCAAGCAAAATAGAAATATTATTTTCCTGAATGTAAGATAGAAATAAAATATTTCAGTTTCTAAAACCCCAGTTGTCAGCCGCGTAGGCTGACTACTAGAATTTTCCAAAAATTGTTCGCAAGTGGTCAGCCTCATTAAGTATTTAATAAATCGAAGACATCTATGTTGAAAAACTTTTTTATTATAATAATTAATGTTCTAAATATTTGTTCTAAATAAATTTATAGTAAAACATACAATAATTACCTCGTACAATATTCGAATCATACACTGCCTCACTAGCCATAACTGGACTCAACACAGAGTATATGTTCAGACATGTTGTTGAGGTTGACTTCTTTTATTTATATTTAATGTTGAGAGACATCTATTCTTATTGGTTGAAAGTAATCGAAAAGAAGAAAGACGGCTGAATACTGGCATATAAAATTTTAAATATTTAGTTGAAATATTAAACTATTATTTAAGTTTTAATTTTAAAAAGGCCGACTACTGGAACAGGCTGACTACTTGCACACTGACCCTACTCTAATTTAGGTCGAACTAGTGCACAGTACAGTAACCAAGTTGTTGATATCTTAAATCTACCACTGTTTCTTAGTATAAATCTTAAAGTTTTTAGAGCACTATTCACTATATTGACTATGTGGTCATTAAAATTAAAATCGTGTTTAAATAGTACACCTAAAGCCGCATTCAGAGCTCTTAAATCAATAGCTTATGCACTGTAGCTTATGATCACTGTCACCAGAAAGTTTGTCATATGATAAGACATGAAACCGTTCAGACCTCCAAATTTAATACGCTGTTTGTTGTGGATTGTGCATAATTTTCTAAACTTATAGCTAGTGAGATGTTTTAATGAGACAGACATATAAACACATTGTCTATCGCATTCTATCAGTGACACCGTAGTTATCGAATGCCTTTACATAACCTAACATAAAGTCATCATTAACAAATCTTGCTCAAAATTACAAAAACGGACAGTAAATATGATCAATTTAGGTAATTAGGTAGTTAAAATCTAAGACAACAGAAATATAAGAACGATAATACATATAAGATATTTTACGAAGCTAAATAGTTGGTTTAAAAATTCACAGATGGAGGGCTATTCGTAACGTACTAATTTATAACAGATGTGAACGGTATATGGAACGTTAAAAGAATACATTAAAGCATCACTCAGAGCGACACAACGAACAGTCTATAACTCGTTAATTTAAAGAGGTCTGAATGCGACTTAAGTCTTTCAATTTACTATCTCTAAGCAGCACTATATTGTCAATATGGTAATCGTGGGTTATTTTGTTTAAATTGCGTGTAATGATGATCTGTTATACACGTTTAGCATTAGGCCACTAGCTCATGTAGAGGTAACTAGATTAGCAGGGGTTCCACACAAATACACCCTAAAGCGACAGAATTTTATTTTCGCATTATATATTTGAACCGCGATTTGAAACAATAATCATAATAAAATTATTATTTATGAAATGTGCAATAAATAAATGATAATAGTACCGAAAGTTTATTGAGTTTTTCTCTCTACTTGAAGTGTTCTATCTTTGTCTTTTTAACTAATCTATCTTCTCCTTCAATATTGTATTGTCATATGCCATATTATTTTCTGAAAATTCTCGACAGTGCAAGTAAAGCATAGATTACACCGGCTCTGTTTTTGAAGTAAGATTTTCTGCACAATTTTTCAAAGTTGTCAGTAGCAGTGTACAACAATATGTTTGTATAGATATATCTGTGTTGCAAGGAGGGTGCATTTTGTTGGGTGTACGCTAAGGTGGGGAGAAGAGGGTGTAATCCCTAGCGTCGTGTAACAGTTGAAGCCGTTGTTCTCGAATGTAATTCTCTGAGGATATTTTGTACTTTTTACTTTCCGACTTTTGCATATTTTATAAACACAAAAGTTATGTGTTGAGAAACTATGTCAGGGTAAGAAAAATTACTTTTGAAGGAATGTCTTTTTGATTTATTTCTTTAAAATATTTAAGATTCTCCAACAGTCAAAAATTGATGTTAAATTTGATTTTTTGCGTTAGGATTTCGTAGGTAGATTTTTCACGACTAACGCACAATTGTTTATTCATTCCAAACAAATATTCTTATAATGGATAAGAAATGCAAAACAACTTTTTAGATTGGGAGTTGACAGACCTGCCTTTGCCCAAGTGACGGCCGATATCAAAGAACACATTTTAGATGTAAAACCAATAATAAGCGAAATATTATGAAATTATGGTTTAGGGTATCCCCCCGTAAGTCTCCAATCCAATCCATCTAACTAAAAAATGTATGTATCAAAAATATTTGTTTTTTTTTTTATTTGTTTTAAAGGGGCGTCTTGGCTATTGGCCCCTGATACGTATATTTTTACAAAATATTATTTTTACATATTATAAATATATAACATTTTTAAATTTTGGAGAAAACATTAATTGATTTTAGATAATTTATTACATTGGAGAGATGATCTTGGTTGTTGCTTAGAGCTTCTTTGAGTGATAATGGGATTTGGAATCTTAACCTCTCAACTTGATAATTAAGACAGTCGATTATTAGGTGTTTTACATCTAATCTAGTTTAGCAATTTTGGAATTCTATGGGATTTTGTTTTTCAAAAATATATTTGTTTTATTACAAACTATTTCTGTCATATACGTTTTTGCTGTTAATAATAAGAGAGATACTAAATAGTTTTAACCCCGAAACACCCCCTTAGAAAGAAAATTTTGGGACGCCAATAGTATATTTTCGAAATTTGTTTCTACTGTGTTATCATACCAAATTACGTTAAAATATCGCTACCCAATTTTAGGCGAATCACGGACAGACAGAAATTGTTTGTTTTTCATATATCGTCTTATAATCACCTGAAATGTGTAGAAACGTGTCAAACTGAAATGTGTACAACAGAAATTATTGATCAGATTATATTTTGGGAAAATATCGCATTTTTTGTGTTATGACAAAAATTTATTTTTTTTAATTTACAGCTAAATTATGGCTAATAATGCTATGATTTTTTTGTATTCATGGCTAAGGTAATATATGTACATCTTCATTCAAAATTAAAAATATAATATATATATTTAAGAGCTGAGAAACGATTTTGCCCGCGAGCTACTTTACGTTATGTAATGCAAGTTGCGTAGAGTTCATGTGTGAAAGCTCCGCCCATTAGTATGAGTCACGATTCGACCTATTGTTTGAATTATTTAGATTTTAAGATATCAAAGAGGATTACATTATTAAATTCCATCATTTATAGTAATAAAATATTTACTTATAAAACAAATAACACATTGTTAATAGTGAGAAATAGGTTTGTGAAAGTGAATTTTTTTTTTATAATAAAACATATTTCTATACATTTCTTATTAATGTAATGAAAAACAAAGCAAAAAAAAATTTGTCCCACCCCTTGTAAGCCAGAAGGAGTAATCTAAAAATCTAAAAAAAATCTAAGTAATGAACATTGATGTGAACCAGATTAATACAACAGGAATTTTTGATCAGATTATGCTTTCGGAAAATAACGCATTTTTTGTATTTTTGGTTGACGATGTAAAATATTTAATATGTTATGTAACACAGTAAACCAGTAAACGTTCATAGTCTAATGGTTAGACTTCTCGCTCTTTAAACTGAAATCTAGGATTCGCTTCCGGGCTGGGGACATTTATATTTTTTCTGTTTTTTTTTGTATTTTTTTATTTTGTTTAAATTATTTTGTTAAAATTCTAGTTATATTTTGGCAAATGTTGCATTTAATTTTAAGTAAATTTAATAACCAGTGGGAAATGTTGGAATTATAATTTAATTCTATGTTTCAAAGTATACAAAATTAGAGGGTCGGAGCATATGACTTAAAACAATCAATAGAAGCCATAGGCGCAAATTTCAAAATCTAAATGAACCTTGCTATATAAAAAAAATACTGCACATGTTTAGAAACCTAAATAATGGTATTAGGCATTCGAATTAAAATTAACAAATAAATATTTTAAAATAAAATTTGTTTTGGCATCCCAAATAATCATCATTTACTTACTAAATACCTGCGAAACCCTGAAATGTGTGAAAATTCACACTTAACATAATTTTTTTCACATAAAATTTGTTTTTAAAGCTCTTAGATTAACAGACGATACATTATTTTAAAAATATCGTTCATTTTGCCGTGATTACTACAAAGTAAAATTTGTCCTACACACTCAGCATGCCGCCTTCATTTATATTATATTAATTATTATATACCTGTGAAACCCTGCAATGTGTGAAAATTCACACTTCACATCAATTTTTTTTATGATTAACAACTAATTTGGAACAAAATTTAAGGACTAAAAATAATTTTGGGAGAGAGAATTTTAAAAACATTTTCATCTTATCACATTTATTTCTATCGAATTCTCGTCTTAGTCCTCAAACTTTGTGCATAAACCATCTTTGAAATACTTTTAGAGATATGAAAGAAACGTTCTAAAAAAAATATCCACCAATAAAAAAGCATTTGATCCGAGTCCCTTCCCTCTGATATCTTGAATGTAATATTGAAATGTATTGGTTACTCGTGACCGCTGTGGTTCGCTGATCTCCCGCTGGGGCGCTGAGTGCTTAGTCCTAGAGTGGCCCCATTTCAATCTCACAAAGTCCGAGTCGCCACAACTGACTACAAAGCTCAACCATCTAGCGGTCACTCTAGATCGAATTGTGAAATTTTCATTTTAAAGTAATGGACTCAACTTCTGAATGTGACGGATTTCATAGCGGGGGGTGAGAAGTAAGGGAGTTAAAAGAAGGTTATAAGGTCATTCATCGTATAGAAAATAGATTTTTTTTAGATTTTACTTTCCCTTAGGGAGAAATGTTCGTATTATATTATATACGAATTGAATTCTTTACAGATATTTTTAAGATATACCACTTATGATTTTGGTGATATTTGAACATTTTTAGGGTTTTGTAGGTATGACCAAAAAACCCTTATACCGTCATTTTGTCGTCTGTCTGTCTGTCTGTCTGTCTGTCTCTCTGTCTGTTCGGTAAAAATTGTAGCCAAACGGCTAAACCTAGAGAGTTGAAATTTGGCATGCTTATACAACTCTTTGACCCGCACATAGGAAAAATACTAAAACATCTAAAAAACATACCCCCCTAAAAATATAAACAAATATGTGCTCATCGAAAACAAAAATATTTTTTTTAAATTCTGAGTAGGGTATCAAATGAAAGCCCTTAGTACGTGGATTAACGATCAAATTTTTATTTTTGCAAAATAAATTATTTTGATGCGATTTTCGCCAAAAATGTGCAAAAAAAATTTTGTCCCACACCCTGTAGCCCGGATGGTTTAAACTAAAAATCTAAAAAAATTCTAAGTAATGTATATTGGTGTGAACCGAAATAGTACAACAGGAATTTTTGATCAGATTATGTTTTTGGAAAATAACGCATTTTTTGTGGTTTTTGGTTCACAAAATACAAAAGTTATACCAATGTAAGACACTCACATGTATGGCGTGCGATGGCTACATGCGTTAGAGCACTCTTAAACTGGCTGGAAAACGAAGGGTTTCGAGTTCGAGTACGGAGTGAATTTTATTTTTTCTGTTTTTTTTTTGCATTTTTATTATGTTGAAATTATTTTTTCAAAATTCTAGTTATATTTTGACAAATATTGTATTTAATTTTTATGAGTGTAAATTTAATAACCAGTCTTATTATATGATTAACAGACGATAAATTATTTTAAAAATATCGTTCATTTGGCCGTGATTACTACAAAGTAAAATTTGTCCTACACACTCAGCATACCGCCTTCACTTATTATATACCTGCGAAACCCTGAAATGTGTGAATATTCACACTTCACATCAATTTTTTTTAAATGTATTAAATAAAGGCTATTCCAATCGTTTAAGTAGTACTACTATTGTTTTTTTTTTTTTCAAGTCATGAGGTCACTTTTTAACGATCGAAGTAGTCTTTCGCTCAACAGAATGTTCAAAAGCCTCATTTAAACGTTAAAAGTTACTGTCTTGAAAATGTAGTTTCGCTAAAATGAAAGAAACGGACTGCAGTAGATAGAATTTTTGGATTCTCCGTAGTTTATTTAGCCTCGAAAAAATTTGGGACATAAATCGTTTAATGGGTTTTGTGAATTTAAAAAAAATCACAACTCAAAAACGGTTCAAGAGAGCGACCTGCGGTTGAAATTTTTTGATTCCTTGTAATTTTCTTAGTCTAGGAGGAATTTGGGGTTTTAATCGTTAAAAGCGTTTTGAGATTACATTTTATTTTAATGACATAATTTACCTTATTTGTGAAAATAGTGAATTAACAAAAATCACAACTTAAAAACGGTTAGAGATAGCAACCTGTGGTTGAAATTTATTGATTCTACGTAGTTTGCTTAGTCTAGAAAAAATTTAAGGCTTTAATCGTTTAATGCGTTTTGAGATTATGACAATTTTTTTACAGGCATAATTTACATTATTTATGAAAATAGTGAGTTTAAAAAAATCACAACTTAAAAATGGTTAGAGATAGCGACCTGTGGTTGAAATTCTTGGATTCTACATACTATACTTAGTCTAGTAAAAATTTGGGGCTTTAATCGTTTATTGCGTTTTGAAATTATGACAATTTTTTTAATAACATAATTTACATTACTTGTGAAAATAATGAATTTAAAAATATAACAACTTAAAAACGGTTAGAGATAGCGACCTGTGGTTGAAATTTTTGGATTCTACATAATATTCTCACCGAAATAATATCACAAACGGGGAATCAAATCAGCAGCTCACAATTCAGAGGATTGTGAGCTTTATCCCGTCAGAATTGCACGATTTAACGATCCCAGCCAATCTGTTGGTAGTTCTCGACTGAAAAGCGCACATACGGACAAACAGACAAAAAGATATTTTCATTTATATAGAGATTAAATTTACATTTTTTTAGACTTTAAGGGATGGCATGTGCCCCTAGTGCCCCTCAGCTGAATACGCCACTGTTTCACAGAAAACAATACCTTGGGAAATAAAATACAATCCCTGAATATTATGAAGCAGCCACTTCGAAAACAAAAAACGTATTGAATACAAATAAAAATTAAACAATATATCTAAATACTATTACATTGAATTGGTTTTAATGTGCAATTAAAACAGTAACATTGTAATAGAGAGGCGACTGTTTAAATTTCAAACAAACGGTCTGAAACAAATGAATTAAATAGTGGGAGCATGGGACATTACATTGAAACAATTGCCTATTGATAATGTAATAACTATTACCCCAATATCGCCATATTGCTTCTATTCATATCACCAATGAAGAGTTGTACAACTGGACAATATAGCAGATTCAATTTAATATGCAGAATAAACCTGCCTTCACAAATTAGACTTCTAAAATTAGTCGTATATGCACTGTACGTTGTGGATTAGTAGACAGTTTTAACATTAAATGACAGCGTTCACAGCTATGAAAATGAATGCGTAACAAGTGTTGTGACATCTATTTTTTTCAAACCACGACGATGAAATAATAGTATATTATGGCTCAGTTACACGATGCAAGTAACTTGCACCAGTCACTGGCATCGTGTAAACGTACATGCAGTACTGGTGCCAGTACTGGCACAAGTATCTCATGCAAGTCAAGTGAATAGAAGCCGTTCCTATTTACTGGCACAAGTAGCCATGCCAGTGACTTAAAAATGGCCGCCATGAACAGCTGATGTATTTTCGCGGTTACAAAAACAAACTTTTTCACACCTTTTTTTAATAAATGTAGTTTTTGGCGCCGATTCATTTTTGTTTAGAAAGACGTACGCATGAAATACATAAAATTAGGTTAAACATCGAAAATTGGCGCGTTAAAAAGACGGTTTTACGCATAAAAAATAATTGGAAGCATCTACATTTTGCAGTGTGTTTCTGGTTCTTTGCAAGGTTACTTTAATAATATACTGGAATACGTGTAAACGACAAAACGACTTGTGCAAGTACTGGCACAAGTACTTGTGCCAGTACTTGCACAAGTTACTGGCATCGTGTAACCGGGCCATTAAGCAACGAGCATGGGAAATAGCGCAATTCATACGAGTGAGATATGAGACTATTCCATGCAAGTTTCATACTGTTTTTTCAATGACTATTATTTCATTTTCTTATTAAATTTTTATTCAGTTCCCTTTAAAAACTAACAATAATTTGACAGTTGCTTTCAAACTATTTATTACTTTGCCTAGAAACGGTCATGTACGTGTCATACGGAATGTAAATTCAGTTAAAATAACAATACTTGCGTCAGCTGATTAACTGATTGACCCGCCTCCGTGGAACATAGGGCTTTAACAAATTCTCTTCTTCTGAATCTGTGGTGTTTGGAGAACTTAATTTTCTCCGGGTTCCACTTCAAAGCTATCATCATGACGTCCGTTTGGTCTCTACGTAAAACATTACAAATCTAATTCCACTTTCGTGTTCTTATTTCCTCACAAATCCCAGCAAACATTCAACAATTGACCGAATGCCGGCAAACTGCTTTTTCTGTTGGTAAATTGCTGGCACCAAAAGTTTGCGCAACGCCAGTATTAATAATATACTTCACATATGTATTTCGCACTCCTCCTATATGAAGTACTGTACCAGCATTTAATGCGATTATTTTGCACTTTACCGCTGCTGGGCCGGTAATTGATACGCCAATGGGCCAGCTAACGGCCACGGAGACACCGGGGTACTGGTTTAAAAATGTTTGCTGGGGTCCTTTTGTTTTCTATTGGGTACAACAATGCCCGATGGCGGCGCTACGAGCGCTGTGAACAGCTGATTGAAACGAGTAATGTGAAAGTTGTCCATATTTGTTTACATGTTAAATCATCGATTTGCAATGGATAATAAACAGCT
The DNA here is from genome assembly GCA_963971575.1 of Liopterus haemorrhoidalis. Classification (NCBI taxonomy): domain Eukaryota; kingdom Metazoa; phylum Arthropoda; class Insecta; order Coleoptera; family Dytiscidae; genus Liopterus; species Liopterus haemorrhoidalis. Next base: position 42,009,018 of record OZ020619.1, read on the forward strand.
ATCTTTATTAAATTATTTTAATTTTTTAAGTGCAACACCTTCTTCTAGGTGTGTAGTTGAAGGAGAAGAGTTGTTAAACGCCGGAAATCTTATGTTGTGCGGAATTTTGGACAAAAATGATGAGCATGTCGACATATGTGGGTTATGTTTACAAACAAGCAGTTTGAGAACACCACCTCACGAAGTCACTGGGAAATTAAAATTTAGTAATGATGTTGAAGTTTTAAATATGTCCTGCACATGTAAAGCAGGAACTACATGCAAACACATTTCAGCTATCCTATTATTTTGTGCCAGGTGGTTAACAAACCAAAATGAAAGAAGCCAAGATCAGGGCATTGATTGATTGTAATATTTGATGATATTGAGTATGGAAATATTAACCAGCACAGATTTAAAATGCCTGTGGTGTACTTTTAAAAAACCTGTCTTACAACGGTATGAAACACAACCTCTGTTAATTTGTTTAATAAATACTAGTTTGTTATTATCTCTTCCACAACACCAAATTTATTAACAGTTCACAAATTGTTTCTCATTTGGAAAATAGTGGAAGTAAATATTTTTGTTACTTCCTTTTCTAGAGTGACAGCCAAACACACACCAATTTGTGTTATAATAACTCATTATAACATAAAGTAATATAAAAAAGAATAATAATTGCTATCAAAAGTTAATATAACAAACAAACTGCAACAATAACTTTTAAAAGCAATACAAACTATACGAGAAAACACATGTAAACCAAATGTAAACAATAAACTATTACTCGTTTCGCCTAGTTCAGTTTTAGTCCGCTTGGCGTCACTTCATAGCGCTGTTGAGCCCAATACTCCGAATTTTTATTTGGTCCAATTTCACTTAATTTTAGTAACCCCTTAATCTTTCGTAAGAATGGCTCTTCAAAATCTGCACACACCAAGATTGTATAGATAAATTGTTTTTTCTCGTGTTTTAGATTTGCTATAAATTTTGTTCTAAAACTCTATATTATTTTGTAAACATATTCGTGTTACATGTTACAGAAATGAACTTATATTCCACCCCTATAATCGTTTAACAGAGATAACACTTGTTATAGATGGGGTGAAGATAGGGTGAAAAACATTGTCTCAGGAAGTCGTTGACTGCCTAATCATTCGCCCAGCGGGACTCTTCATGGGGGTGGATCAGACTGTTGCATCAGACACCTCACTAATTGAAATACACTCAACAATCAAGAAAGAAGAAGCGATGATTATATACTAGGTTCCTTAATAGACCATGCAAAAATTGATGACAACTAGAATGAATTCAACAATATTATAACCTCTTTAAAAGTCAAATACCTTTTCTGATTTTGTAATAATTATTTTTTGATGCAGAATGGCCAGTTTATGACAATTGTGGCGATTCATTGTAAAGCTATGAGAAAAGCAATAAAAAGACTTTTGTTTTATCGCATGACAAATTGGTTATGAATAGTTGTTGATCTTACTGTGTATGATGAGTCAAAGTAGAATGATATCAGTGTGTCATTAGCGTTATTGTTTAAAAAACTTCTACAGATTGTAGGTAACACTTATTTCCTCAGAGAACATTGTCAAAAGGCTTCTCCAATAAGTTTGCATCCAGAATTTTGATTTCTCTTCAAAAAATACTAAATTTTCAACATCTTTGGCAATAGTCCTTCATTTCTCCAAAGAAAATCATTCAAAATGCTTTTCCACCGAGTTTGCATTCGGAGCTTTGAGTTTTCTTCAGGAAAAAAACGGATTTTTCAACCTCTTTTGCAACAGTTCTTTATTTGTCATTTCTCCAAAGAAAATAATCATTCAAAAAACTTCTCCAACGAGTTTGCATACAGAGCTTTTTCAACCTATTTGGCAACAGTTCTTTGTTCTGCATTTCTCCAAAGAAAGTAATCATTAAAAAGAGTTCTCCAACAAGTTTGTAACAAGAGCTTTGAATTTTCTTCAGGAACTATCGGCTTTTTCAACCTTTTTGGCAACCATTTATTCACCAGTCATTTATTTACCATTTCTCCAAAGAAAATTGTCGTTCAAAAGGATTTTCCAATGAATTTGCATCCAAAGCTTTTAACTTTTGTTCAGAAAATACCGACTTATTCTACCTGTTTGGCAGCAGTCCTGTATTTCTCATTTCACCAAAGAAAATAGTCGTTCAAAAGGTTTCTCCAACGAGTTTGAATCCAGAACTTTGATTTTTCTTCAGAAAATACCGACTTTTTCCACTTCTTGGGCAACAGTCGGTCATTTATCATTTCTCCAAAGAAAATAATCATTCAAAAGGCTTCTCCAACGAGTTTTCACCTAGAGCTTTGACCTTTTTTCAGAAAATACCGGCTTTTTCAACCTCTTTGGCAACAGTCTGTCATTTATCATATCGCCAAAGAAAATAGACGCTCAAAAGGCTTCTCCAATGAGTTTGCATTCAAAGCTTTTGACTTTTGTTCAGGAAATACCGGCTTTTCTACCTGTTTAGCAACAGTCCTTTATTTCTCATTTCTCAAAAGAAAATAATAGTAATTCAAAGCGACAGGCCTTCTCCTCTTTCGATCCTCAAGTAATTTAAATCGTCCATGAGAATATCCTAAATTTTATATGACAGAATCCTTCGATAACAGGATCACATCAAAAGAATCAAAAAAGTTACAAAAGTTATTGACGTTGATTGCGTGCAGTAGAGGTGTTTAGCTTCCGCGGCAAAATATACTCCTGTTACACTTCATATTTTTTTAAGTTCAGAATCATATTAACAATGTGCTATTTGATTTATGGCCCGTTTATACAACCTTAACAGTAACTTTTCCTTACCTTATCCCTAACTCGTAAAAGATAAACTATACAAAACGCCTATGTCCGTTTATACAACCTTAGCCGTAATTTATCCATAAGCAGACCTTAGCAATAAGAATTCCGTAACCTTGAAAGTTCCCAACATTTCAACTTTCGTGGTTAAATTACGGCTAAATCATTGAGCAGCGCATGCGCGAAAATATGACTGTTATGAAATAGGCAACGAACTTTATTTTTGTGAAATAATAAAGATGACACGAACACGGCAGATGCTCCTAAGGCAGTATAAAGGAATATTACAATAATTTGCTCATTATTCATTTTAATAAAATAGCTTCCAAAATTCGCAATTGACGTTTAGAATAAAGGTTAGGTTTACGATGTTTACTCGGAACTGCGCAAACTCTAAACAGCGCATTTCATTGGCTGCGGCTGACGATCGAGATTAATGAAAAGTTAAGGCAAAGGTTGTATAAACCCAATACTTTCGTTCTGGGGATCGTTAAAAACTTATGGATAAGGTACTTCTCAGTTACGGCTAAGCAAAATTATGGCTAAGTTGTATAAACCAGCCATTACAAATATTTCACTTCTATAAACGATCTATTTGTCTCAACTCGATTCTAAAGGATCAAGAAAAGTTTTCGAAACAATATGAGTTCTAGTAGTAATCCTAAGTCTAGGACCCACAATTTTTAGTATTTTTTTCTCCTCAAACTTATGCGTATGACTATGATTATGAAATTTGTACCACTAACTGTCTTGCTGACTAGTTAGGAAACGGAGTCGGTGTTGGAGTTCGAGTCGGTTTAGGATACGGAGTCAATTTCGGAGTCGACAGTTTGACCTAATCCATACCTTTGACCTACCCCTGGTATTGCAGTAAATTTCACATATAAAGAATCGAATGAAATAATGTTTGAAATAATATTGACATGCAAATTAAAAACTATAAAACAATTAATACAAAAATGATATTTTATTTTTCACAGTTAATTCAAATGTCTAAAACATAAACGTATTTAAAATTAAAAACGCGTAGATACAATTAAAAACATCAACAAAAAATGACAGTAAAACTAAAATTAAGTCACAAGCCGAGCTTCGATAAAACGTTAAATTGAAAATGTGATTTTCAAAGGGCGAATCATCAGAATAAAATGAAATTTCGCAGCGTGTACCGCTGTAATAATTATCGTATGATGTTCCATCACAAAATCAATTTTCACATTAAAATTTTCGAAAGCTTTGTACCATCCCCAAGTTTCGCCTTAGTAATTTTCACACTTTGATACAAACACGAGTGTATTTGACAGTCGGGAAGTTGTCATTTCAACTATACATAGATTATTGACGGGGCGCGAGTTTAATAACCCCTGATGCAGGGGTGTCAATTTAGGACACATAAGAAGGGGTTCTATATATCTTCAACATTGGATTTAAACCAGTCAGTGGCGGACTGACGAATTAAACTGGTTCGGTAAAACTTTTAGACCGGCCTCATTTTAAAAAAGTACACACTACAACAAAAAAATTGATATGAAGTGTAAATTTTCACACATTTAAGGGTTTTGTGGGTATTTAATAAGTGTAAAAAGTCAACAGAATGCTGGATGTCTAAGACAATTTATTTTTCAACTGATTATCAAAAATCAACACATTTTTGATAATCATTTTTGTTCGATATTTGAGTACTGAGTACTGCAACGAAATTCTAATAGAATGCAGGAAGAAAAAGGAAAAGAACACGCAAACAAGTTGGGGAACAGAGAGAAGAAAGTACTATGAAAGAAATGGATATGGCCTGGAGGAAGTAAGGAGAATGCAGGAAGAAGGCGAGGATTACCTGCAAAGGATGGTGGACAGAGACTAGGAAGTACAGGACCAAGTAAGACAGAATAGAATAGACAAAACAAGATACAACAAGACTACCAGAAGATAAAAGGCGAAACATTACCAAGATACTTGAGAGACAATAACAGACACCAGAAGACGATTGCCAGATTCAGATGCGGGAACGACGCAGCCAATCAATTTTGGAGGGATGAAGAAGAGAAGAAGTGCCGGACATGTAGAGAACAACCAGAAACCTAGAATCACTTAAGTTGCTGTCCAGAAATAGGGGAAGAGCCAGCACGGTTGGAAAAAATCTTGGAAGATTCAGGAAGTGGCATAGAATGGATGATGAGAGTCAAAAGAAGCCGAACTCTAGCAAATTCAAAGAAAGACTAGACGTTCCAGAGGAAATAAAATACTGCTTAGCCATTTTTTATAGTTTATTTTCATAGTTATAAGATTTCTTGTTAGTTATTTAGTTATTTATATTTTTGTTGATTAGGAAGTAGATTTAATTGGGATATTTAGTTCATACACATATTTTAGAATGTAAATAAGAGAAAATAATGTACTCTAATTCGAGGCCGAAAGGTAAGAATAAAGATATTATTGAGGTATTGATTGAGTACTGAGAGCTTCCATTTAATTTGTCCTAAATTTAAATAATTTGCGAAAATTACGTCATAAGAAAAAATAATTTAAAAAATCCTAGCAATTTTTTCTGCATTTATTTCGTACATAATTCTTCATTAAAGTAATAATAAGAAATATATTAATATCTTTGAAATTATTTTGCAATGGTCCAATATTAATGTGGACACCGTTATTTTGGACGTTTGCCATTGCTGATAGTACTAGGCTAGAATAGTACAATATAATGAGTATTAGTATCAAAAAGTGATGAATCACTTCTCGTCAATTTTCACTGAAGAAGTGATGAACTTTCAATAGAATTCGACTAACGAATCACACGACGACGTTTTCAAAGGAATCCTTTGAATGCCAAAATTGCTAAAACAAAGTATGGAATTGTAAGGATATCCAAAAACATTTAAAAACTCCAAGTTGGAGAAATCCAGCAACAAAATCCAGCAAGAAAATCCAGCCAACATTGAAGAAATTGTTTATATTTCCTCCAGTCAACAAGAATTGAATAAGAAGAAACTCTTTAGCTACCTACAACACCACAAAGACAGTTGAACCTTCCAGGGTGACAGCCTGAAGATGATTCTCCAATGAAATGAAAACTATGGACTGTATGTACTACGAATTGTATAAAATGTAAATAATGAATATTTCTTCAGTCCTCCTTTTCGGAACGTGGTGGCAGAGCCGCAGTAAGGAAAACTTGCGCTAGGGGCAGAGCCGTGTTTTAGCGCCCTTGGCAAATAAAAACAATGTTCTCACCTCTCAAAATTTAAGTGATGAGCAAAAAAAAAGGTCCTCACCTCCCAAAATCCAAGTGACGAGCAAAAAAAAAGGTCCTCGCCTTCGCAATGGCGCCCCTTAGTCAAACCCGTCAGCGCCCTTTTCCATAGTGCGCCCAGGGCCGGCACCCCCTCCGCCCCTCCTTACTACGGTTCTGCGTGGTGGATGGATTAAAATTTTTTGCATTGAAATTTCGTGATTCGGAATAATTTTTACGATGAATCAGCTCGTCGAAGGAATTAATTTCGTGAGTAAATTTACTTTTTATTTTATTATTTTTATTTTCTTGTTTTTGTTGAACACGTGTTTTAGATTAAAGAACTGAACACAGATCTCAAATCATCTTTATCATTATGTCCGTTATATGTTTAACAATGTCATCGTCTAATTATAAAATTGTTATTTAATTAAATTATTGAAAACAATGTACGAGATAAGTCTTCCTTCTTTTTAAAATGTTTTTCAAACTCCTAATTGGCAAGTGTTATCCATTTCCGGTTTTAGTAGTAACTTCCGTTTTTGATACCAACCTAATTTTATCGCGACGTAAATTCTACTATTCAAATGAAAACGATAAATTTTGGAATTTTCCTCTTATGGTTATCACTTACTCATATTTAATTATATTTTATCTGAAAAGGACATAAAAATAGTGAATACCCATGGAAAGATGAGAATTATCCTGCTGATAAACAATTTCGAAATCGAAATTTGGAATAAAACTGGAAAAATTTTAGAATTCTGCTAAAAAACTGCGCAGATACTGTTCGAACTGTCACGTGACGCAATAGTAGGTGGACAGAAGCAATAGTGACTTGATATAATGCTGCTGTCTTCATATAGAAGGTGTGTTTCCGAATTTTTAGCCAATTTTAGGATTTTGTAAGTATGACAAACCCTTATAACGTCACAGTCTGCCTGTCTGTCCGTCTGTCTATCCCTTGGGTAGAAATTTTACCCAAATGGCTGAACATAGAAAGTTTTTGTATTTTGTACTTGTGCATATTTGTGTTTGTAAATTTAATTAATGTGTCTGTCGCCATCCTTTTATTGGGACAACAGTCCTGTTGTGTGACGAAAACTTGTTAAATAAATTAAATTTTCGCAAATTATTAAAATTTGGTATTAAAAATTAAATTGAAGCACTTAGTACTCAAATACGAATAAAAATGATCATCAAAAACCTATAGGGGAAATATTTTAAGATCGCAGCGCTGTTGCGGCATACTTGGAACTTCCAAAATAGACATTCATTATATATAATCATATGGGCAATAACGTGAATTTTAATGTTTACTGGTGGTACAATATTAATACGTGTTTTTATGCAAGGTAATTAGTGAAATATTATAACATCAAATATTAATAAATAAGAATAATTTTAGGCATGTTTTTATTATTTTTTTACATTCAAATGGACCTTTTAGGTTAGGTTATTTTTTGGCTTGAAATGGATTTCTTTTAATCCACGAATTACACTCAGATCCACAGCAATAATAGTTCGACTTCAACATGATTTTTGTCTTGTCTTCCACTTTAATTTAAGGTTATTTTCACTTATTATCACTTGATACCAGTAAAAACAATTTAAAACTGATTTTAAAATAATATAAAATAACATAAAACTTATCAAAACGTAACAATATAACAATATAGTAACAACAAAACTATAGTAAAATGCAAAAATATATTTTAATCCCATATAACTCAATGTAAAAAGCGCGATAGAATGTCTATTTCTGTAGTTGCTTAAAATCCCACCAGATGTCACATCGCTTAGCAATTTTTCCCTATTGATTTTCATGTGATTACAAAAAAATATTGTCCTATAGTGCGTTCGAAGGTGAGTTTGCAGTATAGCTCTTATGGAAAATGGGAGCGGTGTTGTCAAATGTTGTAAAAGTGTCAAATGTGTCAATTATAATAATATGAAAAACTCGTATGATTTACAAAAATCAACTCTTATAAAACTCAAAATAACACTCAACAAAAACAAATGGCCATTTGTAGAATACTGCGTCTTCACAGATCAGCGCGTTTTAGAGCTGGCAACGTCGACAAGCAAGAAAAGGATAGTGTCATTGTGTAAACCCATTAGAGAGTATGAAAAAGAACTACTCCATATGCCCTGTACTGCAACTCACCTTTGAAAGCACTATAGAAAGCCAGCATTCTGTTGGCTTCTTGCACATATTTAATACCTACAAAACCCTGAAATGTGTGAAAATGTACACTTCACATCAATTTTATATGTAACTTCGTATGATTCACCAAGTTTAAAATGTATGACTTCTTGATAAAATTCTATTTTCCCATCCCTAGAGCAATTCTATACGAAGTTAACTCTATTTCTTTTTCTGTAAATGACCAGATTTAAATGCAATGTCCCTTCAGAACGGCCTAGTTTAAAGTGTTGAACATTTAGATAAGACATGGCCATCCATTTCATGGACACGGCGGTGAATGGAGCGACTACGAAGCTTAAAGTAGAATGCCCGGATCACGCTTTTGTCCGGACAACAATGCAAGATAGCGATATATCTTCTAACCGATTTTAAACGTGTAGATATCGGAGGTGTATTGCGAAAAACTGTGATGGACTGGACGATAACATTTCTTTTAAAGCAGATATTTTTAAATTAAACTGTTGGAAATAGAATAGAAAAATAACTACAACTATCAGGGGGAGTTAAAATGTCCACGTCAAGGACAGAGGACCACAGAATACCAATTTCTCATATAAAATTAAAAATTTGAAATAAAACTAATAAATCAATACGAAATTTTGAGTTACAGTGGGTGGCCAAATTATTAGGGACAGTGCAGATTTTTTGTAATTTTCAAATGAATTTAATGAGGAAATAAGTGGCTTTGGGTCTCGTATTTATTTTTATTCATTAGAGTATTTTATTTAGAATATAAAACGACATAATTGCTTATTCATAATCATATATTTTTGTATAAAAAGTGTTAATTTAACAAATTAAGTAAAATCTTAATATTTTGTAATGCCACCCTTTGCTGCGATTGCGGCTTCCAGGCGTTTGGGCATGCTTTCTATGCAGACTTTTGCGTTGTGTCGGAGATTGGGGTTGTGATGCCACTCTCTGATAAGGGTTTCTATAAATTGCCGTTTGATGGTGATGATTTCTTTGGCGATCTCCCGCTTTTTAAAATAATAATGATACCAGCAACAAGAATATAGAAGAAAAATGATTTAAAAACAATTTATTTTCAAACAAAATGCATTTAAACTTGAAAATTACAGATGGGGGTGTGCTGTCCCTAATAATTTGGCCACCTACTGTATGTCAAATAGACTATTTGGTGCGTCTCTTTTGTGCCCACATTTTTAAGAAAGGACTAAAATGCAAAATGGAAGCACATTTTGAATTTGCTAATTATTTTGTTAATTACAACTACACACAGTGGCGGATCTACATACGGGCTAATAGGGCTTAAGCCCTGGGCCCCGGATCCGCAAGGGGCCCCCAACCTCTCGGACAGGTACCTATTATATTCTATTACTTTGGATTTGTGAGGTGAGGACCTTTTTTTGCTCTTCACTTAGATTTGGGAGGTAAGGACCTTTTTTTTCTCGTCACTTAGATTTGGGAGGTGAGAACCTTTTTTTTTTTTGCTCTTCACTTAGATTTTGGAGGTGAGGACCTTTTTTTTGCTCTTCACTTACATTTGGGAGGTGAGAATCTTTTTTTTGCTCTTCACTTAGATTTGGGAGATGAGGCACTTTTATTTTGCTCTTCACTTATAAAAAATATTCAACATAAGTGAAAAGCATGTGTAGGGCCCCTTGGCATTTTTAAGCCCTGGGCCCCCAAAAAGCTAGATCCACCACTGACTACACACATCGGAAAAGTCTAGGGATATAAAAATGCTGTTTTACAGCGACCACGTCCCGGATGTTGTTCGGCCGGACTCCCTGTTTCCCTGTAACGCCTCCATAACCGATTGATGACACTTTGAGAAACTCCTATCCGCTGAAATACACCAACTTGCCTGAAGCCAGCTTGGAGAAGTCCCACCGCACGATTCATCAAGTGGATAGTTAAATGCTGTCACTCCATTATTAAAAAAGAATGCCACTACTTAAAAGCACTGCAATTATTAATGTAAACGTATTAAATCGAATTAAAATGAAACAAGTGATCAACCTACGGATCATGTACTGAATAAAATTTGTCAAATTTGTATTTGTTTTGTCTTATTGGTTATTGTTTTTAGTTGTTTTCCATGGCCAACTACTCATAATTGCCTACTTTAATTGAAATACAACATTAAGGCCCGGTCTTTCCACATTCAGAGAAAGTCCAAGGTAACTATCTGACAGATAAGGTTATTTTTAACTTCATCTGCTGAGTAAATGTCATCCCTTCTTTCTATACAAATGTATCTATCGAATAGTTATCTAACGGATAATGAGACTGACGTATTGAATTCACTGACTGGTATTGACATTTACTCAGCAGATGAAGTTACAAATAACCTTATCTGTCAGATAGTTACCTGGAACTTTATCTGAAGGTGGAAAGACCGGGCCTAAATGTATAATAAGCAATATATTTTCATATTTTTTTTCAATATCTCTAGACTTTTCCGATGTGTGTAGTTAAAAATACCCTTTTCCTAAAACAACTATAACGCATTACAGAAATAAAAATCTGCTAATATATTGCCAGGAAGGTATAATACTCTAATTCGAATTTCCCTCCCTAATCATCCTCTATAATTGGCATGTCTTTACAATTATTTATTTATCCACCACGCGATCATCTACCTTCCAAAAGTAATGTTACATCGTATAAGAATCAAATGCTGCAACTATAGGTCAAAAACTCTTTTGAAAAGTTTTTAATAAATTCTTAAGAAAGTACACTTGTAACATTTCAAAATTAATCACATTAAAATTGAAAATATCTTCACCATTCAGAATATCGTATATTTACATTGTTCCATTGTACATTTGATTAAGCTTCTGCGATACAGTTAGTAGAGAGATAGGGGAGATAATGCTGTATTAATTTGGCGAACACATTAATTATTTAGACAGGACAACAATCGACATATTGTTCCCGTACCCACTGTCATACAGCCACTGGCCTCGGGCATGTTTGATCAGGAACAGTTAGACAAACCCTGGTTATGTCTACATAACCACAGCCACACGGGGACCAAACTAAAGCTTGCAACAGACTGAGATAAACCAAAGATAAGATATATACTCCTTGGCCACATTATTAAGCTATCTTATTTTTTACAATTTACTACACCAGCATTATGTGACTCATCTCTTAAGCCTCGTTTATAATAAGTCCGTAACTTAATGCATAGCATATCCATAAAGACGGGACAAAGGTTTTCACTCTTCTGAACGTCTGTTTCTTATAAAGAGAACAAATATTGTACTGTGATTATTATGCTATGGATATATAGCTCATCTTTATTTATAAAAATCAATTTTTGTTTTTTTGTCTGTCCTTTGTGAAAGCCAAATGGATGAACCGATTTTCACCAAATTTAGTACAAGGGGCTAAAACAATCCGAGGAAGGTTTAAGTGAGGGTTCCAACTTCGTCCATGTCCCCCTAGGGGGCGTTATGGAAGAAACTATTTTCAGGGTTTTGTAGGTATGACCAAAAAAACCCTTATACCGTCATTTTGTCCTCTGTCTGCTAGGTAAAAATTGTAGCTAAACGTCTAAACTTGGAGAGTTGAAATTTGGCATGCTTATACAACTCTTTGACCCGCACATAGGAAAAATACTAAAACTTCTAAAAAACATATCCCCCTAAAAATATAAACAAATATGTGGTCAACGAAAAAAAAATATTTTTTTTTAATTCTGAGTAGGGTATCATATGAAAGCCCTTAGTACGTGAATTAACGATCAAAATTTTATTTTTGCAAAATAAATTATTTTGATGTGATTTTTGCAAAATTGTGAAAAAAATTTTTTGTCCCACACCCTATAGCCCAGATGGTTTGACTAAAAATCTGAAAAAATTGTAAGTAATGTACATTGGTGTGAACCGGAACAGTACAACAGGAATTTTTGATCAGATTATGTTTTCGGAAAATAATTTTTTGTGTTTTTTGGTTGACGATGTACACAAGTTATAGTTATGTAACACATTATACTAGAAGGCGTATCCAGGTCTAATGGTTAGCTTGCTACGCAGCAAACTAGGGCTCACTCCCGGGCAGAGGAGACAATTTTATTTTTAGTTTTTTTTTTCATTTTTATTTTGTTTAAATTATTTTGTCAAAATTCTAGTTATATTTTGGCAAATGTTGCATTTAATTTTTAAGAGCGTAAATTTAATAACCAGTTGGAATGTTGGAATTATATTTTTATTTTATGTGTCATGTATACGAAATCAGAGGGGCGGAGTATATGACTTAAAACAACCAATGGAAGCCATAGACGCAATTTTCAAAATCTTAATGAACCTTGCTATATAAAAAAAAAATACTGCGCATATTTAGAAACCTAAATAATGATATTAGGTATTCGAATTAAAATTAACAAAAAAATATTTTGACATAAAATTTGTTTTTAAAGCTCATAGATTAACAGACGATAAATTATTTTAAAAATATTGTTCATTTTGCCGTGATTACTACAAAGCAAAATTTGTCCTACACACTCAGCATGCCGCCTTCACTTATTATATACCTGCGAAATCCGGAAATGTTTGAAAATTCCCACTTCCCATCAATTTTTTTTTGTAAGTGTACTTGTTAATATTTATAATAAATATTATTTATTTATTTATTTTAAATATGAAAATCAAAACCAAAAAATCACACAAAACCTCTTATTGAGGAATTTCTAATACATAGAAGATAAATAGATTAATTTTTCGTACCATTTTATAAATTCAACAAAAACTTAAAAAAGAAATACAATAAAGTTTTTAAATTTATTAATTATTTATTTATTTATCTATTTATTTATTTTTTCGTACTTGTTTGCCCGTTTTGAGATGGTACAAAAACAGTTTTAGATTAATGTAATGAAATTTATTAATCAAATTCAATCAAATTTTATTTTATAAATTTAACAAAGAAGAGGACACTGATACCAATATTTCAATATTAAATTTTATTTCGAAAAATCACGTTTTGAATGTTACCGCATAAATTAGGTTACTCCTTTGTCACCGCTTTATGTCAGGTGGTTTTGAGAAGCAAGCTCGGAGTGCTCCGAGTCACTCTGTTTACCATCAGAGCGTTCGAGAAAAGGCCTAAACGCGTTTTCTCGAGCGGTTTGGAGTTAAACAGGACTCTGAACAATCTGAGCTTGTTTCCCAAACCCACTCATCGTTGATTTGTTAGTCCGGGGGCAGCAAAAAAAGGGGGAAAAAAAGTTTTATTTAGGTCAGCCTCCGCCCCCATTTATCATCGGCCACTGGTAAAATTCCCGATGTCCCAATGGCCCTATCCACGCCTTTTTGCAACACTATTTATTTTAATTGGAAATATTCTTATCTATATTTTTCAATTCTAATTTCAAAGTTATTTTACGCTTGAAAAGTCAATGATAATGAAACTATAGTCTTATCTTAGAAATATAAATCATTCAAAAGAATTTAATATCCAATTTGGAATAACTTGTATATACTGTCTAAAACAAGCTACAATCGCTTTGAAGAATATTGAAATTTACTGGCATTCTGAACGCCCTTAAATATGATTCAAATTAATAATTCATCCCTAAAATTCACGATGTTTTGTGTACCAACCTAACACAAACAAAGATACTACATAATTGAAAAACAAGTTAAATATCCCTAACTTTTACCCCTAGAGACATAAAAAAACACCAAAAACTTTAGATTTATAATCTAATATAGTCAGACAGTTTCACGATCAAAATGTAATGGAAGAAATTAAATTTTAATTTTGAAAAGTTGTAAGATTATTTATGTAGTATAATCTGAATAGGGGATGGTTTCAAAAACAGATGTTTATACCCTTCTCATCCCTTAAGGGTGTAAATTAAGGAGGGTGTTATCAATTTTGTAATCGTATTCAGATTTTTTTTAGATTGATAACTTGGTTATGAATTTTTCAAGAGTTGAGTTTTATCATTTCAAAAATATGGTGCAGTAAAATATGATTTATGTTGGATTTAAAAAAAAGTTTTACGAAGAATAAGACAAATAACACTGGTTAACAAAATTTTTCATATTTGCTGTCGTAAGGGTCTAAGTAGGTGAATTTAATGTTTTTTTTTTGTGCTGAATTCAAATATGTTATTAGAATTCCTCTATCACGTAGGGGTATCAGGACACTAACCCTCAGGACACTAACCCCCGGGACATTAACCTCCCGTCAATAACCCCCGGGACATTACCCCCCCGTCAACAACCCCCGTGCCATTAACCCCCCGTACCAATAACCCCCGGGGCCATTAATTTCAAACAAAAACACACTACCTTAGCTATAAATACAAAAAATCAGCTGTGGTCACCACAGGACCAACCACCATCACAAAGTACTTTTATAAAATACATTCTAGCACCAGAGTAGTTATTATTGTAAAAGACAATAACGTATTATATTACGTAGACAATTTCATAATGTGTATTTATAATTTACGATAACCACGGAAACAGGTACGTTTCATACATACAAAAAAAAAGTTATTAATTATTGCTTTTATAGCAACTTTTGTTAAATAAATTATTTCGAAATATTTCTCTGTTGTGATATATTCGCAAAAATCTTAAAACCGACACGAATAGATTCCCATTTCTAGTAAACCGATTTTTACCAAAAGTTGATCAACTCGTACCATTGATGTCAAAAGCTTAAATATGAAGTTTCATAAAAATCCTTTTAGCCGAATTTGCTCTGCATGTGTACATAGGCCGACGAACAGACAGACAGACAGACCGATAGACATCATGCTAGAAATAGTCAAAACGTTATGTAGGGACCTCAATTCGTGGAGATCCATCGAAATATCGATATGTCAAAATCGGTATGATCGTAATACCTCCCTTATATATGTTGGCGGTCGGTAAAAATTCATAACATTTTTAGCCATAATTTAACCATGAATGAAAATAAATAATTAATTTTTTCAAAAGTCAAAAACTGCAATATCTTCCAAAAAAGAAATCTCATCAAAAATTCCTCTCATACCATTCCGGCTTAGATTAATGTACATTACTTAGAATTTTTTAATATTTTTAATTTAACCCCTTAGCGTCAAAGAGTGCGGGATGGTAATTTTTTTAGTATATTTTTGCATAAAATCGGGTTAAAATAAAAAAATTCTAAATACCTACTTGCCGTTCCTTAATCGACGTGTTAAGAGCTTTCTTTTGATACTACACAATATATTTTAAAAAAATATATTTTTATTATAAATATTTACAATCAAAATTATATTTATTTATATAAAGGCTCATAGATAAACAATCCAGTTCAGTTTAATCCTGGCCTTTCACATATTTATAGTATTGTCTTCTGTCCGGTCACCTAATTACGAGTAGGAAGTTCCAAAAAATGTAGGTCAATATTGACAAATTGACCCCGAGTGAAGCTGGCCGGGGTAGCTAGTTGTATATAAGATTGAAAACTATTTCATTGAGATGACGAAAATTTATTGAGCTGTCCTTGTGTATGTGTATGTAAACCTGTTATGCTTCGAAATGGTCGATAAACAAGAACCAAAATTCAATTATTTCTTCTTAAAACCTTATCCTTCATCCGATAAACTTCGTTGACCCTTAACTTGGAGTTTCGAATGTACTAAAATCAGCATGCAAACATCGATCTGTCGCTAATCATCGTTCGTCCGTCGCGACCCTTAAAGCAATCATTAATAAAGTCGATTTTCGTTCAGTGCTTTCATTCGTTTGCCCACCCGCGTTTCTTTGTGGAATTCGCTTCTGAGCACGTTCCTTGCTCTAATGGGAGACGTTAAACCCGATCCCTAGTTATGACTGCTCGGATTTACAACTGGTATACCAGTTCTCTTTTACTTTGGATCTGTGCCATCTTATTTCATGCACAAGTTATAAATAAGTCAGTGCTTCGACAATTGCACATGCAGAATATATAGGCATTTGACGCACGATCTGCCATATGAATATTGATAGTCGTCTGATTTCGGTTAAATTTATAACTGTGATCTAGGCGTCGCAATAACTACGGACAACAGAACGTTCGTCAACGATGGGAACTTGGATACTTTCCAAACCCACAAAGCAATCAAAATCCACCAAGTGATTTCTTAACGCGGTACGAAACTAGATAGTAATTTTATTTTTAATGTTACCTGTATTTCGAGTGTTGGTTTTATTGGTTCAAAAAAAGCTTAACATTGAATCTGTTAATTAATAATCAAATTTGACATTTGTAATATAACTTGTTTCCAGTGATAAAAACTGCAGATAAAATAAAACAAAATATGATACATGCCCGCAAATATTAAATTTAGAAATACATCTGAAAACCAATCGTCTGGTACAATTTTATGTGTGTACTGCATAAATTAATATAGTCTTATTATAAATTAATAATCCCATATGTCTGTTGTTTTTCGTATACCTATCCTGTGTATTAAGGTAGCAATACACGGTGAGGATTTCCTCAAGGTTTGGCCTGAACAGTCCCAAGCCTTGAGGAAATCATCACCATGTATGGCGGCGTCCGTGATGCCGCGGCCGGTACTTGAGGCCAAAAAATCCAGAACAAAAATCATATTTCGGCTTTGAGGCCAGATTGTAATTGGCCTTGAGGCCAGACTCTTACTACCGTGTGTGTGCTGTCAACAGTCGGCCTTGAGGATTTGTAAAGTGAGTGTCGAATTTATTTAGTCATGTCTAGAGAATTTTTATCGGAATTCATACTAATGTATGAAAATGAACCTTGCTTGTAGCAAGTAAGTTCTAAAGAATACCATGATAGAAATAAAAAGGAGCTGCGAAATTATTGGAAAAAATAAAAGAAGTGGACGCGAATGCTATAAAAAATGACGTAATTAAAAAAATAAACAATATCAGAAGCGCTTTTCGAAAAGAGAATATAAAAATTAGGGAATCGATGAAATCAGGAGCATCTGCTGATTCTACGCACAAGCCTAAGTTGTGGTCCTCAAGGCCTTTTCCTTGACTCCAATCCTCTCCGTGTGTGGGCGAGGGTTCGGTAGAGGAATTACTCAAGGAATTCCTTGAGGCTTTTTCCTTGAGGAAATCCTCACCGTGTATGGCTACCTTTAAGAACTCTTCGTATGTAGTTGAATAGACGAGGAATGCCTGTGTCTTTAGTTTAGGCGGAACTAGATTTTCAAATCTGGTAACTTTTACCGATTGATTGAAGCTTTTGATTATTTTGTTCAGGAAAAAGTCTTTAATATATAAAAAAAAAAATTGACAAATTAATAAAATTTAAATTCCATCCAGTTCCGCCTAAAGGTTTGGAATAGCCTCTAGTTATACAATTATTTAAAATAAGAAAGAATATATATTTTTTAATTGGATTAATATTTGGGGAGCTACTAGGGAACACCCTAGACTAAAATCTTGAATTATATCACTTATTATTTATTTTACCTTAACCCTTTACTGCATGAATTTTTATTTTTGGCTGAAATAATTCATAAGCATTAGGAATTGGTTCTTATTGATAGAAAAATTAATTAAAAAAATATATTTAAAATATTAATTATTATTTTTATGAAAAAATAATAATTAAAATAATAATTTAGGGTTTGTGCCATACATGGAACATTATGATTCTACATTATGTTACAAAAGAAAATGATTCCGTATTATTTGCTCGTCAATTGCTAGGTGTTCTTCATTAGGGATTAAAAGCAGTCGCTCTCGAATTTTTGAAAGAAAAGGTCGTATCTTCTAGTTGTTCTTTCTCAATAAATTCAGAGTTATCGTTGAAGTGCAAATTCCACTTGATATCCTCAAATCTATTGCAGTCCATTACTTGAGATACTGCAGGATCCATTGCTGTGTATGTGGCATATATGAACATTCATGAAGTAACGTTCTGATTCAGTTTTAAAAGTAAAATAAAAAATAAAAATCGGAATGTGCCATATATGGCACACTATGCGGTAAAGGGTTAAAAATATATATAATAAAATTAATCAAGAATGAAAAAAAAAATTTTTTTCTGTTCAGTTGTGCAGTTCTTAATAAGATGAAAATTTGGTAATGTACTATTCTTCTAACACCAAATTTGATGTCCTAAAGTTGGCGCCACTGGTCATGTATTTTAGAAGCACATAAACCAAGTTTTGTTTTGTTGGTCGGATATAAGTTTATTGACAGTATATTTTGTCTTTGCAATGCATGCTACATAAACTCTCTCCAGGCTCAATTGGAGCTGATCGCTCTCCATCGTAACAGCAGCAGCTCACGATAAACTCGTAAATATTTTACGATTTTCTCATATTTGATTATTTAAACAGAGAAACAACCAGCCTTAACAACCAATTTAAAGTCAGACATATGCCAATTATAAAACAAAAATATATAGATCAAACAATAAATAAAAATATTAAAACAAATAATGTTTATCATATTTTAAGTCTTTGATAATAAAAAATGCTGTATCAATCAGTAATTATTTCTAGAGCCCTGCAAATACGCGGATATCCGCCATTTTTCTGCGGATGCGGATAAATTATCATTTAAATCGTGTGGATGCGGATTATATATCATATCCGCTTATCCGCAATATCCGTGTGAACATAAAATCTTCGGTTGGACGCTTCTTTACACGGAAGACGCGTTTAGAATACCAAAAATGTATGGCTGGCATTTGTATTGTGCTTATGGCAAGGGTGAAATAATAATACGTTACACTTTTTACTTTTTTTTCTCTTCCCATAAAGACCTATTTTACGCTTACTTAAATAGTTAAATATAGTATAGTTTCTTTGGATTTATTGCGTTTATTAATTTAAAAATAATTATGTATCGCCTTATTTTGCATTTTTTGAAATGTTAGTTAAGTTTAACCAAGGTAATTTGCCACATTTAAAACATAGAAGCTCATATCAAATTTAAAAAAAAAAAAAAAAATATCTTAAAATTCTTGAAATCATCATATAACTTTCATCTTTTAATAATAGGATAAATTTAAGAATTTAGTTGTATTATTAAGAATTTAGTTTTTTAAATTTGCTGATCTTATAGGACTTATAGATAAATTAATATGTTTAATTATTTCTAAATATCGCTGCTCTAAAATAATAGTGAGATGTCTTAAAAAAGTTTCTGAGATATTGCTGTTTAATGTTTTACATTTTATATAAACTTGGTTTAAGATACGAATAATTGTAATTTACATCGTTATTTTTTAGTCTAAATAATCTCAGTACGACGTTAGATAGAAAACATATTTCTGGACCAAGTAATATTAATATGATAAAATTAAAAAAAATTTAGTAATGTTTTAAAACAGCGATATGCCAAATAAGGCGAAACATATTTCCAAACAGACAGCAAATCCTGTGCGGATTGTGCGGATATTTTTGCGGATGCGGATCGGATGCGGATTTTATATTTACAAAGGCTGCGGATTGGATGCGGATCCTGTCTATGCGGATGCGGATCAGATGCGGATACAGAAAAATGTATCCGCGCAGGGCTCTAATTATTTCGCCTTCTTTTGACCTGTAGTATCGCTCATTAGAAAAGAAATAAGAAGACCATACACAACCTGTATTTTTGTATATTGTAGTTTTTGTCCCTTTTGTGTTGTCCTTTGAGTGAAATTTTTATAACTTAAAATAAGTGATGAAACTTGAAATATCCCGAATAGTTTTTTGAAATTTTTGAAACAGAAAAGGGGAAAATGGAATTTATATTACGGTTTTAAATACATTTTTACCTCAAAAAAGCTATTTTTTCATTGATTCTTGACGTGACCGTATAAAGGCCACGAGCCACAAGTTTTCCTATAATTTTAAGTGCTCCCCCTCCAAACATAAGTCCTGTTTACGCCATTGACCTGAACTGATGTTTTACAGGCGTCAATTTTGATCAGCTCAGCGCTGAATATGAACTTTAGGCGTTGAATTTAAGATATAGGCGCTTTTTATAAGCCTGCTCCAAGCGCCAAAAGAACGCATGACCCTGTTGGTACCAGACAACGACGTATTGTTAAAGCCCTTTGCTCCAGAAAGAAGTATACATATATAAGTCTGACAATAAAAACACAGCCCAACAGACATTTTGGTGCCTGCGAGTTTTTAACTGTCTCTAGGTAATGTTTGGGCACAGAATCCAAAATAGCCGTCAGATTTGGTCTATCAGATCTAGTTTTTGAGGTACGCTATATTGGCCTCTTTTACAATAAAATATCTTATTTCTTAACTTGTGTATTGTTCACGTTATTACTGTTACTATTTGCTTCAACTGCCAGTTACAAACACAAAAGAGACAAATTAAGGTATTTATTTCACAAAGTAGATAAATATACATTCATCACTTATCACTTAAAAATGTTCTTTTGTACGACTTTCTAGCATGGTTTACCAGAACAGTCTTTTTGAAGACTGCAATAGTAGTAGGCCATCATGTGGCTATCTTATCTTCCTTGATATCTATCTTCCATAGTTTTATGTCCTGATGGAATCTTTCCCCCGGTTCTTCACTAAAATCACCTAGGTTTTCTGGTAAGTGGTCATAATACAACCGAGAATATTAAAGTTGGAAAGCATATTTTCCACTAATTCTCTGCCTTATGATTTCCAAGAAAATTTTGAACTACTTGAATAAATGAACACCAAGAATTAGATTCAATCTCGTTCATTGATGCGGTTGAATTGGATTGTGGATCTTCCGTATGTTGCCTTATCTGATGTCCATCAAATATTCTGGCTTTCAGTTTTTCAGAGTTAATCCCAGGAAATTTACGTGCCAAGTAGCCTACACAAAGTCCATATCGATTTAAAGCCTTCAAAAATTGCTACATAAGCCCAGACTTGATATGCAAGGAAATATAATTTTCTCTTTCGCAACCAAAGGTTCGTTGACAACGTTTTGTTTTTGAATTATGACATTTCTTAATGGAAATCACCAAATTTCTGTTAACCCATTGCTGATCCTTAGCTCTGCTGTCCCAAAGACATAAAAAACAAGGATATTTTGTATATCCATTTTGCTGTCCAAGGAGGAAGTTTATCGTTTTTAGTTAAAAAAACTAAAATCAATTAGTCTGTATCTCAAAAACTAGAGCTGCTACGAAAAACAGTCAGGTATTTTTAGAATCAGCACATCAAAAATATCCAAAATCAGTTCTTACTTTTCCAGCACCAAGATAAAAAATTTATTTTGTTATATTTTAAATTGTATTCAATTGAAACAGTATTCACTTCTCTATATATATCAAATTACCCTAAATGTATTCATGTGCGCTCCCCAAAAACTAAGATTTTTCAACAATCATCGATGCGCATCATGGCATGACGGTGTGATAATGCAATGCTGGATTAGTGTAGCGTCGAGACGTCCTACTCTTCACGGGCGACGCCCTGGTAAAAGCAAACCGTGGTTTCTGAGTGACCCCGTGTCAATGGAAGGGTCTAGCCCAGCTAATGATACAAACTCCCCGCTCAAACCCCGCGTCAGATACGCGTGTGAAAACGTGTCTTTTGTAATGTTCAAAGAAGATGTGGGAAGAATTTTTAATAAGGGTGGATTTAATGTGTTTTAAAATAGTTATTTAGAAGAATTGTACACGTTAATGCAATATTTTAAGGGGGGGGGGGTCGGCTATTGATATTTAGTATTTTTTAGTGGCTGTCTTGGACAGTTCTGATACATCCAAAATTATAAGAGATATATTTTCGGGAAAGTATACAGAGTGTTTGTTTGAATACCCGCACCTCGAATAACTACTTTATTATAAGAGATACAAAAAATTCTTTACAAGAAAAGTTAAACTAGATAAGATTTTGCATGGGGAACAGATAACTTTTTTTTAAATTTCTTGGAAGTACATTAAATCAGCTTTAAAAGGATATCAAAATATCATACTTTAATTTTAACCATTTCAAAATGGCGACCATTTATTTACAAAATAATAAATAAGATTTGTTTATAAGAAAACAAATCTTATTTGTTCTATGTATTTTTTCAATTTGATGAATTTGGTAGTTACGGGGGGACACCCTAAAACTGAAATATTGAAATATTTCACTTATTATTCTCTTCACATCAAAAATGAATGTAAGTAAATTTATTCACAACGAAGAAAAATTCCTTTCGAAGAAAAAAGAAATTAAAACAAGTAGAAAATCAAAAAATTAAACGATATTTTTATATCTGAAGCCAAAAATCAAACTTCACGTGTATATAACATATACGATAGACCAGAGTTTCTCAACCTAAAACGCACCGCGGACCAATAAAATATGTAATATTCTAACGCGGACCACTAATAATAATTGTTGGTTCATTTTTTGCAAGAATACAAATATATTTAATGTGCCACTAAATACATTTAAATTATTTGTAGAAAATTACAGAGAGTTTACAGAAAATAAACAAAATATAAATTATTTACATAAAAAATGTGCATAAAAAATATTTTTAAATCGCAAAAAAATATACAAAAACTTTCGCGGACCACTAAAATTTTTCTGCGGACCACCTGTTGAGAAACACTGCGATAGACAAAGTTAATTCAGAGATAGAGTGAGATATATGTGGTATTAAAACAAATAATATATTTTTTTAAATTTATTGCGGGGTATTAAAAGAAAGATCTTAAGTCAGTTATGGACAGCCCTGAACATTAACAGCTTGCACTCAACTTCTAATTTCTTGAATCAAATTTACCTGATTTATCCTGGTATATATTTCCGATTAAATAGATTAGTATTATAAGCATATTCGTATTTGGACTTATTTCGCAATTCTTAATTTTTATCATTTTGAGATAATTACTAATCGCTTTTTTCTTTTTTGTGCATTACTCAATATTTCAAGTGATCCCAAGATTTTATTTGTTTTATAATAAACACGTAATGCACTGCAAAAAATTGCAATCTTCAATTGATTTCGTAGAATTCTTTAATAAGTTTCCTTATTTTACACAATTGCTCTTAAAGTTAATACATTTTTGAGATTAATCAATGTTCTGAGATAAACTGAGTATATTTTCATTATTATTCCATAATAAATGTCAAATTAAAATTTAGTTTATGATTATGTTGGTAGCTGTATTTCAAAGTGTATTACTATTCTTAAAAATATTTAATTTATTTTGAGTAATATGAAAATGAACTATTTTATTACAGTAATAGCTGTAATTCAAATTTTCAACAGATTTTAAATGTTGTTATTAACAATAAATATATATAATTCAAATATTACACATTTAAAAAAAATATTTAACGAATACTTTTAGCTATTCTGACTTTTAACTAGGTAAAGTAATTTTTAACTTATCTATTTATTTATTTATTTATTTATTTTCACTTTATTTTTACTTTTTTATGTATATTTTATTATTTGACATTATTTTTTACTAATTAACTAGTATCTTTTACATAATCAATTATGCAGTACTATGTTACTATTTTACATTTATAATTTTTTAGCTCTGGTGAAGATTTGAATAACATCAAAACGTTAGCATAGTTAAATAAACTTGTTTTATTTATCACTTTGCCAAATCCTATTAATTCATTAATTATATTACCTACTCTACTAAATAATAAAGAAAACGCATAAACAAAACAGAAAAGTATATTTAGGTTTTATCGGCCTAGAGAAAGCTTTTGATAAAGTCCCACGTAAAATACTGGAAAATCGAGAAATTAATAGTAAAATAACCAGATTATTAAAAAAGATATATGAAAACAACCGCAACGCTGTAATTTATAACAACAGACAGTCGAGCACCTTTGAAACTGCAGAAGGATTACGACAGGGAGGATGAGTAAGTCCTCCACTCTTTATAACATTTATGGACGAAATTATAAAAAAGAATAAAAAAGAAATATCGAAATTCAGGATTGGATACTGGAATATACAAATAATAGAAATATTGGAAGGAGTATTTGCACATGATGACGTAATAATAGCAAAAGGAAGAAATGAATTACAAGAAAACATAAACATATGGAATAAAACATTCAAAGAATACGATATGACAATGAACAAAAGTAAAACAAAAATTATGGTTATTGGAGCAGATGAAGTTCTAAATATAAAAGTAGAAGATATAAACATAGAAGAGATCAACAATTTCAGATACTTAGGAGTAGATATACGAGATGATGGCAAACAGGAAATGGAGATAAACACAAGAATTGAGAAAACAATGAAACTTGTTACAAATAGTACGCTTATTAAGAAAAAACAAATAATAAAAGAGACAAAAACAAACATGTTCATAGCAATAGACTTTCGGATGTGAAACGTGGACGCTTTCAAGAAAAGAAAAGAATAAAACACAAGCTGCAGAAATGAAGTATAGAAAAGTAAAAGGAGTGATGAAAATTGATAAAATAAGAAATACGGAGATAAGAAAAGAACATAACACAGAGCCAATAGATAAATTCATAGAAAATAACAGCTAAACTGGTGGAGACACATGCAAAGACTACAAGACACAAGAAAAGTGAAACAAGTCTCGGAGACAAGAACATACGGAAAGAAAAAAGTAAGAAGACCAAGATATCTCACACATATAAATTATTATGATGAGTATAAATTAATATTATTATTATATTATGATTACAAATATAATTTCTCAAAAAGTACATATTTAAAATTACTAGTATCAGCATCAAATGTATAAGAATTTTAAGAAGAGTTACGTGTAATTTATCACAGTAATCTAGTGCAGCGTTTCCCAACCTTTTTTCGTGGCGGACCGGCAAGCGACCTAGAAAAAAATCGCAGACCGGTAAGTTTATAAAGTAATGTGTATCGCAAAAGTTTTATATTTTTTATTGCACTGATTACACAAAAAAAAACAACAAATAAAAAATCACATATAATTAGTGAAAAAAGAAACAAGTTATTACTTAAGCAATTAACAGATTAAGGACCGAGATTTTCATCTCAAAATTAATTGGTTTATAACTTATTAGGGGAATAGTTGCATAGTAAAAAAATCTCGCGGACCGGCGCTTGGGAAACACTGATCTAGTAAAACGATTTGTTTTTCGAAATGAACAAAATTTGACAGACACCACTTTAATCCATCAGAAAAACGAAGTATTGCGCTAATTCTAGAGATAATTATGCTGTGAATCTATGGGTTTAAATTTGAACTTTGTATCTAATCTTTATAACAATAGTCATAGTAAAAAAATTTTATTGTGTCGATCTTTTATCACAAATTTACTGATATATATAAAAAAATATCATATTCCGTGTCATATGAACTTTTTTTTTTTATCTTAAAACTTGTGACCTGACACTCCCCCTATTGCTTAATATTTAAGATAAAAATGATAGCAATTCTAAGAATATCTTTAAAAAGAGTTTTTCCATTGATAAATTATTTAGATAATGTCATCAGACGATTATAAATTTACCAAATTTGCAAAATCACGTGCAATTTTTGATTAAGATCAATCTAATTGAGGAGATATCAAAATAGAAAATCTAAATTTAAATTTTTGATTTTGCTAGAATTAATTACATAATTTCTTCAATATTTTAATTTTAAAATTGTTTTATGTTTTATTAGCTCTGTTCGCGGATGAAGTTTCTAATAAGGTACCAACAGTTAAAGAATAATTTCATGAACAGATTTAATGCCCATGTCCGAGAATGTTAAATTTGGCTGACTGATAAGATTGCAATCATTATGTAGTAAACTTAAGTGGGAGCATCGACATATTTGGGGGAGGAGGGGCACTGGAGGCACCGAGGGCACCAGGGGCACGTGCCCCCCTTCAAGGTCTTATCAAATTTATCAAATTTAAAATAAGCGTACAAGAATTAACTTAGGCATTTTACAATATATAAGCTATATTTTATTATGATTAGTGTTGATATTAATAGAAAATGAATATTTCCATGTTATTTTAGGATTTCGTAGGTATAATCAAGAAATCCTTATTACGTCGCGTGAGTTTGTTCGTTTGGCAGAAATTGTGACCAACCGGCTGGAGTTAGAGAATTGAACACGTGTACGAGAAATATTGAGCCTTCAAAATATATCCCGCGAAAAATATAAACAAATATGTATTTTACAAAGAAAATTTTGAGGGATGTCAAATTGAAAGTTTTTGATACATGGATTAAAAGTCAAGTTTTTTTTTTTTAAATCAACAAATAATTAAATAATTAACGCTAAAGAGACCACAAAAAAAAATAATAAGGAATTATCAAAGATTATTTTAAGAAAATATTTCTTACCTTTTTTCTATCATTTTCACTAATAACGTGGCACCTTAAAATAGCAAATAAATTTTAAAACACGTTATAAATTCTTTTCCTTGTTAGATTAGAAGCAATTGGCATGGCAGATAGGTATTTTTAGTTTGAAAAATACATAAACACTTATCATATCTACTTCAAATATTAACCAACTGGAAAGATTAATCGAAAAATCGAGTGAATCGTTATAAAAATTTATAAAGCCATTGAAAAATACAGGAAACAAAATAAGTTCTAATACACACACAGGCAAATTTAAAGGAACAGATTTTTTTAAAATTAATTTTGTTTGTTTTAACGGCTGAGGTCATTAACCAGGTTACAAAATCATTTATTAGTATTTTACATTATTATATTTTTATTATTTATAAAATTGTAAATTATATCTAATATTCGTTCCGTTGGTTTGAAGAGTAACAGCTGAAGTTTAGTAGGAAATTGAACATTTTCTTCTATAAGCCTGGAGATAAACTGTACTCTAGCTGTATTGTATACAGAACAATTGAAAATTAGGTGATCTGGATCTTCTATCGAGTTGTTGTCACAACTGCAGGTAGGGGATTGTTTAATGTTTGCAGATGATATAAAACTTTATAGAACAATATGTAATGCCAACGACTGTCAAATATTAGAGAAAAATATCTGTATATTAGAAACTTGGTGTCAAAACAATGGTCTGTGCTTTAATGCAAATAAATGCAAAATGATATCATTTTCAAGAAAAAAAGAAGTACTCACATTTCAATATAAAGTAAACAAACAGTCCATAGAAAGAGTAGATACTTTTAAAGATTTAGGAGTCCTCTTCGACTCTAAATTAACATTTCAATCTCATATTCATCATATTGTTTCCCAAGCATCCAAGAACCTTGGTTTTATACTACGAACGGGCTATGAGTTCAAAAACTGTAAAACCTATCTTCAGCTATTCAATGCTTTTGTCAGATCAAAACTGGAATATGCATCTATAATATGGTCCCCATACCAAGCGAAATACATAAATATAATAGAGAGAATTCAGACAAGAATGCTCTGAATGGTTGAATATAGGTTAACCAAGGTATATCCCAAATATGTGTCAAGTGTAGATTTGCGGAATAAATATGAGGTTGTTACATTAGAGAAAAGACGTAATATATATAGTGTACTGTTTTTGCATAATATTTTAAACAATAAAATTGATTGTTCAGACATCTTATCTGATATTAGTATACGTGTGCCATTAGTTAGCATGAGAGTTAAAAATAATCTCTTTTCATGTAACAAATTCAGTACAGATTATGGACAAATGACTCCTTTACCTCGTATGATAAGCTTATACAATCAACTCCTAATGTATGATATGGACATAGATATTTTCAATATAAAGTATGTTGCCTTAAAAAAAAAAGGATGATTGAAATTTTGCCCTAAATAATTTTGATTTTGTTATTTATTTTTATTGCCTTTGGTATCTTTTATTTGTATATCTCTCTCTTATCTTTGTGTTTATGTAAATTGTATGTGATGAGGATAATTTGATTGTAATACTTGTATTTCTCTTTTTTTTTATTATTTTTCTCTGTATACAGACACATATAGGACTTATGTCTGTTGTGTCGTTATTTTCAATAAATAAATAAATAAATAAATAAATAAATAAGATCAGAAATGAACACATTTGCAATCAACTGAAAGTAGGCGAATTATCTATGAAAATGCAAGAAAAGAGACTCAGGTGGTATGGCCATGTGATGAGTGTAGGATATATTTAATGAAAATGTTGGAAAACTCTGGTGAAGGCAGGCAGATGTCGTTTCGTGATCCCATTCTACACGCATAGTGAATATTCATTATTTAAATGTAGGTTATGTTACGTTTTTAGGGATAAAATATTTTATTTTGATAGAAATTCTTGTTGTTTGATAGGACTTCGTGTGGTTTTTGGTGCGATAATAAAATATATAATGTTTTTTTCTTGCTTTAGAATTCCTGACTAATTTTATGAATAGTATTGAGGCAAATTTGATCATTTAAAACGATATTTAAAAATAAATTTATGGGTTTTAATTTTAAATATTTACCCCTTTAACTATACCGCATAATCTGAGCAATAAAAATTGCGTGAATACAAGGGGTTATATATACATAAAAAAATCACGAAAATAAAAAGATTTGCTGATGGTGAACGGCTATCAGTGAAAATATAATAACTGAAGGCACTGTAGATAGCAGGGATGGGGAGTCGACAGAAAAATTATCGACTCCCGACTCCCGACTCCGGAGTCGGTATTTTTGAAAATCGACTCCGACTCCGACTCCCGACTCCTTTCACTGGTAAATTGTAAAGTCTATTCCAAATGTTTAAGCGGAACTAAATGGAATTTTTATTTTCTCAAATTATCACGAGTTTACTTTTTAACTATCAAAGTGGGCTTTTGTTAAACAAAATTATACAAAGCTTCATTCAATCCTTAAAAGTTAGTAGATTTCGATATCTAATTCTGCTTAAACCAAGCAAACAGACTATACTTACATTAAATATCTTGGGTTGGGGCGAGCTGTTTTTATAAAATGTCATTTTCATTTCATCTTGACTATTGAGTAATTTTTAATACAAATTTTCAAATATATTAGTTTTAAAAAAAAATTATTTTGTATTTTATATAAAGTCTGTTCCTTTGGTTTTGGCGGAACTAGATTTTCAATACTAGTTACTTTTACCGTTTGATTGAAGCTTTTGATCATTTTGTTCAGGAAAAGCCAACTTCAATATATAAAAAAATAGCTAATGACAACTTACAAAAATGAAAATTCCAGTTAGTTCCGCTTAATCGTTTGGAACAGACTGTACTTTATTTTTCATAACATGTCACTTTTTTCTTTTGACATATAGATTTTAGCTGCCAACATGAAACATAAAATAATCACAAAGCCCGTTACAACTTGAGAAAATAAAAATCCAGTTTAGTTTCGTTTTAACATAATAAACAAAGTATACAAAAAAAGAAAAAATAAATATTACTAAAAATTAACTAAATTTTTAACTGAAAAGCATGAAGGAAACCGGAATTGAATATTTTTAATTTCATTTTCGTTCATGAACAGAGAAAAAATGTCGTTCCTGTTCTCATTCTTTAACAAATTCTGGTAGTATGGTATTTTGCTTTCGCTTTCGGATTGTTCTCATCCTTGATAAATATGTAGACAAAGAGTCGGGAGTCGATAACTTTTTCCGACTCCCGACTCCGACTCCTCCAAAAAGCTTCGACTCCTCGACTCCCGACTCCCGACTCCGACTCCGACTCCCCATCCCTGGTAGATAGGCTGACCAGTTGAAAATTGTAGAGGAGAATTTCCTAATATGGACCCTGCATTTAATATGCCTCTTCTTCCTTCTTACTTCCATTTCTCTCTCAGACTGCCATATCTCTTCAACTCTTCGCTAAATGGTTTCCTCTTATTCCTGACACATTCTACAGAGATTGTCCTCTTGCCTCTCGTCATAATAATTTCTTATTTATAAAGTTGTTGTGTAGCTATGACATTCAACCTATCATATTAAACAAATTTTTGTCGTTATATGCAGATCTTTTAATACCCAACTGATTTCTCTAATCATCAATTTAAATATCCACTTATGTCCCGCCCTAGTTTACTCTGATCGATCACCGATAGAAATACAGCTAACATCTGCGCTCTAAAAGAACATTCAACGTTGTGTTCAGTGCTGTTGATTATTTTGAGGGGGTACTTGGTGCTGGTGGTACGTGAGTTTGCAACGCCCAACCACCGCGCCATTAGTACAAGAGCGCCTCTAGTGTTATCAGCAAATTGTTAATAATTGATGCAGTTTAGTTTTAATTGAGTAAAACTGCACTGGGTTTAGGGGTGTTTTAATATGAGAGCACTTCAGTTCCTAGCTTAAACCACGGTTTTTAAAACGATGTTACTGAGAATACTAATAGGTTCTAGAGAACGAACTAAATACACAGGGATAGCGTTTAGATAAAAATTATTAAATCCTTTTATAATCTCAACTAGATTTACAAAATTATAACATTTCCTCCAAGGTGAAGAGCCACCTATGTGTGAGACGTGAAATACAGATTGGTCTGTGTACATTTAAGCTGTTTACCATTATCTTTTTCACAACTTTTTTCTGAAGTAAAAAGCGACAGTTAGAGGCATTTAACACCAGCTAAATATGTACATAGAACAGTACTCTGCCAGAAAAGTCCCCAGCCCGTATTATTTTCAAAAACTGAAATTAAGACTCGATAATACTGCTTATACAGGGTGTTTGTTTGAAACGCCACACCTCGAATATCTTCTTTATTCTAAGAAATAGAAAAAATTCTTCAGAAAAAAATTAAAACTAGACAAAAGAGCCCACTTAAGGACTATAATAAGAATTCTGCATCACTTTTTCTGCATCACTTTTTTCTTGAAAGTACATTAAATCAGTTTTACAAGGATGTCAAAATATCATACTTTAAATTTAACCATTTCAAAATGGTGATCATTTATTTACAAAACAATAAATAACATAAATCGTACAAAGTTAAACATAGCAAGCTTTGAAAATGATTTTGTTACATAAGAAAACTAAATAAAACCTGCAAATTTTCTTGCCTGTTAGTACGAGTTTGATATTAAAGGTGATGACATCAAATCGTTTGTAATTATGGCTTACGTACGTTATTCAAATGAAGAAATGAGGAAATTCAAGAATATACCGTTCTAAATGTAATGGAAGAGTTTTTACTACGAATGAGAAAATGTGTGGATAACAACGGCGGTCATATTGAACATTTGTAAATTTTCTTTAGTTTATTACTAACTTTTGTCATATTTTGTTTTATTGTTTTTCCTAGTTACATAATGTTATATCTTTTTATGATTTAGTTTCTACGATATTTAAGTTATTTATTATTTTGTAAATAAATGGTCGCCATTTTGAAACGGTTAAAACGAAAGTATGATATTTTGATATCCTTGTAAAGCTGATTTAATGTACTTTCAAGAAAAAAAAGGTACCGATTCCCTATGCTAGATCAAAAGTTGCAACAATTTTCGCTGAAACCGGAAGTGATACAGAATTCTTATTATAGTCCATAAGTGGGCCCTTTTTTCTAGTTTGACTTTTATTCTGAGAATTTTTTTGTATCTCTAAAAATAACAAAATTAAACACTAACTGTATGCCTATAAATCTCTTAGTTAATTTTTAATCTTATTATTCGCTTATATATCAGGTCGTCAAGGATGAAATTTGAAGTTAATAATACAGCTTATTTTTTGACATTGGCTTAATATTTTCCGTTCAGTTTTTTTTTTTTTTTTTTGTTGGAATGTTACACATCTCGCCTGTTTAAAAAAATCATTGTATGCTCTAAAAAATATCAAAAACTTTTTTTAAAAACTAATTTTGTTGAAAATGGAACGGTCGGAAATTCGCACTATTATGAAGTATGAGTTCTTACGGGGAACTACGGCATAGCAGACCGCGCGAATCATTAATAGTGTATTTGGCTCTAGCGTTACTAAGCAGCAGCCAATATGAAATTGGTTCGCCAAATATCGTACAAGTAACTTAAAAACAAAAAGAAAAAACCTGGTTCATCGATCACAGCAGAAATATACTGCAACCAACTGGACGGAATGATGCAAAAACTTAAAAAAAAAAACAGCCTAGATTGGTCAACAGATCGACTCCTATCTTATTGCATGATAACGGTAGACCACGCACTGCACAAATGACTGTGGCAAAACTACAGAATTGGAGTTGGAACTTCTTCATCATCCTCCATACTCACCAGACCTAGCTCCATTGATTACCACTTCTTCCGCAATTTGGACAACTTTATACAGTTTAATTCCGACAATGCTGTAAAACTGGCTTTCCAGGAATTCACTGACTCTCATATTCCAAGGTGCATACTTTGATGAATAAAATAATTCCTTATATTGGTAAGTTATCAACCAACTTTGCCTTTTTTTCTACAAATTTCATCCTTGACTACCTAATATATATATATTTTTTCCTTTTTTTAAAAACTATGTTTTGTTGTACTCTTGATTTTCTAAAATGTTCTTCAAATAAATATCTTAATTTTAATTAAGTATTGCCAACCTTAGAGCGCATAAAATTGAAGCGCAGCTTAAAGTTGCTACGCACCTGAGCCAACCATATTTGTTATATATTATCTCTCATTTTGTAATACGAAACTAAGAGGGAAATTTTATTTTTTATGTTGTATATTTAAAATATCATCTTAGGGTGGTATTTCTGAAGTGGCTCCTTTCAAAATATTTGACATGTCTATCACAATTTTAACATGTCAATCACAATTTTGACATGTCAATTTGTTATCTGACATATATAGTTTTTGAGTGAATATAACCTCGATATAATATAACTTAACCAAATATTTAAAAGCCAGATTTACAAGTTCACATGTTTGCATAAAAGTCTATTTACACCACAACAGTCACCAAAGTAACCAGATCTAGTTTCGTATTACAAAATGAGACAGATTATACAATATTTGTGAAACCTTAACAAGTGTTTCCTTTAAGATCTTTTTATCTATATAGGTAAATCTTAGGCAGCTATAAAGTTAAAATCGTGGGCAACTATACTATTCTCTATATCAGTAGCCAACCTTCTACCCGAAGATGACACTTATAGATGAAGAAATTGTCTTCTATGCCAAACAATTAAATAACCGCTAATTCCTAACAGGTACGATATTATTTTATTAATATAACTCTACGCTTCCTATTTATATTAAACAGCGTACAACTAGATTTTTTTAAAATATGTTTTAAACATAACACTAACTCTAAAATATTACCTTTAGCGATAAAATCCATTTTCATCAATCCCATATTGACGTGGAATATCAGTTGAAAATTGATTGTAATCTATTGTAACGAATACACAATACACTATCAAAACACAACAATTCATAATTTTAAGGCTATTTTAACTGTCAAACCACCCAGTAAACTAATGAGCACTGGTCACTTGTATACACCAGGAATAAATGGACGCGAATCTCTACAGGACCGCATTCAAGTCGACAGTACCACTGGACCACGATAAAAATCGCATAAACTTACTTACATAGACATAACAAATATAATGTGGGGATTGTTAGTCACCAACAAAAAATGTAAATACAAATTGTGATGTGTGAATTGTCACACATTTCGGGATTTGGAGATATGTTGTGAACAACATATTTTGTTGCCCCATACTACATGCAGTCCATTTCCAGAGTCGAGAGAAGGGGGAAACCGGTACAAATTACCAGGACTTGGGCAGACTGGGAGCCGGGCAGACTGGGATCCGGGCAGACTGCAAGGCCCAGGCAAACTGCAGGTCTATTATTTTATTTAATAATTTTTTCTTGTCCAAGGTTGTGACCATTTAGGTCACAACCCTCTAGATATAAATGATTTTAACAAACAACTTCATAAAATATTTAAAAATAAATTCCTTCATACACACTGGAATTTTACAGATAAGATTTATCTTTAACAAAATCTTAAGGAATATCGTAAGAAATTTCGAAATACTTTTATTCGTAAGATGATTTATTGTTTAATTATTACAAACAGTAAAAAAACTTAAAAATAAAAATTATGACGATATACAAAAAAAGCTTCCTTGTGCTCATTTTGTCCCGGTGTCGGCGCAGAAAGAGCACGGGCGGGGTAAATGGGTAATCAGCTAAAATCCGGCGCTGATTGAACACACGTGAGTGCATTGCTCATCGTTATCATCTTCTCCAGCGCAAGAACAATGTGCCCACTTGCCACATGCTCTGCACTGGAGCAATCAACGTCTGGATATGTGTGAAAAATATACTAACACAGCAAAAAACACGTTTCACCAATATACAAAATGTAAACGCCAGCTTTCAATCATACAACCACTCTCGGAAGATACTAGCGAAGACTGAACGTGATTGAAATGCACCCAAACATGACGGCATGCTTTAACAGCCAAAAAGAGAGGAGCCCGTTATACCCCGGGAGCCCGTTATGCCCCGGCTTCCCCTACAAAATAATATTAATATCTGGATCAGAGAGCATAATTATATTCTTTATAATGAAACAGTGGACAATCACGCTACACAAGCATGCGTGAACGGTTTAGTCGACAACACCTATAAACATTCAACGTCAGAATATTTAAATTTATACACTAACAAATTACGCAAAACATAGCAAAATGAATTTACTAACAAATCTAGTTCAAAAGGGATAACTTACCATAATATTAATGATAAAATAAATAAAAACCCTTGGTTTAAAAATATAAATCTTCCAAGAAAAGCGATCACATCAATTTCAAGAATGCGCCTATACCATACACTTTGCCCGTCTCATCGACACAAATGATTGTAAATGATTGTTGCAGTTACAACGAAAATACAATTGCTGACTTAAATCGTTTAATATTATCGTACCAGAATTATGAAAATCATCAAAGTAAATTTCATAAAATTTTAATAAAATACAACATAGTATTGCCTACAAACATCCATCTTATTCTCCGACATCCCAATATATAAATAATTTAAAGCCTTAGCAGAGTATTTAAATTATATCAAAATAGCTATAATTTATTTACTTATTGTTATTATTATTTTTTCATGTCATTACTAACTTGCTTTATTCTTTATTGTAAGCCTTCCCATGGCCTTCCTCTACATCCCTACCTTTCTTCTACATCCCAATTCATATTTATCTGGTATTAAATAGCTCCTGACCAATCGTTGACAACGAAGGTCCGAATTAATAAAAAAAAAACAACCTACTTTGGGAAATATAGTAGGAGACAAAAGTACTTCACAAATTTTAGGCAAAACTACTTAAAAATACATGTTTTGAAATGAATGATTTGTTAATCTACATATCAAGAGCTTTCTTTTCATACCATACTAATATCTTAAAAATATCTATTTGATTAATGCAGGGGTCGGGGAATATTTTTAAACATTACCCAAAGATATATTTCTTTACACCGACATTATCCCATTGGCTTGTAAAAAAAAAAATTAAGTGACAAGCAAAAAAATGCTACTAACACGTTTATAAAATAGCAAATTGGAAAAATTTCCTTATTACCCCCAAAAATTTTATTTTTACCCCATTTGGCGTAATTTACTCCGGTTCCCCGACTGCTGGATTAATGCATATAAAATATTTTTCGGACGAGGATTTATGTCATATGCGCAAAAACTAGAATTCGTACAATCGTTTCGTTTTCAACCAATGGACGTAGAACCGTCTACAAACCGCCTTTCTATTGGTTTTACGTCACTACTTGGCACATACACTATTACAGATATGTTCTCGCTGCAAAAACTCTTTTCTTTTTCGAGCGATATGTTTTTTCGAAGTCTCAATATTTTCCTAAATGTAGCTCAAATCTATACGCATGTCAAATTTCAACTCCCTAGGTACAAGGTGTCTCAAAAGAAATTTTATATTTATTTAGCTTACTGCGTGAACGCAACGTATCCGAGGGGCGCGGGGGTTATGTCAATCGGTAGCCTGGCTCTTGGGAATCCAGTCGCTATGGAGCGTTTCTCGGGAGTATACCGCGCGTTATGCGTGCGAGAGTTTTACAAAAACGGTGATTCGGCGACTGTAGCGCGTAGAAAATTCTGCAGTATTCGAGGTTTTCGCCACTTAAATGATGCGCCAAGCATTCCTCTCATTCGACATTGGGTTAAAAAGTTTGAAGGGACTGGTACAACGCTGGATAAATCAAAATCCGGGCGACCTAGGTCATCAAGAACGGTAGAAAACGTGGAGAATGTTAATCAGTCTGTTCGTGACGACCCGAACCTTTCAATTCGGAAGCGCGCAAGTGCTTTAAATGTGCATAGATCATCATTACATCGCATTATTCACAAGGACCTAAAGCTGCACCTCTACAAAATTCAATTGGTGCAAGAATTAAAGCCCCAAGATGCCAGTCAGAGGCTTAATTTCGTAAATCAGGTGATTGAGCGATTTTCAACGTTTACCAACATTTTGTTTTCGGATGAAGCTCATTTTCATCTTAATGGCCACGTAAATAAGCAGAACTGCCGCTACTGGAGTGCAACGAATCCGAAACGCAAACATCAGAAACCCCTACATTCGCCTAAAGTGACCGTATGGGCTGCGATGTCGGCGCGAGGAATTTCCTGGCTATAACCAAAGAACATGGTTCCAACAGGACGGAGAAACTTCACACACGTCCAATATGTCTCTGCCACGTGTTCGTGAAATTTTCTCAGGCAAATTGATCTCCCTGAGAGGTGACATAAATTGGCCTCCACGCAGTCCAGATTTAACCCCTATGGACTTTTTCCTATGGGGTTATCTTAAATCTAAAGTTTACGCCAATAAACCGACTTCACTGGCGCATTTGAAAGAAAATATCCGTCACGAAATGGCAGCCATCCCTAAATCCACCTGCCGAGACGTCATAAGTAATTTTACTGTTCGATTAAATGAGTGCCGAGAACGCGAGGGTCTACATTTAGACGATATTATTTTTAAGAAATAAATCCCCAAAAAGTGTATTTTAATAATTAATAAAAAAAAATTCTATATACGGCTTACTTTTTTTTTAATCGATCCACTAAATATAAAATTTCTTTTGAGACACCTTGTATAACCAAGAGGCCACAATATCTACTGTACAAACAAATAGACTCAGATATAATTATCATAATTCGTGACCTGGAAATGAAAAAAGAATCTTAATCCGTTCCTGTATTTGATAAAGTTCATAGTTGTTGATGGAGTTGGTTCCCACGGATGAGATGATTCTTTATCAGCTCCTGCAGTGGCTGATCGCACTGTGCGTTTGGGCCAGTGATAACGCGCCGTCTGATTGTTTCTGTTCGCCATATCACTATCTCACGACAATTCTAGACAATACTTATTTATACAGATGATGCACGTATACACAAAGACTATATTTGTTTGTTTATCAAATATAGATATCATTATTAAATATTTGTGTAAGACTTTTAATTAGAACATTTTAAAACGTTCATTTAGATCAGGGGGCGGCAACCTTTTTTACTAACTGGGCATATTTCAGAAATGCAGGAGTTCGGCGGCCACCGTGGGATAAAGGGCGGGGAGGGGGGTTAATTTAAACACAAAAATATTAATGCAATTTAAAATTTTTATTTTCATAAAAAAATACATAATATCAAAGTGATAATTAATGCGATATTTGACAATGAAAATTCGCGGCCAATTCGTTGTAATGTGGGACATAAGTAGAATTTCCAGTTCT
Organism: Liopterus haemorrhoidalis; assembly: GCA_963971575.1. Classification (NCBI taxonomy): domain Eukaryota; kingdom Metazoa; phylum Arthropoda; class Insecta; order Coleoptera; family Dytiscidae; genus Liopterus; species Liopterus haemorrhoidalis. Next base: position 42,046,787 of record OZ020619.1, read on the forward strand.
CAGGCATTGGTCCAAATGAGCATTATTGAGGCCTGTTCGGTATTTTGATTTTAAGTATTTCATATTAGAAAACATACATTCACAAGCATATGTCGACGCACAGAGAGACTTCAATTTTAGAGCACATTTTCTCAACAATGGGTAGCTATTCCCATTCACCAAGTTCCAGAATTTTTCTTCGTTACGATGTGATTTTAATTCATTGTCATTTGTTATATTTATATCTTCCAATTCTAAGTCCTCCTTATTGGAAATACCGAAATATGTTGCGATTTTATTAGTCACATCATCTTCACTTTCAGAAAAAGGACTAACAAAAAATGTTAAAAATGCCTCCAATTCGTAGAAGTCTTCAAATCTGGTATTAAATTCTTCCAATAATGTATCAAAATGTTTGGAAAATTGATGGGTGGTAGCATTTCCATCGCAATAATTTTCTATTACTATTTTTAAATTTGTGAAATGTGATAAATTATCTTTTTCCATATGTGATTTCCAGAGGGCCAATTTAGCTTTAAATGAATTTACCGTACTTATCATTTCTTATCATTTAATGAATATTAAATTATATTTATTTATAAAACTATAACACTTCTAGTCTTCTTGACAATACTTTTATTACTAAAAGCGGCTCGAAAATAGAATTTCGCATGGTTAGGTGGGCACTTAGAAATTGTTTCGCGGGCACCCTGGTACCCGCGGGCACCGCGTTGCCGACCCCTGATTTAGATCATTGCTTTCCAAACAATGTGAAGCAATACGTTGGTGTCTCACGACTCAGTAGTAAGTAATGCTGGAAACGTAGCGCACAACCTTGGGAGAAGGTTTTTTTTTTAGCACTAGTGCGGAAAGTGCTTTTGACACTAGTGCAGAAAGTACTTTCCACACTCTAATGAAAAATCGTAAACATATTTTTGTTCATAGCTACATTCCTTTTATTTCGCTTCCATCGAAATAAAACAACGATCACAGAATGTAATGAAGTTTAAATATTTTAAAATATAAAATGTATGACAACATTATCGCATTGCAAAATTTACACTCGTACTGAAATGGCACCCTTCCCGCACTTGTATTACAATATAATATTTTTTCTCGGTATCATGAAATTATCACCATTTTTGTTGCCCAGATATGAAGGTTGTTCCCATAACCTTCAACGTAAAATATTTTGTTTACTGCAGATTATCAACAGAGAACATCCTAGGCTATTAACATATCAAACATACAGTAATACCTTTCACTTACGTCGTGGCGTTACGTCTCTGGCGTCGTTCAGTTACGGCGTCACAAAATACGTAATCAAATAAAAACCCTTTAACTTGTTTTAAAAATGTTTTGAAACTAAATCAAGAATTTCAGCTAGCGTTTCTACACGGCGAGCCTTCATGCGTTAAAGAAAATTTAGTTAGTAAAATATATCACTTAAACAAAAAAATCACTAAAAAAATAAAAAGTTGTTGCTCTTATGCTGTACAGCATTCTTCTTAAAAAAATACATATTTCTAAATATTTCTGTTACGAAATATTCACAAAAAACATCCGAGTGACCGATTTGTACCAAAAGTTTATCATGTAGTGAAGTTGATGCTCAAACTTAAATATGAAGTCTTATAAAAATCTGTTTAGATAAATTCGCTCTACACGTGCCAACGCAATGACAGACAGACAGACAGACAGACAGACAGACAGACAGACAGACAGACAGACAGACAGACAGACAGACAGACAGACAGACAGACAGACAGACAGACTGGCAGGCAGGCAGGCAGGCAGGCAGGCAGGCAGGCTGACCAAAAGACAGGCAGTGTTGCCACCTTTCAAATGTTATTCACCCGGACATAAAAATTTTGCGAGCAAAAAAGGTAAAATTAATCATTCCATTGTAATAAAATAATATCAATATCCAATGCCCAATGTAATATATAAATTAATGAAACTATTATTTAGTTATAGTAATATTTTATTTGGCGATTTTCTGATTATTTTAAATTGCTGTTTTTATGTAAGTAAATTTTTTAAAAAACGTCCTCGGGTCGGATGTTATCTTCTTGTGGGCCGGATTTGTCCCTCGAGCCATAGTTTGGAGACCCGTGATCTAGACCAGCGTTTCCCAACCGCCGATCCGTGAGTTTTTTTTTACTATGCAACAATTTGCTTAATAAGTTATAACATTTTTTTTTCATTGCTGTCCGTAAGCCATACTACCTCCTTCTTTAATAAGTTATAACCCACTTAATTTTGAAATAATTGCTTAAGTAATAATTTGTTTCTTTTTTCACTAATTATATGTGATTTTTTATTTGTTGTTTATCAGTGCAATAAAAAATATAAAACTTTTGCGATACACATTACTTTCTAAACTTGCCGGTCCAAGAATTTTTTCTAGGTCGCTTGCCGGTCCGACATGAAAAAAGGTTGGGAAACGCAGATCTAGACTAAACCAAAGGGTATGGTTTAGTCTAGATCTGCGAGAGATCTGAGAGATTTGAGATCCAGGCGAACGTCGGTCTAGTAAATTCTCTCCGAGTATACAAACAAATTTTTCGTTTCTATTTTGTCTGTCATCCCTGCATATTCTATTAGTTCAACAGAAGCAATATTTTCACAACAACGCAATGTGCAAAAATTCTGAAAATCCCTCTTATTATATAACATATGCTTCTCCATATGCAACAGTCCAAATTTCCGAACAAACAGTGACTAAACATATTCAAACTAATAAATCATTTAAATGACAAATTAAACCCTTTATTTGAGTGATGGTCATTGAAAGATGCATTACGCAAACATCTGCTGTGGCACGCGCAAAGAATGTGTGATCGTTATTTTCTTACATATGTGAGGTAAGTTTCAAAGACAAGTTACGCCTCCAGGAAGCGACCTGGAACACCCCCAAGGCAGATGAACTTCTGCAGAAGGTCATTTTAAGATTATTATCAATAGTTCAATGCAAAGGAAGACGTGTGCCAGATTTCAAAAGAATATGCATTATAAAAATTAACATAATATACAGTTATATTTATGATTATCTGGAGTACTCATACTACGTACGGTTTTTGTAATGTATATTTTGCTGTAAAGTACTTCAATGATGAGATATTTCAATTTCTAGTAGAACACAATATAATCATTTCTTTATTCTTAAATACTTTTTTACATATATTTTTGATAAGTAAATAATAAGTAAGATGCTTCGTTTATATGTAGCTCTTCCCATAGCTCCCAAAACATATCTTTTTAAAACCTGCATTAAACAGAGAGGAATAGTTTTTATTTTCTCATATTCATTTTTGCTGTTAAGTAAATGGTCTCAAACAAAGAGGTGTTTCAAAGGTGAGTCAAAAGCAAGAAGATTTCTGCTTCAAAATATAAATCAGTGGCGGCTCGTGATTTTTTGGGACTCAGAGCTGCAAATTATAATACAAGGATAGGTTTAGGTGTTTAACCACGACGTTTTATCATATAAGATTCTATTGAATTGCATCTTATAATTATAATTTTTGCTTTTTGCACTTTCCGAAATATTTAAATTTGGTGTGTGTCGCCCAAATTTAGAAAATATCAATTTTTTCTTCTAACGTTCGTTTGTTAAATGGAATTTCCAATAATGATTTGATAGTATTCATTTTTGAAACCTATTGTTTTATAATCTAAAATACGAAACGTATTTGTTAAGTTAGAAAATACTAATTATTAATACCTACCTAAACAATAAATTTTTAGAGATAATATAGGTATAGCGATTTCAGTTACGAATTAAATAAATACATTCAATAATTTCACAGTATTGTGATCACTGTTATTGTGACGCTAACAGCATTCTAGCTCCGATCCCCACCAGTTTATCACTACTGCCTACGCACCGCTACCCCTTTACAAGCCAACATTTGCACTTTCCTTGACGTTAGGATATAAGCAGGACGTAGACTTATTCAAAGGAAACTTGTAAATATTTATGAAACAATAGCATTCGATGTTCAAAATATATTTAAAAAAAGCATTTTCACACCAATTACTATGTTAAATGCATTTTAAGTTCAAAAAAAGATTTTTTTTTATTATTTTCAAGTAAGAGCTGCAGCTCCGCAGCGTGTACCCAGGAGCCACCATTGTATTGTATGATTAATAAACTAATGTGTAGTCTGAATTTACACATTTCGGTTCACGGGCTTGACCCCCCCCCCCCAACAGCTCAAAACACACGTGCTTGTAGTGCTTGCCTCCACGGGCTTGCTAATTATGGGAATACAATGTTATACAAGGTGTCTCAAAAGAAATTTTATATTTATTTAGCTTACTGCGTGAACGCAACGTATCCGAGGGGCGCGGGGGTTATGTCAATCGGTAGCCTGGCTCGTGGGAATTTAGTCGCTATGGAGCGTTTCTCGGGAGCAGACCGCGCGTTATGCGTGCGAGAGTTTTACAAAAACGGTAATTCGGCGACTGTAGCGCGTAGAAAATTCTGCAGTATTCAAGGTTTTCGCCACTTAAATGATGCGCCAAGCATTCCTCTCATTCGACATTGGGTTAAAAAGTTTGAAGAGACTGGTAGAACGCTGGATAAATCAAAATCCGGGCGACCTAGGTCATCAAGAACGGTAGAAAACGTGGAGAATGTTAATCAGTCTGGTCGTGACGACCCGAACCTTTCAATTCGGAAGCGCGCAAGTGCTTTAAATGTGCATAGATCATCATTACATCACATTATGCACAAAGACCTAAAGCTGCACCCCTACAAAATTCAATTGGTGCAAGAATTAAAGCCCCAAGATGCCAGTCAGAGGCTTAATTTCGTAAATCAGGTGATTGAGCGATTTTCAACGTTTACCAACATTTTGTTTTCGGATGAAGCTCATTTTCATCTTAATGGCCACGTAAATAAGCAGAACTGCCGCTATTGGAGTGCAACGAATCAGGAAACGCAAACATCAGAAACCCCTACATTCGCCTAAAGTGACCGTATGGGCTGCGATGTCGGCGCGAGGAATTATCGGCCCTTACTTTTTTGAAGACGAAAGGGGGCGTGCAGTTACAGTGAATTCAGAGCGTTATGTGGAGATGTTAGACAACTTCTTGGTACCTGAACTGCAAAACTTTCCTGGCTATAACCAAAGAACATGGTTCTAATAGAACGGAGCAACTTCACACACGTCCAATATGTCTCTGCCACGTGTTCGTGAAATTTTCTCAGGCAAATTGATCTCCCGGAGAGGTGACATAAATTGGCTTCCACGCAGTCCAGATTTAACCCCTATGGACTTTTTCCTATGGGGTTATCTTAAATCTAAAGTTTACGCCAGTAAACCGACTTCACTGGCGCATTTGAAAGAAAATATCCGTCACGAAATGGCAGCCATCCCTAAGTCCACCTGCCGAGACGTCATAAGTAGTTTTACTGTTCGATTAAATGAGTGCCGAGAACGCGAGGGTCTACATTTAGACGATATTATTTTTAAGAAATAAATCCCCAAAAAGTGTATTTTAATAATTAATAAACATTTTTTCTATATACGGCTTACTTTTTTTTTAATCGATCCACTAAATTCTAAAATTTCTTTTGAGACACCTTGTATAACAACAGTAAAAGGGATGAATATTTAAAAATAAATTTATAAAAATCAATCATTATTTAAATCGAATTAAATTTTTGCGTACGGGTTTGAAGATAAACTGTTTAACAAAGAAGCTAAACGTTATTTCCAGTTGACAAGTCTCAAACAAGGGGAGTTTATCCGTTAAAGGCTTAACCATTTCAACCCCCATATCAATATAAAATTAATACACGAATATATTCGTCCTTTAATAAATATTTTTTTCTGCTTAACATTCAGATATGAATATGTTAGTAAAGGAGGAATGTAATATTGATTGGATTTGTGTCATATCTTCTTGATATTCATTGGGGAGATTATAAGGGGAGGTTTGTGATTGGCTGACTTCGAGTGATGTTTTGAATTAGGAATATTGAATAACAATTTGTAACTGATATGGTGGGTTTATAAGTATGTTGGTAGTGTTATCGTTGTATTTAAATAACATTGAAATGTTCTAAAGGTTTGGCTCTGGTATTTCCAAGTATTGAATGTTCTAGATTTTATTTAGTGCATATTAAGTAGCATTTCTACCGAGGTGTGAAAATCAATTGCATTTTTAAAAATATATTTGCATAAGACAATTTTATATCTGCATTCTGGTAGCACTAAAAATTTAGACCACTAGTGTATTAATGCTGCGATTATGGTCCAACATGTAAATCTTACAGAATTTGGCTAAATGAATCTTTAACTTTGACTGTTAAATTATTTAAAATTTTGCTATTATGGTCAACTAAATTTACATTCTTCAGCTACAGAATTGTGACCTTGTTAGAGGCTAATTAAGTAACGTTCAACTGAGCATTGTCTGTCTCTATCTGTGCGCATTGAATAAAGAGAGAAAGCAATAGTAAAGACATGTTAATTTAGTGTTTTTAATGCTGGCTGTCAGAAGATATAACGTGATATAACCAAAAACTTAAGAAAAAAAATATACAAAAAAAAAACAAAAAAATACATAGCAAAATGAATTACATGATTTATTAAACCATGTTTACAATATTTGCCCAAAAATAATAAATAGTAAAAGTATAATTTTAAGGTAAAAATGTATGTTCATAGGTAATTTTCATACAAAATAACACACATGGCTTAAGCGATTCGTAATGAGCCTACATATTTGGTTTATAGCTTTGCTTAAACTATTCTGGCTCATGCAATTAAAAATGGCGTTCCCCACAGCTTTTTGGTCAGAACCAGTTCCCAAAAAGTTGATGGTTCCTAACACTTTGAGATGTACTGGAAGTTCGTCTTGCCTTGCAGGTTGTCCATTATGTAGTGGTTGCAAAATTTCGTAGAAAATCATTTCTTTTGACAGCCGAAAAATTTTTCGGCTGTAATCTGTGTATCTTTAAACCAACTACGGTGACTTTGTAAAATGTTTATTATCTATTATCGTTTTCTTAATTTTACTGTCCTAGATTTTTACTAACTAAACCTAACCTAATTACTTAAATTGATCATATTTACTGTTCGTTTTTGTAATTTTGGGCGAGATTTGTTGTAATCGGCGTGATGATATTTTGTTAGGTTATGTAAAGGCATCAGAGCCGTAGCAATGTTTTGGCGCCCTTGGCAAATAAAGTAAATTGATAAAATTCACCTCCTCAAATCTAGCTGATGAGCAAAAAAGTCTTCACTTCCCAAATACAAGTGAAAAGCAAAATAAAAAGGTTTTCACATGCCACTGCTCTGCCCTGCAATGGCGCCTCTCATTAGGCCACGCGCCCTTGTTGAACCTCGCGCCCCTGGCAAATTCTCCGATGCCAACCCGTTGCTACGGCTCTGCATACAATATCAACGTTCTCACCGATATAGTCTGAGATAGCCAATGTGTTTATATGTCTGTCTCATTAAAACAACTCACAAGCTATAAATTTAGAAAATTATCCACAATGCACAACGTACAACGTATTAAATTTAGAGCTCTGAACGACCGCTTGCGTTACCATATGATTAACTTTTAGTGACAATCAATAGTGCACAAAATATAGTCTACAGTCTGTGGATGGTTACCAAAGAACGAGAACTATCTTATGTGGATGGTTACCAAGGAACGACAGCAGTCAATTATTATGGATAGCAACTGTCAAAGAGTATAATTTAATTTTCTTTTAATCAATCAGAATTATAACTTCTTTAATTGTAATAATAAATAATATAAATAGAAAACTAAATTGGAGACCCCGACGTGATTTTTCAAAAATTGGGGGTCCCTTTGTTATTATATAATGAGTTGTATCATGTATTAAATCTTTTTGCAAAAATATTGATGGTCTAGTAATAGTGTGAAATTTACTGAACAATTTCTTATAGTTATTGTCACGAGATATTGTTTTAATGATAATCGGTTTACTACTGTAAAGTTCTCAGTAATGTGGATGGTTACCAAAGAACGAGAGCTGTCTTATGTGGATGGTTACCAAAGAACGACAGCAGTCAATTATTATGGATAGCAACTGTCAAAGAATATAATTTAATTTTCTTTTAATCAGGGGAGTGAAACTCTAATGGCAAAACGAAAACCATATTACGTTCCATAACCCAACACGAATAGCGCCCCAGTCGCTATAGCTACGTGCATGACAAGATGTTGCCTGTTACGGCTTCTGTCATTAGCGTCAAAATCTGTAATAAGTGTCAAAATCGTCTTCTGTAATTTTGTAATTTCATTGTTTAATTCGGAAAATTGGTGTTAAATGCTTTGTTTTGGGGTGTGATAGTAGTGAAACTACAAGATATCGCTTTCCAAACCCGAAGACACGTGTGGCTCCAGAACTGTATAAAACGTGGATGAGGAACATTGTAAATCCAAAATTGGATGGCTTGTCCATGGAAGTGTCCATAAATATTAAGTATTAGTAAATATTATGTTATATGTTAGTCTACTTAATAAATAATTATTTCTGCTAGTTATTGTTTTTCTGTTTCTGTATAATTCCTAACTGCTTGTTCTTAATTGTAAACATAATTAAATGTTATTATTAAATGATACAATTGTTATGATTTATTTTGTATATTTTTAATATTGTTGTCGTTAATATTATTAAAAATAGACAAAATGAATCATAACAATTGTTTCATTTAATAATAACATTTAATTATGCTTACAACTATATCCACTGAAGCATTTGAAATACCCGCGAAAACCCAACCCTTTCCTCCCCTACCAATTTTAGTTCCATAACCCAACAACTACAGCGCTAATTTGGTTTAAAAAAATATAACGGCAGTTTCGCATCTATTTTCTTCTTTATCTATGCTTTTAATCAATCAGAATTATAACTTATTTAATTGTAATAATAAATAATATAAATAGAAAACTAAAAGTCTATTAATTTAAGAACTCTGAACGTAGCTTAACATTGAACGAAGTTTAACTAAAACTAAGTTATCCTGAAATTTAACCATAAAACAATGATTGTTTTCTGATCCTTATTGATAAAGATAGAGCTTTAGTTGTTCAATGTATTCCATTGAACCCTATTTTCTTTCTAGCAAAAAATCTCTTTAATCTTGTATTAAGTGTAAATAGACTTGATCCATGATGTGTCAAGGCTTGTCGTAGATAAAATATCTATTACAAGATGCTCCAGGCGAGTTGTTCACGCCCTCATATTGGATTTCAGTTGGTAGATCGGTCACTGTTTTATCTCAGCGTCGGAAACATCTGACGGCGACATGACAAGTCATAGGACACTAAGAAAATAATCTTAAGGGATTTTATTGGCTGTTAAACTATTAATTTTTAACAGGTTTACGGAAGAGTTGATTTAAAATACTTTCATATGTGGTTTTTCATTTTTGCTAACAAGCATTAAATTGAAAATAATGTAGGTTTGACTAAAAATCTCATAGAAATCACAAGGCTCTGAAATTATGGTCTATAATTTGAAGTCGTGGCAAAAAAAGGTTTTGAAACTTTCCAAAAAATTATTTGTTTTTGTCTGGCAATACATATAGCTTGTTGCTTTGGTTTAAGCGAAACTGGATCTTGAAAACTATTTTTACCTGTTAAACAATGGCGGCGCTAGCTCTTAAAATCTGGGGGGGGGGGGATTTTTGAGCAAAATTTAGGGGGGCCAGGATAAAATTGAAATCATTAACGACTTAAAAAAAAGGTCCTTACTTTTCAAATACATATTTCTCCAAGTAATTCTGGGGGGGGGCAACTGGGGACCAGGGTAAATTTTGGGGGTCCCCCGCTAGCGCCGCCACTGCTGTTAAATGAGGTTTTTGATCATTTTATTTAGCAAAATATGTCTTCAGTCATTAAAATGTGAGCTTATGACAACTTACAAAATTAAAAATTCCATTTAGTTCCGCCAAAACGTTTGGAATAATCTGTATTTGTTTATACTTTTCTGGTGATGTACTTTTCTAGTGATAACGAAACTTTTTTTCAGTATTTTTCATATACTTGTCAAAGAACTGTACCTATGTATATGGACATATGTATGCCAAATTTCAACTTTCTAGGTGTAGCCATTTGGGTAAAATTTATATCGTACACAGCAAAAAATGCAGGTGTAAAAGTTCATTCTTAGTTTGGTTAAAATTATAGTATTAAAATTTTCATTTAAAAAAAGTAAAAAGTTTACTATTTTTTAACCAAATCACCGTGTAAATCTTCATTTATTCAGATAGTGTTATTTTTATGAAATATTACTTTTTCAGTGCTAATATTAATACTACTTTAACACTATTTATTTTCTAACACTATAATTTAACCAGTATATAAGTGTAAACTTTACACTAAATTTAACCAAAAAAGAAATGTAAACAACTAACTCGAAAAGCGAGGGTCTTCATGATACACTAAAAGTAATTTTTTTTGTGTACCATGAAGTCCTTTTAACACTACTTTTTTTAGAGTGTCAAAACAGTTTATTTGTGAGATTATGTTTATCATTAAATCATGACAAATAACTTTTCAGAATCTTCAAAAACTCAAAAATACCGTATTTTATTTGAATTTTAAATTACTAAACCCAGTAATTACTAAGCTCCGTAGGCAACCGTCTTACCACAGAACCAGGGCAACTGATAACATTTTTTATTAGATTAACGGTGAAGAATGAATTTAACAAAACTGTTTTTGATGAGATTATAGCAAAAAATATTATCCAAACATCCAGCATCCTTTCACTTATTAAATACCTACAAAACCCTGTACTTTGTGAAAATACACACTGTACACCAATTTTTTAACTATATGATAAAAAGAATTTCACTATTTCTGAGACGTGTTCGCTAACATAAAATAATCAATATTATAGTTAATAAAAAGCATTGTTTTTTATAATATTGTCTTAAAAAACTCCCTTGTATTCCTACATAATATTCCAAACCTAGCCATTATTCTAGTATGAAATATGACAAGTTATCAAACATGCTTAACATTCAAACAAAAACCATAAACCATTTTATTAAACTGTATTCAAACACATCAACATATCCTAAATACATAGACATTTATCATCGACAATAATGGTCCTTCCAGCCGGATACATTAGTGCTAGAATCGTCCGTTATTGAACCCCACCAGCCACGTGTCTTCACTATTAACCCCCTAGATATAGAGTTGGGTATACTTCCCGTTATTTTCCAGCGGATGCAAAGCGACGCCGCTACAGACGCTAGTTCGACGCTGTTAAATTAGTGTTGCATGTGGTTGATCGAAATAAGGATAGTAAGTGTGATGAGTGGTTTGGTTGTTTTGTAATTTAGATATGGATCGATTGTCTGTTTTAACTTGTTCTGTCTATTGTCTAATATTTACCTTAGGGTGTAATAGGGTGTAATTTTCAAGTTTATTAGTTTTAGACATGAGGTGTTGCGTCAATTATACGTCGCTATGGTCCGTTCTTTTAAAGAATAGGACAGACACCTCAATTGTCTGCTAAGCTTACATTGTAGTTCAAAGAAATAGTAACGATATTTTTTAAAATAAAACGAGTTAAGGGGGGGGGTCTGATAACCACATTTTAAGCATATTTTTGTGATTTTTTTTCAAATCTATGGTTAAATTTATTCATTTTCAAACTAAGTATATATATAAAGTATGTTTTGAAGAAGATACAAAAAAATTTTGAAGGCAAAATATGGCGAAATGAGCCAGCTGTGGCAAATCTTCTCAGGCTCCGGGAAAAAAATTAACGTCATTACCTCGGCAAACTCATAAACTAACAAAATCTTTTTGGATTTTTGATTTCAGATGATCCAGTGACGAGTTATGCTGGTCACCGCAAAATCTATTTTTTTTTCCCGGAGTCTGAAAAGATTGCCACAGCTGGCTCATTTCGCCATATTTTGCCTTCAAAATTTTTTTGTATCTTCTTCAAAACATACTTTATATATGTACTTAGTTTGAAAATGAATAAATTTAACCATAGATTTGAAAAAAAATCACAAAAATATGCTTAAAATGTGGTTATCAGATCCTACCCGCCCCCCTTAAGTTGGTTTTACATAGTTCAGTTTATTGATCAATAAAATGATCAAGTTTTTTTTCAATTAATTGAACAATTTATTGGTAACCTTAAAAATAAAAGGATCATTTTACACACATCAATTAAATATAATTTTTTTTTTAAACTTTTACATTACCAATTGTAAAACATGTTGACATATTTATCAAAATGTAACTATTGAAAAAAACTTCACAAAATTACGAGCTGTGAACAAAAACAAAAGAAATAACCTAGATGATGGTAAACTAGAACGTTTGCGGTTTGCGGTTCTGTCACATTTGGAAACGAAACACATAATCTATATATTTCTAGGTTATGCTACAACTAAACAGTTGGCAACAGATAAAAATATACCTAGAATTCCCTAAAAAATTGATGAAAAATAGAATTTGTTATATTTTCAAAATAAATTGATCAATATTTTCGTCAATAAATTGTTGAATTTATTGTTGAAATTTGAACACTTTACACCATCAATAAATTGAAGGTCCACTTTTTCAATTAATTGATCAATAAATTGAATCGTGTAAAACACACATTAGATCACTTAGCCGAATCAGTACACTGATCGAAATGAGTCGGCTCACCAGATTTAAATGAATCGCCTCAAGACTCACTGCAGAGTTTCAGGCAAGTGCGTAGCCAAGGCGTAGCAAGGAGCGTAGGGTGTTAACCCCCCCCCCCCCTTGAGCAAAAATCTTAAGTATTAATATAGATTGTACATACGTGGAAAAATCAAAGAGAATGAGATAAACGTTTTATTAATTAATAAATGTTCAGAGTTATATTTTTAATTTATTATTTAATTTAAAATTTAATTTCAATAAAATCTCTTATATTGTACCTGCACTTTTATTTTATAAAAAACAACATTTCAAAAAAAAAAACCAACCCCACCTAAAAAAAATCTGACTACGCCCCTGGTTTCAGGCAGGGATAAGTCGAAATCTGAATCGAAGTCAAAGTTGGAGTCGGAGTTGTAGTCGGAGTCGGAGTTGGAGTTTGTTATTGCAATAACGAATAATTTTAAATTAAAATCAAAATAAATAATAGTTTATATATTTACATTTATATTATACAGTCGGAGTCGGAATTAGAGTTGGAATCGGAGTCGGAAGTCGAATACCAACTAATATATTTCCAAAGATGGAGTCGGAATCAGAATCGGAGTCGTGCTTCGTGAGGGTTCGGCTTGTAATGTATTATGCACATAGCAGTTCATATGTCTACTTAATTATCTTGTGGAACAACCTTTTGTGGTGCGCGCCTATATTGAAGAATAAGCGAGGAAAATGACTTTCTAATGACTTAATTCGCGAGGACTCATTTACTGAGCCGGTTCAGTAAAGACTTGGTTACTGAGTCGACTCAGAAAACTGAATGATATACACTAAACCAATTCCGCGAACTGAGCAGAAATGTCCATCTCGACACAGTACAAAAAGTGAAAAATCCGGAAAAGTGTCCGGAATTTGACCCCGTGTCTATGTATTTCGTAGGCAACCTTCTTACCACGAAACCACGTAAACTCTATAAAAATTTAAAACTTGTTTTTTAATCTTCTTGATAATATTCCAAAATAGTGGATTCTGTTATTTTTCTAATTCAAATTTTTGTGTGTAGAATTACATCGTTAAAGGTAATAATTTTTTTAATCACAGAAAACTACTAAAAGTGTAACGAAAATAGTAATCTTTTAACTCACTCGAGAAATAATTCAACTTCAAATGGAAGATTGGAAATGAAATCTCACCTGTAACAAAGAAAAATCTATTAACACATCAAATTTACCAAAACATACTTAAACACACGAATAGAACATTATCAACTTGAAATAATTTAGCCCGAAAATAAGTGGGTAATATTGTTTAATCGATATAACAAATCATTAGGAAATATCACGCATCTCTCGAGAGACAGACAGACAAGTAAGATTGTCTGACGCGGACTGAAAACGGAAATGAACATGTCCGGAACCGGAAGTACTGACTGACATTACCTTCATTATCTCAAGACAACTTTCAAAGAATGGGAATAAAAAATCATTAATTTTCTATTGATAGATCTAACAGGGAAGTTTTATACGATAAATTTCAGATTATGTAAGGAGAAATTACAAAAAAACTGATGTAAATTAGCTGTGTTCACTGTTTTAAAATTAGTTAACTATACGCAGTGCATTGTGGATAAATTTAATAAACAGCTTTAACGTTAAATGACAGCGTTCACAACTAAGAAAATTAATGTGTAACGAATGTTGTGACATCTATGTTTTTTTAAACCAACTACGAAGGAACAAATGCATTTATAGCCTGTCTCTTTGGTTTAAGTGGAACTAGATTTTCAATTTTAATAACTTTTACTGTTTGCGTAAGGCTTTTGATCATTAGCAAATTTTTTTACACCTGATAACGTCACTCATGTGTCTGTCTGACTGTCTGTCTGACTGTCTGTCTGACTGTCTGTCTGACTGTCTGTCTGTCTGTCTGTCTGTCTGTCTGTCTGTCTGCCTGTCTGTCTGACTGTCTGACTGTCTGTATGTCAGTCTGTCTGTGCGGTAGAAATTGTAGCCTAACTGCTGAACATAGAAAGTTGAAATTTGGCATACTTGTACAACTTTTTGACCCACATATAGGAAAACTATAGAGAGTTCAAAAAAATACAGCGCAGGATAAATATAAACAAATATGCATTTAAAGGAAAAATAAATATTTTTTTAAAATTTTGTGTAGCTTATCAAATGAAACCTCTTAATGCGTGGATGCACAAAAAAAATTTTTTTGAATAATCAAATTTTTTATGTTTTTTTTTTCAAATTGTCAAAAAACTTTTGTCCCACACTTTATTTCCCAGAAGGGTTGTTTCAAAAATCTGAAATTAACCAAAGAAGCAGCTATAAATGGCTCCCTCTTAAATATTCCTCTAAACCAGGGGTCGGGGAACATTTTTACCCATTACCCAAATATATATTTCTTTCCACAGCCGTTACACCATTGGCTTGTAAAAAAAAATTTAAGTGATAAGCAAAAAAAAAAGGTTTTTATCTCTCAAAATCCAAATGACGAGCAAAAAAAAGGTCCTCACCTCTCAAAATCTAAGTGATGAGCAAAAAAAAAGGTCCTCACCTCCCAAAATCTAAGTGATGAGCAAAAAAAAAGCAAATTGGAAAGATTTCCTTATTACCTCCGAAAATTTCATTTTTACCCCATTTGGGGTAATTTAGCCCTGTTCCCAGACCGCTGCTCTAAACAGTAATGAGATTATGTCAATCTTTAAAACCATATACAACCAATAGCAACAAGAATATATAGATTCTGTACAGTTCAAAGGATCATACTTTTTTTTGTGGAGTTTTTGTCTATATCATGGCAAAAAACTTTTATGCCCAACCCTATTTCCCAGAGGGGTTGAACTAAAAATCTGAAAAACATCTCAATAACGTACATTGATAGGAACCGGAATAGTTCAACAGGAAATTTTGATCTAATTGGTTTTTCGCAAAATATTGATTTTTTGCATAGTCAAAAAAAAATATTTTTTTAAAAATTTATTGTGTGGTATCCAAAGAAAGCTCTTAAGACATAGATAAAGGAACGGGAAGTAGTTTTTTTTTTATTAATTTTTTTATTTTAATACGATTTTTTCCAAAAAAGTACTAAAAAATCAGTGTCTCGCACCTTTTAACCCTAAGGGGTTAAATTAAAAATCTGAAAAAATTCTAAGCAATATATATTTCTATGAACCGGAAACGTACGAGAGGAATTTTTTATCCGAATTCGTTTTTGGAAAATATTACAGTTTTTGTGTAATTGAAAAAAAATATTAATTTTAATTTTATTGTGGGGATATTAAATGGAAGCTCTTTAAGTGCAGATTAAAAAACGATAATTGATTTTTGAAATACATTTCATTTTGAGTAAATTTTGCCAAGTATTAATATTTTCGTTTAATATCTTAAATAAGCTAAAGTGTCATTTGTAGGTGGGCAAGTGTTAAATGCCGAGCACGTAATTTTATGTGGTACATTAGAAGCTGAGTGTCAACCATCTAAAATTACAATATATGCATTCTGTTTGCAAACAAGTGCATCTTTAGTGCCTCAGGAAATAAAATTAGTTTTAGTTGGACAGGACAAACTAAAAGTTAAATCTGCAGTTCGCACCTCTAAAGCTGGTGCAAACAACAAACACAAGCATGCTAGTGCAGTTTTGTTTTTCTGAAATCATCTCGCATACTTTTTTTGCCGTAACTCAAAAAATATTCCCACGCTTTCCTCTTGTTCATAACCAAATATTTTCCCAATTTGGTCTTAATATTAACTTTCCCTAAATTTTGGGGGAATGTCTTCATGGAGAGGGGGGTAAATAATCGAATTGATCACAAAAAAAAGGAAGGCGAATTGAAATGATACCAAAAAAGGCTTCATGGGGGTGCTAGCCCCTCTTAAACCTACCCAACTACGCCACTTTGTATACGCATGCCAAATTCAATTTTCTAGGTCTAGCTATGTGCCCAGAATTTTTACCGTACAGACAGGACAAGTGACGGTATAAGGTTTCTTATTTATACCTACGAAATCCCAAAAAAACAATAAAAGAACAAATAGAAATCTGATGTTCAGTTCTTTATCAACTTCTCTAATTATATAATAAATATAATTTATTTTAACGTCTAAAATTTTGCCAAAAATTTACACAATATGCCTTATTAACCATATACCTAACCGATCAAAAGATTTTTAATTTTTATCTCTCCACAATCGCACTTCCCCTAATAAACTAACATCTCACACCTGGTAAACATTAAAAATGACTTCCCCCTCCCCCCTTATTCTTTTTATAACCCATATTGTCATCTCTTTACTGTTTCAATATCTCTATTAACTGCTGGCTTTCGATGTCCTGCTGTGCGCGACATGCGCGCCACTCAGCCCCCCGATGAGAGCTGTAGGAACTATGATAAGCCCTTGAAGAGTGTGGGGTCTGACAGATAACAGGGATTTTATGACCAAACAAGTGGATTCGAGTATTTTATAAGGCCATAAGGGCTTTATTATAAGTGTGTTTATACAGGCAATTGAGATGTTTTCATATTTAAGATAATACAGGATTTAGATAGATCGCATATTGCAAGGGAATTTATTGTGAGATATGTTTAAATCAAAGTTTTTTATAAGATGAGGAAGTAATGGGATTCGGACTCGTCAGAAATTAAAATTAAAACAATATTTTAACTTCGCTAACGTTTCGAGTTAAAATATAGTTTTAATTTTAATTTCTGACCAGTCCGAATCCCATTACTTCCTCATCTTATTATATTTTACGGACGTAACCATCTAATTCAAAAGTTTTTTATTTAATGTACGAATAGCATGTACGAATAGCATGTACGAATTTAATTATATCCTTCGAAATATTGCCCTTCTGCGGATACGCATCGTAGCCTTCGTCTTTCCAGTTCTGGAAACAGTTTGAAAACACTTTTGGATTACTAAAAATCTTTTTAAATCCAGGATTTTGGTTGTTTTGCTGAAGCAACCAATCGCAAAAAAGAACTCTTCGTGGATAGTCGTCTTCGGTCAAGCTTTGGGCCCTTTGTATATGGTATGGGTAAAGCAAATTTTTACGCAAAATGTTCCAAATAGGCCAATCAGTTTCCAATTTTTCTATCTCTTTCATTTTTTGGTAAGTATGGCCACCAAAAAACCCTTATTACGTCACTCATGTGTATGTCTGTACGGTAGAAATTGTAGCCTAATTGCTGAACATAGAAAGTTGAAATTTGGCATACTTGTACAACTTTTTGAACCACATATAGGAATTCTATAGAGAGTTCAAAAAAATACAGCGCGGGATAAATATAAACAAATATTTATTTAATGGAAAAATAAATATTTTTTAAAATTTTGAGTGGAATATCAAATGAAACCGCTTAATGCGTGGATGCACAAATTTTTATTTTTGAAAAATCTTTTTTATGGAGATTTTGTCAATATAATGGTAAAAAAATTTTGTCCCCCACCTTATCTCCCAGAGGGGTTGAATTAAACCTCTGAAAAAAATCTCAATAATTTACATTGATGGGAACCGGTATAGTTCAACAGGAAATTTTGATCAAATTGGTTTTTCGCAAAATATAAATTTTTTTTAGTCGTCGAAAAAAAATATTTAAAAAAAATTTATTGTGTGGTATCAAAAGAAAGCTCTTAAGACGTAGATAAAGGAACGGGGTGTAGTTTTTTGTTTATTTATTTATTTTTTATTTTAATGCGATTGAAAGTACTAAAAAACCAGTGTCCTGCACCTTTTAATCCTAAGGGGTTAAATTAAAAATCTGATAAATTCTAAGCAATGTATATTGCTATGAACCGGAAACGTACGACAGTATTTTTTATCCGATTTCGTTTTTAGAAAATATTACAGTTTTTGTGTTATTGAAAAAAAAAATATTTTTTTAAATTTTAATTTTATTGTGGAGATATTAAATGGAAGCTCTTTAAGTGCTGATTAGGGCACGGTAATTGATTTTGGAAATACATTTCATTTTGACTAAATTTTGCCAGGTATTAATATCTTAGCTAAAATTAAAAAAATATATTTGTATATACATGGATACATTTTGTTATGGGTAGATAAGAGGTACGTAAATTTATTTTGCAAATGTCGACTAGGAAAATAAATAAATAACTGGCCGGTTGCTGGGATTCCATTTCTAGTAGAGAATTTTTTAGTTTTCCATATAGTCGCAATATAAACAATGTTTCTGTAGGCGTTATGCTCTTGAGTGAAAAAGATTGCTTGCAGTGTTGCCAGGTCTGGATTTGAACAATATTTTTGCAATTAACAAAAAAAAAAAAAAAATGCGTTAAAATATATATTATGGTATTATTAGAGATATATGATACATTAGGGTGACCAGACGTACTCATTTTTAGTTGTTAGTTTTTACTCTTACTATTTATAAAAAAAACTGAACATACTATTTTTTGCTCGTTATTTGTTTTTTTTTTTTTGTTTTTGTAGTGACTGAGGACGAGAAGGACCTTTTTTTTGCTTCATGACTTCTATTTTGGGACTAAGGACCTTTTTTTTGTTCATCACTTGTAGTGAGGACCTTTTTTTTGCTCATAATTTCTATTTTGGGAGTGAGGTCTTTTTTTTGCTCATCACTTGTATTTTTGATTAAGGACCTCTTTTTTCGCTCATTACTTGTATTTTTGGAATGAGGACCTTTTTTGTTTTAGTATACTTTTCTGTAAAAAAAATCTGGTCAGCCTCTGATACACGGTAGAAAAAATCTAACTGCAATTTTCTTGTCATGCCTCTTGATTTAAAGCATGTAAAACCAACACTGATTTTCCTATTCTGAAAATTTCTAGTGTGATCCTTGTACATCACTGTATTTTTGTATACCGTATGTCTGTAGTAACTCAATTATATTAAAAGTGATTGTATTTAATTGAAATTCACGATGATGTGATTTGAAAGCAGGTACTCATCTACAACTTTTCAAACTAACATGGGGGAAAGTTAAAATTAACAATTCCTTTTGCAAAAATAATTAAAACGATGTTGAATACATGCGGTAACAATATCTCGAAGCCACCAATGCCCTTTCGTTTATGCACAAAGCTCGGAGTTCCGGAAGCCCTTCAACTGCCGGTTAAAGTTTGTCTCACAAATTATCGCGATTGTCAACCTACCTACTAATTGATAGCACGCGTTACCTAGGTTACCATAAATGAAAGGTTTCAAAGCAACTGACAAAGTTGGTCAACCTGAGAAATAAGCTTCAAGCACACGGTAACATATTGAGTTTTTGGTAAATAAAAGTTGGTAGTACATATCAAATTCTTAATATGGACGGAAATAGTATATTATGTTATTAGGAGTAGAACGCGCTCTTTTTTGTGCTGAGCTCAAATGTTGCTGCCGAGGCGCAGCCGAGACTTGCATATTGAGCGAAGCACAAAAAAGGCGTTCTACTCCGAGTTACATATACTAATTTTTCTTCAAGCGTAGTTATTAAAAATTTGCAACCATAAATACTTATGACTTTATAGTTTCAGATGCTATTGCTGCTAATTCCCGCGAGTACATTGAATTAGTTGAGACATTTTTTAATTTTTAATCTTTATATTGTGTATTTTGTAACTAATCACAGAATGATCACAGAATAATAATAAAGTAACTCACTAATAACGTAACTAATTTCTAAATTCACTACAAACCACGCTACAAACATATTAAATTGACAGATGTTTTGTTTATGGCGACTGCTGCCATCAGTGCCATCTGTTGATAACTATATGAACTATTTACTAGTATAAAAATGTTCACATTTTGTTACAAGTAAAAAAATGTATCATTTCTACCGAATGTATTGAACAAGTGAAAAAGTATATTTAAAGAATTTAAAATAGCATTTATTAAAGAATATTCTGTGGGCTACTGGAAAATGGAAAATGTGAAAGTAGCAGAACTTTGCTATGCAGATGACATGGTTATAATAGCAAGAAACGAGGAAGAACTACAAAACAACTTGAACCAATACAATAAAGAATTGAAGAAAATAAATATGAAAATTAGCACAAAAAAAACAAAAACAATAGTAATAAACATGACAAAAATGCAACACAAAATAAAAATAGATGACAAAATAATAGAACAGGTAGGAAAATTCAAATACCTAGGCACAGTTTCGCTGAAGCTGGAAAAATGGATGAAGAAATTATGGAAAGAGTAGGGGCAGAAAGAAGAATGTTCAATAGCATCAAAGCATCGTTCTTAACTAAAAAAGAAATACCAACTAACATCAAGGTAAAGATCTTCAAAAAAGTGACAGTACCAATTTTGACATACGCCTCAGAATCCTGGACCACTACAGAGACGCACAGGTCTAAAATAAGAAGCCCCGAAATGAGATTTTTAAGGAAAATCGAAGGTAAAACAAAATTGGACAGAATAAGAAATGAAGTATTTAGAGAAAAACTAAGCACAAAACCCGTAGAGACTATAAAAGAAGAAGGACAGCTAAATGGCACACATACACATACACAGAATGAGTGAAGACAAAATAGTAAAAAGAGTTTATGAAGCAAGAACAGTGAAGAAAGTTAGACCAGGAAGACCGAGAAAAACCTGGCACCAAGAAACAAAAGAAGCTGCAACGAAGAGAGGCGTAAAGTAGGGAGGAGATAAGAAAATATACAAAGGACAGAACACGATTGAAAGAAGTATGGAGAACAAAACCAGAAAATAAGTAACTTGATGATAGCCTTACACCGCAAGGTAGAAAGGCTTCAAGATTAAGTAAGTAAGTAAAAATGGAAAAGTAGAGAATAAAGTCCTAATATGGGCCCCCCCTATTGTTATTTCTGAATAAGTATTGTTAACTTTGTATTTATTTATTTATTTATTTAAATTTACACCTGTCCTACGGAAATAATCCAAATACGGACAGGTACATGGTAATAGCATATTTAATGTTACAGTGTAATATATAAATTTAAGTAGTACTCTAAGTCTAATAAATATAATACAAAAAAGTTCATACATATAAAATAAAATATAAAATAATAAAATGTAAAACATAAATAATATGGCAATAACATAATGGTAATGAAACAATAATATAAATAAAAAAGATAAAAAAAAGAATAAAAAAGATAAAAATGCATAAATAAAAGTAGAAATTGTTCAAAGGCCAACTGAGCAATGTAGGAACTGAGACGCTTAGAAATCAAAATAATAAAATTAAGAATTGATACTAAAAGAGATCAATATGTTCAATCAGATTAATTCTGTAAAAAGTTACTATAATAGTTACCGTGTAGTAACGTTCCTACAAGATAACTTTTATACAGATCAATTCTGTAAAAATTTACTCTGTAGTAACGTTACTACAAGATAAAATATTATAAAAAGTATAATGACTTTCATTCATGATAGTAACTGACCGTGCTCATGGTGACAAATTTAGTTACAATGATCATAGTAACTGAGTTACAGAATTGGTTTGATTGTGACTTTAATAGTAACTTTAACATTTTTCGTATTCTGTAATATCCAACTGTAGTGACATGCAAGCAGCATCTTTATCATTCAGACTTTGTTGCCCTACTTCATCAACGTCCACGTCGTCGTGAGCTGCATAAAACTGTTGAATATGCCCTGGCCCATATTTAGACCTCGCGGGGACCCCATATTTCCAACATTGCACAGGACAATCAAATTAATGTTCGACTTTTTTGAGATTAAGTGAGGCAGTAGCTTCTAGTAACACAATATAACCTCGATCACAATACAACAGCTTCAAGTATAAATCACAAGCAGATCGAATAAAAATTTTGCCCAGTCTTATAACAACAATTTACCTTAATAAAAAAATCAAAATTAAGCAAATATATTTACTGTAATTCGTTTCTAACGGAACAAGAATCCAACTGCACTAAATTTGTAAAATTGTTGAACAAAAAGTAGGTGTGTTTTAAGCTATTGCCGAAAGATGATGTAAGCTATATTAATAGATTTTTTTGGGGGCCCATATTAAATGCAGGTCCTAAAAAAGGTCCTAATATGTCTTATGGTCCGAAAATTACGGATTTTTTAATCAAAACTTAATTTAATAAAGGACTTATGTTTACCGTAGATATAATGGATCTTATAACTGTTTTACTTACAAATCAATTAAACTGAAAATAAAACGAGGTCTTGGAATTGAAACAATAAATCAAAGCATGTGACCATTCTAAACATGTCAGCAGTTGGACTACAATCCCCTATGGAATAAGTTGTATTTATCGAACACAGATGTCAGGCATCACGCCTTCAGTAATACCAACTATACACGTGGACATGGAATTACAAAATCCCTGTTCACGTTGCCAACAAACGTTTGTTCACAAAGCCCAACTCATTCTAGAAAGTAAGAAGTCCGAAGTGACGCGTGTCAAACGGTGGTCACTTGCTGATTTCAACTTTATGCTGTCCACTGCAGACCTATGAAACATACTGTCAACTACTTATGGAAAATGTTCGGTATTCAAACGATTCAATTCAACTTGTGTTTGAATGTAAAGTAGATTTCTTTGTCTGAAGAAATAGTAGGCAGTCGAAAGGATAAAGGCTGGACTCAATTTGATAATTCTCTATTATAAGTGGACAGAATATCCTAAATGGGGAGAAACAGCTATAGATTTTGACTAATTTGAAGAAAACATAGTTCACAACGTATAAAGGACTGTTTCGACACACAAATTAAGATCTAATTGGTTGTAGTTTACATTGAAAGTGGCGATTTTCTTGTATATTTTCAGTATCTACAAGGTGTATAAATTAAGTAACCGGACTGATTATTTAAATTTTTACCAACCACCAACATATATAGGGAGGTATTTTGATCATACTGATTTTGACATTTCGAGATTTCGATGGACCTCCACGAATTGAGGTCCCTACATAACGTTTTGATAATTTTTAGCATAATGTCTGTCTGTCTGTCTGTCTGTCTGTCTGTCTGTCTGTCTGTCTGTCTGTCTGTCTGTCTGTCTGTCTGTCTGTATGTCTGTCTGTCTGTCTGTCTGTCTGTCTGTCTGTCTGTCTGTCTGTCCGTCCATCTGTCCGTCCGTCTGTCCGTCCGTCTGTCTATTGGTCTGTGTACACGTGCAGAGCAAATTCGGCTAAAAGGATTTTTACGAAATTTCATATTTAAGCTTTTGACATCAATGGCACGAGTTGAACAACTTTTAGTAAAGATCGGTTGACAAGAAATGGCAGTTTACTCATGTCGGTTTTAAGATTTTTGCGAATATTTCACAACAGAGAAATATTTCGAAAAAAATTATTTAACAAAAGTTGATATAAAAGCAATAACTAACAACTTTTATTTGAGTTTTTTTTTTGTATGCAAATTATAAATACACATTATGAAATTGTCAACGTAATATAATACGTTATTGTGTTTTACAATAATAACTACTCTGCTGCTAAAATGTATTTTATACAAGTACTTTATGATGGCGGTAGTTCCTGTGATGGCCACAGCTGTTTTTTTTTTTCAAATAGAATTACCATTCAATATTGTCTCCTTCAAAATAACTTTCTTGGGATGCCACACAGGGCTGGAGACGGTTCTTCCAATCCTCATAGCAGTGCTGGAACTCGGATACTGGAATAACTTTCAACTGGTCGGTTACGGACGTTTGAACGTTTTTGAGCGTCCCAAAATGACGTCCCATGAGGTGATTTTTCAATCTTGGGAAGAGGATAAAGCCACAAGGACTCAAGTCAGGCGAATAAAGAGGCTGAGGAGCCACAGAAATGTTTTTACTGGCCAAAAACTCATTTATTGAAATTGCTGTGTGACAAGGCGCATTGTCATCCCCAATTATTTGGACAAAATCTGATAAACAGTAGTGTGAATCAAATTCAACTCTTCCTCGATCATTTTGACTGTCAACCGACGATCTGAATACTCAAGGTCCCGTATTCTGTTGACATTTTCATCGGTTCTTGAAGATGAAGGCCTTCCACTGCATGATTCATCTTCAAACAAGTCTCTTCCTTCTGAAAATGCTTTAAACCACCAAAAAACCAGTCTCGGACTCTATTGCTAGCCCTCGATATCGCGCGGGCGCAAAATCATCCTCGACTGGTAAATATTACTTTCGTCCCTTAATGTTTAAATAACTATTTTGCAACTCCGTGCTTACAATATTTACATATAATTTTTTCAAATGTTACAGATTTATATATTTTTTAATATGTACCCAAAATTTATTATAACTTACTAAATACCTATATAATCCTGAAACGTGTAAAAAACCATACTTCACATCAATTTTTATTATATATTTTATTAGCTACTAAATAGTTTTCGTTAGATATTCGCCGACAAAATTCTAAATCACTACCGCATTGACAGACCAGATGGTCTGAACCAAACAGAAGACCAATTCTACACAAATGTGGTAATCTGATCACTTTAACTCGTAAAACCTGACTAATTTTCAATGTACTGGAAATATTACTATCGTTAGTAACACCGAAAATTATATCGTAGTTTTTAGTCAGAAGTAATAAATAATATTTAATATATTAAGAACTAAAATATGTTTAAGGTAAACATAAAAAGGATACTTAAAATATCAACAGAGTTACCATATGAACAAGCCCTTTGTTCTGATTTCTAAAACGAATATCAATTTGTCAAGTTGTTAGAAATATTAAACAAAATTGTTTTTAAATCTAGAGAGTTTATTAATATACATACACACATCGGAAAAGTCTAGGAATGATGAAAAAAATATGAAAATATATTGCTTATTGTTCATTTAATGTTGTTTTTCAATTAAAGCAGGCAATTATGAGTAGTTGGCTATGGAAAACAAGTAAAAACAATAACCAACAAAACAAAACTAATACAAATTTGACAAATTTTATTCAGTACATGATCCGCAGGTTGATCATATGATTCATTTTAACTCCAAAACGTTTATATTAATAATTGCAGTGTTTTTAAGCAGTGACATTCTTTTTTAATAATGGAGCGACAGCATTTAACTATCCACGAGATAAATCGTGCGATGGGACTTCTCCAAACTAGTTTCAGGCAAGTTGATGTAGCCGAGCGGATAGGAGTTTCTCAAAGTGTCATCAGTCGGTTATAGAGGCGTTACAGGGAAACAGAGAGTCTGGCCGAACAACATCCGGAACGTCGTCGCTGTACAACAGCAGGTCAAGACAGATTTTCGGTCTTAAATGCTAGAAGCCAACCTACTAATACAGCACCCGAATTGGTAAGGGTGTTACAGCGAGCGCATAACTTACTCGTTAGTCGCGATACTGTAACAAATCATCTCCATGGAGCTAATATTCTATCTCGATGACCAATTAGATGTCAACCCCTCTCTAGAGGCAATCGCAGAGCAAGATTAGACTGGTGTCTCAATTTTCAATATTGGTATGATAATGATTGGGCTACAGTTTTGTTTACTGATGAGCGCAAATAGCCTTTATTGCTGTGCGCCAAAAATTTTAACTAACTAACTTTGTTTACTGATGAGTCAAGATTTGGAATTCATTCAGATCCTCGTTGATCAAGGGTATGGAGAAAATCCGGTAATTTGGAAAGTTTGAGGCACGTCCAGGAGTTTTCAGTTAGAGAGGTGGTACTATGGCATGGGGTGGGATAATCATTGGCAATAGAACTGATCTCATTTTTCCCAATGGATTTTTAACAGCACAACAATATTAAAATAAAACAGGTGCCGCAATAATATTTGAAGGTGCAGTACATAAATTCCGTCTACCAGGTATTGCCACTATATTCACCGCTGAAGCATTTTGCCTATTAAAAGCAACAGAACTGATACTTCGACACCAAGAAGGCTCCAATAAATACGCTGTTTACTGTGACTCCCTGAGCGCCATCCGAAATATACAGCAGCTATACCCAGGAAACTACATAACCCAAAAAACTAAAGAAAACCTACCATATTAGAGATATAGGCAAGGAAATCACGGTAGTATGGATTCCATCTCATATTGGTATAGATGGCAACAAAAAGGTAAATACAGAAGCGAAAGAAGCCCTACGGGAAGATATAACTCCAATACCAATCCCTACTTCCAACTTAAAAACGTCAGTCAAAAGAAATGTGCAAACAAAATGGCAAGACAAATGGAAAGACACAACTAACAACCTTGTCGTAAATGGTCATAAATCAAAGAAAGACCAGAACGATAGGAACCAAGACAAGACCGACGAGACCAAATAGTACTGACGAGAATGTGAAGGTCATATTATATTAACCCACAAGTACATATTCGAGAAAGAAGATCCCAGCACATGTCACAACTGTCATGTTAGGCTATCAGTGGAACATATCCTAATCACATGTCCAAAATACGATCAGCAAAAGCAGAAAAACAAGATCCCACCAACCCTTAAAGAAGCACTTTCACCGGAGGGAAAAACCGAAGATTCCACCATCGGCTTCCTGAAAGACATCAACATGTGTAGCAAAATATAAACAAAATACCATAAATATATTAGACTTGTAAACAATGTAATATGTAACCTTATAAGTACCAATATATAACCTGAGTACTATGGTGCTAATAACCTAAAATAATAAATAAAAAAAATCATCGTTTTAACAACTGTGAGCCAACACAGACACAACAAACTTGGTCGGATTTGTATGCGAATCTAAAAATCAACTCTACGATTACCCAAGAAATGGAAGGGCGGTAATCGTCTGTCATCAATTCCATACGTTTCTAGCCATCGCATTTCATCAATTCAAAATTGAATATTCGCACATGCCTATTCATAATAAAGACATAATCTCCCATCCTTTTCTGTTTCACAAATCTCCAATCTCTTCTTTCATGGACATCAATCTAGTCATCAAGCATCCATCCTTGTTTCTTTTATGTTGGATAGAATAGAGTTGCCTTTGTTGCACTCGTGTTTCCGAGGGCAGATGTGACAATATAACGCTATTGAATTCTAAAATCCGTAAACTAACATGATACGCACGCGCTAATGCTAAAAGCTGACTTAACTACCACAATCTCAGCTGTTAATAAAGATAAATTAACAAGAGTTTGTTTACAAAAGATTTAAAGAATCATTAGTTATTTTTTACTAATAAAATATTATGTTTGACCTCCAGCTGTAGAAAAATAATGTTATTCTTTAACTTTATTTGACTATAGGGAAATAAATTTAAGATCGTAACGCCGCGGTGTTCAATTCTGGAACGTAGGTAGAGGGTACTTAATGTTATTGTTATATAGCTGTGAAAGTGAAATTATAGGAAAAAATATGTTTTACTATATTTTGTGAACCTGTTTTACTATTTTATCAACAAGTAAATTAATACAAAGGAAGGGTTCGGGTGTAAAACTTGGTAACTGACATATTTTTCAAAACTGTATCACTGCATGTAAAATATGGTAAATGTCATCATAAACTAGATTTCACTTCAAATTTACAAAAAATATCAATAGATAGCTCTGGATGTATCATGTAATATGTGGTATCTGCATGTTCTCATTTTTGCAATATTTTTACAAAGTTTTAATGTCGTCTCTTGCAAAAATATTAAACTGCCAGATACCAGATTTTACTCCCGAACGCCTCATTAATGTTTATAAAGCCATATTTTTGCATTACACGTCTCTAAAAAAAATTAAAAACTATCGATTAAAATTAAAATTCAATAAATCAATTAAAAAGTCGGCAAACCATCGATAGACATGATGGTGCTTCATCGCCAAAAATCGAATTAAGTTCATCGATGCATTGTTGTTGGGTTAATCCACGTCGAAAGTTGTAAAAAATAATCGCTCGAAAATGTGCATGATTTAATTCCATTTTTAGCCGAGATGAATTTTTACCGACCGCCAACATATATAAGGGAGGTATTGTGATCATACCGATTTTGACATTTCGAGATTTCGATGGATCTCCACGAATTGAGGTCCCTACATAACGTTTTGACTATTTTTAGCATGATGTCTGTCGGTCTGTCTGTCTGTCTGTCTGTCTGTCTGTCCGTCTGTCTGTCCGTCTGTCTGTCCGTCTGTCTGTCTGTCCGTCTGTGTACACGTGCAGAGCAAATTTGGCCGAGAGGATTTTTATGAAACTTCATATTTAAGTTTCTGCCATCAATCACGAGTTGATCAACTTTTGGTAAAAATCGGTTGACTAAAAATGGGAGTTTACTCGTGTCGATTTTAAGATTTTTATGAATATTTCACAACAGAAAAATCTTTAGAAAAAATTTATTAAACAAAAGTTGCTATAAAAGCAATAATTAATAACTTTTATTTGAGACGTTTTTTGATAAAACGAAAAATTTCTAATAATTTTTGTAAAATTTTTCGAAATTTTTTTTAAGTCTCAATTTTTTCATACTTATATGTAACGTTTCCATGGTCATGATAAATAATATCTCTGTTAGAAAATATCAGGCCATGTTATTTCTACTCTGCTGCTAGAATGTATTACTTTATGAAGTACTTTATGATGGCGGTCGGTCCTGTGGTGGCCACAGCTGATTTTTTCAAGTTACTGTAAACAACACAAATAGCGCTCGTACGTCAAAACGTTCTGAGTACGTATACCGTTAAAAATGTCAAACTTTACGATAAAGGCATCAGTTTCCGGCAGCACTAGTTTAGCGCAATCCCGAAATATAAGAGGCAACCATCGTATAACCAAGGTGGGTTAATCTAAAATAAAAGCTTAATAAATTCTGAGTGATGCACATTAATGTGAACCGGAATAGTGTAACAGAAATTTTTGATCTCTAACAACGACGCCCGACGAAAATTAAAAAAGATTTAGACGCTGTTAGAGCAAAAAAGTGGCCAAAAATGTGTGTTGGCAGTCTTAATACATACAAAACCCAAAAATGTGTGAAAAATCAAACTTCAAATGAATTAATATCTTTGAAATTATTTTGCAATGGTCCAATATTAATGCGGACACCTTTATTTTGGACGTTTGCCATTGCTGATAGTCAAAGCCATTGCTGACGAGAAGTGATGAATCAAATCACTTCTCGTGATCGCTGAAGACGGAAACAGATTGTTGAGCAGTTTCCGAAACGTCCGAATTTTTTTTTTTTTTATATTCTCTTGAAGTATTATATCTTTTTGATACTCATTATATTGTACTAGTCTAGCCTAGTACTATCAGCAATGGCAAACGTCCAAAATAATGGTGTCCGCTTCAAATGAATTGTTTCATCTGTACATTTGTATTTGAGGAGAATAAAATGTAGAAGTGTCATTAAATCAGTAGTAGAGAGACACCAATAGATACGAGTAATTACCATCAAAATAATTACGCACATTAAAATCCCATATTAAATTAACACAATCAACCCTCGAGTAGATTGAAGTTAGTAACGGGCGTCGTCGTTAGAGGCGCTGTACACGCACGATGACGTGACTGTAATTGCTACGATGGCCTAGCAATGTTGCCAAGTTAACTTAAGCTGAGCTTAGCGATTAGGCACTAGATATTCATCATCAACTGATC
This sequence comes from Liopterus haemorrhoidalis, assembly GCA_963971575.1. Taxonomy (NCBI): domain Eukaryota; kingdom Metazoa; phylum Arthropoda; class Insecta; order Coleoptera; family Dytiscidae; genus Liopterus; species Liopterus haemorrhoidalis. The sequence continues at coordinate 42,076,917 of OZ020619.1, forward strand.
TAGTAATTAGATATCTGGAATTATGATTTGTGCTCACTCAACCAATGGTAATAAGGGACATGTAATCCAGTCATAACTGTGCTGAGCTGCGTGAATTTTACTTTGGAATTAATGATGGAATCGCGAGAGTTCCACTTTTATGGAAAACGCGATAAAATACTTCTTGTTATACAAATTTGAATAAACACCGAAAAGGGTAGCCTATTCATCAAGATACCTATCCAAAACTTAGGCGAGTATAGTTTTGTTAAAGTGGCAATTAAGAAAGCAATTATATCGTGAATGTTCGAGGTGTAATGATGATGATAGAGATATTGAATTAATGATTGAATGATGGAAATGCACTGGTTGCATTTTCAAATGCAACAATAAAAATGCTAATCTTCCAAATTTGCATCACATTATTGTTACCCATTAATGCAAATTCACAATATTGTTTTAACTAGACATTGAAGCTTTATGTAGCGTTTAAATGACCCCTCTTAATTTGCTACTCGACCGAATTATTTTTAATCGTTAAAAATGGAGAGATCAGCTGATTGAAAATTTAACTTGTCGATACAATATACCTAACACTTACAGACTACTATGGAGGATTTATTTGTGAACCGGAAGTCAATCTCGACTAACAGTATAGGCCAGAGTTTCCCAAACTGTGCTCTGCGAGCGTCTACTAGTGCTCCGCGATCTACTAGTGTTGCTATATATATAGCAACGATAGTGCTCCGCTGCGAATTCTTCTCGTGAAAAGTGCTCCGCGGCTCAAAAAGTTTGGAAAACTCTGGCATCAGGAACTCTGGTATAGGCTGTTCAAAACGTTTAAGCGCAACTAAATTAAATTTTTATTTTGTAAGTTGTCAGGAGCTATCTTTTTATTATTTGAAGTGTTCCTTTTCTAAACAAAATGATCAAAAGCCTCATTCAAACGCTAAAAGTTACAAGTTTTTAAAATCTACTTCTGCTTGAATCAAAGAAACAGAGTATACCTGTAGAACTGATGGAAGTATGAACGTGAATTATTAAAGAAAACCAACTGCAAATTATAATAACGATTGATTTATAAAAATATAGACAGGAGAAAGCAAGCCTGTAGCTGCAAACGTCAAATCGTCTGTACCTGCAATTTGACCGCTAGGCAAGTATATGGACGTGAGTTCAACTCCTGCTTATGTCAAATAATTTGTGTAAAAATATTTGTACAAATTACAGGTTCTGCATTTTTATTTCTATTTCAACTAAATCTCTTTACCAATTATTTAATCTGTCGTTTAATTGAAATAGTAAATTTGAATTAATTCCGTAAATAAAAGGTTATTTAGTGGTGTATAAAAACATAAAATGGCCTTAAATTGTGTGCATTGAAGATGAGTGGATGTGGAAGCTGTGTGTGGATGTCAATGCACAAATATAGAAGCGTTTTCCGGCTGTTTGAGGGATGATCACTTAATCAAAGCGCTGGCCTGGGCCTCAGGCAGATGTTCCGCACCCTTGTATACATGCAGTGAACAGATCACACACAGGTACGGACTCACACCATTTTAAAACATAATCCATAAATTAAAATATAAAAAAATTTTGATGAACTTATAGGGAAATAAATTTAAGATCGTAGCGCCGCGGTGTTCAGTTTTGGAACGTAGGTAGAGGGTACTTAAGTTATTGTTAGATAGCTGTGAACGTGAAATTATAGGAATAAATATGTTTTACAATATTTTGTGAACCTGTTTTACTATTTTATCAACAAGTAAATTAATACAAATGTTTATAAAGCCATATTTTTGCATGACACGTCTCTAAAAAAAATTAAAAATTATATTTTGTGAATGTTGTAGGTTATGGCGATAACATTTTCGTATTGGATTATTTAAAATATCGGCATTTCCAGATAAGAGAGATTCTAAGTGGTGAACTTTTAATCACTTACTTCAAAGTAGAAGTCGTTTGCATACTCTTTAAGTTTGTTTATGTCGATTTGTTTTTGTAAAGTCCAATAAAATGGATAGATCATATTGTTGTGTACCTATGTGCAAGTCAAGGAAAAACAGGAACCCTGAATTATCGTTCCTCAGATTTCCACCTATAATGTTATATTAATAACAAAACTTGGAATCGAGGAAGTTGTAAATTGTCGTAAAGCTTGGATTAGAAAAGAAAAATTTGGAAAAAAAGTGGGCCATTGTTTGAAAATTTGCTTACCCTTCCTCTCCTTCATATAGGGTGAATTTTTAATTCCTTTATAAACTTGAAATAATCCACTATAAAATTTTTTATCACCATAACCTACAGTACAAAATATAGTTTTTATTTTTTTTAGAGACGTGTCATCCAAAAATATGGCTTTATAAACAATTGTATTAATTTACTTGTTGATAAAATAGTAAAACAGGTTCACAAAATATTGTAAAACATATTTATTCCTATAATTTCACTTTCACAGCTATGTAACAATAACATTAAGTACCATGTTCTCCCCACGTTCCAAAATTGAACACCGCGTCGCTACGATCTTAAATTTATTTCCCTATAAATGATACAAAGAACTGATCTACGATCTTCCACCTATGGAAGATCCTCAATAATATGATTATTTATATTATAAATAATCATATAAAACATTCATTCAGATTAAATTTTATCCTTGTTTTGTCCATTTAAGGGTGCGCACAACCGTACAGTTTCCTATACAAGACTAACAACCTGAAATAAAATTAGTAACAATCTATACATCAAAATTTTCAGCGAATTTTTATCTATCTAATAGGATATTTTTAATTGTCAAAAGATCTATCATGTAATTGTAAATAAACAACTTGCGTTATAGACGCCATCTTGTAAACCATTCGACGCATATTTGTGTACCATGCGGCAAATTGTAGCTAAAGCTTCATTCTACAAATATGTTTGGAGATAATTTGTTCTATTGTGAAAATTACTTATAGTTATTGTACTTGGTAATCTACTTTTGCCGCCACCTCGAATCTGCCGCGGTTCTCAATATAGGTGCGGCGGATAAAAATGTTTCATTTTATGTAAAGAATACTTGTACCAAGTGGCATTTCATTATCATCAAGTAAAATATTTTTCGACGAAGGCTCTAAACTATAAACAATCTTGTCGAAAAAAATGTTAACGTATTATTTGAACATTTCTACACAAAACTATATAAATATAAAAATTATTTGAAACCCACACATATATTTAAAAAATTACAGAACATTGTTGTGTAATACCTATTATTAAGTTATTTAGCAATAACATTTTTACAATAATTTTTTCTACAATCAAAAATATCCTGTTAGATAGATAAAAATTCTGTGCAAAATTTGATGTATAGATTGTCACTAATTTTATTTCAGATTGTTAGTTTTGTATAAGAAACTAATAATCTCTGGGGGTTGTACGTAGCGTTAAGCCATTATGTGTCTACTAAGTTCATTCGAAATGTGATTTGTCCAAATTTAAATCATCGAATTTTCGTATTTGTGCTCATTAAAATATTAATGATATGTTGGAATACAATGTTTGGGACCTTAGAAATAAGTAGGTCAAAAAATTAGGATTCCAACTTGTTGTCAACAGGGTTATAATATTTTTTGCAACTATTTCAAAACAACATTACTATAACAAATCTCGTTTTGACTATTACATCCTTATATATGTTGAAGGTGCTTTTTGGATCTGTTTAAGCATTGCTAACTATTATAAGAGGTACGAAGGAGGTTAAATAAATAAAGATCACTCTACTCTAGAAATAAGAATATTCAATTTGAAAAACAACTGAATATCAAATAAACGACTTATTTAGAAAAAAAACATTTCTTTTAATGGAATTTCCTATGGTATTTTTATGAATATCCGAAACTTTAAAATTTTAAGAAATTCATAACTAGTAAACCAAGCCTTGAACAAAAATTTGTATAAAACTTAATTTGATGTATTTTTGAAGGTTTACCTAAATCTTTATTAATTTCTTTTTATTTATTTTTTTTTTTATTTTTATTTTTTTATTTATTTTTTTTTATTTTTTTTTTTTTTTTCAATGGTGTACCGGTTTCAAAGAGGTAGCATGAATGTAGCTAATAAAGCAATGAAATGTTTTTTTTTATTAGACATTTCCAAAACATCACTTGTTTTGGAAATAAACTCGTCAAGTATATCCTCAGTAAAACTAATTTCATAACCAAGTATATGGCCAAGATGATTTTTTCTAATATAGTATTTTCACTAATAATAAAGGTTTTCTTCTCTCTGTCGATTCATTGTCTTTTAGTTTAGTTCAACTTAATACCACCAGATAGAGTCTCTCTTATGACCAATTGAGAAGTGACATTACCGTTGGCGGCGCTGTAATACAAGGTAATATGGCTGAATTGTCTAGTATTCAGCTGTCAATATGCTAACAGGAAACAGTTTAATTTAAGCACAGTACATTTTTATTTTATGAAAATGTATCTATCGACATTCTAACAAAAAATCAACACTAGAAAATATGTAATAATTTCAAACAGTACTACAGTCACGTAGTACAATATTTGACCACCAGACTACGTATCCGAGCGTGTCAGTTCTCAATTGCCTATCAGTTGATAAATAATATAACCGATATTGTGAATCATTGCGTCACGAAAATTTTTATATGTGCAATCTAACTAAAAAATATTCTTTATCACATCTATAAAGCACCTTACTCAGTAGAAGATTCTGATAATAACTATGATATTTAAACATACTGCATGCCAATATCAACATGATACGGTCTATAAACTATTATTTAATAAATTCAAAACTATAGTTATATTTATTATTAATAATATTTATATGAGATTGTATTTTACTTTAAATTCCCATCATTCCCACGATAAATACTTTAGTTCAGCGGTTCTGAAACTTGTACAACACGAGGACCCCTTTTGAGATATATATATTTTTTTTTGCGGAGCCCCTAGTTTTTATATATTCATCTTCCGTTAATCGAATCTATGCAATTTTTAAGTATGTTGGATTTATTCCTATATTCCTATATTTAATTTATAGACCAATTTGGTTACATAAATTAAATTTAGTTATTTAAATGTCATTAGAATGACTTTTTTTTGTTTTGAACAGTGAGGTAGTCATCGATCCATAAACCCAGAAACTCCCAGGTGTCTGCAGACCACAGTTTAAGAAGCACTGCTTCAAATTCTTCTTCTTCAAGTGCCATCTCCGCTTCGAAGGTTGGTAAGTAACATAGTGATCTTAATCTTGAATGCTACCGTCCTAAAAAATCTACATTTGACATTCCAAACCGTAACCAAACCTTATCCTGCTTACGGAATCAAAGTTCCGTAAGCAGGATATTCGATGTATTCCTGCTGATCTCTAAATTGTATTTATTATTATGTATTAAATGGCCAAGATATTCAAACTTCTTTTTTTTAATTTGGAACATTAGTTATAGTTTTGTTCTCAACTTATGTACTTCTTTGTTCTTTGTTTTGCTGGTCAACGAAATGCACAATATTTTTCTGAAAATCCACATTTCAAAGTCATCTATTCTCCTACATAACTCTTACATTAAAGTCCAGGCGTCTACACCATACAATACTACTGGAAAGATGTAGCATTTTACTAATCGAAGCCTTAATTTGATTGGTAAGTCGCGAGATGTTAGAAGATTCTTCATTTTACCAAAAGCTTTGGATTAATAACCGCAAATATATTTGATCTTTTGTCAATCCTTGTCTCTTATTTGTCTCTTTCACGTCCTGAATGATATGTCCTCTTCACATCCAGAATCATCTTTTTTTCTCAATATTATTGTATACGATAACACTGAATCACGATCCATTGTTCCCTAACGCAAAATGATCCACTGATACCCACTACTATGCGTTTAAAAAAAAGCTGTCATTGAAAAAATTACAAACAATATTCAGATAAAATAACCATTTAACCGTAGGTGCAAGTGCCCATTATGTAGCTTTAAACTATTTAAAATTTAATTTAAAAAGTATTGTGGATAAAAAATACATAAATACAATGAATAATAAAAAAGGTCTATTACTATTACTTGACGAGAACATCCGAAAAAATTTATAAAATTTAATATTTTTGAAAAAGATTTTAAATTAAGCTTTACTGAAATATTTATGGAGATATACAGTTGGATCATTAAATCTTGAGCGTTACATAATGGAAAACAATGGGTTTTAAACTTCGTTACTTCGTTAGCCCGAACTCACCCGAGGAACAACGAAATTCTGATGCTAACTTAATAATTGTTATCAATTCATTGGCGTGTAGAGAAAATCAGTGTTCATTTAATAATTAATTCGTATAAGGTAATACAAATAGAATGTACGCCTATGTGTACATGTCCTCGGAAATAAATTTGATAACTAAATGTTTCTGTCAAGTATTGCATAACGTTCAAGCATTAATGATCGCACTGTATTATTAACATAAGGGACATACATGGTTATAGTAAAAGAACTAGTAATAATTTGGCAATAAAAACTTTCAAACAGAAGGTACAAAAAAATGTAAATATACTTATAAAAGCATATATTAAATTTAAGATAAGTTGTACAAAATATTTTTTTCACACCTATTTAATTATATTGCAATTATTAGCACTTTTTACGTGAAAAATAGTACTCATAAATAACTACATTGAATTATGGTTTCATAATTCACTGTTTACGACCAATCACAATCCTACATTTCTACATTTCTATAATTCACTCTCGCTGATCCAAGAGAGTGAGTGTAGGCTCTACTCTCATCGAAATACAGAGCGATCAACAAATCTTGACCGTTATGCAATACTTGACAGAAACATTTAGTTATCAAACTTATTTCCAATGACATGTATACATAGGCGTACATTCTTTTTTTATTACCTTATTCGAATTGATTATTAAATGAACACTATGTTTCTCTACACGTCAATGACTTGATAACAGGTATTAAGTTAGGAACACATATTTTCGTTGTTCTTCGGGTGAGTTCGGGCAAATGAAGTAATCTGATTGGTTCTTTGTTAAATTGGGATTTTCAGCTGTAAATTAGAATACAGTTTTGATATTTTTAAACTCATTGTTTACTTAAATGCCAAGAAATAATTATCACACGTTATACGAAATATTTGTATTTAAGGGCCGGTTTGTGAAAGCTTAACCGAGTTTAATCCATTGGTTAAACTCGATTACAATATAACAATCCCATAAGTAACCAAAGCAACCATTTTCTAACTATTTGGTTATAGTTAACTAGGCTTTCAGAAACCGGCCCTTAGTAGCAAAGTGCTGTCGTCGATTCGACGTAGCCGTTACATATTAACAACTAAGTTTCTGAGCCTTATGTTACCACTGGTCTCGTAAAGGTTTTATAGATTCGCACTTTGGTGGTTCTACTGACGAGTTTGGATTTAATTAGGTGTGCTATAGTAGAGGCTATAGTGAGGCTATATTAACGATTATTACCTAGAAATAATCGTTCTTTTAATCCCAATTTCTCTCTTCGTAAATGCATTATCGCGATAAAAACCAACATGCGGAAAAGGCAGTTATACAAGCTTATAGGGTTATTATGAACAAAATTGTTAAATGTAAAGAGACTGCAAAAGTTCAAGATCAAAACGGGTGCTAAAAAACTTTTAATACGCGTCATGTGGTAAGATATTTAAAACAATATGCTGAGGCCTCAGATACCGCTAGGTTTGCTATGCGTAGAAAAATAGATGCCTTTCTCGAGAACGTAAGAGGCCACACAGAACTGCGTACGCTATGTTCGCTGTTTAGCTACTAGTCCAGTAACCTTGTCATGATTATGGGGCAAAAGTTGCATCAAGTGGGGGTAGTTAGTTTCGTCTTTTTTTCTTGTATGGGATATGCCTGAGATGCAAAATCCAAGTTTTCGACCTCGGCAGCCCTCCGGAACACTTTTGAATTTCTCAAAAACTACTAAATTTTCGAACTTTTTTCGGTTTCTTACCATTATGACCATAAAGGAACACGTTTTTGACAAACATTATTCAATGCATTTTTAAACTAGATTAAATTTACTACAATTTAAGACCAGAATTGGTTCAGTAGCTTCAATAGTTTCTGAGATACAGCTTTTCAAAGTTTGAAAAAATCTCCAAACTTGAAAATTTTATGCTAATTTTCATGTTTCATCATATACAATTGCCTTTATATCTTCAACAACATGTCTAACATGAGTCAGTGAAGTAAACATTAATAAATAGAAGTAATGGTATCTATAGCATGTGGGTAAGAATTAATTATTATAAATAATGGTAACTTTCAACTACAATACGAGTGTAACAGTTTTTCGACGAAAAAATCGATGTTTTTAAAAAGTTTTTTGCGAATAACTCGAAAAATATGCATTTTATCAAAAAAACTGTAAAAAGCAAAATTGTAGCTTTTAAAAAAAACAAACAAAATCCTTTTTTTATTATTTTTTTACGACCAATACGAACCGAGATACGGCATGTTAATGGTTAACTTTTTTTCGCCAAATGCATAATTTGAAAGATTCAAAATCAAATAACAGGAAAAATTTGCATTTTTCGAAGAAAACTCATTGGATCTTTTTTAAAGTATTTGATTAGACCTTTCAAACAAAAAAAAAAAAAGTCTCTAGTATAAAAATTAAGCGACTTATGATCAAAATAAAGTCGGTACCTACTTTTTTCTACGAAAAAATCAGTGAAAACAACCCCCTATTTACCCCCCTAATTAAAATTGATCCTCACCCTTCTGTGGTTCTCTTCATATATGTATTTTCAGTACACCCAAGAAGTTTGACCAATTTAAAATGCCTAATTTTAAAAAAAATGGAGTTTAAAGAAAAAACGATTTTTTGCGATTTCGTATTTTTCACCCTTTTCTTCAAAATATCTCCGAAATTACTGGAGATACGAAAAAAATGATAGAGCACTAAATTGTAGCTTTTTTAATGACTTAAATTTCCCTGTGCATATATTTTCTGTACAGTGAATATTTCGCGAGATATAGTCGTTTAAAACCTCTATTTACAAGCGAACACCACCTTATTCGAGCCCTTCAAACTCACCCCATTTAAAAACTAAGGAATCTTAAGGAATTTAATTTACACAATCTTATAGCTCTTAAAAATCCCTACAAAATCGTTTTTGAAAAAACTTTCTATCACTAAAAATGAAGGAGCTATGTTTAAAAAACCAATATTTTTTTTTTCGAAACATTCGAATAGCACGGTTCGGAGCGTAATAATCTACATAACCAGTATTTTCGGCAGCAATATAAGGTTTTGCAATATTATTTTATAATTTTTGACAATAAGGAGCAGTTTTCACTTCTAAAAATAAACAGTGCCCATGAGCATGATATAGCATACAATTTTCAAGTTTGGAGATTTTTTCAAACTTTGAAAAGCTGTATCTCGGAAACTATTAAGACTACCGAGCCCATTTTGGTCTCAAATTGTAGAAAATTTAATCTAGTTTAAAAATGCATAGAATGGTGTATGTCTAAAACGTGCTCCTTTATGGTCAAAATGGGCAGAAAATTTAGCAGTTTTTGCGAAATTCAAAAGTGTTCCGGAAGGCTGCCGAAGTCGAAAACTTGGATTTTGCATCTCAGGCACAAGCCATACAAGAAAAAAAAACGAAACTAACTACCCCCACTCGATGCAACTTATGATGTACTAGGTTACTGGACTATACGTCGCTCTTTTTTTTAATTTGTGGCTATATTTCTCAGCATCGCCGATTACGGGTATAGGCAGTAGACAAACTTGCTCAAACTGGTTCGTAGTCAGAAAATATTCTTTTAATTTAATGAAACTCTTTTCTTTTCATGTTAATTTCGTGTAATCACTTTCTTTCGCGTTTATTAAGCAATGTAACAATAAACCTTCAACGTCGATATCATCACTTTCCCAGCACATACTACTCGCCAACGTCTTCTTCAAGACTGATGACGAGAGAAATAGAAATTTAATTCTTTTTCTCTGCGTCTCGTACGAATCATAGCCAGTGTGGCTAATTGGTGTAGTGACAGTAGGAAACAAAACGTACAAAGCATACGTAGCATCGCAGAGGAACTACTAATAGAGAAGGCATAACGTGAATTTTGCGTAACCTGAGGGATTGATAAAGACAACAATCATCTGTCTCAAACTAAAGTCGGCATGCGCAAAGATCTCAGAAGAACCGATCTTATTGGTTCGTCTGAGACAGAATGACGTTTATTACCGTAGGTGAACGGACTGAAAATGCGTTTTGTGCACATGTAGACTTTATTTTGAGGCAAAATATACGTATTTATATATCTTTCTTTGTCAATCCCTCTGGTTACGATATTTTATATGAGTATGAATGCGCGATGCCTTCTCTATTAGCGGTTCCTCTGAGTCTAGTATACATAGCGTAGCGCTCTGTGTAGCCTTAGCATTACATCTCTGTTAATGTGTACCTAGTAGGGACATAAATATAGTTACAATAATGAACGTATCCAATAAATATAATACAAATGAACGCACCCAAATTTAAACAGGTGATAATCGTGAGTCAACCTATACATTACTTTACTGTGGAAAGAATTTGATTTTGTGTTGTGTGTTACCATGGAATGGTCAGACAAAGAAAACCGAATTGCAGTTATTGCGCTTTATAAATGTAAGATGGAAAAATCAAACATTTTTAAGACGCTACATCTACTCGGCATTAGTCGAATGTTTGTGTATCGGTGCATTAAATTGTTTGAGGAAACTAGGGACATAAAAGACCGAAAAAGATCCGGTCGCCCGAGAACAGTACGCACGCCACAAGCTATCAAAGCTGTTAAGGCCAGAATAGCAAGAAATCCGTTGCGAAAACAAAAAATTATGTCCCACGAAATGAAAATTTCGCGACAATCAATGGCGCGCATTTTGAAAAAAGACTTGGGTCTTGGGCCCTTCAAACGCCGCACTGGATAGTTACTAACTGTGTCTCTTAAACAAAATAGGATCGAAAAATCGAAACGCTTGTTAATCAAGTACGCAGACGACAAACACAAAAAAATCCTTTTTACCGACGAGAAAATTTTTACTATACAGGAAAAATTCAACAAACAAAATGACAGGGTTTATGCCAGGTCATCTACTGAAGCCGGGGAAGTAGTTCCAAGGATAGAAAAAGGTCACCACCCAGCTTCAGTGATGGTTTGGTGGGGCGTTTCCTATGATGGAGTAACTGAACTTCATTTTTATGAAAAAGGGGTGAAAACTTCAGCTAGAGTCTACTAACAAACGGTCCTGGAAGATGTTGTGAAACCCCTCAATCATACTCTCTTTCAAGATCAGTCATGGACATTCCAGCAGGATTCTGTTCCAGGCCATAAGGCTAAGACAAGCCAAACGTAGCTTTTAAACAATGTTCCTGATTTTATCGGCGTAGAAGATTGGCCCGCTGCAAGTCCAGATTTGAATCCTTTAGATTACAAGCTATGGACCATTTTAGAGGACATGGTTTGCCACAAACGATATCCAAATATTAAATCTCTGAAACAGTTTTAGCTCGAGCTGTTGCCAATTTTCCCATGGAAGTCATACGTGCAACTATCGATGATTGGCCTGTACGACTTAATGCCTGCATTAAAGCCAAAGGTGGCCATTTTGAATAATTATACCAATTATGGATAACTTATGTATAAGTACAAATGTCACTAAAATTTGGTGAAAAACTTAATTGTAGTTTTAATTTTATTTAATAAAATATTTGTAACAGTATTAATGTCCCTACTAGGTACAAGTCTGCTCAGATTAACCCTTTTAAATATATAATTTTATCAGTTATAATATTAAATTTAAAAATCCTTATTCCAGCCCTGTAAAAATCCCTGACTATTGTCACATATACATGTATGAAATGATATAAACACCCATACACAGTTTAGCTTACACAATATGTGTAGGTCACATTAGGGGTAGAGAGATTTATGACAGAACGCACCCCTGTCCAGGGGGCGAAGGAGAGCGGGGAGAGTCAATTGTAGCGTGTGTCATGTGACATGCTAGTTTTATGAAAGTGTGAGAGGTTATAGATAGTGGCTGTCAACATCACCTGACGGCAACTTAACTAATTACTAAGGGATGAGATGACTTTAAAAAATTAGCCTTTTTAAAAAGCAATTTAAATCTATACAGCAATAAAATTAAAATTAAAATAGGGTATAAAACATCTTGAGGATTTGGAAAATGAGGATGTGGTCTCTCTCCAAGAGGCGCACACCCAGGGGCAACTCATGAGTTTGAGTCTCACCCACCAACATTCAAATTGCCCGTTTTTAAGGGACTAATTTTACACTGTTTAAAATAAACATACAAGTTCCTGGAAACAGAATAAATATTTTAGCACCTTTACAGCAGAAAAAAGTATATAATAATTATAGATGTATTACGTTATTGAGCACTAATGAAGATTCTAGAACAAATCATCGACAAAAAAATAAAACCTATAATTGAACAAACATTGGATGAGTTGCAAAGCGGATTCAGAAGAGGAAGAAGTATTCACGACCATATTTTCACAATAAAACAACTAATAGAGAAAACGTATAAACAGAATACTAAGGTTTATCTAGGTTTTATCGATTTAGAGAAAGCGTTTGATAGAGTACCAGTCAAGAAACTGTGGGAAATACTAGAAAATAGGGGAATTAGTAGCAAAATAATAAGAATAATACGGAAAGTATATGAAAATAATCGTAATGCCATAATTAATAACAGTCAACAGACGAGTATTTTTAAAACGGAAGAAGGATTAAGTCCAACGCTGTTTATAACATTTATGGATGAATTATAAAAAAGTGTAAAAATGAAACAACAAAGTTCAAGGTTGGATATAGGAATATGCGAATAACTGAAATATCGGAAGAAGTGTTTACTGACGACGTTGTAATAATAGCAAAAGGACGAAACGAATTACAGCAAAATTTAAATGTATGGAATAGAATATTAAAAGAATACGGTATGACAATGAATAAAAATAAAACAAAAGTTATGGTAATAGGAACAGATGAAATCATAAATATAAAAATAGACGACATTAATATTGAACAAGTTAAGAATTTCAAATATTTAGGAGTAGAGATAAGAGAGGATGTAAAACAAGAATGTGTGAAGATGTGTGACTAAGATGGATAAAATCAGATATACAGATATAAGGAAAGAACTCAATATAGAACCAATAAAACAATTTATAGAAAACAGACAACTGGCCAACGAATTATGATCGTTGTCAGAAAAAGGATGATAGTCAAAATTCAGAAATAGACAACATAGGAGAAAGGAATCAGAGGAAGGATAAGGAAGCAATGAAAGCATAAAAGCATAAATAAGACCTAATGACAATAGTGAATATAAATTAGCTAATTGTCCTTAAAGATGGAAAGTGCTGGCAGGATTTTATTGTGTAAAGACTCACAACGGGTTGTAGCACTGCAGGAAAAAGAAGAAATCAAAATGAAAGTTTCGTAAATCGCGGTATAAATTTATAAATTCTTGTGTTGTAAAACAATATCAAAGATTAATCTAAGCATAAGCTGCAGTTACTGGAAGTTTGTCACGGTTATCGGTGGATGTCCTGTTGTTGCGCACAACATGTCCCAGTGGCTGTAGAGGTTGTTAAACCATGCATTGTCTCGTCTTACATGTTACGTCTGGCAGCAGTCATTAAACACGACATAACACCCGATGGTCAATCACAGAATGCAAGAACTCATTCTGAATAAGCATTACTTACATCTAAGATGTTATTAAATACTTTGTACTACACTTTGTTTTATTATTTACTTAGTTACGTAATTGGATTACATTATTTCCATTTCATTACATGTGGATGGTTGATATTAAGAGAATTTCCGGAAATTGGTTATTGTTAGATTAAGGCAGAAAGTGTGGAGGAATAATTGAAAGAGTATCGAGTATGAGAAAAAGGAAGTATGAGAAATAAAGATTTATGGTAATTGTTTAATATTAATATAAATCGAACAAATACAATAATACTGTGCAGCAGGCGAGCAACCTGAATTTTTTCTTGGAGAGGGCGTCAAAAGCCATTAGGTTTTTTTAGGATTTTGTAGGTATGACCAAAAAACTCTTATACCATCATTTTGTTGTCTGTCTGTCTGTCTGTTCGGTAAATTTTGTAGCCAAACGGCTAAACCTAGAGAGTTGAAATTTGGCATGCTTATACAACTCTTTGACCCGCACATAAAAAATTACTAAAATATCTAAAAAACATATCACCCTAAAAATATACAAATATAGGCTCATCGAAAAAAAATAATATTTTTTTAAAATTCTGAGTAGGGTATCAAATGAAAGCCCTTAGTACGTGGATTAACGATCAAAATTTTATTTTTGCAAAATAAATTATTTAGATGCGATTTTTGCCAAAAATGTGCAAAAAAAAATTGTCCCATCCCCTGTAAGCCAGAGGGGGTAATCTAAAAATCTGAAAAAATTCTAAGTAATGAAAATTGGTGTGATCCGGAATAGTACAACAGGAATTTTTGATCAGATTATGTTTTCGGAGAATACCGCATCTTTTCTAGTTTTTGGTTGACGATGTAAAATACGTTATGTAACACATTAAACCAGTAAGCATTCATAGTCTATTGGTTAGCCTTCTCGCTTCCTAAGCTGAAAACTAAGGTTCGCTTCCAGGCTGGAGAAAATTTTATTATTTCTATTTTTTTTTTTTTTGCTTAAATTATTTTGTCAAAATTCTAGTTATATTTTGGCAAATATTGCATTTAATTTTTAAAAGCGTAAATTAAATAATCAGCGGTAATTGTTGCAATTATAATTTAATTCTATGTTTCAATGTATACGAAAGCAGAGGGGTGGAACATATGACTTAAAACAACCAATGGAAGCCATAGACGCAATTTTCAAAATCTTAATGAATCTTGCTATATATATGTATATATATATATATATATATATATATAGTTGAAATGTAGTTCTTGACGAAAAATAGTATAAGGAGAAAAAAAAGTTCTTATTTACTCTTCAAATTTATTAAATTAAATAAAATAATCCTATGAGACGTTTCGACTGGGAAATCCAGTCATCTTCAGTCTAAAGTTTATAAACAATAAAATAAAAAACTTCCAACATTATTAAAACTAGACAACTGGAAACACGTAGAGGTGTGACTATATATATATATAAATAATACAAATAAAACACTATCTTGTATATTTGTCAAATTTATTAAAAACAGACAGACCGATAGACATCATGCTAAAAATAGTCAAAAGGTTCTAGACCGGGAGCTCATGACAGTTTTTGGTCTCCGATTGCATACAGCATGCCTTTTGGAGGAGAGAATATTTACCCTGTGACAACAAAAAAGGGATGGTACTAAACCCCGGCACGCTTTCCGGTCATAGGGAAAATTGCATTTCCACTTAAACACAAAATTTTTGTGCTTTTCTCTGATTTAATATTGCTTGCCCTTTTGTCAAAAGAAAGTTATAACAAATTTAAAGTCTTTTAAATATATGCATGCGATTCGGAGGGTCCCAAAGGGCTCAAACGGTCATGTGATCTTGTAATAAAAAAATATGATTTTCCGCGTTTTCATACAGCATGCCTATAATTAAAAGACTTTAAATTTGTTATAACTTTCTTTTGACAAAAGGGCCATTACTGTAATGTTAAAACCAGATGTAGGTCTTAGATGTACAATAACATCCTGTCAGGACTTTATGTCCTTAACGACAATTAGCTAATTTATAACATCTCTAGTAGTTATTATTCATTCACACCACTGTTTTACCCCCTCTCGTTTTCCCTTTGATTCTCCAAACTTTTCTGTCTTAACTAAGCTAACAATCGTTTCCATCAATTATGTTGGTATCATCCATTCATACATTAAACGAATATCAAATATTAACAAGTATGAGTCCAAAGCTGCTAATAGCTTTAAATATTGGAAGCTATAAATTTTTATTACAAATGACATTTTAAAAAGTAATTTTTAAAAATTCTGAGAAGAGTTATTGAAAAGATTTTTTATTTTTATTTCCAAATTGTTTGTATGTTTTGTTTTCAGTCAATTGTTTATCTCGTGTAACGTGAGAAGAGACTTGGTCATTAAGTTCCCAAAGGCATCTCAGTGTATCTTGGACGTTGGTTCAGCGTAAAATCATATTTTTATGACAAAGATTTAACACGCTGCCATCATGAGACTACAACAAATGCCGATTCATGTTTTGTAATTTAACACGTTGCCCATCGCATTCACTTCCACGGAACGAAACATATTATAGGCTTATGTCTTCGCATTTTTACAATAGATTTAATATTTATTATTTTTGGTTATAGCTTTAATTATTGTTAACTTTATACGCACAACTAAAAACTATAGACAGAAAGTTGTTAAATGATATAATTTTGTTTCACAGATTTATTTATTAATCTGCATTCACAGCTGTTAAATTAGTCGACTATAGACATAGTTGTTATACGAAATGCAATCTTTTCTCAATCTTTTTATTCTCGTTTTTTTTTTTTTTTTAATTTAACCCTTTTTGGTAAAAGGGTGCGGGATAAGGACTTTTGCACATTTATGGCTAAATTCGTGTTAAAAGAAACGAATTTCAAAAAACTATCTATCGTTGCGTAATCTACGTCTTAAGAGCTTTCTTTTGATACCACACAATACATTTTTTTTTAAATATTTTATTTTGATCAATGACACAAAAATATCGACATTTTTCGAAAAAATTATCTGATGAATCCCGTTGGGTGATAGGGTGGGGTACAACATAAGTTTGGCATTTTTGGCAAACATCCAATAAAAAAAAAATATTTTAGAAAAATAAAAGATTTGTGAATTTGTCGATCCACGCATTAAGGGATTTCATTTGGTATACCACTCAAAATTTTTAAAAATATTTATTTTTTATTAAATACATATTTGTTTAAATTAATCCCGCGCAGTATTTTTTTGAGCTCTCTATAGTTTTCCTATATGTGGGTCAAAAAGTTGTACAAGTATGCCAAACTTCAACTTTTTATGTTTCAACAATTTCTACCGTACAGACAGACAGACAGACACATGAGTGACGTTATAAGGGTTTTTTGGTGGTCATACCTACAACCCCTAAAAATGTTTGAAAAGTTGTTTCTTTTCAAAAGCTCGATCCAAAGATAGCCAAAACAACACACGTTCCCATTTTAAAAATCAGAATTGTTCTTGGTATCCTGTACTTTCGATTTGTTTTGGAAAATTTCAATATACCATTCTGTCTGTCGGTTATTCTGTACGGGCATCACACAAAAATGGCTGGGCGATTTTTATGTGATTTTCGACCCACGTTAAGGTGAATCCTGGGTATATTATATTGCAGGGACTTAAGAACGCGCTGTTTCTCCCATGGCTAGCTCTGTGTTGCTTGTACAAGGGTGAGTAAAAGCATAGATTGTTTCACTTGTACGCTAGATAGAAAGTTAATTGGCCTTATCCCGTACAAAGAACGGGTATTCTGCTAGTAATAAATGTATCTGTTACACAAAACGGTATGATTTAACAATCTTCTATCCTTAAGTGAGTTTCACAAGTTATATTCTCAACAATCTAATATGTTAAAAACTAAATAAATAGAAAAAGTTAAGCATTATGATGTTCATAATCTTTCTCATAATGGAGTAACTAATTTTAAATAAAAACACTAATTTTTAAGACAGTGAACCCTGATATCTCGATACTTCCCATCATACTATCTTGCTTCAAGTCCATGTGGCGCTTAAACCAGATAGATGTCGTGAGAACACCCGCAGTGGTTAATAGAACCACTTGTGGATACAACCACTGCACTGTTACACAGCTACTGTTTACTCCCTTATCGGGATATGGGGGAAGACCTGGATGAGTTCATTAACAGGTTGCTGACCGAGGAAAAATGTAATTTTTTTATTTATTAAACCACATACCAAAACTAACATAAACGAGGATTTCGTAGGTAAGAAGTCTTGCATCACTCTGTAGTTTTTACGTTTCTCAATTTTTATTATTTTGTTGTTGTTTATTCAGGTATTTTAAATGCTTCTTTGTATAATAATGTTATACAAAAATATATTTTTAACCAAATCATTAGTAATATTTTTAGTTACTTTCACAGAAAGTTGCGGTGAAATTATATAACACTAACTATTTGCTAAAGGTTTTTTAATTTTTTCCTTCAAGTTTAAAATTACTGTAAATTGATTTAATATTATTGTCTTGAACAGCTCTTGTTATAAATTATGTCCAGAGGTGTATTCGGAACTCTGAATATCTATGTTGTAATTGTATTATATTTTAACTATTAATAAATAAATTTTATTATAATATTATTTAACACTAACTATTTAACTAGCAGCCTCTGATACGCTAATTATGCAAATGTTTAGTTTTAAGAAAGGATTCGATTTCAACATTAAGGGATTATTTACTTAAAGGCTATGGAGCATTCCCTTACACCATGTTTCCCAACCTTTTTCTCCTCGCGAACCCCTTATAAAATCCGAACGAATTTGGCGAACCCCCTGTGTCAGTGTTTCTCACACTTTTTATGTTCGCGGCACACTTTTGACGTGTAAACATTTTTTTGCGGCACAGCTATGAGTTATTGAATATAGGTTTAAATGGAAAATTGGAAAATTTCGCAGCACACTCCTAGAATTTCACGGCACAGTAAAGTGCCGCGGCACACCAGTTGGGAAACACTGCCCTATGTAGCCGTTAATGACAGGAAAAAAAAACAATAAAATTTGGTGGAACATTTATTTTCCATATTTTCCATGTACAAACATTAAAAAGACTAAAATGATAGCTATAAAAAATGAATACAATTCAATTCAACAGACCAACTGGTTCTTAATTAAGCATACGTTAAATTTGAAAAATCTCTTAGTTAAATGGGATATTTGTGGCCGTTTGATGGAACAAAGCAATTCAAAGTTTGGCTCAATATCCGACAATTTCAGTCTTAGATCAGGTTCTGCATTTAACCTGTTTCTGTATTTATCTTTCAGATAAGTATATGTTGTGCAAAAGGGTAATAGAACTTCAATGGCTTTTTTTGACAGAACAGGATATTTATTTTTAATTTGTTTTATGCGTTTAATTTTCTTTAGCGATTTAAAATTCCTCCATTACAATATTATTTTCGCGAACCCTATTTGTACACCCCCGGAACCCCTAGGGGTTCGCGAACCAGCGCTTGGGAAACGCTGCCTTACACCAATCAACATTGGAGCCTTTTTTGAGCTTCGATCAAATTATGCGGAATCCATCGGGAACAGATCTTTTTCACAACTAAATGTTCATGCAAAATCGAATGTATTGCAGTCTGTGATATGCCCAAGGATGCCTCTATCTCACAGTAAGTCACATGCCGATCTTCTTCAATCATTTTGCGCACAATATGTTTTTTTTTCTGAATCACAACCAATTTTTGTCGACCTTCGCGAGATTCAGCACTGACGGACGCACGACCACGTCGAAATTCTGCAAACCAATTGTAAACAGTCTTTTCTGATGGTGCTTCATTACCAAAAGTTGAACTAAGCGAATCTATGCATTGTTGTTGAGTTAGATCTTTACTAAAATCGTAAAAAATCATCATCTTTAGTTTGAATTTTATTGTGTTATTAATTTTGTTTGTGCAATTTTTCAGTGATATTGATTAGTTGTGTCTTGGTAATAACATAGCTGTTGTAGGTTGTATTGTAAGGTGGAACCCCCATTGAATCAGGCGATTCCTCATAAAGCTATGGCGGTCGTAAGTCCGTAAATCACTGGCAACATGCGAACATAGATAATCTTTACAAGACCTCACAGCCTACTGTAAGGTACTCTTATCAAAATGAACACGAATGACAGAAAAGGACAATATGGAGGGCAAGTTTATCTCGCGTGACGTAAAGGGTGTGATGACTGTATCGCATGACGGTCCCGTCATGTAACCAAAGCTACCGTGCTCATACATCGCATGTGTTTCTCTCCATCGCAAATATCTCCCCGTCTGCTCCCCGACAATCTTACGGATTATAGGAATACGTCTTCTGCATAACCATACACATGCTTGTGTGTGTGTGTATGTATGTGTAGGTGTGTGTGTTCAAATCTTATATTTATGTCGTTGTATATGTATTTGTCAAAAACGTCAATGCAATTCAGTAGGGCCGTAAACAAGGGTTCATAACGCCAGTGGCAAGTGTCCAATTTGCGCCCTCTCTAATATTTTAGCGCACTTATTTCGACGACTTATGAGCAAAAAAAATCAGCTGTGGCCACCACAGGAACGACCGCCATCACAAAGTACTTGTATAAAATACATTCTAGCAGCAGAGTAGAAATAACGTGACCTAATATTTTCTAGCAGAGTTACTATTTATTATGACCATGGAAATGTTACATGTAAGTATAAAAAAATAGATATATAAGGGAGGTATTGTGATCATATCGATTTGGACATTTCGAGATTTCGATGAGCATTCACGAATTGAGGTCCCTACATAACGTTTTGACTATTTTTAGCATGATGTCTGGCGGTCTGTCTGTCCGTCCGTCCGTTTGTCTGTCTGTTTGTCTGTCTGTCTCTCTGTCTGTCTGTCAGTCTGTCTGTCTGTCTGTCTGTCTGTCTGTCTGTCAGTCTGTCTGTCTGTCTGTCTGTCTGTCTGTCTGTCTGTCTGTCTGTCTGTCTGTCTGTCTGTCTGTCTGTCTGTCTGTCTGTCTGTCTGTCTGTGTACACGTGCAGAGCAAATTCGGCTAAAAGTATTTTTATTAAACTGCATATTTAAGCTTTTGACATCAATTATTTATTATTTTTGAAAAATTCCATGCCTGAACGGAATTCGAACCCGAGACCTTAACAACGCAGAGCACATGTATTACCACTACGCCACGCCGGTAGGCAAACAAAAATTAAAAGTTGATCATATTATAAAATAGTATTTTATTAGTCTATGACACAGCGATTTAGTAGCCTATGTATTTTTTAGGAGAACAATGACATCGTTAAAATGGTCTCTTAATGCGGCAACTTTGGTCTAATTTAAAAAAAATAAATAAATAAAAACAACTTTTCTTCCTTAATCTACGTCGTAAGAGCCGATGAGCCGACGTCTTAACGACACTAAAAATGCGACAAAGGTCAAAAAACGAAAAAATTCTTATTGAACTATTCCGGTTCTCATCAATGGACATTGTTGGCATTTCTATAAATAATACAAAACTGTCAAAAAGGCTGAATGAATCTCTATTTACTTAACTCTTTTATATAATCTCCTGTGTTTGAAATAGCATGCGTTTATCAAAATCCCCCTTTCGTCTCAATTACCTGACAACCCTTAAAACAATTACAGCCTGTTACCGTAACCTGTTACCGTAAAGTTAACTTAACGCCCTATTCATGCATTATTCAGTACGTAATTGCAAGACAGTGTTGTCCACTCTGACACACGAGTTATCTTAAGTGTCATCGCTAAGACGGTAACGTCACTACAGCCCCGTTTCCTGGGGTGTTTTTTGTATAATTTGATGCAAATACACGGTAATTATGGACTGATAGATTAGAGATACTATGAAACACTTTCAGCTTTGTCCTTATCTATGAGGATGTAATCAAAAAATCAATGCTGTTACATGACTGACTTTTAGATTTTTATTTAAATTTTTACAAAATTTTATGATAAGAAAGGTGAATTAAAAGGGTGAGTATATTTAAACAAAAACCTGCAAAATATCTTTTTTAGGATATCGTATATATCAGCGTTTCCCAACAGGGAGCACGCGAAACATTAATAGTGTATTTGGCTCTAGTGTTACTACGCAACAGACAATATTAAATTGGTTAGCCAAATTTCGTACATGTAACTTAAAAACGAAACAAAAAAAAAACTGGCTTATCGATCACAGCAGAAATATACTGCAACCAACTGGACGAAATGATGCAAAGACTTAAAGAAAACCAGCCTAGATTGGTCAACAGATCGACTCCTATCTTATTGCATGATAACGCTAGACCACACATTGCACAAATGACTGTGGCAAAACTACAGGAATTGGAGTTGGAACTTCTTCATCATCCTCCATACCTACCAGACCTAGCCCCCCCTGACTACAAATTCTTCCGCAATTTGGACAACATTTTAATAGGAAAACAGTTTCATTCCGACAATACTGTAAAACTGGCCTTCCAGGAATTCATTGATTCTTGTCCACTAGGGTTTTATACCACCGGCCTGAATAACCTGCCGCTTAAATGGCAAAAATGCAAAGATAATATGGGTGCATACTTTGATGAATAAAATAATTCCTTATATTTGTAACTTATCAACCAACTTTGCCTTTTTTCTACAAATTTCTTCATTGACTACCTAATATATATTTTTATTTTTTGTTTAATAATAATGAATTTATTTTATTTAATAATACAATTATTCAAAAAATGTGTTTGTTTATTTTTTTATCCAAATAAAGAGTATATTTGTTGTCCGTAGCGATTTTTTTCGTGAAACATTTTTTTTTTCTAGTGCGTTCCAAAAATTAGTGACATTCATTTCAAGCAACGGTGTTGCTATCAGGTTTTGCTTCCAACTTGGGAACAGTGCAAAGGAAACTTTTGCAAAACTTCAGCAGGCCTACGGAGACAGTGTTTTTTTAGGAACCCAGGTTTTTTGGTGGTTTAAGGCATTTTCAGAAACGAAAGGCCTTCATCTTCAAGAACCGATGAAAATGTCGACAGAATCCGAGATCTTGTGCGTTCAGATCGTCGGTTGACAGTCAAAATGATCGGGGAAGAGTTGAATTTGACTCTACCGTTCATCAGATTTCGACCAATTACTTGGGGATGAGAAAATCGCATTGTCACACAGCAATTTCAATAAACGAGTTTTTGGCCAGTAAAAACATTCCTGTGGCTCCTCAGCCTCCTTTTTCGCCTGACTTGCGTTCTTATGACTTTTTCCTCTTCCCAAGATTGAAAAATCACCTCAAGGGACGTCATTTTGGGACACTCGAAAACATTCAAACGTCCATAACCGACCAGATGAAAGTTATTCCAGTATTCGGGTTCCAGCTCTGCTATGAGGATTGGAAAAACCGTCTCCAACGCGGTGTGACTTCCTAAGAAAGTTGTTTTGATAGAGACAATATTGAACTGTAATTCTATTCGAATATATATTTTTTTTAAATCATTCCGGTTACTTAATTTACCCACCTCGTATATATAAATTGAAGGAAATGTAGCAATTGTAGGTATATCCTGCTAGGATAGTAAATCTGGAGAAGAAGAAGATTTGATCTTTTATTTGGTTATCCCTTCGCTAGTCGGTATAAAATTGAATTCTAAATTTTCTTACAATTGTCACAAAACAATTTGAACAAAAAATTAATTCAGTGGCAACAAAAGGGCTGATGAAATTTATCATCTGAAAAGGCTAACAGTAGTTCTAAAACTATTACTTTGACTGTCAGTTTAATTACATGAGTTCCCCTGAAGTTAATATGAAATCAGTGATAACCTTTTCCCAGTGGTCATCTGTCTTCTGGCCTATTGTTCGTTGGCGGCGATTGCCTTATTGAAATAGCGGGTTTTCCACACGCACGCATCGACCCTCTTACCCTCTTGCCATGATAACGATTCGCGTGACTTACTTAAAGTGTGTTTCTTGAATACAGTTGTTCCTTAACGAACTGTCCATAAAATTTACCTCTTATGCACGTGAGATTTTATGTGGCTAAAATAAAATTAATGATAATAGCTTAAGTGAAAAGATAAATAGATTTTACGAATGAAAAATTATTCATGTAAACAACAGAAATATAAAAAGAATTGAATCGTACAACCGCATATCCCCTGAAAATACTTGCGTATAATAATAAATATAATAATTAAATAAGAATAACTAGAGACAATAAAATATGCAATGCAAACTAAGAAACACATTTGTTGATAAAAAAAATATATATATACGAAGAATTTCGTAAAGATACATATATACGAGAGTTATTCGTAAACTAAGGTCCGAATAGCTAATCGTATATCGCGCGAAAATTGAAACGTGCATGCGCACTGGTTCCCGGCATGCCTTGCGCGTCAAACGACGTCATTTGCATTGGTATTGTTGCAGTGTGCTGTTTGCAGTGTCAGTTCAAAATGTTTAAAACAATTGATCAGCCCGCCGACTGTGAAATACGTTCAGTGATTCGGTTTTTGACAGCAAGGAACGTTTCAGCAGCGGAAATTCATCAAAAGATAAGTGAAGTTTATGGCCCCAATGCGATGAGTGACTAAACTTTGACGTGCAATACAGAATAAGCAACGTGGCGTTCTGACGTCTGGCGTTTTGTTGCTGCATGACAATGCCAGACCCCATTCACACCCAAATTCTGATCAGATCTTTTGGCTGGGAACAGATTGACCAACCACCGTACAGTCCAGACTTGGCGTCCAACGATTTTCACCTGTTCCGCTACCTAAAGGAGTTTCACGGCGGCAAGCGCTTCGCCACAGTTGACGAGGTGAAAGAAGCAGTTGAAGACTGGTTATCCTCACAGGCGCCAGACTTCTATGACTTAGACATACTAAAGCTTGTAGAACGTTATGATAAATGTTTAAACAAAAATGGAAACTATGTAGAAAAATAGAGAAAGATGTAAGGAATTAAATAAGAAAAGTTTTTTGAAAAAATCTGTGATGGTTCATTTTTTATAATGAATCGGACCTTAGTTTACGAATAACCCTCGTATGAACGAACCGTTTAATAATCTAATGTGATTTTATTCATTTTATCCAAGACTAAAATAAAAACTGGCTCTGAACCCAAAAGGAGCAAAGCGAGTATAAAGGATTCCACACACCAAAGCGGCCGCGGTGGCGGCCACGGTGGCGGCCACGGTAGCGATCAGGTCTCCTCACACTAACGCGGTGGGAGTGGCGGTAGCGGTAGCGATCAGTTAGTGAATCACGGTATATAGTTGTATGATAATATTGGACCTTGCTTGGGTTATTTCATTTTTCCCCTTTGGAATGTTAAAATTTAAAATTCCAACAATGAAACCATGGAAACGAATGACATATGTCAAACTTAAATTAATTTTCTTACATATTTTAATGACAAAAAATAAATAAATGGGATATTTGTATTAAGAATGACACAAAAAATCAAAATATAAAGAAAATGACAGTTTAAAATGATATTAACCTTAACCAAAAAATGTTTGTTGCAAGTATGATTTACAAAGCTTAAACAAAACGGCTGAAAAGCATTATTTAAACGATGAAAGTAACTAGATTGCAAAATCTAGTTCCGCCTAATCGTTTGGAACAGACTTTACTATCAATTTCCAAAACTTTTCCTATTTCGTCCCACACTTTATTTGTTTTCCTAATATTCTTGTAATCAGGATGTGCTAAGTCATACAAAATTAAATGATCCTTTACTGATCTATGATTTTTTCTGTTAAATTATCTATTTTCGACATTATTTTCTTAAATATATTCACTCTGTGGTATATAAACAATGAATATCGCGCGGCCTAACGCAACTTGTCGAGTTTGGCCGCCAGTGTTTGGTGATCGCTAGAATGAACGCTGCTGTCGGTGGCGTTCTCAGATAGCGGAACGCTTGTATGTGCGTGGTCTCATTGTATTGTATAGGTTGCGTTAGGCCGCTGCATTATCGCCACCGTGGCCGCCACCGCGGCCGCTTTGGTGTGTGGAATCCTTTAAGCAGTACATTTTGATTACGGTTTTAAAAGGTGTACAAAATTCCAAAAAAGAACATGCTTAGTTACTTTCCCTAAAAACAAGAATGAAAGTAACCAAGCAGTGTATTTTATATCGAGAATGAATTCGTCCAGATTAATTAGATAATTTTTTAGTTCTGTGTAAGCGCTTAGTCATTTTCTAGAAAGAAAATCTAAATTTCAGATATGATAGATATATAAAAATTCGCCGAATCGATTAATTCTAAGAAATAAAATGTGAATAAGGTAAAATTACGAACATAGAACTCACATAACCTTACCCCTAAATGTATATTTCCAGCATAACAAAAATGTGAATTGGGAAGTAGTATCTAAAAATGTCAATTCATATACACTATTTCAAACGTTTAAGCGGAACTAACTGGAATTTTAATTTTCATAACTTGTAAAGAGCTCTCATTTTAACGATTGAAGTTGGCTTTTGCTAAATAAAATGATCATTTACAGTGAGATATATTAAGTTAGAGTATGAGTATGTTGGAGATACTGCATTTAATAGGGACCGTTTTCTGTAAGATGAATGTATGTGTCAATCCTGTATAACCTATTCTCAGCTTGGTTGAGATTATTTGGTTTCCTTTTTTGTTAACTATTTGCCATTTTCTTGTATCCTGTTTTATATTTTTTAATTTGTTGGTTCGGGTCTGACGCCAGTCTTTGTCCCATTCTTGTAATACTGTTCTAGTTAGCAGGTTATTAATGTCATATTGTGGAATCTGTACGATTATTTGCGAGGTGTTAGTTGCAAGTTTGGCTGCTTTGTCTATTTCTTCATTGCTCCCGATTCCGCAATTAGATGGGATCCACAGTATTGTTATATTAGGTCGTCAAGGATGAAATTTGTAGAAAAAAAGGCAAAGTTGGTTGATAACTTACAAATATAAGGAATTATTTTATTTATCAAAGTATGCACCCATATTGTCTATACACTTTTGCCATTTAAGCGGCAGGTTGTTCAGGCCGGTGGTATTAAACCCTGGCGGACGATAGTCAATGAATTCCTGGGCCAGTTTTACAGCATTGTCGGAATAAAACTGTTTTCCTATTAAAAAGTTGTCCAAATTGCGGAAGAACTGGTAGTCAGTGGGGGCTAGGTCTGGTGAGTATGCAGGATGATGAAGAAGTTTCAACTCCAATTCCTGTAGTTTTGCCACAGTCATTTGTGCAGTGTGTGGTCTAGCGTTATCTTGCAATAAGATAGGAGTCGATCTGTTGACCAATCTAGACTGTTTTTATTTAAGTTTTTGCATCATTTCGTCCAGTTGGTTGCAGTATATTTCTGCTGTGATCGATGAGCCAAGATTTTTTTTTTTTTTTTGGTTTTTAAGTTACCTGTACGCGAACCAATTTGATAATCAGATTAATTCTGTAACTCAGTTACTATGATCATTGTAACTAAATTTGTCCCTATGAGCAAGGTCAGTTACTATCATGAATGAAAGTCATTATACTTTTTATAATATTTTATCTTGTAATAATGTTACTACACAGTAAATTTTTACAGAATTCATCTGATTAATTTCTTTAAACAGGCTAGATGGGTAACTTTCCAAGAAAAAAAAAAAAAACAGAACGGTAAAATATTAAGCCAATTTCAAATAATAAGCTGTAAAAGTTGGCAATATTATTAACTACAAATTTCATCCTTAACAACCTGATAGCTAGGTGTTTTTGGAATTTGTCCATAATTATTTCTTTCGTTTAAATAATTTTTTAGCTAAAGATTTTTCACAAAAAAATATTTCCATCTAATTGAGCAAGGGATGTATCGCATCCTTTGTTTCTATAAACGCCAGGCCACTACTAGTGACTAATTAAGAAAATAATATTCCATTTAGTTCCGCATGAGATTAGAATATTGTTCAAAAAGCACAGGAACGTTGCTCCAGTAGGTTTTCGAGATTTTTTTCTGTTTCTTCTGTTTCGATTTAATTTTAAAATGTCTTCATAACAGTTTCCTAAATCAGAGACTAATCCTAATCAATAAAAGAATTGGTTGTAGCTGATTATAACTTTATTTAAAGTTGAAGATGAAAAATTCAAATGTCTCACGTTAATGTGATAGTATTCAGCGTGTACAAGCTACGTGGGATGAATTATATACGCTCTTAACTATAACTTATGGTTGACAGTTATGGATATGATATTGCTACCATAGTGCGCGGCCCACCATACCTTTTGTTTTGAATTCAAACAGTCATGGAACATTTGAACATTTTCAATTTGAAAGATGGAATTTGCATTATTTTTTCATCAGCATGAAATTTTGAAAAACAAATAAAAAATTATTTCAACAAACAAATAATGATTTATTCATCACCATCCAGGACTCAAAATGGATAATTTCACACACCGGAACGGTACTTCAAAATTATTGTAAGATTAAACAATTTATAATAGCGTCGGCGAATCAACGCAGTTACGTCAAGACGTAACAAACGATTGCATTGTTCCAGATAATGCAGTGTTTCTAAAATATACGTATTTTCCAAAAAGCTGAGTGACTCTTTTTCTTACAATTTAATTATTTGGACGTAAAACATTTCCTATTATTAAATGGTATACAATTTACTTTTCCCAATGTAGAAAACACCCAGCAATTTTTATACGGGTCAGTACTGTTGAAGCACATACTCCCCGGCATTGAAAGTTATGGGCCAGTACCCCAGTGTCCCCGTGGTCGTTAACTGGCCCATTGATGTATCAATTGCCGGCTCAACAGCGATAAAGTGCAAAATAATCGCATTAGTTGCAAGATTTATTTCTGGTGCTTATATTATACCCACTCTCTAGTATTTCAAATATAACATATGTATATTCACCTTATACTTATCCAGTATTAAAATTAATGGTTAGGTGCAAAATAAATACTCATTTGGCTATTTCACCAGCGTTGAATAAATTTATTTAACAAATAAAGTTGACAATATCGCATCGGTTTTAAACTATTAATGAAGAAATTAACGTTGCTGTCAATAGAATGATGCGATATTGTCAACTTTATTCGTTGAATAAATTTATTTAACGATGGTGAAACAAAAGTAAAATGTAATATATTAACAAAAATAAGGAGTGCACATAAAATGCTGGTAAAGTACTTCGTATAGGAGGAGTGCGAAATACAAATGTGAAGTATATTATTAATACTGGCGTTGCACAAACTTTTAGTGCCAGCAATGTACCAACAGAAAAATCAGTTTGCCGGCATTCGGCCATTAGTTGAATGTTTTCTGGGCATTTTAAAAATATTTCTTACCATACTCATATGTAATGCAACAGCCGAACGTTCTTTTTCGGTGTTGAAAAGAGTGAAAAACTATTTACGCAATTCTTTGGGTAATTTACATTTAACAGATTTATCTCTCATGTTTATCAAAAATGACATAGTGCAATTATTAAATTATGATAATTTAATTGATAAAATTTCAAAACTAAAAGCCCGAAAAGTAATCGTACATATATAATTAGCTACCGTGTGTTAGTGATTTTGTAACACTGTGACGTCATTTTTCCTAAGGTTCTCGTGATTGGCTAACTGGGAAACAGATATATTCTTTAAGAATCTACAAATATAATTACATACATAAATGTCTAGGGTTTCGTAGGCATTAACAAGAGACTCCTATATCCTTTGACCGATATGAACAATATTTTGCAGATTTATTCTCTAAGAATCTGCGGATAAAATAACATACAGAAATATCTAGGGTTTCGTAGATATAAATAAGAAACTCTAGACACTCCTATATTCTTTGATCGATATGAAAAACATTTTGCAAATTTATTCTCTAAAAATCTGCGGATAAAACATCGTATAGAAATATCTAGAGTTTCGTAGGCATAAATAAGAAACTGTAGACACTTCTATATTCTTTGATCGATATGAACAATATTTTGCAGATTTATTCTTTATGAAACTGCGGATAAAATTTTATATATAATTGTTTTGGATTTCGTAGGTATAAACGAGAAACTCTAGACAAGCCTATATCCTTTAACTGATATGAACAATATTTTGCAGATTTATTCTCTAAGTATCTACGAATATAATTACGTATAGAAATGTCTAGGGTTTCGTAGGCATAAATTAACGTCTCAAATTATTTTTAGTTTTAACAATATAAATGTAATGTACTAAGTAAAAATGAATCGTTTTCTCATCTTAAAAAGTGAATGAATAAATAATCTAACTTTATAATTAGCAAGTGTCTGTATGTAGTGTCGGTAACATTATGACGTCAATTTTTCTAAAGTTCTCGTGATTGGCTAACTGGGGACACTCTGTTTCTTGATTGGCTGACAGGTGACGCCCTCTCCCGTGATTAGCTAACTGGTGATATCCTGTCCCATGATTCGCAGATTGGCGACGAAATTAGTATACGTTAAAAAATAAAACCAAATACACATACAAACAATTGAAATTTTTATATTATATATCCGTCATTGTTGACGGGTAATAATCTAGTACTTTAATAAATTGCTTGATATAACTAAGTACAAATGTTACGTAATTCTAATGCCAAAATGTATGTGATTTTATTTTTTATCAATTTGTTATTAAGTTTTTTTTTTTTTGTTATACAATAATATTAGGTTATGGAAATATTTTAATGCATTAAAATAATATCGGCTTATGATGTAAACATTTATTTGATTTAAAGAAAAATTATTCCTTATTTTATTTTTTGTTATATTATGTGTGATTACAAATAAATGTTTTGAAATAAAAAATAAAATAAGGGGGGGGGACTCAATGGTTCTTGCGCGTGTACGTCACCAATAGCTTAATCCGCCACAGTTTGTTGTCATTTTGTTTCTTGGCAGTGTGGACTTAAAAATCGTTTTGTTTTGTTTCTAGAAACATATAATACTGTCGTGTTTGTTTTTTTTTTTTAGCAATCCGGTATTATGCACAAAACATAACATAAACTACGTGACCCTAGCTTTAGAGAGCTTGGTAACTTCATGAAAGATATTTTACAACCGGATAGAGAAAATTAATTTTCGTTTGTTATTAGATTATGTCGTATGAATATGTCGTATTATTTAACGTTTTTTAACAATAAATCTATGTTCAAAGCCATGGTTTTTATGTGCAGTGATAACTCATGGCTTCTGTCACAGTTTTTATTCGAGTTTTATTAGTTTTGTGACAGTAATGCGATAGATAACAAGACAATAGATATTGTTCCAATATTCTTGTTATTTTTAATTGAAGAATTGTATGAGGTTTCAAAATTACAATTGTTATTGTAAATTTGATTGGATTCTATACTTAATGTACCATTCTTTACAATTTAATTGTTGGGAAAATTAAAATGTAGGCATTTTATAAAATGTATTCATTTCAATACATACAATGATACAATATTCATACTTATAATAATTATTATTATAACTTTCAAATGCGAAACTTTCGTATCAAGGGGCATAACTTCGTTTTTATTTTATCGTGAACTTTATTCTCCAAAGTTTGGTTTGCATTCGACGAACTCGTAGAAGACTGCACACTTTAAAAGGTGTCATTTTTTGACAGCTCCTTTGCAATAATTTAATTATTATCTGTATCAATGTAGTTATCATAATAAACCTATTTTTGTGTCAGCAATCATAGAATTCCACCCGTTCGGCTATCAGAGCTGCAGTAAGGAAAACTTGCGCTAGGGGCAGAGCCGTATTTTGGCGCCCTTGGCAAATAAAAGTTCTCATCTCTCAAAATTCAAGTGATGAGCAAAAAAAGAAAAGGTCCTCGCCTACCAAAATCCAAATGACGAGCAAAAAATAAATTGTTGATCGATCAACATTCAACCATTGTGCGAGATCATGTTGCGATTGACTTTCGCAAGCGCCTGGAATTCTTCTTTTTTGACTAGCAAGCAAGATTTCAGACATGGTTTTGCGCCTCTCGATGTCTTTTTCTTTCAGTTCATACGGTATCCACCTTCCTTCTTTGTAAATCTTTCCCCTGGCTGCCAAACGCACAGAAATTGTTGATCGATCAACATTTAATTATTGCGCGAGATCATGTTGCGATTGACTTTCGCAAGCGCCTGGAATTCTTCTTTTTTGACTAGCAAGCAAGATTTCATAGACATAGTTTTGCGTCTCTCGATGTCTCTTTCTTTTAGTTCGTACGATATCCACCTTCCTTCTTTGTAAATCTTTCCCATGGCTGCCAAACGCACAGAAATTTTTGATCGATCAACATTTAATAATTGCGCGAGAACATGTTGCGATTGACACGGGTCTTCATCGATTAGCGCCTGCAATTTCTCGTCCTCGAACTTCTTCGGCTGACCTGGACGAGGTTTGTCATCGACACTGAAATCATCACTTTTGAAACGTCGAAACCATTCTCTGCATGATTTATCGGTGGAAGCACCTACACCATAAGCTTCTACGAGCATTCGATGAGCTTTAGCGGCTGATTGCTTCAAATGGAAACAGAAAATTAGAACTTCCTGGAAATAATGCGTTTTTGGGCCAAATTTAGACATTTTCGAATCAGATAAACACGATGTTATTGTTACAAACCCAAACGTTTTTTGTTATTTATTTATTTAAACAATTATTGGTTGCGTCAGCTACTAGGGCTATTGGCCACCAGGTTACATAATGGTTTACATGGGCAATATGTTTATATACATATATATATATATAAGGATCAGATCTAATTATTGGACGTCCTTTGTAATATGTTACGTTAGCAACAATATCATAATGACATATGTGTGACAGATTGAAAATAGACTTGGTAATAAATGCTTATATGTGCTTGGATTTGTGTGTTTTAATTGATATTATTACAAACGCTATAAAGCTTATATCAGTAGGATAATAAAGCACTGAGTATGAAGCAGCGACAGGTACTGAGCTTGTTGGGTACTGTAGACAACCTGTAATGAAATAAACTGATAGATAGTTGAGTTGAGAATTGATAGCTGATAGATTGTTGAGTACCGCAAGACACACTATACAATGCTGATATGGCACGTGTAAGCCTAATGAGTTGTTTGACTCTGGATGATCAGGGACCTCAAGGAGTGCAGGGAAACTCTGGATGGTCAGGGACCTCAAAGAGATGTGGTGGTTTTGTTTCACTCTGGATGGTTAGGGACCTCAAGGAGTTGTTGGACCTAAAATGGTCGTGTTTGTCTTGTTGACTCTGGATGGTCAGGGACCTCAAGGAGATGTGGTGGTTTTGTTTCACTCTGGATGGTCAGGGACCTCAAGGAGTTGTTGGACCTAAAATGGTCGTGTTTGTCTTGTTGACTCTGGATGGTCAGGGACCTCAAGGAGATGTGGTGGTTTTGTTTCACTCTGGATGGTCAGATACCTCAAAGAGTTGTTGGACCTAAAATGGTCGTGTTTGTCTTGTTGACTCTGGATGGTCAGGAACCTCAAGGAGTAGAAGTTGTGTTTGTTTTGTTCGACGCTGAATGTTCAGGGACCTCAAGGAGTTCAGTGAAACTCTGGATGGTCAGGAACCTTAAAGAGACGGGCAAAACTAACATTATGTTTTCGTTTCCTCTGTTTTATTTTGCAGTTATTAATTTCTGATTATGCCGCGAGGACGCGGCAAGATCAGGACGGCCGTGTAAGGATCAGATCTAATTCTTGGACGTCCTTTGTAATATGTTACGTTAGCAACAATATCATAATGACATATATGTGTGACAGATTGTAAATAGACGTGGTAATATATGCTTATATGTGCTTGGATTTGTGTGTTTTAATTGATATTATTACAAAAGCTATAAAGCTTCTATCATATATATAAGTTTGTACAAATGGGTTAATTTAAGTTATATTTTTGAATTGATGCTGATGTCCTTAAGGTATTGAATGACTCTGGCTTCTATATCGGTATTGTTGGCTAGCAGGTTCGTTAGACTTGCTGGTAGGGAGTTTTTTGCTCTCTGTAGTTGGTACTCTTGGCAGTCTAGAAGGATGTGTTCTACGGTTAGGCGAGTGGTGCATGTACTGCATTGTGGCGGGTCGGTTCTTGGGAATATATGTACGTGGATGTACATGGTGTGCCTAAGTCTCAGTCTTGTTAAGATCAGTTGCTCTCTTCTGTTTCTACGGGAGGACCATTTACCTACACTATCTTTTATTTTGGGTATTTTGCCATGCTACTTTCCACTTTTCTTCGAGTTTTCTTCGGATGTAGCTCTTTAGGTCATAGCTTGGTATGGGTATGTCCATTATTTCTTAGTACAGCAATTGACCGCCAAATGGACCGAATTAATTCACACACCAATACTAAAAAAAATGTAGAATACAAGCCGAAAGGCAGAATTTAATAAATTTATTATTATTATATATTTTACTTTTACTATTAAATAGTAAATAGTAACTTTAAAATATGCTCGTTGTTAAAATGTTAGCGCGCCTATGATTTAGAATCTGTGTTCGTGTGTGAGGACATGCGAAGTGACGACGGACAATACCGCGCGCGGAAAGACAATACACGGCTGCCCGTGACCAATTCTCTCACAACCGCCATTGTTATTCCTTCCCTCCTGCACTCCTCACTCCTCTCATGCAATCTTCCACGGCTTCCTTTCCCGCTGATAACAGAGAAGAGGTTTTATAATCACAGTAAAATTACAACTATATGGCTCTGAACAGTGGCTTGAAAAACTAGGGGCACTATTTAAAGTATTTACAGATCTCTGATATCAGTATTGAATTTGTTTTCGTTAAGTATTTTTTTTTTATCAATGTATTGGGTTGTTACATAAGCTCATTCGTTTTTTTTTTTCACCTTTTATTCAATAAAATATACATTCTTAAAAAAGCTTTTACTATCAAATATATTGTCCATTATTTTCTATCACTTTGGACAAACGCTCAGGCAATTTCATAATGCCATCTCTCCAGAAAGTTCCGTCTTTGCTGTCGAAAAATCTGTAGAGGTGAATTTTGATATCGTCCAAAGATGCGAAATATTATCCGTTAAGGGAATTTTGTAGAGAGCGGAACAAATGGTAGTGGGAGCATATGGTCCAGACATCGCATCATCCGACTACCATTTGTTCTGCTTTCTACAAAATTTCCTTAACGGAAAAAATTTCGCAACTATGGACGATATCAAAATTCACTTGGACAGATTTTTCGAGAACAAATTCGAAACCTTCTGGAGAGATGACATTATGATGGCATTATTGCCTGAGCGTTTGTCCAAAGTGATACAAAATAATGGACTGTACATTTGATAATAAAAGTTTTTTTTTAGAATGTATATTTTATTGAATAAAAGGTGAAAAAAAACGATCGGACGTATGTAACAACCCAATATTTATAGTGTACCTACTAGTACTACTAATTTTTAAGATTAAAAAAAAAACTTACTGCCGAAGACCTTATATTTCTACTTTTCATACCCCCTCCCCCCAATTGAATGCGTCACGTCTTGTCGCACTTAAAATGTGGTTATTTAAACTAAGACCGGCCCTGGCCCTGAACCCATAAAACAAAAATAAAGCACTCGCCAAGTACTTATAATTTTAAACATCTTCTATTATTAGATATTTTAAAAATTCCCATAGATCTTTCCTTACATCAAGTGGACTGAGTATGATCAAATCAACTAAATTACTTAGTATTTGTATACAATTTGTCCAAACAGCTGTTTTCAAGTGCATGTACAACGACTTCTTATCATTGAAGCGCTTACATTGTCTTAGCAACCCTTGATTCTAGACTCAATTGTTTGATCAAACAATTGGACGGAATATTTGACGGGCTTAACCGTCAGTCTATTCACTTTGATCTGATAGGTTAAGAGTCATTATTCAATATTATATTTGAGTACTTTCATTTAGAGGACAGATGTTAGAAATAACAAATAATAATAAAATGGAAAAGAAAAAATGATATATAAATCGCGAAATATGCAAGGAGAGTTAGAAAAATCATTTATTCAACGATATTAAAGCTACAAAAGAAAGTGCGTATAAAAGTTGATAATTTTGTTTAGCAAGAGCTTACTTCAAACCATAAAAGAAAAGCTCATGACAACTTATAAAAATTGATGTGAAGTGTGAATATTCACACATTTCAGGGTTTCGCAGGTATATAATAAGTGAAGGCGGTATGCTGAGTGTGTAGGACAAAATTTACTTTATAGTAATCACGGCAAAATGAACGATATTTTTAAAATAATTTATCGTCTGTTAATCATATAATAAGACTGGTTATTAAATTTACGCTCTTAAACATTAAATACAACATTTGTCAAAATATAACTAGAATTTTGAGAAAATAATTTCAACATAATAAAAAAGCAAAAAAAAAAACAGAAAAAATAAAACTCACTCCGTCCGTACTCGAAGCCCTTCGTTTTCCAGAGAATTTTAGCTTCCGACACCAGCGCTCTAACCCGTTGCGCCATCGGACGCTTTCCATATGAGTGTCTTACATTGGTATAACTTTTGGACTTTGTGAACCAAAAACCACAAAAAATGCGTTATTTTCCGAAAACATAATCTGATCAAAAATTCCTGTTGTACTATTTCGGTTCACACCAATATACATTACTTAGAATTTTTTTAGATTTTTAGTTTAAACCATCTGGGCTACAGGGTGTGGGACAAAATTTTTTTTGCACATTTTTGGCAAAAATCGCATCAAAATAATTTATTTTGCAAAAATAAAAATTTGATCGTTAATCCACGTACTAAGGGCTTTCATTTGATACCCTACTCAGAATTTAAAAAAAATATTTTTGTTTTCGATGAGCACATATTTGTTTATATTTTTAGGGGGGTATGTTTTTTAGATGTTTTAGTATTTTTCCTATGTGCGGGTCAAAGAGTTGTATAAGCATGCCAAATTTCAACTCTCTAGGTTTAGCCGTTTGGTTACAATTTTTACCGGACAGACAGACAGACAGACAGACAGACAGACAGACAGACAGACAGACAGACGACAAAATGACGGTATAAGGGTTTTTTGGTCATACCTACAAAACCCTAAAAATGAAAATTCCAAATCTAGTTATTTTGGTTACTTTAGTAGTGTATTACTGACTTTAAATGTCATTTAAAAAAAATCCATGCGCTGTAATTCAGACTTCAGATTTTTTTGTTATGATCATTATAATTAAGATATAATTTTTTATTATAACTTACATCAAATTGACATTTTTTGCCATTTTTTAATACCAACATGACATACAGTTTCAAAGGTGCAAACTATTAAATCAAAATTTCCTCTAAATTTGTCCTTACAAAAGTGAACAGCATTTACAGGCTATTCCAAACGATTAGGTGGAACTAACTGGAATTTTTCTGGGACTAATTTGGAGCATAGGTGAGAGAAAATTTAAAAGCAATTTCAAAAGAAGAATGTTCCTTTTCGATAAACTGATAAAGAGTGTACTACTGTATGGGGCAGATATATGGGGTGGGAAAGAATATGAACAAATAGAACAAATTCAAGGGTGGTACATACGATGGTCACTCGGACTGGATAGACAAACCCCACCATACATAATACTGGCAGAAACCGATAGTGACAATTAAGAATCTGGAAAGAGGGCAACAAAATTTGAACAAAGGAGCAGAATCAGTAGTAACGAAATTCTTAGAAATTGCCTATCAGAAAGAGATAAGAGACTGGAAACTGACTGGTGGAAGGAAAGGAAAAACTACTTCGAAAGAAATGGATATAGCCTGTAGGAAAAAGCAAGAAAGGAGCAACAAGGCGAAGACGTCATAATTTTAGTAACTGACAGAGACATACAAAAACAAGATCAACAAAATAGAATCGACAAGTCGAGGTACAACGCAAAATACAGGAAGATTAAAACTCTAGGAAAACCAAGATACTTAATGGCAGACGGGAAGCATAAAAAATAATTGTAAGATTTCGCTGCGGAAACGAGGAGAACACCAATAATTTCTGGTGGGAAGAGACAAGGAAATTGTGTAGGATGTGCGGAGAAGCACATGAAAATATAGAACATATAAAGAAATGCAAGGAGATGAAAGTGAAAACGAGAAACAGAGAACAGCTGTTGGATGACGAAGGAGGAGGAGTAGAGTGGATGAGGAAGGTTATAAAAAGAAGGAAAGAGCTAACCAACAATGAACAAAGTACCTGAAGAAAAAAAAAAAAAACAAATGATTTGAAAAAAAATAAGGAAATTATAATATGTATTGGGTATTTATATTATTTATGTAATTCTATGTAATCCATTCGAAGCCACAAGGTAGGAATAAAATCTATTAATAATAAACTGGAATTTTCATTTTTGTAAGTTGTCATTAGCTATTTTTTCATATATTGAAATTGGCTTTACAATCTGTAAAAATTACTAGATTTGAAAATCTAGTTCCACTTAATCGTTTGGATTAGACTGTACCTACCAGAGCCGCAGTAAGGGGGGCGGAGGGGGCGACGGCCCCGGGAGCACTAAGGAGAAGGGCGCTGACGGGCTTCTTAAATTTTGAGAGGTGAGGACCTTTTTTTGTTTTGCTTATCACTTGGATTTTAGGAGGTGAGGACCTTTTTTTTGCTCGTCACTTGGATTTTGGGAGGTGAGGACCTTTTTTTTTGCACATCACTTGAATTTTGAGAGATGAGAACCTTCCAAAGGCGCCAAAACACGGCTCTGCCCCTAGCGCGTTTTCCTTACTGCGGCTCTGGTACCTACTAATATTTTAAAATTGATAATGTAATAGTTGATTGCAGAAAATTTAATTTAATAAACTTATAATCCATTAAATTAAATATCAATAATATATCTCAGTTGAAATTGAAATAAAATATTTAATATGCATTTAATTTAAAATGTTCACGTAATATGTCGACCGCAACTTAAATCACTTAAACGCAAAGCGGGTCATATAATTCTCAATTCTTATACATATTTATAATTATCAGGTCGTCAAGGAAGAAATTTGTAGTTAATAATATTGCCAACTTTAACAGCTTATTATATTTGTTGGAAAGTTACACATCTCGCCTATTTGAGGATTTCATTGTATGCTCTAAAAAATATCAAAAACTTTTTAAAAAAATTAATTTTGATGAAAATGGTACGGTCTGAAATTCGCACTATTATGAAGTATGAGTTCTTACGTGGAACTACGGCATCGCAGACCGCGCGAAACATTAATAGTGCATTTGGTTATAATATTACTACGCAGCAGACAATATCAAATTGGTTCGCCAAATTTCTTACAGCCTAACTTAAAAGCCAAACAAAAAAAAAAAACCTGGCTCATCGATCACAGCAGAAATATACTGCAACCAACTGGACGAAATAATGCAAAAACTAAAAAACAAACAACCTAGATTGGTCAACAGATCGACTATCTTATTGCATGATAACGCTAAATCACACACTGCACAAATGACCGTGGCAAAACTACAGGAATTGGAGTTGGAACTTCATCATCCTCCATATTCACCAGACCTAGCCCCCACTGACTACCACTTCTTCCGCAATTTGGATTTTTAATACGAAAACAGTTTAATTCCGACAATGCTGTAAAACTGGCCTTCCAGGAATTCATTGACTCTCATCTGCCAGGGTTTTATACCACCGGCCTGAACAACCTGCCGTTTAAATAGCAAAAGTGTATAGAAAATATGGGTGTATACTTTGATGAATAAAATAATTCCTTATATTTGTAAGTTATCAACCAACTTTGCCTTTTTTTTCTACAAATTTCATCCTTGATGACCTAATATACCATGAGTTCAAAAAGTAATCACATAAGGGTAGCTATCTGACATACATTCGCAGGCCAGAACTTTTTAAGGACATTTTTTTTAGAATCATCAGTTTTTTTAGATTACTGCACTGAAATTGTTATAAAAAAATTATTATAAAAAAAAAACAATCTAAATTTTCTAAACTATACAAAAATATATATAAGCTCATAATACTAATAAAAAAAAAAAAATCACAAGAAAAAATAAATATATTTTATATTGCATAAATATTGTTAAATAAGAACAAAATGTTTATTTAATTTTAATGGGACGGTTGGGACTTTATATTGCTCATAAATTTGTCAATGTTCGAGGAAACAACTGATGTAACAACATGCAATCTGTTTTCTAGGGGCGAATCCGTTATTCGTATCCTTGTGTTTGATTTCAAAGAGCGTAATTCTTTTCTGAGCAAAAGAGAGTTTCGGAAATTAGTCAAGTAGGAAAT
Organism: Liopterus haemorrhoidalis; assembly: GCA_963971575.1. Taxonomy (NCBI): domain Eukaryota; kingdom Metazoa; phylum Arthropoda; class Insecta; order Coleoptera; family Dytiscidae; genus Liopterus; species Liopterus haemorrhoidalis. Next base: position 42,116,885 of record OZ020619.1, read on the forward strand.
ATTACTTATAAAACCCAATTAGTGAAATGTCCTTCATTTTTTACTTCAAATCTGAGTTCTCCTGTAGCTCAAGTATAGTCGGATTGCTGATAAGTGACTGTTTGTTGCTACAAGTATCGATATTCAATACTATATGCTTTCTCTGTCTATATCATTATAATTATTTGCATACCCATAGTAACGTATAGTGACGAAAGTTGACGACTAACCTTCCAAATTATTTGAATAACAAACAAAACATTAGAAAGAAATGGCATGATTTGTAGATATCTTTACTAATTAGAGCGCGAAAATAAATTTACAGCAGTACTCAAACAAAAAAAATTATTAATTTTAAGGTTATAATTATAAATAAGGAAAAATTTATACTCATACGTAAATTTTGGATTATAATTTGTTGTTTATTCCAGCAGATTTAAAATTAAAGTTTGTGAATTTAATAATTGGCCGCAAGCCATATTTTAATTAATATTTATTACCAGACACTGACAGTTAAGACAAATAACAAAAAACATTTTTAAAATCGCTGAAAACTGGTAACTAGATTATTATATGAATGCACTACTTGATACATACATGTAACAGTCACCTATCAGCAATCCGACTATAGTTCCATTTGCAGAGAAAGTGGCGCTTGTTCCACATTAACATCAACCGTTTAACCACATTTGATCTCTGAAAACAAAGAGACACTCGCTGGCCAGATTCAATGGGATTTTAGATAGTTATCGCGGGCCGGAAAAATTAGGCCACGGGCCGTATGGTGCACATGCCTGATCTAAATCAAAAGAATATGTTTGAAATAAGATTGTGAGCACCTAAACTGCCCTCTTCGGTACGCCAGAGCATATTCTAAAAAATTGATGTGAAGTGTGAATTTTCACACATTTCAGGGTTTTGCAGGTATTTAGTAAGTGAATGATGATTATTTGGGATGCCAAAACAAATTTTATATTAAAATATTTTTTTTGTTAATTTTAATTCGAACGCCTAATACCATTATTTAGGTTTCTAAATATGTGCAGTATTTTTTTTTTTTTTTATTAGCAAGGTTCATTAAGAATTTTAAAAATTGCGCCTATGGCTTCCATTGGTTGTTATAAGTTCCGCCCCTCTGATTTCGGGTATATTGAAACAGAATTAAATTATAATTTAAACAATTTTCACTGGTTATTAAATTTACGCTTTTAAAAATTAAATGCAACATTTGCCAAAATATAAATAGAATTTTGAAAAAATAATTTAAACAATATAAAAATTTAAAAAAAAACAAAAAATAATATTGTCTCTTCTCGCAGGGTTCGATCCCTTTCGGATCGAGTTACTTGGGTGAAACACCAGCGTAAAACCACTACACTAGCACGTTCCATTGTAGCGTGTTACAAAGCTATAACTTGTGTAAATTATTAGCCAAAAATCACAAATGCGTTTTTTTCCAAAAACGTAATCTGATCTAAAATTCCTGTTGTACTATTCCGGTTCACACCAATGTACATTATTTAGATTTTTTTCAGATTTTTAGTTTAAACCATCTGGGCTAAAAATTTTTGCACAATTTTGGCAAAAATCGCTTCAAAATAATTTATTTTGCAAAAATAAAAATTTGATCGTTAATCCACGTATCAAGGGCTTTCATTTGATACCCTACTCAGAATTATAAAAAAAAAATTTTTTTTTCGGTGAGCACATATTTGTTTATATATTTAGGGTGATATGTTTTTTAGATGTTTTAGTATTTTTCCTATGTGCGGGTTAAAGAGTTGTATAAGCATGCCAAATTTCAACTCTCTAGGTTTAGCCGTTTGGCTACAATTTTTACCGAACAGACAGACGACAAAATGACGGTATAAGGGTTTTTTGGTTATACCTACAAAACCCTAAAAAGGGCGCAGTTTGGCGGATTTGCCGCGGGCGCCAAAAGAGCTAGCGCCGGTTCTGGTTCCGGACGAAGTTAAGAAATATTTTTATTATAAGCCAGCCTTAAGTTGTATATCCTTCAGAGTCATCAATTTTGATTTTAATTCTAAAAAAATGCAAGCTGTAAGTTAGTTATAGCATGTAATATTTATATAAGACTAAATTAATTGAATAATCTTATTGCTATATAATTTATATTAATGTAGCTTAAAATTAAAACGACATCGTTCAATTATAGTCTGATTGACTTATATCGTTCAGGTAAACTAGTTATGAAATTGACCATGAGCCTCATTGCTGTCTGCTAGTTGATCCAGACTTGGCGTCTTGAATTATACGCTGCTTTTTTCAATTAATATCTGGGGATTGAATGCCACTTTTATGGCTTTAAATTATGGGAAAGTGACGAACACATGGGCGGCACACGATATTTAAAACAGGGGCACAGTTTAATATTAAAGAAAAAGTGACGAAAACATGGACGCCACAGAATATATAAAACAGGGGCAGAGTTTAATATTAAAGAAAAATTTGTGTGAAGTGTGAATATTTACACATTTCAGGGTTTTGTTTCTAAGTTTCTAGTAAGTGACAAGAAATTGTGAGTACATGTGTAAAATCATAAATTTCCTTAATGCTTCCATCTGTGAACTTACAAGTGAGATGCACACGCGTCAAGTCTAGTTAGCCAGTTAAATAAATAGCTTAGTTAGCCAATTAAACAATTGTAACACTATATTGCTAAGAGCTCCATAAGTTACGAAAATATCAGTTCGAAAATTCCCGTTGAATTCGATTCACATCAGGTACTAAGGATTTCAGAATTTTATATTAACCTCCCCCTCACTGTTAAAAGTCGTGTTAAAATAAATTTAAAAAAATGCTTTTTGCGCCTTAATCTACGCCTTAAGGGCTTTATTATGATACCACACAATAAATTTACGACATGAATAATTAGAAGAACGCGTCTGATCAAAATTTTCTGTTGAACTTTTACAGTTCTTATCAATGTACATTGTTGAGATTTTTTTCAGATTTTTCACTAATCCCTCTGAGGAATAGGGTGTTGGACAAAAGTTTTTTGACATATTTCTGGTAAAAAATAAAAATATCTTCAAAAAAAAATTTTGCTGTTTTATGACAGGTTTAATTTGAAATTTATTTTTACGTTAAATACAAATTAAATTATTTTATTATAAATTTTCGATCGTTGATTTTTTTTTTAAGTCTCTTCTTCTTCTTTCGGCACTGTCAGTCAAGTTGACTTTTGACATCATTCACATAAGTCCTCCATTTAGATCTGTTAATTGTCAGGTATTATCATGTGTCCCCATACTTTTGGATCATCGGTTACCTGATCCAGTGGCACACCCAGGAATTTTTGTTGGGGGGTGGGGCGAAAGACAAAATTATTTAAATTATCAATAAGGTTCACGCTTCTAAATTTCAAGTGATGATCTAAAAAAAAGGTCCTCGCTTCGGAAATACAAAGTGATGACCTAAAAAAAGTGTCATCACGTCTAAAATACAAGTGACGACTTAAAAAAAGATCCTTATCTCTGTTTTCTAGTGTCTTTGTGTGTTTTTATTTTTATTTCCTTCCTTCTTAGGGGGGAGCGGTCCCCCGGGCCCCTCCCCTAGGTGCGCCACTGACCTGATCTCTCCAGCTCTTGCGAGGTCTTCCTACTGATCGACGGGTATTAAATCTTCCCTCCCACCTCGTCCTAACCATTCTGTCCTCCCGTTTTATTTATTCCCCTTTTTATTTATTTTTTATACTAGGGTTGCATTTATATTTTGGTATTTGAGATCAAAAACAATTATTTATCAACAAAAGTGGCTTTATTGTTTTTTAAAATATTCTCCATGAAGATCAATACACTTTTGCATGCGTTTGAACCAATTTTCGAAGCACTTTTTCTACTCCGATTGACGCATTTTCCACTTCGATTGTCAAATTATGTTAGATCTAACGCGAACAAATCTTTTTGACCAAAGTTCAGGCAATAGTAAATGTATGCTGGTCCCACTAATGCCCAAGGATACCTCAATCTCACGATAAGTCACAGTATCATTTCTTGCAGTATCATTTCACGCACAGCATCAATGTTTTCCGGAACAACAACCAATTTTGGACGACCTTCACGAAATTCGTCCTTAAGCGAACTACGGCCACGATTGAAGTCGGCCAACCATCGATAAACAATAGTCCTTGATGGTCCTTCATCTCCATCAAGTCGATGCACTATTCGACGCACAAGTCGATGCACTATTGTTGAGTTAATCCACTTCGAAAGTTGTAAAAAATAATCGCTCGAAAATGTTCACGATTTAATTCCATTTTTAGCCGAGATAAATTTTTTCAAGTTACTGTAAACAACACAAATAGCGCTCGTACATCAAAACGTTCTGAGTACCTACATATACCGTCAAAAATGTCAAACTTTACGATAGAAGGGTCAGTTGCCAGATGGCAGCACTAGTTTAGCGCAATCCCGAAATATCAGAGGCAACCCTCGTATAAAGTGATAAAAGTAAACATTACATATCAAATTCTTAATTAAATAATAATAAGGGCGGTGATATTGATTTTGCACCTGAGCGGCAGACCAAACAGCTAGAAACAGACTTGATTTTTAGACAAATCTTATGTATATATTTATAATATGCCATGGTAAATATATTTTTCATTCAATTCTTAATAGCACATTGCCCATCTTTCATTTAATTCATAAAATTTATAAAATCCCCGGATGTTCTATTCAGAGATATCAAAAAACACTTGAATGGGGTATTCTCCTTATTTATCTCTATGAATAGCCACACGTAAAATAATACCATTCCCGTACAACAACCCTCGATCCATAGATATTAAGTGCTAGAATCGCCTGGATCATGATAACCATACCGCCGTGAGAGATATCTGTCTCAATGATCTTGAATATAATGGACCACAGACGGGATGACGCCTGTCACGTGATATCAGTCCGGAAGTTGAGCTACTTGTGTGAATTGGGCGGTTTTGTTTTGATCTTTTTAAGGTTTTATATCTGTCTGTATTCAGTTTAAGATTTTGTTTGAAAAATTTAATTTAACAAGGTCAAAGGTACCTGGCAATTATTTAAAAAACGATGGTTTTATGAAAGGTTATCACACAATGAATTGTGGAGCACGAATGTGTTAGGTAGAAACTATATAACAGTATTTTTTACGCTTAAATTCCATTCAGTTGGCACGCTTCGTAACCTGTAGAAGATTCACGGTAAGTTCATTGAAAATCAATTCATCGAAAACGAGTTCATCGAAAACGAGGTCATCGAAAACGAGTTCATCGAAAGCAAATTCATCGAAAATCAATTCATCGAATGATCAATTCATCAAATCGGCAATTCATCGAAAAAAAAATATTTTTTAAATATTTGAGAGGAATGCCGAGGGGATCGGAAAGCCAAAAAAGTAGTGGTCAATAAAAGTAGACAGACTAAGAAATAATAGGTGAAGCCAGGGCATAACGGGCACCTTAAGGATTATCTTTAATAAAATCTTAAAGAATATCGTAAAAAAATTCGAAATACTTTTATTCGTAAGATGATTTATTGTTTAATTATTACAGACAGGAAAAATACAAAAATAAAAGTTATGACGATATAAAAGAAAGCTTCCTTTTACTCAATTTGCTGGGGCAGAATGAGCACGGGCGGGGTATAATGGGCTAAAATCTGGAGCAGAATGAACACACGTGAATGCATTCCTCATCGTTATCATCTTCTCCAGCGCAAGAATAATGTCCCACTTGCCACATGCTCTGCACTGGAGCAATCAACGTCTGGATATTTGTGAAATATATATCAACACAGCAAAAAACACGTTTCACCAATTTACAAAGAATCTGCTTTATTTATAATTTCCAAAATATATTTTTATATGAGACGCTACTGATTAAGAAAATTGTACAGACCGTCCTTGCATAATTAATAATGATTGATAGAAACAAATCCATTTCGAATTGGTTTTATTAGTCAAAGAACAGCAAGTTGAATTTTGAAATAAATCTCTTAAGGATTAGTATTTCATAATCTCAATATGAAGTATTGGAACCTGACAGAATTAATTTAATAATACATTCGATTCTACACTATGCGTTATCGTGAGTACCATAAAATACATTGCAATTTATATAAGAAGTCAATTATTAGAATTTCTTCTAAATCAATTTCACCGAACCGATTCTTTTACTTTCATGCTATCTTTATGGTAATTCTTCTGTTGATGCCCAACTCACAATCCAACAGTTAGTTTCTCTGGTTGTATGTGTTTTTGGGGCTAAATTGTGGCTAACCCAGTAGTTCCCAAACTTTTTCGGTTCCGGGCGCCCTTAATGTATTAAAGTTTTCCCGCGGCGCCCAAGTAAATACATAAAAAAAGGTCCTCACTACTAAATTACACAGTGATGACAAAAAAAAATCAGCTGTGACCACCACAGGACCGATCGCCATCACAAAATGTCTCAAATAAAAGTTGTTAGTTATTGCTTTTATAGCCACTTTTGTTAAATAAATTTATATTCACAAAAATCTTAAAACCGACACGAGTAAACTCCCATTTCTAGTTAACCGATTTTTACCAAAAGTTGGTCAACTCGTGTCATTGATGTCAGAAGCTTAAATATGAAATTTCATAAAAATCCTTTTAGCCAAATTTGCTCTGCACGTGTACACGGACAGACTGACCGACAGACATCATGCTAAAAATAGTCAAAACGTTATGTAGCGACCACAATTCGTGGAGATCCATCGAAATCTCGAAATGTCAAAATCGGTATGATCACAATACCTCCCTTATATGTATTGGCGGTCGGTAAAAAAGGTCCTCACTTCTGAAGTACAAAGTGATGACTTCTAAACTAAAATGTAATGACCCAAAAAAAAGGTCCTCAGTTCCAAACTACAAAGTGACACAAAAAAAGGTCTTGGGTCTACGCGGCGCACATTTTGAGAAACGCTGGGCTAACCTGATCAGGCTAGCATTTCTAGCATACAATATGGTTATCTTCTTCTTCTGTGCTTTAAAAGAAATTTTACGGGGTAACCAAGTAGTTTGATTGTGATAAGCAGTGGTGCAGCCAGGATTTTGTCTTGGGGAGGGCCGAATCAAATATCGAGGGCACGCGGGCCGCATACGGCCCTCAACCTCATTTTTTGTGGCCCCTGAAGCGTTTGGTTGTCAAATTGAAATCAGTATTGCGAAAATAACAAATGTATAAAAAAATACACACATCTAATTATTACATGATTTGGTAATTAGGTTACCACTTTGTCGCATTTATACTGTCGGGGTCAGTACAATTTTATTAGATCCAGGCGGCCTCCAAAATCTCCGCAAAAAAAATGTATTGGTAAGTTTATTTAGTCGAGGGTTCCAGCAACCCTTTTTTCCAACGAATTTTCCCGATATCCCCGTGGCCCTATACGCGCCAGAATGCAAAAAAATGCATTAAAACATTTCATTTATTATTTTTGGTTAGAATACGATAGTTAATAAAATTTTAAATATTTTTTTATCAGTTATAGCCATAAAAAAATCATACGATGTAATCTTTATAATATATGAAATAATAAATTAGTTTTTTAAATTATGTAGTCAATTCTTGGGATATTAGGTCAATAAGTAAAACACTTAGATATTCATATATTTGAATAGACCGGTTTCGACAATTTTATTGTCTTCTTCAGTATCTCTGAGGAAAAATTGAGAAGAAAAATATTTAATATTACAATAATGTTCACAAAAATTAGTATGAAAATTAACAATTAAATAAACATGTGTATCAAAAAAAAAATAAATAAAAACTTACTCAAATTACTAATGTAAATAATAGTTTGTAAATGTATTTAAAATAAATAAAACTCATTGTAAGAGACAATGAGTTTCTGACAATGAGTTGTCTCTTACAATGAGTTTTATTTATTTTAAATACATTTACAAACTATTATTTACATTAGTAATTTGAGTAAGTTTTTATTTATTTTTTTTTTGATACACATGTTTATTTAATTGTTAATTTTCATACTAATTTTTGTGAACATTATTGTAATATTAAATATTTTTCTTCTCAATTTTTCCTCAGAGATACTGAAGAAGACAATAAAATTGTCGAAACCGGTCTATTCAAATATATGAATATCTAAGTGTTTTACTTATTGACCTAATATCCCAAGAATTGACTACATAATTTAACTTACTCCAAGGTCGAAAAGAAATACCAGAAAATTAGTTTTTATTGAAATTTAACTGATAATACGTAAAAGATGGTATGCAGTTTGTAACGCCTACACAACTTTGCATTATGGGAAAATGTTCTTTTACAATCCTTTTATATTTATTTTAATTTGTGTACTGACATAAGGTCTTAAAATCTAAATTATGATTGTGCATTGGAAGGAATTTATATTCAAGATCTAAATTATTATTTTTATGTAATAGAGAAATTTTATGAAATATTATTAATGTCGTGACAAAAAACAATTTCATTAATACTCAGGAAAACTGTATTGACCTGAACTAGGCACGAATCGCTTTGACAGTTTAGTTTGCCGACCTCCAAATTTATGGTAATATACTTAGGTAATATGGAAAATGAACTACCATAGCCCCAGGTACTACTATTGCCTAAAAAGCTGGCTTTAATTTTCACTTTCCAATGTTGGGAAAATCAGTATAGAATTATCGTGGACTGTTTCATACTTAAATTGATACTATGTTGATCATATACTCCAGAAACAAAAAGCTCGTTAAACACAAATCCAACGGCCAGTAGATATTGGCCGAATGGAAATGGTAAAAAAAAACTGTTAAGGAATTTGTAAGAGCAACGAAGAAGTAAAAGAGATTTTGACTGATGACCACGTTTCATGGTCCAGGGAATCCAAAAAACCTATTTTCGTCCGTATGTGTGTGTACAAGATAACTCAAAAACGGTTAAACTTAGAGAGTTCGTTCTGGTGCTAAAAAATTCTCCTATTAATTGGGAAGAATCATATTGTTTTATATGAAAATACGAAACCGGAAACGGAAGTTATTAAACATTAAAATTTTAAAAAATTCATAACTAATAAACCACGCTTTGTACAAAAATTTGTATAAAACATAATTTAATGTATTTTTGAAGATTTACCTAAATCTTTCTTTTAAGTTCTATAAAAAAAAAAGAATTATTATTATTTTTTTTTGTAGGGCAAGTCTAGCGGTTTCTCTTGGTGTACAATTGCCACTGGTTGTACAATTGTATGTGGCGTTAAAAACGCAAGCATTTACCGAAATTTAATGGATATGATCTTATTTTAGGTTCTCCTTTCCATTCTTCCTATTTTTCATTTTGAAGTGCTTTTGATTGGAATCGCTGTATTATTTTTAATCTGGTCGGCTTGGCACATCCACATAATTGAAGTCCATATGACCAAATGGATTTGTGTATGGTCTTATAGAGCAAAATTTTATTTGTAACTGATAATTTTGATTTTCTACCAAGAAGCCAATACATCTGGCGAAATTTTAGGTCTAACTGCTTATGTTTGGCTTGTATGTGTTTACTCCAGGTCAATCGTTGGTCCAAATGCAATCCAAGGTATTTTACTTCAGTTTTTATGGGAACTGGAATGTCGTTGATTGTTACTTGTGGGTAAGTACTGAATCTGGTTGTAAACGTGACTTGGACAGATTTAGACTGATTAACTTTAGTTCACCATTTATTGTACCAATCGTTTATAAGATTTAAATGACTTTGAAGAATAGTAAAAGCCTCGTTAGGATCATCGTTTGTTGATAGTAAAGCAACGTCATCAGCAAATGCAGCTATCATAGTGTCTATCTCAGGCATATCTGCAGTATAAAGTAGGTAAAGGAATGGCCCAAGTACACTACCTTGGGGAACACCAGATGTTATGGGAATAATATAAAATGAGATAGACAACAAGCTTTATGTTTAACGATATTAGCAAGAGATATCATGAATGCATGAATGTTCATCCGCTAGAAGGTAGAATAATAAACTTACGTCAAATACTAATAAGCAGAACATCCACTAGCGGCAAATGTGTCACAATGACATAAATTTTAAAATATAAAAATATTTATAATTTTGTTTTGTCAAAATTATAACGAAATTTACAAAATTAAATATGCCTGTGTGTGAAAAAATTGTTAAATAAATAAAAAAAGAAAAAAGAAATAAATAACAAAATTAAAAAAAAAAACAGTCTACAGGTCTATTTTCTTATTAGAATCTTATTAGAATCTTATTAGAATCTATTAAAATTCGCTGCAAATTTTAATGTATAGATCGTTACTAATTTTATTTAAGAATTACAGTTTTGTACTTACGAACTCTTAAAATTATGATCTATAAAAATCGGAAACCCGGGGTTCCACATAACACAGTTTAAAGATCACTACTTTAAACTATTAAAGTGATTTATTAATTTTGTCTGAGGACCGTGTGTCCAGTTTAGACACATCATTGTACACGGAGTTCCACACAACACAGTTTAGAGACCACTACTTTAAATTGTTAAAGTGATTTATCGAAGTCTAGTGTGTTGAGTTTTGAACATAAAAAACTATTAAAAATATACATACCGTTAAATTCAGAAGAACGTCGCTCCAGAAAACAGCGATAAAAATAATTAAATACTAACACTAGCAACGGTTGCGTTACAACACTCTATTAAAATAGCTACAAGATCACTCTTTGAAACAATGAACGAAATATTTTCGAATGGTATATTACTTTACATATATACTACATTTATAGTGTAATAAAGAAAAAGGTAATAAAAAATTTATTTCAATCAAATGTAAAACAAAGGTCACAATTAATCATTAAACATTATCTATGTAAAACTCGGTACCAGGCTCCAGTATCTTCGATGCGTCATCTATCGATAAGGACATCGTAAAATATCCGTGATAAAGTGCATGTTAGCAACACCGCATCTCGATTATATTTATGTATATTTTCTATATTTATAGATCAGCTCAAACGCACAATAAACATCTAATTAATTAATTTTACACTTGATAATGCTGAATATTATTGCTCATATAAATTTTATATCTTTAGAGTAATTATTTAATTAAATCACAACAATTAAAAAGTTGACACTGTTTCTGTAATATTCGGATTAACTAAACTGACTAGATTTTATTTACAGAAAAAGAGTATACTAAAAAAAAAGATCCTCACTCCAAAAATACAAGTGATGAGCAAAAACGAAGAGGTCCTCACTCAAAAATACAAGGGATGAGTAAAATTTTTGTTCAATACAATTTATTTACAAAGAAGATTATTTAGGGGGGCTAAGGGGAGTGTAACATATAAATTTGAAATATTTTATTTATTATTTAAATATATATAAGAAAAGTTGTATATAATGAAGCGATTCTTTTCTGTTTAGTGTAGTAGACCGGGAGCTCATGACAGTTTTTGGTCTCCGATTTCATATAGCATGCCTTTTGGAGGAGAGAATATTTACTCTGTGACAACAAAAAAGGGATGGTACTAAACCCCTACACGCTTTCCGGTCATAGGGAAAATTGCATTTCCACTTAAACACAAAATTTTTGTGCTTTTCTCTGATTTAATATTGCTTGCCCTTTTGTCAAAAGAAAGTTATAACAAATTTAAAGTCTTTTAAATATATGCATGCGATTCGGAGGGTCTCAAAGGGCTCAAACGGTCATGTGATCTTGTAATAAAAAAATATGATTTTCCGCGTTTTCATACAGCATGCCTATAATTAAAAGACTTTAAATTTGTTATAACTTTCTTTTGACAAATGGGCAAGCAATATTAAATCAGAGAAAAACACAAAAATTTTGTGCAAGTGGAAATGCAATTTTCCCTATGACCGGAAAGCGTGCAGGGGTTTAGTACCATCCCTTTTTTGTTGTCACAGGGTAAATATTCTCTCCTCCAAAAGGCATGCTGTATGAAATCGGAGACCAAAAATGTCATGAGCTCCCAGTCTATAGCTTTTTATAAAATGGATATTTGAGGGTCTATGGAGAACGCTACATACCTATATACAGGGCCATAACTAGCTTTTTTCGGGCCCTGGTCAAGATTTTATATAATTATATGAAAATTCAAGGATGTCCTAAAAAAAAGGTCCTCACTCAAAAATACAAGTGATGAGTAACAAAAGGTCCTTATTCCCAAAATAGAAGTGATGAGCAAACAAAAAAAAGGTCCTCACTCTCAAAATAGAAGCGAGGCAATAGAAATAGAAGTGAGGCAAAAAAATGTCCTCATTCTCTAAAAAAAAAAAAAACAAGTGACGAGCAAAAAAGAGTATATACAGTTTTTTTTTTTTATAAAAAGTAAGAGTATAGAGGACATTACTTAAAAAAGAATATAATACTCTAAAAAAGAGTACGTCTGGTCACCCTAGGGTTAACTGTTAACTCAGTGGTTCCCAAACTTTTCAGTTCCCGGCGCCCTTAATGTATCAGAATTTTTCTGCGCCGCCCCAAGGCCTAACTAATGCAATTGGAGGAATATTGGAATATTTCCGCGGCACACAGTTTGGGAATTGCTGATATAGATAAGAAGTAAGTATTAGTTTATAAAGATAGTTAAAAAAAGGGGGCAGGCTAACATTTCATTGTGGCCTTATTGTGGACTGTTTTTAAATTATTTTAAATTTTTTAGCCGCAAAAGTCAAAATATTAGACCTTAACTCAAAAGTGACCATATATTTGTGATCTAAGGCTAAAAATATATATGTAAGTATACTAACTTACCAACAAAATTCTTTTTTTTTTTTTGTACTAAAATTTTGAAATTTTGGTCAAAATATTGTTTTAAGCTCTTTTTGGGGGAGGATTATGAAAAAAAAAAATTAAAATTCATGCCTTCCTAGTTTTTGAGTTAAAGCCGATTTGGATCAGTTTTTCACCAATAAGTTTTTGCCTAAACTTCAAAATGGACCAAATTTTGTTGATCTACGACCAAAAATACATATTTATACCAATTTTCAATAAAATCGGAGACAAAAATGTTTTGCTTAAAATACACGATTTTTTTTAAGGTCTACCACTTTTTTCGATTTTTTCCCATTTTCAAGGGTTTCGGAATACTGCCCATACAAAACTTAATAACTGGTTTACTAAAGCCCAATTTTTTTTAGACTAAACAATCTAGGAGAATTTTAAAAATTCAAACCACAGATTTCTATCCATAACTATTTTATAGCTAGAATTTATCAAAATTTTCAAAAAAATTTAAAAAAATTAAAAATTTTCAAAAATTTTGTTTGTTTCAAAATATGGTTGCAAGCCAATTAGGGCCTCAAGATTTAAAAAATTTCAACCACAGGTCTTTATCTCATTTCATTTTTGAGATACATCCATGTGAAGATGAAAATTTCTATAAACCACGCCATATTTGTTATAATTTGAAAATACGCTAAACGAATTAGGCCTCAAATTTTTTCTAGACTAAATAAACTACGAGGAATCCAAAAATTTTAACCTCAGGTCATTTTCTTTAACCGTTATTTGAGTCGTAATTTTTTAATTCACAATTTTCACAAATAATTTAAATTATACGAAATATTTTCGTTTTTTTTTTTTATAATTTCGAAATATTTTTCTGTTGTGAAATATTCGTAAAAATCTTAAAATCGATACGAATAAACTCCCATTTCTAGTCAACCGATTTTTACCAAAAGTTGATCAACTCGTGCCATTGATGTCAAAAGCTTAAATATAAAGTTTAATAAAAATCCTTTTAGCCGAATTCGCACTGCACGTGTACACAGACCGACAGACAGACAGACAGACAGACAGACAGACAGACAGACAGACATCATGCTATAAATAGTCAAAACGTTATATAAGGACCTCAATTCGTGGAGATCCATCGAAATGTCAAAATCGGTATGACAATACCTCCCTTATATAAATGTTCTACAATTTTTTGACTATTGTACTATTGTTTTTCTATTATTTATACTATGTATTCATGTATTTATTGTAGCTCCGATGAAGAATAAAACTTATTCGAAACTTGTCTGCTGATTTGATTGTTATTCATTGCTGTTCGCAACCCGTACAATTCCATTCTTGATAAAATAATCTATCATAGAATTGCTAACATTATTTTTAATATTTTAACAATGTTGAATTATAAAATTAAAGCGACTAACAAGAAATCATAAAATTATTATATTCTTCGGTCCATCACCAAAGAAACAAGATATAAAATTTACTCTGTGGCATTTCAATAAATATTGAAGATATGAAATGAGAAATTCTATTCTCTATGTTAAATTACTGGAACTACAATAAAACAATAATTCTTACTAAATATAAACATTTTTTTATAGAAAACATAAAATCTGTGCTTATCTTACTAAATTTACAATAATTTGCCTAATTTGAGTTACATATTAAGACATTTCAACGTTCTGCTCTATTAACTATTTCAATAGGAGAGATATAGATAACGAAAAACTATTGTGCAATTTCAAATTGCATATTTTCAATTTTAATTTCCAATTAAACCATTTATTAAATTCGGAAATTTATTTTTTTAAATATAATATTACGCCAAATCTTTGTTCCCGTTCAAATTAATGGTAAGTGAAGGATTAAGATGAAGGATTATAATGAAGGATGAAGGATTAAGATATCCGAGAACTGTATTAACGGTCACACAAGAGCTAAGAGGTAGACGATTACAGTGGATAGGAAACGTGAGGACGAGGGAAAATAGAATGGTTAAGAGGATGTGGGAAGGAAAAATGAATACTCGTCGACCAGTGGGAAGACCTCGCAAGAGATGGAGAGATCAGCTAACCGAAGATCTGGTATACAGGGTATTTTTCTGAAAATTATCGAATGTTTTGGATCGTTATAAATAAAGTCGAGGGCAGTAATTTTTCTACGAGTTGGTATAGATACTGTGCAACTCAGGGAACGAATCAACTTAAAGTATTGAATATTTAAAATCAGTAGGGAAAGCCGGGGCATAACGAGCACCTTAAGGATTATTTTTAATAAAATCTTAAGGAATATCGTAAAAAATTTCGAAATACTTTTAATCGTAAGATGATTTGTTGTTTAATTCCTACAGACAGTAAAAAAAAAAAAATTAAAAAAATACAAATATAAAAGTTATGACGATATAAAAAAAAGCTTCCTTGTGCTCATTTTGCCCCGGTGTCGGGGCAGAATATATCTATCATGCACCGATATCGTGTATTGGATAATTTTCTGTTTTTAAACGTAATAGTTTTTGTATTATAAAGTTTGTGGGTGTAATAACATCGGAGTTTTATAATGATGTATAAATTATTTTAGACAACAAATTAGAGCATTTCACGTAGAATCATAATGTATTTAACATTATACATCAAATATTGATAATAACGGCAGAGCCGCAGTATGGAAAACTTGCGCTAGGGGCAGAGCCGTGTTTTGGCGCCCTTGGTAAATAAAAACAAGGTTCTTACCTCTCAAAAGTTAAGTGATGAGCAAAACAAAAAGGTCCTCACCTCCCAAAATCCAAGTGACCAGCAAAAAAAAAAAGGTCCTCATCTTCGCAATGGCGCCCCTTAACAAGCCCGTCAGCGCCCTTTTCCTTAGTGCGCTAGGGGCCGTCGCCCCCTCTGCCTCCCCCCATTACTGCGGCTCTGAATAACGGAGTTATCACAGTGTAAAGTGTAAACATGCAAAGAAATGTTTAAAGATTACAGGTATGTCGCTATTAGGTACGGAACCTTACCAATAGATGGCAGTGCTGGAGATGTCTGTATTTGCCATCGTCTAATAGTTAATTGCAAATTATATTATCGCTTTACATATTTAACTTTAACGTTGTGAGCGTTATGTTCTACTTTCTTCGTTTTAAATTAGCGAAATGCCGTAGAGAAGCACGGGTACACCCACTAGTAGAAGGATAATAGGACCAGTTTTTAAATCACCATAATTTTTGGTCCTGTGTCCACAAATACACTTCAAGAATCTGTTTTTAAAGCTCTATAACTTTATTGATTGTGACTAAATGTGGAATTATTTTTTAAATATTAAAATTAATAGAATAAATAATCATTGAATATAATAATTATAATTATAAAATTTTAATTAACAATTTTTCTGAATTCTCCTGGGATTATTGACAAATATTTGTAATTAATGTATATTTTATTGATATGTGGGAGGTGCTGAATAGTTTTTATGGTGGGCGTCGTTTTTCGACGCTGGGCGTCTTCCCAATATAGATAAGATAACTGAGCGTGCGCTCTGGTTTTCGGATTCCTTTGGTGCAGTGGGATGAGCTTTCAAGATGCGCAGAATTTAAAGATTTTGATTCATATATCGCGCATATTGTATCCATAAGCAAAAAAATAATCACGCAACCATCATAGATATTTTTTGATCTTGTATTTGTTGAATTTGTGCATATGTGAGGGTGACCATTTTCTTAAGAAGGCAATGCGGGACGGAGAAAAAAAAAAACAAGAAGTGAAGAGCAAAAAAAAAGGTCCTCATCTCCCAAAATCCAAGTGAAGAGCAAAAAAAAGGTCCTCACCTCCCAAATCCAAAATGTTAAAATGCGGGACTTTTGCGGGACAAAATGTTAAAATGCGGGACGAATGGTCACCCTAGCATATGTCAATATTGAAATAATTATAAAATTGTTAGATATTAAATTTTTACCGACCGTCAACATATATAAGGGAGGTATTGTGTCATACCGATTTTGACATTTCGAGATTTCGATGGATCTCCACGAATTGAGATCCCTACATAACGTTTTGACTATTTTTAGCATGATGTCTGTCGGTCTGTCTGTCCGTCCGTCCGTCTGTCTGCCTGGCTGTCCGTCTGTCCGTCCGTCCGTCTGTCTGTGTACACGTGCAGAGCAAATTCGGCTGAAAGGATTTTTATGAAACTGCATATTTAAGCTTCTGCCATCAATGGCACGAGTTAACCAACTTTTAATAAAAATCGGTTGACTAAAAATGGGAGTTTACTCGTGTCGATTTTAAGATTTTTGTGAATATTTCACAACAGAAAAATATTTTGAAAAAATTTATTGAACAAAAGTTGGTATAAAAGCAATAATGAATCACTTTTATTTGAGACGTTTTTTGATAAAACGAAAAATTTTTGTGTTTTAGTGGAAATGCAATTTTCCCTATGACCGGAAAGCGTGCAGGAGTTTAGTACCATCCCTTTTTTGTTGTCACAGGGTAAATATTCTCTCCTCCGAAAGGCATGCTGTATGAAATCGGAGACCAAAAACTGTCATGAGCTCCCGGTGTATAACGTTTCTATGGTCATGATAAATAATATCTCTGTTAGAAAATATTAGGCCAAGTTATTTCTACTCTGCTGCTAGAATGTATTTTATACAAGTACTTTGTGATGGCGGTCGGTCCTGTGGTGGCCACAGCTGATTTTAGAGTGTATGCAGACAAGAATGATCTCGATTTCCCTCTTTAAAACAGCGTATTATTATTATTATTAGCAGTTTTAATTATGTTTGTCATTTCCTGCTGTATTAGATTCATCTGAATTTTCATGATACCCAGGTATTTGAAAGAAAAAACTTTCTCAAAAGTGTTATTATCAATTTTTAAATTTTTCGTGTTCTCATTACTGCATCAGAACAATATTTAATTATTTTACTTACTTAATCCTGAAGCCTTTCTACCTTGCTGTGTAAGGCTATAGTCGAGTTACTTATTTTCTGGTGTTGTTCTCCATACTTCTTTCCATCGTGTTCTGTCCTTTGTATATTTTCTTATCTTCTCTCACTTTACGCCTCTCTTCGTTGCAGCTTCTTTTATTTCTTGGTGCCAGGTTTTTCTCGTTCTTCCTGGTCTAACTTTCTTCACTGTTCTTGCTTCATAAATAGAGCCCTGCAAATCCGCGGGTATCCGCGGATTATCCGCGGATATCCGCAACTTTTCTGCGGATGCAGATAAATTATCATTTAAACCATGCGGATGCGGATCGGATGCGGATTAAATGTCATATCCGCTTATCCGCAATATTAGCGTGAACATTAAATCTTCGGTTACTTTCGGAGAAACAAGCAATTGTGTTCTGACTACGCAGTCCTCGGTTTCCTTATTTTCGGTTGTCTGTATATACATGATATTTTGTAGCATTCAATCTCACTTTATGTTATTTTTATTAAGACAATTGTCCATGATCAAAACTGAGTTGAGACAATCAACTTAACTTTCTTTTTATTATTGAATATATTATAGAAAATAATATTTTGGACAAAAGTTTCCTGGTACACTTTCGACGTAATTCTTCCTACCTCTGCTCTAATTCTGGCTTTTAAATCGGATCAACGTTTTTTTTTTTACATAAAACTTATTAGTAAGTTTTATTTAAATACCAAAATTTACCTACATAATTTTTTCTCGAAAATTTTATTATGTAACCTGCCAATTTTTTTATACTACCAAATAAGTAAAAAGTCTTGCAGATCTCAAAAATTTGATAAATGACACATGTTGCTATTTGAAAAAGTTGCAACGCCTAACTCATGCGCGAAATGGCGTAAGAGAATTACTTGATCCTAAAAATATGAAGCACCTTCTATCAAGTAACTTTTCTGATTTTTTTTTTAAATTCAATATTAAAAAAAGCAGCACGCCACTTACTCCCTACGAAAAAGAACGCTTAGGCCCCCCAAAATTGTTATCTCTCTCTAGATTTAAATAAGTTATTAGCGCATCTAGGCCTTAAAACTTTTGGGGTCCTTTAGGTTAGGTTAGTAATAAATAAGCTGGTAAATCCAAAAATTTTCAGTAGCGTTTTAGAGCAGAGATTACCTAAACAGGTGAAATATGTTAGTTCTTTCCAAACTGACAGCAAAACATGTAGTGCAGATAGTGCGGATATTTTTGCGGACGCGGATCGGATGCGGATTGGTTATTTACAAAAGCTGCGGATCGGATGCGGATACAGAAAAGCTTATCCGCGCAGGGCTCTATTCATAAACTATTTTTACTATTTTGTCTTCACTCATTCTGTGTAAATGTCCCAGCCATCTTAGCTGTACTTCTTCTATTATAGTCTCTACTGGTTTTGTGCCAAGTTTTTCTCTAAATACTTCATTTCTTATTCTGTCCAATTTTATTTTACCTTCGATTTTCCTTAAAAATCTCATTTCGGAGCTTCTTATATTAGACCTGTGCGTCTCTGTAGTGGTCCAGGATTCTGAAGCGTATGTCAAAATTGGTACTGTCACTTTTTTGAAGGAGTCTACCTTGATGTTAGTTGGTATTTCTTTTTTAGTTAAGAACGATGCTTTGATGCTATTGAACATTCTTCCTGCTGCGCCTACTCTTTCCATAAATTCTTCATCCATTTTTTCATCTTTCGTGAAAACTGTGCCTAGGTATTTGAATTTTCCTACCTGTTCGATTATTTTGTCATCTATTTTTATTTTGTGTTGTATTTTTGTCCTGCTTATTACCATTGTTTTTGTTTTTTGTGTGCTAATTTTCATATTTATTTTCTTCAATTCTTCATTGTATTATTAATTATTTTAATAAATGTAAAATCACAACAAAATCCGTCTTCTATTTATTAATTTAAAAGTCAAAATTTTAAAATATTAAAATAATATATTTGAAATGTAATGTTTGGTGTGTAGAAGTTTGTTATGTTAGGGAGTTTATGAGTGAAGTTAGTTGGATGGTATTAATTCGTGGTAGAAGCAAAAAGTCGTGGACGTGCGACTAAAATTAAACCCATTGTATCGCTCGGCGCGCTAACACCACATAGATATTTATAGAGGCAATGTGAGGACGGCTTCCGAACAGCCAACAGCTATAAACACTGGAATTTACATGTCAAAATATAGAAACGATAATTAAGAAATTTCATATTATGTACATATTTCTACTTAGACGACTGGAAAGGGGTGAAGAATACAGTGGCGTACAGTTAAATCAGGAGCGCGCCCACAATTTATTTTTAGGGAGGCTCAGAAAGCAAAAAAAAATTATCTATTACCATGAAATATTAAATGTATACATAATACAGTTCTACAGTTGGACACATAGTCCAACTGTAAATACATAAAGCTGTTCATATTGCAACAAATATAAAAAAAAGTGACGCGCATGCGTTCTAGTCCGTGAATAATAACTTTTTATACACTTCAATTTTTATTGCACCACTAAAAAGACCCTTATAACGTCACTCACGTGTCTGTCTGTACAGTAGAAATTGTAGCCGAACGGATGAACATAGAAAGTTGAAATTTGGCATGCTTATACAACTATTTAACTCACATAGGTATAGGAAAAATATAGAAAAAAAGAAACACATCGCGAGATAAATATAAAAAAATATGTGTTTTATGAAAAATTAATATTTTTGCTGTTCATATTGCAAAAATTACGTAGTCGTCTCCGTTGGAAATTAAAAATATAGTAAAAAAGAAATTGACACCTGAAAATAGAGTTCATGTGTGTAAACTCCACCTACTAGATACATCATGATTCAGCCTGTTGTTTGAATTATTTTAGTTTTTTGTTGATAAGGTATCAAAGAGGAATAAATAATTTATAGTAGTGAAATACTTTTAAACTAAATAACACATTGTTAATAGTGACAAATGCGTTTCTGAATTGAAAAAAAAATTAAGCCATTTATCAATATACCATGAGTTCAAAAAGAAATTACATAAGGGTTGGCTGTGGAAAAATAAAATAATGTCTATTGCAAGCTTTATATAACAATAGACTAACGTTTAGGTACAGCCTTTGTAATCAATAAAATTGGATTTTTTTTTTTTTTAGGCCATTAGTCTATACAGCATATAAGCCAGCTAAATACAAATTTATACATTATATACAATAAATACAAATTTATACATTATATACAATATATTTTTTGATTTCACAGATACAGAAAAATAAACATAAAAAACTAAAGAAGCTGTTCAAAATGACCACCGTTTTCCTGCAGGCACAAATTTACTCGTCTTAACCAATATAATTGTAGCTTAATTGAATTTTCAATAGAAACTTATGACAACAGCAGTGATGACAGTTAATTAATTGACAGTTAAAGCTTGCAGTACACATTATTTTATTTTTCCACAGCCAACCCTTATGTAATTTCTTTTTGAACTTATGGTATTTCTTATTAATGCTTCTTCTACTTATTAAATACTTACAAAACCCTGAAATGTGTAAAAATTCACAGTTACATAAAAAAAACACATCACATTTTTTGAAATTGCTTTTTGAGTCTTTGGATTTCCATTTTTGTTTGCTCATCAGATTGATGGATTTACTTTTTTTGTTGGTTGGATATGTCTTTTTTTTGTTCTCAGTACCTCAAAGTTCTTCTGTGACAGAATATACTCTGCATTATTAAAAGTTTAGCCATATTTGGTATAAGGGTTTCTTGGTCATACCTACGAAACCCTAAAAATGAGGGTCGCGTTACAATTAGTAACTATTATAAAGGGTCACACAGTATGTGTTATATGTAGATACTGATATTTATCAAATAATTTAACTAAGAGATTGAAATATCAAGTTGAAATTGTAGTATTATTTTATTTGTCATTTAATAATTATAATCATTAATTAATTTGTACAGTATCTTTATTAGTAAGTTTATTGTTAAATCATAAATAACTAAAGCGTTGTTGGGTTATGTCAAACTATTATTATAACGTTCCAATATCTATTAATAAATTCCTAACAACGGAAATAAAAACTAAAAATAACATTGATTATAAAATGAAAAATACGTATTTTCATTATCTTTATTCGAATTAATAATTACGAGCGATAATAGAATAAAATATACAAAAAGTGGATAATAAGCTATAAAACTAATACTTGGAAATCTTTTTGATGCTTCTCAATTCGAAACTCGAGCGTCCAATTTATATTTGATCACATTTTCGGAAAATACGCATGGCGCGATATTGTTAACAAACGAGCATCCATAATTTTTTATTGGAAGGGCGTAGAAGCTAAATTTTTTTCTTAGTTGGATCTGGAAGCAATTTTTTCTGGGGGGGGGGGGCATATTGTGTGGAAAGCTCAACCCCCTCCTGGCGTCTGATTGTCAGAAAACAAACCAGAATCTTAAATCTTGAAAGATAGTGTTCTTAAAACTCGGATAGTGTAAATTTTCGACGTTTTTTGGTATTCTTATTTGTTACACTTGGCGTACAAACGTACACGGGAGGGGGGGCACGGTCTTGAACCACCCAAAGGAGCACTAAAAAAAAATTTGTTTGAACTGTCCAAAGTTCATTGGCAAAAAAATTGGCAATATATTTTGTTGATGTAATTTTTTTAATAACCAACTTTATAAAAAAAAAATATCATGGCCTACTACAATGAGGAAACATTGTGAATGGATTATATGTGCAGGACCTCTGAAAAAGGGTAGCATCTGAAACTTTTGTTCCGCTGCAAAAAGAGTCGAGCTCTTTGGTTAATATTAATTTTGACATAAATAAAAAAATTTAACCTCTGGGTGGTAGGCACCGAATACTGGGAGCAGTATTATTATTCGGGAATCATACCAAAAAAAAATATGTTGTATCAGTATTTGTACTGTAATTTTTTGAAAGAAGATTGCGTTTCCCCCGAGAAATAGACAATGATGTCATAGTACGATATGCGCCAATTAATAACGTTAAACCAATAGAAATCTAACTTGCAAACGGTTCTAACGGGTGTTTTTTTTAGAGGTATAGAACTTTAAATTGCAATAAAACAACGATGGATTATTCGATTGACATGATTTTTTTTTTATTCGAAAGATAATCTTGTGGCATTACATTAAATCATACTAACAAGACGGCGCAACATGTCACACAGCTCGTGCCACAATCGATTTATTGAAAGACACGTTTGGTGACCACCTAATTTCACGTTTTGGACCTGTGAATTGGCCTCCAAGATCTTGTGATTTAACACCGCTGGACTACTTTCTGTGGGGCTAGGTAAAGTCATTGGTCTATGCGGATAAGCCACAAACGCTTGACCATTTGGAAGACAACATTCGCCGTGTTATTGCCGATATACGGCCACAAATGTTGGAAAAAGTCATCGAAAATTGGACGTCCAGATTGGACTACATCCGAGCCAGCCGTGGCGGTCATATGC
Source organism: Liopterus haemorrhoidalis (assembly GCA_963971575.1). Classification (NCBI taxonomy): domain Eukaryota; kingdom Metazoa; phylum Arthropoda; class Insecta; order Coleoptera; family Dytiscidae; genus Liopterus; species Liopterus haemorrhoidalis. The sequence goes on from OZ020619.1 coordinate 42,139,981, forward strand.
CAGAAATCATATTTAAAATGTAATGCCACAAGATTATCTTTCGAATAAAAAAAAATTCATGTCAATCGAATAATCCATCGTTGTTTTATTGCAATTTAAAGTTCTATACCTCTAAAAAAAACACCATTTACATCCGTTGCTACAGTCCGAAACGACTGTACGAATTATGGTTTCTGCGCATGTGACATCACTAATCTGCTTTTGTAGGAAGAGCACTGTTATCTACTATGATTTGTTGTGCGATTTTAAATAACGTTTAAAGCGTTTTTGTTTTTTTTTAGAGATAAAAGTGATCCTTTTTTAAAGAGTGGGATTCGGGCCATATGCTTGTCATATTTAAATGTACGTATTTTTCAAGTCAGGTGTCTTAATATTTTTCCCATATGTCGACCAAAAATCTTTATATATACATGCCAAATTTTAACATTCTAGGACAAATATTTCGCAACAAAGACACCTTTTGAAAAAAATTGTTTAACAAAAGTTGCTATACAAGTAATAACTAACAACTTTTAGTTGAAACATTTTCAGGTAAAAAAAAATGTAATCCATTTGTCCGAAAATAAGTCCCATTTTAATTTAACAGTGTTAATCGAGACTAAGGATCAATGCTAGGATTGAAGGACATTAAAAACAAACAAAATGAAAGTTTTACTGACCATTGCAAAAAAAAAAAACCAAAACTTTATTATCTACATAATTGCTTAATTTATTCATTTAATTTAATTTTATTTATTATTTTATTTATTCGACGTTTCAAAGTAAGTCGAACAACATGTTTATCAAAGAAGAATTGATCCTATTTTTATATTTTTCTACTCCAAATAAATAAAAAAACATAATTTTTCAAATTCTTATTTTCGGACAGAGGGAGTAGGTATAATTTTTCATATTTTTGCATCTATTTTGACATACAGTTACGATTCCATGATTACGATGAAATATGAATACCTATCATGAAATTGTCAACGTATATAACACATTATTATTTTTTTCAATAATAATTTCTGTGTTACAAAGTATTTTAAGTGATTTGTGGTGACTTTCGGTTCTATAGTGGTCACAACTGATTCTTTCATATAATTACAGCTTTAAAAAAAACTTAAAAACTTTAAATTGTCAAGTATCCAACGCAGAGGCGCATTGAGCGGTGGGCGGACTGGGCGGCCGCCCGGGGCCCACGAAACCGGGGGGCCCACCGAGGCCTACATATAAATATTTCCATTCTATTTAAAACGGTAGAGGGCCCATTTTAATTTTACCGCCCAGGGCCCCCAATCAACTTAATTCGCCACTGATGCAACGATGTATAATGCAAAGAAACAAATAAAAAGCTCCAAATTTGACAGCTTTATTTATAAATTAAGTATATTCGCGCTCTTATGCGCGAAGTTTGGCCTCCAAATCCATTCTATGTATTTTAATTATAGATGCGTTCGGCATAAGCTAATAAGATTCTTGTGTAAATGTGTAAATTATGCAGAATGTGTAGATAATTTGCTTATGCCGAACGCACCTAAAATAATAAGATAAATATACAAGGCGCGATAATGCAAAAACGAATAAAAAGCTCGATATTTGAAAGTTTTATTTATAAATTAAGTGTCTTCGCGCTCTTTTGGTCGTAGTTTGGCCTCCAATTTCATCATGTTGGCAATACTGCACTTTTGGTATAGTTTTCAGGATTACGCTTTAAAAAATGACACGTATTTTGTTATTTATTCGAAAAACACGAGTGACGTTATGCAAAAAAGCGAGTAAAAAACTCCGAAAGCTTCAGTTTCAAAAACAAAGACCTTACCAGGATTTTTAAAGATTTGAAATTGGGCCCTTTTAGGGTTAAGGGTCGTTTTATTTTATCTGTAGCTTTGAAGGAGTATTTTGGAAGCATTTTGAATAAAAGCGGGAACCTACCTTGTGCGGTCAGCTTTCGCGCGACGGGTTTAGATCTCATAATGTCCACAAATCACAAACCATCCGTAAAATACGCTAAAAATTACGTAAAACACGCAAACAATCACTCCGCAATCCGCTAATAGAATGTTGAAGATACGAAACGTCTCAACATACAAACGACAAAGACAATAAGAATCACGGTTCGTCCTCTTTTTTCATCTTCTAAAGATCTGGACCAATCACAACTCGTCATTTGCTGTCATGTTTTATCATCGTTGCAAGTAAACTGCTGAAACAGGCTGTGAATTTTTTGATTTGAATCCACGATCTATTCCCGCTATAATCAAAGACATACTTATATCAGTATTTCAGTGTTTAATCTGTTGTTTTAATATATTTTAAGGTAAGGACGTGAGTTGTAGTGATGTGATTTGTTTCTGCGCAGGATATCGGCGCAATGTTACGCCCACACCTTACGCCCAGAACATCTGAATTTCTAGTTGGAGGGGATAAGGCAAACGTCTCTTTTAGAATCGATATCAGTCGGTGATTTCTCGTCCAAAGAGGATATTTAGAAAAGTATGTCATTATTTAGGACGGAATATGAATTTTTAGGATATTAAATGGACAACACGATATTCTAACATCATTTAAATATTATCGATACTGATTTCAATAAAAAATTCTATACTTCTAAGAAGCAACTAAATTCCAGATTAACTAAAAACATTGATTCTTTCAGATTCAAAACGGAATAAGGCCCCGAAATTTTATAAACAAAAATGCGATGAAGCAACCAAATTCTGGATTAACTAAAAACATTGATTCTTTCAAATTGAAAAGGGAATAAAGCTCCAAAATTTTATATAAAAAATGCGATGTTTTTGTATAGTATTTCCAAAATGAAATGGCCACTCTCCCATTCTGATTCCAATAATGGCTGACAGTATAACCATTATACCTGCTGAATTGATGGTTCTGTTAAAAATATTTGCCAGGACCGTAATAATTAACGTGTTATTTAAAATAAAAATAAATTTAAAATAAACGTGTTTTCTTATATGCTATTTAGAATGAACTATATATACTCACATGACATTCCTTCACATTTTTATCAGGCTTAGGCTGGCTATATTTGAATTATAAATACAGGCATGTTTTTTGCAAAAAAATAAATCCTAGCAACTTCAAATAATTATACATATAGCTAACTTTGTATAGAAATTCTATTCCGTCTTCTTCCAACTTTTTTATTAAAAGATGTACAGTCGGCACTATATTTTTCGAATAAAAATCGTATATTTAATTTATTATTGTTTTAGATATAAAACTATCTATTTTCTTGAAAACTTTTAAGTCGGGTCATTTTCTCTGCTGATTTTTACCACGATCATTGATACGTTGAATTGTTCTGTATGGAACACTAGTTTATTCCGCAGTTCTAAGTATAGGCTTGTCATTATCTTCCGAAACTAACTTTTTATAAACGTTCAGTATCAGAATTTTGCAATCTTCTGACAAATGACATTTTTCTTTAGTAACCACGTCCACATTTTTGCACTCCAAATCACCTTGCACAGATTCAATATATTCACTACAGAAATTAGGAATTTCTTCAAAATCAAATGGTCACCAAAGAGCCATGTTGTTAATGTATGCACGCTATGAACGTTGAAAATTATCTAACAAACAAGTATAACAACACCTAAAATTTAAAAACAATACGATTATAAATTTGGAAAATATCCGCATTTTACCGTTCTGTTTTTTTTTTTTTTTGTTGGAAAGTTACACATCTCTCTCGCTTCAAAAAATATCAAAAAAATTAATATTGTTGAAAATGGAACGGTCGAAAATTCGAACTATTATGAAGTTTGAGTTCGTACGTGGAACTACGGTATCGCAGACCGCGCGACTCATTAATAGTGTATTTGGCTCTAGTGTTACTACGCACCAGACATTATCAAATTGGTTCGCCGAATTTCGTACAGGTAACTTAAAAACCAAACAAAACAAAAAAACCAGACTCATCGATCACAGCAGAAATATACTGCAACCAACTGGACGAAATGATGCAAAAACTTAAAAAAAAAACAGCCTAGATTGGTCAACAGATCGACTATCTTATTTCATGATAACGCTAGACCACACACTGCACAAATGACTGTGACAAAACTACAGGAATTGAAGTTGGAACTTCTTCATCATCCCCCATACTCACCAGACCTAGCCCCCACTGATTACCACTTCTTCCGCAATTTGGACAACTTTTTAATAGCAAAACAGTTTAATTCCAACAATGCTATAAAACTGGCCTTCCAGGAATTCATTGAATCTCGTCCGCCAGGGTTTTATACCACCGGCCTGAACGACTTGCCGCTTAAATGGCAAAAGTGTATAGACAATATGGGTGCAAAGTTTGATGAATAAAATAATTCCTTATATTTGTAAGTTATCAACCAACCTTTTTTCTACAAATTTCATCCTTAACGACCTAATTGCTTAGTAAAAAATATTTTTCCCGCTTAAAATTACGTCGCTGGCCGTATACGTGAGCCACCAATTTGTCATACATGCCCTAGATTCAAGAAGCTTTTCTCTACATCCCTAAAAAATTATTAAAATATTTCACATAATTTTTCAAATCAGGTCTAACTGCCCCCTCTATAATAAAGAAATGTTTTCTTTGAAAAATAATGATTAGTAATTATTTATTTTCTTAAATAACTAGTTCAGAGACGTAAGTTATGATTTGAAAAATTAAATATTTCAATTATAAACCGTACAGCTGACATAAATTAAAATGGGGGAGATATGCAGAAACAATAATAAAGGGTGAATAATTATGAATGTATGTTTTAAAATATTTCAGTCATAATATTTTTTTCCACATTCTTAATGTATTTATTATAAATTTTAAATTTATGTAATACATGCTAACATATTTATCAACAGCATTTAGAGAGCCTGCATGTTTGTGTGTATGTATTTAAATCTCTCTCTCTCTCTCTCTCTCTCTCTCTCTCTCTCTCTCTCTCTCTCTCTCTCTCTCTCTCTCTCTCCCTCTCACTCTCCTTCTTTCTTTCTTTTCGGCAGTATCAGTCAGGTTGTCATTGGACTCTTCTCCTTAATCTTACCTATAGTCTATCTCAGAAACTGATAGTAATAAATCTTTTTATCAGGCAGTTACCAGTGGCGTGCACATTTTAAACACGTTTAAATTGGTTTTGTGTATTTCTATATTACTATTTATAATTTTATTAAACGCACGCCTGTGACCATATTTATCATATAATTAAACTCACGCCTGTCACCATATTTTTCCTCAAAATTTTAGTGTAAGAGTTTTTATGATCTATTGTGTTTAACCCTAGTTCGTATTCCCATATAAGATGTGCGGCACACTCGGTTGTTTTTAACAATATTTCGTTTCGAACTATTCATATTTTGTGGGCTGCTTCTGTGTGAAAAAACAATAACTTTTTACAAATAATAAATTTTATTACTATAAGTCTTTCTGAGATAGACTATAGTTGTCTTGACGCACACTCTCTTTCTTGCTTCATTGTGTATAAGGTCTTTTCAGGCATCTTTTAAACCGGTATACCTTCTTTTAGTTGATATCTATTTAGAAATGTCTTCCCAATGCTATTTTCTTTACCATTCCATCATCCTTCACTACATTCGCTGTCATTTTTCATTGAATGATATTTATTTATTGTCCCATTTTCATTTTTTTATTGATTTGAATTGGGTCAAAAAATTAGCGTAGTATCTTGTTTTGAAATACTATATAAGGTCTAAATTTAATAAAACTGTAAAAAAAAATTAAGAATTTATCATAGAAATGGGCATAATGGGCATTTCTGTGAATTATTTGACACCTATTTCAGGAGCATGCAATAATCATATTAGATATAAACTATATTTTGACAAATTGCACCACAGATTTCAATTTTACTTCAACATGAAATTCTTATATTAATTTTATACAGATGGTTTTATACTCAAGGTATCTTTATCAGCGTTGCCAGATTATTATTTTACCAAATCGGGATTTTTACCAAATAAATATAAAAAAATCGGGATTAAGGCGCAAAAAGCGGGACAACGTAATAAAATGTACAGTTAAAAATATTTCAAAATGTTTATCTTAAAGTAGGCTGACCAGATTTTTTTTTATAGAAAAAGAGTTTACTAAAAAAAAGGTCTCACTTCCAAAATAGAAGTGATGAACAAAAAAAAAGGTCTTTACTTCTTTTCTAAAAAATCTGAAAATCTGATCAGCCTAAACTGATGCGATTGTTAATCACGATTTATTTCTTTTTGAATAATTCGTGAATTTAGCTGTCCCGCGCGGGACAATCTATTCTTGTTCATAAAGCGGGACGTCCCGCGAAAATCGGGACGTCTGGCAACGCTGATCTTTACCGACCTTGGTTCAACGTAAAAACCTGTTAAAACTAGTGATACAAAAAAAGTAGTATTAATTTTAACACTATGAACTTCATGGTACACTAAATTAATGAAATAGTGTAGGTATCGCATGAAGTCTATAGTTTTAAAGATAACACTACTTTTTTTAGATTGTAGGATCTGAAACCGGTTAATCGGGTACCCGGTTCCGGTTTTCTTTATTTAATTGTTATTTTTAATGGTTATAAGGTTCAGGGACATAGCCAGGATTTCATCTTAGGGGGGTGGGGGGCAAAAATAACAAAATATTCTAAATTAGTCGGTACGACTTTAATTACACGGCTTGGGTAGAAAATAACAGCGTTCTAATATATTAAATAATATAAATCCGGTAAAGTTATAAATTTTCTAACAACCTAAATTATATTTTATATAAGGTAAACTATCCTGGGGGGGCAAATGCACCCTATGCCCCCCTGGCTACGTCCCTCATAAGGTTCATAAGCTCCGCCCCTCTGATTTCGTATACATTGAAACATAGAATTAAGTTATAATTTCCACTGGTTATTAAATTTACGCTTTTAAAAATTAAATGCAACATTTGCCAAAATATAACTAGAATTTTGAAAAAATAATTTAAACAAAATAAAAATGCAAAAAAAAAACAGAAAAAATAAAATTGTCTCCAGATGGGTAGCGAACCCTAGTATGCAAATTAGAACGCGAGAAGGCTAACCATTACACTATGAAAGCGTACTAGTTTATTGTGTTACATAAGGTATTAAATATTTTATATCGTCAACCAAAAAACACAAAAAATGCGTTATTTTCCGAAAACATAATCTAATCAAAAATTCCTGTTGTACTATTCCAGTTCACACCAATGTACATTAGATTTTTTTTCAGAATTTTAGTTTAACCCATCTGGGCTACAGGGTATGAGACAAAAAAATTTGCACAATTTTGGCTAAAATCGCATCAAAATAATTTATTTTGCAAAAATTAAATTTTGATCGTTAATCCACGTACTAAGCTTTCATTTGATACCCTACTCAGAATTTTAAAAACATTTTTTTTTTCTACAGGGTTTCTACAGGGCTACAGGGTGTGGGACAAAATTTTTTTTGCACAATTTTGGCAAAAATAGCGTCAAAATAATTTATTTTGCAAAAATAAAATTTTGATCGTTAATCCACGTAATAAGGGCTTTAATTTGATACCCTACTCAGAATTAAAAAAAAATATTTTTTTTTTCGATGAGCTCATATTTGTTTATATTTTAGGGGATCTGACTTTTAGATGTTTTAGTATTTTTCCTATATGCGGGTCAAAGAGTTGTATAAGCATGCCAAATTTCAACTCGCTAGGTTTAGACGTTTGGCTACAAGTTTTACCGAACAGACAGACAAACAGACATTCAGCCAGACAGACAGACAGACAGACAGACGACAAAATGATGGTATAGTCGGATTGCTGATAAGTGACTGTTCGTTGCTACAAGTATCGATATTGAATACTATATGCTTTCTCTGTCTATATTATTATAATTATTTGCATACCCATAGTAACGTTTGTAAAATTTGTTGTTTATTCCAGCAGATTTAAAATTAAAGTTTGTGAATTTAATAATTGGCCGCAAGCCATATTTTACTTCATATTTATTACCAGACACTGACAGTTAACACAAAAAACAAAAAATATTTTTAAAATCGCTGAAAAATGGTAACTAGATTATTATATGAATGCACTACTTGATACATACATGTAACAGTCACCTATCAGCAATCCGACTATATAAGGGATTTTTGGTCATACCTACAAAATCCTACAAAAAGAAAATTTTTATGAAGGAAGATTGTTATGAATTTTTCCTGTGATAGCGCGATTTTTGGACCAACCTGTATATTATTAGCATTGAATAATGTTACTATTAAGCCTTTTTTTGTTATTTTGGGTGGTGTTAAATGGAGGGGTCCTCCTAATGCATTTTAAAATTCTGCTCACCTTACCTTATTATTATTGTAAAATATACATTTATTATTATTTTCAAAGATGTCAGATGTCTAAATTAAACCAACTCTTATTGAGTTTTTCTTGAGATACACTTAAATTCTCGATCTAGTCTTAAAGATGGTTCCAGTCAGTAATTTTTCGCATTCATTGAGTGGTGGGTTCAGTGGTTTGAGCCTGAGGTCGGCTAGAGGGATCATTTATCACGCTGGCGTGAGACGAGCAACAAACCCCCCTAAACCACTTAGAGGGCGCACAAACCTGCATTACACATGCAAATACACCTTAATGGAATCACCACACTCGCATTGGGGTTGCAATGATTTCTGTTTGATTTACTGTTCAAGATTTACTGATAATTTGATAATTTGATAAGGGATTAGTATGAAACAATGGTACAATCTATAATTACATGCTTGGGAATAAACGTGAGTAAATACAAGGGTTACCTTCTATGTTTTTACAAACGATCACTAGATGGCAATATTAAAATTACTATATTCGTAAACTTTGACATTTGTTATTGTGAAATCAATGGCAGCTTATAAATTGTTCGAGTAGTTTGTTAACAGTGAGCGTTTATAAAAAACAAGTTTGTGAAAAAATGGATATTAGAAGGTTTCGTTGGATGATTTTTTACGATTTTAGTAAAGGCCTAACTCAACAACAATGCATAGATTTGCTTTGTTCTACTTTTGGTAATGAAGCACCATCAGAAAAGACTGTTTACAATTGGTTTGCAGAATTTCGTCGTGGTCGTTCGTCCGTCAGTGATGAATCTCGTGAAGGTCGACCAAAAAACATCGATGCTGTGCGCAAAATGATTGAAGAAGATTGGCATGTGACTTACTGTGAGACAGAGGCATCCTTTGGCATATCGCAGACTGCAATATATTGGATTTTGCATGAACATTTAGCTGTGAAAAAGATCTGTTCCCAATGGATTTCGTATAATTTGACCGAAGCTTAAAAAAAGGCTCGTGTTGATTGGTGTAAGGAAATGTTAAAAAAATTCAACTCATGCACTGCAAAATCTGTGTACAACGTCGTAAATAATAAACAAACAAAATAATTAACCTCCTTAAAAGCATGAACTCCAACCCAACATGCAGAGTTGTACATAGAGGGAAAACAAGTAACCCAATCCAAGTTAAGTCGGGAGTCAAACAAGGCTGTGTATTGTCTCCGCTTCTATTTCTTATCGCCATCGACGCCGTCATGCGCACATCAAACTCCAAACAACATGGAATACAATGGGGTTTAACTACTCGCCTAGAAGACTTGGACTATGCCGACGATCTCTGTCTACTAACACATACGTTCCAAGATATGCAGCAGAAACTGTGTGAACTTTGTAAACACGCGCGATATGCTGAACTCACCATAAATGTCAGCAAAACAAAAGAACTGCGCATCAACACCTCAAATACTCGAAGTCTTCAATTACATGATGTCCCTGTTGAGCGTACATCCAGGTTCTGCTACCTAGGAAGCATCATCACGGAACAAGGAGGCACATGCGAAGATATTGCTGGCAGAATTCAGAAAGCAAAGCTGGCCTTTACTATGCTGAGCACATTCTGGTCATCTGCACATATCAGCAGAAAGACAAAACTTCGAGTATATAACACCAACGTCAAGTTATATGCCTGTGAGACTTGGCTGGTTAATGAAGCGTTAACCAGTAATCTACAAATTTTTATCAACAAATGTCTACAAAGGATAATGGGAATCCATTGGCCTGACATAATCAACAACAAAGATCTTTGACAGAAAACAGGGCAAACAGAAATATGACGGGAAATACAGTTGCGAAAGTGGAAGTGGATGGGACTTATACTCAGACGAGAAACAGAGAACATCACGAGACGAGCGTTCCAATGGAACCCTCAAGGAAAACGAAAGGTCGGAAGACCCAAGCTCACATGGAGGCGAACAGTGGACAGAGAAATTAAAGATATGGGAAAGACCTGGGGCGAAATTAAGACCTTAACCCAGAACCGGCAAGATGGCGATGTTTTTTAGAAGCCCTTTGCTCCTCTTGAGGATTTGTAGGAACCAATATATACATGTATATATATATATATATATATATATATATATATATATATATATATATATATATATATATATATATATATACCATATATACCATATATATATATATATATATATATATATATATATATATACCATATATACCATATATACCATATATACCATATATACCATATATGAGTAGCTTTTGATTGTTACATTTTTGGTGGCAGCGGTGAAATTTTTAATTAAGAGATCTTTTAGTAGCTTTTGCCTTCTACAATCTGGTGGCAGCGGTGAGATTTTTTAGTAGATTTTATCTGTAACAACGCATTGTCTAAAAATTGTAGCAAACATACCGTCGTTTAATATACGTAGTCACTATTAATTTTGCATCTTGTACTGTCATGTATACGCGGTGTACAAGTTTGTTTGGTGGCAAGCGTAGTCAGTAGCAAGCTGTAGGCTGTAGGCTGTATTGCATTGTTTGCAAGAAAACGATCGTTACTGTAGCTTTATTGCGTGCGTTCACGTTAATTAATTATTATGAATATTTAACGCATAATTTAGGGCAGACTCTCGTTTAATTAATGTACTTACAGTACTGCAATGGTAACAGCAAACTTGCTACTGCACTGACCAACAATTCCTAATTATAAATTGAAACTAACCGCATAAAACTCTTTTATAATAAAACCAGATTTTATTTCTATCGTAAATCTTCAGTATTGTGTTATTTAAATTATTTAGAAAAATATTATTATTAGCTTTATTTTATTAAATTTATTTTACTGTATTGCAATGATGGCCAATCTTTTCCCATACTGGCAGGGCCGCCGAGAAGAGTTCTGGGGCCCCGGGGAGAAACTATCTTTGCGGGCCCCGGGTAATGATCAATTCTATACTTTCATACACGAGGCCGGCAAAAAGGTGAAAACTAATTCTTTCAGCTCGGACTCTGGACCATATACAAATGAAGCAAGAATTTTATTATGATACAGGTGAAAATACAAGTGATGACCTATAAAAAAGATCCTAACTTCTAAAATACAATTGATGAGCAAAAAATTATTCATTCATTCTAACATTCATTTCGAGCAACGGTGTGCTATCAGGTTTTGCTTCAAACTTGGGCACAGTGCAACGGAAACTTTTGCAAAACTTCACCAGGTCTACGGAGACAGTGTTTTGTCAAGGACCTAGGTTTTTTGGTGGTTTAAGGCATTTTCAGAAGGAAGGGAGTTGATTGAAGATGAATCACGCAGCGGAAGGCCTTCATCTTCAAGAACCGATGAAAATGTCAGATCGTCGGTTGACAGTCAGAATGATCAGGGAAGAGTTGAAATTGACTCATACTACCATTCATCAGATTTTGACCAATGAATTGAGGATGAGTTTTTGGCCAGAAAAACATTTCTGTGGCTCCTCAGCCTCCTTATTCGCCTGACTTGAGTCCTTGTGACTTTTTCCTCTTCCCAAAATCACCTCAAGGGACGTCATTTTGGGACACTCGAAAACATTCAAACGTCCATAACCGACCAGCTGAAAGCTATTCCAGTATCCGAGTTCCAGCACTGCAATGAGGGTTGGAAGAACCGTCTCCAGCGCTGTGTGGCTTCCCAAGGAAGTTATTTTGACGGAGACAATATTGACTTTTAATTATATTCGTATAAAAAAAAATTAAATCAATCCGGTTACTTAATTTACACACCTCGTATATATGCCGATTGACAAACCCAACTGACATACCCATCAGGGATGTCCACACTGTCAGTTCAGGGTAGAGCGCATCAGCCTGTTATTAAGCTTGCGAAATTCGTTAATAAGGCCAAGTTGTAATTGTATGTCGCTTGGTACAGTACGTCCACACTATGAGCGTTGGCGCGGCTATCTTTGATCCAGCCCGCCAACATACCCTTTTCACACTAGATCTTTAAGACGAGTGAACTTAAAGTTCACCGATATTTAAGATCGGTATGCTTTCACACTTGATGTTTAAATTTCTGGTGCTGTCATCAGCTACAGTAATTTTGTCCTTAAGTTACCGTCATGAAATTACCAGTTTTGAACTGTCTGCGCAGACACACATTTTGAATTATTATAAACAAATAAGGATATTTCATTTCATTCTACAATAAAGACACTACAATAAAGAATATATTACACCTGTATTAACATGTAAGTCGATACATTTTATCTCAATTATTGTAGCTCTGTATTTTATTAAACACATTATTAAAATAAATAATTTTATTATAACAATAAGTATAAACTTCTTATAACGTCGATATAATACAGTATTCTTGTTTATGATATTATAAAATGTTGACAGCACAAATTCAAGGAGTATTTTTTTATAATAGAAATTAAGTTGGCAATGCGGACGAAGTTTAAGACGCAGATCTATGTCTTAAACATCGCTTGTATTTAGACGAGGCCATACGGTTTCACATTAGCGTTTAAAGATACATTCACTTTAACATCCGATCTTAAAGTTCTAGTGTGAAAAGGGTATCAGTCGGTTTGTACCTGGCATACATTTGGCCTGTTGGCATAAATCAACGACACTTCCAGGCGTATGCGTATACTAACGTACTATGGACGCACCGTTATATTTGAACATAAATTAATCAAGTATGAAGTCATTTCATAGTTATTGTGAATGAACTTATTGTGAACAAAATATACTCTGTTCTAAATCGCGCTCTATTTTAAACCGCGTTATAAAAGGTACTGCTGTATTTCTTAATAAGTAATCTTGCAAAATATCAGGTTAGTGATTTCTGTATACCAATGTCCAGACATAGTCTTCACGGTTATTCTTGCAGATGGACATCGAGTGCAATATGCCTATAGGAAATGCATCTGCATGTAACCACATCTCTGTGTGTGTATGCAGATATAGTTACACACACGTTCGTACGTGTGCGTGTGTATAAATGTGTATGTGTGTATATGTGTATATAAGTATGTGGTATATGTAGGAGTGTGAGAGTGTGAGTAGAAGCCGTCACGGTTTGCGCAGACGAACGTACTCCGAGCACGTATTCAATTTACAGGATCGAGACCAGTGTCTTTCGTTAATTCCATTGGCGACCTCACCATAAGCGTAGATAACGGGGATAGAATTTTATATAAGATATCCTGCTGGAGAATCTGGAATATTTCTTTAGGTGGAATGAAACAAGAAGAACTCCCTGGCTAAGAAAACCTACGAAATCAGTTAGAGTATACATCCTTGGTATTCCGTATCAAACTTGATCCAACTGTAGTAGATAGATAGATATTTTTATTACTATACATACGAGGTGTGTAAATTAAATAACCGGACTGATTTAAATAAAATATATATATTCGAATAGAATTACAATTCAATATTGTCTCCCTCAACTTGGAAAGCCACACAGCGCTGGAGACGGTTCTTCCAATCCTCATAGCAGTGCTGGAACTCTGTAATAATATATACTGAAATAAATTTCAGCTGATTGGTTACGGACGTTTTAATGTTTTCGACTGTCCCAAAATGACGTCCCTTGAGGTGATTTTTCAATCTTGGGAAGAGAAAAAGTCAGAAGGACTCAAATCAGGCAAATAGGGAGGCTGAGGAACCACAGAAATGTTTTTACTGGTCAAAAACTCGTTTATTGAAATTGCTGTGTGACAAGGTTTCCAATTCATTGGTCAAAACCTGGTAGTGTGAGTCAAATTTAACTCTTCCCCAATCATTCTGACTGTCAACCTACGATGTGAACACACAAGATCATGGATTCTGTCGACATTTTCATCGGTTCTTGAAGATGAAGGCCTTCCGCTGCGTGGATCATCTTCAATCAACTCTCTTCCTTCTGAAAATGCCTTAAACCACGAAAAAACCTGGGTCCTTCACTAAACACTGTCTCCGTAGGCCTGCTGAAGTTTTGCAAAAATTTTCGTTGCACTGTGCCCAAGTCTGAAGCAAAACTTGATAGCACACCTTTGCTCGAAATGAATGTCACTCATTTTTAGAACGCACTAGAAAAAACTGTTTCACGAAAAAAATCGCTACAGACAACAAAACTACTCTAGCGAGTTCAAACATGACGCACCTTTCAAAAGCTTTCCTTTCGAGATACAATGGAATGTTGTATTTGAAAGTGTCTCAGAGATTGCCAAATCCTTGTGAAATTCTTTTGGAGATCTCGCATGTTAGATTGTGTTCGGACGACAAGTGGTATGGCCAAATGGTGCGTCCGCATCTGATAGATGTTCGGCTGGCCAACTCGAAGGACCAGAGCTCTTTGGATGATCGCTGGGCACAGAGAGAATGGACTGGATAGAAGAAAGGATGATCCGGCTCGAAGGACCATATGTGGGGATGGCGAATGTAATGGCCCATGTGTCCAAATGGTACGTCCACACCTGCTAGATGTTTGGCGCACCAAGATCAACCACCAGCACCGATCTTTTTATCTAGTCCATTCGTTATCCCGGTGATCATCCAAAAGGGCGCTGGCCTTTCGAGTTGGCCGGCCGAAAATCTAGCCGGTGGCCACTTGGCCACATGAGCCATACCACTCGCCGTCCCCATAGATTGTGTCTGCCTATTTTTATTTGATGATCCAAATATTTATATGAATCTATCTGGTCTATTCCGACGTTGTCGCTGATTAGTTTCCTACTGAAGACAAGATTTATTATTATTTTCGTCTTTTAGGTGTTTATTTTGGGCCCAAATTTTTCGATGCTTCGCTTGAATCTTTTAAAATTTCGGTAGCATCTACGATACGAACTGATACGAAGATGATATCTTTATTGTTATAAAGATATATGGTATAAATAATATTTTTCCCATAATTTTGTTAATAACACCGTTGTGATTTGAATCAAATTGACCTTAGTGACTTATTGCGTGTTTGAATCAGGGTTGTCCATTAAGTGGCAATGACTATACGAGATGCTTTCTGTTGATATAACAGACAATAATGTTTATGAGTGTCACACTGAGTGATAACAATCGCATTATGAACTATGACTATACTACACGACCCTTATATCCACCACGATAATCTTACTCAATATTCATAAACGTTAAAACTATAGAGGGAGAAACAAGGCCAATATTTATTTGCAATTACGAAGTAGGTATGGATCCTAGTGTAATTTGGGGGGAATCATAAGTGATTTATTAAATAAATCAAAGTCTTATTATATTTTTCCTTACAAGCAGCATTCGATGTTGTAAATAGAGAAAAAATGATGGAGAGACTCAGAAAATTGACAATAGATAAAAGTCTCGTGAACAGAATTGCGGAAATTTACGAAGAAACCACTAGCTCTGTCAAAATAGAAGGAGAAGAGACCCTTTTTGCAGTATACCTGGCAGATATAGAAAACCACCTCAGTAAAGGACAGACGGGAGGTATGGTGATTGGTAACAGGAAGTTTTGGTCATTATCTTACGCTGATGACCTGGTACTAGTAGCAAGAACCGGAGAAGAAATGAATTCAATGATTAAGAGGCTGGAAAAGTACTTGGAGAGGAAGGACATGACCATAAGCACTGCTAAAACAAAAATAGTAAGGTTCAGCAAAGCCAGAGGAAGGGAACCAAATGAAAAATGGCTATGGCAAGGCACGGAGATAGAAAAAGTCAAATCAGTCCAATACCTAGGATACACTTTCCAAAGAAACAGGAAATCGGAAGGGCATATGAAGGAGATGGCAAGGAAAGCTAACATAGCACGTTCGGATAACTTGAAGTTTTCATAGCATCATCTCCAGCACGAAGTTAAACAGCAAAGGTGAGGTGAAATCTCCTTGTTTGACTCCAGTATGAATTTCAAAAGGCTATGACAAAATAATGATAACGAGAGGCAAAATTCCGCTACCAAATGAACCGAAGCAAAAACACGAGTTCCCAAAAATGATATTTTTTTATTTTATGTTGCTAACCTTAAAAATAAGGTATTTTTTCGTGACAGTTATATCAACATAATCTATGATAAATATTATAATATTGTATATAGGTAAATATATGAGATTTTGTAATATATCCCGTAACCGTGGCTAGCTATCGGGCTAACGGGTGGATAACGGGTGGCTAACGGGTAACGGGTAACGCGGTGTCGTTTCTCACGCGCAGATAAATCGCAGCGTCAGGGTGTAAGTTAATGTAAGCCGAGTCAAGGGTTGATATTATGTCATAGTTGTCACGCTAGCAGGCGTGGTCAGGCGACAATCACTCATAACTAGCGACCGTCGTGGCTATCTGGCCTAACGACCCAGCGCGTGTTTCATTGCTACCTCGCGTGTGTCCATCCAACGGCTCAGCGTTATGCCTTCAATCTATGCAGTAAACTGTCCACTGCCGCATTGGGAGTACATCAAACACTCAAAGAATCACAAAGACATATGGTGGACAGTGGGGTCAATAGGGGTATAAAGGTATGCCGTCACATAGGTCGTCAAATTTTTATTTTAAACCTGTGAGTGAAATTTCACTTCGAGGTATTATCTCATTAAAAAATAGCGATACCAGTGATGCTTATGAGTTCTGTAAAAATTATAAAAGTTGTCAAAGACTCAGGGGCGTACCTAGGGTAAATGGCGCTCATGGCAAACATTAAAATTGTGCCCCTATCCAAACATGTCATATCCACTTTTTGAAAATTAAAATTTAAAATAACTTGACTGGAAATCTTTATATATAAAACTGAATATTTGTGGGTATGTCCGGAAATTCTAACCCACTTCCAGATATGCTACCGAGTTGAAATTTTGCATACAGGTAGGAAATGCCTTCATCATAACTACAAAAATCTCAAAAAAGTTCCACTAGAAACGAGAAATTAATAATTTTGTTTTTAATTATTTTGGACCATTGGAATATCTATTAAATATGCAGTGAGGGGATAGGAATTTTTATTCAATAGTTGATTGGATGACTATATTCTGATAGTGACTCCTCGGGCGGCATCGTAAATGTTCGGCTCAAATATTGTCGATAAACAGCACTGATCTTTATTCATGTAGAACGAGACAACATATATATTATATTTTTTTATTTTTGCCGATATTTATGATTTTGGTTTATTTATTTTTGCTTTTGACGAATCTTTTTTAAAAACAGTTTTAACCAAATTTAGTATGATAATAAATTAAAACCAGGATTCGAACAGAGGCCATATAGCATCTCAAAATTCTCATTCGAAGGGAGTGTTTCGGGATTAAAACTGTTAACTTAAAAACTTAACTAAATATATTTTTAACATATTTCTTTAATTGCACCCCGAAAGGAGTAAATTGCTATTTTTTATTCTATAAAACGTCCCTTAAACATAGTCATGAAATTCGGAAAGCATATTTTCTCCATGATGTAAGCACCCAAAAACAAGACATTTTTTGAAATGGGTCGAATTTCTTTTATTCAAATAACTCATTTAGTAAAAATCCTACATAGTCAAGACTTTTTGTATTTGTTGTTATCTAACTAGTTATTGACATAACTAAACAATAATTAGTAATAATTTAATTATTTTTAATCAACTGCAAATTATTTACAAAAAACATATTATAATAAGATCTATATTTGACCAATATTTGACCAAGAAATGTTTGTAGGAGTTTATCGTATTATAATTTGTAACTTTTTTAATTCTTTTTACTACTAGTTTTATTCATTTTATGTTTTTGATTCATATGCTAATAAAAATGTTCATCTTTATAAATGCCCAAGACCATTTATTAAAAACCAGAGATACATTTTTACCAATATTTATTATGAGATTATTGAGCCAGAAATTAAGTCTCAAGAACGACGTAAAATTTTTGCGGACCCCATCTCAACCTTTGGCGTTGGGATGAGGTCAAGAATTATCTAAAAAAAACTCACTGTGTATAAAATGTTCATTATTCACGGCATGAGAACGCATGCGTGCCCCATTACACAGAAAGTGCAATATGAGTGACTTTATGTATTTATAGTTGGACACATAATGAACTTATTATTGGATGGTCGGAGATAAAGTTTGGTTTTTCCTGGGTAATCTTGACAAATGAAAAAAATAATAAAAGCCGAGTCATGGTACGCTTGATTTGGTACTAGTGAATGATAATTTTATGGTATAAATTAATTGTAATTTCAAACCACAATAATCCCTATAACAATAATATTTACTACTATTAGTATGGGATGGGGGGAGTATATTTTATTATTTTATTATACTATTGTAATATTCTTAATATTATTATAATTTATAATTACATACAGTAGGTAAATTTAATATAGGTAATAAATTGATTTGTTTCATGCATATATTTAAAATTAAAATCATTATTAAATAAATAATATTTCCATTTCCCAATTATTTTACATGTAAATAATGTTGCAAAAGGACAATTTTTAGTCACCTTCGTAACCATTTTCATCCTGATACGTATCCTACCCATTTAATAGTGTCCTTAATATGAAAAAGCTTCGTGGACTTAATAACTTTAAATGGTCCAATTCAGTCTTTTACTATGATTTATGGCTTTAATACACTATTTAATTTGATATTTAATAAGGCACCAATCTAAAATCTGACCTTTTTTCTTTTTATCTCCGTAAAAAAAGGAGACAATTATCCTAAATTAAAATTAAAAATTCAACCGTTAGAAACCGTTTCCATAAAACAGACACAAAGATAATAACGCACTGCATACCTCCCAACGAAAAATTACCATTTAAATAACCTCATTATAAAAATTCATATTGTCCCCTTAATGAACGGAACACAGTATGCAAATAATAACAGCGCGCTCCGAAAATGACATGCAATACAACCCTGGAACGATTCTCGCCCTTATCAGGTACGTAATTAGGGGATACTTATACTTTGTGGTCAGCACAGTAAATCAACCAGAGCGATTATATGACATGACACGAAATGGAAAAAATGGAAATATGATCATTGCGTAATAATCGAGGAGGTTCTCTTATCAGTTACTGGATTAATCATAGAGATGGAATCTAGGGAGGGATAATTTATGAATGTCATACAGGTGAGCAATACAAAACAAGGATACTACTGCTATAGTTCACGAGACTTGGCCGATTGGTGGACAGAGAAACGATAAACAAATATATGAGGGGGACCGGAAAGAAATCTATTATTTAAGAGTACAATAGAAATATAGAATTAAAAAAATTAATTATAATAACTGTAACTTTATTTATATAGAACTGAACGCAATTTTAACATTAGAATATCAGAACACATCATAGCCTGGGAGCTCAACAATAGTAATACAGGTTACCCCCGTTCAACGCGGGGGATATGTTCTGGACATGATCGCGTTAAACGAAATTTCGCACTCAACGAGGGATTTTTGAAAAAAACATTGTAAAACTCGAAAAACACTTTATTTATTAAATAAACATTAAGAATAACAAAAAGGCATACATTAAATAATTAATAATTTATTTATTTTGTTCCACGTTGCAAAAAGGAATCTAGATTCCCTTATTTGGCCTCTCTACGTTTATTGCGCAAAATTTGCCGATAACTGTCAAGTAATGCATTACAGCCACGTTTAACAGCACTCACCCGCTCGTAATCTTCGCCGTTCTCTTCCGACAACTCCATGCATTGATTGTGAAGAGAAAGGGCCTTTTCGATGGTTTTAACAGTTAAATTTCGCACGGGAACAGGTTCGTCATTTTCTAGGGACGTATGGCAGTCCATTTCCTGCAGCTCTTCATTAGTCAAAGATTCACCGTGTGATTTT
The DNA here is from genome assembly GCA_963971575.1 of Liopterus haemorrhoidalis. Classification (NCBI taxonomy): domain Eukaryota; kingdom Metazoa; phylum Arthropoda; class Insecta; order Coleoptera; family Dytiscidae; genus Liopterus; species Liopterus haemorrhoidalis. The sequence continues at coordinate 42,160,087 of OZ020619.1, forward strand.
AACTAAGTCTGAATATCATCTTCAGCAAAACCTTCGATGCCTTCGGAAATGGCTATATGACTAATATCTTCGACGATATTTTCAACATAATTTTCATGATTGCAGTGAACTTGAGCAATTTCACTGAACAATCTTTTCCAAACACTCTTCATACACGGCTGGGTGACTTCATTCCACGCTTTGTCGATGTGTCTGACACCTTAAAAATCTTAAATTGTCGGTCGCAATATAACGAATCCGCACTAGCCGGGGTCGCAATGGGGTTACCTGTAAATCTAATGTCGCTAAACATATGATTATTGTATCCCGAAAGATAGTGAGAAGACCGAGATTCAACTAAGACTGGTTTATTTCTAATATTTTACAATATTTATACATATTTACAATTGTATGAGTTGCATTATTTGGTAATAATAATTACATTGGTAATACAGAATGCGTTGTGTTTGCAATTATTAAGGAAATGTAGCAGTATAGAGCACATTGTCACTTAAGGAATGTGCTAAAACAAGCTGAAGAGGTACTATGAACTACAATTGCAACATGATCAATAATAACCATTCGTTTAGTTTTATTAATATCAAAATATTACATGTACAACCCAAAGGATTAAAATTGGCTGCTTTAGAAGCGTTAGAGATTAAGAAAGCCAGTTCCAGGAACATGGATTTAATGAATGAACAATTAGATCTTAGTATGTGCAACATTTCGCTAAAGAGGCATTTTTTGATGGGTGCCTTGTCAAATATCTCTCCAGATTTCCAATCAACTTTCGTTTTGGAAATTATGATGGTGGAAAGGTGGAGAAGTTTATGCACCCACATTTTATTACAGCACAAAATAAAATTAAAGGATTCTTATATAATTCTTTCACTTTAACAAATATTTCGGAATATAAAAAACTGTCCAAAACCTCTTAAGTGAAAACCATAAAATTTGTTATATTTAAATTTTATCCCCATTTAAAATGAGATGAAATGTGACAGCAATAAAACGCTTTTGGCAATCTAACTAACTAGCATGTTTCCCTGCAGCTGCGTTTGAAGAAACCGACGGGCATCCCTTGCGGAATAAGTCTTTGCGAGACTCTTGGACGCCGTCAAACCAAAACTAAGGCGGGACTCTATGCTTCGTTGGTGGTTAACCAACTGATGACAAAGAAATTGCCGACTAAATCTGAAAATTAAGTTATCATCCTTAAAGGAAATAGATCGCTTCTTCGGAATAAAGGCAAAGATATATAAAATATTAAAAATTTATTAAAACTCATAGAAGAAATTACAGGAAAATCCTTTCAAAAATTTTCAATATACTGTTTTCATATTAGTAAAAAAAAAAAAAAATTAATATTTTTTGCTGTTTAAATTGTGTTGGTATTACAAACATAATTAAAAATGTCACATTATCAACATATCTTTTGACCTGTATCATATTAAAAAGAGATATATTTTTTATAATGATCTTGACTTTAAATCATAAAGTCGGATTTTTTAAATGACGTTAAAAGTCAGTAATACAATATAAAAGTAACCAAAACAACCATATCTCGTTTGTTCTTCCAAAAGTTTAAAGCTGCATTCAGAGCTAAGTAAATTAACACGCTGTGCGTTATGGACAGTTAGTAAACGAGGTCATTTGGTATGATCGGACATGCTCGTGCTTTGTCGTTGCTATACTACTGTTGAGCGATATAGTACGAGCTTGTCCGATCATACCAATTGCACTCGCTTACTAACTATCTATAACGCACAGCGTGTTAATTTACTGAGCTCTGAATGCAGCTTTAGAGTAATCAGATTTTAGAATCTAGTAATTTTTATCGATTGAATCGGTCCCTTTTGTTTAAGTTATTGTAAATCATACCTTCATTTGTCCAAAATACAAATGATACGAGGGTTACCTTTTATGTTTTTACAAACGACCACTAGATGGCAGTATTGAAATGTGTCATTACTATTATTATTAAGAAAAAAGTAGATCTTTACTTCAAAAATTTTTTTAATTTTTATACTAGATGTACATTTCGTTCACCCCCATTCACACCACTGATCTTACCTAATTATGTATAAATATTGTAATAGTTTTGTAATATTTAGTTTATTGATAATGTTCACGTGGTGAACGAAATGTACATCTAGTATAAAAATTTAAAAAATTTTGAAGGAAAGATCTATTTTTTTCTTAATTTCAAAACCTTCAATTTCAACAATTTATATTTGTATCATTACTATATTCGTAAAATTTGACATTTGTTATTGTGAAATCAGTGGCAGCTTATAAATTGACCAAGTAGTTTGTTCACAGTGAGGGTTTAAAAAAAATAAGTTTGTGAAAAAATGGATATTACTCCTGAAGGTTTTCGTTGGATGATTTTTTACGACTTTAGTAAAAAAAAACTTTCGAAAACCATGTTTTTCAGATACCAACTTAAGAGTGGCAAAAATGTTTCGAGAACTGGTTTGAACACATGCAAAAGTGTATATAAAGGCGAATATTTTAAAAAGCAATAAAACAGTTTGATCTAAAAAAAAATTCTTTCTTATTGTTTGTAAAAACTTAAAAGGTAGCCCTAGTAATCAAATCCGTTTGTACAGAGCCGCAGAAAAGGGCGCTGACGGGCTTGCTAAGGGGCGCCATTGCGAAGGTGAGGACCTTTATTTTTTTGCTCGTCAGGTGTATTTTAGGAGGTGAGCTTTTTTTTTGCTCGTCAGGTAGATTTTAGGAGGTGAGGACCTTTTTTTCTTGCTCGTCACTTGGATTTTACAAGGTGAGGAGCTTTTTTTTGCTCATCACTTAAATCTTGAGAAGTGAGAAGTGAGAACCTTGTTTTTATTTGCTAAGGGTGCCAAAACACAGCTCTGCCCCTAGCGCAAGTTTTCCTTACTGCGGCTCTGCGTCTGTAGATTTAATTCTACATGTATCATTTTAGCTGTTAACCTGGATTACACACCTTACATTATTATTTTCACAAATTATCAAATTGAAATCTTGAAAATATCTGAAATTTTAAAATGTCTCTAATTATATTTAGCATCAAAGCTGATGTGGAGTTATGCATACAATATGTTGTGTAGAGGCAATTTATTCGTGCGTTCCTTGAAGCGTGTCTTATGACCGGAGTTGAGACTCCGGGAGTAGCTACAATAGGCCACTTCACTCTCATCTGGGACAGAAGTAATCTGTGAGCTTTGAACATGAGAACCGCACAACCTCTAGCCATTTTCAAATATACTTAACGCACCAGACAAAATCTAAAAATTATTTAAATTTAAATTGTATAAGTTTAATTTCTTTAAAGCATTTTTTCTCTATTCAAGATTTCTCTCTAGAAACACCTTTACTAAACTACAATAAGCCTTTGCATGTATTCCGAAACATAGACTTTAAGACAGCGGCGGAACTACAATGCGCGGGACATATTTTTGATAATAAGCGTAATTTTGTCAAATATAATAAAATAAAAATTATTTAATGAACCCATCAGTTATATAAATATCTAAAAAATAATGAAATAATATAAATTATGTATGCATGCAGAGCTGCAGCTACCCAAAATTAAATGAATTTCTCTTTAAATTTACTTAATTTTTAAGTAACCGTCACTTTTGTTATGCGTCGTGCGTAAAACAAATAGTCTGTCTATAAATTATGATATATAATATAATGACTCGATGTGTTGCGTTCTTTGACAGCACCAATTGCTTATTTTATTGCGGCGATTGGGATGGCAGCGGAATACAGGTATACGTCCTATCGGAGCTGCACACGTTTGAAGTTAAAAGGTTACGAATTGTACGTTTCACTACAGATACTTTTGTTTCATTACTTTTTATGGTGTTGTGTAGATGCAAAAAATAATTTAATTCACCTTTTTTTAAAATTATATTTTTAAAGAATTTTAAAATAAATTTCTTTTAAAATTTATTTTTAAAGAATTTTAAAAACAGAAGATGGATATAACAATTGGAAAAATAAGAATTCAAGATATCGCATGTTCTTTACAGCAGCGGTTCTTAACCGGGGGGTCCCAAAATTAAAAGAAAAAATTAAATTATTACTAGGTTTTGCTTTTAAAATTATAATAAACTTAATTATTAAACAATAAATTATTAAGAACATTTAAAATATTATTTCAAAAATTTTTTGGGGGTCCAGAAAATATTTTAGGCTAGTTGGGGGGTCCCGAGTATAAAAAGGTTAAGAACAGCTGCTTTGCAGGACATAAAAAGTTAATTTTCTTCTGCATACTTATGTAGAAGACATATATGCTGTTCACTTTTGTAAGGACAAACCAGATCTGGTTATTTTGGTAACTTTTATAGTGTATTACAGACTTTAAATGTCATTTAAAAATAATCCTTACACTGTAAAACAAACTTCAGATTTGTTGCTTATGATCTTTATAAGAAAGTGACATTTTTTATAATTTCTTAATACCAACATGACATACAGTTTTAAGGGTGCAAACTATTGAAAACAAAATTTCCACTTAGTTTGTTTTTCCAAAAGTGAACAGCATATATTAAATCATAAAATTTAATATTTATATATTTTATATGATTTTATTTGTAAACGTAAACACAGCAAATAATTCATAAGAGTAAATGTTCATTCTCAGTTTAGTTTGAATTTTTAGTGTTAAAATTTTCATTTTAAAAAAGTAAAGAGTTATTATTACACTATTTTTAACCAAATCACCGTAAAAATCTTCATTTATTCAGATAGTGTTATTTTTATAAAATAATACTTTTTCACTGTTAAAATTAATACTACTTTAACACTTTATTTTCTAATAAAGAAAGAAATTGTTGTAAAAATTTTATCGCTCAATAACTTTTCTGTACATTTTTACATATATTTAGTTTGGGTTTATCTGAATTGTAGTTTTCTAAATTAACTAAAATATAGTATAGTTTATAGTTTATACGTTTATAGTATAGTTTTGTACGTTTCAAATTACTTATTATCTAACACTATAATTTAACCAAAAAAGAAGTGTAAATAATTAACACGAAAAGTAAAAAACTTTATGGTACACTAAAAGTTTATTTTTTAGTGTACCATGAAGTACCTTTAACACTACTTTTTTTAGAGTGCGGTGGCGAATATACTAAAAGAGGATGAAAAGGCATTGTCAGGCCCCACAATTTCAGGGCCCCTGAATATGTGGGAAATCATACAGCTATGTGCAGACGCGCACACGAGGGGGGGGTCACAGACTTGACCCCCCCACCCAAATCACTACAAAATATTTTGTTCGACAACTGGCCAGTTGGGCCCGCTTTCATCTTTTCATCTGCAAAATTTTTGAAGATATTTTTAAGTATAAAAAAAAAATGCCTTCTGAGCCTTTCCTAAGAATAAATACCTACTGGGTGCACACATGGTTCTGTATTAGAAAATACCTTTTTATTCGCACATTTTATAGTCCATTCCTTCCTAATATGATGTGATAATTTGTAATCAAAATAATTTCGCTAATATGAAGTGCGTCAGGTATTTAAATAAAACAATCATAATTGATTCTATTTTGGTTGTGAAAGAAGCTGTACAATTGAATTAATAAGAAGGTTGTATTCCTTGTTGAATCATTGATATATAGTGTGATTCTCCCGTTCCTGGTTTCCTCCCTCAGAACAGGAGACTCCGGCTGAGTTTCCGGGTAAAAACGACGAATCGATGTTGCCAGGAGATCCGGTGAGTGACGTCAGTGTCTGAACAAGCGCCCGTCGTCATGACAACCTGGTAAAGGAAGAGTTGCGATTCACACAGCTTGCGGCTCGTCATATAACCATCTCACTTCAGCCAACATCTCTACTCTACTCTACTCTTTGTCTGAAGTAGCTTGTCGATACGTACAAATACGATTTTTTAATCACAATTTTACGTTTTCACAAAAAAATAATAAATATCGTGATTATAACATTCACTTTAAAACTTTAGAGATATAATCTATAACTTATAAAGACGATTTTTTAAACAGTTCGGAGACTGAATCTAAACTTTGCATTATATTTAGGTCGCGCAATCAATGCAGTTCATCATTACATGTCATAATTTATCATAATTTCAATAACAAACTTAAAGATAGCTAAAGTCTATTTACGTTAAAATTATAGCTGCGTAATAATATCACGTGATGCAACATTTCCACGGTTTTAAAATGAAAATTTGTCGCTTCTCGGGTAGTATCACTCAACACATACATATCGCTCATTTAATGCAACAATGACGTAACTCAAAAATCGCCCTTTTTGAGTTAGTGGTATAGAAGGAATCACTTCGAGGTGGACTTTTAAATGGCTAAGGGTCCTAAACTCAACTTGCAAAAGTCTCCGCTAGAAAGTTAATTCTATCGTCGTAGCACTCATTGAAGCAATAGTACTTTACAAACTTCAAATGTGTTTTCTGAAAAATTACAAATTTTGAGATATGGCACTCTTGCAATAAATGAGCGATATGTGTTCTGCGGGTATGATATAAAAATATATAATTGTCATCATCATTAGCGCGACAGCCCGAGTTTCCAGTTTTCAGGTTTCATGACCAAGTTTTCAATCTATGTACATTCAGGACTAATATGGTCAGTATTACGTCCATTTTTTAGCGTACACAGAAAGGCACCTACAATTTATAGCTGGTTGCGAAAGGCTAAGCAGAACCTGTAATCTGTATAAATATTTTTACACAAATTATTTGACTTAAGCAGGAGTTGAACTCACGTCGGGGCCCTTGCTTAGCGGACAAACAGCAGATACCAGCGGTCTAACGCTTGCAGCCACAGGTATAATTGTATGATTCTAATTCTGTCACTAATTATAAATTGCTAGTATACGTATGTATCAGGTCGTCAAGGATGAAATTTGTAGGTAATAATATTGCCAACTTTAACAGCTTATTATTTGACATTGGCTTAATATTTTACCGTTCAGTTTTTTTTTTTTTTTGTTGGAGTTTATCATCTGGTCTGTTTAAAGAAATCATTGTATGTTCTAAAAAATATCAAAAACTTTTTTTTTAAAATTAATTTTGTTGAAAATGGAACGGTCGGAAATTCGCACCATTATGAAGTATAAGTTCTTATGTGGAACTACGGCATCGCAGATCGCGCGAAATATTAATAGTGTATTTGGCTCTAGTGTTACTACGCAGCAGACAATATCAAATTGGTTCGCCAAATTTCGTACAGGTAACTTAAAAACCAAACAAAAAAATAACTGGTTCATCGATCACAGCAGAAATATACTACAACCAACTGGACGAAATGATGCAAAAACTTAAAGAAAAACAGCCTAGATTGGTCAACAGATCGACTCCTATCTTATTGCATGATAACGCTAAACCACACACTGCACAAATGACTGTGGCAAAACTACAGGAATTGGAGTTAGAACTTCTTCATCTTCCTTCATATTCACCAGACATAGCCCCCACTGACTACCACTTCTTCCGCAATTTGGACAACGTTTTAATAGGAAAACAGTTTAGTTAGTTAGTTAGTTAAAATAGGAAAACAGTTTAATTCCAACAATGCTGTAAAATTGACCTTCCAGGAATTCATTGACTCTCATCCGCCAGGATTTTATACCACCGGCCTGAACAACCTGCCGCTTAAATGGCAAAAGTGTATAGACCAGTGACCAGTAGACTACCAGTGGTCCCCAGAAAAGTTTTAGTGGTCCGCGAAAGTTTTTATATGTGTTTTTTGCAGTTTTTTAAAAAATTTTATGCACATTTTTTATGTAAATAATTTTTATTTTGTTTATTTTCTGTAAACTTTCTGTGATTTTCTACAAATAAAATAAATTTATTTAGTAGCACATTAAATATATTTGTTTTCTTGCAAAAAATGTACCAACAATTATTATTAGTGGTCCGCGTTAGAAAATTATATATTATACTGATCCGCGGTGCGTTTTTGGGTGAGAAACACTGGTATAGACAATATGGGTGCATACTTTGATGAATAAAATAATTCCTTATATTTGTAAGTTACCAACCAACTTTGCCTTTTTTTCTACAAATTTCATCCTTGACGACCTAATATATCTAATATTAACTGACTAACTAGATAACTAAACTACTGGCTTAGGTAATGCTCGCACATCTCGTAATTAAGTAAACTTGTAAGTTAATAGATGGAAGCATTATTGGATATTTTGAATTTTAATATGTACCCACAATTTCTTATCACTTTCTAGTTATCTACAAAACCTTATAATGTGTGAAAATTCACACCTCACATGTTTTTTTTTTTTATGTTTAGTGATTCTAAAATGCAGCTCACATTTGCCGAAGATTTTATACCTTGGAACAAGAACAGAAAACTTGAAAGTTGTTGACCATATGCTGCCAACAGTGTCCGTTCAGAATTGAGGTAATAAATTTGAAAAACTTTTCGCCAGCCATTATTATAACTGGTTTGTTTTATGCGATTCGCCGGTAATAAATGACCGCACCAGTTCGTGGTCCTCGGCTACTACCGGCCTGGGCATGCATCTCAAGAAAACAAAGGGAAACTATTTGATATATGGCGATGCAAGCTGCGTACTGGACATGTATAAACATTATTCGGGATTAGCAGGACCGTATTAAGATAGTACCTAGGCAAAGCATGCCCTAATTACGGACGACTAGACGCAAAATTCACTCAAAATTATTTTTTAGGCGACCATTTCGAAAACAATTCATCATCTAGTACTAGACTAGTACAGACGATATTATTCTACTATCAGATAATGTAGCAGACATGGCGTACATGCTGGAAGAACTAAACAGGGAAACCGAAAAAATTGGATTAAAGATAAATATCTCTAAGACGCAACTGATGACAAACTTAGTATTGAGTAACCATCTATACCTCGGTGGCAAACAATCAAACCCGTGAAATGAAACGCCGCATCGGTCTAGGGTGGGTGGCTTTTGGCAAGTTGAAAGATCTTTTCACTAGCAACTTACCAAATTGCTTGAAGAAAAAAGTTTTCAACCAATGCATACTACCTGTTCCAACATACGGATCGGGAACTCTGACATTAACAGCTAAGTCAACTGAAAAATTAAGAGTTGCCCAAAGATCGATGGAGAGATCAATACTAGGGATTAGTCTAGCTGATCGAAAAACAAATCAGTGGATTCGAGAACAAACCATAGTATGTGACGTCATCGAAAGAATTGTTCGTCTTAAATGGAACTGGGCTGGACATGTGAATAGACTTCAAGATGACAGGTGGACAAAGAAGATCCTAGATTGGAGACCCAAAGATACCAACGGAAGTAGAGGAATACTCCCAACTAGATGACGTAAAGAGAGTTGCGGGGAACTGGAAATCAATAACACAAGATCGTTCCGAATGGAAAAAGATTGTGGAGGCCTACGTTCAGCAGTGGACAAGAAAGACTGATTAATAATGATGATGATGAGTACTAGACAAAAAGTAATCTTTTTCAGTCTATGCCGATTCGCTTATTTTTTGTATTTAAATTTATTTAACAAAACCCGTTCTTCGGTAATCAGCAATAGTGCGTTCAAAGGTGAGTTTGCAGTACAGGGCATATGGAGTAGTTCTTTTTCATACTCTCTAATGGGTTTACACAATGACACTATCCTTTTCTTGCTTGTCGACGTTGCCAGCTCTAAAACGCGCTGATCTGTGAAGACGCAGTATTCTACAAATGGCCATTTGTTTTTGTTGACTGTTATTTTGAGTTTTATAAGAGTTGATTTTTGTAAATCATACGAGTTTTTCATATTATTATAATTGACACATTTGACACTTTTACAACATTTGGCAACACCGCTCCCATTTTCCATAAGAGCTATACTGCAAACTCACCTTCGAACGCACTATAGTAAAGGAATAAAATGCAGTGAATTTTGTTATTTTGAATCGGTCCTTAAAATTTTATTCTATAAGTTGGGTGATTCTAATATCCAGTGATCTACAGTTCTACAAAATATATCTCTTAATTTTTTAAATAAATTGTTTCTTGTTCTATTTTTTAATTAAGTAAATAGTTTTAGAGTTGGTTGATTTTTAATGTGAGGTAGTACAGTATATTTTGCTTACAGACGGAACAAACTTTAGATACGGCCCTGTTGAATATATCTTCAAATATATTTTTATTTTAAATCTTAACATTGTGTCCTCCATTTTGTGTGTGAAGGCGGGTCTACTGGATGGTGGATGTCCCACTATCTGTACTCATCTCACGACTGTAGTGCGCATTCGCATGGTTATCTTCCGTGGCCTATCACATCGAAGCTGTGGGCGACTGCGCGATCATCTTTTTGTCATGTCTGTGCGCATCATGATACTTCCCGCAATACACCAGTGACATGCGGGAGGGTAGGAAAGACTACAATACAGGCGCAGTGAATATACACAGAGAATATAGAGACCGTTCTCTTTCAGGCAGGTGAATTTAAACAATAACAGTGATCTCTGTTAATTGTTCAGATTTCAGAACCTGTACTTAGATGTACTTAATGCTGTTTTGCTATTGGTAATTTTTCACTTAGGGCCTGTTTCTGAAAGCTTATGTACTTAGATGTACTTACTACTGTTTTGCTATTGGTAATTTTTCACTTAGGGCCTGTTTCTGAAAGCTTAGCCGAGTTTAATCCTTTGGTTAAACTCGGTTACAATATGGCAATCCCATAAGTTAGCATAGCAATCATTTTCTAACTATTTGGTTATAGTTACCTAGGCTTTCAGAAACCGGCCTTTAATGTTACTTATAACCAAGGCTGTAGGTAAATCAGCAGAGGGTATACGTTATATGTATAGTATGTCGCAAAAACCAGAGAGTATATAATCTCACATAATATCGTTTAACACTTCGATATATTGAAAAGCACAGGAGGATACGCTATTTATTCGAAACAAAGCAGAAGGTATGAGTCGTATACTCTCCACAATAGTCCTGCATATAACCCCAACATATTATAAGTTTCTTATACAATACTAATAAACTGAAATAAAATTAGTAACAAGCTATACATCAAATTTTGCACCGAATTTTTATCTATCTAATAGGATATTGGGATAGATGGTAGTATTTTATTATTATCAAGTAAAACTATAAACAATCACGTCGAAAATTTGTTGACGTATTATTTGAACATTTCTACGTGAAACTATACAGATATAAAAGTTATTTGAAACGTACAAATACATTTAAAAATTTATAGCAAATAGTTGTCTGATATTTATTAATAAGTTTTTGAGCGATAACATTTTTACAACAATTTTTTCTTTATTAGAAAATAAAGTGTTAAAGTAGTATTAATTTTAACACTGAAAAAGTGTTAAAAATTTATAAAAATAAAACTATCTGAATAAATGAAGATTTACACGGTGATTTGGTTAAAAATAGTGAACTTTTTACTTTTTTAAATGAAAATTTTAACACAAAAAATTTAACCAAACTGAGAATGAACTTTTACACTTACGAATTTTTTGCTGTGTACGGTTTAGGCTGACCAGATTTTTTTTTACAGAAATAGAGTATGCTTCGTAGCCAAAACCGTAGCAAAGGACCTTACTCTACAAATACAAGTGATGAGTAAAAAAAAAGGTTGTCACTTCTAGAAATACAAGTGATGAGCAAAAAAATGTCCTCACTCTAAAAATACAAGTGATGAGCAAAACAAAAAAAGGTCGTCACTCTAGAAATACAAGTAATATGCAAAAAAAGAGTAAGGTCAAGGAGGGTAATAAGGCCCACCACACTTTTTATTTTTTTAAAATTTATACAATAACAGTTTTGTTATAAATTTATTTTTAAATAATAATTTGAACATATTTTTATAATATAATAATTTATTACATATGTATTTGATAAACGAATCACTAAGTTATGCAATTAAAAAAATGTCTGCATCGGGCCTTATTTATAGAAAAGTCGTTAATTAAGGCCCATATAGCAAATATAAATTAGGGTATAAAAAAGCGTATAAAACACCGGAATATTGGTCTGATTGTTTTATTTTTAAATTATTTTGAAAAATTATGGCAAAACAATTATTTAATTCATGCAATTAGGGCAAATAAATTGAAAATTAGACAACAAAAATTATTAAATAATGGACAAATAAAAATAAGACAAACAATTATTTAATTCATGCAATTTGGACAAATAAATTCATCTTTGTTCTCTTTCGTCAGTCCAACACAGTCTTCGTGGACCCAAAGACGGCAATTTATGCAGCAACGCATGTCGGCCCAACGATTTTACACTGTGGGCCTTTTATCAGCTTGGCGGTTAAATGTTTACACCATAGTTTTATTGACTAATTTGTAGGTTATGAAAAATAAAATAATATAGCATGTACTATTATGTACTAGCAAGTTATTGCAATAAACATGCATGATATTTAAATAATGGCATATAAGTAAAAAACATACTTACAGTTAAATTCACTTACAGTAGAGAAGCAAACACCGCGCTGTTGTTGTTTACATGTGTATATCTCTATACATTAAAAAAAAAACAAAGTACTGTCACCTGTTAATATATAGCAATAGCACATACTAATATACTGTGAACATGTGAATTCTGAATTTCACTGCTAAGGCGCCAAATTCAAAAGTGGGCCTTATTTCCGCCCGGGCCTTATTACCCTCCTGGACCTTATATTGACAATTCTTTTATAAAAAGTAGGAGTAAAGAGGATATTACTTACAAAAGAGTATAATAGGACTCTCAAAAAGAGTCTGGTCACCCTAATTATGTTCGAATTGAAATTTAGAAATTTTTAAGGATTTTGCAATTTTGGTGAGATAATCAGCGTTTAGACTTTTTGTTGGCTTTCTCACCTCCTATTATGCAATCCAGAAATGTGTGAAAATTCTTTTTTTTTACACAATAACCCAATTATCCTCTTTTTAATGACATGTATTTATTGTTGAGGTATACAATGTTAAAAACTAGTAACATTGTATATGTTTATTGTTTTTAAGTACAAAATATTAAATTTAAAATACGACTTCCTCAATCTAAAACCTTTAAATATTTTTTTCTCTTGTAAAAACTAAATGTATTTCTGTTGGAATGGGGCATGGGAAATTGGCTATTGATCGAGGGGATCCAATGTGTAAATGGGGCGTGGGTCGGTGTTCTCTTTTATCTTCCACTTGAGACTGGTGGGCCTGTGTGAGATCCGCTGGCAGGCCCTCTGGCAGCCGAGGTGACAACGACACGCGCGCACATATGTTAACAAAACAGCCTACATATGCCGGTAAGGATATTAAGAACTTAGTTACGCATTTTAGAATATGTGTGGATAATTCTGAAAAATTTTAGATACATTTTATTAAGAGTATACTTAAGTTTACATTTTTTTCTATAGCCAGGTACAAGTATTTAAATTTGCGCTTTTGAAAAATTGGAATTAGCGCAGTCCTTTTCCATGAAGGAGCCTGAGTGCATTTAATTCCTTTGAGCAGAACCTTAACTAGATATTCTTGAATACTTTGCGAGATTGCAAAAAAAGTTCAAAAAATAGGTAATTGATATACAATGTTTGTGATAATATTAATTCTAGTCTTGATTTTAATGTGCATAGGAAAAATTCTTAAATTTTAACATTCCCCTGAAGATGGTTTGAATATCAGACCGAAATATTGGGCATCAGAAAAAGTTGAGTTTTACTTTCTTCGCCGTTTTCTTCCCAATAATTTTCAGCTAAATATTTACTGGAACGGAATCGTTTTCAATTGTATATGTGTGTGTGTGTAAGTCTGTGGCTGCAAGCGCTACACCATTGCTCTTGCCGTTTGACCGCTAACAAGAATATGGTCATGAGTTGAAATGTATCACTCCAAACTGTACGTTATGCTACCAAAATTATAGTTTTGTGAAGTAAGAATTTTTTCATGTAAAGATTTCACGATATTTTAATATTTAACTGACATAATTCAAAAAATTAAAATATTGTGTTGCGACCATCTTCGTTGGGTGGATCGAATTGTGTCCCTCTACTTACGATAATGATACTATATGAATCTGGTGCACACCTGGGGGGGGGGCAGGGGCTTGACCTCCCCCTCCAAGCACTAAAAATACATGTGTTTTTAGTGTTTTTAAGGAACAACACTTCAGTATTCACTTCTTCACTTGAATTTTAGACCTCATGAGCTTTTTTTTTTAGACACTACTTGTAGTTTGGAAGTAAGGAGTTTCATTTTTAGGTTATCACTTGCATTTTCAAAGTGAGTAATTTATTTCTTGTCATTTTGTATTTTGGAAGCGAGTTGTTTAGGTCAGTTTTGGACATTTTTAGCCCGATTAAAATAAAGGTCCTGGCTATCCCTGCCCCTATAAAACAATTTTGTCTTATAAGCCCCCCAATAATAAATCTTGGGTGCGCGCCTGTAATGAACTATATAGTTTAATTATTACTTAGATATTAGCTGCTTAATAAATCGAGTGCAACTAAAATAACCCATGTTTTCAAAAAATATTTATTAGTTTGCTATCCAGTCACCCTCTTTATCTTCTATAATGAATTTAATTTAACAGCGTAATAAGTAAAAAAATATGTTAAAAAACTATATGAATAGGCAATAATATGATAAATATGACAACATAATATTAGCGTCTATCTTTTTACCGATACATTATTCAATTATTGGCTTTTAATGTTATTGGCAAACAGTCTGAAGGGATAATTAACATGAACGAACCCCTGTAGATAATAACAGAGTGTATTCTATTCATTTGACACTTACATCATTCATAGCACACTTGACTGTTTATTGAATAAATGCTGGTCAGTTCCATCGATTACTGGACCTACACTCTACTCCTCAGTACTCGATTCCATCAGCTATGTTTAGCTGGCTGAGGTGAATGAAATTCATAAATTACACCGAAATAGACTGGTAAAAATAGAATTTAATCAGCCTGTTACATAGGCAACTTGTAATACAATCCCGTATTGCGTATAAAGAAGTACACAGGCGTAAAATATGGAAATTCAAAACATTAATAGTTATAGTTAGAACCCTGCGCGGTTACGTTTTTCTGTATCCGCATCCGCATAGACAGGATACGCATCCGGTCCGCATTCGCAGCTTTTGTAAATATAAAAAACCGCACCCGCAAAAATATACACAAAATCCGCACAGGATTTGCTGTCTGTTTGAAATATCTAACATGTTTCGCCTTATTTAGCATATCGTTGGTTTACAAAACTACTGAATTTTTTTAAATTTTATCACATTACATATTACTGCACTTACAAAATAATAAATAACATAAAAATCGTAGAAACTAAATTATAAAAAGATATAACTTTATGTAACTAGGAAAAACAATAAAACTAAATATGACTAAAGTTAGTAATAAACTAAGGAAAATTTACAAATGTTCAATATGACCGCCGTTGTTATCCACACATTTTCTCATTCGTTATAAAAACTCTTCCATTACATTTAGAACGGTATACACTTGAATTTCCCTGATGGCTGTTCTTACCCCATGTTCTAGGTCTTTTAACCGTTACCTTTAGGATACCTTTCTTGGTAGAGTTGCTGGGCCCTAACAGAATTTATTTGACATTCCCCGAATGTCAGAACCATATCTGTCATTTCTTCATTTAAATAACGTAAATAAGCCATAATTACAAACGATTTGATGTTGTTATCACCTTTAATATCAAACTCGTACTAACAGGCAAGAAAATTAGCAGGTTTTATTTGGTTTTTTTATGTAACAAAATCATTTTCAAAACTTGCTATATTTAACTATGTACGATTTATGATATTAATTATTTTGTAAATAAATGGTCGCCATTTTGAAACTTTAATTTGAACCATTTCAAAATGGTTCAAATTAAAGTAATGATATAATGTACAGCCGGGCAAACCTATCGTGGCCGGGCGGGACTGGTGCGCATAGAGAGGGCACTATGAAAGAGAGTGTCAGATACAGAGAACAGTCAAAGAAACAAGTTCACATTCTTACACGTGTACATTATATTTATCAGTTAGGTACGTCTACAAACACAAGTTCCTCCCATCACAGTCAAAAAACAAAAGTATAGAAATGTAGCTGCTTGATTTAAGTGATTACTGCATTTGACGTTCACTTTGTCGAGTTGTTTATTGACCAGAGCACCCCCGTACCGCCTCTTTTTCCAAACGCCAGCAATTTCAAGTAGATTGTAAATAATAAAGGCTTACAAAAATCAAGAACATTGCTAATTATGTCACGATTTTGACTATTAATAGCACGTCTACCTAGTTTTTGTCTCCATGATTTTAATATTTAATATATTTTGAATGTTGCGCTTATGCACTTGACTGTAATAGCGTGTGTAGGAAATAATGCAATTCGCCAAAGTTATAATCTTCACTACAAATTTCACGCGCATATTTCACGTCCGGCCACGTGAGATCTGTCCGGCTGTACTTTCAAGAAGAAATAAATAAAGTACCGATTCCCAATGCTAGATAAAAAGTTGCAACAATCTTCGTTGAAAAGTGATGCTGAATTCTTATTATAGTCTTTAAGTCTCTTAAAAAAAAGGAGTTATTCGAGGAGCGGCGTTTCAAACAAACACCCTGTATATTAAGAATAGCAAAGGTCTCTAAACTGCACCTGGAGGGACGCCACTTAGTGCAGCATGATGGGTTGATAAATAATATAACTGGCAAGATCTGTCATTTAACTGACCAAGAGAGAGGGATTGCTAATGCACGAGAAAATAAAGAAAGAGAGAATACTTAATTGTTATAAATTTCTCCCCTGATCTTTACTATGATTTCAACACTTAAATTGTCCACCTAACCAAACTCAACTCCAACATCCAACAAAATTTATAGCTTCATACAAAAATGACTGTTAATAACCGTGCATTTCTAAAAAATCTACTCTCTTCGTAATATAAAACCTATGATTTTCTTATAATTTCCTATATTTTATCATCATTTTTCCTTTAAATCTGCGTTACAATGTTTTCTACAAGAATGTCTCGATAGACACGACACAGTTGACCAGGGCGCCCTCACAGATAAGCGTTAGCGTGTTGGGGATCACGCGACATTGCCCACTTCCCTGGGGTTAACAGCGGGGGGCACCGCAGTACTCCGCCGCAACTCCGTGATTCGTTCCGCAGTCATTGTCATTCCGAGTTTTTTAAATGAACATGCAACTGATGTAGCGTTTTCTCCATTTAAATATAACGAAAAGGACAACTTACGTTCGTTGCTTACGTTTGTAACACTTAAATGTAGAAACAATAAGTAGGGTAGTGAAACTATAGCTCTTACTCATATACAGCACCGAATAGTGGATCTTAACAAAACGAGATCAATAACACTTTGAGATACACTTTTGCATTTAAAAGATTTGTATTTCTAGTTTGTGCTACTGCATGCCGTTAGATTTTTTGAAAATGTACACCACTATGGCTTGGATTTTTATAGTTCGTTTAGAATTGACGTAAAGTAATATATAAACAAGAGGAAGGCACCGTCGTTTTTTTTTTTTTGAAAAAATAAATGTAATTAAACAAATTTATTGTGTATGTATCTATAGAATATCTCAGTAATAAAACATTACTGAAAAAAAAAAAAAATCACTTAAAATAGACAAAAAATCATAAAAAATTAACAAAAAATCTGAAAAAAAAATTATACTCATTCCGTGGACCACTAAAATTTTGCTAAGGACCACCTGTAGTCTGCGGACCACCGGTGGAGAAACATTGGTCTAATCCAGCAATACATGACGGATCCAGCAATTGAAATCGAAAGGCGGATTTAATAAATTTAAAAGAAAAATATTAATATTCATCCCCTCTTCCTCTTTTCATTATTAATCAAATAACGATCCCAAGATATAAATACTTTATTTTTGTACAAAATAACATTATTATTTTTTTTTTTTTTTCAGAAAAAGATATGTGTAATTCATATTTTTTTTTCCAGGGGGATCGCTGCTATCGCCTCTCTCCTGGATCAGTCATCGCTCCTGGATAGGGATCCCCCAACTTCAAAAGACATTAAAGTAGATCCGTGATGTCAAAAAGGTTGAGAAACACTGCACTAGTTCTTACTTTAAGATTCCCCTAAACAACAAAATTTCATTTGTAATTTATTTTATGTTTATGATAAGATTTACGATTTAGATATGGTGATAACAAAAAACCACCTGGAGCGAGAAAAATAGTTCTTTTGCCATAAAAAAAAAAAAAAAAAAAACTAGTAAAATTTGACTGTCAAATAAAAGAAAAATGTTTATTTGACAGGTTAACTCATGGAAAATTATCATTTAAATTGATACATAAAAAAGGTGAATATAAAAACTGTTTAAACATGAAACATGAAACTGATATTAATTAAATGTAAAGATGAACCACATTCATCAAAATGAGGTTGCAAAAAGACGCATAATAAATATTAAGGTTTAAAAAATACTATCATACAGTCTGTTCCAAACGGTTAAGCGGAACTAAATTTTGCAATCTAGTTACTTTCATCGTTTAAATCGTGCTTTTCGGCCGTTTTGTTTAAGCTTTGTAAATAATACTTACAATAAACATTTTTTGGTTAAGGTTAATATCATTTTAAAATGTCATTTTCTTTATATTTTGATTTTTTGTGTCATTCTTAATGCAAATTTCCCATTTATTTATTTTTTTGTCATTAAAATATCTAAAAAAAATATTTAATTTTGACATATGTCATTCGTTTCCATGGTTTCATTGTTGGAATTTTAAATTTTGACATCCCAACATGAAAAATGAAATATCCCAAGCAAGGTCCCTTCTCGTGACAACCTAAAAGAACTAAATTCCCATTTAGTTCCGCTTAACCATTTGGAACAGACTGTACATAAAAAAAAAAAAACTAGGAAAATCAAATAGTCAAACAAAAAATAACTGATTTTCTCGTAGTTGACTCATATTAATTAAATTTAGTTACTCAAAAGTTGTTATTTATTAATTCAAAAGAACACTTATATTTACTTAAACCAACCCTTAAAATACATTTTTTATTTACATAGTCAAAGAGCACTAAATTTTACTTATTCTAACCTTTAAAGTACAATTTATTTTTAATCAAATCAACACAAAAATTTACTTAAGCCAACCCTTAAAATACAATTTTTTTATTTATTCTAATTCCCACCAAAATTTACTTAATCAAACCATTAAAATATTTTTTTTTTTCAAAAGAACAAGCAGTTTAATTTATGCCAACGTAAAATAATTATTTTTTATTTTAAACAAAAGAAGACTCTAGCTCTTATAGTTATGGCCCCAGGTTTCAAAAGCCCCAATTGAGTACGGACCGAATTGTCCATCGCCCCAGTTGTTAATGGCCCCAGTTGTGAAAAGTCCCAATTGTGTACGGCCCGAATTGTCCATCGCCCCAGTTGTTTGGTCCCAGTTGTGAAAAGCTCCAATTGTGAACGGCCCGAATTGTCTTACGCCCCAGTTGTCTGGTTACCGTATAGTACATATGAAGCTAGCTCAGTGTTTCACAAACTGTGGGCTGCGACTAAGCTACAGGGGCGTCGCGAAGACCCAGGACCTTTTTTTTTGCTCTTCACTTGAATTAGAGAGGTGAGGATCTTTTTTTTTTTCGGGCGCCGAAAACATTGCTACTGCTCTGATTGAATGTATTGACTTGGGACGCCGCGGAAAAATTTTAATACATTAAGGGCGCCCGGAACCGAAAAAGTTTGGGAACCACTGGGCCAGATGGTATTTATCTTATTCACAAATGTGATTATTAGAATGATTTCAAAATATATTTCTTGCCGCTTCCGAGTTGACCTTTCCGAGTTGACTTTAGCCGAGTTGACCATTAGAAACCATTAGAAACAAGCAAAACGTTTTAAATTTGTATTTAGAGGCGTACACTTCTGGATCGACTGAGTCAGCAACAATAAAGTCAGCCAGAGAATTAATTGCTAATCTGAAACACACACCATAAGGATAAATAAACTTTTTCTTCAAGCGGATTATAATGCTAACATTACATTGTTCAATACATTCGGTAGAAATTATACATTTTTTTACTAGTATAATAATGTGAACATTATTATACTAGAAAATAGTTCTTATAGTTATCAACAGATAGCACTGATGGCAGCAGTTGCCATAAACAAAACATCTGTCAATTTAATATGTTTCTAGCGTGGTTTGTAGTGAATTTAGAAATTAGTTACGTTATTTGTGAGTTACTTTATTATTATTCTGTGATCATTCTGTGATTAGTTACAAAATACACAATATAATGATCAAAAATTAAAAAATGTCTCAACCAATTCAATGTACACCCGCCGGAATTAGCAACAATAGCATCTGAAAAGTCAAGTATTTATGTTGCAAATTTTTAATACCTACGCTTGAAGAAAAAATAGTATATGTCACTCGGAGTAGAGCGCCCTCACAAAAAAGAGCGCGTTCTACTCCTAGTAACATACTATTATTATCTTGCACATTTGATGAGGAACAAAAATGTGATACCAAACGAGCGCTATAATTTAAATTTTCACACCAAACAATAATTTATTTTTAACGAGATAAGACCAGAAGCAAAGGGTGTTCAAGGCATAAATCTAAGAGTACAAGTGAAAAAGTAGATTAATGTTTGTAAGAATGCATAAAGAAAAGACGGGAAACATGAGTGAATTATTTGGAAAGATCTGTGTGTCGATGTAACAACCACAACTCATACACAATATATTACTTGACATGATTTCATATACACGCAAGTAGTTTCATAAAAATTGCGATATGCAAAAGGAAACGTAGATGCATGTTCAAAAAGCATATTTCAACATTCATAATGGTTTCATTATAAGACGAAACGCTCAATTAAATTTGCAATAGAAATTTTTATATTTGAATAATATTTATGATTGGTTTTGGAACATTATTTTTAGATCACCACTAATTATTCTACAATTAGTGTTGCTGATAGTATACACAACCATCAGTAGACTTACAGACGGCATTTACACCAATTGGAAAATTTCCATCAGAGATCACTGAGAACAATACTTAAAATTAAGTGGCTAGATTACGTAACCAACCTAGAAGTTCTAAAAACAGCCGATATTCTAAGCATAGAAGCATTGGTATACAAAAACAACTTTAGATGGGTAGCGCACGTTATTCGAATGGAATATGGTCGACTACCTAAACAGATCCTGTACTCCGAACTCCCCCTGAGAACAAACAGCTACAAACAAAAAGCCCCCCCCCCCAAAGTTGCTCTGGTCCTTAGTTACAAATCGTCTGCCCCAGAATTGGTTGGAGAAAAATATATTTTAGAAGTGAGGACCTTTTTTTTTAAGTCATCACTTGTATATTCATGTGTAAACGATAAAAAAATATTTCCTGTCCCCACCCAAATTTTACTCCAATTTTTTTTTGCCCCTCCCCCCTGATTTTAAGAGCTAGTGCCACCACTGAACGTAAGTATGATTTATAATAGCTTAAACAAAATAGAAAAAGGCTTAATTTAATTGTTAAATTTACTATTTTTCTAAATTTAGTTCCGCGTAAACGTCTGTTTATATTTACTTGTTACTTCTCTCCATTCAAGGACTTCCGGTTCATCTTCCATCTTGGTCTTTCCGCCGGGGATAACTGGTCCATTCTCCCCCCAATTGTCTTGCTAACAAAGTGAATTTATGAATTTCTTTGGATACTAAGTTAATGCTCAAAACTGCTTAAAATAACCTTACAGCGCCTGTATTTTCTCCATTGTTCATACTCGACTGTCACATTGGTTGCCTATGCATTAGGCGCATGTTTAAAATTGTTAAAGTTTTAATAATTCCATTTGCTACATAAATTAGTGACCTGAATACTGTCAGAGGTATTTAATCGATTACAATAGACCATAATAATTCAGTGAGCTGTCAATAAAATTATATTTCTTTCTTAATAATTAAATATAATTTACATATTAAAATTCTGAGTAGAACAGAGCTCCTCAAACTTTAAGAGCAATATGAGTTAAATTTTCAGGTGTATAATATTATAGATTTTGAAAAATACTTCCCATCTGTAGTTAAGTATAATTCTTTTTGGGGGCTTTTTTGAAGAGAACATGATCTTTTTTAACTGAGATATTTTATATTATTGTTTAACAAAATGTTTTTTTTTTTTTGTGTAATAGTATCTATCTCATTTCGTAGAAGTATTAAGCCTGTAGTACACGATGCAATTTCTCGATTTGAATCTCGTACGATTTGTCGTACGATAATTATTGCATTGAGAATTTTGTTCAGAATTATCCGATGTAAAATGATTGTAGTATACCATCCAATATTTATCGTTTTCAATCTGTACCAATTGATGCGCACTACGTCTATTTTTGTAAGTTGACAGAATTCAAATAATTGTACTTAACCTAGAATGGACAGATAGTTTACCAATGTTTGAAGACTGATAATATTAATCTTTGTCCCAAATCAGTAAATGTCCTGGATTTGCAAAGCCGTACCGTTTTCTGTTTTAATTTATTACATTTGAAATTGAAGGGAATTATTATTTTATTTATTTTTTTGTTATTATTATTTTTGTCTATAAAACTACGATTTTTCTCTATCAAAAAATATGATTGTTGTCATTATTATCGTTATAAAATAGTTTAAAGAAAATAAAAACATATTATATTAATAATGATTTCGTTGAATTTGTTTTATGTATGAGACCCAACTTGAATAAATAAATGAAAAGTATAGAAATTGTAATCAAGAGTAGTTTGTGGACAAGAAATGTTTAATGGGGGGTATGGTCAGAGCAGCACATTTTATACCCATTTTCAAGATTTTTTTTTAGAAAACTGTTAATAGTAAATTGATTGGGATAATACCTACAGTAAAGAACAACCTATGAAGAGTATCCAAAAAAATTTTTTATTGAAAAATATCGAAATTAAGCTCGTGACATGAATTTGAAATTTTCGTTCAGGACAAAGAGTTGATTTGCGGTGAGACACAGAACTAATGACTGGATCATCTTAAACAAAAAAACCAAAAATATTTCGTTAGTTTATGAGTTTTTTAAGGTAACGCTGTCGAGATATTTTTTTTTCTTGCTTATTTTTTTTATGGAAGTTTTTACAAAAAAAATTCCGTTTTTTTCGTTTATTTGACTTCAAACTTATACCAAAAATTAAATAATCTAGATATCTAGACTTCAAGAAACTCATAAACTAACGAAATATTTTTGGTTTTTTTGTTTTACATGATCCAGTCATTAGTTATGTGTCTCACCGCAAATCAACTCTTTGTCCTGAACGAAAATTTCAAATTCATGTCACGAGCTTCATTTTCGATATTTTTCAATAAAAATTTTTTTGGATACTCTTCATAGGTTGTTCTTTACTGTAGGTACTATCCCAATCAAGTTACTATTAACAGTTTTCTAAAAAAAAAATCTTGAAAATGGGTATAAAATGTGCTGCTCTGACCATACTCCCCCCCTTAAAAGAAATTCGACAAACATAATCCAAAAAAGAATTTTTTAAATAATTCCCCAGTACTTTTCTCCCGGATTGGAATGTTTAATGGTCACCTTAGATAAGTCACTGGTTAAGTTTGTTGAATAATAAGAAGTTGAATAAATCCAAATGTATATATAAATGTCCTAAGAATGTGAACAGCTAAATCCAATTTATTTTAAACAAAATAATAAAAAATATAGCTAAAGTTGATACTAAATAACCTCGAAATATGTTTGACAGATGAACAGTTGTTCGTTACGGTCACATGAATATGTGCATCTTATACTGCGCAATTATTGGTTCATTCTGTCCAATATTTTAGGTCGAGACAATAAATATTGGTTGGTTTTTAATATCATACAAGATCTCGTACGAAAATCCTGTAGTATACGATACAATAATTTGTGTACTATAAATCGCACGAGAATCAAAATGAGAAATCGCATCGTGTACTACAGGCATAACGGCTTAAACTATAACTTTTGTTCAATATTAAAAAAAAAACTGCAAAAGTGATATTTAAAAAATTAAAATCAGTGACTAAATAACCCTCCGATAAGTATAAAAGCTTAAATCAAAATCATAATTTATACAGAACCAAAACATTTTTTCTTGTCTTAAGAATAGCGTGATGACAATTAAAAGTTAAAAAAAGTGTAGCTTATTCCAAGTGTCCAAACCTTTTATTTGGCTCCCCCATTCAGGCGATAGAGATAAGACATAGAATAAGAAAGGCTCATTCATTTTCTAGATCGTGAAATCAGTTCGCTTCATTACCGGTCGACACGACACAACGACCAGGTATTCGCTCATTACCAGGGGCGTACAAAAAAATGCTATTAATCATTTGCTATATGTCTGTTTTAGACGTTTAATTGCGTCATTATATTCTAAAAAATATGCAGAAAAGTAAAATCGAATGTGTGTTAATTTATAAAAGAGTTTATTGTTATTTTAATTGTTTCTAATTGAAAATGTAATAAAAAAATTTAACTTTGCAAGGTCGAGAAAGTCAGTCTTTTGTAGGGATGTTCCGATACTACTGATACAATACCAGTATCGATATTTTTCATTCGATATCGCGATTTTAGTATCCATACTAATCTTCCGATACTTTACTTATATCAGTACATTTGACCCAGTATCGTATCGAATAGTTTTTTTTTTTTCTAGCAACGGTCGTGTGGAACATACTGACATTGCCATGTTTGTGATATAGGATAAAAAAATTAAATTTCTTTCATAATAAACTATTTATTGTCAAAGATTAACACAAAATCAGTCATAACCAAAATTACAGTAAATTAAATTAAACTTATTCAAAAGTAATTATTTTTTATAATATTACTAACGAAAAATAACAATTAACAAAGATTATCAGTCATGTACTAACAAAGATCACAGTAAATAAAATTAAACTCTTATTCAACAATAATTCTTTCTTATAACTAAAGAAATATAGCAATTATCAGAAAAAATCAGTCAAAATCGTTCATAACCAAAATCACAATAAGTGAAATTAAATTCGTGTAATAAACTTAATAATAGTAATAAACTAATTACAAGATGCAAAGCAATTGTATGATAAATGAAAATAATATTTTAAATAAACTTTTAAATTAATATTCGGCGAAGCATTTTTTTCATTTCTTCTAATACTTCGTCTTCTTCTATATCAACTTCCCAGTTAATGTTTAGTGCTGCTAATCCATTAAGCCGATCTTCTTTCATGGTGTTTCTTAAATAATTTTTAAGACTCTTTAAGGACGAAAATGATCTTTCAGGTATAGTTTGTTTCACGATAAGCTGAAGTGACTATCTACTTATAGGGAAAAATTGCTAAGCGATATGACATCTGGTGGGATTGAAGGAACTACAGAAATAGACATTGTGTCGCGCTTTTTTTTATAAAAAATGTTTGCATAAAAATATAATTGCATAAAAACAAGTATTAATATTGTAGCAAAATTACAAAAACCACCAGTAAACATTTTTCATAAGTAAAATTCACGTTGTTTATATGTAACGAATGTCTATTTTGAAGGTTCCAAGTTTGCCGAAATAGCGCTGCGATCTTAAAATACTTCCCCTATGGTCCTAAACACAGTGGGTGGTAATTACAAATAACTCTAATCCCTTGTTTGTACCCATAAACTAGCCAAAGATGTATCAGGTATAAATTACATTACACCATGTAATGACACAATTGTAACAAGAAATAAACATAAGATATCATCAAAATAAACTTTATTTTTATTATAAATACAGTTAATATATAGAACTTATAATTAAATTTAAAACATTACAATTAGTATTTAAAACATTACAATAAAATACATTTTAAATTAAATAATGTTTAAGATAAAAAAAAATCTTACAAGTCCAAATCATTCTCTGAATCAGTCTCTAAATTAATAATTATAGTACGTTCTATTTGAATATAACTGTCCTCAGTTTTAATAACATGATTTACACAATTTTTCCAACTATCTACAGGGATATTTTCCACTTCTAAGTTCTGTCACAGTGCCGTTTAAAGTGGGAGAAACATTATTCCGTTTTATTCTCGCCTTTAACTGACTCCACATTTGTTCAATAGGGTTGAATAAACAATAATACGGAGGTAGTCGTAAAACTGTGTGTCCTTTGCATTGAGCAATATTATCGCAAACATATTCTTTAGAAAAACTATAACTTTTTAATAATTTAATTAAACAATTTTTTTTATAACTTTCTTCAAAGTAAATATCATTTTTATATAAAAAGTCTTGGATTTCCTTCTTACTGTTTGCACTATTCGGTACTTTATTTAGTTGCCGACTACGGTAACTTGCATTATCCATAACAATAAAACTGTTAGCCGGTATATTCGGGAGTAATTTATTTTCGAACCAGTTTTCGAACATTTCCGCCGTGGTATCGTCATGGTAGTCGAGTCTAGAATCTTTGATATTTTTCGCAGAAAGCAATAGTGCATTCGGTATCCATCCAGTTTCAGAACCTGCATGAAGTATCGTAATACGTTTATCCACCCAACCTTTTGAGTTTATTTCGTACGATATAGAAAATACTATAATCATTAATTTAGAGACTGATTGAGAGAATGATTTGGACTTGTAAGATTTTTTTTTATCTTAAACATTATTTAATTTAAAATTTATTTTATTGTAATGTTTTAAATACTAATTGTAATGTTTTAAATTTAATTATAAGTTTTATAAATTAATTGTATTTATAATAAAAATAAAGTTTATTTTGATGATATCTTATGTTTATTGCTTGTTACAATTGTGTCATTACATGGTGTAATGTAATTTATACCTGATACATCTCTGGCTAGTTTATGGGTACAAACAAGGGATTAGAGTTATTTGTAATTACCACCCACTGTGTTTAGGACCATAAGTAGATAGTCACTTCCACTTATAGTGAAACAAACTATAACACCGTCATTACTGGTAACGTCACCAAAATTTTTAGCAAACAGTAAATGTTTGGGAATATATTTTTGTCGCAGTGAATTATATTATATTATTCTATTGCACTGGTAGGTTTATTTAAAAAATCCAGATATTTCCCGAACCATATATCGTACTCATTTGGCACAACATCTTCATTTACAGCATTTAAATCGTTGCAGTAAAATTTAACCAACTGTTTAATTTGTTGTTTATTTTCTAAAGTAGCACATTGTCCTGTGGGAATCAAACATTGAAAAGATTCCAATAGTTTCTGGCATTTTAAAAATCGAGATTTAAATTGAGAAAGGGCATGGTCCACAAAAGGAATAAATATGCTTGTTCTGTAAAACATCTATACAATTCACAGATGCATGTCATAAAATGCTCCCATTCTATGACTTTCATAAAGATAGCTTTGTAAGCATAAATAGTCAGCTACTGTTTTGTGGTTTATTTGAACATTCAATTAAAAATCTGAATCTTAAAAATCAAGACATCAAAGAACTAGTAAATTTGACCGACATATTTCTATACCAACCGGAATACGAGCTGAAAACCGGGACTGTCCCGGTCAAACCGGAACGTATGGTAGCCCTATTTAAATTATAAAACAATAACATTGACTAAATATCATAATACGATATAAAAAATAATGGTATCACAATTTTCCTTGTTTCTAAATGAAAACTACATATTTAAAAATTATTCAGGGGGGCTGCAGCTCCTAGCCCCCCCCCCCCCCTTAAATACGCCCCTGCTTCTGGGCAAAAGGCTTACTAAACTGCTTTTTCTCGGAGCTTGCAATGAAGAAGAGTGGCGTGTTTAATTATATTTTAAACAATCATTCAGACCTATAGGCACCATTTCTTTACCTTTTTTTTACCATTTTTACTAACCTGAAATACAAAATGACCTAAAAAAATATCCTCACTTTCTAAATGCAAATGAGGACCTAAAAAAAGCTCATGAGCTCTAAGATTAAAGTGAAGGAGTGAAAACTCAAGTAAGTTTCTGAAAATCACTAAAAACACCTGTTTTTTGAGAGATTGGGAGGGGGCGAAAGGAGGCTCAGAGGGGGGAGGGGGATCTGTCTTACAAATTTAGTGACCAGTGACATTGATTATTTATTTAATCGTGTATTATCTCATAGGTTAATAGCTCTATATTCCATGTCCCAGTATTTTAACTAACTAACTTTTATTGCCCCATTTTCTCCGCTAGTGACAAACGTTCCCTAGACATTTCCCTGAATGTGACAGGTCACAGGGGGTGTTCGGAAGTGCGTGCCATATTGACCACACGCGGACAGTGGCTAATCTTCCGGGGTGCGTGTCCCGGAGATGACCTGTTCACCATATCTACCTCAGGGCGTTCGCCTTTTCCCAGGCCATATGATAAACCCTCCCTTAGCTTCAAAACACGATAACACCGCTCTGTTGGTTTTACTGTTTATGCACGTAATTATTAACTACACTGATTGATGAAGGAATTGAAACGAACTGATGGAGTGGAACGTGTAAAATATATAAAAGAAAATTGAGTGGAGGATAAAAATTACTTGCGAGCACTTAGGTAAATAGTGGTAGGACCCGAAAGAGTCGAGCGACCGAATCTAAAATTAGCTATGACAATTCTCGCAACCATTTAATAGTGGTGTGACTTAATCTGAACTAATCGCTCGACTACTTAATCCTCTTTCAGACAAACTTCATCTGTGAGATATTTGTCCTGAGGCCTTTTGGCCTTCTCGCCATCTACAGGAGTTCAAATTACAAACTAAACTTATTTTTAACTGATACATTCAGTGGGAACAAATATTAATGGTAGGGAATACAAGTGTAAACCATATTAGCAGAGAAGGGAAAAAAGGGTTTTCCCTTTTTTCCCTAGACTGGATGAAAGCAGTCTTGGAAAGAAAACAAAATGAATTATTATATATCATAGCAGAGCCGCAGTAAGGAAAACTTGCGCTAGGGACAGAGCCGTGTTTTGGCGCCCTTGGCAAATAAAAACAAGGTTCTTACCTCTCGAAATTTAAAAATTTAAGTGACGAGCAAAGAAAAAGGTCTCATCTCCCAAAATCCAAGTAACGAGCATAAAAAAAAATAAGGTCCTCACCTCCCAAAATCCAAGTGACGAACAACGCAATTGCGAAGGCGAGGCCTTCGCAATGGCGCCCCTTAGTCAAGACCGTCAGCGCCCTTTTCCTTAGTGCGCCCAGGGCCGTCGCCACCTCCGCCCCCCCCCCATACTCTGGCTCTGTATCATAAAATAGTACATGTAAATTTTATAGTATGTAAACCAATTCCTTGTAGGTTGTTTTTATTTTTTATTTTTTTTTTTATATAAAAAATCCTAATTTAAGAACAAAAAAATATAAAGAACTGCGGTTTAAATTTTTGAAATCTTCGTATATTGTTTAGTCTAGAAAAAAATTGGGGCCTTCATAACCAAACTTTTACAATAAATACGAATTGTCAAACAAAAAAAAGCCACCACACAAAAAAGAATTTTGTAATATTTTTAATTTACCACTTTTTTTTTTAAAAATTTTAAAAAATCCTAACTTAAGAACAATCAAATCAAGAACCTGCGGTTTGAATTTTTGAAATTTACAGACTTTTTTCTACTTAGATAAAAAATAGAACCCTCCTTAGTTAACGCCTTTTTGATCCGTGTAGTTTTGAAAATTTGTAAATATTTCATTTTCGAAAGACTATCTCTAAATCTACATGATAGAGGTCCTAAATGGCCTTGGGACTCATTTTGAAGCTACTTTCAAACAAAAAAATTTTTTGCAAAATTTTTAATATGGCATTTTTTTTTAAGTTCAAAAAATTCCAACTTTTGAACTGTAAAATATAGTGAACTGCGGTTTGAATTTTTGAAATCATCGTATATTGTTTAGTCTAGAAAAAAATTGGGGCCTTCATAACCCAACTTTTACAATAAATACGATTCGTCAAACAAAACCTATGAAAATGGTCAAAAATTTAAAAAATCGTAAGGGGTACCCCTTACGAATTTTTCAATTTTTAAGCAAATTTTTTTTCTCTCTGATTCACTTCAAAATGTGTTTACTTATGTATTTTGAGTCGTAAATCTCAAAAATAATCTCCATTAAAAGCTACGGTTTACCGTTTTTGAATAAATTTTTAAAAAAGACAGAAAATGACTATATTTCAAAAAATACATTTAAGAGGGCACTTTAAATATTTTTCAGACTCCCTGGAGTGTACAGGTTTGTAATCAGTTAGCGGTAAAATAAAGTAATCCGCTTAGATAATGAGTTAAAGTAATAGGATAGATGACCATGATATTCAGTTCTTATCGGGAGTGCGGCGAGTGATGTAGAAACAATACTGTGTTTGATTATCAATCCCTAGTGTGCTAAAAATAAAAAAATAGGATATACGGTAGGATACTACACTCCCCACCTTAAAATTGTCTATAAAAATAATTAAAATCAATTTAAAAATACAATTATTTTTAAAATAAAATTTGAGTGGTGAAATTCGAGGATATGTGCAGTCAATGTATCATATGGCGTGTAACGATGTTTTTGGTTTTTCATTGAATGTCATAAATCATCTTATTTTTGTTACAAACATAGAAAATTGATTTTAATTCAGAAAAAGACGCCGGGCATCTCCTTTGTCAATGTAGAGTTGAGTCTCGTGCTGCCACCTATCCACACCTCTTCTAACTTCGGTAGTTCGGCATCTGTCACTTAGATAGCTAAAATCAAATAAATAAATATTAACAGCACAGAAAAAAAATATTATATCAATTTAGTTTTATAGTATATTTGTTTATTAATATATACATAATCAAATGTTAGTTATATTAGTTAGAAATATACACAAAATATTGACCTTTGTCGATAACTGGCGCCGCCATTGTTGGTGGTAACAGTTGTAAACCATAAACGTAGTTTGTTTGTGTTGCTAAAATCATATTAATAATTATTGTTAAATTTAATTAAACCATATCAAATTAAACAACAAAAAGTGTAGTGCAAAATGAACAAAACTTTTCATTTATCAATTGTGTCTGTGAGTTACAACGAAGTTGTTAATTTGTCATTTGGTAAGTTACATTTTGCATATTATTACATGTATTCGTATTGACTTGTATTAAATATGTTTTAGTATAGTATAAACATGTTTAAACCAAGTGATTAAAAGTCTTACATTGTAATAAATAAGATATGAGTTTGACACAAATTCCTGGCTTTGAGGTTAGGCGTCTTATGTTGATAAGTATTAATTTTCTATTACTGGGGATAGGTCATGTTAATTATTATTTATCTCTTGGAATTCTACTATTTATAAACAAATAATTCCACGGACAATACTTTGAAATACATATTGTACATTCACAGAAACAAAATGGTTAAGTTAGATTTTCATCATTTGTCATTTCGTAATTTACAGCCTAGTTAATGCTTGTAATAAAATATTTACAATACTGATGACAAAATCTGTATAAACACATTTTATTGTTAATTTATTATTGTTTGAAATCTGTTGTAATTTATTACCCTGCAAGAAAAATATTGAATTAAAATTTTAATAAAAATCTTTACCTTTTTCTTTTTGTAGAGAAAGTATTGAAAATACTTAATATAGGAAATAAATGGACCAAAACAAAATGTATTATGATTAAAAATACATTAAAATTAGATTAAAAATACACGAAAATAATTAAAACGAATAAAAACATGAAAATGTTGCCAAATTTATAATTTTATTTATACAGGTTGTTTTTAGGAACTGTCTAAGCATTATTAACTTCTTTATTATAAGAGATACGAAGTAGTTTAAATTTGGTAAGTATTCCAATCTGAAACTAGGAATAATAAATTTGAAAAACAATTGAACATAAGTAAACGAGTTATTTCAAAAGAATACTTATTTTTAAATTGGATTTTTTTGTCTCACATAGAAAATTTTTCATTAATAAATTATTATGGCCCTTATTCGAAAGGCCCTTGTTCAAATTTCGGGACGGGAGCTCATAGACGGGGGACGAGGTTAATTATTCAAATATAATTGTGTAAATAATTTTTTTTTAAATACAAATTATATGCAATAAATAATTATTATTTATAATAAATAAAAATTTCCAATCACAGATAATTAACTTATATATAAAAGAAACATTATTAAAATCACAATATTTTTTAAATAAATTCAAAATTTATTCATTAAAATTGATTAGTAGAAAACTATTAACATATTTCCAAACTATGGATCTTTTATAGTAGGTATTTTTTGCTTTGAAGCATTTTATAAAAATCCGCACAGTTTTATTCATAATTCACAGTCCAAAAGCTGTTCCTCAAGGACAGGGCCGGATTTACCATTAAGCTAAACAAGCTCTAGCTTAGGGCCTCACTTTTGGACGGGCATATAAATTGCATTAACGTACGATCTTAAATAAATCTAATACGAAAAGGGCCTCCAAAAAATTTTCAGCTTAGGGCCTTATTCATCTTAAATTCGGCCCTGCTCAAGGAAAATACCCTTTCGGGTTTTTTTTTTCTTCAAGTTTAGTAAAAAAAATTTTAGTTGAAATATATTTAAAGTAAATATTGAAAATAAGTACTTTTTCTAAAATTCAGGACAATTCGGGACAAAAAATCCGAATTCGGGACAAATATTGCCTCTGAAAAAAATTGGGGCGCAAGGCGGAAATTCGGGACTGTCCTGGCTAATTCGGGACTGTCCTGGCTAATTCGGGACGTATGGTCACCTTACATTTAGACACAAATTAAGCTGTAATTGGTATTAATTTTTTTGGTTTTAAATTATTTAATTTATCACTGAACAGTGTAAATCAATGTAATGAAAAGTAAAAAATGTGTAACAATTATACGCCATCTTTAATGACGTCAAAGAGGTTCCCGTATTTTGTCTAAAGGTTGAACTGCAGTTGGAGTCTCGAACTGTAGTTGAACTGCAGAAGGTTGTGACCATCTTTGAATTCTCCTCTTTTAACCCAGCAGCGTGCATACACGCAAACCCGATTTATTACGGGCATATCTCATAGCGTTACGTCACAATGAAACTTTTTTTTACTATATTTTTTTAGCTAAAACCAAGAGGTATTATCGACTTTATTTTGATTTCTAATATCGTAGGTAGTAAGTTTAATTTTCCATTTGTTTACTAATATATCATTTTAGAAGCATTTTTTATAATTTTTTTTGCTAAATTTCCTTGCATGGGGCCCCCTTTTACTAGAAACCTGCAGTGCCGCTCTGCAAAAAAAGTATTTTTTTTTTCTAAATTACCTTTTTGGCGCCCCCTTTTTAATAGAAGCCTGAAGTGCCGCCCAGTAAAAAAAAGTATTTTTTTTCTAAATTTAAGGTCACAAAACTTATTACAAAAAAATTGATGTGAAGTGTGAATTTTCACACATTTCAGGGTTCCGCAGGTATTTAGTAAGGTAATGGTGATTATTTGGGATGCCAAAACAATTTTTTTTTGTTAATTTTAATTCGAACGCCTAATACCATTATTTAGGTTTCTAAATATGTGCAGTATTTTTTTTTTTTATATAGCAAGATTCATTAAGAATTTTAAAAATTGCGCCTATGGCTCCCATTGGTTGTTATAAGCTCCGCCCCTCTGATTTTGTGTACATTGAAATAGAATTAAATTATAATTTACACAATTTCTACTGGTTATTAAATTTACGCTTTTAAAAATTAAATGCAACATTTGCCAAAATATAACTAGAATTTTGAAAAAATAATTTAAACAATATAAAAATCCAAAAAAAAAAAACAAAAAATAATATTGTCTCGCAGGGTTCGATCCCTTTCGATCGAGTTAGTTGGGTGAGAAGCCAGCGTCATAACACCCCACCAGGATACACCTTCCAGTGTAGCGTGTTACAAAGCTATAACTTGTGTACATTATTAGCAAAAAA
This sequence comes from Liopterus haemorrhoidalis, assembly GCA_963971575.1. Classification (NCBI taxonomy): domain Eukaryota; kingdom Metazoa; phylum Arthropoda; class Insecta; order Coleoptera; family Dytiscidae; genus Liopterus; species Liopterus haemorrhoidalis. Next base: position 42,193,967 of record OZ020619.1, read on the forward strand.
ACACAAAAAAGCGTTTTTTTCCAAAAACATAATCTGATCAAAAATTCCTGTTGTACTATTCCGGTTCACACCAATGTACATTACTTAGAATTTTTTCAGATTTTTAGTTTAAACCTCTGGCTACAGGGTGAGACAAAAAAAATTTTGCACAATTTTGGCAAAACTCGCTTCAAAATAATTTATTTTGCAAAAATAAAAATTTGATCGTTAAAACATGTACCAAGGGCTTTCATTTGATACCCTTCTCAGAATTACAAAAAAATATATTTTTTTCGATGAGCACATATTTGTTTATATTTTTAGGGGGATATGTTTTTTAGATGTGTTAGTATTTTTCCTATGTATGGGTCAAAGAGTTGTATAAGCATGCCAAATTTCAACTCTCTAGGTTTAGCCGTTTGGCTACAATTTTTACCGAACAGACAGACAGACAGACGACAAAATGACCGTATAAGGGTTTTTTGGTGATACCTACAAAACCCTAAAAATGAATATTATTTAATAAAAAATTAAATAAATAACAAGTATAAATAAAAAGCAACTTCAACAAACACTGTTTATTGGACATACTGAAGTGCCTTACCCGAAGTGAGGCAACTGTATTGTCTACGGTCCGTGGATTCTGTCTATGAAATCCTTACAATATGAATTTTTATATTGCACATTACCGTATTGCACATCTAAGTGCATGTTCAATTTATCTTTAATTTTCTATTTCATGTTGCTTATTATTAAATGTCCACTGAATTAATGCAAAATTCAATATATTTACATACTTAATTTAGAGAGTGAAATTTCTCCTGTCCCAATTTTCATTTTCATTGTCAAGAAAACGTATAATTTCATTGCATAATTTCATTGAGAATTGTTCATAGATTATCTAATAGCAAACATATCTAAATAACATCCCAGATTTTAACAGACTTTCTCTAAGTTTGATTTGAGATTTAATATTGTAATTCTATTGTCAAGTGAAATTATATCATAGTAAAACGAGTAGCATTAGATAATCTAGTAGGCTGGATTAAACTAAGCAAAAACTAGTCGTATTAGTTTATAGCAAAAGAAAAAAATTGAATAAGAAATAGTGTTGCTGCCTAAGCAATTAGGAAGTTGATATTTGTTTCGTTTTATTTTATTTATGAACAGGTCTGTCATAATAATATTTTCTTGACTGTAATTAAGTACAGAACTAGTATTTTCTTGAATGTATAAATTTATAAATTGATTTATGAAATTGTCTATAGTTCAAAGGTTAGAATGCTGGCAAATGAAGAAGTTATTTTGCATATTCTCTTTGGGTTGTCTCAATAACCCTATCCTTTCCTTTTTTAGCGACGTTGCCGTTTGTAAAACGCGCTGATCTGCAGAGATGTGGTATTCTACACACACCGGCAAATTTAAAGGAAGAGACATAAAAATCTAATTATTTTCCCTGTAGTGTACATATTGTTGATATCTCTCAGATAATCTTCTAGTACGATGTTTTTTGGAATAATGTTCAATCGGGTCAGGGGAGTTCGGAGGTCAGGGAAGCACGCTGGCCAACCCATTGTTGTTATACCCACTTGATTAAAAAGGTCTGGTACACAGTGAGCGACGTGTGGGCGCGCATTATCCTGCATTAGGGTGAAATTTTCTCCGACATATGGGGCAAAAGGTACAACATGGTCTTGAAGAATGTCTCGGATGTTTTTGTCAAATCCATTGACATTTGCTCATACTTTCTGTATGAGCAGACTTTTCCATATACTTGACTTGTATGAGCTGACAACCTGGTGGAAAGTTAGGTTATGTTTTAAAAGATATCACACATTTGATTATTTTCAATAGTTTTTTTTTTTTTTTTCAAGTTATATATAGTAAAGTTGGTATAGATGCCCCAGTGGGATAAACGCCCCACTTCGCATATATTCATAACGGTGTGTGTTTGTATCATTTCAGTACTGACAGTTTGTACGAGAAACACAGTCTTCTGAAATAAATGTGTTAAATTATCATCAATGTTAATAGTTTATGAAAAATTAAATTGTAAAGATAGCTGCTCATATGAGTGGTTGTATTTCAATAATTACGACATTTTGTCTTAAGGTTTTATGACGTAACTATAACTTTAATAAAATTAGTTTCATTACTAGGTATCAGAAGACACTTAACCTCACATTATAGAGTAGAAAATAATGCTCAATATTATATACATTCGAAATAAACAGATGGGGCATCTATCCCATAGAAAAAGGATATACGGCCGCAATAAATGTGGGATATATGGCTCGGGCATTGTATATATAATCTTATAATAAAATAAATATAAATATATATATAATCTTATACTAACATTTTCCCAAGGACACGCAACAACATATATGCCAAAATAGATACTTGGAAAAAATATCGCAAAAATATGAAAAATTTAAAAAATTTATTAAGTCCTTTCAAAAAATGTTTCAAATAAAAGTTGTTAATTATTACTTGTATAGTAATTTTTGTAGAATAGTTGTTTTAGAAAATTTTCTCTGTTGTGAAATATTCGCAAAAATCACGAGTAAACTTACATTTATAGTTGACCGATTTGTACCAAAAGTTGAACCACTGGTGCCATTGATGTCAAAAACTTAAATATGAAGTTTCATAAAAATTCGTTTGGCCAAAATTGCTCTACTCATCCTAATGGACCGACAGACACACAGACCAACAGACATCATGCTAAAAATAGTCAAAATCGGTATGACCACTCCGTATATACGTTGGCAGCCGGTAAAAAAAAAAAAAAAAAAATTTTGCTTAAATTGTAATTTTTAATTATTATTTTAAAAAAATATTAAAATTGTTAGTCAAAATCAAATGCATTATTTTAGTGAGGCATAAATACCACCATATGGGGCAAAAATCCCATCGATATGGGATATATGGCCAATTACAGTACTATTTTAAATCATTAATTTTATATATTTAGAATAAATATAAGTGTTTTAATCCTATGTTATTGTGTAGTAGGGTTATCTAAGAATTATAGCAAAGTAACAGATAAAGTTTAATAATTAAGATTAATGCAACATGATTGTTTTTCTATAACTGGGGCATCTATCCCACCTTTACCCTATGTCTTTGTGGAATAAGGATAAAATTCTGTTATTAATTGAGAAAATCATAGCCAGTAATATGTGGGATGTAAAGTCGGCGGAGTATAAAGATTTTAACAAAAGAAAAGATATTTATGAAAACATTTCTGAGGAGTTAAGTTGCATGGCTAAAGATGTATAGACTAGATGGCACAACATAAAAGTCAGTATAGTCGAGAGCTATCTAAGGTAGAAACCTAGGTGCGTACATCAGTGATGCAAATGAGTCACCAGTTGTCAAGAACCGCAATGTAACAGCCAGTTGATCTGCAGGTGATATAGCTTCTCGAAATCTTGTATCACTTTTAGTAATTAATGGAGCCACTACACTCGACACTCATTCTCACATAATTTCTGAAGCATGAACTTTCTTCTAAAGTCAGTTCATCTACGCTTTCTTTTTCGGGATTTTGACAGAAGTAATGCACATGTACTTAAATACAAAAAACTCTCCTCGTCAGCACTAGACATTTTTTGCGAGTGTATGCGTTTATGCAAATGTAGACAGAGCACAAAAGTGACATGATTTTCGACTTGTATATTGATAATTGTATGTTGACCTGTATGATCATACTTGTATGAGCTCATACTTGTATCTCATACAAGTCCTCATATTTGTATCTAAATGTAAATGAGCCTTACTCTGTGCGAACTCCCAAACATATTCCACCCCACACCATAATTGAACCTCCACCAAAAGATACATTAGTAGCAAAATTAAATGATGTATTTTGTTCTCCTTGGCTTCGATACAATCTTCGTTCATTGTTTCTTCAAGGCGCTCGTATTGTTTTGGTGAGATGTTGATCGAATCCATTGATTGGAGATTTAATCAAGGTCTACTATATTTGTGTTTCCTACTTTTTCTATAAAATTAAATGACAAGGAACGAATAATCTCATGTTTTTTTATTTCATTTATCTTGTTTTTGTTAAAATAGTTTATCTGTTTCCTTGGAATTCATATTTGCTAATAAATAAAAAATGTAACGATGAATGACAGATAAAATGGTACAAATATTTATTATTTAACTTCCTGTTTAAGAATAAATTTTCTTTTAATTTGATGTCAGCAAAAAATTGTTGCACATTTTATAGCAGTATTTTGAAATATTTAAATATAACCTGATTTAACTTTCATATTTGGTATTTGTACTTTTTATGGACAATTTAAAATTATGTCAGAGTAGATTTAACCGGCAAATTTTCTGATGAAGATATGGAATCTCCGCAGTATCACAGAATATTAAATTTTAATTTTATTTAGTCTTTCCTTTCGCAACGTATGTTACAGATAGTGGAGAGTCGTTAGCTTTACACCCCGAACGAACTTGATCAAATTGATATATATCAGGACTATGTTGAGAGTCATATGGCAAAAATATGTGCCGAACACAAAAGTTTTGACTAAAGCTGATATTGTCAGAATTGAGGCGATGCTGCAACAAATTTAGCTGCGTTGGGTTGGCCACATAAGAATGCCAAATACTAGATTACCCAAAAGATGACTGTACTCAGAGTAGGAATGAGGCTGTAGAGATGTAGGAGCTCCTAAGCAACGCTACAAAGACAAGCTAAAAAATAACCTCAAGTTATGTTAAGGCCTTATCACACTAGAGTTATTTTTCAAGTCTAAACTTGGAAATTTAAAGTCTTTGCATTCGAATCGAAGTCTTGTGTGTGTGATAGCATTACAAAAAACCTAGGTCTTTAAGTCTGAGCAAATATATCGAGATATATTTCCCCTGTCTCTAGCAGACAGACGAAGTCCAAGTCTTCAAAAGCGCGTGCGCGGCCTGTCCCTCTCAGTCAGATCAAGTGAGATGGGTGCATTGTTAACGTTATGTACGCAGACGCAAGTTACTTTTCTCTGTTTCCCGTGTGATAGCTGAAGACTTGAAAATTTGAATCCTGGAAGAAGACTTACAAAATAAAACTTGGATAGTGCTCTAGTGTGATACACCCTTTAGGAGATTAGTCCAGACTGGGAAGAGAAACCCCTCTGTCGAAGTACATGGTGCAATCTAATGACTTACGGAATACAGCAGTACGAATGGACACGTATAGAGTGTGCCATACTAGTACGCAATAATTGCTTATAATTGTCTCTGCGCTATTTGTGGTAAAATCTAGAATCGGCCCCTTCAAATAGTGCAATTAAGAGATTACATTATTCAATATTAGCCTTTATGGTGTAAATATTTCTGTATACTATACATCAGTACGAATATGTAAATAATACAGCAGTACGAATGGACAAGTATAGAGTGTGCCATTCTTGTACGCAATAATTGCTTATAATTGTCTCTGCGCTATTTGTGGTAAAATCTAGAATCGGCCCCTTCAAATAGTGCAATTAAGAGATTACATTATTCAATATTAGCCTTTATGGTATAAATATAAAAACAGTTAAAAAATGTCTACATTTTAATTTAAATGCTCTACTGGACGTTATAGATTTTAATGCAGTTGGTACACAGTTAAATAATGTTAAAACAATGTAGAGAGGACTTTTACTGTCCAGTGCAGAGCTATGAGAGGGACATACAATTGTTTACTGCGGGTATGATAAGAATGAAAATCAGAATTGGTAGCGAAAAGGTGCGTATTATTTTTAACAAACATTACGGCTTCTAATATATAAACAGATGGAACAGAGTTAATGTAGACAAAACAGGAAAAAGGGATCTGCAAGATGATCTCAAGGGGGCACCAACTATTATGCGAATAGCACGTTTTTGAACTACAAAAACCTTTGACGATTCAGAGGAACTTCCCCAACACAAAATGCCATTGCTCATCATTGGGTGAAACGTTCCAAAGTAGGCAGTTCTAAACAGTGATGGCATCCTGGTTCGGACAGGTTCGCGCGAACCGTTTCTTAAAATTATTGAAACCTTAGGGAACCGGTTGTTAGAATTATTAAAAATAAATGAATTACTCTGACTTCAGTTTTGAATCGTGCGCCGTGCCTTGCAGTGTTGCAAATGTAATATTTATTTTTACGCTCTTAAAATTTTTTCTTTATATTTAATAAATGGAAGTAAGTGATTTGTTTTCACTCTTAAAAATACAGAATAGGTTCCTAGATATCACATGACTTTATAGAACCGCTTACTGAAAATTTAGGATGCCATCACTGCTTCTATGTATATCAGACGAAACCATATCTTTGAGCTTTTTTAATATAAAACAAGATTTGCTAATTTCAGGTAGCATATATCAATCGTGATTTTGGCCAACTCAGATTATCACTTATCATTATACCTACCTGAAAAAAAGGAAATTATGGTCAACCGATATCTTTTTAAATTATGAATGGTTTTTAACTCTAGATTTCCAGAACTTTCCCATTTGTTCTTTTATGTCTTCAGTGATTAGGAGAAGACAAAAATCAACATCGACAAAGCGATCTCAATTGCTCAGTTGCCCTACTGCCTACGCCCATGTGTTTATTAACTGCGTCTGCATGAATATGGATGTCTTCTTTTCAAACAGACACAGGAAGTTCTTATAACTTGCAGGTGTGTGAATTGTTTTACCACATGTCTTGCGAAGACGAGAAATGATTTTTAATAATTCCCAACCGTTTCTCAACATTAATAGTTTTATTTACATTTAATTACAATATATTTATTAGTCACGCTGAATTACACCTTTGTTCGAATTGTTATCTTTTACTGGAATTTTATAAATATCGAAAGTAGGCCACTACTATGTTTTTAATTATGTGTTTAAATTATGTGTCATATTTTTTAAATTAATCATAACATCAAAGTTTAGTTAAAAAATTATTTACTTTTAAGAGAATCGTTTGTTGATATTTCAAAATGAGTAACGTATTGAAAATAATTATTAGAAGCCCTGTGTTATTCTTTGCATAACGCTGGAGGTACGGAGCCAGGGAGTGGAGACGTTTCGTCGGTCAGGTGAGCTATAAGAGAAAATAAATAAATTATTATTTGTGGTTTGTCAGGTCTTGACAAGCGAGCACTAATCGCAAACTTCAGCAACCTTTTGAGCGGCGTCATACTAGAGACTAGTGGAGCTAAATACACGGCTGCATCCCAAACTCTGGCGATATGCAGACGTGGAAATTACGCCAATATTGCGGAATGACCCGAGTAACACTACTTTCTGCACCTTGCAGATCAAAGAGGTGGCTGAAGATCTGTAAGTGGTAATGGACTCGATTTCCCTTCGATAGGAAGCTTTCATACCACCCAAAACACCAACTATCAGGACTACAAGCTTAACTTTATACCCTGGATACAGTTTTCTAAGCTCGGACAAGGGATCCATATACTTGGACCTCTTTTCTTCCTCCTTGAGAGAGATATTCTCAGTTGGACTTGAGAATTCGACCAAAAACATCTGTTTGGTCTCGATATTCAGGAGGGTTATATCCGGCTTAGTGGCTGTCAGTAACTTCGAGGTGGAGAAGGAGTAGCTCCAATAAATTCGGCACTGGGAATTTTCCACCACCCATTCTATGTCAGAAGGGACGTACGGTGTAACCGGTATTTGGTTAATATCATAGGCATGTCTAAAGTGATAGTAGAGCACGCGGAGAGCAGCATTATGTCGAGACACGTAGATCGACGCTGCAAGAGATGGGCAAGCAGACAGAATGTGCGTAATGGTTTCAGGATGGTGGTGGCACTACCTACAGAATTATATGTTACGTTTTATACAATTTCAGGATTTCAGAAAAAAAATAATTTGCACCGTAGCACCTGAAGCTCTTTTTTATCACTCATTAGGGCTGTGAATGGCTCGTTGCACTTTATGCCCCCCCGCATGGACGGGCGACCGCCCTGGGGCGCTAGGCCAGGAAGGGCGGCGGACGGTCAGGTTATCACTTGTATTTTAAAAGTGAGGACCTTTTTTTTTTGCTCTTCACTTGGATTTGGTAGGTGAGGACGTTTTTTTTTGCTCTTCACTTGAATTTGGGAGGTGAGGACCTTTTGTTTTTTTGCGCTTCACTAGAATTTGGGAGGTGAGGACCTTTTTTTTTGCTCCTCACTTGAAGTTGAAAGGTGAGGACTCTTTTTTTTTTGCTCTTCTCTTGGATTTTTATGAGGCGGCTCTGTGTTTACCATATTTTTGTTGATATCATATTGACAGACAGTCAAAAAGAATCAAAAATACAATGAAGAACTAAAGTTTTCCTTGAAATTTCTTTAGAATAGTATATTATTACATATCTTGTAAATCGTAGATTACTTTTAAATAAGAAAAAAGGCCTAAAAAAGCCTGGAAAATAGGAAAATACAACCCGTGTTCATTTTCACTATGTAATCAAACATAACTGACAGTTTAATGTCATTCTCGAGTGTTCCAGCTTTTGCCGCATATGGCGCTGCGATCTTAAAAAGTTTCCCCTATTTTTTCTGTTGGTACTGTTTTCATAAAATGAAAATTCCTTGTCATTTTGATCATGTGCATACATACATTCGTGGTAATTTAAACTGAGAAGCAATTTCTTCCGTCTTATTTCGTCACCAGACATATTTTGTCAAAAGAGTAAGATGGGCGTGCGCTAAATACAAGAATTAAATATATGGGTTTACCTATAGCTGATGTTACTTAAACTGTTTTTTTTTTTGCAGACTTAAATTTTTATTATTAAAAAAAAAAAAAAAGGAAAAAACACCAGGTCAATACCATATTATCAGTACATAAATTACCCGTATTACACCTTTGTTACTGTCTCCTTATCACAGTAAACAGTAAACATCATATCAAAACAAAAGAACGGCTTATTCCTGATAAGTATGTCCGACACACAAAGAGAATTTGTTTGAATAGTATTTTATAGTGGAAAGCATTTAGGTATGTTGCAATTTTATGTAAAGACGTGCAAAGAAATAATCATGTCATTGGCGTAGGTTTTTTTAGAAGGAAGAGTGATTTATAGTAAAATATATTGCGTGTCACTGATGTTCATGATTGTTAAATAATAGAAATGGTTGAAAGAAATCTATACATGTGGACAGTTGAGATGACACTTTAAGTTCAAATGTCAAATCAATTTTTGACATTTTTAGGTAATTACATGTATCGTGACCAAATTAAGTGGACACAGGAATTATTTTTTAATATCTATTAGGTTAATACGACGTAAAAAGAAGATATAAAAAGAACGTAAACAGGGTTTATAAACGAGGAAAGTGTAGAAGAGTGCGCCGGGAAAACGGGAAAGTGTAGTAAAGTGCGACGTAGGAAAGAGACATCTGCCATATTTGATTTGGTCAAAACATTAGTTTATATCCATGTAATATCTGTATTGTCAACGGAGTTAAAGTATTATAATTCTAAAATATAATCTTATTGATCTAAAACTTCTTTTACACGGTTATTAGCACTGTTAAGTATATGCATAATAAATTAAAGTATACCTTACGATAAATTAAAAAAATTAATAACCCAATAAAGCATTTTCAATAATCAATTAAATAAATGAAACTGAATACAGTTTATTGTCCCTTCGCACGGTAAAATGCTTTTAAAAGTGATTAGTGAAAATGTTTCCATTTAAAATGGAAAGTGTTTGGATATCAGTTATTCTAAAAGTAAGTGGTGTTATTAATTAATCATTTATTAAAAAGGAAAGGTAATTAGTTCAGCCTTCTGCATTGCACTTGATAAGAATGCATTTGGATTTTTAATAATGCATTTATATAAGGTGCATCAGACTAGAGATGGGTGCGTGAACGATTTTTCAAAAAGAGTTTCAGAGCAAAAAAAAAAACAAAAAGGTCCTCACCTCCCAAATCCAAGTGAAGAGCAAAAAAAGCCGTCCGCCGCCCTTCCTGGCCTGGCACCCTGGGCGCTCGCCCGATCTCCCCTCCCCCCCCCCCTTAAAGCCGCTTCTGTTAATAGTGATAACATTAGTAAGTGATAAAAATGTCGCAATTAATTTATCATCTGCTTATAAAATACTAGTTTCAAAGAATATTCCATAATATGAAAGAAATGGGCATTCCACGATCTACATAGAGATGATGCCAGAAAGAGGTGAAAATGTGATCAGCGAAATAGAAAATAGAGATAGAGATGTACAGAGTCCAGTACAGCATGACAGAATAAGAAACTCTACTTACTTCCCAATGTACCATCCCATTGTCACTCTTGATAAGCCAAGATATTTACTGCACCCCAAAGCAGAGCGAATCAGAATAATTGCCAGATTTAGATGTGGTAATGAAAGCACAGAAAATAAAATATGGAAAAGAACTGAGGAAAAAAAAAAATGCAGAATATGCGAAGAAAAAGAAGAGACAATGTGGCATTTGTTCTATGAATGCGAAAATGGAAAAGACAACAGAAGTATGACAGAAATATTAGATGACTTGGGATCAGGAGAAGAAATAATGAGATGTCTATTAAAAAGAATGAAGATTAAATGAAAGAAAGAAAATAAAATATTTAAAAAAAAGGGAAAGGAAACGATGTAATTTTTAACAAAAATGTAAAAACATACATAACTAAATTTTTAATATATTGTAAAATATTATGTAAGATTCGAAGCCTTAGGGCAATCATAATAAAGTTCTATTCATTCAAATACTAGATCGAGCAATGTATGAAAAGATGTCATTGATATAAATCAATATTGTTTAGTGAAATGTAAATAATTCTACAACTTACTTTTAATAAACTTTTTGAATTGAATTGAATAAGAGGAGTGGGCCGAGGATAGATCCTTGCGGAACTCCTGAGGTAACAGTTTAAGTATTTATTTTTCACTTCGCTGTTATTTAGTTATAATGCCTAGGATACGAGATATTTAAACATATGTATAACAACCGGGCGTAAAGGTTCCATAACGCCTGGCCATTAGCTCATTACATCCACATTTTTTTAGTTTTAATAAAAAATATATTGAATAAATAATAACTAACTTTATTTTAGTAGGGGAATCCGGGGCACAACGGGCTCCCCTTTTTTTGTTTGTTAAAGCATGCCTCAATGATTGGGTGCATTCCAATCACGTTCAGTACTTCGCTAATGTTTTCCGAGAGTGGTTGTATGAGAGCTGACATTTACATTTTGTAAATTGGTGAAACGTGTTTTTTTGCTGTGTTGATATATTTTTCACACATATCCAGACGTTGATTGCTCCAGTGCAGAGCATGTGGCAAGTGGGCACATTGTTCTTGCGCTGGAGAAAATGATAACGATGAGGAATGCACTCACGTGTGTTCATTCTACGCCAGATTTTAGCTGATTGCCCATTTACCCCGCCTGTGCTCATTCTGCCCCGACACCGGGGCTAAATGAGCACAAGGATGATTTTTTTATATCGCCATAACTTTTTTTTTTTGTCTATAATAATTAAACAATAAATCATCTTACGAATAAAAGAATTACGAAATTTTTTACGATATTCTTTAAGATTTTATTAAAGGTAATCCTTAGGGTGCCTGTTATGCTCCGGCTTCCCCTACTTATAAACATCAGAACTGACTAAAATAAAGAAATCAATAACCTTACGTATCCAAATATGTGAAAAATGTTTAACTTACCAATTCTTGTAAATACGCCAACAGTACAGTCTCATTTACGGCCAGCACCTTATTTTTTGATTGTCATAGTCTAAACTTTTCATATTCTTTTTCATATTTATGTTTTGGTTTAGTTGGCAACAAACTTTTTGTTGCTTTTTGTGCATTTATGTTGATATATTCTGGCAATTCTTACATATTTATTTTAATTTTAATATCAATTCTGATAATTAAACGATTAAACAAAATCATTTGTTTTTTTGTCTATAAATGCATGTTTATTGTCATAGAGTACCAGATCTGTTAATTTTAACTTTTTATTTTATGTTAAGGCTGGTATATCTGTTAATTTTTACTTTTTATTTCATTTGAAGTAAAAAATAAAATCTTGTATGCACCATTGGCGTTAATGGATTATTACGCCCATCGAGTGATATCCACCCCTCGGGCTAGAGGCCCTCGGATTGTATTACGTCATTTTCCGGGCGTAATCATCTTAGTAACACCCTTGGTGCATAAATAGCTATTAAAGAAACATTTTTAAATGAAACAGGTTGTATCTTCTTTGAGACCAAAAGTCAAATCCATTATGATGATTAAAAAAATTAAGCTAGCTTATGTTTTTGCTATAATATTTGCACTTTTCACTTGTTCATTAAGTTAATAAGGTCAAAAGTACACATTAAAAAAACATGTTGTTGGTTTAAATGTCTAAAAATTCCGTTGTTAGTACTGTCTAATCTTTAACACAAATAAATATACATTTAAATACCGTAATAATATTTTATAATTCTTTGAAATTAGACAAGAAAATTCTACACTGTCACATATTCTTCATTCTTCCACACTCTTCTTTTCTTTTTTAATCAATCTTCCTTTCTTCTCCAATTTTTATTTGTTCTTCGTTATCAAATTTGTTAATAGTAAATCTTAAACACATTTTAAAATGGTTTAATATGCTAACCTCTGTTATTTTTAAGTATTTTAAGATTCCTTTTTGTTGTTTATTTTCTTGCTAGCATATTGTTTTATTGTTGTCCATCTTGTTATTGTGTTTTCTATCGTAAACCATTTTATCTCTTCTAATAATCACCGAACTTTATGCATTAACAAACAGTCTGTATAGATCAATTGATGTAATTTTCCGAGTTAATTAAAAAAATAAGTGCCGTGTGTCAAATAAAGTTGACTTGGTATCCATCGTTTACTCGTGCTAAGTCAACAGGCCGCGGTAATAAAAATACGGAACGCACTGATGCGTGACCCAGTTTAACGTTGAGAACTCGTACATTCTATCTGTGTATATTATGAACTATAAATGTTTACAGTACGAACAAGTTTACTTGAAATATCTGAGATTATGGACACGGTCTATGGTCAAGGCAAGATGGTTTTTGGCGCCCCTAAGCAAGGCATAGATCAGCGCCCCTAGGTAAGACAAAATTCGGGGCTCCTAAGCAAGACAATTCCATGCCTGCACTATTTAATTCAATGGAGGTAGGAGAAAACTAGTAAAATAAAATTTTGACTTGCTACACATGTCAAAGTGATAATTTCACGGCTTTCCGGTGCACCCATATCGTGGTGCCCCTAGGTTGCCTAAACTCGCCTAAAGGTAAAACCGGCCCTATTTATGGTTAGTGCAAATTATAACTGCAAATTTTGTGTATATATTGTTACTAATTTTATTTCAGATTGCCAGTTTTGTATAAGAAATTTGTAAGAACTACTTATTGAGCCTCATCTTAAAGAAATTTTTAATCATGGCACGATGGGACTAATATTAAGGGGACCGAAAAAATCCATTATATTATAGAGTACAAAATAATTTTATTTTTACAAAATATAATTTCCATATTTATTTATTACGACTTCCCAACGTTGTACTAATTTTTCAATACCCTTTCTTTAGAAGTTTTGATTTTTTACGTTTGTGATATTTCCAAATTTTGTGTCTGAATGTGTGTTCCATAGACCTAATTAGGTGAAAATTGGAAAGCGCGAGATCGGGTGAATAGGTTGGATGTGGAATAATTTCCCATTGTGGATTAAGTACTGAATATTTTAGCGACTTATTTTTGCTAAGTGAGGACAATGTACGTCCTAACTTAGAAGTTGGAAGATAGTTTACTGATCTAATATGCAGAGTTTTAAATTCTAAATAAATTTTATCTCTTGCACTTTTTTTTTCTATTTAAATTTATTAAGACGCTTCAGCTATTGTGGCTATTAGTGTCTCTGTTTACATAGATTTTTACAATATATGTTTTATTTTACATAGATAGGTTATAAACAGATATTTAGATTTTATTATATAGATTTACTTGTATGATAAAGTTGAGCATATTTGTTATTGTATTTGTGTCGTTTGCGAGGGCTTGTTTCATCGTGTTTGGGATGTCGTTTCTTAGTTTTTCTTGTTGGTATTTTGTGCAGTGTAGTATGATGTGTTCGATGGTGAGTGGTGTGTCGCAAGTGTCGCATGTCGGTTTTTTGATCTTCGGGTTGTATTGATATTATGAGTTCTTCATCTTGAATTGCTTGTCTTGCGTTTTCGTCTGCTTTTTCTTTCCCCTTTATGCCTATGTGGGATGAGATCCACACAAAAGGGACTGTATTTTTGTAGTTTCTAATGACATCGTGTATGTTTTCTTGTCCTTTTTTGATGTGATGATTTTTTTGGTAGGTCTGTTGATACGACTGAAGTACAAAAGTGAGTCGGTGTATATTATGTAGTGTTTGTGTTGTTCTTTGGATGTGTTTATGTGTTCTGTCGCCTTCTGTATGCTTTGCACTTTTTCTCTAAAACAATCAGGGAAGCAGGAAATAGCATATTATTATGCATGTTAAATCGATACGGCCAACAGGTCAATTCACCAGCCTGTATATATATATATAGATTTTAGTTAGCTAGGGTGTCCTCCTGTAACCCAAATATTCATCTCATTGCAAAACTGTATTTAACAAAAAAGATTTTTTTTCTTATTATATACAATTTTTGTTATATAACTTTTTATGTTAAATCAATAATAAGGGAGATAATTTAAGTCTTTTTTTTTTAATTTTTAAGCCCGAAACAACCCCCTAGAATCTAGGGGGTTGTTTAGGGCCTAGATTTAAAATTTTGGGATACCGTATAGCTTATCTTCGAATCCTGGTTTAACTATATCCTCATACCAAATTACGTAAAAATATGACAGACAGACAAATAATGATTTTTATTTTGGCGGATATTGGCTTATAATCATGTATAAACGTGTAGAAATCAAATATGAGGCCGAAGAAATAAGAAAACAGATACTGCCTTCAATTTTTTTAATATAGATTAATTTGGGACAAACGAATGAGTACTAAAACCTTTTATTTAATCAGTTCCGTCTTTTCCATAAGGTCACATACGGCACGAGCCCAGGGCCCCCGGCTTTATGAGGGCCTCAAAATGCCGAAGTTGTCGTTTACACGAAAAAAAGACAAGCTCAATTTTTAGTGCAATTTTACTATAATTTTACTACTTTTAATAAAAAACCTTGCAAATGAATCAGCGGACTTGAGTATCTCAGCCTTATATACCTACTCTAATAAAAGCAGATAAATTAGAAGACATTTTCCCGAATGTGGAAGTTTCTGCAAGGATATTCCTTTGCTTAATGGTCTCCAATTGTAGTCAAGAGCGCTGATTTTCACGGCTAAAAAGAACAAAAAATTAATTAACAACATTAAACAAACAACTATGAGCTCATTTTTTAGTGCAATTTTACTAAGAATTGCTGTTTAAATTTCTAAATTTAAACGTAAATCGAAAACCAGATGAGATTTATGGTCACCAATTGTAGTGGAGAGAACAAAAAGAATAAAAAAAATAATTTAACGACTTACTACATGAACAACTTACTAATTTCTGTCATGTGCATAGAAAGTGATATCCTCCAAAAATTAGTCTTTGAGGACATAATAGAAGATTTTGCACAACAGAAATCCCGGAAGAAACCATCATTAACATAAGTGCAATTCTCAAAATAGTAATCACTTATCACTAATCACTTATATTTGATTTGTATAAAGCTAACCATAATAATCAATAAAGTCACTAAATAAAAGTACATACTGATGTTCATTCATTCATTTTTTTTTGACTTTCTAAGAGGGCCCCAAACTCTGTGTGCCCAAGGGCCCCATGATAGGCCTAAGACGGCCCTGTATTTAATTCAATATTTCAGTAATCATTTCACGTTTCATGTAATAATGGTTATATTGTAAAGTTTCGCGGTGTCCGACACATGTTAGTAGCTTTACACGTTGCGGTCGTTATCAGAATCAGCTGATTAGAGTGTGTGGCGACGAGAGGGGCAACTGATTCAGACATCATCAGTCTGTTACACGCTGAGTTCGCGGTTGTACGCGAGTGTTTTGATACAGTGCGCACCTGACTTAGAGAGATAGAAAATATCTATCCAGTTATTATGGACCACAGGATTATGTGTTGTTAAAAAAGTGATATTTAAAGTGATTTAAGGTGGAAGTGTTGTGTTTTTTGAGGTGCGTAGTATTGAAGTGTAATTTGTTTTGAAGTTGTTTTTTGTGTCATACTTGAATAACAAATTTAAAATGCAATTAGATTCACTTGTTTTTAATTTGGAGGGAAATGTTGGTCATTATAGTTGGCGACAACACTTGGTTTTTGGACCAGTATTACAACGGGATTTAACTTTTATATACCATAAATAACAAGTACCGTATTTTTCAGACCATAAGACGCACCTTTTTACACAGAAATTTAAGAAATCTGTCAAAACACTATCGCAAGATTTTAAAAAGTCACCTATATGCCAGAAAGTAATGTTATAACTCATGAAACACAGCAGATACGAAGGGGTTCTCCCAAATTTAGGAACGCTCTATCGAATAAAAAATACTAATTTACCCCGTTAAGGATGAAATTTTAAAAAACTATCAAAACGCGTTTTTCGGAATTTGTATGGGTAATATTTGTAAGCCAAAAGCAAATAGTTATCTTATTGGTCCTAAGAGATATTAAGGAATCCTTCAAATCATTTGTCACCCCTTTTCACCCTTTAGGGGTGAAATTTAAAAAAGCTCTCAAAACCATTTCGAGATATTTTAAAAACACACTTACGTGCCAAAATGTAATGCAACTAAACGATCACAGGAACTATGACGGGAAGTATAATTCACTCCGATTGTAGATGCACTTTAGGGGTTGATAGGAAAAAATCCTGAAATAAATTTTTCGGTATTTGTATGGGTAAACTTTGTAAGCAAAAAGCAAGTTGATATCTTATTGGTCCTAAGAGATATTAAGGAATTCTTGAAATCACAAATCACCCCTTTTCACCCTTTAGAGGTGAAATTTGGGCGGTGATGAGTCAGTCAGTTAGTCAGTCATCAATCAGTCAGTCATCAGTCAGTCAGTCAGGACATTGCCTTTTATATACGAGGGATGTTTTCAAAGTTCTGGGAATTTAGCTATCATTTTTATTATTTTGTTAATTTTCGTCCATATTACAATGTAGTTTTTCAACATAATCTTCATTTAACTGAATACATTTATCCCAATGATAAATTAATTTTTTTAAGCCGTCCTCAAAGAACTTTGAAATTGAGTTTCTGTTCTGGTCCCAACAGCCTTGGCACCCAGCGCGGCGAAACCTTGCTAACGCCCAAACAATCATGCAATTTGACGAATAGTCATTCGCCTGTCCTCTTTCAGTAGGTCTTCGACGGCAGTAATGTTTCTTTCATTTACCGACGTGCTTGGGCGCCCACTGCGTGGATCGTCTTCTAGTGATGTTCTACCGGTTTTAAAACGATCGATCCACCGATAAACAATACTTTTGGATTCTGCAGACTCACAAAATACTCCTTGCAGACGCTGAATAATTTCTGATGTTTTTACACCTTCTTTCCACAAAAAAAAATTATTGCTCTTTGAGATTTTGCTGCGTCTTCCATGGTTACAAAAACAGTGCTATGAAAACGCGTCTATATCAGTCGAACACCTAAATCAGACTGAACAATATTTGCACTAGATAGTTGCATAAACATGTCAAGACTTGTCTGGCATCAATAACATTGCCTATAAGTTCTGCGTAATTTAATTATAGCACAATTCCCAGAATTTAGGAAACATCCCTCGTATATATATAGATTTGAGACTTACACCAAAATTACATTTGTGTGGCATGGTTATATACCTAATTTATGGTCCTTTCTAATTATGAAAAAATGTATAGGGTGTTTATTTTTGATAATTAAACGTATATTTCCTGTATTTGATAGTCAATTATATTTTTAAATATAGACTATTATAAATCATGTGTTATCAAACAACTTTCAAATTTAGTGGTGTACACTATCTTCAATAATAAAAAAGTTGTACATTGGGAAATATAACTTCAACCAGCCTGTACACAATTACACTTCTAAACATCGATAATGGAAAAATAAATTTTATTTAGTCAGTCTACTGTTTTCAGTACTGTTTGCAATAACGTAGTGGTAATATCATTTGCTTTGTAAGTGGGGGTCGTGAGTTTGATCGCAGTACGGCCAAAAGATTTTTCAAAAAGATTCTTGGCGGTTGCAAACGTTGGCCCACTCGTTTTTTTTAGTAGTGCAGTATACGAACTAGTCACGACTTATTTGCTGAATTAAACAGACGTCTTTTGCGTTTTGATTAAACTCTGTAATCTTGAGTATTTAATTATTGTTTTCGTTTCATTTTAAACCCTTGCATTTTAAAATGGCGGAAGGATTTTCATCAAAACATTTTTTATGGTGTTTATTGTATGAGTACCATAAAAAAAATCTGCTACAGTTGCTACATAAAACATTTGCACTGTTTATGGTTATAAACGAAGTGCACATGTTAACAGTGGTTTAAAAAATTTAAATCAGGAAATTTATGCTTGGATGATGAACTTTGATCTGGAAGGCCCTATTAAGGAATAATTTATTATGAGATGTTAAAACCGGGGCAAAGTGTTTATTCTGATCTCTGTTGTGAACAATTGGACTGAATCAGAACTTGACCAGAAATCTGCCAGACATTGTGCATAGAAGAGGAGTTATTTTTCAAGGCGACAATGCCTGACCTCATTCATCAAAAAAAGACACGTGAAAAAATTTCCGAGCTTGATTGGGAGGTTCTAACACACCCACCCTACTCACCAGACATTTCACCCTCCGACTATCACTTGTTTCGGTCACTGGAACACTTTTTAAGAAACAAGACACTTAGAGATATGAACCATGTTAAAATGAGCCTTGAACAATTTTTTCCATAAAAAAATCAGGAATTTTATAAATCGGGAATATTTTCTCTTCCTGATAAATGGCAGAGTGTTATAGATCACAATGGTAACTATTTTACTCAATAAAGTACATTTTTTTTCTTTCGATTTGTTTCTATTTTAATAATACCAAATAAACGAAAAAACTTTCCGGTACACCTATATTTTGAAAAAGTTTAAAAAGTAAGTATCTCAAAACTTTTCTAGCGCCCCACGTATTGTAAAAACGTAGAATTACTCATATCTTTCTATAAAAAAACCGTTGTCAATAACGTCCATTTGTAAAACCAGTTATTTTTTTTAATAACAAATTTTTTCAACACATTAAAATCTTCGATCTCAGAAGTTGAATTTGCTTTTTTTGTATCGATACAGTTAGAATACCGGTTTGGGTCCTAACTATCCAAATATTTAAATATAACGGATCATATGAATTTATTAATATTATTCTTTCCTTTACAGGATATGATACAAACTAGGGGCCTCAGCCCGGCTACGCCGGTCTTCTCCCCTACATTGTTAAAACTCGTCGCTTCGCGACTCGTTTTAATATAATTTTGTCGCACTTGTCGATTATAAAACTCGTCGCTCATCTTTTTTTAACACTATTTTATGGGAATTCCCCCTGCAAATGTCTTAAGTTTTATCGTTAATTCACCTTAAATACTTAATTAGTTTTCTTCTATCAAGAAATACGTTCAAAATGTGAAATCTCGTCCCATTTTAAAATGCAAAAAATTTGACAGCTGTCACCTTCTGTAATCTTGTAAGCATATTTCCAATAATGGCCCAGATTCTTTGAAAAATGTTTTCTGATGCCTCAAAATATTATCTCGCACGTCAAATAAGCTATCTTGAACCATTATCACCACTTAACACTTTGATTAACCCTGAAATTTTTAATATCTATAAATCTTTTTTAACACTATTTTATGGAAATTCGCCCTGCAAATGTCTTAAACTTTATCGTTAATTCACCTTAAATCCTTAATTAGTATTCTTCTGTCAAGAAACACGTTCAAAATGTGAAATCTCCTCCCATTTTAAAATGCAAAAAATTTGACAGCTGTCACCTTCTGAAATCTTGTAAGCATATTTCCAATAATGGCCCAGATTCTTTGAAAAATGTTTTCTGATACCTCAAAATATTATCTCGCACGTTCAAAAAGCTATCCTGAACCATTATTTACTTTAAAACTTTGATTCTCGCCGTAAATATTCTGGACCGGCCGTCTTGTATTAAGAATATTTTTGAATTATCGTCTGATAAAACCTGTCCGTGACGATCATTGGTGACTTTGATTCGACACGGATTCGAGGAAAAAATGCATGATTTTTATCAATAAAAATTAGTCAGTACCCCCTGTCGAAATAAAATTAAGCCTAAGCACTAAAAAAATATCACCCGGATGAGAGGGCGGTTCATTTTCCTCTCTCCGCGTTACCGGAAAAATGAAGATACACCAGACGTTGAATAGAACATACATACCAACACTTGTACAATATAATAGTAGATAATTATAAAAAAAGTATTATAAATATCTCGTAATTATGAATTCTTAAACAAGGCTATTTAATAAAAAGAGTGTGAATATTTATTTTGTTATCGTAAAAATAATTTTAAGGTCAAGGTGTTGTAAGTTAGCATTTTATAATTTTTTGGTAAACAGTCATTATGTTACGAAATAGATGAAAATTAGTTGAAATCAGATTCACTAAGAAGATCTTGACACTTTTGCTCTACAAGGATTTTAAGAATTTGGAAATAGTATCGCAATAATCGTACAAATTAAGGACCAATTTGTAGACAATTACCTAATGTGTGGAGGTTTACACAGTGGTGTAGGCCAGTGCTTCTTAAACTTTTTTATGTCGCGGCTCCCCTGCAACTCAAATCGATAACCCACGGCCCCCTTAAATTTATTTTTTGGAACCCATGTTGGTTAAAAAAATATTTTTTTGTTTCATTTATACATCTATTGTTTACCAGAGCTTCGAACCGAAACTGAACCGAAAACCGAAAAAAAACGTTATTTTAGTCAGAATGAAAACCGGAGCTGAACCGAAAAAAAAATATCTGTCTATTTCGGTTCAGATAATGTTTATGGGAGTGAATATAAAATACATTTTATTTAAGATTATTTTTTAAACTGATGAGCAGAAAAAAATTAAAAGTAATTTTTTTAACTGATAAGTAAAAAAAAAATGCGCTTTTATTATTTCTGGACGGGGGTTGAACGCCCAGAACCCCCCTGGCAGCGGACTTGGTATGATTATTACAAAATAAGGAGTAAAATGTTTTTCTAAATTATAGTAGAAAATAAATTTCTAATACAAATAAAAGCAGTTAAAAATTTATCACTCTGAACCGAACCGAAAACCGAAAAAAAACGTTATTTTTGCCGGAACGAAAACCGGAACTGATATATATATATATATATATATTTTTAACTGAACCGGAAAAAAAAAACAAAAAAATAACGGTTCGAAGCCCTGTTTTTTACGCTCAGATCATTCAATACTCTATGAAGGTACAATAAAGAATAAAAAAAAATTACATTTTACATTTTAAATTTTTTTAAGTTACATTCGCGGCTTTTCGCGGCCCACCACTTTAAGAAGCCCTGGGGCCTACACCAGGGCTTTTTTCTTTCTACACTGGCCATCAGGCGCTGGAGACAGTTCTTCCAATCCTCATAGCAGTGCTGGAACTCGGATACTGGAATAGCTTTCAGCTGGTCGGTTACGGACGTTTGAATGTTTTCGAGTGTTCCAAAATGACGTCCCTTGAGAAGATTTTTCAATCTTGGGAAGAAGAAAAAGTCACAAAACTCAAGTCAGGCGAATAAGGAGGGCTGATGATCCACAGGAATGTTTTTACTGGCAAAAACTCGTTTATTGAAATTGCTGTGTGAGGCAGATTTTTCTCATCCCCAATTCATTGGTCAAAATCTGATGAACGGTAGTGTGAGTCAAATTCAACTCTTCCGTGATCATTTTGACTGTCAACCGACGATCTGAACGCACAAGATCCCGGATTCTGTACAAATTTTCATGGGTTTTTGAAGATGAAGGCTGCGTGATCTTCAATCAACTCTCTTCTTTCTGAAAATGCCTTAAACCACCAAAAAACCTGGACCCTTGATAAAACACTGAAGCAAAACCTGATACCACACGGTTGCTCGCAATGAATATCACTAATTTTAGAAAGTAGTAGAAATAACTGTTTCACTAAAAAAATTGCTACGGACAACAAAATTACTCTAGCAAGTTCAAACTCGCCCTGAAGGCGTATCACATGTTCACCTGCCGCCCCTACAAGTCCCGCGTCCCATATGTTGCCAGATCAAACGCTATGTTGCCAGTCCGGTTACTTATTTTTCACCTCGTATATTGAGAAATAAAAATTTATCAACCCAAAATAATGTTTTTCTATTGTTTTGTAAAGATTTATTGACCTACCAATGTATGTAAGTAAAAGCAGCCCGAGGGAAGAGCGAATTACCTGCCGAGATAACAATATGTACTCATTAGATCAATTTAATTTCTGTTTATTTTACATCTATCTTCTTTGATTTTTTTCTGAATTATTTTCTCTGTTCATCCGTTATTACTTATTTGTTGACTTTAGTCTTAAGAAACTGTGATTTACGAACAGTCTGTTGGTCGTCTGTATCTATTAAGAACGTTTAAAGAACAGTTAGCCTGACCTAACCTAACACTTGATCTTCAACATAGTCTCAAATTTACCTACTATATTATTAAATAATTATTACATAAAATCTAAGCAGAATTACGCAAAACATTATAGGTTAAGGAAATTATTGATTACATTATAATACTTAACATTTAGCTGTTATTAAATCTAATCTAAAGACCAAATTCGCGAGAACTCTATTAGAATTATTAGATGACCAAAGGTATTTTTGAGGATGTATTCTATTTCTGTGATTTAGAAAATATACAAATCTGTATTAATTGTTTATTTAACGATATAAATATTACTTGTTTTTTTATTTTTTTAAATGTCAGTGTAGTCATGCTTTATGAATAAATTTGCAATATACGTATGTATGCTTTTTTAAATGTCATGTTAGCAACAATTAAAAAATGTTTGAATCTGCATTTTCTAGAATTGTAAATTTATTTTAAAAACTTATTTCACGCATGCACACGTGTCAGAAAATTTGAAATATCGATAACCTTTGGTTAGTTTTCTTGCATATTCCACACTAGCTGATTTGCCCGTTCTTCGTACGGTTTTTGTTTAATAGATGAGATATTTGAAGTGTATAGGTAGTGCTCCCCATAATCTCCCAAATATTCATCTTATTAAAATCTATCTTGAACAGAAAAGAGTAATTTCTTTATTCAAAATCACTTTTCTTATACAGTCGATCCCGCTTAATTGGGACACATCGGGACTTAGACATTTTGGCCCGATTAAGCGGCTGCCCCAATTAAGCGAATTTCACATAAAATTAAACTATGCATATTTTTCTTTCAATAATTTTATTTTATAAATGCTTAGACAAAACTCTAAATTACATATAACCAAAAAATATAAACTTTTAAGAAAAAATAATAATAAATTCCAAAATAAAATAATAAATAGGTACATACAATTTAATTCAATGCGAAAATGCGTCAAGTGTAGTCTGTCTTTTATTTTTGTAACATTTCACTTCTACAAAATCAGCACAGGTATTCAGTGCGGATGTAGGGCTCCCTTCATTTCCTTCCTGCATAAAATAACGCTGTAATATTAAATTCTTTGTACATTTTCTTGAGAATATGTGTAACATAATATCTACTGTGATCTTAACTGTCCCAATTAAGCGGAATGTTGTCCCAATTAAACATGTAAATTTACTGTTGGTTCCTTGGTTTGGTTTCTGTTCTTTGAGATTTGTCCCAAATAAGCAGCTGCCCCAATTAAGCGGTGGCCCAATTAAGCGGAATCGTCTGTATATA
Organism: Liopterus haemorrhoidalis; assembly: GCA_963971575.1. Classification (NCBI taxonomy): domain Eukaryota; kingdom Metazoa; phylum Arthropoda; class Insecta; order Coleoptera; family Dytiscidae; genus Liopterus; species Liopterus haemorrhoidalis. The sequence continues at coordinate 42,217,882 of OZ020619.1, forward strand.
TTCTTGCTGTTAAGTAAATAATAAGTGAGATACTTTAAGTGTATATGCCCTCAAATATTCCTCGTAATAAAAACTACATTGAACATTAAAAAATAGACTTGTAGATGTTTGCACCTCAAAGAATAGTAATCAAAAAATATTATGAAGCAAAAAATATATATCTTATTCCATAAAAAAATTATTGATTATTAAATATTAAACAATTTCAAACTGTCTTTAGTGACGTACCTGGCTACTGGAGTGTCTTAGATTAATATGTGCGCAAATGACGTCAATGACACCCATTAATTTTTCTTTTTCGTTAATTTTTAAAACAGATAATCTAAATATAAAATGTTATAAACTACAAACTTTATGTTTGACAATATTAGCAAGAGATAACATTAATGCATAAATGTTCATGAACACGATAGTGAAATAATAAATGTATGTCGAATACTAATAAGCAGAACATCCACTCGCGGTAGCTATGTATTTTCTGTAAAATATTTTTGACGGCGAAATATTCATGGAATAGTGAATGTATGCTGGTCCCATTAATGCCCAAGGACACCTCAATCTCACGATAAGTCACATGACGATCTTGCAGTATCAGTTCATGCACAGCATCAATGTTTTCCGAAACAACAACCAATTTTGGACTTGGAATTACGACCATTACGAATTTTTAAAATTCTACTACATTGTTTTGTCTAAAAAAAATGGGCTTTAATAAATTATTAAGTTTTGTCTGGGCAGTAATCCAAAACCTTTGAAAATGATCTAAAATTGAAAGCAAAAAATTTGTGTCTCCGATTTTATTGAAAATTGGTATAAATATGTATTTTTGATCATATCAACAAAATTCGTCCTTAAGCGAACTACGGCCACGATTGAAGTCGGCAAACCATCGATAGTAGTCCTTGATGGTGCTTCATCGCCAAAAGTCGAATTAAGTTCATCGATGCGCTGTTATTGGGTTAATCCACGTCGAAAGTTGTAAAAAAAAATCGCTCGAAAATGTTCACGATTTAATTCAATTTTTAGCCGAGATGATTTTTTTCAAGTTACTGTAAACAACACAAATAGCGCTCGTACGTCAAAACGTTCTGAGTATCTTTACCGTCAAAAATGTCATGAAATATAAGAGGCAACGCTCGTACAGTACTAAAAATATGGTGCCATGAGCAAAATTATATTATTTCTGTACAACCTAACCTTAAATATTATGTTTTTGACAGTTCAGTAGTTCAACTTTTCATCAACAAATGGCTCTACAAGTTTTGAATTAGTAAGTTTTACAGATTTTAAAATACGGCACAGGCACAGTTAAGGATTCTACCTACCGCTATCGCGGTCGCGGTAGCGGCCGCATTAGCGGTAGCGTTAGCGATACGACTAGCGATCAGGTCTCCTCACACTAACGCGGTGGGAGTGGCGGTAGCGGTAGCGATCAGTTAGTGAATCACGGTATATAGTTGTGTGATAATATTGATTGCGAGAATACAATAGAATAATTAATGTATGTGGAGGAAAAATAATTATCTACTTACTATCAATTTCCAAAACTTTTCCTATTTCGTCCCATACTTTATTTTTTTTCCTAATATTCTTATAATCAGGATGTGCTTAGTCATACAAAATTATATGATCCTTTACTGATTCTATGATTTTTTCTGTTAAATTATCCATTTTCGACACTATTTCTTTAAATATATTCACTCTGATCGCTAGACTGAACGCTGCATTCAGCGTCGTTCTCAGATAGCGGAACGCTTGTATTTGCGTGGTCTCATTGTATTATATAGGTTGCGTTAGGCCGCCGCCGGAACGCTATCGTGGACGCCACCGCGGCCGCTTTGGTGTGTGGGATCCTTAAAATCGCTGACGTCACGTATCCATTTTATAATCAGCCTTTAGATTGCTCTTGTACGTTCGGTTGTGCTCGTTGGTATTTATTCGTCTTTATTTCCATGGAGTTCTTGTATAATATAAGACATACAATTTATCTTTTTTCAAAAACATGGTATTTTTCACTTCCTAACTTTATCTTGATTTTTTTTGGCTCCCTTTGTTTGGTAGTAACATATATATATATTTTTTTATGAATAAGTATTTACATAAAAAGTATACAAAAATAGATACGGACACAAATGATAAGTTTGTATTAATTTTTTTAAGTATTTCATCAGAAAAATTTGTTTTGTGATAAATGATAATGTATTATCATAACAAATAAACTAATTTATACTTTTTTTGAGTGAAACTTCGCACTATGATCAAATGTGTGACCGAATTTAAAAGCTAATAAATTAAGTATGAACTAAATATTTCATTTATATTATCGCGTTAAATAGGTTATCTAAATTGATGTGATATTCTCAAAATAAACCGTTTAGATTTATAGTGTTAGCATTGAAAATTAGTTAATTATGGGTCACGACCCCTCTGGGGGACGCACAAGTTCTATAATATGATATCTCTACTCAGTGTCGGCTCTAGGGGTTATGGCACCCCGTGCAAAGATTGTTTCGGCGCACTTAAAAAAAAGGATGTTGACCAAAAATTTGTTTGTTCGCTAAAGAAAAAATATGTCGCCCAGAAATTCGTTTGTTCACTAAAAAAAAAAAGTCTACCAGAATTTTTTTTGTTCTCCCGCCCGGATTTGCCAATATTTTCCGCTCCTAAGGCCTGCCGCATCAATACTAAAGAATGGCTGCAACGATGTAAATAAAAATTACACCAGCGTGTTTATGTCATCGTTTATGGTAACAAGTCAGTGACTATCATCGTATAAACCAGTGCTTCCCAAACTATTTCAGTTCATGGCGCCCTTAATGTATCAGAATGTTTCCATGGCGCCCCAAGTCAAAATATTGATCTAACAAACGCAGTTGAAGGACTATTATAACGTTTTCGCGACGCACAGTTTGGAAATCGCTGGTATAAACGTTATTTTTTCGCGGAAATTTTACCTTTTTTTAAATTTGTATACATATAGACTAATTTTAGGATGGGAAGTCTAAAAAATATATTTAAAACGTCCTCTCATGTATATTTTGAAATATGGTCATTTTCTGTCTTTTTTTTTTAAAATTACTCAAAAACGATAAACCGTATCTTGTAATGGAGATTATTTTTGAGATCTACGACTCAAAATACGTAAGTATACATATTTTGAAGTAAATCAGAGAGAAAAAATTTTTGCTCGAAAATCGATAAAATTGTCAGTTTTTTTGAATTTTTTCAAAAACGGTAAACCGTAGCTTGTAATGGAGATTATTTTTGAGATCTACGACTCAAAATATGTAAGTATACACATTTTGAAGTAAATCAGAGAGAAAAAATTTTGCTCGAAAATCGAAAAAATCGTAAGGGGTACCCATTACAATTCCATTTCATTTGACTGTTCTAAGAAATTATCAAGTTTATTATAAATATTTTCAACAGCAAAAATAATATTTAGTTACGTGAAAAGAATCCACATATGATTAATTAATGTGCAAATATTTAATGTTTAAAAATATTAAATAATGCCTTCTGTATCTATCTACTTACCAAAAGACTTCTATTTGTTTTTCTAAAATTATAAATCCTATTTAAACCACACAAGGTCATTAAAAACATATACATATTTAAAGGTAATTACCAAATTTATTAATTTCACTCCTTAAAGCATTTTTTTGCAACATTTTTTCGATGTTAACAGTTCCAAGGTAAACAAGATTTCAACAGTAACTTCTAAGTTGCAGTTACTGAATTTCGAAATTTACTGAAAAGTAAGACAGTGCAGCATTTTACCGTGTTACAACATTAGACAATGTTAAATTAACTTAAATCAGGTATAGTAAGTGGGTTTACGTCAGTTATACGCAGTTCAGTTTTTTATATTATGAAAAAAAGTAATGAGTTGCTGTTTTTAATATTTAATTCGATTTTAATACGTATTTCATTTAAGATAGTTTTTATTGATGACTCACGAAGAATTTGCTAATTAAATCAGATTCTCTCTCTTTTTCTCTCTCATCCATCCATCCATCCTTCCATCTATCCATTAATCCCTCTATGTCTCTGTCGGTCTGTGTGCCTCTGTCGATCTGTTTGTCTCTGTCGCTCTGTGTGTCTCAGTCGGTCCGTCTGTCTTTGTCGATCTGCCTGTTTCTGTCAGTCTGTCTGTGTCTGTTTCTGTTAGTCTGTCTGTATCTGTTTCTGTCAGTCTGTCTGTGTCTGTTTCTGTCAGTCTGTCTTTGTCTGTTTCTGTCAGTCTGTCTCTGTCTGTTTCTGTCAGTCTGTCTGTGTCTGTTTCTGTCAGTCTGCCTGTGTCTGTTTCGATAGGTTAACAAGTAAAAGATGCCATGTTTCTTCAAGGTCATTTATAAACTTATCAAAGACATTAGAAAATTAGAGTGCGTGTAAGCAGGCGCGCACCCAGGGCGGCTCATGGGTTGACCCCCCCCCTCAAACACTCAAACCAAACATGCGCCCAAACACGCTTTTAAGGCACAAATTTGTCTTCTGATTGAACGTGATCCGCTCTAAAGCAAAAGTTATGACTTGCCCGCCCCATTAAGAAAAAATTTGGTTTCTGAGTCCCCTCCTGAAGAAAATATTCTCGGTGCGCGGCTGCGTCTAAACAAACAAAAGCCCCGGAAAATATGTTAACTAATTTGAAAAATTTTAAGCGGGTTTCGTTCCAACTAATCAGCGACCATCGTAGTCAACCAGTGTACTTTTAGAGGAAAGTTGATGTATTATTTACATTTTTGTAAATGTGTATGCTTTATATAGGTATTGTGTAATATAACAAGTTTAACTGGGTCGTATTTATATTTATTATAAATGTTTAGATATTATTTATAATAGTTATTTCATTATTACTATTTATAGTATTTTTAATAATTTTTTTTTTACAATTTTTTTAACATAATTTACTAATAATAGGGCCGGCAGAAAGGTCAAAATGACCATCTGGCTTTCATGTATATGTTCGGTGGTCTATAAATGTAGAACTTACCTTGTCTTATACGCCTATATAGGCGTTAGGATCCTATTATTATTAATAATAAACCGGCGTGGATCGTATTTGTGAAGTTGAGTGTACTTGCAAAATGAACACAGCGACGTGTACATCAACAGATAGATAGCAAATTTTTATCAAAAATTGTTTAGAAAAAATTGTAATAGAAAACACGCCATACTTACCTGTCTTGGCAATATGCGACTTTTGGCTATTTTTCGGGCTTATTTTTTGGCAGGTTTTCGTCTGAGGAAGAGTTTGATGTTGCAATTCATGATTATTTTAAAAATATTCAGAGAGAATATTAGTTGGGAGCTTTTAAGAAGTGGAAGGAAAGAATTGCCAAGTGCATTATTGTTGAAGGGAACAGTTCAAAATATATGTCGTGACAGGGTGTGAAGTCTGCCAGAAATTAGTAGTGGGTATTCTAAGCGATGACGAATTATATTCTTACTCAGACATAAATACACAGTCAAGTGCATAAACATATATTATATACTTGTTGGACGGGAAACCGTCTTTATTATTACGTAGTATGTGTAGCGTTATTAATGTTTACAATATGTACTACTTGAAACAGAATGAGTTTGAAAAAAGACGCCAGGTGCGGACGGCGGAGCTATGGCCAATAGACAAGTAGACATAATGATCGCCCAGTGCAATTCTCACATAAAACAAGCAGCTGCGTTTCTACAGTTTTGATATCCGACTGTGATATGTGGCGTTTAAGTTTGTAGACCTAACTAATAAATATAATGTAGAAGTGTTAGATTGTGAATTGTCACTGTCTATCATAGTGCTCTTTATATGGGCACCATAAAGGCCGCCCTTTCAGGAGATATTTGCTAAACAGTACTTTAAATATATATAAAATAAAATCCTGCCGACGCTATGGCGTAGTGGTCAGCTCATTTGACTGATAATCTGGGTACTCGGGTTCGAATTCCGCTGATGACATGGATGTTTGTATTTGTCATAAAATTAGTAATGTATTGAAAATAAAAATAAAATATGTACTGGTTAGTGGCCATCAGTAGTAAGACCAAAAATTTAAAATTAAAAAAAAAAAGGTACTTGTTTAATTTATGCTGCTTTATCAAAAAATGTCTCAAATAAAAGTTGTTTGTTATTGCTTTTATAGCAACTTTTGTTACATAAATATTTTCGAAATATTTCTCTGTTGTGAAAATTTCGCAAAAATCTTAAAAACGACACGAGTAAACTCCCATTTATAGTTAACCGATTTTTACCAAAAGTTGATCGTGCCATTGATGTCAAAACCTTAAATATGAAGTTTCATAAAAATCCTTTCAACCCAATTTACTCTGCACGTGTACACGGACCGACAGACAGACAGACAGACCGATAGACATCATGCTAAAAATAGTCAAAACGTTATGTAGGGACCTCTGTTCTGAGATCCATCGAAATCTCGAAATGTCAAAATCGATATGATCACAATACCTCCCTTATTGGCGGTCGGTAAAAATCTTAAAAAATATGAACTATGTATCTTATTCTTAATAATTTTAGCATGACGATTTCGTATATATTAAAAACCAAATGAGTTATAAGAACCAAAACGCTGTCTCTAATAAATCTTTCAGTACGTGTCATTGTCTGGAATATAATATGCATTTTTTTAAGGATTCAGCATTCACAACTCAAGGACTAAACACAATAATATATAAACACAATAAACAATAACTTGCTTTAACTGGTTGGTAGCACTGACTTCACTGACTTTACTTTACATATTTGGTACATTACAGAATGTATAATATTTTGTAACCGAGAAGTATCGAAAGTTTAACACAGATATACATACTTTCATTTTAATTCCGTGATTTTTTATAACATATTTTAATTAATTCCCAATTACGCCATCTCTTTTATATCTTACGTACTTTCGATTGTAGATGTAATAATTTTGAGAATAAAAATTTTGTGGTGGCTACCACCAAATTTGAAATGGTGAAAATTATATACAGTCGATTCCGCTTAATTGGGACACATCGGGACTAAGGCATTTTGGCCCAATTAAGCGGCTGCCCCAATTAAGCGAATTTCACTTTTTCTTTCAATAATTTTATTTTATAAACTCTTGGACAAAACTATAAATTACATATAACCAAAAAATATAAACTTTTAAGAAAAAATAATAATAAATTCCAAAATAAAATAATAAATAGGTACATACAATTTAATTCAATGCAAAAATGCGTCAAGTGTAGTCTGTCTTTTGTTTTTGTAACATTTCACTTCTACAAAATCAGCACAGGTATTCAGTGCGGATGTAGGGCTCCCTTCCTGCATAAAATAACGCTGTAATATTAAATTCCTTGTACATTTTCTTGAGAATATGTGTAACATAATATGTACTGTGATCTTAACTGTCCCAATTAAGCGGAATGTTGTCCCAATTAAACATATAAATTTACTGTTGGTTCCTTGGTTTGGTTTCTGTTCTTTGAGATTTGTCCCAAATAAACGGCTGCCCCAATTAAGCGGTGGCCCAATTAAGCGGAATCGTTTGTATATTAGATGTACCGGAAAGTTTTTTCGTTTATTTGGTATTATTAAAATAAAAACAAATCGAAAGAAAAAAAAAAATACTTTATTGAGTAAAATAGTTACCATTGTTGATCTATAACACTCTACCATTTATCAGGAAGAGAAAATATTTCTGATTTATAAAATTCCTGATTTTTTTAAGGAAAAAATTGTTCAAGGCTCATTTTAACATGGTTCATATCTCTAAGTGTCTTAAAAAGTGTTCCAGTAACCGAAATAAGTGATAGTCGGAGGGTGAAATGTCTGGTGAGTAGGGTGGGTGATAGAACCTTCCAATCAAGTTCGAAAAAATTTTCACGTGTCTTTTTTTGATGAATGAGGTCAGGCATTGTCGCCTTGAAGAATAACTCCTCTTCTATTCACAATTTCTGGCCGATTTCTGGTCAAGTTCTGATTCAGTCTATCCAATTATTCACAGTAGAGATCAGAATTAACACTTTGCCCCGGTTTTAACATCTCATAATAAATTATTCCTTTATAAGGCCTTCCAGATCGAAGTTCATCATCCAAGCATAAATTTCCTTATTTAATTTTTTTAGACCACATACAATTACGTGCGCGGCATTGTGTAGCGCTTAAAAATTCAAAAATGTAGCAAATATTTACTCGAATTTTAATGAAATAAAAATGTACTGTGCTTAAATAACCTGTTCGCTATGATCAAATTGTCGGCTGAGTACTAGAGTCAACAGCCATGTTGCCTTGGATCACAGCGCCGCCACCGGTAATGTCACTTCTCAATACCGTTTTTTTTTTTTTTTTTTAATTTAATGGCCTTTGCTGCTGTGGCAATTAGCCAGGACAATGTTTATTTGAGAAAATTTCCGTGCCTGAACGGGATTCGAACCCGAGACCTTCGCAACGCAAAGCATATGTGTTACCACTACGCTACGCCGGTCGGCTCAATACCGGTTAAAACTGGTATTAAATATTATGAATTTCGTTCTTGAAGGAAACGACAACATAGATAAAATAAAAACAAAACGAATAATCAATCTAGAAACCCAATTCTTTAAAAAATTTCGGTTAATATCGTTATTTCGTTTTCAGTCCTTGTTTTACACCATTCATTTTTATGTCTGCATTTTACCATCAACCAGTATAAATATGTAATGTTAATAATACTGATTAATTTTGCTAATACAAACATTTTCTAATTAGTCATTAAATAATAAATATGCTGTGATAAAGTACTGGTAATAAATAAAGAACTATTATTAAACATTTTCCCCTAAGGCATAATATTAAACATAATATTTGTCTGTCTGTCCTTGCTTATAGACCCGTATTTAATTGTATTAATTTGGAAAATCATTTTGAAATGATAATTTAATTATAAATATAACCTTCAATTTTGTTTATAAACTATTTAGAAATTAAAGAATGAAAAATTTGACGGTATATTTACTGGTATAGGTCAGGAAATTACTTAATAGATTTTTTTGTATTGAATCAATATTTTTTTTATTAATTCACTTGACCTTCATAAAAATGTAAGGAAGTATTTTATGATTAGAGTATCTTGTTATCTACAATTTTCAACAATCCGTTTTTAGATACTGTCGATTTTTGGCTTCATTCATAAAAATCTGTCTTACAATGCTGTACGTCTAAAGCTGCGTTCAAAGCTTTAAAATTAGTTGACTGTAGACTATACATTATGGATAAAATTAGTAGATAGTTTTAACGTTTAACGAAAGCGCTTCCAGCTATGAAAATTAATGCGTAACGAATGTTGTGACATGTTTTTTCAAACCAACTACGATGGAATAAAAGCATTTGTGATTTATTATTTATTTTACATCGGCCTATTTCTGCAACGAGGCTAATCGCCGATGCCAGGGAACGAGCTCCTACACCTGGATGAAGGGTGAAAATGAGAGTAATGTAAACATATTATTCTCGCCCGAATAATGTCACCAACCAATAGAAAATGTTTATGTACACGTGCATTCCAAGATAATATTCTTATAAAATTTTACGATCGGCGAAAATCTCAAAGCAGCAAATATTATGAAGATTATGTATTTGAAAATTTAGTCATATTAGAGCCATGTTAGGTATTATCAATTTTTAATTTTTATTATATTTATCTAGATTATTTTGCCCGTTTTATATAAACGAGATACATAAAATACCTATGTACAAAAAAATACTATCATACATAAAAAAAAAACTAGGAAAACCAAATAGCCAAACAAAAAATAACTGATTTTCTCGTAGTTGACTCATATTAATTAAATTTAGTTACAAAATATTTACTTCTAAAATTAAATACATTTTTTATTTATTTATTCAAAAGAACACTTAAATTTACTTAAGCCTACCCTTAAAATACATTTTTTATTTATATAGTCAAAAGAGCACTAAATTTTACTTAATCTAACCCTTAAAATACTATTTCTTTTTAATCAAATGAACACGAAAATTTACTTAAGCCAACCCTTAAAATACAATTTTTTTATTTATTCTAATTTCCACCAAAATGTACTTAATCAAACCATTAATTTTTTTTTTTTCAAAGAACACGCAATTTAATTTATGCCAACTTGTAAAATAATTATTTTTTATTTTAAACAAAAGAATACTCTAGCTCTTATAGTTATGGCCCCAATTGTGAACGGTCCGAATTGTCCATCGCCCAAGTTGTTAATGGCCCCAGTTGTGAAAAGCCCCAATTGTGTACGGCCCGAATTGTCCATCGCCCCAGTTGTTAATGGCCCCAGTTGTGAAAAGCCCCAATTGTGAACGGCCCGAATTGTCTTACGGCCCCAGTTGTCTGGTTACCAAAATTTGTACATCGATTCTCGCTTGATTTTCAAGCACCTGAATCTCTGTCTTTAAGTTCTTATGCGCCTGTGTGTCCCTAATTACGTTCTTTCATCCTCTTCGCCTAATTCTGTAATCGTCTTCCCCTCATTCAAAAATTTTTTGTTACTTGATAATTATTAGATTATTTAATTACACAATTTTTTGTAACAATACGACTCCTTACAATTAAAATAAAAACGAAATTCATTCTTTACAACAATAGAAAATTTAAATATCGCGCTTCAGTAATTCTTGAACTATTTTATATATCCCTGTTGAATATGAATATTTTTTTTACTTAACCTTGGTTTTTAACTCGATTTTAAAACTAAGTTCGTTCTTCTTTCCACAGGTGGACTACTCTATCATTAACAACTCAATACTTCACATTCATAGCTGTGGAAGATATGTTAGACAATATTTGTGTTTACCTTAGACTGTGATTATTGTGTGGTGTCATGTCATCCGTTTTGTGTTTGGATATGCTTGAACGCTCTGTTTATATAGGTGAGTTTATTAATTATTCTTTGATATTTGTAGAAATAATTATTTAATATTGTTTGTTAAACTGTGGTTTGAGATATCGTGTTTACGCCTTCAAGGGTGTAGTGTTATATGAAGGCTTTGTAGTTGGTTCCCAACGCCTAAGTGGCGCAGGAAAGAGAAGATGAGTTCCCTGTTTCTTGACAGCTGAATCTAGAAAGATGAAATTTAACATGCTTATACAAGTAGCAAAGATACTAAGGTCCGGTTTCTAAAGTTTAGTGAAATATAATCAAAAGGTCAGAAAATGGTTGCTATGGTTACTTATGGGATTGTTATATTGTAACCGAGTTTAACCAAATGGTTAAACTCGGCTAAGCTTTCAGCAACCGGCACTAGGACTTCAGAAAAATACATCCCGCGAAAAATGTAAACGTTTTTTTTGCGCTCAGCAGCAATGATTATTTGTGCTTAAACATATACGTATTTAACCCAGAAAAAATGTTGTTTTTTTACTGTAATGTTGTATCCGTACTGTACGAACCCGCACTAGGCGGGTTATTACTGTACTTTACGTTTTTTTTTTTTTTTTTTATTGCATTATTCATTATTAATTCATGGGCGCATATATTTACAATTTTTTTTAATTTGTTAGGGTTTTGTAGGTATGACCAAACAACCCTTATACCGTCATTTTGTCGTCTGTCTGTCTGTCTGTCTGTCTGTCTGTCTGTCTGTCTGTCTGTCTGTCTGTCTGTCTGTTTGTGTGTCTGTTCGGTAGCAAATTGTAGCCAAACTGCTAAACCTAGATAGTTGAAATTTGACATGCTTATACAACTCTTTGACCCGCACATAGGAAAAATACTAAAACATCTAAAAAAACATATCCCCCTAAAAATATAAACAAATATGTGCTCAACGAAAAAAAAAAAAAAAAAAAAAATGTTTTTTAAATTCTGAGTAGGGTATCAAATGAAAGTCCTCAGTACGTGGATTAACAATCAAAATTTTATTTTTGCAAAATATATTATTTTGACGCGATTTTTGTCAAAATTGTGCAAAAAAATTTTTGTCCCACACCCTGTAGCCCTAAACTAAAAATCTGAAAAAAAAAAAACTAAGTAATGTACATTGGTGTGGAGCGGAATAGTACAACAGGAATTTTTGATCAGATTATGTTTTCGGAAAATAATGCATTTTTTGTGTTTTTAACTAAAATATGTGAAATATTTAATTCGCTATGTAACGTAGTAAACGAGTAAAAGTCCGTAGTCTAATGGCTAGCGTTCTCGCTTCCTAAGTTGCAAACTACAGTTCGCTTCCTTGTCAATTTTATTTTATTTTTGTTTTTTTTTTTCATTTTTATTTTGTTCAAATTATTTTGTCAAAATTCTAGTTATATTTTGGCAAATGTTGCATTTAATTTTTAAACGCGTAAATTTAATAACCAGTGGGAAGTGTTGAAATTATAATTTAATTCTATGTTTGAATGTATATGAAATCAGAGGGGCTGAGTTTATGACTTAAACAACCAATGGAAGCCGTAGGCGCAATTTTCAAAATATTAATGAACCTTGCTATATAAAAAAAATACTGCAAATATTTAGAAACCCAAATAATGGTATTAGGCATTCGAATTAAAATTAATAAAAAAATATTTTAACATAAAATTTGTTTTGGCATTCCAATTAATCATCATTCACTTACTAAATACCTGCGAAACCCTGAAATGTGTGAAAATTCAACCTTCACATAAATTTTTTGGTCGTTGTCTTAATGTTCCGTTATCAAACTTCCATTTAAGGTATTTTGCAAATGACTAATCCATCGTCATTATATGATTCAGACTATATTCAATCGCACCATAATTTGTTGAACATGGTTAATAATTGTTAATATACACCTGCATTATGTGAAACACGTCATTAGAGTGATAACTCTCTTGTTATCACTCTATTATTAATAACTAATATTAAAATTTATGTTATATTAATATCACCAGGAGTGTGGTGGTTAAAACCTTTAATTTTACAAAGAGTGGTCTGACTCTTATCTCAAATGTACGTAAAACAACAAAGTTCAAAAAACTAATTTTTGTATTAACATACAAAAATTTAATTTCAATTGTATTGTGAACTTCTCATGAGCTCGTCTTTAAAAATTCAAGTTAATAACCGGTTTACAAATTTTTGCAAATTTATAAGGTTTGTGAACCATCGAAAGTGAATGAACCAATTTAATTCAAATTTTTTTTAGTTATCAGTTCAATGGTTTGAAGGTCGAAACCAAATTTTCATGTTATCAGAACATTTGTTTATGTCAAAATGACAAAACAGAGCAATTAACTTTAGTAATTAAAAATTAACAATATTTTTATAAATATGAAACTATTCTTTTTAGGGTTTTGTAGGTATGACCAAAAAACCCTTATACCGTCATTTTGTCGTCTGTCTGTCTGTCTGTCTGTCTGTCTGTCTGTCTGTCTGTCTGTCTGTTCGGTAAAAATTGTAGCCAAACGGCTAAACCTAGAGAGTTGAAATTTGGCATGCTTATACAACTCTTTGACCCGCACATAGGAAAAATACTAAAACATCTAAAAAACATACCCCCCTAAAAATATAAACAAATATGTGCTCATCGAAAACAAAAATATTTTTTTTAAATTCTGAGTAGGGTATCAAATGAAAGCCCTTAGTACGTGGATTAACGATCAAATTTTTATTTTTGCAAAATAAATTATTTTGATGCGATTTTTGCCAAAAATGTGCAAAAAAAATTTTGTCCCACACCCTGTAGCCCAGATGGTTTAAATAAAAATCTAAAAAAATTCTAAGTAATGTATATTGGTGTGAACCGAAATAGTACAACAGGAATTTCTGATCAGATTATGTTTTTGGAAAATAACGCATTTTTTGTGGTTTTTGGTTCACAAAGTACAAAAGTTATACCAATGTAAGACACTCACATTCATAGCGTGCGATGGCTACATGCGTTAGCGCGCTCTTAAACTGGTTGGAAAACGAAGGGTTTCGAGTTCGAGTACGGAGTGATTTTTATTTTTTTTGTTTTTTTTTTTAATTTTTATTATGTTGAAATTATTTTGTCAAAATTCTAGTTATATTTTGACAAATGTTGTATTTAATTTTTTTATTTTATATTGTCTAATTATATGATTAACAGACGATAAATTATTTTAAAAATATCGTTCATTTTACCGTGATTACTACAAAGTAAAATTTGTCCTACACACTCAGCATACCGCCTTCACTTATTATATACCTGCGAAACCCTGAAATGTGTGAATATTCACACTTCACATCAATTTTTTTCTAGTCGTTTTCCTCAATATTGAGAAGTTGTGGACGCGTGTAGCTTAGGGTGACCATTTTCTTAAGAAGGCAATGCGGGACGGAGCAAAAAAAAGGTCTTCATCTCCCAAATCCAAGTGAAGAGCAAAAAAAAGGTCCTCACTTCCCAAATCCAAGTGAAGAGCAAAAAAAAGGTCCTCATCTCCCAAAAACCAAGTGAAGAGCAAAAAAAAGGTCTTCACCTCCCAAATCCAAGTGAAGAGCAAAAAAAAGGTCCTCACCTCCCAAATCCAAAAATGCGGGACAAAATGTTAAAATGCGGGACTTTTGCGGGACATACAGTAGCTACACCCTAGTGTAGCTACATGGTCAGGTTGTATGAGGGTTACCTTTTATGTTTTTAGAAACGATCACTAGATGGCAATATTGAAATGTGTCATTACTATTTTCATAAAATTTTACATTTTTAAATGTGAAATCAGTGGCAGCTTATAAATTGACCGAGTAGTTTGTTCACAGTGAGAGTTAAAAAAAGTTTATGAAAAAATGGATATTACTCGTGAAGGTTTTCGTTGGATGATTTTTTACGATATTAGTAAAGGCCTAACTCAACAACAATGCATAGATTCGCTTCGTTCAACTTTTGGTAATGAAGCACCATCAGAAAAGATTTACAATTGGTTTGCAGAATTTCGTCGTGGTCGTGCGTTCATCACTGATGAATCTTGTGAAGGTCGACCAAAATCACAAAGTTTAGACAAAATTTAAATGATAATGAACAAATTAATGTAATATATTTAGACTTGGCCAAAGCCTTCGCATCGGTTCCACTCAAGAGATTGTTAACAAAATTTTGAAATAAGAGGAAACCTTTTAAAATGGATAGGTGCATTCTTTGTTGGCAGAATTTTCACTGTAAAAGTTGGCCAAACCGAATCTGACCCTTTTCCTGTCTTGAGTGGAGTTCCACAAGGTAGGGTACTCGGTCCGATATTATTCATTGTATACATTACGGACTTATTATATGTTCCTACCCAAAGAAAATATATGCAGATGTAAAAATATTTAATAATCCTTTAAAAAATTATAGAATACTAAAGGAAGATCTGAATAATATTGAAGACTGGACCACGCATTTGGCTTTTAAACTAAATACAAGAAAATGTTGTTTATTACAATTTGGAAAAAATAATCCTCAAGGAAACTACAATTTAAATAACCAACAATTAACAGTCGTCGAATCCCAATGTCGAATCCTAATGATTTCACGAGAAGAATTCGTCGCGGAGCACTATCGTTGCTGCGAATTAATGTCTTATGCCCGTATTAACCTGATTTATCCCCTAACGACTTTTTTTTGTTCGCCAATGTCAAACAAAAAATGCATGGACAGAGATTTTCATCACCTCAAGAACTGTTGAAGCCTTCGAAAACCATGTTTTTGAGATATGAGAGTGAAAAAAATGTTTCGAGAATTGGTTTGAACACATGCAAAAATGTATAAATCTTAAAGAGAATCGTCTTTGGTACTACTTTTTTAAATATGTCTTTATTTTATTTATATATGTCTTTAACTATCTTTTCAAACGTATAATTATAAAAATTAACATTCTATGAGTTTAAAATGTATTTTAAAAATTCTGTCGTCACCAGGTCACATATATGAATGACCTCTATACAGGAAGATGATTTTTGCACACAGTAACTGTTTTATAACACAATGACGCGGATTCAACTATAATCGAGTAATAAAAAAATAATAAAATTAGATGTCTGACAGGCGGTCTATCTGTAGTTAAGATAATGTCGGTAATAAATAGAAATGTTTTGATAACATGTCGACTAGAGATAAAAATACATGTGTTTTATTATGACTGAAAAAAGTGTTTTGACATATAATTAAAACAATATTTTTATAATTTTAGATAACTGTAGTCTCTATCTACCTCTTTCTGGGTACTTTCAGCCGATTTGACAGATGTTTTAAGGGTCTGTCTTGTGTATTAACTAATGGCTTGTTGGGACAATAGTCCTTATCTAAATGTAATAAGTTTATAGTGTATAGCATTTCATTTTGGAAATATTACACTCTAGTAATTTATCCTTTGCGAAGAAAAGGTACTCTGCGACATATATCGACATATAATTCAATTAGCGGACTTTAGAGGAAACTGCTCCATTCTAGCCATAAGGAAATATTAAACTATTTCTACAATCCACTGCCGCTTTCCTTAGTAGTGTGCAATATATTTGCACAAAATTACTAAATCATAGATTCTATAAAATTATTAATAGGTATATTAAACTAAATGTCAATAGCTTTTCAACTGTAGTTCTACAGTGATTGTTTAATAATTTGATAATCAATAATTTATAATCAATAATCTTAATTATTTATTATTAATTGCGAGAATATCTGCAGAAGATACATTGTAATTTCTTTGAACATGATACAGCTAGATCTATAACTAAAATATTATCTATTTCGTAATTCATACTTTCTAGTTAAGCAAAATATTAGGAATTTATTTCTGCAACAGGTATAGTTATTATTAAATTTACAGTGTTTGGTTTATTTTAACTATTATATTGCAACATATCTAAATTAAAGAAAATGTAAACAATGAACGATGATGAACAAATACATGGGCGTTTCAACGAACACAAACGAATATAAAAGAGCAACATGGAACATAAATTAATGCTATTCATCGCTAGTTGGTAATTTAAAAAGAAATGTTTGACTGTTCAAGGCTAAGGTAGAGATGGGTGCCGGAAGAAACTACACATGGGTGGGTTCGGGAAACAAGCTCAGAGTGCTCCGAGTCACTCTGTTTAACCCCAGATCGTTCGAAAAAAGGCCTAAACGCGTTTCTTCGAGCTGTGTGGAGTGACTCGGAACAGAGTGATTCGGAACACTGCTTCCCGAACCCAGCTAATTGTTCCACGAGCTATGAAAATTCTTTTAAACTGAAACATTAATTTTTAGTTTTATTTAGATTTATTTAAAGGTACATATATTAGGTCGTCAAGGATGAAATTTGTAGAAAAAAAGGCAAAGTTGGTTGATAACTTACAATTATAAGGAATTATATTATTCATCAAAGTATGCACCCATATTGTCAATACACTTTTGCCATTTAAGCGGCAGGTTGTTCAGGCCGGTGGTATAAAATCCTGGCGG
This sequence comes from Liopterus haemorrhoidalis, assembly GCA_963971575.1. Taxonomy (NCBI): domain Eukaryota; kingdom Metazoa; phylum Arthropoda; class Insecta; order Coleoptera; family Dytiscidae; genus Liopterus; species Liopterus haemorrhoidalis. Next base: position 42,235,238 of record OZ020619.1, read on the forward strand.
ACGAGAGTCAATGAATTCCTGGAAGGCCAGTTTTACAGCATTGGTGGAATTAAACTGTTTTCCTATTAAAAAGTTGTCCAAATTGCGGAAGAAGTGGTAGTCAGGGCTAGGTCTGGCGAGTATGGAGCATGTTGAAGAAGTTCCAACTCTAATTCCTGTAGTTTTGCCACAGTCATTTGTGCAGTGTGTGGTCTAGCGTTATCATGCAATAAGATAGGAGTCGATCTGTTGACCAATATAGGCTGTTTTTCTTTAAGTTTTTGCATCATTTCATACAGTTGGTTGCAGTATATTTCTGCTTTGATCGATGAGCCAGTTTTTTTTTTTTTTGTTTTTTTTTGTTTTTTTGGTTTTTAAGTTACTTGTACGAAATTTAGCGAACCAATCTGATATTGTCTGCTGCGTAGAGTAACACTAGAGCCAAATACACTATTAATGTTTCGCGCGGTCTGCGGTGCCGTAGTTCCACGTAAGAACTCTTACTTCATAATAGTGCGAATATTCGACCGTTCCATTTACAACAAAAATAATTTAAAAAAAAAGTTTTTAAAATTTTTTAACATACAATGATTCCTTTAAACAGGCGAGATGTGAACTTTCCAACAAAAAAAGAAAAGAAAAAAAAAACAGAACGGTAAAATATTAAGCCAATGTCAAATAATAAGCTGTTCAAGTTGGCAATATTATTAACTACAAATTTCATCCATGACGACCTGATCGATACCCAAATTAAGCTCTACCTATCTTGTTTTCAAATCTTTAATATTTTTAAAACAGCGTTCAGATATTCAGCGTTCGATTTGTCAGTTAAATTAGTGTAAATTAAACAGAAATTGTATAACCTCACTTTCTGCACGAGATCATTGTAACAGTGGTTTTAAAAAATAGTTTAAGCTCTCTATCGTCATTGTTTAAGTCTAACTGTAGTTTTTAAAATTTTATCCAAAGTTGTAAAGGCAACAATTCCGCACACATATCTCTTTATAATCACAAAATATTTAAAACACAATTGTCAAAATTAAGGTTCAATGTAGCAGTTTTAACTAAAATATATGGGAAAGTACTGATTTAGACAAATTACATAATAATGAATAAATAGAACACATATTTTCTGGTTGAACGTGTACAAAGTAATAGTAGATATTTTTAAACAATTATAATCATATATTGATAACATATTAGTGAATATTAATTATAATAATAAAAAGTTATCGGTCTGCTGTGATCATATGATCACTAAAAGTCGTATGTTAAAGTAATTAATATAAAGTGCAGCCAGTTGGCCTTAAAATAACTATAACAAGTAATCATTAGAAGGCAAAATTAGTCGCTTCCTTTCCTTATATCAATACTCTTAAAGGTGAACCATATATGGTATACTTTTAAAACGGAACAACTCAGCGTACGTAAATGTTGCAATGAATAAATGTAGTAATGCGAATCACGGTTTATATGTATTAATATTATAGATGGATCGTTCATTAACGAACCGGTTCACTAAGACGGATCAGCACATTGACCATTGAGCCAGCTCACTAAGTTTAAATGAACCGGTTCACGGCTTACTACGTAGTTTCAGGGATTTGGTTGGACGTTTGGCGGGATGAACTGTGACCGAGGTGAGCCGCGACTGTTCGACTTGTAATGTTCAAATACAAATAAGTGGTATAAAGCTCTTTGCTTAGGCAGATATTATTTGCCTAGGAAGAAACTGTTTTTCTAAATTAACTATCTGCTTGTGACATATACAAGAACTGATAAAACGGAAGTACATTTATGGTAATTTAGAAGGGATTTTCTATTATTCGCGGATTGCGAAATCCGCGGGACAGCTTGGAATCTATTCCTGCGGATAACGAGGAACTACGTGTACGGAGTAGTTGTTTTAATGCTAATTTAAAACGTAAGAAAGCACCAATTTGCTGGCTTCCAAAAATCTCAGATTTAAAACTAGGTTGCAGCATATAATCTTTTCCCCTACGATGGCGAAATGACAATTGCTACGAACTTCTAGGCATCAGTCGCGAGGGTAAAACTGTTTTATCACAAGACAATAAAATTTTATTCCATTGTGTCATTTAGTTTGGTTTTGGTCGACCAGTGGGAAGACCTCGCAAGAGAAGGAGAGATCAACTAACCGAAGATCTAAGTATTGGTATATAGGGTAATTGGCAAGACCTGGCAATGAATAGATCAAAATGGACTTATGTGAGTGAGGTCAAAAGTCAACCTATCTGATAGTGCCCAAAGAAGAAGAAGAAGTTTGGTTTTGACAATAACAAGGAACAGTCAGTGTGGGTTTGTTTAAGAATTGAAAAGTTTTGAATTCGCGCAATCGGTAAGTATTTTAGAAAAAGTTATATTGGCGATGGAAATTCATGTGGTTTATACATTGGGTGAGGATGACCCTTCGTATGCACCTATTTGTTGCTGGGTGAAAGAGTTCAAGAGAGGACGCACCACTGTCAAAAATGATCGCCGTAGAAGACGTCCGAAAACAGCCACAACACTGGAAATTGTTGACAAAATCTGCTTTGTCGTTTAAAATGACCGACAACTAAAGTTATCCGAAATATCAGAGATAGTATATTAAAGAATCGCGTATATTTTATTTTTACCTAGGGATATGCGGAAGCTCTGGGCAAGATGGGTGTCGCGTTTATTCTCTGCAGAGAACAATCTTAACTTTCTCCGGCTGGTTTGGTAGGTTTAGTAAAAATTCGATGGGTTTTTACCTCACTTCTTGTCCAAAGCTTAGAAGTGGACACATTTTTATACACTGAAGACAAGGAATAGTCCAAAAAGTGGGTTAATCGTGATTTTCTGACTCCAATGAAAGCAAAAGTCCCATCTGTCGAAAAGATTTTGAGTCATTTTTTGGGACGCCAAATCGACTCTCTCCCAAAAGGTCAAACATTTTACGGACAATACTATGCTGACCTTCTGCACCGTCAAAAAATTCTTTAATTTTCATTGGCACCATTCTTCTTTCCGCCCTCGTATGAATCGAGACTTGAGCAGAAAGAACTACACAAAGATAAAACGCAAAGGATTAGATCCATAATAAAAGCAGAAATTGTGAAACCACTCATCCCAGCAACTCTTTGTTGCCTAGTGGAATTTTTATTATTTTCCCAGTAATGTTCTGCATGTCAAATATTTAGTGATATTGCGAGAAACTGCACAGATAGTGACCTTGTGGAATGGTTGCCATTTCGCGGACAGGCTCCGCGCGTTTAGTGTGTCATTCGCGGCGACGCAAGGTCCTGACATCGATTTTATCATGAAACCATTCAGTATGAACGTGTTATCACAGCGATATCATGATATAAATACTTTGTTTATTCATTGCATGTTACCTGAATTGAATATCATTAATTATTTCAAATCATTGGAAATCGTTTCACCAAAAAAAGAAACAGTGTGGTTAGTACTATCTTCACATTGAAACAAAATTATTTATATAAACAAAAAGCCTTTACCTTTTAAGGTAAATTATTAAGTCTTGAACATTATTTAAGCAAAATTTTGCAAGAAACAGCTACTCGCATTTTGTTCAATAAAATGCAGAGCTCTCGGGGTATAACCTGTGACAATTTTTAGGGTTTTGTAGGTATGACCACCAAAAACCTTTATAACGTCACTCATGTGTCTGTCTGTACGCTAAAAATTGTAGCCAAACGGCGTAACATAGAATGTTGAAATTAGGCATACTTATACAACTCTTTGACCCACATATAGGAAAAATACTGAGAGTTCAAAAAAACACATCCCGAGGTAAATATAAACAATTATGTATTTAATAAAAAAATAAATATTTTTATAAAATTTTGAGTGGCATACCAAATGAAACCTCTTAATGCGTGGATCAACAAACAAATTTTTATTTTTGAAAAATCAATTTTTTTTATTGTATTTTTGACAAAAATGTGTCAAAAAACTTTTGTTCGCCCTATCTCCCAAAGTGATTGATCTAAAAATCTCCTCAATGAACATTGATGGGAACCGGAATAGTTCAAGAGGAATTTTTGATGAGATAAGACATTGAATTGATATTTTTCGAAAAATGTCAATTTTTTTTGTTGCAGATAAAAAAAGAATATTTAAAAAAAATTTATTGTGTGGTATCAAAAGAAAGCTCTTAAGGCGTAGATTAAAGAACGATAGATAGTTTTTTTAAATTCGTTTCTATTAACACGATTTTAACAAAAAATGTGTAAAAGTTCTTGTCCGGCTTCTTTTACCAAAAAGTGTAAAACTAAAAATCTGAAAAAAAAAAACGTAGGTAATGTACATTGATCTGAGCTGAAAACGTACAAGGGGAATTTTCAAAAACACATTTTTGAAAAATATGGCAGTTTTTGTGTTTTTGTCAAAATTTATTATTTAATTCATGGCTAAATTATGGCTAATAATGTTATGATTTTTTTGTGTTTATATCTAAGATAATGCGTGTATTTTTTTTTAATTTAAAAATATTAAAAAAATAGTATTCCGAGATCACGAGAGAACCGAGTTACACACCACACCACACTACACTCAACACTTCAGTTCAGTTAGGAGTTCAGGAGTATTCAGTTATTTTATTATACTCTTTTATACGCTGTGAACTAACCTTATTTTTGAATTACATTAGATATTTGTTTTTAATTTATCAAAGAGGAATAAAACATTTGTAGTAATAAAATACTTATAAATCAAATAACGCATGGTTAATAATGAGAAATACGTTTCTGAAATTGAAAAAAAAAAATAAACCATTTATCAATATATATCTTATTAATCTAATGAAGACGAATACGAAGCAAATGCAGAAAAAAAAAAAAAAAAACTGGGATTTTTGAGAAATAACGAAGAAAAGTGATTACCAAAAACTGATTTTGATGTGATTATAGAACAAATACTGTCTTAGACATCTACCATGAGTTCAAAAAGAAATTACATAAGGGTTAGCCTTGGAAAAATAAAATAATGTTTATTGCAAGCTTTATATAACAATTGACACATTAAATCCATTCGCCGTTCACTCGAACACCATTTAGAAAATATGATTCAATCATAAATTTTTTGTGTTCTATTGTAAAAACCATTATAATTGTAGCTTAATTGAATTTTCAATAGAAACTTATGACAACAACAGTGATGACAGTTAATTAATTGACAGTTAAAGCTTGCAGTACACATTATTTTATTTTTCCACAGCCAACCCTTATGTAATTTCTTTTTGAACACATGGTAGTATTCTGTTGGCTTCTTACACTTATTAAATACCTTCAAAATCCTGAAATGTGTGAAAATTCACACTTCACATCAATTTTTTTTATGTAGGATTAATTTGGACGGGACCAAAGATATTTTATTTTAAATAACTATGAAATTTTATGTCTTTTTTTTATTAATATTTTTCTTGTGTGATAAACTGCAGTATTAAAACCCCATTGTCATGATCATTAAAAAAACAGCTCGAGTATGAAGATAAAAATTTATAAACAGTTCGCTGAGTAACAAACGGTCATCAACATGTTAAAAAGTCCTTCCTGCACAGATGGCTTGCCGGTGATAACTTATCTCTTGTATATTCAAATATTTTTTTTGCCATAATGATATTCACCCCGTTCTGCATACAGATTAAGTAAAACGTAGTAATATCTACTTCCTTACTACTTAAGTCACTGTCACTTAATTGCTCTTATTCGCTAATTGAAAATTATTAAGTGAAACAACAGTTGTTGCTTAGGATAAAGTAGATTTGGTTATGTTGGATTGGGTTGGGTTAGGTTAGTGGTTTTTAACCTTTTTGTTATTTTGTGAGCTGGAATAAGTGCAAAAAAAGCTGCGAATTATATTTGATTTACTAGGGATGGTTGAGTAGTAGTCGGCTTAAGCAAGAGATGGCGCCACCAGTATCAAATCAATGTTTTTTTCGTAAACTCTAACCTTTGAATGACTATAATAAAAATTTCAACCAGCTGCGTCATTTAGTTTCTGTTTGACAGTCATTGAAAGCGAATAACTTTTGCATTTTTATAAAAATTAATAAAATCGAATATCGTGCAGTGATAGATATTTTTTTTTGGAAAAGAACGATGAGATCAACACCGAAATGAACGATGCTTATGGGTGAAGCTTCAATAATAATAATAGCCCTTCATTAGTATAAAGTATGTACATTTTTAATGATAATTTGAATTTTATATCAATAACAATATATACAACAAAGATAAATACATAAACAAATTACGTCTCACGGTACCCATTTCTGGGCATGGGCCTCCCCCAAAATTGTTTTTTTTTTTAATTTACTTATTTTACATCGGCCTATTTATGCAACGACGCTAATCGCCGATGCCAGGGGGCGAGCTCCTACACTTGGTGAGGGGTGAATGATTGTGAAAATGGGAGTAATGTAAACATATTATTCTCGCGCGAATAATATCACCAACGAAGGAGGCTCGAACCACCGACCGCCCAGTTCAGACTGTATATTCCACCAGTCTAAACCGCACGACTCATTGCGCTCGGCCACTCCGTTGGCAATTTTCCATGTTGAACGGTCTTTGCAGTCCCTCCTCCATTGGACTGCGATCTCTTTAAGTTCGTTTTCCCATCGGACTCGTTATTTTTGCCCTTATGCCGTCTCTTGGTTGCCAATCTGTTGCGACTTTTGACCACCGATTGTCTTCTCTTCTACTGACAGGTCCCGCCCAGCGCAATTCCAGTGATTTTGAAAAGCTTAATACATCCTTTACTCCTGTTTTTCTTCTTATAACATCCAATCGGACTTTGTCTACAAGCTTTATTCCAAGTATTGTTCTCTCTATTTTGTGCTGGCATGTTGAATCAGTCTACTTACTCAGCATTATCAGCTCGTGGAACACTTATTCTTTATGAATAAGGAGAAATAACTTGAAGTACTCTTCTATGACTTTGATGTTGTGAACAGCTTTTATATCTACCGAGACTAGACTGACTACTGGCTTAAGACTTCCCTACCTTAGACTTTCTCTCTTAGATTTTTCTCTCGTTAGTCCCTTCCACCCTGGTCACTTTCTATTACCCGTTATCAATATTTGTTAATACTAAGGTTCACGAGGGTGACTCATGAACAGTCAGGGTGAAAGTTATTATTGAGTGATAACAAAATTTAAGAATAGAATTCTTAAACGTTATTATCATATTTATTTAAGTATAATTATAATGATTTGCGAAAACAACCAATGAAGTCAGGAATATTACAGTTACATAATTAACAAAACGTAAAAAGGGTTTTTAAGTTTTTTACCTAAATATTGCCAGGTAGCTTGTACTGTTACAGAGGGCTTCGAGAAAACGTATTATTCGAAGGGCATCGAAAAATTGGAGAATCGTTGGACGAAGTATATAGTTCTAATAATAATAGTAATTTTCTGCCTTTATTGCACCTATTCCGGCACACCTAGCAATGTCCACTCTCTGATGATAATGTTGATGACGTTTTAACAGAATAACAGAAGTACAATACATTTTTTAAAAAAATTTGCTTAAACATTCGTTTAATTTCTTAGTTTCCTTAGTTCGTAGAATGACTATGTTTTCACACTTCCGTGATTCAAAAACTGTTTCGCAAAATTCTCGTAAAAACTAACAATAAAACAAGTTGCAAATCGGATATGAGTAATATGAAATGTTATATTTAAGCAAGAAATTATTAATAATGCAAGATTAGGAGCATGTTACCATATCAAAATGGCAATTTTGAAATTTATGTCACGGAGAAAGAAAATTATTAATCAATAATGTTTCCAACAAAAGTTTGCGTGTGCTAATATGAATTATTGCTTAAGTGGGTAGGATTATTATAAATTAAAAAAAAAAAAAAAAAAATCATGAATCAGTAAACCTTGGTTGTTAGCTAAATTAAATTTAAAATGTGGTTGTGTATTTAGGATTTTGTAGGTATAACAAAACAAACCTTATATCGCCACTTACAAAGTGTGTAAATTAAGTAACCGGACTGGCAACATAGCGTTTGATCTGGCAACATTTGGGACGCTGGACTTGGAGGGGCGGCAGGTGAATATGTGATACGCCTTCAGTACGAGTTTGAACTCGCTAAAGTAATTTTGTTGTCTGTAGCGATTTTTTTCGTGAAATAGTTTTTTCTAGTGCGTAAAAATAAGTGACATTCATTTCGAGTAGCGGTGTGCTATCAGTTTTGGCTTCAGACTTGGGCACAGGGCAATGAAAACTTTTGCAAAACTTCAGCAGGCCTACGTAGCCAGTGTTTTGTCAAGGACCCATGTTTTTTGGTGGTTTAAAGCATTTTCAGAAGGAAGAGAGTTGATTGAAGATGAATCATGCAGCGGAAGGCCTTCATCTTCAAGAACCGATGAAAATGTTGACAGAATCCGGTATCTTGAGCGTTCAGCTCGTCGGTTGACAGTCAGAATGATCGGGGAAGAGTTGAATTTGACTCACACTACTGTTCATCATATTTTGACCAATGACTATCGCGCCAGCAATTTCAATAAACGAGTTTTTGGCCAGTAAAAACATTCCCGTGTTCCTCAGCCTCCTTATTCGCCTTGAGTCCTTGTGACTTGTAGCTAGAAACGATTTGTAGAATGAAGTATTAGCTACAATTTGACTCATCGTACGCAATCGTACGTCGATTTGTTTACAAGATGGATACTATAATGCAATTTGTTTATTTACAATTACATAATAGTTTTTTTTTTTGCAATTAAAAATATTCTATTAGATAGATAACAATTCGCTGCATATTTTATTGCATAGATTGTTACTAATTTTATTTCAAATTGCTAGTTTTATATAAGAAACTATACGCCCCCTTAAGGCGTACATTAACGAACAAAATATAATTTTTATATTATCTGTCTCATTTTGTAATACGTAACTAACAGGAAAAGTTTATTTTTTATGTTGTATATTGACAATACATTTATAATATTATCATAGTATTGGTTCACACGGATACGCCAAATTCTGTTTACACCACAACAGTCACCAAAGTAACCAGATCTAGTTTCGTATTACAAATTGAGACAGATTATACCATTTTATTTCCACAGAAATTTTAACAAAAATATCCTCCCTATTACCCTCTGAGAAAAATCTGAGAAAATATCATTAATTGATGTGAACTGTAATTTTTGATATTATATTTTTAATGAGTACCTGTTCACAGGGCCATAACTCGCTTTTTTCGGGCCCTGGGCAAGGTTTTATAATTGGGCTCCCCTAAACACTATATAAAACAATGATGTCTAAAAAAAGGTCTTTACTTCAAAAATAAACGTAATGACCTAAAAAAAGTCTTGACTTCTAAAATACAAGTGATGACCTAAAAAGATTGTCCTCACTCAAAACAATTATTTTATTAGGGTAATATTTTCCTTTCTGGACCCTGTCCGAATCTGGGCCCCTGGGCATGTGCCCCTGTTGCCCCTGCCTAGTTACGGCACTGCCTGACAATAGTACCGGTTGAAACGTCATGACCACGTGACTTTCATATCTATGACCGGTGTTCTAGAAACGGAGAACTTACCTCCTCTGCCATCCTTATACGCCTATCTAGTCGTTGGGAACCAATTATTTATTTATTTTATTTTATATTTTTTAAAAATGCAGATTTTCCTGTGTGGAATTTGCTTCCCGTTGAGTATTTTTTTATTGCACACAACAGCTATTTTTGTAATTTGTTTTTAGACGCTAACAACACTAATGATTTCATCCTTCAAGACAATTATGCAAAAACCTTACGCCCAAATTTTATTTTATTTATTTATTTACTATTCAAAATTAACAAATAAACGTGATAACGTACCATATGTTGTGTGTCAATAAAAATAATGCAATTTAGTGAGTCTATGTGTAAAATTTTATCATTATCTGTGCATGTCAAAATTAGTTTCGATTTTATACAACCCACAGCGCGCATGAGTCGTGCGGGTTGCATACGTAAAGCTTTGAAGGGGCAAAGGAATCCATAAAAACTTTAAAACCATTATAATATTGAAATTTGATAGTGTTTATTAATGTTTCAATATATTTTTTATGTTTTTATTGTTAATATTGTTAAGTGTTTGATAAAAAATTATTTTTGACAGAGTCCTGTAAAGTGTCAAGTAGGTGGCGCCGCCACTTAAATCGCGGCAGGATCGTGAACTAAACTTAGATTTGTAATTCGAAAGTTTGCCGACAGATGTGGCGCATTGTAAGGATTTATCCTTGTAAATACTGAGATTATTGCCTATTTAGGCCATACTCTGAATTTTCGTAATGTTCTTCTTTATTTTTATGTGGGTCACTCATTTTCTCAGAGATATTCCTGGAATTTCTTGGTTAATAGTTTCAGCTGTAAAACATGGAGAAGGATATTTACCTTTTTTACTTTTAGTGCATTTCTTTAGTTATTTATTCTTTTGTTTTATACGATGAATATTATTGTCAACTATTGCATCTTGGGAAATTAAGGACAGACAAGCATATGTTGTTTTTATTTTTTATTCTTCTTCTTAAATGGTAACTGAACCCTTTATTGTCTCTTGCCATTACTCTTCATCTATTTGGAACAGATGTTAAGTTTAATTTATTCTTGTTTGTTAAGATAATTTAATTATTTACAAGCTGGCGTGTCCGATGTCTCTCATCCTTTGTCTTTCCCTCTGCCTCTCTGCTTTGCCCCGCCTATAAAGAGCACCTAGGTGTTTTATAGTTTATTTATAAAAATGATGAAGTTTTAAGCCATCAAAAAGAGGCTTCAGTCTGCGAAAAGATTATCTGAACACGTTACTGCAAACAAGACTCGGTACAGACTTCTTATTTATGTTTTCAAGCAATTTATTTTTATACTAGGTTATTATCTGTCAACAATGACGGATTTATAATATAAAAATTTCAATTGTTTGTATCGAATCACGGATATCACTAGTTAACTAATAACGGGAGAGGGTGTCACCTGTCAGCCAATCAAGAGACAGGGTGTCCCCAGTTAGCCAATCACAAGAACCTTAGTAAAAATTGACGTCACAATGTTACCGACACTTCATACATATACTTGCTAATTATGTCTGATTCTCAGAAAATATACCTGCAAAATATTGTTCATATCAATCAAAGGATATAGCAGTGTGTAGAGAAACCATAGACATTTCTATAAATAATTATATTCGTAGATTTTTAGAGAATAAATCTGCAAAATATTGTTCATATCAGTCAAAGGATATAGCAGTGTCTAGAGTTTCTTGTTTATGCCTACGAAACCCTATACATTTCTGTATATAATTATAATCGTAGCTTCTTAGAGAATAAATCTTCAAAATATTGTTCATATCGGTCAAACGATATATTAGTGTCTAAAGTTTCTTGTTTATGCCTACGAAATCCTAGACATTTCTGTATGTAATTATATTCGTATGTTCTTAGAGAATAAATCTGCAAAATATTGTTTATATCGGTCAAAGGATATAGCAGTGGTTAGAGTTTCTTGTTTATGTCTACGAAAGCCTAGACATTTCTGTAAATAATTATATTTGTAGATTCTTAGAAAATAAATCTGCTAAATATTGATCATATCGGTGAGAGGATATAGCAGTGTCTACAGTTTCTTGTTTATGCTTACGAAACCCTAGACATTTCTGTAAATAATTATATTTATAAATTCTTAGAAATTAAATCTGCAAAATATTGATCATATCGGTCAAAGGATATAGCACTGTCTAGAGTTTCTTGTTTATGCATAGTTTTAACTTTTTTTTAACTAGTTTCTAGTCCTTTATGCAACCTGGTATTAGTGATTTATCTGTTTTCCATATTTTTAATAACTAGTTTTTCTTGCCTAAAAGCAAATAACATATCATATTATTATTATTATTAAAATTGTTTAATTAATAAAAAGGTATACATTATGTGTCATTTGACAATATCTAACGGCAACAAACAAAGAAATTAAAAATACATGTTTTAAAAAATAATGCCCGAAGGTATTTTTTATACCATTGTGAAATATTTTAATTTGTTTATATAAAATTAAAAATATTAACCTTGTTTTGTAGCATTATTTAATGAATATAATAATTAAATTTTTGACAATTTGGTATTTTTCCAGTGTCCTTCGTTGTCTTACTATAAATGCTAATTCGTACGATGACCCCTAAAAAATTGGCTACGTATTTTATACCAGTTTGATAGGCCATTGGGCTTTATGTTTCATCGTTTTTTGTTTCGATATTTTTTGCTTATAAAACTTTGTCAAATCGATTGTAAAATACTGGACGAAAATAAAAATCGTTAATAAAAAATAATATAGAAGCATAAAACTGCGTTCCTAGCTCTTAAATTAGTCGACTCTAGGCTTTTTTTAATGCAAATATCTTTTAATAAACTCTATTTTTCTTCCAGGTAAATCCGGGTACCTCTGCTAGTATATATATTTGATAGAAAAAAATAATGCATCACTACTTAGTCAATACATTTGATTTGATTTCCTATTTGCTGATTCAAAAGAAAACGACACAGAATCCTTGAAAGTCTATTATTAATATTAAATAGTTTATTCTAATAATATTTAGACATTATTCCAGACAAACATGACCTAGCCAAATAGGCATTTACATATTTTTTCTTTTCTCAAAAATATACTTTCAAAAACCTTGAATGTCTAGATAAAAACGGATCAAGTTCAGAATATCTCTTTCAAAATTTGTTGTTAAACTAGTTGTGTTGCATTAAGGCGCCACGAAAACATTTTATGAAATGTTTAAAAATATTTTAAATTGAACTAAAGTAATATTTTTATGCCATAGAGCAGTGATGGAGAACTTATGACCCGCGGGTCACACAGTGACCCGTATCATGATATCAAATGACCCGTATAAAACTTCTTTTATACGGTCTTTTATCTTTGTAGTTCTGAAGATTTTAAAAAGATATTCTAAGATAACTAAGGTTGGGTGTAAGCGAGCTTATCCACAAAACAGAGTAAGGAAATCGACAAATATGATAGTAATAGCGAGATGGAGTTCAACTATTACCTAAGGCCGCTAGCTCAGGTAGAGTTAACGAGATTGACAGGGTATTCCACACATATATTTACCCCCTAAAGCGACAAATTTATATTTACGCATTATATATTTGACCCGCGATTTTAATCTAAATAATTTCTACCAGGTCTACAAGTATGAAATGCGGATTTTTTTTTTTTTTTTAATAAAACACCTTAATCTCAAAAAAACAGTAAAAGTTTATCTATTCAAAGTATGCTCCATTAGAAGTTATACATTTTTCCCATCTTTCAGGCAATTTGTGAATACCTCGCCAGTAGAACTCCTCCCTTTTCCCCGCAAACCATTCATCTAGCCATTCTTTCACATTTTCATGTGAACAAAAGTGCTGCTTCGCAAGTGCGTGACCCATCGATGCGAACAAGTGGTAATCTGAAGGGGCCAAGTCTGGTGAGTAAGCGACATGGGGTAGCACTTCCCACTTGAGTGCCTCCAATGTGTTGCAAACTGCTTTGGCCTCATGTGATGACGCGTTATCGTGAAGAAAGATTACCTTGTGCTGTCTTCTTTCGTATTCTGGTCGTTTTATGAGCAGCGAATGGTTGGTTCAATTCGATCAGTTGTTGTTGGTAGCGTTGGGTATTAACTGTTTCGCCAGCTTTTAACAATTCATAATAGACCACACCCTTTTGGTCCCACCAAGTACAGAGCATTGTCTTTTTGCCAAAGCGATTCGGTCTTGCAGTTGATGTGGATGGTGAGCCTGGGTTCACCCATGATTTTTTGCGTTTGGGATTTTCAAAATAAATGAATTTTTCATCGCCAGTAATGATACGATGCAAAAAAGACTTTCTTTTGTATCGTGCAAGCAAAATTTCACAAGTGATTTTGCGTTTTTCCATCTGCCTCTCATTCAATGCATGTGGAACCCATCTGCCGACTTTTTGGATCTTGCCCATCTCTCGTAGGCGATTGAAAACAGCTTGTTGACTAACGCCTAACTGCTCTGCTAGTTGTTTTTGTGATTGACTATCGTCTTCCTGTAGCAACGTTTCCAATTTTGTATCTTTATATTGTGGTTTTCCATGTTCTTTGTCTGTAAGATCAAAGTCACCACTTTTGAAACACCGAAACCATCGTTCACACGTATCTTGCGATGGAGCATATTCACCATAAGCTTCTCGAAGCAGTCGGTATGATTCAGCAGCAGTTTTTTTCAAATGAAAACAAAACAGTAGTACTATCCGCGAATGCTCTTTATTTGGCACAAAATTTGACATTTTTAACACAGTAAAACAAAACTATATGATCACTTTTCAAATTATAACCTATGCGCATTTGACACTTAATGATAAATTAACAGAACGCCATATGTGTTGAAACTTTGAACTATACACTCTGTTTGCGCGGCAAGTTTGAAAAAAATCCGCATTTCATACTTGTAGATCTGGTAATTCAATTTTGACCCGTCTGGTGAAAAAGGTTTGCCATTGTGCTACAGATCACTGTTTCTCAACCAAAAACGCACCGCGGACCAGTATAATATATAATTTTCTAACGCGGACCACTAATAATAATTGTTGGTTACTATATTTAATGCGCTACTAAATACAATTATTTTATTGGTAGAAAATCACAAGCTTACAAAATATAAATTATTTAGATAAAAAATTTGCATAAAATTTAAAAAAAACTACAAAAAACATATAAAAATTTCCGCGGACCACTAAAATTTTGCTGGGGACCACTCGTGGTCCACGGACCACCTGTTGAGATCATCCTTTACAAATAAAATTCATAGGCGTACAGATTTCTGTATATTTATTATATGTTTATATTTTCAAACGTTTTCATCTGACGTATTACAAGTTTGCCAACTGTAAATTGCAAATATTTTTCATTGAACCTGTGAAAGATAGGAACAGATGATACTGGCAGGTTGACAACACTGTCTTTTCAAATACCGTTAGTTTTTTGCGTGTAAAAAACTTGATATAGGTTCAGACGTTGGCGCTCAGAGAGGACAAAAAGGATAATTATATTTTTTGTTAGTTTCCTTGTGTTTCTGGAATTTTTGTTAATTGTTAGTGTCGTATGGGTTACCCAAAAATCGTTTAGGTTGGGACAAAATTAAATCTGATAAATTTTTTACAATTGAAGTAAAAAATTAGATTATTTTAGGATAAAATAAGCTTCTAGAAGTTAAAATTTCGTATTTTCCCAAACGGTTCCAAGACCAATTACCATTTATTAAGAGCAAATAACTAATGATTTGTGATGATGTGAATATGTGATGAAATCGGCGCCGGAAATGAGTATAGCTCGGGACCGCGACCTTATTACACGAACCGCGAGTAGTCATACGTTTCGTTTACGTAAGATCTATCGATATCTGTAACAATATTTGTGAAAAAACTTGATTAGACAGCTGAAAAATAATCTCTCTAAACCTAAACTCTGCTCATCAGTGATTTTCAACTCCCACTCAACGGCCAAGCGACGTATTCTACGCCCAAAAGGCTCAGCCTTCTTTCTTTCCCAAGTAATATTTTGACATATATGTAAGTACGTTTTTATAATTACGCTAAATTAAAACAGCATAATTAAAATGGCAACATAATACAACACGAGTAAGTCTGTGACCGCAAGCGGTTAATCGTTTGTCCCTGCTGTTTGAGTGCTAAATAAGGGCATGGACGAGAGTTCAATTCCTGCTTATGTCAAATAATTTTTGTAAAAAATATTTACAAATGTCCGGTTCTGCTTAGCCGCTCGCAACCAACTATGAACTGTTGGTGCTTTTCTTTATACGCGAAAAAAATGGACGTAATACTGACCATATTACACAGCAAAAATTTCATAAGTTTAAAAGTTCATTTCAGTTTGGTTAAAATTTTAGTATAAAAACTTTATTAAAAAAATTAGCTGTGGCCACCACAGGACCGACCGTCATCATAAAGTTCTTATATAAAATAATGTATTTATTTAGCAGCAGAGTACAAATAACTTTGCCTAATATTTTCTAACAGAGATATTATTTATCATGACCATGGAAACGTTGCATATAAGTATGAAAATATTGAGACTTTTAAAATATTAAACAATAAAAATAAACGAAAAATTTTACAAAAATTATTCAAAATTTTGCGTTTTATCAAAAAACGTCTCAAATAAAAGTTATTAATTATTGCTTTTATAGCAACTTTTTTCAATAAATTTTTTCGAAATATTTTTCTTTTGTGAAATATTCACAATAATCTTAAAATCGACACGAGTAAATTCCCATTTTTAGTGAACCGATTTTTACCAAAAGTTGATCAACTCGTGCCATTGATGGCAGAAGCTTAAATATGAAGTTTCATAAGAATCCTTTCAGCCGAATTTGCTCTGCACGTGTACACAGACAGACGGACAGACAGACAGACAGACAGACAGACAGACAGACAGACAGACGGACAGACAGACCGACAGACATCGTGCTAAAAATAGTCGAAACGTTATGTAGGGAGCTCAATTCGTGGCGATCCATCGAAATCTCGAAATGTCAAAATCGGTATGATCACAATACCTCCCTTATATATGTTGGCGGTCGGTAAAAAGTAAAAAGTTCATTATTTTTAACCAAATCACCATGTAAATCTTAAGTAATTCTTTGTATAATTCATTTATTCAGATGAAATTTTATGAAAATTTTTTGAAATATTCCTTTTTCAGTGTTAAAATTAATTCTACTTTAACACTATTTATTTTCTAATTCTATAATTTAACCAGTATGTAAGTGTTAACTTTACACTAAATTTACATAACCAAAAAAGAAGTGTAAATAATTAACACGAAAAGCGAGGTCTTCATGGTACACTAAAAGTTCATTTTTTAGTCCCTTTAATACTAATTTTTTGAGTGTACTTCTGAATGTACAAAATTTGGTCATGAAACCTGGAAAAAGGAGGCTTAGGCTTACATTGGCCTGTCGCGCTAATGATGAAGAATATAACACGTTATTATCTTTATAAATAATATCTGTTAGAAAGTATTTGGTTTGTGTACTTTGTGGTGACGGCCACAGCTGATTTTTTATTATTACATATTGTAAAGAGAACAAAACTGTTAAATGAACTGAGAATTTGCAATTTAAGTGTGCAAAGTAACAATGTAAATGTTTTAAACACCCTCAATTTAAGTCAAATTACGTTATTGTAAACGTTCGTTATTCGCACACTTAACGAAATTCCGAAATCCATTGTTGCCATACAAGCAACAAAACAATTATAATTTACATAAACGTGTGTTTTGCATGTGACCTATGTCATCCATCTTTGTTATATAGGTTTTAACAAAATATTAGCTAGACGGCGAAGCTTTGGATATGGCTTAAAGTGTTTGAAGGCATCAGTCTGCCAAGGAATTTAACTCAAGGATTTTCCAACCCAAGTTTTCCTCTTTAAAGATACAGGATGTTTGCAGTGAGAGCAAAAATACAGGGTTTTCTGACAGAAAGGATTTTTTAAAAATATGGATCTCTTGTAATTATAACACTGTAAAGCTGCGTTCAGAGTTCTTTAAATTAGTTGACTGTTCACTGTACGTTATGGATATGACATTTGTTATTGTGAAATCAGTGGCAGCTATAAATTGATCGAGTAATTTGTTGATAGTGAGCGGTAAAAAAAAACAAGTTTGTGAAAAAATTGTTATTACTCGTGAAGGTATTCGTTGGATGATTTTTTACGATTTTGGTAAAGGCCTAACTCAACAACAATACATAGATTCGCTTCGTTCAACTTTCGGTAATGAAGCACCATCAGAAAAGTCTATTTACAATTGGTTTTCAATATTTCATCCAGGTCCGTCAGTGATGAATGTCGTGAAGGTCGACCAAAATCGGTTGTGATTCAAAAAAACATCGATGCTGTGCGCAAAATGATTGAAGAAGATAGGCATGTGACTTACCGTGAGATAGAGGCATCCTTTGGCACAGTGTTTCTCAACCTTTCTGACTTGCGCAGCCCTTTTCAGAATCAATTCCTATGGCGGAGCCCCTTAGGCATATCCTATGTCTTACAAATTAATGGTGTAATTAATGTTACAAAGTAATGTTACGGGAGAGGGGGTAGATTTTTTTGCTACTTCAGCATTCCAGCTAGTCATAGAGTCATAAATCGGATAGAGTCAGAAATTACTCGGACATACATTCAACTTGGCATATTTTCGTTCAGAATGTAATTTCCAGTTTTCTTATATTGGTTCTGTTTTTAATTTCTAATACTTTTGATTTTATTCAATTTTTATTTATATTATATCCTGGAACGGCAGCGGAGCCCCTGAGAAGTGCACGCGGAGCACTTAGGGCCCCGCGGAGCACAGGTTGGGAACCGATGCTTTGGCATATTACAGACTGCAATACATTCGGTTTTGCATGAACATTTAGCTGTGAAAAAGATCTGTTCCCGATAGATTTCACATAATTTGACCGAAGCTCAAAAAAGGTTCGTGTTGATTGGTGTAATGCAGCGATATTCAATTCAATTGTGTTCTATGGAACCCTGGGGTTCCACGGAGTCTCAGGGCTTCGGTTTTGTAGTTTAGAGGTGAAGACCTTTTTTTTTTTTGCTCATCACTTGTATTTTGGAGGTGAGGACCTTTTTTTTTCTTATCACTTATATTTTGGTGGCGAGCAAAATTTAATAAAATATGTACCTATACTGTATTTCCAATTTTTTTTTTTCAATATTAGGGTTTACCTCAACTGAAATCTGGTTACCCTGCATAGGTATCAACTTTATGTTCAGTTTTTTTCCGGTTCCACGGAATAGTGTTAGACTGAAAATTTTTGAAAACCACTGGTGTAATGGAATGCTAAAAAAATTCAACCTAGGCACTGTAAAATCCGCCGTATACAACATCGGTACAGGTGACGAAACTTGGATTTATTCATATGAACCGGAAACTAAGCAACAATCCATTGTTTGGGTCTTCCAAGACGAACCGAAACCCTTAAAAGTTGTTCGTTCCCGAAGTACGTACAACCGAAGAAACAAGCGAAAATGATCGCTTGTTTCTTCGGTTGTACTGGACATATCGCAACCATTCCTTTAGAGGATCGGAAAACAGTTAATGCTAAGTGGTATACAAATTTTTTTTTGCTAGAAATCATCGACAAAATGAGGAAAAACAACCAAAAACGTCGCATCATTCTTCATCGTCAATTGATTAGTTGAAGTAGAAAAACATCGAATTAATGTCTCATTGCCCGTATTCACCTGATTTATCCCCTAGCAATTTTATTTGTTCCCCAATGTCAAACAGAAAATGCGTGGACAGCGATTTTCATCACGTCAAGAAGCTGTTGAAGCCTTGGAAAACCATGTTTTTGAGATACCAACTTCAAAGTGGAAAATATTTTTCGCATGCAAAAGTGTATAAATCTTAAAGGCGAATATTTTGAAAAGCAATAAAACAAATTGTTCAAAAAAAAAAAACATTTTTTTTTCTTAGTTTTTGTAAAAACTTAAAAGCTAGCCATCATATTGAGAAGTGACATTACCTATAGAGGCGCTGTTGTCGCTTACAAAATGGCGATTGGAATAGGTTATTTTTGACATTTGCCATTTGATACACAACAATTCACATTGCAGTTAATTTTCTGTTGCGATTTTAAAGACATTTTATTAAAGTTTTCTTCACTTTAACACATACAAACAATGCAATTAAATGAGCCACATCCAACAAAATCCTATTCCGTTAAGTTCCAAAATATTCCGCTAGGCATCACTTCTGTTATTGTCAATTCTCAATAGTAAGGAACTCCTGCCTATTACCCTTTTCACACTAGATCTTTAAGACAATTGAACTTAAACTTCATCGATGTTTAATATCGGTTTGCTTTCACACTTGATGTTTAATTTGAAGAAGAAATCTCCATGTAAAGCTAGTATGTATTGCCAACATAATTTCATATCGTTTGAATTTATTCTGTCATTATTTTGTATATCGAGGTTAGGAGAAGTTTATTTTTTATATTTATTTAAATAATAACGCAAATAATCTTCTCATAACCTCGATATATAAAATGATAACAGCTGAACATAGATAAAAGAAGAGAAGCACAAATTCAAGGAGTATTTTTTTATAATGGGAATTAAGTTGGCAATGCGGGCGAAGTTTAAGACGCAGATCTCTGTCTTAAACATCGGTCGTGTTTAGACGAGGCCGTACGGTTTCACATTAGCGGTTAAAGATCCATTCACTTAAACATCCGATCTTAAAGATCTAGTGTGAAAAGGGTATATGATGGGTTCGTAAAAAGTCACAAAGAATTTATATTTTTGTATTTTACATATAGTACTGCCATCTATACATCAAGCGTCAAACTTATGAAATGACCCGCTTATATGTCACATTGCTATGTTTTCTTCATCTTTCACTTTAAAATAACTAAGTCTGAAATACCATCCTAAACAAACCGCGATGAGAGACTGTGATAACGCGATACAATCTTACATTTAAGTTTATTTCCAAGTGTCAGTGTGTCTCAAGTCTAATGCTGCGTTCAGAACCTCTCAATTAGGAATTAGAATTAGTACTTAGAATTAACGTAAATGTTTGTTATACGTAACTGTACGTTATCGTTCACAACCTTCAAAATTATACTTATAAATTAAAATTAGAAGTTAGGGGACGCCAAACTCTTACGTTAATTTCTAATTGACGCGTGCGCAGTAAGCAGCTGTCAATCTGTCTAACCAAAAATATTATTATTAAAGTAAACGTCTAAATTGTATTGGAATTGAATTGGAAATAACACAATAATGACGCAGACCTATCACACAGACTTCTAAAATGTACAGTGACTGTATAAAGACAGTGTGGCCATACGATGGTCTCATTTTCTATTGGTCGAGCTGAAGTCCGCCATATTTCTTCCAACTTTGTTACAGATTATATATAGTTTACATGTGTTTAGCTTGTGTTTCAACAGATTTAAGTGATATTTTCAAATAATATACGTATATTTAGACGTTTAATAGTGAATATTGTTGTGTTTGTGATAAGTAATGTAGATAACGTAAACTGTGCACATATTTTAAATTGTCACAAATTAAAATTAAAAATAATGAAACGTTTTGTTATGTTTAGGTTTAAAATTGCTGAAAAAAAAGGCTTCACAATTATAAGAAGTATTTACTTTCATTAATTTTAATGTTATTTCATGCTGATTTCATTTTATTTTTCACCTGACCATAATTTTAGTTGAATAAATGCCTAATTGATAATATATACATCAGTTTTCTTTATTAATATATCATTTATACCATGAGTTCAAAAAGAAATTGCATAAGGGTTGGCTATGGAAAATAAAAGTAATGTCAACAGAAAGCTTTAGAATTAATTTACTGTCTGAATTAATTAAATCACTCTTGTTGTCATAAGTTATTTATTGTTACATAAAGCTTGTAGTATACATTATTTTATTTTTCCATAGCCAACTCTTATGTAATTTCTTTTTGAACTCAGGGTATATTGTCAACTGACAATAACTGAAGCGCCTCTAGTGAGATTTTAAGAAACTGACGGTTGTAGGATAGTCGAGTTTGTGACAAGCATGGGAATATGTTCTTAGAAGTGGAAAGACAGTTAAAGACCATTTGTGTTTCAATAAATATCACATGAATTTACCATTGAACCTGTCAAAAATATCCTACCAAAGTCAGCCATAATGTGAATGCAGTAGCGCCTCTATCGGTAGTGTCAGATGCCAATAACATGTTCTGCTTATTCTTTTTTAATGTGAAAATATCCTATTTTTTTTATATAAACATGTGTTTTCCCAAAAATTAGAGAAATGTTGGGTTCTCTAATTTTTATAGAACCTTATCATCATTTTTTCCATATCTTTTTATTCTAATTCTAATGTCCTGTTTGAACTTGTTTACTTAAATTTAAAATATTCAAATTAAAAACTTCCGTTTTTATAAAAAAAAATGTTTTAGATTTTATAGGTCCTCAAATAAAATTATAAAATAATAAAAACATATCTCTTTTATTTCCTTCATGTCCTTTTTTAAGATTTTTTTTCATTTGTTTTCTTTTTATGGAAACATTTCAAAAAAATACCTTCATCGGTAGGCAATTTTAATTTTTATCTTAATAAATGTTGAATCATATACATGTTTTTTTCTTAACAATAAATTGATATTCACATATATATAAACATAAATACGTAAACCTATTAAAAATTCAAGAAATATTATAATATATTAGGATATATTAACATTTATTCCATATAACCCAATACAAATCTGGAATAAACATGGCGGCTACAGTTCATATGGCCACACTGTCTTTATACAGTCACTGTACTAAAATGCTTCTAAACACACAAAACCTTATTACAAATATTAACAGATCGATCGGTAAAGTAGAAATCGATAAAAGTTTGTCGCTAAAATACTAGATGTCAGTGTCTTAATCTTAATTTCTTAATTTATATTGTGAATGCAACTTAATTTCTAATTCTTAATTTTATGTTAAGTACTAATTTTACGTTAATTCTAATTTATAATTGAGAGGTTCTGAACGCAGTGTAACAGTGAAAGGTGCCTCTTCTCACTGATTTTTATTCCGAAATCAAGAGTGTAATGTCGTTTGCCACATCGCCAGCAACGACACGTGCCCGGCTTTGCGTAAATCTTTTTTGGCTCCGATGAAGTTTTGTAATAACTCAGAACTAAAAGCGATAGAACACTCGTTTTAGAACGTTTATACAATCGAATTAATATTATTAGTTTTGAAAAGAAGGAATTTTAAAAGAAGATATAGATGTTTTCAACTCGCAATAAATTTAATTAAAAAATTATGTTTATATAGGTTGAATTAAAAATATTTTAACAAATTGGATGATTTTTACGAGAAAGGTATCCAAAAACTTGTCACAAGCTGACAAGTGTGGCAATTCTAAATGAAGACTATGCATAAAAATTAATGTGAAGTGTGAAATTGTAATGTATTGAATAAATACAATTATAACATTAGTATGTTATTTACTTAATATGACAGAACAATTACAAAATTATTATCTTTTTTAGGGTTTTGTAGGTATGACCAAAAAACCCTTATACCGTCATTTTGTCGTCTGTCTGTCTGTCTGTCTGTCTGTTCGGTAAAAATTGTAGCCAAACGGCTAAACCTAGAGAGTTGAAATTTGGCATGCTTATACAACTCTTTGACCCGCACATAGGAAAAATGCTAAAACATCTAAAAAACATACCCCTCCTAAAAATATAAACAAATATGTGCTCATCGAAAACAAAAATATTTTTTTTAAATTATAGTAGGGTATCAAATGAAAGCCCTTAGTACGTGGATTAACGATCAAATTTTTATTTTTGTAAAATAAATTATTTTGATGCGATTTTTGCCAAAATTGTGCAAAAAAATTTTGTCCCACAGCCTGTAGCCCAGATGGTTTAAACTAAAAATCTAAAAAAATTCTAAGTAATGTATATTGGTGTGAACCGAAATAGTACAACAGGAATTTTTGATTAGATTATGTTTTCGAAAAATAACGCATTTTTTGTGGTTTTTGGTTCACAAAGTACAAAAGTTATACCAAGACACCCACATGCAAGACGTACGATAGCGTAGTGGTTAGAGCACTGGTGTCGTAAACTAAAATTCGCTGGAACGAAGGGTTTCGAGTACGGAGTGAATTTTATTTTTTCTGTTTTTTTTTTGTTTTTATTATGTTGAAATTATTTTGTCAAAATTCTAGTTATATTTTAATAACCAGTCTTATTATATGATTAACAGACGATAAATTATTTTTAAAATATCGTTCATTTTGCCGTGATTACTACAAAGTAAAATTTGTCCTACACACTCAGCATGCCGCCTTCACTTATTATATACCTGCGAAACCCTGAAATGTGTGAATATTCACACTTCACATCAATTTTTTTATAAACACATCAAAATCAACAGTTTTGGCTAATTATTTTTTAAATTCATGTTTTTGCTAAATTCATTTTTTGAGTACTAAGAGCTTTCATTTAATTTTTTTAAGCTAAATTAAATTATCTGCCAAAATGTCTGCACAATAATATTTAAATTTAAAAAAAAAAACTAGCGTTGTTTCCTGCGTTTGCTTCGTATCTTCTTCATTAAATTAATAAGAAATATATTTATAAATGGCTTAATTTTTTTCATATATATAATACTTCGTCCAACTTTTTACGGATTGCCTTGTTTCTGATTTTGTAAACCCATTGTAAATTTAATATACTTCGATTTCCAACGCTCCAAGCTTTTTACACATGTTTATATAATATTTTTTTACATATTTTTTCTTTTTGAAATGAAATATGGTGTTTAAAATTATTATTTTCACTAAAATTTAACAGACAGCTGGATTTCAATAAATATCAATTCTGTTATAATATGTCAAGGCTAAATTTATGTCAATTCATAACATTTTATAAACTAAATATAATACTAGACTTTCACTTCATGGAATTTTCTTCCAAAAATACAAAAACGTCAAGTTAAATTTACAGAAAACGAGAGTTTGAAGCCAAGGTAAACAGAATCAGACTGCGTTACAAGAATTATATGAAATGTTGCATTTGGTGAAAGATGAATGTTAAATACGTAGGGCGGTAGGAAAGTTTTGAGATACAGGCTTGCTTTTTAAACTTTTTCAAAGTACTTCCCATCCCTTTCAATTGTCAACTGACAATAACTGAAGCGCCTCTAGTGAGATTTTGAGAAACTGACAGGTGGAGGATAGTCGAGTTTGTTTACTGCTGTTTTCATAGCGAGTTTTTATAAAATGTCTTTAAAATTGCAAGAAAAATTAAATGCAACGTGAATTGTTGTGTTTATCTTTGCTATGCAAAAGTAGGTCGTGATAGAGACCTAAGTTTTCATCGTGTTCTGAAACGTGGCAAAAAAGCCTTATTACCTTCAATTATAACCCTAAAGGTTACTTGGGCACTGAGAAAACGGAAAATTTCATTTAACGCAACCCTCATATTGAATAATAAATTAATTTCAATAAATATCACATGAAGATACCATTGAATCTGTCAAAAATATCCTATCTGCGTCAGCCATGATGTACAATGCAGTGGCGCCTCTATCGGTAGTGTCAGATGACAATACATTTCCTCATATGTATAAACCACGTGTTAAAAATGTCTTCCCACCTTTCAGTTGGTAGTTCTGCACAGATTTGGTCTCAGACTGCTGGAAGCTCATCATCGCTTTTAAAATGGCGACCTTTAAGCTTATCCTTGATGAAAGGGAAGAGCCCAAAATCACATGGAACAAGACCTGGACTATACGAAGGATGTTCTAACATTTGTAGACCAGAATTATTCAAAACTTTAGTTAATTGAACTCGATGCGTTGGTGCATTATCTTCATGAATTTACGTTAATCTGTTGCTGATTGAACGAATTGGCATAAAAGCACCCATATTTGTGAAAGAGGACTCATTTGCGCATCCACATACGCATGAGGAATCACTACGAAAGTATACTCACCAGGCGTCTAAATAAATATTATTTTTCCTAGGACTACTATGGAACTGTCTCATTTCGATACTGTTAGTTGACAGGAAATTAGCTTGATTTCGCTTGTTACCCTCATGCGCGCGCAGGCGATGCGGGAATGATAAATGTGGCCCAATGCGCATGTGCATTGGGCGGAAAAGAATAAATTCACAGCAATGCGCATGTGCAGTTTCCGAGAATTTTCATTCCCTTACTGGCTGCGCGCGCATTCATGGCTGTTAACCATATTTATATTGTATTTTCTTGATTATTTATTTATTGAAAAATGGTAATCGGAGGAAAAGCATAGCGAGCAACACGCGCAGAATACATATTCCGCGTTAGTTGCACAATATACTGTTATGTGTGTCACGCGAATACGTGAATGTGAATCACGGTTGCTTGGGGACATAGTGTCTCAGCAAAAAGAATTTTTGCCTTACAAAGACGAGTTGTTAGAATCATTTCTGGAACAACTTACAGAGCGGATTGTAAGCATGCTTTCCGAGATTTAAAAATTATGACTTTGCCATCGTTTTATATTTTCCAGTATTTAATTTTCGGACACAAAAATAAGAAGCATTACAAAACTGTGGAAGAAGTACTTACGTATGGCACTCGTAATAAAACTAATTTCTATTTAGTATTCTTCTATTTTATTCTTATTTTATAATATTTTACATTGCTCTAATTTCATTAGCTATAAGTTACTATTTATATATTGTATTTGACTGACGAAAAACATGATCTGTATGTGTAATTTTTGTCAATAAACATATTATTTTTATTATTATTATTATTAATACTAGGACACAAAGGCTTAAAAAAAGAAACATTATATTCTAAATGATATATCATAAGTTTTTGAATTTCAAACGACATTTGACATTTTATTGTCAAAATTTAATAAAAGTTTTTTAATGAAATTTAGAAGGGACATCTCATCAATAACATATTTTTGCATTACAAAAGTTTTTGGAATTAATTCCACGATTCAGCTTTTAATTAATAATTAAGAAATCATGCAAATTTTCCGTTAATAAAATTCTATTGTCTATATTTTTTTATAGATTTCTAATTATTCCAGTTTACAGCAAAACAAATATTCTACAAAAAAAGACGCGATAAAAAATTTCACAAGATTTAAATTTTTTCTAGAACTGCTGTGGCTTCGTGGTAAAACGCTTTCCTACAAAGAAACAGGGTTCGTATCGGAATGAAACAATTTAAGTTTTTAACCCTTTACCGCATAGTGTGCCATATATGGAACATTCCGATTTTTATTTTACTTTTAAAACTGAATCAGAACGTTACTTCATAAATGTTCATATATGCCACATACACAGCAATGGATCCTGCAGTATCTCAAGTAATGGGCTGCAATAGATTTGAGGATATCAAGCGGAATTTGCACTTCAACGATAACTCTGAATTTATTGAGAAAGGACAACTAGAAGATACGACCTTTTCTTTCAAAAATTCGAGAGCGACTGCTTTTAATCCTTCATGAAGAACACCTAGCAATTGACGAGCAAATAATAAGGAATCATTTTCTTTTGTAACATAATGTAGAATCATAATGTTCCATGTATGACACAAACCCTAAATTATTATTTTAAGTATTATATTTTCATAAAAATAATAATTAATATTTTAAATATATTTTTTTAATTAATTTTTCCATCAATACGAACCAATTCCTAATGCTCATGAATTATTTAAGCCAAAAATAAAAATTCATGCAGTAAAGGGTTAATTTAAATTGTTTAAATTTTTGTACTCTATCTGGAGGAATTATGTTGAACTAACCAAATAGACAATTTTGTTGTTCTGACGCACGTGTCACATTTGTTTGGATTTTTAGATCTTGCATCTGTTTGGCATAAATGTGATATTTATTAAGAAACCACAAATCAAGACAAAAATATTAATAAATTCTTTCTAAATGTTAGATTACAACGTATTGTCTATATGTCAAAAAGTTGTTTTTGTCTATTTGGTTAGTTTTGTCACTCTGGCGCTGCAATCTTAAAAGGGGTTACCTATATTTGTAATATTATTTGTGGATCAGCATAAATATTACCATTTCTTTATACGTAGATAAAAATACTTTTTTTGTGAGTGCAATTATAAATTTATAAAGGCAGCAATAAAATATTAAATGCCACGCAATTCCTACTAAAATTCGTAGGATAAGGTCTTTGATCTTGTTTCTCTGTGGCAGTCTGCCGGACTGACAAAAATAGTTATCTCTAGTTTATTTATTCGCGATCTGAAGGTATTCGTACAGTGGCGCCGCACATATTCTTCACAAAACCTCAGATTCATTTGCATAAATAGAAGCAATTCAGCTAAATTACGGCCTCTATAGACATTTTTGTTGACTGTAAATTATACTTTATTATGATTGAAATGGCAGAGTATCTTGGTTCTTTTCAAATGTTTATTATTAGTTTTTTATTTAATATAAAGAAAAAATTAATTCCACTTATAGTATGTACCGTAAATACCAGATTTCACCCATCACTTTTTTGCTATGAGGTATTGTTGGTTCTAACGAAATATAGTGATAGACGTATTATTATTAATTTTAACTTACCTCAAAATGTTGTTTTTGATGTAAATTCCATTTATCCTGATATCGTTTTTCCATGACAGAAATGTCTTGGTGGAACCGTTTCCCATGTTCACCACTTACTGTACCCAGATCTTCTGGGAAGAAATGTAGATGAGAGTTCAGAAAGTGAATTTTTAAAAACATCCTACATCCCATTTCTTTGTAGGCATCAAGTAGTTCATTCACGATATCTCTGTAATTTTCAGCTGTCACATCTCCAAAAAATTTTGAAACAACTGTTTTAAAAGCTCTCCAAGCTCTTATTTCAGCTTCATTTGGCATACTGTCAAATACATCATTATTATTTCTCTTATTTGTGGGCCCACAAATATGCCTTCTTTAATTTTTGTTTCACTAATTCTCGGAAATTTGTTTTAGATACAAAAAACTTTTTCCGTTTCGATTACTTTAAAAAAATACTTCATTTAGCCCAATTTAATATGTAAAGGTGAGAAATATACGTTTTTGGGATCGACCAGTGGTTTACTTCTAACGTTTTTTAGTCCAAGAGTTAGTGCCTGACGTAGTGGCCACTCCTTCTGTTTAGTGAATTACTTAGAACTCAAAAAGTAACCAGTCTCGAGTCACGACATAAAAAATGCAACAGTTTCGGATACCTGTAGTTTACTAATGGACGCAATCTATTTTGAAGCATACTTTTAGACCTGATAAACAAGAATAATCTTAACCACTTGTATACCGTCACCGTAGATACATGTCGTGAATTGACTCAATATGAAAATGTTGCATGGTTGAAAGTAGTCGTCATGTAAGGGAGACATCCAGTGACGTTTCTCCTTATATATCACTGTCTTCAGTGTTGCGGTAGGTCGTTTGGCCAAAGTCTCTTTAGCCTTATGTTGTCGAGGTCATTTATTAAATTTTCCACAAGTTCATTTTCATGTCCAATGAGTCGGTCATTGTATTTGTTGGCAACTGTATGAATTTCTTCCATGATGAGGTCTTCATGGATCATTCTATTTGAGACGTACCAAGGTGCATTCACTAAAGCCCGGAGCGCTTTTGATTGGAATCGCTGTATTATTTTTAATCTGATCGGCTTGGCACATCCCCATAATTCAAGTCCATACGACCATATGGGCTTGAGTATGGTCTTATAAAGCAAAATTTTATTTGAAACTGTTAATTTTGATTTTCTACCAAGAAGCCAGTATATTTGGCGAAATTTTAGGTCTAACTGCTTACGTTTGGCTTGTATGTGTGTACTCCAGGTCAATCGTTGGTCTAAATGCAATCCAAGGTATTTTACTTCAGTTTTTATGGGAACCAGAATGTCGTTGATGGTTACTTGTGGGCAAGTACTGAGTCTGGTTGTAAACGTGACTTGGACAGATTTAGACTGATTTACTTTAGTTCTCCATTTATTGTACCAAGCGTATATAAGATTTAAATAACTTTGAAGAATTGCAGAAGCATCGTTAGGATCATCGTTTGTTGATAGTATAGCAACGTCATCAGTAAATGCAGCTGTCATAGTGTCGTCTGTCTCAGGTATATCTGTAGTATAAAGTAGGTAAAGGAATGGCCCAAGTACACTATCTTGGGGAACACCCGATGTTATGGGATAGTAAATTGATAGGGCTTCAGTGTATTTAACTGAGAAGTTTCTATCTGTCAAGTAGGACATAAAAAGAAAGTGATAATTGCTGGATAGAAAACACAAAATTGCGTTGCTAGGCAATTTTGTGTCTTACATCGAGTTTTAGCTTACAGCCAGTTTTAAGATTTTCATGCAACCAGGCATTAATGTGTAAAATATAAACTTAACAAAATGTACAAAGTCGTAGAATAAAAACTGTGAGAATACTCGGTACATAAATAACTGTTAAGATAATATTTATATAAACCGTAGTCATTTCTCAACAATTTAAATTAAAATTACCATGAAATAGAATAAGAGAATAGTCTGGGTTAGAGTCTAGCTAACAGTGAGTCCCACTGGTGTTCTTTGCGTTCACTTCTTCTTCCACTCCACCTCTATTCCATTATTAACCACAACATTTATAATAAATACATTCTAGTTGGTGGAATATCCAAGTAGCTTTGTGTAACAATGGACGATAGTAATACTAGTTCATCTCGTAAGCCCCCAGTGCCACCACAGCTAATTGCTAACGAGACATCGAACAGGGCTCTCTCGCACAAGAATACTCTTAATTATTTAACGATTTTACTTGGAATTATGTTTGCTTTACTTATATTTATTGCCAGATTTAAAGTTAAAAAAAAAAAATATGTGAAATGTGAATTTTTACACATTTCAAGGTTTTGTAGGTATTTAATAAGTGTAAGAAATCAACAGAAAGACATCCAGTCTAAAAATATTTGTTCTGTAATCGCATCAAAATTAACAGTTTTGATAATCATTTTTATTCGAGTTAAAAATTAACGACAGCACTTTTGAGAGAGTTTCTACTTTCAAATACCTGGGCACCATGATAAATCAGCTGAATCTGATACAGCAGGAAATTACGAATAGAATTAAAGCTGCTAATGCATCGTATTTTGCACTCTCTACACAACGAAACTCCTGTCTAGGAACACCAAGATCAGGTTATACCAAGTTAAAGTACGTTCCGTACTTATGTCTGGCTCCGAAATATGGACCTTAACAAAGTAAGATCGACAACACCTCATAGTTTTTGGAAATAAAATATTACGCAGAATCTCTGGTCTCATTCAAATTAATGGTGATTGGAGGATCAGTAGGAACAAAGATCCGAGAACTGTACTCAAGGCCGAGTATCACACAAGAACTGAGAGGCAGACGATTACAGTGGATATGACACGTGATGAGACTGAGAGAGGACAGAATGATTAGGAAGATATGGGAAGGAAGATTGAATACCCGTAGACCAGTGGGAAGACCTTGCAAGGGATGGTGAGGTCAGCTAATCGAAGATCTAACAAGTATTGGTATACAGGGTACTTGGCAAGACCTGACAATGAATAGATCAAGATGGAGGACTTATGTGAAAGAGGGCAAAACCGGACTGATACTGTCCAAAGAAGAAGAAGAAAAATGTTTATTCGTTATTTGAGTACGAGGAGCTTCCATTTAATTTTTTTAAACAACATTTAAATAATTTGACAAAAATCCCAGCGTTTTTTTCTGCGCTTCGTATTCAAGTCTTCATTAGATTAATAAGAAATATATTGATAAGTGGTTTTATTTTTTGCAATTTCAGATACGTATTTCTCACAATTAACAATGTGTTATTTGTTTTATAAGTATTTCATTGTTATAAATGATTTATTCCTCTTTGATACCTTAAAAACAAAAATTTAAAGTAATTCAAATAATAGGTCACAATGTATATTAAGTATAACAAAATAACTGAACACATAAATACAAAAAATCCATAATATTATTTGACATAATTTAGCCATAAATTAAAAAAAAATAATTAATTTTGTCAAAAATACAAAAACTGCAATATATTTCAAAAACGCAATCGGATCAAAAATTCCTCTCATACGTTTCCGGCTCAGATCAATGTACATTACATAGGTAATGTACATTGATATAATGAAATCATTATAGAATGATTTCAGATTTTTAGTTTAGTCCCTTTGGGCAAAAGGGTGCGGGACAAGAACTTTTAGCACATTTTTAGCTAAAATCGTGTTAAAGGATTCGAATTTTAAAGAACTACCTTTTGTTCTTTAATCCACGTCTTAAGAGCTTTCTTTTGATACCATACAATATATTTTTTTATCACCGACACAAAAAATCGACGTTTGCCGAAATATTAATCTGTTAAAAAATTCCTGGTTCCCATCAATGCGCATATAAAGATTTTTTCAGAGTATTTATTATCGAAATTGGCTAATCCGAATCCTTGTACCTAGACCAATAAAACCCTATTTGTTTTACCCCTTTAAGAAATATCTTCCATATGATATCTGCTGGGGTTGATTTGGGAACGAAATGTCCAAATAATGGAAGATACCCTATGTTCAAAAGCTAAATGAAAAAGGTAAATGAATCAGGTGGCAATGGATCTGAAAAACTTAAAAGTGAGAAAATGCAAGATGGTTGCACAAAATAGAAAATGGGAAATGGTCCCACGGGATAGACTGAAATGGAGAGAAGTTCTAGATAAGACTCGTAAAGGGTTTATCGGGTCAATGATACTCCTTGTATAGTTCAAAACTGTACCGTCTACGCCTACTCCATGACCCATGAACGCTATAATCCCTCCAGTGTATTAATTTTATTATTATATTTAGATTCAATAAAATATCGGTCACCTTTGTTTCGGGCAGGCTGTATATAATTTAACATGCTCTTAATTATATGTCGTGCTAGTGATTTGAGTATTTTTGTGAAATACAGGAACGGAAAGTGTTTCGTTAACATCTGTCTGTGCATATGTTTCTGTGTCACATTTATAGAACAAAAACAGCTGCACCAATGTCGATGTAATTTTGGATTTTACTCCCTGGTATTTATACTATTCGCGTAAAATAGAAACAAATCAGTTTAAATTTGTTTTTACACTATAATAACTCTTGGTTTTATCGATGTTTAAATAATATTAAAATGTTTATATACTCAGTCAATAGCATTTGAGATTTTATGTTTTTGTTTTAATATTTTCTTCTAATAATATTGCTTAGAAATGTGGCGATGGAAAGATATTGTCAATGACTTCATCCATATCGCATTATATTTTGGTTTACAATTGTATATTGGAAGACCATCTCACTTATGGTACCAACAATCTTTGTATGCCAAATTTTGGTATTATTTGTCCTTGAGCATCTAAAGCAGCGTTTCCCAACATTTTTTCATGGCGGACCGGCAAGCGACCTAGAAAAAATTTGAACCAGCAAGTTTAGAAAGTAATGTGTATCGCAAAAGTTTTATATTTTTTATTTCACTGATTACAAACGCAAAAAAAACAATAAATAAAAAATCACATATAATTAGTGAAAAAAGAAACAAATTATTACATAAGCAATTAACAGATTAAGGACCGAGATTAATAAAATCTCGGTCTATCTCGGCATAGTAAAAAAAATCTCGCGAACTGGTGCTGGTCCACGGACCGGCAGTTGGGAAACACTGATCTAAAGGAAATATTCGTGATCAATGAGGCCCCTTAATAAGTTAAGGCCTCACAAGAAATCTATCAATCATCTTTTCTGATGTTTTGTTAATTTTTTAAGGTTTTGTAGGTATGACCACCAAAAAACCTTTATAACGTCACTTATATCTGTCTGTCTGTCTGTACGGTAGAAATTATCTAACTTCTCAATACCTAGTGAGTGACTATCATCGTTCTACGTTATTATCTCTCGCAAATTTTACCTTTTTTTTATTTTTTTTTTTATTTGTATATAGACCAATTTTAGTGGGGAGTCTAAGAAATATATTTAAAGCGCCCTTTCCTATGTATTTTCATGAAAATGGCCATTTTCTGTCGGTTTTTTTGAATTTATTCAAAAACGGTAAACCGTAGCTTGTAATGGAGATTATTTTTGAGATCTACGACTCAAAATACATAAATATACAAATTTTGAAGTAAATCAGAGAGAAAA
The DNA here is from genome assembly GCA_963971575.1 of Liopterus haemorrhoidalis. Classification (NCBI taxonomy): domain Eukaryota; kingdom Metazoa; phylum Arthropoda; class Insecta; order Coleoptera; family Dytiscidae; genus Liopterus; species Liopterus haemorrhoidalis. Next base: position 42,268,978 of record OZ020619.1, read on the forward strand.
AATTTTTGCTCAGAAATTGAAAAAGTCGTAAGGGGTACCCCTTACGATTTTTTCGATTTTTGGCCATTTTCAAAGGTTTTGTTTGACGATTCGTATTTATTGTAAAAGTTGGGTTATGAAGGCCCCAATTTTTTTCTAGACTGAACAATATACGAAGATTTCAAAAATTCAAACCGCAGTTCTTTATATTTTATTGTTCTTAAGTTAGGAATTATTGAAATTTCAAAAAAAAAAAAAAAATTGAAAAATTTAAAATTTCACAAAAAATTTTTTTGTTTGAGAGTTGCTTCAAAATAAGTCCTAAGGCCCTTTAGAACCTCAGGATTTCAAAATATTCAACCGCAGTTCTCTATCTCATGTAGATTTTGAGATATGGTCTTTTGAAAAGGAAATATTTACTAATTTTCGAAACTACACGGATCGAAAAGGCGTTAACTATGGAGGGCCCTATTTTTTATCTAGGTAGAAAAAAATCTGTAGATTTCAAAAATTCAATCCGCAGGTCCTTATATTTTATTGTTCTTAAGTTAGAATTTTTTTAAATTTCAAAAGAAAAATGGAAAATAATAAATTTCACAAAAAAAATTTGTTGTTTAGGGTATGTTTTATAATATGTCCTGAGGCCCTTAGAAGGCCTTAGAGGACCCCTGAGGACCTTGGGATTTTAAAAATTTCAATCGCAGGTCCCGATCTCTTAAGAGTTAGATAGTTTTTAAGATACGACATTTCGAAAATGAAATATTTACAAATTTTCAAAACTACACGGATCAAAAAGACAACTCAGGAGAGCCTCAATTCTTATTAGGTAGATAAAAGCCTAGATTTAAAAAATTCAAACCGTAGGTTTCTATCTCTAATCCTTCAACATCAGAATCATCTCTCGAAAATTTCGATTTAATATTAACTTTATCTTCATTTTCTTAAGAAAAGTAAAAACAAACTAAGATGCCTATCTTTGTTCTTTCTTAAATCCCAAAAACACTACAATTTGGTCTGCTTTTATAGTTTTTCACAGCCGACATTGTAACAAAAATTCAACACTACAATGTACGTGAATCAGGGCTGTAGTGGAAGGTACACGGAGTACATCTTCTGTTTGTTTAGAATAATAGCGTATGCCTTATGCTTTTTAAAATATCAATGCGTTAAACAAGGTTATTCGAGACCGTATACCATCTGATTTTGATGACATAGGTATACCCTCTGCTGACTTTACGACTATAGCACTGGTAATAAGTTCAAACTTTGTCCCTTTAATAATCAACTGGCAACAAAAATCATTACTAATCGCAACCAAATAACTGGTTACTCTTTTATATTTACGATACATACGTCACTAAATAGTTATTGTGAATAAACGAACATCTGTTTATAATAAACGGACAATATACTCCATTGATACGTCTTTGTGCTTATACCATGCACTTGTGCTATGGATTTGTTATAAGTGAGGCATAACACTTGAACATAGGAACAAGTTTATTGTCCTTTGAAGGTGTTTTACCAAATTTTTTTGCATTTCGTGTCGGGTAATTTTAGTTGATGATATGTAGTGTAATATTAACATTTTTGCTAACTCTGGTTTCAAGGTACCTTCAAAACAGGTAACGAAGAAAAACCTTGGAGTCGGTCAATGTATTCTTCACTGTTGTTCCAGTCAGTGCCGTGTTGTGTTTCCATCCTCGTCTTGTCTGACGTCAAAGACAGTCGGACAGATGTTTCAATAGTTAAACAGTAACATGTAGCGCAAGGCGGTATAGGCAGATCGGCAGCTGGGCTACTACAAGAGCCAACAGTTTTAGAAGGGCCCAACTTAATGTTTTCGGTTTGGTTAGTAAAGTGAAGCCAACAGATAACCATACCGGAGTTGAAGGCCGGACAATTTGATATAATAAATATACTGTCGGTTTTGAAAATGTTTTATAGACACAGATTTTTTGGTAAACAATTGTTTTGTTACCAAAATAAAAAAAAAAATCCTTAATGAGTATGAGATTTTAATAACAGCGATCTAACAACAGATTTCTAACTGCTAATGCGTCTCATTTTCCACTCGGTCCTTTTTTCAAAACGTAACTTTTGTTTAGAAACACCAATTATGATCATCATTTTTGCAACAGTCCAAGGTAAGCTTTGCCTCTGGTTTCCAGGTTTCCTGACCATATTTTCAATCTGTGTACATTCAGGAGTAATAGGATCAGTTTTACGTCTTTTTAGGGTTTTGTAGGTATGACCAAAAAACCCTTATACCGTCATTTTGTCCTCTGTCTGTCTGTCTGTCTGTCTGTCTGTCTGTCTGTCTGTCTGTCTGTCTGTCTGTCTGTCTGTCTGTCTGTCTGTCTGTCTGTCTGTCTGTCTGTCTGTCTGTCTGTCTGTCTGTCTGTCTGTCTGTCTGTCTGTCTGTCTGTCTGTCTGTCTGTCTGTCTGTCTGTCTGTCTGTCTGTCTGTCTGTCTGTCTGTCTGTCTGTCTGTCTGTCTGTCTGTCTGTCTGTCTGTCTGTTCGGTAAAAATTGTAGCCAAACGGTTAAACCTAGAGAGTTGAAATTTGGCATGCTTATAAAACTCTGACCCGCACATAGGAAAAATACTAAAACATCTAAAAAACATATCCCCCTAAAAATATAAACAAATATGTGCTCATCGAAAAAAAAATATATTTTTTTATAATTCTGAGTAGGGTATCAAATGAAAGCCCTTGGTACGTGGATTAACGATCAAATTTTTATTTTTGCAAGATAAATTATTTTGAAGCGATTTTTGCCAAAATTGTGCAAAAAATTTTTTGTCCCACACCCTGTAGCCCAGATGGTTGAAACTAAAAATCTGAAAAAATTCTAAGTAATGTACATTGGTGTGAACCGGAATAGTTCAACAGGAATTTTTGATCAGATTAGGTTTTTGGAAAAAAACGCATTTTTTGTGATTTTTTGCTAATAATGTACACAAGTTATAGCTTTGTAACAAGCCACACTCTAACGTGTGTGCTGGTCTAGTGGAATTTGACGCTGAATTTTCACCCAAGTAACCCGATCCGATAGGGATCGAACCCTGTGAGAAGAGACTATATAATTTTTTGCTTTTTTTTTTTTAATTTTTATATTGTTTAAATTATTTTTTCAAAATTCTAATTATATTTTGGCAAATGTTGCATTTAATTTTTAAAAGCGTAAATTTAATAGCCAGTAGAAATTGTTTAAATTCTAATTTAATTCTGTTTCAATGTACACGAAATCAGAGGGGCGGAACTTATAACAACCAATGGAAGCCATAGGCGCAATTTTTAAAATTCTTAATGAACCTTGCTATATAAAAAAAATACTGTACATATTTAGAAACCTAAATAATGGTATTAGGCGTTCGAATTAAAATTAACAAATAAAATATTTTAACATAAAATTTGTTTTCGCATCCAAAATAATCATCAATAGCTTACTAAATACCTGCAAAACCCTGAAATGTGTAAAAATTCACACTTCACATCAATTTTTTTATAGAGTACACAGAAAGGCACCTACAGTTCATAACCGGTTGTCCGGTTAACCGGTTAACCGGTATGGTCCGGTTTTTGAGAGTTAGCCAAGTTTAGCCATTTGGTTAAACTCGGTTACAATATAACAATCCCATAAGTAGCCATAGCAACATGACCATTGGATTATAGTTAATTAAGCTTTGAGAAACCGGCCCTTAGTATGCCCTATACTTAACATAGGCAGTGGTCTTCAAACTTTTTCGAGTCATGGAACCCTTTACAGTCTAACAATATTCCGTAGAACCCAAAAAAAAAAACAACTATTATAGTTGAAGGTAATGGGATTCGGACCAGTCAGAAAATAAAAACAAATTTATTAACTTCGCTAACGTTTCGATTTTATTTAAATCTTCATCAGAGCTACAAAGATATATAGAAAAATAGCATTATTAAATTGGTAAGTTTATATGTATAAAATTATGATAGTGTTCAAATTTAACAAGTCAAGTAGTTAAAATAAGCATTACAAAATTGTCAGAATTTAAAATATAACATAAAATAATTATTAAATAATAAAAACATATCAAATATGAGTTAAAGAATAAACCAGTGGCGAAGGGAAACCTCCGCTAGACTTGCCCTCCCATAAAAAAATATTTAAAAATAAAATGTAAATTTAAAAAAAAAAAAATAATATTTAGATAAATCTTCAAAAATACATCAAATTATGTTCTATACAAATTTTTGTCCAAGGCTTGCTTTACTAGTTACGAATTAATTATCATGACCATGGAAACGTTACATATAAGTATGAAAAAATTGAGACTTAAAAAAATTTTAAATAATTTTACAAAAAAAATTCGAAATTTTTCGTTTTATCAAAAAACGTCTCAAATAAAACTTATTAGTTATTGCATTTATAGTAACTTTTGTTCAATAAATTTTTTCGAAATATTTTTCTGTTGCTAAATATTCGCAAAAATCTTAAAATCGACACGAGTAAACTCCCATTTCTAGTCAACCGATTTTCATAAAAAACAATAGGGTTCTTCCCATTTAATAGGAGAATTTTTTAGTACCAGAACGAACTCTTTAAGTTAAACCGTTTTTGAGTTATCGTGTATACATACAGACAGACAGACAGACAGACAGACAGACAGACAGACAGACAGACAGACAGACAGACAGACACACACACACACACACACACACACACACACACACACACACACACACACACACACACACACACACACACACACACACACACACACACACACACACACACACACACACACACACACACACACACACACACACACACACACACACACACACACACACACACACACACACACACACACACACACACACACACACACACACACACACACACACACACACACACACACACACACACACACACACACACACACACACACACACACACACACACACACACACACACACACATACGGACGGCACTTCGAAAATAGGTTTTTTGGATTCCCTGGACCATGAAACGTGGTCATCCGTCAAAATCTCGACATCGAAAATTTTCGCGATTACAATACTTGCCCCTTTATATTAAGGTCGGGCAAGTAAAAACATAATGTTAAATTTATATTACCTTAGTTAATCCGAATCCCATTACCTTCAACTATAATTACTAACTTACAGACGTAACTCATCTAATCAAAAAAAACAACGTTGATACCTATGCAGGGTAACCAGATTTCAGTTGAGGTAAACGTTAAGATTGAAAAAACTTTTGGAAACACAGTATATTTTATTAAATTTTGCTCACCTCCAAGTGATGAGCAAAGAAAAAGGTCCTCACCTCCAAAATTCAAGTAATGACTACAAAACCGGAGATTTTATAACAAAACCCGTAGCCCTAGGACTCTGGCCCGAAACCCTGAGACTCCGTGGAACGCTTGAGGACCTTGTGTGGAACCCCAGTTTGAATATCGCTAGTATAGGGTATTCCAAAACTTTAGACTTAATTTGAAATTTAATAATTTTTATCTATTAATTCGGACTTTTGGTCGTTTGGTCTTCAAAATATGTAAAAATGTTCTAAAATTTTTAATAAATGTCATTCGTTTCCATGGTTTCACATACCAACATGAAATATGAAATAACCCCAGCAAAGTCCCTTCTCGGGACAACCGAAAAGAACGAAATTTTTATGATCCGGCACATCTCTAGTCTGTAACAATCTTGTGTGCACTAACCGGAAACAACAAGCTCTGAGAACAAGCACTTATAGACGCCTAAACTGGGCAACCTTAACCAAAAGCTAAATTGGCTATAGCCTCGGGGCGTAAGCCTTTTGGGGGCGGCATTTTAGCATTTTTATTGGTGTTATGTACAGACCCGGGTACTTGCCAGGGATGCCATTGCAGAGATGAGGACATTTTTTTTGCTCTTCACTTGAATTTGGAGAGGTGAGGACCTTTTTTTTTTTGTTTTGCTCTTCACTTGGATTTGCGGAGGTGAGGATCTTTTTTTGATCTTCACTTGGATTTGGGAAAGTCAAGACCTTTGTTTTTACCGACCGCCAACATATATAAGGGAGGTATTGTGATCATACCGATTTTGACGTTTCGAGATTTCGATGGATCTCCACGAATTGAGGTCCCTACATAATGTTTTGACTATTTTTAGCATGATGTCTGTCGGTCTGTCTGTTCGTCCGTCTGTCTGTCTGTCCGTCTGTCCGTCTGTCCGTCTGTCTGTCTGTCTGTCTGTCTGTCTGTCCGTCTATCTGTGCACAAGTGCAGAGCAAATTCGGCTAAAAGGATTTTTATGAAACTTCATATTTAAGCTTCTGCCATCAATGGCACGAGTTGATCAACTTTTGGTAAAAATCGGTTGACTAAAAATGGGAGTTTACTCGTGTCGATTTTAATATTTCACAACAGAAAAATTATTAGAAAAAAATTATTGAACAAAAGTTGCTATAAAAGCAATAACTAACACCTTTATTTGAGACATTTTTTGATAAAACGAAAAAAAATTGAAATTTTTTTCGAAATTTCACTCAATTTTTTCATACTTATATGTAACGTTTCCATGGTCATGATAAATAATATCTCTGTTAGAAAATAATAGGCCAAGTTATTTCTACTCTGCTGCTAGAATGTATTTTATACAAGTACTTTATGATGCCGGTCGGTCCTGTGGTGGCCACAGCTGATTTTTTGTTTAATCATTTTATTTTATTTGCCAAGGGCGGCAAAAACATTGCTACGGTTCTGCTTATGTATTTTCTTATGAAGAGGGGCGCATTATTTTTAGTAGCCCACGGACGCCGAATATCTTAAGTCGGCCCTGCGCCTAAAACAACAATCTTTCTACGTATTCGTCAGCTTTGGGGTCGACTCAGCCTCAAGTATTTAATACTTAAAATGAGTACCTGTTTATACAGGGGTAATGAGACCGGTTGAAACGTCACACTGACCACGTGGATTTCATATCTATGACCGGCGGTCTAGAAACGAAGAACTTACCTTCTCTGCCCCTTATACGTCTATCTAGGCGTTGGGGAACCTATTATTATTATTATATATTACATATTAATACCCTATCTGTATGTGTCCATCCTTTCAATTTTGTTTGCACCCACATATAAATTAATATATAACGAAGAATTCTTATCCGTATCGCCTTTCAAAAATGTTTTAAAGGTATGTCGTGTAAAATTTTTTCACCTCAATGTCAATACTTTCCAATAAAGCATTTTCTTTGTTACGCGTCTCGAAAAATCGTTTTTTAACAGTACTTTTCAATAAGAAATTCCTCGTATCCAAGGGCTCGTCTATACGGATGACGGTGGCGGTATCGAGGAGCTTTAAAACCAGTACACACAGTACTAAAGTGGCAGAGACGTCGATGTAATGGATTTTGATATTGAGGGAGTAACTCATTAGTTGATTATGATGGAGGGTTAGACGTTTCAGAGGGTTGTTTAGCAGCGCCATTATGATGACGTCATCGAAAAATATATACAAAAAAAATCACCTTTGTTTAGAAATCATAGCTAATATTGATCCAGATATGATTAATAGATTATTTCAGACACAAATTTTATCATTTTTAGAATAATATTATACCAGGTCTACAAGTATGAAATGTGGATTTTTTCAAACTTGCCGCGCAAACAGAGTGTATAGTTCAAATTTTCAACACATATGGCATTTTGTTAAGTTATCATTAAGTGTCAAATGCGTATAGGTTATAATTTGAAAAGTGATCATGTAGTTTGGTTTTACTGTGTTAAAAATGTCAGATTTTGTGCCAAATAAAGAGCATTTGCGGACAGTACTAATGTTTTGTTTTCATTTGAAAAAAACTGCTGCTGAATCATACCGACTGCTTCAAAAAGCTTATGGTGAATATACTCCATCGCAAGATACGTGTGAACGATGGTTTCGGCGTTTCAAAAGTGGTGACTTTGATCTTACAGACAAAGAACATGGAAAACCTCCAAAAAAATATGAAGATACAAAATTGGAAACATTGCTACAGGAAGACGATAGTCAATCACAAAAACAAATGGCAGAGCAGTTAGGCGTTAGTCAACAAGCTGTTTCCAATCGCCTACGAGAGATGGGTAAGATCCAGAAAGTCGGTAGTTGGGTTCCACATGCATTGAATGAGAGGCAGATGGAAAAACGCAAAAACACTTGTGAAATTTTGCTTGCACGGTACAAAAGAAAGTCTTTTTTGCATCGTATCGTTACTGGCGATGAAAAATGGATTTATTTTGAAAATCCCAAACGCAAAAAATCATGGGTTAACCCAGGCTCACCATCCACATCAACTGCAAGAGCGAATCGCTTTGGCAAAAAGACAATGCTCTGTACTTGGTGGGACCAAAAGGGTGTGGTCTATTATGAATTGTTAAAACCTGGTGAAACAGTTAATACCCAACGCTACCAACAACAACTGATCGAATTGAACCATTCGCTGCTCTTAAAACGACCAGAATACGAAAGAAGACAGCACAAGGTAATCTTTCTTCACGATAACGCTCCATCACATAAGGCAAAAGCAGTTTGCAACACATTGGAGGCACTTAAGTGGGCTTACCATGCCGCTTACTTACCAGACTTGTTCGCATCGATGGGTCACGCACTTGCCGAGCAGCACTTTTGTTCATATGAAAATGTGAAAGAATGGCTAGATGAATGGGGAAAGGAGAAGAGTTCTACTGGCGAGGTATTCACAAATTGCCTGAAAGATGGGAAAAATGTATAACTTCTAATGGAGCATACTTTGAATAAATAAACTTTTACTGTTCTTTTGAGTTTAATATGTTTATTTAAAAAAAAAAAAAAAACGCATTTCATACTTGTAGACCTGGTAAAATATAAGTGATGACCTAAAAAAAATCCTCACTTCTAAAATACGAGTGATGCCTTAACAAAAGAGGTTCTCACTACTAATTACAAGTGTTGACCAAAAAAAAAAGGTCCTCACTTCTATAATACAACTGATGACCTAAAAAAAAAGGTATTCGTAACCAAATCACCGTGTAAATCTTCTTTTATTCAGACAGTGTTATTTTTAAGAAATATTATTTTTTCAGTGTTAAAATTAACACTACTTTAACACTGTAGTTTAACCAGTATGTAAGTGTAAATATTACACTAAATTTAACCAAAAAAGAAATGTAAATAATTAACACGAAAAGCGAGGGACTTTGTGGGAAAATAATATAAAAAAAGTTACTTTATGGTAGTAAACAGTTCTAAAACAGCGTTTCCCAACCCCCGGTCCGTTAGATATTTTTGCCGGTCCGCGATAATTTGTTACAAATTCTTTTGTAGTTTAAAATTTAAATTTATATTATTTATAAAAAGTGCAAGTTGTGTTGTGTGACTAATGCTATATTTCATATTTTAAACAGTATTTCAAATAGGTTATTAAAAGCGATCGTGAATCAGGAAGCGTATAATTTTATCTACTTTTCTCCTCAGCTAACAGTTATAATTAAATGAAAATAAAAGTTCCGAATCGTACATGCATGCTAGTCATATGGCGTTCATTTATATTTTTGAATACTTTATTAGGAAGGGAACAAATAAATAATTAATTTATTTTTTAACACGCTCTACTTGGGAAAAACATATGCGGGACAACATATGAAACTATTGTTGAGGGGGATGAACAATAAATTAGATTCTCAACTGAGTAACTCTATATTTAACAACCAGAAGCACTTTCCCAAATTCCGGAACCAGGATATTTTACGCCTTGCTGCCAAAATGTAAGTGATGAGCAAAAAAAAAAGGTCCTCACCTTCGCAATGTGGCGCCCCTTACTCAAGCTCGTCAGCGCCCTTTTCCTTAGTGGGCTAGGGGCCGACGCCCCCCCCCCCCTTACTGCGGCTCTGGTGGTGACACATATGCCCTGCATTGCTAAGGTCTCGGGTCGAATCCTGCTCAAGCATTGAATTTTCATGAAAATATAGAATTGTCCTGGCTAGTTGCCTTAGTAGCAAAGGCCATAAATGTGTAATAAAATAAATTTAAAAAAACTTCGGATGATTTTATTGTTGATATGGTCCAACCAGGAGGTTCTGTCTACAATTTAGTTATGATTTCAAATAACTAAACTATTTTCCGTAATTTAAATTAATTCCTTTTTACAATGCATCAAAATATAACAGTCTATACCGGAAGCAGTTTTTTATAAACAAACGACAGATAATTATTTCCTGTGATCATATGAGCACGTTTGTCAAATTTGTCATTTAAATGACTCCACCTTTGTTAAATCAATAATCAAAATTACTATCCACACATTTACTTTTGTTTATTTAAATTATATGTAATGAATGTTTTGATTTTAATAAAATTTTCTTTGTTTTAGGTAAGAATTAATTTTGTATCCATTATGGTTGACAAAATTAATAGATCGTACGTTCTGTGAGATGATTGCCGTGGTTTTATTTTCTCATGCAACACTGTTTTTAATCACTGGTAAGAAATACATGATTGATTTTACTTGTATAAGATGAATAAAAAGAGAGTGACGTTTTAACCCAGTGTAATTTACACCAGGGACTGTTCATTGGCCTGTTCGTTTTGTCCATTTTTACCATCGAGTTCTTGCGCAAGGCCAGCCACTTCAGTTCAATTCTTTTTACCATTCTCTAAAGAGAAGATATGCAGATTCTGGCATGCAGGCATGAAATTTATAAAACATACTGTTTCTTCAAATAACTGACAAGAAAATGGATTAATATTTAGTTTTTAACTATTTTTTTAGGTTTATAAAGTTTAATAATGTAAGTGTAGGATGTTATGGATGCAGGGTTTCAACTGAAACAGTGGTTACTAACCTTTTTTGACTTGCGTACCCTTGGCAGCCCGTTTACCTAAATTGTACCCCTTATATTAGAAGATTCTTTATAATTGTGCGTAATTGTGACAATATTGGAAGATTTTTGATTTGAATGATAAACATACACGCAGTAAAAAGTATTTAGACTTCTTTTCTTAAATTCATCACTTTACTTATTGTAAAAACAGCCTCTCGCTAGAGGAATACGCGTTAATTTGAGGTACAATAGTTACGACGGAATAGTTAAGAGTTAAGGAAACGACCAACTCTATATCGGGTTTAACATCTATGAATACAGTTGTCTATGTTTAATACAGTGGCGCAGCCAAGGGGGGGGGGGCGACGGGCCTGGGCCCTTCTTAGGACCAGCAGATTACATGGCGCTGCTTGGAGAGTTGAAGATAAAATTTGTTAACCACAACAGTAGTTAATTTTTCAATTACTTCATTGTAAACAATATTGGCATTTTTTTTTCGTATAAATATTTTTTTATGATTGCCTACTCTTGATAAAGTGACATAATTATTGTTCAAGTGAAAATAGATCACTTTCCAAATATGCTCCAACGAATTATATGAAGGGGAGCGTTGATCCTTCCCCCCTGACACATCGACTACAATATTCGCCCAGTCAAATGATAAAACTGTTTTAAACAACTAATTACTCGATTCAAATAAGATAAAGTCGAAATCTGACTTCGGTATAACCTTCAGAACGTAATTTTGAAATGACACCTCAAACGTGAAATAGAGTAGAAATAGTAGAAATATAATAAAGAGAGTAGTTTTGGAGACAATCGCGCTCTTAAAATCGGTATTTGGTTTTATTTTGTAGATAAATGTGAATATTAATAGGTATTTTTGAAATTATGATGTTTTTCACACAAAAAGGACTGATATAAGTTATACTGAACAACAGTGGCGTATTCAGAGGAGGGGGGGCATAAGCACTCTCTGAAGGTCCAATGAAATGAAAATTTAACAAATTTATCATAATCGTACAGCAAAATAACTTATGTATTTTACAATAATAATAAGCTATATTTTATTATGATTAGTGTTGAAATTAACAGAAAATGGATATGTACATGTTATTTTTAGGTTTTCGTAGATATAATCAAGAAATCCTTATTCCGTCATATGAGTCTGTTCCTTCGGTACAAATTGTGGACAAGCGGCTGATTTAGAGAACTGAAAAGTAAGACAAATATTGAGATCAAAAATATATCCCGCGAAAAATGTAAATAAATATGTATTTATCGAAGAAAAAAATCAAGTGAAAGTTTTTGATACATGGATTAACAATTAAATTTTTTTTTATCAACAAATAATGGAATTGTTTTTATAAATAGAAAAGGGGAAGGGAGTATATTTTACATTTTTAAATATTTTTTTTTTTTCCCCTAAATAAGCTCAAGTGATTTTGATTACCGCTTCAGGGGCCACAAAAAATGAGGTTGAGGGCTGTATGCGGCTCGCGTGCCCTCTAAATTTGATTCGGCCCTCCCCAAGACAAAATTCTGGCTGCGCCATTGGTTTAATACTAAAAGTGATCCCTACAATATCCAATATTAACGATTCTAGGAAAATAGTGTTTTGTAGTGCATTTTAGTATTCTAGTCCTTAATATCTGTGTAAACAATGGCTTTATAATCCAGACTAAATCCATCCTAATTGGAATATCATAGTAACACTCTAGAACATTGCAAGGTATTATTTGTAAATTTCTACACTGGATTATAGGTTTTTATTCTCGGATTTGTAATTGTAATAGCAATTATATGATATTGTTTAATTTTTGGAATGATTTGGATGTGTAAAAAATTGTTTTTTTTTTTGTGTGATAAATCTTTTACCCTTGACTAAAAGATAATCTCCCCGTCTATGTTTGAAGCTGAGTCTGAACCTTTTGGATGCAAGGATCAGACCCGCATTAGTGAATCCCGTAGCAGGTAACATATCTCGGTATATGGGGATCTCTGAACACAGACATCAGACAGAGCCTCTGTAACCTTTGTGCCACTGTTCCCCTTCAACTGTTCCAGTGACAACAAAACTTCTTGAGCTGCGTTCAGAGCTCTTTAAATTAGTTGACTGTTCACTGTGCATTGTGGATAAGTTTAGTAGATGGTTTTAACGTTCAAGGCAGCGTTTACAGTTAAGGAAATTAGTGGGTTACGAACATGGTGACCAGATTTTAGCTGAGGTAAACAGTAAGATTGAAAAAAAAAAATAGTAATACAGTATATTTTATTCAATTTTGCTCACCTCCAAAAAATACAAGTGATGAAAAAAAAGGTCTTGACCTCCAAACTACAAACCCGTAGATTTTATAACAAAACTAGACGTCGATACTGTAATTGGTACAAATTTGGCGAATAATAAGGACTAAATAATTAGAAAATATTCTTAAAATTTTATTTATAGTGAAAGAAAGAAAATGGGAACAGTTTTGATTACATTTTAATGCATTGGAGTGTTAAAATAAAAATACAAAATAATTTAAGGATTAAATGATCGTTTGTAAGATCTTCTGGAGTGCACCATTCCCGATAAGTCTCTTTTAATACTCCAACAGTAGTCAGCCATCATATGAGTATCCCACCTTCCTTGATAACGTCTCTCCATCTCTTTTAAATCCTGATGGAAAATTTTTCCGAGCGCCACGAAAGACTGCCATGCATTCTTCTCCATATCATCCATATTTACAGTGAAATGTGGATCATTCACTAATTTTCTAATTTGTGGTCCGTCAATAATACCATCTTTTAGCTTCTCATTACTCAGACTTTGAAATGTTTCAAATATATATTTGAAACAGTCACCATCTTTGTTCAACGCTTTTACAAACTGCTTCATTAGACCCAGTTTAATATAAAGAGGGGGGGGGGAAGGATTTTTTCGCTCCACCAAAGGTTCGTGTATTATGTTTGGGTCTCCAACATTTAAATCTATTCTCACCGGCCAATTTTATTTATTTTTTATTGAGTCCAATGCTTATCTCCCGCTCTGCTGTCCCACAAACACAAAAAACATGGATATTTTGTGAATCCACCTTGTTGGCCAAGTAAAAAGTTTACCATTTTCTACACAGATGATCCACTTACGTTCGCTATACTTAACGAAACGGCGTTCCTACGAAATATATTGGACAAAAAGAACGAAGTTGAAATTAAAGTAGACGTATATCAGAACGTGAAAAGGTGAAAAAAGTCAAAATACGATAGAACAAAAATTTAACGTGATTTGACGGCAGAAACTGTTAACATTTTTGAAATCAGCTCCCCAAAATTAGTTAAAAACAAGTATCAGATCTAAATCAGCAAAAAAAGTTTAAATTTTTTGACCAGTGTTATCTTTTCATAATTTGCTAAAATTGTCAAGATGTTCTTTTCGTTTTATTCGAGAAACAGATCTTGGTAATGTGTGCGTTTAAGAATAATCTTGTAATCTAATAAGTAATAAATAGAGTGGGTATGATGTGGGTGACCTGAATGATGTACCCAGATGATGACATGATGACAGCAACCACAACACTCACGCCATCTTCTCATTTTGAAAGTTCGTGAAATACCATTGATCCTATTTAAAAGGTAATCACAATTTGCCACTCAATTCATTACCGTCATATTTATATGTATAAATAAATACTCGAGTTTTACCATCAAATGTACACTCGTGTTATATTATGTTGTATATGTTTGGTCGACGATAATCCACCCAAATTTTACGTACATTAACGAGCTAATTTATTAGTAATAAATCATTTGTTATTTATAAATTTGATTTTATTTCATTATTTGCAAAATAATAAATAAAATTTAACATTTATCACACGAAATAAAATCTGTGTTGTTTATAAAACGTTTAGTTTTTTACATTTTGTGATTTAAAACTTTGATAAAACATTATTTCGATTTATAGATAACAACGGAAAAAATATGAAAAATTTTGTTGAATCATAAAATGGCAAATGTACTTTATTTTCATAAAATTATTCTTGCTCAGGTATTTGGATATAAACAAGTCATGTTTTCAGGATTTCGTAGGTATAACCAAGAACTGACACGCTCGAATACGCAGTCTGGGGGTCAAATATTGTACTAGGCGCTCTGAACTTATTACATATGTTCTAGTGTTGAATTTTTGTTAGAATGTCGTTAGAAGTGGTGAAAAACTATAAAAGTAGAACAAATTGTAGTGTTTTTGGCTGGCATCCAAGACAGGACAAAGACAGGCATCTTAGTTTTTTTCTTTTTTTAAGAAAAATGGAGGGAAAGTTAATATTCTGTAACTCAGTTACTATGATCATATTAACTAAATTTGTCACTATAAGCAAGGTCAGTTACATGAATGAAAGTCATTATACTTTTATAATATTTTCAGACCAATTCTGTAACTCAGTTACTATGATCATAGGAACTAAATCTGTCACTGGGAGCAAGGTCAGTTACTATCATGAATGAAAGTCATTATATTTTTTATAATATTTTATCTTGTAGTAACGTTACTACACAGTAAATTTTTACAGAATTGATCTGTATGTCTTGTAGTAACGTTACTACACAGTAACTTTTTACACAATTGATCTGATTAAGTCCAGATTGGGAAAATATTTGGTTATGGACAGGAGGAAGGCATGAGAATATATTTTGAGTTAAAAAGTAACTGATACTATGCGAGTTTGTTCATTAAAT
The DNA here is from genome assembly GCA_963971575.1 of Liopterus haemorrhoidalis. Classification (NCBI taxonomy): domain Eukaryota; kingdom Metazoa; phylum Arthropoda; class Insecta; order Coleoptera; family Dytiscidae; genus Liopterus; species Liopterus haemorrhoidalis. The sequence goes on from OZ020619.1 coordinate 42,284,499, forward strand.
TTGTCGCAGAAAAACAAAACTGCACTAATATGCTTGCACCTGCAAGTTGCATTTTTAACTTTTAACTGCTCCTATCCAAGTAAAACTAATTTTATTTCATGATGCAATGAACATAATGCACTTGTTTGCAAACAGAATCCATATATTGTAAATTCAGATGACCGACACTCAGATGTACCACATAAAATTACGTGCCCTGCATTTAACACCTTCTCAACTACAAATTACATGTCAATAAATCTACTGAAAAAAATACTGTAATTTGATGCGTACCTTCTGTTATACACCTCGATATATGTGTAGCGCTTAAAAATTAAAAAAATTCGCAAATATTTACTTGCATTTTCATAAAATAAAAATGTACTTTGCTTAAATTAACCTGTTCGCTATTAGCATATTGACAGCTGAGTACTAAAGACAACAGCCATATTGCCTTGGAGCACAGCACCGCCACCGGTAATGTCACTTCTTAAATCGAATTTTCACTCAATCAATTTATTGTCACTTACAAACAAAACCCTGTAATGTGTGAAAATTCACGTTTTTTATTTTATATCATTCAAAGTTTTATGGCCAGTCTTTAAGTAATATTAATTCCCCCATTTGAATGAAAATATAGTCCTGCTTCTTTGGAATTTTCTTGTCAGAGTTCCAAGGATTCTGGTGATAACACAATTTTATAAATCTAATTAAATGACCTCGAGCGACCCCCAGACAAGGGTGCGTAGCTCAGAATGCAGAGACAAATGTTTGCTGTCAGTCTACACAAAAAAATCTAAACAAAACTTACACAATAAATTCAGAAAAATCCTCGACAGAAAATGAATAAACCATTACGAGATTTTAGTTCGAGTAAAAAAAGGCTGTTTACTAATTTTTAACAATTTCAACTACGGAAAGTTTTAACAATAACCGAAAAAACAATTTTTTGTTTGTCTCTGATTTTGTAATTTTTTAAAAACAATAGCTGTTTAGTCGAATGTCATATAGAACTTTCGTCATAAGAAAATTGGAAGCTATGGGTTAAAATTATTGTTACAAAAACACATTGACTTTCACGTGATTGCCATCCAAGATGGTGATATTTTCAGAGAATATCTCTCCAAGAAATATCAATCTTTTCAACGTTTTTGGCAAGGCTGTGGAGTTGGTAAAAAAAAAAAATCCGACTCCGACTCCAACTCTAGAATTTTGGTATTTTGTATCCGAGTTCCAATATAATATAAATTTAAATAAATGAAGAAGTACGGTCTATTCCAAACGATTAGGCGGAACTAGATTTTCAAATCAAGTTATTTTTAGATTGATTGAAGCTTTTGATAATTTTGTTCAGGAAAAGCCAACTTCAATATATAAAAAAATAGCTAATGACAACTTACAAAAATGAAAATTCCAGTTAGTTACGTCGTTACGTCTAATCGTTTGGAATAGCCTGTATTCATTTATTTGTTTATTTATTTCGTGGTTTTTAATTTTAAATTATTTGTTACTGCAATAACAATAGTACAAAGAAAAAAAAAAAAAAACATTAGCCCAGTTTGAAGCAAAATCGATATATATTTATATAAATGTGAAAGTCTGTCTATCTGTCTCTCTGTCTGTACGGTAGAAATTGTGGCCAAACAGCTGTACAAACTCTTTAATCCGCATATTTCCTATATGTGGATTTTCCTAACTATTGAGAACTTGAAAAAAAAAACAAATAAAATATATATTCAAGAAAATAAATATTTTTAAAATTTTTGAATGGGTTATCAAATTTAACCTGTTAATACGTGAATAAATCAACAAATTTTTGTTTTTGCAATATCAATTTTTTTTACGAAATTTTCGTCAAAAATGCGTCAAAAAATTCCTCCCCCACCCTGTTTCTCAGAGGAATTGATCTAAAAATTTGAAAAATCTTCGACAATGTAACTTGATGGGAACCGGAGTAGTTCAACTGGAATTTTTGATCAGATGAGTTTTTTGAAAAATATCAATTTTTTTGTGTCTGTAAGTTAAGCTAATTAAGTCTGTGATTTGGCGGTCAATTTCTCCTGGTATAAACAACTGTACCTTTGTGTTTGTACCTTGGGACTATTCTAGCTTTATAATATGGGACTGTTAATATATCGTAACAGACGTTATAAACGCAAATGATTATTTTGTGGTAAAATACTAAAATTGAAGAAGAATGAACCTTCATCCGAGAAGAAGATGACATATGAAATAAGCAAGGATGACCTAATTATGGTTTTATTTGAGCTAAAAGCAATCTCAAAAATTGGTTTTAGCTAACAACTTCATGGGATAAAACGTTTCATAATAGGCTTAATGATTTATAATAATGCCCTTTGGTACAAATTTAGTTGTCCCAATGTACCTTAACTCTCCTTGTATCATGGGACAATTTTAATTGTAAAAGAAGCATTATTTTCGTTAGCATTTATAAATATATCATCATCATCATTAGCGCAACAGCCCGAAGTGAGCCAAGGCCTCCTGTTTCCAGGTTTCATGACCAAGTTTTCAATCTATGTACATTCAGGAGTAATATGGTCAGTATTACATCCATTTTATTTTAGCGTACACAGAAAGGCACCTACAGTTTAAAGCCTATTGCAACGTTGCGAACGGCTAAGCAGAATCTGTAATTTATATAAATATTTTTACACAAATTATTTGACATAAGCAGGAAATGAACTCACGTTCGTGCCTTTGCCTTCCTAGCGGTCAAATAGCAGGTACAGACGATTTAACGTTTGCAGCTACAGGCTTGCTTAAAAAGCTTGCTTGATTGTGTTTTTCTTTTATCGAAAATTATACAAATAAAAGTTATTGAAAAAAATGTAAAAAGTGTTCGAAGGTAAACCACTCTTCCGTACCTACAATATATATCTGACTGACTGTAGAAGTCTCTAGATGGAAGACAAATCTTCAAAAATTATACAAATTTATGATTTTTATATGTACACATAATTTGTTATCTCTTAATAAATACCTACAAAACACTGAAAGCTGTGAAAATTCACTCTTAAAATACTTTTTTTCATCTTCTATTTCATAGAGTTAATACCAAAATATTGCAGGATCAATGAACCCTAGTGTTAAAGGATAATCTTGGTTTATCATTGATCACCGATTAATACAACATAACATGGAAACTATTACAGCATTTACAACTAAAACAGTCCAACTACTCGGGTTCTAATATCTTGTTAATTTGCAGCATAACATCTAATATTTACTCCGTACCGTACCGAGTATACAGATATCGAAATCAATAGCGTAATTGTTAAATTAATAGAATCATAGTACATTGCGTTACCCCCCAGGCGAGAAGATAAGCCGAATCGCGTTATTGCACATGGATGTCTAACAATTATTAGACGTTCAGAATAGACAATCGTTTAGGTTTGGCTATAAATTATAACTAAAAATTAAACAGGATTTATTACTTGGGGGATCGTGGGAATGCAAGAAATAAATGGATTAGTACCATTTCCTACCCAAAGAAAAGCAGCTCCGTATCTTTAGGGTTTGTGGATCTAGATCATTTGCAAACCCATTGTCTATAAATTTTCATTTTGTCTTAATTAATTTCCTTTGTAAATTAATCCTATTTTTTAAACTAACATTTTATTAATTCATTGACTTTCAAACGCTTTATTATTTTCAATTTTACGAAAACAAACCAAGAGGAAATTTGGATTTTAATAGTTTGCACCTTTGAAATTGTATGTCATGGTGGTATTACAGAAATAATATCACAATATTTCGTATGTCATGTTGAAAAATTGATGTGAAGTGTGAATTTTCACATATTTCAGGGTTTCGCAGCTATTTAGTAAGTGAATAATGATTATTTGGGATGCAAAAACAAATTTTATGTTAAAATATTTTTTTTTTGTCTAATTTTAATTCGAATGCCTAATACCATTATGTAGGTTTCTAAATATGTGCAGTATTTTTTTTTGTATAGCAAGGTTCAATAAGATTTTGAAAATTGCGCTTATGGCTTCCATTGGTTGTTTTAGTCATAAGCTCCGCCCTTCTGATTTCGTGTATTTATAGGAATATATATAGCAGTATAGAAGTAATATATTTAGGCACTAACATGATAAAGACATTATAACAGATGACATAACATATATTTTCTATATTTTATTTTTTTACTTGTATCCATGGTATTATATATAAGTTACTAAGTCCAAGAGTATTCAATTTCAACAATTTCCACTGGTTATTAAATTTACGCTTTTAAAAATTAAATGCAACATTTGCCCAAATATAACATAAAATAGAATTTTGAAAAAATAATTTAAACAAAATAAGAATGAAAAAAAAAACAGAAAAAATGAAATTGCCTCGAGGCCGGATTGAACTCGAGTTTGCAAATTAGAACGCTAGTATTCTAAGCATTACACCATCGAAGCGCTCTGTGTACTGTACTACATAATATCATTAAATATTTTACATGGTCAAGCAAAAAACACAAAAAATGCGTTATTTTCCGAAAACATAATCTGATCAAAAATTCCTGTAGTACTATTCCGGTTTACACAAATGTACATTACTTAGTATTTTTTCAGATTTTTAGTTTAAACCATCTGGGCTACAAGGTGTGGGACAAAATTTTTTTTGCAGAATTTTGGCAAAAATCGCCTCAAAATAATTTATTTTGCAAAAATAAAAATTTGATCGTTAATCCACGTACCAAGGGCTTTCATTTGATACCCTACTCATTAAAAAAATATTATTTTTTTTCGATGAGCGCATATTTGTTTATATTTTTAGGGGGATATGTTTTTTAGATGTTTTAGTATTTTTCCTATGTGCGGGTCAAAGAGTTGTATACGCATGCCAAATTTCAACTCTCTAGGTTTAGCCATTTGGCTACAATTTTTACCGAACAGACAGACAGACAGATAGACAGACAGACAGACGACAAAATTACGGTATAAGGGTTTTTTGGTCATATCTACAAAACCCTAAAAACACATGCTTAACTATACGTATACACAGACAGTATACTTTTTAGAAGTTTTCGCTTTATTACCGCTAGAGGATACGCGTTAACTTGAGTCACTTATGCCTTGTGATTGGTTCATTTAACGGAGTGTTCACATAATCGAACAAAATCGTAAATTTTGTCTATAACCCGAACCATTCTATAATTTTGTTTATTTCACACACTTGCTGAGGTGACCTACACATCTAAAAATAAAAACCATATAACGTAATAATATTAATTAGCAACGAAAAAATCATCTAAAAACATTGAAGGTTGACTTTCGATTTCTTCAAATAATACATTATTACTAACTACGGAACTTAGAGCAAAAATTAATAAACTCATGGTCTTCCTTAAATGAAATGTCCTTCAAATATGCAACAAATTTGTTACCAACTCATATCGAAAAAGTCAATAACCGACATTTTTGCCCATCCCATAAGACCGTGGTATATTCTTTGTCCAATGTTGAAAGTCTATGGTACGTTTCAATGTCAAGGCTATAGTGTATGAATTACATTTAGAGTGAAAGGCATGGATTAAAAAAAAAACTTGACATAATGAATGGAACAACGACTTGTGTTTTTTTTTTGTTGAGTTGAATTTTAGGAAACTAGAAGCTACCTGGGTGTTGTTTTAAGTTGGAAATTATGATTCAAAGATTGTGATTTCATGGTTTAACAAATAAAATGTATTATATTGTTACGTGATTACAATAAAACAAGAGATTTGGTTGTGATTTCACAACTTAATTCAACTACTTATACAGGGTGTTCTTATTTCTTTTCTAATGGGTGATAATACAGATCAAAAGAAGGCGAAAAACCTTAAAACATCTTAGTAAATATTAAAGGATATATTAATTTTTTAAGTTTTTAATTTTTGGGGTTTTTCCGCTATAACTCTCCATATTTATCCAATCAAAAAAATGCATTTAGATAAAAGATTTGTCTTCTTATTCTTAACAATATTTGTAATATAAGGTTTAGCTGTTGTCAATAATAAGGGAGTAATTTAAATTTTTAATTTTTGGGGGTTACCGCCATAACGCTCCAAATATTTATCCAATCAAAAAAATGCATTTAGATAAAAGATTTGTCTTCTTATTCTTAACAATATTTGTTATATAAGTTTTTGCTGTTAAGTCAATAATAAGGGAGTAATTTAAATTTTTAATTTTTGGGGGTTACCGCCATAACGCTCCAAATATTTATCCAATCAAAAAAATGCATTTAGATAAAAGATTTGTCTCGTTATTCTTAACAATATTTGTAACAAAAGTTTTTGGTGTTAAGTCAATATTAGGGGGCAATTTAAATTTTCAATTTTTAGGGTTTTCCGCCATAACTCTCCGAATATTTATCAAATCAAAAAAATGCATTTGAATAAAAGATTTGTCTTCTTATTCTTAACAATATTTGTTACATACATTTTTCTGTTAAGTCAATAATAAGGGAGTAATATAAAGTTTAATTTTTGGAGTTTTCGGCTATAACTCTCCAAATATTTATCCAATCAAAAAAATGCATTTAGATAAAAGATTTGTCTCGTTATTCTTAACAATATTTGTAACAAAAGTTTTTGGTGTTAAGTCAATATTAGGGGGCAATTTAAATTTTAAATTTTTAGGGTTTTCCGCCATAACTCCAAATATTTATCAAATCAAAAAAATGCATTTGGATAAAAGATTTGTCTTCTTATTCTTAACAATATTTGTTACATACATTTTTCTGTTAAGTCAATAATAAGGGAGTAATATAAAGTTTAATTTTTGGAGTTTTCGGCTATAGCTCTCCAAATATTTATCCAATCAAAAAAATGCATTTTGGTAAAATATTTGTCTTCTTATTCTTAACAATATTTGTTATATAAATTTTTCTGTTAAGTCAATAATAAGGGAGTAATATAAAGTTTTAGTTTTTGGAGTTTTCGGCTATAACTCTCCAAATATTTATCCAATCAAAAAAATGCATTTAGATAAAAGATTTGTCTGTCTTCTTATTCTTAACAATATTTGTTATATAAATTTTTGCTGTTAAGTCAATAATAAGGGAGTAATATAAAGTTTTAGTTTTTGGAGTTTTCGGCTATAACTCTCCAAATATTTATCCAATCAAAAAGTGCATTTAGATAAAAGATTTGTCTTCTTATTCTTAACAATATTTGTTATATAAATTTTAGCTGTTAAGTCAATAATGGAGTAATTTAAATTTTTTATTTTTGGTGTTAAATTAGATGAATTTAAACATTACAGCCGTTTGTTATTTTTGGGTTTCTTAGTTATACCCAGGACCGTCTTAGGCCATGCAGGGGTTTTTGGGCACACAAAGTTTGGGGCCCTTTTAGAAAGTTAAAAAACAAATGTGAATTAAAACACTAGTCTGTACTTTTATTTAGTGACTTTATTGGTTATTATGGTTAGCTTTATACAAATCAAATATAAGTGAAGTGATTACTATTTTGAGAATTGGACTTACGTTAATGATGATGGTTTCTTGCGGGATTTCTGTTGTGCAAAATATTCTATTATGTCCTCAAAGTCTCATTTTTGAAGGATATCACTTTATATGCACATGATTGACAAATTAGTAAGTCGTTCTTGTAACATACAGACCAATTCTGTAACTCTATGATCATAGTAACTAAATTTGTCACTATGAGCAAGGTCAGTTACTATCATGAATGAAAGTCATTATACTTTTATAATATTTTATCTTGTAGTAACGTTACTACACTGTAACTTTTTACAGAATCTGATAGTCGTTCATAATTCATTTTTTATTCTTTTTAGCTGTGAAAATGAGCGCTCTCCACTACAATTGGTGACCATTAAGCAAAGGAACATCCTTGTAGCTACTTCCACACTCGGGAAAATTTCTTATTATTTATCTGCTTTTATTAGAGTATGTAAGGCTGAGATACTCAAGTCCATCGATACATTTGCAAGGTTTTTTAATAAAAGTAGTAAAATTGTAGTAAAATTGCACTAAAAATTGAGCTGCTCTTTTTAGGGTTCTGTAGGTATGACCAAAAAACCCTTATACCGTCATTTTGTCGTCTGTCTGTCTGTCTGTCTGTCTATCTGTCTGTCTGTCTGTCTGTCTGTCTGTTCGGTAAAAATTGTAGCCAAACGGCTAAACCTAGAGAGTTGAAATTTGGCATGCTTATACAACTCTTTGACCCGCACATAGGAAAAATACTAAAATATCTAAAAAACATACCCCCCTAAAAATATAAACAAATATGTGCTCATCGAAAACAAAAATATTTTTTTTTAATTCTGAGTAGGGTATCAAATGAAAGCCCTTAGTACGTGGATTAACGATCAAATTTTTATTTTTGCAAAATAAATTATTTTGATGCGATTTTTGCCAAAAATGTGCAAAAAAAATTTTGTCCCACACCCTGTAGCCCAGATGGTTTAAACTAAAAATCTAAAAAAATTCTAAGTAATGTATATTGGTGTGAACCGAAATAGTACAACAGGAATTTTTGATCAGATTATGTTTTTGGAAAATAACGCATTTTTTGTGGTTTTTGGTTCACAAAGTACAAAAGTTATACCAATGTAAGACACTTACATGCATAGCGTTCGATGGCTACATGCGTTAGAGCGCTCTTAAACTGGCTGGAAAACGAAGGGTTTCGAGTTCGAGTACACGGAGTGAATTTTATTTTTTCTGTTTTTTTTTTTTTTTCATTTTTATTATGTTGAAATTATTTTGTCAAAATTCTTGTTATATTTTGACAAATGTTGTATTTAATTTTTATGAGCGTAAATTTAATAACCAGTCTTATTATATGATTAACAGACGATAAATTATTTTAAAAATATCGTTCATTTTGCCGTGATTACTACAAAGTAAATTTTGTCCTACACACTCAGCATACCGCCTTCACTTATTACATACCTGCGAAACCCTGAAATGTGTGAATATTCACACTTCACATCAATTTTTTCCGTGTAAACGACGACCTCGGCATTTTGAGCCGGTAGCCCTGTGCTCGTGCCCAGGGCACATATAAAGGCACATGCTTTATGGAAAAGACGGAACTGGTTATACCTACGAAATTCTATAAAGAAAGAGTCAGAATGAAAGAAAAACATATAGAAATTTTGAAAATGTCTCGGCTTAAAAGAAAACTGCGCAGAGATGACCTGACAAAATATTTAACGTGTATTGTAGTGAGGTGGAAATAAAAATGTGTATAATAAACTGTCAGATTTTGGTCCTGCGAGACAAATCTGCCGATCTGAATATATTCACCAAACAGTTACTATTTGTTTTCCCCGTCCCCATGTGTATAAGGATGTCGAGGATATGTCTATACGTTTGATTTGAAAAAACGTTCTTCGAAACCCCTTTAAAGGTGCGAACACTAAAATCACGTGATTTTACAACCACAAACCAACACCTCCTGAATTCAAATACACCAATTTCAATCTTTTTGAATGAGGGAAATTCAAATTACGTATAACCCGAATTTTTTTTCTCGTGGGTATAAGTAGAAACCTTTTGTGGGTTAATATGGAAATCTTTGTGGTGAGAATTGTAATTTTTAGGTTTGTTCGTGATTTATCTGTGGGTTTTGTGACACTGATGACGGGTGCGCCAGTGAATGATTGTCATATGAATAAGAGAAATTGAATACTTTCTCTTTTAATACGTGAAAATAAATTATATTTTTCTTACAGGAGCTTTAGTGTTTATTACAATGGTTGATATGTTTAATACAGTCAAGAATAGTGTTACGAAAATAGAATTTACGAGATATAGGCTGTAGAAATAATTCTTTTCAACTATAAATTAGCTAGCCGCGGTAGTAATATTGCATTCCGTGACAAATACGAGGGTTGTATGTTATGTTTTTACAAACGACCACTAGAAGGCAATATTGAAATGTGTCATTATTATATTCGTAAAATTTTACATTTGTTATTGTGAAATCAGTGGCAGCTTATAAATTAACCGAGTAATTTGTTGACAATGAGCGTTAAAAAAACAAGTTTGTGAAAAAATGGATATTACTCGTGAAGGTTTTCGTTGGATGATTTTTTACGATTTTATTAAAGACCTAACTCAACAACAATGCATAGATTCGCTTCGTTCAACTTTTGGTAATGAAGCACCATCAGAAAAGACTGTTTACAATTGGTTTGCAGAATTTCGTTGTAGTCGTGCGTCCGTCAGTAATGAATCACGCGAAGCTCGACCAAAATCGGTCATTATTAAAAAAAAATCGATGCTGTGAGCAAAATGATTGAAGAAGATCGGCATGTGACTTACCGTGAGATAGAGGCATCCTTTGGCATATCGCAGACTGCAATACATTCGATTTTGCATGAACATTTAGCTGTGAAAAAGATCTGTTCCCGATGGATTCGAAATAATTGGACCGAAGCTCAAAAAAAAAGCTCTTGTTGATTGGTGTAATGGAGTCAGGCCCGTATTCTAGCAGAAGAGGGATAAGCAGCCGCTTCAGGCCCACCAAGCTTGAGGGGCCCACTTCTAACTGACTCACATAATTTTTTGCCTTGTATTTTAGGAGATGATGACCTATTTTTTGCTCTTCACTTGAAATTGGGACCAAAAAACCCTTATACCGTCATTTTGTCGTCTGTCTGTCTGTCTGTCTGTCTGTCTGTCTGTCTGTCTGTCTGTCTGTCTGTCTGTCTGTCTGTCTGTCTGTCTGTCTGTCTGTTCGGTAAAAATTGTAGCCAAACGGCTAAACCTAGAGAGTTGAAATTTGGCATGCTTATACAACACTTTGACCCGCACATAGGAAAAATACTAAACATCTAAAAAACATACCCCCCTAAAAATATAAACAAATATATGCTCATCGAAAACAAAAATATTTTTTTTAAATTCTGAGTAGGGTATCAAATGAAAGCCCTTAGTACGTGGATTAACGATAAAATTTTTATTTTTGCAAAATAAATTATTTTGAAGCGATTTTTGCCAAAATTGTGCAAAAAAAAATTTGTCCGACACCCTGTAGCCCAGATGGTTTAAACTAAAAATCTAAAAAAATTCTAAAGTAATGTATATTGGTGTGAACCGAAATAGTACAACAGGAATTTTTGTTCAGATTATGTTTTCGGAAAATAACGCATTTTTTGTGGTTTTTGGTTCACAAAGTACAAAAGTTATACCAATGTAAGACACTCACATGCAAGGCGTGCGATAGCGTAATGGGTTAGAGCACTGGTGTCGTAAGCTAAAATGCGCTGGAAAACGAAAGTTTCGAGTTCGAGTACGGAGTGAATTTTATTTTTTTTGTTTTTTTTTTTGCATTTTTATTATGTTGAAATTATTTTGTCAAAATTCTAGTTATATTTTGACAAATGTTGTATTTAATTTTTATGAGCGTAAATTTAATAACCAGTCTTATTATATGATTAACAGACGATAAATTATTTTTAAAATATCGTTCATTTTGCCGTGATTACTACAAAGTAAAATTTGTCCTACACACTCAGCATACCGCCTTCACTTATTATATACCTGCGAAACCCTGAAATGTGTGAATATACACACTTCACATCAATTTTTAATTTTTACTAATGATTACTGAAGAGGTTAAATATTTACATAACCGTGAAATGTGTGAAAATTCACACTTCACATCAATTTTTTATTCTGTATCCCTCTAGAATGTTTTTGTAGTATTAAATTTCCAAGATTTTACAAAAGTCATGTTTCATATTTCGATTAAAACGAAGTGTCGTCATTCCCGTTCTCTAACATGCCTTATTAAAAGTTGCTTAACTACACTGTAAAGTTATCTGGTAACAAACTAAACTAACATACACATCCGTATTGTAGCCTGCATCTCTGTACACTGCTAACAAGTTGCTGCAGCCAAAATCTATTATAGGTTGAAATTAGTTTAAAACTGATCCCGGGTTGTTACAATGGGGAGAGCGTACGAACAAGATTGCCCCAAAGTGAATTTGACTCCTTGATTAGTGCTAATGGATAAGTTGCACTTGCAAATACACTGACGAATTTATGCTATCATTTCAACAGGTGGGATTATTAGGTTACTTCGATTAAACTTTCTACTTACTTAATTAAATATTTAGTTGTATCGGAGTTTTGGTGAATTCAAGGCCAGTAAATAGATGGAAAACTGGATTAATGCGAGGGCTACCTTTTAAGTTTTTACAAAAACTAAGAAAGAATTTTTTTTTCTTCAAGCGGATTACAATGCTAACATTACATTGTTCAATACATTCGGTAGAAAAGATAAATTTTTTTACTAGTAACAAAATGTGAACATTTTTATACTAGTAAATAGTTCATATAGTTATCAACAGATGGCACTGATGGCAGCAGTCGCCATAAACAAAACATCTGTCAATTTAATATGATTGTAGCGTGGTTTGTAGTGAATTCAGAAATTAGTTACGTATTAGTGAGTTACTTTATTATTATTCTGTGATCATTCTGTGATTAGTTACAAAATACACAATATAAAGATCAAAAATTAAAAAATGTCTCAACCAATTCAATGTACACCGCCGGAATTAGCAGCAATCGCATCTGAAACTATAAAGTATTTATGGTTGCAAATTTTTAATACCTACGCTTGAAGAAAAAATAGTATATGTCACTCGGAGTAGATCGCCTTTTTTGTGCTTCGCTCAATATGCAATCCTTGGCTGCGCCTCGGCAGCAACATTTGAGCTCAGCACAAAAAAGAGCGCGTTCTACTCCTAGTAACATAATATACTATTGTTTGAAACAGACTATTTTATTGCTTTTGGTAAGTTGGTATCTCAAAATCATGGTTTTCGAAGGCTTCAACAGCTTCTTGAGGTGATGAAAATCGCTGTCCACACATTTTTAGGGTTTTGTAGGTATGACCAAAAAACCCTTATACCGTCATTTTGTCGTCTGTCTGTCTGTCTGTCTGTCTTTTCGGTAAAAATTGTAGCCAAACGGCTAAACCTAGAGAGTTGAAATTTGGCATGCTTATACAACTTTTTGACCCGCACATAGGAAAAATACTAAAACATCTAAAAAAACATATCCCCCTAAAAATATAAACAAATATGTGCTCATCGGAAAAAAAAATATTTTTTAAAAATTCTGAGTAGAGTATCAAATGAAAGCCCTTAGTACGTGGATGAACGATCAAATTTTTATTTTTGCAAAATATATTATTTCCAAGCGATTTTTGCTAAAATTGTGCAAAAGAAATTTTGTCCCACACCCTGTATCCCTGATGGTTTAAACTAAAAATCTGAAAAAAATCTAAGTAATGTACATTGGTGTGAACCGGAATAGTACAACAGGAAATTTTGATCAGATTATTTTTTGGGAAAATAACGCATTTTTCGTGTTTTTTTGCTAATAATGTACAGAAGTTGTACTTATGTAACAATTAACTAGAAGGTGTATCTTGGTGTAGTGGTTATGGCGGTGGCTTCTTACCCAACTAAATCAGTTCGATCCCTTGGAGAGGAAACAATATTATTTTTTGTTTTTTTTTTGCATTTTTATTTTGTTTAAATTATTTTTTCAAAATTTTAGTTATATTTTGGCAAATGTTGCATTTAATTTTTAAAAGCGTAAATTTAATAACCCTTGGAAATTATAATTTAATTCTGTTTCAATGTACACGAAATCAGATGGGCTGAGCTTATAACAACCAATGGAAGCCATAGACGCAATTTTCCAAAATCTTAATGAACCTTCCTATATAAAAAAATACTGCACATATTTGGAAACCTAAATAATGGTATTAGGTATTCGAATTAAAATTAACAAAAAAAAAAATATTTTAACATAAAATTTGTTTTGGCATCTCAAATAATCATCATTCACTTACTAAATACCTGCGAAACCCTGAAATGTGAATACGGGCAATGAGACATTAATTCGTTATTTTTCTCCTTCAAATAATCAATTTGACGTGCTGTGTGGGAGCTTGCATTGTCACGATGCGACGTTTTTGGATGTTTTTCCTGATTTTGTCGATGACTTCTGGCAAACAAATTGTTGCATACCATTCAGTATTAACTGTTCTATAAATATTATGCTCCTAGATGACACGTTGACTATATTTTAATCTGACCAACAATTTTACGGATAACTGAAATCAAATCTTCACAGATTTCTTTATGAAGAAGCAAAATATATTTTGTTATTCAACAGATCAGTGAAACCAAAGATCGTTATATTTAAAATTCCAATGACTTTTCTCGAAGAGCTAGCTTATAAAATGTAAATCTTGATTACAATAGTAGGTACTTGTACTTTTTCTTTGCTATGTAAATTGAGAAGTTAAAAATTAGTTTAATTCACGAAAATCAGAGTTCATTTAATAAATTTGAATAATAAAATTCTATTTGATTAAGCTCCAATAGTTGACTTAATACTTTCAGATTGCTTCTTTCAAACCTTTCACTTGAGGATTTTATTTGAATATTTTTGCATTACAAATAATACAGTTTTTTTTTTCTCCGTTCTGAACAAAAATTAACAAAACAAAAATATTACAAGAGGATAATGAATTACATGATTTATTATTCACGAAAATTTTAAAAAGTTTCTTAAAAAGTTCTTGGATTATTAAGAAGGGCAATTAAATTTATTTGAGTGGATTTTACTTTCAAGAATAATGCACAAATTGTAAACTGCAAAATTCAAATTTTTTGTGTAAAATGAGGAGAATTTTTACACAGGGTTTTGTAGGTATTCAAGTCAAAGAGGTGAACAAAGAGTTTCCCTCCATTTCTCTTAGGAAAAGTTAAAAACTAAGATGCCTATCTTTGTCCTGTCTTCAATGACAACCAAAAACACTACAATTTGTTCTGCTTTTATAATTTTTCACAACTTCTGTTGACATTGTACCAAAAATTCAACACTAAAATATACATAATAAGTTTAAACAGTACTGCAGTATTTTGTACAATAATTTGGTCACAAGTTAGCGTATGGAGTGTCAGACCAATTCTGTAACTCAGTTACTATGATCATAGGAACTAAATTTGTCTCTATGAGCAAGGTCAGTTACTATCATGATTGAAAGTCGTTATACTTTTTATAATATTTTATCTTGTAGTAACGTTACTACACAGTAAATTTTTACAGAATTGGTCTGTATATCACTTCTCAATACCTAGTGAGTGACTATCTTCGTTCTACGTTATTTTCTCGTGTAAATTTTACTTTTTTTTGTTGTTTTAATTTGTTTTTAGACCAATTTTAAGGTGGGGAGTCTGTATAACATATATTTAATAATAATAATATAGTTCAATTGTATTTAAAGCGCCCTCTCATATGTATTTTTTGAAATATGGTAATTTTATGTCGTTTTTTTTTAAAATTTATTAAAAAATGGTAAACTGTAGCTTCTAATGGAGCTAATTTTTGAGACCTACGACTCAAAATACATAAGTATACACATTTTGAAGTAAATTAGAGAGAAAAAATTTTTGCTCGAAAATCGAAAAAATCGTACTACTAATCAAAATTCTTTGGTATTTTGTATTTGGTATTTGTAATACTTTTACTGAGTATTTGGCACATCTCTAAAGCAGTGTTTCTCAATCAAAAACGCACCGCAGACCACCAATATCTAATAAATGTTGGTTCATTTTTTGTAAGAAAACAAATATATTTAATGGGCTACTAAATACATTTATTTTATTTGCAGAAAGTTTACAGAATATAAACAAAATATAAATTATTTACATAAAAAATGTGCGTAAAAAGTAAAAACGCAAAAAAACTAAAATTTTCGCGGACCACCTAAATTTTTCTGCAGACTACCTGTTGAGAAACACTGCTCTAAATGGCATTGCGTATCACTACCGTACTGTTATTCCATTGACTCGTGCTTCTTAATTTACATTTCTTTCCATAATTGCAAAATTGTTACTATTAACATCTTATAGATTAAAACAAATTACACTTTCATACAGTTGGTATCATTGCTTGGAAACATTATCCACAACACTAAAAAAAAATCCCAGATCCGTTCCGTTCTGTACATTTAAAAGATAGTATGATGACACCACAAACCGGATATTAATAAAATAACTCCTAAACAGCAACCGGAAGTCTCAAGATTCCACCATCGTATCGGAGAAGCCCGTAAAAATGCAATGAACCACATACGGGTGCTCATTTTCCTGCTGCCGGCCAATAACCTAAACGAATACGTACTTTTTTTCCCCCCAGGATAACAGTACAACCGCTCGTTTCTCTTTGTGTTAGGTACTAGGCCGGATACACGTGCCTGTATGTGTGTGAATAAAATTATAACGCAAGCGCACATGTAAACAAAAACCTAAGCGATTGAATTAATTTTAATGTGGTATTAGATTGGTTCAAATATGGAACATGTACCTTGAGCCTATAGACCTATGTAGCGTTTATATGGAACACAATTTAACAAATTTAACCGAGTTTCAAATGATGTAGGATTTTAAAAGATTATTATAAAATCATAGGGATATAGAGAGATTGTAAACACGGTTTATGGACGAGGTAAGTGTAGCAGAGTGCGACGAGGGAAACGGGCAGCCGCCATATATGTCATGGTCTTAAAGTTAGCGTATATCCATACAGGTTACCCCCGTTCAACTCGGGGGATACGTTCTGGACATGATCGCGTTAAGCGAAATTTCGCAATCAACGAGGGATTTTTGAAAAAAACATTGTAAATCTCGAAAAACACTTTATTTATTAAATAAACATTAAGAATAACAAAAAGTCATACATTAAATAATTAATAATTTATTTATTTTGTTCCACGTTGCAAAAAGGAATCTGGATTCCCTTGTTTGGCCTCTACGTTTATTGCGCAAAATTTGCCGATAACTGTCAAGTAATGCAATACAGCCACGTTTAACAGCACTCACCCGCTTCACTCTTCGTTGTTCTCTTCTAACAACTCCATGCATTGATTGTGAAGAGAAAGGGCCTTTTCGATGGTTTTAATAGTAAATTTTCGCATGGGAACAGGTTCGTCATTTTCTAGGGACGTAAGGCAGTCCATTTCCTGCAACTCTTCATTAGTCAAAGGTTCACCGTGTGATTTTAACAAAGTCTAAATATCATCGTCCACAAAACCTTCGATGCCTTCGGAAATGGCTATATGACTAATATCTTCGACGATATTTTCAACATAATTTTCATGATTGCAGTGAACTTCAGCAATTTCACTGAGCAATCTTTTCTAAAGACTCTTCATACACGACTGGGTGACTTCATTCCACGCTTTGTCGATGTGTCTGATAGCTTAAAAATCTTAAATTGTTGGTCGCATTATAACGAATCCGCACTAGCCTGGGTCGGAATGAACGGGGGTTACCTGTATAATATCTGCATTATGTTATGTTTTTGTTTTTATTTTTTGGAACTAGGATGGATACAGGATGAAAATGATGCGTACATAAAAACGTTCGATAAAAGTTCGAGGACGAGGAATTGCGGGCGCTAATGAAGATCCGTGTCAATCGCAACATGAGCTCGCGCAATTGTTGAATGTTAATCGATCAACAATTTCTGTGCGTTTGGCAGCCATGGGAAAGATTTGCAAAGAAGGAAGATGGGTACCGTACGAATTGAAAGAAAGAGACATCGTGAGGCGCAAAACCATGTCTGAAATCTTGCCAGGCAAAAAATAAATGGTTTTTTGCATCGTATTGTGACTGGAGACGAAAAGTGGATATATTTTGATAATCCCAAACGAAGGAATCCATTTGCGACCCAGGAAAACCATCCGCATCGAGACCAAAGCGGAATATTCACGGCAAGAAAGTAATGTTCTGTATATGGTGGAACCAGAAGGGTGTAGTGTATCATGAGCTATTAAAGCAGAGCCAAATTATCACTGCCAAACTTTACTAACAACAATTGCTCCGTTTAAACAACGCATTGAATAATAAGCGGCCGGAATATGCAGAGAGACACGACAAAGTGATCCTCCAGCATAACGCTAGACCACATGTTGGAAAGATTGTGAAGGCCACCTTGGAATCACTTGGCTGGGACATTTTACCTCAACCAACGTATTCACTAGACATTGCTCCATCAGATTATCTCTTCAGATCGATGGCACATGGGCTTTCGGGTCAGCACTTGAACTATGAAGAAATAGAGAAATGGATCGCTTCGAAGGACGAGTCGTTTTTCCGTCCCGGAATACAACAACTGCCAGACAGATGGGAAAAAATAATAGCAAGCGATGGTAAATACTTTGTATAGTGTATCATTTCACAAGGTCTGCATAAAAGTAAACATTTCATATCAAATTCTTAATTAAACAATATTTACTTAATATGGGCGACGATATTGTTTTTTCACCTAGGCAGCCAACAACCCAGGAATAATACTGCGAATGGCAATATTTCGTTGCAGTCCTTTGCTTCACCTGAGTATTTACAGGACCTATAAAATACAGAAGTGTTTAACAAGGACAAAACGTCAGTATTACCTTTTATGTCCTGAAGTTATATAACTATTGTTGTGTATTTTCTTTATTTAACTCAATTAACAATCCTTATTAGCAATTCTCTCATTCTTTTATATTTTATTTTAAAAGTTGTTGCGACTGCAGTAAATTAAATGCAAGTTTGCAGTGTTTTACATTAATTTAATTCATTGAATTATCTGTATTTGATGTAAAAATAGCTAGATGTTTTGTAGAGGGTGGATTTATTTATATTTTTTTATTGCTTTCTTAGTAAGAGAAAGCCTTGTAACACGGTGTTAAACGTAAAGTGTTCTAGAGTTACGTTGTTGTGCAACTCAAGTGCTACTTGTAAAATATCTGAGTGTGTAGAAACATGACTTCTATAAATACACTCATATATGAATATGATACTTTTAGTTTTATTAAACACGGTACTAATTTAACAAACCTGCTTTAAACAGATTTAACTAAGGTTAAATTTATTTAAAGTTTATTCTGAACTGAAATTTAAAGGACTGTTTGCAAAAAGTTACGTAAAGAAGTTGGCCTTAAGAGACATACAGCCATGGATTTTTCTTGGGGGGGGGGGCTCAGAAGACGAAATGGTTTTAAAGGGTAAAGGCCTTATCACACTAGAGTTATTATTCAAGTCTAAACTTGGAAAATTAAAGTCTTTGCATTCGAATCGAAGTTTTGTGCGTGTGATAGTATGAAGAAAAAACCTAGGTTTTTAAGACCAGGCAAATGAAACAGGATACAATTTCTCAGTCTTTTTACCCAGGTCTTACAGCTGACGCGTCTTTGTCTTTTGTTTATGTCAAAATATAACTGTCAACTGTCATAATTTCACGATGTGCGCATGGGTAAACAAACAATTTCCAAGTGTTAACTAATATTCAAAGACTGTGTGATATGTCAAGACCTGAAGATTTGGATCCTTAAAAAAAAACCTACAAAAATAAGACTTGGATAGCGTTCTAGTGTGATAAGGCCTTAAGAATCGAGAAATAAATGGAAACAAAAGTGTTGAAACATAAAAAGGTCCCAACTTACAAAATTTGAGTAATTACCTAAAAAAAAGGTCCTCTGTTTCGACATATAAGTCAGTGGCGTCTCGTGACATTATTTTCTGGTGGGGCAAAATGCTTTTTGAGGGCAAAAAATTTTATTAAGGTTTTTGAATCAAATTTACTTGAAATAACTTTTTAAATTAAGTCGTTAAAATTAATTCCGGTTTTGATATATAAGGGATTCTGAGGGTGAAAGATTGAGAAACACTGGCCTGGAGTCTAGGGCCTGGACCAGGAATCTGTATTTGTACCGTAATAAAACAATTTTATAAAATCTGCAAAGAATATATACTAAAAACACAAAGTATTTTTGTTTTTTAAGAAGATTTACAAGCGCCAAAAATAAAACAGGAAAAGAGGGATAAAAAAGAGAGAATACATAATAAGGAGCAATGAATCAAGTCCAATAAAGTAAAAGCCTGAGAAACAAGACGTACGTATAAGAGGAAACGTTCTTAAGTGGTCCGGATATACCGCAAGGAATGCCTTGCGAATCCGCAAGCAAATATTAGGAGAGAGGGTTGAAGTAGGACAGACAGACCACGATGACCACGAAACTATGTGCAAGACAACAGGACAAGAGACAAAGGGAACCGACATTTCAAGCAAGAAACAGCGACAATGATCAAGCGTTATCCTAGATTATGCCATTGGTTCTAGAGTGGTTAATTCTGGCGCGGAAATTGGACTATAAAGTAAATTGAAATTGTCTTTGTTCTTTCTACCCATTTTCTTCAAGATAGCGAACTTGAATTTTAGTTTATAAATAGTGATTTTATTTAAATTTTATATACCAAAATAATTGAGAGTTTTAATCCTGTTTTTGGGACCTTAAACAGGACTGCATCCAGATATAAAAACAGTGAATTTTGTATGAGTCATATAAATATATTTTGGAAACATACGAGGTGTGTAAATTAAGTAACCGGACTGATTTAAAAAAAATATATTCGAATAGAATTACAATTCAGTAATGTCTCCCTCAAAATAACTTCCTTGGGAAGCCACACAGCGCTGGAGACGGTTCTTCCAATCATCATAGCAGTGTTGGACTCGGATACTGGAATAACTTTCAGCTGGTCGATTATGAACGTTTTCGAGTGTCCCAAAATCAAGTCCCTTGAGGTGATTTTTCAATTTTGGGAAGAGGAAAAAGTCACAAGGACTCAAGTCAGGCGAATAAAGAGGCTGTGGAGCCACTTGTTTTTACTTGGAACTATTTTTGCGTAGATTTTTCTCATGCCCAGTTCATTGGTCAAAATCTGATGAACGGTAGTGTGAGTCAAATTCAAGTCTTCCCCGATCATTCTGGCTGTCAGCCATCGATCTGAACGCACAAGATCCCGGTTTCTGTCGACATTTTCATCGGTTCTCGAAGATGAAGGCCTTCCGCTGCGTGATTCATCGTCAATCAACTCGCTTCCTTCTGAAGATGCCTTAAACCACCAAAAAAACCTGGGTCCTTGATAAAATACTGTCTCCGTAGGCCTGCTGAAGTTTTGCCCAAGTCTGGGCTCAAGTCTGAAGCAAAAGCTGATAGCACACCGTTGCTCGAAATGAATGTCTTTAATTTTTAGAACGCACTTGAAAAAACTGTTTTAGGACAAATCGTTACTTAAAAAAATCATTATTAAATTGTTCATATTTGCGGGTGTTCACATAAACGAGAGTGAACTGTATACGGACTGACTATAGGTACTAAACTCATATGCAACTGCTACTCTTTTTATCTGAACGCTCAATTCTGCTCGAGCCAAAAGAGTGTTCTATTTAACTTGCTCTATTTCGATGAACTGATTATTTTACTTTCCCCTTTACCCCGAACTAGCAAAATATTCGGTAGATCAGTTTAGTGAGTATCTGAACTTGTTTAATGTTTATGCATGTAACCATCAAATAATGTCAAATATGTCAAATGACGTATTAAATCCCATTCTGCTTGTCATAATATGCTGTTTTATTTGTAAAGTGAGAGTTCAGTTATTTCATATCAGTTCAATTATATTCAGTGAGATACACAATTGAGCGCTCAAATAAAAAGAATACGACAAATGTAGATTTGGATCTGTTTCTTGGCAACATAGTTATTTAGTACTTCATTTAATAATGATAATTATAATGTTTATTGACTATGATACTGTACAGAGTAGGTATTGTTTTTAGTCAGTCAAAATACAAATTTCAAAATTATTTTAGTTAAAATTAATATTTTCTAGTTCCCCAAAGCTGTACAATTGATTTATACACAAAATAACTTTGATTTTTGTCTGGATTTTTTGGAAAGGTAGCTTTCTAACCTCTTCAGGTAAAAGATTAAAAAATTTAATTGAAAAATAACTCCAGCAGTTCCTAGATATATTTAGGCGTAGAAAATTGGAGCGAATATTATTTCTCAAATTTTTAAAGATATATAACAGGCAGTAATAGATGTGTTCAAAAAGAAATTTCATAAGAGTTGGCTGTGGAAAAATAAAATAATGTGTGCTGCAAGCTTCAACTGTCAATTAATTAACTGTTTTCATTGTTGTTGTATATTAATTCACAAAATATGACGTTATGGAGTGCTCAAAATTCTCATACTTTTCGTGAAACTCCCCTTCACCCGTTAAAAGTTGATGTTTGGATTGCTGTGTCTCGAAGACGTATTATCGGACCCATATTTTTCCACGAAACTGTTACTGCTCAGAGATACCAGAATATTGTACGTGAATTTATTAATCAGTTTCATGAGGATGAGCTCCAGCAAGGCTACTTCCTACAGTATGGCGCGACTACCCTAAGCGTTCAAGAGACCATTAATTACTTTCGTGAATTTTTTGACGATCGAATAATTGGTTTACGTTCAAATCCAGAATTTCCACCTAGATCACCAGACTTGACTATTTTAGATTACTTTATATTCCGTTATCTGAAAAATAATGTATACAAGACTCCTATTAACAATATCGAGGAATTGCACAACAGAATTGCCGAACAGTGTGCCAATTTAACTCCTCAAATTCTTATAAATGCTTTTATTAGTATGAAAAGACGAGTAAATTTGTGTCTGCAAGAAAACAGTGATCATTTTGAACAGCTTCTGTAGTTTTTTATGTTTATTTTTCTGTACCTGTGAAATCAAAAAATATATTGTATTTATTGTATATAATATATAAATTTGTATTTAGCTGGCTAATATGGTTGTATAATTTCTTTTTGAACTCATGGTATAAAGATGATAGGGACATTATATGGAATTTCACAAAAAGATCCCGGCAGTCAGTTTGGAAAGGAGCAGAGGCCATTATTCTCACGACTTTACGTTGCAGGGCGAAGATTCTCTTGGCAGCTGGCGAATGTCCCCAGATTAATAAGAAATTTAAGTTTAAATTTAAGAAATTTCACAAATATTTTTTATAATTTTAATAATTATTTATAAAATATTTGAAACAGAGAAGAAAAAGAGCTTTAGCATCATTTGAAAACACGAAACTCGCATCAATCCTAGGTCGATTTGAAGCGAATTTTGTAGTTTCATCTAATAATCAATATAATACAACTTGTAGGCTATTAGAGTTTGTGCTAATCCATGCAAATACAATTAGAAATTTAGCATTTGTTATATGTCGCAGAATCGCGTTGAAATTTATCAGTAGTAATTTCGTTATAAATATAGAACGCACAGTTGTAAAATTGCTAATAAAACTGATTGCATTTTTATATAGCGTCAGTTCAAACTCGTTATGTATTTATTAATTATAGATACATGCGTTGTTTTCATTTGGTAATACTGATTAATAATTTAATATAAAATCGATACAATGAAATTTTCAAAGCTGTGGAAAATTAAACAATCAAAAATAAAGAAATTTACGATTCGTTTTCAAAATGATTTTATAAATTATAAAACTAAATTAATAATTGAGTTTACTAGCTTTTATTTATATACTGCTGTATATTAACACTTTACAAATTGAAAAAATAAAACCAAGTAAAAAAAAAAAAAAACAAAAAACAAATAAAATAATACATTGTAGCACTCGATTTTAAAATCCTAAATAAGTACAGAGTTAACAAAACAATTTTATTTTTCTACTAGCTGGAGTACTCGTACTTTGTACTGTTTTGCTCAATCAAATAATTCTTAAATTTATGTTTAAAAATTTTACAATTACCAGTTTCAAATCTTCAGATACAGCATTATAAATTGTTGAGCACATATTATTGAGGACTATGGCTATATAAATGTGTCTATCCAAGCATAAGTCAAATTTATTTCTTGTGTTGTAATTATGATAGTTTCTATTTTGCAAGAAAAGATCGGGGTGGGCTTTAACAAACATTGCATATTCTAAGATATACAGTGATGGAAGAGTTAACATGTTTAACTCATGAAAAATATTTTTACATGAGGTTCCAGCTGAATTAAAGGTCATGATGCGTACATATTTTTTTCTGTTGTATAAATAATTTATTAGCTTCAGTAGCATTTCCCCAAAACAGTATCCCGTAATTTCAGTGGCGCACCCAGGGTGTGGGGTGCCCGGGGGCCCGTCCCCCCCTAAGAACGAAGAAAATAAAAATAAAAACACACAAACACACTAGAAATTTTTAAAATAGAGACTAGGACCTTCTTTTTAGGCCGTCACTTATATTTTAGAAGTGAGGACGTTTTTTTTTAGGTCATCACTTTGTATTTCCGAAGCGAGGACCTTTTTTTTAGATCATCACATTTAAATAATTTTGTCTTCCGGACCCCCCCTAACAATAATTCCTGGATGCTCCACTGCGTAATTTATAACAGAATGATATTTTGCAAAATAGACAGACTTTACCGCACTTATAGAAGTAAAATCTCTAAGTCTTTTTAACATATAACAAACTGTAGACAATTTGGGATTGATATAGTCCATCCTAAGTTTTGATGAATAACTATACCTAAAAATTTAGTTATTTATTGTGTTAATGACGGCGAGCCAGTTGTACGTATAAGGAGACTACTAGTTAATGGTGCTTGAGGATTGCGGAAATATTTAGATGAGGTTTTTTCTTTATTTAAGAGAAGTTTATTATCCTCACACAAATTACTAAAAGTTAGAAAGAATCATTTGCAGTATTAATAAAGTCGGCGATATTTGATTTATTAACAAGAAGATTTGTATCATTTGCGTATTGACTTATTATTCCGCCAGGTGGAAAATAACCATCAAGATCATTTACTTACAACAAAAAAAGCATAGGTTCTAAAATGGAACCCTACGGCACTCCAGTATGAGATTTACGAGTGTCAGATTTATAAATTTTATTATTAGAATTTAAGGACTCTAACTGAGACCTATTTTGTGTAAAAGACATAATCCACTGATTAGTAATTCCCGTGATACCTAATGTATTTAGTTTCGACGATAAAATTTCAAGATTGATCCAGTCGAAAGATCGAACATTCCTAAGACATCATAAACACGTAATATCTCGTTTTTGAAAAAAATTTGATAAAGTCAGTTTTGCATTGTGCCTCCTCATATCCTTACAAAAGTTCTTATGGCCTTGCAAAAGTCATACGAAGTATGGGTACTCCAACTAGTTGTATCTTGTAATCATCTGAAACGTGTAAACTAAATATGAGGCCGAAAAAATAAATAAAAAAACAGATATAGCTTCAAATTTTATTAACATGGATAAAGGCTGTGAATACCTGTTTTATATAGATATAACAAAACTTAAAACACATCCATTTTATTTTGCGGCGTGAATTTTTAATACAAAATGCTAATTTTCATAAAATATTTGAGTAGCAAGCTTAGCAATTTTATAATTTTAAATAACGTTGGCTGTTTTACAGTAACCACTTTTCTTGGAGGGCTTATCACATAGTAGCGAGTAACGATACAACTAGAAGCCCCTGCATATAAAATAAATAACGTCGTAAAATAAATAAAGTAAGTCACACAAAGGATTTTTACCTCAACGCAAATGAAGTTTCAGGAAAAATAAGATACAACACACTCTACTGGGAATAGTTAGTTTCAAACGAATTCTACTATAAATATACATCTTTTGATCAGAGAACGTTCTTTATTTTTCAATTATTATATTACATTGCATAATGCCTTTTCATTAGTGTTATTATTTTTGTATTTGTTCTATTTGTTCCCTGCGTTAATACATTATTCTTTTGTAGAAATGTTTTAAAAACTAATAATAATAATAAGTTTCTAGGAACATATGAATAAGAAAGGAAAATTAACAAGGGGATAAAAATATTATACATATGCAAAAGAAGAACATTATAGAACATTATTATCGTAATAAATATTACTCCTTCTGTCCGAAAACATGGTATCATCATCAAGCCTTGTCCATCATCGAGTGATTTTGGACTGCCTCTAAAAAGAGCATAGGCTGTCAATTAAATTTTTCCATCTAACTCGTCTATCTATCATAGGCTTCAAGTCGGTGATGTTGTTATAAAGTCTTTTGTCTTGGTTTTGAGAGCTCCATGCATTTATTTCTAGCAGGGTTGAGCGACGCCAGGTGTTCTTGGGTCGCCCTCTACGCCTACTGCCCTGAGAGTTGTATGCTAGTGCATATCGACACACTTCGCTAGGAGCCCTTCGAAGAGTGTGCCCTAACCAACCATATTTTCTTCTTTTTATTTGCAAATTAATATCCATTTGACCAGTTCTTTCCCCCAATTCTACGTTTGATATTCTACGTGACCAATAAATGCGAAGGATTCTTCGAAGACATCGATTTACAAATACTCGCACTCTTTTCTTGATAGCTTCTGTTACGAGCCAAGTCTCGCAGCCGTACAGAAGAACTGACGTCACGCATGCCCTGAATAAAATATGGTATACATTTACAATTTTAATTAATTAGAATGATTAATTGCAATTTATGAAATAGTTACATATATCTAATAAAACAAAGAATAATACGCCACTATATTTACCGCTGAAGCATTTTGCTTATTAAAATACAGACAGAACTGATACTACGACACCAGAAGGCTCCAATAAATCCGCTGTTTACTGTGACTCCCTGAGCGCCATCTGAAGTATACAGCAGCTATACCCAGGAAACTACATAACCCAAAAAAACCAAAGAAAACCTACACCATATTAGAGATATGGGCAAGGAAATCACGGTAGTGTGGATTCCATCTCTTATTGGTACAGATGGCAACGAGAAGGCAGATACAAAAGTGAAAGAAGACCGACGAGAAGATATAACTCCAATACCGATCCCTACTTCCGACTTAAAAGCGTGAATTGAAAGATATGTGCAAGTAAAATGGCAAGACGAATGTAAAGGCACAAATAACAACTATTTACGACAAATCAGAGAAAGGCCCGAACGATGGGAACAAAGACAAGACCGATCAGACCAGATCGTACTGACGAGAATGCGACTAGGACATACTATGTTATCCCAGAAGTACATATTCGAGAAAGAAGATCCCAGCACATGTGACAACTGCCTTGTTAGGCTATCAGTGGAACATATCCTAATGACATGTCCACAATACGGTCAGAAAAGGCAGAAAAACAAGATCCCACCAACCCTTGAAGAAGCACTTTCACCAGACAGAAAAAACGATAATTCCACCATTGGCTTCCTAACAGACATCAACATGTATAGGAAAATATAAACAGACAAATTTGCAGTGTTAGAAAAACATTATCAAAGGTTTGTATGTTTAATGCATTAAATGCATCTTGTTCAGTTCGTCGATTGTATTCGGTGAAGCTGTGTGTTTAAGCATTGTATAGAATTGAAAAAGATCTGATACATTAAAATCTGGACTATTGGAAAATGAACACCATTTCCAATGGAAATATGCTAAATCCTTAATGTTTGAGGAAAACAAGTTCAAAATAAAATTGAAAGAGTCTGCTTTGATCGAAAACTCTGGAGATGCTGTCAGTCAAGCTAGCATAGAATTTCCTAAACTCTGGCTTTCTATTATCCACAACAACCTTTCTAATCCTCAGGTCACTAATCCGGTAACAAACTCATTACTACACAGTAAGGCGACAAACAACTTTAATTAGGTCGTTAATCCTCCGCCGCTATTCCCGTCCCTATCTACAGCTGACCCCAACCACCCAACCAATAGCAACACACCTATAAGCCGGTCCCACTCTTACAATACTCGGTATATGGTAAAAACTCGAAGTAAATTGAAATGTTTATCACTTCTCGTGATCGCTAAAAACTGCTCAACAATATGTTTCCGAAACGTCCGAAAATATTTTATATACTCATGAAGTATTTTATCTTTTTAATTCTAATACTCATTATATTGTACTATTCTAACCTAGTACTATCAGCAATGGCAAACTCCCAAAATAACGGTGTTCGCATTATCATTTTATTTAAAGCAAATTACCTACTTTTAATATTAGATATCTGAAAATATAATCCACAAATCACAGAGCAATGAATGTATCATATAGATAAGTTAAAAATTAGCTGTGGCTAATACATCAAACATATAATCATGAAGTGACCATCGGTATGTGTGAACGATGCTGTCTATCGTTATCGTGATTGGCAAAACCGCATTTCATGATACATTAATAATAATTAACTACACATAACTCATCCGGAATCACGAACATTACTTGTTCTCCATCAGCAACGTGATTTCTGTTATATTTTTCTTGTTTTGCTCCTCGGAAAACTACTAAGGAAACGAGCGGAAAACGAACTTTCAATTTATTTTCAATCATACTAATCCATTTGCTACATGGTCTTTTCCACGCCCTAAAATACATTTTCCTTTTGTTTATTTGTTAGAAAATGTGATGGGTTCTTTTTTTAAAAGGACGAAGAAAATTAAAGAGATCAAATTGTAATTCGAAATTGATGTATCTATTAATTTCTTGTTAAAATAACTTCTTTTTTCATAACTCAAGATTTGATTCTTGGTTTTCACGTAACAAATAAGCTACGACGTCAATGCACATTTAAAACAATTAATAGTTTGATATAACTACAGGCTATTACAAACGATTAGGCGGAACTAACTGGAATTTTCATTTTTGTTGTCATTAGCTATTTTTTATATATTGAAGTTGGCTTTTCCTGAACAAAATGATCAAAAGCTTCAATCAATTTGTAAAAATTACTAGATTTGAAAATCTAGTTCCACCTAATCGTTTGGAATATACTTTAGAAATTAAAATTAGAATTCAAGCTGTTGATGCACCTTATCCTTGTATTTAGTCCTTTCATGAAAACGAAATTCCTCTCTAGAAACACCAAAATCAAGCTGTGTCAAATTATAGTACGCTCCATACTTATAGTGGGTGGCCAAATTATTAGGGACAGTGCAGATTTTTTGTAATTTTCAAATGAATTTAATGAGGAAATAAGTGACTTTGGGTCTCGTATTTATTTTTATTCATTAGAGTGCTTTATTTAGAATATAAAACGACATAATTGCTTATTCATAATCATTTATTTATTTATAAAAAGTGTTAATTTAACAAATTAAGTAAAATCGTAATATTTTGTAATGCCACCCTTTGCTGCGATTGCGGCT
This sequence comes from Liopterus haemorrhoidalis, assembly GCA_963971575.1. NCBI lineage: Eukaryota > Metazoa > Arthropoda > Insecta > Coleoptera > Dytiscidae > Liopterus > Liopterus haemorrhoidalis. The sequence goes on from OZ020619.1 coordinate 42,313,534, forward strand.
TCCAGGCGTTTGGGCATGCTTTCTATGCAGACTTTGGCGTTGTGTCGGAGATTGGGGTTGTGATGCCACTCTCTGATAAGGGTTTCTATAAATTGCCGCTTGGTTGTGATGATTTCTTTGGCAATCTCCCGCTTTTTAAAATAATAATGATACCAGCAACAAGAATATAGAAGAAAAATGATTTAAAAACAATTTAATTTCTCACAAAATGCATTTAAACTTGAAAATTACAGGGGGGTGTGCTGTCCCTAATAATTTGGCCACCTACTGTGTATATGACACCGAAACATAGATCTTAAGGGCGTTTTCACACACACATCGGCAAAATCGGCGCCTGCACTGGTTCCAAAGATTTTAGTTTTTCACACACTTGCAAAATTGGTGCCGGATATTCAAAAGAGGCAAATAATACAAATTGATACCACCTACGTATAAAGTCGTTTGTCTGAAGAACTGAGATATGTGTTTGAATTTCAGTGATTTTCTATTTTCCTAATTTACAGAATTCTCTTAGCTGATTTAAATAATTTAATGTCAACTATATTATCAAATGTACTGTCCATTATTTTCTATCACTTTGGACAAACGCTCAGGCAATTTCATAATGACATCTCTCCAGAAGGTTCTGTCTTTGCTCTCGAAAAATCTGTCCAGGTGAATTTTGATATCGACCACAAATGCGAAATTTTTTCCGTTAAGGGAATTTTGTAGAGAGCGAAACAAATAGTAGTCGAAGCATTTTGGTCCAGATATCGCACCATCCGACTACAATTTGTTGTGCATCCCCACTAACAGATTTATAGAGGTTTCGTAAAAGAAAGGTTATGGAACACAATCTGCCGGAAAGGATGTTAATATGGTGGTTCCATGTAAGATGTCCACATGTATACCAAGAAATTTGACATTATCCGTGTTGTCAAAATTATGTTTGAGCAAGGTAATCAACATTTTTTGGGTCTTTTCAAGGTTGGGGATAGTTGAGGTGTCAAACCAGTATTTAGCCTTTTCTAACAAAGATTCGGTTATTGAAATGGTGTTCAGACTTAACAACAAAAGTTTTGTCGTCAGCGTATAAGATACTGGTTTGATCAATAAAATTTGGAAAATCATTTATAAAAATGAGGAATAGTAAAGGTCCCAGGATGGAGCCTTGAGGAACTCCTGTATCAAGAGTCAGAAAATCTGATTTACAGTTTTTGGTGCAAGTAGAGACAGGCAGACTTTATTCTGCTACAAGCATAAACCTGCAGCCATTAATGCTTGTCAATGCAGTCAAAATAAGAATTTAGAGTACTAATTTATTGTGTGACGAATATTTCTCTATAGGAAGTTGAATGTCCTAACATATCTCTTTTAACAGATTTCAGACTGGTGTCTGGAAGTATTGTCGGAAATATCGGTTTGACCCTTCGTAAAATTTGTCAGTAACTAATTTCCGTACGTACTGATAGATGGCAGGCATTAAGTTCCAGAAATATTACACAAATTTATTCTACACCAAGAACAGATCATTCGAATTTTGATCATGATTTTATTTTTTATGATTTCAAAACATAATTTCCATTTTAGTTGTAAAATATATCGCCTTTATTTGTCTAGGTATATTCCGTTCTAAGCTCTAAGTGTACAGTTTAAAATTTCATATCCATAACTCGTCGTGAAATCCCAAATGCATTTTATTTCTCGAAGGCACTGTGCGCGCTCTGACGACACCGGATATTAATAAAATAACTTTAAACAGTCCCAAGATGTCACGACAGTACAATAAATAATAAAAAAAAACAACGTGATTAATCATTTCTACAGCAAATTTGTTAATATATTTACCATGGGTGGCTCGTGGACTCACGAAAAATGGGGTCAACTTAAGTTAGGCAAAAAATAAGATAGTAAAATACTTAAAGTCCTTAAGTGGTTGAGCTACCCAGTACGAGGGTTACCTTTTATGTTTTTACAAACGACCACTAGATGGCAATATTGAAATTTGTCATTACTATATTCGTAAAATTTGACATTTGTTATTGTGAAATCAGTGGCAGCTTATAAATTAACCGAATAGTTTGTGAAAAAAATAATATTACTCGTGAAGGTTTTCGTTGGATGATTTTTTACGATTTTAGTAAAGGCCTAACTCAATAACAATGCATAGATTCGGTTTGTTGAACTTTTGGTAATGAAGCACCATCAGAAAAGACTGTTTACAATTGGTTTGCAGAATTTCGTCGTGGTCGTGCGTCCTTCAGTGATGAATCTCGATGATGTGCACAAAATGATTGAAGAAAATCGGCATTTGACTTACCGTGAGATAGACGCTTCCTTTGGTATATCGCAGACTGCAATATATTCGATTTTGCATGAACATTTATCTGTGAAAAAAGATCTGTTTCCGATGGATTCCGCATAATTTGACCGAAACTCAAAAAAATGCTCGTGTTGATTGGTGTAAGAGAATGCTAAAAAAATTCAACCTAGGCACTGAAAAATCCGTATACAACATCGTTACGAAACTTGGATTTATTTACATGAACCGGAAATGATCGCTTGTTTCTTCGGTTGTACTGAACATGTTGCAACCATTCCTTTAGAGCAGTGGTTTCAAACTGTGGGGGTAACTCTCTGGGGGTTCCGCGAGTCAAAATAAACATTCGTATCGGAAATAACACATAAACCACGTCCGTTTGACCATTTTGTTAGTCTTGGTTCGCTATGTTTCGAATTCTGCAGTCCAAGAAAATATGCTGATAATCAAATCTTTTCCAGAAAGAACTACCTGGGGAAAAATATTTGAGCTTATTAACAGTTATATGAATAAACACGAACTACGTTGGGATTTATGTTCGCATATTTATACAGATGGAGGAAAATTGTTATTGTTCTCCAACAAAGGAGCAATATCACGAATAATTACAATTGCTCCACATATTAAACATTCTCATTGCTGTCTTCATCGCTACGCGCTTGGTGCAAAACGAATACCGAATGCATTAAAGGATGTCTTAAATGATGTTGTGAAACTGATACATTTTATAAAATCCTGAGAATTAAATTAGAGTATTTTCTTTATTATGCGAAGAATTATCCAGCAACCATAGAACCATGCTTTTACATTCAACTTTTAAATCAGATGGTTATCGAAAGAAAAAATATTGAACCGATTTTTTGAGTTAAAAGATGAAATCATAATTTTTTGAATATGGTCCAAAATTATGTGATGAAATATGGTTGCAATGTTTGTCCTATTTAGCAGACTTGTTTGCCATTCTAAATGAAGTAAACATATCCCTTCAAGGAGTGAATGTACATAAAATAAAAATTAAAGAAAAAGTTAATGCATAGGTTTTAAAACTTAAAATGTGGTCATTATATGTCAAAGAGAATGACATGCAATGCTTTGCAAAACTGAACAGTTTTCTAATGGAAAATGATTAGAATTTAAACGACAGTGTTAAAAATTATATAATCAAGCACCTTTTCCAACTGAAGAAAACTATAAGAGAATATTTCCCAGAAGAGGAAATTAAGTATGACTGGATAAAAAATTCGTTCGAGTACTAAGATAAATCAGAAGACTTGCCAATGAAGGAGAAGGAACAACTTATCGACATATCTACAGATTCGACGTTAAAATCTAATCAAAATAGCCTATTTGACGTAACTATGGGTTGGGGAGCTCATCTTCTTAAGGCCCGGTTTTTCCACCTTCAGATAAAGTTCCAGGTAACTATCTGACAGATAAGGTTATTTGTAACTTCATCTGCTGAGTAAATGTCATCCCTTCTTTCTATACAAATGTATCTATCGGATAGTTATCTAACGTATAATGAGACTGACGTATTGGATTCACTGACTGGTATTGACATTTATTCAGCAGATGAAGTTACAAATAAACTTATCTGTCAGATAGTTACCTGGAACTTTATCTGAAGGTGCAAAGACCGGGCCTAAATTATTAAAATATATTCATGCTTACTAAGTGTGCATTTACAATGTCACGCAGTATTTAAAATTACTTTAAAGGGCAATTAACGGAGCAAGAAATAATATTTGTATCAACGACTAACTGAACAAGCGAGAAATATAGAAAATGTATTTTCAATCTGAAATTTTCTCTGAGTTGTAAAATTATAATGGTATATAACTTCCTAAATTTCCTGTATATTTTTTCAAGCGTCTTCTAATTTTAATTTTCCAACGTGTGAATCTAGGTGACAAATTCGTATGACGTGAATTTTCTGCCTGTTTCTCTCTCTCGTCCACCGGTTAAAATCTGCAGACATTTGCGTATATTTAGAGTTAATATCTGCCGCTTCGCCTTCACCACGGTAATGACAAAATTAATATCGTGGTCGACTCATCGTCACTGGCGTTTAATTTAAAATTAAATTGGAAACTATGGGACATATAATCGATAACATTTCAGGTATCACTGGTTGTCTGATAAAGCTTGCGTTAATTTTTTTTTAAAACGCTATTGAAAAAAAGCACATATTACTGTTAAGCTGCTTTTATTGTTTTTACATTAATTTATGCTCGCTGAATTCAATTAGATTTTAAATTGGGGAATTATTTTTTGAAAATCATATTCGTTTTGGAACACAGATTTATTGAACCATCCTTTGCCAATTTTGTTGTTTATGATTACAGAGATGAAAAAACGGGTAAGGTATTCTGAATCCAATTATTTGCCATCATATTGAAGATGTTTCTAGTAGTAATATTAGTTGGGTAAATACCTAATGGGTAGGTAAATAAAAAATGATTATTTGCAATTTATTCACCCAAGGTTTATTTCATCAACATTATCATCATTTATCAGTTATTGACGTCCTCTACTGAACATAGACTTTCCCATTGCATCTCATCTCCTCTCTGTCCTATGCCACCTGCAGCCAATTGCTGGTCAGTCTCTTGATATGCTTCTATCTGGTAAGAGGTCTGCCTCGGTTTCTAGTACTATCTCTAGGCTGCCATTCCAGTACTTTACTGGTCCATTTCCCATTGTTGGTTCTAGCAACATGGGTTGCCCTCTGTCACTTCAGACTTTTTCCATTTATGCCGGAAACTTTTGTTTGATGTCTGATCCAGAAATTTGTTTGTTGTTCCAAAAGTGTAATGCCAATCATCGCTCTCTCACTGGATCTTTAAACGTAGTTTTTGCGTGAGGGCGATAGTGTCAGCAAAATAGGTGAAGACTGATAAGAGACATTGATCAAATACCTTTTGAGGCAGATGGGGAAATCACCTTTTAAAATCTGCCTTAGATTTCGAAAGGCTGCCCACCCCAAACCAAATCTTCTATTAATCTCTATGGTGTGGTTGTCCCTGATGATAGTGATTTCGTGTCCCAGGCATTTGTAGTGAGACACTTGATCAATTGCTCTACCCGAGATTGACAAATTACTACTTAGCACTAAATTTGTCATTCCTCTTGTCTTATTCTCAGTGGGGAAGATTTATTTGCCCACTCAAAAATTGGGTATCTTTTTTTGGTGTTTTTATACAATAACTGTTATAACATTTACAATTAAAAATATCCTATTAGATAAAAATTCGCTACAATTTGATTGCATAGATTGTTACTAATTCTATAAATAACTCATTGTTAAAACAAAATTTAGGGCATTACCAATCTTAGGGATTTCTAAATTCTTACAAGTATATTATTGTACAATAAAATTTAAATGCGATCTAAAGATGTTGCACGAGCTTAGTTACATAAAGATGGCCGCAGTATTTATATATTGTTGGCTTGTTGGATGTAGCCAAAAACACTATTAAATACGCTATAAAGCGTCATCGGCTAACTGATTCCTACATAAAGAAACCTGGTTTACGTCATCAGCAAGCCACAAGCGCTTGAGATGACCGATTCCTTACCCTAACTGTCCTGCGCAGTCGTGAATGACTCTCAATTTGCAGTCCCGCAGAAAATCTAAATTTGAGAATTTCACCACTGCCTGCCCAAGGAAGGTTGAGGTAACAAGGGTTTGGATCCAGAAGACCTATAACTTGCCCGACTTTGCTCTTAAATTATTTATTCGTTTCAAGCTTACAGGCAATAGTCTAAATAGCTCAGTATCATAAAATATAAAATGCAAAATACTGTGTGGACAACGTTTTTAACTTTCAAAAACAACTTCGTATTGTTGGCGAAAAGCAGAAATGAGACATATGCTAATCTGTAGCCGATATCGTTAGCAAAAAGTGAGAATAAACTCGGCCCAAGGTAAGAACCTTGTGGCACACCTGAGGTATCAGATATTGCTTCAGAAATATAGTCGAAGATCTTCATAAATTGTTTTCGACCATAAAAATTAGACTCGGGTCATTGGAGAAGGCTACTAGTGATGCCGTAGGCTTTTACTAGCAAAATTCGATGGCTACTTAATCGAAAGCTTTCGAAAGTCGGTATACACGGCATGAAGTCGAGTTAAAAGGCTGCGATTCGGTGGTGAGCCTTTGGATTAATGGATATAGACTAGAGCAGTATATTGCGTACAAAAGAGTCGTAATTAAGTTTAAAATCTTCAGATGGGCAAAAACGCGTATTTTGAATGTATCGTTGATACATAGTATTTAAAATATTTTTTTGTTTGTTTAAATTTTCAATTCTGCGTGATGAAAATCAATATTTTCTTACGAGCAAAAAATGTGCAATTCATTTGCAGTGATACAGTATTAAATTAAAAAACGCCGTTACAAAATTTGCAAAATCCAGTTACAAATCGTTAAAACAACGTCACAAAATTACATTTCTACAACTGCAGAACTGCAATCAAACATTAGCAATTAAACCAGTGGTTCTCCAACAACGCTTTGTGAATTCCCCGGCTATTATCTCTATTCAACCGCAATGGAACTGGTAATTTCGAAAGAACAAACTTTCTGAATCACATACTATGCTGTAACTAAAACATTGAAAAGAATTGGCAGTTTATAATTTTTTTATATTGTACGCTAGAGGGCTAGAAGGGTCGGACGTAGCGCGTGTCACATTTTTTGTTTCCGCAATGAATGTGCCCAGTTGAAAGTGGAGTATAGGGGTAATACAATGTGCCCCCAAACGACTATGGTTAATAATGCAGACAGTAGCGTACGACCATGACAGTATGGGGTTAGTCTACAGGGATGGATGCTTAAAAGGATGCAAAAATAAGGACTATTCAGAAATTTAACATTTTTAAAACATTAACGTCATTAACCTTTACAAACCGGAACCCTGTTCCAAAAGGGGTACTATTTTTGCCCCAGAAATACTTGCTACTAAATGAAATATTCTTGTGTGTGGATGAGGATTATTAGTATTATGCACATATTTAATCTCATTATAGAAATACTAATAATAATAATAAGTTTTTTGGTCATTTTTAGGGTTTTGTAGGTAGGACCAAACGACCCTTTTCACATCACTCGTATGCCTGTTGGTCTGTTTGTATATCTGTCTATTTATCTGTCTGTCTGTAAGGTAGAAATTTTGGCCAAACTGCTGGACCTAGAAATTTGAAATTTTAACAAAACTATGATAAATATATTAGTAAAAAAATAAAAATCTCTGCCTGAAGAAGTGGAAGATCCTTTTAATATATGAACTGATGATTTTTGTCCATTTTCAGTTTTTGGATCCATAGAGACATTTGTGTATGATAGAGACCTACGATCCACTTTCTCTCTACTCCCAAATGTCATTTCAATTGATATTATTCCCGATTTAGGAAAAGTATGGAATGTTTAAGTGGGATTCTTCTATATTCAGGATTTTCATTGCGGCACACAACAAAATGAATGATTTTTTGCCATGATTACACAAAAATAAAACACAAACAACAGAAAAACACATATTTCTTCATTGAACAAAACAAAACAATGTCATTTTTGTATTTTCCGAAAATCGCCACCAGATGTCAGGGAGCTTAGAAAGTTTCTCCTACAGGGGAAACTTTCTATTTTTTAATCTAATAATTATTTTGAAAGTCGAGATCGATTTAAGATCGTTTTTTTTTTGCAACACCATGTTTACAATATTTATCTAACTGACTGAAGAACTGAGTAACTATAGCTGGATTCTGATGCGAGTGCATATCAAGTGCGCTTATAAATTTCTAGATGGAAGCACATTATTTTAAAAGTTATCGAAATTGATGATTTTTAACATATACCCACAATTTGTTATCATTTACTAAATATTTACAAAATCCTGAAATTCGTGAGCAACACAGGTCAAATATCATATGTAAATTTCCAAAATTGAAACAAAAAAGAATGGCAACCTATATTAGTTGTTAATTTTTGGCCTCCCAGTACTTTTATGCTGGTTTCCTAAATTGATTTTTGTAAAAAACAGTATTATAATCAAGCAATTTAAATTTGTAAAAACAACACCCCATTTTTTGTTATAAAATCCGTTGAATCCCATACTGCACCCCAGTGACGTTTCAACAGGGGTTGGGGTGAATCCAGTACCCTTTAATAATTTATTATTATTTTACGTGGACATAACAACATTATTGCATAGCATTATCTGGACATGTAGCAGGCGTCCAGTTTTCCAGCTGTCCACATTATCAATGCCCATGAATTTATTTGTTGTATACAACAGTAATGTAGGTGAATATTTATAAGTTAAAAATAATAAATCTCCTGATAAAATGTTACCGTGGTCGATGATAATTAAATGTTTCATTTTGGATGGTTTTTCAGAGAAAATTTTATGCCAGATTTAGAAATTTTTAGCAATAAATCACTTTCATACAAAAACGGTTAATGAATTTTAAAATTTATTTGCTAGGGAATTTTTGTTTTTGTAAATCCCCCTAGCGAAGCTGAAACACATTACTTCTCCTGATGAATTAAAAATATAGTGAACTAGTTTTTTAATTCATTGCATGCGGGCTACAGCAACTGTTTCTTTAGCTTTGTACACTCCAGAGGAATAAGCAACATGCTCGGGAAATGTGGACGTGTCAACGAGCACAAACAAACGTAAACGAAACACATGGAATATAAACTATCCATCGCTTGTCGATACTTCAAAAAAATTTATGAAACGTGTAAATTTTCACACATTTCAGGATTTTGTAGATATCTAACAATAGTATATTATTATACGTGTTTTATAAGACGATGTATTGTCACACGAGTTGTTTGGAGTACGGCGAGCGCAGCGAGGAGTGCTCCAAAGAAACAAGCGTGACAATACCTCGTATAAAACGAGCATAATGTACTATTTTAAATACTTATTTTATAGAAATTTTAAAATTTCATTTATAAAAAATATTTATAACACAACAGTAATTTGGCAGAAGCAAAACTTTTTTTTGAATTTCCTTAATAATAATATAAAATAATTATCTGACATGGAAACACTTACAAATTGTATTAAATAAACATTTAAAAATATTTGAGGTTATCAATGACACACCATCGACGAGTAGAACTGCCAATTTCCCAAAATAAAAGTCACCAAAAACATATAACAATAGCTTCTATTGTTAAATGGTTTTCAGTGTAACAATGATATTATTGTGAACTCAAAGTATAAAGAATACAATTTTTAATATTATATGGATATAATGGGATTCGGACTAGTGGAAAAATAAAACAATATGTTAATTTCGCTAACCTTTCGATTTGTATCTTAATTCTTCATCAGAGCTAAAAGAATTACGTAGGTATAATACTGTATATCATAAAAAGAACCGAAAAGAGAATATATCGGTGCAGCTATTCATTATTTACAGACGAGTACAGTGGATAATACACGTGATAGGATGAATGAGGACAAAATTGTGAAAATATGGTAAGGAAGAATATTCATCGACATCGCAAGAGCTATGATGCGGAACTAGATTTTGAAATCTAGTGACATTTAATGAATGTGACTGATTGTTTTCACATATTAAATCGGTCTTTATAACACAATTTAGGTTAAAAATGTCAGTTTTATAAAAGCTTGATTTTTAAATAATAAATTAAATATTAACTTGGTGATAACATAACAATATGACATGACAACTTAAATAAAAATCAGCTGTGGCCACCACAGGACCGACCGCCATCACAAAGTACTTGTTTAATTTATGCTGGTTTATCAAAAAATGTCTCAAATAAAAGTTGTTAGAAATATTTCTCTGTTGTGAATATTCGCAAAAATCTTAAAACCGACACGAGTCAACTCCCATTTCTAGTTAACCGATTTTTACCAAAAGTTGATCAACTCGTGCCATTGATGTCAAAAGCTTAAATATGAAGTTTCATAAAAATCCTTTTAGCCGAATTTGCTCTGCACGTGCACACGGACCGACAGACAGACAAACAGCATGCTAAAAATAGTCAAAACGTTATGTAGGGACCTCAATTCGTGGAGACCCATCGAAATTTCGAAACGTCAAAATCGGTATGATATTATATATGTTGGTGGTCGGTAAAAATTTGACATTTGAAACATAAACTGACATATTTTGAGCAGATCAGCCAACATTTAAAAAATCACTTTATATTTGAGCTCCAGGCCTGTAAAATTAAAAAAAGAAATTACTATTCAGTTTCGCACGAGGCTAAGAAATGCATAATATGTAAGATAACTGGAACGAGTACTAAACAAAGATGGAGAATTTTATAAGCGAGGCCAAAATACAACCGTATTGACAATGCACATAGAGAGAAATGAATACACTATCTATGTCCGTTTCGTTGCATACATCCATCACTTTATAAACGAAAATTCAAAACGACTAAATGGGACCTGACATATCGAGGTATAATTCACATATTTTACATATCCCAGTGAGGCATAAAAACTGATACATTGTAAACTAAAAATCGTATACATATAGTATATATAAAAAATAAATAACGACATTTATTTCTTTTTATAGAGCCAAACAGAGCTTTTAAAATTGACGACTAAAACCTTCTACACATACAGAAAAAGCTTTTACACAGTTCACCGATAAATACAATCAAAAACACGTACAATTAGTAACGAGCGGTTTTTCACTCACACAGATATAACATACATACATACATATATACATTCGCGAATCGTATAATTCCCAAAACGGTTTCGAGCGCAGTTCATTGAAGTCAAAATTGCTGTAAAGGTTTATTCTCTTGGAAATAATATATTGAAAAGAATCGACAGTTATAATTATCTACTGAATATGGACAAATGAAAAGAAAATTGTTTGTAATGTCCACTGTCGACTGTACACATTAATTTAATACAATAAACAATTACTATGGAGCATGTGCCAATTGAAACAAATGTTGCAGGGTTTTGATTAGGTTGTAGATTTAGTAAAGAACTCAGAATCTGTAAGATTTAGTAATGAAGCAATAAGTTATTGCTAGACTTGCCCTCCCATAAAAAAAATATTAATAATAAAAAAAATACATAAATATTTTTTTTTTAATTTTTTTTTTTAATTTAAAATGTGATTTAGGTAAATCTTCAAAAATACATTATATCCTATACAATTTTTTGTCCAAGGCTTGGTTTACTAGTTACGAATTTTTTTAAATTTTAAAGTTTAATAACTTCCGTTTCCGGTTTCGGATTTTAATAAAAAACAATAGAGTTCTTCCCATTTATTAGGAGAATTTTTTAGTACCAGAACGAACTCTTTAAGTTAAACTGTTTTTGAGCTATCGTGTATACACACACACAGACACACACAGACACACATACACACACACAGATACACACAGACACACACAGACACACATACACACACATACACACACATACACACACATACACACACACAGATACACACAGACACACACAGACACACATACACACACATACACACACATACACACACATACACACACACACAGACACACACACATACGGACGGCACTTCGAAAATAGGTTTTTTGGATTCCCTGGACCATGAAACGTGGTCATCAGTCAAAATCTCGACATCGAAAATTTTCACGATTACAATACTTGCCCCTTATATATTAAGGTCGGGCAAGTAAAAATTGCTCAGGGCAGTATCGCGGTCGCTGAAATCCAAACTCCAGTTAAAAAATCTCAATAATGTACATTGATGGGAACCGGAATAGTTAAACAGGAATTTTTGATCAGATTCGTTTTCCAAAAAATATTTTGTGTCGTGAAAAAAATTATTATTGTTTAAAAATATATTGTGTGGTATAAAAAAGAGCTCTTAAGACGTAGATTAAGGAATTGAAATTAAGGTGTAAAGGTCAATTGATAAATTCCCTGTTTTGAAAATATGGAAAATTCAGCTTTATCCATACAGAGATTTAAGTTAGTAAAAAGATTTATTATTAAATACCTACCCCACATAAATATTCATCAAGAAGTTATCTGGTGTAATATATTACGGTTGAAACTAGATGAAGGCCTTTTGCCATCCAGCGCGTCAGTGGACTTTGCAACTCCTCGACTGCCTACTACATAAATTATCTCAAACTTATGAATGAAAAACATTTTATTTTTATGAAAAACTCTGATAGTGTCTAGACGTACACAAATCTCCCCAACATTTAGATTCCTCAAGTCTCAGCTTGACGCGATTTTATAAAGTTAGGTATTGGAACGCTTAAAAATGCATTAAAATTTAAATTTTCTCTCAAATACTTTTTATTTATTTTAGTAAAGTAGAGGAAGACCGTGAAATTTGAAAATTTGAGGTCAAACAGATTTAAGTTTTATTTTATTATAGTTCATCTCCATATTTAATATTAGGTTCACAACGCCTATGTGGTGTAGAAGGCAGGAAAGTTTTCAGCTTTTAGGCATCTGATATATGAAATCCACGTGGTTCAAGTCCGATTCTATTATGCCTGTATATGTATTTTTTTGTTTCTAAAAGTTCGTTTCTTTGATTTAAGCGGAACTAAATCTTGAAAATTAGTAAATTTTAACGTTTGATGATCATTTTGGTTAGCAAGAGTCCACTTCAATCGTTAAACAGTGAGCTGGTAACAATAAAAATTCCGCTTAAACATTTGGAATGGACTATACTGTTGCCGTATTTCCAAGGCTGTAACAAAATTTCACACAGAATGCTTCTTTTCAATCATAAAAAAATCCGCTGTAGCCACCACAGGCTCGGTCCGAGCGTCATCACAAAGTACTTGCATAAAATAAATTCTAGTAGCAGAGTAGAAATAACTTGGCCTAATATTTTCTAACAGAGATATTATTTATCATGACCATGGAAACGTTACATATAAGTATAAAAAAAATAGATACTTAGGCCCGGTCTTTCCACCTTCAGTTAAAGTTCTAGGTAACTATCTGACAGATAAGGTTATTTGTAACTTCATCTGCTGAATAAATGTCAATACCAGTCAGTGAATCCAATACGTCAGTCTCATTATCGGTTAGATAACTACCCGATAGATACATTTGTATAGAAAGAAGGAATGACATTTACTCAGCAGATGAAGTTACAAATAACCTTATCTGTCAGATAGTTACCTGAAACTTAAACTGAAGGTGGAAAGACCGGGCCTAAATAAAATTTCCAAGATTCAATATCTGTCCAATTTACTTGCGATGAAGTAAAAAAACACAATTGAAAACAATTATTTATCAAGGTGTTTGTTTCAGACCATTCTTAGATATATTGAAAACATGTTTGGTAAAATTTCTGCACTTCTTTGATAAACTTTTCTGTTATGCCTGGATTTGATTCCTTCTAATAAATAAAGCCACTTGTGTGCGACGCGCTCTCGCAAGATCTCCCTTTCGGAGCGTATGCGTCTCATAATCGCGTCTCGCCGAATTCTACCGAACCTTGACGAATGTCAAATGCAAATACGTCACATCAATTGCAACGGATCGGCTCGGCATCGTTCGAATACGAAAATTTACGAAAAGGAGGACAAGTAGGACAGACCTTACAAAAGGAGGACTGCCCCCCCCCAAAGGAGGACTGTTGGTCACTTTATTTATATGCCATTTCCTTTAAAAGTATGTGTTGGGTGTTCTACAATTTTTCTGGCTCTTCTAGAAGTAAAGAGTGTGGAATTGGCTCTTCTCAAAACCTGCTTTGTCGACCTCTGTACTAGGTATTGTGGAACGCGCGTATTTTTGACCGAACCTCTGTATAAGAATATGAATAATAATATAAAATTATACCCGAGTAAAATTGGTTTGTATTACATCGTAAGCTAGTCACAGTTGTTGGGTTGCTAAAACAATTACTACCCTTTTACATAACAATTAATAAAATTCACACAACAAAGAAATCCTCATCTAGTTAACCCTAGACATAATCCTGTATCAAACCCTGAATATTCATTGCGAATTATCTGCAACGATCAAATGGTTTTCCAACTCGTCTCTCGTCTCGTCCCTCGCAAATCATAGATCAAATCCAAGATAAACTGACAACGAATTTAAATACAAAATCGACCGAATTTAAACTATCGGTCTTTCAACATATTTACCAAGTTGCACTACTAAATAAAACCAAAATATCTCAACTATTTTTGTATACTTCTGAAATAGACGCCATCAAAGACGCTTCAGTGTAGCGACGTCTTTTTTTTAATTACGTTAAAATTATTACACGAAAAATTCCCCAATTATTTTTATAAACATTTTTCTTTCGTTTTTATATCAGAAATTTGAGACTACAAATTAGGTGTCTATTTTAATACTGTATCAAATTTGACTATTCCTAGTAAGCTTTGGATTCTTGCAGTGGCGTATCTGGTACGAAGCGGGGTAAAGGATGCTTAAGAGACTAAAAAACATAGGGGCACAGGTGAGCTGGAATTTTTGGAATGCCCAGAACCAGTACTGTGGCAAGCTAACTTGGCCTCTGGAACGGGAAATTTGAACGGCGTCTTTTAGTGGTGTTCTATTATATATTCGATTTAACTACATAAAATATCCGCCGCGGCGCCCTTTTTGCTGTAGCGCCTGTTGCGATAGCAACTCTCGCATATTCCTTGTCACGGGGCTGCCTAGAACAAAACATTTATTTTTCCTTAAAAATTTTGTTGAAAAATAAAAATATTTTATTATTATTATATAAAGTTATTTATGACTAAATTGATTTTTATTTTAAATACCAAATCAATTTGACACAAAATATCCATTACTTATTAACTTGAGACTTGACCTCAGTTGATTAAAAAAAAAAAAAAAAAACAATCAACTTTGGCCACCACAAGACCGACCGCCGTCACAAAGTATTTGTATAAAATACATTCTAGCAGTAGAGTAGAAATAACTTGGCCTAATATTTTCTTGGTATGCTCCGTAATACTCACTATACTCAGTAAAGTAAAAGTATTTCAAATACCAAATACCGATCAAAGTATTTGAAATAATGTATATACAGAGATATTATTTATCATGACCATGGAAAAGTTACATATAAGTATGAAAAACAAGTATTTAAAAAAAAATTCGAAAAAATTTTCAAAAATTTTTAGTTTTATCAAATAAAAGTTGTTAGTTATTGCTTTTATAGCAACTTATGTTAATTTTTTTTTTTTTTTTTTTTCGTAATATTTTCCTGTTATAAAATATTCGCAAAAATCTTAAAATCGACACGAGTCAACTCCCATTTCTAGTCGACCGATTTTTACCAAAAGTTGATCAACTCGTGCCATTGATGTCTTAAATATGAAGTTTCATAAAAATCCTTTTAGCCGAATTTGCTCTGCACGTTTATACAGACAGACGGACGGACAAACGGACAGACAGACAGACAGACCGACCGACAGACAACATGCTAAAAATAGTCAAAACGTTATGTAGGGACCTCAATTCGTGGATATCCATCGAAATCTCGATGTCAAAATCGGTATGATCACAATACCTCCCTTATATATGTTGGCGGTCGGTAAAAAGACGGTTTATGCATGAGTTTCATATAATATTTTTCTACAACTGTCTGCAATAAGAAAAAAAAAAGTAAAAATTGACTTCTTTTTCACGTTTTTGGCCTTTGCTACTATGGATAGGACCAGGACAATTCTAATTTTTCGTAATAAAAATTTCATGCCTGAACAGTATTCGAACCCGAGACCTTAGCAACTCAGGGCACGTGTGTTACCACTACTCTACTCCGGTCGAAATTTTTAAGTTGTATACATAAGATCACGAATTGACTTGAATTGTTTTCAATGTATTCTCTAGTTCTTCTTCGGATTGAACTGACACGTCTGTTGTCCTTGGATATGGTTCTGTCGCCCCCATGAGTTCATGTAAGTCCTTGGTGAGAGTGGTGTAGCCCCCATTAACAGATGTATTGTGCTTATTTTTCATAAGCGTGAAATAATAAAAAGCTTATGAGACTTTTTTTAACACTTTTTACATTTTTAACAGACACCATAAACAAGCATTTTATGCACAAGAACAAGTAAGATATAGTAGTTTTTACAACAGTCGTAGAAAAATCTCTTTTCTTGTTATAAAAACTGCTAAATCGACTTAATTTCCGGCTCATGTATTACCTCCCTGGAGAAAATTATCTGGATTCAACACTGTCCTAACTTCTATAAGCGTAGGTGTATGATAACTACTTCGTCCAATAATTTTGAGTTCATTTCTCAATTATTCTGGCAGTAACATTGTACATAACGTACCTAATTCCTTCACCTCAGACAAATGTACAAAGTTGAGTAGACACATGCCGTAAATTACCTTCTTTACTGTAAATTACTTTAGATAATTCCTCTACAGCTTGCTTCATGTACTTCTGTGTGTGTGTGTTCGTGTGTCTGTATGTGTACAAGTACATGTTGCTATATTGTGTGTGTATTAGTGAGGGTCTTGTAGTGGTTTATGTGTTTATATATATACAGGGTGTCTGGTCTGACGGCGAGACGTAATTAATTATTAATTTCAGTACTGTAAAAGTCACCAGTTTTTTTTTTCTTCAGAGCTTTTTCTTTAGGGAACTCCTGGGTTGGACTTGACGATATAAATTAATTTCAATTAAAAGTTTGGTGTTTTATTTGTTTAACAAGACAGTTGCTTCAGTGCTATTAAAACAAAGCTCTACATTCGTACATTATTAATAACTAACATAAAATCCAAAAGACTTGCTAATGTTCTGTTGAACAGGAAAGACAAAACACAATTATTTTCAGTTAGAATATAAGAGACAGTTGATCAGTAAGTAAAGTTCCCAATTTTTATAATTTTATTTACTAATTACACGATAAATAAAAGAGCAAAGTTGAAATATTTAATAATGTGTTTCGTGTTAAATCATTGGTTATGTAATAAACTCGGTTCTAGTTTAGTTAATCTCTGAAAGAGAGCATTCTGTAAAGCCTTTTTATCTACTGTGTCTGTTTAAATGGTGACCATAGGAGATTAACATGGGAAATCAGTTTTTTTTTTGCGACTTTTGCTCGCAGTTCCATCCAACAAACGAAAGCGTATAATTTTTTAAATTTCACAATATGACTTGGTAGTCGATACTATCTGGTGTTCCACATGGAAGCGTATTTGGTCCAGTACTCTACTTTTTACAGCAGATTTATCCACATAAAAAAATACTGGATTGTTTGCTGATGATACAGCAGTAATTGCTTTCCATGAAGATCCTGTTGGAGCCTCATTAGTCCTTAAACCAAACGTAAGCAGCTGGAACTATAATTTATTAAATTATATTGGCTGTTTGGAAAAAAATTACAGCTGTCCATGAGCAACAAGTTGATTTTTGTATAAGGTAATGTTAAAACCTATATAGACGTATGGGATACAACTATGGGGATCCGCCCGTAATTCAAATATAGAAATTATCCAGAGATTTTTATCCAAAACATTGAAAGTAATAACCAAGGCTGCCGGGAGGACTTCTGAGGCCCCGGGGAGAAACTTTCTTTGCAGGCCCCGGGTAATGATTCTATACCCAGGGCCGTCAAGAGGGTGAAAACTAATTCTTTCAGCTCGGACTCGGGACCATATACAAATGAAGCGGAAATTTTTATTATAATACGGGTGAAAATACAACTGATGACCTAAAAAAAAAGGTCCTCACTTCCAAAATACAACTGATGAGCAAAAAAAAGGTCCTCACTTCCAAAATACAACTGATGAGCAAGAAAAAAGGTCCTTACTTCCAAAATACAAGTGAGTGACGGTCACGCGCCCCTGGCACTTGCCTCGGTGCCAGGCCGTTCCTACGGCTCTGCCCGGGACACTGGGAAGAACCCCGGGGCCCCGGGAATTTTCCCCGGTTACGCCCTCCCCCCTCTTGTTGAGCCTGGTAATAACTAGCGTCCCATGATATCTATCCAAAAATATTATTCAACAAGATCCACTGACTACTGTTAGAGAAAAAATAACTAAATGTATTGGGAAATACGTTTTGAAATTATACCCCACACTGTTCATAGAGTATTTTCCAACCATCTATATCCAGTGTACTTAAGTACTAAGTTCTGCATTTCTGGTGGTTGTTTTAGTTAATGTAAATCTTTCTAGAATTTTATTTCTGTCGTATTTACCTTGTGATTTTTGTTTTGTGACTTCTTCGTTTCTCAAAACGTTTCTCTCGCTAAAGTTGACATGATGTTCTTAGTCGTAACACCCTGTATATGTTAATATGCTACCAAGTGTGTGTATGTTTCTAAATATAGCGGAAACGTCTCACACATCGCGTAGTATTCGTACTCCACCAGCGAACGAACTCTAGGAAGGAAACACACATATATACACGCATACATATAGTTACTGCATACATACTTACACACATATACATATAGGCAAACACATACGCACACGTAGTGTGGAGCCTCGCCTTCTTATTTATATTCAGGGCAACATTATATATGTCGGCCACATTATCTCTGGCGCAGAAGATCCGCGACAGTTATCCTTCACAATACTTCTGCTCGTATATATGCAAACAGTAATACAATTTCTCAGCGTGACAGGAACAGTATTACACTATGAAAACCAGTTTTGGAATGTTTGAGTCTTTGAACCATTTAAATGTTTTGCTTACTCCAAAGATGAACATAGATGTTATTAATAAATGCTCAAATCATGTACAGAATGCCTTAAAATCCACTTAAAATTATGCATTCTTTTTAAATTTCGGTATAAAAGACACTAAGTACTAACGGCGCTGTTCTTAAATGTTGAAACTAACTCTATTTGACGTGAAATAAATCAAAAGTATAGCATACGAGGTGTGTAAATTAAGTAACCAGACTGATTAAAAATATATACTGAACCTAGACAAAATATTGTAACCACTTATGATTTTTTAAACATTTGTTTTACACAAAATCAACAAAATAGTAATACACCAATTTTATTTTTATTTTGTGTTGCCCCACTTTGCTTTTATTACTGCCTCAATTCTTCGAGGCATACTCTCAATACATGCGCTAATACAATTTTCAGTTTCTGGAGAGCCATGCCATACTTTTTTAATATTATCTATTAAAACTTGTTTATTAGTATTATTTAAATCATAAACAAGTCTTTTCAGGAGGTTCCAAACATTTTCGATAGGATTGATATCCGGCGAATTACCTGGACAGTACAAAATCGGTACTTTTTGTTCTGGCAAATCAGTCTCAGAATAAAAATACAGAGTTGAAGATGTTTAAAATAACTTATCTTTTAATAAATACACGATATGTTAAAGAAGTAAATAAAGTAACATATGATT
The DNA here is from genome assembly GCA_963971575.1 of Liopterus haemorrhoidalis. Taxonomy (NCBI): domain Eukaryota; kingdom Metazoa; phylum Arthropoda; class Insecta; order Coleoptera; family Dytiscidae; genus Liopterus; species Liopterus haemorrhoidalis. The sequence continues at coordinate 42,333,168 of OZ020619.1, forward strand.
ATATGTCGGCACTTTTAATAAACAGTTGTTTTTGTAAGTGGTTATAATATTTTGTCCAGGTACTGTATATATATATTCGAATAGAATTACAATTCAATATTGTTTCCCTCAAAATAACTTCCTTGGGAAGCCACACAGCGCTGGAGACGGTTCTTCCAATCCTCATAGCAGTGCTGGAACTCGAATACTGGAATAACTTTCAGCTGGTCATTTACGGACGTTTGAATGTTTTTGAGTGTCCCAAAATGACGTCCCTTGTGGTGATTTTTCAATCTTGGGAAGAGGAATAAGTCACAAGGACTCAAGTCAAGCGATTAAGGAGGCTGAGTAGCCACAGGAATATTTTAAATTGTCCAAAAACTCGTTTATTGAAATTGCTGCGTGACAAGGCGCATTGTCTCATCCCCAATTCATTGGTCGAAATCTGATTTGTGAGTCAAATTCAACTCTTCCCCGATCATTCTGACTATCAACTGACGATCTGAACGCACAAGATTCCGGATTCTGTCGACATTTTCATTGGTTCTTGAAGATGAAGGCCTTCCGCTGCTTGATTCATCTTCAATCAACTCTCTTCCTTCTGAAAATGTATTAAACCATAAAAAAACCAGGGTCCTTGACAAAAACTGTTCCCGTAGGCCTGCTGAAGTTTTGCAAAAGTTTCTGTTGCACTGTGCCCAAATCTGTAGCAAAACCTGATAGCACACCGTTGCTCGAAATGAATGTTTAAACTCATTTTTAGAAGGCACTAGGAAAAACTGCACGAAAAAAATCGCTACGAACAACAAAATTACTGTAGCGAATTCAAACTCGTACTGAAGGCGTATTACATGTTCACCTGCCGCTCCTCCAAGTCGCGCGTCCCAAATGTTGCCAGATTAAATGCTATAGGGAAAAATTGCTAAGCAATGTTACATCTGGTGGGATTTTAGCAACTACAGAAATAGACCTTCTATCGCGCTTTTTTTTATAAACAATGTTTGCATAAAAATATAATTGCATAAAAACAAGTATTAATATTGTAGCAAAATTACAAAAACCACCAGTAAACATTAAAATTCACGTTGTTTATATGTAACGAATGTCTATTTTGAAGGTTCCAAGTATGCCGCAATAGCGTTGCGATCTTAAAATACTTCCCCTATGTTGCCAGTCCGGCTTCTTAATTTGCACACCTCGTATATACAATTTTAATAATTGGCAAAATTTTCTGGCGCTGTTTTGGACAGTGTTTATAGCCTTAGATGCTGGGACCCGGCGCGAACACAGGATTTTTTCTTGGAGATGGGCTTAGAATAAAAAATTGTTTTATAGGGGCAGGGATTGGGAGATTACTTAGCAACAAGTGCTGACCAAAAGCACTTTACCTTCCAAAATGGAAGTGATGACCTAAAAAAAGTTCAATTTTAACGCATTTCTTAGAGAATACACATATTCGGAAGAGGTTAATATAGCATACGTTATTTAAACGCTCTTCCCTATGCCCTTTTGAGGCTTTCTATGCACCCACATAACACAAAGAAATTCTGATAAAAAAAAACAAACTTAAATAATTCCGTGCACGTTTTTCTCAAAAGGGTTAACGAGAAAAAACTCGAGTGTCTAATAAATCTCAATTTTGTAAATCGAATCATAGTTTTTGGTATAGATGTTTGTGTTTTCGCGTCATTTTTCATCTCAATTTATGGCCTTAGATCAACCCTAAACCATGCGATTGATTGCAAAAACGTGCACGACAAAATAAAAATATTAAAAAATTTGTCAAAGTTCTACGATCAATACTGTGCTATTTTTGGGGCAAATTTTTTTGTAAAAGTTCACATTCCGAAGATTTATTCACGGTATCAAACAAAACTGAATAAAAATTAGATTTGTAACGATTGCACTTTGCTTACATCAAGAAAATATACATTCAACGGGATGACATATATTTTAAAATTTGTTATTGTTTTAACATTTTACATAAATTTGAAATATTCTTTCTCTTTTAGGATTTGATAGGTGTTACCAAGAAAATCTTATATACTTTAATCAGTGGCGGATTATGTTGCTTGGGGGCCCTGGGCGGTAAAATTAAAATGGGCCCTCTATTATTTTAAATAGAATGGAAATGTTTGTATATAGGCCTCGGTTGGCCCCCCGGTTTCGTGGGCTGTCCAGTCCGCCCACCGCTTAATCCGCCTCTGACATTAATTTTTTGGCATCCTTCAGGGTCAACGAAGCATACCTTGAAGTAAGAAGACTATTTGCTAACTTCATTGCTGTCTTACAACTAGTGATATACCGGATCGCAGAAAAGCCAGATCCGCGAATACTGATATGGAGTGTGCGTCTTGATCCGCGGATACGGATAGGGATCTTGCATTGCAGTAGAAAAACGAACGACCTTGAAGCGGTAGTTAGATGTGTCGTGCTGTTCCTACAAACCAAAGTATGCAAACTGAGGCTACAGAAACATAAGATTGTTCCCGGCGCCTATAAGTGTTTACTAACTTGCGCCGACCAACGAGAATAAATATTGCTTTACTTTTAATTATACCTGGGTACGTAGAACGCTTGTTGGCGCTTGAAACATACGTCGATGAGTAACAGGAATCTTTAAAACATTATTTATCAGCTTACAAGAAGCTGACAAACGATTTTCTTATATTTTGTTTATTTTTTTGATAATTATTAATAAATTTTCTTTGATGCTGCGAATTACGTACATTTACAATTACTCATTGGCAGAATAAATTTTATTATTTTGTTATGAATTTGCTTTCCAACGTATTGTCTACATAAGTGGCATATTGTAGTAGATATTAGATAGTTACATAAGACCATTCGTTTTTTTTTTTCAATAAAATATACATTCTAAAAAAAAATTATTATCAAATGTACTGTCCATTATTTTCTATCACTTTGGACAAACGCTCAAGCAATTTCATAATGCCATCTCTCCAGAAGGTTCCGTCTTTGCTCTCGGAAAATCTGTAGAGGTGAATTTTGATATCGTCCAAAGAAGTAAAATTTTTTCCGTTAAGGGAATTTTGTAGAGGGGACCAAATGGTATTCGGAGCATAGGTCCAGACATCGCACCATCCGACTACCATTTGTTCTGCTTTCTACAAAATTCCCTTAATGGAAAAAATTTCGCATCTTTGGATGATATCTAAATTCACCTCTACAGATTTTTCGAGAACAAAGACGGAACCTTCTGGAGAGATGGCATTATGAAATTGCCTGAGCGTTTGTCCAAAGTGATAGAAAATAATGGACAGTACATTTGATAATAAAAGTTTTTTTTTAGAATGTATAACTTATGTAACAACTCAATATATTACGAGTAAAAATGAACTTTTCAAATCGTAAATTTTGGGAAATTAGCAGAATTGAAATAATAATATTATTTTTGCGTTAAGTGAAGCAAAAGGTACCTTTTTCATGAATTCGAAAAATTGTCCAACTTTGCGGCGCTGTAACGGCGAATCCGTTCATCCCACAAAAAAACTTATGAGAGCTAAATTATAGAGAATTTATTCCTCTTTAATTCAGTATAGATATATTTTTTTCGAATTTCGCAATGGAACGGAGATATTTGTAAAAAAACAATTTTTTGCTCGTTTTTCGAGTTTTTTTCTTTTTCTTTAGTTTGCTGCATTAAATTTTCTTCGCAAAATGTCATCTCGAAAACAGCACCTTAAGACCTATTAATCACACCAATTTCCAATTTTTTTTTCGAAAATTACGTGTTTTCTGGCCTAGACGGAGAGTCAAAATTTAACTTCGTTAATCATCACAAGTTAGGCAATACGCAATACACCCGTGTACTGCGGGACTAGAGGTATGCAGAACTAATGAATTCGAATCTGTTTATAAATACGATTACTTCACTAATAAAGCTTATAGTTAAATCTCTAAAAATATGTGATCCAATTTATTCACCACTTAAATGTCAAATAATTGCATAAAATAATTATAATTTCAGTCAAATTTAGATGTTACAAATTCTGTACTCTAAATAAATCTTCCATGGATAATAAATGATAATTACTTTTGGCGTAAGAATTTATGTTTAGTTTTGCCAAAATAACTACTGTAAAAAAGTGTGAATGAGGCCTTATATCTTTCTCTTGTCTTCGATTTATTATTTTTGTTTTTTATTTACATTTTTTGTCAAAGAATTTGGCAAGATTTTTATGTTTCTGTGTTCCGATTATATTTATAGATTTAAAATTAAAATAGAACATGGTTTATAGAAATTTACGCATTACAGTACTTAAGGCTGCGTATAACCCCCAGAGGTTACCAATTTCTTATACAAAATTAACAAACTGAAATGAAATTAGTATCAAGCTATACATCAAATTTTGCACCGAATTTTTATCTATCTAATAGGATATTTTTAATTGTAGAAACATTTATTGTAAAAATATTATCGCTCAATAACTTAATAATTGACATCAGCAACATTGTTCTGTAATTTTTTAAATCTATTTATGGGTTTCAAATAACTTTTATATTTATATAGTTTTGTGTAGAAATGTTCAAATAATACGTCAACATTTTTTTCGACTTGATTACTTATAGTTCAGAACCCTCGTCGAAAAATATTATACTTGATGATAATGGAATGCCACTTGGCACACGTATTCTTCACAAAAATTAAATCATTTTTACCTGTTACAACTATTTTGAGAACCGCGTCAGAATCAAGATGGCGGAAAATATAGACTACCAAGTACAATAACTATAAGTAGTTTTCACAATACAACAAAATAGCTAAAATCCTTTTTGTAAAATGAAGCTTTAGCTACAATTTGCCGCATTGTACACAAATATGCGTCGATTGGTTTACAAGATGGCGCCTATAATGCAATTTGCTTAATTACAATTACATAGCAGTTTTTTCTAAAATTTAAAGTATCCTATTAGATAGATAAAAATTCGCTGCAAATTTTGATATATAGATTGTTATTAATTTTATTTCCGATTATTAGTTTTGTATAAGAAACTATAGGGAACTATAGGGTTGTGCGCCGCCTTAATAGACAAAATTTAGATAAATAAAAAACTTGACACATTATATTTGGGAAACAAGAATTACTGGTTTTGGTAGGCCCCCAAGCTGTTCCTGGGAGAATTATCTTGATGAAATATAACTTGTTTTTATGTTGCAACTATCCTGTCTCAATATTAATCTTCTTTCTCATAATTTTTGCATTTTGCCTTCTTACATCCTCACGTGTTATTTTGTTGTATCAGTAGAGCATGTTCTTTAGTTTCTATAACTTTATTACACCTCTGTGTGTTTATAGCTCTATGATTTTAGTACTGTGCAAATGAGCGTAATTTTTTCTCCATTCATTCCAGTTTCAGATTGGAAAATTTTGTTCTTTTCAGCATAAGCAATTATTTACATTTTTCAGTAGAAGCAATTTCCAAGCCAATTTTTCTACAAAAACACGTATGTATATTTTTTGTGTTTTACAACTGTATTTGTTTAACAAAATTGCTCGATTTTTCAAACGTGTAAAAAAGAGTGGCATTTCACTATTTCTTTCACATGTTTACATATTTATTTTGTATTGAACAGAAAAATTTAATTTTTATTTAACAGTGTATAGAACACAAATATGGAATCAGTGAGCATGTCGTCAGGACCTCTTAAGAAAGGGCCTATTTATGGAAGGGTTATGACTAGTGTTAGGACGTATTTAGGCTCTGAGCTAAATTTAAAATGTTTTCATAGGCGTAATTTTTAAATGCAATATTGGGCATCTTTTAAATTTGGCTCTTTCATGACTAATTAAAAAAACTAACTAACTCTTTAAAAATGTATCACTACATAGTTTTAATCAATTAGTAAAGCCTTTTACTTTCATTTGTTGACACATTTCAAGACAGTTACTTATTTGGACATTTGTACCACAATCATATTCACAATTTTAAGAAAGCGATTTACACATAATTTTTAATTTAACACATTAAAGTATATTTTTCGTATTGCATTTTTAGTATATTTCTTAAAAAGACCTTTTTTGTCCGTTTACAAGTTATGACATTTTACTCCGAAGCCCACTCTTAATCCGGATTTAGTCTACAACAACGGTTCCCAACCTTTTTTTTCTTCACAAACCCCTCTCAAAATAAGTTATTCGACCCCCCCCCCCCCTGAAATCATACAGGATGCACCGTAAAAACTTTTGTTTGTAAAATATAGTATTTCAGAATACCATATATGATTGTATCAAAACATTTAATATTTAGTAAAAATGTTTAATTCCGTTCATTAACCCCTTTATTTAGTTTACAGTTTTGTGACAACAGCTTTAGGTATTGTTGATGTTGTAGTAACAGCTGCATCATCAGCAAAATTAGCTAGTTCTGTATATTTTGTTTCTCGCAAATCTGTGATAAATACAATAAATAGTAATGGTTCTAGAATAGAGCCTTGTGGTACTCCAGCAACGTATGGATTTAAATCTCAAAATTCCCCATTTACTTTTAATGATCTATGGCTTAAATAAGATTAAATAGGATCTAAGTAATTAGTCGTTTTCTGCATGGTAATCTTATACAGTAGAGTTTGTACTATCAGTTTATCATAGCCTATTTCTTATTTCTTGTTATACAATAATAAGCCTAATAATTTACCATAAAGTACGTACTTTAACAATAGTTTTTGAAAATAATAGAATAACATGAAAAATTCCAAATAGCGCGAACTGACACCATAATAGAACTTTTAGTGAGAACCACCTAGGGCACCTTTGCAAATACCCAAGGTTTCACGAACCACTGGTTGAGAACTGCTGGTCTACAAGCAAATTTTTGTTCAGGCCTTTAGTGAACAATGTCAAATTGGTATCCCATTATTTTTGGATTTCAATTATTTCTGTTTCTATATCGATAGAGAGAAAATGAAAAACACTTCAGTTTTACATTCGGTAACATAAGGCCATTTGGGAGAGATTTAGTAGGCCTTAAGGTCGCCTGGGAGAATTTTATAAAATATTAAACCTTTGGTTTCCGATGGGATCGAACCAACGTTATACTAACTCATCGTCTATTGCTAGAACGTAGAATAAATAATATTACCGAAAAAAAACGGTGTATTCTTGAATAATGTATTCTAGGGGCCATAATAAAGATTATTCGTTAAGTCAAATATATCACAGCATAAAAATAATTAGTCAAAATCTTATTATAATATGTTTTCTGTAAATAATTTGCAGTTAAATAAAAATAATTAAATTTTTACTAATTATTGTTTAGTTATGTCAATAACTAGTTAGATAACAACAAATATGAAAATCTTAACCATGTAAGATTTTTATTTAATGAGTTATTTGAATAAAAACGAAATGTTGGGGGATGTAAAGTTAATGTCAAAATTGTTTCACGGACCCCAGTTTAAGAACCTCTGCTCTACTAAATTTATCCACAACGTACAATGAATTGTCGACTAATTTTAGAAGGCTGGATATGGCCAGGAAGAAGTGTTCCCCTTGAAAATTGTGATAAAGACATCCATATTTTTTGTTTTGTAAAAATATTTCTGAAATATTTATCGCGATAACAATCTCTTTAATATTCAGTAAAAATATTTTCGTATAAAAAAAAGTATGCATCATTTCATTCCGATTTAAAAATGCCAATTAAAATTTTTCCTAAATAAAAAAAAAATCCCTTCTCCATATTTGAATATGTATGTAACAATAACATAAAAACGTTAAAAAACACACATCATTTGCGTTTGAAAATCTTTTGTGCTGTGTAAAATTGTAAAGCCAGGATATGTAAACGTTGGACTGCAAAATATCACTAAAAACTAATAACAAAAGAACTATTGAATGATGTCCGCATGCAATGTCAACATGAGGATAGAGACAGATTTTATATCCCATGTAAAATTGCAGTTTACTCAGCGAGCGTGTCGACGGTAAAAATACGTATTGATCCGGGGTCCATCCGGAGTTCAGATGGGTTCGGAACGTCAGACAGACAGTGAGACCGCAGTGGCGTACTTGTGGGTTAACCACTATTATTCCCCCGCCTGCATTATTACAGCAAAGTAGACGTGTTTCAGATAACTTTTGATATTTTGGCACAAAATTAAATTTACGAAATTTTATTGAAATGGAATGAACTTAGAAGCTTACAGAAACAAAATGCAGTTGTAATAGTGTCGTGGTCATTCCACTCGCTTTGTAAGTGTGGGATCGTACGTTCAATCCGCAGTACGGGAAAAAGATTTGAAATACTCTAAGCCGTAACAATCGTAGGCCTAAATTGTAAGACCCAAACAATGGATTGCTGGTTCATATGAATAAATCCTAGTTTATACCTGTAACGATGTTGTATGCGGATTTTGCAGTGCCTAGGTTGCATTTTTTTTTAGCATTCCCTTACACCAATCAACACGAGTCTTTTTTTGAGCTTCGGTCAAATTATGCGGAATCCATCGGGAACACATCTTTTTCACAGCTAAATGTTTATGCAAAATCGAATGTATTGCTGTCTGCGATATGCTAAAGGATGCCTCTATCTCACGATAAGCCCATTCACAGTAAGTGCATTCACCTGCAACAAACAGAATTTTTGCATTACAACGAAAAGTTATAAGAATAATTGCCGGTGCTCCTTTTAGAGCCGACTGTCGAGATTTTTTTGTGAAACTCAAAGTAATGACTTTGCCTTCGTTATTTATTTATCATTGTTTATTGTTTATACGCAAAAATTTAACCAATTACAGTACTTTTGGTGAGACACATGATCACAACACTCGCAGTAAAAATAATATCCGGGGTAAATTTTTGCATAATTCCAGAATAAATCCAGAAATTGCTCAAATTATTTTGCTGTTAAACTATAGGGGAAAGTAGCCAAATTTGGACCACTTAAGAATTTTTATATATAGGGATGTACAAGTATTTTTAATAAAAAGGAAGTAGTGGAAAAAAAAGTTATTGTTTATATCTTCAAAATAATATAATTTATTTAAAAAAAATATTTATATTGAACAGTGAAAAATCAATACATAAAAATCGTGTCATCGATCCAATTAAAGAAACTGGTTTCTTAGGATGGACCAGACGTTTTCCAAGATGGACCATCAATATACTTAAACACAACTGAAGCAAAAGTACTTTTGATTTTTGCACTGACTCCAGCACACTGTGTATGGACCCAAGTGTCACATTTTATGCACTGTATCATCTCATCTTCCTTCATTTCCTCACATATAATACAAAACCATGTAGTCTTAGTTTTTATTCTTTGTCTTTTTGGTCCAATATTTGGTAATTTTACTTTGTTAGTCTTTTTCTCTTTGACTTTTTCTAATTCCTTTTTATGAGGACTACTTGTTATTACAATTGCTTTTTGGGCTATTCCTCCAGTTCGAGAAGACGATGGACCTTGCTGTGGATTTCGTTTTGGTGGAGGTGATATATCGTAAAGAATATCCTTACACTTTTTATTTATTTATTTATTTATTTTTTCTCTCGAGGTACATAATCAACATCAGAATCACTATTATTACTTTTACTGTCACTTAAAGACATAGATGTTGGTGTATTAGGCCTACTTGTAGTATTTACTGCGACTTCAGCAGGGTTAGCAGAACACTGTAAAATATCGGATGCTGCAAACTGGTGGTCCTGAAAGATATGTCTATTTCCAGGCCAAATACCAGAGGCACGGAAAGCACTTTCAGTTATAGCTACATGGCTGCTCGGCCGTATGCTTCATTTAGCAATTTAGACATCTGAATTGGACCGGTCCAATTTAGGCGACTGCTTGTGGTCCAACTTGAGCTACTTTTATAAATATTTTAAAATATTTCACCTAACCTTACATTTGAACTAGATTAACAAAACTAATATAGTAAATTGTAGCCAGACAAGTTTACTTTCTGCAGATATAAAAATATATTTTGTTACTTACTCTGAAACAGTCTAAAGACTATTAGCCTTATTGATAAAATATTTAATTGATGGTATGTAAATACTAATAACACTTCACTAACTGCAACCATGATGTGCGCTGTTATAAAAATGATTGCATCAGACAAGTTTACGTCCATCCCCTTTTAAATTACTGTTTTGCTGCGTAAATGCCTTATGCAGGTCTAGTTACGATAGTGGTCCAACCTAGGCGATGGTCCAAATTCGGCTACTCTCCCCTATGTTGGCGGTCGGTAAAAAGTAAAATACATATGTACTTATTAGTTTTGATAAACTTTATTTTGGCCATCTATTAGATTATTTTAAATATTTCAAGTTGAACTAAGAATTAGGATTTGAGTCCTGGGTCAAGTAGTGTGTGATTGTGGTCGTAAAATATAAGTGGCCATTTAGATACAGTACACAGCAAAAAATTCATAAGTGTAAAAGTTCATTCTCAGTTTAGTTAAAAATTAGTGTTCAAATTTTCATTTAAAAAAAGTAAAAAGTTCACTATTTTTAACGGAATTTAGACAACTTTTCTCTAGCTACAAGTGTTATAAGAACGTAGCTAAATATCAGAAAGTCAACAGGGCCAATAGCTTGAATTGATGACGAGCGCTGAGTGCTTGCTCTCGGGTCAGATGTCTTGACAGGTGACGATTTAGAAACGTTCTAAATATTTAATGGTTGGGAAAGTGCACTGAATATTCAGTTACTGAAATGGGTGACGTTTAACTTTTTGACAACGTAACCTGTATGCAAATTATGTATTAGGAAATGTCAACAATTATGTCTATAGATTTGTATTCAGATATTAAATACAATTTTACAAAATACGTAATTTTTACAAGTCCTTATATGCTGTCTCGAAGAAGAATTACATGTTTTCAACATTTTTATGGTTTTGTAGGTATGACCACCCAAAAACCCTTATAACGTCACTCATGTGTCTGTCTGTCTGGACGGTAGAAATGGTAGCCAAACGGCTTAACATAGAATCCACACATAGGATCACTCTTTGAAACACATATAGGAAAAATACTGAGAGTTAAAAAAAAAAACACTTCTCGAGATAAATATAAACAAATATGTATTTAATAAATAAATAAATAAATATATATATATATATATATATATATATATATATATATATATATATATATATATATATATATATATACATATATTAATTTTGTGTAACATGTCAAATGAAACCTCTTAATCCATTGATCAACATGCAAATTTTTATTTTTGAAAAATCTTTTTTTATGGGATTTTCGCCAAAAAGGTGTCAAACTTTTGTCCTCCACCCTATCTCCCAGAGGGGCTGATCTAAAAAACTGAAAAAAATCTCCGTAATGAACATTGATGGGAACCGGAATAGTTCAACAGGAATTTTTGATCTGATAAGTTTTTCGAAAAATGTCAATTTTGTGTTGAAATAAAAATATTTTTTTAAAATTTATTGTGTGGCATCAAAAGAAATCTCTTAAGACGTAAATTAAGGAACGATAAATCGTATTTTGAAATGCGTTTCTTTTAATCGATTTTAGCAATAAATGTGCTAAAAAACTTCTTGTCCCGCACCTTTTTACCCAAAGGGGTTAAACTAAAAATCTGAAAAAATTATAGATAATGAATATTGATCTGAACCGGAAACGTACGAGAGGAATTTTTGATCAAGTTGTGTTTTTGAACAATATGGCAGTTTTTGTGTTTTTGAAAAAATGAATTATTTTTTAATTAATGTTTAAATTATGGCTTATGATTATTTATGTTATGGATTTTTTATGTTTGATTTAACATGTTTTGTATTTATAGCCAAGATAGTGCGTATATTATTTTGGAATTAAAATTTTTAAAAAAATAATATATTTTTTAAGTTATGAACATTGTTACTCACACCACACTACACTCTACACTGTAAAATATTTCTTATTAATCTAATAAAGACTTGAATACGAAACAAATGCAGAAAAAAATGCTAGGAAATTTGGAAAATTATTTAAATTATGTTTAACCCTTACGTTATGGTGTCCTTTAGTTGCGGTGTGGGGTACAAATGTACCCCATTTTTATTTTATCGTAAATAAATAATTTATTAATAATTTGCATGCAGGTTTACTATGGAATATATTAAAAATGTTTTTTAGCTGAAATTACAATATTTTCAATTGCAAGTTTTTCATACGTCCAACGTTCATAAAATCCTGTTTCATACTAACCAACTAAATTTCTAGCAAAGCATAGTATACGCCCAACCTGCTACGTCCGTCCTGTCCGACGTACAGATTCATACTGAATCGGGTGTTTAGGCGTAGCTGCTTTTGCAAATATCAGGGAATTCACCCGAGTTGACTCCGCCCTTTACTTAAAAATAACCAATAAAATTCATGAAAGATAAATTAATTAATCTTAGGTGTTTAAAATAAAAAATGAAAAAAATATTTACCTACATTGTTTCATAAGTAGGTAAATAAAGTATTTATGGTATTTATAAAACTCAAGAACGATTATTTTATTCAATTTTTGTGGGGTACATTTTAAATAGCACCGCTCTGTAAGAGTTAAAAAAATTAAATGGAAGCTCTTAGTTCTCAAATAATGAATGAAAGTGATTATCAGGAAACTGTTGATTTTGATGTGATACATATACCTAGACATCCAGTATTATGTTGGCTTCTTACACTTATTAAATACCTACAAAACCCTGAAATGTGTGAAAATTCACACTTCACTCCAATTTTTCTTGATCTCTGTAAGACTGTTTAACTTTCTACTAAAATATCTAGTTATTACTTCTGTAAGCCCCTGTTAACTAGTGTTGCTTTTACGAGTAATACTCTTTTTATTATTCAATTTGAGGATAATTTACTCCAACTCCAAACTATTAATCATAATCCGTTCAGCTCGTAACAGCTATAATATTTCACTATAAAATAAATCTAGTAAATTATTTGTGATTTTATTATAAGAGAAATAAATCGAGACCCTTATTACATTGTCGCTATGATTGGCCAGTTACATTAATGAAGAAGTGTCAGGGTTCATGTGCCAGAACCCATTTTATAACCCCTTGCCCTAACGAAATCCTAAGAGACACCAGACCGAAAATTTGATTGCACATAAAAATACACTCTGACACTATGGGGTGTTTACGAACCTATTTTACGAGCTGGAATTCGTGAATAAACTACTTAGACGGAACGGACAACACGTTCACACTGTAGCAGATTAATTTCGTGGTTTCATATTATTATTTAATGCATACTTAAAGACTGTATGCTAATTTAGTACCACACACTGTTTTGTTTAAAAATAATTCATATCTCTGATATACATTCTTTTAATTTCCGCCCATCTCTTTAGGGTTTTGTAGGTATGACCAAAAAACGCCCTTATAATGTCACTCATGTATTTTATGTCTGTCTGCTCATTATAAAAAATAATAATTATAAGAATAAGTTTTTGGTAATGAGGGTTTTGTAGGTATGACCAAAAAACCCTTATACTGTCATTTTGTCGTCTGTCTGTCAGTCTGTCTGTCTGTCTGTTCGGTAAAAATTGTAGCCAAACGGCTAAACTTAGAGAGTTGAAATTTGGCATGCTTATACAACTCTTTGACCCGCATATAGGAAAAATACTAAAACATATTTATTTATTAATATTTTATAATATTTTGTAATAAATATTTAATTAATAAATATAATATTCTGGAATTTTAGAAAAATAAATTTTTATCTAAAATTCTGAGTAGGGTATCAAATGAAAGCCCATGTGGATTAACCATCAAAATTTTGTTTTTGGAAAAGAAATTATTTTAATGCGATTTTTGCCAAAATTTTGTCCCACACCCTGTAGCCCAGATGGTTTAAACTAAAAATCTGAAAAAATTCTAAGTATTGTACATTGGTGTGAACCGAAATAGTACAACAGGAATTTTTGATTAGATTATGTTTTCGGAAATTAACGCATTTTTTGTGTTTTGTTGGTTGACGATTTACAAAAGTTATAGTTATGTAACACACTAGACTAGAAGACGTATCATGGTCTAATGGTTAGCATGCTCGCTAGCTACCCAGAATTCTAGGGTTCGCTCCCGGACAAAGGAGACAATTTTATTTATTTTTTTTCCATTTTTATTTTTTTTAAATTATTTTGTCAAAATTCTAGTTATATTTTGGTAAATGATGCATTTAATTCTTCAGTATGAGTTTGAACGCGCTAGAGTAATTTTGTTGTCCGTAGCGATTTTTTTCGTGCAGTTTTTCTAGTAAAAATGAATGACATTCATTTCGAGCAACGGTGTGCTATCAGGTTTTGCTACAAACTTGGGCACAGTGCAACGAAAACTTTTGCAAAACTTCAGCAGGCCTACGGAGATAGTGTTTTGTCAAGGACCCAGGTTTTTTGGAGATTTAAGGCATTTTCAGAAGGAAGAGTTGATTGAAGATGAATCACGCAGCGGAAAGCCTTCATCTTCAATAACCGATGAAAATGTCGACAGAATCCGGGATTTTGTGCATTCAGATCATCGGTTGACAGTCAGAATGATTGGGGAAGAGTTGAATTTGACTCACATTACCGTTCATCAGATTTTGACCAATGAATTGGGGATGAGAAAAATCTGCGTGTCACACAGAAATTTCAATAAACGAATTTTTGGCCAGTAAAAACATTCCTATGGCTCCTGAGCCTCCTTATTCGCCTCCTCATTCGTCCTCAGGACAGAAATGTGTGAAAATTCACACTTTACAGAAATGTTTTCTGTTCGGCTTTTGAGAAAAAAATTCAATATTGCACTTATGGTTCACAGACCCCTTTGACACAACTTGGGAACACTTAAGGATCAGTGAAACAGGCACTAATGGTATCTCACGGATCAAACCCCCCCCCCCCCAAGCAACATTTTTTTAAGGGATACATTTGTTTTGTAATTAAATGTGAGCAAGAAAAAAAATTGCTTTCTAGGCACCCCTAAGAAAATTTTAGCTGATCTTCCCTCAATAAAAGATTCTGTGTGCACGCCTGCCATCGACCCCCGGTTGAGAAACACTGCTCTATCTCATATCTAATGTGTTAGCTACCACTGAAATAACCAGCGATTATTCCAAATTTTAGAATCACTATTCTAACACACATACTCCTCTTTGATTCGTTTTCGTATGTAACGTCATGATCCGATAATGGTAATATTTGTTTAGCTCAAACATTTTGAAGGATGGTTGACAGGGGTGTAGTAGGGGTGGTTGGTTATTGTGGTAAATGTTAGTCAGTGGCGTCGATTAAATTTAGAATTATTTAACAGTTCACTGTAGCATAGATCAAATTGAATGATTAGCATCTGGATAACAACTATTTTATGCTAGAGAATGTTTGATGGGAAATACAATAAATAAACAATGATTTACTTGATTAGATTGGAGCTAATGGGCTCAATTTTGATTGTTTAATATCTAATAGTATTTAATAAAATACAACTTAACAAATATAATTATTGAGTGCAGAAGGGAAGTTACACAAATGAAATAGATAAATAGATAGATAGATAGGATAGATAAATAGTTATTTTATTTATACCATTCAGTTAAAATCTACATAAAAGAAACGGAAAATATATGTAGAATCTGTAGAGAAGAACTAGAAACAATAGACCACCTAAGAAACTGAAATAATGCAGCCAGAACCACGAAAAATAGAAGATCTACTAGACGACTCGGGGAGATGCCTAGATGAAAACAGTCTTGGAAAGAAGAATAAAATGAATTATTAAGTATCATAGAATTATATATATAAAAGCCCTAATTCCTGTGTGTCTTAACGTAATGTTAAGTTCCTGGGTCCTAGCTGGGTTGCGGCGTGCGGTCGGTCACGAACTAAGTGGTGGGGACGGGAACGACGTACTCGACAAAGCAGCTGGCTTACCAGAGCTCTCAAGTCAGTCCGATATTAATTTTTAAACGGCATGTATTGAGCGGCTTTTTAGGATTTCCTAGGTATTATCAGAATCAGCTATATCATGGATGTTCAGCATATGGCCCGCGGGCCCTACCCGGCCCGATACTAATTTTTAGGATTTCTTAGGTATAATCAAGAAACGTTTTTGTTTTGTTAATATACGCAGAATCATGCAAATTTTAATAATTGATTCCTGCTTATATTGATTTTTATTCGATATCAGTTTTCCGACGTTGTTGGCAAGGGGTCTGCTAGTAGTATAGATAATTATTATGGAATGTAAACCAGTTCTTTCAAAGCCGAAAAGCACGAAATACATTTATTATTTTATTTAAGAAAGAAGTTGTTAAGAAAATTGAGATTTATTGAAAAATAATTTGTTCACATTTTTCGTTGGAAGCAAAATAAATGAAAGATATCGCTGGAGTTATTAGCTAATAGAGGTGCTGTAATATTCCCTTTTAAGTGTGATAATTACGTATCACTTTGTTCATTAGGTAATAATTTGATTAAATAACTCTGCTTTGCGTCAGCTACATTTTACAAATTAGATAAATGTCCTGCAAACTTTTAAAATAATAAAATCAGAAATTTGCATTTTATTGCACGCTCAACAATCTTGGATAGGTCTTTCAATCCATTTTGAAACGATCTTGTGATTTATTCAGTTTTTCTCCACTTTTTGGCATTACAGACTCCCTGTTTTGCCTTTTTATGTTGGCGGACCCCTCTCCAGGGATATATATCTTCTTGACCAACGCCCGCTAAAAAAGGGTATAGTGCAATCTAAAAGCTACTGTTTCGATGGTGGGAAAAAACTATTGTCCTGTTTCACTCGCTCTAGTAACATATGCAGTAGAAGCGCCCCATATACAAAAACATACACGTTATATCGTTGCAATTTCGATCTTTTTAAATGACAGACAACTAAAGTCAGAGGTAGCAGGAATAGTTGGCATGTCAAAAAAGTGCGTACATTTTATTTTAACCGAGAAATGGGAAGTACGAAAGCTTTCCTCAAGATGGGTGCTTTGTTTTCTGTTGAGAACAAACTCAACTTTCTCAGAGTGGTTTGGATAGATTTAATAAAAGTCCGATGGACTTTTTGCGTTTCTTTGAGATCATTAATGAAACGTGAGTCCATTATTACACGTATGAGATCAAGGAACTGTCCAATAAGTGGATTCATCGCGGTTGCTCGACTCCAAAGGTGGCAAAAGTGATCCAATCGTCCGGAAGGATCATGGCTTTATTTTCTTGGGACGCGAAAGGGATCTTAAGCCTGTAGTACACGATTCAATTTCTCGTTTTGAATCTCGTACAATTTATCGTACGATAATTATTGCATTACGAAATTAGTTCAGAAAAATCGGATGTTAAATTATTGTAGTAGCGATAGATATTGGGTGGTAATCCAATATTTATCGAATCTTTGTATCAATCTTTGTTCCGAATCAGTAAATCTTCATGATTCGCAAAGCCGTACCGTTTTCTGATCTAATTTATTACATTTGAACTTGAAGGAAATTATTATTTTATTTATTTTTTATTATTATTACTTTTTTCAATAAAACTCCGATTTTTGTTTATCAAAAAATATTATTGTTGTCAATATTGCTTTTATAATAGAGTTTAAGGCTGCGTATAACCCCCAGTGGTTACTAATTTCTTATACAAAACTAAAAGTCTAAAATAAAATTAGTATTAATCTATACATCAAATTTTGCACCGAATTTTTATCTATCTAATAAGATATTTTTAATTGTAGAAACATTTATTGTAAAAATGTTATCGCTCAATAACTTAAAAATAGACATCAGCGATATTGTTCTGTAATTTTTTAAATCTATTTGTGGGTTTCAAATAACTTTTATATTTATATAGATTTGTGTAGAAATGTTCAAATAATACGTCAACATTTTTTTCGACTTGATTCCTTATAGTTTAGAACCTTCGTCGAAAAATATTATACTTGATGATAATGGAATGCCACTTGGAACACGCATTCTTTACGAAGATTAAATCATATTTCTCGTAACATATATTTTGAAAACCGCGGCAGATTCAAGATGGCGGCAAAAATAGACTACCAAGTATAATAACTATAAATATTTTTCACAATAGAGCAAAATAGCTATAAACATATTTGTAGAATGAAGCTTTAGCTAAAATTTGCCGCATCGTACGCAAATATGCGTCAATTGGTTTACAAGATGGCGTCTATAATGCAATTTGCTTTTTTACAATTACATTACAGTTTTTTCTACAATTAAAAATATCCTATTAAATAGATAAAAAATTCGCTGCAAATTTTGATATATAGATTGTTATTAATTTTATTTCGGATTATTAGTTTTGTATAAGAAACTATTGAGAGCTATAGGGTTGTGCGCCGCCTTAAGGAAAATTTTAATTTGTTTTATGCATAATACCCAACTTGAATAAATAAATGAGAAGTATAGAAATTGCCATTAGGAGTAGTTTGTGGAAAAGAAATGTTCTACAAACTTAGTAAAAAATAAATAAATAAATAAATAAATAAATAAATAAATAAATAAATAAATAAAATAATTCCCTTGATCCCCTGTTCTCGGACTGGAATGTTTAATAAGGTCACCTTAGTTAAGTCACTAAGTATGTTAGATAATAAGATGTTGAATAAATCCAAACGTATATATAAATATCCTAAGAATGTGAACAGCTAAATCCAATTTATTTTAAACAAAGTAAGAAAAAATATAGCTAAAGTTGACAGAAAATAACCTCGAAAATATTTTTGAACAGTTGTTCGTTCCGGTAACATGAATATGCGCATCATACTGCGCCGTTATTGGTTCATTCTATCTATTTAGTTCTGGACAATAAAAATTTGTTGGTTTTCAGTACCGTACAAGATCTCGTACGAAAATCCTGTAGTAAATGATACAATAATTCTTGTACGATAAATCGTATGAGATTCAAAACAAGAAATCGCATCGTGTACTTCAGGTATTATATATTGACTATCCCTCAAAGGGCCAAAGAATAACGGACAATATTATACTGACCTCCCCAATCCTCAAAAAACTTCTTTAATTTTTATTCGAACCATTTTTCATCCCATTCTCGTATGTTTTTAATTTTATAATACATTACACCTTTTTAAAAATATTCAAATTTAAAAAGCGCAAACTCGAATTAAAAATATTGATTCGAACCTAACAAAAAAAAAATCAAACAGAAATTTACGCAGACAGAAATACAGTCATTATTAAATAAGCTTCGTATTTCAATATTTAAAATTATGAAAAATAAAACTCGTTGCTTTCCATATGTACCAACGCATAAATAATTTTAATTAACTGTCATATTAGATTCGATCATATCGAATCAAAAGTTAAAGGGTTTGTTAACATTTTTTTGACAGGGACTGTTTTTTTGATTGATAAGTTAAATTTTATATACAAATATAAATATTTTTACAGGCCAGGATTCGAATTTGAATTTGTTAACATTAAAAGGAATTTCTAATTAGAAGCATTAATTTGATTATGTCAATATTTTTGTTTTTTTAAATTCATATTGATTTTGTTTATTAATTTATTTTTTTCTGTTACAGGTCGGTGTTTTTTTAAATATTAAGGTAAGGATACAAAACGTGGCGCTATGTTAGAAATATTGTCTACGTAACACTGAAATATGGATTAAATCCTGGTTGACAGAAATATTTTCCTTCCGATACTATACAATTCTTCCGATTACGTTACGGGATGTATTCGACCAATGATGTATTGGTGTCCCGTTTAATTGGGCAACTACAAGAGAAACGGCTTCGGTTAAATTAGACTAAATTACGAGGGTTGCCTCTTTTTCATATTTCGGGATTACGCTAAGCTAGTGCTGTCATCTGGCAACTGACGCTTCTATCGTAAAGTTTAACATTTTTGACGGTATACGTACCCAGAACGTTTTGACGTACGAGCGCTATTTGTGTTGCTTACAGTAACTTGAAAAAATTTCGGCTAAATATGGAATTAAATCGTGAACATTTTCGAGCGATTATTTTTTACAATTTTCGACGTGGTTTAACCCAACAACATTGCATCGTTGAACTTAATTCTACTTTTGGCGATAAAGCACCATCAAGGACTACTGTTTATCGATGGTTTGCCGACTTCAATCGAGGCCGTAGTTCGCTTAAGGACGAATTTCGTGAAGGTCATCCAAAATCGGTTGTTGTTCCGGAAAACATTGATGCTGTGCGTGAATTGATACTGCAAGATCGTCCTGTGACTTATCCTGAGATGAAGATATCTTTGGGCATTAGTGGGACCAGCATACATTCACTATTGCATGAACATTTGGCCGTCAAAAAGATGTGTCCGCGTTGGACCCACATAATTGGCAATCGCAGTGGAAAATGCCTCAATCGGAGTGGAAAAAGTGCTTCGAAAATTGGTTCAAACGCATGCAAAAGTGTATTAATCTTCATGGAGACTATTTTGAAAAACAATAAAGCCACTTTTGTTGATAAATAATTGTTTTTAAACTCAAATCTCGAAATATAAAAGGCAACCCTTGTATCGTTTAATATTCCACTAATACTGCAATAAAACAGAGACTGGGAACAAAAATCTCACCGTTCAGAGTTTTCTATTGAAAACACATACCGGGTAATAATCTTTCACTGTCGTAAAATTAAGTATAAAGCTAAGTTTTCTTTCAGAGCTGTGCCAAATACTCAAAATATAAATACTAAAAATATTTCAAATACCAAATACCGATCAAAGTATTTGAAATAATGTTTTTGAAATACTAGAAGTATTTCAAATTCTGAAAAATGTTTGAATTGGTCAAGTATTGAAGTATGGAAAGTATTTCAATAAAAAAATAAATTAAATAAATAAGCAAAAAAGCGGCTTTATAGATAAACACATATGTAACTGTATAAGGTTTTTCTTGTTTGATGTACCTACGAAAACTTAAAATGACTTGGCGTTAAGAAGTAACACTTTCAGAATAACATAATAACTGCAAAAATTAAGTATATATTTTAGGAGATAAGCAAAAAATATATAAATAAGAAACAATAAAAATAAAAAATGTCTGTGTATGTTTGTAAGGAACATAATCTAGAAGGTATTTTATTAGATTGATGTAATTTGTTATGTCACTTCATATCTTTGGAAATAATAGCCCTACTGTTTTTGAAATATACTCAACAATAAGGAAACATTTTTTCAAGACGACCTCTTGGAAAAAAATGTATAAAATGGACATCGAAAGGCGTTAACAATCATTATTAACAAAATCATAACGGGATACTATAGTTGATTGATATTAAGGGAATGTACAACTGTTAAGTTTCTTATACTTATTTTTTACCGTAAAAAATATCATGTAATTGTAAATAAACAATTTACCGAAATTGTTTATTTCGTAAATTTCGGTAACGAGGAAAAGTGCTTAAAATAAAAATGAATTAATATTCTTAAAGAACACATGTACCAAGTAGCATTCAATTATCAACCAGTATAGTAGTTTTTTAGAAGATTCTGGACTATAAACAATCATAACGAAAAAGGGCGTATTGTTTGAGCATTTCTACAGAAAACTATCTAAATATAAAAGTTATTTGAAGCTCACAAATATGTTTAAACAATACATAAAATGGGTAACTGACATTAAGTTACTGAGCGATTTTTACAACTATTTTTTTACAGTTAAAAATATCTTTTAGACAAATAATCGCTGCAAATTTTGATGTATTCTTAATTTTATTTCAGATTGTTAGTTTTATATATGGAACTTATAATTACAGGGGTTATACCTACTGTTAAATAATTTTGGCATCTGATTTAGATGGGAAAGTTTGTCAATTTCTGTGGGCGACTGGTTTATTTCAACATTGATAGTAAAATACAAAAAATATATACGTATACGTTGAATAAACTAGAAAATATAAATAAGTTGAATTGAAAAATATTCAAAAAGTATATTTAAAGTACCCGTCTACACCGTGGTGTACCTGCACTTGACTTCTCAACTTTATGAGTTAACATAACTTCGCATAACATATTTCCGTGAAATTGGGTCTTAGATTAAAGTGTCGTCTACCGCACACATCTGCGTCGGTACTGACATTGCCCTTACCAAAAATACTAGCTAACGAACATTATTAGAAAATAATAAATTTTAAAATTTAAAAAAAAAAAAAAAATAGAACAATTATACATTTGTTTAATCGTGTAACACTTGCATATTTATTTTAAGAAATCTAGTTTTTAACTGTTTTAGTCGTTTTTAGGGTTTTGTAGGTATGGCCACCAAAAAACCCTTATAACGACACTCATGTGTCTGTCTGTCTGTCTATACGGTAGAAATTGTAGCCAAACGGCTTAACATAGGAAGTTGAAATTTGGTATGCTTATACAACTCTTTGACCTACATATAAGAAAAATACTGAGAGTTCAAAAATCCCGAGATAAATATAAACAATTATGTATTAAAAAATATTTAACAGCTGAGGACCGAGTTTTGAACAACACACTAGTAATGAAATACTTATAAATCAGATAACACATTGCTAATATTGGGAAATACGTTTCTAAAATTTAAATAAATGAAGCCTATTATCAATATATTTCTTATTAATCTAATGAAGACTTGAATACGAAGTAAATGCAGAAAATAATGCTGGGATTTTTTATATATTATTTAAATTTTGTTTAAAAAAAAATTTAATGGAAACTTTTAAAATTTGTTGATTTTGATGTGATTATAGAACAAATATATCTACATATCCAGTATTATGTTGGCTTCTTACACTTATTAAATACCTACAAAACCTTGATATGTTTGAAAATTCACACATCAATTTTTTTCCATAGTTATTAACATTAATAAAATATATGCATGTTCAGCTTTTTA
The DNA here is from genome assembly GCA_963971575.1 of Liopterus haemorrhoidalis. Lineage (NCBI taxonomy): Eukaryota > Metazoa > Arthropoda > Insecta > Coleoptera > Dytiscidae > Liopterus > Liopterus haemorrhoidalis. The sequence continues at coordinate 42,355,970 of OZ020619.1, forward strand.
ACGCTTGTAAAAATATCAATTAAAACACAAATTCGAGCACAAAATGACAACATTTATTAATTTATAAACAACGACTACTTACAATCTGTCATATATGTCATCATTTTATAGTTGCTATCGTTACAATATTACAAATGACATTCCAATAACTTGCTATTCTAACATGCATAGAGAGAAATTAAATGCACCTACATTTTTTTATGAAAAATTAGTTTGGGATGGGAGCCTTTGTAAATCTAAGGCACATTTTAAAAGTTTACTCCCCACTGCCCCAATAGAAAGTTATTTTATCAATGTGTCTTACCAGTTTTCACCTATGGTGCTGAGACTCTCACCCTCACACGAGAATCTGGGGAAATAAGCCGCTTAAAGATGCATGGAGAGGTCGATGATTGGCGTTACACCTTTAGATCTGTGGGATTATTGTATAGGATTTTTAAATTATTTGTATTTGGACTGATATATCGACAGTTCGAAGATGTAGCGGTAACTGACTAAGAGCTGGTTGCTGAAAGCTTAGTCGAGTTTAACCATTTGGCTAAACTCGGTTACAATATAACAAACCCATAAATAACCCTAGCAACCATTTTCTAACCTTTTGGTTCTAGTTAGCTAAGCTTTCAGAAACCGGTCCTAAATGTTGGTAACCAAAAGAATCGTTTCTCGTCGTGGTCAGATGGTGACCTCTTTGGGGTAAAAATAATTTCCCAAGTCGATTGAAAACATACCAATCATTTACTGATACCGAAGTACCGATAAACTAGAACGAAGGTTTAAAAAATTGCTCATTTTCTTTTACTGTTTACACCGTAATCGCTATTCGGCTACATTCCTTCTTTTTTGTTTCGTTATATGTAAATCTAGCATAAGAAACGCAAAGCTTTCCATCATATACCGTATGTAGACGTTGCCTTTTGGTCTAAAATTTACCCCAGCACCTTCTAAAGATTACATTTCCCGAATCATTGATATCTTTCATCTCAATTTTGATATTTTAAATATTTGTACCCAAGTTCTTAAGCAATGTAAGGGTATTAGCGATCGATAGTCGCTACTGTAGGTGATTGATTGATCAAGTCATCAATCTAGAAGGGCGTCTGTTACTGTACTAAAAGAATTACAGTCGCTGCTTGAAAATAAATCTATGAATCGCTATTCCTGACCGTGAATGCTTTCTTAATGATAATGTTGGAAAGGCAGTGCTATTAGAACTAGATATATTGTTTTAGAAATGACTTTATTCAGTTTCATTTCGGAATAGAAATCTAAAAGGTTGTTGGAGACAACACTGATAGTAAACGAAGACTTAAACTTTTACAACGACTAATTTATTTATTTAGGTGTATACGGGTTATCCTAAAATCTACAATGAAAAATTGATGATAAAGTTAAAGTACACTTTAATGAAAGATACGATATATATAGTATACAGGTGTCCCAGCCAAGTGGCTCACCATTCTATCTTTGTTAATAATATAGATATTCGGTTAAATGGAAAGTTCGAGTATTTTTTACAGGAAATATTATGACAGACTCAAAAATAGTTTTGTACGTTTCGTTGACCAGATATTTTGAAAATAAACATTTTTTTAAATCGAATACCCTGTATATTGTTAGGCCAGCGGTTCTTAAACTGTGGTCCACTTAGCCATTACCGGGGGTCCGCGAAACAATTTTGACATTAACTTTACATCCCCCAACTTTTCGCTTTTATTCAAATAACTTATGTAATAAAAATCCTACATGGTCAAGACTTTTTGTATTTGTTGTTATGTAACTAGTTATTGACATAACTAAACAATAATTAGTAAAAATTTAATTATTTTTATTCAACTGTAAATTATTTACAGAAAACATATTATAATAAGATCTATTTGCCTATATTTGACCAAGAAATGTTGGCACTATTCTACTTTAGCAAACCCACTAGACAATGTTGCCAACTATAGTAAAATTAAAACAAGTAAATTTAAACTAATATCAAAATAGAATTAAAATTATTTGTATAATAATGCTTAACTTTCAGTTAAATAAATCTAATTAAATTAATATTCCGGTATTTTATAATAAGAATAAATAATAATATTACATTCACAGCCGATTAAAGATTAAAAAAGGGGGAACATAATTTAGTGCACCTAAAAACTGGGTGATTAGGTTAGGTTTAGTTAGTAAAAGTCTACGACAGCAGAAGCCGAAAAGCTCAAAGTAAGCTTAAAAAAGTTTGTGTAAAAAACGTTTGTGCGGTGTAGGATGTAATTCAGTAGTTATACCTTTATCTTGTTGTTGTTATATTTTGTAAAGTGTATACATTCTTTATATATATATATATTTTTTTTTTCACACGAACTCCTTTAAGTTTACTTTTTGTTTTTACTTTGTCAACACTGCACGCATGCGCATTAAGGTGGGTTTGCTAAAGTAGAATAGTACCGAAATGTTTGTATGAGTTTAACGTATTATAATTTGTAAATTTTTTTTATTCTTTTTGCTACTATTTTTATTAATTTTATGTTTTTTATTCTATATTCTAATAAAAATGTTCCTCTATAAATGCGCAAGACCATTTATTAAAATAACCAGCAATACATTTTTACCAATATTTATATTAACGTAGTGCCTATGAGATTATTGAGCCAGAAATTAAGTCTCAAGAAAGACGTAAAATGCCTAGGGTTGGGATGCCGCAAAAAAAAAGTTTTTCAAGAGGGGGTCCGCGAACTACATAAGTTTAAGAACCCCTGTGTTAGGCCATTGGAATAACGATTTTTTTGTCTTTATAAAAAACTTAACATGTTTATAATGTTTTTTTTTTAATAACGGAGATATCAACGTTACAAACTTATAAAAATAGTACGATTAAAAACTTACATAATAAAAACAAAAATAAAAATTACCAAGTATTTTGGTTACAAATATTGTTCGAATAAATATCCATTACTGTTTAAACACAATCTTATTCTTTATTTTATATTTCGCATTACATTGCGTATTTTTAGAAATTTTGCTTCTGTCTTGGATTCGTTTGTGTTTATTTTCCATCTTTGCAAATATTTCATAATTTTCTCTGTAGCTTGCTGTAGTCTCTTTATAATAGTATCTATTCTCGACTGTACGAAAATAACGGTGTCGTTAGCATACAAGGAATAGTGGATCTCTTTGCGTGGGAGATATGTAAACAAAAAAGAATAGGACCTAGGATTGAACCTTGAGGAACGCCATTATTTTTCTGATGGATGATGTGCAGTTGTTTACAGCAGCTAGGAAGTTTCTGTTGTTTAAATATGAATTTAGTTGGTGTATGAAATAGGTGGAAAAAGTCTTTGGATGTTTATATATTAACCCTTCATGACACGCCGTATCAAATGCTTTTTCTTTGTCCAGCGTTATCAAATGGTCAGAGCCGCAGTAAGGGGGGTGGCGGAGGGGGCGATAGCCCCTAGCGCACTAAGGAAAAGGGCGCCGACGAGCTTGACTAAGGGGCGCCACATTGCGAAGGTGAGGACCTTTTTTTTTTGCTCATCACTTGGATTTTGGGAGGTGAGGACCTTTTTTTTTGCTCATCGCTTGGATTTTGGGAAGTGAGGACCACCTTTTTTTTGCCAAGGGCGCCAAAACACAGTTTTGCCCCTAGCGCAAGTTTTCCTTACTGCGGCTCTGCAAATGGTATTAGGAGTGTGAGATCATAGTAAGTATTTCCATGTCAGATAATTATTTTATGATTATTAAGAAAATTCAAAAAGAAAGTTTGTTGTTTTTCATCTGTCAAATTACTGTTATGTTGTGTTACCATAGAAATTGTTTTATTATAAATTGTTGCTATGATGACCGCATTTCACAAAAATCCCAAGATTGTATTCCAATATTTTTTATAAATGAAATTTTAAAATTTCTATAAAAAAAAATAGTATATGATGCTCGTTTTATACGACGTATTGTCACACTTGTTTCTTTGGAGCATTCTTCGATGCGCTCGTCGTACTCCGAACAATTCGTGTGACAATACATCGTCTAATAAAACTTTTAGGCCCGGTCTTTCCACCTTCAGATAAAGTCCCAGGTAACTATCTGACAGATAAGGTTATTTGTAACTTCATCCGCTAAGTAAATGTCAATACTAGTCAGTGAATCCAATACGTCAGTCTCATTATCCGTTAGATAACTATCCGATAGATACATTTGCATAGAAAGAAGGGATGACATTTACTCAGCAGATAAAGTTAAAAATAACCTTATCTGTCAGATAGTTACCTGGGACTTTATCTGAAGGTGGAAAGACCGGGCCTTATAATAATGTACTATAATTCTATAGCAAATAGTTTAATAATAAAATTACACGTTCTTCAGTATCTATCTTTCTGGTTTAGGCGTCTAGCCTGTTCCATTTTCTTAAAACTACTATCTTTTTCTGGATTCGCAATTTCTTTTACTAGTTTTCTAGTCTATATTAGTTTATATTACAAAATGAATAATATTGACCTCTATGAGACAAAAAAGGGTGTGACTATCCACCATATAAAAACCTAGTAATAATATTTTTATAGGTCCGATTTGATCCGAAGTTGAAAACGCCGCTAGGAACGAACCGAAAAAATCGGAACATAAACCAACAATTTATACGTCATATCGTTGTCATTTAATTTTTTTTCCGGTATAATAATCCGAATAAACGATTTTTATAACTATACTGAATATTCATGCTAAGCGAATATAATAACATAAATGTTTAAATATCCTTTTATGGCTTTTGTGTTAATGTTGAAAGTGTAAATACGGTTTTGAAGTATGGTATTTTGTAACTGAATTGTTTTTATTACTTTTTTTTATGTAGAATAGGATTTTTTTGAAAATATATTCCAATGATAATTGCTTCAAAACTTTAAAGAATAATTCATGGTTAATTGGGTTTTTTTGGGTTTTATAATGATTGTAAGATTGCTAAATTTTCCCTAACGGGCAACTAAAATTTTGAAAAGCAATAAAATTAGAAAGTAAACTTTTAATTTCTACCTTTTCATTGACTTTGAAGGTAGTTTTTTATTTTTAAGACGTGATATCACAGGCGGGCGAACAAAGGGACATAGTAGTTGGAATAATAGTCGTCTTTTCGAGTATGACTTGAAAGTGAAATATCTTTAATTATAATTATTATTTTGTTATGCTCCGAGCTACATATAGCTCAAGAATAACGATGGGAAACTGTCTTAATTAAAATAAATGCACTTCGAACACTTGAATACAAAATATTTTGTGTTTTAAGAATGCAGTTTTTCGTAAAACGTAAGAGTTGTTTCCAAAGCTCTGTCCAAAGATATCCAATTCAATATACGTTACCATTTAAAAATCAAAATTGTCCTTTGTAACCTCAACTTCCAGTTTGTTTTGGAAAATTTTAATGCTATACTCGAGGAGGATTTACTTCATCAACACCCGCCAAGAAAGGGTATGGTGCAATCTACAAGGTCAAAAAATTCAGTTCTCCAGTCAGTCAGATAAATAATGTAAGCACGATGTTGCAAAAAAATATTGAAAACTTTCGAAATAATGATCAGATCAAAAATTCTTATTGTACCATTCAGGTTCACATTAATGTTCATTATTAATCAGATTTTTTTCAAATTTTTGGTTTATTGTGGGCTGACAAATATACCCTCTTTAATTTTTGCATCACTAATTTTCGCAAATTTTGGTTTTAGATACAAAAACCATCTTCCGTTTCAATCCATTACTTCGAAACGAAATTCTTCATTTAGCCCAATTTAATATGCAAAGATGGGAAAAATACGGTTTTGGGATCGACCAGTGGTTTACTTCTAACGTTTTTTAGTCCAAGAGTTAGTGCCTGACGTAGTGGCCACTCCTTCTGTATAATGAATTATTTAGAATTCAAAAATTAACCAGTCTCGAGTCACGACATAGAAAATGCAACAGATACCTGTAGTTTACTAATGGACGCAATCTATTTTGAAGCATACTTTTAGACCTAATAAACAAGAATAAACTGATCTTAACCACTTGTGCACCGTCACCGCAGATACATTATACCATAAAAACCCTTATACCGTCATTTTGTCGTCAGTCTGTCTGTCTGTCTGTTCGGTAAAAATTGTAGCCAAACGGTTAAACCTAGAGAGTTGCAATTTGGCATGCTTATACAAATCTTTGACCCGGACATAGGAAAAATAATAAAACATCTAAAAAACATATCCCCTCAAAATATGAACAAATATGTGTTCATCGAAAATAAAAATATTTTTTTTAAAGTCTGAGTAGGGTATCAAATGAAAGCTCTTAGTACGTGGATTAACGATCAAAACAATTTTTTTTTGCAAAATAAATTATTTTTACGCGAATTTTGCCAAAATAGTGCAAAAAAATTTTTGTCCCACACCCTGTAGCCCAGATGGTTTATACTAAAAATCTGAAAAAATTCTTTGTAATGTACATTGGTGTGAACCGAAATAGTGCAACAGAAATTTTTGATCAGATTATGTTTTCAGAAAATAACGCATATTTTGTGTTTCTAACTAAAATATGTTAAATATTTAATTCGCTATGTAACACAGTAAATAAGTAAACATCCGTAGCGTAGTGCATAGCGTCATCGCTTCCCAATTTGCAAACTACAGTTCGATTCCTGTCAATTTTATTTTTTGCATTTTTATTTTGTTTAAATAATTTTTGCTTATTTCTAGTTATATTTTGACAAATGTTGAATTTAATTTTTAAAAGCGTAAATTTAATAACCAGTGTGAATTGTTGAAATTATAATTTAATTCTATGTTTCAATGTATACGAAATCAGAGGGGCGTAGCTTATGACTTAAAACAACCAATGGAAGCCAGAGCCACTAGAATTAAAATTTACAAAAAGAAAATTTTAACATAAAATTTGTTTTGGCATCCAAAATAATCATCATTCACTTACTAAATACCTGCGACCCTGAAATGTGTGAAAATTCACACTTCACGTCAATTTTTTTTTTTTTGTTTTGTTTGGGTTAGACCTAGTCCGCCCCTGATCTGATACACCCTATATATTAATAGAACAGTTTCCTACTTGTTATAACTAAAATAAACGTTTAGTTATGTATTTTTATGACAGGAAAAATAATTTTTATATCGCATAAACGTTTACGATGCAATTTGTTTAACACCTTACGTGTTGTCTATTGTCAATTTTTACGATGGTCATGTATATATTCATATAGTTTACTATCTATTCATAGTGCATGGATATATATATATACGGTACATGCACGATCTGCCAATCTGTGTTATAATATATAACCTGCGGTGGAACACAAGCCAGCGTATACCTCGCCACCACCGTTCCGATTGGAAACTTTTGTTCTCGTTCGACGGGTGTAAATGCCGAACTATTAGGTCCATGAATGTATCTAGTGCATGCACGAATTGTCAATTCCCACTCGCGCTATATCATGGAAAACATGTCGGCATAATGGAACACTTGTTTACGACAACACAACTTTTAGTGAATGTGCATGTATGGGGTTATAAATGAAGAGGATGGCGAAGGAATAATAAAAAAAAATACAGCTTCCTCTATCACTCTGTAACATCACACAAACTGTCTGTATCTCTTGACATGCTCTAATGTAATAGGGGGTAGGTGTTGTTGACGCATCCAGGAAATGTACACTTCTACGTAACTTACCTTTTATGTTTAAAGTACAATTGAAAATCTTTAAACAAATGCTTCCTCGCTTAAATTTAGAACTTTGAACTAAATTGAATTATAAATTATAAAGAAATGTTAAAAGCTATTAAAAAATCGTCGGGTTACTGCAAATTAATTTTTTATTTTTTTCCTATTTGTGTTAAGTACACTTTCATACGAGGTGTGTAAATTAAGTAACCGGACTGGCAACATAGCGTTTGATCTGGCAACATTTGGGACGCGGGACCTGCAGGGGCGGCAGCTGAACATGTGATATGCTTTCAGCACGAGTTTAAACTCGCTAGAGTAATTCTGTTGTTCGTGGCGATTTTTTTCGTGAAACAGCTTTTTATAGTGCGTTCTAAAAATGAGTGACATTCATTTCGAGTAATCAAGTTTTGCTTCAGACTTGGGCACAGTGCAACGGAAACTTTTGCAAAACTTCAGCAGGCCTACGGAGACAGTGTCTTGTCAGATCTAGGTTATTTGGTGGTTTAAGGCATTTCCAGAAGGAAGATAGTTGATTGAAGATGAATCACGCGTCTTCAAGAACCGATGAAAATGCCAACAGAATCCGGGATCTTGTGCGTTCAGATCGTCGATTGACAGTCAGAATGATCAGGGAAGAGTTGAATTTGACTCACACTACCGTTCATCAGATTTTGACAAATGAATTGGGGATGAGAAAAATCAGCGCAAAAATGGTTCCAAAAAACCTGTAAAAAACCAGGAAAAACATTCCTGTTGCTCCTCAGCCTCTTTATTCGCCTGACTTGAGTTCTTGTGACTTTTTTCTCTTCCCAAGATTGAAAAATCACCTCAAGGGACGTCATTTTGGGACAATAAATCCTAAGGTGAACATTATATACATATTTTTTTAATTTTATTTATTTATAAACACATCAGCATCTATGGCTAATTAGTGTCTGTGCTATAATTGTACATTATTTAACATTTGGTATAATTTTACATTTAATATGATATGAATTACATATTACACATTTTTGGTTAAATTTAATTATTATATTTTAGTGTAAAAATTGACCTTTATGTGTTATGGTTCTTCGTCAGTTATTTGTTGTTCTAGTTTATGTGTGGTGCGTGTAAGTCGTGCTTTAACGGTTTTGATTGTTACTTCGCTACGAAGCTCTCTCATTATTCGCGACTCAAACTAACGTTGGCGGCGCTGCGTACAACAGTTATTGTCGACGAGAAGCGTATATGTCAGAAGTTCTTTCTTAATATTTATCTGTTCAAACAATATTTCGGCAAAAAAGCACTGTATTTAAGTCACTATATTTAAAAATACGTCTTAATTCTCATAAACTGCAGTACAACACACTAAAAATATTATACAAATATACGCTTCTGTTTAATTTATCTAGTCGCCACCAGATGTCTCATTGTTATTTGGAGTAGCGAATTTCTGTTAAGATTTGTGGGTTTTCGGTGTAATTTTTGCTTAACCCAAGCTTGACCAAATGGGGTGTGTCACACCCTATTATATTAATAGTGGAAATGATGTATCTATTGACAATATTTATGAATTAGTTAATATTTAACAATAATTTAATTTTTAATCGACAAAAAAATCAAAAACACCATTTACAAAAAAAATATGTCTAAATTATATTTGGCAACAGCGCATTTCGAACGAATTATAAATAAATAAACGTTGTTAGTATCTAATAGCAACTAATTCAAAATTCAAGCTTTGCTTGAGAAATGAGAAAGAAATTGTCTCCCCCACCAAAATACATAGACCAATCAGAGAGCTAGCTAAATTAGTATGTGTGAGAGTTGGTGTGAACGAGAGATGCAATGTTGTCAGTCAACACGAGACGCAACTTGAAGTATGATGCAATTTAGGAAAGAAATTGGCGTGATTTTGACTTTTATTGAAAAAATTATTAAAAAAGCATTAAATAATTACTTTGAAAAAAATATTTTTTTTGTAATATTGATCTATAGGCTTGACAGCATCTAACTGTATAAATTTTACCTTATTTTAATTGATATTAAATGAGAAAAGCCTAGGGTATACTACACCCCACTTGGTTGGATGTGTATATTTTGGTCAACTACGGGTTTAAGGACAGAAGGTCGTTATTATTTTGGGCTAATTCTATGAAGTTTGGAATCTGAGTCATAGTTAAAGTGTTTTTTTCGAAAATATGTTCATTAGGACATAACCAGTCTTCAGTTGATGTACCTGGACTCGTGGGTCTGGTACTTCTATTTTTAGCTGGTTTTTGAATTTTACTATGGTTGTCTTTATAGATTCTAGACTCTCACAGTTGCTCAAAGTTCGTTTTTGTTGTAATATTTGTTGTTGGCATTGCTTTAGTTGTTGTTCTTGTTTCTGTTGTCGCTGCTGTTGTGTACATTATAACATAAAAATAAAATAAAAACAAATATAAAATAGAAAATCAAATTTTAAATTACACAAATTATTTAATTTTGCAAATTTCTGGAATAACTACTGTAACATAATTTTTTTAGCCGTAAAACAAGCATATCGATTGATTTTGTACAGAATATTTGAGGGCTGACAGTGGCATTTTGAAAACCCTTGACCTAAAAACATGGACTGCGAAGTTCAGGCTACTCTTAAGGAAATAAAACGTTCTTGGGTAACATCATTAAAATTAAAGAATATTGACGATACAGACGTTAAGTCACTTCTACTCAACCAATTTTTCAAAATACCAGTTCTTACACCAATACCCTCTAATTTATTTTTGTCTTCATCATGTAAACACCACATAATCTCAAATAACAAATTATTAAACTGTATTAAAAACTATTTGTCCAATAACACACAATACAACAAATTAAGGACGTCTTTTGTGAAAGTAAAAATATTTAAGAACCTATGTTTTCTCTGTAGTGATATTGCTTTTTAAAATGTCTTCTGTAGATTAATAAAACGTTATTGACTTAATCACAGTTTGTAATATCCGGAAGGCATTCTGGAATTTTTATTTAATTCTCTAATTCAAGATAATTGTCAATAAAAGCAAGAAGTAGTTAGAAAATCCACTCAACCCATCTGGAACTTCAGGTTACAAATAAATAATCCACTTATTAAATTTAACTGTACAGCATGTTACTTCCAGTTCCTAACAGCGCCGCAAAAAAATACACAGATATCAACCAACGAGAAAAATAGAAGAAATGTGTCGCGGAGGTCTAAGGAAGAAAAAAAATCTATCAATATTTCCTCAGGGGATGCTTTGGACATCTTCAGTAAGAAACTGGTTAAAAGTGTATTGATGAAATAGATAGTAGTAGATGATGGATGTCTCGGCGAGAAATGAGAGTAAAGAAACACGATATAAAATCTACAGAAATAAGAAGTGAACGAATGGTTGTAAGTACATTGAGGAAGTATTGTGAGATTCAGGGAATGTAAGTGGATTGGTATTATCAAGATACATAGAGATAAAATGTTGAGAGTCACTGTAGAGATCGTTACAGTAGAAAATGTGTGATAACAAATGTATATTAATAAAAAAGGTATTTTATGAATAATAAGACATAATTTTATTGATCAACTAATACGTCTCGCACATCATATTATATATTTTCTACTATTCTATTTACATAAAAACAATATGCCTTAGCAACGATTTAGCACACCAAGATCGTAAATAAGGGTAAATGTTGCATAATTATATTTTCGCTAACACGACCAGACTGACACGCGGAACGTTCTCGAGACGCAACTGCATTCTTCACCCCATTAACAGCATTTTTGTTATCAGCAACAGCAACCTGCATATCACCAGTGGTCTGCTCCATACCAACAACAGCTTCCTGCATACCATGGAGATCCATTCTTGAGCTGGTCCACCATTCATCTTCTACTGCATCTTGAAAGTCTTCACCTAATTCATAATCTGTAAATAAAGCAATTTGGGCGCAGAATTGATCTTTCACAAAATCAAACATGCAGCAATATCAATTAATTAAAATGAATATTTACTTAAAATAAAACCTTCCAGAAGCAAAGTATAAATTGTGATCTGAAAGTTTAGAGACTTTTTGTTATCATTTCATTTTTCTACCACGAACTCAGTGACTAGATCAACAAGGTCAGATACTATCAGTAACTATCTATTAGTTTCTTTCATTACAGATTGTCTACAGTACAACAAGCTCAGAGACCGTCTTTTCGTTTCTGCACATACAGTGCTTTATCATCATCATCAGCCCGTCGCCATAGCTCACCAACTGCCACCATGGTTACAGAGCTATTACCGGACTAATGCCACTGGCAGCGGCTTGTCTTACGATACTCAACAAGCTTTCAACTCTCAACTCATTATCTATTATATTTCTCAGTTTATTTTGCCATTCCGATCTCAGTAATCTGTCGTTTGTCTTTTCCAATAATCGCTCAAATTCAAAACTCAAATCTTGAAACTCAGATCTTAATTATCAAATCTCAAATATCAAATTTTAAATTGCAAATATCAAAACCAAAATCTTACTAATAGTTCGTTGTGTATCTGTTCGTTTCGAATGAACCAGGGAGCGTTGATGGCAATTCTAAGAACTTTATTTTGGAAAGTTTGGATTTTTTAAAATTGGATGGCGACGTGTTTCTCCAGACTTCACTTACATCAGAAGAGGTCTAAGTAGGGATTTGTAGAGCAATGTGACGCATTTAACTATGAATTTTTTGTTGATTAAGGGGAATAATTGCTGTAACCTCGCGTAAGATAATTGCAGTTTTTTATTTATGTATTGGTTCCAGGTTAGGCGAGTATCGAGGTTGATTCCTAAATATTTAACCGTCTCATTTTTGGATTCCATTCGAGTTGTTGGTTATTAGTTATCCTGCGGATTTCTCACTCTTCTATGGCTACATATCTCTGTTTCACATTTTCCAGTATTTAACAGAATGTTCCATGTGTTGATCCATTTAAATACTGTGTCTGTAGCTATCTGAAGATCTTCTATAGCTATTTCTAGTTCAGAATTCTGTGTTACTAGGGCCATTGTTAGCGAACATGGCTATAGCGGCTGGACTGGGCGGTATATCACTTAACAAATATACTAAATAGGACTGGGCCTAAAATACTTCCTTGTGGGACTCCTGCCTTGATATGTCTTAGGGACGCTGTTTCGTGATTAATTTTTACTGAAAATGTTCTTTCTTCCAGAAATGAAAACAGAATTGAGGTGAAGTATGATAGTAAAACAAAGAATAATACAAAAAGCTTTAATTTAACAAGGACGTGGCTGTCTCCACAGCTTGTATGGAACATGATAATGTTGTTTGTAATCGTCCTTACAATAAAATTTTGCCTTACCAATGTGCGAAATCTTATAGGAATTCCCTCCTTTTGCTAACATGGTTGCTTCTAGACAAGTTTGCAATATTTACCGGTACTGTATATTTTCCAATTAGTTTTACAGTTTTCTGGAGTTTTTTTGGACAGCTTCTCTGGATTTTTCTATGTCGATAGTTGGAGTGAACTAAAATCGGTATCAAACATGCAGCTTTCTACCGTTAAGGAAGCAATTGGAGTCTACACATGACCAGATACATCGCCCATTTCAAGTTAACCAACATATAATCTTTTCTCGCTATTTTCTCATTACATATTCTCTATGTGTGTGTATTCCGCGTCCTCGCTCCGATTCGCTTCATCTCTGCTCACTTGCTTATAATTTAATCTTTGCATTTTACTGCTTTTGATTCATATTTTGTACTTTTATCTCATTCACAAGAAAAATCAAGAATTAAAACGATATAGCGATAAAAAAATTAAAATTATGTTACGAATATTATTAGAATACCAATACATTGTTACACTCTTAAAAAAAGTGTTAAAGGAACATGGTACACTAAATGTTCATTCTTTATGATTTTCGAAGGGACTTTTTATGAAGTCCCTCGCTTTTCGTGTTAATTATTTCTTTTTTGGTAAAATTTAGTGTAAAGTTTACACTTACAGTCTGTAAAAAGACATACATGCTTATGGCTCAGGATCAGGCATATGCACAAATAATAAACACGTTCAAACATGATAACAACATCATGACCTAATACGCCCGATAATAAAAATTGTTTAGTTAGTGTTTTGTCTTTGAGTTTTGCGGTTGTGTAATAATGAGTGCTATTTATGCAATACGTTTTGAAGAAGTATTTTTATGTACCAACCCAAAGAGGCCAAAAATGTCCTTTTCAAGTGCAGCAAAATATATGAACAAGTCAGTAGACTTTGTGAAGTATTGGGTGAAACGTTATAAAATTAATAAAAATGATTACGATTTACCTAATCGTGGATTAAAAAAAGTGACCACTAAAAAACAAGATAAAGTGATTTTTAACGTTTTTAAAAATAATCCTATGTTATCTTTACGTAAATATCAGGCAATTTTGTTAAAAAAGAACCTTAAGTTAAGTTTAATGACCCTAAGAAGTCGTTTAATTGAAAATTATATTAAATTTAGGAGCACCAAACAAAAACCATTGTTATCGGTGAAACATGTCGAAAAACAACTCGCTTGGGCCAAGGAAAATTTAGACGCGATTGAAGTGATGTGGTTGTCTCTCATGAATTTAGTTTTTACATAGGGGTACATGAAATACAAGCTTCGAACAAAAAACGTTCAAAATTTAGAGCAGCTAACTCGTCAAATACGGCAGATATGGAGATCACTGCCAAAGTATGCCGAAAAGCTGGTAGAAAGTACCGAAAAGATGCCAAGCAATAATTGATAATAATGGAGATTGGACCAATTAATAGGTAGTAGCGTAATAATATTTACAGTAATTTTTTAAATTATTTTTAGTTTTTCTTTTTCTTTCTAATAGTTCGCCAAAAATTAAAAAGGACGTTTTATTATACAGACTGTACATACTAGTTAAATTGTAGTGTTAAAAAATAAATAGTGTTAAAGTAGTGTTAATTTAAACACTGAAAAAGAAATATTTCATAAAAATAACACTATTTGAATAAATAAAGATTTACAGGGTGATTTGGTTAAAAATAGTGAACCTTTTACTTTTTTTAAAAGGAAATTTTAAAACTAAAATTAAAAAAAAAAAAACTATTTTCGAAGTGCCGTCCGTATGTATGTGTGTGTGTGTGTGTGTGTGTGTGTGTGTGTGTGTGTGTGTGTGTGTGTGTGTGTGTGTGTGTGTGTGTGTGTGTGTGTGTGTTTGTGTGTGTCTTTGTCTGTGTGTCTGTGTGTCTGTGTGTCTGTGTGTCTGTGTGTCTGTGTGTATACACGATAACTCAAAAACGGTTTAACTTAAAGAGTTCGGTCTGGTACTAAAAAATTCTCCTAATAATTGGGAAGAACCCTATTGTTTTTTATTAAAATCCAAAATCGGAAACGGAAGTTATTAAACATTAAAATTTAAAAAAATTCGTAACTAGTAAACCAAGCCTTGGACAAAAAATTGTATAGGACATAATTTGATGTATTTTTGAAGATTTACCTAAATATTTTTTTAAATTAAAAAAAATATATATATATGCATTTTTTTATTATTATTATTTTTTTTTATGGGAGGGCAAGTCTAGCGGAGGTCTTCCTTCGCCACTGGTTTACTGTTTATTACGTTTTTTCATAGTAATGAAAGAACTTTAGCATTCTTTCATATTTTTTTTTCTCTAAAAAGAATGTATGTAAAAACACTATCTTTTTTGAGTCCGTATCTGTGCTATAATAAAAATTAGTTAAACTGTCAAAGAAAAAATTCTAAGATAAAATTTAATTTCCCGTAAAAAAAGTCTCCCTCTGTGAAATCCACTTTGACATGGCTAATATAACAGTTTCCCTTGGCAATCATATCCTTCTATCCGTAACGTAACTGCTAGTGAATTGCATCACTAATTCAAGCTTCCGAAAGAGGTCATCTAATTATCGATAGATACAATTCGATGCTGCATCCGAAACAGATTTGCAGTAATTAAATGCAATGACATTCAATCTGCAGCTAAGTTTGTGCGAGTGATAGACAGGGTTATACTAATGGTGTTGTTTACTAGGGCTCCAGGCTGACCAACACAAGAACAGAACCCATCTCGATCATTACTGGAACGGTTTGAAACGGACCGAACTGACTATCCTACCGTATTTTATCCTGCCAGTGGCGAAGGAGATACGGAACTACAACAGTTGCAAATGTGGCAGTAGACATATCTACTTCTATTATCTGCGGCCAATGCCCTGAAGGCCTTTTCAGATTGATTGATTGAAAATTATATATAAATCTATTACTCCCTCCTTCCGAAAATGGTATACATTACTTAAAAAGTGTGGGATTAACGAAAGTAAGATTATCTTGATCTTTTTAGGATTTTGTAGGTATGAACAAAAATCCCTTCTACAGTCAATTTGTCGTCTGTCTGTCTGTCTGTCTGCCTGTCTGTCTGTCTGTCTGCCTGTCTGTCTGTCTGTCTGTCTGTCTGTCTGTCTGTCTGTCTGTCTGTCTGTTCGGTAATTGTAGCCAAACGGCTAAACCTAGAGAGTTGAAATTTGGCATGCTTATACAACTCTTTGAATCGCACATAGGAAAAATACTAAAACATCTAAAAAACATATCCCCCTAAAAATATAAACAAATATGTGCTCATAAAAAAAAATATATATTTTTTTTAAATTCTGAGTCGGGTATCAAATGAAATTCTTTAATACGTGGATTAACGATCAAAATTTTATTTTTGCAAAATAAATTATTTTGATGCGATTTTTGCCAAATATGTGCAAAAAAAATGCCAAAATGATAGCTACAGATTGAGATTACGACAATTTTTTTTTAATGGCATAATTTATATTATAGGTGAAAATTGTGAATTAAGAAAAAGCACAACTCATAAACGGTTAGAGAAAACGACTTGAGGTTAAAATTTTTGGATTCCTCGTAGTTTATTTAGTCTCGAAAAAAATTGGGGCCTTATTCGTTTTGCGTATTTTAAAATTATGACAAATTTTAATATGGCGTGATTTATAGAAATTTTCATCTTCGCATGGACGTATCTCAAAAACGAAATGCGATAAAGACCTGCGGATGAAATTTTTGAAATACTGAGGCCTTAATTGAGTTGCAAACATATTTTGGAACAAACAATTTTTTTGAAAATTTTTCATTTTTTTTTAAATTTTTTTGAAAATTTTGATAAATCTTAACTAAAAAATGGTTAGGGATAGAAATCTGCGATTTGAATTTTTAAAATTATCCTACTTTTTTTAATTTATAAAAAAAAATTGGGCTTTAATAAACCAATTATTAAGTTTTGTATGGGTAGTAATCCAAAACCCTTGAAAATGGCCAAAAATCAAAAAAATCGTAAGGGGTAGACCTTAAAAAAATCGTGGTTTTGAAGCAAAAACTTTTGTCTCCGATTTTATTGAAAATTGGTACAAATATGTATTTTTGGTCGTAGATCAACAAAATGTGGTCCATTTTGAAGTTTGGGCAAAAGTTTTGGAATTATAGGCAAAAAACTAAGCCACATCGGCTCTAACCTAAAAACTAGGATAGCATAAATTTTTAAAATATTTTTTTGATAATCCTCACCCCAAAATTAGCCTAAAATTATATTTTGGCTAAAATTGGAGTCAAAAATTTTTTGACGAAAATTTCAATTTTTTTTTTTTGATTTTGTTAGAAAATTGGTATACTTATACATTTTATTATATGTTATACACTTATACATTAGATCACAAATATATGGTCACTTTTGGTTTATGGTTTAAAATTTTGAAATTTGCGGCAGAAAAAGTAAAAAAAAAAATCATAAACGTTGTAATTGCGTTGTAATTCTTTTCAAAATTATGAAACACTCAAAACTTCATTAGCAAATATAAACAGCTGTCAAAAATCGGTCGATAATGTAGAAATCGATAGAAATTTACTTTGTCAACACTATCACTGTCTTAATTTCTTAATTTACATTGTGCATGCTTGTTAATTTCCACGTACAAATACAACGTTAAGCAGGGCCGTCTTAGGCCATGCAGGGGCCCCTAGGCATACAGAGTTTGGGGCCCTTTTAGAAAGTCAAAAAAATGTGAATGAAAACAGCAGTATGTACTTTTATTTAGTGACTTTATTGGTTATTATGATTAGCTCAAATATAAGTGAAGTGATTACTATTTTGAGAATTGGGCTTACGTTAATGATGATGGTTTCTTCCGGGATTATTGTTGTGCAAAATCTTCTATTATGTTCTCAAAATCTAATTTTTGAAGGATATCACTTTCTATGCACAGGATTGGCAAATTAGTAAGTCGTTCTTCTAACATAGTTGTTCGTAATTAATTTGTTGTTCTTTTTAGCCGTGAAAATGAGCGCTCTCCACTACAATTGGTGACCATAAATCTCATCTGGTTTTTGATTTACATTTAAATTTAGAAATTTTAATAGCAATTCTTAGTAAAATTGCACGTAAAATTGAGCTCTTCTTTTTTCCGTGTAAACGATGATTTCGGCATTTTGAGGCCCCCATCAAGCCGGGCGCCCTGGGCTCGTGCCCCATGTGCCCTTATGTAAAAGATGGAACTGACGTTAAGTAGTAATTTGACGTTAGTTATAATTTATAATATATACATTGTAAATGCAGCATAACATAAAGAAAAACAGTTAACTCAGATAAGGAGACATTGCGAATGGATTTTAGAAGGATGTATGAGGATTGCTATACAATTTTAATTTTCAAACCTGATTGTTTTCTATAGCCGAACGACGTGGTGCCGTCATTGTTTTTTTTAAGGTAGATGTTTTTTTTATAACTTTTTCCTGGGTAAAATTACCAAGCTAATAAAAAAATCTTTTGTGTCGAGTGCTGTATAAATTATATATTGTTTATAAAATACTTTTCCCCCTTATTGGTAGGAGTGTTTCCCCGCGCCACTGTCGACAACCTTACGGCTGCAAAGTGTTCTCGAGACTTTGAAAACTAAACAGGAGTTTAGGGACTATGGATCTGAGGAGATTCTAACTTCAATCTGGGGAGATGTATCGAAGCGTTTACTTTAATGTGAGTTTACTTACGGTAGTAATGGCAGAAAAATATTGGCAATTGGGAGAAAAATCTACCAACATCTGGGCTTAACTTGTTTTTACTTTCTTTCTTTACCTCCTCGAACACATTAAGAGGAGAGAAAAACAATTTTAAGGCAAAAGTTAGTTTAAAAATATTGCTTTACTCTCGCAACAGGGACGAACAATTTACTAGCAATTTTTTTAACGTTTTCTTACAATACTTATTTCTTAATTATTTTTTAACGATCGTTTGAATATAAATTAGATTCATTATCAAAATTTGTAAGATTAATTATAAAGAGCTTTTTTAAAAAAGGGTTAGCCGAATGGTTTTGCGTAGAGATAATGAACAAGTTTACTAAAGCCGTCATGTAGCTTCTCTGAAGAAATGGAACGGGTTGATTTAAATCACTAACTAGTTGCTAACTCATTAGCAACGTTTTTCCACACACTTAGCTACTTTGAAGTGACAGTTTAACGTATTCGAACGTAGAATGATCTTTTCCGTTCTGCAGTCAAGATTACGTGTTAAGCCTGGTTTATAAATAACTCCATAACATAACGCATAAGTATTGAATAATGGGTTTGACCCTTCAAAACATCTGTAATAAACAGAATAAAGAGAGTACTCTAATTTTTATGCTTATGTCTCCATAACATATCTATTATAAACCAGACTTTACAGTCTAGTACGCTGTTTATGTCCGTACTTTGCTTGTGCTCAGACTTAACCATTGTACAGGTTTTTATAGGGTGGTGAATTGACCTGTCGGCCATAGTGATTTAACATGTAAAATAATAAATATGCTATTTCCTGCTTCCCCAATTGTTTTAGAGAAAAAGTGCTAGAGATAAATTTTATTTAGAATTAAAAGCTCTCCATGGTAGGTAAGTAAACTATCTTCCAACTACTGCCGAGGAAATTTAAAAATTACCAAGCGTGTAATGGTGGTCGTATTGTCAGCAAAAAGGATAGTTTTACTGTGAATAGAGCAAGATAAGTTATTGATATATATCAAGAATAAGTGGTCCCAAAATCAATCCCTGAGGTACACCAAGCATGTAATGATAATCGTATTGTCAGCAAAAAGGATAGTTTTACTGTGAATAGAACAAGAGAAGTCATTGATATATATCAAGAATAGACGTGGTTCTAAAATCGATCCATGAGGTACACCAAGCCTGTAATGTTTAGCGTGTAATGATAGTCTTATTGTCAGCAAAAAGGACAGTTTTACTGTGAATAGAACAAGAGAAGTCATTGATATATATCAAGAATAGAAGTGGTCCTAAAATCGATCCCTGACGTACACTAACCGTGTCATGTTTAACGTGTAATGTTTAGCGTGTAATGATAGTCGTATTGTCAGCAAAAAGGATAGTTTTACTGTGAATAGAACAAGAGAAGTCATTGATATATATCAAGAATAGAAATGGCCCAAAAATCGATCCCTGAGGTACACCAAGCGTGTAATGATAGCCGTATTGTCAGCAAAAAGGATATTTTTACTGTGAATAGAACAAGAGAAGTCATTGATATATATCAAGAATAGAAGTGGTCCCAAAATCGATCCCAGAGGTACATCAAGCGTGTAATGTTTAACGTGTAATGATAGTCGTATTGTCAACAAAAAGGATAGTTTTACTGTGAATAGAACAAGAGAAGTCATTGATATATATCAAGAATAGAAGTGGTCCCAAAATAGATCCCTGAGGTACACCAAAATTTTTAGGGAAATGTCAAGAGAAGTATTACCAATTTTTACAAATTGTGTTCTATTTTTGGTAGATGACTCTAAAAACAAATAACTTTCATTGTTCAAGTTGTAAAATTTTACTTTTTTCTATTAACTGTTTGCCAAACAGTCAAATAATAATATATAACTTTATTTTAGGAACAGTCATTGGACGGTTGTTGTGTACTGTATGTATATCTTCTGGATACACATATTTATACATATAATAATTTACACTAATACACATAACTTTAATACTAACATAAATTAATCTAGTTATTCAAATTACAATCCCTAATAATACGTATCTAATACATACATACCTAAATATTCCCTTAAACAATTACTAATCCGTAAAATTTTTTTAATCAATTTTTAAAAATGTCTAAATTACTAGCTGTCTATAATTTTTAGGCAAAGAATTATATCTAACTAATCCCTTGTCATGGATATTATTCATACAGCTTTTCTTTTTCTTAGCCGTAATACAAATGTTAGCTTTATTTCTAGTATCATATTCATGTTTATTCTCGTTTCTCACTAACAATTTATCAGAATAGGATGGCACCATATTATGGTCCATTCGATACAAAAATACCATAAGACTGTACTCTATCCTTTGTTTTATATTCATCCAGTTTAGACATTTCAGCATATCTGATACTCTGATGTATTTATTGCAACTAATAATTATCCTCATACTTTGCTCAGATCGAGGAAAGTAGCAAGGCAAAAAAATTCTGGGACCATCAAAAGTGGTCAACTTAAGCAAGTGTCCAGCTTACGCAAGTGATCATACTAGTTTTTACTGTAGCTGCTTTTACCAATGTGCTACTCATTTTATTGTAACCGTATATCAATTATTCTGTTGCCGTATGTACATTATGAAAGCAGTGTTGAAAAAATCAACATTTTTGTCAAAAATTCAACAGCCTCGTAATCGACAAATTCCTGTTTATAGTAAAAACAAGCTTTTCAATTTAAATCTAAAGAGATATCGATTGGTGTTTAACGCGACTGGGGTATTATACAAAAACACATTAACCACGGTAAACCTCCCGTGTACATATACATAAGCGCAGAAAGATATACTTCCATCGCCTATATATGCTTGCGTTCACTTCATAAATCTTACAATGATGCCTCTCATGCACGTACCTCTTGCTTAGATGCCTCAACTCTCTGTGTAATCTGTAAGGAACGACCTTCTCTACAGCCAGATGTCTACCGCGGCATCGGCATTAATAATAAATTTTGGTTCTCGGAATATTCACGTGGATCCCGCGTAACTATGCTTTATAGTTATTGTCTCTTTATATAAACTTACAATGGTAACTACTGATGATGGTTTTTCAAGGCGTAGAAAGATATTGAACTGTCGATAATTTAACTTTGTAAAACTCACTTATAGATCTTTCTGTTTATCTTATGAAGATAGAATCACATGAAGCACAATCTAGCTTATAGGGGAAAAATTTTAAGATCGTAGCGCCACGCGGATTTTTTTGAAACCATTCTAATTCAGATACCACTTGACATTTACTAGTAAATAATAGCGAAAAGTGTATCAAAAAACGACAAAAAAATAAATAATTGTTTGGGATTTTCTGATTTTGTGAAGTGACATTACTTGTAAACATCTAAAATACTACATTTTGTGATCTGGTTTTAAGTTATGGCGGTTTTCCATTGTCGATTATTTTAACTATATTGGGGGAAATAATAATTCCCGTGTTGTTTACCAAGGGGTAGAAATCTACAATGCTGGGCATATAATATTGTGTGGAGTCACTGAAAAAAACAGAGAGTTCATAAAGATTTATGCATTATACCTACAAACTTGTGCATTACAAACCCACACACAATAACAGGAATTTTCAAGATATGCGATAATAAATACAAAATTGAAAATATTTTTTGTAGTCACTATCATTAAAATGTAATGAGCAAACTTTGATATAAGGGCTCACTTTTTTTCCAATTTTTAAATTGTTTATCTAAACATCGCGTCGATTCCTAACCTCTTGCTTTCCCAATTTTGTTTCGAACCGTACGGTGTCTGATATTAGTGGAAACAAATGAAACGATATTTCCGGGTTTCTTCTTTTCAATGAATTGCACATAGGCACACAACAATATGTATTATACATTTTTCAATGATTATAATAAAACTTTAAAAACAAACTTCATACAAAACCAATACACAAAACGAAATGTTATCTGATGTACACAAGTTCATGAAACGCTCACCAGATGGTAGGGTGCTTAGCTGCAAATCCCTATAGACTCCAATATTCATTTAAAATCCTATCGACGTACAAAGATTTTTGCGGGCAACTATAGGCCCTGCCTAACCTGCCTACCTGCCTTCTTTCAAATGTACTCGGACACGCAGAACGATTGTAGGCGCATGTTCCATAAGTAAACGTGTAGACTTGTGAAATATTATTTGCCAGTCCACAAGATGGTGGCAGTAACTTTTTTTTAAATTTTTTGTTGATTGTTTGGATTTAATTTATAGCTATTCGAACTATTCGTATTATGCCCGTCTTAACCTACTAGGCGGAAACCCTAAAGCTTCTGCCAGAAAGCTGCAAGTAACCCAAAGGAACCATGGAACCAAGGAGCCATGGAACGAGCAATACTCGGTATAATGCTGAGGGATAAAATACCAAATTCTGATAATCGTCAACAGAAGAAACTAACCAACATCCTTGTAAAAGTAGTTACCATGGAATGGAAATGGGTAGGCCATCTAGCTAGAACAACAGACGACAGACTGACCAAACCGATTCTCGAATGGGGCCTATGGACAAATATATGTAGCCGAGGAAGACCGCTCACTCGCAGGACTGACAACCTAAAACGTATATGTACGGTTACTGGTTACTGGTAACTGGTTATAAGAAGCTTAAGACAGAGAAAATTGGAGATTTTTAAGGGAAGTCTATATCCAGCAATGGCTTCGAATGGCTGAATAATGATGAGCGAATTACCGATGTTTACAATTATATATCGGCAGAACACATTTTATTATTTTATTATGAATTTATATTATGTATTTGATAATGCTTTTGTTTTGTTTCTAATATATTTTTTTGTTTTCAGGTAAATACAAATTTGAATGCACTTTTTCCAGTCATGGTGAGTTTTATAAATAAGTAAATTTTCGGGTCTTCGACTTCCAGCGTTTCGAAGTTACAAACTTTTTGAATATTAACAGATTTTTGAATTTGTGGCGCTTGCTTTGGAGTTAGGATTCCTTACCGCAATAATTCAACTGCTTTTTGACTTACAGTGCTTGAGAGTTATGAACATTTTGAATCACTATCTTTTCCCCGAAATAGCGACGCTTATCTGGGAGTTAGAATACGAACACGTAGAAAGATTATTACCGGTGCCGACCAGCGAGATTAAATATCTCTTAACATTCAAATGTACTCTGACATTTAATATTTATTTATGTATTTATTATTTTATTTATTATAGTCATATATCTCTTCCCGGCTAGCGTTTTCCGGTAATATGGTCTTAGGATTACAGCCGATGGTTTAAATCTGGGATATATCCCTGTTAATCTTAGTTCAACAAAACGTTCTGGTTTGGACAGTTCGCCAGCCCAATGCGCTTTATATATGGTAAAGCTCGTGAAAAGGAGACTAAATCACACACGCGTATTCTAGAATAGGACGTACCTGCGAGTATACTCAACGCTACATATGATTGTACAAGAAAAGTCGTTACAAGCAAAATAAAACCTATACTTTTAGAAGCTTTATTTATTGTATATGTGATATGCAAAAAGCAAACAATGGCTAGAATGTCTTTAACCACCAGAAGAAAAAGCATAGGTCCTAGATTTGATCCCTGCGGGACTCCACTTGGAGCCGTATAGTTGGGTGCTATAGTTGGGTCGAGGTATATATATTAGTTCCTACAACTCCTCAAGAGGAGCAAAGGACTGGTGCGGTTCTGGGCTAAGGTTTTGATTTCGCCCCACGACTTTCCCATTGCTCGCAATTCTTTCTCCATTGTGCATCTCCATGTTTTCTTCGCTTGTTCTTCGGAGATATGGTTTGAATAATTTGTAAGTCTTAAGCCTGGTTTATAATAGATATGTTATGGAACATAAGCATAAAAATTACACTACTCTCTTTGTTCTGTTTATTACAAACAGATATTTTGAAGGGTCAAATCTATTGTTTAATGCATATGCAGTTATGCTATGGGCTTATTATAAACCAGGCTTTAAGCCTGGTTTTTAATAACTCCATAATATAAACGCATATGCATTGAACAATGGATTTGAACCTTCGAAACATCTGTTTGTAATAAACAGAACAAAGAAAGTAGTGTAATTTGTATGCTTATGTTCCATACATAGCATATCAATTATAAACCAGGCTTTAGCCAATAGTCACTTGCAAAACCCTGATACCTGTAAAAATTCACACTTTACACCAATTTTTTTGTGACTGTTCATTCCATTGTCTTTATCTGTTTATATATAAGCATAAAACTTAACAATAATACAGTTAAAATAACTTTTTTGATGGGAAAAATACTTAAATGCATTGGCTTCTTTTTCAAAGGAATGTTTTTCGTAAATGTTAGCATATAGGTATTGAATAAAATTATTAAATCCTAAAACCAACAAGTAACAAACACGAACTCAAACGAAATTTACGTTAACAAGTTTACTGAGCTTATGGTAACAACTTTTTGGTTTCAATTCTCGTATCAAATTTTGTCGTTCAATTAAGATTAAAATTCAATACTGTTGTATCCTCAAAATCAGTTAAGCAAGGATATCAACGTCTAAAAATTCACTCAGCAACATAATCTATCGGCAAAAATAAACACCAATCAAGATTAAAAAAATATTCATTGAGGATGTTTTCTAAAAGCTGGATTAAGTATTTGAAAACTAATTACAATACGTGAAATATTGTTACAGATTAGAAACCAATCAGAAAAAAATGATGTGTCAATTTTCATATATTTCAGGGTTTCGCAGATATTTAGTAAGTGAATGATGATTATTTGGGATGCCAAACAAATTTTATGTTAAAATATCTTTTTGTTAATTTTAATTCGAATGTATAATACCATTATTTAGGTTTCTAAATATGTGCAGTATTTTTTTTATATAGCAAGGTTCATTAAGGTTTTGAAAATTGCGCCTATGGCTTCCATTGGTTGTTTAAGTCATAAGCTCCGCCCCTCTGATTTCGTATACATTCAAACATAGAATTAAATTATAATTTCAACACTTCCCACTGGTTATTAAATTTACGCTTTTAAAAATTAAATACAAAAACAGAAAAAATAAAATTGACTGGAAGCGAACCGGAGGACGCTAACCATTAGACTACGGACGTTTACTGTGTTACATAGCGAATTAAATATTTTATATATTTTAGTTAAAAACTTACAAAATGCGTTATTTTTCGAAAACATAATCTGATCAGAATTTCCTGTTGTACTATTCCGGTTCACGCCAATGTACATTACTTAGAATTTTTTCAGATTTTTAGTTTAATCCATCTGGGCTGCAGGGTGTGGGACAAAATTAAATGCAACATTTGCCAGAATATAACTAGAATTTTGACAAAATAATTTAAACAAAATAAAAATGCAAAAAAATAACAAAAAATAAGATTGACAGGAAGCGAACCGAAGTTTGCAACTTAGGAAGCGAGGACGCTAACCATTAGACTACAGAAGTTTACTGTGTTACATATCGAATTAAATATTTTACATATTTTAGTTAAAAACATAAAAATGCGCTTTTTTCCGAAAAAATAATCTGATCAAAAATTCCTGTTGTACTATTCAGGTTCACACCAATGTACATTACTTAGAATTTTTTCAGATTTTTAGTTTAAACCATCTAGGCTACAGGGTGTGGGACAAATTATTTTTGCACAATTTTGGCAAAAATCGCGTCAAAATAATTTTTCAAAAATAAAATTTTGATCGTTAATCCACGTATTAAGGGCTTTCATTTGATACCCTACTCAGAATTTAAAAAAATATATATATATATATTTTTTTTTCGATGAGCACATATTTGTTTATATTTTTAGGGGAATATGTTTTTTAGATGTGTTAGTATTTTTCCTATGTGCAGGTCAAAAAGTTGTATAAGCATGTCAAATTTCAACTCTCTGTTTAGCCGTTTGGCTACAATTTTTACCGTACAGACAGATAGACGACAAAATGACGGTATAAGGGTTTTTTGGTCATACCTACAAAACTCTTAAAAAGGTCCTCACTTCCAAAATACAAGTGAGTGACGGTCACGCGCCTCTGGCAGTGTCCGGGATGCCGGGCCGTTTCTACGACTCTGCCCAGGACCCTGGGGCGCCAAGAACCCCGGGACCCGGGATTTTTCCCCGGCTACCCCATCTCTTGTCGGGCCTGGTCATTCCGATAAAACCCTAAAAATAGGAATATTCTGGGTGAAATTATGAAACTGATAACAAGCAGAATTCAATTGTGAATTTTTGTTTAGCTCCATATTTAACTTTTCAAATTTCAATGAATCGTTTGTGGAAAAGTCGCTGGCAACTGCAACATATCTAATGATCATTCCTATGTTGTTTGTGTGACATTTCTCTTTTCTTTTCAAGACATTTGTATTGAAACACAAAAGCTAAAACATATTCCGTGCAGAAAATACAAAACGACAAAAACATAACAACCATATGTCTCCTAAAACTTCAAACATGTAACATCATCTAAATAACAATTAAATTTTAACTCAAATTCATCTCGGAGTTAACGCAGAGATATACTCAAAACTGTTTTCCATCCCGAATACTCTCCACAGATAATGGTATATATAGAGTTATATACAAATTAATCCAACACAAGGGGTTGTTACAATTACATTCGACCAGATTTACATTGACCAGTGGGGAGAGATAAAAAAAATGTTCAATGTTCAACTGGACGATTGTCAATCACATGAATTTATACACATTTCGACTGTATGTGTACGTTTTGCACAAAATTAATGCGATTTCACTATTTTCTTTTGTCTTTTTTAGGATTTTGTAGGTACGATCAAAACAACACTTTTAATGTCACTTTTGTGTCTGTCTGTTTGGTAGAAATTGTGGCGAAGGAAGGAACTAGAAAGTTGAAATTTGGCATGATTCTACAACTCTTTGACCCACATATAGGAAAACTATTGAGAGTCCAAAAAAACATATCGAGGAAAAAATATAAATAAATATGTTTTCAACAAAATAGTATATTGTGTAACAAGTGCTTTCGAAAGATTGCCGTTCTCGCTGCGCTCGCTTTCTCAATCGGCAAATGTACTTTCTGCGCGTGTCACACATACTATTTTTTCTACGAACACCTATTTTAAAAAATTAAAAAAATAAGAAATATAGTCGGATTGCTGATAGGTGACTGTTACATGTATGTATTAAGAATTGCAATCATATAATAATCTAGTTACCATTTTTCAGCGATTTAATTTTTTTTTTGTTATTTGTCTTAGCTGTCAGTGTCTGTTAATAATATTAATTAATAGATCTTGCGGCCAATTATTAAATTCACAAACTTTAATTTTAAATCTGCTGGAATATTTTAATTCCGAAAAAGAGAACAATGGGCCTCTTATTTCTCTATCTTGTGTCCGTCAAAGAGTAGCAGCTGCTTTAAAGATTTCGGAATCAACAATTCGTAGAATTATAAAATGTAATAAATCTGAACTTCTCACTAACAAAATCACGAGGAAACGAAGGAAATTAAAATCTGAACCAGTTTATTTTATTGATACATTGGCACAAACGTATGGTCATGAAGTACTAAGATTACTTCCTTATCACTGCCAGTTTAACCCCATTGAACTAATTTGAGGTATAACAAAAAATTATTATGATAGACATATTGATCAAAACGGATATAGTGATAACGAAGTTTTGAAAATGTAGCAGTGTAGTAGCCTGTGATCAAATTAGTTGTGAAACTTGGACTAAATCTGTTATCAAAATCGAAAATTTAATAAATTAATGCTGGGAAAGGGAAAGGATTGTTGATGATATTAATCCAATAATAATAAATACAAGAAATGACAGCGATAGTTCAGATGACGACGATATCCTGCATTACAGTGACTAATTGTTTTAAAATAAAAATAAACATTTAAATACAACTTGTAGCAATATATTATATGAATAAATATACTTAATATTTTATTACTTTGTACTTAGGGGAAACATAAAAATTTAATTTAAATAAACAACAAATTATAATCCAAAATTTATGTTTTAGTAAAACAAAAGAGTGAAGAGCAATATTAGTCTATAATTCACATGCATAAAAAATCGATTTGGTTATGTTTTCGCTACTAAGTTTGTCATTGAAGTTATGACGCAAAATGACCAACTGCGTTGATTGAACGACTGACCTATTGAAACTAGAATTGCATGATAAAAATGCTGACGACTTTGATTATGGAGATGACATGACAATGCTGATGATTTATAGATAGGTAACTTTATACATCCTTAGTTTATTTCTCAAGTACAGATTTTTGTAATAACCACCGGGAATTGATTTGTGTTAACTATTATTCGAATTTTTTTTGTGTTTATTATTTATTTGTATTAAACACAAAATTTTAAAACCGTAATTAAAATTACCCTTTCAAAGCCGAAAAAATCCATACATTTTTATTCAAATAAACCTCTAAACAAAACTGAAAAACGCTCATAGTATGATAACAGCTGTAGCATAGACGTAGCAACGAACGATAGGGGTAGAAACAAACAGTTAGGGGTCGGTGCACCCTCGGAATAAAGTATCGAGGTAGCACGTGCTAGACGTCCATGCTCGATATTACCTTCCACCACAAACAGTCTGTAATAATAATGATATAACGTGGAGGTGGAGGTATTGCCAAGCTTCATTCGCGATTTTATGCCCGCGGAATGGCCTCGCAAATAAAATTATTTGTTACAAACTGCGTTATTGTTGGCTTTTACTAAATCACACTAATTACTTTTAGATGTATGTTCACACTTTTTAATACTAAAAATATTGAAAGGATCATCTCATAAATATTATTCCATGATGAGCAGAAAAATATATATAGAATGATACGAAATATTAAATAAACGTCGACCAGTAGAAAGATCTTGCAAAAGATGGTGAAATTAGATGTCGAACGAAGCTCTAGCAAATATTGTTTGTTGTAGATTAGTGTTTCTTAACAGGTGGTCCGCGGACCACCAGTGGTCGCCAGAAAAATTTTAGTGTTCCGCGAAAGCTTTTATCTGTGTTTTTTGCAGTTTTTTAAATTTTTTATGTACATAATTTTTATTTTGATTATTTTCTGTACACTTTCTGTGATTTTCTACAAATAAAATAAATGTAGTTAGTAGCAGCCCCCCCCCTAGCATTTGCTGGGCCTGGGGCAAAACTGTAATTGCGGGGCCCCAAAACTGGATTTGCGGGGCCCCATCTATATATATATATATATATCTACTGCTCCAGGTAACTATCTGACAGATAAGGTTATATGATACTTTCTGTGCTGAATAAATGTCATCCCGTCTTTCAATACAAATGTATCTATCGGATAGTTATCTAACGGATAATGAGACTGATGTATTGAATTCACTGCTTAGTAATGACATTTATTCAGAAGATAAAGTTCCAGATAACATTATCTGTCGGATAGTTACCTAGTGGTTTAAATGAAGGTGGAAAGACCAGGCCTTAAGGTCATAATTCCCGGAGGGGGGGATCTTAGCTCTCCAAATGAACCCCTAAATAAAAAAATTAACCTGTATAAAATTCTCGAGAGATAACTCCATTATACTTCCAATAGTAATTTTCATCCCTTTCTGAGATCTCAGAATTATCATTGATAGCCCAAAAGTCATCCTATTATCACCTCTGTCCTCCCATTTTACCATATAGGCCGTGTCTCCAACGCTATAGCTCTGAAATTTTAATAAATCCTCAATCAAAATGTATAACTATTTATATAGATACAAAGTAACAAAATATAAACTATTTTAAATCATGTAGTACCAAGTAACTTCCAAATTTAACGTTATACCTCATCTTCAATAATTTTAAAAAAATGTGTATTGGGCCCGGTAGTTCAATTTAAACCACCTGTATAATATTGATAAAATATTAATATATGTGTTTATTCTCATAAAGAATTATTTTAAGCAATTCTGTTCCTTATTTATTAATTGTTAATGACTATATTCCTTAATGAGCTTTATCACGATTAACCATCTGATATGTAGTGATACGTGATTTTTGCAAGTGGCGTCTTAATTTTTTTCTGACGTTTTTAGTTATTTTTAAGTGATAAAAGTGCAGAAAATACTTGAAATAGTGGACTTTAGTGTTTGGATTCCATGCAGACCAAAATTGGAGCGACTGGAAAGGTATTTGTAGACATTTTTGTTAATTTTATAATGTAAATCATTGTTATGTAGAATGTGCTTCTATGGACAATATACACATACATGCATACACTATCGGCTGTAATTAGAGAAACAAAACTATTTTTTAAATCAGAGATATTTTCTTTAATATTATTAACTATTAACAAAGTACACATACTTATATTCAATGAAAAAAATTTTTTTTTTCCAACTATTTATAAAACTTGGAATAATATTTTTAATTTGACTTAAATAATATTTTCTGAAAATAATTTCTGATTTAATATAATTTTATTATTTGACGATTGAAGTGCGGGGCATGGGGCAGGTGCCCCACTTGCCCCTGCCTTGGGGCGGCCCTGTTTAGTAGCACATTAAATAAATTTTTCTTGTAAAAAATGAACCAACAATTATTATTAGTGGTCCGCGTTAGAAAATTATACATTATACTGGTCCGCGGTGCGTTTTTGGTTGAGAAACACTGTTGTAGATACTTCACGGTATACGAAGTATAAATTTCGAACAATGTTTTATTTTGTCAGAAATATTAGTTTTATTTGATTGGTTTATTTTGATTTTAGTTTTATTATTTTAACCCTCTACTGCATGAATTTTTATTTTTGGCTGAATTAATTCATGAGCATTAGGAATTGGTTCTTATTGATAGAAAAATTAATTAAAAAAATATATTTAAAATATTATTTATTATTTTTATGGAAAAATAATAATTTAGGGTTTGTGCCATACATGGAACATTATGATTCTACATTATGTTACAAAAGAAAATGATCGTATTATTTGTTCGTCAATTGCTAGGTGTTCTTCATTAGAGATTAAAAGCAGTCGCCCTCGAATTTTTGAAAGAAAAGGTCGTATCTTCTAGTTATCCTTTCTCAATAAATTCAGTGTTATCGTTGAAGTACAAATTCCGCTTGATATCCTCAAATCTATTGCAGCCCAATACTTGAGATACTGCAAGGTCCATTGCTGTGTATGTGGCATATATGAACATTCATGAAGTAACGTTCTGATT
Source organism: Liopterus haemorrhoidalis (assembly GCA_963971575.1). NCBI lineage: Eukaryota > Metazoa > Arthropoda > Insecta > Coleoptera > Dytiscidae > Liopterus > Liopterus haemorrhoidalis. The sequence goes on from OZ020619.1 coordinate 42,387,863, forward strand.
CAGTTTTATAAGTAAAATAAAAAATAAAGATCGGAATGTGCCATATATGGCACACTATGCGGTAAAGGTTAAGTAACAAATTTTAGATGATTGAGAATGACAATGTTGATAATAACAGCAAGACGGTATCTCCGTTACTATATGTGATAAACAAAAAGCCGCTAGCTGAGGTTAAGGAATGAGATAGAAGGGATAGACATACAAAAAAAAGTGGCTTTATAAACATTTGTATATACTTACTTGTTGATAAAATAGTAAAACAGGTTCACAAAATATTGTAAAATATATTTATTCCTCTAATTTTACTTTCCCAGCTATGTAACAATAACATTAAGTACCCTCTACCTACGTTTCAAAATTGACCACCGTCGCGTTACGATCTTAAAATTATTTCCCTATAAGAAAACAGTCGCTCAGCTCTATATTTGTATTTCATATAGATTAAAGCTATCTATAATGTCATGCAAAAAGATAGTATAGATCAGGGCTTAAACTTTTTTCATTCACGACCCCATTTATGATTGTAAGTTTGTTCGCGACCCCAGATTCGCTAGATTTTATAAATTTATTTATTTAAATATTTTACGTTAAGATCTCGCGACCCATAGTTTAAGAAGCCCTGGTATAGATATTAGTTTCTGACTGGGATGCCCATTCCTTCGTATTGTCTTCTCCATTTTCGTGAAAAACACCCAAAAAACGTTGTTTTTCTCAATTAAAATCAAGACGGTCCAAACAAATTTTCCTTGTTAATAAAGAATTTTTCATGGTCGTCTTTTTTACTAGTGGATTAATTGATACCATGAAATATTGATACATTTTCTGATACCGATAATATGAAAAGATACTGATATTAATACGAAGTATCGATACCTTCGAAACCCTAGCGCTGACTGCACATTTTTTTGTACTAAAGTAATCGATACCACGTAGTATCGATAATTTTTTTCCGATACCTACAATGAATATTTACATACGTATATTAATGTATTTTAGTGTAGGGGGCTGGAGTTAAGAACTTTCCCGGGTCGATAAATATTGCCACTCCGCGCCTCTATTCATCAAAGGAATTCCCGTATAAGTATGAATTTCTAAGAATTTTAGCTGTTTATTTTATTGTATATTTTTCCACTGTTTAAAATTTCAGAAGCATATTAGAGAGAAGGCGACAGGTAAACATTGTCAGGAAACTTCGTTGTTCATAATGCATCAAAAAGTTCTAAACCATCTTGTTGAGGTATCTCAACTTTATTTTATTTACTACTCCTTTCAGGAAGACGGTGATTAAAAATTGATTAATTACTAGTTAATATGAAGTTAAGTTAATACATCCATAAATTTTAAGTTTTCAACGTTGGATCTCATCACTAACAAAATGACGTTAACAAAACTCCTAAGACTGAGAAGACATTTTGCTTTGTTGAGATTTTAATTAAAGCTACTTTTTATTGTACAACTTATATTCTGCCAACTAGTAGCTATCATAATTTTCTCGTTTGCTGAAAATGTGAAGTTTACATTTTAGTTTTTGGTGAAATTAGTCAGGAAAATGGAAGATTTCTTGTTTGTTATACTTGCTGAGTTAATTTATTTTTGTTCCGGCATGTCTCCCACCAAATTAACCCACTAAAACTTAAAACATACTATATTATTGTTAAAACTTATGTATGTTTTATACAAACTTAATGATAGAAAAATTCATTAAGGTTGGTTTTAGTTATCCCTGTAACGTATAGTGAGGAAATCTTTAGGAAATCCGTCGATAAAGAATGACCATTCAACAAAGCAGAGTCCAATATTTCGGTTACATCATTTTTGTGCTGGTGCTAAAATCGTAGTGCAAGAAATTCAAATAGGATCGCTCTATTTTGAACAATAATTGCACCGTGGTTACCTTTGGCGATTAATTGGCACAGGATGTTTTTCATCGATTCTGCTTCAACCTGACAAAGACATATATCGTCTTCTAATTTACCGATCTTTTAAGTTGGTACTTTAGGGAACAGTGTCCATTCAGGAGGATCGTGATTTGCTTTAAGTCCAGCTGGAGCAGTTCCTTTGCTCTGGAGATTGAAGGTAGAATAATTTTTTAAGCCTTGGAGGTGATGTCAAATGGGAGAACTTTGTTTCTCTGCCCAAGTTCTGATTGTCTTTCTATTATACCTGCTTGACAGTCTACAAAAAGCTCAGGGCTGATGAAATGTGAGTCTGCCTCCTTTTTAGAAACTAGATCAGCTTCTTAATCTTCTTTTTGTTTTTAATCTTTTTTATGTAGTGAAAATATCGTCCAATAGATTAGATAATAAAAAAAATCCATTCTGCTTTTTGGAAAAGGTATTTATTTTAGAAATACAACGTTGCGCTAAAATTCCTGTCACAGCGTTGCTGAAGCACCATCAAGGACTACTGTTTATCGATGGTTTGCCGACTTCAATCTTGGCTGTAGTTCGCTTAAGGACGAATTTCGTAAAGGTCCAATATCGGTTGTTGTTCTGGAAAACATTGATGCTGTGCCTGAACCGGCACTGCAAGAATGTCATGTGACTTATCGTGAGATTGAAGTATCCTTGGGCATTAGCGGGACCAGCATACATTAACTATTGCCCGAACATTTGGGCAGCAAAAGATTGAATCCCACATAACTTGACAATCCTCGGAAAATGCCTCAATCGGAGTGGAAAAAGTGCTTCGAAAATTAGTTCAAACGCATGCAAAAGTGTATTGATCTTCATGTAGAATATTTTTAAAAACAATAAAATCACTTTTGTTGATAAATAATTGTTTTTGATCTCAAATCCAGAAATATAAAAGGCAACCCTCGTATTAAAAATAATTTCGAAAACTTGAAAGAATATCTACGTGCTTCCATCTAGACCAGCGACGACAGACAGACAAACTAACAGACAAATTGACAGATATACAAAGAGCCATTTTTGCCATTAATACCTTTGGGCTTCTCTTGAGGAGTATGTAGAATTTATGTATGCTTATGCCGTGCGCTGTTTATAAAAATGCCATTAAAAAGCAGTATTGATCTGTTTAGTATGGCACTAAGCGACAAAATATTGATTAAACAATGTGCCAATTTAAAAATATCACGTAAACGTCATAATATTTATGTGTTTTGTACACAGAATTGCGTCAGTTCCTTTTAGATATAACCGGGCATAAATCGCAAAAACATACATATACGTTACCCGTATATTCCACGTCATATTTCCTTGTTTGGGGGATGTTAAAATGTCATTGTTTCCATTCATATGACAATCATAATTTGGCACTCCCATCGAGTCGCTGTCACATACATATTTGATTCATACGGCCCTTCAACAACTCTTCTAAAACAGTGTGCCGCACTGGAACTGAACAGTTCAAAAAAAAAAAATACCTCGGCGATACGTACATAAAACCCAATAAAGTTTACGAAAATGCGATTTCATCTTCAAATTTAAACAAATGGATGTTGATGTGTTTCCCGTTTGAACAAACAGAATTGTACTGGATTTTCAAGTGCCACGAATGATGCGAGCAATTTTTGACGAGGCAATGTCAGTATGCCAATAAAAGATGAGAATATAAAAGCAAATTTATTTTTTATTGAGGAAATATTGCGTTTAACGTTACTAGCACTAGAATATTGGTACTAGAAAATATTGAAATATGCCAACTCTCAACGTTCAAAACTTCAAACAGTTATCATGTTGATTGAACTAAAACTCTTTCTAGTACTAGTACTTCTACCTGAAATCAAGGTTTCCTAATCATAGAGCAGTGGTTCCCAACCGATTTTGTGGTGAGCACCCCTTTGAATGTGAAAATAAGCTCCCGCACCCCCATAAAAATGTGTTCAGAGTTTTTCAGTTGAGTCATATTAATATGTCAAATTGATCAAAATAAAAAGTGAAGAGCAAAAAAAAAGGAAATCGCATGAATATTTCTTGGCAGAGAACTGAATAATGCGCGAAACTAGATGCGCTCAAAATTCTGATGAAGCCACACGTCAAAATGAAGATTCGAGTGTTAAAAAAATCTAACTATTTAAATTTAAATAATCTAGTTTTTTTTATATAAATTTTACAAATTTCTATAAATCGTCTCGCACCCCTCAAAATGCTTTCCCGCACGCCGGGGGGTGCCGGCACCCCCGGTTGGGAACCACTGTCCTACAGCATCGTGAAAGATTCTTGCCTAAAGTGACCAGTTCCGAATTTTGGGAGTTTTTGATCAAGTAAATGCAAATTAACTTCTGAACAGAAATAAATCTTACCAATAAAAAATAAAATTTACCAGCAAGACTTTTAAATCTCTTATTATATGGTACAAGTGTTGGTATGTATGTTCTATTCGTCTTCTGGTGTATGATCATTTTTCCGGTAACGCGGAGAGAGGAAAATGAACCGCCGTCTTATCCGGGTGATATTTTTTTAGTGATTAGGCTTAATTTTATTTCGCTATTTATCGCCATCCGTGCCGTTGAACGTCCCCATTGAACAGCACGGACTGGTTTCCCCTGACGATAAAAGAAATGTATTAATATTTCCACTATTTAGGAGATGATGTCGGACCAAAATTGAATTGAAAAACATACAATTAAACGTATTTTGTTAATAAAATTGCTGAAATGTGTAAAAATTACATAAGAGTTGATAAATATAACGAATTTTTTTAATGTTTTACACATTTGCATATATTTTGAAAATTTTTGTAGACCATAAAATTGCCTTACAGTTAAAAATGTTATTAAACTGAAAAGAAAGTAAGTACTTCGGTGATCAGTTTTGAGTTTATATTTTAAGGGTCGTTCGAACGTTTTAAATGTAAACGTTATATTAAAAACGTCTACATACGCCATGTTTACCGCGTCTCTCTCGAAGAACGAAACAACTACCAATAAAAATTCAAATTTAGGAGGTAATTCACAAATATTCACGTGTAGACGAAATTATTTACAAAAAAACTGAAAATTATAAATATTTTTAAATAGTCAGAATTAACAAATTTGTATAAAGGACTCGATGTAGGATATGTAAAACTAATATGATACCTATAGAATACCATGGATGGTACAATTCAATTCGCGTCGATAAACTGTAGAGCGGTGGTCCTCAACCTTCTTACATCTGAGGAACACTACAGTTTAAATTTCTATGGGACCCCAAAGCAAAAAGCCACAATAGGCTGTCTTTTCTTAATTTTAAGGTCAAACATTTTAAAATAATAATTTAGATGTTTATTATTTATAATAATAATAATAATAATAATAATGATCTTTATTTTATAATACAATATAATAATAATACAATACAATATTTGAATATTGATATTTTATGATGAATCAATTTAAGTACAATTTTTATAAATAATTTAACAATTTAACTATAACATAAAATAAAATATAATATACCCATCATATATGTACATATATTTATTATAAACATTTATTAACAATCATAGTACATATACATACATATAATTAGCAGGTGTCTTTATAAAATCTGGATAACATTGGGACGTCATTTTTTCCTAAGGTCACATGTTAATCCTATAATCCCAGCGATAAACGAAATTTTTTAACAAGTTAAAACTCAGTTAGAATCATTGTTTTGCAAGAATTGAACGTTTTTAAAATAAAAATTAATGAAACAGTGTTTAAAAATAGTGTAAATAATTAAAAGTTAATATTAAAATAGTGTTAATTTAGTGTTTTGTGTTAAAACAGTGTGCAAAGGTTTTTAAAGAAGACTTAGTTCTAAATCTTCCAATGTGAGTACATATTTTTTAATTTCAATATATTATAACACTAGGTATTGTAATATATTCTGTTGCCTTTAAGATTACTTATTTTATAATACCAAATATTATTTAAATTATTTCAGTCTTCTTCATTTGGTAAAACAATGATTTCTCCTTGTACTAGTACTTCCAGTTTGAAATTCTGCACAGGTTCTTGCGTTAGACGAAAAATCTTAAAGACGCTCAAAAACAAGTAATTTCATTATATATTTTTGTCTTTATGCTCATGTTTCGCATTCAGATTTTATTGTATTTTCTTATATATACTTTTTTGTACAATTCTGTGAATAGTTTGTAGATTGTGGATGGCTGAATGGTTGAAGAAAATGTTCCTTGACGTAAAATTTAAAATCTACGCACAATTTAACAATGTACGTAGACGATTTCACGTACGGTATCTTTTATTTTTACAGTGGCCCGACATAAAACGCGCTCCATCGATCGCCTTCAGAAAATTTGGTACAAAGATATACAGTAGTAGACGTTCTAATACGGCGGGTCTTTTTAGGTGCACGACCTTTCCCAGTTACTCCCTCCGGATACAAACGATGCGTTTTATGTTTTCATTTAGTTCTCGACGAAGCAAAGTCGAAAAGATCTGTAGCGGACTGAATTATTTGTCAGAATGCACGATACAATAAATGTTACAAGCGAGGAAATGAATATTTCTTTACTCTCATACTGGGGCTTTGTTTACGGATATAAATTTACTGTTTTATACACGCTCTAAGCTAAGCCGAATCAAAAGAAAATTCCGGAAGAATATATGATACTTAACCACGACTGTATTTAAAGCTGATCTTCAATTAAAAAAGTTGTGCGAGGGTTCATGTTTTTACAAACGACCACTAGATCAGCGTTTCTCAACCGGGGGACCGCGGCCCCCCGTGGGGCCGTGAAGGCTTCGTTGGGGGGGCCGCGAAGTTATTGAAGATTGAAACATGAAAATATAATAGAATATTTTATTTATTATTATATTTAATATACTTATTTTGACAACTAATTTAAACTACAGGCTATTTCAAACATTTAAACGGAACTAAATGGAATTTTAATTTTCTAAAGGTGTCACTAGCTAACTTTATAATAAGAAAAATTGATGTGAAGTGTGAATATTCACACATTTCAGGGTTTCGCAGGTATATAATAGTGAAGGCGGTATGCTGAGTGTGTAGGACAAATTTTACTTTATAGTAATCACGGCAAAATGAACGTTATTTTTAAAATAATTTATCGTCTGTTAATCATATAATAAGACTGGTTAGAAATTTACGCTCTTAAAAATTAAATACAACATTTGTCAAAATATAACTAGAATTTTGACAAAATAATTTCAACATAATAAAAATGCAAAAAAAAAAAACAGAAAAAATAAAACTCACTCCGTCCGTACTCGAACTCGAAAGCCTTCGTTTTCCAGAGAATTTTAGCTTCCGACACCAGCGCTCTAACCCGTTGCGCCATCGGACACATTGCATATCAGTGTCTTACATTGGTATAACTTTTGTACTTTGTGAACCAAAAACCACAAAAAATGCGTTATTTTCCGAAAACATAATCTGATCAAAAATTCCTGTTGTACTATTTCGGTTCACACCAATATACATTACTTGGAATTTTTTTAGATTTTTAGTTTAAACCATCTGGGCTACAGGGTGTGGGACAAAAATTTTTTTGCACAATTTTGGCAAAAATCGCATCAAAATAATTTATTTTGCAAAAATAAAAATTTGATCGTTAATCCACGTACTAAGGGCTTTCATTTGATACCCTACTCAGAATTTAAAAAAAATATTTTTGTTTTCGATGAGCACATATTTGTTTATATTTTTAGGGGGGTATATTTTTAGATGTTTTAGTATTTTTCCTATGTGCGGGTCAAAGAGTTGTATAAGCATGCCAAATTTCAACTCTCTAGGTTTAGCCGTTTGGCTACAATTTTAACCGAACAGACAGACAGACAGACAGACAGACGACAAAATGACGGTATAAGGGTTTTTTGGTCATACCTACAAAACCCTAAAAATGGGCTTTTGCTAAACAAAATGATCAAAATCTTCATTAAAACGATAAAAATTACTAGATTTTAAAAACTAGTTCCGCTTAATCAAGCCAAATATCAAGATCAATTAAAGTGTATGTGCTGGTTAATGAGTTTCTATGACAATGGTTTGCGTCGGAGGTAATTCAGGTACTTTAAGTACTTTAAAGTAGGTACGATTGGAAAGTGCAACATATTTTATTACTCTCCGAGTTACAGATAACTCAAGAGTCAGGACGCGAATGTGTTTAAATCAAAATGGAAGGCACTTTGAACACTTGTAAATAAAAATACTTTACTTTCAAGTTGTTAACAGGGAATATACTTAAACGTCATATAAAAATATTACAGATTTCACTTTACTATACCTTAACAATAAAATTTTTGAAAATATTACAGATTTCACTTACTATACCTACAAAATCCTGAAATGTGTGAAAATTCACCCTTTTTTTTTTGTTATCTCTAAGAATGGGGACCCAAGATTAATACTTTGTTTCTGGCGCAGAAACACCTAGGTCCAGCGCTGTCTGTCACCACATTTCAAAAGGCTATAATTTATTTGTGTTATTCAGACTCATTAAACTTTTCAGATGTACCAAATATTATTTTATAAAATGACAGTGATAAAAATAATCGATTTGTTAAAAAATTTACTGTTCCAAATAAACTTTTTAATGACCTACTAAATAATTCGTAAGTTAAAATCAAAGCTATTAGAGTGTCAATGAATAATAAATGATATTGTATTGCTTTTGAGGTGATTCTGATAGTGAAGTTGCATTGAACCTGACGCTTTACTTGATATTATGATATGAAAATCTCCCAGTAGGTATTCAGAGTCGTATGTCTCTCACATTATAGATTCTCTACGGCGCACGAAACTCCGGTTGTACGTCTGAAAGTGTACTTGTGCAGCTGCAATATAGCCATAATTTCATCAGTATCTAACGTGTTATTTACCTGAAATCTGATACAGCAACTACGATAAAACGACGGAGAAATATCGACACTGAACTAGAGCAGTGTTTCTTAAACAATGCTTTTGTATAGATCATTTATTTTTCACCGCTGTTATTTGCTTATAATTCCTTGGATACGAGGTATTTAAACATATTCATAATAACCGGGCGTAATCAGCGGGCGTAATGGATCCAACGCCCGCTCAATGGCCCTTATTTTTTTTTTTCCATTTTAATAAAAAATAAAAATATGTATTTGGATCATAGCGAAGTAGGAGAGTAAATTGCAGACTAAAATCAATAACCTTACGTATCCAAATATCTAGAATATAATACGCCAACGTGTGTCCCTGCGTGGGTGCGTGCTATGACGTCAAAAACAAATCTGAAGCGAGATTCCGAAATGTAACGAAATATTCCGAAGCTCATCGAAGTGTATATTGACATATAACGCGTGATAATAATAGTTGTTAATTGATATGTTTACACGAATTAAAATTAAAATTATTACTAGCAGAAAAATAATTATTTTAAAAATATTTGGTTTTGGTGAAAGTAAGACAAATGTGATTTTCTTTTCTTTATTATTATTTTTTCAATGCTTTTTTTTATTTCTACGTTGTTAATTGATATGTTTAAACAAAAATAATATAAATTATAATTATTAAATACACTAGAACTCCTCTAATTTGGTGGTCATATATCTTTAATAATACCATAATATATATTTTAACGCAGTATTTTTTTTTTTTTTTTTGTATAATTGCAAAAATATCATTCATATCCAGACCTGTCAACACTGCGGGCGATCTTTTATCACGCAAGAGCATAACGCCTACAGAGACATTGTTTATATTGCGACTATATGAAAAACTAACAAATTCTCTACTAGAAATGGAATTCCAGCTACCGGCCAGTTATTTATTTTATTTTCCTAGTAGATATTTGCAAAATAAATTGACGTACCTCTTTCTACCCATAACAAAATGTATCCATGTATATACAAATATATTTTTTTTAATTTTAGCTAAGATATTAAACGAAAATCTTAATACTTGGCAAAATTTAGTCAAAATGAAATGTATTTCAAAAATCAATTACCGTTCATTAATTTTTACTTAAAGAGCTTCCATTTAATATCCCCACAATAAAATTTAAAGTAAAAACAAATAATTTCAATAACACAAAAACTGTAATATTTTCCAAAAACGAAATCGGATCGAAAATTCCTCTCGTACGTTTCCGATTCATAGCAATATATATTGCTTAGAATTTTTTCAGATTTTTAATTTAACCCCTTAGGGTTAAAACCCTTAAAGGGTGTGGGACACTGATTTTTTAGTACTTTTTGGAAAAAATCGTATTAAAATAAAAAAAGTAAATAAAAAACTACTTCCCGTTTCTGTATCTACGTCCTAAGAGCTTTCTTTTGATAACACCCAATAAATTTTAAAAAGATATGTTTTTTTCGGCGACACAAAAAAATCAATATTTTGCGAAAAACCAATTTGATCAAAATTTCCGGTTGAATTATTCCGGTTCCTATCAATTTACATTGTTGAGATATTTTTCAGATTTTTAGTTCAACCCCTCTGGGAGATAGGGTGGGGAACAAAAGTTTTTTGCAAAAATCCCATAAAAATATATATATATATATATATATATATATATATATATATATATTTCAAAAATATAAATTTGTTTGTGCATTCACGCATTAAGAAATTTCGTTTGATACCCACTCAAAATTTTAAAAAAATCTATCCCGCGCTGTATTTTTTTGAACTCTCTATAGTTTTCGTATATGTGGATCAAAAAGTTGTACAAGTATGCCAAAGTTCAACTTTCTATGTTCAGCCGTTTGGCTACAATTTCTACTGTACAGGCAGACAGACAGACACATGAGTGACATTATAAGGGTTTTTTGGTGGTCATACCTACAAAACCCCAAAAAGTACTAATATAAAATAATATATCACTTTTTAGGGTTTTGTAGGTATGACCAAAAAACCCTTATACCGTCATTTTGTCGTCTGTCTGTCTGTCTGTCTGTCTGTCTGTCTGTTCGGTAAAAATTGTAGCCAAACGGTTAAACCTAGAGAGTTGAAATTTGGCATGCTTATACAACTCTTTGACCCGCACATAGGAAAAATACTATAACATCTAAAAAACATATCCCCCTAAAATATAAACAAATATGTGCTTATCGAAAAAAAAAAAATTTTTTTATAATTCTGAGTAGGGTATCAAATGAAAGCCCTTGGTACGTGGATTAACGATCAAATTTTTATTTTTGCAAAATAAATTATTTTGAAGCTATTTTTGCCAAAATTGTTCAAAATTTTTTTTGTCCCACACCCTGTAGCCCAGATGGTTTATACTAAAAATATGAAAAAATTCTAAGTAATGTACATTGGTATGAACCGGAATAGTACAACAGGAATTTTTGATCAGATCACGTATTGGAAAAAACACATTTTTTGTGATTTTTTGCTAATAATGTACACAACTTATAGCTTTGTAACACGCTAGACTGGAACATGTATGCTGGTGTAGTGGTTTTGACGGTAGCTCTTCACCCAAGTAACTCGATCCGAAAGGGATCGAACCCTGCGAGAAGAGACAATATTATTTTTTGTTTTTTTTTTTTTTTAATTTTTATATTGTTTAAATTATTTTTTCAAAATTCTAATTATATTTTGGCAAATGTTGCATTTAATTTTTAAAAGCGTAGATTTAATAACCAGTGGAAATTGTTTAAATTGTAATTTAATTCTGTTTCCATGTACACAAAATTAGAGGGGCGGAACTTATAACAACCAATGGAAGCCATAGGCGCAATTTTTAAAATTCTTAATGAACCTTGCTATATATAAAAAAAAAAAATACTGCACATATTTAGAAACCTAAATAATGGTATTAGGCGTTCGAATTAAAATTAACAAAAAAAATATTTTAATATAAAATTTATTTTGGCATCCCAAATAATCATCATTCACTTACTAAATAGCTGCAAAACCCTGAAATGTGTGAAAATTCACACTTCACATCAATTTTTATCTAAGAGCATACTGGGTAACGAAGATGGTTAATGATTGGTCGGACTGAAACCCATCTAAAATTATTTAAAATATTTCACATATTTTTCAGAGTTTTTGTTTGTTTAGACAGACAGGTCATAGAAACCAATGTATTGTACCATGAGTTCAAAAAGAAATTACATAAGGGTTGGCTATGAAAAAATAAAATAATGTCTACTGCAAGCTTTATAATTAATTAACTGTCATCACTGTTGTTGATGTCATAAGTTATTTATTGTTATGTAAAGTTTGCAGTAGACATTATTTTATTTTTTCATAGCCAACCCTTATGTAATTTCTTTTTGAACTCATGGTATATCACTGCTTAGCTAGTATCGCCGTTCTCATCAGTTATTACCATTTCAATATAAACACGCCCTTATGTGTGAACGCTACTTTATTTTAACCGATAAATGTGACCTTAATAAACGCAATTGCAAATCAAATAATTCGTGAAATTAAATTCTAAAAATATACGTTTTAATATCAAAACATTTTTATTTCATATATTACTCTTATAAAAAAACTTTATCCAATTTTTATTTCAACAATTTTACACACGAAATCCTCTTAGAAAATTCCTTATGTTCATTCTGGCGCAGTAAAAATTTCAACTTTAGTTGTATGAATCTTTTTGTTGTGCAGAAAGAGGGAGCAAAGCCATGTTATAAAACTAAATAAAATGTAGTCCAATATATGAGACTATGGATCCACGTATTGAAGGGGTACCACTGCTTGGAACAAACATATTACTCACGCTACAATAAATCGAAAATGGAGGAATAAAAATAACACGTTACTACCCACTGTTATAAACAATACATGTGTGTTCTATGCATTGATTTGGTTTACGGCGTTTCGTTCATACGACGGTTTTGAATTTTTACTACAGTAGGCATTTGTGTGAACAACCGCAAAGTGAACGGCTATATATAATTATTTAGTACTTTGTAGTGTCAATGAAAAGTCGCTAGATCAAGAAAATTGCACATAGTGGTGGATCTAAAGTGTTGCCACACTACTTTTTACCAGTGATAAAAACATTGTAGATAAAATATAACTAAATATAATACACGCTAGCAAATAATGTGTAGGATTCCGTAATACCCTTTTCACACTAGATCTTTAAGATCGGATGTTAAAGTGAATGTATCTTTAAATGCTAATGTGAAACCGTATGGCCTCGTCTAAATACAAGCGATGTTTAAGACAGAGATCTGCGTCTTAAACTTCGTCCGCATTGCCAACTTAATTTCTATTATAAAAAAATACTCCTTGAATTTGTGCTGTCAACATTTTATATTATCATAAACAAGAATACTGTATTATATCGACGTTATAAGAAGTTTATACTTATTGTTATAATAAAATCATTTATTTTAATAATGCGTTTAATAAAATACAGAGCTATAATAATTGAGATAAAATGTATCGACTTACATGTTAATACAGGTGTAATATATTCTTTATTGTAGTGCCTTTATTGTAGAATCAAATGAAATATCCATATTTGTTTATAATAATTCAAAATGTGCGTCTGCGTAGACAGTTCAAAACTGGTAATTTCATGACGGTAACTTAAGGACAAAATTATTGTAGCTGATGACAGCACCAGAGATTTAAACATCAAGTGTGAAAGCATACCGATCTTAAACATCGGTGAACTTTAAGTTCACTCGTCTTAAAGATCTAGTGTGAAAAGGGTATAAGACGTTTCACGTCGGGTTTTGTCGAATTGCGATTTTGAACCTAAATTAACGTACACATTAACGCTGAAAGTTGGAGAGAATAAACTCTAGCTGTATAGCATAGTTGAGTGATAACTTGTATTGACATTAACATATTCTAACCTATAAAACACTAAATTCATTATAAGTTATAATATAATCGGATTGCTGATAAGTGACTGTTCGTTGCTACAAGTATCGATATTCAATACTATATGCTTTCTCTGTCTATATCATTATAATTATTTGCATACCCATAGTAACATATAGTGATCCAAGTTGACAACTAACCTTCAAAATTATTTGAATAAAAAAAAAAGCATTAGAAAGAAACAGCATATTCGTATATCTTTACTAATTAGAGCGCGGAAATAAATTTACAGCAGTACTCAAACAAACAAAATTATTAATTTTAAGGTAGTAATTATAAATAAGGAAAAATTTATACTCATACGTAAATTTTGGATTATAATTTGTTGTTTATTCCAGCAGATTTAAAATTAAAGTTTTTGAATTTAATAATTGGTCGCAAGCCATATTTTAATTAATATTTATTACCAGACACTGACAGTTAAGACAAGAAACAAAAAACATTTTTAAAATCGCTGAAAAATGGTAACTAGATTATTATATGAATGCACTACTTGATACATACATGTAACAGTCACCTATCAGCAATCCGACTGTATAATTAAAATGACGTCAGTTTTTATTAAATAGCATATTTGAATGCATATTCTACTACAGATTACGTAAAAAGAAAAAGTAGTAAGCATTAAAATTCTTTATACGATGAATTATTTATAACAATAATTATTTTTGTGGCTGATAAAACCATGTTTAGTGTGAAATAAAATCATGTTGTACAAAAATTCTGAAAATAACTTTGGAATGGGGCGGTAAAATTCAAAGAATAGACTAGGAGGTTATGCAAAAATTTTAAATATCACTTGAAAACGAGGGTAGTAAAATATCAGAATATAAACGGGAGTAAACAGGGGAAAAAATAAAAAGAACAAGCACTGGGGCAAACATTCTAAAAATCACGTTAAAGGAGGGCAGTAGTAAAAAATTTAAAGACGGGAGAGGTAAAAATTCAGAAAACAAGCTTGGACAGGGGAATAAAAATTATAAAAACCTGTCAAATGGGATCAGAAATTAAAAAATCATTTGAGAATCGGGTGAAAGAATTAAAAAAAAATCACCTGGTGCTGGGGGGTCACATTTAGAATATCACTTGGTGTTAGAGAGGGGCAGAAATAAAATTTATTTTTATATTTTCAATAATAAACATAAATGTAGTATCGAATAACTGGATTGTAAATAAAATAATAAACTAACAGATCAAATTATTTCAATTGTCGGGAAATATTCTTATTTGATTGGGTAAATTTAAAACATGAACAAAGATCTGCAGAACGTATCAATGTTGATGTGAATTAACACAGATCACTCTGAGGGCCGAGAGTTCCAGTTCCTAATAAACTCCCTAATAGTTATTAGACACATAATATATTTATGAAGCTAATAAATTTATTGATGATTTCCAAGTTAAAAAATCCTTCTAATAGTTTATTAGCAACATAATTTTTTGTTTTTGTATTGATATTTCTTATGAAGATAGTAACACGGTGCAAGAGCGATAGAGCTATACGTAAATTTGTAGAGCTAAAGTGAGATGAAATTTTGACAATAAATAGTTTGACTTTACATTCAATGACATTACGTATATTTTTTGTGTTACTGTTAAAATGACAATTAAACGGCGTTCAACAAATTTTATCACAGAAAAAGAGGACAATATAGATAGAAGAAAAGTTAATATAAATAGCATTTTATAATACAAAAGTGAATGAAAATAAGAAGACAGCCATATTTTGCTTTATTTTACATTCCTTAAACAATATGAATTAAACTTATCAGCAATTTTCAGACACACATCTTTATTATTCTGCCAATAATTGCGTCTGTCTTTTTATTTTCTATCATTTTTATATAAATAGTAATGCTTAAAGTATTGTTTGTAATGTGTTGTAATCGTAATTGAAATAAATACATATATAAAAATAAAAGACAATGTTTATTAAAAAATATATATTTATATTTTGTTCTTTATATATCACATTTACAATAAATGCTCAAAATATTCTAAAAACGGTTGTTCATAATTTATAAATTCATCCAAACAGATCGTCGATTTCGTCAAAATACAACTAAAATGTATATAAAACACTAAAATCACCATTATAGAAATGTTTAAAAACTACACATTCGTACATTCTTTTAATATTATACTGTTTTTCAATTAAAATTGAAATATTAACACATTTTGCGAACTTGTTTTTGGTTATATGTCACTTTATTAAGCACTTCATGTTGCCTACAAGTTATTAGACAAATAAGCCTATTTATTAGCAACCTAATAACTATTTCGGGGTGGAACTCTCGGAAAAAAATATTATGTTGCTAATAAACTTATTGGACAGTTTATTAGCAACTGGAACTCTCGGCCCTGATATTTGAAAATACTGATTTAACATTCGATCGTAACTATGATGAGCGTTATTTACCGTCCACACAACTTAACGCCAGCTTCAGAATCCCACTGAATAACTGGATTATTTAATGTTCAGTTATTTTTCCAATTTAATATTCTTATTTGTAGAGTAAAATTCTTCATCTTTTGACCTCCTTCGTATCTCTTATAATAAAAAATTTAGCAATGGTTAAACAATGTATTCTGAACAAATTAGACTTCTTCATTTAATAGGTATACCTGGTAATATACCAGGCAATTTATTGTAATTTTTTCCTCGATTTCATTTTTATTATTCTTTAAAATAATTGAAAGTGAGACGGTATAAGAACAAAATCTATGGATCTTGGTCTATCTTAAGACATTTCTACACGAGGGGTGAGAATAAAATCTGGTTCTAAATCCCTGTGGATAAAACTAAAAGTGTGTAGAAGAATTCTTAAAGAATGGACCGGAATCTTTCGCTCGATTTTTTTCACGGGAAAAGACAAATGATAGAGTAAATCATGTGAAAATTCCAAAATAAAGAACTCCTCGATTTACCTTACAGTTAGACGTCTACGCAAAACGATCCACCATGTTTCTAAAACTATCTGTACTTAGTTAATAAGATATTAAAATAATTAAATCAAAAAATCTAACTAATAAATAGATTAATTAATATTTTTGAATGGCAGTATATCAGAATTTAGTCCATATTTCTTAATAATTATATTAAATAGCGATTCTAAGTTATGATAAAATGTTTTTCCCTATAATTAACCTATAACTTTAAAAATCTCCAACCACGCATAGAAAAATCCAACCCAAATGAACTCCCTATGTTGTATACATAATTCTATGCGGTGATAAAGGGGAAATCACCCAACTATGGACACGCAAAAAAGGTCAATGACCTTAACGACATTTAAACTCAATATTTGTTGGTAAGCGATCTAGTTCACTGCTTAACCTTTTGTAGAAGGGAAATAAATATAATTATAGTGCGGGAAACGAAATAAAATAAGTGTGACTAAAGAAAATTACTGAGTAGCAGGGATTGTATCTGCGTATTTTTTACTTTTAGGAAACTGAAATCCTCATAAACTTTTAGGTAAAGGCCTCTTAGGTCCATTTTAATCATCACTGGCTATAGTTAATATTTTTAATCGATGGAGTTCAAATCGTCTCTCCATCTCATCATTTGGCGCCCTCTCTTTCTTGCAGTGGTGCATCCAGAATTTGTTTTTTTTTTTGAGCAGGGCCTGGAATATATAATTATTTAAATTATGAATAATGTTCTTACTTCTAAATTTCAAGTGATGATCTAAAAAAAGGTCCTCGCTTTTGAAATATAAGTGATAATGTAGATGATCTCTATTTATAAAATACATTTACTTAAGACCGTGGTGAGAAAAAAAATATATATTTTCCTCTTTCTGGGGGGGGGGAGCCCCCCTGGTGCGCCACTGGTTTCTTGTGTGGTCTATCACAATCCATTCTGTAAATCTCTTGTTCCATCCATCATCTTTTGATCTTTACTATCACATTATATTGTTTTTTTTTTTTTTTTTTTTTGAGATTTACTTCTTTTTTCCTTTCAAGTTACTCTGGAAAGGAGCTAAATTTGTTATTGTTTTAGAAATAAATTTTCATAACTAGACTCCGTTCAAACGTTAGAATGCAAAAACGTTCAAACGTCAGTGCAACCAACCAGCGAATTCAGGAGAGTTCATATCCAAAACTGCTCGCGGATTTGAATTCATCATTTAAGAGATCTCGAGTTTTATATAAGTGTGACAGTTCATAAACTTTTTTTATCATGTATTTTTGTGTGGCCTACATGTCATAGCAATTTTTTTTTTTTTTTATTAAATTCTGAATTACAATTAAAGTTTTCTGAATTTTAGTTTACTATGAAATCTGATTTAAATTGATACAGTTGACACTTTCTGAATTACAGTTGACGTTTTCTGTATTTCAATTTACTATGAAATCTGATTTAAATTGACACTTTCGGAAATACAATTGACACTTTCTGAATTACAATTGACACTTTCCAAATTACAATTTACTAATCTGAATTACAAGTGACAGTTTCTGAATTACAATTTACTAATCTGAATTACAAGTGATACTTTCTGAATTACAATTTACTAATCTGAATTACAAGTGATACTTTCTGAATTACAATTTACTAATCTGAATTACAATTTACTAATCTGAATTACAATTGACACTTTCTGAATTACAATTTACTAATCTAAATTACGAGTGACACTGGATTACATTTTAGTAATTTGAATTACAATGGACACTTTCTGAATATCAACTGTCTAAATCTTAATTACAACTGACACTTTCTGAACGTTTCTGAAATGATTAGTTAGTTATAAATTTTGGAGCATAGCAATAATGGTTATTTGCCCCCGTTTCTGAAATACAATAAGAAAAAGTATAGACCTGCCCTTTTTGCTTCATTATTAAGGTTTATTGTTTAAATTATCAGCCGTCTTATCAACGAGTCAGCTGTTGTATATTGAGAATTGACATTACCGATGACGGCGCTGTGATACAAGACAATATGGCTGCTGGCTCTAGTACTCAGCTGTCAATATGATTTGTCCTGTCTTAAATAACAGCCAAAAACACTACAATATATTTTGCTTTTAGAGTTTTTCACAGCTTCTGTCGACATTCTAAAAAAATTTAAACTAAAACATACGGAATAAGTTCAAACAGTACTAGAGTGTCTAGTACAATATTTGACCACCAGACAGTGTATTCAAGCGTGTCAGTTCACAATAGAGATACAATTTAACTATCGTATGAACGAAACGTAGGAAAAAGAATTGACACAACAGTATTCCTACATATTTAATTTCTGTCCCACAATACATGTACGTACTGCGGGATTGCATAAATTCTGGGGCAAATCTTTTATCTCTTTCCATCAATAAAACAATAATATTCTGTCCTTTTTTAATTGTTTAATGCGTAAAATTCTGTACAAAAATCAACATTAGCAGATAAATATTCAATATTATAAACAAAATTAACGAATGTGTGTTTTTTTGTGCGGTTTTTTCGAGCATTAAAATAAAATGGAGGTAATTTTATACCGAATTTTTGTTTTTAATTGTATAATTATATTTACAATTTTAAATAAAACGTTTAATTGAATTGTAAATATGAAATTATTTCGTGCATATAAAATACAATATTTAGTTCTATAATTATTATATTTGTTATAAAATATTTAAAACTAATTTTATATTTTTTTATATTTTCGAGTATTTTATAATTTAATATTTAACATTTTTGCATTGTTTTTAAATTCAATTTATAAATTTTATATTTTTATATAAAGAACATATAATATTAAGAACTTAGTTCAGCGCGTGGTAATATATTTGAATTTAAATATGCGTAGTTAGTGATAATGTATCTACTATGCATTTTAATTTATATACATATTTATTTATACATAAGTACAAGTAAGTGAATCAGATAGGAAGAAATACATAGAGTTATTTTTTAAATATATCTTTAATTTCATTTGCAGTAAGTGAGGATGTCCATTTTTAGGGTTTTGTAGGTATGACCAAAAAACGTCGTCTGTCTGTCTGTTCGGTAAAAATTGTAGCCAAACGGCTAAACCTAGAGAGTTGAAATTTAGGAAAACAACTAAAACATCTAAAAAACATATCCCCCTAAAAATATAAACAAATCTATGTAAACAATTCCATTGTTTTGATCGCGCTTGCGCATTGTCACAAAATATCTGTATATGTTTTGGACATACTTCATAAATCTTAAGGGTTGAATAATAAAATACTTCCCGAAACAATAAAAAATGAAAATTTTTAACTTAAACTGTCCTAAGTGTGTATTTTTAAAAAACCTCCATTTTATCCCTTTGCATTTTTTTGCATCCATCAATATGGCTTAGTTCTTTGAATATTAACCCCAGGCTACGTTCTGTAGTACTTATCGTTGACAAATGACTTCGTTGTTACAAAAACCCATCTGACGGTTACTTTTACCTATTTTTCTCTTTGGTGTGATATTTTTTCTACCGTAAAATTATGTAGGTACAATGTTTTGTTGTTCAGTGCTTTACCAAACACCCCGTAGAATAAGATATAATACGATTATGATAATTAGACATTTTTTTATAATAGTATATTATTTTATGCGTGGAATACCACAAAAAAATCTTGATAATAATGAATGTGTGTGCATAAATTAGCTGGGAGAAAAAATTTCTTCACTCACTCAAATCCTCAAGCTGATTCCGTTAAGTTTCAGTCCTTTCTAGGTATCTCTATACCAATATCCACGAAGTAATCTCTCAGATAATGTTCTCCATTTATATACATATACTACCGGGAGTACCCATGCTTCGCTACGGCATTTCACTACTTTAAATCCAACAAAGTAGAACATAACGCTCACAACGTTAAAGTTAAATACAGTAGGTGGCCAAATTATTAGGGACAGTACAAATTTTCTGTAATTTTCAAATGAGTTTAATGAGGAATTAAGTGGCTTTGGGTCTCGTATTTATTTTTATTCATTGCTTTATTTAGAATATAAAACGACATAATTGCTTATTCATAACCATTTATTTTTGTATAAAAAGTGTTAATTTAACAAATTAAGTAAAATCTTAATATTTTGTAATGCCAATATTTTGCTGCGATTGCGACTTCCAGGCGTTTGGGCATGCTTTCTATGCAGACTTTTGCGTTGTGTCGGAGATTGGGGTTGTGATGCCACTCTCTGATAAGGGTTTCTATCAATTGCCGCTTGGTGGTGATGATTTCTTTGGCGATCTCCCGCTTTTTAAAATAATAATGATACCAGCAACAAGAATATAGAAGAAAATTGATTTAAAAACAATTTATTTTCTCACAAAATGCATTTAAACTTGAAAATTACAAAAAAAGTGTACTGTCCCTAATAATTTGGCCACCTACTGTAATACACCGACAAATTTGTGTTCCACGTCTCCACGAACTCCATAATTTATCGTCTCCTTTAATTTGCCTCAACTTCACATTTTGTATGCTGTTCCACTAATGTTGCCATTTGGATAACATAAAATGTTTCAGATGACTTTTTGCGTCATCTGAACTTACATAAATCATAGATCTGTGAGATGCGGGTTTTGCAGCTACATCAGCCGCTTCATTACCTTTAATATCAACGTGTTCTGATATCTAAAACAGCTCTACCCTCACATTCTGAACATCCAGATTGTGGAGTAGCAACCGGATCTTTAGTACAATGGAGTAGCAACCGAAGTACAAGAGGGTGCACTGGATCTGGATCTTGGATACTGTTCAGATGTTAAATAGATTAAAATTTTGTTAAAATTAAGAAAGTTTTGTGGCTTATTAAGATAAAAAATACGGTAACAAAACAAATATTAATTTAGCAAAGATATGCAATTTTCCATACCCTCTCGTGGTATTTTTTTTAAGCAAGCCACCATTTGAAGTAAAGGTTCATTAGCCTTTTCCTTGTCATTTAGAATTTAATCATTCACGCTAATTCCAACAAACAAACTATTGAAAAGAACTTAAGAGTGGATTGCGCTAATGTCGAAGAAGTGCATAAGAAATAATAAAAAGATAAAATCTTTGAATAAGATGAATGAACAGAGGAGCCTGAATAAAGAAAGAGTCGAAATGAAAGAGTATCTTTTGAATTGCAAAATACTCGAATAAAATCGAGTGCAGCGGAATTGCAAATATACTTCTAGCTTGTCAATAAAGCACTGCCGAAAAGGAATCTCAAATTCTGACCTATAAAAATAGAACCGAATAACGGAAAATTTGAATTATTGAATACTGAAAAGAACGAAAATATTTCATGTATTATTTTACTTATAGTTTTCATAAAACTAAGTTCACAACTCGTCGACTATAGTCGACAATTCGCGACTCCAAATAATAGTGGACATCTGGTGGCGACTTGGTAAATTAAACAGAACCGTATATTTGTATAATATTTTTAGTGTGTTGTGCTGCAGTTTATGTGAATGAAGACGTATTTTTAAATATAGTGACTTAAATACAGTGCTTTTTTGGCGAAATATTGTTTGAATAGATAAATATTAAGAAAAAACTTCTGACATATACGCTTCTCGTTGGCCATTAACTGTCGTACGCAGCGCCGCCAACGTTACTTTCAGTCGCAAATAGGAAAATAAATTTAAGATCATCGCGCCGTGGAGGTCAATTTTGAAACGTAGGTAGGGGGTACTTAATGTAATTGTTACATAGCTGTGAAAGTAAAATTATAGGAATAAATATATTTTATAATATTTTGTGAACCTGTTTTTCTATTTTATCAACAATAAGTATATACAAATTTTTATAAAGCCATTTTTTTGCTTGACACGTCTCTAAAAAAATTTAAAACGAGTAATACAAGGTGTGTAACCGGACTGATTTTTATTTATTTATTTTTTTTTATTCGAATAGAATTACAATTCAGTATTGTCTCCCTCAAAATATCTTTCTTGGGAAGCCACACAGCGCTTGAGACGGTTCTTCCAATCCTCATAGCAGTGCTGGAACTCGGATACTGGAATAGCTTTCAGCTGGTCGGTTACGGACTTTTGAATGTTTTCGAGTGTCCCAAAATGACGTCCCTTGAGGTGATTTTTCAATCTTAGGAAGAGAAAAAAGTCACAAGGACTCAAGTCAGGCGAATAAGGAAGCTGAGGAGCCACAGGAATGTTTTTGCAATTCATATATCAAAATCTGATGAACGGTAGTGTGAGTCCAATTCAACTCAATCTTCAATCAACTCTCATCCTTCTGAAAATGCCTTAAACCACCAAAAAACCTGGATCCTTGACAAAACACTGTCTCCGTAGGCCTGCTGAAGTTTTGCAAAAGTGTCCGTTGCACTGTGCCCAAGTCTGAAGCTAAACCTGATAGCACACCGTTGCTCGAAATGAATGTCACTCATTTTTAGAACGCACTAGAAAAACCTTTGTAAAAATTTTAATATACACAACTATACATATTTTAATTAATTTTTGCCTGTTTTACAATTTTTTAAGACAGTAGCTTTTAAATAGCTATTTTAAAGCTTTATAATGCATTAATTTTACAATTTTCTAAATTGGCAAAAAAAGGAAAGAGAAAAAGTAATTTACGTGAATTTTTACTTTTTATTAATTTTTTATTTATATGAAAATTATATATCCAAAAATTTAAGAAAAAATACCGAAACAATTGATTATAACATTTCGAAAAATTTACATAGTCATAGAAAAATAATATTTAATAGAAAAATAATAAAATAATGATGTCTTTTTATATTTTGTGCTTTTGCTTACATCCTGCTATAATTTTTGTTATCCTTTGCATATTTAGTGAATTCTGCACACGTCATATTCATGTTAAAATTGCGAAGAACGCAAAGCGATGTCTATATATAAATAATACACAAGACACAGAAAGACATCACTGGCGACACCGGGACATATAAGCTAAATTCGGGCCAAATCCCGTTAAATCGGGACGTCTGGTCACCCTAATATATTGGCTATATTACACTTGGATTATTCCTTGATGATTTGTTTTGTAGACAAAATAAAGGTCTATTATTATAATGTTGTCTATTGCTTTAGTTGTTGTTGTTTTTGTGTTGCAACTTTATAAAACCCGTGCAATATTCTCACAATTTTTTGGAGGTTAAACTCGGATATGAAACATTCAAAAAACATTTCCTTCGCAGAGAACAATGGTTAGTGTTTGGTCTGAGACCAAGGTCATCATGTACCAGACCTGCCCGACAGAATCATCTTTATTCTTAGCAACACACAGCAACCAACAACCGAGAGGAACCTTCGAGCGGTCACAAACCACCTGATTATCTCCCCGCGAACAATACCACACAACAACGATAACAAAGAATAGGGATAACGAACTGAATATACGTGTCAATTTCATTAATAAGGAAGGTTACCTATACAGAGGGAAAGTTAATAATCGAGTTAAGAATTTATCAGATTTGATTACAAGTTTTTTTTCCATAACTAAGCATTTTGTATTATTTTAATTCATGGTTAAATTATGGCTAATAATGTTATGGATTTTTTGTATTTATAGCTAAGATAGTGTGTATATTTTTTTGGAATTAAAAGTATTAAAAAAATATTATATTTGTTTAAAAGTTGTGAACTGAGTTACTCACACCACACCACACTACACTCTACACTGTAAAATTTTTCTTATTAATCTAATGAAGACTTGAATACGAAATAAATGCAGAAAAAATCCTGGGTTATTTGGAAAATTATAAAATAATAAAATAATAATAATAAAATAATTAAAAAAAAACTTATTTAAATTTTGTTTAAAAAATTAAATGGAAGCTTTTAGTTTTCAAATAACGAATAAAAGTGATTATCAAGAAACTGTTGATTTTGATGTGATAAATATACCTAGACATCCAGTATTATGCTGGCTTCTTACACTTATTAAATACCTGCAAAATCCTGAATTGTGTGAAAATTCACACTTCACTTAAATTTTTCTTGATCTCTGTAATGCTTCGTTCAGAACCTCCAAATTATAAATTAGAATTAACGTGAAATTAGTACTTAACATAAAATTTGTACGTTGACAAGTGCTTACTACTGCGCATGCTTCAATTATAAATTAACGTAAGGGTTTGAAGTCTACAAACATCTAATTTTAACGTAACGTACAGTTACGTATAACAAGCATTTACGTTAATTCTAAGTACTAATTCTAATTCCTAATTTCAAGGTTCTGAACGCAGCATAACAGGAAAAGATAATAAAACACTCGGTTAGTTTCAAAGAATAAAACAAGTTTATTTGATACGTATTTCGGCTTATGAAGCCATCTTCAGAAATACTGAAATAATAAAATACTGAAAAATAATTAAACTAACCGAGTGTTTTATTATCCTTTCCTGTTATTCAATATGTTTCAACGAGAGCCTTCAATCAGGGCCGTCTTAGACCTTGCAGTGGCCCTTGGGTACACAGAGTTTGGGGCCCTTTTAGAGTAAAAAAAAAAATGTGAATGAAAACATCCGTATGTACTTTTATTTAGTGACTTTATTGGTTATTATGGTTAGCTTTATACAAATCAAATATAAATGAAGTGATTACTATTTTGAGAATTGGACTTACGTTAATGATGATGGTTTTTTCCGGGATTTCTGTTGTGCATAATCTTCTATTATGTCCTGTCCTCAAAGTCTAATTTTTGAAGAATATCACTTTCTATGCACATGATTGACAAATTAGTAAGCCGTTCTTGTAACATGTCGTTCGTAATTCATTCTTTTTAGCCGTGAAAATGAGTGCTCCCAAAAATTATATAAATAGCAATAATCAAATACAAAAAATATAATTATTTAAATATAATTTATTTATTTAATATAAATTTATTAAATAATAAATTTAAAAATATATTATTTTTAAATATATTATTATTTCAATATTGATTGATTAAATTGAGTTGTTGGTTTCAATTTATTGAATATTTTTTTTTAACAAAAATAGAAATTATTCATATCCCTTAGTTTGTATATTTTACTTTCTATAGTATATTATATGATGTAATAATCAGACCAATTCTGTAACTCAGTTACCATGATAATAGTAACTTATTTTGTGTCTATAAGCAAGGTCAGTTACTATCATGAATGAAAGCAATTATACTTTTTATAATATTTTATCTTGTAGTAACGTCACTACACAGTAAATTTTTACAGAATTGTTCAGTATGACTAGTAAATTTTACTATAGGTACTACCGAGTAAAATCAACTAAACAATAAAATAAATTTCGTGCTCCATGTGCCCTTATGGAAAAGACGGAACTGCCTACAACTAAATGTACCGATTTTATTTTGTATCGAATAGTTTGGGCTTCTTGCAACCAATTGTTTTGCAGACTATCAGTTTAATGTTGTCAGTCCAATGAGTAGGCGATCGTTCTGTGCTCCGGTTATATGGCCGATGTCTCTATTGGATGATACATTTAGTCCAACGCCGGTCGTCCGTTTTATCAAGGTTTGTTACCAGACAGGTGGGGAGAAAATGTTTGGGTATGAGCTTGTACGCCAATCACATATGTTAGATTTTCCGCCATATTGTTACGCCCAATATTGTCTATTCATAATGTCTTTATGCTATTAGTTTTGTGATTATTTCCTTGAAATTATCATCAAAATTATATAATTCGTTATTTTTTTTTTTTTTTTAATGTATTGTATGATATGAAGTAGTTTTTTATAATTTCTATCTAAAATTCCATTTTCTCCAAATTTTACCTGAAAACCATTTTACCCAGAAGAATTAATCTAAAACTGTGAAAAAAAACTAAATTTGGATTTATACAGTTCAATTTATTTATCAATAAATTGATAATTTTTTTATCAATTAATTGAACAATTTTATGATAACCTTGAAAATAAAAGGATTACTTTACACACATCAATTTATTTATCATTTTTTTTTTTTTTTGAAAAATTTCACCAACTAGTTGACATTTTTTTCAAAATAAAAATATTGAATAAATCTTTACAAAAACGTGCAAAATTACGAGCTGTTAATAAAAACAAAAAAACCTATTATTATTATTTCATTTATTTTACATCGGCCTATTTCTGCAATGAGGCTAATCGCCAATGCCAGGGAGCGAGCTCCTACACCTAGATGAGAGGTGAATACAGTGGCGCACCCAGGAATTTTTGTTGGGGGGGGGGGCAGAAGACAAACTTATTTAAATTATGAAAATATAAAGTGATGACCTAAAAAAAAAGGTCCTCATTTCTAAAATACAAGTGACGACCTAAAAAAAAAAGGTCCTCATCCCTATTTTTAAAATTTTCGTGTGTTTGTGTGTTTTTATTTTTATTTCCTTCCTTCCACTGTGCGCCACTGGGCGAATAATTGTGAAAATGAGAGTTATGTAAACATCTTATTCTCGCCCGTATAATCTCACTAACGGAGAATCGAACCAGCAACTCACAATTCGGTGAAATAACCTAGAAGATTGTGGGTTAGAATATTTTCGGTTCTAAGTGGATCTGTCAAATTTGTTCAATTTTTTCTTCCAATGTGTTTATACTATGAGTTCAAAAAGTAATTACATAAGGGTTGGCTATGGAAAAATGAAATAATGTCTACTGCAAGCTTTAGAATTAATTAACTGTCATCACTGTGGTTGTTGTCATAAGTTTATATTGTTATATAAAGCTTGCAGTAGACATTATTTTATTTTTCTATAGCCAACCCTTATGTAATTCCTTTTTGAACTCATGGTATGTCTGTCTCATTAAAACAACTCACTAATTGCAGAGTTTGGAAAATTGTCTACAATCGATAACGCATTAAATTTATAGCTCTGAACGGTTGCTCACGATATGACAAACTTGTTATAGTCTGGGTAGACAATCAACAGTGCATAAGTCATAGTCTATAGCAGTGTTTCTCAAAAGGTGGTTTAGTGGTCCGCAGAAAAAATTTTGTGGTCCGCGAAAAATTTTATATGTTTTTGCAGTTTTTTTGTTATTTTTTATGTACAATTTTTATATAAACCAGTGGCGAAGGGAGACCTCCGCTAGACTTGCCCTCCCATAAAAAAAATTACATAATTTTTTTTTTTTTTTTAATTTAAAAAATATTTAGGTAAATCTTCAAAAATACATCTGTAAACTATTTGTGATTTTCTACAAATAAAATAAATTTATTTAGTAGCACATCAAATATATTTGTTTTCGTGCAAATAATTAACTAACAATTATTATTAGTGGTCCGCGTTAGAAAATTATATACTTTACTGGACCGTGATGCGTTTTTGGTTGAGAAACACTGGTCTATAGTCTATTTAAGTAATTTAAGAGCTCTGAACGCAGCTTTAACATCAAATTTTTTTCTGTTAGTAAAGTGAATGTCATCTATCAGTAACAATAGTCAATAACGTGCATCAGAATATGTTTATTTGCAGATTGAAACTAAATATTTCATAAATTATACATGAGCTCAGGCTCGAAATATGCCATCCATAGTATGCGAAAGCCTTTTACCTGCCATTCACTAGGGTACGGTCGGACAAAATGCTCTTTTTCACATTCGCCTCATTTTAATGCATAACTGTTATACATTGGGAGTAAAAAAATAAGGAGAAAGGGACAGTGATATAACTCCATTTCTTTTCCGCCTCTTGTTTCCTCCTGGATGAAATGTGATGTATGGTCTTTCGTTCTGTGATTATCTACAGGTGATATATGATAGTAGTAGTATTTATGAAATATGTTTCTCTAATCTTTTTCTATAAAAAATGAATTTAAGGATAGTGAAATACAGTATATAAAATATGAAGTTGAATATTTAAAGAGCGTGAATTAGATTTTCTTGTACTTCGCAGAGATACGAGGAAAATGGACAGGTGTTGAAGAATTGTCTTTTTGTTTCTGTGACGCTTTTAGAGATATCGCATAGGGTATTATAACTTTTTTATTATTGTGTTTATAGTACCAAAAATTATACAATTTAAAATTGAAACATGTATGATTGTAAATCACTTCAAAAAATCACAAAATAATGAAAATAACTATAAAAAATTGGATATTTTCTTTTATTGGAAATTCGGCGTTTCTCCCGCGATCTGGGTAGGATGGTGATTAAAAAGGGATGGTTCGAGCAGAGCCGCAGTAAGGAAAACTTGTGCTAGGGGCAGAGCCGTGTTTTGGCGCCCTTGGTAAATAAAAACAAGGTTCTTACCTCTCAAAATTTAAGTGATGAGCAAAAAAAAAAGGTCCTCACCTCCCAAAATCCAAGTGACGAGCAAAAAAAAAGCAAAGGTCCTCATTTTCACAATGGCGCCCTTTAGCAAGCCCGTCAGCGCCCTTTTCCTTAGTGCGCTAGGGCCGTCGCCCCCTCCGCCCCCCCCCCTACTGCGGCTCTGGGTTCGAGTCAAATTAGTATAAATTTTCTTGTTCGAGAGAGGCGCTGATGAATACTTTTATCATAATTTTTAAGTTTTTTTGAAATACGTCTTTAAATTAGCATTTTTACTGTAAAAATACTTTCATCCTGCTTTCATCCTATAATAATCTCTTATATAAAGAAATAATATATTAAAATGACATCTGGGTATATAATACTTCAAGATTTAACACAATTAAAATTAGGCGATTACTAAATATCGAATATTATTCTGTCTTATCTATCTTTCTAATACATTGTACTTTATACTTTCGTTAATATAGTTAGTAAAATAGTTAATGACATACAGTTTCCAGAATTAAAATAACAAAACTGCTTAACAGATCTATCCTCACCCTGAAAACTTATTTGAACGTATCTACAGATAGGTTTAACATTTAAAACGTTCGAACGACCCTTAAAATATATTTTGATAACTCAAAACTGATTCTTACTGTCTTAATTCTCACTTTCTTTTCCGTTTAATAGCATTTTTAACTGAAGGCAATTTTTATGGTCAGCAAAAAATTTCAAAATTTATGAAGATGTGTTAAAACCTTAAAAAACTGCATTATCTTTATCAACTCTTATGTATTTTTTACACATTTCATCAATTTTATTAATAAAATACCTCCAACTGTAGGTTTTTCAATTCAGTTTTGGTCTGTAATCGTCTTCTGAATAGTAAGAAAAATAGAAATATGAATAAACATCTTTTATTCTCTGATAAAACCTGTCCGTGCTGACTAATGGTGACTTTAATTCCACACGGATTCGAGGAAAAAATGCATGATTTTTATCAATAAAAATTAGTCAGTACCTCCTGTCGAAATAAAATTAAGCCTAAGCACTAAAAAATTATCACCCGGATAAGACGGCGGTTCATTTTTCTCTCTCCGCGTTACCGGAAAAATGAAGATACACCAGAAGTTGAATAGAACATACATACCCACTTGTACAGAGCGGTCATAATTTCTTGTCAGTTATGCAATAGTTGACAGAAACATTTTGTTATCAAATTTATTTCCAAGGGCCATGCACACATAGACGTAGATTCAATTTTTATATTGGGTTATGTATGTTCAATATTTCACTTACCTCTAAGAGCTAACCTCGATCAACAATCGTCTTCCAATTACAATCTTAATAACAATAATATCAACAACAACAATAATAACGAAAAAAAAAACCAATTAATTATGAAATGAACACTGCTTTTTCTCTACACGCCAATGAGTTAACGAACAACATGAAGTTATCAACAAACAAAGAAATCTGATTGGTTCTTTGTTAAATTGGAATTTTGAGATATGAGATAGAATACAGTTTTGATATTTTTAAGCTCATTGTTTACTGTTATGTAACTGACAAGAAATTATGATCACATGGTACAATATAATAGTAGATAAGTATTGTTGAGCAACCACCTCAAAGTAATATTACTGAAAGTGTTGTATGTAGTGTATTTTTTGCTGTACTGTTATCAAATGAACAACCTTCTTTTTACTGCTCAATTTTCGTTCGTTAAACTAATATGTTTGACACTGGTGAACAGGGTATGTGCTGCACTAAGTGCACGTCTATTACTGCCATCTCGCGAGTTCACCGTGTATTCCTCAGCTCGCACTCGTGTTACATGAAAATATATATTTCATTTATGACTATATAATTTATGTAATACGCCAGTAAAGTTGAGAGAAGTCAAGTGTTGCCATGAAGCTTCATTTACTTTTAATGTATGTAACTATGTAGACTGCAATAAAATCATTCAAAACTTCAAATTATGTTAAGTCTAGAGTCGTTTAATGAATTTTGCTATGAGTTTACAGTGCTTTATGAACAAAATTGGAATAGTTTGTGTTCAGGGACACAACCGTTAGGGTTTGCGCATGTATTTTGCGCTAGATGACCAACGTTGGGCGCCAAGTTTCCACGGCAATGTCCATTGGTGGTCATTTGGTACTTAATGTGTTAATATTTCTATATTTCTCATCATACCAGGTCTACAAGTATGAAATGCGGATTTTTACAAACTTGCCGCGCAAACAGAGTGTATAGTTCAAAGTTTCAACACATATGGCGTTTTGTTAACTTATCATTAAGTGTCAAATGCGTATAGGTTATAATTTGAAAAGTGATCATTTAGTTTTGTTTTACTGTGTTAAAAATGTTAAATTTTGTGCCAAATAAAGAGCATTCGCGGACAGTATTACTGTTTTGTTTTCATTTGAAAAAAACTGCTGCTGAATCATACCGACTGCTTCGAGAAGCTTATGGTGAATATGCTCCATTGCAAGATACGTGTGAACGATGGTTTCGGCGTTTCAAAAGTGGTGACTTTGATCTTACAGACAAAGAACATGGAAAACCTCCAAAAAAACATGAAGATACAAAATTGGAAACATTGCTACAAGAAGACGATAGTCAATAACGAAAACAAGTAGCAGAGCAGTTAGGCGTTAGTCAACAAGCTGTTTCCAATCGCCTACGAGAGATGGGTAAGATCCAGAAAGTCGGCAGATGGGTTCCACATGCATTAAATGAGAGGCAGATGGAAAAACGCAAAAACACTTGTGAAATTTTGCTTGCACGATACAAAAGAAAGTCTTTTTTACATCGTATCATTACTGGCGATGAAAAATGGATTTATTTTGAAAATCCCAAACGCAAAAAATCATGGGTTAACCCAGGCTCACCATCCACATCAACTGCAAGACCGAATCGCTTTGGCAAATGCTTTGTACTTGGTGGGACCAAAAGGGTGTGGTTTATTATGAATTGTTAAAACCTGGTGAAACACTTAATACCCAACGCTACCAACAACAACTGATCGAATTGAACCATTCGCTGCTCATAAAATGACCAGAATATGAAAGAAGACAGCACAAGGTAATATTTCTTCACAATAACGCTCCATCACATAATGCAAAAGCAGTTTGTAACACATTGGAGGCACGCAAGTGGGAAGTGCTACCCCATTCCGCCTACTCACCAGACTTGGCCCCTTCAGTTTACCACTTGTTCGCATCGATGGGTCACGCACTTGCCGAGCAGCACTTTTGTTCATATGAAAATGTGAAAGAATGGCTAGATGAATGGTTTGCGGGGAAAGGGGAAGAGTTCTACTGGTGAGGTATTCACAAATTGCCTGAAAGATGGGAAAAATGTATAACTTCTAATGGAGCATACTTTAAATAAATAAACTTTTACTGTTCTTTTGAGTTTAATGTGTTTTATTTTTTAAAAAAATCCGCATTTCATACTTGTAGACCTGGTAGATAAGAATACTTCTCTGTTAAAAGGAGATACACTTTCCCAAACGTTTTTTACGACTGTAGTTATAGTGTATTAATAGATTTTTTTTTTCTTATTAATACACTGTAACCTAGTGTTGTTACTTGATTTTTAAGCTATATTTAAGTAGTACCTTTAAAATTTGCTGACTAGCACATGTCCAGAAAAATCATTATTGCAAAAGTTCGATCTTAGAGTTTGTTCGAATGTCTTTGAAGAAATAAAAAGTAACTATAATGTGAAACTATTAACTAAATTGGAAGTTTAGATATTAGGTCGAATGTCTTTTGTAAGTTTTAATAAGAGAAAGACACTAAAAGCTGTTAAAGGTAATGTCTTCCCTCGAGTTACCATGTGGTCATAAAAAATGCATTCACACGGATTAACCTATTTACTACTCTTCCAAAGAAGGATAATTCAAAAGTTATCAGAGTGCTACCAACTGACGGAATAAGATATTTTTAAAGACAAGATTTAAAAAACTATGCAACTAGGAAAATTTTGTGAAATTACTGCATGGTAAATGGAAGAGGATATAGTAAAAAATTGATGTGAATTGTGAATTCTCACACATCTGAGACAAAGAAGAACATGTATTTAGCAGCTAAACCCAGTTTCCTGGAACAGAAAAATCACAAATAGGACAAAAACTACGATATAGAGGAAAAATTTTAAGATCGTAGCGCCACGCGGATTTTTTTGAAACCATTCTAAATCAGATACCACTTGACATTTACTAGTAAATAATAGTGAAAAGTGTATCAAAAAACGACAAAAAATAAATAATTGTTTGGGATTTTCTGATTTTGTGAAGTGACATTACTTGTAAACATCTAAAATACTACATTTTGTGATCTGGTTTTAAGTTATGGCGGTTTTCCATTGTCGATTATTTTAACTATATTGTGGGAAATAATAATTCCCGTGTTGTTTACCAAGGGGTAAAAATCTACAATGCTGGGCATATAATATTGTGTGGAGTCACTGAAAAACACAGAGAGTTCATAAAGATTTATGCATTATGCCTACAGACTTGTGCATTACAAAGCCACACACAATAACAGGAATTTTCAAGATATGCGATAATAAATACAAAATTGAAAATATTTTTTGTAGTCACTATCATTAAAATGTAATGAGCAAACTTTGATATAAGGGCTCACTTTTTTTCCAATTTTTAAATTGTTTATTTAAACATCGCGTCGATTCCTAACCTCTTGCTTTCCCAATTTTGTTTCGAACCGTACGGTGTCTGATATTAGTGGAAACAAATGAAACGATATTTCCGGGTTTCTTCTTTTCAATGAATTGCACATAGGCACACAACAATATGTATTATACATTTTTCAATGATTATAATAAAACTTTAAAAACAAACTTCATACAAAACCAATACACAAAACGAAATGTTATCTGATGTACACAAGTTCATGAAACGCTCACCAGATGGTAGGGTGCTTAGCTGCAAATCCCTATACAAAACTATTCGCGACTGCAAATAACAGTGAGACGTCCGGTGGTGACTAGCTAAATTAAACAGAAGCTTATATTTGGATTATATTTGTAGCGTGTTGTGCTGCAGTTTATGTGAATTAAGAAGTATTTTAAAATATAGTGACTTAAATACAGTGCTTTTTTGCCGAAATATTGTTTGAGCAGATAAATATTAAGAAAAAACTTTTGACATATACGCTTCTCATGCGCCATCAGCTGTTGTACGCAGCGCCGCCAACGTTAGTTTCAGTCGCGAATAGTCCAAAGCATTATGATATATAGAGCAGAGAACTGGGTTAAGAAGAAGAGGATTCGAAATAAAAATACTGGTACAGAAACGGAATACTGGAGAAGATGTTGCGGGCCCCAAAAAAATACGGGCCCTAGGCAGTTGCCTAGTTTCCCTAGGCCAAAAGGTCTTAAGGAAATCCTTCTCTTAAAAAAAAAGCTCTTGGGGAACATGATTAGAATTGAATGGTATTGATGATTCAGGCTTGAAGTCACGGTAAACTTTTTTTTTTTTTTTTTATCAATTATAAATTGTTCTAGTCCTCTTCATCATTACTTCTGCGATTTTCGCCTGTCCTTCTTTGGATTTACCATGTAAACACTACACATAACCACAAATGACAAATTATTAAACTGAACCAATAGTGTTCAGTTAAAATGAACTTGAACTTATTGTACGTTCCGTCAGATACTATTTGCCTAGTAAAATAGTTTTTAAATAGAAATAAGTGTTATAAAGCTATTTGCTGCCAAGGCAAATATTTGCCCAGGCAGAAGCTATTTTTCCAAATTAACAATCTGCCTGCGATATATGCACAGTTCTGAACGGATGTGTACAGATACATAACCAAAGGGGGGGGGGGGATCTCACGGGATTGAGCATTGATACAAGTGATGACCAAAAAAGAAAAGGTCATCACTTGCATTTTGACCAAAACACGTACCAACCACATGTTTTTGGAACACTTCAGGATGAAAGAGTACCTCCTGAAGTGTACAATCGTTGGACACTTGTCATCACCTCAACAAACCGAATAATAATATAACTTTGTTTCAAATTGTAATTTATAAAACGTCAGTTTGATAGACATACTTTTCTCATTTCGTCGTGTTTAGTGCAACATTTCTTTTCTTGTCTTTATAACAGTCATGAATGAACAAGAAGATATATACAAAGAAAGAATATAACAGTAAGACAGAAGAAATTAAAAGTTGGAAGTGTTAAATATTAGTCAAGAAATAAAGTTGAAGTACTTTTTTATGAAGAGCAATGACATTCTACCCAAGCTTAAAAATTATTCAAACTTGCATAAGCATTAATTTCCAGAAGTAAAGGAACTTTGTTTCTTACCACTTGTCTTTTTGTTAAATCTGTCTGAAGAAACTTTAAATCTATTTCTCTTTCGTTCCCCTTTGAATTTCAACTACAGATTGTTGGTTTTTCAAGACGAGATTTTAATATTTAGAGCTAACAATTCCAACTAATTAATTTAAGAAATACCAAGAATATTTTTGTGACCACCAATTATTGTAAAGTTTCAAGATTATTTCTACAAAATCTTTTAAAATCACTACAATAAAAATCGTAGTTTTTCTTTTACGCCATTTCCTTTCGGTTGTCAATCATCACAATTATCTAATAATTGATCTCAACCAGTGACGTCATATAGATAGACTCATCACGCTCTATGCTTTATACCCTTTTCACACTAGATCTTTAAGATCGAATGTTAAAGTGAATGTATCTTTAAACGCTAATGTGAAACCGTATGGCCTCGTCTAAATACAAGCGATGTTTAAGACAGAGATCTGCGTCTTAAACTTCGTCCGCATTGCCAACTTAATTTCTATTATAAAAAAATACTCCTTGAATTTGTGCTGTCAACATTTTATATTATCATAAACAAGAATACTGTATTATATCGACGTTATAAGAAGTTTATACTTATTGTTATAATAAAATTATTTATTTTAATAATGTGTTTAATAAAATACAGAGCTACAATAATTGAGATAAAATGTATCGACTAACATGTTAATACAGGTGTAATATATTCTTTATTGTAGTGTCTTTATTGTAGAATGAAATGAAATATCCATATTTGTTTATAATAATTCAAAATGTGCGTCTGCGCAGACAGTTAAAAACTGGTAATTTCATGACGGTAACTTAAGGACAAAATTACTGTAGCTGATGACAGCACCGGAGATTTAAACATCAAGTGTGAAAGCATACCGATCTTAAACATCGGTGAACTTTAAGTTCACTCGTCTTAAAGATCTAGTGTGAAAAGGGTATTATGAAGCCGAGACCCTGCGGAGACGAAAGGGGGATTCGCCCCGATAAGTATAACAAGTTGCCTAATTTACATTTATTTTGTTCAGCTATCGATAGGAAAAACGCCGGCGTCATATAGTGTTTATGCAGTGGCGGATTAAGTTGCTTGGGGGCCCTGGGCGGTAAAATTAAATTGGGCCCTCTATTATTTTAAATAGAATGGATATATTTGTATATAGGCTTCGGTAGGCCCCCGGCTCCGTGGGCCCCGGGCGGCCACCCAGTCCGCCCATCGATTAATTCGCCTCTGTGTTTATGATTGTTTTGTTGTGTTAGTTTTTCTATTTCACTATTTTACCTATTCATCATCTTTCAACTTTTAATAATATTGCCATAAATTGCATTTAAAGAGTTGAACTGTATTTCAACTATAAAATATTACATATATAGTTTCTCCTTAAAAAAAAGTATTTGTATTCAGTACTTCATATTGCACATATTTAGAAACCTAAATAATGGTATTAGGCATTGGAATTAAAATTAACAAAAAAATATTTTAACATAAAATTTGTTTTGGGATCCCAAATAATCATCACTCACTTACTAAATACCTGCGAAACCCTGAAATGTGTGAAAATTCACACTTTAAATCAATTTTTTAAATTAAATAAAATTTTAACAGCTGAGTCGAGTTCATGTGTGTAGTGTTCAGTAGACTCCGCTTACTATTATATGTCGTGATTCAACCTATTGTTTGAATTACTTTAGTTTTTTCTTTTCAAGGTATCAAAAAGGTATAAACCATTTATAGTAGTGAAATACTTATAAATCAAATAATACATTGTTAATAGTGAAAAATACGTTTCCGAAATTTAATGAAGACTGGAATACGAAGCAAATAAAAACGTAACAAAAGCTACGAAGCAGAAAAAAAATTGCTGAGATTTTTTAATTTCAATTTTATTTTTCATTGGGCACTATCAGTCAAGTTGACTTTTGGCCTCACTCACATAAGCCCTCCATCTTGATCTATTCATTGTCAGGTCTTACCAAGTACCCTGTATACCAATACTTGTTAGATCTTCGGTTAGCTGATCTCTCCATTTCTTGCGAGGTCTTCCCACTGATCGACGGGT
Source organism: Liopterus haemorrhoidalis (assembly GCA_963971575.1). NCBI lineage: Eukaryota > Metazoa > Arthropoda > Insecta > Coleoptera > Dytiscidae > Liopterus > Liopterus haemorrhoidalis. The sequence continues at coordinate 42,425,188 of OZ020619.1, forward strand.
ATTCAATCTTCCTAACCACTCCTCTCTCATACTCATAACGTGTCCTATCCACTGTAATCGTCTGCCTCTTGGGTGATACCTGGCCTTGAGTACAGTTCTCGGATATCTTTATTCTTACGGTTTCTCCATTCACCATTTTAAACTAAAAGGACTAAAGATTCTGCGTAATATTTTATTTTCGAAAACTATGAGGTGTTGTCAATCTCGCTTTGTTAAGGTCCATTTTTCGGAGCCATACATAATTACGGGACGTACTATAGCTTGCTAAAACCTGATCTTGGTGTGATTTAATTTTATTGTGACGATTTTTACGAATTATTTAAATTTAAAAAAAAAAAAATAGATGTACGCTCTTAGTTTTCGAATAACGAATAAAAATGGATATAAAATCTATTGATTTTGCTGTAATTATAGACCAAATCTTCTTAAACATCCAGTAAGAAGCCAACATAATGGCTTCTTACACTTATTAAATACCTACAAAAGCCTGAAATGTGTGAAAATTCACATTTCACATTAAATTTTAATCTGGTACATATATTGGTGGTTTGTTTTCATCATATTGAGCATAAACAAAGGTCTAAATTAGAAGGACCATGTCAGCGGAACTTGAAACTGGGTGACCATAAAAGATGAATCCTTAACTCTTCCTTTCTTTTCTATTCTAACATGTCCTTTCTATTCTCACACAATTGTCCATGACAACACAATTTCTATTTAGGTAATTGTCTCTCCATCGTTTGTTACGTCTATAGTTGAGGCAAACCAACAATTGTTGGGGAAACTTTTCGATTAGACGGTGAGATAAGACAGGTAATCTTGAGTCTGTAACACACATTCTAAGCCTAAACTGTCTACAAACTTACGACGATGACTGTACTGTGAAAAAACTGCTGTAAGAATCTGTCTGCTGGTTTGAAAAAAACAGATGCGGGTAAAACAGTGACGATGTACAATCTTTCAAGGGAGAAAAGAAAAGGTTTTTTTTTTCAAGAGTGATTTATAATTAAAATTGAACTGAGTAATGGTAGAAGATTTTTAACGGCAACAGAATAATTTGTTGTTGAAAAATTTAAAAGTTTTACAAGAAATAACTTGTTGCCTCCCTAATAAAAATCGGGAAATGATCTATAAGTTAAAGTTGACCATATCTAGACCAGTGTTGTAATAGTTACATTTAAAACAATATCTAGATACAGATACCTAAAAAAAATATTTATTTACAGATACAGATACAAAATTATAAAAAATAACTAGATACAGATACATGCCAAAAAAAAATTGAATCTAGATACAGGTAGATACTTTTGAAAAAAACACTGAAAAATTAAAATACCATATTTTTACCAAACACATATTAATTATTATAATACAGACTATTCGAAAATGACCGCGACGTCATAAAAAGCCCATCAAATTCAAGGTAAAACACTATTCTACGGAATAATTTTGTACTAAATAACGTATGTATTATGTTAGTCATATATGCCAACGTATAAGACTAATGTTAGTCAAATTACAACCAAATTCGTCTTATATGTTATTGTAACCACGAAACAACATGTACGAGGTATGTAAACTAAGTAAACGGACTGGCAACATAGCGTTTAATCTGGTAACATTTGGGACGCGGCAGGTGAACATGTCATACGCCTTCAGTACGAGTTTGAACTCGCTAGAATAACTTTTTTCGTGAAACAGTTTTTTCTAGTGCGTTCTAAAAATGAGTGACATTCATTAATTGAGTTGATTGAAGATGAATCACGCAGCGGAAGGCCTTCATCTTCAAGAACCGATGAAAATGTCGACAGAATCCGGGATCTTGTGCGTTCAGATCGTCGGTTGACAGTTGATCGGGGAAGAGTTGAATTTGACTCACACTACCGTTCATCAGATTTTGACCAATGAAATGGGAATGAGAAAAATCTGCGCAAAAATGATTCCAAAAAACCTTTCACAGGACCAAACATCTGGAAATCAGGAGGCAAAGGTGCCTTGACTTTTTGGAATCGATTGAAAATTATCCATTTTCTGGAACGTGTCATTACTGGTTCAATAAACGAGCTTTTGGTCAGTAAAAACATTCCTGTGGCTCCTCAGCCTTCTTATTCGCCTGACTTGAGTCCTTATGACTTTTTCCTCTTCTCAAGATTCAAATATCAAATTTTACGGATATTGTAATGACACATTTCAATATTGCCATCTAGTGGTTTGTAAAAACATAAATTTAACCCTCGTATACGTAGCATACGTAGTATAGCGCTGTGTGTGGCCCCAGTATTACCCTAGTAGTTCGTATCGTGACGTTTAGTCCGGTTGAAATGTCACACTGACCACGTGGCTTTCATATCTATGACCGGCGGTCTAGAAACGGAGAAATTACCTTCTTTGCCCCTCTCTAGGCGTTTGGGAGCCTATTATTTATTATTTAATATTTACCTAAGTAATCTTCATAATTTTAGCGAGTCTTAAGAACAGTTACTCAAGTTAAGGTCGTCAATAAGTCAGTTTCATTCATTATCTTTTATGTTTTCGAAATACAAAATATCGCTTTACGATTACGCTTAACTGGTTACGTAAGAAGAATGGGAAAAGATACCTACGAACTCTGAATTGTGTATAAATTGACACTTGATATACATTTTTGTTGTATTTTTTCAGGTCCGCCATTTGTAGGTAGTTAAGTTTGCATTGTTTTCCGTACAATTTGCTCATTCAAGTATTCATAATTAAAATCTAATTTATAATTTCCTGGATCAGGACAACAGCTATTAGTTTTTACGTCGATGAAATACTTTTAAAATTTCATTATTTTCTTTTGCAAAATTGATGAAGCTTGTTAACAATTTTACTGGAAGTTGGAATGGCGAATGGAGAATATTCTCTCTCCGTTCAGTTCTGGTACATAAATAGAAGTATACACGTTCTTCCTGTCATTGTTAATGTACGAATAAAATAACTTTGGAATAAAATTTAATTTTTAAAATGGGGAAATTTCTTCATATTTTAAGCTCATTAGCAACTCTTGTAAGCTCCTTACGGATTCAACCCGACGTACGACGTTACCTTTAATTATTCGAAGGTAAACAACTAGTGAAATATTTAACTGAAGAATGTATTAAATAAAGGATGAACAGAACAATCTGTAGAACAATAATATTAGAGCAGTCAGGTGACAAGTAAACAAGTGAAACAGATGATAGTGAGTCGGAGGAAGAAGTAGTTGAACATGAAGGTGCAGCAATAAACGCCCTTGTTACCTATAAAGTCAATCATTTTGGTAATTTGGAATCTAGAAGAGAGTTTTTGGAAGACCTAAGACGAGTTGTGTGCAAAATCTTACCCTTAATTTTCTTTTAATTTGCCATTTATTTAGGGTTGCTCCAATAGCTCGGTTATTAGTACCTTGAAACATTAGTTTACATATAAATTTTGGCACATATTTGTTCAGTTACATTAGGTTTTACAATAGTTTGTGTTATTAATTAATCGGACTGTTTTTTTAAATTTTTTTTATTCGAATAGAATTACAATTCAATATTGTCTCCCTCAAAATAACTTCCTTGGGAAGCCACACAACGCTGGAGACGGTTCTTCTAATCCTCATAGCAGTGCTGGAACTCGGATATTGGAATAGCTTTCATCTGGTTAGTTACGGACGTTTGAATTGTTTCGAGTGTCCCAAAATGACTTCCATTTGTTATTACGAAATCAGTGGCAGCTTATAAATTGACCGAGTAATTTGTTGATGGTGAACGTTTAAAAAAAAGTTTGCCAAAAAATGGATATTACTCGTGAAGGTTTTCGTTGGATGATTTTTTACGATTTTAGTAAAGGCCTAACTTAACAACAATGCATAGATTCGCTTTGTTCAACTTTTGGTAATGAAGCACCATCAGAAAAGAATGTTTACAATTGGTTTGGAGAATTTTGTTGTGGTCCGTCAGTGATGAATCTCGTGAAGGTCGACCAAAATCGGTTGTGATTCAAAAAAAAAAACATCGATGCTGTGCGCAAAATGATTGAAGAAGATCTGCATGTGACTTATCGTGAGATAGAGGCATCCTTTGGCATATCGCAGACTGCAATACATTCGATTTTGCATGAACGTTTAACTGTGAAAAAAATCTGTTCCCGATGGATTCGTAATTTGACCGAAGCTCAAAAAAGGGCTCGTGTTGATTGGTGTAAAGGAATGCTAAAAAAAATCAACCTAGGCACTTCAAAATTCATATAAAACAGGTGACGAAACTTGGATTTATTCATATGAACCGGAAACTAAGCAACAATCCACTGTTTGGGTCTTACAAGATGAACCGAAACCCACAAAAGTTGTTTGTACACAAAGGCCTTCAAAAAAAGTGATCGCGTTTTTCTTCGGTTGTACTGAACATGTCGCAACCATTCCTGTAAAGGATTGGAGAACAGTTAATGCTGAATGGTATACAACAATTTGTTTGCCAGAAGTCATCGACAAAATCAGGAAAAACAACCAAAATCATTCGTCATCATGACAATGCAGGCTCCCACACAGCACGTCAGACAATTGATTATTTGAAGGAGAAAAACATCGAATTAATGTCTCATTGTTCGTATTCACCTGATTTATCCGCTAACGACTTTTTTTGTTCCCCAATGTCAAATAAAAAATACGTGGACAGTGATTTTCATCACCTCAAGCTGTTGAAGCCTTCGAAAACCATGTTTTTGAGATACCAACTTTAGAGTGGAAAAAATGTTTCAAGAATTGGTTTGAACGCATGCAAAAGTGTATCAATCTTAAAGGCGAACATTTTAAGCAATAAAACAGTTTGTTCCAAAACAAAATTTTTTTCTTTCTTAGTTTTTGTAAATACTTAAAAGGTAGCCCGTGTAGTAAAGAAAATTCAGCAACTATATAAATTACAAAGATTTTTACACAAGTGAAAAAGGTTGGGAACCACTGATCTAGATCCAGTCATTTGGTCACTATTTCTATCGTACAGACATACAGATACACACAGAGGCGAATTAAGCGGTGGGCAGACTGGGCTGCCGCCCGGGGACCACGAAGCCGTGGGCCCACCGAAGCCTATATACAAATATTTCCATTCTATTTAAAATAATAGTGGGCCCATTTTAATTTTACCGCCCAGGGCCCCCAAGCAACTTAATCCGCCACTGGATACACATACAGACACGAGTGACGGTGTAAGGACTTCCTGGTTTTATCTACGAAATCCTAAAAAGGTAATTCCGTGTAACAAAAACTGTAAAATGTTATGTTATATTTGGCTAAAAGTGGCCATAAAGTATGTAAATATACGTATGGAGAAGACAGAATAATATACAGTAAATAACGTCGAGGTGTATATAGCCCTTAGAAAATAAACATGTAGTGTCGGCATTAGCTGTAGAGCACAACACGTACCTAAACGTAATAATTTTTGAAACAGCCGGATGCAACAACATAATATTCATAGCAGCCGTTAATCAGAAAATTATGGTGTATACGTTCGAAAAATCGCAGTTTTTTGCTCTCGCATCTTGCCAGCTGATAGAGCGTTATACCACCAGTCCAGTTGATCCGCGAGCGAAACGTATCCGTAAAACTGCACTGATTACCGGAATAGCCAACTGCATCCCCTAAACACCAACCGACCCCTTAATGCCGTCCCGTTTTAGGGACCATTTTCCCGTAATGCTTATGTACATGGTTGGATCAATACACCCTGCTATTGGTTTTAGTCATTACGAGGGTCCTGGCCAATGAAAACCCGCCTTGTATATACCCCCGACACGGGAAACTAGCAACGACACACGTCCAAGGACTGTGGTTGCCTCCGCGCCTGACAGCACTCCAACCACGTACGTCCAGGATAATTCCGCATCGTGTTTACACCGTGTGCATTGAGCTTTCGACTCTCATCTCCAAGTGATTTTCAACAACCTGCTGAGGCATCACCGCACGATCATCCCATCGAAGTGAAATGAAAATCTCGCGATGACTCTCAGTGATTAGGAATGGAAATGTGTTCAGGATGTTTATGAATGGTTGAGAGCGCGATTTGAAGGTAATGACGAGTCGTTTGAAAGGATTTAGAATTCATTCAGGAAATAGCCGTGTGACTCATAAATAAATAGTTAGCATTTGTTGTAAAGTCCTCGCACACGCAAGTGCAAAAATCTCGTGGTGCTATAATAGCGAGTGTATAGTTTGTTTCTAGACGTGTGTGTTCTTGCGCGCTGCACTACGTTTACTGGGTACTGGGAGTTTGTGATTGGGCGTTGTGACGTCGAGGGGAGCTTCGCCGACCAATAGCGTCATTGGTGTTGGAGAGTTTGTGGTGCAGCTCAAGGTTATCGTTCAGTCCGCGTTTGGTCGCCGCGACATGCTAACTTCCCCTTGTTTCGGAGTATTGCTAGTGCCGCCCGTACATACAACATTGTTTAGTGTACAGAATAAGCAGTTCTTTGGACATTTAGTGTGGGATCCACAGTGTTTATTACGGTTAAGGTCTCTACATGTCAACGCAATAAATCCGTATGTCGGTTATTGGACAGGCGCGTCTGCTTTGCAACAACTACGCCAACCGGTTACTATGGAAACAAGGTATCTATCTATATGCATCATCATCATTGCATCCAGGAAGTTGTCAATCCCACACCATCATCCCCCCGCGTCCATTAGAAACGTGCCGTCGGTCTGACGTTTGTTTATTGTGACTATCCTTTCCCGACCGCCGTCCGTCATCCTTTCTCATCATTCATTATCCTTCTTGTACCTCTCTCTACTGTCCGTCGTACGTGCTCCGGGTGTGCTATGGTGAACGCCCGAAACCTCTGGGGTGTCATCCTTTGTGTGTATCCAGACAAAAAAATAAAATAACGGTTCTCTCGACGGATCTCTCAAACTAAACCTCATGTATTGTAAACGCATTTTAATCCACAGCAAAATAAAATAAAAAGTGAAAATCTAAACTTTATCCTAAAAATTCTATGTTGTGTTGTTTTAAATGTGTCATAATTTGCGATATATCATTTTTGTAAACATGTGTGAATGATTTGGGATGAAGCTTTAATACTTCGTTGTCTTGTGCTGAAGATTGTGTTGAAAAAGTTCTATGGTGTTGTCCGCAACGTTTGAATTGTGTATTTGTGCTAGTCTCGCCACTTTAGTCCTTACATTCGTCCATCGCAAGCAATGCACTCGCTTCATTCTCCTCCAGACCATACATGTATGGTTATGGTTCTCTTGGGGTGCTGTTCTTCGAGACTGTTCTTTGTCTGTAACCGTCTGGCATTGCCTGCAACATCCAAACAAAAAAATACACTAGTGTCTGAACTGAAAACATTGTGAGAGAGCCATCGGCCTTGCAACTGGATGATATTTTTTTTTTTAGTATTGCGAATAAAGAGTTGTTGTTTAAAAAAGATATTTAGGTCACTTTACTTGACCATGGTGTTGTAAAGGTACATATATTTCGAAAACTGTTGGCAAATTCTGTATATTACATTCTCTTGACTTTCTTTCGACTGGTTTTACTTTTCTATATGTTAAATGGAAAGTATTACATTCGATTGCCATTGTATATGACTTTCAATTTTAGATCACTTTTAAATCTCGTAATAAAATGATAAATTTCATTTGCATAATGTTTGTTTGTTGTTTTTCAAAACAAAAACAGTTTCAAAACCTTTTTTTATCAGTTAAAATTTCAGTTATGCACGGTTTTACCTCAAATGAAAACAATAGGAAAAGGGTTTCAAAAGCATTCCAAGCAAATAACTTAGGGTACAACCTTTTAAACTAGGTATATACAACCTACCACCCTCGTTGATTCGGCCCACGACTTGATTTTATTCGACCTGCGAGGACTTTGCCAAAAGTCACTGAATTCTACCGCCAGTAATCTAAGAATTTTTCGAAGGCGTACCATCAGCATTATGTTAATTTTTGAAATATTTTATTATAGTTATGACAATATCAATGAAGTAAAAAAATTAATAAAGATCGTTTGCTTTTACATACTCCCATACGAACCCTAAAAAAAGGTCTGGATCGTGGTTATATTTCAAATTCACCATCCGGCCAACAATCTTATCGAAGTTGCACATGCCTCTGTTTTTTTTTAATCTTTGTTACTAAGGCAATTCTTCTTCATCTTCTGGTGCCTTATCCTCTTACAAATTGTTGGTGATCATATTGGCTGTCATAGTTTTATTGACGGTAGTACGAAATAGCTCTAAGGCAATTCTTCTTCGTCTTCTTCTGGTGCCTTATCCACTTACAAATTGTTAGTGATCTTATTGGCTGTCATAGTTTTATTGACGGCAGCTCCAAATAGCTCTATTGAAGACTTCTCTTACCTCTGTCGTAAATTTTTGAACCACTAAGGCCTAGTCTTTCCAGCTTCAGATAAAGTCCCAGGTAACTATCTGACAGATAAGGTTATTTGTAACTTCATCTGCTGAATAAATGTCAATACCAGTCAGTGAATCCAATACGTCAGTCTCATTATCCGTTAGATAACTATCCGATAGATACATTTGTATAGAAAGAAGGGATGACATTTACTCAGCAGATGAAGTTACAAATAACCTTATCTGTCAGATAGTTACCTGGGACTTTATCTGAAGGTGGAAAAACCGGGCCTAAGTCCTTCTACTTGCTGGCTTCGATTTTACCCTGCATGATAAAGGCAATTAGCCAGTAGTATTATAATTTTTTCGAAAATTCCATACCTGAACGGGATTCTATCCCGAGACCTCAGAAACGTAGAGCACCTGTGTTACCACTACGCTATGCCAGTTGGCAAATGAGAGCAATACTTTTTTTAAAATTATTCATAATAATATAAAATCAGTAATACCCTTATTTATGGTTATTTATCAGAGCATTATGTTGGATAAAGATTTGATGGCTCTACCAATTAATTGATATTGGTGTTGATGTAAGATTCTGAACGCTGACAATTCTCCACAAATAATGCTTTATGCACTGTTCTTGTTATTTTCTTCTTGTATCATTAGGTGCGTTTTGTTGTGCTCTGGTTTCTGTTTAATCAGAATACGCGTTTTATTGCCACAATATTTTCATTATATTCCTGCTACTAATTCGATGATTTGTTGAATCACTGGAATCAAAAAATGTGGTGGGGGTGAAAAGTAATATTTGAATGCAGTTCTGTTCGTTTTTATTTGGTTACTAGAATTAAACCTTGGTATTACTGATTTTAAATTAATTTTACTGTTAGCAATTTACTCCTTTTGTGGCCTAAACTAAATACCTATATAATTTTAATACAGTACTGTTAAAATTTAAATTAAAATGTGCGTACAATTCAATTATTCGCTCTAGAACAGTGTTTCCTAACCGCTGGTCCTCGGACCGGCACCGGTACGTGTGATTTTTTGCCACTCCGCAGAATTATTTATGTGCTGTTAAAAACTCGGTCCTTAATCAGTTAATTACTTGAGTAATAATTTGTTTCTTTTTTCACTATTTATATTTGATTTTTTATTTGTTTTTTTGTGTTTGTAATCAGTGCAAAAAAAATATAAAGCTTTTGCGATACACATTACTTTCTAAATTTGCTGGTCCGCGAATTTTTTCTAGGTCGCTTGCCGGTCCGCCATGTAAAAAGATTGGGAAACGCTGCTGTAGAACATTACGTTCAAGATTATTTGCTTCAAATATAAAGTTTTCCTCTTCTGCATTGATAAGTGCATCTATCAGTACTGCAAAAACAATATTTTGATTGTCCATTTATATGAAATACTTTCGTTTTGACACGCAGTGAAGTCATATGTTCTACAATCATATGACTTAACCCATGCAAATGTCATTCTTATGTTTATTTCACGATCAAAATTGTTTTCTTACGCATTAATTCTAACAGACCACCAACAAAATGGACCCAATGTCATATTTGTATCGACCTCCCGAAAGGTTTAACGATCCACTCTTTTGTTTTGAGTGATGTAAAATACTTAGCGAATGACGCAAAAAGTTTTGCTATTGTCTACGCCTGGAAAGTGATCATGTTGTGAATGCTTTATGCATCAGTTCTTTCTTCAAATCTATAAGATTTTCTTCTTATGTCAATTTATATCTTCTATAACTTGGTATCGTTGTGGTTCGCGAAAGGATTAACGATATACTCGTACTCTTCAAGTGGTGTACGCCTGGGAAGTAATCAAATTGACAGTTTCTTCCTTTCCTCATCTACAGCTATAATCCACGAATATGACCCAGCACAAAAATTGGCAGACACTGCCATAAATATTGAAAATAATATAACGTGGTGACTATTTTCATATTTCAAAACATCAAAATCATGGGAAAGTAATATTCTAGGTTTTGTTTATCAGTGGCAAGGACAGTAATTGTTTCTAAGATAACTGGGCTTTATTAGCATAAAATAATCCCATAGGAAACTAGAAAATTAGGAAATTCCTACATTTACTTAAAGGAATCTACTGTCTTCTTTACTGAATCCATCCACTGAATCCTCTATCTAATAGGATATTTAATATCTGGAACAATCTACCCTCTTGTGTGATTAATTCTGATAGTGTCAATTTCTTTAAAAACAATGTTGATAAATTTCTCAACACATAATGTGACTGTCGCCTATCTGCTCATGTTTTGAAGACTATATTTGGAGTCTGGATTATGGAATTGAATCGTACAATACTGTCTGAACTGTAGCAGTGTCCGAATTATTGGAGTATCCGAGTTTACGCCCAGATTTCCAAAGCTATACCATAATCTGAAGATGACTTTATAATAGTCGAAATGTACATAAATGTTCTCAATGAACTTTGAAGTAAAGAATTTTGAATATTGTTTTATTTTTATATTGATGCTTGGTAAAATGCAAAGTTTAAAACGATTGAAAAATTAAGATTGGTGAAAGAGAAGAAATCGTCGGAAGCTATAGAGGAAGTTGAAAAGGAAACAGGAAAGGATTAGTCTCAAAAATTTATTTATGAATACAGTGAAATACGCTTAAAAACTTAACCGAAAACTTTTCCACAAAAGCTATGCTTTCTGTCTACCTTGGAATTTAACGAGAAGCTCTTACAATGAAAATGAAACTGCTCTAAATAATTTTATGAATGTTTTCTGTGAAAAAAACCTTGTTTTTTATGGCGTGGAATAACTTTTTTATTTTGTTTTATACAAAAGAAGGTGGGGCAAGATCATATTAACAAAAACAATTCAAGAAATAAAATTTGCTGTAACAATTTTTGATAGAGTATACCAAAATTAGTGAAAATTGGATTTGTCATTTCAAATTAGAATCTAAATTTAAAAACCAGTGGAAATTGTTGAAATTGAATACACAAAATCAGAGGGGCGGAGTTATGACAACCAGTTAGTTATGCATTCGAGTTGTACAGAGTAGAGCCAGCGCTGAGCGAACAGTTGATGGTGACGTCATGAATAGAGCACTAACGGAGCGAGCGTTCTTGTGACGTAATGTTTATAAAATCTAACCCTACAATTTTAGGCGGCGTTTTTACTGTCAGATTAGTTCACGTCAGTCATGAATCAAAATTATGTACCTCGGTTTTTCGTTGATTTCTTTTTCAATGATGAAGAAATAAAATTAATTAAAAATTAAATAATAATTAATGATTTAATTAAATGAATTTTTTCCAATTTAATTTTATGCACGGTGTGTTTTAATAATTTTTTTGCTGTTTACAGAACGTCACAAATACATAAAATGGCCGTACTCTGTAGCCATAGACAGATAACAATATTATTTGTCTATTGTTGTTTGTCTAAGGCTATTATTTTTATTTTATTTATAATTTAATTTTAAACTTTCATTTCTTTCCCGCCGTTCCCCTATTTTTTTACGTCATACTCCATATGCTCGGTCTTAAAACCCCGAACACATAGAGCGCACTCTAAATGCTCGCTCGATTGCAAAACGAATGCAATTGAGTGTACTTTGAGCGTCAAATCGAACACGTTTGAGTGTACAGAACGTGCTCGGAACGCTCGGAGCGTCAAATCGAATGTATCCCCAGTGGAAGCCATAGGCGCAATTTTCAAAATATTTATGAACCTTGCTATATATATAAAAAAAAATACTGCACATATTTAGAAACCTAAATAATGGTATTAGGCATTCGAATTAAAATTAACAAAAAAAAATATTTTAACATAAAATTTGTTTTGGCACCCCAAATAATAATCATTCAGTTACTAAATACTTGCGAAACCCTGAAATGTGTGAATTCACACTTCACATACATTTTTTGAAATCTCAGTTGTTTTCCTATATGTGGGTCAAAGAGTTGTACATGTATGCCAAATTTTAACTTTCTGTGTTCAGGCGTTTGTCCACAATTTCTACCGAAGTGATAGTCAGGAATGACGGTATAAGAGTTTTTTGGTCATACCTACAAAACCCTAAAAATTGGGCAGAATATACGATGTGTTTTTACACTACGAAAATGATGTATCGTTGGTTTATTTCAAAAACTAAATAAAATTTTTCATTATTTTATCGTATGCAAATAAAAAATTTACATATAATAATATAACAAAGAAAACATGAATGACGGTTAAATTTAATTTTGACGTTTAATATTAAAAGTAAACATATGTTTTTGTAACTTACGATACACAAAATGACGTAAAATTTTGTTTCTTTGAACTCTTTGCCAAAATGTTTCAGTAAATAATATTTTTAAATGATGAATAATTATTCTGTATTTTAACTGCTGTGATAATGATAATTTTTGTTTGTTGTTGAAATTTATTACCGTTATTATTAATTAGAATATTAAATACGGGCTTTGTCAACTCACGAAGGGCCGTTAAAAAAGGGGCGCCATGAAGGATAATTTTTGTAGTTGTCAGATCGAAAGAATAGCGGAGTGCTCATTAAACTGAAGTTTCTTCCAAACGACGTATCATATGTTTAAAACTAATACTAGGGTTACCTTTTATGTTTTTACAAACGACCACTAGATGGCAATATTGAAATGTGTTAGTTAATTAATTTTTTTGGCACACAGCAACAAAGGCTATTGGCGCCTAACGCAGCCCATTTAAATGACTACACTAGATATTAAAAACAATAAATTAAACAATCAATAATTGCCGACCGGCGTATCGTAGTGGTAACACATGTGCTCTGCGTTGCTAAGGTCTCGGGTTTGAATCCCGTTCAGGCATTGAAATTTTCTCAAATAATAATTGCCACAGCAGCAAAGGCCATTAAATTAAAAAACAAAAAAAAAACAATCAATAAATTGATAAAATCAATAAAATTACTCAATAAAAGAAATCTTGCACAGACAAACAAATAAATAAATATTGAAACGTGACATTACTACATTCGTAAAATTTGACATTTGTTATTTTGAAATCAGTGGCAGCTTATAAATTGACCGAGTAGTAGTTTGTTGACAGTTCTGTGTTTAAAAAAAAACAAGTTTGTGAAAAAATGGATATTACTCGTGAAGGTTTTCGTTGGATGATTTTTTACGATTTTAGTAAAGGCCTAACTCAATAACAATGTATAGATTCGCTTTGTTCAACTTTTGCCAATGAAGCACCATCAGAAAAGACTGTTTACAATTGGTTTTCAGAATTTCGTCGTGGTTGTGCGTCCGTCAGTGATAAATCTCGTAAAGGTCGACCAAAATCGGTTGTGATTCAATAAAACATCGATGCTGTGTGCAAAATTATTGAAAAAGATCAGCATGTGACTTACCGTGAGATAGAGGCATCCTTTGACATATCACAGACTGCAACATATTCGATTTGGCATGAACATTTAAAGATCTGTTCCCGATGGATTCCGCATAATTTGACCGAAGCTCAAAAAAAGGCTCGTGTTGTTGGTGTAAGGGAATGCTAAAAAATCAACCTTGGCACTGCAAAATCCGTATACAACAGGTGACGAAACTTGGATTTATTCATATGAACCGGAAATTAAGCAAGAATCCACTGTTTGGGTCTTCTAAGATGAACCGAAACTCACAAAAGTTGTTCGTTCACGAAGTACTTCCAAGAAAATGATGCTTGTTTCTTCGATTGTACTGGACATGTCGCAACCATTCCTTTAGAGGATCGGAGAACAGTTAATACTGAATGGTATACAAAAATTTGTTTGCCAGAACTCATCGACAAAATCAAGAAAAACAATCAAAAACGTCGCATCGTTTTTCACCATGACAATGCAAGCTCCCACACAGCACGTCAAACAATTGATTATTTGGAGGAGAAAAACATCGAATTAATATCTCATTGTCCGTATTCACCTGATTTTTTCCCTAACGACTTTTTTTGTTACCCAATGTCAAATAAAAAATGCTTGGTCAGCGATTTTCATCACCTCAAGCTGTTGAAGCCTTCGAAAACCATGTTTTTGAGATACCAACTTCAGATTGGAAAAAATGTTTCAAGAATTGGTTCGAACGCATGCAAAAGTGTATAAATCTTAAAGGCGAATATTTTGAGAAACAATAAAACAGTTTGTTCCAAAAAAAATTGTTTTCTTTATTAGTTTTTGTCAAAACTTAAAAGGTAGCCCTTGTAGACGTTCTAAACCAAATTAAAATCTAATGATCATATTACAGGCTTATATTTTTGTTTAATTTATAATAAATATGTTATGGATACATAAGCATAAAAATTACAGTACTTTCTTCGTTCTGTTTATTACAAATAGATGTTTTGAAGCGTCAAACCCATTGTTCAATTCTTATGCGTTATGCTATGGAGTTATTATAAACCAGGCTTTAAAGCCTCTTAAAATAATGCCATAACTTAATGTATAGCATATCCATAAAGATTTCACTGTACTGAACATATGTTTGTAATAAATAGAACAAAGAATGTACTGTGATTTTTATGCTATGGCTGTGTTATGTATTTATTTTAAACGACCCGACCCCTGGTATAGATTATTTGTTAAAATTTTCGAACAATTTATTTGAAAGAGCCGGATATGTATAAATGTACGTTTAATTCACCGTTCATAATATTGATAATTAATAAATTATTGTATAAAATACCATTTGTTTAACATAATTAATCTATTCTGTAATTATGTGTTTGTAATTTATTTGAATTTAATATTTATTATAGATTTTATAATAACATACATTACGTTGTTATTCCATTTTACTCGTCTTCAACAACTTGTTGACGAATTTCAAACGTCATGATATGTTTTATTTTTTAAATATCTTGACAATTTCCGTGTAATTCTATGCTATTACATTATGGATTCGATTGAATCGGAGGTATTGTGATCATACCGATTTTGACATTTCGAGATTTCGATGGATCTCCACGAATTGACGTCCCTACATAACGTTTTGACTATTTTTAGCAGGATGTCTGTCGGTCTGTCTGTCTGGCTGGCTGGCTGGCTGGCTGGCTGTCTGTCTGTCTGTCTGTCTGTCTGTCTGTCTGTCTGTCTGTCTGTCCGTCCGTCCGTTCGTCTGTCTATGTAAACGTACAGAGCAAATTCGGCTAAAAGGATTTTTATGAAACTTCATATTTAAGCTTTTGACATCAATGGCACGAGTTGATCAACTTTTGGTAAAAATCGGTTTACTAGAAATGGGACTTTACTTGTGTGAATTTTAAGATTTTTACGAATATTTAACAGAAAAATATTTCAAAAAAATTATTTAACAAAAGTTGCTATAAAAGCAATATCTATCAACTTTTATTTGAGACTCATTTTGATATAACGAAATATTTTTGAAAAGTTTTTCGAAAATCTATTTTTTCATACTTATATGTAACGTTTCCATGGTCATGGTAAATAATATCTCGGTTAGAAAATATTAGGCCAAGTTATTTCTACTTTGCTGCTAGAATGTATTTTATACAAGTACTTTGCGATGGCAGTTGGTCTTGTGGTGGCCACAGCTGATTTTTTTAATATATTAGAGGATAAAAACATGTTAAAATTATTGTTGATCAACTTTTGGTAAAAATCGGTTTGCTAGAAATGGGACTTTACTTGTGTCGATTTTAAGATTTTTACGAATATTTAACAGAAAAATATTTCAAAAAAATTATTTAACAAAAGTTGCTATAAATGCAATGACTAATAACTTTTATTTGAGACACATTTTGATAAAACGAAACATTTTTGAAATTTTTTTCGAAAATCTGTTTTTTCATACTTATATGTAACGTTTCCATGGTCATGGTAAATAATATCTCGGTTAGTAAATTTTAGGCCAAGTTATTTCTACTCTGCTGCTAGAATGTATTTTATACAAGTACTTTGTGATGGCAGTCGGTCCTCTGGTGGCCACAACTGAATTTTTTAATATTGTAGAGGATAAAAACATGTTAAAATTATTGTCTACTTAAAAGTAATAAACTATTCATTTAAATAACATGGATAAAGGGGAACAAATGGGTAACGGGGCTTTGAAAAATATTACAAAAATGGCACGTAATTGCATAGTAATTGAAAATACATATGTATAGAGAAATTTTCAAAAAATTAAGAAATTAATAATAAAAGCAATAATTATTTTATTTAACTTGTAGGTAATCTTTTACATAACAGTTTTAAACTGAACAAAAAATTAAATGTAATTGATAATAATAAATAATACACTAAATTAAAATAAATATTGTAACAATAAATGCTAATTAGCGAAATATTATAAATCGCTTCTTTTCTGTTGCCACAGTTGTGTTGCGGGAGACGAGACAAATTTTATCAAAATTAAATTATAATCAGTGACACACTAAACATTATATTTTTTTTAAATAGTTTTTTAAAAGGCCAATGCGTTTAACGTGGCGTCGAGAAAAATTTACATTTCTCGAGAAAAAGCTTTACATTTCTCGAGAAATGAAAAATGAGAATTATAACTTTTTCTCGAAAAATTCTCGAGAGGAAGCACCAGTTGGAAACCACTGGTGTAGATTAGTAGTGCTAATACTTTACCTGTTCAAAAACTGTAAAAACATTATTTTTTTGTGTTCTACTATTCTTTTTAAAAACATTTGGTCATCCTTTTGAATCCCATAAAACCCATATGTTGTTTAAAGGCATTCAGAGCTCATCAAACAAAAATATTTGGGTCATATGGTCCCAAGGTAAATGAAAAGGGTCTGTTAAGAAAGTGTAGTTCGCATATTCTGAAACGACCGTGAAACCAAACTAAATATAAACATCTCTCCGAGTCGTCTGGACGTTGTCTTCATTCGGCGAGGTTAAAACCCATACCGCTTGGGGCGTTGTCTGTCCGATCGAGAAGCTCTTGGTGCGATGTACAAATAATCTATGTAACCAATGCTTTTGAGACGGCACAGCTTCAACAGATCTCTTATCCGGTAAAGCCGAGTCGGGCGGGTGCTCTTGTCAAAGGTGATTGCCTTTTTGAAAGGGTCTACTGTAAAATCAGGGGATTTTAAACGATTATTAGGGTAGTATCAGTTTTAATATAGATTTTTAGGATTATGAAGGTTCAGAATATGACCGGCCCAAAGTAATTGTAGAGAATAAAGATTAGATATTTTATGTGAAAAACACTTTAAAAAATATACTTCAAAAACATTAATGGTGCGATTATGGTCCAACATGTAAATCTTACAGAATTTAAGGCTAAATGAATCTTTAACTTCGACTGTTAAATTATTTAAAATTTTGCTATTATGGTCAATTAAATTTAAATACTTCAGCTACAGAATTGTGACCTTGTTAGAGGCTAATTAAGCAACTTTCAACTGAGCATTTTCTGTCTCTGTCTGTGCGCATTGAATAAAGAGAGAAAGCAATAGTAAAGACATGTTAATTTAGTGTTTTTAGTGCTGGCTGTCAGAACATATAACGTGATATAACCAAAAACTTAAAATCTTTATTTATTGAAGAAAAAACAAAAAAATACATAGCAAAATGAATTCAAAGTACATGATTTATTAAACTATGTTTCCAATATTTTATTTAAAAATGTATGTTCATAGGTAATTTTCATACAAAATAACACACATGGCTTAAGCGATTCGTAATGAGCCTGCATACTTGGTTTATAGCTTTGCTTAAACTACTCTGGCTCATGCAATTAAAAATGGAGTTCCCCACAGCTTTTTGGTCAGAACCAGTTGCCAAAATGTTGATAGTTCCTAACACTTAGAGATGTAGAGGAAGTTCGTCTTGCTTTGCAGGTTGTCCATTATGTAGTGGTTGCAAAATCTCGTAGAAAATCATTTCTTTTGACAGCCGAAAATTTTTTCTAAAACTCTCATTAGCCATTTAAAATGGATTTTCTGTGTCTCTTATACATCTTCGTTCTATGCGAAGATTGTTCCTAAAAATACAAAGTACATATTTTTGATAATTTATAATGTTTATAAATTTATCTTTTATTACCTGTTGTCATCTTCCTCGGCAATTAAATGAACTAAAACATGGATCAATTCCATTTTCTTGTAAATAAAAATTTTTAACTTTAAATACAATTTCGGGAAACGTAACAATCTGATCCAGTGTCAAACATAACCTCAAATTTAGCGCTATGGAGAGATATATCTGGCTGTAGCTTAAAGAAAAATTTAAGGATTTATTTAACGTTAAATGGTGACCGTAATTGCACTTCACGCTAAAGCCTGTGACCTTCACATTTAAAGAGCTTAAATATTTAACTGAAATGACCATAATCGCACCATTAATCTTTCACATAATAAATATGTACCGTAAATACCAGATTTCAACCAAGAAAGCGATTTTTTATTCCAAAAATACAAAATTGCTGAAAAGCAGCAATTCATTAGCAGTATGTTTGCATTCTTATTTGAAATGTATTATAAATAAGCGTTATTTGATGTCTTGCTTTAGTTCAACGTTCTTACTCTTGTGTTATATATTTTTAACTCATTTCTATTTTTATTTTAATAAATATAAAAAGATGTAATATTGATCGACGATCATAAAAACGAAAATTTCCTTGGCACGATAGTGCTATAATTCACCCCAGTTCTCAAACAATATAGAAAGCTTGAAGAAAATCTGAGTTACTTGCTTAAAATCCCTCTATTATCAATACTGTCAACTATATTGATAAATGGTCTCTGCTTTATGCAACTGACGACAATAGTTACCTTACTCGATGTAAAAACACGACAGATATTGAAACCTCCTTTAATGACGTAATGAAAATAGCATCCACATGGGCAAATAAAAATAAATTAACCTTAAATATTGATAAGACATCCTGTGTAGTCTTCAAAACACAACAAAATAAATTCATTCCGCCTAAGGAATTAAATTTTGAAAATCAAAAAGTAAAAATATCAGATACCTCACTCGTACTAGGACTAACGCTAGACAAAAACATTAACTGGACAGACCACATCGATAAACTGTGTAGAAGGTTGTGCTCATGTTTATACCTCCTAAGGTCGTTGAAACTGAGTTGTAGCATCAAAGTGTTAAAGAATGTATACTTTTCATGCTTCCACTCACACTTAAAGTACAATATTATCCACTGGGGCCAATCGACTAATTGCAAACAAGTATTTCGTCTCCAAAAGTCAGCAATACGAGTCCTTCAATCGCTGAACTCCAGAGACTCATGCAAGAAATATTTCACCCAACTTAACATATTAACTCAACCAGCAGAATATATTCTATCTCTTTGTATGTTCGTCTACAAAAACAAACAACTGTTCCTAAAAATCGAACATTCCCATAACACAAGGAACAAAGATGCACTAGTCCCAAGGCCACACAATTTAACCTGTTACCAAAGAGGTGCCCATTTCAATTGCTGTAAATACTATAATGCGCTTCCTGATGAAATAAAGTTGTCAAAAAATGCACTCATCTTCAAGACCAATGTTAAAAAATTCCTAATTGAAAGAGAATTGTATGACGTTAAGGATTTTTTTAGATAATTTCCATATTTATTGTTTATTACTGTTTATTCATTTATTTTCTTCACTGTCCATATCTCTAATGTTTTAAATATTTTCTTATATTATTATGTATTGACTTTCTTTTCATGTAATAGTATTATTGTTGTACATTGTTATTATGTAATATTTATGTACATGAAAGACAAGAATAAAACTAAACTAAACTAAACTAAACTATCTAAAATGGAGTTTTAGTTGCTATCAGCAACCGGCAACTATAGCTTTCAAGTCGACCTTTCATAACTGTAACTTTAAAAGAACTTGAATCGACTTTCAAGTTATCACTTTAAAGTACCTGGCTATCATCACTTGGAAAAAAACGGTGCTTTCAAATATTCAATGATATCACTTGAAAATTTAACTGAACTAAAACAGAATTTATTGTTAGTTGGGAATGAATCACTAACGGCTAGTTTTACAATCGGCAGTTAAGGCTCTGGCTAGTTGTTACTGTGAAAACTTATGGTAATTATTATATTGCAAATATGTCGTTCGCCATTGATTTGAGGTAACAAACAGGTAACCATGAATTGTAAAACCGGCCCTAAGAATTTGACGGTAACTGTCAGCTCTACGACGGTGAAAAAACAGTAACAAAAATTATTTGGAAAAGAAAATTTTATATGGCAAAATAGCAATGTGCTACTGCAAATATATGTTCCTTTGGCACCTATAAGGGGCATAGGGCTTCTACAAAACACTTCCAGCGTATTCTATTGACTGCAAAATGTTTCATCTCCAGCCATGATTTTCCATAATTCCTCGCTTCTGGAATAGTTCGTCTCTAGATTGTTTTTGGCCTTCCGATTTCGTTCTTGGTGTAAACCAAGTTTTGCCCCTAGCGCAAGTTTTCCTTACTGCGGCTCTGCCCTGAACAAGGGAAAATATATATTAAATGCTATCCTTCTTTATTCTGGTAATATATCACATTTTTTTTATAATTCCGCTAAAGAATTCCATTATTTTTGCTGTTATGATCAAAGGTAGTAAAATTAAAATTCTGACGTGCAGAAATATGGTTCTTTTTGCCTTTCGTGCTGCCACCGATTGAAGACTTCTGTAAATTATGTCTGTAAAATTAAATTATGTCTTTTGTGTTATTGTGGTTATGCATCACGTTTTCTTTGTATTTCATAAATTTCACGAATATCTTCACAAGAATAGCAAAGACATGACAATGAAATGAAATTTTTACGCAAAAAAAGTCTTGATGTTACGAAGTTAATTCACAAAAAAATCAGTCTAACATTTAATATGAAAGAGATATTTAATATAATTTAATATGATATGATAGATTTAAATGAATAAAACCTTTTGTTCAAAATAAGTTAATATTTCAGAATATCCAAAAAATTACAGTACCGTAAAACGGTTACCCCGTTTTACCGGATCTTCTCCATACCTTTTTTCGACGAGAATCTGGATGAATTCCAAATCTGGACTCATCGGTAAAAAAAAAAACTGTAGCCCAATCACTCCAATATTGAAAATTGTGACACCAGTCTAAACTTGCTCTGCGATTGCCTCTAGAGAGGGGACATCTGATTTGTCGTCGAGATAGAATATTAGCTTCGTGGAGACGATTTCTTACAGTATCGCGACTAACGGTAATGCGTTTGCTTCAATTCCCTTACCAATTCGGGTGCTGTGATAGTAGGTTGTCTTCTAGCATTTAAGACCAAAAATCTGTCTTGACCTGCTGTTGTTCAGCGACCACGTCCTGTATTTTGTTCGGATGGACTCCTTGTTTTCCTGTAACGCCTCCATAACCGACTGATGACACTTAAGTGGGTTTTACACGATTCAATTTGTTGATTAATTAATTGAAAAAGTTGGCCTTCAATTAATTGATGTGTGTAAAGTGTAAAAATTTCGACGATTAATTGATCAATTAATTGACAAAAAATTTGATCAATTTATTTTGAAAATAGAACAAGTTCTATTTTTCCTCAATTTTTCATCAATTGTTAAGGGAATTCTAGGTATATTTTTATGTGTTAAGATATTGCCAACTGTTTAGTTGTAGCATAACCTCGAAATATATTATTTGTGTTTCGTTTTCAAATCTAACATAACCTCAAACGTTCTAATTTATCATCATCTAGGTTATTTCTTTTGTTTTTGTTCACAGATCGTAATTTTTAAGATTTTTTCAATATTTTCATTTTGATAAATATGTCAACATGTTACAGTTGGTAATGTAAAAATTTTCAAAAAAAATGGATAAATAAATTGATGTATGTAAAGTCATGTTTTTTTTTCCAAGGTTACTAATAAATTTTTCAATTAATTGACAAAAAACTTGATCAATTTATTGATCAATTATTGAACTGTGTAAAACCAACTTTAGAAACGCCTATCCGCTTAGCAACATCAACTTGGCTGAAGCCAGCTTGGAGAAGTCCCACTGCACGATTCATCTCGTGGATAGTTAAATACTTGCTCCATTATTAAAAAAGAATGCTACATTAATATAAATGCAATTATTAATATAAACGTTTTAAATCGAATTAAAAAGAAACATGTGATCTACGGATCATGTACTGAATAAAATTTGTCAAATTTGTATTTGTTTTATCTTGTTGGTTATTGTTTTTACTTGTTTTCCATAGCCAACTACTCATAATTGCCTACTTTAATTGAAATAAAACATTAAATGTACAATAAGCAATATATTTTAATATTTTTTTCAATATAGACTTTTCCGATCTGTCTATCTATATATACGCAGAATCGAACTAGTTTATACATTAGTACAGATTTGAAAAATTAGGTTGATTGTTCAACGTATCTCTTGCTAAATTGCTGGGGATAAATTTATGATATGAATCTTGCAAAAAAAACTCTCATCAATTATTTAAATCCACGTCCTTCATCAGTGATGGAATACATTCGTCATCTGTTGTGTAGAATGATCATCTAACTGGCGAATGGAAATGATGGTGGCTGGTATCGACGTAATCTATCACTCTCTGGTGTACGGGTACATTACACGGTGCATGTCTGCTGTGTGCAGCATCATCGCACAAAGCACCAGTACAAGGTCAGCACCTGACGTGCCCGCCAGCGAACAACATCAGGCTAACTTACATCTCCATGTAAGGTGTACACTAGATGCTAAGGTTGTTGCACACATGGTTTTGTTTCTTATGCTTACTGCCAACTCAGTACATTGGTAAATATTGATTAAAATGTAACAGTACAACATATATATCTCTTATTCATTTCTATTATCTCGGCAAAGAACCTGAAACCATAGGTGAAGTGCAAAAGAATAGGAAAACAATCGTCTTCCAGAAAAGCTAGATATTTATGTCCATCGCGGGACATTAGGACTTCTCATCAAGCATTCAGTTGAATTTTTACCAAACGTCACATATAGAGAGCGACAGGCGAGTACCAGGGGCTGGTAATGGACTTGATACCCCTCCCCCACACCTCTTTTTTAAGCGTTGCATTTTTCTTGTAATTAAACTTGCCACCCCACGCAAAATTTGGCTTCTGAGCCCCATTAAGAAAAATTTTGGCTCCTGAGCCTCCCAAGAAAAATATCTGTGTGTGTGCCTGCAGAAGTGGCGTCTGATACAGGGAGGCGCTGAGACAGGGAAGAGCTGAGACAGTGACCTGCTAAAAAAATTTAACAAAAAAAAACTGAATTTAAAATTTCATTTATACTTATCAAATTGCATTAAACTAGCTAAATATATCAGCATATATTTATTTTTATTATTTCCAATTAAAAGATTTTAGATATTAAAAATTTAGATCTAGAAAACAATGCTTAGGTCACTTTTCGTAGTGTCCAAATACGCAGCGTTGCCACATGCTATTTCTAATGCATTTATCCAAGCGAGTTGTAAAAATTAATTGGAAAAGGCAACAGCGGCGTGGGTTAGTGTGTATGTATTAGGGCCAGTTTCTGAAAGCTTAGTTAACTATAACTAAATAGTTAGGAAATGGTTGCTATGGTTACTTATGGGATTGTTATATTGCAACCGAGTTTAACCAAAAGGTGAATTACGGCCGGTGTCCTTAGCTTTCGTACTCTGACATGAAAATGGATACAGTACATTATATTAAAACTAACATGCTTAACTATGAAACAAAATTATTAATAAAAAATTATGGTCCTCATTGGCCAAAATTGAATTTTTCATAATAAACAATAATTGAAATAGAACATTTTATAGAAAGTTCAGTTAAAAACAATGATAACAACTTATGGTGCAATTCTGTGGCAAATCTGTAAGCTTACAGATCAAATCTATAAGAAACTGTCCATAACAACACATAAAACAACTCCTTAGATAAGATTGTCTGTAGCTTACAGATTTGGCACAGAATTGCACCATAAGAATAAGGCACCCAAAACTACCAATTTTGTAACGACAGATGATTGGGCTATCTGTAACTCGGAGTATAATATTTATATAATATTAAATAATCCACTTACTTAAAAGTATGACTTAAGTGAAATATGTTTCATTATTTTTATTTTTATTATGGTCAGCTTTGGTCATCAAATTTTTTTCCCAATTTACACATCGCGTTTTCTAGAAAAATCTTGATACATTCTTATATCAATTCTAGATATATTTCATGGGCCAGATTGAGTTGTACTGGGGTCCAGATATTTAAAATCACAGAGGACGGGTGGTATAAATTCCGATAATGATTTGAGAACGTGTGCAAGAAAATCTGAAAATATTTTAAGGACAAAGGGAGTGGGGAAATTCCGTAAATCATTCGAAGATTAGGGGAAGTCATTCCAAAAAAACAAAGGTGCAGAAATTTCCTGCGAACCGTTTCTAACTTATTGTTGGGACGGATTCGGCCCGCAAGCCATAGGCTGGGCGCTGTTGCAATATAGATAAAAAAATAGTGTCCCTCTAAATATTTTAGGCATTAGCCGCTACTGGCCTGCAGAGGGAGTTATAATAGGCATTTATTTCTGACGTCATTCTTAAAAATACGACGATATTTCAATGTATTCAAAATAGAAATATTATTATCAGTAATCAATCATCATATCCGCAGGAGATGATTCTTGAAGGCGAAGAGTTTTATCCGAAAAAGCCATGCCTCATGTGTGATAGTTTTAGGTAAAATCGTTGCATTCAACACGTAAGTTAGAGACAGTAGTAAAAGCTGTTCCCCAACTGTGTGTTCATATCGCTGAGCATTACTTGAAGCATGCTTCCCTTTGCTACCGTGTGCAATGGTGAGATAATACCCGCGATAACTTCCATCCTTTGTTGAATTGGCCTTCATCGCTAGAACTGGAGTTGAACCACACACACTTATTCTTTAGCATGTTCGTACTGTACGTGTGATAGGACGTGTTTTATAACATAATATTTATATTGGACCTAAAGAGAGGTTAATGAAAATGGAACTGTTGACTTTTGACTTTCGTTCTGTTTGTTAAACGACTACATAGATACAATTAACTTGAAAGAATTTTGATGAAATTTTATACGGGAAATGTGTTGTCTCTTTGTGGAATACGACAGGGTGCTTCAAAAACATTCGTTAACAAACGAAATATATAAAAATTATTTGCTAAATTTGCATATTGTAATTATAAAATTAAAAACCAACAAAAACATATAATTATATCCACCACGCCCTTGAGTCGATTTATCCAGATGTTGCCTAACTGAGATTCTTAAGTTGGTTTAACACAATTTATTGATCAATAAATTGATCATTTTTTGTTATTTAATTGAACAATTTATTCGTAACCTTGAAAATAAACAGATCACTTTACACACATCAATTTATTTATCAATTTTTTTGAAAACTTTTACATTACCAACTATGAAACATATTTATCAAAATGAAAATATTGATAAAATGTTCACAAAAATACGAGCTGTGAACAAAACAAAATAAATAACCTAGATGTTAGTGAATTAGAACGTTTGCGGTACTGTCACATTTGAAAACGAAACACATAATCTATACATTTCTTGATTATGCTACAACTAAACAGTTGGCAAAATTAAACAGATAAAAATGTATCTAAAATACCCTAAAAAAATTATGAAATATACAATATTTTCAGCAATAAATTGAACATTTATTTATTTATTGATGAAATTTGAACACTTTACACACATCAAAAAATTGCAAGTCAACTTTTTCAATTTATTGATCAATAAAATGAACCGTGTAAACCCACTTTTTAGTTTTCTATAACTTCCAAGTAAATATCAATCAACATTTTATCAGAAATTAAAAACATACGAGCAGGAGTCCCACAGGGATCAGTTTTAGGCTCCGTTCTATTCAACATATTTGTGCACGACATCCCCATCCCAGGTGATGCACCAATCGCCATGTTTCTAAATGATACGGCAATTGTGACAAAAAACCGGGTTCAAAACAAAGTAATCAGTGATTTACAAAAAAAAATCTTGATATCACCATTAATTATTTTCTAAAAATGATGTATTTAACTAAATACGTGTAAATGTTATATCAGATAAGCCTATTTATCGACTGTGTGGAACATAACTTAGTGACTACTATTGCAAATGATTTCGTTTTACGCCGATTCGTTGTACGCCAGTTTATTCAGAAACAAGAACGTGGCGTAAACCTATGGGTACCTACACATAATAGGGAGAAAGACTATGGTAATAATGGCAACAAGGTGGCAGGTCAGTTACTATCTGTTAATGTCAAACAAAAGGCCGCTAGCTCAGGCTAAGGTAATGAGATTACAGGGATAGGTTTTCACAAAAGTACTTACATCCTACACAGTCAGTTTTGTATAAGGTGCCAGCACCTTTCATCCCCGCTTGACATAAAATCCTGAACTGTTTTTTTTTTTTTTCTGAAGAACAGACCTCTCTTAAATAATACAAAGACCTATTATTTGCACCTACGCGTAACGTGACCCAAATATTCTAGTTTTCGTTTTTAGATCTGGCACTTTGTTTTTTCATCCTATTTAGGACTTTATTCTTAATCTTATTAACTCCCTAAAGTACTTCTAAAGGCTCTTTAGTTATTTAGTAATCTCCATTTAGTATAATACACCAATAATCGAATCCGTTTTATTTTATTGAATAAACCTTATTTTCTATTTTTTTGTTACCGTAACTTCTATTCTAATAAGGTAACTCCGACATTTTAATTAACTTAACTTTAATCTCATTGTAAAGTGTCTATGTAAAATGTTAACGCTTGAATTAGTTCACATTGTAATTACATTGTTGTATTGATTTTTGAATACTTTTAAATACTTCACAATGCTTCAAATTAAAACTAGTTATATGGAAAATACAGAAAACATTATTTATGATGAGATGGTGTGCATAATTCCATGTTTAGACGATGCCAGTTTGCACGCGATGGGGTTTGCCAAATGTTTAACATTCTGCCCTTTTTCGTTCTCCTGGTTTTGACAGAATGCCATGTTCAATTAGCCAATGCCCAAAACAATAAAGGGAAATTAAGGGAGATTTGGATTACGCAGATGATATTTGTCTAAGGCCCGGTATAGTTTTTTTTTTTTGATTTCACGTTTATGGCTTTTCCTACTGAGGCAATTAGCCAGGGCAATTGTAATATATCGTGTCCTTCAGATAAAGTCCCAGGTAACTATCTGACAGATAAGGTTATTTTTAACTTCATCTGCTGAGTAAATGTCATCCCTTCTTTCTATACAAATGTAGCTATCGGATAGTTATCTAACGGATAATGAGACTGACGTATTGGATTCACTGACTGGTATTGACATTTACTCAGCAGATGAAGTTACAATAACCTTATCTGTCAGATAGTTACCTGGGACTTTATCTGAAGGTGGAAAGACCGGGCCTTAGCGTGCAATACTTCGCTGATACACGGAGAAAAATGACATTGTTCCATCAAGTAAAATATTTTACTTGGCTAAGTTTTTGCTAGAGTAACAGAAAAAGATTGTCCCTGATAATATTTATTCACTAAGTTATGGAACTATTAAGCCAGGTTTATAATAGATATGCTATGGATACATAATCATAAAAATTATACTACTCTATTTGTTCTGTTTATTATAAACAGATGTTTTGAAGATGTTGTTCAATACTTATGCCTTATTTTATATTATAAACCAGGCTTTCTAAACGAGGCTTTAGACAACCATTTCGTCCTTTTTCATCCTCACCTGTCCACTTTTCTTTTTTACTCCTACCTTCTATAATAATTTAATAAATTATGAAATTACATTTATTACATAATAACAACAAAACCTTGGCATATTTTTCAGTACAATTGTAATAATTCTTTGACACTTTCTTTCAGTTCTCTAGGATTTTCATAATATTCCCAATGACCTAGTATATTATTGTAGTGTCTGAAAACAGTGATATTGTATAGAAATATTGTTTAAGAATAAAGAGAAAAATTTTCACAAACTTTCTTCGAGTTTCGTCACAAACTTAAAATTTAGCAAGAACAAAAAAAAAGTTTCTACAAACCGCAGACAAAAACTTTTCAAATATAAATACATATTGTTGCCAAAAACTATAAGAATAGATGTCAAAGAATAAAGTCGGACGCAGATGTTTTCAATTTACAGAAAAAAAGTCTTAATAAAATATCACCGTATCCTACTATAGCTTTTTTTTATTTCACATTTATGGCTTTCGCTACTGAAGCAATAAGCCAGGACAGTTGTAATTTGTCGTGTCGAGAATTCCATGCCTTAAGAGGATTCGAACCCGAGACCTTAGCAACGCAAGGCACATGTGTTACCACTATGCTACACTGATCGGCATCCTACTATAGTTACTCGCTAACAATTACAAAATAAAACGAATTTTCTTGTGATATAAAATGTATATACTGGGTGTCTACGTTTGTATCGTAGAATACGTCTTTACCAGACCTAGTCGAAATTTGGATAGATTTTTAAGGGAGGCATATATCCAACGGTTGAAAAATGGTAACTTTTCTGGTAACTGAAGAGGCCAAACTACATTTGTTTTTTTTTTTTTTTTCTGAGCCTCTTTCCAAAATATATTCTGAGTTCCCTAGATCTCCATGAACCGTACTTTTAATATGATGTGGTAATTGTTCTTCTAATGTACAGCGTTTAACGAAAACGTTAAAGGGGACTATTTTGATATTCAGAATATAATTTTAAATTAGATTTAAATTTCAAAATAAATGATTTCCTTCTAGCCGACGCAACAGGAAAAGTAAATTAAATTCCAAGTCGGAATTATTTGTAACCTATGAAATTTCATTGTGTGTATTTTTCATTTGGAAAGTTTTATTTACATGAAAATGTTTTTACATGTTTTAATTTAGTGTTTAATAAAATGTCTTGTTTCAGGTATGTACCAGTAGCTACAAAACTTTTTGAATACGGAAAATGGTAAGAAAAATTTCAATCAGCCACGCTGCTCTCTAGTATTTTTACTGACCGCCAACATATATAAGGGAGGTATTGTGATCATACCGATTTTGACATTTCGAGATTTCGATTGATCTCCACGAATTGAGGTCCCTACATAACGTTTTAACGGTATGTCTGTCGGTCCGTGTACACGTGCAGAGCAAATTCGACTAATAGGATTTTTATGAAACTTTATATTTAAGCTTTTGATTGACATCAATGGCACGAGTTGATCAACTTTTGGTAAAAATCGGTTGACTAGAAATGGGAGTTTAGTCGTGTCGGTTTTAAGATTTTTGCGTATATATCAGTAGATAGTTCGATTTCATTAAATTTTGAATTTACTCTAATGAATTACTATATTCATATTAATATAAGTTTGTTTATTAAGCTATTTATTAATATTTTACTAGGCAGCTATATATATATATATATTTCTTTGACGCCTTCCCGACCCATTAAAAATTTAAAGCGACCCAATATTGGGTCGTGACCCACAGATTGAGAAACGCTGGTATGTACGAGGTAGGTTCAAAATTGAACTACATTTTGTGTTTTTTTTTTTTTTTTGTTTCTAACATAGTTGAAGGGTTACTGCCGTTTTGTTACAGTTTAATGGTATTTGCCCACCCATATCTATCGAAGATCATCTTTAAAAACATGTAATTTTTTGATGAACTGTTGAATAAATTTCGGAGAAATATATCATTAAATCAGCTACATATAGTCATCAGTATCTTGAACATCGTAGAATCACTAATGAGTGACATTTTCCCTTATTCGTAAAATCTCCTCAAATTTACTCATTGGCCCTTCACCCCCCCTGAAATAAAAAAAATATCAGGAATAATGGCCCAAAAATTTTACCTTGAGGCACTCCACTAATTATACTAATAAATAATTGACTGTATCAATACTGTCAGTTTTCTTAATGATGGCGTCCAACGATGTATCAGGTTCGGTTAACGACATGTAATTAATGATGGTGTGAAAGCAACTGAGATTCATCAGAGACTTCAAAAACAGTTTGAAGAAGAGTGTTTATTACACAGATTACTGTTTGATTGGTGCTTATCCTTCCAGGAAGAACGCGTGTCCAATTTATTGCATGCTGCGTCCGCGGCGTCTTTGCATATACGCCATTAGAAAAATCTTTATAAAATATCCAACATTCCCAACTTCATCAAATATTCCTAGACCACTTCGATGAGTGTATATCATCATTTCCAAACTTCTCGCATCTGAAAATCCATCAAAACTATCTTCCATCATTGTCCCAAAAGAATATCACCAACAAAGGTTTTCGGAACACCGGAAACCCATACAAAACCAACACGAATACAAAACGAATGAACCCGAGCGAGAATGCTCTTTACAAGGCTTTATATCCTTTGACAGGACACAAAAAAAAACTACGTTTGGCACCTGGTTTTCTGAAGCTGACAATGGATATAAAAATATAGGTAAATGTCAATACATTCAAAGTTGTCCTAGTTTAGCTAGTAAACTATCTGGTTAAATGTAAGAATAACCAAAGTTAGATACCTTTTTATTACAGTTTGGTTGCGCAAAGCAGTTAATGCAATTTAACCTAGAACCATATGTGGCCTGTGTTCTAGATTTACTTTTGATTTATTATATATATGGACCGTCGTAAAAATGGAATTTATTTCAAAAGCGAAAATATTTCAACAAATATTACCAAAATTATATGTAAAAGTAAGAGACGACGTACGAAATAAACAAACACATTGTTATAACAACGAGTTTCATTGTAATGCGTATTATCTGTTATACCCTTTTCACACTAGATCTTTAAGACGCGTGAACTTAAAGTTCACCGATGTTTAAGATCGGTATGCTTTCACACTTGATGTTTAAATCTCTGGTGCTGTCATCAGCTACAGTAATTTTGTCCTTAAGTTACCGTCATGAAATTACCAGTTTTGAACTGTCTGCGCAGACGCACATTTTGAATTATTATAAACAATTATGGATATTTCATTTCATTCTACAATAAAGACACTACAATAAAGAATATATTACACCTGTATTAACATGTAAGTCGATACATTTTATCTCAATTATTTTAGCTCTGTATTTTATTAAACACATTATTAAAATAAATAATTTTATAACAATAAGTATAAACTTCTTATAACGTCGATATAATACAGTATTCTTGTTTATGATAATATAAAATGTTGACAGCACAAATTCAAGGAGTATTTTTTTATAATAGAAATTAAGTTGGCAATGCGTACGAAGTTTAAGACGCAGATCTCTGTCTTAAACAACGTTTGTATTTAGACGAGGCCATACGGTTTCACATTAGCGTTTAAAGATACATTCACTTTAACATCCGATCTTAAAGATCTAGTGTGAAAAGGGTATTATGAAAATCAAATGAGTTTATAGGGAGAAAAGGGTAGGTCTGGGGCGCACCCAGAAAATTTTCTTGGGGCGGAAAGAAGACGCAATTATTTAAATTATTGAAAAAGGTCCTCACTTCTAAACTACAACAATGACCTAAGAAAAGGCCCTCATTTTGAAAATACAACTGATGACCAAAAAAACAATCGGTCCTCATCCCGAAGATACAAGTAATGACAAAAATAAAACAAGGTCATCACTTGTATTTTGACAAAAAAACACGTAACAACCACATGTTTTTGGAGTTCTTGGAGGGGGCTCATGACTTACATTTTGACAAAAACCCGTAAAAACCACGTATTGTTGAAGCTCTTGATTTTTAAGATAATTAAGTTCACAACTGAGAAGTGGTTCGCTCGATTACGCTAACTGGTGGCTAAATTATTGTATTAAATACTGCAGTACAGTTCGAACTTATTACGTATATTTTAGTGTTGAATTTTTGTTACAATGTCGACAGAAGTTGTTAAAAACTATAAAAGCAGAACATAGTGTAGTGTCTTTAGCTGTCAGTTAAGTAAGGACAAAGATAGGCATCTTAGTTTTTTCATGTTTCCTAAGAAAAATGGAGGGAAAGTTAATATAATGTTCAAATTTTCGCAAGATGATTCTGTTGTTGAACGATTAGGGATAGAAACCTACGGATTGAATTTTTTAAATGTGGGCTTTTATCTACAAATAAAAATGCAGCTCTGCTGAGTCTTTTTAATACGTGCAGTATTGAAAATTTGTAATTATTTCATTTTTGAAAGACCGTCTATCAAAAACTATATGAGATAGGGACCTGCGGTTGGACTTTTTGAAATCGCAAGGTCCTAAAAGGCCTCAGGATATATTATAAAACAGCTTTCAAACAAACATTTTTTTGTGAAATTTTAAAATTTTATTTTTTTAAATAAATTTTTAAAAAATCCTAACTTAAGAATAATAAATTATAGGGTGCTGAGTTTTGAATTTTTGAAATCTACAGACTTTTTTCTACCTAGATAAAAAATAGGGCTTTTCTTAGTTAACTGCATTTTGATCCGTGTAGTTTTGAAAATTTGTAAATATTTAATTTTCGAAAGACCGTATCTCAAAATCTACATGAGATAGAGACCTGCGGTTACAATTTTTGAAATCTTGAGGTACTAAAACTAAGTTTGAGAAAATCCAAACAAAAAAATAATTTTTTTTTGCAAAATTTTTAAATTGTTAATGTATTTTTTGAATTTTCAAATAATTCTAACTTAAGAACAATAAAATATGGAGAACTGCGGTTTGAATTTTTGAAATCTTCGTATATTGTTTAGTCTAGAAAAAAATTGGGGCCTTAATAAACCAACTTTTACAATAAATACGAATCGTCAACCAAAACCTTTGAAAATGGCCAAAAATCGAAAAAATCGTAAGGGGTACCCCTTACGATTTGGAGTAAATTTTTTTTCTCTCTGATTTAGGTCAAAGTGTGTATACTTATGTATTTTGGGTAGATCTTAAAAATAATCGCCATTACAAGCCACGGTTTACCGTTTTTGAATAAATTAAAAAAAAAAAAACAACAACAGAAAATGACCATATTTAAAAAAATACAAATGAGAGGGCGATTTAAATATATTTTTTACACTTCCCATCCTAAAATTGGCTTAACTACAAATTAAAAAAATAAAAACAAAAAATAATGGTAAAATTTGCGCGATAAAATAAGGTAGAACGATAATAGTCACTCACTAGGTATTGAGAAATGACACACTCGAATACGCTAACTGGTGACTAAATTATTATACTAAATATTGCAGTAGAGTTTGAACTTATTACGTATATTTTAATGTTGAATTTTTGTTTGCAATGTCAACAGAAGTTATGAAAAACTATAAAAGCAGAACAAATTTTAGTGTTTTTGGCTGTCATTTAAGAAAGGACAAATATAGGCATCTTATTTTTTTAGTTTTCCTAAGATAAATTAAAGGAAAGTTAATATTAAGTCCAAATTTTCACGAGATGATTCTGTTATACACCTCGATACATGTGTAGCGATTAAAAATTAAAAAATTGCATTCATTATCTTATGGAGAACTTGTGCTATGGACCGAATAAACAACGCTTTAAAATGGCGCTTGATGTATTACGCTGACGTGACGTAGAGACAAGGTCATACGAGACTTGTTATCTCCATATAATCTTCGTGAAAAATAAACTGTACAAACAAAATTGAGTCGCACCCCTGTCCAAGTCTACCCCATAGTGGGATACAATCGGATAAATATATATCTGAAGGAAAAAATACAATTTTTCTTCAAGTTGCATATTCGTAATTTCGATAGAAGTGATGTACAACTATCGTTCGATGAAAACATGTACTACTATCGATCAATGCAGCCGTCATAAATATCTAATAATTTTAAATCTCAAAATTGCTATTTAATAAATTCGTCTGTATCTGTCTCACCTTTCCCTATTTGGCTGAGTGACAATATTTCCTTGGCGGCACAAAAACGGCCGTCGTCCGGTCCAGCCCGGTTATTGCACTGGATAAGTATACAGCCAGTTCGTCCTTGTATGGAGGGTAAAGAACTAGAAGAAGAAAGAAGCGGTTTTAGAAGAAGTAACACAATACTATTTTAAGATTTAAAAATATTAATTGTACGTTCTTTTGCAAAGAAAATTTTTGAATAAAATAAATGATTAAGCATATCTGAGATTTCATTTCGAGACAAAGAACATTTTCAACATTGTATGTAAGTAGCTAAGCATGATCCGTGGGTAAATTAACTTTTGTTGCGTCTATGTTCAGATATTTTAATCACTCTCCTTACATTGTTTCTTTGTTTGAAGGCGAATGCGTTTAAAAGACTTTTTGAAAACAATACGATATGATAACTTATATAACAGTACTGAGAGAATATGTTACCAACCTAAATGTAGTATTGTCAATGAGAAATTACTTATTGTTCTAATGTTTTCTTTCTAAATTTATTGTCTGCAGAAAGATGGAAAATGTTGGTATTACTCATAATGTCATCGAGATGTTTTCTAAGAAACTTTGCAGTGAAGAATAGTGCCAAAAGAAAGTTAATGATATAAGACTAAGGTAATGTTGCCAACCCTTAGAAATGAGATGTAGCTAAAATATTTGCCGAGTAATTTAGTGACAGTAATGTCCTATTATTAATTCACAGCAAGAATAAAATAATACATTCACCTACGAAGAATTTAAAGATACGCAGACAAAAATAATGATACATACACTTAATAATGAAACAAAGTTATATATTTTACGAATATGGACAAAAGAACAAAATTTAAAAAATATTATGGGTTCATTTCATTTATAAATTTCAGGGGAAACATAAAAATATGTCCATATTATGAGAAACGATGCCTGAACCTGTACAAATGATTTTGAACAAACACTAAAATTTTGGTGTAGATATTCTCTCTTTCGCCTCTAGTAGTAATTTTTAGGGTTTTGTAGGTATGACCGTCATTTTGTCGTCTGTCTGTCTGTCTGTCTGTCTGTCTGTCTGTCTGTCTGTCTGTAGGTATGACCAAAAAACCCTTATACCGTCATTTTGTCGTCTGTCTGTCTGTCTGTCTGTATGTCTGTCTGTTCGGTAAAAATTGTAGCCAAACGGCTAAACCTAGAGAGTTGAAATTTGGCATGCTTATACAACTCTTTGACCCGCACATAGGAAAAATACTAAAACATCTAAAAAACATATCCCCCTAAAAATATAAACAAATATGTGCTCATCGAAAAAAAAAAATATTTTTTTATAATTCTGAGTAGGGTATCAAATGAAAGCCCTTGGTACGTGGATTAACGATCAAATTTTTATTTTCGCAAAATAGATTATTTTGAAGCGATTTTGGCCAAAATTGTGCAAAAAAATTTTTGTCCCACACCCTAGCCCAGATGGTTTAAACTAAAAACCTGAAAAAATTCTAAGTAATGTACATTGGCGTGAACCGGAATAGTTCAACAGGAATTTTTGATCAGATTAGGTTTTTGGAAAAAAACGCATTTTTTGTAATTTTTGGCTAATAATGTACACAAGTTATAGCTTTGTAACACGCCACACTGGAACGTGTATGCTGATCGTGTGGTATTTGACGCTGATTTTTCACCTAAGTAACCCGATCCGACAGGGATCGAACCCTGTGAGAAGAGACTATATTATTTTTTGTTTTTTTTTTTTAATTTTAATATTGTTTAAATTATTTTTTCAAAATTCTAGTTATATTTTGGCAAATGTTGCATTTAATTTTTAAAAGCGTAAATTTAATAGCCAGTGGAAATTATTTAAATTATAATTTAATTCTGTTTCAATGTACACGAAATCAGAGGGGCGGAACTTATAACAACCAATGGAAGCCATAGGCGCAATTTTTAAAATTCTTAATGAACCTTGCTATATAAAAAAATACTGCACATATTTAGAAACCTAAATAATGGTATTAGGCGTTCGAATTAAAATTAACAGAAAAAATATTTTAATATAAAATTTGTTTTCGCATCCAAAATAATCATCATTCACTTACTAAATACCTGCAAAACCCTGAAATGTGTGAAAATTCACACTTCACATCAATTTTTTTATTTAGAAATTATTTCACCTTCAGAAGCCAACAGGTATTACTTAATAATTTAACTTCAAACAGTTTAGCGATATTTAAAGGAGGCCCACAAGGTGCGATATTAGGACCGATTTTATATACTTTGTACACTTTTGATATCAGCTCGATATGTATTCATAGCCAAATACATCAATACGCGGACGATAATCGATTATACCTCTCGTTTTCACCAGAAAAATTTAATGAAGCATTATCTTCCTTTCAAAATGAAATTATTGCACTGTGTAAATATTCTTCCGATCATTAATGAGTCAAAATCACTTCTTCTTCTCTCCAAAATTGATTCGCTTCCGCCTCTTTCCCGCATTTGAACCTGGTTATCGTCTTCTGGTGTTAATTACTTTCTCTCAGGTATTCGGCTTTCCATTTGTCTCGTTATCAATTTCATGCCGCTTCCTACTTACTCCAAGATCGTTCCCAATTTTGTTGGTACTTCCCCTATTTTTGGACAGTGCCTCATGTGGTTCAGGGTTAGGTGTTCTCCACATATCCGGCACTTCTTCTCTCCAAAATTGATTCGCTGCCGCCTCGTTCCCACTTTTGAACCTGGTTATCGTCTGCAGATGTTTATTACTTTCTCTCAGGTATTTTGGTAGTGTTGGTAGGTTGGAACTTGTATAATTTGGTCTTCGCTCGCACCTATTGCAGGTAATGTGAAACCGTTTTTAATTAATTCAGTTAATTAATTACATTTTCAATTTTTTCACCAGAAATGTGCGTGAGACTGGTCTAGTCTACAACCTGTCTAAAATTATAGAAATTGGTACAGTATTTTTGCGTGTTGTTTGGACAAAATTTCCT
This sequence comes from Liopterus haemorrhoidalis, assembly GCA_963971575.1. Classification (NCBI taxonomy): domain Eukaryota; kingdom Metazoa; phylum Arthropoda; class Insecta; order Coleoptera; family Dytiscidae; genus Liopterus; species Liopterus haemorrhoidalis. Next base: position 42,462,342 of record OZ020619.1, read on the forward strand.
TTTAATTTTTATGTATATAGATTTCCTGTAAATATAGTTGTAGTTATAATATTTGGAATGAAATTACAATTTAATTCGTGGCATTGAATTAAACTGCTACATTAAACGTCCTGTTTCCAACGATAATTAATAAATTATTTATAAAATATAGCCGACAAATTGTGAACCTTATGAAATAATACTCATTGATTGTCGAAAATCTATTAGGTACTGTCAACACTGAAATTTATCATCGTTCAAATAAATGGATAATTATTTTGTTATTAAAATGTCATTATTTCTACCATTATGGTTTACATGCAAAAACTGTTGTTTGCAAAATTAATATTGATAAATTCGACAGCTGATTGAGAAAATCTGTGAATATTACACTCCAAGATGTTATTACAAAACAAAGATTATGATTGTTAATAGAGAGAACTTGAATTGAGAATTATAACTGCGAGATGGTCTCTGATTTCGTAGTGTAGCGTCGTTTCTGATGTACCTGCGTCAAGGAAAACAACTCTAAAGATATGGACTATAAGCTTGGTGCGTTTGTTCGGGTAAACTGGTATAAAATAGGGGTAACAAAATGGCACAATAGGTCTTACCTCTCAGCAGAGCCGCAGTAAGGGGGGGCGACAGACCCTAGCGCACTAAGGAAAAGGGCGCCGACGAGCTTGACTAAGGGGCGTCACATTGCGAAGGTGAGGACCTTTTTTTTGCCCATCACTTGGATTTTGGGAGGTGAGGACCTTTTTTTTTTGCTCATCACTTGGATTTTGGGACGGTGAGTTTTGCCCCTAGCGCAAGTTTTCCTTACTGCGACTCTGCCTCTCAGTGTTGCTTCGTTGTGTCGGAACTCAGCACTGCTATGAGGATTGGAAGAACCGTCTCCAGCGCTGTGTGGTTTGCCAAGGAAGTTACTTTGAGGGAGACAATATTGAATTGTAATTCTATTCGAATAAAAAAAAAAATCAGTCCGGTTACTTAATTTACACACCTCGTAAATGTAGGCAGCGATAATTTAAATAAAATGCGTTAAATATACACCATAAAAATGTATTTTGTATTGCTTGAGCGCATAAATATCATTATTTCTTTGGAACCATTGAACAGATTTAAAAAATTATTTCAATTCTGATTAGTGATAAATTGTGTACTAACCTTGCCGCTGACGAAACCTGTGTTGTCGCTGATAGTTTCAAGATAATGCGGTAAATATGACCGGAAAACATGAATTTCATTTTACCCGCACGATCATATATCATAACTTTGAAACTGCTGAACCGATTTTAATAGAACACAGCCTAAAACCTTTTTCTACCAAGTTTGTCGCGAATTGCCAATCTAGCGCCGTATATTACTGGATTGTATCCAAAACAGTATGAGCCAATGAGCATACTTGTTCGTTCGTGCTCGTTCTTTCAGTGTGTACGCGACTTAACGGCGGCTTAGTAGTAATTTTAAGCAGTAAAGTCGCATTTTGCTCTCCATGTTTTAAACTTATAAAATGTCCAAACATTCATCATGATATTATATTTATAGAAGAATATAAACGTTATGTATTGCAGTAATATTGTAACAGTTGACGCACTGGGATCATATCCAGCTGACGACAAAGCGGCACATCTTTTCCACTCTTCTCCTCTCCCTCACCCCGATGAATTCTCTTGGCCGAGTTTCAAGCTTTTGTTTTTATAAATTCAGGATGGGTGGCGTTGGATAAATTATTATATTATTCTGTGGAAATGACAAAGTAAATTAAAAAAGAAAAGATTTAAATTTTGAACTGTTAAAAATAGAGAAACGCTGAATTAATTACTGAGGATTATTGAGATGAAAGTTTTAATATCGAATTATAGAACAAAGCAAGATATAAACGATGATGAAATCATGACCTACATAAAATCAATAATAAACACGTGGATAGGACGACAAAGGATAAAGGACTGCGTTTTATTTTTCCTAGGTGCCAGTCAATATCTTACTAGTCGACATATGGATGCATTGTCGGAAAAAATCCTAGAAAAGTTGAAGTGGCTTTGATGCAATATGAGCTTATTAGGCGGTGGAATGAAAAATTATGCGAATTACAGACACTGTATAGTACAAGGTGTCTCAAAAGAAATTTTATATTTATTTAGCTTACTGCGTGAACGCAACGTATCCGAGGGGCGCGGGGGTTATGTCAATCGGTAGCCTGGCTCTTGGGAATATAGTCGCTATGGAGCGTTTCTCGGGAGCAGACCGCGCGTTTTGCGTGCGAGAGTTTTACAAAAACGGTGATTCGGCGACTGTAGCGCGTAGAAAATTCTGCAGTATTCGAGGTTTTCGCCACTTAAATGATGCGCCAAGCATTCCTCTCATTCGACATTGGGTTAAAAAGTTTGAAGAGACTGGTACAACGCTGGATAAATCAAAATCCGGGCGACCTAGGTCATCAAGAACGGTAGAAAACGTGGAGAATGTTAATCAGTCTGTTCGTGACGACCCGAACCTTTCAATTCGGAAGCGCGCAAGTGCTTTAAATGTGCATAAATCATCATTACATCGCATTATGCACAAAGACCTAAAGCTGCACCCCTGCAAAATTCAATTGGTGCAAGAATTAAAGCCCCAAGATGCCAGTCAAAGGCTTAATTTCGTAAATCAGGTGATTGAGCGATTTTCAACGTTTACCAACATTTTGTTTTCGGATGAAGCTCATTTTCATCTTAATGGCCACGTAAATAAGCAGAACTACCGCTACTGGAGTGCAACGAATCCGAAACGCAAACATCAGAAACCCCTACATTCGCCTAAAGTGACCGTATGGGCTGCGATGTCGGCGCGAGGAATTATCGGCCCTTACTTTTTTGAAGACGAAAGGGGGCGTGCAGTTACAGTGAATTCAGAGCGTTATGTGGAGATGTTAGACAACTTCTTGGTACCTGAACTGCAAAACTTTCCTGGCTATAACCAAAGAACATGGCTCCAACAGGACGGAGTAACTTCACACACGTCCAATATGTCTCTGCCACGTATTCGTGAATTTTTCTCAGGCAAATTGATCTCCCGGAGAGGTGACATAAATTGGCCTCCACGCAGTCCAGATTTAACCCCTATGGGGTTATCTTAAATCTAAAGTTTACGCCAATAAACCGACTTCACTGGCGCATTTGAAAGAAAATATCCGTCACGAAATGGCAGCCATCCCTGAGTCCACCTGCCGAGACGTCATAAGTAATTTTACTGTTCGATTAAATGAGTGCCGAGAACGCGAGGGTCTACATTTAGACGATATTATTTTTAAGAAATAAATCCCCAAAAAGTGTATTTTAATAATTAATAAACATTTTTTTCTACATACGGCTTACTTTTTTTTTAATCGATCCACTAAATATAAAATTTCTTTTGAGACACCTTGTATAACAGTCTGGCAATAGTGACAGTGCTGCCATTAAGAGTCCAAACAAATGTTTCATTGGAAAAATGAATGCATCAATTTCATCTTTGCAGAAAGCATATTCAATTGAGAATAGTTTCATATAAATTTACTGTTTCTGCAAAGATTGTCTTATTTTTCCGTTTGAATTTCTAATATTTCTAATATTTATTTCGAGTCCTAATGGCGGACTAGTAATGATTATTTTGAGAGTATCGAAAGGAATCACTTTAAGTAGGGCATATAAATGCTCCAGCATCACTGGACCAAGTTTATCAAATCAACAGGAGATTATTTAGAGGAATAAAATTTCTTTGATGTAGCGAATTATCGACATTTAAATTATTTCGGCATAATAAATTTTAATATTTTGATGAATTTGCTTTCCAACTTCCTGGTCTGCAGAAGTGGCTCGTTTTACAAAATATATTACACCTCCAAGCATGTCCAGAAACGTTAATACTAAACCAGAACATTAAATTCAATAAACCGTCGGGTAATTAATTCAATATACAAGTGCTGAAAACATGTGCTTCAAGGCACCAAAACAATATTTCTACGTGTTCGTACCTTTAGCGGCACAGTTTCCCATTTTATACTGCATTTAAAGGATGCCTTTTGGCCTTAAAAATGCACCCGCAGCATCAAAAAACTACATTTATAGTATCGTTGATATCTTTCATCTCGATTTTGATATTTTAAATATTTGTGTCCAAGTTTTTAAGCAGTGTTTATTAGCGATCAATATTCGATGTAGATGATTGATTGATCAAACCATCAATCTGGAAGGGCGTCAGTTTCTTTACTAAAAGAAATACAGTCGCTCCTTGAAAATAAATCAGTGAATTATTATTCCTGACCGTGAATGCTTTCTAAATGGTAGCGGAGATAGCCATTGTTGCTGTGCGTCAAAAATTTGAACTCATTTTCTTAATGACAATAATAGGAAAGGCAGTGCTATTAGAACTATATATATTTTAAACAGGCTATTTTTGATAAAGACATTTCAGTAAACCGACTCGGTAATAATATTTCTACATGTTCATTAAACAGAGTCAATAAGCGCCGACATTAGGCGCTTGTTTATACATAAGCATCGGAAACATTTCTTTTCAGCGAGTTCATACACTAACTAGAGCGTCGTCATTCACGGACAACTCTGTCCGAACTGTGTTGTGTTTATCTTCTTTCCGTACGAGCATGCAATGATAACGCGTTTATGCAGAATTATTTACCACGCATTCAGATGATAAATAATTTTGTTATCATACGGATTCTGTTTTCGTACGAATTCTGGTGCATAATTTTGTTTGCGTTATCGGAAAATGTTTCACGGAGATAATTTATAATATGTGGATTCAAATTTCGAGATTAAATTCTAGATTTCAGTAATAATTTTACATTATAATCAAACAAATTTAATTACAGGAATAACTGGTTTAGTCATAAGTGTAAATAACACAGGAATAGTATGCCGAAATTAGAAAACTTCGAAATTTAAAACATCTAAACTTGGCAGGCAATTAATTAATCTATGGTTTCAACAAGATTAAGGAAAGGGAAGTGTATTGGTTTATAATAGATGCATAGCAGAAGCATAGCAGGTGCAGAGAGATGAGTACAAAGGGAGAGACTGTTCTGAACATCTGTTTCTAATAAACAGAACAAAGTCTTGTAATTTTTATGTTATGCATGTGCTATGTGCAAATTATAAATGAGGCTTTAAGCCTCTTTTAAAAATCGTGATAAAGTATATTGAATTGCATAAACCAGTACAAAATTCAAACTAATAACTTTCCGCTTTCTGAAAGCTGAGTTTAATCTTTTGATCAAACTCTGTTACAATATAACAATCCCAAAAGTAACCATAGCAACCATTTTCTAACTATTTGGTTATAGTTAACTAGGCTTTCAGAAACCGACTTTTAGTGAAATAATGTCGGCAGTCAACTCAAAACTAACATCTGCATCATATCAAGTCACTATTACCCCTCTCTACTTATTACATGACCTGTAACGAGCGCAGTCTACATATTTTCTTAACAAACCTCACATTTCGTAATATTTAAACTTTTAAATGCCATCTGAATATTTGTTTATTTTTTAAATTATGTATTAAATTAAATTTGTACTTTAATTGCGCTTTTAAAAATGTTATTATCAAAGTACGTGTGTAATAAATGAGAGAGTTAGTTTTAAATGTCACCAATTATTCTCTTTTATTCGTGCATAAAAGTGCAAAAAAAGTGCATTCAGTGTTTTTATCTGAAGAAAAAATCAGACATCAAATAAAGAGTTAATTAAAGGTCGCAATTTGCGTTCAAAACAAACAGTTAAATTTATTTTTAACACACGTAACAGTGTAAAATATAAAAATTGATTAACCTTTTCGCGTCGGTATTTTATTGTCTAAGTTAAAATACAATTTATGCAAATTAGTTCTTATTTCTAAGTCATAAAACTATTGTAGTTTTGCAAAATGGTTTATATTGTTCCATTAGTCCCAAAATAGTTCTTTTTTTACACTCAATGGTTCTTTTGAACGATGCGGGTGCTCTTTTGAGGCCAAAAGGCATTATTTAAACGCAGTATACAATGGAAAACTGGGCTCTAAAGGTACGAATATGTAGAAATATTATTTTTGGCGCCTAGAAGCGCATTTTTTAACACTTGTTGATGCTAGTTAGTACAAACATAGAAAGATTGTTACCGGCGACGGCTTATTGGTCATAACAGAGACTCTATCTAACGGTATTGTATTGAACTAGTGTAATAGGTAGTGAATCGACATCTTACAAGACATTGAACAGATATTTTTATTATTAGTGAAAATATAATATAAGAAAACACAAATTATGACTTAATCTTCAACCTTTTTGCCCCGCGGACCGGTGAAAATAGGATAAATATTTCGTGGAGCGGCTGAAAGCTAAGACACAAATAAAAACCAATATTTTATTATAACACAATTAAATTCCTTCTAGATGTCAGATTACAATACGTCCAAAAGTTGTTGTTGTCAATTAAATTGGTTTCTATTTTGCCACCTTGGCGCTGCGATCTAAAAAAGTTTTATGACCTGTTTCTTTGATTCAAGCGGAACTAGATTTTGAATTCTAGTACCTGTTAACGTTTGACTAAAGCTTTTGATCATTTTGATTAGCACAAACCAACTTCAAACATTAAGAAATTAACTCGTGACAGGTTAAAAAAAGTAAAATTCCATTTGGTTCCGAATAAAAGTTTGGAATAATCTATACCGGTGTTCTTCAACCTTTTTGGCTCGCGGACCGGTGAAAATAGGATAAATATTTCGTGGACCGGCTGAAAGCTAAGACACAAATAAAAACCAATATTTTATTATTATATAGGTATATGTTATCCAATTATATAATTACAATTTTTAGTGCGACATCTGCTGCGGCTTCTTTGTTAGAAAATTTGATATACGTGGCTGCAGAGTTGTTTCTGAGAGACGAAGCGCTGCGTTAACATCCATTCGATTACTTTGTTTGGTTTTTATTATTGGCATGGCTGAAAAAATCATTTCGCACAAATAGGAAGTCGAAAAAATGACTAATAATTTGATAGTTTTAAAAGTAAAAGATGGATATTCTTTTTCTAGCGATTTCCAAAATTGAGACAATGCTTGCATTTTATGTCTGGACACCAGAGTGACATCACAAGACAACTCGATCAGTACTAAAAAACTCGAAGTACACATGACTTTATATGTTTCAAGAATGGATTATTAATCCAGAGGTTACCTTTACGAGGATCCTCATTGTCAGGGAAATAATTATTAAAATTTTCAGCTAATGCTCTTAAATGTTGACTTATTGTTGAATATGACTTTCTGGTTCAACCATCAAACCGTTCAACAATCAAAAATTCTTCCAAAAGTGAGAAACATTTCTATATCTTTCTCTTATAAGCGACAATTCCAAAGAACTTGCTTCTTCAGAAGTATGAAAAAGAGCCGCGAGAGGCGTTGTATTGGGGCTAGTAAATATTAAATAAATCATGATTCGGACAAAAATTCTGCGTCGACTAAAAATATGTGCTATATACTCGTGAATAGAAGTGTGCATCTACATGATTCGTTAAAATATTTCGCGGACCAGCAGGAATTTTCTACGGATCAGCACCGGTCCACGCACCACGGGTTGAAGAACACTGGTCTATATATCTATATATCTATAATTCAGCCGTTTGACCCAATTTCTACCGTAGAGTCAAATAAACTCTTGGTTGACGCTATAAGCGTTTCTTGATTTTACGTACGAAACTAAAAACGTGTCATCTTCAGACTGTAATATTAATTAAACACATTAAGTAATCATCAAACGCGGAAATCCGCAAAATATGTAAATGATCATATGTGTTGTAACAAAAGAACACGCAGAGTTTAAAATAAACCATTGTCATTTGCCGCTGATATTCATGATGACTGATGTCCAAATCAACTAAACGATCATACGGTCATCATAATGATGATTTAATATTAATTTTTTTTTGTACATGTTTTTGTTGTAATTTAAAAGTAATTTATCATTAAATGGGGGGAATGGATATCATTTTCATATGTGTCTACAACGTATGTTCGAGCTGACTTAATGTGAAGTGTCATTAACATACTCGCTTATAAATTATTGAGAATTTTAAAACAGATGATAAAGCTTTAAATATTTTTTAGAATCTTGAATAAATGATAGACTATAAAAGTAAAATACGTCTAATTATTAAATATGATAGAAAATATCGCGTGCCCAGTTTCTACCCATTTTATTTAATTGATCAAAATCAAATAAAAAGGCGGGCTGAAAAGTAATAGTAATGAAAAATATTTATTTTTTTTTTTTTTTTTGATTTAATTTTTATTGTTATTAATAAATTTGAAATAAAAGTGCTTAGTTACAAATTAAATAAAAAGTCTCAACAAAATATCGAGGTACTGTTCTTGTAAGCTAGTAAATAATGTTTCCAAGATTCCTGTTTACTTATCAGCGCATGTTGCAAGCGCCGACAAGTACCACTTCGCTCAATAAGTATCCGGTCTAATGGCGCGTCTACATTAAGGCAACATGGTAGCATACGACAAGTCTGACAAGACCGTCAGACCAGGTCGCATTGACAAGCTAGTGTCTACACCAACACTGGGAGCGTGCTACTGATTATTGTTGCGAGATCTGTCAGTTTATTGAATAACTACTATTGATAAATATATACTATTATAATATACTATTTTATAACAAATTTTAATTCCATAACAAAAACCTTACTTAATTATGTTTATCATTATTTCTCATACTCTATTTTATCAAAACTTATATTTACTCACTTACCTCAAATAAATTTAAGTTGCTAAATAATTTTTGTTGATACAGCAACGCTTACAACACTATTTAATTTAAAAAACAAATACTTCTATAATAACAACTATCAAATAACAAAATGGCGAACATGTGGCTTTCAGAAGTGGTAGCGTGTCTCACGAAAACTCTTTGATGTTTACCGCCAAGTAACGGAAACGAGCAACATGTCGCACGGCTCCCATCAGACCGCTGCACATTGGTAGCATGCGACATGTCGAACGGTCGCATGCTACCATGTTGCCTCGATGTAGACGCGCCATTACTAAGAAAAACATTTTTTTTTTTTTAGAAATTCGACTTTGTTCACCCACACATACTCTCCTTCAAGAGTGATACATTCATTCCAACGCTCCTCTAACTTTTCGATGCCTTTATAGAACGATTTGTCTTTGCCCTCAAAATAGGCCTCGGTTTCGGAGCATCTTTTTGAGGTCTGCAAAAAGCCAGTAGTCGCTGGGGGCCAGATCTGGAGACTACGGTGGGTGAAGAAGCAATTCGAAGCGTAATTCATTCAATTAAACTATCGTTTTCATCGACTTGTGACTCGGAGCGTTGTCTTGGTGAAAGAGCACTGTTTTGTTTTGCATGTGAAGCCATTTTTTCTTGATTACTACACTCAATCGATATAATAATGCCATGTAGTATTCGCTATTGATAGTTTTACCTTTCTCAAGATAGTCGTTAAACAAAATACCATGCGTGTCCTAAAATACGGATGCCATAACCTTGCCAGCTGACTTTTGAGTTTTTGGTCGCTTTGGATGACTTTCACCGACTGCTGTCCACTCAGCTGACGATTTTTTTGATTCGGGTGTGTAGTAGTGGATCCATGTTTCATTCATTGTCACATACGAACGCAAGAAATCATTTTTATCTCGCTTGAACAGCTCCAAACAGCGCTCTGAATCGTCGACTCGTTGTTGTTTTTGGTTCATTGGAAGCGAACGCGGCACCCACTTCGAAAGCAATTTACGCATACTCAAATTTTCGTGTAAAATTCTAAACACACTACCTTCTGATATCTTTAAGGTGTCACTTATCTCACGCAACTTCACTTTACGGTCTTTCAAAAGTAGTTTGTGAACTTTTTTTCTGTTTTCCGGAACAACTGCCGATTTTGGGTGACCAGAGCGTTCAGCATCATCGGTGTTTGTACGACCGCGTTTAAATTCAGCATACAAATCAGTAATAGTTGATTTGCCTTGTGCAGAGTCTCTATAACGCTTATCAAGCCACTGTTTGGCTTCAACAGTATTTTTTTCCATCTAAAAACAATGTTTAATCAACACACGAAATTCATTTTTATCCATTCTTTTGAAAATTACAAAACTGGAGTCACTAAAACCTCTAAACTAATTGTCAGAATGTCATAAAATTTTCACACGTATCGTTTGAAGGTTGGTACTATCCAGAAATTATATGGGTCTGTCAACAGTGTTGCCATATATATGTCAGACCGGACACTTATTGAGTGAAATGTTACCAACAAGTGTTCTAGGTGTCCGGATACATTTAAAATTAAAGCGATATTTATACTCATCTGCATGCGCTTATAAGCGCTGGCAGTAATCTTTCGACGTGTTCGTATCCTTATGAACAACGCTGTTGTTCCCCGATCTTATTTTGTAATATCTAGGTAAATCGTTCGTGTCAACAGTGTGTTTATAACATATAAACGATGTTATACACCCATAAATATTATCTATAGTAATTACATTTTTACGACACATACATCTTCGCGAACGTTCGGGTATTTCCGTTGGAATGAAGACGAAGTTAGTAGTTTGCTTATGGTAATATACATTTAAAGAGGCATTAAACCTTAATAAATGTCTTATTTGAAACATGTTTATATATGAATCATATTTCATGTTATGACATTTACAAAATTCTCTGCCTATTTAGATGACAGATCTGTCAACTGTCGCCTAATTTTTATATTTTTCTGTAAAAAAATTTATCTTAAGAAATGTTATTAATCGATTTTATTTGTATTCAACAAAAACGTTTTGAAGAGATGAACGAGGGACGATGTCCCATGAGTATTCTTTTATAGACTCTTTTAAAAGTTATCAACCTATTCATGAAAAATACCTTATTTGAATATTCCCAGTCAAATTCTCAAAAGGAAAGGAATAATCGACTGACTACAAAAAAGCCAGTTAAATATATCATCATCTCCATTCTATTTATCTGAACACTCAATCTGAATAACATTAAAATTCCGAATTTCAAGATTTGGAATAATGGAAAAGAATAGATTGTAATTATAGACTGGTTGAAATTGAGATTTACAGAAATGTTACCTTTGTTAAAAAAATTTTTACATTGGGAATTCAGTAAATACTAGGGTTGCGCCGATAAGCAAATTGGCCGATTACCGATTAGTTGACCTTATCATATAGGTCGGTACCGTTTAATCGGCTGCCGATTATTTAAAATTGAAACCCAGACCAGCCAACAAATGAACATTAAAGGAAAATAACGCTCAAAAGTTACTGATCACCAACAGACCTCACTCTTTTCAAAATCCAGTTTCGGTGTGTTTTAGACCCAAAGCTAAACTGGAAACCTCATATATCCACACTTTGTGGCAAACTTTGCAGAACAATATTTTTAATCAGAAACATCAGGACAATATCAATTGATAGGGTAACTGCAGCGAATTTCGACTACCAAATTTATTTATTTTTTAATTTACTTACTATTCAATATTTTGGTAGGAAAGTGGTCTCAATCGATACCTCATTCACTTATCTTTAGGTGCTAAATATTTTCACGATGAAACAAGCTATTATTACAACTTAAGTTCGACATAAAAAAAATATGAAAAAAACGTTGATTTCAAAAAAGTGATGTTAATATCGACTACCCTAAAATTTTAAGATAATCAACGTTTCTTGTCTCTTTTACATTTTATTTAGGTAAAAGAATATAATAATAGAGACTTTTAGTAAGACGTGATTTTAATTGTCGTCAAATTAGGTAAGTGAAACATGCATGCATGTAATATCGACTAGTCTGTAGTAGCTTCATTCCTCTAGTCGATATTACCTGCAATCAAATCTGTTTTATTTAGCCTGTGATATTGTAACAAAATATTATGAAAATCAAAATTTATCAGCTAATATATATGTATTTGGATCAGTTCTTATCAGTTTATTCAATGCAAAATATTTTGTTCAACTTTCCTTTGATAAACAACTGCTGATTAAAACGAATAAAAAAATATTTTAACACTTAAAAAATATAAATATCTACACTGTTCGTCTAACGACATTCACACGTGGCTTAAAATAAAGTGAGGTTAGTTTTTCACATAAACATAGTGTTACGTTATACTACCGCTATATGGCAGCAATTATTTAGAGAAATAATGGGATAGTCGAAATTACCTGCGTAGTCGAAATTCGCTGCAGTTACCCTATATTAAAAATAGCTTATTTCGCGCTGTTTGAATCACAAATATCTTATGCGATTTTGGCCTGGGGACACTCCACCTTTTCCTCCAGAATCTTTTCACTTCAGTGTCGATTAGTAAGAATAATGTTGGGTTTATCGTACAGAGCTGAATGTAAGCATTGCTTTGTTGAACTACGCGTAATGACTTTTCCAGCGCTGTACGCATATCATTGCCTACTTTATGCACACAGTCATCTTGGTAATTTTACTACTCATGGACATAATCATACTTATAAACCCAGAAACAAATCAAATCTATGTCCGGATTTCATCAGACTAAATAAATATAGGTACAGTGCAAATTATTATTCTCAGTACTTTTTTAATTTACTTCCCCTTAATCTCAGAAATTTCCTATTTCATATATTTAAAAGAAAAATAAAACAATATATTACTGAAAATCCTGTCTTCTCATTGGAAGATTTTTCTAAAATAGATTTTTTAAAGATATCTATCGATAACGAGAACTAAATCATGTTTTCATTTCTCTGTAAGACCACAAAACTGGTCTATATTTATAACATTTTTATTAATTTTTTTATAATTTGTATATTTAATTATGTAATTGACTGACTGTAAACAACAATATAATTTAGTGTAGTCAATAAACTTATTATTATTATTTGGGGTCTGTCTGGAATGTATTTATAAATCAAAACTCTCATACGTGACGAAAATTAAGATCATGGGGCGCAATAAACATTTATTTGAGTTAACAAAATAATAATTTACTGGTATTTATAAATTTCAATAAACTTGAACAAAACTAAAAAGTAAACTAAAATTTTTTAATCGTAGAATTTTTTTTATCATTTTTTTTAAATGTTTTTTATCATGACACTTAATACGCATTTTATATGATTAGATGAAAATACATAGAGAAAATATTTTTGAGGATTTTGGTTCAATTTAAAGGATTTATTTTATAGGTGGTCCAATATTTTTATTTTTTGTCACTTTAGAGGTGATAATAAACAAGAAAAAAAAAGAAAAACGTCAAAACGCTTCCTAAATATTTTGTAAAAACACATATAAGCCAAAATAGAATGTTATAACTCAACAAACGCTGGAAATACGAAAGGTTCTATAATCCTCCCTAATGTAGATTCACCCTTTTAGAGGTTAATTAAACATTAAAAAACCTGATTTTGTATGTTATTTCAACATTTATATAGATAACCATTGTAAGCAAAAACCAAGTCGATATCTGATTGGTCCTAAGAGATAATGACGAATCCCTTAAATCATATTTGACGCCTTTTTTAGACCCTTGGTCGACTTTCGGATATAGATTATATGTTAAATTTAATGTTCTTCAAATTTCTATGTCACCTACGGTTTTCTTGCTCCAGCATACGTTTCTAACAATAATAATTAAAATAAAAATAGCCGATTATGAAAACCGATTAATCGGATAAAAAGCCAATGAAGTCATATTTAGTTTGTGTTCGATAGTCATTTTGAATATTTACAAATTTTAAAAGTTTATTTAATATAGGGACATTTGTATTGGTATCGCTAAATAAAACGATGTTTACATTTGACATTTTATAATACGCTCTGATGTGTTTTGATACTTGCATTCACATATCTAACTTATAGTAATTTCTAAAAACCTTTTTTATTTAGTTTGTTGTTTATTTAGCAGTTTTGTGTTTAGTTATATATTTTGTTATAAATATCTTTCCATTTGATATTGTGTGTGATGCATAGCTTTTTAGGTTAAATTCAACGTATTTCTATTTTATTTTCTTTCATATTTTTGGATCACATCAGCCCTTTTTAGGACAACTTAGCCTATTAGAATAGTTTATTTGTTTCTATTCTGTTCTTATTCTTATATTTTCATTTCATTACGATAAAAGTGACAGCGTACGAATATTACATTCATTAAATTGTACTAAACATGACGTCACAAAAACATGTAATGTTTTCAGTGACGCAACTGCACTGATTCGCCGACTGCTCTATACGAGGCTAGCGTCCAGTGGAGAAGAACGTGCGGTTCAGATGGACTAGCAAAATTTAGTTTTAGGGCGCCAGGTGACTTGTAAAGGAAATAAATCCGACACAACGGACCACTTCAAGCCGTCTTCCGGCATTTGTTAGTAAATGTTTGTAGTTAGTTAATAAAGTTATAAGGATTCCGAAATGTGATTGTAAAATACAACATTGAAAACATAAATTCACGGTCGGTTGATAACGAAAATGTGTTTGATATTATAAAATATTATTGTTAACTAGTCATACATTTCATATGCTGAAGGATGTTCGTTATTTAGTTGTTTAGTAAAGGAAACTATTATAATAAAATTTTAATTACATAGTTTTAGCCGGCGGTAGATTGGAACAGCTGATGTGTATACCCAGTATACAGGAAAAGTAAACGCGATATTCCGGAAACGTACAAAAAACTTGAATAAACTGCTATATTTTATCAAGTGCTGGACAAAATAAACAACATATTTGATTTCCTACCACTATAAGTTCCGGCAAGAAAAGATTTCAAAGGTTTCAGTTCAGTTCTTCGTTCTTTAACAAGACTGCTATAGGAAAGCGCGTATAGTATTTCCAAAATGAAATGGCCAGTCTTGTTAAGAAGCTTAACAATTCGGTAATGGAGTTATGGCAGTAATCTTAAAGCCTGGTTTATAATATTTCCATAACATAACGCATAAGAATTAAACAATGGATTTGACCCTTCAAAACATCTGTTTGCAATAAACAGAACAAAGAAAGTAGTGTCATTTTTATGCTTATGTATCCATAACATATCTATTATAAACCAAGCTTAAGACATATTGCCGTAAAAAGAATATAATAAATAAGGGAATTTTTAATTTAAATCGAATAGATGTAACACTAGTTCAATTGAAGCTTCTTAAAAACCATTAAGGATATTTTCCAAATTTATAATCCTATTGTTTCTAAATTTTAGTGGTTGTTATACTTGTTTGTTGGTTAATTTTCAACGTTCATAGCGTGCATACATTAACAACATGGCTCTTTGGCGACCATTTGATTTCGCAGAAATTCCTAATTTCTGTACTGAAAATAGTGAATCTGTGCAAGGTGATTTGGAGTGCGAAAATGTGGACGTTGACGGGGAATGCGAAAATGTGGACGTGACAACTAAAGAAAAATATCATTTGCCTGAAGATTACAAAGTTCTGATACTGAACGTTTATAAAAAATTACTTTCGGAAGGTAATGACAAATCTATACTTAGAACTGCGGAATTAACTAGTGTTCCATACAGAACAATTCAACATATCATTGTTCGTGCCAAAAATCAGCAGCGAAAACGACCCAATTTACAAGTTTTCAAAAAAATAGATTTATGTCTAAAACAATAATAAATAAAATATACGACTTTTATTCGAAAAATATAGTGCCGAGTGTGCATCTTTTAATAAAAAAGTTGGATGAAGACGGAATAGAATTTCCGTAGTGAAAATAGTGAATCTGTGCGAGGTGATTTGGAGTGCGAAAATGTGGACGTGGCTACTATTTTAAGGCTACCGCCATATTAATGTGTTTTAAACCCTATAACTAATATCGAGCAAATTAAAAGGTAATTTTCCTAATTAAATTCCTAATTTCTGTAGTGAAAATAGTAAATCTGTGCGAGGTGATTTGGAATGCGAAAATGTGGACGTGTCTACTATTTTAAGGCTACCGCCATATTAATGTGTTTTAAACCCTATAACTAATATGGAGCAAATTAAAAGGTAATTTTCCTAATTAAATTCCTAATTTCTGTAGTAAAAATAATGAATCTGTGCAAGGTGATTTGGAGTCCGAAAATGTGGACGTTGACGTGGAATGCGAAAATGTGGACGTGGCTACTAAAGAAAAATGTCATTTGTCAGAAGATTGCAAAGTTCTGATACTGAACGTTTATAAAAAGTTAGTTTCGGAAGGTAATGACAAACCTGTACTTAGAACTGAGGAATTAACTAGTGTTCCATACAGAACAATTCAACGTATCATTGTTCGGGGCAAAAATTGGCAGAGAAAACGACCCGATTTACAAGTTTTCAAGAAAATAGATAGTTTTATATCTAAAACAATAATAAATAAAATATACGACTTTTATTCGAAAAATATAGTGCCGACTCTGCATCTTTTAATAAAAAAGTTGGAAGAATACGGAATAGAATTTTCATACAAAGCCATATGTATAATTATTTGAAGTTGCTAGGATTTATTTTTTGTTTGTCAAAAAAATAATGATTTTTGTTTGTGCAAATTTGAAGAATTTAATATAGACTTTATAGTTTGCCCACTTCAATTGTGGCCGTAATTCGCTTAAGGACGAATTTCGTGAAGGTCGTCCAAAATTGGTTGTTGTTCTGGAAAACAATGATGCTGTGCGTGAACTGATACTGCAAGATCGTCATGTGACTTATCGTGAGATTGAGGTATCCTTGGGCATTAGTGGGACCAGCATACATTCACTATTACATAAACATTTGGCCGTCAAAAAGATTTGTTCGCTTTGGATCCCACATAATTTAACAATTGGAGTGGAAAATGCCTCAATCGGAGTGCAAAAAGTGCTACGAAAATTGGTTCAAACGCATACAAAATATTGATCTTCATGGAGAATATTTTAAAAAACAATAAAGCCACTTTTGTTGATAAATAATTATTTTTGATCTCATATTCCAAAATATAAAAGGCTCTCGTGTAGCCTCCAATTTTATTAATTAATTTTATTACAGATTGTTAGTTTTGTACACGAAACTTGTGAGAACTATAGTGTTGTACCTCCCTTTAATGCATTGTTTCCCAACCTTTTTTTTACCATGACCATTTTCTAAAATCTGATGCCCCCCTATGTAACATATACATATTTTTACTTGCCCGACATTAATATATAAGGGGCAAGTATTGTAATCGCGAAAATTTTCGATGTCGAGATTTTGACTGATGACCACGTTTCATGGTCCAGGGAATCCAAAATCCCTATTTTCGAAGTGCCGTCCGTATGTGTGTGTGTCTGTGTGTGTGTCTGTGTGTCTGTGTGTATACACAATAACTCAAAAACGGTTTAACTTAGTTCGTTCTGGTACTAAAAAATTCTCCTAATAATTGGGAAGAACCCTATTGTTTTTTATTAAAATCCGAAACCGGAAACGGAAGTTATTAAACTTTAAAATTTAAAAAAATTCGAAACTAGTAAACCAAGCCTTGGGCAAAAATTTGTATAGGACATAATTTGATGTATTTTTGAACATTTACCTGAACCTTCTTTTAAATTAAAAAAAAAAATATATCTTTTTTTTTTATGGGAGGGCAAGTTTAGAATAAAATTATTCTCTAAATAAAGCCTAATCACAACTGGGTCGAATTGCCCCCCTGAACGATCAAATTACCCCCTCGTGGGGCGTGGGACCCACGTTGGTAAACACCGCTTTAATGAGTATCGTCCTTGACTCCTAGTATTAAATTGACAGTTGTTTTGAGTAAATTCTTCGTATTTATCTCTCGATAACTTGAATGAATAATTTATAAGGTATTTGAGCTTGCGCATTTGTGCATAGAAAAGTAAAAATACAGGGAAAAAAACAAATAAGAACAAAGATTTAAAAGTCTTGCAACTCATGTTTATTTCCCGTCTTTATAAATAATAAATGAACTCATTGAATAAGTTATGTAAATATGTCAACAAAACAAATACTCGCTGTTTTACGGGAGGTAATTTTTTAGAAAACTTACAATTTATCTTAAAGAGAATACAAATTTTAAGATAAACGTTAATTTGTGTCGTATTTTTAACTAATTTTCACTGAATTTTCTTTTTAGACTTATTATAAATTTAAATTAGTAAATAAACTTGAATATGTAAAGTCTGATTTTTTTCTGTCTGCTAAAATTATGAGAATTTCGTTTCATCTCCACACCGCGTTATATTTTATATTACACATAAAATATTTTTCGTATCAGACGCAAGATATTCAATCGCAAATTCACGATGGATTTTTTTTAGGCTCATAAAATTGTACATGCGTTTCTTTACAGCAGTCTTCAAATTTTCAACCCTCTAAAATTTGTAAATATATATTTTTTTTTTCGAAAGACCGTATTTCAAAAACTACATGAGATAGAGACCTGCAGTTAGAATTTTTGAAATCCCGAGGTCCTAAAGGGCTTTGCTTATGGTGAACGATTTCCTTCCAGTCCCACCACACACACAGCATCACCTTGTTCGGCGTCAATCCTCGCTTCGCGAACGCTTGTGACTGCTCACCATCCCTTGTCCACGATCTTTTACGCTTCCGATTGTCGTACGTGATCCATTTTTCATCACCGGTTATGACACGTTTCAGAAATGGCTCGATTTCATTGCTTTTCAGCAGCGCATCGCAGATGTTAATTCGGTCTATCATGTTTTTCGCGCTCAACTCATGAAGAACCCATATATCGAGCTTCTTTTTGTAGCCAGCTTTCCGTAAATGGTTCAAAACAGTTTTGGGGTCAATGCCTAGCTCCGTACCAATATCAACATTACTGATATGCCTATCTTGCTGGACTTTTTCAAGAATTTCATCAGCTTTTTCACTGATTGGACGACCAGAGCGTGAGTCATCTTTCACATTAAAATTACCAGAACGAAAGCGAGCGAACCATTTCCGCGCAGCAGATTTTGATAAAGTACCTTCACCGTACACAGCACAAATTTTTTCACAAGCCTGGGAGCATTCTTCCCTTTGTCGTAGTAATATTGCAAAATATAGCGCAATTCATTACTTTTCTCCATTTTCAAACTCAAACAACTTTCCAACCACTGCACAAATTTTGATGTTTAGACACTCAAAGTAACGCTCGAACTGTCACCTTTCCAACGAGTGCTTAGTGATGTCGCTGCGATCTGTGTTTCCTGAGTTATTTGAAATTGGCGCCGTCTATCGGCAAAAACGCCATGAACTTTTCCCCAGACCTGATATTATCACCTATATCGATTATGGTATTACCCTGATTATCTTGAATTTTCGTCCGTCCAAAAGGGAGTAATTAATCGAAAAAGCAATAAAAAACAAAAAAATCTCTAGTGTAGGATAAGGTGGAAAGCGAGAGAGAAATAGATCTCCAGAAGGCCGCAATCTCAAACAATGTTCGTGTAAATAGGCCTGATAAGAAATAAATCTGCCCCTTACTACAAACGTTTAAGTTTTCCTTTTGGCTTTTCTTTTCGTTATCCTAAAACAACGTGTCGGTTAAAAGGTTAAAAATGTTTTTCCAGATAAAACAGAATTCATACGAGGAATATCACAGCATGACTTGAATTATAGGGGTTAAAATATCGCTAAAATAAATATTTGTGTTTCTAAAAATATAAAAAAAATTCTATATCTTAAAATAAACAAAAAATAAACTGATAAAAAATATATTTTTGAATTTTTAAGCATTACATATGTATCGAGGTGTACAACAGAATCATCTCGCAAAAATTTGGATTTAATAATTTTATTTTATTTATTTTTGGTCAAACATTCAGTACAGTAATATGTACATTAAAGATGGAATTAAAATGTATGGGCCTAGAATATTAATTTCTAATAATAATAACTTTCACTTCATTAAAAAAAAAAAGAAAAAACTAAGATCTTTGTCCTGTCTTGAATGACAGCCAAAAACACTACAATTTGTTCTACTTTTATAGTTTTTCACAACTTCTATCGACATTCTAACAAAAATTCAACACTAGAACATATGTAATAAGTTCAAACAGTACTAGAGCGCCTAGTACAATATTTGACCACCAGACTGCGTATCCAAGCGTGATTCTCAATAGTCCGTTCAAACGCTAGAATGCAATAGGTGTGAACAGAGCAAATGGTGTAGTTCTTTTTCATAGGGGAAACTTTTTAAGATCGCAGCGCCATATGCGGCAAAGCTGGAACACTCGAAAGTGACATTAAACTGTTACTCATGTATTTGTTTACATTGTGAAAATGAACACGAGTTGTATTATTACTGTTTTCCGAGCTTTTTTTAATTTAAAGGTAATCTACGATTTACAAGATATGTAATAATATATTATTCTAAAGAAATTTCAATGAAATTTTTAGTTTTTCATTGGATTTTTAATTCTTTTTGACTGTCTGTCAATATAATAACAACAAAAATATGGTAAATATATTAGTAAAAATGAATATCTCTGTCTGAAAAAGTAGAAGGGCCTTTTAATATATCAACTAATGATTTAGGCAAATTTTAGGTGGGATAAATGCTTTTTTTCAGTCTTTTCTTGGACGTAAAAAATCACTTTCCATAAAATGCAACGAGCAAACATGCATGGGCTTGGATTTTTGCCCATTTTTAGTTTTTGGGTTCATAAAAACCTACGATCCACTTTCTCTCTACCTCCAAACGTCGTTTCAATTGATATTTTTTTCGATTTAGGTAAATTATGGAATGTTTAAGAAGGATTCTTCCTTATTCACGATTTACATTGCGGCCCACAACAAAATTGATTGTATTTTTTTCCATGATTCACAAAAATAAAACGCAAAGAACAAAAAAACACGTATGTCTCCATTGAACAAAACAAAACAATGTCACTTTCGTATCTTCCGCAAATTGCCACCAGATATCAGGGCGCTTAGGAAGTTTCCCCTATACTCTCTAATACCCTTTTCACACTAGAACTTTAAGATCGGATGTTAAAGTGAATGTATCTTTAAACGCTAATGTGAAACCGTATGGCCTCGTCTAAATACAAGCGATGTTTAAGACAGTGATCTTCTTTAAACATCGTCCGCATTGCCAACTTAATTTCTATTATAAAAAAATACTCCTTGAATTTGTGCTGTCAACATTTTATATTATCATAAACAAGAATACTGTATTATATCGACGTTATAAAAAGTTTATACTTACTGTTATAATAAAATTATTTATTTTAATAATGTGTTTAATAAAATACAGAGCTACATTAATTGAGATAAAATGTATCGACTTAATGTTAATACAGGTGTAATATATTCTTTATTGTAGTGTCTTTATTGTAGAATGAAATGAAATATCCATATTTGTTTATAATAATTCAAAATGTGCGTCTGCGCAGACAGTTCAAAACTGGTAATTTCATGACGGTAACTTAAGAACAAAATTACTGTAGCTGATGACAGCACCAGAGATTTAAACATCAAGTGTGAAAGCATACCGATGTTAAACATCGGTGAACTTTAAGTTCACTCGTCTTAAAGTTCTAGTGTGAAAAGGGTATAAAGGGTACTCCCAGTAATAACATCATTTTCTTCCTTGGTGAGATTGCCAGCTGTAAATCGCGCTGGTCATTGAAAACGCGGTACAAATGGAATAATTTTTCGACATGAAACCATTAAAAACTTATGTAAATGTCGCAGACAGTGTAGCCTAGATTTACGCACATCTATATTTACATCCATGTTAATCCTAGCTATATATTTGAGTACGGTCAGAATTAGCCGGAATTACGAACTAAAATTAAATTTTGAAAGACACTAACATAATTGCATTAACTCATCAAAATGACAGTATAATTACTTTCCAGAGTGATCAATCTTGAGAATGTTTCTCACAAAATTATATTGAAGAGAAAAAAACGTAGAAAACTACCCTTTTTTTATTCTATTTTCCTTTAAGATAATATTAACTCTTACTTATACGTTAGTACTTTTGTAAATCGATTCAAAAATGTCCAGGAACTAGCTAGGAAGACAATATTTCTAGATTTACAGAGCTTACTGAAATCCAAAGCTTTACGAAAAGAACGTATGAAAATGGAGAATAGGAAAATAACTTAGAATCGTAAAAACTTTTTTTTTATACATTTTACGAGAATATATCTTGTATTTTATTTCTCTAATAGATTGAGAACAAATAAATTATAAAATATATATATTTAGATAGAGAGTTATGTTTGGCGACCGTTTCTTTCCTGGTAATTAATAATTATTTATATGTGTACGCGTTGAGAATATTGCGAAATATTCACTGAAATATGATGGCACAGTTTATAGATATTAATTAAATATTTCAGAATTTTTTTCAAACGTTCTGGTCTACCAAAACAAAAGGATTATCATAAACTAAAATGTATTATGGCGTATCTATACTTGGGAAACATGGTCCTGTGACAATGTGGACCTAATGGCGTCTCTACATTATAGAAAACTTGCGTCTCTTTCGACTCATGCGGAAATTTAGATTTCACAACAAAATATCGATTTATACCTTTCAAAAATTGATAGACAATGTTGACTCACTTCAAAAATACGTTAAAATAAGTTTGTTGCTAGATTTAAGTGTAGCTCCAAGGTGTATGATGTGAGAAATTAAATGCAAGCTAGTTATCTACTATTATCTTTCGAAAGACCAAACTGTGCATCTTTGACAGCAGTGTAAAGTCGGTCCTATTGTACATATGTGAGACTTGTCGCGTCACAGAAACTATGGCCAGCAAATTACAAATATTTATTGATAAATATTTGCGAATTACAGTAGGCATTCTCTGACCAGATACCATCACTAATAAAGACCTATGGCAGCTCACAGAACAAACAGAAATCCGAGGAGAAATCCAGAAGCGCAAATGGAAGTGGGTTGGTCACATCCTTAGGCGAGAACCAGACAACAGTGTGAAACAAGCTTTGGACTAGAACACGCAGGAAAAAAGGCGCGTTGGTAAACCCAAATTAACCTGGCGACGGTCAATAGAGAAGGAGGAGAATTCGTACGGAAAAAATTGCAACAAGATTAAAGGATTAGCGCCAAACTGTGCCCGATGGGAAACACTTCACTAAAGCATTTTGCTACATGCAGGTGTCTGTCAGTCTTTCAGAAATCTGTCAGTCTGTACCGGCATCACGTCCAAATGCCTCGACCGATTCTAACAAACCTTGAGGTGAATTCGGAGCAGCAAATAGTCAGTATACATTTCATATCAGAATTTTAATTTGGGATAGGGATATAGTTGCATCGATCTTAATGGGGGGTAATCAGAAGAAAGTGGCAATGTCTGGTGGAAAAGCAGGGTGACAAAGGACTTCTTATTTTTAACAGCGTCTCCTTGATCTCTTTGGCGGTAACGGGTTGTCGTGGAGAAGGATGGTCTCCATTTGCAGCTATTTGACGACTCTGTTTAATCAGTTCTCTGTTTAGTTGCCTTAGTTACTTACTTTTGCGATCTTCTGTCATCACAGTAGCAGTTCATAGTAGACCACTGCTTCCTATCCTTCCAAATACAGAGCAGAAATAAGGCCATGATTGATGAGTCGTGGTGTCGATGTTGGTTGGCCGGAGTCCACCCAATGTTCTCTTTCTTAGGATTGTTGTAATAAATCAATTTTTCATCATCCGTAACAACGTGTTTGACGAGCAGTGAAAGGCAAATATTGTACAGATTTTGTATCGTAACTGTGGACAGTTTGAGTGGAACCCATTTTCCGAATTTCGGGATCTCTTCCATTGCATTTAAATGACGAACAACTGTTGAGTGGACAACTTCTAATTGCCACGTGTTGATGGAGTATCGTCCCCATGAAGCAATTCTTCCAATCTTACGTATAACCATCTATATGCGAACACATGAATTTTTGCAACAACCTAATATTATATCTAGTGTTCAGTTTTCGTTATACTGGTTCGATATTTCGATATAAAAATCTCAATTAATACCTTTAGTAATCTATCAGTTAGAATCAATGTGTAAATATATAAATTAAATCGAAAAGCCGGATAATCTGGCACGTCTTAAGGATTGGACGTGTTTATGAGTCAAATAGATTAAGCTCCTAAGTTGCTGAAGTTAGACTTCCAAAGCATTAACCCACAGTTTTAAGCGTGTCTATCTTTTATTAACTTTTTACGAGCACGACGATATAGTGTGCTTAATCTGTTAAATCACCTTGCAGAAATACATTCCATTAAGTTAAACAATTACTCTCATTTCTTGGAAACTATCAGTCAGACATTTGGGATCATAAAAATCTTCCATCTTACTCAGGATCTTGTAACTCCATCTTCTTCCATCAAGAGGTACATATGATCTATAGACTGAGAAGTAAAATATGCAAATTTTTATGTACATTTGTTACTAATTTTATTTAAAACTAGCAAAATAGTCGTTCTTCGCATGGGATAAGTTCAATTAAACTGATTATAAAATAAATAATCATGTCTTTTAATAAGTCTTAGCAAGTTTAAAAAACTTTTTGGTACACAATGTTTGTGATTTTCCCATTCGGCCCACAAATAAAACAATCTATGCTTTTACTAGTGTATAGGGAATCAGACTTTTAAACTACAAAGTGAGGACCAAAAAAAAGTCCTCACTTCTAAACCACAAAGTGATCATACAAAAAAAAATTGATGTGAAGTGTGAATTTTCACACATTTCAGGGTTTTGCAGGTATTTAGTAAGTGAATGATGATTATTTTGGATGCGAAAACAAATTTTATATTAAAATATTTTTTTTGTTAATTTTAATTCGAACGCCTAATACCATTATTTAGCTTTCTAAATATGTGCAGTATTTTTTTTTATATAGCAAGGTTCATTAAGAATTTCAAAATTGCGCCTATGGCTTCCATTGGTTGTTATAAGTTCCGCCCCTCTGATTTCGTGTACATTGAAACAGAATTAAATTATAATTTAAACAATTTCCACTGGCTATTAAATTTACGCTTTTAAAAATTAAATGCAACATTTGCCAAAATATAATTAGAATTTTGAAAAAATAATTTAAACAATATAGAAATTAAAAATATATATATATATATATATATATATAGTCTCTTCTCCAGGGTTCGATCCCTATCGGATCGGGTTACATGGGTGAAAAGTCAGCGTCAAATACCACTAGACCAGCACACACGTTAGAGTGTTGCTTGTTACAAAGCTATAACTTGTGTACATTATTAGCAAAAAATCACAAAAAACGCGGTTTTTTCCAAAAACCTAATCTGATCAAAAATTCCTGTTGAACTATTCCGGTTCACACCAATATACATTACTTAGAATTTTTTCAGATTTTTAGTTTAAACCATCTGGGCTACAGGGTGTAGGTCAAAAAATTTTTTGCACAATTTTGGCAAAAATCGCTTCAAAATAATTTATTTTGCAAAAATAAAAATTTGATCGTTAATCCACGTACTAAGGGCTTTCATTTGATACCCTACTCAGAATTATAAAAAAATATTTTTTTTTTCGATGAGCACATATTTGTTTATATTTTTAGGGGGATATGTTTTTTAGATGTTTTAATATTTTTCCTATGTGCGGGTCAAAGAGTTGTATAAGCATGCCAAATTTCAACTCTCTAGGTTTAGCCGTTTGGCTACAATTTTTACCGAACAGACAGACAGACAGACAGACGACAAAATGACGGTATAAGGGTTTTTTGGTCATACCTACAAAACCCTAAAAAGATCCTGGGTCTTCGCGGCGCCTCTGTAACATAGCCACGGCGCCCTAGGGCGCCGCGGTGCACAGTTTGGGAAACGCTGAGATAGATTGTTAATTTTGTAGAATAAACTTGTAAGAACAGTACGGTTGTACCTTCCTTTAGTTGTTGTTTTAAAACATAAACAGGAATAATATTTAGTTATATTTCATAAAATCATAATAAAATTCATCTTATTTATTTCTTACTGTGTAAACAATATTTTGTTTGGTACTAACATTGATTTTGTTGTTTCAGGTATGTTCGAATCTTCTTTATTTCCTCTGGTTGGTAAGAATATATCTTTATGTAATTACAGAAATGTTTTCTTGTTGATAGAGTATTAAATTTCTGAGAAGATTGCGGATTGATTTATTGTCGGGTTAAACTAAATCACATCAGTTTCTGAACTGAAACGCAATAAATGTCATGCACAATTTGACACTTAATTTAAGACCTAACATTTAATCTTAAGCTATTATTAAATTCAACAACTATATTAGAGACAAAGTACATTATGTCTGGGACTTAACTGAATGCAAGAATCTCAGAAACAAAAAGCAAACTTATGTACGAAGTCTATTTGAGGAATAACTTGTTTCGGGGACTCATAGAGAGCAGGAGCGACTTCAATGTGGTTATATAGTTTCCTTCTTTATCATAACCCACGCGAAATATCAAGTCATTCCGTCATTAATATTTTTGTTTGATAGCTGCTTCAATACAAGCATTTCGAGTGATAGTAAATAGATAAAATAAAATTCTTATTACCGACCGCCAACATATATAAGGGAGGTTTTTGATGGATCTCCACGAATTTAGGTCCCTTCATAACGTTTTGACTATTTTTAGCATGATGTCTGTCAGTCTGTCTGTCCGTCTGTCTGTGTACACGTGCAGAGCAAATTCGGCTAAAAGGATTTTTATGAAACTTCATATTTAAGCTTTTGACATCAATGGCACGAATTAATGAACTTTTGGTAAAAATCGGTTAACTAGAAATGGGAGTTTACTCGTGTCGGTTTAAGATTTTTGAAAAAAATTATTTAACAAAAGTTGCTATAAAAGCAATAACTATAATAATAATAATAATAATAATTGTTTATTGACAAAATTACAATAATATTTGTTTTAAGTCAGTCAGTACAATCGTGAATGTAATATTTAATAAAATGTACAGGAAACGATATGGCAAACAATAAGTACATATACAATATGAAATATTTTGTTTGGTAGAAATTGTGTACTTAGGGAATGAAAATAAAAATAAAATAAAGAATTAGACAAAATAATTCAAAATAGCATCAACTACAATTTTAAAAGCAATAAAAATAATTCAGAATTTATGTTGTAAAAATTCATTTATAGAATAAAAAGCATGGTTGATAAGAAAAATTTTGATGGTATTTTTAAAAGAGTTAAAACTATTGGATTTGAAGGAGTCTGGCAATACGTTAATAAATTTATAAGAATAATAGTTCGTGCTATTTTTAGATTTAGTCAATCTTAAAAATGGTGGATAAATCTTACTTTTATTTCTTGTATTATAATTATGGATTTGTTCAAAAGTATCACATTCGGTTAAGTTTTTAAAAGCTAACAAGAGGCAGTAATATATATATAGTGAGGGTAAAGTCATGATTTTTAATTTTGTGAAGTATGACCTGCAGTCGGCTCTATATGATAAACCAGCAATGACTCTGAGCGCTCTGCGTTGCAAGGAGAAAATTCTTTCTGCAGCGGGCGAATGGCCCCATGCTAATAGTGCATAAGCGATCTGAGACTGGAAAAGTGAGAAATAAACTATCCGCATAACATGTTCAGATACCGAATTCGCTAAATTTCTAAATAGATATATGATACTACATAATTTATTGGAGAGATGGGTTACATGCTGATCCCATTGGAGAGTGGGATCAACATGGATACCTAAGAATTTAAGAATTTAATAGCTAATTAATAACTAACTTTTATTTGAGACTTTTTTGATAATGCAGCATAAATTAAACAAGTACTTTGTGATGGCGGTTGGTCCTGTGGTGGCCACAGCTGATTTTTATAATTGGAACGAGCAAGGAACTCCATGTAAGGATTTTTCCTACATTAAAGGACTCATGTCCTTTCTATGAAACTGTTCGACTTTGGATAAACGAATTCGAGTGTGGCAAAATAAGCATCGAAGATGCATCACGTTCTGGAGGTCCGAGGACAGGTGTCCCGCAAGTTCATGATATGGTGTGCCACTTATTTATGCACAATATACTGCTCTAGTCTGTTGTGGCGGACTTTCGCAAAGACAAAAAGACAATTGTCTTGGGCCCGTAATTTTCAAGGGCCCAACGAACCCTTCCCCTTTTCCTTTCCTCTTTGAACGCCTCTAGGTTGAGGGCCCGTAAATCAAAAATGTCTTGGCCCGGCGAAGGCTTAATCCGCCACTACTAGTCTGCATCCAGTCAGTCCAAAGGCACGCGAGCAAACCCCAGACTTTAACATCGATTATTTGCGAGTAAAACCGGGTAAACCCGGAACTGGATCATTAAGTAGTGGGTTTTTAAATCCCGAATTATATGAAATAATCTGGAGAAATTTGCGGAAGGCCCAGGATTCACCAAGGACCGAAAAATTACAGATCATTCATCTAATCGCTTCCTTGGCTTGATAGGAATTCATCTGCTTACGAAGCACAAGGATTCAGACATTTGCATTGAAGCAGCTATCAAACAAAAAAAATTGGAGCTACGGCAACAATCTGCAGAAATTTAAAGACGTTAGGGATAATATTTTCAACTATTTTAACTGCTGTGACCTGGTAGGACGGACGAGGTTTTGAATCCAAGGCTCTAGAGAATTTTAATCCACGAAACTACACAAATCATAATGCTTGTATAAGAATCTACGTTGAAGTTTTGTGTGACAGTTGAATTTGGCTAGTTAAAAATTACAAAACGATTTGTAACATAACTAAAATTTTGTTCTTTGCTAATAGTCTTGCTAAAATCCTTTAGAGTTACGTAAAACGAGTTGTAAATGCGCAATTTGCAATAAATCCATTTTACTTAATCACTCAATTAAATAACAAGACCATCCAAATACCATTTGTAATAATATATAGTCATGTAATAGAAACACAGAAATCGAAAACACTTAACAATTCGATTGGTGTATCCTCATTAACAATTCTAAGTAGTGAAGAGCGGCTGTTTGGCGTCCCAGTTTAGCGAAAGTACAAAGTTCAAGTCGCTGCAAGAGAACTCTGAGAGATACAGACATCTCCCAGATAGAGGATAACTAAACAACATATGTTACAAACAACTAACTGCACGGTTTCTGCAATTTGTCAGCAACTTTTCTACCAGTACGATCGTATGTTCCGGAGAATAATTGCTTCTTTTTTAAAGACATTGTTTCATTTGTCTGCAATTTTGTTTTTGCTACTGCGGTTTACTACAAATTTCACAGCGGAAAGACAAATGAACAGATAAGAATAAGAAAATATACTCATAATTACAGTCATTGAAAAAACTGGGGATGAAACGGGATAGAATAGAAAAGATTTTTAGTTTCATAGAAATCTAAGGGAGCTAAATCAGGAGAATACGGCGGTTGAGGAACAATGTCAAACTTCAATTCGGTCAGTTTTTGTAACGCTGGAATTGTCAGTGTGAAACTACACTCTTTTCTTTGTCATTCCGGCAAGTATTCCCGCCATCGCAGCCATCCAAAAGTGCTCAGTAGTAGTAGTAGTAAAGTCTCGTGTATAATAACTATATGGCACAAGTCTATTGCATGGCTCCATAACATAATGAATGACTTGCTTTGTTCTGTTTATAATACGAACATCTGTTTAAAATAAACAGAACAACGAAAGTAATTCATTATTTTATGGAGCAGTTGTATTATGGTTCGATTTTGAGCCGCGCCGGGGTGCACTAGCTCTGCCAGCACCCCCGGTAGCTACGCTCCCGTTCCTATATTGGAGACGTCTGCAAGCAGTGGCGCACCAAGGAATTTTTGTTGGAGGGGGCTGGAAGACAAAATTATTTAAATTATGAAAATATAAAGTGATGACCTAAAAAAAAGGTTCCTCACTACTAAAATACAAGTGACGACCTAAAAAAAAGGTCCTCAACTCAAGTTTTAAAATTTTCTAGTTTGTGTGTTTATATTTTTATTTCCTTCCTTCATAGGGGGGGGTCCCTGGGTGCGTCACTGTCTACAAGTACAATTGCCAAAACAAAAAATTGATGTGAAGTGTGAATTTTCACACATTTCAGGGTTTCGCAGGTATTTAGTAATGATGATTTTAGTGAATGATGATTATTTGGGATGCCAAAACAAATTTTATGTTAAATTTTTTTTTTTTTTTGTTAATTTTAATTCGTATGCCTAATACCATTATTTAGGTTTCTAAATATGTGCAGTATTTTTTATATATATATATATAGCAAGGTTCATTAAGATTTTCAAAATTGTGTCTATGGCTTCCATGGGTTGTATTGAGTCATAACCCCGCCCCTCTGATTTCGTGTATTCAAACTTAACAATTTCCACTGGTTATTAAATTTTCGCTTTTAAAAATTAAATGCAACATTTGCCCAAATATAACTATAATTTTGAAGAAATAATTTAAACCTTAGTTTGCAAATTAGAACGCGAGCATGCTAGCCATTACACTATCAAAGCATGCTGACTTAGATAAGTTATTGAATATTTTACGTGGTCAAGCAAAAAACACATAAATTTGCGTTATTTTCCGAAAACATAATCTGATCAAAAATTCCTGTTGTACTATTCCGATTCTCACCAATGTACATTACTTAGATTTTTTTCAGATTTTAAGTTTAAACCATCTGGGCTACAGGGTGTGGGACAAAATTTTTTTGCACAATTTTGCCAAAATTCGCGTCAAAATAATTTATTTTGTAAAAATTAAATTTTGATCGTTAATCCACGTACAACAAAGGCTTTCATTTGATACACTAATCAGAATTAAAAAAAAAATCTATTAGCACATATTTGTTTATATTTTAGGGGGATATGTTTTCTAGATGTTTTAGTATTTTTCCTATGTGCGGGTCAAAGAGTTGTATAAGGATGCCAAATTTCAACTTTCTACATTTAGCCGTTTGGCTACAATTTTTACCGAACAGACAGACAGACTGACAAAATGACGTTATAAGGGTTTTTTGGTCGTACCTACAAAATCCTAAAATTCTAATTATTGAACTCAAAAATCCTAATATTTATCGCGGACCCCTTGAAATTATCAAAAAGACACCCTAGGGACGCGTGGTACAGTTTTGGAATCACTGTTTTATAACGAAAGAGCTCATAAATCCAACAAAGGGTTGTGAATTAAAAAAAAGATATGATGATAATAAAAATGTGACTACATTAAAAAGATTACAAAAACACATCACAGTAGCATTAATTAAAAACACAATGTTCTCCCGTATATGTAATATCTCCAGATGCATCTCGTGGTGTGGCATGTCAGAACACATGTCGTGTAGCATGAAGGGTTTTAACTATTTATTAACATTAATATGGTGTTAGAAGTGCCTTTAGTAGACAGATGTTACTTGCGCCCACACACTACGTAACTAAATATAAACCGATTGCATCATATAACCCGAACACCGAATTTCGAAATACCGAATATATTGTCATTTATGTGTTTACGGTACGCATGTTGAATTTACCGTTTTCACACGATGTTTTGTCTTAAGCCATGATGGATGATGGGTTTTAAAAGAATTTTGTGATTTTAGGTAAAAGTTTTAAAAGATTTTTTTTTAGTTTATGTAAACAAGGTTAATCGTTTGTAATTTATTGGGGAATGTTTAAAGAAGATTTATTTTTGGAAGTCGTAGCTCAGGAATATATCTTTTAATGTTGAAAATTCTTTAAATTTTTAGATTTATTTAATCATTTTTGTAGTTAATCAGCCATTTATTTATCCAATGATAATTTTGAAATATATTTTTAGTAGTGCAAAAATATTTAACTACTAACCGATAGACATAGACCTTGGTTCGTTTTTACGGACTGTCATATAAAGAGAGAGGGTTATTTTAGTCATATCAGTTTAAAATTTTCGAAATTTTTACTGATAAGCATGAATTAGGGTTTATGTATCACGAATCAACTGTTTTTAGCGTGATGTCGGTCTGTGGACACGTGTAGAGCAATTTGTTTGAACGGATTTTTAAGAAATTCCATATATAAGCAATAGCGGACTAACAACATTTTCCTGGAAAATTGAAATAAATGAGGCTCATACGGTCAAGAGCCGGGCACATTGGATCAAGGACCGGCCCCATTGAGCCAAGAATCAGTTTTTGACGGTATTCGTACTCAGAACATTTTGACGTATGAGCGCTATTTGTGTTGTTTACAGAACTTGAAAAAAATTCATCTCAGCTAAAAATGGAATTAAATCGTAAACATTTTCGAGCGTTTATTTTTTACAACTTTCGACGTGGATTAACCCAATAACAGTGCATCGATGAACTTAATTGGACTTTTGTGTTTAGAACACGACTATGTTATCAGTTTACCTCTCTATTACTGTTGAACCCAATTTGGTTTTTAGTGTATCGCATGCATATCTTCCAGTCAGAGCCGTAGCAATGTTTTTGGCGCTCTTGGCAAATAAAGTAAATTGATTAAACAAAAAAAAGAACAGGTCTTCAACTTCCAAAATCTAAGTGATGAGCGAAAAAAAAAGGTCCTCGCCTCTCAAAATCCAAGTGATGAGCAACAAAAAAGGTCCTCACCTCCCAAAATCCAAGCGATGAGCAAAAAAAAATGTTCTCACTTTTGCGATGAGCAAACAAAAAGATCCTCACATTCGCGATGACAAAGTATACCCTAGTCAAATCCCGCGCCCTTGGCAAGTGCCCCGATGCCAACCCATTCCTACGGTTCTGCTTCTAGTACCAGTGGTTTTTCACCAGTGCCGGATTATTTACTAGGCAGAGTAGGCAGCCGCCTATGAGCCCCGCCTGTCTAAGAGAGGATATCATTGAAATTCCAGATAAGCTCATCAACAATGAAACAATAGTGACGGCTACATTTGGAAGCAGTTTCACTGCCAGCGATGTCCTTAATTATCCCAATACACCCATCCTTTGCCCCCGAAATGAAGATGCTACAAGCCTCAACGAAGAGGTTCTGAACCTTTTGAAGGGCGAGTCTGCAACATATCTTAGTATCGATTCAATCGACTGAGGTCGCCTCAGGAACAAAAATCTATAGAATTTTTGAATAATCTTACCCCCTCAGGGATGTCACCCGACAAATTAAACTTAAAAGTAGGGGCAGTAATTATGTTGTTACAACTAATAAAAGCCACCGCTGTTCTAATTTTGTACCGAGAGTTTATTTTTAATTTGGTGATTACTTTTACTTCGTCGTATGACGGGCTTTTCTCCTAGTATGATAATGACAGCGAATAATTTAATAGTATTGTGAAATATAAGTAATCCTAAAATTAATTCATTAGGTTATGAACTTAAATATTCGATTTTAGAAAATTTCATCTTTTGTGATGTTTATTTCTTTAATTCTTCATATGTGTACATGCGAACAGTTCATAAGTCCTTACAACACTAAAATTAACATTAGTCGCCATATATTATATATTTTCCTTTTTTATACATTCAAGCACGTAAACGATCGAAAATTTTCCATATTACATGTAATAATAAGCATAATCAATAAAAAATGCAAAGGAAATACGTAAATTTAACATTCATATTTTCCCGGCAACCAGCTAAAACCCGCGTGCGTTACGAGGTTTGCTGCATATCAGGGGCATTTGATAACACGAACCCTGCTTAAATCCGGGCCAAAGTTCAAAGGTAAACTTTTATATCACTTCCATCGCTCATGACCTGTAGATCCGAGAAAAATATTACCATCGTGATAATATTCCCCAGGTGCAACAAGCAGGGAAATCAAGAGGAATAATAGCGATTTTTTTTGAATTGGGGGTTATTTGCATATCTGCTTTATTGACTGGAACTTTTGGAGATTAGAGAAAAAATATTAAACTTGACGTCAAAATTATAAAATAATCGATGGATTCCGTAGAAATTTGAGTGATTCAGTTTTAGGAATGACTCAATAATAATAATAAATCTTTATTTTTGAAATGTAGTACATATCGGTTCCATGACAACTGGGGCCGTAAGACAATTCGGGCCGTTCACAATTGGGGCTTTTCACAACTGGGGCCATTAACAACTGGGGCGATGGACAATTCGGGCCGTACACAATTGGGGCTTTTCACAACTGGGGCCATAACTATAAGAGATAGAGTCTTCTTTTGTTTAAAATAAAAAATAATTATTAAGTTAGCATAAATTAAATTCCGTGTTCTTTTGAAAAAAAATATTTTAATGGTTTGATTAAGTACATTTTGGTGGGAATTAGAATAAATAAAAAAACTTTATTTTGGGTTGGCTTAAGAAAATTTTCGTGATCATTTGATTAAAAAGAAATTGTATTTTAAGAGTTATATTAAGTAAAATTTGGTGCTCTTTTCACTATATAAATAAAAAATGTTTTTTTAAGGGTTGGCTTAAATAAAATTTAAGTGTTCTTTTGAATAAATATATAAAAGATGTATTTTAAGGTTTAAAAAATACTATCATACATAAAAAAAAAACTAGGAAAATCAAATAGTCAAACAAAAAATAACTGATTTTCTCGTAGTTGACTCATATTTTTCGATCACGAAAATTTTCTTAAGCCAACCCTTCAAATACAGTTTTTTTATTTATTCTAATTCCCACCAAAATGTACTTAATCAAACATTTAAAAATTTTTTTTTTCAAAAGAACTCGCAATTTAATTTATGCCAACTTGTAAAATAATAATTTTTTATTTTAAACAAAAGAATACCAATATTTTTTATTAATAATATAGTTTTATAGCTAAGCACGTTAGTTTTAATATAACGCACAATCCAGTTTCACGTCTGAGGCTGCATTCGAGTTGTACAGAATAGAGCGAGCGCTGAGCGAACAGTTGATGGTGACGTCATGAATAGAGCACTAACGGAGCGAGCGTTCTTGTGACGTAAAATGTTTATAAAATCTAACCCTACAATTTTAGGCGGCGTTTTTACTGTCAGATTAGTTCACGTCAGTCATGAATCAAAATTATATACCTCGGTTTTTCCTTGATTTTTTTTCAATGATGAAGAAATAAAATTAATTAAAAATTAAATAATAATTAATGAATTAATTTAATGAATTTTTTCTATTTTAATTTTATGCACGGTGTATTTCAATAATTTTTTTTGCTGTTTATAGAACATCACAAATACATAAAATGGCCGTACTCTGTAGCCATAGACAGATAACAATATTATTTGTCTATTGTTGTTTGTCTAAGGCTATTATTTTTATTTTATTTATAATTTAATTTTAAACTTTCATTTCTTTCCCGCCGTTCCCCTATTTTTTTACGTCATACTCCATATGCTCGGTGTTAAAACCCCGAACACATAGAGCGCACTCTAAATGCCCGCTCGATCGCAAAACGAATGCAATTGAGTGTACTCCGAGCGTCAAATCGAACACGTTTGAGTGTACAGAGCGTGCTCGGAACGCTCGGAGCGTCAAATCGAATGTACCCTGAGTAAAATCAAAACAAACGAACGCTAAGCTAAGGCCGCCGGCCTAAATTCATCAACACATACACACTAACAACTCGCTGCTGTTGCCCTTTACAGTTCATTTTTATTACTTGCGTAGATAAATACATTAGAATTCGTATGTGGCAACACTGTACCGGGACACTAACGTGTAGTGTCCACAGCATTGTTTTCTAGATCTAAATTTTTAAAATCCAACACTTATATAAAAAATCTTTGAATTAGGAATAATAAAAATAAATGTATGCAGATATATTAAGCTAGTTTAATGCAATTTTAAAATATAAATAAGATTTCAAATTCAGGTTTCTTATTAAAAATTTTCAGGACGACACTGTCCCAGCGACACCCTGTGTCAGCCGCCACTGATTTTTATATGTTGCCACTTACTAAATACATATAGAGCCCTAAAATACATGAAAATTCGCACTTTTTTATGTTATCAAACAGATGTTATAATAACAAATAGTATCATCTGTTTGTTGTTATCAATGATAAAGCATTTATATGTAGTGATGACGTAATTCTTGTTTATTTCATTCACAAGTACTTTCATTGGCCCAATTACACTTCCTGTTACGGCCTGTACTAAGTATACCCGCTGTACAAACATGTGTTCTTGGTCTAATTAACTAGATGACACTACACTACTGAAATTCATTTAAGCAATTGGGGTTCCATCTAGTACTATGCAAAGAACTAGCCTCACAAAACAAGCAGATTTGATTTGGAGGGGCGACAGGTGAACATGTTATACGCCTTCAGTACGAGTTTGAATTCGCTAGAGTCATTTTGTTGTCAGTAGCGATTTTTTTCGTGAAACAGTTTTTTCTAGTGCGTTTGAAAATGAGTGACATTCATTCCGAGCAATGGTGCGCTATCAGGTTTTGCTTCAGACTTGGGCACAGTGCAACGGAAACTTTTGCAAAACTTCAGCAGGCGTACGGTGACAGTGTTTTGTCAAGGACCCAAGTTTTTTGGTGGTTTAAGGCAATATTGAATTATATTCGAATAAAAAATTTTTAAAAATTCAGTCCGGTTACTTCGGTTTACACACCTCGTATGCAGTGACGGCGCTAGCTCTTAAATATGGGGTCCTAAAAATTTTTGAATAAAATATGGAGAGGGGGTGGGGCAAGAATTATTTGAAATCATTTTTTTATCGGTTACACATAAAAATACAAGTGATGACCTAGAAAAAAAGGTCCTCACTTCTAAATTACATTTGTTTTCCAAGCAATTCTGGGGAGGATATCTAGGGACCAGAGCAATTTTGCCCCCCCCCCCCGCTAGCCCCGCCACTGTTCGTATGTGCAACATCTTTACTGCTTCATCGTATCCATCTGTTATCAATACGAGTATAGTATTAATCAAATTATAAACTGGAGAACATGGAAAACCGGTAAAAACCGGTAAAAACCGGTACTGAATATTTCCAATGTTGTTTTCGTTCTTGAAAAAAAAAAAACTGTTGTTCCCTTTCTCGTTATTTAAAAAAATCTGGTAATATAATTATTTTGTTTTTGTTTTCGTTTTGTGATTTTCCTTAATAAAAAAAATCGGAATCACAGAGCCGGGAGTCGATAGTTTTTCCAACTCCTCCAAAAAACTTCGACTCCTCGACTTCCAAATGCCGACTCCGACTCCCCATCTTTGCTACAAACACTATTATTTCAATTATTATTACGTATTACAGTTACCGACTAAGAAATTAAGCAACAAAATCACAAATAATAAAATTGGGAAGTGATTTATAAAACAATAAATGCAGTTCCGGGCCATGAAATCTGCCCGGGCCTCAGTAATTTGTTCCGGCGTCCCTCGTTTCTAAGCGCCCCTGCCTGTTGTTCAATATTCACTTAATATTTTCTTTTTGGCATCTCTGCACGAGTTAAACTAGAAATATCACCCCAATTGTTTTTAAAAATAATTATTGTATTTATATAAATTGTGTCTGATAATAAAACATTAGTAAGAAGACAATTTCGGGAAACTTTCGCTCTTTGAGCGTTTATCGGTGAAACTTGTCCCATTCTACCGTATGGTAGTTGAAAATTTGGGTCGTTCAGTTGAAGTGGTTGTTGGCAAGAGGTGACTCGCCTCAGGAGGTTTTATAGTAATTAAATATGGATTTATAAGATAACCTTAATAATGAGTAATCGGGTGGAAACCGCCATTGAACAAATGTGCCGTTTTGATAGAAACCACAAGATGGCGGGGTAGTCTAATGAACGATCATCATTATTGTATGCTCAGTCATAAGTGTGGGGACCTCAAGGGGCTTTAATTAAACTGTAGGTAACAGTCATTATTTATATGGGAATTAGATGCAGAGAACGGTATGCGGTTTCTGAACGCTATATGGTCAATGAGAATAGTTCACCTGCTACATACGCCATCTATACCACAGAAAGGACTAAGAATTAAGCTGATTAGACTATTGGTAACACTGGACAACGAAGAAAAAATACATATTAATATCTACCATAATTGTTTTGACAGTTATCTCGGATATTAATGGAACTATTATTTGGAATAATCTTGAAAAGTTGGTTTAAAAATTAAAATCATGGATGGAACATAACCTTTGTTTAGCGAATAAATGGCAAATAAGTTCAAGTAGTAGATGAATAGGGCAATTTAAGGTGATATTTTTAGCCAAGTGATTTTTAAGGTTGTGTAGAAATTAAAATAAAAATGTTTTTGGAATTTTATTTGGGGTGCCGTGGGAAAAAATACTCTCCCCTAGTGTGCCGCAAGGTAAAAACACTGGCAGATATTGATTCAGGCAAAACAACAAAAACAATTTTTAATGATGATGTCCTCATAGGAAACCACATTTGAGGGTTTCACTTGGAGTCTTAGGGCCGACGGAGTGGCCGAGCGCATTAAATCGTGGCAGTTTGGACTGGTGGAAAACAGTCTGGATTGTGTGGTTGATAGTTCGATTCTCCGTCGGTGATATTATTCGAGCGAGAATAATATGTTTACATTAGTCTCATTTCACAATCATTCACCCCTCATCCAGATGTAGGAGCTCGTCCCCTAGCATCGGCGATTAGCCTCGTTGAAGAAATAGGCCGATGTAACATAAATAAATAAATTAAATAGTAAATAAATTGGAGTCTTAGGGTTCCAATACCATACCTCCGGATTCTGAGAAATATTTTGTTATCATCTTAGGTCTTCTTGCCATTCAGTTATTTTTCAGCCGCAATAAAATAAAAGTAGAACCTTATCTTGCTATTTCTTTCCTGGTTTTGTCACTTCGGGTTTGGCGTCAATAAATATGGAACTGGTACCTCTACCAACCTGATCCTGATGTTTCAATAGACCCATGTGGAGGTTCGTAATAAGATGAATTGTAATAAGTTAAAAATTCTGTAATTTTTTTAGTACGCCTATGTTTCTATTAGCTATTAGTAAAAGCAAAGGTCGTACCTTTTAAAATAGTTAATTCCAATATTAATAGTGATTTCGTGAATACCTAATTAATTCATCTGATCTATGATTATATATGAAGTGTGAAAGTAATAATAGCCATTGAGAAATCACCGTGCAATATTATCTATATTATTATTATTGTCAATCATATATTATACAAGCTAGTTAGTCTGTCAACAACAGAAAAGATAGTTACAACTTATATAAAATCAAAAGTAAAACTAACAAAATAAAACATAGCGCAAGAAGTCGACTACAAATCTTTCATAATCGAGGGTAGAGTTGTTTTGGATACTGAGATATGTTGGTATCAGGGGCAATAAAGCTACTGATGGAGCTACAAAGGCCGCTTGCTACCGAAACTGATGTGAATTTCCTATTTCCAGATGACGCAAGATCTCATCAAGCTTTTGGTGCTAGCTAAATGGCAGCATGAGTGTAACATAATAGTTGCGTTCGGTAACACACTCTGTTTACGCGGTGTACACCTTTTGCGTTCGTTTACTAAAAATTCCAAGGGAACTGAGTGAATGATTGAGCGTTTTTTAACTTGAATTTGGAGCGTTTGAAGTTAACTTCAAAAGCACCAAGTAGAAAGACGGAGAAGTTGGAGTACGTAACAAATTTTTGTGGTAAACTTCTAACAAATACAAATTTATAAAGCCTTAAAAATGGAAGGCTTAATTTATATATGTGAAATTTCCCAGTTTACTATTCCAGAACCACATGATACGCAATAAGTTTAATAACAATTAATAGTAAGTTTGTTGGCAATTCTTTAATTTTATTTTATTATCTTATTACAAAGTTCTTTCTGCAGGAATAATCGAAGGGAGGAACTGCCATCACATGCCTTCGTAAAGGCCATTGTTGATGGGCCCATGGACACCTCCTTCGAGGAGAAGAGCCTCCTGATTGTGAAACGTGGGACACAGACATGTCTGTGTCATACATTTTCACCGATTGTATTCAATTCGAAGATATCAATTAGATACTTGGCCTGTGCAACATTTTATCCATCGTCTTATGGTAGCATTTCGCAGGAATTGCCCACAGCGGCGGTTGACAGTAACGTCCAACCATATCGTCTGGCAGTGACTGGTGTGTATTTCGTTGAAACTGCTCTCCGTAGCGGCCAACGGTTCTACTAGAAGTAGTCAATTGGCTGTTAGTTTTGGGAGGGTAAACATCGCGATATTTTGATGGGTTTAGATATTATTATAGCTTTTTTTATTAAAGGAGGAAGAAGAGGATGGATGTAATTATACGCCTATCGTCAAGAACGGTATTAAATAAAATATTGGAAAGTACGGAAAGCGAAAGGTATTTTATCAATTTGATAAAAAGTCTGAGAAACGATGAAGACATGTTTAGGAAATTCTTCAGGCTTAACCCATCGCAGTTCCATTTTATTTAGTGTATGGTGAGGGATGATATATCACGGAAAGTTACCAATACAATTCAATCAGACAAGTTGTTCTTCGTCATGATAACTGAACCCTCTTCTCGACCTTATAAAATAATCAGTTACAATTTTACAAATACTAGTAAAAATAAATGACCCAAGGCTTCTTTTTGGTCGTCGATTGCTGACTGCTGGCCTGCTTCTACAACAGTCGTCACGAGGCAGTCGATATCGAGTAGTCATGACTTCACAGTCGCTGACGCTGAGCAGTTTCAGTGAAATAGTCCCCATTTAAAGTTACCACAGTCGGAGACTCCTAGGGCCGATTTCTGTAAGCTTATCCGAGTTTAATCTTTTGGTTAAACTCGGTTACAATATAAGAATCCCATAAGTAACCATAGCAACCATTTGGTTATAGTTAACTAAGCTTTGAGAAACCGGCCCCTAGCTGTTCCAGCGAAGTACCTTTAGGCGACGATAGAGTTTATATGGCTATATTTTTTTGCTTACCAATGATATATGTACGAAAGTGGAAATAAAAAAGCCTTTTGTAATAATAAATATACTGGAAACTGATAAAAACTAAAAAATAAATAAGCAAATGTTAATGTCAAACGATATCCGTACGCTTATGGTTAAATGCGTCATGTACAGATAGGGTGTACAAAGACTGTGAGATGAAATTACTAACACGAGAACGCATTCAATTCAAAAGCCTCATCATTTATGAAAGCTCTGTATATTTTTTTTAGTGTCCTGATTTCTTATTTTTATTTTTACGATATGCAAAACCTAAAAGACTTGTTTAGTTGGTATTATGAGAAGTAATGATTTTCTGTCATCATGAACAATCGCTGAATTGCATGTTTGGGTTGGTACACCTTCGCGATCCCAATAATTCACGTCGTTAGCTTTATTTTTAGAGCGAACTATATAGAAGCGAAATAACCCCAGACACAGT
This sequence comes from Liopterus haemorrhoidalis, assembly GCA_963971575.1. Classification (NCBI taxonomy): domain Eukaryota; kingdom Metazoa; phylum Arthropoda; class Insecta; order Coleoptera; family Dytiscidae; genus Liopterus; species Liopterus haemorrhoidalis. The sequence goes on from OZ020619.1 coordinate 42,503,501, forward strand.
AACTACTTTTCGCTAAAATTATTATACTTGTTCGAGATTCGGAGACAATTTATTCCCTTGTCTTTTAAAATTAGATTTAAAGTTTACAAAAATGTCACTCGAGATAGAGATCTTCGTCAATTACAATTACAATTGACATTTCGAAATGCAAACAAGTTTCTACAGCCAACTTGAATATTGGGATTGGAACAGCATTAACAGAGGCAGGAGAACGTTGTTTTGATAAGATAATAACTACACATTTCACCAAAAGCTATTCGTTATTTTATTGAAATTTACCTGATATAACATGATACCCCAATATTCGAAGATATAAATCCTCTCAAAGGCTTTACCATTATGTAATAAAATATACAGGGTTGTTGAAATTACAATACCCAATGCACAACTTTTTTATTATTAAAGATAGGGTATAGCTAACATTGAATTTGGAAGTTGCATGCTACTGCATGATCTATAATAGTCTATATTTAAAAACAAATTGACTGTTGACAAATAACAAATTTATAAGCTTAATTAAGTAGCATAAAAATTAATATTGTTGGAATAAATGGTAAACATTTTAAAATAGACTACGAGGTGTGTAAATTAAGTAACCGGACTGATTTAAAAAAATATATATATTCGATTAGAATTAAAATTCAATATTGTCCCCAACAAAATAACTTCCTTGGGACGCCACACAGCGCTGGAGATGGTTCTTCCAATCCTCATAGCAGTGCTGGAACTCGGATATTGGAATAGCGTTCAGCTGGTCGGTTAAAGACGTTTGTATGTTTTCGAGTGTCCCAAAATGACGTCCCTTGAGGTGATTTTACAATCTTGGGAAAAGGAAAAATTCACAAGGACTCAAGTCAGGCGAATAAGGAGGCTGAGGAGCCACAGGAATGCTTTTACTGGCTAAAAACTCGTTTATTGAAATTGCTGTGTGACAAGGCGCATTGTCAAATTTTTCTCATCCCCAATTCATTGGTCAATATCTGATGAACGATAGTGTGAGTCAAATTCAACTCTTCCCCGATCATTCTGACTGTTAACCGACGATCTGAACGCACAAGAACCCGGATTCTGTCGATATTTTCATCGGTTCTTGAAAATGAAGGCCTTCCGCTGCGTGATTCATCATCAATCAACTTTCTTCCTTCTGAAAATGCCTTAAACCACCAAACTGGGTTCTTAACGAAACACTGTCTCCGTAGGTCTGCTGAAGTTTTGCAAAATTTCCGTTGCACTGTGCCCAAGTCTGAAGCAAAACATGATAGCACACCGTTGCTCGAAATGAATGTCACTCATTTTTAGAACGCACTAGAAAAAACTGTTTCACGAAAAAATCGCTACGGACAACAAAATTACTCTAGCGAGTTCAAACTCGTACTGAAGGTGTATCACATGTTCACCTGCCGCCCGTCCAAGTCCCGCGTACCAAATGTTACCAGATCAAACGCTATGTTGCCTATGCGTACTATATTGCAATTATCCAGAGGCAGACTGGTATTGACGAATCGGACCGGTTTTTTTATATTTAAGCGGAACTAACAGAGGCGAATTAAGCGGTGGGCGGACTGGGCGGCCGCCCTGGGCACACGAAGTCGAGGGGGGGGGGGGCACCGAGGCTTATATACAAATATTTCCATTCTATTTAAAATAATAGAGGTCCCATTTTAGTTTTACCGCCCAGGTCCCCAAGCAACTTAATCCGCCACTGGGAACTAAATGGGATTTTTGTTTTATCAGGTTGTAACGAGCTCCGTGATTATTTCATGTTTCATGCTGGCAGTCAAAATCTAAATGTCAAAAGGAAAAAGTAACATATTTTGAAAAAAGAAAAGTTTTTTAACATAAGTCCATCAATTATAAAAATAGTTATATAGTTTAGGTAAAATAAACTAGTTTATTATAAATATTCATTAATTTTGAATCATTATCAAATATTTTATTGGTCTTTTTTATAAAATATTCTAATTTAGGAATATATTCGGTTCGGTGGGCAATTTGTATCGACTAAATATTTCGTTTCCATCGAGTAATCAGCACTTGTGATCAAGAAACAGCTGTGCAACCCCATTTAGTCTAGTGGCAAGCGTTTAGATTTGTAATCGATTAGAGACGGGATCGAAACTGGGAAGGGCTGATGTGAAAGCAATTTTTGTAATGTGCGTATCGTATATTTTAGAAAAAGGGGTCTTTGTGTTTTAGAAATACTAAAGTGTACCTTTCTTTCCTCTCACCAGACAGAAAATAATACAGTTAGAGTATAAGGTATATGTGTAGATTTTATAGAAAATAGAATAGTAAGAAACAATTATGAAAGGGCACTTTTTTTCGTTTGACAAAAAATTCCGTATAAGATTTACTAATTTTAATTGAGGACAGACTTGAATAAACATGTGTGATTAAAAAAAAATTAGTCACCGTAATAGCGAATGTCTGAATAAATTTGGAACGTTAGAACTGCTCACATAACTTTTGACAATACATAGCTTGTTTATTTATTTATATATTTATTTATTTATTTATTTTATATAATAATAATAATAATATTCTTTATTTCCTATAGCAGTGTTTCTCAACAGGTGGTCCGCGTACCACCAGTGGTCCCCAGAAAAATTTTAGTGGTCCGCGAAAGTTTTTGTGTTTTTAAAAAATCATTTGCAGTTTTTAAAAAAAAATTATGCACATATTTTATGTAAATAATTAATAATTTATTTTCTGTAAATTTTCTGTGATTTTCTACAAATAAAATAAATGTATTTAGTAGCATATTAAATATATTTGTTTTCTTGCAAGAAATGGACCAACAATTATTATTAGTGGTCCGCGTTACCTGATTTTTAGGGTTTTGTAGATATGACCAAATGACTTATACTGTCATTTTGTCGTCTGTCTGTCTTTCTGTCTGTCTGTCGGTTCGTTAAAAATTGTAGCCAAACGGCTAAACCTAGAGAGTTGAAATTTGGCATGCTTATAAAACTCTTTGATCCGCACATAGAAAAATACTAAAACATCTAAAATACATATTCCCCTAAAAATATAAACAACTATCTGCTAATCGAAAAAAAAATTTTTTTTTTTAATTCTGAGTAGGGTATCAAAATAAAGCCCTTAGTACGTGGATTAACGATCAAAATTTTATTTTTGCAAAATAAATTATATTGATGCGATTTTTTCCAAAATTGTGCATAAAAAAATTGTCCCACATCCTGTAGCCCAGATGGTTTAAACTAAAAATCTGAAAAAATTCTAAGTAATGTACATTTGTGTGAACCGGAATAGTACAATAGGAATTTTTGATCAGATTATGTTTTCGAAAAATAACGCATTTTTTATATTTTTTGCTTGGCCATGTATAAGCAGTTCACTTTTGTAAGAACAAACTAGATCTGGTTATTTTGGTGATTTTTATAGTGTATTACTGACTTTTAGAAACTTGGTTATATTGTAAAAAAGGCTTTATAGTTTTGGGTTATGTTTGTATTATTTTAGGTTAGTATTATATTTACAAAATATTTAAGATGTCACTATTCAAAATAAAATATGACCAATGATATTTTCTTAAATGACATATTTATAATCTGACTTTTCAAATTATTTTTCTGTAATAATGACATACAGTTTCAGAGGTGCAAACTATTGAAAACATAATTTCCTCTTAGTTTGTTCTTACAAAAGTGAACTGCTTATAAAATATTTAATAACTTATGTAACAAAGTAAACCAGCGTGCTTTCATGGTTAGCCATTACCAGCAATGGGTAGCGCTCTCGCGTTCTAATTTGCAAACTAGGGTTCCGGTCTCGAAACAATTTTATTTTTTGTTTTTTTTTTTTTAATTTGTATTTTTTTAATTTTGTTTAAATTATTTTTTCAAAATTCTAGTTATATTTGGACAAATGTTGCATTTAATTTTTAAAAGCTTAAATTTAATTGCTAGTGGAAATTGTTGAAATTGAATACACGAAATCAGAGGGACGGAGTTATGACATAGGCGAAATTTTTAAAATCTTACTGAACCTTGCTATATAAAAAAAATACTGCACATATTTAGAAACCTAAATAATGGTATTAGGCATTCGAATTAAAATTAACAAAAAAATATATTTTAACATAAAATTTGTTTTGGCATCCCAAATAATCATCATTCTGTTATTTAATACTTTCGAAACCCTGAAATGTGTGAAAATACACACTTCACATAATTTTTTTTCCGTCTAAGCCTTCCCCCAAGAATAATTCCTGGGTATGCGCTTGTGTCATACACTTTTGTTTTCAAGTTGATTGGGTATCCTGGTTTTTTAATTACGAATCCTAGCTCCTCAAATGTCCAGCTGAGTCTCACTCTACAATAATACCACTAAAAATTGTATTGTTTCTTTTAAAGGGACTTTAGAACGTTTTGTTAAACCAGTCTTTAATGTATTATTTACCTGATTTTTTGTTAAATTCTTCAACAATAATACCACCATAAATTTTAATTGTTTTTCACGATAAATTGCTTTTAATTTAGATGGTTTCAAGCCCTCATTTATGTTATGAATTAAATAGGTTTAAAATTTTAATTTTGCGTGTTTAATATTAAATGAAAGTAAAATTAGAAAAAGCTTCGCTTGAATTACTTTATTACCTTCACTTTGTATTGTTGTTACTTTCCGTTAACTATTACTGCAAAAACAGATAAGGTTTTTGTTAATTGTTTAATATTTTCTCATATAACAATAAGTTTATTATTAATAATATTATCTAATCATTTTTTTACATAGTGTTAGATAATGCTATTGTATTATTTCTAATATATATTTTTGTTTCCAGGTAAATACAAATTTGAATACACGTTTTCCAGTCATGGTGAGTTTTATAAATAGGTCAAGTTCCGGGTCATCTACTTACAGCGTTTTGGACTTACGAACATTTTAGATTTCAACAGATTTCCGAATTTGTGTCGCTTGCTTTGTAGATATTTTTCTTTATCGGCATGATTTTACCGTTTTTTGGCTATAGTATTTCCAAAATGAAATGGCTACCCGCACTTATTGATTCCAATAATGGCTGACAGTATAACCATTATACCTGCTGAGTTTATGGTTCTATTAATATTAGTTACCAGGATCGTAATAATTATTTAAAATAAACGTGTTTTATTATATGCTATTTAGAATGAACTGTATATACTCACATGACATTCCTTCACATTTTTATCAGGCTTAGGACCGGCTATATTTGAATTATAAAAATAGGCATCTTTAAAAATCGTTTTGTTTTAAAGTCTTTATAGTCAATATTAAATACTGCTAATTTCCTAACTAATTTCGCAGATATTATTATTTTTTTATTTGTTGGCTTCAGTAACGGTTATTGGCCAGGAATAAATGAAGAGATCTTTAAAATAACGTTTATAATTTGATATTTGTTAATTTTAGATAGTTGTAAATAATTTCATAAATATCTAGAGCAGGGTTTTTTAAACTTATGTAGTCCGAGGACCTCCTCTTGAACAACGGACCATTGCGGACCCCATCCCAACCCTAGGTATTTTACGTCGTTCTTGAGATTTTATTTCTGACTCAATAATCTCATAGGTATTACGTTATAATAAATATTGGTAAAAATGTATAGTTGGTTATTTTAAAAAACGGTCTTGTGCATTTATAGAGATGGACTTTTTTATTAGCATATAGAATAAAAAACATAAAATGAATAAAAATAGTAGTAAAAAGAATTAAAAAAGTTACAAATTATAATACGTTAAACTCATACAAACATTTCTTGGTCAAATATTGGTCAAAATAGATCTTATTATAATATGTTTTCTGTAAATAATTTGCAGTTGAATAAAAATAATTAAATGTTTACTAATTATTGTTTAGTTATGTCAATAACTAGTTAGGTAACAAAAAATATAAAAAGTCTTGATCATTGTATTATTGTATACCTATATTCCGGAAAACTAATAGAGGAAAATACATTATTGAAACCATCGTACTGCATTTCGTAAATAAAGTTTTCAATGCGTCGTTTTTATAGCGTTATATTTTTGATAAAAAAGTGAATTGTTCTTTTTTTTGTCGCACTTATTTTACAAATTCAATGCCGATAGTGAAACGAACTTTTTATACGCTATTGATAATGTTTACATTTTTTTCTCGTTTATTATTGAATTCTGAAACAACATTTTGATTGAATTAAAGGTTTTTTTAGAGTAAATTGATTTTAAAAATTATAATTCTGACTGACATGAAGTTTTTTTAAAAATTATATTATGCAAAATGTTTGACCCCATCCAAATAAATGATAAATGGGGAAGCAGCAAGAATACATATACCAGAGAATTGTATTAAGGGAATTTTAAATTTAAATCGAATAGATGTAACACTAGTTCAATTGAAGTTTCTTAAAAATCATTAAGAATATTATTCAAATTTATAATCCTATTCTTTCTAAATTTTAATGGTTGTTATACTTGTTTGTTAGTTAATTTACAACGTTCATAGCGTGCATACATTAACAACATGGCACTTTGGCGAGCATTTGATTTTGAAGAAATTCCTAATTTCAGTACTGAAAATAGTGAATCTGTGCAAGGTTCTGATACTGAACGTTTATAAAAAGTTAGTTTCGGAACGTAATAACAAACCTATACTTAGAACTGCGGAATTAACTAGTGTTCCATACAGAACAATTCAACGTATCATTGTTCGTGGCAAAAATCAGCAGAGAAAACGACCCGATTTACAAGTTTTCAAGAAAATAGATTTATATCTAAAACAATAATAAATAAAATATACGACTTTTATTCGAAAAATATAGTGCCGACTGTGCATCTTTCAATAAAAAATCAGCTGTGGCCACCACAGGACCGACCGCCATCATAAAGTACTTATATAAATTACATTCTAGCAGCAGAGTAGAAATAACTTGACCTAATATTTTCTAACAGAGATATTATTTATCATGACCATGGAAACGTTACATGTATATATGAAAAAATTGAGACTTCGAAAAATTTTACAGAAATTATTCGAAATTTTTCGTTTTATCAAAAAACGTCTCAAATAAAAGTTATTAGTTATTGCTTTTATATCAACTTTTGTTTAATAATTTTTTTCGAGATATTTTTGTTGTGAAATATTTGTCTTAAAATCGACACGAGTAAACTCCTATTTTTAGTCAACCGATTTTTATCAAAAGTTGATCAACTCGTGCCATTGATAGCAGAAGCTTAAATATGAAGTTTCATAAAAATCCTTTCAGCCGAATTTGCTCTGTATGTGTACACAGACAGACGGACAGACAGACAGACGGACAGACAGACCTACAGACATCATGCTAAAAATAGTCAAAACGTTATGTAGGGACCTCAATTCGGGGAGATCCATCGAAATCTCGAAACGTCAAAATTGGTATGATCACAATACCTCCCTTATATATGTTGGTGGTCGGTAAAAAGTTGGAAGAAGACTGAATAGAATTTCCATACAAAGTTAGCCATATGTATTATTATTAATAAGTGGCCAGGATTTATTTTTGTTGCAAAAAAAGATTTTTGTTTGTGCAAATTAGCAGTATTTAATATTGTCAATTTCAATCCGTTATACACCTACACTCGAATATTTCTTTAAAAAACACTACATTGAAACACACATGTACTCGTGGGGGTGTCACTGGCCATTTGAACCCGTGTCCTTGTACTCCGTAGGTAACTGTATTACCACAGAGTAACGACAGGTTTCACGTCCTTATTATCTAATATAAAAGAGTATATTTTTCAGCTGATGAATTTTTATTTGACTTTTATTTGTAACATTTAAAATTCCTCTATTTTTCCGCTGAAAAGAAAAACATTCCAGGCAGCATTTATATATTAGTCTAACTCAATTTTTTCTCCCTTATAAAATTTTATTAGAGCATAATACTTTATTCTTTTGTGCCAGTTAAGTTAAAATAGTCTTTTCCGCGTTACGACTCCTTGTATAGAAATCCCTCGAGTATTTCTAACTTAATAATGTTTGGGCGATGATGTTAGTCGTGTTTTTAACATGTCTGATCTACTTCCATATAGGAAATTTGATTTCACAGATAGCTCTTCGTTGTTTCTTTTTTCTACCGCAAGGCTTGCTTAAAATGTCCTTCCTACTCCTTCTTTCTTACCCCGGTTACACTCACTCCACTATCTCTCTCTCCCTCGTTTCAATCACTATCTCACTTCATCTCTTCTTCTTTTTCTCCACGAGAATCTCATGAGAATTCTACTCTAATTCCATGATGTTGACAGTGTTATTGGTTTTTCTAAGTACACGTCAGATCCATTCAATTCAACCAAGTTTGATTCCAATATAAGACTTTTTGTTTGACTTACAACACAGATAATTGTATTTGGTTTAAAGATTTACAAAAATTTTAGGATGGTACTTTAGTTTTACAAGGAAGTTTCAAAGAAAAATATTGCGTCAAAGAGTTTTTAAGCTTGCCTCGTACAATTGAAAACTAATGCCTCCATGGCTATAATTTTTTTGTAATTGATATATGGTTTGCATATAAATGTGAAATAATAGTATAAACTGTCCTCTACGCACTGATATATTCACTTTGCCACATAATCGCCATTGACAGTAATACATTTACGCCAACGTGGTACGAGTTTTTCAAGTCCGTCACGGAAAAAGTCTGAAGACTTCCCATGGCACCATTTCCGCACCTTTGCATCCGAAGAGAAACGCTTGCCCTTGAGATGTTCCTTAAGTTTTGGGGAAAAAGTCAAGGCGCAAGATCTGGGCTATAAGGTGGATGAGGTAAACCTGCCTTTCATCACATGCAGACACTGCTCAGCAACTGCGTGCCCGATCATGGACATCCGTTTCAGCAGGACTTGCGTCTTTCACAGTCCTTACCCACCTCTTAACAGTACTCACATCAACACACGCCTCACGGTAAACGGCACTTAACCTTCGATGCATATCAATGGGCGCTACACCCTCCGCAGTAAGAAATTCAATGACAGCTTGTTGTTTTAACCGCACATCCATGCCGGCCGCCATGTTTAGAACTGTCATGCGCAAACGCGATGTTGCTGGGAATCTCCGCTAGGAGGACTTATGTACAGATACTTAAGGTAAATGGCAAACCACTTTTGACACGGTCTGGCCCGTCATTATAGAAGTTATGGTCATGGAGGCATTAGTTTTCAATATGCCCTCGTAGTACACGATGCAATTTCTCGTTTTGTAGGTCTCTTTTCCTCCTTCTTGAGAGAGATATTCTTCTCTTCTATATTATTTATTATTATTATTATTATTATTATTATTTTTGTGTATAAAGCTACATTTTTTGTTTATCTTAAAAATATATTTAAAGCGCCCACACAAAATGTACTTTTTGAAATATTAGTCATTTTACGTGTTTTTTTTTTTTTTTTTATTCAAAAATGGTAAACCGTAGCTTGTAATGGAGATTATTTTTGTGATCCACGGATCAAAATACATATCTATACACATTTTAAAGTAAATCAGAGAGAAAAAAATTTTGCCCAAAAATTGAAAAAAAATTTAAATTTGATCAAAAATTTTCCAACTCCGATTTTAGCCAAAATATAGTTTTAAGCTAATTTTGGGGTGAGGATTATGAAAAAAATATTCAAAAAAATCATCCTTTCCTGGTTTTTGAGTTAGAGCCGTTTTGGGTGAGTTTTTTGCCTATAATTCCAAAACTTTTGCCCAAACTTCAAAATGGACCCAATTTTGTTGATCTATGGCCAAAAATACATATTTATACCAATTTTCAATAAAATCGGAGACAAAAAATTTTTGCTCGAAAATCGAAAAAATCGTAAGGGGTACGATTACCTTACGATTTTTTCGATTTTTGGCCATTTTCAAAGGTTTTGTTTGTCGATTCGTATTTATTGTAAAAGTTGGGTTATTAAGGCCCCAATTTTTTTCTAGACTAAACAATATACTAAGATTTCAAAAATTCAAACCGTAGTTCTTTATATTTTATAGTTTTTAAGATAGAATTTTTTGAAAAATCAAAAAAAAATGAAAAATTAAAATTTTGCAAAAAAAAATTTTGTTTGGTATTTGCTTCAAAATGAGTCCTATGACCCTTTAGGGCATTAGGATTTCAAAAATTTCAACCGCAGGTTTTTATCTCATGTAAATTTGGAGATACGGTCTTTTGAAAATGAAATATTTACAAATTTTCAAAATTACACGGATCAAAAAGGTGTCAACAAAGGAAGGCCCTATTTTTTTATCAAAGTAGAAAAAATTCTGTAGTTTTCAAAAATTCAATCTGCAGGTCCTTATATTTTATTGTTATTCGGTTTTTTTTTAATTTCAAAAAAAGAATTGAAAAATTTAGAATTTCGCAAAAAATTCTTAGGCCATGCAGGAGCTCTTGGGCACACAGGGTTTGGGAAAAATTTGAATGAAGACATCAATATGTACTTTTATTTAGTGAAATCAAATATAAGTGAAATGATTACTATTTTGAGAATTGGACTTACGTTAATGATGATGGTTTCTTCCGGGATTTCTGTTGTGCAAAATCTTCTATTATATCCTCAAAGCCTAATTTTTGAAGGATATCACTTTTTATGCACATGATTGACAAATTAGTAAGTCGTTCTTATAACATAGTCGTTCGTAGTTCATTTTTTATTCTTTTTAGCCATGAAAATGATCTCTGCTACAATTGGTGACCATTAAGCAAAGGAATATCCTTGTAGCAACTTCCACATTCGGGGAAATTTCTTCTAATTTATCTGCTTTTATTAGCGTATGTAAGGCTGAAATACTTATGTCCCCCGATTCATTTGCAAGGTTTTTTAATAAATGTTGTAAAATTGTAGTAAATTGCACTAAAAATTGAGCTCCTCCTTTTTCCGTGTAAACGGCGACCTCCGCGATAGTGATAGTTTAACCATACCTGTCTTAAGACCGGTTTCTGAAAGATCAGTTAAGTATAACCAAAGGATCAGAAAATGGTTGCTATGGTTGGTTATGGGATTGTTATATTGTAATCGAGTTTACCCAAATGGTTAAACTCTGCTAAGCTCTCAGAAACTGCTAGAGTCCAGGTGTATTACGGAAATTACTAAAATTAACCAGACGATGCCAATTTGTCGCTATTATTCTGTTTCAAATCGTTAGAATTTCACATGATTTCTTCTAATTGTAGACTATCATTAACTAATTGTTAATTTCGTTGTCAGTACTACTGTTTGTATTCCCGTATAATGAAGTACTTCCGTTACACAGTGCTCCACTGTTAAGTAGCACTGGTATGCATACAAAGCATTGCCAAACCATGATGGTCAATGTAATCCCATCCATACACGGCTGAAAATCAATAGAGGCCAATGTTAATACATTGTATGACACTCGGGTGTTGATGAGTCGAATGACAACGGTATGTTTGAGTGCCACTGGTTGTGTCGGTGGGCGGCGCCCTGGGTTCAAAGGCCCTGCTATTGACATTTCCTGCGTTCTCAACATTGCCGGTTGCGTTGCATATACTTGAAGGGGAAAACGTCAGCTCTGTCTACACAGTGACAATGCTGTAGATTTTTACTTTGATGTTTTTTTTTTTTTTTCATTGCGAATAAATTTTGATTTATTTATTTTTTAAGGCGGATGATTTGATACGGTTTGAAACATTTGGAATTTGAAAAGTGATTTTTAAATGGGAAATTTTTGGCTGTGTTAATTTTGCAGAACGAAATATAAAACATGCGAAGGTTATTTATTTTTTTTGCGTGAGAATAAATCGACCTATATCACTCTGAATAAGAAGACATGTAGTTTTTGATTGATTTTATTCAAATAATATTATGCTGTTTTATTGCTTTTCAAAATATTCGCCATTAAGATTTATGCACGTTTATACTCTTTTCACACTAGATCTTTAAGATCGGATGTTAAAGTGAATGTATCTTTAAACGCTAATGTGAAACCGTATGGTCTCGTCTAAATACAAGCGATGTTTAAGACAGAGATCTGCGTCTTAAACTTCGTCCGCATTACCAACTTAATTTCTATTATAAAAAAATACTTCTTGAATTAGTGCTGTCAACATTTTATATTATCATAAACAAGAATACTGTATTATATCGACGTTATAAGAAGTTTATACTTATTGTTATAATAAAATTATTTATTTTAATAATGTGTTTAATAAAATACAGAGCTAAAATAATTGAGATAAAATGTATCGACTTACATGTTAATACAGGTGTAATATATTCTTTATTGTAGTGTGTTTATTGTAGAATGAAATAAAATATCCTTAATTGTTTATAATAATTCAAAATGTGCGTCTGCGCAGACAGTTCAAAACTGGTAATTTCATGACGGTAACTTAAGGACAAAATTACTGTAGCTGATGACAGCACCAGAGATTTAAACATCAAGTGTGAAAGCATACCGATCTTAAACATCGGTGAACTTTAAGTTCACTCGTCTTAAAGATCTAGTGTGAAAAGGGTATTACATGCGTTCAAACCAATTCTCGAAACATTTTTTCGACTCTGAAGTTGGTATCTCAACAACAAGGTTTTCGAAGGCTTCAACACCTTTTTGATATGATGAAAATCGCTGTCCACGCATTTTTTGTTTGACATTGGGGAACAAAAAAAAAAGTCGTTAGGGGATAAATCAGGTGAATACGGGCAATGAGACATTAATTGTATACCATTTAGCATTAACTGTTCTCCGATCCTCTAAAGCAGGGATGGGCAAATCTTTTGGCTGTCGGAACTAGAGATGGGAATTTCGGCTCAGTTTGCGGAACCGAATCAGTGGAGGTCGTTCAGTTTGTTGAGCCGGTTCATTGATCCAGCTCAGTGATCCGGTTAAGTAAACATGTTTTCGAGACACAGGTCGGTCGTTAGTTCGTAGGTAGAACGTCGCTTAGAGCCGGTTCTTGCAATATATGAACTGTAAACATGATCCCGAGACACAGGTCGGTCAGTCGTTCGTAGGTAGAACGTCGCTTAGCGCCGGCTCTTGCTTAGACCCGGTCAGTTGTCGGTCGTTCGCTCGTAGGTAGACGTCGCTTAGAGCCGGCTCTTCCTTAGACCCGGCTCTACCTTAGACCCGGTCAGTTGTCGGTCGTTCGCTTGTAGGTAGACGTCGCTTAGAGCCGGCTCTTCCTTAAACCCGGTCAGTTGTCGGTCGTTCGCTCGTAGGTAGAACGTCGCTTAGACCCGGTCAGTTGTCGGTCGTTCGCTCGTAGGTAGAACGTCGCTTATCCTCGGTTCTTATCTAACATTTTTGAAACAAACAATTCACTTTATGTACCTACTGTATTTTAAACCAGATGTGTTAAGTTTATGGCGATGTTTATTGCCCTTATAAATCGGACATCTGGGATTTGGGCAATATTTTTAATATTTTTATATAGTATGGTTGTAAGAAAATACAGACTAAGCCTATTAGTTTCAAATAAACTGCCCTACAAATTGATGACAATAAATAATACAATTTATGATAACACATTACAAGCCGAGTTCTCGCGAAGTTCAACATGACATCGATCCAGATCCGGATCACTCCGGTCACTGCTCACAATCGCCCGACCAATCGTATCCTTGAAACTTGAAACTATACAGTGTGCCGAATTGTGCAGTGCCTAGGTTGAAATTTTCCCTTACACCAATCAACACGAGCCTTTTTTTGAGTTTCGATCAAATTATGCGGAATCCATCGAAAACAGATCTTTTTCACAGCTAAATGTTCATGCAAAATCGAATGTATTGCAGTCTGTGATATCCCAAAGGATGCCTCTATCTCACGGTAAGTCACATGCCGATCTTCTTCAATCATTTTGCGCACAGCATCGATGTTTTTTTGAATCACAACCAATTTTGCTCGACCTTCACGAGATTCATCACTGACGGACGCACGACCACGACTAAATTCTGCAAACCAATTGTAAACAGTCTTTTTGGATGGTGCTTCATTACCAAAAGTTGAACGAATCGAATCTATGCATTGTTGTTGAGTTAGGCTTTAACTAAAATCGTAAGAAATCATCCAACGGAAACCTTCACGAGTAATATCCATTTTTTCACAAATTTTGACAGCCAGTGTTTTGAAGTTTCCCAGAAAACTGATTTGTTCATGATTTGCTGTCAGCACTTTTTAAACAGTCAAAAATCCTTCAGACAGTGTTAAGTTTTTCAACAATTTCACCTTGAATATAAAACCACAATCTACCGCATTTTAAAATAGTCACATATGTTTGTTAGTGTCATTACATCATATCTGTTCACAAGTATTAGTAATGTTTATACATATTGTCATAGAATGTCTGTGCAGTTGGCATAATGCCATTGCAAGCCACTCTCACAACAATCACAATTTGGCACGCTCGTTTCATTACTGTTTAACTTCACTTCGGTCTCTATTACATTACGTATAATATTTCTCGGCAAATTTGCCAAATAATTGCCAGCACACGTCATGAGAGATCCTATCGACGTCGTTACATTACAAGGTTTTAAATGGAAAAATATATATAAAATTACTTTTTTAAATGTAAAGGGTAGAAGTGAAGGTGAAATTTACATTTTTACATGAATGTTAATTCGCTATTATGGAAAAAGTAAATCGATCTTTAGTTCTAAAGCTGCGTTCAGAGCTCTTAAATTCGTCGACTATAAGCTATGACTTGTGCACTGTTGATTGTCACTACAAGTTTGTCATATGGCAACGCGAGCAACCGTTTTAGAGCTCTAAATTTAATATGTTTTACGTTGTCGATTGTCGATAATTTTAGTTAGTTAGTTGTTTTAATGAGACTAGGGTTGTACATTGAAGTCGCTTACTATCGATGTTGAAAAAACATCGATGTATCGGAAACATCCATGTTTTATTAATATTAAAAAAAGCTATTTATTTATATTATATAGGTTTTATTTAATTATGTAAAGATAAAATACGAAAAAAGTAACATATAATACACAAAAAGCATTTATTAGATTTTGAAATAGAAATATTCATTGTCATTAGATATTTTTTTATACATTGAAGTTGACTTTTCCTGAACAAAATGATCAAAAGCTTCAATCAATCGGTAAAAGTAACTAGAATTGAAAATCTAATTCCGCTTAAACCAAAAAAACAGACCTTACTATTTTTACATTTCTAAAATGAAATATTGGATTTTATTACAATACTAATATAGTAATCTTAATGTTAATTTTATATTATTTAACATAAAAATAACACTGTCATACACAATTATTTTTATGCCGGTCGCTATGGCGTAGTGGTCAGCTCATTTGACTACCAACCTAGGGGCTCGGGTTCAAATCCCGGTTATGGCATGGAAATTTTCTCAAACAAAAATTGTCCTGGCTAATTGCCACAGTAGCAAAGGCCATTAAAAATTAAAAAAAAAAAAAAAAAAATTATTTTTATACTTTTTTAAGTTGAAATAAAGTCTGTTCCTTTGGTTTAGGTGGAACTAGATTTTTAATTCTTCTAATTACTTTTACCGATTAATTGAAGATTTTGATCATTTGGTTCAAGAAAAGCCAACTTCAATATATAAAAAAATAGCTAATGACAACTTACAAAAATCCAGGGATTGGAGGAATAACAACTGGGAAAGTGTCAACATGACAAAAAGAAAAAGTGTGTTGGCGTCTTTGGTCGTTCGCATTGTTTGCAAAAATTAGAAGTTTCTTCTTATTTTTTCGTATTCTGCTAACTGCTAAGAAGAATAAGAACTAAAACTATTAGTATTGTTATATCACAATAGATGGCGCTTATATTTTGTGTACTAATTTTAATAAAAATTGAATTTTTAAGATTCCTGCGCCTCTAGCGGTAGTTTCTGAATTTCAAAGTTTAAACATCGACATCGGTAGTAGACATCGATGTTTTATCGATACTATCGCCAGCTGACCATCGATGGTAAAAAAATCGATGTTTTTAAAACAAACATTGATGTTTTCGATACATCGATGTTTTTTTCCCATCCCTAATATAAATACACTGGCTATCTCAGTCTACATTGAAGAAAACGTTACATTGTATGCCTTTACATAACCTAACAAAATACAAATGCGCCGATTACAAGAAATGTCGCCTAAAATTACAAAGACGAACAGTAAATATGATCAATTTAGGTAATTAAGTTAGTAAAAAGAATAGAAAATATATAAAATCTTATTATTCCGTTAATCTTATCCGTCCTAAATCGCCAATTCTTCTTAACTCGGTTTGCTGATGCTGTCTAACTTGTTTTAAAAAATTTAATAGACCCTACAAATCCGTTACATTTTTTTCAACAGGTTTCATATCATTTTTGTTTTTTTTTTTCAATATCGGATTCAGGTTTTAATATAATTGCGCTCTTCTTTTTTGATTTAAATTTTTGTATTGTTGGCCTTTTATAAAGGGATTTTATATTAATATTCGGGATTTATAAATATCCATTTTGACCCTACCTAAATCCAATTCTTATTCCTGTACCTCATCGTTTAGGAAAATTGAAAAAAGTATTCAAATTAAGAAATTTAAACATATTCTAGGCTACATCATCAGAAATGCGGTAGGTTTTATCTCTTCCTAAATATTAATGCCTTAGTAATGTTATGGGTTTATGGAATTTTGAGCGTTAAATGAATTAGTGTTAAATGTGATCATTTCAGTAGTACGTAAATAGGGATAGTTCTCGACCGCAGGATATTATTATCGTAATGAAGGTTCGGACACAATTATGACCGTATTTATAAACGTCCATTATTGTTTAACGTCTCGTTACATCAAAATGTACCTTAAAGCCAAGATTATTAAAGTATAAGGTTATCTTGTAACTTGTAGTAGTGGGGGTAAATAGAGATGCTACGCGTCATCTGTATACTAACGGGACGTCAGTCTTTGTTTATCGTATATGTTATATACAGGTGAAGTTTTAATTTTGGCTATAAATATAAAAATATCGTTTAATTTTTTACTTGTTTTAATTTATTTTTTCTTCGAACGGAATGTTTCTTCGTTCAAATTAAATTTACTTACTTTCATTTTTGATATGAAGAAAATAATAAGTGAAATATTCCAATATTTTAGTTTTAGTGTGTAACTACCCTAATATTCATCAAATTGAAAAAATGCATATAACAAATAAAATTTATTTTCTTATAAATTTTTATTGTATAGTTTTTTCTGTTAAGGTAGTTTTGTTTATAAAGGAAATATTTTAAATTTAAAAAAAATATATATATCTGTTAGGTTCCGGTTTTCGTTCCGGCAAAAATAAAGGTTTTTTTCGGTTTTCGGTTCAGTTCCGAGTGATAAATTTTTAAATGCATTTATTTGTAGAAATTAGAAATTTATTTTCTACTCTAATTTAAAAGAACATTTTATTCCTTATTTTGTAATAATCATACCAAGGCCGCCAGGGGGGGGTTCTGGGCGTTCATCCCTTTTCCGAAATAATAGAAGCGCATTTTTTATTACTTATCATTTAAAAAATTGCGATTTTTTTCTGCTCATCAGTTTAAAAAATAATCTTAAATAAAATGTATTTTATATTTTGGTTCACTTCAATAAACATTATCTGAACCGAAATAAACCGTTATTTTTTTTTTCGGTTCAGCTCCGATTTTCGTTCCGACAAAAATAAGGTTTTTTTTTCGGTTTTCGGTTCAGTTCTGGTTCGAAGCCCTGTTTTTTTATACCAGTTTTGACTCAGAAACACCCGCTAAGAAAAAAAAAATTCCTCTTCTTCTTTTTAGGGTTTTGTAGGTATGACCAAAAAACCCTTATACCGTCATTTTGTCGTCTGTCTGTCTGTCTGTCTGTCTGTCTGTCTGTTCGGTTAAAATTGTAGCCAAACGGCTAAACCTAGAGAGTTGAAATTTGGCATGCTTATACAACTCTTTGACCCGCACATAGGAAAAATACTAAAACATCTAAAAAACATACCCCCCTAAAAATATAAACAAATATGTGCTCATCGAAAACAAAAATATTTTTTTTAAATTCTGAGTAGGGTATCAAATGAAAGCCCTTAGTACGTGGATTAATGATCAAATTTTTATTTTTGCAAAATATATTATTTTGATGCGATTTTTGCCAAAAATGTGCAAAAAAAATGTTGTCCCACACCCTGTAGCCCAGATGGTTTAAACTAAAAAATTCTAAGTAATGTATATTGGTGTGAACCGAAATAGTATAACAGGAATTTTTGATCAGATTATGTTTTTGGAAAATAACGCATTTTTTGTGGTTATTGGTTCACAAAGTACAAAAGTTATACCAATGTAAGACACTCACATGCATGGCGTGCGATGGCTACATGCGTTAGAGCACTCTTAAACTGGCTGGAAAACGAAGGGTTTCGAGTTCGAGTACGGAGTGAATTTTATTTTTTCTGTTTTTTTTTTGCATTTTTATTATGTTGAAATTATTTTGTCAAAATTCTAGTTATATTTTGACAAATGTTGTATTTAATTTTTATGAGCGTAAATTTAATAACCATTCTTCTTATTATATGATTAACAGACGATAAATTATTTTAAAAATATCGTTCATTTGCCGTGATTACTACAAAGTAAAATTTGTCCTACACACTCAGCATACCGCCTTCACTTATTATATACCTGCGAAACCCTGAAATTTGTGAATATTCACACTTCACATCAATTTTTTAATTTAGATTCTGTTAAGTTCTCCCACGTCAATGCCTTGATCCACTGCTGACGCTTTTTAATTCACGGTTTATATTTATAGTTTAATATACTTGGAAATCGATGAAACGACACGTGATCTCTACCCCCATAACTCCCACACCTCACAACTGCACAAAAACTTTGCATTTTTTTACGTTTTTATATATAATTCCGTAAGCCTCAATGTAGACTTTTCGTAACAAGGCTAGTAAAGGTGTGTAAAAATTTTTTATCTAATGAAATTTTATTGAATAGACTTTCCTTTTCGTAGAAATTATTTGAATTAGGATAAATGATAGTAATATGGAAATTAATAATTACTAAAAACGTAGTTAATGAAGCTAAATGAATGTCACTTAACAAAGAGTTACATTGATGTGACAAAGATTAATAGTTTTGTTGAAATGAAGGACAAAACTAAAATATATTAAGTTTGATACGACAAAAAGCGCTCAGAGCTATCATTAACTAACTTTGGAAAAAGATTACGAAATTAATTAAAAATATAAGCGTGTAATATGATCATTAGAATTATAATTTGGTTTAGAACGTCTATTTATAAATAAGTTTAAAATTGGTCGTTTCCGTAAATTGGTTAGCGTGAAAAGGTTAGAAAAAGGTTAAATGGTAATGTTTGCGGATTTAAATAATGCAACTAGATCTATCTGACCAGTTTCGAAATATTTTATTTCTTCATCAGCACTACACAAATAAAAATTGATGTGAAGTGTGAATATTCACACATTTCAGGGTTTCGCAGGTATATAATAAGTGAAGGCGTTATGCTGAGTGTGTAGGACAAATTTTACTTTGTAGTAATCACGGCAAAATGAACGATATTTTTAAAATAATTTATCGTTTGTTAATCATATAAGACTGGTTATTAAATTTACGCTCTTAAAAATTAAATACAACATTTGTCAAAATATAACTAGAATTTTGACAAAATAATTTCAACATAATAAAAATGCAAAAAAAAAAAAACAAAATAAAATTCACTCCGGACTCGAACTCGAAACCCTTCGTTTTCCAGCTCATTTTAGCTTACGACACCAGTGCTCTAACCCATTACGCTATCGCACGCCTTGCATGTGAGTGTCTTACATTGGTATAACTTTTGTATTTTGTGAACCAAAAACCACAAAAAATGCGTTATTTTCCGAAAACATAATCTGATCAAAAATTCCTGTTGTACTATTTCGGTTCACACCAATATACATTACTTAGATTTTTTTTAGATTTTTAGTTTAAACCATCTGGGCTACAGGGTGTGGGACAAAAATTTTTTTGCACAATTTTGGCAAAAATCGCATCAAAATAATTTATTTTGCAAAAATAAAAATTTGATCGTTAATCCACGTACTAAGGGCTTTCATTTGATACCCTACTCAGAACTTAAAAAAAATATTTTTGTTTTCGATGAGCACATATTTGTTTATATTTTTAGGGGGGTATGTTTTTTAGATGTTTTAGTATTTTTCCTATGTGCGGGTCAAAGAGTTATATAAGCACGCCAAATTTCAACTCTCTAGGTTTAGCCGTTTGGCTACAATTTTTACCGAACAGACAGACAGACAGACAGACAGACAGACAGACAGACAGACAGACAGACAGACAGACAGACGACAAAATGACGGTATAAGGGTTTTTTGGTCATACCTACAAAACCCTAAAAATCATAGTTTAAAATACAGCCAACTAGAAAGTTTTATAAAAAGCATACCTAATTCAAGTTTAGTCATCTGTAACGATGTTGTATAGGGATTTTGCAGTGTCTAGGTTGATTTTTTTTAGTATTCCCTTACACCAATCAACACGACCCTTTTTTGAGCTTCGGGCAAATTATACGGATTCCAGCGGGAACAGATCTTTTTCATAGCTAAATGTTCATGCAAAATCGAATGTATTGCAGTCTGCGATATGCTAATGGATGCCTCTATCTCACGGTAAGTCACATGCCGATCTTTTTCAATCATTTTGCGAACAGCATCGATGTTTTTTTGAATCACAACCGACTTTGGTCGACCTTCACGACCACGACCACGAAATTCTGCAAACCAATTGTAAACAGTCTTTTCTGATGGTGCTTATTACCAAAAGTTGAACGAAGCGAATCTATTGTTGTTGAGTTAGGTCTTAACTAAAATCGTAAAAAATCATCCAACGAAAACATTCACGAATAATATCTATTTTTTCACAAACTTGTTTTTTTTTAACTCTTACTGTCAACAAACAGCTCGGTCAATTTATAGAATTGAATTTTTGAATAATTCTGGATTTAAAGATTTAAAACATCCTCCCTATAGTTCAGATCCTTGCTTTTATCCTTGTGATTTTGGACTCTTCCATCAAGGATAAGCTTAAATGTCACCATTTTAAGAGCGATGATGAGCTTCTAGCAGCCTGAAACCAAACCTGTGCAGAAATATCAACTGAAAAGTGGGGAGACATTTTTAACACCTGGTTTAAACGTATGAGTTTGAAAAAGTTTAAAAAGAAAACCCGTATCTTATTTCCTAGTGAACTATGTATTGTTTGTTTAAGACATATATTAGATATTCCTAATAATTGAATATATATCACGTGGGTTATCCTTTAATTGAAACAATATTAATTATTCGTTGGTTATTATTGTTATTTTCCCAAGAGTGTAAATTATAAACAGATTCCGCCATATTTAGTTGGCCTTTGGTATTATATCGTTATTCGCTATCTCAAACAAGATTGAACTGGGTACACAGTAGGCAACAGTAGGGAGAACGTATTAAAATTCATACCCAATTTCAGCCTTCCAGACTTATCGCGAATCATTTACATATGTACCTAACGTATCCAGCCATGTTTCCTACAACCGGAACAGATAATATTAAAATTAAAATTCATAAATTATTGGTTTCGATATGGAATTGGTTCGAGGACGTACTAAGACAGATCCGTATCAGGATTCATCAAAATAAAGTATGGGATAGTGTCAAAATAGGTATTTTTTGAGTATCGAAAATTATAAGTTGGATGTAAAAAGGTACATTGCCACAAAAGACACATACCCCTCCGTTTATTAATGTAATTTATGTAAAATATAAATAATTTTCGGGGCCCCTGATGCTCTGGGGTCCGGGCCATATGGCCCTCCTAGCCCCCCCTCTGTCTGGGCCTGAGCAGAGTATAGAATACAAATTGTAACGTCATAATAAGATCAACACGATTTCATAGTTTTATTATCTATTTATTTAAATTTGAAAAACATCAAAAAAATCAGTAAACAATTCATTCAGGTGGACGAATCTGTACCAAAAGTTGGTCCAATTGAGATTAATGTGTGAACCTTAAATAGTAAATTCCTTAAAAATCCGTGTTAAACCTGTATATCCTTACATAACAACATTTTTTAGAAAATCGCATTTTGTGGTCTTCAAAATTGTGGACTTATTTGTTGGTAAATAATGGAAACAAATGTATTCAATTGTTTCTATTTGTAGATTACTGTTATGAGTCACTAATCACTTATTATTTTTAAGATCACAAAAAGTCGCTTTTCTCAAAAATATTGTTATGTAAGGATATAAAAGTTTTACACCGTTGAAAAGAGAAAAAAAGTGCTATAACCATCCTGTGGATTGTTACTAACTTTATTGCAAATTGCTCGTTTTGTATAATAAACTGTGTATAGTCCATACCAAATTAGTTTTGAAGATCGCGATAAAATAATAAAAGTTAGGGAACTCATAAAATTACAATAGAAGTGATATAATTAAGCGTGTCAACCCATAGCCGTAGAGATTAGTTTTTCACACTACGCATCTTACTTAAAGGATTAACAAAAACAAGTATACTTATTTATAGTTAGTACTTAAACGTATGTATGCGCCACTGACCGTTGATTGTTTACAACGTGGTTGTAAACTAGAACCTTAGTTCTTTTGTAGTTTAACAATGTGATTGTAGTTATACGGTATAAATGTTTTATCCCGATCTTCAAAAATAATATGGTATGTTCTATATACCCTACCATTAAACTGACTTTTTGAAAGCAACGGCACAAGCTATAGTGCGTTCAAGGGTGAGTTTGCAGTACAGGGCATATGGAGTAGTTCTTTTTCATACTCTCTAATGGGTTTACACAATGACACTATCCTTTTCTTGCTTGTCGACGTTGCCAGCTCTAAAACGCGCTGATCTGTGAAGACGCAGTATTCTACAAATGGCCATTTGTTTTTGTTGAGTGTTATTTTGAGTTTTATAAGAGTTGATTTTTGTAAATCATACGAGTTTTTCATATTATTATAATTGACACATTTGACACTTTTACAACATTTGGCAACCCCGCTCCCATTTTCCATAAGAGCTATACTGCAAACTCACCTTCGAACGCACTATAGTTTAACCTCCACCGTTCAGTCTTTTTAACACACCCTGTATTAAAACGAAATGCAGAACAGAACAATATAAACGGATGTTTCCGGAAGCATTAACACCAGTAATACCAACTTACTACATCTTACACCCCCAAAACATCATCAAGAATTAACACAGTCGCACTTAGTGTAGTGTACGTACATACAAATTCACACACACACATATACACTTAGAGTGTAACATTAATCTTGTAGCAACAACCAACTTCAAGATTGCTAATACTCTATCATTTAACAAGGGTATGGAAGAGGCCAAGAAAGCATGTGCCCTAAGAAGATCACTTGGGGAAGACCAACGCATTCAAATTACATTCGGTATCACAATATATCACACCTAGGCCCCAGTTCGCTTCCATTATGGAGGTAATGAGATATAGTAGGGTTCCCTTTGGACCGTACGGCTACGGTGTTTTGCTTAGGGCACGCTTTCCCATGCTCTATACGTATACTACGGACGTAGACTTTTGTCGGAACAGAATTCGGTTGCACTCAGTGGCGTGCAAGGATAAAATGCATTTGTTAAAGTAGTACCTATTAACAGTTACATCATTTTGAGAAAAAAGCTTTAATTTAATATTATTCTACGTGTATGGAGAAGCCATACGTTAAATAGGGATTTGAAAATTCAATAACTCTTTTGTAATTATGTTTATTATAAAAATTAAATTAAAATATGAGGGGTTTAAATTTATTTTTAGAAACTAGTTTTTTCCGCAAGCTATGCCCTTGCAGACCGGCGTAGCGTAGTGGTAACACATGTGCTCTGCGTTGCGAAGGTCTCGGGTTCGAATCCCGTTCAGGCATGGAATTTTTCTCAAATGAAAATTGTCCTGTCTAATTGCCACAGCAGAAAAGGCCATCAAATTTTTAAAAAAAACTATGCCCTTTTGTTTTCTTATAATTTTCAGATCATAATTTCTTTGGTTAGTCGATTTTCATTTGGTTGCTTTTAGGATGTAACTAAAAATCCGTTATATACGAGGGCTGCCTCTTATATTTCGGGATTGCGCTAAACTAGTGCTGCCATCTGGCAACTGACGCTTCTATCGTAAAGCTTGATATTTTTGACGGTATACGTACTTAGAACGTTTTGACGTACGGGCGTTATTTGTGTTGTTTACAATAAAAAAAAATCATCTCGGCTAAAAATGGAATTAAATCGTGAACTTTTTTGAGCTATTATTTTTTACAACTTTCGACGTGAATTAACCCAACAACAGTGCATCGATAAATTTAATTCGACTTTTGGCGATGAAGCACCATCAAGGACTACTGTTTATCGATGGTTTGCCGACTTCAATCGTGGCCGTAGTTCGCTTAAGGACGAATTTCGTGAAGGTCGTCCAAAATCGGTTGTTGTTCCGGAAAACATTGATGCTGTGCGTGAACTGCTACTGCAAAATCGTCATGTGACTTAACCCAATAACAGTGCATCGATGAATTTTTTATTTAATGTAGGGGATAAAGTTTTTTTTAATATTATCTGGCGTGCCCGTTGCAATTAAACCAACTCTTCCTCTGCTTCTCTGATTTCCCTCGCCTATTAATGTACTGTCTGGTTTTTAGTTAGTGGTAATAAAAAATATGAAGTATTGAGGCATAAAAAAGAGACTTTGGTCTGCGGAAAGATTTTTTAAACACATTGGTACAAACCAGACTTTCTTAAAATAACCAGATACTTATCATTTATGTTTTTAGAGAATATATTTCCATATATTTTTTTTTGCGTGATTTAAATTATTGAATAAAATTCTAGATCCCTCAGAGTCATAAAAGAAGGCTTATTTTACCACTAACTATGCTATTAACGCCCCTAATTTTGAAGGTATGTCTTATGGGCCAATGCTCTGTAACCTGTAAAGCGTTACGTAAGCGATCTATAGCCCCAAGGGCCTCTGCCCTTAGGTGCGCGCCTGTTAAAGATCGTAGACTTAATTTTTTCAATTTTCTAATTTTTTAAATTCATTATTTCTTATAAATAATTTATCCAACGGAGTGGCCGAGCTCGTTAAATTGTGCAGTTTTGACTGGTTAAATCAGTCTGAATTGTGAGGTTGCTAGTTCAATTCCCCGTTGGTGATATTCAGGCGAGAATAATATGTTAACATTACTCCCATTTTCACAATCATTCACCTTTCATCCAGGTGTAAGAGCTCGCTCTCTTGCATCGGCGATTAGCCTCGTTGCAGAAATAGACCGATGTAAAAATAAATAAAATAATAATAAATAATATAAATTATTTACAAATGCAATAATTTTTACCGACTGCCAACATATATAAGGGAGGTATTGTGATCATACCGATTTTGACATTTCGAGATTTCGATGGATCTCCACGAATTGAGGTCCCTACATAACGTTTTGACCATTTTTAGCATGATGTCCGTCGGTCTGTCTGTCCGTCCGTCCGTCTGTCTGTCTGTGTACACGTGCAGAGCAAATTCGGCTTAAAGGATTTTTATGAAACTGCATATTTAAACTTTTGATATCAAAGGCACGAGTTAATCAACTTTTGGTAAAAATCGGTTGACTAGAAATGGCAGTTTATTCGTGTCGATTTTAAGATTTTTGCGAATATTTAGCAACAGAAAAATATTTCGAAAAAATGTATTTAACAAAAGTTGCTATAAATGCAATAACTAATAATTTTTATTTGAGACGTTTTTTCATAAAACGAAAAATTTCGAAAAAATTTTGTAAAATTTTTGTAGTCTCAATTTTTTCATACTGACATGTAACGTTTCCATGGTCATGATAAATAATATCTGTTTTTTTTTTTTTTTTAATTTTTAATGGCCTTTGCTACTGTGGCAATTAGCCAGGACAATTTTTGTTTTGAGAAAATTTCCATGCCATAACCGGGATTTGAACCCGAGCCCCCATGGTTGGTAGTCAAATGAGCTGACCACTACGCCATAGCGACCGGCATAATATCTCTGTTAGAAAATATTAGTTATTTCTATTCTGCTGCTAGAATGTATTTTATACAAGTACTTTATGATGGCGGTCGGTCCTGTTGTGGCCACAGCTGATTTTTTTACGTAAACAGGGCAATATCCTCTTAATATGCTGTCAATAAATAATTGTTTTGCTGGTTTGTCTTTATTTTTCCTCATTACGTTTTAAAATACATCAATAGTGCATTCTAAATTCTCCAAAACTGAAATATATTTTCTATTTACCGAAATTCACTTATCCAGTTTGTAAGCTGTGTGAAAATATTTTTATATTTTTCTTCTGTAAGAAACTTTGTACATTACGAAACATCCTGCGTTCGATATCTGTGGAAAAGTTTTAAAGCTGGTATAAGCCATTAGACTGACGATATTCCTCTTATCTGCCCTCTAACATGCTATAAAATAGTTGGCGTTTGAGCGTCGTGGTACGCACGCTAAATGATAAAGGATTTAGTAGACGTGTCTCGGGAACCCCCTAATAAATGTACTAGAGTCTACGCCTCTGTTGCCCTGGGAAGATACGACAAAAAGGTAGCTACGTGTAGGGATTTCTAGCTTTTCAAAGTAACGTTATTTTTGAATAGGACTGGGACCACAGCGTTTCTTTGTTTAAAAGGAACGTGGTAAATGTTGAATTAAGACTACGTGGTAGAAATAAAATTGCTGAAATAAATGTCCTAGGAGGGAGTAAATACAGTAAATAGAAAAGAAGATGGTAGAAAAAAATTTAATAAAAATAGAATGTGAATTTTTTTTATACCTTTCTGGATTTCGTACGTATTTTATAAATTTAGACTGGTTTATATTGTGCAGTCAGCTCTGGGGTCGACTCAGCCTAAAGTATTCAATACTTAAATGAGTTCCTGTTTATACAGGGATAATAGGACCGATAGAAACGTCACACTGACCACTTGGCCTTCATATCTATGTCCGGCGGTCTAGAAACGGAGAACTTCTGCCCCTACGCTATATAGGCGTTTGGAAACCTATTTTTATTATTACTATTATTTTTAATCTGGTTTATAATAACTCCATATCATAACGCATACGTATGGAACAATGGGTTTGAACCTTTAAACATCTGTTTGTAATAAATAGAACAAAGCGAGTAGTGTAATTTTTATGCTTATGTATCCATAGCATTTTTATTATAAACCAGGTTTTTATTTTAATTACCTCAAAATCAGTAAATTTTTTAAAATCTGTTTTCGTCCGTTAATAAGTATTGAAAGCTTTTATTTTAACACCCTAAATTATTATTTTTTAAAAATATTTTATCTAAAATTTAAAAAAATCAATATTTTTTGAAAACATAAAAACGTTTTTTTTTCAATTTTTTTTTTAAATATCCCTTCTGGGCAATTTTGTGAGGAATAAATTATTTTTGGCAACATTCTTATGAAAATAGTGATTTTTTGAAACTATTTGTATTAAAAATTGGAGGTTATACTTATCTGTTTTTTCCTTTATCATTTTTTTTTTTTGTCTCATATTTCTATAAGTTTTAGATGATTACAAGACAATATCCGCAATTTTTTTTTGTCGTATCTGTCTATCTGCCTCTCTGTTTGTCTGTCTGTCTGTCTCTCTGTCAGTCTGTCTATCTATCTGTCCGAGATTCACGCAAAAACAGCTGGATATATTTTCACTAAATTTGGTACGATGATAGTAAAACCAGGATTCGAACATAATTTTTGAAAAATTTTTCGAAATTTTTTCTAAGTATCTATTTTTTAATACTTATATGTAACGTTTCCATGGTTATGATAAATAATATCTCTGTTAGAAAATATTAGGCCAAGTTATAGACCTCGGGAGCTCATGACAGTTTTTGGTCTCCGATTTCATACAGCATGCCTTTTGGAGGAGAGAATATTTACCCTGTGACAACAAAAAAGGGATGGTACTAAACCCCTGCACGATTTCCGGTCATAGGGAAAATTGCATTTCCACTTAAACACAAAATTTTTGTGCTTTTCTCTGATTTAATATTGCTTGCCCTTTTGTCAAAAGAAAGTTATAACAAATTTAAAGTCTTTTAAATATATGCATGCGATTCAGAGGGTCCCAAAGGGCTCAAACGGTCATGTGATCTTGTAATAAAAAAATATGATTTTCCGCGTTTTCATACAGCATGCCTATAATTAAAAGACTTTAAATTTGTTATGACTTTCTTTTGACAAAAGGGCAAGCAATATTAAATCAGAGAAAAACACAAAAATTTTGTGCAAGTGGAAATGCAATTTTCCCTATGACCGGAAAGCGTGCAGGGGTTTAGTACCATCCCTTTTTTGTTGTCACAGGGTAAATATTCTCTCCTCCAAAAGGCATGCTGTATGAAATCGGAGACCAAAAATGTCATGAGCTCCCGGTCTATTATTTCTACTCTGCTGCTAGAATGTATTTTATATAAGTACTTTGTAATAGCGGTCGATCCTGTGGTGGCCACAGCTGATTTTTTTAATTTCTGACCAGTCCTATACCTAATACTTTCTCATAATATTATAATCTCCGGACGTAACTCATCTAATTCAAAAGTTTTTATTTTCAGAAAACTGAGTTAGGTTTCCCAACATTTTAAATGTGTCTATCTTTGCTCAGTTTAAAATTCAGTAGTCTCCATTACAGTTAGAAAATAAAATATCGCTAAAAGCAATATCGCTTTTAAGCCATTTCCCCTACACTTAGCAACATCAAACATACAAACGCACACGTACAAACAGACGCACGTACAACCTTATCGTATGAATGCAATACAGTGCTGCCCATTGCTACAAACACAATGTAGGTACCTTATATGCATACAAACAATATTCGCTAGTGGCTGTGTGATTTACCATTGTATGTTGGCTAATTGCTCGCTATTTATAGATGTATGACTTACATTTTCAGTATAATGAGATATATAGGTACGTTACATTACATAAGAACCATTGTGTATCGACTCAATCAATCCATACACATTTGGTCCCTATATATGTTACGTTACAACTCACGACTGATTTTTAGGAGTGATGTCATAATAAAATTATTTAGAAATTATATGGAATAATAATGGGTGTTGCAATATGTTAATGAAGTACACATAAGGTTATGTCATTATAGGCACGTGTTAATGAAAAGAAGACGGTTACAGTGTATAAGACACGTGACTAGATTGTGAAGAAAATGGGAGAGTATTTAGGATGGAAGAACGTCCAACGAATGGTTCATTAGTTAAAGATAATGTAGTATCGTAATATTAAAATAAGAAAATAAATTATCATCTCACTATCGTTCGAGTAGAATATACCGGGCCTGCCGCGCCGGTATGGCGTTTTCAAAAACAGCTAACATATGAAAGCTTAGTAATCCCGGAGTAATCCACCAATTGAAATTTAAATTTTTTGTTTTTGTTCGCTGCGTGTTCCACTTTTAGATTGTTTGCAATACAAATAATACAACGAAATTATAACATACGACGTGTGTAAATTAAGTAACCGGACTGATTTAAAAAAAAATTGTATTCGAATAGAATTACAATTCAATATTGTCTCCCTCAAAATAACTTTCTTGGGAAGCCACACAGCGCTGGAGACGGTTCTTCCAATCCTCATAGCAGTGCTGGAACTCTGATACTGGAATATCTTTCAGCTGGTTACGGACGTTTGAATGTTTTCGAGTGTCTCAAAATGACGTCCCTTGAGATGATTTTTCAATCTTGGGAAGAGGAAAAAGTCAGCAGGACTCAAGTCAGGCGAATAAGGAGGCTGAGGAGCCACAGGAATGTTTTTACTGGCCAAAACCGTTTATTGAAATTGTGTGTCAAGGCGCATGGTCAAAATCTGATGAACGGTAGTGTGAGTCAAATTCAACTCTTCCCCGATCATTCTGACTATCAACCGACGATCTGAACGCACAAGATTCGGGATTCAGTCGACATTTTCATCGGTTCTTGAAGTTGAAGGCCTTCCACTGCGGGATTCATCTTCAATCAACTCTATTTCTTCTGAAAATGCCTTAAACCACCAAAAAACCTGAGTCATTGACAAAAAACTGTCTCCGTAGGCCTGCTGAAGTTTTGCAAAAGTTTCCCAATTGTGCCCAAGTCTGAAGCAAAACCTGATAGCTCGAAATGAATGTAACTCACATTTTTAGAACGCACTAAAAACTGTTTCACGAAAAAAAAATCACTACGGACAACAAAATTACTCTAGCGAGTTCAGACTCGTACTGAAGACATATCACATGTTAACCTGCCACGCCTGCAAGTCCCGCGTCCCAAATGTTGCCAGATCAAACGCTATGTTGCCAGTCCGGTTACTTAATTTACACACCTCGTATGTATTTAGAAATAATATTTTTCTCGCTGATGTGATCGTTGTTGAGATCATCATCGAGTTTATGTCACCATGTTGACCCGTTCCGAATTCGTAGTTACGCCCCACTTATCTTCGAACCACTTAACCGTATGAAAGATTAAAGCATTCAAGTTTAATATTTGATTGTGTAACAGCAAATAATAAATAAGTAAACACCGGCGTAACCAGAGTTGTGTGACAAAAGCACATTGGCTCTATCTGTAGGTGTAAATAATTGAAAGAAAACGTAGTTTGAATTATAAATGAATAGTAATTTGATGATTGGATGATCGTTTTAATTGTTTGTTTTTGTTTGTAGTTCAATTTACTGCTGGAAATAAAGTGATTATTCAAACGTTATAGTACGGGGCGTTAAATTTCAATGCTTATCGACTCGTCGATCGATTTTCGGATAATTTACTGCGGGTATTTGTCCACTGTTCACCAAAAAGGGATCAAAACTCATTTGAGTACACTAATTGAAATAATTTAAAGCATATTGCGGGATGTAAAGGGTTTATACAATACAGTATTATATGGCAGATAAAAATGAAATACACCAAATTGGTTATCGACGTTATAAAATAGACACAATACGATTAAAAATGACAAAAAAGTTACATTGCCAGCCAGGTCAAATTTTCTACGTACAGAGGTATCGAGATTTTTACAATTTCTTGAACTGGTAAAATCCGATCTCTTTTTTATAATTTGTTCGTCTGTCTGTCTGTCTGTCCGGCTGTCTGTCCGTCTGTCTGTGTACACGAGCAGAGCAAATTCGGTTGAAAGAATTTTTATGAAACTTCATATTTAAACTTCTGCCATCAATGGCACGAGTTGATCAACTTTTGGTAAAAATCGGTTGACTAAAAATGGGAGTTTACTCGTGGCGATTTTAAGATTTTTGCGAATATTTCACAACAGAAAAATATCTCGAAAAAATTTATTGAACTAAAGTTGCTATAAAAGCAATAATTAATAACTTTTATTTGAAACGTTTCTTGATAAAACGAAAAATTTCGAACAATTTTTGTAAAATTTTTCGAAATTTTTTCATACTTATATGTAACGTTTCCATGGTCATGATAAATAATATCTCTGTTAGAAAATATTAGGCCAAGTTATTTCTACTCTGCTGCTAGAATGTATTTTATATAAGTACTTTATAATGGCGGGCGGTCCTGTGGTGGCCACAGCTGATTTTTTCATATTTATATGTAACGTTTCCATGGTCATGATAAATAATATCTCTGTTAGAAAATATTAGGTCAAGTTATTTCTACTCTGCTGCTAGAATATAATTTATATAAGTACTTTATGATGGCGGTCGGTCCTGTGGTGGCCACAGCTGATTTTTATTTTTCAATTTTATATTTTTCGAAACACTAATCTGATGTAAAATTCCTGTTGAACTATTCCGGTTTCCATCAATGTACATCGTTGAGATTTTTTTTTAGATTCTTGGACCAATTTCTATGAAAATAGGGCGGGAGACTAATGTAATTAGTAATACAGTAATAATAATAATAAAATTAAAAAATTGATTTTTGAATTAAACATTTATTTAACTCAAACATTTCGAATGCTTTCCATTTATCGTCAGTAAACAAAATAAATATTAAAAAAAAAAAAAAAACTAAAACTAACCCCTAAGCTTCGTTTATAATATATCCATAACTCATGCATAACATAAAAATCACAGTACTATTTGTTCTATTTATTATAAACAGACGTTCAGAACAGTATACCTATTTGTATTAATATGCTATGCATGAAGCTATGAACCTATATAACCAGACTTCTTTTTATATGAAAACATCTACAATTGGAATTTTTATAGCTTAATAAATATTGGGTAGGATTTACCCTGTAATCAAAATTAAGTATGGGGATTCATATTTCATATATTTTCGAGAGGAAGAGAAAGAGAGATAAAAAGAGAGAAAAGCGAGAGAGAAGCACATTTTACACATTCTAAGAACGTAGCCAAAATTGCAATTACAAACTAATTAGAATATTTCTAGACTGAATTAATTTCAATGACAAAATTTGGTTTTTGCAATTGCTTAAATTTTTAGCAATCGTGAAATTGAGAAATGTGTTGTTCAATCGATTACCGTAATAATAACGCAACATTAGTATGTGATTTATTTAAAATTTCAAATTGTATCTGATTAATAATTTGACACGGTTATTTATAAAAATGTTAAAATTTTGAATGAATTTAAACTAAAACGATAGTTCAGAAAGTGAATTTCTAGTTGAAATTTTCAGTGTATTTACCTCTTAAGATCTGTGTGTAAATACTTCGATTAGCTCATAGAAAGTTAGTCTTTTATCCATCTGAATGTATACCTTTCGTATTTGTGTCAAAGGGCTGGGAATCTGACTGTGAACCGTAAACCCTTTTCCCATGGATCTTTGGTGTGGTAAACTAGTTTTATCTGTTTGCCCGAAAATAACGGTGTTTAAACCTTTGGAAATGTACTGAAAGGATTATGAGGGTTGCTGCATGTCCTTGACACGTCCTTGTGTTCCTTTTGATTTATATGTCAAAACATATTAGGGAAAAAATGCTTGCAGAATTTATGAAAAAAGTTTTTTTCTTAGATTCAAATAGTATGATCAGGTCAAAATGACACCCTTCAATTATAATTTCTGACAACATAGCTCTTAGATGTTACAAAAAGTAATGTGAATTTTTACACATTGCAGGATTTCGTATATATCTAGTAAGTGACAAATTTTGGTCATATTTGTATGATAGGTTTCGCTCAACATTTATTTCAGGCCATAGAATTTAATAAGTTTTTTAACCCTAATAATTTAAGTCCCTTTATTATTTGAACAAATAAACTTTCCTTAAAATTGATTACAAAAACCGATGTTAATATATAATGTTAAAATGTAAGTGAAGCGTGAATTTTCACACAGTTCAGGGTTTTGTAGGTATTTAATAAGTGTAAGAAGCCAACATGTCTAGGTATATTTATCACATCAAAATCAACAGTTTTTTTTTTTATAATCACTTTTATTCGTTATTTGAGAACTAAGAGCTTCCATTTAATTTTTTTAAACAAAATTAAATAAGTTGCCAAATATCTCAGTGGTTTTTTTTTTTGCATTTGCTTCGTATTCAAGTCTTAATTAGATAAATAAGAAATATTTTCCAGTGTAGACTGTAGTGTGGTGTGAGTAATTAGGTCGCAACTATTAAAAAAATATATTATTTTTTTAGTATTTTTAATTCCAAAAAAATAGACGCACTATCTTAGCTATAAATACAAAAAATCCATAACATTATTAGCCATAATTTAACCATGAATTAAAATAATTAATTTTGTCAAAAACACAAATACTGCCATATTTTTCAATAGAACACAATCTGATCAAAAATTCCTCTCGTACGTTTCCGGCTCAGATCAATATACATTACCTATATTTTTTTTAGATTTTTAATTTAACCTTTTTAGTAAAAGCGGGATAAGAACTTTTGCACATTTTTTGCTAAATTCGTGTTAAATGAAACGAATTTTAAAAAACTATCTATCGTTCTATAAACTACGTCTTAAGAGCTTTCTTTTGATACCACACAATAAATTTTAAAAAAATATTTTTTTTTATCAACCACAAAAAAAAAATCGAAATTTTTCTAAAAATTTATCTAATCAAAAATTCCTGTTGAACTATTCCGGTTCCCATCAATTTCATTACGGAGATTTTTTTCAGAATTTTAGATCAATTCCTTTGGGAGATAGGGTGGTGGACAAAAGTTTTTTGACACATTTTTGGAAAAAAATCAATAAAAAAAAAAAGATTTTTGAAATATTTTTTTTTGTGCATCCACGCATTAAGAGGTTTCATATGATACCCAACTCAAAATTAAAAAAAATATATTTATTTTTCCATTAAATATATATTTGTTTATATTTATCCCGCGCTGTATTGTTTTGATCTCTCTATAGTTTTCCTATATGTGGATCAAAAAGTTGTACAAGTATGCCAAATTTCAACTTTCTATGTTCAGCCGTTTCTTTTCTACCGTTCTTTTTCTACCGTACAGACAGACAGACAGACACATGAGTGACAGTATTTTTGGTGGTCATACTTACAAAACCCTAAAAATAATTTAATTCAATGAAAATATTTATTTCGGACCGGTTCTTCCTTCTGGCGTACGTATATTCTTCCTTTTCCATTATTTTTCTAAAAAAATTGTTTATTAAAATTTAATATTTATAAATAAATGTCAGTACTAAAAATAATTTAGTAAAAGGTTTTTTAAAAAATGTTGGAAATAGTTAAATGCCTCATAAGGATAATACAAGGATTTATTTTTACATCAAGAGAATGTAAAAATTACCATTTTTAATTTAAAATTTATTTTATAGAAAAATGTTCTCACATTTTTTTCTGAAGAATATTTTATCCTTTAAATTAATCCTTAAGTTTCCGGATGTTTTCTTACGATTATTTGTATTATTACTTGGTTAATATAAAATTTTAATTTTTTATTAAACTACTTGAATATTGGACCTATACGTAACTAGCTTTTTCGGGCCCTGAGCAATATTTTATAATTGCCCCCCCCCTCCTCACACAATATAATACAAGTGATAACCTAAAAAAAAGGTCCTCACTTCCTAAATCCAAGTGGTGACCTTAAAAGAGTCCTCACTTTTAAAATACTAGTGATGACCTAAAAAAAAGGTCCTCACTCAGATTCAGTTATTCCCCCCCCCCTTCGATCTCGGCCCCGGGCCTGTGCCCTTGCCTAGTTACAGTATTGTATACACTAACTAATAGACAGCAAGAACACTTAAGCAATATCACTTATATATCTCAGTTAAACCACAGTTAACTGTTCCAGATTTATCATCATAAAGTCCAGACTAGTCCAGGTATTCGTTTAAATAAATCACTCAGTCACCGTACTGAATTCCACTAAACTAAGTATCTCCAATTAAGTTCAATCACTTGTCTAACTCTACGCTGAAGTTGACTACATAGAACTGACTTATTGACCTAAACTGTTTCGCTGAACTGATATAACCGCTTGAAGAAGACTGACTCGATTTATTACTCTATTTACTACAGGAGGGTAGTAGTAATACTTCTACCCAAAGCCATAGCAATGTTTTCGGTGCCCTTGGCAAATGAAGTAAATTGATAAAATTTAATTCCCCAAAAGCAAATGAGAGCAAAAAAAATGTCCTCACCTCCCAAATTCAAGTGAAGAGCAAAAAGAAAGGTCCTCACCTCCCAAATTCAAGTGAAGAGCAAAAAAAAGGAGGTCCTCACCTCCCAAATTCAAGTGGAGGGCAAAAAAAAGGTCCTCACCTCTCAAATTTAAGTGAAGAGCAAAAAACAAAAGGTCCTCACCTTCCAAATTCAAGTGAAGAGCAAAAAAAAGGTCCTCACCTCCGAAATTCAAGTGAAGAGCAAAAAACAAAAGGTCCTCACCTCCCAAATTCAAGTGAAGAGCAAAAAAAAAAAGTTCAGCAGCAATGGCGCCCTCATGAGACCCCGCGTCCTTATCAAACCTCGCGCCCCTGGCAAATGCCCCGACGCCACCCCGTTGCTACGGTGCTGTTACTACCCTCCTGGTCGCAGGTCGCATTTCTTATGTAGCAGACCTCAAATCGTTCCACAGATTACTAGAACTTTCGGGTAATTCAATATTCGCTGTCCGTTTCAAGGTTACTGAATTCTTTGGCAGAGCCGTGTTCGTAACAGTATCAAATAACGTGTCATAAATTTATACTGGCCCTTTTTGGTAGGGTGTGAACCCTGTGGGGGTAACGACCTATAGTTTACGTTCTACTGGCTTAGAGTATATCATCTTTAGCTCATATATTTCAACACCTGTGGTAATCTCGTAATAAAAATTTTTTCCTGTAGAATTATTATTCAATATTTCACTTTCCAGATTCACCAAATCTTTTTTAATAAAACTCTTATAAAAACTTGGACAATATATTTTGATGCATTCAAAGTTTTGACTTTGCTTCCTCAAGGCTGATATAAGAGAACTTTTTTTTTTCATGACCGCATAAATTTATTACCTTTTGAAGTCTTAGCAAAAGTTCTCGGATGACAAAATAATTGTATTCATATAAAATATGGAGATTCTCACGTTTTAATATCATCATATGATTTAGTAATTCAATTATATTTTCAACGGGATGAAGGTGTAATTAATTAGAAAAATATACAGGGTTTCTTTTCAAATATTTATATAGGATTTGATAATTTAAAAAATGTTATGAATTGAATTAAATGGTTGGTGAAAAATCAAATGAAAATTCTAACCGCATAGTTCATTTTATATTCTGTTTTAAATCTCAAAAAGAAAATTACTTGAAAGAGCGGAGGAACATGGCTAACATTTTTTGTGATAATTTGAATTTTATTGCAAAGAATATAATTTTTACTAGCCCGACCTTAATATACAAGGTGTCTCAAAAGAAATTTTATATTTATTTAGCTTACTGCGTGAACGCAACGTATCCGAGGGGCGCGGGGGCAATGTTTTATGTCAATCGGTAGCCAGGCTCTTGGGAAGTCAGTCGCTATGGAGCGTTTCTCGGGAGCAGACCGCGCGTTATGCGTGCGAGAGTTTTACAAAAACGGTGATTCGGCGACTGTAGCGCGTAGAAAATTCTGCAGTATTCGAGGTTTTCGCCACTTAAATGATGCGCCAAGCATTCCTCTCATTCGACATTGGGTTAAAAAGTTTGAAGAGACTGGTACAACGCTGGATAAATCAAAATCCGGGCGACCTAGGTCATCAAGAACGGTAGAAAACGTGGAGAATGTTAATCAGTCTGTTCGTGACGACCCGAACCTTTCAATTCGGAAGCGCGCAAGTGCTTTAAATGTGCATAGATCATCATTACATCGCATTATGCACAAATACTTAAAGCTGCACCCCTACAAAATTCAATTGGTGCAAGAATTAAAGCCCCAAGATGCCAGTCAGAGGCTTAATTCTCAGGCAAATTGATCTCCCGGAGAGGTGACATAAATTGGCCTCCACGCAGTCCAGATTTAACCCCTATGGACTTTTTCCTATGGGGTTATCTTAAATCTAAAGTTTACGCCAATAAACCGACTTCACTGGCGCATTTGAAAGAAAATATCCGTCACGAAATGGCAGCCATCCCTGAGTCACCTGCCGAGACGTCATAAGTAATTTTACTGTTCGATTACATGAGTGCCGAGAACGCGAGGGTCTACATTTAGACGATATTATTTTTAAGAAATAAATCCCCAAAAAGTGTATTTTAATAATTAATAAACATTTTTTCTATATACGGCTTACTTTTTTTTTTATCGATCCACTAAATATAAAATTTCTTTTGAGACACCTTGTATAAGGGGCAAGTATTGTAATCGCGAAAATTTTGATGTCGAGATTTTGACTGATGACCACGTTTCATGGTCCAGGGAATCCAAAAAACCTATTTAAGTCCGTATGTGTGTGTGTCTGTGTGTGTGTATACACGATAACTCAAGAACGGTTCAACTTAGTGAATTCGTTCTGGTACTAAAAAATTCTTCTATTAAATGGGAAGAACCCTATTGTTTTTTATGAAGATCGGTTGACTAGAAATGGGAGTTTACTCGTGTCGATTTTAAGATTTTTGCGAATATTTAGCAACAAAAAAATATTTCGAAAAAATTTATTGAACAAAAGTTACTATAAATGCAATTACTAATAACTTTTATTTGAGACGTTTTTTGATAAAACGAAAAATTTCGAAAATTTTGTAAAATTATTTAAAATTTCTCAATTTTTTCATACTTATATGTAACGTTTCCATGGTCATGATAATTTGTAACTAGTAAACCAAGCCTTGGACAAAAATTTGTATAAAACATAATTTGATGTATTTTTGAAGATTTATCTAAATATTTTAAAATTTTCTTTTTTTTAAATTTAATTTTTTTTTTATGGGATGGCAAGTCTAGCGGAGGTTTCCCTTCGCCACTGGTTTATTTTTGGACTACTAAGGCCATTATCCATTAGATGCATTTATTTTTGAAAAATCCATGCCATAACCGGGATTCGAACCCGAGCCCTCATGGTCTAGAAGCCAATGCATCGTTACACTAACCACTGCCATGGTGAAGATTTATTTGGTGGATTTATAAAAAAAAATGATTCAATTGTCTTTACTTGTTCTACACATCTTTTCCACAAATCACTACGGAATCTCTTGAAAATCAAATGGTCGCCAAAGAGCCATGTTGTTAATGTATGCACGCTATGAACGTTGAAAATTAACTAGCAAACAAGTATAACAACCCCTAAAATTATACATTCATACCATTAATTAAATTAATTTCTATTAATGTTTATTCGGATTTATTTAAAATTTTTAAGGCCCGGTCTTTCCACATTCAGATAAAGTCCCAGGTAACTATCTGACAGATAAGGTTATTTGTAACTTCATCTGCTGAATAAATGTCAATACCAGTCAGTGAATCCAATACGTCAGTCTCATTATCCGTTAGATAACTATCCGATAGATACATTTGTATAGAAAGAAGGGATGAGATTTACTCGCCAGATGAAGTTACAAATAACCTTATCTGTCAGATAGTTACCTGGGACTTTATCTGAAGGTGGAAAAACCGGGCCTAAATATGTTAAAATTATATTTTTAAAACCTACGCTTGTTAATACGTATTAAGACAAGTTCGGGGTCTAAGTACGTCTGTTCCCTAGTGATGATAAATCAACAAATTTCAAACGTATTTTGTAATAAGATAAATTGTTTTCACCCTCAATTGAAACCGGTAATTATTTGCAAATGTAATAACACCTTTCTTAGTTAAATAAACACATTCTCAAGTGACCTAAAACGTAATGCTAATAGAATAAAAACGACATTTTATGTGATTTTTTCACGGTTTTATGTACGTAAGTGATAAGCACTTGCACAAACATGTACAGTACTTGAACGGCGTACGGCTAAGAACAGTGATGAAACAGTCTTAACCTTACGCACCGAAATCCTTGGCCTATAACCATTTCCCCCGGTTATTTATATGAAATAAACATTGGTTCATGTTAATGATGACCAGATACCGTGGCAGTACAATTCATTTATATTATTTTACGAGTTGTTTTCGTTCCAAATACCGAAACACTACATATTTAAAAGAATTTGCTTTTTGCGAAAGAAACTGAAATGCGAGATCTAACAAGTTTGTTTCTTACACGTGGAAATAAAATTATATAGAGACATGGCCCGAAAACACTCTCTTGCCCGTATTCACCAAGAGTCATGGAACCCATAAATCAAGCAATAGGGTAAATTTGCATTCACCAACCCTCAATAGCGCTATTGCTTCCATAATCTCTCTTTAAGTTATAGAACTAAAAATCGCCCAATAACTTTCTTATAGATTGTCTAATTTCATCAAAGTTAAATACTTAATCATTTATTAGTTAATAGAAAGTATACAACAATAGTTTGAAACAATTTAATACAAATTTTAGTGAAAAGATAAGTTATTTAAATGTCAATAGCAATTATTATGTAGATAACCCAACATT
This sequence comes from Liopterus haemorrhoidalis, assembly GCA_963971575.1. Classification (NCBI taxonomy): domain Eukaryota; kingdom Metazoa; phylum Arthropoda; class Insecta; order Coleoptera; family Dytiscidae; genus Liopterus; species Liopterus haemorrhoidalis. The sequence continues at coordinate 42,543,452 of OZ020619.1, forward strand.
TTTTTATATTATTATGTGAAATGTATGATATATTTATTATTTATTTCGATTTTTTCGTAAAATTCTTACTTCTTTTTCTTTTTAAATATTTTTCAATATTAATGTTTTCCATTTTAAATAAAAATTACTAATAGGGCATAGGCATGATTTTAATTTTTTTTTTTTATTATATTCCTCTTGTTGCATATAAACATAAAAAACAGTTTTTAATTTTTTTTTTTTGTAATTTGAAGGCTTAAAAAAATCATAAATGTATGTAGCGCGCGAAAACGACGTGTGACGTCATACCCCTTCTAACTGACGTATGACACTACTAACTTACCGGCGTACATGTCTGTTGTGAACTTATTTGTTTGTATAACTTTTATAGGTTATGTAAAGTTAGAGTGATTTTAATTAAAATAAAGTTTAATTCTATAAAAACAATTTATACATGTTTACCGAATTAAATTTTATATTAAAATAGATAACTTATATTGCAGTATTTCAATTATACCTCTAACGTTTTGTAACTTCATGTAAACAATGTAGTAAAATTCTGACATCTAAATTACATAAATATTTACATTTTACAGAGTTGCAGCGTTTACATAAAGTTATAGAATATAAAATAAAAATTACTTTGACACCACGTATTTCTTCAGCACTGTAGCATTCATTATTTTTCATATATTCCATGAGCATAAATGCATCAATGTTGGGTAAATTATTACTCTGAGCCCTAACAAAATCTTTATCTGCCATTTTAAAAATAAATGCGTGAAAAATTGTTTAAAAACAAATACAAAACTCTCGAACAATACAATACACACACGTGTAAAGATTATGTTGTAGCTGTATCTGTGATGTGAAACCCCTATCGTTTGACGTCATACTCAGTCGTTTTTACTCGGCAACCTTCGCTCCGTTGTCGGCTTATTTCAAATTTACAATATTTTAATTCAAAAATTTGGCTATAATATTAATTAAAATTTCATTTTTGTTTTGTTAGGTGACATAACTAACATTAACATATCAAAATAATGTAGTTTTGAGGAAATACAAATTTTATGCGTATCCCCTATTCTGTCACCATTAAATTTTCTCTCCTCCAAAAGGAATGCTGTATGAAACATGTCAAATAGGAAACAAACTTTTTAGATTACATTGAGTAGTTTTGTTCTAAATTTTAACTAAGTTACAACTAACAATCAACACGCCAGGATATTAACCATTACACCTTGGTGACCGGCATAGAGAGCTTCAATTTTTATTTGGGTAGATAAAAGTCTAGATTTAAAAAATTCAAACTGTAGGTTTCTATCTCTAATCCTTCAACAACAAAATCATCTCGCGAAAATTGGACTTATGTATTAACCTATCCCAGATTCAACTTAAAGTCTGTTGAAACTTTTGATTTTACTTTTTTACAAAACATTTGGTACTCTGTTGTCTAGTTTTTCCATCTTATATACTAATATTCTTTCTTCCTCCAATTGAGCTCTTCATCTGTTAAGATATTCCCGTAAGTCGAAGTATTTTTTTATTTTTTCACTGTGGTAAATTTAGAATTTTCTCTCTTAAAAATTATGGCAAAGTTGCATGTTAGAGAGCTATAGTTAGAAAATTGGAACAAGTTTATGAAAAATTCAAAGGAAAGTAATATAATTTATAAAATAAATTGTGTAATTTGTACTAAATAAATAATTAATATTTGTCAAAACGTCTTAATTCACAACTACTAAAATTACATCAGCAACCAATAAACTTTTGAAAACAAAACTCTTTTCTAGAAATACCAAGATCAAGGTCTACTAAACTATAATATAATACTTACTTACTTAATCGTTGAGCCCTTTTACCATCACTGGTGTCGGGCTTTGTGTGTAGAGTTTGATTGTTACTTGTACTTGTTCTCTTCTTTCGTGGGAGAACGGCGCCACAGCTTTTTCCATTCACTCCTATTCTTCGTCCTACTTTTTGCTCCATTCCAGGTGATGTCTCTTCTCTCTATAGCACTTTTGATTTCGTCACTCCACTCCTTTCTCGGTCTTCCTCGGCGTCTTCCTTTAGTTATTTTGGCCTCGTAAACTTTCTTCGTGTCTCTACTATCTTCCATCCTTTGAATATGACCGTACCACCTAAGTTGCCCTTCTTCTATTACTTCTTCTACTGGTTTGGTTCTCAGTTCTTCTCTATATTCTGTGTTCCTTATTCTGTCCAATTTTGTCTTTCCCTTGATCATTCGTAGGAACCTCATTTCACTACTTCTTATTCTGCTTCTTAGCTTCTTTGTTGTTGTCCAAGCCTCTGACCCATATGTCAGCACTGGTATGGCCACTTTCTTGAATATCTGGACTTTTGCTTCAGTCGGAATTTCCCGTTTTGCCAAGAAACAGTTCTTAATGCTATTAAATAGCCTGCCAGCAGATCCAACTCGTTCCGTTATTTCTCGGTCTATTTTTCCGAACTATAATATAATACGTAACTTAATGTATGGCGCCGAAACATTTACATATAGCTACGAAGCAAGGCAAGGCAAGAAACACTGAAATGTGTGAAAATTCACACTTCACATCAATTTTTTTACACTTGTTGCAATTTGAACAGTATTATGTATTTAGAGTTGGACACATAATGTATATATTATTTGATGGTCGTAGATAAAATCTATTATGTGTTTATTATGTATTAATTAATATATTAATCTCCATTTTTCTTTTCCAGGTGGGTAATCAAAATATGCATGAACATCTACAATCCCCTATTGGTAAGAATTGGAACTTTGCGTCCTTTTTTATAAGTATATAATATAATTTTACAGTCCAGAATCAAAATCAAATAAAAAGGTCTGCCTTTTTGTACATTTTACAGTTAAAAATCATTACAATTCTATATCGTCTCTTTTACTCGTAAAATTTTTTATCGTACAGGGTAACCAAGCATAAAAGTTGTAGTCATCAAAATCTAAAATTCAATTTATTTCTGATTGCAAGTGACTTTCATTGTTCCCAAGTAGAAAACTGTACAGTGTAAAAATAACTAAAGATAACTTGTAGCGGTGATTTTTGTGTTTTCATTTCGGTAAAGTTGGCAGAACTTTTTTCCCTGTAGGAATAAAATTATAAATATTTAGTATTGAAATTGTATTCTTTGTTCTAAATATTGAAAATTCCTACTTCATAGTTGTAACCATGCGCGTAGATAGGTGAGTGCAAACGAACCACGTGACCCTTCTCGACTTGAGAAATAAATTACTTTATATTTAAAATTTATAAAAGAAAAGGCCTTTGTTTAAAAGTTCTTTACCAGGGCTTCGAACCGTTATTTTTTTTGTTTCGGTTTTCGTTCCGGTAAAATTAGAAAAAAAAAACATATCCCCATATAAATACAAACAAATATGTGCTCATTAAAAAAAAAATTAATTAACTTAAATTCTGAGTAGGGTATCAAATGAAAGCCCTTAGTACGTGGATTAACGATCAAAATTTTATTTTTGCAAAACATTATTTTGACGCGATTTTCGCCAAAATTGTGAAAAAAATTTTGTCCTACACCTGTAGCCCAGATGGTGTAGTGGGTTGTGTAGACGCTTCGTAATTTGCAAACGAAGGAATTTAAATCGAACTCTAGTTCGATTCCTGTCATTAATTTATCTGTTTTTTTTGCATTTTTATTTTGTTTAAATTATTTTGTAAAAATTCTAATTATATTTTGGTAAAGGTTGCATTTAATTTTTAAAAACGTAAATTTAATAACCACTGGGAAGTGTTGAATTTATAATTTAATGCTATGTTTGAATGTATACGAAATCAGAGGGTTGGGCTTATGATTTAAGCAACCAATGGAAGCCATAGGCGCAATTTTCAAAATCTTAATGAACCTTGCTATATAAAAAAATACTGCACATATTTAGAAACTTAAATAATGGTATTAGGCATTCGAATTAAAATTCATAAAAAAAATATTTTGACAAAATTTGTTTTGGCATCCCAAATAATCATCATTCAGTTACCAAATACCTGCGAAACCCTGAAATGTGTGAAAATTCACACTTCACATAATTTTTACTTGCCCGACCTTAATATATAAGGGGCAAGTATTGTAATCGCAAAAATTTTCGATGTCGAGATTTTGACGGATGACCACGTTTCATGGTCCAGGGAATCCAAAAAACCTATTTTCGAAGTGCCGTCCGTATGTGTGTGTGTGTGTGTGTGTGTGTGTGTGTCTGTCTGTCTGTCTGTGTGTATACACGATAACTCAAAAACGGTTTAACTTAAAGAGTTCGTTCTGGTACTAAAAAATTCTCCTATTAAATGGGAAGAACCCTATTGTTTTTTATGAAAATCGGTTGACTAGAAATGGGAGTTTACTCGTGTCGATTTTAAGATTTTTGCGAATATTTAGCAACAGAAAAATATTTCGAAAAAATTTATTGAACAAAAGTTACTATAAATGCAATAACTAATAACTTTTATTTGAGACGTTTTTTGATAAAACGAAAAATTTCGAATTTTTTTTGTAAAATTATTTAAAATTTTTTTAAGTCTCAATTTTTCATACTTATATGTAACGTTTCCATGGTCATGATAATTAATTCGTAACTAGTAAAGCAAGCCTTGGACAAAAATTTGTATAGAACATAATTTGATGTATTTTTGAATATTTATCTAAATATTATTATTTTTTTTTTTTTAAATTTACATTTTATTTTTAAATATTTTTTTATGGGAGGGCAAGTCTAGCGGAGGTTTCCCTTCGCCACTGGTTTTTATATCGTCATAACTTTTTTTCATGTCTGTAATAATTAAACAATAAATCATCTTACGAATAAAAGTACTTCGAAATTTTTTACGATATTTCTTCAGATTTTATTAAAGATAATCCTTAAGGTGCCCGTTATGCCACGGCTTCCTCTACGTGTGTAAAGGACTCTTTTCAATCTCGTGCTTTCATTCTCGACACTCGGTTGACGCCTCATGCGAAAATTCGCACTCGATTACACTAAAAATAAATAACTATTAGCGAATAACAATAAATAATTAATTGGATGTAGGTTTATCTATATTTTATGTTGATTTTCTTCGACTTTTAATTCAATTCTTGGGATTCAATCCCATATTTAGTATAAGATTAACAAAATCTTGTTACCACTGACTAACCAAAACATATAAATTAAAATATAATATATCTTTTATAATAAGGTATTTCTGTAACGATCAATTTTTGATACACCCTCCTAAATTTATTCAAGTCAGAGCTCTGAGACTGCCATTAGATATAAGCTATCTTGAACAACGAACCGACCGAGAGAGAGTAGGAATACCGCAGCGCTTAAGGGTGAATGGAGGGGGGGGGGGATGAAGTCAAATATAACACTCGCAGAAGGGGGTCTTGTCTTTTCCTTCCATATAATGCGCCTTCTCAGAAATCGCTGTCGGTGTACCTAATAACTGAAGATTACCAAACCAACAGATAAAAGGAGAAAGTTTGGAAACAAAGGGAAATGAAGAATTTTATATATTTTAAGAGGTTTTAAGGTTAGAACGTATTACGGATGCAGATTTAGGATTTGGACAACGAAATTTTGTTATTAACGGTTTTATAACTTTAATACTTATTTGGGAGATAAGTTTAAATAAATATTTAGACATAATTATTATATAAAATGAAAGAAAGCTTTTAAAATGCATAGATATAAGCAGGGCCGGCGCTAGAATTTGCGAGGCCATGTGCGAGAAAAGCCGCGGGGCCTGCTGTTCGGAACCAAGTGAGGAACAAAAAAAAAATGATCCTCATCTCCATGCGCGGGGCTTATTGTTGACCCGCGGGGCCTGCTGTTCAGATCCAAGTGAGGAGCAAAAAAAAAAAAAGTCCACATCTCCATGCGCGGGGTCTTTTGTTGAACCGCGGGGCCTGCTGTTGACCGCGGGGCCATGTGCGGCTGCACATGCTGCACATGCCTCGCGCCGGCCCTGGATATAAGGGCTGCCTCTTATATTTCAGGACTGCGCTAAACTAGTGCTGTCATCTGGCAACTGACGCTTCTATCGTAAAGTTTGAATGTTTTTACGGTATAAGTACTCAGAACGTTTTAACGTACGAGCGCTATTTGTGTTATTTACAGTAACTTGAAAAAATTCATCTCGGCTAAAAATGGAATTAAATCGTGAACATTTTCGAGCGATTGTTTTTTACAACTTTCGACTTGGATTAACCCAACAACAGTGCATCGATGAACTTAATTCGACTTTTGGCGATGAAGCAACATCAAGGACTACTGTTTATCGATGGTTTGCCGACTTCAATCGTGGCCGTAGTTCGGTTAAGGACGAATTTCCAGAAGGTCGTCCAAAATCGTTTGTTGTTCCGGAAAACATTGATGCGGTGCGTGAACTGATATTGCAAGATCGTCATATGACTTATCGTGAGATTTAGGTATCCTTGGGCATTAGATAAAAGTTAGGGAACTCATAAAATTACAATAGAAGTGATATAACTAGGCGTGTCAACTAGAGATGGGAATTTCGGCTCAGTTTGCGGAACCGGATCAGTGGAGGTCGTTCAGTTTGTTGAGCCGGTTCATTGATTCGGTTAAGTAAACATATTTCCGAGACACAGGTCGGTCGTTCGTTCGTAGGTAGAACGTCGCTTAGAGCCGGCTCTTGCATTATATGAACTGGAAACATGTTTCCGAGACACAGATCGGTCAGTTGTCGGTCGTTCGTTCGTAGGTAGAACGTCGCTTAGAGTCGGCTCTTGCTTCGAGCCGGTTCTTGCAATATATGATCCCGAAACACAGGTCAGTCAGTTGTTGGTCGCTCGGTCGTTCGTTCGTAGGTAGAACGTCGCTTAGCCCCGGCTCTTATTTAACATTTTTGAAACAAACAATTCACTTTATGTAGCTACTGTATTTTAAACCAGATGTGTTAAGTTTATGGCGATGTTTATTGCCCTTATAAATCAGACATCTGGGATTTGGGTAATATTTTTTATATTTTTATATAGTGTGGATGTAAGAAAATACAGACTAAGCCTATTAGTTTCAAATAAACTGCCTTACAAATTGATGACAAAATACACTTTATGATAATAAGTTACAAGCCGAGTTCTCGCGAAGTTCAACATGACATCGATCCAGATCCGGATCACTCCGGTCACTGCTCACAATCGCCCGACCAATCGTATCCTTGAAACTTGAAACTATACAGTGAGCCGTGAGCCGGCTCATTTCAATTTGGTGAAGCGTGTCACTTCGGTCATGAACGACCCATCCCTAGTGTCAACCAATAGCCGTAGGGATTAGTTTTTCACATTACGCATCTTACTTAAAGGATTAACAAAAACAACTATACTTATTTATAGTTAGTACTTAAACGAATGTATGCCCCACTGACCGCTGACTGTTTACAACGTGGTTGTAAACATGAACCCTAGTTCTTCTGTAGTTTAACAAAGTGATTATAGTTATACGGGATAATTGTTTTATGCCGAAAAATAATATGGTATGTTCTGTAACTCTCTTTAATATTGTGCAGCTTTTTTTAACATCTCTTTGTTCTGATATATTTGATCGTGCCACTGTTTGTGTGCCACTGTTTGCCGGAGGGTTAGAAGGGAAAAGGGTCCATAGTCAGACCCCCTCTCGGACGTTTAATGTATAATAGTCCCTTGGATGTATCGTCGGGTATATCGGAACCGATGTGAAGCCCTATAGAAACCCAGCCGCGATTTAGGTCCGTCCGTTCGTCCGTCTGTCCGTGCATCTGTCACTCTGGGCCCTTTGTTTATACGGAACAGTTAATTGATATTTTGTAAAATGACACCAAGGATGTGATTTTTGTTATGTAAGTTACATTACTACCTTTTTGTAATAGGGGTTTTGTAATTGTATATTCGAGTGGATTTAGAAAAATATTGGGACTTCCGTTGCTATATTTATGGAGAATATTCTCATGGATCACCTTACAATGAATTACAGAATAAAATCAACCATTCTCTATTTGTTTTCGAAATTATTTCCCCTCAAAATAATTTATAATGTACAATTTTTGGTAATAATAATTTAGGTATGATTAAAGTAGCTTCAAAACAAGTGAATTTATTATTAACAAGAAACCGTAATCACAATAAAGATCTTAATAAATTTTTCAGCGTCTCCCCACGAATGAGTGTATTTTATTAATAAGACATAAATTATGCAGGCGATTCGTCAAGAAGTGTAGGCATTGTGAATCATTCAGTTTGTACATGACTAATGAAACAGGAGTAAATATGATATTAGTTTTCCTTAAATTTACATTTTTAGGGTTTTGTTGGTATGACCACCAAAAAACCCTTACAACGTCACTCATATGTCTGTTCGTCTGTGTGTCAGTACGGTAGAAATTGTAGTCACACACCTGAACATAGAAATTTGGCATGCTTGTAAAACTTTTTGACCCACATATAGAGAATTCAAAAAAACACTTCACGGGATAAATTTAAACAAATATGTATGTAATGAAAACATAATATATATTTTTTTTAATTGTGAGTGGGCTTTCATAGTAAAGGAAGGAGGCTTTAAGAATTTTTACAAATTTTTGTGACGGAAATGACGTCACTCCAACAATGGCTGCCTTTATTTTGTAGCTTTCGTATAAAAAACTATATGTATTTCCAAAATGAAATGGCCATCCTCACTTATTGATTCCAATAATGACTGATAGTATAACCATTATACCTGCTGCGTTTATGGTTCTGTTGATAACAGTTGCCAGGATCGTAATAATTATTTAAAATAAACGTGTTTTCGTATATGCTATTTAGAATGAACTGTATATACTCACATCACATCCCTTCACTTTTTATCAGGCCTAGGATCAGGCTTTAAAAATCGTTTTATTCTAAAGTTTATAGTCTATATTAAATACTTCAATTTTGCACAAACAAAAATCTTTTTTTTTTTAACAAAAATAAATCCTAGCAACTTCAAATAATTATACATATGGCTAAATTTGTATGGAAATTCTATTCCTTCTTCTTCCAACATTTTTATTAAAAGATGCACAGTCGGCACTATATTTTTCGAATAAAAGTCGCATATTTTTTTTATTATTGTTTTAGACATAAAACTATCTTATTTCTTGAAAACTTGTAAATCGGATCGTTTTCGCTGTTGATTTTTGCCACGAACAATCTGTATGGAACACTAGTTAATTCCGCAGTTCTAAGTATAGGTTTGTCATTACCTTCCGAAACTAACTTTTTATAAACGTTCAGTATCAGAACTTTACAATCTTCTGACAAATGACATTTTTCTTTAGTAGCCACGTCAACATTTTCACATTCCACGTCAACGTCCACATTTTCGCACTCCAAATCACTTTGCACAGATTCACTATTTTCACTACAGAAATTAGGAATTTCTTCAAAACCAAATGGTCGTTGAAAGACGTTGTAAATTAATTAACTAACAAACAAGTATAACAACCCCTAAAATTTAGAAACAATAGGATTATAAATTTGGAAAATATCCTTAATGATTTTTAAGAAACTTCAATTGAACTAGTGTTACATCTATTCTATTTAAATTTAAAATTACCTTAATACCCCCTTATATTCTTTTTACAGCAATGAGTCTTAAGATTACTGCCATAAACCCATTATCGCTTTGTTAAGCTTCTTAACAAGAGTGGTCACTTCATTTTGGAAATACTATAACAAATATACGCCATCTTTAATGGCGTCAAACAGGTTTTCGGATTTTGTTTCAAGGTTAAATTGCGCTAGGAGGGGCGTATGCTCTATCCTCTTTATTCTCTACTCGTTGGTTTATTAGAACTCCATTTTTAAGTAATAAATGCAATACTATATACGGCGGGCGGTCTCAAAACGGAGAATTTACCTTATTTAGGCCCAGATAGGCCGATAGGTAGATAGAGTTGAAACATAAACTGGCATATTTTGGGCAGATTAGCCAACATTAAAAAATAACCTAAGCAAGTTCCCTTCTCGTGACAACCTAAAAGAACGAAACTCCCATTTAATTCCGCTTAAACCAAAGAAACAGACTATAGTACTGAAAACTAAAAATTAACCTGAAATTTATAATGACTTTATAAAGTCTAGTATTCAATTGTAAAAAATTTCATCTTTTTTGATTTTTTTTTTTTTTTTTTTTTCTGGTCTTTTCATATATATTAACGTCTCTCGTGAGCTACAGGATTCTCTTAAGTAGTATTTAGTTCTCAAATTTTAATTTTGTATGCCTAAAACTTAAAATGTTATAGAAAAATGCAATGCTGTATTATTTTAAAAAATTGTGAGATATACGCATATCCGGCTTTGCTGGTACATATCTCTGGTGAAATTATAAACGATTTTTCATTCAGATATTCAAGAATTTTCAAAGTGTTTTCTTACAAAGGAAAAGCGCGAACAGAGCACCGATAAAGAACTGCAGAACTTTGTGTATGGGAACGTTTTACTTTGCATTATTACGCACCCCTATATTTCAAAATTAATTACAAATTTGAAGTTACATATTTATTATTTATTAATTATTATATACATCAAATCACTACTGTCAGGACATAAGGTAACAACTATGTTTTAAACATAATATTTGAGATTAAGTGCATATGTATATAATTAAAGTTTTTTCGCAATTTTTCGAAATTTCTAAAATCTATTGTTATACCTTTTCAATCATATTTGTATATTATAGTGACATATTATAGGAATAATTCACGTATTTATATGTGCTTTTTCTAAGCCAATACTCTTTTCAATAGTGTTCCAAACTCAATACTAAAAAAGCGCCAATAACCATCGTTGCTATGCGCCAAAAATGTTAACTAACTCAATACTGAAAAAATTGGACTTATCACCTCATGTTCTGGGACTAGTGAAATTTTGTCATAACTTTTTAATGCATCATTTTATGAAGATTTTTGTTAAATAAAAGTTGTAGGAAATTCTTTTAGCTACAACTTTTATTTGAAATATTTTTGATTAGCCCTTTTCGTTTTCGAGATATTTTAATATGTGTGTGTGTGTGTGTGTGTGTGTGAATATATTTGAGAATTAGACAGTCGTTTACTCAAAAGGTCTCAATTGGAGAGATCGACCAGTGCCAGATTTACATACAGGTCAAGTTGGCCTGGACCTAGGGCCTCGAAGGAGCCTTTTTTTGCTCTTCACTTCGATTCGACCTCTTATAAGGGCTTCTTCTATCCATTCCCAGGAGTTGACGTCATAAGTGTCTGGTCCAATCTAAAGTCACTAGATTATACAAAGTAGCGCAAGCCTTTGAAGAAGCCGATAGACTCCAGAGTTTGATTGGCAACATTGGTTCCCCTGTTAAACAAACGAAAGCAGCAATTAGTGCGCTTTGAGTGATCGTTGTTTAACTTCAGAACCTACGTCATGAAGATGGTTTCCGAACCATCAGCTGATTGTATTATTCAACAGTGTTTAAAATAATATTATCTTACTACATTGACAAAATGCCTGGCGACGAAGTAAGACGGAAAAAATTATTTTTTAGTTTAAACTGCCACGAATATCTGTAAGCGCATGATCAAAATGACAGAGAATTTGAATTTTATAAAAACGTTACCAACAGAATTAAATGAAAATGTTTATTCTGACCTACAAACATTGATTAAAATCTGTTTTCTGAAACATCAAATTCATTTTTACCGACCGCCAACAAATATAAGGGCGGTATTGTGATCATACCGATTTTGACATTTCGAGATTTCGATGGATCTCCCTATTGAGGTCCCTACATAACGTTTTGACTATTTTTAGCATGATGTCTGTCGGTCTGTCTGTCCGTCCGTCTGTCTGTCCGTCTGTCTGTCCGTCTGTCTGTCCGTCTGTCTGTCCGTCTGTCTGTGTACACGTGCAGAGCAAATTCGGCCGAAAGGATTTTTATGAAACTTCATATTTAAGCTTCTGCCATGAATGGCACGAGTTGATCAATTTTTGGTAAAAATCGGTTGACTAAAAATGGGAGTTTACTCGTGTCGAATTTAAGATTTTTGCGAATATTTCACAACAGAAAAATATCTCGAAAAAAATTATTAAACAAAAGTTGCTATAAAAGCAATAACTAATAACTTTTATTTGATACGTTTTTTGATAAAACTCAATTGTCTCAATTTTTCATATTTATATGTAACGTTTCCATGGTCATGATAAATAATATCTCTGTTAGAAAATATTAGGCCAAGTTATTTCTACTCTGCTGCTAGAATGTATTTTATATAAGTACTTTACAATGGCGGTCGGTCCTGTGGTGGCCACAGTTGATTTTTTAGATTATAACTGTTGCAGAATTATTAAAAATAATATTTCAAATTGTATTGGATTATTCTGTAATAATTCTTGTTATAATCTAAACTGACGGGCGCGCGTATTGCATTATGTGTTAAAGGAATTTATTTCGTTTTGGCTATGAAGCATGCTTGTCTATGATGAGCAATATAGAACTATTAAATTTACGCTGAAAAATTTCCGATCTCTGGTCTAAAGTATTTAAATTGGGGCCGCGTTTTGTCGGGTTAAGTTTAAGTAGCATAACTGTTGCCAGATTTCTAAAAATTATCAAAAAATTCCACAAATTTCCTGTCTAACATCCTGTATTTAGTCTATCCGTACTATCGATATATTTTTTAAAAAATGTTGTGTACCACTGTTTTAAATAGCCGTGGGGTAGCCCAACCCCAACCAAAACTGTTGTCGGGGTTGTCTGGCTGTGTTGCCAAGTTGTACCCAGTAATGATTCACTACTTGTGTGTACGTTGTTGCCTAAAAGTTTCACTGGGAGTTCTGTATGTCGCTACCCGGCTTAGATAGAAGAAGTTTTGTTAGTTCCCTACTTCGTGTGTGTGTGTTTGTGTGTGTTTTTGGATTAAAATTTTAAGTTTAATTTAATTATTTTAAGTAATTAATTTCGTAACGTGCTACGTTAAACAGTGTGGTGTGAATAGTTTAGTGATGCTTAAGCAAGATGAGAACTAGAACCGGATGAAAACTAGGATAATAGTTTGGATTAATAATAGTTATTGATCGTTAGAAGATTAGATTAAATTTTTCTTCATGAATACAAGGTTTGTAAATATTTTTATTTTTCATTTCGTTGTTATTTGGTCATAATGCCTCGTCCATAATAAATCCATAATCCATAACGTCCTCTCATTTGTCTAAGGTGACCATACGTCCCGAATTTGTTGGGACAGTCCTGAATTTCCGCTTTGCGTCCCGGATTTTTCAGAGGCAATATTTGTCCCGAATTTTAGAAAAAGTACTTCTTTTCAATATGTATTTTAAATTTATTTCAACTAAAATTATTTATATATACCGAAAGGGTATTTTCCTTGTCCAACAGCTTTTGGACAAGTAACAAGACTCAACTTGATGTAGACACACATTAAAAGCCATATTACTGATTCAATTAAATTATGAAGAAAATTGCGCGGATTTTTATAAAATGCTTCAAAGCAAAAAATAACTACTCAAAAAGATCCATAGTTCGGAAAAATATAAAAAGTTTTCTACTGAGTAATGATAATGAATAAAGTTTGAAATTATTAAAAAAAAACAGTGGCGAAAGGAGACCTCCGCTAGACTTGCCCTCCCATAAAAAAAATAACACTAAAAAAAAAATTTTTTTTTTTTTTTTTTAATTTAAAAAAGAGATTTAGATAAATCTTCAAAAATACATCAAATTATGTTTTATACCAAGTTTTGTTTAAGGTTTGGTTAACTATAGTTTATCTCGGAAAGAGCGATAGTAATAAAATTTATTATTTGTAAAAAGTTATTGGTTTTTCACACAGAAGCGGCACACAAAATATGAATAGTTCGAAACGAAATATTGTTAAGAAACAACCGAGTGCGCCGCACAACTTATATGGGAATACGAACTAGGGTTAAACACAATAGATCATAAAAATTTTACCCTAAAATTTGGAAGAAAAATGGTCACAGGCATGCGTTTAATGATATGGTAAATATGGTCATTACAGCCGTGCGTTTAATAAAATGATAAATACTAATATAAAAATACTCAAAACCAATTAAAACGTGTTTAAAATGTGCACGCCACTGGCAACTGCCTGAAAAAACGATTTATTACTATCGCTCTTTCTGAGATAGACTGTAGTTATTGCTTTTATAGCAACTTTTGTTAAATAAATTTTTTCGAAATATTTCTCTTGTGAAATATTCGCAAAAATCTTAAAACCGACACGAGTAAACTCCCATTTCTAGATAACCGATTTTTACCAAATGTTGATCAACTCGTGCCATAGATGTCAAAAGCTTAAATATAAAGTTTCATAAAAATCCTTTTAGCCGAATTTGCTCTGCACGTGTACACGGACCGACAGACATCATGCGACAGACATCAATAAAAGATACTAGATTTCAAAATCCATACAGTCTAAAAAAAAATCAGCTGTGGCCACCACAGAACCGACCGCCATCACAAAGTACTTATTTAATTTACGCTGCTTTGTCAAAAAATGTCTCAAATAAAAGTTGTTAGCTATCGCTTTTATAGCTTTCGTTAAAAAAATGTTTTCGAAATATTTCATTATTGAGAAATATTCACAAAAATCTTGTAACCGACACGAGTAAACTCCCATTTCTAGTTAACCGATTTTTACCAAAAGTTGATCACCCGTGCCATTGATGTCAAAAGCTTAAATATGAAGTTTCATAAAAATCCTTTTAGCCGAATTTGCTCTGCACGTGTCGATTTTAAGATTTTTGCGAATATTTCACAACAAAAAAATATTTCGAAAAAAATTATTTAACAAGTTTTTTTTTGTTTTAAACAACTTTTATTTGAGACATTTTTTGATAAAACGAAAAATATTTCGAAATTTTTTCGAAGTATCTATTTTTTTATACTTATAAGTAACGTTTTCTTGGTCATGATAAATAATCAGATCAATTCTGTAAAAATTTACTGTGTAATAACGTTACTACAACATAAAATATTATAAAAAATACAATGACTTTCATTCATGATAGTAACTGACCTTGCTCATAGTGACGAATTTAGTAACTATTATCATAGTAACTGAGTTACAGAATTGGTCTGAATATCTCTGTTAGAAAATATTATGCCAAGTTATTTCTACTCTGCTGCTAGAATGTATTTTATGCAAGTACTTTGTGATGGCGGTCGGTCCTGTGGTGGTCACAGCTGATCTTTATCACTGGAGTCAAATTATGTTGCCTTATTTTCTTCATTTACAGACTTTCGTTTACTCTAGAAAAAAACTGAAGCCTAAACTAAATTTTTTCCAACAAGTATGGATGTTGTTCTTTGTTAAATTCTTATTTTTTCACATCTAAACCTTATAAATTATTACATTAGTCTAATATTAAATTATACATAACCTCGTCAAAATATATTACGTAAAAATTACATAGAGAATTAAATAAAATAATGGTTGATATGAATCAAAAACTGCGGAAACCCGCCACAAGTCATCAAACCGTTTAGTTGTATCGTTGACCGCATCGAGTCGCCACCAGTCAGTGCTCTTTGTTCAAAACACGTGTTTTCCGCCTTGGCTCGATCGTCAACAGTCGCACGGCTGTATGTGCTTAGTGCAAGGTGTAGTGTGTTTTAAAAGTTGTTCCGTCGCTAAAAAAACTACTAATACTGGATAGAAAATGGAATACGCTAGAAGGAGGTGTGTATTTTTTATGTTATTGTGCCGTTTTAATGTTTTATATTGTGAAAAGTTATGTGGAATTACGTTAAAATAAAGAAATTGTACCGTATGGCGCAGAATCGTAAGTGACATTTGGTTAAAATTTTGTATGTTTGTTTAGTGTGACGGGTTTGATAGTTTTTTATCGTTATATTTCAACATTTAACGGTTAAAATATATAATACCACGCAGTTTAAACCATGTTTCAACTTAAATCAAACAATTTTTTAACTTATTTACAACCTTAAAAACAAAATTTGTTTATTCAGACGTCAAAACAACAATTAGCGAATAACTAACTATTTTTGGTAACTAAGAACGTAGTTTTCTTGAAAAATATCACAAGAAAACCGTTAAAAAATCGCCGTAAATCTAAAAATGTACTCTAACGTGTTCAAAACTGTTTATTTTGGAAAACGTAATACAACCAGCTTGTTCTTGTATTGTCAATCATTTAGTTCACTGACATGTTATCAGTCAAAGAGAGTTACAATAATATTGACTTTATTTATCGTAATTTTTGATGAAAATTTTGTTATTCCAAAGACTTTGAGACGTAATATTTCGAAAATATATTCAAATTTTAGTGATAACAGAAAGTGTGATTCTAAAAACGAAATATTGGTTAATATTTCAAGGTGTTTTGTTATCAGGAATTTTGAATTTTAAATTTTGGGAACAGTGGTAACAAAAATGTAAGAGTCAATGGAATCATTGTTGTAAAATTTGCCTCAGTGTTTGGGAACACTGGTTCCCCTGTTCAACGATAAGTTTTATTATTTTAGGTAGTAAAATTTTCGCCCCAGGCCTATCCCCGTTCACTGATTCTGATTGCAATTATTATTGAAAGAATTGTTACATTTTATATGTTCTAATACTTATATATTATTGTCAAACTAATTGTTAACCTCAAAATACTGTCCCTCACGGGCTCGAACCCCCCTCCAAGAGCTCCTAAAACACGTGGGTTTTGTCAAAATACAATTGATGAGGTTTTTTAGGTCATTACTTGTATTTTGGAAGTGTGGACCTTTTTTTTAAGGTCATAACTTCAAACGAATTCTTAACCTTAAAATTCTGTCACTCACAGGCTCGAACCCCCCTCCAAGAGCTCCAAACACACGTGGTTTTTGTCAAAATACAATTGATGAAGTTTTTTTTAGGTCATTACTTGTGTTTTGGAAGTGTGGACCTTTTTTTTAAGGTCATAACTTGATTTTTGAAGTAAGGATCTTTTTTTTTAGGTCAGTACTCGCATTTTGAAAAATAAAGTTCTTTTGGCCAGCACTTGTTGGCGGGTAATTTTTCGATTCCTACCATTTTAAAATAATTTTGTGTTCTGAGCTTCCCCCGCTCAAGAAAAATTCCTGGGTGCGCGCCTTAAACCTTTTATTGATGACGTAAATTCTGATATATATACAATCTTAAGGTGCAATTCTGTGATAAATCTGTAAGCTAAAGACGATCATATCTAAGGAATTGTTTTATGTGTTGTTGTGGATAGTTTCTTATAGATTTTGTCTGACCATATTTATCATATCATTACACGCACCCCTGTGACCATATTATTCCTCAAAATTTTAGGGTAACATTTTTATGATCTATTGTGTTTAACCCTAATTCGTGTTCCAATATAAGATATGCGGCACACTCGCTTGTTTCTTAACAATATTTCGTTTTGAACTATTCATATTTTGTGTGCCGCTTCTGTGTGCAAAAACAATAACTTTTTACAAATAATAAATTTTATTACTATCGCTCTTTCTGAGATAGACTATAAGTTAACCAAACCTTAAACAAAAATTTGTATAAAACATAATTTGATGTATTTCTGAAGATTTACCTAAATCTTTTTTTTAAATTAAAAAAAATTTTTTTTTTTTTTTAGTATTATTTTTTTTTTATGGGAGGGCAAGTCTAGCGGAGGTCTCCTTTCGCCACTGTTTTATTTTAATAATTTCAAACTGTATTCATTATAATTACTCAGTAGAAAACTTATTTATTAGTATTTTTTCGAACTATGGATCTTTTTGAGTAGTTATTTTTTGCTTTGAAGCATTTTATAAAAATCCGCGCAATTTTCCAAATTTACAAATAATAAATATTATTACTATCAGTCTGTCTGAGATGGAGATAGTTAAGCCTAAATTAAATGTGTATTTCAACCCATGGTCAGTAAACAAATTTCTCTAGTTTCAGTGAATATTCGTCCGATTTAATCAGTTACTATTGGGTGTTAAATTTGAAACTAATGTCGCGTCAACGAAGTTTTTATCTGTTTCGTCAACGTCTTGACACCATATGATGTCATATGGTGACGTCACCATCCATACGATATGCAAAAACCGCCATTAATTTAAACAATTAAAAATTTCAAAACTGACTCATTCATTTTCAGATTACGACACTCATAGATTTCTTTGAAAATGCAATAAGTTATAATTCGATTACGTTGTCCAGCGGGTACTAAACGTTTCGAAATAAGCTTTTTTTCCGCTTAAAATATGTTTACTATTAATATTATTTAAAACTGTTTTTTTGTACATAAACATGTCTGCCAAAATATAAAACAAAAAACATGTTTAGTTAGGAAATTTGGGAGTTAAAAATAAATTTAGAGTTGAAGAAATGTTCAGAAACTCAAAAAGTGGCATAGGAAGAATATTTTAATACTTTTTTCAAGCTCCCCAAGTGCTGACCAAAAGCTGTTTAATTTTCAAAATACAATTGATACCCAAACAAAACAATGTTGATCACTTATATTTTAACAAAAATGCGTAAAAACCACGTTATATTTGAGTTTGGGGGGTCAAGGTCGTGAGTCGCCCCTGAAAAGGTTACTATTTAATATTATTGCAATATCAAATATGTATTTAAGTTTTAAGTACCAGTGGCCCACCCAGGAATTTTTGTTGGGGGCGGGGTGGAAGACAAAATTATTTAACACTTCTAAATTTCAAGTGATCTAAAAAAGAAGGTCCTCGCTTCGGAAATACAAAATGCTGACATAAAAGAAAAAGGTCCTCACTTCTAAAATATAAGTGACGACCTAAAAAAAAGGTCCTCATCTCAATTTGTGTGTTTTTATTTTTATTTCCTTCCTTCATAGGGGGGCCATTTTCTAACTATTTGGGTATAGTTAACTAGGCTTTCAGAAACCGGCCCTAAAAGTTCCTTTTTTTAGTGTACCATGTCCATTTAACAATTTTTTAGAGTGTAGACTAACTTTGTGTTCCTGACAACTTAAAAATACGAAATGTCTAGTTCCGCTTAAACCAAAGACATGAATTATAGTTAGAATAAAAAAGTTTGGTTAGTATTAATTGAGTTTTAAGATTTATATTTAAAGATCTTCGAAGAAAATTCTATTGTTAGGTTGTCATGTGAAAGTATGAAAAACCGCTTACTAACATGTGTTTACCAACTAAGAATGATTGTAGTATCAAGTTATCTGAATGATTCATATTCCAAGTATTTAGATGTTTAATACAAACGCACGTTTTGCTAAGTAGCTCATGATAAATAGCTAATTGTTCTAAAAATAATGGATTATATCACTCCTATTGTTATGACAATACTAAAATAAAATAATTGACAATTTAAATTACCGATTGTGGCGCTAGTGTCGGTATACTAGACAATCTGGCCAATGGTGACATCGCCGCTATTAAGAGTCCAAATAAATATTGGAAATATTAGATAATTAAGCTTTTATTGACATTTTTCATTCGACTTAACAAACTCCGCTCGTTGGTAGTAATCAGGGAACGGAATTTGTTAGGCCGACTGGAATAAAGGCAATAAAAGCGGCAAATAATTAAATATAATTTTCCGCCTTTATTGCTTTAATAATAATAATTTATTTATTGACCATAATACAAAATAAAACATTGTTTTATTAAAATACAAATACATGTTAATATGGAGCAAAATAATAAGCAATAATTATTAGGATAGTACAATAATATATGGTGTTAATATATGGACATAAATAAAATTAAAATTTAACATTCAGAAATTCATCAGTCGAGTAAAATGGGTTTCTGTAGTGCGTTCAAAGGTGAGTTTGCAGTACAGGGCATATGGAGTAGTTCTTTTTCATACTCTCTAATGGGTTTACACAATGACGCTATCCTTTTCTTGCTTGTCGACGTTGCCAGCTCTAAAACGTGCTGATCTGTGAAGACGCAGTATTCTACAAATGACCATCTGTTTTTGTTGAGTGTTATTTTGAGTTTTATAAGAGTTGATTTTTATAAATCATATATTATTTTAATTGACACATTTGACACTTTTACAACATTTGGCAACATCGCTCCCATTTGCCATAAGAGCTATACTGCAAACTCACCTTTGAACGCACTATAGTTAAAAATTCTTTTACAGTTTTCTTGAAATTCAGAAAACGCAGAATATATTCCTCTGGCAGAATATTAAAAATTTTTATGCTGTCATAATTTGAGGCATTGCGTGATTTAGTTAAACGTAAAAAGTTTGGATATATATGGTTTTTATTTCTAGTAGCATGCGAGTGCATTCTGTCGCTAGTTGGCCATACATTTCTATTTTTATAGGCATTCAATACACACTGATGAATATAGAGGGAAGGTAATGTCATTATTTCTAATTCTTTAAATGCATTCTTACAGTCAGCTCTATAGTTAATTTTTGCTAAAATTCGAATAGCACGTCGTTGAAGGGAAAAAATTCTTTTAGCTGAAACAGAATGTCCCCAAGCTAGAAGAGCATAAGAAATACCATATGTAACTGAAATAGGGCATAATATGATATTAACATTATTTCTTTTGAGACAGTATCAACCAGATTGCGAAAAAGAAATATAGTTTTGCAGATTTTTTTGGCAAGAATCTCTACGTGCTGATCC
Source organism: Liopterus haemorrhoidalis (assembly GCA_963971575.1). Lineage (NCBI taxonomy): Eukaryota > Metazoa > Arthropoda > Insecta > Coleoptera > Dytiscidae > Liopterus > Liopterus haemorrhoidalis. The sequence continues at coordinate 42,564,044 of OZ020619.1, forward strand.
CACTTAAGTGCAGGGTCAACATATTCCATTAGACCTAAAAAAAAATCCTCTCCTTGGTAATATACGCATTTAACATCTATTTTGCTTTCTTAATTTTGTTTTCGAGTGTTACCTACTCAAAATAATGACTAATGACACAATTGCAAGGCTCTATTATTATTCTACAGGGCCAAGGCTCGGTGTACATCCGATTTAACAATGAAATTTTTACTCCTAATTCCTCTAACCTTGTCGTTTGTTATGAAATCGCTTATGAAAACAATGCAAATATATCAATAAGTCAAACTAGAATAAAATAAACCGCAACTATTAAAAGAATACCAATGTCAGAACAGTAATAATAAAATGCAAACAACAATAGAATGACTTAATAATTTATTTTTAGTTTCTTTTGGTTTTTAAATTTTATTTGATTTTCTTGGAAGGTTATATAAAAAATTATATCTATTATAATATTATCAGTATTACTATTCCTTTTTTAGTTCTTAAAATTATTTATAGTAAGAAAACTAACTTTTTTCTATAAATTTTTTCAATTGTTGAATATTTGAGAGGTACGCGGGACACCCTAAAACAACACTTTTGAAATATCTACCTTATTATTGACTTAGCAGTAAAAATAAGAGTGACAAAAATTGTTTATAATAATAAAACAAATCTTTTTTGAGTGAATTTTTTCAATTGGAGAATTCGGGGAGTTACTGGTGGGGGATACCCTAAAACTAAAATCTTGAAATATTTACTAGTTTCATTTTATGCAACGAACAACTTTTAAAAGTGATTTAAGACTGAATAAAGGCACTTACCTCACCCAAAATTTGTCTAAATCAGTGTTTCTCAATAGGTGGTCCGCAGAAAATTTTTAGTGATCTGCGAAACTTTTTATATTTGTTTTTTGCAGTTATTTTGTTGTTTATTATGCACATTTCTTATGTAAATAATTTATATTTTGTTTATTTTTTGTACCCTTCTGTGATTTTCTACAAATAAAATAAATTTATTTAGTAGCACATTAAATATATTTGTTTCCTTGCAAAATATTAACTAACAATTATTATTAGTGGTCCGCGTTAGAAAATTATGTATTTTACTGGTCCGCGGTGCGTTTTTTGTTGAGAAACACTGGTCTAAATCATCAGATCATATATTAAAAGGCCTTTCACTTCTTCAGGCAGGTTTTTTTATTTTTTACTAATATATTTACCATATTTTTGTTAATATCATATTGACAGACAGTCAAAAAGAATTAAAAATACACTGGAAAACTTTTCTTTAGAATAGTATTACATATCTTGTAAATCGTAGATTACCTTTAAATAAGAAAAATGGTCTCATAAAATAAAATTAGTTTTAGTTGGACAGTGGCAGCTAAAAGTTAAATATGCAGGTGCAAGCATGTATCAGTTACTTTTTTGCCGTAACTCAAAATATATTCCCACGCCTTCCTCCTGTCCATAACCAAATCTTTTCCCAATCTGGACTTAATATTAACTTTCCCTACATTTTTTACCGATCGCCAACATATATAAGGGAGGTATTGTGATCATACCGATTTTGACATTTCGAGATTTCGATGGATCTCCACGAATTGAGGTCCCTACATAACGTTTTGACTATTTTTAGCATGATGTATGTCTGTCTGCCTGCCTGTCGGTCCATGTAAATGTGCAGAGCAAATTCGGCTAAAAGGATGTTTATGAAACTTCATATTTAAGCTTTTGACATCAATGGCACGAGTTGATCAACTTATGGTAAAAATCGGTTAACTAGTAGTTTCTAAGTATCTATTTTTTCATAGATATTTGTAACGCTTCCATGGTTATGATAAATAATATCTGTTAGAAAATATTAGGCCAAGTTAATTCTACTCTGCTGCTAGAATGTACGTAATTTATACAAGTACTTTGTGATAGCGGTCGGTCCTGTGGTAGCCACAGCTGATTTTTTAAAGAAAATAAAAAAAACTAAGATGCCTATGTTTGTCCTGTCTTGAATGACGACCAAAAACACTACAATCAGACCAATTCTGTAACTCAGTTACTATGATCATAGTAACTATATTCGTCACTATGAGCAAGGTCAGTTACTATCATGAATGAAAGTCATTATACTTTTTATAATATTTTATCTTGTAGTAACGTTACTACACAGTAAATTTTTACAGAATTGATCTGATAACATTCTGCTTTTATAATTTGTCACAACTTCTGTCACACTCTAACAAAAATTCAACGCTAAAACATACGTAATAAATTTGAACAGTACTAGAGTATCTAGTACAATATTTGACCACCAGACAGCGTGTCAGTTCTCAATAATCATTTGTGTTTGCCGAATTTTAGGCACGTTTTGAGAATTGAACCCTTAACAAATCTGGTAACCGGATAGTTCTTGTTTTAGTCATCTAATCTTGTTTGGGTGTATAGGCTGCATCAGTAAACCTCGTATGGGGTAAAATGATGATTACAGTGATGTCATAGCGCGTCATAACCATTCAAACTCCCTTCACTGGGTGAGTGGAAAGCACGTGCGTACTGGTCACACGCGCCGCACTTAGCGTGGGGCCAATAACACATACACGGGGTAAACCATATGTGTACCCGACTGATAAACAGCTGTTTCTTTGTTCCGAGTTAATTGTAAATGCGCCACGTATATATAAAAAAAAAGAATGCTACAGAAATAGAGTGTGTGCCGAGAACTGAGAGATGGGGTTAGGATTAAAATGTTAATTGAATGGATTGTGGATTTTAATCTGGCGGATTGATTTACAGAGGATTTGGTTTCAAAGAGATTTTGGTTGGTACGATTTACATTGAAATCTTTTATTTGTTTTTATTTAGTTGGTAGAAATCAGCACTGCCCAACCAGTCGATCGCGGAATAATTTTAAGTAGATCTTTAATCCGCATTCAGAGCTCTTTAACTCTTTGAAGTACCCTGGGACAAAATTTGAACCACTAAAAAATAGACCTTTGTGGTACGTTGGGACAAAATTTACACCACTAAGATATGATTGTATAGTTCTAAGGTACATCGGTTTAAATTAAGTTCCACCGATCGCTGGGCTTATAAAACTCATTCAGTTTACAAACATGTTGTCAATCTTATCATAGCAAAAATAAAAAATAAATTTAAGGTACAGTGGGATGAAAAGTAACCCACCCATTTTATGGCAATGGCGTATATTATATTTTTTAATTTTTATAATAATTATTATGTTTACATATAACTAATAAAATAATAATTAGAAAATAATATGTTTTTATATTTTTTTTTCTTGTATCTCAAAGGTCTTTTCTATATTGAAATTCCCGTACTGCAAAGAGTTAAATTAACACGTTGTAGACTGTTCGTTGTCAGGCTGTAAGTTATATTTCTATGCATTGTTTTAACGTTCTACGTACCGTTCATAGCAAGTTAGAAATTAATATGTTACGAATAGTTCGACATCTGTGTGTCTTTAAACCAACTACATGGCTTCGTAAAATGTTTTCTATGTATTATCGTTTTTTATAATTCTGTTGTCTTAGATTTTAACTAAATAAATTTAACCTAATTACCTAAATTGATCATATTTACTGTCCGTTTTTGTAATTTTGAGCAAGATTTGTTAATGATGACATTGTTAGTTTATGTAAACGCATACGATAACTACGGTGTCACTGATAGACTGAGATAGCCAATGTGTTTATGTGTGTCTCATTAAAACATCTCACTAGCTATAAGTTTAGAAAATTATCCACAACGAACAACGTATTAAATTTAGAGGTCTGATCGGTTTCACGTCTAACCATACACAAATTTTCTAGTGACAGTAAACAGAATACGAGGTACAGTACAGGTTTTGAAATTTTGTTTAAAAATTTTTTGACTCCGATTTCGCCCCAAATATAGTTTTAAGCTAATTTTGGCGTGAGGATTATGATAAAAATATTTAAAAAAATCATGTTTTTCTAGTTTTTGAGTTAGAGCCGATTTGGGTTTGTTTTTTGTCTATAATTCCAAAGCTTTTGCCTAAACTTCGAAATGGACCAAATTTTGTTGATCTATGACCAAAAATACATATTTATACCAATTTTCAATAAAATCGAAGATAAAAAAATTTTGCTCGAAAATCGAAAAAAAACGCAAGGGGTACCCCTTACGATTTTTCGATTTTAGACCATTTTCAAGGGTTTTGGATAACTATCCATACTAAATTTAATAATTGGTTTATTTAAGCCCATTTTTTTTTTTTTTTAGGCTAAACAATTGAATTTTAAAAATTCAAACCGCAGATTTCTATCCCTAACCATTTTTTAGTGAGGATTTATCAAAATTGTCAAAAAAAATTTAAAAAAATAAAAAAAATTCAACATTTTTTTTTTGTTTCAAAATATGTTTACTGTACCAAAATATGTTGCAATTAGGTCCTCAAGATTTCAAAAATTTCAACCGCAGGTCTTTATCACATTTCGTTTTTGAGATACATCCATAAGAAGATGCAAATTTCTATAAATAACGCCATATTATAATTTGTCATAATTTTAAAATATGCAAAACTAGTAGGACCTCAATTTTTTTGTAGAATAAATAAACTACGAGGAATCCAAAAATTCTAACCTCAACTCGTTTTCTCTAACTGTTTTGGAGTTATGATTTTTTTTAAATTCAACATTTTCACAAAGAATGTAAATTATGCCATTAAAAAAATGTCATAATTTCAAAACGCATTAAACGATTAAAGCCCCAATTTTTTTTCTAGTCTAAATAAACTACGGAGAATACAAAAATTTCAACCACAAGTCGTTATCTTTAACCGTTTTTGAGTTGTGATTTTTTTTAATTCACAAATTTCACATATAAATTATGCCATTAAAAAAAATTTCATAATCTCAACACGCTCTAAACGATTAAAGCCCAAAAAAAATTCTATATAGCCCTTTTGTTCTTTTTTAATCTGCTTCTTTCTCCTGTCTCCAGTTTTCCTACATCTCCTTTTAATATCTAGTAAAAACCATAATCTCTAATTCTCTTGCAATGTAGTTTTCAACGAAAATTATCTTTTCACCGCAAATCTAGCTGTAAAGACATGATTATTATAGTCTCATAATAACTTGAGTGCATTATATTTCCCACTAATGACGTCATATCTCAGTAAAACTTGCCCGCATTGTATATTCCCCTTTTTATGCGTCTCCTAGTAACCATACCCCATGGCGAGTTTATTTTTATGTGACGTCACATATCCTATAAACCCTACTCGACTGTATCTTTTATGTTAGGGACCCTATATAGTTTCAGTACAACGTTGGCACGTGTAGTGTTGTTTTGTGGAAAAAAAACTGTAGTTTTTACCGTTAATTACAGGTTTTTCGTATAAGAAAAACATGGACAGGGAATCTCTCAAAAAGTGGATACAAACTGTGTTTTTTAAGTAAGGGTTTTTACGCACTTAAGCTTTTATTGTTTTGGTAATTATAGGGATAATTGTGTGCTTTTGTTAGTAAATTGTGTGAATTACAAAAGAATGAAATAAAGAACAGTTAGTTTTTTAAATGGGTCACGACCCAAATAAACAATCTGTAATCGTATGTTAATGGCTTCTGATAGTCGTTGATATTTATAAAAATAAATAGGTATTTGTTGTTTTAAAAAAACTGCATCAAAATAAAAATTTCTTTATACATTTTATCTATAAGCCAGGGTTTTTTTATTTGATACCACTCAAATTATTATTATTTATTATTTTAAATTACTAGATATGGGCGTTAAGTTGCATTGTCACAGCTATGCCACATACTCAGTACAAATATCTGAAATATCAAATACTGGTCGAAGTATTTGAAATACGACAGATGTAATTGAAGTACTAGAAATATTTCAAATACTGAAAAATACTTGAATTGCTCAAGCATTTGAATTATGGAAAGTATTTCAGGTACGAAAAGTATTTGAAATAACCAAAATATTTGTAATATCGACAAAAAGGAAGACATATTTTAACATACATACGTAATCTAGAACCAAAATTAATACATCAAGGCAGTGTTTCCCAATCTTTTTAGTCTCGTGGCACATTTTCCAAAGAAGAAAAATTTCGCGGTACACATAAGTAATCATAGAAGAAGAAATTTATAACGCTAGTTTTTTACCGACCGGCAACATATATAAGGGAGGTATTGTGATCATACCGATTTTGACATTTCGAGATTTCGATGGATCTCCACGAATTGAGGTCCCTACATAACGTTTTGACTATTTTTAGCATGATGTCTGTCTGTCTGTCTGTCTGTCTGTCTGTCAGTCGGTCGGTCCGTGTACACGTGCAGAGCAAATTCGGCTAAAAGGATTTTTATGAAACTTCATATTTAAGCTTTTGATATCAATGGCACGAGTTGATCAATTTTTGGTAAAAATCGGTTGACTAGAAACGGGGAACTCGTGTCGATTTTAACAGAAACATATTTCGAAAAAAATTATTTAACTTAAGTTGCTATAAAAGCAATAACTAACAACTTTTATTTGAGGCAGTTTTTATTTATTTATTTATTTATTTTTATATATATACAGGTACGTTTCCATGGTTATCGTAAATTATTTATTTATTTATTTGACATCGGCCTATTTCTGCAACGAGGCTAATCGCCGATGCCAGGGGGCTAGCTCCTACACCTGGATGAGGGGTGAATGATTTTGAAATGACAGTAATGTAAACATATTATTCTCGCCCGAATAATATCATCAACGGAGAATCGAATTACCGACCGCACAATACAGACTGTTTTCACCAGTCCAAAATGCACGATTTAATGCACTCGGCCACTCCGTTGGCTTATAAATACACATTATGAAATTATTAACGTAATATAATATGAAATTGTCTTTTACAATTATAATTATTCTGCCGTTAGAATGTATTTTATACAAGAACTTTGTGATGGAGGTAGGTCCTGTGGTGTCCACAGCTTTTTTTTTTTTGATAAAAACTGCTGCTTGTCAGCCAATCACAGGTATAGATATTTGCGCGAAAAAATTAAAACGCTCCTTTTAGTTTAAAAATGGCCTATAACATTATTACTTCGTGTAAAGTAGGGTTGTAAATCGAAGGCAAAACATCGATGTTCAACATCGATGTTAACATCGGCGCTGAAACATCGATGTTGAAAAAACATCGAAGGGATAACATCGATGTATCGGAAACATCGATGTTTTATTAAATATTAAAAAAAAACAATTTTTTTATATTATATAGGTTTTATTTAATAATATAAAGATAAAATACGAAAAAAAGTAACATATAATACGAAAAAAAGTAACATATAATACACAAAAAGCATTTATTCAATTTTTAAATAGATTGTGTAACAGACACATTCAAATGTCCCGCCGCTGCTTATAACCGTTTGGAACAGCTTATATAAGCCGTTCACTTTTGTAAGGACAAACTAAATCTGGTTATTTTGGTGATTTTTATAGTGTATTACTGACTTTTATAAACTTGGTTATATTGTAAAAAGGGCTTTACAGTTTGTATTATTTTAGGTTAGTATTATATTTATAAAATATTTAAGATATCACTATTCAAAATGAAATATGACAAACGATATTTTTTTAAATGACATTTGAATGACGGCACGTTGCCGTTCCGTCGGCTTTCTTACTGAAATACTGCCAATATATACTTTTTGGCGGCATTTTTAGCAAGTAACAATAGATTATTTCTATTAAATTTCACTTTATTTACCTCGTTCACTTATACAAAAAATGTCTCGACAACAAAACTCAAAGAGCAACAAGTGTTGGTTTCGTTCGTCATTGTCATTATTTGCAAAAATTAGAAGTTTCTTCTTATTTTTTTCTTATTCTGCTAACTGCTAAGAAGAATAAGAATTAATACTATTAGTATTGTTATATTACAATAGATGGCGCTTATATTTTGTGCACTAATTTTAATAAAAATAAAAATTTTAAGATTCCAGCGCCTCTAGCGGTAGTTTCTGAATTTCAAAGTTCAAAACATCGACATCGGTAGCAGACATCGATGTTTTATCGATACTATCGCCACCTGAACATCGATGTTTTCAGGAGAGACATCGATGTTATCGATACATCGATGTTTTTTTCCCATCCCTAGTGTAAAGTCGCCGTGGATCTAATGAAAATATATAATTGCGTCCTTGGACGTTGAAACGCTATAAAACAAAGTGTAGGTCCTAATTTCTGTTGACATACATACCTCATCTAACAACATTTACCGAGATAAAGAAATTAAAACCTAATAAAGCCGTGTGATGAAGGTTAATGTTATATAATAATGATATTATTTTCCAATTACTCGGTTGGTTTTGTTTTCATTTTTCATTTATAATCTATTTTCCCAGCGCCACAGCAGCGAGAGATGTGATGGTCGCTCTCTTTTCCTTTCACTATTGCCTTTTATTACAACATTCGCTGCTCCCGTTCTGACACACTTTCCCATATTTCTCTATTTCGGTTCACACGCTGTTCATTTCGTGATGCATCCATTTATTACGGCATTCCGATTTTATTGATTACTTGATTTGGGTGATTGGTGTCTTAAATGACACAACACGTTCACGAAATTGGTTTAGCGTTAAATTTTAATACACGAATGAATTATTAGTTTAAAATTTATTGAGCAACTCTAAAATATTATGGACACTGTTGAGAGACGTCCATGTCATTCATAATACTCTTTTCACACTAGATCTTTAAGACGAGTGAACTTAAAGTTCACCGATGTTTAAGATCGGTATGCTTTCACACTTGATGTTTAAATCTCTGGTGCTGTTATCAGCTACAGTAATTTTGTTCTTAAGTTACCGTCATGAAATTACCAGTTTTGAACTGTCTTCGGAGATGCACATTTTGAATTATTATAAACAAATATGGATATTTCATTTCATTCTACAATAAAGAATATATTACACCTGTATTAACATGTAAGTCGATACATTTTATCTCAACTATTGTAGCTTTGTATTTTATTAAACACATTAATAAAATAAATAATTTTATTATAACAATAAGTATAAACTTCTTATAACGTCGATATAATACAGTATTCTTGTTTATGATAATATAAAATGTTGACAGCACAAATTCAAGGAGTATTTTTAGGGTTTTGTAGGTATGACCAAAAAACCCTTATACCGTCATTTTGTCGTCTGTCTGTCTGTCTGTCTGTCTGTCTGTCTGTCTGTCTGTTCGGTAAAAATTGTAGCCAAACGGCTAAACCTAGAGAGTTGAAATTTGGCATGCTTATACAATTCTTTGACCCGCACATAGGAAAAATACTAAAATATCTAAAAAACATACCCCCCTAAAAATATAAACAAATATGTGCTCATCGAAAACAAAAATATTTTTTTTAAATTCTGAGTAGGGTATCAAATGAACGCCCTTAGTACGTGGATTAACCATCAAATTTTTACTTTTGCAAAATAAATTATTTTGATGCGATTTTTGCCAAAATTGTGCAAAAAAAAAATTGTCCCACACCCTGTAGCCCAGATGGTTTAAACTAAAAATCTAAAAAAATTCTAAGTAATGTATATTGGTGTGAACCGAAATAGTACAACAGGAATTTTTGATCAGATTATGTTTTCGGAAAATAACGCATTTTTTGTGGTTTTTGGTTCGTTGGTTCACAAAGTACAAAAGTTATACCAATGTAAGACACTGACATGCAAGGCATGCGATAGCGTAATGGGTTAGAGCACTGGTTTTACATTAGCGTTTAAAGATACATTCACTTTAACATCCGATCTTAAAGATCTAGTGTGAAAAGGGTATTAGAAACATCAAGATTTGATACGATGAAAATATAGTACGCTCCTTTTATCGGGTTTATCAAGGTCGGATTTAGAGAGAGGTACTCGCCTCGGGCGCAGTTAGTAAGGGCGCAGAGTTAATAAGGGCGCAAGGCAGCCATTACAGGGGCGCAAAAAGCACTATATGATCTGTTTTCTGTCAAACATCTGAAACATCTGGTTTTAGAAATGTGGCAGCATGAGTGGAGCTTTATACAGAACGTTAAGTTGAAACAGGTTAAGTGAGACGTTAAACCATGGGGTTCTTCTTGCAGGATTAACCGCAGGGAGGAAACCGCTATCACATGCCTCCGTAAATACCAAATTGTTGGTGGACCCATGGACACCTCCATCCTTTTTATCCATCTTCCTTTTTAGGTTTTTGTAGGTATTTCCACTAAAAAACTTTATAACGTCACTCACGTGTGGTTAGAAATTGTAGCCAAACTGCTGAATATAGAAAGTTGAAATTTGGTACGCTTGTACAATTCTTTGCCCTACAGATGGGAAAATTATAGAGTTTAAAAAACACATCAGGAGATAAATAAAATCAGATTTGGCCACCACAGGACCGACTGCCATCACAAAGTACTTATATAAAATGTCTAGCATTCTAGCAACAGAGTAGAAATAACTAACAAATTTCGAAAAAAAAAATCGTTTTATCAAAAAATGTCTCAAATAAAACTTATTTAAACGTTATTTCTTTTATAGCAACTTTTGTTAAATAATTTTTTTCGAAATATTTCTCTGTTGTGAAATATTCGCAAAAATCTTAAAACTGACACGAGTTAACTCCCATTTCTAGTTAACCGATTTTTACCAAAAGTTGATCAACTCGTGCCATTGATGTCAAAAGCTTAAATATGAAGTTTCATAAAAATGCTTTTAGCCGATTTGCTCTGCACGTGTATACACACCGACAGACTGACAGACAGACAGACATCATGCTAAAAATAGTCAAAACTTTATGTATGACCTCAATTCGTGGAGATCCATCTGAAACCTCGAAATGTCAAAATCGGTATGATCACAATTACTCCCTTATATATGTTGGCGGTCGGTAAAAATTAAATGGAAGCTCTTAGTTCTCAAATAACGAATAAAAATGATCATCAAAATTGTTGATTTTAATGTGATTATAGAAAAAAATATTGTCTTAGCAATCGGTCATTCTGTTGACTTCTTACACTTATTAAATACCTACAAAATCCTGAAATTTGTGAAAGTTCACACGTCACATTTGTTTCTAACTCCGTATCATGATGCACGTTTGCTCCTTTACTCCCTAGGAAAAACTATATGCCTTTTTGTAAGTGATTGAATATAACCTAATTTTTTTGTTGTTTGTAAACAAATAATTGGCAACACAGCATATTTATCAACTAGTACGTAATTTCATAGTTATCGTGAAAGAACTTTACCTTATCCTATTATTAGTATTAGATTGTTTTTGTTGACAAATACTTTATCCCACTATTAGTATATTGTTTTTGTGACGTGTAATGAATAGAATACCTCTTCGTTTAGCAATTGGGTCGCCTTAGCAGATTAACCTGTTAATGATATCTCATTTGCAATATTTCAGTTTTAATATTTCCGAGAAAATCGAATATGGGAGGGAAAATAGGGTCGTAAAAGATTAAGCTTCTTCAGAGCACATTCAATTCTAATTACTCTGAAAAGCTGCTTGCTTAAAGAAAGAATAAGTAGATATTTCAATTTAATCCAGACAATTTCTGGCGAGCATTACTTCTACTTCCACAAACCAGTTTGGCATTCGCAAAGAAAAACCATAACAGAACGAAGGATAAAGGACAGGTGAAGAATTTAGATAGGAAAATAACTATTGCTACCATCAGACAGCGACATTTACAAAGTCTTTAGGCCATATAAGCCAACTAGTAATTTGGAATTAAGTCGAGAGTATATGGACTTCAATGTTTTCTAGCTGTAGACAGCCTTAACTACGAAACGTGAGTCGCTACTTCTAGGCAGAGCCGTAACAATACCCTGGCATCGGGGCAAGTGCCAAAGGCGCGAGGTCTGATGAGGGGCGCCAGCCCTAATGTGGGGCGCCACCGTGTGTTTCTCTTTGTTTTTGGTCATCACTTGTTAGTTGAAAATCTGAGGACCGTTTTTTAGGTCTTCGGTTGTATTTTGGAATGAGTACCTCTTTTTTTAGGTCTTCACTTGCATTTTGATAGTGAGGACCTTTTTTTTAGGTCTTCACTTGTATTTTGGAAGTGAGGACCTTTTTAGGGTTATTTTTTAAGTTATCAAATTTTTGTACACCGATATTTATATGACTTAACTAGAACTGGATAGCTATAGCTGGGTCTTGATGCAAGCATATCTCAAGTAGTGTTATTGTCTCTAGATTAGTGTTACTTACTAAATACCTGCGAAATCCTGAAATGTGTGAAAATTCACACTTCACATCAATTTTTTAGGTCTCCGCTTGTATTTTGGAGTGAGGACCTTTTGTTTTTTAGGCATTCACTTGTATTTTGGAAGTTATGACCTTTTTTTTAGGTCTTCACGTATGTTTTGGAAGTGAGGACCTTTTTAGTGTTTTGTAGGTATGACCAAAAAACCCTTATACCGTCATTTTGTCGTCTGTCTGTTCTGTAAAAATTTTAGCCATACTGCTAATCCTAGAGAGTTGAAATTGTCTATTAAAATAAAAATTATGCCCTCTTTAAATAAAATTAAAGAAGATAAAAAGGGCGTTATTTTAAGTTAATTTAATTTATTTGCCAAGGGCGCCAAAAACATTGCTACGTTCTGCTTCTAGGTGCGAGGGGAGGTTGAAAAGTAACCGGCTTAGGCAAAAAACACTTTTTCGCCAAAAGTCAATTTATGTCTCAACATAGTCTCCTTTTAGAACTATTGATGAACTACTTCGTTCAACGTTTCTATAATTTTTCAATGCCCTCCGAATAATACGATTTCTTGAAGTCTTCAAAATAGACCTCTGTTTCAGCGATGACCTCCTCATTCGACCCAAATCTATTGCCACTGAGTCATTTCTTCAAGTTTGGAAATAAATAGTCACAGGGGGGCAAATCTGGCGAATTTGGTGGATGAGTAATCAATTCGTAGCGCATTTCATGGAGTTTTGCTATTGCGACTGCACATCGGTGCATTGTCCTGGTGGAGTAGTACTTTTTTCTTCGCCAAATGCGGCCACTTTCGTTTCAAATCGGTCCAACAGCTCTGCATAATATATGCCCGTGATTGTTTTGCCCATTTCCAGGTAGTCGATGTGACTGATACCGTATGGGCATGTTTCTTAATTCAGCGCTAGATCTAGCGCATAAAGCACAAATCTAGCAAACCGTTTCTTAATTCAGCGTAAAATTCTAGCAGGCTGTTTCTTATTACAGCACTAAATGTCCGCTAGGTACTAGCGCTAGACAACGAATCTAGCGGTTAATAAGGCTGCTAGCTGCTAGAATTTGACGTAATAGTTTTCTGCTGTCATGCCCTGTTTATCTCAAATTTGTATATATGGCAATTCCTAACAATAATTTGGTATTGTACACGCTTCAATATAACGATACACTCATGACGGCGAATGTGAAAATCCATATCGTTATAATTTTTTACTACATTTTTCGCATAATTCATTATTTTCACCCTTTTTGTCTTTTTAGACAGATTATATAAAAATTCTAATTCTTCTAAATCTTTAGTACAGTGTTCTTCATCACTTTCTTCTTCTGAACTTGATGATGATTGAGGAAGTCGTTTCATTGCATAAAATGTCATCTTTACTAACAACTACATAACCTCCTTGAAACCTAGCAACAATCTAGCAAGTCGTTTCTTTATTTTTGAAATTTTGTATTTAGCGCATTAATCTAGCATCACAGCGAGCATCTAGCGCTAGAAGTTAGCACTAAATTGTTAGCTGAATTTAGAAACATGCCCTAGGCATCTAAAAAAAAATTTGACCATGACTTTGTTGGCCGACAGACCCACCTTGGTATTCTTCGGCTTCGATTCGCCAGGAGCAGGCCATTGTTTCGACTGTTCCTTTGTCTCTGGTGTGCTGTGATGGATCCTTGTTTCGTCCACGGCTACGAAACGGTGCCTTCGAAGTCTTTCGATACCCGCTGGTAACCGTAGATGTGCAGGGCTCTAAACATAACCTCATTTACCAGCATCATCTACGTCTTGGAGTTTGTACTTTTCATCCCGGTTTCGTTTGTGCGTACCACTAAACTGTGTCAAATTGTAACTAATAGTACATTGTTTCATATTTCATAAAATCGTAATTCTTGTAATAAGAAAATTATTAATTCCCATGTTACACCATAAAAACTTCAATTATAACTTTGTAAAATTTACGTAATGCCTCTCGTAAAATTACCGAGGCCAAAACTCTAGTATTAATTCAATTTTCAAGTTGTTTTTTGAGGGCAATAAAATATTTTATAGTTGTTTAAGACGTGGTGCTCAACGGCTTATCACAGTAAATATGTTTCGTTATTAATATGTTACGTGAAATACGTCTATGTGCAATCACCGTTATTTCAAATGTATCAATCAGTTATTTTATGATACGTTCGGAATTTTATCAAAAATCAATAAAGATATTTCTTCTTTATTAGTAATCATTTAAACAATTTTTCTTAGAAACTAAACGATAATGGACGTTTTTTAATCCATAATACCTTTTTCACACTAGAACTTTAAGACGAGTGAACTTAAAGTTCATCGATGTTTAACATCGGTATGCTTTCACACTTGAAGTTTAAATCTCCGGTGCTGTCATCAGCTACAGTAATTTTGTTCTTAAGTTACCGTCATGAAATTACCAGTTTTGAACTGTCTGCGCACATGCACATTTTGAATTATTATAAACAAATATGGATATTTCACTTCATTCTACAATAAAGACACTACAATAAAGAATATATTACACCTGTATTAACATGTAAGTCGATACATTTTATCTCAATTATTGTAGCTTTGTATTTTATTAAACACATTATTAAAATAAATAATTTTATTATAACAATAAGTATAAACTTCTTATAACGTCGATATAATACAGTATTCTTGTTTATGATAATATAAAATGTTGACAGCACAAATTCAAGGAGTATTTTTTTATAATAGAAATTAAGTTGGCAATGCGGACGAAGTTTAAGACGCAGATCTCTGTCTTAAACATCGCTTGTATTTAGACGAGGCCATATGGTTTCACATTAGCGTTTAAAGACACATTCACTTTAACATCCGATCTTAAAGTGTGAAAAGGGTATAATAAAAGAGCGCAACATGTTTTTGGATAGAGCACACCCGTTATGTAGAGCATGTGTCATTATTGTTTTGAGACAGTGTCGTTTTTTGTAGTAATGAAATAATGGTTAGCAATGAATATCATATATTTCGAAAAATTTTAGTTGTTTTCACATAGACACGACGGCTCCGCAGTGATAGTGCTAATGGCGCGTCTACATCGAGGCAACCTGGTAGCATGCGACATGTCGAACGGTCGCATGCTACCAATGTGCAGCGGTCTGATGGGAGCCGTGCGACATGTTGCTCGTTTCCGTTGCTTGGCGGTAAACATCAAAGAGTTTTCGTGCGACACGCTACCAGTTCTGAAAGCCACATGTTCGCCATTTTTATATTTGATAGTTGTTATTATAGAAGTATTTGTTTTTTAAATTAACTAGTGTTGTAAACGTTGCTGTATCAAAATTTTTTTAGCAACTTAAATTTATTTAAGATAAGAGAGTAAATATAAGTTTGGATAAAATAGAGTATGAGAAATATTGATAAAAATAATTAAGTAAGGTTGTGTTTTTGTTATGGAATTAAAATTTGTTACAAAATAGTATAAATTAGCTTGATATTATTTATAGTTATAAAATGTAATAATATTTTTGCGATCCGCCATATTTATTAGTAAACTGACAGATCTCGCAACAATAAACAGTAGCACGCTCCCAGTGTTGGTGTAGACACTAGCTTGTCAATGCGACATGGTCTGACGGTCTCGTCAGACTTGTCGTATGCTACCATGTTGTCTCAATGTAGACGCGCCATAACGCCGATGTTGTCGCTCGTGCCGCGTATTTACAACGCTCTCTCCGGTGCCGTGCTCGACCGACGCTGCTCAATAAGCCTCTCATTTTATTCAGCATTTTGTCTCCTTACTTCCAACACCCGGATCTTGTATGTCATGTATTTTTCATTTGGAAAGTTTTATTTACATGAAAATGTTTTTACATGTTTTAATTTAGTGTTTAATAAAATGTCTTGTTTCAGGTATGTACCAGTATCAACAAAACTTTTTGAATTCGGAAAATGGTAAGAAAAATTGCAAATAATAATCATCCACGCTGCCTTCTGGTATTTTTCCGACCGCCAACATATTAAGGGAGGTATTGTGATCATACCGATTTTGACATTTCGAGATTTCGATGGATCTCAACGAATTGAAGTCCCTACATAACGTTTTGACTATTTTTAGCATGGTGTCTGTCTGTCTGTGTACACGTGCAGACCAAATTCAGCTTAAAGGATTTTTATGAAACTTCATATTTAAGCTTTTGACATCAATGGCACGAGTTGATCAACGTTTTAAAAGTTTTGCAGCTACATCAGCCGCTTCATTGCCTTTAATAACAACATGTCTCGGTATGCAAAACAGTGTTACCTGTTGGTTGAGAAACACTGATGTAACATATATGTTTCTAAGCACTTATTAAATAATAGTTAATATAACAAAATCAGATAGTATTATAAAATAAATTAGACTTAGGAAAAACCGTTATGGTGCGCAAATAATCATTTGTATAAGTTATATAACGACATGTATATCAAACATTTATTTCCACGAATAACGTCAAAACGTAAAAATAATGAATAATCACGTGTATGCCAGGGAATATGCATACAATGCAAACATGAGAGAATGAAATGGGAAACCCGACTAGAAACAATTATTTTTCCGCAGCATTTCGAGAATTTCAGTCGGCAATTTTTGCCAGTACTTCATTATTACACTCGGTAATTCTTAGATTCGTGCAAAGTATGTACTTTTGCGATTACTTGTTATTAATTTTTTTAATAATTACTGGAAATATTATGGCGAATGAGTCAAAGAACTATAAAAGTAAATAGCACGTTTGGATGCAGAATCTCAGCCTCTTCTTAAAATAAGGATCTGTTTATACATGGATAATAGGTTCGATCGAAACGTGAAGCTGTCAACTTTTATCTAAAGCTACGTTCACAGCTCTAAAATCAATAGACTATGCGCTATGATTTGTTCATTGTTGATTGTCTCTACCAAGTTTGTCACATGGTAACGCAAGCGACCGTTCACAGCTCTAAATTTAATAGATTATGCGTTGTCGACTGTCGACTGTTTTCTAATTTTAGTACTGTGAACGATTAAGTGTGCACTGGTTAATTACGATGGTCCTACCGAAACCCGCCTAAAAATTTTCAAATTAAATCGATTATTTTTCAGGGTTTTGGTTTGCTTACACAGATATAGGTCAGTCGTTCAATCAACGCAGTTGGACATTTTGCGTCATAACTTCAATGACAAACTTAGTGGCGAAAAAATAACTAAATCGATTTTTTTGCACGTGGATTATTGACTAATATTCCTCTTCACTCTTTTATTTTACTAAAACACATTGAAGTTATAATTAGTTCGATAGTCATTTTGAAGATTTACAAATTTGAAAAGTATTTATTTAATATAGGGACATTTGTATTGGTATAGATAAATAAAACGATGTTTACATTTGACATTTTATAATACGTTCTGATGTGTTTTGATACTTGTGTTCACATATTTAATTTATAGCAATTTCTAAAAACCTTTTTTTTAGTTTGTTGTTTTTTTAGCAGTTTTGTATTTAGTTATATATTTTCTTATAGATATCTTGTAGATTTCCATTTGATATTGT
The DNA here is from genome assembly GCA_963971575.1 of Liopterus haemorrhoidalis. Classification (NCBI taxonomy): domain Eukaryota; kingdom Metazoa; phylum Arthropoda; class Insecta; order Coleoptera; family Dytiscidae; genus Liopterus; species Liopterus haemorrhoidalis. The sequence goes on from OZ020619.1 coordinate 42,581,807, forward strand.
GTGTAGTGCATAGATTTTTAAGTTAAAATCAACGTATTTCTATTTTCTTTTCTTTGATCATATTTTTGGATCACATCAGCCCTTTTTAGGACTATTTAGCCTATTAGAATAGAGTATTTGTTTCTATTTTGTTCTTATTCTTATATTTTCATTTCGATACAAGTGACAGCGTACGAATATTACATTCATTAAATGGATGCTATATAGACGTACTAAATATGACGGCACAAAAACATGTGACGTTTCCAATGATGCAACTGCATTGATTGCCGAGTACCCCATAGTAGTCCATTCAATGTCAGACCTCATGTTTTCCATAAAGTCGTAAACTAGTAGACAGTGGTAGTGGTATACATATGCGACGTCAGCGGCTTCTTCCCCTTCATGTTTGATTTTTGAGCGTGTACACTAGTAAAAATATTTTTTTCGTAAAATCTGTATTTCAGAATTATTGTAAAAAAATTTCAGATGTCTCGGGTTATTTTTACCGGGTCACGAGACACGTGAAAAATGATTAATTCCCGGGACTTTCCGAAACTGTCCCGGCTCAGAAACTCTATTTACAATATTGTTAAGTTTTAATATTTTTCAAATAGTTTCTTTTTGTTTAAAATATATTCTAACGGTGTATTTAAAATTTCCATCACTTGCAGATCATAAAATTCATACTTAAAATTACCCAAACCCACCCAAATATCTTAATCCGTCCAATCACGTACATGGTATTAAATTTAAATCTCTTTTACAGCCAGGTAATTTGAAGTTGTGACTAACAATTGGCTATTTTTGGCCAGTTGCCTATCTTATGTACCTAAGTTAGGTATAGAGTACCTTAGGTAGTGAGTTGAACACCTGTGACTGACCGGTCTACCTGACTAAGGTTTAGGGAAAAGGTATCCCTATGTCATTTACTGGTTGTTCGTTTAATGTGATAGACCTTGTGTTTGAGACAAAGTTTGGATTTTGTGTTTGTGCTTTTGAAACCAATGAAGGTTTGGGGGTAAGAGATTTTAAAAAAATATTTAACAACTTATAAACTATATTATTTAGATGAACATTATCAAGTATACAATAATTTGGATATTTAGCCAGTATGATAATAGGTTAATCATATGTTGGAACAATTTAATATTTTACTTTTTTCTTAATAACTTTTTTTCTGCACTTTTAGTGTATATGGTTGCTTTTTTATAATATCTTTGCTTCAAATAGAATACCTTACATTTATTATGTTGGTATAATGTAATTTATGGTGCAATTCTGTGACAAATCTGTGAGCTACAGACTATCGTATCTAAGGAATTGTTTTATTTGTTGTTATGGACAGTTTCTTATAGATTTTGTCTATAAGCTTACAGATTTGCTACAGAATTGTACCATTAATCCAAAACTATATTGATTTGGCTCGTATTTCTATCCTTTCTGGTGTATTGAGTACAAAATTTGGAATTTGAAATCAAAATAAAAGCTGTGAAAGTTCTTATAAAGTTGGGAAACATTCATATATCTAATTATCAAAAATGTTCTAGGGAGGCAGTGGTTGTTAGCCTTTCTTAATTGTGTATTCGCGACTAAAATTACCGAAACGGCGCCACCATCGCCATCTGAACTTTTAACACGAAAAGGGATACTTATCTGTCAACGTATTTACATATTATTTGTTTATTATCGGTTTTTAATCAAATTTATGTCTTCTTGTTGTACACAGTATAATTATAATGAAGTACAAAAGTGTACAAATATATGTGAATCCATTTTATGTATTCTGTTGTCATTGAATATTTCAGAGGTTATAATGCTAGTGCTAGTTTATATATATGCTTCGAGTACTTTCCTCTAGAAAGAGAATATTATTTTATAGAAAGAGAACTGGTAATTTATTCCACACGAGAAAATTGCCGAATATTTGCAAACAAGCACACTTTCGGAACGTCCACATGAAGTAACTGAGGGTTTTAATTATGTTAACAATAGTTTAGTCAACATTAAACGATTTTCTTGTACATGTCAGACAGGGAAAGGTGAAAAATTCAATGTTAACAGTTTAAAAACATTTTAGAAGGTTTAATAAAGACAGTTTCTTCTTCATTTAAATTACTATTGATAAATAGTAAAATTATCAATATTTTAAAGTATTTTTCTCGTTGTTATTAAAATTACTTTAATAGTAATACTTTAATTATAACTAAAAACTGATAAGGACATTTTTCCATATACTATAACTTTTCTAATAAAATCCAGTATTGAAATCCAAGGTTTTTTGCCGTTGGATAACAACTATACATGCAACAAGAAGTATTTAGGCTTCTTTTCTCTAATATACTAATTCTACTACTCATAGTAAAAACAGAGCGATAATCGAATTCTTCACTTATCTTTTCTTATTTCAATTTATTCTTCACTTATAGCAAAACTAAGTTTTAAATAGTAAATTTATCAATATTTTAACGTATTTTTCTCGTTGTTATTAAAATTTAATTGCAGTACTAAAAACTGATAAGGACATTTTTCTATATACTATAACTTTTCTAATAAAATCCAATATTGAAAGGTTTTTTGGCTATGGATGACAACTATACATGCAACAAGAAGTATTTAGGCTTCTTTTCTTTAATATACTACTTGTACTACTCATAGTAAAAACAGCGAGAATCGATAAAAACCAAAACGTTTTTGCCGGTTCTTTGCTAGGCATGAACAAAGAAAGTATCCTTTTATCAAGTTTTTGCCTTGCTGCCACTAGGGCAGTGGTTCTTAACCCCTGTTCCGTGGAACGCTAGTGTTCCGTAAACGTATTATAAGCGTTCCATGAAATTATGACTTAATCACATAAAAATGTTTTATAATATGTTCCGCGATTTTGAAAATGTTAAGAACCACTGCACTAAGGAGATAAACATTACTTTGAATCACCAGCAAGTTGCAGGCAAATAAATATTTTAGGAAAATTCAAAACATTCTGGGCAAATAACACTTATTTCTATTTTAACTACTATTTTAGTAAGCAAATAGTATCAGACGGAACGTTATAGAGCAAATAGTGTTCAGATTAATAATTTGTTATTTGAGGTTAAGTGTAGTTTTAAACCCTCTTTGGATTTAAGGCGCAAATAGCCATAATTACTGCGCGCTAAAATTTTCAAATTTAACAATTTACATGTAAGTAAAAATTTGTTAGAGGAAAAAATTTAGAGGGTATTATAATTGGTAATAAAAATAACGTTTGCCGAGTTGACTCAAGAACTAGTATTTTGAAAAATTGGTTGAGTAGGAGTTAACGCCTGTTTCTTCAGTATAATGATGTTCCACAAGAATGTTTAAGATCTTTAAGAGAGGTCTGTACTTCGCAGTTGATGTGCGAGTCGGGTGAAGGGTTTTCATAATGTCAATGTCAGCCCTCAAAGATCCAGTGCAAGTCCAATCGATATGCTTGTTTCCATAATTAAATACCCTCTTTGTTCTGAACAGTCATAGCCTTTGCTCCATCCTTATGAATTATGTTATGGGTTTATTATAAACGAGACTTTAAGGATAAAAAGTTGAGTAACAGTCTGTAATCCTTTTCAAAATTAGTAATTTGTGCAATGTGAAATTTGTTTTTATATATATTTTTTTATTTTGTGTTTATGTTCTAATTTACAAGGCTTAACTAATGATTATCAACACCGACACTCTATCCTTTACTACTTACGTTGGTACTATATCGTATTTCTGCTTTATAAAATGTATTTAATCTGAAATTATTTTGCCCCTTTCAATTGTTACATTTTGTAAATTATTGAACATGTTTTTTCGGTTTATGTACAATATTTCAGTACATACGTTAAACTTTCGTTCACGTAAATTTATTGCATTATTTTAACGTTGAACACGTGCACCATAATTCAAATACTATTTTACACTGAATTTTTGAATAAGAGACGCAGAAATATGGCGTTTGTAACCGCAAATATCATAAAGTAGGTTAGGATTGAATATTTTTTTTATATTAAATTTTTACATTTATATTAAGGTCAAAAGGAAGAGATACGTTGAACGATTGTTGAAAGAATCTTTTGGGGATTTCTGGTTAACTGTTATTGAATTTTTAGGGTTGTTATGTTAGAATAGGGTTTTACAAAATGTTTTCAAACTAACGTTAGTTACTAAGGGACGGCTTCTGAAAGCTTAGTTAGCTATGACCCAGGGGTCGGGGAACATTTTTCCCATTACCCAAAGATATATTTCTTTACACCGACGTTACCCCATTGGCTTGTAAAAAAATATAAGTGACAAGCAAAAAAGAGGTCCTCACCTCAAAATAGCATATTGGAAAAATTTCCTTATTACCCCCAAAAATTTCATTTTTACCCCATTTGAAGTAATTTACCCCGGCTCCCCGACCGCTGCTATAACCAAAGGGTCAGGAAATGGTTGCTATGGTTACTTATGTGATTGTTATATTGTAACCGAGTTTAACCAAAGGGTTAAATTTGGCTAAGCTCTCAGAAACCGGCACTGAGTGATCTTTTGGGGATCCCTGCTAAGAGTCTCAAAATATAATTCAAGCAGGCGTCCACCCAGAATTACTCTTAGGGGGGCCCAAATTAAATTTTTTTTGCTTTCATGGCACTCACATTCAATTGCGAAAAATGCGTTTTTTGCGATTTGTTATATAGTTATTGTCTCCACCGCGTGGACGTCCTTCGCTTTGAAAGCTTTCCTTCCAACTTTCGTCCCAAACTACCTTGGTGAAGCGATCATCTGGTACCCTTTGGACATGACTGGCCCATCGGAATCTCCCAAATAAAATACTTTATCGGGGCTAAACTAGAAGTCGGCTTCAGGAATAAGTCCAGGTCTTCAAAAAGTTCTTCAATTTTTCTGTTAGATCTGGGACGATAGCATTGGTTTATGGGATCTTTTATTGGTCCGAAATTATGCGTAGGACTCTAAATTCCTCGTCAACGGCCAAGTCGTACTTCTGTTCTTGTCTATTGGCTTCATAACAAATTGGTAGATTTTTGTCTTGGATGGAGATTGAAAAAGCCCTATCTATACAGAAATCCGGCACCGGCTTTACTGGCAACAAGCGCTGATCTGCCGCAGTATCTGTCTATGTTTTCAAATATAACCGCACACCCTTGTACTGGTCGGCGCCGGTCGGGGTCGGCTACCCGCTTACCGAAACTTTTAAGCAGTTTAAGCAGCTTGTTGTCAGCGCCGAAACAAAAAAACATTTAAAAAATATTGCATCACCTTCTTTTAATTGAGGGAAAAGGTGGTGGTATTCCCCATATTTACGTCTCCCTTGGTTTATTGCATGTATACCTTTTCTTTTTGGTTCCATTTTTAAATATAGTGATTCTGTTAGAAACAACTCATCCAAAGATGAATCAGAACTCGCCATTTTCAATTATTTTAACTTATAATTGAGCCAATATACGAAAGAGTAGCTATACAGTTTCAAAACTAGCGTTTATGCTAGGCCAATATAATTAAAAAATTACGATAAATAGGAAAAAATAAAAACAATATATAGGTTTTGTCATTTGTCGGTATCACATGTAATATCAGCGTTTAGCGTGTGCTCAACCAGTAACCCAGTACGCTTGTTTTCGGTACCGATTGTCACCGCTGATTTACCAGCTTTCTGTATGTTCGCGGCCTAACGCAAAAAACATCTATTGACACTGTGTATCTGGCTTTTTATCTCGTTTAAATTATTATTATCATCCTTTGCCGCAGCCGTCGATAAAACACGAAAAAGCATCTTTAATTATTTAGTTAATTCTGTTAACACCATCTTTGAAATTGTCCATGGACGTTGGAAGTTTGAAATTCACTGACTTTAGTTCACGTACACTTAAAACTAAACTTAACTATAACAAACTTTTGGGTACTGTTTCTAGAACATTTTAATTGAAATAAATATGATTTACTTTTTATTTTTTTTAAAGAAAACGTTCAGCTCTGGCATATATAAACTACCAATTTCAAAATTATTTATATTACAACACTTTTGGTTAAGAAATATTCTATTTTCGTACGCTAAATCTAGCTCACTAGAAATGCTTTCAAAATAAAAACTTGAAATATTTATGCAAAGGGATTCCAGATTTTAAAAATAATATAAAACAAAAAGATTCAAACAAAGAAATAAGATCATGTTGTTGAATAGATTTGTTTATTATTATTATATTGGTATTACAAAATACTAGGTATAGGTTGTTTCTTTGGTTTAGGCGGAACTAGATTTTCAAATCTAGTGAATTCATTTTGTTAGGAAAATCCTGCTTCAACATATAAAAAATAGTGACAACTTGAGAAAATTTAAATTTCATTTAGTTCCGTCTAAAAATTTGGAATATCCTTTAGGGCAGCGTTTTCCAACCGCCGGTCCGCGAGATTTTGTTACAAAAATCTTTTCGTAACAAAATTTTTGCTTTTTTAACAAATAAATAAATCAAAAATCTAACTATTTTTTTACTAGGGCTGTAAATATCACAAAAATGGTATCTATAAACAGAAAACAGTTTGTATGTATAAATAATTCCGTCAGATTCGCTCAATATTATGTATGGAGTACCGTAGGTTCAATTTTAGGCCCATTACTATTTTTAGGGTTTTGTAGGTATGACCAAAAAACCCTTATACCGTCATTTTGTCGTCTGTCTGTCTGTCTGTCTGTCTGTCTGTCTGTCTGTCTGTCTGTCTGTTCGGTAAAAATTGTAGCCGAACGGCTAAACCTAGAGAGTTGAAATTTGGCATGCTTATACAACTCGTTGACCCGCACATAGGAAAAATACCAAAACACCTAAAAAACATATCCCCCTAAAAATATAAACAAATATGTGCTCATCGAAAAAAAAAATATTTTTTTTTAATTCTGAGTAGGGTATCAAATGAAAGCCCTTGGTACGTGGATTAACGATCAAATTTTTATTTTTCCAAAATAAATTATTTTGAAGCGATTTTTGCCAATATTGTGCAAAAAAAAATTTGTCCCACACCCTGTAGCCCAGATGGTTTAAACTAAAAATCTGAAAAAATTCTAAGTAATGTACATTGGTGTGAACCGGAATAGTTCAACAGGAATTTTTGATCAGATTATGTTTTTGGAAAAAAAAGCATTTTTTCTGTTTTTTTGCTAATAATGTTGACAACTTATAGTTATATAATACGCTAAACAGTAACGTGTTTCTTGGTGCTGTGGCTAAGATACTTGCGTTCTGTCCAAGAATTCGTAATCGGACTCATGTTCGAGTCCTACGTGAGGAGACAATATTATTTTTTATTTATTTTTTGCATTTTTATATTGTTTAAATTATTTTTTCAAAATTTTAATTATATTTTGGCAATTGTTGCATTTAATTTTTAATAGCGTAAATTTAATAACCAGTGGAAATTGTTGAAATTATAATTTAATTATATATTTGAATGTACACGAAATCAAAGGGGAGGAGCTATGACTAAAAACAACCAATGGAAGCCATAGGCGCAATTTTCAAAATCTTAATGAACCTTGATATATAAAAAAAAAATACTGCACATCTTTAAAAACTTAAATAATGGTAATAGGCATTCGAATTAAAATTCATAAAAAAATATTTTGTCATAAAATTTGTTTTGGCACCCCAAATAATCATCATTCACTTACTAGATACCTGCAAAACCCTGAAATGTGTGAAAATTCACACTTCACATAAATTTTTTAATATATTTCAATGATTTCTCTTCTGCTACTAAGACGAAATCTATTTTATATGTTGATGATATGACCCTTATAACAAGATCATTGTCCCTAGAACACATGCAACATGTTTCTAGTTATAATTTATCTAAAGCAAAAGACTGGTTTCTATCAAATAAATTATTAAATGAGGAGAAAACTCAAAATTTACTCATAACTATAATAATCCGGATTGCATTAAATTTTTAGGAGTCCACATTGATCCTAATTTGATATGGGGCCATCACGTTGCCCATGTGGGAAATTGTGCAAAATCTATCTTCTAAGAAACATACAAAAATCTGTTACAATGGATGTTTTATTAATTATTTTGCGTTATTTCAGTAGCACATAGCATACGCTCTTTTAGCATGGGGACACACTGCCTCTATTGAAAGAGTTTTTAGAATACAGGGGCGTGCAATAAGAGTGATGGGGAGTGCATCCCATAGAGCTGATTGTAGGTTACTCTTTAAAGAATTTAGAATCATGACACTACCATCACTTTTTATCTATCACTGTTTAGTTATGCCCATCAAAACTTAAATTCTTTGGTCTCTTATGAAGAAGTTCACAACTACAACACGTAATAAATCAAATATTTACCCCAATTTTACACGAATATATAAATCAAGATATAGTATTAACTATTATTCTATAAAGTTTATGAATTTGTTACCAGTTTTTACCAAAGAATTAAGTTCAGTACAATTTTTAAAAAACAATTAAACACTTATTGACTGAAAACCTTATGTATAGTTTTAAGGAATTTAAGAACTTAATTTATAACATCTGTGTATCGGTTATCATTTGTCATGTTATTGTAATTTATCTGATTGATGGTTGGTTTATATACGGAACAAGAATAAGGAATAGGAAATAAGAATAGTACACAAGAATAAAAAATATTACACCGTTTATATAGGACATAACATTTCGTCGCTGCGCCTGCGTATTTGCGTTGGCCTGTGTTTAACGTTTGTCACTTGACAGCTTCTTAAAACTTACAAGAAGAATAAATAAAAATAATAAAAACATTTTATTGTTGTTTACAACCCTCTGATCACAACTGAAAAACATCTGTTGAACAAACTTTATTACGGCAGACATTTTGATTGCTGTGCGCAGGCTTATCGTGTCTTATTCTTGAAATAAGAATAAAATGTTGAATGTTACCAACTATTCTTATGTTTAAGTTAAATTTCCTTCCTACATAAACCGATATACGGCGCAGCCATGTTTTAACATCTTGTGTACTATTCTTATTTCCTATTCTTTATTCTTGTTCCGTATATAAACCAACCATGACTGTCCATTAATAATTATGTATTGTATTATATTATCATTATTATTTCTAGACATGACACAACACCCAAGTTAGTTTTTTCCGAATTTTGACATACCGAGCTCAAAAGATTCGCCATCATTGCTCTATAATATTGTTAAGTTGGTATTGCTAATTGTATAATTAAATAATATTTAAAAATATCATCAGATCCTGTATTATTTAATTAATTATGTGTTTACGAACAGTTTAAAAACCGGTTCTAATTATAAACATCACTTGTGTATTTATTTTAAATACAAAACTTTTCCGTCGACAGCAGACAATTTCGGTATTTTAAAATAATCTCTTCTTCATTCAGTGGATAATCAAATTTCTGCTCTCGTTGTATGTTATTATATCCTCCCTTATATACACCTCCTTTCTTAACTGGATTACTCTTTGTTCCATTTCGTCTTGTCTCTTACAGCACGAACTTCTGGAATTGTCTTTCGTCGCTAATGCCAAATATCATTATACTTAATAGACACATTTTCTTTCTCCCGGCTAATAGATTATTTCATGAGAACAATCGTGTGATTCTTTGAAGGTCAGATTAAATCGACGGAGACATATTGTTCCCCCTATTTTTGCTGTTTATGTTTTTAGTGTCATTAGTAAATGTTAATAACAATTTCGTTTTAGTTTTTAATACAGAAAGTTTGATGACCTGCTAATATATACTTGAAAAAAGCAGATCCCCACTTGGCTATGTGATATTTTCGATATTGTGACAATGTGTGAAAGACAATATCGTTTGAGTCGTAATATTTCGTATTTGCGTCGTTCGGAAGATTCGTACAAATACGGTACGATTTAGTCAATACTTAACCTTAGTCGTAGCGTTAGTTTTTGTCATTTGTCTTAAGCGTAATAAATGAGTATACAATGATTTAGTTTTAACAAATAACCAATGAAACGCCAAATTTAACGCACGCGCATAGTGTCCTCGTTCAGTGTTCACGAACGAACTTTGTTATAACTAATATTTAAAACGTCAAAAGTCAAAATCTTTGGTTATAGATAACGATTAAAGAAATAAACATTGTGAATAAAGATGTTCCGGAATAAAAACAATAATAAAATTGTTAATAGCTCGTAATATATAACCTGCACACTTTATGTCAGTGTGAGCGCACGCGCATTTGTGCGGTTTTAATCTTAGTGCTAAAAAAAGTTGAATGTTAGTTATCTTTCAAGGTCGGTTTTAAGAACCTTAAGACTAAAACTAATTCAATGTGTTGTATGAACTTGCTTGTAGCGATGTGATAGTTTATCTTTTAAGGTTAAAACTAAAATTAAGCCTACAACTAAATGTTGATTAAACCCACCATTAGTTGCGAAATTTCGCTTTGGCTCATAAAATTCTGTATTTGTGTCGTTCATACAAATTCGTATACAAATAGCCCTCGGTTTACGCCGGGTTTTCCTTTTTGAACGAACCTGCGTATACCGAGTCAGCGTAAAAAACTGGCTCATTGATCACAGCAGAAATATACTGCAATCAACTGGACGAAATGATGCAAAAACTTCGCCTAGATTAGTCAACAGATCGACTCCTATCTTATTGCATGATAACGCTAGACCACACACTGCACAAATGACTGAGGCAAAAATACAAGAATTGGCGTTGGAACTTCTTCATCATTCTCCATACTCACCAGACCTAGCCCCCACTGACTACCACTTCTTCCGCAATTTGGACAACTTTTTAATAGGAAAACAGTTTAATTCCGACAATGCTGTAAAACTGACCTTCCAGGAATTCATTGACTCTCGTCTGCCAGGGTTTTATACCACCGGCCTGAACAACCTGCCGCTTAAATGGCAAAAGTGTAGAGACAATATGGGTGCATACTTTGATAAATAAAATAATTCCTTATACATATTTGTATGTTATCAACCAACTTCGCCTTTTTTTCTACAAATTTCATCCTTGACGACCTAATATTTTTGTGGATATCGTCTTATAATCATCTGAAACGTGTAGAAATAAAAGCTGAGGCCAAATACGATAGCCTCCAATTTTATTAATATAGATAAAGATAATTGGTTTCTTATTGAAAAAATATAATGAACGAAAAATGTTGGCTGTTGGTTCCTTGTTGCTTAATGGGGGGGTCTTTGTATATTTATTTACCAATGACTTAATTAAAGCTTAATAGGTGGCTAATATGGTCTATGAACTTTCCAATTGTCATCTTACCATTTATGGTTGTAAAAGTTGTATTATTATTATAATTATGTTTAAAAAATAGTTGTGACATTTTAAACTTTCGTTATCATATATGACGTTGTGTCGCCCATTTTTTCCCATACTATTATTTGTGTTCTATTACTCAATCAAAGTATTATTCTCCCACGAATGACATTCCATAATTGGAATGGTAGACAGACATATTTTAAACATCAAATTAGTTGAGTTTGCTTTCACTGTTGTTCATTGCTGCCAGAGTTTCAACCGCTCTCTACCACTAAGCTGGGACCTTTCTCATTCTTTGCATGTTTAGCATTCACCTTTCACCAGATGTTCCTTAATCAATGCACCTTTGTTTATTTTTCCATCGTATTCTACTCGTAACATGAAATATTTTTAATATTTCTAGAGCTTTGTAATGTTGTCAATAACTCGCGAATACAACACAAATGGACTACTGAATTGAAAAGCCGAACTATAACATAGTTCTATCACCAGGGTATTATTATATACCGGGTGAATTATTTAAGGAGCAACTTACATGTTTCACATATATTGTTAATGAAGTGAGTTATTTCATTTGCAACATAGTAAATTATGAAAGCAAGCTCATATCCATGGCAACATATTATGCAATTGTGATTAGATACAATAGTTATTTGATATGGTAAAGTTCCTAGACGGCTAAAAAATAGTAAATTAGAAACAATAAATGAATTTTTATTAGTATGTTTATATTTACCTACAAACAAAAATAATAATGTCCTTAGTAGCTAAGTCCAAAAAATATTTAAAAAAATAATATTTTGTCTTTTCTATGGATACGATAAGCTTTTGTTTTATGGCTATATTGCTTTTGAAATAACTCACTTCATTAACATTATATGTGAAACATGTATGTTGCTCCTTAACCCTTTCACTGCGCCATACGCTTTCAGATTTCGTGCTCGCTGTGCGCACATATTTCGGTGATTGCGAGTTTATTCGTGTAGAGCAGTTGGCGTGAACTTTTTGTGTAAGTTTTCATGACATGTAAGGATGAATGATGGTATATGACTAATTTTAGGAAAAAATGTAATGTGAGTGAATGAATACAAGAATACAATCAATAAGATTTTATTTAATCGATATAAATAAGTAGATATACCGAATGTAAGACCCTATCTAACTGAATTGAACGGCACAGCAACATATACCAACGCAACGTGCTCGCAGGTACTTGAACTGGTTGGGGTACCCAGCGAGAATAGTCGTGTTGAGCAGGGAACAATTGAAACACGGCGCAAGTTAACTCGCTCGGAGCGTATCGGGCCACACTTTTATTTACGAGTATATACGGTTGGAGCAGCGAAAGGGTTAAATAATTCACCCGGTATATATTTAAATAAAACAATATTCAAAATTTTGTTTATTAAGACCTCAGATGTACATTTCGCCTACATAATGGTCTTCTTTAAGGTACAATATTGAATGAAGAGCCTTACACCGCAAGGTAGAAAGGCTTCAGGATTAAGTAAGGAAGTATTGAATGAAATAATGTAGGATAAGTATTTAAATAACTGCGCAGGTATAGGATTATTAGAGCAAAGGTCAATTGTGGGAAGATAAGGTTATTTCTGTTTTTATTAGGAAAGTTACGAGTTTGAAGGGATTAAGAGATGGAACGTAGTCTCTAAGACAATTATTTAATAAATATAATAAGCGTTTTTTTCTTCATATAGATCGCCTCCAGTATATTTAATGTAATTGCTAGATTTCAGCAGTTCAATATTACCAATTTTGTGATTGGTTGTTATTGGATTCGCGTGAAAAGAACATACTTAACAACAAATCAGATAATAATTTTAGGAGCCTATTTCCGAACCGTCTCTTGTCGATTTTTTAATAAATTCATTTATTGTTTCATTTGCAACATTAAAGCCACCTCTTTGAAAAAGAAACCATATTTTCTTTCCAAACCGACCTAGAAACCTTAAAATAATGGCCGATTTAAAAAAATCAAGTGAAAAAAATTAATTTATATTGCAATAATTTTTTGTGGTTACTCTTATCTTTTGAAAAATGGATAAGTGACATTTTGGAAATAGGCTTCAAGTGTTCAAGTGTAAAAACCCAACATAATGCTGAATGTCCAGGAATATTTGTTCTATAATCACATATAAATTAACAGTTTTTTTGTTTGTTTCTTCGCCATGTTTATTCGTTATTTGAGTACTAAAGAGCTTCCATTTAATTTTTAACGACCGCCAACATATAAGTATAAGGGAGGTATTGTGATCATACCGATTTTGACATTTTGAGATTTCGATGGATCTCCACGAACTGAGGTCCCTACAAAACGTTTTGACTATTTTTAGCATGATGTCTGTCTGTCTGTGTGTCGGACTGACTGACTGTCTGTCTGTCGGTCCGTGTACACGTGCAGAGCAAATTCGGCTAAAAGTTTTTTTATTTCATAACAGAAATATTTCGAAAAAATGTATTTAACAAAAGTTGTCATAAAAGCAATAACTAACAAGTTTTATTTGAGACATTTTTTGATAAAGCAGCATAAATTAATAAATTAAACAAGTACTTTGTGATGACTGTTGGTCCTGTGGTGGCCCCAGCTGATTTTTTTAAACAATATTTAAATACATTTCACAATAAAATTAAAATTAAAAAATTTCAGCCTTTTTTTCTACATTTGCTTGGTATTCAAGTCTTCAAGTTTGCCAACAACGTTGGCAAACTGATATCGAATAAAAATCAATATAAGCAGGAATCTATTATTAAAATTTGCATGATCCTACGTATATTAACAAAACAAACTTTTCTTGATTGTACCTAGGAAATCCTAAAAAGCTGTTTAATGTGTCGTTTAAAAATTAGTATCGGGCCGGAAACGGTCCGCGGGTATAACATCAATTGACACAACATTCTTTCGTCAAGTCACCGTACATACTGACTTGAGAGCTCTGGTAAGCCATCCGCTTTGTCGAGGTACGTCGTTCCCACCACTCAGTTCGTTACCGACCGCATGCCGCAAGACTCGCTAGCATTAAGGAAGTTAGCGTTACGTTTGACAGAAATTTGGGCTTTTATATATAATGTTCATTGTTTTATAAGTATTTCACTACTATAAATGATTTATTCCTCTTTGATACATTAAAAACAAAATACTAACGTAATCCAAACAATATCCTCCTCATTTACAAGTCCTGATGAAAATGTTTTGTATTTATCTTTTAAAAAAAGGATCGAGGATACTATTCATGAAATAAATAAGCAAAAAAATAGCTTTAGTGAATTTAATGTTCTTTGTAAATAAAAGCTGAAAGATGTACAAATGTATTTCCAATTAGATAAATTGCAATTTGTGGAAATAAATGAATTTATTAAAGGTAATTTCCATCAAATGACACGTGGAAGCACGTGTTGACTAGAAACACATTGGTCACGACGCATCGGGTGAAGTGTTTTCCTCACCACCGACAACAAGTTGAACCGGATCGTTGGATCGAGTGTTGTGTGAGCGTATCAAATCGCGTTGGGTGTTAATGGTATATTTCTGATCCATAGTCAACAATGGAAAATAACCACATCCAGTCAACACGCATCGCGTTTCGTTACATTGTGCCGGGTTTTCACTTTCACCAAATATGTTTCCACCTTTAGTATTTGTAAATGGCAAATATATGTGATTCGATAGCAAAAATGAAAAATAAGACGGAATACAAGAAGATCGTGCAAGAAGCTACAGCCCATCTGAGGTGGTTTATTACCATCAACCGTTCGCGCATCGCTCGTAGGAGTGCTTTAAAGTGACTGCGCTTGCGTTTAGTGATAAAAAACCGTTGGCAATGTCGAACGGACTTATTATATTTACATCCATTGGTATCTAAGGCATTCCATGCCAAAATTCCATCAATGTTGGAACCAGGATCGAATACTTTTGTAAGAAAGTCTATTGTTATGTCCTCCACGTGAGTCGGTAATTTAACTTTTCCATAAATAATCGTTAATTGATGGTTATAAAAAAGTGTTTCACAATGAAATGAAGATTCTTCAAGGTGAATAAAAGTCCACAAGGACATTTAATAAAATTAATATCTCTATTACATACGTTACTAACCGCAATAAAATATTTTTATAATCAGTTGTTGACCGGATTTCCACTGTACTCATATACAGTATGTATTTCATGATACGTTTGCTGCTGCCACGCTATGTGAAATATATTTTCTGGTAATTTTATTTCGGATAATAAAGTTGCGGAATAGTTGCTGAAAGTTAAGAAATATATTTTTAAAGTAAGTCTAAAGTTTACGGCCTTGATACTGACACACTTCTATATAGAACTTTTAAAAAGGAATATACCAGAGTTATTTAAAATTTTTAGATTTGTGTCACTGAATTATTTCTGATATATATATTGATCGTACACGACAAGGCTTTAAAGAGTGTGTCCTGCGCTTTCGTTTTCCAATTATCCATATTTAGGGTTTTGTAGGTATGAGCAAAAACCCTTATAGTATCACTATTGTATCTGCCTATCTGGTTGAAATCATGACCAAACGGACTTAGAAAATTAAAATTGGCGTGCTTGTACTACTCTTTGACCCAGATAAAGCAAAACTATTGAGTTCAAAAAAAAAAAGCAGCGGAAAAAATATTACCAAATATATATTCAACGAGAAAATCAATATTTTTTTAAATTTTGATTGTGGTGACAATTTAAACCTCTTAAGGCGAGGATTTACCAACAAATTTTTATTTTTGAAAACAAGAAATACGGGATTTTCGCCAAAAATGTGCCATAACTTTTGTCGTCCATCATATTTTCCATAGAGGTTGGTCTAAAAATCCTAAAATATTCTCTACAATAGTAATTCCCATCAAATAATTGGTGGGAACCGGAATAGTTAAGCAGCCTTTTATATACCATGTGTTCAAAAATAAATTACATAAGGGGTGGCTGCGGATAAATAAAATAATATGTACTGCAATTTGTCAATTAATTAACTGTCATCACTGTTGTTGTCATAAGTTTGTATTGAAAATTAGTTAGTCAATTGTTATATAAAGCTTGCAGTAGACATTATTGTATTTTTCCACAGTCAACCCTTGTGTAATTTCTTTTTGAACTCATGGTATACCGGGTGAATTATTTAAGGAGCAACATACATGTTTCACATTTATATGAAATTTAACATTAACATTATTGTTAATGAAGTGAGATATTTCAAAAGCAACATAGTCATAAAACAAATGCTTATCGTATCCATAGAAAAGACAAAATATTATTTTTTTAAATATTTTTTGGATTTAGCTACTAAGGACATTATTATTTTTGTTTGTATGTAAAAAAAACTAATAAAAATTCATTTATTGTTTCTAATTTACTATTTTTTAGCCGTCTAGGAACTTTATCATGTTAAATATTCATTAACATTATATGTGAAACATGTATGTTGCTCCTTAAATAATTCACCCGGTTTTTTTTTTAAATACATCCTAATTTTTTGATTCTTTGAAAATATATATTTTTTTAAAATTTAATGTGGAGTATCAGAGGAAAAACATGATGGATTAAGGAACGAAATGTAGTTTTTTAAAATTTGTTAAATTTAACACGATTATCTTAAAGTATACCCTCTGGTTTTTAAGATATATATACAGTATACCCTCTGCTGATTTTCCGACTACGGCCTCTGCCTATAACATAGGGTGGTTAATGTAAAAATCTGAAAAAAACTAAGTAATGTACATTAATGTGAACCCGAATGGTACAGCAGGAATTTTTGATCTGATCAGTTTTTCGAAAGTAAAAATTTTTGTAGCACCGTACATACAATATTTAATTGACTAACTGTAGAACTGGGCAGCTCTCTTGATGTGCTAGCATCTCGTAATTAAGTACATATGGTTGTAAGGCTCTATATGGAAACACATGGATTATTTTTTCAAAAGTTTTCGAGTGTTATGGTTTTTAATATGTACTGTCGATTTTATTGTGCGTGTGCCGTATTTTAAAAGCCGTGAAACTTACTTATGCAAAACTTGTAGAGTCATCTGTTGACGAAAAATTTAATTACTGAACTGTCAAAATAAAAATATATCATGTTAAGTTGTTCAAAAATAATTAATTTTCATAATATTGCTCATGGAACCAAATTTTTTGTATTTAAATAGAAAAACTAAAAATCAGAAATCAAAAAATTATTATTATAAAATGAATATATTTTAAAAGGTAATCTTTAAAAAAATATATTAGTAACAATAACTTAAATAACACGATAATATTTGTAAAAATACTCAAAAAAAAAAAATTTTATAAAAGACTGTCCTCCAGATCCGGACATAGGTATTTCTGCGCCCAGCGATGTACCAACCTTGCGCCCCCATCATTAACTAAATAAACCAGTGGCGAAGGAAGACCTCCGCTAGACTTGCCCTCCCATAAAAAAAAAAAATAATAAAAAAAATACATATTTTTTTTTTTAATTTAAAAAAAGATTTAGGTAAATCTTCAAAAATACATCAAATTAGGTCCTATACAATTTTTTGTCCAAGGCTTGGTTTACTAGTTACGATTTTTTTTATATTTTAATGTTTAATAACTTCCGTTTCCGGTTTCGGATTTTAATAAAAAACAATAGGGTTCTTCCCAATTATTAGGAGAATTTTTTAGGACCAGAACGAACTCTTTAAGTTAAACCGTTTTTGAGTTATCGTATCACACACAGACACACACACATACGGACGGTACTTCGAAAATAGGTTTTTTGGATTCCCTGGACCATGAAACGTGGTCATCCGTCAAAATCTCGACATCGAAAATTTTCGCGATTACAATACTTGCCCCTTATATATTAAGGTCGGGCAAGTAAAAAGGAAGACGGATCGTCGCAGTGATGACCAAAAAAAATTAGGCGTGAATTTTGCGCCTCAAATTTTTCTTGCGCCCTTTCCAACTCTGCTCCCGAGGTACCTCGCTCGTCACTCTGGATCAGGCCCTGCTGTCTTCTATAATAATGAACGTATGGTTACCGTATCCGTACCAGAACACGTAGTTAACTTCTAAGTAATTGACCCACGTATATTTCGAAAGCAATCGATGAAATATACCAAACTATATTTAACTTGTAAAACTTGAACATTATCCATTGATAATGAGTGAATAACTCCAAACTTTTCCAAAGTTACTCTGTAAATATTTACCTTTATGGAAAGTTTCGTTTGTGTCTTGTTGATTTCGGAGTGGTTGTTATGCGAGACCTCACTGTTCTAATGGTTATAAATGCGGTTGCTTCTCTTGTTTAAATAGATTATGCTGCGTCACGTAAATTAAATAATAAATTTATGAGTACGGATAGAAAGTCTTTGTGTTGTTTTTTTTTCTGGTTTACACTGAAAAAGATTCGAAATTTTTAATTTAATTTACCAAAGTTTTCAAACAATTATTATTAAGGCTTTTAAGATCACAAGGATATTGTAAAGTAGTTATTGAATTATTTTATTAATAATTCCTCTTCTCCGTTCTTGGGCACTATCAGATCTTTACTGGTATTTTGTGTATCAATACTCTCTAGAACTTTTGCAACTATTGCCAGGTCTTCCCGCTAGCTGACAAATGTGCAATATTGTTTTAACGTCTCTTACTTTTTAGAAGTTTTAAAAGTATATTATATGAATTTTATAAGACGATGTATTGTCACACGAGTTGTTTGGAGTACATCGAGCGAAGCGAAGAGTGCTCCAAAGAAACAAGTGTGATAATAAGAATATTGACTAAAATCCAAAAGATATAAATTCTCCTTCAATTTTTACCGTCCGCCAATATATATAAGGGAGGTATTGTGATCATACCGATTTTGACATTTCGAGATTTCGATGGATCTGCACGAATTGAGGTCCCTACATAACGTTTGGACTATTTTTAGCATGATGTCCGTCGGTCTGTCTGTCTGTCTGTCTGTCTCTGTACACGTGCAGAGCAAATTCGGCTGAAAGGATTTTTATGAAACTTCATATTTAAGCTTCTGCCATCAATGGCACGAATTGATCAACTTTTGGTAAAAATCGGTTTACTAAAAATGGGAGTTTACTCGTGTCGATTTTAAGATTTTTGCGAATATTTCACAGAAAAATATTTCAAAAAAATTTATTGAACAAAAGTTGCTATAAAAACATTTTTTGATAAAACGAAAAAAAAATATAAAATTTTTTTCGAAATTTTAAACTTATATGTACAGTCTGTTTCAAACGTTTAGGCGGAACTAGATTTTGCAATTTAGTTACTTGCATCGCTTAAATCGTGCTTTTCGGCCGTTTTGTTTAAGCTTTGTAAATCATACTTACAATAAACATTTTTTGGTTAAGGTTAATATCATTTTAAAATGTCATTTTCTGTATATTTTGATTTTTTGTGTAATTCTTAATACAAATTTCCCATTTATTTATTTTTTTGTCATTAAAATATATAAAAAAATAATTTAATTTTGACATAGGTCATTCGTTTCCATGGTTTCATTGTTGTAATTTTAAATTTTGACATTCCAACGTGAAAAATGAAATAACCCAAGAAAGGTCCCTTGTCGTGACAACCTAAAAGAACGAAATTCCCATTTAGTTCCGCCTAAGCGTTTGAAACAGACTGTAAGTCTCAATTTTTTCATACTTATATGTAACGTTTCCATGGTCATGATAAATAATATATCTGTTAGAAAATATTAGGCCATGTTATTTCTACTCTGCTGCTAGAATGTATTTTATACAAGTATTTTATGATGGCAGTCGGTCCTATGGTGGCCACAGCTGATTTTTTCATACTTATATGTAACGTTTCCATGGTCATGATAAATAATATCTTTGTTAGAAAATATTAGGCCAAGTTATTTCTACTCTGCTGCTAGAATGTATTTTATACAAGTACTTTGTGAAGGCGGTCGGTCCTGTGGTGGCCACAGCTGATTTTTTAAAACATAATGTACGCTATTAAACAAAAGCTCTTAATACTTGAATTAATGAACGAAACAGATTTTCAAAAGTTTCTATTTTCTAATTTTTATGCGATTTAGAACAAAATAATTTTGGTCTTACTAAAAGTCTACGAATCTACAAAATATGCAAAAATTCACGATAATTATCTATTTTTTAACTAGTTTTGTTTAAAAATGGTATCCACGGGTATAAAATTTTAACTTTCAACTTGTGAGTGCGAAAAATGTCATATACTTTAATTTAATATAAGATGTCATCTAAAAATTGTTTTTTTCACGCCAAACAACAATAGCAACTCATCCTTTATTGAATCCTTTTCTCGCCAAAACAATCAAACGAATCCCATCCTAAAAAAATTGTACTAGGAAAATCACTTTTGTCTCTTACATATTCGGTTACCAGCCATTGTTCATCCATCAGACGTTGTATATCGTAGTTAAGCAACCGTTTCCGAACAATGGCAATTGTTTTCCACGGGCAGAAGACAGACACGATGACCTTGGTTAGTTGGCCTGGTGACGCAACCATCCTCGTGTGTCCCTACCTAAGAGCACCGTCGAGAGAGCTACGTCGGAGCCCCGTTATCAAACAGAGAAAGTGTCCCTGGGTTTTGTGCTAGTCGACTCTAAAATGTAACCTTTAAAATTGTTATTACGAATGCGTACCAGGCGACATAATGTTTTATTAAACTCAAGGTGTTCGCTGACGCAAAATTTAATGAGTATGGGAAAAACATGGAGGGAAATATACATGTGTTTTTGACAAGTTTAACTTATAAACAAAGAATAATGAGGTACGTGGGTTTAAAACAATTTCAAACCAACAGCGGAATAAGCATTATGAGATATGGTTGCCGGGGAAATTTTTACAAAAAGTTACGAAATTAGCAATTTCAATTTTAATCAGGGTTAACTTTTTAATGTCAAATAATTTATTAAACTGCATAACACTGTATTCCTGTATTTTGTATGTATTTTCGATAGCTCTGCCTGATTTTTAGGGACCACCAAAAAACCCTTATAACGTCACTCATTTGTCTGTCTGTACGGTAGAAATTGTAGCCAAACGGATGAATATAGAATGTTGAAATTTGGCATACTTGTACAACTTTTTGACCCACATATAAGAAAACTATAAAGTCCAAAAAATACAGCGCGGGATAAATATAAACGAACATTTATTTAATGGAAAAATAAATATTGTTTTTAAATTTGGAGTAGGGTATCAAATGAAACCTCTTAATGCGTCGATGCACAAATTTTTATTTTGGAAAAATCTTTAGTTGGGTTTTTATCAATCTAATGGCAAAAAACTTTTGTCCCCCACCCTATCACCCAGGGGGGTTGTACTAGAATTCTGAAAAAATCTCAATATTGTACATTGATGGGAATCGGAATAGTTCAACAAGATTGATTTTTTTAAAAACATTCAAAAGAATGTTTTTAAATTTATTGTGTGGTATCAAAAGAAAGCTCTTAAGAAGTAGACCGGGAAGTAGTTTTTTATTTTTTTTTTTTTTTTTTAATTTTAATACGATTTTTTCCAAAAAAGTATTAAAAATTCTGTGTTCCGCATCTTTTAACCCGTTAGGGTTAAGAATTTTAATTAATCTAAACCCTAAGGGGTTAATTTAAAAATCTGAAAAAATTCCAAGCAATGTATATTGCTATGAACCGGAAACGTACGAGAGAAATCCGATTTTGTTTTTGGAAAATATTACAGTTTTTGTGATATTGGAAAAAAAAAATCATTTAAATTTTATTGTGTGGATATTAAATGGAAACTCTTTAAGTGCAGATTAAGGAACGGTAACTGATTTTTGAAATACATTTCATTTTGACTGTATGTTGCCAAGTATTAAGATTTTCGCTTAATATCTTAGCTAAAATTAAAAATATATCAGGGATTCGAACCGGAACTGAACCGAAAACCGAAAAAACCCGTTATTTTTGTCGGAACGAAAACCGGAACTGAACCGAAAAAAATATCGGTTTATTTCGGTTCAGATAACGTTTATGTGAGTGAATATAAAATACATTTTATTTAAGATTGTTTTTTAAACTGATGAGCAGAAAAAAATCGTAATTCGTAATTTTTTAACTGATAATTTAAAAAAATGCGCTTCTATTATTTCGGAGGAGGGGGGTTGAACACCCAGAACTCCCTCCTGGCAGCGACCTTGGTAATATTATCACAGAATAAGGAATAAAATGTTCTTCTAAATTATAGTAGATAATAAATTTCTAATATATATAAAAGCATTTAAAAATTTATCACTCGGAACTGAACCGAAAACCGAAAAAAACCGTTATTTTTGCCGGAACGAAAACCGGAACCGAACCGATATATATTTTTTTAATTGAACCGGAATTAAAACCGAAACGAAAAAAATAACGGTTCGAAGCCTTGAAATATATATTTGTATATACATTGATACATTTTGTCATGGGTAGAGAAGAGTAAATTTATTTTGCAAATATCGACTAGGAAAATAAATAAATAACTGTCCGGTTGCTGGGATTCCATTTCTAGTAGAGAATCTGTTTTTCTTATAGTCGCAATATAAATAATGTTATGCTCTTGCGTGACAAAAGATCGCCCGCAGAGTTGACAGGACTGGATTCGAATATTTTTGCAATTACAAAAAAAAAAAAAAATGCGTTAAAATATATATTATGGTATTATTAGAGATATATGGATACATGGTTGAAAAAAATCTAACAGCAACCTTTTTGTCGTGCTTCTTGATTTAAAGGATTTAAAAAAAACACTTGTAATTGTGTTATGTAGTGACAGGTATTGATCGTTTGGCCTTCTAATAATCATCATTCACTGACTAAATATCTACAAAACCCTGAACTGTGTGAAAATTCACACTTCACGTCTTAATACTATATTTATTTTCTAGAGGCGGGTTAAATGATACTATATCTAAAGAAAATATTTCTTTTGTTTTTACCACTATCTTTCGTTGTAGAACAAAAATACATAAAACATAAACATGTCTGTGTATTTTATTTATGTCGTTGATATTTCTCATGTTGGCAGAAATGTTTTCTTCATTGTCCTACATGCGTTATGGTGTGGTTCGTTCGTAGTTGTATGTTCACTCGTCCCCCGTCATACCCTCCAGCGTGGGAGTGGAAAGATACTGAAGATTCCGCTCAAAATAAGGGCTGACAGCTTTACAAATTGGATATGAATATAACATGATTATGACTTCCGAGTGCTGGCTAATTCCATGAATAACTTGATACGTCAATGCTAATTTTTATTAACGTTTTATATTTAATTTTGTCAACATAAATTTTCATGCATTTGGGAATTTTAGATATTCAATAGCAATTTATTTACGAATTTATCACATAAAATAATAATGAAATAACAACTATGGACGATATACGGGTTTATTCAATACAAAATGTACCCTATTTTATTCTACTTAGAGTTTCATTATAGATTTGTTCTCAAAAAATCTTGCAATGACCGAAATATAAATAATTACAATTATTTAAGATTTCTGACTTTAATAGTTTAGAGTTAGGGGTATTAGGTGTGAGTTTTATCCAGGGTTCATCATAATGATAGCTGCATTAAACGATATGTATTAGTACTTACCAACTGATTAGGCATCTTGTAGTTAGTCTGGGTAGCTGATCACTTGTTTTTAAAGGTGACGGTTTACACATGTTAGGTAAAAAAAGGCGGTTTTTGAATTAAGATTTATTACAATTTAATATTTACAATTAGTTAAAATATACACATACCGGAAAATTTAAAGGAACAGACATAAAAATCTAATTATTTTCCCTGTAGTGTACATATTATTTGTATCTCTCAGGTAATCTTCTAGTACGATGTTTTTTGGAATAATGTTCAATCGGGTTGAGGTCAAGGGAGCACGCTGGCCAACCCATTGTTGTTATACCCACTTGATTTAAAAAGTCTGTTACATAGTGGGCGACGTGTGGGCGCGCATTATCCTGCATTAGGGTGGAATTTTCTCTTATATATGGGGCAAAAGGTACAACATGGTTTTGAAGAATATCTCTGATGTACCTATCTGCAGTTAACGCTCTGCCATCAATCACCACTAACTCTGTGCGAGCTCCCAAACATATTCCACCTCATACCAAAACTGAACCTCCACCAAAAGATGCAGTAGTAGCAAAATTAAATGTAAAACAAAACTACAAAATAATAAAATTTAAAAATGAACATGATTTTCAATGTGTTCAAATTAAAATTAAAAAAAATTAAAAATTGGATAAAACTAGAGGAAGAGGATCAAATAAATCTCCAAATAATCAAGTCGGAACCTTCAGAATTCAACAATTCTAGATCTTTTTGCGAACCGGACAGAATACTTCTGACCCTGGTCTTCAGAGAGATGGGTGTTTATATAAGGGTTCTGAGAGCATTTCCTGGAATGAAAGTCTAAAATTGTCAAAGGGCATTTCAGTGTTCAAATAGGCAATAACTTGCGTTTAAATTCTACGTAATGGAAAAAAATCCATAGTTCTTTCTCATTTAGTAGGATTTAAACGTATTGAGACCTAACCTAGTCCCCGTCTATTACTAATTAAAAATCTAATTCAGTATCAATGAGCGCACCTTTTAAACTTAAAACGGCATCTGATTAACATATAGCATATATTTTATTTTAAAAAGCACGCTCATGAATACCGAATAATTAGATTTTTAATTGGCTATTGCATATATTTGCCCGGTTCTGTATTACAGATACAAATCCTGATTAATATTATCTTTTAAATGAATCCTTAAATCGTTGTTACTTGATAAATAATTTAGCCACAAGTTGTGAACATTCCTCATTATTTTTATGTATAAAATCCGCTCTTACTTTTTATCAACAGTAGTCAAAACTTTTATATTCCGTACAATAAACCCCAGCATCAGAATTCAGCATTGTGTCTCGGAGTGTACGCTACCATGAAGTGAGGGTTTAGTTTTTCATCGAGGGATGTTAGCAGGACCGGTTTAAGGATTCATTACTTAACGTAGAAAAAAAAATGTCAAATTTTTTTACAACTTAAGTCTCGTTTATGTTAAATACAGAACACAACCATAGCTTAAAAATCACAATACACTCTTAGTTCTATTTATTATAAACAGATGTTCAAAACAGTGAAATCCTTTGTCAAATTTTTATGGATATGCTGTGCATTATGTTATGGAACTATTTAACGAAGCTTTAGGGTGTAACTACAGTATAAAACGACAGGGGTACGCGCGAACCGATTGTTAAAATATTGAAATACTTCCATATAATTATTAAAATTAATAGCAGGATAAAAGGTAAAAAAAATAGTTCAGTTCATTTAATTTTATACTTTGGGCAACGATTTCTAAAAATCAACAAATACTATGAAAATTTTTAGAATAATTTGCGCCACCATTTGGCATTTTTAGGGTTTTGTAGGTATGACCAAAAAATCCTTATACCGTCATTTTGTCGCCTGTCTGTATGTCTGTCTGTCTGTTCGGTAAAAATTGTAGCCAAACGGCTAAACCTAGAGAGTTGAAATTTGGCATTCTTATACAACTCTTTGACCCGCACATAGGAAAAATACTAAAACATCTAAAAAACATATCCCCCTAAAAATATAAACAAATATGTGCTAATCGAAAAATATTTTTTTTAAATTCTGAGTAGGTTGTCAAATGAAAGCCCTTGGTACGTGGATTAACGACCAAATTTTTATTTTTGCAAAATAAATTATTTTGGAGCGATTTTTGCCAAAATTGTGCAAAAAAAATTTTGTCCCACACCCTGTAGCCCAGATGGTTTATAAATCTGAAAGAACTATAAATCTGAAAAAATTCTAAGTAATGTACATTGGTGTGAACCGGAATAGTACAACAGGAATTTTTGATCAGATTATGTTTTTGGAAAAAAACGCATTTTTTGTGTTTTTTTGCTAATAATGTACACAAGTTATACCTTTGTAACACGCTCGAATGGCAGGCTTATCTTGGTGTAGTGGTACTTGCGCTGTCTTTTTCACCCAAGTAAGTCAGTTCGATCCCCACGAGAAGAAACAATATTTTTTTTCCTTTTTTTTTGCATTTTTATGTTTAAATTATTTTTTCAAAATTCTAGTTATATTTTGGCAAATATTGCATTTAATTTTTAAAACCGTAAATTTAATAACCAGTGGAAATTGTTGAAATTATAATTAAATTCTGTTTCAATGTACACGAAATCAAAGGGGCGGAGCTTATAACAACCAATGAAAGCCATAGGCGCAATTTTCAAAATCTTAAAGAACCTTGCTATATATATAAAAAAAAAAAAAATACTGCACATATTTAGAAACCTAAATAATGGTATTAGGCGTTCGAATTAAAATTAACAAAAAAAAAAAATTAATATAAAATTTGTTTTGGCATCCCAAATAATCATCATTCACTTACTAAATACCTGCAAAACCCTGAAATGTGTGAAAATTCACACTTCACATCAATTTTTACTTGCCCGACCTTACTATATAAGGGGCAAGTATTGTAATCGCGAAAATTTTCGATGTCGAGATTTTGACGGATGACCACGTTTCATGGTCCAGGGAATCCAAAAAACCTATTTTCAAAGTGCCGTCCGTATGTGTGTGTGTGTGTGTGTCTGTCTGTCTGTGTGTATACACGATAACTCAAAAACGGTTTAACTTAAAGAGTTCGTTCTGGTACTAAAAAATTCTCCTATTAAATGGGAAGAACCCTATTGTTTTTTATGAAAATCGGTTGACTAGAAATGGGAGTTTACTCGTGTCGATTTTAAGATTTTTGCGAATATTTAGCAACAGAAAAATATTTCGAAAAAATTTATTGAACAAAAGTTACTATAAATGCAATAACTAATAACTTTTATTTGAGACGTTTTTTGATAAAACGAAAAATTTCGAAAAATTTTTGTAAAATTATTTAAAATTTTTCCAAGTCTCAATTTTTTCATACTTATATGTAACGTTTCCATGGTCATGATAATTAATTCGTAACTAGTAAAGCAAGCCTTGGACAAAAATTTGTATAGAACATAATTTGATGTATTTTTGAAAATTTATCTAAATATTTAAAAAATTTGTTTTTTTAATTTACATTTTTTTTTTAAATATATTTTTTATGGGAGGGCAAGTCTAGCGGAGGTTTCCCTTCGCCACTGGTTTTATTTTTTATTCGTCATATTTTTCAGCGTTTCATTATTTTTTTAGTACCGGTTGTTAAATATTTTGAATATCAGCTCTGCTGTTCCCATATTTAACTAAAATTTCCTTGGTTTTCTGTATACATAAACCCAATATATTTTGATTTGAAACGTCTCGTTATGACGTTGGTTAAATTTTGATATGCCGCTCCTGTTGCTATGGTTGGGGGTGCTGCAAATGGGGGATGCGAGTATGGGTCGATGTATCGAGCGGCGGCGGTGTCGTCGGCGGCAGTTACACTCGGAGGCGGCAGCACTGTCTGGGAGTGTCTGTCTTGCGCCCTACCACAGCTAACACCAAAACCAACCCCCCCCCCCTCCCCACGCAACTCACCCCTTCCATCAACCCCCTTTAAACGCGATATCGCCGCCGACTGGAATTGTAGATCTGCCAGAGTTGCCAAAACATTAATCACCAGAGATGGTTTGGGTTTTGAATTTCGCGCTGTTTTTTGGTTTGTTTGGTCGCGAGATGTCAGGAGTAAAGTTACGAATTGTTTGGTTGAGTGTTGGGACGCATTCCTTTTGTAAACTTTAGAGACAATTTGTTTTTCACTTCATGTCTCATGTTGGAATTTATACATTTTGACTGCTGCGTTTTTACGCTTTTTTTGTTGTTAAAATCGCAAAAGTTAATAAAAAAACAGTACATACATGTTGGAACTTGCCAGTAAATATGGATGACAGCTAAGTATTAAAAAATAAATGCAATTGCTTGTTCTATGATGGATGTAATTGTATTCTGTACTAGACATTCTATTCATCAGAGAACAAGAATGGAAAAAGGGCTATTTGAGCCTTTTGTTCAGGCTTCGTAAGCTATTACCCAGGGTACAGGGTAGCTTTAATCTATACTAATATATAAATTAGGGTACTATTCCACTTTAGAAAACCCACCAGGCAGTGTTGCTAACTATACTAAAATTAAAACAAGTATATGTAAATTAAAATCATAATAGAATTAAAATTATTTATATAATGACACTTAACTTTCAGTTAAATAAATCTAATTAAATAAATATGCCGGTATTTAATAATAATAAAAAAACATAATATTACTTTTCCAGCTGATTAAATAGTAAAAAAAGGGGACCATAATTTAATATCCTACACATACAGTTCAATTCTGTAAAAATTTACTGTGTAGTAACGTTATTACAGGATAAAATATTAAAAAAAGTACAATGACTTTCATTCATGATAGTAACTGACCTTGCTCATAGAGGCACATTTAGTTCATATGATCATAGTAACTGAGTTACAGAATTGGTCTGCTTATATTATAAATGCATGAACAATGCATAATTTTAATTGGACTAATATGGGGGAAAATAAAGTACTGTGCACCCAAAAACTGGATAATTAGATTAGGTTTAGTTAGTAAAAGTTCAGGACAGCAGAAGCCGAAAAGCTCGAAGTAAGCTTAAAGGAGTTAAATGCTTAGAACTAGGTACTTATTGATCTTACGAAAGTATGGTTTGTAACAACTTTTATGTCTCTAGTTTTTTTCAATGTATTGATAGCCACGAACCGTAGAGACTAAGTAGCGCGTAATGCTGATGCCAAACAAAGTACTGCGTACACTATGTTTGCTATGCATGGGGAAAATATTTCCTTTTATAGACAGCGTAAGGGGCTACACAGAACTGCGTATGCTATGTACTCTGTGTACGCTATCTGGCTACGTCGCCGTCTTGTCTGATTTGTAACTATATTTTTAAACGTCACAGACGATTGACATACTCAGTAAACCCTCATATAGCCACAGTCCTTGATAAGGGACGAAAGTTGCTCAAAGTGGTTAGTAATTCGAAAATTTTCTTTGAATTTTACTTCATCTTTACGTAACTGTTTCATCAGATGTTGAAATTCACAAAACTCTTCTTTCCTTGCACTTCCTGTACTCACTTTTTTGCAAGTTTTAATTAACAAATGCATGTAACAAGAAAACATCGTCACTGTCTTTATTTTCCCAAGGCAACCTACCCACCAACATCTTCTACAAGACAGATGATGATTGAAAAAGAAAATGAGTTGTTTTTCTCAGCGTCTCGTACGAATTGTAGCCAGGGTGGCCTCTTGGTGTAGTGAGTATAACTAATATAGCGTACAAAGCATACGTAGCATACATAGTATAGCGGTATGTCTAACAGCAGCATTAAAATATCCCTGTTGTGATGGTGAAATTAACTACATTTTCTTATATTTTGATACAATCAATAGACAGTAGTTTTGTTTAGTAAAGACGGATCAGTAATATAAACATTTATGCTTTTAATATAATATTAAAACAGATTTGGTACCTAAAAATTTGAATTTTAATTAGTTCTATTCTTATTTTTAATTCGAATTTCCGATCAAATAAACAAGGATACATTTTGTAGCGTTTGGTATTTAATAGTATCCAGTGATAAATTCTTGGGTAGAGGTAATACTTATCCTTTGCACTAATTTAATTTCAAGTAATCAATACCCTCGACCATTCTTATTTATGTCTTCACGGGACATTAACCGCGTGATTCTTTTTCAAAAGGAAAGAAAGAGTGCCGGGGGGTAGACGCAGCTTTTACCAAAAGCCCCCGAGAGCTATCAACAATAGAGCCAGATTCCAGATGAAATTTTATAAAAATGTATTTAAAAGTAATTCACTGACAATGCCCGTAATAAAAATGTGATCTGGGCTGCGTTAAAAGCCTTTTATTCGACTCTAATAAATATTTTTTTAACAATAAGATTGGATTCACAAAGCTATTAGCTTTCAGTAAAAAATATTTTATCTATATTCTGTACTTTAA
Source organism: Liopterus haemorrhoidalis (assembly GCA_963971575.1). Taxonomy (NCBI): domain Eukaryota; kingdom Metazoa; phylum Arthropoda; class Insecta; order Coleoptera; family Dytiscidae; genus Liopterus; species Liopterus haemorrhoidalis. The sequence goes on from OZ020619.1 coordinate 42,612,041, forward strand.
ATACAAATTATAGCAATGGTTTATATATCAATCAAATTTTCTGACCTAGCGTCATAAAATTTATTAAATATTTTACTTTCAGCTTCGAAATACAAGGAGCAAAATATAAAACTTTTGTAGAGATGTCGCTGGAAAGTTTTAGGTCTGGTTTTTGAAAACGTAGCAGAGTTTAGCCATTTGGTTAAACTTGGTTACAATATAGCAATCCCATAAGTAATAGCAACCATTTTCCATTGGATTATAGTTAACTAAGCTTTCTGAAACCGCCCTTAAATGTTAGTTAATGGAAGCAGGACTGGTGGACGTTGGTATCACCTTGGCGCCTATGAACGCGATTAAAGCCTTGTTGACAGGGTCGGACCTGGCGGAAAAAAACCGCGTATTACGCACCTGGGCGGATATTTTACGGAGGCGCCCATAAGTGGCTCCAGGTGATTAAAAAAATCTCAATGTGAAAAACGATACTGAACAGCGATAAAGTAACTAAAAGAAGAATAAATGTAATCCCATAGTAATCGTTTAAAAAGTCCTTTTAACAAACAGTATTGGAAACAAAAAAGTGGATGAAGTGGTGACTTTGGTTTTCGCCAAAAACTGCCGAACCATAAAAGAGTTGAACTGGCGCGTTGTAATGTTGTCAATATTGGTCTCCGCTGGAAAGCATCGGCTACGATACGTATGAAATACGTTATTGAATACGAGGGCTATTCGGAAAGTATCCTCCATTGTTGCTGTGCAAGGGGGAGCGTCGTACTGCCGAGTGTTCGCTTGTTATAACCTCAAAACATTTTAGGGAACGATAAGGCTGATTATTTAGCAAAAGAAGCGGCAATTTCACCAGTTAATCAAGTGACATATAATGTAAAAATTTCCCGTCGGGATGTTTATAATACTATAAACAGTAATATAAAATCAGAGTGGGTAAAAGAATGGATCGCTTCGTGTGTTTATAAAGGAAGACAATACGCAGCCATTGAAAAGACACCATTAAAAAAACCTTGGTTTTACAAAATTGCAGCAGAACGCAATCTTATTACAAACATATGCAGATTAAGATCTGGACATGCTGGTCATCTAGCTGGTATCGACTGGTAGCCTGGACCACATATGTTTTCAATGCCCGACATACGCACGTCACAGACTAACATTTTTACAAAATTTATTACCAATTTAAAAAAAAACTCCAACCAAATAATACGACATTAAACGATAAAAGAACACATTTCAAAATTCATGAAAATTTCAAATATAATATACTTAGGCCCGGTCTTTCCACCTTCAGATAAAGTTCCAGGTAACTATGTCTGGACAATACTGGCAATACCAGTCAGTGAATCCAATACGTCAGTCTCATTATCTGTTAGATAACTATCCGATAGATACATTTGTATAGAAAGAAGGGATGACATTTACTCAGCAGATGAAGTTACAAAAAACCTTATCTGTCAGATAGTTACCTGGAACTTTATCTGAAGGTGGAAAGACCGGGCCTTAATAATTTATTTGTTATGTATTATATATATATCCTTGTTATAAAATTTATAATTATTATTTATATTCTGTAAATGTATATTGAAGCTGGCTAGTATGGCGTCTTATGCCGATGACCAATAATAAATGAATAATAATAACCTCAAAACATGAGTGTCGAAATAAAATATCCCACCAAATTTTAGAGAGAACCTTCTTCAAGTTTTTCGGACTGTTTTGTACGAAATAGTCAGAAAAATTAGTCTACTGGAAGTTTTGTGCTCGTTGGGTAGAAAAACTGCTGAACGAGATCCACAAAACCAAACGAATGGGTTCCCGCCCTATACTTTCTTCTAGATTTGGCTTCAAGTAATTTCCACTTGTTCATCCACATGAAGAACTTGGGTCCCAGCATTTAGCTAATGATGAATTTCTTCGCTGTGATAGGTTGGCTACATTTCTCTGGCGGCGTCAGAGTTCTATGAAGAAGGAATTTCAAAGCTGGTTAAACTTGACAACTGCTTAAATTTAAATGGCGACTAGGTGGAAAAATAAAGAAAGTATGTAGTTTTAAGATGTATACAATAAAATATTTTTATCTATGCTGGTTATATTTTTATAGCCAAACGGAGGTTACTTTCCGAATAGCCCTTGTAACTGTTCAAGAATATTTGTGGGGAATGAAACGCTACGTACTGAAAACGATGAATGTATGATATGAACATACCTTAACCAAAATTTCGACCACCAGAATGTAGCTTAGAGCAGTAAAACAATTATAACCAGTTTTAAGGTGAATTTTAGGTGTTGAGTGTGAACAGTACTCGTGTGTTTGCAATTGTTTTTGATGTTTGCGAGTAGCAGAAACATATTGTGTGCCACGTATAATAAGTACTCGCGACACGATCTCGCTATATACGGGTACAAATTTTATATGGTGAATATAACTCTGGCGACGATATTCACAATAGGTTTTATATCTAGATGCAACGGGAATGTATAAAACAATTGTGTTACATTGTATCTTCACGTGCTTTGTGTGTTTGACTATTAATTATTTTTGTTTGTACCGTGCCAGATTTTCATATGCTATTGAATTTACGTGTAAATACAATTTTAGATTCGCATAGCAACAACAGAGATGCAGGCATATGTTACTAATGCTATCTTTGAAAAGCATTTCCGGATTTTGTAGATACTGTAGCGGTGCACTGGTATATTACTTTAAATCTTACCATTTGTTATCAACTACGTAGCCAGTCTGTGATATGATGCAAACTATGATCTCGAAGAGAAGTGAGTTTCCTGACTAAATTCGGGTTGTTCGCGTTTTATCCAGGTTCATATGATAGGTGAATTAAATGATATGTATTAGTACTCACCGACCCATGGATCAGGATCTTTTAGTTAGTCTGGGTAGCTGATCACTTAGGTTTTTAAAAGTGCAGTTTTACACGCATCAAGTAAAAGAAGACGGTTTTCGAATTAAGTTTAAAGATTTATTACAATTTAATATTTACAGTTGAAATATATATAAAAATTAAATAAAACTAAAGAAACAGGATCAAATAAACCACCAAATAATCGATTCTAAGAATTCAACTGATCTTGGTCTTCTCGCGAACCGGACCTAATACTTCTGACCCTGGTGTTCAAAGAAACTGGTATTTATATAAGGGTTCTGATAGCGTTTCCAGGAATGAAAGTCTAAAATTGTTCAAGGGAATGTCTATGTAAGCTACCAATATATTTGAACTACTCGTATAGTATTTCCAAAATGAAATGGCCTCACTTATTGATTCCAATAATAGCTGAGAATATAACCATTATACCTGCTGCGTTTATGGTTCTGTTAATAACAGTTGCCAGGACCGTAATAATTATTTAAAATAAACGTGTTTTCTTATATGCTATTTAGAGTGAACTGTATATACTCACATGACATTCCTTCACATTTTTATCAGGCTTAGGACTGGCTATATTTTTAATTATAAATATAGGCATGTTTAAAAATCGTTTTGATTTAAAGTCTTTATAGTCTATATTAAATACTTCAAATTTGCACAAACAAAAATCATTCTTTTTTTGCAACAAAAATAAATCCTAGCAACTTCAAATAATTATACATATGGCTAACTTTGTTTGGAAATTCTATTCCGTCTTCTTGCATCTTTTTTTTTTTTTTTTTAATTTAATGGCCTTTGCTACTGTGGCAATTAGCCAGGACAGTTTTTATTCGAGAAAATTACCATGCCTGAACGGGATTCGAACCCGAGACCTTCGCAACGCAGAGCACATGTGTTACCACTACGGTACGCCGGTCGGCAAACTTTTTTATTAAAAGATGCTCAGTTGGCACTATATTTTTCGAATAAAAGTCGTATATTTTATTTATTATTGTTTTTTTAGACATAAAACTATATATTTTCTTGAAAACTTGTAAATCGGGTCGTTTTCGCTGCTGATTTTTGCCATGAACATTAATTGTTCTGTATGGAACACTAGTTAATTCCGCAGTTCTAAGTATAGGATTGCCATTACCTTCCAAAACTAACTTTTTATAAACGTACAGTATCAGAACTTTGTAACTTCTGGCAAATGATATTTTTCTTTAGTAGCCACGTTCACATTTTCGCATTCCACGTCAACGTCCACATTTTCGCACTCCAAATTACCTTGCACAGATTCACTATTTTCACTACAGAAATTAGAAATTTATTCAAAATCAAATGGTCGCCAAAGAGCCATGTTTTTAATGTATGCACGCTATGAACGTTGAAAATTAACTAATAAATAAGTATAACAACCCCTAAAACAATAGGATTATAAATTTGGAAAATATCCTTAATGGTTTTTAAGCAACTTCAATTGAACTAGTGTTACATCTATTCGATTTAAATTTAAAATTCCCTTAATACCTCTTATATTCTTTTTAAAGCAATAAGTCTTAAGATTACTGCTATAAACCCATTACTGCATTGTTAAGCTTTTTAGCGAGAGTAGCCATTTCATTTTGGAAATAGTATACCTTGAAAGAGAGTATCCTACAAATTAGTTAAACTTAAGTAAAAATTTTATCAGATTTTAATTTCGTAAATTAATTTTTTGCATCTTATCAGCAAAAAAGTTTGCAGACACTTTTTTATAAATATATTTATTCTTCCAAAACGGTTGTTCTTATGTTTTAATTAAATTTGAAAATTCTCTCTCCCCTACATAAATTAAATAATTTATTCTACCAACAAAGCGATTCAAAAAATAAAAATAACACACATTAAACAGGGAATAACCAAAATGAAGGAAACAAAACCAATGTTCCTCTATCTGTGTAAATATTTATCCAAAAACTCCGTCGTCACACAAACTCAGAAATAACTCTCATCATTATCTCCGAGATAAAAACATTGAGTCATATTAACCACTTATCAAACAGTGGGGGAGTAGAGGATCGACTTTCACGAAATGGTTAGTAGAGACGATATTAAAGAGGGATATAATGCTTGGGGTATGAAATAGGGTTCGGTTTAAAGATTAGGAATAGGGCTATAATGAAATAGGGCTACAATGGAATAAGGTTATGGTTAGGAATTACTATACTACTGACATCTGTGAGAGGAAATAAAAAATAACAAAAATTTAATCTATTGAGAAGTGACACCACCGAATACGCTGACTGGCGGTTAAATTATTGTACTAAATACCAGGGCCGTAACGCAAGTGTCCAAGTTGCGCCCTTTCGAATATTTTGGCGCCCCTATTGCGAATGCTGAAAATACAGTTTATTTTATTCAATTTAGCTCACTTTCAAAAAATACAAGTGATGAGCAAAAAAAAGGTCTTCACCTCCAAACACAAGTGATGAACAAAAAAAATTGATGTGAAGTGTGAATATTCACACATTTCAGGGTTTCGCAGGTATATATAATAAGTGAAGGCGGTATACTGAGTGTGTAGGACAAATTTTACTTTGTAGTAATCACGGCAAAATGAACGATATTTTTAAAATAATTTATCGTCTGTTAATCATATAATAAGACTGGTTATTAAATTTACGCTCTTAAAAATTAAATACAACATTTGTCAAAATATAACTAGAATTTTGACAAAATAATTTCAACATAATAAAAATGCAAAAAAAAAACCGAAAAAATAAAATTCGCTCCGTACTCGAACTCGAAACCCTTCGTTTTCCAGCTTACGACACCAGTGCTCTAACCCATTAAGCTATCGCACGCCTTGCATGTGACTGTCTTACATTGGTATAACTTTTGTACTTTGTGAACCAAAAACCACAAAAAATGCGTTATTTTCCGAAAACATAATCTGATCAAAAATTCCTGTTGTACTATTCCGGTTCACACCAATGTACATTACTTAGAATTTTTTCAGATTTTTAGTTTAAACCATCTGGGCTACAGGGTGTGGGACAAAATTTTTTTTGCACAATTTTGGCGAAAATCGCATCAAAATAATTTATTTTGCAAAAATAAAATTTTGATCGTTAATCCACGTACTAAGGGCTTTCATTTGATACCCTACTCAGAATAAAAAAAAAATATGTTTTTTTTTTTCGATGAGTAACATATTAGTTTATATTTTTAGAGGGATATGTTTTTTAGATGTTTTAGTATTTTTCCTATGTGCGGGTCAAAGAGTTGTATAAGCATGCCAAATTTCAACTCTCTAGGTTTAGCCGTTTGGCTACAATTTTTACCGAACAGACAGACAGAAAGACAGACAGACAGACGACAAAATGACGGTATAAGGGTTTTTTGGTCATACCTACAAAACCCTAAAAAGTAACGTTTTGCGACCTGTTTCTTATTGCATTTTTTCCCCTTGCGGTATTTGCGAAAGGAAACATTCTAGTACAACGCCGTTCAATAAGTCTTGCAACAATTAACCAACCTAATTGTCAATTTGTCATTGCTAATTTGCTTGAATACAAATGTATGCTAATAGAGAATATGGTAATATGGAATAATCAATATTTTTGCTAAGAAACTCGGCCTTAGCGACATGTTTATACAGCAAACAATGAAAATACAAAGATAAAACAGTAGTTTTTCTGTTTGTTTATATAAAATGTTTGAAAAAAACAACATGTAGTATTAATAGCAAAATAGTAGTGTAAAAACAAAATTGTGACGAACGCATATAGCTTGATATTTGCCTAAAAACTAACTGATTAAATATATTAGATAAACAAATTTATTCTATGGCTATTTAAAATAAATCAATTAATAATTGATAAGTTATATGCATTTTAAAAGGATCCTTACACTGTACACACAAGGAAATCATTGTTTTTGTTAATAATTTATAAAGGGTTACAAATTTAGAAAAAATTAATACAGATAAACAAATAATAACAGAATAAACAGAATCAATAAATAATATTTGATCTTTACATATATTTTTGTTTGATTTTTTATTAGGATTCATTATATTAAGGTTATATTCATTCAAAAATGTCACTAATATCAGTTAATTGTCAAATATTTTCAAAAGGTGCCAGTTCATAATTGCCACCGTAAGATGAGAAATATATGCTGTTCACTTTTGTAAGGACAAACCAGATCTAGTTATTTTGGTTACTTTAGTAGTGTATTACGGACTTTAAATGTCAATTAAAAATATTCCTTACGTTGTAAAACTGACTTTAGATTTTTGGTTATGATCATTATTAAGAAAGTGACATTTTTTATAATTTTTTATTACCAACATTACATACAATTTTAAAGGTGCAAACTATTGAAATCAAATTTTCCTCTTAGTTTGTTTCTACAAAAGTGAATAGCATATATGCAACATAAAAAATTGAATTTCCATCTTAGTTATGTATTACATAATGAAATATCGGCTATTCCAAACGTTTAGGCGGAACTAAATGCAATTTAAATTTTCTTAACTTGTCTTTAGCTAATTTTTTATATATTAAAGTTAGCTTTTCCTGAACAAAATGATCAAAATCTTGGATCAATCGGTAAATATTAATAGAATTTAAAATCTAGTTCCGTTTAAAGCAAATAAACCGCCTGTATGCTATATTGCGTTCACTTTTGTAAGGACAAACAAGTTCTGGTTATTTTGGTTACTTTTATAGTGTATTACTGACTTGAAATGTCATTTAAAAATATTCCTTACGCTATAAAACCTTTAGCTATCTTTATATCTAAAGTCTTTACTTTAGATTTGTTGGTTATGATCATTATAATTAAGATATCATTTTTCATTATGACATGTCAAATGGAATGACATTTTAAGAAAGTAACATTTTTTATCATTTTTAATACCAAATATACAATTTCAGAGGTGCAAACTATTGAAATGAAAATTTCCTCTTAGTTTGTTTTTACTAAAGTTCCCGTTTCTTATTTATTTTTTTTCCAGTAATGAAAAAATGTATTTTTATTTTATTTTTAATTTTGCTTTATAATAAATGCATTCGTTTCCCCGGTTGAAATACCAAACAGAGGGTTTGGCATTTTGATTTTGATATTCCAATATGAAATATCCTAGATAAACTCTTTTCTTGTGACAACTTAAGAAAACGAAACTCCCATTTAGTTCCACTTAAACGTTTGGAATAGACTATTCCTAATTTATGTGCCTTTCAAATTAAGTATGATGTTCCATCTAATTTTTTCATAGATAATCAAGTATCTAGTTTATGTTTATACAGGGATAATAGGACCGGTCGAAATGCCACACTGACCACGTGGTTTTCATATCTATGATCAGCAGAAGTTACCTTCTCTGCCCCAATTCGCCTATATAGGCATTTGGAACCTTTTATTTTTAATTTTTTTTAATGATAGTCAATTGTTTTTCTAAATATTGACTATTATAGTTCATGTATCATCTTTAAAATTTAACGTTATACCCTATATTCAATAAAAAAAAGTTTTGTATTCGGAAATTTTACTTTAACTACCCTGTATATATAATATACGCTTCTTTAACGACATTTTTGTGTAAATCTTTTAATTTTTTTTCAACAATTTTTCATTACAAATGTGCTCCAAATATTTTTATTGCCTTAAAAAAAATCCCCTATTTATATAATAGAGTCCATAACTCATAGTATATGAACTTTTTCATTGCCTCGACATAAAAAAACAAGAGCGTCCATATTTCATTTACATTTCCATAAGTATCAACGCGACAATATTCAGTGAGCGTCGTGTGAGAGACGCTCGGCGTCGCCCAGTAAAACAACCGCAACGAGGAATATCTCTAAACCGCAAACACGAATCCATTCAAATGGCATTACCGTCTATTCCCAAAACATTAAATAAACGTTAGAAATGCACCATTTAGCTCAAACTATGGCCGCATTTACAAATAATTTCTGGCAGAGCAAGCCGAACGTCATACACATATAAAATTTAATGAGATTATCGAATTGATTCTGAAATTGGCTGCATTGTATTTAAACACTGTGGAATTAGATGCATTATGAAATTAAATCATTGGGAAATTGTTGTTTTGTGGTCGAAATTTTGGTTTAAATCGGGACTTTAAGTAAATACCATATTATCATCATGGATATATCATCAATATTCCATTGGAAATGGTCGTGTAGCAGTACAATAGTATATTACTATACGAGTTATATAAGACGATGTGTTGTCACACGAGTTGCTTGGAGTACGACGAGCGCTGCGAGGATTGCTCCAAAGAAACAAGTGTGACAATACGTCGTATTAAACCAGGGTTCCCCAAACTTTTTTGACCGTCGACCCTCAGAAGAGTTTTTCGACTTCTTATCGACCCCTTCAATTTTACAATTACATTATTATAATAGGACAAGCAAAAAATACACTTATGTGATTTCTTATGATTTCTTATATTGTTTATTGTACAGTGTTTTTTATTTATATTACATTTATCTAATAATTATATCTAATCAGATGCAATACAATAATATTATTATTAAATAAAATTGATTGTCTTTGTCAATGTGATAGGAGTTGTTAGTGACTCTTTCCAAGATTAGCAATGTCGGGTTCAAAATAGTTAATTTCTGCCTTAAATCGCCTTGGAATTTTACATTTAACTTGTTTCTCTGTTTTGTCAGGATGGAAGTAATATTGCTAAAACCAGCCTCGACCATTTTCCATCGATCCCTGAGACAGAATCGACCCCTAGCGATGTCATATCGACCCTCGGGGGTCGATACGACTACTTTGGGGACCCCTGTTAAACGAGCATAATATACTTTTTTTAGGGTTTTGTAGGTATGACCAAAAAACCCTTATACCGTCATTTTGTCGTCTGCCTGTCTGTTCGGTAAAAATTGTAGCCAAACGGCTAAACCTAGAGAGTTGAAATTTGGCATGCTTATACAACTCTTTGACCCGCACATAGGAAAAATACTAAAACATCTAAAAAACATATCCCCCTAAAAATATAAACAAATATATGCTCATCGAGAAAAAATATATTTTTTTACAATTCTGTGTAGGGTATCAAATGAAAGCCCTTGGTACGTGGATTAACCATCAAAATTTTATTTTTAATAGGCGATTTTTGCCAAAATTGTGCAAAAAATTTTATGTCCCACACCCTGTAGCCCAGATGGTTTATCTAAAAATCTGAAAAAATTCTCAGTAATGTACATTGTTGTAAACCGGAATAGTACAACAGGAATTTTTGATCAGATTATGTTTTCGGAAAATAACGCATTTTTTGTGTTTTTAAGTAAAATATGTAATATATTTAATCCACTATTTAACATACTAAACGAGTGATCTTGTATAGCACAGTGGTAGCGTTCTCGCTTAGTGAGTTGAAACTACTGTAAGAAACTGTGTTCGAATCCCGTCAATTTTTATTTTTTCAGTTTTTTTTTTTTGCATTTTTATTTTGTTTAAATTATTTTGTCAAAATTCTAGTTATATTTTGGTAAATATTGCATTTAATTTTTAAAAGCGTAAATTTAATAACCAGTGGGAAGTGTTGAAATTATAATTTCATTCTATATTTGAAGGTATCAGAGGGCGAGGCTTATGATTTAAGCAACCAATGGAAGCCATAGGCGCAATTTTCAAAATCTTAATGAACCTTGCTATATAAAAAAAATACTGCACATATTTAGAAACTTAAATAATGGTATTAGGCATTCGAATTAAAATTCATAAAAAAATATTTTAACATAAAATTTGTTTTGGCATCCCAAATAATCATCACGCAGTTAATAAATACCTGCGAATCAATTTTTTATACTTTGCATAACTTATTTAATAGAAATTTTCAAATTTCATTTTTTTAAAATATCGGAATACAATCTAGGGATTTTTGTGAAATGCGGTCACCATAGCAACAATGTATAATAAAACAATTTCTGTGATAACACAACATAACAGTAATTTGGCAGATGCAAAGCCACAAGCTGTGTTATTGAATTTTCTTAATAATAATATTACTCCTAAAACAGTTTAACAATAGCTTCTATTGTTAAACTGTTTACTGTTTACTGTTTTCAGTGTAACAATGATATTATTGTGAATGCAAAGTTTAAAAAAGTTAAGTGAAGTGTGAATTTTCACACATTTCAGGGTTTTGTAGGTATTTAATAAGTGTAAGAAGCCAACATAATACTGGATGTCTAGGTATATTTATCACATCAAAATCAACAGTTTTTTTGATCACTTTTATTCGTTATTTGAGAACTAAGAGCTTCCATTTAATTTATTTAAACATAATTAAATAATTTGCCAAATATCCAAGCGTTTTTTTCTGCAATTGCTTTATTAGATTAATAAGAAATATTTTACAGTAGAGTGTAGTGTGGTGTGGTGTGAGTAACTCAGTTTGCAACTATTAAAAATATATCATTTTTTAAGTATTTTTAATTCCAAAAAAATACACGCACTATCTTATTTATAAATTTAAAAAAATCCATTACATTATTAGTCACAATTTAACCATGAATTAAAAAAATAATTATTTTGTCAAAAACACAAGAACTGCCATATTTTTCAAAAACACAATCTGATAAAAAATTCCTTTCGTACGTTTCCGGCTCAGAGCAATATACATTATCTGTAATTTTTTCAATTTTTAATTTAATCCCTTTTGGGTAAAAGGGTGCGGGACAAGAACTTTTGCACATTTATTGCTAAATTCGTGTCAAAAGAAACGAATTTCAATTTCAAAATATATAAATAATGCATTTATCGTCACCATGCGAAGCTTTTAATGCCGTTGTATTTTTTTTCCACTTTTAGGTGTGTAAAGCTTTAGTTAAACTTTAATATCAAACCCCAAAAATATAATCGTTAACATCCACGTAATGTTAAGTGGTAGGTGTTAACTATTTAACTAAATCCTCGCCCGTAAACCGTACGGGTTTTAGTTACGGAATAGCCAATTTGGCTGATTCATGACTAGACGTCGTGTACACACGCCCAATTCACAACGGACCCTGACATTGTCGGTGTCCACCTGGCTGACATACCACGTCCCTCCCCCCTCGGGAGGACCCTAGCACACCGTCTCGTGTGTGCCGTTCTACAGCACGGTTAGGATGTTGCCATGACTAGACCGAACTATCAGCCCTAGGTGTTAAAGGTGATACACAACATATACCACGTCTGGGATTATTGGTTACGTGAGGGACCAGCTTGTTTGATTAGGTACACTGGAAAGGGATCGAGGGCTTTTAAGAATAGTAAAGAAAACTACAATATTTCTATATTGGATCTCACAAAAATTCTACTCCAAAGATAGAGTTGAAAAACTTTTAGTTTCATTCCCGAACCTCGTTTGATTTCATATTATCCTGAAAAACTTAATTTGTTTGTATTTTCAGGGTAATCTCTGAACTAAAGAATTAAAAAACTTAAAAAATTCTTTCAGTGGTGTATAGCTTAGACCAGTGTTTCTCAACCAAAAACGCACCGTGGTCCAGTATAATATAAAATTTTCTAACGCGGACCACTAATAATAAATGTTGGTTCATTTTTTGCAGGAAAACAAATATATTTAATGTGCTACCAAATACATTTATTTTATTTGTAGAAAATCACAGAAAGTTTACAGAAAATAAACAAAATATAAATTATTTACATAAAAAATGTACATCAAAAATTTAGAAAAACTGCAAAAAACACATATAAAAACTTTCTCGGACAATTTCGCACTAAAATTTTTCTGGGGACCACAGGTGGTCCGCGGACCAACTGTTGAGAAACACTGGGTTAGACTTTACTGGGTGTTACTCAACCAGGGAGTCACGACTCCCTAGTTTAATATAGATAAACATTAATCAACAAGTAGCAATAGGTTCTACAATTATTTTTTTATACTTTGCGTTCACAATTCGCGTCTGGTGGCGGCTTGGTAAATTAAACAGAAGCGTATATTTGTAGTGTGTTGTGCTGCAGTTTAGGTGAATTAAGACGTATTTTTAAATATAGTGACTTAAATACAGTGCTTTTTTGCTGAAATATTGTTTGAACAGATAAATATTAAGAAAAAACTACTGACATATACGCTTCTCGTCGGACATAAACTGTCGTACGCAGCGCCGCCAACGTTAGTTTGAGTCGCGAATAATATCATTGCTACACTGAAATCTGTTTAACAATAGAAGCTATTGTTAAACTGTTTTTGGTTTAATATTATTATTAAGAAAATTCAATAACAAAGTTGGTTGTTTTGCATCTGTCAAATTACTGTTATGTTGTGTTATCATAGAAATGGTTTAATTATACATTGTTGCTATGGTGACCGCATTTCACAAAAATCCCTAGATTGTATTCCGATATTTTTTATAAATGAAATTTTAAAATTTCTATGCAATAAGTGATGCAAAGTATAAAAAATTGTATATTATGCTCATTTTATACGACGTATTGTCGCACTTGTTTCTTTGGAGCACTCCTCGCTGCGTTCGTTGTACCCCAAACAACTCGTGTGACAATACATCGTCTTATAAAATTCGTATAATAATATACTATATAGTTTTCTTTCGTATGCACTTCAATATTTATACTCCACCATATCGAATTTAGTAGCTATGTATGTACCAAGGGTGTTATTAAGATGATTACGCCCGGAAAGCGATGTAATACAGCCTGAGGGCCTCTGGTCCCAGAGATGGATGTCGCTCGATAGGCGTAATCATAGTTAACGTCAATGGTGCATACAAAATTTTATTTTTCACTTCACATAAAATTAAATTTAAAAATTATATTTATATCTATAGTCCGTTCAGAGGTGAGAATGCAGTATTGTTCTTATGTCAAATGGGAGCGGTGTTGCCAAATGTTGTAAAAGTGTTAAATGTGTCAATTATAATAATATGAAAAACTCGTATAGTTTACAAAAATCCACTCTTATAAAACTCAAAATAACACTCAACAAAAACAAATGACCATTTGTAGAATACTGCGTCTTCACAGATCAGCGCGTTTTAGAGCTAGCAACGTCGACAAGCAAGAAAAGGATAGCGTCATTGTATGAACCCATTAGAGAGTATGAAAAAGAATTACTCCATATGTCCTGTACTGCATACTCACCTTTGAACGGACCATATATGGCAGCATATGACAATAAACAGTTTATAGACAGAAAACAAATGATTTTGTCTAATCATTTAATTTTCAGAATTAACTTTAATTAATTACAATGAATGTGGAAGAATTACCAGAACATATCGAGAAAAATGTACAAAATGCAACCGAAAGTTTGTTACCAATTAAATCTGAACAGAAATATGAAAAAGAATACAAAACCTTTAGACGTAAATGAATAAAGCAGAATAAATGGTAGTCGGATGGTGCGATGTCTGGACCATATGCTCCGACTACCATTTGTACCGCTCTCTACAAAATTCCCTTAACAGAATTTTTTTTGCATTTTTGGACGATATCAAAATTCACCTCTACATATTTTTCGAGAGCAAATATGGAACCTTCTGGGGAGATGGCATTAGGAAATTGGCTGAGAGTTTGTCCAAAGTGATAGAAAATAATGGACAGTATAATAAAAGTTTTTTTTATTATACTGTCCCAATATTTACATGTTCATACTGTAGTAGCTGTCGTCCTTCAATGGTTTGCTCTACAGGTTTCGTGCGAAGCTTTACTCTGAAAGTCGAGATCCTAATTTGGTTTAATGACAGTGTTTGCTACTTAGATTAAACAAGCCAAAAAAAGGAAGATTTTGACGCGATTACAGTCCAAAATGTTATCATTATTATGTGGATACGTACCAAATCTTGAATTTTTCCAAAATTTACACTTCACAACAGTTTTAGTTAGTTTTATTAAAATTTTCAACCGTCTTTATTATGAGTATCTCGTCTGTAATCCAATCAATAATGAATGACGTGGGTTCAATACCGTTGTTGCACATTGTGACGTATCGTAGCAGTTCCATCGTAGTTAGTATGCTGAGTTTGTCAATTGTTTGTAAGCTGTCAAGTTCGTTAGTTGTTCCGTATATTGTTTGACGACGGAACGTGGAACGTGTTCTCTGCCTCTTAACATACAAACAAATTACCTAATAAATAAAAACTAATAAGGATATGTTATGTAAAGTGACGCGTTTCCCTTGACGTCACACGTTTGAGTAGACGATTTAGCTGGAAAAAATTCCAAAGATTTGACATTTGGAAATGGTTTATATGGTAAAACTCAAAAAAGTTTCTGGTTCTTGGATTATATGGTATGATATTTCAATTTTAAAATGTATACAATGATCAGAGCACAGTTTTTTGCACGTAAAATAATAGCGCGATCTACTGATAAATATCCTAAATACTAGTCTTTAAAATAGTCGGTTTAAAGTTCTTGCTCGCTTTGGTGTGAGATCGTCAGATCGATCCCGAATAAGTAAGGGGAATAGATTTTTCAAATAAATTCTTGGCGGTTGCAACCGTAGGTCCACTCAACCTTCCCTTAAATCAGTATCTGTATCTCAGAATTAATATTCTGGAATATGGGGCGTGTTTCAGAGGGCACGTAAAGCCGGCGGTCTCGCCTACCGTAAAAAGTAGTCGGTGGGTTATGCCAGACCCTGCTAGTAGCGACCTGAAAATCTCTGATATCTAAGGATTATGCCATACAAAAAAAAAAAAAAACTTAAATATTGGTTAAGACAAAAAACATTCAAATTTTTGTAAAATTTAACAACCTGACTTAAGTTTCTGAATTTTTACCGACATATATAAGGGAGGTATTGTGATCATACCGATTTTAACATTTCGAGATTTCGATGGATCTCCACGAATTGAGGTCCCTACATAACGTTTTGACTATTTTTAGCATGATGTTTGTCGGTCGGTCTGTCTGTCCGTCTGTCTGTCTGTGTACACGTGCAGAGCAAATTCCGCTTAACGATTTTTATGAAACTTCATATTTAAGCTTTTGACATCAATGGTACGAGTTGATCAACTTTTGGTGAAAATCGGTTGACTAAAAATGGGAGCTTACTCGTGTCGATTTTAAGAATTTTGCGAATATTTCACGACAGAAAAATATTTCGAAAAAATTTATCTAACAAAAGTTGCTATAAAAGCAGTATATAGCGATTTTTTTCGATTTTTTTTCTAAATTTCTATTTTTTAATACTTATATGTAACGTTTCCATGGTCATTATAAATAATATCTCTGTTAGAAAATATTAGGCTAACTTATTTCTACTCTGCTGCTAGAATGTATTTTATACAAGTACTTTGTGATGGCGGTCGGTCCTGTGATGGCCACAGCTGATTTTTTTATATACAATTAACTTGAATAATAATAATAATTATAATTATTATCGACCGTTCTATTACTCCACTGACCTATTTAACAACTATTGTTTTTAACATGGAGGTTGTAGGGACTTATTCTGTAGTTGAACCAAATAATGAACTTGTGCACTAATTATTTAACAATAATAACACTTACACAGCAGTAATACCACTAGTCAACACACAGTATCACCGTGTATTGCAGACTAGTCCAGATATTTACTCAACTGATCACTGCATTAAATTCAACTAAATCAGTAACTGCGCTCAAGTCAATCACTTGTCTAACTGAACTCGGTAGTCGACTGCATAGAACTGACTTTGCGGTCCATGTAGCATGCGTCTTATATAGTCGCTCAATTCTTTCCAGATCTTTCTCGCAGTCACTAGTGGTTTCTAGAAGATTCCACCGTTCCTAACGGTTAGCACTGTATGTTCTTCTCGTATACGGATAAGTTTTGATGGGGTAATGTTCATATTGGGCGAAAGTTGCATGTCTTTGGAGTTATAATTATTATAAATCTTTTTCTGAGTACCTGCTTGAAGCTTGCATTCTACGTTAATCTTATATTTCTTTGTGTAACTGAATAATAGTAAGTTCCCTGGTAACAGTGCCTTAAAATAGCAAAAATAAAATTGCATAACGTTAATCTTTCTTGTAACAAAAAAGCTGTCCTAGAGATCCTTTGTTAGGGTGTCGCTGGCGAGTGTAAGCTAGCCTCGTGTGGGGTTTGGTGTTGAGTGGAGGTTTGTGGATAATATTTTAAAGGTGTATGGTGTTTTGTTGCAGGTACAAAAGCGGAGTACGTAGCACAGTGAGGAGCTCGTCTAGCCGTGAGGCAGGACGACGTGGGCCGAACTCCGGCCCGCCGAGTGGCGGCTCCTTCGACCTGCGCGAGCTGTGCGACGTTAGAAGAGCCTACAAAGGCGGTGTGCTCCCGAATAAACCATCGGCATACCTAGAGCACCGCCGGTCGCGACCCAACCGTGGCATGAACATGGGCCAGAAGGTGTCAGGAGGTGAGTAATCCAACTACGCTCCGAATAGAGTGATCCTCAACCTTTTGTAGGTTATAAAATATGAATATTTCAACCCTACCCTTATTTCTTCATATTATATCTGTCTATATTCTACGGAATTTATAGCATCCTCACGTTGAGATCCACAACTAACTATATAACGGGTGTATTCTGTAAGAAATGCGTTATAATTAGTGTCTAAATTTTTTATTTTAACCCCGTGTCTAACGCCTTTATAGATAAATGCTATTCTGTAAGAGCATTTGTTAAGGTAAGCGTTAACACTATATTTGTTAACGCGAGGTGTTAACTAACCTTGTGAAGAGGCTATATTAATGCACGCGCATGCGCTGCTACGTTGAATTTTCACCTTTTTGACAAAAAATGTCAAATGTAAAGAAAATCTATATGAAATCTTTATGAAAATGTAAAGAAAATCTATATGAAAATACCCAATATTTCGGTGTAAATTTAAATATTCAGTGGCGAAATTTATTTAAAAAATAAAACATATTTTTGGTCCTTTGGTACTCATTATAACTGGTTTCCACAGTGTATTAAATAAAACTATAACTATATTCAACTTTTATTTAGTCAATTTATATACTACAGTCTGTTTCAAACGCTTAGGCGGAACTAAATGGGAATTTCGTTCTTTTAGGTTGTCACGACAAGGGACCTTGCTTGGGTTATTTCATTTTTCACGTTGGAATGTCAAAATTTAAAATTACAACAATGAAACCATGGAAACGAATGACCTATGTCAAAATTAAATTATTTTTTTATATATTTTAATGACAAAAAAATAAATAAATGGGAAATTTGTATTAAGAATGACACAAAAAATCAAAATATAAAGAAAATGACATTTTAAAATGATATTAACCTTAACCAAAAATGTTTATTGTAAGTATGATTTACAAAGCTTAAACAAAACGGTCGAAAAGCACGATTTAAACGATGAAAGTAACTAGATTGCAAAATTTAGTTCCGCTTAACCGTTTGGAACAGACTGTACATTATATTATAACAGTTTATCTCATTTTTGAATAAAATGTGAATTTATTTAAATTTTGTAAAGGTGTTTGGTTCAATTAAAAAATTAATCAATTATTAAAAATTAATCTGTCTATCTCTGTCTGTCTGTCTGTCTGTCTGTCTGTCTGTATGTCTGTCGGTCCGTCCGTCCGTCCGTCTGTGTACACATGCAGAGCAAATTCGGCTGATAGGATTTTTATGAAACTTCATATTTAAGACATCAATGGTACGAGTTGATCAACTTTCGGTAAAAATCGGTTGAGTAGAAATGGGAGTTTACTCGATTCGATTTTAAGATTTTTGCGAATATATAACAGCAAAATATTTCGAAAAAAATTATTTAACAAAAGTAATAACTAACTAACTTTAATTTGAGACATTTTTTGATAAGACGAAAAAATTTTGAAAAATTTTGGAATTTTTTTCCAAGTATCTATTTTTTCATACTTATATGTAACGTTTCCATGGTCATGATAAATAATATCACTGTTAGAAAATATTGGGCCAAGTTATTTGTACTCTGCTGCTAGAATGTATTTTAATAAGTACCTT
Organism: Liopterus haemorrhoidalis; assembly: GCA_963971575.1. Taxonomy (NCBI): domain Eukaryota; kingdom Metazoa; phylum Arthropoda; class Insecta; order Coleoptera; family Dytiscidae; genus Liopterus; species Liopterus haemorrhoidalis. The sequence continues at coordinate 42,630,870 of OZ020619.1, forward strand.
GTTATAGCGGTCGGGCCTGTGGTGGCCACAGCTGATTTTTTCTTTTTCTTTTCGACATTCTTGTATTAATGCGTTGCTGCTTGTTCTGATCTTCTTTTCGAATCTCACCGCCGTTCTTCCGGTTGTTATCCTTAATTTATCTCTTTTCGCTTCTTCATATATTATATAGCTCGGTGTTCTTTTGTCCAATTCCAGTGTCCATCTAATTAAGGTTTCTTGGATTTTCTCTAGCTCTTCGTGTTCTTTCCATGTCCATATCTCGGCTCCGTATACTTCTTATTAGCAAGTTGAATAGGAACATTCTTTTTTGGAAGTCCATTCCGAATTTTCTCTTTTTCATACTCCATACCTGGCTTAATATGCTCCTGGATTTCTTTACTATTACACCGTATTATATCTCTCTATATTCTAGGGAGTTTACGGCACCCCTTTCAATACCTACGGTGCCCACAGGTTGAAGTACACAGTTCACTGTATAAGAAAGTAGTGAGAACTATACCGTTTTCTCCCGTCTTAAGAACCACTGGCCTAACTCCTTTCGAGATGGATGGGTGTGTGATCATCATTGCACGGGAAAAACCTTCCTTCACTGGATGTTTCTCTCTTTAGCGCGTCCTGTTTGCTAATTTGTCATCATTATTGGCGCGTTAAGGTGTTATCTTGAAAATTAAATGAATTTCAAGAATCAGTAATGCGCAAATAACTCTCTTGATTTATAACTGAGCCGTACATCCTCAGAGTTACAATTAAATAAGAGTAATGATCGGCCATGTGTTTTAATGGAATTTTTAAAATGAACTGCAATTAAGAAAAAGGTGCACGTTAAGGCACGAGAACTGTTCGTAAAACTGTCCTTTTGTCTGTCACGTCACTGAGTTGTCACTGTGTTCTTTACAAAAGGACATATATCTACTAACCGATCTACTGGAATCTGCGAGCAAAGATGCTCTATCTGTCACATAAAGGATGGTTCTTTATGACCTTTTTAGTCGGTTATGGACAGATTCAAAAGAAACCGTCAGATTTTATAATAATTTATTGCTTACATACAATAACTCACGGAGTTATACACCAGGTGTATATATTTTTTATTGAACATAGGAAATACAATGTTAAAATTTTCATGTAGCGATATCTCTTTATATATTTATTTTGTGCAACATTTTTTAGTAATGCGGAAACAGTTATTTTTTATAATTTCAAAGATATTATTTTTTAGTAACTTGTTATGAGTTTCAAACGACTCGCTTGAAATTTCTACCCCTTGTTTTTTTATAATCACCCTCCCCTCTTCTTCAAAAGATTTTCGGAATTTCTCCACTCCCTCTGCCCTTAATTGAGTTTCAGAATTTCTTCCCCACGTTCTAAAATGATTTTCAGAATTTCGTCCACCCAGCCTCTGTGATTTTTAAATATCTGGCCCCCAATCTAACTCAATCTGGCCTGTGAAACATATTTAGAATTCATATACACAATGTATTAAGGTAGAGGGAACACGATTTTTCTCAAAAACGCGATGTGTATGTTGGTAAAAAAGACCTAAGTTGACCTTTATGACATTAAAAATGATTAAAAATATTTCGCTTTCAAATTTTACTCCCAAGTACGACTTGAAAGTGAATAATTTTTTATTATATATATATATATTTTTTTATTAAGCTCCGAGCTACAGATAGCTCAGTCATCGGTCGTTAAAAAAATTGTAGCTTTTGGTGCCCCATTCTAAATTATTACCATTGTTTTTTACTGAACTCTCTATTAATGTTCTATTTCAATTTTTGTTCGATTGTGAAATATTCAATTTTGGCCAATGAGGACCAATATTTTTTATTAATAATTTAGTTTAATAGTTAAGCACGTTATTTTTAATATAACGCACTGTATCCAGTTTCACGTCTGAGTAAAATCAAATCAAACGAACGCTAAGCTAAAGCCCCCGGCCTAAATTCACCAACACATTCACACTAACAACTCGCAGCTGTTGCCCTTTCCAGTTCATTTTTATTACTTGCGTAGATAAATACAGTAAGTCCATTCTACATTATACTTTTTCAATATGTACTATGCAACTCTGACGTCATTTCAACTTTTGATACTACAGAATATAGTGGGGGGAAAAATAAGAGACAGTGATACCTTCCAACTTTTATTACTTTGTGATGTTCTGCGAACTTAAAAAATTAATAAATATAAAAAATCTGTAATGCTTCGCAAAAAAGTATAATGTAGAACAGACTTTAGAAATCGCATTTGGCAACACTGTACCGGGACACTAACGTGCAGTGTCCACAGCATTGTTTTCAAGATATTAATTTTTAAAATCTAACACTTATATAAAAAAATCTTTGAATTAGAAATAAGAAAAATAAATATACGCAGATATATTTAGCTAGTTTAATGCAATTTTAAAGTATAAATAAGACATTAAATTCAGTTTTTTCCTTATTAATTATTTGTATTTGTCCGTGCAAGATTTCTTTTATTGATTATGCGTTAATTTTATGATTTTATTTATTTATTGTCCAATTTATTGTTTTTAATATGTATCATATCTAGTCATTTAGATGGGCTGCGTTAGGCGCAAATAGCCTTTGTTGCTGTGCGCCAAAAAATTTAACTAACTAACTAACTTTTTCTTTATTAAAAATTATTAGAGAGGGTCTCATCCTCCACTGGTAGTGCATTTGTAATCAGTTGTGCGCAAAACATTGTACGTACCTCATTCCGAAAGAAAGTTTACACTTTTGAGCGAATAAATTCTCAAACTTTTGTTTAAACTTTCTCTGTTGTCCGTCTGTACGTACGTAAATAATTATTGTTGATATAGGTTCAAAGACATTCCAGTTTGTTGTTCGTATAAGTTAAATATTTATTTTACTATAAATATAGAACTCTGACATTTTTAATTTGTATTTAAATACTGTGAGTTTAGTTGTTAATAAAATGTGGTGGTTTACAGGTGTGAAAACAGTGAGTCGTGACTCCCCAACTCCATACAAGCCCGTGATTCCCCGAGAACTGGCGCAAGATTTTGCTAGACCCGCCCGGCTAGACATCCTACTGGATATGCCGCCAGCATTACGAGAGACACAATTAAAACACTCTTGGAATTCAGAAGACAGATCGCTCAACATATTTGTTAAAGACGATGATAAGTTAACTTTCCATAGACACCCTGTAGCACAGTCGACGGATTGTATCCGTGGTAAAGTAGGTTTCACAAAGGGTCTACACGCTTGGGAAGTTTGCTGGTCAACGCGACAACGAGGGACTCATGCTGTTGTTGGCGTTGCAACGGCAGATGCACCGTTACATTCTGTAGGATACCAGAGTCTTGTTGGTAGTACGGATACATCGTGGGGATGGGACCTAGGAAGAAATAAATTATATCATGACTCGAAAAATAATGCAGGTGTTACGTATCCAGCACTTCTTAAACCAGATGAAACTTTTATCGTTCCGGATAAATTTTTAGTTGTATTAGATATGGATGAAGGAACATTAAGTTTTGTTGTGGATGGACAGTATCTAGGCGTTGCTTTCCGAGGTCTTAAAGGAAGGAAACTATACCCAATCGTTAGTGCCGTGTGGGGGCACTGCGAAATTACGATGAAATATATCGGAGGATTAGATCGTAAGTATTTTTTCATTATATGTACTTTAATTTTTAAAATACATCTGTTCAAAGCCCAAAGTGAATCATAATGTACCGTAAATATTAGAAAGTAACCAGATATTTGGTTCTGGTTACTAATGATTTTTGTTGGTAGTTGATTATTTAAGGAACATTTTGTTCGAATTTCAGTTTTGTTTAAAAACATAACCTCAATATTCTGTAGTGTTTTGATCATGACACATATTATCTGTCTCATTTTGTAATACGAAAGTAAGAGGGAAACTTCATTTTTAGGGTTTTGTAGGTATGACCAAAAAACCCTTATACCGTCATTTTGTCATCTGTCTGTCTGTCTGTCTGTCTGTCTGTCTGTCTGTTCGGTAAAAATTGTAGCCAAACGGCTAAACCTAGAGAGTTGAAATTTGGCATGCTTATACAACTCTTTGACCCGCACATAGGAAAAATACTAAAACATCTAAAAAACATACCCCCCTAAAAATATAAACAAATATGTGCTCATCGAAAACAAAAATATTTTTTTTAAATTCTGAGTAGGGTATCAAATGAAAGCCCTTAGTACGTGGACTAACGATCAAATTTTTATTTTTGCAAAATAAATTATTTTGATGCGATTTTTGCCAAAAATGTGAAAAAAAAAAATTGTCCCACACCCTGTAGCCCAGATGGTTTAAACTAAAAATCTAAAAAAATTCTAAGTAATGTATATTGGTGTGAACCGAAATAGTACAACAGGAATTTTTGATCAGATTATGTTTTTGGAAAATAACGCATTTTTTGTGGTTTTTGGTTCACAAAGTACAAAAGTTATACCAATGTAAGACACTCACATGCATGGCGTGCGATGGCTACATGCGTTAGAGCACTCTTAAACTGGCTGGAAAACGAAGGGTTTCGAGTTCGAGTACGGAGTGAATTTAATTTTTTGCTGTTTTTTTTTTGCATTTTTATTATGTTGAAATTATTTTGTCAAAATTCTAGTTATATTTTGACAAATGTTGTATTTAATTTTTATGAGCGTAAATTTAATAACCAGTCTTATTATATTATTAACAGACGATAAATTATTTTAAAAATATCGTTCATTTTGCCGTGATTACTATAAAGTAAAATTTGTCCTACACACTCAGCATACCGCCTTCACTTATTATATACCTGCGAAACCCTGAAATGTGTGAATATTCACACTTCACATCAATTTTCTATGTTGTATATTTAAAATATCATCTTAGGGTGGTAATTCTGAAATGGCACTTTTCAAAATATTTGACAATTCATAATTAACATTAAATCATATGTCAATTTACTAACATTAATTGTATAAAACACAAATTGACAAGTATTTGAAAAATATTTTATACAATCAGAACAAAAAATAAGCGAAAAGTTAGATATACAGGGTGTTTGTTTGAAACGGGGCACCCCGAAAATCTTCTTTATTTGTTAAAGATACAAAAAATCTTCAGAACAAACGTTAAACTAGACAAAAAGGCCCATCTAAAGGTTACTATAAGAATTCTGAGGCACTTCCGGTTTCACCGGCAATGATGTCAACTTTTGATCTAGCATAGGGAATCGATAATTTTATATTTTTTTCCTAAAAGTACATTATATTAGTTTTACATTGACACCAAAAAGTCATATTTTTATGTTAACCATTTCAAAATTGCGACCATTTATTTACAAAATAATAATCAACATAAGTTTTACAAAGTTGAACGTAGCAAGCTTTGAAAACTATAAAAAAAGAAACAAAATATCTCTAAAATAAACTATTATAACTAGTTATTATATGAAATAACATGAAATAACTTAAATTTTAATTTTTTAATTAGAGTTAGAAGTGCAATCCGGGATATCCAAGAGTGTACTCTTATAAGGGCGATGGAAGAGTTTTTATTAAGAATGAGAAAATGTGTGGACAATAATGGTGGTTTGATCGAACATTTGTATTTTTTTTTTTTTTTTTTTTGTAAAATAATTGTAAAAAGTAATAGTTTTTTTTTCTTCTAAATAGTCAAATAGTTTATTTTAGAGATATTTTGTTTCTTTTTTTATTGTTTTCAAAGCTTGCTACGTTCAACTTTGTAAAACTTATGTTAATTATTATTTTGTAAATAAATGGTTAACATAAAAATATGATTTTTTTGGTGTCATTGTAAAGCTAAATTAATGTACTTTTAGGAAAAAAATATAAAATTATCGATTCCCTATGCTAGATCAAAAGTTGACATCATTTCCGGTGAAACCGGAAATGCCTCAGAATTCTTATAGTAACCTTTATATGGGCCTTTTTGTCTAGTTTAACTTTTGTTCTGAAGATTTTTTGTATCTTTACAAATAAAGGAGATTTTCGGCAACGGTTCGAAACGGTGCCCCGTTTCAAACAAACACCCTGTATATTCAAAATATTAGACATGGCAATCACAATTTTGGCATGTCAATTTGGTATCTGACATATGTAGTTTTTGAGTGAATATAACCTCAGTATAATGAAACTTAACCAAAAATTTAAAAGTCAAATTTACAAGTTCACATGGTTCCACAAAAGTCTATTTACACCATAACATTCACCAAAGTAACCAGATCTATTTTCGTATTACAAAATGAGACGGATAATACTTTATTTAAATTGTCATTTAGTCAGTGTCATTAGATCTTGACAATGATACTGGCAATTTACATTTAGATTTAACATTTCTTGCGTAACTTAGCAAATATTAAAAAATGCACTTAATCTTGCGGACTGCACAGTTCCGTACATTGAAAATAAACTGAGTTTATTATTGTCGCAAATTTGTGAGATTTAGCTAATTTTGTTCGTCTTTTTACAGCTGAACCTCTCCCTCTGATGGACCTATGTCGCCGGGTAATAAGACAACGCATCGGTAAGCAGCACCTCGAAGAGAAGATAGCGAACCTGACTCTTCCGCAGGCGATGAAGACATACCTCCTGTATCGCGACCGCAGATAATATATTATGACAGAGTGCGACAGCGACGAAATGTCTGCGTGGCCAGCTTTAAAATAGAGTTAGTCTTGCCTACTCTGTACTACTTTCTGAAAACAAAAAAAAAAAATAATAATAATAATAATACCATCGGAAGGACGCGATCCAACCCACAACGAGTGGTCGCGTCCAACGTCTGTAGTCGATTAGCTGTATAGAGAAATGTGCGCGATTGTATAACATATGTTCTAATTGACTGTCTTACACGTGAATTATTTTCGTGAACTTTGTTTTAATTTATCTCGGCAATTATGTTTTGTTTTTAATACATGAGATTTGATTCATCTGGACTGGATTTTGTTTATTTTTTTTAGTGCACAAGAATGTTTTTTTTTTAATTTGAAGTGTATGTTTTATTCTGCTGCTGAAAGCATGTCTGACGATAGGTGAAATTCGTAATTTTTGTGTCTGTGTGTGAATGCGTAAAAGAGTGAAGAAAAAGAAAGTTTTTTATTTCATTGTGCTCCAAAGTCTTCTCCACCATAACGTTGATCTCCATTACAGCGACGAATTCATCGTTTGAAATGAACTGCGCCATAGTTTTTTATGCCTGTACATAAATTAGTAGTTTACGCAAGAAGCTGTTGCAGTTTTATGATATATACAATAATTTAAGTCTTCGTAGTATTGATAATGTAACTTATTATATCTGAAATATGCTATGGCCGTGCCCCAATTGTGCGGTGAATGTGTGCATTATCTTGTCAAATTCAAATGCTCGAATTGAAGTGGCGGGAAACGCATTAATAATCTGGCTGTGTACAACAGTTTTATCTTCGTTTGTGATATATTAATTGCAATGTACAATTATGATCTGAGATCTGTTTTTATGCGTGTACAATTCAAGGGACTGGTGCAAAAAATAACTATGTGAATAGAGTTTTGAGGAAAAAATAAATTCAACCACCATTTTTTTTATCGTGCAAAGCACTAGTAAACTTGAAAGTTTTAACTGAGTGATCGTTAGTTCCAAAACAAAAATGTGTAAGTTTAAATTTTTTTTAAACCCGTTCAGGGCAACTGATCCTGCTAACCACATGTTTAAAAATTATTTCTGAAGATCTTACTGATTTTTTGGTGATAATTATAGTGCAAAATGTGTTGCCTTAATACGGAATTTAGTGTTTGTACGGTTTCCAAGTTGCATCTTCCTGAAGATTTTGCGTTTAAGAAAAACTTATTTAGAAATTGCTTCATCAAAGTCATCAAAAGGTTAATAAAAATACAGTGAAACTTCGAACAAATTCTGTTCCAGAAGACGCAAGTTGTTTTAGTTGATTTTAAGTGTTTGGTTTTATTTAAAATATACATACGTAAAAAAATATAAGCTTAATAATCAATCAGTTAGGAGAGATATGTTCACTGGAAGGTGAATTAACTACAGTGGCTTTATTTAACACAGTGATGACATAGAAAACTGGCCGCCAGTTTGTGGCTATGGTTAACATACAGGATATACGAATATGTATAAGCTGTTAACATATGGAAATTTTGTTAACAGTTTGCACCTTTGAAACTGTATGTATTACAGAAAAATAATTTAAAAAGTCAGATTATAAATATGTCATTTAAAAAAATATCATTTGTCATATAATAGTGAAATCTTAAATATTTTAGGTTTGACATATTCAATATACCTAAACAAATTTTAATAATCATAACCTAAAATAATACGAACATAACCCAAAACTGTAAAGCCTTTTTTACAATATAAAGTTTCTAAAAGTTAGTAATACACTATAAAAATCGCCAGAATAACCAGATCTAGTTTGTCCTTACAAAAGTGAACAGTTTATATGAATTTCTATTAAATTTATGCCTTAAACTGAAAATATTATCAAGATATATTAAAAATACTTAATTTTGAACCAAAAATGAATGAAATTACAGTGGAATTACAAACTTCGAATCCGTTTCGATTCGATCTGTTCGATTTGATTTCAATAATTGTTTTTATTTATAATATACATACATAAAAATATTGTATAATAATCAGTTATTGACAACTGATACGCTGGAATACGCTGTCTGGTGGTCAAATATTGTACTAGACACTCTAGTACTGTTTAAAATTATTATGTTTTAATGTTGAATTTTAGTTAGAATATCGACAGAAGTTGTGAAAAAGTATAAAAGCAGAATATATTGTAGTGTTTTTGACTGTCATTCAAGACAGGACAAAGCATATTGACAGCTGAGTACTAGATCCAACAGCCATATTGATTTGGATCAAAGCTCCGCCATCGGTAATGTCACTTCTCAATAATTGGAGGGATATTACTGTTCACTGGAAGGTGAATTACCTACATTGGCTTTATTTAACACAGTGGTGACATACAGTAGCTGGCCGCCAATTTGTGGCTATGCTTGACATACGCGATATTGTTTCCCAAACTGTTCTCCGCGATCTACTAGTGTTGCTATATATATAGCAACAATAGTACTCCGCGACGAATTCTCGTGAAAAGTACTCCGCGGCTCAAAAAGTCTGGGAAACTCTGCGATATACTAATATGTATGCATTTTTATTAAATATAAGTTAAATTTATGCTTTAATCTGGAAATATTACTGAGATATATTATATAAATTCTTACCTTTGTGATCTTACAATAATTTAATATATTTTCTTCGTATTAACTTACTTAGGCTTTATAATTAAGCAATCTAAAGCCTTTTTACTATTTTCTGGTATCGGGTTGATTAACTTAACAAATAAAAATATGAAATGAAAACTCTGGTTTTAAGTTTGAGAATTTTTCTATACAATTATTTATTTGTTTAGTTATTAATGTGCATATTTATATGGAACACTATATAAAAATTAACTTATTTTGCTGATGACACTGATGACATTCATATAATGACTAGTTATATTTGTGTAAATAACTTAGTACACTTTGGTTGAGGCTAATTGTACTGTTTATAACACTATGCTGTCCATAAAAACAGTTAAAAATGTGTAAACTTTTATAGGATAAACAATGTTTATTTATTCTCCGCCATTTTCTGGCAGGACCAATCAGGATTGTTGACCCGTATGTTTCCACTGTGAAAAATAAAGCCACTGTAGGATTACCCTTTTTTCATTTGGATTTCACTTAATAGTTTATTTGATTTTCGAGTTTTTGTTACTTCCGAAACCAGATTTTCCTGGAAGTTTTGTTCAAAAGTTATTCGAACATCAAACTGTTCAAAATTCGAGGGTCTACTCTATTTTAAAAATGTATAAAAGGTACAAAATTCAAAACTTGTTTTACGTTAAAATATAAGAAAATTTTTATGAACGAAATATACAGTTTTTTTAAAGAAGTCAGTTTCGTTGCAGAAATTAACCGATATAAAATAAATAATTAAGAAGTCTGTTCAGTGCAAAATGGACGAAGCAACAACTAACTTATATATACTAAGCGAGTGAGGGAGAAATATATAAATAAATTGGTTATTGATTCGTACAATTGTCATTGAATAGACTTCTTTAAAAAACAGTATATACTGTACATTATTAATTGAATTCTTTGGAAGCTGCGGTTAGGGTTCTCATTGTCGACAGAACAAACGGAAACAGGATATTTGGTGTCCCCCACAGTAGAAAAGTATAATAATTAGTCAAATATTAGTTTTTCCCTTTTTTGAAACTAATATTTTCATATAATCGATATAATTAGAAAAATATAAATTGTTTTGATTTCACATATTTGGTTTTATATTACAAAATGCTCGAACAAACCCGATTTGTTTCCGAGTCTTGGAAAGATTCTAAATCTCTTCTCTATTAGAAAACTGATTTTAATACCGCACGGAACAATTCAAGAATTATGTCAATAATTTGTTTACGAACTTAATTAAATTTGTAGATTTAATCGTATTTAATACATTGTTAAAATATTCAAATCCTGGGTATCCCGAGAGATTGTTTTGAGGGCACTGGGTCAAAAACGGGACAATCCCGGCTTTTCGGGACATCTGAGAATCCTAGCTGTGGTGATTTTTCTTCATACTTTAAATTTATTATATAATTTGGAAGTACAACTTTTGTTCTGCTAATTTCATGAGTTGTAAGACAATTTATTTAGCCAATGTAACTGTTAAGTTGATTTACAAAAATAAAAATTCCAGTTAGTTCCGCCTAAACGTTTGGAATAGCCTATTGATCTGGTGACTTTGGTGATTGTTTTGTTGTAAATGGACGTTAATGGAACCATATGAACTTGTAAACCTGGCTTTTCAATTTAAGCCAAGTCCAAAATATATTTAAAATATATATATACGAGGTGTGTAAATTGAGTAACCGGAATGATTTTTAATTTTTTTTTTTTTTTTATACGAACAGAATTATAATTAATATTGTCTCCCTCAAAATAACTTCCTTGGGAAGCCACACAGCGCTAGAGACGGTTCTTCCAATCCTCATAGCAGTGCTGGAACTCGAATACTGGATTAGCTTTCAGCTAGTTGGTTACGGACGTTTGAATGTTTTCGAGTGTCCCAAAATGACGTCCCTTGCATTCTCAATCTTGGGAAGAGGAAAAGTCACAAGGACTCAAGTCAGGCGAATAAGGAAGCTGAGGAACCACATGAATGTTTTTACTGGCCAAAAACTCGTTTATTGAAATTGCTATGTGACAAGGCGTATTGTCGTGAATGGGCTCATCCCCAATACATTGGTCAAAATCTGATGAACGGTAGTGTGAGTCAAATTCAACTCTTCCCCGGTCATTCTGACTGTCAACCGACGATCTGAACGCACAAGATCCCGGATTCTGTCAACATTTTCATCGGTTCTTGAAGATGAAGGCCTTCTGTTGCATGATTCATCTTCAATCAACTCTCTTCCTTCTGAAAATGCCTTAAACCACCAAAAAACCTGGGTCCTCGACAAAACACTGTCTCCGTAGGCCTGCTGAAGTTTTGCAAAAGTTTCCGTTGCACTGTGCCCAAGTATGAAGCAAAACCTAATAGCACACCGTTGCTCGAAATGAATATCACTCATTTTTAGAACGCACCAGAAAAAAATTTCACGAAAATAATCGCTACGGACAACTAAATTACTCTAGCGAGTTCAAATTCGTACTGAATGCGTATCATATGATCACCTGCCATACCTCCAAGTTCCGCGTCTCAAATGTTGCCAGATCAAACGCTATGTTGCCAGTCCAGTTACTTAATTTACACACCTCGTATATTTACCTGAAAAGTGACAGATATAAGACTATTCGTTACCATGGTAAACAGTTCTTTCATTAATATAAATAAATTTCAACAAAGAACCATTTATGCGTTTTCTTCATTTCCTAATTTGTTAGAAAAGAAGATTTAAGTTTGTAAATGAATGTCATTCTGAAATTCAAAATAATAAAGTAATGACAATATTTCATAACGAAATTGCAAGATTATTAAAAAATATTTCTTTGTGATGGCCAGTTTCTTAATGGTAGATGTTTTGTGCATTAATTTCTATTCACTGGACCACTGTTTATTGAAACTTGATTGTTGTATTCAGAATTTTAAAAAGCTTTTATCTCTTACACTTTTGCTTTAAAATAATTAAGGAAGTAGCAAATCGCATATAGTTAAGACTTTCGTTCATCGGTATTGTAACTCAATTTTCCAGAAAATGTCACGTAGTTGTTTTTTTTGCATCAATCCCTTATATATGATAAGATTAAAGTCCGACACACACAAGGCCAGCAATGAACAAAAACACACCAATAACAAATTATGTTCCCGTTAACAGAGTCCAGTTATCCGCTTTCTGTACATATTTTAAAACTTAATTTGATGACTGGACTCATTTAGCTTAGTGATTTTCATTAAGTGACACCTTTGTACGAATCTATTGTTTAGTTGTTCGAACTGACGTCTATTTTTACACATTGTTTTTATTTTATTTCGTACGGAGGTGGTTGTGTGAATGTTTTAGCGTATATGTTATCCCGGACGAGCCCCAATGTTTTCCAATACAACAGAATGTTCTGTTTCTTTTTCCCACTGTGTTCGGGCATGACATATACGCTTTAGATGAGTGATAAAATAAATATATATTATATAAACAACTATCTGAAAGGATCTTGTCTTTTTTCGAGAGTTCCACAATTTTATATGATTTAAATTTTTTTTTTTTTTTGAAAAAAAGTGATGAGTGTTGTGTATGTGTATGTGTTTAGTTTATACAGTTTGATAAAATTCTGTAAATTAATTCTTTAATATTGGATTAATAACAGATATTTGTATTTTTCAAATAATTCAAATATGTATCTGACTTTTTTTGTTCATATAAAGCATTTGATCGTAATCACTTTCATATTATTTTAAAAATATATGCATATGTTTTCGTGCATGTGTAATGTCAGGAATTATTGTTAATTCTACAAAAAAATAGTTTATTTTATAGAAATTTTTTGTTGATTTTTTTAAGAAGCGCAAAGTACTGAAGCCATTAAATTTTTACTAATTAATTTAATTATTTATTATAATTAAAATATGATTTTGAAAATGGTTTTGGTGCGAGTGTGTGATATTATTTTAATTTCTTTAGGTTTATTATTAATAATGAAAAAAATGGTGATTATTGTCAAGCACGTAAAACCTAACTATAGCAATGCATATTGTTTATTATTTTTTTTTATTTTAATTCATAATTCTAATGAAATCTGAGGATCTGTTTCTTTTTTGAAAAGTGATTTAATACAAGTAAAAATATTAGTGTTACACCTGGGCTATTTTATAAGTGACGACATAATTTCAATTTTCTTATGCTCACTAGTTTTAAGTTGCTATTTGAAAGCTGCCCATGTATAGTCCAGGTTTTGTACCAGTTAAGTTACTCGATGTTTGTAGATGATACTGTAATTAAAATTCAAGATAAATATAAAATTATAAGAGTGTTTTATTCAGCACACATTTAAAAAACCTATTTAATAACTATTATTTTAAATAATCACTAAAGTTAGGAGGAGTTCAGTTATCGAACTGGGAGTTTAGTTCTAAAATTGACTAAGAGATGGCGCTAGCAGTATCATTTCACTGAACGCATAAAGTCTGTTCCAAACGGTTAGGCGGAACTAGATTTTGCAATCTAGTTACTTTCATCGTTTCAATCCATGCTTTTCGGCCGTTTTGTTTAACCTTTGTAAATCATACAACAAACATTTTTTGGTTAAGGTTAATATCATTTTAAAATGTCATTTTCTTTATATTTTGATTTTTTGTGTCATTCTTAATACAAATATCCCATTTATTTATTTTTTTGTCATTAAAATATGTAAGAAAAATAACTTTGACATATGTCATTCGTTTCCATGGTTTCATTGTTGGAATTTTAAATTTTGACATTCCAACGTGAAAATTGAAATAACCCAAGCAAGGTCCCTTTTCGTGACAACCTAAAAGAATGAAATTCCCATTTAGTTCCACCTAACCGTTTGAAACAGACTAACATTTCATCTACAAATTATCAAAACAATTTGTAAATAACGAATATATTTGTTAATAGAAATCAAAAATTGATGTTTAAACAAATAAACTGCTATGCAATTTGTTTATTTAATTGATAAAATAAACCAAATATTTTGAAAACTAAATTTTTATCAAATCTTGCTCGTTTTAATTTTTAAAATATTTCAAGTAGAGGAGAAGGTGGTATTATGGAACCCCATTTACTTTTTCCTTAATATAACCCAAATTTATAACATTGTTTTCAATTTACATAGCTCTGTATTCTCATTGTTTATATATTATTTTGCGGAAATTATTATTTCCTGTATAAATTGAAGAAACAGGGTTGACGGCCATAACCAAATAAATAATTTATCTACTTTATAATCTCCTACATTATATCCGCAATTATATTTTAGGAGAGAAAGTGAAAAAGAGTGAGTATTTATGAAATATTATTGGGTAAGTATAAGACGCCCAATTATCTTAATCTTTCTTCTGTGTCATACGTCCTCATGGATAGATTTTTACCGACCGCCAACGTATATAGGAGGTATTGTGATCATACCGATTTTGATATTTCGATGGATTTCCACGAATTGAGGTCCCTACATAACGTTTTGACTATTTTTAGCATGATGTATGTCGGTTCTGTCTGTCTGTCGGTTCGTGTAGACATGCAGAGCAAATTCGGCTAAAAGGATTTTTATGAAACTTCATATTTAAGCTTTTGACATCAATGGCACGAGTTGATTAACTTTTGGTAAAAATCGGTTAGTTAGAAATGGGAGTTTACTCGTGTCTGTTTTAAGATTTTTGAGAATATTTCACAACAGAGAAATATTTCGAAAAAATTTATTTAACAAAACTTGCTATAAAAGCAATAACTAACAACTTAAGATATTTTTTGATAAAGCAGCATAAATAAAACTGATACTTTGTGATGGCGGTCGGTCCTGTGGTGGCCACAGTTGATTTTTTTCTTTAAGATTTCGCGGCACACTTCGAAAATTTTGCGGCACCCTTTGGGAAACACTGCCTTAGTACATTTTGGTTGAGGCAAATTGTACTGTTTATTGTACTATATTGTCTTTGAAAACAGCAAAAAATGTGCAAATTCACTAACATCTATGGGATAACCCAGCGATTCCCAAACTGTGCGTCGCGACGCATTGGGCCCCGTGGCTGAGCTACAGGGGCGCCGCGAAATCGTTCCAATATTCCTTCAACTGCGTTAGTTAGACCAGTGTTTCTCAACCGGTGGTCCGCGGACCATTGGTGGTCCTTAGCAAAATTTTAGTGTTCCGCGAAAGGACTTGGGCCGCCGACCAATCAGAAATGTTCACATTTTCTCTGCCATTTTCTGGCAGGATATCCCATCGATAGGGTGACCATTCGACCCGCATTCTAACATTTTGTCCCGCATTAAGATGCGTCCCGCAAAAGTCCCGCATTTTGTATAATTTGAGGTGAGGACCTTTTTTTTGCTCTTCACTTGGATTTGGGAGGTGAGGACCTTTTTTTTGCTCTTTACTTGGATTTGGGAGGTGAGGACCTTTTTTTTTGCTCCGTCCCGCATTGCCTTCTTAAGCAAATGGTCACCCTACCCATCGAACATTAGCCCCAAATCATAATAGAACCACTACTTAATTTTGTCCAATCTTAGAAAATATATACTTATTTATTTTTTATTAAATATTGTTTATGTTTTCCAAAAATATGATTTGTTCATTAATTTAAAGATATATATCTGCACAAAATCTAAATTAAAAATGGAAGGATTTGTAGGAAACTAATGGCTCAGTTACACGATGCAAGTAACTTGCACCAGTAAGTACTTGCACCAGCCACTGGCATCGTGTAAACGTACATGCAGTACTGGTGCCAGTACTGGCACAAGTATCTCATGCAAGTCAAGTGAATAGAAGCCGTTCCTTAAGAGATATGGCTGTTTGTTTGAAAAGTTAGGTACTGTCTACTCAATTTAGTATTATATTCAGTGTTGTAATGTATCTAGGTATTTGTATCTAGATACAGTAACTAGATACTGTGCAAGTATCTAGTTACTGTATCTAGGTACATTTTAAAATATGTATCTGTATCTGTATCTAGATATTTAAATCAGTATCTAAGTATCTGTATTTCATGTACTTTTTTCAGATACTTTCCTATTTTGTCTTTTTCAAGGTCTTTTTACAAAATATGTCCTTACGATTTTTCAAGTTGGTAATACATTTAGCATCATTCAGATATTTGAATTTTAAGCTTAAATTAACCAATCAGCGACCAGTAAACTCTTTCTTGCTTGGTGGAGAATTATGATAAAATACAAGTTAATGTAATTATATGTAATTAATTACATTTTGGAAAACATTCTTTTATTTTTTATTTTTTTAAATTTTTTATTTAAAAGAAAAGAAAAAAAATAAAAGGATGTTTTCCAAAATTTAATTAATTATATATAGAACTTGTATTTTATCATAATTCTCAAACTTATAATTTATTTATTTATTTAATTTATTTTTATCTATAAAATTTTAATAAAGTGTAATTGTATTTCCAGCTCTGAATAAATTTAAAAAAATAATAAAATAAAAAAAATTAAATAATTTTATTAACAACGGTTAAGTAAAACAACCATTAAGTAATTATCTAATCTAAGAATAAGAATTAATTTTATAAATGTGAATTAAATAATGAAAAATATAATAAATAAAATTGTTGTTTTATTTTTGTCATCCTAAATACTCATTTAATAATCAGTAATTTATTAGCGAACAAAAAATGTTCGAGATATCCGCTGAAATTGGAATAAAAAAGTGATTTTTTTAAAGATTACATAGGTATATAGTTAGTTAATATTTCTGATACACAGCTTCAAATGCTATTTGTGTTTATTTTAAGAGTAATAATAGTGCATAACTTATTTTTTATTGTGAACAAATATATTCCTTGCTCTAGTTATTTCTTTTTTTTGTGGTGTTTTCATTTTTCCGAAAGTATCTTAAAAGTATCTTGAAGTATCTAGATACATTGTAAAAAAAAATGTATCTGTATCTAGATACTTTTTAAAATTTGTATCTGTATCTAGGTACATTTTTCCTCAAGTATCTGTATCTGTATCTAGATATATTTTCAAATGTATCTATTACAACACTGATTATATTATATAGATTTATTAAATGTTGAATCCAATCTTTTACAAATTTCTATTACCCATGGTTTCTTGCTCCATCATACGTGTTTAACAATTACAATATAATTAAAAATGGCCGATTATTAAAACCGAATGATCCTCTTCAAAGTCGATACCGATTAATCGGCAAAATGGCCGATTACCGATTCTAGTTTTAAATCCTGACCCAATTTATATGCATTTGTTTTTTAAAATACTCTCGAACCATTTCCCTCCCTTATTTTGCAAATGGACTCTTCAAGTGAATATTTTAAGATAAAAATCTTCTTAATTGCGACTGTCGCCAACTTAAAAAATATTTCTAATTCCACATGTTTAACCTTCTAACCTTTCACCCTTCTGCCACATGCAGCTTTATTGGATGAAGTTGCGTGCCCAGTCCACATGGCATTGGTCACGCAACCCTTTAAAATTACGTTTACTACAGTTTTATTGAATCGTGAAACGAGCCCTCTCTTACAATATTGTTTTACTACGGTTTTAATTATTAGCAAAAATAATAACATATTCGAATACAGCGTGAAGAAATTGGATAGGTACAAATGGAAACATTTTTTATTTTCAATTTTACGAAAAAAATCACCCTTCAAAAAAACTCATGCTTTGTCACAAACCCCCAAAAACTTTATTAATTTTTTATCGACCGCCAACATATATAAGGGAGGTATTGTGATCATACCGATTTTGACGTTTCGAGATTTCGATGGATCTCCACGAATTGAGGTCCGTACATAACGTTTTGACTATTTTTAGCATGATGTCTGTCTGTCCGTCCGTCCGTCGGGGTCCTGTGACAGGACCCCCCTAGTTGCACTCTTTTACATACGTTTTGAACATTTTTGCTCCCATATATTTTTGAACTGCGCAGTCAGTGAAAAAAATAGAGGGAACATTGCTCCTAACCCATCCGGATGTTCAAATCCTGGTTCTACTCTATCATTATACCAATTTAAAATATGTTAAAAAAGTATTCTATTTTTGACATATGTCATTCATTTCCATGGTTTCACTGTTGGAATTTGAAATTTTCACATGCCAATGGGAAAAATGAAATAACCCAATCAAGGTTCCTTCTCAACACAAAAGACAACCTAAAAGAAGGAAATTCTCATTTAGTTCCGCCTAAACGTTTGGAATAGCCTGTAATACTCCTTCCTTAATACCCTTTTCACACTAGATCTTTAAGACGAGTGAACTTAAAGTTCACCGATGTTTAAGATCGGTATGCTTTCACACTTGATGTTTAAATCTCCGGTGCTGTCATCAGCTACAATAATTTTGTCCTTAAGTTATCGTCATGAAATTACCAGTTTTGAACTGTCTGCGTAGACGCACATTTTGAATTATTATAAACAAATATGGATATTTCATTTCATTCTACAATAAAGACACTACAATAAAGAATATATTACACCTGTATTAACATGTAAGTTGATACATTTTATCTCAATTATTGTAGCGCTGTATTTTATTAAACACATTATTAAAATAAATAATTTTACTATAACAACAAGTATAAACTTCTTATAACATCGATATAATACAGTATTCTTGTTTATGATAATATAAAATGTTGACAGCACAAATTCAAGGAGTATTTTTTTATAATAGAAATTAAGTTGGCAATGCGGACGATGTTTAAGACGCAGATCTCTGTCTTAAACATCGCTTGTATTTAGACGAGGTCATACGGTTTCACATTAGCGTTTAAAGATACATTCACTTTAACATCCGATCTTAAAGTTCTAGTGTGAAAAGGGTATTAGTCTTTTTATTCAATGATATTATCCAACTCTTCCCTAGACGAGAACGTAAAAATGGTAACTGCATTTTTCCTTTATCACTCCCTGATTTCAACTGAAATTTCTAAACTTTCATGTAACCTATCCTTAAATTCAGTTATAAATTTAGTCTTGTTAGTGTCTGTTTTGATAAACATATATTTGATATAGCTGACAGGTTGCCATAACGTATAGTTAGCAAACCACTGATCTAACATGTTGCAATTTCCCGTAAACACAGAATTATTGCTGGACCATGTCAGGGCGTCATTAATGCAGGTACATACTCCTGCTCATGTCATTCATATTATATAAGCTTGTACATTGACGTCAACTTTATGACGACATATCTATATATTACCACAGTGCCTCTCAAAATGTCACACAGTAGGGAAACTGCTGGAAATGTTGATAAACACTGTTTTGACATAGAATGCGTCTTTTTTCGAAGCTATCGAGCGTAAAGAAATTTGGATAAATTTCGAACCCTTACTGCTACTCGTACAATAGTCGGAAGCAAAAATAAAAATATATATAAAAAAATAAGAATGACGTGCACTGGTTGTTTACATGGATGAACACGATTAAAATTATGATTGACGTGCAACGATTGGTAACATGAATGTACACACTTAAAAATTCAAATATCTTGCAACGGTTGGTTGCATGGATGTACACACTTAAAAACAAGGCTTCGAACCGTTATTTTTTTCGTTTCAGTTTTCTTTCCGGTTCAAAAAAAAAATATATCAGTTCGGTTCCGTTTTTTTTTTTTATTGACGTGAAACGGTTGCTTACATGGATGTACATACTTAAAAATTAGATTGACGTGCAACGGTTGGTTACACGGATGCACACGATAAAAATTTTGATTGACGTGCAACAGTTGGTTACACGGATGTACACACACATTTAAAAATTGGAATGTCGTGCAACGGTTGATTACATGGGTGAACACGATTAAAATTTTGATTGACGTGCATTGGTTTATTACATGGATGAACACTATTAAAATGTCTGTCAACCAGTGCCTTATTCTAATTTTTAAATTCGTACATCCAAGCAACCAACCGTTGCACGTCATTTCAATTTTTAAATGTGTACATCCGTATAACCTGGGGTGACCATTCGTCCCGCATCTTGCGGGACTGTCCCGCATTTTAACATTTTGTCCCGCATTTTGGATTTGGGAGGTGAAGATTTTTTTTTTGCTCTTCACTTGGATTTGGGAGATGATGATCTTTTTTTTTTCTCCGTCCCGCATTGCCTTCTTAAGAAAATCGTCACCCTAGTATAACCAACCGTTGCACGTCAATCAAAAATTTAATCTCGTTCATCTATGTAACCAACCGTTTCACGTCAATCGAATTTTTAAGTGTGTACATCCATGCAACCAACCGTTGCACGTCATTTCAATTTTTAAATGTGTATATCCATGTAACCAACCGTTGCACATCAATCCAATATTTAAGTGTGTACATCCATACAACTAACCGTTCCACGTCATTTCAATTTTTAAATGTGTCGATCCATGTAACCAACCGTTGCACGTCAATCCAATATTTAAGTGTGTACATCCATGCAACTAACCGTTGCACGTCATTTCAATTTTTAAATGTGTATATCCATGTAACCAACCTTTGCACGTTAATCAAAATTTTAATCGTATTCATTCATATAAACAACACGTGCACGTCATTCTAATTTTTAAGTGTGTACATCAAGTGTTACTTGCTCTGTGGTTTTACCCGTGCAGACAAAACTGCCAGAAAAGAACGACGTCTGTGGGGCCCCTTACAGGGGCGATCTGTAGGGCGATCCTGACGTATTCTACACAACTGATGTATCCCCGATACTGCCCTGCCCGATTTTTTTCACTAGGGTTGATCACCCATCCAGATTAATATTTCATTTATAGAATGTTATGAGAAAGTTTGCTATTTGGTTAGATTTATTTTTGGAATATAGTATCGTTTAGGATTCTCATGAATAATTTGAGGGTAGATTTATTGCGATAAAGTATTTTAGAATAAAAATAAGGCGATTTAATACACGTGCTAGAAAAATTGATTTTATTTTAAATAAAGCCCACACACCATCAAAAATAGATTATGGTATAATAGAATGTAAAAAAAAAATATGAGAAGTGTGAATTTTCATAGATTTTAGGATTTCGCAGGAATGTAGTAAGTGATGTCAGCCACTAGGGCCCACATCCTAAATGTTTAGGACAAGAAGCACATCCAGGGGGGGCCTCAGGGGCTCTATCCCCCCACCCAAGCAATAAAAAAAATTTTTAAAGGACACTGTTATCTTGCAATTCAGCGTGAGCCCCCTTAAAGTAAACAATTGTATCTTCTGAGCCTCCATAAGAATACATTATGACTTCTGACCCCCCCCCCCCCGAATAAATCTGGGTGCGCGCCTGTCATTTTTGTTGTCATCATATCAAAATAAGCAATATTTTGATTTTTTTTCCTTAATCAATAATCTAAAGTCTATTCCAAACGATTAGGCGGAACTAGATTTTCAAATCTATTAATTTTTACAGATTGATTGAAGCTTTTTGTTCAGGCAAAGCCAACTTCAATATATAAAAAATAGCTAATGACAACAATAGCTAATGAAAATTCCAGTTAATTCCGCCTAATCGTTTGGAATAGCCTGTATGTAGGTACTAAGAACTTTCATTTAATATCTTATACATGGAATTCAAAAATACATATATTTTTTTTAAATACAAAAAATTCGGAACCTTATCGTACATATATAATTAGCAAGTGTCTTGTTAATTTAAGGTCACATGTTAATCCTATAATCCCAGTGATAACGAAATATTTTGGCATAGACAAGTTAAAACTCAGTTAGAATCAATTTTTTGAAAGAATTGAACGTTTTTACAATAAAAATTAATGAAATAGTGTTTAAAAATAGTGTAAATAATTAAAAGTTAGTATTAAAATAGTGTTAATTTAGTGTTTTGTGTTAAAACAGTGTGCAGAGGTTTTTAAAGAAGACTTAGTTATAAATCTTCCAAAGTAAGTACATATTTTTTAATTTCAGTATGGTAAAAGTAACTTATAGCTGCCTATACTACGCCCTCTTCACTTTTGCTCTGTTTGCACTGTTTCCATGTTTCAATTCACTTTAAAATACAATTTATTTTTAGGTGGTTTATAAAAAGAAAAATAGAAAGGTTATCAACAATAACCTAAGATAGTGCTTTTAAGGTGAATCACTGTCCCTGGCCCTGCGCAGAACAGTATGCGTATTATAGGCAGTTAAAAGTTAAGGAGTGGAGTGTTTAATTATATTTTAAACACTCACTCAGACCTATATGCGCCATTGCCTTACCATTTTTTAGTATCAACCTGACATACAATGTCAAACCTGCAAACTACTGAAATCAAAATTTCCTTTTAGTTTGTTTTTAAAAAAAGTGAACAGCATATATAGGCTATTCCAAATGTTTAGGCGGAACTAGGTTTTGAAATCTATGGTCTATTTCTAAGTAGAAAAATGTGTGTAAGAAGATAGGAGCTGTTTGTCCTTGCTTCGGATTGGTTTAGATCGTCATCCCTCTTACACTGTAAAAATATTGTTTTTAGTCCAAGTTGACAGATGTTCAGTGTCGTACATTGGAAATATATATTATTTATATTATTTAATTTTTCTCATATATTTTGTTATTATTTACATATTTAGACTTTTATTTATATTCCTGGCGTAGATTTTATGGAGAAAATTCTCCATGTAATTTGTTTTTACGCAGTTATATATTTTTTAGGTTATCTGACATATAAATATTTTTTGACACTTGACAATTAACATATCAAGAGAGAGGACTAATGTGAGGCCAAAAGACAGCCCAGCTGATTGTGCCCAAAGAAGAAGTTATTGATATAATTTTTAGACCTTCATATATACATATATTTTTAATTTTTATTTACAATAATTATTTAAATAAGAAACTTTAGCTCTGAAGATATATTGTTTGTTTTATTGCTTTGTTTAAACTCTTTTAGCCAAATCTCTCTTTTTATATATACATAGTACATAATTTTTAAAATTAATATTTTTTTAACTTTTTCAAATTTCCCATTAAACTGAATTTATATCGTATAAATAACGTAAGTGTATTATCTGCCTTGTTTATTTCAATATCTTATTAACCTTTTTTATATTAAAAAACAATCACTTGCTAACCCAGTTGCTACGCCCATGCCCTAGTTGTAACTTATTTTAAATTTCCCGCTATACTGTATTTGATCAGTGTAAATCGTACTCGGTTCGCAGCGCTATCTACTTTTTTCTACTTTGAAATAGACCATAGTAATTTTTATCTATATATTCGGACTTTTGGTCATTTTGTTTAAGTTTTGTAACTCATACTCACATTGCAAATTCTAAATTAAATTGATTGACATTAAAATGTCCTTTTCATTGCATTTTAATTTTTGACATTCTTAATAAAAATTTCCCATTTATTTATTTGTTTTGTCTTCAAAATATATAAGTAATAAATTTTTTAAAGTCATTCGTTTCCATGGTTTCACTCAGAACAGTTTCAATGTTGGAATTTTAAATTTTCACATACCAACCTGATAATATGAAATAACCCAAGCAAGGTCTTGTGACTCGTGACAACCTAAAAGAACGAAATTCTAATTTAGTTCCGCCTAAACAGTTGGAATAGCCTTTATACTTTAATCTATTTATTATTGTAAAACAATTAATTTGTTATTATAAGAATAAAATGTTTTTTACGTTTTATAGAAAATATATTAATTTTTTATTTCGATACCCAAATATCGATACTTTCTCAGTATGGCATATCCCTACTTGTAATTGGGCCAGTTCATAAACTTTTGAATTACTTTCTGAATTACAATTGACGTTCACTGACTTACAATTTACTATGGAATCTGATTTAAATTTCCATTTTCTGAATTACAATTGACACTTTCTGCTTTACAATTTAGTAATCTGAATTACAATTAGCGAAAAACATATGATCGTTTCTGAAATTCGAATGGAAAAGTTATAGATCTTCCTCCCCAAATACATTTTTATAATTTGAGCATTTTTATGATTTAGACAATAAAATAAAATAAAAATGAAATGAAAGAATAAAATAAAACAGTCTCCATTTTAAAATATTAAAAGCTTTTTAACTCTATACAAAGCATAAATTAAAATAAAGAGCATTTACATTTTATTCGTTAAATGCAATTTTATTTCCTTTGATAACATTTATGTTTCATCAAAGGGTATTAAAACCACACCTAAAGAAAAGTACCTACCTACCTACCTGTACCAATTGGTTTAAATAACGGTTAGGAATGTTAAAACTCAAGTTCAAAAGCTCGTGCTTTTACGCACTTCACATTTCAGAATTTTTAACTCATTTCTTGATTTGGCTGTAGAGTAATCGGGTCGCATGAGCAGGGACGGACTCATATTTTCTATATACGCGGGATGATCAATAAATGGGTTTCCCAACTTAATAAATCTACAAGGTGGTTGAAATTTCATTACCCAAGGCACAACTATTTTATGACGATTGATATTAAATTTATAGGTTGCTAGAAGATTTCCACTATACTGTTAGTTAATTTACCCTTAAATGACCAATCTTGGAGACTTTATTAGAGTGAGAACATATAGTTCCCTGGGGCAAACGCAATGGGTTACTGGGCACAATAAAACAATAAAAAACAAAACTAAACTAAAAAAAAAACTAAACTAAAAAAAATAAAACTAAAAAAAAAAAACTGGGAACAATAAAAAAAGAAACAAAATATCTCTAAAATAAACTATTTGACTATTTAGAAAAAAAAAACTATGACTTTTTACAATTATTTTACAAAAAAAAAAAAAAAAAAATACTGTTCGATCAAACCACCATTATTGTCCACACATTTTCTTTTAGAGATATTTTGTTTCTTTTTTTATTGTTTTCAAAGCTTGCTACGTTCAACTTTGTAAAACTTATGTTGATTATTATTTTGTAAATAAATGGTCGCCATTTTGAAATGGTTAACATAAAAATATTACTTTTTGGTGTCATTGTAAAGCTAATTTAATGTACTTTTAGGAAAAAAATATAAAATTATCGATTCCTTATGCTACATCAAAAGTTGACATCATTTCCGGTGAAACCGGAAGTGCCTCAGAATTCTTATAGTAACCTTTAGATGGGCCTTTTTGTCTAGTTTAACTTTTGTTCCGAAGATTTTTTGTATCTTTACAAATAAAGGAGATTTTCGGGGTGCCCCGTTTCAAACAAACACCCTGTATATATATATATATAAGTTTGTTTGAAACGGGCACCCCGAAAATCTCCTTTATTGGGTAAGCTATCTTTGTTAAGAACACTTCCTTTTGTTGCTAATTATGACTGTATTAAAGAATATTGTTTGTCCATTTTGTTTTAATTTAAATGTTTTTCAGTTTCCGTGTTAAGCACATATATTATTAACCGTACGTAATACAAAATGGAGTTCGCGCCATCTTGGTTTTGTTTTTCATATTTTGGTTTCATTGTTATTTTTCTAGTTATTTCATTTTACTTTTTTCATTTCTTCATCACAAATATTCTTTAATACAAGACTAATAATTTCGATTTTGTTATATTTCAATGTGGATCCTTATTTTTAGACTGAGGATGATTGGATTACCAATCGAAACGTCTCGATAAAAATTGTTTTAATAAATATATGACGAGTATGACATAAGAATTTTATTTAATACCTATATTGTATATATATATATATACATAGTAATGACACATTTCAATATTGCCATCTAGTGGTCGTTTGTAAAAATATAAAAGGTAACCCTGGTATGAAAACGTTTTTTGTAGTTCCATATTCTCATGAAATTTTCCGCGTGGCCAGTACGTCTCTGTGCTATCCTTCTAGCAGAGCTATTATTTCAACTGCTGCATTACGACTGGGAATTTTCAAGAGCAATTTTCCAACGAATGAGTGTATAATATGAATTTATTTTGGAGGCGATAGTAATTCTGTAATTAACTTTATGTTGTATTATAATTTTTTAATTGTAAAATGCTCCATTTTCCTTTAATTATCCTTCTTTAATATGAATAGTTTTTTAAATTAAAAATGATTATATGAAAGAATGCTAAACAAAAGCATTTACAAAGTATATTTAAAAGTACAAAATCACTACAGTGGAAATAATTTTCAATTCCTTCTTTTTCATACAATGACGTCAATGTTATCTATAAACTAATTTAAGATATTTTGGAAAGTTTACCCTCTAACAGAAGTCAAAGCGACCCCTGTCAAAAGTTAGTCGTTTCTCTGAAGTCCCTCAAATGTAATAAGATAAAATCATACGTATGTACGGATAAAGCACGAGGGTATGATTTAGGTTTCTTTGTTGAATTTTAATTAAATTTCACATATATTTGACATAATACATTTTTTCGTAATGGTATTATTGCTAAAAATAATACCTAAACTTAAAAATAATAAAAATACGTAAATCACTCAGATCAGTTCTGTAAAAAGGTACTATAGTAAAGGAGAATTTACTTGACAGATTGATCGATTGAGAACCGATAAAGAAATATACATATATCTATTTCACACAGTTTTATGTAAGATGTCAAGAACGTATTTCTGCTTCAATTGTATCTACTGTAACGTACGTTCATAATTTTTGTCTTCTTTTACATTATAATATGGTAACTTCAACGTATGTCCCTTTGTAAACACGCGCGCGCATTCAGCTCTGGGCGGTCGCTAATGGTTTGTCCTTCTTTATTAGTGAAACAAATTGTATCTCTTTCTCTATTTCTAGCTTTGTCTGTGAACAAATAATATGGCTCTATTCAAAAATGGAAATTTTATTGCTATAGTTCTCTCCCATTGAACCATATGCTTTAATTAACCGTTATCTGTCAACTAAAGTCTCCTTTACTATATAATAGTTACCGTGTAGTAACGTTACTAGAAGATAACTTTTATAGTGACTTTTATAGTAACTTTAACATTTTTCGTATTCTGTAATATCCAACTGTAGTGACATCGCTATGAAAGTATCTTAGTGACAGTTACTGAGAAAAGAATGAAGTTAGTTACAGAAGCGCAACACGCACGCGCATTGGTGGTATACAGATGACAGTTGAGGTTAAAAATGTCAAAATATTGTACAGTCTGTTCCAAACGGTTAAGCAGAACTAGATTTTGCAATCTAGTTACTTTCATCATTTAAATCGTGCCTTTCGGCCGTTTTGTTTAAGCTTTGTAAATCATACTTACAGTAAACATTTTTGGTTAAGGTTAATATCATTTTAAAATGTCATTTTCTTTATATTTTGATTTTTTGTGTCATTCTTAATACAAATTTCCCATTTATTTATTTTTTTGTCATTAAAATATCTAAAAAAAATATTTCATTTTGACATGTCATTCGTTTCCATGGTTTCATTGTTGGAATTTTAAATTTTGACATCCCAACGTGAAAAATGAAATATCCCAAGCAAGGTCCCTTCTCGTGACAACCTAAAAGAACTAAATTCCCATTTAGTTCCGCTTAACCGTTTGGAACAGACTGTATAGGGGAAACTTCCTAAGCGCCCTGACATCTGGTGGAAATTTGCGGAAGATACGAAAGTGACATTGTTTTGTTTTGTTTGGAGAAATACGTGTTTTTTTGTTGTTGAATAGAACCAGTGGCGCAGGTGGTTGGGATTTGGGGGTTAGAACCTCCTATGTAGCTGGATTTTTTATTACTTCGA
Organism: Liopterus haemorrhoidalis; assembly: GCA_963971575.1. Taxonomy (NCBI): domain Eukaryota; kingdom Metazoa; phylum Arthropoda; class Insecta; order Coleoptera; family Dytiscidae; genus Liopterus; species Liopterus haemorrhoidalis. Next base: position 42,658,696 of record OZ020619.1, read on the forward strand.
TGCATTTTCCCTGTTTTGTCATTACTTCCATACGTCTCATTTTATAACCCTCCCCCCTCATTAAACTATTTTTGCGTCACTGAATACAACTTTTATTCATTTTTTTAAAAACAAAAACTATTTTTTTTAAATAATTCAAAAAAAAAAGACTCATATTAAAAATGAAGAATTGGAAAAGACTTTTTGATCTTTAATATATTTCATCTCCTGCAATATAAACATTTACCTACACTCATACATACATATTTTATATATATTTAATTTATAGAATTTTCTTTAATAATCTTCTTCATTTTCTATTATATCTAAAAATTACACTTAAAATCAAATGTCCGCCATTTTTATCTTCATAAGAACTAAGTTATTACTTATAAACACCAGCATTTGGTAGTTACTATGATAGGAACTTTTATAGTAACGTGTTACTAAATATTGTAGTAACTTTTGTGTTACGGAATACGAAATACACCAAAGTTACTATGATAGTAACTGACCTTGCTCATAGTGACAAATTTAGTTACTATAATTATAGTAACTGAGTTACAGAATATCAGAATTGGTCTTATAAACACCAGCATTTGGTAGTTACTATGATAGGAACTTTTATAGTAACGTGTTACTAAATATTGTAGTAACTTTTGTGTTACGGAATACGAAATTCACCAAAGTTACTATGAAAGTAACTGACCTTGCTCATAGTGACAAATTTAGTTACTATGATCATAGTAACTGAGTTACAGAATTGGTCTGTATAGACGCACTGTATAGTCGCTAACAACTTGTTCAAGGAAGAAATTAAAGTCATTGGAAATGTAGATATGGAGAAATTCTATTGACAGAACGTGTCAAAAATTAAATTGCTAGTTCTAGAAGTCATGATATAAAGAAGAAGAAGAAGTCCACTTATGTTCCAGTTATGTGTCAACTTTTAATAAAACAATTTTTGAACAAAACTTGTGGCTATTTCAACGTCAAAATTAATTAATAAAACTTAAAACTTTTAACAATTTCGACCCTACATTTTCTTTTCTTATTTTATCTCATATATTTTCCCTCATCCTAATAACCTCTTGGGGTTCGAATTTTTTACCCTCGAAGATTTCTTTCTTGCAGACCCTTCTGAATCATTTCATTCTCTCCTGTTTTTCGGGCAAACATGTTTTTAATGCAAAGTGAATCTCGATTTTAGCATTTTCCGCATGCCGCAGTACCCGAATATACTTTAAAACCTGAATAAAATCTTTAAAAACAAGTAAAATGGGCAATTTTCTTGTAAATGGAAAAAAAAACTTAAAAAGAATATTTTTATAAAACATATTTTAAGAAAGATTCATATTTCAGTACACTTTCTTTTGTAATAAATTGTGAAATGACTTTTATTTTAACTAGAATGTTATACCATTCTACATATTTTTTTTGCAAATGTTGCGATATTAAGTTAAGTCGATTTTTTTCACTTCTTCCACTTTTGTACTGCGTTATACGGGTATTAGTTCGTTGTTTTTGCACTCTAGTATTGTAGAACGAATTGTTTGAGCGGCCAAACACTCATATAGCTTCTCCGATTGCCGAGTTTTGACTGCCGAAGTGGCATGGAATAGCGTCATCTTTACCTCACGTGCTTACACGTACCGGCGCCTCAAACTCAAGGTCGCGGGAAGTCGCAGTAAATATCACAGCCTATATCAGTCTCCAATTTTATTAACATAGATCAAGTACTCCGTTTTTAAGGGGGGGGGTAGGGTCTGATAACCACATTTTAAGCATATTTTTGTGAATTTTTTTCAAATCTATGGTTAAATTTATTCATTTTCAAACTAAGTATATATATAAAGTATGTTTTGAAGAAGATACAAAAAAATTTTGAAGGCAAAATATGGCGAAATGAGCTAGCTGTGGCAAATCTTCTCCGACTCCGGGAAAAAAAATAGATTTTGCGGTGACCAGCATAACTCATCACTGGATCATCTGAAATCAAAAATCCAAAAAGATTTTGTTAGTTTATGAGTTTGCCGAGGTAACGACGTTGAGATATTTTTTTTTCATGGTTTTTTTTTTTATTTAACAAAATATACTCGTTTTTAGGTTTTATTTAGGGGGAATTATTTTTTTTGTCTTCTAAGTAACGCTAAAAACTGAAAAATCATTTTAAAAATAAAAACTCAACGTCATTACCTCGGCAAACTCATAAACTAACAAAATCTTTTTGGATTTTTGATTTCAGATGATCCAGTGACGAGTTATGCTGGTCACCGCAAAATCTAATTTTTTTCCCGGAGTCTGAAAAGATTTGCCACAGCTGGCCCATTTCGCTATATTTTGCCTTCAAAATTTTTTTGTATCTTCTTCAAAACATACTTTATATATGTACTTAGTTTGAAAATTAATAAATTTAACCATAGATTTGAAAAAACTTCACAAAAATATGCTTAAAATGTGGTTATCAGACCCCCCTTAATTTTGACTTAAAAAGTCAACTGTTTTGAACAATTATTTTTCATTTATTTCTATGTCTATATTTTGTGATGTCATTAACCTTTAATGTGGAATAAATAGTAAAATAAATCTAAAATACACCCTGTACCTAATTAAAAAGGGGGGTTGCTGTGTATAATCATATTAATTGTTTGGGGTTCCACCCCTCTATCACATTTTAAATTAAATGAAAAATTACCCTACCTACAGAATTAATATATCTGTAGGGATATTTAACATTTCATGACAGGGGGATGTCAATTTTCGAATAAAATTGTATCAGTTTACTGATTTATTAAAAATTAAATGTATTAAAAAGTAAAACTAAATCATCATGTTAATCAATACTAAATCCAGAATATTTTTCAAAAGAACTAAAAAATATTAGCTTTTTAATTAATTAAACATAATCCCAAACAGAATATTTTTCCGTACAGACTTTGTGGAGCTTTGAATAGTAGTGTTTCTCGATTTTCACAGCTTTTGTTTATAGTTCTTTTGTATTTTTTCTTCATACGTGTTCGTAAAAGACTCTTTACTATGCTTTAGCTTTGTCTATTGTATCATTTTTAGTGCCATAGCGTAGTGAGAAACAATTTTAAAAATGACATTTAGATTTTTGCGAGTACTACAAAAGCATCTCGATACTATCAAGCAGAAACCAATATCTCTTGTAAAAATAATGAAAGAAGGACCAAATATCTGGAGCAAAATATTAAAAGTTTCTTAACCGGGGGTCCGCGAGTCATGTCAAGGGAGTACGTGAGTCCTTGGTGCTATATTGAATTTTTTTACAAAACCCAAACACAAATATATTAAATCGATAGATTCGGTTGTAGGCTCTCGTTAAAACATATTGAATAACATGAAAAGATAATAAAACACTCGGTTAGTTTCAAAGAAGTTTGTTTCATACGTATTTCGGCCTACAAAGCCATTTTCAGAAATACAAAGGGTTTACAGAAATACATTCATATAAATTGAAAATTTACAAACTATTAGAGAGGAGAGGGTATTAGAACAAATGTGGCTATAATTAGAAAAACATTTTTGCATTAATATACAATATACATTACTTATAATTTTTTCAGAATTTACTTTAACCCCTTTGGTTAAAAGGGTGCGGCAAAAGAATTTTGTAGCACATTTTTTGCTAAAATCCTGTTAAAAGAAACGAATTTCAAAAAAATATTTATAGTTCCTTAATCTACGTCTTAACCCTTTACCGCATAGTGTGCCATATATGGCACATTCCGATTTTTATTTTTTATTTTACTTTTAAAACTGAGGATATCAAGCGGAATTTGCACTTCAACGATAACTTTGAATTTATTGAGAAAGGGCAACTAGAAGATACGACCTTTTCTTTCACAAAATCGAGGGCGACTGCTTTTAATCCCTAATGAAGAACACCTAGCAATTGACGAGCAAATAATACGGAATCATTTTCTTTTGTAACATAATGTAGAATCATAATGTTCCATGTATGGCACAAACCCTAAATTATTATTTTAATTATTATTTTTTCATAAAAATAATAATTAATATTTTTAATATATTTTTTTAATTGATTTTTCTATCAATAAGAACCAATTCTTAATGCTCAGGAATTATTTCAGCCAAAAATAAAAATTCATGCAGTAAAGGGTTAAAAGATTTCTCTTGATACCACACAATATATATTTTTTTTTTAATCAACTACAATTTTCGAAAACTTATCCGATCAAAAATTCCTGTTGAATTATTCCGGTTCCCATCAATGTTCATTATGGAGATTTTTTTTCAGATTTTTAGATCAGCCTCTGTGGGAGATAAAAGTTTTTTCACACCTTTTTGGCGAAAATCCAATAAAAAAATTGATTTTTCTTATTGAAAATTTACTTATTGATCAACGGATTAAGAGGTTTCATTTGATATGTCACTCAAAATTTTAAAAAAATATTAATTTTTTTATTAAATACATATTTGTTTATATTTATCTCGAGATGTGTTTTTTTAACTCTCAGTATTTTTCCTATATACAGGTCAAAAAGTTGCATAACCATTCCAAAATTCAACTTTCTATGTTAAGCCGTTTGAGTACAATTTCCACCGTACAGACAGACAGACAGATAGACAGACGGACAGACACATGAGTGACGTTATAAGTGTTTTTGTGGTGGTTATACCTACAAAAGACTAAAAATTGTTAAATTTGTTGCTAAAGAGATAGCATGGTCCAAAAATCCAAACGTATATATAAATGTCCTAAGAATGTGAACAACTAAATCCAATTTATTTTAAACAAAATAAGAAAAAATATTGCTAAAATTGATACTAAATAACCTCGAAATATGTTTGACAGATGAACAGTTGTTCGCTACGGTCACATGAATATGCGCATCTTATACTGCGCCATTATTGGTTCATTCTGTCCAATATTTTAGGTCGATACAATAATTATTCAATATCTTACCGATCTCGTACGAAAATCCTGTAGTACACGATACAATAATTTGTGTACTATAAATCGTACGAGATTCAAAACGAGAAATCATGTACTACAAGCATAAGAAATAGTGCAGAAAAAATGTATTGTGCACCACCCTGTGTATGAACCTCTGGATATGGGTCTGCTAACTTCAAAACCATTACGGTGGGGCCCATGGTTCTATAAAATTCGATAAAGATGAGAAACACTATGTCAGACGACATTTTTTCATGTTATTGTATATTTTCATCATATTTCTTTAATACTTTTTTAACAAAATTAAAATTAAACTATTTCTCGTTAAAGATTATGTGATATTAATAATTTCGTTTCACAAGATCCCTTGTTAATATTAAACCCTTGACATTTGCTGAATATGAAACTTATTAAATTTCAAAGAGTTGTGAATTTACATCTCCTTACATTACAGTAAGTGCAGGTTATTGCACTGACAAGCGCAAGAGAAATATCACGCCCTTTTCTTATACAACCAACATAATAGAACTGTATTGTGTGTCACATAACTTGAATATATAAGGGGTAAAACACAAAAACTTTAAATTAAGCTAAATGAAATGTGAAAAATAAGCATATGGGTTTTAAACTTTTTAATAAAAACATTTAAACATTTTTTTATTGGATGTTGCACTTCCTTCCAACATTGATTATCGTTTAAGGTTGCTTTATATTCTTAAAACTTCATTAACTCTGAAAAGCGATATAAAAATGCATTTTTAATCTCAACACAAGAATAATGTAATGCGAAAAAAATTAAAATATGTGTATTCTATTGTCCAGTAAAAAAATAATAAAACACGCAGTTGATTGGGGGGCACAGTATCCAGTGGCGGCGCTAGTTCTTACAATCTGGGGGGAGCAGGAAATTTTTGAGAAAAATTTAGGGGCCAGGAAATATTTGAAATCATCGTTTACACAGTGATGACCTAAAAAAAAAGGTCCTCTCTTCCAAAATACATTTTTCTCCAAGCAATTTTTGGGGGGTAGCGCAATTTGGGGGGGGCTGCCTTCCCGCTAGCGCCGCCACTGACAGTACCCCAAAAATATACGTTAGCTCTAAGCTAACTCCAAAAATAACTAAATAGCACACAAATGAAAATGAAAATTTTATTCAATTTTTATTTATTTTGTTTCCTGGAACTGCTTCGGAGCCCCTGAGAAATGCAAGCGGGGCACTTAGGGCTCCGCGGAGCACAGGTTGGGAACCGATGCTTTAAAGGATCGGAGAACAGTTAATGCTGATGGTATACAACAAATTGTTTGCCACAATTCATCGACAAAATCAGGAAAAACGACAAAAACCTCGCATCATTCTTCATCATGACAATGCAAGCTCCCACACAGCACGTCAAACAATTGATTATTTGAAGGAAAACATCGAATTAATGTCTCATTGCCCGTATTCACCTGATTTATCTTTTTTTGGTCCCCAATATCAAACAAAAAGGGCGTGGACAGCGATTTTCAACACTTCAAAAAACTGTTGAAGCCTTTGAAAATCATGTTTTTGAGATACCAACTTCAGAGTGGAAAAAATGTTTCGAGAATTGGTTGGACGCATGCAAAAGTGTATAAACCTTATAATAATAATAATAATAGGTAATAAATAAATAAAAATCTTTATTTTATTTATATCAAAATTAAATTCCATCCTTGTAATCCCTCCTCCAAAAATTCATAATAAATTTGTTTTATCTTTATAAGGATTTTTGTTTTGTTTTTTGGATTACACCCTTCTCCTCTGACCATTATTACGCCATGACTTCAGCTGCAAGGACTAAAAAGAATTATGTTTCCATTTAGAAACAAATAGAGAAACTTTTTTTTTCTTTTTCTAAAACAATCATTAAATTTTTATGAAATGTAAGAAACCTTCCTATAAAAATAAAGAAACTGTCCCAACCCTACATAAAAAATTCTGTTCTTGTCTTGTTTCTCATTAAATTTTCATTTATTTTACACAGTATCTGAAAATTTTAATCCATCGCATTTCGTAATCTGGTCAGATCAATCCGATTCCAATAATTTCATTATCAGACCTAGAATTTTTGTTACAATACATATGATGGGAATACACAAAATGGCGATGCTAATGTACGGCCCTAAATAAATACAGAAAAGGACAGAATCAATAAAAGCCTCGATAAATGTGTGTATTCCTCATTTCATGGGTAGTTCTAATCAGATTTTTCAAATTTTAAAATTATCTCCCCTGAGTTGTAAAGTGCGGGAGAAAAGTTTTTGGAAGCATTTTTGGAAAAAATCATTTTTAAATAAAGAAACTTTAAAAAACTACTTTTTATACCTTAATCCAGCGGTTCCCAACCTGTGCTCCGCGTGCACTTCTCAGGGGCCCCGCAGCCGTTCCAGGAAATAAAATAAATAAAAATTGAGTAAAATCAAAAGTATTAGAAATAAAAAAACAGAATCAAAATAATAAAACTGGAAATGACATTCTGGAAGAAAATTGGCCAAGTTGTATGTATATCCAAAAAGCCAACGCAGTGGCCGAGCGCATTAAGTCGTGCGGTTTTAGACTGTTAGAATCAGTCTGACTGTCAGTTCGATTTGTTTGAATTGCGAATTAAATCTAACACTAAAAAAGTCAATAAAATATACAAATATTTTTGCAGGCTCCTAAAAATGAAAAATTAAAAATGAACTAATTTCCAAAAAACTTTTTTTGTCCGAGCTTTTATTATAACAGACATTCTATTACAAAGTGAGTGAATCTCAAATTTTCTTGTGGAAAAAGTTTTAAATCGTCTCAATTCGAATCAACAAGATATTTTTTATTACAAACAAACGTAGGTTGACTTTTAGTAGTAAAAGAGGAATGCTATGACGTCCTTTTAAGCACATAAATACAAAAATAGCACATATTTCCCGAACAGATAATACACAGAAATAAAACGCGTAATTTAATTTTATACTTAATTCATTTTTCCTTATTTACTTCAAAGGAAAAAACTTTTAACATTATTAATACTAAGCAAATTCAATAACAAAGTATTAAGTCTAAATATGGACTAGTAATGACGATGAGCTTTCAACCTAAAAGCCATTAATTAGTAAAGCTCACTAGAGTAACTTTTGCATTTCCCAAATGAGATCAATTAACTATAATGTCTAAATTTATACAAAGAAAATGGCGGAAGTAAACTTTATATATGTTAAAAATGACGTCAGAGGTGACGTCAGAACCACGAACAAAATATTTTACATAGATACCTAATTTGGTATAAACATAAATCAGTATTAACGTGGATTTCCACCCTCGAATCGTTTGTTTTGATGAAGCAATGTTATAAATTTAATAGTAACAGGGATAAAATGTAAAAAGTGCATGTAAAAATCGTCATTGTAGGGCTGATATTTGAGGGGGATGTTAAAAGCTTCGTCCATATATCGATTCCTTGATGACATCACTAGGGTTGCCCGGGAGACGAAATAGCGCCGGCGCCTTAACTTGTACGATCTCTATCGAACCTCTTTAGGGGTGGTAGCCCCATTTCAGACATATTCTCGTACCTATGTGCATTGTAGTTTAGTAAAAAAATACAACATTATAAAAGTGTATTGTGTTATGTGTTAAAAGAAGAATTATGGGCACAGTGCTCAGTTTTAGCCCTCGTGAAAGGCGGCCTGTTTACACAACATCAGCAAATAGTGGAGATTTTACATTAAATAATTTTTCATACGAGCAATTAAACAATGTGAAAAATAGAGAAAATAAAGTGCCAGTTGGAAATTGTCCAAACACCAATAATCATACCAATAGCCTGCAAAACAACTGCAATAACATTAACATCAATAACAATGACAACGCAAGAATAATCTCCGAGAAGAACGCATTAGAAAAGAATCTTAAAAAACACTCCCTCTTCATAAATGCTTTGTCCTGGAAGCGATTTTCCACAGCAAATAACAGCAAAAAGAAACTGGATAATAAAAACAAAAATGTAACAGTGTTTAGGCAACCATTAGTAGACAACATCCACCCAGTAGTAGTAGACAAAAACAAAAATATCCAGCAAAACCAACAAAAAACTCAAAGCGCTTATTACTCCGGAAATAAATCTCTAGGTTCAAGCGCTTTAACCCTAGACATCGTAAGAGTGAATAATGCAAATAATAACACCAACCACCATTTAAATTGTGAGAAATTAGCACCTAAACAAGCGTTATTGAGCCAGAATTCTCAAGTTGTACCTACAGCCATACCAAAGAAGACTGTTATACAGGCATCTACTTCTGAGCTACTTAAATGTTTGGGAATGTATCTTCATGCCAAATGTTACAGACTAAGGGATTTTCAAGCTGGTGACGCTGTTATGTGGCTACGAGCTGTGGATAGATCTCTTCTTCTTCAAGGATGGCAGGTAATATTACACCCCCACAATACTGCAGATATTTTTTATAGATTTGTTTTTAATTTTATACTTTTTAAAAACATTGGTAGAAACTGAATTTGATTGATTTATAATAATTTTGTAGATAAAATTGATAGATGTAGCTATTAATTATTGATAGAAGATGATGAATAAATAGAGAGAGAAAAAAAAAAGATAATACACGCTTGGTTTTCCACATTTTTTATTATTATTATTATTTTTTTTGTGGTCTTTGCTGCTGAGGCAATTATCAGGACAATATTTTTATGAAAATTCCATGCCTGAACGGGATTCGAACCCGATACCTTAGCAACGCAGAGCACTTGTGTTACTACTACGCTACGCCGGTCGGCATTGTTTTTATTAAACCTTAATATATTTATCAACGAAATTATTAGACAATTTATTATTTCGATTTTTTTTAAATAAACGTTTCTTTCTATTTCAAGATGTTTAAGGCGCAAAACCGTATAGTGTCTTATACAAAACTAGCAATCTGAAATAAAATTAGTAAGAATCTATACATCAAAATTTTGAGCGAAATTTTATCTATCTAATAGGATATTTTTAATTGTAAACAATACTGTTGTGTAACTGTCAACAAATTGCATAATAGACGCCATCTTGTGAACCATTTGACGCATATTTGCGTACGATGTGGCAAATTGTAGCTAAAGCTTCATTCTACAAATATGTTATTTTGTTTTATTGTGAAAACTTCTTATAGTTATTGTACTTGGTATTCTATTGGGTTGTTACATAAGTCTGTTCGTTTTTTTTTTCACCTTTATTCAATAAAACATACATTCTTAAAAAAGCTTTTATTATCAAATTCTATTCAAATTACTAAGTACTGTCCATTATTCTCTATCACTTCGGACAAACGCTCAGGCAATTTCATAATGCCATCTCTCCAGAAGGTTCTGTCTTTGCTTTCGAAAAATCTGTAGAGGTGAATTTTGATATCGTCCAAAGATGCGAAATTTTTTCCGTTAAGGGAATTTTGTAGAGAGCGGAACAAATTGTAGTCGGAGCATATGGTTCAGACATCGCACCATCCGACTACCATTTGTTCTGCTTCCTACAAAATTCTCTTAACGGAATAAATTTCGCATCTTTGGACGATATCAAAATTCACCTGGACAGATTTTTCAAGAGCAAATACGGAACCTTCTGGAGAGATGGCATTATGAAATTGCCTCAGCGTTTGTCCAAAGTGATAGAAAATAATGGACAGTACATTTGATAATAAAAGTTTTTTTTAGAATGTATATTTTATTGAATAAAAGGTAAAAAAAAACAACGGATTTATGTAACAACCTAATATTTCTGAAATCTGCCGCGATGCTGCGGGTTAAATTTTTTAATTTTAGTAAAGAACGCGTGTACCAAGTGGCAATCCATTATCAACAACTATAATATTTTTCAACGAAGATTCTAAATCATGTCGAAAAAAATGTTGACGTATTGTTTGAACATTTCTACACAAAACTATATAAATATAAATGTTATTTGAAACCCACAATATATTTAAAAAATTATAGAACATTGTTGTATGATACCTATTATTAAGTTATTGAGCGATAACGTTTTTATAACAATTTTTTCTACAGTTAAAAATATCCTCTTAGATAGATAAAAATTCTGTGCAATATATGTATAAATTGTTATTAATTTTATTTTAGATTGTTATTTCTGTATAAGAAAAATCGATTATTCGACTTGCGAGTTAATTTCAGTAAGCAATATTGTATAATAATCAGTTAATAATAATAGTAGGAGAGATATTACTGTTCACTGGAAGGTGAATTACCATTCTTTCATCTGGAATCTGTGTGATTCTTTGTTGGCTTTCCTGTTTTTGTTCATGGTTCGAAATCGGATTTTCCTCGAATTTTTCGAGTTTCAAGTTGTTCAAAACAAACTGTTCGAAGTATAAATTTTAATACATAATTTTTTATGTTTAACACAAGTGTGTTTTTTTTTCTTTATTATTTTTTTAATTAATTTTGTAGATATTTCTTTGTAAAATCTTATATTGTGGATGTTGTAGATTGATTTTTAAACTGTTTATTTTTTTTTTTTCTTTCGATACGTCTTTTCTAGAGATATTATTCGTAATACTGCAGATAGCCATCTTCTTTCTCCTTTTTTTATTTCACATTTATGGCCTTTGCTACTAAGGCAATTAGCCTGAATAATTGTATTTTTTCGTGTTGAAAATTCCATGCCTAAACAGGATTCGAACCCGAGACCTTAGAAAAGCACGGCACATGTTTTTCCACTACGCTACGCTGGTCAGCAATCTTCTTCTTATTTTATTGACCTCTTCTACTGAACATAGGCCACTTCTCTAAACCTTTTTGCCTTTGGTAATTAATAGTCAATTTTTCGCAATTTTGTTTTGTCCATCTAGTAGGAGAATTTTTCTTGTGCACAATCAGTGTCTTGTACCATGTTATATTTCTATTTCAGGTTTGCTACTAGCTGTATTATGCTACATATACCTGTTTTCTGATCCGTGAATTTGTTTTGTGGTTATTTAATTTGTGCTAAAATTTTTAGAAATCCTCTGTGTTCTTTGTCTACATTTATTTGACTACTTTTTTATTGTTGTTTTACTTCTTTCCTATTTTTATTTTTAGTTTATCTTTCTTTTATTTCTTTTACTTTATTTGACTACTTCATCTATTGTTGTTGTTATACTTCTCCCCTATTTTTATTTTTAGTGAATCCTTCTTTGATTTATGTTTAATTGTTTTTCTTATAATCTGACCTATTCCTTTGACCTTAATTTTTTTAGAGTTTTTTATGCACGAACCTAAAATTCTCTTCTTAATATTACTGATTGATTATTGTTTCTTCGAGTTTCTTATATATTCATTCTTATCAGCTATTATTATGGATGTTATACAAATTTTGAAAATGAAATAATATTGCGTAATATACAACGAAATCTTTTTAACCGGATGGGTAAACACTACACTTTTTACAAGTTTCGGTTTATGCATTATAAAAGAAGAGTTTCTTTAACTATTTGCAACAACTTCTCCGATAGACCAACCTCTTTTGATGTTAATTTAATAGCTTCAGTTTTGCTTATCTCTTTACTTCGTGGTAAAAATACATTTTTGACCACTTTTAATATACTACCCTTGAGTATTCTTTATAATACCAGCAGGGCCAGCTTCAAGTTCATTTCTTCCAAATTATATTAATTTACTCACAAAAAATTACTTATATATCAAAATATTTATATCAGATAACCTAAAATATATATAACTGCGTAAAAAAAATATTTAAATTCACCATAATATCTATGCCAAGAATATAAATGAACGTCTAAATATGTATTATAAATATTAACAAAATATACCCTATAAATAATAATACGAGGTCTGTTCAAAAAGTATCGCGAATTTTGTGTTTTTTCAAAAATTATTTATTTATTCATGATTATCTATTTTGTCCCCTTCAAAGTAATCCCCATCAGATATTATATATTTGCGCCAACGTTTTTTCCAATCGTCGAAATACTTGAAAAAATATTTTTTTGTAATCTTGTTCAGCTCCTCCTTCGATGCCGTCTTTATCTCCTCACTCGTAGCGTAGCGTCGTCCTTTCATGGGCGTCTTCAGTTTCGGGAACAAAAAAAAGTCACAGGGGGCCAGATCTGGGGAATACGGTGGCTGCGGCATTATTAGTGTGTTGTTTTTGGCCAAAAATTCGCAAAAGCAAGGATGTGTGGGCAGGCGAATTTCGCGGCGACCCGTCTCATGCCCAAATCATTGGTAAAAATCGAATGGCACGAGCCAATCAATATGTTTAGGTCCTCAGCAACTTCTCTAACGGTGATTCGACGATTGGCCAATACTATTTTCTTCACTTCATCAATGTTTTCGTCTGTTGTTGACGTGCTCGGGCGTCCGGCACGCTCTTCGTCGTTCACATCTTCTCAGCCCATTGAGAACATTTTGTACCACCGATAAACGTTGCTTCGGTCCAAGGTAGCTTCACCATATGCCACAGTCAACATTCGGAATGCGTCCACGCACTAAAATTTGTTTCTCACACAAAATTTGATACAGATTCTTTGATCCATTTTTTGGTATAGGCAAAAATCGAAAACGAGCCAAAACACGTGCAAGCAAAGCAACTGTCAAAAATTAACTGAACATTTAAAATAGCCGAACTTGTCGGCATAAGTGAGAGACATGAGTACCAACATAACGCCACAAAAAAATCGAAAATCGAATATACGTAACCCGCGGAAATTCAAAATTCGCGATACTTTTTGAACAGACCTCGTATATTTCGATGTACAATATTCACCCTGTATTAGGTTTTAGTAATTCTGGTGTTCATGAGTAATTTTTAGTGTAATCATCAAAGGTTATTAGCCTATTGTCTACTTATTTACCTTTAATAATACTGACAAGATCTGGCATTAGAAAGAGATTGTATATTTAGTTTACAGCAAGTTGGGTCGTCGCCATATTTTTTACAATAAAAGGACAAAGGACAAAGGACATTTACACATTGATAGTGATATTATCTTTTTGTTATACATACTTTAAAAGATCTGTTTTTTGTTAGTAGTATGTTGTCTAGACTTCTATTTATATTCGATTCAAATAAACCATAAATGTCAACGAACACATAAATCGTGTTTACATCTTGTTGGATTTACTTTTGTTTTATGGTAAATTTCAAACTTTCCGACAACCTGTTTCTTGTAAGCATTGGAGTTAGGCTCTTGGAACATTACAAGGGTTCGATCCTTAACAAGGGATTTAGGACTGATAATTATTTGAACACTTTTTTAACCTTCATAATACCGGATTTTTTTGTGACACGCGATACCAGTGGGGTCAATAGTGACCCCAAAGCTTATTGAACAAAATAATAATATTTGTAAAAAAATATATATTATTTGATATACGCACAAAAATTATTAAACAAATTTAAAAGTTTTATAATACTACAAAGTTTTAGAAGAAGGTGACAGGATTAATCTTTATCTTACGGCATTAAAATTCGCTTGAACTACAGGGCAGTCGGAATAAAAATTGCATTAGGTGCATCAAAATGCATTAACTTAAAATAATGTAGCGCCCGTTTTATTTACACTAGAATTATGAAACAAAAAGGAAATGAAAAAGAGTTAAATTTTTTACATTCCTATAACTATTTTATAAAAATATATATAAATTTTGACAGTAATCCAGTTACCTTGTGAAATCACAAGTATATATTCCTGGTTCCCGTGGATACGAAACCCTAGACATTTCTATATGTAATTTTATCCGCAGTTTCTTAAAGAATAAATCTGCAAAATATTGTTCATATCGGTCAAAGCATATAGGAGTATCTAGAGTTTCTTGTTTATGCCTACGAAACCCTAGACATTTCTACATGTTATTTTATTAAATTCAAATAAATTAAATACCAGCCGCTGAAAAATACCAAAATGTTTTAGTCAAGTTATAGCTGGTGACACTTCGGTAAGCTTCGAAATATTTCGTTACATTTCGGACTCTCGCTTCAAATTTGTTTTAGACGACAGGCACGCACTCTGGGACACACGTTGGGCTATTATATTATAGATTGTCATTTGTAAAAGAAAAGTCGTTAAAAGAAATAAATAAACAATAAATTTTTTGTTTATAGCCCACACATATTGTTTATTAACTACTCAAACAATCAGAGCCGCAGTAAGGTAAACTTGCGCTAGGGGCAGAACCGTGTTTTGGCGCCCTTGGTAAATATAAATAAGGTTCCTACCTCTCAAAATTTAAGCGATGAGCAAAAAAAGGTCTTCTCCTCTCAAAATCAAAGTGGCGAGCAAAAAAAAAAGGTCCTCATCCTTCGCCATGGCGCCCCTTAACAAGCCCGTCAGCGCCTTTTCCTAAGTGCGCTAGGGCCGTCGTCCCATCCGCCCCCCCCCCATACTGTGGCTCTGCAAACAATCCATACGGTTTGTTTATATAAATTCAATAACAAACGACCGTCAGCAGCTAAATAATGTAAACATACACAGCGATGATTATATACGTCATTCGGCCAACAACGAATACAAACGGTGACGCCTAAAAGCGTCATTCGTAAGATAAAGGTTAATAACGTTTTATGAATCGTTTGCTTTACATTCAAAGCAAGTAATTATCTGATGATCATTACAAACAATTCAATTACAATTCTGACATCTCTTGGAATACTTTCTGTCCAAATTTCTACCACGTTTTAAGTTTCTTGCGTATGGCCTTGTGATGTTGATGCTTCTTCTGCGCTTGTTCCAGTAGCAACTAATTCTTTTCCCAGCTGCTTGATTAATTCTCGTTGTTTGTAATATTTTTTTATTTTCAACGCACTAATATTTATCACGTTATAAAAAATTGTCACAGACCATCTTCTTGTTTGCCTTTTGACGGTGTACGTTCGAAGACGCATGTCCAAAGTGTCTACACCTGACTTTGTTTTATTGCAACCAATAATTATTTGCGGCTTTCTCTTTTCATCTGCAGAAATGTCACCAATGTCATGCATGGTTGATAGCAAGGTAACGATTTTCCCTATTTTGGATAGTAGGAGGCTAACATGAATATACATCCCTCTAGCGCGTAGTCACAAATTCCTGAGGGAGTTCTGGTTAATTTTTTCGAATTGTACCAAGCATTGTTAAAATTTTCCTATCCATTTCTCTTGCAAGATCAAGGCTTGTAAAAATCAGTCCGGTTACTTAATTTACACACCTCGTGTGTCGCTATTTGGTACGAAACATACCAATAGATGGCACTGATGGAGAATTCTTTATTTCCCATCACCTAATAGTTAATTTATTTCCCCCATTTTTACAGTATTACTTGTACGCAATAAATATTTGATCAAAAACGCCCAAAATTTCTTATTAGGATTCTGGTTGTGTCGATATAAGATGCGTGTCGCTATACTACCGCGCGATGGTATTATTGATCGAATCTATAACACGTAAATATTTCATATTAATGGAAATTACATTCTAAACAATAATATTTATGTTTTAACCTTCAAGAATATTTTCAGTAAGAAACTGGATCAAATAGATGTAAAAAATGCAATAAGAACATTGAATTTTATGTGAAATTTATATTGAAAAATAGTTCAAAGCCGTAACCTAGATTTTTGCGCAATGATGAACAAAACACAGTTCATTAAATACTAATATTTTATTATTTCTTCCTTCATTTCTTTACATTATGTCAATATATTTCTTAAAGTTTAGCCAATATAATCAATTCAAACTGCACGGAGAGTGCGAAACTGATGGTTTACCCCCATAACGCCTCCAGTGGGACATGGGCGAAGTTGGAACCCTCACTAAAACCTTTCTCAGATTATTTTACCCCCCTGTACTAAATTTGGTGAAAATTGGTGTATCCGTTTGGTTGTATAAAGAACAGACAAACAGAAATTCGTTTTTATAAGATGTGTATATGATTTTAATTAATTATTTATTATTTTATTTATTCTTTTAGTATACGAGGTATGTAAATTAAGTAACCGAACTGATTTAATTTTTTTTTTTATTCGAATAGAATTACAATTCTATATTGTCTTCCTCAAAATAGCTTCCTTGGGAAGCCACAACGCTTGAGACGGTTCTTCCAATCCCCATAGCAGTGCTGGAACTCGGATAATAGAATAGCTTTCAGCTGGTCGGTTACGGACGTTTGAATGCTTTCGAGTGTCCCAAAATGGCGATTTTTCAATCTTGGGAAGAGGAAAAAGTCAGATGGACTCAAGTCAGGCAAATAAAGGGGCTGACGAGCCACAGGATTGTTTTTACTAGACAAAAACTCGTTTATTGAAATTGCTGTGCGACAAGGCGCATTGTCGTGATGCAACACCCCACATGTATGACCCTTTTTCGAAGTTTTTCAAGAACCTCTGGGTAAAAGTGTTTATTGACCGTTTGGCCTTGAGGCACAAACTCTTTGTGGACGATTCCCTTGCTATCAAAAAAGTAAATCCAGTAATGACACGTTCCAGAAAATGTGTATCATTTTCAATCGATTCCAAAAAGTCAAGGCACCTTTGCTTCCTGATGTCTTGATGTTTGGTCCTGTGAAAGGTTTTTTGGAACCCCTTTTGCGCAGATTTTTCTCATCCCCAATTTACTGTTCTGATGAACGGTAGTGTGAGTCAAATTCAACTCTTCCCCGATCATTCTGACTGTCAACCGACGATCTGAACGCACAAGATCCTGGATTCTGTCGACATTTTCATCGGTTCTTGAAGATAAAGGTCGTCCGCTGCGTGATTCATCTTCAATCAACTCTCTTCTTTCTGAAAATGTCTCCACTGTCTCCGTAGGCCTGCTGAAGTTTTGTAAAAGTTTTCGTTGCACTGTGCCCAAGTCTGAAACAAAACCTGATAGTACACCGTTGCTCGAAATGAATGTCACTCATTTTTAGATCGCACTAGAAAAAACTGTGTCACGACCAAAATCGCTATAGACAACAAAATTACTCTAGCAAATTCAAACTCGTCCTGAAGGCGTATCAAATGATTGGATGGAAAATATTTCATATTTCTCTCTTCAAAATATAGGCATCAAAATTTTAAACCATTGAAAAAGTAGAAAATAAAATGTTTTCCGTAATAGTTCAATTAGTTTTTTCTTTGTTGTTTAAAAATTTTAATATAATTTTTAAAGCTGTTTTTTTGTTTCATAAAACTGTAATATTACATTGATTATTTTTTCCCATTAATCTTAGGGCTTAATTAATATTTTTATAAGATTTTTTGTCAATCCCGCGTTTTTGGGGCGAAATAATTAGGGCGAAGGATTAATGAATAGCTTTTTTACAGTCACTGAACTTATCGGCCTAAAAATAATATGTCTAACGATAAAAAAGCTTGGGATAGAATTTTATAAAAAGACTGCAGAACTTTTTTTTACTGCAGCATAGGGCTTTAGTGAATTTCGTAAAGGATTAGAATTGTACCACTTCATGTTTTAAAGGACATTGCTGCAGATATAGCTAGGAAAACGCAGGATACGGGCCAATCGCGGCGAGTTGATTAAAAAATTGTCGTGAAGTGTGAATTTTCACACATTTCAGGGTTTTGTAGGTATTTAGTCAGTGAATGATGATTATTAGAAGGTCAAACGATAAATGCCTGTCACTACATAACACAATTACAAGTTTAATTGACAGAGAAGTCCGTGTATTCTCGGTGAAACATATTTAAAATAAGATTAATAAATAAAACACTCGGTAAGTTTCACAAATATCAGTTTAATATACTCTATACGTATTTCGGAAGTGACGCCATCAACAGGAGTTTCAATTAGAAACTAAACTTATTTTTTAACAAATACATTTAGTGGGAATAAATATTATGGTAGGGAATACAAGTGTAAACCATATTGGCAGATAAGGGAAAATTAGTTACTGCCGAAATACGTATAGAGTATATTAAACTGATATTTGTGAAACTTACCGAGTGTTTTATTTATTAATCTTACAATTACAAGTGTTGGTTTTAAATCCTTTAAATCAATAGGCACGACAAGATGGTTGCAGTTAGATTTTTTTCTACCGTGTATCATATATCTCTAATAATACCATAATATATATTTTAACGCATTTTTTTTTTTATAATTGCGAAAATATCGTTCAAATCCAGACCTGGCAAAACTGCGGGATCATTTGTCTCGCAAGAGCCTAACGCCTACAGAGACATTGTTTATATTGCGACTATATGAAAAACTAGCCGATTCTCTACTAGAAATGGAATCCCAGCAACCGGCCAATTAATTATTTATTTTCCTAGTCGATATTTGCAAAATAAATTTACGTACCTCCTCTCTACTCATAACAAAATGTATCCATGTATATACAAATATATTTTTTTAATTTTAGCTATGATATTAAACGTATAAATCTTAATACTTGGCAAAATTTAGTCAAAATGAAATTTCAAAAATCAATTACCGTTCCTTAATCTGCATTTAAAGAGCTTCCATTTAATATCCACAATAAAATTTCAATTAATTTTTTTTTTTTCAATAACACAAAAACTGTAATATTTTACAAAAACTAAATCGGATAAAAAATTCCTCCCGTACGTTTCCAGTTAATAGCAATGTACATTGCTTAGAATTTTTTCAGATTTTTAATTAAACCCTTTAGGGTTAAAAGGTGCTCTGATTTTTTAATACTTTTTTAGAAAAAATCATATTAAATAAAAAAAATAATAAAAAACCACTTCCCGTTCCTTTATCTACGTCTTAAGAGCTTTCTTTTGATACCACACAATAAATTTTTAAAAAATATTTTTTTTCGACGACACATAAAAATCAATATTTTGCGACCAATTGATCAAAATTTCCTGTTAAACTATTCCGGTTCTCATCAATGTACATTATTGAGATTTTTTTCAGATTTTTAGTTCAACCCCTCAGGGAGATAGGGTGGGGGGAAAAAAGTTTTTTGCCATTTTACTGACAAAAAACCCATAAAAAAAAGAGTAACAAAAATAAAAATTTGTTTGTGCATCCACGCATTAAGAGGTTTCATTTGATACCCCACTCAAAATTTTTAATAAATATTTATTTTTCCAATAAATACATATTTGTTTATATTTATTCCGTGCTGTATTTTTTTGAACTCTCTATAGTTTTCCTATATGTGGTTCAAAAAGTTGTATAAGCTTTTCACTTTTGTAAAAACAAACTTAGAGAAAATTTTGTTTTCAACAGTTTGCACCCTTGAAACTGTATGTCATGTTGGTATTACAGAAAAATAATTTGAAAAGTCAGATTATAAATATGTCATTTAAAAAAATATCATTTGTCATATTTCATTTTGAATAGTGACATCTTAAATATGTTGTAAATATAATACTAACCTAAAATAATTCAAAATGTAACCCAAAACTATAAAGTCTTTTTTACAATATAACCTAGTTTCTAAAAGTCAGTAATACAATATTAAAATTACCAAAATAACCAGATCTAGTTTGTTCTTATAAAAGTGAACAGCTTATACAAGTATACGAAATTTCAATTTTCTATGTTCAGCCGTTTGGCTACAATTTCTACCGTACAGACAGACAGACACATGAGTGACGTTATAAGGGTTTTTTGGTGGTCATATAATCCGTCTCAATTTGTAATACGAAACTAGATCTGGTTACTTTGGTGACTGTTGTGGTGTAAACAGACTTTGGCGTATCCGTGTCAACCAATACTATGATAATATTATAAATGTATTGTCAATATACAACATAAAAAATGAACTTCCCCTGTTAGTTACGTATTACAAAATGAGACAGATAATACCTACAAAACCCTAAAGACATTTGAGCTCTTTGCAACACAAAACGTCCGACGTCTTAAGGTATAACAAGTATCTCAATCTAAATAGTGAATAAGTAGAAAAATAAAACGACTGTCTAAATTAACTCTGTGCAAAAATTTCTTCTTTTTTTGTAAAGGGTCCTTTTAGACACAAATTTTTGTTTCCATGCCAGTGAAATGATTAGATTTTGGTAAAATTCACGTTAGCTTTGTGTTTTTTCACTTTTATTTTTAATGAAGACTAAGATTAACTATAAATTTCGTTGTACCCGTATTATTTTCTGCTTTTATTACTATCCTAAATCCAGCCATTTTATCTGCAAAATAAACATTATACTAATCTTGATGCCATAAAAGTTTTTCACACAAAAAAAAGCTTTTATAAAAAAGTAATTAAACCATGAAAGACCCTCATTAACTCTTTTGAATTGAAAAACAATAATGCACCTTGTGAAACCATAGTATTCTATAAATAGCCAGCTATAGTATGGCAGCCATTTTAGTTCACATGTCTTTCACCAGTGCTTGTCAATATGTTTTAATCCTTGCACAGGGATTTGAAGAGAACTTCAAATACCACTTAAGCACTAAAATAGTTCAAGTGAAGCTTAAATTGACGTAATTTTAAAGTACTTAAATACTTAAATCTGTTTCATTTTAAGTGGTTTCTACATTTTCTTCTCTTAAGTCCAAATTTCTCGATCTCTTCATCCTATCACGTGTTCTATCGCGGGGTACCGAGAACAGGCCAAGGCCTAAGCCCCATTTTAAGTTGAAAATGTTAAAATTACCTTGAAAATCTTATACTTTTTGAAGGAAAATTTCTCCTTGTTGTGTGTCTTTTGTATTGAGCTGATGTAATGCCCCTCTTTAACAACCAATAATCTACCAACATCGGGGCAGTGTTGCCAACTCGAGAGTTAAGAATAGGGGATAGGCATGATTTTTTTTATTTTTTATTATATTCCTCTTGTTGCATATAAATATAAAAAACAGTTTTGCATTTTTGCTTTCTAAGGCTTAAAAAATCATTAATGTATGTAGCGCGCGAAAACCACGTGTGACGTCATACCCTACATAAGTGTACTGCGTACAGCTGCCCAGTCTACAGCGTACAGCCTACACAGTCTGTCATGAACTTATTTGCTTGTATAACTTTTATAGATTGTGTAAAGTTAGAGTGACTTTAATTAAAATAAAGTTTAATTCTATAAAAACAATTTAGACATGTTTACCGAATTAAATTTAATATTAAAATATATAACCTATATTGCAGTATTTCAATTATGCCTCGTTTTGTAACTTCATGTAAACAATGTAGTAAAATTCTGACATCTAAATTACATACAGATTTACATTTTACAGAGTTGCAGTGTTTATATTGTTTACATAAAGTTATAGAATACATAAATGGTTTACTTACAAGTCTGTTTTGACACCATGTATTTCTTCAGCACTGTAGCATTCTTTATTTTTCATATATTCCATGAGCATAAAAGCATCAATGTTTGGTAAATTATCACTCTGATCCCTAACAAAATCTTTATCTGCCATTTTAATAATAAATGCGTGAAATATTGTTTAAAAACAAATACAAAACTCTAGAACAATACAATGTACACACGTAAAGATTATGTTGTAGTCTGGGTCGTCTAGGATTTTTTTTTTTTCAAATATTAAGTTGGAAATTCTGAGCTGTGCACCGTTTTAGAGCATTTACAGGCTCCACGTTTAAGCGGAACTAAATGGGAATTTGGTTCTTTTAGGTTGTCACGAGAAGGGACCTTGCTTGGGTTATTTCATGTTTGACCTTTGGTATATGAAAATTTAAAATTCCAACACTGAAACCATTGAAACGAATGACTTATGTCAAAAATAAAATAATTTTTACAAATATTTTAAATACAAAAAAATAAATAAATGGGAAATTTGTACCAAGAATGACACAAAAAATCAGATTATAAAGCAAAATGATATTAACCTTAACCAAAAAATGTTTATTGTACGTATGATTTACAAAGCTTAAATAAAACGATCAAATAGAACGATTCAAACGATGAAAGTAACAATATTGCAATTTTTGTTTTAATATAGATGTAGAGTACATATACAATAAATCTGTTTAATAGTACATTTATTTTTTGTGGTCCGTAAAAAAATTGTAAGATTTGGTGCCCAATTCTACATTATTACCATAGTTTTTTACTGAACTCTCTATTAATGTTCTATTTCCATTTTTGTTCGATTGTGAAATATTCAATTTTGGCCAATTTTTTATTAATAATATAGTTTCATAGTTAAGCATGTTAGTTTTAAAATAACGCAATGTATCCAGTTTCACGTCTGAATAAAATCAAATCAAACGAACGCTAAGCTAAGGCCGCCGGCTTAAATTCACCAACACATTCACACTAACAACTCGCCGCTATTGCCCTTTCCAGTTCATTTTTATTACTTGCATAGATTAGAAATCAGATGTGGCAACACTGTACCGAGACACTAACGTGTAGTGTCCACGGCATTGTTTTCTAGATTTAAATTTTCTTATATAAAAAATCTGTGAATTAGAAATAATAAAAATAAACATACGCAGATATATTTAGGTAGTTTAATGCAATTTTAAAGTGTAAATAAGATTTTAAATTCAGTTTTCTTTATTAAAATTTTGGCTGGGAAGACACTATTCCAGCGCCATTTTGTCTCAGCCGCCACTGATTATGAAGCTTTGGGGTTTTTGACTCTAAACCTTTTGTGTCTTTAGTTTTAGTGCCACTGTTTAGCGCCCTGTATCGGAATGGACTGAGCCGATGTAAACACAGTTGACCATGCAGTTATTGTTGATGTATATATTGTTGGGGATGGTTGTATGGTATTTGCTTTACTGATCAACCATGACGTTGGTTTTATCGATTAGAAACGACGCTGCCGGCGCCGTCTGTACAGAATAGACGTCCAAATGTGTACTGTTGATGATATGACTATTATACAGCTGACCGAGTTGTGATTTAGTAGAAAGATGCCATTTATAGCATAGAAAAAATACAAACGTGGTTTAAAAACTGTTTAAAATAGGAACTAAAAAACTAAAACATCACGGTATTAATCGAAATCAGATTTATTAAATACCCCTTGTATATGCAACCAACATAACATACCAGTGTTGCCAATCATATAAGTTTAAAGTTTAAATGATATTTTCTAATTTACATTTAGATTGGAGTATCGTGACTAATATTTCTTTAAAGAATATTTCAATTACAGATAATAATATTGTTTAATCATTTTTATCACTAGAAACAACATGCAACAATAAACTCGGTCAAATTCATGTTTACATGAAATTCACCTTCATAAAATAGTAATAGTTTTACATTTTAATAAAAGACTTTATTATCAAATAAAACAGAACTGAAATAGTCAATAGACGAGTTTATACTGTATGCGGATAACAAAATATAGTAACATTTTTAGCTTTTTAAAACATAAAATGTTTATGACTTGGTACTGACGAAAGCTGCTTAGCAAATCGAAATGTACATTTAGCAGTGGCAGTCGGAACATAAGAGCAGCACCCCCAAAATTAAAATAATATAAAAATTACAGATGTTTATGATATTTTTCACTTTATCTATCTCTAAATTTACTTAATTTTTCCCGCACTGCTGTATGCGTAAAACAAGTAGTTCGTCTACAAGTTATGATGTACTATGTGTTGAAAGCACTGGCAGCTCGAATTGTCATGGTAACACGGCGATTGGTATTGAGTGGGAGTAACGGCTTCTTTTACATTTTCGGAGCTGCAGTCATTTGCAGTTAAATGCTTGTGAAGTGCACCATTGGTTACAGAAATGTTTGTATTTTTAAAGAAATTTATAAAGAAAAAATACAATATTGAAAGAAAGTTTCAGTATTATTATTTTATATTTAAACCTTTAAAATACAATTTTATATTTTAACATAAAATTGAGCAAGGCATCATTAGGGGTACATCCGCTCAGGGCTAGTTTTACCGTTAAGCATGTCAGTGCCGTTTTGTGACAGTGTCTTTTGTGGGTAGAAACGAAACAATGGTTAGCAATGAATTTTATTTATTTCTATAAATTTCATTCGTTTTTACATAGGCATTGTCGGCTTCGCGGTGAAAGTCGCTGGTGTTGACACTGCGCGCTGCTTTTTTACAACGCTCTCTCCAACGCCATGCTCGTCTGGCACAATTTATAATAGCCTCTCACTTTGTTCGGCATTTAGTCTTCTCCCTTTCAATACCGAATATTAATATCATTTTACGTATTTTGTTTTTGCAAATGTTGCGAAATTTCAAAGTTAAGCCGATATTTTTGTCACCTTTTCCACATTTTCACTAAGTTACAGATAATAGTTTGTTGTTCTTGAACTTTACTACTGCAGAATTCATTATTACGAATCGTTTGCGCTGTCAAATACGCATATAACCTCTCCGATTGCTGAGTTATGACTGCCGAAGTGGCGCTGAATGGCGTAATTTTTGCCTCTCGTGCTGGCGCCATCTCATACCAAGATCACAATAAGTATAAGGAAATCGGCGAAACAGTGCAGTTGCGTCACTTGAAACGTCACAAAAATATGTGACCTCAGGTTTAGTACGTTTACATTCATCTATTTAACGAATGTAATATTTGTACGCTGTCACTTGTATCGAAATGAAATGAAAATATAAGAATAAGAACAGAATAGAATCAAATAAACTATTCTAACAGGCAAACCAGTCCTACACAGGACTGGTTTGATCCAAAAATATGATTAAAGAAAAGAAAATAAAAATAAGTAGAATATAACCTAAAAACTATGCAGTACATACAAAATCAAATAAGAAAATTTATAAGAAAATATATAACTAAACACAAAACTGCTAAATAAACAACTAAATAAAAAAGGTTTTTAGAAATTACTATAAGTTAGATATTTGAACACAAGTCAGTATCAAAACACAACAGACGTAATATTAAATGACAAATGTAAACGTTTTATTCAGGGATACCAATACAAATGTCCCTATACTAAATAAACACTTTTAAAATTTGTAAATCTTCAAAATGACTATCGAACACAAACTAAATATGACTTCAAAATGTATTTTTTATTAAAATAAAAGAGTAAAGAGCAATATTAGTCTATAATTCACAGGTAAAAAAAATCTATTTAGTTATTTTTTCGCCACTAAGTTTGTCATTGAAGTTATGACGCAAAATGACGAACTGCGCTGTTTCAGCGACTGAGCTATATAATACCGCAAAGCCGATGAAACGCAGTACAATACAGAAGAAGGACCACACGGACGATTTCACGTAAACCTTAAAGCCTGGAACAGAATGCACAGCGCGCTACGCCGTCAGCGCGCCCTCATTTGCGACAGCGTTGCGTTAGCGCCGTTGAGAATTTTCGCCTGCACACAATGCAATAATTTTTAACGCCGTCAAGTGTCACTTGACAACCTATATCTGTGTTTATACATGCGCTTTCTTTTATTAAAAGTATAATGGATGATGAAGACTTGTGTGTGATGTTATTTATGTTGTATGCAAGTTATTTATACATACAAACACTTTACCATTCAGTAAAAACTGAGGTTAGGTGTTCTGCGTCAACGTTCAACGGCGTCAAAAGTTTGAAGTTGACGAACATTCAGTATCAACGGCGTTCGAACGCTGTAGGACGTTGTCCATTCTGTTTACTTGCGTACGACAGCTTGGTTTTAACTTTCTTCTGACAGATAGCGCCGTACGAACGGCGTCAACGCGCCTTCAAACTCGTTGCATTCTGTTTCCCACTTAACAGTTGTATCCCCAAACACAACTTACCCCGAATTTTTCTTGTTTCAGTATATAAAATTTCCGAATTAATTAAACCTGATGACAAAATTAATATAGCTGTTAATTTACAGGAAAAGCATCTCACAATCAATTTAAATTTTAACTTTGCCCTTTATAATATATGCAAAACTTGATCTGACCTTTTGAAAATATCTTCTTATGGTTACGTTTAATCTCTGAATCATCAAAGAGAAGCTGACATTAAGATACACGATTGAAAATGTCAGAGGTCAAAACATTTTTATTTGCATTACAATAATTAAATGTTATCCTTTTCTTAACACAGGAGTCTAACCTGGTTATAAAGTCGGTCATTTCAAGTCAATGTATCACCCCTTTGTTTTATAAATGCTCTGTTTGACCTCCTTTTTGTTTTCCTCTATTTTCGTCACAAATAAAAACAGATTGAATAAGAAATATATAACCTTGTTTAGAATCGAAATGGAAATTTAGTGTACACATGCTTTGATAGATCTAGGCCGTTGTTGTAAAGCGAATTTCATCGTAAAACGAATCACAGACGGGTCAAAATTTGAAATATTGGTGACTCAAATTAACGCGTATCCCTCTAGCGGCAAAAAAGCGAACACTTCGAAAAAGGTTACTGTCATTGTTTACGTATAATTCACCATGTGTTTTATTGTTTCTGTCCATTCTCACTCCATTTTTACAGCGAATAAAGTGATAAATTTAAGAAAAAAAGATTAAATACTCCTTGTTGTGTGTATGGTAGTCAATCACAGGAAGAACATCTTCGAATATTAGATTGAAAGATTATCAGTGATTCTAAAATTTTGTTTCTATTGAAGGGAATTTATACTGTTGAGATAATTTTAAACAAGTTTTTAACGTTGAATTTTTCATTTTCCCTGTCTCACATGTGCAAGAAAATCGTTTAATGTTGTGTAAATTATTGTTAATATAATTAAAACCCCTTGTTATTTCATGGGAGTGTTCCATAACTGTGTTAGTTTGCAAATATTTGACAGTTTTCTTGTGTAGAATAAATTACAAGTTCTCTTTCTATAAAATTTCTTGAGATATGTGTAGATATTAAGTATTCAAATAAATGTTTTAAGTTCAAAGTATAACATTTTATTTTCTCTGTGAGTATAAGCCGGCACCAACATACAATATATAACCTCTGAAAATATTCATTTACAATCAGCAAATTTTATCATAAAATGGATTCACATATATTTATACACTTTTTTAATACTCGGTTATAATTTAAATATACTGTATACAGCAAGAAAACGTAAATTAGACCAAAAATTGATTATAAACCAATACTGTTTACATACGTTGACAGATGACTATCCTTTTTCGTGTCAAAAGTTCACAAGGCGATAGTGGCGCCGTTTCGGTAATTATAGTCGCGAATTGTAGATCTAAATCACAGGTCAAATATAAAGGTGTCTCAAAATTTACTCAAGAAGTAATTTTGATAGAAAAAACAGGTTTTTAATTATAAATTGTAATTTTTTTATTGATTCATAAAGTATACAGTATAGGGTTATATATGGAATAGCATATCGGGTAAATGGGCTCCACGGCTTTGCTGGCACATACGCAGTCTTTTGTCGAAATTTTCCATGACCGTTCTGCATAAATGTGGCTGAATTTGGTTGATACAGCGCTCAATTTTCTCCTTCAAGGCGTGGGTGATCGTGGGCTTGTTGGCATAAACCTTAGAATTCAAAAAACCCCAAAGAAAAAAGTCCAACGGCGTTAAGTCACATGATCTAGGCAGCCAATTCTGATCACCAAAACGAGAAATTACACGACCAGGAAATGACTCATGCAGTAATTGAATTGTTTCTCGGGCTGTATGGCATGTGGAACCTTCTTGTTGAAACCACATGTCGTCCACATCCATATCTTGCAATTTAGGCACAAAAAACTGGATTATCATCTCGCGTTAGCGAGTACCATTAACTGTTATTGCGTTACCAGCAGCATTATCAAAGAAGAATAGTCCGATGATGCCTTCAGCCCAAAATCCGAACCAAAGAGTGACACGTTGTAGATGCATTTGTTTCTCAACAATCACTCGTGGATTTTCTGAACCCCAAATGCGATAATTTTGTCGATTAACGAAGCCATCAAGATGAAAATGAGCCTCATCGCTGAAGATGAATTCGAAAAATAAGCATCCACTTATTGTTGTTCCATAATCAATTCAACAATACTTCAATTCTTGAGTCAATTGAACTTTGTAAGCATAAAGATGCAAATCTTTCCTGAGAATACGCAGTAGAGAGCTTTTCGAAATGCCCAATTCTTGACCACGGTGCCAAAGTGATATTCCTGGACTCTCAGCAACAATTTCACGAACTGCTTCGATGTTTTGTGTTGAACGACTTGTTGAAATACGGCCAGAGTGTATAAGATCATTAATTGATCCAGTCTCCTTGAATTTTTTAATTAATCTTTTCACAGTTGATGAAGTTAAATCATTCTTCCGACCATATTTTGTACGAAAATTGCGAACTGTAGCTGCCATACCTTCATTATTTTTATAATATTGTTCAACAATGAAAACGCGTTGTTCGTTCGTGTAGCGCTCCATTTTTAATAACCCTGAACTGTCAGCTGTCACGCTGTCTTTTTTCTTCTCGTTGGCAACACTTTACCGCACAAATGGCGCTAAATTTAAATCTTGCGTGAATTTTGGGACACCTTTTATAATACGCGGCCTTGAGTTTGACGTGTATAATACAGGTATATATAAATATAACAGGTAACAGCTGAATTCCATCTCGCTATTATTATCATATTTGTCGATTTTTCTACCCTGTTTTGTGAATGCGATAAGACCCAATCTTAGTTAATTAGTCTAAAGGGATTGTAAGATAATTACAATCCCTTTAGAATCTTCAGAACTACAAATATCTCCTTTTGTACGGTTCATTTGCGGTCATTCGTTCGCCATCACTGCACTAGTCGATGCAGTATTGTATCATATGTTCATTAAAAAAATTCTAGTTAGGTTTTTGAATTTTCATGAAATTATGTCTTAGACCAGATGTTAAAATTTGCAGTCATAACCTCTATATTATAAATTGTCATCTGTGCATTATGATTACAACGAGATATTTCCATTTTTGCTCACTCGTTTAGCGTTATTTGTTAAAATGGTAGCCATATTTATATCTAAAATTTTCTTTCTATCTAAATAGAAATTTTCTTAAAATCTGCCGTCACGAATTCTATTTCCTGTTCGTAACAAAGGAAGTGGCGTAATCGTAAAATGATTTTAAGTTCGCACATTATGCCAAATAAGAAACGCAAAATAACCGACATGAAAATGTAACGCGCTTGAATTATCACTAAAATTTTGATAATATCTGAACATTTATTGTTGTTATCAAGACAACTCGAGTGTAAAATGGCAAATATATTTTATAAACATCTATCTGCGCCGTTACAAACATGAAATGTTATTTCGCTGTTATATGTCGATTCAATTTTTGTGTGCGTGTCAAATACTTTGGTTTGTGCGTAGATTTTTTTGCTATTCAAAATTTAATGAGATTTGTTTGATTGTGTTTTTGTACAGAGCGTTCATTAATAGTTGAAAGCAATTTGAATATAGCTCCTTCCTGTGTTTAAATTTCATCCCTAGCTGTTTGTACACTAGCTATACATGATGTATTTAATCGTAAATGTAGATTCGGATATAATTTGACATTGACAGTTGTCTGACACTGACAATATCGAGTGTATTTATTATTACTATTATTAAATGGTGAGAGAGCAAAAGCCATTTGGCTTGTCATGTTCTAATACAGTAAAAATTTACAAACAATACTAAACTACATTATATATTTGTAGCGAGTCCGGTACGTTACTTTACAACGTACCGATATATTGTCCACTAGGCAGCGAGCATGTGATATAATATGA
Organism: Liopterus haemorrhoidalis; assembly: GCA_963971575.1. Lineage (NCBI taxonomy): Eukaryota > Metazoa > Arthropoda > Insecta > Coleoptera > Dytiscidae > Liopterus > Liopterus haemorrhoidalis. Next base: position 42,689,158 of record OZ020619.1, read on the forward strand.
AGTGTGATCTCAAACTGAAATGAGATTCCTGACTAAAGGAGTTCGGGTACTAGGCGTGAATGTTATCCAGGGTTCATCATTAGTACGTTACGAATAGCCCTCCATCTGTGAATTTTGAAACCAACAATTTAGCTTCGTAAAATATTTTATATGTATTATCGTTCTTAAAATTCAATTTGTCTAAATCAGTACTTTCCCATGTATTTTAGTTAAAACTGCTGCATTCACACCTCTTTAAATTAACGAGTTATTGACTGTGCGTTGTGTCGCTCTGAGTTATGCTTTAATGCATTATTTTAACGTTCCATGTACCGTTCACATCTGTTATAAATTAGTACGTTACGAATAGCCCTCCATCTGTGAATTTTGAAACCAACTATTTAGCTTCGTAAAACATATTATATGTATTATCGTTCTTATAATTCTGTTGTCTTAGATTTTAACTACCTAATTACCTAAATTGATCATATTTATTTCTTTGTAATTTTGAGCAAGATTTGTTAATGATGACATTATGTTAGGTTATGTAAAGGCATACGATAACTACGGTGTCACTGATAGAATGCGATAGCCAATGTGTTTATATGTCTGTCTCATTAAAACATCTGACTAGCTATATGTTTAGAAAATTATGCACAATCCACAACAGCGTATTAAATTTGGAGGTCTGAACGGTTTCACGTCTTATCATATGAGAAACTTCTGGTGACAGTGAACAGTCCATAAGCTATAGTGCATAAGCTATTGATTTAAGAGCTCTGAATGCGGCTTTAGTTCTTAAAGGTGAAGGTTTACACACGTTAAGTAAGACGGTTTAAAATTATTTAAATTGATTTATTGAAAGTAATATATTATTTACAAGAATAAGTTTGAAATATAGGTATTAAAATAATTAAAAGTTTAAAACAAATCGAATCGGGTAGACCACCATAATGCCGTCACAGTGCCTCTACGAATTCAACAAATTGATAAGTACCTTTTAAATTAGTTAATCGAATATGAAAAGCGGTAGACTGTATTTATAAATACTTTTGTATTTCTTCAGAAATGTATCAACATCACCATTCCAACACGAAGTTATTTCAAGTTCAATTCCAAGACTGACTATATGTGTGCCAACTTAATAATCTAACCCAATTTTCTTGACAGTAGTTTTTGTTGTAAATTGCCTTTTCATATTCGTGAAAATGATACTGTGTTTTTATAGCCCCCTATTTTTCAGATCGATAAAGAGCGCTACATTTTAGTTTATAAATAGAAATTCGATTTGCAGTCTTTACTCAATGAACTATGAATATAAGTTAATAAACTGGGTTATTTCCCAAATTTTATTGCTATTTATAAATTTTATTTAAAGATGAAATAAATTTATGTAAATCTGAACGACATTTATTACAGGAAAATGAAAAATAAAAACAAAGAATGCAGTTATGTCCAATTTGTAGATAAAGAATAGCTTGATGTAAATTATACAACCCGCAGTACAATAATAATATGTTGGTTGCATATATCATTCATTTGAAAAACAGGAAATGAAACGGTGTTACCAGATGAAATCTATATTGATAAAATCTCTAAACGTGAGTGACACAAAATTGCAAGCTTGACATATGTCACTTCTAGACGTAATTGATAAATTGAAGTAAAAATCACTTATAGTTGATTTCTTTGGTTTAAGCAGAACTAGATTTACAAATCTAGTTACTTTTAAGTATTGAATGAAACTTTTGATCATTTTGTTTAGCAAAAGCCTTCTTCAACCGTTAAAAAGTGAACTAGTAACAACTAAAGAAATTTAAAATTCCATTTAGTTCCGCTTAAACATTTGGAATAGTTTATAGTCAATCCTAATATCAACAAGATGTAGTCGCCTAAATGGTTAACTTTTAGATATAAAGTCTGTTTACGTTAATATTATAGTTACGCAATAGTTAGTAACCAAATCTAGGGCACCAAAAAGTATCAGTCCCCTAGGAATACCATAGAAAAGTAATTTGAACGTAGCGTCTTCTACAGGTTAACAGTTGGCAATAGTATAAAGTGTTGCCAAATTGTTCGGACATTTCTGCTTTCATTTAATATATGGTTATTGTTATTAAACAGTGGCGGCGCTAGCTGAGGGGGACAGGAAATTTTTTAGTAAAATTTGAGGGGGTTAAATACAAGTTATGACCTAAAAAAAAGGTCCTCTCTTCTAAGACATTTTTCTTTAAACAATTCTGGGGTCAACTGGGGGCCAGAGCAGTTTTTGGAGGGCGCCCCCCCCCCCTCGGACCCCTGCTATTATAGCGACGCCACTGTTATTAAATTATACTTTATTTCAAGTTTCAATTCAAAATTCATTTGAGTAGGGCGAGAAAAAAATAACGTATGTCTTTGAATATATTTGGAACGTTAGAACTACTTACTTAACCTTTTTAACAATACAGAGTTACTGGGAAAATTAAATTTTTACTTTAAACAGTTAGTTTTTCTTAGAAATATTTTGTTTATTTATTTATAAAATAGCAAACAAAAAAAAGTAAAAAATCAAAGCCTGTAGCCGCAAACGTTAACTCGTTTGTACCTGCTATTTGTCCGCTAAGCAGAGACACGGACGTGGGTTCAATTCCTACTTATGTCAAATAATTTGTGTAAAAATATTTACACAAATTACAGGTTCTGCTTAGCCGTTCGCAGCCGGCTATAAAGTGTAGGTGCCTTTCTGTGTACGCTAAAAAATGGACGTAATACTGACCATATTACTTATGAATGTACATAGATTGAAAACATGGTCATGAAACCTGGAAATAGGAAGCCTATGCTCATCTCGGGCTGTCGCGCCAAAGATGATGACAATGATATTGTAAAAATGGACACAAAAAAGTAAAAAAAGACAGTGATAAACAATTTTTATTACGATTTTACTTTGTTTAGTTGGCACACCTTCTCATATATTTGTACAATATGATGTTTCCACGCCACTGTGTTTCCCATATTACAAATGCCATAATATTTATTTGTTAACCGAGCTTTAAAACCTATCTATGTGTTCTAGAAAAGCTTGTGCAAAAAGTTCAAGGTTTGTTTATAGAATCTTCACTCTTTGTCAAAAGAAAACATTATAAATAAACAACAGGTAGCTTTATTGTATATATACACATATAAAATCAATATGTCGCACGTGTAAAACTGATATAATCAAAAAAGCAGGTGCAACAAATCTAGGATCTAAAACTCATTAAATATAAATAACAATATGTAGTGTAAATATAAGCTACTGAATTTCAATTTTCTTTCCACAATTAGAAAGATTTAGAATCGTTGTATAAAACTTTTAGTTTTTCACCCTCTTTTTCTTCCCACGGGATGCAATATTCAATTCTCCTCCCCATAACATTTTTACAATTCTTTTTTCGCCTTTATTAAAATATGTTCATAATTAATTGACTTGTGTCGCGTTCTTTTTTACGTTTAGTAAATGTAATAAAGTTACATTTACTTTCATTAATAATTAGATCATTTGACACAAGCCAATTGTATAGAATTTTAAGATTGTTGTTAATCTTTTGAACAAGATTTTGACTATCAGAATCAAAGCCCATTATCGTGGTGTCGTCAGCGAAGACTACAAATTCTGAGCTCAGAGTATCCCCTGCAATGTCATTTACATATAAAATATATAGAAGTGGCCCAAGTACACTTCCTTGCGTTACACCCTGATCTACTCTTAAATAACTTGATTTTGTATTGCCTATCAGAACATATTGCATCCTATTATCTAAATATGACGAAAGCCAATCATAAGCCTTACTGCGCGGTGCCAAATTTTCGAGTTTACTTAGAAGAATATCATGATTGACTTTATCAAAAGCTTTAGACAAGTCCAGAAACAATGGTAGGATTTGCTGGTTTTTATCCAAATTTTTATAAATGAAATCTTTCATATAATCTTTCAAACTGCTTAACGATCTGTTACCGTCTTCAGCGATCACGAGAGTGATAAACATTTAAATTTACTGCGAGTTTTTATACTGGGTATTGTAAGAGTGGGACCAGGTTATAGGTTGCTATTGATTGTGTGGTTGGGGTCAGCTATAGCTAGGGATGGGACTACCTGCGGAAGATTAACGACCGGATTAAGATTGTCTGTCACTTGATTAGATGAGTTACGTCCGTAAGTTAGTAATTATAGTTGAAGGTAATGGGATTCGGACCAGTCAGAAAATAAAAACAAATTTATTAACTTCGCTAACGTTTCGATTTTAATTTAAATCTTCATCTTCATATCCTGACTATTAACTAAGCTCTGATGAAGATTTAAATTAAAATCGAAACGTTAGCGAAGTTAATAAATTTGTTTTTATTTTCTGACTGGTCCAAATCCCATTACCTTCAACTATAATTGTCTGTCACATTATGGTGTGGTAATGATTTGTTTGTTACCGGACTAGTGACCTGAGGATTAGAAAGTTTGTATTGAATAATAGACAGCCAGAATTGAGGAAATTCTATGCTAGCTTGGCTGACAGCATCTCCAGAGTTTTCGATCAAAGCAGACTCTTTCAAATTTCTTTTGAACTTGTTTTCCTCATACATTATGGGTTTAGTATCTTTCTATTGGAAATGGTGTTCATTTTCCCAAGCATTATCAGCTAGTTTGGAACTGTAAATTTCGCCCTGCTTAACTTTTTTCTTATGCTCGTTGACCCTCACATACAAAGGTCTGCAAGTCTCGCCAATATATTGTTTACCGCATTGACAAGGAATAGAGTACACAGTTTTTATTTAGGACAGATTTGAAGGCTACTTGAATATTATGCTTCTTTAGTATCTTACCAATTTTCTCAGATACTCCTTTATAATAGGGCATAGAGACATATCTCACTTCTTCAGTTCTAGGTGCGTCATTTTTCTTATGAAATTTACCACCGGTAAATATAAATTTATATTGTTTTAAAATATTTTAATATACATGTTTTTTTCTTGATTCATTGAATCATTCACATTGTGTACTTGTATATATGGTATATATATATTTAAATAATTGTTTTATACTTAGCTACAAGTGTATAAGTGTATATCCCCTCTTCTTGTACCGCCATGCTTTGGTGGCAAGTAGCTTTTCTTGAGTACAATGCCGCCTCCCCTCTCCATGCTTTACCTGATGTTGAGTCTAACTTTTTGAGCTTCATTATTAGTAGATTTTTGGCGTACAATACGTTTATCATTTCGTTTCAGTACTGGATCCCTCGATAAAAATCTGTGTCCCAAAAAAGCGTACACCATACTTCCTTCCATAATTTCAAAATTATAAAAGCTAACAACAATATAATAAATTGAAGAGAGGAAGATCCAAAGAGTTTGTCAAGCGAGCACGTCCGCCGTTTTCTGGTCAAATCGGAGTACGGGGTGCGGTAAATTTAGTATAACTCGGGACAGCGACCCGATAACACGTACCGCGAGGTGTTATTTGTTTCGTCAACGCGAGATCTATAGATATCTGTAATAATATTACTGACCACTCTTGGCTAAACAGCCGAAAAAATTTAAATAAATCTCTCTAAATCTAAATTCAGCGCAATCACTCATTTCTCACCCACCCAACAACCACGCGATTTTTTCTACGCTGGAAATCCGCGGTCGTGGGTTCAACACATCCCCGCCCTCTTTTTTTACTCTCATAAAACTTCCATCTTGCACTCTTAAATTTTTCTAAGTATGTTAGATTTACGAAAGATTTTATATTCTTAACTATCCCCGTGTAGGTAGTTAAAAATTTATTACCACAGAAATACTTTCCGGAATACGGAATCTATAATCGGAAATACGGAATCACAGAGTTATAGAGTGAATTCGCGTGATTTCGTGTTGCGCCACAACATAACCCTGAGGTCAAATCAAGCAAAAAAACGATAATTTATACGGTAAACTTAAATTGAATACAGCTTTTAAAAGCATAGATAACTTTATTAAAAAAGGTTTTAGGCAAATTGCAATTTTCATTTTTATCCTAAATCTTGTTTTTAATCTGGTTTAGACTGGTTTCAAGTTTAATTCTTTCATATACAGGATACATAGGATACATGCGCGTGAAATATGTAGTGTGGATTATAACTTTGGCGAATTGCATTATTTCCTACACACGCTATTACAGTCAAGTGCATAAGCGCGACATTCAAAATATATTAAATATTAAAATCATGGAGACAAAAAGCAAACTAGGTGGACGTGCTATTAATAGTCAAAGTCGAGAAATAATAGGGGATACGCATAAAATTTATATTTCCTTAAAACTACATTTTTACTTGCCCGACCTTAATATATAAGGGGCAAGTATTGTAATCGCGAAAATTTTCGATGTCGAGATTTTGACGGATGACCACGTTTCATGGTCCAGGGAATCCAAAAAACCTATTTTCGAAGTGCCGTCCGTATGTGTGTGTGTGTGTGTGTGTGTGTGTGTGTGTGTGTGTGTGTGTGTGTGTGTGTGTGTGTGTCTGTCTGTGTGTATACACAATAACTCAAAAACGGTTTAACTTAAAGAGTTCGTTCTGGTACTAAAAAATTCTCCTATTAAATAGGAAGAACCCTATTGTTTTTTATGAAAATCGGTTGACTAGAAATGGGAGTTTACTCGTGTCGATTTTAATATTTTTGCGAATATTTAGCAACAGAAAAATATTTCGAAAAAATTTATTGAACAAAAGTTACTATAAATGCAATAACTAATAACTTTTATTTGAGACGTTTTTTGATAAAACGAAAAATTTCGAATTTTTTTTTGTAAAATTATTTAAAATTTTTCCAAGTCTCAATTTTTTCATACTTATATGTAACGTTTCCATGGTCATGATAATTAATTCGTAACTAGTAAAGCAAGCCTTGGACAAAAATTTGTATAGAACAGAATTTGATGTATTTTTGAAGATTTATCTAAATATTTAAATTTTTTTTTTTAGTTTATTTTTTTTTAAATATTTTTTTTATGGGAGGGCAAGTCTAGCGGAGGTTTCCTTTCGCCACTGGTTTTGATATGTTAATGTTAGTTATGTCACATAACAAAACAAAAATCACATTTTAATTAATATTATAGCCAAATTTTTTAATTAAAATATTGTAAATTTGAAATAAGCCGACCACGGCGCGAAGGCTGCCGAGTAAATACGACTGAGACTGCTGGGGTTTGACGTCACAGATACAGACTAAACATAATCTTTACGTGTGTATATTGTATTGTTCGAGAGTTTTGTATTTGTTTTTAAACAATTTTTCACGTATTTATTATTAAAATAATTTATAAAATATATGTACTCACATTAAAATGGTCTTCACAAACATAAAGTTTACTTTTTTCTGAAATATCGGTTTTATTTCGCCTCATAGCTTTCAGCCACAAATTTCGCCTTTTCTGTTGTTTTTCGCCATCAGGTAATGATATAAATTGTTTTTTTGGATTTCTAATTGAACTATTTGTGCACATCGGTACTAAACAATATTTTCGACTATGTTTCGAAGTACTGGGGCCTGGATCTTCCATATTTTATATTTTTTAATATAAAATTTAATTCGGTAAGCATGTATAAATTGTTTTTATAGAATTAAACATTATTTTAATTAAAATCACTCTAACTTTACATAACCTATAAAAGTTATACAAGCAAATAAGTTCACGACAAACTGTGTAGTCAGTACGCTGTACACTGGGTAGGCTGTACGCTGTACACTGGGTAAGCTGTACGCAGTACACTTAGTTGGGGTATGACGTCAGACGTCGTTTTCGCGCGTTACATACATTTATAATTTTTTTAAGCCTTCAAATAAAAAAAAAATGCAAAACTGTTTTTTATGTTTATATACAACAAGAGGAATATAATAAAAAAAAATCCCCTATTAGCAATGTTCTTGATTTTTGTATGCCTTTATTATTTACAATCTACTTGATCTACAAAATTGCTGTTTGGAAAAAGACGCGGGACGGGGGTGCTCTGGCCAATAAACAAGTCGACAAAGTGAACGTCAAATGCTGTAATCACTTAAATCAAGCAGCTACCTTTCTATAGTTTTGTTGTTCAACTGTGATGGGAGGAACTTGTGTTTGTAGACGTACCTAACTGATAAATATAATGTACACGTGTAAGAATGTGAACTTGTTTCTTTGACTGTTCTCTGTATCTGACACTGTCTTTCATACTACCCTCTCTATGCGCACGATAAGCCCCGCCCGGCCACGAGAGGTCTGTCCGGCTGTAGCTAAGCACATACTGGCTCACTTTAGGGCCATCGCTAGCTTGGGGACCAACAAGAGGTCCTATACCATTCTAAGCTAACGATGGCCTTGAAGTGAGCCAGAACGTACCTAGTTATCCTACTATATACATTATTTAAATACAGTAGTAAACTTAAACGGTAACCCTCGTATATTCTATGCTAGCTGATTCAGGCTGAAACAATTATAGCCCACACGACCACAATGCAACTCGTGAACGAATGTGTTGGGTTGCAATTACAAAAGCTTTCAGTAGAAAATTAAATTAGTTTAGAGAAAATAAACAAAAAACATTTTTAATGCCTAAATATATTTGGTTCTGGAAGAGCTGGAACTTTGCCACCATATTGCGCCAGTCTCCTTTAACATCCCCTATAAACGTCTGCTAATTTCCAATTCGTGTAACTCCAATACACCAGTACAATAATTACAGAGATTTAAACCGTATTTCATGTTTTAACTGTATTATTTATTAAGACGCCAGAACTAGGAAATTAAGATCAATATTTTCCCTCGTTTCTAAATTTAACCAAAATAACACCATCTATGATCATTAATAATAACTACGTAAGTTAACTAGGTTAATTTATTAATACAATCTTTTCCCGCAGGACGTCGCCTTCATCAATCCCGCCAACGTGGTGTTCGTCTACATGCTTGTCCGTGACCTCGTCGAAGAAGATATAGAATGTGAACAAGATCTTCAAGCTGTCGTCTTAACCTGCCTCTATCTCTCCTACTCATATATGGGTAACGAAATATCATACCCATTAAAACCATTCTTAGTAGAAGACTCAAAAGATAAATTTTGGGACAGATGTTTGGTTATAGTAAACAGATTATCATCAAATATGTTAAGAATCAATGCAGAACCAGGATTTTTCACTGAGATCTTTACGGAATTGAAAGGTTGTGGAATTGGAGGTCTTGGAAATAATATTAGTTGTCAAACTGTTCCTGTTGTTCCTTGTAACACAGGTACAACCGCAGCTTGACGTAAAGACATAACTATAGTTTTGCTCAGTGGACAAAAACACACAGACAGACCAAAGAATGTGTGAGTTTATTGTGAAGTTTTATGAAACGTAGTATAAGATGATCGAAAAGATTTTATGTAAATTTAATTTTAACTTAAGAACTTTATTGAACTAGTTAGTCTAAACATGGTTTAGGCTAAACATAGTTTAATCTAATGCGCAACCTCAAACCAATAATCAAGATGGACACGTTTATTTACATCAAAATATGTCGCCAACATTATTTGTTTACATTTGTAGAATAAATAGTTGTCTACCGAATGATTCCGAAGACACACGTTTACCAATTCTTTCCGAAATTACCTTCTTTACGTGTTTGTTTATATTTGATCATGCTAAACCATATTTTTGTGGTTTTTATATTGTTTTTAAACATATTGGTATACATTATATGAATGAAACTGGTATATTGTTTCATATAATTAAAAAGGAAATTTTATTGAGTTTATTTTCCGTCCATAATCCCCTTGCCCCTTGTAGGCTAATTTTGGCGACACATTTTGCTCTGGTTCATATATGGCATACGCTGTCCATCTATTGGTCTGAGGTTGGAGCGTTTTCGTTGGACAAGCAACTGTCTGCACCTTGATAAAAGTCTTTGTTGCACGAAGTACGAAGACGTTCGCTATTGCGATATTCGGACCCCAAAAACCCCCGAGTAACGTGATTCAACTGCTTTTGTATCAAATTTGCATAAAACTCTAGGAGTCGATGTACGTAGTGTCCACCCTGGGCACCAGGTACCTCGGACACTTCTCTCGTCCCGATATTCGTGTTCAGCGACCCCAAAAACCCCCGAGTATCAAAATTTGACTTATTTTAGTGAATTTATACCGAGTTATAAATTTTTGATTTTGCAACTCTGGAAAATGCACCTTTCCAATGGATTTTTCTTATGCACAAATGCAGTTTTTCATTTTGCATTGATCGCGTTGGTTCACAAAATTTCCTGAGGCTCTAACGAATCGAATGCACCAAACCGCATGTAAATCCATCTTACTGCGCCAAAAATCGGAAGTTCACTGCTTGGTTTCCTCGCCTAATGAGTACTCCCAATGCTGATACCCACTTCTGAAGCGATATCGTCAACAGTAAACTGGCGATCACCTTCGAGGGTTAGCCCCTTCATTGGTTAAAAATTTTGTAACTCCATACATTTGTCCAAGGTTGTATAAAGTTATTTCAACATAAAAACTGAATTTTGTTTTTATGCAATTTAACAATGTTCTCTCTGTAATTTTACGTTTCATTGATTTTGAATTCAAGTTTTCATCTGTGATTAAAATTGTCAGATTAGTTTCCATGGGGATGTGCTTTGACCTTTGCAAAATAAAGACACAGTAAAAAACTTTTTAAGAAGCTGAATAATAATTTTGTATGACCTTTAAAAAAATTCTTACAAAGAAAAAATTCAAAACGCAATTATTCTTAATATATTCAAGACTTTATAATATATAACCTGTAGTTTTTGATGAAAATGAAGTATGACAGAGTAGTAGGAAGTAGATTTTGAGCTGTTGGAAATTATTTTTGAGTGTCAACAAGATAATGGTTGCGAATAAATTAATTTCTTCAGCGCAGATTTCTTTAGTGCCGGCGCTAGACTTTTTGCCGCCACAGCCAAGATTGTTTATGCCGCCCCAGTGATAAAATAGTAACGATGTAACGATATGATAGTAACACCTTCGGCCGCTCCCTTAAATTTGTCGCTACAGGCGGGAGCCTGCTCCGCCTATGCGTAACGTCGGTACTGCATATAAAAACTCTGTTATTCTTTGCACAATGGTTGAAGTACGGAGTGGGGTGGAGACGTGTGGCGGTCAGACAAGCTGAGTGGAAGGGGAACGACACGCTCGCTGTCCGACAAAATCAGTGTTTTACCAAGTTAAATTTGAATAACACAAAATCTTTTCGATCATTTTACGTGAAATTAGTTTGTAAGTGATGTTTTATATTAGTAACCTATGTAGGTGAATTATTAAAAAAAAAAAATGAAAGTTGTCTAAGAATCTGGCTAAAATGGAGAATGATTTTTAAAAAGGCAACCGGTTATTAGTACAATTTATTATTAACGTTATTTTTGAGACTGTTTCTTTTAAATAATCAGTTTTTATTAAATTGTTATTCAGATTTGTAATGCAAAATTTACAAAAAAAAGTCTAATAACTAATATAAAATAAAATAAAATAAAATAAAATATAACGTTTTCTCGTTTAAAATAATAATTTATTTACAAGCATATAATGTAAGCTTTAGTATACGTGGATGAGGCTTACCAACCGAGACGTAGGCGAGGGTTGTAATCATCCGAGTGAAATATAGCCATTATATGTGAGTCAAATACAATATTTTATCTACAACTATATAGTTTTATCATTAAGAAATTAGTAAATTTAATTTAAAAAAACAGAAATGCTCAGTGTCAATTGTCAGACTTCGGAACTGACGTCACAAGATGGCTACCGAACTATCAGCTGATTGTGATCTACAAACAATGATAAAAATACTATTATTTATTTGTTTTATTTATTCTAACTTATAAATAATATTCTAATTATAAAGATGTGCTGTGTGAGGCGATAATAGTCATCAGTGCTGGGTTTTTAACATTTTAATTAACTATTAGGTGTGTGAATTAATTCGATCTGTTTTTTTTCTTCCAGAAAAGACTTTATTGTGAATAAACTTGAAAAAAATACACTATAGAAAGTATTTGCCATCGCTTGCTGTTATTTTTTCCCATTTGTCTGGCAGTTGTTGTATTCCGTGACGGAAAAACGACTCTTCTTTCGAAGCGATCCATTCATTGAGCCATTTCTCTATTTCTTCATAATTGTTCAAGTGCTGACCCGAAAGCCCGTGTGCCATCGGTCTGAGCAAGTGATATTCTGATGGAGCAATGTCTGGTGAATACGGCGGGTAAGATAAAACGTTCCAGACAAGTGCTTCCAAGGTGGCCTTCACAATCTTTCCAACATATGGTCTAGCGTTATCATGCTGGAGGATCCCTTTGTCGTCGTTCTTTACCTACTACAGCCGCTTATTCTTCAATGCGTTGCTTAAACGAAGCAATTGTTGTTGGTAAAGTTCGGCAGTGATGTTTGGCTTTGCTTTAATAACTCATGATACACTACATCCTTCTGGTCCCACCATATACAGATCATTACTTTCTTGCCGTGAATATTCCGCTTTGGTCTCGATACGGATGGTTTTCCTGGATCGCAAATGAATTTCCTTTGTTTGGGATTATCGAGATATATAAAAACCTTTTTTTGCCTGGCAAGCAAGATTTCAGACATGGTTTTGCGCCTCTCAATGTCTCTTTCTTTCAGTTTGTACCCATTTTCCTTCTTTGTAAATCTTTCCCATGGCTGCCAAATGCACAGAAATTGTTAATCGATCAACATTCAACAATAGCGTGATCTCATGTTGCGATTGACACGGATCTTCATCGATTAGTGCCTGCAATTTCTTGCCCTCGAACTTTTTCGGCTGATCTGGACGAGGTTTGTCATCGACACTGAAATCATCACTTTTGAAACGTCGAAACCATTCTCTGCATGATTTATCTGTGGGAGCACTTTCACCATAAGCTTCTACAAGCATTCGATGAGCTTCAGCGGCTGATTTCTTCAAATGAAAACAGAAAATACGAACTTCCCAGAAATGATGCTTTTTTGTCTCGAATTTCGACATTTTCAAATCAGATAAACACGATGTTATTGTTACAAACCCAAACGTTTATCAACTGAATATTATTGTCATATGTCAACCCTAAAACATAAAGCAGGTTGCAGACATTAGAGGTTATAAAAATACATAGTACAGCAATTGACCACCAGATGGATTGAATTAATTCACACACCTAATAACTTAATAAATAAACACTGGCAGTGTAAAAAAACGTTATTTTTCGGGGTGAGTACACATGCTTGTCTCCTTTTTACACTTGTTGCAATACAAACAGCATTATGTATTTATTATTTGATGATCGTAGGTAGATAAACTAATATTTTAATTTACAAATCTGAAGACAATTTTATAAAAACTATTAAATCCAAGTGATATTAATTATTAATATGATTAATTATTAACAGAAATGTGGCAAATAGCTTACTTTGCACATGCAAATGGTTAAGTTTGATTTTTATAGCAGACGACGTACGTTATTGCGTGCCTCGTCTGTTAAAAAATTTGACTATATAATGAATTCACATACAGCTGTTGCCATGGTAACCTTTGTAAGTTTTACACAGGTTTCAGACAGGCAAAAATATAATTTGTGAATTCTAATTGATTACTTTAACTATTGATGCGAAATATGATGAGCCAGACATTTTTATTTAAACGAATATTTGAATAAAAACTATATTATTCAAATATTTTGGAACTGTAAGTTTAAATAAAAACAAAGAAATGCTAATACCTGTATTATCTGTCTCATTTTGTAATACGAAACTAAGCGGGAAACTTAATTTTTTATTTTGTATATTTAAAATCTCATCTTAGGGTGGTAATTCTGAAATGGCGCCTTTCAAAATATTTGACAATTCATAATTGAGAGTAAATTATATGTTGACTTTTAGTATTTACGGTACTAACTATTAGTATCTAAACAATTTATTGAAATATTTTGTATCAATAGTTAACAGAATCAAAATAATATAAATCAGAAAAAAAGTTCCAAATATCACATTGTCAATATTTCAAAAAATCTATTTTTGTAATTGACAATAATTTCCGTTTGAATCTATCTGGTCTTCTAAAAGAATACAATCATTTCTTATCTGAAATATTGACAATTTGAGATGCCCACCATTAAAAACGGCTGTGCAAAACTAATATCATATTTATTTAATGCACTTAATTCCATTTAAATCATAGAATGGAATTTTCTAAATACCATATACGTATTGCGTCTATGTTTTGACGATTTAAATGCATCATTTAAAAATTAAACTCACAAAACCGTTAAATTAAGCAGGTATAACGCTTGCGCAGATAAACATATGATTTTAAAACTACTGCGCATGCGTGTTAATTTCTACAACTTCCAACTAAATAATTTGTTGGAAAACACAAAAGTGATAATAAATAAGAATTTTTAATACAAAATCACTGTACTAAAACGTTATTAGCAATAATTTTTATTTTAATTACGCCTAAAAGACTTATAAATTACTTCAAAACTTGTACGGTGATTCTAAAATTATTTTGTGGTTTAATTTTAGAATGATGCAATCCCCATCTCCTCTAAAATAATTAAATTAATATTTTAGGAGTTAAATTTGACATTAGACTGTAGGATAAATTTTTTATATTCAGAGTGGGAATATATAAAAAAAAAAAAAATCCAGTCCACTAAAAATGAGTAAAATGGCGTGCTAAATTCTAGGTAATATTCTATTGCCTTATGAAACAAAACGATTTATCGATTGTATAAGTATCATTTTATATAATATTTAAATAGCGAAATGGTATTTATTTGGCACGAGAAAATCTAATGGCCATAGATAGGATTGAGAAAATTGTATTGACTTAATTTATCAGTACAGAAAAAGTAAGCGTCCACTGCGCTGCGCTGTTAATCGCATGTTTTTTGTGAGTGCGTCCACTAAGTCGCAGTGATTGAACTGCAAATATAATTATGTTTACATTTTCATCAGTTGGACAGTAGCATCGTTTGGAAAATTTCGCAAATTTCGCAAATATTTACTCGCATTTTCATAAAATAAAAATGTACTGTGCTTTAATTAACCTGTTCGCTATTAGCATATTGAGAGCTGAGTACTAAACACAACAGCCATATTGCATTGGAGCAAAGCGCCGCCACCGGTAATGTCACCTCTTAATACTACTGTGAACTGGTAGACGCACTCTCATTTGAAACACAGTAAGGACTAATTTTATGCGCTGACTGTGGTGTTTGCGTTGCACACCGTGCGGTTTAGTGGACGTTTACCTTTAAAGCTACCACTGACGATAGGTTTTTAACCGTGCGGTTGCTTGGCCGAAGCAGAGGAACAACCGGTGAAGATAATTTTGTCCACCGACGACAGTTAGATAACCGCAAATCATGTAAACATATCTCGGATTTCAACTCTTTATCTGTTTTGATTATTGCCTGGTATTTCTACCATAGGTAACAATGACTTGCCTGTACACATGCTAAAATAATGATCCAAATGTTATTTTGCGGGTTTGATTTGTTCGTAGTGTTCTAAGCAACAATATTATAAATAATACAACTTTGAAAGCTGTGTTACAAAAAATAATAAAACAGAAAGATCAAATTTGTAAACTAATTTCCATTGAAACTGAATATAATAAACTGTTAAATAGTTACTTATTATTTGTAATGCCCATTACAAATAATAAATAATTAACAAATATTGTTATTATATATCCTTATACGAATGCACTACACGAAGCTAGGGTGGAGAGGTAACACAAGTCAAATAAAAAATCGGAAACAACGGCTATTCTTCCGATCATGCGCGCGTATCTCTCTGTTTTCATTGGTTTAACGGCAGTCGGACTGTAATATAGAACATGTTGCGTTTGTTTGGCCGGACCGTCAAAACAAACGGTCATGAGTGCAGACTCATTGTAGACAATGTGTTCTATTTATGCGGCTGAAAACCGCAAACGTTTACAGATAAAAAACCGGTCGTCAGCAGTAACTCTAAAAGGTCCCACGATCAAACAATTTGAGCAACAAAGGCTTACGGTGCACAGGTTGAGACGGGGGAGTGTTTGACAAACCATGCTTCATAGGGGAAATTTCCTAAGCGCCCTGATATCTGGTGGCAATTTGCGGAACATACGAGAATGACATTATATGTGTTTTATGTGTTTTATTTTTGTGAATCATGGAAAAAAACAATTCATTTGGTTGTGTGCAGCAATGTAAATCGTAGATAAACAAAAATCCTACTTTAACATTCCATCATTTTCCTAAATCGGAAAAAATATCAATTGAAACGACATTTGGAGGTAGAGAGAAAGTAGATCGTAGGTTTCTATGGACAGAAAAACTAAAAATTGGCAAAAATCCAAGTCCATGCATGCGCGTTTGCTCGTTGCATTTTATGGAAAGTGATTTTTTACGTCCAAGAAAAGACTGAAAAAAGCACTTACCCCATCCAAAATTTGTTAAATCATCAGTTGATATATTAAAAGGTCTTTTAATGATGGTCTTTCAATTAAAAGGTATTTTTAGCATGATGTCTGTCGGTCTATCTGTCTGTCTGTCTGTCTGCCTGGCGGTCCGTATACACGTGCAGAGTAAATTCGGCTATATGGATTTTTATGAAACTTCATATTTAAGTTCTTGACATAAATGGCACAAGTTGATCAACTTTTTTCAACTTAAAAGCAATAACTAACAACTTTTATTTGAGATATTTTTTGATAACGCAGCATAAATTAAACAAGTACTTTGTGAAGGCGGTTGGTTCTGTGGTGACCACAACTGATTTTTTACTAATATATTTACCATATTTTTGTTGCTATTATGCTACAGACAGTCAAAAAGAATTAAAAATACAATGAAAAACAAAAAATGTCTATGAAATTTCTTTAGAATAGTATAATATTACATATCTTGTAAATCGTAGATTTCATTTAAATAAAAAAAATTATAAAAAAGCTCGGAAAATAGGAAAATACAAGTTCATTTTCACCATGTAAACAAATACACGAGTAATGGTTTAATGTCACTTTCGAGTGTTCCAGCTTTGCCGCATATGGTGCTGCGATCTTAAAAAGTTTCCCCTATTTGTGTGACTCTTTCTATAATGCCCGGTTGCATAAAGTTTTAAAACGGTGTAAAACAATTGCCAAATGTCAATTAACGCTAATCTAGGCGAGAATTTTTTAAATTCTATCATTGATTAAGTTAGCCAAAGCTCGGTTATTAGATTTGCATGACTAAAATTAAATTTTTTCTTCAAGCAGTCTTTCATCCAAACTCTTTTTTTTCGTTTTGAAGATTTCTTCGTTTTCATAGCACATTATAATAACTAAACAAGCTGCTTCTGAGGATTAATGTCCCTAGACAAAAAAAAGTGGTTTAAATGGTTTGAGCTGCTTTGTTTATTTAGGGACTTTACTGAGGACATCTTTGTACAGTAAATAACCGAATTGAAGTTTGCCTAAATAGTTGTATTGTGTATAGACAAGTAGCGGGTTTGCACAAGAACTTGTGTGCACACCAGGTTAGTTGCTTAAATTGTTTGTATGGGATAAATCAGACAATTGTGTGAAATGGTCATTAGATTTAAGATCATTTTTAAAATGAATCATATGAGAAAGCTCAATTATGCCCTGGTTATTTTAAAATGAACCTAGGTTTATTTTATTAAAATCAGTCTATTTTTCTTTGTATGACACGAAAACGTACTGAATTTGTAAATTTAATTTTAAAAATAATGTTATAAACATTTTGCAGGATACAGTATTTATAAGGTCTATTAATTAAGTATAAAAGATTTGAAAATAAGCAGTGTTAAGTTAATATTGTCGTGCTTTTTAAGTACAATGTTACTGTCTTTTTTTAATACAGATGTTAGCAGATTTTTGTAAAAAACTATGTTCTAAAAGTATTTTGAAAAAGCAGATATTTTAGTATAGTGTTTTGTTTTTAATAAACATCCTTGCCAGATCTAGTGTTTTAGTATGTAATAACAAGGATAACTAGATAAAACCTATCCTATTTTTACATACTTTTTAAGTATTAATACTGTAAATTATTTGTCTCAAAATGATTGATTTTAAAATGCTGATAAAGCTTCAATCTGTTTATTAGCAATAATTTATAAAAAGCTTTATTTAATCGGTGTTGCTGGATTTGTATTTCGATATGTCAATCGTTTTGAGACGTTTTACTGATCACTAGATATTATTAGGTAGGTAAATTATTATTAGGTAATGCTGAGGAAAGATATTGAATGGCCGGAAGTGTGCAATATAGTATCATATACTCACTTGTTCAGAATGAATAAAGGGAATTACATTATAAAATAACAAAATGTTTATTTACAAAATACCTTTATATCAGTCCGTCAAGGATGAAATTTGTAATTAATAATATTGCCAACTTTAACAGCTTATTTTTTTACATACCGGGACATGTTGGTATTAAAGGCAACGAAGCGGCTGATGAAGCTGCAAAATCCACCTCCCACAGACCTATGATTGATGTGAATTTCATATTTCCAAATGACGCATAGAGTCAACTGAAACATCTGGTTTCAGCCAGGTGGCAACATGAGAGGAGCAGCATACAGAACGTCAAGTTGAGACAGATTAAGGAAGACATTAAACCATGGGGTTCTTCCTGCAGGATTAACCGCAGGGAGGAAACCGCCATCACACGCCTCCGTATAGGACACTGTTGGTGGATCCATGGACACCTCTTTCGAGGTGAAGAGTCCCCTATCTGTGAGACGTGTAACACACATTTGTCTGTGTTACACTTTTTAACTGAGTGTGTACAGTTCGAGGATATCAGGGAGAGGTTAGGCCTATGCTATGACCCGTCATTTGCTTTAGGTGACGACAGAGTACTTATGGACAGGCTGATACTCTTCCTGAGAGAATCGAACTTACTGTTTTACCTGCCAAGTCTTGCACCTTATTTTAATGTGTGGTATTATTAACCTGTGATATTTGATGGTAATTGGCACCTTTACAGCCTCTTACCATCACTCTGAGTCTGTTCAATTTTTCCAACATAACTTTTATCCTATTTATTTATAGGCGTAATTTTATTAATTTTATTTATTTATTTATTGTTTAATTTATTGTTTTTAATATGTAGTGTAGTTATTTAGATGGGCTGCGTTAGGCGCAAATAGCCTTTGTGGCTGTGCATCAAAAATTTTAACTAACTTATTATTTGACATTGGCTTAATATTTTACCGTAATGTTTTTTTTTTTTTTTTTTTTGTTGGAAAGTTACACATCTCGCTTGTTTAAAAAAATCATTATATGCTCTAAAAAATATCAAAAACTTTTTTTAAATTAATTTTGTTGAAAATGGAACGGTCGGAAATTCGCACTATTATGAAGTATGAATTCTTACGTGGAACAACGCCATCGCAGACCGTGCGAAACATAGTGTATTTGGCTCTAGTGTTACTACGCAGCAGACAATATCAAATTGGTTCGCCAAATTTCGTACAGGTAACTTGAAAACCAAAAAAAAAAAAACTAGCTCATCGATCACAGCAGAAATATACTGCAACTGGACGAAATGATGCAAAAACTTAAAGAAAAACAACCTAGATTGGTCAACAGATCGACTCCTATCTTATTGCATGATAACGCTAGACCACACACTGCACAAATGACTGTGGCAAAACTACAGGAATTGCAGTTGAAACTTCTTCATCATCCTCCATACTCACCTGACCTAGCCCCAACTGACTACCACTTCTTCCGCAATTTGGTCAACTTTTTAATAGGAAAACAGTTTAATTCCGACAATGCTGTAAAACTGGCCTTCCAGGAATTCATTGACTCTCGTCCGCCAGGGTTTTATACCACCGGCCTGAACAACCTGCCGCTTAAATGGCAAAAGTGCATAGACTATATGGGTGCATACTTTGATGAATAAAATAATTCTTTATATTTGTAAGTTATCAACCAACTTTGCCTTTTTTTCTACAAATTTCATCCTTGACGACCTAATACCTTACTCAGGGTCGCCATAACCGGGGAGTGCACCGTACTCGAACGGTAATTTATCAGGAAAGTCTGCCGACAGGAACTTCAAACTTATGTTCAGCTGGTTGCCTACATTCCATCGCGTATATTCCGAAATGTCAGTAATATCGGCAAGAGTTCATATTCACATGAATTGCTTTTAGGGCTGTCCGAAAGAGTTGGAGGGGAGACGGATAATTAAATAAGAAAATTAAAAATATGTAATACTGAAACTAATTTTATGTTTATTTAGAATTAAAAATTAATTTTAATGTTATTTTATGATTTTAATGTTATTTAACATACCTTTATAAATTTTATATATAGCGGTTCTTTTCAAAATAAAATCTCCTTTCTCCCCTACTCCTCTATCGGTCAGCACTATACGCAATTCAAGTGAATATGAACTCTTGCTGCACATTGGCAACTTCTTATTACGTCACGGCGTCATTTGCTTTGTGACATGTATGAGTTTTAAAACTGCACGCATCTTCTTTCGTGAATAATTTTCCAAAATAAATTGGAAAATAGTGTAAAAAAAAGTGAAATTTGTAGAGAAGATGATGAATAAATAATTTTAAAGGGCAGTGAAATAAAAATTAAACAATTTAAATAGTAATTATTAAGAAAGTCGAGAAAAAAATGTTGGAGATCTTGAATGCCTCAAATACTTTGGAAATATACAAAAATAGGTAAGTGTTCATTTATTTCAAAATGTGAAGGCCTTAATATGTAAAATTTTGGGGGTTTTTGTAGTATTTTTGGATATTTTTTATAATATTACTTTGTTATATTTTATTAATTTTTTGCGTTGCAAAAATCGAGTTCATTAATTTGTACATTCTTGTGGGATTATAAAGATAAGGAATTCAAGTCATTAGTGAAAATAACATTGAAATATACAGTTTAATAAATGCAGGTGTTTATTCAATAAATTTAGCTTGCAATTTTTAAAGATAATTTAAAAAAATATATAACATAAATTTATTGCCAAATATTTTGTGTCTTTCTGTTTTTATTTATAATAACCATGGAATACATTTTTTCCTCTTTAAAATAATTTATTTCCAGTCTCAAATTATTTAAAAGTGATTTTACATAATTTTTTTGATTTTCGGTAAGTTTTTTCAACTCATTATTGATGTTATTCAACAATTATAGTAGGCGCTCGGTTATGTTAGTTAATAGAAATTAGGGGCGCAGAATTAATTTCATGTTTATAGTGCATTAAAATATTTTTGGCACCTAGGCATTTTACTATTGCATTTTCTGTGCATTTTCGCAATACCAGTAAGTTATCAATATCGAAAACATATCTTTGGTTCCAATGAATATTCTTATTAAATACTACTACAGTCTCCAAACTTATTTAACTGTTCATGATTATTTTCATAGTCTTCAGTTATTATCATCACATAGAACTCTATTTTTAGAACCTAAAGTGTTAAATTTTGACTGTTTAGTAGATGGTTCATTTGAGTATTCACTTAACCGAGTGTACTGGTATTAATTATAAAAGTTTATAATTGTTATATTTCTATTTTCTAATTGTTAACGGAATTTGTAGGTCTCCCATATTTGTGACATCTTGATTTTTGAGCCTCAAATCTTTCGTTTATTTGGATAAACCAATGTTCCATCGTGATTAAGGTTGTGCCAGCATTCTTAAAGAAGAATTTTCCAACAGTGTGCAGATATGGAGACTTAAAAAGCCATCGGATGAAGGAAGCCGAGGACAGGGACGAAATTGTGTTAGATGGGAGTTAGAAGTGGATAAGCAGAAGGATTTCTAGGAGATTCTGCGACAGAGGTAAACAAGCTTTTTGTTATTTTTATTTTGGAACTTTCTTGAATCTCTAATTCAAATTTGGATTAACTCAAAAACGGTCTTAGGTTCAAAGTTCCGAGAAACATTTGAGTTCTCATTTTGGAGACGGACTTTCCTAGAAATTCTGAGATAGACGCTGGATTCAAAATTCAGACACAGATGCGGATTTCAATTCAATATTAAAATTTTTTCATATGTATGTATGAGCAAGGCAACTTTACAATTAAATTTTCAAAAAATTCAAAAGTAAATCTTAAAGAGTTACATTTTTACCTTATTGAAGGAGGAGCCCACATATTTAAAAATCAATACCTTCTATTTAAATCAGTTATTATTATTATATTTTATTTTAATGTAAGATATTTGTTTTAGGAGTAATTGGGCGCTGCAAACTTCAGCATCTTCATGGGGGAGTTTATTGTTCTCTACAAGTGGAGAGTGGACTTTCTCTCGTGGAGTTTTGGGTCGAGGATGGAGTACGTGCGATCGAGGGACTGTTTGGGGTCGCGACCCGGGGCCTCCTGACCTGGAGACCGGAGTTGGACTCGCGTGCCATGCGTCAGATCGTACTCTCCCACATTCAGAGATGGTTCACTAACGTACCTGGGTTCTGGCTATCCTTCAACCCTTCGGAGGAGCGCCCTTAAAGGATTAACCTGAATAACCGGCATTATCGCCGCCAGTGGAAAGCTTTATTTCTAGTGAAAATTACTTATAGTTATTGTACTTGGTAATCTACTTTTGCCGCCATCTCGATTCTACCGTGGCTATTAATATAGATGCTGCGGATAAAAATGATTTATTTTATGTAAAGAATACTTATACCAAGTGGCATTTCATTATCATCAAGTATAATATTTTTCGACAAAGGCTCTATACTATAAACAAACATGTCGAAAAAAATGTTGTCGTATTATTTGAACATTTCTACACAATAATATATAAATATAAAAAATATTTGAAACCCACAAATATATTTAAAAAATTACAGAACATTGTTGTGTGATACCTATTATTAAGTTATTGAGCAATAACATTTTTACAATAATTTTTTCTACAATCAAAAATATCCTACTAGATAGATAAAAGTACTGTGCAAAATTTGATGTATAGATTGTCACTAATTTTATTTTAGATTGTTAGTTTTGTATAAGAAACTAATAATCTCTAGGGGTTGTACGTAGCGTTAAGGGAGATTATTTCTGATTTCAACTCAAAATATTTTCAATTTGTTTTTAAATACGATTTATTCAATATGGATGATTTTGATTTATTCACAAAATGATCGATGCTGTCTAATCTTTTAGAATTTGCTCTAAAACCAATTTATAAAATCCAGTCTGTTTGAATATTTAGAATGAATCTAAATTTTGAACTGATTTGGAAACTAATCACTAATCATCCATTTTGTTCTTTTTTTTTTTAGATTTAAATATTGGAAATTAATCGATAGGTTTTGTTTTTTTAATATTTAAAATGAATTAGTAAATCATATCTAATTTTTTAAAAATATTTAGTTGGATAAAATATTTGGCGCACAGCAATTATGGCTATTTGTGGTTTTTTTAAATTCAAACTTAATTGATTAATTTAAATGGATTAAAGGTAACATCCATTTTTTATTTTTAAATTAATTTGGGAACTAATTGAACTGTATTGAAATTTTGTAGGACTTCAGTTAGATAAAATATTTGGCATTAGACTCAGGTTCAATCCCCGGACACTTCTGCGGAATTAACATTCCACACTCCTGTGCACTCAGCTCAGGGGTTGACTCAGCTCTTATTTCATTATTAAAATTAGTAATAACAGATATAATAAGACCGGAAACGTCATCTAGACGTTGAGAACTTTTTATTTGTTTATTATTTATTTATTTATTTGATAATTTAATATTTTTATTTATTTAAAGTTGTAGATTGAAAGGTGCCCTTTTCAAGTATTTTAAGAAGTTGTTATTATCTTTTATATTTTTCGAATAAATGTATTTTTAAAATATACATATAGTGGGGTAGTCGAAAAATGGCTATAGCTCTTGTGATCGTATCTCAAAAATTTTGAAAAAATCAGAAATAATAGACTGAAATCTTCTCTTTTCAAAAATTTACAACTAAAATTTTTATCTTCTTTAGTTTTTTAGAAATTAAATTTTTAACGAACACATGTTTACTAAAAGAGCGGTAGTTCTGTTTGTGGTGCCCCAAAAAATGTTAAAAAAATAATATCAATAGAAAAAGATTGGGGATTTACATATATTTTATAAAAATTGATTTATCTTTTTCAGTTTTTGAAATATAGTGTCATTTGTAAAAGGGTTTCAAGCTGCGAAAATGGTACCCCAAAAAAATGGAAAAAAATCATACTTATAGACTAAAGCTTTTTCTTTTCAAAAACATTAATAGTTTTTTTTTATCTTTTTCAGTTTTTGCTAAAATTCAATTTTAACGTAAGAGAATTGCGTTTTTATGTTGTTAGTTTATAAATTAATTTTAGTTATTAATATTTTAAAATGGTACCACAAATATTCGTATCATTATATTTATTTATATGCAAATTGTACCCCATTATAACATGTATATTTGTATTTTACAATTTATTTATTAATAAAAATATTGAAATAATTTTGTGTTTTCATCCAACAACCTATACCACTCTTAATGTTTCAGGACATTAGAAAAAAGGCTGAAATAAGTAAGTATGAATGAGATATTTAAATATTATATTTAAAAAAATCTGGTAGAGAGGAATTGAAATTTAATCAAATTGGCAATTGAACCGACGTTCCTATTAATAGGCAATCGTTTTACCACACAGCCACATAATTTTTAGGTCTCTAATAAAATATTACCCTCCTTCATAAGAATTTTTAAAATACAGTGGAATGTAGTTTTTTTTGTTTCGTTATGATACCACCAATTCAACATCCTCGTACTCCGGGTTGCATAGATATAGTAAAGTCAACTCGCTAGTTAATAACTCAGGAACTATAAGGGCTAGCGACTCCAGATTCATTACACCCCTTCATAAGGACCCTTAGTATAAGCTATCAAAATTTCATGCCTCTTATCTCTTAAGGGAGGCGTGTTATTAAGTATTTTTTATATCTCGCAACCCTTAAGAGTTAGGTGGTTGTTTTTATGTAAATACGTACTATAGGACCTTAGAACCCTACAGCCCAAATGAGAGCCCTACAACTCCTCTAGTTGTCCAGATATTAATAAAATAAAATTCACTATGTCTCAAAACACCCTGAATTTTACGCCCTTAAACCGTCGATTAACAATTTTTATTTATCTTAAAAAAAATTCAGGGGGTTGAAATTAAGGGATGAAACTAAGAGATGGCATTGATGATGTGCTCTAGTGGCCCTATATGCCATTGCACTATCCCCATGTATCGGGTTACGTTTCACGTCTAAAAACACGGTTTTGTACAAAATTTTAGAAAAAATTTTTAGCTACCAGGATACCAGGAGAGCCGAGAGGTGTAAATTGGTTTTTAGGGATTATCTCGTGAACTACAAAGGGTAGGACGTCCAGATTTGGAAGGCACCTTCATTAGGGTCCGTTCTATTATCTATTAGAGTTTCAACCCTCTAGCCCTTAAGGGTAGGAAGTTATTAAGTGTTTTTTATATCTCACAACCCTTAAGAGTTAGGTGGTTGATTTTTGGTACGTACGTACTACAGAACCTTAGGATCCTACAGCCCAAATGGGAGCCCTACAACTCCTCTAGTTGTCGAGATATTCACGTCTAAAAACACGTTTTCACGTAAAAATTAGAAACAAGGTTTCACGTAAAAAAAAAACGAATCATAAATGTGAGTGGGGGGGGGTTACACACCGCAAAATATGCGGAGTCTTGGATTTCAGGTGGTATGAAAGGGGGATAAAAAACACGTTAAAAACTCCAAATTCTGAAGCCCTGAGGCGCTAGAGTCAAAAAACTAAAATATTTCCCTTAAGGGTAGGAAGTTATTAAGTGTTTTTTATATCTCACAACCCTTAAGAGTTAGGTGGTTGGTATTCAGTAGGTAGGCAGTTCATGACCTAGAGACCCTCTACCCTTCAAGGGTTCCCTACAACCCTTACGGTTTTTGAGATATTTAATTTTTAATTTTCAGTGACGTCACATATTAGACCAAAATTTTAATTTTATTTTTAATATTTCGACAACTAGAGTATCGGGTAACGTTTCACGTCTAAAAACACGGTTTTGTTCATAAATTTTAAAAAAAAAATTACCTACCAGGATACCAGGAGAGCCGGGAGGTGTAAATTGGTTTTTAGGGATTATCTCGTGAACTACAAGGGGTAGGACGTCCAGATTTGGAAGGCACCTTCATTAGGGTCCGTTCTATTATCTATTAGAGTTTCAACCCTCTAGCTTTTAAGGGTAGGAAGTTATTAAGTGTTTTTTATATCTCACAACCCTTAAAAGTTAGGTGGTTGATTTTTGGTACGTACGTACTACAGAACCTTAGGACCCTACAGCCCAAATGGGAGCCCTACAACTCCTCTAGTTGTCGAGATATTAATAAAATAATTGTTAAAATATTATATAAAATTAAAATATTAAAATATTAGTTAAATGCTCAGAATGGTCGATAGATGGCGCTAGTAGTCGCCAAATCGTATACAATGAGTTGGGAAGGGTGTCTACAGACTTACCATATCAAGGGTGATATTCTGTGATCAAGGACTACTCCCTTTGCTTAACTAAATATATACATTAATACTTACTCTTTACTTTCTCGTCATCTGAAAGAGAAAAACAACCCCAGAAAGGATTTATTAGGTGGGTAGTTATTGAAATAATAATGCAGATTATTTTATATATATTTATTAAAAATAAAGCAAATACAGAGATTAATAACAAAGGAACAAGGATGCAGTTTTTTATTTCAAGATCATTCTTTCATCCACGTATTTATTCCCACATTCAGCAGTCTCATTGGATAGGAATGCATGGGAGAATAATTCTTTCATGCATTTCTTTCCACATTTAGCGCATCTCTCATTCCACAATTATTCTTATTTGAATAAGAATGCATGGGAGAATAATTCTTTCATGCATTTCTTTCCACATTTAGCGCATTTCTTTCCACATTTAGCGCATTTCTCATTCCACAATCATTCTTATTTGAATAGGAATGTATGGGAGAATAATTCTTCCATGCATTTCTTTCCATATTTAGCGCAAACACTCATTCCAAAATCATTTTCTCATTTAAATAGGAAAACATGGGAAAATGAATAATATTTTTCCATGCATTACTATCCACGTGCATCAAAGTCTTTCATTCTCCAGTTATTTTCAATCATTTTTCTCCCCACTCAACTCAGTTTAACTTATTGTCACTTGATTTTCTCATCATTTATTCATCCATTCATTTTTCCTCACTCTTTTTGTTTGCTTTTATTCATTCATTCTTTCTCAATCATATTTTTTTCCAATCTTTATTTAGTGCCTCTCCACATCAACAAACACATTGTTACTTTTTACATAAACAATAATTTTTACAAAATATATTATATAATATAAATAAATACAATTTTTTATAATAATAAGGGAGATCATTTCAAATATTTCAACTCAAAATATTCTCAAATATTGTCCTTTCATATATTATTCCTTTTAAATATCGTGTTTTACTAATTGTTAATATCAATTTTACAAAATATGTAAAATTAATTTATCAACTAATCATATAATTTGTTTTTCAAAATATTTAAAATTAATTTGCCATCTAATCATAACGAATTTATTAGGGGCCTCGGGCCCCTTTCCTGGGTCCCAAAAAGACATACTTTTTGCATAATTTTTATCTCTCTTTAACACATTGTTGTAATGTAATTTCTAAGCTCATATTTCTTGGTTTAGTAATTCAAAAAGGGTTAGAGATATAGACCTGCGGTTTGAATTTTTGGATTTTTAGAGTCTTGTTTGCTTCATAAACAAAATTATGTTAACATACGTAAAACCATTTTAGCTTGGGAGCATTTTAAAAAGGATTCAAAATTTTCAAAAATACTAATTCAAAACCGGTTTGAGATTGAGAACTGACACGCTCGAATACACAGTCTGGTGTTCAAATATTGTACTAGGCACTCTAGTACTACTTGAAATTACATATGTTCTAGTGTTGAATTTTTGTTACAATGTCGATAGAAGTTGTGAGAAACTATAAAGGTAAAACAAATTGTAGTGTTTTTGGCTGTCATTCAAGACAGAACAAAGATAGGCATCTTAGTTTTTTCTTTTCTTAAGAAAAATGGAGGGAAACTTAATATTAAGTCCAGATTAGGAAAAGATTTCGTTATGTACAGGAGGAAGGTATGGGAATACCTATATTTTGAGTTGAAAAGTAACGAATGAACATTATTAATTAAATATCTCATAAACTATAAGGGTTGTTGGGCACCCTTGATGGTTGTAGGGTCTATAGGTCATGATGTACCTACGTACCGAAAACTAACCCTCTAACTCATAAGGGCTGTGAGATATAAAAAATGCTTAATAACACCCTAATCTTAAGAATTAGGGGGATGAAATTTTAATAGCATATGCTAAGGGCTCTCTTGAAGAGCTGTGCCAAATTTGGAGGCCCTAGCCTTTGTAGTTCCTGAGATAATCCCTAAAAGCTCTTAGCTACCTCTTTGCATTTCTCCTGGTCTCCTGGTACCAAATTGCCGGACACAATTCATTTTACTCGAATAAAACCGTGTTTCTTGTTTGCAGAACTAGCGTGTGGATTGCTGTATCTATGCAACCCGGAGCACAGAAGCGTTGAATTGGTGGTATCATAACGAAACAACTTGGTTGTGAAACAATTGTCAATTAAATAGGGACGTGGGTTCAAATCCCAATCTGATCAAATTTACATCCCTCTGTGCCACAGGGTTTTCAAACATTTTATTTAAATATCTCGTTCATACTTGCCTTATTTCCGTGTCCTGAAACATTAAAGGGGGCGCATGCATTCGATGTTTTTTTAAAAATATTTTGCTTATCAAAATACCGTTTTAAGCGATGATTTATTGAACAATATCTGATAACAGTTTATATAAATACTTTTATTTGTTTTAAATCCAATCGCTTTTGCGCAATTTTTTCGCATTTTGTTTTCGATTCTTAAGTTACGAGCGAGTGCTATTCCCGCGGTTTTTTGCTACATAACCTTAATTTGTTTTAAATAAGTTTTCTTTTTGAAATGTCTTCAAAGCAAAAAAAACTTGAAAAAGAAAAAATGGTAGTATTACAAGAAATAAATGATGTCCTGCTGGATATGTAAGTACAAAATTTTCATATGACAATAATTTTTTAAGTGACTATTTTTCAGAATCAGTGAACTTCGAGAATTAAACGAATTAACTGGTGAAAACTCTACATTTTCTAAGGAACTTGAAAAAGTATTGTTGTTGATAATTTAGCCTTGTGTCTTAGTTTTAATTTATTTGTTTACAGGCAGAAAATCAACTTTCTGTTGTCAAACAATCACTGCTTCCGAATGAATCAAAACTGTCGAAGTCGAAGAAGAAAAGTACGCAGATGGAAAAATCAAGAAACTCCACTTCCGTACAAATTATTTCTACAACACTTGACACCACAAATTAATAGTAATTAAGATAAAATAAACATTTATTAATATAAATTCTTGTTACAAAATGTCGTAAAAATATTTTATAAGTTTCCTAGCACCTTATTTTGTAATATATATATTCTTAATTATATTTTGTACATTTTTACAATTTTGATTCAGTTAACCAGCTAAACGTTTGTGGTTTTCTGTCTGCAGATGGGTTAATCATCACATTTATTATACTTGGGCGATCTTTTTTGCTCAAACATTCTTTAGCTGCATTTTGCAACTGCGGAATTGTTTTACAGAAATATCCTTTTTCGTTGAATAGATTCATCATATTTTCGTAATGTGTTTCAGCATTTAAAGCAGTTGGAGGTAACCTAAAATGAAAATCATATGAAATGTATCGATACCAAATATTAGACCGGAAAAGTAAAATTGACATAGCCTCCATTTTTATTAATATAGCTTGATTTTTCCTTGCGTAACCATATTTTATTAAATTATACACTTATCTCTGTCACTTATACTACTTTTCCACTAAGCCTGTCTATTAATACTTACATTTCTGCTGCATCACCAGAGCTCTGAATATCTTTAAAAGTATCCTTGTCAAATCCAGCATAAATTCCATTATTATTAACAACAACAATAACAATTGGCAATTGATATCTAAACATTGTTTCAATCTCCATTCCTGAAAATCCAAAAGCAGAATCTCCCTCTACGCATACAACTTTTTTGTTTGGTGCGTAAGTCTTGCACCACATAGCTGCTGCAATAGCCATTCCAGGACCAACACCCATAGTTCCAAATGTTCCAGCATCCAGACGGTGTCTTGGAAGGATATTTAATAGCATAGATCTTCCAATATCCATTGTATTAGCGCCTTCGCTAACTATTATACAATCAGAAGGAAGAACTTTTTGCAGATGATGAAAAACTGCGTAATAATTTAATGGTGGTTCAGTTTCGTTCGACATATTCTAAAAATAAAAAGTAGAAATAAGATAAGACGCACGTCGCGAGAATTACTTTAAAGGGGTTGTCATCTTTTTTTTTTATGATTTTACAAGGGGTATTTTAAAATAACATTTTTTAAGAATTCAGATAGTAAAATAAAATTAGAAACCTTTCGTTTCAGCACGTACACTTAAGAAATATATTTTTAAATGGTTCATTGTTCAAGGAGACATTTGTTCAGAGTTATTGCTTAATAACTTTGAATACTAGCATCTTCTTGAACAAAGCTTAAACCCTTTTCCTAGAAATGCCTAGAAATGTTTTATAAAAACTCCTATCTCTCTGAAGACAGGAGCAGACAGTATTCGGTCCGGGTAGCGTTAAGATCTAAGTTGTTGAATTCGTAGAGGCACTGTGTCGGCATTCTGGTGGTCTATCTGATTCTATTTGTTTTAAACTTTTAATTATTTTAATATCTATATTTTAATCTTTTTGTAAATATTACTTTTAATAAATCAAATTCATTAATTTTAAACCGTCTTACTTAACGTGTGTAAACCTTCACCACTAAGAACTTAAGTGAACAGTTAAGATCCAGACTAATTTCAAGATGCCTGATCAGTCGGTTGGTAAGTACAAATACATATCATTTAATGCACATATCGTAATGATGAACCCTGGGTAACACACACGCCTACTACCCGAACTCCTTTAGTCAGAAATCTCATTTCAGTTTGAGATCCGACTTCATATGATATCACAGGCTCGCTACCTAGTGAATAATAAATGGTACGTTGTAAAGTAACGTATCTGGCTCGATACAGAATAAATGCCGGATAACTAGCAAAAATTCTTGTTAATAAGAAAAAGATTTCTTACCCAAACATTGGCTTTGTTAATTTTACATTTGTCATTAAGAGCTTTCCACCAATCACAATTATTTGACAATCTACAGTTCTTTGATTTCAATCCTTGGACTAGAGCTGAAACTGCAGGTTTCATGTCAGCCTGGATAGCTACTGCTGAAGGAATACTGTTATTTAATTCTTCAGCACAAATATCAATCTGAAAAATATCCAAAGAACAACATTTTTAGGATGAAATAAAACTTAAAAATAAAAATGAAATGTGAGATCAAATGTCGTGTGTTCAATTGACTTATGTTCATCTGTCGCTATGATAATATGTCACAGTGTTCATCTGTCGCATGTTAATCTGTACATGTTAAAGTATCGCATGTTAATCTGTCGTATGTTCAGATGTTGGAACACCGAAATTTATTGGTGAAACTGTTCTTACCTGAATAACCTTTACATTTGGGTCAAATCGTGGTGGTCTTCCAAAATGTAAAATCCAATTCAGCCTAGCACCTAACAGTAGTATAACATCAGCTTTCTGCAGCGCAAACGTTCTAGCAGAAGCTACACATTCCTTTGCATCATCTGGTACAACTCCTTTCCCCATAGGTGTCGCCAAAAACGGTAATCCAGTATAACTAATCAGGTCCCTTACTTCATTTTCCGCCCTGGCATATCCAGCACCTTTTCCAATAATAACCAGCGGTCTTTTTCCACTCATTAATAGTTTTACGGCACTGTTAATTAGTGTAGGATCGGGATAAATTAAAGGAGGTTGAGGAGTTAGATATTGGCGGGGGACTTTTTCTTCTAATATTTGAGCTTGCAGCATATTGCCGGGGAAATCAAGATAGGCAGCACCAGGTCGACCATAGGTGGTTAATCGCACTGCTTTTTCGACATGTTGAGGGATTAACTGAATACTTGGAGGACGTGCAGAATATTTTGAATAAGGGCGCGCCAGTTCCACCTTAAACAAAATTAAAAATATAATAAAAACACACAGTGTCATAGTAAACGCGGAACCCTATTAAAATTAAGTTTTGCTGAGCCCTGATATCGGTATTTCTTCCCGTGTAATTTTACATTTATTATTTTTTTATACAAGGTATTTATAATGTAGGATAGGTGCGTTCGGCATAACTGTGCAGTGTTAACTCTGTGTCGCTCAAGTTTTTTTGTCACGTGACCACTGTGCAGTTATTCTAACCTTTTTTTTTGTAAACAAATAAATTATGTGTGTTTGATTACATGAAGTCAGTGATGGGCGTTTACACGTAAACTTTAATTGTTTACGTTTACGTGTAAACTTATGTAAACAATTGGTAAACTTGTCAACAATGTAAACAATGTAAACTGTCAAATAATGAGGTTAGTTTTAGTTATTTATTACGAATAATAGAGATTTAATGAACAAGTATATTCAGTTCAAAACAATAAATTTATTAAAAAAATGGTGGGAAGAAACCGAAGGAATAGTTCTGAAGAACTAGGTTTTGTTTTAATGAAAGAAAATAAAAGAAAATATAGGGCGTTATGTAAAATTTGCAATGAATCTGTTCGTTATTAAAAAATATAGGCTGTTTTTCTTTAAGGTGAAATTTAATGTATTTTGTTAATAAAATTATTAGACTGAATTTTTTAAAGAAAAAAGTTTTTTATTTTTCATATTCATATTTACTAATTTGTATGCAAATTCGATTTTTATTAATATGTATATTGGCTTGTCCTAATTTTATATACCTACTTTTTCATTTAAAATCGTTTCATTAAAATTTTATTATTTATAAAAATGTATTGATAATGAGGTTCTGTAATTCAAAACAAGTGCGCATGTCTAAATCATTGTTTACATTGTTTACGTTGTTTACAAGAGTTTTTGTGTTTACTTTACATCATTGTTTACGCGTCAACAATGAGGTAACTTACATCATGTAACTTACGCGCCCATCACTGCATGAAGTCTGTCTCCTGCTACTTGTTTTGTACGATAATATAAAAATGACGCAAGGTTTTGGGATAAAAGCATCCCAAAAAAAAAAAAAGTAATATAAAAGAAATTTTATTTGATGAGGAAGACAATTCAGAAGAATTTTCCAAACCAGAAAATATTTTGGAAAAAGTGTTTGAATATGCAGAGAATATTGTTCCAAACATGACTACAAATCAATTTAAAGTACATTTCCACTTGTATCCAGAAAATTTTGAGTCTTTTTGAGTGTATTTACATGTTCCATCATGAGGTTCATGTCTATACTATTTATTTTGCAAATGCTGCAGGCATTAACAATGATATCTTGATTGTTTTCACTCATATTGTTTTGTAGAAATAATAACTTGTATCTGAATCACGATCTGAATTTGTGACGACTGTGCAACACAAACTGCACTGCACGATATTTGCCGAACGATCTTTGTGCAGCACAGAAAACACAGAAATTTTATGCCGAACGTTTCTTGTGTAGGCTATTCCAAACGTATATAGAGCAATTTTTGGGTGGGGCGTCTAAAAAATAAATCCTGAGGCCTTTTAGGAGCTCAGGATTTTAAAAATTTCAACAGCAGGTCTCTATCTCATGTAGATTTTGAGATACGGGCTTTCGAAAATGAAATATTTACAAATTTTCTATACTATACGTATCAAATAAAAGGCGTTAAGTCTATAGATTTCAAAAATTCAAACCGCAGGTCCTTATATTTTATTGTTCTTAAACTAGGATTTTTTTAAATTAAAAAAATATATATATAAATTAAAAATCACCAAAACAATTTATTTTAAAAGAAACTTTTTTAACTATTGAAAAAATCACGCAATTCGTAATATTTACTGAGCATTCTTAAATATTAGTAATAATAATTATCCAATTGCAGAGTACTAAACTGTGTAAATCTAGAAATTACTGTAGAAATAATAACCTGATTGCATTCTTGAAAACCTCCAAGTCCTTCATGATCTTGTGGTGCGCTTCCTCCAATAACAATCAAAGGCCAACAATTAATTTGTGCATTAGCCATCCCACCGAATACATGTAACAATCCAGGTCCCGAAACAGTCAAACAAACACCAGGTTTACCCGTTAAATAACCAATTGCTTGAGCTGCGTAACAAGCAGCTTGTTCATTTCGCATTCCTACATATTTGAGCCCAGCAGTTTGCATTGCCATTCCCAGTTCAATAACTGGGAATCCAACAATACCAAAAACAAACTCTATGCCCTAGAAAAAAATACATTGAGGTTAGAAAGTAATAAACTTGATCTGTCAATATGTCATTGTTAATTTTTATACCTGTTCTTTAAGGGCTTGTGCCAAAACCGTATTACCATTTACTTCAGACATTGTTGTTGATGATTATGTCAGAAAATTACCAAAACATGCACAGTCACTTTGTTTATATTAAACTGAACTGGATTTTTAAGAATGTTATCTACGTCTAAAGTTTTTGTAGCAAAAAAACATCATTTATCTTGACATGAACTCTTAAACATGGACCTTGATAGCTAGGAATTATCTTCTACTTAACCGGTACTGTTATATTAAATAAAAAGTAAATATTTGACATTGAAAGTAATTTTATATTTGTGTGCCTTATAACATACTTCCTAAACACACCGATGTGTGCGGCACTGCCTACGTTACAGGCGCAAAGCAATATTTTTAAAAATGTTGGAGTACTCTTGACGTTTTTGGCGTAGAATTTATTTTGGTGACTTTAGTAATGTTTGTGTTACTTCATTTCATATCAACATGTCAGCTGTGAATGACCGCCATCACAAAGTAATTGTTTAATTTATACTGCTTTATCAAAAAATCTCTCAAATAAAAATTGTTAGTTATTGCTTTTTAGCAACTTTTGTTTGTGAATTTTTTCGAAATATTTCTCTGTTGTGAAATATTCGCAAAAATCTTAAAACCGACACGGGTAAACTCCCATTTTTAGTTGACCGTTTTTTACCAAAAGTTGATCAACTCGTTCCATTGATGTCAAAAGCTTAAATATGAAGTTTCATAAAAAGCCTTTTAGCCGAATTTGCTCTGCACGTTTACACGGACCGGCCGACAAACAGACATCATGCTAAAAATAGTCAAAACGTTGTGTAGGGACCTCAATTCGTGGAGATCCATCGAAATCTCAAAATGTCAAAATCGGTATGATCACAATACTTCCCTTATACCATGTGTTCAAAAAGAAATTACATAGGGGTTGGCAGTGGAAAAATAAATTAATGTCTACTGCAAGCTTTATATAACAATTGACTGATTGATTTCTATTAATTTTCAATAGAAACTTATGGCAACAACAGTGATGACAGTTAATTAATTGACAGTTAAAGCTTGCAGTACACATTATTTTATTTTTCTACAGCCAACCCTTATGTAATTTCTTTTTGAACACAAAAAGATGGCTGTCAGTAAAAATATGCGGTACTGCCTATTATATAGTTGTAATTCAATGAAAAACCAATTATTTTAAAATATTTTTTTAATTAAAACTAATTTTTACATTAAAAACTGTCTTACATATTTAAGAAACTAAAAAATAAATATATACATTAACGATTAATTAATACATTAAAAGTATTGGTCATAATCTATATATCTTTACTGAGATCCTTGAAATGCAATATTCTAACCATT
Source organism: Liopterus haemorrhoidalis (assembly GCA_963971575.1). Lineage (NCBI taxonomy): Eukaryota > Metazoa > Arthropoda > Insecta > Coleoptera > Dytiscidae > Liopterus > Liopterus haemorrhoidalis. The sequence goes on from OZ020619.1 coordinate 42,725,024, forward strand.
GGTATTAAAAATATATCTCTTATTGCAGAATCTATTCTGTAAAAATTCTTCTAGTAACTTTTTCGTTGTTACTATTTCTTCATTTATTATGACACAACTTTTTCTAAACTAAATACTGTTTATATTTTGGTATTTTCTTCTTTCTCTTCAACTACTTCAGTAACTGTAAACCTGTCTTTTTTATCTCCATTCTCATCTTTACCATTTTCCGATTTACTGTCATACGCCATATTAACTTGACCCTGATTTTCAATAGTTGGCGTTTGAGGTATTATATTCCAAGGTTGTATTTGTCCAGATCCAAAAATAAAAAATACAATACCACTTGCTATGTAAACAGTGGCACCTATCATAAATATAATCTGCCACTCTGCCATGCCATTCTGAAAATTAAAATTGTGTTTAAAAATTGATGTGAAGTGTGAATTTTCACACATTTCAGGGTTTTGTAGGTATTTAATGAGTGTAAGAAGCCAACATAATACTGAATATTTAGGAATATTTGTTCTATAATCACATCAAAATCAACAGTTTTTTGATAATCATTTTTATTCGGTATTTGAGTACTAAGAGCATCCATTTAATTTTTATTAAAATCCCATATATAAGCATACCAAATTTCAACTTTCTATATTAAGCCGTTTGGCTACAATTTCTACCGTACAGACAGACACATGAGTGACGTTATAAGGGTGTTTTGGTGGTCATACCTACAAGACCCTAAAAATGGTAAAACTGCCATCTGTGTTTCCCAAAACACAATAAAATGCTACTTACATGATCCTTTGTTAAATATCCTGTTATCATTGGTGTAATAAAACCAGTAGTACCACCAATACAGTTAATGATTCCGTATAAAGTACCAGCGAAGTTTGGTGCTAAATCCTGTGAATTTTGTAGATTGGTAACAGTAGAAGCTCCATTAAATCCTAGGGAAAGAGTTATGCAAAGTACTGCCATAACAACATCACATCCGGTTAAAGTTTGCGCTAATAATAAACAACCCGGAATTATGTGAGCTGAAATAAGAAAAAGTTGTTGAATTTCCCCAACATTTTCAATTACATGTTATAAGAAAAACTCTTATAAAATGTTTACAATTTGAAACAAACAGAACTATTAAATATTAATATGTTTTATCATATGTTTTTATATTTGGTAATTTTTCAGTAATTACACAATGTAATCGAGTGCTATTTTTAATTTTAATTTGTTTTGAGAGTCCTAGAATTTCCTAAATATTAAACTATAATTTAACAGACAATTGGGTCTATTATCGATCTTTTGTGGTTAAAAATACTTGGTTAAAAATGCTGTATCTATATTAATATGATGTCAATAATTATTTATAAAATACTTACAAAAGACAACGAACCATTTTCTTATACCAGTGACTGTCAACCATTGTTTCCTTCTTACCAAATCACCGATAGAACCAAATATGAATCCAAAGAACATTCTTGCTAAATATGGCAAAGAAGCCAATCCTCCAGAATGAGATAAATTGAATCCAAGTACTTCAGCCATAAACTTAGGCCCTGCTGTCAGTAAAAAGTATAGGCCCCAAAGGTTACCATAATGCAAAACCGCAAGGCCCCAGAATGGAACTGAAGTGAAGATGTTTCTGTAAGGCGGAAGACGCTAAAACAAAAATATATATGTAATACATAAGGGATCAACAAGGAAAAACACTATCGAGATGGGAAATGGAAAGGAAGAAAATGTATGAATATTGTGGTTACTCAACAACAGCGATAAGGCTACAGAGAATGAATGGACAAGAACTGAGGTACGAAGTAACAATGCATGACATTCAACAAACGGAGGAGGAAACAAAAATAAAAGAACCAAAGTACAACAGCAAAATGAAAAGACCTGGACGCTGAGCAAACAATAATATTTGACAGAAAAGGAAAGTAGTAAGGTGACCAGACGTCCCGAATTTGCCGGGACAGTATCTGAGGCAATATCTGTCCCTAATTCGGGTTTTTAGTTCAGAATTTTAGAAAAGGTACTTATTTTCAATATTTATTTTAAATATATTTCAACTAAAATTATTTTTAGAGAACTTGAACTTAAAAAAAATCTACCGAAAGAGTATTTTCCTTGATGAACATCTTTTGGACAAGTGACAAGACTCAACTTGATGTAGACACATTAAAAGCAATATTACTGATTTAAGTAAATTTTGAGGAAAACTATGACGATTTTTATAAAATGCTTGAAAGCAAAAAAGAGCTACACAAAAAGATCAATAGTTGGAAAAATATAAATAGTTTTCTACTGAGTGATTTTAATGAAAAAGTTTTGAATTCATTTAAAAAAATACTGTGATTTTAATAATGTTCCTCTTAATAATATAAGCCAACTATCTGTGATTGGAAATTTTTATTTATTATAAATTGGAATGAGTATTATAAATGGAATATGTATTTAAAAAATCAATGAAACAATTATATTTGAATAATTATCCCCCCCCCCCTTCGATAAGCTCCCGTCCCGAATTTTGAACTAAAAAATATGGTCACCTTAAAAGTAGAGAGAAGAAAAAAGTGATAGCGAGATTTAGTGTGGAAATGAAGAGAGAGACAACAATTATTGGATGAAAGAGGAAGAAAGAACTTATAGAATGTGTAAGGAAGCCGAAGAGACAATCGAATATTTGTTGGAAGAATGTGGAGAAATAAGAAGTAGACCGCCGACCGGCGTAGCGTAGTGGTAACACATGTGTTCTGCGTTGCTAAGGTCTCGGTTTCGAATCCCGTTGAGGCATGGCATTTTTCAAAAATAAGTTTTGTCCTGGCTAATTGCCGCAGCAGCAAAGGCCATAAAAAAAAAAGTAGAACGGAAACGAGAAAATAAATTTTGGGGGAAACTGGAAGAGGGTATAAATGAATGAAATAAGTGGAAAATAGAAGAGAGGAAATTAAGGAAAGGAGTCAAAGACAGTAATATAAAGAGATAGAGTAGATTTTAAAAAGAAAATCGAAATTTATTTGAATGCCGTATAAATAAATAAATTTGTATATACTGACTCCCGAAATTGTCCTTGTGGACTAACAGGGGTATAAACATAATTTGGTTTTATAAAAATTTTTTCTTACCTTTGATTTGGTAACACTGTCGCCCAAACTTTTTTCGATAAACGCTAGTTCTTCTTTATCAATATTTTTATGTTCTCTTGGAGTATCACTGACCAAAAGGTACCAGATTCCGACCCATAATATACATAGTCCACCAGGTAGGTAAAAAGACCATACCCAACCCCAATTCTCGGAAATGGCACCCAAAATAGGCCATGTTATCACAGTTCCAAAAGTACCTCCAAGTAAGGCACTGGTGAATTTTCCTTTTTCCACTGGGGGAGCCCAACGTGATATTAAACAATGGAGACAAGGGTACACTACCCCCTAAAATAAAAGATATTTATTTATGAAAATAATAATAAAGAAAAACTATATACAGCCTTGGACAAATGTATGGAGCACCCATGCAGTTATAATATTACATCTAAATTTATCTACATTGTAACTTGTATATATTTGACAAAATGTTTTGAAAATATCATTAACACATTCTAAAAGACGTACGTCTAATCAGATAACCTAAAATGTAAACAGAGTTATGATAAATCTTGAAATACAAATGAGTATAGGCTCAGATCTGTTACGTTTTGTTTACATAAAATAAACAACTAGGCCTTGGATCATTATTACACATGCGTTTGAAGTGAACAATGTCTTCTTCATGTTTTATTGAACTCAAGTGAATATGTTTAATTATATTATGGCTAAAAAACGTGAACTCACCATGGCAGAAAGGAGTCAAATTGTATTGCTCCATTCACAAGAACAGTTGAAAAATTTCAAAAATAATTGAGTGTTCAAGAAAAGCCGTGCAAATTACCATCAAAAGGTTTCAAGAGACTGATACTTATGAAAACAGACCATAAACCGGAAGAAAAGGTGCAACCACTTCCAGAGATGATTGTTTTATAAAGAGAAGTGCTCTTCGTAAACGCTCAATATCGTCAAAAGAGCTGGCTGGTGATCTGTGAGAGCATAGGCAAATTAAAGTTTCTTCTAGAACAATTAGAAGACGTCTAGTGGAATCTAATTTGCATGGAAGAAGAGCTCGCCGCAAACAACTGTTGACCGAGCGACACAAAAAACTTCGCCTTGAGTGGGCCAAAAGACATTTAAATTGGACACCTGATGAATGAGCGAAAATCATTTGATCTGATGAGTCCAATATAGTAAGCATTGTAATGGTTTAACGTATTTACGAATTTAATATAAAAATAAATTTCTAAGCAATTATTTCACTAACAATATAAAATTTAATTTACTATAAATTTACGAAATTAAAGTTTGTTTTTTTCTTTTGTGGATCAGCTTATTGGACAACCTGGAGCCATCTTTGTAAGATGTAGGCTGGGTGAAGCTTTTCATCCTGACAGCATCATCCCTACGGTCAAATTTGGTGATGGTAGCATCATGATCTGGGGGTGCATGTTCGCCAGTGGCTTAGACGAAATCTTTTTGTGCGAGGAACGCATTATTCTGCTCTTTATATTAACCAATTGAACCCAAAACCAATTGAAGTAGATATGTAGCAATTACATTTATCACCTTCAATTAGTGGATTTGAAATCCAAAGGTTTATGGAATTATATATTCTTAAAACTTAATTCTGAACTGGAAAATTTAGAAAGAAAGAAGTGAATTTTATCTTCCCAGCGTAAGTGGACCGAAATTCGCAATCTTCAAAATGTAGATAAAGTTCTTTTCGAAGCTTGGAAACGTCTTCCAGAATCGTTCAATCTTTTAAAAAATTATGCTTTTGGGCTACTGACAATTTTCGGATCCACATATTACTGTAAGCAAATCTTTTCACATATGAAATTAATAAAGAGTCAGTTAAGAAGTAATCTTACTGAGCTGAAACTAGAGTGCTGCCTTAAGTTAAAGATTACTGAATATTCACCAAATATTGAAGTCTTATAGAACACTATACAGGAACAATCGTCCTATTAAAAAAATTATTATATTTTAATATACTGGCAACTACAATAGGTATCACAAACTAAATGTACAAGTAAATATTAATTTATTGTAATACTTGATTATTTTAAAACAAATAAACAATTTTTACGATTTTTTCTTAAATATAGCATATATTTTTTAGCGGCTCTTCCATATTATTGTGTTTTTTATCAATATAGATTTGGCTCTTTGTCACTGAAATGTTGCCAACCCCTGATCTAGAACGCTGTTATTTTCTACCGAAGCCATATAATTAAGGTCGTACCGACCAATTTAGAATATTTTGTAATTTTTGCCCCCCCCCCCCAAGCTGAAATCCTGGCTACGTCCCTGAATCAAGGTGTCTCTTGCACAAATGCAAATCAAAAGAATAATTGAAGAAAATTATTGTGGACGAATGGCTCAATGTACAATCCGATGTATGTAAAAAACTTGTGGACAGTATACCTAAAAGGGTACGTGCGGTAATTAAAGCACGAGGAGGTACCACAAAATATTAATAATTATGATTAAAGTTGTCATTAAAAGCTGTATTATTTTATTTACCATTTTTCCTGTAATAATCATATAAAACGTAGGGTGCTTCACACATTTATCCAAGACTGTATTATATATTTAATACTCACCCCAACGAACCCTAATATAAACCTAATAGCTATAACAAGTCCATAATGTATTGATGCTGCCGGTGGTGTTAGAATTGTCAACAGTCCAGATACAAATGCAGTGATTCCCACAACATGAGTAGGACCTATTCGTTCCGCCAAAAGTCCACCAGGAATGGCCGTCAAGATGTATCCCCAAAAATATGACCCTAGGATTAAACCTTGAATCTGTGGATTCCAATCATAACGGACTCCATACTAAAAATATTAAAATAAATAAATAACAAAATTTAAAGTAGATAAAAATCCAATTAACAGTAAATATTATGGTAATTTTTATGTAAAATATTATAAATAGTATTATAAATAATAAAATATTTATAGTTATTATTTTATTGAAAGAAGAATGTTATTTTGCATTCTTCCTTATCGAAGAAATTACTAGATTAATTTCTTTACGGCGAAAATAATTATCTAATATACACAATGGAAATATAAATTTTAAAGCTGTTCAATAAAAATTTATTTATTATCTTATAAAAAGTAAAATTTATAGACTTATATTCATAAAGCTTAATTGAATAACATTATTTATTTTTTGGATTTCGTAGATATAATCAACCATTCGAAAGTGTTGAAGAGTTCATTTACTTAGGAAGTAAGATAACAACGGATGTAAAAAGCAAAAGCAGAGCCGTGCTGAACAATTTTGGCGCCTGAGGCAGACCATATTAACGGCGACCTTCTAGAAACATTATGTATGATGCAAAAAAAAAAAAAACGTTCAAAATTAAAATGATAACCAAAAATGGAAACACCCTTCAAAATTTAAATGATTAGCAAAAAGTTGGCGCTCCTTTTTTGAGTTCTGGTGCCTCTTTTTGTAAAGATTCACTCGCCTCACCCTTGGTAAGGACCCGTGCAAAAGAGAATGAATGCGTCGAATAAATCAAGCAAAAATAGCATTTAATACAAAGAGAAATAGTTTCACATCTTAGATTAGAAATATAAGATTAAGAAAAAACTTGCTCAACGCTACGTTTAACCCCCCGAGATTTAATTTTTTTATACAAAACCAACAATCTGAAATAAAATTAGTAACAATATACATCAAATTTAGTACCGATTTTTTCTATCTAATAGAATATTTTACATTGTAGAAAAAAATGGTGTAAAAATGTTATCTCTTAATACTAGTTATCAGATAACAATGTTCTATAATTTTTTAAATATATTTGTGGGTTTTAAATAACTTATAATTATATAGTTTTGTTAGAAATGTTCAAATATCAGGTCGTCAAGGATGAAATTAAGTCCATAAATAATATTTAAAAAAAAAGATGAAATTTGTAGTTAATAATATTGCCAACTTTAACAGCTTATTATTTGATATTGGCTTAATATTTTACCGTTCTGTTTTTTTTTTTTTTTTTTGTTGGAAAGTTACACATCTTGCCTGTTTAAAGAAATTAATTTGTGCTCTAAAAAAAATCAAAAACTTAAAAAAAAATAATTGGTTGAACGGTCGGAAATTCGCACTATTATGAAGTATGAGTTCTTACGTGGAACTACGGCATCACAGACTGCGCGAAACATTAATAGTATATTTGGCTCTAGTGTTACTACTCAGCAGACAATATCAAATTGGTTCGCGAAATTTCGTACAGGTAACTTAAAAACCAAACAAAAAAAAAAAAAAAAACTGTATCATCGATCACAGCAGAAATATACTGCAACCAACAGGACGAAATGATGCAAATGAAAAAAAAAAAAACAGCCCAGGATGGTCAATAAATCGATCCTATCTTATTGCATGATAACGCTAGACCACATATTGCACAAATGACACAAACTACAGGAATTGGAGTTGGAACTTCTTTTAGCTCCCACTGACTACCACTTCTTCCGCAATTTGGACAACTTTTTAATAGGAAAACAGTTTAATTCCGACAATGCTGTAAAACTGGCCTTCCAGGAATTCATTGACTTTCGTCCACCAGGGTTTTATACCACCGGCCTGAACAACCTGCCGCTTAAATGGCAAAAGTGTATAGACAATATGGGTGCATACTTTGATGAATAAAATAATTCCTTATATTTGTAAGTTATCAACCAACTTTGCTTTTTTTTATACATATTTCATCATTGACGACCTAATAATACGTCAACATTTTTTTCGACATTATTGTTTATAGTCGTACCTTCGTCGAAAAATGATAATAATAGAATGCCATTTGGTACACGTATTCATTACGAAAATTAAATCATTTTACCCGCAGCACTTATATTGAAAACTGCAGCAAATATAAGCTGGAGGCGAATATTGAGAAGTGACATTACCGTTGGCGGCGCTGTAATACAAGGCAATATGGCTGAATTGTCTAGTATTCAGCTGTGAATATGCTAACAGGGAACAGGTTAATTTAAGCACAGTACATTTTTATTTTATGAAAATGTATCTATCGACATTCTAACAAAAAATCAACACTAGAAAATATGTAATAATTTCAAACAGTACTACAGTCGCGTAGTACAATATTTGCGTATCCGAGCGTGTCAGTTCTCAATAGGATACAGTACTACAAAATTTAAAAATATTGTAATTTTCTGCTTATTTATGACATGTAGTACATGCCATGTACACATTGGAAACAGTCAAAATAGAAATTTGTATTGCAGTATTATAAAAAATGCTTCAGTGTTCTTATCATTAATCACTAATTACTTATTCTTCCAACTTATTTGAAAGTGAAACGTGTTAAACATCTTAATTTAATTTTATTTGATTTTGTTCAATTATGTTCAGCTGAAAATTACTTACGTTATTAACCGGAGCAGCATCATGTTCTGAACTTGTGTTCATACTTTTCGCTGTACATTCCGGGACATGAGCTTTTCCAGTGTGTGCATCAGCAGTAGGTTCCACCATAGCTATGAGGTTGATGGACATATTTACTCTTAACATATAAGAGAAAAGACACGCCGTGAAAACCATGACGGCAACCACTGCCCTTGACGGAATGGCATCTATAGAAAAAATAAAAAGTAATCCATCGAACACTAACATCAAGTACAAACGAACAATTACAGCCAAAAACAAGAAATATTCCATAGCTGGTTTTGGTTGCAGACTTATGCATGCGCCGAAAAAGACAACGAAAAAATATTTAATTTTTCGTAATAATATTGTTATTAATATTTTGTTTGTATTTATTATTGTTTAAATTTTTACTATTTACTACTGCCAAGGTTTTCGAAGCGTAGTATTCTTATCTGTTATCATCTAAGTAAAATAAGCCAAGGTTTTCTTAAAGTTAACTTAATAACTAAATGATATTTAATCTTAGAATAAACTAATTCGTGCTAATAACATAAACATATAAATTACTGTGTTTCTAAATTACCACTGTTTAATTTTTAAACCAGATGTAAACCATTGCATACGTAGGTTTAATATACAAATCGTACACAGTGGCGTTACTACCTCCCGGGTTGACCGGGCAAGTCCCGAGGGTCCCGGCTTTGAGTGTTAAAATATAAAAAAAATATATTTTATGGACAAAACAAGTATTACCTACTCTCACCATAAAAGGCCGGGGATGAAGCCCCCGGCTTCTATTAGGAGAGTCATTCGGTTAAGCCGACCCAGCTCCTAGTTTAAGATATATCTATTGGGTTGTTTCATAAGTCCGTTTGATTTTTTTTCACCTTTTATTCAATAATATATACACTCTATAAAAAACTTTTATTATCAAATGTACTGTCCATTATTTTCTACTTTGGACAAAGGCTCAGGCAATTTCAAAATGCCATCTCTCCAGAAGGTTCCGTCTTTGCTCTCGAAAATTCTGTCCAGGTGAATTTTGATATCGTCCACAGATGCGAAATTTTTTCCGTTAAGGGAATTTTGTGGAAAGCAGAACAAATGGTAGTCGGATGGTGCGATGTCTGGACCATATGCTCCGACTACCATTTGTTCCGCTGTCTACAAATTCCCTTAACGGAAAAAAATTCGCATCTTTGGACGATATCAAAACTCACCTCTACAGATTTTTCGAGAGCAAAGGCGGAACCTTCTGGAGAGATGGCATTATGAAATTGCCCGAGCGTTTGTCCAAAGTGATAGAAAATAATGGACAGTACATTTGATAATAAAAGTTTTTTTTTTAGAATCTATATTTTATTAAATAAAAACTGAAAAAAAAACGAACGGACTTACGTAATAACCCAATATTTAATATACATTTATTTTATTTTAATATACTGAGTAATAAATAATTCAGTATACAAGAAAAAGAAAATACATTATGATGGTTGACTTTTATATTTCAGGATTTGAGATCAAAAACAATTATTTATCAACAAAATTGGCTTAATTGTTTTTCAAAACATTCACCATGAAGATCAATACACTTTTGCATGCGTTTGAACCAATTTTCGAAGCTTTTTTTCAACTCCGATTGAGTCTTTTTCCACTGCGATTCAAATTATGTGAGATCCAACGAAAACAAATCCTTTAGACGGCCAAATGTTCATGCAATAGTGAATGTATGCTGGTCCCACTAATGCCCAAGGATAACTCAATCTCACGATAAGTCACATGCCGATCTTGCAGTATCAGTTCACGCATAGCATCAATGTTTTCCGGAACAATCGATTTTGAACGACCTTCACGAAATTCGTCCTTAAGCGAACTACGGCCACGATTGAAGTCGGCAAACCATCGATAAACAGTAGTCCTTGATGGTGCTTCATCGCCAAAAGTCGAATTAAGTTCATGGATGCACTGTTGTTGGGTTAATCCACGTCGAAAGTAAAAAATAATCGCTCTAAAATGTTCACGATTTAATTTCATTTTTAGCCGGGAGTTTTTCAAGTTACTGTAAACAACACAAATAGCGCTCGTACGTCAAAACGTTCTGAGTACGTATACCGTCAAAATGTCAAACCTTACGATAGAAGCGTCAGTTGCCAGATGGCAGCACCAGTTTAGCGCAATCCCGAAATATAAGAGGCAACCCTTGTATACTAGCGTCGGCGAATCAGTGCAGTTACGTCACACGACGTAACAAACAATTGCATTGTTCCAAACAATACATTCGTTTGTTTCGTATTGTGACGTAACTGCACTGATTTGCCGACACTAGTATATTAATTTCTCGCGTGCAATTACTGGCACGCGTATACTAGGTTCACCACTCCTAAGGGAACCTATTATTATTTTAAACTAGTAATTAATTTAAATGTAACTTACTTCCACAAATAGCACCCTTGATAATCATTTTGGATTACAATTTTCAAAATATTATACTTCTAAATTTTGGTTCGGAAATCTCAAATGGGCAGCATCAAACCGATGTTTCCTGTAACAAAATTACTTATTAGAATTGAGATAAAGTGGAAATTAATATGAAAAATAAATAACTCTTACTTTACTTAAGTTTAATATCAGACTAAACCATACCTGCATATCGCAATATAATTTTTATTACAAAATTTATTGTTATGTAATATAAAAATCTAAACAACGATAAATTTTTAAAGAAATATGTGCATTTAAAGTTAATATTCTCTAAGAACAAGCACTAAAAGTTTTTTATGGTTTCGTAGGTATGATTAACGCCTAACTTAAGTACGTTTGGATATTGAATTTATCGGGTCCTTTTTCCTAAAATTGCTAATCATGAAAGTGGAGGGAGGAAACTTGAGTAACCGAGCGACAAAAAAAAAAAAGGAATGTTAAGTGACAAAAAAGGAATAATCGGTATTTCGAAAAACCAATACCGTTGTACAGTTGCATCACGGGCCCCTAAAATTTACGGGCGAGAGAAGAGGTCCTGGAAGACCAAGAATCGCCTAGTTCTCTCATCTGAGGAAATGGTTTCGAATTAAATTCGCAGAGCTAATACGGATGGCGGCGTGCAATATAAGCATTGTTATCAAGAAGAAGAAGATTAGCTCGTCAGTTGATGTTATTTGGCACGTGAGCACATAGAATTTCGCTACACCTGTCTTAAACCATAACCACAGCGATTGGTTTAAGCTTCTTATTACTTTCTCTTGGCCAGGCGACGTTGTCTATCAAATCTTCCTCTTAAATACCTCTTGCTTACATCGCGTCTATACATCTGAGGACAGCATCTTGTTAACAAAAAAGAAAGAGATGGTTTAAATTTACGGGCTTTAGGGAAATGCCTTATTGCCTATCCACCTGACGCAAAAAGTCATCTGAAACATCTGGTTTTAGCCAGTTGACAGCATGAGTGGTGCAGCATACAGAACGTCAAGTTGAGAATTATTAAGGGAAATGTTAAACCATGGGGTTCTTCATACAGTATTAACCGCAGGGAGGAAACCGCCATCACACGCCTCCATATAGGCCAGGGGTCGGCAACCTTTCAGTGACAAAGATCCAAATCTATATTGAAAACAAAAACAATAACATGGAAGAGCCGCTAAAAAATATATGCTATATTTAAGAAAAAAACGTAAAAATTGTTATTAATATATAATCTATAAATAAATTAATATTTACTTATACATTTAGTTTGTGATACCTATTGCACTTGCCAGTATATTACAATATAATAATTTTTTTACTGGGATGATTGCTATTTGCATAGTGTTCGATAAGACTTCAATATTTGGTAAATATTCAGTAATCTTTAACATAAGGCAGCATTCAAGTTTCAGGTCAGTAAGATTACTTCTTAACTGACTATTAATTTCATATGTGAAAAGACTTGCTCACAGTAATGCGTGGATCCGAAAATCGTCAGTAGTCCAAAAGCATAATTTTTTAAATGATTGAACGATTCTGGAAGACGATTCCAAGCTTCGAAAACAACTTTATCTACATCTTGAAGATTGCGAATTTCGGTCCACTTATGCTGGATAAAATAAACTTTTCTCTTTCTAAACTTTCCAGTTCAGAAATAAGTTTTAAGAATATATTATTCCATAAATCTTTGGATTTCAAATCCAATAATTGGAATGGTGATAAATGTAATTGCTGCATATCTGCTTCAATTGGTTTTGTCAAAAGAGCTAGTGTAACTTTATATTTTCTAAACTCTTTAAATCTTTCTCCAAAAGCTTAACATGTTAACAATAGTTTGTGCAAAAAAAATATTCCATTAATAACATTATTATTGTCCTTATGTTTTTGAAAATTAATAAAATGTAAAAATATTTCTGCACGTATATCATTCATCAGAAATTACTTCTTCTAAAAGGGAATATGCAGCAACTCGAGGAATTACCGGGCGTGAATTGCACCGTAAAACATCCTGAACAATACAAAACCTGTATAGTACAGGCAGAAAGTTGATAATTAAAAAATAAATTATATTAAAATAAAAACCAGCCAATTTTCAAAGAGCCACAATATTTTCTAAAAGAGCCGCAGGTTGCCGACCCCTGGTATAGGCTACTGTTGGTGGACCCATGAACACCTCCTTCGAGGTGAAAATTTAATACTACCCCCAAGCGGTAGGGTAAAACCGGTACAACAGGATTCGTTCGCAATATTGGCCAAGGCTCCAAATATTCTTTGCATCTAGACCCCCCCCCTATGGTAAAATCCGCCACAATCCATTTTTTTTTTTCAATTTCTATTTATTTTATTGAAAAATGTAATACCTTCATTTAAAAATTTTATGAAAATACTTTTGCATTTTTTTGAAAATTGCACTGAAAACCCAAACCTTGAATATTCCATAGAAACATCATTTAATTCCATTTTAATTTATCGAATTACCCCAACCAAGGTCATAGCGTGTAATAAAAGATATAATTTCTGAACTGTTCTAAAAAAGATGCTACAAAATGGTGACATATAACATGAAAATAGTATGTAAAAAAAATGTTGAGAATTAATAATATAAAATTATGAGAATCATGTAATAAATGACTAAAATATAATTTATAACATATTTAAATCATCTGTTGACATTTTATGTAATGTAATTGATACACTTATTTTTAACAATTTAAGTTGTTACTTTTATTTAACATTATTTAAACGAAGAACTTGGTTATTAAATTTGTAAGGCCATTGCCAATGAGAGTGTGCCCACCCCTCCGAGTAATTATCTTACCCTTATAAATCAATTTTGTATTGAGGGCCTTCCCAAGAAAAATTCCACGGTGCGCGTCTGTTCTCAGCTTTCAACCTTTCTGAAGTAAAAAGCCATTCCAACAAAAACCCTATAAAAATAACATGGAAGAAGCCGCAATTTTTATTTTATTTGAAAAAAATTGTAAAAAATCATTAATTTTTTTTAAATTTTTAGTGGAATATCAAATGGAAGCTCTTAGCCATGTCGGACTCGCTCCTTCCTCTGAGAATTTTGAAAAAAGTTGGGAAAATTTTTTACAACAAAATACTCAAAGATAGATAGATAAACAGAAATACTCAAAATACCTCACAATTACCCGTTAATTATCCACTGCGAGTAGTAGGTACAATGATGATGAGTTGGGCAGCGAACATCTGGGTATCCATCCTCATTTAGAGCTTTACAATATTTTAAAATTTATAATCTTTGTTACCGTAAAAGTACCGTAAAACAGCTAGCTATGCAATAAAAAGCTCATTACATCTGGATTTCTTGTTCGGTGTTTGAAAGTAAGTGAAACTGTTAAGACATTCGATAACGACAATACCAAAAAAACGTTTTAAATTACAAGAATTCAAAGTAATCAGTGAAACTGAATTTAAATAACATTTGTCAACATTTACTTTTTATTTACTGCAAAATAAGAAAAACTTTACAACCATTTAGATTAATTATCTTACTTAAAAAAGTATAAAAATAACAAATTTTTTAAAGGATATTTGACCAAGTAAACTTAAAAGAAATCAGAGGGTATACAGCTTACAAAACTAACTTGAGAGGGAGTGCCAATACACAGTTTCGTACAAGCATAGGGTATATCCTATTCATTCGAAACAAAGCAGAAGGTATTTATTTCAGGTTTGTATAGTCATAAATAGACCTGGCAAAAGTATTTCAAATACCAAATACCGATCAAAGTATCCAGATCAAGTATTCAAAGTATCCATAGTACCAGATCAAGTAATTGACATATCTAATAATTTAAATATATTTGAAATACTAGAAGTATTTTAAATAGTATAGGCTAATTGTCTTAGTAGCAAAGGCCAGAAAAATAAAAAAAATACTGTAAATGCAAATGAAAAACTAGAAGTACTTCAAAAACTGCTTGAATTGCTCTAGCATTTGAAATAAAAGTATTTCAAATACGAAAATTATTTGAATTATCCAAAATATTTGAAATTTCAAATAAAGATATATTTTAATACATAATCTAGATCCAGGAATTCATGGCGGAAAACATGGTGAGATCAGCTAACCCAGTGGTTCCCAAACTTTTTCGGTTCCAGGTGCCCTTAATGTATTAAAATTTTCCCGCTCAAGTCAATACATTCAATCAGAGCCGTAGCAATGTATTCGGCGGCCTTGGCAAATTAAGTAAATTGATAAAATTTACTTCCCCAAAAGCAAATGAAGAGCAAAAAAAAAGCCCTGGGTCTTCGCGGCGCACAGTTTGGGAAACGCTGAGCTAACCAAAGATTTAACAAGTATTGGTATACAGGATACATGGAAAGATATAACAATTAACATATCACGATGGAGGACTTATGTGAGTGAGACCAAAAGTCAATCCAACTGACAGTCCTCAAAGAAAAAGAATATGGAACCAAAATCAATACATTAAGAATTAAAATGAGTAATAATTGTTTTAAAAATAAATAAGAAGAAAAATTTAATAAAAACCTCTGACACTTATAAGCAGGGCTTCGAACCGGAACTGAACCGAAAACCGAAAACCGAAAAAAACCGTTATTTTTGTCGGAACGAAAACCGGAACTGAACCGAAAAAAAATATCGGTTTATTTCGGTTCAGATAACGTTTATGTGAATGAATATAAAATACATTTTATTTAAGATTATTTTTTAAACTGATGAGCAGAAAAAAATCGTAATTCGTAATTTTTTAACTGATAATTTAAAAAATGCGCTTCTAATATTTCGGGGGAGGGGGGTTGAACGCCCAGAACTCCCTCCTGGCAGCGACCTTGGTAATATTATCACAGAATAAGGAATAAAATGTTCTTCTAAATTATAGTAGAAAATAAATTTCTAATATATATAAAAGCATTTAAAAATGTATCACTCGGAACTGAACCGAAAACCGAAAAAAACCGTTATTTTTGCCGGAACGAAAACCGGAACCGAACCGATATATATATTTTTAATTGAACCGGAACGAAAACCGGAACGAAAAAAATAACGGTTCGAAGCCCTGCTTATAAGCCTATATAGGTGTTGGGATCGTGTTATTTTATTTATTTTTTATTAAGAAGAAAAATATAAAAAATCTGGTAAATTATTACGGTATTAAATAATCTGTTCCAAGTTTTCACGTAGGTGAAATAAGGGGTGAAATCTAGGGGAGATTTGAAATACTAGGGAAATATTTGAAATATTAGGAACGTATTTGAAATACTAGAGAAATATTTTAAATGCTAGGAAGTATTTGAAAGGCTTGTAAAATATTTTAAATAGTGACGTTTAACAAATACCACCGAGATAGTATTTGCAAATCCAAATACCAATAACATTTTTTTGAAGTATTTGAAATAAAATATTTCAAATACCAGAAAACAATTGAAATACTTTTTTAAATAGTTTATTTGAAATCTTCTCAGCTCTGGTCGTAAACAGGTGAAGAGCACCCAAAGCTATAAACCAGTTAATTTACCTAAACCAAGCCCAGTTATGCAACATATCTACAACTCCTCCCCACATAGAGTTCTTAACAATCTAACTACGATGGTACGTTTCGGAAGAGTTATCCGGACAAACTTTGCGATTTTATTTGCAATGAATGTTACAATATTTAAGTGACGTCCGAGAAATGTAAAAGTGTGCCATTTATTCTGGAATATTCTACGATTCTTTAGAACAGAAGAGAAAGAAAGTACTAACCTACTTTTCGTATAAATTTGCACCAAAATATATTAACAACAAATTGTACAAATATTATTAGTAAGTAACATTTACCTGACGCAACGCTAATCTAATGATAACAAACTTTAGTTACTAACAACAATGCCATTATTTACAAATACCGATATTATTATTAATTGTAGATTATTACAGTATTTTCCAGGAAATAAAGAATAATATTTTTTCCATTTGTCGGTTAGCATCGGCGTAAGAGTCTCTTCGAGTTATTTTTTTAACATTCACGATTTTTTAAAAGTTAGCTCCCCTTCGACAAATTTCAGGATACACTCCTGTATTATAGATTGCAATCTTAAGGGCAGGGTACAGGGCCAGCCTCATAGTTAAGTTGGTAAGGCAACCATCTCTGGCGCTGAATTGGAATAGGCGTCAAAAAGAATTACGCATTTTTTTTTATCGCTAGATATCTCAAAATTTTGAGTTTTACTTGATCTGTTCAAAATCACTGACACAGGTGGCTGGTTACATCTAGTAATATAGTCGGATTGGTGATAGGTGACTGTTACATGTATGTATCAAGTAGTGCATTCATATAATAATCTAGTTACCATTTTTCAGCGATTTTAAAAATGTTTTTTGTTATTTGTCTTAGCTGTCAGTGTCGGTTAATAATATTAATTAATAGAGCTTGCGGCCAGTTATCAAATTCACAAACTTTAATTTCAAAACTGCTTGAATATTTTAGTTCCGAAAAAGAGAACAATGGGCCACTTATTTCTCCAGTCCATCGGAATCAACAATTCGTAGAATTATAAAATGTAATAAATCTGAACTTCTCACTAACAAAATCACGAGAAAACGAAGGAAATTAAAATCTGAACCAGTTTATTTTATTGATACATTGGCACAAACGTATCGTCATGAAGTACTCCTTATCACTGCCAGTTTAACCCCATTGAACTAATTTGGGGTATAACAAAAAATTATTATGATAGACATATTGGTCAAAACGGATATAGTGATAACGAAGTTTTTAAAAAGGGGCAAGTAGCCTGTGATCAAATTAGTTGTGAAACTTGGGCAAAATCTGTTAAAAAAATCGAAAATTTAATAAATGAATGGTGGGAAAGGGAAAGGATTGTTGATGATATTAATCCAATAATAATAAATACAAGAAATGACAGCGATAGTTCAGATGACGACGATATCATGCATTACAGTGACTAATTTTTTTAAAATAAAAATTAACATTTAAATACAACTTGTAGCAATATATTATATGAATAAATATATTTTTACTTAATATTTTATTACTTTGTACTTAGGGGAAACATAAAAATTTAATTTAATTAAACAACAAATTATAATCCAAAATTTACGTATAAGTTTTTCCTTATTTATAATTATTACCTTAAATTTAATAATTTTGTTTGTTTGAGTACTGCTGTGAATTTATTTTCGTGCTCTAATTAGTAAAGATATCTACGAATCATGCCGTTTCTTTCTAATGCTTTATTTTTATTAAAATAATTTGGAAGGTTAATTGTCAACTTGCGTCACTATACGTTACTATGGGTATGCAAATAATTATAATGATATAGACAGAGAAAGCATATAGTATTGCATATCGATACTAGTAGCTACGAACAGTCACCTATCAGCAATCCGACTATACTTAAATAGTTGTTGGAATTCCATCCTACCTTCGATGTTAAATTTTTAAAACAATAATCTTTTCAAGCGTTAAATTTCTTACATCTAGGAACTACAATACATGAAAATATAATGTTGCTAATTATTTAACAAAAACAATAGAATTAAATATAATTTCTCGATTATAATTCTAAAAAACTCCGTATAAAATTAGTCCTTCAGGGTGTAATTTATTTAATATTATATAAAACGATCATATTATATGACTTGTAAAAATTATTTAAATGATTTTTAATGGTGAAAGAACTACATTAATGTAAAAATGATACTGTAAAAAATATAAATTTGCAGGTATAGTAAAATTCGACAAATAAGAAATAATTTTTGACTGTTTGACGACCACTTTAAGCAGGTAATGACCACAATAATGTTATTATAAGATGATTATTTCCTGGTCCACACTAGGTAACAATGTTACTGTTACTTAGTTAACATTTTTATTTATTGAAGCCTCGTAGGGAAGCCCCTTCGTATAAAATACGAATTAAATTATTAAAGGTAGATAATCTTATTTTTATCTCTGGTGAAAAGGATGTTAATAGCCATCATTGTCATGTAATAGCCACCAAAACTTTTACATCACTGAAAAAAGCTTAATAAATTTTTATGTATTTGTATTTTATATAATTATTAAACTTCAAATAATTCAATACATTTTAATATCATGAATATATTTCAATATATTCAAATATCTCGTAAAAATATTTGTTTGCAAAAACAAAATTTTCTTTGTTAATCTACGTGTCAATAGCTTTCATTTGATACCCGACTTATATTTTTAAATAATATACCAGTGGTTCTTAACAGTAGTTTTTAGATGACGGCACTCTAATGTAAAATTTGAAAAATGCAAGGCGCCCTACTCTCATGCCTTTGTAAGACATCCGTATTAATTCTACAGAGTTCGCCTTTCATATACCTACGGTAGGGTGACCATTTTCTTAAGAAGGCAGTGCGGGACGGAGCAAAAAAAGGTCCTCATCTCCCAAATCCAAGTGAAGAGCAAAAAAAAAGTCTTCCTCTCCCAAATCCAAGTGAAGAGCAAAAAAAAGGTGTCCTCACCTCCCAAATCCAAAATGCGGGACGAATGGTCACCCTAACCTACGGTAGAGTGCGGCGTCACCCTGGTTGAAAGCCACTGGTATAGGCAGATAGGCATACGAAACCCTAAAAACTGGATTGTGTTCGTCAGTAAAAAACACCCCAACAAAAGTAAAAAATCAACTGTGGCCACCACAGGACCGACTGCCATCACATAGTACTTGTATAAAATACATTCTAGCAGCAGAGTAGAAATAACTTGGCCTAATATTTTCTAACAGAGATATTATTTATCATAACCATGGAAACGTTAGATATAAGTTTGAAAAAATTCGAAAAATTTTTCATAAATTTATGTTTTATCAAAAAATATCTCAAATAAAATTTGTTAGTTATTGCTTTTATAGCAACTTTTGTCAAATAAATTTTTTCTAAATATTTCTCTGTTGTGAAATATTCGCAAAAATCTTAAAACCGACACGAGTAAATTCCCATTTTTAGTTAACCGATTTTTACCAAAAGTTGATCAACTCGTGCCATTGATGTCAAAAGCTTAAATATGAAGTTTCATGAAAATTCTTTTAGCCGAATTTCTGCACGTGTACACGGACCGACAGACAGACAGACATCATGCTAAAAAAAGTCAAAACGTTATATAGGGACCTGGGAGCTCAATTCGTGGAGATCCATCGAAATGTCAAAATCGGTATGATCACAATACCTCCCTTATATATGTTGGCGGTCGGTAAAACTAAAGTAATTCAAACAATAAGTTGAATAACGATGTATAATAGTAGACGTCAAAGACACAAAAAAAATATTTATTTTTCAAAAACTAACTTGATCAAAAATTTCTATTGAACTATTCCAATCAAGATTGAGATTTTTTTCAGATTTTTAGATCAACTCCTCTGGGAAATAGGGTGGGGACAAAAGTTTTTTGACATATTTTTGGCGAAAATCCTATAAAAAAAAGATTTTTCAAAAATAAAAATTTGGTTGTTTATCCACGCATTAAGGTTTCATTTGATATCCTACTCAAAATATTAAAAATATTTATTTTTTCATTAAATACAAATTTGTTTATATTTATATCACGATGTGTTTTTTATAAAACAAAAATAAAAACATAAAAGACTTACCTTAAAAATTGCACTACACCACATATCAACACAGTACACCACACTTTTCACCTGTTCGGTAGGACCAGTCAGTATGATGGAAAACTTACGACTATACCTATCTATGTATACCTTCCACACTCGCCAGAGCTCATTCACTGTTACAGTCAATTGTTTTGATTCTTAAAATTACTTACAAAACACCTGGTATTGTATTACATTGATAATTATAAATACCTTTTTAAATTACTTTACATTAGTATTAATAACTCGTAAATTATAATGATAACATTTATTTGTATTATGATAAAAATTATTTTTTTATGGGAACTTGCTTTTGTTAATTTTATTATTAAGCTATTTTTCTTCCTTCAATAGTGTTGGCGTTTGGATGATATTAAAAGAGTAAAAGGTAGAAATTGGCACCAGCTAAGGTCAAGAAAGTAGTGAAGAAAATAGGGAAGACGCATGTTCAGGAGTGGGCAAAAATTTAATGCTGCTATTTGTATTATGACAAAAAATGTTTTTTACAGAAATTTGTGTATCATTTAAATTATTTTGCTAGTCAATTTTGCTTTTCAATATTGTCTTTGGTGGTTGGATGATATAAAAAGCACCAACTCGCTAGGAACAAAGAAGTATGGAAGAAAACAGAGGAGATCTATATGCAGGAGTGGATAAAAACTGAATTCTATAAGATGAAAGAAGAAACTACTTCCTTTTTTCTCCATTCATAATACCCTTTTCACACTAGATGTTTAAGACGATTGAACTTAAACTTCATCGATGTTTAATATCGGTTTGCTTTCACACTTGATGTTTAATTTGAAGAAGAAATCTCCATGTAAAGCTAGTATGTATTGCCAACATAATTTCATATCGTTTGAATTTATTCTGTCATTATTTTGTATATCGAGGTTAGGAGAAGTTTATTTTTTATATTTATTTAAATAATAACGCAAATAATCTTCTCATAACCTCGATATATAAAATGATAACAGCTGAACATAGATAAAAGAAGAGAAGCACAAATTTAAGGAGTATTTTTTTATAATGGGAATTAAGTTGGCAATGCGGGCGAAGTTTAAGACGCAGATCTCTGTCTTAAACATCGGTCGTGTTTAGACGAGGCCGTACGGTTTCACATTAGCGTTTAAAGATCCATTCACTTAAACATCCGATCTTAAAGATCTAGTGTGAAAAGGGTATTAGACCGACCCTTACTAGAGTCTTACCGAAATCTGACTCAACCCCCGAGGGTTGACCTGCCTGCTCCCAGACACTCTAAAAACACGTTTTTAAAGGATCCATTTTTTAAACATATATATAATATTAACTTTTATATTATACTAGGTTGTTTAACCCGTCAACAATTACGGGTTTTTAACAAAAAAATAATAATTTTTTACTGTATTAACTTGGGCAACCTTTTTTTTTTAATTTATCAAAATAATATCAGGTCAGCGAATCACGGGGCAGGATATCACTAGTTAGCCAATCACTGGAAAAGGTGTCTCCTGTCAGCCGATCAAGATACAGGGTGTCCCCAGTTAGCCAATCACGAGAACCTTAGGAAAAAATGATGTTACAATGTTACCGATACTACATACAGACACTTGCTAATTATATTATTACGATTACAGAAAAAATAAAAAAACAATTTATATCTTCACGCAGATTTTTTACCTGTTATCAGGCCCGTAATTATCGTTTTCTGGGGACGGGTCCCTGAAATTATTGATTTCCCTGTGTCCGGAATTAATATATTACCGGAGATCTCTCTACCTCTGCTGTTAAATAGTGTTTTGTGTACTCAAGTATATCGAAAGAAAACAAATACCGTATTTTTCGAACCACAAGACTAAAAGTAAATATCAACTTAAAATTGGGATGCGTCTAATAGTCCGAAGGCACAGATACGTTGTTTAAAAAGTGTGTGATGTTTGTATGGAATAAATTCAGAGCACATAAAACAGAATCAACCAAGAAAATATAATAGAAATTAATACAGAATTAGCTGTCATTTCTGGAGGCCTTACAAGTCAACGACAACCCTTGGATGTGTTGATTAACAAACCATTTAATAATTTTATGCGGGAAGAGTGGAACAAACGAATGATAAAGTCAAATCACGATGTTACAGCAACAAAACGTATGAAACGAACGACTTACAGAAGTACCTAGGTAAAAAATTCATGGGAAGCTCTAAAGGAAAAGACGATTATAAAGTCTTTTAAGAAATGCGGTATAAGCAATGGATATAAGTATCGAAGATTACTTTGTTTTTGAAGATATTGACAACAATAGTAGACGAAAATAATACGAACAGTGACATTACCGAGGCTAGTGATAGTACAAAGAGTTAATATGAACAGAATGTTGCTGTATAAATAAATATTTTTTCTAAAAATTGTCTCATAAATTTGGTGCGTCTTACCATCCGAAAATACTGTACATAATTTCAATGCTATTGTTAAGAGTATTATAATCAAAAACGGAGAAAGGGGCACAGACCCAAGGCGATACACTGCGAGGGGCGTCAAAACAAGCAGATAACTTTTTTTGCTTGTCAGGCGGTTTTCAGGAACCCATTTTCTCGTTGGGTGTTAATACCGGAGAATATTTTCCTGGTCTAGTTCCAGGCGTCTTACGAGCTAACACTGGCTCTAATTATAATATACAGCAGTAAAGATTGAGCACTGAAAAAGATCTCAGGTACAACTCTTTGTGAAGTTGACCTATAAATATATCCAGCGAAGGTTCAGAACAAAAGCACATGATCTCTTAAGAGAAAAAAAATGAGTAAAATTACTTGATATCCAAAAAATTACTCCCTGAATACGTCTCTATTGTCCCACAATATTCCCCTCAAAAATTAACATATAATTTATTCTTGTAATTTTCCTTAATATCATCATTATTTCTTATTTACTCATCGTTTGTTGTTAATAATTAAATTATCATTACTTTCAATATATTTGTTTAAAAATTATTTTTTCACAGTACACCTATTAGCATTTCTAAAAATTAACTTTCATTTAGAGTTGTTCATTTAGCTGTAGTTTATTTTACAATTATATTTTGGTCAGGAAAATACAACTTTCTCAAAAACGATAAGAATCAAAAACCACAAGAAAACACATAATAAATAATGTATAATTAAATGGACTTTTCAGACAAAGTGACACCAACGCCATTTTTAACGTGATATATTTTTATTTATTTATTATTATATATCAGTTGAAGGGGGTTTGTAGTTCCACCACTACCATTCAGGTTTATCTTCACACCGGAAGGAGCTCTATCCAGTGATGGCATCCTAAATTTTCAGGAAGCGGTTCTATAAAGTCATGTGATATTTAGGAACCTATTCTTTATTTTTAAGAGTGAAAACAAATCACTTACTTCCATTTATTAAATATAAGGAAAACATTTTAAAAGCGTATTATTAATAACCTATAAAATAAATATTACATTTGCAACACTGCAGGGCACGGCGCACGATTCAAAACTGAAGTCAGAGTAATGCATTTATTTTTAATAATTCTAACAACCGGTTCCCTAAGGTTTCAATAATTTTAAAAAACGGTTCGCGCGAACCGGTAGGATGCCATCACTGGCTCTATCCCAGCAATAAGCCGTATTTCAAAACCTGGCGATATGCGACCGACGGGCTCAAATCAAATCCAACGTCCGCACAATTCGAATCGATCCGAGTTGTACTGATTTTTGCATTCTGCAGACCAGAGAGGTACTAGATGGTCTACAGACGGGAATAATCTTAATTTCCATCTTGAAAACAATTTTAAGGCCACCCTGTACACCGAAAATCAAGACTACGAGCTTCACAGAATAACCTGGGTACATCATTAGCTCGGACAAGCGGTCCAGGTACTTGGTTCTCTTCTCGTCTTCTTTGAAAGTGATGTTCTCCGCTGGACAGGATAAGACAATGACAAAAATGTCTTTTGTCTCGAAATCCAGCAGAACGATGTCCGGCTTATAGAAGCTTGGTGGTAGAAAATGCATAATTCCAGTAAATACGTCATGTGGAATTTTTCACCACAGTTTCAATGTCAGTAGAAGCGTAAGATAAGACAAGTATTATGTCAATCCCATATTTCTATCTCAAAAAGAAGTAAAAGACTCGTATTATTATTGTTTGGGTTTTGTCAGACCTTCAGCAACCTTTTGAGCCAGGTCATTCTAGAAACCTCTAGAAATACACACGTCTGCAACCCAAATCCTGGCGATATGCAAACACGGTAATTACGCCATATTCAGTGCCCAATATACAATGCGAAGAGACCCGAGCAACACTGCTTTCTGCATCCTACAGATCAAAGAGGTGGCACAACTGCCGCCTGTAGATTTCATACCACCGAAAACACCAAGTATCAGGACTACAAGCTTAACTTTATACCCTGTATACAGTTTTCTAAGCTCGAAGAAGAGATCCATATTCTTGGACCTCTTAGATATTAGATAGATATTTTTATTATTAAATATTATGTACTACATTTTATCTTACAGCAATTAACTTACACTTAATAATAATTGTAATTTTCGCCTTTCGGCTTAAAATATACTCTCCTTCTCCTCTAGTTAATATCTTCGTTGACTCCTTTCCTTAATTTCCTTCCTTCTGTTTTTCACTTCTTTCATCCATTCATACCCCTTTCCTGTTTCATCCAAAATTTCCTTTCTCGTTTCCGTTCTGTTTCGTATTTCTTCACATTCTTTCAACAAATGTTCCATTGTCTCCTTACCTTCCCTGCACAGTCTACATGTTCTTTCTTCCTCTTTCATCCAAAAATTATTGTCCCTCTCCTCATTTCCACATCTAAATCTCACTATCACTTTTTTTTTCTCTCTACTGCCTTTTTCTGTCAAATACTGTGGTTTTCTCACCGTCCAGGTCTTTTCATATTTGCTATTATATCTTGATTCTCTTATTTTTGTATCTTGCTCCGTTTGTTGTATGTCGGTCATTCGCTCTGTTACTTCGTACCCCAATTCTTCTCCATTCATTCTTTTTAGTCTTACCGCTGTTGTTGAGTAGCCACAATATTCGTACATTTCCTTCCTTTCCTTTTTCCATCTTGATAGTGGCTTTCCTTGTTGATTTCGTTTTTCCATTTCCCTCCAGCATTCATAAAGAATTTCTTTTTCCGGGTGATTCTTGGACCTGTTTTCATCTTCCTTGAGATTTATTCATTACAATATTTTTTATAATTTATTTATTCGGTCTTAGCAACTATGGCCATTAACCAGGATACATGTGTTTTTATTTAATTATACAATTTTAAACCTTAAAACTACAAATACAACATCCATGCCATAACCGGGATTCGAAACCGAGCTACCCTGGTCTAACAGTCAACATGCCAGTGTATTAACCATTACATCATGGTGACCAGCAAACCTACAAATTAAAACTAACATTTCTTCACATTGCATGTGTACACGCACGTAGGCGTCCGCGAAGTCAAAAATAAACATATCATTTTAACGCATTTTCTAAAAAATTAATTTTGTAGGAGTCTGTATCCCACTTTCCTCCATAAGATACAGAATATACGAATGGAGGGATTTAAAAATTGTAGGGCCAGAAAGATCTTTGAATGGCGACGTCCTGGTCGCCCAGGTCAAATGTAGTACTTTATTTAGTTTACATTTAATTATTTACAACATATGTCCTTAAAATTTTATTATCCTTAATAGATGTACAGAGTTAACAAAAATGTAATGTATGTCAGGGTATCATAGCTCATACTTACTTCATAAGAATACAAATTAAACATTAAGTAATCAGTGTAACTATTTTTGTCTTTTAATTTTATTACTATTCGAAGTATTTGAATATTTAAATAAACATTTGCTGGTTAAACATTGTTACAAAAAGTTATAATACAGAAATTTACTTCCTGACATATTATAAAATGTATGAGTGTAATTTTAGTTAATTATAAATTATTTATGGTAATATCTATAATTTAAAATAAATTGTTATGTTCAACAAAATTTCGCTGGGATGTCAATGGGATGACAATACGTATTTGGCTTCTGGTTTTCCCTTGTTCATTCTTTTTCGGGCGCCAAAAAAGCTAAAGTATGTTTTACATCAGTAATGGCGAACCTATGGTACGCGTTTCACGGGTGACACGCATCGTTTATGGACGATCTTCGGCGAAGAACAGTGAACGCATAGAATATCTTTGAAATTATTTTGCAATAGTCGAATATTAGATGTATTCTCCTTTCCTGGATGTATTGATAATCAGAAATGGCAAGGGGGTTCTAGCAACCACGGTCTACAGAAAACCAACACATACAGGTCTATATCTTAATTTCAACTCATTCCATCATAACAGCACTATGAGAGCTGTTGCGCTGAGTCTAGTTAATAGAGCTAAAGTAATTTGTTCATCTATGGGCCGGTTTCTGAAAGCTTAGCGGATTTTAACCATTTGGTTAAACTCGATTACGGTACAACAATCCCATACGTAACCATAGCAACCATGTTCTGACCATTTGGTTATAGTTAACTAAGCTTTCAGAAACCGGCCATAAGAGGCTGTTAAAAGTTGAATTGAAGAAAATCCGTTTCACCTTACAGGATAATGGCTACAGTCATAAAATTATTACTGATGCTATCAATCATAAGAAAAATGACGTACCTAGAACTGACGAAGTAAAATATGTCTCTATGTCTTATTATAAAGGAGTATCTGAGAAAATTGGTAAGATACTTAAGAAGCATAATATCCAAGTAGCCTTCAAATCGAGTTCGATTTTAAGATCTATTGTATCATGTACCAAACCCAAATCTGTCCTAAACAAAAATTGTGTCTACTCTATTCCTTCCCAGTGTGGGAAACAATACATTGGCGAGACTTGCAGGACCTTTGCATGTGTGGGTCAACGAGCATGCTTATTTTCGGAGGTGAAGAAAAGTTATAACTTTACCGGACTTTTATTATTAAATATACTACAAAAGACCTAGAACGCTGTTATTTTCTGTAGCCATGTAATTAAGGTCGTACCGACCAATTTAGAATGTTTTGTTATTTTTTCCCCCCCTAAGCTGAAATCCTGGCTACGTCCCTGGTCTCCATTCAGTAGTTTTTTATCCATTTATCATCTCTTTTAATTACATGACCAATCAATTTAAAAAACAATCAAAATTACTAAAAAATGATAATTTCGCAATAAAAACCAATTACATATTTCAATGGTTGGTATTTAAAATTACAAATTTATGACAAATTGTTAGTTTTTTTGAATATTTCGCATACAAAAACAATTATCAATGTCAAGGATAGCGGAATTGTTCTCATTCAAATGTACATAATATGGTCATTGAACGCATGTTATACATACAAAATTGATTTTGGAAAGTTTTGCTAACTAATTTTGAAACTATTGTTTCATTTAGTATGATATAACGATTTTATCTGTCATATTCATTTATATTTTGGACCAAATAACCCTGATGAAGATATATTTTTCACGTAATGTCATAGGTTAGTTAACAATAAGGTCGTGTTCGCACATACCTGCGAAACCAGTGCCGGTTCCGGCACCAGTGGCAAATGCAGTGTTATTAAATGGTCTTAGCCCGGCCTGTAAAATTTGTCGTTCCGGCCGCCGGCACCGGTAAATGAGGCCGGCGTTGATCTCGACAAATCGGATGTCAAACCGGCATCTCGTTACTTTCATTATAGTATCCTGGTTCTGGGAGTTAAATAGAAGCGCAATTTTTTTACTTATCAGTTAAAATAATTACTTTTTTCTGCTCAACAGTTTAAAAAATAATCGTAAATAAAATGTATTTAATATTAACTAACATTATCTGAACCGAAATAAACCGATATTTTTTTTCGGTTCAACTCCGGTTTTCGTTCTGACAAAAATAACGATTTTTTTGGTTTTCGGTTCAGCTCCGGTTCGAAGCCCTGGTAAAAACAATCAAGTCAATAATTAAAATATAAATTAATAAGTTAGAAATAAATAGTAAATAAATAGTCAAATATAAAATAGTTTTACATTTTTTTTACGTTACACACAAGTTAAAAATATATAGGTGGCGCCGAAACGGTGGTGAAATGGAGACTGCGGTGTTAGAAGAGACGAGAATGTTGGAGGAACCTGCAGAGACAAGATAAGGGTAGAATATCAAAGGTCGATGACCGCGGAGCTTGTTTCCAGGATTATATTAAAAAGGAATGTGTGTGGTGGGAAATTTTTTGTAATGC
This sequence comes from Liopterus haemorrhoidalis, assembly GCA_963971575.1. Taxonomy (NCBI): domain Eukaryota; kingdom Metazoa; phylum Arthropoda; class Insecta; order Coleoptera; family Dytiscidae; genus Liopterus; species Liopterus haemorrhoidalis. The sequence continues at coordinate 42,753,804 of OZ020619.1, forward strand.
CATCTGCTGGGATAATATGGAAGTAGGTTGGACGTGTAGTTTGGATAGAGAACAGAGCCGCAGTAAGGAAAACTTGCGCTAGGGGCAAAACTGCGTTTTGGCGCCCTTGGCAAATAAATGTAAGTGATAAGCAAAAACAAGATTCTCACCGCCCAAAATGTAGATGATGAGCAAAAAAAAAGGTCCTCACCTCCCAAAATCCAAGTGAAGAGCAAAAAAAAAAAGGTCCTCGCTTTCGCAATGTGGCGCCCTTTTCCTTAGTGTGCTAGCCCCCCCCCCCCTTACTGCGGCTCTAATAGAGAATATTACATATACTTACAGAACACTTTGTACATTTTGTTGAGGCTTTCAGTATCTGTACGATAGTTGATGGTATTATTACTCATACCAAAGTAACTGAAGAATTTAGTCTGATTCAAAAATTTTCCAAAGAGCATGTAAAAACTTCCCTCCATGTACTTTTAATAAGTCAAAAGGGGATATACACAGTGTTCTCTTTCGTTTTTGGCTCTTCTATAACTCGTTTACTGATCCGGCTCAGTGAACTGAACGATATTTACTGAGCCAATTCCACGAACAGATCTGAAATGGCCATCTCAGCAATGCTTATCCTTCAACCAATCCTGTCTTGACATGCTCAATATTATTGTCAGTATTCGTTGATATTGATAGTATTATTGACCATGTGGGGTCGCATTACAGTGCCGTGCGAATGGGGAAAAATCCCAAGTTCTTCCGGCATTTTGGGCTTTTTTGGTAACCGTACGTCTCGAGGTCATGGATGGTCTGCCGACGCGCCTGCTGCATTTTGGGTTCTGATTTAGTGTTGTCTTGAAAATGTCGTCCTATTCTTTGCGCAGGGTGTGACACAGACAGCGCCATTTGCGTTTCCGTATTTGTTGTTTGTTTGTTTTACATACCTAGGTTAAAGTATAATCAGTGATAAAGGAAGACTTGAACAGAAATGAATTATGTTATTGAACTAACCCATTTCTGTAATTTCTTTTCGCAGTTTTAATATATTTTGCAAACACTTTCATATTGTATACTGTATAATAATTTTATTGTATAAGAAGTAAACTCTCTAAATTATCTCTCTTATTTTCTAAAAATATGCACGCAAATTAAATGAATATAAATTAAATATTTGTGAAATTACTGTGAATAATCTGAGAGAAAATATAAGGTTGATGGCTTAACAGGGAAATAATACAGTTAAAAATTAAATTAATTGACTGCATCAATAAACAAGATCCGAGTTAATAACGAATTTTTGATCTGTGATTAATTAGAAGAGATGAGGTTTTTGCAAGGTAACTGCGGACATTCCAGGGAGACAGCCTGAAGGTGATTTTCCCATGAACTGAAAACCATGGACAATATAATTTAATACAATTTACATGTGTTAGACATTTATAATTGTTAGGACCAATGAACTTTCGTCTGAAAGACACTGGACAGAGTTATACATATTATCAGAATTTCCACACTAATAGAAAAACATAATTATTGACAGACTTATTACTTTTAATAGTGTTTTAATTCTATATGATTAGATTAATTATTTTAAACAAGTTCTATGAGCATTGTTATTAACAAATAGTGAACAAAACTTGGAAAACAATTTTTGTTTTTCGACATACATACAGTCCGGCTATTTTAAGCTGGCCAGTTGAGCAGTAGCTAAAAAAACAAGGGGGTGTCGTTAGTATTCGTATAGCTCTCGTGAGGTACAGTCACTCGAAAAAGGAATTTTCAAAGCAAATTGGGAACGCTCTTGCTTTAAAAAGTGAAATGTGCGATTTTTTCACTCATAATACTGTCACAATCTGCGCACTTTTCCCGTGCGGTTGCTGTGGCGATTCCACCGCACTGCCCCCGGGAACGGAGGACTCAATCGTGGTCCCATTACTCCCCATTCAGATAACAAAAAAAAATTAGTAATTGTCATCTTTGTGAACTCTATCGATAATTGCAGTGTTATTAATAACACAGTTTTGACCAAATTTTCAAAGTAAAATTAAAAATGCCTTTTTCTATCCAACCAATTTTTAGGCTTTTGTAGGTATGACCAAAAAACCCTTATACCGTTATTTTGTCGTCTGTTTGGTAAAAATTGTAGCCAAACGGCTAAACCTAGAGAGTTGAAATTTGGCATGCTTATACAACTCTCTGACCTGCATATAGGAAAAATACTAAAACATCCAAAAAACATATCCCCCTAAAAATATAAAAAATATGAGCTCATCGAAAAAAAAATATATTTTTTTTTAATTCTGAGTAGGGTTTCAAATGAAAGCTTAGTACGTGGATTAACCATCAAAATTTTATTTTTGCAAAATAAATTATTTTGATGCGGTTTTTGCCAAAATTGTGCAAAAAAAATTGTCCCACACCCTGTAGCCCAAATGGTTTAAACTAAAAATATGAAAAAATTCTAAACAGGAATTTTTGATCAGATTATGTTTTCGGAAAAAACACATTTTTCGTGTTTTTTGGTTGACGATGTACAAAAGTTATAGTTATGTAACACACTATGCTAGAAGGCATATCTTGGTATAATAGTTAGCTTGCTAGCTTGCTGCGCAGCAAACTAGGGTTCGCTCTCGGGCAGAGGAGAAAATTTTATTTTTTGTTTTTTTCCATTTATTTTGTTTAAATTATTTTGTCAAAATTCTAGTTATATTTTGGCAAACGACGCATTTAATTTTTAAGAGCGTAAATTTAACAACGAATTGCAATTGTTGGAATTATATTTTCATTCTACGTGTCATGTATACGAAACCAGGGGCGGGAATATGACTTAAAACAACCAATGGAAGCCATAGACGGAATTTTAAAATCTTAATTAACCTTGCTATATAAAAAAAATACTGCACATATTTAGAAACATAAATAATGGTATTAGGTATTCGAATTAAAATTAACAAAAAAATATTTTAACATAAAATTTGTTTTTAAAGCTCTGAGATTAACAGACGATAAATTATTTTAAAAATATCGTTCAGTTTGCCGTGATTACTATACAAAGCAAAATTTGTCCTACACACTTAGAATGCGCCTTCACTTATTATATACCTGCGAAACCCAGCAATGTGTGAAAATTCACACTTCACATCAATTTTATTTAAATATGCAAATCAAAAAAAAAATGTTCCCTTTTAACCTGAATCATGTGTATTTATATGGAAATACACTGTCCAGTTACCGTACATTCGCTTAACGTACAGCAAACTGGGAACACATTGTGTACGTTAACTGAGCGCTTCCTGAATTCACAGCTAGGAAATTCTTGGATATCAAATTTATTTATTCATAAATCCCACTATTAAAAAGGAATATACAACGTGTCTCAAAAGAAATTTTATATTTAGTGGATCGATTAAAAAAAAAGTAAGCCGTATATAGAAAAAATGTTTATTAATTATTAAAATACACTTTTTGGGGATTTATTTCTTAAAAATAATATCGTCTAAATGTAGACCCTGGCGTTCTCGGCACCAGGGGCGCACACAGATTTTTGGCTTGGGGGGGGGTCCAATTATATATAATTTTTATAAACACAGGGCAAAATTTCAATTTCAAGTGAAGAGCAAAAAAAAAAAAGGTCCTCACTTATAATTTTTAGGTGAAGAGCAAAAAAAAAGTCCTCACTTCTCACAGTACGGGGGGGGTCCGGACCCCTTGGACCCCCCCCTTGTGTGCGCCCCTGCTCGGCACTCATTTAATCGAACAGTAAAATTACTTATGACGTCTCGGCAGGTGGACTCAGGGATGGCTGCCATTTCGTGACGGATATTTTCTTTCAAATGCGCCAGTGAAGTAGGTTTATTGGCATAAACTTTAGATTTAAGATAACCCCATAGGAAAAAGTCCATAGGGGTTAAATCTGGACTGCGTGGAGGCCAATTTATGTCACCTCTCCGGGAGATCAATTTGCCTGAGAAAATTTCAGGAACACGTGGCAGAGACATATTGGACGTGTGTGAAGTTGCTCCGTCCTGTTGGAACCGTGTTCTTTGGTTATAGCCAGGAAAGTTTTGCAGTTAAGGTACCAAGAAGTTGTCTAACATCTCCACATAACGCTCTGAATTCACTGTAACTGCACGCCCCCTTTAGTCTTCAAAAAAGTAAGGGCCGATAATTCCTCGCGCCGACATCGCAGCCCATTCAACCCGAATTAATTCCTTTCTAATAAATTATACACCCCGTATAAAAATATTTGTTACGCCCCTGAATTTATAGTTTTCTTTTGCCCGTGGCTTTGTATCATTTCATAAACAGATATTTATTCATTCTATATTTTTTATAAACAATAATAACAGGAACTTTCTATTTTCTATTCGTAAAATTAAATTTTTTTTTGCATGATGCGTTTTTACATGGTAAATTAAATAAGTGTAAATTAAAATAATGTTACGCGCAAAACTTACTAAGTGGACTGTGTAATTATGGTGGACTCGTGGTTCGTTACGTACTCATGAGTTGTTAAATACGTGTAATTGATTGTAAGAGTTTATAATTTAATTAGTGTTAAGAATTTATGGCCCCTTTGATGTATGCAACTTCCTTTCTATTATACATGTCGCCAATGGATCATTAATCATTCATTCAGAGGGATTGAGATATATTTTTATAATTAATAATAAGACATTAAATGGGAATTCGCTAGTTCATTGTCAATAGCTTGCTGTACATGAGCGGACTTTTCAGCGGATCTGGTCCTTCGAGCCGGATACCTCAGTCCGCGAAGGAATTGATCCAAATACAGATTGTTTTGAAATTCGAAAGATAGCGATTTTTCAAGCACCTGCGAGGATCTTTGCACTTATTCAGGAATTGGTATCTGAAGAGTCCAAGTAGTTTATAGGGAGATAAATTTAGCTGTCTATAAGCGAGGTAGATTCAGTGCAGACATTATTTCAGCATCTGTCATTTAGAAAATTAACCAAACCTTTTAAAAAATTGATGTAAAGTGTGAATTTTCACACATTTCAGAGTTTTGCAGGTATTTAATAGGTGTAAGAAGCCAACATAATACTGGATGTCTAGGTATATTTATCACATCAAAATCAACAGTTTTTTTGATAATCACTTTTATTCGTTATTTGAGAACTAAAGCTCGTTCATCTTAACTTCATCACAGGGTATCATAAATTACGGCATCAATTCTGCGCGTGAAAACAGCTGATCACATTTACGTACATTCGGGTTTTAAACAATTGTGGATACCGAACACACAAAATCATATTTCAAATAAATTTTTACTCATTTTAGTACACGGTATACCTTGAAACGTACGAGAAATAAATAATAATAACGGAAATAAACAAACAATATCGCACAATACGCGTAGTCAAACACAAATCAAAGTAAGTGACGCCACTGAAATGTGTTAAGCTAACTGTTGGTAACGTAATGGACGAAATTTGGTTTCTGCGCAAGGGAACTGGTAATATCCGCCTGTGATAAAGTTGAACGTACGAGCTTCCATTTAATTTTTTTAAACGAAATTTAAATAATTTGCCAAATATCCCAGCGTTTTTTTCTGCACTTGCTACGTATTAAAGTCTTCATTAGATAAATAAGAAATATTTTACAGTGTAGTGTGGTGTGAGTAACTCAGTTCGCAACTATTAAAAAAATATATTATTTTTTGATATTTTTAATTCCAAAAAAATACACGCACTATAAGCTGCTTACTTTTGTAAGAACACACTAGATCTGGTTATTTTGGTTACTTTTATGGTGTGTTACTGACTTTAAATGTCAATTAAAAATATTCCTTACGCTGTAAAACCGACTTTAGGTTGATAAGGTTATGATCATTATAATTAAGATATCATTTTTCATTATGACATCTCTCAAATGCATCGACATTTTAAAAAAGTGACATTTTTTAATACCAACATGACATACAGCTTCAAAGGTGCAAACTATTAAAAATAAAATTCCCTCTTAGTTTGTTCTTACATAAGTGAACCTCTTATATCTTAGCTATAAATAAAAAAAAATCCATAACAATATTAGCTATTATTTAACTAGGAATAAAAAAATAATAATTTTGTCAAAAACACAAAATTGCCATATTTTTCAATAACACAAACTGATCAAAAATTCCTCTCGTACGTTTCCGGCTCAGATCAATATACATTACCTGTAATTTTTTCAGATTTTTAATTTAACCCTTTTTGGTAAAAGGGTGCGGGACATTTCAAAAAACTATCTATCGTTCTGTAATCTACGTCTTCAGAGCTTTCTTTTGATACCACAATAAATTTTAAAGAAATAATTTTATTTATCAACGACACAATAAAACATTTTTCGAAAAATGTAACTGATCAATAATTCCTGTTGAACTATGCAACAAGCAAACATGCATGCATGGGCTTGGATTTTTGCCTATTTTTAGTTTTTGGGTCCATAAAAACCTACGATCCACTTTCTCTCTGCCTCCAAACGTCGTTTCAATTGATATTTTTTTCAATTTAGGTAAATTATGGAATGTTTAAGGATTCTTCCTTATTCACGATTAACATTGCAGTACACAACAAAATTGATTGTTTTTTTCCATGATTCATAAAAATAAAACACAAACAACAAAAAAACATATATTTTTCCATTGAACAAAACAAAACGTCACTTTCGTATCTTCCGCAAATTGCCACCAGATGTCAGGGCGCTTAGGAAGTTTGCCCTATGTAAATAGGAAGAAATCATAGTGTTATAAACTGATAATATCCTTTATTATTTAATTTCTGTAAGTACGGGAACAATTTCATAAGTATATATTTAATATATTCTACAATATTGTAGACTTAAATAAATAAAAGCAATACTATTACAAATCAATCTGTAAAAATTCCATAATTCAAAATCGCTGACTAGAAGCGCAGAAAAAAAATAATACAGATTTAAATACTAAAAAAGTAAACATCAAAAGAAATCAGCATCCCTTAAAATAAGTAAAAGATGTGAAACACACTTCTTTCCAACTAAATTTCCAAAAAGTATAAATTCTTCTTCGTTCCCATGGACTTGTCGTTTAAAATATTTATACGGTACACAGGTTCTGTAATTAATTAATATCATTATGTCATCAATATCACTAGAGTCGCAGGCATTTTTATCTAATCCATCAATGTCTTCGTTAAATCTTGCGTATGGTTTTAGATTTAACATCGGAATACATTTTTCTATTGCAAACCAATCGTAAGTTTCTGGACATAAGAGAAAAGATGGTGATAAATTTGCTTTGTAACGCATTTTTGGGCAAGAATGTATATAGAATCCCATATAATAATATTTGAGATCTGGCGTTGTTGCGTTTAGTTGACGAGTAAATTCAACTTCCCTGAAACAAAAAAATATTTTAACAATCGTTTAATTATTAAAGAGAAAACGTCAACAGTTTATATAAATAAGGTGACCATTTTTGTCAAATATAAAACCAGGACATTTAAAATAGCTCAAGTACAGGCGCGTGCAATAGGAGAGGGGTCCTTCGGTCCTGACCCCCTCCCCCCAGGAACTATAAAATCATATACTTAATAAAAACTAAGCTACTGAAAATAAAATCATCTCTTTTGTTGATAAAAAACAAATCATAGTCAAAATGTAATTAACATATAAGACCGTAAAGAGGCAATAATAAATTTTATATTATTTAACGGATATTTTTTAGAAATAGACCCCACTATCAGTTAATTTTTCTAGGAGCGCGCCTGCTCAGTCAGCATGAAAAAAAAGTGGCTTTCATAGAATATATATTAAAAAAATATTGCAGAGTAAGCTTAGTTTTTTTGCCTTTAAGTGAAAAAATAAAATGTACTACTTTTATTTATATTGTAGATTAAGAAGGTACATTTGAAAAGGCCGCTACACTACTGAGCCGTATTTTGTGTTTAAATTTACGAGCGTACTGAAAGACATTCCGATTTTTATTTTTATTTTACTTTTAAAACTGAATAAGAACGTTACTTCATGAATGTTCATATATGCCACATACACAGCAATGGATCCTGCAGTATCTCAAGTAATGGGCTGCAATAGATTTGAGGATATCAAGCGGAATTTGCACTTCAACGATAACTCTGAATTTATTGAGAAAGGACAACTAGAAGACCTTTTCTTTCAAAAATTCGAGGGCGACTGCTTTTAATCCCAAATGAAGAACACCTAGCAATTGACGAGCAAATAATACGGAATCATTTTCTTTTGTAACATAATGTAGAATCATAATGTTCCATGTATGGCACAACCCCTAAATTATTATTTTAATTATTATTTTTTCATAAAAATAATAATTAATATTTTAAATATATTTTTTTAATTAATTTTTCTATCAATATGAACCAATTCCTAATACTCCTGAACTTTTTCAGCCAAAAATAAAAATTCATGCAGTAAAGGGTTAATAAGTTTTATGAAATGATGTTTGCAAGACGGCACAGTAAAACCGCTGTAGATAATAACTTACATAAAAGTTGTAACATTTCTGATGCAAAGACTATTTTGTGTGTGTTTAAAAACCATTATTACCTTAGAGATCCATATGTTCCTAGAGTGAGATGTCTATAGTCAGGGTCATAAAAGAAATATACAGAGCTAACACAGTTTGGTAATATGTCTATGACACCAACAGCTATTAATTTGTCATCCAACCAATACTGTTGATGAAAAGAACCATATCCACTTGGAGGCCCATCAGGTGGACTTGTATGCTATAAATTAAATAGTTTGTAACAAACCAAATATATTTCAAAAAATAAGAAAGGCAAAAGGAATATTTACCTCTAAAGGTGTAGTAACTAAAAATTCAGCAAAATTTAATTCATCACAATCTTTTTTTGAATCATTATGAATATTCATTTGATACTTTTCATATAATTTAGCACTTGCTTTAAAAGATTGTTCAGTAGGATCCATTCTTTTTAATATCAGCTATAAAGAAATTTAACGTTAATTTTTAAGAATCAATCTAATTTGTCAATAATTAATTATAGAATATTCCTTTTGCCTTGCCAGTTTTTCCTGTATTTTACCTGAAGTGGTGATTCAAATAAGAAACTTGAAAATTGTTTTTCTGAACATTTTTCAGGAGGATCATTGTGTACTAATATTTGATATTTTTTGTAGACCGGGTATTCTTGAGATTTCGTTTTCTGCCAATCTTTACTATGTCCACCTGTTCTTACTAAACAAATCTAACACGATAATATTAATAATAGGAGAAGGCAAGGAAGAATATTCTAATAAAAATACAAAAAGAAAGTGTGAAAAAATCTTTTCTCCACGACCACTATAGAATTTACCAATTCTAAAACCAATTTTGACTACAGAAACTTAATATTCTAACACAAGAGTTGGAATGTTATTCTAAAGTACTTATCTTCTTATGTATTTTGCGTGTATCTCATTCCTACAGTAGTGAAGGAATAATTATTCCATGCTTGTTGTCAGATATTATTGTTGACTATAAGGTATGTATTCCTCCGCGCTGAAAAGTAGTGCGGACGGTATCTATGTGCATATGAATACTTTAAATAAATGCAATGATTGTTTAAAAAATAAACTTATAACTTACTAAAAAGTACTAAAATAGTGGCCGATGTGCGGCAAATTACACCAAAATTAAACAATAAATAAATAAAAAAATAAGTTTAATTAATTAATTAATTTGTTTTGTAATATAAATTATTGGTAAAATAAAATGTTTGTTAAAATAATTATTTGTTAAATTTATTTTTAGGGTTTTGTAGGTATGACCAAAAAACCCTTATATCCTTATAAAAAAAAACCTTTATATATATATATATATAGTTCAAATTTGGCATGCTTATACAACTCTTTGACCCGCACATAGGAAAAATATAAAACATCTAAAAAACATATCCCCCTAAAAATATAAACAAATATGTGCTCATCGAAAAAGAAAATATATTTTTTAAATTCTGAGTAGGGTATCAAATTAGTACATGGATTAACGATCAAAATTTTATTTTTGAAAAATAAATTATTTTTACGCGATTTTTGACAAAATTGTGCAAAAGAATCTTGTCCTGGTTTAAACTAAAAATCTGAAAAAATTCTAAATAATGTACATTGGTGTGAACCGGAATACTACAACAGGAATTTTTGATCAGATTATGTTTTCGGAAAATAACGCATTGTTTGTGTTTTTTTGCTGACAATGTAAAATATTTAAAACGTTATGTAACACAGTAAACCAGTACGTTTTCATAGCGTAATGGTTAGCCCTCTCGCTTTCTAAGTCGCAAGCTACGGTTCGCTTCCCGTCTGGAGACAATTTTATTTTTCTGTTTTTTTGCATTTTTATTTCGTTTAAATTATTTTTTCAAAATTCTAGTTTATTTTGGAAAAGTTGCATATAATTTAATTCTATGTTTCAATGTATACGAAATCAGAGAGGCGGAGCATATGACTTAAAACAACCAATAGAAGCCATAGGCGCAATTTTCAAAATTTTAATGAACCTTGCTATATAAAAAAAAAAAATACTGCACATATTTAGAAACCTAAATAATGGTATTAGGCATTCGAATTAAAATTAACAAAAAAATATATTAACATAAAATTTGTTTTGGCATCCCAAATAATCATCATTCGCTTACTAAATACTTGCAAAACCCTGAAATGTGTGAAAATTCACACTTCACATAATTTTTTTTTCTGGTGGTCGTGGAGAAATTAGGGTCTGTGAATCGGTTGGGATGAGAAAATTTGATGCTCGTGGTTCCTCACTCGCACATCCGTTTAATGCCAAACGATATATATTTGATGAGTTTTATTATTTATACATTGACTTGAGGATGTAAGACCCCGTTTTCCATAGACAATATTTGGGAAAAAAAGGATATATATTGTACGTGGTAACCATTTTACAGACCGGAAAACATAGTAGTTTATAACAAAATGTGGTCATACATTTACCTTTAATTGATGCGCTGGGTTGTCTGATACTTCATTTATAAATTCTTCTAACGATTTTCCTTGATTTGTATTTTTACTCGGAGGAAGTTCGGTTATTCCTTTAGCTGCTAATTTTTGTGCTCGCCTTTCTAAACGAATTAACTTTGCTTTTTTACATGGAGGTTTATTTATATCTGCACCATAGCCTAGAAAAATACAATTAAAATAATAAATATATCTTAATTTAACAACGAAATATAATTTTTTTTAGTTTATTTTCTCGGTCATAAATTTGTGTTACATAATTTTTTACCTGTTTTAATATTTTTTTGTTCTACACTTGAAGACATACTGGAATGTGAGTTAGAATTTGTATTTTGTGCGTTTATTTCTTTCGGAAGCGTCTTTTCCGGAGCCCTTATAGGAATATGAAAATTACTGGTATCAATTTTATTTATATCTATACTCATAGATGGTTTATCTTTCATAATAATATCACTAGCCACACCATCCATATTGGATTCATTTTGATTTTCCGATTGATGATTTTCTTGAACAGATTCATTTAAATATTTGTTCACTCGTTTAAGTATTTTTTTCTGCGATTTTGATGGTTTGATATTTAACGCTTCACAACGAATAGTGTATAACGGGCAGCAGGTTGTGTCCATCACAGGTTTGTAACAATATTTTCCTGATCGTCTCCAGCCACGATCAATTAGATTTTGGTAATCTTCAACGGTCAATGATTCAGCCCACATGCCTTGAAAAAAAGCAAATATGTTATTTTCTACCTTAACTTTTAACCAAATTAACACTCAACTAAGTGTATGGATCATAAAATTTTATCCTTAGCTTGTGAGAGATCATTTTGATTTCACAAATATTCAAATTATATAGTTTTTCCTTCATAATGAAGTCTAATAATTGCGTATTATTTTACAACAAAATAAAATGTTATTGAATGAAACACTTCTCCATATTGTACTGTTTAAATAATTAACATTAAAAAGCAAATTGTTATTAACAGGTAATAAAAGTTTAGTTGTCAAATGTCATCCAAACAAAGGAAACAACAATGGAATTATGTAATTTGACAGCTAACCTCAAAACTTAATTGAATTTTTATATGTTTAGCATGCATTTTTTGAAAAATTCTTACCATAGCTGCAATTTGTATTAAGTTGCTTGCAATAACCACATTTATGTTTTTCTAAATCGGGATACCAGTGTACGATACTGTGGTTAGCCATTTTTGTATTGCACGTTTTTCTTGTGTATAGTACACAAATGTGCTAATGACGTGTGACGCTAGATTTATAACCTTTATTGGTTAAGGAAATTATGTCAAAAAGTTTTTATAAAATCTAGGTTTCTTAGAATTGTATCAGTAATTTCCGAAAATATCAATTATCAGTTAATTTATAGATAAAAAATTATTTAAAACATCGATTTGATTAGTATTGTCAAAGAGATTAATAATGAAAACGACACTTTTAAATTTTGTTTTTTGTTGGAAATAATTAAAAAACTCAAAGCTGACGACCATATGGGCCCCATAAAATATTTTGCTACCAAAATAGCATAAATATTGACAGAAACTATCTCTCCCCCCATGCAATTGCATTTGGTGAGTATTGAGAAGCATAGCATACATAAAAGAAGAGAAGCATAGGTAAAAAATGATGAAGCATAGTAAAATAAATAAAGCCAGGTTTATAATAACTCCATAACATAAACGCATAAGCATTGAACAATGGATTTGCCCTTCAAAACATCTGTTTGTAATAAACAGAACAAAGAGCACAATCTCAATACCTAGTGAGTGACTATCATCGTTAATTTCTCGCCAAAAATTTACCAATTTTATTTATTTATTTTTAATTTGTAGAAATCTAAAAAATATATTTAAAGCCCTCACATATGTATGTTTTGAAATATGGTCATTTTCTGTCGGTTTTTTTTGAATTTATTCAAAAACGGTAAACCATAGCTTGTAATGGAGATTTACGACTCAAAATACATTAGTATACACATTTTGAAGTAAATCGGAAAGAAATAATTTTTGCTCTAAAATCGAAAAAACTTAAGGGGTACCCCTTACGATTTTTTCAATTTTTGGCCATTTTCAAAGGTTTTGTTTAACTATTCGTATTTATTGTAAAAGTTCGGTTATTAAGGCCCCGATTTTTTTCTAGACTAAACAATATACGCAGATTTCAAAAATTCAAACCGCAGTTCTTTATATTTTATTGTTCACTAGTTAGAATTTTTTGAAATGTCGCAAAAAAATTTGATAAAATAAAAATTTTTCAAAAAAAAATTTTTTGGGAATTGCTTCAAAATAGGTCCTTAGGCCCTAAAGGACCTCGGAATTTCAAAAATTTTAACCGTAGGTCTCTATATCATGTAGATTTTGAGATACGATCTTTCGAAAATGAAATATTTACAAATTTTCAAAACTACACGGATCAAAAAGGCGTTAACAAAGGAGAGCCCTATTTTTTATCTAAGTAGAAAAAAGTCTGCAGATTTCAAGAATTCAAACCGCAGGTCTTTATATTTAATTATTCTTGAGTTACGAATTTTTAAATTTCAAAAAAAAAAAAAAATTAAATATAAATTTCACAATTTTTTTTTTTGTTTTGGGTTGTTTTATTATATGTCCTTAGTCCCTTTAGGACCCTTGCTATTTTATTAAAAAAAAAAGATTTATTTTAATTTGTTTTAACTATTTGCAGCAAAATTTTAATTTGATCAATAACTCTGTATCTGTAGTGTCAAAGGTTATGAGTACTCCTAACGTTTCAAATTTATTCATTAAAAAGATATAGGTGATTTTTTTCTTGGCCCACTATGACGATTTTTTTTTTTTTATCACGTAAATTAGCCGAAGTCGTACCTCTTATAGTTTCCGAGATCCCCATGCTTAGGCAGTTACTATGAATACCCTATATTTTAAAACATAAACCAAGGTCAAAAAAGACAATTTTTGAGTAACATAAAACAGATGAAATAAATTTATTCTTAAAATAAAATATAAATATTTTAATATATACCAGTAATAATTAATTTCAGTCGATAACAAATCTGTTTAAAACAATAGCCACATTAAAATTAATCTAAAGTATAATTTTATTGCTCCATATCTTGAAGTTGTTTTAACTTTAATTTTTTAATTTTCATATCTAAATTATGTTGTTTTTTTGCAGACATAAGTTGAAAATTTGTTAACTGAATTCTTTTCTTTAAATATATTCTTTTTAATGTTTCAATTGAAGTATCTGATATTTTTCTTTTACACCTAACATTTTTTTGTTCTGATGGAGTAGAATTTTCATCAGATTCAATATCAGATCCTTTCATATTTTCTAAATAATTATCAGCATTCATAAGTCTTGTTTCGTTTGAAGTTTGATTATATCGAAAACTTAAATTGTGCTTATCGTTATCAAATTCATTGACATCTTCTTTTTTATCTCTAAATTGCGGTTGTACTTCTTCCGTGTCTTCATTTTTATTATATTCATTACTAATTATTAAATTAGTAGAATTTTCATCTGATTCAGTATCAGGTTCTTTGATTACTGTTTCTAAATGTTCTCTAGCATTTGTCTGTACACTAGAATCATCAGAAATTTGACTGTTATCTTTTCTTCTTCGAAACTCTCTTTTCTCAAATCTAATTCATGTGGAAGTTCTATCCGTTCTTCACTTTTATTATATTTCGTAGCACATATTTTTGAAAGATCTACATTGTTAAACATTGCTGTATAACTGTATTTATGACTTTCTGGTAAATCTTTTCGTAGTTTTTGTTTTAAATTTTTGAAAAATATTTTTAAACTTTCAACCGTTCGGGGACCTGTTGTACATATTGAGTTATATTGTTCTGTAATTTCATCCCAGGCTACTTTTTTTTGGTTCGTTGAATTTTCTTCAAATACATGGGCATATCTGTAAATAATTAAATCTATATAAGTTTTGAGTATTATCTGGACCTGGTATTGTTGGCCCAATACAGAAAGATTTGAAAAAGTAATGGGGAGGTCTATGTTCAAATGTCTAATTCTGCTGTTAGACGATCTTGATGAAACAAAATTTATCTGTTTTTATTTTTGGGAACAAACAAAATACATTAAAATATCTCATTTGTTTCTCCGTTAGAATAAAAATATATACAACTAAAAACAATGTACGGAAACCTGTTACTTGTAAAAAGAAATGTTACTATGGTAACATACATACAAATAGAATCTGTATACTTTCAAGTTTTTTTTTTTTTTTATTTCTATTAATAAACAATGAACTTACTTTTTAATTATTTCTAATAATTGTCTTTTTTCTTCTTCTGTATAATTTCTACTTCTTTCCCTTTTGTAGTCTTCAATATCGCAGCTAGATTCATTTATAATAGTTTCTAAATAATTGCAAGCACTCCATTCCCGTCTATAATTTTCATAATTTATTTCTAAACCTTTAACATCGTTTTGTATATGTCCTAGATCTAATTTCTTTTCTTCTATCATCTGTGTTAAATTTGATTGAATTTTTGGTTCAAATTTCCTATCATCTTCATTTTTAAAAGTGTCGTAATTATTTAACATCGCTGTAAGATTCAATTTAGTATTTTCATCAGCATCCTTTCGTATTCTTTGTTTTAAGTTTTTAAAAAATATTTTTAAATGCATTACATTTCGAGGACCTGATGTTGATACTGCGTTATAGTGGTGACAGATCTCATCCCATGCCATTTTCTTTTTATTTATAACCGTAAGAGTCGAAGACTTTTCTTCGAGTATATGTGCATATCTAAAAATAAAATAAATGATAAAAAAATAAGGTTAATGTATTAATTAAATATTTATATTTACCTTTTAATTATTTCAAGTAATAGTATTTTTTCTTCTTCTGTAAAATTTCTACTCTTCTCTCTTCTACTGTTCATTTTTTACTTCAATACATGATATTTGTTCAGTAGTGATTGCGTGTTATCAATTAAATGATCGGAAATTCAAACGCCACAAAATTAGAGTTATCAAAACTGAACGTCAACTGAGAAAATTCTGGTATATTCACACGAAATGTAAAGGATTATATGATGCGGATTAAAATGAGGATTAATTAGGATTATGAAGGGGTATTCACAATCTACTAACAATCAATATTTGTTCTTTATATAAAATTACGGCGCGAAATGAGTTAAAAATAACATTAAATAAGCATGAAGTATCATTCACAGCTCATGTTTTAATAGATAGTACGTAATTCATAGTGCATAATGTTAATGGATAATGTTAGTGGCTAGTCACAAAACTTTGGTACCATTCATAGCTCATGTTTTAATAGATAAATCGATCTTGCTGCCATCTACTCGCAATAGAAATTACTAAACAATTTATAATAAAAATATCTTGTTATTAAATATATATATTGTTTTTTTATTAAATATACTTCTAAAAAGAACCAAAATAATATTTATTAAGTGAATTATTAAATAAAATAACTATAATGTTTCTGAAGCTACTCACTCTAACCTAACTTTTTGATTTCACTAAAAAAAGATAACTTTGTTTCCCAGAAGTGTTGGTCTAAAATTCTGAAAAAAATCTCAATAATGTACATTGATGGAAACTAAAATAGTTCAAAAGGAATTTTTGTCAGATTAATTTTTTTATTGTTGAAAAAATACATATTTTATTTTAAAAGTTCATGTAGTATTTTAAGAAAAAACTCTTGGTACATAGAATAACAAACGGTACATTATTTTCAAAATATTGTTCAATTGGGCTTGATTACCCCAAAAAAAAAAAATGTTCCACACATATAGCTGCTTTAACTTGGGTACTAGATACCTGAAAAACACTAAAATATGTGAAAATTCACACTTCACATTAATTTTTTATTAGATTCAACACATTTATTAATTAGTACATCATAAACTGCAGCCACAAGTCTTTTTATAATTTCCTGTATAATATATTCGTCTATTTTGAAATGTATCACTGTATACCTGCGAAACCCTGAAATATGTAAAAATTCTCACTTCACATCTATTTTTCAATATTAGTTTCAACATTTTTACTAATAATTATGTCACAAGCTGCATCCACAAGTCTTATTCGAATTTCAAGTATAATATATTCCTTCATTTTGACAGTTGTCAGTGTTTTAATGTTAATGTTAATGTCAGAAGTTTGAGATATACAAACTTTTAACATTATGCGTTAAATATTTTCTTACGCTTATCCACTAAATTGGAGCTATGAATGCTTATACGGATTTGTGTAGAACTAACATTCTTATGCGTTAACATTAACATTATGAATTACGTACTATCTATTAAAACATGAGCTGTGAATGATACTTGAATGATACTTTATAAAGCAAATTTTACATAAAACTTATCAATTCAGTTTCTCAACAGGTTGTCCTCCATTCCAACAAATAGTTAGAAACAATTGCTAGTTTATTATCTAATGTGCGCTACACATTTCAGACGTCCTAAGGTCCTAAAGGGGCTCAGGACATATTATTAAACAACCCCCGAACATTTTTTTTTGTGAAATATTTAATTATTCATTTTTTTTTTTGAATATGAAAAAATCCTAACTTAAGAATTATAATATATAAGGACCTGCGGTTTGAATTTTTGAAATCTACAAACTATTTTTTACCTAGGTAAAAAATAAGGACCTCTTTTGTTAGCGCCTTTTTGAGCTGTGTAGTTTTGAAAATTTGTAAATATTTCATTTTCGAAAGACCGTATCTCAAAATCTACATGAGATAGAGACCTGCGGTTGAAATTTTTGAAATCCTGAGGTCTTAAAGGGCCTTAGATTTCATTTTGAAGCACCTACCAAACAAAAAAAAAATTGCGAAATTTTTAATTAGTCAAATTTTTTTTGTTAAATAAAAAAAAATCCTAACTTAATAACTATAAAATATAGAGAACTGCGGTTTGAATTTTTTAAATCTTCGTATATTGTTTAGTCTAGAAAAAAATTGGGGCCTTAATAACCCAACTTTTACAATAAATACGAATCGTCAAACAAAACCTTTGAAAATGGCCCAAAATTGAAAAAATCGTAAGGGGTACCCCTTACGTTTTTTTCGATTTTCGAGCAAAAATTTTTTCTCTCTGATTAACTTCAAAATGTGTATATTTATGTATTTTGAGTCGTAGATCTCAAAAATAATCTCCATTACAAGCTACTCTTGACCGTTTTTGAATAAATTCAAAAAAACCGACTATAATATATGTATTTTAATATTGCTAATTAATAATATATATTGTTTTGAAGAGATTTTATTGTCAGTGTGATTACAATTGGTTCAATACATTGATTTCTATCTTGAAAATAAATATGGATTACATTTGTGAAGTAAGTTTAAAATTATTGTTGTTCGAGCTGGAGATTCTCTACCAAAAGTTGGGATGCTTGAATAATTTTTTCATCGGGCGCTGTGGTTAATAATTGGGCTCCAGAACCTAACACCAAAGCTAATGGGGCGATACGATTAGGGGGTAAGCTACCCAGCAGTTCCAAACAAGCTTCAATCGTTTCTATTTGGGTGGTTTTGTAACATTCAGCATCCTGAAATAATTCTTATAGATTAAATACATTCTCATTTATATGTAGGGCAGCCAAAAAATGCTCTAAAACACTATTTTAAGCGCATAAATATGCCCTATAAAGGTAAAGATCCAGAATCTGGTACGAACGACACCAAAATTTTCTATCTAAAGGTTGGTAGTCCATTAATCAATTGCGAACATATACCAATGACGCCTAAACGATGTGTATTTTAAAATTTGCACAAAAATCATTATTTTTTTGAACTTGTCAATTTATGGTAATTTAAAATGATTAAAATATTAATTATTATCGCTATTATCATTGTTTATATCCGAGTTTGTGTCACTACCACTGCCATTTAAATTAATAATTATTGAAGATTTATTTGGTGGATTTATAAAAACAGTTGATTCAATTGTCTTTACATGTTCTACACATCTTTTCTACAAATCACTACTTATTGCACTTGTTTCGTCTTTAATTAATTGTACTACAGTGTCACTTTTTGTCGGTGTTGTATTTTTCTGGCGTACATTTTCTTTTAATTGGCTCCATATTAGTTCTATAGAGTTTAAAACACAATAACATGGCGGATAATTTAGAAACAATAGGATTATAAATTTGGAAAATATTACTCATTAAACATCTTAATGGTTTTTAAGAAACTTCAGTTGAACTAGTGATATCTATTCAATTTAAATTTAAAATTCCCTTAATTCTCTACCTCTTATATTCTGTTTACAGAGTCTTAGGATTACTGCCATAAACTCATTACCGCATTGTTAAGCTTCTCAACAAGAGTGGCATTTCAATTTGAAAATATTATATACAATACTTTATTTTCCACCATATTAGCCAATTTAAAATTGAGTATCATTATGCATTCGTTTATAACTTGATTGTGTAGGGTGCCAGAATGGCCTTAAATTTGATGGGGGTTAAACTTCAGTAAATATGATCAATTTAAGTTAGATATTAACTAAAATAAATGTGAAAAATTTTAATTAAACATTTTTAATATATCTCTAAATGTCCAATTATTTTTTATTTACTTATTTTACAAGCCTAAAATTGCGAAAAACCATATATTAAGTATCTCTGGTCTTTTGCAGTGTTACGCATGCGCCAATTTATTGTACTACCAACCTTGTAAAAAAATATGAATTTGCCTGAATTATTGGCAATACCTTACCTTGTGAATGCTGAACAGCCGTTGTTGCTGTATTTCTGGTGGAACTGGTTGTGGTGGGGGAACCTGTATATTTTCAATAAAAGGATTAGTTCTAATCGGTAAAGTATGATATGGTTTGCGCTTCCTGTATTGTTCCATCATTGCTTCAACTTTCATTTCAGTCTCTTTATCAATTGTAGCTTCAAACTCACTTACCGATATAGATCTGTTCTTAAATTCATTTCTCTTCCTATCAACATCTTCACTGCAAAATGATTCTGATTTGTTTCTTATTTTCTTCTCAACTAATGTATTTTCTTCAGTTTCTTCTGGTTCATCTTCTTTTGTTTCATCATTAACAATAAAATCAGAAAATTTGAATGGTTTATCTGATATTTCAGATATTTCGGCAGGTTCTTTGATATGTTCCAGATTATTGTCTTCACAATTGTCGTCACATGTTTCTACACTCTCATCCATTTTTAAAGAAAGATTTATGTAGGTGTTTATCATATTCTCCCATACTTCTTTAAGGTGTAGTAAAAATAATTGGATACAATCCAAATCTGTTACACAATCATTTTTCTTTGTGTCTTCTAAGATTTTTATAATATCGTTTGGTTTTAAACAATATTTTTCTATACCATCCAAACACAATTCGATCAAAACTATTATCTGAACAACGTCAGAAGTATTTGCTTGTGTGTACAGATTTGCAGCTTTGTTCAAATTGCCAACTTTTTGCATTAAAAACTTTAAACCAGGTCTTGTATCAAACTCTTTTGCTCTAATACTAGACATCTCCATGCATTGTAATAAAATATTAACATGTTTAGCATTTACTTTATTCAAAATACCTCTTAAACTGTAATTATTTATTTGTAATATATTAAAAATTGGAGTGATATGGTTTAAATTTTGAAGTAGAGCACTTGAAATTGTTTGTATCAGCATCTGATGTGCTAATATACCTACTACAAGATTTCTGAATGGTACCCTGATGGTGTATAGATCAGGATTTAAAGTTGATGTCAAATCTAACGGGTATAACAAAAATACATAACTTCTATCATCTATAACAGCAGATGTATCTTTTTCTTTACAAACACATTCAATGGTATTACATTTTGGGCACTCCCTCTGTGATGAAATCACAAATACCTGCTGTGCAAGTTGATATAACTTAACATTCTCGTCCACGGTACAATCTTTTCTGGCTGCTACTTTTACAGTTGCAGAGTCACCGTAAAAACTATCAGAATTCGGTTTAAATGCAAGTGTTAGTTGACGTAAAGGGTTGAGGCTAATGGTACAAGCTCTATGTATAGCAGTAACAGTAATCTGCCATTGATGGGATGATAAAATTTGACCTGCTGAAGAGATTATATGTCGAATACAGGAAGTACCTAATCTTGCTACATTTTCATTGGGTTGTGCTACACATTCTACTAATATTATTAATAGTTGTTTTAAAGCTAATGTAATAGCTGGATTTTCTGGTTCTGATTTAACATTACTATTACAGTAATATTCAGTTGATTTCTTATTTATATTACCCCTGTCTTCTTCATTTTCTTTGTTTGATTCGTTCTCTTTAGATGTACCTTGTATATGATGTAAGTACTCTACAACTAATTCAGTAGCCATACCACAACAATGTTTAAAATTTGGTCCAATACTTTCCCAAGTTTTTTGTACTTTTGCATTTTGTCTTAACCAATTTTGTACCATCGGAAGTAGTAAATGATTAATACAATACAACCCAAAATTAGCACCTGGGCAAATTATCAACTCTTTTAATAATTTAAATAAAGTTTCCAGAGCATAAGGTTGATTTTTCTTTGCACATATTATGGTATTCGATGCTAGCCCTTCTAGTAAAATATACCAGATTCTCAACACTCCACTTTGCTTGTCCATTCTTGCTAAAGTCATATTCTGACGTTCACATTCTTCCAAATCATACTTAGTGGACAGTATTTTATAAGAAATTGTTTGCTCAGTGTCAAGATTTAGGTTTATACCATCCACATTTGGAATTAAAGCATCCACTAATTGTGGATCCATATCAATTTGGACTCTATGTGACAAATTGAAAGTTGGACATTTTGGCATATTGTACATCATCTCTAAAATAGTGACACAGTTCTGGAGATATTTTAATGCTTCTCTACACAAATCCAAATTGGATAACTCGTTGTATTTTACTGCATCTGGATCTAAATTCTCCAAAAATCCAATAATCTTATCAGAAGCCAATGGAATTTTATTTCCATTAACCACATCTAATTTTTTATTAGTATCAATAGCTTTTGGTTTTTCTAGATCTTCATTTTCAGTATCAATTCCTCTAATGTGTGTTAGAAGACATAATATATAATCCAAAGCAGCATTTGCGAAGACTAGAGTGTTGTCAGTGGACAAGAATATTTTGAATACTTCACAGATTGCAGCTGCATTATTGTTGCTTGTGTTGGCAACACGTAGAGTACCAAAAAGTGGACGCCAACCAGAGCAAATTTCAGTACGATTAGCTTCAACGAATTCGCAAAGGCAGGCCACAATTTGATCCTAAAAATATAAACAGTACATTTTCAGTAAATTTTTATGATGATAAAAAAACTTACCTGGACATCAAAATCACATAATTCAAGACATAATAAGTTTTCGAATGGTTTGAACAATGCTTCATTGAAGTGGAAATGTGGTAACTCGACTTGTTCGTTCAGCAACGCTGTTACAGAATCATGAATACAAGCAATAGCTTTCTTAGATATTGCTTGATCTTTATGACAAGCTGCTTCCATAAAATGTGGTCCAACAATAGCCCAAACCCTCATGGTATGCACCAATGGTCTACCAGCTCTTATGCACTTTAAAGTAACATCACCAATTCGATGCAACAATAAAGTTGCTACAGGTTTTTGTTCAGGATTCAATTCCCTTTTCCACCATTTCTTGGATTTTCTTGTTGGTTCTTCTGTTCTGGAGAATAGTTGGCGTTGAGAACTACTGCAAAGTTCTTCAAGGAAGGCGCAGAGACATGGAAGATTTAGTTTTAGTGCTGCTTCATGGAACAGTGAGTCTACTTGTTGGGATAGAAGACAACATACTTTGGCAGCATCTACGTTTGTTAATAGGCCGTGATTTGTGTTGTGTGCACCACTCTTATTGATAACATCAGCAACTGATGTTTCGTTGTTTGTAGCATTAGATAAGGAATAGTTAGATGATTGAAGAAAACTGTAGACATCAACACTAAAATGTTTTAAACAAATTAATACCTGACAAGTTGGAACATGTTTGTACTTACCAAGTTTCTTCATCCTGACTCAAATTAAAGCTCAAATTCAATCTTTCAGTAGTTGAAGTAACAACCGTGTTTGCATTTTGAGCAACCAATAACATTTGAGCAGATCCCGCTTTGCTGAATAAGGTGTGTTCCAATTTAGCCACATGAACACAAGCAGAGAATACATGTGGCCAACAAGCCGAACTGTGGGAGCCCAAAGCCAGTCCTTTGGAAAGAAGGACGTCTAAGGATAAAGCGTGAGCTGCATGGAGTCGTGAACCTGTTGACTGGCGACAGGCAGCATTTGACAAAAGGGACAGAATACTGCTGCTTCGGGATTGAAGTTTTAAGGTGTTACTCAAACTGGCAGCCTAGACAAAAATAGATTTAAATATCGTATTTTAGCAGTATAATTTAATTTTTTACCTTGTGCAATCCTTCTAGGCTGGAAGTAACCAAATTATCTCTTATCTTTTTCTTGTATTGCATCCTTTTAGCCCTCCTAGGTAGTAGAAGACCAAGGGTTGAAGCTTTATCACCAATATTTGATGTATTAGAGGGAGTTTCGTCCAAAGCGCCACTTAATACCATCACCATTGAGTCCCAACAACAAGTCAGAACTCTTCTAGCTAACTTTATCCCAGCTTCTGTCTCCACAGAGGGTTCTGTTGGTGAACAATGGACTCTTTCCAATTTTTGCCAGTCGGAAAGCAACTGGTTTGAGCTCAGCCCACCCACATCTTAAAAATAAATTTAAAGTATAAGGACAGTTTCAAAATTAAGTTAAACAAAAATGTGGGAGTAAAATTATGATAAATAATGCTTTAAACTTATGATCACTTTCGTATATCCTAAAAGTGTTTGATTTCTCCAGAGTCACCACAGTTTTAAAGATGATATTTGGGAAGGTAAAGAAGTGAATAAAAATGGAAGAAAACATTTTACCTGTTAATAAATTTATGAGAGCATACTGTTGCCCTGAATTTGGATTATAGCCTGATACTTCCAAAAGGGAACAAGCCAAAACTTGCTGGTATAATTCAGATAACCAAGTAGCTGATAAATATACCAGAACTCCACTACCATATACCTCTTCCACAAATTGTTGTTCGGTTAAAGGTATTTTTGCCTAAAAATATACTTATTTAGTAAAAATATCAAAGAAGTCAAAGATTAACTTACAGAAGTGTTGTTTTTATCGTAATGTCCAATTTGAATCAATCTCAAATTGAGTAGAAGCGCAGAAAATGTTGCTAAATATATACCATCTGCGTTCATAATTGTTTTTATTTCGAAGCTTTGAGCTGAATTATGTTGGCAGCATTTTGAAGCGAATTCTTGTAAGATTTCATCAACCTAAGATATAAAGATGAGAGATTTCAATAAAGAAATCGTAGAAGATACAAAAATAACAACAAATTTTCAGAAGAAGACATTGTAGAAAATTACCTGTATGGAAGACCTTAGAGATAATAGATTAGGTAAAAGAATATTTTGCAAAGTTTTCACAAAATGCTTTGCGTTATGTCTTTCAACATCTACATTACATTCTTCTATACCAGAACGGCCCTGAAACATAACGTAATCATCAGTATTCCTCCACTAGATCTATGGGAGAATCTCTTTAAAGCACTGGTTCTCCTTCTTTTTAAGGTGACGACAACGTTACATAAAATATGAAAATTTCAAGACACTTTGCCCTCATTTCTCCTTTAATATTTGATTGTTATATTGCAGATCAAAATGTTACATACAGTATTAATATAAATAGGAGAAGCCGGGGCATAAGGATTATAACGGGCACCTTAAGGATTATCTTTAATAAAATCTTAAAGACTATCGTAAAAAATTTCGAAATACTTTTATTCGTAAGATGATTTATTGTTTAATTATTACAGACTGTAAAAAAACTTAGAAAAAAACAAAAATAAAAGTTACGACGATATAAAAAAGCTTCCTTGTGCTCATTTTGCCCCGGTGCCGGGGCAGAATAAGCACGGGCGGGGTATAATGGGCAATCAGCTAAAATCTGACGCAGAATGAACACACGTGAGTGCATTCCTCATCGTTATCATCTTCTCCAGCGCAAGAACAATTTGCCCACTTGCCACATGCTCTGCACTGGAGCAATCAACGTTTGGATATGTATGAAAAATATATCAACACAGCAAAAAAACACGTTTCACCAATTTACAAAATGTAAACGCCAGCTCTCAGTCATACAACCACTCTCTGAAGACACTAGCAAAGTTCTGAACGTGATTGGAATGCACCCAAACATAGGTTCATGCTTTAACAGCCAAAAAAGAAGGGAGCCCGTTACGCCCCGGCTTCCCCTACACTGTTTGAATGAAATTTTCAGTGGCATTATTTAATATTTAAACCTTCAAAACATAATTTAATATTTATTACATCTATATTAATTCTATGAAGTTAGCAGAACCCCTGCCATATAGCTACGACACCCTGGTTGAAAACCACTGCTTTAAAGTATAATTTTTATTGTATTTTTCTTACAAGATGCAGAGCTTTAGGAAGTTTTTGTAGTCTCTGTAATTCTTGACTGGTTAAAAAACTATCATTATCTAAGATGCTGTCTTCTGACTCACTACCGTTGTCTTCTGGTCCCTCAGTTGCGCCAGAATTATCAGATTCTGTACCCTCTTCATCTGTATGCCTATCACCAACTGTACCTCCATCTATTCCACTACTATCAGAATCACTCTGATAACGAAGATTTGCCACAACATCCCTAAAACATACCATTATATATTTGGAAAACAATCAACAAGTGCTACAATTTTACCTGTAAGGTTTTGGTAACCTAGCCAGTGACTGATAAGTTAGAGGTCCTTTATAATCAGCTTGTTCTAAATGAGTATAACGTGTGTTAGCTGTTATAGCACCTTCTTGTGTTATTCCTTCACCTTTGCACAAAGAATCTAAGGATGTTAGCATTGCTACCACACATTCAACACTAGCTAGCATTATTGCAGAGTCGTTACATTGAGAACTCTCTTCTATGGAATCCATAATCCTAAAAATATAACAGGTAAACAATCTAAAGAACATAATTTCCGGGCAGGATTTCTTCATAAAGGGAACGAGGTGCAAGTAATTTTTGGGAAACTATACCATTCCTCAACAATTAAAAACTTAAAATCGATAAGATTCAATTTACCCGCGCAAACCCCCACCACCAGCAATCCTTTATTGGGTGCGTTTTGTTGGTGGCTGGCCAATGAAAGCACTAGAATTGTTGCGCAAGAAAACGACATTTTTGATCGTGAAGTAAACATGGAATGACATTTGCATGGAGGTTAAGTCATATGGTTGTAGAACAAATAACGAACATATTTCACCTAAAAGGATAATCTAAATAATAAATGCAGAATAACAAAACTTTATATTTGAAGCAAATATTCTAGAACATAATGTTTAAGAACGAGTAATTGAATTGAACATACATTTTAAGTTTAGATTTAACAATACTATATTAAAATCATATAGATATATATTAATTTTAGGACACAAAATGAGAAAATACCTAAAAGAAAAATTTATTTTGAAGCAATAATACCAAAATTTAATTCTAATACATTTAAAAACCAAATGAAAACAACTGCATTCAAATATGTATTACTTTTCATCTCCACCACACTTATTCATTCCAGTTGTTCGACCTCGAGTCATCGAATGAGTAGAATGAATACAATGAGAATACAGTCGCAACAAAACGCGTATTCTGATTAAACCGAAACCAGAATTGGCACAACAAAACGCACCCATTAATCCCAGCAATCGTGCCAGATCATCGGATTGCTGGAAACAATCGGATTCCTCTGGTGGATCAATCGAATTGACTAAAAATAAGCTAATGTGAACGCTCCGACTGACTTTACGATAAGGTGACCATTCGTCCCGCATTTTAACATTTTGTCCCGCATTAAGATGCGTGCCGCAAAAATCCCGCATTTTAACATTTTGTCCCGCATTTTGGATTTGGGAGGTGAGGACCTTTTTTTTGCTCTTCACTTGGATTTTGGGAGATGAGGACCTTTTTTTTGCTCTTCACTTGGATTTGGGAGGTGAGGACCTTTTGTTTGCTCTTCACTTGGATTTGGGAGATGAGGACTTTTTTTTTGCTCCGTCCCGCATTGCCTTCTGAAGAAAATGGTTACCCTACTTTACGAACGCATCGGGAGCACTTGGATCGCTCGGATTAATCCGACTGACTAAACGTAAACGCATAATGTGTTTAGAAGACATATACCAAAACAGGAAACTATGGAAAACTAAAACAATATTATGTGAAGTGTGAATTTTCACACATTTCAGGGTTTCGCAGGTATATAATAAGTGAAATCGGCATGCTGCGTGTGTAGTGTAGGACAAATTTTGGTTTTTAGTATTCACGGCAAAATGAACGATATTTTTAAAATAATTTATTGTCTATTAATCCAAGAGCTTTTAAAACAAATTTTATGTTAAAATATTTTAGGTTTCTAAATATGCGCAGTATTTTTTTTATATAGCAAGGTTCGTTAAGATTTTGAAAATTGCGCCTATGTCTTCCATTGGTCGTTTTAAGTCATATGCTCTGCCCAATATAATTCCAACACTTCCAACTGGTTATTAAATATACGCTATTATAAATTAAATGCAACATTTACCAAATTATAACTAGAATTTTGACAAAATAATTAAAACAAAATAAAAATGGAAAAAAAAATAAAAAATAAAATTGTTTCCTCTGCCCGGGAGCGAACCCTAGTTTGCTGCGTAGCAAGCGAGCAAGCTAACCATTAGACCAGGATACGCTTTCTAGTATAGTGTGTTACATTACTAGAACTTCTGTACATCGTCAACAAAAAAAAAAAAAAAAATGCGTTATTTTCCGAAATATCTGTTGTACTATTCCGGTTCACACAAATATACATTATTTAGATTTTTTTCAGATTTTAGTTTAAACCATCTGGGCTACAGGGTGTGGGACAAAATTTTATTTGCACAATTTTGGCAAAAATCAAAATAATTTATTTTGCAAAAATTTTGAT
Organism: Liopterus haemorrhoidalis; assembly: GCA_963971575.1. NCBI lineage: Eukaryota > Metazoa > Arthropoda > Insecta > Coleoptera > Dytiscidae > Liopterus > Liopterus haemorrhoidalis. The sequence continues at coordinate 42,781,836 of OZ020619.1, forward strand.
CGTTAATCCACATACTAAGGGCTTTCATTTGATACCCAACTCAGAATTAAAAAACAATAATAATAAATTCGATGAGCCCATCTTTCTTTATATTTTTAGGGGGATATGTTTTTTAAATGTTTTAGTATTTTTCGTATGTGCGGGTCAAAGAGTTGTATAAGCATGCCAAATTTCAACTCTCTAGGTTTAGCCGTTAGGCTACAATTTTTACCAAACAGACAGACAGACGACAAAATGACGGTATAAGGGTTTTTTGGTCATGCCTACAAAACCCTAAAAGGATACTTACAATCTGATAATAGCCATATCATCTCCAGCATGTCGTTGTGTTCCATTTTTCAACAACAAAAGATCAGCTAATCGCCCTGGCGATCTCAAAAGTTCTTTAATAGCTCTCAGTGGTTCCAAACGTCTTACAGGTCCTGGCAAGAGCAACATCCTATGAAACAGTGCTTCCAAAACTGGTCTTAAAGCCGGTTCACTTCCTACCAATCGCACCAACTGAATTCCAATACTACAAAACAGATTTTAGATCGAGAAAAGAAAAATGTTTATTAGAAGTACCTGTATACAATTTTAGCTTGATTCGTTGTTAATCCTTGACTGGCTGGATCACCAGGGGTTCCCAATAAAGCCAATAAGGCTGGACAAAATCGTTGCCATAAAAATGTGGTGAAATGGGTGTTTGAGTGGACAGTTTGAGGTAAAGTTGAGACCAAAGTTAAAAGACATTCCAATAAGAAAACTGTTATATCATTTATCTTTGTGCATCTAAAAATTGTAAATATATAACATTATGTAAAAACTAAATTGGTTGTATGAGCACCTTAATAAAATCGTAGATAATAGTCTAAACCATAAATCCATCAGGCAAGGAAAAATATGTACATCCACATGTAAAAAAGATTACAAATTAAAGGGGACATGCACAATGTCTAGCATACAAGAGTAAAAAGAAGAGAACCAAATCTCTACGACATTCAGTTTTACAACGTTTATAGTGCTTACGTTCTTGCTTCTTCAAGTCTACTGCAAATGTATTGCATCACTGGTATTACTTCATTAAAGCAAGCTACAGCTGATGTTTGACTGTAGACAATGCTTGAACTGTTTCCTGAATTTTTGTGCTTTAGTTGTTGTTGAAGGATATCCTGGCATTCTTCATCTACAACGATATTATTAACTTACAAATGATAAATGCATAGAATATGTAATTTAAGATGAGAGCGGACAAATGGGAAAGAAGATCTGGGAAGCATAAATGAAGATACATCAGCCAGTAAGAACCTTGCAAAAAATGAAGAAGCTAATTCAGGGCCGATTACCAATAAGTTCTATAGGCCCAGGTCTAGGGTGGCAAAAAAGAGTGGCGCCCTTCCACATTTTTTAAAAATCTATATTAATAAAATTGGAGGCTACATCTTTTTTTAATTTTTTTCGTCCTCATATTTGGTTTCTACGCGTTTCAAATGATTATAAGAGAATATCCGCAAAAACATCCATTTTTGTCTATCTGTCCGAGATTCACGCAAAAACGTTTGGTCATATTTTCACGTGATTTGCTATGATGATAGTGTAAAACCAGAATTCGAACATAGGCTATAAGGCATCTTAAAAAATTTATTCTTGGGAGTTGTTTCGGGGTTAAAACTGTTTATTAAAAACTTAAAATATCTCCCTTATTATTGACATAAAAGAGAAATAAATATTTTAAAAATTGTTACTAGTATAAAAACAAATCTATTTTGTATTCTGCTATTTTTCAATTACATGGATATTTGGGGAATTACGGGGGGACAGCCTAAAACAATAATCTACATATATCTATCTCCCTCGTTATTGACTTAACAGCAAAACTCTATATGACAAAAATAATTTATAAGAATATATTTTTTTAAATTTTATGCATTATTTTAGTTAGATGAATATTTTGGGAGTTATGGGAGAGGGGGCTAAAGGTAAAAATTGAAATATTTCATTTATTATTTACTTAACATCAAAAATGTATGGAGGAAACATTTTTTTCTCTCTTCAATGCAGTTTTTAATAAGATATATATTTAGGGAGCTATGGGGAGAACTACTTATAAACGATGGATCTCACTTATAATTTACCTAACATCAAAAATGTATTGAAAAGAGTGGATTAATAAAGAAACGATTACATTGTGTTCTTCTTGTTTTCGCTTGTGTTCGCTTCGTTGCTAAGTACCGGACGTAGAACCGTCTGCAAACTCGGTTGCTGTTGGTTTGACGTCATTATTTGTCGAATATACGATGACGTCACTGGCCTGATCTCGTGAGAGACGCGCTCCAGCGAATAATTTTTTTTTTTGCTGAACTTAACCGAAAGTAGCGTACTTCTTCAGGATGCTTAAATTTCATATTAACATATTTGGGCAAATTAGGGAGTTCAGAAAATAGTTAAAGAAAAGGCAAGAATCTTTGTTCTTGCCAAAGTTAAAAAAATTATTAATCCTACTCGAGTTCTGATATATTGGGTTGTTACATAAGTCCGTTCGTTTTTTTTTTTTCACCTTTTATTCAATAAAATATACATTTTTCCTTTTTTTTTTTTTTTTTTTTTAATAATAAAATTACATTATCTTAAACTTTTATTATCAAATGTACTGTCCATTATTTTCTATCACTTTGGTCAAACGCTCAGGCAATTTCATAATTCCTGGTAATAATTTCATAATAAATGGTAGTCGGATGGTGCGATGTCTGGACCATATAGTCCGACTACCATTTGTTCCGATCTCTACAAAATTCCCTTAAGGCGGCGCACAACCCTATAGTTCTCAATAGTTTCTTATACAAAACTAATAATCGGAAATAAAATTAATAACAATCTATATATCAAAATTTGCAGCGAATTTTTATCTATCTAATAGGATATTTTAAATTGTAGAAAAAACTCTTATGCAATAGTAATTAAGCAAATTGCATTATACACGCCATCTTGTAAACCAATCGATGCATATTTACATACGATGCGGCAAATTGTAGCTAAAGCTTCATTCTACAAAAAGATTCTTAGCTATTTTGTTATATTGTGAAAACTATTTATAGTTATTGTACTTGGAAGTCTATATTTGCCGCCACCTTGAATCTGCCGCGGTTCTCAAAATAGGTGTTACGGTTAAAAATGATTTAAACTTTGTGAAGAATACGTGTACCAAATGGCATTCCATTATCATCAAGTATAATATTTTTCGACGAGGGTTCTAAACTATAAGTAATCAAGTTGAAAAAAATGTTGACGTATTATTTGAACATTTCTACACAAAACTGTATAAATATAAAAGTTATTTGAAACCCTTAAATAGATTTAAAAAATTATAGAACAATGTTGCTGATGTCAATTATTAAGTTATTGAGCGATAATATTTATACAATAAATGTTTCTACAATTAAAAATATCTTATTAGATAGATAAAAATTCGGTGCAAAATTTTATGTATAGATTGATACTAATTTTATTTCAGATTGTTAGTTTTGTATATGAAATTGGTAACCTCTGGGGGTTATACGCAGCCTTAACGGAAAAAATTTCATCTTTGGACGATATCAAAACTCACCTCTACAGATTTTTCGAGACGAAAGACGGAACCTTCTGGAGAGATGGCATTATGAAATTGCCTGAGCGTTTGTCCAAAGTGATAGAAAATAATGGACAGTACATTTGATAATAAAAGTTTTTTTTAGAATGTATATTTTATTGAATAAAAGGTGAAGAAAAAAAACGTACGGACTTATGTAACAACCCAATAGAAACAATGACCTCTAATACCAAAACAAATAATATAATGAATTATAGCTCATTCTGAGTTAGATCTGTAAAGCAAATATGAGGAGATTAATAAAATCCACAACCAAACTGTGGATCTTATTATCCAATTCAAAATGATATACAATAGATAGTATAATATTTAGGGCTGACATCAGGGCAAAACTTCCTCATCTGCAAAAATTCAAGGGGATGCCCAGACAAGCGTCTTACATATAATCTCTTTTTCTTCAAGTTATAGCTACACATTTATAGTTTCAATAAAAGTTAATTCAGAGGAAAATATATTATATGAAGAGAAGCTATTGAAATAAGATTGAAGTTAAAGAGTGCTTACCTAAGAATGAGCAGAAAGCGGTAACAGTCTGACTTGCAGCTGCTTGTGCTGCAGCTCTTACTGGTTGTGTTCCAACTTCGTAAGCTTCTCCACATCTTCCAAGTAATAGCATTACAAGTCTTCCATTTAAAGCCCAGCTTGCGCCGCAAGCTAAACCTAAGAATACTCGTAAAATGTGGACCTAAAAGAAATATTGATGTTTCAACTCTGTTAGTTTTATTGTTTTATGTTCTTTACTTGAGTATCCTCGCAGTGGGTGAGCATGGATGTTGTTGCATGCAGCAGTTGTGCAGGAAGCCATAATGAATCATCTTCTGGCTCTGAACCGGCTTGGAAGCGCTCATCCCGAACAATTTTCTTTAATAAAATTGATTAAAAAATCAAATGTCATGAACAGAATATTATTTTATTATTAAATAAGTACAAAATAGGTGTATTCAAATTAATAGTCAAATTGTAGAGGAAAAAGGAACAGATTTAAGATAATCGCATTATATTACAACAAATGTTTGTTATTTTTTTAGAAACGGAACTATACTCTATACTATTTTTTTTTTAATAGCGGAGTTACTAGCGCTACTAATAACAAATTAAATTAAATTTTGCAGTCAATTTAAATTTGGCCTTTCAGAATGAATAGTTAAAAAAATCAGCTGTGGCCACCACAGGACCGACCGCCATCACAAAGTACTTGTATAAAATACATTCTAGGAGCAAAGTAGAAATAACTTGGCCTAATATTTTCTAACAGAGATATTATTTATCATGACAATGTTAAATATTCGCAAAAATCTTATAATCGACACGCGTAAACTCTCATTTTTAGTCAACCGATTTTTACCAAAAGTTGATCAACACGTGCCATTGATGTCAAAAGCTCAAATATGAAGTTTCATAAAAATCCTTGTAGCCGAATTTACTCTGCACGTGTACACAGACAGGCGGACGGACGGGCGGACGGACGGACGGACGGACGGACGGACGGACGGACAGACAGACAGACAGACCGACAGACATCATGTTAAAAATAGTCAAAACGTTATGTAGGGACCTTAATTCGTGGAGATCCATCGAAATGTCAAAATCGGTATGATCACAATACCTCCCTTATATATGTTGGCGGTCGGTAAAAAATCTCACGGACCCGTGGTTTGGAAACACTGCAATTGGGCAATACAGCAATACATTTATGATGATATGTTGATATAGCGATAAAGCAATATGGCCAATTCAGTAGAAATTGTTATATTTTGATAAATATTTTTTTGATCTTATAAACCGCGGTATAATTACAGAATGGCCGTTCATGATGACTCATTTGCAGTTAAAGACATACACGGGCGGACTTTGCATAAACAAGTATCCAATGACTCACTTCAATTTTCACTTAGGGAGAAAAATTTACACTATCACCATATTTTTTAATTTTAAATAATTTGTAAGACATATTAAGTCACGCAAATAGTCATCGTTGTTGTGCGCCAAAAAAATTAACTAACTAAATTAAATTTACATAAAAAAATATGAATGTAAAATAAAATTTAATATAAAAATAATACTTACATGTAAGCCTGAAAGAGCATACGATACCAGCTTTGTGCGCTTACTTTCTAAAGCTAATCGTAAGGGCTTAAAACAAGAAGCTCGTAGTTCATATGATGGTGTTCGTAACAATCCATTACACTGCGAGCTCAAAAGATCTGAAAAAATACAATATGTTATCAATTAAAATACTCCTATTAAATAATCTAATCAGTTATTTTACCATGAGCTTCCTGTGCTGTTTGTTTTAATACACTTAGTTTACTTCCACTTGCCTCTTTAACAATATTTAATAATAAATCTTCCATCGTACAATATGGACTGATATATTATGTTAAAATATATAGCAAAGCCTGCTTTTTATATATGAATATATATGATTTAGCAATATGGTAAATATTTATTATTTTGAACACTGTTCTTTAAAAATATACACTTTAAAATAGAATTATTTAGTAACAGTATCATTCTTATAGCACTTGATCATGAGAGAATATGATTGCACAGGGCATGCTCAGAAATAAAATCAATAATTTACTTCCCTTTTTCAACAGGTGAGTACGCAGTTAGGTTTTTTAAAAAAAGAACAAATATGTAAATATTTTATTTATAAACAACACGAATATACACGAAAAAGATATTTATATCAATAAAATACTGGACTTTTTTATTTATTGTTCCTTATACTTTGTTTCTGCATGTTTCAGATGATTCATAAGACTATATTCACCAAAGATTAATATACGTTTGTCTATTTGTATATCCACAGTAAACTCTAGTTATTCGCGGTTTTGAGAAATACCGCGAATGCCGAAATAGCGAATTATACAAAGTGAAAAATTTTAAATAAAAACTAAATCAGTGTACTCATTTATATTCATATAAATTGTCATATTAAATATAAAATTCATCATAATTATAATTCATATAATTACATTGATGCTATCATCTATGCGACCAGGAAAAAAGATATGATTTGCTCCAAATTTATATTTTATTTTAACAGAATTGTACGTTTGAATTGCACTACCACATGTAGTTAGTTTTTTTTTTTTTTTTTAAGTGTGACTTACATTACTTTGGCTATGATCTCACATAAAATGTAGCGATTTTAGCAATACAAATGTTTTAATACGAATACAAAATGAATATTAAAATTCCGTTATTAAATCAGCGTCCACGAATACGCGAAACCGCGAATACGTGAAACCGCGAATATATGAACCGCGAATATGCGACACCACGAACACGCGAAACCACTTATGCACGAATACGCAAAACTAAGAATACATGAACCGCGAATATGCTAAATTGCGAAACCGCGAATACGTGAAACTGCGAATACTCGGGACTCAGGAATACGTGAAACCGCAAAACCGCGAATACGCAAAACCGTGAATACATGAACCGCGAATAACAAGAGTGTTCTGTTTTTACTTGCCCGACCTTAATATATAAGGGGCAAGTATTGTAATCGCGAAAATTTTCGATGTCGAGATTTTGACTGATGACCACGTTTCATGGTCCAGGAATCCAAAAAACCTATTTTCGAAGCGCCGTCTGTATGTGTGTGTGTCTGTGTGTGTGTGTATCTGTGTGTCTCTGTGTATACACGATAACTCAAAAACGGTTTAACTTAAAGAGTTCGCTGGTACTAAAAAATTCTCCTAATAATTGGGAAGAACCCTATTGTTTTTTATTAAAATCCGAAACCGGAAACGGTTTTTTATTATTATTTTTTTTTATGGGAGGGCAAGTCTAGCGGAGGTCTTCCTTCGCAACTGGTTTTTTTTTGAAAACTAAAACTAAATTTTTTGAAAAAAAAAAAAATACCTGGGATTTAAACATAAACTATACGCAAGAACGTCAGCAAAAAATGTTCTGGGGTAGGGGCAAAACTTATATTTTTGTAACTGGCATTTTAAAAATAAGTTGAAAATACTGTAATTTCTTGACTTCAAAAAAATTTTTAGTAAAATTGGGGGGGGGGCAGGAAATATTTTTGTATCGTTTACATATGAAAATACAAGTAATGACCTAAAAAAAAGGTCCTCACTTCTTGAATATATTTTTCCAAGTAATTCTAGGGGGGCCAACTGGGGACCAGAGCAACTTTTAGGGGGGCCCGGGCCCCCGGACTCCCCGCTAGCGCCGCCACTGCTGCGGACTCTTCTCGTCTAGGTTCTAAGGTATTACAGCGATCTCATATGAGATGAACCTACATATTATAGTTATTCTTATAGATCTAAATATTTTTTCAATGGACTAGGCTCAAAAACATCACCACCTTTAAAATTTAAAATATCTCACCTATTCTTTACTTTATAGTGAGCACAAAAGGTCATCCTTGCTATGCGTCAAAATTTTTAATTAACTAACTCTTTACTTTATAGCAAATGCCTATGTATAAAATAAAAACATTTTTGTTTTTTACGATTTTTGTTCTGTGCATTGTATTGTTGGTGAATATTTGGGGGAGGGGGAGACATAAACAACGCCACCTAAAACACAAAATATATTTAAATATCTTATGGCCGGTTACCAAAAAACGAGTTAAGTATTTTAACTTGAGTTACACCTAATTCGTGTCAAAATAATATACATAAACATACCATTTTGACTTAAGTTTAATTTTTAGATAACTCGAATTAAAAAATTTAACTCATTCTGTAACAATCGGTCATTCGTAAAAATAATTTTTACTGAAAAAATATGTAAATAAAATACATAAAATTAAACAACAGCTAGTTAAAATAATATTAGTACAGTATACTTACAAATGTGTTAATCAATAGTAGTATTGTACACGATTTATGTAAAATATTCAGTGACAATTAATCTAACAATCCAATTGTAGTAATTATGTTAAAACAGTATGAATTAAACATTTTGAATATTTATACAAATTCAAATCTTCGCGCACTTATCAATAGTTCAAGGTAGCACCGTTTGCTAATGGAGGGGGACACAATCCAATTCTTGTACAACCATCACAAAATAGTCAACGATGTCTGTGATACTGCCACTGACGGAATTCATTCATATTTTACAAAATAAAATAAAATTAACATCTTTTATATGAATTATTAAATTTAGTGTGTGTGAAATCTGTGATATATAGTGTTGAGAGTGTGGATAGGCATAAATTATTCAAAATAAGATCGGAAATTTGTTATGTGACATCGGGTAAGTTAGTGGTTAAAAAACACTATAATATGTTGTATGATTATTAATTTTTTAATTATTTGCGTTTTGTTGATTTGTTTATTCTTTCACCCACTTGTGTTTTAAATCGCAAGCCGCGTGAATGGAGAGAAATAGAGGAATGTTAGACGTCAATCTGACGTCAAGAGACGCCTCCGCTTTCTCTTTCAAAAAATAGTAAAAAAAAAACATAAATAATATAATTAAAAGCTTAAATTGTTATTGAAACATCCCTTATAAAGTTAATTTTGTCTGATGTACAATTGCTTGTGTCTTGCGTGTGTCAATCATTAAACTATATTTAGGTATTGAATTTGTTGTAAAAAGAAATAAAAATAAATTGTTTACGGCTTTTGTCAGGTGATTTTTAAATTATTTAATTAAATTTTCTATAAATATAATGACAAAAATAATAATACTGTAAAATATCTTTAATTTACCGCGTTTTAAAATTGGCTAATTGACGGGAACATATTGTTTTTGTTATATATACGTTGTTTATTAAATTTGTTATAAGTATCACGGCCAGATTTCTAACGGGGTTTTCGATTGGTACTGAATTTTTAATTAAGATGAGTCAGGTATACATGTTTGGTATTTTAAAAAAATAAACAAAGAATAAAACTGGTTTGTGCATTCCTATAAGGTACTCGATGGTGTTTGGATAATCAAATTATGATTATTTAATATTTAGAACATAAATGGCTTCCTGAAATTGCGTTTGTTTACTTTTATTTTAAAATAACCAGATTAGGTCAAAATATACAGATAATAATTTGAAAAATAGAACGATCTACACATTTATTCGGTTTCCGAAGTTATCAATGCAATAAAAGAATACTAAATAATAACAACTGATGTTGTATTTAATTTAATTGTTTTTTTTTACATCATCTCTAGTTTCTAAGAATTTGTATAGTAGAGAAATATGAATGAAAACTGTTAGTTCTTGGAATGATGCAAAATGCAATACCATATGCAAATGTGTTTCATTGAAAACTTTAGAAAGTTCATAGGTAAAACCCATATATTTTAGAAAATATCATAATATGTGGTAATATATTTTTAAGTGAATACGTCGCTTCGGTACAAATTTTGGGTTAATTAGTGATTGTAAAGTATATATATCTTCTTTTTGTACCTATCCGTTCCGTTGTTGCATAGAATTACTGTTTTATATTTTTTAGCCAAGATATACGTGGCCTACGCGGTCCTCTTTTTCCGTGCACCTTGTTTCTTATTACTTGACCAAAATATTGCGTTTTATCACTGTGCAAATTTTTTCTGACTTTTTATTTAATTTTACCAGGTCTTACGTTTGATACGTGGTCAATGTATGGGATCCGAAGAATGCGCCAATAACACCATTTTCGAAAGCTTTTAGTTTTTTACTTGAAGCTTCAGTTAGTGTCTAAGTTTCAACTCCGTAAAATCACATAGAGGACACATAACATCGCAGTATTCTTAGCTCTGTTGGTAAACTAAAATCAGACCTTCCTTATTTCTTCGAAAGTACAGAGCGGTCATAATTTCTTGTCAGTTATGCAATATTTGACAGAAACATTTTGTTATCAAATTTATTTCCAAGGACCATGCACACAGACGTAGATTCGATTTTTATATTGGGTTATGTATGTTCAATATTTCACTTACCTCTAAGAGCTAACCTCGATCAACAATCGTCTTCCAATTACAATCTTAATAACAATAATATCAACAACAACAATAATAACGAAAAAAACAATAATATATCTTAACAAAAACCAATTAATTATGAAATGAACACTATTTTTTCTCTACACGCCAATTAGTTAACAAACAACATGAAGTTATCAACAAACATAGAAATCTGATTGGTTCTTTGTTAAATTGGAATTTTGAGATATGAGATAGAATACAGTTTTGATATTTTTAAGCTCATTGTTTACTGTTATGTAACTGACAAGAAATTATGATCACACGGTACATCTTAAAACGTTAAACCCGACATTTAATTTTAAGTGAATGGACCCAGTTTGCATCAACGGTACATATATACCAGTTGTTAGATTTTTACTAATTATTGTTTTGTTTTCCCTGTTATTTAAGGAGAAACCAATACTGAATGTAATTATCGTATCCATTAAATGTTGTAGAACATCTGAAATATTTGCAAAGATGACGGTGTCTCAGCATAGTGGATGATATTTAACATCACTAACCAGAATTCTATGTCTTCTAGCACTTTAAAAAATGCCTTAGAATAGATGTTAAATGATAATGGCGAAAAAACTCATCCTTGTCGTACCCCACGCTGGATTTATAGACACTCTGTGTTATGATTTTCAATTTTATATACTTTATACATCGGATATACATATTCCCACTTAATGGTTCCTCATAAATTACAAGTTTTTTATACAAAACTAATCATTTGAAATACAATGAGTAACAATTTATAGATCAAAATTTGCAGTGAATATTTATCTACCTTATATTTTTTATTGTAGAAAAAATTGTTGTAAACATATTATCGCTCAATAATTTAATAACATATGTCTGAAAACAATGTTTTGTAATTTTTTAAATATATTTGTGGGTTTCAAATAACTTTATTCATTCAGTTTTGTGTAGAAATGTTCACATAATACGTTGTTTCGACATGAATGATTATTGTTTATAACCATCGAAAAATATACTTGATGATAATGGAATGTCACTTGGTAAACGTGTTTTTTACAAAAATTATATCAGTTTTACTCGCAGCACCTATATTGAGAACCATGGTAGATTCAAGATGGCGGTAAAATAGAACACAAAATACGATAACTATATGTAATTTTCATAATAGAATAAAATAGCTAAAACATATTTGTAGATTGAAGCTTTAGCTACAATTTGCCGCATCGTATGTAAATATACGTCTATTGGTTTACAAGATGGCGTCCATAATACAATTTGGTTAGTTACAATTACATATATTTTTTTTGCAATAAAATAATATCCTATTAGATAGTTAAAAATTCTCTGTAAATTTTGATGTATAGATTGTTACTAATTTTATTTCAGATTGCCAATTTTGTATAAGAAACTGGTAAGAACTATACTGGTTTGCATCCCCTTAAGAGGATCCTACCCTGTACACACTATGAAATAACTGTATTTGTAAATAATTTATAAAGAGTTACGAATTTAGAAAAAATAATAACAGAATCAACAAATAATATATGATCTTTACATACATTGTTATTAGATTTTGATTGATTGAATAGCATGAGTTAAATTTGCCTAATTATTATTTTTTTATAAATAAGTTATAAAAATCCCGCATTTGCAGTTTTTGACCATACTATGAAACAGATCAAAATCAAACAAAAATATAGCTACGTAACCGTGCCAGCGCTAGCTCTTAAAATCGGGGGGGGGGGGGTGCAGGAAATTTTTAAGTAATATTGGGAGGGGGGGCAGGAAATATTTGAAATAATTTTTTTTTATCGTTTACAAATGAAAATACAAGTGATGACCTAAACATAAAATGGTCCTCACTTCTAAAATAAAATTTTCTCCAAGCAAATCTGGGGGGGGGCAACTGGGGGCCAGAGCAACATTTAGGGGGGCCCAGCCCCCCCCGCTAGCGCCGCCACTGCTATGTAAATATCATATTTTATTTGTTGATTCTGTTTTGTTATTTTTTCTATATTCGTAACCTTTTATGAATTATTTCCAATTACAGTGATTTTCTTGCGTGTACAGTGTAGGATCCTCTTTAGAGGGAACACGCGGGAAATCAGATTTTTTGCAATAAAAATCATCCTATAATATTATTTGTTGATTCTGTTGTATTATTTTTTTTAAATTTGCAACCCTTTATGAATTATTTACAAATACAGTGATTTCCTTGCGTGTATAGTGTAGGATCCTCATAAGGGGGAACACCACGGTTATCGATCGAGCAAACAGGTTCTTTTTTGCAATAAAAAATATCTAAGGAAAATAAAAATTCCCTGCAAATTTTGATTGTTAATAATTTTATTTCAATTAGTCAGTTTTGTACAGGAAACTTGTATGAATTTTGCTGTTGTGCTTCTTCTTACTTAAAGTAATTTATCATAAGTAAATTTATAGTTTCTTTTCGAGAAAATTAATTTTTGTACGCTACTGTTATTATTTTTCAGTAACCAAAACCCAAGAGAAATGTGTTAAAAATAATGTTAATATTTCAAAAGTGTTGTTCACGGTATATTTCCTTTTCTGGGCTATTTCATTCTTTGTCCTTTTTGGCACATACTTCTGTATATTTATCTTTGAGAACACATTCTTACACCTGTTCTTTCATATAAATTTAGGATTGTTGCTTAGGTATTTAAAATAAAACCATTATCTTTTACTTTCTATTTATAATAAACAATGTGTAAAGTGTTATTGTTATGTAGATAAGAATACTATTTCTGTAATCTTGCTCTTTGATTTTATTTTAAGGTACACGTGGTTAGAAAGGGAACTTAATTATACGGGAAGTTTTACCTGTAAATCTGCAGGTAGACGAAATTGTTTTATGGGGTAAAAAAATAAAGTTATATAGGTTGTTATAACTACAAGTGTGTTCCAGGCCGTATATACAGTATTTCCAAAATGTGCAGTATTTCCAAAATGTATAGTATTTCCAAAATGAAATGGGTAGTCTTGTTAAGAAGCTTAACAAATCGGTAATGGGTTTATGGCAGTAATCCCAAGACTTATTGCAGTAAAAATAATTTAAGAGGTATTAAGGGAATTTTAAATTTAAATCGAATAGATGTAACACTAGTTCAATTGAAGTTTCTTAACTCTTACGGAGTGATGCTACTTAAAATGTACCCCACAAATATTGAACAAAATAATCGTTCTTGAGTTTTACAAATACATACCATAAATACTTTATTTACCTACTTATGAAACAATGTAGGTAAATATTTTTTTCATTTTTTATTTTAAACACCTAATATTAATTAATTTATTTTTCATGAATTATATTGGTTATATTTAAGTAAAGGGCGGAGTCAACTTAGGTGAATTCCCTGATATTTGCAAAGCAGCTACCGCCTAAACACTCGCTTTAGTTTGAATCTGGACGTCGGACAGGATGGACGTATCAGGTTGGGCGTATACTATGCTTTGCTAGAAATTTAGTTGGTTAGTATGAAACAGGACTTTATGAATGTTGGACGTATCAAAAAATTGCAATTGAAAATATTGTAATTTCAGCTAAAAAACATTTTTAATATATTCCATAGTAAACCTGAATACAAATTATTAATAAATTATTTATTTACGATAAAATAAAAATGGGGTACATTCGTACCCCACACCGCAACCAAAGGACACCGTAACGTAAGGGTTAAAAACCATTAAGGATATTTTCCAAATTTATAATTCTATTGTTTCTAAATTTTAAGGGTTGTTATACTTGTTAGTTAGTTAATTTTCAACGTTCATAGCGTGCATACATTAACAACATGGCTCTTTGGCGACCATTTTATTTTGAAGAAATTCCTAATTTCTGTAGTGAAAATAGTGAATATGTGCAAGGTGATTTGGAGTGCGAAAATGTAGACGTTGACGTGGAATGCGAAAATGTGGACGTAGCTACTAAAGAAAAATGTCATTTTTCAGAAGGTTGCAAAGTTCTAATACTGAACGTTTATAAAAAGTTAGTTTCAGAAGGTATTGACAAACTTATACTTAGAACTGTGGAATTAACTAGTGTTCCATACAGAACAATTCAACGTATCATAGTTCGTGGCGAAAATGAGCAGCGAAAACGACCCGATTTACAAGTTTTCAAGAAAATAGATAGTTTTATGTCTAAAACTATCATAAATAAAATATACGACTTTTATTCGAAAAATATAGTGCCGACTATAAATAAAAATTGAGATAAAATTTGTCTCCTCTATTATATTTCTTAAAATATATCTAGCATCTAGAATAGACGAGTCAGGTGTTGAAAAAGACAATTATATTTTTTGCGACATTTCTCATTATGTCCTGTTTATTTTTTTAACAAATACTTAAACATTTTTTTATATACATTCTTTAGTCTTAATACTTTGAATATTACTGCCCAAGGCTAGCCAAAACTTCAGCTGGTGTGGACAGAACATCGAAATTCTTTGTTTAAAAATAAAAACAATAATGTCTAATAGATACAACAAAATATAAACAAGGAGAAAAACATATTTTAAACAAAGAATAAAAAAGAGACAGAAAAAGTATCATTAAAAACAAATTATTTTAGTATTAAATGGAGAATAGAAATATTTATTCAAATCACATGCAAAAATATACAAAGGAATGTTACTATTTCCTTTCATATTTAATTTTTGCACTACTTTTTGAGGCATTAACATTTAATTTGTTGTTTTATTGTATACAAGTAACTGCCCAAATGAACTAGCGTATCAGCGCGAATTCGAATATACCTATATAAATTTGAAAATGAATTATTTTCATAAATTCATTTAACTGTTTACTAATTATTAAATAATTTCTAACCTAGTCAGTATTTATTTGTTATATAAATTTACAAATTTTTACGCACGACTTGTTTTACTATAGAATGACTCATCTTTAACGTATTGTAACTAACCCACTTGTTACGAAAATTATCTACCTGCCTACAACTTGTTACTTGGTTATAGAAAATATGTCATTTGTTAAAAAGAAGCGGTAACCAGTGATAGTAGTATAAAAGGAAATAGAATACAATGGAACCTTCAAGGTGTTAGCTGAATAATTTAACAAGATTGTAGAGATTTTGTTGTAAAATGTTATCTCTTTTGTAAGGTTATATCTGTGGGTACTAACGATTAATATTTCCTGTAAGTTCTGAATTTAAGTCATGGACGTCGAAAGTGGGATATTCACAATGACCAATGACCATGTAAGGAAAGAATTAAATCTTCCTTGTTTGTTAAAATTAATTAATATTTATACCAATTCTGCCTTCCCCACAGGGAAACAACTATCTATATGAAAAACATCTAAAAATACACAAGCAAGCTACTGAGTTGAGTTGGGTACATTATGATCTCGAGCAAAATCGATAGGGAAATAAATATACTCCATCCGTTCCAAAGTGTCCGATTTAGGAATTTTATTTGTTTCAAAATAAGTGTCCAATTTCAAAAAAATATGCAAAGGGATATATAACGTATATTTTCATAACTAAACTAAATGTGAGGAAGCTTGTAATCGTTACCTCCTGTATGAAGCATGGTCAATTCCATACACTTCTGCAGTGTAATGAAACAATTGTCTAGTTTTTCCGCGGTTATTTCATCCCATGTTTTATGCACGGCCGCAATGAGTTCATCAATACTGGACGGGGACTGTGTTGTAATGATTTAGGACTAATTTAAATAAATAAACTACTGATACATTTAATTTCTTTATTTCAATAATCCATTAAAAAAACTAAAATCGGACACTTATTTTGGAACGGAGGGAGTATTATATATTAAAGATTTTTTAAGAAACATAACGTTGAGATATTTTCAGTTTTACTTAAACTAGAGGGTTTTTTTTGAAAGAATTTTCCCTAATTTTCCGAATGACATAATTTCTAGTTATACAACAAGAGGCGTATTCTACAAAAATGGTAAAGAGGTAAATAAAACACGTATAGGAACCTTAAAACAATATAAAAATTCATGTAAAAATCTTAAATACGGTAGTAAACTTAATTATACAGAGCGGTCATAATTTCTTGTCAGTTATGCAATAGTTGACAGAAACATTTTGTTATCAAATTTATTTCCAAGGACATGCACACATAGACGTAGATTCGATGTTTATATTGGGTTATGTATGTTCAATATTTCACTAACCTCGATCAACAATCGTCTTCCAATTACAATCTTAATAACAATAATATCAACAACAACAATAATAACGAAAAAAACAATAATATATCTTAACAAAAACCACTACTTTTTCTCTACACGCCATTGAGTTAACGAACAACATGAAGCTATCAATACAATATCGTTACTGATTGGTTCTTTGTTAAATTGGAATATTTAGATAAGAGATAGAATACAGTTTTGATATTTTTAAGCTCATTGTTTACTGTTATGTAACTGACAAGAAATTATGATCACACGGTATAAAGCAATATAGGTTTTATATGCGATTTAATTTTAACTCGACGGATAGTTTCCATAGATTTCTAAAAGACATTTTTATTAAATTTCTCTCATTTAAATATTTTTAAATATTTAATGAATATTTTGGCATCTATAATTCTGTATTTTTATTGAATAATTTTATCTCATGCATAATTTGCTGTAAATTGTCAGTTTAGAAAACTTTTGAAGACAGTCTACCGTGAAATTCAAGGACATAGCGTGTAAATTTTTTGGTCTGTTGACGTAGTAAATAACATAAAAAATAAATATTCTACATGAGTATGCATTTTTGAATTAATGTTATGTTATCTTATCTCAAAGGGTTAAAAATACGTATTTATTCGTTTAAATATTAAAATTTCTTTAAATACGTGCTTTAATGTTGCTTTATATATTAGGTGTATCGGAAAGTTTTTTCGTTTATTTGGTATTATTAAAATAGAAACAAATCGAAAGAAAAAAAAAGTACTTTATTGAGTAAAATAGTTACCATTGTGATCTAAACACACTGCCATTTATCAGGAAGAGAAAATATTCCCGATTTATAAAATTCCTGATTTTTTGATCTGTTCATGGTTCATTTTAACATGGTTCATATCTCTAAGTGTCTTGTTTCTTAAAAAGTGTTCCAGTGACCGAAATAAGTGATAGTCGGAGAGTGAAATGTCTGGTGAGTAGGGTTGGTGTGTTAGAACCTCCCAATCAAGCTCGGAAATTTTTTCACGTGTCTTTTTTGATGAATGAGGTCAGGCATTGTCGCCTTGAAGAATAACTCCTATTCTTTTCACAATTTCTGGACGATTTCTGGTCAAGTTTTGATTCAGTCAATCCAATTGTTCACAATAGAGATCAGAATTAACACTTTGCCCTGGTTTTAACATCTCATAATACATTATTCCTTTATAGGGCCTTCCAGATCGAAGTTCATCATCCAAGCATAAATTTCCTGATTTAAATTTTTTAAACTACTGTTGACATGTGCGTACACTTAGTTTATCACCATAAACAGTGCAAATGTTTTATGTAGCAACTGTAGCAGATTTTTTTTATGATACTCATACAACATTAAACAGCATAATAAATGTTTTGATGAAAATTCTTCCGCCATTTTAAAATGCAAGGGTTTAAAATGAAACGAAAACAATAATTAGGTACTCAAGATTATAGAGTTTAATCAAAAGGCAAGAGACGTCTGTTTAATTCAGCGAATAAGTCGTGGTTAGTTCGCATACTGCTCTAATAATAAAAACGAAAAAACTTTCCAGTACACCTAATTTATATATAGAGATAGAGATTAACATTAACCATGTTAGGTGTCCTCTTTTATAATGACCAAGATATGGTAACCCTAATGCGCCGGCCTTGCTTCGAGTTTTTAAAGTTTCGAAACTAGTCTAACAATAAAAAAAGTTAAAAAACATTTAAATTTCTATTTTAATCACAATGGCAGAAATAGCCAATATATTTTAGTAATTACGGAGTTGTTAAAACAATATTTGACATAAAGTTAATAACCTAAAAATTATGTGACAAAAATTAAGTGAAAACTTGTCTAGTATCTATTAAAATCCGTTCATCTATTGTGTAATAAACATGTCAAAGGCAACGTTGTCTAAAAATACTAACATATTGCAATTTCAACAAATTATTTATAGACTACAAATTAGCCGAAACAGTAAATTAGCAAAAACACCTAGACATTTTTAAATCAACATGTGGTTATTTTTGTTCTACTTATATTTCAAAATATATGATTTTTATTTATTCTGACACGTGAATTGTAGATTTTGTGCATTTTATAAAATCACTGACTTTTATTAATGGTAGAAAGAAGTTTTTTTATGGTTGTACAAAAATAAATACACACCTGTTTTTTGTCCTGATGCTGTGTGCTGTCCAAGGTTACCACAGTAGACTTTTAGACGGCGTATCATACGGGATTATGAAATCTTTTTCTTATGTAGGGGATAGTAGCCAAAATAGTATACTTATATTTTGAGTCTTCAACGTTATACAGTAATTTTTAAAAGTGTCCAAAGCCTTTAGATTGATATCACAGCTACTGTCAAGATATTCAGCCATTTTACAACAGCCTATCTATTTATTTTCTGAAGCTGGAATGTATATAAAAATGTGAAGTGTGAATTTTCACACATTTCAGGGTTTCGCAGGTATTTAGTAAGTAAATGATGATTATTTGGGATGCCAAAACAAATGTTATGTTAAAATATGTTTTTATTAATTTTAATTCGAATGCCTAATACCATTATTTGGGTTTCTAAATATTTGCAGTATTTTTTTTTATATAGCAAGATTCATTAATATTTTGAAAATTGCGCCTACGGCTTCCATTGGTTATTTAAGTCATAAAATTCACCCCTCTGATTTCGTATACATTCAAACATAGAATTAAATTATAATTTCAACACTTCCCACTGGTTATTAAATTTACGCTTTTAAAAATTAAATGCAACATTTGCCAAAATATAACTAGAATTTTGACAAAATAATTTAAACTAAATAAAAATGCAAAAAAAAACTAAAAATTAAAATTGACAGGAATCGAACTGTAGTTTGCAACTTACGAAGCGAGAACGTTACCACTGGACTACGGACGTTCACTCGTTAACTGTGTTAAATAGCGGATTAAATATTTTACATATTTTAGTTAAAAACATAAAAAATGCGTTATTTTTCGAAAACATAATCTGATCAAAAATTCCTGTTGAACTATTCCGGTTCACACCAATGTACATTACTTAGAATTTTTTCAGATTTTTAGTGTAAACCATCTGGGCTACAGGGTGTGGGATAAATTTTTTTTTTGCACAATTTTGGCTAAAATCGCGTCAAAATAATTTATTTTGCAAAAATAAAATTTTGATCGTTAATCCACGTACCAAGGGCTTTCATTTGATACCCTACACAGAATTGTAAAAAAATATTTTTTTTTTCGATGAGCTTATATTTGTTTATAATTTTAGGGGGATATGTTTTTTAGATGTTTTAGTATTATTCCTATGTGCGGGTCAAAGAGTTGTATAAGCATGCCAAATTTCAACTCTCTAGGTTTAGCCGTTTGGCTACAATTTTTACCGAACAGACAGACAGACAGACAGACGACAAAATGACGGTATAAGGGTTTTTTGGTCATACCTACAATACCCTAAAAAGTATCAAATAATAAATAAAGAGAAGGTGTGGGGGCATTTCTAGGATCGGTCCTCATGGTACTTACTTTGAAAGGCCCTCCACATAGAGGATTCCAAGACTGGCGAGCGGAACCAAGTCTGAAACCCTATAGGTTCGCCGGTCGGTTGCTTAGATTCTTTATGACAGGAATAAGGGTGTTCGAATTAAAGTCTGCATTTTACTAAATCTACGTTTAATGTTTAGTTAAGGTTGAGTTAATAATTACACTAGACTTACATTTAACGATGGCTACAGAATCCCATGAGAGACACTCACAAATCCTCACAATCACCGTACACCACAAGCCGTTGAACACCTCACAACACTCACAGTGTTTAACCCGTTAACGAAGTTCGTTTATTTCATTAGATCTGTCCTCAACACTTCCAGATTACTTCTGGTTCGCTACCCGTTACCAAGTTTCTCAACCAAAATGCTTGGGAGTTTTGTCCGACTCCGGTGACGATTTACTCACGACTCCGGTTCGTCCGTATACGGTGACGGTTTACTCACAACTCCCGTCTCTCACATGATTTTCCCAGTCCTTTTCTTAAAACTAATAATTTGGTCTCTGAACCCCATTTTTTGTTGTAAAAATAATCAGCTCTCCAATTAACAACACAAATATTTTAACTTATCTTGAAGACTCATATTTCAACCCCCAATAATTCATAACCCCAAATAATTTATTTGACTCTAATTACCTACAAAGTCTATATCACTGAAAATATGGACTTCGCTGGAGTATGGATTCGCCTATCAGCGTCTATGTAAACATTTGCCCATGTTATTTGAGATAAACAATAACAATATTTTAAACAAATCATAATATACGACCGTAATTTTCTACCTTTGTCTTTCAACACGTAACTAGAAAAATATATGATAACTCAACTAATCTAAATAATTTCTATTACTTTACTCCGCGCTGAATGCCGGTAAAACCAACAAAAATTGAGAAATGTAAAAGCTTCAGGGTGATGCAAGATTTTTTACCACCACTGTAGGTGATGCCAGATTGCAAGTAATAAATAATCATTCACATACCGTTTTCTCATTAATGTTGCTACGTCCTTCTGTTTTGATATACATACTAAATATATTTAGGAATTTATTGAATCGTGTAGAGACATTAAAATTTTAAGGCTATTGCAATAAATAAATACTCGCTGAAAGATCGGGAGGAAAGATCTGCTTTTGCTAATCAGAATAGACGATTACAAAATATTTGGCAGTGACCACTGAATCCAGGAAGACATCACCTACAATATTGAAATATGTTGTTTTAGTATCTATGTTCTATTCTTAATTTTGTTATTCTTAATAATATACATTTATTGTAGTTTCTTTTATTGTTATTTATAGAATTTAAGTATAAAATTTATAATTGAAAGGCATGTAATGGCAGTACAACAAATTGAATACAAATGAACAAAACTGTCGGCATGGATTACACTGGTCAACAAATATAAACTCTTTTTGCTGACTTAGATCTGATACATGTTTTTAACTAATTTTGGGGTGCTGATTTCAAAAATGTTAACAGTTTCTGCCTATCATGTCAAATTTTTGTTCTATTGTATTTTGACTTTTTTCACCTTTTCACGTTCTGATATACGTCTACTTTAATTTCAACTTCGTTCTTGTTGTCCAATATATTTCGTAGGAACGCCCTACATGCAGGTACTTGTTATAGATCTTTTTACAACGGCGGGGGTTGCAAGGTCAAGGGTAAGGTACTTAGTATGACGACAAATTTTCTGTCAATCTTGGAGATGTTAGTGATGAACAGGGTGAACGTTTCCATCAGGATTTAAAAGAGATGGAGAGACGTTATCAAGGAAGGTGGGATACTCACATGATGGCTGACTACTGTTGGAGTATTAAAAGAGACTTATTGGGAATGGTGCACTCCAGAAGATCTTACAAACGACCATTTAATCCTTAAATTATTTTGTATGTTTATTTGAACACTCCAATGCATTAAAATGTAATTAAAAGTGTTCTCATTTTCTTTCTTTCACTCTAAATAAAATTTTAAGAATATTTTCTAATTATTTAGTCCTTATTGTTCGCCAAATTTGTACCAATTACAGTATCGACGTCTAAAATTAAACGATAGAAGCATTATTTGGCCGAAAATATATATTTGTTGTTGAGCAAAAATCTGATGTGATACGTAAAAACTGATATTTGAGTTCAGCAGCACTAAATTAGTAAGAAACAAGTCTTAGATGTAAGTCAGCAAAAATTGTGTTGACCAGTGTTATGGGAAGCCGTTTTATCATTTGCCTGCGTTCCGTAATATTTCTAATTCTAATTCACATATCCATAATTGAATTTCAGATATCTCGAATTCCCCTCCACATATCCGTAATTCGTCTCGATGTATCCTTATATGCATTTAAGTTATTTGTAATTCCGTGAATTGCAGATATCTTTAAATATGCAACGGTACTTTAGTTAGGTGTTTTTCGATAAAAAGCGGCACATGTGTTATCTGTAGAAATAAAATGTAATTATATATATTAATGTGCCCTGCTGACAAATAGTGTAACGTATAAAAACTTAATATCTTATCAAAAACAGACCAATGGCAAAGGAGTGACCGGAATTACCTATCTCGGATATAATCCCAAAATAATGAGGTGTCGTTATTAAGATAAGAAAGTGTTTTATTTTTTTGTTTTTTGTTGGTTTTTTGTTAAAATAAAGTTTAAAATAGCACGCCTGTGGCAAAAGTACCGTTGCATATTTTTACCTGTCTCTAGTAATTAGTCTTCACATATCCTTAAATTAATTTAAGATATCTGCAATTCACGGAATTAGACTTACATTACTTTTAGTTTAATAATTATTTTATTTAATAATCCACCGTACTTTTGCATTTTATGCCTCCTGCATGTAAAAATAAGCATGCAAAATCTGCGTGTCTAATTTTATTTTATTTAAATATTATTTTTCAAGTTTCAAAAATATAAGTATAATAAATCAAGCATTGTAGCATATCAAATAGTTATATGTCCACGACCGAGAAGACGTCATTATTTGTGGGTATGAATGGATTTAAGGTGGGGTGGTCAAATCTGTCTAATTTAAGAAAGGCGAAGGTGTTCTTTTATGAAAATCGTTAAGCCTGTGTCCAGCTTGTTGGGTAAACCCACGTTTTCACTCCTGCCAAATTTATCTAAATCATTTTTATTGCATGAAAAATCTAAGGTGGCTAGCACATACAATAATCTTTATATATAAAACTGGATATTTGTGGCTATGTCCGGAAATTCTAACCCACTTCCAGATATGCTACCGAGTTGAAATTTTGCATACAGGTAGGAAATGACTTCATCATAACTAGAAAAATCGAAAAACTCAAAAAAGTCCCACCAGAAACGAGAAATTAATAATTTTGTTTTTAATTATATTGGACCATTGGAATATCTATTATATATGCAGTGAGGGGATAAGAATTTGCGTTCAATAGTTGATTGGATGACTATATTCAGATAGTGGCTATTCGGGCGGCATCGGAAATGTTCGGCTTAAATATTGTCGGTAAACAGCACTGATATTCAGTTATTTAGCAAACTATGATTAGTCTATGTAGAACGAGACAACATCTATATATTTTTATTTTTGTCGATATTTATGAACTTTATTATTTTGGTTTATTTATATTTGCTTTTGACGAATCTTTTTTAAAAACAATTTGACATATTTTAACCAAATTTAATATGATAATCTGGTAAAACCAGGATCCGAACAGAGGCCATATAGCATCTCAAAATTCTCATTCGAAGGGAGTGTTTCGGGATTAAAACTGTTAACTTAAAAACTTAAAATAAATATCTTTTTAACATATTTTTTTAACTGCACCCCGAAAGGAATAAATTGCTATTTTTTATTCTATAAAACGTCGCTTGGACATAGTCATGACTTTCGAAAAGCATATTCTGTCCATGATGTAAGCACCCACAAACAAGAGATTTTTTGAAATTCGACCCCTAAAAGGGTGAAAAGGGCTGAAATATAATTTCAAGGATTTCTCAATATATCTTGGAACCAATAAGATACCGACTTAGATTTTGCTTAAAAAGGTTACAAATATTTATGAACGAAACTCAGGATTTTGCCTCAATTGTAGAACACTTCGCATTTACTATGTTTATTGAGATAAGATTCCGTTTTGGCATGTAAGTGTCTTTTTAAAATCTTTAGAAACTTATTGAGTTAAATAGTTTCTTTTTTAAATAATTTCACCCCTAACGGGGCAAAAGGCTTTTTCAATGATTCCTCAATATCTCTTAGACCCAATGAGAGATATAGACTTGGTTTTTGCTGATAGAGCTTACCCATACACATGTACAAAAATGTTATTTTGAATTTTACATTAATCACATTAAAATGCTATGGCGGTGAAACTATAAAAGATATACATATTCAATATATATATGCAGGACTTTTAGGGTTTAATATTGCTATAAAAATGTTCCCGAGGATATATATCACAGATTTTTTTTTTTTCATTTTTCGACGACAATTATAACATTAAATTTGCCGTTGAACATTTTCGTAGCCACTAAAACTATACTAATAAAACTTTCTTCGGTGGCAAGAGCATTTATTAACGGTAAAAAAGTGCTCTGACCTATATAGGTACGATTTATAGATCAGGAGTAAGCACGGAATAATTATAATAAATATCATAACAAATAACTTCATAAGGTACAAGATAAAATGCTTCACGTGACCAGCGCCGCCTTGGGCAATGTGTGATTCTCACATAGGCAACTCTTTGTGGCATTTTCCTAGGTTAGCACAACGGGACACGTATACGTGTTGTTACCAAATGACTGTACTATCAATGTATACAAAGAAGCCCTTACTTACATTATTTGTGTAAGAATCACATACAGAGCCGTAGCAACGGGTTGGCATAGGGGCATTTGCCAGGGGCGCGAGGTTTGAAGAGGGGCGCGTGGCCTGATGAGGGACGCCATTGTGTATTTTTGCTCACCACTCGAATTTAGGGAGTGTGGATTTTTTTTTATTTGCCCATCACTCGGATTTAATGAATGTGAATCTTTTTTTTTTCGCTCATCACTCGGATTTAGAAAGTGAGGACCTTTTTTGCTCATCACTCGAAGTTAGGGAGTGAGGACCTTCTTTTTGCTCATCATTCTAATTTAGAGAGTGAAGACTTTTTTTTTTGCTCATCACTTGGATTTGGGCAGGTAAATTGAATCAATTTACTTTATTTGCCAAGAGAGCCAAAAACATGCTACGGCTCTGAGCACATATCAATACAATAGTAGATTAAAACAAATAAATATATTTGAATCTTCCAAAAACAATTCGCACCAAGCCAGTCTTAAACCGATTCTGCCATGGGTCCGGCTACGACTACTTTTTCGGTAGCGAAGCAGCGGGTATACTGCTAGTCTCAAATATACCATAATAGAATTCAAGTTCATAGTCATCACTCTTTCATCGTCATCAGTGGCGGATTAAGCCTTCGCCGGGCCCAAGACATTTTTGATTTACGGGCCCTCAACCTGTGGTATTCAAAGGGAAGGGGAAAGGGGAAGGGTTCGTTGGGCCCTTGAAAATTACGGGCCCAAGACAATTGTCTTTTTTGTCTTTGCGAAAGTCCGCCACTGATCGTCATAGATCTTTAGTTTTCTTTTGCTGCCATGTACTTACTTGCTAGAGTGAGTAAGATACTGGCAAGATAATGGCCTGGGGCAATGTAATATATAATTTTCCTAAATTTTCCGTAACGGAGACCGGTAATCACAAATCAAAAAACCACTCATTTATAAAAATACAAAAAAAAAAATATCTTAAGATATCCTAACCAACAAAACTTTAAAATAAAGAACCATTTTCTAATTTTCTTACATAAAATTTGTTGGTGATCAATGTGTTAAGCGTCGGCTGAAAGTGTAGCCTTGGAGGGCCTCTGAAAAATATTTTTTATTTCGTTTCGCGTTATTTTTACATGAAAAACAGCTTTAAAATTGCAATATATAATGCATTTTTCCAAAATTTTCTTCCCGGGGGAGGACACCCTCATCCATAAGGGCATCTCCCAGCGGGCGGCCGCCAAACGCGTTCTGTGCGATCGTGGTAAAATATATAAAAGTAGATCCCAAATACAAAAATGTGGAATAGCCCTGTAATATATTAACGCAAGCGACCGTTCACAGCTCTAAATTTAATAGAATATGCTTTTTAAACTGTCGATAGTTTTCCAAACTTGTAGTTAGTGCGTTGGATTAATGAGACAGACATGTAAACAGACATTAGCTATTTCACTTTACGTAACTTAAAAAATACTGTCGCACAAATTTCTGAAATCGTGAAACGAAAAAGAATTGCCGTAGTTGCGGTTATAATTGTGTTATTAAAACCCTTACGTTACGGTGTCCTTTGGTTGCGGTGTGGGGTAGAAGTGTACCCCATTATTATTTTATCGTAAATAAATAATTTATTAATAATTTGTATTCAGGTTTACTATGGAATATAATTAAAAATGTTTTTTAGCTGAAATTACAATATTTTCAATTGCATTTTTTTCATACGTCCAACATTCATAAAATCCTGTTTCATACTAAGCAACTAAATTTCTAGCAAAGCATAGTATACGTCCAACCTGATACGTCCGTCCTGTCCGACGTCCAGATTCATAGTGAAGCGGGTGTTTAGGCGGTAGCTGCTTTGCAAAAATCAGGGAATTCCCCCGAGTTGACTCCGCCCTTTACTTAAAAATAACTAATAAAATTCATGAAAAATAAATTAATTAATATTAGGTGTTTAAAATAAAAAATGAAAAAAATATTTACCTACATTGTTTCATAAGTAGGTAAATAAAGTATTTATGGTATTTATAAAAATCAATATCGATTATTTTATTCAAATTTTGTGGGGTACATTTTAAATAGCACCGCTCCGTAAGAGTTAAAATTTAGTAAGGAATCACGGCTCTGCTTAAGAGTTCGTAGGAAGGCGTTAAAATTTACTGTGCGCTTTTAGCTGATAGGTTATCAGTCGTAAATATTCAATAGAACTTTTTACAACCTTATGAACAGAAAATGTGTATTGGCGACTGAAATTATCGAAACGACGTTACTATCACCTTCTGAACCTTTGGCACGAAAAAGGATACTTATCTGTCAACGTATGTAAACAGTACGTAAATGTATGTAAACTTGTTTAGAATCAGTTTTTGGTCAAATTTATGTCTTGTTGCTGTGTACAGTGTATTTAAATTATAACGGAGTGTTAAAAAGTGTTTAAATATATGTGAATCTATTTTATGATAACATTTTCTGCATGTAAATAAATATTTTTAGAGGTTATAATGCTACGGTCCGTTCAAATGTCAGAATGCAGTATTGTTCTTATGGGAAGTACGAGCGTTGTTGCTAAATGTTATTAAGGTGTCAATATATCAATGAACCCAAAATGTTTATTCATTGGAACTAAATGGAAAAAGCGCCGCTAAATGAATGGAGATAACAAGAACTTGGAATATAACAAGAAGGAAATATGTAAAATTATGGCCTTGAGAACTAACGTCATAACTAATTTTCGGAATTCCCTGTCTGATAAGCGTAGTTTTGTAAAGTAGTAGCTCTCTATTTTACTTTACGAAGGTCGGGAGCATGTAGGCTAGCAACAATAACATATACGTGGCCCGAGAAATCATGCGTTGTGAAATCAATTTCAAAACAATACACCCGAAAAAATTGGTAGACTGTTACGAATCTATAATTGAAAAATTAAATTGAAGTATTAAGTATTGCAAAAACATACAGTGACTTTCAACATTGAAAGCTGACATTTTTGGTGGTCAGTATAATATGCTGTTCACTTTTGTAAAAACAAACTAAAGGCCTTATCACACTAGAGTTGATATTAACGTCTAGACTTGGAAAATTAGTTTTCGTGTGGGGGCATTTCTAGGATCAGTCGAAACGTCACGGTTGGCTGAATGAATTTAAGTATATTCATTGTACGTCATGGTACTTACATTGAAAGGCCCTTTCACATAGTAGGTTCTAAGACTTGCGAGCGGCATCAAATCTGAAACCCTAAAGGTCCGCTGGTCGGTTGCTTAAATTCTTTATGAGAGCAATAAGGGTGTTTGAATTAAAGTCGGAATTTTACTTAATCTACGTTTAATGTTTAGTTAAGACATGAGTTAATAATTACACTACAACTTACAATCAAAAGATGGCTACGAACAGAGCCGCAGTAAGGAAAACTTAAGCTAGGGGCCAAAATAATAATTTGCGCCCCTACAAAAAAAAAAAAAATACCGTCGCCCCCTCCGCCCCCCCTTACTGCGGCTCTCGCTACGAAATTCATGAGAGACACTCCACACAAAACCTCACAATCACCATTTCACCTCAGAAGCCGTTAAACACCTCACAGCACTCACAGTGTTTTACCCGTTATCGAGGTTCGTTCAATTCATTATAAAACTGTCCTTAACATTTCCAGACTACTTCTGGTTCACTACACACTACCGGGTTTCTCAACAAAAAAATGCTTGGGTGGTTTGTTCGACTCCGGTGATGGTTTACTTACGACTTGTCTCTCACAAGATTTTCTCAGCCCTTTTCTTAAAACTAATAATTTGATCTCTGAACTCCATTTTTTGTGGTTGTAAAAATAATCAGCTCTCCAATTAACAACAACAACCTTTTAACATAAAGACTCATATTTCTATTCCCAATAAGTCATAACCCAAATATTTAATTTTGACTCTAATTACCTACGAAGTCCATATCACTGAAAATATATGGTTACATATCAGCGTCTGTGTAAACATTCGACCATGTACTTAAGATAACGATGACAACATTTTAAACAGATCATTTAATATACGACTGTAAATTTGTACCCTTGTCTTTGCACATTTAACTAAAAAAATATGTGATAGCTCAAGTAATCATTGAGGATGTTTATCTTGCAATAGATTAGTTTTTATATTTGAATAATTTGAATATTTTTAACTAATTGAAAAATTTTATTTTAAATAATAATGAAATTTTATTTCTGAAATTACCGCTCCCACATTTGCATTCGAATCGAAGTCATTTGTGTGTTTTAGTATGAAAAAAACCTAGGTTTTAAAGACTAGGCAAATGGAACATGATTTAATTCCTCTGTCTTGCTATCCAGGTTTTTTAAAAAGCGCATGCGCTGGCTGGTTTTCTCTCGCTCTCAGCTGTTACGTCTTTGTGTTTTGTTTACGTTGAGGTGAGTTTGTTGTATAATTGTTATTTTCGAATATATTTAAAAAATATATATATTTTGGAAGAACAACTAATTAATTTAGTGAAACCTCACAAACTTTTCAAATTAAAATTGTCAACTGTCATAATAACACGATGTACGCATGCGCAAACATAAAATTTCCAATTCTTAAATAATATTCAAATACTGTGTAGGGTTGTAAATCGAAGGCAAAACATCGATGTTGAACATCGATGTTAACATCGGCGCTGAAACATCGATGTTGAAAAAACATCGAAGGGATAACATCGATGTATCGGAAACATCGATGTTTTATTAAATATAAAAAAAAAAAACTATTTTTTTATATTATATAGATTTTATTTAATAATATAAAGATAAAATACGAAAAAAGTAACATATAATACGAAAAAAAGTAACATATAATACACAAAAAGCATTTATTAAATTTTTAAATAGATTGTGTAACAGACACATTCAAATGTCCCGCCGCTGCTTATAACCGTTTGGAACAGCTTATATAAGCCGTTCACTTTTGCAAGGACAAACTAAATCTGGTTATTTTGGTGATTTTTATAGTGTATTACTGACTTTTATAAACTTGGTTATATTGTAAAAAGGGCTTTACAGTTTGTATTATTTTAGGTTAGTATTATATTTTCAAAATATTTAAGATGTCACTATTCAAAATGAAATATGACAAACGATATCTTTTTAAATGACATATTTATAATCTGACTTTTCAAATTATTTTTCTGTAATAAGATTATTTCTATTAAATTTCATTTTATTTACCTCGTTCACTTATACAAAAAATGGCTCGACAACAAAACTCAAAGAGCAACAAGTGTTGGTTTCGTTCGTCGTTGTCATTATTTGCAAAAATTAGAAGATTCTTCTTATTTTTTTCTTATTCTGCTAACTGCTAAGAAGAATAAGAACTAATACTATTAGTATTATTATATTACAATAGATAGTGCTTATATTTTGTGCACTAATTTTAATAAAAATAAAAATTTTAAGATTCCAGCGCCTCTAGTGGTAGTTTCTGAATTTCAAAGTTCAAAACATCGACATCGGTAGCAGACATCGATGTTTTATCGATACTATCGCCACCTGAACATCGATGGTAAAAACATCGATGTTTTCAGGAGAGACATCGATGTTATCGATACATCGATGTTTTTTTCCCATCCCTAATACTGTGTGATAAATCAAAACCTAAAGACGTGAATCTTGGAATAAACTTACAAAAGTAAAACTTCGTAGCATTCTAGTGTGATACGCCTTTAATTATATTTCTAGTTCGACCAAAACCAGGTTACAAGGTCAATGATTTTTAAAACTACCGATAAAACGATGTTTTGAACGCAAATACAGTTGTTACATGATCAAAATAAAGTAATTACTTGGCTCTAATGACCTTGAGTACTTACATGACAATATAATGTGTGGTTTTATATTTTTCCAACATATTATAATATATCTCTGCGTAGGACTGAGATAAAAATAAATTATGTTATCACAACTATTTTTAACTTTAGACAAAAGTCATGCAACAAAAAAAAATATTAAGATTAAACATCAACTCCCTACACATTAGGATCTTTACGTTTGCACTTTATATTTATTATTATTATTATTTCATTTATTTTACATTGGCCTATTTCTGCATTGGAGCTAATCGCCGATGCCAGGGGGCGAGCTCCTACACATATGTATGAGGTGTGAATGATTGTGAAAATGGAAGTAATGTTAACATATTATTTTCGCCCGAATAATATCACCAACAGGGAATTGAACAAGCAGCCTCACAATTCAGACTGTTTTAACCAATCAAAACTACATGTTCTAACGAGCTCAGCCACTCCGTTGGCACGGTTGCACCTCAAACCCAGGTGTTATACAGTAGACAAACACTGATTTCTGAATTCTGCAAATAAGTCAATTAGCTGAAGATCTACAGATGGGAATGGTTCTGATTTCCTTTTTCCGCAATCTCTTAGTCTTTCTGGTCACCGACTTTTAGGTTCCGCTGTGACATGGTCCTTCTAATTTAGCCCATGATTTATAGGTTCTTTCTGGGCCAGCTATGGTCCAGACATCGCACCATCCGACTACCGTTTGTTCTGCTTTCTACAAAATTCCCTTAACGGAAAAAATTTCGCATCTGTGGACGATATCAAAATTCACCTGGACAGATTTTTCGAGAGCAAAGACGGAACCTTCTGGAGAGATGGCATTATGAAATTGCCTGAGCGTTTGTCCAAAGTGATAGAAAATAATGGACAATAACAGGGGTACTGTTGTTTAATAATAATAACTTTAGTTAAAAATTTAGCTGCAAAAATTTTTATAAAACAACTTACTGCATCATCTCTTATTATTAAACACAACAAATATACATGCACCAAAACGTGGCAACGTTGGATGTCACAAAGTACCCTGTGTAACACAGTACCCACACTTCTCAGACCCGTAATTTTTGAGTAGAGGTTTAATGAAAACATGTAGTTAAGTTTATCTGTTTATTATTACTTTGCATACATAGAAGTATGAAGTCTATTGAAGTTACATTTAGTTAATTAAATTATTAATGAGATCCTTGAGGCTGATGATGCGGAACTAAATATTGGATATCTGGTTCAATTTTTGTAAGGAACAAACGAAGGAAATATTCAGACGGTTTCTTTCTTTGGTTTCTTTCAAACTTATGCGCGGGCGATAAAAATTGTATATTTTGAGAAATTTAACTATAAACAGTAAAGAATTTTATGAAAACTTAATGAAAATGTTTTTCAATAATGCTATGAATTTTTTTTAAATAATACATTAAAAAAATTCCATTTTAATGTTATTAAAACGTCAATTAAATTTAAAAAAAAACGGAAAGTAGCCAGCATTGGACAAAACCCCTACCGCCGACCAAAAAATTCCTACCGCCCACTAGTGGGCGGTAGGGACCAGGTTGAGTACCACTGGACAATAATAAAAGGTGAAAAAAAAAAAACGAACGGACTTATGTAACAACCCAATACTTTACTAATTTTGGTTTCTGCGCATCTGACGTTATTGACCTGATCTCTTGTTCAAATCACTCTACTAAAATACTATCCATGCCATACAAATATCGACAGTATCGTTTCAACCCTGGGAGCGATATTTTTATTTTGCGCCGGGCGATAAAATCTCTAAATACTGTTCTAGCATTTGTTTCCCTATTTATCTACCTGCGTAGAGACGCAGGTAGAAGTAGTCAGTAGACAGTAGTCAGTAGTCAGTAGTAGTCAGTAGAAGTAGTTAAACAAATAAGTTTAACATCAAGTAGAGACTTGATGTTAAACTTATTTGTTTTGCTCTCGGCCAGCTCATAGCTCAAAGGTACAACATCCATGAACCGGGATTTGAATTTAAGATTATTGATACAATACCGTAGTCAGCAGAAATACCGTAACCAATCAAATAAAACCCAAGTATTGTTACATAAGACTGTAATTAACATAACTTTGTCACATTCTTTAATCTTTCACATTCTTTAGTTATATCTTGGCTCAGTAGATGTCTCGACATTCCATCATTGTTGACAATTCGTAAGAGTTCGCACAATTGTCCCCACCACTTACGCAAATATTCGTAAGTGAAAATAGAGATGCAAGAAACGTTTTTTTCTACACATACTTGTAATTCTATTCTCGATTTTTTTTTATAAGACGAAAAAAGTTTTTTATTTCTTTGGATTTATGCCAGATATTTTAGTTCGGGTATTGTACAAGATTTTCAATGATTTATGTCAGGTATGATAAAAGTAAAATTAGAAATATAATGTGTGGATAGTACACAACCAGTTTTTTCTGGCATTATAAAAAACTTAAAAAAATACAGAAATTTGATACACACACACACATATTGTGTTATCTGGTAAACTAAAAGAAGTACACAAAAATATTTCAAATAAAAGTTGTAGCTAATAATTTTTACTACAACTTTTATCGTATCAATATTTTTCATAAATCAATTTCTTAATGAGATATTTAAAAAATAAAAAATAAGTGGTAATATTGACACACGCACACACATATTGTATTATCTGATAAACTAAAAGAAGTACACAAAAATGTTTCAAATAAAAGTTGTAGCTAATAATTTTTACTACAACTTTTATTGTATTAACATTTTTCGTAAATCAATTCCTTAATGAGATATTTAAAACATAAAAAGTAATTGGTAATATTGACATACGCACACACATACTGTATTATCTCGTAAATTAAAAGAAATAGACAAAAATGTTTTAAATAAAAGTTGTAGTTAATAATTTTTACTACAATTTTTGCCCTATCAATATTTTCCCTAAATCAATCCCTTAATGAGATATTTAAGAAATGAAAAATTTCAACAGAGAGATAGTAAATTTTGTCTGCAATTAAAGGCCAATATACAACAAATTGTAATATATTTTGTTTTTTGCTACAGTGTTCTTGGGAAATGCACATTGTGAACCATAGGTCGTCTGGATTTTTTCAAAATTTCTAAAACTACTAAGTTATTTTGGTAATTATACATTAGATGTCGTATTTGCTTACGTAAAGTGTTTCATGTATCATTATTGTTCATCAAAATTAAAAATTAACTATTTCCATTTGTAGATATCATTTTTATTAATGTCATTAACATTACTTTTTAATTCCAAATTCTTTTTCTTCTTCTTTTGCTTTATCCGTTCCAAATATTCTCGTCTAGGTTGGAAGTACGGTCTACATGCTCCGACTTGCCTTAAGGGGGGGGGAGGTTCTGATACACACACATTTTTAGCATATTTTTGTGATTTTTTTTCAAATCTATGGTTAAATTTATTCATTTTCAAACTAAGTACATATATAAAGTATGTTTTGAAGAAGATACAAAAAAAATTTGAAGGCAAAATATGGCGAAATGAGCCAGCTGTGGCAAATCTTCTCAGACTCCGGGAAAAAAAAATGATTTTGCGGTGACCAGCATAACTCGTCACTGGATCATCTGAAATCAAAAATCCAAAAAGTTTTTGTTAGTTTATGAGTTTGCCGAGGTAACGACGCTGAGATATTTTTTTTTTTCATGTTTTTTTTTTATTTAACAATCACAAATATCAGGGCCGCCCCTAGGCGGGGGCAAGTGGGGCACCTGCCCCAGGCCCCGCACCTGTAAGGGCCCCGCGCTTCGACCGTCAAGTAATAAAATAATAAAATACTTTAAAAATATTATTCCAAGTTTCATAAATAGTTGGAAAAAATTTATATTTTTATTGAATAGAAGTATGTGTACTTTGTTAATAGTTAGTAATATTAAAGAAAATATCATTATTCAATATATAAATATAGATGGGGCCCCGCAAATCCAGTTTTGGGGCCCCGCAACTCCAGTTTGCCCCAGGCCCCGCAAATGCTAGGGGCGGCCCTGACAAATATACTCGTTTTTAGGTTTTTTTTTAGGGGGAATTAATTTTTTTTGTCTTCTAAGTAACGCTAAAAACTGAAAAATCATTTTAAAAATAAAAACTCAACGTCATTACCTCGGCAAACTCATAAACTAACAAAATCTTTTTGGATTTTTGATTTCAGATGATCCAGTGACGAGTTATGCTGGTCACCGCAAAATCTAAATTTTTTCCCGGAGTCTGAGATTTGCCACAGCTGGCTCATTTCGCCATATTTTGCTTTTAAAATTTTTTTGTATCTTCTTCAAAACATACTTTATTTATGTACTTAGTTTGAAAATGAATAAATTTAACCATAGATTTGAAAAAAATTCACAAAAATATGCTTAAAATATGGTTATCAGACCCCCCCCCCTTAATGCTATTAAATTTTTGAAATAATTCCTAAAATCGTACCTTAATTTTATGCAGTTTTGATTTCTACTCAGTATAAATGCAGTATAAATCTATGCATCACAACGATCTTGGTTTGTATTTTCCTCAATAAATTAACTAGATTTAAATTTTAAATTTGTTTATATAAAGGCCAATTATTTTTAGTAAACAAGTTTTTATTTGCAAAACACGTGATTCAAAGAGACACATGATATTAAATGTCAGTAGCTATTAGATGTGCTTATTATAACATATTCTAGCAAAAGATTTTAAGTAGCTATTAGATACATCGTTTATAGAAATATGTGCAATAAATGAAACAGAATTAAAATTTAGATATCAAGGAATTAGAACGGAAGAGTTTTAAAGAAAATAGATCAGAGATCTAAATAAACTTCAAACAAACGCAAAGATTATTATGGAATTTTGAAGTTTATCAATTAGACCAAGTTTATAAACTTGGTAAACGTATATGATTTTGTTTGTAGATTGGCAAAATAATTTGTTCTTCCATTGTTTTCATTTTTTGCACAGACTTTAAATGGGTTCCAGAGCCGGAATTAGGAGGGTGTAGAGTATTGCACACGACCTGGCGAATGCAGATTGAGAAACACTGATTTAACCTCTGTTACTCAAAGATGTAAGCTATACATCACTGAAAGAAATTTTCAAATCGGCTTATAGTTTTCTTTCACGCTACATAGGGCTGTCGCGCCTTCCTCTTGAAAAATGCTGGTAAAGCCAAAAGGTTTGTTCGTTTGTGTTGCAGCAAACTTGTCCAGGACAAGAGCAGCTGACGTCACAGTACAACTAAAAACTTCTTCCGAACTGCTCGAAACAGGAATACAAACGAACGGTTTTCCAAGCAGGCGAATGACATTTCCAGAAAAAGTTTGATAACCTTATTTTTTAAAACAAATTTGTGCTAAAGTAATAGTAAATAAATAAGATAATATGAACAGATTAAATGCTGAACAAAATTTTATAAAAATAAATAATAAAAATTCAAGTTTTGACAGATTTTATAAAACTTGAATTTATTTATGTTAGTTACCAGCATTTTAGGAAAAGTACTGTCCTTCTATTCATATTACTCTATTCATGATCGATATATGATAGATAGATAGATATAAAATAAAAATTTCCGCTAGACCGAATACAGATTATAACCAAGTTAGATTAAGTTTGCCGCCTTGATACAGATTGCCTGAAGCTACACTCACTCCCGAGCAAGTGTAGTTTTTGCCTGTCCTGAACAAGTTCATAAATACAAACGAACAATTTACGTACAGCTGTCGGAACACAAACGAACGCCATAGCGTACCTGTGGTGTAGTTCATTGTAGGTTGAGCAACACAAACGAACACACCTTAAGTTAATCAGAAAAGTGTAAGCTGTACAACACTGAAAGAATTTTTCAAATCGGTTCATTATTTTGCTTTTGCGGCACCTTTGGTGTGCGCCTCCTATATCACTCGGGAAAGTTTAAGATATGCACCACTGAAAGAATTTTTCAAATCGTTTCATTAATTTGCTTTTGCGGCATATCAGAGTGTAGCGAATAGGGGATACGCATAAAATTTATATTTCCTTAAAACTACATTTTTTTGATATGTTAATGTTAGTTATATCACCTAACAAAACAAAAATCACATTTTAATTAATATTACAGCCAAATTTTTTAATTAAAATATTGTAAATTTGAAATAAGCCGACCACAGCGCGAAGGTTGCCGAGTAAATACGACTGAGCATGACGTCAAACCCCAGACAGCCCAGACTACAACATAATCTTTACGTGTGTATATTGTATTGTTCGAGAGTTTTGTATTTGTTTTTAAACAATTTTTCACGCATTTATTATTAAAATGGCAGATAAAGATTTTGTTTGGGCTCAGACTGATAATTGACCCAACATTGATGCTTTTATGCTCATGGAATATATGAAAAATAATGAATGCTACAGTGCTGAAGAAATACGTGGTGTCAAAACAGACTTGTAATAACCATTTATGTATTCTATAACTTTATGTAAACAATAAACACTACAACTCTGTAAAATGTAAATATTTATGTAATTTAGATGTCAGAATTTTACTACATTGTTTACATGAAGTTACAAAACGTTAGAGGCATAATAGAAATACTGCAATATAGGTTATATATTTTAATATAAAATTTAATTTGGTAAACATGTATAAATTGTTTCTATAGAATTAAACTTTATTTTAATTAAAATCACTCTAACTTTACACAATCTGTACGCTGTGCACTGGGTAGGCTGTACGCAGTACACTTAAGTAGGGTATGACGTCACACGTGGTTTTCGCGCGTTACATACTTTTATGATTTTTTTAAGACTTCAAATTAAAAAAAAAAAATGCAAAACTGATTTTTATGTTATATGCTATAAAAGGAATATAATAAAAAATAAAAAAAAATCATGCCTATCCCCTATTCAGGAAAAAATAACTTTTTTTTTTGTTGGTCAACGTAGTGTTCGCCCTTAAGTGAATGACTTGTAGCCATGTTTGCTAATATTTTGTTGTATTCCTAGGTGAGTTTCGAGATGGCCGGCGATGACGGGTCGCAGGCCGGTGGCTGGTGGTCGCGGCATTTGCGACTGCACTAACATCACCATCATGCAGCTATTCCACGAGTTAAAACAACAATTCCCAGCTGTTCCCGACGAGGTAGTATCCTCGTGCATCTCAGACCACTGTCATAACCGGCCCGCTTGTCGAGCCCGTCTACAGCGTGAACTAGAGCAACTACCACGCGCATTAGCCTACCCACCATCACTATCTCACATGGGATCACACAGGATGACCGAAAGTGTTCACAGACTCAGCGACACAGTAAACAACGAACGCAACGCGAGACCTAGTGCATTTCCTACACCTTTAGTGACTCCTACAGGAACATCCAATTCCTCGCCCGGTTACAGGACACAAGAAACGGGCAAACCTCCAATATCACCTAGTTCAAATAAACGGTTTGGGATCACTAAGAACTCTCCCACAAAACCAAAACACTTCCTTTCTAAATTAGATGAAGAAACTTTACCTAATAGTGTTTCGCCTAACGAAATATATAATACGAACTTGGGGGCTGTTAAAAAACCTCCAGCAGTACGACCAGCTTCGTTAGACCTTAAACAAACAGAACTCCCTTCTCCAGGGGGGAGTAGTGTTAATTTATCAGTGAATGTTAACTGTTCGGTGGACGTTTTAGCAACGCCTCCACGTGTAAGAAAACATACATCCCTACATATAACACCAGAGCCTGTTTGGTGCCAACAACCTCTCAATAATTCACCTAGAAGTTATACTTCTGTGAATCTGACATTGAGGACACCTACATCAGAACCACAACCTCCAATAGACATCTGTTCTGCGAACTCAAGTTTAACCTACAGTACGAGTTCGTTTAATTCAAAACAAGGATTGCAAAGTCGACTTCAAATTACAGTTGGACCTGGTGGTGTTGGTAACGTAACAGCGATTAGAAATAGACCTAGTTCTAGCTACCATCCGGAGCCAACAACTACCTTTCAACCTGCTCCAGTTAGAGCCGGATCAATGCCTGATTTAGCAACGAGTACTCCAGTAATTCCGGACACCAACAAAACATGTAAGATTATTTTTATTTTATAATTTATTCATATAACTTTTTTAAACCGACATGGTTGGTTTTAGCTAGGTAACTGGTGACATGCTTGGAATTTTTATATATTTAACCGCGACCTTTATGAAATATCAGATTATCTTATCTTTAAAAATATGATGACAACATAAATAAATGGAATATTAACACTTCAATCATATCAGTAATGCGAATAAAACATAGTCAATAGTTCAAACATTTATTGTTTAAATCAATACGTGATTGTTTGTTCATATAGTGTCAATATTATTTTGTACAGTGCATAAGAAAAACAAGTAAGTAAAAATTCTCGATTTACGTTGTCACTGTGGTTGTAGTTAGATTTTAATAAGCAAAAAACTAAATGAATATATAAAGTGTAGACAGGTTAGTTGAAGTTGCACAACTCTTTAGGGTTTTGTAGGTATCAAAAGATCCTTATACCGTCATTTTGTCATCTGTCTGTTTGTCTATCTGTCTGTCTGTTCGGTAAAAATTGTAACCAAAATGAGTTGAATTTTGGCATGCTTATACAATTCTTTGACCCGCATATAGGAAAAATTGATGTGAAGTGTGAATTTTCACACATTTCAGGGTTTCGCAGGTATTTATTAACTGTGTGATGATTATTTGGGATGCCAGAACAAATTTTATGTCAAAATATTTTTTTATGAATTTTAATTCGAATTCCTAATACCATTATTTAAGTTTCTAAATATGTGCAGTATTTTTTTTTTATATATATAGCAAGATTCATTAAGATTTTGAAAATTGCGCCTATGGCTTCCATTGGTTGCTTAAATCATAAGCCCCGCCCCCTGATACCTTCAAATATAGAATTAAATTATAATTTCAACACTTCCCACTGGTTATTAAATTTACGCTTTTAAAAATTAAATGCAACATTTACCAAAATATAACTAGAATTTTGACAAACTAATTTAAACAGAATAAAAATGCAAAAAAAAACTGAAAAAATAAAAATTGACGGGATTCGAACACAGTTTCTTACAGTAGTTTCAACTCACTAAGCGAGAACACTACCACTGTGCTATACAGGATCACTCGTTTACTATGTTACATAGCGGATTAAATATATTACATATTTTACTTAAAAACACAAAAAATGCGTTATTTTCCGAAAACATAATCTGATCAAAAATTCCTGTTGTACTATTCCGGCTCACACCAAGGTACATTACTGAGAATTTTTTCAGATTTTTAGTTTAAACCATCTGGGCTACAGGGTGTGGCACAAATTTTTTTTTGCTTAATTTTGGCAAGAATCGCCTTAAAATAATTTATTTTGCAAAAATAAAATTTTGATCGTTAATCCACGTACCAAGGGCTTTCATTTGATATCCTACACAGAATTGTAAAAAAATATATTTTTTTTCGATGAGCATATATTTGTTTATATTTTTAGGGGGATATGTTTTTTAGATGTTTTAGTATTTTTCCTATGTGCGGGTCAAAGAGTTGTATAAGCATGCCAAATTTCAACTTTCTAGGTTTAGCCGTTTGGCTACAATTTTTACCGGACAGACAGACAGACAGACGACAAAATGACGGCATAAGGGTTTTTTGGTCATACCTACAAAACCCTAAAAAATGAGGCGTCTGTCCAAAATAATCCCCAAGTAGTTAGCTTCATGTGATGAATCTAATAAATTATTCTCCAAAAAGATAGGATTTACCATAATATTATCAAAATTACTAACATTAAAATGAATGTAACACGTTTTTTCGGAATTAAATATTAGGTTATTATCTATACACCAACTGTTGAAAGTACGTATATCTTTAGTTGTTATTTGGGGCAATTCCTCGGTGTCTTTAGTATGAAACACATATGCTGTATCATTTGCATATGTAAAAACTCTACCCTGAGTATCAATATGCGCCAGATCATTCGTGTATAAGATATAAAGTAAAGGCGAAATTATAGAACCCTGAGGGAGTCCTATATTTGTTGTGATCTCAGAGGATTTTATATTGTTAAGTGAAACTATTTGTTAACGATTGCTTAAAAAATACTTGATCCAAGAGAGGGCTACCCCCCTAATGAAAATAGAGATGGGAATTTCGGCTCAGTTTGCGGAACCGGATCAGTGGAGGTCGTTCAGTTTGTTGAGCCGGTTCATTGATCCGGCTCAGTGATCCGGTTAAGTAAACATGTTTTCGAGACACAGGTCGGTCGTTAGTTCTTAGGTAGAACGTCGCTTAGAGCCGGGCAGTTGTCGGTCGTTCGCTTGTAGGTAGACGTCGCTTAGACCCGGCTCTTTCTTAGACCCGGTCAGTTGTCGGTCGGTCGCTCGTAGGTAGAACGTCGCTTAACCCGGTCAGTTGTCGGACGTTCGCTTGTAGGTAGACGTCGCTTAGAGCCGGCTCTTTCTTAGACCCGGTCAGTTGTCGGTCGTTCGCTCGTAAGTAGAACGTCGCTTAACCCGGTCAGTTGTCGGTCGTTCGCTCGTAGGTAGAACGTCGCTTAGCCCCGGTTCTTATCTAACATTTTTGAAACAAACAATTCACTTTATGTAGCTACTGTATTTTAAACCAGATGTGTTAAGTTTATGGCGATGTTTATTGCCCTTATAAATCGGACATCTGGGATTTGGGCAATATTTTTAATATTTTTATATAGTATGGTTGTAAGAAAATACAGACTAAGCCTATTAGTTTCAAATAAACTGCCCTACAAATTGATGACAATAAGTAATACACTTTATTATAATACATTACACGCCGAGTTCTCGCGAAGTTCAACATGACATCGATCCAGATTTGGATCACTCCGGTCACTGCTCACAATCGCCCGACCAATCGTATCCTTGAAACTTGAAACTATACAGTGAGCCGTGAGCCGGCTCATTTCAATTTGGTGAACCGTGTCACTTCGGTCAGTGTACTAAGTCGGCTCAGTGAGCCGGTTCGTTCATGAACGACCCATCTCTAGTTTACACTATCAAACGCTTTACTAAGATCGATTAAAAGACATAAAGTGTCCTCTGACTTATCTATGTTTTCATAAATATTATTTAGTAAAGATATTATATTGTCAAATATTTGACAGTGTCATGGTGAAAAACAATTGATTGTGTACTTACCAATGCTTTCAGCAATACTTGTTGACATGACGCATAGTTAACTAAACTTTGTCAGACCTAACAATGCTTTATGCAACTGGGCCTTTGTCTCTCTGTCTGTTTGTCTGTCTGTCTGTCATTTGGTCCATGGACACGTGTAGAACACTATTTGACTAAAAATAGACGTTTTATTCTTTTTTTTATTATATTAAATCATTTTTGAAGTTAAAAAAATCAGCACGACACTGTCCAGAATGAATACATAGTATTTATTTATTAAAATGTTACAAAACTGTAGCAATAAATTTTCCTAAATTACAAAGATCATCTCTGGTATTTCCAGTTTTTGTCATTCAGCCATATTGTCTTATCATTCGTATCTAAAATGTTAGAGATTGTGACACCCACATATAATGTTGCACCTTGCCAGAATATATGTACTTATCTCTCTGCAATCTTTCACTAATTCCATGGATTAAACACACTGACTTAAATATAGAGCACATTAACTTAATATACTGCTTGGATAAATTATTGGAATATATTCAAAGTTTCAAGTAAATTGCGCTTTGGGATTAGTCTATGATTTAAAGGGGGCTATCTACATGAGGAAGATCGTGAAGACCAAAAGAATTTTACTCTGTTTTTAGAATTTCGTAGATATAACCAAGAAACCTTTAGGCCGTTATCACATACACTGCTAAAACTGACGCTACAGTGTAATCAAATGGACGTTTTCACACGTAACCTGGCCCGGAAAATTAGTCGGTCCGGCTGCTAGCACCGATAAATGCATACAGGGTTGATATTAACAAATTGGATGCCGAATCAGTATCTCATTTCTTTCATTATACCCTGGTGCATTAATACTATTTTCTAATCATTCTACAAGGTATTAGTACTCGTTTGAAAGTAATTGAAGAATTTAAGCTGATCCTCTCTGTTTTCTAAAGAGCGTGTAAAAATTGCCTTCCAAGTATCTAATAGTTAAAAGGGGATGTACTCTGTGTTGTCTTTTGGTTTTACCTCTCTGGTACTTCCTTCTAAAGTACAATGACTTTGGGAGATGAAACGGTGTGCATCGTTAGAGCAGACGCCAAATACAATATAATCAAATGTACACTTTCACACATTGGACCTGGCAGATTTGACAGACTGTCGCCGGCACCGGTATATTTGACCGGTGTTGATCTTGTCAAATCGGATGCCGGGACGACATCTCATTGCATTTTTGAGTTTCTTGTTGTTTTATAAGTTAGTTAGTTAGTCTTTATTCGTGCCTTGCGGCTTTAAATGGGGTAGTTCTTACATAAATAACCCATATTTAACTATTTGATATATGTAACAAGAGAAAAAACAAAAATAAATATTTGGCACTATTTACAAAAAGAAAAAAAATAAATATATATATATACATATACATTTATACATAAACTTATAACTAAAATATGCCCTTTTTACTTTTATATTACTATTGCTCTCTCTTTTTCTCTTCTTTTCTCTTGCACTCTTTTCAACCATGTCATCCCGGCTCCCGACTCGTCCAACAGTTCTTGAATTGTCCTTGGCTCTCTTCCTACTTCTGTACAATTTTGTAGGTGTTCTATTGTTTCTTCTGCTTCACCGCATATTCTACATAATCTCCCATTTTCTTCTTTCCAATATTTGCTTGCCTCTGTCTCATTTCCACACCTAAATCTTGCTATGTTTTTTTGGGATTTGTTGCTGTTTTGCAGATATTTTGGCAGCCATTGCGTTTGTATACTCCCATATTCTTTAAAGTCTAGGTACTTTTTTGATCCCATATTCTTTATTGATTGATTTTATTCTGTTGGTTCTGCAGCTGTACCTCTCTATCTCTTTCTGTTGTTATTTGTTCAGTTGCAACTCCTTTCTCCTGCTTTCTTCTTATCTCGTTTGTGCTGTAGCCGTTTCTATCGTAATATTTTCTTCTTTCGGTTTTCCAATTTGTTTGTTCATTATTTTCTCTTTCTTTCCAGCTTTCCTTCAGGATTTCAGTATTGCAGGCTTCAATTTTTTTGTTCATATTTTACAGCTCTGGTTCCGGCTTTGAGTCTTATTTTGTCTCTCTTTGTTTCCGATGATAATATATAGATCGGTGTTTGCCTGTCTAATCCCAATGTCCATTTAATGTACGTTTCTTGTATTCGTTCTACTTCTTCTTGTGGATTTATAATATTTTATGATCATTCCACGAGGAATTTGCGCCAATCCTAGGATTTACCCTCTTAATGGACTACTATTTAATCTAGTGGACTCGGTGTATAGAATAGAATTGAGTATTTGGTATAATTTACTTGGTTTCTGGATTCAGAGTTGGTATTATTTACATGGCTTCTTTTTGCCATTTGGGCTTCGAAATGGACCTTCCTCACCTACTAGGTATCTACGAAGCTACCCGACTAAGTGTGAAAATTCACACTTCATGTCAAATTTACCGTTCATTGCATAGATTTTAAAAATATATTGCAATAACTAGAGATATTAAGCTTTAGA
The DNA here is from genome assembly GCA_963971575.1 of Liopterus haemorrhoidalis. Lineage (NCBI taxonomy): Eukaryota > Metazoa > Arthropoda > Insecta > Coleoptera > Dytiscidae > Liopterus > Liopterus haemorrhoidalis. The sequence goes on from OZ020619.1 coordinate 42,826,409, forward strand.
TTTTGGCTTTTTTATAAGTATGTTATTAATTTTTTTCTTGATATGCTGCGTCACAAACCAGTTTTTTGTTGATACTTTACAGCACAACTTTTTATATTTACAAATCGTATGTTCAAAATAGTTTGGATGTTGATTTCCTACACATATGTACAAATTGAGAGAATTCTGCGAAAATGTAGGTGAACTGTATTATATTAGAGTGAAAAAGTGGCAAATAGTGGACGTTTAACTGGTCTGAACATGTTTTTGAAAATAGTTTTGGTTTTCTGTATCTCCAACAACCTGTCATCCGTATAAATTACGAGATCTCAGCAAATATGTTTGTGAATTATATTATACTAAAGTGAACTATATATATGTAAAAGTGGCAAGGTTAAAAAAGTTGAGAAATTTAATTTTAAAGTATATTTTTACTGTGGATATGTCTTCCGAACAAATGAAGAGGATTCTCCAGAAATGTGAGTGAATTGTATTAGAGTGAAACGGGTGTATGTGAAAGAAATTAATGTGTATTTAAGTTGTGGCTAGTAAATAACGAGATTTAACTTTGGTGGCTCATCCATACAGACTGTGAAATCACCCCACATCGCTTAAGCCTGGAACAGAATGCACAGCGCGCCGTCATTTGCGACGGCGTTGCTGAGAACGCCGTTGAATTTTCGCCTGCTCACAATGCAATCATTTTTAACGCCGTCAAGTGTCACGTGACAACCTATATCTGTGTTTATACGTGCGCTTTCTTTTATTAAAAGTATAATGGATGATGAAGACTTATGTGTGATGTTATTTATGTTGTATGCAAGTTATTTATACATACAAACACTTTACCATTCAGTAAAAACTGAGGTTAGGTGTTCTACGTCAGCGTTCAACGGCGTCAAAAGTTGGAAGTTGACGAACATTCAGTATCAACGGCGTTCGAACGCCGTAGGACGTTGTCCATTCTGTACACTTGCGTACGACAGCTTGGTTTTAACTTTCTTCTGACAGATAGCGCCGTACGAACGCCGTCAACACGCCGTAGAACTCGTTGCATTCTGTTCCCCACTTTAGGTCGGACCTGGGTGGGAGACATCGACCTTGAACTAGTATCAACAAGTCCTGCAATCTTCAATAGCTATCCATACAATGATCCTTTCGTCTGCGGCGGAAATGGTCCATCGCACCTTGTCCTTCGCGTGGCAACTAACAAAAGATTAAAATTTCTCGCTTGCAGCAAAATAGGTTCGTTGACGGAACAGATTTCTCTCTTTTAGCGCACAGCAACAAAGGTGTCCATGGATCCACCAACAGTGGCCTATACGGAGGCGTGTGATGGCGGTTTCCTCCCTGCGGTTAATCCTGCAGGAAGAACCCCATGGTTTAACGTCCCCCTTAATCTGTCTCAACTTCTGTATGCTGCTCCACTCATTTTGCCACATGGCTAAAACAAGATGTTTCAGATGACTCTTTGCGTCATCTGGAAATATGAAACACATCAATCATAAGTATGTAGGAGGCGGTTTTTGCAGCTGCATCTGCCGCTTCATTACCTTTAATACCAACATGTCCCAGTATCCAAAACAGCTCTATCCTCAGAAAAATGATTCGATCAGTTGAAAAGATAATTACTTTTTATTAAATAAGATAAAAAGATGAATTTTATAGCAAGTCTTGTTCGATTTAGGAGATTATTTAACAGGTGTGTTAAGTTGGTATCTATATATGAAATTGTTTAATATTTCAAGTGCCAAATTACTAGCGTATCATATTTAAATATTTGTATAAAATATTAAGCTATTTAAATATATCAGCAGATGCGACTTAAACATAATTTATGTCGTTGTTGCAACTGAAAATCATTTACAGGACGTTAGAAAATCGTTTGAGTTATATTAGTAATAATTTATTAGGTCAACCAATGCGACTTTTCACCTAAAATACGAAGTCCGCAGTAAATACCATTTACCAATTAGTTAGATGTGTTAAGACAGTAGCTAAGAATTGCCAACATCTATACGAAATGTTTTATAATAAACAGAAGATAGCTTCGTGCGGAACTAGATACTGAAATATTATGACATTAAGATTCAGTATGTTAACAATAGAGTATGAGGTTAATTAATTTTTCTCAGTTTTATTCATTACTGAAGATAGCTACTTCGTAGCCAACATGTACATCTAGCGACAATAAAATAATTTGTGAAGTTAAGAATCTCTTAAATTTCACGTTAACTCAACAATAAATATTTGAGATTTTGGATCTTTAGTTGTATTAGATTTTCTATACTCTTCTTCTTGCTCTTGGATTTTTTTTTTTTCGTTGTTTCTTTTCTCTACATTCTTTCATTTATTCCAATGCTCCTGTAACTTTTCGATGCCTTCTTTGTAGACCGATATGTCTTTGCCCTCAAACACGCCTCGGTTTTGGCAATCACTTTTTCATTTGAGTCAAATTTCTGTCCCTGGAGCATCTTTTTGAGGTCTGTAAAAAGCCAGTAGTCGCTGGGGGCCAGATCTGGAGAGTACGGTATGTGAGGAAGCATTTCGAATTCATTCAATTTAACCATCGTTTTCATCAACTTGTGACACGGGGCGTTGTCTTGGTGAAAGACTGTTTTCTTTTGAATCTGAAGCCGTTTTTTCTTGATTACTACACTCAATCGATCCAATAATGCCATGTAGTATTCGCTATTGATAGTTTTACCTTTCTCAAGATAGTCGTTAAACAAAATACCATGCGCGTCCCAAAATACGGATGCTATAACCTTGCCATTTGACTTTTGAGTTTTTGGTCGCTTTGGACGACTTTCACCGACTGCTGTCCACTCGGCTGACGATCTTTTTGATTCAGGTGTGTAGTAGTGGATCCATGTTTCATCCGTTGTCACACACCGACGCAAGAAATTCTTTTTATCTCGATTGAACAGCTCCAAACAGCACTCTGAATCGTCGACGCGTTGTTGTTTTTGGTCCGGTGTAAGCGAACGCGGCACCCACTGACGAATGCAATTTACGCATGCTCAAATTTTCTTGTAAAATTGTAAACACACTACCTTCTGATATCTTTAAGGTGTCAGCTATCTCACGCAACTTCACTTTACGGTCTTTCAAAACTATTTTGTGGACTTTTTTTATGTTTTACGGAACAACTGCCGATTTTGGGCGACCAGAGCGTTCAGCATCATCGGTGTTTGTACGACCGCGTTTAAATTCAGCATACGAATTAGTAATAGTTGATTTGCCTGGTGCAGAGTCTCTATAACGCTTATCAAGCCACTGTTTGGCTTCAACAGTATTTTTTTCCATCAAAAAACAATTTTTAATCAACACACGAAATTCTTTTTTATCCATTCTTTTGAAAATTACAAAACTGGAGTCACTAAAACCACTGTAACATCTAAACTAATTGTCAGTATGTCATGAAATTTTCACACGTATCGTTTGAAGGTTGGTACTATCCAGAAATCATATGGGTCTGTCAACAGTGTTGCCATATATATGTCAAACCGGAGACTTATTGAGTGAAGTGTTATTCCTTCTTGAGTTACAATCGTTTCAGGATCTTCTGTCTTACTTTTTTTCTTGCTTTTGGTCCTTTCTTCTTCATCATCCACTTTTTTACTGGTCCCATGGTATCCGTTTGGATAACATGTACTAATCTTCTCCTTTAATGGTGTTTAATATTATATATATTTAAAATTGGAGTTGATTTCAAAATAATTGTTTCTTATGTAGGACGTAACATCAGTCTATTGCTGGTTTTTCTTTCGTTTCCAGTACTGTATATATATTCGTTATTTCGTATCGGATATTTGCAGCCAAAGCAGACGCATTAATCTTGGCATCGCGATGCGGCATATATCCGTATGGGGACGCCGTCGTTTCCGTCAGACCGTTTTTCTGTCGTCGCCCGATCTTAATACATGATTATAGCGTTTAATTGCATTCTTCACCACAAAATAAAAAATTGTTTAGACTGCGCTTTTGCTCCATAAATATTTAATCAGTGGCAAACAAACAGTTAAAATTTATACTGTGATCCTTAAACAATGTTAACGTTCCATTTTACATGAATATCAGGGGGTTTATTCTGTAAGCTTTTTGACAATCGTTTCTACAGTGTCCTGTTGAAAGTTCCTATTTCAACACCTTGTGTTGGTGTTCTGTAACTTATTGATAACACTTTTAACAGTGTTGTGTCGCTCTTGAGAAGAAACCTAGTACCGTGTCCTCTTTGAAAAGTGATATTGTTTTTGACATTTGTACTTGTTTGCATAAGTTTGAATATATTTGTAGCTTAGCGTGATTTAAAATGTGTTTTTTATATGGAGATAAAAACACATCGGAAAAGTCCAGGAATATAAAAAAATATATGATAAAATTCTTTTGTACGTTTATTGTATTCTATCAATTAAATTACTCAATAAAGAATAGTTTACAACAAAATAAGCTAAATGATAATAATCAATAAATAAAAAATAATCAATATTTGAAAAAACAAATTTTAACGTACAGATTTGTGTACAGAATTGAAAAGAATAAAAAAAAAAAAAAAAAAAAAACAACTGCTAATAGAGAGTATGACCTCCACGTTGGTTGATCACAGCCCTACATTTGCGATTCATGGACAAAATAACATTATCGATGTCTTCTTGAGGTAACTGCGCCCATTCTGCTCTTAGAAGCTCTCTGAATCTAAAATTATCGTGGATGTTATCCATATGTGGAGTAATTCTTCTCTTAAGCATGTCCCACACATGTTCAATCGAATTTAGATCCAATGACTGTGCTGGCCATGGTATCGCATCAATACATTCGTTATCCAGCCAGTTCGTTACAATTCGCGCAACATGTGACCGAGCATTATCTTGGGCAAGATGATACTGATAGTACCACGAAATGAACGCACAATAGGTTGCAGAATATTATCCAAATATTGTTGTGCTGTTAAAAATCCATTGGGAAAAACGAAATCAGTTCTACCGCCAATTATTATCCCACCCCATGCCATAACAGTACCATCTCTGTAACTGTGAATTTCCTGGACGTGCCTCAAATGTTCCAAATTACCGGATCTTCTCCATACCCTTGTTCGACGAGAATCTGTATGAATTCCAAATCTGGACTCATCAGTAAACAAAACTGTAGTCTAATCATTAACACCAATATTGAAAATTGTGACACCAGTCTAATCTTGCTCTGCGATTGCCTCTAGAGAAGGGTTGACATCTGATTGGTCGTGGAGAGAGAATATTAGCTTCGTAGAGACGATTTCTGACAGTATCGCGACTAACGGTTAAGTAATGCGCTCGCTGTAACTCTTTTACCAATTCGGGTGCTGTAATAGTAGGTTGTCTTCTAGCATTTAAAACCAAAAATCTGTCTTGACCTGCTGTTGTACAGCGACCACGTCCCGGATGTTGTTCGGCCGGACTCCCTGTTTCACTGTAACGTCTCCATAACCGACTGATGACAATTTGAGAAACTTCTCTCCGCTTGGCTACATCATCTTGCTTGAAGCCAGCTTGGAGAAGTTCAGAAGTTGGATTAAAAACCACTGCACTAAAGCACTGTTTTTCAGCCTGCAAATTTCGTTTTAACTAAGGTGGAAAATCCATCCTACTGCATTGTCAATTACAATATGATATAGGCTATTCTAAACGTTTTAGCGGAACTTACTGGAATTTTCATTTTCCAAGTTGTTATGAGCTCTCTTTTTAAGATTTGAAGTGGGCTTTTGCTAAACAAAATGATCAAAAGCCTCACTTAACGGGTAGAAGTTACTAGAATTCATTTCTAGTTCCGCTTAAACCAAAGAAACAGGCTATAAGTATTAATTAGTGCTTATCAAAAATTTTATATCCCGGACCTTGAGTGAAAAGTTTTCCAATCACTGGTTTCCACAGACGACACGATCATGAAAACCAACAGAAATTATTTTCGTACAAACGAATCTAGACAGCGATGCACAGTATTTCGTCATTATAAATGGGATACGAAAAATAATCTTGGTATAATTATGTGAACCGCGTGCCAAAGATATAAAGAAAGGAAGTGGCTAATTAAAACCCTTAAATTCTTGGGATGTTTATCAATTTTATTAATTATTTTCTAGATCAGAGTTTTATGTTATGCAATGTTTTGTTATGTCCAGATAAAATATTTAGATACTATGAGAAAATATCAAAAGAAATGGTGACAGTTAATGGTCGGTTAGGATTTTTTAAAAACATTTATTTTATTTATTTTTGTAAATAAAATTTAATAATAAAATTTATTAAGACGTTGATTTAGTTTTTAAACAAACAATTCTTTCGTAAAACTGTGTTAACAATTTTAAAAATTCACTTTGATTCTGAACTAGTTTACTAATTATAGGCGATTTCTTTGGTTTAAGCGGAACAAGATTTTCAAATCTAGTAACTTTTACCGATTGACTGAAGCTTTTGAACATTTTGTTTAGGAAAAGCCAACTTCAAAAATTAGCTAGTGACAACAGCGGAATTAAAATTCCATTTAGTTACGCTTAAAGGTTCGGTATAGCTTATATAATAACTTATGTAAAACAGTAAACCAGCATGGTGTAATGGTTAGTATTCTCGCATTCTAAATTGCAAACTAGGATTCGCTACCGGTCTCGAGACAATTTTATTTTTTCTGTTGTTTTTTTCATTTTTATTTTGTTTTTAATTATTTTTTTAAAATTCTGGTTATATTTGGACAAATGTTGCATTTAATTTTTAAAAGCGTAAATTTAATAACCAGTGAAATTGTTGAAAATGAATACACGAAATCAGAGGGGCGGAGTTATGACTTAAAACAACCAATGGAAGTCATAGGCGCAATTTTCAAAATCTTAATGAACCTTGCTATATAAAAAAATACTACACATATTTAGAAATCTAAATAATGGTATTAAGCATTCGAATTAAAATTACCAAAAAAATATTTTAACATAAAATTTGTTTTGGCATCCCAAATAATCATCATTCACTTACTAAATACCTGCGAAATCCTGAAATGTGTGAAAATTCACACTTCACATCAATTTTTTTCAATATTTTTACTATGTAAAGATATTATACTAATACATGGTTGAATTCAGAAAAAAATACGCTATCGAATAGGTATAAAAAATATATATAATCCCATTTGAAAAAATATAACTTTGTACTATAACTTGAGAACCATTGGTTTAAAAAATATTTTCTTCTTTAAACAGATGTCCCCCTTGGTCTCCTACAACTTTGTTCTACAGTATTTTATTGTAACTATAATAATAAAGCTAATATTGGCGGTGGTCGGTTTCGCTGTTACACCCTGTGCATATTAGTATATATTAAATCCTTGTGAATAGTCGTGTAAGGATGTCAAATTGTTTTAAAATAGAGGCATTTGTACATCCTTCTATCCATTATACTGTCAACATATAGCTAAATATCCTCATTTCGAAATACACTATGATAATATCAGCTGTATGTTTGCATTTAAGTAAATTTAAAATGTCCACCAACTTTTGTTACCTTTTTCTATAAATTAAAAATAATCACAGTGTTTAAACAATACAATTGTTTTGATATTTAAGTCAGTTATATTAAAACCAACCTTTTATCTCATCACAATTCTTAGAAATTCAGTTGAAAGAACATACATTTGGCTTCGTCTATAAAACATATGTCGCAATTGCCATGAAATCGTCACATAAAATTATACCGTGATAAAAATATTTATAATGGTATATCATAGGTTTTAATTATTCTAATATGGACATCCTTGCCCTTCAAATACGTGCTAAATATAGCAACGCCCCCTCATGTGAAATTGTTTATAGTCAGAATTAAATTTAGAGTGGCCCTCAAAAGTATTATTACGAGATTTCAAGCCAGCTTGTGCAGTTAAAATTTAAATTTTACATTGTTTATTCAACTTAGTGGTTTATTACATTAAAATATTTTTATATATGTATATTGGACATAGAATTTTTATAAGTAACAACAATAACAAAATAAAGTTAATGAAATAAATTTAGTTTTTCAAAATAATGTCAGTGATGAATCTCGTGAAGGTCGACCAAAATTGGTTTTGATTCAAAAAAACATCGATGCTGTGCGCAAAATGATTGAAGACGCAACAACAATGCAACAACAATGCATAGATTCACTTTGTTCAACTTCTGGTAATGAAGCACCATCAGAAAAGACTGTTTACAATTGGTTTGCAGAATTTCGTCGTGGTCGTGCGTCCGTCAGTGATGAATCTCGTGATGGTTGACCAAAATCGGTTTTGATTCAAAAAAACATCGATACTGTGCGCAAAATGATTGAAGAAGATCGGCATGTGACTTACCGTGAGATAGAGGCATACTTTAGCATGTCGCAGACTGCAATATATTCGATTTTGCATGAACATTTAGCTGTGAAAAAAAAATCTGTTCCCGATGGATTCCGCATAATTTGACCGAAGCTCAAAAAAAGGCTCGTGTTGATTGGTGTAAGGGAATGCTAAAAAAATTCAACTTAGGCACTGCAAAATCCGTATATAACATCGTTACAGCTGACGAAACTTGGATTTATTCATATGAACCGGAAACTAAGCAACAATCCACTGTTTGGATACCAAGATGAACAGAAACCCACAAAAGTTGTTGTTCGCACTTCCAAGAAAATGACAGCGTGTTTTCGATTGTACTGGATACAGAGCCGCAGTAAGGGGGGGGACGGCCCCTAGCGCACTAAGGAAAAGGGCGCCGATGAGCTTGACTAAGGGTCGCCACATTGCGAAAGCGAGGACCTTTTTTTTTGCTCTTCACTTGGATTTTGGGAGGTGAGGACCTTTTTTTTTGCTCATCATCTACATTTTGGACGATGAGAATCTTGTTTTTGCTTATCACTTACATTTATTTGCCAAGGGCGCCAAAACGCAGTTTTGCCCCTAGCGCAAGTTTTCCTTACTGCGGCTCTGACTGGATATGTCGCAACCATTCCTTTATAGCAGTGTTTCTCAACTGAAAACGTATCACGGACCAGTAATATATTTAATTTTCTACCGCGGACCCCTAATAATAAATGTACTAATAAACAAATTGTATATGTAAACTCTATATATATCTTGGTAATAAAAAATCTCTGAAAAATGAACAAAATAAACAGAAAATGAACAAAAAATCATAAAAAAATGAACAAAAAATTTCAAAAATAATAATTTATAAGCCATTCGTGGACCACTAAAAGTTTGCTAAGGACCACCAGTGGTCCGTGGACCACCTGTTGAGAAACACGGCTTTATAGGATGGGAGAACAGTTAATGCTTAATGGTATACAATTTGTTTACCAGAAGGCATCGATAAAATCAGGAAAAACAACCAAAAACGTCGCATCATTCTTCATCATGACAATGCAAGCTCCCACACGTCGAACAATTGAATATTTGAAGAAGAAAAACTTCGAATTAATGTCTCATTGCCCGTATTCACCTGATTTATCATCAAACGACTTTTTTTGTTACCCAATGTCAAACAAAAAATGCGTGGACAGCGATTTTCATCACCTCAAGAAGCTACCAACTTCAGATTGGAAAAAAAATGTTTCGATATTTGATTTGAACGCATGCAAAAGTGTGTAAATCTTAAAGGCAAATATTTTAAAAAGCAATAAAACAGATGGTTATAAAAAAAAAATTTTTTTCTTAGTTTTTGTAAAAACTTAAAAGGTAGCTCTTGTACTCTCACAAGCCTGCCAACCTCTTCAATAACATTCTCCACTTGCTAATCCTTTAAAATGGTGAATAAATGCTAAAAGTGAATAAGGTAGAGTTCCTATTAACTACCTTAATAAATTCTTAAATTATTTTTATACTTATTATTAGTGGTTATATTTGGATTTTGCCATTCGGTATTTTGTACTTCAGGGGGAAAAATTTAAAAAACCTCTACTCTTACCCAATATTATTTATTTTGTATTACATATTACATTACATCATGTGTATTTGAAATACAAAATACGACTACTTTATAAAATACTGTTACTAAATTAAACTGTTTTTCTGAAATATGTAAAGCACAAATAGCCACGGTTGCTGTGCACCAAAAATACTAACTTTCTTTACCTACATTTTTCAAATGAGCTTGTCCTTACATTAAATATTTATGCAAAAACTTTCCTTATCGTATTTTAGTTTGACCAAGTTTTGACTGTTCCATTTTACAGGAAAACTAATTAGTAAATATGTTAAAAGTTGATGCAGGAAGATGCCAAATAACCTTAGGATAGATTCCTAGAAATTAGAGTGCTGAACACCATAGATCTCATGGGTATCTGTCTGTTCGGAATCAAGAAGCAGTATAGTATTTCCAAAATTAAATGGCCACAGTCACTTATTGATTCCTATAATGGCTGACGGTATAACCATTATACTTGCTGAGTTTATGGTTCTGTTAATAGTAGTTGACAGGACCGTAATATTTCTTAAAATAAACGTGTTTTCTTATATGCTGTTTAGAATGAACTGTATATACTCACATGACATTCCTTCACATTTTTATCAGGCTTAGGACTGGCTATATTTGAATTATAAATATAGGCATGTTTAAAAATCGTTTTGTTTTAAAGTCTTCATAGTCTATATTAAATACAAATTTGCACAAACAAAATTCATTCTTTTTTTGCAACAAAAATAAATCCTAGCAATTTCAAATAATTATACATATGGTTAACTTTGTATGGAAATTCTATTCCGTCTTCTTCCAACTTTTTTATTAAAAGATGCACAGTCGGCACTATATTTTTCGAATAAAAGTCGTATATTTTATTTATTATTGTTTTAGACATAAAACTATCTATTTTCTTGAAAACTAGTAAATCGGGTCGTTTTCGCTGCTGATTTTTGCCACGAACAATACGTTGAATTGTTCTGTATGGAACACTAGTTAATTCCGCAGTTCTAAGTATAAGTTTGTCATTACCTTCCGAAATTAAATTTTTATAAACGTTCAGTATCAGAACTTTGCAATCTTCTGACAAATGACATTTTTCTTTAGTAGCCACGTCCACATTTTCGCATTCCACGTCAATGTCCACATTTTCGCACTCCAAATCACCTTGCACAGATTCCCTATTTTCACTACAGAAATTAAGAATTCCTTCAAAATCAAATGGTCGCCAAAGAACCATATTGTTAATGTATGCACGCTATGAATGTTGAAAATTAACTAACAAAGAATTATAACAACCCTTAAAATTTAGATACAATAGGATTCTAAATTTGGAAAATATCCTTAATGGTTTTTAAAAAACTTCAATTGAACTAGTGTTACATTTATTCGATTTAAATTTAAAATTCCCTTAATACCTCTTATATTCTCTTTACTGCAACAAATCTTGGGATTACTACCATAAACCCATTACCGCATTGCTTCTTAACAAGAGTGGCCATTTCATTTTGGAAATACTATAATCATGCAATTTTCACGTGATAATTTTGTCGAACTTTCGTCGTTCGTTGGCTGTTGAGTCGTCAATTTTATGCAACAGCCAATAGGGTAGCGACTTCAGTCTTTCATGTGATTTTATTACTATTCCTTCATTTCGAACAGAGTATAAACACCATAGATCTCACGGGTATGGGAACAAATTCAACATGTTAAAAAATAGAATTAGATAGTGCTCTACCTAGCAGAATTCTTCGTTGAACAGATCTCTGTTGTTTTTAATAAAGGTTGCTTAATTTGGAGATTACTAGGGCTTTATTCGGTTGAAATTTCGTTCCCCTTAATACCCTTCTGTTTATTTCTATTAAAGGCAAGGTCTTATATTATTTTAAAATATTTCACCCGTGTTCACAAAAAGCGTGGGATGTTTTACCAAGAAAATTACAAACAACTGATGTTAAGCGTCTGAGTATCTTGTCTGGATTAGTTAATTATTGTCTTTTTACTCTGAATATATATTCATAAACGGTATTATATTATGAATTATGGAAAATTCAAAGAAATATATGTAAATTTAGAATGGAATTTTAAATAACATTTTCTTTGAAATATACGTGAGAATTATTGTTTATAGTAAAATTACGGGGTGCTTCATTTGTTTCGGAAATTTTTTGTTAGAGTCAATAAATTTATATTAGGATAAAAATACAACTACACAATACAAGTTACCCCCGTTCAACGGGGGATACGTTTTGGACATGATCGCGTTAAGCGAAATTTCGCAATCTATTAGGGATTTTTGAAAAAAATATTGTAAACCTCGAAAAACACTTTATTCATTAAATAAACATTAAGAATAACAAAAAGGCGTACATTAAATAATTAATAATTTATTTATTTTGTTCCACGTTGCAAAAAGGAATCTAGATTCCCTTGTTTGGCCTCTCTACGTTTATTGCGCAAAATTTGCTGATAACTGTCAAGTAATGCATTACAGCCACGTTTAACAGCACTCACCCGCTCGTAATCTTCGTCGTTCTCTTCTAACAATTCCATGCATTGATTGTGAAGAGAATGGGCCATTTCGATGGTTTTAATAGTTAAATTTCGCACGGGAACAGGTTCGTCATTTTGTAGGGACGTATGGCAGTCCATTTCCTGCAGCTCTTCATTAGTCAAAGGTTCACCGTGTTATTTTAACAAAGTCTGAATATCATCTTCATCAAAACCTTTGATGCTTTCGGAAACGGCTGTATGACTAATACCTTCGATGATATTTTCAACATAATTTTCATGATTGCAGTGAACTTCAACAATTTCACTGAACAATTTTTTCCAAACACCTTTCATACACGACTGGGTGACTTCATTCCACGCTTTGTCGATGTGTCTGATAGCTTAAAAATCTTAAATTGTCGGTCGCATTATAACGAATCCGGACTAGCCAGGGTCGCAATGAACGTTGACAATTGAAATTAAATCTTTACATTTACCAATTAAGGTAAATGTTATTTAATTATTTGCACAGTTAAATTATTAATTATAATGTGACAGAATTTCCAGTCCTAGATTTAGTCTATTTTTCACACAGAAAATTTTAGTATATTAGAAGCTAGGACATTTTCTTTTTAGGTCATCACTTGTATTTCAGAAGCGAGGACTTTTTTAGGGTTTTGTAGGTATGACCAAAAAACCCTTATACCGTCATTTTGTCGTCTGTCTGTCTGTCTGTCTGTTCGGTAAAAATTGTAGCCAAACGGCTAAACCTAGAGATTTGAAATTTGGCATGCTTATACAACTCTTTGACCAACACATAGGAAAAATACTAAAACATCTAAAAAACATATCCCCCTAAAAATATAAACAAATATATGCTCATCGAAAACAAAAATATTTTTTTACAATTCTGTGTAGGGTATCAAATGAAAGCCCTTGGTACGTGGATTAACAATCAAAATTTTATTTTTGCAAAATAAATTATTTTGAGGTGATTTTTGCCAAAATTGTGCAAAAAAAAATATGTCCCACACCCTCTAGACCAGATGGTTTAAACTAAAAATCTGAAAAAATTCTCAGTATTGTACATTGGTGTGAACCGGAATAGTACAACAGGAATTTTTGATCAGATTATGTTTTCGGAAAATAACGCATTTTTTGTGTTTTTAAGTAAAATATGTAATATATTTAATCCGCTATGTAACATAGTAAACGAGTGATCCTGTATAGCACAGTGGTAGCGTTGTCGCTTAGTGAGTTGAAACTACTGTAAGAAACTGTGTTCGAATCCCTTCAATTTTTATTTTTTCAGTTTTTTTTTTGCATATTTATTTTGTATAAATTATTTTGTCAAAATTCTAGTTATATTTTGGTAAATGTTGCATTTAATTTTTAAAAGCGTAAATTTAATAACCAGTGGGAAGTGTTGAAATTATAATTTAATTCTATATTTGCAGGTATCAGAGGGCGGGGCATATGATTTAAGCAACCAATGGAAGCCATAGGCGCAATTTTCAAAATCTTAATGAACCTTGCTATATAAAAAAATACTGCACATATTTAGAAACTTAAATAATGGTATTAGGCATTCGAATTAAAATTCATAAAAAAATATTTTGACATAAAATTTGTTTTGGCATCCCAAATAATCATCACACAGTTAATAAATACCTGCGAAACCCTAAAATGTGTGAAAATTCACACTTCACATCAATTTTTTTTTTTAGATCATCACTTGAAATTTAAAAGTGAGAACCTTATTAATAATTTAAATAATTTTATCTTCTGTCTCCCCCCTCCCCAAATCCTGGATGTGCCACTAGGAATACCCATTTTTTTTCCATTTATTAAATTCTGAAACATGTGAGAATTCATACTACACATAAATTTTTTAATTTTATTTAGTATAAAAACTTTTAGACATGTCAACCCTGGTTCTTAAGTATACCGTTTGGTAGATTTCCCTAAAAATTGTCCCAATTCCTCGTTAATTTTAACACATTCTTAACATCTGTGTGATTTAAAATGTTTATAAAATATTCTTCTTCAGTTCCTATATTTTCTTAGTAATTCAATACGTTGCACAACAGCACTTAAACATCGTTGTTTGACATCTTGACAACTAAACAAATTAATTTAAAGAAAACTGATATTTATATGTGTTCAGAAAACGAAAAAGTAAAAGTAAAACGTAATGCATACGTAAAGATTTAAAATGTTATTAACTGTACCACAGTTAAATGAAAGGAAAAGTTACAGAAGACAAAAAAAATTATTCTACAAAACACAACAATAGGATTAAAAAAATTGTTTGTTGGTCTACGTATTATGAGGTTTCGTTTGGTATCCCATTCAAAATTTTAACCATTCCATTCTTTAAAGAAATTTTGATATGACCCTGTTCCGAAAAAGTTTGGAGGCCCCTGTGCTAAACCATTCTTTAAAAGTACAATAGTAAATGCGCATTAGTATCTAAATTTGGTATTTTATTCATAGGTGTTTTGCAATAAACAAATTACCTACAAACAAATTTTTCTTATCTGTTATGTTGTATAAGTAGTACAGATAGCATAATCCAGCAAAACATAAAAGTTATTGTAATATTATTTAATCCTAAATTTAATTGTTTATCGCGTATTTTTAATATTTACTCATAGTACCGCAAATAGAAAAACAAACAAACACATGACATTTATGTCATTCAAGCCAAAAGTGTATTAGTCGATACAGTGATTTTATAACGTGCTTGTTTGAACAAGTATTGATAATAGTGTTTTTTAAAAAAAGTGCAGATAAATTTCAATCATTTATAAATGAAAAATGAAATAGCAAAACGACACAAATACAACGGTGCTTTGATTTTGTGTTTGGGAAATAGTACGTTTATTTATTTAGTTTTTAAAAGCTTATATTATCTGTCTCATTTTGTAATACGTAACTAACAGGGAAAGTTCATTTTTTATGTTGTATACTGACAATACATTTATAATATTATCATAGTATTGGTTCATACGCCAAAGTCTGTTTACACCACAACAGTCACCAAAGTAACCAGATCTAGTTTCGTATTACAAATTGAGACGGATTATATGGTCAAATTTTAGACAAATATTTTAAACTATAGGCTATTCCAAACGATTAGGCGGAACCAGATTTTGCAATCTAGTTACTTTCATCGTTTGAATCGTGCTTTTTATCAATTTTGTTTAAGCTTTGTAAATCATACTTACAATAAACATTTTTTGGTTAAGGTTAATATCATTTTAAAATGTAATTTTCTTGGTATTTTGTTTTTTTGCGTCATTCTAAATACAAATTTCCCATTTAAAATCTGTTCCTTTGGTTTAGGTGCAACTAGATTTTTAATTCTAGTTACTTTTACCGATTGATTGAAGCTTTTGACCATTTTGTTCAGGAAAAGCCAACTTCAATATATATAAAAAAATAGCTAATGACAACTTACAAAAATGAAAATTCCGGTTAGTTCCGCCTAATCGTTTGGAATGGACTGTTTTTATTTTTTTGTCATTAAAATATCTAAAAAAAGTATTTTATTTTCGACATATGTCATTCGTTTCCATGGTTTCATTGTTTTTTTATTTTTTATTTAATGGCCTTTGCTGCTGTGGCAATTAGCCAGAACAATTTTTATTTGTGAAAAATTCCATTCCTGAACGAGATTCGAACCCGAGACCTTCGCAACGCAGAGCACATTTGTTACCACTACGCTACGCCGGTCGGCTGGTTTCATTGTTGGAATTTTAAAATTTGACATTCCAACGTAAAAAATTAAATAACTCGAGCAAAGTCCCTTCGCGTGACAACCTAAAAGAACGAAATTCCCATTTAGTTCCGCCTAAACGTTTGGAATAGTCTGTATACTCTGTTCAAAATCAAGAAGTAGTAATCGTGCAATGTTCACGTGATAATTTTGTGGAACTCTCGTCGTTCGTTGGCTGTTGAGTCGTTAAATTTATGTGAAAGCTAATAGGATAGCGACTTTAATCTTTCACTTGATTTTATTACTACTTCTTGATTTTGAACAGGGTTTAGTTTGAGTACCCGTACCCGTACCCGTATTCGTACTTCGTATGGTTTTTCTAATAGACATTCTTGCTGCAATGTAAATAATAAGTGATATATTTCAATTTTAGGGTAGAGAGTCTAAAAAATAAATTTAAAGCACCCTCTCCTATATATTTTCTGAAATATGGTCACATACCGACTTTTTTTTTTGTTTTTTAGAATTTATTCAAAAACGGTAAATTGTAGCTTGTAATGGAGATTATTTTTGAGATTTACGACTCAAAATACGTAAGTATACACATTTTAAAGTAAATCAGAGAGAAAAAATATTTTCTTAAAAATCGAAAATATCGTACCCCTGACGATTATTTCGATTTTTGACCATTTTCAAATGTTTTGTTTGACTTCGTATTTATTGTAAAAGTTGGGTTATTAAGGCCCCAATTTTTTTCTATACTAAACGATATACGAAGATTTAAAAAATTCAAACCGGAGTTCTGTATCTTTTATTGTTCTTAAATTAGAATTATTTTAAATTTAAAAAAAAGACATTTAAAATTCCGATAAAATGTTTTATTGTTAATGAGTTGTGAAGGATTATTCTGTTATGTAAATGAATAATGAATGACAATTATTATCATATCGATTTTAATCTAAATAAAATCTAATTCAACGTTTAGCCCTAGCGCATACGATAGACTGTCGGTGACTGACAAAAAGTCTGAAGTGAAAAAGAAACATGTTCTATCTTTTCCGTCTTTTATGTCGGTCGTCTGTGTACTCCCATAAGAACCTGTAGTGCGTATTTCGACCGACTGAAATGTCGGTGACAGACCGTGTATCGTGTACGCTAGGACTTAATCGGTTTCTCATTTCGTTTTTTGATGTTCATTGATTCACTCGTCTGTACAAATATTTATAAAACAAAATAGTATGTCTTTTCTGCTAATCTGGCATAAATATTTCACACTGAAATAAAAAAATTAGCGAGAATGTTTTATTTAAAATAAATTTTTAAGATTCCATCGCGTATTTCTAATTACGTTGTTGTGCGGTCGGTGGTTCGATTCTCCTCCTTTGGTGATATTATTCGGGCGAGAATAATATGTTTACATTACTCCCATTTCACAATCATTCACCCCTAATCCAGGTGTAGGAGCTCGCCCCCTTGCATCGGCGATTAGCCTCGTTGCAGAAATAGGCCGATGTAAAATAAATAAATAAATAATAAATAATTACGTTTGTCCTAGTCTATAACGAATATAATATTTATTTCGCTGATTTCTCAGAGAGATTGATATCTGATCTAGGAAGAAATAATAATAAATGAAAATGTATGGTTATTTTCCTGAAATTTACTTGTAAAGTCCTTCATTATTTCTCGTGGCTTGGGAAAAACTGCACAAAAACGTTTTAAAAAAGTCGTATTTATTCCGCAAAAAAAAAGGATCTTTCTAAGAAAATGTTCACATGATGAAATGGTATTCTAAAGTTACCTAGCTAATAAATTATGATATACGTAATGAAATAAATAATTTTGTGGCGTCAAATTTAATTTTACTAATGCTTATTTCAGTGATTCTGGTGAACCGGCAATTGGAGAGAAAAGAACAACTTAGAAAAGAAGTAGAAGCAGGCAAGGAAAGGTTAATGGCAATCAAGAAAGAAGTTTCAGCTTTAAGGATAGAAAATACAGCTGAATATAGGGACAAATTAAAAAAAGAAATTAGGCACCTACAGGCGCAATGTGATAGATTAACTTCTGAAGTAGATAGGCATTCAGAATCCAGAGGTAAGTTCGATAACAATTGTTCGATACTATTTTTTTTTTTTTTTTATTGATCAATTTTAGGGTTGGGATTCTAAAATTTATATTTAAAGCGCCCTCTCATATGTATTTTTACCGGCCGCCAACATGTACCATGAGTATAAAAAGTAATTACATAAGGGTTGGCTATGGAAATATAAAATAATGTCTACTGCAAGCTTTATGTAAATGATTTAACTATTGCAAATTCGTCTTAAAGGATTTTTATGAAACTTCATATTTAAGCTTTTGACATCAATGGCATGAGTTGATGAACTTTTGGTAAAAATCGGTTAACTAGAAATGGAAGAAGATTTTTGCAAATATTTCAAAACAGAAATATTTCGAAAAAAATTTATTTAACAAAAGTTGCTATAAAAGCAATAATTAAAAACTTTTATTTGAGACATTTTTTGATAAAACAGCATAAATTAAACAAGTATTTTGTGATGGCGGTCGGTCCTGTGGTGGCCACAGCTGATTTTTTTAAATATGGTCATTTTCTGTCGTTTTTTTTTTAAATTTATTCCAAAACGGTAAACCGTAGCTTGTAATGGAGGTTATTTTTGAGATCTACGACTCAAAATATATCAGTATGCACATTTTGAAGTAAATCAGACAGAAAAAATTTTTGCTTAAAAATCGAAAAAATCGTAAGGGGTACCCCTTACGATATTTTCGATTTTTGGCCGTTTTTAAAGGTTTTGTTTAACGATTCGTATATATTGTAAAAGTTGGGTTATTAAGGCCCCAATTTTTTTCTAGACAAAGCAATATACGAAGATTTCAAAAATTCAAACCGCAATTCTCTATATTTTATTGTTTTTAAGTTAAACATTTTTGACATTTCAAGAAAAACATTGTTAAATTGAAAATTTCGCAAAAATTTTTTTAGTTTGGGAAATGCTTCAAAATGAGTCCTTAGGCCCTTTAGGACATCAGGATTTCAAAAATTTCAACCGCAGGTCTCTTTCTCATGTACATTTTGAGATACGGTCTTTCGAAAATGAAATATTTATAAATTTTCAAAACTACATGGATCAAAAAGAAGTTAACTAAGGAGGGCCTTATTATTATTTTTTTTTCTAGGTAGAAAAAAGTTTGTAGATTTCATAAATTCAAACCGCAGGTCCTTATATTTTATTTTTCTTAAGTTACGAATTTTTAAAATTTCAAGAAAAAATTTCGCATTTTGTTTGAGAGTTGTTTTATAGTATATCCTGAGTTCCTTTAGGACCTCAGGATTTCAAAATTTCCAACTGCAAGTCCCTATCTCATTTAGTTTTTGTGATAGACTTTCGAAAATTAAATATTCACAAATTTTCAAAACTAAACGGTTCAAGAAGACGTTAACTCAGGAGAGCTTCAATTTTTACATAGATAGATAAAAGTGTAGATTTCAAAAATTTAAACTGTAGATTTCTATTTCCAATCGTTCAACAGCAGAATCATCTTGTGAAAATTTGGACTTAACTTTCTCCAAAAACTAATTAATTGGAATAAAATTAAAATACTTTATTTTTCAGTGCCGTTGGGTGAAACGAATATAGAATTCTATCGTCACATATACACTGGCCAACGTAACACGTACCATTCTCAGACATCGTTAGAAGACACGGAGAGATTTGAAGTGGACGGACCACGTTGGCAATGTAACATCTGTACATTCCGAAACCATCCACTTATGAACAAATGTGAGCAGTGCGAGATGCCTAGAATCCTATTAGGTAACATTAATAATAATCTGAGTGCTCCGTCACAGAGTTCAACTAATCAATTAGCACTCGGAATGAACACTTAATTAATTATTAGGGTGTTTTGATTGGATTAATTTGCTTAGCATGCAGTGATGTTTTGTGTTTTATTTGTTTTATTAGCCACCGTTTAAGTCAGAATCATACAACGGAACTACAGATTTTATTCTACGGATGGTAGAAATGTATATATTGTATAATAAAATACTATATACCTTATGTGTACCAGGCTAATGTAAACCACAGGTGGAGAGGTTTTTGTACTAGTATTTATCCTGTTTTTTTAATTTTAGCTGTTTTGTTTTGGTTTCATATTTTTTTAAAATGTAGTTTGAGCCATGTATTCTCGGAGGCTGAAACTTTTAAATTAGTTGAATTCTAGAGAGAGCAAGAGTGTCTTTTAAATTTTCTCTTCACTTTCTTCTAACCTATTTTCTTACCCACTCCTTTTTTCTTAAGCGTATGTTCTTCTCAATCTTAGCTACCATGAAAATAAAGCCAAGGGTATGTAAGATATACAATAAGAAATTGATAGGCCTCAGATATTAAGTTTCAAAATGCCGATATTTTTTATTAATTCCTTATTCTTGACAAATGTAGTTAACAAAAATTACTGTGTTTCTGCAAAAACAGCCGACTGGTCTCATCTACTCTTATTTAGGGTAATAACAAGGTTGTATACACATAAAAGATGATTTTTAAATCTTCTGAATTTGATTTTAGTTTTTTTATTGTATAGATTTTAACAGGGTTGATTTAAAATTTCTGTTGATATGATTTTGACTGTGCTTCAAATACTGAAGTGTTTATTGATACCTGTCCTATTTTAAGACTATACCACTATTGTGGCCACTTATTGTTTATTTACAACTGTATATTATAAATTTTATTACATGTTTGGTAATATTATGTTTGTGTTTTGTTTATTTTCCCTTTAATACATATTGTAACTGTAGAATTAAAGGTAAATATTACGCAAAAAATATAATAATAGGTTCGTTTTGCTACTTTACGGCTGCGTTAACATTTTTCAGTTTACTGAAAAGTCACTAGATGTTATTCGTTTTGTTCAAACAACTTCTAACAGTAAAACAAATCAGTAGACAAGCAGTAAGGCAGTCAATAAATCTTACAGCTACTTCTGAGCCAGTTGAATGGGAACAAATCGACAATAAACTGAAAATGATTGAAAGTGTGTACTGTAGTTATTATGGAGACCCCACTTTTCCTATAGTGGGGGGCTCACGTTCTATTACAAACAAAATGTATCACTAAAAAACTTTTTTTTTTTATTTTTGTGTGGAGATTTAGGGCCAGTTGCACCGCTTTGTAACAAATCTAACACTTTACAAAGTGTAACTTAAATTTAAGTGACACTTAAAAAATAAATGCATTGCACCGACTACTTTTGAGGAGTGCTTTATTAAGGAATGGTTTAAGGTGGTGAAACACGGAATAATTTAAATATGTAACGTTTTTATCAAGAATTACTGTCACTTGTTTTTACCAAATTCTAATTTTAACATTTAACGTGGTAAATAATAATCAGCTACGGTTATTGGATGACAACTAGTACAGTAAAATCGTAAAATATTCAAAATTTCTTAAATTGGTGAAACTCTAAAATTAAAATATGTATGTAAATATACATAAATATAAATAAAAGTAAACTATAAATTACTTTAAATAAAATTGAAATACAATATAACTTGTTTTTTTTGTTTAAGTGGAACTAGATTTTCAATTAAAAATAAGTAGGTCGTAAAATTAGGTTCCAAACTTGTTGCAAATTGGTTAGTAATGTTTTCTACAATAATTTCAAAACTGTATTACTGTGATAAATCATATTTTGAATGTTATCTTCTCAAATATTTTTAATATCAGCCCTGCCTACGAAATCCTGTAAACGATGAAAATTCACAGTTTATATATTTTTTCAGATAAACATGTTTCGTCGCATAAATGTTTACGTAATTCCTGCTAATGATATAAAAATAAAATTTCCTTATCAACTTATTTAAGAGGATTAATTATTTTTTTAATCCCATGATAATTCATTTGTGGTTAACAAAACATCGAGATAACATTAAAATGTCTTTCTTATAAATTCTAAGTTATTTTTTGTACGTATTTTAACATTGAATATATTGGGTCTCGTGAAAGTGTAGTTATTTTTGGAAATTTGGGTATTAAATCAAAAACTATATCTCAAAAATGGTAAGAAATAGAGACCTAAGGTTTAAATCTTTAAAAAATTTAGTTTGACGATGTTTTTTCTGTAATATTTGGTCCGTAATGACCTAAAACTAATTGGTAAGATTTTTATTTTGTTTGTAAATTTCAAAAATTCTTATCTCAAAAATGGTAAGAGGTAGAGACTTGAGGTTTAAATTTTTTGAATTCTTACACCTTGTTTTGTCTAGAAAAAATTAATGTTTGGTCCGTAATGACCTAAAACTATTAGGGAAAATTTTGATTTTAATGGAATTTAAAAAAAAAATCTTATCTCAAAAAAGGTAAGAGATAGAGACTTGAGGTTTAAATTTTTGGAATTCTCACATCTTATTTTGTCTAGAATAAATTAATGTTTGGTCCGTAATGAACTAAAACTATTGACGGACAGACAGACCGACAGACATCATGCTAAAAATAGTCAAAACGTTATGTAGGGACATCAATTCGTGGAGATCCATCGAAATCTCGAAACGTCATAATCGGTATGATCATAATACCTCCCTTATATATGTTGTCGGTCGGTAAAAATGTTAATAGTTATATTTTCAATAACTGTCAAAATATGACATTTGAGTTTCACTTAAATAATAAGCCCAACCTCATCTAGGGCTTAATTTAGGTTTCACTTAACAAAAAATAAATTCCACTTAAACAGCGGTGCAATGGAATAAACGTCACTTACAGTTTTAAGTTATACTTAAAGTTTAAGTGTTAGCGGTGCAACTGGCCCTAAGACAGTTCGTTTCCCCTAGGGTGCACATACGTTAACTATAGTCAAATACCGTTTTTAGTAAGTTAGATTCTTATAGCCGCGTTTTGCAGTAATAAATAAAACGCCGCATCAAATACAGCCGTGTTTTAGACGTTTTTTACTCCAGATTAACTTTTATATAGCTCAGTTAACTTATTTTTATTGTTTTTATCAAAAAAATGTTTACTTTAAATCTGCAGTTAAAATATGTAATACAAATCCTTTTGTTTGTATTTATGTTTGTTTATTTTTGGTATTATATATAATGTGTAGTCGATTCGTTTTGTTTTTGTTGTCATTTGTTGCATGATTTTTATTTATTTTAGGCTGGACACATCACTAATAGCTTAATTTTTTACAGTGTGACTTAGTTTTGTCTAACGTTTTTGACTTTCCAAATTCCTGTTTTATAAAAGAAATACATTGTAGTTTCAGCAGTGCCTGGAGATAATATACATATCCGATTTTCACCAGGGAATACTAGAAGTAAGAAAATTTTACGATATAATACTAACATATATTTTATATATGAAAAATCTGTGTTACGATAATAAATAAATATATTTGAAACATCATTTTTACTAATTTAATGTTAAAATTTTATTTCTTGTCATTATTTTTATTATAAATACCAAACCCAAACAATTTTTAAGTGACTTGTTGATTTATTTATAAACCTTGTGAAAATTTTAACACATTGTATGCGAGACGCATTTAACACATTATTGGATGACGGTACCTATGTAAATTATGCATATAAGTCTTTGTGGGGATAATGTTACTTCCGTTAGTCTTGTTAAGGATCTAGGAGTAACTTTGGATAGTAAGCTTAGATTGGATGTTCATGTAAGTAATGTAATTAAAAAATCATACAGAATGTTAGGATTTATATAAGATCAGGAGCAAATTTCAGAAATATTTCAACCATGAAAACTTTATATTTTTCTTTCGTAAAGGAGTCAGCTTGAATTTGCCACGGTTTGTTGGTCACCTCAGTATAATATTTACATTGATAGAATTGAAAGAATACAAACAAAATTCGATAATTATATGGTAAACAAATTTTCTAATTATAAATCAAATTTAATATCACTTGAGAAAAGGTGGATCTATCTTGATATATCTTTTTTCTTTAAAATTATTAGAAATATAATTGACTGTCCAGAATTACTAAGTAAATTCCATTTCCGTGTTTCTACACATTCTACGCGACAGTGTGAATTTTTCTCAATAAACTTCTCTAACACAAATTCAGCAACCAATTCACCTATAAATCGTCTCCCATTATTATTTAATATGTATTCTTCCAATGTTAATTTTCCAGACATATTTCAATGTGATATATGTCAATTTAAAAAAATTATTTGCAAAAATAATTTATTATTGTATTATTTTTCTTTTTTTTTTTCTGTTTTGTTTTGCTGCTGTATTTTTTCATTTTTTATAACTGATGTGTGTTTCTCTGTAATTGGGATTGTATCCTGTTGAGAAACCTGTACTATTAAATAGATAAAATAAAATAAATAAAAAGAGAAAAGACTCGGTCTTCTCGGTCTCGTATACAATGTATTAAAAATCTCCTTAGTCTCCTACTTTTAACTATATTTTATTAATTTATTATTTAATTTTGTTGCAGGGGTAATACACTCTTGGGTTGTCTGACGAAGAGATGACTTTAAAATTATATTTGTTAATTTAATAAAGAATAGAAGCCTAGAGTTGTTTATTTTATTTAAAAATATCTATTTTTTAAATATCAACTTTTTTAAGACTTCTAACTTACAATTTATAGACTGTATAGTATCTTAAAACATGCAATAAAACAACATATTTTACATAATTACACTAAAAAGGAACATTTTTAATAAACACAACATACAGACACGATAATATAATTTTTGATACAAGTGATATTACCGGAGGCGGCGTGTATTATGATTGAGGACAGTAGCGTCTAATTTAAGCACAATACGTTTTTAATTTATTAAAATAGGAGTGAATTTTTGTGACATTTTTGAATTTTTCAACGCTACACATGTATATAGTTGTATAACAGAATCATCTCAATTTTTTTATATATAGAATAGTCCATAAGAATAAGTTCTCTAAAAACACTTAGTCAACAATTGTCCACCGGAGTGGATGAAGAGGAGCATCGTTGGATCTGCGATCGTCGAAGTTAAGCATCATTGGTTCGGTTCATAAGTTGGACGGGTGACCGCTTAGGGAATTTGTACATTCTGCTGTACAATTGACTGGGTGTGGGAAATTGAATATGCGCTCTTAGTCTAGCTGTCTGTGAGGTCATAGATTAGCCAAGATTTACCTGCAAAGCAAAAGCCTTTGCAATAATATAAACTCTCTCTGACTTAAACGCAGGGCAAAAGTTCCTTGCACTTAAACAAACACTTAGAAAAATAAAAATATGATAAAGTTGAAATTGGATATCCGCATTTTTTAACTTTAAAGTTTAATTATTTATTTGTTTATTTTATTCTATTTTTCTTTGTTAATTAATGTGGAGTGTGAATTTTCACACACTTCAGAGTTTTATAGGTATTTAGTAAGTGATATCGAATTGTTGATAGGTACATCATAAATGTCTATAACTTTTGAAAGAATAACTCACGTGCTTCCATCTAGAGTCTTACAAACGTTCTTAAATACGAGATGCTACCGCATTAAGACCCAGCTATAGCTACCCAGTTTTCCGTCAGTCTGATAATGTAAGCACGATGTTGCAAAAAATTCGATAACTTTCGAAATAATTAGATCAAAATTTTCTGTTGCACTATTTCGGTTCACGTTAGTGTGCATTAATCAGAATTTTTCAGATTTACCCCCCTGAGTTATATAGGGTGAGGAGCAAGTTTTTTTGTGGGTATCCCATAAAAAAATGATTGTTCAAAAATAAAAATTTGTAATTTTATCCATGCAGTAAGAAGTTTCATTTGATATTGCACTTAAAATTTTAAAAAGCAATTATTTTTTTATTGAATATATACTTGTTTATATTTTTTCCGCAATGTGTCTTTTTGTGAGATATGTGGGTCAAAGAGTTTTACAAGCATGCCAAATTTCAACTTTCTTAGTCAGATGTTTGGCCACAATTTCTACCGTGCAGAGAGATACGCACATGAGGGAAGTTTTAAGGGTTCTTTGGTCATACTTACAAAAGCCTAAAAATTTAAATAAAACCCTTAAAACCTAATTTTACGGAAAAAAGAGGAAAGACGGATCGAAATGAAGAGCCAAAAAATGGAGAAGGGACGTAGTGATGAGCAGAAAAAAGGATGATGGATTTAGAAACAAAAAAAGTAAACCAGAGCGCCCTTAGGCAACTGTATATGTTTGCCTGTATGTAGATCCAACTCTAATTACAGGTTAATCCCCCCCCCCCCTTTAATTAAGAGTTTTGGGTCTTTCCTAAACATGGTAGTAGATTTTATACCACTCTTTACTTTACGCATGGCTATTGAACAGGACCGTTACATCAACACTGTCAAGTTTTATTTTCCCCCGCTATCCAAAGAATAAATAAGTAATTTTCAATCACAAAAAGTATATATTTCTATAATATATTGATACAATTTGTACTTTACAAATTACAGAATTAATAATGGTCAATAAGTTTAAATTATTTGTATTACAAAATTTTTGTACATTCCAATTATTATTATTATAAAATTTAAACAGCTGTTCCACGTTCCAAATTCTGTTTAATTTCAGCTGTATGTTCACCATAAAATCTATCGAGTTTCTTATTGAACTTGGCATTACGTTCATTAATATAATCAATATCAGCATCATCATTATGTGTACGTCTACGTGAATATTTCTCTCTCTTCGCAATCTGTTCCTCAAGATCTTTAACCATATTATCAACAGCATCCTTACGATCTTCATGTAAACCGTGAATAATAACATGCGGACCACCATAAAACGCATCACCGTACTTTTCTTTTTGTTCTTCATATTTTTCTAAATCGCGAGGACCCATATTTTTAACTAATCTATTGTACTGTCTCACTGTTGCTGCTTCAAAATCACTAAATCCTTTATCTGGATTCTTCTTTTTTCTTTTCCGTTCCATATTTTCTGCTTCAACAGCAGATATATTTAATAGTTTTACTCTATCGTAATCATTACCGCTCTCTTGTGCTTCTTTACGAGCATTTTGATCTTGTAAAAGCCATTCTGCTTGTCTTTTTCTTGATTCCCAGTTTGTGGGAAGTTTGTTACGAGCATCCTCTGCTACTACTTCTTGGTGGTTGTGTGTTCTTGCTTCATTTCTGGCTTTATGGAGGTTTCGAAGTTTTTTCATTCGTTCAGCTTGTTTCTGTGCGAACGACATAGGCTTTTCTTCCACAGTACTACTACTACTACCTGCTTCAGGTTCCATTTTTAAGATACCTTTTTTTATAAAAATAAATTAATTATTATTAAAATATTTACACAATTCACGACGTAATTAACTAGGTTATAATACCAACTGTCAAATTTTACAGCCGTGACGTTTCAGTGTGGTAACCATGGAAATTTAAAACACAAACAGAGCTGTCAAAACTTTTGGCAAACAAATCAAAAAATGTCTTCAATAAGTGAACATTTAGACCCAAAACAAAACTCCTTGTGGTGGTTAAGAAATGCGGTAAAAACAGCGACTGTGAAACAGAAAGAAACAAATGGTGAACCTGAGGTAACCTCACCTAATAATTTAGAATTAAATATTTCAAGTTCTGTTGAAGATCTTTTCGATAATGAAGAAGATTATTCACCTTCGTTTGAAGATGTTAGTGAAACTGATATAGGTAGTATTATCGATGAAATAAATAAAATAGCTTCACAAAGCCCTATTGGACAATACGAGAATACAAATAGTGAAAAAAGTGTTGAAGAAATCTTAAAAGAAGCTGAAAAGCTTTATATGGAAAGTTCTAAAAGCTTTGAACAATTAAGTTCAAAGTCTAAAACACCAATTGAATTCTCTATACCAAAATCAAAAAGTTCTGTAAGCTTTAAATCGTATAAAAAATCAACACCAAGTCCGTTGGTTGTTCCCGTCCTGGAAAAATTAAATTTGCCTTCAGATCGAACAGATAAGTCCTTAGACTCTGATAAAACAGAAGTCCCAAGTCCAGATGATGAAGAAGTTGATCTTCTTTGGGAAAAGGAAAATGATGATATTGCTAATATTGAAAAACCTCCGTCCGAATTATCATTAGATTTAAAATCATTACATGATTTGGAAGAAAAAATAAGTGAAGCAGAGAAGATGAAAGACAATATTGATGATCTGTTTGAAGTAAACATAAATGAATTGAGAGGGAATTTAGAAGAGTTTACAAAAGAAGAAAGAGATAAACTTGACAATAATATAGATAATTTATTATGTAATAACAATAATAATAAAGAAGAAATTGAAGATGATGATACTCAAGACGATGCAATAAATAAGTTACATGAAGAAATAGACAACTTAAAGGTAAGAAAGAGATTTATTTTGTACTTTATTTTGCTTTCCTAAGATTATACAGCGAAATGGGCCACCGCCATTATATTCTATATTATTGGAGATACAAACAAATACTAAATAGCAAAGTTGTAGGAGACCAACAACATTTGCTTATATAAGGAAATATTTTTTTAAATCAGTTTTTCTCCATCTAAAAGTAAAAGTTAATTTTTTTAAAATTAGATTATACATATTTTTCATATCCATTCGATACCATATTATTTTCTTAATTCACCCATATAAACATTATATCCGTACATAAAAAAATTAAATTTACCAATTTTTTAATGATAAAACTATATAGTTGTAGATAAAATATTGTATATGACTAGCATGTAATGGCTATATTTCCCTCGGATGATTACATCCCACCCCTACGGCTCGGGGGGTAAAACTCTTCCTCATGAAATATGGCTTCCATTATATGCTTGTTAAATAAAATATTATTTTTCTATAAGCAGATGCTGCCGTCTGTCCCCTATAACTTTAATATTTAATATTTGTTTCTCTAATAATAAAGTAAACAATGTCTGTGTCCCATTTCTCTGTTACACCCTGTATAGCTATGACTTTAAAAACCTGTTTTTTAATTGTTTAAATGACATATATTTTATAATTGTTTAACTGAAGCTGGGTATTCTCCAGATCTTGTTTCTCAGTATTTATTAATAGGTGTTGTTTAACATATTCATGTTATTAACTATAATTTTAAGTGGTACGCTATGTTTTCTAATGAATATTTATTCTTGAAATATTCTCATCAGCATTTACATGTAAATACATTACAGATTAACGCTTTGAATACAGAATACTCTTAATAAAGTTGTGAATTATTATATTGCTGTGACGCGCCTCCACGTTAAATAATTTTTTATCATCCCAACATAGCGCGTAAAACGTGTAAAAACGCGATTGCGCTTGCGGTTTCCTTTTCCGCGGACGCGTTAACACGTTCTTAGACCTCACATTATTAAGAAGTGGCATTACCGGTGCGCTATAATCGAAGGAAATATGATTAACGACAGCAGTACTTAGCCGTCAGTTTGCACTTACCGAACAGGTCAATTTAAGCACAATACGTTTTTATTTTGTTAAAATAAAGGAGTAAATATTTGCGACATTTTTGAATTTTTAAGTGCTACTCATGTATCGAGGTGTAGAGTACGTTCAAGTTAACTTCATGCCAGGCCTATGTTACCGACTCAGTTGCGCAGAAACCAAATTTCGTCCATTACGTTACCAACAGCTAGTTTGACACATTTCAGTGGCGTCACTTATTTTGATTTGTGTTTAACTACGCGTATTGTGCGATGTTGTTTGTTTATTTCCATTATTATTATTTATTTCTCGTACGTTTCAAGGTATACCGTGTACTAACATGAGTAAAAATGTAAAAATGTATTTGGGTTCCACAACAATTGTTTAAAACCCTAATGTACGTCAATGTGATCAGCTGATTTCTCGCGCAGGATTGATTACATATTTTATGATGCCCTGGCATGAAGTTAACTTGAACGTACTCTATAACAGAATCATCTCCCGAAAATTTGGAATTAATATTAACTCTCCTTCGGTTTTTCTCTTTTTCCTCGATTGTAAAAAAACTAAGATGCCTATCTTTGTCATTTCTTGAATGACAGCCAAAAACAGTACAATTTGTTCTGCTTTTATAGTTTTTCACAACTTCTGTCATTACCTAGTGAATGACTATCATCGTTCTACTTTATTTTCTGTGGGGAGTCTAAAAATAGTATATTATGCAACGATCATGGAATGATGGTCATTTTAAACGAGTATGAAAGTTGCGCCACGAGGCGCAGGCGAGTAGCGCAATTCATGCGAGTCTGAAATGACTGTTCCATGCAAGTTTCATACTATGCTTTTTCCACGACTATAACTTTATTGTTTAATTAATTTTTATTCAGTTCTCTTTAAAAAATAACAATAATTTGACAGTTGCTTTCAACCTATTTATTACGTTGCCTAGCAACGACCATGTACGCTGTCATACGGAATGTAAATTCAGTTAATATAACAATACTTGCGTCAACTGATTAACTGAATGACCAAGACTAATTCTATTGAAAAATATTTTTGCAAAATTCGAAAACTTTAACTATATTATTTAATTTTAATCCGGGTTCCTTTACAAACTAACAATAATTTGACATATGCTTTCAACCTATTTATTACGTTGCCTAGCAACGGTCGGTCATTGCTGCTTAAACCTGTTTTGTAATGTGCTCAACCTGTTACGTAATGAGCTCATTACGTAACTGGTCAGCGGTGTGTAATTAAAAGGAGTGAGGAATGTACTACATTTACTAATCACTGACACGCTTGTAATGAACGTATATCTATATAGTCGTGGAAAAATATATTTAAAGCGCCCTCTCATATGTATTTTTTGAAATATGGTCATTTTCCGTCCTTTTTTTAAAAGTTTTTTTGAATTTACTCAAAAACGGTAAACCATAGCTTGTAATGGACATTATTTTTGAGATCTACGACTCAAAGTACTGAAGTATACACATTTTGAAGTAAATCAGAGAGAAACATTTTTTTCTCGAAAATTGAATAAATCTTAAGGGGTACCCCTTACGATTTTTTCGATTTTGGACCATTTTCAAATGTTTTGTTTATCGATTCATATTTATTGTAAAAATTGGATTATTAAGGCCCCAATTTTTTTCTAGACTAAACAATATACGAAGATTTCAAAAATTCAAACCGCAGTTCTCTATATTTTATTGTTCTTAAGTTAGAATTTTTTAAAAATTCCAAAAATAATTTTTCATATGAAAAATTTTACAAAAAAAAATTTTGTTTGGGAGTTGCTTCCAAATGAGTCCTAAGGCCCTTTAGGACCTCAGGATTTCAAAAATTTCAACCGCAGGTCTTTATCTCATACTATACTGCAGTATTTATTGCAATAATTTGGCTACCAGTTAGCGTATTCGAGCGTGTTCCCAATTCCCCGCTCTTATACTTCACCTAGGCGTTGGAACTTATTATTATTTAATTAAAATAATAACTATAAACAAATAAAAACACCTATAGTCTGTTTCTTTTGTTTAAACGAAACTAGATTTTGAATTCTAGTTACTTTTACCCTTTAATTGAGGCTTTTGATCATTTTGTTTAGCAAAAACTCTCTTCAAACCTTAAAATGAGAGCTCATGATAACTTAACAAAATGAAAATTCCAGTAATTATAAAAAACATATTTTTTTATCAATCAAATCAATTGACTAAATTATTTTTTAATGACAAAAGTGTTTAAAAACAATTTTATAATTACAAACATAGTTTCATTAGTATTTTTCCAATAAATAAAATCATGTGACTCCATTTTTTATAAGAGCTCGCTAATGAACGGTATAATTGATGCTACCAGAAGTGTTAAACGTACTGCCAGCCAAAAACTGGTTCAACGTGTTACAAACGTTCAAAAGCCGTTTATATCGCTCTTCGATTTATGGTGTAGCGAAATTGTACCGTTTTATGTGGGACACACTGTATTTATTATGATTATTAATTATGTTGTTATTTATTTATTTCCTTTTGCAAGATTTAGCGATGTTATTTACCTACTGACTTATTTAAGATGCTATAAATATTAGGTGTACCGGAAAGTTTTTTCGTTTATTTGGTATTATTAAAATAGAAACAAATCGAAAGAAAAAATGTACTTTATTGAATAAAATAGTTACCATAACCATTTATCAGGAAGAGAAAATATTCCCGATTTATAAAATTCCTGATTTTTTTAAGGGAAAAATTGTTCCAGGCTCATTTTAACATGGTTCATATCTCTAAGTGTCTTGTTTCTTAAAAAGTGTTCCAGTGACCGAAATAAGTGATAGTCGGAGGGTGAAATGTCTGGTGAGTAGGGTGGGTGTGTTAGAACCTCCCAATCAAGCTCGGAAATTTTTTCACATGTCTTTTTTTGATGAATGAGGTCAGGCATTGTCGCCTTGAAGAATAACTCCTCTTCTATTCACAATTTCTGGCCGATTTCTGGTCAAGTTCTGATTCAGTAGATCCAGTTGTTCACAGTAGAGATCAGAATTGACATTTTGCCCCGGTTTTAACATCGCATAATAAATTATTCCTTTATAGGGCCTTCCAGATCGAAGTTCATCATCCAAGTATAAATTTCCTGAATTTAAATTTTTTAAACCACTGTTGACATGTGCATACACTAAGTTTATCACCATAAACAGTGCAAATGTTTTATGTAGCAACTGTAGCAGATTTTTTTATGGTACTCATACAACATTAAACAGCATAAAAAATGTTTTGATGAAAATTCTACCGCCATTTTAAAATGCAAGGGTTTAAAATGAAACGAAAACAATAATTAGGTACTTAAGATTACAGAGTTTAATCAAAACGCAAAAGACTTCTGTTTAATTCAGCGAATAAGTCGTTACTAGTTAGCATATTGCACTAATAATAAAAACGAAAAAACTTTCCCGTATATCTAATATAAATAAAAAATAGAATTTATCTTATAATATTAGACTTTTGGACTCGTATTTTACGTCTTCACAACTCTTGGAAATTATATTTTTTATAACATTATTGGGAAAATACTCAATTACGTCTCCATGTCATTTAGAGTTGTTATCATTTATATCTTTTTATAATCTAGTTTCTACGATTTTTATGTTATTTATTATTATGTAAATAAATCGTCGCCATTTTGAAATAGTTAAAATTAAAGTATGATATTTTGTACTTTCAAGAAAATAAATAAAATAAATAAAGTACCTATTCCCTATGCTAGATAAAAACTTGAAATAATTTCCGCTGAAACCGGAAGTGATGCAGAATTCTTATTATAATCCTTAAGTGGGCCCTTTTATCTAGTTTGTATCTCATTTTTTGTATCTCTTAAAATAAAGGAGTTATTCGGATTGCGGCGTTTCAAACAAACATCCTGTATATCGCGGGAAAAATGTAAACAAATAGATATTATAAATATATAACCAAAAATATGTCAAAAATCTTTTATCCCTACTCTGTTTCCCATTTTACATCAATTTATTTATACTTTTACTTTGCTCCATACAGATATTTCAAGAAAAGAAATTAAACATCGCAACTATCCACTTAAAATTCTTGTAATTTTTTAATATTTTTCCCAAGTTCATCTAAATTTCTACATTTTTTTAAAAGAGTCCAAATTCTTTATTTATTTTGTAACTATTATTCAAGTTAATTGTACATTTTATTGTCAAATATTTAAGAATTAAGTTAATTGCTTACTATCTTTTAATTTCAAGTCAAGTTTATGAAATTATGTAACTGAAATTACGTCAATGTAGGAAATCTAGTTAGTATTTTCGCTTGTTTTATTTTATTTTAATATTAATAGATTAATTTGTAATTTTAAAATTAGAAATGAAACAGATTTTAAATGGCAAGATAAAGTTTAATTAGTTTAAATGTTTTTTAAAGCCCTATGCTCCACTCAGAAGTTAAGAGATATGAAGTGTCTCAGCAATATTGAGTATTGTTGTTACTAAAACTTTTCCCGCAAGAAGTCAAAAAAAAAATTTTTGGTACAAACTGTTTTATTGCTTTTCAAAATATTCTCCTTTAAGATTTATACACTTTTGCATGCGTTCAAACCAATTCTCGAAACATTTTTTCCACTCTGAAGTTGGTATCTCAAAAACATGGTTTTCGAAGGCTTCTTGAGATGATGAAAATCGCTGTCCACGCATTTTTTGTTTGACATTGGGGAACAAAGTTAGTTGTTAGTGGATAAATCAGGTGAATACGGGCAATGAGACATTAATTCGATATTTTTCTCCTTTAAATAATCAATTGTTTAACATACTGTGTGGGAGCTTGCATTGTCATGATAAAGAATGATGTGACGTTTTTGGTTGTTTTTCCTGATTTTGTCGATGACTTCTGGCAAACAAATTGTTGTATACCATTCAGCATTAACTGTTTTCCGATCCTATAAAGGAAGAAACAAGCTGTCATTTTCTTGGAAGTGCTTCGTGAACGAACAACTTTTGTGTGTTTCGGTTTATCTTGGAAGACCCAAACAGTGTATTGTTGCTTAGTTTCCGGTTCATATGAATAAATCCAAGTTTCGTCACCTGTAACGGATTTGTATACGGATTTTTTTAGCATTCCGTTACACCAATTAACACGAGCCTTTTTTTGAGCTGCGGTCAAATTATGCGTAATCCATCGGGAACAGATCTTTTTCACAGCTAAATATTCATGCAAAATCGAAAGTAATGCAGTCTGCGATATGCCAAAGGATGCCTCTATTTTACGGTAAGTCACATACCGATCTTCATCAATCATTATGCGCATAGCATCGATGTTTTTTTGAATCACAATCAATTTTGGTCGACCTTCACGAGAATTATCACTGATGGACGCACGAACACGACGAAATTCAGCAAACTAATTGTAAACAGTCTTTTTATAATGCTGCTTCATTACCAAAAGTTGAACGAAGCGAATCTATGCATTGTTGTTGAGTTAGGCCTTTACTAAAATCGTAAAAAATCATCGAACGAAAACTTTCACGAGTAATATCAATTTTTTCATTTAATCGATAAAAAATACTAGATTTGAAAATCTAGTTCCGCTTTAACCAAAGAAACAGACTATAAGTAGACTATATCAAGGTCAAATAAATTGTATGTGTCGGTTGATGGGTTTCTCTGAGAATGGTTCGCGTTGGAGGTACTTCAAGTATTTTCAAGTTGTACTTTGAAGTAGGTACGACTTGAAAGTGCAATATTTTTTATTATATATATTTTTTATTGCTCTCCGAGCTTCAGATAACTCAAGAGAATACGAATGTGTTTAAATTAAAATGAAAGGCACTTTAAACACTTGTAAATAAAAATACTTTACTTTCAAGTCGTTATAGGGAATATAATCGTCATTTAAAAATATCACAGTTTTTTGTCAACCGTAAAAGGTATTCAAAAATGTTTAAGTAAAAGTTGTTGAAAAGATATCCAATATGACATACGTTCCCATTCAAAAATTCGAAATTGTCCTTGATATCCTGTACGGTTTTTTTTTTGGAAAATATCAATACTACCATTCAATTTTGTGGATAAATTTTAGTTCAAAATTTTTCCCAACTTGCTCACACGTCGCCTTTTTGAAAAAACTCCTGTTTCCATTATCTTGATACACCAAAATATAGGGGGACCGCAGACAATATTTACATAATTTCGGGGGTCCCAGGCCAGAAAAGGTTGAGAAACTGATCTAGTGGTCGTTTGTAAAAACATAAAAGGTAACCCTTGTATTTTAAATAATCGAAAAGGTAATATCTTGCTTGGAAAATTTACTTCGTTGCATAAAAATCAGGAAATATTTTATAACATGACCATAAAGAATCACATAGGTACCTCTGCTGAATAAGACAACAATATAGTGTTTCATTTAAATTTGATTGATTCATCGTGTACGCTTGATTTATTTTATTTTTATTTGCAAACGTGATTTAAAATTGAACAAAACCTCAATATATTCTGTACATTCAACCAAAGAGAATAGCAGGATGGCCCTATAGTACCGTTATTTAGTTTTTGTGGGTCGTCTGCAAGTATATAAGAATCCGCGTCTCGACCTACTCTCAACCATATCAAGATGAACCGGCTAACAGTATTCGTGTTAGTCGGACTTCTGGCCGTTGTAACATCATTTCCTCGCGTACGTAAAGAATTTGATAATGTTGAATTAGTTGATAAAAATGAAGATGTGAATAAAGAAAATGATGTTAGTGGTAATGTAACGAAAGTATCATATGAAGGTGCACAATTGTGGAAAGTTGTTGTTGATGAAAATGCTAAAAAGGCATTAGTTTGGCAATTGAGACAAGAAAAAAGTAAGTATTAATGTTTTTAGACAATTTTTACATGGTTACCGATTTAAATTTGTTGATTTTAATATATAATCCATTCATCTCATCTGCAGATGTGCTCTCTTAGGGGCAAATAGCCATAGTTGCTGTGCGCTAAAAATTTTAACTAACTTTCCTCATCTGCAGAACTCGGAATATTTGAAATTAAATATATGAAAAAGTATTTCAATTACTTTCTGGGGTTTGAAATATTGTATTTAAAATACTTCAAAAAAAATTCTTTTTGTATTTGGATTTGCAAATACTTTCTCCGTGGTATTTCATATTTGTTGTCTAAAAATGTTCAGTATCTGAAATACTGTAGAAGTATTTTAAATATTTCTCCAGTTCTTCAAATAGTTACCTAATATTTATAATATTTCTCTATTTTTTCAAATATTTCCTAATATTTCCCTAGTATTTCAAATATATCCCTATTATTTCAAATATTTTCAAGTATTTCAAATATTTCCCTATTAATTCAAATATCTTCCTAGTAGGTACATATTTCAAATAATTTCCTAGTATATCAAATATTTCAACATTTTCTCTAGTATATATTTCAAATATTTCCCTAGTACGTATTTCAAATATTTCCCTATTATTTCATAGGTACATATTTCAAATAATTTCCTAGTGTATCAAATATTTCCCTAGTATTTCAAATATTTCTCTATTATTTCAAATATTTTCAAGTATTTCAAATAATTTCTTAGTATATCAAATATTTCAAAATTTTCTCTAGTATATATTTCAAATATTTCTCTAGTACGTATTTCTAATATTTCCCTATTATTTCATATATTTTCAAGTGTTTCAAATATTTCCCTATTATTTCAAATATTTTCAAGTATTTCAAATATTACCCTATTAATTCAAATATCTTCCTAGTAGGTACATATTTCAAATAATTTCCTAGTAAATCAAATATTTCCTAATATTTCAAATATTTCTCTAGTATTTATTTCAAATACTTTGATCGGTGTTTGGTATTTGAAATACTTTTACTGAATATGTGGCACAGCTCTGCTCATCTGAGTAGGCCATGATATTTTTTTGTTAGGTTGCATAAAATATGGCATTCCTCCAATCGTATTTGTATATTTTTTATGATGAAATAAAATTTGTACGACTTTTTTGCATATGTATTTATTATAGGAACACAATATTTCGCAAAATAATATTTAGCTTCTTCAGGTGCTGACATAACATTATATACTCTACATATATATTTTTTTTTATTTACAATAATACATGAAAACATATTTAATAAATTATATTAAATAGAAAATTTATATTGTTTTAATTTTTTTTTTTTTTTCACATGTCTAGTTATTTTTCGTGGCTACCAACAAAACTGCCACCTTAACATAGCCTACTTATGGCCGGTTGCTCAAAAATCAGGGATTTGAGTGTCGTAAATCAGGTCTATTTTACCATAAACGATGCCATGAACTCGGTGGTATTTATTTTTAAATTGGTGTAGCCATTCGTTAGTTTTGAGGGAACAAACATGCTTTATGCATACAAACATTCATTTATACATACAAATATTCACACAAACGAACTAAATTATATATTAGTATAGATTTAACTGAGATATGTAAGATGTTACGCGCACTGAACTATGAAGATAATTTCTTAGTGATTTACCAAATTAAATACTCATTAGGGGAATCCCAAAGTTTTGTTTATTTAAATTTAATGAGCAGTAATATTTTTAATTTTCTTAGAAATTAACAAGAAAATATTACTTACTTATTACAATTATGACAACTCTTTGGCTCACACCAAATACTCCACCTTTCTCTTGTCTTGTATCCCATTTTTAGGGTTTTGTATGTATGACCAAAAAACATTATTCCGTCATTTTGTCGTCTGTCTGTCTGTCTGTCTGTCTGTTCGGTAAAAATTGTAGCCAAACGGCTAAACCTAGAGAGTTGAAATTTGGCGTGCTTATACAACTGTTTGACCCGCACATAGGAAAAAAAACTAAAACATCTAAAAAACATATCCCCCTAAAAATATAAACAAATATGTGCTCATCGAAAATAAAAATATTTTTTTATAATTCTGAGTAGGGTATCAAATGAAAGCCCTTGGTACGTGGATTAACGATCAAATTTTTATTTTTGCAAATAAATTATTTTGAAGCGATTTTTGCCAAAATTGTGCTAAAAAATGTTTGTCCCACACCCTGTAGCCCAGATGGTTTAAACAAAAAATCTGAAAAAAATCTAAGTAATGTACATTGGTGTGAACCGGAATAGTACAACAGGAATTTTTGATCAGATTACGTTTTTGGAAAAAAACGAATTTTTTGTGATTTTTTGCTAATAATGTACACAAGTTATAGCTTTGTAACATGCTACACTGGAACGTGTATGCTGGTGTAGTGGTTTTGACACTGGCGTTTCACCCAAGTAACACGATCCAAAAGGGATCGAACCTTGCGAGAAGAGACTACTATTTTTTGTTTTTTTTTTTTAAATTTTTATATTTAAATTATTTTTTCAAAATTCTAGTTATATTTTGGCAAATGTTGCATTTAATTTTTAAAAGCGTAAATTTAATAACCAGTGGAAATTGTTTAAATTATAATTTAATTCTGTTTCAATGTACACGAAATCAGAGGGGCGGAACTTATAACAATCAATGGAAGCCATAGGCGCAATTTTTAAAATTCTTATTGAACCTTGTTGTATAAAAAAAAATACTGCACATATTTAGAAACCTAAATAATGGTATTAGGCGTCCGAATTAAAATTATCAAAAAAAATATTTTAATATAAAATTTGTTTTGGCATCCCAAATAATCATCATTCACTTACTAAATACCTGCAAAACCCTGAAATGTGTGAAAATTCACACTTCACATCAATTTTTTTCAGATATCTATACCAATATTCATTAAATCTTCTTTAAACTAATCTAAATATCTTTTGGATGATGCACCTAATTTTTGTTACAAATTAAAACAATATTATCTCACTCGAGTAACCATGTAAAAATTTTACAATTATTTATATAATAATTTTAATTATGAAAAATAATATTATAGAGATTCAGACATGGGGTGGTAATGCCACAACTGTAGATGTCTTAGTTTATCCAGGCTATGCGGAAGAAATAGCTCTTCTTTTAAAAGCAACAGATATTAAGTATGAAGTTAATATTCAAAACCTTCAAAGAGCAATTGACTTGGAAAATCCACCATTTGATGAAGAAGAAGAAGAATTGGCCAATAGACAAGGTAAATATTAATAAAACAAAGAATATATTTTACTTTATTACAGGCGCGCATCCAGAACTTTTTTACGGGGCTTATATATTGCTCAATTATTCTAAAAGTGTGTATTGTAAAATGTTTAGAGGGGGCACAAGCCCCTTCCCCCTTGATGCTCTTCTGAATTATTATGTTTAGTGAAATTTAAGACAAGAAATAATTTTTGACTGTTTAACAAGCGCCCCGCTGAGCAGCTAATAAGCACAATAACGACTATTATAAGAGGTTTATTTCCAGATTCACACTAAGTAACAATGTTATTGTTACTCACTTAACATTGTTATTTATGCAGAGACCCTTGTGGGTAATACGGATTAAGCCCTTAAAAGTAGATAAAAAATTTCTTGCAAAACTATTTGCGCGCTATTTGTTTATTAGTTGCGTTGCAACCACCTATTTAGAAATAAAAACAGAAAAAATCAAGATATTACTTTTGTTAATCCCACATTTTTATCGACCGCCAACATATACCGGGTGAAATATTTAAGGAGTAACATACATGTTTCACATTTAATGTTAATGAAGTGAGTTATTTCAAAAGCAACATAGCCATAAAACAAATGCTTATCGGTTCCATAGAAAAGACAAAATATTATTTTTTAAAATATTTATTTGACTTAGCTACTAAGGACATTATTATTTTGTTTGTATGTAAATATAAACAAACTAAAAAAAATTCATTTATTGTTTCTAATTTACTATTTTTTAGCCGTCTAGGAACTTGTCAAATGTCAAATGATTATTATAATTAATCACCACTGCATATCTGTTGCCATGGATATGAGCTTGCTTTCATAATTTGCTATGTTGCAAATGAAATAAGTCACTTCATTAACATTATATGTTAAACATGTATGTTGCTCCTTAAATAATTCACCCGGTATTGTGATCATACCGATTTTGACATTTCAAGATTTCGATGGATCTCCACGAATTGAGGTCCCTACATAACGTTTTGACTATTTTTAGCATGATAAAAAAAGTCCGACAGACTGTCTGTCTGTCTATCTGTCTGTCTGTGTGCACGTGCAGCGCAAATTCGGCTAAAAGGATTTTTTATGAAACTTCATATTTAAGCTTTTGACATCAATGGCACTAGTTGATCAACTTTTGGTAAAAATCGGTTGACTAGAAATGGGAGTTTACTCGTATTGATTTTAAGATTTTTGCGAATATTTAACAGAAAAATATTTCGAAAAAAATTATTTAACAAAAGTTGCTATATAATAACTAACAACTTTTATTTGATACATTTTTTGATAAAACGAAAAAAAAATGAAAAATTTGCTTTTTTTTTTTTCTAAGTATTTATTTTTTCATACCTACATATGTAACGTTTCCATGGTCATGATAAATAATATCTAGAAAATATTAGGCCAAGTTATTTCTACTCTGCTGCTCGAATGTATTTTATACAAGTACTTTGTGATGGCGGTCGGTCCTGTGGTGGTCACAGATGATTCTTTCAAGTAATGTATACCATATTTTCGGACGGCGGGAGTAGATTTTATGTTTTGAGAGCCTAATTTTTATTATCTCGGGTAATAAAATAAATCAGCACGGCCCTGTAAACTTTTGCACAGACTGTGAAGTCTAAAGAAAAAAATGTAATTGATAATAAATATTTCTTGTCAGTTATTAATATAATAGCGCAATAAACAAATTATAATACACACTTATTTTAGAAGAAAGCTTTCTCTTCATGTTTTAAAAATTATCTGATAAAATATTACACATAGAAAGCTATTATTTTAAAAATAATTCATTTCACTTTCAAAAGTGCATTTCTCGTGTAATGTTAGGAAGGAAGTTATACCCGGCGGGTGTGTTTCCACTTCGTGACCGACTTGTTTGGAAGGGTTTGAAAGCCCTTGGACCTGACATGAAGTACTGGCCCACGGCCAATTGGGGTCCGTAGCGACAAAGAGAGTATGTAGGTGCATGATGCATGAATGCACTTTATGTTACACCATACTAAAAGTCAGATTTAATAAAGATTACTCATGGAATTATAGTAAAAAATATTTGTATTTGTAATATGTCAATTTTAATTTATGGATTGTGTAAAATTTTAGAAATATTTTAACGGGTTATACCCTTTTCACACTAGATCTTTAAGACGAGTGAACTTAAAGTTCACCGATGTTTAAGATCGGTATGCTTTCACACTTGATGTTTAAATCTCTAGTGCTGTCATCAGCTATAGTAATTTTGTCCTTAAGTTACCGTCATGAAATTACCAGTTTTGAACTGTACGCAGACGCACATTTGAATTATTATAAACAAATCTGGATATTTCATTTCATTCTACAATAAAGACACTACAATAAAGAATATATTACACCTGTATTAACATGTAAGTCGATACAATTATCTCAATTATTGTAGCTCTGTATTTTATTAAACACATTATTAAAATAAATAATTTTATTATAACAATAAGTATAAACTTCTTATAACGTCGATATAATACAGTATTCTTGTTTATGATAATATAAAATGTTGACAGCACAAATTTTTTTTTTTTATTGTCCGTGATGATTTTTTTTTTTTTTTTTGTTAAAAGTTTTCTTATTGTTTAAATTTTCATAATTTATTAACTCGGTTGAGTCTAGGTGAGGGCAGAGTTAAGAATATTTGCAATAAAGTATTTAAAAAAGTATTGCAATCATTTTCTGGTATTTGAAATAATGTATTTCAAATACTTCAAAAAAATGCTCTTGGTATTTGGATCTGTACATACTTTCTCCGTGGTATTTGTATTTGATATTTGTTTTCTGAATAAGTCAGTAATTGAAATACTTTTTTTCAAGTATTTCAAATATTTCCTTAGTAAATATTTCAGATATTTCCCTAATATTTCAAATATATTATTTAAAATATTTCCCTAGTACATATTTTAAAAATTTTCCTAGTATTTCAAATATATCCTAGTATTTCAAATATTTTCCTAGTATTTCAAATATTTCCCTAATACATATTTAAAATATTTTTTAGTATTTCAAATATTTTCTTAGCATTTTAAATTTATCCTTAGCAATTATTTCAAATATTTCCCTATTATTTGAAATATTTCCCTAATACATATTTCAAATATTTTTTAGTATTTCAAATATTTTCTTAGTATTTTAAATTTATCCTAAGCAATTATTTCAAATATTTCCCTAGTACATATTTCAAATATTTGCCTAGTACATATTTCAAATATTTTTTTGTATTTCAAATATTTTTTAGTATTTCAAATATTTTCTTAGTATTTTAAATTTAGCCTTAGTAATTATATCAAATATTTCCCTAGTATTTCAAATATTTCCCAATTATTTCAAATATTTTGCCTAGTACATATTACAAATATTCCTAGTATTTCAAATATATCCTTTTATATTTTATAAGATATTTTGAATTTAGCAAATATTAAAAAAAAGTGTTGGTAATATTTATTATTTGTGATTTTTTCTTTGCTTTTACAAATTTTCAAAAATTTCATATCCTTAGTAAAAATTTCAAATATTTCTCTAGTATTTCAAATATTTTCCTATTATTTCAAATATTTCCGTAATATAAATTTTAAATATTTACTAGTATTTGAAATATTCCCCTAGTACTTCAAATACTTTTTAAGTATTTGATATTTCAAATACTTTTTATCAGTGATGACTAATAGTATTTGTTATTTCAAATACTTTGATCGGTATGTGTTATTTAAAATACTTGTACTGAGTATTTGGCAAAGCTCTATTATACACTTACAACATATGGCCGCTAACTCAGGTAGAGGCAAGGAGATTAGAAGAGCGAGTTTTACGCTAATACTCACACCGTAAAGCGGCAAAATTTCT
Source organism: Liopterus haemorrhoidalis (assembly GCA_963971575.1). Classification (NCBI taxonomy): domain Eukaryota; kingdom Metazoa; phylum Arthropoda; class Insecta; order Coleoptera; family Dytiscidae; genus Liopterus; species Liopterus haemorrhoidalis. The sequence goes on from OZ020619.1 coordinate 42,869,924, forward strand.
TTAAGGCATCATCCATCTTGCATGTGATTGACAGTAAATCTGATCAGTGATTTTCCTAAGGGACAGAGCTATCGCAAATAAAACACAGTCTTACTCAACTGGTAGTATTAACGTAGTTAAATCGAAGTATCGAAGCAATTATTTATTATAAAAAATCTGACTTTTAGTACTTAAAATTGCACAAAATGTGCTAAAAAACGCACGTTATACCTAACTAAATCCTATAAAATTTTGTTCGTTTTACATTATCTAAAATATTTTTTGGTTCAGGTCATCGTATGACATGGACTTCGTATCACAGACTCAACGATATCAATGGTTATTTGGATTATCTAGCTGCGACATATCCATCCATTTGTTCTGTCCGAACAATCGGTTCATCCATTCAAGGTAGACCGTTGAAAGTGCTCAAAATATCCAATGGAAAAATTGGAAATAAAGCAATTTGGGTTGATGGCGGAATACATGCCAGAGAATGGATTTCACCAGCTTCTGTTACTTATATAATAAACCAAATTGTCGAAGGTTATGAGAATGAATCGGAGGATTTAAGAAATTTGGATTTGTATTTTATACCTGTTGCTAATCCTGATGGATATGAATTTTCACATACTAATGATAGATTATGGAGGAAGAATAGAAGAGGAAGTGGACAATGTTCAGGTAAATATTTAGGTGATTAGTGAGTCGGCTCAGTAAACTGAACGATATCCACTGAGCTGGTTCCTCAATCTGAGTCAAAGTTCCAATCTATAACCTACAAATATTTTTAATAGGGGAAACTTTTTAAGATCGCAGCGCCGTATGCGGCAAAGCTGGAACACTCGAAAGCCACATTAAACTGTTATTCGTGTATTTGTTTACATGGTGAAAATGAACACGAGTTGTATTTTTCCTGTTTTCCGGGTTTTTTTTTTTAATTTAAAGGTAATCTACGATTTACAAGATATGTAATAATATACTATTCTAAAGAAATTTCAAGGATATTTTTAGTTTTTCATTGTATTTTTAATTCTTTTTGACTGTCTGTCAATATAATAACTAAAATATGGTAAATATATTAATAAAAATTAATATCTCTGCCTGAAAAAGTAGAAGGGCCTTTTAATATATCAACTGATGATTTAGGCAAATTTTGGGTGGGATAAATTCTTTTTTTCAGTTTTTTTTTTGGACGTAAAAAATCACTTTCCATAAAATGCAAGGGGCAAACATGCATGCATGGGCTTGGATTTTTGCCCATTTTTAGTTTTTGAGTCCATAAAAACCTACGATCCACTTTCTCTCTGCCTCCAAACGTCGTTTCAATTGATATTTTTTTCGATTTAAGTAAATTATGGAATGTTTAAGAAAGATTCTTCATTATTCACGATTTACATTGCGGCACACAACAAAATTGATTGTTTTTTTTTCCATGATACACAAAAATAAAACACAAACAACAAAAAAACACGTATTTCTCCATTGAACAAAACAAAACAATGTGGCTTTCGTATCTTTCACAAATTGCCACCAGATGTCAGGGCGCTTAGGAAGTTTCCCCTATTCTATTACCTGACAGTTTATAATATCTATATGTATGTATTTAAATTTTAGGAACCGACTTAAACAGAAATTTTGGTTACCACTGGGGTGGTAAGGGTGCTTCTAAGAACCCATGTACTGAGACTTATGGTGGTTCATCTGGATTTAGTGAACCAGAAACAGCAGCTATTAGAGATTTTATTCTGACCAGTGGTGTTAAATTTGTTGCTTCTCTTTCCTTCCATTCTTATGGACAATATATTTTATATCCATGGGGATATGACCGTCTCATCACTCAAGATAGAGATGATTTACACAGAGTAGGACTGAAAATGGCACAGGTAAAAAAAGTTTGATATTATAATTAATTTTTAATAAGAATTTAGTAATTTGCGTTGTGAAACGAGAACCATTACATACTGCAAATATAGTATTGTGGAAATTTGAATTAAAATTGTCTCAAAAGTAAGTTACGCTATTTTTTTTTAATCCGTGTGGTTGGCGGGAAAAGTCTGGGAGTGTCAGGGAATTTACGTCTGGGTGTAGTGGCAGCACTGTAAAATTTAAATGCGCGTGCGTCGATCGATCCGGCAGTCAGGCTCCAGTCATTATGGAGATTCCACTTGCTCCTACCGCCGATTGCGAAGTTCGTGTTATTCGTTTTTTGAGGGCAAAAAATAAAAATGACTTTAACATCTCATAATAAATTATTCCTTTTTAGGGCCATCATAAGTTCATCATCCAAGCATAAATTTCCTGATTTAAATTATTTAAACCACTGTTGACATGTGCGTACACTTAGTTTATCACCATAAACAGTGCAAATGTTTTATGTAGCAACTGTAGCAGATTTTTTTTTATGGTACTCTTACAACATTAAACAGCATAAAAAATGTTTTGATGAAAATTCTACCGCCATTTTAAAATGCAAGGGTTTAAAATGAAACGAAAACAATAATTAGGTACTCAAGATTACAGAGTTGAATCAAAACGCAAAAGACGTCTGTTTAATTCAGCGAATAAGTCGTGACTAGTTCGCATACTGCATTAATAATAAAAATGAAAAACTCCGGTACACCCAATATTTACGCTCTGCACTCTTAATTTAAATAAACTAAGTAATTAACTATAAAAATTAATAATGTATTATTTTTAGGCGATGAGACAAATTGGTGGAGCTTCTTATACAGTTGGATCAGCAGCTACAACACTTTATCCAGCTGCTGGTGGTTCTGATGATTGGGCAAAAGGTGCTGCTAAGATCAAATATGCCTACACCGTCGAATTAAGAGATACTGGAAGATATGGTTTTATTCTTCCAGCTACTTATATCGGTGTAGCAGCTAAAGAAGCATTAGCTGCTTTCAGAGTAGTTGCTGCAGCCGGTAGGCTAGTTTAATGTGCCACGTATATTTATACATTGTTATTTATTTCAAAAAAAAAAGTATTTTATTGTTTTACTGTGTGTTTTATTTTAAAAATTACCTTTTTATCTCTAGGGTTTTGAAGGAATATTTTAAAAAAATGTAGCATCACTCATATGTCTGTATGGTAGAAATTGTAGCCAAAAGACTGGACCTAGGTAGTTGAAATTTGACTGGTGTATACAGATTTTGACCTGCGAAAAATACTGTGACTTTGAAATGCGAAAAATAAGAAACTAATAAAAATTAAAAAAAAAAAAATGATGGGGTATCGAATGAAAATTCTTCGTACGTAGATTAGAGGCCGTTCATTTTCGAAACAACTTAATGAGGCATCAAATCGACGCGAACTTCAGCTATTTTACCAGTGGCGGTCAACACTGTTTTTTTTTAAGGCTTACTTACCAAAATCTCACTCACAGAAATGTAATAGTTCTTAAAAGAAGCGATTGTTTTAACACAGTTTTAATAAAATAACTAAACATAAACAAGGTACCACACAAACAGCTAACTAATAAAATAATAAGTAATACATCACGCCACTGCTTTGCGTGCGCGCAGACGCAGTAAGCTCTCAGTCAAAAACTCGTTTCTGCGCAGTGTGTTGTTTCGAAATTGTACAGCCTATAGTTCACAAAATTTTATTTAAAAAGACATATTTTTCGTCAAATTTTTTTTGAAAAACTTTTGTACCCCGCCCTATTTTGCAGAGGAAGTTTAAATATCTGAAAAAATCAATCTAATACACATTGATGGGAACCGGAATAGTACTCTTGGAATTTTTTATCAAGTTTGATCAATCCGTTCTTTATATAATTATTAATTTGGTACATCCAAAGTCCTAAGGTTTTTTTTTTTACTTTCGTTAGATTAACACAAAAAAAATGATATTTTTCAAGAAACTAAAAAAATTCCTGTTGAGCTATTCCCGATTTTAGTGCCGCCTAATAAAAAAAGTCGTTTTTTTCTAAATTTTCTTTTTGGCGCCCCCTCCCCCTTTTACTAGAAGCCTGAAGTGCCGCCCAGTAAATAAAAGTAGTTTTTGCTAGATTTAACTAAAGATCACAATACGTATTACAAAAATTCATCATTTATCATTTGATACCCAATTCAAATTAAAAAACAAAACAAAAATTTTTTCTTGCGTTGAATACAGATTTGTTTGTATGTGTTTTTTTAATTCTATAGTTTTCCTACATGTGGGTCAAAGAGTATTGTACAAGCATACCAAATTTCAACTTTCTAGCTCCAGCTGTTTGTCTACAATTCCTTCCGTACAGACAGACACGTGAGTGATTTTATTAGGGTTTTTTGGCCATACAAAAATTATCGCTTTCTAGATACCTACAAAATCCTGAAATATGTGAATAATTCCCTCATCACATCAATTTTTAATCTTCAAATGTTTGTTAATTAAACATTTTTCTTTGCAGTTACAACTTAAGGAAACAAAAAAACTTATAGATAATAATGAACTTAATATAAATAAGCAAACACATACACTCCAAGAAGAATTAGATTCAGTGATAGAGGAATTAAAAGACACTAAAGAACAAAACACCGCCTTACAATTACAATTAAATAATATAACAAAAACACACCAAGAATTAAAAGTAGGTTACGAAGATCTCTTGGCTGTTAGAAAGAATTTAGAATTTCGTATATCAGAAATTGATGCTAATTTTATAAAATGCAAAAGTGAATTGTCTTCAATTAAAGAAAATAATATTAAATTATCAGAATCAGAAACTAATCTTAAGAAATTACTTGAAATAGAAAAGTTACAGAGTAAAACATCAAGACTACAAACAGAAAAAGACGCAAAATGTATTCAAGACTTAAACAGACAAGTAAAAGAAATGGAAAGAATAATCCAAAGAAAGCATCCAGATTCAGTTTCTGCTTTAATAGTTGCCTCAAGACAAGAATCAGAAACATCTATAATGTCAACACGATCTTTCCTTGAAAATAGAATTAAACAACTTGAATCCGAAGCTAGTTTACGTGAAATACAATCCACAAAAGTCTTCTCTGAAGTCCAAGAAAAATTCAACAACATGAAAGCAAAATATGAGAGTCATATTGAAGATTTAGAAGTCCATGTTAATGATCTTAAAAATCAACTTAAATGTAAAAGTGATACGTATGATATTTATACTCAAACTTATTGTGATGAATGTAAAATTAATAAAGACACTACGTCAATTGGTGTACAAACAGACCAACTTAAACCTACAAAACTAAAAAAAGATGATAAACCACCTGACAGAAAACTAGAAAGAGAACCCAAAGAAGAAACCCATCTTCTAGCAACTATTCGCGGGATGCAAACAGATATTACAAATAAAGAAAAACAGATATTTAAATTTCAAAAAGAGATTGATGAATTGAGAAAAACTAATAGAAGACTGCAAAAAGAAAGAGAAAGTAATTTGAAGGGAGAGAAATTTAAAGATATGAAGATTGAGAAGAATGGAAAAACACCTGATACTCCAACAGATGCCTTGGAAGAAGAATTACAGATTGTTAGAGAAGAAAAAGAGAAACTTAAAGCACAGTTATGTAGATTAGAAGATGATTTTCAAAGTCTTAAGACCAAGAGAATTCAAGATGTAAGTATATTCATTTTTCTAGGAGAAGGTAAATCAAGAAACCTGCCATGTATTTATCCTTTGAGCCAATGGAGTGACCGAGGTCGTTAAATTGCGCAGTTCTGACTGGTTAAAACAGTCTGAATTGTAGTTGCTGGTTCACCCGTTGGTGATATTATTTGGGCGAGAATAATTTGCTAACATTACTTCAATTTTCACAATTATTTACCCCTCATACAGGTGTAGGAGCTCGCCCCCTGGCATCGGCGATTAGCCCCGTTGCAGAAATAGGCTGATGTAAAATAAACAAAACTAAAAAAAAAATATCCTATGAAAAGCTTTGGTCTATTCCAAACGTTTAGGCGGAACTAGATTTTGAAATCTAGTAATTTTTATCTATTAATTCGGACTTTTGGTCATTTTGTTTAAGCTTTGTAAATCATACTCACATTGCAAATTCTAGATTAATTTAATGGTCATTATAAAATATCTTTTTCACAAATGACACGAGTAAATTCCCATTTCTAGTTAACCGATTATTACCAAAAGTTGATCAACTCGTGCCATTGATGTCAAAAGCTTAAATATGTTTCATAAAAATCCTTTTAGCCGAATTTGCTTTGCACGTGCAGACAGACAGACATCATGCTAAAAATAGTCAAAACGTTATGTAGGGACCTCTGTTCGTGGAGATCCATCGAAATCTCGAAATGTCAAAATCGGTATGATCACAATACCTCCCTCATACCGTGCGATCATAATTTCTTGTCAGTTACATAACAGTAAACAATGAGTTTAAAAATATCAAAACTGTGTTCTAATCCACAGCTGAAAATCTCAATTTAACAAAGAACCAATCAGATTACTTCGTTGGTCCGAACTCACCCGAGAAACAACGAAAATATGTGTTCCTAACTTAATACCTGTTGTCAACTCATTGGCGTGTAGAGAAAAATAGTGTTCATTTAATAATTAATTCGTATAAGGTAATAGAAATAGAATGTACGCCTATTTATGCATGTCCTTGGAAATAAGTTTGATAACTAAATGTTTCTGTCAAGTGTTGCATAACGGACAAGATTTCTTGATCGCTCTGTATATGTTGGCGGTCGGTAAAAATATTATCCTAGACATCCAGTATTCTGTTGGCTTTTTATATTTATTAAATACCTACAAAACCCCAATATAAATGAAAATTCACACTTCACATTAAGTTTTTTGTAACAATGTAACCATCTCTCATTTCCTGTGTTACATTTAGTTTCAAGTATAGATGTTCACTAACGATATCGACCGATTTTCAGTATTTTACGAATTCAATTTTATTCTAATTGTTTTTCTTAATTTCCAGCTGAATATTTTGCAAGAAGCACACGAAAGAGAAATAACAACATACATGAGTAACATCGGTCCAATGAGAGAACAATTAGACGTTCAGCAAGTATCAATAGGAACATTACAGGGTCAGTTAGCTAGCGCCAAAGAGGAACTTGCCATTATCACCGTGGAAAGAGATCATCTGGAAGATAAATTGAAGAATATGTCGCGATTGGAAGCGGATTGTCCAGATGGAGGTGATTATCAAATTGCCCTCCAAAAAAAGGTATTTTTGAAATAAATATTAAATATACAAACAAAAGTGAATCATTGTTTAAATATTATTATTTTTTCGGTCGTTCAATCACCGAATTATCAAATTACATTAATAAAATACAAGGTATGAAAAAAGTATGTTGAATTTTTTAATTAGCGCCAAATAGACCATATTAGTGTGACGTCACATACATGTGCTGCCATCTGACAGCGGTTTACTTTGAATTTTTTTTTTTCTGATTTAAAATACATGTGTCATTACTTTTGTTACCTTCATTTTATGAATATTTTAAATTTTGGAGCAAAAAATATATATTTGATTAATTTATACTAATATATACAGTTCAGATAATTGGATTATAGAATAATGTTTTTATAAACATATAAATAAGGATTCGAAGATATATTTATAGGTTACGTTTTTAAATAATATGAAAATCGAAATATCTTTAGTATTTATTTAATTAAAACTAAGTAATCATTAATATTTTGTTTTAGAATGCATAATGGTGTATTGTTTTGAACCAAATTGCAACTTTTACAGCCACATTCTTGCAAATTTTTTCGTTTTTTGACAAATGAAAATTAAAAATAATAATGGATAAAATAAGAACAACAGATTGTTCCTTCAATCCATTTAGATATTGCAAACAGCTTATTGCTATGGTACTTGCCATAATAATGATTATTAACGTAAATTTTTCAAAATTAACCCGCAATGTAATATTGTTTTGAAAAAATAATGACATATTTAATTATAATGTATAAAATAAGAACTTTAATAAATAAATATCGACTTGTAGTTTTGATGTGAAGTATTTTCTTACTTTGAAAACTTAATTTATACTTTCAAAATACAACAAAAAAAAAAAAAAAAACAACATCTAAATTTAAATAAAGGGAAACGAATCGCCAGGTTCAATGTATCTTCCTCAACCCCCTTATACTTATAATTTCATCATTGGTTATTGAGAACTGACACGCTCAAATACGCAGTCTGGTGGTCAAATATTGTACTAGGCGCTCTAGTACTGTTTGAACTTATTACATTTGTTCTAGTGTTGAATTTTTGTTAGAATGTCGATAGAAGTTGTGAAAAACTATAAAATTAGAACAAATTGTAGTGTTTTTGGCTGTCATTCAAGACAGGACAAAGATAGGCATCTTAGTTTTTTCTTAGTTTCTTAATAAAAATGGAGAGAAAGTTAATATTAAGTCCATATTGGGAAAAGATTTGGTTATAGAAAGGAGGAAGGCATGGGAATATATTTTGAGTTAAAAAGTAACTGATACTATGCAAGTTTGGTCATTACATTTGTCGCAGAAAAACAAAACTGCACTAATATGCTTGCACCTGTAAGTTGCATATTTAACTTTTAGCTGCTCCTTTCCAACTAAAACTAATTTTATTTCATGAGGCAATGAACATAATGCACTTGTTTGCGAACAGAATCCATATATTTTAAATTCAGATGACCGACACTCAGATGTACATAAAATTACACTTCAATAAATCTACTGAAATTAAACTTTAAATACTATAATTTCATGCCCATCTTCTGTTATATACCTCGATACATTTGTAGCCCTGAAAAATTGAAAAAAATCGCAAATATTTACTCGCATTTTCATAAAATAAAAATGTACTGTGCTTAAATTACCCTGTTCGCTATTAGCATATTGACAGCTGAGTACTAGAGACAATAGCCATATTACCTTGGAGCACAGCGCCGCCAGTGGTAACGTCACTTCTCAATATGGTCTATTGGCGATCCATGGCGACATTCACAATACTTTATTGTTTACCTTGTAGTTTATTATATATGTTCAAATATTTTTATAATTTTTAAGCTATTATTTTTCTAGATAACATATTTAGAGAGACGATACGAAGAAAGAGAACAAAGGCTTCGAGCAATAGTTCACGGATTAGCGCAAAAACAGGTAACAGCTAGAGATTGCGCTCAATGCGCAGCTAGACAACAACAACTAATAGGTTATAAAGCTGAATTAGATCAGCTTTTAGCTACACTTAGATATCTCCAATAATTACCAAAGGTATGTGCAAGTTTTATAGTGATAGTTATAGTTAATGTTTTATATACCGATAGTATACTGATAGTTAGAAAAATGTGCATTTTGTTTAAGTTTAAGCTGTGATTTTTTAGGATTTAAAATTGGACATGTCAGGATATTGGAAAAGTGTGCCATCCAATTTAAAATTTTGATTTAGTTATTAAGATATGTGTGATATTTTCAAAGAGAATATTTTTTATATGTATTTTTAATGTTTTTTAAGCCTTGGCGCACATTTTTCTTCACGTTTGTTATTAAATTTGACACTATTAAAAATATTTATGTATATATACATACAGGTTGTATCAAGATCAAGATTATATCAAGAGGGAACACGTCTTTTTCTAGGAAACGCGAAAAAGAATCGAATAGTAATATTGAAAATTTTCGGAACAAACCGGAAGTACAGGATAAAAAGGACAACTTGGATTTTTTAACTGGTAACGTATGTCGAGTTGGGTATCTTAGGACATATTTAGAATTTCTACAACCGGCATTTATTCTTTTAACCGTTTTCCAAATACCATTTTTCCAATGCTTCGTGAACTTTATTTTGAAACGATTTTCGAGGTACAGTAGAACCTCGATTATCCGGTTTCTTTTAAACGAGGAAATTATTTTACGAATTCTCTGTGTATCGGTTTTCACGCCATGACGTGTCTGGACGTGCGATTTAAATATTTTCTTTTAATATTACCGGCATGTCATCGAAAAGAAAACGTGTTGTACTATCTTTAAAAGACAAATTAGATATCATCAATGCATTGAAATGAGGTGACTTAGGACGTTAATGGTCTGATAAATATGGCGTCGGCACTTCCACAATATCAGATATAAAAAAACATATTGAAAAAATTACACAGTTTACTGAACGTATATATATATCAATAAAAAAAGATTTCTGCTTAATGTACGTAATTTTTCTTTCCTATTTCTCTTTACTTTATTTTCGATTATCCGGATTTTTCGTTATCCGGACTACCTTCATCCCCGACATAGTCCGGATAATCGAGCTTCTACTGTATTACTTTTTCTTCTATCTATGGGAGGGAGGGGGGTTTATACAGCAATTTTAGATACCCACAGCTACTGTCAGTATTATTGATAGGATCGTAGCATTCTATTCATTTGCGTTCTGTGTAGTTCAATGTATCTTCCTCAACCCCCTTATACTTATAATTTCATCATTGGTTATTGAGAACTGACACGCCCGAATGCGGAGTCTGGTGGTCAAATATTGTACTAGGCGCTCTAGTACTGTTTGAACTTATTACATATGTTCTAGAATTTTTGTTAGGTTGTCGATAGAAGTTGTGAAAAACTATAAAGTAGAACAAATTGTAGTGTTATTGGCTGTCATTCAAGACAGGACAAAGATAGGCATCTTAGTTTTTTCTTTTCTTAAGAAAAATAGAGGGAAAGTTAATATTAAGTCCAGATTGGGAAAAGATTTGGTCATGGACAGGAGGAAGACATGGTAATATACAGTATTGAGCAAAACAAAGGAAACTTCTTGAAAATCCATAAATTTCAATTTATTCATTTAATAATTTAACTTATAAAAATATTTCCACTATTTTTACATAGTTTTATTGGTTTATAAAACACTTACAAATAAAATTCATAAAAAATTAGTGTAATATTAACATAACATTATGATTATAATAAATTTTGTTTACGAGCAAAACAAAAGAAACTTATTTATTTATAACAATAAGTAAAATATAAAATTAATATTTGGTCCAGTAACCTTCGTTTTTTATAACTTCTTGGCATCTAGTAGGCATAGACTTTATTAAATTAATAACAACATCTGAGGGTACTGATACCCAAGCACATTGTATAGCTTTATACGTGGCCGCTTTGTTGGTGTATCGTACGCTGCCAATCTTCCGATCTACTATTGCCCATAGATTTTCATTTGGATTGAGGTGGGGTGACATTGGCCAATCTAATACTCGAATCCTATTTGGTTGCAACCACTCAGTTACAAGTTTAGATTTATGCTTAGGGTCGTTATCGTTAAGTTTTACTTTTATAGGTTCCATATATTCGCCTCCATTAGTTAAAGGATTAAAGTGTAAGTGTATCATACTAAAGTCACTGGATTATACAAAGTAGCGCAAGCCTTTGAAGAAGCCGACAGACCCCAGTTTGATTGGCAACATTGCTTCCCCTATTAAGCAAACTAAAGCAGCAATTTTTACATTCTTAAGTTTTCCTCTGCGCTGTCACATCTCTCTTTCTCGCTCTAATTTAATAACCTCCTTTGTCAGGGGTTTGAATATTTAAGGTTAAGTTTCATTTAAATTTAATTATTATATTCATTTTATTTAATAAAAATAAAAAAAATAATTGAAATTGTACCACAATTTTGTTATAGTACATCTTTGATTAAAAAATCGTGATTACAATGTTTAAAATAAACATTTTGGTAGTACTAGTTTCTTATTTTTTTATTGTTGGAATCACTGAAAATCATTTGTGTTGGCGACATTTTTAGCCCCAGTATGGCCGCCGTTGCGCTACTTTGTATAATCTAGTGACTTTATATCATCCTAAATATTTTTAATAGTTTGTCAAATTTAATGTTTTTCTCGCACAAAACTCACGAAGTTCAGTGTTCAAATTGGACATTTCTTTAAAGGTGTTCAAATAAAAATCTTTTTGTACATTTTAATGCTTTATTTCATATATATTCACAACTAATAGTACATTATGTACACTACATTTTTACAATACATAATATTCAAGATATATGCCTGGTCATCATATAAATTAGCGACTAGATTTGTTAAATTTCATCAGGTAGAATAGTATAGAATTAAATAATGAATTGTTACAACAAAATGTCTATCGTCATGAGGTGTATTAATTCATTCTTTAACTCTTCAAACTCATCATTATAAAAAAATATTTGTTTTTAGTCACCAATGCTTCTGGTTTTTCAATTTAAAAATATATTTTATTGCACCTTTTCTTTCTTCAGAAACGGTAGTTTAAAGGATCTGTAACAAATGTAGATGTTAATAAAATTAAAGACATTTTTTAAAAATCTGTTTTCTTACCTTAACATTTTTGTATCCTTATGTTTCCAGATTTGAAGCAGAAGAATAATTGCTATTATAATTTGGGGAGTTATCATGAATTTTGATTCTTGTTTTTCGAAGTTAAATTCAGGATGTTTAGGAGAAATCCTTTCGTATTTATTGTCTTTTATCAGCATCCTTTCAAAGACACGTTCACTAATATTGTCTTTCCTTTCTTCTTGATGTCTTGTATTCCTTTCTTCGGATATTCTTACATCTCTTCGTGTGTTGGACTGTTTTGTACTGTCTGTGTTACGTATTTCGTTGTTTCTTTCTGTTTTTTCATGGGAAAGTCGATGGAAAGTCATTCTGTCCTCTTGGTCAGAACGAATGTTGCGTTTTCGAAGTTCAGAGGCCCTTTCTGAACTCCTATTATTTCGGGTTTCTTCTTTGCGTTCCCTGGTTTCACGAATATCAATGTGTTCTGATGTTCTGGTTTGTCTTTCGGAAAGTCGATTTTCGGTGATTCGGGCTCGATTGCCAAGCAATGCACGGTTAGAATTAAGAGATCGGTCACGAATTTCTGTAATTCTTTCACGACTGTCAATATTTCGTTCCCGAATGAATGGGGATCGAGTATTTCTTTCAGGAGATTCGATAATTCGACGGTTATCAGAATTTTGTTGACGTGATTCTGTGATTATTTGGTTGTCTGCAATGCGTTCACGATTGAGTGATCGTTCACGTGATTCTACATCACGACGGCTGTCACGATTTTCAACAGCTCTTTCGCGGTTTACTTGAGCACGATTTTGGATTCGTTCATCGGCAACAGATCGGCGGTTTTCGGTGAAGTATTCACGATTTTCATCTAAGTTAAATCGGACACGAGCGTCGACTACTCGTTCCCGATTTTCACGAATATTTCTGTTAGCTTGGTCACGTGAATCAACTCTATTATTTATATTCACAACACGATCACGATTGTTTTGTTCGCGTTCGATTTGGTTATCTACACGTTCGCGGTCAAGTTGTTCGCGTTCCGCTGATCTCTCACGATTTAGTCGTACTTCACGGCGTTCGTTGTCTCGCTCGTGATTTTCTTGGTGTCTGGTTCGGTCAAAAGTACGATCTTGGTTATTGGTAGAATGTTCTCGTATATTTCTTTCGCGATTAGCCACAAAAGTAGCGCGAGTATCAGTAGTTCTATCGCTATTAAGGTATTGGTCCCGAAATTCGGTATCTCTCTTTTCAGAGGTACGTTCTCGGTTTTCAGATGCACGGTTAGATAAGTCAGTAGTGCGTACACGTCTAGCATCTTCGCGTTCCCCGTTTGACCGTTCTCGTGCTTCTGTTGTACGATCAACATTTCTATCGCTAGATTCAACTATTCTACGGTTTTCTACTGATCGTTCACGGGCATCAACAATTCTTTCAGTGTTTAAACGTGTATTGTCGCGATTTAAAGATCTGATTTCATTTATACGGCTAAATGCTCGCTCACGATTTAAAGATCGTTCACGAGATTCAAATTGGTCGTTGTCTATAGATCGTTCTTGTCTGCTTAATCGGTCACGATTGTTCAGAGATCTTTCCTGGTTGTTAGTGGACCGTTCTCGGGCTTCGTCAGTTCTTTCACGGTTGTTAAAGGAGCGTTCCCGAGAATCAACTAATCTGGCACGATTGTCTAGAGTTCTATCTCGATTATCAACTGATCGGTCACGAGAATCAACAAGACGGCGATCGCTAAATTGGACTCGATTTTCGATAGTTCTGTCACGATTGTCAGTGGATCGTTCTCGGGCTTCGGCAGTTCTTTCACGGTTGTTAAAGGAGCCTTCCCGAGAATCAACTAATCTGGCACGATTGTCTAGAGTTCTGTCTCGATTATCAACTGATCGGTCACGAGAATCAACAAGACGGCGATCACTGGATCGGGCGCCATTTTCCATAGTTCTGTCCCGATTATCAGTGAAACTTTCTCGGGCTTCGGCAGTTCTTTCACGGTTGTTAAAGGAGCCTTCCCGAGAATCAACTAATCTGGCACGATTGTCTGAATTATCGCGAGAATCGATAGTACGACGGTTGTCAATAGATCGGGCGAGTATTACGATGGTTTTCTCCCGATTGTCTATGGATTGTTCTTGAGTTTCGGTAGTTCTTTCACGGTTGTTAAGAGAGCGTTCTCTGGAATCAACTAATCGGTCCTGACTGAATGATCGCTCGCGAATATGAACCGCACGTCGGTTATCAATGGATCTATCTCGATTTTCATGGGATTGTTCTCGAGTTTCGGTAGTTCTTTCACGATTGTTAGGAGACCGTACTCGTGAATCAATTACTCGGTCACGATTGATTGATCTCTCGCGAGATTCGATAGTTCGACGATTGTTAATTGATCGGTCGCGATTTTCAACAATTCTTTCTCGATTATCAACACGATTTTCAGTATTACGTTCACGGGTTTCAATAGTTCGAACACGATTTTCAGTGGTTCTTTCACGTGATTCAACTGATCTTTCGCGACTGGGAGATTGTTCGTGAGATAGGCGACTGTCAACTCGATCGCGATTTTCAACAATTCGACGGTTTTCAGCTGAAAGCTCTTGGTTTTCTGTGGCACGATCGTGGTTGACAGATCGAAGAGAATCAACCCGACGATCAGCAATTGATCTTTCGCGATTTTCAACAGTTCTGTCGCGATTTTCCACAGTCCTGTCGAGGTTATCAGCAGAACGTTCCCGGTTTTCAGTGGTACGGTCGCGGTTGAGAGATCGAAGAGAATCAACCCGACGATCATCAATTGATCTTTCGCGATTTTCAGTAGTTCTTTCGCGATTTTCAACAGTCCTGTCCCGGTTATCAGCAGAACGTTCCCGGTTTTCAGTGGTACGGTCGCGGTTAAGAGATCGAAGAGAATCAACACGACGGTCAGCAATTGATCTTTCGCGATTTTCAACAGTTCTGTCGCGACTTTCCACAGTCCTGTCGAGGTTATCAGCAGAACGTTCCCGGTTTTCAGTGGTACGATCGCGGTTAAGAGATCGAAGAGAATCAACACGGCGGTCAGCAATTGATCTTTCGCGATTTTCAGCAGTTCTGTCGCGATTTTCAACAGTCCTGTCCCGGTTATCAGCAGAACGTTCCCGGTTTTCAGTGGTACGATCGCGGTTAAGAGATCGAAGAGAATCAACACGGCGGTCAGCGATTGATCTTTCGCGATTTTCAGCAGTTCTGTCGCGATTTTCAACAGTCCTGTCCCGGTTATCAGCAGAACGTTCCCGGTTTTCAGTGGTACGATCGCGGTTAAGAGATCGAAGAGAATCAACACGGCGGTCAGCGATTGATCTTTCGCGATTTTCAGCAGTTCTGTCGCGATTTTCAACAGTCCTGTCCCGGTTATCAGCAGAACGTTCCCGGTTTTCAGTGGTACGATCGCGGTTAAGAGATCGAAGAGAATCAACACGGCGGTCAGCGATTGATCTTTCGCGATTTTCAGCAGTTCTGTCGCGATTTTCAACAGTCCTGTCCCGGTTATCAGCAGAACGTTCCCGGTTTTCAGTGGTACGATCGCGGTTAAGAGATCGAAGAGAATCAACACGGCGGTCAGCAATTGATCTTTCGCGATTTTCAGCAGTTCTGTCGCGATTTTCAACAGTCCTGTCCCGGTTATCAGCAGAACGTTCCCGGTTTTCAGTGGTACGATCGCGGTTAAGAGATCGAAGAGAATCAACACGACGGTCAGCAATTGATCTTTCGCGATTTTCAACAGTTCTGTCGCGACTTTCCACAGTCCTGTCGAGGTTATCAGCAGAACGTTCCCGGTTTTCAGTGGTACGATCGCGGTTAAGAGATCGAAGAGAATCAACACGGCGGTCAGCAATTGATCTTTCGCGATTTTCAGCAGTTCTGTCGCGATTTTCAACAGTCCTGTCCCGGTTATCAGCAGAACGTTCCCGGTTTTCAGTGGTACGATCGCGGTTAAGAGATCGAAGAGAATCAACACGGCGGTCAGCAATTGATCTTTCGCGATTTTCAGCAGTTCTGTCGCGATTTTCAACAGTCCTGTCCCGGTTATCAGCAGAACGTTCCCGGTTTTCAGTGGTACGGTCGCGGTTTAGAGATCGAAGAGAATCAACCCGACGATCATCAATTGATCTTTCGCGATTTTCAGCAGTTCTGTCGCGATTTTCAACAGTCCTGTCCCGGTTATCAGCAGAACGTTCCCGGTTTTCAGTGGTACGATCGCGGTTAAGAGATCGAAGAGAATCAACACGGCGGTCAGCAATTGATCTTTCGCGATTTTCAGCAGTTCTGTCGCGATTTTCAACAGTCCTGTCCCGGTTATCAGCAGAACGTTCCCGGTTTTCAGTGGTACGGTCGCGGTTTAGAGATCGAAGAGAATCAACCCGACGATCATCAATTGATCTTTCGCGATTTTCAGCAGTTTTGTCGCGATTTTCAACAGTCCTGTCCCGGTTATCAGCAGAACGTTCCCGGTTTTCAGTGGTACGATCGCGGTTAAGAGATCGAAGAGAATCAACACGGCGGTCAGCAATTGATCTTTCGCGATTTTCAGCAGTTCTGTCGCGATTTTCAACAGTCCTGTCCCGGTTATCAGCAGAACGTTCCCGGTTTTCAGTGGTACGGTCGCGGTTTAGAGATCGAAGAGAATCAACCCGACGATCATCAATTGATCTTTCGCGATTTTCAGCAGTTCTGGTGCGATTTTCAACAGTCCTGTCCCGGTTATCAGCAGAACGTTCCCGGTTTTCAGTGGTACGGTCGCGGTTAAGAGATCGAAGAGAATCAACACGACGGTCAGCAATTGATCTTTCGCGATTTTCAACAGTTCTGTCGCGATTTTCCACAGTTCTGTCGAGGTTATCAGCAGAACGTTCCCGGTTTTCAGTGGTACGATCGCGGTTAAGAGATCGAAGAGAATCAACACGGCGGTCAGCAATTGATCTTTCGCGATTTTCAGCAGTTCTGTCGCGATTTTCAACAGTCCTGTCCCGGTTATCAGCAGAACGTTCCCGGTTTTCAGTGGTACGGTCGCGGTTTAGAGATCGAAGAGAATCAACCCGACGATCATCAATTGATCTTTCGCGATTTTCAGCAGTTCTGTCGCGATTTTCAACAGTCCTGTCCCGGTTATCAGCAGAACGTTCCCGGTTTTCAGTGGTACGGTCGCGGTTTAGAGATCGAAGAGAATCAACCCGACGATCATCAATTGATCTTTCGCGATTTTCAGCAGTTCTGTCGCGATTTTCAACAGTCCTGTCCCGGTTATCAGCAGAACGTTCCCGGTTTTCAGTGGTACGGTCGCGGTTTAGAGATCGAAGAGAATCAACCCGACGATCATCAATTGATCTTTCGCGATTTTCAGCAGTTCTGTCGCGATTTTCAACAGTCCTGTCCCGGTTATCAGCAGAACGTTCCCGGTTTTCAGTGGTACGGTCGCGGTTAAGAGATCGAAGAGAATCAACACGACGGTCAGCAATTGATCTTTCGCGATTTTCAACAGTTCTGTCGCGATTTTCCACAGTTCTGTCGAGGTTATCAGCAGAACGTTCCCGGTTTTCAGTGGTACGATCGCGGTTAAGAGATCGAAGAGAATCAACACGGCGGTCAGCAATTGATCTTTCGCGATTTTCAGCAGTTCTGTCGCGATTTTCAACAGTCCTGTCCCGGTTATCAACAGAACGTTCCCGGTTTTCAGTGGTACGATCGCGGTTAAGAGATCGAAGAGAATCAACACGGCGGTCAGCAATTGATCTTTCGCGATTTTCAGCAGTTCTGTCGCGATTTTCAACAGTCCTGTCCCGGTTATCAGCAGAACGTTCCCGGTTTTCAGTGGTACGGTCGCGGTTTAGAGATCGAAGAGAATCAACCCGACGATCATCAATTGATCTTTCGCGATTTTCAGCAGTTCTGTCGCGATTTTCAACAGTCCTGTCCCGGTTATCAGCAGAACGTTCCCGGTTTTCAGTGGTACGATCGCGGTTAAGAGATCGAAGAGAATCAACACGGCGGTCAGCAATTGATCTTTCGCGATTTTCAGCAGTTCTGTCGCGATTTTCAACAGTCCTGTCCCGGTTATCAGCAGAACGTTCCCGGTTTTCAGTGGTACGGTCGCGGTTTAGAGATCGAAGAGAATCAACCCGACGATCATCAATTGATCTTTCGCGATTTTCAGCAGTTTTGTCGCGATTTTCAACAGTCCTGTCCCGGTTATCAGCAGAACGTTCCCGGTTTTCAGTGGTACGATCGCGGTTAAGAGATCGAAGAGAATCAACACGGCGGTCAGCAATTGATCTTTCGCGATTTTCAGCAGTTCTGTCGCGATTTTCAACAGTCCTGTCCCGGTTATCAGCAGAACGTTCCCGGTTTTCAGTGGTACGGTCGCGGTTTAGAGATCGAAGAGAATCAACCCGACGATCATCAATTGATCTTTCGCGATTTTCAGCAGTTCTGTCGCGATTTTCAACAGTCCTGTCCCGGTTATCAGCAGAACGTTCCCGGTTTTCAGTGGTACGATCGCGGTTAAGAGATCGAAGAGAATCAACACGGCGGTCAGCAATTGATCTTTCGCGATTTTCAGCAGTTCTGTCGCGATTTTCAACAGTCCTGTCCCGGTTATCAGCAGAACGTTCCCGGTTTTCAGTGGTACGGTCGCGGTTTAGAGATCGAAGAGAATCAACCCGACGATCATCAATTGATCTTTCGCGATTTTCAGCAGTTTTGTCGCGATTTTCAACAGTCCTGTCCCGGTTATCAGCAGAACGTTCCCGGTTTTCAGTGGTACGATCGCGGTTAAGAGATCGAAGAGAATCAACACGGCGGTCAGCAATTGATCTTTCGCGATTTTCAGCAGTTCTGTCGCGATTTTCAACAGTCCTGTCCCGGTTATCAGCAGAACGTTCCCGGTTTTCAGTGGTACGGTCGCGGTTTAGAGATCGAAGAGAATCAACCCGACGATCATCAATTGATCTTTCGCGATTTTCAGCAGTTCTGGTGCGATTTTCAACAGTCCTGTCCCGGTTATCAGCAGAACGTTCCCGGTTTTCAGTGGTACGGTCGCGGTTAAGAGATCGAAGAGAATCAACACGACGGTCAGCAATTGATCTTTCGCGATTTTCAACAGTTCTGTCGCGATTTTCCACAGTTCTGTCGAGGTTATCAGCAGAACGTTCCCGGTTTTCAGTGGTACGATCGCGGTTAAGAGATCGAAGAGAATCAACACGGCGGTCAGCAATTGATCTTTCGCGATTTTCAGCAGTTCTGTCGCGATTTTCAACAGTCCTGTCCCGGTTATCAGCAGAACGTTCCCGGTTTTCAGTGGTACGGTCGCGGTTTAGAGATCGAAGAGAATCAACCCGACGATCATCAATTGATCTTTCGCGATTTTCAGCAGTTCTGTCGCGATTTTCAACAGTCCTGTCCCGGTTATCAGCAGAACGTTCCCGGTTTTCAGTGGTACGGTCGCGGTTTAGAGATCGAAGAGAATCAACCCGACGATCATCAATTGATCTTTCGCGATTTTCAGCAGTTCTGTCGCGATTTTCAACAGTCCTGTCCCGGTTATCAGCAGAACGTTCCCGGTTTTCAGTGGTACGGTCGCGGTTTAGAGATCGAAGAGAATCAACCCGACGATCATCAATTGATCTTTCGCGATTTTCAGCAGTTCTGTCGCGATTTTCAACAGTCCTGTCCCGGTTATCAGCAGAACGTTCCCGGTTTTCAGTGGTACGGTCGCGGTTAAGAGATCGAAGAGAATCAACACGACGGTCAGCAATTGATCTTTCGCGATTTTCAACAGTTCTGTCGCGATTTTCCACAGTTCTGTCGAGGTTATCAGCAGAACGTTCCCGGTTTTCAGTGGTACGATCGCGGTTAAGAGATCGAAGAGAATCAACACGGCGGTCAGCAATTGATCTTTCGCGATTTTCAGCAGTTCTGTCGCGATTTTCAACAGTCCTGTCCCGGTTATCAACAGAACGTTCCCGGTTTTCAGTGGTACGATCGCGGTTAACAGATCGAAGAGAATCAACACGACGGTCAGCAATTGATCTTTCGCGATTTTCAACAGTTCTGTCACGATGTTTTTCAGTTACTGTACCACTTTCAATAGAACGTTCGCGAGTTTCAAGAATTCGATCAGGGTTAAGAGATTGTTCATGATCTCGATGGTTAAGAGAATCACGGGAAATAACAAATCTATTGCGACTGAGTGATCTATCAACAGTTCTGTCTCGAATTTCGCGTTCAGCTACCCGATCATTGAATCGTGATTCAACATTCCTTTCGCGATTTGCAAGAGAACGACGATTTTCGGTGGTCCGATCAGTGTTGAGAGAACGTGAATCAACATGGTCATCAAGAGATCTTTCACGATGTTCAACCGTCTCTCGATTATCGAATATCCTTTCCCGGTTTGGAGTTTCCCGATTTAATTTTTCACGAACCAAAGTTTCGCGTTCAACTCTGTTTTGGGTGGTTCTATCACGGTTTTGGATGGTTCTATCGAGGTTTTGGATGGTTCTAGCGCGGTTTTCACGAGATTCGACAACATTCCTCACGTTTTCTTGATTTTGACGAACACTATCACGAATTTCAGAAATTCGATTGCGATTCCCAAAATCATTCACAGCCCTTGTTTGAATCGTTACGTCAGCAGAAGTTAGCAACCGGTGATCACTTAGTAATCTTACCCTATCAGGTGCATGTAGTTGTCTTCTTTCTCGAAGTAAATTTGAGGAAAAATTTGGACGTCCGGTCTTATCTGAGTAATCAAGACCGTCTAGGTGTTCCCGATGGTATATAGTTTTTTGCAGGCAACGATTTCTTGAATATTCTTCGATAGTATCATCTATGAAGCCATTTGATTTCGATAATGTAAATAATAATAAGAATATTAAACTGGTACCAAATTTTATCGGAATAGACTGCATGTTATGAGCGTTTAAATTAAAAGAGTTCTTGTTTGTATTTGTGACTTGTATGGTATATTCGGTTTACGGTTATAATCTTGAATGCTTCTCGAAGACTGATGCTTTCTGCAGATTTTGCTCAAGTATATATAGTCAGTTTGAGGGTAGATTATTTCACAGTTCCCTTAACATTGGTCGTTAGGAATTCGATTTAGCGTTAACCTGTTTATCGGTGGCCATTATTCAGTATTAAATCTGTCTCATTGTCACCTTTTTGTGAGAAAATGAGATACACTGTTACACAGAAAATTGTAAGTTTGAGATAGATGGTAAAGTTATAACAAAATGCTTTTATTAATATTAATATTATTGCAACTGATTTGACACCACGGCAAAGGAGTAAGGATGAACTCTTCTTATTGTGTTATTCTTCTTAATTTTACAGTATTGCGTCTGGCGAAGGGAATTAATTGATGTGAATTAGAATTTTCACACAAAGGATTTCGTAAGTATCTAATAAATGAAAAAAAAAAAGTTGGACTCTCTTTAAACTGCAGTTGCGCCAATATATTTTTTTTTATATATTAATATAAGTATTATAAACTTCAATTTAATATTCTACATCAGCGGTTTCCAAACTTTGTTCAGTTACGACCCCCTTAGAAAAAATCCCATCTCCCCCCCCCCCCTATTTAGATTTTTTTTTTTGTAAATAATTTCTTTATTGAAATAATAAACACAAAACTAGCAAAAATATGTAATGTTTTCTAAAGTTTCTCTAATTCCTAAATATTTATTTTCACAACATAAATCACGAAAATCATATAAAAATAAATTATATTAATATTAAATATGTTATACAAATTAAAAATGTAATAAAAATCAATTTTAATGTGAAGTATGGGCTTGTTTCTTCGCACATAATTCGTTAAATTGCGGTTTATATGAAGAAAGAGCCACTCTTATTTCGTCTTCCACTATTAACCGTGCTCGATATTTTGTTTTAATAACAGCTAATGTGGAAAATCCTGCGACCCGCGACCCCCTGGTGAATCTTGTACGACCCCCAAGGTGGTCGCGCCCCCCACTTTGGAAACCGCTGTTCTACATGATTCTTTATTAAAAAATAAAAAAACTCTAAATATCTTTCTATAGCCGGTCAAAGGTGAGAATGCAGTATTGCTCTTCTGGCAAATGGGAGCGGTGTTGCCAAATGTTGTAAATGTGTCAATTATAATAAAATGAAAAACTCGTATGATTTACAAAAATCAACTCTTATAAAACTCAAAATACCACTATTGAAAATAAATCACCATTTGTAGAATACCTGCGTCTTCACAGATCAGCGCGTTTTAGAGCTGGCAAGGTTGATAAGCAAGAAAAGGATAGCGTCATTGTGTAAACCCATTAGAGATTATGAAAAAGAACTACTCCATATGTCCTGTACTGCATACTCACCTTTCAACGGACTTTAAAAGCAATCCGTTTGTACTATTTGGGTTTATATTCATGTGCATTATTCTCTTTATTTCAGATTTTTAGGCCTATTCGTCTGGGTGTGAAGTATTTTTGACTAAAAACGCGTCAATATAATTTTTTTTAAATGCTTTTCGTTCCTTTATGATTGCTTCAGAAACTTTTATATGAAACCCCACAATAAATTAAAAGATATACGAGGTATGTAAATTAAGTAACCGGACTGATTTAATTTTTTTTTTTTTTATTCAAATATAATTACAATTCAATATAGTCTCCCTCAAAATAACTTCCTTGGGAAGCGACACAGCGCTGGAGACGGTTCTTCGAATTCTCATTGCAGTACTGGAACTCGGATAAGGGAATGGCTTTCAGCTGGTCGGTTACGGATGTTTGAATGTTTTCGAGTGTCCCAAAATAACGTCCCTTGAGGTGATTTAGTTAATCTTAGGAAGAGGGAAAAGTCACAAGGACTCAAGTCAGGCGAATAAGGAGGCTGAGGAGCTACAGGAATGTTTTTAATGGCCAAAAACTCGTTTATTGAAATTGCAGATTTCTCATTTTTCAGATTGCAATTGCAGATTGCAATTTTCTCATCCACAATTCATTGGTCAAACACTGATGAACGGTAGTGTGAGTCAAATTCAACTCTTCCCCGATCATTCTGACTGTCAACCGACGATCTGAACGCACAAGATCCCGGATTCTGTCGACATTTTCATCGAAAGCCTTCCGCTGCGTGATTCATCTTCAATCAACTCTCTTCTGAAAATGCCTTAAACCATCAAAAATCTGGGTCCTTGACAAAACACTGTCTCTGTAGGCCTGCTGAAGTTTTGCAAAAGTTTCGGTTGCACTGTGCCCAGGTTTGAAGCAATAGCTGATAGCACACCGTTGCTCGAAATGAACGTCACTCATTTTTAGAACGTACTAGAAAAAAATGTTTCACGAAAAAAAAAAACGCTACGGACAACAAAATTACTCTAGCGAGCTTTCTTAGTTATACCTACGAAACCCTAAAACTGAAAAAACTTACAGGGTTAAAAATTGGAAAAATCATGCTGACCACGTGACTTTTATATAACGCCGGGTCAAGAAACTACAGTGGCGTAGCGTGGGTTTCAGCCGCCCGGGGCGGATTCCAATTTCGCCGCCCCCTTATTTAGGTATTTAAATCTAAAAGGCTCAAAAATTTACAGAATTTGCCGCCCCAAAAAAGAGCCGCCACATACAATTTTTCGAGTTTCGAGAATGTTCAATAATTTAACAATCACAACACGCACTTAAAGAAAATAATGAATTGTAGCAAGTTAATTTAGTCCATGTGAATTGGACGACTGATGTTGCAGGTGTTATTAGACAATATTGAACTCTATTCTTTATATGAAAGAATCGATTCTCGCTGAATATTCGTTGTGAACAATCCGAGTACAAAATAAAACGCGGGGAATTACCGCAAGGTAACCATGTCAGACATATATGTCTGACATGGCGCATCTAGAACTTCTTAGTGTCAGACACATATGGCCGACGTGGCGATTAACGTGTTAAAGAAAGGCTATTCCCCGGTTCCGTCACATTTAAATAATAAAAAGTTCTGTGCTCATTTTAATCGGTCCGAATTGTAGGTGCGACAAAAAGATTAAAAGAAATGGTTCAAATTTTTAGTTCAGATTACAAGATATTATTTATTGAGGATTTTTGCCGCCCCAAAAAAGTGCCGCCCGGGGCGGACCGCACCCCCCGCCCCCACGTCGCTACGCCACTGAGAAACTACTATACTTATTCTCCACAATATACCAACGCAACCTAATTGTTGGGATCCTATTAATATTCTTTCATTCATGTTGATATGAAAGCTCTTATTCCATCCGAAATTTTAGCAGTGTATTCTCTAGTTTAAAGGGTATGTGTATGACGTCATGTGGGCACCAGTGTGGTTTACAGATAACAAGAACATCCCTCAATCACGGGCGCATCTGCCGTGCGTGGGTTAACTCGTTACCTCACAATACCCAACAAGTCAGTAGAAAAATTGAAAATTGATACGCTATTTACGTCCACAAAGATATCCGCAAACAGTGACCGTTTTAGAACAAATTATAAACTCCACTACCACATTTTAGATCACAAAATGACAATTTGTCACAAGATAAATTGATTTTTAGAAGTGTGCTCACGGAATTAAAGTTGTATCGGCAGAAAGGTTTTTTAAGTGATTTTTTTACAATTTAAAAATCTCAAAAGTCACGGTAAGTGTTTAAAAATTTATTAATTTGAATATTATTTTCATATCATCATTAACGGCCGGTTTCTGAAAGCTTAGTTAACTATAAGCAAATAGTTAATGCAAGCATAGCAATACGGTTGCTATGCTTGCTTATGGCATTGTTATATTGTAACCGAGTTTAACCAAAAGATTAAACTAGGCTAAGCTTTCAGAAACCGGCCCTAAGTAAATCACATAAAATTCAAAATTGAGATATTGCTATCAGTGTCTTCCTCTTTGCTAAATGTATAAAATAAAATGATTAAACGTGTTTTGTACCATATAAAACGCGCAATTAAGAACAAAAAGGAAAGAAATAATAATAAAAATATACAAAGTGCTTTATTTATTTATTTATTTATTTTTTTTTTTTGTGAACTCTTAAAATGGTAAATGTTTCATTTTGTAATACGTAACTATAGGTCAGTCGTTTACTCAAGACAGTTGGTCATTTTGCGTCATAACTTCAATGACAAACTTTGTGTGTGGCGAAAAAATAACTAAATTGCTTTAGTGGCGAAAAAATAATTAAATCGAGTTTTTTCGCATATGACTTATAGACTAATATTGCTTTTCACTCTTTTATTTTACTAAAACATACCTTTTGAAGTCATATTTAGTTTGTGTTCGATAGTAATTTTGAAAATTTACAACGTTTAAACAGTGGCGGCGCTGGCTCTTAAAATCTGGGGGGGGGGATTTAGTAAAATTTGAGGGGGCCAGGAAATATTTTTTTATCGTTTACATATGAAAATGCTAGTAATGACCTAAAAAAAGGTCCTCACTTCTAAAATATATTTTTTTCCCAGCAATTCTAGGCGGGCCACCTGATCCAGAGTAACTTTTGGGGGGGGGGACCCCTCGCTAGCGCCGCCACTGAGTTTAAAAATGTTTATTTAATATAGGGACATTTGTATTAATATCGCTAAATAAAACGATGTTTACATTTGTCATTTTATTATACGTTCTGATGTGTTTTGATATTTGTGTTCACTTGTCTAACTTATAGTAATTTCTAAAAACCTTTTTTATTTAGTTTGTTGTTTATTTAGCAGTTTTGTGTTTAGTTATATATTTTCTTATAGATGTCTTATAGATTTCCATTTGATATTGTGTGTAGTGCATAGCTTCTTAGGTTAAATTCAACGTATTTCTATTTTCTTTTCTTTATTCATATTTTTGGATCACATCAGCCTTTTTTAGGACTATTTAGCCTATTAGAATAGTTTATTTGTTTCTATTCTGTTCTTATTCTTATATTTTCATTTTATTTCGATACAAGTGACAGCGTACGAATAGTACATTCGTTAAATGGATGCTATGTATACGTACTAAATATGACGTCACAAAAACATGTGACGCACTGCAAGAAAAGTTATTTACTGTCAAACCTTTTGCAAAACAAATGCAAAAAAAATTGATACGGTTATCGGGGGTCAGACGATGCCCCAAATAAATTTTATTTGAACAATATATTTAAAATTCTTTTATTAAGGCCCGGTCTTTCCACCTTCAGGTAAACCTTTAGGTAACTATCTGAAAGATAAGGTTATCTGGAACTTCATCTACTTAATAAATGTCAGTACCAATCAGTGAATTCAATACGTCAGTCTCTTTATCCGCTAGATCAGTTTTTCTCAACCAAAAACGCACCGCGGACCAGTATAATATATAATTTTCTAACACGGACCACTAATAATAATTGTTGGTTCATTTTTTGCAAGAAAACAAATATATTTAATGTGCTACTAAATAGGTACATTTACTTTATTTGTAGAAAATCATAGAAAGTTTACAGAAAATAAACAAAATATAAATTATTTCCATAAAAAATTTGCATATTTAAAAAAAAAAACTGCAAGAAACACAAAAACTTTCGCGGACCATTATAATTTTTCTGGGGACCACCTGTTGAGAAACACTGCGCTAGATAACTATCCGATTGATAATTTTGTATTGAAAAATGGGATGACATTTATTCAGCACAGGAAGTATCACATAACATTATCTGTCAGATAGTTACCTAGAGGTTTACTTGAAGGTGGAAAGACAGGGCCTTAGTAAATAATGGAGGTAAACATAAATGTGGTCTCACACTGTATATTTTGTATTTTTTTCTCTCTGATTATATGATTAATTAATAATTGTAACATATAACGTGTTTTTGACAGAAAACACTTTATTGAGTTTGTCCTTTGTGCGTTTCTATCCAATAAATAAGTAAATAAATGAATAATTGATTATTTATTTCATAATTTAATTATTGATATATTCATTAATCCATGGTACAAATGCTGATACTCGTGTATAAACTCCAGTTGGTACTCCTTTAATTCCACAGGGAGCTGTGCCCCAGGATACTATTCCAATCTGCACATTTTTGCCTTCTGTTCGTTTGACCAAAGGTCCCCCAGAATCGCCGTCACAGACAGACATATCTCCATCCAAGGGACCGGTACATATGTTAGAGGTATTGTCCACTAATGCCCTTGAAGGATCTAGCGTTTGGGAGCTGAAGGAATCTATAGCTTGCTGGCATACTAGAAAAATAATTCATTCTTTTAGACAACAAGTTGCATACAACTAAATCATATATTTAATGCTTCTACAAGGTGTCTCAAAAGAAATTTTATATTTAGTGGATCGATTAAAAAAAAAGTAAGCCGTATATAGAAAAAATGTTTATTAATTATTAAAATACACTTTTTGGGGATTTATTTCTTAAAAATAATATCGTCTAAATGTAGACCCTCGCGTTCTCGGCACTCATTTAATCGAACAGTAAAATTACTTATGACGTCTCGGCAGGTGGACTCAGGGATGGCTGCCATTTCGTGACGGATATTTTCTTTCAAATGCGCCAGTGAAGTCGGTTTATTGGCGTAAACTTTAGATTTAAGATAACCCCATAGGAAAAAGTCCATAGAGGTTAAATCTGGACTGCGTGGAGGCCAATTTATGTCACCTCTCCGGGAGATCAATTTGCCTGAGAAAATTTCACGAACACGTGGCAGAGATATATTGGACGTGTGTGAAGTTGCTCCGTCCTGTTGGAACCATGTTCTTTGGTTATAGCCAGGAAAGTTTTGCAGTTCAGGTACCAAGAAGTTGTCTAACATCTCCACATAACGCTCTGAATTCACTGTAACTGCACGCCCCCACGAACAGACTGATTAACATTCTCCACATTTTCTACCGTTCTTGATGACCTAGGTCGCCCGAATTTTGATTTATCCAGCGTTGTACCAGTCTCTTTAAACTTTTTAACCCAATGTCGATTGAGAGGAATGCTTGGCGCATCATTTAAGTGGCGAAAACCTCGAATACTGCAGAATTTTCTACGCGCTACAGTCGCCGAATCACCGTTTTTGTAAAACTCTCGCACGAGAAACGCTCCATAGCGACTTATTTCCCAAGAGCCAAGCTACCGATTGACATAACCCCCGCGCCCCTCGGATACGTTGCGTTCACGCAGTAAGCTAAATAAATATAAAATTTCTTTTGAGACACCTTGTAT
Organism: Liopterus haemorrhoidalis; assembly: GCA_963971575.1. Classification (NCBI taxonomy): domain Eukaryota; kingdom Metazoa; phylum Arthropoda; class Insecta; order Coleoptera; family Dytiscidae; genus Liopterus; species Liopterus haemorrhoidalis. Next base: position 42,898,356 of record OZ020619.1, read on the forward strand.
ATCGCTTATCATAAACAAGAACATTCTCCAAACGGATATAAATTCCTTTGGAACGTAATGCGATACTCGCGGACGTCCCTTTAGATTATAATAAGAATTATTACCAGATAAATAAATACAATTTGAAAAGTATTTTTAATAATTAGATGTAGCTATATGCCGGTTCTATGTACGCTAATTCACTTTTACGCTTGCGCTGAATTAATTATTGTACGCCTGGGATTCCCCGATCTGATCGGAAAAGTACCGCGACAACAGGACTGGCCGGCGTTCCAGTATCATCGCGTATAAGTATTCTAATATTTCTCTGCTGCGAAATATTCGTGAAACATAAAAATTACAATAGTAACTATTCACTCCGAAAAAAACACTGAAAAAATTGATCAGTTTATTTTGAGAACAAGTTCTATTTTTCATCAATTTTTTAGAGATTTCTAGGTATATTTTTAGCGTTTAGTTATTGCCAACTGTTTAGTTGTAGCATAAACTAGAAATATAGAGTTTGTGTTTCGTTTTTAAATGTTATAGAACCGCAAACGTTCTAATTTACCTTCATTTAGGTTTTTTTATTTGTTTTTGTTCACAGCTCGTAATTTCGTGGAGCTTTTCATTTAGATTAATATTTCGACATGCAAGTAAAAGTTTTCAAAAAAATTGATAAATAAATTGATGTGTGTAAAGTGATCCTTTTATTTTTTATTTTTAAAAAACTTGATCAATAAACTGAACTGTGTAAAACTAACTTTACCTGCATTAGATATTAGTGGTAACTCAGCAGCTTGAAGATATCGAGGATATTTTGGAAAAAATACACCCTCAGTTCTTCCCCAACCGGATACCAAAACATTTCCGGTGAAATTTTGATTGGGTGCCGGAAGTACTACTGGTTGAATTTTCTCATTGAATTTTAAAGGTTTTTTGAGCTGTAGCAAAGCTATATCATTAGGACCAACAGTTGCTCCTCTAAAAAATAATCCATATATAATATAATAATAATTTTTTTGCGGGTTAAGGATAGGGTGACCATTCATCCCGCATTTTAACATTTTGTCCCGCATTAAGATGCGTCCCGCATTTTAATATTTTGTCCCGCATTTTTGATTTGGGAGGTGAGGACTTTTTTTTGCTCTTCAATTGGATTTGGGAGGTGAAGACCTTTTTTTGCTCTTCACTTGGAGTTTGGGAGATGAGGACCTTTTTTTTGCTCTTCACTTGGATTTGGGAGATCAGGACCTTTTTTTTGCTCCGTCCCGCATTGCCTTCTTAAGAAAATGGTCACCCTAGTTAAGGATAATAAGCGTACGCAAAAAATTAGCAGAATTGAAGTACCTACTTTCCTGTGTTATAATAATATACGAGGAGTGTAAATTAAGTAACCGGACTGATTTTTTAAAATTTTTGTTATTCGAATAGAATTACAATTCAATATTGTTTCCCTCAAAATAACTTCCTCGGGAAGCCACACAGCGCTGGAGACGGTTCTACCAATCCTCATAGCAGTGTTGGAACTCGGATACTGGAATAGCTTCCAGCTGGTCGGTTACAGATGTTTGAATTTTTTCGAGTGTCCCAAAATGACGTCCCTTGAGGTGATTTTTCAATCTTGGGAAGAGGAAAAAGTCACAAGGACTCAAGTCAGGCGAATAAAGAGGCTGAGGAGTCACAGGAATATTTTTACTGGCCAAAAACTCGTTTATTGAAATTGCTGTGTGACAAGGCGCATTTTCTCATCCCCAGTTCATTGGTCAAAATCTGATGAACGGTAGTGTGAATCAAATTCAACTCTTCCCTGGTAATTCTGACTGTCAACCGTCGATCTGAACGCACAAAATCCCGGATTCTGTCGACATTTTCATCGGTCCTTGAAGATGAAAGCCTTCCGCTGCGTGATTCATCTTCAATCAGCTCTCTTCCTTCTGAAAATGCCTTAAATCACCAAAAAACCAGGGTTCTTGTAAAGATACTGTCTCCGTAGGCCTGCTGAAGTTTTGCAAAAGTGCCTGAAACAAAATCTGATAGCACGCCGTTGCTCGAAATAAATATCACTCATTTTTAGAACGCACTAGAAAAAACTGTTTCACGAAAAAAATCGCTACAGGCAACAAAATTACTCTAGCGAGTTCAAACTCGTACTGAAGGTGTATCACATGTTCACGTACCGCCCCTCCAAGTCCCACGTCCCAAATGGTGCCAGATTAAACGCTATGTTGCCAGTCCGGTTACTTAATTTACACACCTCGTATATATATATTTTTTAATTCACTTTTATGGCCTTTTTGATACTGGCGTAATTAGCTAGGACAATTCTATTTTTCATTAATGAGAATTCCATATCTGAACGGGATTCGAACCCAAGACCTTAGCAACGCAGGGTTAAAGCCTTACAAACTTGTAAAGCGAAAATAATATAATAAAATCTTACCCTCCATAATTCGGATGTACAATATATTTATTTACTTTCCTGAATTGTCCTTTTCCTTTCAAATCATTAATACCAGCCTGCACATAATAATGGGTAAAGAACCAGTTATTATGGGCCGTTATACAATGCCCAGCTGTCAAAATCCATCTTTCGGTCAAAATTGAACCACCACAAGTATGGCTCACATAAGCAGCGAATATTAAGTCGAATCCATATTGAATAGAAACTTGATATGGATAAGTATTATTTGCTGTTTCACCTCCTACAATTCTTTCTAACATCTCTATAAAAAATGAAAATATAAATAATAATGTTTTGGAAATTTTGCTAATAATTTAACATAATAATTTCCTGTAGATTTATAAGATAGTAATAATTATGTTGTAGAGCGATTTAAAATTATTTTAAATACAAACCTTGGTGACAGTACGTGGTGTTTTATTTGTATTAAATGAATAAAAACACCATGGACTGTATTTTATACTTACTTCAACGGAACAAAAGCAATATTCAAATATAGTACTTTATGTTTTCTTAAAGTGGTAATTCTATGACGTTGTAACATAAAATTTTATCCATCTCATCTTTGTTCAAAGTTACCTGTTCCAACATTCATTGCCTTCTTAGCAGTCTTGATCGAATCCACTTTTGGTAAAACGATTGCGGACCATATATGAATGGACCTTGTATTATGATTGCTGAAGACCTTTAGTTAATCAAAATGAGCTTTGTTTATTTTTTATTTAAAATTAAATTTTACGCTCCGTTTGATGAAATGTTTTCTACGTTATTATATAATTACTATTATTAATAACTAATAATAATAATAAGTTTATTTATCAAAATAGGCAAGGCCTGATCTATGTAAATATTTATAAAGTTGTTTGTACATTAATTTTTTACCGACCGCCAACATATATCAGCACTTTAGAGGTAAACTGTATCAAGTCACATTTTTATCAAAAATGACATTTTCGTGCCAAGTGATTCAATACTTTATAGTCTGTCGAGTGAAAAATAATTTGGAACTATAGCTCTAACCAGTTTCAATATACGTTGCTTTAAAACTGTATCAAGTCGATCAACGCAAGGAGATAAACAATCTTAAATCGTCTTTTCTGAGCTATTTATCATTTGCGACTTAATATAATTTACCTCTGAGGTGCTGATATAGTAAAAGAGACTTTAGTTGACAGATGACGGTTATTTAAAGCATATGGTTCAATGGGAGAGAACTATAGCAATAAAATTTCCATTTTTGAATAGAGCCATATCATTTGTTCACAGACAAAGCTAGAAATAGAGAAAGAGATACAATTTGTTTCACTTGACACGCCTGTCTTCCATCTAGTGGTGGGAGGTCTAAAGCGCGCGTGTGTATACAAAGGGACATACGTTGACGTTACCATAATATAATATAACAAAAAAAGACAAAAACTATGAACGTACGTTACAGTAAGAAGCAGACATACGTTCTTGACATCTTGCATAAAACTGTGTGAAATAGATATACATTTCTTTATCGGTTCTCAATCGATCAATCTGTCAAGTAAAATCTTTACCATATAAAAACCTTTACTATATTAAGGGAGGTATTGTGATCATAACGATTTTGACATTTCGAGATTTCGATGGATCTCCACGAATTGAGGTTCCTACGTAACGTTTTGACTATTTTTAGCATGATGTCTGTCGGTCTGCCTGTCTGTCTGTCTGTATGTCTATCTGTCTGTCCGTCCGTCCGTCCGTCCGTCTGTCTATCTGTGTACACGTGCAGATCAAACTCGGCTAAAAGAATTTTTATAAAACTTCATATTTAAGCTTTTGACATCTATGGCACGAGTTGATCAACTTTTGGTAAAAATTGGTTGGCTAGAAATAGGAGTTTACTCGTGTCGATTTTAAGATTTTTGCGAATATTTAACAGAAAAATATTTCGAAAAAAATTATTTAACAAAAGTTGCTATAAAAGCAATAACTAACAACTTTTATTTGAGACATTTTTTAATTTATGTTAACATTAATTTAACATTATAATAAATCTCAAATATTAAAACCACCAACAAAAGAACATTAATTAACCTCTTCACAAAACAAACACAACTAAAATTGTTATTTTTTGCTGTATTTATACATTTTTATGACGACAGAACAGCGATTTATACACAAAAGTTTACAGTCGTTAGTCACAATATACAGCTTTTACGTAAATACGGACGAACATTCATAAAAATAAAATACTGATAACATGGATTTAAAAAAGAATACAACAAACCATATATGACACATATTTTATGAATAATAGTCTATGATAATAGAAAGAAATATATTTAAGCAATGTTATATTTTTTTGCGTAATTTTAACAATATGGTTTTTTTTTGTGTCTATTTTAAGGAGATTGGATAGCAACAAAACAGGCATTAGGCGAGATACAGAGTGAGGGGAAAAAGAAGTTCATCCATTCTCAAAATACATAAGTACGAATTGAGCAGAAAAATATATTTCTGAGCAATTATTGCACTAACAATATAAAATATAAAATTTAATTTACTATAAATTTACGAAATCAAGGCTGTTTTTTTCTTTTGTGGATCAGCATTTTGGACAACCTGGAGCCATCTTTGTAAGACGTAGACCGGGTAAAGCTTTTCATCCTGACAGCATCATCCGTACGGTCAAATTTGGTGGTGGTAGCATCATGATCTGGAGGTGCATGTCCGCCAGTGGCTTAGGCGAAATCTTTTTGTGCGAGGGACGCATTATTCTGCTCGTTATATTACTATGCTTAATGAAGTATTGGAGCCACCAATATTAAAATTATTTGATGAAGACAATCCATAATATGTTTTTCAACAAAATAATGCCCCCTGTCACAGAGCCAAAGCAACAAATGAATGGTTTTCAAAAAACAATGTGCCACTTTTTGCATGGCCCCATAGTCACCAGATTTATCGCAAATTGAAAATTTATGGTCGATTCTGATAAACAAGATGTCTCTTTACAAATGCAAATCAAAAGAAGAATTGGAGAAAATTATTGTGGACGAATGGCTCAATGTATAATCCGATGTATGTAAAAAAACTTGTGGACAGTTTGCCTAAAAGGGTACGTGCGGTAATTAAAGCACGAGGAGGTACCACAAAATATTAATAATTTTGATTAAAGTTGTCATTAAAAGCTGTATGCATTATTTTATTTACCATTTTTTCTGTAATAATCCTAAAATTCAATAAAATGTAGGGTGCTCCATACACTTGTCCAAGGCTGTATAAACCCTTGATAATGTTTTTCTATCATTGCAAGCTTGTCTAGAAGCAACCATGTTTGCAAAAGGAGGGAATTCCTAAGAATCCGTACATTAATAAGGCAAAACTTCATCGTAAGGGACGATTACAAACAACATTATCATGATCCATACAAGCTGTGGAGACAGCCACGTCCTTGTAATATTTTTTTTTTTTTTTTTGTATTATTCTTCGTTTTACTAGATATTTGTAACTATTTCATAAATAAAATCATTTTAATTAATTAAAATTGCAATAAAACAAATTTTCAGTTGGAACATCTTTATTACTCAATAGGAACTATATAGGAACCATTTTTTAAATTTTTTTATTCGAATTAATTTACATATTTATTTATAAAATCAACAAATGCTGATACTTTGGTATAGACCGCAGTTGGGAAGTATATTTTTCTGCAGTTAGGAGATCCCCACGAAACAATTCCAATCTGTATTGTCCTTTTTCCACGATGAACCACTAGAGGACTCCCTGAGTCACCAGAGCATAAGGAAAAGTGTCCATAAAGGGGGCCAGTACATAGATTTAAATCATCGTCCAGTACAGACTGCATTATGTCTATATAGTTTCTAGAAAACGCCTTTCTGCAATCTAAATACCATTTAATTGTACAATATATCAAAAAATAGTTTTTTTTTTTACTTTTCGTAAGAAAAATGGAGGGAAAGTTAATATTAAATCCAAATTTTCACGAGATCGAAACGTTCAGCAATAGAATTTGCTGAACGTTTAGAGATAGAAACCTACGGTTTGAATTTTTGAAATCTAGACTTTTATTTACCTAAATAAAAATTGAAGTTTCTGAATTAACGCCTTTTTGATCCGTGTACTTTGGAAAATTTGTAGATATTTCAATTTTTTAAATCCTGTGGTCCTAAAGGGCTTTAGTACTCATTTTCAAACAACTCAAAATTTTTTTTTTGTGAAATCTTTCCAATTTTTTTATGAAATTTCATAAACTCCTAACTTTAGAACAATAAAATATAGAGAACTGCGGTTTGAATTTTTGAAATCTTCGTATATTGTTTAGTCTACAAAAAAATGGGGCCTTAATAACCCAACTTTTACAATAAATACGAATCGTCAAACAAAACCTTTGAAAATGGCCAAAAATCGTAAGGGGTACCCCTTACAACTATACGTTGTTTGAATATTTTAATTTAATTCTTACCTTTAATAGTTATTATTGGTAGGTCAATTCTCCTTAGGTATCTTTGAAATTGTTTGTCTATATATTTGCTAGTTTTTCCCCAACCAGAAACGGTTGACAAACCTGTAAATTCTTCATCGTGCATTGGAAGGTTCACGGGTTGAACATATTTATTAAATTTTAGTTCATTTTCCAACTGCAGTAAAGCTATGTCATTTGGTCCTATAGTTTTATAACTGAAAAATATACTACAGATATAGTAGAAGAATTGAGAAGAATGGATAAGGACATTGCAGCACTCCAAAACATCTGAACAAAATTGGCGTTATTCAAAACCCTCTTTGCACCTGTGACTATGGAACAACCACGTCATTACAACATATATTGATTGATTGTTATTTGTATGAGGAGGCCAGAAATAAAATGATAGAATCACAGAAAAATGGACTACACAATTTAAATTTGAATACACTACTAGAAACAACATTAGGAATTTCAAACACTGTATAAAGATATAATAATGATTTTAAAAGGGAAAAATAAATAAATAAAAAAAATCTTCATCATCATCTCATACTAATTCCCATCGCTACTTTAACCTTTCCATGGGCCCCCTCCCATAACCAAAACCTGCCGTGACGGCCCTCACTGGCAAACAATCTTCCTGTCCGTATCCTTTATACTGTACCTCTTATCAAACAGAGTAGCTGGTTTAAGGTCCATATATATTAGGACTAAAGAGCCAATAATCATTTAAAAAAAAGACTGAAAGGTGTTATTGTAGCAAAAGAACACCATATATTCTCATGAAAAACTTTGCACGGATATATTTTCCAGGATAGTATTAGTGTTTTTTAAAATATTAAATCATAAATTCATACCCGCCATATTTTGGATGCACAATACTCCTTTTAATTTTTACAAATTGTCCAAATTGCATTAAATCATTGACACCAGCATTGACATAAGGTTCAAAATTAGTTAACTCCACTGCTGTGGTACAGTGACCAGCTGTTAATATCCATTTGGTACTTAAAATGGATCCTCCACATACAGCAATACGAAAAAATTTATGTAGTCCTATGTATCTTTTTACTGGAGTGTACTGGATGGAAACTTGATAAGGAAAAGATCCTTTAGCTGCTAATTGCCTCCTTAATATTAAATGAGGATTTTCTGTCACAAAAATATAAATCATACAATGAATATCTTATTGTTATGAGTTTGTCTTAGCAATGTATTTTCTACAAATGGGTTTATTTGGACTTAAAAATATAATAGTAATATATACAGCATACCCTGCAAGATGAAGGATCTCCTGGCTTCGTTTTTTCATACAATATAAGGCAATATATATAAGTGGAACCAAAATACTTGACTTTCGAGACACCCGATAGGAGAAGCAGTTATGTTTCCCTCATCAAATACAAAATTATCGACATCAACTACTTAGGATGACGCGATCGGCGGGTTGGAGAAAGAATGACCGCATTTCATATTAAAAAGGAACACAAAGTAGCTGATGAGCAAAACGTAACCCGCCAACATTATAACTAAAAGATGTAAATACAGTTTTTAGTAAACTTAATTGACAATATATAACATTCCACATAATTTCTAATAGCCTTAATTAATTATATTAAATATTTATGAATATTATATTTATTTTGTAATTATATTAATTATGTAAAACAGATATTCCGAGGTGCTAATAACCATGCAGTTGAAGCACCCCTAAATAAATATATTAAAAAACAAAAAAATTATAACAAAACCCGGATCTCAGAGATACGGTTTTGATATACTAATACTCCGGGTGAAACCCCTAAGAGGTTGTCATCTCAGTTGGAGACCTTTTCTCTTAAACTATTGGTATCTTAATCCAAGAATAAGTTAATAATTATATAACGTGTACTTACCCAAAATCATCAGTTCCGACTTACCATTAAATTATCATATCGAGTTTTTATATATGTTTCCATTTCTTTTAAAGGTCTTAAGTCTAGAGATTTCAAAATTACTTTTTACCTCATACTATTAAATATTTTACATTACACAAAGATTTTAATTTCGAATTCTTTCTTTTAACTTTATAAATGCCTTCTTTTATTCGCATGGTGTTGACGTTCAATACAATCCATCATCTTTTTTGGTTTATCCTTTAGCCTGTTCCGATTTCGTAGGATTAACATCTTTGTCTGGGTCTACCGTATCTTCTACCTTTTAAAGTCTATGGCTTCTTTGGATATACTTTGTATTGACAATTGAAAAATTCATTTTGTTTATCTTGTACCCTACTATGTTAATAACTATAGTATGATTATTGTGACTACATTTCAGGCTGTATAACTTGAAAATTCCTTGTTAGTGATTCACCATTAGATTGTTTTTATGGACTACACGAAAAAATTATTTATCTTTATGGGACGATTATTCTAATTTGTTCAGTTTAATGCATATTTACCAATTACCATTATCTAGTTAAAGAATTTAGTAAAAAAAGATGATTTTAATTTGTTGTCTACAAGTTTTATAATATTAGTCTGCTTTAAGTTTTTTGTGTTTTTAACTAAAATATATTAAATATTTAATTCGCTACGTAACACAGTAGATAAGTAAGCCCTTGTAGCGTAATGCGCTTCGTCGTTGCTTTGTAATTTGCAAACTAGAGTTCGATTCCTGTCAATTTTAAATTTTCTGTTTTTTTTGCATTTTTATTTTGTTTAAATTATTTTGTCAAAATTCTAGTTATATTTTGGTAAATGTTGCACTTAATTTTTAAAAGCGTAAATTTAATAACCAGTGGGAAGTGTTGAAATTATAATTTAATTCTATGTTTGAATTTATACGAATTCAGAGGGTTGAGCAACCAATGGAAGCCATAGGCGCAATTTTCAAAATCTTAATGAACCTTGCTATATAAAAAAAATACTGCACATATTTAGAAACTTAAATAATGGTATTAGGCATTCGAATTAAAATTCATAAAAAAATATTTTGACATAAAATTTGTTTTGATATCCCAAATAATCATCATTCATTTACTAAATACCTGCGAAACCCTGAAATGTGTGAAAATTCACACTTCACATCAATTTTTTAAGTACAAGTAATAAAATTTAAAAGCCCCAGATAACTTTCTAGAAATTTAATTTAAAATATCTTTATTACCGATAAGAGGCGCCTTAATTCACCACTAATGTAAATAGTACTTATGTAAATCGTAAATTTAAAAAAAAAAAACAATTTAACAAAATAATAGGTGTGTTAAAATAATTTATTATTAAAATAACTTTACATTTCACGTCCATAAATAATTGTTTTGTAAACAACGGTGACAATATTGAATTAGTATTGTCAGTATTATACACACACCGGCAAATTTAAATGAACAGACATAAAAATCTAATTATTTTCCCTGTAGTGTACATATTGTTGATATCTCTCAGGTAATCTTCTAGTACGATGTTTTTTTGGAATAATGTTCAATCGGGTTGATGTCAGGGGAGCACGCTGGCCAACCCATTGTTGTTATACCCACTTGATTTAAAAAGTCACACAGTGGACGAAGTGTGGGCGCGCTTTCTCCTGCATTAGAGTGGAATTTTCTCCGATATATTTTTTTTTCCGGGCAAAAGGTACAACATTAATATTTATTATTAATATTTATTTCTACATATATTTTTTTATATTGATAGAAATAATATAATACCCTACACAGCATGGTCTTGAAGAATATCTCTGATGTACCTATCTGCAGTTAACGCTCCGCCATCAATCACCACTAACTCTGTGCGAGCTCCCAAACATATTCCACCCCACACCATAATTGAACCTCCACCAAAAGATACAGTAGTAGCAAAATTAAATGGTGCATTTTGTTCTCCTTGGCGTCGATACAATTTTCGTAAATTGTTTAGTAGAACATTCAAAGCTATCTAGATATAGACTACAAAATAATAAAAAATAAAAAAAAAACATAATTTTCAATCTGGTCCTTTAAATTTGCTGGTGTGTGTATATTTTCTGGTTTAGAGTTATTCGCGGATTTTCCAAATTCGTGGGGGCCTCAGGAACCTAAACGTGGGGACCTCAGGAAACTCAGGGGACCTCAGGAACGAGATCAGGACAGTGACGTCATCGTATATGACGTCAAACCAATAGCAACTTAGTTTGCAGACAGTTCTATGTCCGTCGCTTAGCAACGAAACGACTACGAATTATGGTTTCTGCGCATGCGACGTTTCTGGCCTGGTCTCCTAAGCAAAGCACTTAATGACAGATACTGTCAATCTGTATTAATATTTTATTAATTTTAATTTTAGAAAAAAACTTCATTTTACATTTATATTTTAACATACAAAGAATTTATAATCCCTCACCAAATTTTATTATTTTAATTTAACAATTTTAATATATATATCCATCAATGAAATCGGTAAAGCTAGAAACTTTAGTGTATACTCCTGATGGTAATCCTTTGGTATGGCAATTTGCAGCAGCCCAAGAAACTATTCCTATAAGAACCGGTGTAGTTCCTTTATAGTAAACGAGTGGGCCACCAGAATCTCCATTACACACAGAAGACTTTCCAGTAGTTGGTCCGGTACAGATGTTAGAATTAGAATCCACTAGTTGTTTTAGGAAATACATTTTTTTAAGTACTGCCCATTTGCAATCTACAAAAAAAAAACATTAACACTGAAGAACACATTCGATCAATTTATAGTAATTTTCCACGGTCCGTAGACTATACTGTTGCCTCACCTCGGGTGAAGGTGACGTACTACAGTATTCCAATAAATCCGTTTTCCCGTTTCTTTGATCTGACATTTCGACATTCCGTGACATTTCGTGATCAGATATAATCCCACATGTTCATTTTTAGCACGTAAAATTAAATTATTAAAAATCAGTAGTGGTTTTCATAAAGGCAAGGTAAGCCTCCTCAAACAAAAATTAGAATTCAACTCGCAAATTTGAAGGAAATTTATTTATTTTAGATAAAATACAGTGGAAGTCCAATATTCGTCCACTCTAATGTTCGTCTTTTTTGATATTCGTCCCACCACCGATGTGTCCGCCGAGTCAGCTGAAAGTCTGTTGACTGACTCAGTCTCGAGCAATGATTAAAGTGTGCGCATTAACTCTCGTTTAATAATTTATTTTGTTTTTAATATTTACGAGTTTTTACAGTTAATTTTTTAATAAATACAGTACTTTAAGTTACCGTGGGTCGTAAAAAGTCAGAAGAGGGACAAGCAGATGATGGGCCGGTTCCAAATGTTGAAATTAAGGGATGGCTGACCACTTGGGCAAAAATGCAGGATTTCATCGAGAAATGGCACCCAAACATCGCTGTAGTTAATGAGTGAATCAATTCATTTGATGACGATGTATTTGGACACATTCGGAAAATTTTTAAAAAAAGGGCAAAACAAACATCATTGCATAACGTCTTTAAAAAAAACGAGTGCTGGTGAATCGTCGGGAAATGCTATTGAATCATCAGAACATCAATCACCCGAAGTGACATTACCTGGGGGTCTATTCTGTAACTTCTCGACAGTCACATGCACAGTATCGTGTTGCCTATGCACATTACACTGTCATCATATAGTGTTACTTTGTGTTTGAAAGTGTCGAAAGTAAATGTGGCCATTTTGAAATTTTGACGTACTGTCACAGAATAAACTTTGAGGTTATTAGACAGTATATACAATGCACATATATGTACATACAGTCTGTTTCAAACGCTTAGGCGGAACTAAATGGGAATTTCGTTCTTTTAGGTTGTCACGACAAGGGACCTTTCTTGGGTTATTTCATTTTTCATGTTGGAATGTCAAAATTTAAAATTACAACAATGAAACCATGGAAACGAATGACCTATGTCAAAATTAAATTATTTTTTTATATATTTTAATGACAAAAAAATAAATAAATGGGAAATTTGTATTAAGAATTACACAAAAATTCAAAATATAAAGAAAATGACATTTTAAAATGATATTAACCTTAACCAAAACATGTTTATTGTAAGTATGATTTACAAAGCTTAAACAAAACGGCCGAAAAGCACGATTTAAGCGATGAAAGTAACTAAATTGCAAAATCTAGTTCCGCCTAAGCGTTTGAAACAGACTGTAACACATTATATTAGTTAATATTGTCATGTTACAAATCTGGCCAGGTATACCTACTAAAAGATAGGACATATTCTGACCTGAATTTTTTCTGCCCCGTAACAGTTAATATAATTTGTTTAAAATAACTCTAATAATAATTATTGTAGCAGGATTTTGTGCCAACTTCCCTTCCAGCAGGTATTATTCAAAAGGTTGACTTGTTTCTCTTAATTCATGATGTCATGCTAATCCTTCATAGAAATTTGGAATTTCCATCTAATCCCCTAAATAACATTTACTCAATGAATACATACTCTACCCCCTACAAAAAATTGTGCAAAACCGCACGACGGTATATTTAGATTAATTTTGTTTTTGTTTTTATGGTTTTATTAGGATTTTTATTTTATAATATATTTTATGACATGTATTTTATTTTTATTTTATAAATTAAAATATGCATTGACATATCCCCTTGTCTCTTCCTCTTCCAATTCATCCAATACTTCAAATATAATGAGTCCTTCGGCCATAACTACAACATTTAAGATAAAAAAACAACGAAAATATACATATTTCCATACATAGAACACATTTTAAATCATAATAACCTCAAAATAAGTAAATCAATATATTCAAACTAAACGTAAACAACTTTCAAAAGTCTAAAAACAATATATCTTTCCAAAAACGACACGTTCGTACGTGTCGTCCCAAAATCAACACAATACTGCCCTATCACACAATAAGTGCACTATCGATAAGTTACAGAATACCAACACGACGTGTTGAAAATTGGCACTTTCAACACGATACTGTAAAAGCGATTGTCGAAATGCTTACAGAATAGACCCCCATATGTCATAATGAAAGGTGACTCCCCTTCCAAACAATAGCCTAACCCCTGTGAAATATTATAAACTCTTAACAACAATCTTTTTTTTCATCTAAAAGGTAAATTCTTTTTAATTTTTTTTTTTTATGTATGTATTTATCTAATTAGAATGTATTTGCAATGATTTCCGAGGGATTTTTTTGTTTTGGTAAAGAACAGATAGGCAAAATTCGAGGCTAAGTACGGATTAAACTATATTTAGTTAATACTTATGGGAAACATTCGTTTGATATTCGTCCTTTTTAATATTCGTCCTACCCTCAGGAACGGATTAATGACGAATATTGGAGTTCTACTGTATTCGTATTTTTCTCTTCTGGTTTATATTATTTAAAATGTCTGGTTTTAGACTTACCTCCTATGCTCATGAGAGGATACTGTGTGGTCTGTAGCTCTTTAGGATATTTAGGAAAAATAAATCCTCTAGTTCTACCCCATCCAGACACTGTAGAGATTCCTTGAAAGTTTTGAAGTTTTTCTGGTAGTTTAACTGGTTGTACTAACTTATTGAAAGACAATTTATGTTTTAATTCCAGTACTGCGATATCATTAGGCCCAACTGTAGCACCCCTAAAAAATACGAGGACCGTATCAAAACTATCTTTAAAATAGTTATTTGTGTACCCAGATACATTTAAAAAAATATCTAGATACAGATACATGCCAAAAACGTTTGTATCTAGATACAGCTAGATACTTTTGAAAAAAAAAACACTAAAAAATGAAAATACCATATTTTTTACCAAATAAACAATGCATGTTAATCTGTATTATACAGGCTGTTCAAAAATGACCGTGACGTCACAAAAAAAACACTAAATTCAAGGTAAAACAGTATTCTACGGAATAAATTTAAACAAAATAACGTATGTATTATGTTAGCCATAAGTGCTAACGTATGAGCTGCTTATCTATAAGACTTATGTTTGTCTTATGTTCTTGTTAAGAGGATGTTCCTTTCAATCAAATTTTAGGCCTAATTGAAGTGTAATTCGGTAATGTCACGATCATTTTTGATCACTAATAAAAAATTACTGATAAGAAATAAGAGATTTTTTTTTTCTCATTCCATACAAATTTAATTTATAAACAAAATTTCAGTTGACATTCTCACGCATACAATTGCTATTTATATAATAACAAACCTACCCTGCGTATTTGGGGTGTACATGCCACTTTTTAACCCTAATATACTGTCCTTTCTTCCTTGAGTCCTTTAGATTTGTAATACCAGCAGCCACCCAAAAATGTTGAAGTGGCCATCTTTTTACTGCCGTAAAACAGTGACCGGCTGTTAATACCCATTTGGAATTCAGAATAGACCCTCCACAAACATGGTTTAATGCGATACCTAATTTTCCTATTATCCACCCTTTTTGGAGAGAAATTTGGTAGGGAAAATGTGATATATCTGTTTTAGTTCCACCATAAATTCTTTCGTTTGCTGTACCTTAAAAATACATTATTAAAACATGGTTATAGTAAAAATTTTAAGCTTTATATTTTTATAATAATATGATAGAAACTTCAAATCAACACTTGTCTATACGTGGCTTATGTGTACGTCTTAGCAATTGCATTATCTAGATAATTACTTTGTCAATACTTATGTGTAAAAATACTTACGCCTACTATACTTATCAGTTTAATTATTAAGTCCTAGTGTATTCTTACTCAATTCGATTTGTTTAATATTGATAATACGTTATTTATATCTTCATCTACATTATTATAATTATTGCTGAAAGCATTTGACTTAGTTGGTTACTTAGCCTTGGATCAACTCCTCTCTAGAGTATAGGGCTTCAACAGTTTCTCTCCACCTTGTGGAACTCTTGTCAAATCTGTTATTAAAAATTAATTTTGCTGAATCCTTGAAAATTCGTCTAACCCACTGAGGTCTTGATTTGAATCATGTTTTGCCAGTCTTTCAAATCCTACGCTGTGTCTCCAGGTGATAGTGGGTCCTACGTTTCCCTTGTGAGTTCTATTCTAGAATTACACTAGAGATATCTTATTACCTTATGTCGTACCTTACGTACGACCTGCGTGAACTCGCTACCCTGTGGAACAGAGAACGCACTATAAAATAGAAACAGTACGCTCCAAATATGCTTTACACTAGTGGTTCCCAACCTTTTTTACTTGCGGAGCCCTTTTTAGAATCAATTTCTACGGCGGAGCCCCTAGGCCTACTCAATCAGATCAATTCTGTAAAAAGTTACTGTGTAATAACGTTACTACAACATAAAATATTATAAAAAGTATAATGCCTTTCATTCATGGTAGTAACTGACCTTGCTCATAGTGACGAATTTAATTACTATTATCATAGTAACAGAGTTACAGAATTGATCTGTATGTCTTACAAATTAATGGTGTTTATAAGTAATGTTACGGGGGAGGGGGTAGATTTTTTAGTTAATATAAATTCATTTTTCTCTTTCACAGCTCACATATTGATAGATAGACAGATTTTTATAAAATGAAGCAAATAATCAAAATACACGCAGATTATTCAAACAAAAATGCATCTCGCCGATCACATTCCAGCTAGCCATAGAGTCAGAAAGCACTCGGACATACATACATACAACTTGGCCAATTTTCTTTCAGAATGTAATTTCCAGTTTACGTACTTTGATTCTGTTTTTATTTATAATTCTTTTGTTTTTATTCAATTTTTATTTATTTTATTTCCTTGAACGGCTTCGAAGCCCCTGAGAAGTGCACGCGGAGTACTTAGGGCTCCGCGGAGCACAGGTTCGGAACCGCTGCTTTACACGTTGTACCCGTTACCCGTACAACGATCGAGCATGGATGAGCTGTCTGATGTTATTTACCGGTCTACTGGTCATCTAAAAGTCCATTTAGACATCCATATTAAGCTCTAATCGATTTTAATTTTTTAGTTAAATTATTTAATTTATATGTGCCGTGGAGAACCATTGAAGCGTTCTGTGTAACAAATTACTGCACGGTTTTCATGTACTAGATTTTAATATATTTAAGTTTCACGATTTTATGTATATCGCATATATTTTACTTAAAACTACGAATTTAAACCAATCACAAACCTGGAAGAAAACCTTAATTTTGACAATTACGTTATGAATATTTTGTGATTATGGAGAGATGTATGCGCGGAATTGTTGCCTTTACAACTTGGGCTATAATTTTAAAAACTACAAATAGACTTAGACATTAGGTGCTTTCCTTTTACCACAACATTTAAGTAATCTTACCTTACCTAAGTTAATCTAAGATGTAACAGCGTTCCATTTATAAGACAAAAAAAAATCCTCCCCCTTTACCTTGCTAAGTCATTTGACTGACTTGTAAGCTTAGCTAAGCATTTTGACTTGTAAAAAGAAAGCACCTAATGACTGCGGAGAGTGTAAACTATTTTTTAAAACCACGATTAATATAAACTTGTGCAAAAAGTGAGGTTATAAATCTTAATTTCTGCTAATTTATAGAATTTTGTTACTAATTCTACTAATTTAATTGGTAAATCGGACATATCTGAACGCTATTATGGGTTTTAAAAATATGTTACAGTTAATTTGGATATATAACTGGGCTGTAATTGCGAAATGCCAAGTTAGATGTAAACTAATCTACATATATCGATTTTATGAGACTTTCTTAACAGCGGATGTCCATTCTCTCCTCGATTATCTTCACAATTCAATCTTATTTAAAATCACATTTCAAAAACACAAAACTGAATTCTATTTTTATTAATTTGCAGCACTAAAAAGATGTTTACTTGAGGAAAAAATAACGAATACTAATGTTTTTATTTATTGTTTAAAGTTTATTACCTTCTTATCTAAATTCCACGAAAATTGAAAATTTAGAATATAAAAATTTTCTGAAAAACATATTATTAAATTGTACCTAAATGTAAATTAAAGTAATTGTTAGAAATAATAATAACACCTTTTGTATTTTGTTAAAATTGTTATAACAAGTAATTAAGTTGTTAATGTGTTTAATCTCTTGTAAATTCTATAATTTTCATTTTTCTGCAATATGACGCATAAAGAAAATTAGACAATTAAATATCAAATAATAAAGGTATATTTAACTCATGGAAGGTAACTTCTTATGCCCTTTTCACACTAGAACTTTAAGATAAGTGAACTTAAATTCCACCGATGTTAAAGATCGGTTTTCTTTCACACTAGATGTTTAAACACCGGTTCTCCGGTGTTGCCATCTGCTACGGTAATTTTATTCTTAAGTTAGCGTCAGGAAATTACTAGTTTTCAATCGTGTGCGTAGACGCACATTTTAAATTATTATTAAATACTACAATAAAGAATATATTACACCTTTATTAACAAATAAGTCGATACATTTTACTTAAATTATTGTAGCTCTGTATTGTATTAAATACATTATTAAAATAACTAATTTAATTATAACAATAAGTATAAGGGCGCCAAATGCCAAATGAATGTAAAAGTAATTTGGTGAAATGTAATTTTAGAAGTGAGGATCTTTTTTTTAGGTCACCACTTGAAATTTAAATGTGAGGACCTTTTTTTTAGGTCTTCACTTGATATTTAAAAGTGGACCTTTTATTTTTTTTTTAGGTCTTCATTTGAAATTTAGAAGTTATATATACAGTCCTGCAAATCCCAGATATCCACTAATTTTCTGCGGATGCGGATCATTTATTATTTTGACAGTGTAGATGCGGATTTTGGATGTACGGTTGCGGATGTAGAACGTATCCGCTTATCCGCTCTTTGCTCTTAGTATAGTTCAAAAGGCGGTAGAAAAATAACTTATAATCAATAATATCTTTCAAAAATGCTTGCGTAGTAACAAGAATTAACAGGTACTGCGCATTTATTTTTGCGCAATTCTTCAAAAGAGTGACATTACTATTTGAGCTAATTTGAAGAGCACTAAATTCAGCACGTGGTTTGTGTGACAAATACGCACCCGAGAAAATTGTACAAAAAATGTAATTATGTATTATTTTCTTATCTATTATTAAATGCCACTTTGCAGTTAAAAAGTGTTTTTCTAATTTATATACGTCACATGAGTTTGCCCGTACCTATTTTTTTATTTAAATAAAATATGTTAAATAAAAATTAGAACACAAGTTAGATTTTATTTATTTTTTAAAAACTATGAAAATGAAATATTTTAATATAATTTTAAACTAAAAAATAACATGCAAAATAATATGCTTGCGCAAAACTTTTTTAGACGAATCATATGAGTTCAGCCAATCCCAAAAAATATAATTTACCACTGGGTAAATCACTCTCCCCCTCCATTTTATTTATTTATTATTATTTTATTTTTTTCATATTTCGTTTAGGTACAGATCCAGGCTACTAGAAGTCGAATTTAACAACAGAATATTACATTTCCGCTACTTTCATAGAAATGTATGCTACAGGTGGAAAATATTAAACGTTTTTTCGGAATTAGTTCATAAAATGTTGGGAAATATAACTGCTAACCGGGTAATTTTTTACCGATTACCAGCTCTGAGTATAGTAAAGAATTAAAATTATGTTTTACAAAGAATGAAAATAAATTTTGCGGATGTGGATCGGATGCGGATATTGAATATGTTGATGCAGTCGAATGTGGATATCGTGAACATCCGCACAGTACTCTACTTATGTTTTACCCAGTTTTATAAGCATTGCCGTGGCAAGCCGGTGCGAAGTGTGAATGGCGCCTTTTGGTAGTGTTCTATGATAATTTCTATACCCTTTTACTTTGTATATCCTATGCCATGGCAATGTTGATAAGATTCCTAAAAGTTTAAACACGAAAATTGATCAATGTGAGCAAAATATTTTTTAAGATTTGATATTCCATTCCTGAACCAAGTTATTTATTTTGTTTTGAACTACAAAACCACAACCCCCTCCAAATAACAATAATATTAATGGCTAATATAATTATTAATAAAGTCAATAAAATCAGCAACTCTTGTATAAACAGCAGAAGGAACACCTCTTGAGCCACATGGAAAAACTCCGTAAGATGCTATGCCAATCTGGATGGTATCACCAGCTTTGTATTTCACTAAGGGGCCCCCGGAATCCCCATAGCAAGCTGATTGGCCTCCAGTCAATGGTCCGGTACAAATATCTGTTTCCAGTACAGGTTCGGATTTATCAACTGTCAACAATGCTGCTCTGCAATCTGAAAAAAACAGCTTAAAGGTGCAAATGAAGAATAATCACAATCATTTTAGGTCTAAATTTTATTAAATATTTTTACATTTTTACCTGAATTACTGATTAAGGGTAAGTCTATATATTGCAAATGATTTGGGTAACGTTTCAAAACCATTCCAATACTTCCCCAACCAGTTAACGTAGTAAGACCTGTGAAATTTTCGTACGATTCTGGTAAGGCAACTGCTTGGACACTACGATCATAAGCCAGATCTTTGGCCAATTTTAGCAATGCTATGTCATTTGCACTTACTCTTCTGAAACAGTAGGATACAGATTAAAATAAAACAAGAATAATTGAATAAATGAATTGAATAATAGAAATACAGGAATATTTTAAACAATTTGTTTCAAAATTACAGATTAAGACCCGGGCTTTCCATCAGGTAAACCTCTAGGTAACTATTTGACAGAGAAGGTTATGTGATGCTTTCTGTGCTGAATAAATGTCATCCCGTCTTTCAATACAAATTTATCTATCATATAGTTATCTAACGGCTAGTGAGACTGACGTATTGAATTCACTGATTGGTATTGACATTTATTCAGCACATAAAATTCCAGATAACCTTATCTGTCAGAAAGTTACCTAAAAGTTTACGTGAAGCTGAAAAGACTAGGCCTTAGAGAATTAACAATAAACATATATCAAAAAACTACGTTCGGAAAAGGGTTGGACTGGTACTCAAAAATGTATCTTATTTGTGATCTTACCCTTTAAATCCAGGATGAATTATCACTCTTCTTACTCTAATAAACTGTCCTTTTTCACGTAAATCAGTAATTCCAGCTCTAACAAAATAATGTTTTCTTAATCCAGTTCTATATGCCATGCAATGTGCTGCAGTCATAATCCATCTTTTATTCAGAACAGATCCGCCACAGATGTGAATCGGATGTCTTCGTCGACCATATTGCAAAGACACTTGATAAGGAAACTCATATTTAACAGCACGTTTCCCACCCACAATTCTCTCTTCTCCTCCTCTTTGGTAATATTTTGTTGCTTAAAAAAGAACAGAAAACATATTAATAGAACTTATATTAAATAAAATTGATAAAAATGGATTTAACTCTAAAATCTTAGCAATGTATTTCTTATAATAATAATAATAATAATTAAGCCTGTCTATCATTGGATGATGCTGAATTGCAAAGAATACAGGCTTCAAGTCAATGATGGTGCTGTAGATTTTTTGAGAGCTCCATGTATTTATTTCTGACAATGTTGATCGACGCCATTCATTCGAAGTTTTCTTGGATTGTCCTCTTCTCCCACTGCTCTGTGGATTGTTTTCCAGTTCATGGAAGCATACCTCGCTAGGAACTCTCTTCTTTTAAGGAAATTATCTCGATATTTTTTTCAAATATGTATTTTCATTCATAGAATTTTAGAATTTAGGTAAAATTAAAGAAAATCTAGAAATTGCAATTTCAATTAATTTGTTTAAAACTTAAATACGAGGGATGTTTCCAAAGTTCTGGGAATTTAGCTATAACTTTTATTATTTTGTTAATTTTCGTTAATATTACAATGTAGTTTTTCAACATAATCTCCATTTAACTGAATACATTTATCCCAACGATAAACTAATTTTTTTAAGCCGTCCTCAAAGAACTTTCCTATTGAGTTTCTATTCTGGTCCCAACAGCCTTGGCACCTAGCGCGGCGAAACCTTGCTAACGCCCAAACAAACATGCAAGATGTCATGAACTTGTCGTGTACCTATCCCTAGGCGCACACTAATTTGACGAATAGTCATTCGCCTGTCCTCTTTCAGTAGGTCTTCGACGGCAGTAATTTTTCTTTCATTTACCGACGTGCTTGGGCGCCCACTGCGTGGATCGTCTTCTAGTGATATTCTACCGGTTAAACAGTACTTTTGGATTCTGCAGACTCACCAAATACTCCTTGCAGACGCTGAATAATTTCTGATGTTTTCATACCTTCTTTCCACAAAAAGAAAATTATTGCTCTTTGAGATTTTGCTGCGTCTTCCATGGTTACAAAAACAGTGCTATGAAAACGCATCTATATCAGTCGAACACCTAAATCAGACTGAACAATATTGCACTAGATAGTTGCATAAACATGTCAAGACTTGTCTGGCACCAATAACATTTCCTATAAGTTCTGCGTAATTTAATTATAGCACAATTCCCAGAATTTAGGAAACATCCCTCGTACATACTAGATATTGTAATAATATTAAGTTGGTGGCAAAGTTCTTCCAAAAAAATAAACTTTCGTATGTAAACGTACTTGAAAGTGACGACATTGTTTTAATAACTTTTATGGGTACTGTAAACCTTTGATACTGTAGATCAATTAGAGTCAAATTGGTAATTTTCTTGCAAAAAAAATATTAAATCTGTAAATATTCTGGAAAAAAGTTTGTGTTAATACAAAAGATATTAAATACAAGTCTTCTTCTTCTTCTTCTTTGGGCACTATCAGTCAGGTTGACTTTTGGCTTCACTCACATAAGCCCTCCATCTCGATCTATTCATTGTCAAGTACGCATTTCGTACAACGCATTAATTTTAACAAAAATATTGCAATTTTTTTTTTAATAATTTCACTTTTTATTAAAAATGTATTCGCAGAATATATTGACTTCAGTATTTTCTTATATACTAACATGTTTAATAATGTGAGATTATAGACATAAATAAACATTTTAATTATGTCTATATATGACATAAATATTATTAAGATCTTATTATGTATAATTTAAACATTAAAAATAATTATGCATTATGTTGACACCTTGATTATTTTGGGTTAAATATTTAAATACTGTTATTAAAAAAGAAATATTTACAAATATAAATCAAACAACATCGTATAATGATGAAAATAGTTTTCATTTAATACCCTACATTTAGAGATGCACAATAAAAATTAATTAATCGATTAATTGGTCATTTGATTAATCGAAATGTTATCATCGTTTTTTGATTAAATTGATAGATAATAATCGATTAAGAAATAAAAAAATATATACACATATACAATCGCCGACAAAAAATCTTAATATTTTATTTTAAAGACTGATAAAAAATTATTTAACCGTTTTACAGTAATACCCCGTTACTCGACTGCCTCTTAGCTCGACGTTTTCGCCACTCGACGTAAATGTCGAGAGTGAGAGTCGGCGGAGCATCGCTATCCGACGCGTGATCGAGTACCGATCACGTGATACATATATTGGTAAACAAAGCAAAATGAACGCATGGCCAGCAGTTCGCGCCTAGATATCTTGACGACAACAACTCAGATTTAGTCCAGCTATGAACTTTTTGTTTTTTGCTTAAATAAGTTATTTATATTTATAATTATGGGTCCAAAGGATAGAAATGCAAGCATAGCTAAAAGGAAAACATATACATATATGTATTTCCTTATATGTATATGTATATATGTACATATGATTCCCTTTATTTCTTATGGAGAAATTCGACTCGCCACTCGTAATTGCTACTCGACGCTTTTTCAGAACGAATTAACGTCGGCTGGCGGGGTATTATTGTATTAGGAAACTATAAAAGTAATGAGGGGTAATGCAATGCCTGCATAAACAAATATTTTTTGTTGTTAATTAAACAGGCTGTAACAATAAATAATGCCCGTTTGAACGAAGACTATATAATATCGCATATTAAGTACGTAAGTTTTAATACAACTAACACATTGTTAAAATTAAATTTTGTCATTAGTTACCCATCTTATGGCGGGTTGCTAACGTAAGAGTTTACTCGTTTACTAGTTTATATGTTGTAGCATACAAAAACAAATGATTTTAACTTTGAGTTAGGGATAAATCTTTCTTTAGCAACTGCCCATTAGAGATTTCTAAACTCCTACAAGTCTGTTTTTGTGCGATAAAATTAAAATGTGGCCGGAAGATTTTGTACGAGCTGCGCTATTATCTGAAGATGTCCGCAGTATCGAAATATCGCTGGTGTTTTGGATGTAGTTAAAAACTCTATTAATTACCCAATAAAGCGTCACCAGCGAACAGCATCGACGAACCACAAGCGCTCGAAACGACTGATTTCTTACCCTGATTGTTCTACGCGATCGTGATTGGTCCTTAACTTTCCTCGCACATCATTTCCAAAAAGATCGAAATTTGATAATTTCATCACGAACTGTCCAAATACGATTGAAGTAACAAGGGTTTGTATCCAGAAGATAAACTTGCCAGGCTTTTCTAGCAAATTATCGAGATGGAAGATTGCGTTTCGCTTGTAAACATTTGAACTAACTGGACGCAAACTATACCAGTATGTTGTGCAAAAATGGGTAGCGGTTGAGTTTAATTCTCCAGATGAGCGAGAACGAGTAATCTGAAGGCCTAGTAATCTAGGGAGTTTATTAAAAAGAAGAGAGAAAAGTCATCTACCGTCCAGTGTTTCAACAATACAACTAAGTAATTTCTTGAAAATAAAATAAAGTTATCGATGAATAATAAATTAATCGATTAATTATTAATTAATCGAAACCAAAAATATATGATTACCGTATTTTTCGGACCATAAGACGCACCTTTTTCCACAGAAAAATCGACTGACAATTGGGGTGCTGATATGGTCCGAAGATACAGGTGCGTTGTTTCAAAAGTGTGCGATATTAGTGTGGAATCAATTCGGAGCGCATAAAACAGAATCAATCAAGAAAATATAATAGAAATGAATACAGAATTAGTAATTTCTGGAGGCCTTACAAGTCAACGACAACCCTTGGGTCGATTAATAAACCATTTAATAATTTTATGCGGGAAAAGTGGAACAAACGAATTATAAAGCAAAATCGCGATGTTACAGCTACGAATGAAACGGACGACAATTTCAAAAGTACCTGGGTAAAATATTCATGGGAAGCTGTAAAAGAAAAGACGATTATAAAGTCTTTTAAGAAATTCGGTATAAACAACGCATTGGATAGTATCGAAGATGACTTGGTTTTTGAAGAGATTGAACGCAATAGTTCAGACGAAAATAATATGAACAATGATATTAACGACACGAGTGATAGTACAGAGACTGAAGATGAACAGAATGTTGCTGGTACAAGTTATTGTAATAATAAATATTCTTTCTAAAAATTGTCTCATAAATTTGGGGTGCGTCTTATCGTCCGAAAAATACGGTAATCGTTTAACTGAAACAAAATAATCGATTATTTCAATAATTCGATTAATCGTTGCCATCTCTAGCCGCCCGCGCAATTTCTAGGGTTAAAATTAAATACATATAAGTTTTTTCAAAAATATTTTATTTTATTTTAAATATTCATTATTACAGTCATTTTATTTGACATGTTCGTTGATAAAGTCGATGAATGCGGATACTCTGGTGTATACAGATGGAGCACCTTTGGATCCACATGGCATCATACCCCAAGAGACGATACCAACTTGAGTAAGATGGTCACCATCCTTAACGACGAGTGGGCCACCAGAATCTCCAGAGCAAGCGGAAACTCCTCCAGTGATTGGGCCAGAGCAGATGTTGGTGTTAGCTAATGGTTCAGAAGATCCAGCAATAGCTTCAAAGTCTTTGGCGCAGTCTGCAACAACAACAAAAAAGTTAAATTAATTGTAACTAATAGTTATTTATGTACTAAGTTTATGTATTTCGCGTACGAGATGTATACAATATTTTTTTCTACAACTTGCACATTCCAGTTCTTTTTCGGACTAAACGGACACGCCTTCAATCCTTGGATTTGGTTCTGTCGCCCCCATCCCGTTGCGATCGTTATGTAGCCCCCATTAGCTGAAGTATAATACATATCAGGTCTGGGAAAAAGTTCGTGGCGTTTTTGCCGATAGACGGGGCCAATTTCAAATAACTCATGAAACACTGATCGCAGCGACACCACTAAGCGCTCGTTGGAAAGGTGACAGTTCGAGCGTCTAAACATCAAAATTTGTGCAGTGGTTGGAAAGTTGTTTGCGTTTGAAAATGGAGAAAAATAATGAATAATTGCGCTATATTTTGCAATATTATTACGAGAAAGGGAAGAACGCTGCGCAGGCTTGTGAAAAAAATTGTGCTGTGTACAGTGAAGGTACTTTATCAAAATCTGCTGCGCGGAAATGGTTCGCTCGCTTTCGTTCTGGTAATTTTAATATGAAAGATGACTCACGCTCTGGTCGTTCAATCAGTGAATAAGCTGATGAAATTCTTGAAAAAGTCCAGCAAGATAGGCATATCAGCAGTGTCCATATTAGTACGGAGCTAGGCATTGACCACAAAACTGTTTTGAACCATTTACGGAAAACTGGCTACGAAAAGAAGCTCGATATATGGGTTCCTCATGAGTTGAGCGC
Organism: Liopterus haemorrhoidalis; assembly: GCA_963971575.1. NCBI lineage: Eukaryota > Metazoa > Arthropoda > Insecta > Coleoptera > Dytiscidae > Liopterus > Liopterus haemorrhoidalis. Next base: position 42,924,819 of record OZ020619.1, read on the forward strand.
GAAAAACATGATAGACCGAATTAATATCTGCGATGCGCTGCTGAAACGCATTGAAATCGAGCCATTTCTGAAACGTGTCATAACTGGTGATGAAAAATGGATCACGTACGACAATCGGAAGCGTAAAAGATCGTGGACAAGGGATGGTGTGTCGTTACAAGCCTTCGCGAAGCTAGGGTTGACGTCGAACAAGGTGATGCTGTGTGTGTGATGGGATTGGAAGGGAATCGTCCACCATGAGCTACTTCCAGTTGGTCAGACGATTGATTCTCAATTCTACTGTGGACAACTAGAGAGATTACGCCAGGTAATTGAAAGAGAACGGCCCGAATTGAATAATAGGAAAGGTGTTGTCTTTCATCATGACAACGCAAGACCCACTTCTTTGATGACCCGGCAAAAATTGCGAGAGCTTGGTTGGGAAATTTTGTATAGTCCAGACATAGCACCCTCTGACTATCACCTATTCCGATCTCTGCAGAATTCTCTCAATGGAATTAAGCTGGTTTCAAAAGAAGCCTGTGAAAACCACCTGATTCAGTTTTTCAACCAGAAACCACAGAAGTTCTTCACCGGTGGCATCATTGCTCTACCCAAAAAATGGCGAAACATTGTTGATAATAATGGGACATATTTGGTTTAAATAAATTCATTTTCACACTGTAACAAAACCAGTTGAATTTTACTAAAAAAACGCAACGAACTTTTTCCCAGACCTGGTATTATGCTTATGGAAAGTGTGAAATAATGAAACCCTTATGAGATTTTTTTAACAGTTACCATAAATATGCCTGTTATGCACAAAAACAAGTGAAATATAGTAGTTTTTTAATAGTCGTAGGAAAAAAAATATATTTACCTTCATAGCTGATGAGTGGCATATCAACCATCTGTAAGTGATCAGGCATATGTGGAATGGCAGTGCCGCTTGTACTTCCCCATCCAGTGAGAGTACACTGTCCAGTTGGAAGGGAGTCCTTTACTGGAAGAGTGATGGCTTTAACCAAAGCTCCCATTTCCAGAGGTTCCTCTAACTCCAAAAGAGCGATATCATTGGGATTGACACCACTGAAATAGAAAAATGGTTGAGAATTAATATTATATGTGTTGTTCTTGTGTACTGGTATAAAAATATTCTATATCACACTAAAATAGGTGATACTTTATAACTTATTGGATAGACCAGGGGTTCTTAAACTTATGTAGTCCGAGGACCCCCTCATAAACAACTTTTTTTTTTGCGGACCCCATCCCAACCCTAGGCATTTTACGTCGTTCTTGAGACTTAATTTCTGGCTCAATAATCTCATAGGCATTACGTTATAATAAATATTGATAAAAATGTATCGCTGGTTATTTTAATAAATGGTCTTGCGCATTTTTAGAGATGAACATTTTTATTAGCATATAGAATAAAAAACATAAAATGAATAAAAATAGTAGTAAAAAGAATTAAAAAAGTTACAAATTATGGTCAAATATTGGTCAAAATAGATCTTATTATAATATGAATTCTGTAAATAATTTGCAGTTGAATAAAAATAACTAAATTTTTACTAATTATTGTTTAGTTATGTCAATAACTAGTTGGGTAACAACAAATACAAAAAGTCTTGACCATGTAGAATTTTTCTTAAATGAGTTATTTGAATAAAATCGAAAAGTTGGGGGATGTAAAGTTAATCTCAAAATTGTTTCACGGGCCCCAATTTAAGAACCGCTGGTATAGACCATTATATTATTATTGTATTTTTTAGTACCTGATGAAGCAAGTTAAATTTGAAATATTAAATACTTTTTAAAAGTATTTGATATTTCTATAATAATGTATTTCGAATACTTTAAATGTATTTGAAATACTCGGGAAATATTTAAAGTACTAGGAAATATTTGAAATATTTGAAATACTAGGGAAATATTTGAAATATTAAGAAATATTTGAAAACCCAGAAAAATATTTGAAATAATAGGGAAATATTTAAATTATTTACAAAGGCAATATTTGAAATACTAGGAAAATATTTTAAATACTAGGAAATAATTAAAATACATATGTACTAGGGAAATATTTGAAATACTAAGAAATATTTAAAATACTAGGAAATAATTGAAATTTGTACTAAGAGAATATTTGAAATGCTAGGAGAATATTTGAAATATGTACTAGGGCAGCGTTTCCCAAAGTGTGAGTCGCGACCGGCACCGGGCCGCAAAAAATTTATGCCGGGTCGCGAAAAAAATTGTAAAAACACAAAAAAGATTTTTTTTGTACATATTATTATTTTTTACGTCAGTTAATCACTAGAATAGTGTGTATTTGTGCTCTTTATTACTATACTATATTCTTTATTGCTATACTATACTCTTTATTACTATACTATATTCTTTATTACTATTTATTACTCTTTATTACTATAAAGCTACTGCTTTAAAGTAAAATTTGTTTTGTAAATAAATGTTTTTTTTTTTCATAATCTGGGTCGCGAAAAATTTTAAAACCTCGTACCGGGTCGCGGTCAAAAAAGTTTGGGAACCGCTGTACTAGAGAGATATTTGAAATAGTAGGGGAAAATTTAAAGTACTAGAAAATTTTTCAAATATTAGGAAATATTATAATTATTTACTAATTACTAACTGCAATGGAACAATCTAAGGGCGTATATCTAATGTTAATCCGAATAACTTAATAATCTTTATATATAAAAGAGAATATTTGTGGATATGTCCGGAAATTCTAACCCACTTCCAGATATGGTACCGAGTTGAAATTTGGCATACAGGTAGAAAATGACTTCATCATAACTAGAAAAATCGAAAATCTCAAAAAAGTCCCATTAGAAACGAGAAATTAATAATTTGGTTTTTAATTATATTGGACCATTGGAATATCTATTAAACTGTTAGTGAGAACACGGGACTTTCCCTTCAATAGTTGGTTGTACAATTATATTGAGATCGGGAGTGTTCGGTCAAAATCGTAAATGGCTCAAATATGTAGGAGTGGGGACGCATTTAATCTCGGTAGTTCGTGCGGGCAACATCGCTCTGAGTACAGTCGGTAGAAAATCTAGCAATAGTAAATATGCCTTTTAAAAGTAAGTTAAATGGTCGCGCTATTACTAGCCAAAGTCGCGAAATAGTTTCTTATATTTTGACTTTTATGAGGCTGGGGAACCTATTATTCCTTTCAAATCAGTTTTTGCTTGAGTGGCTGCTGCAACAGGCAACAAGAATTTCAAAAAAAAAAAAAAAACTAAATCTATCAAGGTGAACCCTCGAAATTTTCGTCACCTATAAAAAGTGTACAAAAGGATCGTACGAAAAGAAATATAGACGATTTTGATAAAGGAGTTTTAAAGAAAACTATATTAGACCTGCATACAACAGAAAAAATAGTACCTACTCTGTCTACTATTTTACCAAAATTTTAAGATTTCACGGGATATGACGGAGATCGGGAGACACTCCGATGGGAGAATTAGTATAGGCATCTTTAAAACAGTTTGTGGCCTCCAGAAATATGACATTTCGCCTTGAAAACGCTAAAGAATTATCTCACTTAAATTATTTGTGAACAAGCACATATTTATACAGTGGTAGAGTAAAACAAAAAATATATAATTAGACCATACTAAAACTATTCGCACCAAATCTAATTTGAACCCATTCCGACATGGGCCCGGTCTAAACCGGCTACGGCTGTATTTTTTCCGGTAGCGAAGCATCGGGTACACTGCTAGTAATGATATAATTATCAATCTTACCCTTGGTAGTCAGGATGAACAATGGTATTCTTGACTTTGTAAGATTTGGCTGAGGCACGAAGACTGGTAATTCCAACCTTTACATAATAATGGCCAAAAGGTATATGTGGGACTTCCGTGATACAATGTCCAGCGGTCAGCAGCCAACGCTCGTTAAGAATTGAAGCTCCACAGACATGTGAGTGAATTAATGAAAGTCCGTACTGAAGAGAAGCTTGATGTGGGAAATCCTTTATATCAGCATCTTTTCCTCCAACAATTCTTCCCCCAAAAGGAAGAGCTAAAACATAAAAATTAGCTCAAATAAAAAAAATTAATTATTGCTTTTATAGCAACTTTTGTTAAATAATTTTTTTCAAAATATTTCTCTGTTGTGAAATATTCGCAAAAATCTTAAAATCGACACGAGTAAACTCCCATTTCTAGTAAACCGATTTTTACTAATAGTTGATCAACTCGTGCCATTGATGTCAAAAGCTTAAATATGAAGTTTCATAAAAATCCTTTCAGCCGAATTCGCTCTTAGACCGGGAGCTCATGACATTTTTGGTGTCCGATTTCATACAGCATGCCTTTTGGAGGAGAGAATATTTACCCTGTGACAACAAAAAAGGGATGGTACTAAACCCCGGCACGCTTTCCGGTCATAGGGAAAATTGCATTTCCACTTGCACAAAATTTTTGTGTTTTTCTCTGATTTAATATTGCTTGCCCTTTTGTGAAAAGAAAGTTATAACAAATTTAAATTCTTTTAATTATAGGCATGCTGTATGAAAACGCGGAACATCATATTTTTTTATTACAAGATCACATGACCGTTTGAGTCCTTTGGGACCCTCCGAATCGCATGTATATATTTAAAAGACTTTAAATTTGTTATAACTTTCTTTTGACAAAAGGGCAAGCAATATTAAATCAGAGAAAAGCACAAAAATTTTGTGTTTAAGTGGAAATTCAATTTTCCCTATGACCGGAAAGCATGCAGGGGTTTAGTAACGTCCCTTTTTTGTTGTCACAGGGTAAATATTCTCTCCTCCAAAAGGCATGCTGTATGAAATCGGAGACCAAAAACTGTCATGAACTCCCGGTCTATCTGCTCGTGTACACAGACAGACAGACCGACAGACATCATACTAAAAATAGTCAAAACGTTATGTAGGGACCTCAATTCGTGGAGATCCATCGAAATGTCAAAATCGGTATGATCACAGTACCTCCCTTATATATGTTGGCGGTCGGTAAAAATATAGAAATATAATCAGCTATAAAATATCAATTTTAATAAAGACTTAATTCAATAATAAACATTTAAATTATTATTTTAAAACGTTTGACTTTAAAATTAAAAAAATACAGCCTATTGTGGCTTTTTGCCTTGGGGTTCCAAAGAAATAGTATTTAAACTATAGGGTTCCGCAGATGTAAGAAGATTGAAGACCACTGGTATAAGGTAATAAAAATAGAATGTACGCCTATCTGTACATGTCCTTGGAAATAAGTTTGATAACTAAATGTGTCTGTCAAGTATTACATAACGTTGAGGAATTAATGATCGCACTTTATATACCTATCTACGGCTTTAAGATATTATATATTTAAAATAATTACATAAATTCAGAATATATATGTTGAAAATTAATTACACTGGCTTTTTAAAAAATAAGACATAAATTATCTTAAAATAATTAATATAAAAGTCTAAAGAATGAACTGCTTTATTTTATCTTACCTTGTACGGAGGCAACTGCTAAAACACAAACCAAGGCAAATTTAAACATTTTGCTCGATTGATTAAAAACAAGAAATCAACCACTATTTATATGTAATGATAACAATCTAAATTAATATTTAACACGTGTTTTAATCTTGTCTTTTTATCAGTTAAAATCTTTACAAATTTCCCAGGTAATCTAATCTAGATATAGTTTTTTTTTTGCGTATGGAGTGATTTGAATTAGACCTTTGTTTTAAAAGGACCTTATAAAGTACAAAAAAAAAATATATTAGTGATCGAAGATAAAAGATATGAAGAATACAAATCAATTAGAGATAATTTAGGAAATTTTATTTTGATTTCAATCTATTACTTTTAAGGATATCTTATCTTTGGAAAAAGTATCTAAAAAACCAAAATAATAATTCAAAAAAGTTCAAATTCTATATTTACATTGCAAGTGTATGTGTACCAGTGACAGGATTATTAAAGTATAAAGTTGTCTCGTAACTTGTAGTGGTGGGGGTAAATAGAGAGGCTACGCGTCATCCGTATGCTAACGGGACGTCATTGTTTATCATATATGTTATATGCACGTGAAGTTTGATTTTTTGCTATAAATATAAAAATATCGTATGATTTTTAATGTTTTAATTTCGTTTTTCTTCGAAAGGAATATTTTTTAGTTCTAAATAAATTTTCTTACATTAATTTTTGATGTGAAGAGAATAATAATACTAATATGTATTCATCAAATTGAAATAATGCATAGAACAAATAAGATTTGTTTTCTTATAAACAATTTTTATTGTATATACAATAGAAAAAACTATATAGTTTTTTCTGTTAAGATAAGATTTATAAAGGAATTATTTTAAACTTTTTAGTACCAGTTTTAACCCAGAAACACCCCCTAAGAAAGAAAATTTTGAGATACCATGCTTATATTTGAACCCTTCTTCTACTCTATTGGGCTCAACAGCGCTATGAAGTGACGCTAAGCGGAATATAACTGAACTAAGCGAAACGAGTAATAGTTTATTGTTTACATCTGGTTTACATGTGTTTTCTCGTGTAGTTTGTATTGCTTTTAAAAGTTAGTGTTGCAGTTTGTTTGTTATATTAACTTTGGATAGCAATTATTATTCTTTTTTATATTACTTTATGTTATAATGAGTTATTATAACACAAATTGGTGTGTGTTTGGCTGTCACTCTAGAAAAGGAAGTAACAAAAATATTTACTTCCACTATTTTCCAAATGAGAAACAATTTGTGACCTGTTAATAAATTTGGTGCTGTGGAAGTGATAATAACAAACTAGTATTTATTAAACAAATTAAATAAAAAACAAACACTAAATTATAAAAATCCTTCTCGAACATAATTAAATATCTACCCGGGTAATTTTAATGCAGAATTAGGGCAAGCGGTCTCAAATTCTGTACGCAGCTTTTCTAATACATTTTCACTGAACTTTCAGTGCCTGCTTTTGTTTTTAATCAATTTATTTAGGCAAGGAGTTTCTAACAGAGGTTTCGGTTCATACTTTTGTAAGACAGGTTTCTTAAAAGTAGACCACAGGCATTTTAAATCTGTGCTGGTTAATATTTCCATACTCAATATATTGTTTCTGGAACAAAAAGTAAAACCAACAGAAACCACACAAAAAAAAGATAAATCAAATATTTCACAATCAATCAATGCCCTGATCTTGGCTTCTTTCATTTTGGTTTGTTAACCACCTGGCACAAAATAATAGGATAGCTGAAATGTGTTTGCATGTAGTTCCTGCTTTACATGTGCAGGACATATTTAAAACTTCAACATCATTACTAAATTTTAATTTCCCAGTGACTTCGTGAGGTGGTGTTCTCAAACTGCTTGTTTGTAAACATAACCCACATATGTCGACATGCTCATCATTTTTGTCCAAAATTCCGCACAACATAAGATTTCCGGCGTTTAACAACTCTTCTCCTTCAACTACACACCTAGAAGAAGGTGTTGCACTTAAAAAAATTAAATAATTTAATAAGGATAGCTGTTTATTATCCATTGCAAATCGATGATTTAACATGTAAACAAATATGGACAACTTTCACATTACTCGTTTCAATCAGCTGTTCACAGCGCTCGTAGCGCCGCCATCGGGCATTGTTGTATCCAATTGTACCAAAGTTTGTTAAAATACGTCCAGCTGTTTTTAAAAACAGATATAACCTCCAATTTTATTAATTACTATGTTATTATAGCAATTTGTTTTTTTATTTTTATTTAAATATACCTAAAATTATATTTGTATTCGATTTTATTGTTATTTATTAACTATTAATACAAATACACATCACCTTAAATTTTATATAAATCAATATAAAATTTCCTTAGGTTTTTATTTATAATTTTTTCAGTAGAAGTGTCTTGAAATAAATGTCTATTATGAAAATAGTCAATAAAAATATTTAAAAACGTGCAACATCTATATTAATACTGTATACTAGTTTGAACTACGCATACGTGTGACGTATTCCCTCTCACGCTCTATTGGTCAGAAGTTACCAGACAACCTTTACTTTAATAGTCTTGTACCAGTGATGGTTTTTGCGTTTGATGCATATTTGCGTAATCCCCAAAAAAGAGCGAAAATAATATTTTATTTAAGAAGCATATATTGGAGGCTATATTTCACGAGGATGAGGTTTACCACCCGAGCCACAGGCCCGAGTTGTAATCCGGGTTGGAATTCACGTCATCAAGATAACTTACCATCAGCTGATTGTAATCTACTACAATGTTTAAAATACTATTATTTATTTAAAAGGTATTATAATTTGTAACTTATCTAATTCTTGTTAATACTATTTTTATTCATTTTATGTTTTTTATCCTATATAGTAACAAAAATGTTCATCTCTATAAATGCGCAAGACCATTTATTAAAATAACCAGCGATACATTTTTACCAATATTCATTATAACCATAGACAAGATTATAACGTAGTGCCTATGAGATTACTGAGCCAGAAAATAAGTCTCAAGAACGACGTAAAATACGTAGGGTAGGGATGGGGTCCGCAAATAAAATGTTGTTCAAGAGGGGGTCCCTGGACTACATAAGTTTAAGAACCCCTGGCCTATAGTATCGTTTATGGTAAAGTAGGTCTAGTTTTATAATTTTCAGGATCCCTGAATTTTATAAATACAATACTTAAGATCAAGCATAACCATTTGATAATAAGTCCCTAAAAACATAAATGATTAAAACTCTATAAATATTGATCCTACGAAAATTTGATTTGCTCCAACGTTTTCAGAAAATCTTTCCGCAAGCTGAAACCAAAAAATCAAAATGTAATGTAAATGACATTTAATAATGACATGTTAATTAACATAGAATATTAAATGTAAGTATGATTTACAATAGTTAGTTAAAAAAATTTGGCGCACAGCGACAAAGGCTATTTGCGCTGATTTACAATAACTTAACTACATGGCTAAAAGACCGATTCAATCGATAAAGTTACTAGATGATAAAATCTAGTTCCGTTTAGAATAGTGTATAGTAAGCAAAATAGTAAAAATCTACAACATTTTTTATTAAATCCTTGTTTACAATTTTGAAAATCTCGCTGAGTTTTAAGTTGGTATCAAACTATTTACTTTTCAGAAGTTGGCAATATTAGTTTTCTACGGTTCCTTTTGATTTCGGAAAGTGTTGTGTTAAATAACAAAAATGGTATGTAAAGTTTTCTTTGAATATTTATTTAATCTTCGGATAAAACTGTTTTATTAATGTTTTAAACAATTAAATAAAACATTGTGAATTATTTGATATGTATATTTTTGGGCTTTAAATGGGTTTTTATATAAAATTTGACGTTTGAAGATGTGTGTTAATTTTGACATTTCCATATTTTAGGCCAAACGTACCAAGAAGGTAGGAATCACCGGTAAATATGGTACCCGTTATGGTGCCTCTTTACGTAAAATGGTTAAGAAAATGGAAATTACCCAGCACTCCAAATATACGTGCTCCTTCTGTGGCAAGGTAAATAACCTAACATTTCTAGGTTAGGGCATGCAACATCTTAGTTCGTTTATTAAACATTTGTTGAAATAGTTTATTAGTTAACCCATATATTATGTACTTAATGAAAGCATTGTCAGTGAAAAGTAGTTTATATTAACATGATTTTTGTTTGAAATCAATCCGTAACAAGACTGTCGTAAAATCAAGTTGATTGTTTGTTGTAATAAGTGTTCTCATCTTGCTATTATTAGTTATACTTTAGCTGTTTATATTTTTACAAGATTTATGTTGTTTATATTTATTTTATCATGTATTTTTTGTTTTGAAAACAATTGTTTCTCATTTCTTTAGGATGCCATGAAGAGAAGTTGCGTAGGAATCTGGTCATGCAAACGCTGTAAGCGTGTTGTAGCTGGAGGTGCTTGGGTATACACAACAACAGCTGCTGCTTCCGTAAGATCAGCTGTCAGACGTCTGCGTGAAGTTAAGGAGCAGTAATTTGTTTACTTTATTATAAGCTAATAAAACAATAAATCACATTTTTTATTTATTAAAATTTTCACCTTTTTAACCCAAATAATTCAAATTGTTTAAGCCTGCGGTTCATCGAATATCTGGTGAGCGAAATTAATTCAATATGGATGAGCGCATAAGTTTAGAGAGTACCAAAAATGAGATTTAAAGGATTTCGGATTTAATTTTTGGACCATTGTTCGATTGTTGAAATTCAACCGATCATAATTCAATGGAACACAGTTTTAAATCAGTTCTTCTTCAGTAAAAACTACTTTAGTGGAATTATCCCAGCATAATGTCACGTTCCGAATAACACTTGCAAGTCTATAGTATGTTTTAAAAGTTAGCGTTAATAAAAGTCAAGAAATCCAAATAAGGGTAAGTAATTTATGTATTTCTTACTACCAACCCTGTATAGTGAATTTTTAGACGAACCGAAACTAGAACGAAAAACATTGTAACGTAAGCGTAAACCGGAACGAAATAAATTACAGATCGACTCTCTGGTTTCAATATATAATTTTGTAAAAATTTATTATAATAAAAATTATACATTAAATTAAAATACAAAAATTACTTGTTAATTAAAAAAATATTAGGCAAAAATGCCTATCTCACTCGATAATATAAATACATAGCATTTAAAAGCACTGTAAAAATTACAACAAAAAAATGGAGTATGTCAAAAATAGAGATCTCTTAAGTATACAATTGCACTAAGTCTTCCTTTTTGCAATTTTAATATTATGAAACTTGTCTTTTAATAATTGTTCATTTTCATAAGACAATTCAGTCTTTTTATATTTATTTTTTGATTTATTTAAAGGTTCATTTTCTGTATTTATCCCACATTTCTGATATTTCTTTTTATTCTTTAATATTTTTTCTAAACTTTTCTCAATATCTTTATCCTTCTTTTTCTTTTCCTTTTGTTCTTTAATTATTGGAGATTCACGACTTGACCGTACACTTCGAGGAGACATTTGTGTACCTTGACTTACGCATTGTGACTTTGAACGAGAATTCTGTAAAGTATCAATACTATGATTTAGTTCAGTCATTTCAATATCATAAGCAGATAGAGTTTGTGTTGCTATTTCTCTAACATTAGCTTGTACACCAACATCAATACTAGTTTTACTTTGTTTGCTTCCACGATTCTGTTGCGTTCCATTTGATACACCGGAATTTAAAGATGATTGTACAGCTAGATGCGATAACTCAGGACAGAAAGAAGAAATTGATGATTCATCTGATACTTTTTTAGTTTCATGATAACTGTCCTCGGAATTTGTTTTGTATCTTTCACTTCTCCGGTAATCAGCTTTTGATCTACGATGCTCTTTTTTATGTATACTTTTTCTACTTGATCGACTCTCCTTATCCGATCTTGAATACGAACGTTTGTCTGACTTTTTCGATTCAGCTTCATCAGTTGATAATTCTTCGATATGTAACCCTTTTCGTATTGATTTCATTACCATTTCATCGTTTATATTTCTGGTTTGTCCGCTTACAACTAAATTAAATTTACTTTCACTTATTGTTAATGATACATTTTCATCTTCGCTTATTTCACTTTGACCAGGAATAGTGAATGGAACTACTAGTTTACCGTTGGAGAATAAGTTATTGAATTGTTGTCCGTCTAGTCCTGCGTTTGCAGTTCGTCGTTTAAGGTTTGGTACGATTGTAGACATATCTTGATTGCCTTTTGCTAATACGTTTAATAAATGCGTTCCCAGTTGACTGTCTAACGAAGTTGAGCTCTCTCTTCTTGAAAATAAAGGACCTGTTTTACTTACTCTTCTACTTGAAAACTCTCTATGTCTTCTTCTTCTGTGTCTATGTCTTCTTCCGCTATTAACTTTTCTAGTTGTTTTTAATTCAGCAATCTGTACACTTAATTGGCTATCAACTGAATTTCTTCGAGATTCGACTGAAACTCTTCGTACACTAAAACTAATTTCGGAATCCATTGAGTTTCTACGTTGACTGGATACTGAACCCGTAGCTGCACCCGTTAAAGCTCCTCGTCTATTGACAAGTTTTGGTAAAGCTGCTGCCCATGTTGAGCTTAAGTCATTGCTGCCCATTGAATTAAGTTCGAAGTTAAGACCTACCGGGTCTGTATGAGTATTGTGGAGGCTTATGGAAAGACGTCCAGCATGATATAACATTTTACGTTTAGCAAATGCTTGCGCTATTACTTTGTGTTTTTGAAGTTTTATTGGTTCTTCGACTTCACAGTCAAATTTTCTACAAAAAAAAAAAAATTAAATTATTTTATTTTATGCATTATTAACAAAAAAAATTTAATGAAGTGTGAATTTTCACACATTTCAGGGTTTCGCAGGTATATAATAAGTGAAGGCGGAATGCTGAGTGTGTAGGACAAATTTTGCTTTGTAGTAATCACGGCAAAATGAACGATATTTTTAAAATAATTTATCATCTGTTAATCTAAGAGATTTAAAAACAAATTTTATGTTAAAATATTTTTTTGTTAATTTAAATCGAATACCTAATACCATTATTTAGGTATCTAAATATGTGCAGTATTTTTTATATATAGCAAGGTTGATTAAGATTTTGAAAATTGCGCCTATGGCTTCCATTGGTTGTTTTAAGTCCCTCTGGTTTCGTATACATGACACATAGAATGAAAATATAATTCCAACAATTCCAAGTGGTTATTAAATTTACGCTCTTAAAAATTAAATGCAACATTTGCCAAAATATAACTAGAATTTTGACAAAATAATTTACACAAAATAAAAATGGAAAAAAAAAACAAAAAATAAAATTGTCTCCTATGCCCGGGAGTGAACCCTAGTTTGCTGCGTAGCAATCTAACCATTAAACCAGGATACACCTTCTAGTATAGTTTGTTACATAACTATAACTTTTGTACATCGTCAACCAAAAATCAAAAAATGTGTTATTTTCTGAAAACATAATCTGATCAAAAATTCCTGTTGTACTATTCCGGTTCACACCAATGTACATTACTTAGAATTTTTTCTGATTTTTGTTTAAACCATCTGGGCTACAGGGTGTGGGACAAAATTTTTTTGCACAATTTTGACAAAAATCGCGTCAAAATAATTTATTTTAAAAATGAAATTTTTATCGTTAATCCACGTACTAAGGGCTTTCATTTGATACCCTACTCAGAATTAAAAAAAAAAAATAAATTCAATGAACATATATTTGTTTATATTTGGGGGGGGGGGAGTATGTTTTTTAGATTTTTGAGTATTTTTCCTATGTGCGGGTCAAACAACGGGTATGCTTTATAAGCATGCCAAATTTCAACTCTCTAGGTTTAGCCGTTTGGCTACAATTTTTACCGAACAGACAGACGACAAAATGACTAAGTTTTTTTTTTGGTCATACCTACAAAACCCTAAAAATTGATGTGAAGTGTGTATTTTTAAACATTTCGAGGTTTTGTAGATATCTAGTAAGTATGGATTTATGCATAACTAATTATCAAGTAAGTATTAATATTTTTTTGCCAAATTTTATTGTCACGGCTTATGATGAAGAAATTAGTTAAAAGACAAAAAATTACCTTCGTATGAATCTTATCCATGCATCTACAGTAGAATGTGTCCAAACCCATGAAGACATAACAATTCCTGCTGCAAAAAGTGCTAATAAATGCAACTGAAGCATTGAAACGCTAGGTCTTGAATCTTGTTTACAATGTATCCAATCAGAATGACTGTTTGTCAGGCGACACCTAAATAATTTCAATTAAAATGTTGCTTTAACACATAAAATAAAAGAAATCTTACATGATATATGACCGAAGACTATCCCTCCATTGTGCTTCATTTATAAAATTGTAGATATTGCACACAAAAGTTGTTATCCCAAAAACGATAATAAGTAGTGAAAATAAACCCATTCTAACGATTGTAGAACGTATTTTACTACTAGCTCTTGCAGAGATAATTTCACGACTGTCAATTTTTAATTGTATCAAAGTAAGTAGTCCTAAAAATAAGTTCAATTTAAGTTTCTTTCTTTGGACTTTTCTACATACTTACATAAATAAATCCTAAATGTATGCAATGAAAAGTTTTTTATGAGTATTTTGTTTATCGTAAGTATGTAATATTTACCTCTGATTAAAAAATAGCCCCCAACTATTAGTGCTGCCCCTAGTGGTCCTAAAAGTAGTCCAGCTCGAGCTGCGGGATTTACATGTCCTACAAAACATATTCCAGTGATACTGTCGCCATCTATTTCCCCTAATGCCATTGTTGTTATTGTCAAAACAAGAGGAAGAGACCAAGCTACCAAATGGAAGTAGGCTTTTTTACGATCTATTCTTTCTTGAATTTTTCCTACAAATAAAACAAAGAATTTAATAATTACTGACATAATTTAATAGAGGGTCAGTTGCACAAGATTGTACACAAACAAATTGTGATACCTAAATCAGTAGGTATATGCACGATGCACCTTGTTCGAAGTTCGAATGTCCGCTGTATTATTTTAATTTAATAATAATTTGATATAAAAAACTTACCTAAGGCTTGAAAGCTCATATGCCAGGCGTAGGTCAAAATAACAAACCAAACCATTCCAGCCATTAAAAAATAATAAACCAACACAAAGACGATAGGACATGATAAATTTTCTCCAGCGCTCGGTTCTGATTTTCTCAATGTTCCATCTTTACGACATACAATATCATCTCTAGAATCTGGTCCATAAAACTGGGCCAACCAACCAATACAAGAAACTAAGTAGCAACAATTTATATAAAAAATAACCAATGCTGGATACTTGTTGGCTGATTTCCAATCAACCATAAATGTTGCAACGGTGAATAAATTAAACAAAAGACAAACTCCAGCGCCCCATAGAACTAATTTGTGAATTTGTTCATGTTCGCTGTCGGTATATAAAGAATCTTTGCATTGTAGACCACAGCCTTCGACATCTAAAAATAAATACGTTAAATAAAGAATATGTATATATAATATAATAATACCTTCGTAATACCAAGAAGGTGAATCTGTTTGTACCAGAGGTTCTAAACATTGTCCAGAAACATTAAATTTTAGTTCGTGAACATCATTTTTACATTTTGGTGGAAACAGTCTTTGATCTTCACATTTCATGAACTCGGGGAAGAATGTAGTATTATATAAAATTTTACACGGATTTAGAATAATTCTACACATCTCTTTCGAAGGTAAGTCAACTTTACCGTTTTCACATTTCGGCATGTATAATGAGCAAAGAAACGGCTGAATAACTGCCCAACATTTAGGTATGAACCGCAACACTTGATATAAATACAATTTTTCTTGAACAATTTCCTGACTATTTAAATCAGTTAGATCTAAAGTTGTTGAAGTGTATGGTAATTTAGCTCCCATACAAGTACTATAGTTTAACGTTTGGCATTTAGCATTACGCTGGCAGTACTGTAGTTTTATTTTAGAAATAGAGTCTCCTGGAAATCTATCGTAGTATATATTGTCTTTGCTTCGATGTCGTGATATATGAGATTCCGTAAACCATTGTTTAGGTTCATGATGAATTAAACGAGGCACTAAATCAGTTGTTGATGATACATTTGTTTCTATTTTAACAGTTGAAATATCTTCAGTTTTGTTTTCATTTTCTGTTGTTTCTTCTAAATTAGCTGTCATGGATATTACAAAACTTATATTAAAAACAATAACCAATATTTTTAGCATTTTTGTTAGTAAACACGAGTTTGAACACATATATTATTAATAAATAACTAAGAATAAACCCGCCAATTTTTTAAATCATATTTTATAATAAAAATAATTTGCATTGGTTGTTTGTTGCTTTATAAACATTTTTAACAATAGTGTAATTAATTGAAACAAAAGATACACAAACACATGTTGTGAGAAAGAGATGCTAAATCTGGAGACCACCCACAGTTTTAAAAGCTAGTGAATCCTTGTAAATAAGAAGACATGCTGGACCACACACATTTCAGATAATTATTTAAAATAAAAATAAATTTCAGCAATAATACATAAAATAATTTAATCAAAACATTATATTATACATAAATATAATTAAAAAACAGTTAAAATTTGCTAATTTTGTCAGTTTTGTATGTTTTTAAAGTAAATAAAGTTTTGGCAGTATTTTATAATTTACTGTCTAGTCTTTGGAATATAAATAGATTTCTGATTATATATGAATTTTTATTAATAAAATATTTCGTTGAAAATAGATATTTTTGGCAAAACTGTACATTAGACTCCGTTCATCGTATTAACAAATTTATTAAATTGTGTTTTTGAGAGTCCCAAATATTTGTCCCTTGCCTCCCTTTTGTAAGTTTTAAAAAACCGGCTCCTATATGCGCATGTTTTTTGTACTTTTAAGCCAAATGTAATAAATATTTGAAGTAAACGAACATTTTTGTAGGATATGCATGTACAGTTAAAGCAGGTCTTGGTTTAGCCTTGGTCATGTACGAGATATTTTGCAGAGTTTAGACGTTTTAACAATAATTAAATATACAATATTGTTAGTAAAATTGTGAACAATATTTTCTTGTTATAATATAGTTTTAGATATATATTAAAATGGTGAGTTTTTACGTATTTGTATGTTAATAACAATATTATTTTTGATATCTTAATATTCTTATCTCAACAACTGTCACACCCAGTGAGTGATGATTTATTAATAAACTTTTTAATTATTAATAATAATTGAAAAGTATATAATTAATTCACTTTTCTAAATGTCAGATTCTTGGCAATTTATAATGTATAGTTTAAAATTAGGACAGAAAGTTGTCTAACCTATATTCTGTCAAGAGTTATTTTGTGTTAATTATTTATTTATTTTAGACTGACCAACAAATGGATTGTGCATTAGATTTAATGAGAAGGTTACCTCCTCAACAAATAGAAAAAAATCTTAGCGATTTAATTGATCTAGTACCAAGTTTATGTGAAGATTTACTTAGTTCCGTAGATCAACCTTTAAAAATCGCCAAAGATAGAGAAACGGGAAAAGATTATCTATTATGTGATTACAATAGAGATGGAGATTCCTACAGGTAAGCTTCAACAATATTTTTTTAAGTTTGTTGGCAAAATATTTTATGACTCATACTACATACAGGTTGTGTCAAACTGTAAACTATATCTAAGTATTTTATTTCAATATTAAATTACAGATAAAAACAATATCGCCATTTTTTTATTAGTATTTGTTTTATATTTATTTATTTTAGATCTCCATGGTCAAATACATACGATCCTCCATTAGAAGATGGTTCTATGCCGTCAGAAAGATTAAGAAAATTAGAAGTAGACGCTAATCATGCTTTCGATCAATATCGTGAGATGTATTTCGAAGGCGGAGTCTCATCTGTGTATCTATGGGACCTTGATCATGGTTTTGCAGGTAAAATATTTTAAATATTTATTTAATAGTGTTTCCATGGATTAATTATTTGTTTTGAAACAACGGCAACTTTAATTATTAAGGGCTGGTTTCTGAAAGCTTAGTTAACTATAACTAAAGGGTTAGAAAATTGTTGCTATGGTTACTTATGGGATTGTTATATTGTAACCAAGTTTAACCAAAAGATTAAACCCGGCTAAGCTTTCAGAAACCGGCCCTATGTGTTTACAATTTTAATAATAATAAAATATTTATTTAGATAAAATCCTTATAATTACAGTTTCATGACAAAAATAAATCTAATTATACAATTGTTTCGCAGGTGTTATTCTTATAAAGAAGACCGGAGATGGTTCTAAAAAAATTAAAGGATGTTGGGATTCAATACATGTGGTCGAAGTTCAAGAGAAATCATCTGGGCGTAATGCGCATTACAAGTTGACCTCAACGGCCATGCTTTGGTTACAAACCAATAAGCAAGGATCGGGTACTATGAACCTCGGAGGAAGCTTAACTAGACAGGTAAAATTTTAATTCCTAGTTTTTACAAACAAAAAAATTGATGTGAAGTGTGAATTTTCACACATTGCAAGGTTTCGCAGGTATATAATAAGTGAAGGCGGCATGCTGAGTGTGTAGGACAAATTTTGCTTTGTAGTAATCACGGAAAAATGAACGATATTTTTAAAATAATTTATCGTCTGTTAATCTAAGAGCTTTAAAAACAAATTTTATGTTAAAATATTTTTTTGTTAACTTAAATTGAATACCTAATACCATTATTTAGGTTTCTAAATATGTACAGTATTTTTTATTTTTTATATATATAGCAAGGTTCATTAAGATTTTGAAAATTGCGCCTATGGCTTCCATTGGTTGTTTTAAGTCATATGCTCCACCTCTCTGGTTTCGTATACATGACACATAGAATGAAAATATAATTCCAACAATTCCAACTGGTTATTAAATTTACGCTCTTAAAAATTAAATACAACATTTGCCAGAATATAACTAGAATTTTGACAAAACAATTTAAACAAAATAAAATATTTTTTTGTTAATTTTAATTCGAATATACCATTATTTAGGTTTCTAAATATATGCATTATTTATTTTTTTTTTATATATATAGCAAGGCTCATTAAGATTTTGAGAATTGCGCCTATGACTTCCATTAGTTGTTTTAAGTCATATGCTCCGTCCCTCTGGTTTCGTATACATTACACATAGAATGAAAATATAATTCAAACTGGTTATTAAATTTACGCTATTAAAAATTAAATGCAACATTTGCCAAAATACAATTAGAATTTTGACAAAATAATTTAAACAAAATAAAAATGAAAAAAAAAACAATAAAATTGTCTCCTCTGCCCGGGAGCGAACCCTAGTTTGCTGCGTAGCAAGCGAGGAAGCTAACCATTAGACCAGGATACGCCTTCTAGTATAGTGTGTTACATAACTATAACTTTTGTACATCGTCAACCAAAAAACACAAAAAATAAGAAATATTTTTAACATTTGTTTGATAAAACCAAATATAAATTTACAAGAAATCGAAATATTTGTTATTCTAGATTGAGCAAGATGCCAGCGTGAGTGATTCAAGTCCACACATTGCCAATATAGGAAGAATGGTAGAAGATATGGAGAATAAAATAAGAAACACCCTCAACGAAATATACTTTGGTAAAACTAAAGACATCGTAAATGGTTTACGAAGTGTTCAACCTTTAGCAGATGCAAGACAACAAGCAGCGTTGAGACAAGATCTAGCTGCCGCTTTGCAGAGACGTCAAGCTAAAGGGGATAACTGATGTACGCATGTTTATTCGTACGAAGAAAACGGAGACTATAATATTTAATTTTCATGTCATTTCATTCATTCGAGGGTAATAGTTAATATTATCTTCATTTAAAATGGCGCCTAAAAAAAAAACATGCTCATGAGCGAGATAGTGCATTTATCATGCTGCTCAACAATGCGAGTTTTAATTGTATAAAGTTTTCTCCCCCAAAAAAATTTTTTGCTTAGCGGTGTTTGTTATTTTTGCTTATAACATTTCCTCAGATCACAATTGGCTACACTGAGTACATTTGGCCTTCCAGCACTTTTTTCTGATTGCCTGCTGTTCGGATTTTCTTCTCACTGGATCACTTTCGTGTATTCATTCGAAGTGTTGTATCCATCCTTAACCTATTGATTTTTATCACTCGAACATCCATATCTTGTATTTCAACTAAAAATTATATCGTTTGTGTATCAAGTTCACAAATGCCTCCATATATTTATCGTAGACTCTTCTTTTTAAAACATTCAAATGCATTTTTATATTGCTTCGTTAGGATTATGTTTCAAAACTATATGTAAGCAATTTAGAGCTTCTCCAACAAACGAATTTCATTGATAGCGATCAAAATATAACATTAACTACCTATGGATCATCCGACTGAAACATTTGTAATCTGTTTGAAAAATGTACCGATTGTAGAAACAAATAACTACCACGATCATTTGAACGCTCGATGGGTTGGACTAGCGGCAAGTTTTCCCATTCCGTACTAGTTCGCATTTCGTCTTTAGTAATGTTTCCTATATTGAGAAGTGACATTACCGTTGGCGGCGCTGTTTTTCAATATGCTAACAGCGAACAGGTTAATTTAAGCACAGTACATTTTTATTTTATGAAAATGTATCTATCGACATTCTAACAAAAAATCAACACTAGAAAATATGTAATAATTTCAAACAGTACTACAATCGCGTAGTACAATATTTGACCACCACACTGCGTATCCGAGCGTGTCAGTTCTCAATAGCAAAATTGATCTACTTTTTTCACACTTGTTCCCTGAATTCGGGAGATGTTATTGAGAGTAGTACCGATCTGCATGGATGTTTTATTGATGCTGATTCTTAGTCCAACTAACCCACCTTGTCTTTTAGTGTAGTTAATTTGATGCAGATATTAAACTGCTAAAGAACATTAACTAATATAATTAAGAGCTGTGTTTCTATAGTCAGATCCGCGGATACGGATAAGGATTATGTGATTAAGCGATAGTTAGATGTGTCGTGCTGTTCCTACAAACCAAAGCATGCAAACTGAGGGTACGAACACGTAGAAAGATTGTTAGCGGCGCCTCTAATCGCTTACTAACTTGCTCCAACCTGCGAAAATAATTATTGATTTACTTTCAATTATACCAGGGCACGTAAAATGCTTGTTGGCGCTTGAAACATGCGTCGATGAGTAACAGAAATATTTGAAACATTATTTATCAGCTTACAAGAAGCAGACAATAGCATACCTAATTAAACACACCGGAAACAATCTTTCTACATGTTTATACCCAGAAACACAATTTAGTTGTGTTCTAAAACCACCAGTAAGTAATGTGATGCTCGACTAAATACGAATTTGAACGTCAGAGTAAAATTTACTACTCCTTGAGCATTTTTAGACGCAAGCTTATATTATAATTCAAATATATCCATTTAAGATCCGCTTTGGAGAAACGGATAAGGACCCGGATACGGTTTTTATTTTTTACGGATCATCCGTGGATACGGATACGGAGTTCCGCCACACCACTAGTTAGAATGCAGTATTGCTCTTATGGGAAATGAGAGCAGTGTTGCCAAATGTTGTAAAATTATCAAATATGTTAATGAACCCACAATATTATGCATAATTTTGTTGATAATTTATTCAAAATAAATGGAAAAAGTATTACGGAAAACTGGTTCACCATTTCTATCGCGTTTTCAACGACCAGTGTGATTTATATCAATCTCGTGAAGGAAGAAAAAGATAATGTTATTGGCAGAACCCATTAGAGAGTAAAAAAAAACTTCATTTGCCTCGTACTGCATTCTAATGTTAGAACGGACTATAGATATTGTGTAATGCCTAGTCCACATCTACATACTTTTGCCCGCAAACATACAAAACCATGTTTAAAAACTGTTTGCAAATATTTGTGTAAAAACATCTATACAAAGGTATGTGTATTTTTTGTTTTCCAACGAAGATGGACAACAAAAGTTTTAAACAAGTATTAGCCCATAAACAACAGGTCTGTACACGTTCGTTCACAAACTCGGACAAGTTCATATTCATTCCAAAGTGACTACCGAACATTTTGCTTTGAAATACTGAAACCGAATGAATATTTTCTGATGTGGACAAACTTTTTAAACGCCCTAAACTTTTGTTATGAGGCAAGTAAAAAACATTACTTTATAAGTTTTGTTTACAGGCAAATGTTTTTTGGTTTTTGCATCGAGCAAATGTTTAAAAACATTTGTATATGAACGTTGTTTGTAGGCTTTAGTAATGTACTCAGTGTAGCCCATATTCTCTACCAAACAAGCTGTTCAACTACTGTTAACTATCATAGATTATGTACATAAACATTTTATTTTTTTTTTACATTGGTTTATTGAATTGTGGTAGTTGAAATTATGAATCGAATTCTTTCTTCTGATATTTCTTGTTGTATTAAAATTATGGTTTGTTTTTAAGTGAAAGATCAGAAGAAAGCTATGTTGAAGATAAATATAATTTAATCTAGATTTTTATCTAGAATAATTGTGGAAATATTCTCTATTTGCAGTGTGACACATTATTGTGTTCAAGTTCCTTACGCACGATGTTAGGAAAATATTATAGTTGCATTTTTTATTTTAAAACTTATTTTACATTTATTTCTTATAAAGTTGGATTATTTTATGAAAAAAATATTTATATCAGCATATTTAAAAGTTATATATTGTAATTATTATAATTAACGATAATATTGTACTATGAAAACATTAAATTGATTGAAATATTTTTAAAAATAAGTTTTATTTTATTCTGTTTTCATTAATTATAATTACAGAAAATTTGCATAGTTATTAAACTCCATTCACAATAAATATAAGATGACTTCATACTTGGTTAATTTAAATACCAATGTCATTATGTGATTTAACCAACATCAAACCATTACACGGTACATTTACTTACTGAATGTTGGTAACGTTTTTACACGTTACCAGGTTTAGATTGTACTGTTCAGTCGTTTTTAAGTCAGGTTTGACATTTCAGTAAGGTTAAACTTTATTTTTCATTAAATCTATTATTGTAATAAAAATGCCGAAAGCTCTTAGTAGCCGCGCTCAAAGGATGATTTTTCTCTTACTTATTATTTTGAACGAGAGCTAATGGTGGACCTTTAATGGGTTTGAAATGTGTGAGAGATGTAAGTAAATATTAAATTTTGTTTATACAGTCTGTTTCAAACGCTTAGGCGGAACTAGATTTTGCAATTTAGTTACTTTCATCGCTTAAATCGTGCTTTTCGGCCGTTTTGTTTAAGCTTTGTAAATCATACTTACAATAAACATTTTTTGGTTAAGGTTAATATCATTTTAAAATGTAATTTTCTTTATATTTTGATTTTTTGTGTAATTCTTAATACAAATTTCCCATTTATTTATTTTTTTGTCATTAAAATATATAAAAAAATAATTTAATTTTGACATAGGTCATTCGTTTCCATGGTTTCATTGTTGTAATTTTAAATTTTGACATTCCAACATGAAAAATGAAATAACCCAAGAAAGGTCCCTTGTCGTGACAACCTAAAAGAACGAAATTCCCATTTAGTTCCGCCTAAGCGTTTGAAACAGACTGTATCTATGATCTTTTCACTTGAATATTTTTCTACAAATAATTTTTAATTAACTTTTTAAAGAGTTGCTGCTGCATTAGATGTCAGCATTTCTAAAGTGAATAAAATCGCTGCACAATAATCGAGAGGTGAAGCTGTCAGCAGCCCGAAAAAGAAACGAAAACTTACTAAATAACAAAAAAAAAAAAAAGTAACCCGATCTAGTTTCGTATTATAAATTGGGACGGATTATATGATACAGTCTGTTCCAAACGGTTAAGCGGAACTAGATTTTGCAATCTAGTTACTTTCATCGTTTAAATCGTGCCTTTCGGCCGTTTTGTTTAAGCTTTGTAAATCATACTTACAATAAACATTTTTTGGTTAATGTTAATATGATTTTAAAATGTCATTTTCTTTATATTTTGATTTTTTGTGTCGTTCTTAATACAAATTTCCCATTAATTTATTTTTTGTCATTAAAATATCTAAAAAAAATATTTAATTTTGACATGTCATTCGTTTCCATGGTTTCATTGTTGGAATTTTAAAATTTGACATCCCAACGTGTAAAATTAAATAACCCAAGCAAGGTCTCTTCTCGTGACAACCTAAAAGAACTAAATTACCATTTAGTTCCGCTTAACCGTTTGGAACAGACTGTAATATTATAAATGTATTGTCAATATACAACATAAAAAATTAACTTTACCTGTTAGTTACGTATTACAAATTGAGACAGATAATAATACAAAATATTTATAAAACATCTTATATTGTAATCTAAGTTTATATTTTACAAATTTACAAAAGACGAAAACGTACATCCTATTCCTTTACCCCAAATGTTTCCATAGTAACATCTTTGATAAATCAATATTTTTCTAAATATTCTAGGCTATAGTTTTGACAATTAACAACTTAAAATGTCTTTTAAAACTGTGTTTTTGGAGATTCAGCCAACAGTTATTGACAATGAGATGCTCTACAGAGTCGTTGATGAACAAGGACCAAGAGGAGAAGCTGGAAGATTAAGAAGAGAAGAAGGAATAATATTATCTGAAATTGAAGTTCTACGTCTAGAATTTTTAAGTAAAAAACTTAAAAATCGTGCTTAATTCAAATATAAATTACTTAATTTTGATTCAAAAATCGGTTTTCTAAATATAACAATAATCTTGAATTACAATCCTAATTCTTTTCAGATATTCTACGTATTGATCATCTCTGGATGATGACTTCTCTTAAAAAATTAAGTTTAAGCAACAATCTCATCGAAAAAATTGAAAATATCGAGAAACTAGTTAACTTAACAGAATTAGATCTATCTTTTAACTACATCACTAAAATAGAAAATTTAGACACTCTTGTTGAACTAGAAATTTTAACATTATACAACAATCAAATAACAACAATCGAAAATATGGAGAACTTAAAAAAATTACATGTTTTTAGCATTGGAAAAAATAAAATAGAAGATCGTGATAATGTATAATATATATTAAAATGTGTTGATTTAATTTTTTTAAATGTATTTTTGTAGATTTTAATACTTAGAAAATTTAAAGATTTGAAATCTGTTGAAGTTTCAAATAACCCATGTGCAGAAGAAGAAGATTTTCGTACATTTGTAGCAACTTTCTTACCTAATATTATATATTATGACTGCTGTAGAGTAACAGAAAGTGAAAGAGAAATTGGACGAGAAATATACCAGTAATATATTTTTTTATAACTTTACTTTCTGCTTCTTGAATAAATTCTGTTGTAGGCAAAAATTAAAAGAAGTAAGAGAAAGCGAAAAAACACAAATTGAACAAGAAGAACGTGAAGAAGCAGAAAAGGCTGAAGCAGAATTACATGCAGAAAGTTTCATTGAATTTCTTGGTAGTCGACAATTATTTGATTCTCTTTTTGAAAAGGATGTAGATGGTAAACTTCTATGGATGGTTGGTGAGGAAGTTGAGGAATTTTATAAAGAATATGAAGAAGAGTTTTTAAAAACTACTACACAGTTGTTTGAAATTGGACAAGAACAATATGAGATTAGAAAAACGGAAGTTACACAATTTTTTAGTAGTGTTAATACAGCTAAGGAAGATAATCAAAAACAAAGTCAGGTAGGTATTAAAAATAATAACACAGTAGGTGAGAAATGAAAATTGCTGTTTTCACTGGACTGGTCGTTGAATTATTATTTTTTTTAATGGCCATCAGTGCCACTTCTCAATTGCTTCCATTATTTGTTCCCGAGGAAGGTCTTTTTCCGTTTTGAGGAGGATAAATAGTTAAATCCGGTCATTAGGACAGTCCAAACTGAATGATGCATTTTATCAATTGAATCGGATTTTTTTGAAAATATGGGTGCAAATAATTTTAATGAATTTTCAGAAAATAACTGTAGAAAAAGATTTTCTTAAGACTGTATTTTATTTTGTGTAATATTTTGATTATACGTTAGGCTTGTTTCTTTGGTTTAGGCGGAACTAGATTTTCAATTCTAGTATCTTTTACCGATTGAAAGCCCACTTCAAACCATAAAAAGTGAGACCATGACAACTTAAGACCGACGTGCACTGGTTGTCTACATGGACGAAAAATACAATATTTTAATTGACATGCAACAGTTGGTTACACGGATGTACACATTCAAAATTTGATTGACGTGTAAAGGTTGGTTATATGGATGTACACTCTTAAAAAATAAATTGTTGTGCAACGATTGGTTACATGGATGTACACACTTAAAAATTAGATTGACGTGAAACGGTTGTTTACATGGATGCACACATTTAAAATTAGATGGACGTGTAACGGTTGGTTACATGGATGCACACACTTAAAAATTAGATTGACGTGCAACGTTTGGTTACATGGATGCACACACTTAAAAATTAGATTGACATGTACTGGTTGATTACATGGACGGAACATTTTAATCGTGTTCATCCATTTAACAACCATGGCACGTCAATGTTATTTTTAAATATGTACATCCATGTAACCAACCGTTTCACGTCAATCTAATTTTTAAGGTTGTTCATCCATGTAACCAACCGTTGCACGTCAATCTTATTTTTAAGTGTGTACATCCATGTAACCAACCTCTGCAAGTCAATCTATTTTTTTGTGCATCCATGTAACCAACCGTTGCACGTCAATCTAATTTTTAGTGTGTTCATCCATATAACCAACCGTTGCACGTCAATCTTATTTTTAAGAGTGTACATCCGTGTAACCAACCGCTGCACGTCAATCTATTTTTGTGTGCATCCATGTAACCAACCGTTGCACGTCAATCTCATTTTTAAGTGTGGGATTGGACCGAATTATTGTTTTTCAGGGAACTGGGCCCGAAATTATTGTTTTACCAGGGATAAGGAGGTAATAGGTCAAGACACTAGGCCAGGCATTAAGTTTTTTTTTTTAATAAAAAAATAATACTTTTATAAACACTAAAATTTTATTAAAATCTAAATTAAAATACATGTTTAAAAACAATTAATATAACATAAAATTCATAGCTAATACTCATGATTTTTCAAGAATCCAAACATCTCTTAAAATAAAATACAGTAAATTTTCCATCTTTTTAAATTTGGTTTAACTAAAAATATAGTGACACAGTATTGTTTACATATCTGTTAATAAAACAGGTTTGAAACTAAATTTAAATCAATAACTTCTAATTTGTTTAAATTTTTCAGTCATGTTTCAACAAGTAATATAGAAGCTAATTTCGAATTTTTAAATTTAGTTTCTTATTCACATTAACGATACTATACAAATATTTTAAATTTACAACATATCATAATCATCATCTTCTCTTTTTCGTTTTAAACCCATCATTTCATCGTCGTTTGGTTGAGCAACAATTTGTGTTATAATCGGTTTTGGTTTCACTGTAGTTTTCTGTGGCTGACTTGTTAATTTTGTAATAGGTTTTGGAATCGTAACAGTCTGCGTTCTTGAAACCGTAGACACAGTTCTTTTCAATACACCCAAATTACCTTTTGTAGCCATTTTAATAGTACGATCAATTGCTCTGTCTATCGTGAAATTAGCACTAACTTTATTAGTTTTCTTTACAACTTGTGGCGTTTTTATTTTTAAATTACTTGACGATAGACAGTATCGATCTTGTGGTAAACGTATACCACAGTGTGGTTTTATAAATGGTAAAGGTGTATTGTTTTTTGTTCTTGCAACTTCAGCTAAAACTTCTCTAGGTGGTGGGTTCGTAAACATTTGTTCTAATTGTATACTCAAAGCAAGTTTAACATCATCGAGGTCTATTGATTTCTTTTTAGCATGATTAGCGTATGCTTTTGCATCTTCAAGTATACAAGCAACGTACCTGTATATAAACTCAAGTAATTGATTTATAACACGTGGTTCATACTCATTTATATCCATATCACGCATAATGGACATTATAACTTGTGCATCTTTTGGTATTGTTTTAGTTTGTGTTGGTTGTTTATTTTTATCAACCTTTTCTGCCATTTTAGGATGTAATGGAATACTTTATAGATCGAAAAAAAGAAATGTTTGATGCAATAAAAGAATTACAAGGAAATGTTGACTATAGCGAAGATGAAAAAATGACTGATTATTTAGAACACATGGGTTTTTACACTGAAGATTACAATGAATTAATACATACTGCGTGGAAACAACTAATGGGACTTGAAATTTCACTTTTTGATCAAGTCGAAGAAGCTAACTTAAAATTTGAACGTATTCTTACTGATCTTGTTAATGGTTTTATTGAACAAGCACAAGGTTTATTTACTAATGTTAGAAATCTTGAATGCTGTTACATGGAAAGGGTTAATGATGCTGCCCTTAAAATGATGTCGTCAATAGGAGGATCAGAAACTGTTATTATTCCTGATGATCTAAGACCTGTAAGTTATTAATTAAGCTTAAAATACATTTAAAATTATATATATAACTCTACATACCTTACTTATTTGTTTATAAACAAATTTTAACGAGAAGCTAACCTGACAAACGTTCTTAACGATGCACGAACATTTGACATTTGTACGCATATGGGTCAAGCTACGACATACTACAATGACACAAAATATGTTCGTTCAACTGTTAGTTTGCAGTGTTGCTCTTATAAGAATTGAGAGAATAAACCCAAAATATTATGCGAGATTTTATTCTTTTGTTGTAAACTTATTGAAATTAAATGGGAAAAGTATGAGACAGAACTGAGTAATCATTTGCATCTCGTGTTCACAAATCATTGTGTTTTACAGCTGGCAATGTTGCCACGAAAGAAAAAGATAGCGTTATTGACAAAATCCGTTAGAGAGTATGAAAAAAAAAACTATTTCAGTTAACCTGTATTGCAAACTAACATATGAACGTACTAAAGTAAACAAATTATTTTAGGATTGTTTTTCTTTAGGTAATGGAAGATAAAGAACTGCTCAATAATTGTGTTGGTGCTTCTCATGATATACATATGCAGCTAATAGATGCTAGAGAAGATAAATTAGTATCTCGCGCAAAAGCCTGGCTGAGTAATTTAGTGGACAATTTGCAAAAGTATGTAGACCGTTTCAATAGAGAAAGAGCCAATGACGCCTTTATGTATGCGTGAAATTAATTGTCAAGTCAGCGAACACAGCTTCTGAATCGACTACCAGTCGACTGGTAACCTAAAGTCTGTTCAAACGTTACAATGCAGTATTACTCTTACGGGAAATGGAAGCTGTGTTGCCATATGTTGTAAAGGTTTCAATTATGTCAACGAATCCCGAAATATTTTGCGGAATTTTGTTTTAATTCATGAACTTAAATTATCTCTGTACAAAAATTAGATAATACGAAACAAAAATGAATAACCATTTGTAGAATACCGCGTCTTAACAGATAAAACGTTTTACAGCCGGCAACGTCGTCAAGAAAGGAAATAATAGCGTTATTAGGAAAACCTATTAGAAGGTACGAATGAGAATTACTCCATTTGCCTTGTACTGCGTTCTACCGTTTGAACGGACTATAGAATCGAACAGCACGCAATTTTATTTCTGCGCATATTACCTCACTAGCTTTTTCTCAAGGATTCAATCTGTGCATGAAGTTCGAGAGCGGGGCAAACGATGCAATTTCACCAAAACTTGAACTCTTTATTATTTTAAAATGCAAATATAACTCGGATTATTCTATATCAACCTTTTTCATGGCGGACTGGCAAGCGACCTAGAAAAAATTCGCGGTCCGGCAAGTTTAGAAAGTAATGTGTATCGCAAAAGTTTTATATTTTTTATTGCACTGATTACAAACACAAAAAAAACAAATAAAAAATCACATATAATTAGTGAAAAAAGAAACGAATTATTGATTAATCAATTAACAGATTAAAGACCGAGATTTTCATCTCAAAATTAAGTGAGTTATTTGGCAAATAGTTGATGAGTAAAAAAAATCTCGCGGACCGGCGTTTGGAAAACACTGTTCTACATAAACGATAGAGAACCTTTTTATATATTTAATGAATAATTTAAGTTTAAAGATATTGAGAAGTTTAAAGATAAAGATCTTTAAAACGATACCACGCAGTCGTTTTGACGTTCACTTTTAAAGTCCCACGTGAATATTTTGCACCGTACCCCGCTTTTTTATTAGATTCTGCCTTTATAGTTGATAGGTAATTGGATTCGGACCAGTCAGAAAATAAAACAAAATTTATTAACTTCGCTAACGTTTCGATTTAATTTAAATCTTCATCAGAGCTTAGTTAATTAATCACGATATAAAATAACAATTTAAAATTAATAAAAAACACATCATATCCTCCGGTCATTGGACTTAGAGATGAAATCATCAAATCGAAACGTTAGCGAAGTTAATAAATTTTGTTTTATTTTCTGACTGGTCCGAATCCCATTACCTATCAACTATACTAACTTGCGGACGTAACTCATCGAATTCAAGATTCTGCCTTTATTTTATTTTTTCCTAACTAATAATTATGTGTTATCAGGAATGAAATAATACGAAACAGAAGTAAAGTTTTAGAAATAAATCATTTTTTGGATATACAAAAAGAAGATTTCCAAGAATTACTAGATGCTCCAGTTGGACAATTAGCGGATGGATTTGATCTCGATGATATTGAATAATTTAAAATAAAATAACATATATAAATTTTGGTAGCACCACAATTTTTTGTATTACATGATTTAAAATGTTAAATTTATTTTAAAAATTTAATACAAATATATTATTCATAAAATATTGCATAGTATCTTAACACATTTTTATACATAAATATTTACATTCATTTTACGTATTATGCCTTTTGTTGTTTCTTCTTCAGTCCTTCTATATATGCTCCCAAACCTTTTTGTACTTGTGGTTGATTGGCAAAGAATACGAACATTTCTAAGTCTTGGTCTCTTGTTTCTTCCATAGGCTAGAAAATTAAATAAAAAATTTAAGGGGGATTTTTTACACATTTCAGAGTTTTGGAGATATTTAATAAGTGATAAAAAATTGTAGGTACATATTAAAAAAATCATAAAATCATCCAAGATTACTAGAGATGGGTCGTTCATGAACGAACCGGCTCACTGAGCCGGCTCAGTACACTGACCGAAGTGACACGGTTCTCTAAATTGAAATGAGCCGACTCACGGCTCACTGCATAGTTTCAAGGATACGATTGATCGGGCGATTGTGAGCAGTGACCGGAGTGATCCGGAACTTCGCGAGAACTCGGCTTGTAATGTATTATCATAAAGTGTATTTTGTCATCAATTTGTAGGGCAGTCTCTTTGAAACTAATAGGCTTAGTCTGTAATTTCTTACAACGATAATATATAAAAATATTGCCCAAATCCCAGATGTCCAATTTAAAAGGGCAATAAACATCGCCATAAACTTAACACATCTAGTTTAAAATACAATAGCTACATAAAGTGAATTGTTTGTTTACTATTAACCCCGCAAATATGTTAGATAATTCACTTCTATAGAGTTTTGAACGTATATTTGACGTCAACAACTGTATTGAACGAACGACCGACAACTGACCGACCTGGAACTGAGCGACGTTCTACCCACATATTGCAAACCAACAACCGTATTGAACGAACGACCGACAACTGACCGACCTGTGTCTGAGCAACGTTCTACCTACATATTGCAAACCAACAACCGTATTGAATGAACGACCAACAACTGACCGACCTGTGTCTAGGGAACATGTTTACTTAGCCGGATCAATGAGCCGGCTCAGCAAACTGAACGACCTCCACTGATCTGCTTCCGCAAACTGAGCCGAAATTCCCATCTCTAATGATTACCTATTTCTACACCCCCGTGCCAAATCCCAACAAAATTAGTGCATAAATAAGCGACTTATGGCCCTAATCAACTTCTACTAAATTTAAGCCCTGGTACTAAATCTCATCCAAATTAGTCAATAAATAAGAAAGTTATAGACTTTTTTCACTCTTGAAGGCCTCTTCAGGCCTTTCTTCTGCATATATTCCATTTCGGTGCACCTACGTTTAAAGATTACATAATTCCACACCCCTGTGCCAAATCCCAGCGATATCGGTCCATAAATAAGCGAGTTATAGCCGTGCTCCACTTTCGCCCGAAACTGGAGCAGAATGTTTTGTCAAAGTCCGAATTTCGCACTTTTACGGGTACAGGCAGAAGCATCTCGATATCCTGATTCCAGAAGTGTGATGTTTTTTAAAATCGGTTCATAAATAAGGGAGTTATAGTCATTTGAACTAGTTTTTACTTAATCTGGTCTAGTTCTCAGATTAAGATTAGGGAATTAGATCACCCACTTAATTAATGAGTTCACATACTACGTCACTTAATCCTGTTAATTGGTATTTAAACCGAATTTTTGATCGTTAATTTTCGTTTATATCCGTCAGTTGCATTAATTCCAGAATATAAAATTGGGGGCAGCAGGAATCAAAGAAATTTAGGAATTATTTTGATATCTAGCAAGGTCAGAAAAAAGCCTCCATTTTTCATGCACATAGTAGTTTTTGTTGGCTTTAACGTTAAAAACAAAACAGAATTTAGTTCAAGATACTTTTGATGTTTAATTCTAGTTGCTCGAGTTCTTCTGTGCTGAATTCTTTTCTATCATAACTTAAACTAATGACCTTATTACATGGAACAACAGATTCCAGGTTGTTACGTAAAGTTGAACCGAAAAGAGAACAAGAAGGTTGGTATGTAAGGTGGAAATACACATAAACAACTGTGAAAAAGAAGAAGACAGAAGTTGATGGCACCTGATAATGGTAAATCTATAATGGGAAAACTACAAGAAGAAATATATTTCACAATCTAGGAATAACAATTAGTGTTAAAAAGACCTATCTGAGAGAAACTAAGAAGACAGGAGTTAATGGCACCTGATAATGGTAAATCTATATGGGAAAACTACAAGAAGAAATATATTTCACAATCTAGGAATAACAATTAGTGTTAAAAAGACCTATCTGAGAGAAACTAAGAAGACAGGAGTTAATGGCACCTGATAATGGTAAATCTATAATGGGAAAACTACAAGAAGAAATATATTTCACAATCTAGGAGAAACAATTAGTGTTAGAAATGACCATTGATATATTTACCTTAATATCCTTAGATCTAAAAGATAACTTCGTCATACTTCTAGCAACTGTTGGAATTTTAGCAAACTTTCCTAACCAAGCTTCCGCTTTAGCGATACCATCAGCTTTATCAGTTGCTACTTCATCAATTAATCCAATCTTTAAAGCTTCATCAGTTGAAAACATTCTTCCAGTTGTCAAAGCTAACTCAGCTTGCCTTTCGCCAATAGTGTTCCTCATTGGCCCTTGAAACCATGCAGGTGCAACAATGCCTAGTTGGGTTTCATTCAACCCAATTGTGAATTTAGGAAGCATGATACGGTACTCACAACATAGGGATAGTAAACAGCCACCAGCTGGAGAATGACCCTTAAAAATAAATTAAAAATCAAAATTAGTTAATTACAATACATAGTTCAGAACTCATAGCTCGACGAAATAAAATTTCTACCTAAGTGACTCCATATTTACACATGGAAATGTATTTCCTGTAAGTACGAAACTTTGGTAAGTACGAAATTTTGGTATAGTATTTCCAAAAGGAAATGGCCATTCTTGTTAAGAGGCTTATTGAGAATGGTTATTGAGAAGTGACATTACTTATAGAGGCGCTGTTTTCGCTTACAAAATGACGATTGGAATAGGATTTTTTGACATTTGCCATTTGATACACAAGAATTCACATTGCAGTTAATTTTCTGTTGCGATTTTAAAGACATTTTATTCACTTTTCTTCACTTTAAAACATAGAAACAATGCAATTAAATGAGCCACATCCAACAAAATCCTATTCCGTTAAGTTCCAAAATATTCCGCTAGGCGTCACTTCAGTTATTGTCAGTTCTCAATACTGTCAGTTATTATTGGAATCAATAACTGAGAATGGCCAATTCCTTTTGGAAATACTATACCACTTATACATGTCGTTTTGAAAACGTTTTGGGTTTTGAAAACGGTCAAGTATACACTCAGTATTGGAAGTTCGAAGTTGGGTCATTGGGTCAATCCCCGCATGTAGGCAGCCATCTTTACATCAAGTTATGGTCGCCCGCATTCTAGTTATCTTTAATTTATATAGCATGTTGTAACATATTTTAGCAGTGATAATTTAACCTTATAGTATTCTATAAACTTTTTATTAGTATTGTTTACATTTATTCATGGTTTTATTTTATTTTTATCTGCATAATTATCTACTTTATGTTGTGTTTATACTAAATATTATGACTGAGTCGGTCAATGACATAATATTAAGATAACTTTTAGACAAAATAATTCATAAATTATGTACATAATTAGATTACTTTTTTTAAGGCTGCTACCTTTTCATAATTATAAATCCAGAGATTCGACGTTTACATCTTTCTAAATTCAAAACCTGAAGATTAATTTAATTTTTTCATAACAAGGAAAGACGTGATTTTGATACCAGAGATCTTTTTTAACACGTTGTGCACCAAATGATCATCGGTAGGTATTTTCATCAAGAAATGTGCCTAGCAGTGATCATTTGGCAGACATGTGTTAAGTAAAGCCGGAAGTTTTTAAGTAAAACCGAAGACAGACATCAAAAATGAGCCCCAGACAAAAACCAGAGTGATAGAAGCCCTAGTTATTTCAAGAAATATAATCTAGTATATATAAACATTTATATTACCTCCTTAAATAGGGTTCTGATAGTTTAAATCTGGTTTACTTACATTAATAACAGCAACTGTAGGGAATTCAGACCCATACAACGCTAGCCAAACATCTTGCAACGTAATCCAGAATTTTTTTAACCTATCCTGATTAGGCTTGTACATTTCTAAAATATCCAATCCAGCCGAAAATACTGTTGATGAGCTCTAAAACAAAACATAATAAATAAAAACAAAACACTACACGCTATAACCAAACTTACAGATGTAAGAATAACACCTCGAGACCTATTATCAGCAGCCTGCTGGAGCGAAGAGTGTAATTGAGACAATAATTCAACATTTAAACTATTAACCGGTGGTCTTTGCATTGTAATTGTTGCAATACCTGTTTTATCGTTAACTTGTACATCTACTAATTTTTGTGCACTACAATAATTTCTTACAGAATTTGTTATTAATGGGTTTATACGTTTTAAACCTTGCCTAAAAGCCATTTTGATGTAAATAAGTGCAAATTAATTATATAAAAAAACACAAATATCTAATTTTGACTAAGGTACAATGTTCAACAAGTTTTAAAAAAGGCCAACAAAACTAACGGTAACATACAAGCTAAGATATATATGTATTGTTATCTCCTTCTAAGATATTGGAATTACTATGACTATCTCTCTCCAACTTAGAAGCATAAAGCTGTCCTATCTAAATAGCACAGATTTAAAAAGCTATTAGCATAAAGAGGTACGTAGGAAACTAATTGAAAGGAGACCGCAGGGACGTACCGAGCTGAAATGGCACCCACGGCAAAAAATAGTGAAAAGACGGATGAGTAGACGGATGAAAGTGACTACAAAAAAGAATTCTTTGATCCGTTCACAATAACGTGCCCCTCCAAAGCACAGCGCCCAGGGCACGTTACCCATAAATAAATCCGGGTATATTTGTTTAGTTTTATATTTATCTCTAAAATTCAATGTCTCTCTGTCTATCCGTATGTGCGCTTTTCACTCGAAAACTGCTGATCCAATTTTGATGCGGTTTTTTTCTATCTGTAACTTCATCATCTGGTCAGGTTTTCCGCTGCACTTTCAGTGATTCCAAAGTTATAATGATTTTTGTGCGAGCGGGTAAAACGAAATTCATGTTTTCCGTTCATATTTAACACAGATTCTTGAAATTATCAGCGGCAAAGTTGGTACACGATTTATACACTAATTAGAGATGCGTTAGGCATAAGCTAATAATATACACATTCTGAATAATTTACAAAAGCTACGTTCGTCATAAGGTTTCTGTGTGCTTCGTGCCACACGAACATCGTTCGGCAAATACCGTGTAGTGCAGTTTGTGCTGCACATTCGTCACAAATTTAAAGCGTGCGGCAATCTATGCAATAGTGTTTTTCGCGGTAAAAATAGGAGAATTAATTAAAGGTGCGTTCGGCATAAGCTTATAATCTACACATTCTGCATAATTTACACAAGAAACGTTCAGCATAAGTTGTGCGTGCTTCGTATCGCACAAAGATCGTTCAGCAATCTGTGCAATACTGTTTTTCACGGTAAAAATGAGAAAAATATTTTTTTCTACAAAACAAAATGAGCGAAAACAATCAAGATATCATAGTTTATGCCTGCAGAGTTTGTCAAATAAATAGCACTGACATGATCATTAATTCCTTCTCTAAAGCAGCGTTTCCCAACCGCCGGTCCTCGAACCGGCACCGGACCGTGAGACTTTTTTGCCGGTCCGCGAGATTTTGTTACAAAATCTCCGGGTTTGTAGTTTGGAGGGGAGGACCTTTTTTTTATTTGCTCATCACTTACATTTTGAAGGTGAAGACCTTTTTTTTTTTGCTCAACACTTACATTTTGGAGGTGAAGGCCTTTTTTTTGCTCAGCACTTACATTTTGGAGGTGAAGACTTCTTTTTTTTTCTCATCACTTATATTTTGGAGGTGAAGACTTTTTTTTTGCTCATCACTTGTAATAATTTTGCGATACACATTACTTTCTAAACTTGCAGGTCCGCAAATTTTTCCTAGGTCGGTTGCCGGTTCACCATGACAAAAGGTTGGGAAATGCTGCTCTAAAGGAACTGGTTCTTGTCCTTTACAATAATGTTTTATTTTACAAGCGTGCCTTTTTTGCAAAGACTCAAAAGAATAATTTTCTGGATACAAGCGGAAATGTACTTTAAATTGATTAGTAGTCATGTCTGGAACAGTACTCTCTGCATATTCAAACACTTTTGCTAAAATATTTTCTTGTTCTGCATCTGAATTGTTTTCTTCATCAAATAAAATTTGTTTTATATTACTTAAAACATATACTTCATTTGTGTACAAAAAATAATAGGTTAGAATAACGAGAATAGCTGCACAATCTTAACAAAGCGTTGGTCTTTGATTTTCTTGCACAGTATATACATACAGTGGTCACGTGACAAAAATCTTGCACGCCACAGAGTTAACATTGCACAGTTATGCAGAACGCACCTTAGAACAGAAAGAATCTTTAAAATCTGTTCAGTAGTTCCAAAGATATGATATTTGCAAAAATCCATCTTTTCGGTTTAAAGGCGTCACTCGAGAACTGCTGATCCGATTATTATGCAGCTTTTTCTGTCTGTAGCTACTTCATCTAGTTAGATATTAGGACGTGATTTTTTAGCTGATCGCTCACTTTCAACTGGCATTCGCCCTCTAAAGGTGTTAAAAATAATTTATTTATATATACATATATAAAAAACAACTATTTACTTATACTATTTATTTATTGTAATAAAAAATAATCCTTATTTAATACATAACCCTAAGATCACGAAAATAACAAATATCATTTTGTACAAAAGAATATGTTTCATAATCATTTATTAGGAATCATATTTCTTAACAAAAACGCCATTCCATGTACTCTAAAATGTTTACTCAACTCTAACTGATTAGAGAACATTTCTCTACAAACTTTACACTGATTTTCAGCAACGGGTTCTTTACTTTCCCCCGGTATTTTCCTCATATTCTTTTCTAATTCTCTTACAGCTTCTTTATCAAAACATTCATTTTCATTAATGTAAGATTCTACATTATTTATTAAATGAAAAACTTGTAGATGTTTTATTAAAGACGGTTTTACAACAAAACATTCTCCACATTCCATACATTGATAAGCAGTGGAAACATCGCGATGTATTTGAATATGTTCACGAAATTCAGACTTATCTTTACTACTATAATCGCAGACATTACATATATATTCACCATTAAATATAATAGGTTGAATTGTTTCTTCTATTTCTTCAACATGTGGTTTTTTAACTTTAACTTTAGGAGATGAAACACGTTTTCTTTTCTTCTTATGTTCTTCAATTGATTCAGTACCGTTTTGGTCAACTTTTTCTAAAACTACAGCTGGATAAGCATATTTGCAGTGATGTGGAATATTCTTTTTAACTTCCGTATTACATAATATACAACTATAGTAGTCACTACCTTTTTTAACCGGTAATTTTGGTTTTGGTTGTAATATAAAACTTAACGTTCGTATTTCTTCTGGTGAAGAACCAAACACCGATCCGCATTGTGGACAATTTTTTCCTACTGTTTTAACATCTTTATATTGGCAATGAAATTGTATTTTACTTTCACAAGATTTACAATATCGCAGTACTTTACATTGTACTTCTGTTTTTTCACTCGCAGCTTCTCTTTTAACTTGATTATTTAATAAAAGTTTCGTACATCTCAACAAATGATGTGCGTAAGTTTGTTTAGATCTATAATAACTTTTACAATATTTACAAGTATAAACATAGATTCTATTATCTGGATTTTGACAATGATATTGAGCATGTTCTTCTGGTTTTTCAACAACTTCAGTACAAATTACACACTCTAAAGTAGATATTGGTATTCCGTGGTCATCGTGTACTTTATTATGCGATTGAAATTCTACATCGGATGATAAAGTTAATCCACAAATGTCACAGACTATTTTTCTAGTTAAATGTTGATTTGGGAAATGACCAGAAAAAGTTATACTTTGAGCGAATATTTT
This sequence comes from Liopterus haemorrhoidalis, assembly GCA_963971575.1. Taxonomy (NCBI): domain Eukaryota; kingdom Metazoa; phylum Arthropoda; class Insecta; order Coleoptera; family Dytiscidae; genus Liopterus; species Liopterus haemorrhoidalis. Next base: position 42,963,252 of record OZ020619.1, read on the forward strand.
CCCGCATTTTCTTGCTAAACACTTGTATCTAACATTTTTAGATAAATGAAAACATACATCTTCCATGTGTGAGTATAATTCGTTCCATTGTTGAAAATTTCTGCCGCATTCTGGACAGACAAATGGCGCTGTTTTACTATGTATTCTTGAATGCGCTTTTAAAGCACAATTTGTTGGAAGTATCAAAAAGCATATACCACATTTAATATCACTGTTTAATGGTCTATCTAGGGCTTGAAAATGTTCTTTCATACTTGAATTTTGTTCTTTGTTACACTCTAAACAATGTGGGATTATTTCATTTTTAATTCTGGTTGGTGAAATAAGACCATCATTTTCTAAAGCTGAATCTTTAAGTAATAGTTTCATATTTCGAACTTGTAATATTTCGGCTTGTGGAACTAATAGGCTACTTGTATCTTGTAGATCTGATGCATCTGATAAAGTATTTTCTTCTGAGTTTTCGTCTGAACGGGGAGGTGATGTATCATCAGAAATATCCATCAAATGTCCATTTGTATTTGTGTGAGCAGTTATACCATTTTTACTTGTGTTAGCAGTTATACCATTTGTACTTGTATTAGCAGTTATATTATTTGTACTTGGGTTAGCTGTTATACCATTTGTGACGACATCTGTAAAAAAAAACAAAAATTATTGTGTCAGATATTTTAAAACAAGGTCTTCTGAGCGACATATCCGGCCCTCAAAGAGACATCATCCAGCCCACAGACATTATTCTTAAATAAAATTATAAACCGCCAGTATTTTTATCTGTAGTTATACAGTGCAATCTTTAATCCCCGAGCGTTATGTAATGCTTGACTGAAACATTCAGTTTTCAAACTTATTTCCAAGGACATGTACACATAGGCGTACTTTTTATTTTTATTACCTTATACGAATTGATTAGAGATGGGAATTTCGGCTCAGTTTGCGGAACCAGATCAGTGGAGGTCGTTCAGTTTGCTGAGCCGGCTCATTGATCCGGCTAAGTAAAGGTGTTCCCGAGAAACAGGTTCAAACAAATTCAGAAACAAATTCCCGAGAAACAGGTTGGTCAGTTATCAGTTCTCCCACCGTTCAACACAGTTATTGGTTTGCAATATGTAGGTAGAACGTCACTCAGCCGGCTCTTGCATTATATGAACATACAGCGGAAAGTGGAATTGTTTGGTCGAGTGGAATAAATGCGATAAAAACGTCGGAGTATTTGCCGCTTTATTGCCTTTATTCTTGTTAATATTCTTAGTATGAATTCAAGACGTAAATTATGACTTATTGACCAATTCTCTCTCTCTCTCTGTCTTCCTCATTATCTTGTTATAAAGAAATAATGAAGTTAAATAAATAAAAATCTATAGAAGTGAATTAACTAACATTTTTGCCGGGTTAATAGTTAACAAACAATTCAATTTGTGTAGGTACTGTATTTTAAACCAGATGTGTTAAGTTTATGGCAATGTTTATTGCCCTTATAAATTAGACATCTTGGATTTGGGCAATAGTTTTATATAGTATAGTTGTAGTGACGGATTATCGCCTTAGACAAAAAAGACATTTGTCTTGGGCCCGGATTTGGGTGGTGAGGACCTTTTTTTTTTTTTCTTTTCATTTGGATTGGGGAGGTGAAGACCTTTTTTGTTTTTGTTCTTCACTTGGATTTGGGAGGTGAAGACCTTTTTTTGTTTTTTTAAAAAAACATTGTTGAGGGCCCGTAAATCAAAAATGTCTTGGGCCCGGCGAAGGCTTAGTCCGCCACTGTATAGTTGTAAGAAAGTACAGACTAAACCTATTAGTTTCAAATAGACTGCCCTACAAATTGATGACAAAATACACTTTATGATAATACATTACAAGCCGAGTTCTCGCGAAGTTCAACATGACATCGATCCAGATCCGGATCACTCCGGTCACTGCTCACAATCGCCCGATCAATCGAATCCTTGAAACTGGAAACTATGCAGTGAGCCGGCTCATTTCAATTTGGTGAACCGTGTCACTTCGGTCAATGTACTGAGCCGGCTCAGTGAGCATGTTCGTTCATGAACGATCAATCTCTAGAACTGATTATTAAATGAACACTATTTTTCTACACGCCAATGAGTTGATAACAAATATTAAATTAGCAAAATATTTTCGTTGTTCCTCGGGTGAGTTGGCACGAAGTAATCTGATTGGTTCTTTGTTAAATTGGGATTTTCAGCTGTGAATTAGAGTACAGTTTTGATATTTTAAAACCCATTGTTTACCACAGGCATGTGCAACTTCCAAAAGACCCAGGGCCGGATAGCGATCTGAAATAAATTCGCGGGCCAGAACTTTTTAAGGATCGTTTTTTTTATTTCATCATTTTTTACAAACACTTTACTAAAATTGTCTTAGCGATCACGAGAAGTGATCGTTGAAGACGGAAACAGATCGTTGAGCAGTTTCCGAAACGTCCGAATTTATTTTTTATATACTCATGAAGTATTATATCTTTTTGATACTAATACTCATTATATTGTACTATTTTAGCCTAGTACTATCAGCAATGGCAAACGGCCAAAATAACGGTGTCCGCAAAAGCTATGAGTTTCGAAAATTTGTCAACTAGGAAATATTTCTTATAAAACTCAATTAGTGAAATGTCTTTCATTTTTTACTTCAAATCTGAGTTCTCCTCTAGCTCAAGTAGTTCCATTTGCAGAGAAAGTGGCGCTTGTTCCACATCAACATCAACCGTGTAACCGCATTTGATCTCTGAAAACAAAGATAAACTCACGGGCCAGATTCAGTGGAATTTTGGATAGCTGTCCCGGGCCGAACAAAAAGAGGCAACTAAGTTGCACATGCCTGGTTTACCATTATCTAACGTTCAGGAATTAACGATCGCACTGTATTTCATTCGATCACTGCGCCGCCACCGGTAATATAATTTCTCAATAGTTATGTTAAAGTGAACAAAACCGTTCAAAATAATGCGTCACTTCACCACCAACGCAAAATCCGTACTATTGTACAGATGTGAAAAATGGTTCATGCAAGTATATATGTTAAAAAGTATACTTACTTTTAACTGGAGATGTGACAGATCTATTCACAGGTTTAATTTTTTGTGGAATATTGTTGTTATTAAATTTCGTTTGTATTGTACTTCCAGTTATATTAATTGCTAATAATGGCACAAACTCACATTTTGGAATTCTATTACATATCTGACATAGCCTCATAGTTTGTGTTTCATTAATACCATTACTATTTTTATTCGTAAGATAAAAAACTAATTCATTCCCCTCAAAATATAAAAGTCTCAGTCCTTTGCATTCATCTTTCGGTCTATAAAATTTGACATTTATATTTAAATTATAATTTGGGGTTGAGTCTTCAACATCAAATATTCTGGGGTAATCTGGATGTGGTAAAAACCCAGCTATATCAAGAGGGATTGTTGATATATCAACTCGTTCCATATCTACAATTCCTCCACTATCCGAGAAATGATTTCGACAATGAAGTAGAAACACACACGAGTTGTAAAACGTCATAAATTTTTCACATTGTGTGCAGTAGTATTTTACTATCATACTTCTTCTGTTTATATGATCCAGAAAAGAACTTTTATTTGCAAACCTGAAATTTAAACAAAAAAGTTAACTACAATTTATATATTTTTAATTAGATGTACCGGGAGCAAATTGGTTTTATGAATTAATTAAAGGTGCGTTCGGCATAAGCTTATAATCTATACCAGTGTTTCTCAAAGGGTGTGCTGCAAAATTTTCCAAGTGTGCCACGAAATCCTCAAAAAAAACTAGTGCCGTATTTATTTTAACATCATTGTCCGAATATACGTACAATACCATTAATAAAAATAAAGTACACGATGGATCTTTTTATGACAAATTGAAATTGACATATCATCGGCTTACCTGTAAATACTTCTAATTCCGAGAAGCATAACTTTTGCAGGAGAGGCAAAAAACTTGCTACAATCATTATTTTAGAACTCTGTTTTATGAAATTTTCATGAAATATCAGTAATACAATTTCAGTTACAATGGGCAAAACATTTTTTGATTATTTTATCGTTTTTGTATTATTTTACAGAAATAATAATAAAAAAAAAAAAACAGTTGAAAATCGGACTTAGAAGTTTTTACAAGTAAGCCGACGATATCCTGAATACAGGAACGTCTGCATTCAAAATTTCTTCTTCTATGACTACGTAGGTGTGCCGCGAAATTTTTCTTCAATGTCTGAAATAGAACATCCGTTTTTCGTCGCATTCATACTAAATTATGTAAATGTATTAAAACTGTATAAAGCATTTATATATCTTCACTATATGCAAACAATCAATGATAAAACTAATTAGGTTAGGTTTAGTTAGCAAAAATTTTGGACAGTAAAAACTGAAACTTGATAGACGTATATAAACAGGTACTCATATGGAATTTTTACCTGTTTCCAATGAGATTTATAGTATACGTATTTTGAAAAACATAAACTTCATAAAGAGACCCAAAAATTTCAGTTATATTCGGACGTATCCTCATGTTAAAACGCGTATTTCTCTGTCAACTACAGATGCATGAATGATTACTATTGGCTCCCCACTCTTACAACCATGCCTTCTCGTTTCTAACGTTATAATATTCTTCATTCTAAGCATACAGCCTAGTTATGGTGGACTAATACGGAACATTAACCAAAGTTACTAGATTTCCAAATCTAGTTCCGCTTAAACGTTTGGAATAGCCAAGTAATATGTAACTTACATTTCTGTTTAAATCAAAATAAAATCTCTTTTTATACCTGATAGTCTTTTTTTACCATAATAAAAATTAATATGGTTTATTATTTATATTTTGGTTATGTGTATAAGTGACAGATCTGTCACTTGCCGGCATTGTGAACATCACGTTCGTTTTCATGAACTTGCACAATCGACAAAGATGCCACGTGGCTCTTCACATGCGCAGTACACACTGCGCACAGTTGGTAATTAACGATCCCATCTAAGAGTATGCGCGGACGAAAAAAATATGGTCGTACACACTACCTCTTAGTGAAATATTTCAATATAACTCCCCCCGTAACTACCCTAATATTCATCAAATTGATAAAAAGCTTAGAACAAATAAGATTTATTTTGTTATAAAAAATTTTCATTGTATAGTTATGTTTATGAAGGAAATATTTTAAGTTTTTTAGTACCAGTTTTAATCCATAAATACCCGCAAAGAAAGAAAATTTTCAGATACCATGCCTATATTTGAATTCTGGTTCTACTCTATTGTACAAAATTCGTTAAAATACGTCCAGCCGTTTTTAAAAACTGATATAACCTCCAATTTTATTAATAACTATATTATTATAGCAATTTGTTTTTCTAGAATTATTTGAATACTCCTAAAATTAAATTTGTATTCGATTTTATCATTATTTATTAACTATAATACAAATACCCATCACCTTAATTTTTATATAAATCAGTATAAAATTTCCGTATGTTTTTATTTATAATTTATTCAGTAGAACTGTCTTGAAATAAATATCTATTCTGAATATAGTCAATAAAAATATTTAATAACATGCAACATCTTTATTAATTTTGTACGCTAGTTTGAACTACGCATACATGTGTATTCCCTTTCACGCTCTGATTGGTCAGAAAATATGAGACAACCTTTACTTTAAAAATCTTGATCCACACCTTTCCATTTTTTTAAATTTTTATCCTTTTTTTGCATTTGAGTAAACAAACCCGAAATTATTATCATCTTTTTGAATAAAGTTGAATTTGAAACAATAAAAACAACATATTTTCCGGGTATTATTATTAACAATTGTTGTATGGATATAAAATTTTTAGTGCCGCGCGAATTCTGAAACCCTATTGAGAAACACTGATCTAAATCCTGCTACGACTATCGGCGTGGGAAACCGGCTACCCGGCTGCTGTTGGTTATGCGATTGCCCAGTCGACTGCTTTCACATCGCGAAGTATCTAGCTATACACCACACATGACCTTATATCTAGCATACTATAACGATTAGTATAATATTCTCATGTTATATTTATAGAACAAAAATCTCAATATTTAATGCTCCTAAATAAAAGTAAATAAGCAATATCCTAACATGTTTAGCACATGCGCAAAATTTGTTTAGAAATGTGAATTTTATTGACGCTGTTGCGACGTAATTTAAGCCTAACCTAGCATCGTTTAGATAATGAAATTCGTAATATGAACTAGAGAACCTCTCATTGTTTAGTGAACAAAATTATAAAATTTGCCACTACATTTACGCTAGAAAGGATATATAGCAAAACTTGGATAGAAACCAGAAATGTTTTTAAGAGTAATTTGAATTGTTTCTACAATAAAAACGGTTACTAGAAGTTTTTTTTATCTAAGTACAATTAGTTATACTACTTATATTACATCTAATGTAAAAATATTATTGAAATTATGGTAGTATCATTCCTTTGTAATGTAAGTTAAGTTGCATGACTCATTGCATGTCATACTTAACTAAACATAACAGATCAACATAAACACAACTCAGTATTTATAGAAGTTTAATAGTTATTGTTATACTCACATATCTCTACAGGAGAAGCATGGATAAATGATTTTTCCAATTTTTGGAGCACATGATATCCAGTGGTCTGTTGTGTGATCAAAAAGTGCTTTCCACTTTGACAGATATGGGTTTCTTTTTTCCTACAAATTATCAATTGTTTTAATCAAATGTCATGTAAATTTTAGCAACTAAACTTATTTCAAAACAAATAATATGATTAATAAATAAATTAATATTAAATTTAGAAAGATATTTGTTATTATTTAATTATATTATTGATATTTACCTTGTTCACAGGAAATATGTAATTTCTGTTAATATGAGGGATTCTATTCGTCCCCATAGCTAGTTCTGGTAGTTGATTCATCTGAAATAAAAAGTGTTTCATTATAAAACAGTAGCAACTGTTCTTCTCATGTACATAGCTCAGTACCCACACCTACCCGCCAAACAACGCACAAAATACGGGTCTCGATGCATTGAACATGCGTAGTTCATACATCTGACAATGCAGCGTTGCGGTTCTCAACCCAGGCAACAGAGGTAAAAATCCCGCGATAAGAGAATAACCTTAATATCAATAATTGAATCAAATTGTTAAACTCTTCATAAATAAAAATACATTTAGTAAAAAAACAAACAGTTGAGCATGACATTTGCTTTTGGATAGTTACTCTAGATCTAGATCACCCGTCTGTCGACCTTATATCACTACATTAATAGTTGTACTAATAACTTAATCTGAATATAATAATCAAATTTAAATAAAAATAAATTTTAAACTTACCATTACAAAATCCATTTTATCTGCCTTAATTTTTTACCTATTTAGGCACAGTTATGTTTCTACGTAACTCGTTGGATCTAAAAACAAGTGCCAAGTGCCTATTAGAAAACAGGCGCACATGTTCTATACCTTGGCAACGAACGCCAATCCCAGTTGAGTTCAAGTAGGAGGGGCTTAATCTACTGAACTCAGCAGGCCAGTTAATTCAAATATTGGTATTGTCAAATTCAAAACAAACTTGTTTGACTGTACTTTAGTTAAAATGAAACAAGAAAATGAATCTTTATATGCTTTATATAATGAAAAAGTAAATAAAAGTAAAAAATTACAAGAATTAAGAGATGAAATTGAAACTATTGAAATAAGGAAAAAATATATAGTTGTTAAAGAGAAGTTAGGTTAGTATATATTATATTTTATTTGAAATATTAGATATACAGATACATGTTTTTAGAATCGGTGACTTCGAAGTTGAATGTTATGATCGAATCGCAGGATAAAATTAACAGTAAAAGAGCTGCGACTATTATGAAGTTACAACAAGATTTATTAAGTTCTACGTTAACAGCAGAAAAGGATAATATATTATTACTGCCCCAAAATAATCAAAAAGACCTTAAAAATATAGTAGAAAATAAAGAAAAAGTTGAAGATCTTTTATGTTCTGTACAAAATCATGATTTTTATAGTAGTACTGAAAAGGCTATTGAAGAAGCTGTAAGTTTTTTATTATTATTTATTAATTAATTTTAATAACATATTTTTTAGCAAACTATAAGTGTTACATGGAATAAACAACTAGCTAAAGATATCCATCTGTTCAAATCCAGTAAAGGTTTATATACTAATGTTCTCAAGATGCAAAAACCTGACTTAGGTAAATATACTAATTTTTTGTGCGTTAGTAATGATACTAGTTAAAACTTCTATAACCTTACTTATTTACAAGTGCTTGGAAAAAGGTTTCTACAGTATTAAAAGTTAGGCACAATTTTACGTCGTTGAGCCGTCAGTCTAAAAATCATTGAAGGATGCATAAGATTATATTTTAATCTATTTGTTAAATTATAATTGGCGCATGTGCAGTACAAACAATCTAATATAGTACTGAACGTGATATTTAACGAATAACGATGACGTGAAATATGCATAATAGACAGGGATACACGTTAAAAAAAGATGTAGTCCCCAGTCATTGTTTAAATTAGATTTTGACTCGATAAATTTCACGTACAGTGATTGATGACTAAGCTGCGTTGATGAATGTAATTTCTGGCAAGTTAGATCATCACTTGCGTGCGCATATAGCTATTGCGGTTCTGATTGGATGTTCGGAAGGAATATTGCGCACGCGTGTGATGCTTTAGCTTGGCTAGGTTTTCATCCCGAACGCAGCTAATACCGGGTGATCAATATGGGCCGCTCCATCGCATTATTTTTTCTGCCGCTTACCAATAATAGTGAAGTACACTATCCATAGATGTGCGTGATACACAGACTTCGTTCACCATAAAAAAAACACGCGGATGTTAGTGGCTCCCATGTGCAGAAACCAAATTCGTCCACCACGTTATCAACAGTTATTTTAACACATTTCAGTGGCTTTGATTTGTTTTTGACTACGCGTATTGTGCACTGTTTGTTTATTTCCGTTATTATTATTTATTTCTCATACGTTTCAAGGTATACTGAGTACTAAAATGAGTAAAAATGTATTTGAAATAGATGATTTTGTTTGGCATCCACAACAATTGTTTAAAACCCTCATGTACGTCAATGCTATCAGTTGTTTTCTAGCACAGAATTGATGACGTAATTTATAATACCTGTGTTTTTCTTATGTTGAACGAAGTCACCATACGTAGATTTTGACATTTTATTTAAAAGATTATTCAATTTACACCAGATAATGAACTCAGTAATACAATTTTTAATATAATCATTGATAGAGATACAGAAAATTAAATATTGATATTTAACTAAACAGATAATAGGTTATAAAATAATTGTATGGTCGTAAAAAAAAAAAAATATATCAGTCGTTAAATTAACGCAGTTGGTCATTTTGCGTCATAACTTCAATGACTTAGTGGCGAAAAAATAAACCGATTTTTTTTGCATGTGAATTATAATATTGCTCTTTACTCTTTTATTTTACTAAAATATACCTTTTGAAGTCATATTTAGTTTGTGTTCGATAGTCATTTTGAAGATTTACAAATTTTAAAAGTGTATTTAATATAGGGACATTTGTATTGGCATTTCTAAATAAAACAATATTTACATTTGACATTTAATAATACGTCTGTTGTGTTTTGATACTTTTGTTCACATATATAACTTATAGTAATTCCTAAAAATAAGTTTGATGTTTATTTAGCAGTTTTGTGTTTAGTTATATATTTTCTTACTTGATATTGTGTGTAGTGCATAGCTTTTTAGGTTATATTCAACTTATTTCTTTTCTTTGATCATATTTTTGGATCACATCAGTCCTTTTTAGGACTATGCCTATTAGAATAGTTTATTTGTTTCTATTATGTTCTTATTCTTATATTTTCATTTCATTACGATAAAAGTGACAGCGTACAAATATTACGTTCGTTAAATGGATATCATCTAACCGTATTAAACCTGACGTCACATTTTTTTGGTGACGTTTCAAGTGACGCAACTGCACTGTTTCGCCGACTTCCCTATACGCAATTCATAGCTTCGTGAACACATGTTCCTGGCGCATGCGCGGAAAGACATTTCGCACAAAATTTAGATCCTGAAATAAAATTTTATACATGGAATCAAAATAGTACATTTCTCGGCCAATTATTATTGATCACCCGGTATAGTTAATGAATAAGTTTTAATACATTGTATACGGCTACAATTGTATATGTAAGTACATGATTATAAAGGATACAGCTCCCGGAAATGAAGTGATAACAATAATCGTTGGACAAAAAACAATCATGTTCTCACACACTATGTATTGCAAAATTGACTTTTTAATTACATTTGTAAAAAATCAAAATAGCAAATCTTAGATATTTAGGTCTCTATAGCTCTTAATAATTATTTGGAGAATAAAATAGGACCATCCCATCATAGGACTTCAGTATAAATTAAATAGAATTGACTAAAATTATTGCCAATTTACACACTCATGACTCATGTGTACAGTGAAACTTTCGAAAAACCTAGAACAATCCGTTTCCAGATTAAAATTTCGAGTTAAATTGAATCGGTTATTTCGAAAAGGCCAAATCTGGTTTTTGCTTAAATGAGTATTTGTTTTTTGCATTTGACTCAAAATATGGTTTAAGCTTTGTTACATGTGAAAATGCCTCATCTCCACTGTTTGTTATATAATCCAGGCAGGTGTTGTTCTCTGTTTACTTTGAAAAGGCCGCTTCTCCGGACACGTTTTTAGGGTTTTGTAGGTATGATCAAAAAACCCTTATACCGTCATTTTGTCATCTGTCTGTTCGGTAAAAATTGCAGCCAAACGGCTAAACCTAGAGAGTTGAAATTTGGCATGCTTATACAACTCTTTGACCCGCACATAGGAAAAATACTAAAACATCTAAAAAACATATCCCACAAAAATATAAACAAATATATGCTCACCTAAAAATATAAAATATTTTTTTAAAATTCTGAGTAGGGTATCAAATGCAAGCCCTTAGTACGTGGATTAACGATCAAATTTATATTTTTGCAAAATAAATTATTTTGATGCGATTTTTGCCAAAATTGTACAAAAAAAAAAAAAATTTCCCACACCCTGTAGCCCAGATGGTTTAAACTAAAAATCTGCAAAAAATTCTAAGTAATGTACATTGGCGTGAACCGAAATAGTACAACAGGAATTTTTGATCAGATTACGTTTTCGGAAAATAACGCATTTTTTGTTGACGATGTACAAAAGTTTTAGTTAAGTAACACTAGGGTCCATTCGTCCCCCATTTTCCGGGACTGTCCCGCATTTTAACATTTTGGAGGTGAGGACCTTTTTTTTGCTCTTCACTTGGATTTGGGAGGTGAAGACCTTTTTTTTTGCTCTTCACTTGTATTTGGGAGATGATGACCTTTTTTTTTGCTCCGTCCCGCATTGCCTTCTGAAGAAAATGGTCACCCTAAGTAACACACTAGACTGGAAGACGAATCCTGGTCTAATGGTTAGCTTGCTCGCCTGCTACACAACAAACTAAGGTTCGCTCCCGGCCAGAGGACACAATTTTATTTTATTTTTTTTAATTTTTATTTTGTTTAAATTATTTTGTCAAAATTCTAGTTATATTTTGGCAAATGTTGCATTTAATTTATAAGAGCGTACATTTAATAACCAGTTGGAATGTTGGAATTATATTTTCATTCTATGTGTCATGTAAAGGAAACCAAAGGGGCGGAGCATATGACAACCAATGGAAGCCATTGGCGCAATTTTCAAAATCTTAATGAACCTTGCTATATAAAAAAATACTACACATATTTAGAAATCTAAATAATGGTATTAGGTATTCGAATTAAAATTAACAAATAAATATTTTAACATAAAATTTGTTTTTAAAGCTCTTAGATTAACCGACGATAAATTATTTTAAAAATGTCGTTCATATTGCCATGATTACTACAAAGCAAAATTTGTCGTACACACTCAGCATGCCGCCTTCACTTATTATATACCTGCGAAACCCTAAAATGTGGGAAAATTCACACTTCACTTCAATTTTTTTGTTCTTCTGTAAAATTTACTTCTCTGGAGTTGTGGCCTTTTCGAAATAACCGATTCAGTTCAATACTTGAATAATTTTATTTATAATAGTGCATAAACAACTTAAAAAATATTGTATAATAATCAGTCAATAATAACAGTAGGAGGGATATTACTATTCACTGGAAGGATAAATACCCTTCTTTTATCTGGAATCCACGTGATTCCGTGTTAGACTTTCGAGTTTCAAGTTTCAAGTCCACTGTATAGATTTTGCGATAAAGTTAAAGACGCTTTCGATTCATGGTTACCAAATAATTTTATTAAGAGATTAAGAAAACCTAAGTCTTTACATTTCTGTACTATTTCTGCCATAAATACACACAAATTAATATTAGTGTTTACAATTTTTATTTTGTTTCATGCATACTAAAAACTATTTTATTTATCAAGATAAGAGCTTCCAAGAAGAATTTGAAATAGAAAGCGACTTGGGGTGTCACAGCCTAGATGATTCAACTTCTAATTCGACATCTGATTGCTTTGGATTTGGAACATCATCACCTATTTTATGTAATAGCGGTGGTGCTTTTACTAAGAAAAGAATGACTAGCAGTATTAGTAGTAGTATTAAATCACCTACTGAGTGAGTCTAAATTTTCTACTACTAAAATTAAAACACGAAAGTCGTTTTAAATGTCATTGCCGAAATGTTCTAAAAACACTAAAAATGGAATAAAAATTCTGAAAAAAAATACGAGAGACTTGTGAAGTATGTTGGATCTCCATTTATCAAACTTCTGTATGTCGAAGTTCTCGTTAGTCCCCATGATCATTACAAAAGAAAATTGTTTTCGTACATCGAAAAAAGTTCTATATATCGTTTTTTTTTAATACAGTTTTTTTACCGACCGCCAACATATAGGTATAAGGGAGGTATTGTGATCATACCGATTTTGACATTGATGGATCTCCACGAATTGAGGTCCCTACATAACGTTTTGACTATTTTTAAGCATGTCTGTCTGTCTTTCGGTCCGTATACACGTGCAGAGAAAAATCGGCTAAAAGGATTTTATGAAACTTCATATTTAAGCTTTTGACATCAACGGCACGAGTTGATCAACTTTTGGTAAAAATCGGTTAAATAGCAATGGGAGTTCACTTTTTTGCGAATGAAGATTTTTGCGAATATTTCACAACAGAAAGATATTGAAAAAATTTATTTAACAAAATTTGCTATAAAAGCAATAACTAACAACTTTTATTAGAGACATTTTTTGATAAAGCAGCAAAAATTAAACAAGTACTTTGTGATAGCGGTCAGTCCTGTGGTGGCCACAGCTGATTTTTTTTTTAGTATCTATAGCCTGTTTCTTTGGTTTAAGCGGAACTAGATTTTAAATTCTAGTAACTTTTACCGATAAAGTGAGCCTTCTGATCATTTTGTATAGCAGAAGCCCACTTCAAACCTTAAAAAGACAGGTCATGACAACTTAAGAAAATTCAAATTTCAGTTAGTTCCGCTTAAACGTTTGGAATAGCCTATATGTATTTTTTAGTTAACCCTTTTAGGACATCTGGTTACTCCTGGTAACCACATATCTAAAAATTATTAAGTTCTTACAGGTTTTTGCCTTATTCGCGACTCAAACTAACGTTGGCGGCGCTGCGTAAGACAGTTGTTGGCCGACGAGAAGCGTATATGTCAGAAGTTTTTTTCTTAATATTTATCTGTTCAAACAATATTTCGGCAAAAAAGCACTGTATTTAAGTCACTATATTTAAAAATACGTCTTAATTCGCATAAACTGCAGCACAACACACTACAAATATTATTGAGAACTGACAATAACTGAAGTGACGCCTAGCGGAATATTTTGGAACTTAACGGAATAGGATTTTGTTGGATGTAGCTCATTTAATTGCATTGTTTGTATGTGTTAAAGTGAAGAAAACTTTAATAAAATGTCTTTAAAATCGCAACAGAAAATTAACTGCAATGTGAATTGTTGTGTATCAAATGGCAAATGTCAAAAATATCTTATTCCAATCGCCATTTTGTAAGCGACAACAGCGCCTCTATAGGTAATGTTTATTCTCAATAAAAATATACGCTTCTGTTTAATTTACCAAGCCGCCACCAGATGTCTCACTGTTATTTGGAGTCGCGAATACAGTTGTGTTGCCTTAATAAGGAATTTAGTGGTTGTGCAGTTTACAAGTTGTCTGCATCTTCCTGATGATAATTTTGCGTAGCTAATAATAGTAACAAATTTATATCAATAAAAATGTATCCCGTATTAGTACAAACCTACCGAACCTACTGTAGTGATGACGTCACAACAGTGTTGTCAGAGCGAAGATTTAAAAGATTGGCAATGACATTTGAAAAGACCATCGTACTTATAGAATTACAACTTTTAATTGGTAAAAAGTTAAAAGTTTTACTGTAAAACTATGTAAAATTTATTTAGATAAGTGATTGGTCTAATTGTTACGATAAATGTCCAATCACAGCCCGAAGTGTTTCATGAAGCCTTTTATCAAAGGTAATTAAAGATACTACTTTTATATTGTAATTATTATGATATAGTTTTTTTATAAAAATGTATTATTGTAGGAAATAAAATACTTTTGCTATAATACTAATTTAAGACAGTTATAACCCCATTATTACATGTACAATTCATGACCATTGTCGTCTTTATAGGGTTTCGTAAGTACAACGAAGCTAAGAACAATGCTCTTTTACAACTTTCACTCCACAGGAACGTTTCAACTGTCACTCTGTCTATGATAGAATAGCAAGACTGACGATAGTTATCAGTGGCGACGGAAAGAAAATATATTAAGTGATTTTAGAAATTTATTTTTATTAAAATGTATTTTAAATTTATTTCTCAATATTATTTAAATTAAGTAAAACAATTACAAAATATTATTATATAGATATTAGATTTATATATTACATAATTACTACAAATAAACTACAAGCATAGATATAGCCGCCACTTTTGTCACTGCGCTTTCTGTCAAAACCTCAACTAACGTTAACCGACTTGTTATTTTTGATAACAATTTTAATGCAACGTGGGTATTAAAAAAAAAAAATTACAAGTCATGATTTTGATGTCATTTTGAACAAAAAATATTTCATACTAAATACATACGAAACCCTAAAAAGTGTGATAATTAACACTTAAAATTAAATTTTTTAAAATGAAACATACTTACTGAAAATTTTAAACTGAAATGAACCTAAAATTAACATAAAACAGATAAAAATTCCAAAAAAAAATAAATTAAATTTATTTTAGAAATAAAAATATTACTACAAATAATATAAAAACATTTTTAGCTCTTAATTGTTAAATTCATAATTTTTTCCAAAACACTTTCAACCGATTGTAAAATTTCAGTATTCTGTTCCCAGGAATGCTTTTTAGCGGCAGCAACAGCTGCTCGTAACGTAAGCCTAGCAGATGATATACTCGCTGTATCAGCAGTTAAAGCTACTTCACCTAACCTATAACAAATCTCTAAAACTTTACCACATTTAACTGGATCTCTTGACCAATCATCTTGTACCATTCCACGATAACAACGATAAAGTCTTTGTGCTTTTAAATCCGGGGATGGAGATAAATCAGCGTACATTTCCCATAAACGTGATTCTCCAGGATAGATTGAAGTTAATCGTCCAAATAACTCAAGAGTTTTTGATTTAAGTTTAACAGAATTTTCATCCGTTAGTATTTCTTTAACTAACACATGTAACACTTCCATATCTAAATGCTTTTCTTTTATATTTAATATTTGATGGTACGCACGAATTATGTCTTCTAAATTTTTAGTATCGGCACTAACCACCATAAAATTATCCCATACTCGCCAATTATCAAAAGAATATTTTAAAGCTTCTTGTAACGCAAAGTGCGCTCTTGTTTTCTCACCCAATTTCACATAAGCTTTCGCTAAATTATTCCAAGCTTCAAAACTATTAGGTTCAAGACAAGTATATTTTCTGTAAGTGCTAGCCGCTAATTTCCAATCGTCGACATTAAGGGCTGCATAGCCAAGACGTAACAAAACCATACTTTGTAACGAGTTGATTTCTAATGATTTTTCCAAATGCGGTATACAATCTGCGTATTCTTTCCGGGCGAATAAATACTGTCCCCAATGTCTTTGCGCACGGCTACTACGATGATTAGATAACTCCCAAGCTTTTTCATAACAGCTAATATCATCAGTAGCATCCCCAAGTAAACACCATAATTTTACAGTTTCTTTAACCGCTAATTTTTCTTTGATGATTTCCGCAGCCTTGTGTCGTAAATTTAAAATTGTATAACACACAATAACTTCTTCCCAGAGTTGTAATTTAAGGTATATATCTAAACATGCTTTTACTAATCCAAGGTTAAGCATTATGTCAGCCATTTGGGCTTCAATCTGCCATTTTGCTGGTAAACAAGTACTCCAGAATGCGTTTAAACGTTCTAGAATTGAACTTTCGTTGTTTAGGTCTCCGACGATTAGTTCAATCTGCATTAATGATCGTTCGATTGTACGTTTGTGGCTTGATTCTAAACGACAACGTTGGAGTAACGTTGCAACACGTATCGGCCATGGACTGCTTTGTTGTAATAAACACGAACAAAACGCTTCGCTTTCTTCAACGAGTAATTCATCTTTAGGTCTAGAGCGTTGCATACAATGAACTGAAGCAAGTAATAACGCTTGTTCTGTTACTGGAAGAAATATGTTTTGTTGTTCGTTTGTATAATGTATTTTATCTAAACGTACATCATCGTCCAGTTTTACTATTTCAGGACCATTGTAGTCTTTAATTTCTGGTCTGGTTATATCTTCGTTTAATTTGACTTTTAATATCATTTGGGCTAAATCTCGTTCTTGATATTTTGTACGTTTACCCATTTCGCCCAAAAGATTTAATTCAACACCCAATAATTCAGCGGCAGTTTTTAGTTTAGACTCGGAGTCATTTACTCGGTAATACATTAAATAAATTTGAGATATTTCAATTTGTAGTTTTGCTTTTAAACGATCATTACAAATTGCCCAGTTTGATAAATTGTTTATATGCATTTCAGCCAAAGAAAATAAAGTTAGTGTAACGTCATCTAGTAATATTTGATGTATCATTACACTTCGTAAACACCACCACTCACTAACATAGTTATTGCGTAATTTACTGTATTTAAATATGTATTTCGAAAGTATAAATAATTCAAGGTGTAATACATTACTGTTAATTTCTTCGCTGTCCACAATAAGCACCTTTTCTGCGTCGGTTATCTCGTAGTTTTGCAACATCATTGTCATGTTACTTGCTAAAGGTGGTCCAGTAAAATTAGCTTGTATAAAAGATAAGAAACAAGCAAGTCCCATACAAAATATTTCTTCATCTTCACAGCCATTTGTTGCTTTTTCAATAATTTCTTCTAGATTTGTAGCACTTGATTCAGGTTTTATAAATTTTTCAACACATTTTAGAACAAGATTTTGCCAGTCACCATTCCAAACATCTTTTATATATTGTTGTCCATCTGACAAGTCTAAATCTTCTTCAAAATTACATAAAAGTGCTTCTTCTGTGTTTGTTAACTGCATTTTGTATTTGTTTCGTAAAAACACGATATGCCTACGCTGTCACATGTGCGAAATTTTTAGGTTATATTTTTCATAGATGTTTCTGTCAAACTGGGGTCACGTGATAAAAATTCATCAATTAAAATAATGCAGTATTTCATTATTAATTAAAAGCAATAGTTTATCAACTCGTTTATAAAAACGTTATAAACTAACTGCAGAAATAGTGTAACATTTTTTATTCATCGGCCCTGACAACGCAGTTTTATAAATACACTTTAATTTACATGGATGTTTACAACTTCTGTAGACATTCTAACGAAAATTCAACACTAAAACATACGAAATAAGTTCAAACAGTACTAGAGTGCCTAGTACAATAATTGACCTCCAGACAGCGTATTAGTTTTCAATAGTGAAATGAGAATCAAATAAGTATTGTTAAAGACATAAGCGATTAATGAGTTCAAAATCTAAAGTGAGTAATATATGTAAGGATATTAATAGATTGAGAGGACTAACGTGACTGAGGAAAAAGTCAATCATACTGACACTACTAAAAAATGATCTAAATGTTCAAGACTCACTTGGAAATAATTTCAAGCATCTGAATAGATGCAATAAAATACAGGAATGGAAATAGAACGGATTTTTATAAAAAAATAATCATATTAACGATACAGTTAATTTTATTTTTATTAAAATCAAACAAATCTTATTTTTTAAGAATTTTAACACCTTACACCAGATTGCATGCTAGATTCCACTCTGTCTAGTAATGGTACCAAGCATATATTTTACATTTTATATTGTATCTCTTCTATCCCTCGATCTGAAAATAAGAATACATTTATTACTAGACAAATAAAAACAATAAAAATAGTAATATTGTTCAAATATAATATCAGAGAGGGCAAGTTGTAATCATAAGAGATCTTATTAGCGTATATTAAATTGAATCATCATGTTAAATTTCAATAATAAGATATTCAAATTCATAATATGCACCTTAGAGATTTGATTTTCTTGTCAATTGTTCTTAATTCTTCTCTTTCATTGATTAAACTCAAAGCCATTCTGAAACAAATGTGAAAATTCTGTTATTACAAATTAAAATAAATACAAATAATTAAAAAATAATTTTATTAGAATCAGTAGAAGTGTTTCTCAGTCACAGCATTATGACAGGGATAACTTTAAAGCATCATGTTCAAGTATTAGGTGTACCAGAATTTTTTTTTGTTTATTTGGTATTATTAAAATAGAAACAAACCGAAAAAAAAATGTATTTTATTGAGTAAAATAGTTACCATTGTGATCTACAACACTCTTCCATTTATCAGGAAAAGAAAATATTCCCGATTTATAAAATTCCTGATTTTTTGAAGGAAAAAAATGGTTCAAGGCTCATTTTAACATGGTTCACATCCCTAAGTGTCTTGTTTCTTAAAAAGTGTTCCAGTGACCGAAATAAGTGATAGTCGGAAGGTGAAATGTCTGGTGAGTAAGCTCGGAAATTTTTTCACGTGTCTTTTTAGGGTTTTGTAGGTATGACCAAAAAACCCTTATACCGTCATTTTGTCGTCTGTCTGTCTGTCTGTTCGGTAAAAATTGTAGCCGAACGGCTAAACCTAGAGAGTTGAAATTTGGCATGCTTATACAACTCGTTGACCCGCACATAGGAAAAATACCAAAACATCTAAAAAACATATCCCCCTAAAAATATGAACAAATATGTGCTCATCGAAAAAAAAAATATTTTTTTTTAATTCTGAGTAGGGTATCAAATGAAAGCCCTTGGTACGTGGATTAACGATCAAATTTTTATTTTTCCAAAATAAATTATTTTGAAGCGATTTTTGCCAATATTGTGCAAAAAAAATTTTGTCCCACACCCTGTAGCCCAGATGGTTTAAACTAAAAATCTGAAAAAATTCTAAGTAATGTACATGGTGTGAACCAGAATAGTTCAACAGGAATTTTTGATCAGATTATGTTTTTGGAAAAAAAAGCATTTTTTGTGTTTTTTTGCTAATAATGTTGACAACTTATAGTTATATAATACGCTAAACAGTAACGTGTTTCTTGGTGCTGTGGCTAAGATACTTGCGTTCTGTCCAAGAATTCGTAATCGGACTCATGTTCGAGTCCTACGTGAGGAGACAATATTATTTTTTATTTATTTTTTGCATTTTTATATTGTTTAAATTATTTTTTCAAAATTTTAATTATATTTTGGCAATTGTTGCATTTAATTTTTAATAGCGTAAATTTAATAACCAGTGGAAATTGTTGAAATTATAATTTAATTATATATTTGAATGTACACGAAATCAAAGGGGAGGAGCTATGACTAAAAACAACCAATGGAAGCCATAGGCGCAATTTTCAAAATCTTAATGAACCTTGATATATAAAAAAAAAAAATACTGCACATCTTTAAAAACTTAAATAATGGTAATAGGCATTCGAATTAAAATTCATAAAAAAATATTTTGTCATAAAATTTGTTTTGGCACCCCAAATAATCATCATTCACTTACTAAATACCTGCAAAACCCTGAAATGTGTGAAAATTCACACTTCACATCAATTTTTTTGATGAACGAGTTCAGGCATTGTCACCTTGAAGAATAACTCCTCTTCTATTCACAATTTCTTGCCGATTTCTGGTCAAGTTCTGATTCAGTCGATCCAATTGTTCACAGTAGAGATCAGAATTAACACTTTGCCCGGTTTTAACATCTCATAATAAATTATTCCTTTATAAGGCCTACCAGATCGAAGTTCATCATCCAAGCATAAATTTCCTGATTTAAATTTTTTAAACCACTGTTGACATGTGCTTATCAATGCTTACACTAAGTTTACAGTGCATATGTTTTATGTAGCAACTGTAGCAGATTTTTTTATGGTACTCATACAACATTAAATAGTATAAAAAATGTTTTGATGAAAATTCTTCCGCCATTTTAAAATGCAAGGGTTTCAAATGAAATGAAAACAATAATTAGGTACTCAAGATTAGAGAGTTTAATCAAAATGCAAAAGACGTCTGTTTAATTCAGCGAATAAGTCGTGAGTAGTTCGCATACTGCACTAATAATAAAACGAAAAAACTTTTTGGTACATCTAATAATTAAAATAATGTACATTGTAATATTTGAAAGGACTATAGATTCCAAAATCTAGTTCTGTACAAAGCTAAAAAAAATAATACGCGAGATGTATTGTCTATTATGCGCATAATTCGCGGTTATCCAATCTGCAATACATGTTTTAAACAAAATATACACACAAGAGAAATACAACTCACCTTTTTCTTCATAATCTCAGCATTTTCATTGGAGATGTATACATCTGAAAATAAAACAAAACTTTGTAAGAAAACTACTTGCATTCATGGACAATTAAATATGATTACTTATAAATCAGTACATATAAATGCAGCCAAAATACTAATCAGGTATTCAGACGGTAATTTTTTTCATCATATTTGTTTTTAAAGATCCGAAACACCTTTCGATATTAACTAAGAAACTCACCTTTATTATTCGTTTAGAATCTTCATTTCGTCAGCAATTTCTTCATTCCAATGGTTTTCGTCTTTCTGTAAATAGAATATTTTGTTAAACACTATTTAATTTCAACGAAAAAATTATAAATAAATTTTTTGAATAAAAGAAATGTAACCATATTTTTTGGCACAGGTCTGTCCATTGAAAAGAACATCCTGCTTCCTAAATGGTTATAGTAATATACCCCTTCTTAAATTCTGGCACTCTGATAAAACATTTTGTTCTAACGAGCGTGGCGATGGGGATTACAATTAAACTTATATAATATTTTCATCGATTTATTTTACCAAAAAGATAACCACTAAAATATTCTTACCTGATTTAGAAGGTGGTAAAAATTTACTATGCAGTACGAAGCAATTTGATAAGTAAATTTCTTGATTATACGGATCATATCATAGTCACTAGGGTTCGGCAAACAAACCCCAGAAAGTAAAAATAACTATACAAAGTCGAGATATTACAAAGATGTATTCTTTATGGAAAATAAATTTTATTATTGGTTTCTTCATTCATTCCGGTTGAGGATCAGCAGTTTGTGGTATATAAAGTTCCTTTACAGCATTTATAAATTTTGCCGTAATATTTTTATTTTGATGTTTACGTCGCCACATATATTCAAACAAATAGGAATTGAATTCTCCTACGACATGGTTGCCAGTAAAACTTCTTTTTACAGCTGCCCAAGTTCCCTCAATAGAACTGGTATCAGTTAAATTTTCTGCATCTTTAAAATCAACTGAATGAGTGTTGATCAGATTCCGGAAACCTTCGTCTTCAAGACAATTGTATGATTTCCAGAAACGAGAAATTATAGTTGTACCTGGCTTGATATATTTCTTAATTATTTCAAGTAACACATTTTTATTCCTTTCTTCAACGACAAGCATAAAACATTTATCTGTTCCTCGTTCTATACCACCGAACACCCATTTTCCATTTATATACTGTCCTTTATTAAATTTTCTTTTACCAAATTTACTTTCATCCATTTCTACGATTACACCTGGTCCACCGAGCATTTCATTTTCTCTTATAAACATCTCCACACATATTTCTCTACATAATTGTTTCCAATTAGTTACAGTCCTCGAACTAAGTCCTAATTCTTCCATTATAGCTTCGTTCGACATTTTTAAACACCACATATGTGTAACAAGCAAAATATCCTTCATACTCAATTTACTTTCTTCAAACCAACTCCCCTTTCTTATACTTCTTTTTACATCATGTCCATTTTCACCAAATTTATGACACCGCCATACATAACCGCCATTCGCACTTATTTTTGTTAAAATCATTTCATCCCCACACTTCGAACATATATACCTATCCCCAATCAAACCCAATTGCATCACCCATTCAATTAATGATATATCTGAATCCGCCATTGTAATAATTGTCTCGATAGTAATTTTCTCCATTTTGAAAAATCTGTCAAATTAACCTCACGAACTTAATCCAATAAAATTCTTAGGTGTTCAAATATTGTTCTGTAAGAGAGAAAATTATATTAAAACAAGAAATACAAACAAGATGTAAATTTGATATTGTTAATTAAAATCAGTTTCACCAATCAGTCACAGATTATCAGACTGGGGCGGTAATTAATCATCATTAAAGTTAATAATAAAAATTTGAAACAAAAAGGTGAAAACGTGTAGAGAGACGTAATAATTCTTACCATCTTTCGTTGATCGCTATCTTGTTTCCTTACAGTTTGACACGTAGTGTACATAAAAAGCTTCAAGCTTCCATATAGTTAATGCAAATCCAGTAAGTTCTTAGGTAAATATTACTCTGTAAAAGAGAAAATTATATTAAATCTTGAAATACAAACATGTAAATTTGATACTTTGTTAAATAAAATCAGTTAAATACCAATCAGTCATGGATTATCAGACTGGGGCGGGAACAACATTCATCATTAAAGTTAATAAAGTAAAATTTTTAACAAAAAGGTGAAAAATTGCAGAAATTCGTAATATTTCTTACCATCTTTCGATGATCGCCATCTTATTTCCTTGTAGTTTACGACACGTGGAGTACATATTTCCGTAACTGAAAAAAGATACAAATATAAATATAAAACTATATTTGGATGCTCTAATGTTTATTCTGAAGAATATTGTGGCTCAGCAATTGATAATTATAATCATTAATCATACGAACGAGACAAATGTCTCATCATAGCAACACGTGGTCATTTAAAAATTATTAATTCAAAATTGAAGCCAATTTACTTATATTTTATTATTATTAAAACACTTTATTTACAAATAATTACATAATAATAAACATTTAAAATGATGTATTAAGTAAACTTACCGGCAAATGTGAAATGGGTAACCCAATCTTGTCAGAACAAAACGAAGATTTTAAAGAAAGTGTGTGCGAAATAATTCAACATAACCGGTTCCTCTCTCTGCAAGAAGCAATAGAAAAGGACAAGAAAAGTACAGATAAGTTAGGTTGGCAATACTGATGAGTTGGGCAACACTGAAAAGTGAGCAATATCAAAAAGAAGAATGCAATTATAATTCATTTTACAATCCGTTCAAACGTTAAAATACAGTACAGAGCAAATACAGTAGTTCTTTTTAATACTCTCTAATGGGTTCTTACAATGACTCTGTCCTTTACTTCTTGGCGACTTTGTAAAATGGGCTGACCTGTGAACACACGGTATTCTACAAATGGTTATTCATATTTGTATCATGTTATCTGATTTTTGTTAGTTACGAGCAGTGGCGGCACTAGCTGTGAAAATCTGAGGGGACCTGGATATTTTCGAGAAAATTTTGGGGGGCCAGGAAATATTTGAAATCATCGTTTACACAGTGACGACCTAAAAAAAGGTTCTCGCTTCGAAAAAAACAAACTTAAAAACTTTATCCACTGTCAAAATTTAATTTTTTTGAAATTAAATAATATAATTATTTCTGCGCACATCCCTATCTTCTTGTTACGTCACGGCGTCAGTATAAAAATGGCTAGTAATGAAAATGCACGCATTTTTTTGTGCAGATATTTTTCCAGAAAAAAATTGCAAAAAAAGTGAAAATTGAAAATAATATGATAAATAAATAATTTATAAGAGTACTGGAATAAAAATTTAAACAATTTAAATAATAATTATTGAGAAATTAAAATTGAATTTCGTAAATACCTGTTGCTAAAGTTTGGAAATAAAGAAAAATAGGTGAGTGTTAATTTATTTTAAAATATTAGAACAGTGTTATTGAATATTTTGTTTTTTATAGCATGTTTGGTTATTTTTTTATAATATTTTGGTATTTTATAAATTTTTGCGTCGCAAAAATAAAGGCCATTAATTAGTACATCGTTGTATTAATATACATAGATAAGGAATTAAAGTCATTAGTGAAATTATTATAGAAATATTCAATTTAATAAATGCAGGTGTTCATTTAATAAATTTAATTTTGAAATTTTAAAGAAATAATATATTTGACAAAAATATTGCAACAAATTTTTTTCAGTTATGTTTTTATTTAATATTATCGTGGAATAATAATTTTTCATCAATTATTATCAATAATTTGTTATTTATTTTCAGTCAGTTTCTGTGAGATTTTGCCGGTGATTGTACGCGATATCGGCAAGTGTCAGGCCGGTTTCCGCCAACATATCGGATGCCCGGACCCAGTTTAAAATGACGATATCAAAAGAAATGATAATTTTCGGTAAGTTCTAAGTTTTTTCAATTCATTATTATTATTATTCACCCAGTTACAGTAGGCGCTCGGTTATGTGAACCAACACAAACTAGGGATGTTTAATTTCATGTTTTAAAATATTGGATTATTTGTTTTTACATCTTTTTGCCAGCCAAACATTTCAGTATTTCCGTACATTTTTGCAATACAAGTAAGTCATCAATATCTAAAATATTTATTTTGTCTCCTATGAATAGCTTTATTAAGCATCTCCAACCTCCGATGAACTTATTTAACTATTTGTTCATGATTGTTTTCCATAGTCTTCACTTATTATCATTACATAGAACTCTATAAAACGTAATATGTTAAATTTTGACTGATCACTATAGTTGATGGTTCATTTAACA
The DNA here is from genome assembly GCA_963971575.1 of Liopterus haemorrhoidalis. Lineage (NCBI taxonomy): Eukaryota > Metazoa > Arthropoda > Insecta > Coleoptera > Dytiscidae > Liopterus > Liopterus haemorrhoidalis. Next base: position 42,988,613 of record OZ020619.1, read on the forward strand.
GTGTATTCACATAATCGAGTGTACTGTATTAATTATAAAAGTTTATAATTGTTATTTTTCTATTTTCTAATCTTTAACTGAATTTTTAGGTCTCTCATATTTGTGACAACTTGAATTCTGAGCCCCATATGTTTCGTACGTTTGGATTGACTAATGTTCCATACTGATGGAGATAGCGACATCGTTCTTGGAATAACTTTTTCTTGAATAACTTTCCAGCAGGCAGGTATGGAGACTGAAAAAGCCATCGGATGAAAGAAACTGAGGACAAGGGAGAAATTAAGTTGTATTGGAGTTAGAAGTGGACAAACGGAGAGATTTCCAGGAGACTCTATAACAGAGATAAATAAGCTTTTTGTTATTTTTATTTTATAACTTTTGTGGCTTTTCGATTAGCCAGTTGTATATAGAATACTTTGGTTCTCTGGTACAAATCTTGAATTAAAATTTGGGTTACGTCTCTATAATGGTCTTGGGTTCAAATTCATGAGAAATATTTCGTTCTCATTTTGAAGACTCTACTAGAAATTCCAGAGATAGACGCTGGGTTCAAAATTTCGAGACAGATGCGGATTTTAATACAATTATAAGGATTATTATGTTTTTTATTCGATTTTCAGGGTTTCGTTGTTATGATCAAGTAACCCTTATACCGTCATTCATCTGTGTCTGTAAATGATATATTCATTTCTAGGATTTCGTAGATATAATTGAGGAACCATGAACCGTCACTCATGTGTCTGTCTGTTTTTTAATATTTCGGTAAATTCATTTGTGGGATTTCATAGGTATGATCAAGGAAACCTCATAATGAAAATTTAAAAAAATTCAGAGTAATGCACATTACTTGAATAGTACGCTCGAAATTTTGGATTGTATTATTTTTTTGAAAGATGTTGTTCCAACATTTTTGAAGAAATATATTTTTAAGAAATTGTCAAGACATTTCTACAGTTAAATTTTTATTTCATTGAAGGAGAAGCCCACATATTTAAAAATCCAATACTGCCTACTGATTTTTTTTTTAAATCCATTTTTTTTTCCAGTTGGGCCGGAAGCATTCCTTTGTTGCAGTATTCCCCAGTTCTTCACACTACCTGTGCGGGTGACCTGGCAAGCTTGTCCGCCCCGGTTCTCTGGGTTTCGGAATGTTCTGGGTTCTGCGATACCACAGGTCCCTCACCTCACCACTCGTACCGTGACCACAAACTCCTCGTTTAAAGACTAAGCAACCTTAAACATGACAAGAATTAGTAACAATTCACCCTCGGTTGGGATTTGAATGCACATAACAGAGTTTGTTTCCGCAGTCTCTATGACAAAGGGGAGAAGATGTTCCTGTACGGACCGAAGCAGATACCGGACTGATGGAGTTCAGAAAAAAGAATTCTGCCCAAATTTCCAGACGCAATGATGCGAGATAAGAATTTTATGTACGTACACCAGAATAAAAGTGTATTAACTTGTAACAAATTTACAAAAGAGCAAATTGAACATCGTATCTTTAGTACCATACATGGATTTAATATTATTAATGCAATATTTCTAATACCAATAGAAATAAAAAATTGCACTTGAAAAATGATAATGCCTTTCAATAAAAATATAATTTTATGAAAAATTATAGTTAATACACTTTTATTCTGGGGTACATACAGGTATTTAAAGTAATGAAATATAATATTTTAGGGAGATTATTTCAAATTAATTAGACAGTAAATTAGTTGGTAAATTTTTTTAAAAATAAATTCAAGTTTTTATTATATAGTTGTAAATTAAATAGTAAATTTTTCGAAAATTATATTCAAGCTCTGATTATTTGATAAATTAATTTTAATTATTTTGTAAAATTAATAATTTGTAAAACACGATATTTAAAAGGTATAATATATAAAATTACAATATTTGTGAATATTTTGAGTTGGAATATTTGAAATCATCTCCCTTATTATTATAAGACTCCCTTATTATTGTATTGATTTGTATTCTGTATCATATTTTGTACAAATTATTGTTTATGTAAAAAATAAAACTGTGTTTGTTGGTGTGGATAGGCACTAAATAAAGATTGTAAAAAAAAAATATTGAGAAAGAATGAATGTGGAAAAATAGGTGGACGAAATAAAGAAAAAAAAAAAAAAAACGAGTGAAAATAAGTGGAATTGAGTTGAATGTGGAGAAGAATGGTTGGAAATGACTGGAAAATGAAAGACTTTGATGAACGTGGATAGGAATAAATGGAAGAATATTGTTTATTTTCCCATGAATTCTTATCCAAATCTGAGATTGATTGTGAAATGGGAAACTGTGATGAACGTGGAAAGATATGTATGGAAGAATATAATTTTCCCATGCATTCCTTTCCAATCTGAGAATGATTGTAGAATGAGTAACTGCGGTGAATGTGGATAGAAATGCATGAAGAATATTATTTATTTTCCCATGCATTCCTACCCGAACCAAAATAATTGTTTTACGAGACTGCGTTGAATGTGGAAAGAAATACATGGAAGAATATTCTTATTTTCCCATGCATTCCTACCCGAACCAGAATAATTGTGGAATGAGAGACTGCGTTGAATGTGGAAAGAAATGCATGGAAGAATATTATCTATTTTCCCATGCATTCCTACCCGAATCAGAATAAGTGTGAAACGAGCGACCGTTAAATGTGGAACGAAATGCATGGAAGAATATTATCTTCCCATGCATTTCTATCCGAATCAGAATAATTGTGAAACTGCGCTGAATGTGGAAAGAAATGCATGGATGAGTGAATGACCTTGAAATGAAAGACTGAACCCTTATTTCATTGTTAACAACCTCTGTATTTGCATTATTTTTAATAAATAAATATAAAATAAACAGCATTATTATTTCGATAAATACCCACCTAATAAATCCTCTCTGGGGTTGGTTTTTATCTTTCAGATGACGAGAAAGTAAAGAGTAAGTATTAATGTATATATTTAGTTGAGCAAAGGGAGTAGCCCTTGAGGTGGTGAGTATGTATATTATATATATAGACTACGCGAGATGAAAGAATGAACCCTTATTTCTTTGTTAACAACCTCTGTATTTGCATCATTTTTAATAAATATAAATAAAATAAACCGCATTAATATTTCAATAATTACCCACCTAATAAATCCTTTCTGGGGTACCTATTTCAAGGTATAGGGTACCTACTACTGCAATGGGTGCTCTACATCCCTTATAGATTCTGAGATATTAATAAAATAAAATTCACTATGTCTCAAAACACCCTGAATTTTGCGCCCTTAAACCGTCGATTAACAATTTTTATTTATCTTTAAAAAAAATCAGGGGGTTGAAATTAAGGGATGAAACTAAGGGATGACATTGATGATGTGCTCTAGTGGCCCTATATGCCATTGCACTATCCCCATGTATCGGGTAACGTTTCACGTCTAAAAACACGGTTTTGTTCAAAATTTTACAATTTTTATTTTAGGTATCAGGGTACCAGGAGAGCCGAGAGGTGTAAATTGGTTTTTAGGGATTATCTCGTGAACTACAAGGGGTAGGACGTCCAGATTCGGAAGGCACCTTCATTAGGGTCCGTTCTATTATCTATTAGAGTTTCAACCCTCTAGCCCTTAAGGGTAAGAAGTTATTAAGTGTTTTTTATATCTCACAACCCTTAAGAGTTAGGTGGTTGATTTTTGGTACGTACGTACTACATAACCTTAGGACCCTACAGCCCAAATGAGAGCCCTACAACTCCTCTAGTTGTCGAGATATTAATAAAATAAAATTTAAATTTTGGTCTAATATGTGACGTCACTGAAAATTAAAAATTAAATATCTCAAAAACCGTAAGGGTTGTAGGGAACCCTTGAAGGGTAGAGGGTCTATAGGTCATTAAGTACCTACCTACCGAATACCAACCACCTAACTCTTAAGGGTTGTGAGATATAAAAAACACTTAATAACTTCCTACCCTTAAGGGCTAGAGGGTTGAAACTCTAATAGATAATAGAACGGACCCTAATGAAGGTGCCTTCCGAATCTGGACGTCCTACCCCTTGTAGTTCACGAGATAATCCCTAAAAACCAATTTACACCTCTCGGCTCTCCTGGTACCCTGATACCTAAAATAAAAATTGTAAAATTTTGAACAAAACCGTGTTTTTAGACGTGAAACGTTACCCGATACATGGGGATAGTGCAATGGCATATAGGGCCACTAGAGCACATCATCAATGTCATCCCTTAGTTTCATCCCTTAATTTCAACCCCCTGATTTTTTTTAAAGATAAATAAAAATTGATAATCGACGGTTTAAGGGCGCAAAATTCAGGGTGTTTTGAGACATAGTGAATTTTATTTTATTAATATCTCAGAATCTATAAGGGATGTAGAGCACCCATTGCAGTATTAGGTACCCTATACCTTGAAATAGGTACCCCAGAAAGGATTTATTAGGTGGGTAATTATTGAAATATTAATGCGGTTTATTTTATTTATATTTATTAAAAATGATGCAAATACAGAGGTTGTTAACAAAGAAATAAGGGTTCATTCTTTCATCTCGCGTAGTCTATATATATAATATACATACTCACCACCTCAAGGGCTACTCCCTTTGCTCAACTAAATATATACATTAATACTTACTCTTTACTTTCTCGTCATCTGAAAGATAAAAACCAACCCCAGAGAGGATTTATTAGGTGGGTATTTATCGAAATAATAATGCTGTTTATTTTATATTTATTTATTAAAAATAATGCAAATACAGAGGTTGTTAACAATGAAATAAGGGTTCAGTCTTTCATTTCAAGGTCATTCACTCATCCATGCATTTCTTTCCACAATCAGCGCAGTTTCACAATTATTCTGATTCGGATAGAAATGCATGGGAAGATAATATTCTTCCATGCATTTCGTTCCACATTTAACGGTCGCTCGTTTCACACTTATTCTGATTCGGGTAGGAATGCATGGGAAAATAAATAATATTCTTCCATGCATTTCTTTCCACATTCAACGCAGTCTCTCATTCCACATTTATTCTGGTTCGGGTAGGAATGCATGGGAAAATAAAAATATTCTTCCATGTATTTCTTTCCACATTCAACGCAGTCTCGTAAAACAATTATTCTGGTTCGTGTAGGAATGCATGGGAAAATAAATAATATTCTTCATGCATTTCTATCCACATTCACCGCAGTTACTCATTCTACAATCATTCTCAGATTGGAAAGGAATGCATGGGAAAATTATATTCTTCCATACATATCTTTCCACGTTCATCAAAGTTTCCCATTTCACAATCAATCTCAGATTTGGATAAGAATTCATGGGAAAATAAACAATATTCTTCCATTTATTCCTATCCACGTTCATCAAAGTCTTTCATTTTCCAGTCATTTCCAACCATTCTTCTCCACATTCAACTCAATTCCACTTATTTTCAATCGATTTTTTTTTTTTTCTTTATTTCGTCCACCTATTTTTCCACATTCATTCTTTCTCAATATTTTTTTTTACAATCTTTATTTAGTGCCTATCCACACCAACAAACACAGTTTTATTTTTTACATAAACAATAATTTGTACAAAATATGATACAGAATACAAATCAATACAATAATAAGGGAGTCTTATGATAATAAGGGAGATGATTTCAAATATTCCAACTCAAAATATTCACAAATATTGTAATTTTATATATTATACCTTTTAAATATCGTGTTTTACAAATTATTAATTTTACAAAATAATTAAAATTAATTTATCAAATAATCATAGCTTGAATATAATTTTCGAAAAATTTACTATTTAATTTACAACTATATAATAAAAATTTGAATTTATTTTTAAAAAAATTTACCAACTAATTTACTGTCTAATTAATTTGAAATAATCTCCCTAAAATATTATATTTCATTACTTTAAATACCTGTATGTACCCCAGAATAAAAGTGTATTAACTATAATTTTTCCTAAAATTATATTTTTATTGAAAGGCATTATCATATTTCAAGTGCAATTTTTTATTTCTATTGGTATTAGAAATATTGCATTAATAATATTAAATCCATGTATGGTACTAAAGATACGATGTTCAATTTGCTATTTTGTAAATTTGTTACAAGTTAATACACTTTTATTCTGGTGTACGTACATAAAATTCTTATCTCGCATCATTGCGTCTGGAAATTTGGGCAGAATTCTTTTTTCTGAACTCCATCAGTACGGATATCTGCTTCGGTCCGTACTGGAACATCTTCTCCACTTTGTCATAGAGACTGCGGAAACAAACTCTGTGATGTGCATTCAAATCCCAACCGAGGGTGAATTGTTACTAATTCTTGTCATGTTTAAGGTTGCTTAGTCTCTAAACGAGGAGTTTGTGGTCACGGTACGAGTGGTGAGGTGAGGGACCTGTGGTATCGCAGAACCCAGAACATTCCGAAACCCAGAGAACCGGGGCGGACAAGCTTGCCAGGTCACCCGCACAGGTAGTGTGAAGAACCGGGGAATACTGCAACAAAGGAATGCTTCCGGCCCAACTGGAAGCGCTGATAGGTTGGTTATGAGGACGACCGTTTCCTCTGGTCATATAAAGAAGCTGGTGACTATGTTTCCAATACACTAAAACGCCACACTAAGGCGCTGAAATCTGCAGCGCCGAATTACTCCTGAAACAAATACCTTACATTAAAAAAAATCAGTAGGCAGTATTGAATTTTTAAATATGTCGGCTTCTCCTTCAATCAAATAAAAATGTAACTTTTTAAATATACTTGACAATTTCTTTAAAATATATTTCATTTAAAATTCTAAAACTTCAATCTTTTTTGATAAAATAATCCAATAAAAAATTCCGAGCGTATATACTATTAAAGTTCATATTAATGCGCATTACTCTGAATTTTTTCAAATTTTCATTATACAAATGAATTTATCAAAATATTGGCAAAATACGACACACACATGATCGGTTCAAGGTTTCTTGATCATGTCTATAAATTCCTAACAGTTAGCAAAAAAAATAAATTAACTGCAAACATTCTGAGAAATTTAAGCCCAAGATCATTTTCCAAAATTTGCATTAGATATTTCGACCAAAAATATAAGTATTCTATGGACAACCGTCTAACCCCAAAGACACAAAAGTTTCAAAATAAAAATAACAAAAAGTTTATTTAAAACTTACCGAAAATTATCCTTTTGAAAAACACATGTCAGTTGGGTTCGGGCGTCCGATTTGTTGGCGGAAACCGGCAGTACACTTGCTGATATCGTGTGCAATCATCGGTAAAATCTCACAGAAAATGAAACTAAAAATAAATAACAAATTAACTTTAGGAAAGAAACTTATTCCATATTAAATAAACATAAAATACTATAAAATTAGTTATAATTTTGTCTAATATATTATTTATCTTTAAAATTTATTAAAAACACCTGCATTTATTAAATTGAATATTTCTGTTAATTTCACTAATGGCCTTAATTCCTTATCTATATAATCCGATGAAACGATGACCTCGAATATTGCGATGCAAAAAAATTGTAAAATATAACAAATATTATAAAAAATAGCCAAAAAAATACTAAAAAATTCAAAATTTTCAATATTAAGGCCGTAATATTTTAAAACAAATGAACACTCACCTATATTTCTTTATTTCCAAACCATAGCAACAAGTTATTGGGATGATCAAGGACTCCAACATTTTTTTTTCGAATTTCTCAATTATTATTATTGTAATTGTTTAAATTTTTATTTCAATGCCCTTTTATATTATTTATCTATCATCTTCTTTTGAAATTTCACTTTTTTAGCACTATTTTCCAATTTTTTACTTGAAAAAATATTCAGCAAAGAAAATGCACTTGTTTACAGTAGCCATCTCAACCGCACGTGATGCCGTGACGTAACAAAATATCAACTGCGCAAGGACATACTTTTAGCATATCGCTACATGAGTTCAAAACAGAAATAACTTTAAATTTTTACAAATTGAGTTATTACTGAAAAATTTCAGAAAATAGTAACCAGTATCAGTTTCAAAAGGTTGTTTCCCTTTTGAATAAATTATAATATCAGTATTTTGTCTGTAATTGACAGAATTTCTTTTTTGAAACTGAAACTGGTTACTGTTTTCTGAAGTTATTCAATAATAATTCAATCTGTAAAAATTTCAAGTTATTTCTGTTTTGAACTCATGTAGCGATATATTTTTATTTCCCTTTAACACATTGTTGTAATCAGTGTTGTAATGTATCTAGGTACATTTTAAAATATGTATCTGTATCTAGATATTTAAATCAGTATCTAAGTATCTGTATTTCAGGTACTTTTTTCAGATACTTTCCTATTTTGTCTTTTTCAAGGTCTTTTATTTATTTTTTATTTAAAAAAAAGGAAAAAAATAAGAGTATGTTTTCCAAAATTTAATTAATTATATATAGAACTTGTATTTTATCATAATTCTCAAACTTATAATTTATTTATTTATTTAATTTATTTTTATCTATAAAATTTTAATAAAGTGTAATTGTATTTCCAGCTCTAAATAAATTTTAAAAAATAATAAATAAAAAAAAAAATTAAATAATTTTATTAACAACGGTTAAGTAAAACAACCATTAAGTAATTATCTAATCTAAGAATAAGAATTAATTTTATAAATGTGAATTAAATAAAGAAAAATATAATAAATAAAATTGATGTTTTATTTTTGTCATCCTAAATACTCATTTAATAATCAGTAATTTATTAGCGAACAAAAAATGTTCGAGATATCCGCTGAAATTGGAATAAAAAAGTGATTTTTTAAAAGATTACATAGGTATATAGTTAGTTAATATTTCTGACACACAGCTTCAAAGGCTATTTGTGTTTATTTTAAGAGTAATAATAGTGCATAACTTATTTTTTATTGTGAATAAATATATTCCTTGCTCTAGTTATCTTTTTTTTGTGGTGTTTTCATTTTTCCGAAAGTATCTTAAAAGTATCTTGAAGTATTTAGATACATTGTAAAAAAAATGTATCTGTATCTAGATACTTTTTTAAATTTGTATCTGTATCTGCATCTAGATACATTTTTCCTCTAGTATGTGTATCTGTATCTAGATATATTTTCAAATGTATCTATTAAAACACTGGTTGTAATGTAATTCTAAGCTCATATTTCTTGGTTTAGTAATTCAAAAAAGGTTAGAGATAGAGACCTGCCTTTTGAATTTTTAGTCTTGTTTGCTTCATAAACAAAATTATGTTAACATACGTAAAACCACTTTAGCTTGGGAGCATTTTAAAAACGATTAAAACATTTCAGAAATACTAATTCAAAAACGGTTCGAGATAGAGACCTGATGTTTGAATTTTTGCATTTCTAGCGGCTTAAATGCTTAAAAAAAAAAAAAAATACCTCAAGATCCATACAGCCATTTTGGTTTGGGAACGTTTTTTTGAATTTATTCATTATTATAGTAAATCGTAGCTTGTAATTGAAATTATTTTTAGATCTATGACTCAAAATACAGTATACACATTTTGAGACAAATCCTGAATAAAATATTTTGGTGAAAATTTTAATAATTCTGTCTTGAGAACGGTAAAAGATAAAGCTGCCGTTTGATTTTTTAAAATTCTCATTGTTTTTTACCTTGTAAAAAAATTGGGGCCTTACGAGCCGTGGCCGTTTTTTATTTAAATCGTTTTGATATTGGCAACATTGAATGTTTGAATCTTTACGCGAGATTTTATTTAAAAAAAGGCAATGTTTAAAATGTATATTTATTAAACTATGTTTAGAAAATATTTATTTTATTTTGAAATAAGTTGCAATATTTGTAAAATAAGAAATTAACATTAAAAGAATTCATTTTTAATACCAATAATTTATTAACTCGTTTATAAAAACTTTATAAACCAATTCCCGTTTCGTAAACTTATTTATATCCTGCCAAAATTTATTTACAAAATTAGTTCCGCTTAAAAGTTTGGTACAGGTTAAAGGAATGTAAATAGAAAGTGATTTTTATAAAAATAATAAATTTTATTTCTATTAAAAATAAAAAATTACATATACATTTTTTTTAAATTATTTACAGCTTACGCAAGATTGCATTCTAGTTTCCACACCATCTAGCAATGGTCTCGAGCATATATTTTACATTTTATATTGTATTTCTTCTATGTATTAAAAATCTTCTGTCCACCGATCTGAAAATAAGAAAAACATTTGTTACTAAACAAATAAAAGCAATAAAAATAGCAATATTGTTCAAATATAATATCAGCGAGGGCAAGTTGTAATCATAAGAAATCTTATTAGCGTATATTAAACCAAATCATCATGTTAACTTTCAATAATAATATATTAAAATTCATAATATGTACCTTAAAGATTTGATGTTCGTCAGTCGATTGTTCTTAATTCTTCTCTTTCATTGATCCAACGCATAGTCAAAGTTTAAAATTGTAACTTAAACAGTACAATAATCGAAGTCCATCCTTCGTTCTTCTTTATTTGCAAATAGGTCGATAACTAGTTTATTGAAGTTTTCAATATTGTTAAGAAAAACTTTTTCTGCCGATAACATTCCCAATGCGCTAAGTTGCTCTTCTTTCATCGAATTTCGTAGAAATGTCTTTATTCGCTTTAACACAGAGAAACATCTGTCTGCTTCACCCGTTGACATTGGTGTTGTTACTAATACTTCTAAAAGTTTGCGTGTTTCCTGAAAAGTATCACGCATCTCTTCTTGCGAAATCAATGATAAAAGAGAAAGAGCTCCTGAAACACTTCGCAATTCTTTTCTTTCATAAATAACCTGAAGTTCAGTTTTTAACTTGTTTTTTTCCAGGAAAGAATAAGCATCGACTACTTCGGAAACAAGATTTCCGGGAAATTTCTTGGTGTATTCTCCAAATTTTTCCAATAAAAATAAATTTGTTGCTAACAGATGTCCAGTAAAACTAAACCGAGTTCTTATTTGTTGTATAATAACATCACATATTTCAATTGCTTCCTTCATTTTTTCTGAAGGTATAAGCATACGGGACTTTTTTCGGGGTGTTTCATCCGTAGAAAACTCTAAATCAATGTTTTCAATAATGTAATCCATATCATCACGTATTTTTATAATTTCATTTTCAAAATGTTGTAAATCTTGTTTAATTCTGACAGAGTCGATATTTTTATTCTGGAATTGTTTAAAAATTATTTCCACATGTGGCATTATTTTATGAAAAATATTTAACCAAAAAATGAAATCTTTATCTTGCAGTCGAAGTTTGTACGCACCAGCTTGTTCAATCGTGGAATCTAACTTAATATGTTCACTGTTTTCTAATGTTTCCATGACATCTATCAGTTCTTTTCTGTATTCATAAATAGTGTCAACACCTAGCGAATGAGAGTTCCATCTAGTCTGTGAAGGTGGTAATCGTTCGTAAATAATTTCATCTAGTACCTTAATTCTTTGAGTGGAAGTTGAGAAAAACGAACAAAGTCCAGATAAATGTGCGAAGAATACTCGAACAGATTTATTCACTGATGCTGCACTGCTCATTATGAGATTCATTTGATGAGCGTAACAGTGAACATAGTTAGCTAACGGGTACTTGTCTTTTAAAATTTTTTGAACACCATTTAAACCTTCGCTCATAACCGATGCTCCATCATAACTCTGCGCTATTAATTTATTCGGAGTGCAACCAATTAATGGATCAATTTCTTTTAAAATACAATCTGAAATTGAAGCCGCATCGTGCCCTGAAGGATTAACAAAATTCCAAAACCTTTCGACTGGATTTCCACCAACAATATACCGTAAAATAATTACAAGTTGAAATTCTCCAGATACATCGGTAGTTTCATCAGCAATAACCGCAACAAATTCGATTGTTTCAATTTCTTTAGCCACTTCTTGATGATAAATGTCAAGCATACATTCTAACAACTCATTTTGAATTGTTTTCGAGGTTCCTTTAAACACGGTACACTTGCTAAAATGATCTTTTAAGTCTTTGTCTAAGTGAGAACTAAAATTGACCAATTCCCGAAATACTCCTTTATTTTCAGATTCATCATGTCCTCGTAAGGCTAATTCTAGTGCACCACAAAACCGAATACAATTTATGATCATATTTAAAACATACCTGTTTTTGTCTACTCTTTCATTGTGTTCTACTATTGCGTTTCTATAGGTTGAGTTAAACTGGTTTAAAATATTTGATTTGCCAAGCATAGAAAAACTAAAAACATTGTTCATATGTACCTTCGATTTCTCATGCGTTTTAATTTTTTCCCAAATGTGTACTAAATCCGTAACACCGTTCTTCGTCCATGTTAAATCTCCTCCGAATAAAACACAAGGAAAACAAAAAACAGCTTGCTTTTCATCACATCCGCAAATCCAATTGTTCTTTAAGTAAATGTTACTATTAAATTTTCTTGTCCGTGTTTTAGAAGCAGAGGCAGAAACATTCTGAGTTTTTGAAATGTCCAAATCCGGTAGCGGTCTTCCCAGTAGTTTTATTTCAAGTTTTTCTTCGAGGGAATACGAAGAAAATGTGTTTTTTAAAAGGTTACTTATACTGTTCATTTTTAATAGTTTTTTGTGTTAACACAAACAGACGACGAACTAAAAAAACACTATAATATGCGATGTTTTTATATGCAACTGTTGCTCGAACTAACGTGCCAACATTCGGTGTAAATCTACTGAATGATCTGTCCACCCGCTAGCTCTCCAGGGACGCCATGAAACTCTATGGCTTTGATTTTCGACAGTCGATTGTTCTTAATTCTTCTCTTTCATTGATCCAACTCATAGTTATTCTGAAACAAATGTGAAAATTCTGTTAGTACAAACTAAAATAAATACAAATAATTAAAAAATAATTGTATTAGAATCAGTAGAAGTGTTTATCAGTCATGGCATTATGACAGGGATAACTTTAAAGCATCATGTTTAGTAATTAAAACAATGTACGTGTGGAATGAGAATTACCGCACTCAAAGCTAAGGCGAGTTGAACTTCAAGAAAGGAGTGATACTGGGAGAACCCATTAGAGAGTATAAAAAAGAACTACTCCGTTTGCCCTGTCTGCATTGTAATATTTGAAAGTACCATAAGATTTCAAATTCTAGTTCTGCACGAAACTAAAAAAAATAATATGCGAGGTGTAGTGTCTATTATGCGCATAATTCACAATTCAATCAGACATACATGTTTTAAATAAAATATATACATATGAGAAATACAACTCACCTTTTTCTTCATATTCTCAGCATTTTCATTGAAGATTTATACGTCTGAAAACAGAACAAAACTTTGTAAGAAAACCACATGAATTTATGAACACATAAATATAATTATTTATAAATCAGTACATATAAATGCAGCCAAAATATTAATCAGGTATTCAGACGGTAATTTTTTTCATCATATTTGTTTTTTAAGTTCTGAAACACCTTTTGATATTAGCTAAGAAACTCACCTTTATTAATCCTTTAGAATCAACATTGCTTCATTCCAATGGTATTCGTCTTTCTGTAAAAAGAATATATTGTTTAAAACGATTTAAATAAAACAAAAAACATGATAATGAATAAATTTGTTGAATAAAAGAAATGTAACCATATTTTTTGGCACAGGTCTGTCCATTGAAAAGAACATCCTGCTTCCTAAATGGTTATAGTAATATACCCCTTCTTAAATTCTGGCACTCTGATAAAACATTTTGTTCTAACGAGCGTGGCGATGGGGATCAAAATTAAACTTTATAAAATAAAAACTCACCTTTGTGTATCGTTCACAGTCCGATTTTATGACAACGGTAATACGAACAGAAACTCTACATCTTTCTGAAAAGAAAACATACATTAATTTAGTTTTAGAACATAAGAGAAAAAATTTCTAATTCATAAATTAAAAAGCTTCCTGTAACGGTAGAAATATCTACTAAGGTCAGCAGAAACACTACTATATTTTATTTGTGAAGAACATGGAGTTGATATAAATATTTGAACTAAACAACTCTTGTTCTGATGAAGACATTGAAGTCCAGTTTACGAGAGCTTAGCAGAGTTTAGCCATTTGTTAAACAAATATAACAATCCCATAAGCGACAATTTTCTTATCTTTTGATTATAGTTAACTAAGCTTTTAGAAACTGGCCCTTTTTGGCCAGCTGCCAAATAAATAAGTGAATCAGCGGCTTTTAAGGTCGAAAGTCGCCAAAAAATATAACAGTGTTCCTAGGCCGGGCGACTTTCGGAATGGCGGCAACCGACCCGTACGCTCGCCGGTATATCTGGAAACGCCGGTGAAATTTGACTACCAGACCAATTCTGTAAGTCAGTTACTATGAAAATAGGAACTAAATATGTCTCTATGAGTAAGGTCAGGTACTACCATGAATGAAAGTCATTGTACTTTTTATAATATTTTATCTTGTAGTAAGGTTACTACACAGTAAATTTTTACAGAATTGGTCTGTACATTACTTTTGATCGCCATAACTCTTACACGTACAAACAAGTTATTCCTAACAAAATTTATGCTTTTATATGTCGTTTTGACTAGAGTTACGCATAACTCAAGTTAAAACATGTTCTTTAGCAAACGGCTAAAATATCTTCGTTCAATCACAAGGGTAATGTAGTTCTGATGTTTACATCAACTTAATATTCTCTGCGAACGAGTATAAATCAAAAAAGAATAATTATATAATAGCCGATTTTCTATAAGAACTTTTGAGCCATAAAAAATTAAATTTATATATGTAACCATGTTTTTTTGGCACAAGTAATCTTACAAAAGATAACTTGCTTCCTAAATGGTAATTTTATCTACCCCTTCATGTTCTGGCACTCATTAAAGTATTATTACTTTCAAGAGCGTGGCGATGGGGTTTGTTAACAAAAATATAAACTCACCTAATTCATATTCCGCTACAAATGACGCACTTTGCAATCACATTGTCAGCATTTCTATAAATAACAACAATTATCAATACCTTGAAAAATTAAAAATAATAAATATAATAATTTTAGAGATATCAGTTAAAAATTATCAACAAACAAGATTCAGTCATATGCTTGTCTATAGGAAATCATCATAAAAACTAGATGAACGATTTAGAAGTTTCCCAACCATTGTTACACAGTAAATTTAAACTAGTCTACAAAAACTTTACAACTAATTTGCGGCTAGTAGAACTAGCATTAAATTAAAATTTTTGGCTCAACTTTACATAAAATTACTAAAAAATATTGAATATTTTGGTAATCGGCAACATGTTCAGAGTTGAGAAGTACTAGAACCTCTATTTTACTAAGAACATTACGAAAAATTTCTTACCTCGTCCAGAAGTTGGTAAAAACTTCTTATATGGTACCAAGCAGTTTGATAATTGTGTTTTCTGATTGTTTCAAGAGTAATTTTCTCCATTTTAAAAAATCCATCAAATTAAGTATTCAAATACTGTTCTGTAATAGAGAAAAATGTATTAAAACTTGAAATACGAAGAACATATAAATTTGATATTGTTAAATAAAATCAGTTACACCAATCAGTCATAGATTATCAGACTGGGGCGGTAATGAAATCATCATTAAAGTTAATAAAGTAAAATTTTAAACAAAAAGGTGAAAAATTGCAGAGACGTAATATTTCTTACCATCTTTCGACAATCGCCATCTTGTTTCCTCGTAGTTTCCAACACGTGGTGTACATATTTCCCAAACTGAAATAAGACGCAAATATAAATATAAAATTATATTTGAATGCTCTAATGTACTAATTTAGTATTTTGTGGCTCAGCAATTGATAATTATAATCATTAATCATACGAACGAGACAAATTTCTCATCATAGCAACACGTGGTAATTTAAAAATTAATAATTCAAAATTGAAGCCAATTTACTTGTATTTTTATGTTATTAAAACATTTTGTTTACAAATAATTAATAATAAACATTTAAAATGATAATTATGTAAACTTACCGGCAACAGTAAAATGATAAACCAAATAAATTCATTACAAAACGAAGTTTCAAATGAAAAGAAATATAATATGGCCGGTTCCTCCTTTTATACATTTTTCCCCCACTACAAACAAATTTTTTAAATTTAACCAATAGCAGTCGAGATTTTCTTCTTATTTAGTTATTTCTTCTTACTTAATTTAAAAGTAAATTAATTTAAAATTATGAATAATATTCTTAATTATTCCTTAATTTACAATATGTAAATCGTATTTAAATGGTAAAACTATATTAAATTTAATGCCGTTGCTTAAATTTAAGTTTTATTCAAAAATTTTTGAATTGTGGTTATCCCGACATGTGTGATTAAATAGAATTTATTAATGAGATATTGTTTAATATTGAATATAATTATTTTATAATTTATTTTGTTAATTATCTACACCGCTAGACGCGTTTTTTCAAATAGTAGTTCATATATTTTATTTATATAGGTTAGAACACGTCATATTTTTCTTTACTTTTGTATTAATTTGTTACTTACTATTTTTAGAGATGGATGCTCCTTGTAATGAAATTATTGAAGACATAGAAGATTTAATATCTTCCCAAGATATAACTCCAAAGGAACGATACAGTAGTCGTAAAAATATTAAAATCCGTGCCAGGAAAAAGAAAGTATGTTAGTCATATCAGTTAATTAGATTAAATACTAATAATATATTGTTATAGGATAAAGAAGATGTAGAAATAGAGAAGGTTCCTTTTAGCAATATCCCTGGTACACAAAAAATTTATGTTAAAACATGGGGTTGTGCGCACAATAGCTCTGATACGGAATATATGGCCGGACAGTTAGCTGCGTATGGTTATAGTTTAACACAAGACAAATCTGAAGCTGATCTTTGGCTGCTGAATAGTTGTACTGTTAAAAATCCAGCGGAAGATCATTTCAGGAATGAAGTTGAATCGGCTAATAAACAAGGAAAATATGTTGTACTGGCTGGTTGTGTACCACAAGGAGCTCCAAAATCTGAGTACATCCAAGGATTGAGTGTTATTGGAGTACAACAAATTGATAGGGTCGTAGAAGTTGTTGAAGAAACACTTAAAGGTAACATTTAATTTTAAACGAAGAAAACAAATCTGATAAATGCACATTGATTTAACTCGGAATAGTATAACTTGAATTTTTGATGTGATAAT
Organism: Liopterus haemorrhoidalis; assembly: GCA_963971575.1. NCBI lineage: Eukaryota > Metazoa > Arthropoda > Insecta > Coleoptera > Dytiscidae > Liopterus > Liopterus haemorrhoidalis. Next base: position 43,005,809 of record OZ020619.1, read on the forward strand.
TATCTCGTAATTAAGTTGGTTATTCTTTCAAAAGTTATCGAAATTTTTGTACCCAATATTTGTTATAACTTACTGAAATGTGAGTAAATTGATAAACTTCAATTTTTAGGATTTTGTAGGTATGACCAAAAAACCCTTATACCGTCATTTTGTCGTCTGTCTATTCGGAGTAAGGTATCAAAATGAAAGCCCTTAGTACGTGGATTAACGATCAAAATTTTATTTTTGCAAAATAAATTATTTTGTAGCGATTTTTGCCAAAATTGTGCAAAAAAATTTTGTCCCACACCCTGTAGTTCAGATGGTTTAAACTAAAAATCTGAAAAAATTCTAAGTAATGTACATTGGTGTGAACCGGAATAGTACAATAGAAATTTTTGATCAGATGTTTTCAGAAAATACTCATTTTTTGTGTACATCGTCAACCAACGATGAAAAAGTTATAATTATGTAACATACTATACTAGAAGGCGTATCCTGGTATAATTGGTAGCTTGCTCGCTTGCTGCACAGCAAACTAGGGTTCGCTCCCGGGCGGAGACAATTTAATTTTGTTTTTTTTTCATTTTTATTTTGTTTAAATTATTTTGTCAAAATACTAGCTATATTTTGGCAAATGTTGCATTTAATTTTTAAGAGCGTAAATTTAATAACCAGTTGCAATTATATTTTCATTCTGTGTCATGTATACGAAACCAAAGGGGTGGAGCATATACTTAAAACAACCAATAGAAGCCATAGGCGCAATTTTCAAAATCGTAATAAACCTTGCTATATAAAAAAAATACTGCACATATTTAGAAACCTAAATAATGGTATTAACTATTCGAATTAAAATATTTTAACATAAAATTTGTTTTTAAAGCTCTTGGATTAACAGACGATAAATTATTTTTAAAATATCGTTCATTTTGCCGTGATTACTACAAAGCAAAATTTGTCCTACACACTCAGCATGCCGCCTTCACTTATTATATACCTGCGAAATCCTGAAATGTGTGAAAATTCACACTTCACATCAATTTTTATTATTGTTTGTAACTGTAGCACTAAATATTATTTTATATAAATAATATGAACTATAAATTTATTAGGTAACACTGTTAGATTGTTCGGACAAAAGAAAGAAAATGGTAAAAAAATTGGTGGCGCTTCTCTTCAACTACCCAAAGTCCGAAGAAACCCTCTCATTGAGATAATAGCCATCAACACTGGTTGTCTTAACCAATGCACCTATTGCAAAACGAAACACGCTAGAGGTGATTTAGGAAGTTACCCACCAGAAGAAATAGTTGAAAGAGCCAAACAAGCTTTTCAAGAAGGGGTTGTTGAAATCTGGTTAACTTCTGAAGATACCGGAACTTATGGAAGAGATATTGGTACTAGTTTACCAGCCCTATTATGGGCTTTGGTGAAAGAAATACCAGAAGGATGTAGACTAAGATTGGGTATGACTAATCCTCCATATATTTTGGAACATTTGGATGAAATGTCCAAGATATTGAATCATCCAAGGGTGTATAGTTTTCTCCATGTTCCTGTTCAGTCAGGGAGTGATAGCGTTTTAGGAGAAATGAAGAGAGAATACTGTAGAGCAGATTTCAAACATGTTGTGGATTTTTTACAAGAAAGGTAATTTAGTAAAACTTGTAATAAAAATACTCTAACGGTTTAGGTCTGTAATGCGTAGTTCGACATATACGTAATAGGGAAAAATTGCTAAGCGATATGACATCTGGTGGGATTTTAGGAACTACAGAAATAGACATTCTATCGCGCTTTTTTTATAAAAAATGTTTGCATAAAAATATAATTGCATAAAAACAAGTATTAATATTGTAGCAAAATTACAAAAACCACCAGTAAACATTAAAATTCACGTTGTTTATATGTAACGAATGTCTATATTGAAGGTTCCAAGTATGCCAAAATAGCGCTGCGATCTTAAAATACTTCCCCTATAAGTTCAAACTGTACTACAGTATTTAGTACAATAATTTTGCCACCAGTTGGCGTGTTCGAGCGTGTAGTAGTGGCAATAGGGGAAACTTCTTAAGCGCCCTGATATCTAGTGGCAATTTGTGGAAGATACGAAAGTGACATTGTTTTGTTTCATTCAATGGAAAAATACGTTTTTTTGTTGTTTGTGTTTTATTTTTGTGAATAATGAAAAAAAAAAAAACATCAATTTTGTTGTGTGCCGCAATGTAAATCGTGAATAAGGAAGAATCCCTCTTAAACATTCTATAATTTACCTAAATCGAAAATAATTTCAATTGAAACGACTGGAGGCAGAGAGAAAGTGGTTCGTAGGTTTTTATGGACCCAAAAACTAAAAATGGGCAAAAATCCAAGCCCATGCATGCACGCTTGCTCGTTGCATTTTATGGAAAGTGATTTTTTACGTCCAAGAAAAGACTGAAAAAAACACTTACCCCATCCAAAATTTGCCTAAATCATCAGTTGATATATTGAAATGCCCTTCTACTTTTTCAGGCAGAGATATTAATTTTTACTAATATATTTACAATATTTTTGTTGCTATTATATTGACAGACAGTCAAAAAGAATTAAAAATATAATGAAAAACTAAAAATTTCTTTAGAACAGTATATTATTACATATCTTGTAAATCGTAGATGACCTTCAATAAAAAAAAAGCTCGGAAAACAGGAAAAATACAACTGGTGTTCATTTTCACCATGTAAACAAATACACGAGTAAAAGTTTAATGTCACTTTCGAGTGTTCCAGCTTTGCCCGCATATAGCGCTGCGATCTTAAAAAGTTTCCCCTACAGGAAAATACAACTCGTGTTCGTTTTCACCATGTAAACAAATACAAAAGCGACAGTTTAATTTCACTCTCGAGTGTCCCAGCTTTTGCCGCATATGGCGCTACGATCTTAAAAAGTTTCTCCTATTGCTTACGAAAATATTAACAAAATCTGAGCAATCCGATCTAAACTTGTAACGTCACCAGATCAATCTTGTGAATTGATTAAATGTAAGCCTATTGTAACATAATATTATTTTTACAGAATTCCAGGCATGACAATAGCAACAGATATAATATGTGGTTTTCCAACTGAAACTGAAAAAGATTTCGAAGAAACACTATCACTTTGTGAAGAATACAAATTTCCAAGTCTTTTCATCAATCAGTATTTTCCAAGACCTGGAACTCCAGCAGCTAGATTACCCAGAATCCCAGCACAAGATGTCAAACAACGCACAAGAAAACTAACAGAACTATTTAATTCATACCAACCTTATACACATAAAAAAGGAGAATTACAAGAAGTACTTGTAACTGAAATATCTCATGATAAAAATTTTTATGTTGGACATAATAAATTCTATGAACAAGTTTTGGTACCAATGGATAAAGATTATATGGGAAAACTTGTTAAGGTTGAAATTGTGGAGACTACAAAATTCTCCATGATTAGTAAACCTTTGGATAAAGTTGTTAAACCTGGTTTAACTGAACCATTGACGAAAGGACAGATTTCAGGAGTTGATCTTGTACAGGAATCTGGTTCTAAATTACCATATGCTATTATAGTTCTTATTTTAGCATTATTAATACGATTTATTTGGTTTATAATTTAATTATAATTAATATTTGTACATAATTTATGTATATCAAACAGTTTTAATAAAGGTTTATGATCTTATACTGAATATTTTATTCAGGCAGGCGAGCCAAATTGAAATTGGCTTCGTTTTCAGACAGTTTGTTGGCCTCCGCGGAGAATTGGTGGGAAGAGCGGGTGGTCAGAACATGCGCTAGAATTACATTAGGCGTTTACGTTTAGTAAGTCAGATTAATCCGAGTGCTCCCGATCCCTTCGTATAGTCAGTCGGAGCGTACACATTAGCTTATTTTTAGTCAATCCGATTGATCCGCCGGAGCAATCCGATGATCTGGCAGGATTGCTGGTGGTGGGGGTTAGCACGGGTAAATTGAATCTTACAGTCAATTTGAATGTGTTGAAAACATAACTTAACAAAATATACGAAATAAGTGCCATTTGTGATAGAATTTTATTATTAGTAATAAACTAATTTATAAAACAAAATGCGGTAGCAGTTGTATTCAACGACAGAAATTTGACAGCTGCAGTTAGCGCCACCGTCACCAGGCGTCACTACTTAACTTCAGAAAAATATTGTTACGAAAATGTTAACAAAATCGGAGCGATCCGACTAATCTTGTGACGTCACCAGACCTCGCCAGATTGCCAATTTGAGCAATCTTGTGGATTGAATAAACGTAAACGCCTATTAAACCGGAGCCAGCTGTATCTTGGCTCGTTAGTTTGAGTTACAGTGGCATATAGAAAGCGTCGCGTATTGTAGTGTTTTTTTACTGTGTCATTTTTACTATTACAAATGTATTCGATTTACAAGACAACCTGCTACTTGAGATTTTGATAAGTCTCTTCCATTAAATTTAAGTATCCATATTTAGGTAGATAAGTAATTAAAGCATTTTTCATTTAAAATGACTTCTCAATTTTTCTACATTAAAATTTTTGTGTTTTTTTCTTTGGTAATAAATTACTACAAGCTGAGCTGATTCAAAACTTTGGGTAAAATGGGGGGTAGGGGATTGGCCCTACCTTTCAATATTGTCTCGAGCTGCTACTGCATACTGGTATTATCTATGACCGACTAGCGCAATACTGTTAAAAATCGGTCTAGCCATTTTTGTGTGATGCACGTACAGACAGACAGACTTTCACATTTATATATATAAATATGAATATTGCAATAGGGTGACCATTCGTCCCGCATTCTAACATTTTGTCCCGCATTAAGATGCGTCCCGCAAAAGTCCCGCATTTTAAAATTTTGTCCCGCATTGTAACTTGTATTTGAGGAAATGAGGACCTTTTTTTTACTCTTCACTTGGATTTGGGAGGTGAGGACCTTTTTTTTGCTCTTCACTTGGATTTGGGAGATGAGGACCTTTTTTTTGGTCTTCACTTGGATTTGGGAGATGAGGACCTTTTTTTTGCTCTTCACTTGGATTTGGGAGATGACGACCTTTTTTTTTGCTCCGTTCCGCATTGCCTTCTTAAGAAAATGGTCACCCTAAATTTCAAAGATGATTAAATCAGTTTTCAAAATATATCATTTCCCTTTTTGTTTACTGAATTTACTTTTAGATTTCAATGTCGTAGAAACTAGTTTTTATTTGCTACGGTTTATGATTCTAGTACAATTAACCAGGGTGTTATTTCATCTTTAAGTGCTCTTCATTGTTTTCTAAGTGTATAAATAGGAATGAAATAGTTTAGTATATTAGTTAGTGGTTAAAATGTATACACAGGCGGGAGTGAAAAGACAAAAAACGAAAGAAAGAAGTGAGGAAAGCAATGAATACTTTCCAGGTAGGTGTTGAAATTCAGTTTAAATTAAAAATGAGGGAAAGAGAAAAATTAACGAACATTATTAAGTAAAGTATAGGCAAAAACTGCTATATACAAAACTTAAAAACACATTAGTATCAGCTTCTTGGCTAGAAATGGAACGTTTAAAACATTTATAAAACCTGTTAAAAACAATATAAAATTAAGGTAGAAAAGTTGTACTAGAGTACGTTCAAGTTAACTTCAAGCCAGGCGAATATTACCAGTCACTTGCGCAGAAACCAAATTTCGTCCATTACATTACCAACAACTAGCTTAACACATTTCAGTGGCGTTACTTACTTTGATTTGTGTTTGACTACGCGTATTGTGCGATGTTGTTTGTTTATTTCCGTTATTTTTATTTATTTCTCGTACGTTTCAAGGTATACCGTGTACTAAAATGAGTAAAAATGTATTTGAAATAAAGAAGCCCAAAGAAGTTTTCACTTAAAAAAATAAAACAAATAAATGGTTAACTTACTTTTCCTAATTTTAGGAGTTCAAAGAATAGAATATCGTCCAGATGGTCCTAGTGACGATTTACTACGATACCGCTACTATAATGCAACTGAAAGACTTCAAGGGCGGTCCATGGAAGACTGGTTACGACCAACTTTATGTCTTAGTAGAGGATTTTCTTTAAATTGCAAAACAGTTGCCAAACCATGGGCCCAGTCTCCACAAACTTTGGAAAATTACAAAAGATCCATTCGTGCAGCTTTTGAACTTTGCATAAAATTAGGTAATTTACCAAATAATGATTTAAAGACTGAACTATTAGCATTAATTTTCTTTAGGGATCAAATGGTGGTCAGGTTCTGATCGTGATCTTTTCCCTGAGGGAGATTCAGCCGATGATACTCAACAATACATGGATGAAATAACAGAATACATTTACGAATTACAACAAAAGACTCTCTTAAAACCACTTTGGTTAACTGCAGACTTACAAACACACAAAAGGTAACAGATAAAATAAACTTAACAACTAAACTCTATATTAACTTTTAAACAGGTATTTAAATGGAGCATGCACAAGTTCAGAAATTTTAATAGTAAATCACGCAGGGTATCAAGTGAAAAAGGCTTTGGATATTGGACATAAGTTAGGGGCAGATTGTTTTTTATTTTCAGGGGAAAAGAAAGGACAGTTACATACTCTTAACTCTGAAATTACGCGTGATATTAAACATTATGCACAATTTCTGAAACTTATAATGGAGTATAAAGAAAGAATGGGATACAGAAAACAACTTTTAATTGATTGTACTAAAAATAAGGACAGTGAAAAGAAATATTTTCAAGATCCATTAAAAATGTTATGTTTTTTAAAACATTATAATTTGGAAAAGAATTATAAGATCAGTTTTTCACAAGATCAGGATTATTCAATGCTGTCGAGGTAATTATTTAATAGACCATATTAGTGTGTCGTCACATACATGTGCTGCCATCTGAGAGCTGAGTCCTTTTGAAGTTTAAAATACACGGGACATTACTTTTGTTACCTTAATTTTATAAATATTTTCAATTTTGGAGCATAAAATGTGTATTTTTGATAAATATATACTAATATATACAGTCCAGACACTTTATATTATAGAATGATGATTTTATAAATATATAAATACGGATTCGAAGATATATTTATAGGTTACGTTTTTAAATAATATGAAATTCGAAATATCTTTAGTATTTATTTAATTAACACTAAGTAATCATTAATATTTTGTTTTAGAATGCATATTGGTGTATTGTTTTGCTCCAAATTGTAACAATTACATCTACATTATTAATTGCAAATTTTTTCGTTTTTTGACAGATGAAAATGAAAAACAATAATGGAAAATTAAAAACAAAATATTATTCTTTTAAACCATTTAGATATGGCACACACACTTATTGCTATGTTACTTGCCATAATAACGATTATTAACGTAAATTTTTCAAAATTAACCTGCAAAATAATATTGTTTTGCAAAAATAATGACATATTAAATTATAATGTATAAAATAAGAATTTTAATAAATAAATATTGACTTCTAGTTTTGATGTGAAGCACTCTCTTACTTTGAAAACTTAATTTATATTTCCAAAATACAATTTAACAAAAAAACATAATGCTAAATTCAAATAAAAGGAATCCAACCGCGAGACGGCAGCACTGAATCCCATTTTGTGACGTAGTTACTAATATGGTCTATTACTATGTTTGTTTGTTGTAGAGTAATTCCCAACGGTTTGTTACTATTGGTCGCAATATTTGTACTTGTTAATGCATTCCCTGACAGGTTGGAGCATCATACGCGTACGCATTATTATTTTTGCGATATTAGCTCTTTTTTTTAGTAATTTCCAACGGTTTATTGTCGTTAGCCGCAAACGCAGAGTAATTTTAGCGAACTTCTACTGTTCGTGCCATCTAGTGCGAACTATTAATATTTAAGTAGGGGAATTCTTAGTCTTTTTTGTTAAACAGTAACAATCTATCGCTCGAACCGACCGTGTTTCGGGTTAATATTTGATCTCAGCTCTGGCCGTCCGTGATCGCCGTACAGGTTACCTGCATTGTTGCAGTTCACGAATGTATGTTGCATATATGAGGGACATTCAATAATTAAAGAGACAAATTGTAGAAAAAAAAACTGTATTTTTATAAAATGAGACTTTTACTACTTCTCAACATAATCCCCACGAATATTAATATAGTTGTCCCAACGATGAAGTAGTTTTTTTTTTTTTACCTGATGCAAAGAAATCTGTCTTGTTGTTTGAGCCAGTTTCCCACAAATTCTTTGACTTCCTCGTTGTCGCTGATCTTTTTTCCACGTAATACCTCCTTGAGTGAACCAAACACATGAAAATCAGACTGAGCCAAATCTGGACTGTAGGGAGGATTAGGTAGTATCTCCCAACCCATTTTTTCAATGGCTTCTTGGGTCAGCTTGGCGGTATAAGGGCGAGCATTGTCGTGGAGCAATATCACGCCTTTTCTTTGAGATACGCGACGTTTTTCTCTCATTGCTGGCTTTACTTTGTTTATCAGCATGTCTGACTAGTAGGCACTGTTTATTGTACGCTGATCTTCTTAATAATCACAAAACACGAGACATCGGGCATCCCAAAAGACGGTCAATATGTCTTTTCCCGCTGATGCTTGCGTTCTGAGTTTCTTTCGGACAGGTGAGCTGGTGTGCTTCCATTCTATACTGTCCTTTAGATTCTGGTTCAAAATGGTGAACCCAAGTTTCATCACACGCTAAAATCTTGTTTGGAAAAGGGTCATCTTCCCTTTCATAGCGTTCTTTCAAGTCTGTACACACTTTGAGTATTGTTTCCTTGTGTTGCTGCGTTAATTCTTTCGGGACCCACCTTGCACTTGTTTTGTTGTACTTGAGCTTGTTAATGATAACGTACTGCAACTTTTTTTGCTATATCTTCAACAGTAATACATCGGTCTTCACGAATAATGTCGTCAATTAATTAATGTCTGGTTTCAAGAGGAGTTGACACTTTAACTGCCCGGTCAGGACGTTGCTCCTCAGTCACTGCGGTTCGACCATTTTTGAACTGTCCTACCCACTTATAAAAATTTCCGCGATTCGTACAACTTTCATCATACTGTAAAATCATTCGAGAAAAGATTTTAGCTGGCTTTTCACCTTCAGAAAGCAAAAACCGGATCACTGAACGTTGTTCAACTAATGTAGAAACTTCAAGCGGACACGCCATCGTTAAATGCAATTTTGAGGTTATAAACAAAACAATTTTTATTCGTTCGGTGTTCTCAGCTCATCCCAGTGACGCCGACATAGAGTTATGAAAGTACCAAACTCTTCCTACAAACCGTTTTTTTTTTTTTTTCTACAGCAATTTGTCTCTTTAATTATTGAATGTCCCTCGTACATTCGTCTCATGTCTTAGCATTTTAGTCGCTCATTTCGGCCACCGCATTAACTGAGCTCATGATCTCGTGTTTCTTTAAGCAGAGGTAGAATTAGCTTGTCCTACCTCATTTCGTGTGTGTTAGTATATTTCGCAAATACAGTGTGGTCTTATTTCGTATATCGAACGTGGCTGTGTGTCCAAACTCTCCATTCCAGACCTGGTGTATTATGCGCATGCCGCTGACGATAATAGTTGGAAATGACTGTACGAACAAACTTATTGATTGGATGTATGTTTTTCATCGGCTAATATTAACATATTAAATGGGATAAAATACAAATGCTCAAACAACTTGAGGCAGCTGCTTAGTGTAGATATCGTTGCTAGTTATATTTACATAAGAAAACCCGAACCAGCATATGTCTTAAGACTTCAGCCGCAGGCGAATTTATTATTTTTTGTTAGTTGCGAAACTGTATAAAATAAATTAAATATGATAACTGCTGAAAGGTTAATAGTTTTAAAATCAATTTTCTATTTTAGTTTAGGGAGTTTGGGCAGTATCGATGTAACAAATCCTTCTAAAACCACGATGTCCAACATAATAATGTTAATGAGGTACGTAGTACAACAAGGTGGAATTACTCCAGGAGGCCTAAATATTCGATTACCATTCAACAACGGATTGTATGAACCGAAAGATTTAGCTGAAGCTTATATATCTTGTATCGATATGTACGCTAAAGGACTACGAATTGCAATTAAATTGGTTAACGATGCCCATATCAACAGAAGTATTCAAGTAAGTCGTTTCGAAAAAAATATATTCAAGTTATATATACTTCGTTTCTTAGTTCTGAATTATATTTTAAATTGTTATTTTGTAGTCACGATATGTTACATTTTCTTCTGGATGGGGAGCTCATTTTGAAAATGCAGCAGCTACTTTAGAAGAATGTGAAGATCAAATAAAGAAGAACTACGATGCAGCCTGTCTCAAAATATCTCCTTCTGTTCGTTACGAACATTGGAATGCACTTTTAAATCAAACTTCAGAAGTTTTCATAAAATGATTTATTTCATATCTTCATTATATAAATGTATCAATATTTAAGTCAACATCAGTACTGTTCATGGATATTTTGTAAATCTTTAAGAATTAAAATGTTTCTCAATATCACTACAAAAATTAGAGATACACAAAAAATATATTAATTATGACAGAAAATTATTTAAAATAAGACAATGAATATTGAGAAACAGGAGTCTAAAAAATACAGTAAAACCTGGACTACCAGATATAATCTATTTCATTCAAGTACGCGCTCTTTCATAGGACTACATGTATAGTATAAGAAATAAAGTATTTCTCTTCAAGGTCAATTAAGAAACTTTATCAAAGACAGTAGTATTTTATTTTCACCTTTAAAGCTGCGTTCAGAGCTCTTCAATTAGTCGATTACAGACTATAGCTTGTGCACTGTTCATTGTCACTATCAAGTTTGTCATATGGTAAGGCGAGCAACTGTTCATAGCTCCAAATTTAATAGATTATTCGTTGTCGATTGTGGATAGTTTTCCAAACTCACTATAGTTAGTGAGTTGTTTTAATGAGACAGACATATCAGGTCGTCAAAGATGAAATTTGTAGTTAATAATATTGCCAACTTTAACAGCTTATTATTTAACATTGGCTTAATATTTTACGTTTTTTTTTTTTTTTTTTGTTGGAAAGTTACACATCTCGCCTGTTTAAAGAAATCATTATATGCTCTAAAAAATATCACAAACTTTTTTTAAAAATTAATTTTGTTGAAACTAGAACGGTCGGAAATTCGCACTATTATGAAGTATAAGTTCTTACGTGGAACTACGGCATCACAGACCGCACGAAACATTAATAGTGTATTTGGCTTTAGTGTTACTACGCAGCAGACAATATCAAATTTGTTCGCCAAATTTCGTACAGGTAACTTAAAAACCAAACAAAAAAAAAAAACTGGCTAATCGATCACAGCAGAAATATACTGCAACCAACTGGACGAAATGATGTAAAAACTTAAAGAAAAAAAGCCTAGATTAGTCAACAGATCGACTCTTATCTTATTGCATGATAACGCTAGACCACACACTTGCAAAAATGACTAGCAAAACTTCACGAATTGGAACTTCTTCATCATCCTCCATACTCACCAGACCTAGCCCCCACTGACTACCACTTCTTCCGCAATTTGGACAACTTTTTAATAGGAAAACAGTTTAAATCCGACAATGCTGTAAAACTGACTTTCCAGGAATTCATTGACTCTCGTCCGCCAGGGTTTTATACTACCGGCTTGAACAACCTGCCACTTAAATGGCAAAAGTGTATAGACAATATAGGTGCATACTTTGATGAATAAAATAATTCCTTATGTAAGTTATCAACCAACTTTGCCTTTTTTCTACAAATTTCATCCTTGACGACCTAATAGAAACACATTGGCTATCTCAGTCTACATCGGAAGAAACGTTCATATTGTATGCCTTTAAATAATCTAACAAAATGTCATCGCGCCGATTACAACAAATCCCAAAATTACAAAAACTAAAAGAAAATATGATCAATTTAGGTAATTAGATTAAGTAATTGATTCACACATGACCTTGAAGCGACATATTTAATTTATTAAACTATACCTAGTGGCCTAATTCGAAAGACTGACGCAAAAACAGTTGAACTCAAGTAATTTGGACGACAGAACAAATCAATGATTCGAACATAGTTTATATGGTACCTCTAAATTTCGATTTTAAACCCTGGTTTATAATAGACACATAACATAAGCGCATTGCATGGCATGAAGATGAATCAAAGAACTAACACTGTTCTGTTTATAATAATTATGTTGTGTCTATTATTTATCAAGATTCTTTTGACAGTTTTCAATAAGAAAGTCATAGTTTTATTGTATTTTTTTCATGAAATAAAAATGTTTCGATATAATTTATGATAGACACTACAATCTATTTTATACCTCGTTAAGTAATGTGAAGCTGTTTAAAAACATAGTCTGTTCTTGAATTTGTGTACTCAAATTATTTATGTGTAAACCTTTGTCTTAAACTATGAATAAACAGCTTAATTAAAAATCTAATTCTCAACAATAAATTACTATTCCCAACAAATGTTAGAAGTACTGCTAAAAAAGAACCCTTTAAAAAAAAATCAGATTGAAATGCTTTTTTCTGTTTTCTTCACTTAATCTAAATTCGAAAGTGAGAAAAAAATATGACTAGAAGAAAAGTAAAAATACTACATTCCCTAGAAAGTTTTTTTTTTTTTTGGAATATTTTTACTATTTTTTGATCTATTTTGGAATAAATATAATACTTGTCACAGAAAATATTAAGAGCATATAAAAAATGTTGCTTAATTACTATAATTGAACTTGTGGACAGAGACTATTCTAATTTTGAAATAAATAAATTTGTACAAGCAAAACAAAAAAAACACGATGTTTAAAATTGATTGAACGTGGTCACTTGGTTTAAATTTTTATTTTGCCGCAAATGCAGATTGAGGACATGATTACTAGTCATTAGATTATAGGGATTTGCAGCTAAGCACCCTACCATCTGGTGAGCGTTTCATGAACTTGTGTACATCATATAACATTTCGTTTTGTGTATTGGTTTTGTATGAAGTTTGTTTTTAAAGTTTTATTATAATCATTGAAAAATGTATAATACATATTGTTGTGTGCCTATGTGCAATTCATTGAAAAGAAGAAACCCGGAAATATCGTTTCATTTGTTTCCACTAATATCAGACACCGTATGGTCGAAACAAAATTGGGAAAGCAAGAGGTTAGGAATCGACGCGATGTTTAGATAAACAATTTAAAAATTGGAAAAAAAGTGAGCCCTTGTATCAAAGTTTGCTCATTACATTTTAATGATAGTGACTACAAAAAATATTTTCAATTTTGTATTTATTATCGCATATCTTGAAAATTCCTGTTATTGTGTGTTGGTTTGTAATGCACAAGTGTAGGCATAATGCATAAATCTTTATGAACTCTCTGTTTTTTTCAGTGACTCCACACAATATTATATGCCCAGCATTGTAGATTTCTACCCCTTGGTAAACAACACGGGAATTATTATTTCCCCCAATATAGTTAAAATAATCGACAATGGAAAACCGCCATAACTTAAAACCAGATCACAAAATGTAGTATTTTAGATGTTTACAAGTAATGTCACTTCACAAAATCAGAAAATCCCAAACAATTATTTATTTTTTGTCGTTTATTGATACACTTTTCGCTATTATTTACTAGTAAATGTCAAGTGGTATCTGATTTAGAATGGTTTCAAAAAAATCCGCGTGGCGCTACGATCTTAAAATTTTTCCCCTATACAAAGTAGCGCAACGGCAGCCATGTTGGGGCTAAAAATGTCGCCAACACAAATGATACTCAGTGATTCCAACATTACAAAAATAAGAAACTACAGTCTGTTCCACACGGTTAAGCGGAACTAGATTTTGCAATCTAGTTACTTTCATCGTTTAAATCGTGCCTTTCGGCCGTTTTGTTTAAGCTTTGTAAATCATACTTACAATAATCATTTTTTGGTTAAGGTTCATATCATTTTAAAATGTCATTTTCTTTATATTTTGATTTTTTGTGTCATTCTTAATGCAAATTTCCCATTTATTTATTTGTTTTGTCATTAAAATATAAAAAAAAATATTTAATTTTGACATATGTCATTCGTTTCCATGGTTTCATTGTTGGAATTTTAAATTTTGACATCCCAACGTGAAAAATTAAATAACCCAAGCAAGGGCCCTTCTCGTGACAACCTAAAAGAACTAAATTCCCATTTAGTTCCGCTTAACCGTTTGGAACAGACTGTATTTAAGTTTTTATTTTAAACATTGTAATCACGATTTTTTTAATCAAAGATGCACTATAACAAAATTGTGGTACAATTTCAATTATTTTTTTTATTATTATTAAATAAAATGGATATAATATATAAATTTAAATGAAACTTAACCTTAAATATTCAAACCGCTGACAAAGGAGGTTATTAAATGAGAGCGAGAAAGATGTGACAGCGCAGACGCCAACTTAAGAACGTAAAAATTGCTGCTTTAGTTTGCTTAATAGGGGAAGCAATGTTGCCAATCAAACCCTGGGGTCTGTCGGCTTCTTCAAAGGCTTGCGCGACTTTGTATAATCCAGTGACTTTAATGATTACTATACAGGATGTCAGAGCCGTAGGAATTTTTTTTTGGGGCCCTTGGCAAATACTTAAAATAGCGGCGTCGGGAAATACTTAAGGTAGACACTACTAAATTAATTTAACCTAAAATAGCGCCCTTTTTCGTTTTATTTATGGAGGACATCATTTTTATTTTAATAGATAGGTGAAAATATAACTGATGATTAATAAAAACTAAACAACTGAAAATGGAAACCACTTTATTTTCTAACGTCAAAATAAAATTATGATGGAAATTACATTAATACATATACCGTGCGATTATTATTTCTTCTGTCAGTTACATAACAGTAAACAATGAGTTTAAAAATATCAAAACTGTATTCTAATTCACAGCTGAAAATTCCAGTTTAACAAAGAACCAATCAGATTACTTCGTTTGTCCGAACTCACCCGAAGAACAACGAAAATATGTGTTCCTAACTTAATACCTGTTATCAACTCATTGGCGTGTAGAGAAAAATAGTGTTCATTTAATAATCAATTCGTATAAGGTAATACAAATAGAATATACGCCTATGTATACATCTCCTTGGAAATAAGAACTAAATGTTTCTGTCAAGTATTGCATAACGGACAAGATTTGTTGATCGCTCTGTATAAGCCAACACCGCATTCGTTATAATTTTACGAGTATTTTTTTGAAATGGTCGTCCTCCATAATTTTTCTGTCTATGTGCCCAATTGATAAATTATATTTCTTTGAATTATTTATATTGGCAACATAACTTTTCTTTTCATATGACGTTAGTTTTTAAACGAGTTTATAGATGGAGTAGGATTTGTCGTTCACCTACATATTTCGTAGTTCAAGTACTTATTTTGTCGTGATTTAAATATTTTGTCGTTACTGGAATAATTTGTCGTGCATTATTTTTTCCTGTCGTTCTTTAAATCTAATCTGTCGTTAATAAACATTATTTATATGGGCCGAATAATGTAACCCTCAACTAAATTGTGACAAGTGAAACCAAACATGCGTTGCACGTGTTTTATTAATTCGTACAGTAAGCTGTTATGGCTCAAGTGGAAAAATCAAACTGATATTCTTACACCGATACTGCTTTTGACATTTAGAAGTGAGGTCGTGTTCAAGTCTTGAAAAAGACTTGTAAAAAGATTCTGTTCAAGTCTTGAAAAAGACTGTTCAACTATGCAACATGCAAGTAGACAACTACAACATTCATACAAGAATAGGAGAAAGTTTTTATATGCATTTTTTTGAGTTCCGGAAGTTAATTTTAAGTAGAACAAGGATGTTGGTTAATCAAGTGACGTTCAATCAATTTGAAACACTTTATATAATGCTCTAATATTTTTCGTTTGCTTCTTAAATATATTTTGAAAATGAAATTACCAAAAACCATTATATTAAAGGCTTAAATAAATTTAAACTCACAACAATAAACATTTAACAGATCATTTAAGATTCTTCAGATGGTTCAGTACCAAAATACCTATCTCCAAAGTTACCAATACCAGGTAATACGTAAAATTTATCACTTATTTCTGGATCGACAGCAGTTGTAACAATACGTACTTTAGGAAAAGCGTAAGCTACAGAATGCACCCCTGATTCCGCCATTAGAAGAGATACAAGAAATATGTTACTCTCAGGAACATCGTGATCAAGTAGAACACGAACTGCCATCATTGCAGCTGCTCCCGTTGCTACTGTTGCGTCCATTAGGATTACTTTGTAGTCTTTTATATCTCTTGGTAAACGTAAGTAATACAGCTAGAATAAAAACAATTTTTTTAATAATAGAATAATAGGTGCGTTCGATTTGCACATTTACAGTTACTGTTTACCGCCGCGTTAAAAAAATCTGTTCGTTTTGTTTCGCAGTAACTGCAAATCTGTTCGATTTGTCGTAATTTACTGCCAGTTTATGACGCTACTGCGAAAAAGTTACAGCTGCTTCTCTTGCGGATTATTTGTTACGGCTGTTTGTTTACCTTTTTGAGTTGGTACCATAGATAAAGAATAAATGGTTGGTACTTTGTTTTTGACTTTTTGACAGGAATATGGCTAGCATATTTGTTTTGATATTTATACTATATTCTTTGATGGCTAATGTCTTACAAATTCTTTTTTTTAATATCCTGGGACAATAGTTTCTACAAAATTTTTCAGTTTTTCTATCCTGGGGCATTTTGTAAACCTCGCAAATACAGTTCATAACTTCATCATCCGAACTCGAAAAATCTAAATCTGAATCAGATGATTCTGGATTTGATAATATTTCAAGATCCATTAAATATATCTAATATTTTCACCCTTTCGACACTAGACTGACCAGATTTTTTTCACAGAAAAAGAGTATACTAAAAAAAAGGTTACAAAGAACAAGTTCTATTTTTCATAATTTTTCTTAAGGAATTTTAGGTATATTTTTATCTGTTTAGTTATAGCCAACTGTTTAGTTGTAGCATAACCTAGAAATGTATAGGTTATATGTTTCGTTTTCAAATGTGACAGAACCACAACCGTTATAATTCACCATCATCTAGCTTATTTCTTTTGTTTTTGTTCACAGCTCGTACAGTCTATTCCAAACGATTAGGCGGAACTAACCTAGGCGGAACTAAAAATTTTCATTTTTGTCATTAGCTATTTTTTTAAATATTGAAGTTAACTCTCCTGAACAAAATGAACAAAAGCTTAAATCAATCGGTAAAAGTAACTAGAATTGAAAATCTAGTTCCGCCTAAACCAAAAGAACAGACTTTAATTTTGTGAAGAATTTTTCAATATTATCATTTTGATAAATATGTCAATATGTTTTACAGTTGGTAATATAAAAGTTTTCAAAAAAAGTGATAAATAAATTGATGTGTGTAAAGAGATCCATTAATTTTCAAGGTTACCAATAAATTTTTCAAATAATTGACAAAAAAAACATGATC
Source organism: Liopterus haemorrhoidalis (assembly GCA_963971575.1). NCBI lineage: Eukaryota > Metazoa > Arthropoda > Insecta > Coleoptera > Dytiscidae > Liopterus > Liopterus haemorrhoidalis. The sequence continues at coordinate 43,023,306 of OZ020619.1, forward strand.
AATTGATCAATAAATTAAACTGTGTAAAACTAACTTTACATTATTGAGGATATCATGGACAAATCGGGTACAAACAAATGGAATGGAATGGAAAAAACCTGAGAATAGTTTTACACAATAAAATACCGAAAATTAGATAAGCCTTATCTGAGAGGGAAAAAATACAAGCTGCAACAAATTGATTAAAGTAAGATCTTAGGCAAAATAAGTGCTGATTGAAAGAGCACTTCATGACATAAAAGTGCATACCTGTAGATCTATTTCGAGATACTATACCAAAATACAAAATAACTATAATGATTGCCAACTTTTTAGACTGCGTAGAAGAATAAAAAATTATATTTACCTCTGGTTCTCCAGTAATAAAATTAGTCTGGATTAAAATTTTTCCTATTCTTATATCTTTACAAACATCACAAACTGCTTGTTCCATTGTTTCACCAGCTCGTAGAATTGATACTCCACAAATTTTGGAACTCGCGCTTCTTTTACCTACAAAAATAACCTTTCTAAAAAAATCCTAACTTAAAAACAAGATCCATACCTTGATATAACACTCCTTGGGGTGTTTCTATAGTATGTTCATTAAACGGCAGTAATGATAAAGTATACTCAATTACGAGTCTTATAAGTCTCTTGCTGTAAAAAATAAACTCATCTCTTGGTGTATCACGATTTCTGATAAAGGTGTGTAAACCTCGAATTTGAGGTGTTGTTTGCAAAAGGTGGAAAGTATCAGGTAATGGTTGTCCAACGTAGGAATTAGCTAGTTTTTCTCTCAGTTTAAAACCACGCTGTAAAATCAAAATGTTAATAAATATTTCTAGGGATTTTAAGAGCAGTATAGCTAGCGCAAAATAAGAAGATATTCCCTAAGCGCGAACGAGTCTGCCCATGATTATTATCCAACGTGAAAAAAACATATTTAGTGAAAAACATCGTACATTGAAAATTTAACTATACTGTTAACAAAATAAATAAATCGCTTCAAGGTAATTTACAAACTTTATCAATGACGGTAACATATTAATCATTTCATTCCATCCTTAAAATCCATTAAAAAAACATTATCTGACACAATTCTAGTTAATTTATCGACTAATTAGTATATACAAGTATTCTCTTCTACTTTCTAATACATATTAAGTCCATTCTACATTATACTTTTTTCAATACTATCCAACTCTGACGTCATTTCAACTTTTGATACTACAGAATATAGTGGGGGAAAAAAATAAGAGACAGTGATAAATTTTATACCTTCCATCTCTTATTACTTTTCATTGCCATCTTAAAAATTTTTATGTTCAGATGGCAGACAACAATTTGGTTATAGTAAACCAATTTATAAATATTGTTTAATTGTGTTAAGTTTATATTTAATTATATGATCTAAATAAACTTCTTATCAACTTAATAAACTACTAAAAGTTAAGTTGTAAACAAAAACTAAAAAGTTGGTGTTGGTACGACTGAAAAGTACAGAACTGTCATCCAAAACTACCTCCGGGCAAATTTTTGATTGAATTTGGTGAACTTTTAATGACTTATTTCAAAGTAAAAGTCGTTGGAACTATTCATACTGTTTAAGTTTGTTCCCAAAATATAATTATTCCTACAATTTTACTTTCACAGCTATGTAACAATAACATTAAGTACCCTCTACCTACGTTTCTCAAGTGACCACCGCGGCGCTACGATCTTAAACTTATTTCCTATACACTGTAGAAATATACAGGGTGTTTGTTTGAAAAGGGGCACCCCGAAAATCTCCTTTATTTGTAAAGATACAAAAAATCTTCAGAACAAAAGTTAAACTAGACAAAAAGGCCCATCTAAAGGTTACTATAAAAATTCTGAGGCACTCCGGTTTCACCGGAAATGATATCAACTTTTGATCTAGCATAGGGAATCGATAATTTTATATTTTTTTCCTAAAAGTACATTAAATTAGCTTTACAATGACACCAAAAAGTCATATTTTTATGTTAACCATTTCAAAATGGCGACCATTTATTTACAAAATAATAATCAACATAAGTTTTACAAAGTTGAACGTAGCAAGCTTTGAAAACAATAAAAAAATAACAAAATATCTCTAAAATAAACTGTTATAACTAGTTATTATATGAAATAACATGAAATAACTTAAATTTTAATTGTTCAGTTAAATGTTTTATAAATAACAAGAGTTTAATAGTTTATTTTTTAGTTATTTCATGTTATTTCATATAATAACTACTAAAATAACATAAAAATATGACTTTTTGGTGTCATTGTAAAGCTAATTTAATGTACTTTTAGGAAAAAAATATAAAATTATTGATTCCCTATGCTAGATCAAAAGTTGACATAATTTCCGGTGAAACCGGAAGTGCCTCATAATTCTTATAGTAACCTTTAGATGGGCCTTTTTGTCTAGTTTAACTTTTGTTCTGAAGATTTTTGTATCTTTACAAATAAAGGAGATTTTCGGGGTGCCCGGTTTCAAACAAACGCCCTGTATACCTGTATATAAAGATACATGACAAACGAGGGAAAAAAACTGTAGACATTAAAAACAAAGAATAAGAGAAGCAATATGATCAATGAAATCTCACACGACGCATGAACATTTGAAACACCTCTATTTTACCAAATGAACTAGGTTCAAACAAAAACGCGTTCTTCGCGCATGTCAAGTGGAATATCTTCTTATTTTGCGACACTTCTATTACCAATTGTAGTTGAGTATGAACATGTTGAACAATCAATTCAATTGCAACTTCATTATCGCCACCTCGAGGAACTATAATATCGGCAAGTGCCATGCCAGGCGCTATATAATAATTAAAAGCAGGTTGTACCATTGTACCATACTGTTTTAAGACTCCCTCGAGATCTCTACCTCGCTGGGAGATGTCACGACGGAGTCTTCTTACAAGACGAACATCAGCATCTGTGTCTACGAAGATTTTCATATCAAGCATTTTTGCTACTTCTGGGTTATAGAATGTTAGGATTCCTTCGAAGATAATTACATTTGCACCATACATTGTTTTCTGAAATCAAGTTATTTTTTATTAATTTTATATTTGAAGATTCCAGGGGGAGACTGAACTAATCTTAGACCGGGAGCTCATGACAGTTTATGGTCTCCGATTTCATACAGCATGCCTTTTGGAGGAGAGAATATTTACCAACAAAGAAAGGAGGGTACTAAATCCCTACACGCTTTCCAGTTATATGGAAAATTGCATTTCCACTTGCACAAAAATTGTGTGTTTTTCTCTGATTTAATTTAATGCTTGCCCTTTTAAAAAATAAGGAATTTGAAACAAATTTAAAGTCTTAAAAATTATAGGCATGCGATTCGCAGGGTCCCAAAGGGCTCAAACGGTCACGGGATCTTAAAAATAATATGATGTAATAAAAAAATATGATTTTCCGCGTTTTCATGCCGATGAAAAGAATTAAAGTTTGTGTCATAAAACCCCTATAAAAAAAATTGATGTGAAGTGTGAATTTTCACAAATTTCAGGGTTTCGCAGGTACTGAGTAAGTGAACGATGATTATTTGGGATTCCAAAACAAATTTAATGTTAAAATATTTTTTTGTTAATTTTAATTCGAGTGCCTAATACCATTATTTATGTTTCTAAATATGTGCAGTATTTTTTTAATATACCAAGATTCATTAAGATTTTGAAAATTGCTCCTATGGCTTCCATTGGTTGTTTTAAGTCATAACTATGTCCGTCTGATTTCGTTGACTCAATTTCAACAATTTCCAATTGTTTATTAAATTTACGCTTTTAAAAATTAAATGCATTTTGCCCAAATATAACTAGAATTTTGAAAAAATAATTTAAACAAAATAAAAATGAAAAAAAAAAACAAAAAATTAAATTGTCTCGAGACCGGAGCAAACCTTAGTTTGCAAATTAGAACGCGAGCATGATAACCACTACACTATCAAAGCATGCTGGTATACTGTGTTACATAAGTTATTAAATATTTTACATGGTCAAGCAAAAAACACAAAAAATGCGTTATTTTCCGAAAACATAATCTGATCAAAAATTCCTGTTGTACTATTCCGGTTCACACAAATGTACATTACTTAGAATTTTTTCAGATTTTTAGTTTAAACCATCTGGGCTACAAGGTGTGGGACAAAATCTTTTTTGGACCATTTTGGCAAAAATCGCGTCAAAATAATTTATTTTGGGCTTTCATTTGATACCCTACTCAGAATTTAAAATATATATATATTTTTTTTTTTCGATGAGCACATACTGTCTGTTCCAAACGGTTAGGCGGAACTAGATTTTGCAATCTAGTTACTTTCATCGTTTAAACCGTGCTTTTCGACCGTTTTGTTTAAGCTTTGTAAATCATACTTACAATAAACATTTTTTGGTTAAGGTTAATATCATTTTAAAATGTCATTTTCTTTATATTTTGATTTTTTGTGTCATTCTTAATACAAATTTCCCATTTATTTATTTGATGTAAATAAAATAAGTAAAAAAAAAAATATTAAATTTTGACATATGTCATTCGTTTCCATGGTTTCATTGTTGGAATTTTAAATTTTGACATTCCAACATGAAAAATGAAATAACCCAAGCAAGGTCCCTTCTCGTGACAACCTAAAAGAACGAAATTCCCATTTAGTTCCGCCTAACCGTTTGGAACAGACTGTATTTGTTTATATTTTTAGGGGGATATGTTTTTTAGATGTTTTAGTATTTTTCCTGTGCGGGTCAAAGAGTTGTTATAAGCATGCCAAATTTCAACTCTCTAAGTTCAGCCGTTTGGCTACAATTTTTACCGAACAGACAGACATACGACAAAATGACGGTATAAGGGTTTATACCGCCACTGCTTTAAACAATTACGTAACTGTAGATTAAAAAAAAAAATGGAAAATAACTGAACTAATTGTTAGTTACATAATTATTAAAATTAATATCCCACTTAATACTGTGACAATAACTCCCACAAGCTGATAAAGTTAATTTTTTTATTACTTTGTCCTTGTCAATAAGAATATTAATATGTATGATGTAAAATAATACGTAAAATTCTTACGGTTCTTGTTTCACGTCGATGTGTACAGAAGTTATAAATAGGAACTTCAACTTTTTTTCCTTCTTTGAGTCTCTGAATAGTATGCAATAGAAGTTCAAAATCAAAGGCGTCTGGATGATCAAAGTTATACTCATTTTGACCCGCCAGGTCATGCTGCTTTTCGTTCAGGACTTTATAGAATGAATCCATACTCAAAAGAGTCACCCATGGGACGTTTAAAGACTCGATTATTTTTGCGGCAACTGTTGTTTTTCCAGAGGCACTCCCACCGCAAATTCCTAAACAAAATTACAATATTGAAAAAAGATATGTCCAAGAAAGTATATAAAATAAATAAAATTAATTCAGTTATTTTCGATACTATGGTTCGGTTTCTGAAAGCTTAACAGAGTTTAATCTTTTGGTTAAACTCGGTTACAATATACAATCCCATAAGTAAACATAGCAACCATTTTCTAACTATTTGGTTATAGTTAACTAAGTTTTTAGAAACCGGTCCTTAGTATCTAAACTAGAAACACAATCAGACCAATTCTGTAACTCAGTTACTATGATCATAGTAAATAAATTTGTCACTATGAGCTAGGTCAGTTACTAACGTAGTAACTTTGGGGTATTTCGTATTCCGTAAGACAAAAGTTACAATATTTAGTAACATGTTACTATAAAACTTCCTATCATAGTAACTAACAAATGCTGGCGTTTATAAGTAATAACTTAGTTCTTATGAAGATAAAAATTTGATTTTAAGTGTAATTTTTAGATATAATAGAAAATGAAGAATCCAAAAATTCTAACCGCAGGTCGTTTTCTCTAACCGTTTTTGAGTTGTTTCTTTTTTTAATTCACAATTTTCACAAATAATGTAAATTATACCATTAAAAAAATTGTCGTAATCTCAAAACAAGTTAAAAGATTAAAGCCCCAAATTTTTCTAGACTAAATAAATTACGGAGAATCCAAAAATTCTAATCGGAGGTCGCTGGCTCTAACCGTTTTTGAATTGTGCTTTTTCTTAATTCACCCTTTTTCGAATAATAACGTCATAACTAGTTATGAATAATCTATAATTTATCGATTTAAACATAACATATGTTATGATTAATTTGATTAATATGCTACCCTTAAATACATATTAAAGTCACAATTTTCATTATCTTACAAATATGTTTTTGGTTGGCACAAAAGGTGGATTTGGATTCAACAGAGACCTTCTGCATTTTTATTAATCATGCTGACTGCAGTTTTCACGTTAACATTTTTCAAAGCTACAACTTTACAGTGTTTTTTTTAATGGAACTCTTACCGATATTATATTATTTTATGAAGCAGAATTATCAACAATGAAATATTTACTTTAATATATAACAGATTAGTTTCCTTAAAAATTACCTTTCAAACTGTGATAAAAATATTACCTATCACAAAAGGTTCAACTTGTTGCCCCGCACAGTTGTACCATGGTGGTCTACCGGCTGTGTAGATTGTGCGTATGTGACTATGAATCACAGATTCAGAAGAAGTCTTCTTCGAAGAGTTAGTCATGGAGGTCGTCCTCTGTCTACGGGGCTTTGGAGATTTTTGTGAACCTTTTACATGTAAAAAAATGTATTTAAAAATGGATATTTAAATGTGTTTAAAAGATTACAGTACCTGCAGATGGTGGTCTTGGACAATATGGGACGGTTGTAGGAGATGCTGGAGTCGTATAAAAATCACCACTTCGTTCTTCATCCCCATCAAAAATAAGGCCTTCTGGAAAAACATCTGAATCTGCCTGCGTGTCGATACCATCACTTTAAATAAATTTTCATTAAAATTAATACAATTAATAGAATTGTGATACTAACTACTTAAGAAAAAAGGTTGAGCACATTTACAAATAGAATAAATGTTGTGTCATACACAACAAACATAATAAAAAGAAATAAGGTTATGTTTATTGAAGAAATAGTATAAAATATGCATAGATACCAAAAAACAGAAGCCGGTAAAAGAAAATCTTAGTGAAGAAATAATAAATGCAGTGAAACAGTTAGAAAATTATTTAAAATACGAAAGTTTATATAATTATTTGTTAAAACGTACATGTGCAACATCGACCTTGCTAGCACACAGTTTTCCTTGATATTGTAGCTAGAATTCATTTCACACAACTTATTTGTTATCACAAACAGCTTGCAATTAATACACACTCATTTTATTACCTATCTGAACTAGCTGAAGAAGGTGGGTCAAAGTGGGTAATTTTTGCAGCCATATTTTACACACGATTCTAGTTTGCGTTCGCACTTCTATACCCACCTTCCCTTCACCTACCTTTTTTTATTCTACGTTTCAAATGCGCATGCCAAGCAACGTATAAAAAATACATTTGATATTTGCTGTCCTCGCGTATTATTAATGTCGCCAAATTTTAATGTCAACAAACCGGTGTTTTATTCTTTGCCCCCAACAAACATGTTTTGACGCCTACTATTTTGATAAACAGGTTTTGATTTCGTAATATTTCCCCCCTACTTCACTTATTGTTTATTTATTTATGTTAAATGGCAGGTAAAAAAATGGCAAATAAAACTCGGTCAGGGTTGTTCAAGGCTGTACAATTGCCTTTATTATCTTTATTCCTATATCAGAACATTTTTTTTTCTGTAAAAACATGTAGAACAAGAACTTGAATTATACAAACAAGTGTCTGGAAACAAATTATCCAGATAAGACCCAAATGATCCGGTTTAAAGGACTAAAAAATTTACAATCTATTCTATAGCTGCACATTCAGAGACTGTGCTTAAAAATTAAACACAGTGCGCTAAGTTATGCCTGGGAATTCTGCGATAAGACAAAAATAATTCATCTTTTTTAAAAAATTCTTTAGATTTATTCAAAATAATTTCCTTCCGAATCTATACTCCATTTGTTGGAATAATGGGGTGAATTCTTTCCAACTAATGAGCTCTTAGGGTACATGCCACAGTTCTTTGAATGGTGATTATGTCGTTAACAGGGCTATAGGCACCCGCCTTGGGCGCCAATATTTAGGAACGTCAAGCCAGATCAAATTGCAAATTTAATCATCCGAATACAACGAATTGTCAGAATTTAGAATTGTTTGACAGACGGTGACTCAAAGGATATCTGTTTAATACTATCAGTTTCAACTGAACAGGAAATGGCGAACAGAATAGTTGTAGAAGAAATTGTACCTAAATTTTTCACAAAGAAAGTTTGAAAGGTTAAATTTTAAATTAGAAATGTTTAATTTTATTTATTGTTTTAGAACAAGTAATTTTATGTATGTTGTGTACTGTAAATTGTATTTGTAAATAAAAAACATGAGCATATTTCACTATTTATTTTATCCGCTACGGATGAAATTTGCCTAGGATTCCATAATAGAATTCTGAATTTCAGGAACAAAAAAAAAAAAATCATTAGGACTCAAGGCGGATAATTGTGTCAGGTGACTGGGATTTGTGCTCAAAAACTCAAAAAATTATTGAAACCATACTATATTGGCCAAGTAAACATCATTCAGAAAAGAAAAAAACTGAGAAGCGTACTCTGGAAGGTGGACTTGATTTAATGTAAGAAAAGTACAGGCGGAAGTTACGAATTCCCATGCGCAGAAACCAAATTTCGTCCATTACATTATCAACAGTTAGTTTAACACATTTCATTGGCATCACTTACTTTGTTTTGTTTTTGACAACGCGTATTGTGCGATGTTGTTTGTTTATTTCCGTTATTATTATTTATTTCTCGTACGTTTCAAGGTATATCGTGTACTAAAATGACTAAAAATGTATTTGAAATGCATGATTTTGTGTGTTTGGTTTCCACAACAATTGTTTAAAACCCTAATGTACGTCAATGTAATCAGCTGTTTTCTCGCGCAGAATTGATGACGTAATTTATGATACCCTGTGATGAAGTTAAGATGAACGTACTCTACCGTGTATTAAAATGAGTAAATATTAATTTGAAATACATAATTTTGTTTGTTTGGTATGCACAATAATTGTGTAAAACCCTTATGTACGTCAATGTGTTCCGCTGTTTTTCTGCGCAGATTTGATGACGTAATTTATGATACTCTATTGGCATCTGACACTACCGATAGAGGCGCTACTGCATTCACATCATGGCTGACTTTGGTAGGATATTTTTGACAGGTTCAATGGTATCTTCATGTGATATTTATTGAAACACACGAGAACACACTCTAAAATGGTCTTTAACTGTCTTTCCACTTCTAAGAACATATTCCCATGCTTGTCACAAACTCGACTATCCTACAACCGTCAGTTTCTTAAAATCTCACTAGAGGCGCTTCAGTTATTGTTAATTGACAATATCTTTCTTGTAATGAACAACCTTTATACCACTCTACTACTTGCTCCAATCACTTTTAAGTCGCTGTCAACCATGTTAAACGAAAAAGGACCGTTTTGAAAATAAATATGTATATATATTTTTTGAAAATAGGTAAATTATTTTTTAATTATCGCAGTATTCCCGGTCATATCTTGGTTCACTAGTCTGCTTGAGGTCCAAGCTTCTTAAAACTATTTATCACCTCCTTTAAATCGTCTAAAACAATTTTGGGAGAAGGATGAAGTAGTACCTGTAAAATATCAATAATGGAACTAAAAATGAAAAGAAACTGATACAATATTCGAAGAAGTGCATGCATTTTTATTTGTAGAAATAGTTCATAATTCGAGACATGATAAATGTATACCAAACAATTCGTTAACAATAAAGATTTTTTTTTTCTAACAAGTGCTATGATAGGCATCAAATATCATTCCTAGCAAACAATTTTGATTATCCGTGATGCAGTGACGTATATTTTATAAATGGCTTTTGTAATGGCGAAGTGCAACCATTCCACTAATATAATTGGTAATTTCGTAGATTCACACAACAGTAAGCTACATTATAAGAGGTGTATCACAGAACTATTCAATATTTTTAACACACTGACAATGTGAATACAATCAACATTTAGCTAATTAAACAAATCTTATTATCTATTAACTATTAGCAAGGTTTCTCGGCAAATTAACAATTGAAAATTTCTGCTAAATAATGGCGTAATTACAAAAACCACATCATTCGATAAGAAAACCTTAAAAAGAATCTTAAAAATCATCTCAACAAGCAATCTAGTCGCATAAATTTAATCATAAATTGAATTAAAATGAACTGAATCCGTTCAATTTCATTATTATCCATTTTCAAAAGTTTACAATTTGATTTACTACTGTAATTCTTTTCACAAGCACTTGAAATCCTGTATTAACCTTGCATGGAGGACAAACGCGATCATGTCTGGTGTGTTTAGCTAAAATTGCGACATCGCTGCTTAATTTAATGCAAAGTCTAACCAATCTGAAGGTATATGTAATATATTCCTACAAACACGTCGATCTATAATGGGAAAAATAAAGCTGTCAATATCATGGAGTAAGAAAGAAAACATATACCGTTTGGAACGGAAACGAAATATAAACAATTCAGCTATCTTAAGCCGGTTGCGCAGTAGCCTGAAAAACAGAAGGTGGCGCCGACCAGTTTAAGATAGCCGAACTGTAGTTCTAGTGCGAGAACTATATTTCTCCGTAACCGGTTTTAACAAGATGAAATACCGATTAAACCGATTTTGCTGCAGTGAAATCGGAAAATATTATTAACAATTAGAAAATAAACTGTTTTTTCACAAAAATTAAATTTTTATACAAAAAATTCGCTTAAGGGAAAATTCCTTGTATTTGTTAATAGACTGCTTGCTGCAATAATAAACTGTGCACTACGTATATTTAAAGGATTCCCCTAATCACTGAGCAGGTAACATTATGGTAGGTTTACACATACGTACATAAAAAGTTTTGTTGGGGACAATAATACTGGCTCCCAAGAATACACTTGTAAACATTAATGACGTGCAACTCTTTGAAAGATGGATGAAACAGTGTCATTCAGCTACTAAAGATAGTTATTTTATAGCTGAAATGTACGTTTAGTGACAATAAAATAATTTGTGAAGCAACAAAGCTCTTTTTTAATTCTACCTCATCCTAAATTTTACGTTAACTCAACAATTAAGGCTTAATTTTGTTTAAATAACATTGTAAAACAATAGGATATTAAAACACAAGTTACATAAGGCACGATTTTGCCGCACGCGTAGAAGTTAGTAAACGAGTCGTTAGCGACGAGTTTTCCAATCAACAGGTGCGGCAAGAAGCCTTATGTACCGGGTTCATTATACTATTTTTTCGATTTTGTTTTATCATGCATTTTAAAATAATAAATTTGCATTATATAATCAAACAACATCCTCGATTAGGGAATTTTGTATGTGAATGTAGCAGTTAGCCGGACTGATTTCAGTTATATTTTCCAAGGTATCAATTAAATGGGTTTCACACGGTTCAATTTATTGATCAATAAATTGAGAAAGTTGACCTTCAATTTATTGATGTGTGTATAGTGTCAAATTTGATAGTTCCACTTAGAACCGCAAACGTTCTAATTCACCAATTTTAGGTTATTTCTTTTGTTTTTGTTCACAGCTCATACTTTTGTACGTGTTTTTTGAAGATTTTTTCAATATTTTCATTTTGAAACAGTTGGTAATGTAAAAGTATTAAAAAAAAAAAAATGCTAAATAAATTGAGGTGTAAAATGGTTCTTATTTTCAAGGTTATCAATAAATTGTTCAATTAATTGATGAATAAATTGAACTGTATAAAACCAACTTTGTTTTTTAAAATTTGCAGGATCCTGAATTAATTTTTTCAATTTTATAAATTAAATTGTCTAATGTCATAACGAAATTCAATATAACACTTAATTTAGTTCCATAATGAATTTCTTATGAATGCAAAATCCGGTCACCATGGCGTAGTGGTTGGTGTAGCGATGCACTGACTTCTGGGCCATGGGGGCTCGGGTTCGAATACCGGTTATGGCATGGATATTAGTGGTCCAAAAATGGTATTGGTCAAAAAATACATCTACTGGTTAAATGGCCTTAGTAGCTAAATCCAAAAATTAAAAAAATAAATAAATAAAAATACCATTGTTGATTTATTTATTAAGGATTATTGATTATTCAGCTAGAATCTTTTATTAATTTGTAAACAAAGCAATTGAAACAATATTAGCCGCAAATTTGCTCCAATATTTTGGGGGGGTCCGCAATGAGTAAGGACGGTCCTGCTCGAATGGAATCCTGTTAAGAATATCGATGATTAAACGATCCTCTGAAAACGTGATGGTACTCAAAATTATCCTGGATTATCAAAAGGCTTTCCCGGTTTCCTTAGAGGTTCAGGTAACTATAAATACATTTTTAAATGCAGTTCAACACAATGCAGCAATAGATTTGATGACAATTTATATATATTAAAATTATATATATATATTAATTTATATTTATACAATATTAATATATATATTAATATTGTATACATTTTAATGAAAAAACCGCGCATTTTACAATTCTGTCGTAATTTTTACGGAACTCAAATGACGCCCGTTAAATTCTTTTTGAGATAATCTTATCGTGTGACTTGATTCTTAAAATATATTTTGATTGGTGCTATCTTTATCACTCCAGTGCAATTTTAATATCATTTTCTCTACCTACATCTTTATTTCTATTACATATAAACAGTTGAACATAAAAAAAAAAAACAAATAATTTTTTTATGACTGTGCATGCCTTATATTTTAAAAAATTGGGTGGAATGTTAAAATTATTGATGTAAAAGTTTTTTTCGTCACTGTACAATAAATTGCATAAAATTTCATAAAAAATTGTAGTATATAGTTTTTACCCTATAAGTTTTCTTATATTTAATATCTGCACCTATTTTTAAAATAGACAAGTTCTTAAGAAGAAATACATTTTTTTAAAAATTTTACTATAAAATAAATAACCACAAACATACACAAAAAAAAACATAAAATAAATATCCATCAGTATTATCGCATAAGTACGCCAAGTTCTTTAAAAATTGAACTAAATTAAATAAGTTTTCTTGGGCTTTACAATGTGGCACTTAAAAACTAAGAATGAAAAATTAAAATCACTTTATTTTAATGTGCATAATATCACTGGTATTTTGATATACAAAAAAATTACAAATTTAAAATGGACAGAACATTTTTCCAGACAAATTCATAATAGGTCTTATATAAGCAAACTGGAAACCTAGAATATCTAAACAGTGTGCTGAAACCTCAGAATAAATTAATGGACAAAAGGAAATGATAAGAAAGAGCTGGTTGAAAGAATTGGTCTCATCAGGATATGGACGAAGCAATTAATACTACACCGTGGTGTAACACAAGGATAGAGAGGGTGAGTTCTCCATTCTAGATCTTCAGTACAACATGAAAACTATGTGGTTGGCGCCATATTTATAATCTGTGAGAACAAATACTCATTTTCCGCTCGCAAACACAGCCACAAGTGGCCAGCACCGATGACGGCCACACACTACGGACTGTATTTTATATGAGCCACACGCTGCTGGAGTGGACATGTCTCGCTACTTGTAGCCGGTGGCGACTTCGGTTTTTCAGCGCACACAGGGCTACAGTCGCTCGCCACCGTTTGACTGGTATATCAATTGCAATTCTCTGTATAGAGTATAGTGTGCAAACAAATTTACAAACGAATAATATGGATATTGACATGTCCATATCCTAAATTGAAAATCGCCCGCTATCTCATTCCTGTATCTTGATGTTTCAAGTGATCTTGCAGCAGAAATAATAATTCATTAAATGTTGTCAAGCTCATTCAAAAATACTTGAAGAATTTGTCTTCGTGTAATTTTAAATCTTCAAAAAGTGAACAAAAGTGTCAATTTCTCTCGCGAGTACTTAATATTGGATGTACCCAATAACGGCGATATTGTCACAATTATGGTATAATTGTGTTCTAATGTCTCAATTCCTTGAGCGGTCTTTAGGCGGTGTAGGTTAAGGTTGCTGACTTACGGTTTTGGGAATTAAAGAATATGCAGAGTGTTGCGTGTTTGTCAACATAAGTTTTGAACTACATTCTAATGTGTTGATAAACATTATTCAATTGTGCTGACTATGGTCTTTAATCGCTGCTAACAATTACACAAATGAATGTTTCCAAAACAATTGAGGTAGGACTTGACATCATAGTGTCCTGGTTAACAGTTATAAAATGGTCTTACGGAATAGAGTCGAGGTCAGTCATTCTTGGTAGTCAAGCAGTAGTCATTCTTGTGAGAACGCTACCCAAGAACCAGCCAGCTGTTCAAGTCGCTGAGATGTGAGTGTCGTCTACAGGGCTTCTCCACGTGTTTGCCTCATGCGGATACCTGGTGGTTCGATCGATCCTGGAGAAGCCGGGGCAAGAACGAGACTTACATCAGCTTCTAACGGACAACACCAGCAGCCATTTTGACCAATTATATTCTGATGTAAATTAATATTATATAATAAATTTTAAAGAAAAGATTCCGTTCTTGAATTCACCCCGTGATAATATTTTTGTAATCTACGCCGCTTGCGTAGTCTTCTTATTAACAGCAATGCGATAAGTACATTCGAGTCCATACTGGTACTGGCAAGAGGATAGAGTGGCTACCGTCGTGGCAAATACGAGCTGCTTAGGGTGATGGCCACCTGTGCCAACCACTGGTGGCCGTTTTAAGGATTCCACACACCAAAGCGGCCGCGGTGGCGGCCACGGTAGCGATACGGCAGCGGCCTAACGCAACCTATACAATACAATGAGACCACGCACATACAAGCGTTCCGCTATCTGAGAACGCCACCGACTGCAGCGTTCAGTCTAGCGATCACCAAACACTGGCGGCCAAACTCGACAAGTTGCGTTAGGCCGCGCGATATTCATTGTTTATATACCACAGAGTGAATATATTTAAGAAAATAATGTCGAAAATAGATAATTTAACAGAAAAAATCATAGATCAGTAAAGGATCATTTAATTTTGTATGACTTAGCACATCCTGATTCCAAGAATATTAGGAAAACAAATAAAGTGTGGAACGAAATAGGAAAAGTTTTGGAAATTGATAGTAAAGTCTGTTCCAAACGGTTAGGCGGAACTAGATTTTGCAATCTAGTTACTTTCATCGTTTAAATCATGCTTTTCAGCCGTTTTGTTTAAGCTTTGTAAATCATACTTGCAACAAACATTTTTTGGTTAAGGTTAATATCATTTTAAAATGTAATTTTCTTTATATTTTGATTTTTTGTGTCATTCTTAATACAAATATCCCATTTATTTATTTTTTGTCATTAAAATATGTAAGAAAATTAATTTAAGTTTGACATGTCATTCGTTTCCATGGTTTCATTGTTGGAATTTTAAATTTTAACATTCCAACGTGAAAAATGAAATAACCCAAGCAAGGTCCCTTTTCCAACCTAAAAGAACGAAATTCCCATTTAGTTCCGCCTAACTGTTTGAAACAGACTGTGAGTAGATTATTATTTTTCCTCTACATACAATTAATTATTCTATTGTGTTCTCGCAATCAATATTATCATACAACTATATACCGTGATTCACTAACTGATCGCTACCGCTACCGCCACTCCCACCGCGTTAGTGTGAGGAGACCTGATCGCTAGTCGTATCGCTACAGTGGCCGCCACCGCGGCCGCTTTGGTGTGTGGAATCTTTTACGTAATTTAGTTTTATGTAACGAGCATGAAACAGATATTTCACATATATAACATTAAATTCGACATTTCACATATTACTGTTAAATTAAATTCGAAAATAATAAATTAATCAAAAAGTAAAACATTAGAAAAAAAGAATGGAGAACTACACCACGCGATAAGTACATTCAAGTCCATACTGGTACTGGCAAGAGAATAGAGTGGCTACCGTCGTGGCAAATACGAGCTGCTTAGGGTGATGGCCACCTGTGGCAACCACTGGTGGCCGTATAAAACCACGTGTGGCGGCCGTGGCGACCACATATGGCTGTGTTTGCGAGCGGCCTTAGAGTTGCACTATATAGAAAGATGAAAATTCAGGTTGTATGAGTGTTGCTTATAATCGCCCATCTAAATCATGGTTACGATCTAAATATTTTCACTGGTAAATTATTTGTGTTACTATGTTATATACTATACAACAATTATTATGAGTAATAGACATTTATGTTTAGATTAATAAATAAAATAAAGTGAAATTTAATTTTACATTCTATAAAAATTAAAAATATATAAGTACTGTCGTGGTGTTTACAATAAAATCAAGTCAATGTCAAATAAAAATTATAAATATTTACAAATAACTTCAAATAAAACAGTGTCAATAAACACGAAAGCTTACGTGTGAAGAGTTTAAAAAGAGTAGATATAGTTTAGTTACTCTAAACTGATGCTTACATCAATTCAAAATACAATTGTTGAGTTGCTATATTCTATTCAGAAGGCAGAAATAATAATCACGCACTGTGCACGTGATTATTTTGTCTCAACTCTTGTTGTTCATGGACTGTTACTCAATAAAACATTCAACAGGGTAACAATTTTAATTTTTCACGTAATTTTATAATTATTTTTGTATTCTGAACAGAATATAACAGAATCAATTTAGAGTATGAGGTTAATACTTTTAAAATTTCGTTATTTAAAAGTAATATTTAGCCAATATTATTTAGGTCCATTTTAACCATTTTCAATAACATATTATATACTTTTAAATCGAAAATGAGTAAATTTACAATTCGATAATTTTTTCCATTTCAAATGAAATATATTCGTAAGACTTGATCGTAGTACTTACAAGGATATTATTATTTTGACAAGGGCCACAATGTAAGGGGGCACATTTTGGGGACATACAAAGGCAGTTACTCATGGTGGGTTTTCTCCCCCTGCCCCCCTTGCCGTCATACGTACTCTAGTTGGTTTGAACGTTTACCTCGAGAACGTTGATCCCACATACGTTCAAATAATTTCTTTACTTCCGATAATACAAATACTGATGATGTTAATGCGATCAGGAATAACATATCTGAAAAAAATAAATAAATTAATAAAAAATACAAAAGTATTGACTATTAAAACAAAATGCAGTATATAGGACACATCCGCTGTTGTTTGTGTGTAGTAATAAACAATGAGCGCATTAGCGAACACAATTGTTGAGTATCAGCTCAAACATGTTTACTTGGTGATAACAGTCAACTGTTGCAAGTTCGCTAAACGGACAGCAAGTGAAATACTGCCGACTGTTAATTTGTCCCTAGTCACTATAGTAGACCTATAGTTTTTTTTTTTTTTTAATTAATATTAAGCAGTTACACACATTGGCATATTTAATTTTGTAAATTTCATTATGACTTTGGTAAAAAATAATTTTAAAATTTACGTCATTGTAGATGCCGATAATGAATTTTCTGCTTAATAGTATTCGACGTATGTTTATTATCCACTCTAAAGTGCATGAACATTCATGCATTCATGTTATCTCTTGCTAATATTGTCAAACTTAAAGTTTGTTGTTTATATCAATTTTTATTTTGATCATCTTTTTTAAAAATTAATGAAAATGAAAAAATAATTGGTATCATTGACGGCATTTGCGCACATTTATGTCTAAGACACTGCTGCGACCAGCTACGTTACTAAAGAGCGGCGTTTGAAACTGTTTAATAATTAATAATTTTCTTATTTAATAAATTATTTTTTTTTAGCTTCATAATATTTGATTGCTATTATTTGAGGTGCAGATAATAAATTTCATTAATTAATATCATTGTATAAAGTTGGTTTTACACAGTTCAATTTATTGATCAACAAATTGATCAATTTTTTTGTAAATTTATTGAACAATTTATTGATATCCTTGAAAATAAAAGGATCACTATACACACTTCAATTTATTTATCAATTATTTTGAAAAGTTTTACATTACTAACTGTAAAACATCTCGACATATTAATCAAAATTAAAATATTGGAAAAATCTTCACAAAATTACGAGCTGCGAACAAAAACAAAAGAAATAACCTAG
The DNA here is from genome assembly GCA_963971575.1 of Liopterus haemorrhoidalis. Classification (NCBI taxonomy): domain Eukaryota; kingdom Metazoa; phylum Arthropoda; class Insecta; order Coleoptera; family Dytiscidae; genus Liopterus; species Liopterus haemorrhoidalis. The sequence goes on from OZ020619.1 coordinate 43,041,445, forward strand.
ATGATGAATAGACCATATTAGTAACTACGTCACAAATTGGAATTCAGTGCTGCCGTCTCGCGGTTGGATTCCTTTTATTTGAATTTTCTATAATATAAAGTATCTGAACTGTATATATTAGTATATATTTATCAAAAATACATATTTTATGCTCCAAAATTGAAAATATTTATAAAATTAAGGTAACAAAAGTAATGTCCCATGTATTTTAAACTTCAAAAGGACTCAGCTCTCAGATGGCAGCACATGTATGTGAAGACACACTAATATGGTCTATTGAACGTTTGCGGTTCTGTCACATTTGAAAATAAAACACGTAACCTATACATTTCCTAGTTATGCTACAACTAAACAGATAAAAATATACCTAGAATTCCCTAAAAAAATTTATGCAAAATAGAACTTATTCTATTTTTAAAATAAATTGAACAATTTATTGATGAAATTTGATCATTTTACACAAATCAATAAATTGAAGGTCAACTTTTTCAATTAATTGATGAATAAATTGAATCGCGTAAATGCCACTTAAGTCTAATGTTATTGGCGATTTGAATTTATAAAAAGTTTCCAAGTAATTTTTCCAAAGAGGCATAATTATCTACTAAATATATTTAAGTATAAATTTAAGTCTCTATTTATCTTAAGTGTTTTTTTATTTACAAGCAATTCTGATTCATCCTTTATCATATAGTAAACATTTTGCTACTAATATTTACTTTTACTTATTAAATATTTATAGAAAAAAATAAACAAATATTAATTATCATCTATTATCACTACAATAAAAAACTCTAAATAATAAGTAGAATGGCTAAATTTAGAAACAGTACGGTGCAAAATATTTACATTTAGCAGTTGCGTATTTTTTATCAAAACATCAACACTTTTTCAGCCATAATCGTTTTGGTACGAATGGGCATTATATTGTCGCAAATTAATCTTTGTATACGACGAGCGATGGCGGATTATGGTCAAGATTAACTCGCCGTATAAACACGACTAATACAGATTTAACAACTTTAACGGCTAGAACAGCAAACGTGTGCAAGTTGAGACAGAAAAATTAAATAAAAACTTGTGTTAACACACTTGTCAACAAAACTTTTTATTTAATTTTTTTATTTAAGAACAAGACTGTTACATCACTATGCAACAGTCCGTTACTACATAAAATTATGTGCCCGGCATTTAACACTTACTCACCTACAAATTACATTTCAATAAATCTACTGAAATTAAACTTTAAATACTGTAATTTGATGCCCACCTTCTGTTATACATATCGATACATGTGTAGCGCTTAAAAATTAAAAAATGTCGCAAATATTTACTTATTTTAATAAAATAAAAATGTACTGTGCTTAACTTAACCTGGGGTCTATTCTGTAACTTCTCGACAGTCACATGCACAGTATCGTGTTGCCTATGCACATTAAACTGTCATCGTATAGTGTTACTTTGTGTTTGAAAGTGTCGAAAGTAAATGTGGCCATTTTGAAATTTTGACGTACTGTGACAGAATAAACTTTGAGGTTATTAGACAGTATATACAATGCACATATATGTACATAACACCTATGTACATAACATATGACCTGAATTTTTTCTGCCCCGTAACAGTTTATATAATTTGTTTAAAATAACTCTAATAATAATTATTGTAGCAGGATTTTCTGCAAACTTCCCTTCCAGCACGTATTATTTAAAAGGTTGACTTGTTTCTCTTAATTCATGACGTCATGCTAATCTTTCATAGAAATTTGGAATTTCCATCTAATCCCCTAAATATCATTTACTCAATGAATACATTCTCTACCCCCTACAAAAAATTGTGCAAAACCGCACGACGGTATATTTAGATTAATTTTGTTTTTGTTTTTATGGTTTTATTAGGATTTTTATTTTATTATATATTTTATGAAATGTATTTTATTTTTATTTTATAAATTAAAATATTCATTGACATATCCCCTTGTCTCTTCCTCTTCCAATTCATCCAATACTTCAAATATAATAAGTCCTTCGGCCATAACTACAACATTTAAGATAAAAAACAACAAAAATATACATATTTCCATATATAAAACACATTTTAAATCATACTAACCTCAAAATAAGTAAATCAATATATTCAAACTAAACGTAAACAACTTTCAAAAGTCTAAAAACAATATCTCTTTCCAAAAACGACACGTTGGTACGTGTCGTCTCAAAATCAACACAATACTGCACTATCACACAATAAGTGCACTATCGATAAGTTACAGAATACCAACGCGACATGTTGAAAATTGGCACTTTCAACACGATACTGTAAAAGCGATTGTCGAAATGCTTACAGAATAGACCCCCTATTCGCTATCAGCCAATTGACGGCTGAGTACTAGAGTCGACAGCCATCTTGTCTTGGATGACAGCGCCGCCACCGGTTAAGTCACTTCTCAATAACCGTATCCGTATTCACGGATTAGGACGCAAATAATCCGTATCCGTATCTGAATCTGCGAATCTAGCTTTTATGTGATCCGGTACATCACTACATAAAATTCGCATGTAACGCGGCAACATGGTCGATTTTCATAACATATATTTGTCTTTTTAGTGATATCATTTGTAAAATCTATATAGGGAGCGGTAACTTTTTTTTTTGGACCGTTCTATTGTAGTAAAAGGGTTAAAAAGTTATTTTATATTTACCATTTCCTGTTAGAGCTTCTGTTTGGAATACCCTTTGTAATGGTGGTGCATAGACGACTAATAGTTGTCCCAGTACTGACAAAGTAACAGCAATAAGAAACATTCGATTTGTGAATAATCCTATTGAAAAGACGCTCTTAGTTGCGGAACGGCATGAGAGAGCGTTCCACATGTCAAAGAACACGAAACATGTAAATGTCATGGTTGTATCTCTTGGTGTTATACCATCTTCACTCATCTAAAAATATAAATAAAACATTCAATACCAAAGACAGCTTTTCACAAAGAATATATGCTACTGCGTTTGCGGGCGTATAAGAACTAGCGCCGACGACCGGTTATTAGATCGTGCCTTTCTTTTTCTTTTTTTTCTGGCAGCAACCTGACCGCAAAGAATATGTTCTGGTTTTTAAATCGCACTGGTTAAACAACCAGTCAGCAACAATAGCTCCAAGACGCATCTTTGATGAAAAACTTCACAAGTCGAAACGTTTTTGTTCCAAATAAACTGCGTCTTACAAAAATATCGGGTTACTTACCTCTCGTTTAAATACCCAAAGTGTTCCCCCTATGATTACTAAAGCTGACAAAAGTACATTAAATATGAGGGCTCGAGTGATCATTGGTTCATGCGTATTTCTAGGTTTTTGTCTGACTACATCTCTTCCAACTGGTTCAACTCCTAAACTTTGAGCTGGAGGGCCATCCATTATAATATTAATCCACAAAATCTAAAAAATATATAAATATAAAACACTCAAAAATATCAATAAGAAAACTTTGAAAGTACGAATGGTGTCAAAAAAAGTAAATTTTTAAATTGTGCGTGAACAATATTAGAGGTCCTAGCTGCCTAAAATTTTTAACACTTTTTTAACACCTTTCATATAACATATTAAATATTCTGCCGCAGTTATTCTAGATATTGCCAAAGCCTTTGATACTGACGGCCATAAACTTAAAAAACTGCTTTTAGAGGTAATATTTTGAATTTATTGGAAAATTATCTAACCAAAGGAGTTCAAATGACTTCAGTAAATGATATACTGAGTGATATAAGTTATGTTAAAACCGGGGTCCACAAGGAACTTGCTTAGGACCTCTCCTATTTCTAGTATATATTAATAATCTACCTAATTGAAAATTAGAAAATTAGAAGTTTCGATAACATCGTTTGCCGAATATGCGGTCAGTTATGTCTGTGGTTTCAGCTGGTTTGAAGTATTTAATAATATATCTATAGGCTATTCCAAAAGTTTAAGCGGAACTAACTGGAATTTTCATCTGGCAGTTGTCATGAACTCACTTTTTAAGAACTGAATTGCGCATTTGCTAAACAAAATGATCAAAATCCTCACTTAATCGGTAAAAGATATTAGAATTGAAAATCTAGTTCCGCATAAACCACAGAAACAGGCTACAGTAATTTAACCAAAATCAAAGAATGGCTAAATGATCAACTTATTCACCCTAAATATCACCAAAACTTATATCGTTCTCTTTTTCTGTCAAAAAAATACACTACCAAATATAAAAAACTTTTTCAAAACTCAAGTTGCCAAACTGCAACAGAATTATATTGACAGTCTGTTACGCTAGAACATTCATATAGATTAAAGGTGAAATTCTGTGGCAAATCTGTAAGCTTACAGACAAAATCTATAAGAAACTGTCCATAACAAAACATAAAACAACAACTCCTTAGATACGATCGTTTATAGCTTATATATTTACCATAATATGTAATAAGTTACGTAAATTAATTCGTCTTTAAAAATTTAAGAAATGTTTTAAATATTTCTACTTTGAAAATGATTTATTATGAACTCATTTAGTCAGTTCTAAGCTATGGAATATTATTTTGTAGTAGTACATTTAAAAATGTTCTTTCCAAAATTAAAATTACACAGAAATCAATTATCAAAGTTATGTTAAATAAACCGCGAAGATATTCTTCTAGTAAATAATTTGAAAAAAATTTAATTTTTGAATTGTCAGAACATTTTCTTGGTATGTTATATTTGGCAATCTTGCACCTAGAAGCTGCGTCCACGGATAAAACCCCAGACAAGGTGAAATTCTATCCGAAGAAGATTATTCTGTCATGGGTTCCATACGTGATTGCAGCTATTAAATAACTAAATGGTCTGTTGTATTTTTTACGTTTATATTTCACGACAGTTCAAATTACCTGCATGGCGTTGAGAGGATTTGGAATTCCCATAAGAGTGGCAAGTGCTATTAGAGATAAAGCAGCTATGGAGGTAGATAACTGAAATCTTACAAAGTTACGGATATTGTAAAAGATCCCTTTTCCTTCTTCTATTGCAGCTCTAAAAACAAACAAACATTTTAGTAAAACGCATAAATTATTGGTACTAAAAAACTTACATTATTGTATGAAAATCATCATCAACCAATATCATGTCAGCAGCTTCTTTGCAAACATCTGTTCCATTTCTTCCCATTGCAATACCTATATCGGCTTTCTTTAAAGCTACTCCATCATTTACTCCATCTCCTGTCATTCCAACAATATGTCCTGTCCTCTGCAACGCTTTGACTATCGTTAATTTATTTTTTGGTGTAACTCTATAAAACACTGTTGTTAAAGGTACTACTTTATCAAGTTCTGTTTCTGTCATATTGTCCATTTGTTCCCCTGACATAACTTGGGAATGCAAAGTATCTAGGCCGATCATAGACGCAATAGCTGTAGCCGTTTCAACAGCATCACCCGTTACCATTTTAACATCTACTCCACTTTGTATTAAAGTTGTAACACTTTCTCTAACAAACGGACGGGGTGGATCACAAATACCAACAATACCCATAAAAACTAATTCTTGTAACGAGAACCCTCTCGCAAGAGCTACAACACGAAGACCTTTCCTTCCGATCTCATGAGCTTCAGCCATATATTCCTCTTCTTTTTTCGATGTCATTGGTTGAAACGTACCATTCCATGGATATTTAACACATTTTGGTAATATTTTTTCAATAGCTCCCTTAACAAAATAAACATCAGTTTTATCATTACCATATTTCGGAACACATTTCACAGCCATCATTTTTTGTTCCGAACTAAAAGGGTATTCTTGAAGTCGTACGTAACGATCATTTATATTATACATCCCGTGTTTCATAGCTGCAGCGAGAAGAGCACCTTCGGTTGGTTGTCCAAGTAATGTATCACCAGTTATGACAGCGTTGTTACATATACAACCAATTTCTAATAAATTATAAATACTTTCCCTGGCTTTTTCAGTACTTTCACATTTATGTAACAATATTTGCCCATGATCGTTATAACCTGCACCGGTTAACTCAGCTAAATAACCATCAGCAGTTACTAAAACAGTTACAGTCATCTCATTTCTTGTTATCGTTCCTGTTTTATCCGAACATATAACATTAACACATCCTAAAGTTTCAACAGTTGGTAATTTTTTGACTATAGCATTTCGTTTTGCCATTCTCATTACTCCTAGTGCTAAAGTTACTGTTACAACGATTGGTAAGCCTTCTGGAATTGCTGCTACAGCTAAACTGACACCGATTGTAAACATTTCCATTATATTTTTGCCTTGTATCCAACCAAGTAACATTATGAGACCAATTACTGCGAAAGAATAAGCGGATAAATGCGCTCCAAGACTGTCCATTGAACGTTGTAATGGTGTTTTTGGTGCTTCTTCTTCTAACATCATTCGGAATACAGATCCAAATTCACTATTGCTTCCAGTGTTGACAACAATACCCTAAAAACATACTTTTTAGTTATGGTATTGAGATATTTTAATAAGGAAACAAATTAATTTAATCCAAATTGAAAGGTAGATGTTCAGAGTTATATTAAGCGATCGAATAAGAAACAGACAAATTAGATGAAAAACAGTTATAAATGCTATCTGAGATCCAACAAAAGTTTTGAAACTATCCCCAATAGGATTTTGTTTGAAGTATCGCGTTAGAGAAACCGTGTATGCTAGTTAGAATGAGATTTGACCCTGGCGAAGCGCCGCCCCTTTCTTTCAAAACACAACATTTACGATTCACTTTATCATTTCCAATATTTTTAGTCAAAACTGAAATCTAAATAAGTACTTTTATCCGTTACGAAATCCAAGCAATTATTTAATAAGTGTTTATTAACATTTAGCTCCTTTTAAAGAAAAACTTGAATAATAAAATTTCAGTATTTATACGCTTTAAGTCACATTTAAATGGTTTAAATGAGATTTATAGTATACTTATTTTGAAGAATATTAACATTATTAAAAGAGAGAATCCTCAAAAATATCAATATATTCCGACCTACCAATTTTATGTCTGAAATAGAACATTCCGTTTTTCGTCGCATTCATAGATGCTAAATTATGTAAATGTATTAAAACTGTATAAAGCATTTATATATCTTCACTATATGCAAACAATCAATGATAAAACTTTTTAGGTTAGGTTTAGTTAGCAAAAATTTTAGACAGAAAAAAATTAAACTTGCTAGACGTATATGAACAGGTACTCATAAGGAATTTTTACCTTTTTCCAATGAGATTTATAGTATACGTATTTTGAAAAACATTAACTTCATAAATAGTTCCAAAAATATCAGTTATATTCGGACGTTCCTCGTGTTAAAAACGGGTATTTCTCTGCCAATTACAGATGCATGAAGGATTACTATTGGCTCCCCACTCTTACGACCGTGCCTTCTCGTTTATAACGTTATAATATAATTCATTCTAAGCATACAAGCCTAGTTGTGGTGGACTAATACAGAACATTAACCAATTATATAATATCTGTCCGTTTTAAATTTTGAAAGTATCTAAAGCATTGTAATATTTGTTTTCTTTAAATGTATGTAATATACAGTTGTATGAAAAATATACAAATTAAGATCAATTTAATATTATTTGTGAAATTTATTTTATTCCTATTAAAATTTGTAGTTAACAGTACATTGTTTTACTTACAATTTTTGTCGGTATAACATTGAAGTACGCAACCCGCACTACTCAAGGGGAAACCTTCCGCCACCCCACCTACGGAGGTGTTGGCGTCATAACAAGTTGCCCGCGTTCAGTTTTTATGTTGTATAACCTGATTAGTCACATAAAATTGTTAAGTTGGCAGTGAGAAATATCAAAAGACAGGTGTTGAATGCCTCTATCTGTCGCTTTTTACTTCAGAAAGAAGTTTGAAAGTGTAGTGAAAAGTCTTAATGGAACAGCCTTAATGGAATCAAATAAACTAATAATATTTTTATCGAAATAATCGAAGAAATACATACCTTTCCGTTACCACATCGTACTAAAGTCCCCATAAAAGCAATATTAGTATTCGAAGAGTGTCCACCGTTAGGTCTAAGTACAGGTGCTGTATTTTTCCGTGAAGGTTCAGTTTCACCCGTAAAACTACTTTCATCAATAGCCAGATCGACACCTTCAAATAATCTTATATCTGCCGGTACTCGATCTCCAACATTTAATAAAACAATGTCTCCCGGTACTAATTCTCTTGCTAAGAATGTATCTGGATGTCCTTCTCTTATACAATGACATTGTGGTGGTACTAATTTTGTTAATTCTTGTAATGATTTTTCAGACCTATATTCCTGAACAAATGCTACTGTTACAACTATTACTATTGCAACGGTAATACTGACTGCGTCATCAAATTGTTTCATGCAAATTGAGACAAATGCTGAACCAAGTAGCAATAAAATAAGGGGATTACGGAATTGTTCTAAGTATTTCTTCCAAGGTGGTTCTTCTTCTTTCATTGTAAATTCATTATATCTGAAAATAAATACATTATTTAGGCCCGGTCTTTCCTCCTTCAGATAAAGTTCCAGGTAACTATCTGACAGATAAGGTTATTTGTAACTTGATCTGCTGAATAAATGTCAATACCAGTCAGTGAATCCAATACGTCAGTCTCATTATCCGTTAGATAACTATCCGACAGATACATTTATATAGAAAGAAGGGATGACATTTACTCAGTAGATGAAGTTACAAATAACCTTATCTGTCAGATAGTTACCTGGAACTTTATCTGAAGGTGGAAAAACCGGGCCTTAATGATAATGTTTAAATTGGAAACTGAATGAAAAGGGGGACGAAAGATACATAAAAAAATAAATGATGGTAAATGATCTAAGCCAGTAATTCTCAACCTTTTGTAAACAAAAGCCCTCTTCCAATTCAACTTATTTCAAAGCTTATTTAAGTCCCTTTAAGAATTAATAATTGTTGAAAGTAGTTGCATCGCTATTGTTGCAACTCTGAGCTTTTTTGTGGACAATCTTTTTTTTTACTTTTTTTGCCACAAATGTCAAAATTTAGACCTGTAACTCAAAAGTGACCATATATTTGTGATCTAAGACTAAAAATGTATATAAATATACCAATTTTTCAACAAAATCCAAAAAATTTTTTTTCTATAATTTTGGTCAAAAATTTTTTGACTCCGTTTTTAGCCAAAATTTTGTTATAGGCTAATTTTGAAATGAGGATTATGAAAAAAATATTTAAAAAATTCATGCTTTTCTAGTTTTTGAGTTAGAGCTGATTTGGATCAGTTTATTGCCTATAATTCTAAAACTTTTGCCCAAATTTCAAAATGGAACAAATTTTGTTAATCTATGACCAAAAATACATATTTATACCAATTTTCAATCAAATCGGAGACAATTTTTTTTTTCGATTTTTGGCCATTTTCAAGGGTTTTGAATTACTGCCCATACAAAACTTAATAATTGGTTCCTTAAAGCCCATATTTTTTTTTACATTAAACAATATAGGAGAATTTTAAAAATTCAAACCAAAGATTTCCATCCCTAACCATTTTTTAGTTAGGATTTATCAAAATTTTCAAAAAAAGTAAAAAAAAAGTGAAAAATTTTCAAAAATTTTTTTTACTCCAAATATGGGAACAAGTTAATTAGGAGCTCAAAAATTTCAACCGCGGGTCTTTATCGTATTTCGTTTTTCAGCTTCTTATTAAAATTTGTCATAATTTTAAAATACGCAAAACAAATCGGGCCAAAAATTTTTTTTTTTAGATTAAATAAACTATGAGGAATCCAAAAAGTCGTTTTCTCCAACCGTTTTTGAGTTGTGATTTTTTTTAATTCACTATTTTCACAAATTATGGATCCAAAAATTCTAACTTCTCAGTTCAGGAGCCCTGTCTCAAAAAAAATGGTCTATTGAGAAATATATGGATAACATCTTAAATTATTGAATATTTTAAAGAATCGTAGTGTGTTGAATTGTTTTAGCTATAGAAGCTAATTAATAAATTTATTATTATTATTATTGTTTAAGAATAAATAGCTTTCTTTATATATAGCTTAGCTCAGTGTTTCTCAACCAAAAACGTACCGCGGACCAGTATAATATATAATTTTCTAACGCGGACCACTAATAATAATTGTTAGTTAATTTTTTGCAAGAAAACAAATATATTTAATATGCTACTAAATACATTAATTTTATTTGTAGAAAATCACAGAAAGTTTACAGAAAATAAACAAAATATAAATTATTTACATAAAAAATGTGCATAAAAAATAACAAAAAAAAACTGCAAAAAACACATAAATACTTTCGCGGACCACTAAATTTTTCTGGGGACGACTGGTGGTCCGCGGACCACCTGTTGAAAATCACTGGCTTAGCTTAAATATACAATTGGACTTAAGAAGAATACAATAAACTATATCATTCATAATTACGTCATATTGAAAAAATTATTACCTTTACGTATTACAATTCATATTATGTGAATTAAGATCACACATTATGTATTAGATTCTGATTTACATTACTTACAATGTAATTATTCAACATTATTATTAACTAGACACATCACTCATTCATTATTAATTGAGGAAGAAACAAATTAACAAAATTTATGTAATACAATTTAACGTAAATGTAAAAATATTACATAACGATACACTATTGTTCCACATATTCAATTATCGCAAAAAATTGTTCATTTCTTTGTAAAAATATGTAACGAGAAAAAAATGGGTTAAATATGACCTTAAATGATACATCTTAACATATTTTATGTGAAAAACGAGAATTGCCAATTTTAGTGACCTAATTTTTTCATAAAAAAAATTTGCAAGTAAATGGAAACCCTTTTGAGTGAGTTTGTACCTTCAAAGATATCTATAATTAGCTTCAGAAAATATCAAAATTATAATTCAAATTTCGAATTTTACTCTGCACTTGGCTCTCACCAGGTACGTGTTTTGGAACTGTTTCAAAAATAAAACTGATAAAAGGTTTTTTATTGATACATGTATAGTTCATTTCTTTGGTTTAAGCGGAACTAAACTAATTTTTTTAAGTAGTCACGAGCTCACTTTTTAATGATTGAATCGGGCTTTTATTAAATATAATGGTCAAAAGTTCGATTCAAGGGTTAAAAGTTACTTGATTTCAAAATCTAATTCCGCTCAAATGTTTGGAATAGGTTATAACGCTTTTATTTGACACGTTTGTAAACAAATATAGAATTTACGATCTCCTTTACTTTATTATAATATTGGGGTTTTACACATTTCAAACAAGAAATTAAGGATTACTAATAAATATGTTTACACATATCTTTACCCTAACGTAGCGAAAGGGGTACAAAAAAATATCCACTTTATTACCGTAATAGATTACTATTAATGAATATTATTTTTATAACAGTGATGATTACGGGGATGGTAGAGCTTGTTCGATATTAGAAAAATACAGGCCGTCATAAATTACGTTATCAATTCTGCGTGAGAATGTAACTGAACACATTGACATAATTGAAATAATTGTTGTACATAACAAACGTACAAAATTATGTATTTCAAATTAATTTGAATCCGACAGTTTCGGTATACCTGAAAATGTACGAGAAATAAATAATAATTACGAAATTAAACAAACAAAATCGCACAATACGCGCAATCAAGAACAAAACAAAGTAAGTGACGCCACTGAAATGTGTTAAACTAGCTGCTGGAAATTTAGTTTCTGCGCAGGGGTAGTAGCAACTTCCGCCTGTATTTTTCTTATACATTATATGCTTGTTAAATAATAGAACATTAAAAAACAAGTTTCAAAAGGTATGATTTTGACGCACGCGTCTAAATTAGACGACAAGGGCGGCAAGAAGCTTTATGTAATGAGTTTTTTATAATATTATGTCTATTTTGTTTTTTAATGCCTTGTAAAATGATAAATTTGCATTATATTACCAAACAACATCCTCGATTAGGGAATTTGGTATGTGAATGTAGCGTTTGGCAGTTTAATATTTTGCTAGGTAGTTACCAATTACTTTTTGTAAAATTTGCAGGTTATTGTAGCATTTTTACTAATTTTTTAAAATAAAATGTTAAGTGTTATAATGAAACTTATTATAACACTCAATTCAGTTTCATAATGACTATCTTATGAATGCAGAATAGAAAACTTTATCAGAGAAATAAACATTTTCTTGAAAAGAACTGACGTCCATCAATGTTTCAAGTATATAATTACTTCCAAATCATTGTTGAAAGATTTTCGAGTGTACTTACCCAGCTAGTTGTCTTCTGTGTGTAGCCTCTTCCCATCTTAATCCATGTCTTGTGTCAACTCTTAATCTAGAGGCCACTTCCTCAGCCCCCATGCTACTTGCCTCAGATGTACTTAGCCACATTTTGTCCAGATCTATCTCATCGAAGGCCTACAAAGAAAAAAATAAATTCAATTAATAACATACAAAAAATAACTTAATTTGCCTCACCGGGAATCGAACCCGTCAACCTAAAAATTTCGCGTTCTCGTTCTAGAGCCACTAGACTACAAAGACATGTGTCAGTGGTTCTAGAACGAGAACGCGAAATTCTTAGGTTGACGGGTTTGATTCCCGGTGAAGCAGTATTTTGATATTAAATTTCTACATTATATATGTATATATATGTCGGAGAATAACATAATTTTATCAGGATACGTAAGTGCAAAGGCAGCAGCCTTGGTGCTAGCAGAACCAAGATCAACCGATCAGCAAAAACAGAGCGATAATAGAACAGTGTGTTTTGTATAGGAGTGTGTTATAGCTGAGCGATCGGTCTGGATCATTGGGATTGCTACGTGTCTGTTATAATATCTGTTTTAATTATGAACTTTGTTTTATGTCATAAATGTGTTTTAATAATGTTTGATTATTTGTGTGAGTGATAATTGTTATTTTACCACATTTGAGACGAAATATATATTATCGCTTTGCGATTCAGAAATCCTGAATAACTAAGTACTTATATTTTATTTTTTATGTTGTATATTTATATCATCAAAATATGTGACAATTAATTGACATTAATGTTAATGTTGGAATCTGACATTTGTAATTTTTGAATTGCTATAACCTTAATAAAATTAAATTTAACCAAAAACTGATAAGATTTACAAGTTCACATGGTTTCATTTAAGTCCATTTACACAACAATCACCATTAGATCTCATTAGATTAATTTTACAGGTTGGTACTAACCAATGGTGCACATGAGAAAACTTATAAATGCAAACTGATAAAATAATTTATTAATAACGTAAATGTTCTATTGTTTTTGTGGCGATTTTTTGCTTACTAGTGAAATAATGTACAAAAGGGTAATAAATAGAGCCTTCAAATAACATCTATAAGATACAGGCTATTCCAAACGTTTTGGCGGAACTAAATGGTAATTTCGTTTGGGTTATTTCATGTTTGACTTTTGGTATGTGAAAATTTAAAATTCCAACAGCGAAACCATGGAAACGAATGAATATAAAAAAAAAAAAAATTTCACAAATTTTAATGACAAAAAAATAATTAAATGGGAAATTTGTATTAAGAATGACACAAAAAATCAAAGTATAAAGAAAACTACATTTTAAAATTACATTAACCTTAACCAAAAAATGTTAATTGTAAGTATGATTTATAAAGCTTAAACAAAACGGCCAAAAAGAACTATTCAAACGAGGAAAGTTACTAGATTGCAAAATCTAGTTCCGCCTAAACGTTTGGAATAGCCTATACACTAGATATTGTTAAAGTCAGACAACTGTCAATGTCAAATTATATTCGTATCTACGTTCTTGATGAACTGATACAGGTAGAACGCTCTGTATAATAAATAATAGATTCCTGGATACAAGTACCAACAATCTTTCTACGTGTCCGGGTACATTTGAAAGCCTAGGGATACTAATTCTCGACAGTCGTCACCAGCAACAAACATTCTACCTATTCGTATCCTTAAAATCGCGGCATATAGTTTGAGAAATGCAGATCAAAACTAGTGCTGGGAACCGAAACCGGTTTTCCGGGTACCCGGTTCCGGTTATCGGGTAAAACCGGGTTTGTAATTTTCGCGTTACCCGGATACCCGGTTCCGATTACCCGGTTCCGGATACCCGGTTCCGGATACCCGGTTTCGGATACCCGGTTTCGGATACCCGGTTTCGGTTACCCGGTTTCGGATACCCGGTTTCGGATACCCGGTTTCGGATACCCGGTTTCGGATACCCGGTTTCGTATACCCGGTTTCGGATACCCGATTCCAGATACCCGGTTTCGTTAGATAAACGACGTGATAGCAACAAAAAAGAAGAAGGATCGAAGTAGTGCGCAAAAAAAAGGAAGTCGAATCAAAGTAATGAGCAAAAAAATATTTGAAACTAGGTATTCGAAATCGGGTTACTCGAAAATTATGTGCACGGTTTTACTTGACCGGATATCTGTTAAACCGGTTTCGGTTCCCCGCACTGTTATTTATTATTTACTTAATATTATTTTATTTTGTTCGGAACACAAACAGGACAGGCCCAGCGAAGTGTTCACTACTACATAAATACTATGTTAATACGTAATTAAACAAACTTGTACTTGAAACAATAATTAGTTGAATATAAAAATAGTTAAATATAATAAACTGTTACAATACATATTATTAATATTGATGACAAATTTTGTCTTTACAATATTTATTGAACATTTTAACCGACACATTGATAATGTTAACCCTTTACTGCATGAATTTTTATTTTTGGCTGAAATAATTCATGAGCATTAGGAATTGGTTCTTATTGATAGGAAATTAATTAAAAAATTATATTTAAAATATTAATTATTATTTTTATGAAAAAATAATAATTAAAATAACAATTTAGGGTATGTGCAATACATGGAACATTATGATTCTACATTATGTTACAAAAGAAAATGATTCCGTATTATTTGCTCGTCAATTGCTGGGTGTTCTTCATGAGGGATTAAGAGCACTCGCCCTCGAATTTTTGAAAGAAAAGGTCGTATCTTCTAGTTGTCTTTTCTCAATAAATTCAGAGTTATCGTTGAAGTGAAAATTCCACTTGATATCCTCAAATCTATTGCAGCCCATTACTTGAGATACTGCAGGATCCATTGCTGTGTATGTGGCATATATGAACATTCATAAAGTAACGTTCTGATTCAGTTTTAAAAGTAAAATAAAAAATAAAAATCGGAATGTGCCATATATGGCACACTATGCGGTAAAGGGTTAACATCTGAGAAATTATTATTGTAAGTACTACAGAGTCTGACTATTGGAGAATTTTGGTTAGAATTCGTGTTCGCAAAAGGTATACAAAGAAGCGAAGAAGATCGCGTATTGTACACTGGAACATTAATAGTGATTAAATTTTGTAGTTCAACACAAGATAATAGATTATTAAGAATTTTTTGCAAAATTTTCATATCAGTCAAAGTGCGACGATCCTTTAGTGTGAGAAAATTAAACTCGGCGCAACATATATTATAATTGATATAGTTATAATATATCAAAAATATATATTATAAAGAAGTTGTTTAGAATTAAAATAAAGTAACGATTACATTTTTTTTTTCTATTCAAAATTGAAAATGTATATAACAAAAAACGTACGTAGTAGATGCACGTCAGCAAGTATTACTTAACGTATCTTAATCACAATAACCATAACTGTTATGATGCTGGAAACCGAAACATGTTTAACGGGTATCCGGTTCTGGATTTCGGGCAAAACGGGTACGTAATTTTGAAGTAACCCGGTTCCGGATACCTCATCCCGAATACCCGGTTCCGATTACACGGTTCCGGATACCCGGTTTCGGATACCCGGTTCCTATTACCCGGTTCCGGGTACCCGTTTTCGGATACTCGGTTCCGATTACCCGGTTCCGGATACCCGGTTCCGAGTACCCGGTTTCGGATACCCGGTTCCGGATACCCGGTTCCGGATACCCGGTTCCGAGTACCCGGTTTCGGATACCCGGTTCCGGATACCCGGTTCCGGATACCCGGTTCCGGATACCCGGTTCCGGATACCCGGTTCCGGATACCCGGTTCCGGATACCCGGTTTCGGATACCCGGTTCCGAAACCGGGTAACCGGGTAAACCCGGACCCGGTTTTTTTTTTGGAACCGGTTCCGGTTCCGTCAAGATCGATTTCTAACAGCACTAATCAAAACCACATTTGTCGTAGTTTAAAAAGCACTGTTGTCAACTAAAAAAGACTTGCGCAAAATCGATAGCCTACATTAGTTAGTTGGAATTGTCAAGAATGTTTATAAATATAATAACAAAATTATTATTTTACTAACAGGAAATGAAAAGGTTCTTTTAAGAACTAGAATTAATTTAAATAATTGATAAATCATAAAATAATGTTCAAATAAAGCCGGCAAAATAAACATGAAACGTCATTAAAGATACGAATAAGAATATTATACGTAAGTGTATATAAATTTACTTCTTATAATTCTTTTATTTGACGTACAATTTCAACCACATCACCATTTTGCACCTTTTCTTCATCCATTTGAATTTCCTTTGTGTCGCTCTCCGTTTTATCCTCAGTAAATGCATCATTTGTAACCCCTTGTTTTTCATTTTCACCCTTTACACTATTTTTATCACCCTCTTTATCCTCACTCTTTTGTATTTCACCATCATTTTTATCCTCAACATCTTGTTCTAACTTTCGCACATCTAACTCTGCGTATTTCATGTTACGAACTGAGTTAAATTTTTGCTCTTGCTTTGTTTAATAGTATACGTCAAGGTTGGTATTATTTTTTATAACCTAATCAGCAGATTTAATATTTGTTGATAAATAATCTTACAATCAACATAAGAAAAACGTGTTGTTTTTAAATTTTTAATATATTAACTATGATCATGCTACGAAATAATATGTTCTCACCAAAATTCAATTGATATTTTTTGCTAAGTTGATAAAAAAATGTTTAAATAATTCAAAAAAGTATTTTTTTGGGATTATTATATCGTATTTAAATTCATTTTTAGTTATGAAACTTCGTTATATTATTAGATAATCTATTTTAAATGATTATCTAATTTATGGCAAAAGTCACGAAAAAAAAAGATGTTAAGTGGGAAAATAATCGAAGAAAATGAAGCTGATCCTTGTTAAAAAATCAGCTGTGACCACCACAGGACCGACCGCCATCATAAAGTACTTATATAAATTACATTCTAGCAGCAGAGTAAAAATAACTTGACCTAATATTTTCTAACAGAGATATTATTTATCATGACCATGGAAACGTTACATATAAATATGAAAAAATTGAGACTTGGAAAAAATTTCGAAGAATTTTACAAAAGTTATTCGAAATTTTTCGTTTTAGCAAAAAACGTCTCAAATAAAAGTTATTAGTTATTGCTTTTATAGCAATTTTTGTTTAATAAATTTTTTCGAGATATTTTTCTGTTGTGGAATATGCGCAAAAATTTTAAAATCGACACGAGTAAACCATTTTTAGTCAACCGATTTTTACCAAAAGTTGATCAACTCGTGCCATTGATGGCAGAAGCTTAAATATGAAGTTTCATAAAAATCCTTTCAGCCGAATTTGCTCTGCACGTGTACACAGACAGGCGGACAGACGGACAGACAGACAGACAGACGGACGGACAGACAGACCGACAGACATCATGCTAAAAATAGTCAAAACGTTATGTAGGGACCTTAATTCGTGGAGATCCATTGAGATCTCGAAACGTCAAAATTGGTATGATCACAATACCTCCCTTATATATGTTGGCGGTCGGTAAAAATTGATGTGAAGTGTGAATTTTCACACATTGCAGGCTTTCGCAGGTATATAATAAGTGAAGGCGGAATGCTGAGTGTGTAGGAAAAATTTTGCTTTGTAGTAATCACGGCAAAATGAACAATATTTTTAAAATAATTTATCGTCTGTTAATCTAAGAGCTTTAAAAACAAATTTTATTATAATTAAAATATTTTTTTGTTAATTTTAATTCGAATACTTAATACCATTATTTAGGTTTCTAAATATGTGCAATATTTTTTTTATATAGTAAGGTTCATTAAGATTTCGAAAATTGCGCCTATGGCTTCCATTGGTTGTTTTAAGTCATATGTTTCGCCTCTCTGGTTTCGTATACATGACACATAGAATGAAAATATAATTCAAACAATTCCAACTGGTTATTAAATTTATGCTCTTAAAAATTATTCATTGTTGTTGAGTTAGGCTTTTACTAAAATCGTAAAAAATCATCCAACGAAAACCTTCACGAGTAATATCAATTTTTTCACAAACTTGTTTTTTTTAACGCTCACTATCAACAAACTACTCGGTCAATTTATAAGCTGCCAATGATTTCACAATAACAAATGTCAAATTTTACGAAATTAGTAATGACACATTTCAATATTGCCATCTAGTGGTCGTTTGTAAAAACATAAAAGGTAACCCTAGTATAGAGATATGACAGTATCAAGATTTCTTGGTCATGCCTATGAAACCCTAAAAATGATATATTTCGTGTATGGGTACGTTTCTGTCTCATTAAATATGAAATAATGCAAAAATGAGTTTGATTGCCTCAATTGTGGTATTGTTAATAAATCTGGTTAATGAATATTTAAAAAAATCAATACATTTATTTTATTTATATTGATGCGTGTTATTAATGGGACATTATTTATTTAAACTTTCCCTGTTAATTTACCAGAGAAATGACGTGTTACAAGATCCCTGGAGAGAACAATGGGTATTAATTTTTCGAATTCCAAAACAAATTTATAGATCAGAAAATTAACAATTATCTGACATAACAGAGCGAGTTGAAAACCTGGTTACCTATTCTCGAGTGTCATACACATTATCGAAGTGCCGAATGAATTCTCGCATTTTTAGTATTCTTGAATTTTGCATGCAACATAGTGTCAGATGGCGGAAAGTGAGCAGCATTTGCCGCATGCGGTAATTTGAAATTTATTTAACAAAAAAAATAAGTAATAAAAATAAATAATAAAATAAATAAAACTCGTAAACTCAAGCTTAATGGCAAATTTGGATGATTTAGTATTAATTCATTATTAATAGCCTGGAAAACAAGAACAAGTTGCACGAGTTAGGGAATCAAAATTTCTCCCGTTAGTTGCCATAAAAATGAATGATGATCTTTTTAAAAGATTTTTCCAGCTAAATAAAAAATTAATAAAAATCGTAATTAATTTAGTTGAGTCTTGCATAACCCACAGGCGTTATCTCCAGAAGGGGGGGGGGCAATTGCCCCTTGCTAGACAATGTCCTATAAGTAAATGATCATAAGAGAGACTCTAACTGGCGAAATAATGTTGAACTAACCAAATAGACAAGTTTGTTTTTGTTCTGATGCACGTGTTACATTTGTTTGGATTTTTAGATTTTGTATCTGTTTGGCATAAATGTGATATTTATTATACCCTTTTCACACTAGATCTTTAAGACGAGTGAACTTAAAGTTCACCGATGTTTAAGATCGGTATGCTTTCACACTTGATGTTTAAATCTCTGGTGCTGTCATCAGCTACAGTAATTTTGTCCTTAAGTTACCGTCATGAAATTACCAGTTTTGACCTGTCTGCGCAGACGCACATTTTGAATTATTATAAACAATTAAGAATATTTCATTTCATTCTACAATAAAGGCACTACAATAAAGAATATATTACACCTGTATTAACATGTAAGTCGATACATTTTATCTCAATTATTGTAGCTCTGTATTTTATTAAACACATTATTAAAATAAATAATTTTATTATAACAATAAGTATAAACTTCTTATAACGTCGATATAATACAGTATTCTTGTTTATGATAATATAAAATGTTGACAGCACAAATTCAAGGAGTATTTTTTTATAATAGAAATTAAGTTGGTAGTGCGGAGGAAGTTTAAGACGCAGATCTCTGTCTTAAACATCGGTCGTGTTTAGACGAGGCCGTACGGTTTCACATTAGCGTTTAAAGATACATTCACTTTAACATCCGATCTTAAAGATCTAGTGTGAAAAGGGTATTAGAAAAACTAAAAGTATATAACTTTGATCCATATAGCTGTTCACTTATCAAATCATATCTAAGCAATCGGAAACAATTTGTTATTTTTAATAATAAATCTTCGAAGTCGCTGAATGTTGAACGAGGTGTTCCACAAGGATCCATTTTAGGACTACTTCTATTTCTAATCTATGTAAACGATATCTCAAATTGCATTGAAAATTATTCTATTTTATATGCAGATGATACCACCATAATATCTCATTCATTATCATTAAATTTAATAAATGAAAATAATATAATCATTGAAAAAGCAAATGACTGGTTCTTTCGAATGAATCCCTCAATAATTCAAAACTCAAAACCTTTTAATTAGTTGTAAAAACAAAACTTGAATGAGTTTTGACTTGAATGGACAACACTGGACAAAATGGTAGTGATGTTAATACATCAATTTCGTTTTAAATTGTAATTTTTTGGAACATAACTATAGCGCGTTCAAAGGTGAGTTTGCAGTATAGCTCTTATGGCAAATGGGAGCGGTGTTGCCAAATGTTGTAAAAGTGTCAAATGTGTCAATTATAATAATATGAAAAACTCGTATGATTTACAAAAACAAACTCTTATAAACTCAAAATAACACTCAACAAAAACAAATGGCCATTTGTAGAATACTGCGTCTTACAGATCAGCGCGTTTTAGAGCTGGCAACGTCAACAAGCAAGAAAAGGATAGAGTCATTGTGTAAACCTATTCGAGAGTATGAAAAAGAACTACTCCATATGCCCTGTACTGCAAACTCACCTTTGAACGCACTATAGAGAATATATTTAGTTTCTCCTGTTTATAAAGCGATAAGTTCAATCGAAATATCACGGTGAATTCTTTTTATTAAAACTTTTTTTATACTACGTAGATTTTATTTGATTATTGGTTTTTATCTATTTCTGTAAACTGATTGTAGTTTTGGTTGACTTTTATTACATTACTGATGCGCCTTCTTATCCCCAAGGAAATCCGACCAGAGAATTGGGAAACCTGATTTGCCGTTGAAAACTAACATCGCCGCTGGGGCGCTGCAATCGTTTATTGAAAATACACGTGTACTTATGAATAGTTTATAATAGTTATCGATCGCAATACATATTTATATATCAAGGACTTATAATTTAATAATATTAAAAAAATAATTAGAATTGTTTAATCAAATTTGTTCAAATATACTTAGTAATCGATGCAGCCAAAAAGAATTCATAAAAATCGCGTTTTTTAGGGTTTTGTAGGTATGACCATCCTACTAAAAAATAAATATTTTTTTAAAATTTTGAATGGAATACCAAATGAAACCTCATAATTATCAACAACCAAATTTTTTATTTTTCTATAGATATTCCACTAGAGTAGATAGAGTTAGCTAATATTTTAACTATCCTTGTTTTGCGACAGTCATTTTGATAAACACTGCCAACACTCAAGGCATTATTTAAAATATTTTTGCATCTGACAGTGACATACTGCAGTGCATAATGACAGTAAAGAAATGCACTTTTTGGCGACATACTTATGTTAGTATTTCCGCTAGTTTTTATGTCCTTTTTACATAACATATGTGTTTTGTGGAATATAACATGTAATTTGATATGCAGAATTTATTTTAAAAATTACTTTAGAATAAAATAAAAGGACCGTACATTTTGTGGACTGTAATTGCTTTTATAAAGCTTCTAAATTTAAGGTTTCATGTATTTAATGAAATTATGTAACCCACAAATTAAGTAACATATAGTCTAAACAGATGAGTATTAAGAGACGATTTAGGAAGATGGTCCCTATTTTTACTTCTGAATCCAGACACCAATTAATATTTATTTCTTTTTTTTTAGATCCAATTATTGGACTTACTCATTTGCAGATACAATAATCAGTAGCTGATTAAGACAGGAAGATCGTTATGAATTCATAAATTGTTTACTTAAATTATAGTCAAGCATGGCTGCATACATAAACAATTATTTTTGAATTATGATTTATCATTTTACGTAACAGATAATAAAATACATTCATTTAAACTTTAAAAATGTTAATTCATGAAGGTACTTGATAACGTATTACTCATGAAAAGTTTAAAAACTTATCGGTTCCCACGCTTTATTTATCAGTTTACAGTCTATTATAGGTGATTATTCATATTTTGAAAATGCACAATTTTTTTCTCTGGAAATAATTAAAAACTATTAGTTCTAAAATGCGTATGAAAAATAAACTACGTTTTATAACAATGAAATTTAATAGCTGTGTAATAGAAGCGGAACATCAAATGATGTTCTCCACTTTTATCCCGCCAAACCCTTAGTTGCGAATTCCATTTTCGAATTATTATTTTAGTCGCACACGAGTATTATTCCATTTGTTCGATTTTTCCAATGCACAACCAGAAACGTTTTGAAACTTTGACTCGATCCCACTTCTGATGTCGGTGCGGATGCCATACTGGGATTCCGTGCTTTAGTTAATTCATCATTATATATTCAATGGGATAATATAGAAACAGAACACAACAATTAAAACTAATATATTAGGTATACCAGAAAGTTTTTCGTTTATTTGGTGTTATTACAATAGAAACAAATCGAAAGAAATAAAATGTACTTTATTGAGTAAAATAGTTACCATTGTGATCTATAACAGTGTTTCTCAACCAAAAACGCACCGCGGACCAGTATAATATATAATTTTCTAACGCGGACCACTAATAATAATTGTTGGTTCATTTTTTGCAAGAAAACAAATATATTTGATTTGCTACTAAGTATATTTATTTTATTTGTAAAAAATCACATAAAGTTTACAGAAAATAAACGAAATATAAATTATTTACATAAAAAATGTGCATAAAATTTTTAAAAAAATTGCAAAAAACACATAATAACTTTCGCAGACCACTAAAATTTTTCTGGGGACCACTGATGGTCCGCGGACCACCTGTTGAGAAACACTGATCTATAACACTCTGCCATTTATCAGGAAGAGAAAATATTTCTGATTTATAAAATTCCTGATTTTTTTAAGGAAACAATTGTTCAAGACTCATTTTAACATGGTTCATATCTCTAAGTGTCTTGCTTCTTAAAAAGTGTTCCAGTGACCGAAATAAGTGATAGTCGGAAGGTGAAATGTCTGGTGAGTAGGGTGGGTGTGTTAGAACCTCCCAATCAAGCCCGGAATTTTTTGCACGTGTCTTTTTTTGGTCAGGCATTGTCGCCTTGAAGAATAACTACTCTTCTGGCCGATTTCTGGTCAAGTTCTGATTCAGTCGATCCAATTGTTCGCAGTAGAGATCAGAATTAACACTTTGCCCCGGTTTTAACATCTCATAATAAATTATTCCTTTATAGGGCCTTCCAGATTGCAGTTCATCATCCAAGCATAAATTTCCTGATTTAAATTTTTTAAACCACTGTTAACATGTGCGTACACTTAGTTTATCACCATAAACAGTGCAAATGTGTTATGTAGCAACTGTAGAAGTTTTTTTTTATGGTACTCATACAACATTAAACAGCATAAAAAATGTTTTGATGAAAATTCTTCCGCCATTTTAAAATGCAAGGGTTTAAAATGAAACGAAAACAATAATTAGGACTACACTATACAGAGTTTAATCAAAACGCAAAAGACGTCTGTTTAATTCAGTTAGTCGTGACTAATTCGTATACTGCACTAATATTAAAAATGAAAAAAATTTCCCGTACACCTAATACTATCAAATTCTTTATTTAAACACTATATATTTAGTGTGTTTCATGAGGTACAGTACTTGACTGAAACACAGTCAAGTTACTGATTAGCCGAATTTTAATAACCAACATTTTAATTAGTAAATTCTTAATATCTCATTAATAGAAGCGGCCAGGTTAGGTCTTAATATGTTTTAAACCTATTAAATTAGGAAGAATAATGTTTTTATTTCATTAAGTAGGATTCTTTTTTTTTAAATTTAGTTGCTTTACATCTGCCTATTTCTGCAACGAGGCTAATCACTAGGGGACGAGCTCCTACACCTGGATGAGGGGTGAATGATTGTGAAAATGGAAGTAATGTTAACATATTATTCTCGCCCGAATAATATCACCAACGGGGACTTGTACCTCACAATTCAGATTGTTTTTACCAGTCAAAACTGGGTGATTTAATGAGCTCAGCCACTCCGTAAATTGGCCGCACTCTTCTCATTTAAAATTATCTTAATCCTTTTGTTAATAATCCTTCGACGCCGAAATATATACAGCCTTGTTCATATGTATGGAGCACCCTTGGAACATCTAATAAATAAATGCAATTTATGCGAATTTTATTTAGGAAACCATATTAAAATACTTTTACACATTGTTTTTAATTATATTTCATAGAAAAATGTTTCGTTTGCAGCTTTGAACATGTTCGTAACCTTTTAAATATTGTAGTTTGCAAGTTAATATTCGTTTATATGCGTTAGGTACATAAATGTTTTAGATTAGAATGAGACTTGGGCAAGAATAGAGTGATTTTTTTTTCATTTAGTTCAGTTACTTCCACTTACTAATTATGAGTGTGAATACAAAAAGTTTGAGTGAAGTTAAACGTGCACAAATTGTAAGTCTTAGTCAAAAGGGATGGAGTAAAGAGAAAATTTTTCAGAAAGTAAATTGCTCCAGTAAAACGGTCCAAAATGCTATAAAACGGTTTGCTACGACTAGTTCTCATAAAGATAGGCCAAAATCTGGAAGAAATCGTACGACATCAGAGAGAGAAGATGGAAACTTAATTCGACTATCACTGAAAAATAGAAAGAGAACATCGTCTGAATTGGCTACAGAGTTTAATACTGTTGCGACTAGGAAAATTTTGGCACCAACCGTTAAAAGAAGACTACTAGAACATGGTTTGAGAGGCCGCAAAGCGCGGAAAAAAACCTGGCTTTCAGAGAAAAATAAAAAAAGATGGCTTCATTTTGCGAAAATTCACAAAAACTGGAAACATGATGATTGGGCAAAGGTACTTTGGTCAGATGAGACAAATATTCAGGTAATTTTGAAGCATATTTATTGCTGCTTAATGAAAAAATTTAAATCATAAAAAAATGTTATTGTGAAAAAAAAAAATCATCAGTTAATACTGAGACTTAAATTGAGATTATTGTTTATAGCTTTTTGGCACCCCTGGGGTGGTTTATGTAAAACGAAGGACCGGAGAAGAGTTTCACCCTGACTGTGTGGTCCCTACAGTTAAATTTGGTGGGTGTAGTGTAATAATATGTGGCTGCATGGCAGCGTCAGGCGTGGGACAAGTGTTTGTGTGTGAGGGAAGGATGAATTCTTCTACTTATATCAAAATGTTATCGACTGTTCTAAGACCTTCTGTACATAAAATTTTCACGAACGATGACCAATCAACATATTTATTCCAACAAGATAACGCATTATGCTATGCAGCTGCCACTTCTAGAGAATGGTTTCAAAGACAACAAATTTCCGTTTTGGATTGGCCGGCACAGTCTCCCGACTTAAATCCAATTGAGCATTTATGGCCAATTTTGAAGAAAAATGTTGCTCAACACAAGGTTCAATCAAAACTGGAACTAGTTAAGAAAATAAAGGAGGAATGGGGTAAAATTTCTGCAAATACATGCAAGAAATTTTTTGCCAATATGCCACAAAGGATAGCTGCTGTTATAAATGCAAGGGGGGGAGTGACAAAATATTAAATATATCAATATTCATAATTATTTTGAATAATAAAATAGTTTTCGTTATTTAATTTTCTTATTCTTCCAAAAAAATCACAAATATTTAGGGTGCTCCATACATATGAACAAGGCTGTACTTGCGATTTCAAAAAAGTTTAATACCCCTGCTTTAGATAGACAGGTTGTAACATATTTCATGATGAGATTAACATGACAAATTGTATTTATGGACCAGAGCCAACTAGAAAAATATAACATAAATTAAATCCAAAATGTCATATTAATTTTTGTATTTCATAAGCTATTATTTCTATTTATATTGTGCTATATTAAAATAACTTACCTTTATCGCTATTTTAATTATTTTTTTCGTTATGGTTATCTGCCCACTATATTAAACGCTAAATTTACACAGATATAATTGATTAAGCATATGAATATAATATAGCCCGCATCCTATAAATTTTTTATAAAATTGCCCCTAGCGTTATGCAATCTGCATTACTTCAATGTTAAGTGGTTTGCCTAACGAACCACTTCTTTTTCTTTCAAACTTTATATGAAGTTTTTATGATGTAGGCTTTTCAAACAAGAAACTGTGATTTATTTTATGACATTTAATAATAAGAACTTACCATGGGTTTTTACTACAATATACAGAGTCCATTTGTTTACAAAATAAGACATTAATTACACGCAAAATGATACAACTCGTGTCAATATTGAATGTTTTTTATAAACAAGGATATAATTTACTCAATGAAGTAATCATAATGACTAAGAATGACTTAATAAATTATCTAAAAGTATCTATGATAAAGATGAGATAATTTTGATTCTAAGTATGACTAATGTAGGTATGAGATTTGTTAAAAAAATAACTACTACAAAAAAGTTTCATTGTAAAAAAAATAAAAATACTCTACTAGTCAGGCGCGCACCCAGGGGGGCTCACAGGCTTGAGTAAGAATGGCTCACAAGCTTGAAGTTGCAATGGATCACTAACGTAACACCCCAGAGTCCGGACACCAATGTAGTGTAATTTTTATGCTTCTGTATTCATAACATATCAATAGGGGATACGCATAAAATTTGTATTTCCTTAAAACTACATTATTTTGATATGTTAATGTTAGTTATGTCACCTAACACAACAAAAATCACATTTTAATTAATATTATAGCCAAATTTTTTAATTAAAATATTGTAAATTTGAAATAAGCCGACCACGCCGCGAAGGTTGCCGAGTAGATACGACTGAGACTGTAAGGGTTTGACGTCAGAGATACAGACAAAACATAATGTTTACGTGTTTATATTGTATTGTTTGAGAGTTTTGTATTTGTTTTTAAACAATTTTTCACGCATTTATTATTAAAATAATTTATAAAATATATGTACTCACATTAAAAATGGTCTTCACAAACATAAAGTTTACTTTTTTCTGAAATATCGGTTTTATTTCGCCTCATAGCTTTTCTGTTGTTTTTCGTCATCAGGTAATGATATAAATTATTTTTTTGGATTTCTAATTGAACTATTTGTGCACATTGGTATTATCTGTCTCATTTTGTAATACGGAACTAACAGGGGAAGTTCATTTTTTATGTTGTATATTGACAATACATTTATAATATTGTCATAGTATTGGTTCACACGGATACGCCAAAGTCTGTTTACAACACAACAGTCACCAAAGTAACCAGATCTAGTTTCGTATTACAAATTGAGACAGATTATACTAAACAATATTTTCGACTATGTTTCGAAGTACTGGGGCCTGGATCTTCCATATTTTATATATTTTAATATAAAATTTAATTCGGTAAACATGTATAAATTGTTTTTATAGAATTAAACTTTATTTTAATTAAAATCACTCTAACTTTACATAACCTATAAAAGTTATACAAACAAATAAGTTCACAACAGACTATGTACGGGTGTCAGGACAGAATTACACTGGACAAAATTACACGGGACAAAATTACACAGAAGAAAATTTTCGTATGTGTAAATTAAAGTAAATTAAATGTGTAATTTTGTCTTAGTGTAATTTTCGTATGTGTAATTTCGTCCTTGTGTAATTTCTTCCCTGTGTAATTCTGTCTATGTGTAATTTCTTCTGTGTAATTTTGTCCCGTGTAATTTTGTCCAGTGAAATTTCGTCATGTAACCCTATGTACGCTGGGTAGACTAGTAGTGTCATGTGTCAGTTAGTAGGGTATGACGTCACACGTCGTTTTCGCGCGCTACATACATTTATGATTTTTTTAAGCCTTCAAATTAAAAAAAAAAAAATTAAAAACTGTTTTTTATGTTTATATGCAACAAGAGGAATATTATAAAAAATTAAACAAAAATCATGCCTATCCCCTATTATAAACCAGGCATTAGTCTCTTATTTATGTTCTTTGGGATATGTTTCCATATAATTTTAAGGTTTTCGCTTGTTTACATTTATTTTAAAAAAATCTCTACGCTTGTGTGTCATAAAACCAGGCCTATTTTACTATAAACGATGCTAAGAACACGCTGGTGTATTTTTTTTAAATCGATTCAGCCGTTATTTAATTTTGAGGTAACGCGTAAAAGTATTAATTTCAAATTTTCGGTTAATAACTATGTAATGACTTATTAAATTAAATAAAAAATAGTAAACAGTCAATAAATTTTAGTAATCAACGGAAAAATAGTTTTTTTACACCTGCTTATCAAAATAATATCTTAAATGTGAAATTAAGTTATGAACTAAAACAAAAATAGTTTATTTTATAACAAAAAAGACAAATACAGGAAATATATATTTTAACAGGCCTTGGTTTATATAAATTTAAGGTTATTTTGATAACCAGTACCGTGCAAATAATACCTTAACGGTAGGTATAACACCCAGAGATTATAAGTATTTTACACAAAACTATTTGAAATAAAATATATAGGTGCAATAAATTTTGCAGCCAATATGTATGTATCTATTGGTATATTTTTAATTGTAAACCAAATTGTTATGTAATTCACTGACGTATACATGACTCATGATTGGGGGGGGGGTCGATGATGTTTATCCGTAAGACTGGGGTGGTCAAACTGGTGGCTCACGGGCCACATATTCGATAAAAACATATTTCTTTATATTTATCGCGCAATGATTTTTTTATTGTGTAAATTTAGTAACCGGACTGGCAACATAGCGTTTAATCTGGCAACATTTGGGACGCGGGACTTGTGGGGCGGCAGGTGAACATGCGATACGCCTTCAGTACGAGTTTGAATTCGCTAGAGTAATTCTGTTGTCCATAGCGATTTTTTTCGTGACAGTTTTTCTGCGTTCTAAAAATGAGTGACATAAGAAAAACTTTTGCAATACTTCAGCAAGCCTACGGAGACAGTGTTTTGTCAAGGACCCAGGTTTTTTGGTGGTTTAAGGCATTTTCAGAAGAGAGTTGATTGAAGATGAATCACGCAGCGGAAGGCCTTCATTTTCAAGAACCGATGAAAATATCGACAGAATCCGAGATCTTGTGCGTACAGATCGTCGGTTGACAGTCAGAATGATCGAGGAAGTCAATTCTTCCTCGATCATTTGATTCACACTACCGTTCATCAGATTTTGACCAATGAATTGGCGATGAGAAAAATCTGAAAATGCGCCTTGTCACACAGTAATTTCAATAAACGAGTTTTTGGCCAATAAAAACATTCCTGTGGCTTCTCAGGCTCCTTATTCTCCTGAGTTGAGTCCTTGTAAAATTTTCCTCTTCCCAAGATTGAAAAATCACCTCAAGAGACGTCATTTTGGGACACACGAAAACATTCAAACGTCCATAACCGACCAGCTGAAAGCTATACCAGTATCCGAGTTCCAGCACTGCTATGAGGATTGGAAGTACCGTCTCCAGAGCTGTGTGACATCCCAAGGAAGTTATTTTGAGGGAGACAATATTGAATTGTAATTTAATTCGAATAATTTACATATGTCTTAAAGAGATCCGCATGTCAAATTTCAATTCTTTAGATCCAGTCGTGTGCCCACAATTTCTGTCCAACAGTCTATCCCTCATAACATAGAAGTGCTTGGTCAACTCCTACATTTTTTAAAGTCTATACATTTTTATTATCTGGACCGTGAAGAAACATAATAGGACGAATATAATTTAATTTTTACGCTTGAATAATACAAAATCAATTTAATTATAGTTAATTAAAAAGAATTGCATAGTTAATGAAGGAAATGCAAAATAGTAGAAGAATTAATTTGTAAAGATTGGTCAAACATTTGTCTTGGGAGAAATATTTAATTGTACAACCGTAATTGAGGCAGACGATTACTGTGATTAGGTCACGTGATTAGGATAAAAGAGAGAAGAATTATAGACATTAATATAAACTGGAAAACACACAGGCTATTCAATCTAAGTGTGCCACCATTGCTATATCGAGAACTATAAGAGCTACGAGGTTGGTTAAACTAGCAAGGAAATACCATTTTGCAAGTCTATTACAAAACTATTAACAATTTTTTTTTATGATCAGTGGTTCTCCAAATATGAGACCCAACTTTCTTATTTAAATGAGAACATACTTTTTTTTATATTTTTGTTCGGAAGGGAATTTTATTCTGAATTCAACGATACACAGTTTAGTACCATTACATCACAAAAATTTTGAGAAAAATGCATATTAAATTGACATTAATTTAAATCAAATTGCACAATCAGCGTGCTATAAAAGAAACAAATGAATATCAAAATGTACTGAACAGTTTAACCCAAGCTTGACCAAATGGGGTGTGTCACACCCCAGTATATTAATAGTGGAAATGATGTATCTATTGACAATATTTATGAATTAGTTAATATTTAACAATAATTTAATTTTTAATCGACAAAAAAAATCAAAAACACCATTTACAAAAAAATATGTCTAAATTATATTTGGCAACAGCGCATTTCGAACGAATTATAAATAAATAAACGTTGTTAGTATCTAATAGCAACTAATTCAAAATTCAAGCTTTGCTTGAGAAATGAGAAAGAAATTGTCTCCCTTACCAAAATACATAGACCAATCAGAGACCTAGCTAAATTAGTATGTGTGAGAGTTGGTTTGAACGAGAGATGCAATGTTGTCAGTCAACACGAGACGCACTTGAAGTATGATGCAATTTAGGAAAGAAATTGGCATGATTTTGACTTTTATTGAAAAAATTATTAAAAAAGCATTAAATAATTACTTTGAAAAAAATTTTTTTTTGTAATATTGTGCTATAGGCTTGACAGCATCTAACTGTATAAATTTTACCTTATTTTAATTGATATTAAACGAGAAAAGCCTAGGGTATACTACACCCCACTTGGTTGGATGTGTATATTTTGGTCAACTACGGGTTAATTCTATGACAGAGTACAATTTTAATTATAAATATTGCTCAAAATTGCCTCCATTCTTATTAATACATAATTCAATCCTTTAAAAGTAAACTATTTCGGACCTTTTTCCCATCTTTACTCCCATCAACAATACTCCCTTATTATTGACTTAGCAGCAAAAACTTATGTAACAATTATTGTTAAAAATAAGAAGACAAATCTCTTATCTAAATGCATATTTTGATTGGATAAATATTTGGAGAGTTATGTCGGAAAAACCCCAAAATTTAAAAACTTAAAAAATATCTCTTCTATTATAAAACTTTTACCAAGGTGTTTTAAGGTTTTCGCCTTCTTTTGACCTGTAGTATCACCCATTAAAAAATAAATAAGAAGACCGTAAACATTTTACATGTTTAAAATGTTCTGGAACTAAATTTTTCCTAAATCCCACCCTGTTATTTTTGCAATCCCTTTATATAACATTCCATTCAACCAAAGTCAGAATTTTCTAACTCATTTCCTCAACTTTGTTTCCCTTTATTTGAGTTTTCGGTCATTAACCTATATTTTGAAAGAAATCGATCATACTGCGCTAAACAAATTAGGAAAAGCTCCCCCTTATGACGGATCTGGAACGTGGCGACATTAGTCAGGATGTGTGTGTTGCATTTATTTCTGCGACCCAAATATAATACAAGGTGAAAGAAGCACCTACAACAAACACTATCTTTATAACAAGACCGTTATGATTATGAAATAATATATGCAAAAAAAATGTTTTGTTTTTACTATAATTACTATAAATCAATAGTTTATGACTCATTAATTAGTATAACTGTTGGTAAAGGATACAAAATGCAAAATAATCAAAATATGCAAAATGCAATGAGACGTTACTAAGAACTAACGTGAAATATGAATTTTATACATTTTAGAATTCCGTAGGTGTATAGTAAATGAAGGAGATTAATAAAAATCTCGATTGCTGAGACGAATAAAAGGTTCGATTGCTGAATAAATCAATTAGTAAAAATACAAAGTCTGGTCCATAAGTTTTAGAATAAAAAATTGATGTGAACATGGCCGCCCTAACCACAGGGCTAAATGGGCTATAGCCCCAGGGCGCAAGCTTTTTGGGGCGGCAATTTTTATTTGCCCGTTTGATATTCTGTGAATTTTCTTACGAAGAGGGGCGCATTATTTTTAGTAGCCCACGGACGCCGAATTTCTTACGGCCCTGGATGTGGTGTGAATTTTCACACATTGCAGGGTTTCGCAGGTATATAATAAGTGAAGACGGCATGCTGAGTGTGTAGGACAAATTTTGCTTTGTAGTAACACGGCAAAATGAACGATCTTTTTAAAATAATTTATCGTCTGTTAATCTAGCAGTTTTAAAAAGAAATTTTATGTTAAAATATTTTTTTGTTAATTTTAATTAGAATACCTAATACCATTATTTAGGATTCTAAATATGTGCAGTATTTTTTTTTTATATATAGCAAGGTTCATTAAGATTTTGTAATTGCGCCTATGTCTTCCATTGGTTGTTTTAAGTCATACGTTCCGCTCCTCTGGTTTCGTATACATGACACAGAATGAAAATATAATTCCAACATATCCAACTGATTATTAACTTTACGCTCTTAAAAATTAAATGCAACATTTGCCAAAATATAACTAGAATTTTGACAAAATAATTTAAACAAAATAAAAATGGAAAAAAACAAATATAATTGTCTCCTCTGCCCGGAAGCGCACCCAGTTTGTTGGGTAGCAAGCGAGAAATTAACCATTAGACTAGGATACGTCTTCCAGTATAGTGTGTTACATAACTATAACTTCTGTACATCGTCAACCAAAAAAATATAACTAGAATTTCGACAAAATAATTTAAACCGGTATCTGTACCGGTTTAAATTTTGTTTTTTATTATTTCTTGCAATTTTTATTGTATTTAAATTGGATGTATGGATCCTTAAGGGTTTTGGGTTTTGGACTTGATATACCATCTGAGGTACCTTTCTCTCATTACTTTGTGCGTACCATTGTTTTGAGGGATTGGTACGTTGAATTGTATGATTGCTCCGAAGCTCATTACTTCATTTTGGTTCTTTTCACTGAGTTGTTGGTTGGGAAAATTTCATAATTTCGAGGGTTATCGGTGCATTATGTTGTACAGGCTGGGACACTGTCAACTCTGTTGATTTGTGCGTACCAAGTTGCCAGGGGGGATAGTGTCGCAGCCTGTCATATTGATGCGTTGATAAAACTTGATATCATTGTATTTATGAATAAGTTATTATTGGACAGTTGTATAGTTTATTTAGTCTCGTTTTGAATTGTAAAATTTAAAGAATGTTTCTATTTTTGATCATTATATTACAATATTTAATTGTAATTTAAGTCCTGTTTTCCTATGATCTGTTTTCTTATAATACACATTATTGTCAATGAAATTCTGCAATTCACCATCCTTGGAGATGATTGATGTACAGCCTGTTATAGCTACGTTTAACTAACATAGCACCTGAAGAAGCCAACAACGTTGTGTTTTGTTAAAATAAACGCTTCTTGTCCAAAAAGCTGAGTGAAATTATTTCCTATTTCTACCTATAATTTATTTGGAAAAATAAAATTTTGATCGTTAATCCACGTAGTAAGGGCTTTCTCTTAATACCCTGCTCAGAATTAAAATGCCTCCAACTCACGGTAAGTCCCATGGCGATCTTCTTCAATCATTTTGCGCACAGCATCGATGTTTTTTTGAAACACAACCGATTTTTGTCGACTTTCACGAGATTCATCGCTGACGGACGCACGACCACGACGAAATTCTGCAAACCAATTGTAAACAGTCTTTTCTGATGGTACTTCATTACTAAAAGTTGAACGAAGCGAATCTATGCATTGTAATTGAGTTAGGCCTTTACTCAAATCGTAAAAAATCATCCAACGAAAACCTTCACGAGTAATATCCATTTTTTCACAAACTTGTTTTCTTTAAACGCTCACTGTCAATTTATAAGCTGCCACTGATTTCACAATAACAAATGTCAAATTTTACTAATATAGTAATAATACATTTCAATATTGCCATCTAGTGGTCGTTTGTAAAAACATAAGAGGTAACCCTCGTATGACGTCATATTACCATTCCATTGATGCACCTCGAACTATTATATAAACATGTTTTCAAATTATTTTTACCTCATTTGAAATTTTCTTGAGTTTTATTTTAAACTTTGAAATTACGGGGGCAGTAAAAAATTTTATGTCGCTTAATTTTATGACTTAAATGTAATTTAGTGCTTTGATCGATGGATTAACTGTAATAATTCTAGTTGACCTATATAAGCTATTGTATTATGATAGCTGAATACCAGTTAAGCATAGGGATAGACATTTCTAATGATATATTATGATTAAATGGAAAAGCCAATTTCGAGAAGATTATCTCACGAAATTTTGATTTCCACAGGGGTAACACAAATATATTTTTTTATTTATTTATTTTTTTATTTATATGCCTTTGCTGAACACAAATATATTTATTAAGCCACAGCACGGTAAAATTAAATGTAGCCCACATATAGAACACCTGCACAAATGATAAGCAAAAATTACACCCAATTTAGATACAGGATCATTTTAATATTACTACTATTACTCAACCAGCGTGCCGTGGCTTCAGTGACGGATTATCGCCTTAGACAAAAAAGACATTTGTCTTGGGCCCGTAATTTTCAAGGGCCCGGGTTTGGATGGTGAGGACCTTTTTTTTTTGCTCTTCACTTGGATTTGAGAGGTGAAGATCTTTTTTTTTTGCTCTTCACTTGGTTTTGGGAGGTAAGGACCTTTTTTTGTTAAGGACATTGTTGAGGGCCCGTAAATCATAGGTTGAGGGCTCGTAAATCAAAAATGTCTTGGGTCCGGCGAAGGCTTAGTCCGGCACTGCATGGCTTAGAAATTTAGCAAGTTTTGTGCCAGCTTTTAAAAGTTGTTGTCTAAATTACACAACGCTATAGTTATCTATACGCAGAGCCGCAGTAAGGAAAACTTGCGCTAGGGGCAAAACTGTGTTTTGGCGCCACTGGCAAAAAAAGGTGGTCCTCAAATTTTAGGTTTTGGTTTAGTTCCCAAAATCCAAGTAAGGAGCAAAAAAAAAATCCTCACCTCCCAAAATCCAAGTGATGAGCAAAAAAAAAGCTCCTCACCTTCGCAATTTGGCGCCCTTTTCCTTAGTGCGCCAGGGGCCGACGCCCCCTCCGCCCCCCCTTACTGCGGCTCTGTCTATACGCATAAAAATTAAACTAAAAACTCATATAACTCAGTCGTTAAATCAACGCAGTTGGTCATTTTGTAACTTCAGTGACAATCTTAGTAACAAATTTTAAATGTGTTTATTTAATATAGGGACATTTGTATTGGTATCGCTAAATAAAGCGATGTTTACATTTGACATTTTATAATACCGATGTGTTTTGATACTTGTGTTCACATATCTAGTAACCAGTTGGAACTGTTGGAATTATATTTTTATGTATATGAAACAAGAGCGGCGGAGCATATGACTTAAAACAACCAATGGAAGCCATAGGCGCCAATTTCAAAATCTTAATCAACCTTGCTATATAAAAAAATACTGCACATATTTAGAAACCTAAATAATGGTATAAGTATTCGAATTAAAATTAACAAAAAAATATTTTAACATAAAATTTGTTTTTAAAGCTCTTAGATTAACAGACTATAAATTATTTTAAAATGTCGTTCATTTTGCCGTGATTACTACAAAGCAAAATTTGTCCTACACACTCAGCATGCCGCCTTCACTTATTATATATCTGCGAAAACCTGAAATGTGTGAAAATTCACACTTCACCTCAATTTTTTAAGTATGTCTTACATTGTATTAAATAAACAATAAAGTATTTTACATTGTGAAACGTTCTTTGAAAAACACAAACCCTTCAAAATCGATTAAAAAATAGGTTACAATATGAAATACTGATAAAATAACCTACTAAATCATATTCAGTTTTATACTTTAATCGATTTAAATATTATATTGCCGTGTTGTATCCAAAACGATTCAA
Organism: Liopterus haemorrhoidalis; assembly: GCA_963971575.1. Taxonomy (NCBI): domain Eukaryota; kingdom Metazoa; phylum Arthropoda; class Insecta; order Coleoptera; family Dytiscidae; genus Liopterus; species Liopterus haemorrhoidalis. The sequence goes on from OZ020619.1 coordinate 43,077,730, forward strand.
TATTTAATAGTTGCCAGATGACTTATTTTCAAAATGTTAAAAATAAATATAATAGAAATCCAAGTTCATGATATCGTTACCTCAACAATTGTTTTTAAACTCAATAAAACATTTAAAAAATTTCGATTGTTCTCATAGGAACTTTTACAACGGGCAATAAACTTTTACTATGGTAATTATTGTTATTTGTAATTTACAGGAAAATTGAAGCATGTAATTTTCTTCGCCAATTGCATTGTTTAAAATTAAATCAAAATTGCGTATAATCAGAAACACCTGCATGAATAAAGTGACCAGGCGTCTAGTATTATGTGGGACAGTCTCGGATTTGAGGTTTGTCCCGCATTGTAAACCGTAAAATATCCCGCACTGTACAAATTGTCCCGGATTGGATAAGCAGCTCTGAGATTATCCAGGGCCGTCTTAAGATATTAGGTGCCCAAGGGCTACTAAAAATAATTCGTCCCTCTTCATAAGAAAATACATAACCAGAACCGTAGCAATGTTTTTGGCGCCCTTGGCAAATAAAGTAAATTGATTAAACAAAAAACAAAAGTCTAGACTTTCCCAAATCCAAGTGAAGAGCAAAAAAAAAAGGTCCTCACATTTCCAAATCTAAGTGAAGAGCAAAAAAAAATTAGCTGGCGCCACCACAGGACCGACCGCCATCACAAACTACTTCTATAAAATACATTCTAGCAGCACAGTAGAAATAACTTGGCCTAATATTTTCTAACATAGATATTATTTATCATGACCATGGAAACGTTACATATAAGTAGGAAAAATAGATACTTAAAAAAATATCGAAAAATGTTACAAAATTTTTTCGAAATTTTTCGTTTTATCAAAAAAAACGTCTCAAATAAAAGTTATTAGTTATTGTATTTATAGAAACTTTTGTTAAATAATTTTTTTCGAAATACTTTTCTGTTGCTAAATATTTGCAAATAAAATCGCGATAAAATCGACACGAGTAAACTCCCATTTCTAGTCAACCGATTTTTTCCAAAAGTTGATCAACTTGTGCCATTGATGGCAGAAGCTTAAATATGAAGTTTTATAATAATCCTTTCAGCCGAATTTGCTCTGCACGTGTACACAGACAGACAGACAGACTGACGGACGGACGGACAGACAGACAGACCGACAGATATCAACAACTTCTTGAGGTGATGAAAATCGTTGTCCACGCATTTTATTGCTTTTCAAAATATTCGCCTTTAAGATCTATACACTTTTGCAAGCATTCAAACCAATTCTCGAAACATTTTTTCCATTCTGATGTTGGTATCTCAAAAACATGGTTTTGAGAACTGATCCGACAATATTTGGTTTAAAATCTTGCATATTTACCTTTCACGAAACCTAGGTATATATTACATTCATAATAAGTACGGAACATTTTAGCGTCCCATCCTGACGGGACATATTAGAAAGAAACGGGACAACTCTCGGAAAACTTGGATATATATTGACAACCTACTTGAAGATATCTCGAAAAATCTCGAAATCTTTCGTAAAATTTGTGGCTGAAAATGGTACTTTTCCTCACGTTCTCCGATGTTGAAAATTTGCATAGGTGACTTTGCTTCTGAATTATACGGAAAATGTTATAAAGGTAAACAAGAGTTCAGAAAAGGTCGTCATCTAGCAAAACTACACAAAATTTTAATGACACGACCTTTCCTAAATTAACTTTTTGTTAACCCTGCTGAAAAGCTAGGGGTGACTCTCATTTAAAAAGTAAACATTTGCCAACATACTTACAAATGCATAAGTGTAACGCGTGTAAAAAATTACATTTATCTGTTCAGATAAAAAGATAGAACATTTTATAACAAATAAAAAAAAAAAAAAACTGCGGGAAAGCAGATAAAACTATTGGTAGCTTATGGAAATATATACAGTTGAATTATTTTATAAACACGATGATGTTAACAAACAATCAGAGATACGCATATACAGGCGCGCATAATAACAATAAAAAATGATGCCCTCCTCAAATATTTCTTGTCCCCCCCCCACAAATTTTATGATCTAGCGCTGCTGGTTATCAATCACTTTCTATGATTGTTCAGTAATGTCTTAAGACATAAAACATTATTTAGGTCTTTTATCGATTTTGTTTTTAACAAATGAAGGCTGTTTCATTTATAACATTTGACCCATCAGACAAGTCAATTTATTATTGAATAATATATGATACAGTTCATGTCATTAATTTTTCATTCACTTGTTTTTGTTGTAATGTCTATTATCGTTATCCATAGCATCAGGCACGTCATCAATTGCTATTTTCCTTTTATCTGAGCGCTCAGCTTTTGCCTGAACAAAAATTTTGCTCGTAAATTTGAGAGTGTTGTATTTAACTTGCACAGTTTCGGTGAACTGAACATTGTACCTCCACCATTACCTCGAGCAAAATATTGAGGAGGATTAGAACAACTCAGCTTGTTTTTACCGACCGCCAAAATATATAAGGGAGGTATTGTGATCATACCGATTTTGACATTTCTAGATTTCGATGGATCTCCACGAATTGAGGTCCCTACATAACGTTTTGACTATTTTTAGCATGATGAAAAATTTCGAAATATTTTTGTAAAATTTTTCGAATTTTTGTCTCAATTTTTTCATACTTATATGTAACGTTTCCATGGTCATGATAAATAATATTTCTGTTAGAAAATATTAGGCCAAGTTATTTCTACTCTGCTGCTAAAATGTATTTTATACAAGTACTTTATGATGGCGCTCGGCCCTGTGGTGGCCACAGCTGATTTTATTTTCTATGACTGTTAAAAAAAAACTTTAAAATATAATGGGCCATGTTCATAATTTTTTACTAAATATTGCAATTAAGCGTTACTTGTTAAAATAAGAAAGTGTGATGCTAGCGTTAGTAGTGTTCATAATCTCTATATACTAGCGTCGGCGAATCAACGCACTTACGTCACACGACGTAACAAACGAATGTATTGTCTGGAACAATGCAATCGTTAGTGCATTGATTCGCCGACGCTAGTACACTACTATATTTTAACGAATAAAGAAGTACGTTTGGCAACGTTTTCTGTTGTCGATAGATAGAAAGAGATAGACATATGCACTGCATAACATGTTAAAAGACATGGAAGATGCGTTACTATTATGCCTGGGCCACACTTGCGTTATAAGCTTTGCCGATAATTGCGCGCTATATAAATTCGTGGTAAACTGCATCTATCGATATCGTGCTAAAACGCAACTTGTGGCCATACCTGCGTTTTCGCCGTTACACTTTATTTACGTTTACAAGGTACAAGCGTATTTATTTTGCTGTAAATTAAATAAAATTATGGTGTATATCCATCATAACTGCACCCTAAAATTATTTTTTACATTTAATTTTACATTTAATTCAAACATAATCTTATCTGATTTTGACACAAATAAGTTGTAAAGAAATATGTATAACATAACCTCAAATGATGCCGGATAAACAACAATACGCGCTAACAGAACATACTACGCTCTGCGCTAAGTTCCTTTGATGTGCGCTCTAAAACCGCCACTTCAGTTATCGTCATGTGTCTAGTGGCGCGCACTGCTAATATTGTGAACGCAAACCGATAGTAGCTGGCCACATTAGCGTGTATGTCACGTTAAATCGAAGTTTAGCGAAGATAGATGCAGGTGTAGCCCAGGCATTATAAGATGCATTAGCTTAAAAAGGGGCATTTATCAAAATAAGTTCAAATTGGCTAATAGTGATGAGACTGTGTTTTGAAAAGCGACACGTTACGTTTGTTACTTAGGACCAACTAATATAGCATTGTAATTTGATATATTATTTAAATTATAATCTGAGTATATGTTATTATTTAAATATGTTTTATGACTGTATGATTTTTACGGTAATTAAACTACATAATAGACCATTGAAACAATTATAACAATAGAAATTATTGCAACATTTTGCAGAGATCTATTAAAACCACAATACATAAATAAATTTATATTAATAAAATTGGAGGCTATATCTATTTATTTATTTTTTCGTCAGTATATTTGGTTTATGCAGCTCACATATTTTAACAAAATTTAGTATGATGATAAAGTAGAATCAGGATATGAACATAAATATATGGCATCTCAAAAGTTTCCTTCTAAGGAGGTGTTTTGCGGTTAAAACTGTTTACTAAAAAAGTTAAAATATTTTCCTTATCACTGACCTAACAGGAAAAATATATAACAATAAATGTTAATAAGAAAACAAATCTTTTTTGTCGAATGTATTTTCATGATTGGATGAATTTTTGGGGAATTATGGGGGAGATACCCTAAAACTAAACTTATCGGGAGATCCCTTATTAAAAACTTTTACGAAAATACAATTGAGGAAAATTATATAAAATGAAAAACAAGTCTTTTTGTTTAGTGGGTTTTTCAAAAGGATAAATATTTGAAGAGTTGCTATGGAGGGGAAGGGGGACAACTTAAAACTGAAATTTAGAAATATCTCACTTAAGTTAGTTTTACACAGTTCAATTAATTGATCAAGTTTTTTGTCTTATTAATTGAAAAATTTATTGGTAACCTTGGAAAAAAAACGTCACTTTACACACATCAATTTATTTATCAATTTTTTTAAAATTTTTTACATTACGAACTGTAAAACATGTTGACATATTTATCAAAATGAAAATATTGAAAAAATCTTCACAAAATTACGAGCTGTGAACAAAAACAAAAGAAATAACCTAGATGATGATAAATTAGAACGTTTGAGGTTATGTTAGATTTGAAAACGAAACACAAATAATATATTTCGAGGTTATGCTACAACTAAACAGTTGGCAATATCTTAACAGATAAAAATATACCTAGAATTCCCTAAAAAATTGATGAAAAATTGACGAAAAATAGAACTTGTTCTATTTTCAAAATAAATTGATCAAATTTTTTGTCAATTAATTGACGAAATTTTTACACTTTACACACATCAATTAATTGAAGGCCAACTTTTTCAATTAATTGATCAACAAATTGAATCGTGTAAAACCCACTTAACACGTGAATGGACTATAGCAGCGGTTCTTAACCTTTTCATACTCAGGACCCCCCCCCCCCCCGACTAGCCTAAAATATTTTTTGGACCCCCCAAGAAATTTTTTGAAATAATATTTTAAATGTTCTTAATAATTTATTGTTTATTAATTAAGTTTATTGCAATTTTAAAAGCAAAAACTGGTACAATTTTTTTTCTTTTAATTTCGGGAATTCTTAAAGTCTTTTCGGGACCCCCTGGCTAAGAACCTCTGGACTATAGGAACGGTTCACTCTAACAAGGTCAATTTTCAAGTCGACAATGACTTAATTATGCTTGAAATTGGTGATAAACGTATTATGACGTTTTTTCATTGTTCTTTTTTTTAAAGAAAATTATATGAAAAAACTAAAAAAAACCTGCGGCTGGAATTTTTAAATCCTTAGGTCTTAAATGACCTTTTAACATATTTTGAACAATTTTTTTTTTATTGTAACATGTTTTTAATTTCCAAAATTCATATCCCGAACAAACCTGTGGTTTGCATTTTTAAAATCCTGGTACTTCATTTAAGCCCAGTCTTTCCACCTTCAGGTAAACCCATAGGTAACTATCTGACAGATAAGGTTATGTGATACTCTCTGTGCTGAATAAATGTCATCCCGTCTTTCTATACAAATGTATCTATCGGATAGTTATCTAACGGATAATAAGACCGACGTATTGAATTCACTGATTGGTATTGACATTTACTCAGCATATGAAGTTCCAGATAACCTTATCTGTCAGATAGATACCTAGAGGTTTAACTGAACGTAGAAAGACCAGGCCTTAGTCTACAAAATAATTGGAGCTGTAATAACACTAGCAAATCATTTAATATGAAGCGTCACAAAAATAGTGTAAAAATGGCCAAAAATTTAAAAAATCCTAAGGGGTAAAAATTTTTAATTTTTGAGCAAATTTTATCTAAGGTTTGGTCCATATGTGCATAATTTTGCATTTTGAACCGTAGATCTAAAAACTACCCCCATTTTTTACTACGGGTTAGCATTTTAAAACCGTTTTGGGTTATTCAAAACACAAAAACTAGCAAAGGGAGAGCTTTTTAAGCACGTTTTCCAGACCCCCAACCCCAAGTATAGTCTAAAAACACAATTTGGTAAAAATAAAAACACAATTTTTTGGTAAAATTCGACCGGGAAAATTTTGTTGGTATAACGATAATTTTGGCCAGTTGCTAAGGACCAAATATCGAAGAATTTGTATCTCGTGAGTTGTTTGTGGTATAAATAGTATATTTAAATGTCTTTTTGGCTTAAATATATCAAATATTCCATGACGGTCGCGTATAAAGGTTGTCGGCAAAGTGACGTGCACCAAATATCAATATTATGACAATATAGGACCATCTCATTATGAAATAAGTCAGGCAGCTTTATAAAACTAAACTTGTCTAGCTCATATAATGCTTACTATTTAAAATATACACAATATTTCTGTTAACAATTCATAAAATAAACATTTAACTTGAAGCAGAAAATTTGACAGATGTAATTGCTGTGTAACCCATATTTTATGAACTCAATTATTTTTTTAGAGAAAACATGTGTGACTTTTATTTTAAAACAAGTGCTTCATTAAGGTAGGGTGTGTAAAACAAATGACAATTTAAAGTCAGATAAAGATTAAGTAATTAATCTTGACTTCTGACAATCAAATTGTCAATACAGGCATTTTTCAATATTGGTACCACTGTGCCGCATTGATCCAACAATAATTATTAACTAAAAATAAGACAAAAACTACAAATATTCAAAGTAATCAACAATCAATACAAGATCATTACATAAAATATTAATAATTCACGAAAAATCAAACAAATTGACATAAAATCTTACCGAATTTGACGTTTGATTTAGTGAATCCGCTTCTATAAGTTTTTCGGAATGTACATGAGGTATTTTTTCATACTTGGCGTTGATTTTTTGTTTCATATTCAAATTAAATAAATTTTGTTACAATTTAACATACAACACACTTAAACACTGTTCATCGACTGACGGCTTCGCATCGCAATGTACGATGTACACGCCATTTTCTCAAAATTTGATATCATGAAATTAGGTACCACCTGTAGGTAAAACTCGACATTAAACACAACTTCAAAGATCTGACGTGTCATTTTCTAGTTCATTGGCGGTAAAGTTAAATAAAATCAATATTACTTACATTTATAACTACAAAAGTATTGTTCCTCCAGTTTTCAAGAATATTTGAATCTTCTTGTAAATAATGTCGACTAGAAATTTTCATTTTGTTAGGAAACATGGTTTCCTTTGTTCACTCTATGCTCACTTATGTACCAAACTGGTTACGCAAAACACTCATTCAATACATGTTATCAAATCACTGATAAGAAAATAGTTTAATGTTTGAAATATGCTGTCAAAATATGACGATTTTCATGTGTCAGAAAATGGTTGCTGTGGTTACTTAAATAATTTTTTGTTGATACGCTTCACTTGTCGCTAGAATACGAAGTTTATAATAAAATGTTAAAAAATCGCATACGATCAACATAAATTATAGTTGTGAAAGTATTTATTCTTTTAAACTAAATTAATGAGTGTCAAACTAGTCTTAGAAAGTAATGCGATTTTGAGGTTATAAATATTTCTCTGGAAAATATATCAAAATGAATAGCGATGGGGACAAGATTGTGATTAAGAAAGTGTATCCTTCTGCAGTAGAATTAAGTTCAGTTAAAACTAACGTAAGATGCATGGTTGAAGGATGTGACAATGTTTTTACATCAGAATCAAATCTTACGATGCATATGACAAAATGTCACGAAAGAAAAGGTTTAACGAAAAAAGAAAACGTTATATTAGAACACTACTGTCCAGAGACAAGTTGTGTATATCATGGTGAGCGTAATTTCAAAAAACTAAAATATTTAAAACAACACTATCTAAAAGTACACGCAGAAAAATCTTTTGTATGTGATACTTGCAACAAAGGATTTCCAACGTTAGCCCAGAAAAACAGTCATAGTGAGGTATGTGGTGTAATCTTCACTTGTCTAGAATGCCCACACACATACGCAACTTTTGAATCTTTAATAACGCATGGACGTAGAAAGAAACATGCAATACCAGACAGATCAATGTTCATCAAAAAGGGTCCTATCGAACTAAACAAGAGCTCATCTGAATGCACAAATAAAATAATACGTGTATTTCCAAAGCAAAGTACTAGTATGCAAACAATAAAACTTGTACCAATACCAGTAATTGTACAACTTCGAACCGACTCCGTCGACAAAGAAATACAAACCGAACCTTGGTCAGGAACAAAACTTAAAACAAAACCAATCAAACGAAGATCAACAATCCACACGCAAACTTCTTATAATAAAAAGAAGGTTCGTAGAAGCGCTGAAACACAAACAATCGGTGATTATATACTCAAAAAAGCAATACAAGACGCTAAAGTCATCGAAGATAAAATAGAGTTGAGTATCGCTAAGAAGTGTTCTGAAACACAAACAAAAGATAATAATTGGGATGATAAAGGTGCCGGAGAACATTGTAGTACGCAAACAGGGACTGATATTAAAGCCGAACCATCATGCAGTAGTTTAGAATCTGTAAGCAGCGAAATAACGTCACAGAGTACAGATAGTTTGAATTGTTTTGATGAATTTAATTTTGGAAACAGTCAACAAACGCAAACTGATATTTTATTTAACGATGATTTCTTGCAGCCATCTTTATTTTCACATATTGAAACACAAACTAATGATGACGTAGATTTGTATTCGAATATGTATACGCAGACCTGTGAAGATCAGTTGTTGGATTTTGGATTTAATGATATTCAGACGCAAACAACTTGGCCGGATTATGATTTGTTTGTTTCGACTGAAACTCAGACATTATTGACACATAATAAAAACTTTTTCGATATTCCGATGCATGTAAGTCATATGGAGACACAAACTGATATGGAATTTAAACAATTATTAGAAGAAATAAATGCCTGACTATAGTTTCCCTTTTTTGTTTGTTTGAGAATTATTTAACATTTTTAAAAATTGACGAAAATTTGTAAATATGTTAATAAAATTAACTTTTAATAGGTTGAAATATGTGATACGATGTTCATTGTACATGTTAGTTATATTCATGTATTAATTAAAATATTGTATAAAAATCTATGTGGAAGTCTAAATTAAAATACATCATAAATATTATATTTTAGATCTTTTTCTTAAAATATATATCAATATAAATGTATTAACACAAAAGTATGTTTCTTTATTAATTTAGGTATAATTTACTTAATTTACGTACAGTTGTGCAAACATATAATTAAAAGCTTATAACGCCGGTCCTGTATCTTCACTAAAGTCCGACATAAATGATTCAGTCCTTTCCTCGATACGATACATATTTTCTAACGATGTTGCCATCTTTCGGAGATTATCCACACCACCTAATAGTTGTCTAGACAAAACAAAAATAAGCATTACTGTACAACCCTTAAATACTAAAACACTGTAATGTGTAAAGAATTCAAGTATTCTCTGGGTTGATTATTTGTGGAAGATTGGAATTATCCTGTTGTAGCATGAATCAACTGTTTTTAACGTGATATTGCTCAAATAGCCATCGATGCAGCAGTGGCGTAGCGTGGTATTCCTGCGCCCGGGGACAACCAGGTAAATCATCGCCCCTAATTGAAAATCACCTCTCACTAAGGCCGGCGCAAGCGCCCCTAGACAGGGCGTAAACTAGCTTTTTTCAAACCCTGAGGAAGACCTAATAAAAAAAGGTCCTCACTTCTACATGTCAAATGAAGAACTAAAAAAAAAGGTCTTAACTTCTTAATTTCACGTGAAGACCTTAAAAAAAATGTATGAAAACTGTGAATTTTCACACATTGCAGGGTTTCGCAGGTATTTAGTAAGTGAATGATGATTATTTGGGATGCCAAAACAAATTTTGTTGAAATATTTTTTTATTAATTTTAATTCGAATGCCTAATAACATTATTTGGATTTCTAAATATTTGCAGTATTTTTTTTTTATATAAAAAGGTTCACTACTATTTTGAAAATTGCGTCTACGGCTTCCATTGGTTGTTTGAGTCATAAACTCCGCCCCTCTGATTTCGTATACATTCAAACATAGAATTAAATTATAATTTCAACACTTCCCACTGGTTATTAAATTTACGCTTTTAAAAATTAAATGCAACATTTGCCCAAATATAACTAGTATTTCGACAAAATAGTTTAAACAAAATAAAAATGCAAAAAAAAACAAAATAAAAATTGTCGAGAATCAAACAGTGGATTGCAACTTACGAAGCGATAACGTTACCACTGGACTACGGACGTTCACTTGTTTACTGTGGTAAATAGCGGATTAAATATTTTACATATTTTAGTTAAAAACAAAAAATGCGTTTTTTTTCCGAAAACATAATCTGATCAAAAATTCCTGTTGTGCTATTCCGGTTCACACCGATGTACATTACTTAGAATTTTATCAGATTTTTAGTTTAAACCATCTGGGCTGCAGGGTGTGGGACAAATTTTTTTTTGCACAATTTTGGCAAAAATTGCGTCAAAATAATTTATTATGAAAAAATAAAATTTTGATCGTTAATCCACGTACGGGCTTTCATTTGATACCCTACACAGAATTGTAAAAAAAATATATATTTTTTTTTCGATGAGCATATATTTGTTTATATTTTTAGGGGGATGTTTTTTAGATGTTTTAGTATTTTTCCTATGTGCGGGTCAAAGAGTTGTATAAGCATGCCAAATTTCAACTCTAGGTTTATCCGTTTGGCCACAATTTTTACCGAACAGACAGACAGTCGACAAAATGACGGTATAAGAGTTTTTCCCCCTAAGTGCTCAAGCCCACATACAATATGTTATGTTAAGATGTGTTACGTGTTTAATGTTTGAAAAGATATAATAAAGAGCTGTTACCTTAACGAGTGTTCTGCTGTAGAAGCTGCAGTCCTTAAATCCTGCGCAAACAATTGCGCCTGCATATCCATGCTGGGTGGAACAAAACTAGGACCACCTGCTGCCCCTTCTTCCCCCCTTATCGTCCTATTTTCCATTTGCAGATGTGCTACCTCACTCTATAAAATATTATAAAAATCACAAAAATATATGTGAAGTATGAATTTCACAAAATTTTAAGAGTTTAGTAGGTATAGGCTATTCCAAACGTTTATGCGGAACTAGATTTTGTAATCTAGTTACTTTCATCGTTTGAATTGTGTTTTTTTTGCAGTTTTGTTTAAGCTTTGTAAATCATACTTACAATAAACATTTTTTAGTTAAGGTTAATATCATTTTAAAATGTGATTTTCTTTATATTTTGATTTTTTGTCATTCTTAAAACAAATTTCCCATTTATTTATTTTTTGGTCTTTAAAATAAATTAAAAAAATATTATATTTTTGATATATGTCATTCGTTTTCATGGTTTAACTGATGGAATTTTAAATTTACACATTCCAACGTGAAAAAAGAAATAACCTAATCAAGGTCCCTTGTCGTGACAACCTAAAAGAACGAAATTCCCATTTAGTTCCGCCTAAACGTTTGGAATAGCCTGTATCTAGCAAATAACAATATTTTTGGGGCATACTTCTAACTAAACCTAGGGTTGGGTGACCATTTTCTTAAGAAGGCAATGCGGGACAAAGAAAAAAAAAAGGTCGTCACTTTCCAAATATAAGTGAAGAGAAAAAAAAAAGGGTCCTCACCTCCTAAATCCAAGTGAAGAGGAAAAAAAAAGGTCTTCACCTCCCAAATCCAAGTGAAGAGCAAAAAAAAAGGTCCTCACCTCAAAGTTAGAATGCGGGACAGTCCCGCAGAAAGCGGGACAAATGGTCACCCTAAACTAGGGTCAAAGAAATGTATATTCATGATTTTCAATTCTCTAGATCAAGGTGTTTGGTCTCAATTTTTACTATCACTGCGCCAGTGATAGTAAAAATTGAGACCTCCTCTTTCCACGTTTCATGACCATGTTTTCAATCTGTGTACATCAGGAGTAATATGGTCAGTATTACGTCTATTTTTTAGCGTACACAGAAAGGCACCTACAGTTTATAGCCGATTGCGAACGGCTAAAAAGAACGTTTAATTTGTATAAATATTTTTACACAAATTATTTGACATAAGCAGGAATTGAACTCACGCCAGTGCTTTTGCTCAAGCGTACAAATAGCAGATACAAACGATTTAACATTTGCAGCTACAGGCTTGTATTTTACTGTACACATAGAGAAATGAGTGACGGTATGAGGGAATCTTAATCGGTTACATCTACGAAACCCTAAAAATTCATAGTAGTTATAAAATAACTTACCGATAACTTGTTAACTTCTTGCTTCAACTTTGTGACAGTATTTTCAGCTGACACCGCTCTCCTCTAAAAATAAAAATATTTTTCACATGAAAATGTCTAATTAAAATTATATTTATTACATACATTACTAATATTTAAATTGTCTTCAACTTGTTCTAATGCCTTAGCTAAATTCTGCGTATATTCCCTTTCTCGATCTTTAGAATCATCTAACTGGCGTTGTAAATGATCCACCCTTCTATTCGCTTCCATAAGCTGCCTCCTTACGATCTCAAGTTCTCTTCGTAACCTGTCTGATTCCCTTTCAGGACTTTGTCCCACTTGATTATTATCCTCAGGTTGAGGAAATACAGCGCCATCCGATAAAAAATCTGGGAGACTTTTTGATACACCTACCTGTAACTTTTAGACAGTTAATTTCTTTTCGTTCACTATTTTACAACAGTAAAAATAAATAAAAATGAACTTACTTCACTGGACTGTGGACAACTCCGAGTCCCACTTGCTTGAGATTCTGTGAGCGGTAAATCTAAAGGAAATTCTACCCTAGGTCTAGCTGGCAAATCTAATGGTAAATTTGAAGGAGTATTCGTAATCCTCCTTTCAATGGTCCTATTATCCTTCCACCTTCCTTGTCCATTTTTATCCGGAGTAAAATCTGGTAAATTATCCAAATCTACAGTAATTTCTTTTGGTGATACATCATTTCCTAAATAACATTGTTCTATAACTAAATGATCCTGAACAAAATCTGGTAATGCAGATGAAAATTCTGACGTTATTCTAGGTTGGTGATTTTCAATATTACTGTGATTATCTACAATTTGTGGTTGCGGTTGGGGTGTATATATTTTTGGTCGGGCACCTTGACTATGATAATTACTTGTTGAACTTTCACGATTCAAAAAATGCTTAAATGAAAATGGATTCTCTTCACGTTTGGGAATTTCAGACCCTAAAAAATAAACCCATATAAGATTTTTGTTCTTACTAAATACAATGTTTTAAACAACAATTACAATAAAGTATATACTTGATTAAAGTGTACTTCGTATTGTATTTGTTCATGTATTTAATATAAATATAAAATTCAAGATTAAAAATGCTGAAATTACCAAAATAAGGCATAAAGTTAATTTATATATCAGTGTTTATAGAAATTATTTATAAATATTGTATTGTGTTATGAAATGAGTCAAACCTTTTTCATTACTTTGTGATTTTTTGTCTATACTCCTAATATTTTCAACCCCTAAATCAGGTATAGCAGAATCATCGTGATCTGAATTTTCAACATCCGAGGAGTTTTTATCGTTCCCAGGTGAAAATTTATCATTAAATCCTTCTGCCATAATCAAATTACATTAACCAACACTGACCACACATACAAATGTCAAAAACGAAAAGTATCACTATTTAAAAGATCCAATGTTTATAATTGGTAATGCGCATGATTTAAAATGGCGGTACGGGCTTTTTAATCTGTACAAATATACAACAAACAACAATTAAATATAAAAAACAAATTGCTTAAGTCGTTTTTAAAAAAAATTATGAGTGAAACAAAGGTTTAATTAATCATAATTGTGGAATTACTCTATTTTCTTTTCTATCAAGTCAGCCGGTTTCAGCAGAAAATTGTATGGAAGGGTATTGGGGAGTAGGAGTTTGACTTGGAAAGTCAGTACTAAAACTCAATCTGTAACATTTTAAAATCTGTAAAATAAATGCATCTTATCCATCCGATAAAATATTAGAAGTGCTATTCCAAACGTTTAGGCGGAACTACATAAATTTTCTTAAGTTGTGATTAGCTAATTTTTTATGTTGGCTTTTCCTGCACAAAATGATCAAAAGCTTTAATCAATCTGTAAAATTTACTTTATTTGAAAATCTAGTTCCGCCTAAAGGCTTGGAATAGCTTTTATTCCAAACCTTTAGGCGGAACTAAATTGAATTTAAAATTTCTTAAGTTGTCATTAGCTAATTTTTTATATATTGAAGTTTGCTTTTCCTGAACAATATAAACAAAAGCTTCAATCAACTGGTAACGTTTGGAATTCGCGACTCAAACTAACGTTGGCGGCGCTGCGTACGACAGTTGATGGCCGACGAGAAGCGTATATGTCAGTTTTTCTGAATATTTATCTGTTCAAACAATATTTCGGCAAAAAAGCACTGTTAAATACAGTCACTATATTTAAAAATACGTCCTAATTCACATAAACTACAGATATACGCTTGTTTAATTTACCAAGCCGCCACCAGATGTCTCACTGTTATTTGGAGTCGCGAATAGCCTGTACGTATGTAGAGTACGTTCAAGTTAATTTCATCACATGCAAATATTACCAGTCTCTTGCGCAGAAACCAAATTTCGTCCATTACATTACCAACAGCTAGCTTAACACATTTCAGTGGCGTCACTTACTTTGATTTGTGTTTAACTACGCGTATTGTGCGATGTTGTTTGTTTATTTCCGTTATTATTTATTTCTCGTACGTTTCAAGGTATACCGTGTACTAAAATGAATAAAAATGTATATGAAATACATGATTTTGTTTGGTTTCCAAAATTGTTTAAAACTCTAATGTACGTCAATGTGTCAGCTGTTTTCTCGCGCAGAATTGGTGACGTAATTTACGATACCCTGTGATGAAGTTAAGATGAACGTACTCTATTTTGAGTCGTAATCTCAATTACAAGCTACGATTTAATGTTTTTGAATCAATTTTAAAAAACCCACAGAAAATAACCATATTTAAAAAAATACATAAGAGGGCGCTTTAAATATTTAGATTCTACACCTTAAAATTGGTCTATATAAAATTTTTTAAAAAAATGGTAAAATTATGGCGATAAAATAACGTAAAACGATAATATTCACTCACTGGGTATTGAGAAGAGACTCGCTCGAATACGCCAACTGGTGGCCAAATTATTGTACTAATGGCTTGTTAGGACCATCATTCTGCCGCTGTTTCTCGAGGTTTAATTATGGTAAAAATATTTTAAGGTTCCTCCTTTTAAGTTATACTTTCGAGTCTCGTGTTATTGTTAGATTAATTGTGTAGTAATGTGATTACAGTAGCCCATCTTTGAATCATAAAATTCAGAAACATTTTCCGGTTTTTCCTCGATAAATATTTATAATTTCTGAAATATCGAAGTTTAAAAAGATGCAACATAAAACATACATATATATAATTATGGTACTTATTTTATTAGTTATTTTAATACAAAATAAATATAAACTTATAGTTAATGTAGAACTAAAATGCATATCTAGTTCTTATATCTTCCAATTTTTTGGAAACTTCTGCAGGAGTACGATCCAATTCACTCGCTATATTTTTTTGTTTGGTTGGGTCCAAAGAATTGAATTGTTCACACAGATCTCCATCAATAACATTCTAAAACAAAAGATGTATTCCTTACATTAGAAACAAAAACAGAAAAAATTAAATAAAAATCATTAAAATAAAATATCAGATATAAAACAATTAATCATTTGGACTCATAAGTCTAGCATGTGATTATTTTATTCATCATTCAAATATTAAATTAAACAATCACAATTTTGTTGAAAATATTCTAGGAGGATACAGTGAAGATATGACCTTTCGGCTCTCAGTCACTTCAATATTAATTACACAGTTTTATTACACATTTATTAATAATTAGTGCTTCACTACGGCATTTCACTACTTTAAAGCGAAGAAAGTAGAACATAACGCTCACAACGTTAAAGTTAAATATATAAAACGATAATGTAATTTGTAATTAACTATTAGACGATGGGAAATACAGAAATCTCCAGCACTGCCATCTATTGGTAAGTTCCGCACCAAATAGCGACATACATGTATGTATAACTAAACATTTCTGTGAATGCGTACACTTTACTCCGTGATATTAAATCTTTGATGCACAGTATTAAATACATAGGGAAAAATTACTAAGCGATATGACATCTGGCGGGATTTTAAGCAACTACAGAAATAGACATTCCATCGCGCTTTTTACATCGAGTTATGTAGAATCAAAATATATTTTTGCATTTTACTGTAGTTTTGTTGTTATTATATTATTATATTGTTACGTTTTGTTAAGTTTTATGTTATTTTATATTATTTTAAAATCAGTATTAAATTGTTTTTACTGGTATCAAGTGATAATAAGTGAAAATAACTTTAAACTAAAGTGGAAGACAGGACAAAAACATGTCGAAGTCGAACTATTATTGCCTAACATGCCTAAAATTATTCTTATTTATTAATATTTGATGTAATATAATATTTCACTGATTACCTTGCTTAAAAACACGTATTAATATTGTAGCAAAATAACAAAAACCACCAATAAACACTAAAATTCTTGTTATTGCCCATATAATTGTATGTAATGAATGTCTATTTTGGAAGTTCCAAGTATGCCGCAACAGCGCTGCAATCTTAAAATATTTTCCCTATTATGATTCTACGTGAAATGCTCTAGTTTATTACTATAAATAATTGATACATCACTATAAAACTCAGATGGTATGCACCCACAAAGTTTATAATACAAAACCTATTAAGTTTAAAAACAAAAAATTGCCCAATACACGATATCGGTGCATGATAGGTATATGCTCTCCCGGACTTTTTTTTAGATCTAGTCAAGAACTACATTTTTTGTCTGCATTATATTGATATATCTCTTAAGGTTTAGCCTACGTAATTAATTTAAACTGCACGGAAAGTGAAAAAAATGATGGTTTCCCCCACTATAACGTCCCCTAGGGGGACATGGACAAAGTTGAAACCCTCACTAAAACCTTCCTCGGATTATTTTACCCCCTGTAATTTAATTTGGTGAAAATCGGTCCATCCGTTAGGCTTTACATAAAGAACAGACAAACAAACAAATTGATTTTTATATATAAGATAATTGTTCACCTTGAAAAAAGATAGCATCTATAATTTTACCTTGAAACGTAACTGCCCTGAGTTCTTATTCTAACCCTTTGTTCAGATTTTGACATGTAGTTGTGACTTCTGCGCTTGTAACTCTGAGGCCCAGTTGCATAAAGCGTCGTTAACCATGTGGTTAGTAGACGACATCGTTAAATATTTAAGTCTTGATGAAAAACGATTGGGCACTTTGCAATGCTTTCAGCAACACTTGACATAATGCATAGGTAACTACATTGTTAGATTTAACAACGCTCTAAGCAACTGGACTAATTACTTTGTTTGAGGAGACGAGGGTCTTTAAGTCTACGTTCAAAGCGCCGTTACAGCTGGGAGCCGGTTTAATACTCTTGGGTACTCAAGCACTTGTGCGCAAATAACTGATAAATAAATAAATAATAGATTAAAAAAATCTTTTGACTCACCTTGACTGGGTAATAATAACTACGGAATGATAAATGATCCCTCCCACACAATGGAGGATTTTCAGTTCTCATATGCATTTCCAAATTTTGGAAGAAGTCATGATCTTCATGTGACGTAAACGGCACTAAAACACCAACACCTCCAGACAGCGTAGTATAAACCAAAGACTCACTACTTCCAGGAATAAGTGTAGCTTTTTGGAGACTCATAACCATTTCACCAACATGAAAATTTGAAATTGTATCAGCTTTCTGTGATGCACCATTAAGCAAACCTCTATCCCAAAGTGCTTTGTTGCCAGTTGGATCTTCATCAACATCATCGTTAACATTTGGTGGCAGACGTAGGATAGCAATGTTGCCAAATTTATCAGCTGTTGCTACTGTATCATAATCTAATACTGATGAACAGGTAAGCCATCTTGGATGTGTATCATCGGCAAAGATGATAAGTTGATTTTCTTGTCTTTTATATCGTACCAAGTACACTGATTCTTGGACATCGGAAACATAGATTCTTTGACCCATTGCCTGGATGTTGACAATAAGATTTGGAATATGCTGTAATAAAAAAATACTTGTAACGAAATAAAACAATAAATTTTAATTTTAAATTAGTAATTTTTAAATCAGAACTGCAGGGTTTTCATCAATACTATCAGAAGTTGTAGTTTTCATCATAAAAATATCAGCTGTGGCTACCACAGAACCGATCGTCACCACAAAGTATTAAAGATACTTACTAAGAGAGAAATTATTATTGAGAACATAATAACATACTAAAGTGTTATGTTACGTCGTCAATTTCACGATACATGTGTAAAATTTACCGTATTCATGAAAACATACCTACATATATAGTCGGTTTTTTAGTTTAAGCGGAAGTAAATAAGAGTTTCGTTTTGTTAGATCATCAGGAAAATGGAGTATGCCTATAAATAGATCGTTTCATATTTCATGTTGACATTTTAAAATTTTTAACAGGGAAGCCATGGAAACGAGTGACATATTATAAAAAATATAATATATACAGGAACTAAATGAAAGGACCTTGCTTGGGTTATTTCATATTTCATGTTGGCATGTGACAATTAAAAACTCCAACAGTTATACCATGGAAAAGAATGACAGTAAAAATATTGATGTGAAGTATAAATTTTCACACATTTCAGGGTTTCGCAGGTATTTAGTAAGTGAATGATGATTATTTGGGATGCCAAAACAAATTTTTTGTTAAAATATTTTTTTTGTTAATTTTATTTTGAATGCCTAATACCATTATTTAGGTTTCTAAATATGTGCAGTATATATATATATATATATATATTTTATTTATATGTATAGCAAGGTTTATTGAGATTTTGAAAATTGCGCCTATGGCTTCTTTTAAGTCATAACCCCGCCCCTCTGATTTCGTGTATTCAATTTCAACAATTTCCACTGGTTATTAAATTTACACTTTTAAAAATTAAATGCAATATATGCCCAAATATAACTAGAATTTTGAAAAAATAATTTAAACAAAATAAAAATGAAAAAAAAAAAAAAAAATAAAATTGCCTGGAGAGCGGAGCAAACTGTAGTTTGAAATAAGAACGCGAAAACGCTAACCATTACACTATCAAAGCACGCTGGTTTAGTGTGTTACATAAGTTATTACATATTTTACATGGTCAAGCAAAAAACACAAAAATGCGTTATTTTCTGAAAACATAATCTGATCAAAAATTCCTGTTGTACTATTCCGGTTCACACCAATGTACATTACTTAGAATTTTTTCAGATTTTTAGTTTAAACCATCTGGGCTACAGGGTGTGGGACAAAATTTTTTTTGCACAATTTTGGCAAAAATCGCCTCAAAATATTTTGCAAAAATAATATTTTGATCGTTAATCCACGTACTAAGGGCTTTCATTTGATACCCTACTCAGAATTTTAAAAAATATTTTCTTTTTCGATGAGCAGAAATTTGTTTATATTTTTAGGGGGAAATGTTTTTAAGATGTTTTAGTATTTTTTCCTATGTGCAGGTCAAAGAGTTGTATAAGCATGCCAAATTGCAACTCTCTAGGTTTAGCCGTTTGGCTACAATTTTTACCGAACAGACAGACGACAAAATGACGGTATAGGGTTTTTTGGTCATACCTACAAAACCTTAAAAAACAAAAAAAATAATTAAATGGGAAATTTTTATTAAGAATAACAATTTTATTAAGAGAATATTAAAATGCAATGAAAAGAACATTTTATAATGACAATCAATTTAATCTAGAATTTGCAATGTCAGTATGATTTACAAAGCTTAAACAAAATAACCAAAAGTCCGAATTAATAGATAAAAGTTACTATATTTCAAAATCTAGTTCCGCGTAAAGTTTTAGAATAGCCTATAATACATTTCTGCTAGACAGAAAAAAAAAAAAAAAATAGATTTGGGAAATTTTTATTAATGTATGGATTATACAAGTAAAAGTCTCTAGTAAAAATTGGTACGATTACAATACCTTTCTATCTCTCTCAATTTGTGACAGTCGGTAAAAAATTAAAACAGTCTCTACCTATTTTTACATACCTTATTTTCACATTTTCGCAACAATTTTTTCTTTCCCAAGTCGTATAGTCTGAGCAATCTTCCAACTCCTGCAAGTAATCTTCCGTTGTAAGAACACAAAGCTGTGGGCACTTCATCCACTGGAGTTTTATGAACAAGTTCCAACATGTCTTCCGAAGTATCCATTATCTTATACGTAGCAAGGAAACCAGAATTACACTGTCTTGGATTTAACTGTGTATCTCTAGCGATTCCAACTACGAGATATAACTGATGATCAGGTTGGCCATGGAATTTGAGGAGTGCGATGGAAAAAGCTGCTTCGTTTTGTTCCAACGGTAGCAGTTTTAAAGTTGTACCCTGCAAAAAAAAAGGATAAATTAGTTTACGTTTGATACAGTGATAGTGTTATCGTTAGAAAATAATAAATCTCAGTATCAGAAGGTAATAATCATTGATTATCAGGTGAAACACGGACTGATATCGTCATCATGAAAATTTTTAATATAAATAATGAATAAATTATATATACTTACTAATCTAGGGTCCATAATTCTTAGTGTTGAAGCCCACATACCATGGCCAGCTTTGGGTGCTGAAAATATATTTTCCGGCAAATTTTCTTTCAAAAAAGCATCGGCCATTTCCTTCGCCAGTTCTTGTTCTTCAGCCCCAGCAGCTTCTCTCATTTCTTTGGCCATTTGTTCTCTTCTCTGCTTCTTCGTTTCTTCTGTATAAGCATTATGTTCAGTCTCAAGAATATATAAATTAGAAGTTCGTGGATGTACAACAAATTTCCTCGGTGTATAACTCAACGGGTAAGAAACTTGATTAAATACAGCTCCCAATTTTTCCAAAGCCAAAATACGAAGTGTATTAGTTGAAATCGCAACAATACCTTCCGAACATTGTTCAGAACTGAAACCGGAAGCATATTCCAAACATTCGTAAGAGAGCGGTGTTAAATAAAATCGACTTTGGTAATAGTAACTTAACCACGATCTACTACTCATAGCTAATACTGCTTCAGAATCCTGCATTCTAATCCTGAATAATTTAACCGGTCTTGAACCCAAATAACGTGGTCTTGTATCACTCAATCCACCAGAGTTTGGATCGAGAACAGTTCTTAATAAAGTACCATTCTGTAATCCGATGTTTAAATATAATGATGAAGTTGTACTAGCTGATGCCGCATCTTCTAAATTACGATCTGTACATCCCATCTCAACGATGCAAAGTGATTCTGCGCAGTCTGGTAAAGCTTGGGTCGAACGTAATGTTAAACAGTCTTCAGGGTTTAATGAGATTATACGAACAGTCTTATCGGCAAGACCGACAGCTAAGAACCATGATCTTTGTTCTCCGGGTGGTACAGATGCTAATGCCAGACACACTACGTCTGATGACATGGATTTGTGTTCTTCATATTCATTCAGTTGACCACTCTGTCAAAAATAAACTAAAGTTAGATTTAATTTTTTAATGTTTAAAAGTATTTAATATAAAAATTCAGTGTATCGACCTTGATTCACTCCAGACAATTATTAAATTGGACGGAGGCGACAAGGTGAATTCATTTTTGCACTTTATACATCCATTAATGTTTTGTGTACAAAAACGGGCAAACAGAAAGTGCAAGATTAATATACAAGCCCGAAAACACGTGAATTCGACCATATCTATTTTATCTATTTTTTTTTACAAAAGTTTTATAAAAGTTAAATGTTAAATTTAATTAAACTTATTTTCAAATCTGTTCTGGCAAATTTTAAACAAAACATAACTGTTACAGAATATGGTAGTTGAAACAAGTTTTCGTCACTTTTTTGAATTTAAGAAATATATAACTTGTTCACACAAGATTGTCAAAAACTAATACCACCACAAATTGACGATATTTCAAAAAATAAATATGAAGTTTTACTTGGTGGTAAATATATATCTGTACTGTTAAGGTCAAAGCCTCATTAATAATAGGTACATAACATAAACGAATAGCATATGCATAAGGCGTAGCAATGGTGCATCATTGTCCTGTTCATGGTACGAACACCTGTTTGTAATAAACAAACAATATACACCACTGATACATCTTAATGCTTGCGCCATTAACATGCGCTATGGATCTATAAATGAGGCTTTACAGTCGGAGTATCGGTCCAATTTAATGATTTTTACAAAAACATACCAATATAAGAAAAATGTAGATTACAAGTTAGATGAGAGTAGTGCTTCTTCTCAAGAAAAAGTTATAATTCTCATTTTTCATTTCACGAGAAATGTAAAATTTTCTCGACGCCACGGTAAATGCATTGTGCTTTTAAAAAATATAATGTTTAGTGAGTCACTGATTATAATTTAATTTTGATAAAATTTGTCTTCTGTCTCCCGCAACGCAACTGTGGCAACAGATAAGAAGCGATTTTTTAATATTTAGCTAATTAGCATTTATTGTTATATTTTATTTTTTATTTTAATTTATGTCGGGTTGCTAACGTAACAGTTTTCTCTAACTCAAGTTAAAATCATTTATTTTTATATGTTACAACATACAAAAACAAATTATTTTAACTTGAGTTATGGATAATTCTTACTTTAGCAACCGGCCATAAGTGTATTATATATTATAATCAATTAAATTTCATTTTTTGTTCAATTTAAAACTGTTACGTAATCTTTTACACGTTAAATAAAATAATTAATACAATTATTATTAATTTCTTGAATATTTCTCTATACATATGTATTTTCAATTAATATGCAATTACGTGCCGTTTTCTTAATCATTTTTAAAGCCCCGTTATCCATTTGTTCTAATGTTATTTAAATTAATATTTTAGTACTTTAAAGTTGACTATAATTTTAACATGTTTTTATCCTCTACAATATTTTCAACATTAAAAAAAAGATATAAATTCTAATAATTATTTTTCTCGAGAAAATGTCTAATTTTTCATTTCTCAAGAAATGAAAAATGTCGAGAAATCAGAAACACTAGATGAGAGTATAGCCTGTTTCTTTAGTTTAAGCGAAACTAGATTTTAAGGGCCTGTTTCTGAAAGTTTAGCAGAGTTTAATCTTCTGGTTAAACTCGGTTACAATATAACAATCCCATAAGTAACCATAGCAACCATTTGGTTATAGTTAACTAAAAAACCGTATAATTATATTAAAGCAGAAAATATCAAATTATAAAAGTAATTTTAAGAACCTGTAATGTATTTATTTAAATCTGGCTAATAGCCAAAGCTGCTAAAGCTAACAAAAAAAAAAAAAAAAACCGGCCCCAACTGAAGCTCTTTATTTTGTTTAACAAAAGTCCCTAAAGAAGCCCCTAAAAGAGAAATCATGACAACTAACAAAAATGAAAATTCCATTTAGTTCCGCTTAAACATTTGAAATAGCCTATAATAAAGATTTCATTGAAGTACATAGTTATATCAACCCTACTAGAAATACACCCAAATTTCAACTTATTTACTGTTTTCATTTCTTTTTCCAACATCTTAAAGTTTTAATAAATGGACTTACGACCGTTTACCTCAACACTACATATGTATATGTTACGGCCAATAACAGATATAAAAAAAAAGCAAACTCTGTTAAGCTTACTTCGAGCCTTTCGGCTTTTGCTGTCCTAGATTTTTAATAACTAAACCTAACCTGTAACTGACCCGTCGTTGTTAACACTGCCCGCATTCGATCACTGGCCGTAACATATATATTTGCAATAAAATTTATAGTTTTGATCGTAATCAAAATAATTAAACCCATCTCGTGAGTTTAAAAAACATTTTGCAGCAGCCCTATCTTAACAAATTTGTTAAAATAACGACTAGACAATTAAACTTACCGGATCCATTTCGAAATAGACTAACTCTCCGCCAGTTAAAGCTATCACAACTTGTCGTTCATTCACAGCACATTTGACGATATGTTTCATTCCGGGAGCTTTCCATTCTTTCACACGTTTATCAGCTCGAATCTGTCGAATTCCCCCCGGATATACCTACAACCAAAAAAAGGTGATTAGTACAAGAATTGACAATCTAATAAATATTTTACATATAAATAATTTATCAGTTTAATAAATTCATATCATTTGCGAACATCTTAAGGTGTCCTAAGTATATTCATCACGTTAAAATTTATATAACATTTTAAATATGAATATATTTTACCTGTACTATTATATCATCTCCTAATAACGAGGTGGAAAGAGTAAGGGTTGTGCCGAGGAAACCACTGTCAGTAACTTCTTCTACTGTTTCACCAATAGATAACACCAGTGTAGCACTCAAGAAAGATACTATGATGTACGCATCAAATTTCTCTGTAAATAAAATAGAAAATTCAAAACATCTAAAAAACGGGATCATAAAAATGTTAAGCGCCCAGTTTTGATATAAATTTCCTTTAAATTAACTATTGCATTTATTATTTATTATAAGACAAAGATTAATTGGTAAAAAGTTTTTAAAGGATGCAATAAAGCTTCAGTAATATTTTTATTGCAGTTAAATTTCGAATACTTGATTTATTTAAACTTTTCACCTAAATTTGTAACTAAATGAAAATTTTTCTTGTAAAAATGTCTAACAGGTGAAAGTGTGCTAGTCAAAATTAAAAATAAAAGGCCATGTTAATAACATTTTACTAAATTTTAGTAGCACAAGCAAGTAGTAAGACAAGTATACTAAGCGTTACTAAAAATTGATGATCATAATACAGAATTATTGTTAGTAGTGCTTAATACTGTCTAGTAAATTGTAATTTAGTAATACAGATTTAAAAGCGCGGAGATGCTGTATTAAATGACATTAAAATAGTGATGTTTTTATAATATTGACGAAAATTTTAAAATGTAAAAGTATTTATAGTTATTTTAATTTCAAAATCATAACGAAATTTACAAAATAAGTACGCAAATGTGTATAAAAACGCTTAATATTCATAAAAAAATCACTCTAAAGGTCTATTGTAGCTTTGAAAATGGTTAACGCTGAAACTACAGTTAACGTGTTAATAAAAATGTTACGTTTTATTTATAAGCCTGTCACAGACATTCAAGTCTTACCAAGAAAAAATATCACCATAAACAATAGTTATTTTAAGGAAATTTAAATTCATGTAAAACCGGGCGTGAATTTTACCTGAGACCTTGATAAAATATGATTTAAAAAAAAAGTTTTAAGTTATTTTGATGATTAAAAAATAGTAACACGTTGTTCAAAAACATTAATTTTTAAATATGTATTTTACTTAGTCGCTAATAATATCGATTATAATCGTAGCCGTGAAACTACTTGTCGATGTCTACACTGGAGTAACATGATCATATGACAAAGTCGAGCAACCATGCGGTTGAACAACCAACTGTCCACTGTAGTAGAGGTTGCAGGGCTTCGATAATATTTTCATGTCATTTTGAATAAAGATTTCATAAGATATAGTATTAACAATCTGTCTGCACTTGCCGCTACACTAAATTAAACAATTATAATTTTTGGCGAACAGCAACATTCTTATTAGCATCGATTTTACAGACAAGTGATAGTAGGCAAACTTTTGTTCTCGAAACTACTAGAATTTGTCACTCGACAATGTCACAACGCCATTATTACCCGGTGTAGACACTATTAGCAAAAGTGCTTTTGGTTGCAGCTAAGTATATTTCATCCGTACTCTTTCGAACGAGAGAACATCCGCGGTCATTCTTGTAGCGGAAGAATAAACAAAAATTCTTTAAGTTTATAATCGGTCTTTATTTTTATTGTTTAAGTTGGTCTCGTATCTTCAGGACAGCTACCCACCTTAGTAATGGAACCAGGGAACTGCCGTGTCCTCTCATCAACCTGAAAACAATAAGCACTGGCGTTTGATAATGGTCAAATCCACCAGGCTTGTATTAAAACTATTTTCAACTGATTTAGGCGCAAAATTCAACCAAAGAATTTTTTTTTACAATCTCAATATTTTTTAGCATTTGATAAGATTTTTTTGGTACTTACCATCACTTCTCCGTTTGACAGTCCAGACAGCATTCGGATTGGCTGGAAGTTCACTCACAGCCATTTCTGATACTTCTAAACCATGTCTCAAAACTCTAAGCGATGAACGAGGTCCCCTTCCACACAACATGTAAAGTTGAGGTGT
Source organism: Liopterus haemorrhoidalis (assembly GCA_963971575.1). Lineage (NCBI taxonomy): Eukaryota > Metazoa > Arthropoda > Insecta > Coleoptera > Dytiscidae > Liopterus > Liopterus haemorrhoidalis. The sequence continues at coordinate 43,104,266 of OZ020619.1, forward strand.
TTCTTCCGCAGCCAAATCTGCAACCTTTAATAAAACAAAGATTTGTTAACTTCAAACTTATTTAGGACAAGAAAATATATTTTTCAAATGATTTTATCAGTTTAATCAATTCATATCAGGGTACATCGTAAGGTGTCCTAAGTGAAATCATCATAAAATTTTGATCGTAAGACCTTTAATATTTAAGTATAATAAAGCAGAAATATATTTACCTGGCAAGTTAAAATTGGACACAACGATTCCAGTTCGTCAACAAGTACAAGATTTCTGAGCGGTCTTGGGGCAAAGAAGAAAGTATCTCCCTCTTCCAAAGGCATCGCTGAGCTGAATTCTGGTTCGTCATCATCATCTCCAAGATGAGCGATTTGATACAAATAACTAAAAAGAAAGTAATGTTAAAAATGATTTTTCTAATATGTTGTAGCAAATGTAATAAATTTACTAAATTTTACACATATATTTTGTTTAAAATATTGTTATTGAGTGATGAATTCCAGGAGGTTCGGTAATGAATAGTCGAGCTCCAACGATGCTTATTCACTCATTTACTATTGCACCCTCTTACGACCTACTAGTGTACAGAAAACAGTAGTAGGAGATACCGTGGTGCAAATATAAAATAATAATAAAAATAACTTACTGATTTCCAAATTCCGAAGCAACGAAAAGGAATCCAGTTTTCATTACACACATTGCTGCAGCTACAGGAACAGTATCGAAGTATTTCAACTTGATTTCCGTTACCATATCTTCATCAGTTTCCAAAGTAATTTTAAAAATATCACCCTGTTCTGTTTGGGCGAGGAAAAAGAACATAGATTTTGTTTTATGTGTTGCGGAACAAACAAAAATCATTCCTCTCTCTGGATCGTCTAAATCGTTTCTTCTTCGTGGAATAGGACAACGGATATCATGCTGATCTCCCAAGTTTTTATAAGTTAAATAATTTTCAGAGCAAATTAAGACACCAGATGGTCCTTCTTTACCTCCAGGTACTGATATTAAAAAGTTAGCATGTTCTTCAAGTGGTTCAGAATATTTTCTTAAAACGTGGTTAAGTCCAAGTTCTAACTCGTAAAATGTTAGTGTTTGTTGTGTTTTTTGTGCAGCTTCGCCTGTAGGGTCTGAATCGGCTTCCTCGTAGTCGATTTCTAAGCAGGCGAACATTGGATTGTGGAAACCTTCATCAACTTCAACCATGTGGTAGACTAACGTATTAGATTTGTGTGCTTCTAACGGTGAGGAAATAGTAAGCCGTGCTTCTGAATCTCTATTTAAAATATATACAAGTTTTTGCTTTTCAATTGCACCAATCATAACCGCTCTTCCTTTTGGCTCAATAGCAAGGTATTGTCCAGGTACAATTCTTCGGCAACCTGATTTGCCGAATGTTTCTTGATGTATTTTTTCAAAACAATTTTTTGTGGGGATGTATTCCAAAATAACAATCCTACCACTATCCGAGCCTACGATTATATAATCTTTAGTAGCGCCAGTAAGCCTGCTTGCCATTAAAGATCTAATAATTCCAAAAACCTCTACAGAAAGTAGTGTATGTACTTTTCCAGTATTAGGGTCAGGACGTAAAAGTTCTAATACTTTTCCACGTGAAATTAATATTTCTTGCATTTTGGAACCAGAAAAATTACCCAGGACGGCGTGGGTAATCGCGGTTGCCCGCTGTAGCGTCAAGTTGTACAAATACATCTTGAAGCGTATTTACTAGAAAGAAGTAAACAATATAAGAATAGAAACATACCAAATTTAGTTACACACGTAATGAAAATAATTAAATTACAATCAGGAAGACATTTAAGATCATTTAATAAAATATCAGAAGTGTCCTAAGTCAAAGTCATCATAACATAAATAAAAACAGGTAATCAAAAATATTGTTATAAACAGAAAGCCAATTAAATATAATCACTTACTTTTAATTCAAAAGTCCGAAGTTAAAGCTGATTGTCTAGATATTTTCACATTTTTAATTCGTATCACATATTCGCCATTCCATCTTCCAAACAACTTCCTCAACCGGCGTCTGGAAAAAGATAAACGGAAACGTTAGCAAACGCGTGGGGTAACGGGAAACAAATATGGCGCTGATAAATGCGCAGTTACCTGCGCATATATTCAAAAATCATTCAATTTCAATTTTACGCTTAGACTGTGACTATAATTTATTCATCAATAAAATTATAATGGAAGAATCCCCAGTATAGTAACATTATTATTGGAATAATTCAGATGAAGCGCAAAAGAGATCAGCGCAACTAAATAAAAAAAAATATATACACAGAAAGTGTATCAAAAGCTATTTGGCTTGTAAAACTATTAATTTAAAGTATATAGTGTGTGTGAAAAGTTAAATAACATAATGATGTTGCAAAATATAATAAAGTGCGAAGGGCGGAAAAGGTTTCATAATGATTAATAATGAGGGCGGTAGAGATTTTAATAGTGTATGAAGGCAAGCGCAATTCAGCGCATCTTATTTAATTATAACGATTTTATTAATTGCTTCCACCCAATGGAACAAAATATTAGTTAAAACATTTAAAATATAATCTCAGTTAGGCTAAGTTTTATAAAGTATTGTGTCGTACTGGTAGCTTATTTATGATATTTATTAAGCAAAATGGATCTAGCAGAAACAATGAAGAATGTATTGGCAAAAGGGATTCAACAAACATCTGTATCTGATTTATCTAATCCAGGAAATATGGGATTTCCTGGAAGTGGTTATGTTACGGAAAAACTATACATGTTACTTCAACTCTATTTACAAAATAAGGGTTGGAATCCATCCGTAGAACTCCTACAATGTTTTACAGAATTAAAAGAATCTTCGATGTTACCGAGTGCTGCATATTTACAGTACGTAATCTTGTTTTGATTTTTTATCACTTTGTTTACGTTTTATTATTTTTAGAATGATGGCATCTCGAGTAGCACTTGATGCTCAAGGGAGATTAATTTTAAGGGAAAATGGGAAGATTATTTTACCTTTTGAGCATTTTGCAAATGCTGTTATGTTGAAACATATGAACGGTCCTCATGGATTACATTTAGGAATAGAAGGCACAGTACGCGCTGTAAGTTTTATAAATAAATATTTTATTACTTAATATTTAGTTATATTAACTCTGCCAGTTATATATTTCCTTAATTTTAATGTATACATTTTTATAACATTCGTTGTTATATAAAATTATAGAACCATATGGAGAGTACTTTTCTTTTCGTATTTGTATACGCTATTCCAAACGTTTAAGTGGAACTAAATGGAATTTTTGTTAATATATTGAAAGCTAATTGTTGTTTTTTTAAAGGTAATGGATTCTTATACAATTGGGAGAGAAAATTTTGGAATGGAAAAAGAATTTATTATAGAAGTAGTACAGAACTGCCCAAATCCAGCATGTCGTTATTATAAAAACCAAATGGAGCTAACTCAAAAAACTATACAACACTTAACGCAACCGACCTATATCGGTGAATCTCAAAGCAATAACTCAGAAATAAGAAACGCTAATTTCAACAGTGAATTTCCTATCCCCATCCCACCACCGAATCTAAATTCTCATATGGGAATGGGTGGTCCGGTAGACCTAACGGGACAAAATAATATAGATGCAAAACAAAGTCAAGCAATATTAGAACGGTCTAAAAATGTAACACCAAGTCAACAACAAATAACAGCTGCGATAATTCAACAACAAAATCGAGTTATTGCACAACAAAATCTAGAAAAACTAAATGCAAATCTTGAAAAACAACGACAACAAATGCAATTTCAACAACAATTAGATCTTGCAAAAGGTCAACAAAAATCACATTTTGATCTTCCAGTTATGGACCATAAATTAACTGATTTTTTACGTGCTAATTTAGAAAATTTAGAAGGTTTGTCTTCCGCTAATAAAGATTTATTAGCTTTACATAACGGGGCTTGGGCAGCTGGTGGATCTGGAACAACTACTGAAGATAAAAGGATGGCTAATCAATCGGAAGGAGGACAGGAGAAAATTGTTAGAGCTTTCGCTGAGGTCATGAAAAATATGGGGAGAATGAAGACTTACGTTAGACCTTCTATGTGTAAACCGTATGGAAAACAATCGGAAGCATTACAAAAAAGTAAGTCATACCAAATTAATTTATTTTGAATTATTTCCATAACAAATCCATTTGTGACCTGGATTTTTCAAATATTTTTGTCGACCTTGATAGCGTAGAGGTAGCGCTCCTGCTTCACAAGTCAAAGGTCCTGGGTTCGAATCCTGGTCAGGGCGATGTTTGTGAGCTACAGTACTCTAATTTTGTGTCCTTATACTGAATCCCATCCAAATCGGTCAATAAATAAGAGAGTTATTGACTTTTTTCAACATTGAGGGCCTCCTGAGGCCCTTGTTCTACATATATCCCATTTTCGTGCACCTACGTTTCAAGATTACCTAACTCCACACCCTTGTGCTAAATTCCAGCGATATCGGTCCATAAATAAGCGAGTTATAGCCGTGCTCCACTTTCGGCCGAAACTGGAGCAGAATTTTTTGTCAAAGTCCGAATTTGGCACTTTTAAGGGTACCGGCAGAATCATCTTGATTTCCCGGTTCTAAAAGTGTGATGTTTTTTAAAATCGGTTCATAAATAAGAGAGTTATAGTCATTTGAACTAGTTTTTACTTAATCTGGTCTAGTTCTCAGATTAAGATTAGGGAATTAGTTCACCTACTTAATTAATGAGTTCACATGCTACGTCATTTAATCCTGTTAATTGGTATTTAAACCGAATTTTTGATCGTTAATATTCGTATATATCCGTCAGTTGCATTAATTCCAGAATTTAAAACTGGAGGCAGTAGGAGTCAAGGAAATTTAGGAATTATTTTAAAGTCTCCGAAGGTCAGAGGTGCAAGATCATTAATTTTTAATATATTAACTGGGGGCAGCAGCTGTCAACATATCTTACAGAATATTTTATGTCACTGAAAGTCAAAATTTTATTAATTAATACATTGAATATTAGAAAGATAATTTATTCCAAAGTATATCGGTAAAAAACACTTAAAGATTACCTACCTGTGCAAGATCCAAATTAAATCGGTTTATATTTAAGAGAATTATTTAATATTTGAATTGTTTAAAGATGTACTTTTAGCCAAAACTGAAAAAAGAGTCTCTATTGTTGAAACTAACTCAGAAACTAAAGAAAAAACGTCCAAATTTATTTAACCGAAAAGGAATAATTTTTATCATGGCAATGTACGTTCTTTCTGAGCAAAAATAACCCGTGAAAAAATTCAGGACTTAAATTGGGAAATTATTCAACATTCACCGTATTCACCCGATCTCGGGCCTCCCGATTTTCACCCATTTAGGTGTATGGAACATACACCAAGAGATAACATTTTATAAATATCACCGATGTAGAAACTTACCTGATCAGTTATTTTAAGTTAAAACTAGAAAACTTCTATAGAGAGGGTATCGAAAAATTAGTAGAACGTTGGGAAACCGTAACAAATAATGATGGAAATTATATTTTGTAATTATAATTAATAAAAATCTGGAAAATACTCTAAATGCACTCTTTGTTGTCTACATATTTAATTCTAATGTATAAAATTGTTATTTTTCCTTAGCGCTAATGGATACAATTCAGCTAGTGCAATCATTAAGAAGTTTTCTTCCACCACCACATATTCAAGTCAGTTCATGGAAGAACGAAGACAAACATAGGTATGAGGATACATAAATTATGATGATGAAAATAATTAACAAATAGCAGATAAATTTCTAAATTACAACAAATTTAAATCATGTTTTTTATTAATATCTGGTATTATGTGATATTATTTTTAAATTCTATTGAATTTTATAACTGATATAATCCATTTCAGAAGGAAACGTCCACAGAATGGATCTGAAATGGAGGATTGAGCTACATTTCTCTAAGAATTGTGCTCTACTACTTACACTTATTCACATGTATGTTAATTTTAAGGTTACTATATTAAATACTACCTCAAACAAGGAGGTAATGGCTCAGTTTTGACCGTAAGGTCAAGTAGGTGGAATAAAGGTGTTGTTTATATAACCTATATTTGCTTACAAAACCCTTTTCCTACGACTGCTATGGAACTATCTCATTTCGATAGTGTTAGTTGACAGGAAATTAGCTTAATTTGGCATGTTACCCACATGCGCGCGCAGGCAATACGGGATTGATAAATGCGCCCCAATGCGCATGTTCGTTGTTCGGGAAAGAATAAATTCGCAGCAATGCGCATGTGCAGTTTCCGAGAATTTTCATTCCCGTACTGGCTGCGCGCGCATTAATGGTTGTTAATCATATTTATATTGTATTTTCTTAAATTTTTATTCGAATAGTCGGAACATTTATTGTTCCACAAACGTTCATGTAATCAGTGCATGTTGATAAACGTTTCCCAAAAATCTTTATTGTCCTTATCATTCAATGTATGATTATAATTAAGATATTTATAGGTTATATAAGCTTGACACTATCCCTTCTGTAGCAAAAGAACAAATAAAATTGTAAACAAACATTAATGCAAGCCAACATATGTTGAAACATGCAGTCGGCATCATTGAGGCGGTATCCAGGCACTCCAACACTGTCGTGATGCCGATGCGTGCATCGACTCACGATATCTGTGATACGGCATCACAGAGGCCGCCATACATACAATGACGTTTTCATCGCGTCACTCGTGACTCGATGCTTGCATCGCTGCCTGCATGGGGGGTTTAAGAGAGGTTACCGTGCCATCACCGGGATACAAACGGACCTACAGAAATTAAAATAAATAAGGAAAATATGGCGGTAAACCAAGATGAACAGAGTTTGTCAAAACTCTTTGCTCCAGAGAGGAGTTTTAGGAGATGTTTTCACTTATATGCTTTTGCGAGTGTATTTGGTTAATATTTGTTTATGAAGACAATTGAGGGGGTTAGAAGTAAAATGATTCAAGTGCAATTTGTTCTAAATTCAAGCTAAGTTCATATTTCGTCAGTTAAACATTATTATTATTAGATAGTAAAACGATTTCAACAGTATTCGCTGTACTTAACACCCTCTGTCGAACTTGAAAAAAAAAACTTGAAAAATTAAATTGCTATTTCAGTTATTGGTAAAACGATTTAAGTAGGCTTGAATCATTTTACTGCAAGATCCTAAGAACAATACTGATGGATACCCATTAAGATGGAGAGAGATTTGCTGTTTTAATTATCTTAAAACTAAAAAATTCTCCTAGAGCAATTAATTTTGAAGCTAATTTTCTCGAAACTTTAAATTATGTGTTAAATCTTTTTACTTCTATCCCCCTCAATTCATAGTTTTTGTATTTTTTGACTTGTATTTTGTCTGCCACCTTGAGGTTTGCTACTAGTAGAGTGCTTTACCAACGAGGTCAGACCAGTGGCGTCACATGCGCATAAACCAGAATTCGTAGTCGCTTTGTTGCCAAGAAAGGGTACGTTCCAAAACCTATGGAGTTTACTCTAAACTTAACTCTGAGTTTAGTAAGATCGTTCCAAAACATTCGAGTTTCCGGTTTGAGTTAACACTAGAGTTTACTCTTTTAACTCTGCTTGCAAGGTGGGTAATATTTACTCCCATGCGCAGAATGCGTACGCATGTAATGTAAGTTTTGACATATCGAAATTAACAGGAATTATGGAAAAAAATTCACAGAAATTCATGATTCTGAAATAAAAAAGAAATCTTTTACTTAATTATAAATAGGTATTTATTATGCAATAGTTTGTAAATATTTATTAAAATTACCGTTAATAGATATACGTTGTTGACTCAAATCAGCAGCAATAATACATACTTCCCTCTACTTTTTATCCATCACTATTTAAAGATATTAATAATTATTTAAAATAATATGTCGTGTTGACAATATTTTAGCGGGAATTTTCATATAAGCACTCCTAACCTTAACATCGCCGTTCCAAAACATGATCAAATGACCACATTATCTTAGAGTAAACTCGAACTCCAAGACTTATGTTTTGGAACGTACCCCAACGGACTTAGAATCAGCTGTAAACTAGATTGCGATTGGTTTGACGTCATTGTTTGGCGTATTTACGATGACTTCGCTGGACTCATCTAGTGGGAAAATCACTTGAACAGCCTGGTGGGAAAACATGAGTAAGCAGCCTGTCGTAGCGAAAGAGTTGATTTTGTACGAATATTATAAGAAATGTGTAAGCTACAGTTTGTTGTAAGAGAGTTTTATAGTAACCTTGCATTGTGATTTATAAACTACAATTGTTTTTGCTGCTATTTGTATACGAGTAAGCCGAGCTAAAAAGCAAGACAACTGTTTGATTAATGTCTATCATAACAAAACAAATTTCTAGTCACAAGTCTAAAAGATTTGACGGAAAAAATTACGCATGTATTATTACCTATCACTAAATCCCAAATTTTCTTCTGTGATAATAAATTTGGCCATGACGATTTAGGTTAAAAACATTTGAGATTGCATAAAATGCTCATTTGTTATTTTAAAATTGTTCTTTTTAAGTAGCATTCCACTTTAGAATTTTTGATTTTGAGATACATGACAGTGCACAAAGATTTATATAAAATTAATAATTTTTGTCTGCGCCAGTAGTAAATGTAAGACTGTTTTCAATGTTGTAGTTAGGGTTAGTTTTGTATAAGCGATTCAACTTTTTTGTAAGTTGTCTCACATTAGGAACAAACATTAATATCTTGCCAATTTATTTATTAATAAAGGTAACTAATCTGATTAGTTATTACTATAATATTTTATTTTATGGTAGCTATTCTAGTAATTTATTTCACATTTTTTTGTATTGGTGAGTTTAGTCAACACTTAGCGATAGCTTTAGTCTTACTCCTATATTTTAATTTTATCCTTAAAAGATAAACTATCGTATCGCTACGAGCAAGTTCATACAACACATTTCTTTAATTTTAGTCCTATGGTTCTGGCCTTGAAAGATAACTAAATTCTAACTTTCCTACGGCTGGGATTAAATCACGTTAAAACGCACCATGCGCGTGCGCGCACCCCGATTTAAATTCTAAAAGCACCCATCGTGGCCAACATAAGGCCATAAATAGCAGCAACACTTCTAGACTTATTTCGGTACATGTTTACACACAATGTTATATTTGTCAATAACCAAAAATTTTAATTTTTTGACATTTAGAAAAATGATACTATGCGCGTGCGTTAAACTCGACGTCTCATTGGTTACTTGTTAAAAGTTAAAACTCGTTAAAACATTGTATAAACCCGTACTCATTCAAGACGATGAAAGCCAAGACTAAAACTAAGAGTAAGATTCAAATTAACGCAGCAGCTATCGCTAAGTGTTGACTAAACTCACCATTAGTTTTAAAAAGATCCACTAAAAATGGTAGTATGGTGAATGAATTTAATATTAATTCAGAAAAAATTAAATATAAACCAGTGTTTTCCAACCGACGGCCCGCGAGATTTTTTTTTACTATGCTATTATTCGCCTACAGTCTGTTCCAAACGGTTAGGCGGAACTAAATGGGAATTTCGTTCTTTTAGGTTGTCACGAAAAGGGATCTTGCTTGGGTTATTTCATTTTTCACGTTGGAATGTCACAATTTAAAATTCCAGCAATGAAACCATGGAAACGAATGACATGTCAAAATTAAATTATTATTTTTTATATATTTTAATGACAAAAAAATTAATAAATGGGAAATTTGTATTAAGAATGACCCAAAAAATCAAAATATAAAGAAAATGATACTTTAAAATGATATTAACCTTAACCAAAATTTTTTTATTGTAAGTATGATTTACAAAGCTTAAACAAAACGATCGAAAAGCACGATTTAAACGATGAAAGTAACTAGATTGCTAAATCTAGTTCCGCCTAACCGTTTGGAACAGACTGTAATAAGTTATAGGGGAATAAATTTAAGATCACAGCGCTACGGTGGTCAATTTTTAACTAGAGGCTAGAGGATATTTTTTTGGATTTAGATATGCTATTTAAACATTTCTGGACACCTATTTGTTGATAAAACGACAAAACAGATTCATAAAATATTATAAAAAATATTTATTGCTACAATTTTAGTTTGACAGCTGTGTAAAATCAACACAACCAAATTTTGAATATCCTCTAGCCAAGTTAAAAATTGACCACTGTAGAGCTGGGATCTTAAATTTATTTCCCTATAACCCACTTAATTTTGAGATGAATATTTCGGTCCTTAATCTGTTAATTGTTTAAGTAATAATTTGTTTCTTTTTTCACTAATTATATGTGATTATTTATTTGTTCCATTTTGTTTCATTTAAAATGTCAATATATATATATATTTTTTTTTTAAATTTTACTTTAATGTCCTTTGCTGCTGTGGCGATTAGCCAGGACAATTTTTATTTGAGAAAATTTCCATGCCTGAACGGGATTCGAACCCGAGACCTTCGCAACGGAGAGCAATATTTCGATAAAAAATTAAACTCCGATTTTATTATTAAAGCCTTATCACACTAGAGTTATTATTCAAGTCTAAACTTGGAAAATTAAAGTCTTTGCATTCGAATCGAAGTCTTGTGCGTGTGATAGTATGAAGAAAAAACCTAGGTTTTGAAGACCAGGCAAATGAAACAGGATACAATTTCTCGGTCTTTTTACCCAGGTCTTACAGCTGACGCGTCTTTGTCTTTTGTTTATGTCAAAATATAACTGTCCACTGTCATAATTTCACGATGTGCGCATGGGTAAACAAACAATTTCCAAGTCTTAACTAATATTCAAATACCGTGTGATATGTCAAAACCTGAAGACTTGGATCCTGAAAAAAAACCTACAAAAATAAGACTTGGATAGCGTTCTAGTGTGATAAGGCCTTTAGCTATCTTAATTTTGTTCTTAATACTAAAAACTTATTATTGTCTTTATAAAAGGCATAACAGGCCTTATAAGACAATGTTCTCGCAAAATATATCGATTAAAATTTATTTTTTATCCTGTTCGCAGAAGATAGTACAGGCCAAGCGCGCCGAACTGCGTGAAACCGCAAAATTTAAATTTTTAACAACTATTTTTTGGTGGATCATTAGCTATAATTTTAATGTCGTACTGTACAAATGATTCAAACATATATGAATTTTTTTAGCGCTGAGATTATTTTCGTTATGGCTTCAGACAGCTAAGGTGCTTTTAAGTTAAATGTCTTTAGGGCTTTACAGCTTTTTTTTTTTTTGTTAGCAAAATTAACATAAATGTTTATTGTTATTCTATCGGAATCTGTGGTTTTTATTTTTATGTTGTTTATGCTTTCGTGCAATATACAAATAAACTGATTTATAATTCAAATAAAATAATGGTTTTATTTTTTATGAAACATCCTTTAATTCCTCTCCGTAATTTTTCCCGTATTAAAACTTCAATCCTCTCCTATTTTTTTGCTAGTATAAATATACGATAAATTTTTTTCTCACACTTATTTTACTGGATACATTATATTTGCTGTGTAGTTACGTCGCTGTGTTTGATTTGTGGCTATAGCTGCTTTCCAGGCGCGTGATATTCGTACTCAATCAAGCAGTTAAGTGTTAAGTACTCAAGAGCGTTAAGCTGCATTCAGAGCTCAGTAAATTAACAAGCTGTGCGTTATGGATAGTTTTTAAACGAGTGCAATTGGTATGATCGGACAAGCTCGTACTATATCGCTCAACAATAGTATAGCAACGACAATGCACGAGCATGTCCGATCATACCAAATGACCTCGTTTAAAATTTATCCATAGCGTACAACGTGTTGATTTACAGAGCTCTGAATGCAGCTTAACAGTTAAGCTTCAGATGAACCACTAATCGAGAGAGTATCATACTCATGTAAAACATCTTACAGACATTGACAAAGAGATATACAAGGTGTGTAAATTAAGTAACCGGATTGGCAACATAGCGTTTGATCTGGCAACATTTGGGACGTGGGACTTGGAGGGCTGGCAGGTGAACATGTTATCCGCCTTCAGTACGATTTGGAACTCGCTAGAGTAATTTTGTTGTCCGTAGCAATTTTTTTTTGTGAAACAGTTTTTTCTAGTGCATTCTAAAAATGAATGACATTTCAAGCAACGGTGTGCTATCAGGTTTTGCTCCAGACTTGGGCACAGTGCAACAGAAACTTTTGCAAAACTTCAGCAAGGCTACGGAGACTGTTTTGTCAAAGACCCAGGTGTTTTGGTGGTTTAAGGCATTTTCAGAAGGAAGAGAGTTGATTGAAGATGAATCACGCAGCAGAAGGCCTTCATCTTTAAGAACCGATGAAAATGTCGACAGAATCAGAGATCTTGTGCGTTCAGATCGTCGGTTGACAGTCAGAATGATCGGGGAAGAGTGGAATTTGACTCACACTACCGTTCATCAGATTTTGACTAATGAGCCAATCAGATAATGTTACCTGCCACTTTATCTGAAAGTGGAAAGATCGTGCATAATATTCCATTGTTATTTAGTAATCTTCACACCCAAAATAATTGTATTTATTTGAAATTTAAAAGGTGTTTGGGAAAAATAAAATCCTTTTGGGTGAATATTAAAATCTGTTTGATATCTAAATAAAACTTTTTTGTATTTCGTTTATATTTGTACGTTTTTATAAACTTTTAAAACATATAATGCTCATAAATATTGGAATGTAAATAATAAAATATTTCTTAACATAGTTAACATCAACCCATTTTAGTACTTTTGTCGAAATTGCAGTCAGGATATAATTCCATTATTATTATATCTAAAAGGGAGTACGCTAGCTGAAATAAAAAAAAATAAAATTAAGTAAATTGTTTATAGATTCTTTAGTTACAGTAGAACTTGGTTATGTGAATTTTTAATCTAGATTTTTATCTACCTAAATCAAAATTAAAGTACTCCTGAGTTCAGTGGCGCACCCAGAGGGGGCCTGCCCCCTCAAGAAAGAAGAACCTTTTTTTTTTGATCACCACTTGTATTTCAGAAGTGCGGACCTTTTTTTTTAGGATTATCACTTGTATTTCAGAAGTGAAGACTTTTTTAGCTTATCACTTTTATTTCAGGAGTGAGGACCTTTTTTTAAGATCATCACTTGTATTTCATAAATGAGGACCCTTTTTGATCCGTATAGTTATGACAGTTTGTAAACATACACTACATGAGATAGGAACCTGCAGTTGGAATTTTTGAAATCCCGAGGTCCTGAAGGGCTTTAGGACATAATATAAAACAACCAAACAAAATAAAAAAAAAAATCTGAAATTTTTCAATTTTTGATTTAAATTTTAAAAACTCAAAAACAATAAAATATATGGGCCAGGCGGTTTGAATTTTTGAAATATACAGACTTTTTCTTACCTAGATAAAAATAGGGCCCTTCTTAGTTAAAGCCTTTTTGATCTGTATAATTTTGAAAATTTGTAATACCGTTTTTTTGAAAGACCGTATCTCAAAATCTACAAGAGATAGAGACCTGCGGTTGGAAATTTTGAAATCCTGAGGTTCTAAAGGTCCTTAGGACTCATTTTGAAGCAACTCCCAAACAAAATTTTTTTTTGCGAAATTTATAATTTTTCATTTTTTTTTAAATTTCAAATAATCCTAACTTTGGAACAATTAAATATAGAGAACTGCGGTTTGAATTTTTGAAATCTTCATATATTGTTTAGTCTAGAAAAAAATTGGGGCCTTAATAATTCAACTATTACAATAAATACGAATCGTCAGAGAAAACCTTTAAAAATGGTCAAAAACGAAAAAATCGTAAGGGGTACCCCTTACGATTTTTTCTGAGCAAAATTTTTTTCTCTCTGATTTACTTCAAAATGTGTATATTTATGTATTTTGAGTCGTAGACCTCAAAAATAATCTCTATTACAAGCTACGGTTTACCGTTTTTGAATAAATTTAAAAAAAAGACAGAAAATTGCCATGTTTCAAAAAATACGTATGAGAGGGAAATTTAAATATATTTTTTATACTCCCCACCCTAAAACTGGTCTAAATACAAAAAAAGGTGATATTTGCGCGAATATATAGAATATAATTAAATCACATGCCACCAGTGCTTACTATTCACATAACCGAACATCTACTGTATATTTTTGTTAAGTTACCTGTTTATTAAGTTGGGGACACTGCACTATTTCTAAAAGCGTAGCTAATCCCTTATTTACTTCTATTCCTAACCAGTAGGAAATCAAACCTCTTTTCATTTTTGCTACATTACTAAATGCTATTAATTTTCTTTGTTCTAATTCTTGTTTAGTCGGTGGGGTAAATTTTTGAACAAATAATACATCTAAAAACAAAATTTTATTACACAAATGAGAACACCTATTATGTATTTAATAATTAATCACTTAATAACTACTTAAAATTGTCGAAGCACTAGGAAAAGGACGGCCAGGAAATGTTTCACAAAACAAATCACTTATCTTAAACTAAAATTACTGTTGGACTACTTCATTAATTAAACTCATTTCTGAGTAGTATACATTTTAGAACTTTCGCTTTTAAACAAGTTACTACGGTCACCATGGCGTAGTGGTTAGTGCACTGACTTCTAGGCCATGAGGGCTCGGGTTCGAATCCCGGTTATGGCATGGAATTTTTCAATGAATAAAATGCATCTGGATAATGGCCTCAGTAGTTAAGTCCAAAAATTAAAAAAAAAAAAAAAAAAAAACTAGTTACTATAGTTACTATGATGACTATAGTATCTATTATTCATTACTTAGTTCCGTGCGGAACTATATTTTGAAATCTAGTGAATTTTAACGGTTGATTGAAGATATTGATTATTTTGTTTAGCAAAAATCCACTTCGATCGGTAAAAAGTGAACTGACAAAATAAAAATTCCATTTAGTTCCGCACGAAGCTATAAACGAATGGTTAATGTTCCGTATGAGTCCACCAGAACTAGGCTGTATGCTTAGAATGAAGTATATTATAACGTTAGAAAACGAGAAGGCATGGTCGTAAGAGTGGGGAGCCAATAGTAATCATTCATACTTCTGTAGTTGGCAGAGAAATACGCGTTTTTAACATGACGATACGTCCGAATATAACTGATATTTGTGGAACTCTTTATGAAGATAATGTTTTTCAAAATATGTATACTATAAATCCCATTGAAAACAGGTAAAAATTCCTTATAAGTACCTGTTTATATACGTCTATCCCGTTTCAGTTTTTTCTGTCCAAAATTTCTGCTACCTAAACCGAACCTAATTAGTTTTATCATTGATTGTTTGTATATAGTGAACATATATAAATGCTTTATACAGTTTTAATACATTTACATAATTTAGGATCTATGCATGCGACGAAAAACGGAATGTTCTATTTCAGACATAAAATTGGTAGGTCGGAATATATTGATATTTTTGAGGATTCTCTCTTTTAATAAAGTTAATGTTTTTCAAAATATGTATATTATAAATCTTATTTAAACCATTTAAATGTGACTTTAAGTGTATAAATACGGAAATTTTATTATTCAAGTTTTTCTTTAAAAACATTAATACGTGCTAAATGTTAACAAACACTTATTAAATAATTTCTTGGGTTTTAGAACAGATAACTATCAAGTACTTATTTAGATTTCAGTTTTGAATAAAAATATTGGAAAAGATATAAAAATGTTGTCTTGAAAGAAAGGGGCGGCGCTTCGCCAGGGCCAAATCTCATTCTAACTAGCATACGCGTTTTCTCCGACGAATTGTTTGTGATGGACTTATACGAAACATGAATAATAACGATATTAGTAGCGAAAAGGTTGTAGGAATGGATATATTAAATTATTACCTTTTAACAGATGGATTAAGTAAGCCAATGTGTGTTGATTTAGATTGGATTTAATCTGATGTTCAATAATAATCCGAGCAAAATAATCCACTGCATCATGTGCTACATTACATATGGCTAAAAATAATCTTAACACTCCTTGTGGAGCATGGAAAATATTACTTACTAAAAACAAAATTATTAATTAAATAAAAGAATATTTTATTTCATAATTTAACTTACGTAAGTACGAAGAACATTGTATAATATCACAAGGGCTAAAAGTCATATGAGTATAAATAGATTCGGTGGGAAATGGTACTCCAAAATTATCTCCAAAGATGGAGCTTTTAATATTTCTTGTCTCTGCATGTGTTTCAATCACTATTCCTGTATCAGCTTCTTCTCCAACATCAGGTGATTCAAATTTACTAAAAAATAAAATAATCAAAAAACATTTTCATATATTTAACAGTCAAGTTTAAAGTTTCTCGGACTACTGCTATTCGCATTACTCATTTCGTAACTTGACCAGAAATTGTAAATAGAAGAGGAGTTATTCTTCAAGGCGACAATGCCTGACCTCATTCATCAAAAAAATTTACGTGAAGTGTGAATTTTCACACATTTCTGGGTTTTGCAGGTATTTAGTAACTGAATGATGATTATTAGGGATGCCAAAACTAATTTTATGTCAAAATATTTTTTTATGAATATTAATTCGAATGCCTAATACCATTATTTAAGTTTCTAAATATGTGCAGTAATTTTTTTATATAACAAGGTTCATTAAGATTTTGAAAATTGCGCCTATGGCTTCCATTGGTTTCTTAAATCATAAGCCCCGCCCTCTGATTTCGTCAAACAGAATTAAATTATAATTTCAACACTTCCCACTGGTTATTAAATTTACGCTTTTAAAAATTAAATGCAACATTTACCAAAATATAACTAGAATTTGAACAAAATAATTTAAGCAAAATAAAAATGCAAAAAAAAAAACAGAAAAAATAAAATTAACAAGGATTCGAACCCTAGTTTGCAAATTAAGTTACATTATTAAGCGCAAGACATAACCAACTACGCTACTAGAGCTACTGAATTGGTGTGTTACATAGCGAATTAAATATTTAACATATTTTAGTTAAAAACACAAAAAATGCGTTCTTTTCCGAAAACACAATTTTTGCACAATTTTGGCAAAAATCGCTTCAAAATAATTTAATATGCAAAAATAAAAATTTGATCGTTAATCCACGTACCAAGGGCTTTCATTTGATATCCTACACAGAATTATAAAAAAATATTTTTTTTTTCGATGAGCACATATTTGTTTATATTTTTAGGGGGATATGTTTTTTAGATGTTTTAGTATTTTTCCTATGTGCGGGTCAAAGAGTTGTATAAGCATGCCAAATTTCAACTCTCTAGGTTTAGTCGTTTGGCTACAATTTTTACCGACAGACGACAAAATGACGGTATAAGGGTTTTTTGGTCATACCTACAAAACCCTAAAAAGACACGTGAAAAAAAATCCGAGCTTGATTGGGAGGTTCTAACACACCCACCCTACTCACCAGACATTTCCGACTATCAATTATTCCGGTCACTGGAACACTTTTTAAGAAACAAGACACTTATGTCGGGTTGCTAACGTAAGAGTTTTCTCTAACTCGAGTTAAAATCATTTGTTTTTATATGTTACAACATACAAAAACAATAGATTTTAACTTGAGTTAGGGATAATTCTTACTTTAGCAACCGGCCATTAGAGATATGACAAGAAATAACTACTTACGAATTTTAGCTGGAATATGCAAATATTATAAGAATTAAAAAATACCGTTTGTGTAAATTTTGGATTTGATGATTACGTCCATAAACCTATTATGTGTATCGAAATTGTCTGTTTTGAGTAGCGCGACCCCTAGTTTTATTTAATAATGTACTTACTTTGTTTTTGATTTTTCACTTTCAGTAGACAGTAAGAAAGTACTCATAAACGAATCAAGATGTTGTCCTTTTTCCTTTCTTAGTTTATGTGCAACTGATTGATAGATATTGCCTAAATCACTAACAAGAGGCATGCTTGTATCGGCTAGTAACGTAAAATTCTGTTCGGTCGTCAAAAATGTGTGCAATAGATCACTACCTCTTAACGATGGTTTTTGGAGAAGTTTTTGCAAAAATTCTTCATATTTCTGTCTTCGAGTTTCAACTGGAGTAGATGATCTATATTTAAAAAAGAGATTTAATAATAGTTTATAATTATATATTATTTTAAAATACCTTCTAGATGGAAGAGGAGAGTCACAGATTTCATTTTCTCCGTGAAATTCTACGAGTTTTATTTTTAAAGTATAAAAATCTTGATCGTGTCTCTGAACAGTCCAAGATCGTTCATGTTCGGAACAAGCGTCTATTCTTTTTACATTTATATGAAATATAACGATTGCTTTAGGACCAGGTACCTACAAAAATTTTAGGAGTATTAAATAAAAACACCTGTACCTGGTCAATTAAACACCCTATATAAAGCAACAATTTATTATAGGCTATTTTACATTAAAGTTCAAAAACATAGGATCGATGTTAGCAGGCAATGGATAATAAAAAGCGGAAATAATAGAAAAAAAAAATACAAGCCGTTTTTGCGATCAACAGAAAATTAGCAAATAATGAGGTATCCAAAGCAAAGCTGAAAGTTTTCGATTCAATATTTGTTCCATAATGTACTGCAGCGAAACCTGGACACTAAAAAAGATGAAGCAAAGCAAAATATAGGCAACGGAGATGAGGTTCTTATAAGTGAGGGAGATGAGGCGAAGGAGTCAAATTAAAACAAGATTTTTTTCTTTTAATTATCAGTTTAAAGGATTCCACACACCAAAGCGGCCGCGGTAGCGATACGACTAGCGATCAGGTCTCCTCACACTAACGCGGTGGGAGTGGCGGTAGCGGTAGCGATCAGTTAGTGAATCACGGTATATAGTTGTATGATAATATTGATTGCGAGAATACAATAGAATAATTAATTGTATGTAGAGGAAAAATAATAATCTACTCACAGTGTGTTTCAAACGGTTAGGCGGAACTAAATGGGAATTTCGTTCTTTTAGGTTGGAAAAGGGACCTTGCTTGGGATATTTCATTTTTCACGTTGGAATATCAAAACTTTAAATTCCAACAATGAAACCATGGAAACGAATGACATATGGCAAACTTAAATTAATTTTCTTACATATTTTAATGACAAAAAATAAATAAATGGGATATTTGTATTAAGAATGACACAAAAAATCAAAATATAAAGAAAATGACATTTTAAAATGATATTAACCTTAACCAAAAAATGTTTGTTGCAAGTATGATTTACAAAGCTTAAACAAAACGGCTGAAAAGCATGATCTAAACGATGAAAGTAACTAGTTTGCAAAATCTAGTTCCGCCTAACCGTTTGGAACAGACTTTACTATCAATTTCCAAAACTTTTCCTATTTCGTTCCACACTTTATTTGTTTTCCTAATATTCTTGTAATCAGGATGTGCTAAGTCATACAAAATTAAATGATCCTTTACTGATCTATGATTTTTTCTGTTAAATTATCTATTTTCGACACTATTTTCTTAAATATATTCACTCTGTGGTATATAAACAATGAATATCGCGCGGCCTAACGCAACTTGTCGAGTTCGGCCGCCAGTGTTTGGTGATCGCTAGACTGAACGCTGCATTCGGTGGCGTTCTCAGATAGCTGAACGCTTGTATTTGCGTGGTCTCATTGTATTATATAGGTTGCGTTAGGCCGCCGCCGTATCGCTACCGCGGCCGCTTTGGTGTGTGGAATCCTTAAGGCCCGGTATTTCCAACCATAGATAAAATTGACTATCTATGGGGTAAGTTGTTATCAAGGGAATAAACGATTTTTTGCGTATTTAACGCCACTAATACCAAACGTAACGCTACTAATACCAACATAAAAAAAAACATCGTAAAACATTATTATCAATCAGAATAGCTACATTCCAAACGTTTAGGCGAAACCATCTGGATTTTTTATTTTTGTATGAGCAGATTTTTTAATTTGTTATGAGCACTTCTTTTATGGTGTGAAGTAGGCTTTTGCTAAACAAAATTATCAAAAGCGTCAATTAATCTGTAAAAGTAACTAGAATTGAAAATCTAGTTCCACCTAAACCAAAGAAACAGACTTTATCTACGGGATAAGTAGAGTGGGAAATACAGAAAACAATTTATCTTAGTGGATATCAAGACAATAATATAATCCCACTAATAGTTATTCTTATAGATAACAGCAAGGCGGAAATACCAGGCCAAAGTTAAGAAAATTTATATGTAATAAAAAACTGTTCATGGTCTTAGGATTAGGAGCACGTTGGTGTAAATCAGACTTTCGTAAAATAAAGAATTCTAAGTATTTATGTTTTTAGGGAATTATTGCCATATAATTTTAAATATTTTGCTTGATTTTAGTTATTAAAAAAAAAAAAAAAAATCCGCATGAGTAAAAAGTTTGAAAAACTGGCATAAAGACTCAAACATCGACACTAATAGACACTGGTAAAAGTGGAAGGATTAAGTAAGATTTAAATTAAAATTTCAAGCAAAGCAATTTGTTAAAAACATTCGCAATTTTTAATAATTTTTTAAAAACTGTTTTGTTCTTACATGATGATACGTGGTCCTACAATAAATTCTTACGTGTTCAATTTGGCTGATTGCGACTCTCCAAGCACTCAGATCTCTATAGATGTTTGTCTCGATGAATAGCGAAGGCACAGTTTCAAAAGACTGCGTTTCAGCATGGTATACTGCTCCATCAATAGGTTGAGGTGTCTTCAAAGCGCCTTTTATTCGATGAAATCCACTACTTATTTTTGAAACTGTGCCCTGATTGGTGTCTGAACCTCTTTTATTCCTACAGAAATATATAACAATTTTAAAATTGTATGTGGATAATTAAATTAAAAATAAATTATAATTAAAATATGTATTAACATTGTAATTATGTAGAAGTGAACACTTCGCTGGGCCTGTCTTGTTTGTGTTGCGATCAAAATAAAATAAAATAAAATAAAATAAAATAAAGGATGAAAATGCTTCGAATAACTGTATGGTCCAGTGACGAACAACCTGTTTGCCAGCAGAATAAAATCAAATTTTACAAAAATCTTTTTTTGTCAAAGTAGCGTAAAATAAAAATGCAAACTTCCAGAAGTTCTCTCTTCTACACTGATGTTTAAGTTCGGATGTTAAAGTGAAGGTGAGTTAAAGTGTTGGTGTGAAAGCGTGTGGCCAAGGTGTAAGTCCAGCACACTTTAATACGCAGATCTGCGTGTTAAACATCGTCCGCATTGCCAACATAATTTCTATTATAAAAAAATACTGTTTGAATTTGTGCTGTCAACATTTTATATTATCATAAACAAGAATACTGTATTATATCGACGTTATAAGAAATTTATACTTATTGTTATAATAAAATTATTTATTTTAATAATGTGTTTAATAAAATATAGAGCTACAATAATTGAGATAAAATGTATCGACTTATATGTTAATACTGGTGTAATATATTCTTTATTGTAGTGTCTTTATTGTAGAATGAAATGAAATATTCATATTTGTTTATAATAATTCAAAATGTGCGTCTGCACGGACAGTTCAAAAACTAGTCATTTCCTGACGGTAACTTAAGAACAAAATTACTGTAGCAGATGACAGCACCGGAGATTTAAACATCAAGTGTGAGAGCAAACATCGATGAACTTTAAATTCACTTGTCCTCAAGTTCTAGTGTTAAAAGGGTATAAGTTTGTTGAAAGATCCAAGGTATATTATTAAATACAGTCGCACTAAGAGATTTTACGACGCTGTCAAGAATCATTTCTTGTTACCCTTTCGCTAACGTTTTTATTCCCTTTTCACAAAAATTGAGTTTCGTCACGCCCTCTTAAGTGACTCCCTACCAAACCATCACAGATGCGGGATAAAGACCTATTTCAACCCTCTGAAAAAGTCGACTTGCTTCTAGAGATGGCCGAGCATAAATCTATTTTTTTTTTAAATTTTATCTTATTCGACAGTAAAAAAAATTTCGTCTGTAAAAAGGATTTGTCTCTGCAAAATTATAACAGTATTTATGGCACTATAGACTTTATACATATTTTGACGCGATTTATACAAAATATAGAATTATAGACGTTTCGCGCACAGTTTTGGGCTTCTGTTGTTCGTTACTGGTAAAAAAAGCATTCTCCTGTCCAATAATAAAGTTTATAAAACAGAAATAATAAGAATAAAATACTGATTGAGGATTAATATATCATACCTAGTCTTCACAGGTGATCCAGGTACTTGCAAAGAACATCTTAACGCATAATAAGTATACCACAATTATTAAATCAAAATATTTATTATATTTACCTGTTTCCTGCTAATTTTGTGTATTGTGATGAAACTCTTGGTCCACAAACCAATTTATAAAACTATAAAATAAAAAACAATTTTAGTGCTGAAACTACTATAACTATTACCCTTTTACACTAGAACTTAATAGATTTGTGAGGACAGTTAAAAACTGGTAACGTTGTGACGTTAAGTAAAGATTAAAATTGCCATAGGAGATGGCAACACCAGCGATTTAAAGATCTAGTGTGACTGCAAACCGATCTTAAATATTACTGAACTTCAAGTTCCCATATCTTAAAAGTTCTAGTGTGAAAAGGGTATGAAAGATTCAATTACCTCTTCGCTGTGATAGAAAATAGGTAACCATTGATTCTCTAGAACACTAAATGCAAAATCATAAGCTTTATAAAGTGGGGTTGATGTTCTTAATTTCGATATATTGTGGGCTCCGCTTTGTAGTAAATGCTGTAACCCTATTCGTATATCGGCTGGACAATCGATGGAATCGAAACTAGTTTCTTTCAGATATACTTCATATATTTGTGTTGCTTCTATATGTAACTTTTCGAGTTCTATCTTTGAGAGTTCAGGAGTTAGTAATTTTTTATTGAATTCCTCTAAAAAAAAGTTATTTATTGTTTTTATTTAGAATAGGATAAAATTTGTCATTGTCTAAAAATCGATTAAAACAATGAAATTATAGTAAAATTGATTTCAAGCCACTTGAAATTTTTATAATGAATAGTTTACACATTAAATTAAATAAAAATAATAGTCAGCTGCCGACATAATGGGGTAAAGATCGTCAGTTACATCATTGATTACATTGTGAAATGCTTAGGCTAAATGCCCGCTCAGCAATTATAATCCCTCAGCTGACGGTCTTACCCCCATTGTGCAAACAGCTGATTGTTGTTTTTATTATTCTAATTATATAATAAGTTCGATGTATAAGTTTCATTGAATTTGAAATGACTTTACATTAGAATGACCATTTTCTTAAGGCAATCCGGGACGGAGCAAAAAAAAAAGGTCTTCACATCCCAAATCCAAGTGAAGAGCAAAAAAAAGGTCTTCACATTCCAAATCCAAGTGAAGAGCAAAAAAAAAGGTCCTCTCCCTCCAAATCCAAAATGCGGGGCCAAATGTTAAAATGCGGGACTTTTGCGGAACGCATCTTAACCCTTTCACTGCACCATACGCTTCGAAATTTCGTGCCGCTATGCGCACATATTTCGGTGATTGCGAGTTTATTCGTGTAGTTGGCGTGAACTTTTTGTGTAAATTTTTATGACATGTAAGGATGAATGATGGTATATGACTAATGTTGCGAAAAAATGTAATGTTAGTGAATGAATACAAGAATACAATCAAAAAGATTTTATTTAATCGATATAAATAAGTAGATATACCGAATGTAAGACCCTATCTAATTGAATTGAACGGCACAGCAACGTATACCAACGCAACGTGCTCGCAGGTACTTGAACTGTTTGGGGTACCCAGCAATAGTCGTGTTGAGCAGGGAACAATTTAAAACACGGCGCGAGTTAACTCGCTCGGAGATACGCTCCACACTTTTATTTATGAGTATATACGGTTGAAGCAGCGAAAGGGTTAATGCGGGACAAAATGTTAAAATGCGGGACGAATGGTCACCCTACTTTAAATCATTTTTTTGTTGTTGATTTTGCAGCTGACTTTTTTTATTATTATTATTATCACTTAAACAATAACTATGCAAATTTTCAAGTGGCTTGAAAAGACTTTTGGATATCTTTTTATTACAAGATGTACATTTTCTCACGACCAGCCCCACCATTTTTCTGGCGGCTGACGCTTGTTTCGATTATTAGCCATATCTAAAATAACAATTAAAAAAAAAATCGGGATGAAATGACCATAAAAATGCAACACTGCCTCCCGGACTATTATGGTGCGTAGAGTGAGTGAGAGAGAGAAAGAGTGATACATCAAAACTGTAAAAACGCAGCTGCTTGGTTTATGTGAGTACTACACTTGACTATCACTTTGTCTACTTGGTTATTGGCAAAAGCTCTCCAGACCCGCTGGGAAAAAGATTCACCATCGCTGGTCTAGGCTCAGTTCGCGATATCGAGCCTGATGATGCAGTTTTTGTTTTGATTAAAATTTTGTTTGTAGTAATTTTTTTCAAAAATGTGACACAATTTAGACATTAAAACTAACTATTTTGGCACAGAGGGAGTAGAAAAAATTATTAGAAACTTACCAACATCGAGACAAAATTGCAGTACATTCACAGGACCTTCTTCTTTCAAAAATTGCATAAAAGAATATAACATTTCTGGAGATTTTAATATTCTAGTCAGATCATGTCCAAGAGCTGCGTTCTTCATATCATCATAATTAGTAAAATTGCATAGAAAATCAACTTTATCATCGTTGTTATAAACAATTTTCGGATGGTGTTTTTTCTTATAATTCACCGTAATATTCAATAACAAATTCAATATATTTGGATCAGCTATTACATCCATTAATGGTAATAACACCCAACCAGCCATTATTTCACGAATTAAAAAATTATAATTCCGACATTTTAAATCTGCTTTCGGAATCATATGTGGTAATAAACAAGTTGTTAAATGTCTTAAATAATCTAATTCATTTTCTCTATTTGTTACCGCAGCATGTAATCTTTTTCCAAAATATTCCGCAGCTGTTTTTTCAATTGAGCTATTTTGTTTTTTCATATACTCTTGAATTTTTATGTAATCATGTATATGTCGAAGAGCACATGGTATTAATTTATTAGTTATTAATTTGCCGAGATCTATGTTGTTGTAACGATTTATTATTGTAGCCGATGCATAACGTAGTGAGACTCTTAGTTCGTTTATAAATGTGTCATCATCAGTTAAGTTTTTATACCATGACGTAATAAAATTTTCTAAGATTTTGTTGTAAAACTGAAAATAAAAATTTGTGAAATATTTTTTAGTTTTTAAATATACCTGCAAATACACATTTAACATATATTTTAATGACTTACATCTTCTGCGGCTTCATTTAGTTCACTTGTTATTTGAATTTCTTTCCATGGTTCTTTATTAATACTACTTTGATGTCTCGTACAATATAAATCATCACATATATTACAACCCTTCTCGTACTTTCTTTTTGGTGTTAAATGTCCATGGTAAATACTTGCTAGACGATGCAAACAAAATCCAACTTCATACTGATATTTAACGAGACAAAAACTAACAATACACCCAGATAAATAACATGACAGTATTATCACAGAAGCAAATATACTAAAAAGAATGATTTATTAATATTTGTTTAATAATATCACTTATTTATATTACCTAAAAAATATAGACAGTAGCAAAGACACAAAAATAATTAACAATACACATATTCTAGCTGTTTTATGACTCCAAACTAAAATTAATGCATTTGCAATTTCAGCAAAAATCATTTTTAATGTATTTACATCGCAAAAATAACTTAGTATATTTTTAAATAGGTTATAAATTTGACAGCTGTCACAATAGTTTCAGATTGAACGGCGTGTCGCTTATTTCGCCGGATACTCCCTCTTCTATTCGCTATTGCGCAGTGGTAAATTGAGCGTCAATTTGCAGATACGTTTAAAATTACTTGATTTAAAATAGTGATAGTGGTTGGTTGTGCAACACTTGTCTGTTTTAATTTTGTTTAAAATTTCGTGCAATAATAGAAATACGATAGTTTGTTGATTGTTTTTGGACTATTGTTTCAATGTTTAAACTCTAACAATCATGGTATTGTAAATTAAAGTGGTATATTGTTTTTAATTCATTTGTTTATGTATATTGTTGGAGGTTAATTTAATTATTACGTATTTCAAAATTTTTGTTGACAATGAGTATGCTCAAGTTATTTAGTTCTGTTACAAATTATTTCTCAAGAGAATCGCATCAAAAACCGGAGGTATTAGATTATTCTCAAGCTATAGAAGTACTCAGCAAACAAGATGATGATGAGCCTCCTCCAGAAGTTCCAGAAGAAGAAAAATTGAAGAACCATGAATGTTTTCGGCGAGTTGCAAAGGTAACATTTATTGATAACCATTGTATAACTTTACAAGGAGATTTATATTTTGACAACTGCACAGTACAAGGCCTGGAAATTGGTGATAGTGTTGTGTATTTAGGATATATGTTAAATGATGAAATTAAAATAAGCAAGATCCTGGAGAAGGTTGACGAAGATTGGGCGGTATCAGTCGATGAAAAAACAAATCTGTTCGAAAGAACATTAGTTGTTAAAGTTGTAGCAAGAGAAGAACGAAAAATTCATATACAACCTGGTGATTTTGTGATTGATTTAAACAAAACAAGTTCAGAATTTGTTCCTATGGTAGGAGATTGGTTGAGTGCACAAGCTTTATTAGAAAAAGACGATACAGTATTAGATTTTTGTGGGAATATATTAGATATATTTGCCATAAACCCAGTTGCACCTCGAATGGTGGTTGGTGTTGTTAAAAAATGGTCTGACGATATAGGCATTGGTATTATTAACACAGATATATATTTTACAAAAGATGCTTGTTGTCCCGGGTATATTCCGGAGATCAGTGATAGAGTTAGCGCACAAATTGTTGAGAGCGATCAGCTCCATTTACACTGGCGAGCTATTAACGTAGTTCCAGAAGAGGAAACAACAACCACAATTGGACTCGATAAAATTCCACAAGATCCTCGTATTTTAGAATTATTAAAAAATAAAAATGGTATTGAAATTTCCGATGAAATACAAGTTAGTTTCAAAAAACTTGGGGAACAAAAATCTATAGTGATTAACGTATATAATAAATCAGAGGATGTACATAAAATCATTAAAGGTTATTTTAAAAACCATAATAAAGACGAATCACAAATTAAGTTACAAAGCCCAACGTTGGACAACGGTGTTTTAGTAGAACCAGAAGATAAATTAACAGTAAGATTTGCATGTCGTGCAAGACATATGGGCGTTACAAAAGAATTATTTGTCTTCATGTTCGAAGGATTTGAAATAGCACGTTGGATATCTATTCAAGTTATCGGTGAATTTGAACTGAAAAATAAAAGTAGTTTTGTTCCACCTAAAAATAAAAAAGAAGTTGTTCGAAATGCTAAATCAGCAATCTTAAATACAGACGGTAATGATATTTTATTAGGACAAAAACCAGTACGTCCACCATCATTTATAACGAATAAACTTCCAATGTATGACATTCCAAGTAGATTGACCGAAAACTTATTCAACGAAATGCAAAGATATCAATACATTGGAGAAATTCCAATTGAAAAGGTTGCTCCGTGTTTGGCACATAACTTAAATATCCAATCATATTCAGACAGATTTCATAGTTTAGTTTATTTGGAAGAATTGTCGTTGCAAATTAATATGCATAAATACGATATGCCTAGAGCTTGCTTTATTAAAGACGGTGAATATTTAATGCTCGAAGTGCCAGACCTAAGTGAAAGAAGACCATCTGTGATATTAGGTGATAAAGTTATTGCGTATAATCCATTGAATAAGAATGTAAAACTCGAAGGTTTTGTACATAAAACAGGAGCTAAGCACGTTTACTTAAAATTCCATCAAAACGTTCATGATACGTACGATGGTCAAGATTATACTGTTGAATTTCAGTCATCCCGTACAAATTTTAGAAGATACCATCAAGCTATCGATTTAGCAATTCGTAATTTGGGTAGAGATTTCTTATTCCCAAATCATGTTAAATTGAAGGAGCCTCAAATTGTTTTTGAAATTGATGACGACTCTCAAACACATAAAACTGCTAAACTAATTGATATGATACATACAGCTAAAAAGAGATCATCAAAAAGTCCTGAAAAAAAATTAAAAAATTACAGTTCAACCGTTGAATCAGATGAAAAATCTTCTTCAAGTTCCTCAGAAAAATCTTTTAAACCTCGAAAACAAACAGAACCATTAGTATTAAAATGGTTTGATAAAAAATTAAATATGTACCAACGTCGAGCTGTAGAAAATATATTAAAGGGGGAGGCTCGTCCGTTACCATATTTCATCTTCGGACCACCAGGTACCGGAAAAACAGTCACATTAATCGAAACGATATTACAAATCACACGTCTAATTCCATACAGTCGTATCTTAGTAGTTGCACCATCAAACAGCGCTGCAGATCTTATAGCTCTCCGTTTATTAGACTCTAATGTCTTATATCCTGGTGAAATGGTACGAATGATTGCTTTCCGTTGTATTGCTGAGAGTAATCTATCGGAGAGATTAGCACCGTATTATGTAACGGGTGATATATCAAGAGAAGGTAGTAGGGAAGCTAGAAATGCTGAAAATATGGGGATACGGATTGGAATGCAAGCTTCTGTTTTGGGGAGACATCGGGTTACGATTGGAACTTGTATGGTTATTGGAAATATCTATACCATGGGACTACCGAGAGGACACTTTACTCATATACTCATCGATGAAGGAGGACAGGCTACGGAACCAGAGATCTTAATTCCTTTATGCTTGTTGGATGTCAAGTCTGCCCAAACAGTATTAGCAGGTAAGATTTAATTTTTTTACTAATGAATCTGTCTACGTTATGCTCTTTTTAAAGTATATAATATCATTGAAAAGTGTTTCTTTGATTAATTTAATAAAAATAAATTTGATATTTAAAGGTAAAAAGTTCTTAAATGAAATAATTAATAAACTTTCACAAGAATATTTATTATTTAGCTTCAATAATATTATTGTAACTTTGAAAATTATTAATGCCGAACTGCGCTATAATATTTCTTGTATACATTTTTGGTATAGAGCAGATAATAAGAGATATTTCAAGATATTTGTTAGCATTCTTTGGTCACTTCTTAAATATTAATCCAGCTGAAAAAAAGCATAGAGAAAAAAATGTTTAAAGCATAGAGAAAAAAATATTTCCTTATACTGTATTTGTTATATAGGTTTTTACTGTTAAGTCAATAATAAATAAGATATTTTAAAGTTTAGAGATAAGATACGTGTTTAAATTGCCCTTCGAATAAAAATTTTGAGATGCCATATAACTATAGTGACGATATTTTTTTAGAAACGATAAAGGACGGAGGTTGCTGGTTAAAATATAAAAACAGTTTGTATTTATTTATAAATAAAGGTTGAAGAATAAAATTAAGATAAATTTATTTCAAAATTATTTTCATATAAAAATAAAATTAAATTTTATTTAAAATTCCTATATTTTTCTTGTCAGATAAATGCTAAAAACATAATAAATATTTGACTGGCGTAGCGTAGTGGTAAACACGTGACCTGCGTTGCTAAGTCGGGTTCAAATCCTGTTCAGGCATGGAATTTTCAACACAAAAAATTAGAACTGTCCTGGCTAATTGCGTTAGAAGCAAAGGCCAAAAACGTGAAAAAAATTGTAAAAAATGTAAAATTCCTATATTTTTCATATCATAGTTACATGCTTCTACTGTGTCACTTTTTACTTGCGTTTTTCGCTGTTCCACATATTGATTATAACTGAAAATATTCACTGGGCCAAATTCAGTAATATTTGAAATATGTTGAAAACATATTTGTTTGTCCTTAAAATAATTAAATATTCAAACCAGGGCTTCGAACCGGAATTGAACCGAAAATCTAAAATAACCGTTATTTTTGTCGGAACGAAACCCAGAGCTGAACCGAAAAAAATATCGGTTTATTTCGGTTCAGGTAATGTTTAGGGGAGTGAATATAAAATACATTTTATTTAAGATTATTTTTTAAACTGATGAGCAGAAAAAAAATCGTATTTTTTCAAACTAATAAGTAAATAAAATTGCGCTTCTATTATTTCGGAGGGGGGGAGGGTTGAATGCCCAGAAACCCACCCCCTGGCAGCGGCCTTGGTATGATTATTACAAAATAAGGAATAAAATGTTCTTCTAAATTATAGTAGAAAATAATTTTCTAATACAAATAAAAGCTTTTAAAAATTTATCACTCGGAACTGAACCAAAATCGAAACAAAAAACGTTATTTTTGCTAAAACGAAAACCGGAATCGAACTTATATACATATATATTTTTTAATTGAACCGGAACAAAAACCGAATTGAATAAAAAAAGTTTGAAGCACTGATTTAAATCCAATTATATCAGCAGGTTATTTTATATTTTTGTTGCCATTCCTCAAGTTTTTATTAGTAATATATTTTTTAATAAAGTAAATTTCATTAAATAATTAACCATCAGTATTAATTTTTTTTTTATTGATATAAACGGAACGTTTTCCTCAACAATCGCCCACACGAAATTTTCCTAGTAGGATCCAATCGAATTCTTTAATTCTGCAAACGCTATGTCTCGGTGATTCCAAAATTAAATTTCTGTAATTTAAATGACCAAAAAAAAGGACAAAAGTGAGTTTTTAAGAAATAAATCTCAAGGACAACGCTCGAAAATAACGGACTGTTCTCTAAAAGGACGTATAGTTACCGTACATAAACTATGATCATAGTAACTAAATTTGTTACTATGAGCAAGGTCAGTTACTATCATGAATGAAAGTCATTATACTTTTATAATATTATTCTTGTCGTAACGTTACTACACAGTAACTTTTTACAGAATTGATCTGATAGGCTCGATGTTGGAATTCTGGTTTTGTTATACATCATACCGAATTTCGTGAAAATATGGCAACTTGTGTGAATTTAGTACAGATACAATTTATTTTGGTTTATATCGTCTTATAATTATGTAAAACATCTAGAAACAAAATCTGGAGACGAGGAAAAACATCTTTCCAATTTTATTTGTGTAGAAATTATATCAAATTAGGTAAAAAACAGCATATTTTACAGCACCTTCATTTAAAATTTTAGTTCTCTCCCTGAAAATATCTTATCTATTATATTACATCAGAAATATCTTAAAACAAATATTGAAAACAAACATAGGTGCACGTGTAAGAATTATGGTTGGGAATCGTTGCTTTACAAACACCGGTTGGTCATAAACGGAGATATGCATAACAATACATACTATAAATGTAATAACAACAAATAATAAAACAGATGTTATTCTTGCAAGCCATAAAATAAACATTCTCATATGTAGATAACAAAACATCTTGTATTGTTGAATTTAAATAATATATCTGATTCCTAGAATTATTTCAAACGGTTTGTTATCGTCAGCCGCACGTGCAATGTTTGTTGAAGTGCGTTAAAATTATTCTGCGCTTGCGTCCGATGATAATAAACCGTTCGAAAGTAAAAAATAGCGGGATCCCAGTAAACAGCAGGGCTTGTGATTGGATTTTTTTTTACAAATCACTATCCTATTTTATTATTTGTATTTGAATAAATAGAATTTGTTGTATAATTTCTTTGTCTGTAATTGTAATACGTAATAATTTACGCTGCGTTAAGTCTTTACCTTCCTTTCGCATAACTATCTGTAGAAACTATGCCTTATCATTGTTGACTTTTTGATTATGTAAACGGGTCTTCAACACATTTCCGCTATGCCTTTAAACGTTATTTTTACCCATTTTGTTTGCTCTTCACCCGCCTACGGATGTTTATCTTATCTAGTAATTACCGTGTCGTTTAAAAAAAAAAAAGAAACCTGAAATACGATATAGAATAAAGAAATATGAGTTTACTGTTTAGAACATTTAGTTTGATACTGCGTTTTTAATTATTCACAGTATAGTATTTCGTCAATTTTATGTAATACCTCAACATCCGATATATTTAGTTGGAAATAGTTTTGTTAGAAATTTCAATAAGATTATTTTTTCATTATTTTTTCGAAATTTGTGATATTTTGGATCTTCGATAAAATGATTATTAAAAAAAAAATTATTTCTGCTACTTTAGCCCGCGGTTTACCTGTTTCACATACGAAACGAAATACAAAACGAATTGTCGTGACAAAAGCACAATATAATTATGTGCAACGCTACATAAAAATATCGATAATTAGGACCTTGCTTGAGCTAAAAAACCCAAGATATTTATGCAGTTGCGGCGCCAGCGGATGGTCCGATGGGGACTCTCCTAAAAACTGTTGCCCCCCCTTGTTATGCAGAATATTTGAAATAAAACTAAGGACCGGTTTCTGAGAGCTAATACAATACAGAGCTACAATAATTAAGGTAAAATGTATCGACTTTTGTATGTTAAGACAGTTGTAATATATTCTTGATTGTAGCAACTTTATTGTAGAATGGAATGAAATATCCGTATGTTTTTAATAATAATTCAAAATGAGATTACAAAACTAGTAATTTCCTGACGTTAACTTAAGAACATAATTACCGTAGCAAATGGCAGCACTGGAGATTTAAACATCTAGAGTGGAAACAAACCGATCTTTAACATCGGTGGATTTAAAGTTCACTCGTCTTAAACATCTAGTCAAAAGGGTATTAGTTGTTAATAAAATTAATAAGATTCTTATTAGTGACCAATAAGATTCGTATCGGCATTTTTCGATCTCTTTTTGATATTTTCTAAAACAAAAAAAAAAAAAAAATATACATATTGTAGATTTTTTTTTCTCGTATACTTATTGTAGAAATATTTTCTAAAGTATTGTATATAGCTTGTCCCCAATTTTTATATATATATATATATATAAATATGGCATAATCTATAAAATCAAATCAAGGGGATTTTTGATACCTTTTTTTTAAATATAAATACTTATGTATTAGAGATTAGTTGTACAAATAAGATGTAATGTAAAGTTTATAAGAAATGTATTTCCACTTATTCTAGTAATATTGGGAAAGTTTAAATCTAAATTAATAATAAAAAAATTGTTGGTCTCGTATTTGGTTTCTACAAGTTTCATATGATTATAAGACATTGGGTGAATTTTTGTCTGTCTGTCCGAGATTCACGCAAGAACGGCTGGACATATTTTCACGCAGAATTCAAACATAGGCTATAAGGCATTTAAAATTTTTTATTTTAGATGGTGTTAAAACGGTTTTTTAAAAAACTTATAATATTATTGACTTAACAGAAAAATATATAAAACAAAAATTGTTTATAGTAAGAAAACAAATCTATTGGTTCAATGCAGTTTTTCAGTTAGATGAATATTTGGGGAGTTACGGAGGACGATGTCCTCCGTAACTATTTGGCTACCAAACCGTTTGGCATTTTGGCTTCCTCAGAAAATTTCATTCTTCTGTTTCTAATTCTACAATTTCTTTTTACAGGGGATCCCTTACAGTTAGGTCCCTGTGTCTTCTCTCGTTTGAGTGAAGCGCATGGTCTGTCGGAATCATTCTTCGAGCGCCTTATTAATAGATTCCCGTATGTAAGGGACTCAGTTGGGTTCCCCGAGACCGGAGGCTACGATCCTAGACTAGTTACACGACTTGTCTACAACTACAGGTCTTTACCAGAAATATTGGCTCTTCCCAATAAATTATTTTACAACTCAGAACTTCAACCTACGGTAAGTAATTTGATGAACTTTACAGTTCCTAGCCACATTACTTTGAGACGCACTTTTGAACACGTTGTTACGTATTTTTGCCTTTTAAGGAATCCTTTACACGTTCTGCCCCACGTTTCCTCCGGTGGGTTATCAGTGTAGTAGAGCTGTGAACTATAGGTGGACACGTGGGGCTAAAAGTGTTTAAATTTATGGAAATCTGGTGCGATTGGGTATTATAACATGATTCAATAGATTATAACAATAATATAACTCGTATTATAAAATTGGTACTGGAAAGTCAGTGAATTGTAAAATATTAGGGTGCGTCTAATAGTTTGATCAGTGATTTTATGATTAACAAGTGATGCAGATGTATTTAATACAGATTTTTGAATTATAGATTTCTCCAGAAGAAAGTCTGCATGCCGATTTATTGAGACATTTGTCTGATATGTTACCTCGACGTGAATGTAACCTACCACCAGCTCTTGTCTTCCATGGAGTACGTGGAGAGAATTTCCAAACTCCTGATTCTCCATCATGGTTCAATTTATCAGAAGCTGCACAAGTTTTTTACTATGTTATTGATTTCTATGAACATGGAATCGAAGCAAAAGATATTGGTATCATAACACCATATATTAAACAGGTATGTTTTTAATATGTCATCATACTTTCTAGATCGTTATCTGTTTGCTATTGGGGTCATACAACCTCACCGTTTAAAGTCACTTCTGGAGTCTCACAAGGATCAAATTTAGGACTTCTTTTTTTAATATTTATTGATGACATTAATAATGTAATAGTCAGTGAACGACTAGTTTTTGCCGACCATCTCAAAAATGTTCGAACTATCTCTTCAAATGACTGCCACATTCTTCAAAACGACTTGGAAAATATCACTAATTGGTGCACCTTAAACAAACTTAACCTCAATCTTTCTAAATGCAAAATTCTGACATTTATACGAAAATGTAACCCCACTATTTTCCCCTATTTGATACTTAATCAGTTGCTTACTCGTTGCGAAAGTACCCTGGATCAAGGCATTGAGTTTGATAGTAGACGTACTTTTAACTCGCATGTAGATGCGATTTGTTCTTCCTATAAAATGCTAAGATTTATTATCAAAAACTCACGCACTTTTTCAAATATAAACGCTATCTTTACTACACTTTACTATGCATTCATTCGCTCTAAAATTGAATATTGTTGAATAGTATGGGATCCGGTTTATGAGATTCAAAAGAATTCCATTGAAAAAGTGCAACATAAATTCTTAAAGTTCATCTACTTCTAAGTTATGAGCCCCCCTTTCGATCTCTCATATAGTACTCTTCTTAATAATTTTTCCACCAAATCATTAAGTGAGTTATTTTTCTTTCAACAATTAAATTTCCACATCCCATCTTTCCGTACAAGGCATTCCTCACTTTTTTATCTTCCCCAGGCACATACCAATCTATTCCTTAAATCCCCATTGAACAGGATTACATATTATAAGCAGAATACAATAATTCAACTGTTCTAGAATTACTCATTCTTGTGTATTGTATTTTCTTATGTTTTATTGTTTTTAATTTTTAAGTTTTAATATTGTTAATTATGTTCCTGTCCGTTTTTGGCTATGCTGTTGGGACAGATGTATTAAATAAATAAATAAATAAATAACTAAATATGAAACTATACAAAAACGAAAAGATACGGTAGCAAACATTGCAGCTTGATGAGTCGATGAAAAAATACGGCGTATACTCAACCTTACGAGTGGTGTGGAAATAAGTATATTTTTCACGAATGCGCATTCACATAATATTTATTAGGATCAGTAAAATATGGAAAAAATATGTGTCAATTTTGCTGCCAACGCGAAAAGTATTTTTTTCAATGACTGCGCATGCTTTTTGCAAGTTTGCGCAATAATAGAGAATATTAAAAACAATTGTATATATTTGGAAATTAGCAGAATTGAAGTATAATAATATTTTTATATTAATTTGACGGCAAAAAGTACATTTTTCATGAATTCGAAAATTTTTCCAAATTTGCAACTCTCTAGCGACAAAACCATTTATTCCACATAAAAACTTACGAGAACTAAATTATAGAGAATTTCTTCTTCTTTAATTCATTGTAGACATATTTTTTTGTAATTTTGCCTTGGAACGGAAATATTTGTAAAAAAACATTTTTATGCACGTTTTTTTCGATGTTACGGCAAAAAATTGATTGCATAGCTCTGATTACAACTTAATTTTTATTTTCAGGGACAACAAGTTCGTGCACTGTTCATTGAGGGCAACAGAGACGTACCTAAAATTGGAAGTGTCGAAGAATTCCAAGGACAAGAATTCAAGATCATAATCCTAACTACAGTACGTTCAAATGAAGCTGGTGCTAAGAGTGACACTAAATACGGATTAGGTTTTATGGCAAGTCCTCGTAGATTAAATGTAGCTATTACTCGAGCTGAAGCTCTTCTTATTATTGTCGGTAACCCACATTTGTTGGTCACCGATAATTACTGGCGTAGTGTTTTAACTTACGCAATTAGTATCGGAGGGTATAGAGGTTGTGATTTACCAAGTTGTATGTATCGATCTAACACACTTGTTAATAATTAATGAAGATCGTATTGAAGAATAAGTAACAGTGTCAAAAACAAAGTGGTGTCACATTCTTTTTATTTCAAGAAACAAACTAGATTTGTTGTATTAAATTACACATTAGTCTGTTTGAAATTTTTATAGGGAAATAAATTTAACATCCCAGCGCCACGGCGGTCAATTTTTAACTTAGAAGATATTTCCCTATACATTTAAAAGAAATTCGTCTTGCTCCACCTTCGCATTTAACAGATTTGCATTTCTAATTTGTGCCATGATATGTCTTTTTAAAAATGTGACATCACTTTAGTTTTGTCCCTACAAAAGATTTTAGTGATTTTATTATTATTTACCAGTCACCAAAAAATTTAATTATTAATTTTAGTACTTTTAGTACGAAATACTTTTTCTCTTTTTTTTACCATTTATAATTTGTAACTGCTGGTACATGCAATGCTTTACGATGTTTGTTTTTGTTGCGCATAATATGTGGCATTTTTTCTCTGCGTTTCTAATTTTTAAGAAAAATGGTTGTGAATTAAAAGATATATAGTTACGTCTAACTTTACCATAAAAACTTGAATATACTGTAAACTCGTGTATATAGTGCATGCTTAATTTAGCCTGAAATTTTTTGAACTGCCTATGCCAGGTGTCTCAAACACGCGGGCCACTTTCGACCCATCTACAGAGCGATCAAGAAATCTTGTCCGTTATGCAATAGTTGACAGAAATATTTAGTTATCAAACTTATTTCCAAGTACATGTATACATAGGCGTACATTCTATTTTTATTACCTTATACGAATTGATTATTAAATGAGCACTATTTTTTTCTACACGCCAATGAGTTGACAACAGGTATTAAGTTAGGAACATATATTTTCGTTGTTTCTCGGGTGAGTTCGGGCAAACGCAATAATTTAATTGGTTCTTTGTTCGAGAGAACGAAGTAATCTGATTGGTTCTTTGCTAAATTAATATTTTCAGCTGTGAATTAGAATACAGTTTTGATATTTTTAAACTCATTGTTTACTGTTATGTAACTGACAAGAAATTATGATCGCACGGTATATATTTTATGTAGCCTGCTAAGATATAATTACAAATGCAATGTGATCCACTTGAAATGTGAGTTTATTAAACGGTCTGCACTGTCTTTTGTCAAATAAATTAATGGCACACTATAAACTAAATAATATTATGTACATATTGCAGTTATAGTCTAATATATTTAGAGTCAGACTTGTTTCACACGAATCTGTATTGCACTATACTATCTTGCGTAATCTTCAAAACGTGATCGTGATAAAAAAATCTAGTCTTCTAATTAATTCGTCTCTCTATCTAAACGCACGCTGTGTAGTCGATTCGAATGCGAACCTAATGGTCATTTGTACTACAATAATTTTTCTCAAGTTCTCTAAAACATTTTTAATTTCTATTTCTACCATTTCTATTTTAAAGTTTTACGAAATTGCAAATTTCGGCAGTGTTTGACTCGCTTACTATTAGCGAAAGTCTTATGTGGCACTCATAAATGAGTTTGAGACCCCTGGTTTATGGCAGAAAAGACAGTCGAGACGAGTTATTTCAGAAAATTTTAATTCTGCAGCTGAAATTCTTGATCTAAAAAAATTTAGATGCGATATACACCCTATTTGATCGTGTTCAATTGTGTATTGAAGTCGTTGGTGGTCATTTAGAACAATTATTGTGATTTTTTTAGTTATTACTTCGTTATTAAATGAATTTCTCAAATAAAACGTTGTTTATGAATATCTTGCATTTTTCTTTCAATATACGAGGTCTCAAAAGTAAGTTAAACTATTTTTTTTAATCCGTGTGGTTGGCGGGAAAAGTCTGGGAGTCTCAGGGAATTTACGTCTTGGTGTAGTGGCAGCACTGTAAAATTTATATGCGCGTGCGTCGATCGATCCGGCAGTCAGGCTCCAGCCACTATGGAGACTCCACTTGCACCTACCGCTGATTGCTAAGTACGTGGTGTTATTCGTTTTTTGATGGCAAACAATAAAAATGATACTGATATACATGCTACGGTGTCAATGACCCTTCGAAGATCTTCGACAACAGTCGAGGTGCGGGAGGTTGTTCATCGTGTAGTGTTGTTCGCCGTTCAATGAATGATTGGCGCCAACGAGAAATCATTGGCCTTGACATAACGTCTTCACCATAAACACTACATAACTCGTGATGAATTTCAGTAGCATTTTTATTTTTTGCCGTCAAAAAACAAATAACACCACGATCTTTGTAATGGGCGGTAGGAGCAAGTGTCCATAGTGACTGGAGCCTGACTGCCGGATCGATCGACGCATGCGCATAGATATTTTACAGTACTGCCACTAGACCCAGACGCAAATTCCCTGAGACTCCCAGACTTTTCCCGCCAACCCGACGGATTAAAAAAAAATAGTACTTACTTTTGAGACGACCTTTAGAGATTTTATAGTAAATTTTTTTAAGACGTTTAAATACAAAGTGATTTCTTTTGTGATGATATTTTTATTGCCTCTATAAAAATATTTTTTTCTTTTTCCTTACAAACGGACACGTTTTTAATTATGAATTCTTGTCTCAATCCTTTTTTGTTTTATATTAATGCTATTCATTTTGAATTTTATAATAAAGTCTATGTGATTTTTTGCAATTGAAATATCTTTATAGTTATTTGTTTAGAACAAAAAGAATACAGCTAAAAAGTTGACAATTTTCGAATGTTTTGTTTAACTTCTTCTGTTGAATTAACCTATGTACGCATCCCCCTTTTACTCCTAATGAGCAATATGTTTAGGAGAATCAGTTCACCGAGCAGCTGAACTGTTACGTCACAAGCTCTTTCTCATTTTAAACAGACTCTACGGAATTGTTAAGCAACTATGTTGTATTTCTTCCATGAAAGTATTTTTTCTGCTTTTTTTGTTAAAACAAATCTTTAACCGATTTTAATATCGGATTCTCAAATATTATCTGATGGAATGGTGGTAAATTTACCTAAAGTTGTATCACATCCTAAATATTTTGATTTCTTCCCTTTTGTTAAAACAACCGATTTCAAAATCGTCTTAAATATTTCTTTTTTAGAAATATTTTTGAAAACTATCTTATACATCACATGAATTTTTTTATTTCCTGTTTGTACGACAGGAATTATTACT
Source organism: Liopterus haemorrhoidalis (assembly GCA_963971575.1). NCBI lineage: Eukaryota > Metazoa > Arthropoda > Insecta > Coleoptera > Dytiscidae > Liopterus > Liopterus haemorrhoidalis. Next base: position 43,143,795 of record OZ020619.1, read on the forward strand.
TTTTTTTATTATAAAACACGGTTTTAGTTAACTTCCATATTATAGTTTTGAAGTTTACTGTTTGCACGTTTTAATATTTTGAAAATTGTAAAAAAATCTTTTATCGATTGATAACATTTTTTCAAGTAAAACTGGATAGTGTCAAAGTGCTAATATGCGAGATTGTCCTTCCATTTTCTTATACCATTTATTCATCTTTATGGTGAAATTTCTTTTTGATAAAACTTTATTTTTGATTGTTGGCAACTTTTTACAGACCAAACTGCGGAGTTCTTAATTGTAACTTGTATTTATCCCAGTTTGGTTTTTTGTCTACTTTCTAGTTTCTACAATTGTACTTGCATGGACGCAGTTTTTTTTATTTTCCTTGACAAATACGTTTTATTATAATTACAGTGTTTATTTTTGTAAAACACTGGATCTTAAAATGTATTTTAACCAAAATATTTTATTTTAATCAGCTAGAAAGAGTAATTCTTTGCGGTTGAAAACTTAATTAAGTTTTCATATGCTTGCGTGAAACTAGTGGAGTAACTTTATTTGTTGCCCTCTTCCGCAAAATTCTCTTTGCCCCCTCCCCCTTCTAGGGTTATTAAGGGAAACCCGTGACAAAAAAAAGGTGGAGGATAAGACTACTACTTGAGTTCAGAGAGTACGGTGCACTAGACGTTGCCGCATTTGACTCAGTCTGTCTCAGCAACCGTAAGCGCAAAACGACTGTACGTGGTCTCGTTTTAAAATTCCCGCCAAAATTTTTAAAACGATACCACAGATTGTTCTTTTGCATTACGGTTGTCTAGATAAACCGCGATGTTGTTAAAAATGTTCACCGGGTTGACAAGAAAACAATTTTTAAAATGTTCAAACCACTGCAAAGTGTTGTATATTTGAATAGATCTCATCGGGAGCTTTAAAACGATACCACGAACAGTCGTTTTGCATCTACGGTTGCCAAGATAGACTGAATCAAACTCAGCGGCATACTCAGAAATATTTTTCCCGCACCTGAAACGATGAGAGCATCGCACTTGCAATATATTATACCTCAACCAGCGAGCCGTGGCGTACGAAATTTCGATGCGTGTGGAACTGACAGAATAGTGGGGACGCATATAGTTTTTCATTTCCTGCCTTTTTCGCTTTCTCTCTGCGTAGACCTAACCCTCCTCGGTAAAGGGTAAACACAGAGGTCCGAATGTAGATATGACCTTGAAGTGGTCTAGAAAGTGTATAGCTATACTACTCTCATGCGCCACGAGTCGCTGGTTGTGGTGTACATAGTACGCGAATTGGTGTACATGCTGTTTACGAATATGCTAACTCAATTACAGTGCGACACGTAGATTTAATGATTTCAATTGGGTCCTATTTTTGCCTTGCGATCAGCCGTATGGCGTCCCATATTAACATGTGGAATTAGACGTAGTCCGACGTTAAAAAAGTCATTTAGGAATCCGGTGGACCCTTGAATACCCCCCCCCCCCGTGTTTGTGGGTGTAGCAGGCATAGTTTAGCCACTGCATCAAACTCTTCTGGTTGATTTAAATACGATTTAACTTAAATATAAGTTAAAATATATTTTTATGTCGTTGCTAAATAAAAATATTTTCAATATTGTTATGTAAAACGGGCACATGACCTGTTTTTAATTTTTAACATGTTACCAGTTTAATTCAAAGCAGATGTTATACTGTTTTGAAATATAATTATTTCTTTAATTTTCATTTACTATAAAATAAATATTTAAAATGTTAGTCATGTAAATTATTTTTATTATAAATAATTGTTTTTCTTCATATTTTCGTAATAAACTTTTGTACTACATGTTTCTATTTATTCTAATTTGAATCCTTCATCACATAGGAGTCTCTTCTGAAATGCTATCACTGTGATGCCTTGCCATTTGTGGTACAGGTGGTGGACAACAAAGTGAAAAATCCAATCCTACCCTCTCACCATCTTCCAATGTTTGAGGTAGATGTTTATGGAGTGTCTCAGGGAGCAGTAATGAGCACGCTCCTCCTAATATTAAGAGACTTCCCATTATTATTAGCGGAAGTGTTAGCATGTCAGTACCCTATAAAAAATTATATTAACATTTGGGTAAAAATTAAGTTTAGTTGGTAATACTTACCAGATAATTTATTAGTGGAATAAATACTGGTCCTAACATGCTTACAACAGAGCTAATGCTCATTCCTAATCCCCGTACGACAGTGGGGTACAGTTCAGAAGCCATTAGGGGTAGTACAACAAATGAAGAGGATATTCCCATTTTTCCCACACAGTATAATCCCAGGGTAACAACATTATCTACAACAAAATATTTTGGAGATTTTGCGTTGTTTTTCCTGAATAAATACATAGATTTCTTAGCGTATTTGGAAGAAAAGTCTGAGTCAAAAATTAAAACAATGAATATAGATGGTATTGAGAAGTGACACGCCCGAATACGCTAACTAGTGGCTAAATTATTGTATTAAATACTGCAGTACAGTTAGAACTTATTACGTACATGTTAGTGTGGAATTTTTGTTGTAGACAGAAGTTGTGAAAAATTACAAAGCAGAAAAAATTGTAGAATTTTTGGCTGTCAGTTAAGAAATGATAAAGGTAGGTATCTCAGTGTTTTTTACTTTTCCTAAGAAAAAGGAAGGAAAGTTAAAATTAAGTCCAAATTTTCGAGAGATGATTCTGTTGTTCAACGATCAGAGATACCATGAGTTCAAAAAGAAATTACATTATGCTTGGCTATGGAAAAATAAAATGTCTACTGCAAGCTTTATATAACAAAAAATAATTTATGACAACAAAAACAATGATGACAGTTTATTAATTCTAAGGCTTGCAGTAGATATTATTTTATTTTTCCATAGCCAACCCTTATGTAATTTCTTTTTGAACTCATGGTAGAAATCTACGGTTTGAATTTTTTAAATCTAGGCCAACCTAAATAAAAATTGAAGCTCTCCTGAGTTAACGCCTTTTTAATTCGTGTACTTGTGAAAATTTCCAAATATTTTATTTTTGTAAGACCGTATCTCAAAATCTACATAAAATAGAGACCTGCGGTTGGAATTTTTGAAATTCCGAGGTTCTAAAGGGCCTCAGGACATATTTTAAACAACCCACAAACATTTTTTTTTTTTTGTAATGTTTTTAATTTTATAACTTTTTTCTTTAAATTTTATAAAATTCTAACTTAAGAACCATAAAATATAAGGACCTGCGGTTTGAATTCTTGAAATCTACAGACCTTTTTTCTACTTAGATAAAAAACAGGGCCCTCCTTAGTTAATGCCTTTTTGTTCCGTGTACTTTTGAAAATTTCTAAATAATTCATTTTCGGAAGACCATATCTCAAAATCTACATGAGAGACCTGCGGTTGAAATTTTTAAAATCCCGAGCTCCTAATGGGCCTTAATATTCATTTTAAAGAAATTCCTAAACAAAAATTTTTTTTTAAATTTTTGATTTGTAATTTTTTTTTTGAAATTTCAAAAACTTCTAACTTAGGAACAATAAAATGTAGGGAACTGCGGTTTGGATTTTTGAAATTTTCGTATATTGTTTAGTCTAGAAAAAAAATGGGGCCTTAATAACCCAACTTTTACAATAAATACGAATCGTCAAAGAAAACCTTTAAAAATGGTCAAAAACGAAAAAATCGTAAGGGGTACCCCTTACGATTTTTTCGGTTTCTGAGCAAAATTTTTTTCTCTCTGATTTACTTCAATATGTGTATATTTATGTATTTTGAGTCGTAGACCTCAAAAATAATCTCCATTACAAGCTACGGTTTACCGTTCTTTAATAAATTCAAAAAAACCGGCAGAAAATACCCATATTTATAAAAATACATATGTGTGGGCACTTGAAATATATTTTTTAGACTCCCTAAAATTGATCTATATACAAATTAATCGTGAGTTCAATGCCTGAATAAGGGCAAAAGGTTTTTCAAAAACGATAAATGAGGATTTTGTTAAATGTTCAAAAGAATCATTCAATCGAAAAAAGTTAGATTTCAAAATCAGGTTCCAGTTAAACCAAAGAAACAAACTGTATCTATCACTGCCTCTAGGGTCCATTGAGATTATCTCAATTTTAACCACTTTGAACGACAAAAAACTTACCATTTTGCCCTAAAAATGTTGCCAGACAAGCTGTACCTCCAATAACCATACTAACACACAAAGTCCATCTTCTTCCCCACCTTTCCATGGAAGGCCAAAGGAACAAATAAGTGGGCAATTCCACTGCCCCCGCCAGGAAGAAATTCAAAAATTCATCCCCTCCTAAAGCTGGAGCATAATAAGAAAGTCCAACATAGACACTTGTGTTTGTAAACCATATAAAAGTTATAATAATAGTTTTCCATCTTAGATTTGGAGTCCGGAATAAATCTAAAACACCGAAACTTTTTTGGACTTTGCTGGTTGATTTTTTAAGAATCATCTTCTGTTGGAGTTCTTGCATGTAGTTTACTGGTAATATTTTACCGTTTACCCTACAAAAAAAATTATTACATAGAAAATAAGATCATGTCTCATATGTTAAGAGGATCCTGCACTGTTTACACTATCGTAACTACATTATCATGGACCCTGTGCTAGATTAAAAAAAAAACGGTAACGGATCAAGGCGATGACAAAAAAGGTTAGAATCGAAATGATGGTGAAAAAAAATCGGGGTAGGTTGTATTCAGGGATGCAACCGCTACGGTGTTTACGTCTAAGCAGTTGCTTAGGGCCTCCCACCTATCGAGGGCCCCGAAAAAAATCACATAATTTCCCACGAAAATATATCGAGTATTTTTGATCAGAAAAGAAACTAGAAAAAAAAAATTTTATAATGATTTTGATGTGAATTAATGTTTTAAAGTCAGAAGTATAATACAATAATTTATCGACTTACGACAGGTTTCGGTTCCGCAATTTCGGTCGTAAGTCGAATTTTATACAAAAATAAATATAATTATAATAGTGACATATGTAGGGTGACCATTCGTCCCGCATTTTGCGGGACAGGCCCGCATTTTGACTCTGCATCCCGCATTGTTACTTGCCCGCAAAATGTCCCGCATTTTGATATTAGTCCCGCAAAATGTCCCGCATTTTTAATTCTAACTAACTTTACATCAATTTAACTGTCAGTGCTCTACTTTTCCTATAGTTTGATAATGATAATTTTTGAATTTTTATATTATAATGTGTATATTTACATTATACCATGAGTTCTGAAAGAAATTACATAAGGGTTGGCTATGGAAAATAAAAGTAATGTCATCAGCAAGCTTTAAAATTAATTAACTGTCATGACTTTTGTTGTTGTCATAAGTTTATATTGTTATATAAAGCCTGCAGTAGACATTATTTTATTTTTCCATAGCCAACCCTTATGTTATTTCTTTTTGAGCTCGTGGTATATGTAGTTATCAGTGTAATTTATTTTTTTGTAATATTTTTTATTCAATTGTTAATTTTTTTGTCGCGGTAATTAAATTATACTAGCCACAATTGTTAAATCGTTTAATACATTTTTGTTAGCTTTTGTACTCCTTTCCTCTCATGTACGCAGAGCCGTGTTTTGGCGCCCTTAGCAAATAAAAACAAGGTTCTCACCTCCCAAAATACAAGTGACGAGCAAAAAAAAAAGGTCCTCACCTCCCAAAATCCAAGTGACGAGCAAAAATAAAAAAAGGTCCTCACCCTGGACCGTCCCGCATTGCCTTCTCAAGAAAATGGTCAGCCTAGACATATGTACATCAAAATTAATAGCCAGTTAATATGACATTATGATCGATTATTTACTTATTTGACGCTGATCCTCTTTCGGCCGAAACTAGAACACTTTTTTGTTCAAATTTTAACATCTCCTGTCAATAAGACCTTAATTTTGAACCCCAATACTAAATTTTATCAAAATCCGTCATTAAATAAGAGAGTTATAAACTTTTTTCAACATTGAGGGCCTCCTGAGGCCCTTCTTTTGCATATATTCCATTTTGGTGCACCTACGTTCAAAGATTACATAATTCCACACCCCTGTGCCAAATCTCAGCAATATCAGTCCATAAATAAGCGAGTTATAGCCGTGCTCCACTTTCGGCCGAAACTGGAGCAGAATTTTTTGTCAAAGTCCGAATTTGGCACTTTTAAGGGTACAGGCAGAAGCATATCGATATCCTGATTCCAGAAGTGTGAGGTTTTTTAAAATCGGTTCATAAATAAGGGAGTTATAGTCATTTGAACTAGTTTTCACTTAATCTGGTCTAGTTCTCAGATTAAGATTATAGAATTAGATCACCCACTTAATTAATGAGTTCACATACTACGTCATTTAATCCTCTTAATTGGTATTTAAACCGAATTTCTTATCGTTAATATTCGTAAGTATTCGTCAGTTGATTTAATTCCAGATTTTAAAATTGGAGGCAGCAGGAGTCAACGAAATTTTGGAATTATTTTAACTTCTGCGAAGGTCAGAGGTGTAAGTACATTAGTTTTCAATATATTAACTGAGGGCAGCAGGTGTCAACATATCTTGGATAATGTTTTATGTCATCGAAGGTCAAAATGCTATTAGATTAATATGCCTTAAGAATTATTTAAGATTTGAGTTGTTTAAAAATGCACTTTTTGCCAAAACTAGAGCATTTATTTAAATTTTCAATACCTCACGATTATTTTTTAAAATAGATGATGTCCAGAGAAGATTAATTTTGGCTTTCATATAAAACATTGCAATATACATAAATGTATCGTTGGAAATTTCAAGCAACTTGCAATATAAGTTTTAAAAATTTCCCATAAAATCTTGGAGCAATAAGTGAAGAACACAGTAAGATGTTCCACCAGATCTAAAAGAGATGGGTATAAGGTATCAGGGGCGTTGGAATGTAAGAATGATGACAGACTACTGTTAAAGAGTGGGTTCAGGAAACAAGCTCTGAGTGTTCCGATTCACTCTGTTTAACTCCAGGCCGTTCGAAGAAACGCGTTTAGGCCTTTTCTCAAACACTCTGGAGTTTAACAGAGTGTCTCAGAGCACTCCTAGCGTGCTTTTCGAACCTACTCAAAGAAGGATTCTATCAGCCCAGTACAAAAGAGTAACATCTTTAAATTGAAAATGAATTTTTTTATAATTCTTAAAATCCTAACGCGGTATAAAAAATCAGAAGTCAGTTTTGAAATCAGCATGCTCAAGTTGCTTAAAGCCTATTATCAAAAACTTAAAAACATTTAAAGGAGGTCATAGGTCTATCTAATTCGTCGTTTTAGTTGCATTATTTTTTTAACTTCGTTACTGTTTATTAGTCACATACACAATAATTTTCTTACGTAAAACAATGCAGGACCCTTTTATTATTTAGTTTTTGCTTACTTTGCCATTTTAATCAAAATCTTTTCAGCTTCTTTGAATCGTCCTTGAGCTAATAACCATCTTGGACTTTCAGGAAGGATGCACCAGTGAAAAAATAGTAACAGGAATGGTAATGTAGTGACTAAAGCTAAAATTCTCCAGTCTCTGATTAACCAGACTAATATTGCCAACATTACCAAGGATAATGAATATGCTATGTTAGTCAATATAGTGCATATCGTCCTGTGTCTAGGACCAACTAATTCTATAGCTAAAAAATAGAATAATGATTAACAACTTACAAATAACTAATTCAAAAAATTTGAAATATAATGGGTACTTTTCTTTTACCAGAATACTTAGCTTACCTAAGTTAATCTAAGTTGTAAGAGCATTCCATTTATAAGACTACAAAAGATTTTCCTTCCCCCTTACCCTTGCTAAAGCATTTGTCGAATTTGTAAGCTTAGCTAAGCATTTTTACTTATGAAAGGAAAGCACCTATTATATTGATTTTTGATTATATGCAGCAGAGACTTAACGCATACTTTTGGCATCTATGGTGAGTAAAGAAAACTGCCATAACTGTAGTAAAAGTCATTACTTTTAAAATGTATGAAGATCTTTGATCAAAATTGAAAGCTAAGTTTACTTACATAGAACGTATGGTGTTCCTAAAATGGCTGGTACAGTAAATCCAACACCAACTCTAAAAATTGTCCATGTTATAAAATTGTAGGCAAAAGCTGTGGCTATTCCAAAGGCACATTGGACGAGTAAAAATATAAAGAAAGCTGGCTTTCTTCCTAATCCATCCTGTACGTAACCGAATATAAGATTTCCTATAAGTCCACCAGCTCCTAACAATACTAGAGCTACTGTTGCCATCAGGTCTTGATCACAAACCAGATCCCACTAAAAATAACAAAAATACAATTTCATTTCAAGAAAAATCGTTAATAAAAATGTAAAATAGAGTTAAATATAGTAGACACTTGTTTAGAATTAAAATTTTTCCCTCAAGCTAAAGGAAGCTAGGAATAATCCTACGGGATAGGAAACGTAAAATTTGAATACGGCAAAAAACTGGTGTTACGGACATTATAAAAGGGGTGACAAGGTAAAAGTGGAATTGGCTTAGGCATACCATCAGAAGAACTGATGAAAGGTGGACAATAAATATTGTTAACTTGCGTCCCAGGTACAGCCAGAGCCGTAGCAATGTTTTTGGCGCCCTTGGCAAATAAAGTAAATTATTGATTAAACAAAAAAAAGGTCCTCACCCGCCAAATCCAAGTGATGAGCCAAAATAAGGCCCTCACCCGCCAAATCCAAGTGATGAGCCAAAAACAAAATGCCCTCACTCGCCAAATCCAAGCGATGAGCCAAAAACAAAAAGCCCTAACCCGCCAAATCCAAGTGATGAGTAAAAAAAAGGCCCTCACCCGCCAAATCCAAGTGATGAGCCAAAAACAAAAGGCCCTCACTCGCCAAATCCAAGTGATGAGCAAAAAAAAGGTTCTCACCACCGCTTTTATTGATCACATATAAACAATGGCGCCCCTCATCAAGCCCCGCGCTCCTCATCAAATCTCGCGCCCCTGGCAAGTTCCCCGATGCCAACCTGTTCCTACGGCGCTGGGTATAGCACCAGAAGCGTAAGCTGATCACCTAAAAGATGGTCTGAAGATGTAAAGCAAGTAGCCAACAAACATTGGTAAAGAACCGTGCAGGTTAGAAGGAAAAAATAAAGGAATGAAGAACATGAATGTGCGAAGAAAAATAAGAACACAATACGTACGTAGCGTAGAAATATGAAATTAATATAAGTTTCCCTGTTATTTTCACTTTTTTACTATCTCACGTTACACGTTATGGGGCTTTCGTAAATAGTCTATTAAGTTAGGATTTCTCATAGTTCTTACAGCAGTAATTTACCTCGGTAATAACAGTTGTTTTATATAAAGTTTTGTCATAATTCCATCCATGTTGACAGGGTACCAATGGAACTTGCAACTGGTCCCATCTGGTTGTGTTATCATCTGCAACCTCCAATACAGCTGAGTAGTTATGGTCACGCATCATACACCGGCTGTGTCTGAATCGTCCATCATGAAACTCCAAAGGAATACTAAGAGAAAATATAGTTATGTTAAACAAAGTACATTTTTGACTGAGTTATAAAAACTAAAATGTTAGAAATAATAGAATAAATACACTATTCTCAACACCTGATTATGGCATTCAAAAGTCATTATTCAAACATCTGTCTTGAAAATTAATCAAGGTATTACCAATGAAATTAGTTCCACTAAAGAACTTATGCAAAGCTTACCAATATTATAATGTACATCCATCCAATTTTTAATAAATAAGGTAAAGAAAGTGAAAAGCGTTAAATAAAAGGGATTTATAGTAATGAGTTCGTTAATAATAGTAGGTGGTTGAAATTATATTACCCAGTGCACAACTTTTTACCGACCGCGAACATATATAAGGGAGGTATTGTGATCATACCGATTTTGACACTTCGAGATTTCGATGGATCTCCACGAATTGAGGTCCCTACATAACGTTTTGACTATTTTTAGCATGATGTCTGTCGGTCGGTCTGTGTATCAGTCCATGTACACGTGCAGAGCAAATTCTGCTAAAAGTATTTTTATGAAACTTCATATTTAAGCTTTTGACATCAATGGCACAAATTGATCAACTTTTGGTAAAAATCGGTTAGCTAGAAATGGGAGTTTACTCGTGTCGGTTTTAAGATTTTTGCGAATATTTCACAACAGAAAAATATTTCTCTCTAAACTCTAACATCGTAAACTTCGTAAATGGCCTTGATCAGACTTCTCTTAAAAACTGAAGAGTATATAAATATTTTTGACTTGTTGTTTTAGTTTAAATTTTTAAAGCGGGATTCTAATCTGAGACCTTTATGTATTTAGAAAACCATATTTCTATTTATTTATTTAAAACCTTTATTTATTTAAGAAACCAATGGCGTAACTATTGGCATGATACGCTCAAAATTGCGAGCAGAGCCGCAGTAAGGGGGGACGGAGGGGGTGACGGCCCTAGGGGCACTAAGGAAAAGGGCGCCGATGGGCTTAACTAAGGGGCGCCACATTGCGAAAGAGAGGACCTTTTTTTTGCTCTTCACTTGGATTTTGGGAGGTGAGGACCTTTTTTTTGCTCTTCACTTGGATTTTGGGACGTGAGGATCTTTTTTTTGCTCTTCACTTGGATTTTGGGACGTGAGGACCTTTTTTTTGCTCTTCACTTGGATTTTGGGACGTGAGGACCTTTTTTTTGCTCTTCACTTGGATTTTGAGAGGTGAGAACCTTGCTTTTGCTTATCACTTACATTTATTTGCCAAGGGCGCCAAAACACAGTTTTGCCCCTAGCGCAAGTTTTCCTTACTGCGGCTCTGATCGCAAACCTTTAAATGACGTTTTTTGACGTTCTCGCTTGGTCTCTCTAGACAAAGTTAACAAAATCAATAGGGAACCCAAAAAAATACTGTGGGGTGGTCGTTACGCCATTAAGAAAAAAATATTTAATTTAATTGGTGACTTATGGGATTGTTATATTGCAGAAACCGGCCCACAGGGTAAAGAAGCCAAAGGTTCTTTATTGAAGATTGTTCTTTTATTCAGAAAAGTTGATAATAAAGTGTTGTGAAATTAATTTACGTGAATCTAATTCTTACAACAAACAATGATTGTTATTAACAGTTATTTATTATTATTTGTACAAGAAACAGGCGGCATGATACTAAAACAACAATTTATATTATAATACATACATGCAGTTATTAAATGCGTAACACGGTAACCCTACCTGATGTTCTTAAATAATTCTTCTTGTTCAGGTAGTAAATGTTGTAGTTCCGGTATTTTACACCAATGTTCCGGTTTAGCGGCCATAAAAAGTTGATTATAGGCGTGAAATCCGCATGGAATAACACCAGGGAGTAATACAAACCATATTACCAACTGTTGATAAGTACCAAATTCCCCTACCATTGGTAATATTGCATCCAGATCCATTTTGGTAACTTAAATTCAATAAATTGTTATTTATTTAACTAGGTAGAAAAGTTGTTGTTTTATTGTCACTGTTGGTGGTAGAGTCGAGGTGAATACGAGGCTATGAAACCACCCAGGGCAGTAAAACTAATTGGAAAATTTGTTTTGTATATTTAAAAAATGTAAAATAAATAATACAGAGTAGGCCAATTTGGGCTGACTGTTTTTAAAAATTTATAACTTTGGTGGGGTTTATTTTTAATTATTATTATTATTATTATTTTTTTTTTGCAGATAATAAAGAATTTATGAAAATTTATAATGGCTACATCCCAGTGCAAGAGCGCGTTAAAATTATTGAATTTTATTATGTTTCAATTTCAATTTAAAAAAATGCAGAGTTTGCTTGGCCTCTCTATTCTCCAGATTTGACGGCGCCTGATTTCTTTTAGTGTTTACATGAACAAACCAGCAATAATTCAGGAGCTTAAACAAAATATTCGTGCAGAAATAACAAATTTGGAGACAGAACGTTGCGTAATGTAATGCAAAATGCTTTAGAAAGAACAATTATTTGTCAACAAGAAATTGGAGGTCATTTAATGATGTTATTTTCCACACATAGATTAAAAATAGTTAACAAAGTACACTTTCATGTAATACAATACATAATACAATAATTAATAATACAAAAATTTAATAAATATTAAAATTACAAAAGTTATATGCATTTTACAACAGTCAGTTCAAGTTTGCCCACTCAATGTTATTAAAAAAATCAGATTTTATCCTTGTTTTGTCTATTTAAACTATCATTTATCCACTAAGTTCATGCAAAACGTGTTTTTTTCCAAATGTAAATATCAATTTTTCATATTTTTATTCATTAAAATGTTAATAACATGTATATATATTTATAATCAAAACTTCATCAAAAGTCATCATAAATATAAATTATACAAATAAATAATTCAAAGACTTTCATTTTAACTTTAACAATAGTGCGATCCTTGTGCTTGTTTTGAGGCACAGAGTTTTTTGAACTCAGGTTCAACTGATTGATGAGCTTTTATTGTTAATATGTACATTAGAAAAGTCTTTTCTAAGGTGTTTACGGTCTTCTTATTTATTTTTTAATGGGTGATACTATAATTCAAAAGAAGACGAAAAACCTCAAAACACCTTAGTTAAAGTTTTATAATAAAAGAGATATTAATTTTTTTAAAGATATTAAAGTTTTTAATTTTCGGGGATTTTCCGCCATAACTCTCCAAATATTTATCCGATCAAAAAAATGCATTTAGATAAAAGATTTGTCTTCTTATTTTTAACAATATTTGTAATATAAGTTTTTGCTGTTAAGTCAATAATAAGGGAGTAATTTAAATTTTAAACTTTTGTGGTTTTTCCGCCACAACTCTCCAAATACTTATCCAATCAAAAAAATGCATTTAGATAAAAGATTTGTCTTCGTATTTTTAAGAATATTTGTTATATAAATTTTTGCTGTTAAGTCAATAATAAGAGAATAAATAAATTTTTAATTTTTGGGGTTAAAAAGTGTTTCTCAATCCTTTTACTCTCGTGGCACATTTTCCAAAACAGACAAATTTCGCGGCACACCTACTTATTTACAGAAGAAGACATTTTGAATGCACACTCCCCTGTATTCAGAATATGTCAATTTCAATTCGTTATAAAAAGATCATTCGTGTACTTTATTCTTATTAATGGTATTGTACGTATATTCGGACAATGATGTTAAAATAATCACGATGCTACTTTTTTTTTTTAAGAATTCGCGGCACATTTGGAAAATTTTGCGGCACACCCTTTGGGAAACACTGCTATGAGCTATTACAAACGCTTAAGCGGAACTAACTGGAATTTTCCTTTTTGTAAATTATCATGAGCTCTATTTTTAGGGTTTGAAGTAGGCTTTTGTTAAACAAACTAATCAAATGCCTCACTTAATCTGTTAAAGTTACTAGAATTACAAATACAGTTCCGCTTAAACCAAATAAACAGGCTATATTGAAAGAAAAAAACATTGTGTCATTATTAATTGAATATTTAATTATTATTATTTATTATAATTTTTTACCTTTATCTTTGAAGAAACATATAATTAAAATATCTCAAAATTATTTTGTTGACTAATGAATTTTTCACTTACTACACTGTTATTTATAATTTTTAATGATTATACAGTTGACTGTACAAAAGTTGACTGTATACTAATGAAAATTTTGCTATTCAAGAGCTAATTCGATTGAGTTAATTTATTAACTTGACCAATTACTGCCAGATTTAATGAGCATTCATTTAAAGGGTGGACCTAATTCTCGTTTTTTATTGTTATTTAATTTAAGGACCTTTAAAAATGCAAGGAAATTTTAATTTAAGCAATTTTAATTAGTAACGCAAAATTTAAGTAATTTTAACTTAACGTTTGTTTATATTTACATAAACGGGTTATCAGAATATAATTTTTATTATGATTAAAAGGTTAAGAAGATAATTATGTTATTATTTATAGTTCATTTCTTAGGATTGTGCGGAACTAGATAGATTTTTTTAGGGTTTTGTAGGTATGACCAAAAAACACTCATGTGTCTGTCTATCTGTACGGTAGAAATTGTAGCGAAACGACTGGACCTAAAGAGTTGAAATTTGGCATGCTTTTACAATTCTTTGATCCACATATAGGAAAATTATTGAGAGTTCAAAAAAAAACTCATCGCGGAAAAAATACACACACCGGCAAATTTAAAGGCACAGACATAAAAATCTAGTTATTTTCCCTGTAGTGTACATATTGTTGGTATCTCTCAAGTAATCTTCTCGTACGATGTTTTTTGGAATAATGTTCAATCGGGTTGGGGTCAGGGGAGCCCGCTGGTCAACCCATTGTTGTTATACCCATTTGATTTAAAAAGTCTGTTACACAGCGGGCGACGTGTGAGCGCGAATTATCCTGCATTAGGGTGAAATTTTCTCCGATATATGGGGCAAAAGGTACAACATGGTCTTGAAGAATATCTCTGATGTACCTATCTGCAGTTAACGCTCCGCCATCAATCACCACTAACTCTGTGCGAGCTCCCAAACATATTCCACCCCACACCATAATTGAACCTCCACCAAAAGATACAGTAGTAGCAATATTAAATGGTGCATTTTGTTCTCCTTGGCGTCGATACAATCCGTACGGTTTAGTAGAGCATTCAAAGCTATCTAGATATAGGCTACAAGATATTAAATTTAAAAAAAAAAACAGTTTTTAATTTGTTCCTTTAAATTTGCCGGTGTGTGTATATGTATTCAACGAAAATACTAATATTTTTAAAAAAAATTGAGTGGGGTATCAAATGAAACCTCTTAATACGTGGATAAACCAACAAATTTTCACTAAAAATGTACCAAAAAACTTTTGTCCCTCACCCTTTTTCAAATATTATTGCCAGTTCAAACAGTTTATCACAGCTAGCTGCAAGTGTAAATTTCACGTGTACGCTAAAATTACTTTCCGTTAGCAACTGATGATAATAAACCGTTATGACTTTACAGACCTATAGGTTAAAATTAGAAAAAAGAATGAACGTAACAAATGTAAATATAACTTATTTTATTAATATAATATAGCTTAACTTTCGGCATTTTTATTACAATAATTAATATTTGATTTAATGAAAAATAAAAATCTCACTGAAATGTCAAAGCTGACTTAAAAACGACTGAACAGTACAATCTAAACCTGGCAACGTCTAAAAACGTTACCAATATTCAATAAATAAATGTACCAACTGAGTAATGGTTTGATGTTGGTTAAATCACATCATGACATTGGTACGTAAATTAACCAAGTGTGACGTCATATAATATTTATTGTGAATGGAGTTTATGAAGCAACTTTCAAATTTAACGTTATATTTTCAATAATAAAAATGTTGTTAATTGGGTAATATATCTTCAACCACCTTGTATATTGATTGAGAGATTATCAAATTATGAAAAATAATATAATCCCATTTGATTTGAAATTTATCAAAAACACCATCTGTTAACGGCCGAATAAACTATTCGAATTATAACTGAAATATCTGAAAGTATTTTCATAATCGGATTATAGACATGTTAATGTGGAAGTAATATCGCGGTGGTACGGTGCCAAACAGCTTGGAAAAATTATTTAAAGCCGCCGACAAAAGTAGTTCAATTTCATGCTGACTGATCACCGAATTATAAATTGATTCTTTATACAGAATCACGCCACGCTGGCTATTATACTCTCTTGAACTAAGCACACAAAAGACCACAGCACACAATCATAGTGAAGAATGCTCTTTTATTAAGTTACAATGGTTTTAATACACACATTTATAATTTAGGATATGTTTAATTATTTGTACTATAACCATGGCCATAACTAGCTTTTTTCGGGCTCTGAGCAAGATTTTATAATTAGCAGTGGCATAACTACGAGGGTTACCTTTTATGTTTTTACAAACGACCACTAAATGGCAATATTGAAATGTATCATTACTATATTCTGTGCACTGAGCACTACTTTGACATAAATTAGAGTACGCGAATACAATCTGGAGCCCAAAAACAATGTCCCACAAAAATCAAATAGAAAAAGTACAAAAGAGATTTGTAAGAAACCTGACCCTGAAATTAACCGTAACATATTCTTTTCGTATCTCTTATGCAAACCAGTTAAAAAACCTAGCTCTCAATAATAGCAAGAAATTTCAAACATTAGAATGGAGACATTCACACTTTGAATTTCGCGTTTAAACTATTTAACAATAAACTAGATGCCACAGGACTTCTTCAAAATTTAAATATTCGAGTCCCTGACATAAGATTGAGATATAAAAATTACCACTTTTTCAAAATTTCAGAATCTATGTCACCACTGAACAAAATGCTCAGTATAGTAAACAAGCAAATCTCTGATAGAGACGTAGATATCTTTTATGACAATAATAAAAAGTTTGTTAGTATAAAAATAAATTAGACTAGTTATATTGTATCTTATTGTTTTATTCTTTATTTTATTTATTAGTATTTCTATATTATTATTTTAATTGTATTGTATTTTTTCCCCAGTACTATGTAACTGGACTTGTACACTACTGCACAAATCTGTATAGTTACTGGTTAAATAAATAAATAAATAAATATTCGTAAAATTTGACATTTGTTATTGTGAAATCAGTGGCAGCTTATAAATTAATCAAGTAATTTGTTGACAATGAGCGTTTAAAAAAAAACTTTGTGAAAAAATGGATATTACTCGTGAAGGTTTTCGTTGGATGATTTTTACGATTTTAGTAAAGGCCTAACTCAACAACAATGGATAGATTCGCTTCGTTAAACTTTTGGTAATGAAGCACCATCAGAAAAGACTTTATAATTGGTTTGCAGAATTTTGTCGTGGTCGTGCGTCTGTCAGTGATGAATCTCGTGAAGGTCGACCAAAATCGGTTGTGTTTCAAAAAAACATTGATGCTGTGCGTAAAATGATTGAAGAAGATGGGCATATGAGTTACCGTGAGATAGAGGCATCCTTTGGCCTATCGCAGACTGCAATTCATTCGATTTTGCATGAACATTTAGCTTTGAAAAAGATATGTTCCCGATGGATTCCGCATAATTTGACCAAAGCTCAAAAAAGGCTCGTGTTGATTGGTGTAAGGGAATGCTAAAAAAATTCAACCTAGGTACTGCAAAATCCGTAACAACATCATTACAGGTGACGAAACTTGTAATTATTCATATGAACCGGAAACTAAGCAACAATCCACTGTTGGGGCTTCCAAGATAAAAATTGTTCGTTCACGAAGCACTTGAAAATAATCTCTTGTTTTTCCGGTTGTACTAGACATATCACAAGCATTCCTTTAGAGGATCGGACAACAGTTAAAGCTGAATGGTATACAACAATTTGTTTGCCAGAAGTCATCGACAAAATCAGGAAAAATAACCAAAAATGTCGCATCATTCTTCATCATAACAATGCACACACAGAGCACGTCAAACTGATTATTTGAAGGAGAAAAACATCGAATTAATGTCTCATTGCCCGTATTTACCTGATTTATCCCTTAAAGACTATTTTTTGTTCCCCAATTGCAAACAAAAAATGCATGGATAGCGATTTTTTTTTTTTAAGCCTTCGAGTGGAAAAAATGTTTCGAGAATTGGTTTGAACGCATACAAAAGTGTATAAATCTTAAAGGCGAATATTTTGAAAAGCAATACAATATTTTGTTCCAAATAAAAATTTATTTAAACTAATATAATCCATAAAGTAAAAACCTTGACAAAGTAGAAACTATGATTTTTAAATCGTACTGTTAACCCTAGTTTCATCATAATTCCCACATTCTTAATCTATTTTCAATATTTTTATTTTCATTCTTGTATGTAAATGTTTTCTTTGATTAAGATCTGCGATTTTTGCTGTCAGTGTGTGTGTGAAATCACTGGTTTATGTGTGATTGTATTTGATGTTCCCAGGGCCGCACTCAGGAGGATGTGGGCGGGATAACGCGGATGTATGTAATTATTATAGTGCCCTCTGGATTCGCTACGGGCTCTCTTTAAAAGGGTCCATAAAATTAATCACTGACAGGTTTTAACGCCCTGTTTTATTATTAAGTAATATTTTGGTTTTTTATTAATCGATTTAAAAATAATAAAGAAAAATATAAGCATAATACATAATACAATCTTTCTCTTTTTGGATACTGTCGATAGGATAGAATATTAGCTGCACTAAAGCAAAACCGCCATTTTGCTCTGTGCTAAAATAGTCATAAATTGTCTAGATCTAGGTTTTCTTTTACCTAATCTTATGTAATCTTCCTTATGATCGATCAGAATTTCAGTCTTCCTTTCAAAATATTCTTAGTCTCTTCATATTTTTCGAGATCTTCATTATCCACTGTATTCGTTTGCTTCTTATACCCTTTTCACACTAGATCTTTAAGACGAGTGAACTTAAAGTTCAGCGATGTTTAAGATCGGTATGCTTTCACACTTAATGTTTAAATCTCTGGTGCTGTCATTAGCTACAGTAATTTTGTCCTTAAGTTACCGTCATGAAATTACCAGTTTTGAACTGTCTGCGCAGACGCACATTTTGAATTATTATAAACAATTAAGGATATTTCATTTCATTCTACAATAAAGGCACTAGAATAAAGAATATATTACACCTGTATTAACATGTAAGTCGATACATTTTATCTCAATTATTGTAGCTCTGTATTTTATTAAACACATTATTAAAATAAATAATTTTATTATAACAATAAGTATAAACTTCTTATAACGTCGATATAACACAGTATTCTTGTTTATGATAATATAAAATGTTGACAGCACAAATTCAAGGAGTATTTTTTTATAATAGAAATTAAGTTGGCAATGCGTACGAAGTTTAAGACGCAGATCTCTGTCTTAAACATCGGTCGTGTTTAGACGAGGCCGTACGGTTTCACATTAGCGTTTAAAGATACATTCACTTTAACATCCGATCTTGAAGATCTAGTGTGAAAAGGGTATTAGTTTTGGGTGGTGTTAAGATTTCTTTAACCTTCATTTCAAAATATCAGAAGAATCAATGTTATCTTCTCCTATTTTGTTGATTCGCCCTTGAACCGAAGGTCATACCTACAAGGGAAGTTCATTATTTCATTCAATAAATCTTCCAAATAAACCAAAAAACCCTTTCAAACCTATAATTGTAGTGAGTGCTTTCATCTTCACTGAACGATGTAAAGCAAAGGTTCTCAAACTTTTTAATATAAATAGGACCTTGGGGGTTTATACTGTAATTTCTCGACAGTCACATGTATAGTATCATGTCACCTTTGCACACTGAACTGTCCTCTGTGATGTTGTTTTGTATTCGGCATACAAGCGGAAATGTATTGGGTTGTTACATAAGTCCGTTCCTTTTTTTTTTACCTTTTATTCAATAAAATATACATTCTAAAAAAAACTTTTATTATCAAATGTACTGTCCATTATATTCTCACTTTGGACAAACGCTCAGGCAATTTCATAATGTCATCTCTCCAGAAGGTTCCGTCTTTCCTATCGAAAAATCTGTCCAGGTGAATTTTGATATCGTCCACAGATGCGAAATTTTTTCCATTAAAATTGGGAATTTTGTAGAAAGCAAAACAAATGGTAGTCGGATGGTGCGATGTCTGGACCATATGCTCCGACTACAATTTGTTCCGCTCTATACAAAATTCCCTCAACGGATAAAATTTCGCATCTTTGGAGGATATCAAAATTCACCTCTACAGATTTTTCGACAGCAAAGACGGAACCTTCTGGAGAGATTGCATTATGAAATTGCCTGAGCGTTTGTCCAAAGTTATAGAAAATAATGGACAGTACATTTGATAATAAAAGTTTTTTTTAGAATGTATATTTTATTGAATAAAGACTAATGTAACAACCCAATACTTTAAATTGATTTGTAGTCATGTTTGGAACAGTACTCTTTGCATATTTAAACACTTTTCCCAAAATATTTTCTGATTTGGAAAATGCTTCTGAATTCCTCATCAAGTAAAATTTCTTTTATATTACTTAAAACCATCCCAAAACCTTCATGCGTCATTTTTATATTATCGTACAAAACAAGTAGCAGAAGACAGACTTCATGTAATCATAATTATTTGTTTACAAAAAAAAAGGTTAGAATAACAAGAATAACTGCACAATCTGAATAAAGCGTTCGTCTTTGACTTTCTTGGACAGTGTGCACAGTGGTAACGTGACAAAAAATGTGCACGACACAGAGTAAACACTGCACAGTTATGCCAAACGCACCTAGAATGATACGCACCTTGTAGTGATACTACAAAATTCGCTAAGTGGTAGTTTTATAGTTGTAACCTTGTGGGCAGTAGAAGTCCGCGGACTATATTTTTAGAATCGCTGTTCCAGAGTGTGTTGCAGGTAGACATGTGAAGGTATCGTGACCCGGTGTCACGCAGGGGCTCTAATTACCGAGGGGTCAAGTGCGCCGTGTGTTTACACGCCCCCCTGATAGACTCGTGTGAGAACTAAACACACCGCGACCCACCATACCGCCCGTACCATTCACACTGCATACTGCACACTGCCCTCCATACCGTAACCGTCTGCATTATCAGGTTAATGTATGAAATCATCCATTCTACTTTTACAACCAAAACATATTTTTATAATTTATTTTATCACACAAAAATCCGAAGTAGGCGATTACAGTGGATATGTCACGTGCTGAGGGTGAAAGAAGAATGGTAAAGAGGATCTAAAATGGAAACTTGAACACCCATTGACTTGTGGACCTTGGTATACGGGATATATGAAAAGACATTAAAGTTTTAAAATCAAGGACATATGTGAGTGAGGCTAATAGAACCCAAGAAGATAAGATTTCAAGTTATATATAAGACTAGCTGAAAACCCGTGCTTCGCTACGGTATATTGATGGTCTCATTGGCGTAAAATCCGCAGTTTGTTTTGTAACTTGTGTATGGGTAATCTTTGTAAGCAAAATCCTAGTCGATATCTCATCTTTCCTAAGAGATATTGAGGAATCCGTGAAAAAACATTTCACTCTTTTTCACCAGATAGGGGTCCTTACATCATACTGAAGAATGTACCTATTCTTCGAATTTCTTATTTCTAACAAAAAACGAGATATTAAGGAATCCTTGAAATTACAATTCACCTCTTTTCACCCTTAAAATTTAAAAAAACTATCAAATCCATTTCGAGATATTTAAAAAAAACATTCGCAAAAATCTTAAAACCGACACGAGTAAACTTCCATTTCTAGTTAACCGATTTTTACCAAAAGTTGATCAACTCGTGCCATTGATGTCAAAAGCTTAAATATGAAGTTTCATAAAAATCCTTTTAGTCGAATTTGCTCTGCACGTTTACACGGACCGACAGACACACCGACAGACAGACAGACAGACCGACAGACAGACAGAGAGACAGACAGACCGACAAACATCATGCTAAAAATAGTCAAAACGTTATTTAGGAACCTCAATTCGTGGAGATCCATCGAAATCTCGAAATGTCCAAATCGGTATGATCACAATCCTCCCTTATATATGTTGGCGGTCGGTAAAAATCTAATAGGTCACGCACTGGACAAAGTAATACTCTTTTCACACTAGATCTTTAAGACGATTGAACTTAAACTTCATCGATGTTTAATATCGGTTTGCTTTCACACTTGATGTTTAATTTGAAGAAGAAATCTCCATGTAAAGCTAGTATGTATTGCCAACATAATTTCATATCGTTTGAATTTATTCTGTCATTATTTTGTATATCGAGGTTAGGAGAAGTTTATTTTTTATATTTATTTAAATAATAACGCAAATAATCTTCTCATAACCTCGATATATAAAATGATAACAGCTGAACATAGATAAAAGAAGAGAAGCACAAATTCAAGGAGTATTTTTTTATAATGGGAATTAAGTTGGCAATGCGGGCGAAGTTTAAGACGCAGATCTCTGTCTTAAACATCGGTCGTGTTTAGACGAGGCCGTACGGTTTCACATTAGCGTTTAAAGATCCATTCACTTAAACATCCGATCTTAAAGATCTAGTGTGAAAAGGGTATAACAGAAGTGACTGAATATAGATCTGAAATACGTGGCGAAACACAACGAGATCTGTCGAATCAAAATTTCACCATATCCTTTCGGGTGTATGGGAGAGAAATAAGAGTGCAAAGAGCAGATAGAGAGCGAGAAAGAAAGAAAGAAAGAGAGATATCCGATCCAATATGTTTATTCCTTTTTTGTTTTTATAGGTTTATTAATGAAAATGTTTAGCACCTGGCGATGTCTTTTGCCTCAACGACTGACGTTTACAGCTCTTTAAAGTACAATATAGAGTCGTAAAATCTGCAGGTAGACCATAACAATGAAATATGTGTTTGGAGGCAGTCCACAACATATTACCACAAATATGTTAATGTCAGTAATTAGTCAATATTGTTGTACAATCATAATTTAAAGCCAACATATGATTTTAAAGCGAACATATTGAGTTTTACTGGTTCTATATTTGAAAAAAATACATCGTGACAATCCTGCTGTAGCTAGCCAAATTTTAAGAGCTGACAACGAAGATTCCTTATACCCTTTTCACACTAGATCTTTAAGATCGGATGTTAAAGTGAATGTATCTTTAAACGCTAATGTGAAACCGTATGGCCTCGGTTAAATACAAGCGATGTTTAAGACAGAGATCTGCGTCTTAAACTTCGTCCGCATTGCCAACTTAAATTCTATTATAAAAAAATACTCCTTGAATTTGTGCTGTCAACATTTTATATTATCATAAACAAGAATACTGTATTAATAATGTGTTTAATAAAATACAGAGCTACAATAATTGAGATAAAATGTATCGACTTACATGTTAATACAGGTGTAATATATTCTTTATTGTAGTGCGTTTATTGTAGAATGAAATGAAATATCCTTAATTGTTTATAATAATTCAAAATGTGCGTCTGCGCAGACAGTTCAAAACTGGTAATTTCATGACGGTAACTTAAGGACAAAATTACTGTAGCTGATGACAGCACCAGAGATTTAAACATCAAGTGTGAAAGCATACCGATCTTAAACATCGGTGAACTTTAAGTTCACTCGTCTTAAAGATCTAGTGTGAAAAGGGTATTATAGAAGAAGTGTTGAATCTAGAGGTTTATCTCTCGGGAGTGGGGGGGCGGGTAAGTTAAATTACATGAGCCGGTGGGTCGAACTGGTTAACTTAAGCATAATACTAAATGTATAAGATTATTGGTGGTTATGTAATAGGAGTTGTACGGGTTTTCTTGGATTTCCGCCGAGCAAGCAGTTATATATAAGCATAATACGTTTTATTTTATTAAAACTGGACTAAATATTTACGACATTTTAATTTATAAGTGCAACTCATGTATTGAGGTGTATAACAGAACCATCTTGCGAATATTTAGACTTATGCTAAAGAGTTTTGCTTATCTACTTTTTTGGATTTAAGCAAGATTTTTGACGGTGTATTGCATGATATATTACTTGCTAAACTTGCTATGCACGGTTTCAATCACAGTAGCTGTTCACTTATAGAATCGTATCTAACAAACAGAAAACAGTTTGTATGTATAAATAATTGAAAGTCAAATTCGCTGAATATTATCTATGGAGTGCCGCAGGGTTCAATTTTAGGTACATTACTATTTTTAATTTATTTCATGATTTCTCTTCTGCTATTAAGATGAAATCTATTTTATATGCCGATGATACGACTCTTATAACAAGATCATTGTTATAAGGGCCGTATCAGGGGTACCCCTTACGATCTTTTTGATTTTTGACCATTTTCAATGATTTTGTTTGAACATTCGTATTTATTGTAAAAGTTGAATTATAAAGACCACAATTTTTTTCTAGACTAAACAATATACGAAGATTTGAAAAATTCAAACCGCAGTTCTCTATATTTTATTGTTAATAAGTTAGAATTTTTAGAAATTTCAAAAAAAAAATTTTAGTCAAAAACACCTTCTTAGAGAATAAAAAATCAGCTGGCCAAATGGCCACCTCAGGACAGACCAACATCATACAGTACTTATATAAAATACATTTTAGCAGCAGAGTAATTATTATTGTAAAAGACAATAACGTATTATATTACGTTGTCAATTTCATCGGAAACGTACCTGTAGACATACAAAAAAAATGTCTCAAATAAAAGTTGTTAGTTAATGCTTTTATAGCAACTTTTGTTAAATAAATTTTTTCGAAATATTTCTGTTGTGAAATATTCGCAAAAATCTTAAAATCATCATGAGCAAACTCCCATTTCTAGTTAATCGATTTTTACCAAAAGTTGATCAACTCGTGCCATTGATGTCAAAAGCTTAAATATAAAGTTTCATAAAAATCCTTTCAGCCGAATTTGCACTGCACGTGTACACAGACCGACAGACAGATAGAGAGAGAGACAGACAGATAGACAGACCGACAGACATCATGCTAAAAATAGTCAAAACGTTATGTAAGGACCTCAATTCGTGGAGATCCATCGAAATCTCGAAATGTCAAAATCGGTATGATCATAATACCTCCCTTATATATGTTGGCGATCGGTAAAAAGGTCTTATTGTATTTTTTAATACAATTTAAAGTTTAATAGAATCGGTGAAGTAAATGAAGCACTCTTTAGTAATAAATAATTTAATTAAACACTTCCGGAAGAAGTTGTTTTTTTCATATCACCATAACAAATAGGCGGAAAATTTTAATTTAGCAACAAAAATCTATAATATACTGTAAAATTACTTTTATTCAATAATTAATTAAAATTCTTTTCAATTTTAACTTACATTGTATATTTATTATAAGGATTTTAGAATGAGTGTAATGCTCTAAGTATAAACCGCTTGATAAAAACATTGAATAGATCATATGGTGTTAGTCTGAACTACCGTTCGCGTTCGTCATTTAGTAACATGCCGGAAGATTTCTTGCATGCAGAATACGAAGCGAAATATCTAAACTCGGGGTTATAACTTGAAGATTAATAGATGTTTACTTTAATGCACGTAATGACTTTTGCAAATTTCTCATAATAAATAAGAATATTACTATAATCTGTATGTGAAGAAATTTGACGCACAGGAAAAGCAAAGAAATATAAAGTCATCAGGAATATAAGAGGAAGTCCAAAAAGTAAAAGGTTATAAGCAACAAAAAGCTATAGGGCAGTCAGCGAATCAGTGCAGTTGCGTCACTGGAAACGTCACATGTTTTTGTGACGTCATGTTTAGTACATCTACATAACATCCATTTAACTAAGGTAATATTCGTAAGCTGTCACTTGTATCGTAATGAAATGAAAATATAAGAATAAGAACAGAATAGAAATAAATAAACTATTTTAATAGGCTGAATATGTGAATTATCACACATTTCAGGGTTTCGCAGGCATTTAGTAAGTGAATGATGATTTTTTTGGGATACCAAAACAAATTTTATGTTAAAATATTTTTTTTGTTAATTTTAATTTGAATGCCTAATACCATTATTTAGGTTTCTAAATATGTGCAGCAGTGGCGGCGCTAGCTCTTAAAATCTGGGGGGCCAGAAAATTTTTGAGGAAAATTTGGGAGGGCCAAGAAATATTTTAAATTATTTTTTTATCGTTTATCCATGAAAATACAAGTGCTGAACTAAAAAAAAAGGTCCTCACTTCTAAAATACATTTTTCTCCAAAAAATTCTGGGGGGGGGTAACTGGGGGCCAGAGCAATTTTTGACACCCCCCCCGGTCCCCTCGCTAGCGCCGCCACTGATGTGCAGTATTTTTTTATATAGCAAGGTTCACTAAGATTTTGAAAATTGCGCCTGTGGCTTTCATTGGTTGTTTTAAGTCATAACTCCGCCCCTCTGATTTCGTGTATTAATTTTCAACAATTTCCACTGGTTATTAAATTTAGGATTTTAAAAATTAAATGCAATATTTGCCCAAATATAACTAGAATTTTGAAAAAATAATTTAAACAAAATAAAAAAAAAAAACTGAAAAAATAAATTTGTCTCGAGCGCTCGAGAATACGAGCATACTAACCATTACACTATCAAAGTATGCTGGTTTACAGTGTTACATAAGTTATTAAATATTTTACACGGTCAAGCAAAAAACACAAAAAAATCGTTATTTTTCCGAAAACATAATCTGATCAAAAATTCCTGTTGTACTATTCCGGTTCACACAAATGTACATTACATAGATTTTTTCAGATTTTTAGTTTAAACTATCAGGGCTACAGGGTGTGGGACAAAAAGTTTTAGTAAAATAAAAGACTGAAGAGCAATATTAGTCTATAATTCACGCCATTCATCGCCACTAAGCTTGTCATTGAAGTTATGACGCAAAATGACCAACTGCGTTGATTAAACGGCTGACAGTACATTTCAATGAAAATGTTGTTTTTCTGCAACTGTCAAAAAAGTAGGGTTTGGTGGAGCGGGGGTGTCTATCAAGGGCTTGAGAATTTCCATAAAATAAGTGACGCAAAGTATAAAAAACAGTATATTATGCTGGTTATATACGACGTATTATCACACTTGTTTCTTCGGGGCACTCTTCGCTGCGCTCGTCGTTCTCTAAACAACTCGTGTGACAATACATTATCTTATAAAACTCGTATAATAATATATTATTAAAAGACATAAAAAAGAATCTAAATTTTAAAATGATTCATAAATATTTGAAAGTTTAACACCCTTGCTATCTATAAAATCTACAAATGATACAATTGTTTTCTATTCTCACAAACAAAACATACATCAAAAAAGACATATTAAATAATATTATTCTCACGGGTTGTTCTCACATGAGAGGGTAGCAAAAACCAGCGAAATTATTAATACAATGTTATACAAAATGGCACATTGTTTTAAATGAAGACATCTTAAAAATTCAGATTACGAATCTAGACATGTATCTTTAAATTGGAATATAAAATAATTATCTTAAAATTAAAATATTAATGAGTCTAGTTTTTAATTAAGTGAATACTGAAATGTGGTAAGAATTTAAATTATTGATGGAAAGATAATGTTGTTACAAGACTGAATAAATTACATGTTTGTGTAGGCTGGAAATTAGATTTTTTAAACAATTTTATCTCAATTTTGTTCTAATCAAATATGTATAATTCGCCGAAATTAAGCGATTTTTGTTTACCAATTAGAAAATATGAAAAGTAATTTTGAGGTATAGTACGTTCAAAGGTGAGTTTGTAGTATAGCTCTTATGGAAAATGGGAGCGGTGTTTCCAAATGTTGTAAAAGTGTCAAATGTGACAATTATAATAATATGAAAAACTCGTATGATTTACAAAAATCAATTCTTATAAAACTAAAAATAACACTCAACAAAAACAAATGGCTATTTGTAGAATACTGCGTCTTCACAGATCAGCGCGTTTTAGAGCTGGCAACGTCGACACGCAAGAAAAGGATAGCGTCATTGTGTAAACCCATTAGAGAGTATGAAAAAGAACTACTCCATATGCCCTGTACTGCAAACTCACCTTTGAACGCACTATAGAATGCCAGTGAAATATACACACGGGCAAATTAAAAGAAACAGATTGAAAATTATGTTTTTTTTTTAAATTTTATTATTTTGTAGCCTATATCTAGATAGCTTTGAATGCTCTACTAAACCGTAGGGAAAGATTGTATCGAAGGAGAACAAAATGCATCATTTAATTTTGCTACTACTGTATCTTTTGGTGGAGGTTTAATTATGGTGTGGGGTGGAATATGTTTGGGAGCTCGCATAGAGTTAGTGGTGATTGATGCGGAGCGTTAAATGTAAGGTACATCAGAAATATTTCTCAAGACCATGTTGTAACTTTTGCCCCATATATCGGAGAAAATTTCACCCTAATGCAGGATAATGCACGCCCACACGTCGCCCACTGTGTAACAGACTTTTTAAATCAAGTGGGTATAACAACAATGGGTTGGCCAGCGTGGTCCCCTGACCCGTATTGTATAAAATATTAAATGTGCATATAAATTTAATTTGTAAGCTTGAGAATGTCAACTGAAATTTTGTTTATAAATTAAATTTGTATGGAATGAGAAAAAAATCACATATTTCTTATCAGTAATTTTTTATTCCACTTCTATAAGGAGTTCTATTCGATTGAAAGGAACATCCTCTTAACAAGAACATAGCTGCGTATCTATAAGACTAACATTAGTCTTATAGATACGCAGCTCATACGTAAGCACATATGGCTAACATAATACATACATTATTTAGTACAAATTTATTTCATAGAATAGTGTTTTACCTTGAATTTAGTGGGCTTTTGTAACGTCACGGTCATTTTGAACAGCCTGTATAATACTGATTAACTTGCATTGTTTGTTAGGTAAAAAATATGGTATATTCATTTTTAGTGTTTTTTCAAAAGTATCTAGCTTTATCTAGCTACAAACATTTTTGGCATGTATCTGTATCTAGATATTTTTTATAATTCTATATCTGTATCTAGAGGATGATGGAGGACAGAATGGTTAGGAAGATATGGGAAGGAAGATTGAATACCCGTCGACCAGTGGGAAGACCTTGCAAGAGATGGAGAGATCTGCTAACAGAAGATCTGACAAGCATGGGTATACAGGTTACTTGGCAAGACTTGACAATGAATAGATCGAGATGGAGGGCTTATGTGAGTGAGGCCAAAAGTCAACCTGACTGATAGTGCTCAAAGAAGAAGAAGAAGATCTGCATCTAGATACAATTTTTCTTAGGTATCTATATCTGTATATAGATATTTTTTTAAAAGTATCTATTACAACACTGTATACAACCATGTCACAAATGTAATTTTTATGTAAAATAATGACTCAAATAATAAATAAATAAAATGCATTAAGTAGGCTATACACTTTAATCAACGGGGGGACGTCTTTTGCGCTTATGTATAAATATTTAACAAATCAGCTGACGTTCTGACTGGCTAGTTATTTATTATTATTTAATTGTTTCATCTTCCAAATTATATCAAATAAAACATGACATAAAAGTAACATAAAAATAAATTAAATACTCGTTGATAACTGTAAATAAGTAAAAGAATTCATTAAATATTTCTTAAAGACATTTCAAACTATTTTAATTGAAAATAAATAAGATGTTTTATAAGAAATAAATTTTTTATAAGACCATAAACGTATTTCCTTGGCTTCGTTTCAAATCAATGTAATATGCAAATAGCATTAACTACTTGAATTGTTAATACAAAACTGTATCAAGTTTTTTAACTTTCAAGTATAAATTTGTTATCAAAAATATATTAAATAGATGATCTTTTAAAAATCGGCATCTTTGTGGATATGTAGATCAGTTCTGCTAATTTAAAATTTATCAAAATACCTTTTAGCTAGGATATTAAATTTGCAAATTTTGTTTTGAAGTTTTGAGAATTCAATTTGTCTGCTGGATTTTTAATGGACTGTACTAACAAAAGATGGAGAGATAAGCAAGCAAAGATTTTGTAAATATTCAAAATTTTGTAAAGAAGAAGGATATATAAGTCAGCAACTAAATTAAGTGGACAGTACGGAAGATTATTAAAGTAAAGGTTGTCAAGCGAAGCTACGCGAAGCTACGCGTCATCTGTATGCTAACTGGACGACAGTCTTTGTTTATCGTATATGTTATATACACTTGAAGTTTGAATTTTGTCTATAAATATAAAAATATCGTTTAATTTTTTGATTTTCTACTTGTTTTATTTTCTTTTTTCTTCGAAAAGAATGTTTCTTCGTTCTAAATAAATTTTCTTACATTCATTTTTGATGTAAAGAGAATAATAAGTGAAATATTTCAATATTTTAGTTTAAGGGTGTCCCCCATAACTACCCTAATATTCATCAAATTGAAAAAATGCATAAAACAAATAAGATTTGTTTTCTTATAAACAATTTTTATTGTATACTTTTTTCTGTTAAGATAAAGTCTGTTCCAAATGGTTAGGCGGAACTAGATTTTGCAGTCTAGTTACTTTCATCGTTTAAATCGTGCTTTTCGGCCGTTTTTTTTAAGCTTTGTAAATCATACTTACAATAAACATTTTTTAGTTAAGGTTAATATCATTTTAAAATGTCATTTTCTTTATATTTTGATTTTTTGTGTCTTTTTAAATACAAATTTCCCATTTATTTATTTATTTATTTATTTTTTCATTAAAATATGTAAAAAAAAAATTTAATTTTGACATATGTCATTCGTTTCCATGGTTTCATTATTGGAATTTTAAATTTTGACATTCCAACGTGAAAAATGAAATAACCCAAGCAAGGTCCCTTCTCGTGACAACCTAAAAGAACGAAATTCCCATTTAGTTCCGCCTAACCGTTTGAAACAGACTGTAGTTCTGTTTATAAAGAAAATATATTAAGTTTTTTAGTACCAGTTTTAACCCAGAAACTATCCCTAAGAAAGAAAATTTTGAGATGCCATGCCTATATTTGATCCTGGTTCTACATATTGTAACAAATTTTGTTAAAATACGTCCAGCCGTTTTTAAAAACAGATATAACCTCCAATTTTATTAATTACTATATTATTATAGCAATTTGTTTTTCTATTTTTATTTAAATATACCTAAAATTATATTTGAATTCGATTTTATTGTTATTTATTAACTATAATACAAATACCCATCACCTTAAATTTTATATAAATCAGTATAAAATTCCCTTAGGATTTTATTTATAATGTATTCAGTAGAACTGTCATGAAATAAATATCTATTATGAAAATAGTCAATAAAAAATATTTAAAAACGTGCAACATTTATATTTATTCTGTATGCTAGTTTGAACTACGCATACGTGTGACGTATTCCCTCTCACGCATGGTCAGAATTTACGAGACAATCTTTACTTTAATAATCTTTGACAGTACGAACATTTTCAAACAAATATCCATGTATCCAAAAGTTTCGTACACTGTTTCATATTTTTTATTTTTAGGGTTTTGTAGGTATGACCACCAAAAAACCCTTATAACGTTACTCAAGTATGTATCTGCCTGTCTGTCTGATTTTGTGTGAGTTATCAGATGAAACGTCTTAATGCGTGGAAACAAGCAAATTTCTGTTGTTGAAAAATCTTTTTTTTTCCTAGAATTTTTAGCAAAAATATATCAAAAAACTGTATTACCTTACCCTATTTCCCAGAGAAGTTGATCTGCAAATCTGAAAAAAAGCATAAGATAATTATAACCTTATAAATTTTATAATGAAAACATAATCATAGTATAAATTACAATAAAATTCAGTAAACAAGATCTTAGAATTAATGTTTTTGCATCAGGTATGACGAATGAACATGACGTAGCTGCAGATTAGTCAGACTGAAGTGTAATGAACAAGAAAACATATTTTTAAATATAAATACCTGACCTATGTTTATTTGTACACATCATGAAGATGCGAAATTTACTTCACGCTTCAAGGAGTTAAAAACAAAAAGGATATTCGATTAGCGCTGTCTTAGAAACAAAAATATAATATAGAATAAAAATAATAAAATAATGATGGGACATGGGGTGAAGATGACAATAAAAGTACAAAAAATTAGCGCCCACCCCAACTGCTCTCCCCCCCCCCCCCCAGAATTGTTTGGAGAAAAATGTATTTTAGAAGTGAGGACCTTTTTTTTAGGTCATCACTTGTATTTGGCCCTCCCAAATTTTACTAAAAAAGTTCCTGGCGACCCCAGATTTTAAGAACTAGCGCCGCCACTGGTGTGCATTACTCTATATTTTTACAGATATTTAAACTAGCCTCTCTGCCGACTGGTTTTGCGTATAGGTTATTCAAAGGCGGAACTAGATTTTACAATCTATTAACTTTTATAGTTTGATTCGAGCTTTTGACCGTTTTGGTTAAGCTTTGGAAATCATACTTACAATAAGCATTTTTAGGTTAAAGTTAATATCATTATAAAATGTAATTTTTTTCAATTAAATTTTGATTTTTTATGTCATTTTTAATAGAAATTTCTCATTCCTTGAATTCTTACATTTTCCAAAAATTTTAAAATGTATTATGTATATATATTTTTCGAATAAATGTCACTTAATAATAAATAAATACCAACATGAAAAATGAATTAACCTAGCCAAGCTCAGTTTTCGTCACAACTTAAAAATTTGAAACCCCCATTAAGTTCGCTGAACCAAAAAAAAAAAAAAAAACTATAGTGATGCCTTAAATTTTTAAGTTGTCGGGATCAAATCCTGTACAGGCATATAATTTTAAAAAAATTGAATTATCCTGGTAAATGGCTTGGTTGTAAAGACCATAAAATAAAAAATTAAAACTAGCCCCTCTGGAAAATTGGGTATGGAGAAAAGTGTTTTGAGATATTTTCCGCAAAAAATCGAAAAGTACATACTGTCTGGCTATCTTAAGCTGGCCGGTGGGATACTGTACTGCGCAGAATACGACAGTATTATGAATGAGTGACACATAAGATGTGCCACCCGAGTACAGTCGGAAAAACGCATTTATACATTGTATACGCACGAGTGCTTCCCAATTTACTGAGAAAAATTTTGTGTGACTGCACCGCACGAATGCAACAGGAATACTAACGACGTTCCCTTCTATCCTTTTCGCTACTGCCAGCTTAAATTAGCCAGACTGTATTTGTTTTCAGACAGCATTTAAATTTTTGCGCGATTTTCGGGGTCTCAGTAATTTTTTAGGTCAAAAAAATATATAAGCACGCAATGGAGTGGTCGTGGCACCGGAGATGGTTAAATTAGGCGTCAGCGCCTGTGAAAGAAAATCTCGAATTTCTTCTCTTTTTTGTTTTGTTTGTTTGCTGTTTGATTTCTCGGCCAGACGCAAAATTTGTCTGTTCTAGGCGCCCAAATATCACTGCACGGTACTGCATGAGTTTCATATTTCAGCTTTCTAAATCCAGCCATAATGTATACCGTACAGACAGACAGACATATTGAGATAACTGGAGGTATAAAGGTTTCTTGGTTTTACCTTCAAAATCTTAAAAAGTGAGAGTATAAAAACGGTGAGACGTATTATATTACAATAGATAGAAGTAAGGAGAAAAAGAAAAACATCTAGATCTGTTAGTGTTAGATTCTTAAGTATTTAATAGCATAAAAGTAAAGAAATAAAAGTAATAAAGATTTAACTGTTACGCAATACAATCAAAGTGAGAGATTGAAGTGGTAGTGTTATCTATTGAAACCAATAAATCCATGTGGACATATCTCGCTGGGGCAATGTCTCGGTCGCTCCGTTTCCTCCATAACTCCGCTCCACCATTTAACGACCAATTAACCAGGATCTTTTATATCGCGAAATGCTCTCTCGATGAGCACAACGCACGGCTCTTAGCGTTTTATCTCCACCAACCAATAACGCAGCTAATTCACAGAGAACGTAAACTCTAGAGCTTCGATTTAAATGTGTCAACAATATTTAAGTCCCGTTTATAATACATCTTTTTTATTTTTATTTAGTTTGTGGCCAGAGCCGCCACAAACCGGTGGTGCAAGGGGTGAATCGCATTTGAACGGTAGTATGTAGGGGCGGCATTTTAAAAAATTTTTTTTTATTGAGTTTAACATTCATAAACCCCCTACACAATTTTTTTTCTTGGTCAAAAAATTCTATGATACTAATGGAGGGTCATAAAATAATAAATATGCTATTTCCTGCTTTCCTAATTATTTTATGGTGATCTGTGTGTTACACGATGGGCACAAGGGTGGTGGCTTTCTCTCAAATAGATATTGGTGTGTGAGTAGGGTGTGTTCAATTTTGATTCTGGTGAGGATGATTTGATGCTTCCTACCGGTTCCGCTGTTTGGGCTTGGGATCTTGGGTCGTGATTTATGCCAAGAATCTAATATTTTACTCGTACGTTTGTGTTGGGATTGTTTCTTCTTCTTGAACCGCTTCTTTTGCTAGTTGGTCTGCGCGCTCGTTGCCAGGTATATTTCGGTGTGAGGGGACCCAGAGTAGAATAATGTCCTTCCCTTGGCTGATACTCTCATGGATGTTGTCTTGAATTTGTTGGCTGTAGCTATTTGTAGTGTACATATTTTTCATAGCATCTATTGTACTGAGTGAGCCGGTTTGGATGATGAATTTCTGAAGATATTGGTGATGTTTGATGTAATTCGTCGCCTGAATGGCGAAGGTTTCAGCGGTGAAGACGCTTGTTTTGTATGGCAGGTGGTGTTTGGATTCATTTCTATCAGTTACTATTGCTGCACCAGTTTTGCTTTGTAGTCTGGCCCCGTCGGTGTAAATGGCAGTATGTTCTGGATACCTGGATTATAACCCCGTGAAAGGAATTCAGTATGATTTGTGGGTTGGATAAAAAGTTTTCTACTCAGTAATTTTAATGAATAAATTTTGAATTCATTTAAAAAATACTGTGATTTTATTAATGTTCCTTTTAATAATATAAGATTAAATAATATGTGATTGGAAATGTTTATTTATTATTTAAAAAAATTATTTAAACAATTATATCTGAAATAATTACTCCCTTCCCCTCGATAAGCTCACGTCCCGAATTTTGAACTAAAAAATATGGTCATCTTATTATTAAATACCTGCAAAATCCTGAAATGTGTGAAAATTCACACTTCTTATGATTTTTTTTTTTTAATCAGATTCAAAAGAAGAATCAGTCCACAGTTCAATCAATTTTTCTTTTTCATCTTTAACGTAAGTCTCTGTAAAACTCTGGTGTTTTTCGCCATTATCAATATTATTTTCGCGAACCCCCAACCTGTTCTTTAACGTACCGTATTTTTCGGACCATAAGACGCACCGGACGATAAGACGCACCGGACGATAAGACGCACCGGACGATAAGACGCACCCCAAATTTATGAGATTATTTTTAGAAAGAATATTTATTATTACAATAACTTTTACCAGCAACATTCTGTTCATCTTCACTCTTTGTACTATCACTCGTCTTGTTAATGTCATTGTTCGTATTATTTTCGTTTGAACTATTGTAGTCAATCTCTTCAAAAACCAAGTCATCTTCTATACTATCCAATGCGTTGCTTATACCGTATTTCTTAAAAGACTTTATAATCGTCTTTTTTTACAGCTTTCCATGAATTTTTACCCAGGTACTTTTGAAATTGTCGTTTCATCCGTTGCTGTAATTTGCGCGATTTGGCTTTATCATTCGTTTGTTCCACTCTTCCCACATAAAATTATTAAATGGTTTATTAATCGACCCAAAGGTTGTCGTTGACTTATAAGGCCTCCAGAAATGACTAATTCTGTATTCATTTCTATTATATTTTCTTGGTTGATTCTGTTTTATGCGCTCCGAATTGATTCCACACTAATATCGCACACTTTTGAAACAACGCACCTGTATCTTCGGACCATAAGACGCACCCCAATTGTGAGTCGATTTTTCTGTGTAAAAAGGTGCGTCTTATGGTCCGAAAAATACGGTAAGTCTCTGTAAAACTCTGGTGTTTTTCGCCATTATCAATATTATTTTCGCGAACTCCCAACCTGTTCTCCGCGTACTCCTAGGGGTACGCGTACCCAGGTTGGGAACCGCTGTTATAGAGGGTTAAAACATGACTTCTTGTGTGACGAGACATTCTAGTATTTTTACTTGCAAATTTTCAGCACGTCTTTCTCTAAATACTCATTTGTTGATGATCTCCAACTGTTGTGCCATAAAGAGAGAACACATTAGATAAGAATTTAGCATGGGAGTTGTATGTGCAGCGGATGGGCAATGGGCAATGGGCAATGAGCAACGGGCATAGTCGAGCGCCAGTCGGCCCGCGGGAACCATTGTTCAATAAAGCACGCCTGTTCGCCGACCGTCCGACTGCCTTTGATCGCGGGAATACACGGAATTATAGTTTATTCAACGCAGAGAAGGATTCGGAACTATTTGGAACTAAAAGAACTACGTCATTTTATATATTTCACTTCTACTTCGAAAAAAGGATTCATCTTCTTTTGCAATCGATCTGTCAACGTCAGTAACAGGCTCTTCTAAGTATAGTACGGCTATTATTTATATTAGCTATTATTAGTTGTATAAGCTATAATTTTTAATTACAGTTGAACTCTGATTATCCAAGGTAATGTGCAATCAAGGTATTTCGGATAATCAGACCGAATCTCAAAAACTACATAAGATAGGGATCTGTGGTTGGAATTTTTGAAATCCTGATGACCTAACGGGCCCCAGGACTTATTATAAGACACCCCGAAATTTTTAATAATTCAATATATTTTTTTTTTTGTAATTTAAAAAAAACCTTACTTATAAACAATAAAATATAGGGATCTACAGTTTGAATTTATGAAATCTACAGACTTTTTCCTATCAAGATAAAAAATAGGGCCCTCCTTAGTTAACGCCTTTTTGATCTGTGTAGTTTTGAAAATTTGTAATACTTCATTTTCGAAAGACCGTATCTCGAAAACTATATGAGATAGGGAAGCGTGGTTGCAATTTTTGAAATCCCATGGTTTTAAAGGGCCTTAGGAGTAATTTTGAAAAAACTCCCATAAAAAAAAATGCAAAATTTTTGTCAATCTTTTTTCTTGAAATTAAAAAAAATATCCTTTCTTTAAAACATTAAAATATAGAGAACTGCGGTTTGAATTTTTGAAATCTTCATATATTGTTTAGTCTAGAAAAAAATCGGGGCTTTAATAACACAACTTTTACAATAAATACAAATCGTCAAGAAAAACCCTTCAAAATGGCCAAAAATCGAAAAAATCGTAATGGGTAACCCTTACGATTTTTTTGATTTCGGAGTAAACATTTTTCTTTTTGATTTACTTCAATATGTGTATATCAATGTATTTTGAGTCGTAGATCTAAAAAATTATCTCCATTATAAGCTACGGTTTACGGTTTTTGAATAATTTAAAAAAAAGAACAACAGAAAGTGACCATATTTAAAAAAAAAAAAAAAAACATATGAGAGGGCGCTTTAAATATATTTTTTAGACTCCCCTCCGTAAATTGGTAAATGATAGTTATTAACCCATAATTGTTAATTTATTTTGCACAAATCCAAGGGCTCGTGATTTTTTAAGGCTAATACTTTTATTATATTATTTATTTTACATCGCCCTATTTCTGCAACGAGGTTAATCGCCGATGCCAGTGGGCGAGCTCCTACACCTGGATGAGGGGTGAATGATTGTGAAAATGGGAGTAATGTTAACATATTATTATCGCCCGAATAATATCACCAACGGGGAATATAACCAGCAACCTCACAATTCAGACTAACTAGTCAAAACATCAAGATGTAACGAGCTCGGCCACTCCGTTGGCAAGGCTAATACTTATTTTGGAAGAAGTATAATCTAATAACAAAAACCAAAACACAATGAAATAAAATACTTAAAAATCAGATAAAATAATCTAATTATGAGATGCTTACATACATACACAATAACATGAATAACTCAGTGCTAATTCCAGAATAATTTTACATATGAAATTATAAACTGGAAGTGCAACAATATTATTTTGAATGATGATTTAAATCATACTGAACATTGCAGTGGTCACAGCAGGACATCCACAAAACACTTTAAAATTATACAGATATTTTTGTTGAAGTACCACAATAATTCATATGTACATATTATTCATAAAATTTGAGTTGAAATATTTCCTACATGATTTTTAACAGTGTTATTTATAGGTTGGTTTAAATTACGCGCCAATTTTTTACCATTACTATATTGAGAAGTGACATTACCGTTGGCAGCGCTGTATTCCAAGGCAATATGGTTGTCACGTCTAGTATTCAGCTGTCAATATGCCAACAGCGAACAGGTTAATTTAAGCACAGTACATTTTTATTTTATGAAAATGCGAGTAAATATTTGCGAATTTTTACGCGCTACATATGTATTGAGGTGTATGACAATCAACAGTGCACAAACCATAGTGTACAGTCGACTAATTTTAGAGCTGTAAACGCAGCTTAAATTAAAATACCTCCTTTTTAAATAGTTCGCAATGTAAGGGAGGTAATTTTGGTATTATTTCATAAATAAAATTTCATAAATAAATTCATTATAATCATTCAATTAGAGTAAAATATTTAATCTGTTAAACGATACAAATATAATCTATTGCTTAGAAAGGGCATTTAAGATAACGGGAGATTGTTTATTATTGCAACTTGACACTTTTGTCAATGTAACATGAAAAGTGAATCGTAAATTATTGTGTTAAAAAAATATACGTCAACCATAAGCACATAATAAAATAATAATTAATTTTTGTCTGAGATATAAATATTATGATTCGGCTATTTTCTAATGGGATATTTATCTGAGTTATCACCAATAAATTATGATTTTTAAGATAGTACAAGACAGATAGTTAAGAGGTGTTAAATGACATGTAACAGTTGGAGCTTGAACCGTCATAACGTTAAGATGTTAAAAAAAAGTTCAGCTTAAACCGTCGTAAGGTTAAGACCATGTTTGAGAGTTCATTTTAAACCGTCGTGAAGTTAAGTCGTGTTTTTAATTAGAGTGAGATTTTGTTAACCATAGGTTAGAGTCATTTAGGGTGTTCGGTTGGACTAGTAAAATGTAACAAGTAATTCCGTATGAACGTTAGTGTAGTGCCCAGCTAAAGACATGTGAGAGATAAATGGTTTTAGAGGATGTCAGTCAGGACTGTGGTGTCCAGTGGACAAATTAGTGATTAGTGCTAAAGAGTCCAGTGTCTAGTGTGTGTGAATGTCTCATTTGGATTTAGCTGTATCGACGTAATTGTAAGTCTAGTGTAATTAGTGTAAATATTTAAACCGAATCGTAATTAAATTAGATTAGCTAAAATGTTGAGTTTAATTGAACAATCCTTAAATCCTTCCAAGAATCATAGCAACCAGCTAGCGGACTCATAGGGGGGGGGTCCAGATTTGATCCGCTCGCATGTCTTGGAACCCATAATGTGAGGGATGTACAGAGTAAGTACAAATGAAATAAATAAATCAGCCAACCGTGACATTTCATATTTATATATCAGAGCTCCCCACAGCATCAATAGCTACACACCACTATAAACGCTTTTTTTGTTTACCTCTGTTGCTTTCACTACTTGTAGTAACCAATCTTTGACAATCTAAGCAATCCAAATACCATAAGTTCTAGGTAATATTTTACAAGTCACAAAACCAATGCGCTTTGAAAAAGCTTGTACTGATAAAGTCATCTTCAATAAAAAGACATTACTGAAATACTGACAGTGATATTACTTTAAGTGCCAAATATGGCAGAACGTCTATTTTATGCTGTACATATTCTTAAGTCATACATTAGTTTATGTCCAACGTTGAGTTGAACTCATTCTTCATAATATAAAAAAAAAAATTGCAGTAACTTTTAATGGAAATATGAAATATTGAGAATTCAAAAAATTTCTCTTACGATTTATAGATAGTAATAATTTTTTAATGCGTCTGAAAATAGTAAGGCGTTAGTTGAAAGTTGATTTTTACATGACATATTGAAACTATCAATATATTTTTATTCTTGAACACTGTGGGTTTGTTTATTTATTTATTTATTTATTTATTTTCTTAATACAAATAACTACTTTTCATTATTCCCTAACAGAGCTGGAGAATATTTGACATAAAATATTTGAAAAAGTATTTCAATTACAGTCTGTTCCAAACGGTTAGGCGGAACTAAATGGAAATTTCGTTCTTTTAGGTTGTCACGAGAAGAGACCTTGCTTGGGTTATTTCATTTTTCACGTTGGAATGTCAAAATTTAAAATTCCAACAATGAAACCATGGAAACGAATGCCGTATGTCAAAATTAAATTATTTTTTTTACATATTTTAATGACAAAAAAATAAATAAATGGGAAATTTGTATTAAGAATGACACGAAAAAAACAAAATATAAAGAAAATGACATTTTAAAATGATATTAAACTTAACCAAAAAATGTTTACTGTAAGTATGATTTACAAAGCTTAAATAAAACGGCTGAAAAGCACGATTTAAAAGATGAAAGTAACTAGATTGCAAAATCTAGTTCCGCCTAACCGTTTGAAACAGACTTTACTTTCTGGTTTTTCAAATATTGTATTTTAAATACTTCAAAACAATGCTCTTGGTATTATCTGTCTCATTTTGTAATACGAAACTAAGAGGGAAATTTCATTTTTTATTTTGTATATTTATAATATCAGCTTAGGGTGATAATTCTGAAGTGTCACCTTTCAAAATATTTGGCATGTTTATCACAATTTTGACATGTCAATCGCAATTTTGACATGTCAATTTGTTATCTGACATATAGTTTTTGAGTGAATATAACCTCGATATAATAAAACTTAACCAAACATTCAAAAGCCAGATTTACAGGTTACATGTTTCCATAAAAATCTATTTACACCACAACAGTCACCAAAGTAACCAGATCTAGTTTCGTATTACAAAATGAGACAGATTATAGTTGGATTTGTAAATACTTTCTCCGTGGTATTTGTATGATATTTTCTGTCTAAAAAGGTCAGTATTTGAAATACTTATTTCCCTAGTATTTTACATACTTTCCTAGTATTTAAAATATTTCCCTAATATTCCAAACCTTCCCTGGTATTTTAAATTTCCCCTAGTATTTCATATGTGCCCTAGTATTCTAATATTATAATACTTTCCTAGTTTTTAAAATATTTCGCTAGAATTTCAAAACTTCCTTAGTATTTTAAATCTTCTCTAGTATTTCAAATCTTACCTATTACAGGGTGCGGCAGCATAATTTGCTGATTTTAATTGGGCGCCAGAAAGCGAGGTTTGTCCGCTAGAGGGTGCGTATGGTTTCATTCGAATTTGTGGGTCGGAAATTTTTTGTAAGGTCAGAAACAGGTGATAATCGGAGGGTTCTAGGTCTGGGGAGTATAGTGGATGCGACAAATTTTCCCAGCCTAGCTGTGAGATTTTCTGACGAGTCCCCAAAGCAGCGTGTAGCCTGGCATTATCATGATGCAGTATAATGTGCTTCCTAATGAACATCGCTAGCTTCTTTTCTTGGAGTGCTTTGTTTAAATCATCCATTTGCTGACAGTATTTCTCCGGATTGGCCTTTTAGTTTGGTTTCAAAAGCTCATAATGTATTGGTCCTTGAATGTCCCCCCATATACATAACATTCTTTTATTCACGCTCAAGCTCGGTTTCAGGCTCACAATATGCTCTTTTTCTTTCGATGTTTTCGTAGGTGATCCACTTCTCATGCCCAGTTATCATCCGGTCCAAGAAGGGTTCGTTTTTATTCCGAGTAAGCAGAGATGTGCATATGGCGACTCGATCATTCAAATTTTTCTCACTTAACTCATGAGGCACCCATCTGGAATATTTCCACACCAATCCTAGTTTCCAAATATGGTCCGAAATGGTTTGTTGAGCTGAGTTAACCATTTCTGCAATTTCAGATGTTGTCAAAAAAGGATCTTGCTGTAACATGGTCTTGAGTATATCGTCATCAATCAAAGATGGCCGCCCAGAGCGTGGCCTATCATTAAGATCGAAATCGCTTGCTTCCAATTTTTCGAACCATCTTCTGCATGTTCTATTCGAAACTGTACCTTCACCAAACACTTCACCAAACACTAAATTTCTATACGCTTCTGTAGCATTTCTTCCTTGTTGGAATTCGTACAAAATACAGTGCCGTAATACCCTTTTCACACTAGAACTTTAAGATCGGATGTTAAAGTGAATGTATCTTTAAACACTAATGTGAAACCGTATGGCCTCGTCTAAATACAAGCGATGTTTAAGACAGAGATCTGCGTCTTAAACATCGTCCGCATTGCCAACATAATTTCTATTATAAAAAAATACTCTTTGAATTTGTGCTGTCAACATTTTATATTATCATAAACAAGAATACTGTATTATATCGACGTTATAAGAAGTTTATACTTATTGTTATAAAAAAATTATTTATTTTAATAATGTGTTTAATAAAATACAGAGCTACAATAATTGAGATAAAATGTATCGACTTACATGTTAATACTGGTAATATATTCTTTATTGTAGTGTCTTTATTGTAGAATGAAATGAAATATCCATATTTGTTTATAATAATTCAAAATGTGCGTCTGCGCAGACAGTTCAAAACTGGTAATTTCATGACGGTAACTTAAGGACAAAATTACTGTAGCTGATGACAGCACCGGAGATTTAAACATCAAGTGTGAAAGCATACCGATGTTAAACATCGGTGAACTTTAATTTCACTCGTCTTAAAGTTCTGTAGCCATTTTCACGATTGCGTCGCAGTTAATACTAACATGAATCATCTTTGGTTTCAGTTAATTTACAAGGTCACACTTATAAAAATGCAATGATAAAATGAGAGAGCCATATATGTCTCAAATGAACATTTAAGTTCAAGTAAATCAAGCAAAAGTATTTAATATTTCAAATACTTTCTGTCAGTGATGACTTATTGTATTTGCTATTTCAAATACTTTGATCTGTATTTGGTATTTGCAATACTTTTACTAAATATTTGACAGAGTTCTGATTCTAACGTACGCTACTGGCTTAATCAATCATAAAAAAATCTAAACAAAGTGTAATTTATATCCATTCGTCTTGGTTTTCAAGAATGCGTCTTAGATAGTTTCCTATCTTTCCATTATTTCTCATTAAGTGAGTATAAGCGAACCCAATGTAAAACTTTGTTAAGAAATGTGCAGCGTAGATAATGGAAGAGTATAGATTTTTTGCCATAATTTCTATGACCTTCAGGCAAAGTATTCATCGAGCATACCATTTTATGAGGCGTGGGATCATATTTTGAACAGCGATGAAAGGGGTGTACAATTATTATAACACAAGCTATAAATAATCTTTGATTGACCGACACAAAAATTATCTTTAAGAGATGTTTAAGATGAAAAACGAACAAATAAATAATGGTGTAATGGAGTACTTAAAACAGATTGTTACAATAAGGAAAGAACACTATATTTTAAGGTTTTACAAAACAATTCTTAAGCATTTTACACCACTTGTTTCAAATCTATTCATTTTATTTACTGGATTTATTTAAATTTTCATTATTAGCATAGATTGGACAAGTTCCAGAATTCAACAGCAAATTATTCGATTAATTCAATCAATGACGTAATCGATGGAACCGATGTAATATTATAAGCATTGAAATCTGGAGCGATTTGTTGATTTGTGTAATTTTTATATATGAGCCGTTGATTTTGAAAGTGAGACAAGTCCACTTTTCGTTATTTCTAGATTTTAATGTTTTGCATTTGAATGGAATTAAAAATATTCGTAAGGAGTAATAGACTTATTTTACATTTTTGATATTCTCAATGCATGTAATTTTATTATACGATAAGTGTTATCGGCGTTATTTGAAAAAAAGTCGTGGTTTTGGTGTACCTCAATGGACTGG
The DNA here is from genome assembly GCA_963971575.1 of Liopterus haemorrhoidalis. Classification (NCBI taxonomy): domain Eukaryota; kingdom Metazoa; phylum Arthropoda; class Insecta; order Coleoptera; family Dytiscidae; genus Liopterus; species Liopterus haemorrhoidalis. The sequence goes on from OZ020619.1 coordinate 43,187,303, forward strand.
TCTCACTTTTAAAGGCAATGATTTTCTGAAAATGTTGATTTCTCCTAATGAAATAGAATTATAGTAGCAAACAAATGAAAATTTTATTTAATTATTTATTTTATTTCAATTTAATTTTATTCTTTGTTAGAAAAATATCAATAAAAACAAAACAAAAATTTAATTTTATAGGAAAAAATTGAAAAAATATGAAAAAATATTCAATTATAAGTTGTATACATATAAATTATATTTTTTTAGTTTAGACTTAGATTTTTAAAGTACTCATGATGAATGTGTGGTATATAAAGCAATAAATCCATCATATCTTTATATTTTTTTTAGTAATAGCCCTAGTTTTTTCATATAAAGATGGTAATATTATTTTTCCGAATTTACACGGCCTACCGCGCTTTTATGATAAATCAAGAGTTTTAAATTGTGAATCTTTTTCTATTGACGTTTTATAAAATATTTTATACGGCGCATTTCTCAAAAATCTTATCCAGGAAATATTCAACCAGTTAACTATTTCTCCATCAGTATTTTTCCTTCTTCACTTTTCATTTCATGTACTAAAAATGGATTATGTTTGCGACATGTTTGTATCAATTTATAATAATCCTGGGGTATTAATCGGGTTTCGGTTCGAGAGAATTTATTCGAGTGGACTTGTCTCACTTTCTACATGTCTATAGCATGACTCCCAAATATCTGAATTTTTCTACTTGTTCGATATTAAATTTGTCTATTTGTATTTTTCTATTTTCTAACGTTTTTCCAGATCTAATAATTTTTGTCTTACTTTCATTTATTTTTAATCCTAGTTTATCTCCTTCCCGTCTTATCATCTCTAGCCACTTCTTCATTATCTCCCTTGTTTTTGTTATAAGTACAACGTCATCTGCATACGCTATTAATTGTCCTCCTTCTGTTCTGATGTTTCCTTTATTTATTTTCCTCATGATATACTACTTGAAAGATTTAACAAGTATTGGTATACAGGGTACTTGGCAACACTTGACAATGAATTGATCGAGCTGGAGGGCTTATGTGAGTGAGGACAAAAGTTAACCTGACTGATAGTGCCCAAAGAAGAAGAAGAAGAGTGCTTACTAATTACTTTGAATTTGTGAAAACACATATTTCTTTCATTCCGGTTACGTCAATTAAATTCGAGTAGCAATCAGTCGTTAAGGCCCCTGTTTTTACAGATGAAACTGACAGTAATGCGCTAAAGTGAAAAACACAAGTACTTCTTCCAAATCCCTACGTGACCAGAGTGTTTATTACCAAACACAATAGCTGGATAACAGACGAAAGAATTAAAAGTAATTAAGAAAATTTTACATTTGCTCACACCACCACAAGTTAATAGATTGTAAAAATTAGAGGTTTAAGAAGAAATTTCATTTAAATTCTTCTTATTACTATTTGGAATACTTAGATGAGGGGCGTTCATGTAAAAAATTGATGTGAAGTGTGATTTTTCACACATTGCAGGGTTTCGCAGGTATAAGTGAAGGTGGCATGCAGAGTGTGTAGGACAAAATTTGCTTTGTGTAAATCCCGGAAGAAACCATTATCATTAGCGTAAGTCCAACTCTCAAAATAGTAATCACTTCACTTATATTTGATTTGTGTAAAGCTAACCATGATAACCAATAAAGTCACTAAATAAAAGTACATACTGATGTTTTCATTCAATTTTTTTTTGACTTTCTAAAAGGGTTCCAAATTCTGTGTGCCCAAGGGCCCCTGCATGGCCTAAGACGGCCCTGTATGTAGCGCTTAAAAATCCAAAAGTGTTGCAAATATTTACTCGCATTTTAATAAATTAAAAACGTATTGTGCTTAAATTAACCTGTTCGCTAGTGAAAATTAACGGGCAAGTACTACTGTCGTCAATCATATTTCCTTCGATCACAGCGCCGCCACCGGTAATGTCGCTTCTCAATAATACAACAAGTGAAATACTTGAAACAATTTTAACTTGTAACTTACTGGTTATTACACTTGATTCTAGTTATAAAATAAGAAGAATAATTTCATTGCGTCAAGTTCAATAATCATAAACCTCCCAGTTATAAATGTAGTAAGAAATTCATCTTTACAAGTTTTTTAAAGGCTCCGTAACAGCTTGACATCTTTACACATAGATGGCAGTAAAAGTAATTGCTAACCTATAAAATAAATGAATAACTATGATACACCAGTGCAATTTCAATTAAGATATAGTAATTAACATTGCTCTCAGTGCCGGATTAAGACCCTTTGAAGACCTTAGACACAAACAGACTTAGGCTCAACTTTGGGGTCCAGCAAATATTTGTGCAGGGGCCCCTTATCGCTAGAGGGCTTTAGACACGACCCTACATTACATATTACAATTCCCGACAAAGAAATTATGAAAGAAAATCACAAATAATAAAATTGAATAGTGTGTAAGGGAGGTAATTTTGGTATTATTTCATAAATAAAATTTCATAAATAAATTCATTATAATCATTCAATTAGAGTAAAATATTTAATCTGTTAAACGATACAAAAATAATCTATTGCTTAGAAAGGGCATTCAAGATAACGGTAGATTGTTTATTATTGCAACTTGACACTTTTGTCAATGTAACAGGAAAAGTGAATCGTAAATTATTGTGTTAAAAAAATATACGTCAACCATAAGCACATAATAAAATAATAATTAATTTTTGTCTGAGATATAAATATTATGATTCGGCTATTTTCTAATGGGATATTTATCTGAGTTATCACCAATAAATTATGAATTTTAAGATAGTACAAGACAGATAATCAAGAGGTGTTAAATGACATTTAACAGTTGGGCGATGCAAGCATTTTTAGGGTATTCGTGTTTTAAGAGTAGTTGAGCTTAAGCCGTCATAATGTTAAGATGTTAAAGAAAGTTCAGCTTAAACCATCGTAGTGGTTAATTCATGTTTTAGAGTTCAGCTTAAACCGTCGTAGTGGTTAAGACCATGTTTAAGAGTTGAGTCTAAAGAGTGAAGAAGTTAAGTCGTGTTTTAAGTAGTGTGAGATTTTGTTAACCATGGGTTAGAGTCATTTAGTGTTGCCGGTCAAGTCAAGTAAAATGTAACAAGTAATTCCGTATGGAACGTTAGTGTAGTGACCAGCTAAAAAGTGGAGAGACAATATTTAGAAACATGTAGTGGTTAAATTAGTGTTTGGTGTAAAGTGTGTCTAGTGTGTGCGAATGTGTGTCTCTTTTGAATTCAGCTGTATCGACGTAATTGTAAGTCTATTGTAATTAGTGTAAATATTTAAACCTTAATCGTAATTAAAGTAGGTTAGCTAAAATGTTGAGTTTAATTGAAACAACCCTTAATCCTTCCAAGAATCATAGCAACCAGCTAGCGGACTAATAAGGGGGGTCCAGACTTAATCCGCTCGCAAGTCTTGGAAACCATAATGTGAGGGATGTACAGAGTAAGTACAAATGAAATAAATAAATCAGCCAACCGTGACATTTCATATTTATCATATCGGAGCTCCCCACAAGTGATTTGTAAAAAAATAAAGCATCCAGTTCCGGGTTCTGGAGTCTTCCCGGGCTCCGGTAATTGATACCGTACTCCCCTGTTTCTCGCGATCCCTACAAATCAATATTATTTTGTAAACACATTTTGTTTATTGTTCATAAGGTAGATTTCAATTATCAAATGTTTATAAAACAATGTTAATGTTCTAACCATTTCACTGAATTGAAATTAGTGACGCTATATAGTAAATCTCTGACCATAAAGAAACAAGAAAGAATCAGGAAGTATATGAGTTGAACACTTTTATGGAAAAGATTCAAACAATACTATAAAGGCTGCTTATGGCGGTACATACAAAGCAATCTTGTATGACATCATATAATTAAAATGTCTTAAGATATTGCTATGACATACTGTAATACGCAAAGACATTTTATACAGATGAAACTGTCTTGGAGGTTTCTTTCTCTCTTCTTGAGTTACTCGTATGTATTTTGGATATATGAGGATGAATCATTAATCATCTGGAAGTCAGGTGACAATCAGTTAACGTACAGCATATTGGAAGCGCTCGCTTAAGGTACATCCATTTAATGTACTTTCGATGGTACGTACATATTTTTACGGCACTTTTTTTGTACGGACCCTTCGGCAGAAATATGTGCAGGGCCCGGTTGCATCATTCTACTTTACAACTTTGTACTTTGCACTTTGCAAAATATAAGTTTTTACATGTCACTTTGCATTTATCCATAGATAAAGAAAGAAATAGATACGAAACTGACGTTATATTTTTTTAAACCAAATTAGCGCTGTAGTTGTTGGGTTATGGAACTAAAAGTGGCGGGGGAGGAAAGGGGTGGGGTTCCCCGGGTATTTCAAATGCTTCAGTGAATATAGATGTAAACATAATTAAATGTTACTATTAAATGAAACAATTGTTATGATTTATTTTGTCTATTTTTAATATTATTAACGACAACAATATTAAAAATAGACAAAATAAATCATAACAATTGTATAATTTAATAATAACATTTAATTATGTTTACAATTAAGAACAAGCAGTTAGGAATTATACAGAAACAAAAAAACAATAACTAGCAGAAACAATTATTTATTAAGAAGTAGAAGTTTATTTAAAATTTTGCCCAGACGGCCAGACAGCCAAAAACGCCTTCAATTTTATTAATATATTTTTTTTTATTTATAAAGATGATGGATAAGTAGAATTAGTTTTTAAAGATAATTTAAAAAGGGGGGCATGCTAACATTTCATCGGCTCTGAGCCTTTTTGTGGACTGTTTTTTTTTACTTTTTTGCCGAAAATGTCATAATTTAGATCTGAAACTCAAAAGTGATAATATAAGGCTAAAAATGTATTAGGATACCAATTTTCAAATAAAATCAAAAAATTTTTTTTTCCTACAAATTTTAAATTTTGGTCAAAAATTTTTTGAATCTGTTTTTAGCCAAAATATAGTTATAAGCTAATTTTGAGATGAGGATTATGAAAAAAATATTTAAAAAATTCATGCTTACCTAGTTTTTGAGTTAGAGTCGCTTTGGGTCAGTTTTTTGACTATAATTCCAAAACTTTTGCCCAAACTTCAAAATGGACCAAATTTTGTTGATCAATGACCAAAACTACATATTTGTACCAGTTTTTAATAAAATCGGAGACAAAAAATTTTTGCTCATAAATTGAAAAAATCGTAAGGGGTACCCCTTACGATTTTTTCGATTTTTTGCCATTTTCAAGGGTTTTGGATTACTGTCCATACAAAACTTAATAATTGGTTTATAAAAGCCAAAAATTTTTTTTAGACTAAACAATGTATGAGAATTTTAAAAATTCAAACCGCAGATTTCCATACCTAACCATTTTTAAGTTAGGATTAATAAAAAATTTTAAAAAAATTTAAAAAAATATGAAAAATTTTCAAAAAATTTTTTTTTTTCAAAATATGGCTGTATGTCAATTGGGACCTCAGGATTTCAAAAATTTCAACCGCAGCTCTTTATCACATTTCGTTTTTGAGATACGTCCATGCAAAGATGAAAATTTCTATAAATCACGCCGTATTAAAATTTGTCATAATTTTAAAATACGCAAAACGATTAAAGCCCCAAATTTTTTCTAGACTAAATAAACTACGAAGAATCCAAAAAATTTAACCGCAGGTTGCTATCTCTAACCACTTTGGAGTTGTGTATTTTTTAAATTCACAATTTTCACAAATAATGCAAATTATGCCATTAAAAAAATTGTCATAATCTCAAAACGCATTAAACGATTAAAGCCTCAATTTATTTCTAGACTAAATAAACTACGAAAAATCCAAAAATTTTAACCGCAGGTCGCTATCTCTAACCATTTTTGAGTTGTATATTTTTTTAATTCACAATTTTCACAAATAATGCAAATTATGCCATTAAAAAAATTGTCATAATCTCAAAACGCATTAAACGATTAAAGCCTCAATTTATATCTAGACTAAGTAAATTACGGAAAATCCAAAAATTCTAACCGCAGGACGCTACCTCTAACCATTTTTGAGTTGTGTATTTTTTTAATTCACAGTTTCCACAAATAAAAAAAAAAAATTGTCATAACCTCAAAATGTATTAAACGATTAAAGCCCCATTTTTTTTCTTGACTAAGTAAACAATGGAGAATTCAAAAATTCTAACTGGAGGTCGCTATCTTTAACCGTTTTTGAGTTGTGTTTTTTTTTATTTCACTATTTTTACTAATAATGTAAATTATGCTATTAAAAACATTGTAATCCCAAAACACGTTATACGATTAAAGCCCAAAATTATTTCTAGACTAAATAAACTACGGAAAATCCAAAAATTCTAACTGGAGGTCGCTGTCTCTAACCGTTTTTGAGTTGTGAATTTTTAAATACTGTATAAATTATATTAAAACGTTATTCTAAACTATGATGTCTTACTGTGCGTATGTACAAGTTATATGCATTATATCAGTATCCATTCAGCAATATAAAGCACCATATCTCTCCATTGCCAACAATGGAATATAATAAATAACTACACACTATAATAAAAGGGTTGTTTTCTAGTCTTACGATCGGTGCGGACAGATTAGTCTGATAAAGGTTAGAACAATTGCTTTAACATTGCCTTACCAAAACCATTAATAATATGCTATACAAATTATTATGTTTATCGAATTTTAATGCCTGTGTCCACCCACAGTATGCACAATAACTATTCAATAATTTATTATATGGCGTATGGGAACAGGTGTAATAGCTCCTACAGGGACGGAATAAACAATTTTATGTTGATAAAGAAAAATCAGAAAATCAATAAATAGAACGAGGATGATATAAAAACACCAGTAGTTTTTAACAACTTCTTTTTAAATTTTAACTGGCGCAGTCGGTAGGACCCCCCAGTTTCCTTTTAAGGATGGAGGAGTTATGTATTCCTTATTGATGATTTTGCAGTATTTTATTCATGACATTACAAATTGTTATTATTGTGAAATACTAAAATAGCTTAGATTGGAAAAATTTAAATGATATATAAGTTAGCGAAAATATAATTATGCAACATTTACACTTATTAACAATTGTAGTGTGCTATATCGTTGCTAAGGCATATTGTTTTATATAAATAGAATAGTATAAAATATATCATACGATGTGTGAGACGTATTAGTTGATCAATAAAATCATGTCTTATTATTCATAAAATACCTCTTTTTATTAATATCAGAAGTGTGATTGGCCTATCACCCACAAGAAAATTAAAATAGAAGACTATAAGTGCAATTTATATTACAAATTAAACATATTTTTTTAATGCAACAATACATTGGTGTAAAGAAATTGTGGTATAATATTGCAAAGGCTAATGTAAAGGTTTAAGTTAAAGGTGATGATTGAGAATCATATAAAGGTAGTATGAATTATGAGCTAGATAATAAATTGGCAAATTTCAAGTTATTTTGTCAAAAATTACTTTAGGTGGTTTCTAAGGAAATGACACTTATTGGAATAAATTTGAAATGTGACATTTGTTTGAAAAATGCAGAATCTTAACAAAGATCCCTAAAAATTGTCAGAATGAACGAGCGTTGCTTTGTTATTAACAAACACATTGTATGAAGGTAAATGGTTATATTGTTGACGACTAAAATGGTAAGAGGCATTTTATTGTTTTGGTTAAATCATATGGCACGTGTTAGCCATAATGTGTAAAAATTAGATTTAAGATTTTGTTTTTGATATTTGTGATTTAATATCTGAGTTTCGAGATTTGAGTTTTAAAGTTGAACGATTATTGGAAAAGACAAACGACAGATCACTGGGATCGGAATGGCAAAATAAACTGAGAAATATAATAGATAATGAGTTGAGAGTTGAAAGCTTGTTGAGTACTGCAAGACAAGCCGCTGCCAGTGGCATCAGTCCGGTAATAGCTCTGTAACCATGGTGGCAGATGGTGAGCTATGGCGATGGGCTGATGATGATGATGATAAAGCACTGTGTGTGCAGAAACAAATAGACGGTCTCTGAGCTTGTTGTACTGTAGACAATCTGTAATGAACGAAACTAATAGATAGTTACTGAGTATCTGAGCTTGTTGATCTAGTCACTGTGTTCGTGGTAGAGAAATGAAATGATAACAAAAAGTCTCTAAACTTTCAGATCACGATTCATAATTTGCTATTGGAAGGTTTTGTTTTAAGCAAATACTTATTTTAACTAATTGATATTGGTGCATGGTTGATTTTGTGAAAAATCAATTTTGCGCCCAATTTTCAATTTTTTGTTTCAATATATGATTACAAGTCAATTGGGACCTGAAGATTTCAAAAATTTTAACGGCAGGTCTTTGAAGTAAATAATAAATTAAAAATAACAATTTATTAAATTAGAAATAAACTGGTAAGAGGTCAAAAAGGGGATATTTAAGGCGAAAAAAAGAATACATGGATGTCTAGTCGCGATTTTTTTATTTATATTCGTGCTTTAAATATTTTCTTAATAAACAATATCTTACTTACAAAAAATATGCATGCAATTTTTTTAACATTAATATAAACAAGTCTTTAACTTTAATTTTTCAAGGATCTTTTTACCAGACTTATAAATCATTTGCAATTAAAGCATTTTAAATAAAATTAGTTTCATTCAATAATATTTAAGATTTAAAAAGCAAATTAAAACAGTAAATAATGTTTTAAAAATAAAGTTCGTGTTTCTTGGACATAAACCAATGTTGCCTGAAGGCGTTCTTCGTGTGTGAGAATCAGCAAATGTTAAAATTCGTGAACATTATGACCATGAAATTCTGCTGCTCTTTTTGTTCGTTTTTTGGCAGGCGAGAGTGATCTTATATTTTGAATAGATTTTAAGATCAATGAGCTATTGTATGTTGATATATATTATAATATTTAAAAGGCGGAATTCTATTAAAGAGATCAGCTATGAACTCTATTCATTATCCTACAAAAATCTGTCCAGCAAAAAACTTTATAATAATACTTACTAAAACTAGATTTACGGACATGATTGTATACCTATTTTTTCTGTAATTCGTCATTTTGATGGGTGCTTTAAAATGCAGTATTTTTAGGGTCCGTTCAAACATTAAAATACAGTATTGCTTTATGGAAAATGGAAGCAGTGTTGCCAAATGTTGTATAAATGTGAAATATGTCAATGAACCCAAAATATTATGCGTATTTTTATACTCTTTTGTTGATAATTTATTCAAATAAAATGGAAAAAGTATGAAGGAAAATGAATAACCATTTGTGCCGCGTTTCAACGATCAGCGAATTTTACAGCTGACAACCTCGCCAAAGAAAAAAATGATAGTATCATTGGGAAAAGCCATTAGAGAGTATGAACCAGAACTACTTCATTCAACCTGTACTGCATTCTACCGTTTGAACGGACTATAGGTATGACCAAAAAATTCTTATTATCTCATTTATGTGTCTGTCCGTCTGCCTGTACAGTAGAAATTGTTGCCAAACGGCTGGACCTAGAAAGATAAAATTTGGCATGTTTGTACAACTCTTTGACCCACATATAGGAAAACTATTGAGAGTTAAAAAAAAAAACATTATATAGAAACAAATAAAATTCTTTAATTCCTCAAATAGCTCCTATAAATTGATTATTTTTATATTTTTTATTTTCTTTAATTCCTCAAATAGCTCCTATAAATTGATTATTTTTATATTTTTTATTTTCTTTAATTTTTATACTTTTTAACTTTATAAATTATTATATATTTATAATTAAAAATAAAACTAATAACTTACAAAATTTTATTAAAAAAACTTTAAATTGAAAATGATAACAAATCTTTTTTCTACTTTCGATCGATGTAAATATTTAACGAAAAAATAATAGTATTTTATTGCACAAGGATGAAGTTTATCACCCTAGCCGTAGGTGAGGTTTGTAATCATCCGAATGTAATTTAGCCATTATATGCGAGTTAAATTCAATATTTTATCTACAACTATATATGTAGTTTTATCATTAAAAAATCAGCTGTGGCCACCACAGAACCAACCGCCATCACAAAGTACTTGTATAAAATACATTCTAGGAGCAGAGTAGAAATAACTTGGCCCAATATTTTCTTACAGAAATATTATTTATCATGACCATGGAATCGTTACATATAAGTACGAAAAAATAGATTAGAAAAAATTCCGAAAATTTTTACAAAAATTTTTCGTTTTATCAAAAAATGTCTCAAATAAAAGTTGTTATTTTTGATTTTATAGCAACTTTTGTTAAATAAATTTTTTCGAAATATTTTAGTGTTATGAAATATACCGCAAAATTCTTAAAATCGACACGAGTAAACTCCCATTTCTAGTCAACCGATTTTTACAAAGGTTGATGTCAAAAGCTTAAATATGAAGTTTCATGAAAATCCTTGTAGCCGAATTTGCTCTGCACGTGTGCACGGACCGACAGACAGACATACAGACGGACGGACGGACGGACGGACGGACGGACGGACAGACAGACAGACGGACAGACAGACAGACAGACCGACAGACATCATGCTAAAAATAGTCAAAGCGTTATGTAGGGATCTCAATTCGTGAAGATCCATTGAAATCTCGAAATGTCAAAATCGGTATGATCACAATACCTTCCTTATATACAGAGTGATTATTTAATGGCGAGACGATGTCACTGGAAGTTTTAATAATTTGCCGTTTCATACACATCGTAGCAGGCGATTATGCGCGCATGTGCGTAGTAGACACTTCCGTCATCTCCAAATTATTGAGTCAATGATTTCCTGCCATTCTTTTATTTGATTTTCTATTATTTTATTTGATAATTCGGTGACGTCGTCTCACCATTAAATAATCACTCTGTATGTTTGCGGTCGGTAAAGAGAAATGATCATTTCATTATATGTTAATAAAAAAAAAAATATTGTTAATCCATGTATCCAAAATTTCATTTAAAATCCCTCAATTTTTTTTTCTTCGATAAATACATATTTGTTTATATTTTTCCCCCAGTGCCTCCCATTGAATACGCCACTGGGTCATAATGCCAGTAGATAGATCTAGACACATATATAAAAAAAAATCGCATGAAAATCGGATATGCAGTTCTCGAGTGAAAATGCGCACATATGGACAGACAAACAGATAGATAGACAAATAGACAGAGAGACGTTGTTTTTTTATATATTTATCTAGAGATAGAGACATAAAAAAACATATTAAAAATTTACAAAATGCACAAAGAATTTCACAAAAATAAATAGTCTTATCTTTAAATATTTTATTTACAATTGTACTTTTTGGTAGAGAGTATTTTGCATTTTTGATTATGATATAAAAGAGAATTTATTATTGATATACTATAATAATACTGAAAAAATTTCTAGTGTTTTTATATTATGTTGCACACCAAGGCGGTCATCTTTTGTTACTTTGTATCACTATGTAAATTGCAACACATATGATTAAATAGACACATTCACACGTATACATCATTAATTACATGTGAACAATCACATTACAATCCATTTGAACATAACACATGTTGTTAAATCGTGTGATTATTTTATAAGAATGAACAATTTCTTGTTAATGAAAGTTAAGTCATAACAAGAACTGATTTACAACAATGTGAGAATATATTTGAATATGTTGTGAAGTTAAGAATTTATTGAAATGCGCATGTGCAAAATATTTGCATATGTTTATATATTGTTAACATTTTACATCATAGATAACGAATGTCTAATATATGTAAACAGCATTTTTTAAATTTTGATCGTATATTTAATTTTACTGTTACTACACATTTTTAGTCGTATCTTATAATTTTCATCAACATTTGCCCGATCTTCCTCTTCGGTTCCCTTTTTCGCGAGCCGAATCTGGCCCAATAATGAGTTTCAAACGGCTCGCATGAAATTTGTGCCCCTTGTTTTTTTATGAAATCGTCCTCAAAATATTTTTATAAATCTGGCCCGCAATACAACTCTATCTGGCCCGTAAAACATGTTTAGAATTCATAAACTCAATGTATCAAGGTAGAGGGAACACGATTTTTCTCAAAAACGCGATGTGTAAGTTGGTAAAAAAATGTGATGACCTAAGTTGACCATAATAAAAATAATTAAAAATATTTCGCTTTCAAATTATACTTCCAAGTACGACGAAAATTAAATATTTTTTATTATATATAGGGGAAGCCGGAGCATAACGGGCTCCCGGGGTATAACGGGCTCCCCTCTTTTTGGCTTGTAACGCATGCCGCCGTGTTTAGGTGCATTCCAATCTCGTTCAGTACTTCGCTAGTGTCTTCCGAAAGTGGTTGTATTTTTTATATCGTCATAACTTTTATTTTTGTATTTTTCTAAGTTTTTTTTACTGTTTGTAATAATTAAACTATAAATCATCTTACGAATAAAAGTATTTCGAAATGTTCCTTAAGATTTTATTTAAGATAATCCTTAAGGTGCCCGTTATGCCCCGGATTCCCCTATTTACATAGAGCTCAATCAACGGTCGTTAAAAAAAAATGTAGCTTTGGGTGCTCCATTCTAAATTATTACCATTGTTTTTTACTGAACTCTCTATTTATGTTCTATTTCCATTTTTGATCGATTGTAAAATATTCAATTTTGGCCAATGAGGACCAATATTTTTTATTAATAATATAGTTTTATAGTTAAGCACATTAGTTTTAATATAATGTACTGTATCCAGTTTTACGTCTGATTGCTTATCACAAATCAAATCAAACGAACTAAGCTAAGGACGCCGGCCTAAATTAACTAACACATACACACTAAACCTCGCCGCTGTTGCCCTATCCAGTTCATTTTTATTATTTGCGTAGATACATACACTGTGGATCGGGACACTACGAATAGTGTCCTAAGCATTGTTTTCTAGATCTAAATTTTTAAAATCTAACACTCATATGAAAAATCTTTAATTTAGAATTAATAAAAATAAATATATGCAGACATATTTAGCTAGTTTAAAGTAATTTTAAAGTATAAATAATATTTAAATTCAGTTTTTTTATTAAAAACTTTTAGGGGTTCACTGTTTAATTCTCATGCTAACATTTTACAAAACTGTATCATACACTTTTCACACTAGATCTTTAAGACGAGTGAACTTAAAGTTCACCGATGTTTAAGATCGGTATGCTTTCACACTTCATGTTTAAATCTCTGGTGCTGTCATCAGCTACAGTAATTTTGTCCTTAAGTTACCGTCATGAAATTACCAGTTTTGAACTGTCTGCGCAGACGCACATTTTGAATTATTATAAACAATTAAGGATATTTCATTTCATTCTACAATAAAGGCACTACAATAAAGAACATATTACACCTGTATTAACATGCAAGTCGATACATTTTATCTCAATTATTGTAGCTCTGTATTTTATTAAACACATTATTAAAATAAATAATTTTATTATAACAATAAGTATAAACTTCTTATAACGTCGATATAATACAGTATTCTTGTTTATGATAATATAAAATGTTGACAGCACAAATTCAAGGAGTATTTTTTTATAATAGAAATTAAGTTGGTAATGCGGGCGAAGTTTAAGACGCAGATCTCTGTCTTAAACATCGGTCGTGTTTAGACGAGGCCGTACGGTTTTACATTAGCGTTTAAAGATACATTCACTTTAACATCCGATCTTAAAGATCTAGTGTGAAAAGGGTATTAGTCAGTTTTCTAAAAAAATAACTTAAAACAAGTTTTACATGTGTTTTAGTTATAAATTCAACTTAAAAAACACATTGCAATAAATACGGTGATTTAAAACAAATGGTACAGTTATTTTTTTAATTATTCACTGTTAATTGGCAAAGAAACTATAAAGAATATAAATCTTAGATTTTTAAATGAATTAATTTGTTTTTATGACTTGTTGAATGAAACAGGAAACTATGATTCGTGATTATCTACTAATACTCAGCAAGAATCAACTTAAGTTATTGTAATAAGTATTTACTTTATCTAACAGGATATGTGCCAAAAAGACTTGTTAATGTTCTGAAATTATGTGTTCTGACTGATCGTTGAAGTCTCCAATAATATAGGTAATTTGGATTAAGTTTTCGCGCTAACAACAGCGCTCTCGCGGCGATTTTTACTAACTAAGCTGATCTAAATTAACGTATAATTTAATTAGATGGTAATAGTGAATAAGGCATGTGATGAGGATGAAAAACGACAAAATGGTAAAGAAGATTTGGAAAGAAAACCAGTGAAAACTTCACAAGAAATAGTAGAATCAGCTTATCAGAGCTGGACAAATGTATTTCTGCGCCCGAAGAAAAGTACCAGTCTTGCGTTCCCATCCTTGATCATAACCGAATAAAAAATTGATATAAAGTGTGAATTTTCACACATTTCAGGGTTTTGTAGGTATTTAATAGATGTAAGAAGCCAACATAATACTGGATGTCTAGGTATATTTATCACATCAAAAGCAACTGTTTTTTTAATTACTTTTATTCTTTGAGAACTAAGAGCTTCCATTTAATTTTTTTAAACAAAATTTAAATAAATTAACAAATATCCCAGCATTTTTTTCTGCACTTGCTTCGTATTCAAGTTTTCATTAGATAAATAAGAAATATTTTACAGTGTAGAGTGTAGTGTGGTGTGGTGTGAATAACTCCGTTCGCAACTATTAAAAAAATATATTATTTTTTTAATATTTTTAATTCCAAAAAATACACGCACTATCTTAGCTATAAATACAAAAAATCATTAATTAATCAAACATTATTAGCCATAATTTAACCATGAATTAAAAAAATAATTAATTTTGTCAAAAACACAAAAACTGCCATATTTTCAACACAATCTGATCAAAAATTCCTCTCGTACGTTTCCGGCTCAGAACAATATACATTCAGATCAATTCTGTAAAAATTTACTGTGTAGTAGTGTTACTACAAGATAAAATATTATAAAAAGTATAATGACTTTCATTCATGATAGTAACTAACCTTGCTCATAGTGACATATTTAGTTACTATGATCATAGTAACTGAGTTACAGAATTGGTCTGATAACCTATAATTTTTTCAGATTTTTAATTTAACCCTTTTTGGTAAATTAAAAATAAATCGGGTCAAGAACTTTTGCACATTCTTTGCTAAATTCGTGTTCAAAGTAACGAAAAAACTATCTATCGTTCCGTAATTTACGTCTTAAGAGCTTTCTTTTGATACCACACAATAAATAAATAAAAAAAAAATTATCAACCACACAAAAAAATCGACATTTTCCCCATAATTGTTCATTACGGAGATTTTTTCAGATTTTAGATCAATCTCTTTGGTCCCCCGGTCAAGTTTACCCCGGTGGTCAAATTCACTTCATTTTACCGTAAGAAATTTTTATAACTTTTCATATTTTTGCGATATCTATATTTGAACCAAACTAAAAACCAATAGAATTTCTACTTGCAGACTGTTTTACATCCGTTGCTTAGCAACGAAGAGGCTGTACGAATTCTTGTTTCTGCGCTTGTGACATCACTGTCCTAATCTCGTGGGAAGAGCACTCAGCTACAAACTAGGGAGCCGTGAACATTTTTAGAATATTTAGTTGGTTCACGATTACCAAAATGTTAAGAACAACTAGTCTAACTTGGGCAATTTTCTCAATTATTTATATTCTTTACAGTAATTCATTGCACAAAATTCATTACATTTTCAAAATTTACAGATCTGGAGTGAAACTATTACTTTCTGAGCATCTAAATAATTATCACCTTAAGCAAAAAGAAATTACAGACACAAATGTAATGAATTTCAATTAAATTATCATAATTATCACTGAATATATTAAATTCCATCCGAACCAAATAGAGACATAAACCTTACGTTTTCTTTCTCATAAAAGAAATAACTCCTTCCAAGAAACGTGCAACTAAAAATGTTCACTAATTAATAATTTAACTTATTAAAAAGTAACTGTTACGTATATTTTGAGTTTAATTGTTTTTTGTTATCTTTCAGTAGGCCATGCTTGTGGATGTTTACGCATATTCTTAAAGCGCATGCGTCCGCATAACATGCTTTGATTCTTCACTCCGTCTTCACCACATAACTACATTGTCAGCGACTTGCGTAAGACGTATTCATTGTTGAAAAGACAAACAGAAAAATAAAACAATTAAATTTAACCTCAAAAAAATACTTTTAGTGAAGTGGAAAAAAATTTGTGTTTTAATTTTAGTGTTTAACTGTTAAGTGTTGTGTTTTGTTTTTTTGGTGACGTTTTTTTTTTGGGGTGAATGATTTGATTGTGAATGTTTGTCCTGGGGGTTGTAAAAACCCTTTGGTGACGATGCCTTCGACATGCTTTTACCAGATGAAACATACGAGCAAAATGCGCGCGCAGCTGGTCATCTTCTGGCGATTCTTAGGATATATGATGATTTCTTGACTAAACATAGGATTAGACCGGAGTTTTTCTGCAGGTACGTGGAAATTCCATTAAAATACCAAAGAAAATCCTGCTGGAGAACTTCCCTAAACATTTCTTTGACAAACAAAATTAATATTTTTAATAAAATGTTTATTATGACGTTTATAACAATTCCATACAATTTCATTTATACCAAACACCAAATAACTTTATCTGGAAACAGGCGCGCTCACAAGAGGTGGTCCTCGGGTCCCCCCCCCCCTCCCTGGAACGTATAAAGCATAATACTTATTTTTATTAACAAAGATCACAATTAAAATAATTTATAAGCCCAGCACTAGTCGTAAAAAATCAATAATAAATTTGTATTATTTTACGGATATTTTTTAGACATGGACGCCCCCCCCCCCCAGGTCAATTTTCTGGGTCCCCCTCTCTGGAAATGAAAAGATTGGTGCCCAAATCTATAATCATATTGCACCTCCATAGTTTTTATTGTCCTTTTCCTTATTGTCCATTTTTGGAGGTTTCGAATTTCCAGGGGATTATACGGCTACTCGTGTGTTTGTCTGTCTGTTTTCCTTGTTGCTAATAGCCGAAGATGCTGTGAGCTAAAATTTTTAACCACTTTTGTCTGCCATATACTAAAATTCAGGCTCCCCTATGATTTTTATATCTTTTTCTCATTGCCCTTTTTTAGGATTTTGTGGATATAAACCAGAAACTTTTATAGCATTCACGTGTCCGTTTGTCTGTTTGTACGGTAGAAAATGTGGCCAAAATATTGGATCTAGAGAGTCGAAATTTGACAGTTCTTTGGGCAGTACAGTGGGTAGCCAAATTATTAGGGACAGTGCAGATTTTCTGTAATTTTCAAATGAATTTAATGAAGAAATAAGTGACTTTGGGTCTCGTTTTTATTTTTATTCATTAGAGTGCTTTATTTAGAATATAAAACGACATAATTGCTTATTCATAATCATTTATTTTTGTATAAAAAGTGTTGATTTAACAAATTAAGTAAAATCTTAATATTTTGTAATGCCACCCTTTGCTGCTATTGCGGCTTCCAGGCGTTTGGGCATGCTTTCTATGCAGACTTTTGCGTTGTGTCGGAGGTTGGGGTTGTGATGCACTCTCTGATAAGGGTTTCTATAAATTGCCGCTTGGTGGTGATGATTTCTTTGGCGATCTCCCGCTTTTTAAAATAATAATGATACCAGCAACAAGAATATAGAAGAAAAATAATTCATTTTCTCACAAAATGCATTTAATCTTGAAAATTACAGGGGTGTCTGCTGTCCCTAATAATTTGGCCACCTACTGTATATATGAAGAATACCATGAGCTTGCAAAAATGTCGATTTAAAAATATACATTAGTTTTCTATAAGTATATGTATGTCATCATCCTTTTGATTAGGTTATGCAGCCTGTTCAAGCATTGATCTCTTTCTTGGTCTTTCTAAGTCTCGTACGTCTGCTTGCGAATATGTTTCTATTCCCGAATATTATTTTTTTTTCTAAAATTTTTTGTCAATGTTGAATCCAGACGTTTTTCTCCGGGGGAGGGGGATTACATTAGCTCGGAAGGATTACTGATTTTAGTAGATGTCAAACCAAAGTCCTTGATGCGTAAATTAATTAACAAATAGTAATTTTTTAAAAAACATTCTCAAAAAACTTTACTCTACAAGTTATAATTCAGTAGGATTGGTCTTATAATATGAAAAGAATCAGAGTAATGCACATTGATGGCTAGACGTGGAAGATCGTCTAGATTTTTTTTTATGTATATACGTTACGGCCAATATTAACAACGGCCAGCCAATGACGGGCCAAGTTTAGTTAGTAAATATTTAGGACAGCAGAAGCCGAAAGGCTCGAAGTAAGCTTAAAACAGTTTGCTTTTTTTAGCCTGTCATTGGCCGGTCTTTGTTAACACTGCCCACCATTCGGTCATTGGCCGTAACATATATATTTATTTTGAGATCAAAACACCTCCTGAATCGTAGAAAGGAAAAATTATAAAAGGTAGGAAGGAAATACTTAAAAATCTCTTCATTTTAAACTGATTTAATATTTCCAAATATGTTTGTCCTACAATAAGGTGTAGGACAAACCCATTATCCAGAAAGGACGGTCAATAAATCTGATAAAATCAAAGTAATGCACACTAATATATCATAAATCGAAATTTTATCGAATTTTTGATCAGATTATTTTTTAGATACTGAATTTTTTAATTTCATGGTTGTACGAAATAAATAAAAATTCATAATACAGGTAGGACCCATTTTGCGCCGGTTTTATTTACGCCGGTCTCGAAATAACGCCGCTTGAACGCCAGAGTCGTGTGTCGACGTCGCCGCCGAACCGGGGTCGAAGCGGGGATGTTCTGAGGTTTTACGCACGCGCAGTTATTAAAGTACATCATTGCTTAGTAATATTTTGCCAGTACAGGGTTGCATTCAGCACATTGAGTTTATTGCAATTATTATATAGAATATATTATATAAATTTTTACGTCTGCCAAATTTAATTTTCCTTAAGGTAAATTTAATTTGTTGTTTGTAAGTAATAATTTATAGTATTATATATAGTGTAGTATATATTAATATATAGCGTAATGTATTTTATAATTTTTAGGTGATTAAATTTTTTTTAAATTAGATAAATTTTTCACAAACCATGTCTTCTAACAAGGAAAATAAACCACCTAAATTAAATGCTAAGAAAAAACGAAGATCCATTACAAACCAAGAGAAAATAGAGGTGATTAAAAGAATGCTAGATGGAGAAACACGTCCAAAAGTTTGTAGGGACCTCAATTTACCTCCATCGACTGTTACAACCATCATGAAGAATGCTTTAGAACGAATTTTGACAAATTTAGACATCCTTACTGAAAAACTATGTGAGCTCGATAATGATAGTGAACGCAGTATGCAAGTAAAGAGGAGTGTTGCAGCTTCTTTGGCACCGTATGCAGAGCTCCTCCGAGATAAAAAGAGAAAATTCACAGGAAAATAATTTTGTAAAATATATTTTTTTAATATAATTATCCTATTTTTTTTTCTACATCATATTTTTCTTTATGTTAAATTATTATTAATTTTTTGTTGTTAGTTTTGTTAGTCGTAAGTTTATTGTTAAATCATATCGTTGTATGTATTTATATAGCACAAAAGAATAAATATTTATTTGCTTCATTCATGTCTAATTCATTTTAATAACATTTATATAGGTCCGTCCCTGAAAACAAAGTTTTGAAATTCGTGGTATTCATACAAAACACCTGCAAATATATTTAAAATCGTTGAAATATCAAGACAAAAATACATCAATAACATGTAGATTTGAAGTCAATCCGTCTCTGGAATTTCACATTTTGGACTCTTTTTGCGCCGATTTATTTTACGCCGGAACGTAACACCGGCGTAAAACGAGTCCTACCTGTACTTAAATTAAGAGACGGACATTGATTTTCCAAAAAAATGGATTTTGCCAGGATTACATGTAAAATATGCCTACAAAATGTCATTTACCAGACAGCTACGAAATTCTGTATGGATATTCATACTTCACATTTTTTTAAATATTTTTTCATAATACTTAAAGCAAGTTGTAATACAGGTCAGAGTTCGAATCTAAAAGACCTTCAACATATTGAAAACTTGACATAGTTTTCATGATTTTGCAAACTATTGTACAAAAATTAAAATAGCCAAAATTTTTATGTATTTTTATAAATTTTAATTTTATAAAATTCACATAATTGTATTTTTATTTCAAAACGAAATTAAATAATTTGAATTTAATTAGATAAATGAAAAATTCAGGAGAAACAAAATGTTTTTCGAAGAAATTTATCAAAAATGTGTCAAAAAACTATTGTCCACCACTCTGTTCCCCAGAGGGGTTGGTCTATAACTTTTTCTCGCCCGCCAGTTTACCCGAATTTTCGTGTAGACTATATGGCATTTTGTGCTAGTTGCACATATACTCCAAATTTCGACATCAAAAAGTTGCCTAAAGAAAGATTAATTTGATATAGATTAATTCAATAAGAAAGTTATAGGGGAAAATTAATTTTAATTTCCTAAGGGGTTGATCGAAAAATCTGAAAAAAATTCTCAATCATGTAAATTGATGGGCACCGGAATAGTTTAACATGATTTTTTGATCTGATTAGTTTTTCGAAAAATATGTAAATATTTCCCTTTTATATCAAATATATCCTAGTATTTCAAATATCAGGTCGTCAAGGATTAAATTTGTAGTTAATAATATTGCTAACTTTAACAGCTTATTATTTGACATTGTCTTAATATTTTACCGTTCTGTTTTTTTTTTTTTTTTTTTGTTGGAAAGTTACACATCTCGCCTGTTTAAAGAAATCATTGTATGCTCTAAAAAATATCAAAAACTTTTTTAAAAAATTAATTTTGTTGAAAATGGAACGGTCGGAAATTCGCACTATCATGAAGTATAAGTTCTTACGTGGAACTACGGTATCGCAGACCGCGCGAAACATTAATAGTGTGTTTAGGTCTAGAGTTATTACGGAACAAACATAAATGACTGGCAAAACTACAGGAATTGGAGTTGGAACTTCTTCATCATCCTCCATACTCACCAGACCTAGCCCCCACTGACTACCACTTCTTCCGCAATTTGGACAACTTTTTAATAGGAAAACAGTTTAATTCTAACAATGCTGTAAAACTGGCCTTCCAAGAATTTATTGACTGTCGTCCGCCAGGGTTTTATACCACCGGCCTGAACAACCTGCCGCTTAAATGGCAAAAGTGTATAGACAATATGGGTGCATACTTTGATGAATAAAATAATTCCTTATATTTGTAAGTTATCAACCAACTTTGCTTTTTTTTCTACAAATTTCATTCTTGACGACCTAATAATTCTAGTATTTCAAATATATTTAAATTATTCCATATACATTATTTCAAATATTCTCTAGTATTTCAAATATTTCCCTATTATTTCAAATATATATTTCCTTATTATTTCAAATATTTCCTAGTATTTCAAATATTTCCTAATATTTCAAATAATTCTAGCATTTCTAATTAGTAGCACATTTAAATTATTTGAAATACATAATTTCAAATACTTTGATCGGTATTTGATATTTTAAATATTTTTACTGAGTTTTGGCACAGCTCTACTAAATACCTACAAAATCCTGAAGTGTGTGAAAATTCACACTTCATAAAATTGCTAAATAAAATTCCCATGGATCCGCTAATGTATATTCAATAATAAAATCATCAATATCAATCGAAGAGTTTGTTTATAAAAAGAAGAATTCCATATAAGAGGCTGGAATGTATTCCAACATATGACAGAAATATGACATAATGTAAAAATAAACAACAAATGATAATATTACCGTCTATGTAGTACATAAAGCTGGTATTGTGTAATCAAAGACCTACGTTCATCAACCTTTGATTTTTTGCGAGTATTTGCACATTCAAACATCGATAATTATACTGTTTGAATACATATTGCATTGTACTGTATCTCATGTTGGACTTGACATGGATTGACACTCAATTAAGTGTAAAAAGGATACTGGAATGTCTTTGGACTCCAAACAGATACAAACATGCTAAATATCTTATACAAATATGCTCACATTTAAACATAACAGTTTTGCACACTTACAATAGGGGATAGGCATGATTTTTTTTATTTTTTATTATATTCCTCTTGTTGCATATAAACATAAAAAACAGTTTTGCATTTTTTTTTAATTTGAAGGCTTAAAAAAATTATAAATATATGTAGCGCGCGAAAACCACGTGTGACGTCAGAACCTACCTAGTGTACAGCGTACAGCCTACCCAGTCCACACCGTACAGCCTACAGTCTGTCGTAGAACTTATTTGCTGTATAACTTTTATAGATTGTGTAAAGTTAAAGTGATTTTAATTAAAATAAAGTTATTCTACATGTTTACCGAATTAAATTATATATTAAAATATATAAAACATGGAAGATCCAGGACCCATTACTTCGAAACATCGAAAATATAGTTTAGTACCGATGTGAACAAATACTTTGTTTAGAACTCCAAAAAAACAATTTATTTCATTACCTAATGGTGAAAAACAAAAGAAAAGGAAGAAAAGAATCAATGTTGGGTAAATTATCACTCTGAGCCCTAACAAAATCTGACATTTTAATAATAAATGCGTGAAAAATGGTTTAAAAACAAATACAAAACTCTCGAACAATACAATATACACACGTAAAGATGTTGTAGTCTGGGCCGTCTAGGGTTTGACGTCATGCTCAGTCGTATTTACTCGGCAACCTTCGCGCTGTGGTCGGCTTATTTCAAATTTATAATATTTTAATTAAAAAATTTGGCTGAAATATTAATTAAAATGTGATTTTTGTTTTGTTAGGTGACATAACTACCCAGCAAACATTTAACTAACGGCCGAATGCTTTTATGCTAGTAAATTACTGGCACCAAAAGTAAGTGCAACGCCAGTATTAATAATGTACTTCACATTTGTATTTCGCATTCCGCCTATACGAAGTACTTTACCAGCATTTTATAAGCACTCTTCTTCACTCATACTTTTTACTTAAAACCATCAGAAATAAATCTTGCAACTAATGCGATTATTTTGCACTTTACCGTTGCTGGGACCGCAAATGATAAATCAATGGGCCAGTAACGGCCCCGGGGACACCGGGGTACTGGCCCATTACTTTCAATGCCGGGGAGTATGTGCTTTACCAGTACTGGCCCGTATAAAAATGTTTGCTGGGTAACATTAACATATCAAAAAAAGGTAGTTTTAAGAAAATATAAATTTTATGCGTATCCCCTATTTACAATATTTTTTTTTATTACTTAATAAAAAGTTTGCTTTTGAGCTTCGCGAAAATTACGCAAGGTTGACAATTTCTGAGGATTGTCATTAACTTGGTAACTAACTTTTGGTAACTTTTTGATTACTTCCCAGTGGCGTAGATGATAATGGTAGTCGGAGCATATGGTCCAGACATCGCACCATCCGACTATCATTTGTTTTGCTTTCTACAAAATTCCCTTAACGGAAAAAATGTTACATCTTTGGACGATATCAAAATTCACCTTTACAGATTTATCGAGAGCAAAGACGGAACCTTCTGGAGAGATGGCATTATGAATTTGCCTGAGCGTCTGTCCAAAGTGATAGAAAATAATGGATAGTACATTTGATAATAAAAGTTTTTTTAGAATGTATATATTATTGAATAAAAGGTGAAAAAAAAAAAACGAACGGACTTAGGCAAGAACCAATAAATATTTATGTCATTTTTGGCCACAGTAGCGCAGAGATAGCGATCCTGCTTCTCGTTCTAAAGGTCTTGGGTTCGAATCTTGGTCAGGGTATGGATATTTGTACACAGAGCCGCAGTAGAAAACTTGCGCTAGGGGCAGAGCCGTGTTTTGGCGCCCTTGGCAAATAAAAAAAAGGTTCTAACCTCAAAAAATTCAAGTGACGAGCAAAAAAAAAGGTCCTCAGCTCCCAAAATCCAAGTGACGAGCAAAAAAAAGGTCCTCGCCTTCGCAATTGCGCCTCTTAGTCAAACCCGTCAGCGACTTTTTCCTTAGTGCGCCCAGGGCTGTCGCCCCCTCCGCCCCCCTTAATGCGGCTCTGTTTGTACAGGGTGTGATAAATATGCTATGTTAAATCAAATATGTTAAATCAAAATTTGATAGAAAATTTAAATTGTTTAGTTTTTAAATTAATAAAAATAAATAATTATTTGTAACAGAAATGTTTCATGCATTCATCAAATTCGATACATCAACAAACCTGTTCAATTTGCACGTCGTAAATACAATGTTCCGACAGTTCTGTCACAGTATGTGCATGCTCTTACTGGAGCTCTAGTTAGTGACATTAATTCAACTTTTGACATTACAACGGAAGAACAAACGCATTCTGAAACAGTAAAAAATAGCCGAATTCTTTTTTCAGACATTTCTGAAGGGCACCTGTTGTTTTTTGCAGTTGGGTATTTTTTAATTCGCTTATTATGTAACATCAGCATTACAGACTTAACATTTATTATAAGAAATGAACTAAAGCATTTTGCAACAGTGAAATTTTTTGAAATACGCTAACGATACTAATAAGAGTTAAGTCTAAAGTCTGGTTTATAATAGACATATGAATAAGCTCATTGCATGGCATGAAGATGAATCAAATGACCATCATTGTTCTTTTTTAATACCAGGGGTCTCCAAACTAAGGCCCGCGGGACAAATTCAGCCCGCAAGAAAATATCATCCGGCCCGAGGATATTTTTAAAAACTGACCACCGTAGCGCTAGGATTTTAAATTGAATTCTCTTTAAATGGCGTAACTGAGAACAGTTTGTGTTGAATTTAGATAAGTCGTCTCCTCCACCTCTTTTCTTGTTTTCCTCTGCTTTATTTACCTTCTAAAGGTAACCGTTCGGTGCTGAGTTTGTACCATCATTTGTCTCTTACGTACTTTATTATCGTGATCGTCCATTTCCATTTCAGTTTGCATAACGTTTGTAAAAACGGCGAAAGAAGTCTGGAATCTTTTGTATAGACTCGAAGAGTTATTATTTAAAATTTACCTACTTCCTTAAACAGGATGTCACCTAACTGTTTCCTATTGAAATTTGAGACAGTTTTAGGTTAAAATGTGTCAAATTATCTTTTGTATATACTGCAGAAATATTTTGATCCCATCAAATGTCTGACTAATCACATCAAACTAATTTTAATGAGCAAAGAAATATTAGTAATAAAAAGTGACCTTCATAGGATATATTTCATAGAGTTACACCTTGTTTTTTAAACTGACAAACTGGAGGAGTAATCTGATAGTGTATTATTGAATTACTTCCTATGATTGAGAAGGATGTCAACTTTTATAAAAATGAAATAAATAATAATGTAACTTGAGTAAAATGACAATAACATTTCTTGGGCTTGGGAAATCGGGTTGACTTTTGGCCTTATACATAAATCTTCCTCTGTTAAGTGTCTGAACTTTCCAGGTATCTTGTATAGTAATACTTGTTTAATTTATCAGCTTCTTCGATCTCTTGTGTCTTGTTTTGAAATTTTTTAATTTTAACACGGTTTTTCCAAAACGCAAAGGGGTTGATTTAAACTGAAAACGTACGAGAGAAATTTTTGATGAAATTTCGTTTTTGGAAAATTTTGCAGTTTTTTTTTGTTTTTGACAAAATTAATTATTTTTTTAATTCATGGCTAATAATGTTAGATTTTTTATATTTATATGGCTAAGGTAGTGTGTCTTTTTGAAATTAAAAGTATAATAAAAACAATTAACAGCTGAGAACCGAGTTCATGTGTGTAGAGTGAAGTGTGTAGTGTTCAGTCGCCTACTATTGTACGTCGTTATTCAACCTATTGTTTGAATTACTTAAGTTTTTGTTTTTAAGGTATCAAAGAGGAATAAATCATTTATATTATGAAGTACTTACTTATAAATCAAATAACACTTTGTTAATAGTGAGAAATACGTTTCTGAAATTGATAAAATTTATGTGAAGTGTGAATTTTCACACATTTCTTGGTTTTATAGGTATTTAATAAGTAAGAAGCCAACACAATGCTTATGTCTAGGAATATATTTGTTCTATAATCACATCAAAATCAACAGTTTTTACCGACCGCCAACATATATAAGGGAGGTAATGTGATCATACCGATTTTGACATTTCGAGATTTCGATGGATCTCCACGAACTGAGGTCCCTACATAACGTTATGACTATTTTTAGCATGATGTCTGTCGGTCTGTCTATCTGTCTGTCCGTCTGTGCAGAGCAAATTCGGCTGAAAGAATATTTATGAAACTTTATATTTAAGCTTTTTACATCAATGGCACGATCAACTTTTAGTAAAAATCGGTTAATTAGAAATGGGAGTTTACTCGTGTCGATTTTAAGATTTTTGCGATTATTTCACAAGAGAAATATTTCGAAAAAATTTATTTAACAAAAGTTGCTATAAAAGCAATAACTAACAACTTTTATATGAGACATTTTTTTTTCTATGTATGCAGTTACGTTTCCATGGTTATCGTAAATTATAAATACACATTATGAAATTGTCAACGTAATATAATACGTTATTGTTTTTTACAATAATAACTACTCTGCTGCTAGAATATATTTTATACAAGTACTTTGAGATGGCGGTCGGTCTTGTGGTGGCCACAGCTGATTTTTTATTCTTTATTTGAGTACTAACTTCCATTTAATTTTTTTAAACAAAATTTAAATAGTTTGCTAAAATCTCGTCACAATAAAATTTAAATTAAAAAAATCCCTGCGCTTTTTTCTGCATTTGCTTCGTATTCAAGTGTTCATTAAAGTAATAAGAAATATATTGATAAATGGCTTATTTTTTTGGCTTCATTGTGGTTGATCAATAGCTTTATTAAATGAGTGATTTTTTTCTTTAGTGTATTGTAGCCCTCAGTTTCAGCTCGTGCAGTTAGTTAAAATTTTTGGCGCGCAGCAACAAAGGCTATTTGCGTCGCCTCGTGCAGGATAAATATGTATTACTCTCCCTTTCTGCATAATATAACACTTCACTCAATAAGTCTCCGGTCTGACATATATATGGCAACACTGTTGACAGACCCATATGATTTCTGGATAGTACCAACCTTCAGAAGATACGTGTGAAAATTTCATGACATTCTGACAATTAGTTTAGAGGTTACAGTGGTTTTAGTGACTCCAGTTTTGTAATTTTCAAAAGAATGGATAAAAAAGAATTTCGTGTGTTGATTAAACATTGTTTTTTTGATGGGGAAAAATACTGTTGAAGCCAAACAGTGGCTTGATAAGCGTTATAGAGACTCTGCACCAGGCAAATCAACTATTACTGATTGGTATGCTGAATTTAAATTGATTAATTAATTTTAATTTTTTTAATTTTAGGAGCTTTGGAATGAATGCATCACTCTTGAAGGAGAGTATGTTGATGAATAAAGTCGAATTTCTAAAAAAAAAAAAATGTTTTTCTTAGTTAGTGCGGAAACTTAATGAGCGACGTGGTAATATTATTATCATGTTCTGGAAACTGAATAATTTTCGTATTTATGAAATTTTCGCGGACCGGTTAAATGCATCCAACGACGCGGTTGAGAAACACTGACTACGACACTTTGTGCCATTTCCTGTTAACTGATCATCATTTAATGATAGTACAGGAAATGAAGCTCAAAAAATGACAAAACCTCGCAATTTTTTCGTCCAGCATCGATTTGGATAAAAATTTGGAATTAGGCTCATTTCACCCTTTAGTTCATTTTCTACATTGTGCCGTTGTACGCTTTTTGTTTTTTAAGGGTGAAAACTACCCCTAATTGTAAAAAATTATAAAATAACATTTTAAACCTTAATATGGGTAAAATTTGGTTTGGATTAGCTAAATATGGATCATTTTATGCTTTAGAATACAATTTCATAATGTTTCAACCCTTGTTGGAGCTTAATGTAAAAAAAAAGTATTTATCTTAAAAAATGATCTTGCATCGATTTGCACCAAAATTTGAAATTAAGTTCGTCTCACCCTCTACTTCAAATTTTATATCATGCTCATGGGTACTGTTTATTTTTTAAAGGTGAAAACTACCCCTAATTGTCAAAAATTATAAAATAACGTTGTAAACCTTAAGATGGGCAAAATTTGGTTTGGATAGTTGAATAATGATTGTTTCATGCTTTGGAATACAATTTCTAATGTTTCAACCCTTAAAAACCCACCCTTGTTAGAGCTTGATGTAAAAAAAATTATTTATCCTAAAAAAATGATTTCGTCTTTCATCGATTTGCATAAAAATTTGGGATTAGGCTCATCTCACCCTCTACTTCAAATTTTAGTTTGAATGGAAAAAGTGGAACATGTAACGTTATGCTGCCGAAAATACTGGTTATGTAGATTATTACGCTCCGAACCGTGCTATTCGAATGTTTCGAATTTTTTTTTTTTTTTGTTTTTTAAACATAGCTCCTTCATTTTTAGTGATAGAAAGTTTTTTCAAAAACGATTTTGTAGGGATTTTTAAGAGCTATAAGACTATGTAAATTAAATTCCTTAAGATCCCTTAGTTTTTAAATGGGGTGAGTTTGAAGGGCTCGAATAAGGTGGTGTTCGCTTGTAAATAGAGGTTTTAAACGGCTATATCTCGCCAAATATTCACTGTACAGAAAATATATGCACAGGAAAATTTAAGTCATTAAAAAAGCTACAATTTAGTGCTCTATCATTTTTTTCGTATCTCCAGTAATTTCGGAGATATTTTGAAGAAAAGGGTGAAAAATACGAAATCGCAAAAAATCGTTTTTTCTTTAAACTCCAATTTTTCTAAAATTAGGCATTTTAAATTGGTCAAACTTCTTGGGTGTACTGAAAATACATATATGAAGAGAACCACGGAAGGGTGAGGATCAATTTTAATTAGGGGGGTAAATAGGGGGTTGTTTTCACTGATTTTTTCGTAGAAAAAAGTAGATACCAACCTTATTTTGATCATAAGTCGCTTAATTTTTATGCTAGAGACTTTTTTTTTTGTTTGAAAGGTCTAATCAAATACTTTAAAAAAGATTCAATGAGTTTTCCTCGAAAAATGCAAATTTTTCCTGTTATTTGACTTTGAATCTTTCAAATTATGCATTTGGCGAAAAAAAGTTGACCATTAACATGCCGTATCTCGGTTCGTATTGGTCGTAGAAAATTAATAAAAAAAAAGGATTTTGTTTGTTTTTTAAAAGCTACAATTTTGCTTTCTACAGTTTTTTTGATAAAATGCATATTTTTCGAGTTATTCGCAAAAAACTTTTTAAAAACATCGATTTTTTCGTCGAAAAACTGTTACTTTCAACCGCGAATAACTCAAAAAATATTAGTTTTACGAAGAAAATGTAAAGAACATTTTTTTCTTAGAATTACTTTTCCCATCGATTCCTATAGTTAAAATGTAGTAAAAAATTTCCACCCCCGAGATGGGGTGGCCACCACCCCCAAGGTTTTAGCGTACACCGGCATGATGTAGAAAATGATCCTTGGGCTATTCCCTACCTTCTGTGAAAATTTCACGTAATTCCATGCTGGACGAAAAAATTGCGAGCCAAAATGCTTCATTTCCTGTACTATGACTGTGCACTGATTAAAAGATATTCCAAACCATATCGTTAATTTCTACGTAGTTTAATTTTAGTTTATTTATATTTTCTTTATTTTAAATCAAAGTATTATCTGATTTTAATTTAGTTAATACAGTTCCAAGTATAAACAGGTAAGTATAGGTTAAATGGTAACTATATCTGTATCTCGTTTTCAGATATAAGGAGAAAGAAGCATTGCAAAAGAAGTTGAGTCGAGCATGCGAGGGCGCCACGGAATCTGTGTTCGTGAGTACGCGAAGACGTCATTCGAGCTCTCAAGGTAAGCTCTCCGCTAACCGACTCTTCCTTATTTCCCCGACACTCCGTATATGTACGATATACATGTACGACATTGTATTACAACTCTTCCTGTATATTACTTGATAACTGAGCTCTTTATCAAACCTGAAATGAGATTATATAAAGTGAGATGTTTTACGGGATTATTGATTATGGATTAACACTGGGAGGACATTTGTCTCCGTTGATGTTTAATATTTATTCAGAAGTCATCAGTGGCGCAACAAAAGGGGGGGGGGCGACGGGCCTGGGGCCCCTCCTAGGACCATCAGGTTACACGGCTCTGCTCGGAGAGTTGCAGATAAAATTTGTTAACCACAAAAGTAGTTAATCTTTAAATTACTTCATTGTAAACAATATTGACAATTTTTATTTATTTATTTTTTTCGTATAAATAAACATTTTTTTAAGACTGCCTACTTTTGATAGGGGCCGTTATTGTTCAAGTGAAAAAACATCACTTTCCAAATATGTTTCCAAAAATTTACTTACACAATACTTACAAAAAAATTAAAATCAACATAATACTTTGAAATTTGTAAAAATAGTGTGCATCATCTTTGGCTATTAGCACCCAAAGAACATAAAACTTAAAGCTATTAAAAATATTGAATCGAAAAAATGTTTTCAAAACCATTTTCCTGCACAATATTTACAAAAATCTTAAAATCCACAGAATTTTTTGAAATTTGATATAATGGTGTATAGCAGTTTAGGCTATTAGCGCCCAAAGAACATACAAACTTACTTAGAGCTGTTAAAAATATTGAGACGTAAAAACATTCCAAAAAATCACAATACTTACAAAAAATTTAAAATACACAGAATTTTTGTAAATTAAAAAAATGGTGTGTAGCATTTTCGGCTATTAGCGCCCAAGGAACATGCATACTTCGAGCTATTAAAAATATTCAATCGAAAAAACATAAAATTTACCTGTTACACGGCTCTGCTCGGGGAGTTAAAGATAAAATTTGTTAAACACAACCCGTGGCGCAGCCAAGAGGGGGGGGGGGGAGCGACGGGCCTGGGCCCCTCCAGGGCCAGCAGATTACACGGCGCTGCTCGGAGAGTTGCAGATAATTTTTTTTAACCACAACAGTAGTTTTTTTTTTTTTTTTTAATTATTTATTTTACATCGGCCTATTTCTGCAACGAGGCTAATCGCCGATGCCAGGGGGCGAGCTCCTACACCTGGATGAGGGGTGAATGATTGTGAAATGAGAGTAATGTAAACATATTATTCTCGCCCGATTAATATCACCGACGGAGAATCGAACTGCCAACCACACAATCCAGACTTACCAGTCCAAACTGCTGCGATTTAGTGCGCTCGACCACTCCGTCGGCACAACAGTAGTTAATTTTTAAATTACTTCATTGTAAACAATATTGACAATTTTTATTTATTTATTTTTTTTTTTCGTATAAAAAACATTTTTTTTTTTAAGATTGCCTACTTTTGATAGGGGCCGTTATTGTTCAAGTGAAAAAACATCACTTTCCAAATATGCTCCAACGAATTATATGAAGGGGAGCGTTGACCCTTTTTCCCCCTGACACATCGACTAAAACATTCGCCCAGTCAAATGATAAAACTGTTTTAAACAACTAATTACTCGATTCAGATAAGATAAAGTGGAAATCTGACTTCGGTATAACCTTCACATGAGTCTGTTCGTTCGGTACAAATTGTGGCCAAGCGGCTGATTTAGAGAACTGAACATAAGTAATACAAATATTGAGACCTCAAAAATATATCCCGCGAAAAATATAAATAAATATGTATTTATCGAAGAAAAAATCAAGTGAAAGTTTTTGATACATGGATTAACAATTACATTTTTTTATCAACAAATAATGGAATTATTATTTGATATGAACATCAATATCCAACAGCAGGGGTGTCGAACTGATTTGGGTCGCAGTCTATTTTACATACAAAATGATAAGCAGTGACGGAACTTTAAATATCCCGAAGGGTTTCTTGACATTTTTTTATAAACAGAAAAGGGGAAGAGAGTATATTTCAGGGCTTCGAACCGTTATGTTTTTCGTTTCGGTTTTCGTTCCGGTTCAATTAAAAAATTATATATCGGTTCGGTTCCGGTTTTCGTTCCGGCAAAAATAACGTTTTTTTTTCGGTTTTCGGTTCAGTTCCGGTTCGAAACCCTGCTTTATACTAAGGATCAATGGAACTGAATACACGCGATTGCAACCCCAACCCTGGCAATATGCAATCGTGTGGCCAAGCATCCACAGATCCCTCATTTTAGGTTCCTAGGCAGCACTTTATACTAAGGATCAATGGAGCAGAATACACACATTTGCATCCCCAACCCTGGCAATATGCAATCGTGGATATTTTGTGTTTTTTAAGGTGTTGCCCAGCATCCATAGATCCCTCTTTTTAGGTTCTTAGAGAGCATGTCATACTAAGAAACTTATACAGCAATTTAGGCTATTAGCGCCCGAATGACGTATAGATTTACTTAATTGTATTAAAAATATTTAATTGAAAAAACATTCCAAAAATTTACCTTCACAATACTTACAAAACATTTAAAATTCACAGAATTTTTGTAATTTGATAAAATGGTGTATAGCACTTTAGGCTATTAGCGCCCAAAGAACATATACATACTTACAGCTGTTAAAAATATTGAAACGTAAAAACATTCCAAAAATTTACTTACACAATACTTACAAAAAAATTAAAATCAACATAATACTTTGAAATTTGTAAAAATAGTGTGCATCATCTTTGGCTATTAGCACCCAAAGAACATAAAACTTAGCTATTAAAAATATTGAATCGAAAAAATGTTTTCAAAACCATTTTCCTGCACAATATTTACAAAAATCTTAAAATCCACAGAATTTTTTGAAATTTGATATAATAGTGTATAGCAGTTTAGGCTATTAGCGCCCAAAGAACATACAAACTTACTTAGAGTTGTTAAAAATATTGAGACGTAAAAACATTCCAAAAATTCACAATACTTACAAAAAATTTAAAATACACAGAATTTTTGTAAATTAAAAAAAATGGTGTGTAGCATTTTCGGCTATTAGCGACCAAGGAACATGCATACTTCGAGCTATTAAAAATATTCAATCGAAAAAACATAAAATTTACCTGTACAATACTTACAATAAATTTAGAATCCACAGAATTTTTTGAATTTTGAGAAAATGGTGTGCAGCATCTTTGGCTATTAGCTCCCAAGGGATGTCGAGTCAGTATAGGACGTCCCTTCTTAACCCTTCAATAGACACTCAACTTGTTTCATCACTATTGCACTTTTTCAAATTTTACTTTTTATAAAACTGGTAAAAATGTGTACACACAGCATTTATGGCTACTAGCGCTTAAGGCAGTTACTAATTTAAGGGTATTTTATACAAAAAATGCACTGGTCAACATGTGCTGTGTCAACAACGATTGTGAACGAGAAATATTTGGAAAGATTAGTGACCTAGTGTCGACCAAAATTATCTAATAAAGGATTAAGTAAAGAAATTAATCCTCTTAATTAGTTTCGCTAATGAGAATTTTAATGTGGATTTTTTTGCGTAGTTCTGTATTGCGTAAACAATAAATGGTCCACGACAGTGCACAGCAATTTAAATATAAAAAAATTAAAAATAATTTTTTAAATTTATAATAATTTTGTTAACCAGTATTAGCATTATAGGCTATTCTAAACGTTTACACGGAACTAAATTGCTTTTGCGTAGTTCTGAATTTTAACATTAAATGTATAAACAATAAATCGACCCCGACAGTGCACTGCATTTATAAATTTAAAAATGTTTCTTAAACTTTATTACAGGGCTTCGAACCGTTATTTTTTTCGTTTCGGTTTTCTTTCCGGTTCAATTAAAAAAATATATATCAGTTCGGTTCCGGTTTTCGTTCTGGCAAAAATTACGTTTTTTTTTCGGTTTTCGGTTCAGTTCCGAGTGATAAATTTTTAAATGCTTTTATTTGTATTAGAAATTTATTTTCTACTATAATTTAGAACAACATTTTATTCTTTATTTTGTAATAATCATACCAAGGCCGCTGCCAGGGGGGGGGGGTCTGGGCGTTCCACCCTCCCCTGAAATAATAGAATCACAATTTCTTTTATACTTGTCAGAAAAATTACGATTTTTTTCTGCTCATCAGTTTAAAAAATAATCTTAAATAAAATGTAATTTATATTCGCTCACATAACCATTATCTGAACCGAAATAAACCGATATTTTTTTTCGGTTCAGTTCCGGTTTTCGTTCCGACAAAAATAACGGTTTTTTACGGTTTTCGGTTTTCGGTTCAGTTCCGGTTCGATGCCCTGGTATATTTTACATTTTTAAATATATTTTTCTAAATAAGCTCAAGTGATTTTGATTACCGCTTCAGGGGCCACAAAAAATAAGGTTGATAGCCGTATGCGGCCCGCGTGCCCTCGGAATTTGATTCGGCCCTCCCCAAGACAAAATCGTGCCTGGCCGCTGGAAGTCATACATCCTTGGACAAATGTATGGAGCACCTTCGGTTTATTGTATTTTAGGATTATTACAGAAAAAATGGCAAATAAAATAATACATACAGCTTTTAATGACAACTAATCAAAACTATTAATATTTTGTGGTACCTCCTCGTGATTTAATTACTGCACGTACCCTTTTAGGCATACTGTCCACAAGTATTTTACGTATATCGGATTGTACATTGAACCATTCGTCCACAATAATTTCCTTGAATTCTTCTTTTGATTTGTACTTGTAAAGAGACACCTTGTTTATCAGAATCGAACATAAATTTTCAATTTGCGATAAATCTGGTGACTGGGGGGCCATGCAAAAAGTGGCACATTGTTTTTAGAAAACCATTCATTTGTTACTTTGTGGCAGGGGGCATTATTTTGTTAAAACATATTTTGGATTGTCTTCATCAAATAATTTTAATATTGATGGTTCCAAAACTTCATTAAGCATGGTAATATAACGAGCAGAATAATGCGTCCCTGCTAATAATGCGTAAGTGCTAAACCACTAGCGGATATGCACCCCCAGATCATGATGCTACCACTACCAAATTTGACCGTAGGGATGATGCTGTCAGGATGAAAAGCTTCACCCGGCCTACGTCTTACAAAGATGGCTCCAGGTTGTCCAAAAAGCTGATCCACAAAAGAAAAAAACCTTAATTTCGTAAATTTATAGTAAATTGAATTTTATATTGTTAGTGCAATAATTGCTTAGAAATTTATTTTTCTGTTAAATTCGTAAGTTAAACCATTACAATGCTTACATCTATATTTGAGTCATCAGATCAAATGATTTTCTCTCATTCATCAGGTGTCTAATTTAAATGTCTTTTGGCACACTCAAGGCGAAGTTTTTTGTGTCGCTCGGTCAACAGTTGTTTTCGGCGAGCTCTTCTTCCATGCAAATTAATTCCACTAAATGTCTTCTAATTGTTTTAGAAGAAACTTTAACTTCTCCATGCTCCCACAGATCTCCAGCCAGCTCTTTTGACGATATTGAGCGTTTACGAAGAGCACTTATCTTTATAAAACGATCATTTCTGGAAGTGGTTACACGTTTTCTTCCGGTTTTTGGTCTGTTTTCATAAGTATCAGTCTCTATTCGATGGTAGTTTGCACGGCTTTTCTTGAACACTCCATGTTTTTTGAAATTATCACTTGCGACTGACCTGTGAATGGAACTATTGCTCCATTCAAATTTGACTCCTTTCTGCCACAGTGAGTTCA
This sequence comes from Liopterus haemorrhoidalis, assembly GCA_963971575.1. Taxonomy (NCBI): domain Eukaryota; kingdom Metazoa; phylum Arthropoda; class Insecta; order Coleoptera; family Dytiscidae; genus Liopterus; species Liopterus haemorrhoidalis. The sequence continues at coordinate 43,223,054 of OZ020619.1, forward strand.
CGTTTTTTAGCCATAATATAATTAAAATTATTCCCTTGAATTCAATAAAACATGAAAAATACAGTGTTCACTTCAAACGTATGTGTAATAATGATCCAAGCCCTAGTTGTTTATTTTTTTGTAAACAAAACGTAACAGATATGAGCCTATATTTATTTGTATTTCAAGAATTATCATAACTATGTTTACATTTTCGATTATCTGATTAGACTTACGTCTTTTAGAATGTGTCAATGATGTTTTAAAAGCATTTTAGATGTTATATTATAATTGCATGGATGCTCCATACATTTGTCCAAGGCTGTATGTAAACATAAAATTAGAGTCTAATTTTTAATTCTAAAAAATATTATCAATCAAATTCTCATCTTGATATGGTTTTGATGACAGATGTTTTGAAATATACCACCAACACTCGAACATCAAATTTAATTTATTACTTGAACTTTCGATCAATCAAATGATAATTATATAACTGATCTGGAGATTGTATAATTGATTACAATTATTACAACAACATATTAATTACGTCTTCCGCTTATAAAAATAAAATATTAAGCAGGGCATGAATTAAAAGAATGCAGGAAAGTCATTCAACGAGAAGAATCTCCAAAAAGCAGACTTAGGCTAGATATACATTCTGTCACGAAAGTAGCGGGAATTGTTAAATAAAGTACACAATTTTCATTTAATCATCAAAATTTAATTTGTCGCCTTCAAAGTAGGCCCCATTTGATGCAGCACCCATTTTACAGCGTTTTTTCCAGTTTTCGAAGCACCTTATATAGGCGCTTTCCGGTATAGCCTTCAGCTCATTCCACGAATTTTCTTTTATGGCCTCGATAAACGGGTTCCACGTAGCGGCAATTTTAATTTCGGAAATAAAAAGAAGTCACACGGGGCCAAATCTGGTGAATACGGTGGTTGCTCGATGGTATTTGTCCCGTTTTTTGCCTTAAATTCAGTCACAATTGCTGCTCTATGCGATGGGTCATTATGTAAAATCCACGAATTGTTCTTCCAAAATCACGTGAAATCTCACTTAAGTGAGATTTCACTATCTAGCTTAAGGGATATTTAGCTTAAGCTAGAACGCCGATTATCGAGCACAATTTCCTTTACTTTTTCGATGTTTTCGTCGGTTGAAGCGGTCGAAGGTCGTCCGGAACGTGGTTTGTCTTCGACGATCTCTCTACCGTTTTTAAACTATTTGTACCACTCGTACGCCCGTGTTTTTGATAAAGCTGATTCACCATAACACTTTTCCAACATTTTTAAGGAGTCGGCACAAGTAATTCCATTCGCAACACAAAATTTAAGGCAAACTCTTTGTTCAGTAGTTTTGTTCATTGTAAAAATCGCGACGCACTACTGAAGTGTGTTAACTAAAACAGCCGATGTAATCAAACTGGTTGACAGATGGCGCTCATGTTTGACACTGTAATTAGGGACAGTGCTGCCAACATATAAAAACAAGATTTCAAAAAAATTATTAGCGCGGGCTTTTTAAATCACAAATTCCCGCTACTCTTTTGACAGTGTAGTATACGAGTTGTAATGGAGAGTAGTAGTTGGAGAAAGATCTAAAAGAACTAAAGATTAAAAATTGAAAGATGGCGACTTTATCCAAACACCACATTAAAGAAATTAAGTTAAAATTGATAGCAAATTTACAACACGTTAACTATATAAGATAACGATTATCATTGTCCTTATTTATGTTAATCGCCGGCAGACATCTGCTCGCTAAAGCTGAGGTGCTTTAGAGGTTAGAGGTCAACAGTTTAACTGTCCTTTGAGTTACAGTCACCTCTATAAGGAAGTTACATACACATTGCATTTTATAATACACAAATTATCTATCATCAAATTTAGATCCTTACAACAATCTACAATATAAATTGTAACATTTAGATCCGTATCTATCTAAACACCAATTTTACTGAACGAACATAGTTGACTGAACTTTTTCATAAATGGGTTTAAAAAAAACCACTCTCCTAAAAGATTTAAAGAGCGAAATATTCATAAGTATTCTCACACATTTTATTATGAGCTTGCATTGAAAGTCGTGCTAAGTTTATATTTAATTATATGATCCAAATAAACTTCTTATCAACTTAATAAACTACTAAAAGTTAAGTTGTAAACAAAAACTAAAAAGTTGGTGTTGGTACGATTGAAAAGTACAGAACTGTCATCCAAAACTACCCCCGGTCAAATTTTTGATTGACAGTTCTGTACTTTTCAGTCGCACCAACACCAACTTTTTAGTTTTTGTTTACAACTCAACTTTTAGTAGTTTATTAAGTTGATAAGAAGTTTATTTGGATCATATAATTAAATATAAACTTAGCACAATTAAACAATATTTATAAATTGGTTCACTATAACCAAATTGTTGTTTGCGATCTGAACCTAAAAATTTTTAAGTTGGCAATAAAAAGTAATAAGAGATGGAAGATATAAAATTTTTCACTGTCTCTTATTTTTTTCCCCCACTATATTCTGTAGTATCAAAAGTTGAAATGACGTCAGAGTTGGATAGTATTGAAAAAAGTATAATGTAGAATGGACTTTAGTGAACACAGTCCACGTTTGTGTACTTAAGTTTACCATAAATGATCATAGATGGCAATAGCTATAACGTATTTCCCAAAAAAAATGATTTGAAAAATGCTGCACGTTGTAAAAGTTCGAGTTGTACGAAGCGAACGAGATATATTTGCAAAAGATGCGAAATATATCTGTGCCCTGAATGTTTTGAGTCATATCACACATAAAATAAGTAAAACGTGTTATATTTCAGTAATTAGTTTGTAAAATAAAATTTGTTCCAATATAATGTGATTGATTTTTTTTAAACTTTTGCACTTCTTTTTTTATTAAAAAAAAAGAATATTTCAATGTACTTTTTTCAAAATTTATGTTCTTTTGCCTATTTATACCAAATTTCTTATAATATAATTTTTTCATACGATAAAACTAAAATCTTAAAACACATTACGTGCAATTTTGGCAGTAAATTATTATTTATTTATTTATTTATTTTAGTTTTTTAGTGGTCAAGAAGTTTTCTTTAGTTGCGATAAACTAAACCTTCGGGAAACATTAAATTTTCCCTGAAGACAAATCGTGGATTTATGACAAGTAGATACTCTGTAATTTACAACAAACAGACCTAACAATTCAATAATATTTATGAACATTTATTAATTCTTTCTAAACAGTTTAAACAGTTATTAGTTGGGTAAAGTTATTGGCTAATGGAAAATGAATCTTTTACCGTTTAATGTGTGCGTTGGTTATTGTTATTGTGTGGTGAATTATTGGACTAGTAGGGTTGGATTACATGCTATTAGGATAACTGCGTTCTTGTTATAAAGTTGTTAGCTCTAACTGGATTTAAAGATTTTGCAATATTCTTGCAATATTCTTCCAACTGCGTTAGTTAGACCAATGTTTTGATTTGGGTCGCCACAGAAAAAATCTGATACATTAAGGGCGCAGGAAACAAAAAAGTTTGGGAACCACTGGATTAGAGCTTATTTTGGATGTCTAATGGTGCGATTATGGTCATTTCAGTTAAATATTTAAGCTCTTTAAATCTGAAGGTCAGAGGCTTTAGCGTGAAGTGCAATTACGGTCACCATTTAACGTTAAATAAATCCTTAAATTTTTCTTTAAGCTACAGCCAGATATATCTCTCCATAGCGCTAAATTTGAGGTTGTGTTTGACACTGGATCAGACTGTAACGTATTAACACAATAACTGAAATTGTATTTAAAGTTAAACATTTTTATTTACAAGAAAATTGAATTGATCCATATTTTAGTTCATTTAATTGCCGAAGAAGATGACAACAGGTAATAAAAGATAAATTTATAAACATTATAAATTATCAAAAACATGTATTATGTATTTTTAGTAATAATCTTCGCATAGAACGAAGATTTATAAGAGACACAGAAAATCCATTTGAAATGGCTAATGAGAGTTTTAGAAATTTTTTTCGGCTGTCAAAAGAAATGATTTTCTACGAAATTTTGCAACCACTACATAATACACAACCTACAAGGCAAGACGAACGTCCACTACATCTCAAAGTGTTAGGAACTATCAACTTTTTGGCAACTGGTTCTGACCAAAAAGCTGTGGGGAACTCCATTTTTAATTGCATGAGCCAGAGTAGTTTAAGCAAAGCTATAAACCAAGTATGCAGGCTCATTACGAATCGCTTTATGTGTGTTATTTTGTATGAAAATTACCTATGAACATACATTTTTATCTTAAAATTATACTTTTAATATTTATTATTTTTGGGTAAATATTGTAAACATGGTATAAATATGGTAAACTTTGAATTCATTTTGCTATGTATTTTTTTGTTTTTTCTTCAATAAATAAAGATTTTAAGTTTTTGGTTATATCACGTTAAATGTTCTGACAGCCAGCACTAAAAACACTAAATTAACATGTCTTTACAATTGCTTTCTCTCTTTATTCAATGCGCACAGACAGAGACAGACAATGCTCAGTTGAACGTTACTTAATTAGCCTCTAACAAGGTCACAATTCTGTAGCTGAAGTATTTAAATTTAGTTGACCATATTAGCAAAATTTTAAATAATTTAACAGTCGAAGTTAATGATTCATTTAGCCGTAAATTCTGTAAGATTTACATGTTGGACCATAATCGCACCATAAATGTGTCTTTAAGAAGGCAAATAAACTGATGGTGTAGTAAATAGTGGTACAATTGACTATACACACAAGTGTACAAGTAAATTTAATCAAAGATTAAGTCAACACATAAACTAAGAAGTAAGTAGCATTAGTAAAAGCGGCGTTAATTACTTAAAGAAGATCTAAGAGTACTCATACAATGTTCACATTGTGTAAAACACCAAGTTGGGAAACATAAGGGGGTAAAAAATCCCTAAAGTACATTGTAAATTGAATAAAAGCTATGGAAGATGTCAGAAGTGTTTTTTTATATGTAAACAGGCCGCACTTTGTATTAATCCCTCTTTGTTATCTGTCCTTGTTATCTTGATACTTCTCAGGTTGTTTACAGTCTTGTAATTGCCTACATTCACGCTTTTTAAACGATCAAAAATAAACATATTTTATTCATTTTCTTATTATAGATTTTTACGATCGATACAAGAAAATATTGGAACGAAATCATAACTTTAAGGAAGAAATATTATCGTTTTTTAAGTAGCATTAGTACAAACTAAGCTGCGTCAGAGCTTTTTAAATTATTTAACTGTGCATTGTGCGCTATGAATAAGTTTAATAGATAATTTTAACATTCAAGGCAACGTTTACAGCTCTGGAAATCAGTGCGTTACGTATAGTGGACATCTGTATGTCTTTAAACCAACTACGGTGGCTTCGTAAAATGTTTATTATCTATTATCGTTTTCCTAATTCTGCTGTCTTAGATTTTTACTTATTAAACCTAACCTAATTACCTAAATTAATCATATATACTATAAGATTAATAAATGAATAAAGAACTCGGTAAATTGCGCAAAGCTGAAATAGACAAAACTATTAGAAAAGAGCGCAAAAAACCTTTACCAACATATTTTTACCCCCCAATATAGTATACCAGATACAAGAATTTATAAAAAAAATACCCTTTCACGGCCAGGTTAGTTTCAAAATAGGATCAAAATTAAACAAATGAAATATAACTCCAGCCTTTTATAATAAATATACAATTAAAAATTTACTCGTTAATAATAAACTAGATAAAACTGATTTACACAACAAAAGTGAAGTTTATCAAGCATCGTGCCAAGATTGTTCAACAATATATATAGGCCAAACTGGTCGAAAATTTGCTACAAGATTTGGTGAACATTTGAAAGCCATCCAAAATAAAAAAGTAGAACAGTCCAACATTGCAGAACATATGATAAACCAATAATCATAACCTTTCCGTTAGTGACTTTAAAATCTTACACATTCATAATAAAAGTCTTAAGCTGAACCTTTTAGAATACCGAGATATTCACAAAAATATTAACTTATCTGCTAATATGGTTGACACTTGTATTCCCTACCATTAATATTTGTTCCCACTGAATGCATCTGTTAAAAAATAAATTTAGTTTGTAATTTGAACTCCTGTAGATGGCGTCACTGCCGAAATACGTATAGAGTAACATTAAACTTTAATTGTGAAACTTACCGAGTGCTTTATTTATTTATTAATCTTATATTAAATATGTTTCAGCGAGAATAGGGGAAATATTTTAAGATCGCAGCGCTATTTCGGCAAACTTGGAACCTTCAAAATAGACATTCGTTACATATAAACAAGGTGAATTTTACTTATGGAAAATGTTTACTGGTGGTTTTTGTAATTTTGCTACAATATTAATACTTGTTTTTATGCAATTATATTTTTATGCAAACATTTTTTATAAAAAAAGCGCGACACAATGTCTATTTCTGTAGTTCCTAAAATCCCACCAGATGTCATATCGCTTAGCAATTTTTCCCTATACACGGACTCCTCTGTCAATTATATATCATATATACTGTTCGTCTTTGTAATTTTGGGCGAGATTTATTGTAATCGGCGCGGTGATATATTGTTAGGTTATGTAAAGGCATACAATGTGAACGTTATCTCCGATATAGACTGAGATAGCCAATGTATTTATATATGTTTCATTAAAATAACTCACTAACTACAAAGTTTGGAAAATTATCCACAATCGGCAACGTATAAACGCATTAAATTTAAAGGTCTGAACGGTTCCTTGTCTTACCATATAACAAACTTGTTAGTGACAATCAAGAGTGCAACAGCCATAGTCTATAGTTTACTAGTTTAAGAGCTCAGAACGCAGCTTTATTTTGAAGTGCCTTATATCGCAGAGCCAAAACTTGTGGTCTCTATATAGCCTTGCATCCTATACAAGTTCCTGAAACTTGTAAGATTTCTATTACAATGAATGCTTTTATAGAAAAGTATGTTCTTGAAGTATTAAAAATAGAAACCATTAAAAATAAAACCAGCTTATAGTAACATTAGATACGCACAATGAATTAATCCAAAATAGGAAAAGACATCATCCATTAAGCCTTAATTATCTATTAGATTTCAAAAACAGTTAGAAAAGACTATCATGTTAAGCTATTAAATGTAAAATGAACTTAGAATCTTAATGATTTTGGATCAAATTATTAACAAAATCCACTTATCTAGTATCAATCAAGCTCAAAAATTCAAGCATGCTCAGAAATACTACTGGTCGAAACAAAAAATTGCTTTGTTCATTGATTTTCTTTTATAAAATGGCAATTGTTGTCTAATTTAACCAATTTCATAGCTCTTATAATTCTCGAGATAGCAATGGTGAACAAATTATAATTACTACCCTGTATGCCTAGTTTATAAAATTATATATTTTTATTTCTTAAATTATAAATAAGACGATAGAGTGGATAGGAAACGTGATAAGAATGAGGTAGGACATAATGGTACTGTATATTATTGAGGGAGGGAAGATTGAATACCTGTCGACCAGTGGGAAGACCTCGTAGAGATGGAGAGATAAGCTAACCGAAGATGAACTCCAAGAAGCACTAAAAACCTTTTTTTTCATGACTATATAGATATACGTTCATTACAGACGTGTCAGTGATTAGTTAATGTAGCACGTTGCCTACTCCTTTTTAATACACAACACTGACCTGTTACATAATGAGCTCATTACGTAACAGGTTGAGCTCATTACGTAACAGGTTGAGCTCATTACATAACAGGTTCAAGCAGCAATGGCCGACCGTTGCTAGGCAACGTTATAAATAGGTTGAAAGCATATGTCAAATTATTGTTAGTTTTTAAAGGAAACCGGATTAAAATTAAATAATATAGTTAAAGTTGTCGAGTTTTGCAAATATATTTTTTGGTCTTGGTCAGTCAGTTAATCAACTGAGGCAAGTATTGTTATTTTAATTGAATTTACATTCCGTATGAGAGGTACATGACCGTAGCTAGGCAACGTAATTATTACGAGTAAGTTGAAAGCAACTGTAAAATTATTGTTAGTTTTTAAAGGAAACTGAATAGAAATTAAATAATTAATAAAGTTATAGTCGTGGAAAAAGCATAGTATGAAACTTGCATGGAATATTCATTTCTCACTCGTATGAATTGCGCTACTAGCCTGTGGCTCGTGGCGCAACTTTCATACTCGTGTGAAATGACCATCATTCCATGCTCATTGCAAAATATACTATTAGTTCGATTTGTATTTTTTCTCATTACTAAACATGTATTTTCGAAAGGTGTATGAAAAAAGATTATTCTGAGCGCCCCCTGAGAGTAAATCTAGGGTACTGATGATCTGTCAGATCTCTCTCTCTCTCTCTCTCTCTCTCTCTCTCTCTCTCTCTCTCTCTCTCTCTCTCTCTCTTTCTCTCTCAAGTCTTTACCATCCTCTTAACGAATCCTATCTAAAAAAATAGCCATATTTTTGACCATTTTAATACTGTGCGAAGTTAAGATACAACTTTCACACGTTCTAATGAAAATGATTTATTAGAACGGTCGACTCTTGTAAATCTCTATTATTTTGATTGATTTCATGACATTGATTTCCGAGCTTTAATGTGTAATAACAGTTATTTGGAATCAATGAAGGCTTGTTACCTATGTAAATGGCATACAAATTGTTCAAAGCCATTTCAGCAGCTCAAGATATAATTGGATACCTTGTTATCGAAACATCCCGTAAATTATTGAAATAACATTTATTTATCATCATATATTTGTGATCAACTTTTAAAGTGATTTGTGATTCTCGTAAATTGCTTACTCCGAATAAATTGAGACTAAATTAATCTTTAAAAAACTATTAATTTTAACCGGTAAATATTTCGGAATGCTAATGCGTTTTATTTATTTATTTGCCATTACTAGGGCTAGGACATAGTAAGGCGTATGAAACCACCATTTGAACAAAGCGGCAAATTAATACCAATGGTATTATTCTTTCTTTTCAATATTCATAAAATGATTTGTCCGCCCGTTCATTTTAACAGGACACAGGCGCGCACCCATGGACGAGGGGGAATCACGAGCTTGACCCCCCCCCAAGAGCTCAAAAATCATATAGATTTAGTGTTTTTAAGGAATATACTTTAAGTTTACGCTCATGAGCTTTTGAGTTTTGTAGGTATGACCACCAAAAAACCCTTATAACGTCACTCATGTGTCTATCTGTCTGTCTGTACGGTAGAAATTGTAGCCAAACGGCTGAACATAAAGTTGAAATTTGACATACCTATACAACTTTTTGACCCACATAATAAAACTATAGAGAGTTCAAAAAAATACAGCACGGGATAAATATAAACAAATATGTATTTCATGGAAAAATAAGTATTTTTTTTAAATTTTGAGTGGGGTATCAAATGAAACCTCTTAATGCGTGGATGCACAAATTTTTATTTTTGAAAAATCTTTTTTTATGGGGTTTTTGTCAATATAATGGCAAAAAACTTTTGTCCCCCACCCTATCTCCCAGAGGGGTTGAACTAAAAATCTGAAAAAATCTGAATAATGTACATTGATGGGAACTGAAATAGTTCAACAGGAAATTTTGATGGTTTTTCGCAAAATATTGATTTTACTGTGCCGTCGAAAAAAAAAATGTTTTTAAATTTATTGTGTGGTATCAAAAGAAAGCTCTTAAGACGTAGATAAAAGAACGGGAAGTAGTTTTTTATTTTATTTTTTTTTTATTTTAATTCGATTTTTTCCAGAAAAGTATTAAAAAATCAGTGTCTTTAAACCAGCACCTTTTAACCTTAAAGGGTTAAATTAAAAATCTGAAAAAATTCCAAGCAATGTATATTGCTATGAACCGGAAACGTAGGAGAGGAATTTTTTATCCGATTTCGTTTTTGCAAAATATTACAGTTTTTGTCATTGTTTTTTTTTTTTTTTTTTTAATTTAAATATTATTGTGGGGATCTTAAAGGAAGGCTCTTTAAGTGCAGATTAAGGAACGGTAATAGATTTTTGAAATACATTTCATTTTGACTAAATTTTGCCAAGTATTAAGATTTTCGTTTAATATATTAGCTAAAATTAAAAAAAATATATTTGTATATACATGGATATATTTTGTTATGGATAGAGAAGAGGAAAGTTTTTTTTTTTTTTTGTAAATACTGTAATTACCTTAATCTTGTAATTTTGTACTATAGATATTGGTAATAAAGATTATTATTATTATTATTATTATTATTATTATTATATCAACTACGAAAATGAATAAATATCTGGCTGGTTGTTGGGATTCCATTTATAGTAGAGAATCTCTTAGTTTTTCATATAGTCGCAATATAAACAATGTCTCTGCAGGCGTTATGCTCTTGCGTGACAAAAGATCGCTTGCAGTGTTGCCAGGTCTGAATTAGAATGATATTTTTGCAATTATACAAAAAAAAAAAATGTCAAAATATATATTATGGTATTATTAGAGATATAAGATACACGGTAGAAAAAATCTAACTGCAACCTTCTTGTCGGGCCTATTGATTTAAAGGATTTAAAATCAACACCCCAAATCCACATACGTAGTAAATTTAAATAAAATTTATGCTATCAAAACTGTTAAAAATTTCCTTCCGCGTCTATGAGGTTTCTTTTTTACTTTCTATGTTCAGCCGTTTGGCTACAATTTCTACAGTCCAGACAGACAGACAGACAGACAGATAGACACATGAGTGACGTTATAAGGGTTTTTTGGTGGTCAAACCTACAAAACCCTGAAATTGTTTCACGTCTGAACTGATGAAACTGATGATACTAATAAGTATTTTTCATGAGGATGATTAACACAAATCTTCTTTGAAGAAATAATTCTTGTCAGGCTTTAAAAATTATCATTCCTCCATTATTTTTCATAACCTCATATCATAAAAATAACAAGGTATCCACAAGCAATAACAGATCTTTAACGATCTTTTGGTATGCGAAAACAACTTGCTAAATGTGCAAATTCACTAAAAGAAGAGTGCATGAATGATACAATATGTGTGAGAATCGTATGTTCATACAATCATACTGAATTCTAATAATCTAATTATCATTATCATTCTAGGCAGGATTTTAAAAAGTTGGTGACTTTTTTAATGACTATAATAAAAAATATTGTCGATACTGAGAAGCATCTTTAGTTATGTGTTTTGTACAGAGATGGCTTTCGTGGTATGAATAAACAATACTACTTTTGTTTTGTATTGTACTTGATGGAGTAGTTGATATAAAAAATTTTATGGTGATAGAATTAGTTTTATTATTTTGTTGGTATGAATGACAAGTATTGTCGACGTTTTAGTATTGTTTTCGAAGTGACGTTACAGTTTTTTCAAGTAGGAGAAAGTGTTGGGATTTATTTTGTAAATAAAGATTAATATAACATCTTTTTTAAACTAATGTTGGATTAACGTTGATATAGAGAAGGAACTCGGTTGCCCTATTTCTTATTTTTAACTAACATTGAGTCCTTTCTCCCAATGTTAGCGATTGACATTTTGAGTGACATCATTGAGGGTAGTGAAGAACTAACAGAGTTAGCGACAAATGCTTGGCGACAGCTATGGACTTGTTGATATGTGTCATGCGGTCGGTTACTTATACCCTTTTCACACTAGATCTTTAAGACGATTGAACTTAAACTTCATCGATGTTTAATATCGGTTTGCTTTCACACTTAATGTTTAATTTGAAGAAGAAATCTCCATGTAAAGCTAGTATGTATTGCCAACATAATTTCATATCGTTTGAATTTATTCTGTCATTATTTTGTATATCGAGGTTAGGAGAAGTTTATTTTTTATATTTATTTAAATAATAACGCAAATAATCTTCTCATAACCTCGATATATAAAATGATAACAGCTGAACATAGATAAAAGAAGAGAAGCACAAATTCAAGGAGTATTTTTTTATAATGGGAATTAAGTTGGCAATGCGGGCGAAGTTTAAGACGCAGATCTCTGTCTTAAACATCGGTCGTGTTTAGACGAGGCCGTACGGTTTCACATTAGCGTTTAAAGATCCATTCACTTAAACATCCGATCTTAAAGATCTAGTGTGAAAAGGGTATTAGTTCTGATTGGTTGTTTCATGTGTATGTGTTATGGCCAATGACCGAATGGCAGGGCCGGCTCAAGGGTACCTGGCGCCCCGATGCAAAAATAGGTTAGGCGCCCCCCCACATATATTCTAATGTGTTGATAAACATTATTCAATTGTGATGACTATGGTCTTTAATTGCCGCTAACAATTACACAAATGAATAATGTTCCCAAAACAATTGAGGTAGGACCTGACGGCATAGTGTCCTGGTTAACAGTTATAAAATGGTCTTAGGGAATAGAGTCAAGGTAGTCAAATAGTAGTCATTCTTGTGACAAGTCATCAGTCCGTACCACGCTAACCAAAGACCAGCCCAGCTGTTGAAGTCACCAAGACGAGAGTGTTGTCTACAGAGCTTCTCCACGTGTTCGCCTCGTGTGGATACCTGGGGTGGTTCGACCGATCCTGGAGAAGCCGGGGCAAGAATGTGACTTACATCAGCATCTAACGGACAACACCAGCAGCCATTTTGATCAACAATTGTATTTTGATGTAAATTAATATTATACAAGGTGTCTCAAAAGAAATTTTATATTTATTTAGCTTACTGCGTGAACGCAACGTATCCGAGGGGCGCGGGGATTATGTCAATCGGTAGCCTGGCTCTTGGGAATTCAGTCGCTATGGAGCGTTTTTCGGGAGCAGACCGCGCGTTATGCGTGCGAGAGTTTTACAAAAACGGTGATTCGGCGACTGTAGCGCGTAGAAAATTCTGCAGTATTCGAGGTTTTCGCCACTTAAATGATGCGCCAAGCATTCCTCTCTTTCGACATTGGGTTAAAAAGTTTGAAGAGACTGGTACAACGCTGGATAAATCAAAATCCGGGCGACCTAGGTCATCAAGAACGGTAGAAAACGTGGAGAATGTTAATCAGTCTGTTCGTGACGACCCGAACCTTTCAATTCGGAAGCGCGCAAGTGCTTTAAATGTGCATAGATCATCATTACATCGCATTATGCACAAAGACCTAAAGCTGCACCCCTACAAAAATCAATTGGTGCAAGAATTAAAGCCCCAAGATGCCAGTCAGAGGCTTAATTTTCTCAGGCAAATTGATCTCCCGGAGAGGTGACATAAATTGGCCTCCACGCAGTCCAGATTTAACCCCTATGGACTTTTTCCTATGGGGTTATCTTAAATCTAAAGTTTACGCCAATAAACCGACTTCACTGGCGCATTTGAAAGAAAATATCCGTCACGAAATGGCAGCCATCCCTGAGTCCACCTGCCGAGACGTCATAAGTAATTTTACTGTTCGATTAAATGAGTACGCAAGGGTCTACATTTAGACGATATTATTTTTAAGAAATAAATCCCCAAAAAGTGTATTTTAATAATTAATAAACATTTTTTCTATATACGGCTTACTTTTTTTTTTAATCGATCCACTAAATATAACATTTCTTTTGAGACACCTAGTATAATAAATTTTGTAGAAAAGATTCCGTTCTTGACTTCACCCCGTGACAATATCAATGATGATTTCCAGAAACATTTTAGGATTACACGTTAATCATTGATAAATGGCGATATATATTTCATTTAAATTACGTTTACATCATAGCCAACTTAACCTCTTTATAGAGTTGGTCTTACATCAATCAGTTAATTGGTCTTTTCATCAGCTGGAACCAATTGCTAATCGAATTTTACATCGGTGAATTTATAAACGCGTCGATAAAAAAATCGGTGAACTAAGAAAAGGTTTGATATATTTTCGATGCAATCGATTAGTCAGTTGATGAATTCTGGATCTTGCCCCTTCTAATACTTGCTCAAACTTTGTAGTTAAATTACTGAAATAAGTTAAATAAGAAAATTAAAATATGCATACTTAAAAATGAATTGGCGAATACAGTGACCCCAATTCTGTTGTCATAAGGGTGAATTACATCTTCGAAGTGACGTAAGGTAGCATGTAACATAGTCATAAACACAATAAGAACGAGCCAAGCGTCATAACTTCTCTCAACCCACTTCTATCTGTCGTCTCATCCCACGTGATGTATATGTAAATTTACTTACGTGTGCCACAATTAATATTATTATTTATACGAACTTTATGCTCGGTTAAATCTCCATTTACATATGACTTTATTTATTAAATGCTTGTTAATGAAGATTTAAACCAATGTCGTGATGTGAAATAGTGCTAAGAAGATAAGTGTAGGTACTTAAACTAACACTTTAAGCGAGAGGAGGTAATAGATAGATTATTAACCTAATACCGAGTCATCCAAGATTGATTTTTAGAAATCAAATTTGGAGAATTATTTACTATATGAGGCACCCGTATTTTATACGGTAGCAGGAATATATCGCTGGAAAAAAATAATAAAAAATAATTACTATTGTTCAGAGATGAAGATCTGTTGGCTCTGGAGTCGCTTGAAGCACTTAGCCAGCGATTCTTTAAGGATTTCGTAAGACCTAGGCACTCTAGTAACTTTCTTAGCACCTAGGCAGTCTTGTATTGAGCTTCCCGTCTCGCTTCTACGTACCTAGGGACAAATAGGTATTATTCCAAAAACTCCTTTTTTTCTGGTGCCCTATCCGCTTAGCGATAATTCTGGCTACCATAACTTTATTGGCAGCAGAACGAAATAGCTCTATGAGGACTTCCCAACAACTGTCTCAAATTTTTGAGGCACGAAATCTTTCTACTTTTTTGAAATTTGTTGATTCTACTTGGCCTTCTATTGGCTTCGATTTTACTCTACATGATAAGCTGAAGAAGATGATATTTAGTTGGGTCCCTCATTATGTGTCCCAGGTTCCTGATCTGGATGTTCTTTAAAACAGCTTTAAACATCCTCCTGAGAACTTTTCCTGAGGCATTTCTGACTTTGTTGTCCCAGTTAATTCTTAGTATTCTACGATAGGACCACATCTCAAAAGTCCGATTTCTTTTAGATTTAGCCTCAGTGAGGGTCCATGCTTCCATTCAGAATAGTAAGACAGGGATGTCTTGAGAATGCGGACCTTAGTGTTCAGACTCAAATTTCGGCTGCAGAGTACTGGCCATATTTTTTGAAAAGCGTCGCGAATTCTTGTTATTCTATATTTTATTTCTGTGGAGTGGTACCAATTCTTAAATTTATAGTAAATTAAATTTTATATTGTTAGTTCAATAATTGCTTAGAAATTGATCGTTCTGTTAAATTCATAAGTACGTTAAACCATTACAATGCTTACTTCTATATTGAACTCATCAGATCAAATGATTTTCGCTCATTTATCAGGTATCCAATTTAAATATCTTTTGGCCCACTCAAGGCGAGGTTTTTTGTGTCGCTCGGTCAACAGTTGTTTTCGGCGAGCTCTTCTTCTATGCAAATTAGATTCCACTAGACGTCTTCTAATTGTTCTAGAAGAAACTTTGACTTCTCTATGCTCCCACAAATCAGCAGCCAGCTCTTTTGACGATATTGAGCGTTTACGAAGAGCTCTCTCTTTATAAAACGATCATCTCTGGAAGTGGTTGCACGTTTTCTCCTAGTTTTTGGTCAGTTTTCATAAGTATCAGTCTCTTGGAACCTTTCGATGGTAATTTGCACGGGTTTTCTTGAACATTTTTTTTTAATTTTCGCCTGCGACTGTCCTTGTGAATTGAGCAATACAATTTGACTCCTTTCTGCCACAGTGAGATCACGTTTCTTAGCCATAATATAATTTAAAATATTCACTTGAACTCAATAAAACATGAAAAAGACAGTGTTCACTTCAAACGCATGTGTAATAATGATCCAAGCCCTTATGTTTATTTTTATGTTAACACAACGTAACAAATCTGAGCCTATATTTATTTGTATTTCAAGATTTATCATAACTCTGTTTATATTTTCGGTTATCTGATTAAACGTACTTTTAGAATGTGTCAATCATATTTTAAAAACATTTTGTCAAATATATGTATACAAGTTACAATGTACATAAATTTAGATGTTTTACTATAACTGCATGGGTGCTCCATACATTTATCCAAGGCTGTATAGCTAAAATTTTATTTCATCGTCAATTAAATTTTTTAATATTTTAAATTCAACAGTAAGTGAAATAATACGAAAACTGATTTAACTCTGACTTAAATTTTATATTAAATGTTTCTGTTTATTAAATTTGAAAGAATGTACTTTGTTGCGTTTTTTGTATTTATTTTTTTATTAGATTAGGTTTCAGCTATTATATTTCTTCTTTATATTTGTCAAATCATATTGGTATTAAAATCATTTGCTAGAACAATTTCAACTGTAGATTTAACTGTCAGGAGTAATCTGATCTTAAACCCAGTGACCGGTTGTGTCGTAATTCAAGTTGCTGGCAAAATATCAAAAAACACATATAAAAAAATACTAACTGTTTCTCAGAGTGGTACACAAAATATGAAACATAATACTGTGAAATCTGGCAAATATAACATTACCATTGTTTGACAAAAACATTGTCAAGTACTAACAGTACAACAGGTGAACATATGTTTTTATGTCTGATAAAACAGACGAATCTTTTAAAAATTATATAGTGTGAATTTTCACACATTTAAGGGTCTTGTAGGTATTTAATAAGTGTATGAAGTTAACAGAATGCTAGATGTTTATTGTTCGTTCAAGCGTTAGAATGCAGTATTGCTCTTATGGGAAATGGGAGCGCTGTAGCCACATGTTGTAAAAGTGTCAAATATGTCATTGAACACAAAATATTATGCCTAATATATATATTCTTTTGTTGATAATCTATTCAAATTAAATGAAAAAAGTATCGGGGAAAAATGAATAGCAATTTGTTCTACGTTTTAAAGGATCAGCGCGTTTTAAGGCTGGAAACCTTGCCAAGGAAGAAAAGGATAGTGTTATTGGGATTTTTAATTTAACCCCTTTGCATTAAAGGGTGCGAGGTATTTTCGTTGCCAGATAATACATTTTCATTTTCGCGTTTTTAGGGTTTTGTAGGTATGACCAAAAAACCCTTATACCGTCATTTTGTCGTCTGTCTGTCTGTCTGTCTGTCCGTCTGTTCGGTAAAAATTGTAGCCAAACGGCTAAACGTGGATTAACGATAAAAATTTTATTTTTGCAAAATAAATTATTTTGACGCCAAACGATTTTTGAGGATTTTTGCCAAAATTGTGCAAAAAAAAATTTGTCCCACACCCTGTAGCCCAGATGGTTTAAACTAAAAATCTGAAAAAATTCTAATTAATGTACATTGGTGTGAACCGGAATAGTACAACAGGAATTTTTGATCAGATTATGTTTTCGGAAAATAACGCATTTTTTGTGTTTTTAACTAAAATATGTAAAATATTTAATCCGCTATTTAACACAGTAAACGAGTGAACATCCGTAGTCCAATGTTCTCGATTCGTAAGTTGCAAACTATTGTTCGATTCCCGTCAATTATATTTTTTCTGTTTTTTTTGCATTTTTATTTTGTTTAAATTATTTTGTCAAAATTCTAGTTATATTCACTTACTAAATACCTGCGAAACCCTGAAATGTGTGAAAATACATGAATTTTTTGTAGAATTAACCTGATCAAAAATTCCTATTGAACTGTTCCAGTTCTCATCAATGTACATTATTGAGATTTTTTCAGATTTTAAGATCAACCCCTCTGGGAATTAAGGAGGGGACAAAAAATTTTGACTTATTTTTGGGGAAAAGCCCATAAAAAAAGATTTTTGAAAATTAAAAATTTGTTTAGCCACGCATTAAGAGATTTCGTTTGATGACCCAATCAAAATTTAAAAAAACATATTTATTCATTCATTGAATACATGGTTTATATGTATCTGGTGATGTGTTTTTCTTTTAATCTCAGTATTATCCTTTGTGTGGGCCAAAGAGTTATATAAGCATGCTAAATTTCAACTTTCTATGTTCAGCCGTTTGGCTACAATTTCTACCGTACAGACAGACAGACAGACACCTGAGTGACTTTATAAGGATTTTTGGTGGTCATACCTAACAAAACAGATAAAGCCACTAATTTTATTAATAAAGATAATAACAATATCTTTGGTTATTAAATATAGTTTCTAATCTTAGGGATAAAATCAGTAAATATCATTTCCAAATTGCTTACACACAGATCGGAATATAATGGCCGTCCGATTCTTAATAAGGTGATCTGATATGCATCTGTATATCTGTCGTCTTTCAGAGAGCAAAGCTCATGACATCCAACATTCAGATCTGGGTCGTAATGTAATTAAATCAAAATTCTGTATCGGTAAATCAGAAGTCTACATGTCAACCGTGTTTTTACTTCACTCAGACCAGGTCAATCTTATCCACATATCTTTAAGTAACTTGAATTCAATTTGACTATTCACTTGAACAAAAATAAAAAGTGTATTGTGAAATTTTGATAAATGAAACTGTCCTAATTTGATTAGAAATCGGATAATGATCTAAAAATTTGAGGCATGAAAAATGGTAAATTTTGAATGATCTCATAAAATATAGTTTTTATAATTGGTCCATATTTTTTACGAATTTTGTAAATTCGTGTTGCCTAGTGTCATTTAGTTTTTTTAAATACAACTTGTATTAAATTTAGTGGAGACAGTGGCGTGCAAAGATTACTTTGTCTTCACTGTCTTTATTACTTTATTTTATACTGTTGACCTCTCTTATCTTTTTAGGGTTTTGTAGGTATGACCATAAAAAAAAAATCCTTATAACGTCACTCATGTGTCTGTACAGTAGAAATTGCTTAACGGTTGAACATAGAAAGTTGAAATTTGGCATGCTTATACAACTATTTGACCCACATATAGGAAAAATAATGAAAGTTCAAAACACATCACGAAATAAATACACACACCGGCAAATTTAAAGGAACAGATTGAAAATTATGTTTTTTTTAAAATTTTATTATTTTATAGCCTATATCTAGATAGCTTTGAATCCTCTACTAAACAATGAACGAAGATTGTATCGACGCCAAGGAGAATAAAATGCACCATTTAATTTTGCTACTACTGTATCTTTTGGTGGAGGTTCAATTATGGTGTGGGGTGGAATATGTTTGGGAGCTCACACAGAGTTAGTGGTGATTGATGGCGGAGCGTTAACTGCAGATAGGTACATCAGAGATATTCTTCAAGACCATGTTTTTTTTATCGTTGAAAAAAAAAATAATTATTTTTTTACGCTCTTAAGACGTAGATAAAGGAACGAAAATAAGTTTATAGAATTCTTTAATTTTAACAAAAATTACTATCCCGCACCCTATAACGCAAAGGGGTTAAACTAAAAGTCTGAAAAAATTCTAAGTAAGGTATTGATCATGGACCTAAACCGGATACGTACGAGAGGAATTTTTGATAAGATTTCGTTTTTGGAAAATATTGCAGTTTTTGTGTTTTTAACAAAATTTATTATTTTTTTTTTTTAATTCATGGCTAAATTTTTGTTAGTAATGTTATGAATTTTTTGTATTCATGGCTAAGGTAATGTCTTTTTTATTAAAAATATTTAATTTATGTGCGTCTTTGAAATTAAAATTATATTAATAAAAGTTAAGAATTAACAGTTAAGAATCGAGTTCATGTGTGTTCAGTAGGCTCCGCCTATCATTATATGTCATGATTCAACCTATTGTTTGAATTACTTAAGTTTTTGGTTTTTAAGGTGAAATATTTATAAAAAAATAACACGTTGTTGATAGTGAGAAATACATATCTGAAATTGAAAAAAATGAAACCATTTATCAATATATCTCTTATTAATTTAATGAAGACTTGAATACGAAGCAAATGCAGAAAAAAAAACGCTGGGATTTTAAATTTAAATTTTATTGTGACGAAATATTGACATATTATTTAAATTATGTTTAAAAAAATTAAATGGAAGCTCTTATTATTCAAATAACAAATAAAAATGATTATCAAAAACCTGTTGATTTTGATATGATTATACAACAAATATACCTAGACATCAGGCGCGCATACAAGGGCTCATCTAGTCCGGACCCCCCCCCCAAGAATGGAAAAATAATATACTTGTTTAATAAAAACTAATAACTTGAAAATAAAAATCACCTTTTTTATTAATAAAAATTAAACTATACCCCTCTCTAACAATAATAAATTTGTAATATTTTTTTCGAATTGGACCCTTTTCCAGACTTATTTTTCTGTGCGCGCCTGTTATACATTCAGGATTAAGTTGGCTTTTTACACTTATTAAATACTTACAAAGCCCTGAAATGTGTGAAAATTCACACTTCACATATTTTTTTTGTCATCACGTGTAGGACACTGTTCTACTGAAGATGACTACTTAACATGTGGAAATGTGTATTTAGAAAATTAATAGAATAAGTGAAAAAAAGATGCAGAATTTTATTTATAATCATTAAAGTCTTCATGTTAACATACCTTTAAAGTATTTAAAAGTAAAGTAAAGTTCACCGATGTTTAAGATCGGTATGCTTTCACACTTGATGTTTAAATCTCTGGTGCTGTCATCAGCTACAGTAATTTTGTTCTTAAGTTACCGTCATGAAATTACCAGTTTTGAACTGTCTGCGCAGACGCACATTTTGAATTATTATAAACAATTAAGAATATTTCATTTCATTCTACAATAAAGGCACTACAATAAAGAATATATTACACCTGTATTAACATGTAAGTCGATACATTTTATCTCAATTATTGTAGCTCTGTATTTTATTAAACATATTATTAAAATAAATAATTTTATTATAACAATAAGTATAAACTTCTTATAACGTCGATATAATACAGTATTCTTGTTTATGATAATATAAAATGTTGACAGCACAAATTCAAGGAGTATTTTTTTATAATAGAAATTAAGTTGGCAATGCGTACGAAGTTTAAGACGCAGATCTCTGTCTTAAACATCGGTCGTGTTTAGACGAGGCCGTACGGTTTCACATTAGCGTTTAAAGATCCATTCACTTAAACATCCGATCTTAAAGATCTAGTGTGAAAAGGGTATAAGTTTCGATTTCCGATATAATTTTCAATATTTGATGTTTGTGTTTAGTTGTTTCTCCGCCTCTGTTTGGGGTATGTGAGCCGGACAAGATGCGTGTCACCAAAACGACATGGGGCCCTTGATTTAGAGTCGCGAGACTTGTCCTATACAAAAACCGCAACAATGGCAAAAGTTACGGATCAGCTCGCTGTTTCTCGGAAACAGACAACCAAACCAACGTATCATACAACATTCAATTCTACTCCAAGTGATGAGTCGACGAACTTGTCACTGGTTCATCAACTAAATATAGTGATATATGAACACAAATCACCCAACAAGATTGATAAATAAGAAGAGTTATCAAAGAATTCATTTTCCACCATATGATTTGTATAATTATACTAGCTAACGTCCTCATAATTTGTACGATTTTCATCATGAACTATAATAATAATAATAATAATGATTTATTAGGTAATATTAATAAAAAAAATATACATTTCTTACATATGTACGTCAAAAATGCAAACACATACTACATCGAAGGAATCATACAAGTGTACATTTATCATTACATTAACTTATTAATTAATATAACCAATGTAAAATCACAATTCCAATATTCCTCGAAATTGTAAAAACCTTTTTCTTTTAGTGTTTTCTTTATTACTGAATTAAATTTAATTGTGGGCAAATATTTGACAGATTGGGGAAGAACATTGTAGAAACGTCGCATAATAATTAGTGAGTATCGTGAAGACACGAGCCTCACATATCCAGGTCTTATCAAATCTTTACCCCTTGTATTGTAATTGTGTACATCCATTTGAAGTGTTTGGTCAGCTATATTAGACTGAACGTGGGTTAAACAATATAATATATAAAGTGAGGGTAGTGTCAATATGTTAAAATATATAAAAATGTTTTTAAGACTTAAGACGTAGATAAAGGAACGGGAAGTAGTTTTTTATTTTAATACAATTTTTTCCAAAAAAAGTACTAAAAAATCAGTGCCTCGCATCTTTTAACCCTAAGGGGTTAAATTAAAAATCTGAAAATATTCAAAGCAATGTATATTGCTATAAACCGGAAACGTACGAGAGGAATTTTTTATCCAATTTCGTTTTTGGAAAATATTACAGTTTTAGTGTTATTGATTTTTTTTTTTAATTTAAATTTTATTGTGGGGCTATTAAATGGAAGCTCTTTAAGTGCAGATTAAGGAACAGTAATTGATTTTTGAAATACATTTCATTTTAAATAAATTTTGCCAAGTATTAAAATTTTCGTTTAATATCTTAGCTAAAATTAAAAAAATATATTTGTATATTCATGGATACATTTTGTTATGGGTAGAGAAGAGGTACGTAAATTTATTTTGCAAATATCGACTAGGAAAATAAATAAATAACTGGCTGGTTGCTGGGATTCCATTTCTAATAGAGAATCTGTTAGTTTTTCATATAGTCGCAATATAAACAATGTCTCTGTAGGCGTTATGCTCTTGGGTGACAAAAGATCGCCCATAGTGTTGCTGGGTTTGGATTTGAACGATATTTGTGCAATTTTACGAAAATAAAAAAAAATGCTTTAAAATATATATTATGGTATTATTAGAGATATATTATACTCGATAGAAAAAATCTAACTGCAACCTTTTTGTCGTGCCTAATGATTTAAAGGATTTAAACCAACACTTGTAATTGTGTTATCTAGTGACAGGCATTCATCGTTTGGCCTTCTAATAATCATCATTCACTGATTAAATACCTACAAAACCCTGAATTGTATGAAAATTCACACTTCACGTAATTTTTTTATTAATTTAATAAAGACTTAAATACCAAGCAAATGCAGAAAGAATCACTGGAATTTTTTATTTTCAATTTTATCGTGAAAAAATGTTAGCAAATTATTTAAATTTTGTTTAAAACTATTAAATAAAAGTCCTTAATACTCAAATAACGAATAAAAATAATTTTCAAAAAACTGTTGATTTTGATTTGATTAGAAAAAATATTGTCCTAGACATCCAGAATTCTGTTGGCTTCTTGCATTTATTATTTACCTACAAAACCCTGAAATGTGTGTAAATTCACACTTTACATCAATTTTTATGTATATAGATAAAATTATTCCGTTTAGCATTAGGAGTGCTAACTAGGAACCTGTTCTGTCGTATGTAATTTACTGGTACGTTACCAAAAATTATCCTAATCCGTGCCATATGATACTCAAGATCATATCGTCTTACCATATAAGTTTGCTTCTTAAATTCCGG
Organism: Liopterus haemorrhoidalis; assembly: GCA_963971575.1. Taxonomy (NCBI): domain Eukaryota; kingdom Metazoa; phylum Arthropoda; class Insecta; order Coleoptera; family Dytiscidae; genus Liopterus; species Liopterus haemorrhoidalis. The sequence continues at coordinate 43,246,475 of OZ020619.1, forward strand.
CCCACCTGTAAGAAATTCCACTGTTTTGATGAGATTTAGGTCCGGCAACGCTCTCTATTTAATTTTATGATTAAAATCAGAAATATACCAAGAGGAGGTTCCTTTAATTTGCGAACAACTTTCTGGTTGTTAAGATATATATTATTCTTGGAAATGGTGAATTACTGAAGAGATTTTAATCTTATTGTTTTAAAAAACAAATAATGCCTGAAATATGCTTCGGGAAAATAAATATTACAACAAAAATTAAATTGAATTTGACACAAAGGAAGAATAAAATTCAAATGGAAGGATAAATTTGAGTCCACGAGACTTGAAATGCTGATTGATCGATAGAGAACCGATAAACAAATATTTCAGGTCGTCAAGGATGCAATTTGTAGTTAACAATATTGCCAACTTTATGAGCTTATTATCTGACATTGGCTTATTATTTTACTGTCCTGTTTTTTTTTTTTTTTTTTTTGTTGGAAAGTTACAAATCTCGCCTGTTTAAAGAAATTATTGCATGCTTTAAAATATATCAAAAACTTTTTAAAAAAATTAATTTTGTTGAAAATGGAACGGTCGGAAATTCGCACTATTATGAAATATGAGTTCTTACGTGGAACTACGGCATCGCAGACCGCGCGAATCATTAATGTGTATTTGGCTCTAGTGTTACACGCAGCAGACAATATCAAATTAGTTAGCCAAATTTGAATTTTGTTATTGTTTTAAGAATAAGGAAGATTTTTCAATAACTTGTGTTAGAAAGGAAGCAACTAAGAGCAGTGTTTTTTGTAAAGGTTTGTCTTTATATAACCAACTTCCTAAGGAAATTAAAGATATTGAAAGATATAAATTATTTGAGAGTAAAGTACGTGAACATCTTTTGAAAAAGTTGTTTTGTTGATTTTTAATACTTATTAGAAGTAGTTTATTTTAGTTTAAATGCTATTTTAATTTATATTTTGTATTTTGATTGGCCACTGTGCTATTAAATAAGATATTATTATTATTAATTTCGTACAGGTAACTTAAAAACCAAACAAAACAAAAAACCTGGTTCATCGATGACAGCAGAAATATACTGCAACCAACTGGACGAAATGATGCAAAAACAGCCTAGATTGGTCAACAGATCGACTCCTATCTTATTGCATGATAACGCTAGACCACACACTGCACAAATGACTGTGGGAAAACTACAGGAATTGGAGTTGGAACTTCTTCATCATCCTCCATACGCACCATGACTTCTTCCGCAATTTGGACAACTTTTTAATAGGAAAACAGTTTAATTCCGACAATGCTGTAAAACTGGCTTTCCAGGAATTCATTGACTCTCGTCCGCCAGAGTTTTATACCACCGGCCTGAACAACCTGCCGCTTAAATGTCAAAAGTGTATAGACAATATGGGTGCATACTTTGATAAATAAAATAATTCCTTATATTTGTAAGTTATCAACCAACTTTGCCTTTTATTTCTACAAATTTCATCCTTGACGACCTAATATTTGTTTGTCGGATTTAAATCGACTGATGGCAACAAAAATTTCGGCGACTATACAATGAATTTACATCTCAAACTCTTTGCATTTGTGTTCCACCGTTTAATCTTTTATAGTTGTATATTTTGAAGTCTACTGTTGTTTTCAAAACAGTTTCCAAGTTAACGAATCTTGTCTTATCGAATTAGAATCAAGAATCAGCACGTTACGTGTGAGTATGTAGTAAGAGACGTTAGCATATTAAAAATATTACATATGCGGGCAAAACGGACAGAACTAGATAGAAATAATAAAATTTGCATTTAAATGTTACTTCTTACCTACTCACGTTAATTTTTCAAACATAACTTTTCGAAGTTATGCCCAACTTTTACTGTTTTCTTTCTTACATGCATATTCTCACGTCATATAACTATTTTAATACAGAAGAAGCCTGTTTCGAATCTAGTTACTTTTAGTTTTATTACTTTCATTTTATTACTAGATTATTGAAAATTTCAACTAATTGTTGATGATTAGTTAAGGATATGTTTAATTTTTAAATTGCGTTCAATTTTGTAAGAACAGACCAGATCTGGTTATTTTGGTTACTTTTATAGTGCATTACTGACTTTAAATGTCATTTAAAAATATTTTTGCGCTGTAAAATAGACTTCAGATTTGTTGGTTATGTTCATTATAATTAATATATAATTTTTCATAATGACAAATGTCAAATGGTACGATATATTAAGAAAGTGTAATTTTTACCGACCGCCAACATATATAAGGGAGGTATTGTGATCATACCGATTTTGACATTTCGATGGATCTCCACGAATTGAGGTCCCTACATAAGGTTTTGACTATTTTTAGCATGATGTCTGTCTGTCGGTCTGTGTATACGTGCAGAGCAAATTCGGCTGAAAGGATTTTTATTAAACTTCATAAGCTTTGACATCAATGGCACGAGTTGATCAACTTTTGGTAAAAATCGTTTAACTAGAAATGGGAGTTTACTCGTGAAGATTTTTGCAAATATTTCTCAACAGAGAAATATTTCAAAAAACTGTATTTAACGAAAGTTGCTATAAATGTAATAACTAACAACTTTTATTTGACACAATTTTTGATAAAACGAAAAAAAAATTTCGATTTTTTTTCTAAATATCTATTTTTTCATACTTATATGTAACGTTTTCATGGTCATGATAAATAATATCTCTGTTAGAAAATATTGGACCATGTTATTTCTACTCTGCTGCTAGAATGTATTTTATACAAGTACTTTCCGGTTGGTCCTGTGGTGGCCACAGCTGATATTTTAATACCAGCATGACATACAATTTCAAATATTCCAGATTTTAATGTATTGGATCTTGGCTTTTTCAATTCTGTACAATCCTTACAACATATAGCTTCACCGAATACAATCGACGAACTAACTGAATGCGTACAAAAAGTATTTAATTAAACATACAAACCCTTGATAATGTTTTTCTAACATTGCAAACTTGTCTAGAAGCAACCATGTTAGCAGAAGAAGGGAATTCCTATAAGATTCCACACATTAATAGGGCAAAACTTTATCGTAAGGGACGATTACAAACAACATTACCATGTTCCATACAAGCTGTGGAGACAGCCACGTCCTTATTAAATTAAAATTTTTGTATTATTCTTTGTTTTACTAGATATTTGTAACTATTTCATAAATAAAATCATTCTAATTTATTAAAATTGTAAATGTATATCATATTTTCGGACTGAGGGATTATAATATAACTTGAATTCATGTTTTAATTTCTTGTTGAATCAGATTTATCAGATTTTATTTAAATCAGTAAAAAAATATAGAGATTCAAGTCGCTTAATGTCTGCTAAGCTATTTGTTGTTATTCTGTATTGCACCATAGAGTACCATTAGCATTTTTATTTATGTCGTCTTCCCAAGCTAGAATCATCATTAATCTAAGTTGTCAACACTCTTTTCCATGTTTGTTCCAGTATTTAAAATCGGTAAATCATCAAAGACAAATATATCTGCTACACACGTACCTATAGGTATACCGTGGCTCCGTGTGCGGCCAATCCTGGCAGCTGCACTGTATGGGAACATTAAGGTAAAACAAATGACCATAGCTGTCTGCAGCTACATCTATTATCAAGTAATTTACTTATACATCCCCCATTAACTCACTTAATCGCTGAATAAAATGTTTGTTAAAACTTTCAACGTATTCTACATTTGGAATTTTGAAAATGCCAACTGAAATTTGGAGTTTTATGGCTGTATAATATACCGTATGTCCTTTTTTGACTTGCAACATAAAGCTTTCCCATGTTACATTTTCCATTGCATATTCTATCTGTACTATGAGTTTTAGACAAAAACTTTATTAATAAAAATTCTTCAGTATTTTCGTCCCATCACATTGTGCCTAATTTTTAATCAAAAAATCCCAATATGTTGGAAAAAAGGCACACAATATTTTTTGTATTTACATCTGAAAATATCTGTCCCTTTCGAATTTGACCATTTTAAATGGTTTTGTTTGACGATTCGTATTTATTGTAAAAATTGGGTTATTAAGGTCCCAATTTTTTTCTAGACTAAACAATATATGAAGATTTGAAAAATTCAAACCACAATTCTCTATATTTTATTGTTATTAAGTTAGGATTTTTAGAATTTTCAAAAAAAAAAATAAATAAATAAAAAATTAAGAATGTCGCAAAAAATTTATCATAATTCTGTTTACATTTTGGGTTATCTGATTAGACGCACGTCTTTTAGAATGTGTCAATGATATTTTAAAAACATTTTGCCAAATATACGTTACAATGTACATAAAGTTAGATGTTATATTATAACTGCATGGGTGCTCCATACATTTGTCCAAGGCTGTATTTTTTTGAACTTTCAGATTTTCTATATGTGGGCCAAAGAGTTGTATAAGCATGCCAAATTTCAACTTTCTATGTTCAGCCGTTTGGCTACTACTACCGAACAGACAGACAGACAGACAGGTAATACCTACAACACCCTAAAAAATCAGTGTAAATGTATAGCACTCGATGCTATGGATAATAGGGGATAGGAATGATTTTTTTAAAATTTTTATTATATTCCTCTTGTTGCATATAAACATAAAAAACAGTTTTGCATTTTTTTTTTTTTGTGAATTTGATGGCTTAAAACAATCATAAATGTATGTAGCGCGCGAAAAGGACGTGTGACGTCATACCCCACTTAAGTGTACTGCGTACAGCCTACCCGGTGTACAGCGCACATCCTACACATCCTTCACGTCTGTCGTGAACTTATTTGCTTGTATAACTTTTATAGATTGTGTAAAGTTAGAGTGATTTTAATTAAAATGAAGTTTAATTCTATAAAAACAATTTATACATGTTTACCGAATTAAATTTTATATTAAAATATATAACTTATATTGCAGTATTCAATTATGCCTCTAACGTTTTGTAACTTCATGTAAACAATGTAGTAAAATTCTGACATCTAAATTACATAAATATTTACATTTTACAGAGTTGCAGCGTTTGTTTACATAAAGTTATAGAATATATAAATGGATTACTTACAAGTCTGTTTTGACACCACGTATTTCTTCAGCACTGTAGCATTCATTATTTTTCATATATTCCATGAGCATAAATGCATCAATGTTGGGTAAATTATCACTCTGAGCCCTAAAAAAATTTTTATCTGCCGTTTTAATAATAAATGCGTGAAAAATTGTTTAAAAACAAATACAAAACTCTCGAACAATGCAATATACACACGTAAAGATTATGTTGTAGTCTGGGCTGCTGGGGTTTGACGTCATACTCAGTCGTATTTACTCGGCAACCTTCGCGCTGTGGTCGGCTTATTTCAAATTTACAATATTTTAATTAAAAAAATTGGCTGTAATATTAATTAAAAGTGATTTTTGTTTTGTTACGTGACATAACTAACATTAACATATCAAAAAAATGTAGTTTTAAGGAAATATAATTTTTATGCGTATCCCCTATTATTATTAAGTACATGGAATGGAGGGAAAAGTAAAGAATTATTCAAAATCATGTCGCGATCAACCGGAAGATCGAAAAAAACTGGAAACCACCGATCGATAATAAAAGTTAAATCTTTTTTATTTTCCAATTCTATGGACTTGAGCCTACTTGTCTGTGTTCCAAAGGGAACCGCCTTACCATGGTACATCACCTCATGTACTATTCATTATAATTCTCTATCTTTATGTGGAAATACATCTTTTTGCGCTTTTACCCACGCCTCAATGACAACAGATCTTATATAACCGACGAAGCGCGAGAAATACAAATTAAAAATTACTAACAAATGTATAAAGCATACATACAGTTATCTCACTTGATTCGCAAATATACAATCACCGATTGCAATCATTAACAAATGATCATAGTTGTCCGCATAGTCATCTATTACCTCTTGGTATCTGACGTCACTCCTACGCATTTTAGTACCAACCATTTCGTAATAATTGACGTTACAACATTAAATTACTAATGAATCTCAGTAATTAATGTTAAAGAAAAAAATATAAAAGCACCTGAGCCCTATCATTAGATGAATCTTTATTTATTGGCTGATTTGGAAATTTTTAGAATTAATGGTCAATGGAAAGACATTTATTGGTGATTTATGGGGATTATTGATTAGAATTTCGATTGGAATTATTGGGGAACTCGAAGAATTAAGATAGCTGAATCGATTATTTGGAAATGAAGCAATGACATATGTGGTATTTAATTAATATTTATTACTATCTAGTTAGGAATTTTAATTCTGGTTTTACAGATGCTGTCAAGACCCAACTATATATAAGAATGAAAGATTGCTGTTTAATTTTGAATTTAATATTAATATACTTGTACTTCTCTGTACATTTCTTAAAACTCGAGTATTCCCACATGAGTTCATAATCCGTGAGTGGTTTCAGACATGAACTCACATGTTCGCTAGCTGGTTGCAGTGTTTCTTAGTAAGAATGACGACGGGTACCCGGGTAACCGCTACCCGACCAGTTAAGGTTGTACCAGGTTCCGATGTATTTGATGTATTTGAATACCTGTTACCCGTTATCTACCCATTACCCATTTACTATCGGGATCTGTGAAGAGCAAGCCTCTTCACCTGGCTCCAGGTAGTTCCGTGGACATCAAGTTCTTTTTGTATTGTTCCCCCCTCCATGTGGATACAGGGCGACCTCGGGTTCCACTCTAGTGCCATTCTGGAGATGTCGGTTACTGACTTCCGGAGGGAATCCAGTTCCACTTTCTTGCCTGGATTTCCAAGTGGATACGTTTTTGAGCTGTCATTTCCAAGAGATGAGTATTGGGAATATGATCTGACCAAATAATATGACAAATTCTGCGCAGATATCTGTTAATAAAAACTTGGAGTTTGTGGGTAATTTCTTTAGTGACTATCCAAGTTTCGCAGCCATACATCAGAACTGATTTTACATTGGTTTTAAATTTGCGTACCTTAGTGTCAATGCGTTTTGAGATTATGAAATTTTTTTGTATGGCTAAATTTACAATATTTGTATTGTGAATTAAAAAAGAAAACTCAAAAACGGTTAGAGAAAACAACTTGAAGTTAGAATTTTTGGATTCCTTGTAGTTTATTTAGTCTAGAAAAAATTTGAGGCCTTATTCGTTATGCGTATTTTAAAATTATGACAAATTTTAATATGGCGTGATTTCTAGAAATTTTCAGTTTCGCGTGGATGTATCTCAAAAACGAAATGAGATAAAGACCTGCAGTTGAAATTTTTGAAATCTTGAGGTCCTAATTTACTCAAAACCATATTTGAAACAATTTTTTTTTTTGAAAATTTTAATTTTATGTTCTAATTTTTTTTAAATTTTGTAAAATCCTAACTAAAAAATGGTTAGGGATAGAAAGCTACGGTTTGAATTTTCAAAATTTCTTTACATGGTTTAATCTAACAAAAAATTTGGGCTTCAAGAAACCAATTATTAAGTTTTGTACAGGTGGTAATCCAAAAACCTTGAAAATGGCAAAAAATCGAAAAAATCGTAAGGGGTAGACCTTAAAAAATCGTGTTTTTTAAGCAAAAATTTTATTCTCCGGTTTTATTGAAAATTGGTATAAATATGTATTTTTGGTCATAGATCAACAAAATTTGGTCCATTTTGAAATTTGGGCAAAAGTTTTGGAAAACTGACCCAAATCGGCCAAAACTAAAAAACTAGAAATGCATAAATTTTTTAAATATTTTTTTTATAACCCTCACCCCGAAATTAGCTTAAAACTATATTTTGGCTAAAATCGGAGTCAAAAAAATTTTGATTAAAATTTCAAAATTTTAGGGAATTTTTATTTTTTTAAAATTTTGTTGTAAAATTGGTATTCTTATACATTTTTAGCCATAGATCACAAATATATGATCACTTTAGAGTACTGGTCTAAAATTTGCGGCAAAAAAAGTTAAAAGAAAGACCAGTCCACAAAAAGGCTTTTTTTATTATTATACTCATATTTACTCATATACTTTATATTATTTTACATACTATAATAGAACTTTTTTTTCTCTATTCAACGGTGTAAAATTTGTATATCCTTTCATAATAAAATTTTTGAGAAAATCGCATTTTGTGGCCTTCAAAAGGAGGACTTATTTGTTAGTAAATAATGGAAACAAATACAGGCAATTGTTTCTAATAGGTAGATTACTGTTATCAGTCTCTTCTTCTTCTTCTTTTTCTTCTTCTTCTTCTTCTTCTTCTTCTTCAGCTTCTTCAGCTTTTCCCATTTTCATATGGGGTCGCTGTTACTGATGAGTCTCGTCCATTCTCTTCTATCCAAAGACTCATCCCCTACTAGATCCTTACTATCTAAATCTTTCTATATGCAATCCTTCCACCTCGTTTTAGGTCTTCCAAGGCTTTTCTTACCCTTGACAACTCAAATATGAGTCACTGATCACTTATTATTTTTAAGACCACAAAAAGTCTCTTTTCAAAAATTTTGTTATGTGAGGATATAAAAGTTTTACCCGGTTGAAAAACTCGAATAATTTTTATTTGAACAATATTTTTATAACTCTTTTTATTAAGGAAATAATCAAGATAAACATATAAGTGTTGCCTCACTCAATATAGAAAAGTTGGTATCACTGGTCTTGGTTTTGGGTAATTATTTTTTAGATTTAGATAATTGTTCTTGGAAGATTTTATTAGATCTTGGTTAGTAATATAGAGTAATAAATCAGTGTATACTAGCTCCACAAGATTACCAACCTAATTACATCAATTCAATAAAATTACCAGCCGACTTGATCTTTAATTACCAAGCTAATAAAAACAATTAGTTATGTATTAATTACACTATCAACAGGTCTTGGCTACTTGAGCGCCTCTACCGGTGCTGTTTGACAACTGATCTATTTATAATGGAGAAAAAGGAAGAAATAATAAAGTAATTTGTATTAATATACATACAAATGGTAATGGAATGGGACAAAAAGTGATTTTACAAGATTTCAGTTGGAAATCTATTAAACAGTTTAATGGAGTGTTTTATAATATGTCAAATATGTGGAATTGATTGATTGATGGGGAAAAAGTTGTAAATTATTAGTATAATCACAAGAGTATATAGTATAGATAAGTTCAAATCAATGTTACGCGAAAAAATATAGAAAACAGAGCAGCCATCTAGAGCCCGATAACAAAACTAAATATGACCCCACTATATGTTTTTAATATATCTTCAGCTCACATAGAATCAGGCGCGCACACAGAAAATTGGTCTGGGGGGTCCATTTCGAAAAAATATCCGTAAAACAATACGATTAATATATAAGATTAATTTAATTTTGATTATAATTTTATTTTTATTATTAAAAAATTGATGTGAAGTGTGAATTTTTACATATTGCAGGGTTTCGCATGTATATAATAAGTGAAAGCGGCATGCTGAGTGTGTAGGACAAAATTTACTTTGTAGTAATCACAGCAAAATGAACGATATTTTTTAATCTAAGAGCTTTAAAAACAAATTTTATGTTAACATATTTTATGTTAATTTTCGAATAACTAATACCATTATTTCGGTTTCTATATATGTGCAGTATTTTTTATATAGCAAGCTTCATTAAGATTTTGAAAATTGCGCCTATGGCTTCCATTGGTTGTTTTAAGTCATATGCTTCGCCCCTCTGGTTTCGTATACATGACACATAGAATGAAAATATAATTCCAACAATTCCAACTGGTTATTAAATATACGCTCTTAAAAATTAAATGCAACATTTGGCAAAATATAACTAGAATTTTGACAAAAAAAATTAAACAAAATAAAAATGGAAAAAAAAAAATAAAAATAAAATTGACTCCTCTGCCCGGGAGCGAACCCTAGAATTCTGGGTAGCTAGCGAGCATGCTAACCATTAGACCATACGTTTTTTAGTCTAGTGTATTACATAACTATAACTTTTGTAAATCATCAACCAAAAAAACACAAAAAAATGCGTTATTTTCCGAAAACATAATCTGATCAAAAATTCCTGTTGTACTATTCCAGTTCACACCAATGTACATTACTTAGAATTTTTTCAGATTTTTAGTTTAAACCATCTGGGCTACAGAGTGTGGGACAAAAAATTTTTTTTGCACAATTTTGGCTAAAATCGCCTCAAAATAATTTATTTTGCAAATACAAAATTTTGATCGTTAATCCACGGCTTTCATTTGATACCCTACTCAGAAATTAAAAAAAATATATTTATTTTTCGTTGAGCACATATTTGTTTATATTTTTAGGGGGATATGTTATTTAGATGTTTTAGTATTTTTACTATGTGTGGGTCAAAGAGTTGTATAAGCATCAGTGGCGGTCGGTGAAACATGTTTGGGTACGCAATTAGTATGATCGGAGTAGCTCGTACTATATCGCTCAACAGCAGTATAGCAACGACAAAGCACGAGTGTGTGTATTCTTTGTAATTGCTTACCCAAAAATGATTCACCGACCGCCACTGATAAGCATGCCAAATTTCAACTCTCTAAGTTTAGCCGTTTGGTTACAATTTTTACCGAACAGACTGACAGACTGACAGACTGCAAAATGACGGTATAAGGGTTTTTTGGTCATACTTACAAAACCTTTTATAAAAGACAGATCTAAGTGACGACAAAAAGAAAAGGAAGACGAAAGGAAGTGATGAGCAAAAAAGGCAGACAGATATTTGGCCGCAGGGCCTCCGTTTAAAAAAATTAAACAGCGAGGCCCTTTCAAAAAACGCCGCCCTTTCATAAAACAGCGCCCATTCGAAAATCAGTCCTAGGGCATGTGCCATGCCTGCCAAACCCCTAGATATGCTTCTGATCTTATTTTGACCAGAACTAATAAATGAATTGTTTTAACTTCTTTTTCTCATATAATTAATTTTATTAAAAAGCATATTAAATTATTGAAAATAATACTTTCAATAATTTCACGAACCGGAACACCGTTTCGGTTTGTTCCGGTACATTCTGAGCCCTGGTTCTATCATATCTTTAGCAATTTTTAATTCTCAATAGGTGTTCTTATAGCGTGTAAGTTAATAACGTTATTTTATACGCCTGTGTTCCATGCAACTCACATTACTTATATGCCATGCAGGCTAGGAAGTTTTCTTGAATATACATAGATGGCTCTTGCATCTACAAAGCTTAATCTTGATAAATTAAAAGGATTCTAAAAGAGGGAGTAAGATTTCTAGATTTAGATCGAGTAGTTCCTAGAAATAATAACAGAGTTCTCCAAAAATTGGGGAATGGGAACAAAAACATTCAATTGTTCTTATAAATAATTGCAGTTGATTGGATACATGATGAATATGAAAGAGGACAGACTGAAAAAGAAGATCTGGGAAAAAATATTCACCAGGAAGACCTCAAAATAGCTGAAGATAACATCTGATGGAAAATTTATTGATATACAAAGTGCACATATTATAATTTTGAACTACAAGGGCGAAATTAAAAATGATGCGAAGGAAAAGAAAGATTTTTTTACGGTCGGAAAGGTCAGCATAATATTGTCCATTAATTGCTTGGTCCTTTGGGAGAAATTCGATGTATAAGACCTCCTTCGCGTCCCAAAAAATGGATGCCATGAACTTTCCTGCTGATGGAACCACTTTTGCCTTCTTTGGAGTCTGGGAACCACTATTAGTCCACTTTCTGGACTGTTCCTTGGTTTCTGGCATCTAATAATGGTTCCACGTCTGATCTATGGTCATGAAGTCACTAAAAATGCAACGGATTTTTAAACTTTTCCAAACCAGCCTGGGAATTTGTTCTCCGCAGAGACCAGACGCGGTACCCATCTTGCGGATATTTTTCGTATATCCAATTCTTCGGTTAAAATAAAATGTACGTGTTCCTTCGATATGCCAACTATCTCTCCATGGGATTTTTATTGAACCATTCCAAACCAGCCTGAGAAAGTTTAGTTTGTTCTACACAGAGACCAAACGCGGCACCCATCTTACGGATAGCTTGTGACAGAACATAACATCCCATATCAAATTCTACTAGCGCGATCTATGCCTAGGAGTTCACACAATTTCTCATACCACCCTCATATATCCAATAAAAATATGAAAAAATTATATAATCAATTTAATTAACTCACTGAGATGAAAATTTTGTGAGCTATCAAATCGATTGACAGATTTCTTAGAAATTAATTTAAATTTTCATTGTAATACCGTCCAAATTTGGTTGTTTTTCACACGTATCATCTGTGTTACCACACGAATCCCAAAAAAGTTCATGAGGCATAAAAAGTACATTATAAACACATGACTAGTAAAAAAACTTATAATCAACTTTTTATAAAAAAGGATGTAAATATGAAACGCCTTGAGTGTGCTGCCTTCTACCGACTAATTACAGGACTAACCAATAAACAAAATATAAACTACCGAAGTTAAGATGTACAGGAATACCACAGTTATTGCGGTTACGATTATTGCAATTTTCAAACTCTCCAATTGTTGTCGATAACGTACGGTGGTGGTTGTTTCCTTTGATTTTAACATCTACATAATACACGACATCCTCCATATGCCACCAAATAGAGAGTATTGCTTTGTGACCGTGGATCTTTCGCTTTGGTGTCGACATTGATAGTTGACCAGTGGGCAGGATTTTGTCTTGGGGAGGGCTGAATAAATTTTTTGCGGCACACAGCCCTTAACCTAAATTTTTATGGTCCCTGAAGAGTTAATGAAAAATACTTGAATTTATTTAGGGGAAAAATATATTTAAAAATGTAAAATATACTCTCTTCTCCCTTTTCTGTTTATAAAAAAATTCAAGGAGTCCTTCGGGATAGTTAAAGTGCCATCACTGCTTATCATTTTGTATGAAATATAGACCGCGAACCAAATCGGTTTGACACCCTTTGTGTTGGATATTGATGTTTATATCAAATAATAATTCCATTATTTGTTGATAAAAAAAAGTCATTGTTAATCCATGTATCAAAAACTTTAATTTGATATCCCTCAAAATTTTTTCCTTCGATAAATACATATTTGTATATATTTTCCACGGGATACATTTTTGAAGTCTTAATATTTCTTGTACTTATATTCAGTTCTCTAAATCAACCGCATGGCCACAATTTCTACCGAAGGAACATTCATGTGACGGTATTAGGATTTCTTGATTATACCTACGAAATCCTAAAAATAACACGGAAATATGCATTTTCTGTTAATTTCAACACTAATCATAATAAAATATAGCTTGTATATTGTAAAATGCATAAGTTATTTTGCTGTACGATTATGTTAAATTAATTAAATTTTCATTTCATTGGTTCTAAAGGGGGCATGTGCTGCCACCCCCTGAATACGCCACTGTTGTTCAGTACAACTTATATCAGTCCTTTTTGTGTGTAAAACATCATAATCTCAAAAATACCTAAGAAGATATTGATATTCACATTCATCTATAAAATAAAACCAAATATCGATTTTTAGAGCGCGACTGTCTCCAAAACTATTCTTTTTATTATATTTCTACTATTTCTACTCTATTCACGTTTGAGTTGTCGTTTAAAAAATACATTATGAAGGTTATAACGAAGCCAGATTGGCACTTTATCTTACCAGAATCGATTAATTAGTTGTTTAAAACAATTTTATCATTTGACTGGGCGAATGATTTAGTCGATGTGTCAGGGGGGAAAAGGATCAAGGCTCCCCATTATATAATTCGGTGGAGCATATTTGGAAAGTGATGTATTTTCACTTGAACAATAATTATATTGCTTTATCAAGTTGGCAATCTTAAAAAAAAATTTTATTTATATGACAAAAAAAAAATGCCAATATTGTTTACAACGAAGTAATTTCAAAATAAATTACTGTTGTGGTTAACAAATTTTAATTTCAACAGAGCAGCGCCGTGTAATCTGCTAGTATTGTATAATACTTTATAAAAATTATGCCAATTCTGCTATTTACCCTGTGACTACAAAGAAAGGAGGGTACTAAGCCCCTGCACGCTTTCCGGTTAAATAGAAAATTGCATTTCCACCAACACAAATTTTGTGTTTTTCTCTGATTTAATAATGCTTGCCCTTTTATCAAAAGAAAGTTAAAACAAATTTAAAGTCTTCAAAATTATAGGCATGCGATTCGTAGGGTTCCAAAGGGCTCAACGGTCATGTGATCTGGTAATAAAAAAAATATGATTTTCCGCGTTTTCATGCAGCACGCCGATGAAAAAAATTAAAGTTTGTGTCATAGAACCCCTATAAAAAAATTGGCATGTGACCCTCGTTGGCCCTAGGGTGGAAAATTTCGGAAAAGTTTTGTGAAAATTTTAATCACCCAAAATTTTTCCGATATTTTCCACCTTTGGGTCGCATGCCATCCCCTTCAAGTAATGAACGGCACCCACTTGAGAACCAGTGCTATAAAAAGTACTCACATAATCGAGCGCCTTTTGTGCAATTATTTCGTTAATTTTATGCTTATGACATTTTTAAATTTTATTCAGATTTTTGGTGACAGTATTATTTTGTTTCAATCTGCACATAGACTTAAAAAAACCAAAATGTGCGTAATACACATTTAATTACATTTAACACTTTTTTTTACAATCTCCACTTACAACGCGTTTGTAACTTACCTATAAAGGACATAAGAATTTAATTAATTATATAATTACAGACTCATGATATAACAAGATAAATCTTTTAAACTATGCCCGGTATGTTTAGACCAATTTTCTTGGAATTTTCAAATTTTAACTCGTTAACCAGTTGAAAGAATTTGCATTAGATTTGCATGTGCGTGAGAATATTTTAAAAATGTGTTAAGCACGAAATTTGGATGTGAGTTTGACAGGATAATTCGTTATAATGTTCACCGGTAGCAAAATAAATTAAGATAACTTAAAATTAGAATAAACAGTAGTTTAGAGAATTTTTTATCAGTAATTTAAAGACTTGGAGCGCTTACCTTGCCATCTTTTAGGGTATGAATACGTAGAAAGTTGTTTTCGGCGTCGATTTATCGGCAGTTTTTACGTGTAGTTTAAATTGATTACGTAGACTAAACCTTAAGAGATACTCCCTCCGTTCCAAAATAAGTGTCCGATTTAGGAATTTTATTTGTTCCAAAATAAGTCTAATTTCATAAAAAAATATGCAAAGGGATATATAACGCAGGTTTCGCAGGTACATAATAAGTGAAGGCGGCATGCTGAGTGTGTAGGACAAATTTTGCTTTGTAGCAATCACGGAAAAATTAACGATATTTTTAAAATAATTTACCATCTGTTAATCTAAGAGCTTTAAAAACAAATTTTATGTTAAAATATTTTTTTGTTATATTTAATTCGAATACCTAATACCATTATTTCGGTTTCTAAATATGTGCAGTATTTTTTTTATATAGCAAGGTTCATTAATATTTTGAAAATTGCGCCTATGGCTTCCATTGGTTGTTTTAAGTCATATGCTCCACCCCTCTGGTTTCGTATACATGACACATAAAATGAAAATATAATTCCAACAATTCCAACTGGTTGTAAAATTTACGCTCTTAAAAATTAAATGCAACATTTGCCAAAATATAACTAGAATTTTGACAAAATAATTTAAACAAAATAAAAATGGAAAAAAAAATAAAAAAATTGTCTCCTCTGCCCGGGAGCAAACCCTAGTTTGCTGCGTAGCAAGCGATTAGCTAACCATTAGACCAGGATACACTTTTTAGTATAGTGTGTTACATAACTATAACTTTTGTACATCGTCAACAAAAAAACACAAAAAATGCGTTATTTTCCGAAATCATAATCTGATCAAAAATTCCTGTTGTACTATTCCGGTTCACACCAACGTACATTAATTAGATTTTTTTCAGATTTTTAGTTTAAACCATCTGGGCTACAGGGTGTGAGACAAAAAAAATTTTGCACAATTTTGTCAAAAATCGCCTCAAAATAATTTATTTTGCAAAAATAAAATTTTGATCGTTCATCCACATACTAAAGTCTTTCATATGATACCCTACGCAGAATAAAAAAAAAAAAAAATGTTTTCATTGAGCAAATATTTGTTTATATTTAGGGGGATATGTTTTTTAGATATTTTAGTTATTTTTTTCTATGTGCGGATCAAAGAGTTGTATAAGCATGCCAAATTTCAACTCTCTAGGTTTAGCCATTTGGCTACAATTTTTACCGAACAGACAGACAGACGACAAAATGACGGTAGAAGGGTTTTTTGGTCATACCTACAAAATCCTAAAAATGTAGATCTTAAAAAAGTCCACAAGAGCATATTCCTATCATGCAACGATACCGTGTATTGGAAAATTTTCTGTTTTTAAACGTAATATTTTTTTGTATTATAAAGTTTGTGGCTGCATAATATCGGAGTTTTATAGTGATGTATCAATTATTTTAGAATAACAAAATAGAGCAATTCACGTAGAATCATAATGTATTGAACACTATACATCAAAGATTAATAATATAGGAGTTATCACAGGGTAAACAGAAATCCGAAATGCAGATATGTTGAGAGTTGTGGAATTTATCAAAAGATGGCAGTGCTAGGTAGTTATATATTCTCCACTGCCTAAAGATAATTAAAATTACTATACCCACCGTTTTATATATTTAACTTTATGATCGTTATGTTCCACATTCTTGAAATTAAAGTAGTGAAATGCCGCAGTACCTAGCACGGGTACACCAGCTAGTTAAAAGATAAAAATAATTTCAAAAAGAAAAAGACAGCCTTTCATTATCAGGTCAATAATTTTTTAAATGACCTTTGTACTTTCTAATGTTTCTTTAACTTTCATTTCACATTATTTCTTATTTTTTAAAACGGAAGATATAGTATTACAAATTTTATCTTCATCGATGCATGTTATTAATTTTTTTATTAAAATCACTTGCTCTTTCAGATCCATTTCACCTTTCATTAATACCACATGAGTTTATTGTGTTTATTTTATCACACTAGCAATAATTAAGTCTTCTTTTTCAAATAAATAAAAGCAGATGGTGTATTTAATTCATTTTAGGTCGTTAATCTAAGAAAAATATTTTAATATGTTACCATTTTTGTCTGACATGTTCTATGAATTATTTGGTATTAACTCAGGTATCAGTCAATGTCAAGGAATTCCTTTTGCGTTAGTTTCTTCTATCAGGAAAATTACATAAATGTAAAATTGCTTCTTTAGGAATATCATGTTTGAAGAAAAAATTATTCTCATCTGTCAACAGCAAATATCTTAATGTGAGTTGAGTTAGCAATTAGTTACCAATTACCAAAATTAAAGAAAAGCGTTTCTTATTTCGTTTTATTTTAATTTTTTTCAAATACGTGTTTTGTGTACAATAATGGTATTAAGAAGTAATGTTACGGGGGAGGGGGTAGATTTTTTAATTAATATAAATTCACTTTTCTCTTTCACAGCTCACATATTGATAGATAGACAGATTTTTATAAAATGAAGCAAATAATAAAAATACACGCAGATTATTCAAACAAAAATGCATCACGCCGATCACATTCCAGCTAGTCATAGAGTCATAAACCGGCTAGAGTCAGAAATCACTTGGACGTACATACAACTTGGCCAATTTTCTTTCAGAATGTCATTTCCAGTTTTATTATTTTGATTCTGTTTTTTATTTTTAATACTTTTGAATATATTCAATTTTTTTAATTTTATTTCCTGGAACGGCTGCGGAGCCCCTGAGAAGTGCACGCGGAGCACTAAGGGCTCCGTGGAGCACAGGTTGAGAACCGCTGATATAGACAGACAGACAGACACATTAGTGACATTTTTTATACAAAACTAACAATCTGAAATAAATTAGTAATAATTTATAAATCAAAATTTGCACCGAATTTTTAACTAATAGGATATTTTTAATTGTAGAAAAACTTGTTGAAAAAATTGTATTACTCAATAACTTAATAATAGATATTAAACAACATGTTCTGTATTTTTACATGCCCGACCTTAATATATAAGGGGCAAGTATTGTAATCGCGAAAATTTTCGATGTCGAGTTTTTGACTGATGACCACGTTTCATGGTCCAGGGAATCCAAAAAACCTATTTTAGAAGTGCCGTCCGTATGTGTGTGTGTCTGTGTGTGTGTCTGTGTGTGTGTCTGTGTGTATGTGTGTCTGTGTATGTGTCCGTGTGTCTGTGTGTATACACGATAACTCAAAAACGGTTTAACTTAAAGAGTTCGTTCTGGTACTAAAAAATTCTCCTAATAACTGGGAAGAACCCTATTGTTTTTTATTAAAATCCGAAACCGGAAACGGAAGCTATAAAACATTAAAATTTAAAAAAATTCGTAACTAGTAAACCAAACCTTGGACAAAAAATTGTATTGGACATAATTTGATGTATTTTTGATGATTTAACTAAATCTTATTTTAAATTTAAAAAAAAAATTATGTATTTTTTTTATTATTATTTTTTTTATGGGAAGGCAAGTCTAGCGGAGGTCTTCCTTCGCCACTGGTTTTAAATATTTTTGTGGGTTTCGAATAACTTTTATATTTATATAGTTTTGCCTAAAAATATTCACATAATACATCAAAATTTTTTCAACATCATTGTTTATAGTCTCCGAACTTTTTCGGACGCGGGCCACATTAATTAAATGGCGGGCCGGACAACTTGAATTCAGCTGAGCTTTTGGCCCTTGATTTTAAAACAAGCTTCATAATGATAATGACTCTGATATTATTTAGTTATAGTTATATTTTATTTTGCGATTTTCTGATTATATTAAATTGCTGTTTTTATGTAAGCAAACTTAAAAAAAATGTCCATGGGCCGGATGATATCTTCTTGCGGGCCGGATTTGTCCCGCGGGCCGTAGTTTGACACCCGGTTTGATACCCATAGAACATTCGTCGAACAATATTATACTTGAAGATAATGTATTGCCACTTAGGACATGTGTTCTTTACGAAAATTAAATCATTTTTACCCGCAGCACCTATATTAAGAACCGCGGTAGATTAAAGATGGCGGCAAAAATAGACTACCAAGTACAATAATAGTCAATATATAGAAACATATTTATAGAATGAAGCTTTAGCTACATTTTGCCGCGTCGTACGCAAATACACGTCGAATAGTTTACAAAGTGGCGTCTATAATGTAATTTGTTTATTTACAATTATATGACAGATTTTTTTTTACAATTAAAAATATCCTTTTAGGTAGATAAACATTCGCTTTAAATGTTGGTGCATAGATCGTTACTAATTTTATCTCAGATTGTTAGTTTTGTATAAGAAACTATATGTTTGTGCGCCCCCTTATAAGGATTTTTTGGTCATACCTACAAAACCCTAAAAAAGGACTTGATTGACTAATTAAGATGACTTTGCAATTTTAATTATAAAATTAGAATTAACAATTTTGCTAGTAGTACAGGAAATGAAGCATTTTGGCTCGCAATTTTTTCGTCCAGCATGGAATTACGTGAAATTTTTACAGAAGGTAGGGAATAGCCCAAGGATCATTTTCTACATCATGCCGGTGTACGCTAAAACCTTGGGGGTGGTTTCCACCCCATCTCGGGGGTGGAAATTTTTTACTACATTTTAACTATAGGAATCGATGGGAAAAGTAATTCTAAGAAAAAAATGTTCTTTACGTTTTCTTCGTAAAACTAATATTTTTTGAGTTATTCGCGGTTGAAAGTAACGGTTTTTCGACGAAAAAATCGATGTTTTTAAAAAGTTTTTTGCGAATAACTCGAAAAATATGCATTTTATCAAAAAAACTGTAAAAAGTAAAATTGTAGCTTTTAACAAAGGTAGGTAGGTATTAAACAAACAAAATCCTTTTTTTAATTATTTTTCTACGACCAATACGAACCGAGATACGGCATGTTAATGGCGTTTTTTCGCCAAATGCATAATTTGAAAGATTCAAAGTCAAATAACAGGAAAAATTTGCATTTTTCGAGGAAAACTCATTGAATCTTTTTTAAAGTATTTGATTAGACCTTTCAAACAAAAAAAAAAGTCTCTAGCATAAAAATTAAGCGACTTTTTTCTACGAAAAAATCAGTGAAACAACCCCCTATTTACCCCCCTAATTAAAATTGATCCTCACCCTTCTGTGGTTCTCTTCATATATGTATTGTCAGTACACCCAAGAAGTTTGACCAATTTAAAATGCTTAATTTTAGAAAAATTGGAGTTTAAAGAAAAAACGATTTTTTGCGATTTCGTATTTTTCACCCTTTTCTTCAAAATATCTCCGAAATTACTGGAGATACGAAAAAAATGATGGAGCACTAAATTGTAGCTTTTTTAATGACTTAAATTTCTCTGTGCATATATTTTCTGTACATTGAATATTTGGCGAGATATAGCCGTTTAAAACCTCTATTTACAAGCGAACACCACCTTATTCGAGCCCTTCAAACTCACCCCATTTAAAAACTAAGGGATCTTAAGGAATTTAAGTTACATAGTCTTATAGCTCTTGAAAAGCCCTACAAAATCGTTTTTGAAAAAACTTTCTATCACTAAAAATGAAGGAGCTATGTTTAAAAAACCAATAAATTTTTTTTCGAAACATTCGAATAGCACGGTTCGGAGCGATTTTTTTTTATATCAAGGTCTAACAAGGGTGGGTTTTTAAGGGTTGAAACATTAGAAATTGTATTCCAAAGCATGAAACAATCAGTATTCAATTAATCCAAACCAAATTTTACCCACCTTAAGGTTTACAACGTTATTTTATAATTTTTGACAATTAGGGGTAGTTTGCACCCTTAAAAAATAAACAGTGCCCATGAGCATGATATAAAATTTGAAGTAGAGGGTGAGACGAACCTAATTTCAAATTTTGGTGCAAATCGATGCAAGATGAAATCATTTTTTAATCCAATAAAGGTTGATTTTTAAGGGTTGAAACATAATGAAATTGTATTCTAAAGCATAAAACGATCCATATTTAGCTAATCCAAACCAAATTTTACCCATATTAAGGTTTAAAATGTTATTTTATAATTTTTTACAATTAGGGGTAGTTTTCACCCTTAAAAAACAAAAAGCGTACAACGGCACAATGTAGAAAATGAACTAGAGGGTGAAATGAGTCTAATTCCAAATTTTTATCCAAATCGATGCTGGACGAAAAAATTGCGAGGTTTTGTCATTGAGCTTCATTTCCTGTACTATAGGTAAATACGATATTGGGTCCGAGTAATTTATAGAACCAAATAAAAAAAATAAAAAAATAAATAAATAAATCAATAAAAAAAAAAAATCGAAAAAATGTGTTCTAATCTATCGTTGAAGTCTCTTATAATTCTAAGTATATTTTAATAAGTATAGTTGTAAAAGTTTGAAAGTATATAGTATATTAGAGTTATTAGGTATTAGAAAATTATATTTTTCAAAGATTTAAAATGTGTGGTCCTCATTGAAGATCTTGACCGATGTTTTCCGAAGTGGTATGATTCTTATTCGTGTTGTGTAATGCGGCCAGGCACGCGGGCTTGCTGCGGGCGGTGTGTGACCCCTTACCCCGCGGTGTCTGTGCTTCGGGCCCCACATAGTCCTACCATCCAGCTCCTTCATTCTCACCTTATACACATAACCACTCTACACTTCACTTCAAAATATTTAATTAAAACGAAAGTGTTACAATGAAACAATAACTAAAACAAAACAACTGACGATGAACAGGATAAAAAACATTTGTTTAAGGAAGAACTGGTTCAAATTTGGACGTAAATAAATCCCAAACCAGTCCAAATCCATTTTCAAACTGTTAAACTGCATTCACAGCTCTTGAATTAGTTGATTATACGCATTATTTATGCACTAACTATGACATGTGCACTGTTGATTGTCACTACAAGTTTGTCAGATGGTCAGGGCCGCCGAGGACTTCTGGGGCCCGAGGGAGAAACCTTCTTTGCGGGCCCCGGGTAATGAACAATTGTATATCCGGAATTTTTATTATAATACAGGTGAAAATTCAACTTATGACCTAAAAAAAGGTTCTTACATACAAAAAACAATTTAGTTTGCTCTGTTTGTACTGTTCCCATGTTTCAATTCACTTTAAAATATATTTATTGTTTATTTTTAGGTGGTTTATATAAAAAAAAAAAAATAGAAAGGTTATCAACAACAGGGCTTCGAACCGTTATTTTTTTCGTTTCGGTTTTCGTTCCGCTTCAATTAAAAAAATATATATCAGTTCGGTTCCGGTTTTCGTTCCGGCAAAAATAACGGTTATTTTCGGTTTTCGGTTAAGTTTAATGCTTTTATTTGTATTAGAAATTTATTTTCTACTATAATTTAGAAGAACACTTTATTCCTTATTTTGTGATAATCATACCAAGGTAGCTGCCAGGGGGGGGGTTCTGGACGCCCCCCCCCCCCGAAATAATCGAAGCGTATTTTTTTTACTTATCAGTAAAAAAAATTACGAATTACGATCAGTTTAAAAAATAATCTTAAATAAAATGTATTTTATATTCACACATAAACATTATCTGAACCGAAATAAACCGATATTTTTTTTCGGTTCAGTTCCGGTTTTCGTTCCGAGAAAAATAACGGTTTTTTTCGGTTTTCGGTTCAGTTCCGGTTCGAAGCCCTGATCAACAATAACCTAAGATAGTGCTTTTAAGGTGAATCACTGTCCCTGGCCCTGCGCAGAACAGTATGCGTATTATAGGCAGCTAAACTTTACCTTTACCAAAAAAAAAGGATCTCACTTCCAAAAATACAAGTGATGAGTAAAAAAAAGGTATTCACTTCCAAAATACAAGTGAGTGACAACCACGCGCCCCTAGCACTTGCCTCGATGCCAGGCCTACTCCGGGGCCCCGGGAATTTTCCCCGGCTACCTCCCCCTCTTATCGGGCCTGCATATGGTAACAGCTTTAAATTTAATGCACTATGCTTTGTAGATTGTAGTTAGTGCGTTTTTTTAATGAGACAGACATATAAACACATTAGGTATCACACATTATATAACCTAAAAAATATTGTCACACATATTTCAACAAATTTCGAAAATCGTTAAACGAAAAAGAATTTCTGTAGTTGCGGTTATAATTTTGTTATTAAAATATTAAGAAATCACTATCTCGCTGATGAAGGGTTCGTAAAAAGTCACAAATGCTTTTATTCCTTCGTAGTTGGTTTAAAAAAACAACGTCACAACATTCGAGAACTATGTTTACACAATTTTATAGTCTTCTTCAATTATCTTCTTAACAGCAGCAATGTTCTTTCGGCAACAGCTGTAGAAGGACATCCTGCTCCTTTTCGGTATTGAACAGAATCCTTGCCTCCTTCAAATTCTTTATACCAGCAGTAAACTGTAGCCAAAGAAGACGATGTTCACTAAACACTGAATTTAAATTTTCTTTGCACTCATAAGCACTTAAACTTTTTTAAAAATAATAATAAATCATAATTAAATACGGCCCCACTATGAGAAAAAGTTGGATATCACTGGTCTACTTACATATAAAAAATATACATACCATATCTACCTATTGTATATATGTACCTACATATACATATATGTACATATGTATGTGCTTCCATATTGTTCATAGAAACACATTCTATATAACAAAGACTTGCATTATAAAATTAATAAAAATTTCTATAAATACCTTTCCAATCTCTCCAATTTTGGTCTCCATGAACTCCAAACACAAAAGTCCACACATTGACATAGATTTTAAAGTACATTCTGAACTTTTACCACTTAAAAATAACTAAAAACGTCAGAAAAAATGCAGACGCTACTTGCAAAAATCATACGTCATTACAAATCAAGATGGTTGACACTGATAAAGCTCATTAGGGAATTTAGTCATTAAAAATTAATACATAAGGAATAGAATTGTTTAAAATAATTTTGTTATCTTTTATTTTATAATTCTCAAGTTGATTAAATTTTTTAGGAAGAATAAATATGAAATGATTTTTTTTATTTTAACACTTTTTTAAAAAAATGTAATATTGTACAATGTATTTAAAAAAATTATTGTCCCGTACCCCGCAACTAAAAGCCTGAAAAGTTTCACGTTTACTGTTCCAATTTTACTAATTTTATGAAATAAAATATCTAATAAAACTTGCTATGTTTATTTTTGCAGCCGTATTTCTCAAAACTTTTCTAGCGCCCTATGTAACGCTCAATTTAGTTTTATGACTCTCTTATGAATGCAAAATAGAAAAAATTGATGTGAAGTGTGAATTTTCGCACATTTCAGGGTTTCGCAGGTATTTAGTTAATTGAATAATGATTATTTGGGATGCCAAAACAAATTTTATGTTTTAAATAAATTAAAATTAACAAAAATATTTTTTTTTGTTTATTTTAATTTGAATGCCTAATACCATTATGTAGGTTTCTAAATATGTGCAGTATTTTTTTTTATATAGCAAGGTTCAATAAGATTTTGAAAATTGAGCTTATGGCTTCCATTGGTTGTTTTAGACATATGCTCTGCCCTTCTGATTTCGTGTATTTATAGGAATATAAATAGCAGTATAGCAGTAATATATTTAGGCACTAATATGATACAGGCATTATAACACATGACATAACATATATTTTATTTTTTTACTTGTATCCATGGTATTATATATAAGTTACTTGGTTGTAAGTCCAAGAGTATTCAATTTCAACAATTTCCACGGGTTATTAAATTTACACTTTTAAAAATTAAATGCAATATTTGCCCAAATATAACTAGAATTTTGAAAAAATAATTTAAATAAAATAAAAATGCAAAAAAAAAACAGAAAAATGAAACTGCCTCGAGGCCGGATTGAACTCGAGTTTGCAAAGTAGAACGCCAGTATTCTAAGCATTACACCATCGAAGCGCTCTGTTTACTGTACTACATAATATCATTAAATATTTTACATGGTCAAGCAAAAAACACAAAAAAAGCGTTATTTTCCGAAAACATAATCTGATCAAAAATTCCTGTTGTACTATTCCGGTTCACACAAATGTACATTACTTAGAATTTTTTCGGATTTTTAGTTTAAACCATCTGGGCTACAGGGTGTGGGACAATTTTTTTTTGCACACTTTTAGCAAAAATCGTGTCAAAATAATTTATTTTATTTTTGTAAAATTTGATTACATTTGATTCGTTAATCTAAGTACTAAGGGCTTTCATTTGATACCCTACTAAGAATTTTAAAAAAATATATATATTTTTTTTTTTTTCGTTGAGCACATATTAATTTATATTTTTAAGGGGATATGTTTTTAGATATTTTGGTATTTTTCCTATGTGCGGGTCCACGAGTTGTATAAGTATGCCAAATTTCAACTCTCTAGGTTTAGCCGTTTGACTACAATTTTTACCGAACAGACAGACAAACAGACAGACAGACAGACGACAAAATGACGGTATAAGGGTTTTTTGGTCATACCTACAAAACCCTAAGAAGTGTTTAATATAACAAACGACATGTTCGCGCGTGTTCAGTAAACTTATGATCAATATTATTTAGTTTATGCAGCCGCCCAAGGAATATTGTTCTTAATATGCCGATAATAATCTTAAAGATACATCTTGTACTTACTAGGTTTGTTTATAATTTATTCATAAATAATTTAAACTGTTCATGTTGGGATTATGCTGGTATATTTATAAGCAAAAACAAGTCTCGGGTCTGGAGTAGCGCGGTTTTATTCTATTTATTTATTATCACATCATTAAATTCTAGCTGACATCTCTACGCTCTTATTTACGCCAGACGGTGATAATATGAAGAAAAAGGGTAAAATAAATAAAAGATAACAGGTAGAAACAGTGAATCAGGACCGTAATGAAAGAGCGGGAACGCGTAGAGGATGGAGATATAATTTTAACAACCGTTGGTGACTGTCGGATTCTAGATGGCACAAAATTAAAAAAACAAAATGTAAGTTAATTTTCACACATTTCAGGATTTTGTAGGTATTTAATAAGTGTAAGCAGCTAACAGAATGCTGGATGTTTTTTTCTCACGTTTTGTCAAAGAACATCGACTTCTTGAAGGACTCCCAAATTTGGTTTTTATTATTATGTTTGATAGTACAAGGTGTCTCAAAAGAAATTTTATATTTAGTGGATCGATTAAAAAAAAAGTAAGCCATATATAGAAAAAATGTTTATTAATTATTAAAATACACTTTTTGGGGATTAATTTCTTAAAAATAATATCGTCTAAATGTAGACCCTCGCGTTCTCGGCACTCATTTAATCGAACAGTAAAATTACTTATGACGTCTCGGCAGGTGGACTCAGGGATGGCTGCCATTTCGTGACGGATATTTTCTTTCAAATGCGCCAGTGAAGTCGGTTTATTGGCGTAAACTTTAGATTTAAGATAACTCCATAGCAAAAAGTCCATAGGGGTTAAATCAAGACTGCGTGGAGGCCAATTTATGTCACCTCTCCGGGAGATCAATTTGCCTGAGAAAATTTCACGAACACGTGGCAGAGACATATTGGACGTGTGTGAAGTTGCTCCGTCCTGTTGGAACCATGTTCTTTGGTTATAGCTAGGAAAGTTTTGCAGTTCAGGTACCAAGAAGTTGTCTAACATCTCCACATAACGCTCTGAATTCACTGTAACTGCACGCCCCCTTTCGTCTTCAAAAAAGTAAGGGCCGATAATTCCTCGCGCCGACATCGCAGCCCATACGGTCACTTTAGGCGAATGTAGGGGTTTCTGATGTTTGCGTTTCGGATTCGTTGCACTCCAGTAGCGGCAGTTCTGCTTATTTACGTGGCCATTAAGATGAAAATGAGCTTCACCCGAAAACAAAATGTTGGTAAACGTTGAAAATCGCTCAATCACCTGATTTACGAAATTAAGCCTCTTACTGGCATCTTGGGGCTTTAATTCTTGCACCAATTGAATTTTGTAGGGGTGCAGCTTTAGGTCTTTGAGCATAATGCGATGTAATGATGATCTATGCACATTTAAAGCACTTGCGCGCTTCCGAATTGAAAGGTTCGGGTCGTCACGAACAGACTGATTAACATTCTCCACGTTTTCTACCGTTCTTGATGACCTAGGTCGCCCGGATTTTGATTTATCCAGCGTTGTACCAGTCTCTTCAAACTTTTTAACCCAATGTCGAATGAGAGGAATGCTTGGCGCATCATTTAAGTGGCGAAAACCTCGAATACTGCAGAATTTTCTACGCGCTACAGTCGCCGAATCACCGTTTTTGTAAAACTCTCGCACGCATAACGCGCGGTCTGCTCCCGAGAAACGCTCCATAGCGAATGAATTCCCAAGAGCCAGGCTACCGATTGACATAACCCCCGCGCCCCTCGGATACGTTGCGTTCACGCAGTAAGCTAAATAAATATAAAATTTCTTTTGAGACACCTTGTAGTTTCTATTATGGTAGTGTTCTGTAGATATTATGTAACATTTTGAATATTTTAGACGAAACTAAGTTCAATGTGAGGCCATACATTTTAATTATATCTTTCTTGGTATTTTAAAAATTTCTTGAATATTACAAAGTGTCAAGTTCAAAATAAACACCAATTTTTATTTGTTAACTGTTTTCGTTTGTCGATTACGATGCTACAAAATGTACGTGTGATCATAAATAATATTATATTTTATAACTTTTAGGACCTGCTTTTGAAAAAAAGGTGTGTCGAAACTCATTTAAAATACTTGTTCGTAACTGGTTGATTTTTATTTTATTTTTTATTTAAATCAGCTGAGAGATTATATTCACTAAGAATGAATGAGAAATTAATAATCAATGAATAAGAAAATTGAAGAAAAAAGTTAGGTTCTGTGACCTAAAACTAAGTTTATGTTATGTAACTCGACGAAATTTTACCTAATTATTTCCGATAATGAGAAAGAAAACGGCATAATGGTAAAAGGGATTTGTAAGGAACTTCTGTGTGGGTTTAAGCGTTCCGGGGTTAAGTATTAACTATTATGTTTTTAGGGTTTTGTAGGTATGATTAACAAAAAACCCCAATATTGTCACTCATGTGTCTGTCTGTACGGTAGAAATTGTAGCCAAACGTCATCATAGAAAGTTGAAATTTGGCATGCTTATACAATTATTTGACCCACATATAGGAAAAATATACGCATCGTGGAATAAATATATTAAATATTGTAACGGGACGCCACTGTCCCTGTTTTGTTAGTGCGAAGGGATGAGAGTTGCCATGGTTACGAGGTTGTTAATTGTGCGTTGAGTGTTAAAACGTCAAAAAAATACAAAACTATTTTAACTTTATATTGTATTATAATTAACTTAAATTTAACAAAATTGTTACTATATTACGGGGATAGTGTTGTGTTGTTAATTATGTAGTTTGTTCTACCCTTAACAAAATTTTAATAAATATATTTTTGCAATATAATGCTACAATATGTATTTAAAGAAAAATAAATATTTTTTTAAAAATTGTGAGGGCATCAAATACAACCTCTTAATGCGTGGATATACAAGCACATTTTTATTTTTGAAAAATCTTTTTTTTATGGTATTTTTGCCAAAAATAAATCAAAAAACTTTTGTCCCCCACCCTATCTTCCAGAGGGGTTGATTTAAAAATCTGAAAAAAATCTACATAATGTAGGGGAGATGTGGGGACGGTGGCACAATTGGTACAGTGGAACATTTAAAATATCTTTGAATTATAGAATATTTTCATGTTTGTTTGGGTATATATAGGCCCCTCTGGTACTGAGAAATTATACTATCCACATTTTGAGTCTATAAATTTAAGTCCCGCCATTTATGATGAAAATGTTGATTTGAGGTAGACAAACTAAAGTTTATCGTAACAAGAAATTTTTTATTTGTGCGAGACACAACTAAATTAGGAAAAAAAATTGTATTACATGTTGTAAATTGGTCATTTGTCTACAGTGTAAAGCAATTACTAATGTTCTAAACCATATCATTTATTATATTTGATAAAATGTTCGTGAAAATAGAGTTAGGTTAACAGTGGCACACGTGTTATGTGGATACAGTGGTACACTAGCCACTGTACCCACGTACATGGGTACGAGTTAGAAGAACAATTCCAAGCTGCGCAAAATAAAAAAGATCAGAAAATTAAAAGATATTCTTGTAAGTTCAGATACATCTGATACTGATGTCAATATTGATGAGAATTCAAACTCAGATGATAATGTTGACTCTGAATAACGACTGACGATAGTGTTGTAACATATCTCCGACGGCTGACTCTACTCTTTAAATTTATTAAAACAAATGAATTACACATTTAAAAAATCAGAGCTGATAAAAGTTTTACCATCTCCTGCTCCGTCTGGTAGCACAAAACACCGTTTAGACGTCTTGATTTTTACAGTAAATTTAATGAAATATAATTAACATTAAAATAAAAACTATCAAAACTTACTGCTTCCAAGGAACTTACCAAAGTTTATTATTTTTATATTAATAATAAATTTACATTTATATATTTGTATACATTATTTAATTACTTAGTAGTTTGTTCCAAAAAATTTGATTTTTTATTAATTTTTCAGTACCTTTCAGATGATTTATTTTGAAAGACATTAAATTGAAGTTTCAATAAAAATTATTAATACATATACAGATTTTTTTGGATACCTATTATATTTACTGTTCCACAGTATCCCTAATGCTGTTTCACTGTACCCTCACGTATTGGTACAGTGGCACAGTTGCAGAGGTCAACAAAAATATTAATTATAAATGGCACGTGATAAGGACATTAATTTTTAACAGGTTATTTAAACAACGACATTATAAGTATTAAGTGACGAAAAGATTTATTTAAAAAATTCAAAATTGAAGATGTTATGTACAGAAAACCAAAATGTGTGCCACCGTCCCCACATCTCCCCTATATTGATGGGAGCCGGAATAGTTCAACAGGAATTTTTGATCATGTTATTTTTTCGAAAAATATCGTTTTATTTGTGTCGAAAAAAAAATATTATTTTTTTAAAATTTGTCGTGTGGTATCAAAAGAAAGCTCTTAAAAAATGTTTTCGAACAGTTTATTCCAAATAAAATAAATTGTTTCTCAGTTTTTGTAAAAACTTAAAAGCTAGTCCTCGTATTTGTTCTAATATCTGATATGTATCTGGTTCTAAATATACTAAAGAAGAAACTGTCCAAATGGAAAAAAATGTAACCGTGTTTGGAGGAATTCTTCAATTGTTAAAGAATATATTTGTAGAGATTAGTGTTACTTATTTAGTTGGAGCGTTAAAGAACCCGTGAAAGTATAAGTTATGGAGTTGGCCTGTCCAGACGGCCTTAATGACACCATGCGCGGTTCTACCAGCCGTGTGTGTGTGTGTGTGTGTTACATTGTTAAGAGAACTCTGAGAGCGGGCACGAGAGGCCGACACGGACATACAGACACACCGACACACCAATTTATA
This sequence comes from Liopterus haemorrhoidalis, assembly GCA_963971575.1. Classification (NCBI taxonomy): domain Eukaryota; kingdom Metazoa; phylum Arthropoda; class Insecta; order Coleoptera; family Dytiscidae; genus Liopterus; species Liopterus haemorrhoidalis. The sequence continues at coordinate 43,276,983 of OZ020619.1, forward strand.
GGTGTGTTAGTCTATTGTGTGAATATTTAAACATTGAATTTAGATAGGTATTTTAAAACAAGGGGTTTATATAACCTTAATTACTATCCATGTATTTAAATAAGAGAGGATTGAATATAGTTTACAACATTGATGATTTAAAGCAGGGGTCCCAAAACTAAGGACCGAAACCTAAGGGATGAAACCTGCCTGCAAATTGTATCCGGCCCACAGACATTTGTTTTTTATGATAAAAGTTTTAGTTAGTTAATTAAAAAATTTGGCGCACACCAACGATGGCTATTTGCGTTTAACACGGCTCTAAATGACGAAGGATAAAAGTTTTACTTATATGAAGATATAATCAGAAAAATTCAAAATAAAAAATAAAATATGATTAAATAAAATCAGATTATTGTTTTTATTACTAACATTACTATTATCATTTCGCTAGTTTTTTAAATATATTTCAAATTTCGAATGAAAGTGAAATAAGACCTTTCATAAATTAATAGTATTTTATTTAACAAATGGGGGTTATATTTCACGAGGACGAAGTTTATCACCTGAGCTGTAGGCGAGTAAACATTATAAAACAACACTCGAAGGAAAAAAAAAATGTGAAATTTTCTTCATTTTCGTTTTTTTTTTTGGAATTTAAAAAAATCTTAACTTTAAAACGATAAAATATAGGTAGTTTTATGTGAATTTTTGAAATCTATGAACTCTTTTCTACCTAGATAAAAAATAAGACACTCCTTAGTTAACGCTTTGTTGATCCGTGTAGTTTTGAAAATTTGTAAATATTTCATTTTCGAAAGACCGTATCTCAAAATCTACATGAAATAGACACGATATATTTTAAATAATTTAACGTCTGTTTATCTAAAGCCTGTAATACATGATGCGATTTCTCGTTTTGAATCTCGTACGATTTATCGTACAGGAATTATTGTATCGTGTACTACAGGATTTTCGTACGAGATCTTGTACGATATTGAAAACCATCCAATATTTATGCTCCAGACCTAAAATATTGTATAGAAATGAACAGATATCGACGCAGTAGATTATTGCGCATAGTCACGTGACCGATACCGTTAGGAATATTTATCGTACGATAACTCGTACGAAATTCAAAACGAGAAATCGCATCATGTATTACAGGCTTTAGAGCTTTAAAAACAAATTTTATGTTACAATATTTTTTTGTTAATTTTAATTCGAATACCTTCTACCATTATTTAGGCAGTATTTTTTTTTATATAGCAAGGTTCATTAAGATTTTGAAAATGCGCCTATGGCTTTCATTGCTTGTTTTAAGTCATATGCTCCGCCCCTCTGGTTTCGTATACATGACACATAGAATGAAAATATAATTCCAACAATTCCAACTAGTTATTAAATTTACGCTCTTAAAAATTAAATACAACATTTGCCAAAATATAACTTAAATTTTGACAAAATAATTTAAACAAAATAAAAATGGAAAAAAAATGGAAAATTTGCTGCGTAGTAAGCGAGTCAGCTAACCATTAGACCATGTTACGCCTTCTAGTAGTAGTGTGTTACATAACTATAACTTTTGTACATTGTCAACACAAAAAATGCGTTATTTTCCGAAAACATAATCTGATCAAAAATTCCTGTTGTACTATTCCGGTTCACACCAATGTACATTACTTAGAAATTTTCAGATTTTTAGTTTAAACAATCTGGGCTACAGGGTGTGGGACAATTTTTTTTTTGCACAATTTTGGCAAAAATCGCTTCAAAATAATTTATTTTGCAAAAATAAAATTTTGATTGTTAATCCAAGTACTAAGCGCTTTCATTTGATACCCTACACAATATTAGAAAAAAAAAAAATGTTTTTCGATGAGCACATATTTGTTTATATTTTTAGGGGATATGTTTTTTAGATGTTTTAGTATTTTTCCTACATGCGGGTCTAAGAGTTGTATAAGCATGCCAAATTTCAACTCTCTAGGTTTAGCTGTTTGGCTACAATTTTTACCGAACAGACAGACAACAAAATGACGGTATAAGGGTTTTTTGGTTATACCTACAAAACCCTAAAAAGGAACGCAGTTATGACAAAAAAAGGAGGCGTGATTTTTGCGTATCAACTTTTTCTTGCTCCCTTACCAACTCTGCCACACCTAGACCCAGCCCTGTTGTCTCTTCTCAATCGTTGTGTCTCCCTTTAAGAATATTTTAGTTGTATTTCTTGTTTTCTTAACCTCTTTCCTCAACATGTAAATTATCAATTACATATTATTTTTAATAATGACCTAAAGAATTTCTCGACACGAGGTAATTTCATGAGTCGATAATTCCGACAAAGAAATCATTAAAGGTAGCGTGTTATATTTTTTTATATTATATTATTAAAATCCCGTTTGACTTAATCTTACAGTCAATCAAGGTTGGGCAAGTACTAAGCTAGTTGACTCCAAACACGGGCCATCTTGCGTGATTACAGAAGAAGCTTCTGAAAAAGCTACCATTAGAAAATTCCATTCTGCTATTAAATTTACATAATTGTATTTGTGACTACTTGATTTTTATTCTAGTTCTGTTATTGGGGCATACGTCAAAGAGAAAACATGTTTACATGAATTAGTACAAGCTGTTTTATTTTATGTTATCGTCTAGTTGTTTTATGTTTAATGTATTGTCGTTTAGAAATACCACATTTCAAATGTTGTTACATTTCAAATTGTTAACAGATAACTCAATTTCTCCTTAACATTTATTAATACCGTTTACTAAGAACTATTATTACAAATTACGAATTAAGGGAGCGCACAACCGTATTGAGAAGTGATATTACCGATTGCGGCGTTGTGATCGAAGGAAATATGATTGACGAAAGTAGTACTTAGCTATTAATCTGCACATAGCCAACCGGTTATATTAAGCACAATACGTTTTTATTTTATTAAAATGAGAATAAATATTTGTAACATTTTTTTAAAGCGCTACACATGTATCTAGGTATAATACAGAATCATTTCACGAAAATTTGGACTTAATATTAACTTTACCTCCATTTTAGTAAAACGATGATAGTAACTTATTGTTAAAGGTATTGAGAAATGACACTCTGAAAGTCGGCGGATGGTCACAAGAAAAAACTTTCCTCAAGATCTAAAAAGAGTTTTCGGATAGAAAGGCACGAAAAAATATTTTTTTCTTTTGTATTAAAATTTATATTATTTACACAAAAAATTCCTTTTTTAATTTTTAGGTCAATACTTGTATTTTAGATGTGAGGACCTTTTTAGAGTTTTGTAGGTATGACCAAAAAACCCTTATACCGTCATTTTGTCGTCTGTCTGTCTGTCTGTCTGTCTGTCTGTCTGTCTGTTCGGTAAAAATCGTAGCCAAACGGCTAAACCTAGAGAGTTGAAATTTGGCATGCTTATACAACTCTTTGAACCGCATATAGGAAAAATACTAAAACATCTAAAAAACATATCCCCCTAAAAATATAAACAAATATGAGCTCGTCGAAAAAAAAAATATTTTTTTTTAAATTCTGAGAAGGATAAAAAAGCCCTTAGTACGTGGATTAACGATCAAAATTTTATTTTTGCAAAATAAATTATTTTGACGCGATTTTTGCCAAAATTGTGCAAACAAAAATTTGTCCCACACCCTGTAGCCCAGATGGTTTAAACTAAAAATCTGAAAAAATTCTAAGTAATGCACATTGGTGTGAACCGGAACAGTACAACAGGAATTTTTGATCAGATTATGTTTTCGGAAAATAACGCATTTTTTGTGTTTTTAACTAAAATATGTTAAATATTTAATTCGCTATGTAACACAGTAGATAAGTATGCGCTTGTAGCGTAGTGCGTTTCGTAGTTTCTTTGTAATTTGCAAACTAGAGTTCAATTCCTGTCAATTTTAATTTTTCTGTTTTTTTTGCATTTTTATTTTGTTTAAATTCTAGTTATATTTTGGTAAATGTTGCATTTAATTTTTAAAAGCGTAAATTTAATAACCAGTGGGAAGTATTGAAATTATAATTTAATTCTATGTTTGAATGTATACGAAATCAGAGGGCGGGGCTTATGATTTAAGCAACCATTGGAAGCCATAGGCGCAATTTTCAAAATCTTAATGAACCTTACTATATAAAAAAAAATACTGCACATATTTAGAAACTAAAATAATGGTATTAGGCATTCGAATTAATATTCATAAAAAAATATTTTGACATAAAATTTGTTTTGGCATCCCAAATAATCATCATTCAGTTACTAAATATCTGCGAAACCCTGAAATGTGTGAAAATTCACACTTCACGTCAATTTTTTTTTAGGACATTACTTCTGTTATACGCCTCGATACATATGTAGCGCTTAAAAATTAAAAAATGTCGCAAATATTTACTCCCATTTTAATAAACTACAAACGTATTGTGCTTAAATTAACCGGTTTGATATGTGCAAATTACAACTAAGTACTACTGTCGTCAATAATATTTCCTTCGATCACAACGCTGCCATCGGTAATCTCACTTCTCAATAATATTGGAGATCTAAATAATATTCTTCGGTTAAACTGCAAGAAACAATGGTGGTCATAATTGAAATCATATTGATCGAGCAAACCATTAAGTCTAAAGTAATACTTCTGTAACAAGTTCATGTTTAATCCCACACATGGAGAGAAATTCATCTCGTTGTAAAAATAGGAGTGCATTGTATATGAACCACCCACGATCTGAAGTGTACTGCATGTTTACAAACCTGCCCACTACCAACTCAAACAACTATTACCTTATAACATAACATATTATAAAAACTCATTCTAATTACGCAATTTAAAAATATAAACAATAAAATATACATTAAAAAATTAGACATCAAAATTAATAACCAGAATTTCACTGTAATGTTTTAACGTGGGTTTTTAATTTATTTGCGATGTGGAAGGTTTTTTAAAATCAACATCAGCTCTTTTCTATGAACCAGGAAGATGAGTGACAAAGAAATAATTACCTAGAATTTGAACTCTGTATTTGGGCTTTTGGACTTGGACTTCTGGACTTGGATTTCTGGACTTGTACTTCTGAACTGCGACTGCTAGACTTGGACGGCTAGACTTGGAATTTTGGGCTTGAAATTCTGGACTTGGACTTCTAGTCTTGGACTTCTGGACTTGGACTTCTGGACTTGGATTCCTGGACTTGTACTTCTGAACTGCGACTGCTAGACTTGGACGGCTAGACTTGGAATTTTGGGCTTGAAATTCTGGACTTGGACTTCTAGTCTTGGACTTCTGGACTTGGACTTCTGGACTTGGATTCCTGGACTTGTACTTCTGAACTGCGACTGCTAGACTTGGACGGCTAGACTTGGAATTTTGGGCTTGAAATTCTGGACTTGGACTTCTAGTCTTGGACTTCTGGACTTGGACTTCTGGACTTGGATTTCTGGACTTGGACTTCTGGACTTGCACTTCTGGACTTGGACTTCTATACTTGGAGTTTTGAGCTTGAAATTCTGGACTTTGACTTCTGGACTTGGACTTCTGGACTTGGACTTCTGGGCTTGGACTTCTCGACTTGGACTTCTGGACTTGAACTTTTGGATTTAAACTTCTGCACTTGAACTTTTGGACTTGGACTTTTGGATTTGGACTTCCGGACTTGGACTTATGATATCATATGTCCAACCAGGCGTGCACTCTGGAATTTTTTTCGGGGTGGGGGTTTAAGAAGACAAAATTGTTTTAAAAGGGTATAAATCAGGAAATTACTTGGCAACAAGTGCTGGCTGAAAGCACCTTATTTTCCGATTGGTTTTCGCGCCAACCGCGCGAAGATATTAATATTTAATAGGGCGGATTCTCTGTTCAACATTAATACTCGTACCGACTGTGTCACTACTTGTGTACTCAGTTCTGCCTGTACGCGCCCTGACGCTCAGGTTATGTTCAAGAATGTATTTTATATTACATATACATTCGTCTCGTGTCTTAGTGTATTTTAGTTGTTCATTTCGGTCTCCGCAACATCTGAGCTCTTAGTATCGTGCTTCTTTAAGCAGAGGTAGAATTAGCCTTGTTCTACCTCAATTCGTTTACTCTGCTTTGTTGTCCTGAATGCATTTTACGCATGCATTCACATCCGTGTGTGTTAATATATTTCGCGAATAAACGGTGTGGACTTGTGAAATCGATCATGGCTGTGTGTCCAAACTCTCAATTCCAGACCTGGTGTATTACTAAACTTACAGCATCTCAAAGGGCCCTTTGCTATAATAACTATATAATATCCAAATCCATCTCCAGCATTCTACAATCGCATGTGATTGCACCCAATAAAGTCCATTCGCTTTATTTCTCGTTTTTCATCTAGATCGTGAGATCTGCCTTACGATCGTCGCGAATTGCATCATGAACATTTTCGAGTGATTATTTTTTACAACTTTTGACTTGGATTAACCCAACAACAGCGCATCGATGAACTTAATTCGACTTTTGGCGATGAAACACCATCAAGGACTACTGTTTATCGATGGTTTGCAGATTTCATTCGTGGCCGTAGTTCACTTAAGGACGAATTTCGTGAAGGTCGTCCAAAATCGGTTGTTGTTCCGGAAAACATTGATGCTGTGCGTGAACTAATACTGCATGATCGTCATTTGACTTATCGTGAGATTGAGGTATCCTTGGACATTAGTGGGATAAGCATACATTCACTATAGCATGAACATTTGGCCGTCAAAAAGTATGTTCACGTTGGATCCCACAAAATTTAACAATCGCAGTGGAAAAAGCCTGAATCGGAGTGGAAAAAGTGTTTCGAAAATTGGTAATAGTAACTTAACTACATATATAGCTTCTATTTTAACTATTTATTTCCAATTTATAGTATGCTTGTCCAAGCTTGTGTTTTTTACTTGTTTTTTTCTTGCTAAGTAACATTTTTAAGCGTAGAAAGTTCACAGTTCACTGCTCTTTCAATACATTTTTCATTTACATTTCTGTAAGGCAATAAATCTTTTACCGGTTCCCGTGAACGCCTAATAAAATTTGACATCTTCCGAATCGACTCTCAATCTTCAGGCATAAACAAGCCGTGGTACGTGTCCATTATATACGATGCTGCCAAATCACTTTTCTATTATCAATGTAACGGTTTTATTCAGAATATAATCATATTTGTACGTTCATTTTGGATTTTTCACATATGATACACCTGAACCGATACGTAAAAAATTTGTACGTGTCTTTAGTTTATTAATGCTTGTTATTACAACATTATTATTATTTTTTTCTTTGGTGTAATTACGTGGAAGATTTTTGAAACGGATGATTTATTTTGAAATTTAGCGCTCATAGCAATTTTTGTCAGTTTCTGAAGCTAATGTAACTTTACTGTAATGTAAAAACTATACTATACTATATACTAAACAGAAAATTGATGTGAAGTGTGATTTTTTACACCTTTCAGGGTTTTGTAGGTATTTAATGAATGTAAGAAGCCAACAGAATGCTGGATGTCTAAGAATATACTTTTTGGATCATTTTTAGGGTTTTGTAGGTATGACCAAAAAACCCTTATACCGTCATTTTGTCGTCTGTCTGTCTGTCTGTCTGTCTGTCTGTCTGTCTGTCTGTCTGTCTGTCTGTCTGTCTGTCTGTTCGGTAAAAATTGTAGCCAAACGGCTAAACCTAGAAAGTTGAAATTTGGCATGCTTATACAACTCGTTGACCCGCACATAGGAAAAATACCAAAACATCTAAAAAACATACCCCCCTAAAAATATAAACAAATATGTGCTTATCGAAAAAATATATATTTTTTTAAAATTCTGAGCAGGGTATCAAATGAAAGCCCTTAGTATGTGGATTAAAGATCAAAATTTTATTTTTGCAAAATAAATTATTTAGACATTATTTCTGCCAAAATTGTTCAAAAAAAATTTTGTCCCACACCCTGTAGCCCAGATGGTTTAAACTAAAAATCTGAAAAAATTCTAAGTAATGTACATTTATGTGAACCGGAATAGTTCAACAGGAATTTTTGATCAGATTATGTTTCCGGAAAATAACGCATTTTTTGTGTTTTTTGCGTAACCATGTAAACTATTTAATGATATTATGTAGCACAGTAGACAGAGCGCTTCGATGGTGTAATGGTTACTATACAAGCGTTATAATCTGTAAACTCGAGTTCAAATCGGCCGCGAGGCAATACATTTTTTCTGTTTTTTTTTGCATTTTTATTTTGTGTAAATTACTTTTTCAATATTCTAGTTATATTTGGGCAAATATTGCATTTAATTTTTAAAAGCGTAAATTTAGTAACCAGTGCAAATTGTTGAAATTGATTACTATTGGACTTACAACCAAGTAACTTAAAATATAACGTAACTATAAATATATAATACCATGGATACAAGTTAAAAAAATGAAATATATAAAATGTATGTTATGTAATGTGTTATAATGTCTGTATCATATTAGTGCCTAAATATATTACTGCTATACTGCTATTTATATTCCTACAAATAGACGAAAACAGAAGGGCGGAGCTTATGACTAAAACAACCAATGGAATCCATAGGCGCAATTTTCAAAATCTTATTAAACCTTGTTATATAAAAAAAATACTGCACATATTTAGAAACCTACATAATGGTATTAGGCATTCGAATTAAAATTAACAAAAAAAATATATTTTAACATAAAATTGGTTTTGGCATCCCAAATAATCATCATTCACTTACTAAATACCTGCAAAACCCTGAAATGTGTGAAAATTCACACTTCACATCAATTTTTATTAATTATTTAAGTACTAAAGCTGCATTCAGAACTATTAAAATAATAGACTGTAGACTATATCTTGTGCTCTGTTGATTGTCACTACAAGTTTGTCATATGTTAACGCCAGCAACCGTTCAGAGCTCTAAATTTAATACTTTGTACGTTGTCGATTGTGGATAGTTTTCTAAATGTATAGCTAGTTAGTTGTTCTAATGAGACAGACATATAAATACACTGGCTATCTCAGTCTATATTGGTGAGAACGTTAATATTGTATGTCTTTTACGAAACCACCGTATTTGGTTTAAGGACACACAGATGTTGGACAATTTGTAACTTACTAATTTCCAAGAGCTGTAAACTGTTTAAAATAAATAATAAAAAATTAAATAAAATCTATTAAGCATATGCATAATGTACAGTGCAGAGTCAACTAATTTAAAGAGCTCTGAACGTAGGTTGAGAGCTACCATTTTTAAACAATTTAAATAATTTTCATTAATTTCATCCGAATAAAATTGAAATTAAAAAACCCAGCAATATTTTCGTTTCTAAGTCTTCATTAAATAAATAAGAAATATATTGATAAATGATTTCATTTTTTCCAATTTCAGAAACGTATTTCTCATTATATGTTATTTGTTTTATAAGTATTTCACTACTAAAATTGATTTATTCTTGATTGATACGTTAAAACAAAAAACTAAACTAATTCAAACAATAGGTTAAATTATGGAGTATAACAGTAGGCGCAGAACGCCTACAGGCTCCTTACACACATGAACTCGATTTCCACTTTTTTCATTATATTAAATTTTTTTATTACATATTTAATTTAAAAATTCTGTAAGGTAGTATATGTCTTATACTACCTTAGTCATAAATACAAAAAATCCATAACATTTTTAGCCATAATTTAGCCATTAATTAAAAAAATAATTAATTTTGTCAAACTCAAAAGCTCCAATATTTTCCAATAACGCAACTTGATCAAAAATTTCTCTCGTACGTTTCCGGTTCAGATCAATGTACATTACTTATAATTTTTTCAGATTTTTAGTTTAACTCCTTTGCGTAAAAGGATGCGGAACAAGAACTTCTTTAGCACATTTTTGATTAAAATCGTGTTAAAAGAAACGAATTTTAAAAAACTACACCCCGTTCCTTAATCTACGTTTTTCTTTTGATGCCACACAATTAATATTTAAAAAATTTTTTTTTTCAATGGTACAAAAAAACGATATTTTTCGAAAAATTGGATCCAAAATTTCTGTTGAACTATTCTGGTTCCCATCAATGCATATTATTTAGATTTTTTACAGAATCTTAAGACCTATTTCCTTCTGGTAAATAGTTTCTCGGGTACAGAGACGCACGATCATGTGACACAACTACAGCGGGAACTTCATGAGCTTAAGCAACCGAAATAAGTTTTTGTTTTCGCTGGTGGCATACAAGAACAGCTCATTTGTAACTAAAAAGCACAAATTGTACGTCCTTCTATAGAATTTATTATAAATCATAAAGCAATAAAATTTGAAACACTAATTAAAGAAACTTTAAATTATATCTTTCTGGCAATACATTTGCAGATGTTTATCTCTGTAGTGCGTTATCGTTGTTTTACTAAAATAGTATTTTAAACTAGTTGTAATTAAAAAAATAATTAATATTCAAAATGTGCTTCCAATAAGTTGCATTTTTAGTTCTTCCTTAACACAAATTGTTTTACAAAATTGAAAAGTGTAAGATAGAGACGCACAAAATAGGCTGTTTGACGTAATTTTGTACTGGGTCATAGCTCTAGCTCATCCTCTTAACTATTTGGATTTCGGATTTTACATTTTTTTCTTCACATTTCTTATTGTAGCACCTGTTTAATCAGCTAGATATTTTAAGATACCTTTTTTTTTTTTAGTTTAATAATGTTGTCTATAGTTGTCCTAAGATTGTAGATTAGGAGCATGTTCTATTTTATATAACCAGGTCATCAAAATGCCCGTAACAGACATACGAAATATATTAAGAAATAACATACATAACACCTTCTTGAAAGTCATAAAGCTCAAATCTCTCGAGCTATAAAACCTGGCTTATGTTCAAGATCTAAAGATACGTATGTCTTGAAGTGGTCATGAAACTCTGGAGATTTTATACTATAAACATAAGATAATTCCATAGTTGTACCGTTATATTCATGTTTGATATCGAGTTGGACTATTGTAGAATGATTCGATCTGAGGTCCACACCTTACTTGGACCACACACAGTATAATTAGTTAAGACTTTTGCAATTGTGATTAATAAAGGAACTGAGCCTGCGCGTTCAAACTATGATGTGTAGTTACCTTCCTTATATGATGTAAATATAACGGTTTCTATTTATATTCAGGAATAATTGAACAAATACCATCATAAAGAAATGAAAGAATACTGTTAAAAGTATTAGAAAATCGTATGTGAGAAAAAGAAAAGGAAATTAGAGTAGCTTGATCATCTCTTCTCTTCTCTTCTCTCTCTCTCTCTCTCTATATATATATATATATATACAGGATGTTTGTTTGAAACGGGGCACCCCGAAAATCTCTTTTATTTGTAAAGATACAAAAATCTTCAGAACAAAAGTTAAACTAGACAAAAAGGCCCATCTAAAGGTTACTATAAGAATTCTGAGGCACTTCCGGTTTCACCAGAAATGATGTCAACTTTTGATCTAGCATAGGGAATCGATAGTTTTATATTTTTTTCCTAAAAGTACATTAAATTAGATTTACAATGACACCAAAAACTCATATTTTTATGTTAACCATTTCAAAATGGCGACCATTTATTTACAAAATAATAATCAACATAAGTTTTACAAAGTTGAACGTAGCAAGCTTTGAAAACAATAAATAAGCATGCCAAATTTCAACTCTCTAGCTTTAGCCGTTTGGCTACAATTTTTACCGAACAGACAGACAGACAGACAGACAGACAGACAGACAGACAGACAGACAGACAGACGACAAAATGACGGTATAAGGGTTTTTTGGTCATACCTACAAAACCCTAAAAAGAAACAAAATATCTCTAAAATAAACTATTTGACTATTTATAAAAAAAAAAAATACAAATATTCGATCAAACCACCATTATTGTCCACACATTTTCTCATTCTTAATAAAAACTCTTCCATTGCCCTTATAAGAGTACACTCTTGGATATCCCGGATTGCACTTCTAACCCTGGTTTTCAAAACTTGCTACGTTCAACTTTGTAAAACTTATGTTGATTATTATTTTGTAAATAAATGGTCGCCATTTTGAAATGGTGAACATAAAAATATGAGTTTTTGGTGTCATTGTAAAGCTAATTTAATGTACTTTTAGGAAAAAAATATAAAATTATCGATTCCTTATGCTAGATCAAAAGTTGACATCATTTCCGGTGAAACCGGAAGTGCCTTAGACTTCTTATAGTAACCTTTAGATGGGCCTTTTTGTCTAGTTTAACTTTTGTTCTGAAGATTTTTTGTATCTTTACAAATAAAGGAGATTTTCGGGGTGCCCCGTTTCAAACAAACACCGTATATATATACCGTACACATATATATATAAGAGGAAAATTGTTTGTTCGCTATACATTCCTAACCGATCTAGACCAAATTTTGCACAGTTACTCTTTAGGACCCTGCGAAACTAATGGTAATAATAATAATAATTTACTGACCAAATTACATATAAATCTATTGTTTTTAGTCAGTCATTATTAGGTACATAAGATTTCACATACAAAATTCAATCTTTTCAAAATTATTAAAATGATAAATGGGATTTTTCAATTAAATATCCTTAACTTTATTTAAAAATTCTCTGCATGATAGTTGTTTAATCACCTCGGGCAACACATTGAAAATTTTTGAAATAATTTGAGCAATTTCTGGATTTGTTCAAGCGAAGGTTCTAAGAACGAATATCGTTTTTTGAGCAACTATTGTACTCATGCGAGTCTCCAAGAGTAATGAATTTGCTCAAATTCTTATGTATTAGTAGGAGGCAATTATAAATGAATAATGCTGGTAAGGTCATTATTTTGAAACTTGTAAGATAATCTCGATATTCGGCTCTGTAGGCAGCGCTGGTGATATTTTTAAGAGCTTTACGCTGAAGGCTTAAAATTCTCTCAGCGGACGGAAAATGTCCCCATATAAGTATACAGAGCCGCAGTAAGGGGGGGAGGGGGGTCCCTAGCGCACAAAGGAAATGGGCGCCACATTGTGAAAGCGAGGACCTTTTTTTTGCTCTTCACTTGGATTTTGGGAGGTGAGGACCTTTTTTTTTGCTCTTCACTTGGATTTTGGGAGGTGAGGATCTTTTTTTTGCTCATCATCTACATTTTATATGGGCGGTGAGAATCTTGTTTTTCCTTATCACTTACATTTATTTGCCAAGGGCGCCAAAACGCAGTTTTGCCCCTATCGCAAGTTTTCCTTACTGCGGCTCTGTAAGTATACTATAATTTAGGTGGGATAGGAATAATGAAAAATAGGCTTTCAATACGACCTCCTTACATACTTCGTATTTCAATCTCCTTATCAGGCAGATGGTGTATCTAAGCTTTCGACTAAGAAATTCAGTGTGTTGGTCCCAACGTAAATGAGGATCTACGTGGATTCCAAGAAATATTTTTCAAGGTTTTTAAATGATGTACATGTTTTTAGGTCCTACGAACGAAAATAACTCGGAAAATATCTTGCATGGGAAACATTAAAATCGTTACAACGGCTAAACTGTAATGCTTGGTTTATATACGGAACAAGAATAAGGAATAGGAAATAAGAATAGTGCACAAGATGTTAAAACATGGCTGCGCCGTATATCGGTTTATGTAGGAATGAAATTTAACTTAAACATAAGAATAGTTGGTAACATTCAACATTTTTATTCTTATTTCAAGAATAAGACACGAAAGTTTGGTCAACAGATGTTTTTCAGTTGTGATCAGAGGGTTGTAAACAACAATAAAATGTTTTTAACGGTAATAAACGAAATTTTTTAAAAGGTTTTATGAATCAGAACCTTTCAAGTGACAAATGTTAAACACAGGCCAACGCAAGTACGCAGGCGCAGCGACGAAATGTTATGTCCTATATAAACGGTTTAATATTTTTTATTCTTGTGTACTATTCTTATTTCCTATTCCTTATTCTTGTTCCGTATATAAACCAACCATAAGAGATATATCGAAAATATATATGCAAGACTTCTAAGGTTTAATATTACTACAAAAAAGTCCGGGGGAGCATATATCCCAGGTCAATAGAAAACTCACAATTATCATTTATTAGTTTTCATTTTCCGCGAAAATTATAACGCTCAGTTTACTGTGGAATATCGTCGTTACCTTTAAAGATTTAGGAAGAAAATTTACTTTAACGACAAGCGTATTTACTAACGAAAAAAAGCCCTTTGACTAGGGTGACCATTCGTCCCGCATTTTGAGTGTCCCCAGGGCTGATTTTTGCTCTTCACTTATATTTCGGAAGTGACGATCTTTTTTTTGCTCCGTCCCGCATTGCCGTCTCCAAGAAAATATTCACCCTACCTTTGACCCATGTACCTATCATGAGAATTTGAACATAAAAGTTGTATTTGTGATGCAATTTGCATTGTGTGCAATAATTATTCCTTTACGTTTAATAATATAAACAATATTCTGACATATACATGGCAAAATATTTAACTTTTTAGTAATTTATTTTGCAATATATTTGAAACGTGGGCGTTTATGTTCCCATGGAAAGTAAGGTCCTAATTTATTGCATCTCGAGTTTCGTAATTTCGTTGTATGAAAAGGGCGTAGTGCACCGTTTCTTACACCTGTGTATATTAGTAACAGCGCATGCGTTTTAACTCCAGAAATTTATAACGAAAACATCAAGTACATTGATTTGAGTATAGTGAAACCTGTTTATGGTCGTAACTTCTCAAGAGTTTAGTGCTTTTAAACCTTGGTTTAACATATTTATTTCTTTAGTTTTATTCTAGACTTTCATTAGAATTGGTTTCAGTTTTATCCTGTTGATGGAGAAATTAATATAAGAACGAAAGTTTATAATTTATCTATTAACACTACTTGGGTTTGATGATATTGTTATGTGGGTTAGATGGAAATTCAACTCCCGGTTTAGTAGTACAATTTATTAAATAATTACACTGTTCAACACAATTTTTGCTGACTTACATCTAAGACTTGTTTCTTACTAATTTGGTGCTGCTGAACTCAAATATCACTTGTCATAATATAAATGACTCTAAACAATAATATTAAGAATTTTCTTGCAAGCTACAATAGTAATTTTAGACGATAGCTTTATTAAACAAGAATTCTTAGAAATAATGGAATATTTTGAATCTTAACAAAGTCAAAGAATTCACATATCTAGGATCTGTTATCACGAACGATAACACTGGTCAACACAATCTTTGCTGACTTACATCTAAGACTTTCTTACTAATTTGGTGCTGCTGAAGTCAAATATCACAATTTTTGCGTATCACATCAGATTTTTGCTCTACAACAAATACATATTTTCGGCCAAATAATGCTTCTATCGTTTAATTTTAGACGTCGATAATGTAATTGGTACAAATATGGCGAACAATAAGGACTAAATAATTAGAAAATATTCTTAAAATTATAGTGAAAGAAAGAAAATAAGAACAGTTTTAATTATATTTTAATGCATTGGAGTGTTAAAATAAAAATACAAAATAATTTAAGGATTAAATGGTCATTTGTAAGATCTTCTGGAGTGCGCCATTCTCGATAAGTCTCTTTTAATACTCCAGTCAGTCATCATGTGAGTATCCCACCTTCCTTGATAACGTCTCTCCATCTCTTTTAAATCCTGATGGAAACGTTCACCCTGTTCATCACTAACATCTCCAAGAATGACAGGAAATTTTTCAAGATTACTGTTTAAAAAATGAAGTTTCACGCTCATGTTGCACCCCAGATGATGATAATTTTCAATCAAATTTTCAACGACCTCTACATAGTTTTCGGCTTTTTTATTCCCAAGAAAATTTTTGATGAGCGCCACGAAAGACCATGCATTCTTCTCCAAATCATCCATATGTACAGTGAAATGTGGATCATTCACTAATTTTATAATTTGTGGTCCGTCAAAAATGCCAGCTTTTAGCTTCTCATTACTGAAACTTTGAAATGTTTCAGATATTTGAAACAGTCACCATCTTTGTTTAACGCTTTTACAAACTGCTTCATTAGACCCAGTTTAATATGAAGAGGGGGGAAAATGATTTTTGTTCGCTCCACCAAAGGTTCGTTTATGTTTGGGTCTCCAACATTTAAATCTATTCTCACCGGCCAATTTTTCAAGTTGAAATTAAAGTAGACGTATATCAGAACATGAAAAGGTGAAAAAAAGTCAAAATACGATAGAACAAAAATTTGACGTGATAGGCAGAAACTGTTAACATTTTTGAAATCAGCACTCCAAAATTAGTTAAAAACAAGTATCAGATCTAAGTCAGCAAAAATATTTAAATTTGTTGACCAGTGTTATCAAATTTACAATGTAATTGTATGATTGAATTTGCCCATGGAGTTGGGGAAGTCTTCAGTCCACCCCTTGCTGGCCGGAATCGGAAGCAATGCAAATAATCAAAAGTCAATTCGCCTGATGAGCAAGGAAGGAGAGAGTTACATATATTCCATTAATTTTCTTCATAAGATTTTTACGTAACCATTTATTTTTCAGCAATTCTTTGTGATGCAGTAGATACTTAAAAATTGATGTGAAGTGTGAATTTTTACACATTTCAGGGTTTCGCAGGTATTTATTAACTGTGTGATGATTATTTGGGATGCCAAAACAAATTTTATGTCAAAATATTTTTTTATGAATTTTAATTCGAATGCCTAATACCATTATTTAAGTTTCTAAATATGTGCAGTATTTTTTTTATATAGCAAGGTTCATTAAGAATTTGAAAATTGCGCCTATGGCATCCATTGGTTGCCTAAATCATAAGCCTCGCCCTCTGATACCTTCAAATATAGAATTAAATTATAATATCAACACTTTCCACTGGTTATTAAATTTACACTTTTAAAAATTAAATGCAACATTTACCAAAATATAACTAGAATTTTGACAAAATAATTTAAACAAAATAAAAATGCAAAAAAAAACTGAAAAAATTAAAATTGACGGGATTCGAACACATTTTCTTACAGTAGTTTCAACGCACTAAGCGAGAACGCAACCACTGTGCTATACAGGATCACTCGTTTACTATGTTAAATAGCGGATTAAATATATTACATATTTTACTTAAAAACACAAAAAATGCGTTATTTTCCGAAAACATAATCTGATCAAAAATTCCTGTTGTACTATTCCGGTTCACCCCAATGTACATTACTGAGAATTTTTTCAGATTTTTAGTTTAAACCATCTGAGCTACAGGGTGTGGGACAATTTTTTTTTGCACAATTTTGGCAATAATCGCATCAAAATAATTTATTTTGCAAAAATAAAATTTTGATCGTTAATCCACGTACCAAGGGCTTTCATTTGATACCCTACACAAAATTGTAAAAAAATATATTTTTTTTCGATGAGCATATATTTGTTTATATTTTTAGGGGGATATGTTTTTTAGATGTTTTAGTATTTTTCCTATGTGCGGGTCAAAGAGTTGTATAAGCATGTCAAATTTCAACTCTCTAGGTTCAGCCGTTTGGCTACAATTTTTACCGAACAGACAGACAGACAGACAGACAGACAGACAGACAGACAGACAGACAGACAGACAGACAGACAGACAGACAGACAGACAGACAGACGACAGACAGAATGACGGTATAAGGGTTTTTTGGTCATACCTACAAAACCTTAAAAATGTGGACCTATTTCCGAATATATTAAACCAGTGATTTAAATATTGCTATACGAAAACCAAAAGCATTTTGTTGAGTATAAAGTACAAAACACAATAAAATTAAAAAACATAATCGCATGTCACTGTTTAAAATTGAATTTTATCGTGAGAAAATCTAATTTCCTAGTATATCTTCATTCTCATGTGCTGAACACATGTTGTTCCCAACCTTATTTCTGTATTTCTAACTACATTTTAACTTGCAAAAGATGGCTAATCTTAGATGAGAACATGACAAAAGTACAATTATCAATTATGATACTCATACAGCTATTTTATATATATATACGAGGGATGTTTCCAAAGTTCTGGGAATTTAGCTATAATTTTTATTATTTTGTTAATTTTCGTCAATATTACAATGTAGTTTTTCAATATAATCTCCATTTAACTGAATACATTTATCCCAACGATAAACTAATTTTTTTAAGCCGTCCTCAAAGAACTTTTTCGGTGTCTTGGTGTTCTGGTCCCCTTGGTCAGACAGCCTTGGCACCCAGCGCGGCGAAACCTTGCTAACGCCCAAACAATCATGCAAGATGTCATGAACTGTCGTGTACCTATCCCTAGGCGCACACTAATTTGACGAATAGTCATTCGCTTGTCCTCTTTCAGTAGGTCTTCGACGGCAGTAATGTTTCTTTCATTTACCGACGTGCTTGGGCGCCCACTGCGTGGATCGTCTTCTAGTGAAGTTCTACCGGTTTTAAAACGATCGATCCACCGATAAACAGTACTTTTGGATTCTGCAGACTCACCAAATACTCCTTGCAGACGCTAAATAATTTCTGATGTTTTCACACCTTTCCACAAAAATAAAATTATTGCTCTTTGAGATTTTGCTGCGTCTTCCATGGTTACAAAAACAGTGCTATGAAAACGCGTCTATATCAGTCAAATACCTAAATCAGACTGAACAATATTGCACTAGATAGTTGCATAAACATGTCAAGACTTGTATGGCACCAATAACATTGCCTATAAGTTCTGCGTAATTTAATTATAGCACAATTCCCAGAATTTAGGAAACATCCCTCGTACTAACAGACATACCCAGCGATGCACGCGAGAAAAATAATAATTTATCAAAAATATTTTAATTCGGAAAAATAAATGATTGCTACACAATAAAAAAAATCAAATTATTTTAATAATAGGTTAAATACCAACATACCTTCGATTTTAGTTATTTAATTTGATGAAGCACCATCAAGGACTACTGTTTATCGATGGTTTGCCGACTTCAATCGTGGCCGTAGTTCGCTTAATATTTTTTACAACTTTTGACGTGGATTAACCCAACAACAGTGCATCGCTGAATTTAATTCGACTTTTGGCGATGAAGCACCATCAAGGACTACTGTTTATCGATGGTTTGCTGACTTCAATTATGGCCGTAGTTCGCTTAAGCACCAATTTCGTGAAGATCGTCCAAAATCTGTTGTTGTTCCAGAAAACATTGATGCTGTGCGTGAACTGATACTGCAAGATCGTCATGTGACTTATCAAGAGATTGAGGTATTCTTGGGCATTAGTGGGACCAGCATACATTCACTATTGCATAAACATTTGGCCGTTAAAAATACTTGTTCGTGTAAGATCCCACATAATTTGACAATCGCAGTGGAAAAAGCCTCAATCGGAGTAGAAAAAGTGCTTCGAAAATTGGTTCAAACGCATGCAAAAGTGTATTGATCTTCATGGAGAATAATTTGAAAAAAAAATAAAGCCACTTTTGTTGATAAATAATTGTTTTTGATCACAAATCACGAAATATAAAAGGCAACCCTCGTATTTATAAAGAAGACTACGAAAATTTGTTTTGTAATAATTTTTATTATTTAATTACCACTAATTATACCTACTTTTTATCATCCTGTATCATTTGTTGGTGTGTTTTCTCAGGAACTTAAATGTAAAGAAACACTGCGCTAATTCTCATACCGTAAGAAAATTATCTTTCTCAAGACTCTAGCAATCAACTGAGTAATTTGCAAAGTTTATTAATGCCCTTGTAGCAAAGTCCGCTAAAACTAATGGACTCTTATCTCATCAATCTAATTCTGTACTGTAAATTCCTTGAACTTCTTTTAAAAACGGCCTTTCACGTAATTTTATAAGGTGTAATGACTAGATTTACAAATTTCGAAATATAGGTGTGAACAAACGTGAATTAAATATACCATACAATTTCATATTAAATATTAAAATTTGAACAGTTTTGATATATTTAAAGAATAAAAGTATTATAATAAGCAGATATAATCAAGCAGACGATTATAGTGCATAGGTCACGTGATGTGGATCCTCAAGAATATTACCATGAATCGCCTGGAAGCTTTCGATTATCTAACAACAAAGTTCTAAAAAGATCAAAAACAGACCGTGAGTTACTATAAAAAAATTATGTGAAGTGTGAATTTTCACACATTTCAGGGTTTCGCAGGTATTTAGTAAGTGAATAATGATTATTTGGAATGCCAAAATAAATTTTATGTTAATTTTTTTTTTTTTTGTTAATTTTAATTCGAATGCCTTATACCATTATGTAAGTTTCTAAATATGTGCAGTATTTTTTTTTATATAGCAAGGTTCAATAAAATTTTGAAAAAAATCGTCTTAGATAGATATATAATCTAAAAATATTAAGTGAAGGCGGAATGCTGAGTATGTAGGACATATTTTGCTTTGTAGTATTCACTGTAAAAAGAACAATATTTTAAAAATAATTTATCATCTCTTAATCTAAGAGCTTTAAAAACAAATTTTATGTTAAAATATTTTTATGTTAATTTTAATTCGAGTGCCTAATACCATTATTTAGGTTTCTTAATATGTGCAGTATTTTTTTTATATAGCAAGGTTCATTAAGATTTTGAAAATTGCGCCTATGGCTTCATTGGTTGTTTCTAGTCATAGCTCCTCCCTTTGATTTCGTGTACATTCAAACAGAATTAAATTATAATTTCAACAATTTCCACTGGTTATTAAATTTACGCTTTTAAAAATTAAATGCAACATTTGCCAATATATAACTAGAATTTTGAAAAAATAATTTAAACAAAATAAAAATGCAAAAAATAAAATAAAAAATAATATTGTCTCTTCTCGTGGGATTCGAACTCATTTTCTTGGGCAGAACGCTAGTACCGTAACCATTGCACCAAGATACAAGTTACAGTTTAGTGTGTTATATAACTATAAGTTTTCAACATTATTAGCAAAAAACACAAAAAATGCTTGTTTTTCCAAAAACATAATCTGATCAAAAATTCCTGTTGTACTATTCCGGTTCACACCAATGTACATTACTTAGAATTTTTTCAGACAATTTTTTTTTTGCACAATTTTGGCAAAAATCGCTTCAAAATAATTTATTTTGCAAAAATAAAAATTTGATTGTTAATCCACGTACCAAGGGCTTTCATTTGATACCCTACTCAGAATTTTAAACAAATATTTTTTTTTTTCGATGACCACATATTTGTTTATATTTTTAGGGGGATATGTTTTTTAGATGTTTTAGTATTTTTCCTATGTGCGGGTCAAAGAGTTATATAAGCATGCCAAATTTCAACTCTCTAGCTTTAGCCGTTTGGCTACAATTTTTACCGAACAGACAGACAGACAGACGACAAAATGACGGTATTTTTTGGTCATACCTACAAAACCCTAAAAAAGTGCAATATTTTCTAAAAACGAAATCTGATCAAAAAATCCTTTCGTATGTTTCCGGTTTAGATCATAAGTTAAATTTGCTTTAATCACAGAAAATAAATGTTTTCCAGAAGTCCAAATTTTTATTTCAATGTTCTGATAGATGACAAATTTCTTGGCTATGTAATATAAAGAACTGGACTGGGATAAGAAATGCAGAACAATTTTTTAGATTGACAGAAGATATATCTGCCTTTCTTCAATTAATCTCCAACATCAAAGAGACCGAAAATGGCACTTAAGTATTTATTATTTGAAATGAAAGTTCATTTTTGGCCAACACTGGTTCATTTTTTGAAATAACGTCTTCTCCAAACCCATTTTCTGCTCTCGGTTACCGTTCCAGATCATTGGTTTCTCTAATTATGTTAATTATTAAAATGAAGTCCATCGTAAATCTTAAAAAGAACTCTTTTCAAGTATCCATTTCTTAGAAAATATAAGATGGTAATATTTTATTTTATATGTTTCTCAATAAGTCGTTTACTTCCTTAATAGTATAATTAGATGTTTTGCAACTGACACATCTTAAAAATAAGGCAGTTATATAGCTATTCCATCATATTAGTGACAACACGAAATGTCAAAGTTTACACTGTAGGCTATTAGTTGGCAAATTTAATTATTAGCATTAGAAAGCGAGTTTCGAACACTATATTCATATGTAAATTTCTAAAATACGAACTCTAAAAACTAGACCTAAAAACTATAAATTTTTGTAGCCAAGCAAAAAGATATAAAGGCTGTCCCAAACAAGTGGCCCACAATTGCTATCTTCCTTAATGTTATAGCTAGAGATTCACTTAAATGGACAAAGTTCGCGTATTTTTAAAAAGAAATATTAAACAATCGTCAAATAAAAAATGTATTACTTCGTTATTTTGAGAGTTTTAATTTTACAACATTGTTTTTCCCTTTTTTAGGGTTTTGTAGATATGACCAAAAAACCCTTATACCGTCATTTTGTCGTCTGTCTGTCTGTCTGTCTGTCTGTCTATCTGTCTGTCTGTCTGTCTGTTCGGTAAAAATTGTAGCCAAACTGCTAAACCTAGAGACTTGAAATTTGGCATGCTTATACAACTCTTTGACCCGCACATAGGAAAAATACTAAAACATCTAAAAAACATATCCCCCTAAAAATATAAACAAACATATGCACATCAAAAAAAAAAAATATTTTTATAAAATTATGAGTAGGGTATCAAATGAAAGCTTTTAGTACTTGGATTAACGATCAAAATTTTATTTTTGCAAAATATATTATTTTGATGCGATTTTTGCTAAAATTGTCAAAAAAAAAAAATTGTCCCACACCCTGTAGCCCAGATGGTTTAAACTAAAAATCTGAAAAAATTCTAAGAAATGTACACTGGTGTGAACCGAAATAGTACAACAGGAATTTTTGATCAGATGATGTTTTCGGAAAATAACGTATTTTTTGTCTTTTTTTGTTGACGATGTACAAAAGTTATAGTTATGTAACGCACTATACTAGAAGGCGTATCCTGGTCTAATGGTTAGTTTGCTACGCAGCAAACTAGAGTTCGCTCCCGGGCAGAGGAAACAATTTTTTGCTTTTTTTTCATTTTTATTTTGTTTAAATTATTTTGTCAAAATTCTAGTTATATTTTGGCAAATATAGCATTTAGTTTTTAAGAGCGTAAATTTAATAACCAGTTGGAACTGTTGGAATTATATTTTCATTCTATGTGTCATGTATACGAAACCAGAGGGGCGGAGCATATGACTTAAAACAACCAATGGAAGCCATAGGCGCAATTTTCAAAATCTTAATGAACCTTGCTATATATATATAAAAAATACTGCACGTATTTAGAAACCTAAATAATGGTATTAGGTATTCGAATTAAATTTAACAAAAAAATATTTTAACAAAATTTGTTTTTAAAGCTCTTAGATTAACAGACGAAAAATTATTTTAAAAATATCGTTCATTTTGCCGTGATTACTACGAATCAAAATTTATCCTACACACTTAGAATACCGCCTTCACTTATTATATACCTGCGAAACCCTAAAATGTGTGAAAATTCACACTTCGCATCAATTTTTTAGTGTACCATGAAGTCCCTTTAACACTTCTTTTTTAAGAGTGTAGATAGATAAAAGTCTAGATTTAGAAAATTCAAACTATAGGTTTCTATATCATTTCTATCTCGTTTCTCTTCTAATCGTTTAACAACAGAATCATCGGACAACGTGTTGTATAAGCATGCCAAATTTAATTGTACCGTACAGACAGACACATGAGTGACGTTATAAGGGTTTCTTGGTGGTCATACCTACAAAACCCTAAAAGGAGAAGTGGAAACTATTCCATAGTATTAATTTTACAACATTGTTTTCCCTTTTTATAATATGAACATCAGTAACTCTAATAATTTGTTACTCTTCTTGCAATAATAGTAATTTTATTATAAGCAACAATCTGATAAACTTTTATTTATAATTCATATGAATCCAGTCGTGCACAACGACCGATTGAACCGTTGCAAAAGCATTCTCACTTTTTAAAAATATATATATAAAAATCACAATGTTCATCTGAACGTATCTCTAATCTTGTACAAGTTGAGCTTTCTGCAAGACACCTATATAATTATAATCTTTAACATAATTTCAGAAACCGTAATATTAATGGTTTAGAAGAAATTGTGATCAAGTATTATTTTACAAGCTAGTATTACCAACACAAAAGATATGCGATGTTCTAACGGATATTTGCTAATACATATTTAAAGTTTTTGTTCTAATACATTGTACATCTTAAAATAAAACATTTACGTCTTGTTGGCACTCCAGGGTTATATGTTCTACGGTAATAGTTTTATTGCAGTTGTCTCAGTTTTCCACCTCTTTTCTTTTCATTAGATGTTGGTGTGTAATGAATGTGTGGCCAATTCTGAGTCTTGTAAGAACTCTCTGTTATTTTCTGTTGCCTTCTGGAGCCCAAGGTTTGGTGTCTTCTTTTATATGGTGAAGTTTGTTGTTCGTTAGACTGTGCCATTGTCGTTTCCAGTCTTCTTTTTTGTTTTGCCATAAGTTGGATTGTCGCTGGTAGGTACGGATATCGGTGTGATTGCGAGGTTTGCTGCCTCTTTTGCTGCTAGGTCTGCCTGTTCATTCCTTCTTATTCCAACATGTGAGGGAGCCCACACCAAGGTTACCTTTTCCCCTGGAGGGCCACGTTATGGAAGCTTTCCTGTATCTTCTGGATCAGTGTGGCCCTTGAATGCAGTACTTTAACTGCGTCGAGTACACTGCGTGAGTCAATATATATAACATAATGTCTGTCTTCCTTGTTTCTCATGTATTCGGTGGCTTTTAGCAGGCTATATGCTTCTGCAGTGAAATTACTTGCTGTATCAGGGAGGTGGTACATGTATTTCTCGTCGTTGATGAAAATATGTTTTAAATATTGTTGTAGATTACAATCAGCTGTTGGTTCGGTAGCCATCTTGATGACGTCAGTTTTGAAGTTTTACAATTGACACTCATGAAAAATATAGTAGGAAACACCTCGTGCTACAATTTTACACTGCATGAATAAAGATTTTTCTACCTTGGTGTTATAATATACTATTTATTCTGTCACATAAAATACATTTTAAAAAATACCGTCCTGGTCGAAGGTCAAGTTGACCACAAAATCTAGACGGCATATGTTAAGGGTATAATGTAGACAATTGAAAAGTCCGTCATTCTGCGCGGGGTGCGGTGGCGAGATAACTTATTACGTCATTGGGGGCGTGGCTACACAGGCTACTTCGAGGTGGGGGAACCTTGAAGTAGCTTACAGGGAGAGGGAAAAGTACTAATAATAAATCTACTAATTTATAAATCTACTTGTATGTTTCTGAATCATAAAATAAAGACTAAATATATTCGAATCAATTTGATTTTTTTTTTTAATTTCAAGATATGAAAGAAACATTTTTATTTATTTTTAATTTTCAATTTTACAGCGCTTAACTTTTTTTTAACTTCACATCACTGTTACTCAGTAAATGAATAAAAATTACAAATTTTAACTTTTAAATAAGCCCTTGTATGTGAAAAGTGATTAATATTTATTACCAATTCTGATTTTACAGATAATTTTGTAGAAATAATAGTTTTTTTTTTATCATCAAAAAATTATGTTAATAATCATTAATGTAATAATAATAATATGTGAGAAGAAGTTTCTCCCCAATGCCCCCCCGCTATGTCTCTGAACCTTATTGTAGACCGGTGGTTCTCAACATTTTTTCTTGACGTACTCCTTGGCGTGTCAGAAATTTAAGCATCCCTAAAATTATAGTAGGGGAGATAAATAGGAAATTCAAAATTAATTTAAAAATTAGTATAGTTATAAGCTTTATTATGCACACAAAACATTACATTACAAAATAAAAAAATATATATATTCGTAATGTTAAATTAGACAATTTTAAAAACAAAAGCGACAAAAAAAACTTTCTATTTTCTATTACTATTTGTTAAACAGTTCGTAGACTATATATACGGTTACCTCACTTCGGTTTGGAAGTTGATTCAATAGGTTAAATAACAAGTATAAATAACTTCGTTTAAATAACTTCCACAATCGTTGTGTATTAGGCATAAGGAAGTAGTACCGTGTGAGTCCGTACAGCCTACGGACCGTAACTTAAGAGGATCCTGCACTGTTTACGAAAGTAAATCACTGTATATGTAAATAACTGATAAAGAAAAACGAAATTAAAACAAATAATACAACTGAATCAACCCATAATCAATTCACATATATTTTATTTGAAGTTGGTCAATGAAATGTGTAAAAACTGCGCACCCGAGATTTTATAACATAATTAATAATTATTTCATAAAATTACAGATTTTACTCATGCTATTCAATGAATCAAAATCTAACAAAAATATAAGTATGTAAAGATCATAGATTGTTCCTTGTTTCAGTTGTATTTTTTATATGGTAAGGTTTTTTTTTTTTCATTTAGTTCCTTTTTTAATTTTTTGGGTTTTCTTTATGATTATTTAATCTGGGAACGGATTAATAAATTTTCTATAAGATATAATGAAAAATTGGGTTTCTAAATACATACTTTAAGATACGAACCGCGGTCAGGAACAAATTAAGTTTGTAAGTCAAGGTGCCATTGATATCAAAATGTGCAACCAAAATCAGTTATAGATGTTTTCAGATGTGTAAGAAAGTTAATCAAGTATAGAAGCTGTTAAAAATATTAGCAACGTTAACAGTAAACAACGTACTGCTGAACGATCATTTTCTAGGTTTAATTATTTAAAAATCTATCTCCGAAACACCGTCTTTAAACAAGTAAAAATATTGAAAAATGGACTTTCTTTGTTATTTATATACAAATATATATGCATATATGAAGCTTTAAATATTTTGCAGAAGTCCAAAAGAAGACTGAATATTATTATATAATCAATTAGTGTGTACATCTTTAAATTAAATTTTGTATTTAATATGTACAAGATTAATTAAGACAAAAAAATTATATGTTTGAGTTAAATAAAAATAGAAAAACTTTATAATAACTTAGAATATGTATATCTAAGAGTTTGTTTTGGCGCCCCTAACAGCTTGCGCCCTGGGCCTGTGCCCCTGTCACCCCTGCCTTTCACCGCTACAGCCTGGGGCACAACAAAAAATTGTTGTTTTTGTAACTAGGTATTAGAAATTACAATTCGATGTATGTAGTACAGTTTCAGGTGCGCACACAAGACTGTGGTCCTCAGGCCCGGACCCCCCCAGGAACCATAAAATCATATACTTATTTAATAAAAATTAAGCAACTGAAAGTAGAAATCACCTTTTTTATTGATACAAAACTAATTATATGCAAAATTAAATTAATATATAAGCCCACCCCTCTCATAAATAAACAATAAAAAATTTGGTATAATTTTATGCATAATTTTTCGAAAAGCCCCCCACCAAGACCAAGCCCGCACAAAGGGGACCAGACCCCCCCCCCTCCCCATTATAGCAAACATCGTATATTTGTACCTATAAAAATTCCCTTTTTATTGAAAAAAAAAAAAACAAATTATAATCAATATTAAATTAATATATAAGCCTACCCCGCCCGTAAAAAGACAATAATAAATTTGTATTATTTTACGGATATTTTTTTCGATTTAGACCCCCATACCATTTTTCTGTGTGCGCGCCTGTCCCAGACCTTTTTTCTGTGTGCGCGCCTGTCCCAGACCATTTTTCTGTGTACGCGCCTGTACAGTTTCAATTCTATGTCCATTTTTAAAATTGCAGGTGTTACGTTATCTTTAGGCAAGATAAATACGATCGTAAAATCTGAAACCTTATTGTTCGTTTATTTTATGGCAATCGTTATAAATTTTGTTTACTTTGAGTGTTTACATTGTTAAATAAAAAAATTTACTAAAAGAACGAAGAAAGGAGAAATTATTCTAATATTTGAAAATGTTACATATTTTCTATATATAATTATATGTAGGTAATTCAGTTCATTTTAAGTGTAATTTTATTTAAACACGTAAATTCTACACCACAAACTGTTTTATTCCACAGATAATGCAATACTGAAAATGACTCATAAATTGAAACTATTACTACAATTACTAGTTTTTAAAATTTCCAACCATTTTTTTAAATCCCGTATGTAACAATACATTAACAAAGTAATTATAAAATGTATTCTATCTAATGGAGGGTACATCTATAACAATTTCAAAGGAGACACTGCCAATAAATTAATATTATAATAATAATTAAATATACATACTCCCGTAAGTTCTTACTTTTTTTTTTGGCGGCATGTAAATTTACCTTTGACTTTTTACCTCTTCGGTTGCCCATTTTTATAAATCAATAGAAAATTATTGAATAGAACAACTTTTAAGCATAGTCAACTAAATAAACACCGAATTCAAAGATATGTGCAGAAAATTAAGGCGGAGCTTAGAGACTCCCTCTACTATTACTAGATTAGTTTAAAACCACGCTACCAGATGGATACATCTCTCGATGCTTGTAAATGCCAGTATTTCATATAAATAGTGTTTCGGTGTGGGCAAAAGAATTGGTGCTAAATATTAATTAATTTTCATAAACAAGGGCTCATTTTAAAGATAAAAGTACAATCTATAGGATTTCAGCTATGGAAATTGCAATTGTTATTGATTTACGGAGTAACAGTGATGTGAAGTTAGACAAAGTTTAGGACACTGTAAAACTGAAAATTAAAAATAAAACCAAATTTTACTACTGAAATCCAACGGGGCCAATCTTTATCTTCAAATTAAAAAAAAAATCAAATTGATCCGACAACATTTGGTTCAAATTCTTTGTCCCTTCCAAATGCACGTTTCCGTTGCGCGTAACCTAGGTACATTACGCTCTTAAAAAGAGCCTAAACTGATTTTATTCTTCGACTTTAATAAAAAAAGGACTTTACAAATTAACAAACAAAGCAATATAGATTTACAGAGACGGACTTAAGAACAATAGTACCACACCTTGAATATCTCGGGGCAGTAGCTTTAAAAAAATATTAAATCGTGTCTATTAACCATGGGAATAGTACTGATCTATTTATTTATTGACAATAGTTATGTATTGTTTAACACTTTGAACTTTAGAATTTTTATTTTGTGGAAAATGGTGAAATACGGTTACAAGTTGACTTTTATTTGACTTTTTTCTGTGGTAAGTCATGTATTGTTAGTAATAATAATAAATCTAAGCTCGTAGTCTTAATTGATGTCTTGGGTGGCCTTAATGCTGTGATTTTAGTGGGAAATAAATATTATTATAATTATAATTCATTCATATATTGCAACGAGACGACTTATTAGTTGAAAAACTGAATTCAAACTGCCAATTTTAGATGGAGACTTCAACGATCAGTCAGAACAAATACTCAGCAAACATTAACAAATCTTTTAGACACAAGTCTTGTTGAAAAATCAATGTAGTATCCAGGATTCAAACCTATATCGCTGTGTTCCATACACAACAATTTTACCAAGAAGTCACGACAACTATATAACATACTGTTTACAAAAATTTTATATAAATCCCGTTCTTAAAAATTCCGTCTTTGTTTTTCAGTGTTTGAACGAGCTATGAAAACAGGAGAATACATTACTGCCGCTCGATTATAATCAAATGACTTTGCTTCCTTATCTTTACAGTTCTTAGAATCACATCTTTGTCTCAGTTTATCCAGCGTTCCAGAGCTCTTGCGTTCACTGTTTCACTTTGTGACCGGTTACAAGGTTTTATGTTTCGCAGAACCAGACTTAAAAATTTTGTACAAACAATCAAAGACGAAAATTTAATGAAATTTCAGTTCTAGGATGGGTTTTGTATCAGGAAAGACGAGGGTTGCCATTTATATTTCAGGATTTGAGATCAAAAACAATTATTTATCAACAAATGTGACTTTATTGTTTTTCAAAATATTCTCCATGAAGATCAAAACACTTTTACATGCGTTTGAACCAATTTTCGAAGCACTTTTTCCACTCCCATTGAGGCACCTCCAAAACATGCATTTTAAACGCATCAACCGCTTATTCAGGTGTCAAAAAAACGTTGCCCTCGCAATTTATTCTTGATATGCGGGAATAAAAAGAAGTAATTGGGTGCCAAATCAGGACTATACAGCGGATGACCCATCAAATTGACGTTTTGAGTGTTTAAAAGTCACTTGTTTGAGCCGATTTGTGAGAGATCGCATTGTCGTGGCCGTCAAATTATTTGCGAACAAATCTTGTTTTGACGGCCAAATGTTCAATAGTGAATGTATGCTGGTCCCACTAATACCCAAAGATACCTCAATCTCACGATGTCACAAGACGATCTTGCAGTATCAGTTCACGCACAGCATCAATGTTTTCCAGAACAACAACCGATTTTGGACGACCTTCACGAAATTCGTCCTTAAGCGAACTACGGCCACGATTGAAGTGGGAAAACCATCGATAAACAGTAGTCCTTGATGGTGCTTCATCGCCAAAAGTCGAATTAAGTTCATCGATGCACTGTTGTTGGGTTAATCCACGTCGCAAGTTGTAAAAAATTTTCGCTCGAAAATGTTAACGATTTAATTCCATTTTTAGCCCAGATGATTTTTTTCAGGTTACTGTAAACAATACAAATAGCGCTCGTACGCCAAAACATTTTGAGTACGTATACCATTAAAATGTCAAACTTTACGATTGAAGCGTCAGTTGCCAAGATGGCAGCAATAGTTTAGCGCAATACCGAAATATTAGGTCGTCAAGGATGAAATTTGTAGAAAAAAAGGCAAAGTTGGTTGATAACTTACAAATTTAAGGAATTATTTTATTCCTCAAAGTATGCAACCATATTGTCTATACACTTTTCCCATTTAAGTGGCAGATTGTTCAGGCTGGTGGTATAAAACCCAGACGGACGAGAGTCAATTAATTCCTGGAAGGCCAGTTTTACAGCATTATCGAAATTAAACTGTTTTCCTATTAAAAAGTTGTCCAAATTGCGGAAGAAGTAGTAGTAAGTGGGGGATAGGTCTGGTGAGTATGGAGGATGATGAAGAAGTACCAACTCCAATTCTTGTAGTTTTGCTACAGTCTTTTGTGCAGTGTGTGGTCTAGCGTTATCATGCAATAAGATAGGAGTCGATCTGTTGACCAATCTAGGCTGTTTTTCTTCAAGTTTTTGCATCATTTCGTCCAGTTGGTTGCAGTATATTTCTGCTATGATCAATGAGCCAGTTTTTTTTTGTTTGGTTTTTAAGTTACCTGTACGAAATTTGGCGAACCAATTTGTTATTGTCTGCTGCGTAGTAACACTAGAGCCAAATACACTATTAATGTTTCGCGCGGTCTGCGATGCCGTAGTTCCATGTATTTCAAAAAATTAATTTAAAAAAAAGTTTTTGATATTCTTTAGAACATACAATGATTTCTTTAAACAGGCGAGATGTGTTACTTTCCAACAAAAAAAAAGAACGGTAAAATATTAAGCCAATGTCAAATAATAAGCTGTTAAAGTTGGCAATAATATTAACTACAAAATTCATCCTTGACGACCTGATGTAAGACGCAAGCCTTTAATTATTACACACAGTGATTTTACTGGCCAGAGTATTAAATATCGCTCACTCGCTTGTGGAGGTAGCTCGGTCTTCAACTTTACTCGCTAGGGAGGGTTATTACATTGAGTTAGTTTAGTAGCAACGAGTAAATTCACCAGCGAATAGCTAGTAAACTCGTTTAATGTAATAGAGCCTTAAATTTCTGTGTGATGCTTTGAAAATACCAGAATTATTTTGACTGGTTCCGGATTTCAGCGCATTTTTATATTTTAAATAATTTATTCGTTTAATTTGTATTTAATACTCCCCTGGAATCAATTTAAAGATTACGATCCTGATATAAAAATGTAAATAATTTTTTCAGAAACATAACTACTAATAATAAATTAAAATAACACTTTTTGAATTAATTAACATATGTCATATGTAGTTTAAATATAAATTAACTTTAATTTTTATACGCCATTTAATTTGGAAGATATGAAAAATATACTGAAATTATGTAGATATACATTTTTATTCTCTCTTTTATTATATTATAATTGTCAGTTATTAAAGTTAAGGTTCATAGAAAAGTAGAGATAGCTGCTCTATGATAACAGCGGAATGTTGTATAATTTTTCTTGTGGAATTGTAAAGAATAATACTCAATTATGAGAACGTTTTACTACCCATATTCATTTCCATTTTAGGTATATTCAAATTAGGTATAAGGATTTTCATTGCTTAAAGATGGCCATGGGCATTTAGAGTGTAGCTAGACCAGGACAAAATGGAGGACAACGATCTTGGACAAACATAAACAACAGGCCCTGCAATTTTTAATCATGTCGAGTTTCTTAAAGTACTCGACTCTTAAATTAGTCGACTATAGGCTATGACTTGTTGATTGTCACTTACAAGTGTCATATAGTATCGCGAGCAATCGTTCAGAGCTCTAAATTTAATAACTTATGTGTTGTCGATTGTCGATAGTTTTCCAAACTTACAGTTAGTGAGTTGTTTTAATGAAACAGACATATAAATATATTGGCTATCTCAGTATACATCGTAGAGAACATTGTATACCTTTACATATATATAATTCTTTATTTCCCTTAGGCCTTGCGGCGTTTAGGGTTTTAGCTACTACATTAGAATAATCATAATAATCCATTTTATGAATTTCTTTCTTCTTCATTCTTCCTCCGGTGTCCCTCTCTTTCTTCCTATTCTCTTTTCGGCTTCCGTCTCCGGTCTCCTTCCTTCTTGACTCTTTCGTCTCTTTTTCGCTTATCTACCCTCTCTTCTTTCCTCCTCCTTTGCCTCTCTCTTCCTTCCCGTTCTCAGTTTGCCTTACCTCTCCGCATTCCTTCCTTCTTTTCTCGAGTACTCTCGCCCATCTTTCTCCCTTTCCTTCTTCACTCAACAACTTTATCTCTTCCTCCCATTTTATCATCTTTCCACACCTTTTTGTTAGATGTTCCAAGGATTCTTCCTCCTCTCTACACATTCTGCATAGCCTATCCTCTGGTTTTGCCCAATACCTGTTGCTCCGTTCTTCATTTCTCATCTTAATCTGGCAATCCTCCTAACTCTGCCCCCTGCCTTTCCTCTCCTCCCTTTCAAATATTTAGGTGTTCCTACCATCCTTATATCTCTATACCTTTTCACATTCTTTGAATTGTCTATTCTTACTGTTCTTTCCTGCTCCTGTACCTCTTTGTCTCTCCTCCTCAATTCTTCTACTATGTTTCTTCCTTCGTTTCTCTTTCGCTCAGCTTCCCTTGTGTCCATCCCACATCTCCAATAGTATTCTTTCCTTGTTTCCCCCATTCCAACAGTTTACCCTTTTGTTCTTCCTTCATTCTTTCTTCCCAGAATTCTCTTAATATCTTCCTTCTTTCGTTCTGATTTTCTCCTCATACTTCGCCGCCCTCGCTCCGGCTCCCACTCTCAGCTTTTCCCTCTTCATTTCCTCTCTCACTATATATCCTGGTGTCGTTCTGTCTAATCCCATAATCAATCTCATGTATCTCTCTTGTACCGTTTCTACTATCTCCCATTCCTTCCATCTGCAGATCTCTACTCCGTACATGAGGATACTCTTCACTATCCCGTCAAATAATTTCATCCTCCACCTAATATCGTCGTCAAACCTCCTCTCTCCTATGCTCCATAGCTTTCCCATAACCATTCTTGCTTTCTTCACCCTTTCTCTAACATGCTGCTCTGCCCTGTTGTTACTCGTTAGAACGTATCCGAGGTACTTCATACAAAATAAGATTTTCGACATCGGTCAAATATCAAATACAAGTGAATAAGTAATGAAAATGGAACTCCTGAAAAGTGTATTGGAATACATATGTGAATTATGTCAGTGATAACTAAAAAAATAATTTTCACGACTTTTCATGGAATATATTTCTAATATAAATCTTCATTGACAGACATCTTGTATCGTGACAAAAATGTGACATTCTAATGTCGTTCAAAGTTAAAAACAGCAGCTAAACATCAAGCATTATCTAAAATCACGATTTTAATATTGACATTTCCTTTTAAAACAGAATTCGTGACTGATTTCAAATTAAACGTTATCATGCTCTCCTACATGTAGTTGAGTTGCAATAAAATGCAATCATTAAAGATTATATAAGAGAATGAAGATGGCATATATTGATGTATCGATGAGGGAGATTATTGACCAGTTATTTCTTCCTTACTGCTTTTGATTGGGTATTGCCAATACAGAAAATTAGAGCTGTCAGAGATTTACGGGAAAGAACTGGGCGCGCGTTTAAAAATTATAATTGTTAATCATTTACTAATTTTCTTACATATTTACTTCAATAAGCTTTAAATGAAATATAGGAAATAAAAAAAAGTAATAGTTGACTGTGGTGTGAATTTTAACACTTTTCAGGGTTTTGTAAGTACAAGGTGTCTCAAAAGAAATTTTATATTTAGTGGATCGATTAAAAAAAAAGTAAGCCGTATATAGAAAAAATGTTTATTAATTATTAAAATACACTTTTTGGGGATTTATTTCTTAAAAATAATATCGTCTAAATGTAGACCCTCGCGTTCTCGGCACTCATTTAATCGAACAGTAAAATTACTTATGACGTCTCGGCAGGTGGACTCAGGGATGGCTGCCGTGACGGATATTTTCTTTCAAATGCGCCGGTGAAGTCGGTTTATTGGCGTAAACTTTAGATTTAAGATAACCCCATAGGATGAAGTCCATAGGGGTTAAATCTGGACTGCGTGGAGGCCAATTTATGTCACCTCTCCGGGAGATCAATTTGCCTGAGAAAACTTCACGAACACGTGGCAGAGACATATTGGACGTGTGTGAAGTTGCTCCGTCCTGTTGGAACCATGTTCTTTGGTTATAGCCAGGAAAGTTTTGCAGTTCAGGTACCAAGAAGTTGTCTAACATCTCCACATAACGCTCTGAATTCACTGTAACTGCACGCCCCCTTTCGTCTTCAAAAAAGTAAGGGCCGATAATTCCTCGCGTCGACATCGCAGCCCATACAGTCACTTTAGGCGAATGTAGGGGTTTCTGATGTTTGCGTTTCGGATTCATTGCACTCCAGTAGCGGCAGTTCTGCTTATTTACGTGGCCATTAAGATGAAAATGAGCTTCATCCGAAAACAAAATGTTGGTAAACGTTGAAAATCGCTCAATCACCTGATTTACGAAATTAAGCCTCTGACTGGCATCTTGGGGCTTTAATTCTTGCACCAATTGAATTTTGTAGGGGTGCAGCTTTAGGTCTTTGTCCATAATGCGATGTAATGATGATCTATGCACATTTAAAGCACTTGCGCGCTTCCGAATTGAAAGGTTCGGTTCGTCACGAACAGACTGATTAACATTCTCCACGTTTTCTACCGTTCTTGATGACCTAGGTCGCCCGGATTTTGATTTATCCAGCGTTGTACTAGTCTCTTCAAACTTTTTAACCCAATGTCGAATGAGAGGAATGCTTGGCGCATCATTTAAGTGGCGAAAACCTCGAATACTGCAGAATTTTCTACGCGTTACAGTCGCCGAATCACCGTTTTTGTAAAACTCTCGCACGCATAACGCGCGGTCTGCTCCCGAGAAACGCTCCATAGCGTATGAATTCCCAAGAGCCAGGCTACCGATTGACATAACCCCCGCGCCCCTCGGATACGTTGCGTTCACGCAGTAAGCTAAATAAATACAAAATTTCTTTTGAGACACCTCGTATTTATTAAGTGCTGATGGTGCATTTGTAAGCCCAAATGGTCAATTTCTATCACTAGATCTATAAGCTATTCCAGATAGGTTTTGTAGGTATCTATAGTCCGTTCAAACTTTAGAATGCAGTGCAGATCAAATGGAGTAGTACCTTTTTATACTCTCTTATCAGTTCTTCCAATAACACTATCCTCTTCTCTCTAGGCGAGGTTTCCAACTATAAAACGCGATAATTGAAAACGCGGTACAAATATTTATTAATTTTCCGTGATATTTTTTCAATTTAACTTGTCGCTTGGTCGCTTGCGTTATCATATGACAAACTTGTTAGAGACAATCTACAGTGAGCAACTCATAGCGTATAGTCTATTAATTTTAGAGCTGTGAATGTAGATTTACCTCCTCATATAGAAAACTGCACAACCTTTTTTAGTTATCTGTTACTTGCTTCTTACATTTTGCTTTGTACAGGATCTCATAAAATATTTTCAATGATTCCATTAAATTACCTTCCCTGTTATTAACGATGTTTCCACGAAAATCCGTCCGTTTTTTAATAATATGCGTGTGAGCCCCCAGGACCATAGTAATCAGTGAAGACAGGTGACCTAGCTGAATACAGGTGTCTGGACTGAGACCCGAACAACCTGACACTGTCTCATACAGGTATGATTAAAAACTCACACAGGGAAGGTAGAGGCATTTACATAATATAACTAGGATCGAAAGATGCACCCCTTTTATGTAAGAAGACATAATAAGTTTTCTTTGTAATGGTTTGAATAAATTAACATAGAAATATATTAAATAGTGCTTTTATGTCCTAGTATATTCCAGTTTACATATTTGGTTCCAGATCGTTGTCATAAACTATTGTCCTTTTTAACTTGTCAATCAGTGACGGCTTTTTCTTTGGTATGCAGGTTGCAGCAACTCCACAAAAATATTGATTTTTTCGTAATAATCAACGCAATATATATTTTATAATATAAAAGGTGTCTCAAAAGAAATTTTATATTTAGTGGATCGATTAAAAAAAAAAAGTAAGCCGTATATAGAAAAAATGTTTATTAATTATTAAAATACACTTTTTGGGGATTTATTTCTTAAAAATAATATCGTCTAAATGTAGACCCTGCATTCTCGGCACTCATTTAATCGAACAGTAAAATTACTTATGACGTCTCGGCAGGTGGACTCAGGGATGGCTGCCATTTCGTGACGGATATTTTCTTTCAAATGCGCCAGTGAAGTCGGTTTATTGGCGTAAACTTTAGATTTAAGATAACCCCATAGGAAAAAGTCCATAGGGGTTAAATCTGGACTGCGTGGAGGCCAATTTATGTCACTTCTCCGGGAGATCAATTTGCCTGAGAAAATTTACGAAATTAAGCCTCTGACTGGCATCTTGGGGCTTTAATTCTTGCACCAATTGAATTTTCTAGGGGTGCAGCTTTAGGTCTTTGTGCATAATGCGATGTAATGATGATCTATGCACATTTAAAGCACTTGCGCGCTTCCGAATTGAAAGGTTCGGGTCGTCACGAACAGACTGATTAACATTCTCCACGTTTTCTACCGTTCTTGATGACCTAGGTCGCCCGGATTTTGATTTATCCAGCGTTGTACCAGTCTCTTCAAACTTTTTAACCCAATGTTGAATGAGAGGAATGCTTGGCGCATCATTTAAGTGGCGAAAACCTCGAATACTGCAGAATTTTCTAGGCGCTACAGTCGCCGAATCACCATTTTTGTACAACTCTCGCACGCATAACGCGCGGTCTGCTCCCGAGAAACGCTCCATAACGACTGAATTCCCAAGAGCCAGGCTACCGATTGACATAACCCCCGCGCCCCTCGGATACGTTGCGTTCACGCAGTAAGCTAAATAAATATAAAATTTCTTTTGAGACACCTTGTACAATTTACCAAAAATACCGACTGTTTTCTATTAAATTGCTACCGAAAAATAGGACAGGTTTGCATTCAGTATGCAAACACACGATTTACCTTGAACGCCTGCGCAATAGCGAGCTCGTAACGATGTCTCTTCCCATAAGAACCAAGAGGTTTCACGTCCTTTGCAAATTTAGTACGCCAACTATTGTGTTACTATGTGTATGTGCATAAACATCGTTTTTATTTTCATAAAAATTCTGTACAAAGTTAAATAACGGAGTCATTTTTTAGTTGATCTTCCGATAAATCTAGATAAAAATACTTAGAAAATTTACTTCAAATTTAAAAACAAAACAATCCATCTCCAGAAAAAAACGAATCTTCAATAGAACATTTATAGTTATAGACATATTTAAAATACCGGTATAAACAATAAAAATAGCTGAGCAATTTGCATGGTGATGCAAGCCTTTTTACCATCACTGTAGGTGAACCTAGTTCAAGTTCCAAAGGTTCAAATTTTTTTTAAATATTCTGGGTTTAAATTTATTCTGAAAACAATCCAGTTTTTCTTCAAAATTAATAGTTTCTATTATTTGGAAATTGTATATTAATTTGCTCTAAAACCTTGAAAATTGGCAATGATGACATCATGATACTATCGAAGTATTGACCTCAGATATAAATTTAATAGACAGTCATATAAAACACCTACAATTGCATTATGATTTTTGGAAAAACCTTGTGTATTGTTATTAAAATTTTGCATCTTTGTTGACATAAGTAGGAAGATTTTTTAATTAATGTATTGAATTCATAGTCATACACTTATCCACAATCTATATATGTTTTTAAATAATAGCTATAGAAGTAAAAGTGGGATTTGTTATGTAGGAGATTTCAATGATTAGTTAGACAAGGTTTTAAATTCAAACTTAAACCAGGGATAGCAAATCTATAACGGGCATGGCATTGATGCAGTCAAGTAAATTTTGTTAACACGCAGGTGATTTGAAAATGAAAATATATTAATTTTAATTTATTTAATATTGGCACACAACCGTCGATTGGCAATATTTATCGGTCCGGGAAAATATTTATCTCCATCCCCTACACCAAAATAAATTTATAAATATGCCTATGTATTAATTATCTCTATATATTCTTTATTTCCCCTAGGTCTTGCGGCGTTTAGGGTAGAGTTTCCCAAACTTTTAGAGCCGCGGAGCACTTTTCACGAGAAGAATTCGTCGCAGAGCGCTATCATTGCTATCACAATACCTCCCTTATACGATGTGTGCAAATTAAATAACCGGACTGATTTTTTATTTTATTTATTTATTTTTTTATTCGTATAGAATTACAATTTAATATTGTCTCCCTCAAAATAACTTCCTTGGGAAGCCAAACAGCGCTGGAGATGGTTCTTTCAATCCTAATAGCAGTGCTGGAACTCGGATACTGGTATAGCTTTCAGCTGGTCGATGTTTTCCATTTTTTGTGTCCCAAAATGACGTCTTTGAGGTGATTTTTCAATCTTGGGAAGAGGAAAAAGTCACAAGGACTCAAGTCAGGTAAATAAGGAGGCTGAGGAGCCACAGGAATGTTTTTACTGGCCAAAAACTCGTTTATTGAAATTGCTGTGTGACAAGGCATTTTTCTCATCCCCAATTCATTGGTCAAAATCTTATGAATGGTAGTGTGAGTCAAATTAAACTCTTCCCCGATCATTCTGACTGACTACCGACGATCTGAATGCACAAGATCCCGGGTTCTGTCGACATCTTCATCGGTTCTTGAAGATGAAGGCTGCGTGATTCATCTTCAATCAACTCTCTTCTTTCTGAAAATGCCTTAAACCACCAAAAAACCTGCGTCCTTGAAAAAACACTGTCTCCGTAGGTCTGCTGAAGTTTTGCAAAAGTTTCTGTTGCACTGTGCCCAAGTCTGAATAGCACACCGTTGCTCGAAATGAATGTCACTCATTTTAAGAACGCGCTAGAAGAAACTGTTTCATGAAAAAAATCGCTACGGGCAACAAAATTACTCTAGCGAGTTCAAACTCGTACTAAAGGCGTATCACATGTTCATCTGCCGCTCCTCCAAGTTCCGCGTACCAAATGTTGCCAGATCAAACGATATGTTGCCAATCCGGTTACTTAATTTACGTACCTCGTATATGTTGGCGGTCGGTAAATATAATTTTGGTGCTAATATTAATGTAATTTACCCTTTAATGAATTAAGAAATTATTAAAACAAATTAAATAACCCCCCTATTGTTAGCTAACCTTTTTCTATATAAAACTTTTCACCCTATTACTAAATTTCTGACATAAATACAACTGATAACCAAAGAATGTTTCTTAGAATTTATATTTTTTTCTTCTTTTTACTCTCCCTTCTACAGGTCTCTGCAGGTAAACTCAGGTACCTTGGTCATCTTAGCGAGGTCACGTGGTACCTCTACAGGTTGATCTTAAAGTCTTTGAGGGGGGGGGAATCGAGACCTCAACAGTTCTTGTGGAGTCAGTGTTACTGAAATCTTTGGTGCGTTAAGTTCATGTTTGTTGTGAGTTTTTTGTGTTTTTATTAGTGTTTTTTATGATTTTTTGTGTTTTTTTTTATCGGTGAATTTGTGACAAAAGAATGGCGATATGTCCATTTAATTTAACATGGCTACATTAGGGCTTTCGAAAGTGTTTATTCTAGATAAGTATTTTACTGAGCTACAGAAATTTTGGGAAACCGAGAAGAAATTACAAGGTGTGATTATTATTTATTATTATTATTGATTAACTAATTTTTATGTATAGGTTTATATTAATTTATTGTTTTGGAAAACCTTACGTTTTATTGTTTACTAGTTTTTTTTGTTTTCATTAACATTACTCGAAAAATACAAGAAAAACAGATACTTAATAAATAATTTAAGACTATATCTGAATAATAATTATGAAATATGTAGATATTTTTGATTGTTTATATTATATTTATTGTTCCGAACAACTGTACATACTATTGTTTAACAGTTTTCTTGTTTCATAACGTGAAAAGACACAAGACACAAAAAACAGTTGTCATTAAATAATTTAGGAGTTATGGCAGTGCAGGATTAAGGATAATATAATAATAATAAATGGATAAACAACCCTGCGGGGCTACGCCGCCCTTTGGGCTTTCTAAATCCTTTTTCAGGATGGATCAATTCCTATATCTCGCATTAAATCTTCATTGTGATCTTTTTCCAAAGTTTTCTGTTTCTTTATTTACTCTATTATCTCGTAATTCCGGCCCATTTCAGATCTTCTACTTCTTGCATCCATGTTAGCTTAGGTCTTCCCCGTTTTCTTTTCCTCCCTGGTTTCCACTGCAACGCTGAATATGCTATAGACGTTCCTTCTCCTCGCCATACATGCCCAAGCCATCTTATTCGCTGTTGCTTAATTTTTCTTACAACATCGTTTCCTTTCAGAACTTCTAATATCTCGTGGTTCATTCTCTGCCTATATTCCTTCTCGCCAATTTTTACTGGTCCAAGAGCTGTTCTTAATATCTTCCTTTCAGCTATTCTGAGTTATTCTTCCTCTTTCTTTGACAATATGAGTGTCTCACTTGCATATAGTAGTACAGTCTTATTAGTGTTTTGTATATGTTCAGTTTAGTTGTTTTTGTCAGTGTATTACTATTTATGAGTTTTTTATTCGCATAGTAAGCTTTATTTGTTGCTAATATTTTATCTCTTAGTTCTCCCTTTCTTTCTGCTGTGTTTGATATCCACGTTTCTAGATACTTAAAATTACCAACCATTTCAAAATTAAATTTTCCTATTTTTACTACTGATTCTTGTTTTTTTCCTATGCTCATTATTTTCGTTTTATTTTCATTTATTATCATGCCTATTTTTGCTCCTTCCTTAACCATATTTACCAATATTTTCCTATTTTTTGTAATTAATAGTACGTCTTCTGTCAATAAGTTGACTTCCTCCTGTCCTAATATTTCCATTAAGGATTTAGTAGGATTTAATGGGCAACAACAGTGGTTCCCAAACTGTTCGGTTCTTGGCGCCCTTAATGAAACAAAATTTTTCCGCGGCGCCCCAAGTCAAAACATTGGTCTAAGTAACGCATTTTGGGGATCGCTGGGCTACAAATAATTTGGGGCCCTTCAAAAATTGTTAATAAATCGATGGTTCCATAATAAAAATTCGATGTATAGAAATTTCAATATACAGAAATGAATTTTTTCTTCAATAGATATTACATGTCCATTTATTTGGTTTAAGCGGAACTAGATTTTGGAATCTAGTAACTTTTAATGATTGAATGAGACTCTTGACCATTTTGTTTAAGAAGTCTTATTGAATCGTTAAAAACTGTTCCCGTAAGTTTAGTTCCGCTTAGATATACAGAGTGTATCAAGATAGAGGGAAAACGATTTACTCGAAATCGCATCGTGTGAGCAAGTTAGGAAAAAAATTAACCATCAGCAATTTAAATTTTTTATTTTTGGGGTTAAAAATTAAAAATTTAAATTACTCCCTTATTGACTTAACAGTAAAAATTTATATAACAAATATTGTTAATAATAAGAAGACAAATCTTTTATCTAAATGCATTTTTTTGATTGCATAAATATTTGGAGAGTTATGGGGAAAAAACTCCAAAAATTAAAAATTTAAATTACAGTCTGTTCCAAACGGTTAAGCGGAACTAGATTTTGCAATCTAGTTACTTTCATCGTTTAAATCGTGCTTTTCGGCCGTTTTGTTTAAGCTTTGTAAATCATACTTACAATAAACATTTCTTGGTTAAGGTTAATATCATTTTAAAATGTCATTTTCTTTATATTTTGATTTTTTGTGTCATTCTTAATACAAATTTCCCATTTATTTATTTTTTTGTCATTAAAATATGGAATAAAATAATTTAATTTTGACATACGGCATTCGTTACCATGGTTTCATTGTTGGAATTTTTAATTTTGACATTTCAACATGAAAAATGAAATAACCCAAGCAAGGTCTCTTCTCGTGACAAC
The DNA here is from genome assembly GCA_963971575.1 of Liopterus haemorrhoidalis. Classification (NCBI taxonomy): domain Eukaryota; kingdom Metazoa; phylum Arthropoda; class Insecta; order Coleoptera; family Dytiscidae; genus Liopterus; species Liopterus haemorrhoidalis. Next base: position 43,319,683 of record OZ020619.1, read on the forward strand.
CTAAAAGAACGAAATTCCCATTTAGTTCCGCCTAACCGTTTGGAACAGACTGTACTCCCTTATTATTGCATGAACAGCAAAAACTTATATTACAAATATTATTAAGAATAAGAAGACAAAACTTTTATCTAAATACATTTTTTTGATTGGATAAATATTTAGAGAGTTATGGCAGAAAAACCCCAAAAATAAAAATTTAAATTACTCTCATATTATTGACTTAACAGCAAAAACTTATATTACAAATATTGTTTAGAATAAGAAGACAAATCTTTTATCTAATTGCATTTTTTTGATTGGATAAATATTTGGAGAGTTATGGCGGAAAAACTCCAAAAATTAAAAATTTAAATTACTCCCTTATTATTGAAAATTTATTGGTGTGCGCGGTCCCTCTGTTGAGAAACACTGTGCTAGAGAATTAGAAGAACGTTCAGCTTTAATGAAAGCTGGTGTCTTCTGATCATTAAAATTTTACGTTTAACCGTTAATGCCTAATACATACAGTTTTATAAATATATTTCTAGTTTCTTGAATGAAGAAAGACCATTATTTAAAATTCTCTTCATTCTTTGTCCATAAAGTTTTCTTTAATGGAATTTCTAAGAATCATATGATTATTCATGTATCGAATAATGAATCAGTTAAGAAAACACCTGAAGTAAATACTATGGCAGTATCATTTTATTGTTCCTTGAAGAGATCAAAATTATAATGAGCAATCTATATGATAACATTGTGAGTTCGACCATTAACATGACGATGAATTATTGATGAAATGAGTTTACAATTACCGAATCAATACCTCAAAAAGAAACTTCAAATAATATCGATTAAAAACAATGAACGTGATTAAAAACAAGATTGTAAAAAAGGAAATAAGGACATTGGTCTCCAAGGAGTATTATGAGAATTCCAAACCAAGAATTGTCACACGATAAACTACTATATAAGACGAATGAAAATTAACGGAATGCATGAAAAATATCGCTAAAGAATGGAAAGAATAATCTAAATAAAAAGTACTTGAAAAAGTCATTGAAATTTGCAACCTTCTAATAATAAAAAGGTTGATTTGATGTCGATGTTTTCTTGGGTTTTTTGAGTATTTATTTCAATAAAACCAGTGGCAAAGGCAGACCTCCGCTAGACCTTAAAAACAGAAAAAAAATCGTCAAATTATGTTATATACATATTTTTGTTCCATTCTTGGTTTACTATTGAGTTGAACGGACATAAGTCTGTTCGTTTTTTTTTTTTTTATATATATCTGAAACATTTTAAAGTCTCAGTAATGAGAAGCTAAAAGTTGACATTTTTGACGGACCACAAATTAGAAAATTAGTGAATGATCCACATTTCACTGTACATATGGATGATATGGAGAAGAAAGCATGGCAGTCTTTCGTGGCGCTCATCAAACATTTTTTTGGGAATAAAAAAGCCGAAAACTATGTGGAGGTCGTTGAAAATTTTATTGAAAATTATCATCATCTGGGGTGCAACATGAGTGTGAAACTGTATTTTTTAAACAGTCATCTTGACAAATTTCCTGTCAATTTTGGAAATGTTAGTGATGAACAGGATGAACGTTTCAATCAGGATTTAAAAGAGATGGAGAGACGTTATCAAGGAAGATGGGATACTCACATGATGACTACTTGGGAATGGTGCACTCCAGAAGATCTTACAAACGACCATTTAATACTTAAATTATTTTGTATTTTTATTTTAACACTCCAATGCATTAAAATGTAATAAAAACTCATTTCTTTCTTTCACTATAAATAAAATTTTAAGAATATTTTCTAATTATTTAGTATTGTTTGCCAAATTTGTACCAATTACAGTATCGACGTATAAAATTAAACGATAGAAGCATTATTTGGCCGAAAATATGTATTTGTTGTAGAGCAAAAATCTGATGTGATACGCAAAAACTGATGTGATATTTGAGTTCAGCAGCACCAAATTAGTAAGAAACAAGTCTTAGATGTAAGTCAGCAAAAACTGTGTTGACCAGTGTTATCGTTCGTGATAACAGATCTTAGATATTTGAATTCTTTGACTTTGTTAAGATTCAAAATATTACATTATTTCTGAGAAATCTTGTTTAATAAAGCTATCGTCTAAAATTACTATTGAAGCTTGCAAGAAAATTCTTAATATTATTGTTTAGAGTCATTTATATAATGACAAAATTGTAGCTGTGTGGGGTCGATCCCCGTACGTAAATGGCTGGGAAAATATCTTTCTTTTATCTTTTGTCATGATATTTTATCTTTGTTTCTTTATCTTGTAGTTGCATTTGTGTTTTGCACGCGATTCTGCTGTCTGGTATCTTGAAATACATGTTTTTATTTGATACATAATCTTTTTGTTGACGAGTGGTTACAGAATGAGTCCATTATCAAAAAGTTAGCGGGTTTAAATAAGTACATTGAACATTGTTGAAACTAAAACAAGGTCGTAAAAATATGTTTTATTTTGGTCTGGTTAATGTTTTGTTAACGTTTAAAACCAGTATGAATCAAAATTAACTTTAACATTTTCTTTTGCATGACATACGAGGTCTGTTCAAAAAGTATCGCGAATTTTGTGTTTTTTCAAAAATTATTTATTTATTCATGAATATCTATTTTGTCCCCTTCAAAGTAATCTCCACCAGATATTATACACTTGTGCCAACGTTTTTTCCAATCCTCGAAGCACTTGAAAAAATCATTTTTTGTGATCTTGTTCAGCTCCTCCTTCGATGCCGTCTTTATCTCCTCACTCGTAGCGTAGCTTCGTCCTTTCATGTTTCGGGAACAAGAAAAAGTCACAGGGGGGCAGATCTGGGAAATACGGTGGCTGCGGCATTATTAGTGTGTTATTTTTGGCCAAAAATTCGCGCACAAGCAACAATGTGCGGGCGGCGACCCATCTCATGCCCAAATCATTGTTAAAAAACGAATGGCACGAGCCAATAGATATGTTTAGATCCTCAGCAACTTCTTTAATTCGACGATTGACCAATACTATTTTCTTCACTTCATCAATGTTTTCTGTTGTTGACGTGCTCGGGCGTCCGGCACGCTCTTCGTCGTTCACATCTTCTCGGCCCTCTGAGAACATTTTGTACCACCGATAAACGTTGCTTCGGTCCAAAGTAGCTTCACCATATGCCACATTCGGAATGCGTCCGCGCATTTAATTTTGTTTTTCACACAAAATTTGATACAGATTCTTTGATCCATTTTTTGGTATAGGCAAAAATCGAAGACGAGCCAAAACACGTGCAAGCAAAGCAACTGTCAAAAATTAACTGAACATTCAAAATAGCCGAACTTGTCGGCATAAGTGAGAGACATGAGTACCAACATAACGCCACAAAAATCGAATATACGTAACCCGCGGAAATTCAAAATTCGCGATACTTTTTGAACAGACCTCGTATGTGACATACCAGGTAAAAATACTAAGTTTACTATATTCAGTTTTTTAAATACATTAAGAAAATCAACTGTGACTACCACAAAATCGATCGTCACCACAAAGTACTTAAACTGAAGTCTAGTTTTGATAGTATCGAGTCCCCAGAAAGACGTGAGCAACGCAGTATCATCTGCGTATAAAGTGATTTGATACGTGATTTATTTTCGGGATGTCATTGATGAAGATATTAAATAGAAGTGGTGCAAGGACTGCTCCTTGGCCAACACCTTTGAGAATCTATTAAATGATTTAATAACTAAAATTAAGTATGAAGGAAATCTGTGATCGTTAAAGTAAATTACAAATAGTAATAACATAACCAAAATTCTAACAATGGTATATGAGACATATGGAAAGCTGACAGTTAACAGATCAACTGTATAGAAAATATAACCATATGTTAAGAATAAAAGATGTATAAATACTTCAGCATATCACATCATATGCTAAATAATATCTTATTACTAAATTTACCGTTTAACACCTGTGTATGGACGATAAAATATATTTAATATAATTTAAAAATAAACATAACATTATCATTATAATTGATTAATAGTAAGAATTCAGGGATATAAATTCAAAAATAGTTCACAAGATTAGCTTATGTCGATAGTATGATATAGTTTATGTTGCAAACATAAATATAGCATTATTTATATTATAAATTCAATTTATGGCACACAAGCAATATAAATTTAATAAGTTATGCAGTAAAGTTTGGTATTTTGTAAACTTGTCATAAATTCCACTAATGAGAATATGGAGTTTTTAAAATTTGGTTCGTGGAATTTTAATTTGGATATGCTTTTAGTCATAAATTTAATTTTAAAATATCAAAGTCGATATAGTACTGTTCAGAAAATAATTTTGAATTACGCACCAACGGGGATATTTAGTGATATGTGGTTGGCAGCATTACGTTGTGCGCATTACGTTACATTTTTGTGATATTGTTATTTGAATCCAACGTGTTTAAGTGTTAGTGGCAATTTTTAAAATGTGCGAATGTTGCCTGAATGTTTCATCGTCATTGGTTTGTTCAAGGAGTTGCCAACAAACGTCCACTTGATTTTCTTTCTTTTCTTCGGTTATCAAACGAGGAACAAATTTTGCTGTAGCTAGATACATGTTCAATATTTCAGTCAAAATTTCATGGCATGACCCAGTTGAGATGCTAACCTCTTCTGCAATTTCTCTGGCAGTCAATCGGCAATTTGCACGCACCAGGTCGTTGATTTTCTGAACGTGGGAGTCATCAGTTGAAGTCGAAGGCCTTCCTGGTCGAGGATTATCTTTAATTGACTGACGACCACTTTTAAATCGTGAAAACCATTTGTTACATTGCGTACGACTCAGGGCATCATCTCCATAAGGTTGTTTCAAAAGTTGAAACATTTCTGTGAATGTTTTCTCCAGTTTCACGCAAAATTTTACGTTGCATCGTTGCTCCAGAAAATCGCACATTTCAAAAATCGCCAGTAACACTTAAACACGAAAATTTAATCCAGGCAATTCGTAGCTTCTACACAACCACCAGAAATTACATGACATTCTAGAAAATCAAGAAATATGGAAATAAACCACAGTAAAACCAAGGTAATGGTCATTGGTAAAGAGGAAGTTCAGATAAATTTAACTCTGGACGCAGTGAAAATTGAACAGGTCAACAGCTTTAAGTATTTAGGAGTCATATTAGAGAGCAAAGAAGGATACGAAGAAGAAATCAACAGTAGAATTAAAAATTCAGCAAATGTATTCCAGGCCCTGAATAAAATCATAATAAATAAGAAAGAAATAGGTAACAACACAAAACTCCTAGTATACAAAACGATTTACCTACCCACATTAACGTATGGTTGCGATTCCTGGGTACTTTCCGATCGGCTCAAGAGCAAAGATCAAGCTGCAGAAATTAAATTTTTAAGAGTTAAGGTTGTCACTAAAATTGATAGAATAAGAAGTGAAACAATACGAGAAGAACTACAGATAGAAGCAGTAGAAAAAACAATAAACAGACAGAAATTATGATGGTATGGACATATCACAAGAATGAAGCAAGAAAGATCGACAAAAAATATATGGCTAGCTGGAACTTCAGGTAGCAGACCAAGAGGAAGACCTCATAAAACATGGAACCAAACCGTGTCACACATCCTAGATAAGAAAGGACTGACATGGAAATAAGCAGAAAATAAGGCTCACAATAAGACAGAGGAACTTCATAAAAGGATTAGACTGAGCAGAACAACCTCTACACCCAAAGATATAGGTTTCTGACTATATATGTATATATATACATTGCTTCCAAGCCACTGCTGCTCAGCCTTCGCATTATGAGCTAGCACTAAATCTTGTTGGAAGCTCCAGTGATAACTAGCTTGTTGTTGTTCTTTAATTATTGACTTCAGCTCGGTTTTCTAGAAGACTTCAACCGACGTGTCTATCTCTTTCTAGTAAAAATGAAGCATAGTGGTACTTCATAGCTCCCGCACCATCAAATAATAACTGAAGCAGAGTAATGGTCCCTCTGGATTGTCGGTGCTTTTTCACAAGCTTCTCGTGAACTTGTAGCATACACCATGTCGTTCTGGTGGTTAAAAGCCTCTCAATATTAAAAATCTTTTGAAAAAATCCTTCGCAATTCTATTAACGAATTGCCACAGAGTCTTAAGCGCTGTGTAACGGCCAGATTATCGTTACTTTGTGGTTACAGTCTGATTTTTTTCAATGGTTCAATTTTAGGTTTTGAGTATAGTGCTAAAATATTTACTTTTCAACCTTTCAGTAATACAATTAATCAAAAAGATGCAATCTTAATGCCCACATAAAAAATTGACAGTACGTTTTAAGTCGTGTATGCAACGATTATATCTAAAAATAACAGTTTTATTTCATTCTCCCACGTTGTCTGTGAGATAAACAAAATATAAATAATACGTAGGCAGTAACTAATTGATAAACAAACATATATTACTTAAAATTTTCAAGTTTAAGGCTAGAATTACGTAATAGTTTGTTGATTTTTCCGTTGGCTGAAGGATGAATCTTCTACTTGTAATGATTAGAATGGTAATTCTTATTTCCTTTATTAAACACACTTTATTGCTCTCACGTTTTTTATACTTCCTTTTAACAGAAGATGTAGGAAACAGATGTAATAACTGTTGACATCAATAGCACGAAAAAGACAAGATTTTCACAGCTTAAGCGGAGGTACAACAATACAGTTCTTTGTTTCTTATACAAAACTGACAATTTGAAATAAAATTACCAATCTACACATCAAAATATTCAGCGAATACACTCTACACTGTAGATTGTAGTGTGTAATGTTCAGATATTTTATTTTACTACTATAGGACAGTCGGCGAATCAGTGCAGTTGCGTCACTGGAAACATCACAAGTTTTTGTGACTTCATGTTTAGTCATGACGGTCGAAACTGTCCTACTTTTTTATTCAAATATACAAATGACGGCTGGGGCAGGTTTTAATTCCATTTAACTATATGAACACTAGTATAAACTGTCCTATCAGGAACATACCAAACACAGTAACTGTCCTATTATAAACAAAAATCTAAAAAAGTGACATTTTGGGTACATCTCATTGTACAAAACTGTCCGCGAACGTGTTAAAGTCGACACTATTATTAACTAATTTCATCCTTGACGACCTGATATGTTGGCTTCTTACACTTATTAAATACCTACAAAATCCTGAAATGTGTGAAAATACACACTTCATAATAATTTTTTCTTTTGTTTTGCGGTAATTTTGTAACATATCCCATAATTGAAGACGCCAAGGTTTTAAGTTGCACAAGGTTAAAAAAGTTGCACTATATTTGTGCAATTAAATAATTATAAGTGAATATATTTTTTTGTCTGTTTATACCTACATATTACACTGCATGAAAGAATCCTACATGATTCAATTAATAAATAATTATCGTATAGGAAAGCTGTAACACGCCTCGGGTACTCCAATAAATAATTCCAAAAGAAATAATTTTAATTTGTTTCAATCTATGGTTTAATAATATATACGGAGAGTAAGAGGAGGCGTTAATAGCCTATAATGTTGAACACTTGTCGTTTTAAACAGTGGCTCTCAACCAGTGGGCTTCATTTTTGAGACCTAAAATCTTCTAAAGATTGTGTTTAAAAGGTTTCGTTGATAAAATCAAGAAATTCTTATACTATATTGGACTCAACAATGGTCGATGGCCGCGCTGCGCTCGCTGTAAATCAGCTGATCGAAACGAGTACTGTGAAAGCTTTCCTTATTTGTTTACATGTTAAATCATTAATTTACAATGAATAATAAAAAGCTATACCTCGTCTATCAGAAACAACTCTGCAGGTACGTATATAAAATTATGTAACAAAGAAGCAGCAGCAGATGTCGCACTAAAAATTATAATTATATAACTGTATAATATATACCTATATAATAATAAAATACTATATATATATATATAGGTTTTAATTTGTGTCTTAGCTTTCAGCTGGTCTGCGAAATATTTATCCTATTTTTACCGATCCGCGGGGGCAAAAAGGTTGAAGAACACTGGTCTATAGGTACCTGCAATACCTATAGATTGTTTATGGAACGCGTTACGGATTGCACATAATTGAACCAATAGTTTACAACTAAAGCAAGAGGTCTACAAGAAGCAAAATAGAGAAAATTTCCTGTCGAATCATATCTTTGACTTGTGGAACTCTTTCTCCGAAGATATTATTCTCGCTCCGACAATTAATTTCTTCAAGGCCAAGATTTCGTCCATGTTTGAATGAGAAATTTGTGTATTTTCTTCGTTTACATAATTTTCTGTAACACGGCATCTTATGAGTAATGAGACATATTTAAATATGATTCGTAAACGATTCAGTCCATTTCTAATGGAACTAATTCGATATATTCAGATTCCAGTATCTTCTCATGAATGTCACAATTTGCAAAAGGTTGAATTTGATTTGCAAAAGGTTGAATATAATTTTCAGAAGGATGAATTTGATTTGAAAAAGGATGATTTTGATTTGCAAAAGGATCAATTTGATTTGCATACGGATGAATTTGGAGAACAAAACCTGTAACAGTTAGTTGTGGCAGATGTATTACTCCTTCAAAAAACTTTCCAAGAATAATATATGTTAATTTTATAGTGTACTAAATTCCATGCAACAAATATGAAACTTTGAGTAAATGTTAAATTAAACTCTATGCAATTTTCCACATTAAAAAGCTATAAAGCTATATATTGCAGGTGAGTGTACTTTAAGAGTAGCCTACGCTACATCCATGCCATCTTGAGGCGTATGTACCAGTCCTCTACCTCTACCAGTCTCTACCTGTATATGATAAATATACCCATACATTTTAATGTATTTTACGCAGAGATGCGAACGGTGCGTCAAGACACCGCGTGTTAATGTCAAAGCTTAAATGAATCAACATAGCTGCCGTTGGAATTTTTTAAATACAGAGGCAATTTTATTTATCACAAACAAAATAAATTATCATAAATCTTTAAATATATAAAATGGAACGTCTGTCTGGCCGTCTGTATGTTATCTTAAAACTCGAGAACAGCAGAACTGATTTTTATGCGGTTTTATATTACTTATTTATCGGTAAAGATTATAAACTATATATGAGCACGGTAAGATAGCAGGATTCTGAACAAATGTGAAAATAAATAGCAAAAATCTTTCTTGCGGCAGATATTGTAACGACAGCTAAACTGTCAAAGATACATATATACAGGGTTTAATTTAAGTGTGCCACCATTGCTATCCCGAGAACTATAAGAGTTACGAGGTTGGTTAAATTAGCAAAGAAATACCATTTTGCAAGTCTATTACAAAACTATTAACAAAAAAATTTTATAATCAGTGGATCTCCAAATATGGAACCCAACTTTTTTATTATAAATGAGAACATATTTTTTTAAAATATTTTTGTTCGGAAGGGAATTTTATTCTGAATACACAGTTTAGTACCCTTACATCACAAAAATATTGAGAAAAATGTATATTAAATTGACATTAATTTAAATCAAATCGCACAGGAATCAGCGTGTTATGAATGAAACAAATGAACAAATCAATCAATCTTGCCTTTAGCAGTAGTTAGAAATGTATACTTTCAATAAGATCACAAGATGACTATACAAAAGTGTATTTTAACAATTATTAAACAAAAACCATTTTATTTATTAATATTTTCTCTACTTTTTTTAATGTATTCGATAGAAATATATATGTTTAATCACGTTTGACATTTATTTGTTTACTTGTTTTAATGTTTAGGTATGTAACCCGACATAAATGAAATCGTACAAAAAAAGTTTACTCCACTGCCGATTTGGAGACAATTCACTGACTATTTGACGTTATTTCACTAATATCAGATTTTTTTTTTTTTCGGTAATTTTTATTATGTATAATTACAAAATATAATTTCCATCATTATTTATTACGGCTTCCCAACGTTTTACTAATTTTTCGATACCCTCTCTATAGAAGTTTTCTGGTTTTTAATAACTGATCAAGTGATTTTATGCATCAGTGATATTTCGAAATTTTTTATCTCTGAATGTATGCTCTATTTAACTAAATAGGTGAAAATCTGAAGGCGCGAGGTCGGGTGAATACGGTGGATGTGGAATAATATCCCAGTTTAAGTCCTGGTTTTTTCCCAGGTTATTTATGTAGTGTGAAGATGAGCATTTTCATGATGAAAAATTATTCCATTTTGATTAAATAAATTTGGAAGTTTTAGATTTAGTTTCAACAAATAGAGAGACTTATTATTACTTTTGACTGTCAGTTTAACACACTATTTGGGAAACTTAAAGATGATCAATCTTAATTCTTTAATCACTTTCTTATGAATAATAACATTAGATTTCCTCGTAGAATGTTTAGAAAATAGTATTAAGCACCAAGATACTAACAATGAAAAAAATAATATGCCAGCCCAGCATCGCCTTCGCCGAGATCAACGCCGGCTCCATTTACCGGTGCCGGCAGTCGCATCAGCAAATCTGCCAGGCCAGGTTATGTGGGAATGCGTCCATTTGAGTACATTAATTTTACTACAAAAAAATTGGTTGATATTTATTTAATTTTGCTCCAGAACCATGGATAAACCATAATAATTATTTATATATTTTCATTTTCGACGAAAATTATAACGAAGCCAAGGTTTATAAGGGGCTACAAGGCTAACTAATGGTCCGAATGGAATAATTGCGATGAAGACGTTTGAATATTTACCACAAAAATTTGATTATTTGCCACTTTATTCTACTTGGCCTAACAAAATCCGCTCATTATGATCAATATTGGCGTTGTATTTTAGTGTTTTGCGACTTGTATCGGTTTCTCTAATACACTAACCTTATCTGACAATGATTAAACATTATTACTATTATGTTTCATCTTTAAAATATGTAATTAGATTTGAACAAGCACTGAAAGTTTCTCTATCATACATGATCCCCTCAAGGGTTACGTAAAATTTTACGTTCTCTCGTCATGTCCACCGATGTTATCATTTCCTTGTTTTGACAATACATTTTTTATTGCAACACATAAAACGTGCACATGAACATATGTTTTTTAATATTAATTGCCCAACAAAATAATACAAAGATATTCAAACTAATTGCATTGATTGACAGAAACTTTAAGATTATATTAACTGATAAAAAATATATTAGAAAGAACTATTACATTGCAAAAATAAAAAGACCAGTATTTTAATACCAGCTTTCTAAGTGCAAAAATATATGAACATATTTTTTAACCTTTTACTAATATGTAATAATAAAATTTTGTAAAATATTCTCACGGGTATAATTTTCTAATAATAATAAATGAAAATAAATTAATTAAGTACATTTGTAATTGAATAAATTGAAAACCGGAAGCAATTACAATCGGTTATATCCATGTGTTTAACTCTGCCATCCATAACCGAATGCCATATGTGGAGAGCAACTAGATAACTATAATTATATGAAAGTATTGGAAGCGACACACGGCAACTCTGTAATTGCCTATATATCAACATATCACTCCTGTAATTATGCCTAGAAGCATAGGCATCAGGTATTTCACACGGGGACACTGTCCAAATACTGGAATTATGCAATTTAGCTACAAAGCTACGGAACAAATTTCGGAAGACAATAACTTCAATGAGCAACGGAATACGCACATAGTTACATTCAGGAAATCTTTAGTTTGACCAGAGTTGGCCATTAATACCCTTTTCACACTAGATCTTTAAGACGAGTGAACTTAAAGTTCACCGATGTTTAAGATCGGTATGCTTTCACACTTGATGTTTAAATCTCTGGTGCTGTCATCAGCTACAGTAATTTTGTCCTTAAGTTACCGTCATGAAATTACCAGTTTTGAACTGTCTGCGCAGACGCACATTTTGAATTATTATAAACAATTAAGGATATTTCATTTCATTCTACAATAAAGGCACTACAATAAAGAATATATTACACCTGTATTAACATGTAAGTCGATACATTTTATCTCAATTATTGTAGCTCTGTATTTTATTAAACACATTATTAAAATAAATAATTTTATTATAACAATAAGTATAAACTTCTTATAACGTCGATATAATACAGTATTCTTGTTTATGATAATATAAAATGTTGACAGCACAAATTCAAGGAGTATTTTTTTATAATAGAAATTAAGTTGGCAATGCGGACGAAGTTTAAGACGCAGATCTCTGTCTTAAACATCGCTTGTATTTAAACGAGATCGTACGGTTTCACATTAGCGTTTAAAGATACATTCACTTTAATATCCGATCTTAAAGATCTAGTGTGAAAAGGGTATTAGAGGCATTATTCCACGATATGTTGTATTGTCTGCTTTGTGACGCCACAATCGGATTGTGGATATGCTCTGCCATATTCATAAATCGAGTCCGCACATCGAGAGTGATCTGTCTTAATTCTAATATTTTAGGGGTAAATCGAAGCCTGGTGGTTTAACTCATGTATATTGTAATTCCCTTTTCACACTAGAACTTAAAAATAGGTGAAATTAAACCCATATCCATCCACCAATGTTTAAATCGTAGGTGCTGTCATCTTCTTTCATAATTTTATTTTTAAGTTGGCATCACGAAGTTACCTGTTTTCAATTATCTGCGCAGACGCACATTTTGAATTATTATTAAACACATATGGATATTTGATTCCATTCTACAATAAAGATGCTACTATAAAGAATATATTTAACTTTCAAGTCGATACGTTTTTACCTTAATTATTGTACAATAGCTCTGTATTGTATTAAATATATTATTAAAATAACTAATTAAATAACTAATTTAATTATTACAATAAGTATAAATTTCTTATAACTTCGATATAATACAGTATTCTTATCTATGATGATATAAAATGTTAGCAGCACAAATTCAAACGGTATTAAAATAGTATATTATTATACGAATTTTATTAGACGATATATTGCCACACGAGTTGTTTGGTGTACGACGAGCGAAGCGAGAAGTGCGCCAAAGTAACAAGTGTGACAATACTTTGTATAAAACGAGCATAATATACTATTTTTTATACTTTGCATCACTTATTTTATAGAAATTTAAAAATTTCATTTATAATAAATATCGGAATACAATCTAGTGATTATCGTGAAATGCGGTCGCCGTAGCAACAATGTATAATAAAACAATTTCTGTGATAACACAACACAACAGTAATTTGACAGATGTAAAACAACAAACTTTCTTTTTGAATTTTGTTAATAATAATATTATAAAATAATCATCTGACATTGAAATACTTAAAAATTGTATTAAATAAACATTTTAAAATATTTGAGATTATTAATGACACGCCGTAGACGAGTAGTAATTCTGCCAATCTCTCAAAAAAAAAGTCACCAAAAACAGTTTAACAATAGCTCCTATTGTTAAACTGTTTTTAGTGTAACAATGATATTATTGTGAACGCAATGTATAAAAATGATGTTGGTAATGCGTACCACGTGATGTAACTTTAAGACAGAAATCTCTGTTTTAAGTGAGGTTGTATTAAAGTGAGGTCACGTGCATTTACCCTACCACTTAAGGTCAGCCTAACTTAAACATCCTATCTTTAAATTCTAGTGTGAAAAGGGTGTAAAATAAGGACATGGGCGCATTCTCTTCCCATTCTCTACTCGAAGAGTCTGTAAGGTTGAAACTGTTTTCTTAACCATGACAAAAGAGAAACATAACAAAATGGTATCATTCAACAACCTTCTATCAATTAGAATAACTTTAGCAATATATTTGTACGAATGATTTAAGATTTAGCATTTTGCAACTTTCCTTTCTCCATCAATAAATTTGTAAGATCTTACTACTACATCTTTTCGTGTCAAATTATAAGTCTCAAGCTATAATTTAACAACATACAATTCCCAAATCATCAATACGCTTCCAAAATCACTTTCAAAACCATTTATAAAATATATCAGTCACGAACAATAGAGCTATTCAAGCAAGAACGATCGTTAGAAAAAGGAGTTACTTGCCAGTTTTTATATTATAGTTGTTAGAATGCAACAGTTTTTAACTATAGTGAAAAACCTAAGAAAATATTGTTTTGTTTTAGTTCGATTTTTAAGGAAATAATGATGTATGAAAAAATTGTTATGGTACATTACTTTCGGTTGTATTGAAATAAGTTTACTATTATAGATTGATCACGTCTTTGATTAAAAAAGGAATCTTGTGTCTTGTGTGGTATCGTGGACGACTTGTGTTCAGTGCTTGGGGGGGGGGGACTCAAAAAGTCTGTTTTAACAAACTTAAAACCTTAAATTCCTCAAAATATTCTTTAGAATAATGGTAATCAATAGTGTATCGATGTTTAATATTTTTCAGATATCGATGATTTTGATAGATCGATCGATTTTATTGACAATGATATTACGAGATCGTTGTTATTGGACTGTCGGTTCGATGATTTTATCCTCGATTTTTTCACTAAAAAATAAATATAAACTATTAAATAAGCCTAATAGTTGCTGTACAGGATGTTTTGGTATCTGTTTAAAGCCGCATTCAGAGCTCTTAAATCAATACTCTGTTTACTGTCACTACAAAGTTTGTCATATGGTAAGACGTGAAACCGTTCAGACCTCTAAATTTAATGTTCATTGTTGATTGTGGATAATTTTCAAAACTTATAGCTAGTGAGATGTTTTAATGAGACAGACATATAAATACATTGGCTATCTCAGTCTATCAGTGACACCGTAGTTATCGTATGCATTTACATAACCTAACAGAATGTTATCAGTAACAAATCTTGCTCAAAATTACAAAGACGGACAGTAAATATGATCAATTTAGGTAATTAGGTTAAGTTTAGTTAGTTAAAATCTAAGACAACAGATTATAAAAACGATGTAGTTTTTCAACATAATCTCCATTTAACTGAATACATTTATCCCAACGATAAACTAATTTTTTTTAAGCCGTCCTCAAGTATCAGACCTATTGGCACGGCGAAACCTTGCTAACGCCCAAACAATCATGCAAGATGTCATGAACTTGTCGTGTACCTATCCCTAGGCGCACACTAATTTGACGAATAGTCATTCGCCTGTCCTCTTTCAGTAGGTCTTCGACGGCAGTAATGTTTCTTTCATTTACCGACGTGCTTGGGCTCCCACTGCGTGGATCGTCTTCTAGTGATGTTCTACCGGTTTTAAAACGATCGATCCACCGATAAACAGTACTTTTGGATTCTGCAGACTCACCAAATACTTCTTGCAAACGCTGAATAATTTCTGATATTTTCACACCTTCTTTCCACAAAAAGAAAATTATTGCTCTTTGAGATTTTGCTGCGTCTTCCATGGTTACAAAAACAGTGCTATGAAAACGTGTCTATATCAGTCGAACACCTAAATCAGACTGAACAATATTGCACTAGATAGTTGCATAAACATGTCAAGACTTGTCTGGCACCATTAACATTGCCTATAAGTTTTGCGTAATTTAATTATAGCACAATTCCCAGAATTTAGGAAACATCCCTCGTAAAATCATTCATGTGAGATTTTATAAAAAATATTCATTCAACACTGGCAATATATTTAGTTTATTTAGTTATTTTTTATTATTTTTTTTAATATACAATGTTTAATTTGTCGGCCTTGATAGCGTAGAGGTAGCTCTACTGCTTCACGAGCTAAAGGTCCTGAGTTCGAATCCTGGCCAAGGCATGGATGAGCCACAGTGTAATTGGAACTTAGATCCTGTTATGTGGTTAAAAAAAAACTTAACACATAAATATCATGACCTACACGGATAGGAGGAGGAAAAGAGGTCCAAGTATATGGACCTCTTGTCCGAGCTTAGAAAGCTGTATCCCGGGTATAAAGTTAAGCTTGTAGTCCTGATAGTTGATGTTTTGGGTGGCATGAAAGCCTCCTATCGAAGGGAAATCGAGTCCATTCCCGCCTGTAGATCTTCTGCCAACTCTTTGATCTGCAGGATGCAGAAAGCAGTGCTGCTCGGGTCGCTCCGCATTGTGCGGGCACTGGATCTGGCGTAATTTCCGCGGCTGCATATCGCCAGGGTTTGGGATGCAGTCGTGTGTATTTAGCTCCACTAGTCTCTAGTATGACGCGGCTCAAAAGGTTGCTGAAGTTTGAGATTAGTGGACGCTTGTCAAGACCTGACAAACCCCATAATAAATGTATCTTTATTTAACATATTAAGATCTTTAAATTGGTACATTTATAAAGTAGATGGAATAAGAGATTAAACCCCAAATAGAAAAAGCACAAATATAAACAGAAATATTAATTTAATAAATAATAGCTGTAAAGCTAAAACAATTAGTAGATATACCAGTTATTACTATGCTGGGGAAACACCACATATACCACAAAGGTATGTGCGTGGTATCAATGTAAATGGATTTTCAGTAGTGAGCGATCCTATGTATATATTATATATTAGTAATTTTAATATTTATATACATGCTAAAGTAAAAATAAAAGAAGTGCAATGTTTTTACAAAATATAGTTATATCTAGTTCTATTTTTGTTAGCTGGTTAATCAATTTTTTGGCAATTTTGATTACATTATTTTGTTGAATATTAATCTGTGTAATGTAATGTCGTGAAGCAAAATTATGCAATTTACTGTAGATTTTTGGTACAAAATAATTAAAACTCCTCTGTCCTATCGTTTTAATTGCTTTGTAAGGCAATGCTTGCCCAGAATTTCTAGTAGCATAGGGATGTTGTATATGTAAGATATGAGCCTTGCTTTTATTAATATGTCTTATTATTGATACCACAAACAACTGTTTTATATTCATTAATTTAGATTCAGAAAATAACCTATCTGTAGGGAAATATAATTGTTTTTTCAGTATTATTTTAATTATCATTTTCTGTATTATTGCTAATCTTAACATATGACAGTTTACCGCTCCACCCCAAGCTATTAGCCCATAAGGATGAATGGATATATTTCCTATCTATTCAAGAGACATCTGATTTTTTCCAGAAGTCTATTTTCGTGGCCAGAATTCTTTTTGCGATTCGTATTCTTAGAGTTCATATTTCTCTTCCATGCCTTGCTAGAATTCAACATCAAAAGAAATAATTCCTCTAAGTACAAAATGAAAATATAATCATGTACAATTTAAATTTTTTCCTTTCATAAAGGTTGTTGTAACAATTGAAAATGATTTCCTTATAACGGAATGGTACAGAGCCGATAGACATTATATGTCATTTGTGGCAAATAACACATAATACCTATACGCACGAAGTTAAAGTGCACTTGTATCTTCAAGTGCACACGTCCACGATTCTCAATCGTAAAACCATGCCCTGCCAATGCTCGAGTCATTATATAATTACGTGCATATTATGTGTGACTGCACGTACAAAATGTCTTCCTGAAGAATTAGACAAAGAGATTGATGGAAAATAAAATGGTCAACAGTAATATAGTTACATATATACCTCTATTATTTCTGTTTGCAATTGGTGCAGTTATGTGAGCAGTTAATAACTGCAACCGAGGACTGCAAGGGGTTCACATACCAAATGTCAATAGTTACCGGTGTCAAACAGGGTTGTGTACTATCACCTCTACTATTTCTGCTCGCAATTGAGGCATTTAGCTAAAATCGGAATCAATGCTTTTTGATCTAAATTTAAAAATGCGGAAACCGTTATTTTGGACGTTTGCCATTGCTGATAGTACTAGGCTAGAATAGTACAATATAAAGAGTATTAGTATCAAAAAGATATAATACTTCATGAGTTATATAAAATATTTTCGGACGTTTCGGAAACTGTTCAACAATCTGTTTCCGTCTTCAGCGATCACGAGAAGTGATAAACATTTCAATTTACTTCGAGTTTTTATACCGGATATTGTAAGAGTGGGACCAGGTTATAGGTGTGTTGCTATTGGTTGAGTGGTTGGGGTTTAGGATAGATTTATTATAAATTTACTATTTAGTAGACAAAAAATGTGTCTACTCTATTCCTTGCCAGTGAGGGAAACAATACATTGGCGAGACTTGCAGACCTTTGTATGTGAGGTTCAACGAGCATAAGAAAAAAGTTCAGCAGGGCGATATTTACAGTTCCAAACTAGCTGAACATGCTTAGGAAAATGAACACAATTTCCAATGGAAAGATGCTAAACCCTTAATGTATGAGGAAAACAAGTGTTGTAATAGATACATTTAAAAAAATATCTAGATACAGATACAGATACCTAAAAAAAATATATATCTAGATATATATACTTGTCAACATTTTCGTATCTAGATACAGTTATATACTTTTGAAAAAATACTGAAAAATGAAAATACCATATAAAACGTGTTTAAGAAATTCATTTTTACTGAAATAGTAAGCTAACAATTAACAATGCATTATAATTAAACAAACAGTGCATATTATTCGGTATTATACAGGCTGTTCAAAAATAACGGTGACGTCACAAAAAGCTCATTAAATTCAAAGTAAATCACTATTCTACGGCTACGGAATAATTTTGTACTAGTAACGTATGTATTTTATATTATGTTATGTCATATGTACTAACGTTTAAAACTGATGTTAGTCTTATAGATACGCAGCTATGTTCTTGTTGAGGGGATGTTTATTTAAATCAAATTTTAGCCCTAATTTTTGATCACGAATAAAAAATTACTGATAAGAAATATGTGATTTTGTTTCTACTTTCCATACAAGTTTAATTTATAAACAAAATTTCAGTTGACATTCTGACGCTTACAAATTAAATTTATATGATATCAAAAAAATAATGTTTTTCTACGTGTTTTAGGAAACACACCTACTTGTCTTACTAATTTCAATTAGGCAATGAATTTAATATCCACACTAGCATGGCCGGCCAGTGATGAAATGCCTCAAAAATATGATCAAAGTGTTCTTTAAATCACTGGATACTTTTGAAGGGCCTTAGTTTGTCTTGCCCAAGGCTTCAGAAAACCACGGTCCACTGTCAAACCAATTTTGTGGATATAATTTTTCATATAGTTTTAGTAAATTGGTCATCAAAATAGCAACAATATTTATTCAAAAACTTAGTTTTCATTAATAATGACCTATTTTCCTTAAGTATTGCATATAAAATCTTCTATTTTATGGCCGTTCAAAAGCTACGAAAAGCTGAGAATAACTTTTTTTTTGACATTCCATATAAATTCCATGTAAACGTTAGAATTTCATTTGCTTTCTACATTTTGTTTATACCAAAAATAAAATATTCAATATGACAATTTATAATTAAACTATTATATCAGTTCGGTATCACGGTATAAAAATTAAGTAACGAGCAAACATATTTCAAAAAGTTTCTAATTTGTATCTAGATACTTGTATCTAGATACATTACAACGCTGATGGCCGGTCCTCCCCTTCTTCTTTCCCATACACCATGTCTTAAAAAACTCTGATACTGAATTGCTCCCTCTGTTCTATTACAGTTAGATTGACGTTAAAAGCATATATACATGTTGATATTTACATATTAAGAGTTTGTAAAGTGAGGATCTTTTGAAGAATGCGGAATACTGGTGGCCAAGTATGATTATAGCGGAATAGTCATAATAGCAATTAATAGAAGAGTAATGTCGTTAATGTTTGCTTAATGCTACATTACAAGACGGCTACTTTCATCTAACCAATTCATAATTAAACACAGAATAAAATGCTAAAACTAAACATCAAATCTGTTAAGTCTTCCAACAAGTTGATAATGCTACAAAACCATTCGATAGTCAATTTGTTACAGGGATTTGAACCTGGAACCTTTAGGACAAGGATACGTTGCATCTATATGGGCTGGTTAAAGTAATTATTAAAAAATACCGGTTATCGTTTTAAAATTAATTCCATACATATTGCGACATGTATGCTTGCGAGCTAATAACTAAGATTTATTATTCAGTTATGCGTTGGTAAAAAAAGATGAACCAACTGACTAATCATTAAAAATGACACTTCTGACATAACTTTGATGATACCACAATCAGATTTAATGGAAAGCTTTGAATTAAATTCTTTATAAAAAGATCAGTTCAATTTATTTGCGGAATTAAAAATATAATAATCCATTATCATCAGTTTGGATTCGATAAGCTTTTCTAGGTCTTGTCCTTTTCAGATTTATTTTCAATCTTGTTCTTAGAGACGCTAGCTCTCCTAAAAACAAATGTATTTATTAAGAAGCCTCACGTACAGATGTTGTGTCCTTACTATTACGGTACATCTCATAAATTACATTACGTATCCCAACTGTTGTTAAATTGTCTAATTACTTTAGAAATGTTGACATCTAATGCAGCAGCAACTCTCTAAAAAGTTAATTAACAATTATTTGTTGAAAAATATTCAAGTGAAAAGACCATACATATAAACACAATTTAATATTTACTCACATCTCTGACACATTTCAAATCCATTAAAGGTCCACCATTATCTCGCTCTCTTTCAAAATAATTAATAAGAGACAAAACCATTCTTTGAGCACGGCTTCTAAGAGCTTTCGGCATTTTTATTACAACAATATTTTATTTAATGAAATATAAAATTTAACCTCACAAAATGTAACGTAATGTATCATTTTCATTTTGGTGTTGGAAGCGTGAAACAAGATATTCAACCAATAGGATCGCTCTATTTTGAAAAAACCCGTACCATGGTGTCGTAGGCGCAGTGTTACAAGCGCGGTGTCGCAAGTTCAGAAATTACAACTCTAGCGCCGGCCGCACCGTCGAAACCATAGAAACAGATATATTTTTTCGGAATGGTGAGATCTTTAGCGAGACACTTATATTAATTTCCTAAAAAAAAAAAAATAAAAAAACGTAAATTGATGTAGCGAAATAGCGACTTTTACAATGCTGTCGGCAGTCATAAAGTTTATTATTATGGATTCGATTTCAAATATCTGGTCTGCAGAAATGTCATGCAGTGGGTATACTAATAATACACCCCCAAGCAGAGGCCAACAGAATCTTCATTCTAAACTGTGATGTCAAGTAAAAAAGATTGTGTATTAAATTCTTTTCTTGTAATTGAAGTAACTGTCTGTGTTTTTTGTGTCTCATTTCTTGCAACAAGTTAAAATAATCTCCCTGTTGCTTTCTGTTTCTATGTATATATGGGACATACCAACCATCGCTTTTCTTCATATCGCAATAAGTCTAAATATGCATAAAAAAGAGCTAGACGTCTCCTTCGATTTGACATATTTAATGAAATTGAATAACCGTTTACTCCAAACACTTGTATAAACTTTTAGATTAGATTTGACTTAGATACACCATGATATTCGAACTTGTAAATATAACACCACGCCTCTCACCCCGGTCGCGCCTTTGACACTACCATGAAAATGATGCATGACATGTAAATGGCAAACCTGACTAAAAACGACTGAACAATACAATCTCAAGCTGGCAACGCGTAATAATCTTACCAACATTAAATAAATAAATGTACTAACTGAGTTATGGATTGATGTTGGTTAAATCAAATCATGACATTGGTGCTTAAATTAACCAAGTGTGACGTCATCTCATATTTATTGTGAATCGAGTTTAGCGTTTTACACTTATTAAATACCTACAAAACCCTGTGTGAAAATTCACACTTCACATCAATTTTTACTATCAATATCGATGGTAAAAGGCTACATTTAAGAGTGGTTCTATCTAGCAGCTGACATCAATTTTCATATAACATCGTTCTAAATAAACATTTTGGAGTTTTAAAACATTGTTATCACAGTTTTAAAGTGTCCCTTTCTCCTATCCATATACTAGAAACTAAGATAAAGTTATATAATAGGTAGATGTATGGTATGGTATGGTATAGCACGCGACTAGTAACATTAGTTCTCAACGTGCTGGGATTACGTGCTTGCCATGTTGAATGCCCTGGCATAATATGGCGGACGGCGGACGAGGGCATGGAAGCAAATCTACCAACGTTGCCCTGCGATAGCCTGGCCTATAAGACCGGTTTCAACCAACACAACACAAAAACTTATTGTTTTAGAAATCGAAAACGGAATAATGCATAAGACAAATTTTATCCTGAAATATTTCGATGGAGAATAAGTGAAATTTCGAATAAATTTAAGTAGAAAAAAAATGTATGTGGATTGTGAATTATCATAGTTTATCTGAATTTTTTTACGTATTTAGTATGTCAATATTTTCTGTAGTAATATGATCAGAATCCACAATCTTTGAAAAATCAATTTCGTTCCTTAATCTTAGAAACGAAGAACTTAATTAGCCGGTCGCTATGGCGTAGTGGTCAGCTCATTTGACTACCAACCATGGGGGCTCGGGTTCAAATCCCGGTTATGGCATGGAAATTTTCTCAAACAAAAATTGTCCTGGCTAATTGCCACAGTAGCAAAGGCCATTAAAAATTAAAAAAAAAAAAAAGAACTTAATTAATACATTACATTAAATTTAACAAAAATAAATATAAAAATCTTTCGTAAAATTTATCGCATCAAAATTTTCTAGAGAACTTTTCGGGTTCACAATGTTTTTCAATGCGTATAGGTCATTATTTTCGCAAGATTTTTATATTAACCTGGTAATAAGATGGAGTACAACATTTTTTGGAAATATTTTTGACAGAAATCACGTCACAAAAATACAAAGATGATAGTTGTATTTTTGTCATTTTTAGCGTTTTGTAGGTATGACCAAAAAACCCTTATACGTCAATTTGTCGTCTGTTTGTCTGTCTGTTCGAAAAAATTGTAGCCAAACGGCTAAACCTAGAGAGTTGAAATTTGGCATGCCTATACAACTCTTTGACCCGCGCATAGTAAAAATACTAAAACATCTAAAACACATATCCCCCTAAAAATATAAACAAATATCTGCTCAACGAAAAAAAAAATTTTTTTTTAATTCTGAGTAGGGTATCAAATGAAAGCCCTTAGTACGTGGATTAACGATCAAAATTTTATTTTGGCAAAATAAATTATTTAGAAGCAATTTTTGCAAATTTGTGCAAAAAAATTTTTGTCCCACACCCTGTAGCCCAGGTGGTTTAAACTAAAAATCTGAACAAATTCTAAGTAATGTACATTTGTGTGAACCGGAATAGTACAACAGGAATTTTTGATCAGAGTATGTTTTCGGAAAATAACGCATATTTTGTGTTTTTTGCTTGACTACGTAAAATATTTATTACCTTATCTAAGACAGTTAAGCAGCATGCTTTGATAGTGTAATCGATAGCATGCTCGCGTTCTAATTTGCAAATTTAAGTTCGCTCCGCTCTCAAGGCAATTTTATTTTTTTTTTGCATTCTTATTTTGTTTAAATTATTTTTTCAAAATTCTAATTATATTTGGGCAAATGTTACATTTAATTTTTAAAAGCGTAAATTTAATAACCAGTGGAAATTGTTGAAATTGAATTAACGAAATCAGAGGGGCGGGGTTATGACTTAAAACAACCAATGGAAGCCATAGGCGCAACTTTCAAAATCTTAATGAACCATGTTACATAAAAAAAAAAAAAATACTGCACATATTTAGAAACCTAAATAATGGTATTAGGCATTTGAATTAAAATTAACAAAAACAAATATTTTAACATAAAATTTGTTTTGGCATCCCAAATAATCATCATTCACTTACTAAATACCTGCGAAACCCTGAAATGTGTGAAAATTCACACTTCACATCAATTTTTACTTAGGTATTCTGCAGTTTCCGTGGATACTAAAAACTTGTATCTTTTATTGTAGTTGGAGTTGTGGATTATTTCCCTTCTGGTCTGTATTTGGATATCTTTTTCCCTTAAAGTTATTTTCTCCAGCATTCTGTATCCTTGTCTTCGTCTGTTTTCTACTTCCATCAGAGAGTAGCCCTTCGTTTCGTAGAAACTCGCGCGTTTTTGTTCCCATTTGTTTTTTTTTTCCTGTCTTCTAACTTCTTTTCTTTGTATTTCTTGCCAGCTATCGAGTGCAAATTCCTTCCAAGGAGTTAGTCTTATCCTTTCTTCGTAGCTGACAGCTCTTCTACCAGCTTCTATGGACACTTTGAACCTTTTCGTTTTTTGCAGGAAGATATAGATGGGTATTACTTTATCTATGCTGAGGAACCATCGCATATATTTATATTGTACTCTTTCTACCCTTTTTTGTTCTCTCCAACCTCATATTTCAGCTCCATATAGCATGATGCTAAGAATTAATTTGTCGAAGAGCAGTCATCTTAATTTGAAGTTACTATTAAATTTTCTTTCTCCAATTCCCCAAACTTGTGTCAGTGCTATATTTGCCTTTCTTATTACTTCCTTGATATGTTCCTGTTCTTGTTCCTTCTTTTGTAGTTCCTTCCTTTTCTAGTTCTACGAAGTAGAACAACAAAAGAGAAACTTCATTGGCAAATGGCGTGCATCTCCACAATTGCGAGCATAGCGGGCAGATATGACATCCAGAATTTAGTCCAAATTTATCAATTTTCATGCAACGTTCGTGAATCCGAATTGTTCTTTACTTAAAGTGTTTATAAGTAATGAATCGCCAGTACATTAAATTATAAATTCTAATAGTACCATTTATGATTGTTTACTTGTTTTTAATAGCTGTTAGCGAACCCTCATAAATATAATTTTTCATTCAATACAAGTTGGCATTTTTCTTTAACAAAGAAATAAACAACATAGCTAGTAGACAGATCATAAAGAGAGACTGGCTGAGACATACACATTCCTAGCACTAGTTTTTCGCACTAAAAACACCTGACAATATCAACAACAGAAAATAAAAGTAGTTTGAACAAATAAGTTCAGGTTATAATTATTATGCCTTGTTCGTATAAATTGTACGTAACGTGTTAAGAATCACTAAGAATATTTAATTTAAATTCTTTCTTCATATATTGAGTTGTCTTCAAGATGGATCATATTTTTATTACCTTGTTTAATTGTTACCATGTTTAAGAAGATATCTTTTAAGGGAATCAGTTGAAGGGAACTTCTGTCAGCAGGGCTGTAGTAGAGGTCACATGGCGGTATACGGCGTATACCTTCTACTTTGTTTCGAATGAATAGAGTATGCCTTGTGCTTCTTAATATTTCAAAGTGTTAAACGAGATTCTATGTGACCATATATATATATATTGGTTCCTACAACTCCTCAAGAGGAGTAAAGGGCTTCTACAAAACATCGCCATCTTTCCGCTTCTGGGCTAAGGTCTTAATTTCACCCCATGTCTTTCCCATATCTTTAATTTCTCTGTCCACTGTTCGCCTCCATGTGAGCTTGGGTCTTCCGACCTTGAGGGTTCCATTGGAACGCTCGTCTCGTGATGTTTTCTATCTCTCGTCTGAGTATATGTCCCATCCACTTCCACTTTCGCAACTGTATTTCTCGTCTTATTTCTGTTTGCTCTGTTTTCTGCCAAAGATCTTTGTTGTTGATTATGTCAGGACAATGGATTCCCATTATCCTTCGTAGATATTTGTTGATAAAAATTTGTAGCTTACTGGTTAACGCTTCATTAACCAGCCTCACAGGCATATAACAGGACAGACTTGACGTTGGTGTTAAATACTCGAAGTTTTGTCTTTCTGCTGATATGTGCAGATGACCAGAATGTGCTCAGCATAGTAAAGGCGAGCTTTGCTTTCTGAATTCTGGCAGCAATATCTTCGCATGTGCCTCCTTGTTCCATGATGATGCTTCCTAGATAGCAGAACCTGGATGTACGCTCAACAGGGATCATATAATTGAAGACTTCGAGTATTTGAGGTGTTGATGCGCAGTTCTTTTGTTTTGCTGACATTTATATCTTGGAACGTATGTGTTGGTTTTTATGATATTAACGTACGAGTGCTATTTGTCTTGTTTACAGCAGTGGTCTTCAAACTTTTTTGAGTCGTGGAACCCTTTACAGTCTAACAATATTCCGTGGAAACAAAAAAAAATTAACATAAGGTTGATACCTATGCAGGGTGACCAGATTTCAGTTGAGATAAACCCTAAGTTTGAAAAAAAAAATGAAAATACAGTATATTTTATTAAATTTTGCTCCCTTCCAAAATATAAATGATGAGCAAAAAAAAAGGTCCTCACCTCCAAAATCCAAGTGATGAGCAAACAAAACTCACCTCCAACATCCAAGTAATGAAGTAATGAGCAAAAAAAAGGTCTTCACCTTAAACTACGCGAGGGGGAAAAGGTATAAGCCGACACCCAAGTAATTTGTATTAAGTTTAAGAAGAAGCTCGTGGAACCCCAGAGTTCCATGGAACACAGTTTGAATATCGCTTTTATAGACTATAGACAATTCCAAAAAGACGATCTGCTTACGGTATGTGATGTAATTGTGTAATTTGCATAAAAGTTCGATGTAACTAAATGCTGTATCATAAACGTTAGCAATCTTGTAGTTAATAGTGTCAGAATTAAATATTGTTTGCCTTACTCGCCCCAGTTTCAAGAAACAGGAAACTGTCATTGAAAATTTTATAAACTTGTGCATTCGACCAAAACAACAATAATGCAAATGTTTAAATAATTAAATAGGTTAAGGTAACATTAAAGTGTTATTTTTTATACAGTTTCTATCGATATGCTTCACTGATTTTTGTATTCTAAATTAAGATAATGGCTAGGGGTCAGTATTAATTTATTTCCAAAAACATTGTGCCACTTTTTGCATAACCAGATTTATCGCAAATTGAAAATTTATGGTCGATTCTGATAAACAAGGTGTCTCTTTACAAATTTAAATCAAAAGAAGAATTGTAGAAAATTATTGTGGACGAATGGTTCAATGTACAATCCGATGTACGTAAAAAAACTTGTGGACAGTTTACCGCACGTACCTAAAAGGGTACGTGCGGTAATTAAAGCACGAAGAGGTACCACAAAATATTAATAATTTTGATTAAAGTTGTCATTAAAAGCTGTATTGTTTTAATTACCATTTTTCCTGTAATAATACTAAAACTCAATAAAACGTGCTCCATTAATTTGTTTAAGGCTGTATTTTCAGTGATATGGACTTCATAGGTAATTAGAGTCAAAATTAATTATTTGGATTTATGAATTATTAGGATGGAGGGAAAGTTCTGTTGTATTTAAATAAAAATATTTTAAGATATTTAAAAAAGTAAATATATAATATTATTCAATGATATATAGCGTTATCTTTATGGAACACGATTCCTTTTCTGGACGCTAATACTGGCCTTCTCTGCTTGATAGCTGCATGCAATTTATAGAGTTGGTTGCAGTACAGATCCGCAGTGACAGTTTGCCTTTGTTTTAGCAGCTCGCAATACACTGGAGTTTTTCTATCCCACCACAAACAGAGCATTACTTTTGTTTATGAATATTTGGTTTTGCAAGAGTTGCTGATGATGTTCCAGGTTTGCAGTATGCTTTTCTTCTCTTAATATTCTCGTAAAGAATCCACTTTTCATCTGCAGTAATCAGCCTGTCCAGAAACGGCTCCACATTGTGTCTAATGAGATGTGATGAGCATATTCTTACACGATCAGATAAATTCTTTTGGGTCAATTCATGGGGGACCCAAATGCTTTACTTTAAGACAAAACCAAGAAATTTAATGTGGTCACCAGCAGTTGTATGATGGATGCCGAACTCTTTTGCAATTTCTCTAGTTGTTAGATGTGAAATTTGCTCCAACACGGACCGCAAAACATTATTATCGATACTGGATGGTCTTCTAGATCGAGTATCTTCTTTTAGGCTCAGATCTCCGGAACGAAAGTTTATAAACCATCTTTGGCAAGTACGAACATTTACAATATCTCTTCCAAATACTGCACATAAGTTTTCACATGCAACCGATGCGTTGCTTCCTCTTTTGAACTCATACAACATAGAATATCGTAAATGCACTTTTTTCACTGACATCATGCTCACTCTAAATATGGTAAGATACTGATGAATTCTTGAAACAATTCTTTTTATATTCAATAACAGATAATAAAAGATATAATAAAAATATCCCCAGGACTCATAATACCCTTTTCACACTAGATCTTTAAGATCGGATGTTTAAGTGAATGTATCTTTAAACGCTAATGTGAAACCGTACGGCCTCGCCTAAACACGACCGATGTTTAAGACAGAGATGCGTCTTAAACTTCGTACGCATTGCCAACTTAATTTCTATTATACAAAAATACTCCTTGAATTTGTGCTGTCAACATTTTATATTATCATAAACAAGAATACTGTATTATATCGACGTTATAAGAAGTTTATACTTATTGTTATAATAAAATTATTTATTTTAATAATGTGTTTAATAAAATACAGAGCTACAATAATTGAGATAAAATGTATCGACTTACATGTTAATACAGGTGTAATATATTCTTTATTGTAGTGTCTTTATTGTAGAATGAAATGAAATATAATTATTTGTTTATAATAATTCAAAATGTGCGTCTGCGCAGACAGTTCAAAACTGGTAATTTCATGACGGTAACTTAAGGACAAAATTACTGTAGCTGATGACAGCACCAGAGATTTAAACATGAAGTGTGAAAGCATAACGATCTTAAACATCGGTGAACTTTAAGTTCACTCGTCTTAAAGATCTAGTGTGAAAAGGGTATTAGCCACACGTGTCTTTTATTTACCAGCAAAATCAGTTGTTTATTTAAAATACGACAGAACTTCCCTCCAACCTAATACTAGGATTAGAAATGAGCCTTTTGCATATAATTAATGAAATTAAACGCCTGTTTTGTTTTAGCCACCCTTGGTCCTATCCAATGTAACCCTCTACATATTTTATATTTCAGTTTTCACTCTTATAATGCGAGTCTTCAGAAAGTTCTATTATTAATAATTTCTTGTTTGTCTTTTTATACGTATCCACAATCTTTGTGAGACGTTAAATGAAACATAAAAAGTTAACCTTGACAGTAATTGGGAACAAATTAACATAACCTCAGAGTTGTTTCCTAATTTATTATAGAAATCTCGAGATTCAGGTTGGGAAACCTTTTAATTATATCATCTAGATTATATTGATAAAATATGTTAACAGCTACACGTTTAATATCAACTGTTATGTTATCATTTGGTTTTATTAAGTTGGTAGTACAATTTTATTTTTTGCTTTAGTTTCTACTGCAAATAATTCATGATTTGAATGACACAGTAAGAATAATTTGCATAATTTTCTAATATAAGAACTGGAATTAAATAATTCTGTTAGATAATGTATTATTACGGTGTTTATATGTGTATTTATAGTATATATTTACTTATATGTTACTTATGAGTCATAAACTAGGGTTTTCTAATATTTTAGCCTGGGGCTAACGTAACTATTTAATTCAGAAGAAAGTTATTACACTTACAATAAGCATACTATTTAATTAAATACGATATTTTGTGGAGAATATATAATCAATGAGAGGTAGACGATTGTAGTAGATACAATACGTGGATCATAAAAAGAAGATTAAGGCCCGCTTTTACAAACCTCGGATAAGCAGAGGAATACCTATTGGAGGTATAAGTTTAGTCCAGGGGTCGGCAACTTTTCAGTGACAAAGAGCCAAATCTATATTGATAACAAAAACAATAACATGGAAGAGCCGCTAAAAAATATATGCTATATTTAAGAAAAAAACGTAAAAATTGTTATTAATATATAATGTATAAATAAATTAATATTTACTTATACATTTAGTTTGTGATAACTATTGCACTTGCCAGTATATTACAATATAATAATTTTTTGACTGGGACGATTGCTACTTGCATAGTGTTCGATAAGACTTCAATATTTGGTAAATATTCAGTAATCTTTAACTTAAGGCAGCACTCAAGTTTCAGGTCAGTAAGATTACTTCTTAACTGACTATTAATTTCATATATGAAAAGACTTGCTCACAGTAATGTGTGGATCCGAAAATTGTCAGTAGTCCAAAAGCATAATTTTTTAAATGATTGCACGATTCTGGAAGACGATTCCAAGCTTCGAAAACAACTTTATCTACATCTTGAAGATTGAGAATTTCGGTCCACTTATGCTGGATAAAATGAACTTTTCTCTTTCTAAACTTTCCAGTTCAGAATTAAGTTTTAAGAATATATTATTCCATAAATCTTTGGATTTCAAATCCAATAATTGAAGTTCAAATTGTACCTGATTAATCGATGGGAATGGTGATAAATGTACTTGCTGCATATCTGCTTCAATTGGTTTTGTCAAAAGAGCTAGTGTAGATTTATATTTTCTAAACTCTTTAAATCTTTCTCCAAAAGCTTCTTGCATGTTAACAATAGTTTGTGCAAAAAAATTGCATTAATAACGTTGTTTGTTTTTGAAAATTAATAAAATGTAAAAATGTTTCTGCACGTATATCATTCATCAGAAATTACTTCTTCTAAAAGGGAGTATGCAGCAACTCGGGGAATTACCGGGCGTGAATTGCACCGTAAAACATCCTGAACAACACAAAACCTGTATAGAACAGGCAGAAAGTTGAAAATTAAAATATAAATTATATTAAAATAAAAACAAGCCAATTTTCAAAGAGCCACAACATTTCCTAAAAGAGCCGCAGGGAATTTGCGGCGACGATCGATCCGGCAGTCAGGCTCCAGCTACTATGGAGACTCCACGAGATTTTCTGGTATCGACTAGCGTCCTCTGCCATGACCAAAAGAATACTTTCCTTCATTGGGTCCTTCCATGCATCAATATTTGTTAGATCTTAGATTAAATGATCACCACCATCTTTTGCGAGGCGCAAATAGCCTTTGTTTCTGTGCGCCAAAATTTTTAACTAACTAACCATCTTTTGCGAAATCTAAAAAGTTAATTATATCTTATTTTATTAATATTTGCCAAATACTGAATAACTAAAATGTTGCCGGAAGTTTTCTAAAGGAAATGACTCTGCAAAAGTAATTTAACAGAAAACTTGATGTTTAACTAACAGTTCTCACAGTTTAGTTTAAAAAATATAACTTATAATTTGAGGTTTGTGGTAAACTGGCAGTTTAACAATTACATGTTTTCAATAAAGAGAGACAAGCGGAAATAAATGATTATTCGAATAATCTACAAACTTAGGAAACAGGAGTTTTATTTATATACATATGGTTACATCTATATTAATAGAATTGTAATTAATAATGTTGCTAACTTTAACAGCTTATTATTTGACAATATCAAATTGGTTCGCCAAATTTCGTAGGTAAATTAATAACCAAACAAACAAAAAAAAAAAAAAAAACTTGGCTCATTGATCACAGCAGAAATATACTGCAACCAACTGAACGAAATGATGCAAAAACTTAAAGAAAAACAGCCTAAATTGGTCAACAGATCAACTCCTATCTTATTGCATGATAACGCTATACCACACACTGCACAAATGACTGTGGCAAAACGACAGGAATTGGAGTTGGAACTTCTTCATCATCCTCCATACTCACCAGACCTAGCCCCCACTGACTACTACTTCTTCCGCAATTTGGACAATTTTTTAATAGGAATACCGTTTAATTCCGACAATGCTATAAAACTGACCTTCCTAGAATTCATTGACTTTCGTCCGCCAGGGTTTTATACCACCGGCCTGAACAACCTGCCGCTTAAATGGTAAAAGTGTATAGACAATATGGGTGTATACTTTGATGAATAAAATAATTCCTTATATTTGTAAGTTATCAACAAACTTTTCCTTTTTTTCTACAAATTTTATTCTTGACGACCTAATATGTTTGCACTTATCTTAACTGTCCCTTTCTAAGATATAGATTATTTTTATATTTAATATTTTACTTTTAATGGGACAATTATATTGAATTTATGAAATTTTATTGCAGAAACAATACCGAAATTATACCTTACAATTTAATCTGTCCCACCTTACTACTTCAGTTTAAAATCCTCCATATCTGGTCCATTGAATTTTAAAACTTGTTTTAGATGTACAAAATTTTTAATGTATGTGTGATCAAAAATTAATAAACATAACTGACGGAAATTTAAATATTTTTCACAGTGTGGTACCTAATCATAATCAACACATAATAATATGTAAAAACCATATTTTAATAATTAATTAAATTCACAGGGGGCCATCTGTAACTAATATTTTTAGCAGATTATATAACGTTAATCTTATTTCGTGGTTTTAGATTTAATTAATGATGAATCTAGTTTATTGTAAAATAATTAAACTATGTTTTATCTATGGTTATAATTATGAAAACCATCCTGAAATTTTAATGATGCTTTTTTATATGATATTGTGATTAATTTAATTAGCTATTAATTATAATTAGTGGTATCATATAAACTTGATGATAGGAATTTGGATTAAGGAATTAATTAAAGATTAGGGGAGATTTTTAAGATCTGATTAGAAAATTGCCATCCGGTAGGATAGATGTTAGCGCACTATTTTGTCCCAAAGACCCCAGTTCAAATACTGGTACTGGCATTGATAAAATTAAGCGCTAGAGCACAGTACCAACTAAAACAACTGTTCTGTAGGTATAAGTAGGAAACATATCTTATACAAATCTGAAATTAGCAACAATCTATACATCAAAATTTGCAGCGAATTTTTATCTATCTAGTAGGATATTTTTAATTAGGAATATTTTAAATACAAGGTGTCTCAAAAGAAATTTTATATTTGTATTTAGCTTACTGCGTGAACGCAACGTATCCGAGGGGCGCGGGGGTTATGTCAATCGGTAGCCTGGCTCTTGGGAATTTAGTCGCTCTGGAGCGTTTCTCGGGAGCAGACCGCGCGTTATGCGTGCGAGAGTTTTACAAAAACGGTGATTCGGCGACTGTAGCGCATAGAAAATTCTGCAGTATTCGAGGTTTTCGCCACTTAAATGATGCGCCAAGCATTCCTCTCATTCGACATTGGGTTAAAAAGTTTGAAGAGACTGGTACAACGCTGGATAAATCAAAATCCGGGGACCTAGGTCATCAAGAACGGTAGAAAACGTGGAGAATGTTAATCAGTCTGTTCGTGATGACCCGAACCTTTCAATTCGGAAGCGCGCAAGTGCTTTAAATGTGCATAGATCATCATTACAGCGCATTATGCACAAAGACCTAAAGCTGCACCCCTACAAAATTCAATTGGTGCAAGAATTAAAGCCCCAAGATGCCAGTCAGAGGCTTAATTTCGTAAATCAGGTAGTTGAGCGATTTTCAACGTTTACCAACATTTTGTTTTCGGATGAAGCTCATTTTCATCTTAATGGCCACGTAAATAAGCAGAACTGCCGCTACTGGAGTGCAACGAATCAGAAACGCAAACATCAGAAACCCCTATATTCGCCTAAAGTGACCGTATGGGCTGCGATGTCGGCGCGAGGAATTATCGGCCCTTACTTTTTTGAAGACGAAAGGGGGCGTGCAGTTACAGTGAATTCAGAGCGTTATGTGGAGATGTTAGACAACTTCTTGGTACCTGAACTGCAAAACTTTCCTGGCTATAACCAAAGAACATGGTTCGAACAGGACGGAGCAACTTCACACACGTCCAATATGTCTCTGCCACGTGTTCGTGAAATTTTCTCAGGCAAATTGATCTCCCGGAGAGGTGACATAAATTGGCCTCCACGCAGTCCAGATTTAACCCCTATGGACTTTTTCCTATGGGGTTATCTTAAATCTAAAGTTTACGCCAATAAACCGACTTCACTGGCGCATTTGAAAGAAAATATCCGTCACGAAATGGCAGCCATCCCTGAGTCCACCTGCCGAGACGTCATAAGTAATTTTACTGTTCGATTAAATGAGTGCCGAGAACGCGAGGGTCTACATTTAGACGATATTATTTTTAAGAAATAAATCCCCAAAAAGTGTATTTTAATAATTAATAAACATTTTTTCAATATACGGCTTACTTTTTTTTTAATCGATCCACTAAATATAAAATTTCTTTTGAGACACCTTTTATATCAGGGATGGCGCTCATTGGTGCTTACGTGCCATAAATATAATATATTTTAGAAAATTTTATATATATAGGAAATATTTTAAAGTTAAATTGAAATTTTGTGTTAATTTTGTAATATAAAGTCTTTTTAATGATCTTATCATTATCATCTGTTGTGCCAGATTTCTACTGATGTCTGTCAGCGAAATCGTGTCCACATGTCAACACTGGCGAAATTTCATTTAAAAAAATCAGGACGCGTTGCTGATATTGAACTTGAATGGAAAAATGCCGAAAGATAAATGTTTAAAATTTAAGAAGGAAGTCATAAATTTAGTTTTTTATGTTGATACTAACTAGGTTTCTAAGTTGTATACTTAATGGAAAACTGATATGGTTGATATCTCTAAAATATGTAAAAAGAAACGTCTGTCTATCTGTTTGTCTGTAACATTAAAACTTAAGAATGACTGAACCGATTTTGATGCGGTTTTCGCCATCGTATTGGAAATTTTTCTGAAAAGATTTTAAACTATATATCATCACAGTAAGACACCAGGATTCGGCCTAATTAAAAAATATGTTTAAGTCCGAAAAAAACTCGCATGCGGTAAAATAAAATTGTTTTGGCGACTAAACTGTAAAAGTTACATCGTTAATACATATCATATACTTTTTAGGTTTAATATTACTACAAAAAAGTCCTGAAGAGCATATATTCCAGATCAATAGATAACGCACAATAAGTACTTTTGTTCTCATTTTCGATGAAAATTATAACGTTCAGTTTGCCTTGCAATATTGTAACTTTTAATGAGGTACGAAGAAAAATTACTTCGATGACACTATCGAAAAAAAATTGATGTGAAGTGTGAATTTTCACACATTGCAGGGTTTCGCAGGTATATAATAAGTGAAGGCGGCATGCTGAGTGTGTAGGACAAATTTTGCTTTGTAGTAACCACGGCAAAATGAACGATCTTTTTAAAATAATTTATCGTCTGTTAATCTCAGAGCTTTAAAAACAAATTTTATGTTGAAATATTTTTTTGTTAATTTTAATTCGAATACCTAATATCATTATTTAGGTTTCTAAATAAGTGCAGTATTTTTTTATATAACAAGGTTCATTAAGATTTTGAAAATTGGGCCTATGGCTTTCATTGGTTGTCTTAAATCATACGCTCCGCCCCTCTGGCTTCGTATAAATGACACATAGACTGAAAATATAATTCCAATTGGTTATTAAATTTACGCTCTTGAAAATTAAATTCAAAATGTGCTAAAATTAACTAGAATTTTAACAAGTTAATTTAAACAAAATAAATATGAAAAAAAAAAATAAAACTGACTCCACAAGCCAGGAACGAACCTGTGTAGTGAACAACGATCCTGTGTAGTTGTCGCGCAACTGAGCCACCAGACCACCAAACGCTTATCAACTTAGTGTGTTATAAGAGTATAACATGTATGCATCGTCAACTAAAAAACACAAAAAATGCGTTATTTTCCGAAAACATAATCTGATCAAAAATTCCTGTTGTACTATTCCGGTTCACACCAATATACATTACTTAGAATTTTTTCACATTTTTAGTTTAAACCATCTGGGCTACAGGGTGTGGGACAAAAATTTTTTTGCACAATTTTGGCAAAAATCGCCTCAAAATAATTTATTTTGAAAAAATAAAATTTTGATCGTTAATCCACGTACTAAGGGCTTTCATTTGATACCCTACTCAGAATTTTAAAAAAATATTTTTTTTTTCGATGAGCACATATTTGTTTATATTTTTATGGGGATATGTTTTTTAGATATTTTAGTATTTTTCCTATGTGTGGGTCAAAAAGTTGTACAAGCATGCCAAATTTCAACTCTCTAGGTTTAATCGTTTGGCTACAATTTTTACCGAACAGACAGACAGACGACAAAATGACGGTATAAGGGTTTTTTGGTCATACCTACAAAACCCTAAAAAAGGTTCTTTGGCCTATGTATAGTCTAGTGCAGCGTTTCCCAAAGTGTGGGTCGCAGAAACCCGGCACCGCAGAAAAATTTTGCCGGGTTGAGAAAAAAATAGTAAAAACACAAAAAAGATTTTTTTGTACATATTATTTTTTTTTACGTCAGTTAATCACTAGAATAGTGTGTATTTGTGCTCTTTATTACTATACTATATTCTTTATTACTATACTATACTCTTTATTACTATACTATACTCTTTATTACTATTTATTACTCTTTATTAGTATAAAGCTACTGCTTTAAAATAACATTTGTTTGGTAAATAAATGTTTTTTTTTTTTCATAAGGTGGGCCGCGAAAAATTTGAAAACCTCGTACCGGGTCGCGGTCAAAAAAGTTTGGGAACCGCTGATCTAGTGCCTATGCACCGTATTTTACGTTGATGCTGCACTTGATGATAATGGAATGCCATTGGGCACACGTGTTCTTTATAAAAATTTAATCATTTTAACCCGCAACACCTATTTGTGAACCACGGCAGAATCAGCGATAGATAGCGGTGAGAATAAAGTACGATAACGATAACTAATTTTTACGATAGAGCTAAATAGCTAAAATATATTTGTAGAATCGATTTTTCGCTACAATTTGCCGCATCGTGTGCGAATATCCGTCACTTGGTTAACAAGATAACGTCCATAATTCATTCTGTGGCCCAAAAAAGTGATTTACGAAATGTCTAAATAATTTCGTATGAAATGGGTCATCTTTCTCCCTTTCCTTCTTCACTCAACTCCTTTATCTCTTCCTCCCATTTTATCATCTTTCCACATCTTTTTGTTAGATATTTCAAGCATTCTTCCTCCTCCCTACACATTCTGCATAGCCTATCCTCTTGTTTTGCCCAATACCTGTTGCTCCGTTCTTCATTTCTACATTTTAATCTGGCAATCCTCCTAACTCTGCCCCCTGCCTTTCCTCTCCTCGCTTTCAAATATTTAGGTATTCCTACCGTCCTTATCTCTCTATACCTTTTCACATTCCTTGAATTGTCTATTCTTACTGTTCTTTCCTGCTCCTGTACCTCCTTGTCTCTCCTCCTCAATTCTTCTACTATGTTTCTTCCTCCGTTTCTCTTTCGCTCAGCTTCCCTTGTTAGCTAACGTATTTTACTATAAACACAAATGGCAAATGTGCGATTTATTAATTGTTAAATTATATTTACAATAAGGTTAATTATAAAATGATTTAAATACAAAATTACCTAAACTGGTTCTCATATTATGAAGGAGAAATCAGCTGATTTTCTTATTGAAATACAACAACCGCAAGCGATAGATAAGTGAAATCTACTCGCATGTCTCTCCCACATAATTATTATGTTATTAGATTGATGTGCAACTCAATATATGTTGTGGTTTTAATTCCAAAAAGACTTAGTTTAATGCGATATTAAATTACTTAAAAGAGAGAATCATGAATGATAAAACTGATTGTTGCCAAATCGTCCATTATTTGCATGTAATAAAACACACAATTTAACATAAACATAATTTTTTGTTTTTAAACTTGCACATAAAAATAATAGCATACCGGTAAAAATTCTCGCGGACCGGCAAAAAAATATCGCGGATCGGTGTTTGGGAAACACTGTTTTAGACCAACCTTTATTGGAAATAGAATATGAGACAAAAATTATGACACATTTTTTGGCTAAAAAACCCTTAAAAAGTTTTTTCAAAAATAAAAATGTATTGGTTTATCCACGTATTAAGAGGTTTCACTTGATACCTAGCTTTTAAACAATAGTATATTGTGCAACTAGTGCGGAATTTTTATTCTGCGCGTGTTGCTCACAATGCTTTTCCTCCAATTACCATTTTTCAATAAATAAATAATTAAGTAAAAATACAATATAAATATGGTTAACAGCCATTAATGCGCGGGCAGCCAATACTGGAATGAAAATACTAGGAAACTGCACATGCGCATTGCTGCGAATTTATTCTTTCCCGCACATGCGCTATTTTCTATATGTGGGTCAAAGAATTGTAAAACCATGTCAAATTTCAATTTTCTAGGTCCATCCATTTAACCACAATTTCTACCGTACAGATAGACACACAAACACATGACGTTATAAGGATTTTTTGGTCATACCTATAAAACCCTAAAAATACTTCATTATATTAGTTTCAAAATCAAATTAAAATTTATTTTAACTAAGCTTTAAATGGAACAATTGGCTTTTAATTTTGTTGAACACGTTAAAAATTTAACCGATTGTCTTCCGCATTTGGTTGATGTTTCTCATTTAGCTGAGTATCTTCATTGATGCATTTGTCTGTATATCTGTTTTATTCAATGCATTCTCACGTACACACAAACTTTTTGATGCTGATGAGTTGGTTATACCGTTAAGAACTTTTGAATACAGGTGTCATTGACCCCCCTCGTATATTCAGTTATAATTATCATATTATATCGTCCCAATTACATATATATTCAATATCAAAATTGCGCGTCATTAGATTCTTAACTGTTGTAGATGAAATTCTTTAATGTCATTTTTCAAAATGCCACCAAAACATTATGTGATGTTTATTAATTGAACCTTTCAAAAATGTG
The DNA here is from genome assembly GCA_963971575.1 of Liopterus haemorrhoidalis. Classification (NCBI taxonomy): domain Eukaryota; kingdom Metazoa; phylum Arthropoda; class Insecta; order Coleoptera; family Dytiscidae; genus Liopterus; species Liopterus haemorrhoidalis. The sequence continues at coordinate 43,358,298 of OZ020619.1, forward strand.
TGTTATAAGGTTAAAAAAGAGGCAGACAATTACAGTGGATAGGATTTGAATAAACAAAATAGTAAAAAATAGTACGCTAACATATGTAAAGCAGTGCTTCCGAAACTTGCTGACCTCTTTTATAAATTAAAGGTCTCCTATAGTTTTCGCAATTTTTTGAAAGAGTGACATTACTGGTTAAGCTAATTTGAAGTATTTTGAGCACTGTGTTCAGCACGTAGTTTGTGTGACTTGTAGCTTTTATAGGTTATATTGTGTATTACAATGACAAAAAATAGATTTGAAGAACTAAATAAAAAATGAATAGTGGCTCAATTTAAAATCATAATTGACTTACTTACATTAAGATAATCAACGCCCAGCCCAAACCCCTGAACCTAGAAACATGAACTTCCACGACGTAAACACCGCACTAAGGAATTATTCGAAATTCGATTCCGCGTAAAAAGGGGTGAAATGTGTTTTCACAGGTTCCTTAATATCTCTAGGACCTATAAGATGAGTTTTTTAAGTTTACCAAGGTTTGTATATAACAAATGTTTGAAAACACATTTTAGGGTTTTGTCCCAATCAACATATAAAGGGGTGAATTATAAAACTCTTCGTATCTCCTGTGTTAGTTGAGTTATAACATTCTTTTTTCGCATATAGCTGTCTTTAGAAGAACTTTAGACAGCGGTATGGCTGTTTTTTATAATTACACTCCTAAAGGAGTAAATTCGTATTTTTAAATCAATAGAATTGGACCTAGAAACATGAAATTCGGGTGAAATATTTCTTCCATGACGTAAGTACCCATCAAGAAGGGATTATTCGAAATTCGACCCCTAAGAGGGCGAAAAGGTGTAAAATATGTTTTCATGGATTCCTCAATATCTCCTAGGCCCGATAATACATCGAATTTTGCTTAGAAAGGTTATCCATACACAAGTATAACAATTAGGATTTTTTTGCTAATCAAACCCTAAGGGGGGAAATCTAGATTCGAGTGAATTATAGAACCTTTTGTATATCCTGTGTTTGTTGAATTATAAAATTTATTTTTGGTATATAGGTTTTATTTCCTAACAATCTACGGATAAAATAACATATAGAAATGTCTAAGGTTTCGTAGGCATAAACAAGAAACTCTAGACACAACTATATCCTTTGACCGATATGAATAATATTTTGCAGAATTATTCTCTAAAAATCTACGAATATAATTTCATATAGAAATGTCTAGGGTTTCGTAGGCATAAACAAGAAACTCTAGACACTCCTATATTCTTTGATCGATGTGAATAATATTTTGCAGATTTATTTCCTAAGAATCTGCGGATAAAATAACATACAGAAATGTCAGAAATAACATAAAATATGTATCGTTTATTGTGGAAAGTAATATTACTGTATTTTATAAATTATCATATTGTTTTGTTTTATAAACTTGCACATAAAATAATTCTGCGGACCGGCAAAAAATCTCGCGAACCAGAAAAAAAAAACTCGCGGACCAGCAAAAATCTCTCACAGACCGGAGATTGGGAAGATACTCTAGACACTCCTATATCCTATGATCGATATGAAAAATATTTTGCAGATTTATTCTCTAAGAATCTGCGGATAAAATAACATATAGAAATGTCTAGGATTGATTCAATTTGAATTGGATGAAGTAAGGCGTTTGGCTAGAAAAAGAAGTCAGAGGTGTCGGGCAAGTTCCACATTAAGGTAATGATGTGTTTGCCAACACAATTGGCAACGGGTGCACTAGTTGGCATATAAAATAACAAGATCAAGATGAAGTATTTTTATTAATAACTCTGCTTCAGGCCCCAAAATGTAAAAGTTGGAGCCTTTTACTAATTTTTTGTCATCAGATTTGTGAAGAAGCCATCCATCGATATGGCCCTGAATATTATTAATGACTCTAATCAATAGTATTAATTAAAACATTAAATATATAATTTTCTTTACTTTCGCTTTTGACAGTAGATTTTATGATAGTGTTAAATTACAGAATCAGTAGAGCATACAATTCGACAATTATACAATTAATTAAACGGAAATGATATTATTTATCTTAAAATCTACATGGACAATTGTAAATTGCTGCAAATTGTTTACAAAATTACTCTAAATACCCGAGAAAAATAATCGAAATCGATATTAGTAACTCTAATTCTGTCAATTTTTAATTTTACAATGAGTACATTTAAAAAAAATCTAAGCTAGTGATTACCTAGTAAGTACCTGGTTCCAGCTAGTCATCATCTATTTTTCCATCCAATATAATAGATACTTCTTTAACACCTATACAAGAAACCATTAAGAAAAAGAAGAAGTATTTCTTCATGGCTTACAATGATGCAACTTTTTTACTTGTCACTCATATCTTTTTAATGAACAAATGACTTGTTTTTTTAATCAGATAGAATTTTTTATAAAGCGATTTAATAAAGCTATGTCACGTAGACATGTGAAAGAATTATTAAATATACTTATAAATAATATCACTAATATTAAATATAATAGTAAAATTATAGCCAATCCTGATATAACACCTGTTTTGTGAAATAATGGCAAATAAATACGGGAAGTAGATAAATATATCTATCTACGCCTATCTAGTAAGCTTCACAAAAAAAAATTCTAACAAAAAAAAAAGCTCAGTTAGGGTGCGAACACATAGAAAGATTGATACCGACGTCGGTTTCCTGAAATTTCTTCATTAAAATGGCCTGGTTTAAAATTATTGTTCCCTGCTTGGGGATGTTATATACCTATTAAAACATGCCACTTTTGCAGACTAGATGTTGTAAAACAAATTCATAACAAAATAATGAAATGTATTCTGCCAATAATTCATCAAAGATAGTTTATGAATATCTATTATATATTAGTAGCTAGCTATAAATTAAGTGAATCTTTAACGGTACATGCAAGAAAATCACTGTATTTGTAAATTTGTAACGGTTATGAATTTAGAAAAAATAATAGTAGTAATAATTAGAATCAACAAATAATTTATAATCTTTACATATATTTTTGTTTGATTTGTTTAAGACTATGTATATTTCTATATACCATGAGTTCAAAAAGAAATTACATAAGGGTTGGCTATGGAATAATAAAATAATGTCTACTTCACGCTTTATATAACAATAAATAACTTATGATAACAACAACAGTGATGACAGTTAATTAATTCTAAGCTTGCAGTAGACATTATTTTCTCATATCCAACCCTTATGTAATTTCTTTTTGAATTTATGGTATAATTGGTATTGCCGACCGGCGTAGTGTAGTGATAACACTTGTGCTCTGCGTTGCTAAGGTCTAAGGTTTGAATCCCGTTCAGCCATGGTATTTTCTAAAATAAGAATTGTCCTGGATAATTGCCTAAGCAGCAAATGCCATAAAAAAATATATAAAATAATTGGTATCTCTCATAAGATTATTCATCTGGAGTGCCTCAAGGATCTCTCCTGGGGCTATAATTATTTATGATTTTTATAAACGATGTTCCCGCAGTTATTAAACACTCCAATATACTTTTTTGCTGACGATATGAAATTATATAATAAAACTGAGAGTTTGTTCGATTCTCAATAGCAAGGCCTTGAAAATACTACGATTTATAATCCATTAAAGTAGGTAAACAAGGAGGGTACGGGACCATTACCTACGAAACTCTAAAAGAAAAAACAAATTCACATTGCGCAACTGGAAATCCCCCACTTCTTGGTCCTGCCCCTTTTGTGTCGAACAGATAGGTTGAACAAGTCGAACAGATAGGTTGAACAGGTCGAACAGACAGGTTGAACAGGTCAAGAAGTGGAGGTTTTTCGGTTGCGCAATGTGATTTTTTTTCAGGATTTCGTAGATAATGGTCCCGTACCCTCCTTGTTTACCTACTCATTAATTAAAAAATTTCAGTTCATTGCTGTCGGCACTGTATTTTTCTTTTCTATTTTGGCTGTTTGGCCATATTTTCTATCAAACAGACTGACAGATGAGCGTCTTGATCATGCCTACGAAACCGTAAAAAGAATAAAAGACAACAAAAAATAAATAAATAAATAAAGTATAATGTAAAACAGGCTTTAGTTAATAAAAGCATCACGGTCCGTATCTCGAGTCTAGGCCCTCTCTCGAGTCTAGTTTCGTATATAGAGGTCAAAATGGGAAATGAAAAAAGTTCGTGTTTCAAAAAGTTCATTTGTCAAGCGCTTCGTAAGTGTAGGTACCACTGTAGTGCGTTCTATCATCATTCATGTATTGTATTATAAATTATTAAGCAATATTACTTTCAATCAAAATTTCATGTGTAATCTTTTATTATTGTAACCAGAAATAACAAGTATTGAATTTCTTCAATAGCTTAACATAACCTCACCTGTCCCGAAGCAAAGCTTTCACCAATTAACCTGGCACACAAGTCATATTTCGTATGTTATTCTACTGCTCCACAGAAGTGTTATTTCAACTTAGCGTGTTTCAAATCAATTAAATCTATTGATATTTAGTTCGTGCTTTAAATCCGACATTATAATTAATAACATATTTTTATATTTGTTATTTTATTACATTCCTTATAATCATTAATAATTTTTATGTTGTTTATTATTTTAAAATTATGATAAAAGTCTAAGCAATCATTCAAAAAATTTGAGTGATTTTTCACATATTTGAGAGTTTGTACACGGCCTACCTTTTAAGTTTTTACAAAAACTAAGAAAGAAAAAAAGAAAAAAACAAACTGTTTTATTGTTTTTCAGAATATTCGCCTTGAAGATTTATATACTTTTGCATGCGTTCAACCAATTCTCGAAACATATTTTCCAAGTTGGTATCTCAAAAACATGGCATTCGAAGGCTTCAACAGTTCTTGAAGTGATGAAAATCGCTGCCCACGCATTTTTTGTTTGACATTGGGGAACAAAAAAAAGTTGTTAGGGGATAAATCAGGTGAATACGGGCAATGAGACATTAATTAGATGTTTTTTTCCTTCAAATAATCAATAGGGGATACGCATAAAATTTGTATTTCCTTAAAACTACATTATTTTGATATGTTAATGTTAGTTATGTCACCTAACAAAACAAAAATTACATTTTAATTAATATTATAGCCAAATTTTTGAATTAAAATATTGTAAATTTGAAATAAGCCGACCACGGAGCGAAGGTTGCCGAGTAAAACGACTGAGTATGACGTCAAACGATAGGGGTTTCACATCACAGATACAGCTACAACATAATCTTTACACGTGTGTGTATTGTATTGTTCGAGAGTTTTGTATTTGTTTTTAAGCAATTTTTCACGCATTTATTATTAAAATGGCAGATAAAGATTTTGTTAGGGCTCAGAGTGATAATTTACCCAACATTGATGCATTTATGCTCATGGAATATATGAAAAATAATGAATGTTACAGTGCTGAGGAAATACGTGGTGTCAAAGTAATTTTTATTTTATATTCTATAACTTTATGTAAACAAACGCTGCAACTCTGTAAAATGTAAATATTTATGTAATTTAGATGTCAGAATTTTACTACATTGTTTACATGAAGTTACAAAACGTTAGAGGCATAATTGAAATACTGCAATATAAGTTATCTATTTTAATATAAAATTTAATTCGGTAAACATGTATAAATTGTTTTTATAGAATTAAACTTTATTTTAACTAAAATCACTCTAACTTTACATAATCTATGAAAGTTATACAAACAAATAAGTTCATAACAGACTATGTACGCCGGTAAGCTAGTAGTGTCACACGTCAGTTAGAAGGGGTATGACGTCACACGTCGTTTTCGCGTGCTACATACATTTATGATTTTTTTAAGCCTTCAAATTACAAAAAAATAAAATAAAAACTGTTTTTTATGTTTATATGTAATAAGAGGAATATAATAAAAAATAAAAAAAAAATCATGCCCATCCCCTATTGTTTGACGTGTTGTGTGACAGCTTGCATTCTCATGATGAAGAATGATGAGACCTTTTTGGTTGTTTTTCCTGATTTTGTCGATGACTTCTGGAAAACAAATTGTTGTATACCATTCAGCATTAACTGTTCTCCGATCCTCTAAAGAAAAAGTTGCGACATATCCAGTACAACTGAAGAAACAAGCGAACATTTTGTTGGAAGTGCTTCGTGAACAACTTTTGTGGGTTTCGGTTCATCTTGGAAGACCCAAACAGTGGATTGTTGCTTAGTTTCCGGTTCATATGAATAAATCCAAGTTTCGTCACCTGTAACGATGTTGTATACGGATTTTGCAGTGCCTAGGTTGAATTTTTTTATTCCCTTACACCACCAACACGAGCCTTTTTTGAGCTTCGGTCAAAATATGCGGAATTCATCGGGAACAAATCTTTTTCACAGCTAAATGTTTATACAGAATCGAATGTATTGCAGTCTGCGATATGCCAAAGGATATCTCTATCTCACGGTAAGTCACATGCCAATCTTCTTCAATCATTTTGCGCACAGCATCGATATCTTTTTGAATCACAACCGATTTTGATCGACCTTTACAAGATTCATCACTGACGGACGCACGACCACGACGAAATTATGCAAACCAATTGTAAACAGTCTTTTCTGATGGTGCTTCATTACCAAAAGTTGAACGAGGCGAATCTATGCATTGTTGTTGAGTTAGACCTTTACTAAAATCATAAAAAATCATCCAACGAAAACCTTCATGAGTAATATCTGTTTTTCACAAACTTTTTTTTAAACGCTCACTGTCAACAAGCTACTCGGTCAATTGATAAGTTACCATTGATTTCACAATAAAAAATGTCAAATTTTACGAAATATAGTAATGACACATTGCCATCTAGTGATGGTTTGTAAAAACATAAAAGGTAACCCTCCTACTCACAATGAGTACCTGTTTATACAGGGATAATAGGACTAGCCGAAACGTCACACTGATCTCGTGGCTTTCATATCTATGGTCAGCGGTCTAGAAACAGAGAACTTCTGCCCCTTATACGCCTATCTAGACGTTAGATCCTATTATTTAATATTTTAATTTTCACTTTGTAAAAATTAAGAAGTAGGAATTATTGTTATATTAATCTTCATTGTAAAAGCAAATTCTAAGACACCATTCACCTGTGTCAAAATCCACTTAAAATTTTCTACCTGCTCAGTTTGTATGTATACTCGTCATAGACTTAAATAAATCATAGTACTTTTGAAAGAAACCGCCGTATTGTGGGTCTGTATCTTTCCCAAATATCTAAATGTTTGTCTTTTAATGGGACATCCCTCTTTCCGATACTTCTGAAAAATTTAAGAATGGGGAAGAAAACTCCGTGAAATTATGAATAGAGATGTGTATGGGAAAGTAATGACCTGTTTGTAGAAGAATTGTGAGAAATTGGGGTGGGATTTGCTTTAAATATGGGGTACATATAGACAATCTCGATACTGTAACCACAAAATAGAGTAGTAACCACAAAATAGAGAGTAAGAAAAAAAAAGTGGAGTAGGAAAACAGTGACAGAATGCAGTAATGATATAATGCAGCTGTTATTTATGAATTAACAGCCGTTTACTTTGTTTTAAGTAATTTAGTTCGAATTTTACAGTGGCTTTTATAATTTGTTTTTATTTACCTCGGCGATTTTTAGGGTTTTGTAGGTATGACCACCAAACAACCCTTATAACGTCACTCATGTGTCTGTTTGTCTGTCTGTACGGTGAAATTGTAGACAAACGGCTGAACATAGAATGTTGAAATGTGGCATGTTTTTTCTATCATCAGCAAACAAAAGTATATTGGAGTGTTTAATAACTGAGAGAACATCGCTTATAAAAATCGTAAATAATAATGGCCCCAGGTGAGATCCTTGAGGTACTCCAAATGTATATTCTTATATATCATCATCATAATTGGCGCGATAGCCCGAGGTGAGCCTAGGCCTCGTGTTTCCAGGTTTCATGACCATGTTTTCAATCTGTGTACATTCAGGAGTAATATGGTCAGCATTACGTCCATTTTTTAGCGTACACAGAAAGGCACCTACAGTTTATAGCCGGTTGCGAACGGCTAAGCAGAACCAGTAATTTGTATAAATAGTTTTACACAAATTATTTGACATACGCAGGAATTGAACTCACGCCCGTGGCCTTGCTTAGCGGACAAAAAGCAGGTACAAACGATTTAACGTTTGCAGCTACAGAGTTGCTATTGTTATATATAGAGATACAAATAGTCTTATACAAATTTACGACTATTTATGGCTCTTATACAAATTTTACAAAATTACGACTTTGGCTGTATAGAATGTGAGTACTTTTGTGAAAGCCCATCCCAGCAATCTCATTACCTTTACCTGAGCTAGCGGCTATTTGTTTGACAACAGATAATAACTGGCTTGCTGTTTCGCTGTTATTATCATCATCGTCATTCTCTCTATTCTGTATTTACTGCACTCGTCCGAACCCAACTGATTTGCAGAGCCAATGCCAATTTTTATGACCAAGGGACCTGGTCAAAAATTACGTCACAAGTTACTTTATTAAGAATAAAATGTCCATGAACTCTACTATAAACTTTCAAAATCTCTGTAACAATTAAAGTTAAGGACATAATAAATTTGAAATTTAACACGTCCAATAAATGTAGACAATGTTTTTTATTTTTCGTTCAGTGACATCAAAATTTCGACAATAAAAATCTAGACAATTTATTTCCCACAAGATGTTTCTATAAAGTTATAAATCGTTGGAGAAAACATATAACTGTTTCAAATGTAAATAAAAATTTAATATGTAAAATTATTGTGTTTGAGAGATAAAACAATACTATTTTCTTTAAAAGGAAAGATTGTTCTAAGAATTGTTTTCACATTGTTTATTAACGGTATCTGTCACTTCTGTCATTTCAATATTTCTTTTTAATATCACGACTTGACCTCAGTAGTGAGGACAAGTACTTGACTGTAAATCAACAATTTTTATAAATAAATAATTAGTTAAACAGAAAAATTGTATTTGCTATTTTTAAACAAATTTTACGTTGCTCACTTGTTGTAATTTTATACTACATCAGACGTCGGAAAACCACGGCTTGCGAGCCGCATGCGGCTCTTGGGGGATATTCGTCAACCTCATTAATAGTGTATTTGGCTCTAGTGTTACTACGCAGCAAACAATATCAAATTGGTTCGCCAAATTTCATACAGGTAACTTGAAAACCAAAACATAAAAAAGCCTGGCTCATCGATCACAGCAGAAATATACTGCAACCAACTGGACGAAATAATGCAAAAACTTAAAGAAAAACAGCCTAGATTGGTCAACAAATCGACTCCTATCTTATTGCATGATAACGCTAGACCACACACTGCACAAATAACTGTGGAAAAACTACAGGAATTGGAGTTGGAACTTTTTTATCATCCTCCATACTCACCAGACCTAGCCCCCACTGACTACCACTTCTTCCGCGATTTGGACAACTTTTTAATAAGAAAACAGTTTAATTCCGACAATGCTGTAAAACTGGCCTTCCAGAAATTCAATGAGTCACATCCGCCAGGGTTTTATACTACCGGCCTGAACAACCTGCCGCTTAAATGGCAAAAGTGTATAGACAAAGTGGGTGCATACATAGATGAATAAAATAATTCCTTATATTTGTAAGTTATCAACCAACTTTGCCTTTTTTTCTACAAATTTCATCCTTGACTACTTGATATATATTAAACATTATAAAACTTTGGTATGTAATAAGTTATAAAATTTTATTTGAAATATTCGTTTTACAAATAATTAGGCATATTAATTAATATAATAATCATAAAGTGAGGCAATAAAATACAAATTGAAAACACGGTTGATTACATTTATAACTTGATTAGGACATTAAAATTCTGAGTCGTAAAATTGTGAAACCAAGTTCATGAATGTTATTTTATTGAAGCGCCACAAAAACTTTATCTTTAACCATTTATCTCGATACTAAAAAGGAATATTAAATTTTAAAATAAAAAGATTTTTGTCTTAGGGAAACTTGATACCGAAATATCTTTTATTTTTAATATCATCGTGGGAAGATAGCGAATATAACAGATGATATAACCCTGGAAAATTAATCGTGTATAAAAAAATATGTGGCCAGCACAAAATTTTAATTCAAGCCTATTCATAGGTACAAGAACTGATGGTGATGATTGATTTTGGGCTCATAAAAATCCTCCAATGAGCTCTGTAGTTAAAGGGTAGTCCCTTAATTTTATTACTTAAAAAAATGTGGGATTAACGAAAGTAATATTATCTTTATCTTTTTTTGTTTGATGACGCACAAATAGTTTTGCAAATGTTAAAAGTAATTCACAGAAAAAAACGCGTATTTTAGACAAATTAAAGTGGCATCCGCTTTTCTAACAAATTTTGCGAAAAATTTGCGAATTTTGGCGAATTTTGATTAAAATTGTGTTGAATTGCAAGGAAGAAGTTCCAAATCGACTTAAATCACAACCGCGAAATAGTAAGGTGACCAACTTTTTTACAATGAAAAGGAGGACACAAGAAAATATCGTAAAAAATTTAATCATTTTATTCTTTGCAACAATAATACACTATAATATGATAAATGTAAAATAAAAACTTTGATGAAAAAAACTTATAATGATTAATTATTATTTAAATGAGTACTTATCAATCGAATGCATATTTTTTATCAAAGTATCAACTTCTAACAATATATTGGTAATATCTGAACAAGAAATATCCTTCATATTGAATTTTACGGCAACTGCTGCAGCTAGAGTATCAACATTCAATATAGATTTCTCACTTGTCCAAAAATCATTAGCAATTGAAAAAACTCTTTCAACTGCTGCATTAGTTCCATGGCAGCACAAGGTAAATTGAACAAGAATAAACAAATTTTCACCTGGAATATGTTCATTTTTAAAATGGCTGAATATTTCTACCTATCTTTCATCAATTTCAACGAGTATTTAGGTCTCACAATCGCTTCTCGCCGCATTCTACCGAACCTTGACGAATGTCAAATGCAAATACGTCACATCAATTGCAACGGATCGGCTCAACATCGATCGAATACGAAAATTTACGAAAAGGAGGACAAATATCGAAAAGGAGAACATATAGGAGGACACTTTTCTAGCAAGGAAAGACCTTACAAAAGGAGAACATATAGGAGGACACTTTTCTAGCAAGGAAAAACCTTACAAAAGGAGGACTGTCCCCAAAGGAGGACGGTTGGTCACATTACAAATAGACCAAATTTTAATGTATTGTATCTTGGCTTTTTCAATTCTATACAATCATTACAACATACAGCTTCACCGAATACAATTGACGAACTGATTGAATGCGTACAAAATGCATTTAATGCATTAACCATAATTCTTGATAATGTTTTTCTAACATTGCAAACTTGTCTAGAAGCAACCATGTTAGCAAAAGAAGGGAATTCCTATAAGTTTCTGCACATTAATAAGGCAAAACTTCATCGTAAGGGACGATTACAACATTATCATGTTCTATACAAGCTGTGGAAGCAGCCACGTCCTTGTTAAATTAAAACTTTTTGAATTATTCTTTGTTTTACTAGATATTTGTAACTATTTGTAGCCTAGTAGTTCTTTTAAGGGGGTAGACCATAGTAGAAATTTAAAAAAATCGATTTTTTTTTTTTTTGCTTTAAACTATACCTTATCATCATAGAAATCACGTAGCAAAGTGTCATATAATGAAAAAACTTCTAAGTGTTAAAAATTTTAAAAGTAGCGCGGCTATTTATCTATGTTTTTTAAGTACTTTAAACTTTAAACGCGTTTTTCTCGAAATAACGTTTTTCAAACTGGCCGTAAAGATATCTCAAACAATTTTTGTTTGATTAACTTGAAATTTTTACAGCATATTCACAACTAGTGTCTGCTTGGAGGTACGCAGGATTTTTTTTTTTATATTGAATATTTCAATTGTTATTTACAATTTTCGAGCGTTTTTTTCGGATTTTTTTTCACTTTTTTTTCAAAATGAAGCGATTTTCGCAAAAATCAATTTTTAAAAAAAATCCTACGTACTTCCCTAGCTGTTATGATGCTTTATCGAAATTTTCTTCGCTGATGATCATAATTTTAAAATTTCAGGAGAAAACCTGAAACGGCCGCGCAGCTAAGAAAAAAAAAGCGTCTCTGGAGAACCGCTGGGGAGCCGCCATTTTGTTATTTAAAATTCTGAAAAAATTCACAAAGAATGTCAAATACCTATAGAATAAAGAACTTTTTACCGAATTTCGATATCTTGTTTGGTTTTTTAGAAAAAAAAAATCCAAAAAATGACTCTTTTTTTTGCCTCTACTGTGGTCTACCCCCTTAAATCATACCAACGCATTGGTGGCCTTCCTCTTCCTCTTTTGTGCTCTTTGGAAGGCCAGTTTAGAATTTTTCAACTCCAGCGATTACATTTCTCGCTATGTGTCCAGCGTAGGTCCACTTTAACTAAGCAGTTCGAGTGCCGACATCAGCCAATTTGGTAATTGCTCTCACTCTTTCATTTCTGTATTTGTTCCGTTTTCCAATTATTACTCTCTCCATTTTCATCTGTGCAACTCTCAACATATCTACATTGGTTTTGGTGACTATACTACCAACGGCTTTTTCACTATCGACAAAGCGACTTTGCGTCTCCTGTTATCTGTGTATAAATATATACTCATTTATAGTATGAAATAGTTGAGCTCATTGCACAGTACTAAAATATGAAAATTCCGAAATGGTATGCGGAATTTGACATGCGTCTTTGTACTCTGTAAACAAAAGTCTTACCAAAGTTAGGCTTTGGTATGTCCAAATACGTATCTGTGAAGTTTAAAAGCACTTCTGAAAACAATTATCAATCAACAATAAATCTTCAGAATCAAAATAAATAACAGTTAAAAACCTACTTGAATCAAAATCTAATGTATTTCCTGTGCCCACAAGCCCTCAATACGCCCCTGTTCATTAGCATACGAAGCCCACGAGAAAAGAATCCCATATATTGTGTCACACATGCATATTATTAAACAATACTATTTAGAAAGTTGCACGTGTATGAAGTTAAGGTATAGTATTCCAGGCAGCAATGGGATTTATGCAAATGTGTCTTGTTAAGTGGGTGGCTTTACAAAACACGATCCTAAGATCTAATATCTAGAACATTGCCATAGATGTAAACTTGTTACCAGAGATAATGTTTTCTACTAAATTTCGTACAATCCGCTACGCAAATATTGAATGAAATTTTTATGTAACCCTCCATCAGGCAAAATACGTAGCAGCTAAGAAAGCTTTGAGATACGGGCTTATACCCTTTTCACACTAGATCTTTAAGATCGGATGTTAAAGTGAATGTATCTTTAAACGCTAATGTGAAACCGTACGGCCTCGTTTAAACACAAGCGATGTTTAAGACAGAGATCTGCGTCTTAAACTTCGTACGCATTGCCAACTTAATTTCAATTATAAAAAAATACTCCTTGAATTTGTGCTGTCAACATTTTATATTATCATAAACAAGAATACTGTATTATATCGACGTTATAAGAAGTTTATACTTATTGTTATAATAAAATTATTTATTTTAATAATGTGTTTAATAAAATACAGAGCTACAATAATTGAGATAAAATGTATCGACTAACATGTTAATACAGGTGTAATATATTCTTTATTGTAGTGTCTTTATTGTAGAATGAAATGAAATATCCATAATTGTTTATAATAATTCAAAATGTGCGTCTGCGCAGACAGTTCAAAACTGGTAATTTCATGACGGTAACTTAAGGACAAAATTACTGTAGCTGATGACAGCACCAGAGATTTAAACATCAAGTGTGAAAGCATACCGATCTTAAACATCGGTGAACTTTAAGTTCACTCGTCTTAAAGATCTAGTGTGAAAAGGGTATTACTTTTTAAACTTTTTCAAAGTAATTCCCATCATGTTCAATACACTTCCCCAGGTGTAAAAACCACGTGTTAAAAATGTCTTCCCACTTTTCAGTTGGTACTTCTGCACAGATTTGGTCCTAGAAGCTCATCGTCGCTCTTAAGATGGAGGCCTTTAAATTTATCCTTAATGAAAGGAAAGAGTCCAAAATCACAAGGAGCAAGAATTGGATTATATGAAGCATGTTCTTGCATTTGTAGTCCTGAATTAATCAAAAATTCTTTTGTTAGTTGAGTTGTTGCGCGGGTGTTATCAGGTCGTCAAGGATGAAATCTGTAGTTAATAATATTGCCAACTTTAACTGCTTATTATATGACATTGGCTTAATATTTTACCGTTCAGTTTTTACCGACCGCCAACATATATAAGGGAGGTATTGTGATCATACCGATTTTGACATTTCGATGGATCTCCACGAATTGAGGTCCCTACATAACGTTTTGACTATTTTTAGCATCATGTCTGTCTGTCCGTCCGTCCGTCTGTCTGTCTGTCTGTCTGTGTACACGTGCAGAGCAAATTCGGCTGAAAGGATTTTTATGAAACTTCATATTTAAGCTTCTGCCATTAATGGCACGAGTTGATCAACTTTTGTGAAAATCGGTTGACTAAAAATGGGAGTTTATTCATGTCGATTTTAAGATTTTTACGAATATTTAGCAACAGAAAAATATTTCGAAAAAAATATTGAGCAAAAGTTGCAATAAAAGCAACAACTTTTATTTGAAAACGAAGTCTCAATTTTTTCATACTTATATGTAACGTTTCCATGGTCATGATAAATAATATCTCTGTTAGAAAATATTAGGCCAAGTTATTTCTACTCTGCTGCTAGAATGTATTTTATACAAGTACTTTATGATGGTGGTCGGTCCTGTGGTGGCCACAGCTGATTTTTTTTTTTTTTGTGTTGGAAAGTTACATTTCTCGCCTGTTTAAAGAAATCATTGTATGCTTTAAAAAATTAAAAACTTTTTTTAAAAATTAATTTTGTTGAAATTGGAATGGCCGGAAAATCGCACTATTATGAAGTATGAGTTCTTATGTGGAACTACGCCATCGCAGACCGCGCGAAACATTAATAATGTATTTGGCTCTAGTGTTACGCAGCAGACAATATCAAATTGGTTCGCCAAATTTCGTACAGGTAACTTAAAAAGAAAAAAAAAAAGAAATACCTGGCTCATCGATCACAGCAGAAATATACTGCAACCAACTGGCCGAAATGATGCAAAATCTTAAAGAAAAACAGCTTAGATTGGTCAACAGATCGACTCATATCTTATTGCATGATAACGCTAGACCACACACTGCACAAATGACTGTGGCAAAACTACAATAAATTGGAGTTGGAACTAATTCATCACCCTCCATACTCACCAGATTTAGCCCCCACTGACTACCACTTCTCCCGCAATTTGGGAACTTTTTAATAGGAAAACAGTTTAATTCCGACAATGCTATAAAACTGGCCTTCCAGGAATTCATTGACTCTCGTCCGCCAGGCTTTTATACCACCGGCCTGAACAACCTGCCCCTTAAATGGCAAAAGTGTATAGACAATCTGGGTGCATACTCTGATAAAAAAAATAATTCCTTATATTTGTAAGTTATCAACCAACTTTGTCTTTTTTAGGGTTTTGTAGGTATGACCAAAAAACCCTTATACCGTCATTTTGTCGTCTGTCTGTCTGTCTGTCTGTTCGGTAAAAATTGTAGCCAAACGGCTAAACCTAGAGAGTTTAAATTTGGCATGCTTATACAACTCTTTGATCCGCACATAGGAAAAATACTAAAACATCTAAAAAACATACCCCCCTAAAAATATAAACAAATATGTGCTCATCGAAAACAAAAATATTTTTTTTAAATTCTGAGTAGGGTATCAAATGAAAGCCCTTAGTACGTGGATTAACGATCAAATTTTTATTTTTGCAAAATAAATTATTTTGATGCGATTTTTGCCAAAAATGTGCAAAAAAAATTTTGTCCCACACCCTGTAGCCCAGATGGTTTAAACTAAAAATCTAAAAAAATTCTAAGTAATGTATATTGGTGTGAACCGAAATAGTACAACAGGAATTTTTGATCAGATTATGTTTTTGGAAAATAACGCATTTTTTGTGGTTTTTGGTTCACAAAGTACAAAAGTTATACCAATGTAAGACACTCACATGCATGGCGTGCGATGGCTACATGCGTTAGAGCACTCTTAAACTGGCTGGAAAACGAAGGGTTTCGAGTTCGAGTACGGAGTGAATTTTATTTTTTCTGTTTTTTTTTTTTGCATTTTTATTATGTTGAAATTATTTTGTCAAAATTCTAGTTATATTTTGACAAATGTTGTATTTAATTTTTATGAGCGTAAATTTAATAACCAGTCTTATTATATGATTAACAGACGATAAATTATTTTAAAAATATCGTTCATTTTGCCGTGGTTACTACAAAGTAAAATTTGTCCTACACACTCAGCATACCGCCTTCATTTATTATATACCTGCGAAACCCTGAAATGTGTGAATATTCACACTTCACATCAATTTTTTCTACAAATTTCATTCTTGACGACCTAATATATCCGTATCTCAAAACTTACCCTTAGTATTAACAACAAAAATCGATTTTTAATTGAATGGGTGGGAAATAACTCCCAACATCCCCTGACCTACGCCACTGGTATTGATCAAATGACCGATATATCGACCAGTTATGTTGAACAGACATACGACAGACTTGTAAAGAAACCACGAGAGAAACTAAAACCTGACAATAACGTGATCTGAAAGATTCTTTTCCATCTCGTGTAGTTTCTAATCGGGAGACGTGTAACGCCTGATTAAGTTGTTAACTCATGTCACTTTGTTGCACTTTACTTGTTGGTTAATATTACCAAACTACAACCGACCACAAGATAATTACAGACTTAAAAAGTTAATACATTTTCGTATTATCCTTAAGATGAATTTCACCATAAATGTGTTTTAATACGCCTTATTTTAAATCCGTATTAAGTTAGCTATTAAGAAAATATACCAACTGGAACAGATTGAGAGTAATTAACAAGCACTACCAAATATGGTATAGCTCTTTTAAGGTTTTATCGAAATTATTTTGGTCGTTAAGATATCTAAAAAATGTTATAAGCCATCAAATAATGCCACTGGCATGACAGAAGAAAAACACACTTAAGAACAAGTTACAAAAATAGTCACCAATTTCATTTTTAGGATTTCGTAGGTATAACAGAAAAAAACTTTTAACGTCACTCATGTGTCTGTACGGTAGAAATTGTAGCCAAACGGTTGAACATAGAAAATTGAAATTTACCATGCTTGTAAAACTATTTGACCTATATATAGGAAAAATACTGAGAGTTCAAAAAAACATATCACGAAATAGATATAAACAATTATTTAATAAAAAATTGATATTTTTTAAAATTTTGAGTGAGGTATCAAATGAAACCTCTTAATTCGTAAATAAACAAGCAAATTATTATGATTGAAACATCACTTTTTTAATGAGATTTTCGTAAAATGTTAATTTGTATTTATTGAAAAACTATTTTTTTTTAATTTTGACGGGATATCAAATGAAAATTTTATGCGTGGATAACTCAACAAATTTTTATTTTTGAAAAACATTTTTTATGGGATTTTCGCCCAAAATGTTTGTCCCCTATTTCCCATAGCGTTGGACTAAAAATCTGGAAAAAATTTCTATAATATATTGGGTTGTTACACAAGTCCGTTCTTTTTTTTCATCTTTAATAATAATTCAATAAAATATACATTCTAAAAAAAACTTTTATTATCAAATGTACTGTCTATTATTTTCTATCACTTTGGACAAACTCTCAGGCAATTTCATGACGCCATCTCTCCAGAAGGTTCCGTCTTTGCTCTCGAAAAATTTGTAGAGGTGAATTTTGATATCGTCCAAAGATGCTACATTTTTTCCGCTAAGGGAATTTTGTAGAGAGCGGAACAAATGGTAGTCGGAGCATATGGTCCAGACATCGCACCATCCGACTACCATTTGTTCTGCTTTCTTCAAAATTCCCTTAACGGAAAAAATTTCGCTTCTGTGGACGATATCAAAATTCACCTGGACAGATTTTTCGAGATCAAAGACGGAACCTTCTGGAGAGATGGCATTATGAAATTGCCTGAGCGTTTGTCCAAAGTGATAGAAAATAATGGACAGTACATTTGACCATGCTAGCCATGCTAGCAATATTTAACTGACTAATTGTAGAATTCGGTAGCTGTCTTAAAATGTATAAAAAATTCACATTTCACGTCAATTTTTTAAATCTATTACCATGAAAATATGATTTAGAGAATAATAAAATATTTTATGCATAAATATTTATATATTTTTTTATTGATTTCAGATGCGTCATCATCTAATGAGGCAGTTCATTTACAACAACGTCTCCGTAGTTTAAGTACAGAATTAGTAACCCTCCGTAATCGTCTTCACGTTCAAAATCCTCCAGCAGCAGTGCCACAAACACAGACCCAAAGCCCTCCAAAAGGAACAACACCGACAGCCGTCACCAATCCAAATGTTACGGCAGTCAATGTTGCCAATATTCAGCCGGTCATACCACCTAGAACGACGACGACCGCGTCTGTTCCCACCGTGACCACCCAACCAAGCACAGTTACGGCAAGTACCGCCGAAGTCCGACAGATTAATAATCAGGGGTGTACAGGAGTCGAATTAGAAGATTTAATACACCTACAAGGACCTTTGACGGAAGATGCTGTTATGAAATGTTTACAAGCCAGGTTTAATTCCAACAATTTTTATGTAAGTAAAATTTATTTAAATACTAGCTGCTCTTTCCGGCTCTGCTCTGGAAGAAAACAACATTATTGACCTACATTTTTAGGGTTTTGTAGGTATGACCAAAAAACCCTTATACCGTCATTTTGTCGTTCTGTCTGTTCGGTAAAAATTGTAGCCAACCGGCTAAGCTAGAGAGTTGAAATTTGGCATGCTTATACAACTCCGCACATAGGAAAAATAATAAAACATCTAAAAAACATATCCCCTAAAAATATAAACAAATATGTGCTCAATGAAAAAAAAATATATATTTTTTAAAAATTTTGAGTAGGGTATCAAATGAAAGCCCTTAGTACGTGGATTAACGATCAAAAATTTTATTTTTGCAAAATAAATTTTGTTCCACACCTGTAGCCCAGATGGTTTAAACTAAGTATTTGAAAAAATTCTAAGTAATGTACATTGGTGTGAACCAGAATAGTACAACAGGAATTTTTGATCAGATTATGTTTTCGGAAAATAACGCATTTTTTGTGTTATTTGACGATGTACAAAAGTTATAGTTACGTAACACACTTGCTACGCAGCAAACAAAGGTTCGCTCCCGGACAGAGGAGACAATATTATTTTTTGTTTTTTTCCATTTTTATTTTGTCAAAATTCTAGTTATATTTTGGCAAATGTTGCATTTAATTTTTAAGAGCGTAAATTTAATAACCAGTTGGAACTGTTGGAATTATACTTTCATTCTATGTGTCATGTATACGAAACCAGAGGGTTGGAGCATATGACTTAAAACAGCCAATGAAAATTTATTTTTAAAGCTCTTAGATTAACAGACGATAAAGTATTTTAAAAATATCGTTCATTTTGCCGTGATTACTACAAAGCAAAATTTGTCCTACACACTCAGCATGCCGCCTTCACTTATTATATACCTGCGAAACCCTGCAATGTGTGAAAATTCACACTTCACATCAATTTTTTATACAGTTTATTGTGTATTTAGCAGTTTTGCGTTTAGGGCTAAACCAGGGATTAGACTTCTACAACGTTACAAAATTTCTTTGTAGATGGCAGCACATAACAATTTTACTAAATAATTCAAGGATTATCAGTGACTGTAAAACAATGGTGCGAGCTATCCATCTTCTAGTTTAATGACAAAACACTATCTTAGGTTAGGTTAGGTTAGTAAGTGTTTGGTTAGAAAAAGCCGAGCGAAGCGAGCTACCCATCTTCTAGTTTAATGACAAAACACTATATGTTTCAAGAAACTCGCGCTAATATAATAATGCCACTTGTTTAGAACCATCGTATGTAAAACAAAACATGTGCGATGTAACGCGGTGTGACGCATGCGCAGTTGTGTAGCAATCTATTCCCTGGTTATACCGCGTTTAGTTATATAGTTTCTTATAGATATCTTATAGATTTTCATTTGACATTGTATGTAGTGCATAGCTTTTTAAGTTAAATTCAACGTATTTCTATTTTCTTTTCTTTGATATATGATCAATTTTGGATCACATAGCCCTTTTTAGGACTCTTCTGTTCTTATTCTTATATTTTCATTTCATTTTGATACAAGTGACAGCGTACGGATAGTACATTCGTTTAATGGATGAATGTAAACGTACTAAATATAACGTCACAGAAACATGCGACGTTTCCAGTGACGCAACTGCACTGATTCGCCGATTACCCTGTACTACTGTCCGTATTGTATTTTTTTTTGTTAGTTTAAGAAATCATATGGCTTATTTTCTTTGATTTTAAAATATTTAAAAGTAATGTTTTGATGAGGTCTTTTTTTTGAAAAGGACTTTTTAGTGAGGTTCTTTTGAACTGACAGTGAGTTGTAATTAACAAGCTGTTAAAGGAATGGTATGTAAATGTATGTTTTGTTGGACGAAGACGAAGAGAGCAAGTTCAGGGTCAGGTAGAGTGAGACAGGTGTATTTATACCAAGGTCATCACTGTTCAATGACCATTCCAAAATACTCACGTACAAATTGGATGAGGCAAATCTCGCCTCGAGATGTTTCATATCAATGACAAACAAACGCAAAAACACAAATCAAACAGACGGAGGAAAAAAACGTTAGAAATAAATATAACAATAGTTTTTATATCTATATATATTCACACGCGATAATTCCAGTCCTAAATTTTGTATTATGCTGCGTTCACAATCCCAAAATTAGAATTAGTACTTAGAATTAACGTAAATGTTTGTTATACGTAACTGTACGTTATCGTTCACATCCTTCTAAATTAATACTTATACTTATGGCCCGGTTACACGATGCCAGTAACTTGTACAAACCTGTAACTTGAACAAGTTACAGGTTTGTACAAACTTGTAACTTGAACAAGTGCTTGTGCAAGTACTGGCACAAGCACTTGTGCCAGTACTTGCACAAGTCGTTTTGTCGTTTACACGTATTCCAGTATTTTATTTAAGTATACTTGCAAAGAACCCAAAACACACTGCAAAATGTAGATGCTTCCAATTATTTTTTATGCGTAAAACCGTCTTTTTAACGCGCCAATTTTCGATGTTTAACCTAATTTTATGTATTTTATGCGTACGTCTTTCTAAACAAATCTGAATCGGCGCCAAAAACTACATTTATTAAAAAAAGGTGTGAAAAAGTTTGTTTTTGTAACCGCGAAAATACATCAGCTGTTCATGGCGGCCATTTTTAAGTCACTGGCACGGCTACTTGTGCCAGTAAATAGGAACGGCTTCTATTCACTTGACTTGCATGTGATACTTGTGCCAGTACTGGCACCAGTACTGCATGTACGTTTACACGATGCCAGTGACTGGTGCAAGTACTTACTGGTGCAAGTTACTTGCATCGTGTAACTGAGCCATTATAAATAGAAATTAAGAGTTTGTAGACTTCAAACCCTTACGTTAATAGACCGTTAATAGTAGTTACTAACATAACTACGTCACAAAATGGGATTCAGTGCTGCCGCCCCGCGGTTGGTTTTCTTTTATTTGAATTTAGCATGTTGTTTTTTTTTTTTTTTTAATTGAGAACTGACACGCAGTCTGGTGGTCAAATATTGTACTACGCGACTGTAGTACTGTTTGAAATTATTACATATGTTCTGGTGTTGATTTTTTGTTAGAACGTCGATAGATACATTTTCATAAAATAACAACACGATAATAATACCAACACGATAATAATAGTTATTATAGCAAGTAACATAGTAGTAAGTGTATGTGCCATACCTAAATAGTTTCAAGGAACAATATGTTGTACTTATTTTATCCATTATTGTTTAACATTTTCATCTGTCAACAAACGAAAAAATTTGCAATTAATAATGTAGCTGTAATGGTACAGTTTGGAGCAAAAC
Source organism: Liopterus haemorrhoidalis (assembly GCA_963971575.1). Taxonomy (NCBI): domain Eukaryota; kingdom Metazoa; phylum Arthropoda; class Insecta; order Coleoptera; family Dytiscidae; genus Liopterus; species Liopterus haemorrhoidalis. The sequence goes on from OZ020619.1 coordinate 43,380,466, forward strand.
AGTACACCATTATGCATTCTAAAACAAAATATTAATGATTACTTAGTTTTAATTAAATAAATACTAAAGATATTTCGATTTTCATATTATTTAAAAACGTAATCTATAAATATATTTTTGAATCCTTATTTATATGTTTATCAAAACATTATTCTATCATATAAAGTATCTGGACTGTATATATTAGTATATATTTATCAAATATATATATTTTTTGCTCCAAAATTGAAAATATCCATAAAATTAAGGCAACAAAAGTAATGACACATGTATTTTAAACCAACCAAAAACTTCCAAAGGAAACCGTTGTCAGATAGCAGCACATGTATGTGACGTCACACTAATATGGTCTATTTATAATTGACGCATGCGCAGTAAGCAATTGTCTTAACCTAAAAATTTCTATGACCATATTTTTTTCTATCCATATCCTTCTGTTTTCTGTGAGCACAGATATAATTTTTCCCTCTATTTTAATTCTTTTCAGAACTATGAAACACTCAAAACTTCATTAGAAAATATAAATAGCTGTCAAATATCGATCGATAAAGTAGAAATCAATAAAAATTTCTGTCAGTGTCTTAATTTCTTACTTAACATTGTGAACACTACTTAATTTCTACGTACAAATTTAATATTTAGTACTAATTTAACGTTAATTTTAATTTCTAATTTCGAGGTGCTGAACGAAGCATTATCTATCCCTGAATTTTTTAAATAATCAAAATCAAGCAAAATGTTTAAAATCATATGATAATAATTCCCTAAAACTATAAATGCTTTAAACTCAACAAATATTATAACACAACAAACACGGGAGGAGATGCAAAAGGTTCTATAATTCACCCCAAATCTATACTTGCCCCATTAGGGATTGAATAGGGCAAAATATTTTTGTAGATGCATTGGATACCATTTTTAAGCTAAAACCAAGTTGATATCTCATTGGGTCTAAGAGATATTGAAGAATCCGTGACAAAATATTTTACCCCGTGGGGGTTGAATTTCGAAAAATCCCTTCTTATTAATTTCTTACGTTGTGTAAGAAATATCCCCGAATTTTACGTTTTAAGGTCCAGGGGACGTTCTATCGAATAAAAAATACCTATTTACCATTTTAGCGGTAAAAAACGGAAAAAACACTTTCAAAAGATTTTAAAAAGGCACCTATAGGCCAAAAAGGAATGTTATAACTAAACAAATACAAACGGTTCTATAATTCACCCTAAAAGTAGTTTCACCCCTTTAGGGTTTGAATACAATATTTCGTATTTATCATACATATTTATCCAAAAATAATAAAAGCAAATTTTGATTTTTTGTTTGCGACATGGAAATAAAATAATTTTCCTTAATATCCTGACAAAAATATCTTGCGAAGAGCCAATTATTTTCTACTTTTAAGTGACTTTTTTTTTAGTAAAATGATCTTACCCTGAGGCATAACTTGAAGCATTGAGCAACTTTAAGAAGTAACATAAAAAAGATAATTACAAAATACATGACAATTTCGAGTTATTATCTACATGACAGGCAAATTTTCAAATAACAGACTTAAAAGTACAAGAACATCATTGTTAAAAAATTATGGGCGTTGTAATTTAAGGAGAAATTTGACCCAAATATTAGGAAATAAAAGATGTTAGTAGAATTTGCGCAATAAGATCTATGCCAGTAATAGGTTCTTAAAATGAAACACACAAAAGTAGTTTCTAAATTATCTATTAGACCCCATTTTTATTTAAAATTGCAAAGTTATCATTTTCGTAAAAGTTTATATACTTTTTAACATTAATATTAAAACACTGACAACTGTCAAAATGAAAGAATATCTTATACTTCAAATTCGAATAAGACCTGTGGATGCAGTTTGTGTAAAAATGTTGAAACTAATATTGAAAAATAGATGTGAAGTGAGAATTTTTACACATTTCAGGATTTCGCAGATCTACAGTGAAAAAGTTCAAAAAAGACGAATATATCATACAGGAAATTGTAAAAAGGCTTGTGGCTGCAATTTATGATATACTAATTAGTAAATACATTGAAACTAATAAAAAAAAAACAGCTGTGGCCACCACAGGACCGACCGCCATCACAAAGTACTTGTTTAATTTATGCTGTTGTGAAATATTCGGAAAAATCTTAAAACCGACACGATTAAACTCCCATTTCTAGTTAACCGATTTTTACCAAAAGTTGATCAACTCGTGCTATTGATGTCAAAAGCTTAAATATGAAGTTTCATAAAAATACTTTCAGCCGAATTTGCTCTGCACGTGTACACAGACAGACAGACAGTCAGACAGACAGACAGACCGACAGACATCATGCTAAAAATAGTCAAAACGTTATGTAGGGACCTCAATTCGTGGAGATCCATCGAAATCTCGCAATGTCAAAATCGGTATGCTCACAATACCTCCCTTATATATGTTGGCGGTCGGAAAAATGAATCTGACAAAAATTACTTTTGAATTATTTTGGTTTCCACCAATGTACATTATTGAGATTTTTTTCAGATTTTTAAATTAACACTTCTGGGAAATAGGGTGGGAACAAAAGTTTTTTTGTGAAATCAAAAAGTTAGGTTAGAGCGAATAGCTTCAAGAACATTGTAGCTATTTTATTAAATAATTAACTTAATAAATATTATTTTGGTTCTTTTTAGAAATACATTTAATAAAAAAAAATCAGCTGTAGCCACCACAGGACCGACCGCCATCATAAAGTACTTATATAAATTACATTCTAGCAGCAGAGTAGAAATAACTTGACCTAATATTTTCTAACAGAGGTATTATTTATCATGACCATGGAAACGTTACATATAAATATGAAAAAATTTCATAAAATTTACAGAAATTATTCGAAATTTTTCGTTTTATCAAAAAACGTCTCAAATAAAAGTTATTAGTTATTGCTTTTATAGCAACTTTTGTTCAATAAATTTTTTCGAGATATTTTTCTGTTGTGAAATATTCGCAAAAATCTTAAAAACGAGTAAACTCCCATTTTTAGTCAACTAATTTTTACCAAAAGTTGATCAACTCGTGCCATTGACGGCAGAAGCTTAAATATGAAGTTTCATAAAAATCATTTCAACCGAATTTGCTCTGCACGTGTACACAGACAGACGGACAGACAGACAGATGGACAGACAGACAGACGGACGGACAGACAGACCGACAGACATCATGCTAAAAATAGTCAAAACGTTATGTAGGGACCTCAATTCGTGGAGATCCATCGAAATCTCGAAACGTCAAAATTGGTATGATCACAATACCTCTCTTATATATGTTGGCGGTCGGTAAAAAAAAATACATATATTTAATAATAAGACATTTTTATTATAAATTGTTTAGTAATAACTATTGTGTATAGATGGCAGCTAGAGCAATTTATCTATTAAGTATGTAGGAGAAAATGGTACATTTGTGTTGTCCTTAGCCACAAACATTTTGCATTAACATTATGAATTAAGCGTCATCTATTAAAACATGAGTTATGAATGAGGTTTTAAGGGTGTTCCGTTTTAATTTTCAGACGAACGTAGGTCCAATCTTATTGTGTGTGAACCCGTACCGCGACGTGGGCAATCCCCTGACACTAAGCAGTACCCGCGGTCTGTCCTTGAGTCCTCAGCTCAACAGGGTGGTCCAGGAAGCCGTCAGACAACAATCCGAGACCGGCTATCCTCAGGCTATAATACTATCTGGTACGTGTCTCTGACTCAACAACATCACTTCCAAACTGTTTATGAGAGAAGATATCTAGGACATACTTGTTCATTTCATTGATTTTACCTTAAGGACACTTTGAATATTCAGATAACTTTTTAAAGAATTGTTCCAAATCGGTTATTATATCTAAATCAGGTCATTTTCTAAACAAATTATATGATAAGTTGACAAGCATTAACGTATTAAAGTTAAAGACTGTTAAACATAATTATAAAATGACTCACATTTGGTTAATGTAATTGCCAATGTTAAAATGTAGTGTAACTAACATGCAAGCATTACTCAGTTGTTATATTTGGTTTCCGCAAGTACGTAGCACTTTCCTATGTTGCCACATCTTCTTAAATATTTCCCGTCGTATTGCTATTTAACCCTTTTAAGCCTACTAGTTACTAAATATCTAAAAATTATTTCTGAACTTCTTACTGGTTTTTAGCAATAATCATGGTGCAAGATGTGTTACCTTAATACGGAATTTAGTTGTTGAATGTTAAGGAAAATACAGTCTGTTTCAAACGGTTAGGCGGAACTAGATTTGGCAATCTAGTTACTTTCATCGTTTAAATCATACTTTTCGACCGTTTTGTTTAAGCTTTGTAAATCATACTTACAATAAACATTTTTTGGTTAAGGTTAATATCATTTTAAAATGTCATTTTCTTTATATTATGATTTTTTGTGTGATTCTTAATACAAATTTCCCATTTATTTATTTTTTTGTCATTAAAATACGTAAAAAAATGACATATGTCATTCGTTTCCATGGTTTCATTGTTGGAATTTTAAATTTTGACATTTCAACGTGAAAAATGAAATAACCCAAGAAAGGTCCCTTCTCGTGACAACCTAAAAGAACGAAATTCCCATTTAGTTCCGCTTAACCGTTTGGAACAGACTGTATATCTAAATTTTGGAAATTATTGTTTTATCATTATTCTATATGTTAATGAATTATGTCCGTAAATAATATAATAATTGAGTTAATGGGTTAAATTAATTAATGAGTTAATCATTATTCTATTAATTGGTGAGTTCTTACAGCATTTGATTTTAAATTGATTAATATAAAACAAATTTTGAGATCGTGTTGACTTATTTGATATTAGAAAAGTAAATTCATGTACAAAGGTCTGTGTGTCAATCATATTATTGAAAATTTTGAACAATAGCAGGATATCAAATTTAGTTCTTCTTTGTTCTAATGATTTTAAGTTGAAAAATTCCAGTTTATCGGAAAAATAGTTCACCTGAATATTAAATTCAATGCAAAGTTATTATTATTATTATTATTATTTTTTTTTGAATACTTTCTTTTAGTTTACTGTATTTTGAATATTGAGGATTCCAAGTAGAATATCCTGAAACGATTTGGAAGTTCTCAAAACGAAGCCCAGGCTTTTTTACAAATATATCAATGTGTTCAAGTCAATAATAAGGGTGATATTTATAAAAGTTAGCTTAAGGGTTCCCCCGTAACTCTCAAATATTCATCAAACCGAAAAAGTATATAGAACAAAAATGTTTTGTTTTCTTATTATAAACAATTTTTGTCATACATGTTTTTGCTTATAAGTAAATAATAAGGGAGATATTTCTAAAGTTTAGCTTTAGGGTGTTCCTCCGTAACCCAAAGATTCATCTATATGAAAAAATGCATAGAAATGAAAGATTTGTTTTCTTATTATATACTATTTTTGTGTTATATAATTTTAATGTTAATTCAATAATAAAGGAAATATGTTGATTTTAGTTTTAGTGTGTACCGTCGTAACCCCCCAAATATTCACCTAATTAAAAATATGCATTGAACAAACTTTTTTTTTTTGTTATATATATATTTTTTTGTTAAGTCAATAATAATTGAGACATTTTAAGTTTTTTAATAAACCGTTTTAACTTCGAAACACCCCAAGAATAATTATTTTGAGATGCCTTATAGCCTATGTTCGAATACTGGAGTACTACTATGAGGAGTAATACTATGTACTATACCTGGGGGGGGGCAAACCGCGGCTCTTTAAGGATATTCGTGTGGCTCTTCAAATTAAGTTGATAAAGAATAAAATTTAGAAAATATTCACGCAAAATTTCATTTTATTTTCATGCATTTTTATGCAGCGTATCGGTAATACCAATGACTAAAATAAAACATATTTATTTATGCACTACTCATTAAATGATGCTAAAAAAAGTCATGTGTTAAAACAAAATTATGTATCTTTAAAATGTTTCTAGATGACGTAAAGAGTGAACTTGGCTCTTTAGCCTCTAAAGTTTAATCTAATCTTATAACCAGATGAAACGTGTAGAAACCAAATATGACACCGAAATTTTTTTTTAAAAAAACAGGTGTATAGTTTGTTTCTTTGGTTTAAGTAAATTTTGAATTCCAGTAACTTTTACTGGTTAAGTGAATTAGTTGGTCATCTTGTTTAACAAAAGCCCACATCAAATATTGAGAGTTCATGACAACTTAGGAAAATGAAAATTCCAGTTAGTTCCTCTTAAACGTTTGGAATAGCCTATAGCCTCCAAATTTATTAATATAGATTTATTTGGTAGGTACAAGTGGATCTGGTAAAAGCCATGCCTCTATGTTGCTCCTCCGACAACTATTCGCAGTAGCCGGAGGTGGTCCTGAAACAGATGCTTTTAAACACCTAGCTGCCGCCTTTACAGTCTTAAGATCCTTGGGATCTGCTAAAACAGCCACAAATTCTGAATCCAGCAGAATTGTAAGTAACAAACTTGTACGTAGAGTAATTTCCAACAATTTGTTACTTCCACACGCATGCGCAGAATTCATAACAAGCATTAAAATAACGCGCTTGCGAATGCTTGTAATAAAAAGTTGGAAATTACTGCGAATAGACCCAATAGCTTCCAGTAAAAATCTCCAAACTGATAAATTGTTTTTAACGATTTTTTTCTTTTGTTTAGATATTAATAATATGTCCTTTTAGGGTCAATTTATAGAAGTACAAGTAACTGATGGTGCACTCTATAGGACGAAGATTCATTGTTATTTTTTGGATCAAACGAGGGTGATTAAGCCATTAGCTGGAGAGAAGAATTATCATATTTTTTATCAGATGTTGGCAGGCCTGTCAACAGAAGAACGTGCCAAACTTAATTTAGAAGGTTGTACCCCTGCTACCCTTAGATACCTTAAACATGGAGATACCAGACAAGATATGGCGGAAGATGCTTCCAGGTAAAAAACATTGTTGATTTAATTTATTACACAAAAATAATAAAAATAATTACACAGGATTAGGTGTACCGAAAGTTTTATTTGGTATTATCAAAATAGAAACAAATCGAAAGAAAACAATGTACTGTATTGAGTAAAATAGTTACCATTGTGATCTATAACACTCTGCCATTTATCAGGAAGAGAAAGATTATAAAATTCCTGATTTTTTGAAGGAAAAAATTGTTCAAGGCTCATTTTAACATGGTTCATATCTCTAAGTGTCTTGTTTCTTAAAAAGTGTTCCAGTGACCGAAATAAGTGATAGTCGGAGGGTGAAATGTCTGGTTAGTAGGGTGGGTGTGTTAGAACCTCCCAATCAAGCTCGGAAAAATTTTCACGTGTCTTTTTTTGATGAATGAGGTCAGGCTTTGTCGCCTTGAAGAATAACTCCTCTTCTATTCACAATTTCTGGCCGATTTCTGGTCAAGTTCTGATTCAGTTGATCCAGTTATTCACAGCAGAGATCAGAATTAACACTTTGCCCCGGTTTTAACATCTCATAATAAATGATTCCTTTATAGGGCCTTCCAGATCAAAATTCATTATCCAAGCATAAATTTCCTGATTTAAATTTTTTAAACCACTGTTAACATACGCGTACACTTAGTTTATCACCATAAACAGTGTAAATGTTTTATCTAACAACTGTAGCAGATTTTTTTATGGTACTCATACAACATTAAACAGCGTAAAAAATGTTTTGATGATGAAAATTCTTTCATTTTAAAATACAAGGGTTAATTTAATAAAATTTCTTTTATTTTACGGATGAAATCTTTAGTTTTGTAACACTTTTTTACGTTAATATTGCTGCTCCATACTAATACTTACAACAGATGGTCTGTTGATGACCATAATTGGGTTAAATTTAAAAAGTAAAATGTTGAATTGATGGCATTTCCGTTTCATCAACTCGGAAATTCCTTTCGTAGGACATTCTATATTACTGTATGATTATAGTGAATTCTTAGACAGAATATGTTTTAATTTATATACTATACAGATTAATAAGTAATGATAATCCACATAATAGTTTTAAAAACTATATATTTTTATAATTTTATGTTTTTTTACAGGTTTCAGCAATGGAAAACCTGTCTAGGTATACTCGGTATACCGTTTTTAGATGTTGTCCGAGTTTTGGCAGCTGTGCTACTTTTAGGAAACGTTCAATTTCTCGATGGAAAAGGTCTCGAAGTAGATGTAAACGGTGAAGCTGAATTAAATGCTGTTGCAGGTCTTCTTGGTGTATCAGGAGCTGCATTATTCCGTGGTTTAACTTCAAGGACACATAATGCACGAGGACAACTCGTGAAATCAGTTTGTGATGCCAATATGTCTAACATGACAAGAGATTGCCTTGCTAAAGCCTTGTATTGTCGTACTGTTGCAACAATTGTTAGAAGAGCTAATAGTTTAAAACGTTTAGGGTCAACACTTGGTACATTAAGTTCAGATTCAAATGAGTCAGTACATAATCAAGCTGAGGTTACAAGTCAACATGCTTCTACTATCGGTGGAACTAATGCTGGGAGTAAATCAATGGCAGCGTTAAACAATGCAGTTAGACATGCAACTGACGGATTTATTGGAATTCTAGACATGTTTGGCTACGAAGACCCTAAACCAAGTCAATTAGAACACCTTTGCATTAATCTTTGTGCTGAAACAATGCAACATTTTTACAACACACACATATTCAAGTCAAGTATAGAGTCATGTAGAGATGAAGGAATTAACTGTGAAGTAGAAGTTGATTATGTAGATAATGTTCCTTGTATCGACCTTATTTCTTCTTTACGTACTGGTTTACTAAGTATGTTAGACGTTGAATGTTCTATAAGAGGAACTGCAGAATCCTACGTTGCTAAAATGAGAGTACAACACAAGCACAACTCCAGGTTATTCGACCCAAAACCTTTAGAACCAAGACTATTCGGTATTCAACATTTTGCTGGACGAGTCTTGTACGATGCTTCTGATTTTTTAGACACAAACAAAGATGTAATCCCTGATGATTTAGTAGCAGTATTCTATAAACATTCCTGTAACTTTGGATTTGCTACCCACCTTTTTGGGAGTGAGTTAAAAGCATTGTACTCCCTTGAAAATGTCCCAAGGGGTGTTAGTTTTAGAATATCTCCAACTTCACACACTGATTTATTAAATGGTGATGAACCTGTTTCAACACTAACTCAAGACTTTCATACAAGACTAGATAACCTTCTCCGTACTTTAGTTCATGCTAGACCTCATTTTGTTCGTTGTATACGAAGCAATTCATCGGAAACACCAAATAGATTTGATCGTGCTATTGTTGTTAGACAAATAAGATCACTTCAAGTGTTAGAAACGGTAAATCTAATGGCTGGAGGATATCCACATAGAATGAGATTCAAAGCATTTAACAGTAGATACAGATTACTAGCACCATTTGCGAGACTACATAGAACAGAAGATAAAGTTATGGATGATTGTCATTTAATTTTACAGTATGTTGTGGAATTAATATCAAAACAACATAATACTTTTGTTTCTACCAGTTGGGCGTTGGGAAAAAGGCACATATTTTTAAGTGAAGGAATTAGACAACACTTAGAGAAATTACGGACTGGTACAAGACAGAAATCTGCTACTGTTATACAGGCTACGTGGAGAGGTTGGAGATTACGGTGTCGATGGGCGAATATTAGAAGAGAAAAAGAATTATTAAACGCTTCTGCGGGAACAAGTTCGCAAAATCCAAGAAATAGACAAGAAGCAACAGGTGCTTGTCAAAGACCAAGACCTCAACCAATAGCAGGCACTCCTCCACCAGATCCAAACGAAAAATGTGACAACAAAATCATCCAACAAACCTGTACTTTATTTGGACTTGATTTAGAAAGACCTCCGCCTGTTCCACCAAGTAGATCTTATACCGTAGCTGGTAATACCAAATTAGGTTATCCCCAAACAAGAGTAATGAAGATGTCTTTTCCTGAAGATGGTTCCGTTGACGGTCCAGTTTTACTAAAAGGTGAAACTGTTTTAGTTGTTGGAGCTTCATCAAGAAGAGGTCATTTAGTTGTTGAACATAAACATTGCACTTTACATGTGCCTTTTCAGTTCCTTGAATTAAAACAAAGCGTTAATATTTAATATTAACGTTACCGTTTTCTTGCCATTTTTATCCCTTTTTTTTTAGACTGAGGAGTTAGAGAATAGTTTGTTATATATTAGATCCAGAATATGTAATTTATCTGGAATTTTATGGAATACGATGTAACATATAAGTTTTAAATGAAGAAGACCATATTTTATTTATAAGGAAGATTATTGTTATTAAGATAATTCGTGGATTAATCTAAGAAAGATATCAAAAACAGTTTAATTTGATTTATAAGCGCCGAAAACCCTCCAGATGAAATAAATTAAGACATTGGCCGCATTCAGCAGACTCACCGGTACAAACTTACCGGTGAATTTGACTGAATGCACATTTTTGGCAGCGCTGTCGAACGGCGTATATGAAAACTACAATATCTAAACAATGACAGATTGTAATGACAGCAAATTTTGAATGTAAGCTTTTACGGTAATTTTAAAAGTACATGTGCTTTATATGCGTTTCCTCAATAACTAAGTAAATTGACTTAACACTCAATTCATAATTTTTTACTTGCTTTGTGCTCGATTCTTTGTTACTACAGATATATAACTGTCAAAATATCCACCGGTGAGCAACTAACCGTAAATGAAATCCGGTTAATAAAATGGCGACCGGTGAGTAAGTACTGTAACTCACCGGTAGATCAACATCTGCATACAGGATAAAAATTACTAACTGATAACTCACCAGTGAGTCTGCTGAATACGGTCATTATGGCCATTTTCAAGGGTTTTGTTCGACGATTAATATTTATTGTAAAAGTTGGGTTATTTAGGATCCTATTTTTTTCTAGACTAAACAATATACGAAGATTTCAATAATTCAAACCGCATTTCTTTATATTTTATTATTCTTAAATTAGGATTTTTCGAAACTTAAAAAAAAAATTTAAACTTAAAAATTTCGCAAAAAATTTTTTTGTTTGGGAGTTGCTTCAAAATAAGTCCTAAGGTCTTTTAGGATCTCAGGATTTCAAAAATTCCAACCGCAGGTCTTTATCTCATGTAGATTTTGAGATGCGGTCTTTCGAAAATGAAATATTCATAAATTTTCAAAATTACACAGATCAAAAAGGCGTTAACTAAAGAGAGCCCTATTTTTTATTTAGGTATAAAAAAGTCTGTAGATTTCAAAAATTTAAACCGCAGGTCCCTATATTTTATCGTTTTCAAGTTAAGATTTTTAAAATAAAAAAAAAAGTATCATATCCATTGTAATCGTCTGCCTCTGAGTTCTTGGGTGATACTTGGCATTGAGTACAGTTCTCGAATATCTTTGTTCTTACGGATTTTCCATTCACCATTAATTTGAATGGAACCAAAGGTTCTGCGTAATATTTTATTTTCGAAAACTATGAGGTGTTGTTGATTTCGCTTTGTTAAGTTCCATGTTTCAGAGCCACACATAAGTACGGGACATACTATAACTTGGCATAACCTGATTTTGGTGCTCCTCAACAAGAGTTTTGTTTTGAAGAGGGGAGCAAGTGCAAAATCCGATGCATTAGCAGCTTTAATTATATTCGTAATTTCCTGCTGTCATATTTACCTGATTTATCATGGTGCCCAGCTATTTGAAAGTAGAAACTCTCTCAAAAGTCTTCTTTACCCCTAGCATTTTTCATTTTTTTACCAACATTATTAATATTGAAAAAAATAAAAATAAATCCAACATTCCGTAAGTCTTTTCTGTTACTTTTAAAGTTTTATTTACTGTATATCCCGGTCTATAAATCAAGTTATTGACACCAAAAAATGGTTAAAATTTTGGGAAACGACTTATGAAGGGTGTACAGTGATCGTATTTTATAAAAAACAGTTTTATAATATCTTTTCGTTGATATTTTATATAAATACATTGAATTCTATGTCAAAAGTCGTTAAAAATCAAAAACATGGTGCTAAAATAAACGACAAATGTTGTGATACTTTGTATTTATATTTTGGATCCATAACTTACGATATATTTACGAAAATCTATGTAACAATAATCAAATTGCCAGTATATACCTAGTAGATCGTAAGAAATTACCTGCTATCTATATCTTATGTACAAAATATAATTATAAGATCTTAAAGATGTATTTTATTTTTAAGAAAGTAAATTAATTTTTTATATATTTATTTGTTTTTATTATCCACTATATATAAAACAGCCTTATTTTAATACATGGTATTATGAAATGATACTATAATATAAGTTCATTTTTAAACGACCAAATTATTTATTTTTTAATTAACCACCAATTTTGATCAAAATCAAATTGTTCTGTTGGTTTTGAAGCTAAATATTTGTTAATAACATTTTCTGTAAACCATGGCCAATCAAATTGTAAATGGTTTCCAGGAGTACCTAAAAATTGAAGTTTTCCTTGAGCATCCATTTGTTTCAATCCAAGACGATCCTGCAAAAGATGTATAAATATGAAATCCACACCCACGAGGAACCAAAACTGCCATCTCCCTCTAACATCATTACAAGTTTAGCATCGTACATTTGTGGGCGATGTTATAACGATTTACTTACTGTGGTTTTGGCCTTCGTCACGAAATGGAGCAACGAAATCGAGTTCGAAACATAACAAAATCTCGGAGACTTCGAAAGCGAGTCTTAAAAGTGCGTCTGGAAATTTGCCGCAATTTTTTGGATAACGACAATGTGCCGTCATACGGAGTGCTTACCGTTCGCGAATTTTTGCCCCTGCCATAAATTTTGTTCAATTCACAAAAGTTAGCCCAGTGGAACGTCAACATATTTCCGACAGTAAAATCGAAAGTTAAAAAGGCATCATTTCGAAAATATAAAGGGGAATAAAGCAGTTGTGATGTATCAAACTCTGTAGAGTTGGGAATTATTTAACTAATGTTCAATCAACTAAAAATTTGAATGAAAATGTAATGAACAGAGTTCGGACCTTTTTACGCTAATCAGCAATAACGACATAATCAATGAGATGTTCATAGACGTAGAAAACAATACACGGGTACTCGTTATCTAAAAACATTCCTGTCTTATTAATATAAATACTACTATATATGTTTTTCCATAATATGCATTGTTTAATGCAATATCATTGTGAGATGTTATCATTGTTAAAAAATGTTATTAAAGAAAAACATTTCTTTTAATGCAAGCGTTAAATACATTCAAACCTGTAATATTTTAAACCGTTATTTAATCTGTATAAACTTTGCAAGCCCTGTCAACTATTAGTTTTATTCTGAACTGTGATCAGAGCTTAACAATAATTCTTATAGATATTTAGATTTAGAGCATATACTTTCAAACATTGCTTGAATCTGTCTACTAATATTCACTTTTTTACAATAATAATTATTATATGATAGCATTTTTAAAATATATTTTTTACATATTTTTACACAAGTAAATTTTGTACACATTTTTCTTATTATTGCTATTTATAAATTTATTATTTTGGAGATTTTAAAATGATTAATTAAATTTTTTACAACAGATTTTAACAGAATATGGATTTACTGATCATTTTCAAGTTATTAACGAGAATAACTATTTTGTATACTTTGTAAACTAGTGGCGAAGGGACACCTCCACTAGTCTTGCCGTCCCATAAAAAAAAAGAAAAACAAAAAAAAAACAAAAAAAATAAAAAAAAAAATAAAAAAAAAATAAAAATAAAAAAAAGACTTAGGTAAACCTTTAAAAATACATCAAATTATGTTTTATACAAATTTTTGTTCAAGGCTTTACTAGTTATGAATTTTTTGATATTTTAAAGTTTAATAACTTCCGTTTTCGGTTTCTGATTTTCATAATAAACAATAGGCTTCTTCCCAATTATTAGGAGAATTTTTTAGTACCAGAACGAACTCTCTAAGTTGAACCGTTCTTGAGTTATCGTGTATACACACACACAGGCACACTCAAATGCACAAAAATAAAGCATTTAACTCAACAGGTCAGTGGAAAGAGTTAGTTAGTTAAAATTTTTGGCGCACAGCAACAAAGGCTATTTGCGCTCAGTGGAAAGATACATAGAACTAACGAATCGAGGGATTATAAGATAATTTTAATACCGACCGGAGTAGTGTAGTGGTAACACATGCGCTCTGCGTTGCTAAGGTCTCGGGTTCGAATCCCGTTCAGGCATGGAATTTTTCAAATAATAAGAATTGTCCTGGATAGTTAAGCAGCAAAGGACATAAATATAAAAAAAAATTAAAACAAATATCTGGTGACTTCGGCCTTTATGTATACAATTGACGCAGTTCTTCAGAAAAAACCAGTCCTTCGTATATTAACACAAATTTATTCCGATGACTGCCCCGATTTTTTAAAACCACTAATATCGAAATTAGTTTTGCAGAGCCGCCGTCGTTAATCTCTACACCTGTTGTTTAGATTGGTGTAGTTCACACGAAAGAACTTCGAACAATGACAAATTTAGTAATAGGGGTAGGATAGTGAGCTAGTGACTATCTTGTCTACAAACCCACTGTACTATCCCAACTACTAGCACTAGTTGAATCTCAAGCATTTACATTAGGATAGTAACCATCTTAGTCACTAGCTCGTTTACTAAACTAACGTGAACGCGCCATTACACTGCAAGGTAGAAAGGATTCAGTAAAGTATTTTTTGGCAGACTTTGTCAGCTTACATAAGTTTCGATCCCACCTACATACATCAGTTTCTCTTCTGTACTTACTTCTGTATATAATGCAGATTCCTGTAATGTTTCTGTATTTACAGCTTGTCCTGGTTTGTAAAATCCAAACCATTCAGTGTCAACTGGTTGTACAATAGAATCATTGTCAAAACGAACCAAAACAAAGTTTTCTAATTTTTGCAAATTGTCAATGTAAGTTTGGTTTATAACTTTTTCGTTGTTGATGTCTGATAGGAAGGTACTGGCATTTTTATACAATGGTTCATTTAAGGGATCATGCCAATATGTAGCCTGGACTAAAAAATTTTGCACCCACCTGCAAGAACACAAAATATGTAAATTATTAATAATAACAGAAATTTTGTTCAACCATCACACAAAAACTAATGGACCAGTTTTTGTACGCCTTTTTTGGTTGTCTGTCTTTATACCTTCCTCTACCGTTGCCTCTTTACCTGTCTGTTAGTCTGTATCTTCCTGTCTGTAATAAAATTTACTTACTGTAAATACGCAGCGTGGTTCAATAATTTTCTGATGTAGTCACAAGCTGGATGAGAAAGTGATCCGCAATTTGGGAGACCATATACACCTTGATGTTGACCACCAAGAGAAATCAAATTTTTCATTGGAGGATTCGGACATCTCTGTGCAATAGCCCTCCTAAACATTTAAACAATTAAACACCATTTTTATTATTATCTTGATCATGAATAGCTTACAGAAATTGTCCACCTTGGGAGAACCCAAGAGCGTTATATCCATTTGCTAAAGCAGGATCTTCTTGAATAGTTTTGCAGGCAAATTCAATTTGCTTATCTGGATGCATAAAATAACCGTTTTCTACATCTTGAACCAAATTGGATCCAATTTTCAAAGAGTTTATATATACACCTGGCAAGCTTTCTTCCAATTGTTTTTTTATGGCACCTAAACTGAATGGAAAGCAACAGCTGTCACCTAAAACAAAAAACAAAATTAGAAGAAATTGGAGGTAAATGGTATCATGACACATATTGAAAATCTTTTTAAAATATTAAATGTAATCGTGAAATCACAATTTATTTAACAAAAATTACATTTCCTTTTTTTTATTTGCCTTGTAAATTAAAGTCCGTTTTACATTATACTTTTTTGCGAAACACTACAGATTTTTTGCGTAGTACTGACGTAAAAAGTATAATATGAAACACAATACTTCCTTCCAACTTTCGATGCTACACTACAAACTACACTATTTACAAAACTAACTCCGATCAATTTTTCATTCCAATTTCAATCAAACAATATTTATAAATTGGTTACTATGGTCTATTTCAAATTAGAAAAAAGTAGATAGCGCTGCGAACCGAGTACGATTTACACTTGACAAATACAGTATAGCGGGAAATTTAAAATAAATTCCAACTAGGGGATGGGTGTAGTAACTGGTTAAGCAAGTATTTTTTTTTTTTTTTTAATATAAAAAAGGTTAATAAGATATTGAAATAAACAAGGCAGATAATACACTTACGTTATTTATACGACATAAATTCAGTTTAATGGGAAATTTGAAAAAGCTAAAAAATATTAATTTTTAAAAATTATGTACTATATATAAAAAGAGAGATTTAGCTAAAAGAGTTTAAATAAAGCAATAAAACAAACAATATATCTTCAGAGCTTTACTTTTCTTATTTAAATATTTATTGTAAATAAAAATTAAAAATATATGTATATATGAAGGTCTAAAAATTATATCAATAACTTTTTCTTTGGGCACTATCAGCTGGGCTGTCTTTTAGCCTCACATTAGTCCTCTATCTTGACCTGTTAATTGTCAAGTGTCAAAAAATATTTATATGGCAGATAACCCATAAAATAAATAACCAGAGCCGCAGTAAGGGGAGAACGGAGGGGGCGACGGCCCCTAGCGCACTAAGGAAAAGGGCGCTGACGAGCTTGACTAAGGGGCGCCACATTGCGAAGGTGAGGACCTTTTTTTGCTCATCACTTGGATTTTGGGAGGTGAGGCCCTTTTTTTGCCAAGGGCGCCGAAACACGATTTTGCCCATAGCACAAGTTTTCCTTACTGCGGCTCTGTATATAACAGCGTAAAAACAAATTACATGGAGAATTTTCTGCATAAAATCTACACCAAGAATATAAATAAAAATCTAAATATGTAAAAAAGTCTAAATATACTAAAAAAATAAAATAATATAAATATTACATTATCTGTCTCATTTTGTAATACGGAACTAATAGTGAAAGTTCATTTTTTATGTTGTATATAGACAATACATTTATAATATTGTCATAGTATTGGTTCACACGGTTACGTCAAAGTCTGTTTACACCACAACAGTCACCAAAGTAACCAGATCTAGTTTCGTATTACAAATTGTGACGGATTATAATATATATTTCCAATGTACGACACTGAACATCTGTCAACTTGGACTAAAAATAATATTTTAACAGTGTAATAGGGATGACCAATCCGTTCTAAACCAATCCGAAGCAAGGACAAACAGCTCCTATCTTCTTACACACATTTTTAAGAAATTTTCTCCACGACCACTATAGAATTTATCAATTCTAAAACCGATTCTGACTACAGAAAGTTAATATTCTAACACAAGACTTGGAATGTTATTCTAAAGCACTTATCTTCTTATGCATTTTGGGTGTATTTCATTCCATCACTTGTTACGGAATAACTATTCCATACTTGTTGTCTTTTGTTTTTGTAGGGTTACATTAAGATATATGCAACATTTACATTAAATAAATGCAACATAACTTCCTAACCTAAAATAGTGGCCGATGTGCGGCAAATTAAATTAAAATTAAACAAATAATGAATAAAAAAAATAGTTTAATTAATTGATTAATTTGTTATGTATAAAAATTATGTGTTAAGATAAAATGTTTGTTAAAATAATTTTTTTTCTTTCTGGTGGTCGTGTAGAAAGTAGGGTCTGTGACTCGGTTGGAATGAGAAAATTCGATGCTCGTGGTTCCTCACGCTCGCCTGCGGCTCGCGCTCGGAATTTTCCACTCGCATCGAATTTTCTCATTCCAACCTTGTTACAGAATATACTATTATGTAACTATTGTGATTTTATGCACTATGACAGGACGGGGACAGAGCCCCTGGTTTTACGTAAGAGCGGTCGGCTTCGTGCCTGAATCATGAGCACTCTCTTTAAAAGACATCTCCTTACAAATTCTACAACTTTTTTAAATAAACTTTTATAATTATTTAAAACAATATTATTTTCAACTAATAATAAAACTTTTTATTTAAAATATGTTACACTTCACTGCATTTCTTTATTAAAAACATAATTACAACAATTTTTTTAGTTATCAGCAAGTTTTATCATAAAGTTCTTAACAAATTAGCAAATAAAAAATCAGACTGTCCACATTGTGTAACCCAAATAGTCTCTGCAACAACTAACGATCTTAACGAAAAGTACACAAACAAACACATACAATAATTTTGATAATCTCTTGCACCTATTTTAGATTTCCCTGCTTTAACAAGAATATAATTAGCTACTGCATGAGAAACTGCTGCACACAAACCATGATAGTTCTTACTTATAGCAGATATTAAACTTAAAGATGTTAAAGATAAAAAATGTACAAAGTCACAAGTCCTGTAAGATCTTTTCCTTTTTCTAATCACTATATAAATAGCATACAATGGATAAATAAGATGTAAACATGCTACATGATATGTAAAGTTATTAAACAAATATAAATCAACACAAATCAACGGCATAGCATAGGTATTTGTAAAGAACGTTAGTGGTTTATAAAAAATTGGTCTTCTTCCATGTAAAGAAGTTCGACCAAATTGCCAAAAACCAAACATTGATTGTATAGATATTAAAGCATATGCTACGTTGCTAGATGACCAATAATCTTCTGTACCATCTGTGTAACTTTGCGTTAATGCCCAAAATGCTGTACCACATAAAATTCCATATGATAGTGCTGATTTAATGTTGAGTAACCCCATATTTTTGGACATATAAATGGAGTGACATTTCGGGGGACTTGTACACATTGGAATGCATTTTAAATTTTTTGACACATGAATTTTGACACAACGAACTGTCATAAAGTATCCATAACAATAAAAATTAATCAATTAAGACACTATGTTGGTTCTATAGCCTGTTTGGTATAAGCGGAACTAGATTTTGAATTCTATTAACGTTTGATTGAAGATTCTGATCATTTTGTTTAGCAAAAGCCAACTTCATACATTAAAAAAATAGTTCATGACAACTTAAAAAAATTTAAATTTCATTTGGTTCCACTTAAAGGTTTGGAATAGGCTCCAGTGGTATTCAACCTGTGTTCCGCGGCAGCCTGGGGTTCCATGGAACGTTTTCAGGGGTTCCGCAACTTCAAAATGGTTTTATTGTTTTTTTTTTTTTTAGCGACTCTGCTTGGGTACAATGATTTTGGTAAATTTTGAAAATTGAATAACTTGAAATTTCTTAATCAACATTTTCGTTATTAGTAGGTTATATTTATTCCAAAACGGCTAATTTAACTCGACAAAAAGATCAAATTTCTTGAGTAGTGATTATCAGTGACGCACCCGGGGGGGGGTCAGGACCTTTTTTTTAGGTCATCACTTGTATTTCAGACGCGAGGACCTTTTTTTCAGATCATCACTTGTATTTCATAAATGAGGACCTTTTTTTTAGGTCATCACTTTGTATTTAAGAAGCGAGGAGCTTTGTTTTTTTAGATCATCACTTTTTTTATAAATTACTAAACTAAACTATTATTTTAAATCGTTTGACCTTAAAATTAAAATAAGACCTATTGTAGCTTTTTGCCTTGGGGTTCCAAAGAAATAGCATTTAAACTGTAGGGTTCCTCTGATGTAAGATGGTTGGAGACCACTAGTCTATACCAGCGTTTCCCAACCTTTTTTTAAGGCAGACCGGCAAGCGACCTAAAAAAAATTCGCGACAAATTTAGAAAGTAATGTGTATCACAAACGTTTTATATTTTTTATTGTACTGATTACAAACACAACAAAACAACAAATATAAAATTACGTATAATTAGTGAAAAAAGAAACAAATTATTACTTAAGCAATTCGCAGATTAAGGACCGAGATTTTCATCTCAAAATTAAATGGGTTATACCTTATTAGGCGAATAGTTGCATAGTAAAAAAAATCTCCGGTTCATGGACCGGCGGTTGGGAAACGCTGGTCTATACAAATGTATCGTCGCTGTCCATATGAAATCTCTTTTGTTTTGATCCATAAAAAGTTAAAATACACATTACATTGAATGCTCATAAAAAAGATTGTTTTAACATATTTCCGAAAAATTGTAACCAATATTTTAAAGACAAGGAATTTTGACGTTTTCCGTCTCTTAGTCCGGAACTAACTGGACTTTTCATTTTCCTAAATTGTCATGAGGCCTCTTTTTAAGGTTTGAAGTGGGCCCTACACAAAAGTTAATAGAATTCAAAATCTAGTTCAACTTCAGTGAAACTTAAGTATTTCGATGAGGTGGCAATTGTTTTGTTTTCTAAAATCTTCAAATTAACCATATATTTATTTTTATTTCTGGTCAATTTTACTCATTTTTTAGAATGTTCCCATCAGAATTTTTACATTTAGCAATGCAAAAAAAACCACTGCATTTTTCGGTCTTCATACAAAGTTATTTCCATAAAATTTCCCATATTTTCCATCACTTTCCAAAGCGTTTTTCAGTCTTCATTCAGTCAAATTATTTCAGTAAAATTTCCCATATTTTTTCTTTACTTTCTCCTTGTTTATAATCATCTCTATAAGGATTATTAAAACGGCATTTTTTGATAAAATATTTAAAATCAAATTTCAAATCGTTATCCATTCTTTGTCCATTCAAGATTAAAACCTTCAAATTAATCATATTGGTTTTATTTCTGGTCAATTTTTTGCATTTTTCCCATCAGAATTTTTACAATTATCGTCAAAAAAATCCGTTTTTCGATCTTGAAATTATTTCAGCAATATTTTTTGTATTTTCCCAGTTTCTCCTTGCTTCTAATCATCTGTAACGATGCATGGTTGCATGTGTTGATATAATATTTCAAATTAAATTTCAAACCATTATCCATTTTTTAAATTGTTCCTTCTGAATTATTTAAATTTACCAGCGTCATCTCTTTGCGTTTCACGCTCTACACCAAATAATTTCAGTAATTAATTTCCCATATTTTCCTTTACTTTCTCATTGTTTCTAAACATCTATAAGGATTATAAAAGTGTGTTATTTTTTTTATATTCACCATTTCATTTCCACCTGTCATCCATTTTTCTTCAGCAAAAACTAAAGCTTTGAAACTAAAAAATATGAATAAAGCCATCAAATAATTCTTAAAATCTCTGGTATATAATCCATAATATTTAACATTTTTAGAACCAATACAATAATTAATTAAAGAATGTGTAAATACAGCTGATAAACCATAAAAATTTTTAGTCATTGCTGAAATAAAACTGTAGGATATCATTGAAGTAAAATTAACAAGGTCAAAAAGTTCTCTATTTATTTTACCTTGTTTAAAAAATGATATTAATGCTGCTATTGGGTAAAAAAAGTGTATATATGCTAGTTCACAAGTAAAATTATTATACAGGTACATGTCAACACATATTAAAGGAATAACGTAAACTTTACAGAGTAAGGAGAATTGTTTGAAAAATAATGGAGTTCGTGAGGAACGTATTTGTCCATATTTCCAGAAACCAGCCATTCCATAAAATATTAATAATATGAATGCCAAATTACTGCATGTCACGTAATCTTCTGTACCTGTATCTGTGTAACATTGACCTATTGACCACAAAGCAGTACCTGTTAATATTCCAAATGAAAAGGCTGATTTGTAGTTGATAAATAAATATTCGCCCATTCTTCATTTTTATTATTGATAACCTTTTTTTCTGGTGTAGATGTTAAACAGTTTTTTACACATTTTAATTTTGTATTTGGTTACATTTTTAGTTTTTTTTTGACAGGTATGAAGTTTCAAAATTGTTTCATGGATATAGTAGATAAGATATGAAAGTCATAATACTGAAAACTAAAAAGGAATGCATAATTTGAGTACATTCGAGTTGTACAGGGTAGAGCGAGCGCTGAGCGAACAGTTGATGCTGACGTCATGAATACAACACTGACTGAGTGCAGCAACTTGAACATGGAGCGAGCTTGGAACTGTGACATAAAATCTAACCCTACAAATACTTTAGGCGGAGTTTTTACTGTCAGATTAGTTCACGTCAGTCATGAATCAAAATTATGTACTTCGGTTTGCCCTTGAATTATTTTTTAATGATGAAGATGATGAATCTGAACAACCATTTTAGAAATAGCGTGGGGGTTTGCAGAAAATACGGTATCAAATTTTACAGATCGTCAATTCAAATTTTCGGGTATCTCCTACAGTTTTCGAAAATGTTCTTGGAAAACTACAAGCAGTGCCAGACGAAGTTCATCTAAGACCAGGGGGAAATCCCGAAACAAAACTCAAGGAACAGCTTATAGCATTATAGTACCTTGCCAACATTGAGTGCTCCTATAAATTCACAAATAGAACATAACCCTGTCTCTTCTATGTTAATTTTATGCAGGGTGTATTTAATTATTTTTATGTTATGTTTACAACCAATGCAGCATCTACACAGCGGAGGCATTTAGCATAGAGAAGGCGACAGAACACACAAAGACATCCAAAGAACAACACAAACACTACATAATATACACCGACTCACTTAGTGTATTTCCATCGAACCAACAGACCTATCCAAAAAATCCTTACATCAAAAATGGACAAGAAAACATACACGATGCCATTAGAAACTACAAAAATACAGTCACTTTTGTGTGGATCCCATCCCACATAGGCATAAAGGGGAATGAAAAAGCGGACGAAAACGCAAGACAAGCAATTCAAGATGAAGAACTCAAAATATCAATACAACCCGAAGACCAAAAGAACATAATTAAAGCAAGAATCAAAGAAGAGTGGAGCAATGAATGGATCAACACAAATATTACCAGCAAATTAAGAAACCAGATCACACCAACAAGACTCAGAATAGGGCATATCCTGTTAACACATGACCATATCTACAAAAAAACATAACAACCGACACACGACACTTGCGACACACCACTCACCCACGTACACATCACTCTACACTGTACAAAATACCAACAAGAAAAACTAAGGAACATCCCAAACATGATGAAACAAGCCCTCGAAAACGACACAAATACAATGACAAAATACTCAATTTTATCACACAAATAATTCTATATAATAAAATCTAAACATCTGAAATATATTTATAATCTATCTATGTAAAATAAAATATGCATTGTAAAAATCTATGTAAACACAGACGCTAATAGCCAGAGTAGTTGAAGCGTCTTAAAATTTTTAAATAAGAAAAAAATAATAATAGCGTTGCTAACATTTAGCATTGCTTTATGAAACCGGGCATTAATTTTGGATTTTCTTTAATCTTTCGCACTATTCAACGTTCGTCATGAGCAGTAAATATTTTCTTACAGATAACTTGAACCTTACTTTACATTCATTTTACTTTCTTAAACCTTCCATATTACATAATAATTTACAATTTACCTTTTTCCTAATATTTCTATTTCACGTAACTGCACCATTTTGACGGAGTCACTGTTTTGTCCAAAATGGCTACTGAATTTTATATACTCGATATATACTTCCTTGGACATCATCTACTTTCAAAATTATTCGTCTGATGTTGACAGATGTTGAATATTCAAAATAAACGAGTTTTTCCAAAAAATGTATCTTTAAAAAACTCAAAAACAACTCTTATTCCGCATCACTTATTAATTTAATAGCATTTTCACCTTCGATTACATAAAACATTATCCAAGATAAGCTGACACCTGATGCCCTCAGGTAATATATTACAAACTAATGAACTTGCATCTCTGACCTTCACGTTAAAATAATTCCTAAATTTCATTGACTCCTGCTGCCCTCAATTTTAATTTCTGGAATTAATGCAAATGACGAATACATGCGAATATAAACGATCAAAAATTCGGTTTTAATACCAATTAACAGGATTAAATGACGTAGTATGTGAACTCATTAATTAACTGGGTGATCTAATTCCCTAATCTTAATCTGAGAACTAGAGCAGATTAAGTGAAAACTAGTTCAAATGACCATAACTCCTTTATTTATGAACCGATTTTAAAAAATATCACACTTCTGGAATCAGAACATCGAGGTGCTTCTGCTTGTACCCTTAAAAGTGCCAAATTCGGACTTTGACAAAAAATTCTGCTCCAGTTTCGGCCGAAAGTGGAGCACGGCTATAACTCGCTTATTTATGGACCGATATCGCTGAGATTTGGCACAGGGGTGTGGAATTAGGTAATCTTCGAACGTAGGTGCACCAAAATGGATTATATGCAGAAGAAGGGCCTCAGGAGGCCCCCAATGTTGAAAAAAGTCTATAACTCTCTAGTTTATTGACAGATTTGGATGTGATTTAGTATCGGGGTTCAAAAGTCGAGTCTTATTGACAGGAGATGTTAAAATATTAACAAAAAAGTACTAGAGTTTTGCCCGAAAGTAGAGCACGGCTATAACTCGCTTATTTATGGACCGATATCGCCGAGATTTGGCACAGAGGTGTGGAATGATGTAATCTTTGAACATAGGTACACAAAAAAGGAATATATGCAGAAGCAGGGCCTCAGGAGACCCCCAATGTTGAAAAACGTCTATATCGCTCTGATTTATTGACTGATTTGGACGAGATTTAGTATCGGGGTTCGAAAGTAAAGTCTTATTGACAATAGATGTTAAAATTTGAACAAAAAAGTACACCAATTTCGGCAGAAAGTTGATCAGAGCCATAATTCGTCTATTTATGGATTAAACGCAAGCATTAGCCGTAAAGTGCTGTGACACAATTATCGTCAAATAGAACCCTACACCCCTCTGTTAGTTTTTACATTCACTGGGGCTTCGTCCCTGTCTACTACTAGAAAAGAAAGACATAATTCTTTTCTAGTTTTAAGGTCTCAAGATCGAGTGCGCAAGCAGGGGGGCTCAAGGTTTTTGAGTCCCCCTATCTGATTTGATGAAGATTTGAATAAAATCGAAACGTTAGCCTAGTTAAATAAACTAGTTTTGTTTATCATTTGTCGACATCGTATTATTAATTCATTAATTATATTACCTACGGACAGGGCCGGATTATCCCCTTAGACAAAAAAGACGTGTGTCAAGGGCCCGGATTTGGTAGGTGGTCCTTTTTTTTTGCTCTTCACTTGGATTTGGGAGGTGAAGACCTTTTTTTGTTTTGCTCTTCACTTGGTTTTGGAAGGTAAGGACCTTTTTAAAAAAAACATAGGTTGAGGGCCCGTAAATCATAGGTTGAGGGCCCGTAAATCAAAAATGTCTTGGGCCCGGCGAAGGCTTAGTCCGCCACTGCCTACGGACATCATTTATCAAACATATCTTTTTTTAGTAAATTTTTCATCTGGAATCCATTTCAAAATTGAATCGGTTAGTTCGAAAAGGCCACAACTCCAGAAAAGTAAAGTTTACAGGAGAACAAAAAAACGTTTCATTTTGGTATTAGTCAGGATATCGATATTTTCCCCAAACAAAGTCCCAAATATGTTAAAGTTTCATTAACAAAAAGAACAAAAAAATCAGATGCGCTATTAAACAAATTTTTGATTTTGGAGTTGTGGTCTTTTCCAAACAAACATTGGTGGTTTTATGATTAGTGATAAAAAAAAAACTTCAGTATTGCTAATAAAAAAATTTATTAGATGAAAATAAAACACGTTTAAAAGTTAAGAAATAGTGGTATTTAATAATCCTCCTGGTGAGTTTAAGTCATTTTCCAAAAACAAGGAGATGGTTCATTCGTTGGTTTTTAATTAAAACATACAGCCTCCATTAATTTGTATCTATTAGGCCCGGTCTTTCCACCTTCAAATAAAGTCCCAGGTACCTATCTGACAGATAAGGTTATTTTTAACTTCATCAGCTGAGTAAATGTCAATACCAGTCAGTGAATCCAATACGTCAGTCTCATTATCCGTTAGATAACTATCCGATAGATACATTTGTATAGAAAGAAGGGATGACATTTACTCAGCAGATGAAGTTAAAAATAACCTTATCTCTCAGATAGTTACCTGGGACTTTATCTGAAGGTGGAAAGACCGGGCCTTAGTCATCTATTTCATAATTGTATCTTGTAAAAATTATAAATTACTTAATTTTAATAAATAATAAAAATTTTAATTTAAATGGCCACTTTCACGATATTGTTTGCCTTTCAATATTAAGTTACGTATGACAACTTTCAAAGTATTTTTCAAATTCTACTATTACATAAAATTATGTTTTTTCAAAAATAATCTATAATTACTTGCTCTCATAATCTAAAGATATATTTATAAACAAATCACAACTTGAACTAGATAAAATTGTATTATATTTATCTTTTAAGATAATTTTTCATACAATGGTAATATTTATAAAAAAATGACCTTCATACAAATAGAAATAAATTATTTATTCTTGTTTTTAGTTTATTAAAATAGTTACTATGCTGCATTTAAATATAAGAAAAATAATAATTATAAAAAGTTTATAAATAAGAACACTGCAAACTTATTAATTAACCCAAAAATCAGGGCTTCGAACCGTTATTTTTTTCGTTTCGGTTTACGTTCCGGTTCAGTTAAAAAAAAAATATATCAGTTCCGGCAAAAATAACGGTTTTTTTCGGTTTTCGGATCAGTTCCGAGTGATAAATTTTTAAATGCTTTTATTTGTATTAAAAATTTGTTTTCTACTATAATTTAGAAGAACATTTTATTCTTTATTTTGTAATAATCATACCAAGGCCGCTGCCAGGGGGGGTTATGAGCGTTCACCCCCCCCCCCCCCACCAAAATAATAGAAGCGCAATTTTTTTTTACTTATCAGTAAAAAAATTACGATTTTTTTCTGCTTCAAAAATAATTTTTAATAAAATATTTTATATTCACTCCCATAAACATTATCTGAACCGAAATAAACCGATATTTTTTTCGGTTCAGCTCCGGTTTTCGTTCCGACAAAAATAACAGTTTTTTTTTTCGGTTTTCGGTTTACGGTTCAGTTCCGGTTCGAAGCCCTGCCAAAAATATTGAGGGTTTGAAGTCATTTAAATATTACCTCCTTTTTAAAATTGTGGTATAGGTCAGTGTTTCTCAACAGGTGGTCCGCGGACCACCAGTGGTCCCCAGAAAAATTTTAGTGGTCCGCGAAAGTTTTTATATGTGTTTTTTGCAGTTTTTTTGTTATTTTTTATGCACATTTTTTATGTAAATAATTTATATTTTGTTTATTTTCTGTAAACTTTCTGTGATTTTCTACAAATTAAATAAATGTATTTAGTAGCACATTAATATATGTTTTCTTGCAAAAAATGAACCAAAAATTATATTATTAGTGGTCCGCGTTAGAAAATTATATATTATAATGGTCCGCAGTGCTTTTTTGGTTGAGGTATAGGTCATTTATTTGGTTTAAGCGGAACCAACCGGGAGTTTCGTGTTTTTAAGTTGTCACGAAAACATAGTTTGTCGAGGTTATTACATGTTTCATGTTGGCATTTAGTATTAAGTGATATATATTATAAAAAATAAAATATATAACACATTTTAAAATTTTTTGAAGACATCAAAATTTAAGAAATATCTTATTTGTATTAAAAATGACCCAAAGAATCAAAATTTAATGAAAATAACATTTTATAATGTGGATATTTTATAATGTGGAGCATTTTTTAGTGTGGATAATATTAACCTTAACCTAAAAATGTTTATTGTAAATATGATTTACAAAGCTAAACAAAATGGCGAAAGGCTTGAATCAATCGGTAAAAAATATTAGACTTTAACATCTATGACCCATATAGGGTCTTCCAAAGGTTTAAGTTTGGAAGAGCCTATATGGGTAATTTTGTAATACGTAACCAAGAGGGAAAATTCATTTTTATGTTGTATATTAATAAAAGGCACCTTTTATGTCCTTTTCATTGCATATTAATTATTTTTCATTCTTAATAAAAATTCCCCATTTATTTATTTTTTTGTCACCAAAATATATAAAAATGTATTAAAATTTTTAATAAATGTCATTCGATTCCATGGTTTCACTGTTGGAATTTAAAATTTCCTGGAAAATGAAATAACCTAAGT
Organism: Liopterus haemorrhoidalis; assembly: GCA_963971575.1. Taxonomy (NCBI): domain Eukaryota; kingdom Metazoa; phylum Arthropoda; class Insecta; order Coleoptera; family Dytiscidae; genus Liopterus; species Liopterus haemorrhoidalis. The sequence goes on from OZ020619.1 coordinate 43,408,572, forward strand.
AAGGTCCCTTCTCGTGACAACCTAAAAGAACTAAATTCCCATTTAGTTCCGCCTAAACGTTTGGAATAGCCTTTAATTTATATTTTTCTCTAAATTTTAGCGAAATCTGCGATTTTATTGTTAAAATATCATTAGTATCTTAATATTTTCTTATTTTTCAGGGAACGGTAAAATATTTGACGGACCAGCGGTTGAGGAACACTGGTTTAATATATGTGCGTTCAGTAAACTACCGTTACGAACCACCACTGGTAATGTCATAGTTCATAACCTCACAAAACCGTTATGCCGTTTGTTTTTATAAAATATTTAATAAAATACAAAATGTTACTTACCCATTCCATGCCACATGACAATAGGAGTAACATCTTCACCATGGACAACGGTGACAACAGTTGTAAATGCGACAAATAATATTAAAGATTTCATTCTGTTTGTTGTGAGATACCAACCAGAACTGATAGAATGAACGAACCTAAGTGACATTCAACTGTCTTATACCATTGGCGCACGCAAAGTTATTCATATTAGATAAAATCTTATCAAATATTGTCAAAAGGAGTAATTTTGTACTTCAAAGATTACTTTTGAGTAGTGGTTTTGATTTTGCTAATTTTGAGATATAAACAATTTTAAAACAAATATGAAAACAGGATACACTCAATACTGGAGCCAGATAAAGTCTATTCCAAAATTTTAAGCGGAGCTAAATTACATTTTTGTTTTCTTAAGTTGTCACGAGATCACTTTTGAACTATTGAAAAGTAACACAATTTTGAATTTTTGAAATCTACAGAATTTTTTCTACCTAGATAAAAAAAATAGTGCCCTAGGTCCTAAAGGGCCTCAGCCAGTGGCGCACCCAGGAATTGGGGGGGAGTGGGTTACAAAATCATTTAAATTAATTCTGAAATACAAGTGACGACCAAAAAAGAAAAAAACGTACTCACTTTGTGAAATACAAGTGAAATGATGATCTAAAAAAAGGTCCTCGCTTCTGAAATACAAGTGATGACGTAAAAGAAAAAGGTCCTCATCTCTATTTTTAAATATATATATTTATGAAAAATTTGGTATTTCTTTCTTCCTTGGGGAGGGCCCAGATTTTTTAAATCCTGAGGACTAAAAAAGCTTTAGAACTCATTTTGAAGCAACTCCCAAACTATTTTTTTTTATGAAATTTTAAATTTTTCATATTTTCTTTTTGTAATTTAAAAAATTCTAACTTAAAAACAATATAATATAGGGCCCTGCGATTTGAATTATTGAAATATACAGACTTTTTTCTACCTAGATAAAATATAGGGCCCTCCTTAGTTAACGCCTTTTTGATCCGTGTAATTTTGAAAATTTGTAAATATTTTATTTTCGAAAGACCGTATCTCAAAATCTACATGAGATAGAAACCTGCGGTTGAAATTTTTGAAGTCTTGAGGTCCTAAAGGGCCTTAGGGCTCATTTTGAATCAATTACCAAACAAAAAATTTGCGATATTTTTAATTTGTCATTTTTTTTCTTCTTTAATTTCATAAAATGCTAACTTAAGAACAATAATATATAGAAAACTGCGGTTTGAATTTTTGAAAGCTCCGTATATTGTTTAGTCTAGAAAAAAATTGGGGCCTTAATAATCCAACTTTGAGGAAACTGTTACAATTGAAACAGCAATTTGAAATGTGCACTTTAGTTTCTCTTTCAAACAAACGTTAAATGGAAAAGTCATGTAGCAATTATTGATTTCAGAGGTCATTAGGGACTCAATGTAATATTTATGGAGTTAATAGTCTCTCCAGATTTCTTTCATGATAACCGACCACCAGATATACAAGGGAGATATTGTGATCATATCGATTTTGACATTTCGAGATTTCGATGGACGTCCACGAATTTAGATCTCTACATAACGTTTGGCTATTTTTAGCATGATGTCTGTCGGTCTATCTGTTTGTATGTCTGTCTGTCTGTTCGTGGACACGTGTACAGCAAATTTGGCTACACGGATATTTATGAAACTTCATATTTAAGCTTCTGAGTTTTTAGTATATAATTTAATGCCTTAAAATTTAGATTATATTTAGATTTCTGCGATATTAAAAGTGCTCTTGGTTATATATTTAAGTTATAACATTTGTTCTATAAATTGATTGTCAACAACTCATTTTAAGTAAAAGAAACTAGATGTTTGAAATGACAACCAAGTACTGTGCTCTGATATTGTATCATACAAGACGATTACAGTGGATATAACACATGATTAGGCTGAAAATTTTTTTTCAAGGAAAACATCGTCCTTTCATCTGTAGGACTTTATAAGAAATAGAGCAATGGTATGCAACCTGGGGTTCCGTGAAACGTTTTCGGGGGTTTCGCAACTTAAATTAAATATTTTTATTCTGTTTATTTAATGACTCTATGGTTGGATACAATGATTTTGGTAAATTATGAAAATTGAATAATTTTAAATCTGAAGGTGCTGCAAAATTCTTAATCACCATTTTCGTCACCATTAGGTCATATTTATTCCAAAGGAACTAATTTTACTCGACAAAAACTCAAATTTGTTGAGTAGTGATTATTATTTACTTCTTATATCACCTAACATTTAAATATGCACTTTGTACATTATTGGTTTTTATGTTTATAATTGACTATATTACTTTGATTTTATGTATATAATGATTGCGAATAAATGTTTATAATAAATAAATAAGTAAGATTCAAAACAGCATATCAGTAATTATTCAATTTTATTTTTATTTATAATTTGCATTAAAAATTATATTATGTAGGTATAGCATTATTTAAAAAGTAAAATGTATACCTACATTTAAAAAATATAGAAATATATTCAGCTATAAAATATCAATTTAGATCAAGACTAAATTCAATAATAAACATCTAAATTATTATTTTAAAACATTTGACCTTAAAATTAAAAAAATACAACATATTGTGGCTTTTTGCCTTGAGGTTACAAAGAAATAGCATTTAAACTGTAGGGTTCCTCAAATGTAAGAAGGACGGAAGACCACTAAAATAGAGTGATCAGCCAATAAATCTAACAGGAATGCTATATCAGATACCTGGAAAGACTTGATTGACGACAAAAGTTTCCAGACTGACAATAACCAAAAAGACGGAAAGAACACAAAAATAATTTATTTAATATTTGTAAGCTTTTATTAGACAAGTTTTGGGCAATGTTTACTAACATCTATAACAGAAAAATGACTTCTATATCGAGAAATAATTATCAAAATCTATTGATTCACATTCATCATTATCATAATCATTATAATCATATTCTTCATAATCTTCTTCACATAGATTGCATTGTTGACGATTTTCTGTAAAAATTATGAAAAAAATTGAAACCATATTAAAATATCAAAAATGTTAAATTATCCAAAAATAGTATATTATGTTACTAAGAGTAGAACGCGCTTTTTATTGTGCTGAGCTCAAATGTTGCTGCCGAGTCGCAGCCGAGGCTTGCATATTGAGCGAAGCACAAAAAAGGCGTTCTACTCCGAGTGACATATACTATTTTTTCTTCAAGCGTAGGTATTAAAAATTTGCAACCATAAATACTTATGACTTTATAGTTTCAGATGCTATTGCTGCTAATTCCGGCGGTGTACATTGAATTGGTTGAGACATTTTTTAATTTTTGATCTTTATATTGTGTATTTTGTAACTAATCACAGAATGATCACAGAATAATAATAGTAAAGTAACTCACTAATAACGTAACTAATTTCTGAATTCACTACAAACCACGCTACAAACATATTAAATTGACAGATATTTTGTTTATGGCGACTGCTGCCACCAATGCCATCTGTTGATAACTATATGAACTATTTACTAGTATAAAAATGTTCACATTTTGTTACTAGTAAAAAAATGTATCATTTCTACCGAATGAATTGAACAATGTAATGTTAGCATTATAATCCGCTTGAAGAAAAAAATCTTTATAGGTTTAAATGTATAAGATTATTGGTGGTTTGTATAATAGGAGTTGTAGGGTTTTTTGGATTTCCATCGAATATCTTTATAGGTTTAGTTTTCAGCAGTTAATTATCAATGCATTGCCCCCCAAATATCTCACATGACACGTTCTAGAAGAACGTTAAAAAAAGTTAACGCAACTGTATTAACATTATTAATTGGCGTAGTCAATGGGAGTTATTGAGAAAACTTAAAAATGAGCAGGCCAAAGAAGTATGTTGATAGAGAGGTATCGGAAAAAATCTAATCGAAATTGATTGTGGTTTCGGTATAGTCGCTAACTGATTTTTAGAGACCTGCGTGGATACGTTTTTCTGTATCCACATCCGACTGCATCTACATCTAATCCACTTCCGCTTACGCAGAAATGTCCGCACAACAAGATTTGCTGGCCGTTTGGAAATAACTTGCACTGGTCCTAACTGTCCTAATTGATATTTGTCCACACCTCCTCCAAAAAATCCTGCCTACCCTATGTTAAGGGACAGAATTTCTGTAGCCCTTCGAGTGTTTTATTAATTTTTATACTTACGTGAACGATAAACTGTAGAGTTTAAGTAACAGGTACATGAATTGGCCAATTTCTTTAACATCCCTTGTTCGTTATTATCATAAATATCATCCATTATTGCTTTCATAGACACCACCACAAAAATAATAAGTAATACACTTTTCACTGGCTGTACATCTGTTTGTTTTCTAATTCCGAATACTTTAAATATTCTTCTACAGTTATTCGTCAATAAGAAAATCATAGCAGTAACGATTAAAAAAGTATTGTAAGTTAAAATAGAAAGACACACGACGGATATGTAAAACAGAAAATTTAAAAAACTAGGCATCCAAGTACATTGGTTACATATTACAGATCCAATACCAAGAAGAGGAAGAAGAATATGCATGTAAATTATAGCATATTCCATACTGTACTCGCCATAACCATTTAATAGATACAAGTCTACCAAAATTAATGGAAGAGGATATAAGACAGTTAAAAAAGAAACATAATTATTGAGATAAGTAATTTGTTTTTTAAAATTCCCGCGTTTATTTATTATTCTTACTAAACGGATAAAAGCGTATAAAGCTAGTAAAATGTATGACATACAGCTCCATACTACTGGTAAAGAATTATTTGTTAAGTCGCAACAAAATTTAATGGCACATAATGATGTGGCAAATAATATTAGTTCTACTATTAAACTAAATGACTGAAATTTCTTATTCCTTTTACTCATATATTCTGTTAATTTTAACTTTATTATTTGTACCCATAATTTAGCAAATTTGTGACATTGACATGATTGAAAATTTTGACAGGTCAACCGCAGGTCCCTATATTTTATTGTTCTTAAGCTAAGATTTTTTAAAATTTCAAAAAAAAAATTTAAAGTTACCCAAAAAATGGGATTGTTTTATAAAATGTTCTGAGGCCATTTAGGACCTCGGGATTTCAAAAATTAAAAAAAAAAGAGTTAGGATGCGAAAGTGTTTAAATCAAAATGGAAGGCACTTTGAATACTTGTAAATAAAAATACTAGATTCATATACAGTCCATCTATTTAAGCCTGGCAGATGACCTTCGGTGCGCAGTAGCAATCACTAGAAATTGGAGTGGGGACGTCAGTTGATTTCAGACTGTCTTGCTGCAAGCATCAGTGAAAGTACATTCGGATGAAAAAGTATAATGGAATTTAAGACGAAATTATGCGGGCGCGTAAACCATAGTCAGTGTAAGGAGATTATTAGTAATGTGATTGACTTTATGACTAAGTAAGCTGCAGCAGGGAACGTGATTATACCTTTGAAAAATATTTTGGATCGTGTTTCAACGTGCACAGGCGTTTCTGCAAGAAATTTAAGTAGATTTAACAAGGAAAAAAAAGTGTCTGCAGGTTAGACAAGTTAAAAGTTGTAATACAATATAACTTTAATACAAAGATGAGACACCGACGGAACAAATATTTTGAACAAAAGAATCCGAAATTTCACGTTCTAAATTAACAATCATAATAAATATATTTGTTATAAGACGCAACAAAGCTGTTCAACAAAAACATTTATTTTGTTTGGTAAACTTAGTTCAGTTCTTAACAGGTTTTTCATTTTTATTTCATTGTTATATTATTTATACATTATTATTTTCTAAATTCAGGTGAATGTTCCACATTTTCGTCACCTAGAAAACAGAAAGAAAGAAGTGAACAGAAAATATGAAATATAAAAAGTAATCCATTAAATTGTGGAAAAAATTAATATTTTGATGAAAACTTGTGTCTCGTACTGTACAAGCAAGCGCTCGACCCTCTCTTTCTTTCCGAATGCGTTCTTCCTCTGCGCGAAACTGATTTCCCACACGCCAGTACTAAATAGATTTGCTGTACTACTCAATAACGTTATAGGGAATATAATTTTTCGTCAATTGTAAAATATGTGACAGAAATATTTAAGTAAAACTTGTTTCTTTTCAAAAGTTGTATCCAAAGATATCCAACACGACATACGTTTCCATTTAAAAAAGTTGTCCTTGATGTACTGTAATTCCGATTTGTTCCGGAAAATTTCAATACTACCATTCGATTCCTTACCACACGTCGCCTTTTATAGAAAAATAGTATTCCCTCTATCTTGATACACCCTGTAAATTAAAAATTAAAAAAACTATGGGCAGTTAATATGCCCATGCCTTAGTTATAACCTTTTTCAAAATTTCCCGCTATACTGTATTTGTCCTGTATAAATCGTACTCGATTCACAGCGCTATCTACTATTTTCTAATTTGAAACATAGTATATTGTGATTTTAATACATAGGTTACTTGTTTAAATGAAGTTTGGAGTATTTTCTTTCAAAAGAACTATTATCTATGGTTAATTTAATTGCTAGAGTTCCTCATTGGTTTTATTTTTTTGAAGCTTTTTTTCTTCTACAGTGGCCCTGTCCTTCAATTACTGGATTTAAAACAAATTAAAGTGAATAAAATACATGTTTCAGTTAAAAAATATTATTAATAAATATCAATACAATATTAGTCATTTAATCCAGGTATAAGTAGGCTATTTTCTTTCATATTGATGGAATCTTTGATATTTAATGATGATAATAGAGTAAGATTATCCATTGATTCATAATCTGGTTCTGGTTGAAGACTTGGAATGTCGGGAATAAGAGGTAGTAACTCTTCTTGCTTATCATTCAGCAACTCTTGAACTGGGACGGAACATTTCGCTTGTTTTGGTTTCTCTGGGATTTCTTGTACTTCTTCCCCTTGTTCAACAGGATGTTCGTCATCGTCATTATGCTAAAATAAACGAGATAATAACCACAATAATTATAATATTTATTACTATTCCTAATTTTCATTAACGACATAACACAATCCATCTTTACGAGCGAAATTTTATTGTTTGCTGATGATACGAAACTCTTTAGAGTGATTAGAGATCCTTCAGACACTCAGTTACTTCAACGGGACATTGATTCGTTGATGCTGTGGTGTGACGTGAATGGTCTAGATTGTAATGCAATAAAATGCCATTCTATGAGTTTCGGTAGACCTCATTCGCCACCTAATTTGTATTTTTAAAAAGCGCAGCTTTAAATTCGGTCGATCATTGTAAGGACCTTGGAGTAATTTTTGACTCTAAAATGACCTTCAAAAACCACATCGAATACCTCGATATTAAAGTCAGGAAAAAAATTTACTTTATAAAGAGATTTTCAACAAAATTCAAGACTATTCAAACTTTCAGAACGTTATATTTCTCTTTCATCTATTCTAAGCTGATGTATGCTTCCACTATCTGGAGACCAGTTACTAAGGAACAAGAAAAAAAAATTAGAATCAATTAATACGTTATATTTAAGATATGCAGCCTTTAGAACTGGAAACCCGATGGGATTCGACAATCACGATTTTTCTCAAACCTACTTAAAATTTAAAATTTCCACACTGGAATCGGCGAGAGAAAGGGCGGACTTACTCTTTGCATCAAAAATTATTAATAATCAAATAAATTGTAGTGAGTTACTTAATAAATTAAGATTTAATGTGCCATCAAGAATATTGAGAACGAACCACTATCCATTTTATTATCCAACCTTACAAGTTGGCCAAAATCAAACAATAATTATGAGATTGTCTAAAATTTGTAATGAAAATGTAAACAGGTTCGATATCTTTAACTTCACTTCCGATAATATTAAGAAAAAATCACTTTGTATGCTAAAGTACGCATAAGCAAAGAATTTAATTAATTATAATTTAAAGTACAAAAACACACTGTAAATTAAGATTATGTATATATATATCTATGTTGCGGAATTCATAGTTGAACTTTTTTTCTTTGTGCAAACAGCACACTTTCATGTAAATTTATATACTATTGTATGGGGTTATACCCTGTTGAAAGGAAACAATAAACAATAATAAAGCGCTACAATAAATAAATTATTGCAGTATATATTTTCTCCACGAGCACTATAGACCAATTCTAAAACCAATTTTGACTACAGAAACTTAATATTCTAACACAAGAGTTGGAATGTTATTCTAAAGCACTTATATTCTTATGCATTTTACTGATTTATTAAGGGTGAGAATTTTTGATCAACCTTGTATATTTTGAATGCAAAAAATGGACTTTGGGATATGGATATAATTGATGTAATTCTGGATGAATGTGGAAGCATTACTTACTGTAAAGACTGGAGTAGTAGATTTATATTGGAAAGCACTATTGGAAAGATCAACTTCGACTGGAAACAATGGAGGACCAGACAGTAATTCGACGGTCTGGGCGTGATGATCAGCTAAACCTTTAACAAGTTTTGCTAAATGCCCTCCTAAAGCTTGCACATGTTTATTATCTAGTAATTCCATTTTCACTAAAACATCCGAACGGAGACGTGCAAATTTTGATCTTGCCACTTGTCGACATCGCAAAATTAATCTGAAAAAAATTGATTAATAATAATACAATAACTATGTTTTTATTTCACTTTATTAACGTATATAGTTAACAACACAACTAGTTTCGTGTTATTAGTTGTGTTGTTAATTATATAAGTTAATAAAGTGAAATAAAAACATAGTTATTGTATTATTATTAATATGAATTTTCCCAAAGTAATGACCTACGCATCAACTACTGAAAAAATTTGTTTTAAATTTATATTTTTGGAATTGATCAGTATTTTTCTAACCTATATTCGTAGTTTCCAGTTTCTACTCTATATAAAGGTTCTTGCAGTGCTGCATAGCTACATTCTTCATCATCCATTTCTTTAACTTTCAGACAATATGCCAAATATTCGAATTTGGCATCAGCATACTTTTTTACTGTTAATCTAGTATCCGGAATTGCTTTGTGAAGATATGTTCCCAAATCCGAAAGAACCTAAAAAAAACATTAACTTTAACAGAATTAAAATTATTACATAACATTTATAATTCTGCATTTTTATATATGTTTTTTGCAAGTGTAACAATGTTTAACAATATTTATTTATTTTATGCAATTTATTATATTAAACCTGTTCTTATTTCTAGGCTTTGATAATGGTTCAGATCAAACCGAAACTAGTAAGCAAATAATAAAATCATTTTAAATATTTGACTAACTCTGTTTTTACCATATTTAAGAGTAATTGAAAATTATTACAATCAGCACACATATCAAATAATAGGCAATTTCTACCAATCTGTTAACATCATCTTTTCTTCTTCTTCAGGTTTTTATTTTGCTAAATTTTAATTCTTAGCCCTTGAAGGATAAAAGAAATTGAAACGATACGCCCCAGGTTTATTAATTTTTTGAATATTATTACAATTAGTATATATTTTTTGTTCATTTTTTATTCATATACGTAATTCGTTCGAGGTCAGTTAATTAAAACAAACAAAGTATTGCCATGATATTGATACCGGAAGAAAATAATTCATTGAAATATTTCTTATGATGTGTTCCACGTAGATTAGTCACTGAGGCCCGGTCTTTCCACCTTCAGTTAAAGTTCCAGGTAACTATCTGACTGATAAGGTTATTTGTAACTTCATCTGCTGAATAAATGTCAATACCAGTCAGTGAATCCAATACGTCAGTCTCATTATCCGTTAGATAACTATCCGATAGATACATTTGTATAGAAAGAAGGGATGACATTTACTCAGCAGATGAAGTTACAAAATACCTTATCTGTCAGATAGTTACCTGGAACTTTATCTGAAGGTGGAAAAACCGGGCCTGAATAGAGTATATTAGCGGATAATAATTTTATAAAACACACGTTAGATAAGATTTAAAATTATTTAAAATAGATTAATTTAGTAAATTTTGAAATTATATATTGAAACAGTTTATCTACTTATTTTTGGTAACATACTGTTAAAAAAATTCTAACTTGATATTTCATTGTCATTCACATCAGCAGGCTCTTTATCTTTGCTTAGGCGAATATTTCTAGGTTTAGCGCCCAAGATTTTGATAAATTATTTGTAAGAGACTCTGTGTGAACAATTAATCGAATGAATGAAATAATCGATTATTTTGTTTCAGTTAATCGATTAATCATATGATATTTTTGGTTTCGATTCATTAATAATTAATCGATTAATTTATTATTAATCGACGCAAACTTCAGCTATTTTACCAGTGGCGGTCCAAAAAAACCAAAAGGTACCAAACAAACGGCTGACTAATAAAATAATAAGTAATACACCACGCCACTGCTTTGTGTGTGCGCAGACGTAGTAAGCCCTCAATCATAAACTCGTTTCTGCGCAGTGTGTTGTTTCGAAAATGGCCTAAAGTTGTATTTTTGAAACACTGGTCGGTGGATAACTCTGCACTCTTTTCAGTAAAGTCCCTAGATTACTGGGCCTTCAGACCACTCGTTCTCGTCTATCTGGAGATTTTAAACTCAACCGTTACTCATTTCTGCACAATATACTGCTGTAGTTTACGTCCAGTCAGTTCAAAGGCTCACGAGCAAAACGCAATCTTTCAAATCGATAATTTGCGAGAAAAACTTAGCAAGTTACAGGTCTTCTGGATACAAGCCCTTGTTTCCTCAACCGTCTTTGAAAAGTTCTTGATGAAATTGCCATATTTCGATCTTTTTCAAGACGACATGTGAAAAAAAGGCCACAATCGCTTAGAACAATTAGTGTAAGAAATCATTCGTATTTCTTCGTATGTAGGGGGTCGATCTATAAAAATGGTGGCGAACCCCTAATCTAAGTTATACATGAGAATTTAATAACTCACCGGTTTCGTACTTTGTAACATTTCATGTCCCAGTCTCTCCATATTTCGATGTTGCTCTCCAAACAATCTAAAAGCTTCGCTTGCTCTTGGCTGTGGTTCGCGAACAGCGATCGTAGCAAAGACATCACCCATATTTTTCACTGCTTGCATCAATTCAGAGTACGCCTGAAAATTTAATTAATCAAACAATGAAAATTAATTAAATTCATTTATAATTAAACCGTGGTTTACAAAAGTTATAAGATAATTAAAAGATACGCTTATTTACTACGTAATAACATTGAATCATAGTAAATGAACGCTGAAATAAAAAGTAGTAAAAATGTATAAAGTACGGAGATCATGTTTTAAATAAGAATCGTTCTGGTTTAAAATTAAACACAACTAAAGTTTATTCAAAAATTTTATTTCTACAATAACGAACATCTTTTCGCTATTTGTCGACATAATCTTCGTTCCACTCGAGGCATTTTTCGGAACGGGCGATGAATTTGACGATCCCCTTGTCGTAGAAGTCGGCTGCCAGTCTATTTAACCAACCGTTGACAGTTTACTTTAATGGTTGGTTTATATACGGAACAAGAATATGGAATGGGAAATAAGAATAGTACACAAGAATAAAAAATACAAACCGTTTATATCGGACATAAAGCCTGGAACAGAATGCACAGCGCGCTACGCCGTCAGCGAGGCGTCATTTGCGACAGCGTTGCGTAGCGCCGTTGAGAATTTTCGCCTGCACACAATGCAATAATTTTTAACGCCGTCAAGTGTCACTTGACAACCTATATCTGTGTTTATACGTGCGCTTTCTTTTATTAAAAGTATAATGGATGATGAAGACTTGTGTGTGATGTTATTTATGTTGTATGCAAGTTATTTATACATACAAACACTTTACTATTCAGTAAAAACTGAGGTTAGGTGTTCTGCGTCAACGTACAACGGCGTCAAAAGTTGGAAGTTGACGAACATTCAGTATCAACGGCGTTCGAACGCCGGAGGACGTTGTTCATTCTGTGCACTTGCTTACGACAGCTTGGTTTTAACTTTCTTCTGACAGATAGTGTGTTTAATATAACCTTAAAAAAAATTCGTTTTCAGTAATATGGATTTAGAAGCTTGTGTTTCACACATTATATTGTTTTTTCCAACCTTCTGATTACAGCAGGATAACATCTGTTGGACAAATTATATTACAGCCGACATTTTGACCATTGTGCGCATGCTTATCGTCTCTTATTCTTGGAATAAGAATAAAATGTTAAATGTTACCAACTTTTCTTATGTTTAAGTTAAATTTCATTACTACATAAACCGATATACGGCGATATAAGTCATGTTTTAACATCTTGTGTACTATTCTTATTTCCTATTCCTTATTATTGTTCCGTATATAAACCAACCATAAGTAGATACTAACAATGTCACAGAGAACAGATCGGATTTTATTGGAATCTACCCCCAAATGACAAGCTACCGCCCTAGTTGCTTTATTATAGAAGCCACAAGAGAGGAAAAACATCGAAGTCGTATATTACCTGTAATACTCTTTTGCTGTGTTCTACTAGTCCACGATACATTAATTCAGTGTCTTGTAGTTCTTTTAGTTTCTTGACCAAAGTATCGTTGCAGAGAATTGCTCTTGAAAGACCTAAAGCATCAGCTGTTGAGGTGCTCATATTTTCAACCAATCGGTGTTTGACTTTCTTTAGTACTATATCTAAACTTTTTCCTTGTTTTGGATCAGCGTGAAGTTTATTGTAATTTATTGTTACTTCATCCTAAAACAATATAATTAATAATGGATTTTTAAATTTATTTTGGGTACCAAAATAAAGTTCTTAACTAGTAAATTAAAGTACGAAAGAAAATAATCTCTATTTTAATGCGAATTTTATTAAAAACATGCTAAAATTTTTCTGCTCCACATCCTGTAACCCAGAAAGATTAATATATATATTTTAAAAAATTCGAAATAATGCACATTGATGTGAATAGGATTTTTTACTCAGATTATTTTTTCGAAAGATATTTTTGTAATTTTGAGAAAATATGTTTTAAAAATATTTTATGTCAGGCTGTACTTTTACAAATTCTCGGAAACTGAACATGCGCATTGCTGCGAATTTATTCTTTCCCGCACAACGCACATGCGCATTGGGACGCATTTATTATTCCCGCATCGCCTGCGCGCGCATGAGTGTAACATGCGAAATTAAGCTAATTTCCTGTCAACTAACAGTATCGAAATGAGACAGTTCCATAGTAGTCGTAGGAAAATATTTTTCTGTACTACTGTACAGTCTGTTCCAAACGGTTAAGCGGAACTAAATTTTGCAATCTAGTTACTTTCATCGTTTAAATCGTGCTTTTCGACCGTTTTGTTTAAGCTTTGTAAATCATACTTACAATACACATTTTTTGTTAAGGTTAATATCATTTTAAATTGTCATTTTCTTTATATTTTGATTTTTTGTGTCATACTTAATTTCCCATTTATTATTTTTTTTTGTCATTAAAATACATTAAAAAAATAATTTAATTTTGACATAGGTCATTCGTTTCCATGGTTTCATTGTTGTAATTTTAAATTTTGACATTGCAACGTGAAAAATGAAATAACCCAAGCAAGGTCCCTTGTCGTGACAACCTAAAAGAACGAAATTCCCATTTAGTTCCGCCTAAGCGTTTGAAACAGACTGTAGTTGCTCTTTGTATACTTTAATTTTTTATACTTGAATCTGCAAGGTCAAAAACGCATCGTTTGAAGTAAGAAGACTATTTGCTAACTTTATTTCCAAATTCTGCCCCGACACCGGGGCAAAAGGAGCACAAGAAAGCTTTTTTTTATATCGTCATAACTTTTATTGTATTTTTCATTCAGTCATAATTTTTTAAGTTTTTTTACTGTCTGTAATAATTAATCTTACGAATAAAAGTATTTCGAAATTTTTTACGATATTCCTTAAGATTCTATTAGAGATAATCCTTAAGGTGCCCGTTATGCCCCGGCTTCCCCTACACATGCACGACAGTGTTGAGATGTTTTCAAAATACTTAATCACCGACAAAAGTTATTGGTAATATACATAAGAAAGTAAAATACAACTAAACGAGAGCGTCGTAGATAATTTGGTGTCATTAAGTGAATTGTGATATGTGTCAAAATTCACACCATTTTGTTATTCTTCTTACCTTGGCAGCTTGTATCATTTTTGCAACTTCAACCTTCGTTTTTCCTTTAACACTTTGTCCATTAATGGCAACAAGCTCGTCTCCAGCTTGAAGGGTGCCATCTTTACTGGCGGCGGTATTGTCAAAAACTTGCACAATATATAGACAAGGACAGAGAGGTGCACCACCTCCAATACTAATACCTATCAAATTATTGTTATCCTTTTGTATTGTTACACTTCCGGAAGTAACTGTCATGCCCCTGAAAAATATGAGAAAATGAGAAAAAATATAATAAAAAATTGTCACTAAAATCATTTTTCATTTCAATCAGTAGCGTACACAAAGGTATGTTTGGAAGGATACAATCCTTCATAGCCGGGCTGAAGCCCCTAGTATTATACTTCATCCATCCGAAAATATGGTATACATTACTCTCATAGAAATTAGTTGAAAAATGTACATATGTCATGAGAATGCTTGATTTCAATGTAAATGAAATTCGGAGTATTTCTGTGAGATAGGAACATTTTATAAATATTTTCTATGACACATGATCTTATATTAAATGTTAAAACGGTCAATTTCAATGTAAATGAAATAAAATTGCGAACATTTTCATGAGATACGAACAGTTTTCAACTATTTTCTATGAGAGTGAAAGATTTTTATTATTTAATTTTTTGTAACATGTTATAAATACTAATTCGGCGCGCTTACACGGCAAGCCGTTTTAACATTCTCATAGAAGTACTAAAGTTATTCCACTCTCATAGAAATTAGTTGAAAAATGTACGTATGTCATGAAAATGTATTTTATTGTAAATGAAATTTAAAGTATTTCTATGAGATAGGTAATATTTTGAAGATGACACTAACTTAATATTAAATGTTAAAGCGACTTGCCATAGACTTACGTTTAATGTTCTGTTTTTTTCTAATAAATTGTATGTGTGTGACATATGTATAATCATTTAATTTATCTTTGCATACATTCGTCCTTGATGGGAAATCTTTCGCTAGACGAACTTTATACATTTTTTTTGCCACTATATCTACCTTAATTTCTAATATAATACAATATATAAGGTGTCTCAAAAGAAATTTTATATTTAGTGGATCGATTAAAAAAAAAGTAATCCGTATATAGAAAAAATGTTTATTAATTATTAAAATACACTTTTTGGGGATTTATTTCTTAAAGATAATATCGTCTAAATGTAGACCCTCGCGTTCTCGGCACTCATTTAATCGAACATTAAAATTACTTATGACGTCTCGGCAGGTGGACTCAGGGATGGCTGCCATTTCGTGACGGATATTTTCTTTCAAATACGCCAGTGAAGTCGGTTTATTGGCGTAAACTTTAGATTTAAGATAACCTCATAGGAAAAAGTCCATAGGGGTTAAATCTGGACTGCGTGGAGGCCAATTTATGTCACCTCTCCGGGAGATCAATTTGCCTGAGAAAATTTCACGAACACGTGGCAGAGACATATTGGACGTGTGTGAAGTTGCTCCGTCCTGTTGGAACCATGTTCTTTGGTTATAGCCAGGAAAGTTTTGCAGTTCAGGTACCAAGAAGTTGTCTAACATCTCCACATAACGCTCTGAATTCACTGTAACTGCACGCCCCGTTTCGTCTTCAAAAAAGTAAGGGCCGATAATTCCTCGCGCCGACATCGCAGCCCATACGGTCACTTTAGGCGAATGTAGGGGTTTCTGATGTTTGCGTTTCGTTGCACTCCAGTAGCGGCAGTTCTGCTTATTTACGTGGCCATTAAGATGAAAATGAGCTTCATCCGAAAACAAAATGTTGGTAAACGTTGAAAATCGCTCAATCGCCTGATTTACGAAATTAAGCCTCTGACTGGCATTGGGGCTTTAATTCTTGCACCAATTGAATTTTGTAGGGGTGCAGCTTTAGGTCTTTGTGCATAATGCGATGTAATGATGATCTATGCACATTTAAAGCACTTGCGCGCTTCCGAATTAAAAGGTTCGGGTCGTCACGAACAGACTGATTAACATTCTCCACGTTTTCTACCGTTCTTGATGACCTAGGTCGCCCGGATTTTGATTTATCCAGCATTGTACCAGTCTCTTCAAACTTTTTAACCCAATGTCGAATGAGAGGAATGCTTGGCGCATCATTTAAGTGGCGAAAACCTCGAATACTGCAGAATTTTCTACGCGCTACAGTCGCCGAATCACCGTTTTTGTAAAACTCTCGCACGCATAACGCGCGGTCTGCTCCCGAGAAACGCTCCATAGCGACTGAATTCCCAAGAGCCAGGCTACCGATTGACATAACCCCGCGCCCCTCGGATACGTTGCGTTCACGCAGTAAGCTAAATAAATATAAAATTTCTTTTGAGACACCTTGTACCATTTGTATCTATTTTCAAGAACACATAAAATAGTCCTAACTATTTTCTAAATGTATTTACATATTTTTAATATATTATTTGGTGAATATAAAAAAAAAAAAAATGCGCTAAAATTCTTTCACGATAACAATTAAATGACTTAGGCCTGTCTTTCCCCCTTCAGGTAAAACTCTAGATAACTATCTGACAGTTATGGTTATCTGTTATCTGGAACTTAATCTGCTAAATAAATGTCAATAAGATGTTGCAACGTAGAAAACGTCTGCCAACCTTTGGGAGCCAAATTTAACGACAGTAATGACAACTAAATTAACCAGGTATGACGTCATTTCATAGTTATTGTGAATAAACATTATGCCTGCACAATTTTACCGCAACACATTATAATTTTAGCAACCTAAATGTCTGTGTTATATATGCAAGTGTTAAATGTCAATAAGTGCGAGTGAAAGTATTTACAAATGAATCAAAAATGCATAATTGTACCTAGGAAATGCACGTAATATTTTCAATAAAAAATAAAAGGATTTACTAACTATAAAGCCCGTTGCCAACCTTCAAATTTATACAAATATTAACTCAATTTGGCCAACAGATTTCTCTATAATAATGGACAGTTCTAATGTTTTATATTATTTATTACTTACTTGTATTACATTTTATTAGCAACTACAGCTATTACTAATTAATTATATTTAATAGATATTATATTTTATTATATATAAATTACATATGTACATTTGTATATTTTAAGAGGAGTCACATATAATTATGCTTTATTTTAAGTGACTATAATTCTTTATTACTTTAATTTATGATTACTTTATTACAGTTCTATTCTGCATTTCTAGTTTCTATTACAAGGTTTTCTGTAAAAATATTTTTTATCGTACACTAACCGAAAATTCGTCTTTCGCCCTAGCGAATGTAGTGTTAAAGAATTGTACGACCCAAGATTATTAAAGCATAAAGTTGTCTCGTAACTTGTAGTGGTGGCGTAAATGGAGAGGCTACGCGTCATCCGTATGCTAACGGGACGTCAGTCTTTGTTTATCGGATATGTTATATACACGTGAAGTTTGATTTTTTGCTATAGATATAAAAATATCGTTTAATTTTTTAATTTTCTACTTGTTTTAATTTATTTTTTCTTCGAAAGGAATGTTTCTTCGTTCTAAATAAATTTTCTTACATTCATTTTTGATGTGAACAGTGGCGGGTCTAGCTTTTTGGGGGCCCAGGGCTTAAAAATGCCAAGGGGCCCCCAAATACACATTCTCTTCACTTATGTTGATTTTTAATAAATATTAGTATATATGTATTGTTTTTTAAAGGAATATTTTTGCTTTGTTTCCAAATATAAGTGAAGAGCAAAAAAAAGGTCCTCACCTCCCAAATCCAAAGTAATAGAATATAATAAGTATCTGTCCGAAAGGTTGAGGGCCCCTTGCGAATCGGGGCCAGGGCTTAAACCCTATTAGCCCGTATGTAGATCCGCCACTGGATGTGAAGAGAATAATAAGTGAAATATTTCAATATTTTAGTTTTAGGGTTTCCCCCCGTAACTACCCTAATATTCATCAAATTGAAAAAATGCATACAACAAATAAGATTTGTTTTCTTGTAAACGATTTTTATTGTACTTATAGGGATTTGCAGCTAAGCACCCTACCATCTGGTGAGCGTTTCATGAACTTGTGTACATCAGATAACATTTCGTTTTGTGTATTGGTTTTGTATGAAGTTTGTTTTTAAAGTTTTATTATAATCATTGAAAAATGTATAATACATATTGTTGTGTGCCTATGTGCAATTCATTGAAAAGAAGAAACCCGGAAATATCGTTTCATTTGTTTCCACTAATATCAGACACCGTACGGTTCGAAACAAAATTGGGAAAGCAAGAGGTTAGGAATCGACGCGATGTTTAGATAAACAATTTAAAAATTCGAAAAAAAATTAGCCCTTATATCAAAGTTTGTTCATTACATTTTAATGATAGTGACTACAAAAAATATTTTCAATTTTGTATTTATTATCGCATATCTTGAAAATTCCTGTTATTGTGTGTGGGTTTGTAATGCATAAGTTTGTAGGCATAATGCATAAATCTTTATGAACTCTCTGTTTTTTTCAGTGACTCCACACAATATTATATGCCCAGCATTGTAGATTTCTACCCCTTGGTAAACAACACGGGAATTATTATTTCCCCCAATATAGTTAAAATAATCGACAATGGAAAACCGCCATAACTTAAAACCAGATCACAAAATGTAGTATTTTAGATGTTTACAAGTAATGTCACTTCACAAAATCAGACAATCCCAAACAATTATTTATTTTTTGTCGTTTTTTGATACACTTTTCGCTATTATTTACTAGTAAATGTCAAGTGGTATCTGATTTAGAATGGTTTCAAAAAAATCCGCATGGCGCTACGATCTTAAAATTTTTCCCCTATAGTTTATTCTGTTAAGATAGTTCTGTTTATAAAGGAAATATTTTAAGTTTTTTAGTATTTATTTCGCTATTGTCGATTTAAATAATAGCGTAACAGAACGCACCCTATTTCTGTACTACTTGTACCAACAAGTTTCCAACCTTTTTTTAACTTTAAACAAAATCCCGTTAAGTTAATTTAGTTGAATTAAAAATACAGAATAGATTTCTAAACTACGCTATATCTACTTGTTCATAAGCCGGTGACCTCACTACACTATGTGAATATAATTATCAGTTATTCTATTTTATATTTTGGTTTTTCTACTCAGCGTGCTTCCGTGCACCTGCAACATAAATTGCTAATTAATCTCATTGTGCCATGGCTTGTTTTAGTGCCTAATTACAAGCCTGTGTTAAGCGTTGCAAAATTAGAAAAGTTGTTACCTTTAAATTTGGTTTGAGTCTCAGATAATTGGTTTAAAACTTTGATAAAAGGTTTGAAACCTAAATAAATTATTTGAGACGTACATAAATTTAAAAATTTACGACATTTATAATGTTTTGATTGCGTATTACACTAATACGTAAAAGTCAGTTCTATTTTCACGTTTTTATAAAGCGTATCTACTATCAATTTTGTTGAATGAACAGGAATGTCCATTTAAAGCGTACCGAAAAATTTAATATCGCGCCTGAAGATATGCTACCCGCATAACTTGCGTGTCATGTTGATTGCTGGATCAATTCTGAAAATTACTTCTTTATTGAATGTTATTATTAATACTGTAGGTGTTCTGTAGAATGCAGAATTTTTTAATGTAGAAGTGCTCATTGTAAATATACAATTGTTTCACACTGATCTGCTTCTACAATTTAAGCCTTACCATAAATAAGAAGCTAACATTCAAAACGTGTTTTGCACCATACAAAACGCAAAAACGAGGATAAAAAAGTACATTTTTTAATTTTTTTAATATTTTGATGAACTTGTAAAACGGTACAAATAGATGATTTACCATCTTCCATATATAGAAGTTCCTCAATAAGACGTTTAATTGAAAAATAAATTTGAGTTTGAATTATTTGGAAAATTGTGATTTGGATTTTTTAAAAAATGATAAATAAATAATAATGTGGAATGTGTTGTGTCCGTAAATGATAAATCAAGAAGAAGATTATACGGGTTCCGAATAGCAATGAAAAACAATCAAATCAGCTGACAAGTTTCGAATAAGTTTTATTCTTCATCGGAGCTACAATACATACATAAATACATAGTGTAAGTAGTAGAAAAACAAAAGTACAGTAGTGACAAAAGTCATCGTTCTACGTTATTTTTTCGCTCAAATTTAACAATTTTTTTCATGTTTTTTATTTTATTTGTATATAGACCAATTTTAGGGTTGGGAGTTTCAAAAATATATTTAAAGCACCCTTCCATATGTATTTTTTGAAGTATGTTCATTTTCTGTCGGTTTTTTTGAATTTATACTAAAACGGTAAACCGTAGCTTGAAATGGAGATTATTTTTGAGATCTACGGCTCAAAATACATGGGTATACACATTTTGAGGTAAATCAGAGAGAAAAAAATTTTGCTCGAAAATCGAAAAAATCGAAAGGGGTACCCCTTACGATTTTTTCGATTTTTTGCCATTTTCAAGGGTTTTGTTTGACGATTCGTATTTATTGTAAAAGTTGGGTATTTAAGGCCCCAATTTTTTTCTAGGCTAAAAAATGTACGAAGATTTATAAAATTCAAACCGCAGTTCTTTATATTTTATGGTTCTTAAGTTAGAAAAAAAAAGTTTTTTTAAATTTCAAAAAAAAAATGACATTGAAAAGTTCGATTTTTTTTTTGTTTTTTGGCATTTGCTTCAGAATGAGTCCTAAGGCTGTTTAGGACCTCAGGATTTTAAAAAAATCAACCGCAGGTCTCTATCTCATACAAATTTTGAGATACGGTCTTTCGAAAATGAAATATTTACAAATTTTCAAAATTACACGAATCAAAAAGGCGTTAACTAAATAGGTCCCTATTTTTTATCTAGGTAGAAAAAAGTCTGTAGATTCCAAAAATTCAAACCGCAGGTCCGTATATTTTATTGTTCTGAAGTTAGAAGTTTTTAAAATTTCATAAAAAATTAATAATTTAACAAAAAAATTTTTTTGTTTGCGGGTTGTTTTATAATATGTTCTTAGATTCTTTAGGACATCGTGATTTCAAAATTCCAATCATAGGCCCCTATCTCCTGTGGTTTTTGAGATACGATCTTTCGAAAATTCTCTTCTGTCGCCATTATAACAAAAATTCTACACTAAAACATACATAGTAAATTCAAACTGTACTGCTGTATTTAGTACAATAATTTGGCCACCAGTTAGCGTATTCGAGCGTGTCACTTCCCAATTTAGAATACCCTTCATCTGAACTTTTAATATGTTGGTTATGTTCGTAGCATGATCCATTCTCAGACTGTTAACAGGAAGTTTGCACTACGTTCGCGTCACGTAGATTTTAAGCGAGCATTACCTTACGTGGTACATTACAGGATGGGCTCGCTATTTTGGACCCAGCTTTAGACTAAATATATGTGTTTGTGTACTAAGAGTCTGCTGCGTAGGCTGCATTACATTTAAATAATTACACATGTACCTAATGTACATAATGTACGCTATATACTAATTTATATGAGGAGGTACTAAACAAAATCAGCTTTATCACGTCATCAAAACTTTCGGTATTCAAAAAAAAAGAAGTTTTTCGAGTTAAGTTTTATCACTAAAATAATTTTATTTCGGCAAATCTACTGTTTATAGTAATACGATTAAGATTATATAAGTCACCCACATCGAAAATTTAATACAAGGTGTCTCAAAAGAAATTTTATATTTAGTGGATCGATTAAAAAAAAAGTAAGCCGTATATAGAAAAAATGTTTATTAATTATTAAAATACACTTTTTGGGGATTTATTTCTTAAAAATAATAACGTCTAAATGTAGACCCTCGCGTTCTCGGCACTCATTTAATCGAACAGTAAAATTACTTATGACGTCTCGGCAGGTGGACTCAGGGATGGCTGCCATTTCGTGACGGATATTTTCTTTCAAATGCGCCAGTGAAGTCGGTTTATTGGCGTAAACTTTAGATTTAAGATAACCCCATAGGAAAAAGTCCATAGGGGTTAAATCTGGACTGCGTGGAGGCCAATTTATGTCACCTCTCCGGGAGATCAATTTGCCTGAGAAAATTTCACGAACACGTGTCAGAGACATATTGGACGTGTGTGAAGTTGCTCCGTCCTGTTGGAACCATGTTCTTTGGTTATAGCCAGGAAAGTTTTGCAGTTCAGGTACCAAGAAGTTGTCTAACATCTCCACATAACGCTCTGAATTCACTGTAACTGCACGCCCCCTTTCGTCTTCAAAAAAGTAAGGGCCGATAATTCCTCGCGCCGACATCGCAGCCCATACGGTCACTTTAGGCGAATGTAGGGGTTTCTGATGTTTGCGTTTCGGATTCGTTGCACTCCAGTAGCGGCAGTTCTGCTTATTTACGTGGCCATTAAGATGAAAATGAGCTTCATCCGAAAACAAAATGTTGGTAAACGTTGAAAATCGCTCAATCACCTGATTTACGAAATTAAGCCTCTGACTGGCATCTTGGGGCTTTAATTCTTGCACCAATTGAA
This sequence comes from Liopterus haemorrhoidalis, assembly GCA_963971575.1. Taxonomy (NCBI): domain Eukaryota; kingdom Metazoa; phylum Arthropoda; class Insecta; order Coleoptera; family Dytiscidae; genus Liopterus; species Liopterus haemorrhoidalis. Next base: position 43,431,559 of record OZ020619.1, read on the forward strand.
TTTTGTAGGGGTGCAGCTTTAGGTCTTTGTGCATAATGCGATGTAATGATGATCTATGCACATTTAAAGCACTTGCGCGCTTCCGAATTGAAAGGTTCGGGTCGTCACGGACAGACTGATTAACATTCTCCACGTTTTCTACCGTTCTTGATGACCTAGGTCGCCCGGATTTTGATTTATCCAGCGTTGTACCAGTCTCTTCAAACTTTTTAACCCAATGTCGAATGAGAGGAATGCTTGGCGCATCATTTAAGTGGCGAAAACCTCGAATACTGCAGAATTTTCTACGCGCTATAGTCGCCGAATCACCGTTTTTGTAAAACTCTCGCACGCATAACGCGCGGTCTGCTCCCGAGAAACGCTCCATAGCGAATGAATTCCCAAGAGCCAGGCTACCGATTGACATAACCCCCGCGCCCCTCGGATACGTTGCGTTCACGCAGTAAGCTAAATAAATATAAAATTTCTTTTGAGACACCTTGTAGTTTGTGAGATAATTCACTTTTTTGTTTGGAAAAAGTTGGTTTTGCTGAGACTTGTCTGGATAAAGTAGGTTTTGCTAAGATTTGACTGGATTAAGTTGGTTTTGCACAAAATCGCTTCCAATCTCATTTCTTAAGAACAATATAATAAAAGCAAAATAAAATATTTGATGCAAAGGTCATGGAATAAAATTTTATTAAAGATAGGAAAAAAATCAAAAATCAAGTAATTATTACGGATATTATGCACGTGTTATAACTTGTTATTGTCAACTTTTATTTATCTACATGTGTTTGTAGGACAAATAGAGGAAATAATGGAGTGATGTGATTGGCTGAAATGGAAAAAGTTGATGTTACACCAGACTCGCTTGCGGATAAAGTTGGTTCTGTTTTGTCTTGCATAATTCGATGCGACATTATAAAGGGATATTGTTGATTTTTTTACATTTTTTCTGTTTTCTGAACAGCTTTCAATGTAAAAAATGATAATTACGTTTGAAAATGTGATAAAGTCGGTTTTGCATTGTGCCTCCTCATATAGTGACATCTATTGTGACTAAATAAAATTTGTGCAAATTGTGTTATCTATTAGCGTCTTATATTCGTGTCATCTATGATTTTATTTTATTTTTAAATTCAATTTGAATAAAGTTTTATTCACTTTGGCTTCGTTTAATATAAGCCTACAGTTAAGCCCAAGTGCTCTTTAAAGTAACACTGATAATGATATAACAATGATCTGACAATGATTTATTATATATATGACCAGGGCCAGCGCTAGGATTTGCGAGGCCATGCGCGAGAAGAGCCGCGGGGCCTGCTGTTCAGATCCAAGTGAGGAGCAAAAACAAAAGGTTCTCATCTCCATGCGCGGGACCTATTGTTGAACCGCGGGGCCTGTTGTTCAGATCCAAGTGAGGAGCAAAAAAAAAAGGTCGTCATCTCCATGCGCGGGGCCTGTTGTTGAACCGCAGGGCCTGCTGTTGACCGCGGGGCCATGTGCGGCTGCACATGCTGCACATGCCTCGCGCCGGCCCTGTATATGACTTGGAAGTAACATGATTTCGATACAGCACTCAGTGCTATGATAAAGTTTAGTGCCAAACATATTCTCGCACGTAGAAGACATCTGATTAAAAATGTTAGATGTTTAGTTATTAATATTCAATGAAAGTTATTAGCTATGATTGTTTTTTACGCTGCATAGATTATTCATTGTTTTAGTGGTATTAAGCTGCGTTCAGACCTTTTAAATTAGTTGGCTGTTCATTGTGCGTTGTGGATAAATTTGGTAGATAGTTTTAACGTTTAAGACAGCGTATACAGCTATGGAAATTAGTGCATTGCGAATAGTGCGACATCTATGGGTCTTTAAACCAACCACGACGTCGTCATCTGGCAAGAATTGATATACACACCAGTTTTGCCAGTGAAAATCCTTTCGTAAAATGTTTATTATTTATTATCGTTTTCCTAATTCTGCTGTCCTAGATATTTACTAACTAAACTTAACCTAATTACCTAAATTGATCATATTTACTGTTCGTCTTTGTAATTTTGGGCGATATTTGTTGTAATCGGCGCAATGACATTTTGTTAGGTTACGTAAAGGCATACAATGTAAACGTTCTCTCCGATATGGACTGAGATAGCTAATGTATGTTTGTCTGTCTCATTAAAACAACTCACTACAAAGTTTGGAAAACTATCCACAATCGGTCATGTATAACGCATTAGAGGTCTGAACGATTGCTCGCCTTACCATAAGACAAACTTGTAGTGACAATCAACAGTGCACAAGGTATAGTCTATAGTCTACTAATTTAAGAGCTCTGAACGCAGCTTTATATAAATTATCTACAAATGCAATGATTCCCTTACGTCCATAAATAGAGCAGGATCCTCTTAAATGTTAACATATATATATTTTTTTACCTGGAACGAAGTTCTTCATAAGACAGTGGTTCCAAATAGTCATATCGATACATAATCAAACTTTTTAACTTCAGTTTTATAATCACAAATGTTTTATCAGTTTTTTACAACCACAATTTTTCAGTAACAACTTTTCTTTTGCTAATTCATTAGCTACATTCTAGCGTAAACGTTGATTAAACTTACATAGTATTCTCAAACTGAGTACGAGAAACTTCCGAACTCGAATCATAGAGTAATAGATTGTTTTCGCCGTACGCATTATCAGAGTTGGTTTCCTTTTCTCTCCTTATCACAACATACATTATAAACAATTATATACACCAAATTGGCAACACTGTTAAAGTTAAATTGTAATACAAAGCATTGAATTATTAGTTTATATCTAATCTGTCTACCTTACTATAAAATTGTATAAATAAAAAAGTATTATTAGTTTACCCAATTCCCAAAAAATAATAAAAAAAATTTACATTGTATCCTGAAAATCAACTGGCAAATATGTGTACTCAACATAATTGAATGGATCGGGATAATCAAAAACACTCCTTCGAGCCATACTTTTCCAGAATAAGGCACTAGTAAACGGGGAAAACATGCACTACCAAATATAGGACAAATCACAAACTGAAAAAAAAGCAAACATAAAAATTAATAAATAAAATAGTTTGAACAAAACCAATAATAATAATAAATAATGGAAAGTTGGTAGGAATGGGTAATACGAGGTGATATAAATTTTCTTATGAGGGTTTTGTACCAAGAAACCCTTATAACGTCATTCATGTGTCTGTCTGTATGGTAGAAATTGTAGCCAAAGGGCTGAACATAAATTGAAATTTGGCATACTTATACAACTCTTTGAACCACATATAGGTAAGGTGACCATACGTACTGGTTTTACCAGTACAGTACTGTTTTTTTGTCATTGGTCCTGGTTAGTCGTGAAATATAACCAGTACAGTTTAAGGACACAAAATATAAAATTATCAATTTTTCAAAAGATCGAGTAATCGATCCATCTTTCAGTACGCGCGTAAATTTAAACAAAAAAACGGCACAGCAGTGGGGTGTTTTTTTTTCAAAATTACTTTCTTAACATACAATATAAAAAAAAGAAGTACATTTAATTGCATTTTTTTTACTTAAAGACAAAAAATATAAGCTTATTTCCCAATATTTTTAAACATATATTCAACGATAGCCACTATTATTCATACTGCCTGAACAGGCGCGCACCTAGCAAAATGGATTGAAGGGTGATCTATTACTAAGTAATATCCGTTAAATAATATAAAATTTATTACTGCCTCTTTACGGGGAGGGGTGGTTTTATATATTAATTACATTTTGACTATAATTTGTTTTTATCAACGAAAAAGGAGATTTTATTTTCAGTGGCTTAGTTTTTATTAATTCAGTACATGATTTTTTTATCCTGGGCGGGATCAGGATCCATGGACCCCTCTTCTATTGTGCACTTCTGTGTTTGAGCTATTTTAAATGTCCTGGTTTTATCTTTGAAAAAAATGGTCAGCTTACATATTGGAAAAATATAGAGGATTTAGAAAAACACTTCGCGAAGTAAATATAAACAAACATGTATTTAAAATATATATATATATATTTTAAATTTTGAGTGAGGTATCAAATGAAACCTCTTAATGCGTGGATAAACAATTTTTATTTTTTTAAAATCGTTTTTCGCCAAAAATATTTAAAAAAATCTTGTTCACACCCGATTCCCAGAGGGGTTGATCTAAAACTATGAAAAAATCTTAATAATGTACATTGATGGGAACCAGAATAGTTCAGTAGGAATTTTTGATCAGGTTAGTTTTTCGAACAATTTCGATTATTTTGTGTTGATGTAAATTATTTTAAAAAAAATTATTTGTTAGTATCAAAAGCTCTTACGACATAGATTCAAGAATTTGTACTGTATTTGTAAAATAAAATACTGAAAAAATAAGTAATGTACATGGATGACGTTTTTGAAAAATATTGCGTTAGTTTTGTGTTTTTGACAAAATTAATTATTTTTTAATTCATGGCTAAATTATATTTAGTAATATGAAACATGAAAATTAGCATGCAATTTTCTAGTTTGGAGATTTTTTTCAAACTTTGAAAAGCTGTATCTCAAAAACTATTAAGTCTACCAAGCCCATTCTGGTCTCAAATTGTAGCAAATTTAATTTAGTTTAAAAATGCATAGAATAGCGTTTGTAGAAAACGTGCTCCTTTATGGTCAAAATGGGAAGAAACCGAAAAAAGTGCGAAAATTTAACAGTTTTTGAGATATTCAAAAGTGTTCCGGAGGGCTGCCGAGGTCGAAAACTTTGCATCTCAGGCACATCCCATACAAGAAAAAAACTACCCCCACTTGATGCAACTTATGATGTACTAGGTTACTGGACTATACGGACTTAAGAAGATAAATGCTAATTTAGAATTAAATAATTTAGCAACTTTAAACTTACAGAGCAACTGAAAAATCATTCCATTTATATTAAAAATTCACAAGGTCCTTGACTAAAACTAGCAGTTATCGGACACATAGGTGTAACTTCACGGTCTAATAAAAACTGATAAGCTGTGTATACATATCCCACATGCGATAACACATTGATTTGCCTTCTCATTACTAGTATGAATTTTAATAAAGTTTGACATAGATATGTCAAAATGTCACTTTTGACACTATAATTGTCAGTTTCATTGTGGGATCAATTGCTTCCCTAATATTAAATACCATCAACTAAAAGGAAACGAGATCGATTAAATGTTACAAGGAAAAGAAGCATTAGGATAGAATATGAAATGTTTGCATTGGGTAAATGTGAAAATTGAAAGCAAAGAAAAATATGTGAAGTGTGAATTTTTACACATTTTAGGGTTTTGTAGGTATTTAATAAGTGTAAGTAGCCAACATAATGCTGGATGTCTAGGAATAATTTGTTCTATAATCATATCAAAATCAACAGTTTTTTAATAAACTTTTTTATTCGGTATTTGAATACTAAAGAGCTTCCACTCATTTTTTTCAATTTCAGAAACATATTTTCACTATTAACAATGTGTTATTTGATTTAGAAGTATTTCGTTACTATAAAATCTGCGTTACTAAGATTTGGTGTTCGAATCCCGTTCAAGCATGGAATTATCAAGACGAAAAATTACGATTATCCTGACCCTTAGTAGCAAATGCCATAAAAGTGAAATATAAAAAAAATATATTTATTTTATTCAACTGCAAATTATTTACAGAAAACATATTATAATAAAATCTATTTTAAACAATATTTGACCAAAAAAATATTTGTACGAGTGTCACATATTATAATATGTAACTTTTTTAATTCTTTTTACTACTATTTTTATTCATTTTATATTTTATTATATATGCTAATAAAAATGTTCATCTCTATAAATGCGCAAGACCATTTATTAAAATAACCAGCGATACATTTTTACCAATATTTATTATAACGTAGTGCCTATAAGATTATTGAGCCAGATATTAAGTCTCAAGAACGACGTAAAATGCCTAGGGTTGGGATGGGGTCCGCAAAAAAAAAAAATGTTGTTCAAGAGGGGATCCTCGGACTACATAAGTTTAAGAACCCCTGGCGTATACCTTTTCACATATGTCTAATTGAAAAATGATATCTTAATTATAATGAGCATAACCAAAAAATCTGAAGTCTGTTTTACAGTGTATTTTAAAAAAATGATATTTAAAGTTAGTAATACAATATAAAAATAACCAAAATATCCAGATCTGGTTTGTCCTTACAAAAATGAAAACAATATATTATCCATTTTTTTATTTCGCGCGGAACTATTCTGAAATATTTTGAGATATTTTCTTGCCCTATCTACAACTTTTCAAGACGCCAAGACGCCATGAAAGATATAACACCTGATGCTTTTCAGTGCCTTAATGAACTGGGCATTATAATTTTAATAATGTGACGATTTTATATTTTGTAATATTAAATCGTAAAAATCCCTACAAACCCTACTAGTATCCTTAGAATCAGGAGATGTCTTAGATAATGGTCGCTAAATCCTAAGCTGGATTAGGTTTTATTTACTTTTGACAGGTAGTTTTAACGAACAATTCCCCAACTATTCTTTAGTCAACGTAGGTATAATAAATTTGTTATTGTTTCATAGTTTGATTCATTTATTAAAACTTTCTTTCTTTATTTTTCATATCCCTAATATCTATTTTCTTAAATAACAGAAATTGGTAATTAAGTAAAATAGACAACTAAAATAACATATTTGTTAAAAATTATATCATGGCTATTAACCAAAATTAATATTTGAATAAAAAATGAGTTCAAATTTTGCATATGAACCATATGTAACCAAAAATATTGCTAATAATTCAAAATGAACAATTTTTTTCTGTTAATATATTGATTTAAACTTAAAACGTAAAATTTGAGACGTCAAATTTTGTGCCATATGATCAAAAAAGCATAGAAAACACAACAGAGTTAGAAAATCAATAATATAATACATACATTTTATCTTCTTCAAAAAAATAATCTTCATCGAGATCCATTTTGATTTAAATTCACTATTTTTTATAATTTTGAAGCTTTTACTTCAGTACTTCTTTATAAACTTAACAGTAATTTAACAATATATTGTGTTGTCACTATCAGCAAGGCTGCGACGGCGACGCCAACGTCTATATGATAACTCGACGTCGATTTATAACTTTTGTCTGCCATCTGGTATCTGTTTTGTGAACTAAAATACTGGAACATAATAAATAACTGTTTAAAAGGTTTGTTTCTGTACTGAATAAAATTTAATTTAATTAAAAACAAGTATAATATAATTATATACTGAATTGAATCAGCAATTGAATAATAAATAAACAAAAATTTAGTTTTAGTTTCGCCTGAATGATATGCAACCAATTTAACGTGCGTGATGCGGGTTGCATACGTTTCAAAATAAAATTTGCTTGTTAAACCAAGTTTAAACTTTGTCCGAAGTGATCTTCCGAAACAGCTCATTGTAGACAGTCGTTATAGAGAGGGCTCAACTACATGAAAAATGTGTGCATTAAAAAGTATAATTTGACATGTTTAGACACAAAAGAAAAAAACAAACCTTAATTTCGTAAATTTTTAATAAATTAAATTTTATATTGTTAGTGCAATAATTGCTTAGAAATTTATTTTTCTGTAAAATTCGTAAGTACATTAAACCACTGCAAGGCTTACTTCTATATTGGACTAATCAGATCAAATGATTTTCGCTCATTCATCAGGTGTCCAATTTAAATGTCTTTTGGCCCACTCTAGGCGAAGATTTTTGTATCGCTCGGTCAACAGTTGTTTTCGGCGAGCTCTTCTTCCATGCAAATTAGATTCCACTAGACGTCTTCTAGTTGTCCTAGAAGAAACTTTAACTTTTCTATGCTCCCACAGATCACCAGCCAGCTCTTTTGACGATATTGAGCGTTTACGAAGAAGACTTCTCTTTATAAAACGATCATCTCTGGAAGTGGTTGCACGTTTTCTTCCGGTTTTTGGTCTGTTTTCATAAGTATCAGTCTATTGGAACCTTTTGATGGTAATTTGCACGGCTTTTCTTGAACACTCCTGCGAAATTTTCACCTGCGACTGTCTTTGTGAATGGAGCAATACAATTTTACTCCTTTCTGCCACAGTGTGTTCACGTTTTTTAACGATAATATAATTAAAAATATTCACTTGAACTCAACAAAACGTGAAAAAGACAGTGTTCACTTCAAACGCATGTGTAATAATGATCCAAGCCCTAGTTGTTTATTTTTATGTAAACAAAACGTAACAGATCTGAGCCTATATTTATTTGTATTTCAAGATTTATAATAACTCTGTTTTCATTTTTTGTTATCTGATTAGACGTACATCTTTTAGAATGTGTCAATGATATTTTAAAAATATTTTGTCAAATATATACAAGTTACAATGTACATAAATTTAGATGTTATATAACTGCATGGGTGCTCCATACATTTGTGCAAGGCTGTATGTGTTAATTTTTGAAAGGAATAAAACTATACTAATTCTACCTAAAAAAATGTGTGTTTGCTTTAACTGCCTATTTTTATATTATCGCCTATTTAACTGTTTTTTTTTACGTTATTGCCTATTTAACTGCCTATTTCTTTGGTTTTTTTTTTTTTTGGCTATTTGCCTACCTAAAATACAACTTTGTGCCTAAAAATCCTCTACTTATTGAGAAGTGACATTACCTATAGAGGCACTGTTTTCGCTTACAAAATGGCGACTGGAATAGGATTTTTTGACATTTGCCATTAGATACACAAGAATTCACATTGCAGTTAATTTTCTGTTGTGATTTTAAAGACATTTTATGCACTTTTCTTCACTTTAACACATAGAAACAATGCAATTAAATGAGCCACATCCAACAAAATCCTATTCCGTTAAGTTCCAAAATATTCCGCTAGGCGTCACTTCAGTTATTGTCAGTTCTCAATAACACACAGATCTGGCCAGTTTCTTAATGTTACATCCGTGTAAAAATGTTTAGAATAAGCCTATAAATCAAAATATTATCTTGGGTTTATTTTATTGCAAATCAAGAAATATCTTTTTATTTTTTAAATCAAAAAATCCATAATTTACAAAATAAAAAACAAGTTTATTAATTATCAGTTGGTCACAATTTTATCCTAAAATATCCAAACAGCATTTTGATAAAATGTTAATATAAACTTGTTAATAAACTAAATAAAATTTCCAGAAAAAAAGACTAGTTTGAGAGGGGTCATTTTGAAGGTCAGTTTAAGATTGTTGATCGTTCAGTCTGGAATTACCAAGTGTGTAGTGATTACACTAAACTTAGTCCGTAGTTCGTGAGAAAAACATGAAGATTCACATAGCAATACTAACAGTTTTATTATTTTTAAAATGTATTTCTGCCAAATATGCATTACCAGAACTCACTATAAAACCATTAAAAAAAGGACTGCATGTTTCTATGCCAGGTAAGTTAAAAAAATAATTAAAAATATATTTAAAAACATACATCGTATTTATAAAAATAGAAATAAATAGGTAATTTTGTACAATAGCGCCCTGAGAATAGTTTTCATGGGTTAGTATGAATTCTAAACAGATTCACCTTAAATCTATCTTGGGTTATTATTAAAAACCTGTTGAATTTTTTTTTTGTAAACCACCTAAAAATATTTTTTTTGTTAGTGAATTCAAACATGGTAACATTGCAAACATTGCAACAGTGGAAAGGGTGCTGTTATGCAGGATTACCAATAATTATTTTGTTTTGTAGTTTTTTGCGAAATATCAATATTTTTTTCTTTTCGCATAACATAATTTAATTGGAATTTCTTTGTTTGAATGCATCTGTTTTGAAAAATTAACATAATTGAATAACAGATAATATAATGGACGCTATATTGCACGAAGATGAAGATTACTTCTTCATCCTGACTAGTAAATCATTCTAGTCATCAAAACTAAAATTTAAAATGTTTAATATCCGTAATTTGTTTTGTTCTGCTCAGTTTTGTCCAATATTGACATAGCTAAATATGTTGTTGCAGTGTGGTTCTATGTTGTTGTTATACTCTGGTACAGTGTTGCCAGATGACGAAAATGAAAATTCCCCATATTCAATTTTTCCCAAAAAATCCTTAAAATTTTATTTCAAAATTCCTTATTTTTCACTAAATAATTTTTTCAAATTTCCCATCTGACCACTTAATAATTTTTCTAAATTACTATTTTTTTCCTAAAATGGAAAAATGATTTTTTAGTATTATCTGTCTCATTTTGTAATACGTAACTAACATGGAAAGTTCATTTTTTATGTTGTATATTGACAATACATTTATAATATTATCATAGTATTGGTTCACACGGATACGCCAAAGTCTGTTTACATCACAACAGTCACCAAAGTAAACAGATTTAGTTTCGTATTACAAATTGAGACGGATTATATAAGCTGTTCACTTTTTTAGTCATAAACTCAGCCCCTCTGATTTCGTATACATTCAAACATAGAATTAAATTATAATTTCAACACTTCCCACTGGTTATTAAATTTAAGCTTTTAAAAATTAAATGCAACATTTGCCAAAATACATCTAGAATTTCGACAAAATAATTTAAACAAAATAACATGCAAAAAAAAAGAAAAAAAAAATTGACGGGAATCGAACAGTGGTTTGCTTACGAAGCGAGAACGTTACCACTGGACTACGGACGTTCACTCGTTTACTGTGTTAAATAGCGGATTAAATATTTTACATATTTTAGTTAAAAACACAAAAAATCCGTTATTTTACGAAAACATAATCTGGTCAAAAATTCCTGTTGTACTATTCCGGTTCACACCAATATACATTACTGAGAATTTTTTCAGACTTTTAGTTTAAACCATCTGGGCTACAGGGTGTGGGAAAATTTTTTTTTGCACAATTTTGGCAAAAATCACGTCAAAATAATTTATTTTGCAAAAATAAAATTTTGATCGTTAATCCACGTACCAAGGTCTTTCATTTGATACCTTACACAGAATTGTAAAAAAATATTTATTTTTTTCGATGAGCATATATTTGTTTATATTTTTAGGGGGATATGTTTTTTAGATGTTTTAGTATTTTTCGTATGTGTGGGTCAAAGATTTGTATAAGCATGCCAAATTTCAACTCTCTAGGTTTAGCCGTTTGGCTACAATTTTTACCGAACAGACAGACAGACAGACAGACAGACAGACAGACAGACAGACAGACGACAAAATGACGAATATTTGGCGATGGAAAGTGTCCACCAAGAGTACGATGTTTTGCAAATTTTCTATTTTTCTCAATATCTGTTAAAGGTCATTATTTTTTTGACCTAATGCTATCAAAAATGTTATAGATATTGAATTAAAATTTTAATAAAACAAATCAACAAAAGAAATAAATACGTCTTATTCTAACAGGAAAATATTACAAATATTTTATGCTCGCAGGCAGTGACTTCTTGACATGGGGAAAGCCAGTACAAATTTCCGGGGTCTGGGTAGACTTTTGGGCCCGGAATTGCCTTCTTTTTTTACAAAACAAAGTCCAATTTGATTATTTGTGATTTTGTTGCAATTCTTATGTCAGTAATCCTAAACTAATTGAAATAATAATGTTATTATGTCCGGGACTAGGACCCGATTTGACTGAATAACGGGCATGACTGTAAAAAGGTCTTATGGTCCGTAAAATACGGTAATTTATTAAAATAGCCATAGTTACTGTGCGCCAAAAAATTTTAACTAACTAATTATGAATTAATTGCATACCGATTTGTTACCATTTCAGTTCTTCGAGATGAAAAAGTCCAACTTTTTGGATTCCATGCAAATATTAATAAGCCAATCAGAGGAAAGGAACAAGGTGATATTTCTAGAAGTGCCACCAGACCCCATAATAGTAAATGGGAACTACTGGATGAAGATGTGCAGCTAAAAGTTGGAGATAAGATTAATTATTGGGTTTTCGCTCAAAATGAGCGTCTTGGATTTGATAAAGAAGATCAGACATTTGATGTCAAAGGTATGAGAGAACCAGTGGCGAAGGGAAGCCTACGCTAGACTTGCCCTCCCATAAAAAAAATAATAATAAATTAAAAAAAAAAATTAAAATTAAAAAAAAAGCTTTAGGTAAACCTTCAAAAATACATCAAATTATGTTTTATACAAATTTTTGTCCCAAGCTTGGTTTACTAGTTATGAATTTTTTTAAATTTTAAAGTTTAATAACTTCCGTTTCCTATTTGAAATCTTTATAAAAAACATATATGTATATGGCACAAATAGGCTTCTTCCCAATTAATAGAAGATTTTTTTAGTATCAGAACGCAAAAGTTCGTGGCGTTTTTTTAGTAAAATTCAACTGGTTTTATTATAGTGTGAAAATGAATTTATTTAAAACAAATATGCTCCATCATTATCGACAACGTTTCGCCATTTTTCGGGTAGTGCTATGATGCCATCGGTGAAGAACTTCTGTGGTTTCTGGTTGAAAAACTGAATCAAGTGGTTTTCACAGGCTTCTTTTGAAACCAGCTTAATTCCATTGAGAGAATTCTGAGATCGGAATAGGTGATAGTCAGAGGGTGCTATGTCTGGACTATACGGTGGATGCAACAAAATTTCCCAACCAAGCTCTCGCAATTTTTGACGGTTCATCAAAGAAGTGTGTGGTCTTGCGTTGTCATAATGAAAGACAACACCTTTCCTATTATTCAATTCGGACCGTTCTCTTTCAATTGCCTGGCGTAATCTCTCTAGTTGTCCACAGTAGTGTTGAGAATCAATCGTCTGACCAACTGTAAGTAGCTCATGGTGGACGATTCCCTTCCAGTCCCACCACACACACAGCATCACCTTGTTCGGCGTCAATCCTCGCTTCACGAACGCTTGTGACGGCTCACCATCCCTTGTCCACGATCTTTTACGCTTCCGATTGTCGTACGTGATCCATTTTTCATCACCGGTTATGACACGTTTCAAAAATGGCTCGATTTCATTGCGTTTCAGCAGCGCAGACAAATGTTAATTCGGTCTATCATGTTTTTCGCGCTCAACTCATGAGGAACTCATATATTGAGCTTCTTTTTGTAGCTAGATTTCCGTAAATGGTTCAAAACAGTTTTGTGGTCAATGCCTAGCTCCGTTTCAATATCACACAGCTGATATGCCTATCTTGCTAGGCTTTTTCAAGAATTTCATCAGCTTTTTCACTGATTGGACGATCAGAGCGTGAGTCATCTTTCACATTAAAATTACCAGAACGAAAGCGAGCGAACCATTTCCGCGCAGAAGATTTTGATAAAGTACCTTCATTGTACCCAGCACAAATTGTTTCACAAGCCTGCGCAGCGTTCTTTCCTTTGTCGTAATATTGCAAAATATAGCGCAATTTTTCATTACTTTTCTCCATTTTCAAACGCAAAAAACTTTCCAACCACTGCATAAATTTTGATGTTTAGACACTCAAAGTAACACTCGAACTGTCACCTTTCCAACGAGCGCTTATGCCGGGTTTACATTGGTAGAGTAACAGGGCTAGTAACTAGCGCAAGTACTAGGCGCTTTACTCTACTATCTTATTTTCAGGATAGTAGGTGTTCATACACAATTGACATACTTATCTTATTTTCTGGATAGTAAGTGTCAAAACACATTTGACATCTTCACTGTGATTTTGTTGTGAAATTATCTTTTTGCAAAAAATAGTTTATGAATATGAATATACATCGTCGCCGACTTGATGCCATTAAAAAAATGGTATTTTGTACTACATCATTTCAAATTATATTACTCTAAAAATTATGTAAAACTAGTTATAACGTCTTTAGCTAAGCTACGGCTATAATATTAAGAATAGATTGATACCTATTATGTACGTGTCAAATATAAATATTACTTACGTTTACAAAACTCTTATAGACGGTGTTACAGCAATAGCACAATACAAAAAAGAAAAAATAGTGAAAAAAATAAGGGAAAACTTTGGCACACCAAAAATGTTGGATTGGAGATGCGAACACTTCAAACGAAATATTTGCAATGACTGAATAATTACACAATTCGTAAAATGTCCCATATTTCCATGTGTTCTAGGAATTTTGGTTAACCCCACCTCCGAGCCCTTCCAAAATTAAAAAAAGTTTAAAATGTATTTTTGGCAAAGATTAAAGCATTAGACCTATTTATGGTTTAATCCCTTTTGAATATGACCATAAAATTTTACAACAAATTTCCTGTCTATATTGTGTTTTGCATAAAATTATTAACAAATGTGAAGAATGAATTTACACACATTTTAGGTTTTCAATTATTAAGGTTTTTTAGGGTTTTGTAAGTATGACCACCGAAAAACCCTTATAAGAAAAATAAATGTATATTAAATAAATGTTTTTAATAAAAATAAATATTTTTAAAAGAGTTTGAAAAGGTTGAAATACCATATATCACATGGTATTGTTAAATTGAAAAGAAATCATCAAATAATACATCAATGTTACAAAATTTATGTAAACAAATAATAACTTATTTGATATGTGTTGTTTTCTATTTGTTATGACAGGTTACCACTTGGCGCCAATTTCATATGTATCAATTATGTGTACTAGTGGCAAAGATAGTAGCTAGTAAATACGTCGACGAGCTAGCTGCTATCCTAGCCCAACTACTGGCAGCTAGTACTCTACTAGCCACAATGTCAACTGTTTACACAGGAATAGTGACTAGTTGCTAGTTACTTGCGCTAGTTACTAGCTCTGTTACTCTACCAATGTAAACCCGGCATTAGTGGTGTCGCTACGATCTGTGTTTCCTGAGTTATTTGCAATTGACACCGCCTATCGGCAAAAACGCCACGAACTTTTTCCTAGACCTGATATCTTAGTAGACGAATTAACCTGGTAGACGAAAAGTCTGTATACGAATTGTGGTGGTAGACGAAAAGTCTGTATACGAATTGTGGTGGTAGACGAGAAGTCCGTATACCAAATGTCTGTATACGAAATGTCGTAGACGTAAAGTCTGTAGACGAATTGTAGTGGAACCTTTAATTACAGCCCAACTCTGATTGTTTGTAGAATTATTCGATACTCCCATTACTTGTACTACAACCGATACCAGAGTTCTGAATGGCGCTGGAAATACTTGCGGTGGACACTTATTGCTAGAAGATAACTTTAACAATAAATTAAAAGAAGAAGTTTGGGATGTATTGCAATATATTCCACTATTTGCTTACAAAGTATGTATTAAATCAATATAAAAATACTGGATGTACTAACATTTATTTTCAGAATTCAGAGTTTGTATACTATCAGAAAAATAGTCCAGATAATTTATATATTAATCGAAATATTTTACATATTAAACCAACTGCTCTTACTCAAGATGAAGCAATTGAATTGCCGTTTGATAAAATACAAAATGGGTGAGTTACTTATTTATTACTAGCTGGAATTTCCGTATTTCGTACGATTTTTTAATGTATATTTATGCTGTAACGAGATATTTAAATTCAAGTAGAACACAAAATAATCGTTTCTTTATTCAGAACAACTCTATTGTATATATTTTTGATGTTTCGTAAATAATAAGTGAGATACTTCGCTTATAGGTAACTCCCCCCAAAGCTTCTCAAATGTATATCTTATTAAAAATGATATTAAGCAGAGAGGAATAGTTTCTTTCCCTATATTCATTTTTGCTTTTAAGTAAATGATAAATGAGATATTTCATCCTTATAATTAACACTCCCCTTGCCCCCTAAATAATCTTTAATATTTTCCCCCTAATTTAACTAAAAAAATATATATATTTTCCTCATGTAAATTTTTGATTTGAAGTACATAATAAGTGAGATATTTTGTTTTAGGTTGTACCCCCGTAACTCTCCAAATATTCATTAAATCGAAAAGTAAATACAATAATAAAGATTTTATTTCTTATTATAAACAATTTTATTATATATATTTTTGCTGCTAAGTCAATAATAAGGGAGATATTTGAAAAGCTTTAGAATGTCCCCCCGTAACTCACCAAATATTCATCTAAATAAAAAAAGTATAAGATTTATTTTTTCAATTTAAATTATTTTTGGCATACATGATTTGACTGTTAAGTTAATAATAAGGGAGATATATGTGTATTTTAATTTTAGGGTCCCCCCCCCCTGAACACCTCAAAACAGATTTATTTTATTAAAATAAACAATTTTTGTTGTATATATTTTTCTGTTAAGTCAATAATAAGGGAGATATTTTAAGTTTTTTGATGAACAGTTTCAACCCCGACACATCCTAGAATAAAAAATGTTAAATGTCTTATAACCTATATTCGAATTCTGGTTTTACTCTAGCATCGTACCAAATTTCGACAGATTGGACATTTGGACAGACAGACAGAGAGACAGACAGACAGACAGACTGACAAAAAATGATTTTTTTGCGGATATTCAGATCAATTCTGTAAAAAGTTACTGTGTAATAACGTTACTACAACATAAAATATTATAAAAAGTATAATAGCTTTCATTCATGATAGCAACTGACCTTGCTCATAGTGATGAATTTAGTTACTATTATCATAGTAACAGAGTTACAGAATCGGTCTGATTGTCTTATAATCATCTGAAACGTGTAGAAGCCAAATGTGAGGGGAAAAAAACAGATATAGCCTCCAATTTTATTGGTATATACAGTGCGATCATTAATTCCCGAACGTTATATAATACTTGACAGAAACATTTAGTTATCAAACTTATTTTCAATGACATGTACACATAGGTGTCCATTCAATTTTTATTACCTTATACTAATAAATTTTTAAATTACTACTATTTTTTTCAACACGCCAATGATTTGATAACAACTATTAAGTTAGCGACTAATTTTCGTTGTTCCTCGGGTGAGTTCGGGCCAACGAAGTAATCTGATTGGTTCTCTGTTAAATTGGAATTTTCAGCTGTGAATTAGAATACAGTTTTGATATTTTAAAACCTATTGTTTACCGTTATGTAACGCTCAAGATTTAGTGATCGCATTATACATATTTTTTTATAAACTAGAATGAAGAGAAAAAAGAAACTTATACACGTTTTTAATAAGCGAGATATTTCAAGATTTCAAGTAATGCTCGCACTGTAAGTAGATTACTAAACCATGTACTATTTTTTCTTTTCAGCTGCACAGTATCAAAGGTTCCTGATGCCTGCTATATAGGTTCAAATGATGACGACCCATCATTGATTATTCCTCCAGTTAGATCAGCTAAAATTAGAACCAAAATGGCTTTCCAATTCGGCCGAGTGGAAATCAGAGCAAAGTTGCCCGCTGGGGATTGGCTTGTACCACGTAAGTTTTACTAAAATTAAACAAAGACATTAGAAGCTGGGATTGTGGGGGGAACAGGCGAGCACCCATGCATTTTTCTTTGGGGAGGTTACATAGTTTTTTTTGGGATTTTTTATTTACAAAAGCTACAGATGCGGATCGGATGTGGGCCCTGGATATGCGGATGTGGGTACAGAAAAACGTATCCACGCAGGACTCTAACCATCAACGCCATTAACCCAATATTCCGTACTAACAGTAAAGAAATAATTTATTATGAGTGGTTAAAACAGGGGCAAAGTGTTTATTCTGATCTCTACTGTGAACAATTGGATCTACTGAATCAGAACTTGACCAGAAATCGACCGGAAATTGTGAATAGAAGAGGAGTTATTCTTCAAGGCGACAATGCCTGACCTTATTCATCAAAAAAAGACACGTGAAAAAATTTCCGAGCTTGATTGGGAGGTTATAACACACCCACCCTGCTCACCAGACATTTCACCCTCCGACTATCACTTAGTTCGGTCACTGGAACACTTTTTAAGAAACAAGACACTTAGAGATATGAACCATGTTAAATTGAGCCTTGAACAATATTTTCCTTGACAAGAAAATATATAAAAAATAAATAAAAATTCGTTAAAAATGATTTTTTTTCAGATCTGGTACTTGAACCTGTAGGATATAATGAAGATGCCAATAGAAGTCCAGCTGAAATTTTCATTGCTTACGCCAGAGGGAACAGAGATCTGAAGAAAGGCAGTGAAGATATTGGAAACGAACAGCTGTATGCTGGTGTAAGCGTAGATAGAGAAGACAGAACTAAACATATGTTCAAACTAAGGATGAGAAAAAACTGGAATAACGATTTTCATAATTTCAGATTGGAATGGACTACTGGTAATAATAAAAATCCCTTACACCTGATTTGTTATTTACCATAATTTCGATTAACTATAAAGTATCTAAAATATATATAATTATTTATTTATTTCTTTTTTTCGTAGGCGGTTTGTCAGTCTGGGTAGATGACAGAAAATTGGAAGCTGAAACGCCTCTTCCAACTGCCGCAGCACATTTAAAGGACCAATTCGTAAGTCTCAAAACATTTTTGATCTCCCGGAAATTAAATGATCCCCCGGCCGGGGGGAATTTGATCGGGTATTTTATTTAGCTTACAAAACAACTTTTACGCAAAAAAAGTGAACTTACCCACAGAAAAACATTTTAATAACAACTACAAGTTCAGAAAAAAATTTGAAATTATTTATACCAACAAAATAAGTCTAAATATGCAAGGAATATATTTATTTTGATTCCACGACATTTGAAATACGACAGATTAACATGCGACACTTTAACATGGACAGATTAACTTGTGACAATGAACATAGACACATTTTAACACACGACAAATGAACACTATTATCATAGCGACAGATGAACATAAGTCAATTGAACACAAGACATTTGATCTCACATTTCATTTTTATTACCGACCGCCAACATGTATAAGGGAAGTATTGTGATCATACCAATTTTGAAATTTCGAGATTTCGATGGATCTCCACGAATTGAGGTCCGTACATAACGTTTTGACTATTTTTAGCATGATGTCTGTCGGTCATAACATTTATTTATATATGATCCTTTATTTCCCTATTGCGCTCCTTGATTTGTCTATTCTGACTGCCCTTTCTTGCTCCCCCTATAACATTTATTATAATTTAACTATGTTTGACTATTTGCGACTAATTCTAATTTTATATATTTACAGTTCCATTTGAGTATTGGTTTATCTGTTGGAGGAGTATCAGATTTTCCAGAAAATGGTCCCAAACTTATCAACAGTGGACGTGATAAATTTTGGAGTAATACTGATCCGCGAAAACAAATAAAATTCTTAGAAAAACAACAAGAATGGTTGAGCTCTTGGGGTGAAGACGATAGAACACTTCAAATTGATTCCGTCAGGATTTACGCCATTTAAGAAAAAGTGTAGACATAAATGATAATTAACGATAGGTTTAACACCACAGATTACAAGTTTCACACAAGATTTAGTTTTGTGTAAGAACTCTAATGTTAAACCTACCCTTATATGTGAATATATTGCACCTTGTGTAAGTGGGACATTTTATTGTAGGTTTGAATTTAAGACTGCAAAGGGTCCTTAAAACTATATTCCAAGTGATTTTTTATTCAATGTTTATTGTACAAATTATTAATCAGAAGCAAGCTTAATAAAATATGGATGTATTTTACTTACAAAATACATCTAGGTATTTTATAAATAAAATATAAGATAATTTTTACAGTCTTCTTTTATTTTTACCCTCTTTCCTTCTTCTTCCTAGGAAAATCTTCTCAGGAAAAAAATATGCAGAGCCGTAGCAACGCTCTGGCATCGGGGCAAGTGACAGGCGCCATCGTGCGTGTTTTTTTTTTTTCGCCATCACTTGTATTTTAGAAATGATGCACCTATCTACTAAAGTAAAAATAAAAATTGATGTGAAGTGTGAATTTTCACACATTGCAGGGTTTCGCAGGTATATAATAAGTGAAGGCGGCATGCTGAGTGTGTAGGACAAATTTTGCTTTGTAGTAACCACGGCAAAATGAACGATCTTTTTAAAATAATTTATTGTCTGTTAATCTCAGAGCTTTAAATAACAAATTTTATGTTAAAATATTTTTTTGTTAATTTTAATTCGAATACCTAATATCATTATTTAGGTTTCTAAATAAGTGCAGTATTTTTTTTATATAACAAGGTTCATTAAGATTTTGAAAATTGGGCCTATGGCTTTCATTGGTTGTCTTAAATCATACGCTCCGCCCCTCTGGCTTCGTATAAATGACACATAGAATGAAAATATAATTCCAATTGGTTATTAAATTTACGCTCTTGAAAATTAAATTCAAAATGTGCTAAAATATAACTAGAATTTTAACAAATTAATTTAAACAAAATAAATATGAAAAAAAAAACAAAAAATAAAATTGACTCCACAAGCCAGGAACGAACCTGTGTAGTGAATAACGATCCTGTGTAGTTGTCGCGCAATTGAGCCATTAGACCACCAAATGCTTATCAACTTAGTGTGTTATAAGAGTTCGAATGTATGCATCGTCAACCAAAAAACACAAAAAATGCGTTATTTTCCGAAAACATAATCTGATCAAAAATTCCTGTTGTACTATTCCGGTTCACACCAATGTACATTACTTAGAATTTTTTCACATTTTTAGTTTAAACCATCTGCAGGGTGTGGGACAAAAATTTTTTTGCACAATTTTGGCAAAAAACCCCTCAAAATAATTTATTTTGCAAAAATTAAATTTTGATCGTTAATCCACGTACTAAGGGCTTTCATTTGATACCCTACTCAGAATTTTAAAAAAATATATTTTTTTTCGATGAGCACATATTTGTTTATATTTTTAGGGGGATATGTTTTTTAGATGTTTTAGTATTTTTCCTATGTGCGGGTCAAAAAGTTGTACAAGCATGCCAATTTTCAACTCTCTAGGTTTAGCCGTTTGGCTACAATTTTTACCGAACAGACAGACAGACAGACAGACGACAAATTGACGGTATAAGGGTTTTTTGGTCATACCTACAAAACCCTAAAAATGATGCCCTCCTAAATAAAACGAAAAAAGACAAAAAAGGGCGCTATTATCTATCTAAATTACAATTGAAGTTCTTCTGAGTTAACGTGTTTTTGATCCGATCCAATAAAATATAGGGACCTGCGGTTTGAATTTTTGAAATGCACAGACTTTTTTCTACGTACATAAAAAATAGGGCCCTTCATAGTTAACGTCTTTTTGATCCGTGTAGTTTTGAAATTTTTTAAATATTTCATTTTCAAAAGAACGTATCTTAAAATCTACATGAGACAGAGACCTGAGGTTCAAATTTTTTAAATCCTGAGGTCCTAAAGAGCCTTAGGACTCATTTTGAACCAACACTAAAAAAATATATATTTTTTTGCGATATTTTTAATTTTTCGATTTTTTTTATTTGATTTCAGAAAATCCTAACTTAAGAACAATAATATATAGAGAACTGCGGTTTGAATTTTTCAAATATTTGTATATTGTTTACTCTAGAAAAAAATTGGGGCCTTAATAACCCAACTTTTACAATAAATACGAATCGTCAAACAAAACCCTTGAAAACATTCAAAAAAACAAAAAAAATCGTAAGGGTAATTTTTCCTCTCTGATTTACTTCAAAATGTGTATACTTATGTATTTTGAGTCGTAGATTTCAAAAATAATCTCGATTACAAGCTACGGTTTACCGTTTTTGAATAAATTCAAAAAAACCAAGAAGTCCATTAATGATTATGGTGTGTATGTGGGCAATAAATAAATATTATTATTATTGTGGGGTTTGTCAGGTCTTGACAAGCGTCCACTAATCTCAAACTTTAGCAACCTTTTGAGCCGCGTCATACTAGGGACTAGTGGAGCTAAATACACACGACTGCATACCAAACCCTGGCGATATGCAGCCACGGAAATTTATTTTGCGTTCGTCACTATCATTATTGTTTATATTTTTAGTTATTAGTTTTAGTTATTATTATTATTATTATAAATATTTCCTGATGCCCACTCCCCCTCCCCATTTCATAAGCAAGCGCCGCCACTGCACATACCCTATTCAATAATTTACCTCGATTTTTAGGGTTTTGTAGGTATGACCAAAAAACCCTTATACCGTCATTTTGTCGTCTGTCTGTCTGTCTGTCTGTCTGTCTGTCTGTCTGTCTGTCTGTCTGTCTGTCTGTCTGTCTGTCTGTCTGTCTGTCTGTCTGTCTGTCTGTTCGGTAAAAATTGTAGCCAAACGGCTAAACCTAGAGAGTTGAAATTTGGCATGCTTATACAACTCTTTGACCCACACATAGGAAAAATACTAAAACATCTAAAAAACATATCCCCCTAAAAATATAAACAAAAATGTGCACATCAAAACAAAAAATATTTTTTTAAAATTCTGAGTAGGGTATCAAATTAAAGCCCTTAGTACGTGGATTAACGATCAAAATTTTATGTTTGCAAAATAAATTATTTTGATGCGATTTTTGCCAAAATTATGCAAAAAATAAAAATCTGAAAAAATTCTAAGTAATGTACATTGGTCTGAACCGGAATAGTACAACAGGAATTTTTGATCAGATTATGTTTTCGGAAAATAACGCATTTTTTGTGTTTTTAACTAAAATATGTTAAATATTTAATTCGCTATGTAACACTTCAGATAAGCAACTCTGGTAGCTCAGATGGTGTCGTAACGCACTTTTTAAATTGCAGTGCGAACGTTGCAGAGTTCGAATCCTGTTAATTTTATTTTTTTCTGTTTTTTTTTTTTGCATTTCTATTATGTTTAAATTATTTTGTCAAAATTCTAGTTATATTTTGGTAAATGTTGCATTTATTTTTTAAAAGCGTAAATTTAATAACCAGTGGGAAGTGTTGAAATTATAATTTAATTCTGTTTGACGAAATCAGAGGGCGTGCAATTTTAAAAATCTTACTGAACCTTGCTGTATAAATAAAATACTGTACATATTTAGAAACTTAAATAATGGTATTAGGCATTCGAATTAAAATTCATAAAAAAATATTTTGACATAAAATTTGTTTTGGCATCCCAAATAATCATCATTCAGTTACTAAATACCTGCAAAACCCAGAAATGTGTGAAGATTCACACTTCACATAATTTTTTGCAAATATTTTCCCAATAACTTCCTAAAAAATATTTAAATCTATAACCTTCGCAATCAACGTTTTAATTAATTTTATGAAATACATTGCGCATGGAAATCCCCACTGTACCAAGTCCAAGAAACGTTTTTAATAAAAGTAGTATCTAAACTTACTTCTGTCCGGTTTGCTGTAAAAACAAATCATATCTTGTGTCTCCTTGAGAATTTTTATATCTCTTCAGTCAGTAACTTTGTTCTTCAAGGCGACCATGCGTTCGTCACTATCATTATTGTTTATATTTTTAGTTATTAGTTTTAGTGTTACTCAAGC
This sequence comes from Liopterus haemorrhoidalis, assembly GCA_963971575.1. Lineage (NCBI taxonomy): Eukaryota > Metazoa > Arthropoda > Insecta > Coleoptera > Dytiscidae > Liopterus > Liopterus haemorrhoidalis. The sequence continues at coordinate 43,454,942 of OZ020619.1, forward strand.
ACAAGATGAAGAATTTCCAGAAGAATTCACTGTTCCTGAAGCATTAATTGAGGTATTTAGACCTCGAGGATTAAGAGTTTCCATACCACGTAAGTTTGTTTATTTTAAGATGAAGGCTTTTTTTTCAAGGTATAACAGGTCCAAAGTTAAAATAAAATTTAAGATTTACCAATATGATTCTTCCGCTACTCCCCCTCTAGAGGGGGCAATAACTAAAAATCTTGAAATATCTTCTATTAATAAAACCGAAAATGTGAATGATAAAAATTGTTCTTAAGTAAAACAAATCTAATTTTTAATTTTGGTAAATATTTGGGAGGTTACAGGGGGAACTCAGCTAAAAAAAACCTTATCTATAAAAGATATATCTTATTATAGAATTAACGTATATTATTTTAAAACGTATGTTTAAAATAATTTTTATATTTAAAAAAATATGTTATCTATCATCTATATTAATAAAATTGGAGGCTATAACAGTTTTTTTTATTTTTTTGGTCTCATATTTGGTTTCTACAGGTTTCAGATGATTATAAGACGATGTCAGCAAAGCCGTAGCAATGTTTTTGGCGCCCTTGACAAATATTTAATAGCGCCCTTTTTATCTTTTTGCATTTTATTCAAGAAGGGCATAATTTTTATTTTAATAGACAATAAAGTGATGACAAAAAGAGGTCCTTACCAGTGGCGGATTAAGCCTTCGCCGGGCCCAAGACATTTTTGATTTACGGGCCCTCAAGAAGGCAAGGTCCTTACCTCCTAAATCCCAGTGAAGAGCAAAAAAAAAGGTCCTCACCTCCCAAATCCAAGTGAAGAGCAAAAAAATACAACTGAAGAGCAAAAAAAAGGTCCTCACCTCCCAAATCCAAGTGAAGAGCAAAAAAAAGCTCTAAAAATTGGCCTTTTTGTCTCTGCGAAAGTCCGCCACTGGTCCTTACTACTAAAATACAAGTGATAGAAAAAACAAACAAAAACGAATGATGGTTCCCTTCAGGCCTCGCGCTCCTGGCTCATGCCTTGATGCCAGGGCGTTTCCACGGCTCTGAATATCAGTAAAAAATCAATTTTTGTCTGTCAGTCTGTCTATTTAACTGTCCTAGTTTCACGCAAAAACAGCTGGACATGCTTTTACAAAAATTGGTTTGGCCTCAAATTTGATTTGTACGCGTTGCAGATGACTATAAGACAATATTCGCAAAAAAACAATTTTTGTCTGTCTGTCTGTCTGTCTATCCGAGATTCTCGCAAAGATGGCTGGACATATTTTCACGTAATTTGGTATGGTGATAGAGTAAAACCAGGATTCGAACATAGGCTATAAGGCATCTCTAAATTTTTATTCTAGGAGAGGTGTTTTGGGGTTAAAACTGTTTAACAGAAAATATATATGCAACAAAAATTGTTTATAATAAAAAAGCAAATCTTTTTTCAATATATTTTTTCAATTAAATGAAAATTTGGGAAGTTGGAGGCCACCCTAAAACTAAAATCTACATATATCTTCCTTATTTTTGCTTTAACAGCAAAATCATATATGACAAAAATAGTATATAATAAGAAAATATATATTTTATTTCTATGCATTTTTTTCATTTAGATGAATATTTGGGGAGTTACGGGGGTCCCTAAATCTAAACTTTTGAAATATCTCCCTTATTATTGATTTAACAGCAAACGTATATAACAAAAATTGGTTATAATAAGAAAACAAATCTTTTTTATTTTATATTCGCGACTCAAACTAACGTTGACGGCGCTGCGTACGACAGTTGATGGCCGACGAGAAGCGTATATGTCAAGTTTTTTCTTAATATTTATCTGTTCAAACAATATTTCGGCAAAAAAGCACTGTATTTAAGTCAATATATTTAAAAATACGTCTTAATTTACATAAACTGCAGCACAACGCACTACAAATATTATACAAATATACGCTTCTGTTTAATTTACCAAGCCGCCACCAGATGTCTCACTGTTATTTGGAGTACTTTTCGATTTAATAAATATTTGGGGAGTTAGGGGTTACATCCTAAAACTAAAATCTTGAAATATCTCACTTATTATAGGGTGACCATTTTATTACGAAGGCAATGCAGGACAAAGCAAAAAAAAAGGTCATCACCTCCCAAATCCAAGTGAAGAGCAAAAAAAGGTCCTCATCTCTTCAAATACAAATCAAAATATCAAAAGTTAGAACGCGGGACTTTTGCGGGACGTGTCTTAAAGCGGGACACCCAATCAAAATTCGGGACAGACCCGCAAAAAGCGGGACGAATGGTCACCCTAACTTATTATTTACTTTACCTCAGGTTGAAATATCTCACTTATCGTTTACGTTACAACATAAATATGAAATTATAAAACCATACGAAGCACGGGTACTCCAGCTAGTTTAAATATTAATAGACGGCACCCAAAGTGACGCCAGTGTACTTTTGTCGGAGTATAATGCATAATTTTATTTCCGAAAACGATGTACCGGGTGCGAAATTAAAATATGTTATAATAAAAGATCATTCTATTCAAGAATTAAAAAGGTGACTAGATGTCGAGCAGTACAAAATAGTAGAAACATGAAAGTTTTAATAGAGAGGTTAAGTTTAAGTACACATCGAATTTTTATAATAATAATAATAACTTATCTATGCAATTTTACTAAAAAATATAAGTTCGCTTGTGTGCATGTATATATGTATATACCTCAAAACTAAAGAAGGACTGCACTAGTAAAAAAAATAGTGTGATCATGGCATTGTTTATGGTAACCGCGCACCGAAGGCGCGACCCTCGGGCCGGCCCTGTTTTCTCCCTTCAAATATTCTCTCCTATAAGCTACACCACTGGTTGTGTTATAAAATTATCAAAATATTTGTCATAATTAATGACGTTTTTGGAAAATAACAAGAGAAATTCAAATTAATTTATTAATGTAAACAGAAAGATTCTATTCTACAATAATAACCTTGACTTTAAAATGAATATTTTCTTGTTTAACAATGATTGTGCCTGTGATTTCCAAACTTATCATCAAACCAGTTTCTACTTATAACTATGATGCCAACGGCATATCAACAAATATACCAACTTAAACTTAATTTAAGTTATTTAATATTTAGAATCATTTAAAATATATTTAGACATTTGTCAATAATGTCAAAAGTCATTATAACGAAGTTATCTTATTTGAAAAATTAAGATAAGGTATTTGGATAACTTGAATAATATTTTGTTGAATATTTTTATTATACAGTAAGTCCTCTATATGCATTGGACCCAGTGCCGACGTTAGACTGTTTAGCACCCCTTTAAAACACAAAAAAATTATATAAAGTGTTTGCACCGAGTATCTGTACAACTGATTTGGACTTCCTTAAGTTCTCTGTGTAGTCTCTTGTCAGATGATCTAACGTTTCTTCTCCTCTTTCACATATTCTGCACTTGTTTTCTTGGTCTTGTTTCTAGTGCATATTTCCATTTTCTTCATTTCGTACTCTATACCTAGCTATCATCTTTGTATTTTTGTCATTTTTAGGGTTTTGTAGGTATGACCAAAAAACCCTTATACCGTCATTTTGTCGTCTGTCTGTCCGGTAAAAATTGTAGTCAAACGGCTGAACCTAGAGAGCATGCTTATACAACTCTTTGACCCACACATAGGAAAAATATTAAAACATCTAAAAACCATATCCCCCTAAAAATATAAACAAATATCTGCTCTTCGAAAAAAAATATTTTTTCTTAAAATTCTGAGTAGGGTATCAAATGAAAGCCCTTTTTTTGTAATTTTTTGCCTTTGCTGCTTCGGCAATTAGCCAGGACGATTTTTATTTTTGAGAAAATTTCATGCCTGAATGAATCTTGCTATTAAAAAAAATACTGCACATATTTAGAAACATAAATAATGGTATTAGGCATTCGAATTAAAATTAACAAAAAAAAAAAAAATTAACATTTGTTTTGGCATCCCAAATAATCATCATTCACTTACTAAATACCTGCGAAGCTCTGCAAAAAGTGAAAACCTTTTTTTTTTGGTCATCACTTGTATTTTACAAGTGAGGACCTTTTTTGTCACACTTATATTTTACAAGTAAGGACCATTTTTTTTTGTCATCACTTGTATTTATGAGCTTTTTTTGTCTACCCCCTCCCCCAATTCCTGGGGGCGCCACTGACTGTTGTTCCTCTACCCCCTGATCTTCCTCTTTTCCCCTTGAACTATCTCGGTGTTCCGATCTCTTTATATCTTTCACACTCAGTGATTTGTCTGTTCTTTCCTGTTCCTGTACCTCCTTATCCCTCCTTCTCAATTCTTCGACTATATCTGTTCCTCCGTTTCTCTTTCTCTCTACTCTCTTATGTCCATTCCACACCTCCAGTACTATTTTCTTATCTCTCCGCATGCCGACAATTTGCCTTTTAGTTTTTTAAATAATACACAACTAGAAATATATTCAAAATGGCTAAATGACATATTCATACAAAATAAACACTTAACCTATAAAAATAGTCCATTATAAAACCCTATTTTTCGCTCACAGTTATATGTTTTGTAAATTCGTAACACTGGTAGTTCTTAATTATTGAGAGAAGTCACTAGCACAAAAAAATTTTAAACAAATATCTATAAGCAAGTAAATTCACTGCACAATTAGCAAAAATAACATAAAAAAGCATAGGATTACACACGTGTTTTATCTAGGGTGACCATTCGTCCCGCATTTTAACATTTTGTCCCGCATTAAGATGCGTCCCGCAAAAGTCCCGCATTTTAACATTTTGTCACGCATTGCCCCGCATTTGGATTTGGGAGGTGGGGACCTTTTTTTGCTCTTCAGTTGGATTTGGGCGGTGAACACCTTTTTTTTGCTCTTTGCTCTTCACTTGGATTTGGGAGGTGAGGACCTTTTTTTTGCTCTTCACTTGGATTTGGGAGATGAGGACCTTTTTTTTGCTCCGTCCCGCATTGCCTTCTTAAGAAAATGGTCACCCTAGTTTTACCTCCATGGTGTGAAATCACGTGACGAGTGACGTCAGCTTTGACTGATCTATTCTAGTATTTGAAACTCGATATACTTCATTATATGTGTTTATTACTTACGTCATTTAAATGATATTTTACAGATAAAAGTGGGATAAGATTATTTGCATTCCATGCAAAAATTAATGAAGAATTGAATGGAAGAGAAGGTGGAACCCTTTCCAAAGACATCCTAAGGCCAAGAGATGGAAGATGGATATTCCAAGATGCCAATGTTCGACTTAAAGCAGGAGATGTTATCTACTATTGGACATACGTTGACTACAATGATGGAGACAGAACATTAGGATATGTTAATGAAAACAGAGAATTTACTGTCAAAGGTACGAAATTACAGGGGGAGGGTCAGGGTTTGACCTTAAATTTTTTATTTTTAATGAATATATGCGAATTATCCTAATAGGGATAAATTTTGATTAAATTTTAAAAGGAGAACACAGAACTTTGGGAAACGCTGCTTTAGTGGATGAATTTTTTATTTTCCATTTGTTTTAGAACTGGTATCAATCTCTCAATTCAATAAACCAATTCCTCGGCAACCGGATATTCCCGAACGACCTTCATCAACAACAACCACAACAACCACAACAACAACTACAACCACGCAAAGGCCTAAACCAAAACCAAAACCAAATGGAACACAATGTAAAGTCAAAGGAATAACACTTATTAATGGTGGTAAACCAACGTGCCCAGGACAGGTTATATTTGAGGATAATTTTGTTAATTTGGATAAAATTAGATGGAAACAAGAAGTTAAAATTGCAACTCATCCAGTAAGTATTGCGTTATTACATTAAATTTGTTGGAGCTGAAAGAAATTATTAATTGTAGCTAATAATTTTAAAAAATGACGTGAAGTGTGAATTTTCACATATTTCAGGGTTTTGTAGGTATTTAATAAGGGTAACAGGTCAACAGAATGCTGGACGTCTAAGAAAACAAAAAAAAAATTATAATCACATCAAAATCAACGGATTTTTTATAATCATTTTAATTCGATATTGAGTACTAAGAGCTACAATATAATTTCAAAATAAATTTAAATAATTTGCGAATATTACGTCATAGAAAATATAAATTAAAAATCCTAGCGATTTTTTTCTGCACTCCTAATGATCGAGTTTATGAGTGCAAGCTCCTTAAGAAGGCGATTCGTTCTCATTTAACAATTTAACAATTTTTTGTTATATATTTAATATCAAAAAAAGACATACACTACCTTAGTCATAAATACAAAAAAACCATAACATTATTAGCCATAATTTAGCCATGAATTAAATAAATAATTAATTTTGTCAACACAAAAACTGCAATATTTTCCAAAACCGAAATCTGATCAAAAATTCCTCTCGTACGTTTTCGGCTCAGATCAATGTATATTATTTATAAATTCAGATATTTATTTAACCCCCTTGGGTAAAAAAGCGGGACAAGAATTTTTTTTGCATATTTTTGATTAAAATCGTGTTAAAAGAAACGAATTTTAAAAAACTACTTATCGTTCCCAAATATACGTTTTAACAGCTTTCTTTTGAAACCACACAATAAATTTTAAAAAAATAATTATTTTTTTCAACGCCACAAAAAAATTGATATATTTCAAAAAACTAATCTGATCAAAAATTCCTGTTGAACTATCTGGTTCCCATCACTATACGTTATGGAGATTTTTTCATATTTTTATATCTACCCCTCTGGAAGATATGATGGGGACAAAAAAAATTATACATATTTTTGGCAAAAATCCCATAAAAAAATGATTTTTCAAAAATAAAAATGTATTTGTCTATCGACGCATTAAGAGGTTTTATTTGAAAACCAAACACAATTTTAAAAAAATATTTATTTTTTCATTTATTACATATTTGCTCATATTTACCTGGGTATGTGTTTTTTTTGAACTCTCAGTATTTTTTTTATATGTGGGTCAAAAAAATTGTATAAGTATACCAAATTTCAATTTTCTTTGTTAGCCGTTTGGCTACAATTTCTACTATAAGCAGTTCACTTTTGTAAGAACAAACTAGATCTGGTTATTTTGGTGATTTTTATAGTGTATTACTGACTTTTAGAAACTTGGTTATATTGTAAAAAAGGCTTTTCAGTTTTGAGTTATGTTTGTATTATTTTAGGTTAGTATTATATTTACAAAATATTTCATATGTCACTATTCAAAATGAAATATGACAAATGATATTTTTTTAAATGACATTTATAATCTGACTTTTCAAATTATTTTTCTATAATACCAACATGACAAAGTTTCAAAGGTGCAAACTGTTGAAAACAAAATTTCCTCTTAGTTTGTTCTTACAGAAGTGAATTGCTTATATATAGACACATAAGTGACGTTATAAGGGTTTTTTGGTGGTCATACCTACAAAACCCTATAAAGTGTGACCCCTCTAAATATTTCCTAGTGCCCACATAAGCTAGGACCGCCATTGGTTATGTACAATTATATTTTTTTGTTTCATTTTGCCCCAATCTTACTGAGTATTTAATTTTTTTAGGATTATGAATTTTGTATCTACAACAATTTCCCAGAAAATCTTGCAGTAAAAGGCGGTAATTTATATCTGAAACCAACTTTAAGCACAAAAAAATTCGGAGATGATTTCCTAAACGGACAAATAAATTTGGGAAGAAAGTAAGATTTTGTTATTACTTTAAAAAACAATTTTTAATTTTATATTTAGTTGCACAGGAGTTCCTGGAACAATAGCCTGTAGTAAAACAGCAGTATCCTATCAAATTTTACCACCTGTCCTTTCTGGAAGGATATCATCAAAGGATAATTTCACATTTGTTTACGGAAAAGTAGAAATAAGAGCTAAATTACCAAAAGGAAAATGGTTATATCCAAGTAAGTAAATTTAAAAATACAAAAATTATATTAATATTTGATCTTTGTCGTTAGTTATGGTTTTACAGCACAAAAAACCTGAATATGGACCACAGTATGATTCTGGTCAAATGAGAATTGCTTTTACACCTGGCAATGAAGATCTTGGAAAGGAATTAGCTGGTGGTGTCATTTTAAGTCCTTCGGATGAAGGAAGAAGGTATGGAATGAGATATTCACAAAATGAAGAACACTGGGGAAATGGTTTTCATACCTATGTACTTAAATGGAGACCAGGTGAGTTTAAAAACCTTCCACGTCATAGAATAGAATAGATTTATTGAAATATTAGATGCAAAAAATTGAACATAATTCCAGTCAGTCATATCAGGGACGTAGCCAGGGGGGCATAGGGGGCATCCCCCCTCCCCCCAGGATAGTTTACTATATATAAAATATAATTTAGGTTGTTAGAAGTTTTCTTCACCAGAGGTGAAGAAAATTTATAAATTTACCGGACTTTTATTATTTAATATACTACAAAAGACCTAGAACAGGGGTCGGCAACCTGCGGCTCTTTTAGAAAATATTGTGGCTCTTTGAAAATTGGCTGGTTTTTATTTTAATATATTCTATTTTTTAATTTTCAACTTTCTGCCTGTACTATACAGGTTTTGTATTTTTCAGAATGTTTTACGGTGCAATTCACGCCCGGTAATTCCCCGAGTTACTGCATATTTCCTTTTAGAAGAAGTTATTTGTTTCGAAAAAAAGTTATCTGTATTTGTGAATGATTTACGTGCAAATACATTTTTACATTTTATTAATTTACAAAAACATGTTATTAATGCAATTTTTTTTTTGCACTATTGTTAACATAAAAGAAACTTTTCTAAATCACCTTCAATTAGTGGAATTGAATTTTTTTATGAATATATTCTTAAAATTTAATTCTGAACTGGAAAATTTAGAAAGAAAAAAGTGAATTTTATCTTCCCAGCATAAGTGGACCGAAATTCGCAATCTTCAAAATGTAGATAAAGTTCTTTTCGAAGCTTGAAACCGTATTCCAGAATCGTTCAATCTTTTAAAAAATTATGCTTTTGGGCTAGTGACAATTTTCGGAACCACATATTGCTGTAAGCAAATCTTTTCACATATGAAATTAATAAAGAGTCAGTTAAGAAGTAATCTTACTGACCTGAAACTAGAGTGCTGCCTTAAGTTAAAGATTATTAAATATTCACCAAATATAAGTCTTATCGAAAACTATGTAGGAGTAATCGTCCCATTAAAAAAATTATTATATTGTAATATACTGGAAAGTGCAATAGGTATCGCAAACTAAATGTATAAGTAAATATTAATTTGTTGTAATAATTGATTATTTTAAAACAAATAAACAATTTTTACGTTTTTTTCTTAAATATAGCATATATTTTTTAGCGGCTCTTCCATGTTATTGTTTTTTTTTTCAATATAGATTTGGCTCTTTGTCGCTGAAAGGTTGCCGACCCCTGCCCTAGGGGGACATGGCGAAGTTGGAACCCTCACCAAAACCTTTCTCGTATTATTTTGCCCCCTGTATTAAATTTGATGAAAATCGGTCTATGCGTTTGGTTTTGCATAAAGAACAGATAAACAAACAAAAATTCATTTTTATATATAAGATTTTTTTAATTACTACTAACTAAAAATTATGTAATATATTTAATTTGTGACTCCTTTAGCAGTTAAGACTTTACATATATCATAGTTAAGATTTTAATATAGAACGGAAATTGTGATTTCTAAAAAAAAAAAACCTAAAAACGCCAATCTATTTAAAAAGTGGTTAACCACGAGAATTTTAAGATAGCACCAGCTATAAAATATTTTAGATTATGAAATAGGCACGTGAATAGTTTCTTCAAATATCTGTATAAACATTTATAAAAATATTGTATAAAATAAGATTTAAAAGTCCCCAAAATGGTAGTGGAATTGTTATCTTTACAACTTTGACTATAATTTTAAAAACTACATATAGACCTTTTCACATATGAAATTAATAAAGAGTCAGTTAAGAAGTAATCTTACTGACCTGAAACTAGAGTGCTGCCTTAAGTTAAAGATTACTGAATATTCACCAAATATTAAAGTCTTATAGAACACTATAGAGGAGCAATCGTCCCATTAAAAAATTATATTGTAATATACTGGCAACTACAATAGGCATCACAAACTAAATATATAAGTAAATATTAATTTATTGTAATACTTGATTATTTTAAAACAAATAAACAATTTTTACGTTTTTTTTCTTAAATATAGCATATATTTTTTAGCGGCTCTTCTCTCTGAAAGGTTGCCGACCCCTGACATAGGACGTTGTTATTTTCTACCCAAGCCATGTAATTAAGGTCGTACTGACCAATTTAGAATATTTTGTTATTTTTGCCCCCCCCCCAAGCTGAAATCCTGGCTACGTCCCTGAGTCATATAATATAGAAACAGCATGCTCAATGCCTTAATTTACCATTATCTCTTCAATCGGACAATGCAGGTGTAGAATGGAAAAACAAAACCACAATCACTTTTACATAATCAGTTTATTAACAACGAAAACCAATGCACTATCAAATTCTTTATTTAAACCACATTTGCTATTCAGTTTGCTTTATCTTTGCACAGTACTTGATTGAAAGGCAGTCAGGTCACAACTGCTTAGATGAGTGTTAATGTCCAACAATTCAATTAGTAAATTCTTAATCCATGCCTCATTAAAAACTATCTTAATCTTTTTGATTCTGTTTAATCCTTCGGCGCTAGTTAAAAATATTTTACAAAGATTTTTACCTAGCCCCTCTAGGAAATAAGGTGGAAGACAAAAGTTTCTTGATACAATTTGACAAAAAAATAAATAAGTATTTTCAAAAATAAAATTTTTGCTATCCCAAGGTTAGACATATGAATGATGTAGTGATGGCATCCTAAATTTTCAGGAAGCGGTTCTATAAAGTCATGTGATATCTAGGAACTTATTCTGTATTTTTAAGAGTGAAAACAAATCACTTACTTCCATTTATTAAATATAAGAAAAACATTTTAAGAGCGTATTATTAATAACTTATAAATAAATATTACATTTGCAACACTGCAGGGCACGGCGCACGATTCAAAACTGAAGTCAGAGTAATTCATTTATTTTTAATAATTCTAACAACCGGTTCCCTAAGGTTTCAATAATTTTAAGAAACAGTTCGCGCGAACCGGTCCGAGCCGGTAGGATGCCATCATTGGAGTGACGGCATAAGGACTTTTTGGTTATACTCCAAAACAATGTTTGCACATAAGAATTAATATCTTTTAATGCGTCATCGTTTTCGTTTGTTATTTTCTATTTCAATAATTTATTAGTTAGTTAGTTAGTTAGTTAATTAAAAATTATGGCGCACAGCAACAAAGGCTATTTGCGCCTAACGCAGCCCATCTAAATAACTACACTACATATTAAAACCAATAAATTAAACAATAAATAAATAAATAAAATCAATAAAAATACGCTTACTCAATAAAATAAATCTTGCACGAACAAACTCAAATAAATAAGATAAAAAAAGTCTGAAAGATTGAACAGACTCAGGGTGATGGTATATTTTATATTTTCGTATGGTACATTTGAATTTCTTAGATATTAAATTACAAAGAAAATATGGTAACTGATACATTAAATATTTATATCTAAATTTGTAAGCCATTGGATCGCTTCATTGGTCAATTGTACTATAGATTGGAGACCACCCGGGAAAGCACGTTGAGGACATTCTTCTGCGATGTGTTTCATCGTCTGTAGAGGCGCGCCACAGTCACAAGCGGGAGAGTCGGCTAAGCCCCATTTATGGAGCATGTAGTTGCATCTACCGTGGCCGGTGAATAATCTATTTAATCTTACCCAAGCCGAGCGGGGTAGCGAGTAACCAATTGGCTGAACATTGGGATCTGAGATTAAAATTTTGTTGGGATGAGAGAAAATGTCCCATTCTTTAGACCATTCATCTTTAGCGTTATAAGCAGTATTAAAGATGGGATCATTCCAAATAGGATTACGGGATTTAAGCCTGTGATTTGGAGGATTTAATAGGTCTTCATGTATTGGTAGTCTGTGGTTGCTTCCAAATTTTTGCCAGGTTGTGACGGCAGCTTTGTTTCTCCGAATAGTAGGAGGGCATATGCCAGACAGTACAGGTAACCATTCTGAGGGTGTGGAACGTGTGGCTCCAGTGATCGTTCGCATTGCTGTATTCAGCTGGATGTCAATTTTGTTTGTGTGAGCACTGTTCTTCCAGACTGGGGAGCAGTACTCTGCTGTGGAATAGAGCAGGGCAACTGCAGACGTTTTGAGGGTGATGGTAAGAGGCTGTAAAGTGGCCAATTACCATCGAATACCACAGTCTCTAAATAGTACAAATTAAAATAAGGTGCAAGACTTCACAAATAGAACAGTAAGTTCGATTCTCTCAGGAAGAGTATCAGCATGTCCATGAGTACTCTGTCGTCACTTAAAGCAACTGACAGGTCATAGCACAGGCCTAACCTCTCCCTGACATCCTCGAACTGCACACACTCGGTTAAAAAGTGTAACACAGACAAATCTGTATTACACGTCTCACAGATAGGGTCAATTTATTCAAAACTTAATATTTATTCTTTGTTTTTGCAGAAAAGATAACAGTGAGCGTTGATGGAACAGATTATGGTAGTATTGAACCTCCAGAAGGTGGTTTTGCCAGTGAGGCTTCAAATATCCAGAGCACAGCAGGAGAAAGATGGAGTGAAGGAACCCCAATAGCACCATTTGATAAAGAAGTAAGTCAAAATATCCAAGAAATCTAATAATTCAACACGTTCTGACCAATTTGAAAGTTGATTTCCAATTTAGATATAAATAAATTGACCTTTTATGAAGTATCCAGACCAAGCGCACCAAACTAAGCAAAAAATTCGTGGCCGTCCTACAGGCGCCAGCCCGGGAGGGGGGTCACGAACATGAGCAAATACTGCAGTACAGTTTGAACTTATTTCGTATATGTTAATGTTGAATTTTTGTTACAATGTCGACAGACGTGAAAAACTAGAAAAGCTGCGCAAATTTTACTGTTTTTGGTTCTCAGTTAAGAAAGGACAAAGATAGGCATCTTAGTTTTTTTAGTGTTCCTTAGAAAGTTAATATTAGGTTCAAATTATCATGAGATTATTTTGTTATTGAACGATTAGAGATGGAAACCCACGGTTTGAATTTTTTTAAATCTAGGCTTTTATCTACCTAAATAAAAATTTAAGCTCTCCTGAGTTAATGCCTTTTTTACTCATGTATTTTTGAAAATTCGTAAATATCGAAAAACTATGTACAGTTATGAACAAAAAAAATAGGACACTTTTTTAATCTAGTGCGTATATTTTTTCTAAAATTTTTTTGTTTAAATCAGGTTTTCTAATTATGAAATCTGTCAAACTTATTTTTTACTTATTTATTTATTATTTTATTACAATTTGGTACACACATTGAATAAATAATTGTTTATTGCAACAGCCTGCATGCTTTTATAAATATCAATATAATCTGTCTCATTTTGTAATACGAAACTAACAGGAAAAGTTCATTTTTTATGTTGTATATTGACAATACATTTATAATATTATCATAGTATTGGTTCACACGGATACGCCAAAGTCTGTTTACACCACAACAGTCACCAAAGTAACCAGATCTAGTTTCGTATTACAAATTGAGACGGATTATACTATTCAAATTCGAATAGATAGATTCACACTAGACAAAAAAAAAAAGTGTACTATTTTTTTTTGTCTAGAACTGTACATGAGATATGGACCTGCGGTTGGAATTTTTGAAATCCAGAGATGCTAAAGGGCCTCAGGAAATTATAAAACAATTCCCAAGCAAAAAAATTTTTCGTAAAATTTTTCATTTTTTTTTTTTTTTGCAATTTTAAAAAATCTTAACTCAAGAACCATAAAATATAGGGACCTGCGGTTTGAATTTTTGAAATCTATAAACTTTTTTCTTTCTAGATAAAAAATAGGGCCTTCCTTAGTTAACGCCCTTTTGATCCGTGTAGTTTTGAAAATTTGTAAATATTTCATTTTCAAAAGACTGTATCTCAAAATCTACATGAGATAGGGACCTGCGGTTGAAATTTTTGAAATCCTGAGGTCTGAAAATGGCTTAGGACTCATTTTGCAACAACTCCCAAACAAACAAATTTTTTGCGAAATTTTTAATTTTTCAATTTTTTTTTTGTAATTTCAAATAATTCTAACTTAAAAACAATAAAATATATAGAGCTGCGGTTTGAATTTTTGAAATCTTCGTATATTGTTTAGACTAGAAAAAAATTGGGGCCTTAATAAACTAACTTTTACAGTAAATACGAATCGTCAAACAAAACCCTTGAAAATGACCCAAAATCGAAAAAATCGTAAGGGGTACCCCTTACGATTTTTTCGATTTTCGAGCAAAAATTTTTTATCTCAGATTTACTTCAAAATGTGTATACTTATGCATTTTGAGTCGTAGATCTCAAAAATAATCTCTATTACAAGCTACGTTTTACTGTTTTTGAATAAATTTAAAAAAACCGACTGATAATGACCATATTTCAAAAAATACATGAGAGGGTGCTTTAAATATATTTTTTAAACTCCCCTCCCTAAAATTGTACTAAGTAAAAACAAAAAAAAATAATAATAATGGTAAAATTTGCGTGAGAAAATAACAGAACGATGATAGTCACTCACTAGGTATTGAGGCGTGACACGTTAGAATACGGTAACTGATGGCCAAATTATTGTGCTAAATACTGCACTACAGTTTAAACTTATTACGTATATTTTAGTGTTGAATTTTTGTTACAACGTCGATAAAAGTTGTGAAAAACTATAAAAGCAGAACAAAACGTAGTGTTTTTGGCTGTCATTTAAGAAAGGACAAAGATAGGCATTTTAATTTTATTACTTTTCCTAATAAATTTATTTTTTAGATGTACGTAACTCTTGGGGTTGGAATTGGAGGTCATAGTTTCAGCGATGATATTTCTGGAGGAAAGCCTTGGAGAAATAAGGATCCTAAGAACATGCTCAACTTCTGGAAGGCCAAAGACAACTGGTTCCCAACATGGACGGATGCTCAAAGTTCCATGAGAGTAGATTATATTAAAATTACCGCTTACTAAAAATGTACATTTAATTTTTATACTAAATGACTGTGTTTTAATAAATAATGTTTTCTTTATATTTTTGTTTTTATGAAAATAGTTATTTGTGTACCAAGACAGTAAAGCAGAGTTTTTTATCACGAATTTCTTTACCTTTTTGTATTCGATAGACATATGTATGTTCAACCATGTTTGTAATTTATTTATTTACTTGTTTTCACTTGTTTTAATATTTAGTTATGCAACCCGGCATGATGAAAAAATATTTTTTTCGATGAGCATATTTTTAGGGAGATATGTTTTTTAGATGTCTTAGTATTTTCCCTATGAGCGTGGCAAGAGTTGTATAAGCATGCCAAATTTCAACTCTCTAGGTTTAGTCGTTTGGCTACAATTTTTACCGAACAGACAGACAGACAAACAGACGACAAAATGATGGTATAAGGGTTTTTTGGTCATACCTACAAAAGCCTAAAAAGTATTATATTGCCATTTAGCAATAATTTGAATTAAAATGTGCCTTTTTGAAGTCTCGGATCTCTTATATTTTATAAAACATTATGTCAATTCTTCTTTTAATAGTTAATAAAAGACTACTTCAATTAACATTTATTATATGCAAATTTAAGATTTACATAATATTATTTCGCAGAAATAAACTATGCAGCAAAATATCCCAAGTTTATAAAAAAAGTAACAAGGTTTTTTTTATGTACATTTGGATGGTAAACGTAATGAACATGTTCTAGGATTATTAATAAAATGAAATATTTATAATGTGACTATTATTGATTAAGAATTTTTGCATAATTACCGACCGCCAACATATACAGTGAATATATTTTTTAATGCAACATGTCATTGCCATGGATACAGTTTTTGACAGTAATATAAATCGTGTTCATTTTCATTTGCAACATAGACAATTAGTGTGTATACTTTCGCTCATTACTGATTTAAAAATTAATCAACATGTATATACAGACGAAGAAAAAATAATGATGGTAACTTGGTATAATTCCCAAATGAGTTTAAGAGAAGTTTTTGCTGTATTTAGTGCAACTTATCCAGATCGGCCAATACCAAATCCCTCTACAATTTCAAGACTAGTTAATAAATTTCATCGCGAAGGATGTCTTAAGTCAAAACATAATAAAAAAACATCCCACGTGCTTACAGAAGAGAAGCAGTTGGAAATATTCTTACAAGTGGAAGAAAACAATCAAAATACTTTTACCTTTTTTTATTGACGGTAACCTTAATGCCCCAAAATATCTAGCCTTTTTGCAAAACCAAATATTACCTGCGTTGCGAAACCTGAATATTAATGGACAAGTATGGTTTCAACATGATGGCGCACAAGTCTATTATTCTAGAATAGTTAAAGAATATTTACATAGAACTTTCCCAAATAGCTGGATTGGAAGAGGAGGGTCGATGAATTGGCCAGCGAGATGTCCGGATTTGGCACCCAATGATTTTTTTTATTGGGGATATTTAAAGGCCAAAGTATATAATGGAGAACTTAGGAATGTTGCTGAACTGCAAGACAAAATTGTTCAAGCATCCAACAATATACCTCAAGAGCAATTGCTGAATGTTTTGAATCATTTTTATGATCGCGTAACATTTTGTATGCAAGTAAACCGCGAAACTTTTGAACATTTATTATAAGTTTTTATTAGTTATTTATTTATTATTATTATTATTTTTTTTTTAAATTTGTGTTTTCAATAAAATATTTTGATTTTGCTAGTTAATATGGTTTTTTCTATGTTGCAAATGAAAATGAGCACGATTTATATTGCTATCAAAAACTGTATCCATGGTAATGACATAGTAAATGTTGCATAAAAGAATAAATTCACTGTATATAAGGGAGGCATTCATACCGATTTTGACATATCGAGATTTCGATGGATCTCCACGAATTGAGGTCCCGTTTTGACTATTTATAGCATGATGTCTGTCGGTCTGTCTGCCTGTCTGTCTGTCTGCCTGTCTGTCCGTCGGTCTGTGTGCAGAGCAAATATGGCTAAAAGGATTTTTATGAAACTTCATATTTAAGCTTTTGACATCAATGGCACGAATTGATCAACTTTTGGTAAAAATCGGTTATCTAGAAATGGGAGTTTACTCGTGTCGGTTTTAAGATTTTTGCAAACATTTCACAACAAAGAAATATTTCGAAAAAATTTATTTAACAAAAGTTGCTATAAAAGCAATAACTAACAACTCTTATTTGCGACATAAATACCCATTATGAAACTCTCAACGTAATGGAATATGTTATTCAGATCAATTCTGTAAAAAATTACTGTGTAATAACGTTACTACAAGATAAAATATTATGAAAAATAAAATGACTTTCATTCATGATAGTAACTGACCTTGCTCATAGAGACACATTTAGTTACTATAATCATAGTAACAGAGTTACAGAATTGGTCTGTATTCTCTTCTACAATAATAACTACTCCAGTGGCGTGCCGTGACTTTTTACAATGGGCAGCAGATTTTTTACTTTTTCCTTATTTTATTAACTTTTTTTTTATTTTGTTATTTTTACAACTATTTAAATACTACTTCAATACGCCTGTTTTTCTTACAAAAATTTTCCGGCACTCTATCATAAAAATCTGGAATTCGCAGTAACTGTAATAGTTCTTTTTCTATTGAAAATAATGATATGATTTGATAACCTGTCTTGATCTGTTGAATTTCTGGCATACGTATTCACCCGTTTTAAAGTAGAAAATGTTCTTTCTACTGAAGCTGCGCTGTGAGGTATAAAAGGTACAAACAAGGCCAGCAAAACATTTTATTAATTTTTTCACAACCACATAGCCATACATTTTTGTCCTAATTAAAGTTTTGAAAATGTTTTGTGGTGGTTTTATTTTTAACTTTAATTTCATTTTTTAATTGCGACATATGTGGTGTTGGTCGTGGATATTTTTTTATTTCGGCATTTTCTTCTAAAGATAAACGAGGAAACGGCTTCTGCAGTAAGAGTTCAATAATACAACCCTTCCCCCTGCAGGACAAATTGGACAAATCCGGTGACAATATTTCAGTGTCACTCATTTTGATTTAAATGCACAGAAAAAAATTAAAAGAAAAAACAACAGTACATATTTAAAAACCAATGAAACTGGATTAGCAACTAGAACAGTCCTAACAACAATTTAAACTAAATAAATATACTCTAACTCAACAAGAAATCAATTAATACAAAATACAATGAGCTTATTGCTTTCTAAAGTATGCGATACTCCATAAATCAAGCTAGAACACTACTCGAACGAGTGCGACTGGACATCAGAAGCAGAGAAATTTCTGCTTGCATAGTACGTTAAATTCCATGCTACAGATAACTCGTCACAGACGTGACGTCATACAACTAACCAATCATATTCCTTATATCGCACTGTTAGGTAGACAGAAAATATTCTGCTTGCTTGTAAGACTTGTGGCCTAGTGAAATCTTTTCAAGCGATGTGAATAAAATAGATTTGTACTAGCCATAATATAATAAACTAAATAATGTCATGATTATAACTACATATATTTATTAAAATTGTTGTAAATCAGTTTTAATGTTATATATTTTAATGATATTTACTTTTATCACATTAAAATGATTGGGCAGCAGAGCTTACCCTGCTGCCCTGGACCGCACGCCACTGAACTACTCTGCTGCTAGAATGTATTTTATACAAGTACTTTGTGATGGTGGTCGGTCCTGTGGTGGCCACAGCTGATTTCATTCTATTACAATACTTGTACATTTTGTTAGTTAAATAAATCGAGTTAAAATATAGATTTTACGTTTAATACATTTGAATGTCTAGTATTTCTTTTCTAGGCTTTGCTCAATTTCTACGAAGCCGAATCCACTTGATCAAGTACCTACTTGGGATAAAGATACGACACTTCAAATCGACAGTGTTCAGGTGTATGCTATTTAATAGAAAAAATCGCACGTAATTATCTATTAGAAATGTTGCAATATGATAACTTGATAAGAAATCTAAATATGTTTGGTTTAAAACGTGTGATATATATATTTTTTATTCTATTTATTTGGCCTCAAATACTGTCAGGCAATGTTATTTACATTGGTTACATTACATTATAAGTTTATGACGATAAATATACATTGTAACATACGTGTGTACATACATTATACAATATATAGTTTACATTATACAATACATAAAATAAACATAAAATTATATGAATATAGTTTTGATCGAGAAGTTTTGTCTTTTGATTGAGTGTGCAAAGGGCAGTTGAGTATGAGGTGATGATAATTTGAAGTATAAAAAAGATGGATTAGTAAAATTCCATAATTACGCAAGGCTCTTGTAGAATTATATTAAATTAATGTAATGTAGTATTTACACCTCAAAAATAGCAAACAAAAAATATTATGAATCAAAAAATATCATATTCCATAAGAAAATTATTAGTTATTAAATATCAAACAATTTCAAACGCCGCCCTTTAGTGACGTAGCTGGCCATAAGACTGTCGTAGATTAATATGTGCGCAAACGACAATAATATCCAGTATTTTTTCATTTTCGTTAACTTTTAAAACAGATGATCAAAGTATTAACTGATACAAACAACAAACTTCACGTTTGACAATATTAGCAAAAGATAACATGAATGCATGAATGTTCATGCACTTGAGAGTGAAATAATATACGTACGTCGAATACTAATAACGCTACAATAACGAAAATTTTTCATTGGTCAAATAACAGGTGTTACAGACGAATACATTATAGCAATTAATACCTTATTTGAAACAAATTAATTTATCTGGCCTAAAAAAGAAGAAAAGAAATACGAGGTGTGTAAATTAAGTAACCGGACTGATTTTCTAAATTTTTTTTGTTTGAATAGAATTACAATTCAATATTGTCTCCCTTAAAATAACTTCCTTGGGAAGCGACACAGCGTTCGAGACGGTTCTTCCAATCCTCATAGCAGTGCTGGAACTCGGATACTGGAATATCTTTCAGCTGGTCGGTTACGGACATTTGAATGTTTTAGAGTGTCCCAAAATGACTCTTGAGGTGATTTTTCAATCGTGGAAAGAGGAAAAAGTCACAAGGACTCAAGTCAGGCAAATAAAGAGGCTGAGGAGCCACAGGAATGTTTTTACTTGCCAAAAACTCGTTTATTGAAATTGCTGTGTGACAAGGCGCATTGTCATCCCCAATTCATTGGACAAAATCACTTTTTTCCGTTATATCCAATATGCCCTGTCTTAAAACCCCGAACATATAGAGCGCACTCTAAATACACCCTCGACCGCAAAACAAATACAATTGGGTGTACTCCAAGCGCCAAATCGAACAAGTTTGAGTGTACAGAGGAGCGTCAAATCGAATGTACCCATTGTAAAATGCATAAGTAATTTTACTGCGCGATTATTTTAAATTTGCTATTATCTGTCTAATTTTGTAATACGGAACTAACAGGAAAAGTTCATTTCTTATGTTGTATATTGACAATACATTTATAATATTATCATAGTATTGGTTCACACGGATACGCCAAAGTCTGTTTACACCACAACAGTCACCAAAGTAACCAGATCTAGTTTCGTATTACAAATTGAGACAGATTATATATTTTCATTTCATTGAGCCTAAAGGGGGGGAACGTGCCTCCAATGCCCACCCCTGAAAACGTCACTGCTGTTGTAAACGTCATTATATTTTAAGTATAGTTGCCCCCTCTAATAATAATATTTATACACGCCTCTGGTATTTGCAATACACTTAAAAGATTTCTTATTTATGCATTTAAATAATAGTATCAAAAGAAAATTTTGATAATGTCATAATAATGTCAGTTTTTTCGAAACAAAAAATTACATATCTAGGAACAAAATATCACAACCTGCTGTTTGAAGATTAGTGCAATCTTTACCTATATAAAGCAGCAGTGAATTAGTTTCTACTTAGTTTAATCAAAAACTAGGTACATCGCAGTTGAAAATGAATAGATGTATTTTATTTTATTTAATATTATTATTCAATTTATGTGCCGCTAAAAAATTTAATTATGGAAAAAAATGTACAAAGAGTCTAACAACATGTTCTGGATCATTTGCTCCAGCAGGATTTTGCAGTGGCGATTTAATATTTGAAGATCATTTTGATAATTTTGATTTAAAAAGATGGCAACATGAATTAACAATGGCTGGGGGAGGTGTAAGTATTAAAACAAGTTTATCTCTGAATATATTCTAAAATATCCGTAAAAGATTAAAAAATGTTTAAGTAAAAGTTATTTTTTTTTCTTTTCAAAAGCTTTATCAAAGATATCCAATAAGACATACGTTCCCGTTTAAAAAATCAAAGTTGTCCTTGGAAGTACAGGATATGTACTTCCAGTTTGTTCCGGAAAATTTAAATACTACCATCAGGCGCGCACCTAGGAATTTGGGGGAGAGCTCAGAACACAAAATTATTTAAATTACATATAAGATTCTTACTTCGAAACTAGCAGTGATGATCTAAAAATAAGGTTCTCACTTCTAAAATACTAAAATACAAATGACCAAAAGAAAAAAGAAAGAGGGGGGTTCAGGCCCCTGGGTATATATATATATATATATATATATATATATCAATAAAAAAATATTCATGCTTAATGTGCGTAATTTTTCTTTCCTATTTCTCCTCACTTTATTTTCGATTATCCGGATTTTTCGTTATCCGGACTACCTTCATCACCGATCTAGTCCGGATAATCGAGGTTCTACTGTACTTTGAAATCTTCTTGAAAAATTCTTTCGGCTTCTTTATTTATCATGGACTTGTTGGAGCATATTATCATAAAATCAATACATAAAATTTTCAGTTATGATAATACGTCATACAATATAAATAAAAATGCAATATAAACAATAAGACAATAAATATGAAAATAAAATAAAAATACAATATAATAAATACATTTAACTATATATAAAATGATCGTTTATGTCATATAAAGTTTTTTCTAGCAGATGGCTTTTTAACACATTTTTAAATTTATCGATTGTTTTTGCTATTGAATAAAAAGACTAAAGGAAGGAGTATTATATGCTATTTGGAAAGACCAAGATGGTCTTTCAAAATGGAGGACAATAGTTTCCAGCTGTACAGTGGCGTATGGTCATTTATTAAAATAATTCTTATCGGTACAAAACGAAAAAATACCAATCTTGATATTTTCAAAAGAAGTTAAAGATAGGAAATACAAACAATCAATAAAACACTATTATACATCTGTAAATTATTATTATAAAATTAATGATAGATAGATAGATATTTTTGTTATTCAATATTATTTACTACATTTTATCTTACACAGTGTTGTAATAGATACATTTGAAAATATATCTAGATATAGATACAGATACTTGAGGAAAAATGTATCTAGATGCAGATACAGATACAAATTTTAAAAAGTATCTAGATACAGATACATTTTTTTTTACAATGTATCTAGATACTTCAAGATACTTTTAAGATACTTTCGGAAAAATGAAAACACCACAAAAAAAAAAAGAAATAACTAGAGCAAGGAATATGTTTGTTCACAATAGAAAATAAGTTATGCACTATTATTACTCTTAAAATAAACACAAATAGCCTTTGAAGCTGTGTGTCAGAAATATTGACTAACTATATACCTATGTAATCTTTAAAAAAATCACTTTTTTATTCCAATTTCAGCGGATATCTCGAACATTTTTTGTTCGCTAATAAATTACTGATTATTAAATGAGTATTTAGGATGACAAAAATAAAACAACAATTTTATTTATTATATTTTTCTTTATTTAATTCACATTTATAAAATTAATACTTATTCTTAGATTAGATAATTACTTAATGGTTGTTTTACTTAACCTTTGTTAATAAAATTATTTAATTTTTTTTTTATTTATTATTTTTAATTTTAAATTTATTCAGAGCTGGAAATACAATTACACTTTATTAAAATTTTATAGATAAAAATAAATTAAATAAATAAATAAATTATAAGTTTGAGAATTATGATAAAATACAAGTTCTATATATAATTAATTAAATTTTGGAAAACATCCTTTTATTTTTTCCTTTTTTTTAAATAAAAAATAGAAAAATAAATAAAAAATAGAAGAATGTTTTCCAAAATTTAATCAATTACATATAGAACTTGTATTTTATCATAATTCTCAAACTTATAATTTATTTATTTAATTTATTTTTATCTATAAAATTTTAATAAAATGTAATTGTATTACCAACTTGAAAAATCGTATGGACATATTTTGTAAAAAGACCTTGAAAAAGACAAAATAGGAAAGTATCTGAAAAAAGTACCTGAAATACAGATACTTAGATACTGATTTAAATATCTAGATACAGAAACAGATACATATTTTAAAATGTACCTAGATACAGTAACTAGATACTTGCACAGTATCTAGTTACTGTATCTAGATACAAATACCTAGATACATTACAACACTGATCTTACACTAATCTCAAACAGGGATCTTTGAGATTTGCACATAGCCTCGCAAATCTTAGCCCTGACCGTTATATAATTATTTAATTTTTCTATTGTTAGTATTAATTATGAATCATAATTATAATTCTGTAATATTTCAGGGATATGAGTTTCAATGGTATGTAAACAATAGATCGAATTCTTTCGCAGAAAATGGAGTTTTGCATATTCGTCCGACATTAACAGCTGATGAGATTGGAGAAGAAGGGTTATCTAGTATGACTATAGACATAAGAGGTGGTAATCCAGCTGGATTGTAAGTTAAATATTAGAATTTTAACTGACAGTTAGTTAAGCTATTTAACTAATAAATCATTTCATAGCCACATTACATTAATTGGATAAGGATTTATCAATAGTTTATTTAATAAATTAGAACGCAAAAAATAATAAAGTAGTTTATTATCTTTTTGATTTATCAAAACTGGTGCAACACTTACCTAGTTAAGTTTTGATAATAATTGACATACATAAAGTGGATTCGCTTATTTCGCACGATGCACACATCAGTAGCGGGTCCTACTGTAGAATAGGGGATACGCATAAAATTTATATTTCCTTAAAACTACATTTTTTTGATATTTTAATGTTAGTTATGTCACCTAACACAACAAAAATCACATTTTAATTAATATTATAGCCAAATTTTTTAATTAAAATATTGTAAATTTGAAATAAGCCGACCACGTCGCGAATGTTGCCGAGTAGATACGACTGAGACTGTAAGAGTTTGACGTCACAGATACAGACAAAACATAATGTTTACGTGTTTATATTGTATTGTTTGAGAGTTTTGTATTTGTTTTTAAACAATTTTTCACGCATTTATTATTAAAATAATTTATAAAATATATGTACTCACATTAAAATGGTCTTCACAAACATAAAGTTTACTTTTTTCTGAAATATCGGTTTTATTTCGCCTCATAGCTTTTCTGTTGTTTTTCGTCATCAGGTAATGATATAAATTATTTTTTTGGATTTCTAATTGAACTATTTGTGCACATTGGTACTAAACAATATTTTCGACTATGTTTCGAAGTACTGGGGCCTGGATCTTCCATATTTTATATATTTTAATATAAAATTTAATTCGGTAAACATGTATAAATTGTTTTTATAGAATTAAACTTTATTTTAATTAAAATCACTCTAACTTTACATAACCTATAAAAGTTATACAAACAAATAAGTTCACAACAGACTATGTACGCTGGCTAGACTAGTAGTGTCATGTGTCAGTTAGAAGGGTATGACGTCACACGTCTTTTTCGCGCGCTACATACATTTATGATTTTTTTAAGACTTCAAATTTAAAAAAAAAATTATAAACTGTTTTTTATGTTTATATGCAACAAGAGGAATATAATAAATTTTTTTTAAAAAATCATGCCTATCCCCTATTGTGGGTGTAGCAACTTTTATAGGTACCAATAATTATCTATTTTGATTATGATCATTATAATTAAAATATCAATGCCATAGTCACAGGACATAGTCAAATGATATGATATATTAATAATGTGATATTTTGAAAGTGCAAACTATTAAAATCAAAATTTCCTCTTAGTTTCGTTTTTACAAAATGAAAATAGTATATTATATTAAAAATGTATAATTACAGATGTACTAATGCTGTCCATGATGGTTGTTTGAAAACTGGAACACCTTCACTCATCATAAATCCAATAAAATCTGCCAGGATCAGGACTGTCAATTCTTTTAATTATAAATATGGAATTTTGGATGTCAGAGCAAAATTACCGGCTGGAGATTGGCTATGGCCAGGTATGAACAATTTAAGCGTAGTTAAGCCAAAAAGGTGACAAAAATGTTCTTGAATGAAGCCCTTGTTAAAGTTTCACAAAAACCTTTATTCATCATCAAAGACGTACCAAGGCTATGGCAAATGTAGTGGCGGCGCTAGCTCTTAAAATATGGAGGAGACAGGAAATTTTTTAGTAAAATTTGGGGGGGGCAAAAAGTGATGACCTAAAGAAAAAAGGTCCTCACTTCTAAAATACATTTTTCTCCAAACAATTCTGGGGAGGGGGCAACTGGGGGCCAAAGTAGTTTTGGGGCCAAAATATATTTCCAGGCCTTCCTCCTGTCCAAAACCAAATTGTTTTCCAATCAGGACTTAATATTAACTTTCCCTCCATTTTTCTTAAGAAAAGAAAATAACTAAGATGCCTATCTTTGGCCTGTCTTGCATAATAGCCAAAAACACTACAATATGTT
Organism: Liopterus haemorrhoidalis; assembly: GCA_963971575.1. Classification (NCBI taxonomy): domain Eukaryota; kingdom Metazoa; phylum Arthropoda; class Insecta; order Coleoptera; family Dytiscidae; genus Liopterus; species Liopterus haemorrhoidalis. Next base: position 43,480,856 of record OZ020619.1, read on the forward strand.
CTGCTTTTATAGTTTTCACAACTTCTGTCGACGAAAATTCAACACTAAAACATACGTAATAAGTTCAAACAGTACTAGATCATCTAGTACAATATTTGACCACCAGACAGCGTATTCAAGCGTGTCAGTTCTCAATACTCTGTGTTCGTTCCAAATGTGTCCATAGTAAATCAATATGGGAAAACAGTTATATTTATATAGGTAAAGTCGTAGGTCGATGGTCAAAATAAAAATATCATTAGAAAGAGCATAAAAATGCACAATTTTCTAGTATATATGGCTCCAAATTAATTAGGCCGTTGGTAAAAATTGATTCTTAATTGTTTATAATATGAAAAATAAAAATTATACAATAATTTAAGTGTATGTATATAAATTTTAATTGAAATTTTTCAGTATTTTTCCTTAATGCGGGTTAAAAAACTGTATATGCGTGCCAAAATTCAAAAGCAAAACTCTCTAGGTCTAGACCGTTTGGTCACAATTTGTACCGTACAGACAGACAAACACATGAGTGACAGTATGAGGTTTTTTAAATTTACAAAAGAGTTCAAATATTAACTAAAATCTCAAATGACGACATAAAACTGGTTTCTTCAAAAGGTGGAAATATTTTAACTGAACTTCAAATATGTATTGCTTTATGTTATTTTGCTAAAGATTCATATCAACAAGATATAGGTAACTAGTTAATAATATGAATTATTAGTTAGGTTGATACCTCATCATTACATTTTTACTTATAATTCTTTTAAAATATTCATATTTATTGTTAAAAAAAAAAATGATAGTAAAATCGTCACCCAACGCTGCCAAAAATCAAGCTTATGTTTGTGTTTTTACGGTGATACTAGTAACAAGCTAGTAACGCATCTTCCATCTCTTTTAATATGTTGTACAGTGCATATGTCTATCTCTTTCTATCGACAACAGAAAACGTTGCCAAACGTACTTCTCTATTAGTTAAAAGATCGTAGTATGAGATTATGAACACTGCTAACGTTAGTATCACACTGTTATTTTAACAAGTAACTCTTAATTGCAATATTTAGTAAAATATCATAAACATTGCCCAATGTTTTTTTTTTTTCTTTTAGCTATTTGGTTATTACCAACTGTCCAAGCTTATGGTGGTTATCCAGCTTCTGGAGAAATTGACTTAATGGAAGCACGGGGTAATCTACATTTAATACAAAAAGGGGTAAATATAGGTGTAGAACAAATAGGAAGTACCCTTCATTGGGGACCTGATGGAAAACATAATAGTTGGCGTAAGACACATTTTACTTTCAATACTCCAGAGGGCGAAGGTTTTGATAAAGACTATCATATCTACAGATTTGAATGGACACCAGGTATATTTAACTTTTAAGACTTAAGTCGCGTACAGACCAAGCTCGAGGTCTGTGCTTGACTTTGATGTATAGAGCTCGTTCAACTTAACTTCAGAACAGGGTATCATAAATTACGTCATCAATTCTGCGCGAGAAAACAGCTGATCACATTGACGTACATAAGGGTTTTAAACAATTGTTGTGGATACCAAACAGAAAATCATGTATTTCAATTACATTTTTACTCATTTTAGTACACAGTATACAGTGGCGCAGCCAGGATTTTGTCTTGGGAAGGGCCGAATCAAATTTCGAGGGCACGCGGGCCTACAGCCTTCAATCTTATTTTTTGTGGCCCCTGAAGCGGTAATCAAAATCACTTGAGCTTATTTAGAGTGAAAATATATTTAAAAATGTAGAATATAATCTCTTTTTCTGTTTATAAAAAAATGTCAAGAAACCCTTCGGGATATTTAAAGTTCCGTCACTGCTTATCATTTTGTATGTAAAATAGATTGCGACCAAATCAGTTCGACACCCCTGCTGTTGAATATTGATGTTTATATCAAATAATAATTCCATTATTTGTTGATAAAAAAATGTAATTGTTAATCCATCTATCAAAAACTTTCACTTGATTTTTTCTTCGATAAATACATATTTATTTATATTTTTCGCTGGATATATTTTTGAAGTCTCAATATTTTTCTTAATTATGTTCAGTTCTCTAAATCAACCGCTTAGCCACAATTTGTACCGAACGAACAGACTCGTGTGAAGGTTATACCGAAGTCAGATTTCCACTTTATCTTATCTGAATCGAGTAATTAGTTGTTTAAAACAGTTTTATCATTTGACTGGGCGAATGTTTTAGTCGATGTGTCAGGGGGGAAAAGGATCAACGCTCCCCTTCATATAATTCGTTGGAGCATATTTGGAAAGTGATGTATTTTCACTTGAACAATAACGGCTCCTATCAAGAGTAGGCAATCTTAAAAAATGTTTATTTATACGAAAAAAAAATAAATAAAAAATGCCAATATTGTTTACAATGAAGTAATTTAAAAATTAACTACTGTTGTGGTTAACAAATTTTATCTTCAACTCTCCGAGCAGCGCCGTGTAATCTGCTGGCCCTGGGATGGGCCCAAGCCCGTCGGCCCCCTTGTCTGCGCCACTGACGGTATACCTTGAAACGTACGAGAAATAAATAATAATAACGGAAATAAACAAACAATATCGCACAATACGCGTAGTCAAAAACAAATCAAGTGACGTCACTGAAATGTGTTAAACTAACTGTTGATAACGAAATGGACGATATTTGGTTTCTGCGCAGCAGAGTCGGTAACATCCGCCTGTGATGAAGTTAAGTTGACCGAGCTCTACGCATCTTATAGATGTACTTAAGTGCGTGGTAGGCATTAGAACTAATAATTTTTTTTTTAGATTACTACTCCTTCTCCATAGACAGCAAAGTAGTTGGATCAGTAAATGTAAACAAAACGTTTTGGGAATTAGGAAATTTTACAGGAATGGAAAATCCTTGGAGATTTGCAAATAAAGATGCTCCTTTTGATCAGGAAGTAAGAACTATACGACAAATTAGATTTTAAGAACGACAGAAAAAATACACGACAAAATTTGTAATCCAAGAACAGAATATGTAGTTGAACGATACAGTGGCTTTATTACGACAGTGGCGAATCTTGCCAGAAAATGGCGTACATCCTATCGACAAAAGCTGTTCCAAACACTCTGTAAAGGTATTTCAAATACCAAATACCGATCAAAATATTTGAAATAATAAATTCTTTAAAAAAGTATTTGAATAATGTATTCAAATATTTATATGTATTTGATATACTAGGAAATATTTAAAATACTAGGGAAACATTTTAAATAATACAAAATATTTGAAATATGCACTAGGGAAATATCTGAAATTATTGGAAATATTTTACATATACTAAGGGAATATTTGAAATACTAGGGAAAAAATTTAAATACTAGGGAAATATTTGAAATACTAGGAAATATTTAAAATACTAGGGAAACATTTTAAATAATAGAAAATATTTGAAATATGCACTAGGGAAATATTTGAAATTCTTGAAAATATTTTAAATATACTAAGGAAATATTTGAAATAATAGGGAAATATTTGAAATACTAGGGAAACATTTGAAATACTAGGAAATATTTAAAATACTAGGGAAACAATTTAAATAATAGAAAATATTTGAAATATGCACTAGGGAAATATTTGAAATCCTTGGAAATATTTGAAATACTAGGGAAAAATTTGAAATAATATGGAAATATTTTAAATACTAGGGAAATATTGTAAATACTAGGAAATATTTGAAATATTAGAGAAATATTTGAAATACAGGAAATATTTGGAATACTAGGGAAATATTTGGAATACTAGGAAATATTTGAAATATGCACTAGGGAAATATCTGAAATACTAGAAAATATTTGAAATATTAGGAAATATTAGGAAATAATTGAAATAAATACTTGGCAATTATTTGAAATAATACGGCATTATTTGAAATAATAGAGAAATACTTGAAATAATAGGAAATATTTAAAATATTTACTAAGGAAATATTTAAAATATATACTATGGAAATATTGGAAATTTCTATATGTAGGTCAAAGAGGAGAATTTATATAAGCATGTTTAAATTTCAACTTTCTAGGTTATGACGTATGATCACAATTTCTACCGTATAAACAGACAGACAGATATACAGACAGACAAACAGAGAGACAGACAGACAGACGAGCGGACGGGTGGCCGCACGGACAGACAGTTAGAGGGATGGACAGACAGGCAGACAGACCAACAGACAGATAGACAGACACATAAGTGATGTTAATGGTTTTTTTTGTTCATACCTACAAACCCTAAAAAGACTATAATTTTGCTTCTTTAAATACAGTGCGATCATTAATTCCTAAACGTTATGTAATACTTGACAAAAACATTTAGTTATCAAACTTATTTCCGAGTACACTTAGGCGTACATACAATTTTTATTACCTTTTACGAATTAATTATTAAATGAACACTGTTTTTCTCTACACGCCAATGAGTTGAAAACAAATATTAAGTTAGCAACAGATTTTCGTTGTTCCTCAGGTGAGATCGGTCCAGCAAAGTAATCTGATTGGTTCTTTGTTAAATTGGGATTTTCAGCTGTGAATTAGAATACTGTTTTGATATTTTAAAACCCATTGTGTACCATTATGTAATGCTCAGGAATTAATGATAGCGCTGTGCATATATATAGACTTCGTTCAACTAAACTTCAATACAGTAACTTAGTAGTTTGTCTGTTTACTTACTGAAGAAGCCTCGTATAAAAAGCTACAAGTCAAGTTTTATCTTATGTTTGTATTAATTTATTTATTTATTTTTAGTTTTATCTGGTCTTGAATTTAGCTGTTGGAGGAATAAGTGGTTATTTTCCCGATTATGCTGTTAACGTGCCACCAAAACCATGGAAAAATAAATATAGAGAGGTAAATTAGTATATTATTTAGCAAGCATATATTGAGGGCTATATTTCACGACGATGAAGTTTACCACCCAAGCTGTAGGCATGAGTAATCATCCCAGTGAAATATAGTCATTAAAATTTTTGGGAAGTAAATGGACTTGTAATGCGATTTTCTCAACTTTATCAATATTTAAACTTGTCACTTTTTAAAACGATTTAAAAGATTCTACTCGAAAGCTTCCAGTTTTTTACTTGTAACCAGTGATGGGGTTCAATTTGCTCAATAAAAGATTCGCAGGGGTATTTGTTTGAAAACACAAAATTTTCACAAAATTCAAAATAGTATATTTATTTAAATTAAACATTAAGATATGTAATTATTTTAAATATTGCCAAATAGCCCTCTGGTTTTCAGTTACTTCTACTTCCGTTTTTGTTTTTACACGAGTATTATCCGAACTGTGGTTGTTCTTAACCAATTTAGCACTATCGGTACTGGATCCCAATCTATTAAAGGCAAACCATTCAAATTAATAACCATTATATTACTTATATTTGAAACGATCAGTCTGTTTCGTTTTTCTGTGCATATATTATTCATAAGGCTAAAGCCTCTTTCAGCTTCTGCTGAACTGACGGCTATGGTCATTCTCTTTATCTAAAGTTTAACAAGCGGTTCGCCGAACTTAAAATTTCTTAACAAACGGTTCGAGCGAACCGGGTGAATCCTATCACTGCTTGTAACTAATGCAAAATTTTAGGCTGTTACAGATTTTTGGAACGCAAGAGATGGTTGGATTCCAACTTGGAAAATGGATCAAAACGAAGGGGAAAGCTCTTCATTTTTAATAGATTATGTTAAAATATGGGCATTATAATACAAATTTTATAATTAAAAATAATGAGAGGTAGACATTAAGTAATACGTATAAAATGTATGTATAAAACTTCATTAATTTAGGTTATTTCGTACTTTTTTGCAGTACTTTATTGCTATAAATATCTACATATATTTTTTCTTGTACATATATTTATGATATTAAAAATATTTTAAGTATAAGATTGTTTTTTTTTTAACCCATGGTCACCTTCTGTTGAATCAGTTGATCAAACGGATCAAAAGGTCGTTGAACTTGGGATAAGAATCAAACTGTTTGATTCTTATCTCCAAGATCAACGACCTTACCTACTATGGACATTTTATTTTATTTTAAATTTGATATTTTAACGATTGTTTTAATTATTGTGCCTTTTAATTAGCTCTGATGAAGATTTTAAATTATATCGAAACGTTAGCGTAGTTTAATAAACTTGTTTTATTTTTAACTTGTCCCAATCCTATTAATTCATCAATTATTTATAGTACTGAATTTAAAATTTCATTTATACTTTAAAATTTTATTAAATTACCAAAATATATCTGCATATATTTATTTTTATTTTTTATAATTTTTCAAATAAGGTTAGATATTAAAAATTTAGATCTAGAAAACAATGCACAGGTTACTTCTGCGCAGTGTCCCAATATATTTTATATTTATTACGGTCAACTATGTTTATTAAATTAACGGGCCAGATTGAGTTGGACTGGGGACCATATATTTAAAAATCACAGAGGACGGGTAACAGAAATTTAGAAAATCATTTGAAAATCATTTAAGGGCAGGAGGAGTGGAGAAATCCGAAAATCTTTTGCGGAAATTTCGTGCGGGCTGTTTGAAACTTATTGTTGGGCCGCAGGATGGACACAATTGCAGTATATGGATCAAAAAGTGTCCCCCCAAATATTTTTCTCACTTTGAAGCTAAAACTGAGGTTCAAAAAATCCTCACCTTTAAAATACAAGTGATGACCTAAAAAGAAAAGGTCGTCTCCTGTAATATAAAAGAGATGACTAGAGCCCTGCGCGGATACGTTTTTCTGTATCCGCATCCACATAGACAAAATCCGCATCCGCAGCCTTTGTAAATATAAATAACCGCATCCGCAAAAATATCCGCACAGGATTTGCTTGTTTAGAAATATCTAACATGTTTCGCCTTGTTTGGCATATCGCTGCTGTTCTTTCTCTTCTTCTTCTATATTTATTGGCTTCGGTTTCCCATTCCGCCAGTGCTTAGCTGCATTATGAACTACAAATTTCTTCTTATTGCGAGTAATATCGCTGTTAAAACACTACTGATTTTTTTAAAATTTTATCTTATTACTGGGTCCAAAAATATGTTTTCTATCTAACGTCGTTCTGAAATTATACAGATTAAAAAATAAAGATGGAAATTACAATTATTCGACTCTTAAACCAAGTTTATATAAAATGTAAAACATTGAACAGCAATATCTTAGAAACTTAGTTTGTCGAGATATATCACTATTGTTTTAGAGCAGCGATATTTAGAAATAATTAAATAGATTAATTTATCACATTTATGACCAATAAATAACACGGAAAGTCCTATAAGATCAGCAAATTTAAAAAAATAAGTTCTTAAATATAAAACTAAATTCTTAAATTCATCCTATTATTATTAAAAGATGAAAGTTAATTATATGACGATTTCAAGAATTTTAAGATATTTTTATTTTTTAAAATTTGATATGAACTTCATATGTTTTTAAATATGGCAATTACCATGATTAGAATTTACTAATATTTCCAAAAATGCAAAATAAAGCGACACATTACATAATTATTTTTATATTAATAAACTGGCAATAAATCCAATGAAATTGTTGTATCTGCGTTCGTTATATAAACTGTACCTATTTAAGTAAGCGTAAAGTAGTTTTTTATGGGAAGAGTAAAAAAAGTAAAAAGTGCAGTAACGTATTATTATTTCACTCTTGCCATAAGCACAATACAAATGCCAGCGATACATTTTTGGGGTTCTACCCGCGTCTTCCGTAGAAAGAGGCGTTCAACCGAGGATTTTATGTTCACGCGGATATTTCGGATAAGCGGATATGATATATTATCCGCATCCGCACGATTTAAATGATAATTTATCCGCATCCGCAGCAAAATGGCGGATATTCGCGGATTTGCAGGGCTCTAGAGATGACCCCAACAAAAAAAAGGTCCCCACCTCTATTTTAACAAAAACGCATAACAACCACATATGTTTGGAGCTCTTTGGGGGGGGGGCTCATGTAAAAATCGTACGTTTGAGATTTTTTGCCCTCCAAAGCAATTGCCATCTTCCCAATTTTCTAATTATAAGTGATTTATAATGGTAAAGAATTAATTATCATTAATCTTTCATTTTGTTTATTTTTGTGGTAAAAAAAAAACCTAAACCAGTATATTCAATGATTATTGTTTCCTGTCTATTAAACTAGTTTTTATCAGTCCTATAAATTTACTATTTAATAGTTTTATCTCGACATTGTGTTACGAAACTTATAACAGTACTGTTCAGATTTTTAAAATGAAATACAAAATATTTATTTTATTAAATGTGTTGTTAATTTGCAAAGAATATTGGGCAAAATGTATTCCATCCAAAACAACATGCTCTGGTTTTTCGGCTCCTAAACATGTTTGTTCGGGGCACCTAATTTTTGAAGATAATTTTGATTTTCTTGACTTTAAAAAATGGCAACATGAAATAACACTATCTGGAGGAGGTGTAAGTATTTTCAAAATAATATTTTAAAAACGGAAAAACATAGATTTGTCTATTTGTAAATTCTATGACGACACAGTTCTTTTGGACAGGTTAGTTAGTTAAAAAATTTGGTGCACAGCAACAAAGGCTATTTGCGCCCTTTTTGGACAGGTTGCATCAGGTTACTGAGAGAATCGAATTTGTTTTATATTCCAAACGTTTAGGCGGAACTAGATTTTGAAATCTAGTAATTTTATGTAATAATTCTGATTTTTTGTCATTTTGTTAAGGCTATGTAAATCATACTCACATTGCAAAATTGAGTATGGTTTACAAAGCTTAAACAAAATGACCAAAAGTCCGAATTAATAGATAAAAGTTACTGGATTTCAAAATTTAGTTCCGCCTAAACATTTGGAATAGCCTATACAGTCTGTTCCAAACGGTTAAGCGGAACCAAATGGGAATTTAGTTCTTTTAGGTTGTCACGAGAAGGGACCTTGCTTGGGTTATTTCATTTTTCACGTTGGGATGTCAAAATTTAAAATTCCAACAATGAAACCATGGAAACGAATGACATATGTCATAATTAAATATTTTTTTGACAAAAAAATAAATAAATGGGAAATTTGTATTAAGAATGACACAAAAAATCAAAATATAAAGAAAATGACATTTTAAAATTATATTAACCTTAACCAAAAAATGTTTATTGTAAGTATGATTTACAAAGCTTAAACAAAACGGCCGAAAGACACGATTTAAACGATGAAAGTAACTAGATTGCAAAATCTAGTTCCGCTTAACCGTTTGGAACAGACTGTAGCAATAACATTTTTTTGTGAACAATTCTGTCACATTTATGTCAAATGTCTGTCATTTTGAAATATTTCTGACTTTTTATATTAGATCTAAAGTTTAATAATTAAAGAAAATAAACTGAATTAGTCAATTATTTTGAAGGATATGGAGGTTATCCAGATTTTGGAAAAATTGATGTTTTGTTAACACGTAGTATTCTACACTTAATACAAAAAGGCGTATATAATATATTGAATTATAATTGTTTCCTGTGCATTATATTTCTTTTTATCAGTATCAATTTACTGGTTCATCACGTCAGTTTATTATGAGTCACAGAAGAGTTGTATTAAAATGAAATATAAAGTATTTGTTTTATTAAATGTTTTGCTGACATTCAAAGAATATTGGGCCAGAAGATGTTCTTCGACCCAAACAACATGTTCTGGAACATTGGCATCTAATTGCATATGTTCTGGAAATTTAATTTTTGAAGACAATTTTGATTTTCTTGATTTTAATAAATGGCAACATGAAGTGACACTAAATGGAGGGGAAGTAAGTATGTAATTCATTTCTAGGCTACTCCAAACGTTTAAGCGAAACTAACTGGAATTTTCATTTTTATAAGTTGTAATGGGCTCTTTTATAGTTTGAAGTGGGCTTTTGTTAAACAAAATGATCTAAAGCCTCACTTAAATGTTAAAAGTTCCTAGAATTCAAAATCTTGTTCCGCTTAAACCAAAGAAACAAGCTATATATATTTACGTATGTCTTTTTTCAGAATTGGGAGTTCCAATGGTATACAAACAATAGATCGAATTCTTATGCCACAAATGGAAAATTGCATATAACACCAACACTTACATCTGATTTTATTGGCGAAAAAAATTTATATCGACGGACTATAGATATATCTGGAAATAGCCCAGCAGATTTGTAAGTAGTTTTATATGCTGATAATTCTACAATCATTTCAAGATCCACATCATTTAGCGATTTAATTATTAACAGTGATATACATTTAAACGATGCTAGCAATTGGTTTACGGCAGTGGTTCCTAAACTTTTTTGACCGCGACCCGGTACGAGGCTTTAAATTTTTTAGCGACCCACCTTATGAAAAAAAAACATTTATTTACAAAACAAATTTTATTTTAAAGCAGTAGCTTTATAGTAATAAAGAGTATAGTATAGTAATAAAGAGTATAGTATAGTAATAAAGAGTATAGTATAGTATTAAAGAATATAGTATAGTAATAAAGAGCACAAATACACACTATTCTAGTGATTAACTGACGTAAAAAAAAAATAATATGTACAGTCTGTTTCAAACGGTTAGGCGGAACTAAATGGGAATTTCGTTCTTTTAGGTTGTCACGAAAAGGGACCTTGCTTGGGTTATTTCATTTTTCACGTTGGAATGTCAAAATTTAAAATTCCAACAATGAAACCATGGAAACTAATGACATATGTCAAAATTAAATTATTTTTCTTACATATTTGTATGACAAAAAAATAAATAAATGGGATATTTGTATTAAGAATGACACAAAAAATCTAAATATAAAGAAAATGACATTTTAAAATGATATTAACCTTAACCAAAAAATATTTGTTGCAAGTATGATTTACAAAGCTTAAACAAAACGGCTGAAAACCATGATTTAAACGATGAAAGTAACTAGATTGCAAAATCTAGTTCCGTCTAACCGTTTGGAACAGACTTTACAAAAAAAATCTTTTTTGTGTTTTTACAATTTTTTTCGCGACCCGGCAAAATTTTCTGCCACCCGGTGCCGGGTCGCGACCCACACTTTGGGAAACGCTGGTTTACGGCAAACATGTTGTCTCTAAACACAAACAAATGTGAAATTATGGTTATTTATTTAAGAAAGTATACATTTGAGAGTCCAGGCTTTATTAAATTTTTAGGGGTATATGTTGACAAGGAATTAAATTGGAAACACCATGTTCATTATGTGAGTGGTAAGCTATGTAGAACAATTTTCTTACTGAGAAATCTTGTGGACATAGTAACTAAAAATGTGCTCTTAGTAGCTTATTACTCACTTTTTCAATCACATATTTCTTATGCCCTCTTAGAATGGGGACACTCGTTCTCTGCTGATAGAATTTTTGCATTGCAAAGATGCGCTGTTAGAATCATTGACGGCATTTCTTACAGAGCAGACTGTCAAAAATCTTTTTTATCATTGAAAATTATAACTCTGCTATCACTCTACATTTTTGCCTGTTTAAATTTTTTTTACAAAAATAAAAATCGTTTAATGAGATTCATAGACATAATACTAGATACAAGAATGATATATATCCTATATTCTGACTATCAAAATCCAGAATTAGCACTACCTACTACGCTATTAAATTCTTTAATAAATTGCCAGAGTCAGTAAGACTTTTACCCCAAAACAAATTTGAAGCGTTTGTGAAGGATGTGTTAATTCAAAATCCATTGTACACTGTGTCTGAATATTTTGATTTAAATTTTTAGAATTACCATTAGTTTTTTTTTTTTGTATTTGATTTAAGTAATAATTGTATTTATGTGTAACTCTTTTTGTGTAAATCTACACTATTTGCTTGATTTTTCTTGACTGACTGTAAACGATTTAATTGTATTGTATTGTGGTCAATAAATAAATATATATAATGTTAATGTTAAAAAAATATATATTCGCTCTATTTTTAGGGTTTCGTTGAAAAAAATAAAACAAAACCAAAATTTTTATGCCATCTGGTAACGTCCCTTCGATTCCTCCGGTGGGATGAAGGAATATGCAGCGTTTGCAACTTCATCAATTCCCATTTCTCTTTCACTTTTGTTCAAATTCATTTTACAAACTTTTGACACAACGCTTTCAATATTCACGCTTTGTTTGATGAAAACCATAGGAACCGGCCACAGACATACTGATATTTTATTCATATATCTAAAATAAATTAATCAAAAATAAACTATGCAATTAAAAATAACTTTGAGAGTGGAAAAAATATTATAAACAATTTGGATCAGGGCCGATCTCTAAAAGCTTAGTTAACTATAACCAAATAGTTAGAAAACGTTTGCTATGGTTACTTATGGGATTGTTATATTTTAATCGTTGTTGACCATTTGCTTATAGTTTACTAAGCTTTCAGAAATCGACCCTTAATGTTTAAATAACTATTAAACCTTTTAAAAATGCATGGTAACCGGTTAATAATAAAAGATTCGGGTTTAAGTTTTAGTTCACTGACCTAGAAATATACAGTACCTAGACAAAATATTATAACCACTTATGAATTTTTAAAAATTCATTGTTTTACTCAAAATCAACATAATAGTAATACACCAATTTTATTGTTATTTTGTATTTTATTATTTCAGTTTATTTTAGTACATTTATAAAATGTTTTTTAATATTTTTGTTGCCCCCCTTTGCTTTTATTACTGCCGCAATTCTTCGAGGCATACTCTCAATACATGCCCTAATACAATTTTCAATTTCGGGAGAACCATGCCATACTTTTTTAATATCATCTATTAAAACTTGTTTATTAGTATTATTTAATTCATAAAAAAGTCTTTTCAGGAGGTTCCAAACATTTTCGATAGGACTGATATCAGGCGAATTACCTGGCCAGGACAAAATCGGTACTTTTTGTTCTTGCAAATCAGTCTCAGAATAAAAATACAGAGTTAAAGATGTTTAAAATAACTTATCTTTTAATAAATAGCTTATGATTATATGTCGGCATTTTTAATAAATAGTTGTTTTTGTAAGTGGTTATAATATTTTGTCTAGGTACTGTAATGGATCGGTTCAGGTTCACGAAAAGAACAAGTTTTTTCGGGTTTTAGGTTTGGTTTCGAGTTCAGCTTCAGATCCCTGGTGGCGTCATTGTTTTTATAAAAAATAATAGAAGAAATATAAGAAAATTCTAAGAAATAGTGCTTACAGAGACTGTGATTTTCTTAATGTTTATAGGTGCACAAGTGCCAGTTTTTGGGGTTGCACCAGAACGGGAACTCCATTAAATATCCTGAATCCAATCAGAAGTGCAAGAATAAGAACTGTCAACTCATTCAATTTTAAATATGGACGAGTCGAAGTTAAGGCTAAGTTACCATCTGGAGACTGGTTATGGCCAGGTAACGAATACTATGCTTCTAAAGGGCGTATCACACTAGAACAGTGGTATTCAACCTGTGTTCCGCGGAACCCTGTGGTTCCGTGAAACACAGGTTCCGAAAACTCAAAAAACTACATAAGTATTATAAATCGTTCGAAACTTTATCCTATCATTTTTTAGCTATTTGGTTATTGCCAACAAGGAATGAATATGGAGGTCATCCAGCTTCTGGAGAAATAGACATAATGGAAGCACGTGGAAACAAAAATTTATTACTTAATGGAAAAGATATTGGCTCTAAACAAGTAGCATCAACTTTACATTGGGGTCCTGATAGTTCTCATAATGGATATGAAAAAACTCATTTTGAACTCAATGTCCCTAAAGGAGAAGAAGGATTTGATAGTGGGTTTTCAACATATCGAATGGATTGGACTCCTGGTAAGTAGAAAGAGCTTTTGAAACGTTCGCAGTAATGTATAGAAACAATTATTTAATAGTGTTGGATATTTAAATAATTAAAGACAAAAAAGAAGTTTTAACTCCGAAACACCCCCCTAGATTACAAATTTTGAGATGCTTTATAGCCTATATTCAAATCCTGGTTTTACTCGGTCATCATATCAAACTACGTGAAAATATGTTTAGCCGTTTTTGACAGACAGACAGACAAAAATTGATTTTTTTGCGGATATTGCCTTATAATCGTATAAAACATGTAGAAACCAAAATAAGGCCGAAAAACACAGATATAGCCTTCAATTTTATTAATATAGATCATAGATAAAAAGTATTAGTTTATAAAGATAGTTTAAAAAAGGGGGCAGGCTAATATTTCATCGGTTCTGAGCATTTTTGAAGGCTTATGTTTTGCCTCAAATGTCAAAATTTTTGACCGTAACTCAAAAGTGATCATATATTTGTGATCTATGGCTAAAAATATATAATACCAAATTTCAAAAAAAAATTTTAAAAAAAAATTCTCCTAAAATTTTGGTCAAAATTTTTTTGACTCTGATTTTAGCCAAAATATAGTTTTGAGCTAATTTTAGGGTGAGGATTATGAAAAAAATATTTAAAAAATTCATGCTTTTCTAGTTTTTGAGTTAGAGTCGATTTGAGTCAGTTTTTGCCTATAATTCCAAACCTTTTGCCCAAACTTCAAAATGGACCAAATTTTGTTGATCTGTGACCAAAAATACATATTTGTACCAATTTTCAATAAAATCGGAGATAAAAAAATTTTGCTCGAAAATCGAAAAAATCGTAAGGGGTACCCCTTACGATTTTTTCGATTTTTGGCCATTTTCAAGGGTTTTGGATTAAAAAATAGTAAATTTTAACATTTAAATGAGGATTTTGATCATTTTGTTTATATAAAGCCCACTTCAATCGTTAAGAATGAGTTCGTGACTATATATATAATTTCTAGGAACTATAATTCATATATGCATCACGATTTCTTTTCAGTAAAAAAAGGAACAACGAAAAACTGAACATTTTATATTTTTTATTATTATTACATTTTCCTTATTTCCACTCTTATTTAAATATTTTTTGCTAACAAAAAGTGATTTTTTTGTTTTTAATAAAATAATATGTACGATGGATAAATTTATTTTTATTTTACAGAATATTTTAATTTCTACGTCGATGATGTACAAATAGGATCAATACATGCAAACGAATCATTTTGGAAATTTGGTGGTTTTGATAAAACTAATATGGAAAATCCTTGGAGATATGGAAGCAAAATGGCACCTTTCGATCAAGAGGTAAGATTTTAAACTTAAATTTTAAAACCAACAAATTACGAATAAAATATTTTTTTCAGTTTTACATCATCATAAATCTTGCTGTTGGTGGAGTAAATGGATATTTTCCAGACAATGCAGATAATGTTCCTCCAAAACCTTGGTTAAACACTTCTCCAACGGTAATATTTGCATTGTTTCCTTTGTAGCTCAGTTTAAACGTTACTTAAAACTTTTTTTCAGTCTGCAACCGATTTCTGGAATGGAAGAGAGGGCTGGCTTCCAACATGGAACAATGGAATAAACTCTACTTTTGAAATAGATTATGTTAAAGTTTGGGCCTTGTAAAATAAAGTGCTCTAATTATAAGTATTTTAATAAAGATATATATTGAACTGGTAAATAAATGCATTCCAGACCTGGTCGTCGTGTGAAAGCATATTTATACAATCGAAGACCTGCTATACAAGCAATAAATGCAAATACAAGGTGTCTCAAAAGAAATTTTATATTTAGTGAATCGATTAAAAAAAAAGTAAGCCGGATATAGAAAAAATGTTTATTAATTATTAAAATACACTTTTTGGGGATTTATTTCTTAAAAATAATATCGTCTAAATGTAGACCCTCGCGTTCTCGGCACTCATTTAATCGAACAGTAAAATTACTTATGACGTCTCGGCAGGTGGACTCAGGGATGGCTGCCATTTCGTGACGGATATTTTCTTTCAAATGCGCCAGTGAAGTCGGTTTATTGGCGTAAACTTTAGATTTAAGATAACCCCATAGGAAAAAGTCCATAGGGGTTAAATCTGGACTGCGTGGAGGCCAATTTATGTCACCTCTCCGGGAGATCAATTCGCCTGAGAAAATTTCACGAACAAGTGGCAGAGACATATTGGACGTGTGTGAAGTTGCGCGTCCTGTTGGAACCATGTTCTTTGGTTATAGCCATGAAAGTTTTGCAGTTCAGGTACCAAGAAGTTATCTAACATCTCCACATTACGCTCTGAATTCACTGTAACTGCACGCCCCCTTTCGTCTTCAAAAAAGTAAGGGCCGATAATTCCTCGCGCCGACATCGCA
Organism: Liopterus haemorrhoidalis; assembly: GCA_963971575.1. Lineage (NCBI taxonomy): Eukaryota > Metazoa > Arthropoda > Insecta > Coleoptera > Dytiscidae > Liopterus > Liopterus haemorrhoidalis. Next base: position 43,497,088 of record OZ020619.1, read on the forward strand.
GCCCATACGGTCACTTTAGGCGAATGTAGGGGTTTCTGATGTTTGCGTTTCGGATTCGTTGCACTACAGTAGCGGCAGTTCTGCTTATTTACGTGGCCATTAAGATGAAAATGAGCTTCATCCGAAAACAAAATGTTGGTAAACGTTGAAAATCGCTCAATCACCTGATTTACGAAATTAAGCCTCTGACTGGCATCTTAGGGCTTTAATTCTTGCACCAATGTAATTTTGTAGGGGTGCAGCTTTAGGTCTTTGTGCATAATGCGATGTAATGATGATCTATGCACACTTAAAGCACTTGCGCGCTTCCGAATTGAAAGGTTCGGGTCGTCACGAACAGACTGATTAACATTCTCCACGTTTTCTACCCTTCTTGCTGACCTAGGTCGCCTGGATTTTGATTTATCCAGCGTTGTACCAGTCTCTTCAAACTTTTTAACCCAATTTCGAATGAGAGGAATGCTTGGCGCATCATTTAAGTGGCGAAAACCTCGAATACTGCAGAATTTTCTACGCGCTGCAGTCGCCGAATCACCGTTTTTGTAAAACTCTCGCACGCATAACGCGCGGTCTGCTCCCGAAAAACACTCCATAGTGACTGAATTCCGAAGAGCCAGGCTACCGATTGACATAACCCCCGCGCCCCTCGGATACGTTGCGTTCACGCAGTAAGCTAAATAAATATAAAATTTCTTTTGAGACACCTTGTATTATACTTAAATCTAGAGCGCTAATTTTATTTGTTCAAGTAGCTTAGATACTGAATGACAGTCAGTCAATTTTTGACAGAGGAGCATGTTTTATAATTATATAATTTTAAATGTGTAATGTCCAATTTCTGTAAATTTTTTGATGGATTGAGTTTTGTGTTAATTTTAATAACACTGAGTGAAATACATATAACTGTATTTCTTTTGAGTAATATGACAAACTTTTTATATTACACAAACACTCATATCTCAACAGCTTCGTCGCTAATTGCTAGTTTGGTAACTTTTCCAACTTCTATAAAAATACATTATGCACAAACGTAAGTAACTATTCCAATAATTAAAAATATAAATATATGATTGTATTGCGGCTTATTGCATCTTGTTTGTATGTTATACTAGCTGATGTTCCCATCGCAGGATATTTATTACATTTATTATATTTATTTTGTTGATTTATTTATTACAGTCGAAATATTGAAACAGTTAAACATCAAAATGAAAAAGATAAACTGCGATACCAAAAAATACTTTTAACCATCTGTACAGTATTACATATAGCCGCTACTGGTACAACGTTTGTATCAATGGGTTACACTAGTATTCTTGAAGATGTATTCGTAGATAGTATGAAAAAATACCAAAGTTCAAAAGGTGGTGCTAAGGTTATAGTTGACCAAATACAAATTGGTTTAGAATGTTGTGGATCTGATGAATATAACGACTGGTTTAAAATTGATTGGACTGGTTCTGCTGTAGTATTACAAAGAGACTTGTAAGTTTATCAAATGGGTAACATTTTGGTTAATTTTATTCTAATAAGTTTTAATCCATTTAGACAAAGTAGAAGATCTGCAAAAGATGAAGAAGTAGACGACAATGAAACTGAAGAGACTGAAGGTTATTTGGATGAAGGAGTTCGATGGGATACTGTTCCCTTCAGTTGCTGCAAAATACATGCTAAGGAACCTTGCGTCACCAAAGATTTAGAACAACTTGGTGCAACAACTATTAACACAAATGGATGCAGCGTAATTATATATTTTCGAGCAATTGTTTTGTTTCTCACAGAATTATTTATTAATGGAATTATTTCTATAATTTTAGTAAGTTAAATAGTCAATTAGTAGGTCTTCTTGTACATTCAAGCATTCTTGTACATTTGATACTTTCGAATATAACTTAAGATCGTAAAATTAGAAAATTTGAATTTACAAAACATTTATTGACGCACACAAATATGAAATAACAAAGGACCAAAATTTTTACCTTGCGGTACCCCTGATGTAACATTAACATATTTCGAGGTGAAACCATTTACACCCACACACGTTGAAGTAGGCTTTTGATCATTTTGTTAAGCAAATTACAAAAAAATTACAATCTGTGTAGCTCTTCTTGTACATTCAAACATTCTTGTACATTTGATACTTTCGAATATAACTTAAGATCGTCTACAAAAATTAGAAAATTTGAATTAACAAAACATTTATTGATATCACGCACATAAATATTAAATAAAAAAGGACCAACATTTGAACCTTGCGGTACCCCTGATGTAACAACATGAGAGAAACTACAGATAATTGTATTCTATGTCATTAGTTTTTCTTTTATTTATGTAATTTGAAATTTGATATTTTGTTTTAGCTTACATTATACTTGCCAACAAGTAAATATATTAATAATAAATGCCTAAAGACACAAGGTTATGACAAAAACACTCAATATCCAAACTCAAGAAGAAATATTTTTAAACATTTTAAAAGGAAAAAATCAAATGGATCTACAAGTAATCTTCATTCTGATACTACTCACGTTTCACCCAGAACAGTAAGAATATTTTAATATTATTTCGATCTTACACAGTGGCGGTGCAAACTTTTAAAATCTGGGGGAGCAAGAAATATATGAGAGGGGCACCACTTTTTTTATCGTTATAAATATTAATGAAAATATGATGATTTTGAATTTTGAAAAGATGAAGGCCGTAAGCGACTCTTTGAATAGCTTCCATCTTTCACAATTCTAAATATTCCCAAAATGGACGAGCCAGTTAGCTTTTTCTAAAATTTTAATATTCTTCCAAGCATATCTGAAGGGTCCAGAGGAATTTTATATGTGTTTATGCACTTTATTCGAGATGTGTGTCTACGAAAGAATGCAATTCGTCGGAGAATCTTCATTACTAATTTCACTTGCAGGCTTCACACCCTGTCACTACGTTTATGTCGAACTGTCATGTCAATGTCAGTACTATGTCACCGTTAATGATGGTGAAAAGTTCAGCATCGCTGTTGTTGTCTATATCAACATTTTAAACATTTCTTTTAATAATTATATTTACCACCTCATTAATAATATTCCTAGTTACTTTTCCAGAAAAATGCGATGTTATTAAAAAATGTAAATAAAGTTATTATTATTATTATTATTATTAATTATACAGGGTGGCCCCCAAAAGTCGCGCAACCATTTAAAAACTGAATTACTTTTTTATTTCTTTTTTAAATGAAATAAGGTTTTTGTATATGACAATATAACATTTAGATTTTTGTTTTGGTCTTATTATGGAAGACGATTTCACGCAAATGGCCCCCATTTTCCGCTTCGCAAGCCATTTCCAGTACTTTCCGTCCATTGCTCGTATTTCTGTTCGAATGTTTTCTTCAGCTCCTGGATATTTTGGGGTTTAGTTCAGTAAAAACAATTCTTTAGGTAGTCCTAAAGAAAAAAAATTCGAGCGGTTAGATATGGAAAATTCCCTGGCCAGTTGAAATCGACCTTTCTTGAAATTAATCGTTCTTCAAAAATGTCCTTCTGGAGCTGCATAGTCTGTCTCGCGGTATGGGTAGTTGCTCCATTTTGCTGTCAGCAAACCTCAGGAGTGTCCTGAACAGCTGGACGGACAAAATTCTCTAACATTTCGCAGTATCGGGCCCCAGTCATCGTTACTGAATTACCTCTCCCGTCCTCGAAGAAGTTTGCTGAACACGAGACCTGATTTTCGGTGTTCGTATGAAACATGGTCTCCCGATTCGTGGCAAGTCGATTACAGAACCCTGTTGTTGGAAACGATGAATTAGACGGATTATCGCCGATTTAGAGGGCGGATTCCTCACTTGATAATGACGCATGTATGCTCTCTGTGTGAGTACAATAGATCGCCGATTTTCAAAATAAAATACTACGATTTTGGTTATTTTCTGTGTGCTAAATCTCTCCATAACGAATCTCCAAGGGTTGAAATGTTTATCTGAAAGGAAAAAAAGAAAATTGTTATGAAGGAAGATTGTTATGAATTTTTCCTATGGTAGCACGGCTTTTGACCCATCTGTATAATAAATAGTTGAATATTAACCTTCGATATTTTAATTATGTAAATTTTTAGCGTCTTCCTGCTGGATATTTTCAAATACAACCTCCTACAGAATATCATTTATATAACCATTCCTCAACATACGACACTAAAAACAGAATTTCTAATTCTAAAACAGAACAAAGATGTCACAGTAGAAGAAGTTCTAACAGCAGCACTAATGATGAAACTCTTGCTATATGGATGAACTACAAACCATATACCAAATCTTCAAATACTGCTGAGCTTAAGATTTCTTCACATGAAGAGCATGTATTAAAAGGATTAGGATGAAGATAAAATAAGAAGAAAAGATATATTTTTTACATTAGAATGTATATTTTTATATATGTATTAATTTTATTAATTATATATTTTTATATAGTCAAATATTCAACAAATTCGTCCTAAATATTTTTCAATGAACACCTAAAATTTGTTTATTCATACGCTTTTTTTTAAATACATTTTTATTGATAAGTAACCACGTACAACAATTCGAGAACTTGCACAAAAGAAGTCCTAAATATTCAGTAAGCTTTTCGACAATCGTTTCTATGGTATCCTGTTGAAAGTTACGATTTCAAGTTTAACAGTGTCGTGTCGCTCTTGAGAGGAGACCTAGGAACGTATCCTCTTTGAAAAGTGATATTGTTTTTTGACATTTGTACTTCTTTACATAAGTTTGAATATATTTGTAGGTTAGTGTGATTTAAAATGTGTTTTTTATATAGAAATATATATTTTGGACAAGATTTACAATATCCCACTTCAAACTCTATACAGATGACAGCACATAACGACTACACCAAATAATTAAAAAATTATCAGTGGCTCTAAAACAATGGTTTCTGGAAGCGAACTACCCATCTACACTATCTTAGGTTAGGTTAGTAAGTGTTTGGTTAGAAGAAGCCGAGCGAAGCGAGCTACCCATCTTCTAGTTTAATGACATAAATAAAAGTTCTGTACAGTCCCACCTGTTTAGAATCTCTGTATATTGAACAAATTACGTTTGTGTGACGAATGCACAGTGTGCAGTGGGATGTTGTAAATCTTCACCTATATTTTTGTTGCTTTTTACGTAAAATGTTTTAATTATGGCGCACCCAGGAATTCGGGGGGGGGGGCGTAAGACAAAATTATTTAAATTTTTCTCATTTCTAAAAAAGTGATTATCTAAAAAAAAGCTCCTCGATTCTGAAATACAAGTGATGACAAAAAAAAGGCCTCATCTCTTTTTAAATACATATATTTACCTAAGTCCATAGTGTTAAAAAATTTGGTATTTCCCTCTTTATTGGGGGGGGGGGAAGGCTATAGTAACAAGTTTGTAAATAGAATGTAAGAATAAGTCTTATAGAATAATAAAAGCTATTGTTAGTAATTTTATTTGTGTGTATTTTTAAATACTCTGTATATCTTAAAATCAAGTTTATATGCGAAAGAATGCAATTCGTCGAAGAATCCCCATTACTAATTTCACGTGCAGGCTTCACACTCTGTCACTACGTTTATTTCGAACTGTTAAAGATGGTGAAAAGTTCTATTGTATTCTATTATATTGTTAGTAATTTTATTTGTGTGTATTTTTAAATACTCTGTATATCTTAAAATCAAGTTTATAAAACAAAAACATAAAAATAAAATTTTAAACTCCGTAAAAAAATTTGTAAAGGTTTTCTAAGTTTAAGAATCTCTGAGGATATTCTAAAGAGTTTCTTTTTGGTCCCGTGTGTATTTTTGTTACTTTTTACCGCGGCTTTAATTAGTTAGGACGCAAATTAACTTGGAAAGGTGCCCCGTACAAAACAGAGGGCAGTGGTTTGTTTAGAACACAGCAGCATTTAATGAAAATCGGGTTTACTAGCTACGGCGTTAATTCACACAACATTCATGCTATCTTTCTCAGCGGTCATATTTTATACCGGATATTTAAGAATTATTTCTCTAATCACTCATTTGTTGAGAACAGAGTTTTTGCTTCAACCTGTTACCTCTACTTATACTCTTGCATTAAAGGGCTCTTCTCCATCCGTTTCCTTCTATACAGATCATTTCTTGACGCGGTGCAGAATTCGATTTTGAATAAATAGTTTGTTTTTTTTTTATATCCATCTATTTCTGCAACGAGGCTAATCGCCGATGCCACAGGGCGAGTTCCTACACCTGGATGAGGGGTGAATGATTGTGAAAATGGGAAAATTGTTAACATATTGTCACAATTATGGTATAATTGTGTTCTTATGTCTCAATTCCTTGACCGGTCTTTAGGTCAAGGTTGCTTACTTACGGTTTTGGGAATTATAGAATGTGCAGAGTGTTGCGTGTTTGTCAACATAAGTTTTGAACTACATTCTAATGTGTTGATAAACATTATTCAATTGTGCTGACTATGGTCTTTAATTGCTGCCAACAATTACACAAATGAATAATGTTTCCAAAACAATTGAGGTAGGACCTGACGTCATAGTGTCCTGGTTAACAGTTATAAAATGGTCTTAGGGAATAGATTCATGGTTATTCTTGGCAGTCAAGTAGTAGTCATTCTTGTGAGCACGCTGCCCAAGGACCAGCCCAGTTGTTGAAGTCAGCGTTGTTGAAGACCGAGACGAGATGTGTGTTGTCTACAGGGCTTCTCCACGTGTTCGCCTCGTGCGGATGCCTGGGGTGGTTCGACCAATCCTGGAGAAGCCGAGGCAAGAATGAGACTAACATCAACGTGCTCACAGGCTTGACCCCCCCACAATACGTCGTTTATACGTATTTTTGTCAAATTACAAATGACGACCCCTTCCCCTAGAGCTCCAAAAAGTGCTCATTAGGGTTATTACTTGTATTTTAGAAGTGAGAACCCTTTTTTTAAGTCATCACTTATATTTTAGAAGTGAGGACCTTTTTTTAGATCATCACTTGTACTTTAGAAGTGAGGACCCTTTTTTTAGGTCATCACTTATATTTTGGAAGTGGGGAAATTTTTTTTTAGATCAACACCTGCATTTTGACAAATAAAGTGTATTTGACCAGCACTTATTTCCGAGTAATTTCCCAATTCCTAACCTTTAAAACAATTCCATCTTCTGAGCCCGCCCCCCAGAAAAATTTCTGGGATCGCGCCTGCATACAGTGAATACAGACAGACAAACGAACAAATTTATATAGATTTGTATAAAATTTGATACAAAAATTTGAACAAATTATGCACGTACCCATATAATAATCTGAAATATTTCTCAGCAGGTACTATCTTAAAATTGTCGTGGTTAACCACTATTTAAATAGTTTGTCGTTTTTTAGAAATATTATCACAATTTCCGTTCTGTAATAGAATTTTAAGTATGATATGTAAAACCTTAACTAACCAAAGAGATTACAATTTAAATATATTGCATAATTTTTAGTTAATAGTAGTGACGTAGATAAAAATTTCGGGCTCCCCCCGGCAATCTGATCCACAACCAGCGATGGACTAAGACAGTGATGGTGAATCTTTTAAGCTCGGCGTATCAAAATTTAGAAAAATCCTAGCTTAACCCGGGTGTCGTGTCACGTATAGAAATATCCATAATTGTGTGATATTTGCAGCCCTAGTAAAAAATAGATATATTTTTTTTATATTTATTTGTTAAAAAAGCAACAACAAATAATTCTTTACATTAGTGACTTTTTTGTTACTGAACTGTATTTGCTAAATCTTCAATTGAAGGTTGGTATTTCGTGCACTTCAAGCCCAAGCAAGCGCTATTAACTTCGTCTGTCAATCGGTTTCTTTTAAGCCGCATTCAGACCTCTTTAAATTAATAAGTTACAGACTGTTCATTGTGTTGCTCTGAGATATGCTTTAATGCATTCTTTTAATTCTGCATGTTCCGTTCACATCTGTTATAAATTAGTACGAATAGCCCTCCATCTGTGAATTTTGAAACCAACTATTTAGCTTCGTAAAATATTTTATATGTATTATCGTTCTTATAATTCTGTTGTCTTAGATTTTAACTACCTAATTACCTAAATTGATGATATTTACTGTCCGTCTTTGTAATTTTGAGCAAGATTTGTTAATGATGACATTATGTTAGGTTATGTAAAGGCATTCGATAACTACGGTGTCAGTATAGACTGCCATAGCCAATGTGTTTTTATGTCTGTCTCATTAAAACATTTCACTAGCTGTAAGTTTAGAAAATTATGCACAATCCACAACAAACAACGTATTAAATTTGGAGGTCTGAACGGTTTCACGTCTTATCATATGACAAACTTTCTGGTGACAATGAATAGTCCATAAGCTACAGTGCATAAGCTATTGATTTAAGAGCTCTGAATGCAGCTTTACTGGTTTTTAATATTATTTAACGCCATGAATAAGATCTTACAAAAATACGCAAAAGTAACAATTGTGAATAAAGCTATCGCTAGATTTTTCATAGTGCTAAAAGTGTCCGATAATCGCACACAAATTTTCTGTTCGTAATGGCACTCTTTTTCATTCGCCAAACGGTTTCTTTCCAGATTCTCAAGTCGACAAACCCTTAAGATCAGATGTGTTCACTGTTCTTGACCGAAGACCGTCCGTAAACGATGCGTGTCTTGGCCCAAAATGTCTTGGCAAAAAAAGGTTCTCACCTCTCAAAATCCAAATGACGAACAAAAAAAAAAAGTCCTCACTTCCCAAAATCTAAGTGATGAGCAAAAAAAAAGGTCCTCATCTTCGCAATGGCGCTCCTTAGTCAAGTCCCTCAACGCCCTTTTCCTTAGTGCGCTACTAACACGTTTATAAAATAGCAAATTAGAAAAATTTCCTTATTACCCCCAAAAATTTAATTTTTACTCCATTTGGGGTAATTTACCCCGGTTCCCCGACCGCTGCTATAGATAATTTGACCGAAGTGTTCTACTGTTTTAAGCTCAGAGTGTTGGTTGTTTGGTAGTTGCATTGTTCGCTCTAATGATAACATGTAGTCGATACACTAGGTGGGTTTGGGAAGTAAGCTCGGAGTGCTCCGAGTCACACTGTATAATTCCAGAGCGTTCGAGAAAAGGCCTTCGTTTCTTCGAGCAGTCCGAGTGCGGTTTAACTTCAGACTGCTCGAGAGTTATCCGAGTCACTACTCCGAGTATTGACTCGGATCACTCCGAGCTTGCTTCCCGAACCCGCCTACTATACTCTGTTCGTAATCAAGAAGTAGTAATCATGCAATGTTCACGTGATAATTTTGTCGAATTCTCGTCGTTCGTTGGCTGTTGAGCACTTAATGTAATGCGACAGCCAATATAGTAGCAATTACAATCTTCCACGTAATTTTATTACCATTTCTGCATTTCAACAGGGTAGGGTGACCATTCGTTCCGCATTTTAACATTTTGTCCCGCATTTGGATTTGGGATGTGAGGACCTTTTTTTTGCTCTTCACTTGGATTTGGGAGGTGAAGACCTTTTTTTTGCTCTTCACTTGGATTTTGGGAGATGAGGACATTTTTTTTTTGCTCTTCACTTGGATTTGGGAGGTTGGGAGGTGAGGACCTTTTTTTTGCTCTTCACTTGGATTTGGGAGATGAGGACCTTTTTGCTTCTTTTGCTCCGTCCCGCATTGCCTTCTTAAGAAAATGGTCACCCTACAACAGGGTATATATAATAAAATCCACTTGTGCCACTATCGCATAAATTTGTCGGCCTTGGTGGCGTAGAGATAGTGATCCTGTTTCTTGAGCCAAATGTCCTGAGTATGAATCCTGGTTAGGCCATGGATGTTTATGAGCCACAGTATATTTGGAAGTTACTTGCAGTAGCCCTGTCGTTAACGTTGATATTTCTGCAAACTGAGTCTAGCCGAACTTAAAAACTTAAACCTTGCCTAACTAGTATAACCTAAACCTAGTGCAACAGTGTTAAATAAAGAAAATGTGTGGGCAAGTACATTATAATGTAGTATCCGTGCATTACCGTACAGTAGAAAGCTTCACCACACACCGATGTTTAATTAATCAACTCGGGAGTTGCTTGCTTGGTTTATTAACAGCATTGATCATTGCTGTATTCAGAGTGCTCGCTTAGCGCGTGTTGCTCTGCCATCCTCCTACTCCTCCCTCCCTAGCCGCCCAACCCACCACTAATCGGCTGCAACATCAAACCACCGACGTGTCTGTACCTCTTTGTCCTAACGTCACTATTGTCAGCATGTATGGTTTTGTTTAAATAAATTGAAATTACATTAGCGTGCTTTTCATTACGTGAAGTTGAAAAAGAAGGTTGTAAAGTAAAGTAATTCAATAGATGAACATTGTTTTTAATTTGTTAGGAAAATAATTTATTTGGAATTGTAACTGGCAGTTGCTCCAGCAATTTTAAACTAGAAAAATTGATGTGAAGTGTGAATTTTCATACATTTCAGGGTTTTGTTGGTATTTAATAAGTGCCAGAAGCCAAACAATACTGGATGTCTAAGAATATTTGTTGTATAATCACATCAAAATCATTTTACCTTTGCCAAAAATCCCAGCGTTTTTTTTCTGCATTTGCTTCGTATTCAAGTCAATTAGATTAATAAGAAATATATTGATAAATGGCTTAATTTTTTTCAATTTCAGAAACGTATTTCTCATTATTAACAATGTATTATTATAAGTACTTACTATAAATGATTTATTCCTCTTTGATACCTTAAAAACAAAAGCTTGAATCACACTCTACAATGTAGAGTGTAGTGTGGCGTTCATAGAGTCTATACAGAGGAGTCTATACATATACGGTTCTCAGCTGCTCAGCAGTTAAAAAAATATATACGAGGGATGTTTCCTAAATTCTGGGAATTGTGCTATAATTAAATTACGCAGAACTTATAGGCAATGTTATTGGTGCCAGACAAGTCTTGACATGTTTATGCAACTAACTAGTGCAATATTGTTCAGTCTGATTTAGTTGTTCGACTGATATAGACGCGTTTTCATAGCACTGTTTTTGTAACCATGGAGAACGCAGTAAAATCTCAAAGAGCAATAATTTTCTTTTTGTGGAAAGAAGGTGCGAAAGCATCAGAAATTATTCAGCGTCTGCAAGGAGTATTTGGTGAGTTTGCAGAATCCAAAAGTACTGTTAATCGGTGGATCGATCGTTTTAAAACCGGTAGAACATTAGAAGACGATCCACGCAGTGGGCGCCCAAGCATGTCGGTAAATGAAAGAAACATTACTGCCGTCGAAGACCTACTGAAAGAGGACAGGCGAATGACTATTCGTCAAATTAGTGTGCGCCTAGGGATAGGTACACGACAAGTTCATGACATATTTCATGATTGTTTGGGCGTTAGCAAGGTTTCGCCGCGCTGGGTGCCAAGGCTGTTGGGACCAGAACAGAAACTCAATAGGTCTGATACTTGAGGACGGCTTAAAAAAAATAGTTTATCGTTGGGATAAATGTATTCAGATAAATGGAGATTATGTTGAAAAACTACATTGTAATATTGACGAAAATTAAAAAAATAATAAAAATTATAGCTAAATTCCCAGAACTTTGGAAACATCCCTCGTATATATATATATATATATATATATATATATATTTGTTTCAAAAAAAGCACTATCTTAGCCATAAATACAAAAAATCTATAAAATTATTAGCCATTATTTAGCCATGAATTAAAAAAATAATTAATTTTGTCAAAAACACTGCAATATTTTTCAAAAACGCAATCTGATCAAAAATTCCTCTCGTACGTTTCCGGTTCAGATCAATGTACATTACCTATAATTTTTTCAGATTTTTATTTTAACCACTTTGGCTTAACTCAACAATAATGCATAGATTCGCTTCGTTCAACTTTTGGTAATGAAGCACCATCAGAAAAGACTGTTTACAATTGGTTTGGAGAATTTCGTCGTGGTCGTGCGTCCGTCAGTGATTAATTTCGTGAAGGTCGACTAAAATCGGTTGTGATTCAAAAAAACATCGATGCTGTGCGCATAATGATTGAAGAAGATCGGCATGTGACTTACCGTGAGATAGAAGCATCCTTTGGCATATCGCAGACTGCCATACATTCGATTTTGCATGAACATTTAGCTATGAAATAGATCTGTTCCCGATGGATTCAGCATAATTTGACTGAAGCACAAAAAAATTAGCTTGGATTTCTCATTCTGTCAGTGAACGATAAATTTACAATAATTTATTTGAAGGGAAGAAACTGATTAACAAATTTGAAAAAATTTCAATAAAAACAAAACAAAAACATTCGTAGATAAAAGAAAAATATGAATAATCTTTTAAATTAAAACAAACAAAAAGAGTTTTACAGCATTCGTATTTGGAATAATATCAAAGAAAAATAACCCTTATATCTTATGAAAATAAAGTCGGAAAAACATAAAAAAATCTTATATTCAACTATTCGCACAGGCTGCATTAGCCAAACAAGCAGCGTATAATATAACTAATGGATGACAACGCTGATTGAAAAATTTCACAAAACACAAAACGGACTAAACGGGACGAAAGATGGTAAGTTAAGGGGGGTGAAGGGTGGTTTACAGACCCTCAAAGAAATTCAGAACATCACAAAAAATAATCAACTAATAAAAACAGGGAGCTTTATCATTGAACCGAACAAAGTAGCTCGCTTTATTAAGAGTTATTGTGGAAAATTCTGCAATTACTGAATGTCCAAATATTACAAAAATCTACTCTCACAGAAGAATTATTATTTACAAAAATTACTACCTTTGTTTCACATAAAGTCTGTTCAAGAAAAATATAAAATGACGTCACACTTGATTAGTTTAAATCCCAATGTTAGAATGTAATGTAACTTATATTACACAGTTGTTACATTTGGGTTCCATAGGTTGGTAGCTCTTCCTGCTTTGTCACATCTTTTTTTCCCGTCGTAGGGACCTGCGGTTGGAACTTTTGAAATCCCGAGATCCTAAAGGGTCTCAGGACATATTATTATTATTTTGTAGCGCTAGCCTTAAGTATCATTCACAGCTCATGTTTTAATAGATAGTACGTAATTCATAGTGTTAATGTTAACGCATAACAATGTTAGTTCTACACAAATCCGTATAAGCATTCATAGCTCCAATTTAGTGGATAAGCGTAAGAAAATATTTAACGCATAATGTTAAAAGTTTGTATACCTCAAACTTCTGACATTAACATTAACATTAAAACACTGACAACTGTCGAAATGAAGGAATATATTATACTTGAAATTCGAATTAAGACTTGTGGATGCAGCTTGTGATATAATTATTAATAAAAATGTTGAAACTAATATTGAAAAATAAATGTGAAGTGAAAAATTTTACATATATCAGGGTTTCGCAGGTATACAGTGATACACAAAATAGACGGAAATTTTTGAAAATTTGGAAATTCTAAAATGACTTGTGGTGGCAGTTTATGATGTACTAATTAGTAAATGTATTGAATCTAATAAAAGTTGATGTGAAGTGTGAATTTTCACATATTTTAGTGTTTTTCAGGTATCTAGTACCCAAGTTAAAGCAGCTATCTATATGTGTAGAACATTATTTTTTTTTTGCGGTAATCAAGTCAAAATCAACAATATTTTGAAAATAATGTACCGTTTGTTATTCTATGTACTAAGAGCTTTTCCTTAAAATACTACATGAACTTTTAAAATAAAATATGTACTTTTTCAACAATAAAAAAATTAATCTGACAAAAATTCCTTTTGAACTATTTTGGTTTCCATCAATGTGCATTATTGAGATTTTTTTCAGATTTTTAGACCAACACTTCTGGGAAACAGGGTGGAAACAAAAGTTAACTTTTTTTTGTGAAATCAAAAAGTTAGGTTCAGAAACATTATAATTATTTTATTTAATAATTAACTTAATAAATATTATTTTGGTTCTTTTTAGAAGTATATTTAATATAAAAACAATATATATATATATATTTAATAACAAGATATTTTTATTATAAATTGTTTAGTAATTTCTATTGCGTGTAGATGGCAGCTAGATCAATTTATCTATTAAAACATTAGCTATGAATGGTACTAAAGTTTTGTGCTTAGCCACTAACATTATCCATTAACATTATGCACTATGAATTACGTACTATCTATTAAAACATGAGCTGTGAATGATACTTTATGTTTGTGCAAAATAGAATATCAGACAGTTGGGTATGCTGGGTAAACGAATTTTTTCTCTGCGTAGCAGGCATTTGTTAATTGTATAAAAAATGATGTTATGTTTAATAACCATTGGTTTAAGCAATTAATGCTTCACTAATACTTGAATTTGTACTATGGACAGACTGGAAAAATGGTTGTACTATATCTTCTTTTTGTTTTTTCTTTTATGTTATATCTTTCTTTATAAGTTATGCAATTATTCTGTTTGTTTTGTTTGTTATTACTTGTATATTATATTTATATTGTTTTTGGCCCAGGTGCCGTTAAATAAATGGTAATAATAATAATAATTAGACAATCCGCCAACAATACATTTTTTGTGAAATTTTAAATTTTTCTATTTTTATTTTTTGAAATTTTTAAAAATCCAAACTTAAGAACAATAAAATATAGGGACGTGCGGTTTAAATTTTTGAAATCTACAGACTTTTTTCTACCTAGATAAAAAAAGAGCTACTTAATTAACGCCTTTTTGATTCATGTGGTTTTGAAAATTTGTAAATATTTCATTTTTGAAAGACCGTATCTCAAAATCTACAAGAGATACGGTCATTTCAACGTGTGGTTGAAATTGTTGATATCCTGAGGTCCTTAGGACTCATTTTGAAGCAAAACCCAAACAAAAAAAATCTTGTGAAATTTTGAATTTGTCTACATTGTTTTTTGAAGTTTCAAAAAATTCTAACTTAAAAATAATATAGTATTAAGAACAGCAATTTTAATCTTCGTATATTATTTAGTCTAAAAAAAATTGGGGCCTTAATAGCCCAAATTTTGCAATAAATACGAATTGTCAAAAAAACCTTTGAAAATGATAAAAAAAAATTCTCTCTGATATTCTTCAAAATGTGTATACTTATATATTTTGAGTCGTAGATCTCAAAAATAGTTTCCATTACAAGCTACGGTTTACCGTTTTTGAATAAATGCAAAAAAAATCTGCTGGCACCACAGGACCGACCGTCATCACAAAGTACTTGCATAAAATACATTCGAGCAGCAGAGTAGAAATAACTTAACCTAATATTTTCTAACAGAGATATTATTTACCATGACCATGGAAACGTTACATATAAGTATGAAAAAATAGGTAATTAGAAAAAAAAAATCTTTTTTTTTTTGTTTTATCAAAAAATGTCTCAAATTAAAGTTGTTAGTTTTGCTTTTATAGCAACTTTTGTTAAATAAATTTTTTCGAAATATTTTTCTATTGGTAAATATTTGCAATTAAAATCGACACGAGTAAACTCCCATTTCTAGTCAACCGATTTTTACCAAAAGTTGATCAACTCGTGCCGTCAAAAGCGCTTAAATATGAAGTTTCATAAAAATCCTTTTAGTCGAATTTGCTTTGCACGTGTTCATATACAGACAGACAGACAGACAGATAGACGGACAGACAGACCGACAGACATGCTAAAAATAGTCAAAACGTTATGTAGGGACCTCAATTCGTGGAGATCCATCGAAATCTCGAAATGTCAAAATCGGTATGATCACAATACCTCCCTTATATATGTTGGCGGTCGGTAAAAAACGAGAGAAAATGACCATATTTCAAAAAATACATATATGAGAGCGCTCTAAATATATTTTTTAGACCCACCATAAAACTGGTCCATACAAATTCAAAAAAAAAAAAAAGAAAAATGAGTAAGAAAATATAGTAGAACAATGATAGTCACTCACGCATACCTGGTGAGGTATGCTAGGTATTTAATATATATTCTAGTAATTTAAATGGGCTGTATTAGGCGCAAATAGCCATCGTTGCTGTACATAAAAAAAAATCACATTGTTTTTTATTTTAAGATTAAAATACGAAATATTAACAATAAAACATACAAATGTCATTGTCCTTAAAAATCTCTCATTGTCTTAACAACAACATTTCCGAAAAAATACAAAAAGTATTACGAACAAAGGTAGTGTTATACAGAAGAAGGGTAACGAGTACAGTGTGTAGAGTAATGCAGTCATGCAGTTATCGTTCAGAATGTCGCCTCGTGCCTCGTTCCTCGCGCCTCTCGTTCTCTGCCAGACTGGCTCTGCGACCTGTGACCCGCTCATAACAATAATGAGAAACATCATCACATCTGCATCTGCGGGCGAGGTGGAGGTTATATGCCCCGGATCACGGTTACATGCCGGCAGACAATGATACACCGTGTCTCACCGCGCCACTGCCAACAAATCGCTCTCAACTTCTCACCTCCGGTATATAGGCACGGCGGTGGTACAGCCGTGTCATGTGGGTTGCATATATCTCAATACGCTATCGAGAATTTTATTGCATCTTAATTTTATTGTTTCTTCGGTTTAAGCATACGCACTGCGAAACTGCAGCTCTTAAGCGTGTTCTACATTATACAATTCTCATCAAATTTTCATACTTATTTCTTTGACTAGAACTTGTACTAGAAATAAATCAGTGAAATTGTACAGTGTAGAACACGGTATGTAGTCAAGGTCAACTTTATTCAAAACTAGATTTGATCCAACTATTCTTGAAAACACATCCAACTTGGAACTCGGTGCATGCGCAGTAGGCAGTTTTAACAATAGTACCAACATTAAAATTACGCTTGTAAATATTTTGTATTACCACGTGTTTAATAGTGTTTTGTTGATCATTGGTTTGAATAAGCGAATATATAAATTGTGTTTTGTACGTAAATCAGTAATTTTACAAATCTAATAGCTAGGTTATAAACATTTGACAAGATATGAATTATATTTTTATGTTGGTACTTTAAATGAACTGAAACACGTGTAAGTATTTCATTCTCTACCAAAAAATTGAAAAATGAATTGTATTAAAACTTTGACAACTTCTAGTTCAAAGAAAAAAGTTTAGAAAATTGATGAATAAAGTATAATGTAGAACACGCTTTATGCTTGGTTTATATACGGAACAAGAATAAGGAATAGGAAATAAGAATAGTACACAAGAATAAAAAATATTAAACCGTTTATATAGGACATAACATTTCGTCGCTGGGCCTGCGTACTTGCGTTGGCCTGTGTTTAACGTTTGTCACTTGACAGGTTCTGATTCATAAAACCTTTTAAAAAAATTCGTTTATTACCGTTAAAAACATTTTATTGTTGTTTACAACCCTCTGATCACAACTGAAAAACATCTGTTGACCAAACTTTATTACGGCAGACATTTTGATTGCTGTGCGCAGGCTTATCGTGTCTTATTCTTGAAATAAGAATAAAATATTGAATGTTACCAACTATTCTTATGTTTAAGTTAAATTTCATTCCTACATAAACCGATATACGGCGCAGCCATGTTTTAACATCTTGTGTACTATTCTTATTTCCTATTCCTTATTCTTGTTCCGTATATAAACCAAGCATTACTTGAAAATAATAATAAAAACTATCTTTTTTTGAACTGAAAATGCATTTAACATAGTAATTGTGGTGTGAAAATGCTTTTTTTTAAATATATTTTGAACATTGAATGCTATTGTTTCATAAATATTTCCAAGTTTCCTTTGAATAAGTCTACGTCGCGCTGCTTATATCCTAGCTATACTGGTGGGGATTGGAGCTAGAATGCTTTCAGCGTCACAATAACAGTGATCAAAGTACTATGAAATTATTGAATGTATTTATTTAAGTCGTAACGAAATCGCTATACCTATATTATCTCTAAAAATTTATTGTTTAGGTAGGTATTAATAATAAGTATTTTCTAACTTTTTCTTTTAAATTTATATAAGTATCTTAGCTTAACAAATACGTTTCGTATTTTAGATTATACAACTACGTTTAAAAAATTGAATACTGTCAAATCATTTTTGGAAATTACATTTAACAGACGAACGTTAGAAGAAAAAATTAATATTAAAAAATTGGGGCGACACACACCTAATTTAAATATTTCGGAAAGTGCAAAAAGCAAAAATTATAATTATAAGAGGCAATTCAACAGAGTTTTATGTGATAAAACGTCGTGATAAAACGTCGTAAGCATTTTATGAGCACTCTTTATTTTTGATAATATGTTACATTTTACTTTTGTTTCACCATCGTTAAATAAATTTATTCAACGAATAAAGTTGACAATATCGCATCATTCTATTGACAGCAACGTTAATTTCTTCATTAATAGTTTAAAACCGATGCGATATTGTCAACTTTATTTGTTAAATAAATTTATTCAACGATGGTAAAATGGCCAAATGAGTATTTATTTAGAACCTAACCATTAATTTATTTTAATACTGGGTAAGTATAAGGTATATATACATATGTTACATTTGAAATACTAGAGAGTGGGTATAATATAAGTATTGGTCCGTCAGAAATAAATCTTGCAACTAATGCGATTATTTTGCACTTTACCGCTGCTAGGCCGGCAACTGATACATCAATGGGCCAGCTAACGGCCACGGGGACACCGGGGTACTGGCCCATTACTTTCAATTAGAGATGGGTCGTTCATGAACGAACCGGCTCACTGAGCCAGCTCAGTACACTGACCGAAGTGACACGGTTCACCAAATTGAAATGAGCCGGCTCACGGCTCATTGTATAGTTTCAAGTTTCAAGAATACGATAGGTCGGGCGATTGTGAACAGTGACCGGAGTGATCCGGATCTGGGTCGATGTCATGTTGAACTTCGCGAGAACTTGGCTTGTAATGTATTATCATAAAGTGTATTTTGTCATCAATTTGTAGGGCAGTTTATTTGAAACTAATCGGCTTAGTCTGTATTTTCTTACAACCATACTATATAAAAATATTAAAAATATTGCCCAAATCCCAGATGTCCGATTTATAAGGGCAATAAACATCGCCATAAACTTAACACATCTGGTTTAAAATACAGTAGCTACATAAAGTGAATTGTTTGTTTCAAAAATGTTAGATAAGAGTCGGGGCTAAACGACGTTCTACCTACGACCGAACGACCGGCAACTGACTGACCTGTGTCTCGGGATCATGTTTAAAAGAACCGGCTCTAATACCCTTTTCACACTAGATCTTTAAGACGATTGAACTTAAACTTCATCGATGTTTAATATCGGTTTGCTTTCACACTTGATGTTTAATTTGAAGAAGAAATCTCCATGTAAAGCTAGTATGTATTGCCAACATAATTTCATATCGTTTGAATTTATTCTGTCATTATTTTGTATATCGAGGTTAGGAGAAGTTTATTTTTTATATTTATTTAAATAATAACGCAAATAATCTTCTCATAACCTCGATATATAAAATGATAACAGCTGAACATAGATAAAAGAAGAGAAGCACAAATTCAAGGAGTATTTTTTTATAATGGGAATTAAGTTGGCAATGCGGGCGAAGTTTAAGACGCAGATCTCTGTCTTAAACATCGGTCGTGTTTAGACGAGGCCGTACGGTTTCACATTAGCGTTTAAAGATCCATTCACTTAAACATCCGATCTTAAAGATCTAGTGTGAAAAGGGTATAAGCAAGAGTCGGTTCTAACCGACGTTCTACCTACGACCGAACGACCGACCGACCTGTGTCTCGGGATCATGTTTACAAGAACCGGCTCTAAGCAAGAGTCGGCACTAAGCGACGTTCTACCTACGACCGAACGACCGGCAACTGACTGACGTGTGTCTCGGGATCATGTTTAAAAGAACCGGCTCTAAGCAAGAGTCGGTTCTAAGCGACGTTCTACCTACGACCGAACGACCGACCGACCTGTGTCTCGGGATCATGTTTACAGTTCATATATTGCAAGAACCGGCTCTAAGCAAGAGCCGACTGTAAACGACGTCCTACCTACGACCGAACGACCGACCGACCTGTGTCATGGGATCATATTTACAGTTCATATATTGCAAGAACCGGCTCTAAGCAAGAACCGGCTCTAAGCGACTTTCTACCTACGAACTAACGATCGTCCTGTGTTTTGGAAACATGTTTACTTAACCGGATCACTGAGCCGGATCAATGAACCGGCTCAACAAACTGAACGACCTCCACTGATCCGGTTCCGCAAACTGAGCCGAAATTCCCATCTCTACTTTCAATGCCGGGGAGTATGTGCTTCAACAGTACTGGCCCGTATAAAAATGTTTGCTGGAACAATTTATGAGAATGTCGTGCCAACAGTTTTCCGCCTACATGTAAATGACACTTTAAATTCTTTATTTGTTGGCCAGTAAGTGAGTGTTACCATTCTATTTAATGGTTGTCAATGATGAATATATTATGACATTATGTTAATAATTTGTTCATTAAGGTATCCCAATCCTTATGAGACAAGTAAAATTGTCATAAATGCAAAAAAAAGAAGAAAAAACATAAGAAAGAAAAGAACTGCTTATATTGTGACATATTATATGATTGTAACAGATGCACACACAGAAACGCTCAGATACAAAGAAGTACACAAATGAAAAATAACCATGAGCTGTTGCAAATAGGAGGGGTTGTGCAGGCAGCAAATGAAAGAAGGGAATTGTAGGGATTGGGCGGAGCGCTTTGTGTAAGGGATCCAAACCCCAACCCCCTCGAACCCTTTCAAATATGAAGTAATGCATAATTTTCATTACGGATTCACTATATACAGCATTCATCCTTCATTCGTTTTTCCGGAACAATGGCAATATGCATGCCATTGCCTCTCTCTTCGCGTTACTCTCCTCTCTCTTCTTCTAACATGAGACGCTAAATCAACAGATTTATACGCGTACATTTTTTCATTTATCACGATAACTAAAATAAAAAGATAAAATTATTTACCATATTTTTATAAATACAAGAACTACAGCAGAGTTACGCAATTCCGATCAGGAGACAATACCGATTAATAGAGTTTTTCAGTATTTATTTATTTATTTATTTATTTATTTATTTATTTATTTATTTATTTATTTATTTATTTATTTATTTATTTATTTATTTATTTATTGGACTTAACACACACAGGACAAGCCCAGTAAAGTGTTATCTGTTAGATAGATAAATATTTATTATTAAGGCCCGGTCTTTCCACCTTCAGATAAAGTTCCAGGTAACTATCTGACAGATAAGGTTATTTATAACTTCATCTGCTGAATAAATGTCAATACCAGTCAGTGAATCCAATACGTCAGTCTCATTATCCGTTAGATAACTATCCGATAGATACATTTGTATAGAAAGAAGGGATAACATTTATTCAGCAGATGAAGTTATAAATAACCTTATCTGTCAGATAGTTACCTGGAACTTTATCTGAAGGTGGAAAGACCGGGCGTAAATATTATGTAGAGTAGATTCAAATAGAGTTGAGTACATCAATAAAAGTGTGTAGAAACCATTTTTCGTCTGGACGGGTCTAATTTACTTATAATAGGGGTGTTAGGTTTGTTACTCATAGCCGTAGAAGTTTTATATGAGTTAGGAGCTTCTAACGTGTATATATAAAATATCTAAAATTATTAGAATACATCTACAATCTAAAATCGTATTTTTTAATACAAATTATTTGTTAGTGAAAGACGACGTAAGTATAAAAATACATATTTGGTAATAGAACAGTAGGATAAGTTGAGGTTATGAAATTAATTTATGTTTTGATTTTAAAAACAGTGTTTTACAAAATGCAGAAGCAATTAGTGGGACGTAAAGGACAACTGCTTCATAGCCAGACCCGCGAAATTATTAATAATGTTATGCAGTTCATGAAGGAGGAAGTTAATCTGAAAAACTTCAAAATTCCTGTAACAAATTTCCAGGAACGAGTGATTACTGCAACTAGCATCTCTAAGAGTACATATGATCGATATAAATTTAATAATAAAATTAATTTTACTGCAATATATATTTTTTCCCGTTTGGTCGGCATATTTATTTTTTTATTTATAATTAATTTGCCTTCTGTCATTTATGACTGACATATTTATGTTAAACAGCATTTTATTTAAATTTTTTTCATTTATATTTTAATATATAGCTTTTAAATCGTTCCCTAACTAATTCAATAAAAAATATTATTTAACTGTCCCATTTGGTTTGAAAATATTTTATTTCTCTCCGCCACTGGCGTTATCTTGTTTGCGCAATTTTGTAACGGTCGTGTATCCTTCTCTATTTGAATTTACTCTACTACATTTTGCCTTACAGTAATTAACTTACACTTAATAATAATTATAATTTTTGCCTTTCGGCTTATAATCTACTCTCCTTCTCCTTTAGTTAATATCTTCATTGACTCCTTTCCTTAATTTCCTCCCTTCTGTTTTTCACTTCTTTCATCCATTCATACCCCTTTCCTGTTTCATCCAAAATTTCCTTTCTCGTTTCTGTTCTGTGTCGTATTTCTTCACATTCTTCCAACAAATGTTCCATTGTCTCCTTCCCTTCCCTGCACATTCTACATGTTCTTTCTTCCTCTTTCATCCAAAAATTATTGTCCCTCTCCTCATTTCCACCTCTAAATCTCGCTATCACTTTTTTCTTCTCTCTACTGCATTTTTCTGTCAAATACTGTGGTTTTCTCACCGTTCAGGTCTTTTCATATTTGTTATTATATCTTGATTCTCTTATTTTTGTATCTTGCTCCGTTTGTTGTATGTCGATCATTCGCTCTGTTACTTCGTGTCCCAATTCTTCTCCATTCATTCTTTGTAGTGTTACCGCTGTTGTTGAGCAGCCACAATTTTCGTACATTTCCTACCTTTCCTTTTCCCATCTTGATAGTGGCTTTCCTTGTTGATTCCGTTTTTCCATTTCCCTTCAGCATTCATAAAGAATTTCTTTTTCCGGGTGTTTAATTATATTTTCTTCATATTTTATGGCTTTTTTGACTGCCTCTATTTTTATTTTCTTCATTTTCGTCTCTTCCAGTATGTTGGTGTGTTCGTGTCTACTCCCAACATCCATTTTAAGTATTTTATTTGTTGTCTATCTCAGTATATAATACCCCAAATTCGAGTCACCTAGTTGTAGTATTAAGACGCCGATATATATTATGTGTATCAAGATAGAGGGACACGATTGTTCTAGAAAAGGCGACGTGTTAGCAAGCTGGGGAAAAATTTTGATGACCAAAATTTATCCAAAGAATTATATATATAAAAGCCCTAATTTCTGTGTGTACGTAACGCTAAGTTCCTTGGTGCTAGCGGGTGTTGCGGCAAGCGGGCGGCCACAAATTGAGTGGGGAAACGACGTACTCGACAAAGCTGACTTACCAGAGCTCTCAAATCAGTACGTTTGGTTACCTGATGAAAGGATGTTGTGTTAATTGATGTTACGCCCGCGGACTGACCGGTCCGATACTAATTTTGAAACGACACGCATTAAGCGGCTTTTTAGGATTTCCTAGGTATAATCAAGAAACGTTTTTGTTTTGCTAATATACGCAGAATCATGCAAATTTTAATAATTGATTCCTGTTTATATTGATTTTTATTCGTTACCAGTTTGCCAACGTTGTTGGCAAGGGGTCTGCTAGTTGAATAATAGTACTGAAATTATCCCGAATAAACCGGAAGTGAAGGATTTAAGGACAACTCTTAGTTTTTAAATGGAACGTATGTCATGTTGGTATCTTTGGATAGAGCTTTTAAATAGAAACAATTTTTACTTAATCATTTACGGTTGACGAAAAAATGTATTCTCTATAAAGACTTGGAAATAAATTATTTATATTTACAAGTGTTCAAAGCGCCTTCCATTTTGATTTAAACACTTTCGTGTTTTCTCATGAGTTATCTGTAGCTCAGAGCATAATAAAAAAAAATAACAAAAAATAATATTTTCATGCTTCGATCTTATATGACTTCGCGGCCCCCCGACGAAGTTTGCACGGCCCCCCGGTTAAGAAACGTTGGTCTAGTGTATTATTGCTGTAACCTTCGTATTAAGGGAAACATTGTTGAATAAAATATTATATTTTGAGAACTCATGTATTATTTTGTATGAAAATAACTGACAACTGTTTTTATTGAAAATGTATTTTAATTGTAAACTGCCCGTCATATTTTTGTCCCGTATTTTAACAATAAACAAATAATTAAAATCCAAACTACCCTAAAAAAATAAATGAAATATTGTCGAATACATATTTGTAAAACATAACATAAAAACAAAATAATAACACCATTGCCAACGTGTACAAATAATGTAGAGAATCTGGCCGTAGCATTGTGTGTTTTTTTTTTTTAATTTGCGCAGTGATTTTGCAGACTGGTAACTCTCGTATAGTAAGACAAGGGGTAACGAAGGGATATGGGGGGGATAGCAAACACAGGGCAGAATGAATGAAATCATATACTGCATAAACTCATCTAAACCAACATGGCTGTACCAAACATGAACAAAAGAACTGACAGAAAACACGAAATTAAAAATCTATTCAACCCAAATCAATCTTAATATTCGTTGGGCTGTTGTTTGCCGGGAACAACAGAATTTTACTGTGACGTCATTTGGAAATATGATGTTTAGAAATTAATTTCGATTTTATGATTGAATCCCGAGCAACGATATTAAATTGATGAAAATAGTCTGGAGAATATTTGAGTTTTCTTTTGGTGGGCGTTTTCATTTTCAAGAAGAATACAAGTTTATTTGTATTATGAATGTAAGAGTATTATAGAGAGCATTTTAATTTATTATATTTGAATTCAATGGAAATACTTTTGTAAAGAATATCAAATACTTTCTTTAAGTAATCTTCTGGGAACAATTATTTAATTCTTTAAGGTATCTTTATTTCTTTCAGTATCATCCACATTTCTATAACAAATATTTTAATCTCTAACATACTCTAGCACTTTTTTAATTTTATTTTCTTTTTCTTCTCGAGCGCGTCTACTTCTCAAGATCTTAACGCAGACTTCCACACCGGAACCTTCAGGGAGTCTCCCAAAAAGGTATCGTGATGCTCTGTATCAGTGTTTCTCAACCATTTTACAATCGCGGACCCTCTGTAATGTCTTTTGATGTTGGCGGAACCCTATTTAAAGCGCCCATGTTTACAGATGTATATAGGGTGTTTTTTTGAAACGCCGCATCTCGAATAACTCCTTTATTTTAAAAGATACAAAAAATTAAGGACTATAAAAAGAATTCTGCATCACTTCCGGTTTCAGCGGAAATTGTTTCAACTTTTTATCTAGCATAGGGAATCGGTACTTTATTTTTTTTCTTGAAAGTACATTAAATCATCTTTGCAAGGATATCAAAATATCATACTTTAATTTTAACCATTTCAAAATGGCGACCATTTATTTACAAATAATAAATAATATAAAAATTGTGGAAACTGAATTATAAAAAGATAAAACATTATGTAACTAGGAAAAACAATAAAACAAAATATGGCTAAAGTTAGTAATAAACTAAGGAAAATTTACAAATGTTCAATATGACCGTGGTTGGAAATTTTTCTGTTGTTTTTTTGTTTTTTAATTTATTCAAAAACGGTTAACCGTAGTTTGTAATGGAGATTATTTTTGATATTCAAAATACATAAGTATACACAGAATTGGTTGATAAATATAAATACTTAGGAGTTGTACTAGATAGGAAGTAAAAAAGGTAGTAAAAAAGATAGGAAAAAAAATAGGCTTTTTCAGCAGAGTTTCTTATAGGTATAGTTTAAGTAGATACACTAGATTATTAATATATAATACAATTATACTGCCACACTTTACATACTGTGCAACTGTCACTTTTATGTGCAATAAAACAGATATAGATAAGTTACAGAAATGTCAAAATAAGGCACTAATACCCTTTTCACACTAGAACTTTAAGATCGGATGTTAAAGTGAATGTGTCTTTAAACGCTAATGTAAAACCGTATGGCCTCGTCTAAATACAAGCGATGTTTATCTGCGTCTTAAACATCGTCCGCATTGCAAACATAATTTCTGTTATAAAAAAATACTCTTTGAATTTGTGCTGTCAACATTCTATATTATCATAAACAAGAATACTGTATTATATCGACGTTATAAGAAGTTTATACTTATTGTTATAATAAAATTATTTATTTTAATAATGTGTTTAATAAAATACAGAGCTACAATAATTGAGATAAAATGTATCGACTTACATGTTAATACAGGTGTAATATATTCTTTATTGTAGTGTCTTTATTGTAGAATGAAATGAAATATCCATATTTGTTTATAATAATTCAAAATGTGCGTCTGCGCAGACAGTTCAAAACTGGTAATTTCATGACGGTAACTTAAGGACAAAATTACTGTAGCTGATGACAGCACCGGAGATTTAAACATCAAGTGTGAAAACATACCGATGTTAAACATCGGTGAACTTTAAGTTCCCTCGTCTTAAAGATCTAGTGTGAAAAGGGTATTAGAGTAATATTAAAATGCGATAAGTATGCAAGTATTATGTCTATTATGTCAAGGCGATGAACTGGCTAGATATCAGTAGTTATGTTGAATTTAAACTATTAACATTTATTTATAAAATACTAAAAAATATGGTACCTGATTATCTAAGAATTAGAATTAAACAAAATAAAGATGTACATATGTACAACACAAGAAATAAGGAATATTTTTCCATAACCTGTGTTAGAAAGGAAGCAACTAAGACCAAAAAACCCTTATACCGTCATTTTGTCGTCTGTCTGTCTGTCTGTTCTGTAAAAATTGTAGCCAAACGCTAAACCTAGAGAGTTGAAATTTGGCATGCTTATACAACTCTTTGACCCGCACATAGGAAAAATTCTAAAACATCTAAAAAACATATCCCCCTAAAAATATAAACAAATATGTGCTCATCGAAAAAAATATATTTTTTTATAATTCTGAGTAGGGTATCAAATGAAAGCCCTTGGTACGTGGATTAAAGACCAAATTTTTAATTTTGCAAAATAAATTATTTTGAAGCGATTTTTGCCAAAATTGTGCAAAAAAAAATTGTCCCACACCCTGTAGCCCACATGGTTTAAACTAAAAATCTGAAAAAATTCTAAGTAATGTACATTGGTGTGAACCGGAATAGTACAACAGGAATTTTTGATCAGATTATGTTTTTGGAAAAAAACGCATTTTTTGTGTTTTTTGGCTAATAATGTACAGAAGTTATAGCTTTGTAACACGCTACAAAAGAAGGTGTATGCTGGTCTAGTGGTTATGACGCTGGCTTTTCACCCAACTAACTCGATCCGAAAGGGATCGAACCCTGCAAGAAGAGACAATATTATTTTTTGTCTTTTTTTAAATTTTTATATTGTTTAAATTATTTTTTCAAAATTCTAGTTATATTTTGGCAAATGTTGCATTTAATTTTTAAAAGCGTAAAAGTATTAGGCGTTCGAATTAAAATTAACAAAAAAAATATTTTAATATAAAACTTGTTTTGGCATCCCAAATAATCATCATTCAGTTACTAAATACCTGCAAAACCCTGAAATGTGTGAAAATTGACACTTCACGTCAATTTCTTCTAAAGGTTTGACTTTATATAACCAACTTCCTAAGGAAATTAAATATATTGAAAGATACAAATTATTTGAGTGTAAAGTACGTGAACATCTTTTGAAATAGTTGTTTTGTTGATTTTTAATACTTATTATATGTAGTTTATTTTAGTTAAATGCTATTTTAATTTCTATTTTTGTATTTTTGATTGGCCACTGTGCTATTAAATAAAGATACATAAATTTTGAAGTAAATCAGAGAGAAAAACCTTTTGCTGAAAAATCGAAAAAATCGTAATCACGATTTTTTCCTATACTTTCCTATTTGTACCGGGCTTTAAGTCTAGGATATTTATAACAATACGATAATACGCTACTGCTTTTGTCGATAATTAAATGATTTTTTAATCTTTTTCTCTATTTTTAAAATCTTCTTTTGATATCTGAATAATGTAATGAGATAACAAAGAGAGAGGCGGTGAATTCGCGTGTGTCTGAATTGTGAGGTAAGTGCGGCACACTGCCCCACCCTCCCCATGCCCGCAGCCACTGGTAGAGTTTATTAATTACGGAACTCTGTGTTGTGACGCGTTCCATTGTCGTGCTAACATCTGATTGTATATCGCATCAAGCCGCAGATGGTGCCTTCAATGCTTCAACAGCTAAAAGAAAAAATAATTAAGAGAAATATACGTTGTTTTTCATTTTTTAAAAGATGTGCAGGAAAATGTATTTTCAACATAAAGAAAAATCAAATGAAAGATGAGTTTTATAATCCAAAAAAATATTCATAATTTTATACTCCGTACGAAAATATGGTACATATTACTTAAAAAAATGTGGGACTAACGAAAGTAATATTATCTTGATCTTTTTTGTTTTTATTCTTAAATATTTGGTTGCTAGGCAACTAATAAACAAATGGCGCGCAAATAGTTTTGCGTATGTCCAAAGTAATTCACAGAAAAATAACACATATTTTAGACAAATTAAAGTGACACCTGCTGTTCTAACAAAATGGCGAATTTTGTTCAATTTATGTTGAATTGCAAGAAATTCGAAATCGACTTACACAACCGCCAAATAGTCCAGATTTAAATGTATTGGATCTTGGCTTTTTTAGTTCTATACAATCTTTACAACATACAGCTTCACCGAATACAATCGATAAACTGATTGAATGCGTACAAAATGCATTTAATTCATTAAACATACAAACCATTGATAATGTTTTTCTAACATTGCAAACTTCTCTAGAAGCAACCATGGTAGCAAAAGAGGGAATTCTTATAAGATTCCGCACATTAATAAAGCAACACTTCATCGTAAGGGACGATTACAAACAACCTTATCGTTCCATACAAACTGTGGAGACAGCCACGTTCTTGTTAAATTAAAACTTTTTGTATTATTCTTTGTATTCCTTCCTATTTTGAGTCATATTTCTTGCTTCACTCCAGGAGGTATCTACCCTTGACGCTATTAAATACCCTAATAATAATAATAATAGTAATAGTTTTATTGACCAAATAACAAATACAAAGAACTGCTTTCAGGCAGTCAATTCAATATTAGAGCACAAAGTCATACAAGATCATCAAAATTGACGTTGTTAAATTCATCAATTGTATAAAATGGATTATTTATAAATATATGTTTAAGTTTAAGTTTGAATTTGTCTAGTGGTAGTGTAGTAATACTCTCTGGTAAAAGATTGTAAAATTTCTGGTAATTTGAACAATTCCTAGCTTTATTTAAACGCAAAAATTTACCACGGATGTTACTTTTTCAACGCGTGTTGTGCTCGTACGTTTCACTAAAAGTGTTATAATTGTGTAAGTTTTTGCGTATAAACAATAGACACAAATAAATAAATAGTGAAGGCAATGAGATTATTGTGAGTTTCACAAAAGGTCTGTTCGTTTGTCTTGTTCTAACTTGTCCTTAAAACTAGGTCGTGACGTCATCAGAACATTATTTCACAGGAAATAGATGATGGTACAAACGAACGTATTTTGAACAAGTTATTGCAGTTTAACCTAACCTAATATACAACTGTCATCTGCTGTCACTTTTATTAGACTATTTTCTATAAAAAATATATTAGTAAATAAAACAGTCAACATTATAAAATCGTTGACTGAACATATGATTCTTCAATCAACGATAAAATACATAATTTATACGTTATAGTTAATAAATGTTATTATTATATTTAAAAATATAACATTCATCCTCGAATAAGGCTTCACATGTTGAACATTTCACCAAAAATGCTTTTTTCAAATTTTTTTTTACGATTTTAGGTTATTTAAACAAACAAAATAAAGTCAAAAAAAGTTAAAGAATGACGTCATTAACTTATTCTAACTTGTCCGAACTTGTACTTCCTCTAGACGAAGTACAGTTTAGACAACTTAGAACCTGTTCTGAATTGACAAACGAACAATACTTGGACAGTTCAGAACATACAAACGAACGCTTTTTTGGAATTTAGACAACTTAGAACAGTTTGGATAACACAAACGAACACATCTAAAAAGATCTCGACAATCCACTGTAAAAGGAGCACTAGCAATTATTCTTACAACTTTACGTTGTAAGCTGAAAATTCTATTGGCTGTTCCAAGGTACAACAGTTTCTTCTATATGGTTAGTCCACCCCTGATGATCAACGTGACGTATCGACCATTTAATTAATTCTGTGACTATATGCTCAACCTCGTAAGCCTATTATTATTATTATTATAAAATTTAATTTCCTTAAAAACAACCCTAAATGTAATCAGAAATAATACGTTTAACCCTATTATCAAAAAAACAAATATATAATCGTTGATGAAATCGCGATTATAGTCATTATATCCAAATTGATCCCCTGTGAAAGATTGAATAAAGAAGTCATATGTGATGTGATCGTATCTCCTTTTCAAGTGAGCGAACATAAAGGGTCCATTGTCAACAAGTGGTGGCTGTACTGACTTCAATAGGGGCTTTACTCTCTACCTATTCACTGCACCCAATGCATGGCTGACAACTTTAAACTAATCAAACCCCTAAATTCAATCATTAGATTGGTAGCAGTGCGTCTCAATGAATAGGATGGTTGGATTTTGTTTAAAGTTATTGTGAATTATTTAGGGGAAAAATTAGGGTTGTTTGTTTGATTAATCTTTTGCTAATGGTTTTAAATTAACACGTTTGAAATGTAGATTACAGTAAAGCTGCCTTCACAGCTCTAAATTTAGTTGACTATGCGTTATGGATATATTTAGTAGATAGTTTTAATGTTTAATGTCAGCGTTCATAACTATGACAATTAATGTGTAACTAGGGGCGCGCCAACCGGAGGTGCAGAGGGTACGCAGCACCCAGGCACCGAGTATTAGGGGGGCGTGTCACCTCTTTTTAGGGTTTTGTAGGTATGACCACCAAAAAACCCTTATAACGTCACGTCATGTGTCTGTCTGTCTGTACGGTAGAAATCAGGACTTCGAACCGGAACTGAACCGAAAACCGAAAAAAACTGTTATTTTTGTCGGACCGAAAACCGGAGCTGAACCGAAAAAAAAATATCGGTTTATTTCGGTTCAAATAATGTTTATAGGAGTGAATATAAAATTGAGTGAATATAGGAGTGAAGATTTTTTTGAACTGATGAGCAGAAAAAAATCGTACTTTTTTTAACTGATAAGTAAAAAAGAATCCGCTTCTATTATTTCGGGGGAGGGGGGGTGAACGCTTAGAAGGAAAATGCAGAAAAAAACGCTAGAATATTTAGCAAATTATTTTAATTTTGCTTAAAAAAATTAAATGGAAGCTCTTAGTTTTCAAATAACGAATAAAACTGATTATGAAAAGATTGTTGATTTTGCTATGATAAATATACCTAGACATCCAGTGTTATGTTGGTTTCTTACACCTATTAAATACCAGCAAAACCCTGAAATGTGTGAAAACTCACACTTCACTTCAATTATTTTAAATTTATTCAAAACCAGTAAACCATAGCTTGTAATGGAGATTATTTTTGAGATCTACGACTCAAAATACATAAGTATATTCATTTTGAAGTAAATCGGAGACAAAAAAATTTTACTCGAAAATCTAAAAAATCGTAAGGGGTACCCCTTATGATTTTTTCAATTTTTGACCATTTTCAAGGGGTGTTTGACGGTTTGTATTTATTATAAAAGTTGGATTATTAAGGCCCCAATTTTTTTCTATACTAAACAATATACGAAGATTTCAAAAATTCAAACCGCAGTTCTCTATATTTTATTATTCTTAAATTAGAATTTTTTGAAATTTCAAGAAAAAAATTGACAAATTAAAAATTTTGCAAAAAAAATTTTTGTTTTGGAGTTGCTTCAAAATAAGTCCTAAGACCCTTTAGGACCTCAGAATTTCAAAAAAAATTTACCGCAGGTCTCTATTTCATGTAGATTTTGATATACAGTCTTTCGAAAATGAAATATTTACAAATTTTCCAATCTCCGTATTAATGGTAGTCTGATGGTGCGATGTATGGTCCATATATTCCGAGTAATATTTGTTCCGCTTTCTACAAAATTCCCTTAACGGAAAAAATTTATGGACGATATCAATGGCATTTGTGGACGATATCAAAATTCACCTGGACAGATTTTTCGAGAGCAAAGACGGAACCTTCTGGAGAGATGGCATTATGAAATTGCCTGAGCGTTTGTCCAAAGTGATAGAAAATAATGGACAGTACATTTGATAATAAAAGTTTTTTTAGAATGTATATTTTATTAAATAAAAGGTGAAAAAAAAAAAACGAATGGACTTATGTAACAACCCAATAATTTTAAAGCTTGCTGTTGACATTACTTTTATTTTCCATAACCAACCCTTATGTAATTTCTTTTACAACTCATGGTATGTATGTGGAAATCACCATGCTCAGTAATGAGCAGATGAATAATAATAATAATAATAATATTTATTTCATGCTAGACATCTTACGACGTTTACATTTGTCAGTACATATATGATAAATTCAATGAACAAAAGTAGAAAGTATTTGAAAACATTGAAAAATGAAATACAATATTAAATAATATAGAAAAGAGAGGGAAAAAAATATATATAAAATTAACAATGGTAGAGCAAAAAAACAACAGCTTACATGTTAGATGTAGGAACTGAAATTAATTTTGAAAAAATCGTCCGAATTGTAGAGACAATTCTCAATAAGAATTTTTTTTTATTTTGAACTTAAACAATCTAATTGACAATTTTTTTAAAGAAACTGGTAAGTAGTTAAAGAAAGTGGCTGCCAAAAAAATACCATTCCTAGATTTAGACAATCTAAGTCTTGGTAGTCTGATGTTGCCAGCAGAACGAATATTGTAGACATGTCTAGAGGATACGGTTACATATCTGTTCGGGTTTTCTTTAACGTATACCAGACAAGTATAAACAAAAAGACTATAAAAAGACAAAATGCTACATTTCCTAAAGAGCTCTCGGCTCTAATATGTAAGAATACCTAAATAATTATCTATTTCAAGCAATTATCTAGCAATGATTTCAATAAGTAGTTATTTTAAAAAATAATAAAACTTTATTAAACTCCAAGATAGTTTGATGAATTATAGAAATCTTTAGAACAAAATTATCTTACAATAAAAAAAATCTGTTACCTCCGTTCTACGTGCAGTTTAATACTAATTTTAACTGAATTTGCGCCGGCGTCTCGACGCCCCCTAAACAAAACACAACGGCGTTAACCAATAGCGTCGTTTGTAGGCGTAACGACGCTTATAGTCAACAAGAACCCTATTTGGAAATCATCAGTCACTAACAAACCTTATAACAACAAACATCATTGTTAAAATATTGTTTTAAAATAATGTAAAATTTTTGTGAATTTAAAATTAAAATGGCTGGTCCTTTTTTATCGCCTTTACCTGGTGATTTATTGACTGAATATATGTTTGGACGTCGTCGTCAAAGAAGAAATAGAACTACCTTTAGTCCACAACAGTTACAAGAACTTGAAGCACTATTCCAAAAGACTCACTATCCTGACGTGTTTTTAAGAGAAGAAGTTGCACTAAGAATTAGTCTTTCAGAAGCTAGAGTACAAGTAAGAAATATTATATTATTATTATTATTTGGGGTTTGTCAGGTCTTGACAAACGTCCACTAGTAAACTTCAGTAACCTTTTGAGCCACGTCATACTAGAGACTAGTGTAGCTAAACACACACGGCTGCATCCCAAACCCTAGCGATATACAGACTCGGAAATTACGCCCGTTCTAGTGCTCGTACAATGCGGAGTGAACCGAGCAACACATGCAGAAAGGAGTGTTACTCGGGTCCTCTTTGATCCTGCAGATCAAAGAAGCGGCAGAAGATCTGCAGGCGGGAATGGACTCGATTTCCCTTCGGTAGAAGTCTTTCGTACCACCCAGAACACCTATTAGGACTATAATATTGGGACAAGCTTATAATCATATACTTAATTCTGTAACAAAATTTGACGTTTATGAAAAGAGTGCAACATACCACCCAGATACTGAGTCAGAACGAGATGATTAGTAGTACGTAGTTGCATATGCTAGTAGTGCTACTAACATTTAGTAAAAGATTATGAGCTTTTCCTTTTAACTTTATAATATGGATACAGCTTTCTGAGCTCGGACAAGAGATCTATATACTTGAACCCAGTGGCGAATTAAGTTGCTTGGGGGCCCTGGGCGGTAAAATTAAAATGGGCCCTCGATTATTTTAAATAATATTTGTATATAGGCTTCGGTAGGCCCCGGACGACCGCCTAGTCCGCCCACCGCTTAATTCGTCTCTACTTGAACCTCTTTTCCTTCTTCTTAAGAGAGATATTCTTCTCAGCTGGACTTGAGAATTCGATCACAAACATCTGTTTGGTCTCGATATCCAGGAGGGCTATGTCCAGCTTAGTGACTATCAATAACTTCAAAGTGAGGAATGAGCAATTCCAATAAATGATTTATTATGGTTTATTTAATTATTATTATTATTAAATACAATTGAATGGAAACAGAGATTGTATGTCCAAAATTTATTAGTTAAATTTATCATAATCATTGCGACAGTTCAAGATGAGCGTAGGCTTCCTGTTTCCAGGTTTCGTGACCATATTTTCAATTTGTGTACATTCAGGAGTAATATGGTCAGTATTACGTCCATTTTTAACGTACACAGAAAGGCACCTACAGTTTATAGCCGATTGCGAACGCCTAGGCAAAATCTGTAATTTGTATAAATATTTTTTACACAAATTATTTGACATAGGCAGGAGAACTCATCTCTATATCACTGCTAGAGGTCAAATGGCATGTACAAACAAACTTTGATTTGTAAACATAGTAATTCTTTGGATGACACAATATGCATCACAATTTTAAGAAAACGAATTACATAAAATATTTAATTTAATTTTAATTACATAAATATTTTGTTTATAATACTACTTGAAACAGCATGAGTTGCGAAAAAGACCGCCTTGTCACGAGAAATCCAGCAAACAATAAAACATATCTATAGTTAATTGAGCTGAAGTCTTCTACTTTTTCTGATGCAGTATTTTGTAACAAACCATACTTCTGCGGAGACTGCAAATTACCTTTTTTTTAAAATTTTTGGCCTTTGCTGCTTCGGCAATTAGCCAGGACAATTATTATTTTTGTTAATATTTGGGGTTTGTCAGGTAAAGCTAAATACACACGGCTGCATCCCAAACCCTAGCGATATACAGACGCGGAAATTACAATTACATTGTTACTTCTTTCCAAATCAGTGTCCGAATTATCTACTAATTCCACAATACCATGCTCATAAATTCGGCCATTGTTTGAAGATTTTGTGTATTCGGTATCAAAGTAACTTGGCTCTCGTTTTCATCATATAATTCGTCTATAATTTACTCCAGTAGTATGAACGTATTGCCTGCTCACAAAGCGGTGAGTTCGTGCAAACAAGTTGACATTTGTGTGAATGGGAAACATGCCTGTACCAAAAAAATTATATGCATTTATATAGAAATACACTCTCTTGTTAATGTAAATTTCGATTATCCAGAGAAGTCCAGTCAAGG
Organism: Liopterus haemorrhoidalis; assembly: GCA_963971575.1. NCBI lineage: Eukaryota > Metazoa > Arthropoda > Insecta > Coleoptera > Dytiscidae > Liopterus > Liopterus haemorrhoidalis. The sequence goes on from OZ020619.1 coordinate 43,532,822, forward strand.
TCCTATGACTGAAATAATAATTACCGTACTGATGTATTTCTCTGTCACTCACATTGGCAAAATAGTAAGAGAAATACAAATGAAGCATGTCAAAATTTGTTGTTTATCTGTAAGGTATAACTACGACAAACGTACTTACATAATTCGAATTATTACATAATTCGAATATGACCTTGACTGGACTACTTTAGATAATCGAACTGTACACTCGCTTAACGTCAGTGGCGAATTAAGTTACTTGGGGGCCCTGGGCGGTAAAATTAAAATGGGCCCTCTATTATTTTAAATAGAATGGAAATATTTGTTTATAAGCTTCGGTAACAAAAACATGCCTTTGTTTCAGCCATAGAATTTAGACCAAATATAATCCAATCTTTTTTTTAATCTGAAGATAAAGATTGTTCTCGGTGTGTCTATGTGCTGAAATTTTGTTTGATTTTTATTTTTCAGTTTTACAATGACCAAAACTTTATCTAACTTCACATCATTGTTACTCAGTAAATAAATAAAAATTGCAAATTTCAACTCAAGGACACACTAGATTGTACTTTTATCTTTAAAATAAACCCTTGCTTGTAAAAATTAATATTTAGTACCAATTATGCCCCCTCAACCGAAACACCATATATATATATATGAAAAACATCTACAAATATATGACAGTTACCGATCCTAGCGATATGAAATGTTGAATGAATAGAAAATTTTTAAAAAAATAATCATTTTGATTCGATTATATTTGGTCTAAGTTCTATGGAAAAACAAATGTTTATATTGCGCGAAACCTAGTTACATTACCCACTAATTGAGTGCTTCCTGTAAATAGGTAAGATAGGCAACCAGGTTTACTTACATGTATTTTGGCTTGCAGGTATGGTTTCAAAACAGGCGCGCTAAATGGAGAAAACAAGCAAGATTGCAGCTTTTACAAGATGCCTGGAGAATGAGGTGTTTAGGATTAGCAACTCCACCTTTACTATTAACCGGTAAATACCATAAATATACAATTTAATAATAATAATAATAATAAACAACTACGCCTAACTCCCTTCAGGAGTGAGTATTCCCAGGACTCGCCGAATGCTGTGGAAAACACTTATGGCAATAATAATACTAACTTTATCAATTATTTTATGTTAAATTAAACTTTTGTCTCCTATCCTATTCTCAGAGGATCTAGTTAAAAAAATTAAAAGATTAGGAATAATACAGATTAATATAAATCGGAATGGACATCTAGAATGATTTTTCATTTTTCTACATGAATATTAAGTTAAGTATTAAGTTTTTATACAAACTGGCATATTTAATTTTGTATATTTCGTTCAGTGGCGGATTAAGCCTTCACCGGGCCCAAGACATTTTTGATTTACGGGCCCTCAACCTATGTTTTTTTAAAAAAACAAAAAAACTTACCACCCAAATCCAAGTGAAGAGCAAAAAAAAAAAATACTTCACCTCTCAAATCCAAGTGAAGAGCAAAAAAAAGGTCCTCACCTCCCAAATCCGGGCTCTTGAAAATTACGGGCCCAAGACAAATTTCTTTTTTGTCTAAGGCGAAAGTCCGTCACTGATTTCGTTATGATTTTGGCAAAAAAATAATTATAAATACTTTACGTCACAGTAATGTAGCTGCCGCGGATGTTCTTCTTATTAATATTTCACGTACGTTTATTATCTCACTCTCGAGTGCCTGAACATTCATGTATTTATGTTATCTCTTGCTAATATTGTCAAAAAAGTTTGTTGTTTATAACATTTTATATTTTGACCATTTATTTTAAAAATTAACGAAAATTTAAAAATAATGACTGTCATTGTCATCATTTTCGCAGATATTAATCTAAGACAGACCTGTGCCGAGCTACATCACTAAAGGGCGGCGTTTTAAACTGTTTAATATTTAATAATTAATATCTTTCTTATGGAATAGGATATTTATTTTTGTTTTGCTTCATAATATTTTTTATTGCTATTCTTTTAGGTGCAAATACTAAATTACAAAAATTTAATATCATTTACAAATCTAGTGTACGCTCAGAATTTTTGATTATTTTAAAATAATTGATTTTTTTGTATCAAAAAAAATTATTTCAAAATTTACTGTGGCGCATCAAAATAATGGTCTTAAATTCTAAAATAAATAACAACAATCTACAGGCGACATGATGGGGAGGATCCATCATGTCTGGAAAAAATTAACTTATTTGATTTTTAATCGTGTGTTTTACTAATTGTTTTCGTTAAATGAGTAGGTACTCCATAATTATTATACAAAAAGTCTCGGGTTATTTTTCCCGGGTCACGAGACTCGAAAAAATGCTTCATTCCCGAGACTTGCAATCCCAGGACTGTCCCAGGTGAAATCCAGGGTTGTAGTGGAGGGTATATGGAGGTATATGACGTATACCTTCTGCTTTGTTTAAAATGAATAGTGTATACCAGTGGTGGGGATCCTTTTTACCATTATAGGCCACATTCAACTTACATAAATGCAATTTTTCTGAAATAATTTTTTTATAGATTTTTTGTATTATATGTTTTTGTAAATTTAAAACAATTATAATAAACAAAAGTACAATAATAATATTTACAACAATTCCCTGCAATATTGTAAGATAGTGCTGCATTCATATACTTACGTTATTAATAAATTTTAAGTTTAAATATAATGAATCGTGTAAATTAGAGATAAGGCCGCACAAGAAACTTAAAAAGGCCGCAAGTTCACCATCTCTTGTATATTAAGTTGTATATTATGGTGTATACCCTGTACAAAAAATTTAAATTTCAATGCGTTAAACGAGTTTATTTGAGTATATACCCTCTGCTTTTTACGAGAGATGTTTCCAAAGTTCTGGGAATTTAGCTATAATTTTTATTATTTTGTTAATTTTCGTCAATATTACAATGTTGTTTTTCAACATAATCTCCATTTAACTGAATACATTTATCCCAACGATAAACTAATTTTTTTAATCCGTCCTCAAAGAACTTTCCTATTGAGTTTCTGTTCTGGTCCCAACAGCCTTGGCACCCAGCGCGGCGAAACCTTGCTAACGCCCAAACAATCATGCAAGATGTCATGAACTTGTCGTGTACCTATCCCTAGGCACACACTAATTTGACGAATAGGCATTCGCCTGTCCTCTTTCAGTAGGTCTTCGACGGCAGTAATGTTTCTTTCATTTACCGACGTGCTTGGGCGCCCACTGCGTGGATCGTTTTCTAGTGATGTTCTACCGGTTTTAAAACGATCGATCCACCGATAAACAGTACTTTTGGATTCTGCAGACTCACCAAATACTCCTTGCAGACGCTGAATAATTTCTGATGTTTTCACACCTTCTTTCCACAAAAAGAAAATTATTGCTCTTTGAGATTTTACTACGTTTTCCATGGTTACAAAAACAGTGCTATGAAAACGCGTCTATATCAGTCGAACACCTAAATCAGACTGAACAATATTGCACTAGATAGTTGCATAAATATGTCAAGACTTGTCTAGCACCAGTAACATTGCCTATAAGTTCTGCGTAATTTAATTATTGCACAATTCCCAGAATTTAGGAAACATCCCTCGTACGATAATAATAATAATAATAATAATACTTTATTACCCAAAAATCAGTACAGATCAAGGCTCGTCATGAGCAGTGTATAATAAACACAATAATATTAATAAGAATTAATATAAAATATAATTAACATGACAATGTGTACAATTACAAAGTATAAAAATATGAAAATGTACTAGATTCAAAAATTTTGAACTAATGACGCAAATATTCCTCGACCGAATAGAAACAGTGGTCAAGCAAAAAGTTTTTAAATTTTAATTTGAATGTACTTGAACCTGAAGTAATCTTAATATGTTTAGGCACCTTGTTGTATAAAGTTACTTGGTTATATTTCGGGCTAGATTTAAATTGCTCGGATTTATGACCAGGTATTTCCAATGTATATTTATGTCTTTTAGAGAGTGTATTAAAAGAATTTATGTTATTTCGTACATAGCAGACACATTTATAAATATATAAACAAGGAAGAGGTAAAATACCTAATTCCTTAAAATATGAATAACATGAAGTTATTTTGGAAACTCCAACCATTGTTCTAATAATTCTTTTTTGCATTTTGAAAATTCTGTCAGCAGAAGTACTTTTACCCCAGAATATTATGCTATAACTTATGATAGAATGGAAACTAGCATAGTAATAGGTTTTCAAGCCTGACAAAGAAGTTGTCATTTTTAAACGACGCATTGCAAAAATAGATTTAGATATTTTTTTAGAAATGGCGTCAGTGCAGTTATTCCACTTTAAGTAATGGTCAATTTCAATACCCAAATATTTAACTGACTCGGAATAGTTTAAAGGGCTGTTGTCACATGTTATTGAAACTGTATTATGGCTGTTAAAGTGTTTTTTAAAATGAATATATGACGTCTTGTCGCTATTCACAGCTAATTTGTTCTGCTTAAACCAATTAATTAGATGATCAATATCACTATTAGCAGCCGTTTCTAGCATTAATACATTCGAGTGTTTAAGAAAATAAACCGTATCATCCGCAAAAAGTAAAACTCTACCTAGCTTAATCGACTTTGCTGTATCATTAATATATAATAATGTACAGTATACCTAATTTTACGTCTACACCACTGGTGAAATCCTGGTACACACATACTAATTCAAACCGGCTGAATATTAATCATGAATATTTATTTTAATATAACCCTAATCATATAATTATTTTATTTTTATTTTAGGTCGTCCCGGAATGCCACCAGATTCATTGGACAAACTTTCACCAGAAAGTTATCGCATGATTCCGCCACCAGGTCTACCGCCTCCTTGTCCGTGTTCGCCACGCACAGATAGTCCACCCCTTTCACCTAGACGTCCGGATAGCCCACATAGTTCTTCCGGATCTCCCAATACTCCATCCGATCTTACAATTCCAAAAAGAATTGAACATCAAACACCTACATCAACAAGCGTACAGTAGAATGAAAAAATTCTGAATTTTTTGTGCAATAGGATTTTAAGTATTAAAATTAAGTATGAATGAATCTAATTTTTAAATTGAAATATGTTTATAAAACTATTTTCTGGATGTGATTTGAATGAATGAAACTAGAAAAGAGGACTAGTCATGTGACTAAAGAACAAATTTTGATAAACTGAAAAGAGTTTGTTCACTTATACCCTTTTCACACTAGATCTTTAAGACAAGTGAACTTAAAGTTCACCGATGTTTAAGATCGGTATGCTTTCACACTTGATGTTTAAATCTCCGGTGGTGTCATCAGCTACAGTAATTTTGTCCTTAAGTTACCGTCATGAAATTACCAGTTTTGAACTGTCTGCGCAGACGCACATTTTGAATTATTATAAACAAATATGGATATTTCATTTCATTCTACAATAAAGACACTACAATAAAGAATATATTATACCTGTGTTAACGTGTAAGTCGATACATTTTATCTCAATTATTGTAGCTCTGTATTTTATTAAACACATTATTAAAATAAATAATTTTACTATAACAACAAGTATAAACTTCTTATAACGTCGATATAATACAGTATTCTTGTTTATGATAATATAAAATGTTGACAGCACAAATTCAAGGAGTATTTTTTTATAATAGAAATTAAGTTGGCAATGCCGACGAAGTTTAAGACGCAGATCTCTGTTTTAAACATCGCTTGTATTTAGACGAGGCCATACGGTTACACATTAGCGTTTAAACATACATTCACTTAAACCTCCGATCTTAAAGTTCTAGTGTGAAAAGGGTATTAAGAGGATAAAGCTACATTCATAGCTCTAAATTAATAAACTCTAAATTAATAAATTTTATTTCGAATGGCGTATTTCCTTTTAGTCTTTTTATTCAATGATAAATTGTTACTGATCGTCATGAAAAAAGTTTGTTATGCATCTCAGAAGTAAAGTGCATTAATCCCTTAAATGAAAATACTTACATTCTCGGGATTAAATCATCACTTTACTCTCTAGATTAGGGTGACCATTCGTCCCGCATTTTAACATTTTGTCCCGCATTAAGATGCGTCCCGCAAAAGTCCCGCATTTTAAACATTTTGTCCCGCATTGTCCCGCATTTTGGATTTGGGAGGTGAGGACCTCTTTTTTGCTCTTCACTTGGGTTTGGGAGGTGAAGACCTTTTTTTGCTCTTCACTTGGATTTTGGGAGATGAGGACCTTTTTTTGCTCTTCACTTGGGAGGACAGGACCTTTTTTTTGCTTTTCACTTGGATTTGGGTGGTGAGGACCTTTTTTTTGCTCCGTCCCGCATTGCCTTCTTATGAAAATGGCCACCCTACCCTAGATACATAAATAACTATTAATTTGAGTTAAGGATAACTAGAGTTAAATCTTTTAACTCATTCTTAGCAACCAGCCATACAGGGCCGGCGCTAGGATTTGCGGGGCCATGTGCGAGAAGAGCCGCGGGGCCTGCTCTTCAGATTCAAGTGAGGAGCAAAAATAAAAAGGTCCTCATCTCCATGCGCGGGGCCTATTGTTGAACCGCGGGGCCTGCTGTTGACCGCGGGGCCATGTGCGGCTGCACATGCCTCGCGCCGGCCCTGCAGCCATAAGTGAACAAAATCTGTCCTTATTTTGTCTTATTCTTCGTCAAGGAGATTATAATTTTCTTCATTTAATCACCGAGTTCAGCTCTGATTAGTATGTATAATTAAAATTTGTAATTCATAATTTTATTGTACGAATAAATGAATATTACCTGGTTCTTTTATTGAAACAATCAATTATTGATAACAAATCCTGTTTCCAAAAATTATTAATAATCAAATTTTTGTTTTATTACTGTTAGGTCATTATTCATTATAAAACTAATAAAATTCTAGTGTTTTATTGAATATTTTTTGTATTTGAATGATTTGCTAATGTGCCCACACAAAACAATGCGCGCGCAATTTCAGAATGAAAGTTGCTGGGGGTATCATGCATCCCGCTGGATCAGTGACGGTTGAACTCTTGGCGAAGTAGTTCGTGTCCAACTCTTCTCTTGAAGGTAAATACTGATAAGTTTATATTTATAGCAGAATTACAAATAAACAATTTTATAAACTAATTTTGTATAGTTTGTAGTATAATTTTACTGTTAAAAATAGACGGACACCCAGAACTAGTGCCGGATTTACCCATAAGCTTTGCCAGGGGCGCCGATGCCATGTAGGGCGCCTTTGTGCAGTATCATCGCTAGCTCTTAAAATCTGGGGGAGCCAGGAAATATTTGAGGAAGGCAATATTTTTTTAACGTTATTAATACACATGAAAATAAATGATAACTTAAAAAATTGATGTGAAGTGTGAATTTTCACACATTTCAGGGTTTTGCAGGTATTTAGTAAGTGAATGATGATTATTTGGGATGCCAAAACAAATTTTATATTATTATTTTTTTTTTTTTTGTTAATTTTAATTCGAACCCCTAATACCATTATTTAGGTTTCTAAATATGTGCAGTATTTTTTTTTTTATATAGCAAGGTTCTTTAAGATTTTGAAAATTGCGCCTATGACTTTCATTGGTTGTTATAAGCTCCGCCCCTCTGATTTCGTGTACATTGAAACAGAATTTAATTATAATTTCAACAATTTCCACTGGTTATTTACGCTTTTAAAAATTAAGTGCAATATTTGCCAAAATATTACTAGAATTTTGGAAAAATAATAACATAAAAATGCAAAAAAAAAACAAAAAAAATTATTTTCTCTTCTCGTAGGGATCGAACTGACTTACTTGGGTGAAAAAGCCAGCGCAAGTACCACTACACTAAGATAAGCCTTCTGTTCGAGCGTGTTACAAAGCTATAACTTGTGTACATTATTAGCCAAAAAATGCGTTTTTTTCCAAAAACATAATCTGATCAAAAATTCCTGTTGTACTATTCCGGTTCACACCAATGTACATTACATAGAATTTTTTCAGATTTTTAGTTTAAACCATCTGGGCTACAGGGTGTGGGACAAAAAATTTTTTGCACAATTTTGGCAAAAATCGCATCAAAATAATTTATTTTGCAAAAATTAAATTTTGATCGTTAATCCACGTACTAAGGGCTTTCATTTGATACCCTACTCAGAATTATAAAAAAATATTTTTTTTTTTTCGATGAGCACATATTTGTTTATATTTTTAGGGGGATATGTTTTTTAGATGTTTTAGTATTTTTCCTATGTGCGGGTCAAAGAGTTGTATAAGCATGCCAAATTTCAACTCTCTAGGTTTAGCCGTTTGGCTACAATTTTTACCGAACAGACAGACAGACGACAAAAACATAAAATCACTAATATCAAAAATAAGTCATAAAAGAACCACCTGTGCATTGTAAATCTATAAATTAATAAAAAATAATATATATTATCTACATAAATATAAATATGTAAAATATTGTCATAGAGATTAAATTCATTCACATACGTACATTGTTTAAATTTTTGAGTTCCTATTTCGTTATTATATACCTCAAATCAATATTATAAATTTACACGTTTTATTTTGAACACATACCTAATTTACGTATGGAATCTTTTAAATTTTATATTAGGGAAATAATAAAGAAAACCCTAATTTTCCATCAATAATAAATGTACCAGGTCTACAAGTATGAAATGCGGATTTTTTTTCAAACTTGCCGCGCAAGCAGAGTGTGTAGTTCAAAGTTTCAACACATATGTCGTTTTGTTAAGTTATCATTAAGTGTCAAATGCGTATAGGTTATAATTTGAAAAGTGATCATATAGTTTTGTTTTACTGTGTTAAAAATATCAAATTTTGTGCCAAATAAAGAGCATTCGTACTACTGTTTTGTTTTCATTTGAAAAAAACTGCTGCTGAATCATACCGACTGCTTCGAGAAGTTTATGGTGAATATGCTCCATCGCCAGATACGTGTCCACGATGGTTTCGGCGTTTCAAAAATGGTGACTTTGATCTTACATACAAAGAACATGGAAAACCTCCAAAAAAATATGAAGATACAAAATTGGAAACATTGCTACAGGAAGACGATAGTCAATCACAAAAACAACTAGCAGAGCAGTTAGGCGTTAGTCAACAAGCTGTTTCCAATCGCCTACGAGACATGGGTAAGATCCAGAAAGTCGGCAGATGGGTTCCACATGCATTGAATGAGAGGCAGATGGAAAAACGCAAAAACACTTGTGAAATTTTGCTTGCACGATACAAAAGAAAATCTTTTTTGCATCGTATCATTACTGAATGAAAAATGGATTTATTTAGAAAATCCCAAACGCAAAAAATCATGGGTGAACCCAGGCTCACCATTCACATCAACTGCAAGAACGAATCGCTTTGGCAAAAAGACAATGCTCTGTATTTGGTGGGACCAAAAGGGTGTGGTCGATTATTAATTGTTAAAATCTGGCGAAACAGTTAATACCCAACGCTACCAACAACAACTGATCGAATTGAACTATTCGCTGCTCATAAAACGACCAGAATACGAAAGAAGACAGCACAAGGTAATCTTTCTTCACGATAACTCTCCATCACAAAAGGCAAAAGCAGTTTGCAACACATTGGAGGCACTCAAGTGGGAAGTGCTACCCCATGCCGCTTACTCACCAGACTTGGCCCCTTCAGATTACCACTTGTTCGCATCGATGGGTCACGCACTTGCCGAGCAGCACTTTTGTTCATATGAAAATGTGAAAGAATGGCTAGATGAATGGTTTGCGGGGAAAGGGGAATAGTTCTACTGGCGAGGTATTCACAAATAGCCTGAAAGATGGGAAAAATATATAATTTCTAATGGAGCATACTTTGAATAAATAAACTTTTACTGTTCTTTTGGGTTTAATGTGTTTTATTTTTTAAAAAAATCCGCATTTCATACTTGTAGACCTGGTAAAATAATTATCGAATTATGCGCAAATAGTCTTTCTTGCTGTACGCCATAAATTTTAACTAACTAACTTATCGAATTATTGAATAGACTTAAATAACTTTTATGCAATCGGAACATCCGTTCTTACATTGTTTGCAAAATCTATAAATTTTCAATTTGATGCTTTATGATAAATTATTTTGATTTATTCTGTAGATTGTATTGGTATTGATATGTTTTTATCTTAATGATATCTAAAAGGGTAAAAATCAGTGCATATCTTCAAGTGCAGATGAGCTGGCTAACAGATATTATTGTTATATGCTATCGAATATCTAAAAAAATTGATGTGAAGTGTGAATTTTCACACATTTCAGGGTTTCGCAGGTATTTATTAACTGTGTGATGATTATTTGGGATGCCAAAACAAATTTTATGTCAAAATATTTTTTTATGAATTTTAATTCGAATGCCTAATACTATTATTTAAGTTTCTAAATATGTGCAGTATTTTTTTTTATATAGCAAGGTTCATTAAGATTTTGAAAATTGCGCCTATGGCTTCCATTGGTTGCTTAAATCATAGGCCTCGCCCTCTGATACCTTCAAATATAGAATTAAATTATAATTTCAACACTTCCCACTGGTTATTAAATTTACGCTTTTAAAAATTAATTACAACATTTACCAAAATATAACTAGAATTTTGACAAAATAATTTAAACAAAATAAAAATTCAAAAAAAAAACTGAAAAAATAAAATTTGACGGGATTCGAACACAGTTTCTTACAGTAGTTTCAACTCTCTAAGCGACAACGCTACCACTGTGCTATACAGGATGACTCGTTTACTGTGTTAAATAGCCGATTAAATATATTACATATTTTACTTAAAAACACAAAAAATGCGTTATTTTCCGAAAACATAATCTGATCAAAAATTCCTGTTGTACTATTCCGGTTCACACCAATGTACATTACTGAGAATTTTTTCAGATTTTTAGTTTAAACCATCTGGGCTACAAGGTGTGGGACAAAAATTTTTTTGCACAATTTTGGCAAAAACTGCCTCAAAATAATTTATTTTGCAAAAATAAAATTTTGACCGTTAATCCACGTACCAAGGGCTTTCATTTGATACCCTACACAGAATTGTAAAAAAATATATTTTTTTTCGATGAGCATATATTTGTTTATATTTTTAGGGGGATATGTTTTTTAGATGTTTTAGTATTTTTCCTATGTGCGGGTCAAAGAGTTGTATAAGCATGCCGAATTTCAACTCTCTAGGTTTAGCCGTTTGGCTACAATTTTTACCGAACAAACAGACAGACGACAAAATGACGGTATAAGGGTTTTTTGGTCATACCTACAAAACCCTAAAAACGAATGTATTGTAGTCTTCGATAGGCCAAAGGATGCCTCTATCTCACGGTAACTCACATGCCGATCTTCAATCATTTTGCGCACAGCATCGATGTTTTTTTGAATCACAACCGATTTTGGTCGACCTTCACGAGATTCATCACTGACGGACGCACGACCACGACAAATTTCTGCAAACCAATTGTAAACAGTCTTTTCTGATGGTGCTTCAATACCAAAAGTTGAACGAAGCGAATCTATGCATTGTTGTTGAGTTAGGCCTTTACTAAAATCGTAAAAAAATCATCCAACGAAAACCTTCACGAGCAATATCCATATTTTTACAAACTTGTTTATTAAACGCTCACTGTCAGAATTTTACGAATATATAGTCCGTTCAAAGGTGAGTATGCAGTACAGGACATATGGAGTAGTTCTTTTTCATACTCTCTAATGGGTTTATACAATGACGCTATCCTTTTTTTGCTTGTCGACGTTGCCAGCTCTTAAACGCGCTGATCTGTGAAGACGCAGTATTCTACAAATGGTCATTTGTTGTCGAGTGTTATTTTAAGTTTTATAAGAGTTGATTTTTGTAAATCATACGAGTTTTTCATATTATTATAATAGACCATATTAGTGTGTCGTCACATACATGTGCTGCCATCTGAGAGCTGAGTCCTTTTGAAGTTTAAAATACATTGGACATTGCTTTTGTTACCTTAATTTTATAAATATTTTCAATTTTGGAGCAAAAAATATGTATTTTTGATAAATATATACTAATATATACAGTCCAGACACTTTATATTATAGAATAATGATTTTATAAATATATAAATAAGGATTCAAAGATATATTTATAGGTTACGTTTTTAAATAATATTCAATTCAATTTATTTTAATTAATAATTATTACATTTTATTCTTATTCATTTTATTCCTTACATAATTTAACTAAAATATAAATTTAATTTCTACCTATTGGTTTGAAATCTATTTTGCTTTATTCCTATTATTTTCTTTTTCTTTGATTTCTTTTCTCCTCTGAATTACCTCTTTCATCCATGTGTAACCGCAGCCATTTCCGTTTAAAATATCTTCTCTTGTTCCTCCTTTGCTTCTCATTTCTTCACATCCTTCCAGCATATGTTCAACCGTCTCCCTTTCTTCTCTGCACATTCTACATAGTTTATCATCCTCTATTAACCAAAATTTGTTCGCCTTTTCTTCATTCCCACATCTAAAGCTTGCAATTATTCTTTTTTTTTCCCCCATTTCTTTTTTCTTTTAGATATATCGGTCTTTGCGTGCTCCAATTTTTTTTAAATAATATGAAAATCGGAATATCTTTAGTATTTATTTAATTAACACTAAGTAATCATTAATATTTTGTTTTAGAATGCATATTGGTGTATTGTTTTGCTCCGAATTGTAACAATTACATCTACATTATTAATTGCAAATTTTTTCGTTTTTTGACAGATGAAAATGAAAAACAATAATGGAAAATTAAAATCAACATATTATTCCTTTAAACCATTTAGATATGGTAAACACACTTATTGCTATGTTACTTGCCATAATAACGATTATTAACGTAAATTTTTCAAAATTAACCTGCAAAATAATATTGTTCTGCAAAAATAATGACATATTAAATTATAATGTATAAAATAAGAATTTTAATAAATAAATATTGACTTGTAGTTTTGATGTGAAGCACTCTCTTACTTTGAAAACTTAATTTATATTTCCAAAATACAATTTAACAAAAAAACAACATGCTAAATTCAAATAAAAGGAATCCAACCGCGAGACGGCAGCACTGAAGCCCATTTTGTGACGTAGTTACTAATATGGTCTATTGACACATTTGACACTTTTACAACATTTGGCAACACCACTCCCATTTGCCATAAGAGCAATACTGCATTCTCATCTTTAAACGGACTTTGACACATTTCTATGAATTTCAAGAAATGACACATTTCAATATTGCCATCTAGTGGTCGTTTGTAAAAACACAAAAGGCAACCCTCGTATAAATCAGGCTTTACTCTTCCTTTCTTGTACTAACTATTCCAAAAACTTTTTTACGAACAACGCGAGAAATGGATTATAAACCATGTTAAATAATTCCTTCCGTCCACCACACCCAATTGTTAACAACTGTTTAAAATAATCAATTTTCATTTTATTTACTTAATACTGTTAAATGCATTACATGAAATATTTCAGCCTTGACATTAACAATATCTTTCCATCTGTGTGATGATTGTACATAGAATAAAGAGTATTCGTATAATGTATTATTCAGAATGTTGATAGTAAAGCCAGTTCCGTTTGTTAACACGCACGTATCAACTCATGCATTGATAATTTTTTTTTACAGTTGATGATAAAGAGGGACTGGATGGAAACATGAAGACTGCTTTCATTGTGATTTTAATTTTAAGTACCTGTTGCGCAGAAGAGTAAGTAAATTTATTTATAATAATTCTCTGACAAATTTTATGCGAACATTTAAAACGTGAAGTAAAATTAAAAAGATTCTTTGCTTCACAAATTATTTTATTGATGGCTAGCCATACGTACGAATTATCCATCTTCAGTAGCTGAATAAAACTGATAAAAATGAACCGAAACTTTATATTCACAGAAGCAGAAGCGTACACAGAGGGGGGGTTAGGAGGATAAATCCCCCACGAAAATTCGAAAAGAACTAAAATTATAACTACCCCATTTCTTGTTTTGTTTTCGCGTTCGAGTCTTTTGCTAAAAATAATTTATTAATTTATTTTATATTTGTTAGAATATGGTTATAATATTTGCTTTAAATTATTCGAATGTATAAAATATAAATTATAGTAAAAAATATGTCGAATATTAAAAGACACTAACAAAGACAAAGATATAAAACTGATGGATGCAGCCTTATTTTGTGACAGGAAGAGCGATTCCGCGCTAGAACGCGTTACGTCGAGTACGCAGCAACGCTAGGACTATAATAGATAATAAATATTTCACGAAGCCACCGTAGTTGGTTTAAGACACACATGTGTCGCATTATTCGTAAGGCACTAATTTCCTTAGCTGTAAACGATGCCTTGAACGTTAAAACTATCTACTAAACATATCCACAAAGCACAGTGAACAGTCTACTATCAGGTCGTCAAGGATGCAATTTGTAGTTAATAATATTGCCAACTTTAACAGCTTATTATTTGACATTGGCTTAATATTTTACTGTTTTTTTTTGTTGGAAAGTTACACATCTCGCCTGTTTAAAGAAATCATTCTATGCTCTAAAAAATATCAAAAACTTTTTTAAAAATTAATTTTGTTGAAAATGGAACGGTCGGAAATTCGCAATATTATGAAATATGAGTTCTTACGTGGAACTACGGCATCGCAGACCGCGCGAAACATTAATAGTGTATTTGGCTCTAGTGTTACTACGCAGCAGACAATATCAAATTGGTTCGCTAAATTTCGTACAGGTAACTTAAAAACAAAAAAAAAAAAACTGGTTCATCGATTATAGCAGAAATATACTGCAACCAACTGGACGAAATGATGCAAAAACTTAAAGAAAAACAACCTGGATTGGTTAACAGATCGACTTCTATCTCATTGCATGATAACGCTAGACCACACACTGCACAAATGACTGTGGCAAAACTACAAGAATTGGAGTTGGAACTTCTTCATCATCCTTGTCAGTGCAAGATTTCTTTTATTAAGTATGCGTAAATTTACTGACTTTATATATTTATTTATTGTTTAATATATTGTTTTTAAATATGTAGTGTAGTCATGTATATGGGCTGCGTTAGGCGCAAATAGCCTATGTTGCTGTGCGCCAAAAATTTTAACTAACTTCTTCATCATCCTCCATACTCACCAGACCTAGCCCCCACTGACTTCAGCTTCTTGCGCAATTTAGACAACTTTTGAATAGGAAAACAGTTTAATTCCGACAATGCTGTAAAACTGGCCTTCAAGAATTTCATTGACTATCGTCCGCTAGGGTTTTATACCACCGGCCTGAACAACCTGCCGCTTAAATAGCAAAAGTGTATAGACAATATGGTTGCATACTTTGATGAATAAAATAATTTCTTATATTTGTAAGTTATCAACCAACTTTGCCTTTTTTCTACAAATTCCTTGGCGACCTACTAATTTTAACGCAACTTTACCGTTCATAACTTGGGAAAACCTAAATAAGTAAACAAGTGAAATAAAGTAATTTTGTTAAACATTGGTATATAATTTTAGTCGTGTCCTTAGTAGAGTGCAGTGAAGCATTTATATTTAAATGTGTCATGGTATAATGTATAGTGTTTAATTAATTTCAGATGGGGATGGGCGTGGAAATGCCATGACAATAAATTTTGCAAAAAAGTTCAAACAACAGAGAACTTGTATTCTTCTATTGAATCATGCAGACTGGTTTGCGGCGAATACGGGGCTCTCTGGCCATTGCCCACTAGATCTACAAGATTAGGAACAATACTGACTCCTATTTCTCACAGGTAATATATATAACTAGTGCACCCGTTGCCAACTGTGTTGGAAAACAAATCATTACCTTAATGTGGAACTTGCTCGATACCTCAGACTTCTTTCTCTAGCCGTACGCCTAATTTCATCCAATTCAAATTGAATCAACTCTTCGCCCATTATTAAAAACTGAACAAATAATGAGTATTATTCCGAATTATTTATTCATTACCTTTTTAAGATGGGAAAACGATTCATTTTCACTCAGTGCATTAAATTTTTAATGTTAAAACCAGGGCTTCGAACCGGAACTGAACCGAAAACCGAAAAAAAAACGTTATTTTTGTCGGAACGAAAACCGGAACTGAACCGAAAAAAAATATCGGTTTATTTCGGTTCAGATAATGTTTATGTGAGTCAATATAAAATACATTTTATTTAAGATTATTTTTTAAACTGATGAGCAGAAAAAAATCGTAATTCGTAATTTTTTTAACTGATAAGTAAGAAAAAGAAATGCGTTTCTATTATTTCGGGAAGGGGGCGCCCAGAACCCCTCCATGGCAGATATCTTGGTATAATTATCACAAAATAAGGAATAAAATGTTCTTCTAAATTATAATAGAAAATAAATTTCTAATATAAATAAAAGCATTTAAAAATTTATCATTCGGAACTGAACCGAAAACCGAAAAAAAACGTTATTTTTGCCGGAACGAAAACCGGAACCGAACTGATATATATTTTTTTAATTGAACCGGAACGTGAACCGAAACGAAAAAAATAACGGTTCGAAGCCCTGGTTAAAACTAAAGATGATTTGAGACGTTAAATTTAAAATATATTTATTAAAATAAATTTTCCAATTTCTTATATAATATAATAATACGAACAAGTGAAAAAAAAAACACGAATTAATACGCACATGGATTAATACACACGAAAAAAACCGCACTTGAAAAAATACACACACGGAAAAAAGCGCACACGGAAAAATACACACACGGAAAAAAGCGCACACGGAAAAATACACACACGGAAAAAAGCGTACTTACACTATATCTCAAATCAGTTTGAAATAAATCGTAAAAACTATTACACAGTAAAATTTAATTGTTTGCTCGCTTTAATATATTGCGTTCACATTTGTAAGGTGAAACCAGATCTGGTTATTTTGGTTACTTTTATAGTGTAGTACTTTTAAATGTAAATTTGTCATTTCAAAATATTCCTTACGCTATAAAACCTACTTCAGATTTGTTGGTTATGATCATTTTAACTAAGATATCATTTATCTTTATGACTTATGTCAAATGGAATGACATTTTAAGAAAGTGAAATTTTTTACCATGTTTTAATACCAACATGACATACAATTTGAAAGGTGCAAACTATTGAATGTATCAATTTCTAATTTTTACCAAAATATTTTAAATATTTCGAATCAATTTTAAATTTACACAAATAAGTTGTCACCTAGTGGCGCTGATATGAATGACCAAACTCGGCCGGTAATTATTGGTAAAAATTATCCATTTTTACCAAAGCGTGTTTACTCACTGCATTATATTTACATTTTTGAAAATTTAAAACGTTAGATAATTTAAACGTTAATCATAAAAAAAGCATCGAAAAAATAATAATAAAGAAAAGAAAGTCATATTTTTCTTACTTACTTTCACAGAATATCATACATTTTTGAAAATTTAAAACGTTAGATAACTTAAAACATTAATCGTAGAAATAAAAAATAATAAAGCATTGAAAAAATTAAAACAAAAAAATGAAAGTTACATTTTTAGGGTTTTGTAGGTATGACCAAAAAACCCTTATACCGTCATTTTGTCGTCTGTCTGTCTGTCTGTCTGTCTGTCTGTCTGTCTGTTCGGTAAAAATTGTAGCCAAACGGCTAAACCTAGAGAGTTGAAATTTGGCATGCTTATACAACTCTTTGACCCGCACATAGGAAAAATACTAAAACATCTAAAAAACATATCCCCCTAAAAATATAAACAAATATGTGCTCATCGAAAAAAAAAATATTTTTTTTTAATTCTGAGTAGGGTATCAAATGAAAGCCCTTGGTACGTGGATTAACGATCAAATTTTTATTTTTGCAAAATAAATTATTTTGAAGCGATTTTTGCCAATATTGTGCAAAAAAATTTTTGTCCCACACCCTGTAGCCCAGACGGTTTAAACTAAAAATCTGAAAAAATTCTAAGTAATGTACATTGGTGTGAACCGGAATAGTTCAACAGGAATTTTTGATCAGATTATGTTTTTGGAAAAAAAAGCATTTTTTGTGTTTTTTTGCTAACAATGTTGACAACTTATAGTTATATAATACGCTAAACAGCAACGTGTTTCTTGGTGCAGTGGCTAAGATACTAGCGTACTGCCCAAGAATATGAGTTCGAGTCCTACGAGAGGAGACAATCTAATTTTTTATTTTTTTTTTGCATTTTTATATTGTTTAAATTATTTTTTCAAAATTTTAATTATATTTTGGCAATTGTTGCATATAATTTTTAATAGCGTAAATTTAATAACCAGTGGAAATTGTTGAAATTATAATTTAATTATATATTTGAATGTACACGAAATCAAAGGGGAGGAGCTATGACTAAAAACAACCAATGGAAGCCATAGGCGCAATTTTCAAAATCTTAATGAACCTTGATATATAAAAAAAATACTGCACATCTTTAAAAACTTAAATAATGGTAATAGGCATTCGAATTAAAATTCATATAAAAATATTTTGACATAAAATTTGTTTTGGCATCCCAAATAATCATCATTCACTTACTAAATACCTGCAAAACCCTGAAATGTGTGAAAATTCACACTTCACATCAATTTTTCTTACATACTTTCATCAAAACCAAATATTTTTTAAAATAATTATTTTTCTGCTACTAATAATTTTAATTTATATTATTTTTGTGTAAACATACCAATTAACAACTATTATTATCACGCGTTATATGTCAATATACACTTCGTTGAGCTTCGGAATATTTCGTTGCATTTCGAAATTTCGCTTCAAATTTGTTTTTGACGTCATAGCACGCACCCACGCAGGGACACACATTGGCTTATTATATTCTAGATTCTTTATTTCCCTAGACCTTGCAGCGTTTAGGGTTTTAACCAATATAAATAAAATAAAAAATAAAATAACGTACAATATTTGATATTCGATAATTTTACAATATTTTTTATCTCATTTATATTTTCCTCCAGTGCCTCTTTCTTTCTTCCTATTCTCATCCCGGCATCCCTTTCCGATCTCCTTCCTTCCTTCTTTTTTCCACTTCTCTCGCCCATCTTATTCCCTTGTCTTCTTCACTCATCAGTTCTTTTACCTCTTCGTCCCAGACTGCTATCTCCTTGCAACTCTTAGCTAAATGCTCCAAGGTTTCCTCTTCTTCCTTGCACATTCTGCAGAGCCTGTCCTCTGTCTTTGCCCAGTATCTATTGTTCCTCTCTTCGTTGCCCCATCTTAGCTTCTCTATCCTCCTGACGCTACCCCTGATCTTCCTCTTTTACCCTTCAAGTATCTGGGTCTTATCTCTTTATATCTTTTCACATTTGTCTATTCTGTCTGTTTTTTTCCTTTTCCTGTACCTCCTTATCCCTCCTTCTCAATTCTTCTACTATATTTGTTCCTCCGTTTCTCTTTCTCTCTGCTTCTTTAAAAAACCCTGAAATGTGTGAAAAACTTACATTTGTCATCAATATTTTTCAGTTATATGGATTATACTATCGAAAGTAATAATGAAGATACTAAAATATATTTGGACGAAGTACTGAAAATATTCAAAGAAAATTTGAATAAAGAATGTGGACCAAAATGCTGCCCCTACGTTCCAGAAGTTGCTAGAAAAATTACTGTGTCATTATCACCAAAAGACGATACAACAACATTACTACCAAACACTGACGAATCGTATGTTTTACGGAGTTATGTAGCAGGTAAATAACAGAAAATTAAAATTGATAAACGTTAATAAAATAAGAAATTATATAAATTATTATAATTACTAGCAGACCCGTTGTCAACTACGTTGGCAAACTGATATCGAATAAAAATCAATATAAGCAGGAATCAGTTATTAAAATTTGCATGATTCTACGTATATTAACAAAACAAAAACGTTTCTTGATTACTATCTCGCTTACTATCATGAAGTTCCTGCTGTAGTTGTGTCACATGATCATACATCTCTGTACCCGAACCCGCACCTACTGTGGTTGTCAGAATGGGTTCTCATCCTCTTAAGTTCATTGTACTTCATCCAAAACATATATTTTATTTTTTAGATAACGATGTACTTGTATCAATTACTGCTCCTACAGTATTCGGTGTGAGACATGGAATAGAAACTTTATCGCAGTTAGTAGCTCGTAGTTACAATTATGATTCAAATTGCTACTCTCTAGTGATGAATAATGAGGCATACATCAGTGATAAACCAGTTTTTGGACATAGAGGAATTTTATTGGATACTGGAAGAAATTTTTTACCAAAAGAAACAATTACAAGACAAATGGATGCAATGGCTGCTTCCAAAATGAATGTTTTACATTGGCATGCCACCGATTCTCAAAGTTTTCCACTGAATTTACCAAATGTACGAATTCTATCAGAGTAAGTATGTCAATGTATAGATAAGTGTTTCTCAACCTCAACCTTTTTACCGACCGCCAACATATATAAGGGAGGTATTGTGATCATACCGTTTTTGACATTTCGAGATTTCGATGGATCTCCACGAATTGAGGTCCCTACATAAAGTTTTGACTATTTTTAGCATGATGTCTGTCTGATTGTCTGTCTGTCTGTGTGGCAGTCTGTCTGTCGGTCCGTGTACACAGAGCAAAGCAAATTCAGCTGAAAGGATTTTTATGAAACTTCATATTTAAGCTTTTGACATCAAAAGCTGGCATGAGTTGATCAACTTTTGGTAAAAATCGGTAAACTATAAATGGGCCGACCGGCGTAGCGTAGAGGTAACACATGTGCTCTGCCTTGCGAAGGTCTCGGGTTCGAATGCCTTTCAGGCATGGAATTTTTCACAAATAAAAATTGTCCTGGCTAATTGCCACATCAGCAAAGGCCATTAAATTAAAAAAAAAAAGTTTACTCATGTCGATTTTAAGATTTTTGTGAATATTTCACAACAGAGAAATATTTCGAAAAACATTATTTAACAAAAATTGCTATAAAAGTTTTATTTAAGATTTTTTTTTATAAAGCAGCATAAATTAAACAAGTACTTTGTGATGGCGGTTGGTCCTGTGGTGGCCACAGCTGATTTTTTATATTATATTTATTTTTGTTATCCCCTCCCCTTTTCACCAGAGTTTCTCAACCAATGGGTCGCGCTAAATTATAGCTGTTTAATTCGCCAAGCCAACGGTGTGGCCGATCATGTTAAATCACGCTGCTCTGACTGGTAAAAACAGTCTGAATTGTGAGTTAACTGATTCAAGTCCTCACCCGTTATCCAGGTGTAGGAGCTCGCCTCCTGGCATCGGCAATTAGCCTCGTTGCAGAAATAGGCCGATGTAAAATAAATAAAACAAAAAATAATAGAATTTTAAACACATTTGTATAATTCAATCAGCTGATGGTTCGGCAACCATTTTGATGGCGTAGGTTCTGAAGTTTACCAAATGACGCTCAAAATTACTGTTTTTAAATAAAATTTACTATTTTTTTAATGATAAAACTATACAGTTATAGATTATTTTCTAGTATTAATTATTTGATAAAAAATATTTTATTTTAATAGTATTTTATAATTATTTTCGTGTAAGTAGGTATATTAGTAAACATTTTTAATTGTTCTTTTTTTTTATAATAAATAAATCAAATTATCCCAAACGTACATATGTACGGTATATAACAAAAATATTTTTCATGTCTAATTTCTCTACAAAATAAGAAATAATTAAACATGGTAGATCGTGTTTTTTGCTGTCTCAACTATTACGCACTTCTTAAACAAAAACAGAATTAAATGAATTTATAAATATACATTTTTTTTTCCATAAAAATAAAAATTTATACTCATCATGTTTTCGTAATAGCTATAAATATTGCTATAAACTAGTTTGAACTTCAAGTTTAATTTTTTTTTATAAACTCTGAGTTTAATTTAGAGGTTAACAATAAAAAAGTTAACAACAATAAATTTTGTTGATTTGATCGTAAAATTATATTGCGAAAATGAGCTTCAGTTGTATTTTATGCTGTTGATATCAATAATAATATTTTATAGTTTTTTAATCGACTTTAGTTTTATAAAGCAAATGATTTTTTAGGGTTTTGTAGGTATGATCACCAAAAAACCCTCATAACGTCACTCATGTGTCTGTCTGTCTGACTGGTAGAAATTGTAGCCAAACGGCTGAACATAGAATGTTGAAATTCGAGGCGTGCATTGGACTACGAGAAAATTAGTAGTGGGGGCGCATTTAATTTCGTATTTCGTGTTTATTGGTACAGACTCTTCGTCCGACTAACCAATCAGAAGCCTGCAAATATTTCAGTTCTTCCGGCACCCGTGAAAAGTCGGATCGTGTTAAACTTTGTCCGGCAATATTAAAAATTAGAATTCAGGGTGTTTGATATATTTTGAATCTTACGAGGGCTACATTTTAAGTTTTTACAAAAACTAAGAAAGAAAGAAAAATATTTTGGATCAAACTATTTTATTGCTTTTCAAAATATTCGCCTTTAAGATTTATACACATTTGCATACGTTCAAACCAATTCTCGAAACATTTTTTCCACTCTGAAGTTGGTATCTCAAAAACATGGTTTTCGAAGGTTTCAACAGTTTCTTGAGGTGATGTCGCTGTCCACGCATTTTTGTTTGACATTGGGAACAAAAAAAAGTCGGGAACAGATCTTTTTCACAGCTAAATGTTGATGCAAAATCGAATGTATTGCAGTCTGCGATATGCCAAAGGATGCCTCTATCTCACGGTAGTCACATGCCAATCTTCTTCAATCCTTATGCGCACAGCATCGATGTTTTTTTGAACCACAACCGATTTTGGTCAACCTTCACGAGATTCATCACTGACGGACACACGACCACAACGAAATTCTGCAAACCAATTGTAAACAGTCTTTTCTGATGGTGCTTCATGACCAAAAGTTGAACGAAGCGAATCTACGCATTGTTGTTGAGTTAGGCCTTTACTAAAATCGTAAAAATCCAACGAAAACCTTCACGAGTAATATCCATTTTTTCACAAACTTGTTGTTTTTAAACGCTCACTGTCTACTCGGTCAATTTATAAGCTGTTACTGATTTTACAATAACAAATGTCAAATTTTACGGATATAATAATGACAAATTTCAATATTGCCATCTAGTCATTTGTAAAAACATAAATGGTAACCCTCGTATACCTATCTCTATCATTATTTATAGTGATCATATTGTTATTAGGTACGGTGCATATGTAAGGAATCGATCTTACTCAGAATATGACATTCAGTATTTAACCAACTATGCCAAACACAGAGGAATCCGAATAATAACAGAAATAGACGCACCAGCCCATGCTGGAAATGGTTGGCAATGGGGAGAAACAATAGGTCTTGGTAAATTAGCAGTCTGTGTCAATCAACAACCATGGCGCGACTACTGCATACAACCACCTTGCGGACAGCTAAACCCAGTTAATAAATATGTTTTTAGCGTCTTACGCGATTTGTATACGGAAATAGACAACCTGATGACACGTGGAGAATATTTTCACATGGGTGGAGATGAGGTAAGGATAAAAGAACGTTTTTTCTACTTTTCGTTCATAAGACACTCATTTCAGTACTCATTTGAGTGCTACAATATAAGAATGTCCATTTCAACACCCGAACTTTAGTTATTGGAGGTTGGTAACACTGAATGAAATGTCAAATTCTGATGCTGTCAAGTTAACCTAATATATTCGTGGACTTATGATTTTTTGCTAATTTTTTTTTGCTGTTTCTCTTGAAAAGAAAATTTTTTGTTTTTTGGTCTAGCGTTTCAGGGCTTCTTAATTCGGGGTTTTTAACGTGTTTTTTCGCCTCCTTTATAAAGCCACCTACCATTGAAGACTCATATTTTTCGGTGTGTAACCCCCCCAACTCATATTTATTATTATTATTATTATTATTTAACTATCCCTCTTGCGGAAATTACTTCGGAATATTCCCTCTAATAAATTATTAGCTCTAGTTATTACTGATATATTTTCAAAAATCTTTCTAGGTTTACTTTCCATGTTGGAATACTACAGAAGAAATAGTATATTACATGGAAAGCAAAGGTTGGGGAAGAAACCTTACTGGATTCCTCTCACTATGGAATGAATATCAAGAAAATGCTCTTGCTGTTTATGATAACATTACAAAGAACAGTAACATTTCAGTTATCCTCTGGTCCAGCGACCTGACTGAACCTGACACTATTGAAAAGTATTTACCAAAAAATAGGTATGCTATTCAAATTAATCCAAGGTAAAGTGATAGTAAATTGCAGCTGCAATATATCACAGCCATGACGAAAAATGTAATCAGCTGAATTCAGAACCGGATTAAAATAGAAATTTAATCTACACAGGAAGTAACGAAATAGGACACCGCCATGGGCGCCTGCAATTTTTTTTCAATTGGAGGCAAAACAAGGCATATTTTTCTGAATATTTAGTAATTTATTTAATAAACTTTCATGAATATAGAACACTATTAAAGTACTCTCCTTGTCCCCTAGTGCGAGCGCCCATGAGCCGAAGTCACAAGAGGATTGAAATACAAATGTAATCTATACGCATAAAAAGAAATAGAAATATTATTCGAAAATCATGCAAAGACTACTGGACCGATTTTTGTCATTTTTAATAAGATTGTAGATTGTAGAGTGAACCAGTCTTATGCCCAAAATAAAAATTACAAATGTTCGATCAAACCACCGTTATTGTCCACACATTTTCTCATTCTTAATAAAAACTAAGATAGAGTGTATCGGACAACACCAACGACGATAGAAGATTTAGAAGAAAGGGTTAGAAGTGCAATCCGGAATATCCAAGAGTGTACTCTTATAAGGGCGATAGAAGAGTTTTTATTAAGAATGAGAAAATGTGTGGACAATAATGGTGGTTTGATCGAACATTTATAATTTTGTTTAATACAAATATGTCTGTTATAAATCACAGAAGGCAAATTACAAATTTGTATATATCATATATCAAAATAGATATTTTATAAAAACACGTTGAAAGCTCCTAACCCATACAAGACTTCTACATGAGAGGATAAATCTGACGCTCGATTGACACATATACACATGCGTTCCAGTGTAGCGGGAAACGAGGATGAAACGAGGAAACCACTGTTGTGTTTATATGTACTTATATGCAGCGCACACATTTTTAAATAAATTGAAAATGTCTGTGATGTAATTAATTTGCAATAAAATATTTTCAAAACAATATAATTTAAGATAAACTTGAATGGTAATTGACGAATATGGCGAGGGGTTTCCTGCATCATGTATGTTTACAAACAAGCAGGACACTACTGTTTATGATTTTTTTTTTTCGTAAAATTTTCAAAAATATCGGTTTAATAAATTGCAATTTTTTATATCCGATATAAATGAAGTGTTTTACAATGCCTGGTGTGCAGTGATGGGCACCAAACTTTAAAAACTTTAGAAATAACCCTTGAAGAATCAAAATTTATAGAAATGTTACCAAAAGCAATAGTTTTTTACTTTCGGACAATGACATGAAAATATTTGGTGAATATTTTTTCACAAATTATTATGAGAAGCCCAATCTTTGGGCTTATACTTATAGAAAATGTTTAGAAATTAACAAAGAAAATAAAAAACTGAAACACCAAGTAGATACGACAAAATTTGAACCAAGTAATAAAAAAATTAATAAACAAATTTCTATATTTAGTACCAGGAAAAAAATTAAGAAGTCGCATATTTTAAAAAACCGACAACGCAAGAGGAAGAAAATATTATTGTAAAAATACCGAAGTAACTATTTTTTGTCTTAACTGTGTGAGTAGTAACACACACACACACGTGTAATTTCATTCATTTTATCTCCTTTGTATTTATTTAAGCAAATTATAATTTAAGAATGAATTATTTGTTGCTTAACAATAATTTTATGACTATCGACAACACTGTGATATTTGTTCCTTTTGTTTTTTCTTGTTTTGTATTATTGTTCATATTAGCTACGTGCTGTTCTATTAAATAAATAAATAAATAATTAATTGATAATTATTATTGTCTTATTATTGATGTATTAATGATAATCTTAAATATATCCATAATAAATCAGAATATTATATTTTTAATCTCCGCTCAAGATCATTTTGAAGCATGCGCACATGTGTCAATCGAGCGTCAGATTTATCGTCTCATGACTTCTACGGCTATGAATAACAAACCTAACACCCCTATTATAAGTAAATTAGACCCGTCCAGACAAAAAATGGTTTCTGCACACTTTTATTGGTGTACTCAACTCTGTTTGAATCAAGTCTATTTAATTGAGCTAACACTAACTAAAGTATTATAAATATTTTAGGTACATTATACAAACCTGGGTACCTGCATCGAGCGATCTAAATAATCAACTATTGATGAAAGGGTATCGACTTATCATATCAACAAAAGATGCTTGGTATTTGGATCATGGATTTTGGGGCACAACAATTTACCACACTTGGAGAGAAGTCTACAGTAATATATTAAATGCAAACAAACTTGTTTTAGGTGGAGAGGTAAAATTACTTTTATATTTTAAATATAATGTTAAATATTACACGAAAAAAAAAGTCGGATCAAAACGATGACAAAAAAAAAATTATGTGAAGTGTGAATTTTCACACATTTTCTTTTTTGCAGGTATTTAGTAAGTGAATGATGATTATTTGGGATGCCAAAACAAATTTTATGTTAAAATATTTACTACTATTATTTATTACTTTTAATTCGAATGCCTTATACCATTATTTGGGTTTCTAAATATTTGCAGTATTTTTTTTTATACAGCAAGATTCATTAATATTTTGAAAATTGCGCCTACGACTTCCATTGGTTATTTAAGTCATAAAATCCGCCCCTCTGATTTCGTATACATTCAAACATAGAATTAAATTATAATTTCAAACCTTCCCACTGGTTATTAAATTTACGCTTTTAAAAATTAAATGCAACATTTGCCAAAATAGATTAGAATTTGGATAAAATAATTTAAACAAAATAAAAATGCAAAAAAAAAAAACAGAAAAAATAAAAATTGACGGGAATCGAACAGGTGTTGACAACTTACGAAGCGAGAACGTTACCACTGGACTACGGACGTTCACTCGTTTTTCTGTGTTAAATAGCGGATTAAATATTTTACATATTTTAGTTAAAAACACAAAAAATGCGTTATTTTCCGAAAACAATCTGATCAAAAATTCCTGTTGTACTATTCCGGTTCACACCAATGTACATTACTTAGAATTTTTTCAGATTTTTAGTTTAAACCATAATGCGTGGGCTACAGGTGTTAATCCACGTACGTGCTTTCATTTGATACCCTACACAGAATTGTAAAAAAATTTTTTTTCTTCGATGAGCATATATTTGTTTATATTTTTAGGGGGATATGTTTTTTAAATGTTTTAGTATTTTTCCTATGTGCGGGTCAAAGAGTTGTATAAGCATGCCAAATTTCAACTCTCTAGGTTTAGCTGTTTGGCTATAATTTTTACCGAACAGATAGACAGACAGACGACAAAATGACGGTATAAGGGTTTTTTGGTCATACCTACAAAACCCTAAAAAGGGTAGGCAACGAAAAAGAAAACTTTTTATATTATAAGAAACTTAATATTGAGACAGCCCTTCTGTATTTAATTTATATTATACACAATTTGTATTATTTCGGACATTTTTTAAAATTTAATTTTAATTTTTAGGTGTGTATGTGGGGTGAGTTAGTAGAAGATGGTAGTATAGATTCAAAAATTTGGCCTAGAGCGGCAGCAGCTGCTGAAAGATTATGGTCAAATCCCACAACAAGTACTGAAGAAGCTGAAACGAGAATGTATAGACATCGTGAAAGACTAGTCAGTAGAAATATAAGAGCAGACAGTTTAGCACCTAGATGGTGTATACAAACTGAAGGTGAATGTTTCTAAAAACATGTTGAACAAGTGCAAAATATTTACTGAATTATGATCAAAAACAACAAATTTTACCATATAATCTGAAAAAAAGATGTCTGTCTCCATTCAACAAATCAATAACGGCTGTAAAGAGAAAAATACAATGTGGGACAATCAACTCAAATCCAGAACTGTCCCAGAAAGGCGCGTATCCGTGTTACTCGCTGGCTTTTGTACCGTAACCCCCCCCCCATACACTATAATGCAGGCAGCGATGCAAGCATCGAGTCAAAAGTGAAGAGATGCAAACGTCATTGTGTGTACGTCGGCCTCTGTGATGCTGCGTCACCGATATTGTCGATTCACGCATCGGCATCACGACAGTGTTGGAGAGCCTGGATGCCGCCTCACTGATGCCGACTGCATGTTTCAACATATGTAGGCTTGCATCAATGTTTGTTTACAATTCTTGGGCGAATTTTATTTATATATATTGTGTCCTAGATCTCCTCGCTGGAGCATAGGGCCTTTACAAACTCGCGCCATCGGGGTCTGTGAAGAGCAAGCCTTTTCACCTGGCGCCAGGTAGTTCCGTGAGCATCAAGTTCTTTGTGTATTGTTCTCCTCCATGTGGATACAGGTCGACCTCTACGACGATTTCCCTGAGGGTTCCACTCTAAAACCATTCTGGAGATGTCATTTACTGCCTTTCGGAGGGTATGCCCAATCCAGTTCCACTTTCTTGCCTGAATTTCCAACTGGATAGGTTTTTGTGCTGTCGATTCCCAAAGATGAGTATTGGGAATATGGTCTGACCAAGTAATGCGAAAAATTCTGCGCAGACATCTGTTAATAAAAACTTATGAGTTTATGAGTAATTTCTTTAGTGCCTTTCCAAGTTTCGCAGACATACATCAGAACTGATTTTACATTGGTTTTAAATATGCGTACCTTAGTGTTACGAGAAATCTTATTGGATTTCCAGACTTCTTTCAACAAGCCGAATGCTTTTTGAGCTTTAAGTATTATGTTGTTCACGTCCCTTGTAGTTCCTCTATCTCTCGTTATAGCACTACCGATGTAGCAGAATTCTTCCACATATTCTAAGACTTCGCCGTTAATGTAAAATCTGTTGACGTTATTGGTACCAATCCGCATTACTTTGGTTTTCCCTATATTTATGCATAAGCAACTAAATTTGCCAAAGTACTTATACTTTCAAGTTTGGCTTGCATATATTCATAATTATGTGAAAGAAGGCATATATCGTCCGCATAGCTCAAATTATCCAAACGGTTTTGGAAGTCCCACTGTATGCCTCTGTGTTCTGTGAGAGCATTACGAAGAACCCAGTCCAACACGGTATTAAATAGTAGAGGAGATAGTAGGCAGCCTTGCTTAACTCCGCTTTTGACGGCAATACATTTACTTCTCATCCCATTATGTACAACTTGCGAACTTGCTTTACGGTATAGTTCTTTTACTCATAACCGGTAATTAGAATATTTTTTAAGCCTATTTTTACACCATTGTGACCACTGTCACAGTGACACACCAATTAAGGCAATTGAGAAGTGACATTACCGTTGGCGGCGCTGTTTTTCAAGGCAATATGGCTGTCGTGTCTAGTATTCAGCTGTCAATATGCTAACAGCGAACAGATCAATTTAAGCACAGTACCTTTTTATTTTATGAAAATGTATCTATCGACTTTCTAACAAAAAATCAACACTAGAAAATATGTAATAATTTCAAACAGTACTACAGTCTCGTAGTACTTTGACCACCAGACTGCGTATCCGAGCGTGTCAGTTCTCAATTATCACTGGCAATGGTAAATCACTATTCATATTTACATTTTATTTAAAACCGGTGACAATGAAACAAACGTCGAGCTGTATACTAAACAAATCTGTGTTTAACCGTCGCCTCAATGTTTTGCATCGAAGCATGCATCAGTAGTGTGTGGCCAACAGCCAGTGTTGCCTGTTTCATGATGCCTCCGAATCGATGTCGTGAATCCATGCATGCCTCATAGTGTATGGGGAGTTTTACAGAATTACATTCCATTAAACGTAACGCATAGTTTGTAATATTTTGAACAATTTAATATTATTTTTGTAATATATTATTAAGATTTTAAAATCTTAAACTGAAAATAAATGCCTTTTATAGTTATAATATTATTTAAAAAATTGTAGATTTTGTATAGTAAAAAATATTATATTAAAATATATTTTATTTGTTCTTATTTATAAACTTATATTAAAGGAACACAATAAACAAATTGTAAATATAAAAATCAACAAAATAATGAAAACAAATTAAAAAAAAGAAGTCTATATACATCAACCTTACTGACAGAAGATAACCCATTGACTACCACGCAGGAAATACAATCCCGGGATCCCGACTGATTTTTGGTCCCGAAAATCTCGGGATTTAAAATTTTTAATCTCGATATTTTCGAGGTTATCAACAACTTATTTACATAAAACCAAATTCTAAAGATTAATTTTATATATACAGAGTGGAGAATTGGACTGTCGGCCATAGCGATTTAACATGTAAAATAATATATATGCCATTTCCTCCTTCCCTAATTGTTTTAGAGAAAAGTGCAAGAGATACAATATATTTAGAATTTAAAACTCTACATGTTAGGTAAGTAAAATATTGTCACAATTATGGTATAATTGTGTTCTAATGTCTCAATTCCTTGAGCGGCCTTTAAGCCGTGTAGGTCAAGGTTGCTGACTTTCGATTTTGGGAATTATAGAATGTGCAGAGTGTTGCGTGTGTGTCAACATAAGTTTTGAACTACATTCTAATGTGTTGGTAAACATTATTCAATTGTGCTGACTATGGTCTTTAATTGCTGCCAACAATTACACAAATGAATAATGTTTCCAAAACAATTGAGGTAGGACCTGACGTCATAGTGTCCTGGTTAACAGTTATAAAATAGTCTTAGGGAATAGAGTCGTGGTTAGTCATTCTTGGTAGTCAAGTAATAGTCATTCTTGGTAGTCATTCTTGTGACCAGTCATCAGTTCGCATCACGCCACCCAAGGACAAGCCCAGCTGTTGAAGTCACTAAAACGAGATGTGAGTTGTCTACAGGGCTTTTCCACGTGTTCGCCTCGTGCTGATACCTGGGGTGGTTCGACCGATCCTGTATTGTATTCTGATTAGAGATGGGTCGTTCATGAACGAACCGGCTCAGTACACTGACCGAAGTGACACGGTTCACCAAATTGAAATGAGCCGGCTTACGGTTCGCTGCATTCAAGGATACGATTGATCGGGCAATTGTGAACAGTGACCGGACAATAGGGATTTGCAGCTAAGCACCCTACCATCTGGTGAGCGTTTCATGAACTTGTGTACATCAGATAACATTTCGTTTTGTGTATTGGTTTTGTATGAAGTTTGTTTTTAAAGTTTTATTATAATCATTGAAAAATGTATAATACATATTGTTGTGTGCCTATGTGCAATTCATTGAAAAGAAGAAACCCGGAAATATCGTTTCATTTGTTTCCACTAATATCAGACACCGTACGGTTCGAAACAAAATTGGGAAAGCAAGAGGTTAGGAATCGACGCGATGTTTAGATAAACAATTTAAAAATTGGAAAAAAAGTGAGCCCTTATATCAAAGTTTGCTCATTACATTTTAATGATAGTGACTACAAAAAATATTTTCAATTTTGTATTTATTATCGCATATCTTGAAAATTCCTGTTATTGTGTGTGGGTTTGTAATGCACAAGTTTGTAGGCATAATGCATAAATCTTTATGAACTCTCTGTTTTTTTTCAGTGACTCCACACAATATTATATGCCCAGCATTGTAGATTTCTACTCCTTGGTAAACAACACGGGAATTATTATTTCCCCCAATATAGTTAAAATAATCGACAATGGAAAACCGCCATAACTTAAAACCAGATCACAAAATGTAGTATTTTAGATGTTTACAAGTAATGTCACTTCACAAAATCAGAAAA
Source organism: Liopterus haemorrhoidalis (assembly GCA_963971575.1). NCBI lineage: Eukaryota > Metazoa > Arthropoda > Insecta > Coleoptera > Dytiscidae > Liopterus > Liopterus haemorrhoidalis. The sequence continues at coordinate 43,564,817 of OZ020619.1, forward strand.
TCCCAAACAATTATTTATTTTTTGTCGTTTTTTGATACACTTTTCGCTATTATTTACTAGTAAATGTCAAGTGGTATCTGATTTAGAATGGTTTCAAAAAAATCCGCGTGGCGCAACGATCTTAAAATTTTTCCCCTATAAACATCGCCATAAACTTAAAACATCTGATTTAAAATACAGCAGCTACATAAAGTGAATTGTTTGTTTACTATTAACAATAAAATAAAATATAAATGATAATAAAAATAAGCCTGTAAAAAATATAATAAAAATGAGCCGGCTCAGCAAACTGAACGACCTCCACTGATCCGGTTCCGTAAACTCTCCGAAGAATCTCTAATTCTGATGTAAATTAATATTATATAATAAATTTTGTAGAAAAAGTTTGTCTTTATTTCCCTTGTCTAATCTCGGGATCCCGGGATAGCTTTCTCAAAATTCCGGAATCGAAAAAAGTGCTCGGGGTTTTATTCCCTACTGCCACTTCACCGATTTTGGAGAAGATAGAAGTAGACAATATAAAACATTTAATATCAAGATGATTTTATCTAAATTCCTGAAATAAAAACAGGTTCAGTCCTTATTCTCTTATTTAAATGATTATCTAAGGCCGTGTCTAAAACGTCGTAAGTAAAATCGGCGTCTTCTTTGGTTATACACATTGGGGGCTTAATTCTGAAAACCTAAAAAATATTTTTATTTAATCGGTGAAGTTCTGTTATGGTTTAAAAGACTTACGTTTCCATTCAATCCACCACTGCCTAAAATTAGTCCCATATTTCTACATTCCTCCCAGATTTCCATAAATTCCTTGGAAGGTAAAGGTTGTGTAGACCCATCTCCCAAAACCAATTCTACACCTAACATAAGTCCTTTGCCTCTAATGTCGCCAACAACTTTGTAGAAATCTCTTAGTTGTTCTAATCTTTTAATTAAATACGAACCGACTTCTTTGGAGTTTTGTTGTAATTGTTCTTCATCAATTATCTACAACAAAGTGTTTATTAAGTTTAACAATGATCGATATGAGGGGTCTAAATGCAAAACCTGCCATGTCCGCTTCATGTCATTTTGCAGGAGGGACGAAAAACTGTTATAGAATACTGCAGACATATTTTTACAAACCATTCTTTTTAATTGTCTTAGTATTATGATTATCTACCAATAGAGGGTATCTGATCAAATATTGGTGACAGGATTACATAAAAAAAGTCTTTAAGTTTGGACTCGGCGGGTTTTGCAACAAAATGGTACTTTCAATCCTGAAAAAGGAAGCTTTTGTTGTTGCACTATTCTTTTACGGCTGCATTCTGGAGTCGTCTTTTTAAATTGATACACCAATATCATCCATCGTTACTCTTAATAATACAATAATACTGAATATTCAATACCTACTATGCTTTAGCAACTGATTCAAACATTGACCATGTAATTTGAACATGGCGGATTTTGAAAATATTTTTTTGTACACATAGGGTGCGTTTTGTTGGTGGCTGGTTAGAAGTACTAGAATTGATACCAAAGAAAACGACAATTTTGATCATGAATTAAACATGGAATGACATTTGCATGGAGGTTAAGTCATATGGTTCTAGAACAAATAACAAACATATTTCACCTAAATGGATAATCTAAATAATAAATGCAGAATAAGAAAACTTTATATTTACTTTATGTTTTAGAACGAGTCATTGAATTGTACATGCATTTTAAGTTTAGATTTAACAATACTATATTAAAATCATATAGGTATATATTTATTTTAGGACACAAAATGAGAAAATACCTAAAAGTAAAAATTATTTTGAAGCAGTAATACCAAGATTTAATTCTAATACATTTAAAAACCAAATGAAAGAACTGCATTCAAATATTACTTTTCATCCCCACCACACTTATTCATTCCAGTCGTTCGACCTCGAGTCATCGAATGAGTAGAATGAATAGAATGAGAATACAGTCGCAACAAAACGCGTATTCTGATTAAACCGAAACCAGAATTGGCACAACAAAACGCACCCATAGAGGATTTTGCACTCACAACCATGTTTTGGTTGAAATTTTATACTCTTACTAAGTGAATTTTGCATTCAAACTTTTTGCTGCCTTATTCGGTCCACCATAGAGAGCAGAATGCCGTGCATAACTCTTTTTTTTTTAAGTAGACATGGCGGATTTAGCATTTAGACCCTCTTATGTAAATGTTGGTCTAATTAATTTGTCAGAAAGTATTTACGGTTAATGCGGCTCTGTACGATAAGTAGGGATATTACCTGACCACAGCGCTTAACAAGTCAAAGTAATATCACAAGAAACCTAACCAGACTATAGCTGCAACGCTTCGAAAGATTTTTGGTAAAATGTTACTGTACGGTCCGCTCTAACTTCATCCAACTCTATCCACTCCACCTACTTGCTGTAAACGACATCTCACGTGTTTTACCAGTAGTTCTAAAACGTACTGAGCAGTCTTGGTATAACTTGGGAATAGTACCTACGCTACTGTGGCATTGTTATGTTAGTGTGAGTTTGTTTTGTCATTAAACTAGAAGATGGGTAGCTCGCTTCGCTCCGCTTCTTCTAACCAAACCCTTACTAACCTAACCTAAGATAGTGTTTTGTCATTAAACTAGAAGATGGGTAGCTCGCTTCGCTCGGCTTCTTCTAACCAAACCCTTACTAACATAAACTAACCTAAGATAGTGTTTTGTTATTAAACTAGAAGATGGGTAACTCGCTCCACTCGGTTTTAGACTTTTACTAACTAAAACTAACCTAATTATCTTGTTTTTAGGTGCATAGTACTTTATTTTCCCCCATATTAGCTCAATTAAAATTGTGTATCATTATGTATGAATTTATAAACCAGAAACCATTGTTTTAGAACCACTGATAATCCTTGAATTATTTAGTGTCTTGAGCATGCATGACACTTACGATAGTAGAATTGAATGAAGTTTGAGCGGACCGTAGGGTAACATTCAACCAGATTTTTATATTGCCTATAATATTTTTGTTTCTCGGCACCCTACTTGTTTGGCGCCTTTGTGGGGCACATAACTTGCATACCTACTTGCAACTGCCTTGGCCAGAGAGTTAATTAATATTCTTACGTCTAAGACAGCTTCTCCAACTGCGCAAGCCACTGGATTTCCACCAAATGTATTAAAATGCGTTGCCTTGCTGTATGAAGCAGCTATTTCAGGTGTAGTGACTACGGCAGCCATTGGATAACCATTTCCGATGCCCTTAGCCATTGTGACAATATCAGGTTGAACTCCATGACCCTCAAAACCCCAGTAGTGGTCACCTGTTCTTCCAAAACCTGTTTGAACCTAAAACAAGATTTCAGATAATTTAAACAACTTTAAAATGAAACTAAAGAGTTGAAATTATATTTTAGATTTTATAATTACGAACTAAAGTTATGATATAGAGATACAATTATATACAGAGCCGCAGTAAGGAAAACTTGTGCTAGGGGCAAAACTGTGTTTTGGCGTCCCTTTGCAAATAAATGTAAGTGATAAGCAAAATACCAGTGAAGATCAAACAAAAGGTCCTCACCTCCCAAATTCCAAGTGAAGAGCAATAAAAAGGTCCTCACCTCCCAAATTCCAAGTGAAGAGCAAAAAAAAAGGTCCTCACCTCCCAAATTCCAAGTGAAGAGCAATAAAAAGGTCCTCACCTCCCAAATTCCAAGTGAAGAGCAAAAAAAAAGGTCCTCACCTCCCAAATTCCAAGTGAAGAGCAAAAAAAAAGGTCCTCACCTCCCAAATTCCAAGTGAAGAGCAAAACTTAAAAAAAGCTCCTCACTTTCTCAATGTGGCGCCCTTTTCCTTAGTGTGCTAGGGGCCTTCGCCCCGTATTGCGGCTCTGATCATAAAAATTAACAAAAATCACTTATGCATTGCACAACATAGTCTGATCTCTGATGCTCTGATAATCTGATGCTCTCCATGATTTTCGAGTTATGAAAAAAAAGGTATATGAAACAATTTTCATGATATAAGTTTTTGCTGTTAAATCAATAAAAAGAGAAATTTCAATTTTTTTTTTTTGTTTTCCCGCCATATCTCTCCAAATATTTATCTAATCAAAAAAATGCATTTGGATAAAAGATTTTTCTTCTTATTCTTAACAATTTTTGTAACGTTAGTTTTTGCTGTTAAGTCAATAAAATGGGAGAAATTTCAAATTTTTAATATTTGGTTTTCTCGCCATAACTCTCCAAATATTTATCAAATCAAAAAAATGCATTTGAATAAAATATTTGTCTTCTTATTCTTAAAAATTTTCATAATGTAAGTTTTTGCTGTTTGCGCGTCATTTGTTTATTAGAGCTCGTTCAATAAATTCATCACAACAATTCATCACAGGCCGATGTTACCGACTCAGCTGCGCAGAAACCAAATTTTGTCCATTACGTTATCAACAGTTAGTTTAACACATTTCAGTGGCGTAACTTTCAAGGTATACCGTGTACTAAAATGAATAAAAATGTATTTGAAATATTGTTTGTTCGGTATCCACAACAATTGTTTAAATCCCTTAACTACGTCAATGTGATCAACTGTTTTCTCGCGCAGAATTGATGATGTAATTTATGATACCCTGTGCTGAAGTTAAGTTGAACGAACTCTAGTTGCCTAGCAACCATTTATTTAGAAATAAAAACAAAAAAGATCAAGATATTGTTACTTTCATTAATCCCACATTTTTTTAAAGTAATGTATACCATATATTTGAACCGAGAGAGTAATTAATTATACCAATTCTGCTTCTCCACAATGAAACAACTATTTATATAAAAAACATCTACAAATAGAGCTACTGGGTTGGGTTGGATACATGAAGGTCTACATTAGGTTGGCTAACAGAGGAAGATTGAGCATAAGGGCACACAAATCAACTTGACTTACAGTACTCAAAAAGACAAAACACAAATCTAATATGAAAACATATTCTAAACATTTTAAGAATGATTTACCTCATCCGCAATGAATAGTCCATTATATTCCTTAATCATATCATAAGCCCCTTTGACAAACCCTTTTGGATACTGCACAGTGCCTCCAACACCTTGTATACTTTCAATAAAGAAAGCTGCAACTCTTCCTTTTGGCATACAATGTTGGTAAACTTCATTTAATTGTTCTAAATATTTTTCTTTCGCTTCGCATTCTCCTTCTGAACAACAGCATGTTCTTTTGGTCTGGATAAGACTGTCTCTACATCTTGAACCTCCCCAGATTCCTTTGAAAACATCAGGATTCATAGTCTGAAAAATGGGAGAGATTAACCTTGATAATAAATTTTAAGTAGGAAGTTGTTGAGTGCGTTCTATTTTGCCAATGCAACCAAGGTTATATAATCACGTTAAAGAAGCACATTTGCGAATTTAAGTTTACTTTAAACCGCATGTATTGCCTTCTAAGACATGTACGAGACAGAAATATATAAATAAATTGGTTTTTGATTCGTTCATTTGTAATTGAACAACTTACTGTGCTAACTCCATTTGGTTGAGGAACTGGAAATCTATATCCTCTTAAATTAGACATACCCATGACTTGGTATGACATACCATGATACCCATTTCTTAGAGATATTATCTCAAAATTATTAGTATGACATCTAGCTAATAGGGTGGCTAGATCATTAGCTTCAGAACCACTGTTTACAAAATATGCAACCTAAAACATAAAAAAATCATTCAATAAAAAAAAAAAAAAAAAACAATAAAAATTAATTGAAACTTTATAATTAGGGTGTTTACTTTTTATTAAAATTACTTTATATTAATTTAAGAAAAAAAAAAAACTGTATGCAACTTTCAAATATTGTCAAACATACATATATATCATTTTACACTTTGAATATTTAATAATTAATGACTTTCTTATGAAATGATTTTTTTTTGCGTCATAATATTTTGCTAATGCTATTCTTTGAGGTGAAAACACTAAATTTCATTAATTCAGTATCATTCTACAAGTCTATTAAATTTAGGCGCAAATAGCCTAAACTCTTGTGCGCCAAAAATGTTAACTAACTGTCTACAGAGCCGTATCAGCTGTAGCGAATCGGTTAGAACGCCGAAACAAAGACGAAACCACCCGTTGCGAGAATTTCTTTGAAAGGGATTGCCATATTTTTTTTATCATTTTACAAGGTGTATTTTAAAATGTCATTTTTTAAGAATTGAGATAGTAAAATAAAAATTATAAATCTTACGTTACAGCACGTAACTTTAGAAATATATTTTTTAAATGGTTCATTGTTCAAGAAGACATTTGTTCAGAGTTATTGCTTAATAACTTTGAACAATAGCATCTTCTTGAACAATGCTTAAACCCCTTTTCTTAAAAATGCGACTAGACTGCTTATATAAACACCTATCTCTCTGAAGACAGGATCAGACAGTATTCGGTCCGGTTAGCATTAACACCTAAGTTGTTGAATTCTTAGAGGCACTGTGTCGGCATTCTGGTGGTCTACCCGATTCTATTTGTTTTAAACTTTTAATTATCTTAATACCTATATTTTAATCTATTGTAAATATTACTTTTGATAAATCAAATTAATTTTAAACCGTTTTACTTAACGTGTGTAAACATTCACCTTTAAGAACTTAAGTGGACAGCTAAGTCCAGACTAATTACAAGATGCCTGATCAGTCGGTTGGTAAGTACTAATACATATCATTTAATTCACATATCGTAAGGATGAACCCTGGATAACACTCACGCCTACTACCCGAAGTCCTTTAGTCAGGAATCTCATTTCAGTTTGGGATTAGACTTTATATAATATCACAGGCTCGCTACCTAGTGGACAATAAATGGTACGTTGGGGGCGTAACGTACCGGGCTCGCTACAACGCCCTTGTATTTTAGAAGTGAGGACCTTTTTTTTGGTTATAACTTGTATTTTAGAAGTGACGACTTTTTTTAGGTTTGTGTTTTCACCTGTCTATTAAAATAAAAATGATGCCCTTCTTAAATAAAATGAAAAACGATAAAAAGGGTGCTATTACAGGTTAAATTAAGTTATTTGCCAAGGGCGCCAAAATCATTGCTACGGCTCTGGCTGTCTATTAAATTATGTTAAATATTAGTTTAATTTATATATCATTTAATTTTTTTATATATAGCATTTATATATTAATAAATAGCATTTAAATAGTAGCCTTTAAAAATTAACCAACCTATGTTTACAAATATTAGTATTTAAAAACTATGCAATCATAAAAAACGTAATAAAAACAAGTCTATTTTAAGAACAAAATATGTTAATTGATACATATGATTCAACAATTTGCATAATCTGATAAAATACATGTCATAAATATTATTTAAAATTCGGAATTTAGATACGTTACAAAAATCACGTACGAAATTATCATTTGTAAACAAAAATGGTACAATGATTCAGTATCATTAAAAATCAATAACCAATAATCTCACCTTAAGGTTTCCTGGAAATTTACTGACTAATTTTTCAGCGTATTCACTAATTTTGGGATGCCAGTACACATTACTACAGTGTCCTAATGTTGCTGTCTGTTTTTGGATAGCTTCTGTAATCTTTCTGTAAATAAATTTAATTTAAAAATATGTTTATAAGACACTGAGCCATATGGATACGGATAAGTATAACTTAATACTTTGCAAAATTCTTATTTTATATTAAATTTTATTCTTACGGATGAGCATGTCCAACTGAAACTGTACAAATTCCTCCAAACATATCCAGGTATCTCTTCCCGTCGAAATCGAAAAGCCATTGTTTATAACCTTGATGCAAGGGTAGAGGTTTGCTGTAGTAATGTGCCAAGGGGAATACATGTTTACTTCTTGCAGATTGTAATTTTTCCAATGATGGTCCCTACAAATATTAAAACAAATAGTTAATCTTTGATTATCTAAAGAAGTCCAGTCAAGTTCATATGACTGAAATAATAATTAACGTACTAATTGACATATGAAGTTTGTCAATCTTTATTGTTCAGGTATAGCTACGTTCAGGTATATAAGAGTTTAGAAAATATAAAGCTACAATAGCTCTTTTGACAAAACCAATTGAAGCAGATATGCAGCAATTACATTTATCACCATTCCCATTGATTAATCAGGTACAATTTGAACTTCAATTATTGGATTTGAAATCCAAAGATTTATGGAATAATATATTCTTAAAACTTAATTCTGAACTGGAAAGTTTAGAAAGAGAAAAGTTCATTTTATCCAGCATAAGTGGACCGAAATTCGCAATCTTCAAGATATAGATAAAGTTGTTTTCGAAGCTTGGAATCGTCTTCCAGAATCGTTCAATCATTTAAAAAATTATGCTTTTGGACAACTGACAATTTTCGGATCCACACATTACTGTGAGCAAGTCTTTTCACATATGAAATTAATAGTCAGTTAAGAAGTAATCTTACTGACCTGAACCTTGAGTGCTGTCTTAAGTTAGAGATTACTGAATATTTACCAAATATTAAAGTCTTATCAAACACTATGCAAGTAGCAATCGTCCCAGTAAAAAAATATTATATTGTAATTTACTGGCAAGTGCAATAGGTATCACAAACTAAATGTATAAGTAAATATTAATTTATTTATACATTATATATTAATAACAATTTTTACGTTTTTTTCTTAAATATAGCATATATTTTTTAGCGGCTCTTCCATGTTATTGTTTTTGTTTTCAATATAGATTTGGCTCTTTGTAACTGAAAGGTTGCCGACCCCTGCACTAGCCCCCTTCCAAACAGGTGCGCGCCTTTTGGACTATTCTTGAAATAATCTTATAACTGCGTAACTAACATACATTTTAATTTTGTTTTTTTTTTCAACAATTATTTTATTTTTAATAAATCTTATTTTTTTCATTTAACATATTTGCGAAATAAACCAGTTGGCATTGCACTGTTTTTTACTAATTTATTCTCTGACAACATTGCAATGCAACAATTTCATTGACTTTCAAAATTGTCCTTGTACAAACTTAACAAATGGAATACATTAATTTTATAAACAAACACCATTACCTCATACTTTGTTGGCACAAAATCACATGCTGGTAAGACCGGTGCTGGTTTTGTATGGACTCGTCTAAGTCCACTAACTACGTTTCCTAAAAAATAAAATAATATATTACTTTTATAATTAATAAACCGCTTTCTAATTATGGGTTGCGAACGTAACAGTTTTCTCTAACTTAAGTTAAAATCATTTCTTTTTGTATACTACAAGATACAAAAACAAATGATTCTAACTTGAATTAGGGATAATTCTTACTTTAGCAACCGGCCATAAGACACTTTCTAAATCAATAAAATTATAATTCCACGATTTAAACAAAAAATAATGCTATTAGCATATTGTTGTTAATGAATTTTTGACGCAAAGTCCGAAAGTCGAGTACAAAATATAAATACAATTGAATATATTTAAATATCATTTTTAATTCAAAGGAACTGTCTATATAACACATATTGTTATATTTCTTCAAAATATTGCTAGTCATTAATACGAGTGTTGCCTTTTATATTTCGAGATTTGAGATCTAAAACAATTATTTATCAACAAAAGTGGCTTTATTGTTCTTCAAAATATTCTCCATGAAGATCAATACACTTTTGCATGCGTTTAAACCAATAGGGGATAGGCATGATTTTTTAAAAATGTTTTTTTTTTGTTGCATATAACATAAAAAACAGTTTTGCACTTTTTTTTTTAATTTGAAGGCTTAAAAAAATCATAAATGTATGTAGCGCGCGAAACCACGTGTGACGTCATACCCTACTTAAGTGTACTGCGTACAGCCTACCCAGTGTACAGCGTACAGTCTCTCGTGAACTTATTTGCTTGTATAACTTTTATAGATTGTGTAAAGTTAGAGTGATTTTAATTAAAATAAAGTTTGATTCTATAAAAACAATTTATACATATTTACCGAATTAAATTTTATATTAAAATATATAACCTATATAGCAGTATTTCAATTATGCCTCTACCGTTTTGTAACTTCATGTAAACAATGTAGTAAAATTCTTACATCTAAATTACATAAATATTTACATTTTACAGAGTTGCAGCGTTTATTGTTTACATAAACGCTGCAACAGTTATAGAATACAGAAATGGTTATTACAAGTCTATTTTGACACCACGTATTTCTTCAGCACTGTAGCATTTTGCATATATTCCATGAGCATAAAAGCATCAATGTTGGATAAATTATCACTCTGAGCCCAAACAAAATCTTTTGCCATTTTAATAATAAATGCGTGAAAAATTGTTTAAAAACAAATACAAAACTCTCGAACAATACAATATACAAACGTAAAGATTATGTTGTAGTCTGGGCTGTCTGCTGGGGTTTGACGTCATGCTCAGTCGTATTTACTAGGCAACCTTTGCGCTTTGCTATTGCCACTGCGATTGTCAAACTATGTGGGATACAACGTAAACAAATCTTTTTGATGGCCAAATGTTCATGCAGTATCCGTGTATATTCTACAAAATAATCCGTTTTTTTATGATCCGGCACATCATTAACCACTAATAGTTTTGATGAAGACTGCATTGCAGGAAGAAATGTTACATTCAGTATTAATATAAATACACTATTAAATTGAAGGAAAGCTTCAGTGTCATTATTTAATAAAAATTAAACTGCGCTTATAGTCATTATAATGTCCGCCAAAAACTAAGTCACTCAGTAACAATAAATACACAGCTTATTTCTGTATATTTAATATTTATTTTTAAGTTGCTTAAATACTAATTAAGATCACTAAATTAAAACTGCAATAAAACTAATTGAAATATTTTTATTGTTGTGACGCAATACTAAATAAAAACTACAAGATTCTGTTTTATTAAACAATTACTATACACATAATCACACATATATAATTTAACATACGTTTATTTAAAATATTTTTCGACATTACTATTCTAAAATAGACCCGTTTATAACAGGAGTAGATAGAATACTGACTAACTTTTGAAAACTATCTTGTTTATAAGGTCCGCCAGGGTCATGGACGTTAAAAGAATACATTAAACATGTATAATAATATTTACCAAAGTGATAACAGGAGGAATACAGGTTAATTAAAGGCGAAGAGGTGAATTTTGAATGTTTTTATAGTTTATTACGCAGTGCCGCCTACATTTTTTTCTCTATAAATTAGTTGAAATTATTCTGTTCTAATATATGCTTAATTTACGCTTTTAGTTATCTTTGCCATGTGTTTAGGATTATATAATTATTGTAAAACATAAAAAGTGCATAAAAAAATATTGTGATAAGCCTAATCAAAATATATAAACAATTTATGATACATTAACAATTTATTAGATAAAATGTAACATGTTTTTTCTGGTACATAAAGTAGTTTTTTAACCATTGGAAATCCTATTTTATTAATATAAAGACTTTTAAATATATTTGAACTGTTTTCCTTTTTGAATTCATATGAAAATTTGATTTTTATTCATTAATGCCATCTCTTATCATAACAGTAGTACTTTTTCATTTAGATACAACTTAATATTCGTTTAAAAAATAAAAACAACAACGTTAGTAATATGTTTGAAACTAAAAGTTGTTATTAATTATAATATTTTAAATAAGTTTACATTTTTGTGAAAAATTTGTATGTTTGATCGATAAAGACGACCGCTTTCCTTAGATAATTTAAATTGTTTTTACTTTGACAGCACATTTGACAATTTATTATATTTCTTTAGTATACAAGTATCTAGCCATATATTATTGATATGGCATCCGCTTTAGAGCAATTTGTTAATAATGTAAGAAGCCTTTCTTCACAGGGTATGTATAAATTTTAACAAAAACTTAAATTTTATTATAATTTGTTGGTTATGTTTTATTTTAGGCAATTTTCGTGAGCTTTGTGAATATTTAAACAAATCTAGTGATACTTTAGTTAAAGGAGGTCCTCATTTAGATACAGTTTTAGAAACTTTAGATTTACAACAGCATAGTTTAGGAGTTTTGGCTGTTCTTTGTGCTAAATTTACAATGCAAGCTCCTGCTCCCCCAGCACAAGATAACAGATTAAGTCAAGCTCAAGAATTTATTAATGGATGTAATGGAGAACAAATTCGATTAGCACCAGATACTTGTAAGTTTTAAATTATATTTACTATCCTCGTATTTATAAGCTCTGGTGGACTGACATTGAACCGATACCAACAAATTGACAAAAATAAGAAGACGATTATATTTTTCACATCAAAATAATAGTTAACTTGTTTACTTAACACAATCGAAGACCTCACTGACCATCTGTGGAGTGCGGCTTTGTTTTGATTTATTTTCTTCTTTCACGAGAGATAATCACCATAGTTTTTTTGCATTCTTCACGTTGACAAAGACAAGTCTCGTGTCTTACGTCTTGCCTTATTCAATGGGATTTCTTTTCTCTGTACCGCTTTCTTAATTTCATGTCTACATTCCTTTCTAGGTCTTCTTTTTGGTACTTATAATAATAATAATACTCTAATAACATATATCTATTTTATCTACACGAATGCGAACGGAACGAAAATAAATTAATGATATTAATTGAATTTTTTCAAAGAACAAAAATGACATTTTGTTTTTTTTAGTCAAGAATGAAATTTATAAAATTTAATACCGGTTTTAACCAGTTTAACTTCATATTCTTCAATTTACAGCCAGATTAATAGATTAATAGATTAATAAAAGCCTAGTAAATAAAATAAAATAAAATAAAATTGATGAGGAAGTTCATAATTTTTTTTTTTACATAAATTCCCGTTTTATTTCTATCTGACAATACTAAATTAAAGGAAAGGTTGTGGATTAAAAAATTTCCTTTATTTATTTTCTAAAAAGTCAAATTTATTATTAATTTAATAGATCCAGTTTGGTCTTCTTTTTGTTCTTTCATAAGAACCTTGTCCCTTAAGCCGGGTCCAGCCCAAATTGCGCTGAGCTACGCAAAACATTCATGATTATCCTATTTGGACGACAAACTGCACACGAACTCTGCGTTTGAACAATAAGGATTCGTCGAATGTCGATACTTCAAAAAAAACTTCATACTCCTGTGCGATCTATTATTATACTTTTCAGTATTGGGATGGACAGATTAAAAACCTGAATTTCAACTTCTTGGAATAACTCTTTTGGACAAGAAAATAATATAAATACTATTTTTAATATCATCTTATTATATTATTTGTCTGGTTAATTTATTTTGTATTGTTTTAGTTGCTGATTTATGTCATATGGTTACGCACTTATTAGTGGAACAAAAACAAGCAATGCGAGGAATCTTTTTGCTTTCAAAGGCAATACGTAAAGTACAATTATTTGATTCACAGTTAACGTCCGTTCATTCTGATCTCTATCAACTTTGTTTATTAGCCAAGTGTTTTAAACCTGCATTAGAAATTTTAGATATCGATATTACAGCTATTAACCAAGAGGTAAGTTTTTTATATTTATATATTTAGATCACAGGCTGAGAATGGAATGAAAACGAAATAACTTTTGCTAGAATTTCATTTCAGTTAAAACCAATTATTATTTATATTTTAAACGAGTATGAAAAGTACGGAAAGAATATATATTGTGTTCGTTCCAAAGGGTAACGAACATTTTTTCATTCTCAGCCCTTGAATTAGATTTTTAAGATTAATGTTACAATGTAATATGTTTTATAGGGTGGTCAGATGGATGCAAAATATTTTCTATTGTATTATTATTATGGTGGTATGATATACCTTGCGGTGCGAAACTTGGAGAGAGCGTTATATTTTTTTGAAGTAGCTGTTATGACACCAGCGTTAGCAGTTTCTCACATTATGCTCGAAGCATATAAAAAATATATACTTGTATCTCTTCTGTTAAATGGAAAGGTAATGTTTTTATAATATAATATACATATTTTATATTAAATTAATTATGTTTTAGGTGCAAAACATACCGAAGTATGCAGCTCAAGTTGTTACTCGTTTCATTAAGCCTCTTTCTCAGCCGTACCATGAGTTAGCGAATGCATTTAGTTCTAATAACAGTACTGAATTATGTTCTATAGTTAGTAAGCACCAAGAGATTTTTTCTCGTGATCGTAATTTAGGACTAGTGATGCAAGTTGTTAAAGTACTACATAAGAAAAATATTCAACGTTTAACAAAAACGTTTTTAACTCTTAGTTTGTCAGATGTCGCTAGTAGAGTACAACTTCCTGGACCATCAGATGCTGAAAAATATATTTTGCATATGGTAAGTTTTTTTAAAATTAAGTATTAGGGAAAGTTTTGCTAAAAAAATTCGACCTTTTAAAATTATTAAACGTATTAATTATATTAGTTAATTCTACGGTTATTGTATCTTATATACAATAGTGTGCGTAAAATAGCAGTATCTGAAAAATATTAGTATAAATACAAAAAAAAACTTGGTTTAAGTAATAACAAAGCCAAAATTTTACTGATAGTATGATATTTTAAAAACAACTTTATTATTTTGATAAAAAGAAAGTATTTTTGACGATTCATTAAAAAAATATATATATAGTATTTGTAAAAATATGCTCATTACGCTGTTCATAAACATAGCAGTACACTTCATAAAATAAATAAAACTTATTTTAATATTAAATATTCTTTATTGTTTCTATAACATTTGGTTCCATGACATTTTTTTCGTATTACTTCTACACTTCTTCTCGGCTTAGAACCAAAATAGCTACCGGCATTTCTCCAAGGGAACAGATTTCCAAGCTGTTTCAATTTCTCTCCATAATTCTTCTTTGTAAGCAGGTTTTGAAGAAGATATTTTAATTTTTACCTCAGCCCACGAGTTCACTATTTGATTTAAGTCCAGAGATTTAACTGGTCAAACCATATATATATAAACTAGTATATGGCGCCTGGCCTATCTCTCAATGTAAATTAAAATGTTCCAACATAGAGAGTAAGATATACATATGTCTGTCTCTTTTGGTGACCGTAAAACACAATGCGCATGCTCGGGTAGTGTCAATTCATTTTGAAAAAGCAGGATAAAATCAGATGAAATGACATTTACATTTAAAAAAATAAGGTTAGAAGTTATCAGTCAAAAACTCTAATTATTTGGTTTATACTATTTGGTAAAAAAGACGTAGCTGTACCCGTTTAAATGGCTAATATAATATTTACTGTGAATATTGACTGATTATTTAAAAGGAACAACACACTTCTCTACTTTAAAATTACATTTAGAGTTGTAATACACAATTTGCTGGCATTTTCGTTATAAATTCGAACTCTTTTCACAATTTAATACAGACAAAACTTCGTATAATATTTCTAACAGAAAGAATGACGCCACATGTCTAGCTCCTTCTCTTAACTCCCGCTACGTAACTGTAATTTTTTCGACCAATAGCAAGGTCGTAATTTAGACATGCGCAAACAATTCACCGGGCATAAAGGGGCACGACAATACATAGCTCCATCCTTCTATCATGGAACATCTAGCCAGCGTTCATGCGCCATATACTTGTTTATATATATATTGGTCAAACCATAATAGTAACCCTATTTTCATTAAACCTATTTTTTGCTTGGAGCGAGATGTGCTTTAGGTCATTATATTGCATAAATATCCATTTTAAAGGCATTTCCTTCTCTGCAAAGGGAAGCATGACATGCTGCAAGATACTGACATAAACATTCGCGTCCATTATATCTTTAATCCAGAAAATAGGGCCCACTCCGTTCCAAAAGAAAAATATCCCCATGCCATAACACTAGAGTCGCCATGTTTTATTGTCTTTGTAGTGTACTTAGGATTGTACCTCGTGCATGGAGGCCTGCGTACTTGCTTTTGGCAGATACCAGGATTAAATAAAACAATTTTTGTTTCATCAGACCAAAGAATATTAATCTTTTTGACCCGGCCAAAATTAGTGTTCTTTGGCAAATTGAATTCTATTTTCCCGTTGTCTCTTGTTTAACAGCGGAGTTTTTCTTGGTCTTCTGGCTTTCGGATTTGCTTTTATAAGGCGTTTTCTTACAGTTAATGCAGAAATTGGCTAATTCGTTTTTTATTTGTGTAGAAATAAGAAAAGGGTTTAACTTTGCATACCTTACAATTTTTCTATCTATAGTCGGCGAAGTTTTATATATCCGACCCCAACTTACAGGTTCTATATAAATATACATATAGATATATGTTTTTTTAACAGATTGAAGATGGTCAAATTTATGCAACGATCAACCAAAAAGATGGTATGGTAGTATTTAAAGATGAACCTGATAAATACAGCGGCCCAGCTGTTTTACAAGGTTTAGAATTTGAACTCGCTACATGCATGGAATTAGATAAACAAATTCTTTCGATGGATGAAGAAATACAAGTAAACCCTCAGTACGTGAAGAAAGCAACTGGTGCGCAAGAAGAAGATCAACCTAGCAAAACAACATACACAATGTGAAACATATAATATACTTTTAGTTTACACTTGAAATGTAAAAAATATATTTATTATAAAATAGGACAGTTTCAATGTACTATAAAATTTTAACATACATTCATTTTCATAAAAATTATAATTTTTGTCAATGTGTTCTTTTTTTAACATAAATAAAAAAAAGGGAATTATAGCCTAAAATTTTATAACAGTTTTGCTATCAAGTTGATTAAGTCTAGCTATAATTCACTAAAGAAGCAATATTGGGTGCCATTCTAAACGCTTAGCGACCGACAACCATTTCAGTTTATCGCAAAGTTTTAAAATAAAAACTATTCCAAATGTTTATGCGGAACTAACTGGAATTTTAATTTTTGGAATTGGAATAGCCTAAAGCAGTGGTCTTCAACCTTCTTACATCTCCGTACAGTTTAAATGCTATTTCTTTGGAACCCCAAGGCAAAAAGCCACAAAAGATTGTCTTTTTACCGACCGCCAACATATAGGGAAAACTGTTTAAGATCGCAGCGCCATATGCGGCAAAGCTGGAACACTCGAAAGTGACATTAAACCGTTACTCGTGTATTTGTTTACCTAGTGAAAATGAACACGAGTTGTATTTTTCCTGTTTTCAGAGCTTTTTTTAATTTAAAGGTAATCTACGATTTACAAGATATGTAATAATATACTATTCTAAAGAAATTTCAAGGAAATTTTTAGTTTTTCATTGTATTTTTAATTCTTTTTGACTATCTGTCAATATAATAACAACAAAAATATGGTAAATATATTAGTAAAAATTAATATCTCTGCTTGAAAAAGTAGAAGGGTCTTTTAATATATCAACTGATGATTTAGGAAAATTTTGGGTGGGATAATAGCTTTTTTTTTTGACGTAAAAAATCACTTTCCATAAGATGCAACGAGCAAACATGCATGCATGGGCTTGGATTTTGTCCATTTTTAGTTTTTGGGTCCATAAAAACCTACGATCCACTTTCTCTCTGCCTCTAAACGTCGTTTCAATAGATATATTTTTCGATTTAGGTAAATTATGGAATGTTTAAGAAAGATTCTTCCTTATTCACGATTTACATTGCGGCACAACAAAATTGATTGTTTTTTCCATGATTCACAAAAATAAAACACAAGCACAAAAAAAAACACGTATTTCTCCATGGAACAAAATAAAACAATGTCACTTTCGTATATTCTGCAAATTGCCACCAGATGTCAGGGCGCTTAGGAAGTTTCCCCTATTGGCTGTCGCATGAAGGTAATAACTCAACAGCCAACGAACGACGGCAGATCAAATTATCACGTGAACAGTGCGTGATTAATATCGTTTCATTCTGAAAAATATTGGGAGAAAAGTCGCCAGCTTTGGTCGCTTAGCATTTAGAACAATTTTATTAACTGGAATTAGACATGCGCGATAATAAAATAAATTTAATAAATGCGCATGCGTATGTCTTAATTTGAATCAGTTTCTCATAATTTGTGGAAGTGAATAACAAGTTTATTTTGCCAAATATACTCCATACTAATTAAAAACTTGTGATATTTTATGTATAAAAAATCTGGACTTTTCTCTACTAAAAAGCTACTAAACATGATTTTGTTTTAAAATAATATACATATGTAAAATATGCATAATTGAAAAAATATTTCTGTAATTTAAATAATAAAAATTATTACTTAATAAAGTTTATTTTTTAGTATTTCATAGGTAAAACCAAGAATACGTTATTGAGAAGTGATATTACCGATGCCGGCACTGTGTTCCAAGACAATATGGCTGTCGTGTCTAGTATTCAGCTGTCAATATAACAGCGAACAGGTTAATTTAAACACAGTACATTTTTTATGAAAATGCGAGTAAATATTTGCGAATTTTTTTAATTTTTAGGCGCTACACATGTATCGAAGTGTATAACAGAAGTTGGGCATCAAATTACAGTATTTAAAGATTAATTTACTAGATTTATTGAAGTGTAATTTGTAGTTGAGCAGGTGTTAAATGCCGGGCAGGTAATTTTATGTGGTACATCTGAGTGTCGGTCATCTGAATTTACAATATATGGATTCTGTTTGCAGACAAGCGCATTATGTTCATTGCCTCATGAAATAAAATTAGTTTTGGACAGGAGCAGCTAAAAGTTAAAAATGCAACTTGCAGGTATATTAGTGCAGTTTTGTTTTTCTGCGACAAATGTAATGAACAAACTCGCATAATATTAGTTATTTTTTAACTCAAAATATATTCCCATGCCTTCATCCTGTCCATAACCAAATCTTTTCCAATCTGGACTTAATATTAACTTTCCCGCCATTTTTCTTAAGAAAAGAAAACACTAAGATGCCTATATTTGTCCTGTCTTGAATGACAGCAAAAAACACTGCAATTTGTTCTACTTTTATAGTTTTTCACAACTTCTATCGACATTCTAACAAAAATTCAACACTAGAACATATGTCATAAGTTAAAACAGTACCAGAGATGAAAATGACATATTTTGTGTCTCTTTCTATCCCATAGAAATTGAAGTGAGCTCGAAACAATAATGGGTGTGGCCTTAACAACGATTGAACAATCCAATTTCAAACTGGCAACATTGAAAAAATGTACCGACATTAAATAAACAAATGTATTAACTGAGTTATGGATTGATGTTGATTAAAACATATCATAACGTTGGTACTTAAATTAACCAAGTGTGACGTCATCTCACAGTTATCGTAAACCGACTTTAGTTATTTTTGTTTCAATTTCCGGTGAGCATCTGTCAGATATTAACTCACTAGCGACATCTATCGGTAATACTTCGAACTAATTAGTGACATCACCATTGGTGCGGCAGCCTGAGTTGAGCCTAGGTCTACTGTTTCCAGGTTTCATAACCATGTTTTCAGTCTATGTACATTCAGGAGTAATATGTTCAGTATTACGTCCATTTTTTAGTGTACACAGAAAGGCACCTACAGTTTATAGCCGGTTGCGAACGGCTAAGCAGAACCTATTGGCATCTGACACTACCGATAGAGGCGCTACTGCATTCACATCATGGCTGACTTTGGTAGGATATTTTTGACAGGTTCAATGGTATCTTCATGTGATATTTATTGAAACACACTCTAAAATGGTCTTTAACTGTCTTTCCACTTCTAAGAACATATTCCCATGCTTGTCACAAACTCGGCTATCCTACAACCGTCAATTTCTCAAAATCTCACTAGAGGCGCTTCAGTTATTGTCAGTTGACAATAATTTGTATAAATATTTTTACACAATTTATTTGACATAGACAGGAGTTGAACTCACGTCCGTGCCTTTGCTTAGCGGACAAACAGCAGTAGTGAAGTATTTTGTTATGTTCCACTTCTGAGATGAATTTTTAATACTGTATTAAAAACTGGTTTCCTATTATGTAATATTTATCATATGTCAAATGTCTAATACATAAAATCTTGTAAGGAGGAAACAAATATTTATCTTTTTTTTGTGTTAAAACGTAAAACAATTCCGTTTGAGTGTTAAGATAATAATTATGATTATTTTACAAAATATTGAAATTTGACGGCGCATTTCAAAAGATTAATCGTTTACCTTGAGTTCTACGGGGGCTATCTTTTAAGTTTTTACAAAAACTAAGAAAGAAAAAAATTGTTTGTGGAACAAACTTTTATTGCTTTTCAAAATATTCGCCTTTAAGATTTATACACTTTTGCATGCGTTCAAACCAATTTTCTAAACATTTTTTCCACTCTGAAGTTGGTATCTCAAAAACATGAAGGCTTCAACAGTTCTTGAGGTGATGAAAATCGCTGTTCACGCATTTTTTGTTTGACATTGGGGAACAAAAAAAGTCGTTAGGGGATAAATCATGTGAATACGGGCAATGAGACATTAATTCGATGTTTTTCTCCTTCAAATAATCAATTGTTTGACGTGCTGTGTGGGAGTTTGCATTGTAACACATTTTTATATTGCCATCTAGTGGTCGTTTATAAAAACATAAAAGGTAACCCTCGTAAGTAGGAATGACCGTACGCGGATAACCGATTCCGGTTCTGAAGTCCCGTTATCTACCCATTACCTGTTAACTAATGGGTAAAGTCTGTTTCAAACGGTTAGGCGGAACTAGATTTTGCAATCTAGTTACTTTCATCGTTTAAATCATGCTTTTCGGCCGTTTTGTTTAAGCTTTGTAAATCATACTTGCAACAAATATTTTTTGGTTAAGGTTAATATCATTTTAAAATGTCATTTTCTTTATATTTGATTTTTTGTGTCATTCTTAATACAAATACAGTCTGTTTCAAACGCTTAGGCGGAACTAAATGGGAATTTCGTTCTTTTAGGTTGTCACGACAAGGGACCTTGCTTGGGTTATTTTATTTTTCACGTTGCAATGTCAAAATTTAAAATTACAACAATGAAACCATGGAAACGAATTACCTATGTCAAAATTAAATTATTTTTTTAATATATTTTAATGACGAAAAAATTAATAAATGGGATATTTGTATTAAGAATGACACAAAAAATCAAAATATAAAGAAAATGACAATTTAAAATGATATTAACCTTAACAAAAAATGTGTATTGTAAGTATGATTTACAAAGCTTAAACAAAACGGTCGAAAAGCACGATTTAAACGATGAAAGTAACTAGATTGCAAAATTTAGTTCCGCTTAACCGTTTGGAACAGACTGTATCTCATTTATTTATTTTTGTGTCATTAAAATGTGTAAGAAAATTAATTTAAGTTTGACATATGTCATTCGTTTCCATGGTTTCATTGTTGGAATTTTAAATTTTGACATTCCAAAGTGAAAAATGAAATAACCCAAGCAAGGACCCTTTTCGTGACAACCTAAAAGAACGAAATTCCCATTTAGTTCCGCCTAACCGTTTGAAACAGACTGTAATTAACTGGTAGCACATAATTAACGGGTGGCAGATAATTTACTGTTGTCTTTTCAGGTATTTTAGGGCATAAAATAGGGTGACCAAACGTACTATTTTTTAAGTAATATCCTCTATACTCTTACTTTTTATGAGGACCACAGATCACCAAGACGACCTTTTTTTTGCTCTTCACTATCACTTGCATGTAAGGTGACCATTCGTACTGGTTTTACCAGTACTGTACTGTTTTTTTGGTCATTGGTCCTGGTTAGTCGTGAAATATAACCAGTACAGTTTAGGGACACAAAATCAAAAATTATTAATTTTTCAAAAGATCGAGTAATTGTTCCATCTTTCAGTACGCGCGTAAATTTAAACACAAAATACGGCTCAGCAGTGTAGCGGCCTTTTCAAATGTACCTTCTTAATCTAAAATATAAATAAAAGTAGTACATTTTATTTTTTCACTTAAAGGCAAAAAAACTAAGCTTACTCTGCAATATTTTTTTAATATATATTCTACGATAGCCACTTTTCTTCATGCTGACTGAGCAGGCGCGCTCCTAGAAAAATTAACTGAGAGGGGGGGGGTGTATTTCTAAAAAATATCCGATAAATAATATAAAATTTATTATTGCCTTTTTACGGGGAGGGCTGGTGTTATATGTTAATTACATTTTGACTATGATTTGTTTTTTACCAACAAAAGAGATGATTTTATTTTCAGTACCTTAGTTTTTATTAAGTATATGATTTTTTAGTTCCTGGGGGGGGGGTCAGGACCCCTCTTCTATTACAGGCGCCTGTACTTGGGCTATTTTAAATGTCCTGGTTTTATATTTGACAAAAAATGGTCACTTACTTGTATGACAGTGATGACCTTTTGATTTTAATATACTTTTTTTGTAAAAAAAAAAATATGGTCAGCCTAGCATAAAATATATTAGAATGGGAAAAACAGATAATACAAAGGAATTCAAATGAATTAAAAGTAAAATTCTATCTAATCCAAGTAAAGGAAAATACACTTATTTCTCATGAAAAATATTTTCTCAAAATTGTCGAGTATTTAATATAATTCTATCAATCTATCTCGAGATAATGTAGAAAATGCCTAAGATAGTATGCTTATCTCTTATCAACAAATTTCAAACAAAAACTAGGAAATATTGAGTCATTTCATAACAATTTCCAAGCAATTATTTATTTACTTTATCATACACAATTCAGGATAAACACGTAAATGTAAACAATGAATTACCAATTAGTATTAATAATTCTATGTGAGTCGGAAATAACAAATTACATCAGAAGGTGCATGTTTAACAATCAATTTCAAAGTTTTCCCACCTACTGCCTATTCTGCTGAAACAAATGCACAGATCTTTGATGGTAAATACTGGTAGTCACCAAATCTGTCGCAAATAAAGTACACAGCAATCCAGGAGTGCAAAGTGTGTATGTGTGGCCCGAATTGTCCATCGCCCCAGTTGTGAAAAGCCACAATTGTGAACGGCCCCAGTTGTCTGGTTACCCCCTGGTATAGCCTGTTTTTGAATTAGGTGGAACTAGAGTTTGAATTCTAGTAACTTTTTCCGTTTAAGCCCACTTCAAACCTTAAAAGGAGAGCTCATCACAACGTAGGAAAATGAAAATTCCAATTAGTTCCGCTTAAACGTTTAAATAGCCTATACCTAGTTAATTCCAAAAATTAACCATCCAAGAAAATTGATAATTTTTTCCAACAATAAAAAAACAAACTTTTTTATATTTTATTAATTCAGTATTTGTAAATTTTTTACAACAATTATAACATATCTCATCAGTAACTCTGTTGCAAATAAAATTGCAACAAAATTTTACAAATTTTGAGATAAAAATTACACAAAAGTGAATACAATTATATATGAATAATGGGTGCACAAAAATGAAAATATATTTTTGGGTTTTAAATAATAATTAATACTAATCTACAAATGCAACAAAATTTTGTGTTTATCGATATAAAATTTGCATAAAATTACATTTTTGGTAAATGTACAAAAAAAAGTCTTAATTTAGACCAAGGGTCGGGGTGCAAAAACGGGGTGCAAAACACCCGGGCGGCATTATTTAGAGGGCCTCAATTTATATCCATAGAAAAAAAAGCACAAAATGAAAAAAAAAAATTGAAAATGGATGTACAAAAATCAATACTTAATTTAGACTGAGGGTCATTCCGTAACGGGGTGCAATACACCCGGGCGGCATGATTTAGAGGGCGCCAAAACAACTTATATTCAGAAACAATAGAAAAATGAACACTGATATGTTTTTCTAAATACAGAAAAGTCTCACATATCCAAGACACGATTATCCGAGTTCCGTATTAACCGATTCAAAACTATTTTTTTTTTTGAATTCCGGATTATTTGAAGTTGGTTCGGAATTCATCCGCTTTATCCGAGCTTCAAGTCGGATATTCCCCTATTTATATCGCAAACGATGACAATGCAGAGCGGTATTTGTTTACAGTCATATGTGCTGTGGATTGCTCTATTATTCGACGTACATTAGTCGTAGGGTTCATCTACTCGTTCATATTTCTTGCGTCATGGCACAAAACAAGCGAAAAAAAGTTTTTGTATCTATCGAAGAGAATGTAAATGCTATTAAAACAATAGACGCAGGCGAAAAATTAAGGCTGTAGCGAAACATTATGGAGTGGGTGAAATAACAGTCGGTAATTGGCGAAGAAACCGTACAAAAATTGAACAGTGGTGAATTAATCAATTTTCTGCTTAAACTGCCAGAAAAATGATGAAATGCAGTGAATATGAACAGATTGATAATGCATTATTTATGTCAGCGGTTCGCTAACTATGGTACGCGTACCACTAGTGCAGCAATCGCAGCGACACCACTAAGCGCTCGTTGGATCAGTGACAGTTCGAGCATTAATGGTGTGTGTTTAAACATCAAAATTTGTGCAGTGGTTGGAAAGTTGTTTGCGTTTGAAAATGGAGAAAAGTAATAAAAAATTGTGCTATATTTTGCAATATTATTACGATAAAGGGAAGAACGCTGCAAAGGCTTGTGAAAAAATTTGTGCTGTGTACGGCGAAGGTACTTTATCAAAATCTGCTGCGCGGAAATGGCTCGCTCGATTTCGTTCTGGTAATTTTAATGTGAAATATGACTCACTCTCTGTCCGTCCAATCAGTGAAAAAGCTGATGAAATTCTTGAAAAAGTCCAGCAAGATAGGCATATCAGCAGTATCGATATTGGTACGTAGCTATGACCACAAAACTGTTTTGAATCATTTACAGAAAGCTGGCTACAAAAAGAAGCTCGATATATGGGTTCCTCATGAGTTCAGCGCGAAAAACATGATAGACCGAATTAACATCTGTGATGCGCTGCTGAAACGCAATGAAATCGAGCCATTTCTGAAACGTGTCATAACCGGTAATGAAAAATGGATCACGTACGACAATCGGAAGCGTAAAAGATCGTGGACAAGGGATGGTGAGCCGTCACAAGAGTTCGCGAAGCGAGGATTGACGCCGAACAAGGTGATACTGTGTGTGTGTGGTGGTACTGGAAGGGAATCATCCACAATGAGCTACTTCCAGTTGGTTATATTGATTCTCAACTCTACTGTGGACAACTAGAGAGATTACGCCAGGCAATTGAAAGAGAACGGCCCGATTTGAATAATCGGAAAGGTGTTGTTCATCATGACAACGCAAGACCACACAATTCTTTGATGACCCGTCAAAAATTGCGAGAGATTGGTTGGGAAATTTTGTTGCCACCGTATAGTCCAGACATAGCACCCTCTGACTATCACCTATTCCGATCTCTGCAGAATTCTCTCAATGGAATTAAGCTGGCTTCAAAAGAAGCCTGTGAAAACCACTTGATTCAGTTTTTCAACCAGAAACCACAGAAATTCTTCACCGATGGCATCATGGCTCTACTCGAAAAATGGCGAAACGTTGTCGATAATAATGGAGCATATTTGGTTTAAATAAATTCATTTTCACACTATAACAAAACCAGTTGAATTTTACTAAAAAAACGCCACGAACTTTTTCTCAGACCTGATATGTAAAAAGCAATTCTATGCATTACTCTAATGGTGAAAATTAATTACATTAATATACATATTATCCGCGTTATCCGAGTTATACTTTACCTCCGATAAGCGAGACTCTACTGTAACAATTTCTCTAATCGTCTAGGAAATATATATATAATGAATGCATTATATAAGTTATATACCAGGCAATCATAAAAAGAGGATTAACGCTTCTATAATACATAATTGAATTTTCAAAATTAGTTGGGTTAAGGGTACAACTTTTACTAAATAATATAAAACCTAAACTTATACTTAAAGTGTATACCAAAATTGCTATATCCAGTCTTGTTAAATCCATTTTAAATTCAAATAATTAAAATAATTATTTTTTTTTAAATTCAAAAGTAACTTTAAACGCCTATAAAGTTCCTGTAACTATCAAAAATATTATTATCAAATTTTCTATTGCTAAAAAAATATTTTTTATCAAAATATCAAAAATTGCATTATTTAAATCATATAACCAAGAGTCCAAATTTGTCTGAAGTCCTCATAAAATTGGCAAGTTTTTAATTTTTTAAATATTATGATTTTTAATAATTTCTAATTTTTTAATGAAGTTGATAAATAACACTAAACGCGTCGAGTATGACGCTATACTTAATTACTTGCACTATTTTTTGATATATTTACAGTAATTTTGATGCTAAAATGAATATTAAAAAATACAATTTTTAATTTGATGGATTTTGATAATTTTTAACTTTTTTAGTAAAACAAAATTTGTTAAATTTATGAAATAATTTATAAAATATATTGAAAATTTTAATTAATTTATTAATAATTTTATTAAAAATTAAAAAAAAAAATTATTGCCAAATTTTTAGAATTAGTAGAAAATTAAAAAATCTGTTAATATTCAAGAGACTTTTTTAAAATTGTATTAAAAATGTATCCAGTAACAAAATAGGCATAAAAAATTTTAAATAAAAAAAATAATTGAAATTTTATAAATATTTTATTTCCAAAATATATTGTAGAAATAGTATAGCAAAATTGGTCAAGTAAAATATTAAATTAAAAGAAAAAATAGGTATATAAAAAAAGAGAATTTATGTTTAAGTTAAAAAATAAATGAAAAGTATTTAATAAATACTTTTAAATTGTTGAATTTGTAGAAAACAAAATAATTAAATTTATAATTTAAGAAAATTGTACGAAAAACAACTGATAAAAATTAATTTTAAAGATAATGTCAAAATTTGTTAGTAAATCTAATTCCTAAAAATATAGTTTAAAAAAAGTCAATAAATTCAGTCCTCCACAGCTGCTAACAATTGTGCAATAATTTCATTTGGAGTAAAAAAGCAAGAATATAAATAATAATAAATATAAAGTAAAAATAAAACAACTAAAAATGTTAATAAAATATCCAAAAAATGATCAATTAAACTAAAAATCATCCTAAAAATAAACAAAAAATTTAAAAACAAAAATAATTTAAATCAAATCCCCAAAAATAAAAATGCAAAGATAACTCAAAAATAAAAAAAACATATACAACAGATATAAACAAATAAAGTTTAATTAAACTCCCCACACTGGTCAAAATTTTGATTGTTAGTTTTTAACTTTATTCAAAAATATTTCTCTTCCAAATAAATAACCTAAAAAATAATCACAAACACTACTCCACCATCGGGAAAATATATAGAAAATAAAAGATAAAATTAAAGATATAGCTAGAGTTTTATAAAAAAAATAATGGGGGCAGTCCCCAGATGAAAATATTTGTTCTCTAGTAGGACTTGGAAAAGGATTCATGCACTAAAAAAATTTTTAGTAATATTTATATTATAAATAATGGGTTTAAATTTTTTCCAAACAAATTTTTTAACAAAAAAATTTAAACTATTACTAATTGCAAGTAAAGAACAAAATAATAAAAAATAAAAAGCTAAACTTATAGTTAAAGTTTCTATTTTTTTATAAATATATTTAGTAAATTGCGTAGTTAATAACTTATAAAAATGATTTTTAATTTTTCTGATAAAATATGGCGAACGATGTTTTGAAACAAATGCTTTTTTAATATAATAATAAATAAAAATAAAAAATAACGACCCAGCTAAAATAAGACTATTTAAATATAAATCTTTATCTGTTAATTTTGAAATATCCATATAAAATAATTAATAAAACTAATTAAATTTAAAAATCGTCGCAATAATCGTCGCAACAACTATCACTTTCACAATACGGGTTTCCAAAAATTAAATCAGTTACGTATTCGTAACAACCTGTAAAAGTAAAAATACCTACTATAAGGCAAATTAAAATTAAATATCTAAAAAAAATTCTATAAAAATTACAATTTTGACACCTTCTTCGAGACCGTTTTCTACCTTTACATTCAGAACTAAACATATCCGAAAAAACACACAGTTTTGTATTTATTGAAATTAGTATTAAATAATCTTTAACCAAAAATACTTCCAATTATATTCTAGTAAAAAACTATATACTTTTCTAAGTATAATTGTAAAAAATGTCTTAATAATTAATATTTCACCAGTTCACCCATTAAAATTAAATTTTTTGTAATTATTTTGTGCAATTTTTATTTGATTTTTTAACAAAATTTTATATGTAATCAATACGTTTCAATATATCTATGTACTCTATGAACCAAACACATAAAATAATCCTCAATTGCTTCTAAAAATGAGAATACAGAAAGTGAGGTTATAAAATGTATTAACCAATAACAGTTATCAAAAATATTTTCAAAAAATTCAGCAATATTAAAAAATATAACTATTATTTCTTGAGAAATCCAATTATTTATATTTGTCTGTAATTCCCAAAAGGGCATTAATTTGTTTTATTTAATTTATTTAAGCTTAATCAAAAAATAGACTTAAACAAAAGTCAATTGCACGAGCTGAATAATAAAACAAATAATCAAAAATTGGTTTCAAATCTATGTCATCAAATCGTGTACTTCTAGTACGAGAGATATCTGAAATATTATCACCTAAAATAATAACAATAATAATAATAGCACCAATAAGATACTTAATATAGTAACGGGAAAATAGCATTTACTCCGTTAAATTTTCGAAACCTGATAAAACACCCAAAATTCATAATAACTAGGTACATAAGCAATATCTTTTTTATAAGAAACAGGTGGTTCTAATTTTTTCAATGTAGATTCAAAATCTTTTAAATTTGATTCACAATTAACACCACTACAATGAGTCATTAATTTACCGCCTGGTTTTAAAATTTTAAATGTCATTTCAAATATTTGTTTCACTCTATCAACGTATGGTGTCTCTGTATCCTCTGTATTTAAAGGAAGATCTGGTAAATCACTAAAGACGTAATCGAATTTTAAGGTGTCAGATACGAAGTTTTGAAGTAATTGATTGAAATCACCAGTCACTATTTTAAAATTCTTTCCAGATCTTTTTTCTAGAACATCACCACATATACTTCTCATATATTTGTTACATGCTTCCATTATCATTTCGTCGATTTCAATCATTAATACAAACCTAAATAAATAACAGAATTTAGAACATTAAATAATGATACATTCATATCACACATCAATCGTTTCCAGTAAGTAACGCGAATATTTCTTGAAGATTCTTGCTGAACATATGAGTCCGTTCATACGTTCCGGCAAGAATCGTAGCTCGTTCGTATTGTCAACTGACAATAACTGAAGCGCCTCTAGTGAGATTTTGAGAAACTGACGGTTGTAGGATAGTCGAGTTTGTGATAAGCATGGGAATATGTTCTTAGAAGTGGAAAGACAGTTAAAGACCATTTTAGCGTGTGTTCCCGTGTGTTTCAATAAATATCACATGAAGATACCATTGAACCTGTCAAAAATATCCTACCAAAGTCAGCCATGATGTGAATGCAGTAGCGCCTCTATCGGTAGTGTCAGATGCCAATTCACTCTTGTCACGTTAGGTGTAAACATAAGGTGACCAACCGTCCTCCTTTTGGGAGGACAGTCCTCCTTTTGTAAGGTCTGTCCTTCCTTGAAAAGTGTCCACCTACAGTCTGTTCCAAACGGTTAAGCGGAACTAGATTTTGCAATCTAGTTACTTTCATCGTTTAAATCGTGCCTTTCGGCCGTTTTGTTTAAGCTTTGTAAATCATACTTACAATAAACATTTTTTGGTTAAGGTTAATATCATTTTAAAATGTCATTTTCTTTATATTTTGATTTTTTGTGTCATTCTTAATACAAATTTCCCATTTATTTATTTTTTTGTCATTAAAATATAAAAAAAATATATTTAATTTTGACATATGTCATTCGTTTCCATGGTTTCATTGTTGGAATTTTAAATTTTGACATCCCAACGTGAAAAATGAAATAACCCAAGCAAGGTCCCTTCTCGTGACAACCTAAAAGAACTAAATTCCCATTTAGTTCCGCTTAACCGTTTGGAACAGACTGTATATGTCCTCCTTTTCGATATTTGTCCTCCTTTTCGTAAATTTTCGTATTCGATCGATGCCGAGGCGATCCGTAGCAATTGATATGACGGTAGAATGCAGCGAGACGCGATTATGAGACGCATACGCTCCGAACGGGAGATCTTACAAGAGCGCGTCGCACACAAGTGGCTTTGTTTATTTGGAGGAATTAAATCCAGGCATAATAATAATAATTTTAAAATTGATGTGAAGTGTGAATTTTCACACATTTCAGGGTTTCACAGGTATTTATTAACTGTGTGATGATTATTTGGGATGCCAAAACAAATCTTATGTCAAAATATTTTTTTATGAATTTTAATTCGAATGCCTAATACCATTATTTAAGTTTCTAAATATGTGCAGTATTTTTTTTTATATAGCAAGGTTCATTAAGATTTTGGAAATTGCGCCTATGACTTCCATTGGTCGCTTAAATCATACGCCCCGCCCTCTGATACCTTCAAATATAGAATTAAATTATAATTTCAACACTTCCCACTGGTTATTAAATTTACGCTTTTAAAAATTAAATGCAACATTTACAAAAATATAACTAGAATTTTGACAAAATAATTTAAACAAATTAAAAATGCAAAAAAAAATGAAAAAATAAAAATTGACGGGATTCGAACACAGTTTCTTACAGTAGTTTCAACTCACTAAGCGTCAACGCTACCACTGTGCTATACAGGATCACTCATTTACTATGTTAAATAACGGATTAAATATATTACATATTTTACTTAAAAACACAAAAAATGCGTTTTTTTCGAAAACATAATCTGATCAAAAATTCCTGTTGTACTATTCCGGTTCACACCAATGTACATTACTGAGATTTTTTTCAGATTTTTAGTTTAAACCATCTGGGCTACAGGGTGTGGGACAAAAATTTTTTTGCACAATTTTGGCAAAAATCGCATCAAAATAATTTATTTTGCAAAAACAAAATTTTGATCGTTAATCCACGTACTAAGGGCTTTCATTTGATACCCTACTCAGAATTTAAAAAAAATATATTTTTTTTTCGATGAGCACATATTTGTTTATATTTTTAGAGGGATATGTTTTTTAGATGTTTTAGTATTTTTCCTATGTGCGGGTCAAAGAGTTGTATAAGCATGCCAAATTTCAACTCTCTAGGTTTAGCCGTTTGTCTACAATTTTTACCGAACAGACAGACAGACAGACAGACAGACGACAAAATGACGGTATAAGGGTTTTTTGGTCATACCTACAAAACCCTAAAAATGAACATATTCCATGTGAAAATTTATTTATTCTTATTCAATTTACCTTGGCTGCCCTAGAACTTTTTTTTTTTAATTTATTTTAAGACACTTCAGCTGCTTGGCTATTAGTGTCTTAATTATTATGGTTACATGATTGATACATAATTAGTTTGATACATTATTAATTTTAAACTTATATTAGATGACGAATATTGGTTGCCTGTAGGAAGTTGAGTACGTTATTAGTCATTGTTGAGTCTAGTCTTAAGTTGTCTTTAAGGTCTTGTTGTAAATTGTCTTTTGTACAGACGGACGGACGGACGGATAGACGGACAGATGGACAGACGGACAGACAAACCGACAGACATCATGCTAAAAATAGTCAAAACGTTATGTAGGGACCTCAATTCGTGGAGATCCATCGAAATGTCAAAATCGGTATGATCACAATACCTCCCTTATATATATTGGCGATCGGTAAAAAATCATGAATTGTAGCAAGTTAATTTGAATTGGACTACTGATGTTACAGGTATTATTAGACAATATGGAACTCTATTCTTTATATGAAAGAATTAATTCTCACTGAATATTCGTCGTGAACAATCGGAGCACAAAATAAAACACGAAGAATTACCGCAAGGTAACTGGTTAGTACAGACGGTGTTTCCAGTCGATAAAGCGAGCGAGGAGACTACACTCACTTAACGAGAGGGGATTCCCCGGTTCCGTCACAGATTACATAATAAAAAGTTCCGTGCTCATTTTAATCGGTCCGAATTGTAGGTGCCACAAAAATATGAAAAGAAATGGTTCAAATTTTTAGTTCTGATTACAAGCGCCCCCCCCCCCACGCTACGCCACTGCTTACAGACAGAATTTTGCGTATCCAAAATGATAAGATATAAATAATTCCGATAGTTTAAATTGTCTTACATTTAATTATTATTACCTTGGGTTTTCTTTCAATAATTCGAAGAGTAAAGCACCACTTCCACCGCCTAATATTGCTATTACTTTATCTTGATACTTTTCTTTTCCCTTTTGCATCAGAGTTGTGGTATAAATTAAATCTGATTCTGAATAATTTTGAAGACCATCAAGAATTAACATTTTACCCAGTGTTTTTGAATGAACAATTTGAATTTTTTGAAATGGTGAACGTTTATTGAACAATACTTTATCTATATCGTACTCAATTATTCGGTCGTCAGATGAACGGAGATATCGTGTTTCACCATGTTTTATAGGACACAGGACCTAAAATAAATATTTAAAAAATAAATATTAGGAAGAAAAAATTAATGTTATAGGCCGTACATTTTCGAAACAACACACTGCGCAGAAACGAGGCTTTGACTGAGAGCTTACTGCGTCTGCGCACGCAAAGCAGTGGCGTGGTGTATGACTTATTATTTTACTAGTCAGCTGTTTGTTTGGTATCTTGTTTGTGTTTCGGGCCGCCACTGGTAAAATAGCTGAAATTCGCGTCGATTTGATAACTCACTGTGTTGTTTCGAAAATGAATGACCTATAAGTGTGAATTTTCACACTTATTTTTCACTCATATTTGGTTTCTACACGTTCCAGATGATTATACGAGGGTTACCTTTAATGTTTTTACAAACGACCACTAGATGGCAATATTGAAATGTATCATTACAATATTCGTACAATTTGACATTTGTTATTGTGAAATCAGTGGCAGCTTATCTTTCGACCGAGTAGTTTGTTGACAGACAGTGTTTAAAAAAACAATTTTGTGAAAAAATGGATATTACTAGTGAAGGTTTTCGTTGGATGATTTTTTACGATTTTAGTAAAGGCCTAACTCAACAACAATGCATAGATTCGCTTCGTTCAACTTTTGGTAATGACGCACCATCAGAAAAGACTGTTTACAACTGGTTTGCAGAATTTCGTCGTGGTTGTGCATCCGTCAGTGATGAATCTCGTGAAGGTCGACCAATATTGGTTGTGATTCAAAAAAAACATCGATGCTGTGCGCAAAATGATTGAAGAAGATCTGCATGTGACTTACCGTGAGTTAGAGGCATATCGCAGACTGCAATACATTCGATTTTGCATGAACATTTAGCTGTGAAAAAGAATTGTTCCCGATGGATTCCGCATAATTTGACCGATGCTCAAAAAAAGGCTCTTGTTGATTGGTGTAAGGGAATGTTAAAAATATTCAACATAGGCACTGCAAAATGGGTATACAACATCGTTACAGGTGACTAAACTTGGATTTATTCATATGAACTAGAAACTAAGCAACTAAGTCTTCCAAGATGAACCGAAACCCACAAAAGTTGTTCGTTCACGAAGCACTATCAAGAAAATGATATCTTGTTTCTTAGGTTGTACTACATGTCGCAACCATTCCTTTAGAGGATTGAAGAACATTTAATTCCGAATGGTATACAACAATTTGTTTGCCAGAAGTCATTGACAAAATCAGGAAAAACAACCAAAAACGTCTCATCATTCTTCATCATGACAATGCAAACTCCCACACAGCACGCCAAACAACTGATTATTTGAAGGAGAAAAACATCGAATTAATGTCTCATTGCCCGTATTCACCTGATTTATCCCCTAACTACTATTTTTGTTCCTCAATGTCAAACAAAAAATACGTGGACAGCAATTTTCATTACCTCAAGAATGTTTTTGAGATACCAACTTCAGAGTGGAAAAAATGTTTCGAGAATTGGTTTGAATTCATGCAAAAGTGTATAAATCTTAAAGGCGAATATTTTGAAAAGCAATAAAACAGTTTGTTCCAAACAAATGTCTTTCTTAGTTTTTGTAAAAACTTAAAAGGTAAAGTTTGTTTCATTGGTTTAGGTGGAACTAGATTTTCAATTATATTTACTTTTACAGATTTAGGGCCGCTTTTACAAACCTTGGATACGTAGCGGTATAACTATCTAAGGTATAAGTTTATTCCGATGTTTATTCCAACGTTCGCTTTTACAATGCATTTTTTATTCTCGGGTAGCTATCCATGGTTTTATTGTAAATAAAATAAAGTTGGTATCGTTTGACACATAAACTGACATATTAGAAATGTCATATTTTAAATTGACATTACTGTTAACAATGAATAGGCAATGAATCGAGATGAAGGGCTTATGTGAGTGAGGCTTGACTTGAGGCAAAAGTCAACTTGACTGATAGTGCCCAAATAAAAAGAAGAAGAATTACTATTAACAACTCATTTGAGCATGTTTATGAAAATATTAGGAGATGTCGAAGTATTCGACTCAGATAATTCTTTTATTGTGCTATATTTACCGCGTTAGTGTCAGCCTCTCGTGTGCAAATATTCATAAAACCGCCCTCTAATAGAATCGAGCCCAAATACTGCCCATGTGTAAATTTTCATAAGGTCACCCTCTACTAGTAGAATTCTTATTATAATAATTCATATTTCAACCAATATTATGTACAGTTGTGGTGGCAGTCCAATATTGTAACAAGTTCTTTCAAGAGGAAAATTTCACTGATTAATAACAGTTTTTTTTTTTTTTCAGTGTGTAACAATATTAAGAACCAGTTCGCGTTTTGAAAATGCTATAAATAAATAACAACTGGTTATTTCGAACTGGCTCCAGCCCAATACTGCAACATATACAAAAATTGGCATTATGTGTACATAGTGTGGAAGGGATGATAGTGGCCAGTTAGATTCGAAGCGCTCAAAGTGCTAGGAGCATATTCTAGCGGTAATCGGCTGCTACTGTTCATTGCTACGCTTTTAAAAAATAAATAAAATAAATCAAAACTGCTGAACAAATACATAGATAACGAGCGATTACGTACTATTATTATTTCGTATGGCAATGTCTAGGTTTTAGAGATTTTAGGGTCGCGACTAGCCTCCTCTGAAATGACCTAACGATTACTTTTTACAGTAGCTGAGACCAACGTGCCCTGTGAAACATGTCCCATATTTCTGAAAATTAATTCTGAGATACAGGCACTCATTGTAAAGAATCTGAGCTTAAGGTTGCAACAGCCAAGGTTTTTTTTTTTTAATCTTTTTGCCCATACTAAGTGGATCTCATGATTCCACACTTTCAAAGCAAGTGAGCTAACCACTACATTGCTGCATCCACAATTATATAACTGTAATAAAAATCCAAATGAAACGTTATAATGTGACATTTATCATAT
The DNA here is from genome assembly GCA_963971575.1 of Liopterus haemorrhoidalis. Classification (NCBI taxonomy): domain Eukaryota; kingdom Metazoa; phylum Arthropoda; class Insecta; order Coleoptera; family Dytiscidae; genus Liopterus; species Liopterus haemorrhoidalis. The sequence goes on from OZ020619.1 coordinate 43,600,200, forward strand.
GTCAAATTAATTTTTTTATCGTTGCTGGGTAACAAATACTTATTCGCCAATCAGAGCAAGGGAATAAGTTATACTGCCCTTTATCTGAAGTGTCGTTGGCCAGATAAGATATTCTGGTGTTTATTCCGATGTTTATCCTATCTGAGCTTTATCCGAGCATTGTAAAAGCGATTTTTTGACTTTATACCGGGAATAGCGTTATCCGAGCTTTATCCAACGATTGTAAAAGCGGCCCTAAGTGAGGCTTTTGATAATTTTGTTTAGCAAAAGCCTACTTCAAACCATAATATCAAATTATAATAAGTTTAACTCATACAAACATTTCTTGGTCAAATATTGGTCTAAATTGATCTTATTCTAATATGTTTTCTGTAAATAATTTGCATTTGAATAAAAATAATTAAATTTTTACTAATTATTTTAGTTATGTCAATAACTAGTTTGATAACAATAAATACAAAAGTCTTGATCATGTAGGATTTTTATTAAATGAATTATTTGAGTAAAAGCGAAAAGTTGGGGGATGTCATGTTAATGTCAAAATTGTTTTACGGACCCCCATGGGTCCGCGGACCCCCATGGGTCCGCGGACCCCAGTTTAAGAACCACTGGCCTATAGGCCTCGTATCAGAATGGCGAAATTAGACATATTGTCCGAAGATCGCCATATATCCTTGAGCCAGCCCTGCCATTGGCTAATACTTACGAAAACTTATCATAAAACATAATAAAGATAACTGTGAGAAAATTATAATAATAAAATTGAATTGAACAGTTTTTATATTATTTTTCACATTGAATTAAATTACCTGTAGTTTCCCAGCATATTTCAAGTTTGACCTTATTATTTTTTCAATTTCTTGTGTTGTTTTGAAAGTTTGTTTATCAGCACATAAATACTCAATAGAAATCGTTACCATCCCCACATCGAATAATCTGACTATGATAAGAGTACCAGTACCAATATCGCTAGTATAAATCCTTATTACACTATTACCATGTTGGAACCTCGACACCTCTTTCACTTCCTCTGTTACAATAAGATCCAAAATAGTAACCAACTGCGAAAATAAAGTATGGACTCTTCTACCCGAATTTATATCGATTTGTGGTATTTGAAAATCGATTAAATGGGTATTAGCAGACATTTTTTTTTGTATTTTTTTAAATTAAATACTGAATTAATGTTTTTATTACAAATAATTTGGCATAATATGTCAGAATATTATAACAAATAATACATGTTGCCAAGGGTACAGATACTATTTTTTTTTAAAGTTTACTTCCTTTTAAATAGGGGATAGGCATGATTTTTTTAAAATTTTTTATTATATTCCTCTTGTTGCATATAAACATAAAAAACAGTTTTTAATTTTTTTTTTGTAATTTGAAGGCTTAAAAAAATCATAAATGTATGTAGCGCGCGAAAACGACGTGTGACGTCATACCCCTTCTAACTGACGCATGACACTACTAGCTTACCGGCGTACATAGTCGTAGTGAACTTATTTGTTTGTATAACTTTTATAGGTTATGTAAAGTTAGAGTGATTTTAATTAAAATAAAGTTTAATTCTATAAAAACAATTTATACATGTTTACCGAATTAAATTTTATATTAAAATAGATAACTTATATTGCAGTATTTCAATTATGCCGTTTTGTAACTTCATGTAAACAATGTAGTAAAATTCTAACATCTAAATTACATAAATATTTACATTTTACAGAGTTGCAGCGTTTGTTTACATAAAGTTATAGAATATAAAATAAAAATTACTTACAGGTCTGCTTTGACACCACGTATTTCTTCAGCACTGCAGCATTCATTATTTTTCATATATTCCATGAGCATAAATGCATCAATGTTGGGTAAATTATCACTCTGAGCCCTAACAAAATCTTTATTTGAGGGGCCTACCGAAGTCTATATACAAATATTTCCATTTTATTTAAAATAATAGAGGGCCCATAGAAATTGATTCAGGGGAAAGAAATTGATTAAAAAAGGGCTCCACAAGTAGAAAAGGTTGGGTACCACTGGTTTAGAGAATTGGGGCTTTAATCGTTTAAAACGTTTTGAGATAAGGACAATTTTTTGAATGGAATAATTTACATTATTTGTGAAAATTGTAAAATAAAAAAAATCACAACTCAAAAATGGTTAGAGATAGCGACCAGCGGTTGAAATGTCTGGATTCTTTGTAGTTTATTTAGTCTAGAAAAAAATGGGGGCTTTAATCGTTTAATGCGTTTTGATATAGGGACAATTTTTTTTATGGCTTAATTTAAATAATTTGTGAAAATTGTGAGTTTAAAAAAATCAGAACTCAAAAACGGTTAGAGAAAACAACCTGACGCTAGAATTTTTGGATTCCTCGTAGTTTATTAAGTCTAGAAAAAATTTGAGGCCTTACTCATTTTGCGTATTTTAAAATTATGACAAATTTTAATATGGCGTGATTTATAGAAATATTCATCTTCGCATGGATATATCTCAAAAACGAAATGCAATAAAGACCTGCAGTTGAAATTTTTGAAATCTTGAGGTCCTAATTTACTAGTAACCAGATTTTGAAACAAAAATTTTTTTTGAAGTTTTTTAATTTTTTAAAATTTTTTTTTTGAAAATTTTGAAAATTGCTAACTAAAAAATGGTTAGGGATATAAATATGCAGCTTGAAATTTTAAAATTCTACTACACTGTTTAGTATAAGAAAAAAATTAGGCTTAAATAAACATATTATTAAGTTTTATAGGGGCAGTAATCCAAAATCCTTGAAAATGGCCAAAAATCGAAAACATCGTAAGGGGTAGACCTTAAAAAAATCGTGATTTTGAAGTAAAAAATTTTTGTCTCCAATTTTATTGAAAATTGGTACAAATATGTATTTTTGGTCAGAGATTAAGAAAATTTGGTCCATTTTGAAGTTTGGGCAAAAGTTTTGGAATTATAGGCAAAAAACTGACCTAAATCAGCTCTAACTCAAAAACTAAGAAAGCATGCATTTTTTAAATATTTTTTTCATAATCCTCACTCCAAAATTAGCTTAAAACTATATTTTGGGTAAAATCGGAGTCAAAAACATTTTGACCAAAATTTTCAAAATTTTGGAAGAATTATTTTTTTGATTTTTGTTCGAAAATTGGTATACTTATATATTTTTAGCCTTAGATCACAAATATATGGTCAGTTTTGAGTTATGGTCTAAAATTTTGACATTTTCGGCAAAAAAAAGACGGTCCACAAAAAGGCTCAGAACCGATGAAATGTTAGCCTGCCCCTTTCTTAAATCTTTATAAACTAATACTTACTATCATCTATATCAGCGGTTCCCAACCTGTGCTCCGCAGAGCCCTTACTACTCCGCGTGCACGTCTCAGGGGCCCCGCAGCCGTTCCAGGAAATAAAATAAATAAAAGTTGAATAAAATCAAAAGTATTAGAAATAAAAAACAGAATCAAAATAATAAAACTGGAAATGACATTCTGAAAGAAAATTGGCCAAGTTGTATGTATGTCCAAGCAGTGCCGCAACAACATAAATTGGCGCCTGGTGCTTAAAATTATTTGGCGCCCCCTCTCTAATTACATACGCAATTTTTAAAATTTCGTGGTTGGCTGATTGCATCAGTAAGAGAACGTTTAAGACATTTACTTACGTTGTTTTCTTCACCAAAATGTTATTTAAGATATTTACTTTCCATATTTTATCGAGAATCCTTAAAATCTTATTGTTTTATTTTGATGCAAGTGGAAATAAAAAACATACCTTAATTCATAAAAATCACAAAATCACCAGTAAAGGAACACTTACTCCTAATAAAGGAACTATCTTATTACCAGTAAAGTAAAATACAAAAATATATATTATAAAGTCATTTTTTTCTAAAATGAAACACAAAAGGGCTAAATAAATATTATATTACATAACTGAAAATCATATTAAATAAGAAAATAGAGATTTAATGACAAAAAAAAAAAAAAAAAAAAAAATGGGATATTTAAACAACAAATAATAAATATTTTAGTATTTTAATAATATATTATATAAACACTTTAACGAAATGGAAAATTAAATTAATTGAACTTTTCTGGCTTTTAACTGTGAGAATTCGTTAGTTAAGTCTTCATAATTTAATGACTGCGCTATAGTATTTTCTATTGATATTAAAGCTAAATTTGACAATCTATCTTGGCCCATTGTAGAACGCAAATAATTTTTTATTAACTTTAATTCTATAAAACTGCGTTCATTTGAAGCAACAGTTACAGGGAGCGTTAAAAATATGCGCAGCACAATGCCAATATTAGGGTACACATCTTTTAAATCGTAAGTGTGGATCACTTCTAATAATTGCATTGGAGTGGCAGTTGTACAGTCATCAATTAATGATCTTGCCTGTCATTTGAAACTTTCGATTTCAAATGAAAATTCGATTGGATATAAATCTTTACAATATTTAGCAGCAAAATTTGTAGCATTTTTTAAAAATTCTTCTGTAGACATTATGGCAAGAGAATATCCTGTCAAGAAAGTAAAATCAGAACAAACGTCTCGAAATGATTCGTATCTCCAATTGATTTGAGATAATATAGTATCAATTACCATGTAACACTCTTTATCAAAATATCTTTGGATGTTGCTAGGTGCGTTTCGTCCTCTGCCTTTTCATCCAATACACAAGTTTTATGTACTATTCGAAATAATATTGTTTGAATTTACTTTTCTTAACTAAGCAGTTTCTAAAAAAAAAAATTCTTTTATGAAATCAATTTTGTGTTAATTATAGTTTATTAATATATATTTTAAAAAAATGAAATTTGGCAATTTGGCGCCCTTATTAGTCCGGCGCCTGGTGCGGTGGCACCTCTCGCACCACCCTTGTTGCGGCACTGTGTCCAAGTAATTTCTGACTCTAGCCCAGAGGCGAATTAAGCGGTGGGCGGACTGGGCGGCCGCCCGGGGCTCATGAATCCAGTATATAATAAAATCTGAGGTACAGATTTAAAAAAAAATATCAAAAAATCCATTTTTTTGAGAAATTTCTTGACAAAAAAAAGTGCCAAAAAAAATCACTTATTATATACTAACAAATCTTGGCGTAAAAAGATCGTATTAATTTTTCTGTAACTGGAAAAATGGTGTAGAACAATATTTAAAATCCAGATTTTTTTAAAATTTGAATAAATGGTATGCTGCGTCTTGGGCTAGTAGCTCCCAAAGAACATACATACATACATACTTACTTAGAGCTATTAAAAATATTGAATGGAAAAAACATTCCAAAATTTTATCTTCACAATACTTACAAAACATTTAAATTTCACAGAATTTTTGAAATTTAAAAAAATGGTGTACAGCACTTTAGGCTATTAGCGCCCAAAGAACATACATACTTACAGCTGTTAAAAATATTGAAACGTAAAAACATTCAAAAAATTCACAATACTTACAAAAAATTTAAAATCCACAGAACTTTTGTAAATTTAAGAAAATGGTGTGTAGCATTTTCGGCTATTAGCGCCCAAGGAACATAAATACTTAGAGCTATTAAAAATATTCAATCGAAAAAACAAAATTTACCTGTACAATACTTACAAAAAATTTAAAATCCACAGAATTTTTTGAATTTTGAGAAAATGGTGTGCAGCATCTTTGGCTATTAGCTCCTAAGGGATGTCGACTCAGTATAGGATGTCCCTTCTTAACCCTTCAATAGACACTCAACTTGTTTCATTACTAATGCACTTTGTCAAATTTTACTTTTTATAAAACTGGTAAAAATGAGTACACACAGCATTTATGGCTACTAGCGCTTAAGGTAGTTATTAATTTAAGGGTATTTTATACAAAAAATGCACTGGGCAACATGTGTTGTTACTTACAACGTTTCATATACGATTGTGAACAAGAAATATTTGGAAGGATTAATGACGTAATGTCTACCAAAATTATCAAATAAAGAAATTAATCCTCTTAATTAGTTTCGCTAATGAAAATTTTAATGTGGATTTTTTTGCGTAGTTCTGTATTGCGTAAACAATAATTGGTCCACGACAGTGTACAGAAATTTAAATATAAAAATGTAAAAATAATTTTTTAAATTTATAATAATTTTGTTAGCCAGTATTAGCATTATAGGCTATTCTAAACGTTTACGCGGAACTAAATTGCTTTTGCGTAGTTCTGTATTTTAACAATAAATGTATAAACAATAAATGGACCCCGACAGTGCACAGCATTTTTAAATATAAAAATTTAAAAATGTTTTTTAAAATTTATTACAGGGCTTCGAACCGTTATTTTTTTCGTTTCGGTTTTCTTTCCGGTTCAATTAAAAAAATATATATCAGTTCGGTTCCGGTTTTCTTTCCCGCAAAAATAACGTTTTTTTTTCGGTTTTCGGTTCAGTTCCGAGTGACAAATTTTTAAATGCTTTTATTTGTATTAGAAATTTATTTTCTACTATAATTTAGAAGAACATTTTATTCTTTATTTTGTAATAATCATACCAAGGCCACTGCCAAGGGGTGGGGTTCTGGGCGTTCCCCCCTCCCCTGAAATAATAGAATCGCAATTTCTTTTTTACTTGTCAGAAAAATTACGATTATTTTCTGCTCATCAGTTTAAAAAATAATCTTAAATAAAATGTAATTTATATTCACTCACATAACCATTATCTGAACCGAAATAAACCGATATTTTTTTTCGGTTCAGTTCCGGTTTTCGTTCTGACAAAAATAACGGTTTTTTTCAGTTTTCGGTTCAGTTCCGGTTCGAAGCAGGGCTTCGAACCGGAGGGGCCTACCGAAGTCTATATACAAATATTTCCATTCTATTTAAAATAATAGAGGGCCCATTTTAATTTTATCGCCCAGGGCCCCCAAGCAACTTAATTCGCCACTGTTACTTTGGCTAGCCTACTTAGCAGATATATTTAACTACCAAAAAGAAATAAGTACATCAATGCAAGGATTTGGTAAGAACATAATAACAGCTATTGAAGTGCTTATCACTTGTATTTCTAGAGTGAAAATCTTTGCTACGGCTCTGGCTATTATGAAGCATACTCTATTTCTGTAAAAAAAATCTGGTCAGCCTATATGTATACCAAGCTGGGGCTCAGGGTTGGATTGGCCCGGCGGGATACCGGGAATTTCCCGGTGGCCCGAAGGGTCAATTGGCCCGAAAATCAAAAGGCCCGTTCAAAAATCAAAAGGTCAGTGGCCCGACTTCCTCCAGATTTCCCGGTACACATTTTAATCCCAGTCCAACCCTGCTGGGGCTACATATTCCGCCGCAGAAGTTGTGGCTACACTTCCCATGACGTTTTTGCTAACCGGTATGCAATAACCGGCATCAACAAGTGCTCTAAACAAGAACTTATAAGCGCCAATAAATCGGCGCCGGAAACAATTTTCACGTCTTCTTACCGTGACAATATTCGCACTCTTAAGTAAGCAGGCCTGTTACCCAACTAAAAAACATTTATTACATTACACAAGTTTTAACATTATAAAATGTTAAACAGCCCATTTATAATGATTCACCTAAAATTATAATTAGCAAAAAATATCTTTCCGGTTTTCCAAGAATTACTCACCCAGACATATCTTAAAAATACATTCCATCTTAATATATTCATAAAACATATTGCAAAAAACTAAAAATTCTAATACGTCACAAAACTACAGTATTTAAACATATGAAAATTTTTTAAGTCAAGGTCTTGTAGGTCAAATAAGTGTTAAAACGTAAATAAATATATTAATAGACACTAATAGAATCCAATTTACTATTTTAAAACAATGACACTAACCATTCTAGGAACAAAAATTGCAACCTAAATTGATAATGAGTAATAGAACTTCTATAACTTATGCAATTTAACAAGGAAAACCCAAACAGATTTTTTGTGAAACCCATGTGGACAAGATAGAAGAGTGGGGGTACTTAACTCATTCACAGAATGTGTTTATCATTTTGACAACGGCAACCAGGTAGACTGCTTTATCTAATCTATTGAAAATCCACTCCCATAAAATACCTTTGAAATAAGTGATTTATCAAATAAAATAAAAAGAAACTAGTGTTAATATTTAAAAGTGAATAATCTTCAAATTATTACACACAAAAAACGTGCCGTATCAATTCAAAATAAGTGTTTACTAAATATTAAGTGTTACAAAATGAACAAAATTATATTTATATACTTATTTTTAAGTGTTTGCTCTCTTAGTAATTCACAAAATAGTGATACACAAGTAAGTAAAGTATTAAATCAAATAAATAATATTTTAATTCATAACTTTTTATAGAATGGTCATGAAATAGTACAAAATTCACTTGATGAAAGTGATTTTCGATTATTAGAAATACGTACAACTATAAAACCAAATATCGAATCAGACCAAGGACCTGACGTAACTAATGAATTATCAGTCGAAGAACCACCAAAAACAGAAAATCCAGATACAACTAACGAAATTCCAAAGGAAGAAAATGTAAAATCGAAATATTTAAATACCGATCCACCTGTTGTACAAGAAAGAATTTTAAATGAAGAAACAGATCCTCCTGACGTATCTGATATTACGGAAAAGGAAAATGTATTACATGTTGAATTAACAACTGAAAAATTAACAACAATGAACCAGATATTTACAACAGAAGCTTTATCTGATGATGTACCGATTATTCAAAAATGTTGTCCGGAAGGTCAGATTATTGGCCACGGAGGTTGTATTAATAACGATGCTGAATTTAAGCCATCCGTTTACAGACAGAACGTAACTCATTATTGGGAGTGGGAAGATGCCAACATTACAATAAAACATTATAATCCATGCAGAGCAAAGTAAATATTCATTTTTATTATTGTTAAATATTTAACGTAAATATTGCCTCAGTTTTGTTTTGAACATGAGTTCATTCATAATTTTAACTATATTATTTAAAAATATAAATATATTACCTCTACGTTAATTTAAGTTTTGTATTATTCAGAAATAGCTACCGGTTAATCAATATTGGTTGTATTCTATCGCAATAGTTTTTCGGCCGCGTAACAATTAAGAAGTGACATTACCGGTAGCGGCGCTGTGATCGAAGAAAATATGATTGACGACAGTACTACTTAGCCGTCAATTTGCATTTACCGAACAGATCAATTTAAGCACAATATGTTTATATTTTATTAAAATGGGAATAAATATTTGCGATATTTTTGAAATTTTAAGCGCCACATATGTACCGAGGTGTATTAAAATAATCTCCCGAAAATTTGGACAATATTAATTTTCCCTCCATTTTTCTTAGGATAAGTAAAAAACTAAGTTGCGTATCTTTGTCCTTCCTTAAATCCAAAATTGACAAAAAAAAAATTTTTGTCCCACACCTGTAGCCCAGATGGTTTAAACTAAAAATCTGAAAAAATTCTAAGTAATGTACATTGGTGTGAACCGGAATAGTACAACAGGAATTTTTGATCAGATTATGTTTTCGGAAAATAACGCATTTTTTGTGTTTTTAACTAAAATATGTTAAATATTTAATTCGCTATGTAACACAGTAGATAAGTAAGCGCTCGTAGCGTAGTGCGTTTCGTCGTTTCATTGTAATTTGCAAACTAGAGTTCGATTCCTGTCAATTTTAATTTTTCTGTTTTTTTTGCATTTTTATTTTGTTTAAATTATTTTGTCAAATGTAAATGTTGCATTTAATTTTTAAAAGCGTAAATTTAATAACCAGTGGGAAGTGTTGAAATTATAATTTAATTCTATGTTTGAATGTATACGAAATCAGAGGGCGGGGCTTATGATTTAAGCAACCAATGGAAGCCATAGGCGCAATTATCAAAATCTTAATGAACCTTGCTATATAAAAAAAATACTGCACATATTTAGAAACTTAAATAATGGTATTAGGCATTCGAATTAAAATTCATAAAAAAATATTTTGACATAAAATTTGTTTTGGCATCCCAAATAATCATCATTCAGTTACTAATTACCTGCAAAATCCTGAAATGTGTGAAAATTCACACTTCACATCAATTTTTTTTAGGTCGTCATTTGTATTTTAGAAGTGAGGACCTTTTTCTTTTATGTTATCATTTTGTATTTCCGAAGCGAGGACCTTTTTTTTAGATCATCACTTGAAATTTAAAAGTGTTAAATAATTTTGACTTCCGCCCCCCCCCCCAACAAAAATTCCTGGGTGCGCCACTGTTGCAAGTAAAGAATTATTATTTACAAGTGTTCAAAATGCCTTTTATTTTGATTTAAACACTTTCGCATCCTCTTGACCTATCTGTAACTCGGAACATAAATAAAAATATTTTACTATTAAGTACCTAGGTACGACTTAGCGGCCGACACCCACACATATATGCGCAGTTTTTCTGAAAATGTGCCTTACATCACTTTGCCTTTGACTCCTTTTATTTTAAAGTTCAAAATTCTAAGTGAAATGCCTCTAAATGTTTACTAATTTATGAATTTGCGGTCATCAATATTGCAAATATAATGAGAAATTATATTTATGTATTTGGAAGAAATATGTAAATAAAACTTCTCAGAATGTAATTTGTAAATAGCTTCAAGCTATGATAGAAAGTTATTTGTATATTTAATAAAAAAAAAAGTAAATAAAACATGTGACAAAGCCAATGTCATCAAAAATTTAAAATTAAAAGATTAAAATTTATCAGTAGCCTGAGTAACATCCGTCTTGATGAACTGACCATCCGTAGACAATAGAAACGGAAACCGAATCAGGAAAAATAAATGTTTACATACGTCACACCCGGAGATAAGACCCACACTTTACTACGCAATGAGCGCGTGAGGTGATTCTCTAGGAAAAAGAAATCGTGGACGCCCCAAATGTACAGGGACGGTCTTAGGAAAATGTGCTGTGAACTTATAAGTAATTTAAAAATAAAAATTTAAATTATTAAGACTTGAATTTAAAGTTTATTTCATCTTAGTAAAATAGATTGCCATGAAACATTGGGATTATCTTTATACTGGTACACCCGTTGCCAACTGCGTTGGAAAACACATCCTTACCTTAATGTGGAACTTGCTCGACGCTTCTGATTTCTATCTCTAGCCATACGCCTTACTTCATTCAATTCAAATAGGGGATAGGCATGATTTTTTTAAATTTTTTATTATATTCCTCTTGTTGCATATAAACATAAAAAACAGTTTTTATTTTAATTTTTTTTTAATTTGAAGGCTTAAAAAAATCATAAATGTATGTAGCGCGCGAAAACGACGTGTGACGTCATACCCCTTCTAACTGACGCATGACACTACTAGCTTACCCAGCGTACATAGTCTGTTGTGAACTTATTGTTAGTATAACTTTTATAAGTTATGTAAAGTTAGAGTGATTTTAATTAAAATAAAGTTTAATTCTATAAAAACAATTTATACATGTTTACCGAATTAAATTTGATATTAAAATATATAACCTATATTGCAGTATTTCAATTATGCCTCTAACGTTTTGTAACTTCATGTAAACAATGTAGTAAAATTCTGACATCTAAATTACATAAATATTTACATTTTACAGAGTTGCAGCGTTTGTTTACATAAAGTTATAGAATATAAAATAAAAATTACTTTGACACCACGTATTTCTTCAGCATTGTAGCATTCATTATTTTTCATATATTCCATGAGCATAAATGCATCAATGTTGGGTAAATTATCACTCTGAGCCCTAACAAAATCTTTATCTGTCATTTTAATAATAAATGCGTGAAAAATTGTTTAAAAACAAATACAAAACTCTCGAACAATACAATATACACACGTGTAAAGATTATGTTGTAGCTGTATCTGTGACGTGAAACCCCTATCGTTTGGCGTCATACTCAGTCTTTTTTACTCAGCAACCTTCGCGCCGTGGTCGGCTTATTTCAAATTTACAATATTTTAATTAAAAAATTTGGCTATAATATTAATTAAAATGTGATTTTTGTTTTGTTAGGTGACATAACTAACATTAACATATCAAAATAATGTAGTTTTAAGGAAATATAAATTTTATGCGTATCCCCTATTGAATCAACCCTAGACATTTCTATATGTTATTTTATTCGCAGATTCTTAGAGAATAAATCTACAAAATATAATTCATATCGATCATAGGATATAGAAGTGTCTAGAGTTTCTTGTTTATGCCCACGAAACCCTAGATATTTCTATATTTTATTCTATACGCTGATTCTTAGGAAATAAATCTGCAAAATATTGTTCATATCGCCCAAAGCATATAGGGGTGTCTACAGTTTCTTGTTACTGCATACGCGAACCAGATCTCTAGTGCTAGCACAATGTGGAGTGACCCGAGCAGGACTGCTTTCTGCATATTATTATTATTATTAGAGTATTCAGTATTTATTTATTTTATTTTTTAGGGTTTGGTTAGATCCAGAAACAAATAGGTCAGAAAATTTAGACCACTGGATTGTTTTAGACAATACTTCTCTCTATCTTCGCAACCAAACTGATATGTTGGGACTCTCTGAGTACTGTATTGATAATATGAAGGATGAATCAGGGAAGATAATTATCCGTGCCTTTTTATGTACTGACCAAGAAATTAAAATCGGAAAAATTGTATATTTCCGAGGGGCATGTAAGTATAATACAGAATATTTCAAAATAATTGATAGTTACGTGGATGTTAATATCATATTTTTTTTCCAGTGCAACTTGTTTCAGCGGTTTGCCTAGCCGTTCTTTCATATGTGAAGTATGTCGACAAGCAATATAATTACGATAGCAAGAGATGCTTAATATTTGCTTTTGTTACGATGTCTATAGCTTACATTAGTTTATCACTCTCCTCCTTTCTTGGTAACTGCGCTCTTACTTCACTAAATGGATTTAATATTTGTACAGCATTGTGTAAGTATAATATTAAATATTGTAATAATAGTAGGTTCATACATCTTTTTTGTTTCAGGGTTAATTAGATATTACTTTACGATGGATTATACAACTTGGTTACTGTTGTTTTGCGTAGAACTATATCGAAGAATGGAGAAGTAAGCAATTTATAATATCATACAAATAAAAAAATTACTCAGTAAAAGTCTTTCATATACCAAATTTTTGCTAACTAAACCTAACCTAATTAGTTTTATCATTGATTGTTTGCATATAGTGAAGATATATAAATGCTTTATGCAGTTTTAATATATTTACATAATTTAGCATCCATCAATGCGATGAAAAACGGAATGTTCTATTTTTAATAAAAATTGGTAGGTCGGAATATATTGATGTTTCTGAGGATTCTCTCTTTTAATAAAGTTAATGTTTTTCAAAATATGTATACTATAAATCTCATTTAAACCATTTAAATGTGACTTTAAGCGTATAAATACTGAAATTTCACTATTCAAGTGTTTCTTTAAAAACGTTAATACGAGCTAAATGTTAACAAACACTTATTAAACAATTGCTTGGCTTTCAGAACGGATAACTATCAAGTACTTATTTAGATCTCAGTTTTGAATAAAAATATAGGAAATGATAAAGTGAATCGTAAATGTTATGTTGTGAAAGAAAGGGGCGGCGCCTCGCCAAGGCCAAATCTCATTCTAACTAGCATACGCGTTTTCTCTGACGAGTTGTATGTGGTGGACTTATGCGAAACATTAACCAAACTTTCATGTTTCCAGTTTTTTTTTGTAGTACTCGACATCTACTCACCTTTTTAATTCTTGAATAGAATAATGTTCTATTTTAATTTCGCACCCGATACGTTATATTCATTGAAAATAAAGTTATTCAGTATACTCCAGCATTATGCAAATGAGATAACTGTAAGATTAGTTTGACAAAAGCACACTGGCGCTAGTGTTGCTGACGTCATTTTGGATATCGTTTATTCTAACGTTTGAGTATAGGAAAACTCCGTTTTCGTGACAAATTAAGAATATGGAACTTCTCTTTAGTTCGCTTAAACCAAAGAAATGAACTTTTAAAAATTGTTGTCATTTGCGATATGTTCAGAATAGTTTTTTGCTTCATTCATGGTTATAGTTATTATTTTTTTCAGTTGCAAGATTTCAACAGAGCTTCCAAAATCTTATTTCCATTGGTATATAGGATTTGTATTTTCCTTGAATGGGATACTTGCTGTACTGTTCTATTTCTTGATGGATGGTCTGCCTACACAACCCATAGAACAAAATAGCCCTAACGTTAAAAATGGTAAATATATTTGACAATTTTACTAACGGGTGTTTTTTTTAGAGGTATAGAACTTTAAGTTGGCATTACTGTTCAAGATGGCGACCGATTTAACAGCTGTCAAGTGATTTATTCTCAGTTTGGTTTGGCAATTCATCATGAATAGACTCACGCCTGAACAACGCTTGCAAATAGTGCAATTTTATTTCGAAAATAATGGTTCTGTGCGGAATACGTATCGCGCACTACGTCCATTTTATCGTCGACAAAATCGTCCATCAGAGCAGTTAATTCGATTAACCATGGAACGTTTTCGCACCACGTTTACTCTTATTGATAACTCGCATCCCCAGAGACGCCGTACGGTGCGTACAGAAGAAGCTATTGGTACTGTAGAGCGTACTGATGGCCAGAACGTTACAGTCAATGGTGATCGGTATAGAGCCATGATTACTAACTTTTTCATTCCTGAATTGAACAGCCATGATGTCCAGGAGCTGTGGTTCCAACAAGACGGCGCAACATGTCACACAGCTCGTGCTACAATCGATTTATTGAAAGACACGTTTGGTGACCGCCTAATTTCACGTTTTGGACCTGTGAATTGGCCTCCAAGATCTTGTGATTTAACACCGCTGGACTACTTTCTGTGGGGCTATGTAAAGTCATTGGTCTATGCGGATAAGCCACAAACGCTTGACCATTTGGAAGACAACATTCGCCGTGTTATTGCCGATATACGGCCACAAATGTTGGAAAAAGTCATCGAAAATTGGACGTCCAGATTGGACTACATCCGAGCCAGCCGTGGCGGTCATATGCCAGAAATCATATTTAAAATGTAATGCCACAAGATTATCTTTCGAATAAAAAAAAAATCATGTCAATCGAATAATCCATCGTTGTTTTATTGCAATTTAAAGTTCTATACCTCTAAAAAAAACACCTTTTATAATAATAATTATTGTGAAACATACTTATTTCGCATCGAATTATTTCTTATGCTTTGAAAATTACTTGTATTTAGAACTTTTTGAATATTTTCCTGACAAAAATCGTAAGGGATACCCTTTTCTTTTTTTTTGTATTTTTTTTTATCAATTTTTTTTTAAATAAAAAAAAAATTAACATAAGAACAATAAAATATAGAGACGTGCGGTTGGAATTTTTGAAATCCTGAGGTCCTAAAGGGCCTTAGGATTCATTTTGAAGAAAATTTAAAAAAAATGACAAATTTTATTTATTTATTTTATTTTTTCAAAAATTTTTAGAACTTAAGAACAATAAAATATAGAGGACTGCGGTTTGAAGTTTTGAAATCTTCGTATATTATTTAGTCTAGAAAAAAATTACAGACTTGATAAACCAACTTTTACAATAAATACGAATCGTGTAACAAAACCTTTGAAAATGGTCACAAATTGAATTTACGATTTTTGCAATTTTTGAACAATAATTTTTTCTCTCTGATTTACTTCAAAATGTGTATATTTATGTATTTCGAGTCGTAGATCTCAAAAATAATCTCCATTACAAGCTACGGTTTACCGTTTTTGAATTATTCCTCAAAAAAATTGACTATATTTCAAAAAAATACATGTGAAAGGGCGCTTTAAATATATTGTTTACACTTCCCACCCTAGAATTGGTCTATATTAGTGTGACCAACCTTCCTCCTTTGGGGAGGACAGTCCTCCTTTTGTAAGGTCTGTCCTTCATTGAAAAGTGTCCTCCTATATGTCCTCTTTTTCGTAAATTTTTGTATTCGAAAGATGCAAGATTGATATGACGTATTTGCATTTGACATTTGTCAAGGTTCGGTAGAATGCGGCGAGACGCGATTATGAGACGCATACGCTCCGAAATACACGTTGAAATTGATAAAAGATGGGTAGAAATATTCAGCCATTTTAAAAATGAACATATTCCATGTGAAAATTTATTTATTCTTGTTCAATTTACCTTGCGCTGCCATGGAACTATTGTAATGCAGCAGTTGAAAGAGTTTTTTCAATAGACCATATTAGTGTGTCGTCACATACATGTGCTGCCATCTGAGAGCTGAGTCCTTTTGAAGTTTAAAATACATGGGACATTGCTTTTGTTACCTTAATTTTATAAATATTTTCAATTTTGGAGCAAAACATATGTATTTTTGATAAATATATACTAATATATACAGTCCAGACACTTTATATTATAGAATGATGATTTTATAAATATATAAATAAGGATTCGAAGATATATTTATAGGTTACGTTTTTAAATAATATGAAAATCGGAATATCTTTAGTATTTATTTAATTATCACTAAGTAATCATTAATATTTTGTTTTAGAATGCATATTGGTGTATTGTTTGGCTCCGAATTGTAACAATTACATCTACATTATTAATCGCAAATTTTTTCGTTTTTTGACAGATGAAAATGAAAAACAATAATGGAAAATTAAAAACAACATATTATTCCTTTAAACCATTTAGATATGGCACACACACTTATTGCTATGTTAATTGCCATAATAACGATTATTAACGTAAATTTTTCAAAATTAACCTGCAAAATAATATTGTTCTGCAAAAATAATGACATATTAAATTATAATGTATAAAATAAGAATTTTAATAAATAAATATTGACTTGTAGTTTTGATGTGAAGCACTCTCTTACTTTGAAAACTTAATTTATATTTCCAAAATACAATTTAACAAAAAAACAACATGCTAAATTCAAATAAAAGGAATCCAACCGCGAGACGGCAGCACTAAATCCCATTTTGTGACGTAGTTACTAATATGGTCTATTGCTAATGATTTTTGGACAAGTGAGAAATCTAGATTGAATGTTGATACTCTAGCTGCAGCACTTGCCGTAAAATTCAATATGAAGGGTATTTCTTGTTCAGATATTACCAATATATTGTTAGAAGATGATACTTTGATAAAAAATATTCATTCGATTGATAATTTTGATTGATATATATATATTTTTTACGATATTTCCTTGTGTCCTCTTTTTCATTGTAAAAAAGTTGGTCACCTTATCTCTATACAAATAAAAAAAAAAACTATTCGTATAATTTGCTCGAGAAAATAAAGTAGAACGATGATAGTCAGTCACTAGATATGGAGAAGTGATGCGCTAACTGGTGGCCAAATTATTGTACTAAATACTGCAGTACAGTTTAAACTTATTACCTATATTTTAGTGTTGAATTTTTGATAGACATCTTAGTTGCTAAAATTGGTAAAATGTTGTAAATGCGTTTGTATTGTTGTATAAAGGCGTTTTTTTTTTTCGACTGTACCTGGACAGATTAACATGCGACACTTTAACATGGACAGATTAATATGCGACAGATGAACATAGACACATTTTAACACACGACAAATGAACACTGTGACATATTATCAAATATCATGACATTAGATCAAATGTCGTGTGGCCGACCGGCGTAGCGTAGTGGTAACACATCTGCTCTGCGTTGCGAAGGTCTCGGGTTCGAATCCCGTTCAGGCATGGAAATATTCTCAAATAAAAAAAATTGTCCTGGCTAATTGCCACAGCAGAAAAGGCCAAAAATAAGATTTAAAAAAAAAAAATGTCGTGTGTTCAATTGACTTATGTTCATCTGTCGCTATGATAATATGTCACAGTGTTCATATGTCGTGTGTTAAAATGTGTCTATGTTCATCTGTCGCATGTTAATCTGTCCATGTTAAAGTGTCGCATGTTAATCTGTCGTATGTTCAAATGTCGTGGAACCATTTGGACAGCACAACTTATGTCTCACGCCCTCATAATACGCTTGCGCAGTTATCTCTCACCGGCCAGCTTATAATAGCCCGATAATATCTCCCCATATATGATGGTTGGTAATAATAAAATGAAAAGTCCACGGTTAAGAAAAAGTTATTTAACTTAATATTTTATTGTAGGACGTTTGCTGTACTTATTACTCTACTATATACCAATTGGAGCATTATCAATTATGTCTTTACTTTTGGGGAATTACTTGTATCATACAAAAGTATTAAATTCTCAATTAAAAAAAGACTATAGTCAAAACTTCGACACTACAATTCAGAGAAATTTAAGGAGACAAGACTCAAGACTTGATAAGGAAGAAATAATATTTTATAGAAGTTGCAGCTTTTTATTACTAGTTATTTTTATTTGTTGGTGTTTAAATATATCACTATACGTAGTATCTATATTTGAAACAGACGGTATTGTTGACCTGTTACTTTTGGATACTGTAGTAGATTTACTTGGTGTTATATGTGTGATTGTATTTTTTAAAAAAGAATGGTCGAAGAAGTGTATAATGAGAAAACCAAAGACTGACAACAATTTAGCAGAAATGCAATCTTTGAACACGGATAATGGAAACCAAACTAGACTACAAAACGGACAAACAGTACTTAATAATTGATACGCTTTTACTCCCTCCGTCCGAAAATATGGTATACATTTGCAACTTTAATTAGAATGATTTTATTAATGAAACTAGGTTATTACCCGTCAACAATGACGGATTTATAATATAAAAATTTCAATTGTTTGTATGTGTATTTGGTTTTATTTTTTAACGTATCCTAATTTCGTCGCCAGTCTGCGAATCATGGGACAGGATATCACCAGTTAGCTAATCACGGGAGAGGGCGTCACCTGTCAGCCAATCAAGAAACAGGGTGTCCCCAGTTAGCTAATCACGAGAACTTTAGAAAAATTGACGTCATAATGTTACCGACACTACATACAGACACTTGCTAATTATATAGTTAGATTATTTATTCATTAACTTTTTAAGATGAGAAAACGATTCATTTTTACTTAGTACATTACATTTATATTGTTAAAACTAAAAATAATTTGAGACGTTAATTTATGCCTACGAAACCCTAGACATTTCTATATGTAATTATATTCGTAGATACTTAGAGAATAAATCTGCAAAATATTGTTCATATCGGTTAAAGGATATAGGCTTGTCTAGAATTTCTCGTTTATGCCTACAAAACCCAAAACATTTATATATAAAATTTTATCCGCAGTTTCTTAGAGAATAAATCTGCAAAATATTGTTCATATCGGTAAAAGGAAACAGGAGTATCTACAGTCCTTGTTTATGCCTACCAAACCCTAGTAGATACTTAAAGAACAAATCTGCAAAATATTGTTTATATCGGTAAAAGGAAACAGGAGTATCTACAGTCTCTTGTTTATGCCTACGAAACCCTAGACATTTCCATATGTAATTATATTCGTAGATTCTTGGAGAATAATTCTGCAAAATACCTGTCAATCAAGTAAAACTTGGAACACCCAGGAAAAATGACGTCACAGTGTCACGAAGATCACTAACACACGGTAGCTAATTATATATGTACGATAATTACAAATATCTAGTAAAACAAAGAATAATATAAAAAGTTTTAATTTAACAAGAATATGGCTGTCTCCACAACTTGTATGGAACATGATAATGTTGTTTATATCGTCCCTTACGATGAAGTTTTGCTTTATTAATGTGCGGAATCTTATATGAATTCCCTCCTTTTGCTAACATGGTTCTAGATAAGTTTGCAATGTTAGAAAAACATTATCAAGGGTTTGTATGTTTAATGCATTAAATGCATTTTGTACGCATTCAATCAGTTCGTTGTATTCGGTGAAGCTGTATGTTATAAGTATTGTATAGAATTGAAAAAGCCAAGATCCAATACATTAAAATCTGGACTATTAGGCGGTTGTGATTTAAGTCAATTTGGAACTTCTACCTTGCAATTCAACACATTTTTACTTATTTAAAAATAAAAACAAAAAAGATCAACATAATATTACTTTTGTTAATCTCACATTTTTTTAAATAATGCATACCATATTTTCGGACGGACAGAGTAATACCTAAATAATTAATTACTGAAACAGCAAGTTATGGCAGCTTTGCACTCCAAATTCACCCTTTTGTAAATAAAATTGATCTTTTTGTAAATCAGATTCAGCAATTTGAAAATCAGTTTCAATATTTTAATAAATAAATGGAAAATTTTTAGTCTAATGTAAAATATTCCATCGAAAATAAACTTATTATAAATTTAACTATTGATATAATTTAATTTAATTATTGATATATTAACTATAGTTTATTCGATTTTTAAAAACTTTTTTTAAGTTATAAATATAATTTTTCAAATTCCAAAATGGTACAAAAAATAATTTATACGAAAACTTTTTGCTGTTTTTCCTTTTTTTTTATAAATTTCGACATTTCCGTCGAATTTTCAACAGTTCCTCGGTGAAATAATAACTATTAAGCAACAAGTAAGGAAATGAAAGTTATTATCTATGACTGAAATGTACAAAATGAGGCGAAGTCGAGTTCTGTAAATCACTTGAATAGTATAATGACCTAATTTCCTTAAGTGTAGCAAACAAGGCTTTTAAAAAAATAAAATATAAATAACATTTTTTTTTACATTTCATATACATTTAATTAAATTCAGAAACAACTGAAATTCTGACGTTTACAAATTATATTTATATAAAATGCTAAAAAATAATGTTATTCTCACTCGTTTTTCATAGCATTTGAATGACTGAAAAGATAGTAGAGGGTATTTATTAATAAAAACTAAGTTGTTGAATAGATATTATTACTATTTTGATGTCTAATTAACTAAAAAAAAATATGAACGTTCATAAACGCACTTGTGTGCGTAGGAAATTCATTACTTAACTGAAATGGGTTAAGTAAATAGGCCTGTTTCCTAAATAAAGTTATTATATGTATTAGTTACTTAGTTTATACACTTGTTAATACATCTGTATTATTTATTTTTAAATAAAATTTATATTTAAATTGAAAAATAATAATAATTGACTCTCAACAACTAATAAATATTTGTTCGTAAAATAATCTTCAATGAATTGTTATTTGGTCTATTCGTAGCTATTTCCAACTGTTTTTATCATACAGACACAAACGCAGAATAATTTCAACACTGCTACAAACATGCATTTAGTATTTGCATCTCGAAGAATAGCTCTCAGAAAATATTATAAAGCAAAAAAATACCTTATTTCATAAGAAGTTTATTAAATATTAAAGATTTTCAAACACCGCCCTTTTAGTGGCATGAATTAAACTGTTTTCCTATTAAAAAGTTGTCCAAATTGCGGAAGAAGTGGTAGTCAGTGGGGGCTAGGTCTGGTGAGTATGGAGAATGATGAAGAAGTTCCAACTCCAATTCCTGTAGTTTTGCCACAGTCATTTGTGCAGTGTGTGGTCTAGCGTTATCATGCAATAAGACAGGAGTCGAACTGTTGACCAATCTAGGCTATTTTTGTTTAAGTTTTTGCATCATTTCGTCCAGTTAGTAGCAGTATATTTCTGCTGTGATCAATGAACCAGGATTTTTTTTTTTTTTTTTTTTTGTTTGGTTTTTAAGTTACCTGTATGAAATTTGGCGAACCAATTTGATATTGTCTGCTGCGTAGTAACACTAGAGCCAAATACACTATTAACATTTCGCGCGGTCTGCGATGCCGTAGTTCCACGTAAGAACTCATACTTTATAATAGTGCGAATTTTCGACCGTTCCATTTTCAACAAAATTAATTTAAAAAAATCAGCTGTGGCCACCACAGGACCTGTGGTGCCACAGCTGATTTTTCGGTCCGACCGCCATCATAAAGTACTTATATAAATTACATTCTAGCAGCAGAGTAGAAATAACGTGGCCTAATATTTTCTAACAGAGATATTATTTATCATGACCATGGAAACGTTACATATAAATATGAGAAAATTGAGACATGAGAAAAATTTTACAGAAATTATTCGAAATTTTTCGTTTTATCAAAAAACGTCTCAAGTAAAAGTTATTAGATGTTGCTTTTATAGCAAATTTTGTACAATAATGTTTTTCGAAATATTTTTCTGTTGTGAAATATTCACAAAAATCTTAAAATCTATACGAGTAAACTCCCATTTTTAGTCAACTGATTTTTACCAAAAGTTGATCAATTCGTGCCATTGATGGCAGAAGCTTAAATATGAAGTTTCATAAAAATCCTTTCAGCCGAATTTGCTCTACACGTGTACACAGACGGACAGACAGACAGGCAGACGGACGGACAGACAGACCGACAGACATCATGCTAAAAATAGTCAAAACGTTATGTAGGGACCTCAATTCGTGGAGATCCATCGAAATCTCGAAATGTCAAAATCGGTATGATCACAATACCTCCCTTATATAGGTTGACGGTCGGTAAAAAAAGTTTTTAATATTTTTTAGAGCATACAATGATTTCTTTAAGCAGGCGAGATGTGTAACTTTCGAAAAAAAAAAAAAAACAACGGTAAAATATTAACTCGATGTGTAAAGATAGTCTAACGGCCTTCATATTGTCAATAAAAAAAAAATCTTATCAACAATATCGAACTTTACCGATAAAGTTATAGATAAATTTGCTGCTAAGAAAGACCGGCGAATTGCATTAATATGCAAGAAATTGCATTAAGGTAACAACATAAGCATATAATTTTGACTCTTATTATTATTTTTTCTTCTTCCTTGCAGAATATTTAAACATTTTTGTCACGAGTCGCCAGTGAATTCTATAGGGAAAAATTGCTTAGCGATATGACATCTGGTGAGATTTTAGTAACTACAGAAATAGACATTCGATCGCGCTTTTTTTTATAGAAAATGTTTGCATAAAAACAAGTATTAATTTTGTAGCAAAATTACAAAAACCACCAGTAAACATTAAAATTCACGTTGTTTATATGTAACGAATGTCTATTTTGAAGGTTCCAAGTATGCCGAAATAGCGCTGCGATCTTAAAATACTTCCCCCTATATATATATATATATATTTTTAAATGCAAAGAAATTAATTCCAGCGTCAAAGGATTAACATGTTATATGTTAATATCTTTATGTATATTTTCATTTTTCACAAAACAATATACAGGTACAAAAAACTTATTTTTATTATTTTATTGCAGGATTTGGACTATACTTAGGTTTCTATTACATCCCAACAGGACTATTGACAGTTTTATGTTTTTTCCTGGGAAATTACCTTTATCACAGAAGAGTAGCAAATGCAGACTTGGCCGAAGCTACCGACGAACAGAGACTAGAAAAAACGATAGGATGGTTGATGCGCCAAAATTCCGCTCCTTCACCTAGAAGAAGCATCACGAGACAAGATTCAAGACTAGTTATGAATGAAAAATTATTTTATAGAAGTTGCAGCTATTTAATAATAGTGATTTCTATTTGCTGGATTTTAAATTTATCACTATATATAGTGTCTTTTTTTAAAACAGATAGTGCTGTTCAATTATTATTCTTAAATATTTTAGTAGATTTTCTTGGGGTTTTATGTATGCTTGTATTTAGTAAAAATATGTTGAGGTTTAGAAAAAAAGAACCTGTTAACCTTGATTCAACAGAAATGCAACCTTTGAATACAAGTAATGGAAACCAAAGTAACGCAGAAACAAGTGGAACGAATCTACCACAGAATGGAAAGACTGTACATTATGGATTTAATAATATCGAATAACTACACAGCAAGTGATGGATTAGTGCCTTTTAAGCTGAATATTTCTGCTTGCAAATGCAATTTATTAACGTGGATTTCGTTAATTAAAAATGTCCCATCGAATTATATGAATAATTGAGGCAGATTTTTTTGAAGGATTTTTATTTGTGCATACCTCCGACTTAGAAGACTAATAACAGATTGCTAAAGAATGAATTAAATGATTTAACTCAAGTTAAAGCCGCATTCAGAGCTATTAGAGCTCGTTCATCTTAACATCATCACAGGGTATCATAAATTACGTCATCAATTCTGCGCGAGAAAACAACTGAACACATTGACGTACATTATGGTTTTAAACAATTGTTGTGGAAACCAAACACAGAAAATCATGTATTTCAAATACATTTTTACTCATTTTAGTACACGGTATACCTTGAAACGTACGAGAAATAAATAATAATAACGGAAATAAACAAACAACATCGCACAATACGCGTAGTCAAACACAAATCAAAGTAAGTGACGCCACTGAAATGTGTTAAGCTAACTGTTGGTAACGTAATGGATTAAATTTGGTTTCTGCACAAGGGAACTGGTAATATCCGCCTGTGATGAAGTTAAGTTGAACGTACTCTAATCAATGATGTAAATGACGATCTTTACTCCGTTATGTCGGCAGCTGACGATCATTTTTATTTAATATAATATGTAAACTATTCATTATAAAAATTTCAAGTGGATTGAAATCAATTTAGCTATAATTTCATTGTTTTAATCGATTTTTTATATTAAAACAATAAAATAATACTAGCCATATCTAAACTATCAATCACAAAAAAAAAAATAAGCGGAATGGAAATGGCATTCAAAAATGCAACGCTGCATCCCGGACTATAAGTCATTTTTATAAAATTGACTATTTTAAAAGCTTATTAGACTTTTAGGAAATATTTTTCTAATGAAATGCGTTATTTTAATGTTAAAATGAATTTATATTTTTAAATTCCAAATTATTTTAATGTACATAGTTAATGAAAATATTTTATTTGCTCTCTTATTTTTAAGATTAATTTCGATCGTACTGTCGAATTTTAAGATTTCCTTTATGAAATAAAAACCAAAAAATAAAAGCCAAGGTGGTGTAAGTCACAGTCTGTTCATTTTTAGAAACAAACCTTTTTACTTTATTCTTTGTATAGTGAAATCATTAACTTCTGAGCGTTACATAACGGTAAACAATGGGTTTAAAAATATCAAAACTGTATTCTAATCAACAGCTTAAAATCCCAACTTAAGAAAGAACCAATCAGATTACTTCGTTGGTCCGAACTCACCCGAGGACCAACGAAAATCCGTTTCTAACTTAATCTGTTATCAACTCATTGGCGTGTAGGAAAAACCAGTGTTCATTTAATAATTAATTCGTATAAGGTAATAAAAATCGAAACTACGCCTGTGTACATGTCCTTGGAAATAAGTTTGATAACAAAATGTTTCTGTCAAGTATTACATAACGCTCAAGAATTAATGATCTCACTGTGTTAAATTACGTTTCACTCTCTTTGAATTTCGCATAAATTTAATAACAGAGGAAGATGTGACTTTTTACTCTTTTGCATTTCACAGATTTATACTTGTAGTTTGTTTTCTTTTTTTAATATCGACTTACACCACTTTTGCTTTGACCCCATCATATATAATAATTACTTAATTTATATACTTTTTTATTTGTATAATTATATTGTTTTAAATAAAATTAATATTTAAATTAAATGTCAATTATTTAAATAATTTTTATTTTCCCCTCCATTGAAAAGATTTTATATGAACCAATAAATCATCATCGAACATTCTTAAGCCGTGTTCAGACCAATTGTTAGTTTCTGAGTTAGGTAAGTTTTTTGCCTATAATTCCGAAACTATTGCCCAAACTTCAAAATGGACCAAATTTTCTTGATCTCTGACCAAAAATACATATTTGTACTAATTTTCAATAAAATTGGAGACAATTTTTTTTTACTTCAAAATCACGATTTTTTTAAGGTCTACCCCTTACGATTTTTTCGTTTTTTGGTCATTTTCAAGGATTTTGGATTACTGCCCCTACAAAACTTAATAATATGATTATGTAAGCCCAATTTTTTTCTTAGACTAAACAGTGTAGTAGAATTTTAAAATTTCAAGCCGCATATTCATATCCCTAACCATTTTTTAGTTAGAAATTTTCAATGTTTTCAAAAAAAATTTAAAAAAATTAAAAAACTTGAAAAAATTTTTTTGTTTCAAAATCTGTTTACAAGTAAATTAAGACCTCAAGATGTCAAAAATTTCAACTGCAGGTCTTTATTACATTTCGTTTTTGAGATATATCCATGCGAAGATGAATATTTCTATAAATCACGCCATATTAAAATTTGTCATAATTTTAAAATACGCAAAACAACTAAGGCCTCAAATTTTTTCTAGACTTAATAAACTACGAGGAATCCAAAAATTCTAGCGTCAGGTTGTTTTCTCTAACCGTTTTTGAGTTATGATTTTTTTAAACTCACAATTTTCACAAATTAAGTAAATTATGCCATAAAAAAAATTGTCACAATCTCAAAACGCGTTAAACGATTAAAGCCCCAATTTTTTTCTAGACTAAATAAACTACATAGAATCCAAAAATTCCAACCGCTGGTCGCTATCTCTAACCATTTTTGAGTTGTGATTTTTTTTATTTTCACAAATAATGTAAATTATGCAGATACAGATTTTAATCAATGTTTGTAGGTTGGAATAAACATTTTTATTTCCTTCTGTTGGTAATGTTTTTATAAAACTTAAATTCCCTGTCATTTTGATCATGCGCATACATACATTCGTGGCAGTTTATGAGAAACCATTTCTACGGTCTTTTTTTGCAAAACTCTACGAATCATCTTTCCAACTGCAAAGGGTTTAATTATAGGAATTAAATGGATTTTAGGAAACCTATATCAATATAAGTAACAATTAAATATATTTTAATTTAAAATAATTAAACAATTACAATTTTTAAAAAATATTTGCAGTTAGCTATTATACAATACTATAAGTTGGTGTAACACAAGGCTAGATGTTTCGTTCCATTTCACAAAAAGTTGATTACTAGCCAATTGATTATTGTCAAAATATATTCCAAGAAAATAGCTAGACTTTTATCGGAACGAAACTTCTAAATCAAACGCAGACTATGCTTCGGAGTGAAGAACTACATTAGGCACCAATTGATAAGAAATAAAATATGGAACATCGAAAGCTGTCGTAGATTTAAAAGGAGATTGTATGGACAAACAAAACACGTGTATAGAGTTAAATCTTAGTAGAAAAATATAACATAATATATACAATTTTTTTTAAACAAAATGCTATTTGGAATGTTATTTAAGCCTTAATAATAAAACCATCTCCAAAAAAAAAAAATTAAATAAAATAAAACAATAACAATACATAACAAAAAAATACTGACACAAATTACGTTTAACTATTCAGGTCCGGTTTCTGAGCTTAGCCGAGTTTAACCATTTGGTTTCAGAAACCGGCCTGCAGACATACTGAAATTGAATACGATTATCCAAACTAAACATCGTTATTATTAAGACCCGAAGAATATATGTAAAATCATTAAAATATAATAATTGTCATTATCTTTGTAAGCTTTTTGTATTATATAAAATATAGACTTAAACCGCTTACAAAGAAAATGATAAGAATTATATTTTAATTGATTTTGAATAAATTGTCCGCGTTTTATTTATATTTCTAATTAATTAATCTGAATCATTTTTAATTAGTGCGAAAGGTTCACTCATTCCTAGTACACTTTGTACGCTACTAGATGTTTGGCCGAAATATATCAATCGATACATGCCGGCATCTCTATTGGCCACTTCGGGAAATTGAATTGAGCGACGTTTAGCCTTCGGAGGCATACCCATATTTTTATGTGGACTTCGAGGTACCGGAGCAGGACTCGAACCCTTAGCCACATAAACATATGTAACGTAATCATCTAAACTGCTGAAATGATCCTGTGAAAACACAAAATAATTATTTGTGATTTTTTGTTATCATTAAATATAGACTTAAAAAAAAATTGACGAGAAGTGTCTGAATTTTCACACATTTTAAGGTTTTGTAGGTATTTAGTCAGTAAATGATGATTATGAGAAGGCCAAACGATGAATGCCTGACACTAGATAACACAATTACAAGTGTTGGTTTTAAATCCTTTAAATCAATAGGCATGACAAGAAGGTTGCAGTTAGATTTTTTCTACTGTGTATCATATATCTCTAATAATACCATAATATATATTTTAACGCATTTTTCTTTATTTTTTTGTATAATTGCAAAAATATCATTCAAATCCAGACCTAGTAACACCGCAGGCGATGTTTTGTCACACAAGACCATAACGCCTACAGAGACATTGTTTATATTATGACTATATGAAAAACAGATTCTCTACTAGAAATGGAATCCCAGCAACCGGCCAGTTATTTATTTATTTTCCTAGTCGATATTTGCAAAATAAATTTACGTACCTCTTCTCTACCCATAACAAAATGTACCAATGTATATACAAATATATTTTTTTTAATTTCAGCTAAGATATTAAACGAAAATCTTAACACTTGGCAAAATTTAGTCAAAATGAAATGTATTTCAAAAATCAATTACCGTTCCTTAATCTCTACGTAAAGAGTTTCCATTATATCCCCACAACAAAATTTAAATAAAAAAAAAAAATCAAAAACAAAAAACTGTATAAGCAGTTCACTTTTGTAAGAACAAACTAAGAGGAAATTTTGTTTTCAACAGTTTGCACCTTTGAAACTATATGTCATGTTGGTATTACAGAAAAATAATTTGAAAAGTCAGATTATAAATATGTCATTTAAAAAAATATCATTTGTCATATTTCATTTTAATAGTTACATCTTAAATATTTTGTAAATATAATACTAGCCTAAAATAGTACAAACATAACCCAAAATTGTAAAGCCTTTTTTACAATATAACAAAGTTTCTAAAAGTCAGTAATACACTATAAAAATCACCAAAATATCCAGATCTAGTTTGTTCTTACAAAACTGAACTACTTATAACTGTAAAATTTTCCAAAATCCCAGTCGGATAAATAATTCCTCTCGTACGTTTCCGGTTCATAACAATATACATTGCTTAGAATTTTTTCAGATTTTTAATTTAACCCCTTAGGGTTAAAAGGTGCGAGACACTAATTTTTTAGTACTTATAATGAAAAAAGTATTATAATAAAAAAAAAACTACTTCCCGTTCTTTTATCTACGTCTTAAGAGCTTTCTTTTGATACCACACAATAAATTTTTTTTCGACACAAAAAAATCTATATTTTACGAAAAACCAATTTGATCAAAATTTCCTGTTGAGCTATTCCGGTTCGCATCAATGCACATTATTGAGATTTTTTTCAGATTTTTATTTCCACCCCTCTGGGAGATAGAGTGGGGGACAAAAGTTTTTTGCCATTATATTGACAAAAACCCCATGAAAAAAGGATTTTTCAAAAATAAAAATTTGTTTGTACATTTAGAGGTTTCTTTTGATACCCCACTCAAAATTTTAAAACAATATTTTTCCATTAAATACTTATTTGTTTATATTTATCCCGCGCTGTATTCTTTTGAACTCT
The DNA here is from genome assembly GCA_963971575.1 of Liopterus haemorrhoidalis. NCBI lineage: Eukaryota > Metazoa > Arthropoda > Insecta > Coleoptera > Dytiscidae > Liopterus > Liopterus haemorrhoidalis. Next base: position 43,629,697 of record OZ020619.1, read on the forward strand.
CTATAGTTTTCTTATATGTGGGTCAAAAATTTGTACAAGTATGCCAAATTTCAACTTTCTATGTTCAGCCGTTTGGCTACAATATCTACCGTACAGACAGACAGACAACATGAGTGACGTTATAAGGGTTTTTTGGTGGTCATACCTACAAAACCCTAAAAAAGAGTGTGCAACAAAAAAATCAGTGATTGTAGTCTAATTCAGTTAAGTCTCTACATTCAACGTAATGTCACAAATAAGTAAATATAAACTAACCTTATAAAGTCCAATCCAATCACCTGATGTATCTCTATCGTGTGTCATTTTGTACGATACCGTATTGTCTGTTTCCATCTGCCACGGTTCAATCTTATCGAATTCAACGATTCTCTCTGCGTAATCGGCAAAGACCTGTGGTGGAGCGGAAGCAGTATCTTGTTGATCAGGTATATATTTACGAACCTACGGATGTCAATAGCTACTTGCTCACACCTTACAATTAAATTACAACCGAAACCAAAAAAATATATCCGAAGTTAATAAAAAAGAAATCGATTAAAACGAAGATAGAAGAGTTATCGTTAATATGTGCATTGTAAAGTTATAAACTGTGCTAGTCAAAATTAAGTGTTCTTTCAGATATATATTGCACTGTTGTCTGAAATTACGAAACTGTTAACTTACAGCAAGCAACAAGTGTGAGTAAATTACTATGCATAGGCTACTACATGCAGTTTTAAAAACAAAAAATACCTTAATGTTAAATTCACTCGTAACTGGTTTGTGGTCGCTTATGCTGTAGCTTGGGTGACACTCATAGCTAAGTTGATCGGCTTTGAGGGTAACGTTTTCATAGTTATTCGTACCAACTCGAAATAGAACACGATCTGTCCAAGCTGGTTTGCGTCTAAAAAAATATGAATTTTCCAGTGATTCTAATTAAATTTCTTGATAAAATAATTATTTAAATAATATGAGGAGCTGGATAGGCCTTAGTGAAACTAAAAAACGTGAAACAGAGATGGAATTTGTGGAAAAAGTCCATGAACTAATCCAAACGTCCAAAAGCGCAAACAGAATTTCACAAGTCGGTCCAGAAGTTTACAAGTGGATCCAGAACTCCGCAAGTGGATCCAGAACTCCGCACGTGGATCCAGAACTCCGCAGGTGGATCTAGAAGTTCACACGTAGATCCAGAAGTTCACAAGTGGATCCAGAAGTTCGCAAGTGGAATCAGAAGTTCGCAAGTGGATTCAGAAGTTCGCAAGTGGATCCAGAAGTTCACAATTGGATCCAGAAGTTCGGAAGTGGATCCAGAAGTTTGCAAGCGATTCCAGAAGTTCTCAAGAGGATCCAGAAGTTCATAAATGGATCCACGAGTTCGCAAGTGGATCCAGCAGTATGCAAGTGGATCCAGCAGTCCGCAAGTGGATCCATAAATCCGCAAATGGGTCCAAAAGTCCGCAAATGGATCCAGAATTTTGCAGGTGGATCCAGAAGTTTGCGAGTGGATCCAGAAGTTCGCAGGTGGATCCAGAAGTTCGCAGGTGGATCCAGAAATCCGCAAATAGTTCCAGAAGTTCACAAGTGGATCCAGAAGTTCGCAGGTGGATCCAGAAATCCGCAAATAGTTCCAGAAGTTCACAAGTGGATCCAGAAGTTTACAGGTGCATCTATAAGTGCACAAGTAGAACCAGAAGTCCATACGTGCGTCCAAAAGTCCACAAGTGGAACCAGAAGTCCATATGTAAATCCAAAAGTCCACAACTGGATCCAAAATTCCGAAAATTTGTAGATTAAGTTACTTATCAGTTTAAAATGTCAGTTTCAATGAATTTGGCAACTCATAATCAAATTTGGCATTTGTCATATTTTGCGCAAATTAACTACCGTTTAAAAAAAATCACTTTATATTTGAGATGCAGGCAGGCAACATGAAAACAAGAAATTACTATCTACAGTCCGTTTCCTAGGTTTAAGCGGAACTAGATTTCGAAACCTAGTCACTCTTAACAATTGAATGGAGATTTTGTCCATTTTGTTTAAAAAGTCCGATTCATTTGTTAAAAGTTATCGCGTGATAAATTAAGATAATAAAAATCCCGTTTAGTTCCACTCAAACATTTGCGTTAATACCAATATTTTATAAAAGTTTCTTACTTGTGGTCATATTCAGTGGTGCCAACTTCAAATTTAAATGTTGGAGGGAATTTAGGTGGGTTTTCAATAAATTCACTAAATGCTTTTCCATTTTTCATGCATTCTCTTAACTGATCTCTATCCATAAGAGTTTTAAGATTGCCCTTCGCGACTTGAATTTCGATTTCTTCAGGTGATAGACAAAAATCTTCATCTAATCGGAAATTTAAATCACCCATCCAGAACACATAACTGAAAAAAAAAACTATTAATTAATAACAACAAATTTATAACTTTCTCTGAAATTATTTTCTAATAATTAAATTTCTGCTAACAAATATTGTAGAAAGCTGGCTGTAGATAAATACAAAAAATATTTAAAATCAAAGTTACATAAAACCACTGTCTTAAGGCCTAAATTGTAAATATTTATTTTTTTGTAATCACAGAAAACCATAGCAAGATTTAGGTGTGGAAATGAGACAGAGGCAAGTAAATATTGGAAAGAAGAAAACGAGAGATTATGTAGAACGTGCGGCGAAGCGGTAGAAACGATAGAACACCTACAAAATTGTAAATAAATAGGAAGAGAGCCAAGGAAGATTCAAGAACTGCTGGACGAGTCGGGAGCCGGGTTAACATGGATGAAAAGGGTGCTAAAGAAAAGAAGAGAAAAAGAGAGTGCAATATAAAAGTAAAAAGGGCATACTTTAGTTATAAGTTTATAAATGTATATATATATTTTTTTTTCATTTTTCTTTTTGTAAATAGTATCAAATATTTATTTTTGTTTTATTTTTGTTATATATATCAAAAAGTTAATTATGGGTTATTTATGTAAGAACTGTACTCCATTCAAAGCCGCAAGGCACGAATAAAGACTATATCTATCTATTTTTTTGTAAATTTTAATTAGGATGTGCTCCGGGTAAAATTGCAAAATACCGGCAACCGATAGGTCGCTTACGGTCAAAAGTAGGATCGCCCAGAGACTTTGTAGATATTTATAAGGTCAAAACTTAACCAGACGGACGCCAACCAAGGAGAGGAATAAAATTTAAATAATGTTTATTAAATTTACTTACTCGTGAAATAATATTTGTGTAGATTCTGCAACATGAAATTCCTGATTATTGATGATGTCATTATAATCATCAATTCTATCATCAAGCTTATCATCATGAGCGGATAAATGTGCGTTTACGAAACAGACAGAACAGCCATAAATACCCAATCTGACACTTACGGCACCTTTATTTCCCTACAAAAAAAATATATGTATTAAAGTTGATGCTCAATATACGTTACATTTTCGTTCCATATCCTTTATGTAATGGAAATAACGTTCCGTTAAATGAATAGAGATATAGGGGAAACTTTTTAAGATGGCAGTGCCATATGCGGCAAAAGCTGGAACACTCGAGTGTGACATTAAACTGTCACTTGTGCATTTGTTTACATGGTGAAAGTGAACATGAGTTGTATTTTACTATTTTTCGAGCTTTTTACTTGCCCGACCTTAATATATAAGGGGCAAGTATTGTAATCGCGAAAATTTTCGATGTCGAGATTTTGACGGATGACCACGTTTCATGGTCCAGGGAATCCAAAAAACCTATTTTCGAAGTGCCGTGTGTGTGTGTGTGTGTGTGTGTGTGTGTGTGTGTGTGTGTGTGTGTGTGTGTGTGTGTGTGTGTGTGTGTGTGTGTGTGTGTGTGTGTGTGTGTGTGTGTGTGTGTGTGTGTGTGTGTGTGTGTGTGTGTGTGTGTGTGTGTGTGTGTGTGTGTGTGTGTGTGTGTGTGTGTGTGTGTGTGTGTGTGTGTGTGTGTGTGTGTGTGTGTGTGTGTGTGTGTGTGTGTGTGTGTGTGTGTGTGTGTGTGTGTGTGTGTGTGTGTGTGTGTGTGTGTGTGTGTGTGTGTGTGTGTGTGTGTGTGTGTGTGTGTGTGTGTGTGTGTGTGTGTGTGTGTGTGTGTGTGTGTGTGTGTGTGTGTGTGTGTGTGTGTGTGTATACACGATAACTCAAAAACGGTTTAACTTAAAGAGTTCGTTCTGGTACTAAAAAATTCTCCTATTAAATAGGAAGAACCCTATTGTTTTTTATGAAAATCGGTTGACTAGAAATGGGAGTTTACTCGTGTCGATTTTAATATTTTTGCGAATATTTAGCAACAGAAAAATATTTCGAAAAAATTTATTGAACAAAAGTTACTATAAATGCAATAACTAATAACTTTTATTTGAGACGTTTTTTGATAAAACGAAAAATTTCGAAATTTTTTTGTAAAATTATTTAAAATTTTTCCAAGTCTCAATTTTTTCATACTTATATGTAACGTTTCCATGGTCATGATAATTAATTCGTAACTAGTAAAGCAAGCCTTGGACAAAAATTTGTATAGTACATAATTTGATGTATTTTTGAAGATTTATCTAAATATATAATTTTTTTTTTTTTTTTTTAGTTTATTTTTTTTTAAATATTTTTTTTATGGGAGGGCAAGTCTAGCGGAGGTTTCCTTTCGCCACTGGTTTTATTTATAGTTAATCTATGATTTAAAAGATATATAATAATATCTATTCTATTTAAGGGATTTCTAAACTGAACAAATCTGAATGGAGACAGTATGCAAACGAGCCGTAAATATGTGAATACGTTCATTTAATTTCTATGTAAGAATACAAGGTGTCTCAAAAGAAATTTTATATTTATTTAGCTTACTGCGAGAACGCAACGTATCCGAGGGGCGCGGGGGTTATGTCAATCGGTAGCCTGGCTCTTGGGAATTCAGACGCTATGGAGCGTTTCTCGGGAGCTGACTGCGGGTTATGCGTGCGAGAGTTTTACAAAAACGGTGATTCGGCGACTGTAGCGCGTAGAAAATTCTGCAGTATTCGAGGTTTTCGCCACTTAAATGATGCGCCAAGCATTCCTCTCATTCGACATTGGGTTAAAAAGTTTGAAGAGACTGGTACAACGCTGGATAAATCAAAATCCGGGCGACCTAGGTCATCAAGAACGGTAGAAAACGTGGAGAATGTTAATCAGTCTGTTCGTGACGACCCGAACCTTTCAATTCGGAAGCGCGCAAGTGCTTTAAATGTGCATAGATCATCATTACATCGCATTATGCACAAAGACCTAAAGCTGCACCCCTACAAAATTCAATTGGTGCAAGAATTAAAGCCCCAAGATGCCAGTCAGAGGCTTAATTTCGTAAATCAGGTGATTAAGCGATTTTCAACGTTTACCAACATTTTGTTTTCGGATGAAGCTCATTTTCATCTTAATGGCCACGTAAATAAGCAGAACTGCCGCTACTGGAGTGCAACGAATCCGAAACGCAAACATCAGAAACCCCTACATTCGCCTAAAGTGACCGTATGGGCTGCGATGTCGGCGCGAGGAATTATCGGCCCTTACTTTTTTGAAGACGAAAGGGGGCGTGCAGTTACAGTGAATTCAGAGCGTTATGTGGAGATGTTAGACAACTTCTTGGTACCGGAACTGCAAAACTTTCCTGGCTATAACCAAAGAACATGGTTCCAACAGGACGGAGCAACTTCACACACGTCCAATATGTCTCTGCCACGTGTTCGTGAAATTTTCTCAGGCAAATTGATCTCCCGGAGAGGTGACATAAATTGGCCTCCACGCAGTCCAGATTTAACCCCTATGGACTTTTTCCTATGGGGTTATCTTAAATCTAAAGTTTACGCCAATAAACCGACTTCACTGGCGCATTTGAAAGAAAATATCCGTCACGAAGTGGCAGCCATCCCTGAGTCCACCTGCCGAGACGTCATAAGTAATTTTACTGTTTGATTAAATGAGTGCCGAGAACGCGAGGGTCTACATTTAGACGATATTATTTTTAAGAAATAAATCCCCAAAAAGTGTATTTTAATAATTAATAAACATTTTTTCTATATACGGCTTACTTTTTTTTTAATCGATCCACTAAATATAAAATTTCTTTTCAGACACCTTGTATTTTATGTATATGGACCGGAACTGATATGAAATGGAATGTACAATGAGAATCCACCTTGAGACAGTAGTTTTTTTTTATCTGCATCTTATAATGACATTGTAAATTTAATATATGTTTGGGTAAGATTATCTGATTAAATAATCTAATATTTAATTAAATCTTATGTAACACAGTGTATAACTAAATAAACGAAATTTAATGTATCAACAAGTACTCATCTTTAGTATTTCGTAGGTATAACCAAAAAAACTATATACCAAGTGTCTGTAAGGTAAAATTGCGGCCAATCCACTGAATCTAGAGTTGAAATTTCGCATGCATATACAGGTTTTTGACCCGATATAGAATGCTTACATTTTTGAAAAACATATCACTCGAAAAATATAATATACACTCGTGTTTTTATTTATATATTATTATTTTTTTAAGTAGTAGTAAAAGTATTCGAAATATTCAAAATATCAAAAGTATTTCAAGTACTGAAAATATATGAAATACCCAAAATATTCGAAATATAGAAACGAAATAAATATATTAAGGATTATAATGACTGCACTTTAGTTTTAAAAAAATAAATTAAATAAATCAAAAGAAAAATATTAAAATTTCTACTTTAAAATTTAAAAAAAATTCAGCAGTTCTGATAAATAATGTATGGTATTAAAGTGTCAGTTCCAAATTTTCATGGGGGGGGGGATGAAATAAAATTCTTCATGTCCATAATTTACTATTCCTTTACAGTGCCAGTTATTAATATGTAAAATATTCTGATTAAATAAATTTAAAATCTATAAAAAAAAAGTTTATAATGGGGTATCAAATAAAAACTCTTAAAACATTGATTAAGAAAGAAAATAACATAAAAAAAGAATCAATTCGATAAGAATTTAATTGATAAATTTTCCATAATAATTAGCTCTGTTCATAGAGTCATTTCTAATGGTTTATTCTCGTCAGACTCAATCGCAGTATTATTTTAAATCGTATGAACTCTGCGCTTGCATCTAATTATAATAAAGTTATAAATGGCTCTACAAACAGAATTGTCTACCACCCGGTGACTCAAAAACGGTATTCTCGTTGGATGCAAACAATATGTTTATAGTTTATTTATAAGAGCAAAAACATCCAAAATTATAGAAAATGGAAAAAGTTTGAAATGTAAACTATAAATTTTCAAATAAGTATTAAAGTATTTAAGTTTAAGTATACAACATAATATATGATATAATTATGTATGTACATATTTCAATATTGATTTGATAGTATTGTTATCTACATATTGATTTATTTTTATGAATTGTAAAGATAAAATTTGATAAAAATTATTGTATTAGATAAATATTTTTTACAAAAAGGGTGTAATATATTGCAAAATAAATTCCAAATAAAAAAATTAACTTTTTTTCTAATTTTTACAATATATCAACTCTTACGTAACAAATATTAAAAAATTTAACTCACCCAAATTCCGGACAGTCCAGTCCTGGTATAATTAGTTTCGATATCTCTCAAATTCAACAAATGTCTCCTCAAACAAAAAACACTTAAAACCAAACCTTGCAACCTAATAGTTTTAATTTTAATATAATCTCTTTTTTCTAATATATCTTTCAAAGCATTGGTCCACGGATCTTCAAATAATATATCAACGAGATAATTATGTGGTTGCGCTTTAACTTCTTGTAAACTTATAATATAAAAATCATGTAAAACTTTATCTTTCTCTGGACATCTATCAAGACCGAGTAAAGTATGTAAATCTTGGTCCGGACCTTTTGTACCAACATTCCAAGTTGCAAAAAAGAATCTAAAATATTATTTTAAATGAATTTAACATAAATTTATGTTATAATTTAATAAAACATTACCTTAAGTTATCCATTTTATGACGAGATCTCTTTTTAAAACAAATTTTACTTAAATTGCTATCTCACTCTGTCATTTCTCGCTAATACTACGTTATTTTTCCGTGTGCACTATTAAGTTATTTGTTTTCTGTATCTAAACATCATATCACTAGTGGTTTTTAAGATAAGATTTAACAAATTATAAAAACTTAGCTGCCAGACATTTTGACATATGCATGATGTCAAATCTACTTTTATATACTTTTAAACCACGCATGCGTCAGTTTGAAGGAGCGGGAATAGACTTAACTATAAATATATTTATTAAAAAATACAAGCACTTATAATAATTATAATTTATATTAATTTATTGATACACTTATGTAAATGATTCTATTTCATCATCACTAGTTGTAGGTTCTTTGGGTTCGACTGGTAGGTCTGAATTATCAGTATTTGTATTTATATTAATGGTTTTGTCACCACCGCCTCCTGAATAACTTCCAAAATATTGGTATTCATTTACAACAGAATGTGGATTTTTGTTTGGAGCTGCAGAAGAATCTTCATGAATGACTTTATCTGTAAAAAAACAAATATTTGTGTCAACCTTAAAAATAATTTTTCACAAAGTCCACAAAACATTTGAACCGTTTTGTCCTGGTTTTATGTTATTTAGGCCACCTTCGTACCCATAAAAGCTCTAAAACATTTTAGTAATACTAAAATGAAATAAAAATTGCATTTTCAAAGCTAATGTTGCAAGTCTAATTAATATATTTGACCTAAATTGATAAAGTTATTAGAATTATTGCATGTTTACTAAATATCAAATAATTATAAACAATTTCTGATAACGTTTATTTAAAAATAAATATATTTTCAATTGAATTTGTGTTCTAGAAACTTCGTAATAAACAATGACTATGTAATTATTTTATTTTTAAACCTAATTTGACTTGATTCATCAAATTATGATTGCACTGGAAAATTACGGAAATAAAAAGTTTCATAACATAAATCAGTGCAAAATAAATACATTAAATGGTTATTATTTGAAGTTTATACGTAATAGCTGTCAAGTACGATTATTTTTATCGTTTTTGCTGTTTTTAAATTAAAAAGTTCTAATTTTTGTTCTTAAAACAATTTTTTTATGAAATTCAACACAACATTGTATAATTTCAGTCATTAAAATTGACAGCAATTTCTTTAATTAAGCAAAAACATGTGGTATTGTGTCAAAGTTCATGATTTTTAACCTATGTAATCTATACTAAGTATTTTAATAATATATCGTTAAAATGACGAAATAGGACGTTTACGTGTAGGCTATTCCAAACGTTTAAGCGGAACTAAATGGAGTTTTTATTTTTGTTATCACGAGCTGACTTTTTAACGATTGACGTGGGCTTTTGCTAAACAAAATAATAAAAAAAACTCATTTTTCGTCATGTGAATTAAAGGAACTCTTGTAAAGGCGAAAAGGTATAAAAAAAGTACCAGGTAAATTTAAACCAGTGGCGAAGAGAGACCTCCGCTAGACTTTCTTGAGTTATCGTGTATACACACACACAGACACACATACGGACGGCACTTCGAAAATAGGTTTTTTGGATTCCCTGGACCATGAAAGGTGGTCATCAGTCAAAATCTCGACATCGAAAATTTTCGCGATTTCAATACTTGCCCCTGATATATTAAGGTCGGGCAAGTAAAAACTGATAAATTTTTTTTTTGTTTATTAAAAAAATATCCGGATTATCGGATATTCAATGAAAACTATCCGGATAGTCGAATAGTCCAAATTGGTCGGAGAATCCGGATATTCGGATATCCCAGTGGCGAATTAAGTTGCTTGGGGGCCCTGGGCGGTAAAATTAAAATAGGCCCTCTATTATTTTAAATAGAATGGAAATATTTGTTTATAAGCTTCGGTAGGCCCCCCGATTTCATGGGCCCTGGGCGGCCGCCCAGTCCGCCCACCGCTTAATTCGCCCGGATTGGAAACCTTACCCAGGCCTGATTTAGATTAATGAAACAATTTATATTTACCATTTTTAAAACATTTGATGCTTGTGATAATACTCTTCCTATCGTCGGATGTTTCAACTTTTTTGCTGCAAGAATTTGCGTCTTCCGGACAGCCCAGTTTACTGCAACTTGTACCAAATGATGGAAATGTTGGAAATGATGGCATCGTAAAGTCCAAATCGGATCCAAAATCGATACTCGGTATATTTATTTTTGGGAATGATGAAAATTCATCTGAACCCCAAAAGTCATCGGATAATGGCGCAGAACTCGCCAAAGCGATGACAGATAGAATGATTAAAGACTTCATTTTCCGCGGCACTTTCTTAGTTTGAACGTTTGTGGATAATTCTGACGGTTTATATAACAGCGAGTGATAAGGATGGGTTAGTCAGTTATTGTCGACTTATTTCAACACAGAGGCGGAGTTACATTTTTTTTTTTTATTAATTCCAGGATTCACAATCGAAAAATCAGATCATTTTCTTGGAAATGCTTCGTGAACGAACAACTTTTGTGGGTTTCGGTTCATCTTGTAAGACCCAAACAGTGGATTGTTGCTTAGTTTCCTGTTCATATGAATAAATCCAAGTTTCGTCACATGTATACGATGTTGTATACCAGGGGTGGCCAAACTTTTAAACGTTGCAGGCGACTTTTTGGTGCTGGTGATTCCGCGGACGACTACGTTTTTACTTGCCCGACCTTAATATATAAGGGGCAAGTATTGTAATCGCGAAAATTTTCGATGTCGAGATTTTGACTGATGACCACGTTTCATGGTCCAGGGAATCCAAAAAACCTATTTTCGAAGTGCCGTCCCTATGTGTGTGTGTGTGTGTCTGTGTGTCTGTGTGTCTGTGTGTATACACGATAACTCAAAAATGGTTTAACTTAAAGAGTTCGTTCTGGTACTAAAAAATTCTCCTAATAATTGGGAAGAAATCCGAAACCGGAAACGGAAGTTATTAAACATTAAAATTTATAAAAATTCGTAACTAGTAAACCAAGCCTTGGACAAAAAATTGTATAGGACATAATTTGATGTATTTTTGAAGATTTACCTAAATCTTTTTTTAAATTAAAAAACAAAATTATGTATTTTTTTTTATTATTTTTTTTTTTTGGGAGGGCAATTCTAGCGGAGGTCTTCCTTCGCTACTGGTTTTAGAAGGTACTTACAAATTGGTGTTATTTTTAAGGATTTTTTTAGGTACAGTCTGTTCCAAACGGTTAAGCGGAACTAAATGGGAATTTTGTTCTTTTAGGTTGTCACGAGAAGGGACCTTGCTTGGATTATATCATTTTTCACGTTGGGATGTCAAAATTTAAAATTCCAACAATGAAACCATGGAAACGAATGACATATGAAAAATTAAATATTTTTTTTAGATATTTTAATGACAAAAAAATAAATAAATGGGAAATTTGTATTAAGAATGACACAAAAAATCAATATAAAGAAAATGACATTTTAAAATGATATTAACCTTAAGCAAAAAATGTTCATTGTAAGTATGATTTACAAAGCTTAAACAAAACGGCCGAAAGGCACGATTTAAACGATAAAAGTAACTAGATTGCAAAATCTAGTTCCGCTTAACCGATTGGAACAGACTGTACTCACAAATCGACGTTTTTTTTTGGAAGATTCTTACGAACTGGTGTCTCTTTTAATGAAATTTTAAATACTTATGAATTGGTGACGTTTTTAGAAGATACTTACGAGCTGATGACGAAGACATTTCACTATGAGTGCTATTAAATTACATATAAATAACTGTGTACTAGAACTGGTCCTGAATTTAAAAATAAAAAATAAGAAAATATAGGAAAAAAGAAAATTATTGTTTTACAATTTTATTAAAATAAATTGGAGCTAATTTTTCAAAGAAAAAAAAATACAGTAAAAAAAAACAAAAAAATTGAATTTTTTTAATTTGATGAAACTTGGATAGTTTCGACAAATTTTCCAAAATTTGGCTCGTATGAACTTAAACTAAATCTTAAACACGATTACAAATGTAGATCCGATAATTGTGATCGGTTTAGTTTTTGCCGCATTCATGCAGGAAAATGCTGATTCGCATAAATTTGTTCACATAAAAAAGGCATTGAAATATGCAACAACTCTCCAAATATTTGGATATTTATCCCTGCTTATTAAAATCCAGAAGCTCACATTTAAACCCATTGATTTTAAATGTACATCGCATTTAATATTATCTGAAATAATTCTTTTTAGCTGTGTTTTCTGCAGATATAAGTTGCTTTTGAAAATTTTTTTTTTTTCTTCAAGCGAATTATAATGTTAACATTACATCGTTCAATACATTCGGTAGAAATGATACATTTTTTTACTAGTAACAAAATGTGAACATTTTTATACTAGTAAATAGTTCATATAGTTATCAACAGATGGCACTGATCGTAGCAGTCGCCATAAACAAAACATCTGTCAATTTAATATGTTTGTAGCGTGGTTTGTGGTGAATTCAGAAATTAGTTACGTTATTAGTGAGTTACTTTATTATTATTCTGTGATCATTCTGTGATTAGTTACAAAATACACAATATAAAGATCAAAAATTAAAAAATGTCTCAACCAATTCAATGTACACCGCCGGAATTAGCAGCAATAGCATCTGAAACTATAAAGTCGTAAGTATTTATGATTGCAAATTTTTAATACCAACTCTTGAAGAAAAAATAGTATATGTCACTCGGAGTAGAACGCCTTTTTTGTGCTTCGCTCAATATGCAAGCCTCGGCTGCGCCTCGGCAGCAACATTTGAGCTCAGCACAAAAAAGAGCGCGTTCTACTCCTAGTAACATAATATACTATTAAAATCTATTAATTGCAGAGAATAATTTTGAAATTTTACTTTTTTCTTATTATTTTTTTATCTAAGTACGCTCTGAATTTATCACTATGCTATATCAATGTTCAAGTCAGTTTCGCGGGCGACTTCCATCGGCCTTGCGGTCGACGCCTTGGCCATCCCTGTTGTATACGGATTTTGCAGTGCCTAGGTTGATTTGTAGCATTCTCTTACACCAGTCAACACGACCCTTTTTTTGAGCTTTAGTCAAATTATGCGGAATTCATCGGTAACAGATCTTTTTCACAGCTAAATGTTCATGCAAAATCGACTGTATTGCAGTCTGCGATATGCTAAAGGATGCCTCTGTCTCACGGTAAGTCACATGCCGATCTGCTTCAATCATTTTGCTCACAGCATCGATGTTTTTTTGAATCACAACCGATTTTGGTCGACTTTCACGAGATTCATCACTGACGGATGCACGACCACGACGAAATTCTGCAAACCAGATGTAAACAGTCTTTTCTGATGGTGCTTCATGACCAAAAGTTGAACGAAGCTAATCTATGCATTGTTGTTGAGTTAGGCCTTTACTAAAATTGTAAAAAATCATCCAACGAAAACCTTAACGAGTAATATCCATTTTTTCACAAACTTGTTTTTTTTAAACTCTCACAAACTACTCTGTCAATTTATAAGGTGCCACTGATTTCACAATAACAAATGTCAAATTTACGAATATAGTAGACACATTTCAATATTGCCATCTAGTGGTCGTTTGTACAAACATAAAAGGTAACCCTCGTATAATCGGATCAATTTGATTTTTAGTAGAGGTTCTGTTAATAATAAAAATTGTTATTGCGCCGTCCATGAATTAGTTATCGACTAAACAAGGTCATTCAAAGTTTATTATAAAAACTGCAAGAAAATAAAATTTTAAACTTTTATGTTTTTTTATTGCGTATTTTGTCGCTTTTGTTTCTTAAACTGAATCATAGCAATGATAACGTTTAAGACATAATAAAATAAGTGAGTAACATCTATGAATAATATTACTGTTTTACGTATTAAAATATATCTTTCGGAGAAATAAATAAACGATTTTATTCACTGAACTGTTTGTTTAGTAGAATTCTAGATATTTCTCAAAAAAAAAAAAAATAATAACTGCAGTTGTCCCTCGTTATCCGCGAGATCCTCATCCGTGAGATTTTCATCCGCGGGATCTTTTCCCGCAGAATTTTTATTGCGATTTCGATCTTTATTCTAGAGTAGGGTGACCATTTTCTTGGAGAAGGCAATGCGGAACGGAGCAAAAAAAGGTCGTCACTTTCGAAATATAAGTGAAGAGCAAACAAAAAAAGGTCCTCACCTCCCAAATACACTAGACTCTCGCAAATCCGGCTATTCCTTGCACAAAAAACGAACGGATTACTGAGCGAGCCTGGATTACTGAGAGTTTATTTGGTAATCCGACACACTCAGTAATCCGGCCGTCAACATGTGACAAGACCAGAAATTCCTTTAAATTTTTATGTTTTATTGTATATGTATTTTTATTTTTATGTTTTTTTTTTGTAATACATTTTTAATACAATTAATACTAAGAAAATTTTTTGAAAAAAGATAGGGATCCCCCTATCTAACAGGGGGATTCCCGAGTCAGACGCCAGGGTACGCCGGACTGTTGAGTCAAGGCCGGATTCGCGAATTTTATGCAGTTCGCTAATCCGACTTTAACTCAACAGTCCGGCGCACCCTGGCGTAGACCATCGTGGTGGGGGTACGACGGACTATTGAGAGGCCGAACTAATAAGTGCCGGATTAGCGAGAGTCTAGTGTATAAGTAAAGAGCAAAAAAAAGGTCTTCACCTCCCAAATATAAGTACAGAGCAAAATTCGGCCCTGGGGACACCAAATAAAATGCGGGACGAATGGTCAGCCTATTCTGGAGTAAACAATATACGAAGATTTGAAAAATACAAACCACTTTTCTCTATATTTTAACGTTCTAAAGTTTTTGAAATTTCAAAAAAAAATTGTTGTGAAGTGTGAATTTTCACACATTGCAGGGATTCGCAGGTATATAATAAGTGAAAGAAGCATGCTGAGTGTGTAGGACAAATTTTAATTTGTAGTACTCACGGCAAAATGAACGATATTTTTAAAATAATTTATCGTCTGTTAATCTAAGAGCTTTAAAAACAAATTTCATGTTAAAATATTTTTTTGTTAATTTTAATTTGAATACCTAATACCATTATTTAGGTTTCTAAATATGTGCAGTATTTTTTTTATATAGCAAGGTTCATTAAGATTTTGAAAATTGTGCTTATGGCTTCCATTGGTTGTTTTAAGTCATATACTCCGCCCCTCTGGTTTCGTATACATGACACATAGAATGAAAATATAATTCCAACTGATTATTAAATGTACGTTCTTAAAAATTAAATGCAACATTTGCCAAAATATAACTAGAATTTTGACAAAATAATTTAAACATAATAAAAATGAATAAAAACTAAAAATAAAATTGTCTCCTCTGCCCGGGAGTGAACCTTAGATTGCTGGGTAGCAAGCAAGCAAGCTAACCATTAGACCAGGATACGCCTTCTAGTATAGTGTATTACATAACTATAACTTTTGTACATCGTCAACAAAAAAACACATAAAATGCGTTATTTTCCGAAAACATAATCCGATCAAAAATTCCTGTTGTACTATTCCAGTTCACACCAATGTAAATTACTTAGAATTTTTCTGCCCCCCCCCCCCAAATTGCTTGGAGAAAAATGTATTTTAGAAAGTGACGGCCTTTTTTTTTAGGTCATCACTTGTATTTCCATGTGTAAACGATAAAAAATTTCAAATATTTCGTGGCCCCTCCAAATTTTACTCAAAAATTTCCTGCCCCCCCCCAGATTTTAAGAGCTAGCGCTGCTACTGTTAAAATAGCTTTTCATTTTGATGAAATTTCTGCTAAAATTTTGCCAATATTTTTTTTCTACCGTAGTTTTTATTACCAAACAATTTGTTTTTTTAATTGATATAATAGCATATTAATTTTCGTAGAAATTTCAAGGAAAATTATGATTCTTGTTCGATGAATAAATTCAAGGTTTTCATGTTCGTTAATATTATGTTATTTTTCCCGTTTCATTGTTGACAATTGGAAAAACCTGATTTAATAAAAAAATTATTAGATCTACATTTTGTTATTACTATTTTGTCTCGTTAAAAGGGATAATTAAAATGGAATACAATAAATATGACACAGATACGTGAGACGATTTTTAATCAAAAATAAAAACGCAAAATATGAAAGACCTTGTACAGTTTGCGACATAAGCAACCCACATTACACGAACATTAAGCGGGTTGCATAACTACAAAATTTTAGGCGCAAATTTTCGCTAGGATTTCTGTTTAGTAACTTGTCGAGAGTCCTTCACATCAGTGTTTCTCAACAGTTGGTCCGCGGACCACCAGTTGTCCCTAGAAAAATTTTAGTGGTCCGCGAAAGTTTTTATATGTGTTTTTTGTAATATATTTTTTATTTTTTATGCTCATTTTTTATGTAAATAATTTATATTTTGTTTATTTTCTATAAACTTTCTGTGATTTTCTACAAATAAAATAAATGTATTTAATATCACATTAAATATATTTGTTTTCTTGCAAAAAATGAACCAACTATTATTATTAGCGTTAGATAATAGGGGATACGCATAAAATTTATATTTCCTTAAAACTACATTTTTATGTAGTTTTGTAGGTCACAGTATGTTGTAGTAGTATAGTTATGTCACCTAACACAACAAAAATCACATTTTAATTAATATTATAGCCAAATTTTTTAATTAAAATATTGTAAATTTGAAATAAGCCGACCACGCCGCGAATTTGCCGAGTAGATACGACTGAGACTGTAAGGGTTTGACGTCACAGATACAGACAAAACATAATGTTTACGTGTTTATATTGTATTGTTTGAGAGTTTTGTATTTGTTTTTAAACAATTTTTCACGCATTTATTATTAAAATAATTTATAAAATATATGTACTCACATTAAAATGGTCTTCACAAACATAAAGTTTACTTTTTTCTGAAATATCGGTTTTATTTCGCCTCATAGCTTTTCTGTTGTTTTTCGTCATCAGGTAATGATATAAATTATTTTTTTGGATTTCTAATTGAACTATTTGTGCACATTGGTACTAAACAATATTTTCGACTATGTTTCGAAGTACTGGGGCCTGGATCTTCCATATTTTATATATTTTAATATAAAATTTAATTCGGTAAACATGTATAAATTGTTTTTATAGAATTAAACTTTATTTTAATTAAAATCACTCTAACTTTACATAACCTATAAAAGTTATACAAACAAATAAGTTTACAAAAGACTATGTACGCTGGGTAGACTAGTAGTGTCATGTGTCAGTTAGAAGGGTATGACGTCACACGTCGTTTTCGCGCGCTACATATATTTATGATTTTTAAGCCTTCAAATTAAAAAAAAATAAATAAAAACTGTTTTTTATGTTTATATGCAACAAGAGGAATATAATAAAAAATTTAAAAAATATCATGCCTATCCCCTATTATATATTATACTGGTCCGCGGTGCGTTTTTGGTTGAGAAACACTGGTTTACACACTATGCACACCTTTGACACCTATGAACATTGATCTGGCCCCTATGTGATGTAGTTTTGTATTCGGAATTATCAAAAATATGTGGCAATATTTAGAAATTTTGATATATTGCGGTCAGGGCCGTCTTAGGCCATGCAGGGGCCCTTGGGCACACAGCGTTTGGGCCCTTTTAGAAAGAAAAAAAAAATGTGAATGAAAACATCAGATTGTACTTTTATTAGACTTTTATTGGTTATTATGGTTAGCTTTATACAAATCAAATATAAGTGAAGTGATTACTATTTTGAGAATTGGACTTACGTTAATGATGATGGTTTCTTCCGAGATTTCTGTTGTGCGAAATCTTCTATTATGTCCTCAAAGTCTAACTTTTGAAGGATATCACTTTCTATGCACATGATTGACAAATTAGTAAGTAGTTCTTGTAACATAGTCGTTCGTAAATAATTTTTTATTGTTTTTAGCCGTGAAAATGAGCGCTCTCCACTACAATTGGTAACCATTAAGCAAAGGAATATCCTTGTAACAACTTCCACATTCAGGAAAATGTGTTCTAATTTATCTGCTTTCATTGGAGTATGTAAGGCTGAAATACTGAAGTCCGCCGATTCATTTACAAGGTTTTTTAATAAAAGTAGTAAAATTGTAGTAAAATTGCACTAAAAATTGAGCTCCTCTTTTTTCCGTGTAAACGATGACCTCGGCATTTTGAGGCCCCATCAAACCGAGGGCCCTGGGCTCGTGCCCCGTGTGCTCTTATGATAAAGCCGGAACTGATTGTGGTAGGTCAGAATAGACTTGTAGCATGAGGTTATTTTGAATACAAATGCAAGAAGTTTTACAAAATAATTTCGAAAATATATCGAATTCCATGAAGAGGATTGCAGATGCAATGAGGGCAAAATAAGTTTTTGTAGAATACCGTGTCTTTACAGATCAGAGCGTTTTACAGACAGCATCGTCACCAAGAAAGAAAAGGACAGTGTTATTGGGAGAACCCATTACAGGGTATGAAAAAGAACTACATGCATTTGACCAGTGTTGTAATAGATACATTTGAAAATATATCTAGATACAGATACAGATACTTGAGAAAAAATGTATCTAGATGCAGATACAGATACAAATTTTAAAAAGTATCTAGATACAGATACATTTTTTTACAATGTATCTAGATACTTCAAGATACTTTTAAGATACTTTCGGAAAAATGAAAACACCACAAAAAAAAAAGAAATAACTAGAGCAAGGAATATATTTGTTCACAATAAAAAATAAGTTATGTACTATTATTACTCTTAAAATAAACACAAATAGCCTTTGAAGCTGTGTGTCAGAAATATTAATTAACTATATACCTATGTAATCTTTAAAAAAATCACTTTTTTATTCCAATTTCACCGGATATCTCGAACATTTTTTGTTCGCTAATAAATTACTGATTATTAAATGAGTATTTAGGATGACAAAAATAAAACAACAATTTTATTTATTATATTTTTCTTTATTTAATTCACATTTATAAAATTAATTCTTATTCTTAGATTAGATAATTACTTAATGGTTGTTTTACTTAACCGTTGTTAATAAAATTACTTAATTTTTTTTTATTTATTATTTTTTTAAATTTATTCAGAGGTGGAAATACAATTACACTTTATTAAAATTTTATAGATAAAAATAAATTAAATAAATAAATAAATTATAAGTTTGAGAATTATTAATTAAAATACAAGTTCTATATACATATAATTAATTAAATTTTGGAAAACATCCTTTTATTTTTTTCCTTTTTTTTAAATAAAAAATAAAAAAAAATAAAAAATAAAGAATGTTTTCCAAAATTTAATTAATTACAAATAGAACTTGTATTTTATCATAATTCTCAAACTTATAATTTATTTATTTAATTTATTTTTATCTATAAAGTTTTAATAAAATGTAATTGTATTTCCAGCTCTGAAAATGGCTTACGCCGAAACTAGTTAGCTAATATATATATTTTTTTAAATGAAATAATTTAATTAACAACGTTTACCCAAACAACCTTTAAATATAGTTACTAAACGTGTTTTTTTATTATTATTATTATAGTTTGCAAAGATAATATTGCAAAGTAAATTGCCAGGCTGCAAGGGTTATACGCATTTCAAATGCGAAACATGTGGTGTACATCTTTGTCTAACAAAGATAAAAACCAAAAGAAAAAGACAAAATAGGAAAGTATCTGAAAAAAGTACCTGAAATACAGATACTTAGATTCTGATTTAAATATCTAGATACAGATACAGATACATATTTTAAAATGTACCTAGATACAGTAACTAGATACTTGCACAGTATCTAGTTACTGTATCTAGATACAAATACCTAGATACATTACAACACTGCATTTGACCTGTACTGCATTCTAACGTTTGAACGGTCCATAGAAGAAAATCTCGTCATTGGAGGGGGAAAAAGATTATCAAATTTTCAAATGTTGACACTTTTGTAATCCTTTAATTTTTTGTAGAAAATAGATTTTTCCCAATTACTTTTAAGAAATATTAATATTTTATTGTGAATTTATTATATGGATTACTAAATATTACGAGTATTTGAAAATGGAAACAGACAATAGTCAAGAAAGTTCATCTTGGGGACATCGAACTTAAAATAGGTGGGTAAAAATTCCGAAAAATCGATCGTCTTGTCACTCTATAAATTTGTAAGTAACTTCTGTTCGTAGAGGTATTTTTAACGATTGATTATCGTCAGACGCAGGCGCAGAGTTATTTTAATGCACTCCTACGGACTGTGCGCTTGCGTCTGACGCTAATAAGCAGTTAGAAATGGCTATACAAACAGAGCTATAAATTCCAACCGTTTTTGAGATAACTAGAAATAAATGATGCAATCTCGATTTTTTAATTTTTACTAACAAAATATATATAAATAAATTATCTATTAAATAACTTTTAGATAACTTAAAATAAAATAAAAGTTTTGCTAAGTTAGTAAACAAACAGTAGCGCCGTCATAATTTGTTCAAACCATAAGAATTAATATTTTTATGTGATTGAAAGTAAAGGTACCAGACGCCTCACAAGTAGGTGGTCTATGCCAGCGTTTCCCGACCTTTTTTCATGGCAGACGGAACCTAGAAAAAATTACCATTTAAAATTACGCTAAACTAGTGCTGCCATCTGGCAACTGACGCTTCTATCGTAAAGTTTGATATTTTTGACGGTATATGTAAACATAAACACAATAATAATAATAATTTATTTAATAGAACCCATGTACTCAGAACGTTTTGCCGTACGAGCGCTATTTGTGTTGTTACAGTAACTTGAAAAAATTCATCTCGGCTAAAAATGGAATTAAATCGTGAACATATTCGAACGATTATTTTTTACAACTTTCGACGTGGATTAACCCAACAACAGTGCATTGATGAAATTAATTCGACTTTTGGTGATGAAGCACCATCAAGGACTACTGTTTATCGATGGTTTTCCGACTTAAATCGTGATCTTAGTTCGCTTAAGGACGAATTTCGTGAAGATCGTCCAAAATCGGTTGTTGTTCCAGAAAACATTGATGCTATGCGTGAACTGATACTGCAAGATCGTCATGTGACTTCTCGTGAGATTGAAGTATCCTTGGACATTAGTGGGACCAGCATATATTCACTATTGCATGTACATTTGGCCGTCAAAAATATTTCTTCACGTTGGATCCCACATAATTTGACAATCACAGTAGAAAAAGCCTCAAGTGGAGTGGAAAAAGTGCCTTGAAAAGAGGTTCAAATACATGCGAAAGTGTATCTTCATGGAGAATATTTTGAAAAATAATAAAGCCACTTTTGTTGATAAATAATTGTTTTTGATCTCAAATCCCGAAACATAAAAGGCAATCCTCGTATTATAAAATGAGACAGATAATATTTAAAATATTTTCCTATTATTTAAAATATTTCCATAGTACATATTTCAAATATTTCCTATTAGTTCAAATACTTCCCTAGTATTTGAAATATTTCCGCCGGTTTCCGATCCCTGTTATAGATTATTCTGGAAATTATGCTACGCCACAGATCTTTTTTTTTAGATAATTATTTTTTACCAAAAATAAACAATTATATCACTAGTATATATACATGCATGTCCCTTTGTATAAACAAATTAGATTTAATACTATTTCATAATGAAGTGCGTTTTAATTTTAAGTTGTGTAGTTTTAGCTTCTACCTTGATGGTAGATTTAGATATGAGCCAAGATCAAGTCTACAAAAGGATTCCAAATTTAAATGGACACAAAATGTCTGAGCTAACTTGCGAAATAATTGGTTGCCCAGCAGATGTAACCAGTTGCCATGAAACGATTTTGACTACAAAGCAACATAAACATATTATGACCAACTTGAAATGCTACAATGGAGGTAAGTTATTTAAGACTTCATTTAAAGTACGGCTTCTTAAACTTACGTAGTCCGAGGACCCCCTCTTGAACAACTTTTTTTTGCGGACCCCATCCCAACCCTTGGTATTTTACGTCGTTCTTGAGACTTAATTTTTGGCTCATTAATCTCATAGGCACTACGTTATAATAAATATTGGTAAAAATGTATCGCTGGTTATTTTAATAAATGGTCTAGTGCAGGGGTAGGCAACGCGGTGCCCGCGAAGCAATTTCTAAGTGCTCGCCTAACCATGCGAAATACTATTTCCGAGCTGCTTTTAGTAATAAAAGTACTGTCAAGAAGACTAGAAGTGTTTTATAAATAAATATAATTTAATATTCATTAAATTTTATTGTAAAACTAAATTTAAAAACTATTCCCAATATAGACCCAATATGAAAGAAAGCAATAATAAAAATGGTAATAGAAAATTATTGCGATGGAAATGCTACCACCCATCAATTTGCCAAACATTTTGATACATTATTGGAAGAATTTAATACCAGATTTGAAGACTTCTACGAATTGGTGGCATTTTTAACATTTTGATTAGTCCTTTTTCTGAAAAAGAGGATGATGTGACTAATAAAATCGCAACATATTTCGGTATTTCCAATAAGGAGGATTTAGAATTGGAAGTTATAAATATAACAAATGACATTGAATTAAAATCACATCGTAACGAAGAAAAATTCTGGAACTTGGTGAATGGGAATAGCTACCCATTGTTGAGAAAATGTGCTCTAAAATTGAAGTCTCTCTGCGCGTCGACATATGATTGTGAATGTATGTTTTCTAATATGAAATACTTAAAATCAAAATACCAAACAGGCCTCACTGACGCATATTTGGACCAATACCTGAGAACTGTAAATTCTACTTATGTCCCATATTACAACGAATTGGCCGCGAATTTTCATTGTCAAATATCGCATTAATTATCACTTTGATATTATGTATTTTTTTTATGAAAATTTAAATTTTAAATTGCATTAATATTTTTATGTTTAAATTTTAACAGTATTCACCGTATTGTATGTAAATATTTAGGAGCCCGAAAAGAAATCCATTATTTTAGAAATTTTTATTATGTATTATAAAACCTACGGGTCTGGTTTGCACCAGCGTGTTCAGAAAATCTTTCCACAGACTTAAGTATCTATTTTATGCCTTAAAACTTTAACTAATTTTTATAAACTAAAAACCCTGAAATGCTCAGTATACTGTACAGTTTACAGTATTAAAAAAAAAACATATTTTTACTTGCAAATCTTGTCGGTAAAATATTTACGTAGGCAACACGCACTACTCAAAGGGGCAATCTCCCACATCTCGCCTAAGAAAGTATTGGCTTCATAACAAGTTTCCCGCATTCAATCTCTATGTTATGGCTATGTTAGCTTCATTGGACTTAATATATAAAGTGTAATTCTTTCACATTTTTATTTTTTATAGAAAACTTGGTTAAACAACATAACGAAACAGTAAACGATCCGCATTCAAGTAGCGAAGCTTCTGCAAGTGACGAATGGACTACATATGGAGAGTTTGATTTTAAAACTCCAGAACAAGGGACTTATGCCGTTGATGTTATGGGAGACCAACCAGACCCGAATGCCGCTGGAGAAGAAGAATAAAATTTTTGTCAAAAGTTTTGCCAAGATTTTTGCATAAAGTTTTTGTACAAATTTCGCCTAGTGTTATGTAACCCGCTCAACATCCATGTATATTTAGTTGCATACTCTAAATAAATTTTATCAATATTAGTATTAAATAAAAAAAAATAAAAAAAATAAAATTAAAATAAAAAACAAATTATTTAAAAACATATATCAGTGCTTCTAAATCAATTAATTTTGATTCAAGAGGATTATGCCCTGTTTTCCAAAGGAACCTAAATAAATTCAATTTAGGTCCAAGATCGGGTTCAGAGGTTCAATATATTAATATCGGTTCGGTCCAGGTTCAATAAAATATTTTTTTTAGGTTCATTCTAGATATGGGAACTTCGGCTCAGTTTGCGGAACCGGATCAGTGGAGGTCGTTCAGTTTGTTGAGCCGGTTAATTGATCCAGCTCAGTGATCCGGTTAAGTAAACATAGTTCGTAGGTAGAACGTCGCTTAGAGCCGGCTCTTGCTTAGAGCCGGTTCTTGCAATATATGAACTGTAAACATGATCCCGAGACACAGGTCAGTCAGTTGTCGGTCATTCGCTCGTAGGTAGACCGTCGCTTAGCCCTGGCTCTTATCTAACATTTTTGAAACAAACAATTCACTTTATGTAGCTACTGTATTTTAAACCAGATGTGTTAAGTTTATGGCGATGTTTATTGCCCTTATAAATCGGACATCTAGGATTTGGGCAATATTTTTAATATTTTTATATAGTATGGTTGCAAGAAAATACAGACTAAGCCTATTAGTTTCAAATAAACTGCCCTACAAATTGATGACAAAATACACTTTATGATAATACATTACAAGCCGAGTTCTCGCGAAGTTCAACATGACATCGATCCAGATCCGGATCACTCCGGTCACTGCTCACAATCGCCCAACCAATCGTATCCTTGAAACTTGAAACTATACAGTGAGCCGTGAGCCAGCTCATTTCTATTTGGTGAACCGTGTCACTTCGGTCAGTGTACTGAGCCGGCTCAGTGAGCCGGTTCGTTCATGAACGACCCATCTCTAGTTCATTCACCTATTTTTTTTTTGTTCGCTTTCGGGTTCTACGAAATGTTTACCTAGGTAAATAAAATTATAATTACAAAGTTATACTTCAATATTATTATTTAAATATAATTGTTTGTTTATTTTTTTTTTATTACAAATTATATATAATATATAACAATAATTTATAATAAATAAAAATTTCCAAACATAGATAATTAATTTATTATTCCGAACTATGGTTATTTTTGAGTAGATCTTTTTTGCTTTAAATTACTCGTAAGTCAAATCAATTTTCCCCATTGGAATGAGTTCGGCAAGTGTCATTAAATAGCGTCGTCGAACGCCCAGTTGTAACTTATTCTGGTGTTTCTTTTGAATAAAGTCTGAAACATTCTCCCACATTCCCAACATTTCGTTCATCTCACTTGTAGGGATAACCTCCTCCGCTCGTAATTCCAATTTTAGCTCCCAACTCAAAGCAAAACACCGGTCGAGAGACGGCTCGGTAAATCGGTATCTCGAAAAACTCTTTAGTTGGGACACTCGTAAATCAAGGTACCACTGTATTTCACTTTCAGATATTTGATGGGTTGTTGTAATTTTATTCATAAGTAAGAAAGAAGATTCAATTTCGACAAATATGCACTTACTACGCATTAGTTTGTTACACTACTAGTTACTAGATGTCCGGCGAATAAATGGCTTAACCCTTTACCGCATAGTGTGCCATATACGGCACATACCGATTTTTATTTTTTATTTTACTTGAAAAACTGAATCAGAACGTTACTTCATGAATGTTCATATATGTCACATACACAGCAATGGATCCTGCAGTATCTCAAGTAATGGGCTGCAATAGATTTGAGGATATCAAGCGGAATTTGCACTTCAACGATAACTCTGAATTTATTGAGAAAGGAAAACTAGAAGATACGACCTTTTCTTTCAAAAATACGAAGGCAACTGCTTTTAATCCTTAATGAAGAACACCTAGCAATTGACGAGCAAATAATACGGAATCATTTTCTTTAGTTACATAATGTAGAATCATAATGTTCCATGTATGGCACAAACCCTAAATTATTATTTTAATTATTATTTTTTCATAAAAATAATAATTAATATTTTGAATATATTTTTTTAATTAATGTTTCTATCAATAGGAACCAATTTCTAATGCTCATGAATTATTTCAGCCAAAAATAAAAATTCATGCAGTAAAGGGTTAAAACATATATTTAAAACAAGTACCTTTTCTAAAATTCGGGACAATTCGGGACAAAAATACCGAATTCGGGACAAATATTGCCTCTGACACAATTCGGGACGCAAGGCAGCAATTCGGGACTGTCCCGGCCAATTCGGGATGTATGGTCACCTTATATTAAAAGCAATGAAGTGGCTGATGTAGCTGCAAAAGCCGCCTCCCACAGACCTATGATTGATGTGAGTTTCATATTTCCAAATGACAAAGAATTAACTGAAATATATGAAATCGTGGTCCCTCTGTTGAGAAACCCTGTTATAGATTATTCTGGAAATCATTCTACGCCAGAGATAATATTTTTTTTTTTTAGATAATTATTTTTTACCAAAAATAAAAAAACTATATCACAAGTATATAAACACGAAAGTCTCTTTTCAAAACAAATTAAATTTTATATTATTTCAAAATGAAGTGCGTTTTAATTTTAAGTTGTGTTGTTTTAGCTTCTACCATGATGGTAGATAATGTAGATATGAGCCAAGATAAAATCTGCAAAATGATTCCAAATTTAAATGGACAAACAATATCTGAGCTAACTTGCGAAAAAATTGGTTGTCCAGAAGATGTGACCAGTTGTCATGAAACAATTTTTATTACAAGGAATCAGAACCATATTATGACCACCTTGAAATGCTACCATGGAGGTAAGTTACTTAAGACTTGACTTCAGTTCTGTCTTTTTCATAAGGGCACATGGGGCCCCCATGGGAGTTCCGCCCCCCCCCCCCGGAAATTATTCGAAATTTTTCGTTCTATCAAAAAACGTCTCATATAAAAGTTATTAATTATTGCTTTTATAGCAACTTTTGTTTAATACATTTTTTCGAGATATTTTTTTGTTGTGAAATATTCACAAAAATCTTAAAATCGACACGAGTAAACTCCCATTTTTAGTCAACCGATTTTTACCAAAAGTTGATCAACTTGTGCCATTGATGGCAGAAGCTTAAATATGAAGTTTCATAAAAATCCTTTCAGCCGAATTTGCTCTACACGTGTACACAGACAGACGGACAGTCGGACAGACGGACAGACGGACAGATGGACAGACGGACAGATGGACAGACGGACAGACGGACAGACAGACGGACAGACGGACAGACAGACGGACAGACAGAGGGACGGACAGACAGACAGACCGACAGACATCATGCTAAAAATAGTCAAAACGTTATATAGGGACCTCAATTCGTGGAGATCCATCGAAATCTCGAAACTTCAAAATTGGTATGATCACAATACCTCCCATATATATGTTGGCGGTCGGTAAAAAGTAATGACACAAGTATTTTCTTTCTCCCAAAAAATCCTAAAATCTCCCAAAAAATTACAAAGGAAACCGTTATCAGATGGCAGGACATATGAGTGACGTCCCACTAATATGGTCTATTGGAGTCGCAGCCGAAATTTACATGCCGGTTCCACAGCTTTGATTAAATCGCTTAGTTGCCTGCAATTTTTTTTCCACCTTCAAACACTGGACATATCCAGCCTTTTTAAAGACCTCACATATAAAGCGTAATATTTTCACATTTTTATTTTTTATAGAAAACTTGGTAAAACAATATAACGAAACCCTAAGCGATCCACAATCAAGTAGCGAAGCTTCTGCAAGTGACGAATGGACTATATATGGAGAGTTAGATTTTAAAACTCCAGATCATGGGACTTATAAAGTTGATGTTTATATGGGAGACCAACCAGACCCAAACGTCGCTGGAGAAGAAGAATAAAATAGTTTTTGTACAAATTTCGCCTAGTGTTATGTAACCCGCTCAACATCCATGTATATTTAGTTGCATACTTTAAATAAATGTTATCAATATTAATAAATAACTCTTTAAGTTTATAACAAATAAAAATAAATAATAAATTATTTTAAAATCATATATCAGTGCTTCTAAATCAATTAATTTTGATTCAGAGGATTATGTCCTCTTTTCCAAAAGGGACCTAAATAAATTAAATTTATTTAGGTCCCTTTTTCAGGTTCAATAAAATATTTTTTTAGGTTCAGTCACCTATTTTTTTCAGGTTCGGGTTCGGGTTCGGGTATAGGCAGTTAAAAGTTACTTTTACCAAAATGTTTACCTATGTAAATAAAATTATAAGTACAAAGTTGTACTTCAATAATGTTTTATTTAATAATCACAGAAAATACAACCAAGTATAATTTATTGTAGATTTTGAAATTGAGTAGCTTTTAACAATTTAATCGGTCTTTTGACCATTTTATTTAAGCTATTGTAAACAGAGCCGTAGCTCTGGCATGGGGCAAGTGTCGGGGTGCGCGAGCGGTAGCGTAAAAACAACATTTGCCCCCCCCCCCCCTCGCAAAACTTTTACACACTCCCCCCCCATTCGCCACAAAAAAATAATAATAGTATATTAAGAAAACAACACAACTTTTTTTTGAAAATATTAACTTAAAATAATGATTAAAAATTTCTCACAAACTAAATAAATAAAATAAATTAAAAAAAAAAAAAAATATTTTGGGAGGTCTTCACCTCCCAAATCCAAGTGAAGAGCAGAAAAAAAGGTCCTTACCTCCCAAATCAACTGAAGAGCAAAAAAAAGGTCTTCACCTCCCAAATCCAAGCGAAAAGCAAAAAAAAGGTCCTCACCTCCCAAATCCAAGTGAAGAGCAGAAAAAAGGTCTTCACCTCCCAAATCCAAGCGAAAAGCAAAAAAAAGGTCCTCACCTCCCAAATCCAAGTGAAGAGCAAAAAAAAGGATAGCGTCATTGTGTAAACTCATTAGAGAGTATGAAAAAAAAAAAACTACCCCATATGTCCTGTACTGCATACTCACCTTTGAACGGACTATACATAGGGTGACCATTTTCTTATGAAGGCAATGCGGGACGGAGCAAAAAAAAGGTCCTCATCCCCCAAATCCAAGTGAAGAGCAAAAAAAAGGTCCTCCTCTCCCAAAATCCAAGTGAAGAGCAAAAAAAAAAGATCTTCGTCTCCCAAATCCAAGCGAAGAGCAATGAAAAAAAAGGTCCTCACCTCCAAAATGTTAAAATGCGGGACAATGCGGGACAAAAAGTTAAAATGCGGGACAATGCGGGACAAAATGTTAAAATGCTGGACTGTCCCGCAAAATGGGGGACGAATGGTCACCCTACCCTGAGGTCTTTTCGGGATCCCCCGGTTAAGAACCGCTTTTCTAGGTTACATTGACTGTACTTATTAAATGTCATTTTTATTACATTTTGATCTTTTGAGTAATTCTTAATAAAGTCTATTTGTTTTATTCTTTCCAGAAATCAAAAAAATGTAACTACTAAGAAAATGCATTAAAAACTTTCTCTGGATGTTTTAAAATTTCTTAATCCAAACATGAAACGTTGTAAAAATTTTAATAGAGTTCCCATTAAAAAATACGTATTCATGTAGAAGATAATATCCCATAAGACGTTACGGTTGTATAACATGTCTAATAAAATAGAATATTTTTATTTAAAGCATTTACGATGTTCAATTCTTGATAGCGCGAAGTCATCGACATACCTAACGCTCGGATGGAGCTCTAACCCCAACCCAACTGCTTTACACGTCGATTCACTATTATATAAATATTTCATATTTGCTCTGACTCTGACGGATAATAGCTCTATCATATTTTAATCATATCTCTATGATTTACGAACTATCTTTTGCGATTTAAACAAGAGTTTCAATATTAAGTTGAAAAATAATAGACCTTACACCGTTATTTTGGACATTTGCCATTGCTGGTAGCAGAGCCAGCGCTAGTTCTTTCGGCGCCCGGAACAATCCCACCAAACTGCGCCCTTTTTACTTGCCCGACCTTAATATATAAGGGGCAAGTATTGTAATCGCGAAAATTTTTGATGTCGAGATTTTGACTGATGACCACGTTTCATGGTCCAGGGAATCCAAAAAACCTATTTTCCGTGCCGTCCGTATGTGTGTGTGTCTGTGTGTGTGTCTGTATGTATACACGATAACTCAAGAACGGTTCAACTTAGAGAATTCGTTTTGGTACTAAAAAATTCTCCTATTAAATGGGAAGAACCCTATTGTTTTTTATGAAAATCGGTTTACTAGAAATGGGAGTTTACTCGTGCCGATTTTAAGATTTTTGCGAATATTTAGCAACATAAAAATATTTCGAAAAAATTTATTGAACAAAAGTTACTATAAATGCAATAACTAATAACTTTTATTTGAGACGTTTTTTGATAAAATGAAAAATTTCGAAAAATTTTTGTAAAATTATTTAAAATTTTTGCAAGTCTCAATTTTTTCATACTTATATGTAACGTTTCCATGGTCATGATAATTAATTCGTAACTAGTAAAGCAAGCCTTGGACAAAAATTTGTATAGAACATAATTTGATGTATTTTTGAAGATTTATCTAAATATTTAATTTTTTTTTTTTAAATTTACATTTTTTTTTTAATATTTTTTTTATGGGAGGGCAAGTCTAGCGGAGGTTTCCCTTCGCCACTGGTTTAGAATATGCTCTGGTATACCGAAGAGGGGAGTTAAGGTGCTCGCAATCTTATTTCAAACATATTCTTTTGATTTAGATGGTTGCAATTAATATATTTTAACATTTTAACCGAATACTAGTTAAGCCTGGAACAGAATGCACAGCGCGCTACGCCATCAGCGCGCCGTGCATTTGCGACGGCGTTGCGTTAGCGCCGTTGAGAACGGCGTTGAATTTTCGCCTGCACACAATGCAATAATTTTTAACGCCGTCAAAGTAACAAGAGACAACCTATATCTGTGTTTATAGGTGCGCTTTCTTTTATTAAAATTATAATGGATGATGAAGACTTGTGTGTGATGTTATTTATGTTGTATGCAAGTTATTTATACATACAAACACTTTACCATTCAATAAAAACTGAGTTTAGGTGTTCTACGTCAACGTTCAACGGCGTCAAAAGTTGGAAGTTGACGAACATTCAGTATCAACGGCATTGGAACGCCGTTAGGACGTTGCGCATTCTGTGCATTTACGTACGACAGCTTGATTTTAACTTTCCTCTGACAGATAGCGCCTCGTTGCATTCTGTTCCCCACTTTATGGTTAAGTAAATTTGCTAATACAGTGGTACCTTGTCTTACAAATCTCTCGTTATACGAACTTTTCGAAATACAAACTATTTTCATATCCTATTTTGACC
Source organism: Liopterus haemorrhoidalis (assembly GCA_963971575.1). Lineage (NCBI taxonomy): Eukaryota > Metazoa > Arthropoda > Insecta > Coleoptera > Dytiscidae > Liopterus > Liopterus haemorrhoidalis. Next base: position 43,660,750 of record OZ020619.1, read on the forward strand.
TCTTGATACGAACAGTGATGTTTTTCTTTTCAAATGAATTAAAACATGCTTACATTATACTTTTTAAAACTTTTTTCCCTAGTAGTAGAAACAGGCTACTAATACAGGCAAAAGATCGAAAACTCCTGAACCACAAAACCAGACACAAGAAAATTGTCCTTTTTACCGACCGCCAACATATAATAAGGGAGGTATTGTGATCATACCGATTTTGACATTTCGAGATTTCGATGGATCTCCACGAATTGAGGTCCCTACATAACGTTTTGACTATTTTTAGCATGATGTCTGTCGATCGGTCTGTTTGTCTGTCTGTGTACACGTACAGAGCAAATTCGGCTGAAATGATTTTTATGAAACTTCACATTTAAGCTTTTGACATCAATGGCACGAGTTGATCAACTTTTAGTAAAAATCGGTCAACTAGAAATGGGAGTTTACTCGTGTCGATTTAAAGATTTTTGCGAATATTTCACAGTAGAGAAATATTTCGAAAAAATTTATTTAACAAAAGTTGCTATAACTATATAACTATATATAAATGCAATAACTAATAACTTTTATAAAAATTGAGTTTATGGGAGGCGGATAGGTCGGACTTTTTGATACCTAAGACGAAAATTTTTTTCTCAATTATTTCATACTTCTATGTAACGTTTCCATGGTCATGATAAATAATATCTCTGTTAGAAAATATTAGGCCAAGTTATTTCTGCTGCTAGAATGTATTTTATATAAGTACTTTACGATGGCGGTCGGTCCTGTGGTGGCCACAGCTGATTTTTTTTTTTTTTCATTCTTTTATGTAATGTTTCCATGGTTATGAGAAATAATATATCTGTCAGAAAATATTGTACCAAGTTATTTCTACTCTGCTGCTAGAATGTATTTTATAGAAGTACTTTATGTTGGCAGTCGGTCCTGTGGTGGCCACAGCTGATTTTTTTTAAATTTTGGATTATTGACCATTTTCAAAGGTTTTGTTTGACGATTCGTATTTATTGTTAAAGTTGGGTTATTAGGGTCCCAATTTTTTTATAGACTAAACAATATACGAAGATTTCAAAAATTCAAACAGCTCACTACATCTTATTGTTTATAATTAGAATTTTTTTAATTTCAAATAAAATTGACAAATTAAAAATTTCGCAATTTTTTTTTTTTTTGTTGAGTTTATTCCAAATGAGTTCAAAGGCCCTTTAGGTCTGCAGGGTTTCAAAAATTTCAACCGCAGGTGTGTATCTCATATAAATTTTGAGATATGGTCTTTCAAAAATATTTACAAATTTTCAAAAACACATGAATGAATAAGGCCTTAACAAAGGAGGGCCCTATTTTTTATTTAGGTAGAAAGAGATCTGTAGATTATATATACATGTCTGCGTCGGAGGATTATTAACACAATCAAAAGGATTAAGATAATTTTTAATGAGACATTAATTAAGAATATACTAATTGAAATGTTGCATATTAAGACTTAGGTAACCAGTTGTGACCTGAGTGTGTTTCAGTAATGTGCTGTGTAAAGATAAAGCAGACTGAATAGCAAATATTGTTTAAATAAAGAATTTGATAAAGTATTGGTTTTCATTATTAATAAACTGATTGAATTTTTTTTTATTCATGGCTAAATTATAACCAATAATGTTATGGATTTTGTGTATTTTTGGGATGGCAGTGTATATCTTTTTTTTTAAATTAAAAATGTAATAAAAAATTTGGAACAACTGAAATTCGAGTTCATGTGTGCAGTGTTCAGTAGGTTTCGACCACGGCTCAAGGTACCTGGCGCCCCGATGCAAAATTAGGTGCCCCCACATATATTTTTTTAAATAATTTTTTTGGTAACTTTTAAATAGAGAAAATTTAATTTTTGTAAATATGCGTGATATAAGCTGTTCACTTTTGTAAGAACACACTAGATCTGGTTATTTTGGTTACTTTTATGGTGTGTTACTGACTTTAAATGTCAATTAAAAATATTCCTTATGCTGTAAAACCGACTTTAGGTTGATAAGGTTATGATCATTATAATTAAGATATCATTTTTCAATATGACATATGTCAAATGGATCAACATTTTAAAAAAGTGACATTTTTTAATACCAACATGACATACAGCTTCAAAGGTGCAAACTATTGAAAACAAAATTCCCTCTTAGTTTGTTCTTACAAAAGTGAACCGGCTATATTCAAAATAAAGTGTGGTGGTAATTTTTAAACTAATAAAACTTTTAATGCAATGACATTGACAATGGCATGATTGGTAAACTATAAAATTTAAATAAATTGTCCAATTTTGGATTTTTTTGTTCATGAGTTTCTCATATAAGATATGTAATGCGATAATTATTGACTAAAAGTCTTAAGGTCAATAAATTTTATTTAAAGATCAACACATAAAAATGGCATATTTTTCAAAATGTGATTTAACGGCTTAAAAGGTTGTGACCATCTTCTAATTCTTCTCTTTTAACCAATCAACGTGCATACGCGCAAACCCGAAATATTACGGGCGTATCTAATAGCGTTACGAAGACAGAATGAAACTTTTTTTATTATATTTTTTTATTAAAAGAAAGAGGTATTATCGACTTTATTTTGATTTCTAATATCGTAGTAAGTATAATTTTCCATTTTTAGGGTTTTGTAGGTATGACCAAAAAACCCTTATACCGTCATTTTGTCGTCTGTCTGTCTGTCTGTCTGTCTGTCTGTCTGTCTGTCTGTTTGTTCGGTAAAAATTGTAGCCAAATGGCTAAACCTAGAGAGTTGAAATTTGGCACGCTTATACAACTCTTTGACCCGCACATAGGAAAAATACTAAAACATCTAAAAAACATATCCCCCTAAAATATAAACAAATATGTGCTCATCGAAAAAAAAAAATATTTTTTTATAATTCTGAGTAGGGTATCAAATGAAAGCCCTTGGTACGTGGATTAACGATCATATTTATATTTTTGAAAAATAAATTATTTTGATGCGATTTTTGCCAAAATTGTGCAAAAAAAATTTTGTCCCACACCCTGTAGCCCAGATGATTTAAACTAAAAATCTGAAAAAATTCTAAGTAAATGTACATTGGTGTGAACCGGAATAGTACAACAGTAATTTTTGATCATATTACGTTTTTGAAAAAAAACGCATTTTTTGTGATTTTTGGTTAATAATGTACACAAATTATAGCTTTGTAACACGCTCCACTGGAACGTGTGTGCTGGTGCAGTGGCTTTTGACGCTGCCTTATCGTCCAAGTAACTCGATCCAAAGGGGATCGAACTCTGCGAGACGAGACAATATTATTTTTTGTTTTTTTTTTTAATTTTTATTGTTTAAATTATTTTTTCAAAATTCTAGTTATATTTTGGCAAATGTTGCATTTAATTTTTAAAAGCGTAAATTTAATAACCAGTGGAAACTGTTTAAATTATAATTTAATTCTGTTTCAATGTACACGAAATCAGAGGGACTTATAACAACCAATGGAAGCCATAGGCGCAATTTTTAAAATTCTTAATGAACCTTGCTATATAAAAAAAAATACTGCACATATTTAGAAACCTAAATAATGGTATTAGGCGAATTAAAATTAACAAAAAAAATATTTTAATATAAAATTTGTTTTGGCATCCCAAATAATAATACAAATACAAATAATTCACTTATAACTAAATACCTGCAAAACCCTGAAATGTGTGAAAATTCACACTTCACATAAATTTTTTTACTAATATCTCATTTTAAAAGCATTTAAGATTTTTTTTTCGCTAAATTTCCTTGTTGGACCCCATGCCTTTTACTAGAAGCCTGAAGTGCCGCCCAGTAAAAAAAGTAGTTTTTTTCCAAATTTTCTTTTTGGCAAGTGCCGCCTAGTAAAAAAAGTATTTTTTTTTTAATTTCCTTTTTGGCACAATTTTGTCTTTTAAGCCCTCCCTATCCTGGCGCGTTTTTTTTTATATTACCGAGTGCCTACTGTACCTTTATTCCCCCACCCCTCCTGGGTGCGCCCTTGGTTTACATATATTACCGAGCGCCTTCTGTACTTTGTTTTGTATCTGCGAAGATTCAATCCCCCTAGTTGCAACCCTGTATAGCCATAGGCGTTCGTGAGGGTGCAATAACGTACATATACGATCGAAATCACATGTCATTAAATAACATACGAGCAAGAGTACGTTATAGCGCGTTGTTTGACGCCATTATTACCACGGTCTCAAACAAAACAATATTTTTAAACTAATGTTTATTACCGCTAGTTCTAAGTACCAACATTTATGCTATAAACAATAATAGTTTCGTTTTTTATCGTACGCTATGCTGGTACTTTACTGTCGTTAGCAAAAAAGATAACATTAACCACAGATGTTTAAAATAACACCTTAATACAATAACATTTTGCTCTTACGTTAAGGACCATTGTTCCGACGTATGTAAAATGTTTTTTCACGGTTCAATTTATTGATCAATAAATTGAAAATGTTGACCTTCATTTTATTACGCATTTTTTGTATTTATGAAATTAGAATTAAAAATGTGATAAAAATTTTTGAACAGCTGAGAATCGAGTTCATGTGTGTAGTGTATAGTATTCAGTAGGCCTCGCCTACTATTATACACCTTGATTCAATCTATTGTTAAGTGTACATGATGTCTGTTAAGTGTTTAAATTTATTGATGAAAAAATTGATCAATTTATTTTGAAAATAGAACAAGTTGTATTTTTCATATTTTTTTTAGGGAATTCTTGATATTATCTGTCTCATTTTGTAATACGTAACTAGATCTGGTGACTGTTGTGGTGCAAATTGACATTTAAAAAAATCTTAAAGCTATAAAAAATATAGGATATGAAGATATTAATTCATTGTTTATTATATACTCCAAAGTAATTAAGGGTTTTAACAGAGCTGCGGATATTTCAAATAAAGTATTTTAAATAGTATTTCAATTATTTTTTGGTATTTGAAATAATGTATTTCAAATACTTCAAAAAATGCTCTTGGTATTTGGATTTGTAAATACTATCTCCGTGGTATTTGTATTTGATATTTGTTTTCACAAAATGTCTATTCCAAATACTTTAAAAGTATTCCAAATACTTTAAAAGTATTTAAAATATTTACTAGTATTTTAAATATTTTCTTAGTATTTCAAATATTTCCTCAATAAATATTTCAAACTCTTCCTAATAATTCAAATATTTCCCTATTATTTCGAATATCATTTATCAAATATTACACTAGTATTTGAAATATTTCCATATTATTTTAAATAATTCTCTAGTGCATATTTCAAATATTTCCTAATTTTTTAAATATTTCAAATATTTCCCTAGTAATTCAAATATTTCCCTATTATTTCAAATATTTCCCTTGTACATATTTCAAATATTTCCTTAGTATTTCAAATTTTCCCTAGTACATGTTCCAAATATTTCTAGTATTTCAAATGTTTCCCTATTATTTCAAATATTTCCCTAGTACATATTTTAAATATTTCTAGTATTTCAAATATTTCCCTATTATTTCAAATATTTCCCTAGTATTTCAGATATTTTTTTAGTATTTCCAATATTTCCTTAGTACATATTTCAAATACTTCTATTGTTTCAAATATTTATTAGGATTTCAAATATTTCCTTATTATTTCGAATATTTCCCTAGATCATTGATCAAATATTTCACTAGTACATATTTCAAATATTTCCTAATATTTTAAATATTTCAAATATTTCCCTAGTATTTCCAATATTTCCTTAGTACATATTTCAAATACTTTTATTCTTTCAAATATTTCGCTATTGTTTCCAATATTACCTCTAAAATAGTGCCCAAAGAAGAAGAAGATTAGGGATCTTCTTCTTCTTTGGGCACTATCAGTCAGATTAACTTTTGGCCTCACTCACATAAGTCCTCCATCTTGATCTGTTTATTGTCTGTATACCATTTAGCTGATCTCTCTATATCTTACGAGATCTTCCTACTGGTAAGACGGGTATTCAATCTTTCTTCCCATATCTTCCTAATCAGTCTGTCCTCCTTCATCCTCATAACTTGTCCTATTCACTGTATTCGTCTGCCTCTCAGTTCTTGTGTGATATTCGGCCTTGAGTACAGCTTCAAATATTCCCTAGTATTCCCATAGTATTTTCAATATTTCTTTATTATTTGAAATATTTCCTAGTATTTCAAATACATTTAGAGTAGTTCATATTGTGATATTTCAAATATGTAGTAGGGGAGATGTGGGGACGGTGGCACAATTGGTACAGTGGAACATTTGAAATATCTTTGAAATATAGAATATTTTCACGTCTGTTTGGGTATATATAGGCCCCTCTGGTACTGAGAAATTATACTAGCCACATTTTGAGTCTATAAATTGAAGTCCTGCCATTTATAATGAAAATGTTGATTTGAGATTGACAAACTAAAGTTTATCGTAACAAGAATTTTTTTATTTGAACGACACAACTAAATTAGTAAGAAAATTTGTATTACATGTTGTAAATTGGTCATTTGTCTACAGTGTAAAGCAATTACTAATGTTCTAAACTATATCATTTATTATATTTGATAAAATGTTCGTGAAAATAGGATTAGGCTAACAGTGGCACACGTGTTATGTGGATACAGTGGTACAGTGAGCCACTGTACCCACGTACGTGGGTACGAGTTAGAAGAACAATTTCAAACTGCGCAAAATAAAAAAGATCAGAAAATTAAAAGATATTCTTGTAAGTTCAGACACGTCTGATACTGATGTCAATATTGATGAGAATTCAAACTCAGATGATAATGTTGACTTATGCCTTTTGCAATATGCCTTAATATTTGAAGGACACGGAAAGAATAAAATGAAGAGCCATTCTATAGGGTAAATCATAGAAATAACGACTGACGATATTTTTGTAACATATCTCCGACGGCTGACTCTACTCTTTAAATTTATTAAAACAAATAAAAATTACACATTTAAAAAATCAGAGCTGATACAAGTTTTACCATCTCCTTCTCTGTCTGATAGCACAAAACACCGTTTAGACGCTTTGATTTTTACAGTAAATTTAATGAAATATAATTAACATTAAAATAAAAACTATCAAAACTTACTGCTTGCAAGGAACTTACCAAAGTTTATTTTTTATATTAATAATAAATTTAAATTTATATATTCATTTTTATATGGTTCCAAAAAATTTGATTTTTTATTAATTTTTCAGTACCTTCAGATGATTTATTTTGAAAGACATTGAATTGAAGTTTCAATAAAAATTATTAATACATATACAGATTTTTTGGATACCTATTATATTTACTGTTCCACTGTATCCCTAATGCTGTTTCACTGTACCCTCACGTATAGGTACAGTGGCACAATTACAGAGGTCAACAAAAATATTAATTATAAATGGCACGTGATAAGGACATTAATTTTTAACAGGTTATTTAAACAACGGCATTATAAGTATTAAGTGGCGAAAAGATTTATTTAAAAAATTCAAAATTGAAAATGTTATGTACAGAAAACCAAAATGTGTGCCACCGTCCCCACATCTCCCCTATTTATCAGAGATGACTAATAGTATTTGTTATTTCAAATACTTTGATCAGTATTTGGTATTTGAAATACTTTTACTAAATATTTGCCACAGCTCTGGTTTTGTAGAAAATAAATATTTCTTTAAAACTTGCTGTTTCGTTAAATAATTCCATTCGGGTCTTCTGCCACAAAAAAAAAATTGATGTGAAGTGTGAATTTTCACACATTGCAGGGTTTTGCAGGTATATAATAAGTGAAGGCGGCATGCTGAGTGTGTAGGACAAATTTTGCTTTGTAGTAACCACGGCAAAATGAACGATCTTTTTAAAATAATTTATCGTCTGTTAATCTCAGAGCTTTAAAAACAAATTTTATGTTAAAGTATTTTTTTGTTAATTTTAATTCGAATACCTAATATCATTATTTAGGTTTCTAAATAAGTGCAGTATTTTTTTTATATAACAAGGTTCATTAAGATTTTGAAAATTGCGCCTATGGCTTTCATTGGTTGTCTTAAATCATACGCTCCGCCCCTCTGGTTTCGTATAAATGACTAATAGAATGAAAATATAATTCCAATTGGTTATTAAATTTACGCTCTTGAAAATTAAATTCAAAATTTGCTAAAATATAACTAGAATTTTAACAAATTAATTTAAACAAAATAAAAATTAAAAAAAAAAAACAAAAAAAAAATTGACTCCACAAGCTAGGAACGAACCTGCGTCGTGTATAACAAATCTGTATAGTTGGCGCGCAACATAGCCTCTAGACCACCACACGCTTAACAACTTAGCGTGTTATATGAGTATAAGCTATATGCATCGTCAACCAAAAAACACAAAAAATGCGTTATTTTCCGAAAACATAATGATCAAAAATTCCTGTTGTACTATTCCGGTTCACACCAATGTACATTACTTAGAATTTTTTCAGATTTTTAGTTTAAACCATCTGAGCTACAGGATGTGGGACAAAAATTTTTTTGCACAATTTTGGCAAAAATAGCGTCAAAATAATTTATTTTGCAAAAATAAAATTTTGATCGTTAATCCACGTACTAAGGGCTTTAATTTGATACCCTACTCAGAATTTAAAAAAAATATATTTTTTTTCGATGAGCACATATTTGTTTATATTTTTAGGGGGATATGTTTTTTAAATGTTTTAGTATTTTTCCTATGTGCGGGTCAAAGAGTTGTATAAGCATGCCAAATTTCAACTATCTAGGTTTAGCCGTTTGGCTACAATTTTTACCGAACAGACAGACAGACAGACAGACGACAAAATGACGGTATAAGGGTTTTTTGGTCATACCTACAAAACCCTAAAAACGATCTGCAGCTGTCTGCCCCTAAGTTCTACTGCCCAAGTGTGGGGCGGCGTTTGCCCCCCCCCCCCCCAGGAATGGCCCTGCGCCTATGCATAAAATAGGCCCTGCAAATTTCAACTCTCTAAATCCAGCCATATATAAATTATATAGAATATACATAAAATTATGAACAAACGTTAACAATTTATATAATTTCGTGATTATATCCACGAAACCCTAAAAACCAACAACCTCTTCCTAGTATTCTATTAGATTATCCATAAAACCTAGCCTTAAATCCTCCCTTTCCCTTTTTCTACAATAATGTACCATTATAATATGAGTAATAAATTTTCGCGATACAATACGGGTATATTAAGTGTTTGAAATGCTCTTGTTGAAGATTCCGGTCCATATGAATATGACTAGGTGTTCTACACCATCTAGAGGCCGTTTCCCCGTGTATCTGCGGCCACACCTACCGGCCAGTCCTCTCCTTAGTCCCGACATCGCGCTCAGTATTTCGCGTTTCATCAACAAGTTAATACGTACATGTGTTACTCTGTGTTGTTTTTTAAAACCGAGGATAAAATCCAATTGTAAGTTACTTACTTTTTTCATTATTTATTATTATTTATTTTTGAGGTTACTGTTTTATTTTGTATTTTTTGGTTTTGGTATTATTGAGTATATTACTTAAATTAGGTAGTTCATAAACTTTGAAATTATTTTGCATTGGTCTATTTGGAAATTTGCAGTTTTTTAATTTCTCATTTTTCGAGAAATTTACTAAAATTTCTCTCGAAATTCGAGACATATTTCATTTTTGAAATGGTTGGTTAGGTCCACACGACAACAATTATATTTGCAGTTTTTAGGGTTTTGTAGGTATGACCAAAAAACCCTTATACCGTCATTTTGTCGTCTGTCTGTCTGTCTGTCTGTCTGTCTGTCTGTTCGGTAAAAATTGTAGCCAAACGGCTAAACCTAGAGAGTTGAAAATTGGCATGCTTGTACAACTTTTTGACCCGCACATAGGAAAAATACTAAAACATCTAAAAAACATATCCCCCTAAAAATATAAACAAATATGTTCTCATCGAAAAAAAAATTTTTTTTTTTAAATTCTGAGTAGGGTATCAAATGAAAGCCCTTAGTACGTGGATTAACGATCAAAATTTAATTTTTGCAAAATAAGTTATTTTGAGGCGATTTTTGCCAAAATTGTGCAAAAAAAATTTTGTCCCACACCCTGTAGCCCAGATGGTTTAAACTAAAAATGTGAAAAAATTCTAAGTAATGTATATTGGTGTGAACCGGAATAGTACAACAGGAATTTTTGATCAGATTATGTTTTCGGAAAATAACGCATTTTTTGTGTTTTTTGGTTGACGATGCATACATGTTATACTCTTATAACACACTAAGTTGATAAGCGTTTGGTGGTCTAGTGGCTCAGTTGCTCGACAACCACACAGGATCGTTATTCACTACACAGGTTCGTTCCTAGCTTGTGGAGTCAATTTTATTTTTTGTTTTTTTTTTCATATTTATTATGTTTAAATTAATTTGTTAAAATTCTAGTTATATTTTAGCACATTTTGAATTTAATTTTCAAGAGCGTAAATTTAATAACCAATTGGAATTATATTTTCATTCTGTGTCATTTATACGAAGCCAGAGGGGCGGAGCGTATGATTTAAGACAACCAATGAAAGTCATGGGCCCAATTTTCAAAATCTTAATGAACCTTGTTATATAAAAAAAATACTGCACTTATTTAGAAACCTAAATAATGATATTAGGTATTCGAATTAAAATTAACAAAAAAATATTTTAACATAAAATTTGTTTTTAAAGCTCTGAGATTAACAGACGATAAATTATTTTAAAAAGATCGTTCATTGTGCCGTGGTTACTACAAAGCAAAATTTGTCCTACACACTCAGCATGCCGCCTTCACTTATTATATACCTGCGAAACCCTGCAATGTGTGAAAATTCACACTTCACATCAATTTTTTAATTTCTCATTTACTAAAATTTCTCGAGAAATTCGAGATATTTCAGTTTTGTTTACTACAGTTTGTATTCATATTTTGTCGGCCCAAATGCGAGGGAGTTTTTCTTTTCTTGTTTAACAATTTAAATAATCAAAATACTTACTATTCTTGCCCAGGAATTGCTGAGTTTAAAACACAAATTTCAAACCGTCAAAACCCAACCACTAATAAAGTATTTAAATATTCCCAATTTTAATGAAGAGTTAAATATATTTTTTTAAATGTCAACCAAAACTGAAATGATTAAATTAGGAAAATCTGTCATGATATAACTTTTTGGCAGAAACTAAAAACGAAATTCGAACTACAATGTGTGGAAGAAATTATAATTAATTCTTCTGAAAACACACTTGACGATCTTCAAAAAACTTCAGTATCTTTCTTTATATTTTGCTAAATCACAGCAGAGTGACGAGCAGACCAATGACACATTTTCATCAATATTTAAAGAATTTAACAAGGAATCCACAAGTAATATTGACTGTAAGACCAACATCCACACAAAATGATTGAAATTTTTGGCAATTTTATTTCAAAATTAAGAACAAGATTATCAGATAAATCGGCGAGTGTTTTGCCCAGATAAAAATAGGGCTTACCTTAGTTAAGGCATTTTTTTTATTTTAGTTATTTTACATCGGCCTATTTCTGCAACGAGGCTAATCGCCGATGCCAGGGGTGAGCTCCTACACCTGGATGAGGGGTGAATGATTGTGAAAATAAGAGTAATGTAAACATATTATTCTCGCCCGAATAATATCACCAACGAAGGAGGCTCGAACCACCGACCGCCTAGTTCAGACTATTACCAGTCTAAAACCGCACGACTTAATGCGCTCGTCCACTCCGTTGGCTTTAAGGCCTTTTGATCCGTGTAATTTTGAAAATTTGTAAATATTTCATTTTCTTAATACCGTATCTCAAAATCTATATAGAGATAGAGACCTGCAGTTGAAATTTTTAAAAATCTAAGGTCCTAAAGAGCCTTAGGATTCATTTTGAATCTACTCAACCAAACAAAAAATTTTTTTGCAAAATTTTTAATGTCAATTTTTTTTTGAAATTTCAAAAATTATATCTTAAGAACAATAAAATATAGAGAACTCACTGGTGGTGAAAGGCAAGGGTGACAGGGGCACAGGCCCAGGGCGCCAGCTTTTAGGGGCGTCAAAACAAACGCTTAAATATACATATTCTATGTTTTTATTAAGTTTTTCAATTTTAATTTAGATCAAAATTATAAATTTTCATTTCTATATCAATCTTGTACATATTAAATATAAAATTGAGTTTAAAGATGTATAGCTCAGTCGCTGAAACAGCGCAGTTCGTCATTTTGCGTCATAACTTCAATGACAAACTTAGTGGCGAAAACATAGCTAAATCGATTTTTTTTTTGCATGTGAATTATAGACTAATATTGCTCTTTATTCTTTTATTTTACTAAAACATACCTTTCGAAGTCATATTTAGTTTGTGTTCGATAGTCATTTTGAAGATTTACAAATTTTAAAAATGTTTATTTAATATGACATTTGTATTGGTATCCCTGAATAAAACGATGTTTACATTTGTCATTTAATAATACGTCTGTTGTGTTTTGATACTGACTTGTGTTCAAATATCTAACTTATAGTAAATTCTAAAAACCTTTTTTATTTAATTTGTTGTTTATCTAGCAGTTTTGTGTTTAGTTGTATATTTTCTTATAGATTTTGTTATTTGATTTTCTGTGTACTGCATAGTTTTTAGGTTATATTCAACTTATTTTTATTTTCTTTTCTTTGATCATATTTTTGGATCACATCAGTCCCATTGTAGGACTATTTTGTCTATTAGAATAGTTTATTTGTTTCTATTCTGTTCTTATGATTATATTTTCATTTCATTTCGATACAAGTGACAGCGTAGAAATATTACATTCGTTAAATAGATGAATGTAAACGTACTAAACCTGACGTCACATTTTTTTGTGACGTTTCAAGTGACGCAACTGCACTGTTTCGCCGATTTCCCTATACACATTTATTGATTATATAATAATATTCAGTCTTCTTTTGGAATGAATTAACTTTATAACTGAATTTTGGTGGCACAAATTTTACAATAAATACGAATTGTCAAACAAAACCTTTGAAAATGGTCAAAAAGTCGTAAGGGATACCCCTTTTATAAAACCTGCGTTTTTACCTCTACCATCTCTCTACGATGAGCAGTCTAGTTCGGAATTTGAAAATTAATTATTAAATATGATTTTTTTTTGACCTTCATACAATACATTTGAGTTTCTGCTTATAAGTTTTAATTAATTTTTGACAAATTATTAAATATTTATTACTATATCTGCCCTTTCCTTTTTATTATATTGTGTATTAATTAATTTAAGATTTAATTAGAGATATTACTGATTTATTCTTTTTAATAGTTTATTAATAAAATTAAAAAATATTAAATTATTGACTAAATAATTAAACAGTAAATATTTAAAATATTTTAATTCAAATATATTTCATTGTCAGTGAAGCGAATGAGATTTTTCAGGGGGGGGGTCACTGGGGTGAGTCACACAGAGTGATCTCGTCTACTTATACTCGTCTACTTATAATATGGCCCACAGAAGCTAAAAGGTTGGACACCCCTGGCTTAAAGGTTTGGAATAGCTTATATATCTCCATTGAACAAAACAAATCAATGTCACTCTCGTATCTTCCGTAAATCGCCACCAGATTCAGGGCGCTTAGGAAGTTTCCCCTATTAACTAATGTCACCAATGAGTAGCTCCGTATGCGGACAGCCTAAAAGGAATATTGCACACACATGTGGTGATCCAACCTGTCAAAAACTTCCGCGAACGAAACTAATAGTGCTAATTTTTAGGGTTTTGTAGGTATGACCAAAAAACCCTTATACCGTCATTTTGTCGTCTGTCTGTCTGTCTGTCTGTCTGTCTGTCTGTTCGGTAAAAATTGTATCCAAACGGCTAAACCTAGAGAGTTGAAATTTGGCATGCTTGTACAACTTTTTGACCCGCACATAGGAAAAATACTAAAACATCTAAAAAACATATCCCCCTAAAAATATAAACAAATATGTGCTCACCGACAAAAAAAAAAAAATTAATTCTGAGTAGGGTATCAAATGAAAGCTTAGTACGTGGATTAACGATCAAAATTTTATTTTTGCAAAATAAATTATTTTGAGGCGATTTTTGCCAAAATTGTGCAAAAAAAATTTTGTCCCACACCCTGTAGCCCAGATGCTTTAAACTAAAAATGTGAAAAAATTCTAAGTAATGTATATTGGTGTGAACCGGAATAGTACAACAGGAATTTTTGATCAGATTATGTTTTCGGAAAATAATGCATTTTTTGTGTTTTTAAGCAAAATATGTTAAATATTTAATTCGCTATGTAACCTAGTTGATACGTCAGCGCTCATGGCGATGTGCGTTTAGTCATTGGTTTTCTAATTTGCTAAACAGTTAACTTGCAAACTAGGGTTCGAATCCTGTCAATTTTAATTTTTTTGTTTTTTTTTTGCAGTTTTCTTTTGTTTAAATTATTTTGTAAAAATTCTAGTTATATTTTGGTAAATTTAATTTTTAAAAGCGTAAATTTAATAACCAGTGGGAAGTGTTCAAATTATAATTTAATTCTGTTTGATGTATACGAAATCAGAGGGCGGGGCTAACGATTTAAGCAACCAATAGAAGCCATAGGCGCAATTTTCAAAATCGTAATGAACCTTGCTATGTAAAAAAAATACTGCACATATTTAGAAACTTAGATAATGGTATTAGGCATTCGAATTAAAATTCATAAAAAAATATTTTGACATAAAATTTGTTTCGGCATCCCAAATAATCATCATTCAGTTATTAAATACCTGCAAAACCCTGAAATGTGTGAAAATTCACACTTCACATCAATTTTTTTTTAGTTATTTAGTTTAACGACAGAGTTTATTGAAGGAACCGAAAGTCTGAAAAAACATGTTATTTTGAAGGGGTTTTTAAATAATAGCTCCAGTAAACAAGTGATAATTAGGTGAAATTTTTCTGTTACAGCTTGTTTAAACATAACAATACAATGCTAAGATTAAGATTTAATTCGTAAGCATTTCGTAATAGACAATTGTACATTCTTAACACATTATTAATATAATAAATCGTTGTTATTTATTACCAACTTGTAAATTAACAAAGTAATAATAAATTTAATAACATGAATTTCTTATTTGGAATTTGATTGCTTCGATAAAGGAATTCATTTTTAACTAAACTTCATTCTTAAACCATGACTATAACGAATATAGATTGTTTCTTTGGTTTAGGCTGAACTTGATTTTCAATTCTAGTAACTTTTACAGATTAAGTGAGACTTTTGATCATTTGGTTTAGCAAAGGCCCTCTTTAAACCCAAAACTAGAGTTCATGACAACTTACAAAAATGAAAATTCCAGTTAGTTCTGCTTAAACGTTTGGAATAGCCTCTAGATCAGTCTAAGATGAAATTTTTTATTTCAAATTTCTTTTTGAAATTTAAAAAAATCATAACTAAAGAACAATAAAATGTAGAGACCTGCGGTTTGGATTTTTGAAATCTACAGACCCTTTTCTATCAAAGTAAAAAATAGGGTCCTCTTTTGTTGACGATGTTTTTTTATTTTTGATCCATGTAGTTTTGAAAATTTTCATTTTCGAAATACCTTATCACAAAATCTACATGAGATAGAGACCTGCGGTTGAAAATTTTGAAATCCTAATATCCTAAAGAGCCTTAGGACTAATTTTGAAACAACTACCAAACGAAAAAAAAAATTGCGAAAATTTTAATTTGTCATTTGTTTTTGTAATTTATAAAAAATCCTAACTTAAGAACAATAAAATGTAGAGACCTGCGGTTTGGATTTTTGAAATCTACAGACCTTTTTCTACCAAAGTAAAAAATAGGGTCCTCTTTTGTTGACGCTTTTTTGATCTATGTAGTTTTGAAAATTTTCATTTTCGAAATACCTTATCACAAAATCTACATGAGATAGAGACAATTGACAAACAAAACCTTTGGAAATGGTCAAAAATCGGAAAAATCCTTAGGGGTACTTTTTTCGATTTTTTCGATTTTTGAGCAAAAAATTTTTCTTCAGCATTTTGATTGCATCTTGAACGCAGTTTAACACGAGAAGAGAAAAACAATACTATGGATTTCAAGTTATAGAGTATTTTAATACACCTTCTATGTGGCGACACTGGTCATAGGCGCGTCTTTATGGAGTACTAGGTCAACTATTAATTTCTTGCAATGACATCTTCAGAAATAGCAAAAACATAATTTATAAAATAAACCTTCAACCGTATGGTGTAAATAATAAAAACTAGATGTAACTACAATTTATTTTATTAATTGACAATTAGAGAAATTTATACTTAATCTAACAGATGTTGTTAAAAATTATTAAAATATTTTAAACTGAAAGCAAAAAATTTAATTCGTTATTACAATTTATTAAGATTACAAATCATAATAGAGGCTAGGTCAATAAGCCCTTACAAAATAATAGAAAAACACATTATTTTGAGTTGATTCATTTTTAGGGTTTTGTAAGTATGACCAAAAAACCTTTATACCGTCATTCTGTCGTCTGTCTGTCTGTCTCTCTATCTCGCTGTCTGTCTATCTGTCTGTTCGGTAAAAATTGTAGCCAAACGGCTACACTTAGAGAGTTGTAAGGCATGCTTATACAACTCTTTGACCCGCACATAAGAAAAATACTAAAACATCTAAAAAACTTTGTACAAAAAAAATATATATATATATTTTAAAAATTCTGAATAGGGCATCAAATGAAAGCCCTTAGTACGTGGATTAACGATCAAAATTTTATTTTTGCAAAATAAATTGTTTTGACGCGATGTTTGCCAAAATTGTGCAAAAAAAAAATTGTCCTACACCCTGTAGCCCAGATGATTTAAACTAAAAATCTGAAAAAATTCTAAGTAATGTACATTTGTGTGAACCGTAATAGTACAACAGGAATTTATGATCAGATTATGTTTTCGGAAAATAACGCATTTTTTGTGTTTTTTTGTTGACGATGTAAATATTTAATACGTTATGTAACACAGTAAATCACTACGCTTTAATGGTGTAATGGATAGCCTTCTCGCTTTTTAAGTTGCAAACCAAGGTTCGCTTCCGTCTGGAGACAATTTTATTTTTTCTGTTTTTTTTTTGCATTTTTATTTTGTTTAAATTATTTTTTCAAAATTCTAGTTATATTTTGGCAAATATTGCATTTAATTTTTAAAAGCGTAAATTTAATAACCAGTGGCTATTGTTGAAATTATAATTTAATTTTATGTTTCAATGTATTCGAAACCAGAGGGGCGAAGCTTATGACTTATAAAAGCCAATGGAAGCCATAGGCGCAATTTTCAAATCTTAATGAACTTTGCTAAATAAAAAAAATACTGCACATATTTAGAAACCTAAATAATGGTATTAAGTATTCGAATTAAAATTAACAAAAAAAAATATTTTAACATAAAATTTGTTTTGGCATCCCAAATAATCATCATTTACTAAATACCTGCGAAATCCTGAAATGTGTGAAAATTCACACTTCAAATCAATTTTTTCTATTCGAAAATTATGTTTTTTCGTACATTGCCTTGCTTCCAACAAATTTAATTTATGATTAAGCGTGACTATCAACAATATTGTTCCAAATTGTTTTTACTTTCTGATTAAACATCTAATTGTATTTTGCTTTGTTTTAAACCGTTTTTCTTTTCGACTAATCACACCGAATTAGTTTATCCACACCGACTTTATTGAAAAAACAGGTTGAAACAAGAAATTTTGGTTTAAAATGTTTTAACTATTCTGTATGCACCCGGCTTAAGTGTATTTTTTTCTGTGCACCTATGGTTAGGTGCTAAACGCGTTGGCGAATTAGGAGCGCCAGTAAGGATAATGTTTATAAATATTAAAAGATATTTTGGGGAGTGTCAATATGAGCAAAATTAATCACATAATATATTACCTAAGAATATTCTAAGAATATCAAATGATAACACATAGAATAAAGGTGGGGTATGAAAATTCTTACACCTACTAGAAATCTGATTCTATCGAAACTGTAAATGGAGGTAAAATAATAAACAAATTCGATCAATGTGGACGAGAATAACTTAATTGAATTGTTATCATTCATAGCACTCTTGTTAAAACAGGATTTCAATGAAAATAATATAAATTTAAATTACAATTTTCTCGATTAAATTGGGATGTTATGCTACGATTTATTTATATTGTTAAATTCGGAATAAAATACTATATATCAGGAATTTCTACGGCTAGCGACCAGTGGCATGGCGTCCATGGAAGCAACGGATGGACTTCATCCAGTACATCCTCTTGTATAGTATTTCCAAAATGAAATGGCCACTCTTGTTGAGAAGCTTAACAATACGGTAATGAGTTTATGGCATTAATCCTAAGACTCATTGCTGTAAACAGAATATAAGAGGTATTAAGGGAATAGGGGATACGCATAAAA
Organism: Liopterus haemorrhoidalis; assembly: GCA_963971575.1. Classification (NCBI taxonomy): domain Eukaryota; kingdom Metazoa; phylum Arthropoda; class Insecta; order Coleoptera; family Dytiscidae; genus Liopterus; species Liopterus haemorrhoidalis. The sequence goes on from OZ020619.1 coordinate 43,679,229, forward strand.
TTTATATTTCTTTAAAACTACATTTTTTAAATATTTTAATGTTAGTTATGTCACCTAACACAACAAAAATCACATTTTAATTAATATTATAGCCAAATTTTTTAATTAAAATATTGTAAATTTGAAATAAGCCGACCACGCCGCGAAGGTTGCCGAGTAAATACGACTGAGACTGCTGCGATTTGACGTCACAGATACAGACTAAACATAATCTTTACGTGTGTATATTGTATTGTTTTAGAGTTTTGTATTTGTTTTTAAACAATTTTTCACGCATTTATTATTAAAATAATTTATAAAATATATGTACTCACATTAAAATGGTCTTCACAAACATAAAGTTTACTTTTTTCTGAAATATAGGTTTTATTTCGCCTCAAAACTTTCAGCCACAAATTTCGCCTTTTCTGTTGTTTTTCGCCATCAGGTAATGATATAAATTATTTTTTTTAGATTTCTAATTGAACTAGTTGTGCACATCGGTACTAAACAATATTTTCGACTATGTTTCGAAGTACTGGGGCCTGGATCTTCCATATTTTATATATTTTAATATAAAATTTAATTCGGTAAACATGTATAAATTGTTTTTATAGAATTAAACTTTATTTTAATTAAAATCACTCTAACTATACATAACCCAGGCTGTACGCAGTACACTGGGTAGGCTGTACTTAGTTGGGGTATGACGTCACACGTTGTTTTCGCGCGCTACATACATTTATAATTTTTTTAAGCCTTCAAATTAAAAAAAAAATGCAAAACTGTTTTTTATGTTTATGTGCAACAAAAGGAATATAATAAAAAAAAAATAAAAATCATGCTTATCCCCTATTTTAAATTTAAATTGAATAGATATAACACTAGCTCAACTGAAGTTTATTAAAAGCCATTAAGGATATTTTCCAAATTTATAATCCTATTGTTTCTAAATTTTATGTTATTCACATAATATATAATAGTTGTTTGTTAGTTAATTTTTAACGTTCATAGCGTGCATACATTAACAACATGGCTCTTTGGCGACCATTTGATTTTGAAGAAATTCCTAATTTCTGTAGTGAAAATTCCCCTGGTGGTCCCCCTCCCCCCCCGAAACAATAGAAGTGCATTTTTTTTACTTATCAGTTAAAAAAATTACGAATTACGATTTTTTTCTGCTCATCAGTTTAAAAAATAATCTTAAATAAAATGTATTTTACATTCACTCACATAAACATTATCTGAACCGAAATAAACCGATATTTTTTTTCGGTTCAGTTCCGGTTTTCGTTCCGACAAAAATAACGGTTTTTTTCGGTTTTCGGTTCAGTTTCGGTTCGAAGCCCTGGTTTTATGTATAAAATCTTGCACCTGGTTTTATTGTTTTTATTATTTTCTATGATTTTCGATGGTAATCGGCTCCTTTACAGCCTGAACCATCACCCTGCATCTGTTCAATTTGTCAAACAGACTTTTATCCTATTTATTAGTGTTTGTTTTTTAGTGCAAGGTTTGTTTTATTGAGTATGCATATAAGATTTTATTTATTTATTTATTGTTTAATATATTGGTTTTAATATATATTCTTGTAATTTAGATGGGCTGTGTTAGGGGCAAATAGCCATCATTGCTGTGAGCCAAAAATCATAACTAACTAACCAAGTTCGAATTTATCTATACATCTATATCACTCATGCCCTTAGGGGACTCAAGCCCCCCCAAGTGTGGTTTTTACGTGTTTGTGTCAAAATATAAGTGATGAGCCCCCCCCCCCCCCAAGACCTCCAAAAACATGTGGTTGTTATGTTTGATACGTGTTGTTGTCAAAATAAAAATGAGGACTTTTTTAGGTCAATTATTTGTAGTTTAGAAGTGAGAACCTTTTTCATAATTTTGAGAATTTCGGCTTCTGACCCCCCCACAAGAAAAATACCTGGGTGCGGACTTATCAGGGCACGAATTATTCGAATGATTCTCGTACGATACCTGGAAAGATCTTGTAAAAGAACAAGATGACAATTCAGTACAAATAATCAGTATGTTGTCTATGTGGTATTTAAACCAGGGTGTTATATGAATAATCAGAGCGACGCACCTCGAAACTAGAGAGTGTATGTACGTGTATCTGTATGTGTAAGCCGCAGGCTGTCCAACTGTTGAATTAGGTGATAAATGGACCATGAAATCAAAGTGCTGTTTAATTAAACCTTATTTATATTGGTACAGGTATTTGTACGCCGTTGTAATTAAACAGATGCAGACATAAAAGACACAACAAAGAAATATTAGACAACATCAGAATATATACGATAGTACGATATTTATATAAATCAAATTGAACTTATTAAAATAAAAGCCTCAAATACTATATCAATTACGAGGTGTGTAAATTAAGTAACCGGACTGATTTAATTTTTGTTTTATTCGAATAGAATTACAATTCAATATTTTCTCCCTCAAAATAACTTCCTTGAGAAGTCACACAGCGCTGGAGACGGTTCTTCCAATCCTCATAGCAGTGATGGAACTCGAATATTGGAATAGCTTTCAGCTGGTCTGTTATGGACGTTTGAATGTTTTCGAGTGTCCCAAAATGACGTCCCTTGTGGTAATTTTTCAATCTCGGGAAGAGGAAAAAGTCACAAGGACTCAAGTCAGGCGAATAAGGAACCTGAGGAGTCACAGGAATATTTTTACTGGCCAAAATCTCGTTTATTGAAATTGCTGTGTGACAAGGCGCATTGCAGATTTTTCTCAACTCCAATTCATTGGTCAAAATCTGATGGACGGTAGTGTGAGTCAAATTCAACTCTTCTCCGATCACTCTGACTGTCAACCGACGATCTGAACACACAAGATCCCGGATTCAGTCGACATTTTCATTGGTTCTTGAAGATGAAGGCCTTCCGCTGCGTGATTCATCTTTCAATCAACTCTCTTCCTTCTGAAAATGCCTTAAACCACCAAAAAACCTGGATCCTTGACAAAACACTGTTTCCGTAGGAAGTTTTGCAAAAGTTTCCGTTGCACTGTGTCCAAGTGAAGCAAAACCTGATAGCACACCGTTGCTCGAAATAAATGCTACTCATTTTTAGAACGCACTAGAAAAAACTGTTTCACGAAAAAAATCGCTACGGACAACAAAATTACTCTAGCGAGTTCAAAACCGTACTAAAGGACTATCGTTTGTTCACCTGCCGCCCCTCCAAGGAGACGACACAGGAATATTTTTACTGATCAAAAACTATTTTATTGAAATTGCTGTGTGACATTTTTGCACAGATTTTTCTCATCCACAATTCACTGGTCAAAATCTGATGAACGCAAGCCCGAGATCCCAAACCCCCTCCCACCGGCCCCTCCCCCGAGTACGCATCTTGATATTTTACACATAATAAGCAAACTATATTTTTCGCTACAGGAAACATTTTTTATAATATTTGATCAAAAAATTGGGTATAATTATAAGTGATTATGAAATTTAACCTGTCATTAATAGATGGTTTAAGCTAACATCCCAATAACTGTATCAGTTCTAGACTCCCACATAATGAGCCTAGCCCAGAGTGCGCTCCCAAATTCATAACTGTCCGATCTTCTGATAAGTAGAATGTCTGAACATTTCATGTACAGTTATTATACATACGCACAGATCAAGGCAGGATGTGTTCCTATACTCACACTGGACACAGTTTTCTCACGATGGCCAAATAAAAAACAAATGAAAAACTAATTTAAAAGAAATCTGTCAAGTGAATTTTGAGTGGGATGTGGTGAAAGATGCAAAAACGCACAGAAAGGCACCTACAGTTTATAGCCGGTTGCGAAGGACTAAGTAGGGCCCGTAATTTGTATAAATATTTTTTACACAAATTATTTGACATAGTCAGGATTTGAACTTATGTCCATACTCTTGGTAACGCTTTAGAGCTTGCGCCCACAGGCTTACTCTATTTGTTTCGGCAACATTATTATATACAGAAATATTTAAAATTCCGGTATTAGCAACAAAAATATTTTAGAAACCTTAAATCTGTAAGACTTTACTGTAAATTTTTAGTGTTTCATAGAATATTTTTTCTACTATCGTTTGTAAAAGAGACACAATTTTATTTATATAATTTGATATTTTCATTCGTTGTGTTATTTTCATGTTTAAAAAGTTCTTATTTATTTATTTGGTGATAATAAAATTCAATCCTAGAACTTAGTTGCTGATTTTGTAAATAATTTCCAAACAAGTGCGAAAAATCAACATTTCCAGACTAGTGCGGAAGATTATATTATTATTTTTTATATTATTTATTTCACATCGGCCTATTTCTGCAACGAAGCTAATCGCCGAAGGTGCGGAAGATTCAACATTTCATCACTCTTGTGGAAAATTCAACATTTCCACACTTGTGCAGAAAATTCAACCTTTCCAGACAAGTGTGGAAAATTCAAACTTTCCAAACTAGTGCGGAAAATTCAACATTTCCAGACAAGTGCGAAAAAATCCAACTTTTCCAGACTAGTGCGGAAAATTCAACCTTTCCAGACAAGTGCGAAACATGCAACATTTCCAGACTAATGCGGAAATTTCAACATTTCCATACCAATGCGGAAAATTCAACCTTTCCAGACAAGTGTGGAAAATTCAAACTTTCCAAACTAGTGCGGAAAATTCAACATTTCCAGACAAGTGCGAAAAAATCCAACATTTTCAGACTAGTGCGGAAAATTCAACCTTTCCAGACAAGTGCGAAACATGCAGCATTTCCAGACTAGTGCGGAAATTTCAACATTTCCATACCAATGCGGAAAATTCAACATTTCAATACTAGTGCGGAAAATTCAACATTTCCATACTAGTGCGGAAGATTCAACATTTCCAGATTAGTGCAGAAAATTCAATATTTCAACACTTATGCGGAAAATTCAATATCTCCACATTTGTGCAGAATATTCAACCTTTCCAAATTAGTGCGAAAAATTCAACATTTCCAGACTAGTGCGAAAAATTCAACAATTCCAGACTAGTGCGAAAAATTCAACAATTCCAGACAAGTGCGAAAAATTCAACCTTTCCAGACTAGTGCGGAAAATTCAACCTTTCCATACTAGTGCGGAAAATTCAACATTTCCAGACTAGTGCGAAAAATTCAACAATTCCAGACAAGTGCGAAAAATTCAACATTTCCAGAAAAGTGCGAAAAATTCAACATTTCCAGACAATTGCGAAAAATTCAACCTTTCAACAACTGTGCAGAAAATTCTACCTTTCAGACTAGTGCGGAAAACTCGATATTTCCAGACAAGTGCGGAAAATTCAACATTTCCTAACTCATATGGATATTAATAATGGATTCTATGAAAGGATGCAAGTGTTTACGAAGAAAGGATTAAATAAGTGCAAGAAAAGATATGGCGTCTTCTCCTTTCATCCTGGAGCCCTGCACCTGTGCATATATTGCACCTACCTAATTTCGTCAATGGGTAGTAGAACAAGATATTAACTGTTTAAAAGAACCAAATGTGTCTTAATCTCTCATTTGAACCTAACCTTACTATCTAAACAAATCTTCTAAAAAAGTGCCATTAAATAAACATTTAATATAAAGTTGAAGCAATTACACGGTTTTGTTGTTTATATGTGACACAGTTTGAAGTGAAGTGGCAATTTTCTTATATTTAAAATAAATAACATTTTCACTCAGATGTTGTCACCCACACACCAAGTGGAGTGTGACAGTGCAGAGACAGCTGCACAGCTCGCGAGAAGACTCGCGTCTTTAGGTCAATGAAGATCACTCTATTCACGCCGTGAAAATACAAAGAATTAGTCATACATGAATGATAGAAATGGACTTTATTGGTTTATGCAAAAAGTAGTTTAGTAGCACATTAGTTATTAATCATTTTTATTACTTTCTATTTAAATAAGATCAAAATATTTTTATCAATAACATTTCCTTCTCCTCTGTGATAATACTAGCACTGTACCTGTTCTTCGCACGAGATTCAATTAAATTCAGTTGATTATAAAATAAATAATCATGTCTTATATTGATTTTAAAACTGTAGATTTACAAATACCTTCGTTGAAGAAGGATTTGTTAAGCGGGGTACACCCGTCAAAAGTATCCGCGCTTGGGTCTTACATAAGAGAGAAACTTACTGACGGATATACAGATAGATGTTGGTTGTTTAATAGAAGATTTGCAAAATATTTCGTTAAAGCGGGAATTCATCAATCATCTATAATATAATATTCCAACGTGTATCCCTGGCTGGGTGGCTGGGTGCGTTCGTGCCTCTCATCCAATAAGGTAGTAAATTATATGACGTCAAATTTGAAGCGAGATTCCGAAATGTAACGAAATATTCCGAAGTGTCACCAGCTATAACTAGACTAAAAACATTTTGATATTTTTCAGCGATAACTGAATAAATACAAATAGAAATGTTTAGGATTTCGTAGGCATAAAATAGAAACTCTAGATACTCCTATATGCTTTGACCGATATGAACAATATTTTGCAGATTTATTCTCTAAGAAACTGCGGATAAAATTACATATTGAAATGTCTAGGGTTTTGTAGGCATAAACAAGAAACTCTAGACACTCCTATATCCTATGATCGATATGAAAAATATTTTGCAGTTTATTCTCTAAGAATCTACGAATATAATTACATATAGAAATGTCTACGGTTTCGTAGGTATACCATAAACCAGAAACTCTAGATACTCCTGTATTCTTTGAACAATATGAACAATATTTTGCAGATTTATTCTGTAGATAAAGAAACTGTGGATTTAATTACATATAGAAATGTCTAGCGTTTCGTAGGCATAAACAAGAAACTCTTGATACTCCTATATGTTTTGACCGATATGAATAATATTTTGCAGATTTATTCTCTAAGAATCTACAAATATAATTACATATATAAATGTCTAGGGTTTCGTAGGCATAAACAAGAAACTCTAGATACTCCTATATGTTTTGACCGATATGAACAATATTTTGCAGATTTATTCTCTAAAAAACTGTAAATAAAATTACATATAGAAATGTCTAGGGTTTCCAAGGCATAAACAAGAAACTCTAGACACTCCTATATCCTATGATCGATAAGAAAAATATTTTGCAGATTTATTCTCTAAGAATCTACAAATATAATTACATATATAAATGTCTAGGGTTTCGTAGGTATAAACAAGAAACTCTAGATACTCCTGTATTCTTTGAACAATATGACCAATATTTTGCAGATTTATTCTCTAAGAAACTGTGGATAAAATTACATATAGAAATGTCTAGCGTTTCGTAGGCAAAGACAAGAAACTAGATACTCCTATAAGCTTTGACCGATATGAACAATATTTTGCAGATTTATTCCCCCCCCCCAGATTAATTTTCTACGTGCGCGCCTGAATTATATACAGAAATGCCTAGGGTTTCATAGGCATAAACAAGAAACTCTTATATCGTTTGACCGATATGAATGATATTTTGCAGATTTATCCCCATATAATACTGACCTACCCCAAAAAAAAACCCTTAGAATAAATTTAAGATGCCATATACCCTGTCTGTATATTGTCTTTGTTGGTCGTATGTAATTTCTAGATACCTACGACACTCCGACTTATGTGAAAGTTCATATTTCACATTTATTTTGTTCAGTTGATGCAAAACGGAAAAAGTACTTTTACAACTGTTTAAGAAGACCGTTACTTTTGTCGCTAATTAATACAAGATGTTGTCTTCATAAGATTAATGTTCCAAAAATCTTGCTCGGCCTGAAATTCCGGAATTACTAATTGCAAAAATTACATGGTTTAGATAATGTTTTACATGTAGGCTAAATGACAATTACATGCAACATAAATTCCTAAAATTAGTTTTTATTTGGCACAATATTATACAAAAAAAATGCGACTTTTGATACAGTAGATTGTATTGATCTATAGATGTGCAATTGAACTATTCTCGAAGAAGGAATTATAAAACAAATGCGGATTGACCTATCGAGGGATCGAAGGACTCTTCGGCTGACCAAACGGCCCTCAACTTTAGGTATCATATCTATATTAATAAAGCTGGAGGCTTAATCTGTTTTCAGGGTTTTGTAGGTATGACCAAAAAACCCTTATACCGTCATTTTGTCGTCTGTCTGTATGTCTGTTCGGTAAAAATTGTAGCCAAACGGCTAAACCTAGAGAGTTGAAATTTGGCATGCTTATACAACTCTTTGACCCGCACATAGGAAAAATACTAAAACATCAAATTTTTATTTTTGCAAAATAAATTATTTTGATGCGATTTTTGCCAAAAATGTGCAAAAAAAATTTTGTCCCACACCCTGTAGCCCCCAGATGGTTTAAACTAAAAATCTAAAAAAATTCTAAGTAATGTATATTGGTGTGAACCGAAATAGTACAACAGGAATTTTTGATCAGATTATGTTTTTGGAAAATAACGCATTTTTTGTGGTTTTTGGTTCACAAAGTACAAAAGTTATACCAATGTAAGACACTCACATGCATAGCGTGCGATGGCTACATGCGTTAGAGCGCTCTTAAACTGGCTGGAAAACGAAGGGTTTCGAGTTCGAGTACGGAGTAAATTTTATTTTTTCTGTTTTTTTTTGCATTTTTATTATATTGAAATTATTTTGTCAAAATTCTAGTTATATTTTGACAAATGTTGTATTTAATTTTTATGAGCGTAAATTTAATAACCAGTCTTATTATATGATTAACAGACGATAAATTATTTTAAAAATATCGTTCATTTTGCCGTGATTACTACAAAGTAAAATTTGTCCTACATACTCAGCATACCGCCTTCACTTATTATATACCTGCGAAACCCTGAAATGTGTGAATATTCACACTTCACATCAATTTTTTTTATTTTGTTTTTGACCTCATACATATTTAGTTTCCACACGTTTTAGATGATTATAAAACAATATGCACAAAATACAATTTCTGTCTGTCTGTCTATATGTCTGTTTGTCAGTCGGTCTATCTGTCGATCTGTGTGTCTGTCCAAGATTCACGCAATTTAGTACGATTATAGAAAAGAACCAGGATTCAAAAATAGGCTAATGGTATCTCAAAATTTTCCTTATAAGAGGGTGTTAATAAAATATCTCCCTCATTATTGACTTTTTGAAAAAATCTGTATAACAAAAATTGTTTATAATAAGAAAACACATTTTATTTGTTCTATGCATTCTTTCAATTGTAATATTTGATGCAGCACATTCAAGATGAAGAGTTACGGAGAGACACCTTAAAACTAATCTTTTGAAATATCTCCCTTAGTGTTATTGTTACAGCAAAAACATATATGACAAAAATTGATTATAATAAGAAAACAAATTTTATTTGTTCTATGCATTTTTTCAATTAAATAAATATTTGGGGAGTAACCGGGGGATACCTCAAAACAAAAATCTTGAAATATTTCAATTATCATTCACTTTACATTAAAAATACATATAAGAACTTATGTTTAAAACATTTCTTTTATATTCAATAAGGTGAATATGGGGGGGGGGGTAGGAAACGCTACCTATACTCTAAAATATCTCACTTATTATTTACTTAACATAGGGTGACCAATCGTCCCGCATTTTGCGGGACAGTTATAATAAATTATACTAGCCACAATTGTTAAATCGTTTAATACATTTTTGTTAGCATTTGTACTCCTTTCTTCTCATGTACGCAGAGCCGTGTTTTGGCGCCCTTAGCAAATAAAAACAAGGTTCTCACCTCCCAAAATCCAAGTGACGAGCAAAAAAAAGGTCCTCACCTCCCAAAATCCAAGTGACGAGCAAAAAAAAAAGGTCCTCACCCTGGACCTAACCTAACCTAACTTAACAGCAAAAATATATATAATAAAATTTAGATTATTTTTTGTTGAATGTAGTTTTTAATAAATATGAATATTTGGGGGGCTATGGGGAGGTTTCTTATATACTTGAAATATCTTACTTATTATTTATTTAATAGCAAAAAAAATATATGAGTAGTGGTTTAGAATGAAGAAAAAAAAAATATTTTCTGTTCAATGTAGTTTTTAATAAGATTAATAATTGGTGGCCATGGGGAGCGTTACCTATACACTTGATATATTTCAGTTATCATAAGATCATCGTTACCCAATATTTTCATTTTTTAAATTATGTAAGTTAAATATTAGAATATCGTGTAATCTTTCCATGAAAAATTCGTATCTCACAAAACTATAATTTTGGTAGCATAACGTACAGTTTTGAGAGATATATATTTTTTTCCTCCATAAAGAATATCGTGTTATTCAATATTTAACTTGCACAAGTCAAAAAATTTAAATATTGAGTTACGACGATCTTCGTAAGATGGCTCGATATGCAACTTTCAACAAATATGTATTTAACAAAAACCGTACGAAGTACAGGCATGCCAGGTAGTTGTACAATAATATTATGTACTACTCCTTGTTTTACCTTGTTTTCCGTTTTACTATGTAACTTTGGCTAGTCATTATGACAGAGGTAACAACCATGGCCGTATTATAGGCCGGCATTAAGAAATTTTTGCGCCCTCACAGACGGTCGTCACTGCGTTATTTAACTGCCCAAATTTAACGTCAAAAAACGATTCCAATAAAAAGGACTCCAACTCCGACCCCGCCAAAAAGTAACAGACTCCTCGTCTCCAATTTCCAACTCCGAATCCACAACCTAAAAAAAATCTGATACTTAAGAATTATACCTACGAAATAATCACATGATAATTTTCTTGATTTTTTGCTGTTTTTCTATTAATTCTGTGTAAAAAGTCAATTAAAACATCCAGAATTGAATAGACTGTACGTCCGTGTCTTGTTGAGATTGTTATCAAATGAACCGGTAATAAAATGAATGGATTTATGCCGTAGTGTCGCTTGTTATTTTAGCGGAGAGATAACGGGGCCACTCATTAGCGGAGCTTGGTTCGAGATCAACAGTTGATGAGCAAGTCAATCGACCACTATGTCCGATACTCACCGACAACCGACCCGACATCAACTACATCGTGTACTAAACCGCATCTAATTGAGAGATAGAAATTTGTAGAAACTTGTTATGGATAACATTCGCGACAAATCTATTTATTGGTGCAATTCTATCATTTTAATTATAGTTGCTATAGTTACATTTGCAACGGTGGGAATAGTTATTTATGTATTTAGGGAGTAAACTGAAGGTTTAATCCCGAGAATGTGTAACGAATCATTTAGCCCGCTGGAATAAAGAACCAAACTTTTACAAAACTATGGGGACCTCTATTATAAATATGAAATGTCACGGTTGGCTGATTTATTTATTTCATTTGTACTTACTCTGTATATCCCTCACATTATGAGTATCCAAGACTTGCGAGCGGATCAAGTCTGGACCCCCCTATTGGTCCGCTAGCTGGTTGCTATGATTCGTGGAAGGATTAAGGGTTGTTCAATTAAACTCAACATTTTAACTAACCTACTTTATACGATTACGGTTTAAATATTTACATGATTACACTAGACTTACAATTACGTCGATACAGCTAAATCCAAAGGAGACATTCACAAACCCTAAACACTGGACTCTTTAGCACTAATCACTAATTTGTCCACTGGACACCACAGTCCTAACTGACATCCTCTAAAACTATTTATCTCTGACATGTCTTTAGCTGGGCACTACACTAACGTTCATACGAAATTACTTGTTAATTTAACTGACTTGAGACAACACTAAATGACGCTAACCCATGGTTAACAAAGTCTCACTCTACTTAAAACACGACTTAACCTTACGACGGTTTAAAATCAACTCTTAAAGATGGTCTTAAACATACGACGGATAAAAATCAACTACTTACTTAAAACGCGACTACCCTGAAAAAGCTTACATCGCCCAACTGTTAAATGTCATTTCACGCCCCGGTCAATTGAGACGACATTTACTATCCATAAATTAAATTGTATAATCTCCCCAGATAAGTAACCAACTATACTCTATCTCCGAAAGACTGATAGTAATAAAATTTATTATTTGTAAAAAGTTATTGTATTATCACACAGAAGCGGTAAAACAAAAGCGACAAAATATGAATAGTTCGAAACGAAATATTGTTAAAAAACAACCGAGTGTGCCGCACATATTATATGGGAATACGAACTAGGGTTAAACACAATAGACCATAAAAATTTGACCCTAAAATTTTGAGGAAAAATATGGTCACAGGGGTGTGTTTAATGATATGATAAATATGGTCACAGGCGTGCGTTTAATAAAATGATAAATAGTAATATAGAAATACACAAAACCAATTTAAAAGTGTTATAATTTACTATTTCCTTTTCATGTTACATTTCAAAAGTGTCAAGTTAAAATAATAAACATGTCTACCCTTATCTTGAATGCCCTTTCTAAGAAATAGATAATTTTTTTATCATTTAACATTTTAAATATTTTACTCTAATTGAATGATTATACTGAATTTATTTATGAAATAATACCAAAATTACCTACCTTACAAAACACCCATCGCGAGAATTTCTTTGAAAAGGGGTTGCCATCGTGTTTTGGTTTTTTTTTACAAGGGTATATGTTTGAGAATTCAAATAATAAAATTTTAGAAATTTTACTTTTACAACAAGTAACGTATTTATTACAAAAATATTTTTTTAAAAGTTTATTGTACAAGGAGACTTTTGTTCAAAGTTTTTATCTAATAACTTTGACAATTCCTTGAACAACCTTTTTACCCTTTTTCTTAGAAATGCGACCAAACTGCTTATTTAAACCCCTATCTATCTGGAAAGGAGATCAGTCAGTATTCGGTCTACATAGCATTAACATCTAATTTGTTGAATTCTTAGTGGCACTATGTCGGCATTCGGTAGTGACAATTATATTATAGGTAATTCTCAAAGGATGTAGGGAATGTACTAAAATGACTACTACGTTTTTGCAAACTTATTTAATCTAGTAAGTAACAACATTTGAAATAATTTACGGAGAATAATTTTATGACTATTTTAGTACAGAAATTTATGTAGCATATAATTGTTCATAAACCACGCAAAACAATATTTTATTGTAACTTAACACCGTTAACAATAATAATAATCAGGGTCGGCCCGTGGTTTTGTAAGGCCTGAGGCAAGACATTAAAATTGAGGCCCTTTAAGATTTATCCAGTGATTTAAGGCAGTGGTCTCCAAAGACGGGTGCGCGGGTCAATACTTAAGAGCAGGGCCGCCGGGAGGTCTTATGGGGCCCCGGGGAAAAACTTTCTTTGCGGGCCCCGAGTAATGATCAATTCTATACATCTATACCCAGGGCCGTCAAGAGGGTGAAAACTAATTCTTTCTGCTCGCACTCTGGACCATATACAAATGAAGCGGGAATTTTTATTATAATACAGGTGAAAATACAACTGATGCCCTAAAAAAAAAAGGTCCTCATTTCCAAAATACAAGTGAGTGACGACCACGCGCCCCTTGCACTTGCCTCGGTGCCAGGCCATTCCTACGGCTTCTCCCAGAACACTGGAGCCCCAAGAAACCCGGAGCCCCGGGAATTTTCCCCGACTACCCTCCTCTCTTGTCGGGCCTGCTTAAAGGGTATGTTAAGAAAATGTTAACCAGTAAACTACAAAGAGAAAACGAGAAGAAACAAATGGAATCCATAGTTTATTTAGTCTAGAAAAAAATTAGGGCTTTAATCGTTTAATGCGTTTTGAGATTATGACAATTTTTATAATGGCACAATATAGATTATATGTGAAAATTGTGAATTAAAAAAATCACAACTCAAAAATTGGTTAGAGAAAACGAGTTGAGGTTAGAAATTTTCGATTCCTCGTAGTTAATTTAATTTAGAAAAAATTTGGGGCTTTAATCGTTTTACGCGTTTTGAGATTACGGCAATTTTTTTAATGACATAATTTACATTATAGTTGAAGGTAATGGGATTCGGACCAGTCAGAAAATAAAAACAAATTTATTAACTTCGCTAACGTTTCGATTTTAATTTAAATCTTCATCAGAGCTACAAAGATATATAGAAATATAGAATTATTAAATTGGTAAGTTTACATGTATAAAATTATGATAGTGTTCAAATTTAACAAGTCAAGTAGTTAAAATAAGCATTACAAAATTGTATGCATTTAAAATATAACATAAAATAATTATTAAAACATATCAAATATGAGTTAAAGAATAAAAAACAATGTTAAATTTACAATACCTTAGTTAATAGTCACGATATAAAATAACAATTTAATAATTCTATATTTCTATATATCTTTGTAGCTCTGATGAAGATTTAAATTAAAATCGAAACGATAGCGACCTGCGGTTGGAATTTTTGGATTTTCCATACTTTATTTAGTTTAGAAAAAAATTAGGGCTTTAATCTTTTAATTGGTTTTGAGATTATGACAGTTTTTTTAATGGCATAATTTACATTTTTTTGTGAAAATTGTGAATTAAAAAAAAAATCTTAACTCAAAAACGGTTAGAGAAAACGACCTGCGGTTAGAATTTTTGGATTCTTCATAGTTTATTTAGTCTAGAAAAAATTTGAGGCCTTATTCGTCTCGCGTATTTTAAAATTATGACAATTTTAATATGGCGTGATTTATAGAAATTTTCATTTTTGCATGGACGTATCTCAAAAACGAAATGAGATAAAGACCTGCGGTTGCAATTTTTGAAATCCCGAGGTCCTAATTGACTTGTAACCAAATTTTGAAACTAAAAAAATTTTTTGAAAATTTTTCATTTTTTTAATTTTTTTTTGGAATTTTGATAAATCCTAACTAAAAAATGGATAGGGATAGAAATCTGCGGTTTGAAGTTTTGAAATTCACCTACATTGTTTAGTCTAAAAAAAAATTTGGGCTTTAATAAACCAATTATTAAGTTTTGTATGGGCAGTAATCCAAAACCCTTGAAAATGGCAAAAAATCGAAAAAATCGTAAGGGGTACCCCTTAAGAAAATCGTGTTTTTTAAGCAAAACATTTTTGCCTCCGATTTTATTGAAAATTGGTACAAATATGTATTTTTGGTCATAGATCAATAAAATTTGGTCCATTTTGAAGTTTGGGCAAAAGTTTTGGAATTATAGGCAAAAAACTGACACACATGGGCTCTGACTCTAAAACTAGGAAAGCATGAATTTTTTTAATATTTTTTTCATAATCTTCACTCCAAAATTAGCTTAAAACTATATTTTGGCTAAAATCGGAGTCAAAATTTTTTTGAACAAAATATCAATTTTTTTTTTTTTTTGGAAAATTAGTATACTTATACAATTTTAGCATTAGATTATAATCATAACACTCACTCCAAAATTAGCTTGAAACTATATTTTGGCTAAAATCGGAGTCAACATTTTTTTGACCAAAATATCAATTTATTTATTTTTTTTTGGAAAATTAGTATACTTATACAATTTTAGCATTAGATTATAATCATAACACTCACTCCAAAATTAGCTTGAAACTATATTTTGGCTAAAATCGGAGTCAAAATTTTTTTGTCCAAAATATAAAAAAAAATTATTTATTTTTTTTTTTGTTTTTCTTTTGGAAAATTAGTGTATTTTTTAGCATTAGATCACAAATTGCCAAAACACCTTTTCGGTTGAATGTTACAAAAACGTAATTCGTACTTATCTTCGTTATTAATCATTATTCATATCTTTATAAATCTCAAAAAAATCAAAATTGGTATGATTACAATAAGTCCCTCCTTATATGTAACGTTTGATAAAAAAACTTGTTCAAATTTTTTTCTCCGTCTCATATTTCACAACTTGAAGACAACAAAATTACATTAAAATCTTTTTTAAAAATTGCCCAATCTTAATAAATACAGTTCTTCTCTTATGACGTTGATAACAGTTGTTGTGTCCAATCTATCATGTTACGACAGAACACACCTATACCAGGTATCTGCGACCACCGAGTTCACTCAGAAACACACCCATTGTTAGATGTTGATGGACGCAATTAGGTTACATTAGCTACTCACAAGGACAATTCTAACACAAAAATTTAACATCGCCTTAAGCAGATTTACAATATTTACTATTAATAATGACTATATTGTTTAATTTATAATATTATAATCAAATCGACTGTTGGAGTTGTGGAACAGACATAAGAGAAGCAGAGAGGAAGAGAAACGGAGGAACAAATATAGAAGAAAACTAAAAAAATTGATGTGAAGTGTGAATTTTCACACATTTCTGGGTTTCGCAGGTATTTAGTAACTGAATGATGATTATTTGGGATGCCAAAACTAATTTTATGTCAAAATATTTTTTTATGAATTTTAATTCGAATGCCTAATACCATTATTTAAGTTTCTAAATATGTGCAGTATTTTTTTTATATAGCAAGGTTCATTAAGATTTTGAAAATAGCGCCTATGGCTTCCATTGGTTGCTTAAATCATAAGCCCCGATCTCTGATTTCGTCAAACATAGAATTAAATTTCAAGACTTGCCACTGATTATTAAATTTACGCTTTTAAAAATTAAATGCAACATTTACCAAAATATAACTAGAATTTTGACAAAATAATTTAAACAAAATAAAAAAGCAAAAAAAAAAAAACAAAAAATAAAATTAACAGGAATCGAACTCTAGTTTGCAAATCACAAATAAACGACTAAACGCACAACGCTACTAGAGCTTACTTATCTGGTGTGTTACATAGCAAATTAAATATTTAACATATTTTAGTTAAAAACACAAAAAATGCGTTATTTTCTGAAAACATTATCTGATCAAAAATTCCTGTTGTACTATTCCGGTTCACACCAATGTACATTAATTAGAATTTTTTTCAGATTTTAGTTTAAACCATCTGGGCTACAGGGTGTGGGACAAAAATTTTTTTGCACAATTTTGACAAAAATCGCATTAAAATAATTTATTTTGCAAAAACTTTGATCGTTAATCCACGTACTAAGGGCTTTCATTTGATACACTACTCAGAATTTAAATTTTTTTTTTTTTTTTTCGATGAGCACATATTTGTTTATATTTTTAGTGGGATATGTTTTTTTAGATGTTTTAGTATTTTTCCTACGTGCGGGTCAAAGAGTTGTATAAGCATGCCAAATGTCAACTCTCTAGGTTTATCCGCTTGGCTACAATTTTTACCGAACAGGCAGACAAAATGACGGTATAAGGGTTTTTTGGTCATACAAAACCCTAAAAATAGGTATTTGTGAAATAAGTAAATCTAAAGGAAGAGGCTCTAAAATAAAGGACTGTCCTCTATACCAGCGGTTCTTAACTTTTTTATACTCGGGATCCCCCAACTAGCCTAAAATATTTTCCGGATCCCCAAGAAAAATTTTTAAATAATATTTTAAACGTTCTTAATAATTTATTGTGTAATAATTAAGTTTATTGTCATTTTAAAAGTAAAAACTGGTTGTAAATTGTATTGGATTGTTATTTATTTATTTTTGGATTGATTTTTTTATTTTCTGTAATGGTTAATATCCTGAACGCCGCAAGGCCTAGGGAATAAAGAATATATATAAGTAAAAACTGGTAAAAATTAAATTTTTTCTTTTAATTCGGGACCTCCAGGTTAAGAACCACTGCTTTATACGTATGGGTCACCGTAACTATAATTCATCAAGTTTGATAATTCTGCAAGTCATTTTGAAAACTATTGAAGATTTATTATTAGCTGTAAAGAATCTCTAAAGTTATTTTAAAGGTATTTAAAGTAACTATCTATTAAAAAATTTAATCGACACTTTAATAATAGTGAATAGTTAATTTACGGGTATGATAATGATCTCATCAAAGTAAGTAGCCCCAGAAGTAAGTGGCCCCCACACATGACAGTCGCCAGTGAAAGTGTTTAGAACAATAGTTGTGGCTTCCCACGGACTGTCTAGAGGTGAATTCTACGGTGACAATTGTCCCTCTTGTGAAACGGCAGCACTGCCAGCACTGCCAGCACTAGCCTAACCTACTTTATAACTATTAACAATTGTGCGAATATAAACATAAACACACCTCGGCTCCACCACAGATGCAGCTCAAGATTTATATGCTAAATATCTTTTGTTATGGAAAGTAACTAGCAATGAAAATAAATCTCTTGTGGATACCACGTTTTACCAACAATTAAATTATACTCAATTTCAAGAACTTCTATGTTAATGTTTTCTAGCTAGAGGAAATTGCATGGATCTTGCTATGAGCAAGCAAAATGCAATTTGTAAAAGTTACATATTAAAAATGGAGAAGAAAATGCGACGGAATGGGCGTTCCAATCAAGAACGAATTAACTCACTAAAGGAAACAGCAGAAGGGCTAGTGATCAACACAGAAAAGACGAAGTACTTCAGGGCATCAAGAACACCTCAAAACGGATGCCCACCACCAATCACAGAATTGCAAATAGAATCCGTAATACGCTTTCAGATAAAATCTGTAAAAAGTTACTGTGTAGTAACCTTACGACAAGATAAAATATTATAAAAAGTATAATGACTTTCATTCATGATAGTAACTGACCTTGCTCATAGTGATAAATTGAGTTACTATGATCATAGTAACTGAGCTACAGAATTGGTGTGTTTAAATACCTCAGAAGCCTTAGTGAACAGCAACAGCAATACCACGGAAGAAATAACTCTAAGAATTCTTTTTGCGAACAAAGCCTACTATGCGCTGAACAGTCTGCTCAGATCGCGCTTGATATCCTGGCACACAATAATAAGATTATATAAGACCCTTCTTCGACCCATAATCACATATGGAAGTCAATTTTGGACACTTATACACGAACAAGAACGCCGGCTGAAAATCTTTGAACGCAAATTTCTACGGAAAATGTTCGGTTCTGTCCAAGAGGATGGAATATGGAAAATCCGAAGAAATGATAAGCTGGGCGACCTTTGTAATAAACCGGATGTGATTGGCTTTATAAAAAGTTCCAGAACACGTTGGATCGGACACGTCACCAGAATGCCCAACAACATACCAGGCAGAAGATTATTCGATAGGCACAAACAGACCAAGAGGAAGACTTCGAATGAGATGGGTGGACAATGTGCACAAAGACCTGCCAAGAATCGATGCCCATAATTGGAAAAGATTGGCGCGTGACTGCTGAAAAGTTTGTGGATGCGGCAAAAACCCTCTAAGGATTGTAAAAGCCAATTGATTGATTGATTGAATCAAGAACGAATATATATATACCATTGATGTCCAACCGAAATCGTTTACTGGGCCCAAAAAAATCTTATTGGTCGATTGGGGGCTGCACATATAAACAGGATAAATTAATCACACTACTATATTTAATATCCTTTAATGATATCATCAATAAAATTAATAATCAAGCTTCAAATTAAATTTTAATCTGAAACTTGTTTTTTCTATTTTATTTGCTAATTTTTTATATCAACTGGCAATTTAGTAGACGCGCAACGTAATTGATTCTTCATATTTTTATTTGTGAGCCTGTTTCGATTCTTCGATTTAACGATTTTAAGTTTCGAAAAGAAAGATTCAGACATAGGTAGTTACTATTGCATCTGTAATACACATTGCTAGTTGTTTCAGGTTGGGAAATTTATCGTCTAGAAAGAAACATTTTAAACATTTAAGAAGGACCAAAGTAAAACTTCAATTGGGCCCCGAAGAAATAAACTTTAGTAAAACAAAGTACGTATCAACAGATGAAGAAATTCATGACTTAGAAATCCAGAAAAGAACGTGATAGATTCAAATATCTTGGATGCACGATCTCAAAACATGAATCGACGAAACAAAAAATAAAAAGCCAACTGGTACAAAGAAGAACATCTAAACAGCTAAACCCAGTTCTCTGAAACAGAAAACTGACAAAAAGGATAAAAAATATACACAAAACTATAGTACAAAGAATTATGACATACAGAGCAGAGAACTGGGTTATGAACAAGAGGATTTGAAATAAAATCACGGCTACGGAAATGGAATACTGGAGATGAAAGAATGAATAGAATTAGAAATGAAGAAATAAAAAGAAGAATTGATGAAGAAAAGAACATTTTGACATACATAGAAGAAAATAAACTCATCTGGTACGGCCATGTTAGGACAGCAAATGAAGAAAGATGGATAAATAGATAGACTGGAGCCTAATAGGACGAAGAAAGAGAGGTAGACCAAGACGATCGTGACAGGATGAAGTAGATGAGACTATGGAGAAGAGTGGACTGAAAGATAGAGAATGGGAAGATAAAAATAATTGAAAATTCTGGCTGAAAAGAGAATAAGACCACATGGTAAGAAACGCTTTTGACATATAAGAACATAAAACAGGACCTGGGCGTTGAAATACAACATGGATTACAAGGATCATGAAGATATTAAGACTCTGATTAGGTAACATCGACACAAAAGACCAAAGAATGAGGAAGCTATGAACTAGAATAGCCACCAAATAACATAACCGGTGAATTTGGCTGAAAGAAGGAAAACGGTTGACGCAGTGTCAACCGCAAAAAAACCCTTGCGTTGCTAGGTAGTTTTGTGTTTTATATCGTGTTTTAGCTTACATTTAGTTTTAAACTTTTGTGCAACCGGGCATTAAAGTTCTCTGTCAGTATTTTTTTCAAAGAAATTTTAATATTGACGTTTAAAAATGTTGCTTAAACTAATAACCAACAAAAATTTTATCGCAGCAATATATCACGCACTTAATCTGAAATAAAAAAAATCCACTTCTACCAACTGTCTATAATTTCATAAAATTTCCCCATAAATCACTCAATTTAAAACAATTTTACCACATCAACAAAGTTAAAAAAGCAGTAAAAACGCGTTCTTGAACCTGGATTGTTATGTTGCAATGCGGAGCCTCTGGGGTTTTGGATTTCGGGTGGGCCGAACTTCCACTTTCACTAACACATAATGTCGTAACATACATCGGTCATCGTACCAACACTCCACACAATTTTACCAAACTGGAATGTTAAACACGTGCTATTAGATTGGATGATTGAGGGTTATTTTCATTGCTCAAGTTGGCACCGCAATTATATACACTAAATATATACAAGAGATATAGTAACCATTCAACTAAATAGAAACCAATGGATAAAAACTTGCAAAAATCATGACATATGACTTGGCGCTGAGAAAGCAATTAGCAAAGTTCTATGTCAGTGTTTCCCAAAGGGTGTGCTGCAGCATATTAGTGTGACACAAATTCTTAAAAAAAAACTAGCGTCGTGATTATTTTAACATCATTGTCCGAATATACGTACAATACCATTAATAAGAATAAAGTACACGAAGAATCTTTTTATAACGAATTGAAATTGACATATTCTGAATACAGGGGAGTCTGCATTCAAAATGTCTTCTTCTATAACTACGTAGGTGTGCCGTGAAATTCTTCTTCTTTGAAAAATATACGAGGTGTGTAAATTAAGTAACCGGACTGATTTTAAAAATGTTTTTTATTCGAATAGAATTACAATTCAATATTGTCTCCCTCAAAATAACTTCCTTGGAAAGCCACACAGCGCTGGAGAAGGTTCTTCCAATCCTCATAGCAGTGCTGGAACTCGGATACTGGAATAACTTTCAGCTGGTCGGTTACAAACGTTTGAATGTTCTAGAGTGTCCCAAAATGACGTCCCTTGAGGTGATTTTTCAATCTTGGGAAGAGGAAAAAGTCACAAGGACTCAAGTCAGGCGAATAAGGAGGCTGAGGAGCCACAGGAAAGTTTTTATTCGCAAAAAACTCGTTTATGGAAATTGCTGTGTGACAAGGCGCATTGAAGATTTTTATCATTCCCAATTCATTGGTCAAAATCTGATGAACTAGGTAGTGTGAGTCAAATTCAACTCTTCTCCGATCATTCTGACTGTCAACCGACGATCTGAACGCACAAGATCCCGGATTCTGTCGACATTTTCATCGGTTCTTGAAGATAAAGGCCTTCCTCTGCGTGATTCATCTTCAATCAACTCTCTTCTGAAAATGCCTTAAACCACCAAAAAACCTAGGTCCTTGACGAAACACTGTCTCCGTAGGTCAGCTGGAGTTTTGCAAAAGTTTCCGTTACTGTGCCCAAGTCTGAAGCAAAACCTGAGAGCACACCGTTGCTCGAAATGAATGTCACTCATTTTTAGAACGCACTAGAAAAAACTGTTTCACGTAAACAATCGCTACGGACAACAAAATTACTCTAGCGAGTTCAAAATCGTACTGAAGGTATATCACATGTTCATCAGCCGCCACTCCAAGTCCCGCGGCCCTAATGTTGCCAGATCAAACGCTATGTTGCCAGTCCGGTTACTTAATTTACACACGTAGCAAAAATGTAAATTTTTCGGTTTTTAATTTTTGCTCATAACTTCCAAAATTAAAATATTAAGTGATTTTGGTGTGCAGCTTCTTCAGGCACTTTTTCATAGTGAATTTACAGAGATTCTCAATTTTTTTTATCGCCTACCGGTTTCAATTTTTCGGGATCGCAGTCAGTATTTTTTTTTCCGAAATTTTTTCATTTCAAGGAAATACATTATAATTCTTCTTTTAACTAAAGGAAGTCTTTTCAAATTGTTTAAATGTTTAGCTAATTGTATTTTAATTTAATGTCATTATCATTATTTTATTATTAGGTAATTTATGAATAAAAAGGAAGGTGTAAATGTGGAAAGGAAGAAGGAAATATTTAAGTAAAGGTTTAAATACTTTTTTAAATGTTTTCTGTACATTTTCGTAATAAATTCACTTAGCATCTAATTGCTGGCTTATCGGTGTAACACATGTTGAGTTAGCACTGGTTAGCAAATAACATTAAAGAAAACGTTACAAATTGTACCAGGTGTAAAGGTGTGTGCGTGTGGAACTGTGCGTGCTTAACGATGACCAACACACATAAAGCCCACGAACAAACTAATCAAAGAAAACGAACATATCTTAACTATGTAGATGGTTTGATAACAACATTTGGACAATAATTTAAAACAAATTGGGCTTACACTCGAGAACGTAAACAAGGATGACTACTGTATACTTTCAGATAACGTCCTATTTTACAACAGAATTTTTTATAAATAATAAATTGCATTATAATTATGAGCATTAAATATATTTAAATATCAAAAAACAATGCACAATCTTCTTGTTTCCTGCCTGAGTAAAAAGTTAAACGTGCAATTTTTTTAAAAATACTAAAATGCTTTTCCTTTCAATAATCTTTAAGATAATTGAATGTTTTTTCTCGCTGTCTTCGAAGGAAATAATAGAAAACGGATGAGATTCTGATCTGTATCTCTTAATATAATAAGCTATTGTAGGTAATATAATTTGATATGGAAATTCAAACATCAGGAACAATCTACAACAGTAGTCCTCAAACATTAGGATCAAATTTTCATAGTAATTTTTAAGAAAATCATGAAATAGTGCAATTTGGGTTGGTTGCATCATTGGACCTTTTTTGAAGATGCTAAACGACCAAAGTACAATCAAACACTATGTATTTTGACGTAGAACACGTCTTTTTCTGCAGCTGGAAACATAAGGAACATAGTGGAAACATAATTAGGATTTCAAACGTTAACTGCTCCTCCTTAGTTGGGTTTTACACGGTTCAATTTATTGATCAATAAATTGAAAAAGTTGACCTTCAATTTATTGATGTGTCTAAAGCAGGGGTACTCAACCTTTTCATACCTACCGCCCACTTTAGCATCTCTATTGGTAGAAAAATTTTCATACCGCCCACCTGTTGTATAATAATAATAACTTACCAAATACTTTCGCAAAATTTAGCTGCAAAAATCTTTATAAAGCAACTTACTGCATCATCTCAAAAAATTTCCATTTTAATGTTTTTAAAAAGTCAATTAAATTTAAAAAAAAAAACGGAAAGTAGCCAGCAGTATTTTTTTGTTGATATAGCAAGGTTCATTAAGATTTTGAAAATTGCGCCTATGGCTTCCATTGGTTATTTTAAATCATTCCGCCATTCTGATTTCGTATACATTCAAACATAGAATTAAATTATAATTTCAACACTTCCCACTGGTTATTAAATTTACGCTTTTAAAAATTAAATGCAACATTAGCCAAAATATAACTAGAATTTTGACAAAATAATTTAAACAGAATAAAAATGCAAAAAAATACAGAAAAAATAAAATTGACAGAAAACGAACCGTGGTTTACAACCTGGTAAGCGAGAACGCTAACTATTAGACTACATACGTTTACTCGTTTATTGTATTACATAGCGAATTAAATATTTTACATATTTTTGTTAAAAATACAAAAAATGCGTTACTTTCCGAAAATATAATCTAATCAAAAATTCCTGTTGTACTATTCTGGTTAACACCAATGTACATTACTTAGAATATTTTCAGATTTTTAGTTAAAACCATCTGGGGTACAGGGTGTGGGACAATTTTTTTTTGCACAATTTTGGCAAAAATATCGTTAATCCACGTACTAAGGGCTTTCATTTGATATCCTATTCAGAATTTAAAAAAAAATTTTTTTTTTCGATGAGCACTTATTTGTTTATATTTTTATGGGGATATGTTTTTTAGATGTTTTAGTATTTTTCCAATGTGCGGGTCAAAGAGTTGTATAAGCATGCCAAATTTCAACTCTCTAGGTTTAGCAGTTTGGCTACAATTTTTACCGAATAGACAGACAGACAGATAGACAGACGACAAAATGACGGTATAAGGGTTTTTTGGTCATACCTACAAAACCCTAAAAATGATTTAACTTCGAATTGTCTCCACATTTCCAATGAAAATATGTAAAATAATGTAACATGGGTGTTGGATAAAAGAAGACAATATTCTGGACAAAATGAGGGGCCATTCAGTGGCACTGGACGAGCATGGTGTTGGAGAGAGCGTTGTAAAGTTACATGTAATAATATCAATTTTACCTAATTTAATTGTTCTCTCGAAGAAGTTCCCAAATTTTTTCTTATTAGGATGTCTATAACACAGTTTGAACAGCACTTTTGTAAATCAATTAGACTAAAGAATTTTTTACATGAAAGTTTTCTCCACGCTTGCTTAGAGTTGGTTATTCATCATTATTTATTACTTCGATTTGCATGCCTAGATGATAAGGAAGAATTAATTATTTTATTATTTAAATAAATAGAAATTTTTATGTATTTCTATAAAATATAGGAAGATTATTGTTGCTATTGTAACATAAATACACATTTACCCCCTCCAAGTAAAAAATAAATTAATATCCCCCCTATTTTCTCCACCGTGAAAACATCTATGATATTTAAAAATTTGTTAACCCTTTGATCTGCATGTTTTTATCGATGTATTTCCCATGCTGGTTGCCGATGTATTTTTTGCTGTCAATGATGGATGAGGTGTGATGTGCGACTGATGTCAGAGGTCACGTGGGGCAGCGAGAACACCTCACAGATACAGTTAAGGGGAGAGTCACTCTAGTAAATATGCAATCGCATATAATAATTGACCAACGGTATGAAGCTTTATATAGATATTGTAACGGACGATGGAGTAGAGGTCATTTAAGAATAGGTCGTTAGGTAAAAGGTAATTAGGGATATTTTTTTAATGGGTTCACTAGTCTTGGCTTCGGGATTTGATAGACGAAGAACAGAGCTGTCTAAATTTATTTTCTTGGAAACTGTGAAACGGCTTATTTTTCATTCATGCAAGTCCTTTGCTTCTCTCTGGAGCAAAGCACTTTAACAACGGCGTAACTGCAAAGCTTTAGACTCTAAGGCAAAAAAAAAAATTGGTTCCACCTATACAGGGTGTTATATTTTAGTGGACCCAGCAAATATCTCGCTTATTTATTAAGTTAGTAATTTATTTCATATAACACGATTTATACAGCAACCTGTAAGCTACTTGATGACGGATGTACATTCATGATACCACTTCCGGTTTATTAGTAATTAATATCAACTTTGAAATTTCAAACGGAACATACTACATTTTTTTACAAATTTGAAAAGTACATCAAATTTGCTTTACAGTAATGTAAAATAATCCATATGTTACATTATTAAAAAGTAAAATGGGCACTTTTTTATACACCTAGTCGAAAAAAGAATAGTGAGCCATGACTAAAAATTAACATTTTGTCGTGATTACTGCAAAGCAAAATTTGTCCTACACACTCAGCATGCCGCCTTCACTTATTATTATACGTGCGAAACCCTGAAATGTGTGAAAATTCATACTTCAATTTTGTAACTTTATTAAACAAGATTTCAACACAGACTGGACATAAAACAATAAAATTATATGTGTTTATATCAAAACTCTTTTTTAAATTGGTAACTCGATATCGCTATTTTTATTCATATTAGCGCGATTTTTTTTTTGTTTTTTAGCGCTCTACCGTTGGTAATAGATCTATTATAAATACGATCTTTCACATTCAAAAAAACCTTCAAATATTTTAGAATGTAATTAAAACAAGGAAACAATTTTTTAAATTAAATATGTCTTAACAATGAAAGTAATATAAAAATAATTTACTCTCAATTATTTCATAAAACAATACCATCTTCCTGATTTGAAATGAATTTTTTACATTATATAAGTTGACTTATTGTTAATTATAATTTATAATAATGAAAAGGAAAAATATTTAACATATAAAAGAAGATTCGCATGTTAGCAAGTACTATATGTGGAATAACATGGGAATAAAATGCCATTCGGTTTCACTTTAGTTTATTGTAAAAAAGTTTTTTCCCATGAGAGAAACATTGACATTATGGTTACCTCGATTTGACTCAATGTCCAAACTAATAGATGATTACTAACAATTTTGCCAGTAAAAACACTAAGGCCCGGTCTTTCCACCTTCAGATAAAGTTCCAGGTAACTATCTGACAGATAAGGTTATTGTAACTTCATCTGCTGAATAAATGTCAATACCAGTCAGTGAATCCAATACGTCAGTCTCATTATACGTTAGATAACTATCCGATAGATACATTTGTATAGAAAGAAGGGATGACATTTACTCAGCAGATGAAGTTACAAATAACCTTATCTGTCAGATAGTTACCTGGAACTTTATCTGAAGGTGGAAAAACCGGGCCTAAAAACAGTATTTTATTCAACAAGTAGAGCCATAGCAATGCCCTGGCATCGGGGCAAGTGCCACGGACGCGAGTCCTGATGAGGGGCGCCATCGTGTGTTTTTGTTTTTCCTCTTTAGTTTTGGTCATTACTTGTATTTCAGATGTGAGGTATTTTTTTTTTTGTCATCACTTGTATTTTCACCTATCTATTAAAATAAAAACTATGCCCTCCTTAAATAAAATGAAAAAAGTAGATGTAAAGGGCGCTATTTTAAGTTAATTTAATTTATTTGCAAAAACATTGCTTCAGCTCTGGGTGTTCAATCCCATATCTTTCTTACCATTCTGTTTTTTCTTATCCTGATCACGTGCCCTATCTACAGTAATCGTCTACCTCTCAGTTATTGTGTGATACTCAGAATTGAAAACAGTCTTTAAATTACATAAAAATAATAATAGAAGTATATTATTCATAATTTGAGTCGTTGGGGATTTTTTTCCTTGAACATTTCATATATAAAAGTTTTAGTATTGAATTAAGATTTTCTTGGCGCGTAACTTTGTTCCCATAACTCAAATGAAAGTAATATAATAAGATAATATAGCATAATTTGCATGTCGATTCAGTAACTAGGCGAATGTAAAGAAAGAACTGTTCCAGTTCCTGCAGGGAATGTTTTGAATAAAAAAAAAAAACTAGCGTTTAATCACATAGATTCATTCAGCGTGTAAATATTTTACAGCTATCGCTTCGTTTCGCTTCGTCAACAATATCCATTGATAGCATTTCCATCTGTGTTATTTAAATTTATAAATATTACAATAATTGAATAATAACATGTCTGCTTTTCTATTAAGATCACGCAAAATATCAGTGGTCGACGATTTAATTTTCAGCACTGACCAAATTCCGTGACAATGTTGATAGAGAAGCACCTGTCTATAGAGCCGTTCCTGGCGGGAGTAAAAAGATGGCTTGCACCAAACTGTTCGTGTTGTGGCAAATAACTTGTATGGACTTGAATTTAACCAAATATTCAGTTTTAAGGAAATATTACTTATGGCGGGTTGCTAACGTAAAGCGTGTTCTACATTATACTTTATTCATCAATTTTCTAAACTTTTTTCTTTGAACTAGAAGTTGTCAAAGTTTTAATAAAATTTATTTTTCAATTTTTTGGTAGAGAATGAAATTCTTACACGTGTTTCAGTTCATTTAAAGTACCAACATAAAAATATTATTCATATCTTGTCAAGTGTTTATAACCTAGCTATTAGATTTGTAAAATTACTGATTTACGTACAAAACACAATTTATATATTCGCTTATTCAAACCAATGATCAACAAAACACTATTAAACACGTGGTAATACAAAATATTTACAAGCGTAATTTTAATGTTGGTACTATTGTTAAAACTGTCTACTACGCATGCACCGAGTTCCAAGTTGGATGTGTTTTCAAGAATAGTTGGATCAAATCTAGTTTTGAATAAAGTTGACCTTGACTACATACCGTGTTCTACACTGTACAATTTCACTGATTTATTTCTAGTACAAGTTCTAGTCAAAGAAATAAGTATGAAAATTTGATGAGAATTGTATAATGTAGAACACGCTTAAGAGTTTTCTCTAACTCAAGTTAAAATCATTTGTTTTTATATGTTACAACATACAAAAACAAACGATTTTAACTCGAGTTAGGAATAATTCTTACTTTAGCATCGGCCATTGCTTCTACAAAATCCTTAATTACTTTGGAGTACATAATAGACAATGAATTAATATCTTCATTTCCTAATTTTTCTGTAGCTTTGAGATTTTTTTACACTCTGTCTGTAATAAAGTCTGTTATTAGTTAAAGGTATATTACATCTTTAACCTTATTTGAAATAATAATTAGGTCATCTGTATACCCTAAATTCTTGTGGTACCCATTCAGCTGTAGACCACAGTGGTTGGTATCTTGGGATTTTCGTAACACCATCTCCAGCACAAGATTAAACAGCAAAGGTGAGGTGGTATCTCCTTGTTTGACTCCAGTATGAATTTCAAAAAGCTGTGCCAAAAGATTTCCTACTTTCACGCTGCTTATGGATCCCGACACACACACCATTGTCATCTCTTGATAACTTTGCTAGGGATACCAAATTCATCCATGATGTCCCAGAGTTTGTCACTAGTAATGCTGTCAAAGGCTTTCCTGAAATCAATAAAAAAATTATGAACGTCGGTGTTATGTTCCCAACATTTTTCAAGAATTTGTCTTAATGAAAAAAATTGATCAGTTATCGATCTGCTAGATCTAAAACAAGCCTGGTAGTTACCAATAAGTTCTTCTGCGTATGGTGCAAATTGATGCAAAACAATATTCAAGACGATCTTCTATGGGGTACATAGAAGTGAGATTCCTCGTAATTTCCACAGTCCAGTTTATCTCCTTTCTTATGGATTATGGATCGGGTATAATATAGCTAAAGGGTGATCCAATTTGGACTCTAGGATTTGTTTTTTGGATAAAACACAACATATTGGAAAAACCGAATTTTATTGTTATTAGCGTAAAGTACATACTTGGTAATTATTTATGAAATATGATGTCGGCCAAGACTCCGCTGACATGATATCATTCTTTTAGCGAAGTTTTCCGTAATCGTTTCCAATAAATGCCGTTCGATTTCAGCAATTGCACGTCTGATGTTCTCTTTTAGTTCTGAAATCGTAGCAGGCTTGTTGACATAGACCCATTCCTTCAAATAGCCCCAGAGAAAAAAGTCTAATGGGGTTAAATCGCAAGACCTCGCTGGCCAATTGATGTCGCCTGTCTGAGAGACAACATGACCAGGAAATTTGGTTTGAAGTAAAGTGAGTGTTTCACATGCTGTGTGACATGTGGCTCCATCCTGTTGAAACCACATGTCATTTAAGTTCAAATCGTTGGTTTCATTGAAAAAGTTGTTTAGCATCTCCCGATAGCATACATCATTGACAGTAACAGCGTTACCAGCTTCGTCCTCAAAAAAGTACGGGCCAATGATTCCTCCAGCCCATAATACACACCAAACAGTGTATTTTTGTGGATGCATTGATTTTTCTTGAATAGCATGTGGATTTTCACTACCACAGATGCGACAAATTTGGTGATTAACAAACCCATTCAAAAGAAAATGAGTTCCATCGCTCCTTTAACTAACGTAATCGTAACTGATCGCCTGTTTTCATAATAAATTTGCAAGATATTTGTGCGTTACTGCACAGTATACGGCGCCATGATGAATTTGCAATGTGTTTAGATACCAACTGTAAAAATGCAAACTTCCAACATTCACTGAACGATAATGGCGCGCAATTTAAATCCCGGAGTCCAATTTGGATCAGCCCTCGGGAAGCTATATCTATATTAATAAAATTGGAAGATATATGTGTATCTTTATTTTCTAGGCCTCGTATTTGGTTTATATACTTTTCATATATCAGTGTCAGTAGTGGTGTCAGTAGAGGGATAACAATATTATTTTCATTGCTAATTTTACAAATTTTTAATAAATACTTGTAAATCCATTAATTTTTTATTGGTAATTGGTTATTTTAACAATTTTACATTCTTAAAATAATTCCTCCTTGTTATTTCTTTAAATATATTTGATTATTTAAACATTTTCCAATCAACTATAAAACTATCGTTTAATGAAACGAACACTTTAAGACAAGTTAGACATGAGTTAAATGCAGCTTGACATGAACCCATCAGGTGCTAATCACACTATCTATATGCAGATTCAACATCACATTCTGATCTCTGGTCTCTGGTCTGAGTACACTGCAGTCAGTGCTACAGCGACTGTACGTTCACGATGACCAAGAGAATTCGCCCGAAGTCTACCGCGCCCTCTAACTGTATTCGGATAATATTTTTTATTAATGGGGCGCTTCAAACTTAGAATTATTACATATTTAAGAGTTTTAAATGAATTTGTAACAGGATTTAGATAGATCCATTCTTCCGGTCATTTATATGTTAATTATAATTCTATTGACAGTTATGTATCACGTTTTTATTATTAAAATATTATTGATGCTGAATAGAAATCAGTCAAATCCGTAGTCTTATTGTAATTGTATGTAGGGCAGAGCAAATTTATCATCTACACAGTATGACAAATAAGTGTCGAGGCACAAGCCTTATTTAAATAATTAGTATTAGTATCTATGAATATAGACCGGCGTTTGATATTTGTGAACTTGCTCTTGCCGGTAACGTCAATTCCGCTTCAATTGGTTGATAAATAACAAAGTTATGGCAGTTCTAGCAAAACAAGTCTTTTGTCGATGTTGACATTCAAACATGGAACAAAGAGCAGTTATTAAATTTCATGTTAAACTTGGTAAAAGTGCGTCAGAAACATTCCGCTTGATGCAGCAAGTGTACGGTGATGATTGTTTAAGTAGAGCTAACGTTTTTCTGTGGTATAAACGTTTTTCGGAAGGCAGGGAGAGATTAGAGGACGATAATCGTGAAGGAAGACCAATTTCAGCGAGAAAACCAGAAATTATCGAAAAAGTTCGGGAATTTGTTGCAAATGATCGCAATGCTTCACTGAAAATAATGGAAGAGGCTTTAAACATCAGCAGAGAAACAATTCGAACCATTCTTCATGAAGATTTGGGTAAAACAAAGGTCTTTGCAAAATGACGACAATGCACCGAGTCACACCTCGCTAATTGTACGTCAATTTTTGGCTCGAAATCAAGTCTGTACGTTGAATCGTCCACCGTATTCGCCAGACTTGGCCCCATGCGACTTCTCTCTATTCCCCAAATTGAAACTGAAGCTGAAGGGGCGTTTTTTTAATGACATTTCGACCATCAAAACAGCTACAACACGTCGACTAGAGGCAATTCCACAAATTGAGCTAGAACAAGCATTTGAATCACTGTTAAATCGATGTAAAAAATGTATTGAAACCGGAGGAGTATATTTTGAATAAAAAATGTACAAATATCTAGATTTTTTGTTTATATCATTTTTCCCACGCCTAGTCTTGAAACTTATTTGTCGCACTGTGTATATCAGTGTTCCGAAATTTTGCTAGCTGAAGCTTTTTATTGGGATGCCTTGCTGACAGAAATACCAATATTCTTTATTTTCTCTTTCTTACTATTCTCATCCCGGCTTCCCTTTTCGATCTCCTTCCTTCTTGTCTCCAGTTCTCTCGCCCATCTTCTCCATTGCTATCCTCACTCACCAGTTCCAGTGTTCAAAACTCGGTCCTCATATGTTACAAAAATTTTATTATATTTTTTATTTCATAAAAATACACACCTTCTTAGCCATGAATACAAAAAATCCATAGCATCATTAGCAATAATTTATACATGAATTAAAAAAATAATTAATTTTGTCAAGAACACAAAACCTGCAATATTTTTCAAAAACGCGGTCGGATTAGAAATTCCTCTCGTAAGTTTCCGGAACAGATCAATGTACATTACCTATATTTTTTTCATATTTTTAGTGTAACCCCTTTGGGTAAAAGGCGGCGGGACAAGAATTTTTTTAGCACATTTTTGTCTAAAATCCCTAAAAAT
Source organism: Liopterus haemorrhoidalis (assembly GCA_963971575.1). Lineage (NCBI taxonomy): Eukaryota > Metazoa > Arthropoda > Insecta > Coleoptera > Dytiscidae > Liopterus > Liopterus haemorrhoidalis. Next base: position 43,711,939 of record OZ020619.1, read on the forward strand.
GATATTTTAGTTTTAATGATCATAACAAAAAAATCTGAAGTCTGTTTCACAGTATTGAGATCTGACACGCTCGGATACGCAGTCTGGTGGTCAAATATTGTACTAGGCGCCTGTAGTACTGTTTTGAACTTATTACATATGTTCTAGTGTTGATTTTTTCTTAGAATGTCGATAGAAGTTGAGAAAAACTGTAAAGTAGAACAAATTCAAGACAGGACAAAGATAGGCATCTTAGTTTTTTTTTTCTTTTCTTAAGAAAAATGGAGGGAAAGTTAATATTAAGTCCAAATTGGAAAAGTTTTGGTTATGGACAGGAGGAAGGCATGGGAATATATTTTGAGTTAAAAAGTAACTGATACTATGCGAGTTTGTTCATTACATTTGTCGCAGAAAAACAAAACTGCACTAATATATTAATAATAATAGCTAATAATATTAGCTGCTTCTGTCCAACTAAAACTAATTTTATTACATGAGGCAATGATCATAATGCACTTGTTTACAAACATAATCCATATATTGCAGATGACCAACACTCAGACGTACCACATAAAATTAAATGCCCGGTATTTAACAACTCAACTACAAATTACACTTCAATACATCTACTGAAATTAAACTTTAAATACTGTAATTTGATGCCCACCTTCTGTTATACACCTCAATACATGTGTAACGCGTAAAAATTAAAAAATTTCGCAAATATTTACTGGCATTTTCATAAAATAAGAATGTACTGTGTTTAAATCAACCTGTTCGCTGTTAGCATATTGACAGCTGAATACTAGACACGACAGCCATATTGCCTTGGACTACAGCGCCGCCAACGGTAATGTCACTTCTCAATAACGTATTTTTTAATTAACGTTTAAAGTTACAAAAGTGAACACAGTATACACAGACGTTGTAAATCTACATCTCTACTAGAGATGGGTCGTTCGTGAACGAACCGGCTCACTGAGCCGGCTCAGTACACTGACCGAAGTGACACGGTTCACCAAATTGAAATGAGCCGGCTCACGGCTCACTGTATAGTTTCAAGTTTACGATTGGTCGGGCGATTGTGAACAGTGACCGGAGTGATCCGGATCTGGATCGATGTCATGTTGAACTTCGCGAGAACTTGGCTTGTAATGTATTATCATAAAGTGTATTTTGTCATCAATTTGTAGGGCAGTTTATTTGAAACTAATAGGGTTAGTCTGTATTTTCTTACAACCATACTATATAAAAATATTAAAAATATTGCCCAAATCCCAGATGTCCGATTTATAAGGGCAATAAACATCGCCATAAACTTAACACATCTGGTTTAAAATACAGTAGCTACATAAAGTGAATTGCTTGTTTCAAAAATGTTAGATAAGAGTCGGGGCTAAGCGACGTTCTACCTACGACCGGACGACCGGCAACTGACTGACCTGTGTCTCGGGATCATGTTTAAAAGAACCGGCTCTAAGCAAGAGTCGGCTCTAAGCGACGTTCTACCTCTAAGCTTTAAGCGACGTACTACCGAACGACCGACCGACCTGTGTCTCGGGATCATGTTTACAAGAACCGGCTCTGAGCAAGAGTCGGTTCTAAGCGACGTTCTACCTACGACCGAACGACCGACCGACCTGCGTCTCGGGATCATGTTTACAGTTCATATATTGCAAGAATCGGCTCTAAGCAAGAGTCTGCTGTAAACGACGTTCTACCTACGACCGAACAACCGACCGACCTGTGTCTCGGGATCATATTTACAGTTTATATATTGCAAGAACCGGCTCTAAGCGACTTTCTACCTACGAACTAACGACCGTCCTGTGTTTCGGAGACATGTTTACTTAACCGGATCACTGAGCCGGATCAATGAACCGGCTCAACAAACTGAACGACCTCCACTGATCCGGTTCCGCAAACTGAGCCGAAATTCCCATCTCTAATCTCTACCTTCTTGTAGAACCTTCAACCATTTTTCTGCGATGAGCCGTTTTGAAAGAGTAGTCCAGATAAACTTCAACTATAAAATATGTGAATTAATTATGAAATTAATATTTATTTTATGATTATTTTGTTCGATCAGATAGCCTAGTTTACTAATTAATATATTTAAAACTAAGAGTAAAATTAAGATAACCAAAATTTATGAATAAATTTGCGGCAGATGATTTTATGATGTGGTTGAGAAGACATCTTCTTGGTAATTTAAATATCGCGGTCACTCTTTCCTTTAGTTAATGTTTGTGTCGGTTTGTCGTACTTTCTTTGATTTAGCTCCAGATTTCTAATCTATTTAACCGGGTAACGCAAATATGAATTGAATATATTTCAATTTAATATGATTGATTATATACTTATATAGAAAATCTTACAATATGGACTGAATTCCACAAGTAATTGATTTATTTATTGATCAGTTAAGGTTACTTTACTTCGTACGATTTTGTTGTATTTATTTGCTGTAAAATAACGAAATAGGTAAATGGTTGGTTTTACCGGTAAATAACTGTGGTAAAACAACGAAAAATTCTTGTAAACGCTACTATTTCGGTACCATCATCAATTCGTAAAAATTTGACTGCTTTTTAAGTTTTTTTATTCTTCTTTGTTGTTTTTTTTTTTCAAGATTGGTATTTTTTCTTTTTGTATCGATAACAATTATATTAATACAAGGGTTACCTTTTAAGTTTTTAGAAAACTAAGAAGGAAAATGTTTTTGGAACAAACTGTTTTATTGTTTTTCAAAATATTCGCCTTTAAGATTTATACACTTTTGCATGCGTTCAAACCAATTCTCGAAACATTTTTTGCACTCTGAAGATGGTATCTCAAAAACATGGTTTTCGAATGATTCAACAGCTTCTTGACGTGATGAAAATCGCTGTCCATGCTTTTTTGTTTGACATTGGGGAAGAAAAAAAAATTAGGGGATAAATCAGGTGAATACAGGAAATGAGACATTAATTCGATGTTTTTCTCCTTCAAATAATCAAATGTTTGACGTGCTGTGTGGGAGCTTGCATTGTCATGATGAAGAATGATGCGACGTTTTTGGTTGTTTTTCCTCATTTTGTCGATGAGGCAAATAAATTGTTGTATACCATTCGACATTAACTGTTCTCTGATCCTTTAGAGCAGTGTTTCTCAACAGGTGGTCCGCGGACCACCATTGGACCCCAGAAAATTTTTAGAGGTCCGTGAAAATTTTTGTGCTTTTTGCAGTTTTTTTTTTAATTTTTATGCACATTTTTTATGTAAATAATTTATATTTTGTTTATTTTCTGTAAACTTTCTGTGATTTTTTACAAATAAAATAAATGTATTTAGTAGCACATTAAATATATTTATTTCTTGCAAAAAATTAATCAAGAATTATTATTAGTGGTCCGCGTTAGAAAATTATATATTATACTGGTGCGCGGTGCGTTTTTTGTTGAGAAACACTGCTCTAAAGGAATGGTTGCGACATGTCCAGTACAATTGAAGAAACAAGCATCATTTTCTTGGAAGTGCTTCGTGAACGAAAAACTTTTGTGGGTTTCGGTTCATCTCGGAAGACCCAAACAGTGGATTGTTGCTTAGTTTCTGGTTCATATGAATAAATCCAAGTTTTGTCACCTGTAACGATGTTGTATGCAGATTTTGCAGTGCCTAGGTTGAATTTTTTTAGCATTACCTTACACCAATCAACACGAGCCTTTTTTTGAGTTTCGGTCAAATTATGCCGAATCCATCGGGAACAGATCTTTTTCACAGCTAAATGTTCATGCAAAATCGAATGTATTGTAATCTGCGATATGCCAAAGGATGTCTATATCTCACGATAAGTCACATGCCGATTTTCTTCATTCATTTTGCGCACAGCATCGATGTTTTTTTGAATCACAACCGATTTTAGTCGACCTTCACAAGATTCATCACTGACGGACGCACGACCACGACGAAATTCTGCAAACCAATTTAAAACAGTCTTTTCTGATGGTGCTTCATTACCAAAAGTTCATCCAACGAAAACCTTCACGAGTAATATCAATTTTTTCATTAAGTATAGCTTAAATTAAAACATGAATTAAGACGGTTTTTAAAACATGAAGTGACATGTTGCAAATGTCAAACTCGGAACAAGTTACATTTTATAGCGTAGACAGTCTATCAATACACAAGTTGTGACCGTAAACAGATCTATGATTGACACAGTACAAGAAATCTTTATTTCATGTCGTGTAATATGGTATTCTAAAATTTATCCTAGCTAAGATATCCAGCACATATATAACATTTAAAGCCAACGGAGTGGCCGAGCGCATTAAGTCGTACGGTTTTAGACTGTTAGAAACAGGCGTGACTGGGTGGCCGGTGGTTCGAGCCTGCTTCGTTGGTGATATTATTCAGGCGAGAATAATATGTTTACATTACTCTCATTTTCACAATCATTCACCCCTCATCCAGGTGTAGGAGCTCGCCCCCTGGCATCGGCGATTAGCCTCGTTGCAGAAATAAAGGCCGATGTAAAATAAATAATATAATAATAATAATATATAACATTTAAAGCCTCATCAACCGAATCGTAGAGTCTGGAGGCTGATCGTTGAGGAGACAAAAGCCCTATAAATGTTGTACAAGCCAATGATGATGATTACACCATATTACGAAAATAATTCCTGTTTTCGTATAACTTCAACAGACAGAAATTTATTATATGGTAATGGTGCCAAAGAATATAATGTCCACATAAATGACATAACATTAATTATGAAGATTACAAATAAAAAGTAAAAATGATATTTTATTCATAACTTTTAAAAAATCTCACGATTTTACATAAATTTGTAAATGTTAAAATTACAAAATATGTAATGAAATATACATACAAATGGTATAACAGTTATTTAACAATTTCACTACTATAAATGAAAAAAAATATATTGATGTGAAATATGAATATTTACACATTTCAGGATTTCGTAGGAATAAAATTTTTAAATCTAGTAACTATTATCGATTTTATCGGACTTTTGTCCATTTTGTTTAAGCTATTGTACATTATTAGCTTTAGCACTTAACATTTGATAAAAATACTAATATATCATTTCTTAAATTTTTATGTCTTTCAAAAATTTTTAATTGTTATTATCTATTTTTTATAATAAATAACACTTTATAATAAATAAATGACATGATACATGAAATAATCTAGAGATCTCGGTTTTTGTGACAACATAAGAAATCCAAACTCCTCTTTAGTTCCTTTTATTTTATTTTTACCGACCGTCAACATATATAAGGGAGGTATTGTGATCATACCGATTTTGACATTTCGAGATTTCGATGGATCTCCACGAATTGAGGTCCCTACATAACATTTTGACTATTTTTAGCATGATGTCTGTCGGTCTGTCTGTCCGCGTGTCTGTATGTCCGTCTGTCTGTCCGTCTTACTGTCTGTCCGTCTGTCCGTCTGTGTACACGTGTAGAGCAAATTCGGCTGAAAGGATTTTTATGAAACTTTATATTTAAGCTTCTGCCATCAATGGCACGAGTTGATCAACTTTTGGTAAAAATCGGTTGACTAAAAAGGGGAGTTTACTCGTGTCGATTTTAAGATTTTTGTGAATATTTCACAACAGAAAAATATTTCGAAAAAATTATTAAACAAAAGTTGCTATAAAAACAATAACTAATAACTTTTGTTTGAGACCTTTTTTGATAAAACGAAAAATTTCGAATAATTTCTATAAAATTTTTCGAATTTTTTTCATACTTATAAGTAACGTTTCCATGGTCATGATAAATAATATCTCTGTTAGAAAATATTAGGCCAAGTTATTTCTACTCTGCTGCTAGAATGTATTTTATATAAGTACTTTACGATGGCGGTCGGTCCTGTGGTGGCCACAGCTGATTTTTTTATTTTACTGTATAGGATACACAACAGAATATCCCACGAATAGGTTACTGCAATAACAGTGTAACACAAATTATTGTGTTTAATTAAGTGTACACATCTTATGTCTATACAAAATTTATAAATTAATAATATAAGTATACAGTAATAATAACAATAATAGTATTTATAGTAACTGTATCAGTGATAATTCTTAAATTATAAAGAAATTTTTTCTTGAAGAACCCAATGAAGAAGAAAATATATCAATATCAGCAGCATATTCATTAAGTGTCCTACAAATTCTTATCATGGGATAATTCATTTTTGAGTTGGTAAGGCAAGCTGAAGAAACCAAAGAAATGAATTATTGGTCATTTAATTCAGTTTGGCCATTTGATAGCAGCTCTGCTAATAACAGAGTTACCAATGGTACTAAGTTAATTTTGAACATCCTGTATATGCACCAAATCGCAGCACATTTAGTGCATTTTTTTTTAGATGATAAGTGCTGATAAGTAATATGAAATATTTTTAAAAACTTAATAGTTGAAGTTTTACTTTTACATTTATATTATCTGATATGCAAATGAAACGTTTTGTCAAGATGAATATCTCAATTTAGAAATTTAAAATATTTTAACTGAGATGTAATTTATCTCTTTTTTAATAAAAATATGTTAATTTAATTAATTAATATCAAAGAAGACCAGCTCATAAAACATCTGAGAGTATCTACTTTCAAACATCCGCGATAGCAGCGACGCAGATTGATCAGCGGAACATTCTCAAACAGCTGGGAATAGGAGGGTTACACTTTATGTTTTTACAAACGACCACTAGATGGCAATATTGAAATGTGTCATTACTATATTCGTAAAATTGTACATTTGTTATTGTGAAATCAGTGGCAGTTTATAAATTGAACGAATAATTGACCGGGCGTTTAAAAAAATTTATTTGTGAAAAAATGGATATTACTCGTGAAGGTTTTTGTTGGATGATTTTTTACGATTTTATTAAAGGCCTAACTCAACAACAATGTATAGATACGCTTCGTTTAACTTTTGGTAATGAAGCACCATCAGAAAAGACTGTTTAAAATAGGTTTGCAGAATTTCGTCGTGGTCGTACGTCCGGCAGTGATGAATATCGTGAAGGTCGACCAAAATCGGTTGTGATTCAAAAAAACATCGCTGCTGTGCGCAAAATGATTGAAGAAGATCGGCATGTGACTTACCGTGAAATAGAGACATTCTTTGGCATATCGCAGACTACAATACATTCTATTTTGCATGAACATTTAGCCGTGAAAAATATCTGTTCCCGATGGATTCCGCATAATTTGATCGAAGCTCAAAAAAAGGCTCGTGTTGATTGGTGTAAGTGAATGCTAAAAAAATTCAACCTAGGCACTGCAAAATCCGTATACAACATCGTTACAGGTGACAAAACTTGGATTTATTCATATGAACCGGAAACTAAGCAACAATCCACTGGGTCTTCCAAGATGAACCGAAACTCACAAAAGTTGTTCGTTCACGAAGCACTTCCAACAAAATAATCGATTGTTTCTTTGGTTGTACTGGACATGTCGCAACCATTTCTTTAGAGGATCGGAGAACAGTTAATGCTGAATGGTTTACAATTTGTTTGCCAGATGTCATCGACAAAATCCGGTAAAACAACCAAAAACGTCGCATCATTCTTCATTATGACGATGCAAACTCCTACACGTCAAATAATTGATAATTTGAAGGAGAAAAACATCGAATTAATGTCTCATTGCCCGTATTCACCTGATTTATCCCCTAACTTTTTTTTTGTTCCCCAATGTCAAACAAAAAATGCGTGGACAGCGATTTTCATCATCTCTAGTAACTGTTGAAGCCTTCGAAAACCATGTTTTTGAGATACCAACTTCAGAGTGGAAAAAATGTTTTGAGAATTGGTTTGAACGCATGCAAAAGTGTATAAATCTTAAAGGCGAATATTCTGAAAAGCAATAAAACAGTTTGTTCCAAAAAAAAAAAAAAAATCTTTCTTAGTTTTTATAAAAACTTAAAAGGTAGCACTCGTATCAAAAATTAAAATATCGATAACACTGGTCAACAAATTTAAACTTTTTTTTGCTGACTTAGATCTGATACTTGTTTTTAACTAATTTTGGGGTGCTGATTTCAAAAATGTTAACAGTTTCTGCCTATCACGTCAAATTTTTGTTCTATCGTATTTTTCACCTTTTCACGTTCTGATATACGTCTACTTTAATTTCAACTTCGTTCTTGTTGTCCAATATATTTGATTGAAAATTATCATCATCTGGGGTGCAACATGAGCGTGAAACTTCATTTTTTAAACAGTCATCTTGACAAATTTCCTGTCAATCTTGGAGATTTTAGTGATGAGGGTGAACGTTTCCATCAGGATTTAAAAGAGATGGAGAGACGTTATCAAGGAAGGTAGGATACTCACATGATGGCTGACTACTGTTGGAGTATTAAAAGAGACTTATCGGGAATGGTGCACTCCAGAAGATCTTACAAACGACCATTTAATCCTTAAATTATTTTGTATTTTTATTTTAACACTCCAATGCATTAAAATGTAATTAAAACTGTTCTCATTTTCTTTCTTTCACTATAAATAAAATTTTAAGAATATTTTTTAATTATTTAGTTCTTATTGTTCGCCAAATTTGTACCAATTACAGTATCGACGTCTAAAATTAAACGATAGAAGCATTATTTGGCCGAAAATATGTATTTGTTGTAGAGCAAAAATCTGATGTGATACGCAAAACTGATGTGATATTTGAGTTCAGCAGCACCAAATTAGTAAGAAACAAGTCTTAGATGTAAGTCAGCAAAAATTGTGTTGACCAGTGTAATTATCTGGTTTGCTAATATCGTTACATTCCTAGCAGCGGACCGCTTGTTGATAAGCACTGCACTAACCTAAGACAATGAAAGAGTAATGCCCTAAGGTACTATTTGTTCGTGCCTGTAATTAAGAATTTAGTTTTAAAAGTGTGTGTTGGATTGTTTTTGCTATAGTAAAATGTCCCGTAAATTTATGTGTCGTACGTAAAACTGAAATTCGATTTTGACATTTACGAGGTAAAGCGGTAATGTGGGCGATGGTGAACGTTGTGTTAAAGCCACAACGGCTTTAACGTAATAGGGTTGCGTTTCTTTCGGCCGTAAAATATGAAATATGTTCATTACTGACCATACGAACCGATGTTGATTTTTATATTTTAGATTAACAACAAATAAAAAGTAATTGTTGGCGGATTTTATTTCTGTTATTTATTATCTGGACGGTGTTGTGATGCTGTGATTTATTGCAAGGTGTGGAGAGTGTTAAAATTTAACACGTTCAAAACCAACAATTACATTAACCACAAAAAATAAATGTTTATATAATTATTTCTATTCCATTTTCTATGTATATATATGCAAAATACACGCATTATTTATTATTAAAAAAATATTTATTATTATTAATTATTATTATGGGGTTTGTCAGGTCTTGACAAGCGTCCACTAATCCCAAACTTCAGCAACCTTTTGAGCCGCGTCATACTAGAGACTAGTAGAGCTAAATACACACGACTGCATCCCAAACGCAAATTATTATTATTATTATTATTATTATTGTGTAAATAAATTAATGACGCTAAAGGTCCTGAAATCGAAGCATTAATAAATAAAGGCTATGAAAAAAAAAATAATCTGAAATCATCAGTGAAATAACATTAAATCGTCAGTGAAGTAATTTTTTTTTGTACAATTTCATGTATACCTGGTTTCATACTTAAACATTAAAACAAGTAAACAAATGTCAAACGTGGTTGAACATAAATATTTCTATCGAATACATTAAAAAATTGATGTGAAGTGTGAATTTTCACACATTTCAGGATTTCGCAGGTATATAATAAGTGAAGGCGGCATGCTGAGTGTGTAGGACAAATTTTGCTTTGTAATAATCACGGCAAAATGAACGATATTTTAAAAATAATTTATCGTCTGTTAATCTAAGAGCTTTAAAAACAAATTTTATGTTAAAATATATTTTTGTTAATTTTAATTCGAAAACCTAATACCATTATTTAGGTTACTAAATATGTGCAGTATTTTTTTTATATACCAAGGTTCATTAAGATTTTGAAAATTGCGCCCATGGCTTCTATTGGTTCTTTTAAATCATATGCTCCGCCCTTCTGGTTTCGTATACATGACACATAGAATGAAAATATAATAAATTTACGCTATTAAAAATTAAATGCAACATTTGCCAAAATATAACTAGAATTTTGACAAAATAATTTAAAAAAAAAATAAAAATGGAAAAAAAAACAAAAAATAAAATTGTTTCCTCTGCCCGGGAGCGAACCCTAGTTTTCTGTGTAGCAAGCGAACAAGCTAACCATTAAACCAGGATACGCCGTCTAATATAGTGTGTTAGATAACTATAACTTTTGTACATCGTCAACCAAAAAACACAAAACATGCATTATTTTCCGAAAACATTATCTGATCAAAAATTCCTGCTGTACTATTCCGGTTCACACCAATGTACATTACTCAGAATTTTTTCAGATTTTTATTTTAAACCATCTGGGCTACAGGGTGTGGGACAAAATTTTTTTTTGTACAATTTTGGCAAGAATCGAATCAAAATAATTTATTTTGCAAAAATAAAATTTTGTTCGTTAATCCACGTACTAAGGGCTTACATTTGATACCCTACTCTGAAATTAAAAAAAAAATTTTTTTTTTTCTATGAGCACTTATTTGTTTATATTTTTAGATGTTTTAGTATTTTTTCTATGTGCGGGTCAAAGAGTTCTTTAAGCATGCCAAATTTCAACTCTCTAGGTTTAACCGTTTGGCTACAATTTTTACCGAACAGAGAGACAGACAGGCAGACAGACAATCAGACAGAGACACATACGACAAAATGACGGTATAAGGGTTCATACCTACAAAACCCTAAAAACAATAAATTAAACAATAAATAAATAAAATTAATAAAAATACGCATAGTTGAGAAAAGAAATCTTGCACAGACAAACAATTGGTAAAAATTTAATCAAAAAGTCGGGAGTCGATAGTTTTTCGGACTCCCGACTCCTCCTAAAAGCTTCGACTTCCGACTCCGACTCCAACTCTCTATTCCTGCATTAAACACGCGAAGTATTTATAAATAAAGACCATTTAGATATTTCAATAACACCTATAAAATAACAAAAAGAATTATGAATGGGGGTATTAAATATGGTTAACTAGAAATAATAAATAAATACTATGATCAGGTATATTTAAAAAAAATCTATCGTGGCAAAAGTCGATACATTGAGACTTAATATAAAAAATAGCATTCCCCAACACGTTTGAAATGCCTGAAGCTGTTGGAGAATAATGCACAGTACATCTGCATGCGTGCCAACTGCAGATCATATCGATATATGTATGTGTACGTGAGTATTCCACAAACACGCATCGAACAGTATGATTTGCATTCGAAATTACAGCGCCTACCGTCTCTGAACAAGGGGATTGGATTCTATAGAATCAGATGTAGAAGTAACGTTTCTAAGGCCAAGGTAACATTTTCGAATTGAGGAGACAGGAAGATTAATTTCTAAACACAACTACAACATGCGTCATCGTTTCCCCACTTTCATACGCATACGAACAGTTTAGATATTTAATTAATATTACAGAATCAGATGCAGAAATAACATTTAAAGCTAGTTTACTGTTTAAAAAATATATGAGAAAAAGAAAAAGAACATCCATCTTTAAGTTATCAGATTAAGCTATCAAATTATTGGTCATTTTTTCGACATCATATTATGCGAAAAGACTTTTTCAGCCATGTCAGTAATAAAAACCAAACTGAGAAATCGAAAGGATGTCAATGCAGAAAGTACAGGCCTAACTCAAAATCAATACATAGATTCGCTTCGTTCAACTTTTGGTAATGAAGCACCATCAGAAAAGACTGTTTACAATTGGTTTGCAGAATTTCGTCGTGGTCGTGCGTCCGTCAGTGATGAATCTCGTGAAGGTTGACCAAAATCGGTTGTCATTCAAAAAAATATCGATGCTGTGCGCAAAATGATTGAAGAAGATCGGCATGTGACTTACCGTGAGATAGAGGCATCCTTTGGCATATCGCAGACTGCAATTCATGAATTTTTCATGAAAATTTAGCTGTGAAAAAGATGTTCCCGATGGATTCCACATAATTTGACCAAAGCTCAAAAAAAGGCTCCTGTTGATTGGTGTGAGGAATGCTAAAAAAATTCAACCTAGGCACTGCAAAATCTACATCATTACAGGTGACGAAACTTGGATATATTCATTTGAACCAGAAACTAAGCAACAATCCACTGTTTGGGTCTTCCAAGATGAACCGAAACACACAAAAGTTGTTCATTCACAAAGCACTTCGAAGAAAATAATAGCTTGTTTCTTCTGTTGTACTGGACATGTCGCAACCATTCCTTTAGAGGATCGGAGAACAGTTAATACTGAATGGTATACAATAATTTGTTTGTCAGCAGTCATCGACAAAATTAGGAAAAACAACCAAAAACGTCGCATCATTCAATGACAATGCAAGCTTCCACACAGCACGTCAATCAATTGATTATTTGAAGGAGAAAAACATCGAATTAATGTTTCATTGCCCGTATTCTCCTGATTTATCCCCAAACGAATTTTTTGTTCCCCAATGTCAAACAAAAAATGCGTGGACAGCGATTTTAATCAATTCAAGAACTGTTGAAGCCTTCGAAAACCATGCTTTTGAAGATATCAACTTCAGAGGGGAAAAAATGTTTCGAGAATTGGTTTGAACGCATGCAAAAGTGTATAAATCTTAAAGGCGAATATTTTGAAAAGCAATTGAGAAGAGACATTACCGCTGTACTTCAAGGCAATATGGCTGTCATGTCTAGTATTCAGCTGTCAATATGCTAACAGGGAACAGGTTAATTTAAGCACAGTACATTTTTATTTTATAAAAATGTATCTATCGACATTCTAGCAAAAAATCAACACTAGAACATATGTAATAATTTCAAACAGTACTACAGGCGCCTAGTACAATATTTGACCACCAGACTGCGTATCCGAGCGTCTCAGTTCTCAATAAAACAGTTTATTCCAAAAAAATGTCTTTCTTAGTTGTAAAAAATTAAAAGGTACAAGCGAACTGATATAACGTGGGATTTGTATGTTCTTAAGGAGTATTTTCTTTGTTACCTTAGCCCTTTTAAAGTTGTACACCTGTTTTGTTTCCAAAATTTTATAACCAACTTAATATTCTGTTCACAATGGTTATTGTTATGGCCCTTGAACATAAAGGGATAGTAAAATCTTTCTGTTAATTTCAACCACACAGAGATTCCGGGTAAAGTACGTTTCTGGAATTCTAATGTGGTCACATAGAGTGCGCGTACTGAGAAACACTCTAGTGTGAAATTACGTTCTATTAATTGACTTCAATTGCTTTTTACGCAATTCTAACATAAAAAAATACTGTAATTATTTAATTATTGGTTAGAAAAAAATATGATTTATTGTTTTTTGATGATATATTTGTTAATGTCTGTGAAATAATCATTTTTCATTTTAATTGAAGATTTATTTTGATTTGTAACTGTCAATTATTTGGATATTAATTTGATTTTAATAAATATGTGGGATTATTATGTGTGTAGGATTTTAAATAAAAAATGACTGTTAGAATTATTAAATGATTTTGTATTTGGCCTAATATGATGTTGACTGTTCAGAGATGTATCGGTAACTGATAATGATGCTAAAATAGAGAACGATAGCGTACAAGAAGGATCGTTGGTCGTATTGACCAGATGGTTTATGACCTCTTTGGGATAAAAATAATCTCTTAAGTGAAGGCAAAGTACGTATTTGTAAAATACACATAAATTTTTTAATGTTTTTGTCTTTGGCCTAATATGTTGTTGACTGTTCAGAGATGTATCGGTAACTGACAATGGTGCTACCATACAGAACGGTTGCTAACAAGCGGGATTCTTGGTCTTATGGACCAGATGGTTTATGACCTCTTTGGGGTAAAAATAATATTTTAAGTGAAGGCAAAGTACGTATTTGTAAAATACACATAAAAAAGATTTGGCTCTGAACATTTTTGTGGATTGTATTTTTTTTTTTTCCGCAAATGTCAAAATTTTAGACCGTAACTCAAAAGTGACCATATATTTGGGATATAAGGGTAAAAATATATAAATGTGCGAATTTTCGAACAATTAAAAAAAAAAAATCCTTAATTATTGTAAATTTTGATCAAAAAATTTTTTTTACTCCGATTTTAGCCAAAATATAGTTTTAAGCTAATTTTGGGGTGAGGATTATGAAAAAAAATATTTAAAAAATTCATGCTTTCCTTGTTTTTGAGTTAGAACCGGTTTGGGTCAGTTTTTTGCCTATAATTTCAAAACTTTTGCCCTAAATTCAAAATGGACCAAATTTTGTTGATCTATGACCAAAAATACATATTTGTAGCAATTTTTAATAAAAACGGAGACAAAAATTTTTTGTTCAAAATACGAAAAAATCGTAAGGGGTACCCCTTACGATTTTTTCGATTTTTGGTCATTTTCAAGAGTTTTGGATAACTACCCATACAAAACTTAATAATTGGTTTATTAAAGCCCAAATTTTTTTTTAGACTGAACAATGTAGTAGAATTTTAAAAATTCAAACCGCACATTTCTATCCCTAACCATTTTTTAGTTAGGACTTATCAAAATTTTCAAAAAAAATTTAAAAAAAATGAAAAATTTTCAAAAATTTTTTTTGTTTAAAAATATGGGTACAAGTTAATTAAGACCTCAAGATTTCAAAAATTTCAACCGCAGGTCTTTATCGCATTTCGTTTTTGAGATATGTCCATGAAAAGATCAAAATTTCTATTAATCACGCCATATTAAAATTTGTCATAATTTTAAAATTTTTTCTCAGGTCGTTTTCTCTATCCGTTTTTGAGTTGTGATTTTTTTTAATTCACAATTTTCACAAATAAAGTATATTTAAAAAAATAACAAATTTTTTATTCAAATCAAAACAAATAATATGTTCTTATTTTATCCATTAATGTTTTTCATTTTCATCTTTTAGAAAACGAAAAAAAAAATGAATGTGGCTGTCATGGCTGCAATTTGTAGCAAAACAACACACCATTATGCATTCTGAAACAAAATATCAATGATAAATATAATGTTTTATGAAATACTAAAGATATCTCTATTTTCATATTATTTTAAAATATAATCTATAAATATATCTTCGAATACTTATTTAATAAAACATTATTCTATAATATAAAGTATCTGATTTGTATATATTAATGTATATTTATCAAAGGTATGTATGTTTTGCTCCAAAATTGAAAATAATCATAAAATTAAGTTAACAAAAGTAATAACACATGTATGAGCATTTTTTTTTGGTTTAAGCGGAATTAGATTTTCACATCTGGTAAATTTTACCGTTTAAGTGAGGCTTTTGATCATTTTGTCTAACAAAAGCCCTTAAAAGAAGAGCTCATGCCAACTAACAAAAATGAAAATTCCAGTTAGTTCTGCTTAAACGTTTGGAGATGGCAGCACAGTATATGACGTCATACTAGTATGGTCTATTTAGCTTTTTGCTCTGCAATGTTTGTCGGAAAAACCTACGTTTAGTTAAAGTAGAATAACTGGATGCAGGATTAAATTTCTTGGTGTTAATGTTGAGTGTGATGTAACAATATTCATGTAAAAGGATGATTGATGCATTTTGAGCGTTGTTCGAGACATGTAGCCGGTGTCTTGGTGTCGTGTTACCGTTGACGGAGAGACTTCGGTTCATTAGCACCTCTTGCACCAATGACTTTCTCCATAATACCGGCCCTGACCAACACCGCATATATACAAGGTTAAGATCACAGATGTGCAATATTACCTTAAACTTTTAACCATAAATTAAATCACAAAAATTCAACCAATACATGAATGGACATAATTTGTATTAAAACCTACTGTGCTACACAAAATCTTTAATTATGCCAGTGATTAACTTAAAAATGCATAAAAAATCATTAAAAAACCGTTAAGCTATAAAATTTCGTTTCGTAAACCATTTTATTTCTTGCAACTGTTTTTTAAAATACAGTATCCAAGAGGAGAAGCATAGAAGTGAAATTTCACGATAGTTTCCATATTCCAAATATTAATTTTTAAGTTAACGTAAAATTAATAAATTATTCTTTATTATTCACATATTATTTTGTTGTCACTAAACGTACATTTCGGCTACAAAGTAGGCATCTTCAATTTCATTGAGCTACTACTAATTACATTTCGACTACAAAGTAACCATCTTCAGTATGGTTTATTTAGTGACAATATAAAAATTGGGCAAAAAATCATTACTAAGATGGATTTTTTTAACTACATACCCGTTTACAAATAAAATCATATTAAATATAAAAATATATTTTTTTTAACTAAAGTTAAGTTAAAATTTTTATTTTTATTCAATTTATTATTTAATATACCATGCAAATCATTTATAACGACATCTGATATAACGACATATCGGTTTTTGTGACGAAATTTCAAAGTCCAGGGCAGAGACATATCTTTTTATACGTAAGACTTACCGCTTATAACGACACTAGATATTATTACGAAATTAATATAACGACGAAAAATGGCTTGAAATTTGGATCAAATTATCTTTAATAACGACGTATCACCCACTGCCTACCGCGATAACTCAAGGAAGAACCGAATTGGCTAGGGGAAATACCGAGTTATGAATAAGCGAGACGAAACGCGAATTTTTCGAAACGAAAAGCATTAATGTAAATTTTTCAAATATTGATGAAGAACTCGAAACGGACGTAAATATGACGAAAGATGAAATGTTAGCTGGGTCAGATCCGAATTTGGTGTCAGAAATAAACAACGACGATGTGGAAATGGAAGAAACAACCGAGTACTAAACACCTACCATAAAGGATTAATTTTCAGCAGTTGAAACAATTCAGCATTTTTTTCCGACCGTCAACATATATAAGGGAGGTATTGTGTTCATACCGATTTTGACATTCCGAGATTTCGGTGGATTTCCACGAATTGAGGTACCTACATAACGTTTTGACTATTTTAAGCATGATGTCTGTCGGTCTATCTGTCTGTCTGTCTATCAGTCCGTCCTTCTGTCCGGCGGTCCGTCTGTCTGTCTGTCTATCGGTCTGTCGGTCTCTGTACACGTGCAGAGCAATTTCGATTGAAAGGATTTTTATGAAACTTCATATTTAAGCTTTTGACATCAATGGCACGAATTGGTCAACTTTTGATAAAAATCGGTCGACTAGAAATGGGAGTTTACTTTTGTCGATTTTAAGATTTTTGCGAATATTTCATAACAGAAAAATATTTCGAAAAAAATTGTTTAACAAAAGTTGCTATAAAAGCAATAATTAACAACTTTTATTTGACATATTTTTTGATAAAACGAAAATTTTTTTGATATTTTTTCTATCAATTTTTTCATACTTATATGTAACGTTTCCATGGTCATGATAAATAATATCTCTGTTAGAAAATATTGGGCCAAGTTATTTCTACTCTGCTGCTAGAATGTATTTTATACAAGTACTTTGTGATGGCGGTCGGCCCTGTGGTGGCCACAGCTGTTTTTTTTTTTTTTTTGAAATATTTGTCTGTTGTGAAATATTCGCAAAAATCTTAAAATCGACACGAGTAAACCCGTTTCTAGTCAACCGATTTTTACCAAAAGTTGATCAACTCGTGCCATTGATTTCAAAAGCTTAAATACGAAGTGTCATAAAAATTATTTTAGCCGAATTTGCTCTGCACGTGTACACAGACAGAAAGACAGACAGACCGACAGACATCATGCTAAAAATAGTCAAAACGTTATGTAGGGACCTCAGTTCGTGGAGATCCATCGAAATCTCTAAATGTCAAAATCGGTATGATCACAATACCTCCCTTATATATGTTGGCGGTCGGTAAAAATTAAATAAAGAGGAATGCCAAAATAAAGTGTTGTGAATTGTGTCTAACTGGAGCGATTGACGATGATAAGTATTCATTTGTATTAGAAAATACGTGGGAATGTTTTGAAAATATTAAACAAACCATTTCTTGTCGTTACAAATTGCGTTAAATTAAATGTTTCTTTTTCAAGAGAGAAAATTATGTCTAAACATTTGTTTTTCTACCTTGTTGTTCTACTTAAGAAATTAAATACTGTCTTTATTTATATTTACCTTTTTGTCTTACACATATATATGTGTGTCTCTGAATCTTACTTCATGCAGCATTTTTGCGATAAACGAATTAATAGAATGCAAATGACTGCCCCAAATTGTTACGTACCGTTATAATTGCACAAATTTGATTTTAAATTACCAAAAAAACCTGAAATTTTTGACCCCAATAACCCCCTTTTCGTGGAGCTGTCAGTGCACAGTAAATTCCAAAAGATGAGTAATAATTCCTAAGAAATCTCCAATATATTTAATTGTGCAGTCGGATATTTTTTATAAAAACAATGACTACAGAAGATAAGTCGGCGAGAATTTACTTTGCCGATGACAATTAAAATAAACTATGATTCAACTAAAAGATTATAAAAATCAAGCGACTTTCTTCGTTCAGAGTTGCGGCGACGCATATACAAAAACAATATAACAGACAAAGATAAAACTACAGACATACATTGGTACGAGTAGTTCAAATACGTTTTTGATAGTATACATAATATTTTTATATCTATATTAATAAAATTGGAGGCTATATCGTTTGTTTAAATGACTCAATTTACATTATTTATGAAAATTGTGAATTAAAAAAAAAAACAGAACTCAAAAACGGCTAGAGATAGCGACCTGCGGTTAGAATTTTTGGAATCTTTGTACCTTATTTAGTCTAGAAAAAATTTGGGGCTTTAATCGGTCATCGCGTTTTAAGATTACGACCATTTATTTTAATGGTATAATTTACATTATTTGTGAAAATTGTGCATTAAAAAAAAATCACAACACAAGAACGGTTAGAGATAACGATCTGCGATTGAAATATTTGGATTCCTTATAGCTTATTTAATGTAGAAAAAATTTGGGGCTTTAATCGTTTAACGCGTTTTGAGATTACGACAATTTTTTTAATGACATAATTAACATTATTTGCGAAAATTGTGAATTAAAAAAAAAATCACAACTCAAAAACGGTTAGAGAAAATGACCTGAGGTTAGAATTTTTAGAATCCTCGTAGTTTATTTAGTCTAGAAAAAAATTGAGGCCTTATTCGCTTCCACGAATTTTAAAATTATGATACATTTTAATATGGCGTGATTTATAGAAATTTTCATCTTTGCATGGACGTATCTCAAAAACGAAATGCGATAAAGACCTGCGGTTGAAATTTTTGAAATCTTGAGGTCCTAATTGACTTATAACCATATTTTGAAACAAAACAAAATTTTGAAGATTTTTATTTTTTTTTTTATTTTTTTGAAAATTTTGATAAATCCTAACTAAAAAATGGTTAGGGATAGAAATATGCGGTTTGAATTTTTAAAATTCTACAACATTGTTTAGTCTGAAAAAAAAAATTGGGCTTTAATAAGCCAATTATTGAGTTTTGTACGGGCAGTAATCCAAAACCCTTGAAAATGACCAAAAATCGAAAAAATCGTAAGAGGTACACCTTAAAAAAATCGTGATTTTGGAGCAAAAAATTTTTGTCTCCGATTTTATTGAAAATTGGTACAGATATGTATTTTTGGTCATAGATCAACAAAATTTGGTCCATTTTGAAATTTGGGCAAAAGTTTTGGACTTATAAGCAAAAAACTGATCCAAATTGGTTTTAACTCAAAAATAAGGAAAGCATGAATTTTTTAAATATTTTTTTCATAATCCTTGCCACAAAATTAGCTTAAAAATATTTTTTGGCTAAAATCGGAATCAAAAAATTTTTGATCAAAATTTCATAATTTTATGGAAATATTTTTTTTTGTAAAATTGGTAGATTTATATATTTTTAGCTTTAAATCACAAATATATGGTCACTTTTGAGTTACGATCTAAAATTTTTACATTTACGGCAAAAAAGTAAAAAAAAAAGACAGTCTACAAAAGTTTCTTTATAAACTAATATTTACTTCTAGGCGCGCACCCATGGGGGTGGGGGGAGCGATCTTTATAGAAGAAATAAAAAGACGCATTTAAGTCTTGCTTAAAATTTTTTAAAAGCTAAATAAATTATAAGCTTTCAAAAAATTTTAATTTCAAGCAACTCGAATAGAAAACTAAAATTCTTCCTTATAAATATTAAAATTTTGTTTATTATAAATGTTTTCATAAACTATATTTTGATGGCAGTAGTGTGTTATTTATTTCATCGGCTTTGAAAGTGTTTAAATCTGATCAAAAAGATTAAGGTATGCTTCTCCGAACATGCCCAGGCGAATTTCTCTGAAGGAGTGCATCCAAAAAGATTTTAATCGATGTTCAAGAACAGGTCATTGTTTTATTTTTTTAACAACGAGTCCATAAATCTTTAGTTCGAGACATGGAAACTTTTAGCTTATTGCATCATCCAGAAGATGGATTCAAAAGAAATCTGGATGATGAAAGTGTACATTAGATTTAATAATCATCATCTTTATACACAGGGTACCCAAAAATTAATTGACCTTTTCATATACGATAACCAATCAGTGAATAATTGGTAAATTTCTTATGGAGTTTATTACATTATTATTTTATTTATTTTACATCGGCCTATTTCTGCAACGATGCTAATCGCCGATGCCAGGGGGCGAGCTCCTACACCTGAATGAGGGGTGAATTATTGTGAAAATGGGAGTAATGTTAACCTATTATTCTCGCCCGAATAATGTAACTAACGGAGAATCGAAACAGCTACCTCACAGTTCAGACTGTATTAACCAGTCAGAACTATACGATTTAACGAGCTCGGCCATTCCGTTGACTGGAGCTTATTACAATTCAACAACTTTACTAATGAAAGACGAAACCCATTTTGAACTCAGCGGTTATGTTAACAAAATAGTCGCTCTTTGGGGGCTCAAATTCCACAAGTGGTTCATCAGCGACCATTACATTCTCGTAAAGCAGGGCCGTGCGGTGGCATGGAGCAATGGAGCAATGGAGCGCCTGGACCCCGAGGGCGCCTTTCAAATATTTCACATTTCTTTATTTTTCTAATATTTTCATGATAAAAAATTTATTATTTGCTTGTTGCATCTTTATAAATTAGGTTTTTATTTATCTTTATTTATAAATATTACATTTTATTTGTGGGCGTATAAATGAGCGGCAACTTTGAAGATATATTAGGTGTACAACTTTGCTGCCGCCGTTTTTTCGATATTCGAGACTTTATTGTAAAAAACTGGTTATACATTTATGATTCAAAGTATTGTCCATCGCCGGCCACTACTTTCTCCCATCTTTCGGGCAGCATACGAATCCCGCGTTGAAAAAACTGGTCATTTTTTGAAGCGATCCACGAATTGATCCAATTTTTTACTTCTTCATAACACCGGAAGTGATGGTCAGCTAGGCCGTGTGCCATTGATCAAAACAAGTAATAGTCAGAGGGAGCAACGTCTGGAGAATACGGCGAGTGGGGTAGGACTTCCCATTTCAACGTTTCCAGGTATGTCTTTCAACATCTCTTGGTTTCAACTCATACGGCACCCAATTTTCTTTTTTCTGAATCATTCTCATGTCTTTAAGGCGTTTTGAGAATTGTTTGTTGAGTCACTCCCAATGATCGTGCCAACTCTTTTTGACTTTGACACATGTTTTCATCAAGTAATGCCCCCAATTCTGCATCTTCGAAAACCTTCTTTCTTCCATCGCTATGCCGGTCTTCGACGTGAAAATCATCGTTCTTGAAGCGTTTAAACCACTCACGACACGTTCTTTCACTAATAGCGGCCTCACCATAAGTATTTAAAAGCATTTGATGAGCCTCAGCCGCAGATTTCTTCATTTGAAAGAGAAAATTAAAACCTCCCGCAAATGACGAGAATTTGGCTTGTAAACTGACATTTTCAATCGAGAATAACTTTATGATGCAGACATAAATCGACTAATGTTTTTATGGGGTTATGTTGATAGATGCCAAGTTTATTGCATGACGTCTATGATCTATTTATTTTGACCACTACTTACCGCTAAAGTCATCTATAGGAAAACGGCGGAAGCAAAATTGTACACCTAATAATTTTTGGAGTTCTGCCCTGTTTTAAATCCCGAAACGATCTGAGAAGAGCTGGTTGAAAATTGCAATACGGAGCCCGTGGTTTTGTAATTCGCTAGACATGGCTTGGTCTTGGGCACGCCAAATATTTACGACACGAAACTTCTTTGTATAACTAAAAAGGTTTTAATCACTGACCAGGATCGGGACAATGGCCGATTTAAAAGATTTTGACCGCTACGGGTTTTACCAACTGCATGTTTTGATAGTTAGTCTTTTTATTTGAAACTTTAATGTGTATGGGCTCAGTTGAATTTATTATAAAATGCAATTCAGTGGCGTATCATAAAAAAAATAATAACATTGAATACAGTACTCTAATATTAGGCTACATAACATATTTAGAATTTACTTTGTCTAAACCAGTGATTCTTAAAGTGGGCGATACCGCCCCCTGGGGGACGCTGGAACGTTCCAGGGGGGCGATAGTAGCCTCGGGTGCATTTAGGGGGCATTGAAAATGATGAAGACTTGCTTACCTATTGTCAGCACTTGGATGCTCTCCATTCTGACTTCAACCAACGATTTGAAGATATTTTTAATATGAACATACCAGATTGGGTTTTGGATCCATTTTCATGTGCAAACACTCCAAAATTACAAGAACAACTGATGGAAGTAACAACAAATTACGTATTGAAATTTAAATTCAAAAACGGCTACCAACAGTTCTGCAAAAGCAGATTCCTACAGCTTATCCTGGGTTATGGGCTATAATCTAGGATGATTAAGTAAAGGATGCGCTATTCGTATACTAACAACATTGACGATTGTGTGGAAACCCCTGTTGAGAAAGAAGGTAATATATGTCTGTACTGTGCACACTGCAACTACGTAATGCGCATGTGCTACATTTGAATTTGAAACGAGCGTATTTTTAAATGAAAATAATTATGGAATTTCTTAGAAATTATTCTAAAATCCCGTAATTTCACAGCAAATTTTATAACATATTTGAGAAATTTGTATAACACGGTGTTAATTTTCTGCGTATCGTGTCAAACGGACCTAAAACTGTATAAATGTGTATTTAAAATTTATCTAATCATTTTAAAATAATATTATTTGTCATTAAAACAATCTTTAATGATATTTTAAAAATTAAAGGCTGCCAATAAAGGAAGCAGTATTATGAATTTAATAGTCAGTTAAAGGATAAAGTGGTAGTTACAATAAACTAAAATAAGCTTGAAAAATATTAGTGCCAAATAATACTACCCAAACATCTTGTTGCGAAAATTACATGACTATGGCCCGATTGCAAGAATCTCTATTAAATTTAATGATTCAAAATACCAGAGGTGGCTAGCTATGGGTCCTTTTCAAATATTCCGATAAGACGTTGAAGGGCCACATCCTTTGAGTATCCCCCCACAAACCAGAAATTAATTTAATTTTTATCGTTCGATTAATGAAGGATTGAAAGACGGATGTACAAAATGAAATATATGGGTGAGGGGGTGCAGAGGGGTTAATTTTGATATATATTTTTTTACATTACATAGAAATATTCTAATCTTTACCTATAAGGGATGGTTTGATAATTTTTATTTGGTTGTGATAATTGATTAAATGGAAAGTATGGAAATAAAATATATAACACAAATAGATACACATATGTTTATTCGTTTTGAAATATCACAAGTCTGTTGAACATTTTTCTTTTCGCCACCTTGTGTATATCTAACAATTTAGCACAGTAATAGAGGCTTACGTGTGTACGCAGTACCGCGATATATATCTTTCTCACTCAGTAAGGGTTTCCACACATTTTACACACGAATAGCGCATCCTTTACTTAATCATCCTAGGGTTTAACAGACAATTGCATTTCTGCTCATACGATGAAAATTTAAAATTCTACAAGATGCAAAGTCTGCGTGACAGAAGAACTATCCATGATCTAGCTTTTTTATATAGAATATTACATAATGAACTAAATTCTATCAATTTAATCCCCTACTTTGAATTTAACTGTCATCCCTATGTTTTAAGAAACCGTATGCTGTTGCACAACCATCGTTACAACAGTAATCTGGGCATAAATTCTCCAATGGCTAGAATATCAACTTCTTTTAATAGAGTCAACCCAGATCTGGACATTTTTTCCTGTTCGCTACATTATTTTAAAAAACATTGTCTAGATAATTGATACATTTTATTTGTACACACTTGTTTTGTTTTGTTATTTTTTTTTAATTAGGTAATTATTGTGTATATGTATATGTACCTATATTTTTGTACTGTTTATATTCTGTATTATTTGTGTTAACTTGTAATTGGAACCATCTACTAAGATGGTTCTGTTGGTTAACCTACTTTAATAAATAAAATTTAAAAAATAAAACATACCCGATTGGGTTTTGGATCATTTTTCATGTGCAAACACTCCAAAATTACAAGAAGAACTGATAGAAATAACAACAAATTACGAATTGAAATTTAAATTCAAAGACGGCTACCAACAGTTCTGGCTGCAAAAGCAGATTCCTACAGCTTATCCTGGGTTATGGGCTATAATACAAAAGTTTTTAATTGCATTTTCTTCGTCATATTTGGAACGTTCAGTGAGGTCACAAATCTATTAACAAAAAAAAAAAAAAGAAACCGACTGCAAATAGCTAATCGCGGTGATTTAAGAATACAGCTGACAAAAATAGAGCCGAGGATTGATACATTGATAGCAACGCACCAGGTTCATCCTTCTCATTAATTGAGAATATGATTTTAATAAATAATTTTTAATTTCAAGCTTCAAG
Source organism: Liopterus haemorrhoidalis (assembly GCA_963971575.1). Lineage (NCBI taxonomy): Eukaryota > Metazoa > Arthropoda > Insecta > Coleoptera > Dytiscidae > Liopterus > Liopterus haemorrhoidalis. The sequence continues at coordinate 43,736,946 of OZ020619.1, forward strand.
GTGTCTCATTTACAACATCTTTCTTTACTATATTTTAGAACGTAGGTAGAAATATAGATATATATATCTTTCTGTTTGTTCGTTTAGAGAATGTAGATTTCCAGGGGGCGCTGAGTAATTTTTTTCTTAAAAAATTGATGTGAAGTGTGAATTTTCACACATTTCAGGGTTTCGCAGGTATTTATTAACTGTGTGATGATTATTGGGATGCCAAAACAAATTTTATGTCAAAATATTTTTTTATGAATGTTAATTCGAATGCCTAATACCATTATTTAAGTTTCTAAATATGTGCAGTATTTTTTTTATACAGCAAGGTTCATTAAGATTTTGAAAATTGCGCCTATGGCTTCCATTGGTTGCTTAAATCATAGGCCTCGCCCTCTGATACCTTCAAATATAGAATTAAATTATAATTTCAACACTTCCCACTGGTTATTAAATTTACGCTTTCAAAAATTAAATGCAACATTTACCAAAATATAACTAGAATTTTGACAAAATAATTTAAATAAAATAAAAATGCAAAAAAAAACTGAAAAAATAAAAATTGACGGGATTCGAACACCGTTTCTTACAGTGGTTTCAACTCACTAAGCGACAACACTACCACTGTGCTATACAGGATCACTCGTTTACAATGTTAAATAGCGGATTAAATATATTACATATTTTAATTAAAAACACAAAAAATGCGTTATTTTCCGAAAACATAATCTGATCAAAAATTCCTGTTGTACTATTCCGGTTCACACCAATGTATATTACTGAGAATTTTTTCAGATTTTTAGTTTATACCATCTGGGCTACAGGGTGTGGGATAAAATTTTTTTTGCACAATTTTGGCAAAACTCGCCTCAAAATAATTTATTTTACAAAAATAAAATTTTGATTGTTAATCCACGTACCAAGGGCTTTCATTTGATACCTTACACAGAATTGTAAAAAAATATATTTTTTTTCGATGAGCATATATTTGTTTATATTTTTAGGGGGATATGTTTTTCAGATGTTTTAGTATTTTTCGTATGTGCGGGTCAAAGAGTTGTATAAGCATGCCAAATTTCAACTCTCTAGGTTTAGCCGTTTGGCTACAATTTTTACCGAACAGACAGACGACAAAATGACGGTATAAGGGTTTTTTGGTCATACCTACAAAACCCTGAAAAGGGGGCTGTAGGCCAAATAAGTTTGAGAACCACTGGTCTAAACTATGCACTGTTAAAGGCTTTTGTAATCTATTATTCTTTTGGAAGAAAGTAAAATTTCACTTTTCATATATTCCCAAAATTAATCAAACTGAATTTTTACTAATTCCTTTCTTAATAAACAATTTCGAAAGATGAAGACATTGTTTCAAAACTAAAAGATCAAAATCTTGAATTTCTATTCAAAAATATTCCCAAAATGAATGAAAACATCTGTTTGAAAAGTACCTTCACCTTCAAATTCACATAAACCATTCACCTTTGGACAGAACAATGATTAGATTTGTTTTAACTTTCTATAGTCATGCTCATTAATGAAAAATTCCAAACGATCTTATTAAAAATACCATGCTAATCAACTGCTCTAACGTCGAAGCTACAGTTTGCAGTGACGAAAAATTTAATGATAGATAGATTTAGATGTAGCAACTGATGATGAAAAATAATGAATCTGAAGAAATCAGAAGGCGTATATAATTAAGTAACCATAACCACCAAAGCGTAGAGATGCGGTTAAGATCTAAAAATCTGTCGCAGAAAACAAAATTAAGTCGGTATAAAACACTTCTTCGCCCCAGTACTTCTATATGAGCTTTAAAGATGAAAACTCAATAAAATGGACGAGGAAAGAGTCCATATATTTGAAAAGGTCATCAAAATGGTCCAAAGATATTCAATGAAATGATAGCCGTAGCAATGGTTTTGGCGCCCTTGGCAAATAAATTAATTTAAGCTAGCTAAAATAGCGTAGGGGAGAATAGCCGAATTTGGACCATCGCCTAGGTTGGACCACCATCGTAACTTGACCTGTATAAGGCATTTATGCAGCAAAACAGTAATTTAGAAGGGGATGGACGTAAACTTGTCTGATGCAATCATTTTTATAACAGCGCACTTTATAGTTGCAGTTAGTGAAGTGTTATTAGTATTTACATACCATCAATTAAATATTTTATCAATAAGCCCAATAATATTTAGACTGTTTCAAAGTAAGTAACAAAATATATTTTTATATCTGCAGAAAGTAAACTTGTCTGGCTGCAATTTACTATATTAGTTTTATTAATCTAGTTCAAATGTAAGGTTAGGTGAAACATTTTAAAATATTTATAAAAGTAGCTCAAGTTGGACCACAAGCAGTCGCCTGAATTGGACCGGTCCAATTCAGATGTCTAAATTGCTAAATAAAGCATACGGCCGACCAGCCACTGTAGCTATAGCTAAAAGTGCTTTCCGTGCCTCTGGTATTTGGCCTGTAAATAGACATATCTTTCAGGACCACCAGTTTGCAGCATCCGATATTTTACAGTGTTCTGCTAACCCTGCTGAAATCGCAGTAAATACTACCAGTAGGCGTAATACACCAACATCTATGTCTTTAAGTGACAGTAAAAGTAATAATAGTGATTCTGCTGTTGATTATGTACCGCGGGAGAAAAAAATTAAAAAGTGTAAGGATATTCTTTACGATATATCACCTCCACCAAAACTAAATCCACAGCAAGGTCCATCGTATTCTCGAACTGGAGGCATAGCCCAAAAAGCAATTTTAATAATAAGTAGTCCTCATAAAAAGCAGTCGTCATAAAAAGCAATTAGAAAAAGTCAAAGAGAAAAAGACTAACAAAGTAAAATTACTCCAATATTGGACCAAAAAGACAAAGAATAGAAACTAAGACTACTTGGTTTTGTATTATATGTGAGGAAAGGAAGGAAGATGAGATGATACAATGCATAAAATGTCACACTTGGGTCCATACACAGTGTGCTGGAGTCAGTACAAAAATCAAAAGTACTTTTGCTTCAATTGTGTTTAAGTATATTGATGGTCCAACTTGGAAAACCTCTGGTCCATCCTAAGAAACCAGTTTCTTTAATTGGACCGATGACACGATTTTTATGTATTGATTTTTCACTGTTCAATATAATTATTTATTTAAAATAAATTATATTATTTTGAAGATATAAACAATAACTTTTTTTTCCACTACTTCCTTTTTATTAAAAATAATTGTGCATCCCTATATATTAAAAAATTCTTAAGTGGTCCAAATTTGGCTACTCTCCCCTATATTATATATCATTTTTCAATTTTGACCAATAATGACCTAAAAAAAGATTCTTACTTCTAAAATACCAGATTAGACGACCTTGCGAACCACGAGTGTTTACATATTTTACGATTTTATGCGCTCTCAGTAACATTTGAATTTATATTGCGCCCTTATTGACAAAAAGGTTGCCGCCCCCTGCCCAAGACCCTTTTGATGAGTGTATTACCGTTTTCGAGAAATATTTCTTTATGATCATGGTCGTAAGAAGATTCTGATTTCATGGTTGTGTTTCATGAATCTAGAGCAATCTCTTATAATTATTTCCTTTGTTACTATTATCTATAACTAGTTATTAAAAATATCTCAATTCAATATAGTTAACAGTAACAATAAAACGCAGTTAATTTTTACTGTTATTTAATCTTAGCAATTTATTCTAAATTATATACATATTAACATACATATGTTGAGGGTGTTTTGGGAATTGCTTATGCATTAGAAATACGAAGAAGATTAAATTAGGAAAGATGAAGTATTTTATTCTTACAAATAAAAATATTAAATTGTAAAATGAATTGAACATCAAATAAAGGAGAAAAAACAACATATTTTTAATGGAATACCCTTTTTTTCAGTCTCATAGAAAATGTATTTTTCTTTAATAAATCATCAGAGCATTCGATCAGATCTAAATCCAGTATTAAAGAAACTACAATAAATCGATTTGATATTTCACAGCTGTATAATTCAGGTGTAGCAATACAACAGCAAAAAAACTAGATATAGTACCGAATATACATTAACTTAAATAACTCTTGTAGTACGAACTTGGCCTTACATATCAATAAGCTTGTTAGTATCGTTTAAAAAAAATCTCCATTGACTAAAAATTTGCATAAAACGATAAAAATGTTTCAAGTCTGGAATTTAATTTATTCCACTTCAAACAGACGTTAAGATGAATATATTTTAGATTTAGACATGTGTAATTGTTTTGAGATCCAATCATTTTTGGAAATGTCTACATTTTTTGTCAAAAACTCGTAAAATTTATACTTTATTAGACGCGGTATCTTTTGTGATTCGGTAAAAAATTTAGTTTTAAAATTGACTTGTTACAAGAAAATTTTATCCGAAAAAAAAGGCTAATAATTAGTTAAATGGAGCGAGACATGCTGAGATACTAGTGCCAATGTAGCCAGTTAAAATAATCTATATTTTCTTCAATTGCAAAATTACAAAAACAGATTTTATTATATGACTAGCTGGCACGCACGGTGTCTGGCCCTTCCTTCATCACTCTGACGGCAAAGGGTAGTATTTTTTGGATGTTCAGCAAACGTTTTTCTGATTAACAGGAAAAAGATAAACTTAAATATTCATTTTCAGATCAACAGCTGCTTTGATTGTAAAATTACAGATAGTGAAACTTTGACTATTTTCCGACCGTTCAAACACGTTGGCGGACAGATCTTCAAACAAAAGACCATATCTTGTTGGACATTTAATAGATAGATATTTTTATTACTAAATATTATGTACTACATTTTATCTTACAGTAATTAAGTTACACTTAATAATAATTATAATTTTCGCCTTTCGGCTTAAAATCTACTCTCCTTCTCCTTTAGTTAATATCTTCGTTGACTAGGGTGACCATTCGTCCCGCATTTTAACATTTTGTCCCGCATTAAGATGCGTCCCGCAAAAGTCCCGCATTTTAACATTTTGTCCCGCATTGTCCCGCATTTTGGATTTGGGAGGGGAGGACCTTTTTTTGCTCTTCACTTGGATTTGGGAGGTGAAGACCTTTTTTTTTGCTCTTCACTTGGATTTGGGAGATGAGGACCTTTTTTTTGCTCCGTCCCGCATTGCCTTCTTAAGAAAATGGTCGCCCTATCGTTGACTCCTTTCCTTAATTTCCTCCCTTCTGATTTTCACTTCTTTCATCCATTCATACCCCTTTCCTGTTTCATCCAAAATTTCCTTTCTCGTTTCCGTTCTGTCTCGTATTTCTTCACATTCTTCCAACAAATATTCCATTGTCTCCTTACCTTCCCTGCACATTCTACATGTTCTTCCTCTTTCATCCAAAAATTATTGTCCCTCTCCTCATTTCCACATCTAAATCTCGCTATCACTTTTTTCTCTCTACTGCCTTTTTCTGTCAAATACTATGGTTTTCTCACCATCCAGGTCTTTTCATATTTGCTGTTATATCTTGATTCTCTTATTTTTGTATCTTGCTCCGTTTGCTGTATGTCAATCATTCGCTCTGTTACTCATGCCCCAATTCTTCTTCATTCATTCTTTTTAGTCTTAACGCTGTTGTTGAGTAGCCATAATATTCGTACATTTCCTTCCTTTCCTTTTCCCATCTTGATAGTGGCTTTCCTTGTTGATTACGTTTTTCCATTTCCAGCATTCATAAAGAATTTCTTTTTCCGGGTGTTTAATTATATTCTCTTCATATTTTATGGCATTTTTGACGGCCTCTATTTTTATTTTCTTCATTTTCGTCTCTTCCAGTATAATGTATGTTGGTGTGTTCGTGTCTACTCCCAACATCCATTTTAAGTATTTTATTTGTACTTTTTCTATATGTTCTCGTTCCGCCCATCCGCATACTTCTGCTCCATACATTTAATATAAAGGCCTAAAAATTTGCAAAAGTTCACCTTAAATATTGATGTATAACCAACTAAAATTGCCCAGCCAAATCGAAGATAACGATCCCAGTTATGATTCCTGGGTTCAAAGAGCAATTTTCCGATTTCCAAGAATTTTACAATTCTTGGAATTCGGGTAGTATAAACTTTAAAGTCCTTAATACGTCACTGTGTTCTAAATTTTGTAAAATGTACAAATTTCTAATTCAGTGTATATCCGGGTTTTGAACACGATCTTGTTTTTTCACACACTTAATTTTGCATTCAAATGAATTCAGAGCCAATAGCTAATATACCGATATTTAAATTCACTAATGTAGCCAAAATCGAAACGTATTTTAATGACGTGCCGAAAGAAAGTAAAATTTATTTCAAATATTTAAAAAAAATATATATGCAATAAAAATATGCAAAAAATAGGAAAGTATTGTTGATGCAATAAAATTAATGACTAATAAAAATTTATTTAAAATCATTTTTAGGCCACCATATCAAAAACAGTTCTTTTTTATCATCTAGTACTAAACAAAAAGTAAATCTTTTTCAGCCTATTCCGATTCACTTACTTTTTAGGCCGTTGGATGCCAACGCCATCTACGATAGTGATTTTGTTCAATAACAAGCGAATGTTTAAAATGATGTAGCTAATTAAAATATTAGGTCGTCAAGGATGAAATTTGTAGAAATAAAGGCAAAGTTGGTTGATATCTTACAAATATAAGGAATTATTTTATTCATCAAAGTATAAGTCAATACACTTTTGCCATTTAAGCGGCAGGTTGTTCAGGCCAGTGCTATAAAACCCTGGCGGACGAGAATCAATGAATTCCTGGAAGGCCAGTTTTACAGCATTGTCAGAATTAACTGTTTTCCTATTAAAAAGTTGTCCAAATTGCGGAAGAAGTGGTAGTCAGTGGGGGCTAGGTCTGGTGAGTATGGAGGATGATTAAGAAGTTCCAACTCCAATTCCTGTAGTTTTGCCACAGTCTTTTGTGCAGTGTGTGGTCTAGCGTTATCATGCAATAAGATAGGAGTCGATCTGTTGACCAATCTAGGCTGTTTTTTTTTTAGTTTTTGCATGATTTCGTCCAGTTGGTTGCAGTATTTTCTGCTGTGATCGATGAACCAGTTTTTTTTTTTGTTTTTAAGTTACCTGTACGAAATTTGGCGAACCAATTTTATATTGTCTGCTGCGTAGTAACACTAGAGCCAAATACACTATTAATGTTTCGCGCGATATGCGACGCCAAAAAAAAAAAAAAAATCAGCTGTGGCCACCACAGGACCGACCGCCATCACAAAGTACTTGTTTTATACAAGTACTTTGTGATTCATGCATTCTAGCAGCAGAGTAAAAATAACTTGACCTAATATTTTCTAACAGAGATATTATTTATCATAACCATGGAAACGTTACATATAAGTATGAAAAACAAATACTAAATTTCGATTTTTTTTTCGTTTTATCAAAAAATGTCTCAAATAAAAGTTGTTAGTTATTGCTTTTATAGCAATTTTTGTTAAATACATTTTTTCGAAATATTTTTCTGTTGTAAATATTCGCAAAAATATTAAAACCGACACGGGTAAACTCCCATTTCTTGTTAACCGATTTTTACCAAAAGTTGATCAACTCGTGCCATTGATGTCAAAAGCTTAAATATGAATTTTCATAAAAATCCTTTTAGCCGAATTTGTTCTGCACGTGTACACAGACAGACGGACGGACAGACAGACAGACAGACAGACAGACAGACAGACAGACAGACAGACAGACAGACAGACAGACAGACAGACAGACAGACAGACAGACAGACAGACAGACAGACAGACAAACATACGGACAGACGGACAGACTGACCGACAGACATCATGCTAAAAACAGTCAAAACGTTATGTAGGGACCCCAATTCGTGGAGATCCATCGAGATCTCGAAATGTCAAAATCGGTATGATCACAATACCTCCCTTATATATGTTGGCGGTCGGTAAAAAAAACAGAACGGTAAAATATTAAGCCATTGTCAAATAATAAGCTGTTAAGTTGGCAATATTATTAACTACAAATTTCATCCTTGACGACCTAATAATTATTCTTACGAAGATACTTATGATGTATGAAAATCAAATACAAAATATAAATAAAGCTATTCCAGAGAATTCCCGAGAAATATGATCTGTTCCCGTTTTCCGAAGATTAAAAAATACCAAGAATTTAGAAGTCCTATATATCTTTTTATTTACTGCCAATTTTTGTACGCTCATGGTTTATTTTTATTCTTTTCCCGACTGTTTGTTTCGTTGTTTAATTTGTCAAACACAAATATATCTTTCCGTAATAATTTTTATTTTTTTCTTTGCAGTTTCCTTCGGAGTGTATTACTAGATGACGCGACTCGCCATTTCCGGGGGAGATGGCGGTTTGGAGGCTAGTCTTCGCCGTCGCCAGCGCTATAAGCCTCACCCAAGGGGGTGACATATTAATTTCAACAACACACATCAGAACATCAGACAGAAACGCGTTAAATGAAGGACAAGAAATTCCAATAAACGATAGAATAGAAAACATTAAAAACGACGATAGACAAAGAGGAACAAATGCAGAAACAAAACTGTTTGGAACCCCAATTTTGGAAGAAAGAAAATATGAATCAAATGTGCCGTCAGAAGAAATTGGAACTGATGCACCAATTCAATTTACTGGAGGGCCTTATCAGGGCCAGATAATAGGAGAATTTTTGGTGGGTCCTGAACCAAAAACACTTTTAGAAAGACTTCACAACATAAGCATCAAATATGTAACTCTACCAACAGACCAAGAACAAAACGAAGAAATATTCCAAAAAATCGAAAACCTATTCCCAGGAACAAAACGTGAATCAAGTATTCAACAACTAAAACAAAACAGACCTCTTGAAAGTCTAGACCAGTTGTTTCCAGAAAAATTAACCACAAATCTAACCGAACTTAGAAATGTTTCGGTATCCAAAAAATTTGTTGAATCTCCAGAACAATTAGCCAGAAAACTTGATATGAGTACAGAATATTTTCTGATCCCTGAAAAAACAACACAAAGAACCTCAACTACGGGAAAGGTTACAGAAAAACCAACCCCACCAAAAGAAGAAATTGAAAGACATGTTTCACTTTTTCGTGAAGAAGTATGGGTGGTTCCAGTTGTGACTTTAGCGGCAGTTTCAATGTTTTTAATGGCTGGTTTTGAAGTTTTCGTTTTGTGTAAAGCATGGAGAACAACACCAAGTAGAAGACACCTTTTCTTAGGACAGATGTTATTACTTGGACTTTTCGCTTGTGCGAGTTTAGGAGGTGTTTTGGCGTTAGCCCCAAGTCCATCAACTTGTGCAGCTGTTAGATTTGGTGTTGGACTAGCATATGCTGTTGTTTTTGCCTCGTTGCTTGTGAAATGTGTGTTTTTAATCAGTTTAAATGGTGGTGTATACCTCCCAGCTCCTTACCAAGGATTGTTGTTGTTGTTTGCTGTCTTAATTCAAGTAGCAATTGGAGCACAATGGCTCCTTACAGACCCACCACAAGTGGATATCCTTCATGAATCCCATACTACTGATGTCCAACTTACAAGAAGTAAAAACCCTACTGTTTTAGTAACAAGAAGAACTGGATCAAGTAGTGTTACTTTATGTAGAACACCATATATGGACATGTTATTTTCATTGTGTTACGTATTGTTTTTAATAGTTTTTGTTGCTGTACTTGCAGTTAAAAGTAGGGGAATAAGAGACAATTATAGAGAAGCGACTTATATTGGGTTATCTGTTGGGTGTACTATTCCAATCTGGTTAGTTTGGACGCTAAGTGGGATGTTAGTTGCTGATAGACATAGGGACGCTTGTTTAGCATTTGGGTTGGTTATTACGGCTGCTGTGGTGTTTTTGGTTATGTTTATGCCTAAAGGAAGACAGTTGGCAGCAATGGGGAAGGATGGAGTGTTTTTGGAAGATAGAGAAGATAGGTTTAGTTCGTTGAGCAGAACGGGGAGTGGATATTCGCCAAGTTTCTTCCATTTTAAACCAGGGGGGAAGTATGGAAGTAAACATCATCAAGTTGGGCCCACTGCTACAGTTACAACGCTTGGACCAGGTATGTTAGAAAATTTTTGTAATAATGTGTCTGTCTGTATTTTTTGTACAAAAAGTGTTATAACTCCAAAACGGCTATACCGATTTACATGAAATTTTATTTATGAAAGATTTATACCTAGTTGAATTAGTAGACATTTTTTTTATTAAAAATCAGTTGCGTAGAAATGAGGATTTTGCTACTGTTTGAATACCTCGGCTAAAAATTTTAAAAATCCAAAAAAGGTTTTCGATAAAATCCAAATCGTAAAATCCAAATCAGATTTTAATGAAATTTGATTTATGAAGGACTTTTAAACAAATTTTTATTGAAATCACAGGCGTAGAAATGAGAATTTGTTACTTTTGTTAGACTACATCAGAGCTAAAAATTAAAAAATTCGTAATTCCAAAACGGCTTGTCCGATTTTAATAAAATTTCGTTTATGAATTATGTATAAATAACTTAACTAAGAGATAATTTTTTATTAAAATCAGAAGCGTAGAAACTGGGATTTTGCTACTATTTTTAAAACAATATCTGCGCAAAAAATTAAAAAATTCATAACTCCAAAATGGCTTGTCCGATTTTAATAAAATTTCGTTTATGAATGATGTATAAATAGTTGAACTAATAGACAAATTTTTATTAAGATCAGTGGCGTAGAAACTGGGATTTTGCTACTATTTTTAAGACAATATTTGCGCAAAAAATTAAAAAATTCATAACTCCAAAATGGCTTGTCCGATTTTAATAAAATTTCGTTTATGAATGATGTATAAATAGTTGAACTAATAGACAGATTTTTATTAAGATCAGTGGCGTAGAAACTGGGATTTTGCTACTATTTTTAAGACAATATTTGCCCGAAAAATTTATAGCTCCAAAACGGCTTGTCCGATTTTAGTAAAATTTGGTTTATGAAAGATGTATAAATAGTTAAATTAATACACATTTTTTTATTAAAATCAGTTGAGTAGTAATTGGGTTTTGCTATTATTTTATAACAATATCTAGGCTAGTTAATATATAAAGAGTATATATACATAAATGTATAGATGAACCCAGAGCCATAGTTACGCCCTGGTATCGGGGCAAGTGCCAGGGGCGCGAGGATTGATGAGGGGCGCCATCGTGTGTTTTTTTTTTTCTTTGGTCATCACTTATATTTTAGAAGTGAGGACTTTTTTTTGTCATCACACTTGCATTTTAGAAGTGAAGACTTTTTTTTGTCTTCACACTTGTATTTTAGAAGTGAGGACCCTTTTTTGCCATCACATTTGTATTTTAGAAGTTTTTTTTTGTCTTCACTTGTATTTTCACTTGTCTATTAAAATAAAAATGATGCCCTCTTTAAATAAAATGAAAGAATGTAAAAAGAGCGCTATTTTAGGTTAAATTATTTTATTTGCCAAGGCCGCCAAAAATATTGCTACGGCTCTGGATGAACCTGTGATACAATTTTTATTAAAGTCAGTAGCGTCAAAATGGGGATTTGATACTGTTTTTTTTTAGGCAATCTCACAAATAATTTTACTTCTTTGGGAATACAAATTTAAATACACAATCCTATACATTTTTATTAAAACAGTGGCATAGAATTTCGTGTATTTTTATATAATTTTCTTAATTTAATTGTCAATTTTTAATTTTATAACCAGCTAAGCTTCTGGTATTCTATTAAATCTACCTTACTCTTTAGAAAGACTTTGTATTAACAAGAATACATGACCTGAAGGGGCTATTGAAAATTTTTATTAGTCATGGTTCTTATAAACTAAAAAAGTTGGTCTTGTTAGAAAAATGCTTATCATCTTATGTTAGATTAGACATAGTTAAATTAAAGTATCGAAGCGATGTACATATTAAATTTTGAATTGGTAAAAAAATACGAAATTTATACTACAGCAACGAACCAGTATGTTGAAACAGAATTAAGGGGGGTGTATCGGATGCTTGCAAACATTTACGCTTTATTCAATGTAAAAGGTTCTTAAATGAAAAACTTTATAAAGTTTCTCAAAATTGTTTATTAATCGTGCTGACTGCACATTCGAAGACGCAGGGTTGGCGCGAGGGTCTTTGGTGCCCGTAGACAAGACTTAATGAGCGCCCCCAGGCAGGGCTGGGTAAGATTTTATAAATAAAAAAGGTTCTCACTTCTAAATTTCAAGAAGTGATAACCTAAAAAAATGTCCTCACTTTTATATTTCAAGTGATGACCAAGAAAAAAGATTCTCACTTCTAAATTTCATGGATCCAACATAGACCTGTTTATAACCTTCAACTTTCAAATAATAATAAAAGCAATATCCTCGCCACAACGTACAAACAGCAATTTCAAGAAATAAGAAGCAACTACAAGGACCACATAGAAATATACACAGATGGATCCAGGCTAAACGACAAAACGGGCTCATCGGTTATATCTGGAAGTAGCACACATAAATATCGCCTCACAACTATGCAAGCGTATACAGCAGAGATCTACAGCTTACTTAAAGCATCCGAATATCTTAACCAAAGCCAAGATAATAAATTTACCATTTTCACCGACTCATTAAGTGCAATCCAAGAGCTACAAAAATTATATAGCAAGTGAAGACAAACAAATAACAGTCGTATGAATACCATTGCATGTAGATATTACCGGTAATGAGGCAGCTGACAAAGCAGCAAAAGAGGCAACAGAAGCGAATGATATATTTCAAAACACCATACCATCTAGCGACCTCAGAAGCATAATAAAAATTCGGATAGAAGACAATTGGGATACTACGTGGAAACAAGTGACAGGCAATAAGTTACGAAGTATAATAGATTCACTTAAAATAAGATAAAATTAGCATAACCCGGAGATTTTATAACAAAACCCGGAGTCCGAAGAAACGATGTTGAAACCCTGAAACTCCGGGTGAAACCCTGAAACCTGGTCACCCTGACCTTATATGTCCAATCCAAATATCTCTTTTCTTCTGCAACATTCTCCACAGATATGGTTCCTCTTCCATTTGCCGCAATAACTCTTAGTTTGTCACTCTATCTACCCATCGAATTTCCAACATTCTTCGATAGCACCAAATTTCGAATGCTTTTATCCTTTTTTTTTTCTGTCACTCCTAGTGTCACTTTTGCTTGATTTATTCGGCTCATCAGTTCTCTTTTGCATCTTGCATCCTAAGTAAGTGAACTCTTTAACATTTTCGAATGATTAAGCGTCCAGCAATATTTGAGCCTCAGTTCTGTCTTTGCTTGTCATTAAACGAAATGAATGTGACAAAACTGACGATAACTTTAAATGGAAATATATCTTCACTCTAGTGAAAAGTCGTGTTGTTTATCGGTAGTTCTGAATTGAAACTAAAAAGTAAATGTCTCTATTTGGTTAGAAGTGATAATGTTAAAAAAAGTGTAATGTCCATTTTGAAGGTATGTAATTATAAGAGAGACACGGTAGTCGCGTGCCTCTAGACAATCTCACATCACTATAATGCCTTTCTTGACGCGATCTAATGACGAATGATGCTGATAATCCAGTACTAAGGATGGAATACACGCACTCACGTACGACCACTACAAATAACAGACTCTCATAAATAACTGCGCGGATATCTACAGTGGCGACGCGTTACCGTCAATACAAGCAAACAGAACTCACGTATCTCTTCTTGGATATTGTCAATTGATGATATACAAAGTGACGTCAGCAATACTAGCGCCAGTGATCTTTTTGTCAAACTAGTCTTACAAATACAGTCGAACTTCCATAACTCGAACTTCTATAAGTCAATTTTTTCTATATCTCAAATTTTTTCGAAAATTTTGCGTCAAGTTCGCATTTTATATAAAAATTTGTTTCTATATCTCGAATTTCTCTAAGTCAAATTTTTCTGTAACTCGAAGTAAAATGTGGGATTTTTGAAGACGGTGGATTTCCTAACTTTTCAAATTTTTTATAAACCTACAAACAAAGATTAGCATCATTTTTTAAGCAAGTGTAGCGAATATTTGTGTTCTAAGGAGACTGTTACAGACGAAGTGTATCGCGCTTTAGAGAACAGTAACAACTTTAGAGAAACAGTAAATAAGACACTATTAGACATCTGTAATTTATTATTATAAAATATATGATACATACAAGTAAATAAATACATACAGAACTTATAGTTAGTCTGTTATCGAGATGCACCCCTAAATAACTTATTGCTTGGTTAGGCGAGTTCCATGGAATAATGTTGTTGTTAATAATTATATCTGGCAGGTTACTAGTTTTTCTTAGCGTGAACATTTTTATTTCGCATTTACTTAATGCACCATTTTTTAAAATAATCAGTAGTGATGTGAAGGTTTTTTTGTAGATCACTGACTGCTCTGTTTTGAACCTCGTTTTTTAGGGTTTTGTAGGTATGACCAAAAAACCCTTATACCGTCATTTTGTCGTCTGTCTGTCTGTCTGTCTGTCTGTCTGTCTGTCTGTCTGTCTGTTCGGTAAAAATTGTAGCCAAACGGCTAAACCTAGAGAGTTGAAATTTGGCATGCTTATACAACTCTTTGACCCGCACATAGGAAAAATACTAAAACATCTAAAAAACATATCCCCCTAAAAATATAAACAAATATGTGCTCATCGAAAAAAAAAAATATTTTTTTTAAATTCTGAGTAGGGTATCAAATGAAAGCCCTTGGTACGTGGATTAACGATCAAATTTTTATTTTTGCAAAATAAATTATTTTGAAGCGATTTTTGCCAATATTGTGCAAAAAAAATGTTGTCCCACACCCTGTAGCCCAGATGGTTTAAACTAAAAATCTGAAAAAATTCTAAGTAATGTACATTGGTGTGAACCGGAATAGTTCAACAGGAATTTTTGATCAGATTATGTTTTTGGAAAAAAAAGCATTATTTGTGTTTTTTTGCTAATAATGTTGACAACTTATAGTTATATAATACGCTAAACAGTAACGTGTTTCTTGGTGCTGTGGCTAAGATACTTGCGTTCTGTCCAAGAATTCATATTCGGACTCATGTTCGAGTCCTACGTGAGGAGATAATATTATTTTTTATTTTTTTTTTTGCATTTTTATATTGTTTAAATTATTTTTTCAAAATTTTAATTATATTTTGGCAATTGTTGCATTTAATTTTTAATAGCGTAAATTTAATAACCAGTGGAAATTGTTGAAATTATAATTTAATTATATATTTGAATGTACACGAAATCAAAGGGGAGGAGCTATGACTAAAAACAACCAATGGAAGCCATAGGCGCATTTTCAAAATCTTAATGAACCTTGATATATAAAAAAAAAAAATACTGCACATCTTTAAAAACTTAAATAATTGTAATAGACATTCGATTTAAAATTCATAAAAAAATATTTTGAGATAAAATTTGTTTTGGCATCCCAAATAATCATCATTCACTTACTAAATACCTGCAAAACCCTGAAATGTGTGAAAATTCACACTTCACATCAATTTTTGTAACAATTGCCGTATCATCTGCAAACATGGCTATTGTTGCATCTGCTGAAACGGGCATGTCGTGCACAAATACGTTGAATAGAACAGGGCCTAAGACTGATCCCTGTGGGACTCCTGCTCGTATGTTTTTAATTTCTGATAGGGTGTTATTGATATTTACTTGGAAGCTTCTATTTTTCAAAAAACATGTTAATATTTTCAAGAGGTATTTTTATGGTTATACATATATGTTTATATGTACATCTATACAAAGTTTGTAGATTTCATGCAGTCACATATGTATTTATTGTCAATAAATTCATATAAAAGCGTTATAGATCCGTCATGGAGAAACGGATACAGACCCGGATACGGAATTTAATTTTTTACGGATCATCCGCGGTTACGGATACGGAGGTCTGGCACATCACTAGACATAGATTTGCCTTCACTGGTATAAAGCGTCTTTGTTTCGCGCCGCTACTGAAATAAACCGCTCAGGGTCTCGCGACATAAGATGTACAGAGTTTACCGTTTACTCAGAGACATAATAACACATATCAGATGAATTTAGTGGTATTTTTATAGGTTATATTAATTAGTACCGTATTTGATTAATATTTATTTATTGGTTCTAGTTTTTAAACGTTGTTTGAATAATAAAATTCGCATAACAAGATATAAAGTAGTTTTATAGAACATTTACGAGCTTTTTTTGATATATAACTTGCAGAAATACTCGTTACGAGTTATTAAAAGAAATTTTATACGTTAATAATAAATTTTAAGTGCCACTGTGGTAAGAAAGTTGCCTACGGAGAATTGGGATGCGGGTTTAGTTCCCTGATCGTAAATATTGGCCGTGACCGAGCCTTCCCTAGCGCAATGCGAACTGCAGGGCCCGTATTGATATACTAAACAGGGTGCCATGAATTTTAACAAAGGAAGAGATAACAGAACCAATCGAAATATCGTTTACATGGCTTTTACATATATTTTATCTTCCCTCCTATACGCCTTTTAGACATTAAGAACTTAATTCCTAAATATACACATTTAAACAATAATTGTTTGTAAAATTAATAAATAAATAAATAAAGCGCTCGGTTAGTTTCACAAATATAAGTTTAATGTTACTCTATAGGGATTTCCAGCTAAGCACCCTACCATCTGGTGAGCGTTTCATGAACTTCTATACGACAGATAACATTTCGTTTTGTGTATTGGTTTTGTATGAAGTTTGTTTTTAAAGTTTTATTATAATCATTGAAAAACGTATAATACATATTGTTGTGTGCCTATGTGCAATTCATTGAAAAGAAGAAACCCGGAAATATCGTTTCATTTGTTTCCACCAATATGAGACACCGTACGGTTCTAAACAAAATTGGGAAAGCAAGAGGTTAGGAATCGACGCGATGTTTAGATAAACAATTTAAAAATTGGAAAAAAAGTGAGCCCTTATATGAAAGTTTGCTCATTACATTTTAATGATAGTGACTACAAATAATATTTTCAATTTTGTATTTATTATCGCATATATTGAAAATTCCTGTTATTGTGTGTGAGTTTGATTATAATGCACAAGTCTGTAGGTATAATGCATACATTTTTATGAACTCTCTGTTTTTGTCTGTGACCCCACACAATATTATATGCCTAGCATTGAAGATTTCTACCCCTTCGTAAACAACACGGGAATTATTATTTAAACCCCCAATATAATTAAAATAAAATGGAAAACTGTGCCGCCATAACTTAAAAACAGATTACAAAATGTAGTATTTACGATGTTTACAAGTAATGTCACTTTAAAAAAATGTCCTCACAATACGTGTGTATACTTACTTGTTTATAAAATTTTAAAACAAAATCAGAAAATCGAATACAATTTTTTATTTTTTGTCGTTTTTTGATACACTTTTCGCTATTATTTACCAGTAAATGTCAAGTGGTATCTGTTTAAGAATGGTTTCAAAAATTCCCAAGTGGCGCTACGATCTTAAAAATTTTTCCCCTATACGTATTTCGGCAGTGACGCCATCGACAGTACAAAATGGGATTCAGTGCTGCCGCCTCCCGGTTGGATTCCTTTTATTTGAATTTAACATGTTATTTTTTTGTTTAATTGTATTTTGGAAGTATAAATTAAGTTTTCAAAGTAAGAAAATGCTTCACATCAAAACTACAAGTCAATATTTATTTATTAAAATTCTTATTTTATACATTATAATTTAATAAGTCATTATTTTTGCAGAACAATATTATTTTGCAGGTTAATTTTGAAAAATTTACGTTAATAATCGTTATTATGGCAAGTAACATACCAATAAGTGTGTGTGCCATATCTAAATGGTTTAAAGGTACAATATGTTGTTCTTATTTTATCCATTATTGTTTTTCATTTTCATCTGTCAAAAAACGAAAAAATTTGCAATTAAGCATGTAGCTGTAATGGTTACAATTTGGAACAAAACAATACACCATTATGCATTCTAAAACAAAATATTAAGGATTACTTAGTGTTAATTAAATAAATAAAAAGATATTTCGATTTTCATATTATTTAAAAACGTAACCTATAAATATATTCCTTATTTATATATCTATAAATTCATTATTCTATAGTATAATCGAACCCTCGAATCCTTATTTATATATTTATAAATTCATTATTCTATAGTATAAAGTATCTAGACTCTATATATTAGTATATACTTATCAAAAATACATATGTTTTGCTACAAAATTGAAAATATTCATAAAAGTAAGGTAACAAAAGTAATGTCACATGTATTTTAAATCTGCCAAAAACTCCCAAAAGAATCCGCTGTCAGATGGCATGTATGTAACGACACACTAATATGGTCTATTAGAAACTCAGTTTGGTAAGATCTTGGTAGCCAGTCAATTCTGGATAATAACTGGACCCATTTTCTTCAAAATTGCGACTGTAAAATCACTATGGATGTTTCTATAAATGATGGATGTTTTGCCGAGTTTAACTTTTTCATTATTATCTTGTTGAAGGATTAATGGTAATTTTTTCTTACAACATATTTTATTAACAATTATATTTAAGATGTTTCTTAACAAATGTTTTGATATTTTGTAACGTTTCATTCAAGTTCCATTCAAATATATATTTTCTCAGATTGCTACATCTTAATTATTGTTTGTGTATTTTACTTTCTTTCTTAGTTGAAGGCCCTTGAATTTTACGTATTGCGAATTTCAATTATAATAATTTAATACATTTCACATTGTAAATCAGCTAGTGTGTCCTATCCTTATTTGCCATATTAAATTTACTATACATATATCTCACTCTTGATTTTAGCCAATAATACCAAGTACGTAAACAAAATACTTGTCCGTGCCAAGTCATAGTTTGTAAGCTAACGGGTAAAGCGTATTGGAAATACACAATATTAATTGCCTTGGTATTTAACCCAGAGAAGTTATGTACAAGGTGTCTCAAAAGAAATTTTATATTTAGTGGATCGATTAAAAAAAAAGTAAGCCGTATATAGAAAAAATGTTTATTAATTATTAAAATACACTTTTTGGGGATTTATTTCTTAAAAATAATATCGTCTAAATGTAGACCCTCGCGTTCTCGGCACTCATTTAATCGAACAGTAAAATTACTTATGACGTCTCGGCAGGTGGACTCAGGGATGGCTGCCATTTCGTGACGGATATTTTCTTTCAAATGCGCCAGTGAAGTCGGTTTATTGGCGTAAACTTTAGATTTAAGATAACCCCATAGGAAAAAGTCCATAGGGGTTAAATCTGGACTGCGTGGAGGCCAATTTATGTCACCTCTCCGGGAGATCAATTTGCCTGAGAAAATTTCACGAACACGTGGCAGAGACATATTGGACGTGTGTGAAGTTGCTCCGTCCTGTTGGAACCATGTTCTTTGGTTATAGCCAGGAAAGTTTTGCAGTTCAGGTACCAAGAAGTTGTCTAACATCTCCACATAACGCTCTGAATTCACTGTAACTGCACGCCCCCTTTCGTCTTCAAAAAAGTAAGGGCCGATAATTCCTCGCGCCGACATCGCAGCCCATACGGTCACTTTAGGCGAATGTAGGGGTTTCTGATGTTTGCGTTTCGGATTCGTTGCACTCCAGTAGCGGCAGTTCTGCTTATTTACATGGCCATTAAGATGAAAATGAGCTTCATCCGAAAACAAAATGTTGGTAAACGTCGAAAATCGCTCAATCACCTGATTTACGAAATTAAGCCTCTGACTGGCATCTTGGGGCTTTAATTCTTGCACCAATTGAATTTTGTAGGGGTGCAGCTTTAGGTCTTTGTGCATAATGCGATGTAATGATGATCTATGCACATTTAAAGCACTTGCGCGTTTCCGAATTGAAAGGTTCGGGTCATCACGAACAGACTGATTAACATTCTCCACGTTTTCTACCGTTCTTGATGACCTAGGTCGCCCGGATTTTGATTTATCCAGCGTTGTACCAGTCTCTTCAAACTTTTTAACCCAATGTCGAATGAGAGGAATGCTTGGCGCATCATTTAAGTGGCGAAAACCTCGAATACTGCAGAATTTTCTACGCACTACAGTCGCCGAATCACCGTTTTTGTAAAACTCTCGCACGCATAACGCGCGGTCTGCTCCCGAGAAACGCTTCATAGCGACTAAATTCCCAAGAGCCAGGCTACCGATTGACATAACCCCCGCGCCCCTCGGATACGTTGCGTTCACGCAGTAAGCTAAATAAATATAAAATTTCTTTTGAGACACCTTGTATTACACATATATCCTCTGTACCGCTCATTTCTTAAATGATTGTTTCGAATACAGCCTCAATATCTTCTAGTTTCTTCGAATGATAAACCGCTTTGAACTTTGAGACTGGGTTAAGAATAGCTGATCTAAATGTATCTGATATTAAAATCACTTCAATTGTCGTGTAAATAAGGCCCACTTATCTAATTTTGAAGTAATAAAACATGTTTTTTTTTTGTATGTTTAACAGTTCTGTATTTACAGATGAGAGTGTGTTATCCGCTAACGACACAGACACACATACACACACGCACACCGTTTACGCATATAATTGCTCATATCATCCGTGTCACAGATAACTGTATATTTGTCACAAAAAGAGCACGGCTTCAGCATTTGCTTTCAGTATCATGGCTGGAGAATAAGACCGGTATCAGGGGCAACATAACAAATAAAAGTTTTTGATAATATCTTTAAAATTATTTTGCAATGGTCCAATATTAATGCGGACACCGTTATTTTGGACGTTTGCCATTGCTAAAAGTACTAGTTTGGAATAATAGAATATAATGGGTATTAGTATCAAGAAGATATAATAGTTCATGAGTGTATAAAATTCTTTCGGACGTTTCGGAAACTGTTCAACGATCTGTTTCCGTCTTCAGCGATCACGAGTGATCATCACTCTCGTGTTCAATAAAAATTGTTCAATATTTTAGTCCCAACACGGTGCGCCTAATTTTAAATAAAAAAATCCTAATTTGTTTGAAAAAAGACACACAATATTTTTTGTATTTATATCTGAAAATAACAATTATTTTTATTTTTAACGATTATTTTTTGTTCAGTAGTGCAGTTCTTAATAATATGAATATTGGGAGGGGGTATGGTGTCGCTACATATATTTAAACTTGAAATATATCACTTATTATTTTATCTTAATATTATTTTTTATTTTCTTACTTCTAATATAAAACAGCTAATTTGTTTGTATTTTCAAAGTAATCTCAGAAACTATCAGATTTGAAAAATACTTTCTGTGGTGTATAGCTTAGACCTTCTTAAGTGTTACAGACTATATCAGTGCTACTCAACCGAGGAGGCGCGACCCTACGGTGCTCCGCGAATAAAACAAATGAACCGACTTGAAAAAAAAATTTTTTTGGCGGGTTATAGCTTAGATTTTCCTGAAAAACATAAACTAGATTAGTGTTTCTCAGCTGAGACAGGGTTGCAACAACCTCACGTGTCTCGAAAGAAAACTCTATGAAAAATGCTTTCAATAGTGGATTTCTTAGACCATCTTGAGTGATATAGGCAGTATCTGTCTACCGCGTAAGAAAATTAATGAACCAATTTGTAAAATTATTTCAGTAGTATATAGCTTAGAGCTTCTTAAGTAGCATAGGCTATATTTTTTTCTGAATCAGGCGGATTATCGTGTTTTTAAAAATTATTTGATATTTATACCAATTCTGCCTCCATAATGAAACAACTATTTACAGTCATTATAATTAGACGTCCTTGTAGATTTTTGGCGAACTATAAGAAAGAAAAAGAAAATCTAAAAATAATTTAAAAATTGACTGTAAATATTATTGCGCTACTACCTAACAACTGGTCCAATCTCCATATTATCAATTATTGCTTGGCTTCTTTTCGGTACACTTTCTACCAGCTTTTCGGCATACTTTGGCAGTGATCTCCATATCTGCCGTATTTGACGAGTTAGCTGATCCAAATTTTGAGCGTTTTCTGTTCGAAGGTTATATTTCATGTACCCTCTATGTAAAAACTAGATTCATCAGAGAAAACCACATTACTCCAATCGCGGTCTAAATTTTCCTTTGCCCAGGCGAGTCGTTTTTCGACATGTTTCACCGATAACAATGGTTTTTGTTTGGTGCTCCTGAATTTAATATCATTTTCAATTAAACGACTTTTCAGAGTCATTAGAATTAACTTAATGTTCTTTTTTTAACAAATTTGCCAGATATTTACGTAAAGATAACAGTATTATTTTTCAAACCGTTAAAAATCACTATATCTTGTTTTTTAGTGGTCACTTTTTTTAATTCACGATTAGGTAAATCGTAATTATTTTTATTAATTTTATAACGTTTCACCCAATACTTCACAAAGTCCACTGATTTGTCCATATACTTTGCTGCACTTGAAAAGGACATTTTTGGCCCTTTTGGGTGGGTGCATAAAAATACTTCTTCAATACGTTTTGCATAAATAGCACTCATTATTACACAACCGCAATACTGAAAAACAAAACACTAACTAAACTATTTTTATTATCAGACGTATTAGGTCTTGACGTTCTTATCATGTTTGAACATGTTTATTATTTGTGCCAGAGCCGCAGTAAGGAAAACTTGCGCTAGGGGCAAAACTGCGTTTTGGCGCCCTTGGCAAATAAAAAAAAAGGTCCTCACCTCCCAACCTCCCAAATTCCAAGTGAAGAGCAAAAAAAAGTCCTCACTTTCGCAATGTGGCATGTATGTCTTATTATACAGACTATATGAAAAACATATAAAAATACACAGGCGATCTACTGAGTTGAGTTGGCTACATTACGGTCTTAAGTTCGTTTAGAGTCTCCAACTGACCCATATATTTCGCCTTTAGCCTGTTTGGTTTATTTGTAATTTCTATTTGGCCTGTTATTCGCATTACACAGGTCCCAGGTTCGAATCCTGATCAGAATATAAGTGTTTATGTTCGTCTTTATCATAAAATCCTCGTTGCAATAGAAAATTACAAAGAATAAAACTATGAATAGTGGGCATGGCACAAGCTCTTGTATTGAATACTAATGTTCTTTAGTTTCATATTCTCCGTCTCTGTAAAGCGGAAGTATATCTATCCCAATTTTCTTGTTCCTGATCTGTAAAATTTTTCGAAGATGTGATGGGAGTTGGTTTCGCTGAAGTCTCCGAGTATCTTGATACTTGTGCAGGGGTTCAGTAACCTCCCACGCGTCATTATCAAGTGTTGCACAGGTATGCAACGACTGTCTGTCCGAAACGTCTCAACAGGTTTAACGTCGCGTGCGACAACGCAAAATTACAAACCATTCATTTAACATTTGAACAGTTCCGAGAAAAAATAATCACTGTCACTAAATCATAAATTGACCAATTTATTGATGAAAAATTGTTCAATTTATCTTGAAAATAGATATATAGGCTATTTCGTGGGATATGGCAGGAGGTAGGAGGTATGGACAGTGTTGTAATAGATACATTTGAAAATATATCTAGATACAGATACAGATACTTGAGGAAAAATGTATCTAGATGCAGACGCAGATACAAATTTTAAAAAGTATCTAGATACAGATACATTTTTTTTTACAATGTATCTAGATACTTCAAGATACTTTTAAGATACTTTCGGAAAAATGAAAACACCACAAAAAAAAGAAATAACTAGAGCAAGGAATATATTTGTTCACAATAAAAAATAAGTTATGCACTATTATTACTCTTAAAATAAACACGAATAGCCTTTGAAGCTGTGTTGCAGAAATATTAACTAACTATATACCTATGTAATCTTTAAAAAAATCACTTTTTTATTCCAATTTCAGCGGATATCTGGAACATCTTTTGTTCGCTAATAAATTACTGATTATTAAATGAGTATTTAGGATGACAAAAATAATACAACAATTTTATTTATTATATTTTTCTTTATTTAATTCACATTTATAAAATTAATTCTTATTCTTAGATTAGATAATTACTTAATGGTTGTTTTACTTAACCGTTGTTAATAAAATTATTTAATTTTTTTTTTTTATTTATTATTTTTTTAAATTTATTCAGAGCTGGAAATACAATTACACTTTATTAAAATTTTAACGATAAAAATAAATTAAATAACTAAATAAATTATAAGTTTGAGATTTATGATAAAATACAAGTTCTATATATAATTAATTAAATTTTGGAAAACATCCTTTTATTTTTATTCCTTTTTTTTAATAAAAAACAAGTAAATAAATAAAAAATAAAAGATTTTTTTCCAAAATTTAATTAATTACATATAGAACTTGTATTTTATCATAATTCTCCACCAAGCAAGAAAGAGTTTACTGGTCGCAGATTGGTTAATTTAAACTTAATATTCAAATATCTGAATGATGCTAAATGTATTACCAACTTGAAAAATCGTAAGGACATATTTTGTAAAAAGACCTTGAAAAAGACAAAATAGGAAAGTATCTGAAAAAAGTACCTGAAATACAGATACTTAGATACTGATTTAAATATCTAGATACAGATACAGATACAGATACATATTTTAAAATGTACCTAGATACAGTAACTAGATACTTGCACAGTATTTAGTTACTGTATCTAGATACAAATACCTAGATACATTACAACACTGGGTATGGAGGTATTGTGATCATACCGATTTTGACATTTCGATGGATCTCCACGAATTGAAGTCCCTACATAACGTTTTGACTATTTTTAGCATGATGTCTGCGGTCTGTCTGTCTGTCTGTCCGACCGCCTGTCGGTATGTGTACACGTGCAGAGCAAATTCGGCTAAAAGGATTTTTATGAAACTTCATATTTAAGCTGATGCCATTGATGTCAAAATCAATGGCACGAGTTGATTAACTTTTGATAAAAATCGGTTGACTAGAAGTGGGAATTTATTCATGTCGATTTTAAGATTTTTGCGAATATTTCACAATAGAAAAATATTTCGAAAAAATTTATTTAACAAAAGTTGCTATAAAAGCAATAACTAACAACTTTTATTTGAGACATTTTTTGGTTAAACGAAAAAATTTTTCGAAATTTTTCGAAATTTATATTCTATTAGTATCTATTACAGTGTTTCTCAACCAAAAACGCACCGCGGATAAAATATATAATTTTCTAGCGCGGACCACTAATAATAATTGTTAGTTCATTTTTTGCAAGAAAACAAATATATTTAATGTGCTACTAAATACATTTATTTTATTTGTAGAAAATCACAGAAAATTTACAGAAAATAAACAAAATTTAAATTATTTACATAAAAAACATGAATAAAAAATAACAAAAAAACTGCAAAAAACACATATAAAAACTTTCGCGGACCACTAAAATTTTTCTGGTGACCACCTGTTGAGAAACACTGATCTATTAGACATATTACAGTCTGTTCCAAACGGTTAGGCGGAACTAAATGGGAATTTCGTTCTTTTAGGTTGTCACGAGAAGGGACCTTGCTTGGGTTATTTCATTTTTCATGTTGGAATGTCAAAATTTAAGATTCCAACAATGAAACCATGGAAACGAATGACATATGGCAAAATTTTATATTTTTTTTACTTATTTTATTGACAAAAAAATAAATAAATGGGAAATTTGTATTAAGAATGACACAAAAAATCAAAATATAAAGAAAATTACATTTTAAAATGATATTAACCTTAACCAAAAAATGTTTATTGTAAGTATGATTTACAAAGCTTAAACAAAACGGCCGAAAGGCACGATTTAAACAATGAAAGTAACTAGATTGCAAAATATAGTTCCGCTTAACCGTTTAGAACAGACTGTATTACAGTGTTTCTCAACCAAAAACGCACCGCGGACCAGTAAAATATAAAATTTTCTAACGCGTAGCACTAATAATAATTGTAGGTTCATTTTTAGCAAGAAAACAAATATATTTAATGTGCTACTAAATACATTTATTTTATTTGTAGAAATTCACAGAAAATTTACAGAAAATAAACAAAATTTAAATTATTTACATAAAAAACATGAATAAAAAATAACAAAAACACTGCAAAAAACACATATAAAAACTTTCGCGGACCACTAAAATTTTTCTGGGGACCACCTGTTGAGAAACATTGATCTATTAGACATATTACAGTCTGTTCCAAACGGTTAGGCGGAACTAAATGGGAATTTCGTTCTTTTAGGTTGTCACGAGAAGGGACCTTGCTTGGGTTATTTCATTTTTCATGTTGGAATGTCAAAATTTAAGATTCCAACAATGAAACCATGGAAACGAATGACATATGGCAAAATTTTATAATTTTTTTTATTTATTTTATTGACAAAAAAATAAATAAATGGGAAATTTGTATTAAGAATGACACAAAAAATCAAAATATAAAGAAAATGACATTTTAAAATGATATTAACCTTAACCAAAAAATGTTTATTGTAAGTATGATTTACAAAGCTTAAACAAAACGATCGAAAAGCACGATTTAAACGATGAAAGTAACTAGATTGCAAAATCTAGTTCCGCCTAACCGTTTGGAACAGACTGTAGTATCTATTTTTTCATACTTATATGTAACGTTTCCATGGTTATGTTAAATAATATCTCTGTTAAAATATTAGACCAAGTTATTTCTACTCTGCTGCTAGAATGTATTTTATACAAATACTTTGTGATGGCGGTCGGTCCTGTGGTGGCAACAACTGTTTTTTTTTTAAATGTAATGATTAACTTCCACTAAGGCATAGACAATAGCTCGTATTTTTGTACGCTAAAACATTAAGGACCGCTTTCTGAAAGCTTAGTTAAGTGTAACCAAATAGTTAGAAAAAGTTTGCTATGGTTACTTATGGGATAGTTATATTGTAACTGAGTTTAACCAAGAGATTAAACTCAACTAAGCTTTCAGAAACCGGCCCTAAAGTTAGTTACATTCTCAAAAAGCAACTATATAAATACTGAAACGATTTGTAATGTGCTAAATATGTACATTAGACTTTTCTTTAGGGAAAGTAGGGTGAAATGTTAATTAATAGTAATTAATTAACAACTTTACATTAACTTTTTTAAGGTATTAATTTCTCTTACTGTAAAAACTGAGATATTTCAATGTTTTTAAAAACAGACAGACACATCTGACAGATTCCATAGCCCCTGAAATATAGGCAAACTTTTAGACCTGTAATCCTCACATTTTCACGCTACCATATTCGCTGTTATTATACACAACCCCAGGAGATAAAGGCCCAATTGCATAAAGCATTGTTAAGTCTGAAAATGTAGTTAACTATGCATCATCGTCAGTGTTGCTGAAAGGACTAAGTACACAATCGATTGTTTTTCATCAGGACATTGTCAAATATTTGACAATGTCATCAACTGACGGCGTGATTACTTGACCACATGGTTAACAAGGTTTTATGCAACTGGCCCATAGTGAACCAAAAGTATTGTTGCTTTGATATTATTCAAATATTGTCGTATTTTAAAATTGTAAATTTTATAAAAAGTATATTACTTGAAATAAAATTTGCTATTCTTTGTAGATAAATCCCGAGATATATATGACATCTTCCGAGAATCAAATGCCCCTTGTAAGTTTTAATTGTATTTAAAAAATCTAACACCTTTTAAAACGTACCATAAAAAAGAAAGTTTGTAATAAAAATTAAAAAAATGACACCATTCTTAATTTTTTATGGTACGTATTTTATTAATGTAATATAAGGTCTTAATAACAAGGTTTGGTTGCCGAACACGCAGCCAAGATGGAGTGTTACCGAGTTAGTCAATATCACTAAATATAGTACAGGGTGTTTCAAAAAGATTGAACGTGCCACTTCATTCTAATTTTTCATTTAATACTAAACAAAAAAAAAATTTTTTTTAAACATTTCAAACTTATTATAGTACATATATTCTAATTTTTCAGTTCATTTTCATTTTAATTTAGGTGTGTAACCATTGGAAAGAAAAAAAAATCCATTTAATGCATTTAAAGACAACTTTGAACCCCATATGAAAATTGAAAGTTACTATGAATTTCTCGATAATGATGCGAGCTATAAAAATTTTGAGGATGCTGTGAATTCCTCGTAAAAAAAGTGCTTGTAAAACGTGCAAATTAGAAACTTGTATGAATTGAAACAAAAAAGTTATAAGCCAAAAAGCAAATCGACCAAAATCATTTTCTTGCTCGCATCTAGTTACCTGTGCACTTTTCGGGAAAACAAAAACATCATTAAAGTGACCAAAATTGTGGCAATTTTGCTTCAATTTAACCAACTTCGTATCTCTTACGGTTCAAGAGGTTCTAATGGTTAGGTTCGAGAAACGGGCACCCTGTAAAAGTTGGTTCTCGCTAACGCTCTGTCTCAAAAAAGCTTTTTGGTAGGCTAAAATCTTCATTTACTGAGCAAAACTTTCAAAATTCAAACTTTACCGCCATTAAAACATTCTCTAAGCAATACCTAAATTATACGTGTTCATTTTAATTCCACTATTAATATCTCGTGAAATATAAGAGCTACTAGGTTGGTCAAATTCTTTCATAAAATGTCAATTGTTGTCTAATTTAGCCAACCTCGTAGCTCTTATAGTGCTAGAGATAGCAGTAGTGGTCAAATTTATATAAACACCTTGTATAATGTCTATTGACAGCTTTATTTTAGCTATATTTAAGTTTTCGAAATGGTTTTAGGCACGTGCAATGTTTTTTAATTTTAAACCCACATCTGCGCATGCCTAAACCATTCTGATGACAGAATACTGTTCTACGCACTACTGCGCAGGTCTTTTCTATCTTTCATGCTATTTCTTTTAAGCTCAGGCTACGCAAGCTTTCGACGCCACGGATAACCGAGTGTTAAAAACTACACACTAGCAATTTTCCGCGTGTTTTTGAGTTGTCTCAAAATGGATCCCGCTATGATCGTTATCGTTATCAGAGACTTTGCATTATTGACAGAATTAAAACGTAAAATAGAACGCAATGTTTGAGTTGATCCAGCTTTAAATAATAGTTTAATTTCAGGAATATATATTTTTTTTAATGATTGATGTCCACCGAGAAAAACCCAAAAAATTCTTTAAAAAATGTCTGTAAATTCGTTTGTTGCTGAAAACAATTCAGATGAAAAACAAGAAAACATTTCGGCAAAAGTGTTTGAATATAAAAGAGTACTGTTCCACACATGACTACAAATCAATTTAAAGTACATTTCTGTTTGTATACTGAAAACTGTCTTTTGCAGAAAATACACGCTTGTAAAATAAAACCTTATTATATTGGACAAGAACCAGTTCCTTTAGAAAAGGAATTAATTATCATCTGTACTATTTATTTGGCAAATGCTGCAGGCATGAACAATGATATCTTAATCGTTTTCACTCATTTTGTTTTGTAGAAAAAACAATAATTTATATTTTTACCACGAAAAACACTATTGCACAGAATGCCACACGCTCAGAGCTTGGAACGAGTGTGCAGCACAAACTGCACTGCACGATATTTGCCGAACGATCTTCGTGTGGCACGGAACACACAGAAACCTTATACCGAACACACCTACTAGGTGTAGTATGCAACAATGTAATTTTCAAAAGAAGTATATTTGTGGCGGTTTATCGCGACGGCATAAACGGTCGTGTAGCCTGAGCAGGTCATTTAATAGAGTCATTTCCAACAACAAGG
Source organism: Liopterus haemorrhoidalis (assembly GCA_963971575.1). Lineage (NCBI taxonomy): Eukaryota > Metazoa > Arthropoda > Insecta > Coleoptera > Dytiscidae > Liopterus > Liopterus haemorrhoidalis. The sequence continues at coordinate 43,766,652 of OZ020619.1, forward strand.
CTGTCTCGTGACGGTGTTCACCGCAAATGGGTGCAATTTTGGGTCATTTTTAGTAGAGTAATAGTAGAGGGCGGTTTTATGATTGTTAGCGCAAAAGCCCACGCGGCGGCTCTGCCCAACATTAGGTCTGTTCGTAGAGCTGTTTCCAACGATTTATTACCGTCACACGCAAGCGCAGAGTCAGTAAGAGTGCGTTAAATTAACTCTGCGCTTGCGAGTGACATAAACCGTTAGAAATTACTACGAACAAATCTAATTATTACTATCAGCTGCAAACGGAGAGTAATATTAACAAACTCTTGCGACTGATAGTAATAAACTGTTGTAATTGACTCGAAAAGATCTATTAGCTTGCCAAAAATGCTTTCTTTAACTTTGTAAATTATAAATGTATGTATGTATATAGTGTATATTTCAGATCGGGTTGTGTACGGGGCTCCGCCAAGTTATACGCCCCGAATGTATCACTACTATCCAAGCTACCACCCCGCTAGCGCACGGTTCCCCCCACCGACCCAAGGTCTGTACACTTTACGCACTTTTCTCTGCTTTTACTAACGCACAAATATGCTCAGACCTATCTTTCACTCTTTTAAAACACTTAGGGCCGATTTCTGAAAGTTAACTTTAACCAAATGGTCAGAAAATGATTGCTATGGTTACTTATGAGATAGTTATATTGTAACCGAGTTTAATCAAATGGTTAAACTCGGCTAAGCTCTCAGAAACTGGACCTTATTTGTTATACTCTGTCCAGAACTCTATTGAAACTGCTAATAGCTATTTATGTTCCCTATTTACTCTCTCTCTCTCACCTATGAAAAATGCGCGAAGCTTTTTGCTACGGGTACCAAAATCATAGTTAAACCTCTGATCCCATATCATAATTAATCCTCTACAGATAGAGTGCTTTTCCCACGAACTCAGACTAAGGACGTCATCATATATGCGCCAAATAATGACGTCAAACCAATCGCAATGCAGCTTGCAGCCGGTTCTACGTCCGTTACTTAGCAACGAAGCGACTGTACGAATTCTGGTTTCTGCGCATGTGACATCACTGGTGTGACATCGTGGGCCAAGCAATCCACTTGCCCGTAGAGTCTAATGAAATCTATCACACTAGAGTTCTGGACAGACTATACCTAATCTTACTTTACTATTTAAAAAAACTTCTTTCAAACTTATTTGTTCGCATGAAAATCTTGAAGAATTCTTCGAAGAGCTAAAAGCTTTGGGATGATCGTATATTTAATACTTCTATAAAGCATACGACATTTTACTATATTGACAAAATGTCTGGCGGCGAAGTAATACGGAAGAAATTGCTTCTTAATTTACACTGCCACGAATGTATGTATGCGCATGATCAAAATGTCAGGGAATTTTAGTTTAAAAATATTACCAACAGAAGGAAATGAAAATGTTTATTCTAATCTACAAACATTGATTTAAATATGTTTCCTAAAACATCAAGCAGTGATGGGCGTTTACATGTAAACTTAATTTGTAATGTAAACTAAGATGTTAAAGTTCCAGTTTTCTTAAGAAAAGTTAAAAAACTAAGATGCCTATCTTTGTCCTCTCTTAAATGACAGCCAAAAACACTACAATTTGTTCTGCTTTTATATTTTTTCACAACTTCTGTCGACAGTGCAACAAAAATTCAATACTAAAATATATGTAATAAGTTCTAAGTGTACTGCAGTATTTAGTACAATATTTGGCCACCAGTTAACGTATTCAAACGTGTCACTTCTCAGTTCTTTACACGTCAACAATGAGATAAATTACATCATGTAATTTAATCACTCATATCAATTTCAAAAACTTATAATTATTAAAAATAAATTTCAAATTATATTTATTTATTTGGTAATATTATAGTTTAAACTGACGCATGCGCGTATCTCATTACGTGTAAAAGGAATTCATTTCCGTTTAGCGAAGAGATATTCTTCTCTACGATGAGTAATATAAAAGTATTAAATATATAGGGATAATACATACAAAATACAATAGAACTAATAACTGTAGAAAAATGTAGTAATTGTAAATGGCATACACTAAAGTATAAATAGGAATAATAACATCTAACAAAAATAGCAATAATTTACTCTATGGTGAGCTGTACAAGTCTTATGACTTTTGCTCTTAGTTGTAGTACAATGGCGCCATAATCTATACTAATGTTATATTTTCATAGATTTTTCATTTTATTAATTGTAATTTTCTTATCCAGGTGGAGTTTTCTTACGCCCCGACGATGGAAACGTCTACACTACATTAGAACCGACATTAAGCAGTAATCCAAACGTATATTTTCAACGTGGAAACGGTATGCATCCAGGGATGATGTACTGATTTAAAAATACAAAATGGCAGATCTCCGTTACTACCCTAGTGTTCAACAATTTAAAACAGTATTGTAAAATATTGTTCAAAACTAACAAGTGTTTTTAATATTCTAATTATTAATTTTAAAGACATTTTTAACAGTATTTTTTATGATTATATTTAAGATATATTTTTTTATTTGACGAGATTTTAGTCTGACGTTTTAAGTAGTAATGGCGTCTTTTAAGTAAATTCAAATATGTACATAAAATATTTTAATGTTATAAAGTTTTTTAGTGTTCTTTTGTAAGAAATGACTATATTAAGTGAATAAGAATAAAAAATGAAACATAAAAACATTATTATTGTGTAATCATAGGTTTCGAAATAGCTGTAAGAAAAAATAACTGGTAAGTACCTATTTATCACAAAAGAAATGTGTTAAATTTTTTATGTCATAAAAAAATTGTTTTAGTAACACGCTTCTTGGGAATTTTTAGACAAGAGTCAATTAACTGTGGCTAGGATTGCCACTTCTCCAGTTTCCATCCGGATATTTTGGTTGAAAATAAAATAGTAACTACTAAATGCTGGTGTTTATAAGTAATAACTTAGTTCTTATGAAGATAAAAATGGGGGACATTAGATTTTAAGTGTAATTTTTAGATATAATAGAAAATGAAGAAGATTAGTAAAGAAAATTATATAAATTAAATATATATATATATAAAATATGTATGTATGAGTGTAGGTAAATGTTTATATTGCAGGAGATGAAATATATTAAAGATCAAAAAGCCTTTTCCAATTCCTCGTTTTTAATACGAGTCTTTTTTAAAAATAGTTTTTGTTTTTAAAAAAATTAACAAAAGTTCTATTCAGTGACGCAAAAATAGCTTCATGAGGGGGGAGGGTTATAAAATGAGACGTCTGGAAGTAGTGACAAAATAAGGAAAATGCATCGAAGTAATAAAAATCCAGCTTCATGGGAGGTTCTAACCCCCAAATCCCTCCCGCCTGCGCCACTGGTTCTACTGTCGAGTATTTGTCTTCGCATTCCGTTTTTTTTTTTTTTTATAAATGTATTAACCATAATATATATTATATAACAACAAAATAATGTAAGCAATACAATATTTTGACATTTTTAACCTCAACTGTTATCTGACCACCAATGCGCATGCGTGTTGCGCTTCAGTAACTAACTTCATTCTTTTCTCAGTAACTGTCACAAAGATATAACTTTCATAACGATGTCACTACAGTTGGATATTACAGAATACGAAAAATGTTAAAGTTACTATAAAAGTTATCTTGTAGTAACATTACTAAACGGTAACTATTATAGTAACTTTTTACAGAATTGATCTGATTAAATACATATTGTGCCGCTTATGTTGGCAATGAACTTAGTAAATAATCCTCCTACTTCAAGCGATGCGTTGTTGACCTCGATGGCTCGAGTAATGAAGATTCCTGAAATGTGTGAAAATATACACTTCTCATCTATTTTTTTAAGAGAGCGGCTCTTTTAAAGTGTTTATAATATCTAATGGCGTTAGAAACATTATTATTTTAATCGAATTGTAATAATAAAACAAAGTTAAAAACATAAAAGCAACAATTTCTAATTAGGAATATGTGTAATAAATTAAAGAAGACAAGTAATAAAACAGTTTTTATTAAACCTGAATAATTAAAGTATAATTTTACAACTTTAAGTTCTGTAGCGAATTTTCTATTAACATGTAAATAAACTGCAGCTATTATTACTCATAAAACACACAAATTGTTTTATTTATTAAAACATACAAAATACATATATGAACATAAAATGCGGGATTAAGTACAGTTTAAACATATCACTATTATTTATTACTTAACCGAGGGCGGAGTACCGAAAAATTTCCTCTGTTTTCTCATACTTTGGAGGGACCTAGAAAAAACAAATATATAAGTAACAGGTATAACACAATATTAAAATCAGTGGAGTATAAAAAAAAGAATTGTTCCCGGCTTGGACTGAATCCATGTCAGGATATTTTAATCCAGTGGTCTTCAACCTTCTTACATCTGCGGAACCATACAGTTTAAATGCCATTTCTTTGGAAACCCAAAGCAAAAAGCCACAATAGGCTGTCTTTTCTTAATTTTAAGGTCAAACGTTTTAAAATAATAATTTAGATGTATACTATTGAAATTAGTCTTGAACAAAATTGATATTTTATAGCTGAATATATTTTTACCGACCGCCAACATATATAAGGGAGGTATTGTGATCATACCGATTTTGACATTTCGAGATTTCGATGGATCTCCACGAACTGAGATCCCTACATAACGTTTTGACTATTTTTAGCATGATGTCTGTCGGTCTGTCTGTCTGTCGGCAGAGCAAATTCGGAACACGTGCAGAGCAAATTCGGCAAAAAGAATTTTTATGAAACTTCATATTTAAGATTTTGACATCAATGGCACGAATTGATCAACTTTTGGTAAAAATCGATTAACTAGAAATGGGAGTTTACTCGTGTCGGTTTTAAGATTTTTGCGAATATTTCACAACAGAGAAATATTTCGAAAAAAATTATTTAACAAAAGTTGCTATAAAAGCATTAACTAACAACTTTTATTTGAGATTGAAAATTTGTCAAAATCATTGTACCCAGTCATTAAAAAAAAAAAAAAAAAACAGAATAAAACCATTTAATTAAAGTTGGGGAACCCCTGAAAACGTTCCACGGAACCCCAGGGTTTCGCAAGAGAAAATTCAGAAGATCAGATACTGCACGTAGCCGGCGTCGACTTGAGCGATGAGTGCTTCTCACTTGGTCAACTGCTTTGTAGTGTATTCCCGAGTTAATACAGTGCAATACTTATATACTATAGTCTATAAAAAGTATAATTAAATAAAAATAAATATATTTAAAATAAAATATATTTATTATTATTATTTAATGAAAGCCGAAATGTCAGAACAACTATAGTCCGTTCAAAGGTGAGTATGCAGTACAGGTCATATGGAGTAGTTCTTTTTCATACTCTCTAATGGATTTACACAATGACGCTATCCTTTTCTTGCTTGTCGACGTTGCCAGCTCTAAAACGCGCTGATCTGTGAAGACGGAGTATTCTACAAATGGTCATTTGTTTTTGTTGAATGTTATTTTGAGTTTTGTAAGAGTTGATTTTTGTAAATCATACGAGTTTTTCATATTATTATAGTTGACACATTTGACACTTTTACAACATTTGGCAACACCGCTTCCATTTGCCATAAGAGCAATACTGCATACTCACCTTTGAACGGACTATAGGCAACACTGTACAGGTATTTAAGTGTAATTTTAACATACATAGATTTTATCGAATAAAAAAAAAAATGTGTTCCTATTTAAAATAAGAAAGTTATAAAACATATTTTGAGAACTACTCTAAATAAAAGGTATTTCGGTCATTGGTATTCTCTCATAAAATGGCAGTTGTTGTATTATTTAACCATTCTCGTAGTTCTTAATAAAAGCCCTAAATAAATCTAGAAAACTTACAAAAATTAATAGAATTTCGTTCATTAATATGAACACAACGTTGAAGGAAACAGGCTCAAGCATGGGAAGAATAAAAGAAGAAAACTTACCGTGCACTATAAGGAGCTGTAAAGAACCCTCTACTACCAGTTGAACGTAGCAACGACCCAGTACTCGGAGTTTGTTGAATCGTTGGTGTTTTTTCTGGAGTACAAACATTAACATATTGTTTCCAAAATTCATTTGGAAGCTCCAATAAATATTCCAAAACAATCGCCTGCTGCCTTGTTTCAGTTAAAATGTGCTCATGATCCAAATCTTGAGATGAGTATCCAATAATTGTAGGTCCAAATACTTTAGCCAAATTTGAAATAGGCATTTTGCAATCTCTGCTTTCCGCTACTTTTTGTAAATGATATATCATGTACGCAAGTGTATCCCGATTGGGTTGTGGTAATTTAGCAATAGCCCCATAAATAATTGGGGGTACATCAGCAACCGAGCGTACTTCCGCAGCACTTATAAACTCTTTCCATAATGCTTGCGAAACAAGTGGTTCATGAAGGGATCGTAAGAAGTCTTTAACAACACCGCAGATAACATGAACATCTATTTCATTTAGCATTGGAGCACCTTTACCACGTAGGAATTTTTCTTTAAGCAGTCGGACTTCTTTTTCTGATCCTGGTACTCGATAAATACCAACTTCACTGAGTCCTCGTAGTTCTATTTCGTTTATGCAATGAACTATTATTGCGGGAACCATTGGAGAGAATGAAGGTGCATAATCAGCTATTGTACCCTGTAAAAAAATTAATTACAAAGAAAATTAGTTTAAGTATGTAATAAACTGGGCTTATATTCAAAAATTTAACAACGGGGATGCTAAAAATATTAAAATTCTGAAAAATCTGATGGGCAAAAAAAACCTGAATAAAGGATAGTTGTGGCGCAAATTGATCTAATAATATTTATATTTATTAGTTCTTAGATATTGTTGATGTGGCCTTTTACCCAAAATAAAAACTAAATGAACAAAACTATATATATATAGTTGGATTGCGAAAATATGTAGGAGGAAATAAAAGATTCTTGTAAACTCATCATAAATTTATTAATATATATCAAGAGACGTTTCAACTGATCCAGTCATTCTCATTCTAGAATACGTAGTCAATTTTTAGGGATTTGTAGGAATGACAAAACAACCCTTATACCGTCATTTTGTCGTCTGTCTGTCTGTCTGTTCGGTAAAAATTGTAGCCAAACGGCTAAACCTAGAGAGTTGAAATTTGGCATGCTTATACAACTCTTTGACCCACACATAGGAAAAATACTAAAACATCTAAAAATCATATCCCACTAAAAATATAAACAAATATCTGCTCATCGAAAAAAAATATATTTTTTAAAAATTCTGAATAGGGTATCAAATGAAAGCCCTTAGTACGTGGATTAACGATCAAAATTTTATTTTTGCAAAATAAATTATTTTGAAGCGATTTTTGCCAAAATTGTGCAAAACAAATTATGTCCCACTCCCTGGTAGCCCAGATGGTTTAATCTAAAAATTTGAAAAAATTCTAACTAATGTACATTGGTGTGAACCGGAATAGCACCACAGGAATTTTTGATCAGATTATGTTTTCGGAAAATAACGCATATTTGTGTTTTTTGCTTGACCATGTAAAATATTTAATGACTTATGTAACACAATAAACCAGCATGTTTTGCTAGTGTAATGGTTAGCATGGTCGCGTTCTAATTTGCAAACTAAGGTTCAATCCGGTCTCGAGGCAATTATATTTTTTCTATTTGTTTTGCATTTTTATTTTGTTTCAAAATTCTAGGTATATTTGGGCAAATGTTACATTAAAAGCGTAAATTTAATAACCAGTGGATATTGTTGAAATTGAATACACGAAATCACAGGGGTGGAGTTGTGACTTAAAACAACCAATGGAAGCCATAGGCGCAATTTTCAAAATCTTAATGAACCTTGTTATATAAAAAAAAAAATACTGTACATATTTAGAAACCAAAATAATGGTATTAGGCATTCGAATTAAAATTAATAAAAAAAATATTTTAACATAAAATTTGTTTTGGCATCCCAAATAATCATCATTCACTTACTAAATATCTGCGAAATCCTGAATTGTGTGAAAATTCACACTTCACATCAATTTTTTAATAAAATATTAAAAACCGAAAGTCCGTTACAAACACATAAAGAATCGACATGGCCGTAGGAACAGGACAGCTCGAGACCGGCTGCAGACAGTCCCGTTCCTGTCCCGTATAATTTAACATTCACATAGCATACTAAAAAAATTATTTATTCATTTGAACTATTTTTTTTTTTCTCTGAATATGTCAGGAAGCCAAACTCTTATCTACTTGGGCCGAATTCGGTGACAGAAGCTGTCACAGGTCAGATGACGAAAAAAAAAAAAAACAAATAAATGCCATACTCTATATTTTTTATCATCGAAATGTTCACATTTGCCCACTGAAATGTGAACATCCTATTTATGTTCCGAATAAAATAAAATAAAATAAAATTCTACAATTAAATGATAAGAGATATATTTATTATAAATCAATAATAATTTTCAAATAAATTCAAGGATAAACTTGGGGGGGAGGGGTTTAAGCGGGAAATTTTGGCGCGATCGCGTTTTATAACATGAGCTGTTAAGTGCCGAATCTGGCCCGTGGGCCGTAGTTTGGCTATACCTTCTCTATATTGTTACACCCTGTATAATAGAAATCCAGTCATTTATTTATTTAAAAATAAACTATGGCTAATATGATTGTAAGACTAATGGCCGATAAACAATATATTTAAAAAAATAAACAAAACGAAAACGGAATTTATTTAAGACACTATCTTAAAAATATACTTACAATTACTCCTTTTTGGGTTGGTGTGTTGATAACTGGAATACAAGGAAGTGGTAATTTATCTTTACATTCATTATGACAAACTCCACGACAATCTTTGCATCGTACAACAATTTTTCCAAATCTAATTTTCTTATTGCAAGGTCCACAAATATCTGGTCGTATAACTGTTTTCGGAACAAATGAATGTTGCCGTACTCTATATTTTCCATCATCGAAACGTTCACTAAACACAGAGGGTCGTTTATTTTCATGATTGTGTATATGTAGTTCTTTTAATGATTCACGATGTGATCTGTTTATTAATTCTTGTTTCGATCTGTTCAGTGATTCTCGGAAAGATTTTTCACGATGTGATGTATTTACTTCCAACGGAACAGATTCGATGATAGACGTTGCTGTAACGGGACCATCTCTTGTTACTTCGACTGTTGTTGTAGCTATAATTTTGTCGTTTTGATTTATTTCAACAACTTTTCCAGATGATCTTCTTTTTTTCTGTATTGGCTCTTCAGTTGTCGGTGCTGGTCTGTGTTTAACCCATTGTCGCCCTCTATGCATTACAGATGTGTCTAAATCGTCTTCCGATCTTGAGTAACTTAAATCGGATAATAATGAACCTGTTGAATTCATTTCATTTGAATTTATCTCGTTAATTGTATTCAAGCGTGTACCAAATGTTGGTACGCCATTTTCAGCATGAACTGATGTGTTGTTTAAGAAAGCTAATTTTTCTCTAGTGTCCTCAGGAAGACGGTTTTTATATTGATCGGAAAATAATAAATCACGAGCTAGCTGCATTTGTCTTTCTAAATTATTACGTTCCTGTTCTGTTTTTAAACGTAATTTCTTTTCTTTATCTAATAGTTTTCGAGCATGACTGAGTTTATTGATACAATCCCCGAGCTCGTTGTTAGCTTTATCAAGTTCCTTTTGCAACCGTTCACATTCCCCTGATGCTTTTTGCCATAGATCAGTTTTTTCATCAACTTTAACACATAGTTTCGCAACGACTGCTACAATACCTTCATCCATACAACACATATCATAATCATCCATCAAATCATCGAAAGCTGCTATTAATGTAAGTTCCCCAGAGTCTGTAGAAACAGAATCTCTGTTGGCATGATCTAAATTTGAATTTACTTCAATATGTTCTTCATCGTTAGAGGTTGTTTCTACATCTGATTTATCATCTACGTCAATATCAATACGAGAAAAACCTGAAGGACGCTCTATATCATCAAGTTTAAATTTTGAAAATTTACGCGGAGGCTCCGTTTTTGGGGCTATGGGTATTCTTCTTGAGGCTTTTGGCGGGTTTGGGGTTTTAGCAAACCGGTGATCTATAGCTGGACGCAGTTTATCAGAACTATCAGACATTTTAATTAATAATTTTAAATATATTAACACAAATTTTATATATTATTTTAATATACACAATATATACATATTAAGACATGATTTTTATAACATAAAACACAAATTTTAAACACTAAATCCAGAAAAAAACACTTAAAAACTCAAATGTTAACGAATTTTATTATGCAAATACTGCAGAAACATATTCGTTACGAATTATTTGCCGGATGACAGTTTTAGCCGTTATTTTGAATTTAAATTTCTGTGTAAACGAGGGTATTCGTTCGTATAATACGAAATTTGAACCATACGTTCGTTTAGTTAATAAAAAACGCGTCTCACCTCCCCTTTCCATGCTTTAAGTACCACATACGCTTGCGCCTGAAATTTTGTATTCCAAAATGAACAACTTAGGTTCTTCTTTCTTACAATTATTTACTTTTAAAGAAGAAAAAGAAAACATGTTATTACAGCTGATACAATTTGAAAATTTCAACGTACAAACTTGTCATAAACGGTATTAAAAATTTGACTTTCAAGTATCCTACAAAAATATGTCTTTCAAAAACAAAAGAGAATTTATTGATGAGACTATTTTAACAACTCCTAAACCACAAGCATCATCAACCATAGAACGAAAACGATTGAGGTATTTATAAATATTGGTTAATTTTTGTTTCGTGACTAAAATTTTGTTTTTAGTAACTCGCATAAACCAAAGGAAAAATTTGAAAAACTAGATTATATACCGTTTGAAGAGTACGACTGCAAAAGTCGAACTTCAAGTCGACTCAGCACGCAATCATCTTTAGGAATCCTATCACTAGATCATGTCGACAGTAAGTATTATTTTATTCCGAAACATTTATAAATTTGTTTAAAATAGTAGCTGTTACTTACTTGTATTCGATTCAAATTCCATGTATTCACTTTTGTTTATATTTTGCAATAACAAATTAGTGTCAAATTTGACAGTGTATCTGTCATTTTCTAGATCAAGAATTTTCTCTAATTCCCGAAGATAAAGATTTAAAAAACTCCAAACTAATAATGCCTCATCCAAGTGAGAGTGTTACAGAAAGACTTTTAATGCAAAGAAAATTAGCGCAAAAAGCAATCGAAAGAGCAGATAATTTAACTGAAAAAAAAGTAGGCAGTATACCATCATATTTATTAAAACCCAGCACTACAAAAAGAAGCTCTCTTAATAGCACCCCAGGATTTAAAGATGATAGTACAATAAATGTCAGTGATTTAGAAAAAATGTATGGTGATAAAATATCGTTTGAAGCTAAAGAAATATCTGCACGTTCATCATCATTAGGAAATGAAACGAATAAATCAAATCGTGTAATAGATCTTACAACACCATCTCCAAACCGCAGTTTATGTTCGGATGATGATAATATGTCGGAATATAATGCTAAATGTCAAGCTATATATGACAAACTTCGTCAGTCAGACATTCAATTTAATCAAATGTATAAAACAACTAGCATAGATCCAAAAGAAATTGATTTACCAGCTGATACTATTAATATTTCCGATGAATCTAACTGGAATTTAGGAACGCAAGACTCTTTAATCGCTAAGTTACAAAATGAACTTTTCACACCTGCTGAATTAGCTGCGGATAGATTAGCAGCAGATGAATTATCATGGCGCAAAGAACAAGATACCATTCCAATTGATAAAGAAAAATTAGATCTTACTTGCTTCTCCGGGTATATTGGTGATGGAAACTATTCCACATCATCGAAATATGATGAAAAGATCTCAATCGGTAACTTTTTTAGTCGTAAGAGTGACAATATTGATGCTTTAGAATTACAGCAGAGTCCAGTAAAAAAACATAATCCTATCCCATTGATTAATACGACAAACAGTATTTTAGAAACACCTCGTTCAACTTTACCCAAAAATAAAACTTACAGTTCGTCTTTCACACATATGACAGATAGCGAATCAGGGTTTGGCTTAAGAAAAGCTAGTGCAGTATCAGATTTAAACAGACAATCTATTATATCTATTAGATCCGATTCTGAAGAATCTGATTTAAGTGATATGAAAAAATTAAATGATACAACTTCTGATAACCGTTTGTCTGTTGCTAGCGTTATCAGTACAAGTCAAATCGCAGAAGTTTTGGCTAATATGAATGCTTCCGATAGCCCTACTAAGATAATGAATTATTTAATGAACCCCAAAAAAAAAGATCCAAAAATTCTTAAAGAAAATAAATCACTAAAAGAAAATATAAAACAAAATAAAACACCTAAAAAAGATTCTAGCCAATTCGATTCTGTTTTAAGTGAAATAAGCAACGTTGACTCCAAAAATAAAAGTAATTCTTCGTCAACATTAAAAAACATCGAAACAATTCAAATTGACTCTGATTCAGATGCGAAAGAAAATACTCTAACGACTTCTAAAAATCACAAATCAATTTTAAAAGATTCACCCAACGTGCATGAAGTAATAGTAATAAATGATTCTATCCACGAATGGAAAGATGCGAAAGAACCTAATAAAACAATCTCAAGCATCACAGAAAGCCCTTCAATAAGTTGTAGCGAATTAGAATTCTCAGAAGATGACACAGAAACTTCCATAGAAATACAGAATAGTATGGATGAATGGATTAAAATTCGAAAAGAAAGAATGCCACATCGTGCCTGCGTAATGTTAGCATATGAAACTGATGTATTTTTAACACCTATTTCTAATCGTTGGATACTTTATAAAGTAAAACTCGGTCAAGTAAAAGTACAAGGTGATCTCTGCGTGTATAGTGATAATGCAATTAAGATGAAACTACCTGGTAAAGAAGAATTATTAAAACAACGTTCAGAACAGAATTTTACCGTACAATTTGTTACTTATGTCTGCGGGAAAATAGAATTAACATTAATCATTCAATTAACGGACATGGTATCAAAAAATAAAAAAGAAATTGAACATACACTTATAATAGAATCGGAAGAAGCTGAAATTTCAGTTAATAAGGATTCTTTAAACTACGGTGTCCTAGCGGAGGATACAATTAAAACACTAGACATCACAGTGAGTAATAATTCAAAAATAGAGCTACCAATCACCTTAGCTTTAATGCAGAGTGATAATATATTTATTTTTGAAGACCTCGAAGGTTCTAATTCTATGGACGGATCACCGATTGTAACGAGAACAAGACTTATTTTAAGTCCTGAGGGAGAAGAAACTGTTTCTATTAGTATGTGTGCTCCATATTTAAAATCGTTACAATGTTCAACACACGTAGCTGAATTGAGAGGGAAGTTAGTTATTTATTTACAAACTGAATCGTCAAAAGTGTTACGGGAAGTTGAATTGATCGGAAGGGTTGGTTATACTAAAATTCAGTTTCGTGCAAGTTGTTTACCATTGATACTTACACCTGGACAGACTAAGCCATTATATATGAAAAACTCTAGTATAGTTCCGTTAGAACTTACCGTTAATGTTACTGATAAAGAAAAAATAACAGATGATCAGTTTACATATGATCAAAGTGTTATTAAAATATCTCCGAACCAGAGTTGTGAACTTAACGTTACATTTAAGCCTAATAAAAAATTTAGCGGTAAGATTAAGAGATATATACGATTGCAACATATTGGTAATGGTCCGGTGTTTCTTTGCGATATTGAGGGGATGAAAGAATCTCCAACTTTACTTTCACCTTCTCCTAAATTAAGTAAAACTCCAACCGGAAGAACAAGTACACCCGGAAGGAATTCACCGAGGGAATGTAAAACAGCTTCGCCAAGTCAGAGAAGTGGAAGATCTTCTACAGATTCGGGTAATATATTTTTTATTTTATACAATATAAACATTTTAAATGTTTTTTATTTAATGCTTTTGTATGTTTTTTATTGTATAATTTTTCATTTTTATTAATACAGCGATTTTTATAACAAAACATTTTTATTTCCCTTAATTAGAGATTCATAAATTCATCCTCACAATCAAATTTATACCAATAATATTCCATTAAAATGGCCATGTAACATGGTCTTAAATCTTTTAGATAGCTCATCTAAGTCTTTGAAATAAAGGTATTTATTTATTATAATGTAGATGTTGCGGACTATAGTCTATCCCAAATGGTTAAGCGGAAAACATATTTATTTAATTATTTGTTAAATAAAAAGTTACTAAGTTTCAAAATTAGTTCCGCTTAACCCCAGTCTTTGTGCAATAATGTAAAAACTTATATTTCACATCAATTTTTTTTTAAGGTACTCTATCTTATCTTCCAAATGGTAAACTTCCGATTGAAACAAATCGTACTGAATTAGTTTGGGGTTGTGTAAAACCCAATAAGTCTCAAACGCAAGAATTTGTAATTCGAAATCGAGCTTTGCAAAGATTACGCTTTCAAGCAACATTATCAAATCCTGCCAACTTTAAAATAGTAAAAGAACAATCAGAACTTCTAGCTAGTGTATCGGTAGTGCTTCACGGAATGGAATCGAAAACTATAAGCATTAGTTTCTCTCCAAACGCAGTTGGGGCTTGTTCGTCTAAGTTAACGTTTAGTCCTATAGAAGCTAATGATGTCACGCAGAATAAACCGCAGACAATAACCTTGTTTGGATATGGAGGACATGCTATCGCTGATGTACAGGGAGTTGCGAAAGATTTGAGTGGAAGAATGTGGTTGAGTTTCGGTAAAATGGATTATCGTTGTATGTTAGAACAACATTTCATCTTACAAAATACTGGAAGTTTAACTGCTTTCGCTCATCTAAGTCTTTCAAATAAAGGTATTTATTTATTATAATATAGAAGTTGCGGACTATAGTCTAACCCAAATGGTTAAGCGGAAACATTTTTATTTTATTTTTTGTTAAATGAAACTATTACTAAATTTCAAAATCTAGTTCCCCTTAAACCAAAGAAACAGACTATACATATATTTGTTTTAGCAATCCACACTTTACCGAACTCTGTGAAAATAAGTCCAAATGAAGCTATAATTCCCCCGAACAAAGAAATAGAGATCTCGGTTAAATTTACTCCAAGACAGGAAGATATTAAATTGTATCATTCATTGAGTAATACTGATGTACATGAAGTGGCAACATTGCAGTTAATTACAGGTCCTGAGCCTACCAGAGGCAGAATTCGAAAGTAAGTTTTTTTTGGGCGTAATATACTTTTGTGAATCCCCATTAGTTTATGAAATATACGATTAATTTTTAGTTTATCGATGAAACTGAACCAATCCGGTAGTACTATGTACAGCCAAGAATTGTTAAAAAAGCTCTCTACACCATTTGCTGGTGAACAAATGCCAAGTGACTTAAATATTTGTAAGGAGAAGTTCGCTTCAAGCTCTCTAAAAGAATTATTAAAGGTAATATCTATTTATGTAATAGTACGATGTTATTTTAACTTAATATTTTACAGGGTTTAACTACGAAAGAAGTAACTTTGACTGTGGAACGAGATCCAGAGCACAGTATGGCACTGGATGCAGCCGTAGATGATACTTGTATGTTCCAATCTTTATGCAATGATACTACTCATCTTACGATAGATAATACTCTAGACAGTACAAATGCAAGACGATCGAGTGGTGGTT
The DNA here is from genome assembly GCA_963971575.1 of Liopterus haemorrhoidalis. Classification (NCBI taxonomy): domain Eukaryota; kingdom Metazoa; phylum Arthropoda; class Insecta; order Coleoptera; family Dytiscidae; genus Liopterus; species Liopterus haemorrhoidalis. The sequence continues at coordinate 43,782,393 of OZ020619.1, forward strand.
TTTGCACTATTGAGCCTTTGAAATTAGTACTTACTCCACCCATCAAAGTTATGGATACTGTTTTATTGAGTTCGAGACATTCTCGTCCAATGACATTTGAGGTAAATATACATATTATACTCCAACTATAAATTTAACACTTTGAAATACAGGTATAGTTCATTTTAAAATATAGTAACATGACTTGGTAACTCATAATTCTCAGATTATAATTCAAAGATCATAAAAAATTGATGTGAAGTGTGAATTTTCACACATATCAGGGTTTCGCAGGTATACAGGGTGTTATGTAAATGTCCGGCACAATTTAAAAGACAGCATGGTGACGTAGAATGCAATCGATTTTTCCTTTGCCAATATTCTCTAAAATGTGAATTTCGTCCAAAAATAAACAAACAAAACGATGCCCCAAATTTTGAAAACCACTGACTTTTTTTAATTTTTCATATTAATCCAAAAGTTGTGTAGTTGCCATAGAGAAAAAAACACATACTTTGATATTCTATTATTTAACTACAATTAAAATATTTTTTTCTGAGTGTGTAGGACAAATTTTGCTTTGTAGTAATCGTGGCAAAATGAACGATATTTTTTAAATAATTTATCGTCTGTTAATCTAAGAGCTTTAAAAACAAATTTTATGTTAAAATATATTTTTTGTTAATTTTAATTCGAATACCTTATACCATTATTTAGGTTTCTAAATATGTGCAGTATTTTTTTTTTTTTATATAGCAAGGTTCATTAAGATTTTGAAAATTGCGCCTATACATGACACATAGAATGAAAATATAATTCCAATAATTCCAACTGGTTATTAAATTTACGCTCTTAAAAATTAAATGCAACATTTGCCAAAATATAACTATAATTTTGACAAAATAATTTAAACAAAATAAAAATGGAAAAAAAAAACAAAATTGTCTCCTCTGCCTGGGACCGAACCCTAGTTTTCTGCGTAGCAAGCGAGCAAGCTAACCATTAGACAGCCTTGTAGTATAGTGTGTTACATAACTAACATCGTCAACCAAAAAACAAAAAATGCGTTTTTTTCCAAAAACATAATCTGATCAAAAATTCCTGTTGTACTATTCCGGTTCACACCAATGTACATTACTTAGAATTTTTTCAGATTTTTAGTTTAAACCATCTGGGCTACAGAGTGTGGGACAAAAACTTTTTTGCACAATTTTTGCAAAAATCGCTTCAAAATAATTTATTTTGCAAAAATAAAATTTTGATGGTTAATTCACGTAGTAAGGGCTTTCATTTGATACCCTACTCAGAATTTAAAAAATATATATATATTTTTGATGAGCACATAGTTGTTTATATTTTTAGGGGGATATGTTTTTTAGATGTTTTAGTATTTTTCCTATGTGTGGGCCAAAGAGTTGTATAAGCATGCCAAATTTCAACTCTAGGTTTAGCCGTTTGGTTACAATTTTTACCGATTACGACTATTTAATTACGATAATTTTTTACGAACAGACAGACAGACGACAAAATGACGGTTAAGGGTTTTTTGGTTATACCTACAAAACCCTAAAAATAATAATTTATAAGCCTTTCGCGGACCACCATTAGTCCTAGGACCACCGGTTGAGAAACTCTGGTCTAAAGTATGGTTACAATAATTCCAAACTTATACCTGACGGGGTATTACAATTACTGTAGTTATTGTAGTAAATAAATAAACCTTTTATTTTTAATAATATTTATTTTTGACTAAAATTTTACAAAACATAACATACTTAAAATTAAATTCTGTGTTAGATTACTGAGGCATCTTCAGAGTTACAAGTTGAACCTACAGACGGCATGGTACTTCCAGGACAAAAAACTGTGATTACGATCTGTTGCGGAAAACAATATTCAAAGCAGCTGCAATTTTTTAAAGTAATGGTTTACGTTGAAAATGAAGTAATGGAAATTGAAGTTAAAGTAATACAGGTACAGAGAAGATGAAATGACTGATAAAATTTGATTTTAATATGTGTTTATTTAATTTTTTATATTTTAACTGTGCATTAAATGTTTAATAAAATAATTCGTTTGTTATTCCTATCCTTATGGCAATCATGCATTTAATTTAAAAAATACTAATGTGTTTTTATTTATAACAGCAATACACATTGTCGCTTAAAATGAAACCATTTATCGAGTCTTAATTTCTAGCGGTTTATAATCTTCAGCCTAACATGTAGAATTTGTAGGAGTATATAAAATTACTTGCGCTTGTAGCTTTATATTATAATAAACCGTTGGAAATGATCAATGAAAAGACTTAATAACTGCTGTGCCTCCGAACGACCCTTTCCAAAATTTAATAGGAACCCCTGTAGATACCCAAATAAAGTTTTTTTTTTGTACCTTTACAGCTGAAATGGGTTTTACACGATTCAATTTATTGATCAATTAATTAAAAAAGTTGACATTCAATTAATTGATGTGTGTAAAATTTTCGTCAATTGATCAATTTATTTTGAAAATAGAACAAGTTCTATTTTTCATCAATTTTTTAGGGAATTCAAGGTATAATTTTACCTGTTAAGATATTGCCAACTGTTTAGTTGTAGCATAACCACAGTATAATACAGTAAGCCCACTCTTGTCTTTGATGTTCGTGTACCATATTTTCGTGACCTACAGCTACCGCGTCCTACCCAGGATGCTAAAGAACGATACAGACTATTACGCGTATGGATACGGACGAAGCTTTATATAACAACTGACGAAAAATTAAATTAGGTTATAAATGAAATAATTGAAAATTATGAAGATTTGCACTAAACAGGGAATTAGTTACAAAATGGAATTTAATTTTAAAATGTCAAAATTAAGAATTTTGCATTTTATGACTCTAAAATGAATTTTAAAAATATTATATGCTTCGGAAAACTTTGCGTCCTACCCAGGATTCACGCCTGCGCATGAAAAATCTGGTACAGAAATACGGTCGAGTGAAACTACTGTATTATATTGTGCCCAAACGGTCGCAAACGACCATAACAACGCGAATCAGCCAAAATGGTCGTTTTCGCACCATGTTTAAAATCTAATAAAATAAATAAATTTTTATATTTTAAATACAGAAAATCTGTTTTGAATTTTATTTATTACACATATTGTGAAAAAATCTTAATTATAAGAAAAAATAATTACGAGCACTAAAGAGTACCAAACCTTTAAAAATTATAGGCTTAAATGGGTTAAAACGTTTTTATGGGGAATATTAGACAATATCGGAAAGTAATGATACAAACCCGGTCAAAAACTTTACAGTCGGTCTTTTTGCATTAAACCTCCACTCATCAATGTGCATAGCTGTGTATTATTTTTCAAAATTGGCACTAAATGGCATATTATTGTGCACTAAAAGTGACAAAACAAGCCTATTTTTGGGGTTTTTGTGGGCTTAAAACTATTGATTTGTCAAGCTAGAGTAGAAAAATTTGATATTAATGATATTAGTCATTTTAGAAACAAAAATTGTTCTACAACTAAATCAATCTAAAATATTCAGTACATATTCTAACAGAAAATACTCTGTAACTCCATTTAGGGATATTTTTAGAAAAATAATTTGAAATACTTAAATACAAATAAAATTAGTCTAATATACCTATGATACGCATGATTATTATAAAATAATGAAGTGTCTATTGAGAGTAAGCGGTTACATAGCTACAAGATCAATATAATGTAATATATGAATCGATATACTAGACATAAATGTTTGGTTAATGTCCCGTATAAGTCCACCACAAACCACTCGTCAGAGAAAACGCGTATGCTAGTTAGAATGAGATTTGGCTTTGGCGAAACGCCGCCCTTTTCTTTCAAAATATTTACGATTCACTTTATCTTTTGCAACATTTTTATTCAAAACTGAAATCTAAATAAGTACTTGATAGTTATCCGTTCTGAAATCCAAGCAATTATTTAGTGTTTTTTAACATTTAGCTCGTATTAACGTTTTTAAAGAAAAACTTAAATAATGAAATTTCAGTGTTTATACGCTTAAAGTAACATTTAAATGGTTTAAATGAGATTTATAGTATATATATTTTGAAAAATTAACTTAATAAAAGAGAGAATCCTCAAAAATATCAATATATTCCGACCTACCAATTTTATGTCTGAAATATAGTGCGTTCAAAGGTGAGTTTGCAGTACAGGGCATATGGAGTAGTTCTTTTTCATACTCTCTAATAGGTTTACACAATGGCTCTATCATTTTCTTGCTTGTCGACGTTGCCAGCTCTAAAACCCGCTGATCTGTGAAGACACAGTATTCTACAAATGGCCATTTGTTTTTGTTGAGTGTTATTTTGAGTTTTATAGGAGTTGATTTTTGTAAATCATACGAGTTTTTCATATTATTATAATTGACACATTTGACACTTTTACAACATTTGGCAACACCGCTCCCATTTGCCATAAGAGCTATACTGCAAACTCACCTTTGAACGCGCTATAGAACATTCCGTTTTTCGTCGCTTTCATAGATGCTAAATTATGTAAATGCATTAAAACTGTATAAATCATTTATATATCTTCAATATATGCAAACAATCAATGATGAAACTAATTAGGATAGATTTAGTTAGCAACAATTTTGGACAGAAAAAACGGAAACTTGATAGACGTATATAAACAGGTACTCATAAGGAATTTTTATCCGTTTTCAATGAGATTTATAGTATACATATATAGAAAAACATTAACTTCATAAAGAGTTTCAAAAATATCAGTTATATTCCGACGTATCGTCATGTTAAAAACGCGTATTTCTCTGCCAACTACAGATGCATGAATGATTACGATTGGCTCCCCACTCTTACGACCATGCCTTCTCGTTTCTAACGTTACAATATACTTCATTCTAAGCATACAGCATAGTTCTGATGGACTCATACGGAACATTAACCGAAAATATATATATTGGTAATTTTTATTAAGAAAAATAAAAAAATTTCATACTTATGGCCACCACTGTATGTATTACATTCGATATTGCTTTCGGGGGCGGCGTGGGGGGCCACCGAAAACAGTACTCTGTTTTTTTCGCAAACAATAATTACCCAAAATTTTAATTGTTTCCCAGATACAATGTATTAAAATTCTCGAATCAGAGGTAAGAAGAAGTCTAGCCCTATTTACCAATTGGTAAATCTCTATTTTTACAATAGTACTTCAAATTATTTCTCTAAATCAACACGATTACAATGGTGTCATTCTTATCTTATCTACACATTTATTATGAAGTACTAATATTATTCATGCAACTGTTACATGAATTTTTTATCAGGACTAAAATTAATTTAAACAAACAGTGTTAAAAATAACAAATTAATATATGTTAACAAAACGGTAGGATAAGATAAACTTATTTGAATACAGGCATAAACCGTTTTAGGCGATTTTGTATTGGAACCGGAACGTATCGGCCGGTATATTTCTGCAAAGAGAACGCGTTCCGGAACGTTTATAATAAAAAAATATGAAACAATGACGTAATCATCAAAGGGGAGGAAGAAATAATATCTATTTTATCATACCTACTAAAAATATGTATTAATAGTAAACTTACAAACTAAGTTTTTTTTTGTTTTTTACTTTTGAAATTTTTATTTAACAGTTATAAATACTGAATAAATATTGTAATCTTTCACTTATTTATTTTAGCAAATAAAAAATCGTAGGTAAATATTTGTAGTTAATGTTGAGTGTTCCCGGTATTATGTTTTGTCTTACAACTGGTCTTACGGCGTTTTTTTTTTTTTTTGATTCTCATTTCGAGCCGTCTCATTTTGACCACCATAAACAGACGGACGTATTATAATCAGACCAATTTTGACTTTTTGAGATTTTTACAGGAAAGTACGAATAAGGCTTTTAAGATGTTATTGTTCACTATTGAGAAGTGACATTACCGTTCGCGGCGCTGTGCTCCAAGGCAATATGGCTGTTGTCTCTAGTACTCAGCTGTCAATATGCTACTAGCGAACAGGTTAATTTAGGCACAGTTCATTTTTATTTTATGAAAATGCGAGTAAATATTTGCGAAATGTTTTAATTTTTAAGCGCTACACATGTATCGAGGTGTATATAGGAAGGCAGGCATCAAATTACAGTATTTAAAGTTTAATTTCAGTAAATTTATTAAATTGTAATTTGTAGTTGAGCAGGTGTTAAATGCCGGGCACGTATTTTATGTGATACATCTGAATTTACAATATATGTATTCTGTTTGCAGTAAATTCACAAGATGGTCGGTTGCGTTGACCACAACTGATTTTTTATCTACCATTTCGATCCGTTTTTTTTTGCTAATCACTTTGATCCGTCTGATTTTTTACCCCCGGCACTATTTCACCTCGGTACGCCCTTGGCTATTAAAACATTGAAAGGCGGAGAGATTTTCTAAACACTCTTATAATAATTAAGTATAGAGTTCTTATCATTTATGTTTTTAGAGAATTTAATTCCATGTATATTTAAACATTTTCGCATTTTATATTTTAAAAAATTCAAGGACCCTGAGAGTCATAAAAATAGGCCTATTTTACCATTAACGATACCATGAACACGCTGTTGTATTTATTATTATTATTTTTTAAATCGATGTAGCCGTTCTTTAGTTTTGAGGTAATATAACATACACACAATCGAACAAATTTATATATTAGAATAAATTTAGACAGCATACAAAAATTGGGTTCGGGAAGTAAGCTCGGTGTGCTGTTTAACTACAGAGCGTTCGAGAAAAGGCTTGAATGCGTTTCTTCAAGCGGTCTAGAGTTAAACAGAGTGATTCGGTACACTCCGAGCTTGCTTCCCGAACCCATTCTTATCTAATTTTTTTTACAAAAATTTTTCGAGAAAAATAATGTTCTTTTTGCTGTATTCTTGAGCTTTTTTAGTACATGCAATAATTCGATTTGCGACAGTTTGATAACGGGGTACACCTGTATTCATTTTACAAAATAAAAAATCACACACGATGAATTTAAAAAAAAATTGGGCTTAAAATATTTTTTATTGATGGCTACATATAAAATCATGTAAGTTGACAATACTATATAACATTTTATATAATTTGGCAATATTTAAAAAATAAATCTTATATGCAAACAACAAGTACCTTCCTTCACACGGTACTTTGATACAACTATATAAAAAATAATACAAATGCTTATCTAGCTGCGGTAACATAAACAAAGCTATATCCAAATGTGCTATTGTTTCATCGGGCAATATTAAAGACTATTCAATATTAATAACAACGGACAAACAAACAAAAATATATCAATCGTGACAAGGAAAAGGGTGTTAATTCAAATTAGTTATTGAAAAGACTCGTTTAAAGAACACGTTAATCTTAAAATTACTAATAAACATATTCATTCAGTGGTTAACTACGAGTTGAAGATACATCATCGATATGGCGAAATGAAAAGCATTAATGCAAAATATTCAAATATTGATGAACTTGAAACGGGGGAGGATATGACGGAAGATGAAATTTTAGCTGGGTCAGGTCCGAATTTAGAAATAAACGAGTGGAAATGGAAGCAACTACCGAGTTCCAAGAAAATGGTCACCCCATTTAAAAGAGGCCAAAACAGATTTTGCATTGCTACATTTGGAAAAAATTATTCAATAATTTGAATGTAAATTTTATAGTAATTTTAAAACTAACGGGTTCTTTAAATGCGTCTCCTAAATAACTAAATAAATTGACTTAACACCATTTTTTTTGTCACCACAGATATTACAAATGAAATATAGTAAAACGACATTTAAATTAATTAAAAATATTTAAAAATAAATCTTAAAATTAACAGTATAATGAGTGAACTTTATTTTATATCGAGGACAGTTTTTTTTCCATTAGTTATTAATATTTTCCAGTCTGCGTTTACATAAATCTAATAATGGTGCTCTGGAGGACCCCACTTTTGATGTACTTCTGGGGTTAAATTAATAATATGGACGTGAACGGCTTGAAATTTTTCAAATTTTGGTGGTATTGGGCATAATCTATATTTTACTTTGTCTCCGGGTAACGGAATAAATTCTCCTTCTATATCGGATATGTGAACAAATATATCTTCTCCACCGTAGTTTGGAGTAATGAAACCATGACCTTTTTCTCGGCTAAATGATTTAATTGCCCCTTCAGTCTCTGGATGTTCAAAAGCTCTTTCAGATCTGAAAAAAAAGTGTTGGATTGGAAAAAAAAACAGTTAAAAATTAAAAGTTTAAAATTTAATATTTGAGGACTTTAAATAAAGACAAATTCAAAAATGTTAATAACACATTTATATCGATTTTTATTCGAATATTTAGGGAGTTTTTCATCAGTAATATTTCCATTGTTTTCTTTAACAATTTCTTATACAAAACAGATAATTTGAAATAAAATTAGTACCAATCTATACATGAAAATTTGCAGCGAATATTTACCTATTGCCAACACATATAAGGGAGGTATTGTGATCATACTGATTTTGAAACTTCGAGATTTCGATGGATATCCACGAATTGAGATCCGTACATAATGTTTTGACTACTTTTAGCATGATGTCTGTCTGTCTGTCGGTCCGTGTACACGTTCAGAGCAAATTCGGCTAAAAGAATTTTTATGAAACTTCACATTTAAGCTTTTGACATCAATGGCACTAGTTGATCAACTTTTGGTAAAAATCGGTTGACTAGAAATGGGAGTTTACTCGTGTCGGTTTTAAGTTTTTTGCGAATATTTCACAACAGAGAAATATTTCGAAAAAATTTATTTAACAAAGGTTTTATAAAAGCAATAACTAACAACTTTTATTTGAGATATTTTTTTATAAAGCAGCATAAATTAAACAAGTACTTTGTGATGGCGGTCGGCCCTGTGGTGTCCACAGCTGATTTTTATCTATCTAATAGGATATTTTTAATTATAAACAAAATTGTTATGCAACTGTAAATAAACAAATTGTATTATAGACGCCATTTTGTAAAACAATCGATGTATATTTGCGTACGACACGGCAAATTGTAGCTAAAGCTTCATTCTACAAATATGTTTCTAGCTATTTTGTTCTATTGTGAAAACTATTTATAGTTACTGTACTTGGTAATCTATTTTAGCCATACTGAATATTTCGCAGTTCTATATAGGTGCTGCGGGTAAAAATGATTTAATTTTCGTAAAGAACACGTATACCAAGTGGCATTCCATTATCAACAAGTATAATATTTTTAAAGTGAACAGCTGATATATATTATTAAGTTATTGAGCGATAAAATTTTTATAACAAATTTGTTTACATTCAAAAATATGCTATTAGACAGATAAAAATTCGGTGCAAAATTTCGATACTAATTTTATTTCAGTGCAAGCCTGTAGCCGTAACCGTTAAATCGTTTGTGCTTGCTGTTTGTCCACTAAGCAAGGGCTTGGACGTGAGTTCAACTCCTGCCCATGTCAAATAATTGTGTAAAAAATATTTATATAAATTACAGGTCCTGCCGTTCGCAGCCAACTATAAACTGAAGGCCTTTCTATGTACGCTAAAAAATGGACGTAATACTGACCATATTACTCCTGAATGTACACAGATTGAAAATATGGTCATGAAACCTGGAAACATGAAGCCTAGTCTCACCTAAGGTTCTCGCACCAATGATGATAATGAATTTTATTTCAGATTATTAGTAACGGCTCGATTTAACTTTAAAAATATTCTAAATTAATCTCAGTTTTATTCTTAACATTAGAGCCAACAAAAACTACTGTTCTTGTATAAAAAAGGACGATTCCGATTGTTAAATTTTGCCCATATTTTAATTCAGCATAAAAAAATACTACTACTATTAGATTCAACTACTTTCACTTTTGGGGGCAAAAACTATGAAAAATTATGTCAACCCTTTCAAGACAATTGGTTACTCTTCTAACCACGTCTCTAAAAATTATTTCTGAAGATATTACTGATTTTTGGAAATAACCATAAAGTAAAATGTGATGCCTTAATACGGAATTTAGTGTTTAGACAGTTTCCCAGTTGTTTACATCTTCTTGAAGGTTATTTTACATAGCTAATAACAGTAGGTAAATATTTTTTATAAATAAAAATGTATTTAGAAATTGAATCTAAATTGTGTTCTCAAAGGGTTAACCAGTGTAATTAATCGTTCCTTTGGCGGTCATTAAACCCACTGTCAAAAGGAAAAGACTTGATTTGAAAAATCTACAATTACTTGAAACATAAATTTCACGAGAAAATGTAATGTTTGCTAATAGCTTAGCTAACATATTAACTAACAATTTTTTGTCGTCTTTTTATGGATGTTTATGCATTAATTTTTCGAGTTATTTTGCTTGTGTTCCAATTCTGTTTGTTTCCAACAATTCTTTGTGAGATATGGGTCTATTTAACGCTACTAGCCAAAGGCGCATTGCAGTATAAATTTAAATAATTCAAAAAATGCATTTTAATAGTTTGATTTTGAAAAGTTCGCAATTTTGACAATTGTCTTAGGTCATCAAGAACTGATAACCCTATTTTTCACAAATGATAAGTATAAATTTGGATAATGAATAGTGCATACGAAATTAATGAATTTATGAATAAAAATGTAACATATGATTATTGAATAACATGTAAAATTACATATTATTATATCATATGACTCGTTTTAACTGTATTTTTAAACAAACTAGAGTTATACATATTATATTTCAACTGGAAACTGCATGCAACACTATCTTTAAATTAAAAAAATCGTAATTGTTTTTGCGTAATTTGATATTTCAGCATGGTGAAACCTGTCCATTATGTTATGGCGTTAACCATGCGACATTTATAAGGTCAAGTGTTAAAAACAAAAATATTTATATTAAAAACTCACGTTGATGCTGTTCTCGTTCGTTTTGTTATTATTGGACTTGGTAGTTGTAGTTTATTACGATCACCTTCGGTATCTTGAACATCTAAAGACATTATTTTGTATTTATGTAATCTCAGATAACTCGAAAAATGTTCAAAAATGCTTATTTTTAATTAAAATTTATTAGACACAACTGCAAATCAGCTTAACGTTATGCTAAAAATGCAACGCGCTTCTGGTAAACAATTATACAAAGTTTTAAACGTACTAGGGGGGAGAAAATGTAATTTTTATTAAGATCTGTTCGTTCGCTACCTGTTATACAACATAAAACACCTACCGGAAATGGAGGGGATAACACACCAAAAAACTCACAATCTTATCCGAGAACAGGAAATTTTTTAAACCCTATGGATCCATAGTATAATTTTTAATAACAATATACCTATTTTAATAGTTTTAATTTGAAAATTTACCTTGTTTTAGTAAATCACGTGACCTATTTGTACAAAATGGCGGAAATTCGTTCAAATTGTCCGCGTTTTCACGAACATATCTGTCCTGGGACGTATTAAGGAAATATTTTGTTGGCGCATCTGTCAAAAATATTCTCGTGGCTCTGCTAACGATCGATCAAAATTCTGTTTTATTTTCTTGAATAAAAAGTTCATTATAAAATATTAAAATGTCGGGCTGTATTGATGAGAGGTAAAATATAATAAAAAGAACAATTCTAGAGTATTTTAACTGTGTTTTATTTGTGTTTTCTAGACTTAAAGATGAAATTGAAGCTTTGGAAGCTATTCTTATGGACGATGTGACAGTTCAATACAATGAAAAGTAATTTTTTAGTTTATCTTAATCTTGTAATTGTGTTAATTTGTTGTTTTTTTTTAGTAACATTCCAGTTAGAATTAAAACAGTTGTTTTTCCATCAACTGCTGATGATGCAAAGCAGCAGTATGTCTGTATTACGCTTGATGTGACTCTAGTTCCTGATTATCCAGATTCAGAGCCAATTATTAATTTAAATAACCCGAGAGGATTAGATGACTCCTTAATCGAAGACATTAAAACTGCTGCTAAAGAGAAATGCATTGAATGTTTGGGACAACCAGTTGTGTTTGAGCTTATAGAGGTTAATATTACACCATTTCACCTTGATATTATCTAATTTTTAATATATTTTTAGCTTATTCGTGAGCGCTTGACTGAAAGTAACGTTCCAAGTTGTCAATGTGCGGTTTGTTTGTATGATTTTCAACACGGTGATCATTTTACCAAGACCCAGTGTTATCATTATTTTCATTCCTATTGTCTTGCTTGTCATCTTGTGAGTACTGAACGTCATTTTAATGAGGAGCAAGACAAACTTCCCGCTTGGCAGAAACAAACTACTGGTTTTCAACCGCTGTGTCCAGTTTGTCGTGAGGCGATAAGTTGTGATTTGGATAGTTTGAAACAAGCTCCACCACCATTGGAATTGGAGAATGCTAGGCAGTTTGAAGTTACGGCTGAGTTAAGAGCTTTGCAGGTAAAAACAATTCTAACAATATTGAAATAATTTTAATGATCGAAGTTATTTTTTTGTCTTCATATGAAGACGTTTCATTTTTAATACCTAAAAATTGTACACAATAATTTTTTAGGCCCAAATGGCAGCATTGTTTCTTCATCAACAAAGTCGTGGTGGTATTATTGATGTGGAAGCAGAAGAAAGTAAATTATTAGTTTTGACGGACTCTGCTGAGCGACAAGAAAGTCCACCACCAGAACGTCAACCGGAGTTCCAAACTGAAAGTCCTCCGGGACCCAGTTTGCCACAACAACAACGCAGTAATCGTGGAGGTAAAATAATAAATTATTATTTTTGAATTTTTTGGCATTTAGTCTTTTGACCATATTAGCTAATTTTGCATTTATTTTTATTATACAAATAAAGCATAAAAAGTACAAATTCACAGCTATGCCAGCACAGGGATTCCAATTGCACAAATTTAAGAGCCTCCTGAAGTCCTATTTCTATATATATTCCATTTTCGTGCACCTACGTTCAAAGATTACATCATTCCACACACCTGTGCCAAATCTCAGCGATATCGGTCCATAAATAAACGAGTTATAAAAGTGCTCCAGTTTTGGCCGAAACTGGAATACTTTTTTGGTCAAATTTGATTATCTCCTGTCAATAAGAGTCTAATTTTGAACCCCGATACCAAATCTCATCCAAATCAGTCAATAAATAAGAGAGTTATACACTTTTTCAAACATTGGGGGCCTCCTGAGGCCCTACTTTTGAATGTTTTCTATTTTGGTGCACCTACGTTCAAAGATTACATTATTCTACACCCCTGTGCCAAATCTCAGCGATATCGGTCCATAAATAAGCGAGTTATAGCCGTGCTCTACTTTCGGCCGAAACTGGAGCAGAATTTTTTGTCAAAGTGCGAATTTGGCACTTTTAAAGGTACAAGCAGAAGCACCTTGATGTCCCGATTCCAGAAGTGTGAAGTTTTTTTAAATCGGTCCATAAATAAGAGAACTATAGCCATTTGAACTAGTTTTAACTTAATCTGGTCTAATTCTCAGATTAAGATTAAGGAATTAGATCACCCAGTTAATTAATGAGTTCACATACTACGTCATTTAATCCTGTTAATTAGTAATAAAACCGAATTTTTGATCGTTAATATTCGCATGTATCCGTCAGTTGCATTAATTCCAGAATTTAAAATTGATGGCAGCAGGAGTCGATGAAATTTAGGAATTAATTTAATGTCTATGAAGGTCATAGGTGAAAATTTATATGTTGTTTTTCTAATCACATCTAAGTATTACTTCAGAAATCAGTGAATACTACGTAAGTCAAAAAATATGCAAAAATAAGAATATTTAGAATTAAATGCCTAAAGATTGCTACTTGTCATGCTAAAATCAAATCTCAAATGTTTTTTCAACATTATTAATGTAATGGTATGTAATGTATTATAAATATGGGGTCAATCCATGTCAAGTGGTTTGATTTTATAAACTGCCTACGCTCGATTTAGCTGCAATTTTAACTGGTCGTTGATCATTGTTAGAAATGAATTTGTGTAAATTTTTAGGTCGATATATTAAATATACAGGGAGATATGGCCTTCTGTTTGAAAGCTTCTCTAACAACGCTGTTGAAAGGCTGCAGAATATTCAAAATTTGTCTATAACTAAAACATAAGCACGAAAAAAAATCTGAAAATGGGTATACAAGTTTATATTTTTGCTGCGAATCAGAAGAAATAATGCTGAACTTTCAAAAAATATCGCCCTTTGCAGGATAATGGATGAAAGTTGACAAGAAAACCTAATTTACAAATTTAAGCTCAACATTGGGGCCATTGTTCGCCTTTAATAATAATAATATTTATTATGTTCAAAAATGTTTAATATTTATACAATCGTCAATATTACATTTGAAATTTAAATAAATATACATCGTCTCTTAAAATTTAAAGGCGTTAAACAAGAGATTAATTAGGGTACCGAATCTCATTCAAATCACTAAATTTATTTGCAAGATATTCATCAGTGTAGTAAAATGCTTTGGCAGTTAAATAAGTCTTGGTTGATGTGGGTTGGAAAAACATTAAAATATTTAATTGCAAAGTAATTAGCACTATATCTAGACCTATCCAGTCTAGTATAGGTAGGACGAATTTCGTTCTTATTTCTCGTGTCGTGCCTATGGACCGAGGAATGAGGTGAGAACTCACTAAGATTTTCACGGACCTACAGGATACAATGAAGGATGTATAGGGAAGGTAGGGTTAAGATTTGTAGTTCAACAAAACTACGTTTACAGTCCGATCTGTATCTTAAATTAGCTAAAATACGAATTACTCTACGTTGAAGCGAGAATAGACCCCATAATGAGGAGAGTGACCCCAGATCAAAAGGGCATTAACTGGGATTGGTGGACGCGAATTAGTAGGCCTTCATCACTGCCAGAGATGCACACCCTTTAAGGTTAAATAGACAATAGATATTCGAGCATAGTTTCTTGGCTAATTTGTTTATTTGGAGGTCCCAGGTTAGCTTACAGTCAATAACAAATCCTAGAAATGTTACCGAAACTGGATTGTTTATCTCCTGTAAGTTTCTAGGCGAGAATACCATGTTCTGAGTCTTGTTGTTCATGGTCAACTTATTAGCAAGGAACCAATTGTGAAAGGTAGACATAGCCAAATTTCGATCATCAATAAGTGATGTAACAGAACTGTTGCGTTGGAGGGCGGTAGTGTCGTCCGCGAAGACTATTAAATCAGTATTAAAAAATTGATGTGAAGTGTGAATTTTCACACATTTCTGGGTTTTGCAGGTATTTAGTAACTGAACGATGATTATTTGGGATGCCAAAACAAATTTTATGTCAAAATATTTTTTTATGAATTTTAATTCGAATGCCTAATACCATTATTTGAGTTTCTAAATATATGCAGTATTTTTTTTATATAGCAAAGTTCATTAAGATTTTGAAAATTGCACCTATGGCTTCCATTGGTTGCTTACATCATAAGTCCCGCCCTTTGATTTCGTCAAACATACAATTAAATTATAATTTCAACACTTTCCACTGGTTATTAAATTTACGCTTTTAAAAATTAAATGCACTATTTACCAAATATAACTAGAATTTTAACAAAATAATTTAAACAAAATAAAAATGCAAAAAAAAAAAATAAAAAATAAAATCAACAGGATTCGAACCCTAGTTTGCAAGTTAACTTATATTATTAAGCGCATGACGAATCCAACCACGCCACGAGAGTTAATGTTGTGATATGTTACACAACGTATTAAATAGTTAACATATTTTAGTTAAAAACACAAAAAATGCGTTATTTTCCGAAAACATAATCTGATCAAAAATTCCTGTTGTACTATTCCGGTTCACACCAATGTACATTACTTAGAATTTTTTCAGATTTTTAGTTTAAACGATCTGGGCTACAGGGTGTGGGACAAAATTTTTTTTGCACAATTTTGGCAAAAATCGCATCAAAATAATTTATTTTGCAAAAATAAAATTTTGATCGTTAATCCACGTACTAAGGGCTTTCATTTGATACCCTACTCAGAATTTAAAAAAAATATTTTTTTTTTCGATGACCACATATTTGTTTATATTTTTAGAGGGATATGTTTGTTAGATGTTTTAGTATTTTTCCTATGTGCGGGTCAACGAGTTGTATAAGCATGCCAAATTTCAACTCTCTAGGTTTAGCCGTGTGGCTACAATTTTGACCGAACAGACAGACAGACAGACGACAAAATGACGGTATAAGGGTTTTTTGGTCATACCTACAAAACCCTAAAAAGGCAAATCATTTATATAGATTAGAAACAGGATCGGACGTATATCTATATAGTCGTGGAAAAAATAAATTATCTAATATTAATTTATAATAATTCTAAAAGGTGTAGAAATGTAGGAAAAGGTTTATGTGAAACAAGGTTTTTTCTTTGCTAAGCAAAGACATTGTTTTGATATCGATGTTTCTCTTTTAACATATTTTTCTTTCAGGTTACCGCGGCTTCAATAGACAACCCCGCGGCAAGGGCAGAAACTGCAGATCATCAGCCTTTACCAGATGACACACACTTTTAACTAGCTCATATGCTCTATAGCACAACCTTTGTATTTTTTGTTGATTATTTTTATTTTAATTATTTAATTCGATGATTGTTGTACATGTAACCAACCCTTACGTGATGTTTAGGAGGTCTTCCTAAAAAGAAAAACTGTGTTTAAAACTTAAACCAGAATTTAAATAAATAAGGTTTTACAAAACTATGTTACGTAGTAAAAATTCAAAGCAAATTAACTTCGAAACATTACTAGGCGTAATCTATTATTAATTTTTCCACATCAAAAATTCTCTTTGATGGTGAATCATCAACTGATTCGCTATCCAACATTTTACAAAAGTTCTACGTTAAATAATCACTAGAGTCCAGTTTCCGGACAAGGATTGAGATGCGACTGAACAGTCGAAATGGATGCCGATTCATTACGATCTGTGCGACAAGGCTGGCTGCATCGTTTTAATCACTGTGATTATTTAGTCGCATGTGGACTCCTACTGAAAACCGTACGTTCTGTGTGTGCTTTGAACATCGAACAACTGAACATCGCAAGTGGACACCTAGTCTCATGCTAAATTTTTGACTATATTTCATAGTTTTTAAACACAGTTTAAATATATATTAAATGTGATTCCCTTCTTTTTTTCAGGGTCATTGTACTTTTAAAATAGAACGTAATGGAACAAGATGTGATGTATGTTATAATATATGAGTGTTGTCGTGTGTATGTTTAGTTCTGTTCTAAAAGTATGGACCAGTAGATAGGCAACAATTATAAATAAAATAATTTACATATATACAGTAAGACCTTTAAAAACGCAGACCAAGCGCACCGAACTGCGCCACACTACATTGAACAGTGCGGAATTGCGCAAAGTTTACTTGAAACTGTGCAGCTGAATTTTTTTCGTGCAATATCAGCTTTTGAACAAGTTTCAGTTGTCTACATTCCAGCTTGCGTCATGAATTTAGATGCAAAAGTCATTGCAAATGTTAATAGAAGCTTACCTACCACCTTTTAAAAAATTAAATTGAAAAAATACGTGGTTAATGTTCCGTATAAGTCCACCACAAACAAGTTGTCAGAGAAAACGCGAATGCTAGTTAGAATGAGATTTGGCGAAGCGCCGCCCCTTTCTTTCAAAACATAACATTTACGATTCATTATCTTTTCCAATATTTTTATTTATAACAAATCTAAATAAGTACTTGATAGTTATCCGTTCTGAAATCGAAGCATTTATTTAATAAGTGTTTGTTAACATTTAGCTCGTATTAAGGTTTTTGAAGAAAAACTTGTATAATGAATTTTCAAAATTTGAAAGATTCCTATTGGCTCCCCACTTTTACGACCATGCCTTCTCGTTTCTAACGTTATAATATACTTCATTTCAAGCATACAGCCTAGTTGTGGTGGACTCATACGAAACATTAGCCAAATGCGTAAATGCCGTTTTTGGGGCTACGTAAGTATAAACAAATAAAATATATATCATTGATTATAATATTCTTTATTAAAATGTCTCTCTGATACATTAAACACGTCTGTTCGAAGGTAATGAAACGATGATACTCTGCTGTTTTATTTATAGCAACCAGCATTTGTTACATGACCTACTTGGATAAATAATTAAAATTATAATTATTTTGTTATCCCGGTTACTTGATGTATAATATTGTTATTAATTATTTATGCAGTAAGTGTGCGTCGCTACAAAGTTATTTTTAAAATTACTGTAAAGGCTTACATTCAAATCTATTTCATAATTGTTTAAACAGATATTACATTCTACCACAATTACTGCAATATAATTTTCCTTTCTTACTGCTTCATTTCGTTTGAATACAGATATATTTGGATGCGTTAATTGTTTTGCTAAATTCAGCATTAAATTTAAATCAATACCGCCTTCATCAAACAACATATTTTCCATTTTTTATAAACTTTGAAACGATGTTTTCGAAAAGACACTGTTCATTTGTTTATTTTTGTCATTATCATCGGTCATTGTTTAGATATTGTAGTTCTCATATATATTGTTCGATAGCGCTGTCAAAAAATGTACTTTTAGTAAACTTCACCGGTAAGTTTATACCGGAAGTCACTGATGAGTCTGCTGAATGCAGCCAATGTCATTGTAAGCGGTTAATATTGTTTCGTTTGAAGTGTTGTTTTCCACAGTCTGTCACCCCCGTAGAACGTTCATAAATATTTTGGGATGTTTCGCGCTGTGCATCGAGTCTTGTAACTTATAACACAGTTTTGGAACTACCATCTTCAGAAAAAAACAATGTTATATCTTGCTGTCGAGAAGTATTCCTGTTTATGTAATTTTTAAATGATCTATTTTACGGTCTATATTTTAAGTCAGTTCCGTGGTTGTATTGTTATCTATAGAAGACCGTAACGAGGCTTATGATACAGAATTTTTACAAGGTCTTACTGTACCAATTGTATTTAACTTACAATTTCATTAATTTCTTGCCATTCTTTTCTTTTTTTGTTGTATCTTTAATGATTTTATCTTCCGTTTTCTATGTAGTAATTTTATGCAATATTTATTTCTTATTTAAGGACGATTTTTAAGAATTTTGTGCCATTATTGTGTATGTGTTGAAGTTGCCTGTCTAAAATTAAAAAACGTAGAATTTAGGTATATGTAAAATTCTTGCACATATTCACAATAGTGCACAAAAAAAAACTACCAATTGATATTGTTAAGTATTTAATTATATAATAAATTTATTTCACTTTGTATGAAAAAAATTATGTTACACAAGAAATTTTGGTTTTTTATTACCTATTCTTGAGACATCTTTCTACATTATTTTCTCGATTTTTTTATATTTGTACATAGACCAATTTGTATATAAAAGATTCCACACACCAAAGCGGCCGCGGTGGCGTTAGCGATACGACTAGCGATCAGGTCTCCTCACACTAACGCGGTGGGAGTGGCGGTAGCGGTAGCGATCAGTTAGTGAATCACGCTATATAGTTGTGTGATAATATTGATTGCGAGAATACAATAGAATAATTAATTGTATGTAGAGGAAAAATAATAATCTACTTACTATCAATTTCCAAAACTTTTCCTATTTCGTCCCACACTTTATTTGTTTTCCTAATATTCTTGTAATCAGGATGTGCTAAGTCATACAAAATTAAATGATCCTTTACTATGATTTTTTCTGTTAAATTATCTGTTTTCGACACTATTTTCTTAAATATATTCACTCTGTGGTATATAAACAATGAATATCGCGCGGCCTAACGCAACTTGTCGAATTCGGCCGCCAGTGTTTGGTGATCGCTAGACTGAACGCTGCATTCGTCGTCGTTCTCAGATAACTGAACGCTTGTATTTGCGTGGTCTCATTGTATTATATAGGTTGCGTTAGGCCGCCGCCGTAACGCTACCGCGGCCGCTTTGGTGTGTGGAATCCTTTAAACAGTATTTAGTACAATAATTTGGCTACTAGTTAGTGTATTCGAGCATGTCACTTCTCAATATCTAGTGACTTATCTTTCTACGTTATTTTCTCGCGCAAGTTAATCATTGATAATTTTTTTATATTTGTATATCATTTTTTAAAATTTGTATACAGACTAATTTTAGGGTGAGGAGCCTAAAAATATATTTAAAACTTTCTCACATGTATTTTTTTAAAAATGGTTCTTTTCTGTCGGTTTTTTTGAATTTATTCAAGAACGGTGAACCATAGCTTGTAATGGAGGTTATTTTTGAGATCTAGGGCTCAAAATACATAAGTATGCACATTTTGAAGTAAATCAGAGAGAAAAAATTTTTGCTCGAAAATCGAAAATATCGTAAGGGGTACCCCTTACGATTTTTTCAATTTTTGCCCATTTTCAAAGGTTATGTTTGACGATTCGTATTTATTGTAAAAGTTGGGTTATTAAGACCCCAATTTTTTTCTAGACTAAACAATATACGAAGATTTCAAAAATTCAAACCGCAGTTCTTTATATTTTACTGTTCTTAAGTTAGGATTTTTTGAAATTTCAAAAAAAAATATAGAAATTCCAAAAAAAAAAAAAATTTCGCAATTTTTTTTTTTTTTTGGAGTAGCTTTAATGTGAGTTCTAAGGCCCTTTAGGACCTCAGGATTTCAAAAATTCAAACAGTAAGTCTCTATCTCATGTAGATTTTGAGATACGGTCTTTTGAAAATGGTATATTTACAAATTTTCAAAACTAACATCAAAAAGGCGTTAATTAAGGAGGGCCCTATTTTTTTACCTAGGTAGAAAAAAGTCTGTAGATTTCAAAAATTCAAACCGCAGGTCCTTATATTTTATTGTTCTTAAGTTAGGATTTTTTAAAATTTCAAAATAAAATTTTACAAAAAATTTTTTGTTTGCGGGTTGAACGTAATTTGATTGTATACATGTGACAAAAATAGAAATTCATTTAGTTCCGCTTAAACGTTTGGACTAGCCTATAGAGAGGAAAAGAAAACAAAAAATTCCCTCTTAAAAATATTTTATTATAATAAATACAAATCTTTTAGTTTGTTTATAACAAAAATGTTGCACTATGATGAAAATTTTATGGATGACTTATAAAACAGTAAAATTATTGTGATCCTGTGGACAGGAGAGCTAAAACGCCAGCTGTTGAACCAACAGATAACACATAGTTAACAGCGGGTGTGAAAGAACGCAACAAGTAAAAACTGGCAAAGATTACGATGGCCAGGAAAAGAGCATTATTGTAAAAAATGGAGAAGGTTGTCGCTTCATAATCTGCTACTTCATTTTTCTTCCATAGGATACTGAAATTAAAAAAAAAAAGTTAATATTTGTTTATTTATAATTTTATTACGTAATAATTTTTACTACGTATTAAATATTTTATTAGTGTAATTTATAATCGTACTATAAATTATATAAATATACTATATTTTATTTAAAATAAATAAATGAATATTTGTTTCAAATTAATATAAAATTTGCGTGTTGAATTCTATTTTTTGTTTGAGGAGGCGGGACCTCCCTTGCCTTCTCTTGAAAACCACCACAAATTTTAATTAATTTAATTTTACGTGCTAGATATGAACATGTGGTACTATCAGAGCCAGTATTTTCCCATGAACAATTATATGTAGCTTTGTAAAGATCAAAGAATAAAACATAATTAAAATCCTCGAAAGCGCAATGCAAAGCAAGGTTACTGAAGAGTTTTGATTGGTTCATAGCAGGCGCGCACCCTGAATTTTTTATTAGAAGGGGGATGAGAAGTCAAACGGTTTTTTAGCGAAAAATATTTCTTAATTGGCTCTGAAGCCAAGTTTTTGGGACACTGTCCAATTACAAGACAAATGTGATCCTTAAAAACGTGTCTATTTAGTGCTTGGGGGGGGGGGCACAATGCCGTGAGATCTCCCCCCCCCCCCGGGTGCAGGCCTGGTTAGATATTTTGGTTTTAAAAGAAATTTTTTAAATGAGTAGTTGTATAAAGGCGATTGAGATTTACTGGTATATATGGTACTATAGTCCGTTCAAACGTAAGAATGCAGTGGGAGCTCTTATGGGAGACGGGAGCGGTGTTGCCAAATGTTATAAAAGTGTCCAATACAGGCTATTCCAAAGTTTTAGGCGGAACTAAATGGAAATTTCGTTCTTTTAGGTTGTCACGAGAAGGGACCTTGCTTGGGTTGTTTAATTTTTCACGTTGTAATGTCAACATTTAAATTCCAACAATGAAACCATGGAAACGAATAACAAATATCAAAAATAAAATACTTTTACACATATTTTAATGGCAAAAAAATAAATAAATGGGAAATTTGTATTTAGAATGAGACAAAAAATCAAATATAAAGAAAATTACATTTTAAAATGATATTAACCTTAATCAAAAAATGTTTATTGTAAGAACGATTTACAAAGTTTAAACAAAACGGCCAAAAAGCAGGATTGAAAGTAACTAGATTGCAAAATCTTCTTCCGCCTAATCGTTTGGAATAGACATGTCAATGAATCCAAAATATTATGGGGAATTTTATGTTCTTTTGTTGATAATTCATTGAAATCAAATGGAAAAAGTATCAGAGACTCATTCATATGAGTTACAAAAATCAGGTAACACAGAACAAAAATGAATAACCATTTGCAAAAAACAGCGTGTGCGTAGATCAGAGCGTTTTATAGCCGACAACGTCGCTAAGAAAGAATAGCATTATCGGGAGCGCTATATGAAGTATGAAAAAGAATTGCTCCATTTACGCTGTACTGCATTCTTAAGTTTGACTATATATATTACCTGAGCTAATTGGTCAATAAAATTAATAAATTATTTTCATAAATATTCTACGATGGGTTAGTTAGTATAACAATATTGTATATAAAAGCTGTTTTTGTACATATCATTACGTAAACATCAAACATATGGTTCTTACCGTTCATCTTTTTCTTTTTTGCTCATTTTCTTATCTTCAGCCAATTTCTTTCCCATTTCCCTGGTAACAGCTTCTTCTCTCTTCACTGCGACCTTATGTTTTAGTACGAATTTTGTGTTACGATAGGCCATTGCTACAAGGTACGTTGAAACGAGTGTTACAATCACAAAAGAAATAAGGGAAGCATAGAGATCAATCATATGGATCCTCCAGAAAAGCCCTAAAAAGAAAATATGTTTTAATTATTGGTTTTTTAGTCAAAATTTTGTGTACTTACATATTGGTATGGCAGATACTATAAAAGCATTCCCGTAAAATAGAGCCGAAGATTTAGTTGAAACATTTCTACTGAAATCTTGTAATAATAATTCTTCCTCTTTCGTGAAGGCCTGTTTGTCTTTTTTTGAAGTCATGTTTCAGTTATGAAATGTGTTTTTAGAGTCCAATACGACTACACTAACTAACTGTATACACTTCAGAAGTTGAGAAAGCAGACGCGTGGCCTATGAAATACAGGTTCGGTAAAAGTGACGTTTAACAACGTGTCAGTTCTCTTCTTACTTTGATAGAACAGTGGCGTAGATTAAAGGGCAGAAAATGATGATTTAATAAGGTAAAATGTTAATATAATTAACAATAATTCCAAACTAGATTTAATAAATTACTTATTTCATGGTTATTTACGTATTTTAAATTGAAATAATTAGTAAGGGAATGATTTAAAACACAACTTTTTATTTAGAACCAGTGACGTATCAAATATATTTTGCTCTACATTTCAGAAGCGTTTTTTATCGGTGTTGCGCAGAACTATATTGTCAATTAGCACCTAGCGAACAGGTTAATATAAGGCCCGATATCGGTCCATAAATAAGCGTGTTATAGTCGTGTTCCAATTTCAGCGTAAACTGGTGCACAGTTTTGCCAAATTTTTACATCTATCAATAAGACTCCACTTTCGATCCCCGATAGTCAATCTCATCTAAATCAGTCAATAAATAAGAGAGTTATAGATATTTTTCAAATTTGGGAGCCTCTCGAGGCCCATGTGCACCACATAGGCAATTTTCGTGCACTTACGTTTAAAGATTACCTAATTTTAAACCTTGGTGCAAAATCCCAACGATATCGGTCCATAAACAAGCGAGTTATAGCCGTGCACTACTTTCGGCCGAAACTGGAGAAGAATTTTTTTGTCAAAGTTCGAATTTGGCACTTTTAAGAGTATAGACAGAAGCAACCTGAAGTCCTGATTCCATAAATGTGATGTTTTTTAAATTCGGTTCATAAATAAGGAAGTTATAGCCATTTGAACTAGTTTTCACTTAATCCGAAATCTGGAGCAATTTTGATACATTTCTACATCACAAAACTAATTTTGAATCCTTAAAATAAATTTCAATAAAAGATGCTCAAAAATATGGAAGTTATGGATATTTTAAAATTTTGCGGGCCGCTGGAGGCCCCTATGCTTCATATATCTCATTTTCGTGCACCTGAGTTTAAAGATTACCTAATTTTACACCTCTGTGCTAAATCTCAGCGATATCGGCCCATAAATAAGCGAGTTACAGCCGTGCTCCACTTTCGGCCGAAACTGGAGCAGAATTTTTTGTCAAAGTTGGAAATTGGCACTTTTAAGGGTATAGACAGAAGCATCTTGATGTCCTGATTCCAGAAGTGTGGTGTTTTTGAAAATCGGTCCATAAATAAAGAAGTTATAGCCATTTGAACTAGTTTTCACTTAATCCGGTCTAGTTTTCAGTCTTAATCCGCGACCTAGATCGCGGATTAGTGATAACTAGTTCAAATGGCTATAACTTCCTTATTTATGAACCGATTTTCAAAAACATCACACTTCTGGAATCAGGACATCAAGGTGCTTCTGTCTATACCCTTAAAAGTGCCAAATTCGAACTTTGACAAAAAAATTCTGCTCCAGTTTCGGCCGAAGTGGAGCACGGCTGTAACTCGCTTATTTATAGGCCGATATCGCTGAGATTTAGCATAGGTATGTAGAATTAGGTAATCTTTAAGCTCAGGTGCATGAAAATGAGATATATGAAGCACAGGGGCCTCCAGAGGCCCGCAAAAATTTAAAATATCCATAACTCGCTTATTTATGAGCCGAATTTGTCCAAATTTGGTATAAGGGCTCAAAACAAGTCAAATACTGACTTTGACAAAAAATTCTGCTCCAGTTTCGGCCGTAAGTGGAGCACGGCCATTACTCGCTTATTTATGGACCGATATCATCGAGATTTTGCACCGGGGTGGAAAATTAGTAAATCTTTAAACTAGGTGCACGTAAGTTTGATATATGTGGCACAGGGGCCTCAGGAGGCCCCAAATTTAAAAAATGTTCATAACTCGCTCATTTAACGAGCAGATTTTATTCAAATTTGTTGTGAGGTCATAAAATTACTTCTGTGATGTAGAGTGATGTTAAAAATGTAAAAAATTGCTCCAGTTTAGACCGTAAGTGGATCAGAACCATAACTCGTTTATTTATTGACTGATATCGCTGGGATTTGGCCTAAGGGTGTGGAATTTAGTAATCTTTAAATGTAGGTGCACGAAAATTGGATTTATAAAGAACAAGGGCCTCAGGAGGCCCCAAAATATATTTTTATTACATTTATTTTAATAACTGATTAACACATGCTTATACATACACCCCCATTTTTTGAATATGAACTCGTCCGACCAAAATTGGTCGTCTGCGCATTCTCTTTACATTTTGAATCATGTACAGCAAATCTATTTAGTACTGGCGTGTAGGAAATCAGTTTCGCGCAGAGGAAGAACGCATTCGGAAAGAAAGAGAGGGTCGAGCGCTTGTACTGTACAGTACGAGACACAAGTTTTCATCAAAATATTAATTTTTTCCACAATTTAATGGATTAATTTTTATATTTCATATTTTCTGGTCACTTCTTTCTTTCTGTTTTCTAGGTGACGAAAATGTGGAACATTCACCTGAATTTAGAAAATAATAATGTATAAATAATATAACAATGAAATAAAAATGAAAAGCCTGTTAAGAACTGAACTAAGTTTACCAAACAAAATAAATGTTTTTGTTGAACAGCTTTGTTGCGTCTTATAACAAAGATATTTATTATGATTGTTAATTTAGAACGTGAAATTTCGGATTCTTTTGTTCAAAATATTTGTTCCGTCCGTGTCTCATCTTTGTATTAAAGTTATATTGTATTACAACTTTTAACTTGTCTAACCTGCAGACACTTTTTTTTTTCTTTGTTAAATCTACTTAAACTTCTTGCAGAAACGCCTGTGCACGCTGAAACTCGATCCAAAATATTCTTCAAAGGTATAATCACGTTCCCTGCTGCAGCTTACTTAGTCATAAAGTCAATCACATCACTAATAATCTCCTTACACTGACTATGGTTTACGCGCCCGCATAATTTCCTCTTAAATTCCATTATACTTTTTCATCCGAATGTACTTTCACTGATGCTTGCAGCAAGACAGTCTGAAGTCACCTGACGTCCCCACTCCAATTTCTAGTGATTGCTACTGCGCACCCAAGGTCATCTGCTAGGCTTAAATAGATGGACTGTACATATAACTACAAATTTCATCCTTGACCTGATATTTTCGGTTAAGGGAAGTGTGGTTGAAGGTAAAATAAAACATTTCAATAAGAATTGAGTATATTGAATAGATTTATTAATTTAATGATAAATTTGTCATGTATATCATATAAGAATTGATAAAATGTAAAGATTTTACATATAATATATATTGCATTATAATTCACAAAGCGATAATATTAACAAGAAATACTCTATTATAGCACATAATAGTTATAATCACCGTCATTCAAATACGAAGACATTAGTATCAAATATACGTCATATTTTAAACAATAACATGAATATCAATTAAAAATCAACAAATACCTTAGATTCCATAACTCATAGATTCTCCCATACCATCACATAACCTTAAAAATAAATTAAAAAAACACGTCATAGAATGTTTATTGCTTAAAAACATTATAAATAAAACTTTAAACCCCAATATCAAGAACTTAACTACTTTCTAACTAAATCTAATCTACGAAAAACAACATCAAATGCATCCTTGCTTATCAGAACACAATATTAGGTTAGGTTAACAGCTGGAAAATACAATTTGTTACATTATCCAGTTGTAAAATCTATAAATTATGATCTAAGGATACAGAAAAATATATCATTTAGATATATTTCTGATCATAACGATGTTTATTACTACACGTTTGACACAATTTAATACGTAAGGGTACGTATATTTAAATAATAAATAATTTACACTTTTGTAATACCAACGTAAGAAAACAAATTGCTGTTACGTTAATATTAAAAAAGATCATACAATCGACACAACAAAAAATATACTCGAAAAATTGTTAATATTGGTAAATAAGGTATCCCTTTCCCATTTTCTATAAATGTACACCCTCAGCGGACCAGTTCTTTTCATGGAGCACAGTTACTCAAATTTACAAGGAGGTGGGTTCAGGAAGCAAGCTCGGAGTGTTCCCAGTCACTCTGTTTAACTCCAGAACGTTCGAGAAAAGGTCTAAACGCGTTTCGTCGAGCGGTCTGGAATTAAACAGAGTACCTCGGAACACAGCTTGCTTCGTGAACCCAATCAATAAATGTACACTCTTGGCGGGCCAGATCTTTATTTATGGAGCACTATTACTCAAATTTACAAGAATTCCGCCTGTACGGATTAAGTACGTGGTCTTCGAAGCAATTTTGAAAAAGACTTGCTCATTACATACAATTGGTTATGAAAACAAAAAATACTGAGATATAGGACGTGTTTTTTCCACAAATATGCATCCGAGCTGCATAACTGTGCAGGTAGTCATTATTTTATTCCTTTATCAAGCAAAGATGTAAACAAACATTTTTTAAAATTATATCTGCTCAGTAGATTTGCAGCTCTTTTGAAAGTGATTGCTTTGACTGCACGCATGCGTACTGCAATTTTTATTTTATAAACTTTCTGTTTTTGACATTTGTTTATGAATTTATTATTGTCTTGCAAAAGTTACGTATTATATAGAAAAAATTGAGCAAAAAATATTGTTAGGAAATTACACATTAAGTAATTATTAGGTTATAATTGGGCAAGTTTCAGAATTCATCGATTGCATCCAAAAATCTATCAAACCGTTTCTTAATTCACCGATTTTTTTAATAGCTGCGTTTCTAAATTCACCGTAAAATCCGATTAACAATCAGTTCTATCGGATAAAAAGACCGATTAACTGATTGATCTAAGACCAACTCTATCAAGAGATACAGTTGGCCATGATTGAAGCGTAATTTAAATGCAATATATCCCGCCATTTATCAATGATTAACGTGTAATCCTAAAATGTTTCTGGAAATCATCATTGAAATATATATTCACTTGCATATTTATTCGCTACATAATTGATCACTTTGCGGTGTATTGTTTTGTCACGTATTAAAATAATTCTTCATCTGAAACACTTATTTCATCAGAATCAGAAGAGGATGTATCATTATGCACTTAATTTGAATTAACAGCGTCATGACGTTAGCAAAAATTTTAGGTTAGGTAAACATTACACAAATCAACAGTTCCAGATTTCAATGCTAATCATATTACTTACATGGGTTCCATCGATTAATTTGCTGTTAAATTTTGGAATTCTGAATTGCCCTATGAAAAACCTAGACCACCACTTTCTACACACAAGTAATTTGCGGACTCGGCCCATCGCGATATAATCCGGCAAAAAGTCCGCTTGTGTATTCCGGGGTATTATTTCTTTCAAAGAACCAAATATACAATAAGAATCGCAATAATGCGCATGCGTGTCGTGCTCCATTCTGTCATTCATTAGTTATGTTCGTAGAGCCATTTCTAATGGTTTATTAAGGTCAAAAGTAAGCGCTGAGCTATTTTAACGTACTCCAAACTCGAGTTTGCGACTGACGCTAATAAACTGTTAGAAATGGCTCTACTAACGGAGCTATTATGTATTTCAAAACACTTATTTCATAATCCTCATTATTATAAAGCCCATGCGATTATTTTGCAATATTTAGCTCCCATTTTTGGTCCGCCTCTGTCTTGGATTAATTTTTTTGTCGATTGTATTTCTTTACGTCATTCAATACTGTTTTCATTATTTACTGTTAAATAACATAAATAATTAATACTTCTTATCACTTTATATAAATTAAAATAAATAGTCAACAAAGTGGAAATTATGTCAAACGTGGCTGGACACAGTGTTTCTCAAACAATAGAATGGAATGTATTTTTAAGAAAAAAAATAATAAAAAATATTTTACAAATGACAGTCAGGAAAGAAGACTGCATCTATGTTTTATATAAATAGTAATTACAATATATAAAGGGCAGAAGATCAATTAGATACAAGAAATACACTTACTTTATACCACAAATATATAAAAATAATACAATTATTTTTCATTACATGGTATTTTTGAAAATCATCGAAAACATTATTGAAAACAGTGTATCCATCTATTATTCAATAACTGAAATAATAAATGCAAATGATTGGATAACACTCGGGTGGAAGAAGTTTGACTGTTTTATTTTGAATAGGCAAATGGTCATAAGAGAGACTCTATCTGGCGGAATTATGTTGAACTAACCAAAT
The DNA here is from genome assembly GCA_963971575.1 of Liopterus haemorrhoidalis. Taxonomy (NCBI): domain Eukaryota; kingdom Metazoa; phylum Arthropoda; class Insecta; order Coleoptera; family Dytiscidae; genus Liopterus; species Liopterus haemorrhoidalis. Next base: position 43,812,021 of record OZ020619.1, read on the forward strand.
AGACAAGTTTGTTATTTTTCTGACGCACGTTAAATTCGTTTGGATCAAAATAACACAAAACGGCAGATAATGGAAATTAAATAAGCATTCTCTTGGTAATACGAGGGATGTTTCCTAAATTCTGGGAATTAAATTCCTAAATTCTGGCTATAATTAAATTACGCAGAACTTATAGGCAATGTTATTGGTGCCAGACAAGTCTTGACATGTTTATGCAACTATCTAGTGCAATATTGTTCAGTCTGATTTAGGTGTTCGACTGATATAGACGCGTTTTCATAGCACTGTTTTTGTAACCATGGAAGACGCAGCAAAATCTCAAAGAGCAATCATTTTCTTTTTGTGGAAAGGTGTGAAAACATCAGAAATTATTCAGCGTCTGCAAGGAGTATTTGGCGAATCTGCATAATCCAAAAGTACTGTTTATCGGTGGATCGATCGTTTTAAAACCGGTAGAACATCACTAGAAGCCGATCCACGCAGTGGGCGCCCAAGCACGTCGGTAAATGAAAGAAACATTACTGCCGTCGAAGACCTACTGAAAGAGGACAGGCAATGACTATTCGTCAAATTAGTGTGCGCCTAGGGATAGGTACACGACAAGTCCATGGCATCTTGCATGATTGTTTGGGCGTTAGCAAGGTTTCGCCGCGCTGGGTGCCAAGGCTGTTGGGACCAGAACAGAAACTCAATAGGAGACACCGAAAAAGTTCTTTGAGGACGGCTTAAAAAAATTAGTTTATCGTTGGGATAAATGTATTCAGTTAAATGGAGATTATGTTGAAAAACTACATTGTAATATTGACGAAAATTAACAAAATAATAAAAATTGTAGCTAAATTCCCAGAACTTTGGAAACATCCCTCGTATATTGACACACTGATAGAGATAGGTATAGAGATTCACAAGTTGCGCTGAAAGTGAGTGATTGAGTCGGAAATGCCAACCTGTAAAAATAATATTGGGAGCGTTTTATTGGTGGCTGGTTAGAAGTACTAGAATTGATGCGCAATAAAACCAAGATTATTAAAATAAAGGTTGTCTCGTAACTTCTAACCAATCAGAGGGTGAGAGGGAATACGTCACACGTATGCTTAGTTCAAACTAACATACAAAATTAATATAGATGTTGCACGTTTTATATATTATTATTGACTATTTTCATAATAGATATTTATTTCAAGACAGTTCAACTGAATAAATTATAAATAAAAACCTAAGGAAATTACTGATTTAAAAAATTAAATAATATCTTATTAATTAATCAAACTTCACTTGTATATAACATGTACAGTAAATAAAGACTGACGTCCCATTAGCATACAGATGACGCGTAGTCTCTCTATTTATCCCCACCACTACAAGTTACCTTATACTTTAATAATCTTGCAAGAAAAAAACAATTTTGATAGTGAAGTAAAAAACAACCATTTTTGAATTTATGTCCAAACATGTAATGTGAGATTTTTCTTATAGCATTTTTCTTGTATCTATTTTCTCTTGAATTAACTCTAGATGTAAGAGTGAGAAAGGACATGGTGTAGGACAAGGATAGGTCTATAACAGTGGAAGATACTTATTTTTACAATTACTTTGAGATTGTCATGGGTGACTTGATTTGAAGTTACGAGATAGTGTTCATTAGAACGTTCTCTATCTCACAGTGAAATGTACAATATAATAGTGAGTAAGACACTGACAAGGTAGTTTATATCTGCACCCTATCGTTAATAAGCTAGCAACAAGAAAAAGAATTATTATATGATTTAAAAAGGGTCGAAGGGTGAAATATTTACAAATTATGCTGAAATATTATTACTGTGTCCTCAAAAAATTACGAAATTATTTAATTTTTCCCCAAATCAACCTAATAACTCTCCAAATATACGTAATAGTTTTCCAAATTGTCCTAATAAAACCCCAAATTGCCCGAATTTGAATCAAAAATAAACTCTTAAACTTCTAGCTGACATACTTTCGTTAAACAAATTAAAAATGCACCTAACAACTCACATAAATAATAATAAGTCGTTAATAACACCTAATATCTCTTCAAAGTGATTTTATAACTCTCCAAAGCAATTGCTAACTCTCTTCAATGATGTGGTAACTCTCCAAAGAGACCTCAAAACTCATTACAGCGACTTGAAAACTCTTCAGTAACCTAACAACTCATTAAAGTGGCTGAAGCATTCTACAAAGATGACTTATAACTCTCCAGTGACCTAATAACTAACTAAATAACCTGATAACTTTTCAAAACGATCTCATAACTCATCCCAGCGCCTTGAAAACTTTTCAGTGACTTAACAACTCACTAAACTGACCTAATAACTCTCCAAAGATGACTTACAACTCACTATAGTGAACAAATAACTCTTCAGCAACCTAATAACTTACTAAAATATCCTGATAACTCTCCAAAAAGACCTCATAACTCATCACAGCGCTTTGAAAACTTTTCAGTGACTTAACAACTCACTAAAGTGATCTAATAACTCTCCAAAGGTGACTTATAACTAACTAGTAACCTGATAACTCTTCAGAAACCTAATAACTCACTAGAATGACCTAATAACTTTCCAAAAAGACCACATAAGTCATCACAGCGACTTGAACAAATATGAATAACTCTCCAAAGGCGGATTATAACTCACTATAGTAATCTGTTAACTCTTAAGCAACCTAATAACTCACTACAATGACCTGATAACTTTCCAAAAAGACCTCATAAGTCATTACGGCGACTTGAAAACTTCTCAGTGACCTAACAACTCACTAAAGTGACCTAATAACTCTCCAAAGGTGACTTATAACTCACTACAGTGATCTGTTAACTCCTAAGCAACCTAATAACTCACTATAATGACCTAATAACTTTCCAAAAAGATCTCAAAAGTCATCTCAGAGACTTGTAAACTTTTCAGCGACCTAATAACACACTAAAGTGACCTAATAACCCTCCAAAGATGAATTATAACTCATTACAGTGACCTGATACCTCTTAAGCAACCTAATAACTCGCTAAAACAAACTGTAACTATCCAAAAAGATCCCATAATTCACCACATCGAAGTAATTAAATTATAATGGTCTCATTGCTCACTTAACTGACCTAATAACTCATCAAAGAGGACTAATAACTTACCAAAATGAACTAAGAAATCACTAAAATGGCCTGTAACTGTTCAAAGAGACCCCATAACTCACCACAGCAAAGTAATTAATTTATAATGGCCTAATTACTCACTCGAATGACCTAGTAGATGTTTAATAATTCAGCAAGTGTCCTAATAACTTTCTGATCTATCCTAATATCACTCCAAGCTAATATAATTTTTTTTAAAGTAATCTTATAGTACCAGTCCTAATATTTCACCAAAATTCCCCAATATTCCACCAAAAACCCTCCATTTAACTCTTAATAAGTTAGAATAACAACGCTGCAATATTTCATAATTACTGTTAATACAACTTATAGTATTTATAGTTTACATAACCTAAAGAGTGTGACTACTATATGTATTTGTAGGTTAACTATTTCTAGGATAGGGGGGTGTTTAGCTGAAATTAATCAGTTGTCCGAAAAATAATTTTAAAAATCTTTTTTTAAATATATTGTACAAAACAAAAAGACAATTGCATCACTCCTATATCATTTTAAACTGTTATGGTTGCATTCAGAAAACGAATCGATGCTTCTCAACGATTGTGGAATAGTTTCGTTTTTAAAGCGTGGTCCTATAAATGGCAACCGTTCTGTAGTAGCTGTATATTAAAAGTACGTTTTGCCAACTGTTAAGTCTGTTCTACAATATACTTTTCTCTTAAGCACTACGGATTTCTTGCGTAGTATTAACGTAAAAAGTATAATGTGAAATCTAATTCTTCCTTCCAACTTTCAATGCGATCCAACATTTTACCCAACGCTTGAAACTACATCTAGTCAGATTTTGTTTGAAGTATGGATACATTTTCAGGCGTACCAACTTAACGTTTATTTTTGCGCTGTACTGTTTTACTTTTTATTAATCCTGAGTTCTTGTAAATAAAAACTATACTGGCTAATGATTACTATAATTAAATATAAACTAGCATAATTCAATATAAATTTTTTGTTATAACCAAACTTTTATCTGTCAGATTAAATTGTTAAGTTGGCAGTGAGAAGTATCAAAAGACAGTGTTACCTTTTTCCACGACTATATAGATATACGTTCATTACAGGCGTGTCAGTGATTAGTAAATGTGGCACGTTCCCCACTCCTTTTTATTAAACACCGCTGATCTGTTACGTAATGAGCTCATTACGTAACAGGTTCAAGCAGCAATGGCCGACCGTTGATAGGCAACGTAATAAATAGGTTGAAAGCATATGTCAAATTATTGTTAGTTTGTAAAGGAAAGGGATTAAAATTAATATAGTAAAAATTGTCCAATTTTGCAAATATATTTTTTCATAGAATTGGTCTTCATCAGTCAGTTAATTGACGCAAGTATTGTTATATTAACTGAAGTTACATTCCGTATGACACGTAGATGACCGTTGCTAGGTAATGTAATAAATAGGTTGAAGGCAACTGTCAAATTATTGTTTGTAAAGGGATTAAAATTAAATTATATAGTAAAATATGTAGTATTTTGCAAATATATTTTTTCATAGAGTTGGTTTTGATCAGTCAGTTAACTGACGCAAGTATTGTTATATTAACTGAAGTTACATTCCGTATGACACGTACATGACCGTTGCAAGGTAACGTAATAAATAGGTTGAAAGCAACTGTCAAATTATTTTTAGTTTGTAAAGGGATTAAAATTAAATAATAAAGTAAAAGTTGTCGAATTTTGCAAATATATTTTTTCATAGAGTTGGTCTTGGTCAGTGAATCAGTTGACGCAAGTATTGTTATATTAACTGAATTTACATTCCGTATGACACGTAGATGACCGTTGCTAGGTAACGTAATAAAAATTAAAAAAGTAATAAAGTTATAGTCGTGGAAAAAGGATAGTATGAAACTTAGTATTATAGTATTATCTCGTATAAATTGCGTTACTCGCCTGCCATAATTCCATGCTCGTTGCATAATATACTATTTTCTGTTGCTTTTTACTTAAAAGTGTAATGTAAAACAGGCTTTATACAACCGTTTCGTCTTCTGAATGTGTCCAATGTTAAGCTGAAAGAATATTTAAATAAAAATGATCGCGTAAAGTCATGTTTCGCGTATGCCCAAGTTTCAAAAACTGCTTTTACTACAACTTAATTTCTATAATTTTAAGTGTTTTAAAATAGATATTTAATATAAAAATAATGCAATTGTTCCTGCATAAACTGTACAGAAATTATATAGTTTTAAAACTACCAGAAACACGATTTGTGTATTCGCAAACAAAGCCACGACCACAAATTTCAAAAATTCATAGATGTATCGCTAGTGTCTTAATGGTCGCGGTAACTAAATACCCGGTAAACTAAATGAACAGTCTGTTTCTTTGGTTTAAACGGAACTAGATTTTGAAATCTAGTAACTTTTAACTTTATGGAATGAGTCTTTTGACGATTTTGTTTAACAAAAGCCACATTCAATTGTTAAAAAGTGTGTTCGTGAAAACTTAAGAAAATATATCCTGTTTAGTTCCGCTTAAACGTTTGGAATAGACTATATGCACTGCAGTGTCGCAGCCTAGTTACCTAAGACTATCGACTAGTGCGCTAGTAGTTTAAATAGTTGCGTATGAATAGTTTTAAAACCACTTATGACACTTTTAAATTGGAATGATTGTATTATATATTATGAGAAAACTGTTTTATACATTTTGAAAATACATTATCAACCATTCTGGTGGATTATAAAGAACGTTATTTCTTTATAGATATTTGCAGTGACGGAGTAAACAGCTCGCGATACCTGGCAGAATATATTTGAAGTTTAGGTATTTAAGTTTAAGTGAATAATACTCGACTGCGTCCTACGAACTATGGAAATAGTTCCCAAGACGTATTAGGACGATTTGGGAGCGTTAGGAAAGTGCCTTTTGGATCGAAGAACGCCTTAAAATGCGAGATGCCTTTTGGATTGCGAAATGCCTCAGAAATGCAAAACACCTTTTGGATCATGCAGCACCTTTTGCATTAAGCGCCTTACAAATGCCAAGTGACTTGAGGATTGACGCTTTTCTATCGCAGAATGCTTTGTTATCACGTTTGTTCTCGATAAAACTACTTACATCGTTAGGCGTTTTCCGATGGATACCTAAGGCTGCTCGTCTTTTGGATGCGTTTTCATCCGATCCGATCAGATCAGATCCGATCCGAACATACTTCGGACGACAAGGCAGCTCGTCCTATGGATGCGTTTTCATCCGATCCGAACGATTTCGCATATCGTCCACTTTACGCGGAATGCGTCAGATGCGACGCAAGTGGGAGAATTCATTTGTTTTAACAAGCTCTGAAAACAAGTTTTGCAATGGATAACCTTATTTTTTTGGAGATCTCTTATTTAGTTAGACGCCGACTTCAAAGAAATAGAAAAGAATGATGGACTAATCATATATTAGAAAAAAATTGATGTGAAGTGTGAATTTTCACACATTTCAGGGTTCGCAGGTATTTACTAACTGTGTGATGATTATTTGGGATGCCAAAACCAATTTTATGTCAAAATATTTTTTTATGAATTTTAATTCGAATGCCTAATACCATTATTTAAGTTTCTAAATATGTGCAGTATTTTTTTTTATATAGCAAGGTTCATTAAGATTTTGAAAATTGCGCCTATGGCTTCCATTGGTTGCTTAAATCATAAGCCTCGCCCTCTGATACCTTCAAATATAGAATTAAATGATAATTTCAACACTTCCCACTGGTTATTAAATTTACGCTTTTAAAAATTAAATGCAACATTTACCAAAATATAACTAGAATTTTGACAAAATAATTTAAACAAAATAAAAATGCAAAAAAATACTGAAAGAATAAAAATTGACGGGATTCGAACACAGTTTCTTACAGTAGTTTCAACTTACTAAGCGAGAACGCTACCACTGTGCTATACAGGATCACTCATTCATTATGTTAAATAGCGGATTAAATATATTACATATTTTACTTAAAAACGCGTTATTTTCCGAAAACATAATCTGATCAAAAATTCCTATTGTACTATTCCGGTTCACACCAATGTACATTACTGAGAATTTTTTCAGATATTTAGTTTAAACCATCTGGGCTACAGGGTGTGCGACAAAATTTTTTTTTGCAGAATTTTGACAAAAATCGCCTCAAAATAATTTATTTTGCAAAAATAAAATTTTGATCGTTAATCCTTGGTACGTGAGCTTTCATTTGATACCCTACACAGAATTGTAAAAAATTATATATTTTTTCGATGAGCATATATTTGTTTATGTTTTTAGGGGGATATGTTTTTTAGATGTTTTAGTATTTTTTCTATGTGCGGGTCAAAGAGTTGTATAAGCATGCCAAATTTCAACGCTCTAGGTTTAGCCGTTTGGCTACAATTTTTACCGAACAGACAGACAGACAGACAGACAGACAGACGACAAAATGACGGTATAAGGGTTTTTTGGTCATACCTACAAAACCCTAAAAAGAAATAGTCTTGGAGAATTTAATCATCTATATAAGGATTTTAAATTAGACGAAAAAAATTTTTTGATTATCACCGATTGAATCCCTCATGTAATATTTTTTATCTCTCATAAAACTTTTCTTTCACTTATTAAACTAATTAATTTTTCGAAGTCCATGATAGATAAATAATTATATGATAAATATGTCTGAAATTCCCCTCGTTCGCATGAATTCGCATGTAAAATCCCATCAGAATGGGATCGTTGGCACATCGGCTGTGTTCGTACGAAATCGGAGCGATAACTTCTCATCCACTGGACGACCTTCAATTTATTTTGCTGTGATGGGATCGTTCGCAGCTTGTCGTCTGAAACATCGGATCGGATCGGATGAAAAGGCTTCCAAAGGACGAGCAGCTTAAAAATCGAGACGAAATAGGACGCTTTTTAATCACAAAACATCTTCAAACTGTGGATCTCTAGCAGCCAGGTCCGAGTTACATTTAATCCATCACTGTCAAAGAATTTTAATAAAATTTTTCGGACATCATTTAGGGTGCAATCGTGTTTTTTTCAGGACGCATTTTTTTATTTACAAATTAAGTTTAGGCCTTTGAGGTTTTAAATCTAGATTTTATTTCTACCGAAGTTTTTTTTGGTAGTTATTTATAGTTATATATTTTGTTTTTATTCGATATATTTAGAGAGTTAATTATTATCATGGGAATTGTTAAGCTCTCAATGTTGGCACGGAAATTAAGACAAAGAAGATATGTCACTTTTATTTTAAAATCTAGCTAAAGGAATATACTCTGAAAATGGAAGAAATTTTTGAGAACATAAAAAAAAATTACTAAACGAATTTTTAGTAAAATAGATGCGCAATATTTATATTTTGTCTCAGGAGTTAAAATCGCCCTTTTTTAGTTTGTATATAGGCCAATTTAAGGGTGGGGAGTCTAAAAAATATATTTAAACCACTCTCTCCTACGAATATTTTTAAATATGGTCATTTTCTCTAAGCTTTTTTTTGTAATTTATTCAAAAACGGTAAACCATAGCTTGTAATGGAGATTATTTTTGAGATCTTCGACTCAAAACACATAAGTATACACATTTTGAAGTAAATCAGAGAGAAAAAATTTTTGCTCAATAAATGAAAAAATCGTAAGGGGTATCCCTTACGATTTTTGACCATTTTCAAAGGTTTTGTTTGACGATACTTATTTATTGTAAAAGTTGGGTAATTAAAGCCCCAATTTTTTTCTAGACTAAACAATATATGAAGATTTCAAAAATTCAAACCGCAGTTCTCTATATTTTATTATTCTTTAATTAGAATTTTTTTAAATTTCAAAAATAAAATTGACAAAATGAAAATTTCGCAAAAAAATTTTTTTGTTTTGGATTTGCTTCAAAATGAATCCTAAAGTCCTTTCAGACCTCAGGATTTCAAAAATTTCTCAGGTTGTTTTATAATATATTCTCAGGCCCTTTAGGACCTCGGTATTTTAAAAGTTCCAACAGCAGGTCCCTATTTCATGTGGTTTTTTAGTTAAAGTCTTTCGAAAATGAACTATTTTCAAAGCTAAATGAATCAAGAAGACGGTAACTCAGCAGAGCTGCAATTTTTATTTAGGTCTAGATTTAAAAATTAAAACCGCAGGTTTCTATCTCTAATTGTACAACAACAGAATCATCTCGCAAAAATTTTGACTTAATATTAACTTTCCCTCCATTTTTCTTAGGAAAAGTAAAAAAACTAAGATGCCTATCTTTGTCCTTTTTTGAATGACAGCCAAAAACACTACAATTTGTTCAGCTTTTATAGTTTTCCACAACTTCACAAGTACAAACTGTACTGCTGTATTTAGTACAATACTTTGGCCATCAGTCAGCGTATTCGAGTGTGTCACTTCTCAATATACTATTATTTTATATTTGTTTTAATTAACATTGTTATATACTGTTTCTAACGCGCTTATCTTGTGAATAATTAGAGGAAACGATGAACTCAAATCGATTTATTAGTCATGGCAAGCAATTGATCGTTCGTCCATCTATGCGCTTTTGTGGAGCGCATGCGTACTTAAGCGGCGCGTATGCGTACTTAAGCGGCGCGCATGCGTACTTAAGCGGCGCGTATGCGTACTTTAGTCGCGCGTATGCGTACTTGAGTGGAGCGATTGACCACACTTGAATAAAATTTGTTCTCAAAAATTTCTTTCATTTTCAGAGTGTACTAATTATTTTAAAATCGAAATTTCTAAAAGAAGAATACATTTAAACCGCTATAAACTACGCGGATTTTGGTTCGTTCATGATCTAGCAACTAAAGCAAACTTCATTTTTAAATTATACATGAAGTTATGCTACGTCATTATTTTTGCCATGAGTATTTCAATAAGTACACGATATCTTTGTTAATACCAGGTTTAAAACCTAGTTTAAACATGTTGGACAAACTCTGGATTCAAGTAAGAGAATCCCATGAACTCTGTTTGGTCTAAATTCATCATAAAGAGTTTGTCAGTTGGTGTTAAATCGGTTTTTTCTGAAGTAAACTGCTTGTCAAAGTTGCTTACATCTTTACGGTGTTTCTGAAAAAGAATAAAATTATTAATATTAATTTTGATCGAATAATAAACCATTAGAGACAATCTATAGTCGGTTTCTTTAGTTTAATTATTATTTTATTTATTTTACATCGGCCTATTTCTGCAACGATGCTAATCGCCGATGCTAGGGTGCGAGCTCCTACACCTGGATGAGGGGTGAATGAGTGAGTAATGTCAACATAAATAAAACGTACCTGATTGTCGCAAAAAATTGATAAAAAATAAATAATAAATAAATAAATGTTCTTAATGGAATCTTTTTGGCAATCAGGTACATTGGATAAGATGTGCATTGGGTAAAGTAACTTCAACCACTCTGTATATTATTGACAAAATATTAATTTATATGTTTAGTCCCATTAACAATTATTTTAAACAATTCTGTTCCTTATTTATTATATTTTTAATGACTATATTCCTTAATGAGCTTTATCAGAGTTAGCCATCTTAATCTGTTGTGTCGCGTAATTTTTACAAGTGGCGTCTGCATTTTTTCTGGCTGTTTTAGTTATTTTTAAGTGGAAAAAATGTGTAAAGTTCTTGAAAAGGTGTGTCACAATGTGGACTGTGGTGTTTGGACTCCGTGGAGACCAAAATTGGAGCGATTGGAAAGGTATTTGTAGAAATTTTTGTTAATTTTATAATGAAAGTCATTGTTATGTAGAATGTGCTTCTATACAATATGGAAGCACATACATATGTACATATATATGTAGGTATATACAGTAGGTAGATATAGTATGTATATTTTTTATAAGTATGTAGACCAGTGGTATCCAACCTTTTTCCATAGTGGGACCATATTTTATTATAATTTATTATGATTTAAAAAAAAGTGTTTATGAGTGCAAAGAAAGTTTAAAATTCAGTTCTTAGTGATTAATCGCCTTCTTTTACAATTTATCGCTGGTATAAAGAAGTTGAAGAAGGCAGGAGTTCTATTCAACACCACAAAGGAGCAGAGTGTCCTCTTACAGCTGTTAACGAAAAAAACATTGCTGCTGTTAAGAAGATAATAAAGTCATGTGCGCGGTAATAGAGCATCAACTTAAGATTGGATACACAGTTATTAACAGAATTATACACGATCACCTGTATTTAAAAAAAGTTGTGAGTTTTTTGTGCCACATCAGGTTTCTAATTTCTAAAGAGAGGAGCGTGTAAATAATCTGCTATGTACCTTTTAAATTGCGTGATAATTTTTTTTTTTTCAAATATTGTGACAAGTGACGAAACTTTTCATTTGTTCGACGTATTTACACGCCATGAGTGTATGGATTCATGAAGATGGGGAAACTCCAACAACAACCAAGAAGCATCTGGCTATGAAAAAAATATGCAATATTCTTTAGAAGTACGGGCCAGTTATGTAAAGTGAGAAAGCTAATCGGCCCGATTCTGTAAAAAGTTACTAGGTTAGTTGCTACTGAGTAACGTTGCTACGAAATAACTTTTATAGTAACTTTCTTATCAATCGCCAAACAATTGGTATTCTCCAAGCATAAGCACAAGCAACGTTCTTATAACAAGTTATATTTAGTAACGTTGCTACAAAGAACCGTGAAGCTAGAAGCAGATTACGTTCTGCGCAGGCGAGGTATTCGTTTTTAATTGAGTTTGACAGCTATGTTTTTATATGAGTTTCTGAGGTTAAACGAAAAATGTTTTATAAACAAAATCAGAAAAAGAATTGCAAACAGATGGAAATTCTGTTGAATTTCCTGGAAAATAACCCGGTCATGGTCGGTGATACGAGTGTTTAAAAAATAATTGACAGGAACGAGTGGTGGTGCTGTGGTGATGTGCTATGTGGTTACTGTTTTCTATGTGGTGGTGCAAGTTATAGTCCAAATTTAAATGAATTGCGTGAAATACAGCTAAAGAAGTTCGGATAGCCATTGAACAGGCGCGCACTTAAAATATTGATCTGGGAAGGGTCCATTTCGAAAAAATATCTGTAATATAAAACAAATGTATTGTTGTGTTTTTATGGAGAGGACTGGGTTTATATATTAATTTAATTTTGATTATAATTTAATTTTTAATAATAATAAAGGTGATTCTTATTTGCAATCGCTTAGTTTTTATTAAATAAGATTTTATTTTTCAAATCCTTGGGGGAGGGGTTCTGAACTCGTCGACCACCCCCTTCTGTGCGCGGCTTCTATTGACAGTCGTAGTTAATACATTTAAAAAATATTGTACTGTTATACTATTATAAAACAAATGTAAATAAACAAAAAAAATAGAAATTGAAATAAAGAACTCGAAGAATTTTGTGCTATACAGAAAATAAAATAAAAATCCTTCTATAATTATTGTCTCTATGTGCCCTTCATTGTAAAATGCTTGAAATAATTCATTATTAAACAGAAAAATTGCGATTTTTCACGATTTTAACAAGTTATTTTGAAGTTACTAAGTGTAGCAACTGCTTTCTGTTAGTTGTTATCCATAATAACTTTTTTAGCAACTAGTTACTAATTTCATAGTAACTTTTTTCTTACAGAGTACGGATTTCGTGAAAATTGCTAAAAAAGTTACTGACCTTGTATTTAGCAACTTTTATTGTAACTTTTTTGTAGTAACTTGCTTACAGAATTGGCCCGAATGTGTGTTTATATATCTGTCTCGTTAAAACAGCGTATTAAACAGGTTTGCAAACTCTGTTTATAGTCCACAACCAACAGAGTATTAAATTTAGAACTGTGTACGGTAGCTTGAATTATCATATGATAAACTGGATCAGTGGCGCACCCAGGAAGTGGGAGGAGGGCGGAAGACAAAATTATTTAAATTATGAATAAGGTTCTCACTTTTAAATTTCAAGAGATGATCTAAAAAAAAAGGTCCTCCCTTCTAAAATACCAGTGACCTAAAAAAAAGGTCCTCATCCCTATAGGGATTTGCAGCTAAGCACCCTACCATCTGGTGAGCGTTTCATGAACTTGTGTACATCAGATAACATTTCGTTTTGTGTATTGGTTGTGTATGAAGTTTGTTTTTAAAGTTTTATTATAATCATTGAAAAATGTATAATACACATTGTTGTGTGCCTATGTGCAATTCATTGCAAAGAAGAAACCAGGAAATATCGTTTCATTTGTTTCCACTAATATCAGACACCGTACGGTTCGAAACAAAATTGGGAAAGCAAGAGGTTAGGAATCGACGCGATGTTTAGATAAACAATTTAAAAATTGGAAAAAAAGTGAGCCCTTATATCAAAGTTTGCTCATTACATTTTAATGATAGTGACTACAAAAAATATTTTCAATTTTGTATTTATTATCGCATATCTTGAAAATTCCTGTTATTGTGTGTGGGTTTGTAATGCACAAGTTTGTAGGCATAATGCATAAATCTTTATGAACTCTCTGTTTTTTTCAGTGACTCCACACAATATTATATGCCCAGCATTGTAGATTTCTACCCCTTGGTAAACAACACGGGAATTATTATTTCCCCCAATATAGTTAAAATAATCGACAATGGAAAACCGCCATAACTTAAAACCAGATCACAAAATGTAGTATTTTAGATGTTTACAAGTAATGTCACTTCACAAAATCAGAAAATCCCAAACAATTATTTATTTTTTGTCGCTTTTTGATACACTTTTCGCTATTATTTACTAGTAAATGTCAAGTGGTATCTGATTTAGAATGGTTTCAAAAAAATCCGCGTGGCGCTACGATCTTAAAATTTTTCCCCTATTAAATTTAGAAATGTGTACGGTAGCTTGAATTATCATATGATAAACTGGATCAGTGGTGCATCCAGGAATTGGGAGGAGGGCGGAAGACAAAATTATTTAAATTATGAATAAGGTTCTCACTTTTAAATTTCAAGAGATGATCTAAAAAAAAAGGTCCTCCCTTCTAAAATACCAGTGACCTAAAAAAAAGGTCCTCATCCCTATTTTTAAATAAATATATTTACCTAAGACGATGGTGATAAAATTTTCTAGTGTGTTTTTAATTTTATTTCCTTCTTTCTTAGGGAGGAAAAAGAAATGAAGATTTATACGGTGATTTGGTTAAAAATAGTGAACTATTTACTTTTTTAAATGAAAATTTTAACACTAACGTTTTAACCAAACTGAGAATGAACATTTACAATTATGATTTCTTTGCTGTGAATACTGGCTTTCATGTTGCCAGTAACAAAACGTTCTTTGTTTTCTAGATGACTTTCATTCCTATACTTTTGTAGTTTTTTTTTTATTATTTATTTTATTTTTTCCTGTTTTTTATTTTCTATAATCATCCAATTTCCTTAAATTTCACGCTATGTAGTAACATTTTACCGCCAGTGACAAACTTTTCTTGTAGTTATTGTTCAAAGTTTCAAAACTTTTTTGAATGGAAAAACTTTTATGATACGATTGACTAGGTAATACTTACAATTTTGGGCTTGAACGGCGGTTGAACTTCTCTGTTCTCAATTCTCTCCCAGTCTATTCTTCTAAAGAACGCATGGCCCCTTACGTCTTCTTCTCCACGGGCCCCACAACCAAGTCTTTTACTTGGATTCTTTGTCAATAGCTACAAAAAAATATATATATTTAAATTTATAGCGCTAATACCTTTAAATGACTAACTACATATATGTGACTAACTTCAAAATGTGTATAATGGCTAACTTTAAAATGTGTATAAGACAAAATACATACATATACAAATTTTGAAGTAAGTTGGAGAAAAATTTTTTGTACAGAAATCTAAAAAAATCGTTATGGGTATCCCTTACGATTTTAAGTGGTCCTAGATGGCGTTAGGTGACATTATGAAACAAATCCTGAATAAAATATTTTTGTGAAAATTTTGAAATTTAAAAAAAAAAAATCGGACGGTAACAAGGCTCCTTACTCTTGATATTCTGTCGTATTCTTCAAATTTTGGACCGTACAGTTTTATTATTATTCCCAAAACTCCCGAAAAATAAAGTTTAATACTTGATATTTTGTAGTATTCGCCGAATTTCAGTTTGTAGAATTAATTTTTGTTTCCGAAACTTAAATAAATTTTACTTACCCCTTTGCACATATCTTTCGCCTCCTTACTTAAACTTTTAGGATAACTAACATTATGATCAGTTATAGCTGCAAAAAGTTCTTCTTCATCTTCTCCGTCAAATGGTGGTTGTCCTACTAACATCTCGTAGAGTAGTACACCATATGCCCACCAGTCGACGCTTTTTCCATAAGGTTGGTATAATATAATTTCTGGAGCAATATAGTCAGGGGTACCACAAAAAGTTTTAGTGGTTTTATCACCAGAAATTCCTTCTTTACACATTCCAAAATCAGCAATTTTAATATGACCATCTTGATCTAGGAGTACATTATCGAGTTTTAGGTCGCGGTAAACGATTCCGCGAAGGTGTAGGAAAAATAGACCTATTGCTATTTCAGCAGCGTAGAACCTACAATAAAAAATAAAATATGGTTAGTGTTCAAATTTTTTATGAAGGCTGTATGGGGAAACAAATACACACATGAGAAAAACAGACAAGGTAAAAAATTATAAAACGTACGCTGTACATATGCCACTGAAATATAAACAAAGCAGACTAAGCCGGGTTTACACGTGATTAGTAGCTAATACCCTTTTCACACTAGAACTTTAAGATAGGCGAACTAAAAGTCCGCTGATATTTAAGATCGGTTTGCATTCACACTAGATGTTTATATCGCCAGTACTGCCAGGATAATTTAATTCTTAAGTTGGCTTCACGAAGTTACCAGATTACAACTGTCTGCGCAGACGCACATTTGAATTATTACTAAACATATATGGATATTTGATTCCGTTCTACAATAAAGAATATATTAAACCAGTATTAACATTTTTCTCCAACCAATCCGGGGGGGGGCAACTAGGGGTCAGAGCAAGTTTTAGGGGGGCCCGGGTCCCCCCGGACCCCCCCCCCTAGCGCCGCCAGTGTGTATTAACATTTAAGTCGATAAATTTTTACCTTAATTGTTGTAGGTCTGTATTGTATTAAATACATTATTATTATACAGAATATTTTAATATTTGAAATAATGTATTTCAAATAATTTAAATGTATTTGAAATACTAGAATTATTTGAAATGCTGGGAAATATTTGAAATAATATATTTCAAATAATTTAAATGTATTTGAAATACTAGAATTATTAGAAACGCTAGGAAATAGGTGAAACAATAAGTAAATATTTGAAATAATAAAGAAATATTTGAAATAATAGGGAAATATTTGAAATAATGCATTTCAAATAATTTAAATGTATTTGAAATATTAGAATTATTTGTAATGCGAAATATTTGAAATAATGTATTTAAAATAATTTAAATGTATTTGAAATACTTCAATTATTTGAAATGCTAGGAAATATTTTAAATAATAAGGAAATATTTTAAATATGTATGCTAAAAATGGACGTATTACTGATCATATTACTCCTGAATGTACATAGATTGAAAATATAGTCATGAAACCTGAAAACGGAAGGCCTACGCTCAAATCGGGCTGACACGCCAATGATGATGATGATGATGATTTCAAATAATAGAGAAATATTTGAAATACAAGAATTATTTCAAATACTAGGAAATATTTGAAATAATAGGAAAATATTTGGAAATAATGTATTTCACATAATTTAAATATATTTGAAATCCAAAAATTATTTGAAATACTAGGAACTATTTGAAATACTAAAATATCTGAAATACTAGGAAATATTTAAAATACTAAAGTATTTTCAGATAACAAATACCATGGTGGAAGTATTTACAAATCTAAATACAAAGACTATTTTTTTTTTTTATTTTATTTGAAATAAAATATTTCAAATACCAGAAAGTAAGTGAAATACCTTTCAAAATACTTTATTTGAAATATTCCCACCTCTGATCACGAGTTGCCACTGCTATTTAATAACAACAATAAAATAGTGTCCAATATGACTTTTTTGCCACAATATCAAAGTGTGTTAATACTTTTTTATGTTAATAATTATTTTTATAAATAGTTTTCAACAACATTGCGTGCATTTGTCGAGATATGACAAATTAAATTATATAAATAACTTATTATAATTTTATTAAATTACAGATCGTGTTCGTTTGATATTTATAATTGATATCGTGTGACTAAATAGTTAATAATTTGACAAAACGCGTTTATAAAAATTATTAACGCACTATCGTTATGATTTTGGCAAAAAATAATTATAAATGCTTTTATATTGTAAAATTTCCGTCATTCTGACGTAGCTAGTGGATGTTCTGCTTATTAATATTCGACATACGTTTATTATCTCACTCTCGAGGGCATGAACATTCATGAATTTATAATAATATTGTAAAACATAAAGTTTGTTCTTTATATAATGATTATTTGTTTTAAAAAAGTTGGAAAGAATGGATATCCACGTTACTCATTCCAAGTAAAATGGTAAGAAAATTTATTTCGGCACTAGCTACTGGCGTATACAGAGAGTGAGTTTTTTCAGAGACTGAAAAGATTTATGAAAAAAAGTAAAGTTTCTTTGGTTTAGGCGGAACTAGATTTTCAATTCTAGGTACTTTTACAGATTAAGTGAGGCTTTTGATAATTTTGTTTAGCAAAAGCCTATTTTAAACCATAAAAGAAGAGTTCATGACAACTTACAAAAATGAAAATTCCAGTTAGTTCCGCATAAACGTTTGGAAAAATCTATCGGTTGCTTCCAAAAAATGCCGAACAATTATAAATCCAAGTGAAGAACAAAAAAAAAACAAAAAGGTCCTCACCTCCCAAATCCAAGTTCCAAAATGCGGGACAAAATGTTAAAATGCGGGACTTTTGCGGGACGCATCTTAATGCGGGACAAAATGTTAGAATGCGGGACAGGCCCGCAAAAAGCGGGACGAATGTTCACCCTATATAACGTAGTGCCTATGAGATTATTGAGCCAGAAATTAAGTCTCAAGAACGACGTAAAATGCCTAGGATGGGATGGGGTCCACAAAAAAAAGTTGTTCAAGAGGGAGTCCTCGGACTACATAAGTTTCAGAACCCCTGCTTTATTATTATAAGATATTCCATGCAGAGCCGCAGTAAGGAAAACTTGCGCTAGGGGCAGAGCCGTGTTTTGGCGCCCTTGGTAAATAAAAACAAGGTTCTTATCCCTCAAAATTTAAGTGATGAGCCAAAAAAAGGTCCTCACCTCCCAAAATCCAAGTGACGAGCCAAAAAAAAAGGTCTTCATCTTCGCAATGGCGCCCCTTAGCAAGCCCGTCAGCGCTCTTTTCTTTAGTGCGCTAGGGGCCGCCCCCCCCCCTTACTGCGGCTCTGATTCCATGTAAATATGCTTCGGTCGAATATTCAACGCTTCGGCGAAAATGTAAACCGAATATTCGGTATTCGGTTATCCGACCAACCATGCTTCGATGCATCTTTAGTTTTAATGAGTTTTTGGCGGCCTTTATGTGATTGGACATATGTGATTAACAGTGAAAATTTCATTGCAAAAGTGCATATTATTTGGTTTTATTTGTTCAGTCAGTAAAATTAGCTTTCTCGGTCTCTGTATATGAAGTTATGTAATCTGTTTTAAGTTAACAAATTTTCCATGTATTTAATAGTGTCAAAGTTGTTGAAGATTTGCGTTATTCCAGGTGAGGTAACACAGAGTACAGCGTACAGTGTAGAGCGTACGTTTATCGACAGTGCAACGAGCGATGAACGGTGAGCGGTGCCTGTAGTCGGTTGTAGGTAGGCGGTGGCGGTAACGGTGACGGTGGCAGTAGCGGTATTAAAACAACCAAGAGTAGCAGGTAAACATCGTTATATATTTAGGACTTACACAGCGACTGGTTCCTTGAATTTCCCGCACTGCTGAATTTGAAACATAAGATCGCCACCGTTTACGTATTCCATCACAAAATATAAACGATCCTGAAATACAAACAAAATATTACAAATAAAAGGTAAATATTATTTAAGGGGGATATGTAAATATGTTACAAAAATAGGGATAATACAACTGAAATATAGCAAATTGGGCGGCCTTTCATTGCTGATTTAGATTTTATTTAGATTCTATTCAATTAATTTAGATCCAAAATTTCGAGCGCACTATTCCGGTTCACACCAATGTACATTGCTCCATTTTTTTGCATGCCCGACTTTAATATATAAGGGGCAAATATTGTAATCGCGAAAATTTTCGACGTAGAAATTTTAATTGATGATCACGTCTCATGAATAAGTTCAACTTAAAGAATTCGTTCTGGTACTAAAAAATTCTCATATTAATTGGGAAGAACCCTATTAGTTTTTATAAAGATCTGAAACGGGAAAGAGAAGTTATTAAAGTTTAAATTAAAAAAAAATACTAGTAAACCAAGCCTTAACCAAAAATTTGTATGCAACATAATTTGATGTGTTTTTAAAGATTTACCAAATTGTTATTTTTTCTTTTTTTTTTATTGGTTTTCATTTAAAATAATTAATCAGGTGATTTTCCACATTGGTAATATTTAATTTAATTTGTTATTTCTGGTCAATTTTGGTTATAAAGTGATGCGGCGCTTCGAACGCTCAACGGTGAATTGTATGTCTTGGCTGAGTGATACTACTTACGTAGATCACGTGCAGCAGAGGTGTATGGCTTCCGCGGAAAAATATACTCCTGTTACATATTCATATTTTTCAATTTCAGAAACGTATTTTTCACTATTAATAATGTGCTATTTGATTTATTTCAGTACTATAAATGATTTATTCCTCTTTGATATCTTAAAAACAAGACGTATAACGATAGGCGCTCCACCTACTGATCGAGTTCATGAGTGTAGCTATTTAAGAACGCAAATCGATTCCAGCAGTTATTTTTTTTTTAATTTTATTTTTAATATTAAAAAAGACAAACACTACCTTAGTTATGAATACAAAAAATCCATAGCATTATTAGCCATAATTTAGCCATGAATTACAAAAAATAATTTTGTCAAAAATACAAAAACTGCAATATTTTCTATAACTGAAATCTGATTCAAAATTTCTCTCGTACGTTTCCGGTTTAGATCAATGTACATTATTAAGATTTTTTTTCAGATTTTTAGTTTAATCCCTTTTGGTTAAAGGGTGTGGGGCAGTGTTTTTTAGGACATTTTTGGAAAAAATCGTATTAAAATTTAAAAAATAATAATAATAATAAAAACTATTTTTTGTACCCTAATCTACGTCTTAAGAGCTTTCTTTTGATACCACACAGTAAATTTAAAAAAGTAAATATTCTTTTCAACGACAGAAAAAAATCTATATTTTTCGAAAAATGACTGATCGAAAATTCTTGTTGAGATATTCCGGTTCCCATCAATATACATTATGGAGTTTTTTTTCACATTTTTAGACCAACCCCTCTGGGAAATAGGGTAAGCGACAAGATTTTTTACATATTTATGGCGAAAATCCAATAAAAAAATGATTTTTCAAAATTTTTATATTTGCTTGTTTATCAACGAATTAAGAGGTTGAATTTGGTACCCCACACAAAAATTTAAAACATATTTTTTCATTAATTACATATTTGTTTATATTTATCTGAGGATGTGTTTTTTTAAATTATCAGTATTTTTCTATGATATTTTTTTAACTCTCAATATTTTTCCTATATGTGGGTCAAAGAGTTGTATAAGCATGCCAAATTTCAACTTCTGGGCCGGTTTCTGAAAGCTTAACCGCGTTTAATCCTTTGGTTAAACTCGGTTACAATATAACAATCCCTTAAGTCACTATAGCAACCATTCTAACCATTTGGTTATAGTTAACTAAGCTTTCAGAAATCGGTCCTTAATGTTCAGCCGTTTGGCTACAATTTCTACCGTACAGACAGACACATGAGTGACGTTATAAGGGCTTCTTGGTGGTCATACCTATAAAACCCTAAGAAAACAATTCATGCAATAGAGTATTAATAGTTACTTACCATTGTTTGAAAACAAGAATGTAATTGAACTAAAAATGGTGGTTTGCTAGATAACGCGAGTACTCTTTTCTCGACCATCGTGCACTCAACATCGTCATCCTGGATAATGATATCTTTCTTGAGTATCTTGATCGCGTACAGCTCGTCTGTACCCTTTCTCTCGGCTAACATCACTTTTCCGAACGAACCCTTGCCCAACACCATTAAGAAATTAAAATCTGTTGCTCGAATAACATCCTTCTTTCCCATATTGTGGATAGGACCTTCTTTATCCGCTGTCAAAGTGGCTTTTTTCGTCAGAGATGTTTTCTAAATTAAATATATCACATATAAAAACACAAATATTACCAGATTACTATTTGATAGACTATAATCGAATTTTTATAAGAACATGACGTGAAGAAATATCGAAAAAGGCGACGTCTTGTATGATTTTTTTTAATTATGGTCATAATCAGATCAATTCTGTAAAAAATACTGTGTAGTAACGTTACTGCAAGATAAAATGACTTTCATTCACGATAGTAACTGACCTTGCTCTTAGAGACACATTTAGTTACTATTATCATAGTAACTGAGTTACAGAATTGGTCTGTTTCTGTCGGTTTTTTTTAATTTATTCAAAAACGGTAAACCCTAGCTTCTAATGGAGATTATTTTTGAGATCTACGACTCAAAATACATAAGTATACACATTTTGAAGTAAATCAGAGCAAAAAAATTTTTTCTCAAAAATCGAAAAAGTCGTAAGGGGTACCCCTTACGATTTTTCCGATTTTTGTTCATTTTGAAGGGTTTTGTTTGACGATTCGTATTTATTGTAAAAATTGGATTATTAAGACCCCCATTTTTTTATGGGCTAAGTAATATACGAAGATTTCAAAAATTTAAACCGCAGTTCTTTATATTTTATTGGTCTTAAGTTAGAATTTTTTTAAATTTCAGAAAAAAATTGAAAAATTTCAAAATTTTGCAAAAAAAATTTTTGTTTAGGATATGCTTCAAAATTAATTCTAAGGCCCTTTAGGACCTCAGGATTTCAAAAATTTTAACCGCAGCTCTATATCTCATGTAGATTTTGAGATACGGTCTTTCGAAAATGAAATATTTACAAATTTTCAAAACTACACGGATCAAAAACGTGTTAACTAAGTGGCGCCCTATTTATTATGTAGGTAGAAAAAGGTCTGTAGATTTCAAAAATTCAAACCGCAGTTTTCTATATGTTATAATTTTTAAGTTAAAATTTTTTACGTTTCAAAAAAAATGAAAAATTTCGCAAATTTTTTTTTTTTTAAAAACGTTAATACAAAATGACTCCTAACGTCCTTTAGGACCTCAGGATTTCAAAAATTTCAACCGCAGGTCTCTATCTCATGTAGATTTTGAGATACGGTCTTTCAAAAATAAAATATTTACATATTTTCAAAACCTCACGAATCAAAAAGGCGTCAACTAAAGAGGGCCCTATTTTTTTTTTAGGTAAAAAAAAGTCTGTAGATTTCAAAAATTCAAACCGCAGGTCCCTATCTTTTACTGTTCTTAAGTTAGAATTTTTTAAAATCGCAAAAAAAGTTGAAAAATTAAAAATTTCATAAAACTGTTTTTCGTTTGGGTTTTTTTTTATAATATGTCCTGAGGCCCTTAAGGGCATATTAGTCAGTTCTCAATATAGAACAGACTTAACTAGTGGCGACGCAAGGGTTTAAAATCTGGGGGGGACAGGAAATTTTTTAGTAAAATTTTGGGGGTGGGCAAATACAAGTGAAAAATACTAAAATACATTTTTCTCCAAACAATTCTGGGGGGGGGGGGGCAGACCAGTTTAGAGGGGCAGGGTCCCCCCGGACCCCCGCTAGCGCCACCACTAGGCTTAAAGAATAGCCTGGTAATATATCGCTTCTTTTCTTTAATTTATGACAAAAACGTAAGTTTTCAAATTCTGTTCATTTTTGAATTATAGCTTTCACTTACCCGCATCTGTGTTTTAAGTTGGGCCAAATCTGTCCCTTCTTCTGGAACTGGGACATTATAATATTCTCCTTCTTCTTGTGTCAAAAGTTTAAACCATCCATCAGCTGGACTTTTCAGTAATTCACTAATTCCAAAACTGAGACTTCCCATAAAATCATTTCTAGATGTTCTGTCCCAATCCCAAACTTCGATCAGAAGTCTACGGTCTTTATCTTCAGCTTTTAGCTCAAAGGTTAGGGTTTCATGCCAAACTGGGTTTAAGGTAGAACGGATTGTTTTGGTTTTCTTTTTTACGTTATCCGCATCCGGGATTAGTTTGATTTTTACATAAGGATCGGATAAACCATTTGGATCCATTGGGATGAGGTTACGTCCTTGGTGAACTGAAATAAAATAATAATCAATAAATAATAAACTAAAGTAAACTTCAAGATATAGGAAATATCTTTTCATTGTTTAACGGGCAGGTAACAGCCACGGTTCGTATACAATAAGGTTCCCAGCAAACATTTTTATACGGGCCAGTACTGGTAAAGCACATACTCCCCGGCATTGAAAGTAATGGGCCAGTACCCCGGTGTCCCCGGGGCCGTTACTGGCCCATTGATGTATCAGTTGCTGGCCCAGCAACGGTAAAGTGCAAAATAATCGCATTAGTTGCAAGATTTATTTCTGATGGTTTTAAGTAAAAAGTATGAGTGAAGAAGAGTGCTTATAAAATGCTGGCTGGTAAAGTACTTCGTATAGGTGGAATGCGAAATACAAATGTGAAGTACATTATTAATACTGGCGTTGCACTTACTTTTGGTGCCAGTAATTTACCAGCATAAAAGCAGTTTTCCAGCATTCGGCCGTTAGTTGAATGTTTGCTGGGTTGTCTCATTTCGAATAACCAATCAGATTCGCCGAATCCCTTTGTGTTTGCGACAAAAACCGACACAGAACGAATTAGGTCGAGCGCTTTGCGAACAAATAAAAGAAATTAGACAAAAATGTTAAGCTGCCTTCACAACCTCGAAAATAGAAATTAGAATTAACGTTAAATTAATACTTAACAATAAATTTGTACGTAGAAAATAAGCAGTGTTCACAATGTAAATTAGCCAACTGAGTGGCCGACCTCATTAAATCGTGTAATTCGAACAGGTTAAAACAGTCTGAATTGTGAGGTTGCTGGTTAGATTCTCCATTTGTGATATTATACTGGTGAGAATAATATGTTTATATTACTCCCATTTTCACAATCATTCACACCTCATCCAGGTATAAGAGCTAATATATATATAATATATTAGCCTCGTTGGAGAAATAGGTCGATGTAAAATAAATAAAATAATAATAATAAAGAAAATAATGTAAATTAAGACACTGAAACCGTTGTATCGGTAATTTTTTTTCGATTTCTACTTTATCGATCGATATTTGACAGTTGTTTATATTTGCTAATGAGGTTTTGAGTATTTCATAGTTCTGAAAAGAATTAATAGAGGGAAAATTTATATCTATGCTCACAGAAAATAGAAAGGTATGAATAGAAACAGAAATTATTATTATTATTATTATTTGGCGTTTGTCAGGTCTTGACAAGCGTCCACTAATAAACTTTAGCAACCTTTTGAGCCGCGTCATACTAGAGACTAGTGGAGCTAAATACACACGACTGCATCCCAAACCCTGGCGATATGCAGACGCAGAAATTACGACAGATCTAGTGCCCGCAAATTACGGAGTGACCCGAGCAGCACAGCTTTCTGCATCCTGCAGATCAAAGAGGTGGCAGAAGATCTGCAGGCGGGAATGGACTCGATTTCCCTTCGATAGGAGGCTTTCATACCACCCAAAACACCATCTATCAGAACCACAAGCTTAACTTAATACCCTGGATACAGCATTCTAAGCTCGGACAAGAAATCCATATACTTGGACCTCTTTTCCTTCTCTTTGAGAGAGATGTTCTTTTCAGCTGGACTAAAGAATTCGATCACAAACATCTGTTTGGTCTCGTTATCCAGGAGGGTTATGTCCAGCTTTGTGGCTGTCAATAACCTCGAGGTGGGGAAGGAATAATTCCAATAAATGCGGTACTAGGAATTTTCCTCCACCGATTCTATGTCAAACGTACGGTATAACCGGTATTTGGTGAATACCATAGTCATGTCTAAATTTTTAGGTTAAGACAAATGCTTACTGCGCATGCGTAAATTATAAATTAACGTAAGAGATTGTAGTTTGCAAACTCTTAATTTTAATTTTGAAATATTAATTTAGAAGGTTGTGTACGCTAACGTACAGTTTCGTATAACAAACATTTACGTTAATTCTAAGTACTAATTCTAATTTCGAGGTTGTGAACGCAGCATTACACGGTTATGTTACGTATATGTTAATATTGTTATATTACGCAGTACATTACAGGATCGGATCGCTAATCTGAATCCAGCTTTACGATTTTAACGATTTTATAGCAGTAAAAAAATAATCTTGTACGCCAATGATCTTATCTACTTTTTAAACTTTCTTTCAATCAATTCCTTCTCTACATATTCCTGTCTCTTTTTATACGGGCAACCACAAAGTTATTGGCAAATAACCGCACAGTTTCCGATAACCTATTAATGTTGGCGAGTTGTAGTTACGGATAAGTTTGAGTGTTGGATTAACTATATTGGTGAAGAGGTATTTTACCACCTAATGTTGGCTTTTAAAACCCTGTTACAGCGTCGAAAAGATATAAAGATTAACGGAGTTGTTCGAAGAAAATTAGAAAGAATATAAGACCGCTTGCTGCGACGGAAAATTGTTTATAAGATCTTAGAAAGAACACACGTAACAAACGAGCTAAAACGAATATGTTTTACAGATGAAAAGGTATCAAAGAACACAAACTAACATAAAGGAGCAACATGGAATACTTAATTTTACTATTAAAACTGTTAAAGTTCGATTTTCCAGAGAAGTCCAGCCAAGGACACATCACATGACTGACATAATTTAAAAAAATTAAAATGGCATATAATTTACTATTATTTTTTTGTCTTGAGAAATCATTGTGTAATGTTCATTCAAAAATCGTTAGGTTCCCATGGCCAACCCTGTATGTCCGGTATAGCTACGACAAACGTACTTATACATACAAACGTGTGCCGTAAGTAATCCCACCTCGAGGTTTGTCTTTGATTACTGATGTTTTCTAGTGTCATTCATACTAAACCAGTGACGAATAAACCTTTGTTTCACTATTTATTTAATAGCAATTATCATTTAATCTGTCCTTTTCAGGACAATATTTGTATTTTAAATAATTGTTTTGTTTATTGAAAATAAGATGAGTTAAAAAGGCAAAACATTTAGAAAGCAGTCTCATGAACTTATAACTTATATGAATATTTTTTACAGGAGGAATAAAACAGTGGATTTTTGTTAAATGTGCATGCAGTACAGCAGGTAAATAAATATGAATTAATATTTATTATTATTAAGATTAAGCTACGAAGTCATATATATACACACTCAATTTGAATTATTTTCATGATTTTTTTGTAGAGACATCTTTCTTAGATAATAATACATTATACAAGGTGTCTCAAAAGAAATTTTATATTTAGTGGATCGATTAAAAAAAAAGTAAGCCGTATATAGAAAAAATGTTTATTAATTATTAAAATACACTTTTTGGGGATTTATTTCTTAAAAATAATATCGTCTAAATGTAGACCCTCGCGTTCTCGGCACTCATTTAATCGAACAGTAAAATTACTTATGACGTCTCGGCAGGTGGACTCAGGGATGGCTGCCATTTTGTGACGGATATTTTCTTTCAAATGCGCCAGTGAAGTCGGTTTATTGGCGTAAACTTTAGATTTAAGATAACCCCATAGGAAAAAGTCCATAGGGGTTAAATCTGGACTGCGTGGAGGCCAATTTATGTCACCTCTCCGGGAGATCAATTTGTCGGAGAAAATTTCACGAACACGTGGCAGAGACATATTGGACGTGTGTGAAGTTGCTCCGTCCTGTTGGAACCATGTTCTTTGGTTATAGCCAGGAAAGTTTTGCAGTTCAGGTACCAAGAAGTTGTCTAACATCTCCACATAAAATGAGCTTCATCCGAAAACAAAATGTTGGTAAACGTTGAAAATCGCTCAATCACCTGATTTACGAAATTAAGTCTCTGACTGGCATCTTGGGGCTTTAATTCTTGCACCAATTGAATTTTGTAGGGGTGCAGCTTTAGGTCTTTGTGCATAATGCGATGTAATGATGATCTATGCACATTTAAAGCACCTGCGCGCTTCCGAATTGAAAGGTTCGGGTCGTCACGAACAGACTGATTAACATTCTCCACGTTTTATACCGTTCTTGATGACCTAGGTCGCCCGGATTTTGATTTATCCAGCGTTGTACCAGTCTCTTCAAACTTTTTAACCCAATGTCGAATGAGAGGAATGCTTGGCGCATCATTTAAGTGGCGAAAACCTCGAATACTGCTTAATTTTCTACGCGCTACAGTCGCCGAATCACCGTTTTTGTAAAACTCTCGCACGCATAACGCGCGGTCTGCTCCCGAGAAACGCTCCATAGCGACTTAATTCCCAAGAGCCAGGCTACCGATTGACATAACCCCCGCGCCCCTCGGATACGTTGCGTTCACGCAGTAAGCTAAATAAATATAAAATTCTTTTGAGACACCTTGTATTAGGCACGGAAATAGTTAGTTTTTTACACATTTTTCATGATTTTTCACTTTTATAACTTGCAATTTTAGGTTCAGTTCCACATCAGCGTAAATTTGACGTCTGTCGCAGCGCTAGGTTCGGCTAAGTTATAAAATACTAGCGGAGCGGGGAGCTCGTACTCAATTGATCTTCATGGAGAATATTTTGAAAAACAATAAAGCCATTTTTGTTAATAAATAATTGTTTTTGATCTCAAATCCCGAAACATAAAAGGCAACCCTAGTATATATAAATATAATCTTACCTTCACATGTGAGTTTGTTTCCTTTACTTGTAATGGTGAGCTGTATCCTCCCTCTTCTTTCGGTGTGGTCGCATCCGCAGAGATTTGGTACACTTTCTTCACATCTCTTATGAACGTTCATGTCGCATGCTGTACATTGCACATAAATTATCATCGGTGGGGAAAGTGTTAAATAAAATATTAAATATATTTACAACGCGATAACTCGATTATCTCTGAGATTAAGTTTTTAAGTTAAAAATTAATATTTATTTTAACGACATTATATTAGTAAATCGATTATTAAGAAATTAGTTATTAAAAATGTTTATTTAAAATAAAACCTTTAAAAATGTTATAGAACAGTGCTCCTTAAACTTCTAGCCACCCATTTTAAATCCCCAATGTTATAAATAAAGCTCAAATATTAAGATCAAATTTGTTAAAGTAAAATACCGCTTCTGTACTAATATTTAAATTTACTCCTTTTGGCGCCTAAAAATGTGTAGTACATACATAGAGTGCTATTCCCAAGAAATCAGGAGAGTGACGTCACTGTATATGCTCCAAATAATGACGTCAAACCAATCACAATGCAGCTTGCAGCCGGTTCTACGTCCGTTGCTTAGCAACGAAGCGACTGTACGAATTCTGGTTTCTGCGCATGTGACGGCACGGGCCGTATCACGTGGGCCAGTTCACAATTTAAAAAGATATCGGTTGACCATGAGTTACTATGGTCTATGTAATTGGCAACTGAAGTAAGAAGATATATTTTTTTTTGTAAGACACGGTACAAGAATAGTATTCTTATGTTTTTCTTAGAAATTTCAAATAAACTCCTCCATATAATCGAGAATTTAATCGAAAAATGAGTTCATAACAACATAAGAAAATAAAAATTCTATTTAGCTTAAACGTTCAGAATAGCCTATATTTTAACAAGCAGCAAAATTTAGTAATTTTACAGTTTTTTTTGTTTTTAATTTTACAGTTTACCACCAGATCTCAATATTTTTGGAATACTTTTGTTGGACTAGGATATATAGGCGATCCAAAAATATTTACGCGACCCCTTAATGGGTCTAACCCTTCATTTAAGAAGCACTGGCTAAAAATGATTTTATAAAAATACATATTCGTGTTTTATAGTTTCTTATTTGTTTTCTTAAGGCTATAATTCACAAACCTTTTAAACATTATTTCAGGATAATTAAAACAGGAGTTTTACTTTTTAATTTACCATCAAAGGATATATTTCTAATTTCAAAGATACAAGTTAAGATACATTTAAGACAGGATAATGTATTTTTTTTTATTTTGGAAATAATTTAGGAGGGGTACTGAAAAAATTAGTTTTTGGATACACTGAAAATTCGCGTTTTGTAAAATTAATTTTAAAATTTAACTAAAAGAAAATTAAATTGATTTTTTCATTATTTAAACAAATACTTTGGCGGAATGGTGACTTCGTCAAAGCCAACAAATCAGAAGAAGAAGAAACACATACTTACCAAATTGAAAAAAATCTATCTTTTTTTATAATTTGTTTGGATTTTTTTACTAAATACAGTTAAGGGGCACTATTTAAAATAAATTTACTAAAGGGTTTCTTAGCTTAGACTTTACAAAATTTTAAATCTGTGGACCATTTTAAATATACAGTATGATTAGCTTAACCTGAGCCAAACTTGCGCAAGTGGAAGCGATTTCGTGTGATACCGCTTCGGTCAAGTACGTAGCAAGACTGACACTAGTTATCAGTGGCGGCGTAAAGAAAGTATATTAAGTGAAAAGTAATTTATTTCTATTAAAATGTATTTTAAATTTGTTTCCCAGCTACATTTAAATTAAGTTTAACAATTACAAAGTATTATTATATAGATCAGCGGTTCTTAACCTGGAGTCCGCGGACCCCTGGGGGTCCGCGTAACAATTTTGACATTAACTTTACATCCCTCAACTTTTCGCTTTTATTCAAATAACTCATTTAATAAAAATCCTACATGATCAAAACTTTTTGTATTTGTTGTTACCTAACTAGTTATTGACATAACTAAACAATAATTAGTAAAAATTTAATTATTTTTATTCAACTGCAAATTATTTACAGAAAACATATTATAATAAGATCTATTTTGACCAATATTTGACCAAGAAATGTTTGTATGAGTGTAACGTATTATAATTTGTAGCTTTTTTAATTCTTTTTACTACTATTTTTAGTCATTTTATGTTTTTTATTCTATATGCTAATAAAAATGTTATCTCTATAAATGCAGAAGACCATTTATTAAAATAACCAGCATTTTTACCAATATTTATTATAAGGTAGTGCCTATGAGATTATTGAGCCAGAAATTAAGTCTCAAGAACGCCGTAAAATGCCTAGGGTTCCAGGAAATATGTTGTTCAAGGGGGGGTCCTCGGACTACATAAGTTTAAGAACTTCTGATATAGATATTAGAAGGAATAGATTACATAAATACTACAAATAAACTACAAACATAAATATCGCCGCCACTGTTTACATTTATCTCGGTCTAGGTCTACCTCTCCAGGAGATACTTTCGTCACTGCGCATTCTGTCAAAAGCTCAACAAATGATAACCGACCTATAGTTAATCTGGACCACAAAAATATTAAACGATTTTTAAAGCAGTATTTCTCAAAATTTGACGTTCGTGGATTATTCCACAGCTAGTTAAACCGTATTAATACCAAGATCAACAAAATATAAAGTAAAGTCTATTCCTTCGGTTTAGGGGAACTAGATTTTCAATTCTAGTTACTTTTACCGATTAATTGAAGCTTTTGATCATTTTGTTCAGGAAAAGCCAACTTCAATACATAAAAAAATAGCTAAAGACAACTTACAAAAATGAAAATGCCGGTTAGTTCCGCCTAATCGTTTGAAATAGATTGTATTAATCATGGCTAAAAAGACCAAGATCAGGTTATAACAAATTGTAGAACGTCTCATACTTTTGTATGGCTCCGAAACATGGACTCTAACAAAGCGAGATTGACAACACCTCATAGTAGAAAATAAAATATTAGACGATATTTTTGGCCCCATTCAAATTAATGGTGAATGGGAATCCGCAAGAATAAAGATGTCCGAGTACTGTATTCATGGCTGAGTATCACACAAGAACTGAGAGATGATTACAGTGGTTAAGACATGTGATGAGGATGGAGG
Organism: Liopterus haemorrhoidalis; assembly: GCA_963971575.1. Classification (NCBI taxonomy): domain Eukaryota; kingdom Metazoa; phylum Arthropoda; class Insecta; order Coleoptera; family Dytiscidae; genus Liopterus; species Liopterus haemorrhoidalis. The sequence goes on from OZ020619.1 coordinate 43,843,339, forward strand.
AGGATAAAATGGTAAAGAAAAGATGGGGAAGAAAAATTGAACAACTGTCAACCAGTGGGAAGACCTCGCAAGAGATGAAGATATTAGTTATCCGAAGATCTTACATATACTGGTGTACAGAACACATGGAAGGACCTAACAGTTAACAGATCAAGATGGAGGACTTAGATCAAAAGTCAACTTGAGTGACCGTGCCCAAAGCAAAGGAAAAAGACGTTTTAATAAAAGTGTGAAGATCAATAATATTCTATAATGCAATTAAAAAAATCGGATATATATTTTTCGCTGTCTGTATAAAATTGGAAGTCATAGCAACACATTTTGAGAAATACTGCTTTAAAGAGTAGTAGCTCCAAAAGAAATTTTCCTGTAAGATGTTTTTAGTATCATTTTGGAGCAACCAGAGGACAAAAAGGGGCAAATATAAAATAGCCAATACAACTAAATAGTTGTTTTTAAATAATTTTTCGTTTTGGAACTGTTAAACAGTGTTTACACCGGCGAAACAGTCACGCGACAATGTCGGGCGACCAAATCTTTAGTAGTATTAAAGACAGAGAGCAATTGTTTCTTGTTTTCAGTAACTGTCAATGATTTGTTGTAGGATTTGGCTCTAGCGCAATAAGCACGCATCTATGAGCTTATTCGTTACACATGTCATCCTTGTTTTCGTTAAAACAACTGTTAAAAAGTATACGTTTCAGAAAAAAAAAATGACCAGATTTTAACATTGGTGAAGCGGGATTTTTTATACTGAAAAAGAGTATACTAAAATAAAATTGACGTGAAGTATGAATTTTCACACATTTCAGGGTTTTGCAGGTATTTAGTAAGTGCATGATGATTATTTGGAATGCCAAAACAAATTTTATATTAAAATATTTTTTTTTGTTAATTTTAATTCGAACGCCTGATACTAGTATTTAGGTTCCTAAATATGTGCAGTATTTTTTTTTATATAGCAAGGTTCATTAATATTTTGAAAATTGCGCCTATGGCTTCCATTGGTTGTTATAAGCTTCGCCCCTCTGATTTCGTGTACATTGAAACAGAATTAAATTATAATTTCAACAATTTCCACTGGTTATTAAATTTACGCTTTTAAAAATTAAATGCAACATTTGTCAAAATATAATTAGAATTTTGAAAAAATAATTTAAACAAAATAAAAATGCAAAAAAAAACAAAAAATAATATTGTTTCTTCTCGCAGGGATCGAACTGAGTTAGTTGGGTTAGAAGCCAGCGTCATAACCACTACACCAGGACACACCTTCCAGTGTAGCGTGTTACAAAGCTATAACTTGTGTACATTATTAACAAAAAAACACAAAAAATGCGTTTTTTTCAAAAACATAATCTGATCAAAAATCCTGTTGTACTATTCCGGTTCACACCAATGTACATTACTTAGAATTTTTTCAGATTTTTAGTTTAAACCATCTGGGCTACAGGGTGTGGGACACAAATTTTTTTGCACAATTTTGACAAAAATCGAATCAAAACAATTTATTTTGCAAAAATAAAAATTTGATCGTTAATCCACGTACCAAGGGCTTTCATTTGATACCCTACTCAGAATTATAAAAAAAAAATTTTTTTTTTCGATGAGCACATATTTGTTTATATTTATAGGAGGATATGTTTTTTTAGATGTTTTAGTATTTTTCCTATGTGCGGGTCAAAGAGTTGTATAAGCACGCCAAATTTCAACTCTCTTTGTTTAGCCGTTTGGCTACAATTTTTACCGAACAGACAGACAGACAGACAGACAGACAGACGACAAAATGACGGTATAAGGGTTTTTGGTCATACCTACAAAACCCTCAAAAGGTCCTCACTTCTAAATTCCAAGTGAAGACCTAAAAAAAAAAGTTCCTCACTCAATTTGTTGGCGTGCAATATTTCCAAAAATCGGGACTTTTTTAAAACGCTGCTGGTCGCGGGACAATTGTTAAAAATCGGGACTGTCACCTTAGTATAAACAGTTGTCCAACGACAGGGAGACATGTTAGCACGACAAATTCTCATGACTGTTGTTCCAGTGTAAACACATTGTTAAAATCAAATTATAAACTAAAGTGTAGTATGAAAAAGACTTACGCATTTTTCAAAGTAATCCAAAAACTGTATTTTTCCATAATTATTTACATTATTTACACAAAAACTACCCAAAATCACACAGATAATCGAGCCACATACACTAAACTAAATACATTTGTATATATCTACATATTACAATCATGAGCGACAATACTAATAAGTGAGTGAAACAGCGTGTTATGTGTGTAAGACAAAGACAAAACGCTTGTAATATAGTGTGAATAAGTGCATATAAACATAGAATATTTTTAAAACGTCAATAGAATCAATTGACTCTAAATTGACGGCGAATTTAGATAGTAATTTTTTATAGTTTTAACTGTTGTGAATATCTATCTCACGATTCTAAGTGCCACTAATACGAATTAAGATCTTGCAATGGTTATTTACAATGTTGCTTTTGATATTGTTGAATATTTAGACAACTGATTACTCTTAACGCTACGTATAACCCCCAGATATTGTTAGTTTCTTATACAAAACTAACAATTTGAACTAAAATTAGGGACAATCTGTACATCAAATTTTGCACTGAATCTATCTAGTAGGATATTTTTGATTGTAGAAAAAATTATTGTAAAAATGTTATCGCTCAATTATATATATATAAAAGCCCAAATTCCTGTGCGTCTTAACGTAACGCTAAGTTCCTGGGTGCTAGCGGGTCCTGCAGCATGTGGTCGGTCACGAACTGAGTGGTGGGAAACGATATACTCGCCAAATCAGGTCGCTTACCGTGACCAGTGATCAGAGCTATGCAGTATGACGAAAGAATGTTGTACGAAGGGTATGTTTTGTATGTTGAATTGATGTTACGTAACATATAATGGCCCACGGACCGTGTCCGACCCGATACTAATTTTTAAACTTTAAATGACACGCATTGAGAGGCTTTTTAGGATTTCCTAGGTATAATCAGAAATAGCTATACCATTGATGTCTATCATATGGCCCGCGGGCCGTATCTGGACCGATACTAACTTTTAAACGCATTAAGCAGGGAGAATTTATTAGGTATAATCAATAAAACGTTTTTGTTTTGTTAATATACGCAGAAACATACAAATTGTAATAATTGATTCCTGCTTATATTGATTTTTATTCGATATCAGTTTGCCAACATTGTTGGCAAGGGGTCTTGCTAGTATTTTTATAATAGGCATTACACAACAATGTTCTGTAATTTTTTAAATATATTTGTGGGTTTCAAATAACTTTTATATTTATACAGTTTTGTATAGAAATATTCAAATAATACGTCAACATTTTTTTCGACATTATTGTTTATTGTTTAGAACTATTGACTAAAAATATTATACTTTATGATAATGAAATGACATTTGGTACACGTATTCTTTTACAAAAAATAAATCAGTTTAACCCGCAGCACCTATATTGAAAACCGCGGGATATTCGAGATGGCAGCAAAAGTAGATTAATAAGTACAATAACTAGAAGTAGTTTTCATTATTAGAGCCCTGCGCGGATATGCTTTTCTGTATCCGCATCCGGAAAAATATCCGCACAACAGGTTTTGCTGTCAGTTTGGAAAGTACTAACATGTTTCGCCTTATTTGGCAATAGCTGCTCTAAAACTCTACTGAAAATTTTTGGATTTAAACTAAAACTAACCTAAGAGACGCCAAAAGTTTTGGAGCCTAGATGCGCTAGTAATTATGTAAACTCTAGGTTACAAAATTATTAAAACTCACTCTAGTGAGACAAAATTTTTGGGGGGGCCTAAGCGTCCTTTTTCGTAGGGAGTAGGTGGCGTGCTGCTCATGAAATACGTGTTGATAGTACTGTCAAGTATCATATTAATGTCAACTAACATCTCACGTCAGTTTTACCTTTTCCAAGGTGAGGAAAAAGTAATGCAACGTGGCTATATATTTTTTTATTATTGATTTACATCAAAAGTGTACCAAGCAACTTTTGTCCAAAATATTATTTTTTATATACAATAATAAAAAAAAGTTATGTTGATTGTCTCAACACAATCTCGATCATGGACAATTGTCTTAATAACAATAACATAGAGTGAGATACAATGCTACAAAATATCATATGTGTATACAGACAACCGAAGGTAACCGAGGAGTGCGTAGTCAGAACACAATCGCATGTTTCCCCGAAAGTAATCGAAGATTTATGTTCACACAGATATTTCGGATAAGCGGATGTGAAATTTTATCCGCATCCTCATGGTTTAAATGATAATTTATCCGCATCCGCAGGAAAATTGCGGAATCCGCGGATTTGCAGGGCTCTATTAATTATAGAACAAAATATTTAAAATTATATTTGCAAAATGAAGTTTTAGCTACAATTTTCCGTATGGTACACAAATTTGTGTCCAAAGGTTTACAAGATGGCGTCTACAACGCAATTTGTTTATATACAATTACATTACACTTCTTTTTACAATTAAAAATATCCTATTAAATAGATAAAAATTTGCTGCAAATTTTGATGCATAGATTGTTACTCATTTTATTTCAGGTTGTTAGTTTTGTATAAGAAACTATACGGTTGTGCGCATCTTTAAACGAGTATTGCACAGGGCTACAAAATGGTTGGCCTTTTTTAATAATATATACCATATATAGTCATTTTTATAGACAAGTAGTGATAATTCTAGAAAATAATATTTTTTTATCACGTATCATTTTTTTACATTTTAGAAATTGAGGTCTTATTATATATGACTCATATTTATTTAGGGCCAAATGTAAATATTGCATTTGTCTTAACCTTCATATAAATAAACAGTGATTATAATATGTAAACGCTTAAACATCAAAACTGTTGTGATAAAAATCACATTCATGCGGTAACGTTAAAACAATCATGCATTCCTTTTATTCGAAGTACCGGCAAAAAATGTTAGTCTCAAAATGTGACCTTGAAAACCACTTCAAGAACTATTAATCCCACCAATTTCCCCTCCCGGAAAACTTTCTTTCGAAAACGACGCATTTCCTGGACAATAGGGACTGAAAACGCGTGTTTGTGCTTCGTACATAAACACGTAGAAACTGAAATTTGGAAGAAATTGAGTGGAGACAATGGGAATTGAACCCACGTTCCTATATTCGATAGGTATCTTACCATGGCGTCATGATCGTTCATTTAATTTTTTACTATCGACATTATAATACCTTTGCCAATTTTTCAAATTGTATTTTTCAACAATCAAAACTGTGATACAAGTTTTATTAATTTTGGCAAACTATCAATCAATTAGCAGTTTCAATCCTTGCCAATTCTCAAAATTTTTCGATATATGATTTTATTTCATAAGTGAATATATCTCACTTGAAAATATCTACTCAATTTTATAACGATGTTCTTACAATTTTCCCTCAAGGCAAAAGTTGAAAAAATTTCAATATCTAAGGAATAAATAATAGCAAAGAATTGATTGGTACAAGGTAAAAATAGAAGAAAATTCTTCATGTAACGAGCCAATTTTCGTTATTGTTCAGAAATTCTCCTATAGATTTTTCAATTTAGAAAGAAAATTGTCTTTAACATTTCGTCGAATATATAAGGTGTTAAAGACAATTTAATTTCTGTTATATTAACAGTAAAATTCATAATGGAATATTATTAAAATAAATTAAATTACGTATTTTATTACAAATGGAATGGAAATTGCATCAAAAGGTAAGAAAATGAAAATAATGAAACAAATTTAGCGAAACGTAAAACGAAACGCGAGAAGAATTATATTGAAATTTAAAAAACATATTTTATGTAACCATCAAAGAGGTTTAATTGATTACCAGAGTGGGGACATTGCTAGGTCAGGCAGAATAAGTGCAATAAAAACGCAAAAATTGATTTAATATTTGCTTGATAATTTGCCACTTGATTGATTGATGGTTTGCCAAAATTAATAAAATGTCTATCACACTTTTGATTGTTGAACAATGCAGTTCGAAATATTGGCAAAACCTTACGTATACACTCATACTTCGCTTTACGGCCACTCTTTATACGGCTTTTCGCTATAACGGCCTTCTTTAATTATGGATTTTCGATTTATGGCCCAAAATGTTTCGTTAAACAGCAAAAAAAATGTGAAAAAAATATGGCCAGAATGCATAAAAATTAATGATCTTAAAATTGATTCTTTTTCTGAAATTCGACAAACTATATTCAACCTAGCAAATTATCTTGGTTTTGAGGATTTGGAAGAATGTGCTTGATTTACTAGGTGCTGATAGAGAACCCCTTTCACACGAGAAACTGATCCAATTAGAAGCAGAACACTTGATGAGGAGCCAGAGCCTGCTGTATGCAAACAGTTAACATCAAAGAACTTGTCGAATACGCTTTCTTATTTCGAAGGAATAAACATCCTTCTTCAAAATGATCCCGACGTAGAACGCCGCGCTATTTCTCGAGGAATTAACTTAACCATTAGATGTTGTAAAGAACTGCAAAAAGAAGCAGAAAGCAAGGCAAGACAAACAACGTTGGACAAATTTTTTAAACCAGGTCAATCCACAGCGGAAAGTGATGACAGTATGGTTTTTTAGTTTCAGTTTCTTATTCTATGTACTTGTTATATGTATTTTTATTTTATATGTAAGTATTTTTAAATGAAATACGAGGGCATATTGAAAACTAATGCCTCCATGGCTATAACTTTATTAGTAATTGATATATGGTTTACATATAAATGGGAAATAATAGTATAAACTGTCCTCTACGCACTGATATATTCACTTTTCCACATAATCGCCATTGATAGTAATAGATTTACGCCAACGTGGTACGAGTTTTTCAAGTCCGTCACGGAAAAAGTCTGAAGACTTCCCACGGCACCATTTTCGCACCTCCGCTATCACCTCTGCATCCGAAGAGAAACGCTTGCCATTGAGATGTTCCTTAAGCTTTGGAAAGAGGAAAGTCACAAGGCGGAAGATCTGAGCTATAAGGTGGAACCAGTTCATCCACGAGAGCCACCTGCCTTTCACCACATGCAGACACTGGTCGGCCACTGCGTGCCCGATCATGGACATCCGTTTCAGCAGGACTTGCGTCTTTCACAGTCCTTACCCATCTCTTAACAGTATTCACATCAACACACGCCTCACGGTAGACGGCACTTAACCTTCGATGGATATCAATGGGCGCTACACCCTCCGCAGTAAGAAATTCAATGACAGTTCGTTGTTTTAACCGCACATCCATGCCGGCCGCCATGTTTAGAACTGTCATGCGCAAACGCGATGTTTCTGAGAATCTCCGCTAGGAGGACTTATGTACAGATACTTAAGGTAAATGGCAAACCACTTTTGACACGGTCTGGCCCGTCATTATAAAAGTTATGGCCATGGGGGCATTCGTTTTCAATATGCCCTCGTACATATAAAGAGAAAATGCATTTTTAACTAAAAACTACGTTATTTTATCAAAAATTGGAACCGATCCTATTGAATTTATAAGGGTTTATATCAAAATAATTGATTTGTTATACGGCTTTTCGCTTTGCGGTCAACTTTCCCGGAACGTATCTAGGCCGTAAAGCGAGGTATGAGTGTATTATAAATATTGGCGTGCGAATCTTCTTCTCTTGTCTCATCCGTTGTCGCATTGAAAAATAGTTCTTTCGTTTTTCACTTTCGTTAAGATTACATGTCTTAAGAATTTACCAAGTTCAACAGAAACAGTGTCTATGAGATTTTTTCAACAATATCAAAAGCAATTTTATCTAATATATACAATTTTACCATTTGCAAAATCCATATTTTTTTGTGTTACCGATTTTTTTGTTTATCTTTAACCAATACCTGAACATTTGAGGCCTTGGTGCGCGAGTCCATGCAGCATGGACCCACAATGATCACAGAATGTCGGGGTCAGAAATGTGAACACCTCCCACCTGTGTTTTGCCATCAACGACTGCGACAACAGACAACGGGACTTATTGCTGTGGGCCGAAACAGGTGCCTCAAAACCGGGCAAACCTCCTTCAGGCCCGCAAACAATAAGTACCTTAGTCTAGGACTCATAGGTCTATTGATCTAATATTGGCGAAAAGGGATCCAGAAATTTAGAAACTGGATTAACAATCCCTGAGACACAGATCAACCAAAAAAACTACCAGGTCTTTGAACAAGGGTCTTAAGATAGAGGTATAGGGTCACCTTGACCCAGGATTAAATGCTTCTGGGCTTAGGTTCTCTATTTAAAGACCACAAGGTCAATAGAAAATTCCTAGGAGTGAAATCTTTTCAGTAACCCATGTAGCAGGAGCATTTTCAAACCCAAAAGGCATCAGTCTACAGAAAAATTCAGAACCCATGTAGCTGGTGAATTACTGAACCCAAAAGGCAGCAGTTATCTTTTCAGTAACTCATGTAGCAGGAGCATTTCAAAACCCAAAAGGCATCAGTCTACAGAAAAGTTCAGTACCCATGTAGCTGGTGAATTACTAAACCCAAAAGGCATCAGTCTACAGAAAAGTTCAGAACCCATGTAGCTGGTGAATTACTAAACCCAAAAGGCAGCAGTTATCTTTTCAGTAACCCATGTAGCAGGACCATTTCAAAACCCAAAAGGCATCAGTCTACAGTAAAGATCAGTACCCATGTAGCTGGTGAATTACTAAACCCAAAAGGCATCAGTTACCTTTTCAGTAACCCATGTAGCAGGAGCATTTTTAAACCCAAAAGGCATCAGTCTACAGAAAAGTTCAGAACTCATATAGCTGATACATTATCAAACCCAAAAGGCATCAGTCTACAGAAAAGTTCAGAACCTATGTAGCTGGTGCTTTATTAAACCCAAAAGGCATCAGTTTACAGAAAATTTCAGAACCCAAATACAAAGATGAGTAATTAGTTATTCAGAATATGTTTATAAAATTTATTTAAAGCACTGATAGAGATTATTTTTCAACATAGTCCCCTTGTTTCGCAACATAATCCATCGATTCACAAGCTTCGTTATGTCCTTTACAATGTTTGTAGTTGAGTGGTGAGCTATGTACGAGAAACAGTAAAATATAAAGTGAAACTCTTTGAATTTTAATATTTCTATTGTACATGTAAATATTTTTCAACATAATTTCCCTGATATCTAAACACTTGTGTAACTGGATTGGGAGATTTTTTATTCCCGTGTCATTAAAAATGGGGACATGTCAGTTGCACAGAGACTTTCGAATCGATATGAAACAAAAGGAAACGTATTTTTGAATCGTATTTTGACATGTGAGTCGTGGGTGCATCACTACACCCCCGAAACAAAACGGGCCAGGAGACGTACAGATGAAACAGGTCCAGTGGGGATGAAAACGTGATTGTCTGCAGGCGATATTCTTGTCACAGTTATTTGGGATCATAGATAAAATGTATATATCGACTGTCTTCATGATAAATGTACTGGTTTTGGAAAAAGTCAAACCAGTGTATTGCTCCAGGAGTCTCAATCAGTGTGTTGCTTCTCTACAACTCGAGGCCTCACCACCATAACCCAAGAGAAATTGACCCAATTGCACCACCGTTGAACCCTTTTTTGTCTCCATGCGATTATCATTTGCCCGGATCATTCAAGGAGTTGGGAGGACAACTATTCGATAATAATAAACTGGTGGAAGCGTTCGTGTGGAAGTGGCTTCGAACATCACTTATTTGTATGACAAGGGAATGAAAAAATTGCCAATCCGGTGGAGCAAAGGCTTAGATATTTAAGCAAACTAAGTAGAAAAATAACTTGTAGAAATATTTTAACTAAATAAATAGTTTTGGAAAAGTTCAGTTGATATTTGGCTAGCCCTCATATACACTGCTTCCTTGAGGTCTTGATCTGAGGATCTTCGTCCTGTAAACTTATTTTGATGGACTATGAGATGCCCCATAAATAAAACCTGCAGTTCGAACAAAACGACGAGAACTGCCACAAAAGACTGAACTACACGGGAATGCAGGTCTATATTTTGCAGCAAAACTTGAAATTCTTTCTGTATTTTAATACAGATACAAAAACAAAAGAGCCTTACAAGAAGATTTTCCTCAAATCAAGATCTCAAGGAAACATACATGGCCACCGGTCAACCAAAAACATTATGCTAAGGCATAACGAAGCTTCTGTCGATAGACCTGCAGTTCGAACAAAACAACGAGAACTGCTACAAAAGGCATTGCAGCACGAGAAGGCAGGCCTATATTTTGCTGCAAAACTATTGAAATTCTTTCAGTGTTTTGAAACAGATACGAAAGAGCCTTACAGGAAGATTTTCTTCAGATCAAGATTCTAAGGAAGCATATATGGCTCACCAGTCAACCAAAAACATTTTAAATGCTTAACGAAACTTGTGTCGATTGACTAAGTGTTCGAGAAGCAAGGGAATTATGAAAAATAATGCAACGTTATCTCTATTAGTGTTTTAATAAATTTTATAAACATATTACGAAAAATAAATAACTCAACCTCATAGCAAACGATGAGCAAATGTAACAACTTGGTAGCAAACTATTCAGAGCTCTGTAAGTCTATAGACACTCTAAGATCTGATGTTTTTGCCAGGGCTCTTTGAACCAGAAAAGTAAAAAACTCCTGATAAAGAATCCGTGTTATAAAATTTACAGATTAACGAAGTCTTAGGTTCTAGATCTAGGATCTTTGATCCAAAAACCCAAATAGTTTCCAAATCAAGAATTAACTGGGCAGCAGGTTGACAGATTTTGGGTTTCAAAGGAGGTATTTAACCAGAAACTAGCTAAAGACCCATAAACCCAAAAGCTTTAAAAAGGAGGACTGTTTCTAAAAATTAACAATGCAGCAAATTGCCATATTTTGGGTTTGCCAAAGGGGTATTTAACCAAAAACATAACTAGCTAAATAATCCTTTTCCTAAAAACTCCAACCTAATATTAGATTAAGGATCTTTCTATAATCCAGCTTAAATAATGAATCCCTTTTCTGAAGCCAACTTCAAATCGTTGAATAGATAGCTTTAACCCAGAAACTTCTGGGTAAAGATATCTTCTAGACCTTTGTTGAGTCCTGTAGTTTAGATAACTTCATTGTTAAGGCCTTAGAGACCTGGGTTCCTACTCTGATGACATGCTAAGTCTTGACCTCATCTGAAACCACAATTCTTACCAACCTGATAAACTCTCCGTCGACTTATAACTTAATTTATTGTAAATCATTACAATTTACTGGGTTTCATAGGTTACTTAACGTGTAGTCAGAGTTGGTGTCCAACCAGTAGCGTATGTAGACCATTTTTAAGGGCATATTTCTAAATAAATTATTTTTAAGAATTTCAAAAATAATTTGTACATTGTAATTAAGAACATCTTCAGGGCTATATACACCACTGTAACCCATCTTTAAGGCCCAAACAATGATGTCCATAAATCCCACCACCTTAAGAGATACGAACAAAATATATTAAGACTTACGCACGAAAATAATACGATAAATACTCTTCTTGAAGGGAAGTATTTTTTTAATACACTTCGCCTATTGTAGTACCGTCTTGTTGACAAAACCCAATCCAAACAACTTAATAGTTTTTGTTTGCATCGTTTACTTTGTTAAAAGTGCTCAAAATATATTAAAAAAATATTTCTTGTAATCTAATTTTATGATATACTGCTACACTTAAAAAATATGTGCTATTAATTAATGTTTTATACAGGTGTCATTTAAGAAAAACTCCCCCCCCCCCCCCCCCGGAGGTAATGTTTATTTATGAAAAATATAGTAATATTTATCCGAAACTGGCAATACTGTAAGGACGAAACTACACTAGTCCAGACGTACATTCCTCCTATATGTTCAATAGAAATTTCATGTCGATACTCTTAAACATAGTATTGGGTTGTTATCAAATGTACTGTCCATTATTTTCTATCACTTTGGACAAACGCTCAGGCAATTTCATAATGTCATCTCTCCAGAAGGTTCCGTCTTTGCTCTCGAAAAATCTGTCCAGGTGAATTTTGATATCGTCCATAGATGCGAAATTTTTTCCGTTAAGGGAATTTTGTAGAAAGCAGAACAAATGGTAGTCGGATGGTGCGATGTCTGAAACATATGCTCCGACTACCATTTGTTTTGATTTCTACAAAATTCCCTTAACGGAAAAAATTTCGCATCTTTGGACGATCAAAATTCACCTCTACAGATTTTTCGAGAGCAAAGACGGAACCTTCTGAAGAGATGGCATTATGAAATTGCCCGAATTGAACGAATGAATAAGGCTTTTGACCATTTGGTATAACAAAATCCATTTCAATAGTTAAAAAGTGAGTTCGGGACAACATAAAAAAAAATTGAATTCCGTATATTATTTGTTCAAAATCAAGAAGTAGTAATCAAGCAATATTCACGTGATAATTTAGTCGTACTGTCGTCATTCGTTGGCTGTTGAGCACTTAAATTTATGCGAGAACCAATAGAGTAGCGACTTTAATCTTTCACGCGATTTTATTACTATTTCAGCATTTGGAACAGGGTATATTTCCACTTAAACCAAAAATACGTCTATCGTCCAGTGTGACAACTATTGGCAACACTGGCTACAAATGGCAACACTGTAGGGACAAAACTACACCAATCCAGACATACATTCCTCCCATATATTAATTAGAAGTTTCAACCCTCTAACGTTAATGCGGTTAAAGAAATGAAACTATGTCTATCTTCCAGTGTCTAAAAAATAATATTTCGTTTATCCGGAAATGGCACCACTGTAAGGACGAAACTACATCAATCCAGACGTACATCCTCCCACATATAAAGTAGAAGTTACAACCTGATACCGTTAAAGTGGTTCTGCAATAACTAACTATTGTTATACAGTGAAATCATTAATTCCTGAGCGTTATGTAATACTTAAAAATCATTAAGTTATCAAACTTATTTCCAAGGACATGTACACAAAGGCGTAGATTCGAATTTTATTACCTTTTACCCAATAGATTATTAAATGAACACTGTTTTTTTCTACACATCAATAACAACAAATATGAAGTTCGCAACGGATTATCGTTGTTCCTCGGGTGAGTTCGGGTCAACGAAGTAATTTGATTGGTTCTTTGTTGAGCTGTGACTTTCATCTGTGAATTGGAATACAGTTTTGATATTTTAAACTCATTGTTTACTATTATGTAACGATCAGGAATTAATTATTTCACTGCAGTATTACTATATTTAACACTTTGAGCCCTTCGTGCTCACCAGTGGCTCACACTGCTACAACACAGATGACCCACTGGAGGACACACGGGACTGAACGTGTTTAAAAATCATTTAAGATCTGAAAAGTGTGTTAGAACGTATTAAATCCCCATACAATACCACCCTTTTGACTTCCACTATCAAAAGTCGTTATTGGTGTAATGACTTTAGAATGAATATACATTCCGTGCGTAAGGCATCGATATTAAGTTCGTATCCCTGACACCAGAGTGTCACTACACACATATCTATTAAATACTAAATCCTAATACATATTCAAAACGGATGCGAAGTCGACCGTCGGTTCCGATTGTCCGTCTATCGATTTGCCACGGTTTCACATAAAGAGGTAACATGATATAATATTTATACAGCTAATTGAAGAATGTATTATATTACATTTTTCTAAATACAAAAAGGAAATGTTTGTTTACAGTTTTTAGGGGAAAAGTTTTTAGAATTCTAGGTCAAAAACTAGATAAATAATTTGTTTTATTATTTTGAAAGCCTTGTAAACGCAGGTTACGTTTTACTGTCATTTCTACGTTTCACTATCATTTAAATTTACCGCCTTTTTAAAATGGTAGCGTAAAATATGTAACTGGCGCCTCTGTACTTAATTTTTTAAACTACTAAGTAGCCAATTGACTTTACAACTTTAATTTCAAATAATTCCTATAATAAATACAAAACAATACTAAAATTATTAGATTCAGTGGTAGGCTCTCGTTGAAACATATTGAAAATAAAACTCAAAATAAAACACTCGGTAATGTTTCAAAATATTTTAATTTATTAATAAGTATTTCGGCTTAGGAGGCCATCATCAGAATACGAATATGGTAGTCTGATGATTGCCTCATAAGTCGAAATACGTATTAATAAATTAAATATTTTGAAACATTACCGAGTGTTTTATTTTGAGTTCTATTTACAAAATAATACATCTTCTTCTCTATATACAGGGTGTTTACGGTCTTATTTATTTTTTAATGGATGATACTACAGGTCAAAAGAAGATGAAAAACTTAAAATACTTTAGTAAAAGTTTTATAATAAAAGAGATATTAATTTTTAAGTTATTAATTTTTGGCGGTTTTCCGCCATAACTCTCCAAATATTTATCCAATCAAAAAAATGCATTTAGATAAAAGATTTGTCTTCTTATTCTAAACAATATTTGTAATATAAGTTTTTGCTTTTAAGTTAATAATAAGGGAGTCATTTAAATTTTTAATTTTTGGGGGTTTTTACGCGATAACTCTCCAAATATTTATCCAATCAAAAAAATACATTTAGATAAAATATTTGTCTTCTTATTCTTAACAATAAATATTTGTAATATAAGTTTTTGCTGTTAAGTCAATAAGGAAGTAATTTAATTTTAAATTTTTGGGGTTTTTCCGCCATAACTTTCCAAGTATTTATCCAATCAAAAAAATGCATTTAGATAAAAGATTTGTCTTCTTATTCTTAACATTATTTGTAATATACGTTTTTGCTATTAAGTCAATAATAAGGAAGTAACTTAAATTTATAATTTTTGCGTTTTTCCGCCATAAATCTCCAAATATTTATCCAATCAAAAAAGTGCATTTAGATAAAAGATTTATCTTCTTATTCTTCACAATATTTGTTATATAAATTTTTGCTGTTAAGTCAATAATAAGAGAGTAATATAAATCTTTTATTTTTGAGATTAAAAATTAAAAATTTAAATTACTCCCTTATTATTAACTAAACAGCAAAAATTTATATAACAAATATTGTTAAGAATAAGAAAACAAATCTTTTATCTAAATGCATCTTTTTGTTTGGATAAATATTTGGAGAGTTATGGCATAAAAACCCAAAAAATTACAAATTTAAATTACTCCCTTATTATTGACTTGACAGTAAAAACTTATATTACAAATATTGTTAAGAATAAGAAGACAAATCTTTTATCTAAATGCATTTTTTTGTTTGGATAAATATTTGGAGAGTTATGGCATAAAAACCCAAAAAATTACAAATTTAAATTACTCCCTTATTATTGACTTGACAGTAAAAACTTATATTACAAATATTGTTAAGAATAAGAAGACAATTTTTTTTATCTAAATGCATTTTTTTGATTGGATAAATTTTTGGAGAGTTATGGCGATAGAAACCAGAACTTATTATCACCGGTTCAGGCTATCAGATTTTACTATTGCTTCTTTCTTTTCTGGAAACTGACAGCGTACCGGCAGCCGACGATTTGTGTACCGAGAGTATATAAACTCGCGTACCGGAACCGTTATACGTATCACACTTTTAATACCGCTGGTTTAGACCATCAGATTTTTCGGTAGAGCATATGTCATAAATATTTCATTTTAATGTAATCAATAAAAATTGATGTAGAACACAGTAATATAATACATTTTTTACGTGTAAACACATTGAAATGTTGAGATCCCTCTTTACATGAAACCCATTTAAAAATATCAATGAATCACAAATTACATTATCAAATATTAAAATTGTTGTTTCATTTTTTTTTAAAACCATTTTTGTTTAGAATATTTAATTATAAACACCGAACAGCAAGGTACAAACAATTCAGACACAGAGAGAAAGAGAGAGAGTTTTAGAGAAGAAACAAAGATATCAATGTGTGTGTATGTATGAGAATAAATGATGATGTTTAGGGGAAGCTAAATAAGCCATGCAGTACACTACTATTTTATCCTGAAAAAAAATAAAGCTTAGTTTACACTGAAAGAGAATAAAGTCACCACAAGACGTAGATTAACACTTATAAACCTTAAAACTGATTAATGAAGTATAGAGAATCCCAAAATAAATGAAAACTCGTAAAATTATTAAGCGGCTTAAGACCTATTTAAGCCAATCCTCATAAATATAATTTTTAAAAGTACAGCCCCGGATTTAAGAGGTATAATTTATGAAATAAAATGTTGTAGAATATTTATTTCAGTAATTATATATGGTAAGTCCGATCCTGTTGTTAAAATAATGTTTATGACTAAAGCAGGCGCGCACCTAGGGCTTTTTCTTGGGGGGGGGGGCGAAAACAATTTTTTTAGAGGGGCGTAGATACAAACATATTTTTTGGGTTAACTGAAAATATATTTCTTGAAAGCGTGTTTTTGTGTGATTAGGGAGGGTCAAGCCCATGACCCCCCTCTTGGGCTAGAGTAAGGCGTATTTAACTCATAAATAGAAAGCGAATAATCTAGGTTTTAATACTTTTTAATCCTGTTAAATTAAAAAGAACAAGGTTTTTTTTCCATAAAGTAGAATTAAAACGTATTATGACTTAACTTACAGACACTGTATTGTAACAGGCTGGCCAATAGTGACATCACTGCCATTAAGAGTCCCAATATATATTAGTTTTAAATGGAAAATGAGATCTTTGTAGAAAGAGTAAATTTTTTGGAATAGTTTGACATAAATTTACTGTTTCTGCAAAAATTATCTTATTTTTCCATTTGAATTTCTAATATTTCCAATATTAATGTGCACTCCTAATGGTGACACTGTCACCATTGGCTAGTGGTTCCCAAACTTTTTTAGTTCCCGGCGCCCTTAATGTATCAGTATTTTTCCGCGGCGTCCCAAATCAAAACATTGGTCTAACTAACGCAGTTGGAGGAATGCTGGAACGTTTTCGTGGCGCCCCTGTAGCCCAGCCACGGCGCCCCAGAGTGCCGCGGCGCACAGTTTAGGAATCACTGGGCTAGTTACTATACAGTGTCTGTAGGTTAAGTCTTAATACGTTTTAATTCTACTTAACTGAAAAAAAACCTTTTTTTAATTTAATAGGATTAACAACTAGATTATCGGCATTCTGTTTATGAGTTAAATATGTCTTAATCCCCTTAATCGTTTTACGAGTTTCCATTTATGTTTCAGTACATACAAGTTCATACAGGTTGAATTTACAATACCCAAAGCACAACTTTTTTATTATAGGAGATAGGGTATAACTTTAAATTTGAAAGTTGCTTAATACTACATGATCTATAATAGTCTACATTTAGAAAAACAATTCACTATCAAATACGGGAGATATTCGATTATCTTTGAAAATTTTAAATGGGACACCTATACAGGCTG
This sequence comes from Liopterus haemorrhoidalis, assembly GCA_963971575.1. NCBI lineage: Eukaryota > Metazoa > Arthropoda > Insecta > Coleoptera > Dytiscidae > Liopterus > Liopterus haemorrhoidalis. Next base: position 43,860,762 of record OZ020619.1, read on the forward strand.
TAACAATGAAGCCAACCAGCGCCAATATTACCTTTATTATTATAGCTACAAAAAAATACTATAAAACAAAGTTGTAGGAGACCAAGGGAGACATCTGCTTAAAGAAGAAAATATTTTTTTAAACCAGTGGTTCTCAAGTTATAGCACAAAGTTATATTTTTTCAAATGGGATTATATATATTTTTTATACCTATTCAATAGCGTATTTTTTTCTGAATTCAATCATGTATTAGTTTAATATCCTTACTTAATGAAAATATTGAAAAAAATGTGCTTGAAATTTATTTTCTTATTTTTAATATTAACTAGTGCACCCGTTGCCAACTGTGTTGGCAAACACATCATTACCTTAATGTGGAACTTGCTCGATACCTCAGACTTTTTTTTCTAGCCATACGCATTACTTCATCCAATTCACATTGAATCAACGCCCATTATTAAAAACTGGACAAATAATGAGTATTATTCCGAATTATTTATTCATTAACTTTTTAAGATGGTAAAACGATTCATTTTCACTCAGTGTAACATTTATAATGTTAAAACTAAAAATGATTTGTCACGTTAAATTTAAAATATATTTATTAAAATAATATAAATTTCTTATATATTATAAAAATACGCACACGGATTAATACACACACGGAAAAAAACGCACGTGAAAAAAAAAACACACGGAAAAAAGAGTACTTACACTATTTCTCAAATCAGTTTGAAATAAATCGTGAGAAACTATTACGTAGTAAAATTTAATTGTTTGCCCGCTTTAATATATTGCGTTCACATTTGTAATGTCAAACCAGATCTGTTTATTTTGGTTATTTTTATAGTGTAATACTGACATTTAAATGTAAATTTGTCATTTCAAAATATTCCTTACGTTGTAAAACCTAATTCAGATTTGTTGGTTATGATCCTTATAACTAAGATATCATTTATATTTATGACATATGTCAAATGGAATGACATTTTAAGAAAGTGAAATTTTTTACCATGTTTTAATAACAACATGACATACAATTTCAAAGGTGCAAACTATTGAATGTATCAATTTCTAATTTTTACCAAAATATTTTAAATATTTCGAACCAATTTTCAATTTACACAAATAAGTTGTCTCCTAGTGGCGCTGATATGAATGACCAAACTCGGTCGGTAATTCTTGGTAAAAATTACAATTTTTTTGAGTGTACAGAACAAGTTTGAGTGTACAGAACGTGCTTGGAGTACTCGGGGCGTCAAATCGAATGTACCCAAGGAGTATTTAACAATTATTGTTTTTTTAACGTTCATCTATCACTCTTGTTTTTCATTCATAGTTTACTGCATATTAATATTTAAAAAAAAAAACAATCGAATTTTTTTCTTTATTTTTTATATAAGGATATTAAACATGGTTGAATTCAGAAAAAAATATGTTATCGAATAGGTATAAAAAATATGTACCATTTGTTTAAAAAGAAATTACATAAGGGTTGGCTGTGGAAAAATAAAATAATGTGTATTGCAAACTTTAGCTGTCAATTAATTAACTGTCATCACTGTTGTTGTCATAAGTTTCTATTGAAAATTAATAGAAATCAATTGTTATATAAAGCTTGCAATAGACATTATTTTATTTTTCTACGGCCAACCCTTATGTAATTTATTTTTGAACTAATGGTATAATCCTATTTGAAAAAACTCTGTACTTTAACTTGAGAACCACTGGTTTAAAAAATTATTTTCTTCAAACAGATGTCCCTCTTGGTCTCCTACAACTTTGTTCCATAGTATTTTTTTGTAACTATAATAATAAAACTAATATTAACAGTGGTCAGTTTCGCTGGTACATCTTGTATTTAATTTGAAAGGCAAATAAGTAAGGTATGCCACACAAATGTCATTTTGATGTAAAATAAAGGTTTAATTCTCTTTGAAATAAGCGAAAAATAAGTGTGTTCCCATTTAAAAGAAGAAAGTTGAACAAAGTACTTTGAGAACCATCGGCAGAAACAAAAAATTGTTTCGCTCGTTGATATTATTTTATAAAATGACAATTGTTGTCTAGTTTAACCAACCTCGTAGCTCTTATAGTTCTCGATATTGCAATAATCAAGAAATTAAAATGAACACCTTTTATAGGTGGTGTAGCATATAGATTTTGGGACGGTTTGACAGCTTTCTATAGCACCACACACCTGGATAAAAAATTGGCTACCAAATCGAAAACTTCTTTACTTTTCTGTATTCTCTTTCAGTGTAAACCCACCCTTTAGCTGTCGTCATAACGTTCCATTTTATCCCAAGTTTGTTGTTATCTTTTCCAAGTTTTTATGAACACGGGTTTTCATGAATCCCAACTTATGAAACTCGTTGAAAAAAGTTTTCAGTAACTTTTTTCCTCTGAAAAAATTACTGTGATTATGAAAACTGTTTTATTAATTAAAGATATAATTTTCAACGCAAAATATTAAACAAAAAAGTTTATTATATAATGTTGTTTATTATTTAAAAAGAAAAAAATTTAGTGAATAAATTAAAATTGTTTCAGTATAGGCAGTGATGGGATTCACCCGGTTCGCTCGAACCGTTTGTTAAGAAATTTTAGGTTCGGCGAACCTCTTGTTAAAATACTTTGGATACAGGGAATGACCATAGCCGTCAGTTCAGCAGAAGCTGAAAGAGGCTTTAGCCTTTTGAATAATATATGCACAGAAAAACGAAACAGACTGATCGTTTCAAATATAAGTAATATAATGGTTATTAATTTGAATGGTTTACCTTTAATAGATTGGGATCCCAGTACCGATAGTGCTAAATTGGTTAAGAAGCAACCACAGTTCGGATGATTCGTGTAAAAACAAAAACGGAAGTAGAAGTGACTGAAAACCATAGGGCTATTTGGCAATATTTAAAATAATTACATATCTTAGGCCCGGTCTTTCCACCTTCAGTTAAAGTTCCAGGTAACTATCTGACAGATAAGGTTATTTGTAACTTCATCTGCTGAATAAATGTCAATACCAGTCAGTGAATCCAATACGTCAGTCTCATTATACGTTAGATAACTATCCGATAGATACATTTGTATAGAAAGAAGGGATGACATTTACTCAGCAGATGAAGTTACAAATAACCTTATCTGTCAGAGAGTTACCTGGAACTTTATCTGAAGGTCGAAAAACCGGGCCTTAATGTTTAATTTAAATAAATATACTATTTTGAATTTTGTGAAAATTTTGTATTTTTTAACAAATGCGAACCGGTTGTTGAGCAAATTAAACCCCATCACTGATCGTAGGTCTTATAAATTTTCAATGCCTAGGTGGTGCATAAGACATTTTTTTTCTAGATCTTCGGAGGTATTAAAACCACACCAGCATTTTGATTGGTCCTATTACTTAATAAAAAGGTATTTTTAAGTAATGTTTCAAATTAATTGAACATGCCACTTCGTTATAATTTTTCATGTGCCGCAACTATAACATAACAAGAGGGTACGATACTATACCATTTATTTGATACTAGGTTTGTTCGTAGAGCCATTTTTAACGGTTTATTTTCGTCAGACGAATGCGCAGAGTTCAAAGGAGTGCGTTAAAATAATTCTGCGCTTTCGACGATAATAAGCTGTCAGAAATGGTTCTACGAACAGAACTACTAGAAGCATACTCGCTTTGGTGTCATAAATAGTTGATGTGAAGTGTGATTTTTCACAAATTGCAGGGTTTCGCAGGTATATAATAAGTAAGCCGCTGAGCTGAGCGTGTAAGACAAATTTTGCTTTGTAGTAATCACGGAAAAATGAACGATATTTTAAAAATAATTTATCGTCTGTTAAGAGCTTGAAAAATAAATTTTATGTTAAAATATTTGTTTATGTTAATTTTAATTCGAATACCTAATACCATTATTTAGGTTTCTAAATATGTGTAGTATTATTTTTATCTAGCAAGGTTCATTAGGATTTTGAAAATTGCGCCTATGGCTTCTATTGGTTGCTTAAATCATTAGCCCCGCCCTCTGATTTCGTATACATCAAACAGAATTAAATTATAATTTCAACACTTCCCACTGGTTATTAAATTTACGCTTTTAAAAATTAAATGTAACATTTACCAAAATATAAATTGAATTTTGACAAAATAATTTAAACAAATGCAAAAAAAAAAACAAAAAAATTAAAATTAACAGGATTCGAACCCTAGTTTGCAAGTTACCTGCTTGACAAATTAGAAAACCAATGACTAAACGCACATAGCTATTGGTTGTTTAAAGTCATATGCTCCGCCCTTCTGGTTTCGTATACATGACACATAGAATGAAAATATAATTCCAACTGCTTATTAAATTTACGCTCTTAAAAATTTAATGCAACATTTGCCAAATTATAACTAAAATTTTGACAAAATAATTTAAACAAAATAAAAATGAAAAAAAAAACAAATATTGTCTCCTGTGCCCGGGAACGAACCCTAGTTTGCTACGTAGCAAGCGAGCAAACTAACCATTAGATCAGGATACGCCTTCTAATATAATATGTTACATAACTATAACTTTTGTACATCGTCAACAAAAAAACACAAAAAATGCGTTATTTTCCGAAAACATAATCTGATCAAAAATTCCTGTTGTACTATTCCGGTTCACACCAATGTACATTACTTAGAAATTTTCAGATTTTTAGTTTAAACCATCTGGGCTTGATACAACTATATAGCTCAAAATCTTTCCAGAAAAATTACCAAAACGTTGGTTAAAATCGCATTAAAATTTTATAAAACTGGTCTTTTATACAAAATATTAAAATAATATAAGAATCATTAATTTTCATACAAAAATAATAGAAGGAAGTATTGATTTGCAGTTATTTTGGACACAAAAATTAGTTTTAATTAGGAGAACTTGCTCACGTGACAATAATTTGAATCATTAATTTGTTTCTTTTTGAGTTAATTAAAAAAATACCGTTATTCATTTATATAACTTAATAATTTTATTAAACTCTATTTTGTCCTTTTTATTAAATAAAAAACGTCAACGAAAATTTAAAGAGCTAATTGAAAGAATCAACACATTTTTTAAAATTAAATTTGCTTAAAAAAGATATTTTTAAACACATTTTTCAATTTTACTTTTTTCAATCGCTAACTTTTTCTGTACTATTTTATTACTATGTACACTATACACATTCTGAATTGTATATTTTACCACCTTTTTTTATTATACAGAGCGTTTTAAAATGATAACATCACGTGACTAACGTACTTATTCTTATTAAATAATTTAGTAGGGAAATTAGTGTTACTGTAATCAATCTTCAGTGACTAGGTTAATTTTGATGCTCTTTTGCCCAATGTAAAAGATTTAAACGTTGTTTTTCCGAGAGTAGTGGCTTCCTTTGCGCTCGGCATCCTCGAAGTCCAAAACTCTAGAGCCTTTTTGAGGCAGGACTACGTATAACTCCGCGGAGAGTATTTTTTTTTCTTGTGAACTTTTGACAATTTCGCAGTTTTCCTCGATAATTTTGAGTGCAAATCGACTGTGCGTGGTATCGTTTTAAAGCTCTCGGCAAGATCTATTCAAATATATGAAGGACGTTTCGTAACGGTTTTAATGAATATTTTAAAAATTGTTTTCTTATGAACCAGTGAATACTTTTGACAATATCCTACTAATATTGACACTCCTATTCTATAGCAACAGCCTTTTTTATATTTAATTATACATATATATATATATATATATATATATATATATATATATATATATATATATATATATATATATATATATATTTTATAAATACGTATATAATTAACTGCATTGGCCAAAAATCGTATTACATAGGTTTTATTGAGATTAGTAAAGGGCGTACCACACTAGAACGCTATCCATGTTTTACTTTTGTAGCTTTTTTCAAGATTCACGTCTTTAGGTTTTGACTTAACACAGTACTTCAATATTATTTAAGACTTGGAAATTGTTTTGTTTGTGCATGCGTACATTTTGTTATGACAGTTGACAGTTTTACTTTGAAAAGTTTATTTGGTTTTACCAAATTACTTGTAATTCCAAAGTCTTTTTTTAAAATATTGTATTCGAAAATAACAATTATACAACAAACGAACCTCAACGTAATTAAAAGACAAAGACGCAACAGCTGAGAGCGAGAAAAAACCAGGTGGCGCACGCGCTTTAAAAAAAACTGGTTAGAAAAACAGAGGAATTGAATCATGTTCCATTGGCCTAGTCTTTAAAACCTAGGTTTTTTTCATACTATCACACACAAATGACTTCGATTAAAATGCCAAAACTTTAATTTTCCAAGTCTAGATGTTAGTATTATGTGTGATAAGGTCTTTAAATAAATAAGAATGTTTCCTAATGGCCGTAGAAAAAAATCTATTATTTCAGAAATAAGGAAAATTCGACGAATATATCACCTTTTCAGTGGCTCAATGGTTGGATATCGCTTTGTAGTCTTTCAAAAATGTGAAAAAAATTAGTTTTATTTTTAATGTATGTTATAGGAAATATATAGGTATAAATATATATGACCTTAAAAATAATATGTGGATTTTTTTAATTATTGTGTATAAAATTTTATTTTTAAAACAGTCATTGAAGATATGTACCCATGGATACACCACTGGTAAAGTATCATACCCTCATATTATATTATAGTTGCGGCAAATAAAAAATTAAAACGAAGTGGCACATTCACATAATTTAAAACACCCTGTATCATAATCTCCAGAGTCTTTATTCTTATAAATTTGCATAAAAATCTTAATTTTTCAACTTTCTTGTATAAATTCGTGCTCTATAGCGTAATATTGTTGAAGATTCTAATGAATTTACATTATTTATGAAAACATCATAAATGCATAGCGCTCCGGTTCATAACAACTAAATACTCCAGGGAACTGGAACGTATGACGACAAACCATAGACGTACAAATACATAGAGGCATAAATGTAACTGATTTGTTATAAGACACTAGAGAGAATTATTAATGATCATCAAGTGAATTAACTTAAAAAAAATAACTTAAATACAGGTTTATTTGAAATTATATTAAACTTATAATATATGGCAAAAGATCAGTTAGAAGGAGTATAATTTTTGGATACGTAGCCAGAGAGATCCACTGGTCAAGCATATATTTCAAGCTACTATATCCAAAATTAGAGCTGTAGTAGCCTTTGACACGAAAACGACACTTAAAAATGCAAATTAGTTATCTCTCAAGTTACAGCTCTTTAATACGAGGGAAAATCTGAAAGTTTTGTCAAAAATGTTGAAAACAGATTTTTATTTAATTAAAAATTAATTCGCAGAACAAAACTACATAATTTTACGGTGAAATTTTATGTAATAGTAACAAAGGTACAAATAAAACAAAACTTTTATCTAATCTATATATATAAAACTGAAAATTTGTGTGTATGTCCGGAAATTCTAACCCACTTCCAGATATGGTACCGAGTTGAAATTTGGCATACAGGTAGGAAATTCCGTCAAGATAACGAGAAAAATCTAAAATCTCAAAAAAGTCCCATAAAAAACGAAAAATTAACAATTTTGTTTTTAATTATAGTAGACCATCAAATGTATGAAGCATTCAGAGAGAACGCGGGAATTTCGTTTCGATAGTTTTTTGGATAACTATAGTTACTTCGTAGAATCTTCAGCCAATATCGTTCGTTCGGCGAATCATCAATACTTTGCTATAGCCATTAAGATTTATTTATTCAGTTATTTCGTAAATTTTATGGCTAGAATTATATAAAAAACAAATATCCTGACACTCATTAAATTTAATAATGCCCAGCTCAAACATCTTGACCTAAAAACATGAAATTCGGGGAGTATATTCCTTCCTTAACGTAGCACCTATTATGAAGGGATTTTTCGAAACTCAACCTTTAAGGGGTGAAATGCAATTTGATGGATTATTTAATATCTCTTAGGGCTGATGAGATTTCGAAGGTTTTTGCTTACAAAGGTTACATATACAAATGTATAAAAACATAATTCAGAATTTTGGCCTAATCAACCTCTAAAGAGGTAAATCTACATGCTGAGTGAATTATAGAACACGTATTTTTTGTTGAGTTATAACATTCCTTTTTGGACATTAGGTGTCTTAGCGTAAATATTTAGCAAGTGTTTTGATTTTTTTTTTAAATTTCGCCCCTAAAGAAGTAAATTGGTATTTTTAATTCGATAGAACATCCCCTGAACCTAGAAACATGAAATTTGGGGAATATATTCCTTCCATGACAGAAGTATCCACTAAGAAAAATTCTGTTACTAAGGGGCGAAAAGAGTTAAAATGTTTTTTCATGGATTCCTCAATATCTCTTAAAACAGATGAGATATAAACTTAGTTCTTGCTTACAAAGGTTACACAAATGTTTAAAAACAGTCAGGATTTTGCCCTAATCAACCCCTAAAGGGGTAATACTACATTCGAGATGAAGTATAGAACTCTTCGTATTTTTTGTTTGTTGAGTTATAATATTCCTTTTCGGCATATAGGTGTATTTTTTAAATATTTACAAGTGTTTTGACAGTTTTTTTAAAATTGTATCCGTAAAGGGATAAATTGACATTTTTCATTCGATAGAACGTCCCCTGAACCTAAAAACATGAAATTCGGGAAGTATATTTTTTCCATAACGTTAACACCCACTAAGAAGGGATTTTCAAAAATTCTGTCTTTAAGGGATAAAATGTTTTTTCACAGATTCATCAATATCTCTTAGGATATATGAAATATCGACCCTTAAAGGAGTAAATCTACATTCGTAAACTATAGAAACCTTCGTATATCCTGTGTTTGTTGAGTTATAACATATCTTTTTTGGCATATAGGTGTTTTTTTAAATCTTTAGAAAGTGTGGTAATTTTTATTCAACAAAACATCCCCATCACCTAGAAACATTAATTTCGGGGAGTATATTCTTTCCATAACGTTAATACCCACTAAGAAGGGATTTTTCAAAATTCTGTCTCTAAGAGATATCTACTTGATTCTTCCTTACAAAGGTTACACATACAAATGAAAACAATTCAGGATTTTGCCCTAGTCAACCCCTAAAGGGAAAAATCTAAATTCGGAGTGAATAGACCCTTTCGTATCTCCTGTGTTTGTTGAGTTATAACATTCCTTTTTAGCATATAGGTCTTTTTAAAATCTCTAAAAAGCGCTTTAATAATTATTTAAAATTTCACAAATTCAGGAAATAAAATTAAAATTAGGGGAACTTATTGGGCATTTATTTTATTTGTACCCTCAAAAAAAATTTTTTTTTCAAAATAATCTCCATTAACTCCAATAGGACTCAAACGTGCAAACTAAGTTTTCCATTCTTATTGCGATATCTTTATCACTCCCCTGTTTCCGAATTTTTAACTTCTTTCCAAGGATGTTTTTAGTCTGGAGAATAAATAAAAATCTTGCTCAATAAGGATATATGGATGTTGAGCCAATAATTTTGAGCAAAAAATCGTTTGTTGGGCAATCGTATGTTCCAGAGCATTGTCATGCTGGAGCAAAATACAGTGATTGATTGTAACTATTTCAACCGCACTGTACGCAGCAAAACAATAATATAAGACGGGTTGAAACTGACACAATATTATTATTATGCCTTTAATATTATAGTAATAAATAAGTGTTTGACAAATCTTTCAGAGTGACTTTCGTATGAACAGCCAAATACCTGTACTCATCAATAGATCAAAAGTTTGGACATGTTTAAAAAAAATATATTTACTTGATTTAATATTCAATAATTCTCCCTATTTCATATCTTGATGATCAATTACAAGTTTATACCTCCTATATATTCATACCTTCATCCCTTATCATGCACCCAGTGCCCCTTGTATTGTTAGAGTCGTCTAAAATCAGTCACTTTTGAAGTAATATATTGGGTTTACTGTGATTGCAAAATCATATTTTTTGTAAATTCTACTTGCTTTGTTAAACGCAAGATTGGCTTACCCCTCCCGCAAAAATAGCCCACCCACCCCATATTTTATTCACCTTATATTGTTTTCCTTCTTTTCGTTTTATGGCGCCTTTTATTTGAACGAAATAATTTATAATCTTGTCAATAGATGGTACCACCTTTGCGGGTCACGTGTTGTTCATCAGTGTTACCATAAAATGAGGTTATATTCCAACCCCTGTGTGATTTCATTGATGTACACCCCTAATTTAATGATAATGGCTCGTTCAGCAAATTATATTAATTTTTAACGCCGTTATAATAATAATTATGGTGTGAATCTGCCATTAGATTACAAACTTTAGTGAATCTATCTTGTGAAATTATTAAATTTAAACCAAAATTTAATTTTGTACTCGATAACTTCACGGTTCGAATAGGTAAATATCATTTACAAAATTAACCTAAATTGTTCAAGACTTTAGTAAATTTAATTCAGATATTATACCTTGTGACTTGTGAGTCAGGCTTAGCAATATTGAGAAGTGACATTACCGTTGGCGGCGCTGTAATACAAGGCAATATGTTTACATTTTTATTTTATGAACATGTATTTATCGACGTTCTAACAAAAAATCAACACTAGAACATATGTAATAATTTCAAACAGTACTACAGTCGCGTAGTAGAATATTTGACCACCAGACTGCGTATTCGAGCGTGTCAGTTCACAATAATTTCAACATCTAAGTGGTAACAAGTAAATGGAACATTGTTAATATTGGTATTCCGCGGTACACCGGTTAAAAACCACCGAGTTACAGAGTTAAAAAACTAAACTTGTTGGAACAGAGGTCAAAAAGCGAGCTTGGCCTAGAAAAATGAGACGAATCGAATCCCTAACTGTATATAATGATTGTTTAAAAAGTGATTCGCTTTAAGTACAAGCTCTGGAACCATTGGGTTCCTACAAGCGCAGTATTTCTGTATTTCCTACGAGGTGTGTAAATTAAGTAACCGGACTGGCAACATAGCGTTTAATCTGGCAACATTTGGGACGCGGGAGAGGCGGCAGGTGAACATGTGATACGCCTTCAATACGAGTTTGAACTCGCTAGAGTAATTTTGTTGTCCGTAGCGATTTTTTTCGTGAAACAGTTTTTTCTAGTGCGTTCTAAAAATGAGTGACATTCATTTCAAGCAACGGTGTGCTATCAGGTTTTGCCCATTATCTGGAACGTGTCATTACTGGTGACGAGACTTGAGTGCTAGTAGTATAACTACGTCATAACTGTGACACTTTGACCTTGAGAAGTGCGGTTGGCTTTGTTTATCTGAGACGTGTCGATTTTCGTTGAAACCAGATGTAAAAAGATGTGATTTTTGGAGACTTGATCTGATTAGTTATATAAAAGCGATATATATGTTTATAAAAGAAACATTGTTAAAATGTAGTTTGTTAAATGTCAAGATAAACATAGCCAACCGCATTTCTCAAGGTTAAAGTGTCACAGATATGACGTAGTTATACTACTGGTGTTTGAGTACGAACCGGAAACCAAGCGCCAGAGCATGGAATGGCACACTTCAAGCTCTCCAAGGCTCAAAAAAGCAAGAATGAGCAAGTCGGAGATCAAATACATGCTGATTTGCACATTCATGTGACTCCTCAGCCTCCTTATTCGCCTGACTTAAGTCTTTGTGACTTTTTCCTCTTCCCAAGATTGAAAAATCACCTCAAGGGACATCATTTTGGAACACTCGATAACATTGAAACTTCTGTAACCGAACAACTGAAAGCTATTCCAGTTTCCGAGTTCCAGCACTGCTATGAGGATTGGAAGAACCGTCTCCAGCGCTGTGTGGCTTCCCAATGAAGTTATTTTGAGGGAGACAATATTGAATTGTAATTCTATCCGAATAATTTTTTTTTAAAATCATTTCGGTTACTTAATTTACACACGTTGTATGTTATTATGTAAAGAAAATTAAAATATCTTTAAGCATTTTGCGGAATTTTACTTTGTGACAGTATTTATGTAAAACTAGGTACATTTACAAAAAAAAAACGTACTTAACAATGTACATTAAACTCTTTTTGGATGTTTTTGTTAAGATATATTTTAATAACCTTATAAAAACTCTAACAAAACATCGAACGCTCTAATAAAATAAGTTAATTAGAAAATATTTTATGAAATACAACAAAAATAAGTACTTTTTTATTTAAAAAATAGTACTGTTATTCAGATTTATCCTCATCAACTTTTTTACATGAATGAAGAAATTTTTGCTATAAAATGCATGTTCCAATCAAAATAATTTCAAAGTAAGCAAGAATATTTTTATCACTGGAACTGTTTTTTGTCAGTCAACACTATACTGAGAAATCAATTAGGAATTTAGGGGGGGGGGTAAATTCTGACATGAATTAGCTAATGAGATACTTAAAAAGTTCGGTGCAATGTATCTCACAGATAAATTTAACCTGACATATTGAGACTGCTTTGTTAGCGAAGATTGATCCTAGTTCTTATTGTCTCATAAGTAACCGATTTACCATAGAGCCACGACTTACGATTAGTGCTAAACATTACTAAAACCTATATTTTGTATTCACAGTAAACCCAATATATATTATTAAATAATTTTCAGGGAAAAATACCACTTATCAATATGAAAATCGAAACTAATCAAAGTTGTTTACAAAAATTAAGTTGGAAACAACCAATACCTAAAATAAGCGCACCCAAAAAAAGGGTATTAAATTACTAAGGGCCGGTTTCTGAAAGCTTAGTAGACTATAAGCAAATTGTCAACTACGGTCACTATATAACAATCCCATAAGTAACCATAGCAATCATTTTCTAACTATTTGGTTATAGTTAACTAAGCTTTCAGAAACCGGCCCTTAGTTATTGAGGACGCATTTAAAGAACACGTTAATCATAAAATTACTGTAAAGGCTTACATCCAAACCTATTTTATAATTGATTATTTGTTTATACAATTATTAAACAGATTTGAATGTATTTACAGAAATTTTGAGATTAAATGCGTCTCACATTTTAAGATTAAATGCGTCTCCTCAGTAACTAAATAAATTGACTTAACACCCTTTTCTTTGTTATCACAGATATACAGGGTGGTTCAGGACAATTTTGCCAAACACAAAAGGCATGTTCTTTGAACAATTTTAAATAAATAACTTTATATCAACACAGCTTCGTTTCAACAAAATTAAAAAGTTATTGCTTGCTAAAAAAAATTGCAACCGCAATTATTTCGATTGTTGAATCGAAGGGAACCACACGTGTGGCCACCTTGGTCCCCAAACTTAACCCTTTGAGTCCCAGTGGGACATATATGTCCCAGACAACTGTTGAACATGATCAGAGGGAAATAAATGCAGTATAAATTTGTTCAATCTTTGTCCCAGTGGTAATGTGGTATCGTATTAGCTATCCCTTCCAAAAATTGGCGAGGTTGATCTATCAGGTCAACTAATAGGGATATTTGGCATAAACCGAAGAAGTAGTATAGTATTTCCAAAATAAAATGGCCACCCTTAAGAAATCTAAAAAAAAATTAAAATATTATAATTACAACTTAATTATAGTTGAAGGTAATGGGATTCGGACCAGTCAGAAAATAAAAACAAATTTATTAACTTCGCTAACGTTTCGATTTTATTTAAATCTTCATCAGAGCTTAGTTAATAGTCACGATATAAAATAAAAGTTTTAAAATTAATAACGAACACATCATATTGTCCGGTTATTGAACTCTGAACTCGAAGTTAATAAATTTGTTTTTATTTTCTGACTGGTCCGAATCCCATTACCTTCAACTATAATTACTAACTTACGGACGTAACTCATCTAATCAAGATTACAACTTAATTTAGATGTCTAAATGGGACTTCAATGGGTCTTTAGGGATACCCGAGTTAAAACATTTAACTCATTCTTTAGCAACCGGAGTTAAAATAGTTAACTTTTTAATTTTCTCGAATCAAATGTTGGTACAAGGTAGTCGGCAAATCAGTGCAGTTGCGTCACTGGAAACGTCACATGTTTTTGTTTCGTCATATTTAGTACGTTTACAGTAATCCATTTAACCAATATAATATTCGTACGCTGCCACTTGTATCGTAATGAAATGAAAATATAAGAATAAGAACCGAATAGAAACATATAAACTATTATAAATATTATAAAAATTATTATAAAAAGGGCTGATGTGATCCAAAAATATGATCAAAGAAAAGAAAATAGAAATACGTTGAATTTAACCTAAAAAGCTATGCACTACACACAATATCAAATTGAGATCTATAAAATAAGAATTCATCAGGTGATTGCAAAAATTCCTGCCCGTGTAATAATGACTGTATCCGTGATTTGGTGAATAGTAATCCACGGATTTCGACTGAAGAGATTGCTGAGAAGTTAAATGTTAACAAATCGACAGCATTTCGCCATTTAAAAAAAACTTGGCTATACTTCGAAACTCGATATATGGGTTCCGAACATTTTGACAGAACGGAACAAACTGAAACGTTTTTCCACTGCCGTTTCTCTCCTTGCCCGTCAACAACATGAACCTTTCTTGGATCGAGTAATAACTGGAGATGAAAAATGGATTATGTATCACAACATAAAAAGAAAAAGAAGCTGGAAACATGGGAGTGAACGAGCAGAATCTTTGGCAAAAGCTGAATTGCATTTAATGAAAGTGTTGTTATGTGTCTGGTGGGATTGCAGAGGAATACTTTATTTCGAGCTTCTTCCACGTGACAAAACAATAACTGCGGAGAAGTACTGTGAACAACTCATTCAACACAATGTGGAAATCCAAGCAAAACGTCCAAGTTTGGTAAATCGAAAAGGCATCATCTTTCACCACAACAACGCTAGACCACATGTCGCTCAACAGACATTGCAAAAACTTAGGGAGTTAAAATGGGAAATCCTCCAGCACCCGCCGTATTCCCCTGACCTTGCCCCTTCAGATATTTATCTGTTTCGTTCTCTTCAAAATAATTTGAATGGCAAAAAAATTGTTTCTGTGGAAGAAGTCAAAAACTACCTTACTACTTTCTTTAAAGATAAACCACCCAGTTTCTACAAAGAAGGAATTCAAAAACGTTGGGAGACAGTTATAGAAAATGATGGGGAGTGCATTATTGATTCATAAAAATGTTTTTCCACGAAAATATGTTTTATTTAATTTTATTTCAAATCCGGCACGAATTTTTAATCACCTGATATATAACTTAACACAAAACTGCTAAATAAACAACAAACTAAATAAAAAAGGTTTTTAGAAATTACTATAAGTTAGAAATATGAACACAAGTATCAAAACAAATTAGAACATATTATAAAAGGTCAAATGTAAACATAGTTTTATTTAGCTATACCAATACAAATGTCGCTATATTAAATAAACACTTTTAAAATTTATAAATCTTCAAAATGACTATCGAACACAAAATAAATATGACTTACCTTTTGAAGTCATATTGTTTTATTAAAATAAAAGAGTGAAGAGCAATATTAGTCTATAATTCATATGCAAAAAACATCGATTTAGTTATTTTTTTGCGACACTAAATTTGTCATTGAAGTTATGACGCAAAATGACCAACTGGGTTGATTGAACGACTGACCTATATAACGTTTTTGTTGAAAATTGTTTAAGGAATGCCTTTTAAATTTGACAGAATCCACCTGAACTACCCTGTATATGGGTGAGAAAGAAATAATATTATTTCTTTACAATGAATTTTAAATTCGGTCGTGTGTACTTGGACGGGCTTTAAAATTCAAGTATTAATTCAAGTATTAGTTGACCCTGTTGGTGCTGATGATGTTTAGCTTAATAATTTCGACATTTCACTATTTTTCATGTGGTACTTTTTTCCAGAAAATTCTTTATTTAAAACTCGTGACTTCGTAGTTTTTGGTTAAACATCGTTTAACATTAATTTCACTTGATTTTAGTTGTTTTAATATCGTTGGTCGTTATATTTTCGGGGTTAGGGTATTGTCTAACCTGTACATTTCATGCCCTGGTGGATGACACCGTAGAGTAGACTTCCGCAATGGTCGCAGAACGTCGGTGAAGAGTACGTGTGCACCTTGAAGTTATGTCTTGTCCGGGTATCCTGCATGCATCACCCAACAATAACACCACCAACACCACTCTGTGCACCATAATTTCGGACAATTTACATTCGAATATTTTAAAACATTCGGATTATTTTCGGTGTTTCCAACAGTTTTACATTCGGATTATTGACATTCGGACTTTTGCGGTGTACTTGCGGGTCAATTTACACAAGTTTATAACAATATTAAAGTTCTAAATTCATATTACCCGCCATTAAAACACTCTAGAGGCAATGTTTGAACTATTCAAGGTCACAAAAACGCGCCAAATTTAAATGTAAATACTTAAAATCGTATAAAAATTGTTTTATTGTTATTTTACAGCAAGAACAGCGTTTTAGTATCACTTTTTGAGTTATTTAAGCTACATTAACGCACCAATTTTAAATTTAAATACATCTAGAAATCATATATGACATGATTTAATATTTCCACTGTTTCGTACTAATACCAGAGCAATAATATCACTACTTGTAGTGATTAAGGCTACAGCAATGTGCACAGATTCAAATTCGAAGGTTTTAATCCATATAACTGAGAAGTGACATTACCGGTGACGGTGCTGTAATCGAAGAAAATTTGACTGACAACAGTAGTTCTTGGCCGTCAATTTGCTTATAGCAAACAGGTAAATTTAAGCACAATACGTTTTTATTTTATTAAAATGGTAAGTAAAGTAAACATTTTCAATATTTTTGACAGAATTTTTGACAGAATAGAATCTTTTGAACTTAATATTAACTTTTCCTCCATTTTTCTTAGGAAAAGAAAAAAAACTAAGATACCAATCAAAAATTCAACACTAAAATATACGTAATAAGTTTAAACTGTACTGGAGTATTTCGTAGAATAATTTGGCCACCAGTTAGCGTATTCGAGCGTGAGCTAATGAGTGACTACCATCGTTCTTATTTTCTCGCGCAAATTTTACTAATTTTTTTTATTGTTATTTTGTTTATTGAGCAACTTTAGGGTGGGGAGTATAAAAAATATATTTAAAGCGCCCTCTCATATGTATTTTTTGAAATATGGTATTTTCTGTCGTTTTTTTTTTTAATTTAATCAAAAATGGTAAACCGTAGCTTGTAATGGAGATTATTTTTGAGATCTACCGCTCAAAATACATAAGTATACAAATTTTGAAGTAAAACAAAGAGAAAAAATTTTTGCCCAAAAATATGAAATTTTGATCAAGAATTTTTCAACTCCGATTTTAGCCAAAATATAGTTTTAAGATAATTTTGGGGTGAGGATTATGAGAAAAATATTTAAAAAATTCATGCTTTCCTAGTTTTTGAATTAGACCCTATTTGGGTCAGTTTTTTGCCCATAATTCCAAAACTTTTGCCCAAACTTCAAAATGGACCTAATTTTGTAGATCTATGACCAAAAATACATATTTATACCAATTTTCAATAAAATCGGAGATAAAAAATTTTTGCTCGAAAACTGAAAAAATCGTAAGGGGTACCCCTTACGATTTTTTCGATTTTTGGCCATTTTCAAAGGTTTTGTTTGACGATTCGTATTTATTGTAAAAGTTGGGTTATTAAGGCCCCAATTTTTTTTTAGACTAAACAATATACGAAGATTTCAAAAATTCAAACGGCAGTTCTTTATATTTTATTGTTCTTAAGTTAGAATTTTTTGAAACTACAAAAAAAAATTTGAAAAAATAAAAATTTCGCAAAAATTTTTTTGTTTCGGATTTTCTTCAAAATGATTCATAAGGCCCTTTAGGACCTCAGGAATTCAAAAATTTCAACCGCAGGTATTTATCTCATGTAGATTTTGAGATACGGTCTTTCGAAAATGAAATATTTACAAATTTTCAAAACTACACGGATCAAAAAGGCGTTAACTAAGGAGGGCCCTATTTTTTATCTAGGCAGAGAAAATTCTGTAGATTTCAAAAATTCAAACCGCAGGTCCCTATATTTTGTTATTCTTAAGATAGAAATTTTTTAAATTTCAAAGAAAATTAAAAATTTCACAAACAATTTTTTTGTTTGGGACTGTTTTATAATACGTCCTGAGGCCCTTTAGGACCTCGAGATTTCAAAAATTCTAACCGCAGGTCCCTATTTGATGTAGTTTTTGAGATACATTCTTTCGAAAATTTACAAATTTTCAAAAATACACGGCTGAAAAAGGAGTTAACTCAGGAGGGCTTCAATTTTTATTTAGGTAGATAAAAGTCTAAATTTCAAAAATTCAAACCTTAAGTTTTTATCTCTAATCGTTCAACAACAGAAACAATTCGCGAAAAATTGGACTTAATATTAATTGTATCCCCATACTTTTTAGAAAAAATTAAAAAACTAACTCTTTAAATCTTTAAATAACAGCCAAAACCATTACAATTTGTGCTGCTTTTATAGTTTTTCACAACTTCTGTAGACATTGTAACAAAAATTCAATACTATAATACTATATATAATATAAGTAATAAGTTAAAACTGTACTACTGTATTTAGTACAATCATTTGGCCACCAGTTAGCATATCCAAGCTTGTCACTTCTCAATAGGGGAAGTATTTTAAGATCGCAGCGCTATTTCGGCATACTTGGAACCTTCAAAATAGACATTCGTTACATATAAACAACGTGAATTTTAATGTTTACTGGTGGTTTTTGTAATTTTGCTACAATATTAATACTTGTTTTTATGCAATTATATTTTTATGCAAACATTTTTTATACAAAAAGGGGGATAGAATGTCTATTTATGTAGTTCCTAAAATCCCACCAGATGTCATATCGCTTAGCAATTTTTCCCTATAAACTTTTTTATTATCCATTGTTACCAACCTGATATCTTCCCCACAAGATGGCAAACCATGTAACATATTCACAAAGAATTCTTCCTTTACAATTGATTTGAAACTATAGATTTATACATAAGTTAATGTTTAAATTTGTTTGACCTTGAGTAGTTCTTAAACTGCCACGAGAGGGCTAATTGGCGCTAAATTTAAATGTTAAAAACACACAATCATAGGTGGAGTCGGGAAGCAATCTCGGAGAAAAAGCCTAAACATTTCCTCTACCGGTCTGGAGTTAAACAGAGTGACCCGGAACACTCCGAGCTTGCTTCCTGAACCCAGCTCATATATAAACACAATTTTTTTATTATTTGGACAAGTTTACATATACTTGTAGGTCTTATTCAACATTTAAGGGTCTTTTTTTCAATATTTACTATTAATTTAATAGTTTTTTTGGTGTTTTGTTATAAACTTGTGCTTTTTTCTTGTGTGTATTTGTGAGCGCAAGGCACTAGTGCCATGAAGGGCACCTAGAGGCCATCTTCATAGCACAACCCCATGCATGTTCCCGAGAGTCCTAGGACTCCTACAACTATAGGTTTGGTTAGCACTAGGGTAATTTGGGTTGTCAAATAATCTTTAAAATAGTGACAGTTAAAAATTAGGAAATTTTTTATATAAATAAATAGTTTTATATAAATAATTAAAGTAAAACAATGTATTTGTTTATATTTGTGGTAAAGCGTTTCCTTTTTTGATTAGATTTAGCGTCATAAAAATAAAATAGAAAAAACCAGAGATAAAAGAATTTTTCACTCATTAATAATCACGTTTTACTAGACCTAGTTTTAATTTCTGCAGATCAATTGGTGTTCAATATTTTACGAAGGATTTGAGCAAACACTGATACCAATATATCAATTTTTAATTTTGTGTGAAAAATCAAGTTTTGAATGTTATAAACTGTTCACTTTTGTAAGAACACACTATGGTCTATTTCAAAGTAGAAAAAAGTAGATAGCGCTGCGAACCGAGTACGATTTACACTGATCAAATACAGTATAGCGGGAAATTTAAAATAAGTTACAACTAGGGCATGGGCGTAGTAACTGGGTTAGCAAGTGATTCTTTTTTTAAATATAAAAAAGGTTAATAAGATATTGAAATAAACAAGGCATATAATACACTTACGTTATTTATACGACATAAATTCAGTTTAATGGGAAATTTGAAAAAGTTAAAAAAATATTAATTTTAAAAATTATGAAATATTTATAAAAAGAGAGATTTGGCTAAAAGAGTTTAAACAAAGCAATAAAACAAACAATATATCTTCAGAGCTAAAGTTTCTTATTTAAATAATTATTGTAAATAAAAATTAAAAATATATGTATATATGAAGGTCTAAAAATTATATCAATAACTTCTTCTTTCGGCACAATCAACTGGGCTGTCTTTTGGCCTCACATTAGTCCTCTTTCTTGATCTGTTAATTGTCAACTGTCAAAAAATATTTATATGTCAGATAACCTAAATAATATATACCTGCGTAAAAACAAATTACATGGAGAATTTTCTCCATAAAATCTACGCCAAGAATATAAATAAAAGTCTAAATATGTAAATAATAACAAAATATATGAGAAAAATTAAATAATATAAATAATATATATTTCCAATGTACGACACTGAACATCTGTCAACTTGGACTAAAAACAATATTTTAACAGTGTAATAGGGATGACGATCTAAACCAATCCGAAGCAAGGACAAACAACTCCTATCTTCTTACACACATTTTTCTACTTTGAAATAGACCATAGTTTCAAAATTTAAAAATATTTTAAAAGTTATTTTTTTGATTATTGACGTATATTGTGGTGGCTATCGGTTATGTGCTGACCACAGCTAATTTTTACTTCCGTATAATACAAAGTCATTTTTGAAAAACGTTTTTTGTACCGACTTAAATAGTTTTAAAAAAAAATTGTGATATCTTTTATTTTTTCCGCATAGTGACATATTTTAGCTGTCTATAATGATTTGTTTCTGTTCTAGCAAAGCGCTGATTTATACGGTTCGAACCGGTAATAAAAACCCAAGTACCAATCCTAAGACAAATAGGATTTTTAGTAGGACATAAGAGCTCCCAAAGGACATAGACAAAGTGAGTATATAAAACTTAAAAAAAAAGAAAAAGAATGCAAGACGATCTCTTTTAAAATGCGAATATTTAGGTTGATAAATTATAAAATAGATTCCTGACTCCTAAGTGGCGCACAGGGCAAGTTCTCTATTTCTCGACACTATATAGATACGAAATATGGCTTTGCAACCTAGGAATTATTTACCAGTGGATCTTGATGGAAAATGACTTTTCAGATTATTCAAGAAAGAATCTATTGAAATTACATAACCCATGGTAGCGCTCACAATCAATGTACAGTTAGATAGAAGTCTACATTGATATACCGAAGAGTTCAAGTGAAGATTAGCAGTAAAAGTGTAATTGTAATATTTATTAATTGCTGACCTGGGTAGCGTAGTGGTAACACACGTGCCCTGCGTTGCTAAGGTTTCGGGTTCGAATCCTGTTCAAGCATGAAGTTTGAAATATTAGAACTGTCCTGGCTAATTGCATTAGTAGCAAAGACCATTCACGTGAAATAAAAAATAAATGTTGAATAATTGTCAAATTATTATAGTATTATAAGGTCGCATTTAAAATGAATTACTGGCGACTGAATCCACCCTTGGTCTGATTTGCACAATATCAGAAGATCCAACGAGTGTTGAATTCCTGTTCCTATGCTTCTGATTCTAAAAATTTATAATTCTGGTTTTGTAAGGTGCCGATCGGTCGTACCGATCTTACCAGTGAACCAGATTATTCGAAAAGATCGAAGCGTTATTATATGCGTTCATACAGTCAGTTATACAGTGATACGGTCAGTCAGTGAATACATAGTCTGAGTCTGCACGGTGATATACCGAAGAGTGAAAAATATCTATGGTTTAAGTATAAGGACTACTGATTTTCATGCACGATAATGAGCACGCAAAGCTGCTAATGTAAGTTAAAAAAGTAAACGCTTTTTAATCCAACTTATTCAACCGATTTAAAATCCGAATATTTATTTTCCAAAATTAAAAATGAAGCTATACATCAATTTAAGGATATTTTAAAGGTCCAAAAAGCTGGTGATTTAATTTTTTTAAAGATACGTGCATTTATTTCTCGTCACTGGACCACTTGTTGTTAAAACTTACTTATCCATCGTGTACAGAATTAAATTTTAAAAATTAAATTCAAAAAAATTGTTGCTCAAAAGGGGCAACCTCTCACACCTCGCCCAAGTAGAGGTATTGGCTTCATAACAAGTTGCCCGCTTTCAGTTTCTATGTTCTATAACCTCATTGGCTAAAACTAATAATTATTAGCAGCACGTATTAAATTGCGTTCACAGCTCTAAAATTAGTGGACTATTCACTGTGCATTGTGTATGAGTTTAGTAGACAGTTTTAACTTTTAAGTCAACGTTTACAGCTATGAAAATTAATGCGTAACGAATTTTGTGACATCTATGTTTTTTCAAACCAACTACGATGGAATAAATGCAATTATATGATTTTACAAACCGCCATCGAAGGGGGTAGCCGGGGAAAATTCACGGGGCCCCCGGGTGTTTAGCGCCCCGAATTCGAGGCGTGGCCGTCACTCACTTGTATTTTGGAAGTGACGACCTTTTTTGCTCATCACTTGTATTTATGGAAGTGAGGACCTTTTTTTGGGCTCTTCACTTGTTTTTTGTAAGTCAGGACCTTTTTTTTAGATCATCAGTTGTATTTTCACCTGTATTATAATAAAAATTCCCGGATATAAAATTGATATATGATACATGATAAATCCAGTGGCGGCTCGTGACTTTTTGGGACTCAGAGCTGCAAATTATAATACAAGGATAGGTTTAGGTGTTTAACCACGACGTTTTATCATATAAGACTCTGTTAAATTGCCTCTTATAATTATAATTTTTGCTTTTTGCACTTTCTGAAATATTAAAATTTGGTGTGTGTCGCCCCAATTTTTTAATATCAATTTTTTCGTCTAACGTTCGTCTGTTAAATGGAATTTCCAATAATGATTTGACAGTATTCATTTTTTAAACCTATTGTTTTATAATCTAAAATACGAAACGTATTTGTTAAGCTAGGATACTTATATAAATTTAAAAGAAAAAGTTAGAAAATACTAATTATTAATACCTAAACAATAAATTTTGAGAGATAATATAGGTATAGCGATTTCAGTAACGACTTAAATAAATACATTCAATAATGTCATAGTACTGTGATCACTGTTATTGTGACGCTAACAGCATTCTAGCTCAGATCCCCACCAGTTTATCACTACTGCCCACACACCGCTACCCCTTTACAAGCCTACATTTGCACTTTCCTTGATGCTAGGATATAAGCAGCGCGACGTAGACTTATTCAAAGGAAACTTGTAAATATTTATGAAACAATAGCATTCAATGTTCAACATATATTTAAAAAAATTGATGTGAAGTGTGAATTTTCACACATTTCAGGGTTTTGCAGGTATTTAGTAAGTGAATGATGATTAATTGGGATGCCAAAACAAATTTAATGTTCAAATATTTTTTTATAAATTTTAATTCGAATGCCTAATACCATTATTTAAGTTTCTAAATATGTGCAGTATTTTTTTTTTACATAGCAAGGTTCATTAGAATTTTGAAAATTGCGCCTATGGGTTCTATTGGTTGCTTAAATCATTAGCCCCGCCCTCTGATTTCGTATACATCAAACAGAATTAAATTATAATTTCAACACTTCCCACTGGTTATTAAATTTACGCTTTTAAAACTTAAATGCAACATTTACCAAAATATAACTAGAATTTTGACAAAATAATTTAAACAAATGAAAACAGCAAAAAAAAAAAAACAAAAAAAAAAAAATTGACAGGATACGAACCCTAGTTTGCAAGTTACCTGCTTGACAAATTAGAAAACCAATGATTAAACGCACATAGCTATGAGCGGTGACGTATCAACTTGGTTACATAACGAATTAAATATTTAACATATTTTGGTTAAAAACACAAAAAATGCATTATTTTCCGAAAACATAATCTGATCAAAAATTCCTGTCGTACTATTCCGGTTCACACCAATATACATTACTTAGAATTTTTTCAGATTTTTAGTTTAAACCATCTGGGCTACAGGGTGTGGGACAAAAATTTTTTTGCACAATTTTGACAAAAATCGCGTCAAAATAATTTATTTTGCAAAAATAAAATTTTGATCGTTAATCCACGTACTAAGGGCTTTCATTTGATACCCACTCAGAATTTTAAAAAAATATATTTTTTTTTTTCGTTGAGCATATATTTGTTTATATTTTTAGGGGGATATGTTTTTTAGATGTTTTAGTATTTTTCCTATGTGCGGGTCAAAAAGTTGTACAATCATGCCAAATTTCAACTCTCTAGGTTTAGCCGTTTGGCTACAATTTTTACCGAACAGACAGACAGACAGACAGACAGACAGACAGACAGACAGACAGACAGACAGACAGACAGACAGACAGACAGACAGACTACAAAATGACGGTATAAGGGTTTTTTGGTCATACCTACAAAACCCTAAAAAGCATTTTCACACCACAATTACTATGTTAAATGCATTTTTAGTTAAAAATAAAGATTTTTTTATTAATTTCAAGTAAGAGCTGCAGGTCCGCAGCGCGTACTCAGGAGCCGCCACTGGATAAATCGCTATGGCCGACAGGTCTATTCACCACTCTGTATATCTGTCTCGTTAAAACAATGCACTAACTACAAAATTTGGAAAACTATCTACAATCGGCAACGCATAGTACATTAAATGAACGGTCGCTTGTGTTACTATATGACAAACTTGTTAATGACAATCGACAGTGCGCAAGTCATAGCCTATAGTCTATAATTTTAGAGCTCTGAACGCAGCTTTAACGTAATCCATTGAAGCTGAAATATTTTAATACTTCATACTAAGTTATAAAATCGAAGAGACCTGTATCAAAAAAATAAAACTTTGTAAATAAATACCACCTTAATAAACATTGTTATTTTTTTAAATAATTTAAATAATATATTTTTAACTGTCACTAAAGATAATTAATTGTGAATTAGTAAATCTCAAAATAAATCTTTTAACCCTTAACAAGTAATGAAATAAATTTGACAACCCTTTAAGGATGAAAATGATTAGTGTTAATTGTCTAAACATGCTATTCGGTCGTGTTTCCCAGGAGAGCGTAATTGTCTTGTTAGGTACCGCCAACGCAGGCATGTTCTTAGGGGTTGAATCACCACTGTGAAGGAGGGAACACGTTTAGTTGCTTTACATACAGACATTAGAATGTTACCGTATTATTCGGGCGACCGCCATAACGGGACTTCACCTGTATATTAAAAATATGAGTAATTTGATTTATTAAGGAAGGAGGAGTTATGTTTTTTTGGGCTAGTTTTTTGGTTACTTGAAAAAAAACTTGAAATTAAACTTTATATTAAGCGTGTTCTACATTATACTTTATTCATCAATTTTCTAAACTTTTTTCTTTGAACTAGAAGTTGTCAAAGTTTTAATACAATTTATTTTTCAATTTTTTGGTAGAGAATGAAATTCTTACACGTGTTTCAGTTCATTTAAAGTACCAACATAAAAATATAATTCATATCTTGTCAAATGTTTATAACCTAGCTATTAGATTTGTAAAATTACTGATTTACGTACAAAACACAATTTATATATTCGCTTATTCAAACCAATGATCAACAAAACACTATTAAACACGTGGTAATACAAAATATTTACAAGCGTAATTTTAATGTTGGTACTATTGTTAAAACTGTCTACTGCGCATGCACCGAGTTCCAAGTTGGATGTGTTTTCAAGAATAGTTGGATCAAATCTAGTTTTGAATAAAGTTGACCTTGACTACATACCGTGTTCTACACTGTACAATTTCACTGATTTATTTCTAGTACAAGTTCTAGTCAAAGAAATAAGTATGAAAATTTGATGAGAATTGTATAATGTAGAACACGCTTAAATTATACCTGCAAAAAAATAAACTAAAAGCGCAGAATCATCTTCGAAGTGTGTAAATTAAGTAATCAGACTGGCAACATAGCGTTTGATCTGTCATTTGGGACGCTGGACTTGGAGCGGTAGGAGAACATGTGATAAACCTTCAGTACGAATTTGAACTCGCTAGAGTAATTTTGTTGTCCGTAGCAATTTTTTTCGTGATACAGTTTTTCTAGTGCGTTCTAAAAATGAGTGACATTAATTTCGATCGACGGTGTGCTATAAGGTTTTGCTTCAAACTAGGGCATAGTGTAACGGAAACTTTTGCAAAACTTCAGCAGGTCTACGGAGACAGTGTTTTGTCAAGGACCCAGGTTTTTTGGTGGTTTAAGGCATTTTCAGAAGGAAGAGAGTTGATTGAAGATGAATCACGCAGCGGAAGGCTTTCATCTTCAAGAACCAATTAAAATGTCGACAGAATCCGGGATCTTGTGCCTTAAGATCGTCGGTTGCCAGTCAGAATGATCGGGGAAGAGTTGAATTTAACTCACACTACCGTTCATCAGATTTTGACCAATGAAGATGAGAAAAATCTGCGCAAAAATGGTTCCACAAAACCTTTTACAGGACCAAAAGAATATCAGGAGGTAAAGGTCCCTTGACTTTTGGAATCGATTAAAATTGATACCCATTTTCTGGAACGTGTCATTACTGGTGACGAGACTTGGATGTTTGAGTACGACCCGGAAACGAAGCGCCAGAGCATGGAATGGCACACTTCAAGCTCTCCAAGGCCCAAGAATAAGCAAGTCGAAGATAAAATACATGCTGATTTGCTTTTTTGATAGCCAAGGAATTATCCACAGATTTTGTGCCTCAAGACCAAACGATCAATCAACACTTTTACCGAGAGGTCCTTGAAAAACTTCGAAAAAGGGTCATGGTGTGAGACCAAACATCAAGAACAACTGGGTGTTGCATCATAAAAATGCGCTTTGTCACACAGCAATTTCAATAAACGAAAAAATCTATATTTTGACCGAATTAACATCTGTGATGCGCTGTTGAAACGCAATGAAATCGAACCATTTCTGAAACGTGTCATGACCGGTAAAATTGGAAGCGTAAAAGATCGTGGACAAGGGATGGTGAGCCGTCACAAGCGTTCATGAAGCGAGGATTGACGCCGAACAAGGTGATGCTGTGTGTGTGGTGGGACTGGAAGGGAATCGTCCACCATGAGCTACTTACAGTTGGTTAGATTGATTCTCAACTCTACTGTGGACAACTAGAGAGATTACGCCAGGCAATTGAAAGAGAACGGCCCGAATTGAATAATAGGAAAGGTGTTGTCTTTCATCATGACAACGCAAGACCACACACTTCTTTGATGACCCGTCAAAAATTGCGAGAGCTTGGTTGGGAAATTTTGTTGCATCCACCGTATAGTCCAGACATAGCACCCTCTGACTATCACCTATTCCGATCTCTGCAGAATTCTCTCAATGGAATTAAGCTGGTTTCAAAAGAATCCTGTGAAAACCACTTGATTCAGTTTTTCAACCAGAAACCACAGAGTTCTTCACCGATGGCATCATGGCTCTAACCGAAAAATGGCGAAACGTTGTCGATAATAATGGAGCATATTTGGTTTAAATAAATTCATTTTCACACAAAACAAAACCAGTTGAATTTTACTAAAAAACGCCACGAACTTTTTCCCAAGCGATATTTATCCCGCGCTGTATTTTTTTGAACTCTCTATAGTTTTTTGATATGTGGGTCAAAAACTTGTATAAGTATGCCAAATTTCAAGGGTTTGTAGCCGTTAGGGTACAATTTCTACCGAACAGACAGACAGACACATGAGTGACGTTATAAGGGTTTTTTGGTGGTCATACCTACAAAACCCTAAAAACATAAGAAAACAACGACTTTCGATGCAATCTCCTAATATAAATACTTATCAAATGTAGTTAAGTCGAAAGGAATTGTGTTTTTTCATATCAACGATTCGCTTTCCGAAAATCAATTTCTCATTTTGAAAATATGTCAGTTAATGATAACTGAAAAGAGATAAATGTGCTCCAAAGAGATTTTTATAATACTTTATATGTTATGAAAGATGTTACAGAAATAATTTTGCAATATTGTCTGAACACATTTTATCTAAAAGAAGAAAAGATATTTGAAAAATTTTATTTGACAGTAAAGAAATTGACACCTAATATACATAAATTGAAAGATATGGAAATATTCAAAATTCTTTCGTAGGATAAAAATAAAATTCTTATAAAGGAAAATTTTTAGATGAAACAAGACGGAAACTTTTAAAATGAAATTATCTATAGCAGAACGATGCAATTCAAGAGTATCACACAGGACAAGTGATAATGATGAAAGAAGATAACATATCTGATAAAAGAAAAATCTGGACCTCCAAAAGGATAATGATAAATAGTAATGATAGGTTCCAACAGCCTAGGTGACCATTAAGAGTAAAGATGATTCTCCGTTTCTAGACCTCCGGCCATAAGATCAAGTCGTCAATGTGACGTTTCTAAAAACCCTATTATCCCTATATAAAAGGTTTTAGTATAGTAACTACTAAAATATGCCTGTTTAAGAACATATGTCCGATTCAGCATTCAACGTATTGATGTCTGTTTTTCGCTTATACCCTTTTCACACTAGATCTTTAAGACGAGTGTACTTAAAGTTCACCGATGTTTAAGATCGGTATGCTTTCACACTTGATGTTTAAATCTCTGGTGCTGTCATCAGCTACAGTAATTTTGTCCTTAAGTTACCGTCATGAAATTACCAGTTTTGAACTGTCTGCGCAGACGCACATTTTGAATTATTATAAACAAATATGGATATTTCATTTCATTCTACAATAAAGACACTACAATAAAGAATATATTACACCTGTATTAACATGTAAGTCGATACATTTTATCTCAATTATTGTAGCTCAACTATTGTATTTTATTAAACACATTATTAAAATAAAGAATTTTATTATAACAATAAGTATAAACTTCTTATAACGTCGATATAATACAGTATTCTTGTTTATGATAATATAAAATGTTGACAGCACAAATTCAAGGAGTATTTTTTTATAATAGAAATTAAGTTGGCAATGCGGACGAAGTTTAAGACGCAGATCTCTGTCTTAAACATCGCTTGTATTTAGACGAGGCCATACGGTTTCACATTAGCGTTTAAAAATACATTCACTTTAACATCCGATCTTAAAGATCTAGTGTAAAAAGGGTATTATACTTGTAACGACGTAAGAGATGGAAAAGTGTAACAATACTAAATTTCATAGACCAAGTTGCGACAAAAGTTTCATCTAAGTTGGCAGTTCGATGCGCAAAAGACTTGGTATATATAAGGTCGTCAAGGATGAAATTTGTAGAAAAAAAGGCAAAGTTGGTTGATAACTTACAAATATAAGGAATTATTTTATTCATCAAAGTATGCACCCATATTGTCTATACACTTTTGCCATTTAAGCGGCAGGTTGTTCAGGCCTGTGGTATAAAACCCTGGCGGACGAGTGTCAATGAAGTAAGGCCAGTTTTACAGCATTGTCGAAATTAAACTGTTTTCCTATTAAAAAGTTGTCCAAATTGCGGAAGAATTGGTAGTCAGTAGGGGCTAAGTCTGGTGAGTATGGAGGATGATGAAGACGTTTCAACTCCAATTCTTATAGTTTTGCCACAGTCATTTGTGCAGTGTGTGGTCTAGCGTTATCAAGCAATAACATAAGAGTCGATCTGTTGACCAATCTAGGCTGTTTTTCTTTAAGTTTTGCATCATTTCCTCCAGTTGGTTGCAGTATATTTCTGCTATGATCGATGAGCCAGTTTTTTTTTGTTTGTTTGGTTTTTAAGCTACCTGTACGAAACTTGACGAACCAATTTGATATTGTCTGCTGCGTAGTAACACTAGAGCCAAATACACTATTAATGTTTCGCGCGGTCTGCGTTGCCGTAGTTCCACGTAAGAACTCTTACTTCATAATAGTGCGAATTTCCGACCATTCCTTTTTCAACAAAATTAATTTAAAAAAAAAGTTTTTGGTATTTTTTAGAGCATACAATGATTTCTTTAAACAGGCGAAATGTGTAGAGCACTAAATTTTACTTAATCTAACCCTTAAAATACAATTTCTTATTAATCAAATAAACACGAAAATTTACTTAAGCCAACCCCTAAAAGACAATTTTTTTATTTAATCTAATTCCCACCAAAATGTACTTAATCAAACCACTAAAATATTTTTTTTTTTCAAAAGAATACGCAATTTAATGTATGCCAACTTAATAATTATATAATTATATAATAATAATTATTAAGTTGGTTTAATTTATAAATAATTATTTTTTATTTTAAAAAAAAATCTAGCTCTTATAGTTATGGCCCCAGTTGTCAAAAGCCCCAATTGTGAACGGCCCGAATTGTCCATCGCCCCAGTTGTTATTGGTCCTAGTTGTGCAAAGCCCGAATTGTGTACGGCCCGAATTGTCCATCGCCCCAGTTGTTAATGGCCCCAGTTGTGAAAAGCCCCAATTGTGAACGGTCCGAATTGTCTTACGGCCCCAGTTGTCTGGTTACCCTATGCCAGTATGTTACATATTCAGCATTTCAAGTAATTCGAGAAATTTCTATTTTCAAAACTATCAAATTAAAATAAAATTAAAAAAATATATATTTAACCTTATACAAATAATTCTTGTTATTTTTTCAAGAAATATTTTAAAAACATTTTACTGCTTTCAAATAAATTTTCTTAAGCACACAAATTATTTTAAATTTATTGAAATTATCCTTAAATAATTTTATCATAAATTGTTTCATTCAAGTTGTTTTCAAGTAACCATTGAAATAACCCTTGTTTTGTGAACACTTTGTTGCAATGATTAGTTTCGCACGACACCTGAGCGAACTCCGGGAGATTCAGAGGGGAAGGAGGTGTTCACTTACGTCAGAATCGGCACCTTTGTCTGCACCAGGACACGTAAATGTTACGTATTCGTGACATCTCTTGTGGACCACGAAACTGCAAACTGAAACAAACAAAATATATTATAAGTGGTAACATCAACTCTGGTTTATGGCAAGCTGTTTTAACATTTAATATTAAGTTAGTGTCATCTTCAAAATATTACCTATCTCATAGAAATACTTCTAATTTCATTTAATGGGTGTTTTTTTTTAGAGGTATAGAACTTTAAATTGCAATAAAACAACGATGGATTATTCGATTGACATGAATTTTTTTTTATTCGAAAGATAATCTTGTGGCATTACATTTTAAATATGATTTCTGGCATATGACCGCCACGGCTGGCTCGGATGTAGTCCAATCTGGACGTCCAATTTTCGATGACTTTTTCCAACATTTGTGGCCGTATATCGGCAATAACACGGCGAATGTTGTCTTCCAAATGGTCAAGCGTTTGTGGCTTATCCGCATAGACCAATGACTTTACATAGCCCCACAGAAAGTAGTCCAGCGGTGTTAAATCACAAGATCTTGGAGGCCAATTCACAGGTCCAAAACGTGAAATTAGGCGGTCACCAAACGTGTCTTTCAATAAATCGATTGTGGCACGAGCTGTGTGACATGTTGCGCCGTCTTGTTGGTATGATTTAATGTAATGACACAAGATTATCTTTCGAATAAAAAAAAATTCATGTCAATCGAATAATCCATCGTTGTTTTATTGCAATTTAAAGTTCTATACCTCTAAAAAAAACACCCGTTACAATGAAATACATTTACAAGCATTTTCATGACATACGTACATTTTTCAACTAATTTCTATGAGAGTGGAATAAATTTAGTATTAAATGTTAAAACGGCTTGCCGTGTAAGAGCTTTCATTTGACAACACACTCAAATTAAAAGAAAAAAAAATTTTTATACATATTTGTTTATATTTTGCGGGCGATATGGTTTTTTGAACGCTATGGCGTTCGTTTGTGTTCCGACACCTGTACGTAGTGTTCGTTTGTATCTATGAACTTGTTCAGGACAGGCAAAATCTACACTTGCTCTTTCTGTCGGTGTTGTATTTTTCCGGCGCACATTACCTTTTAATTGGCTCCATATTAGTTACATATGGCTAACTTTGTAAGGAAATTCCA
Source organism: Liopterus haemorrhoidalis (assembly GCA_963971575.1). Taxonomy (NCBI): domain Eukaryota; kingdom Metazoa; phylum Arthropoda; class Insecta; order Coleoptera; family Dytiscidae; genus Liopterus; species Liopterus haemorrhoidalis. Next base: position 43,892,931 of record OZ020619.1, read on the forward strand.
TTCCGTCTTCTTCAGGGATGGGGAGTCGACAGAAAAATTATCGACTCCCGACTCTCGACTCCGGAGTCGGTATTTTTGAAAATCGACTCCGACTCCGACTCCGACTCCCGACTCCTTTCACTGGTAAATTGTAAAGTCTATTCCAAATGTTTAAGCGGAACTAAATGGAATTTTTATTTTCTCAAATTATCACGAGTTTATTTTTTAACTATCAAAGTGGGCTTTTGTTAAACAAAATGATACAAAGCTTCATTCAATCCTTAAAAGTTAGTAGATTTCGATATCTAATTCCGCTTAAACCAAGCAAACAGACTATACTTACATTAAATATCTTGGGTTGGGGCGAGCTGTTTTTATAAAATGTCATTTTCATTTCATCTTGACTATTGAGTCATTTTTAATACAAATTTTCAAATATATTAGTTTTAAAAAAAATTGTTTTGTATTTTATATAAAGACTGTTCCTTTGGTTTAGGCGGAACTAGATTTTCAATACTAGTTACTTTTACCGTTTGATTGAAGCTTTTGATAATTTTGTTCAGGAAAAGCCAACTTCAATATACAAGGTGTCTCAAAAGAAATTTTATATTTAGTGGATCGATTAAAAAAAAAGTAAGCCGTATATAGAAAAAATGTTTATTAATTATTAAAATACACTTTTTGGGGATTTATTTCTTAAAAATAATATCGTCTAAATGTAGACCCTCGCGTTCTCGGCACTCATTTAATCGAACAGTAAAATTACTTATGACGTCTCGGCAGGTGGACTCAGGGATGGCTGCCATTTCGTGACGGATATTTTCTTTCAAATGCGCCAGTGAAGTCGGTTTATTGGCGTAAACTTTAGATTTAAGATAACCCCATAGGAAAAAGTCCATAGGGGTTAAATCTGGACTGCGTGGAGGCCAATTTATGTCACCTCTCCGGGAGATCAATTTGCCTGAGAAAATTTCACGAACACGTGGCAGAGACTTATTGGACATGTGTGAAGTTGCTCCGTCCTGTTGGAACCATGTTCTTTGGTTATAGTCAGGAAAGTTTTACAGTTCAGGTACCAAGAAGTTGTCTAACATCTCCACATAACGCTCTGAATTCACTGTAACTGCACGCCCCCTTTCGTCTTCAAAAAAGTAAGGGCCGATAATTCCTCGCGCCGACATCGCAGCCCATACGGTCACTTAAGGCTAATGTAGGGGTTTCTGATGTTTGCGTTTCGGATTCGTTGCACTCCAGTAGTGGCAGTTCTGCTTATTTACGTGGCCATTAAGATGAAAATGAGCTTCATCCGAAAACAAAATGTTGGTAAACGTTGAAAATCGCTCAATCACCTGATTTACGAAATTAAGCCTCTGACTGGCATCTTGGGGCTTTAATTCTTGCACCAATTGAATTTTGTAGGGGTGCAGCTTTAGGTATTTGTGCATAATGCGATGTAATGATGATCTATGCACATTTAAAGCACTTGCGCGCTTCCGAATTAAAAGGTTCGGGTCGTCACGAACAGACTGATTAACATTCTCCACGTTTTCTACCGTTCTTGATGACCTAGGTCGCCCGAATTTTGATTTATCCAGCGTTGTACCAGTCTCTTCAAACTTTTTAACCCAATGTGGAATGAGAGGAATGCTTGGCGCATCATTTAAGTGGCGAAAACCTCGAATGCTGCAGAATTTTCTACGCGCTACAGTCGCCGAATCACCGTTTTTGTAAAACTCTCGCACGCATAACGCGCGGTCTGCTCCCGAGAAACGCTCCATAGCGACTGAATTCCCAAGAGCCAGGCTACCGATTGACAGAACCCCCGTGCCCCTCGGATACGTTGCGTTCACGCAGTAAGCTAAATAAATATAAAATTTCTTTTGAGACACCTTGTATATTCCTATTAATTGATTTAAATTTAATGATTCTGATTGGTTCTTAAAGTTCCAACGGGAATTAAACCAGAATCCTTTTACTCTGTCCGCAAATCTTTTACCACGTAGCACAAGTTTTAATTTGGGTCTAAACCAATTCCAGTGATTCTAAACTGTTGAATCTCTCGTGCCTGTCCCCTGATTTGGGTCTACTGTTTGACAAACACTTATGTATCGGTAATCTTCGTTGACCCGCACAGTGCGCACTTGATGTCAGTGGGAGTTGGGGGCTGGGGGTTGGTTGGCTGCCGCCCCCACAGGCCGCCACAGGTGAGCGCGGTCGATACCGCTCACAGCATCAACATACAACCACCTCCAAACACATGCCGCCTCACAACACCGAGCTTATTAGATTAGTACGATTTTTAAAAAGGGAGATTTACCGAATTTATTACCAGATATGTATGTTAATAATTAATATGTGTTAGGGATTTTTTTAAAAAGACTTTTAATTTATCTTATATCGTAAAAAATAATATGTTTCCTCTTTTTTTTTGATGCAGAAATCTTTGAATTTATATTCTCTATATCAAGGGTTGTTTACATATGGCTCCTGAGCCAGATATGGCTCTTTTATTATCCAAAACAGGCTATTTTGATACTTTTTACGGAATTATTTTTAATTTGGAAACATTATAAATACTATATAAAAATTACAAACGCATGTATATAAACTTTAAAACGTAACATAAAAAAATATATGGTGTGAATTTTCACACATTTCACGGTTTCGTAGGTATTTAATAAGTGTAAGAAGCCAACATAATACTAAGTATATTTATCACATCAAAATCAACAGTTTTTTGAAAATAATTTTTATTCGTTGTTTGAGTACACAGATTAATTTTTTTTATTAAATATATATGTTTATGTGTTTTTTTTTTTTTAATTCTCTATATTTTTCCTATATGTGGGTCAAAGAGTTTGTACAAGCATGCCAAATTTCAACTTTCTGTGTTCACCGGTTTGGTTCACACAACCAGATAGACAGACATACATAAAAAAATTGATGTGAAGTGTGAATATTCACACATTTCAGGGTTTCGCAGGTATATAAGTGAAGGCGGTATGCTGAGTGTGTAGGACAAATTTTACTTTGTAGTAATCACGGCAAAATGAACGATATTTTTAAAATAATTTATCGTCTGTTAATCATATAATAAGACTGGTTATTAAATTTACGCTCTTAAAAATTAAATACAACATTTGTCAAAATATAACTAGAATTTTGACAAAATAATTTCAACATAATAAAAATGAAAAAAAAAAACAGAAAAAATAAAATTCACCCGTACTCGAACTCGAATCCCTTCGTTACATCGCATTTTAGCTTACGACACCAGTGCTCTAACCCATTACGCTATCGCACGCCTTGCATGTGAGAGTCTTACATTTGTATAACTTTTGTACTTTGTGAACCAAAAACCACAAAAAATGCGTTATTTTTCGAAAACATAATCTGATCAAAAATTCCTGTTTGTACTATTTCGGTTCACATTAATATACATTACTTAGAATTTTAGTTTAAACCATCTGGGCTACAGGGTGTGGGACAAAATTTTTTTTGCACAATTTTGGCAAAAATCGCATCAAAATAATTTATTTTGCAAAAATAAAAATTTGATCGTTAATCCACGAACCAAGGGCTTTCATTTGATAGCCTACTCAGAATTTAAAAAAAATATTTTTGTTTTCGATGAGCACATATTTGTTTATATTTTTAGGGGGGAATGTTTTTTAGATGTTTTAGTATTTTTCCTATGTGCGGGTCAAAGAGTTGTATAAGCATGCCAAATTTCAACTCTCTAGGTTTAGCCGTTTGGCTACAATTTTCACCGAACAGACAGACAGACAGACAGACGACAAAATGACGGTATAAGGGTTTTTTGGTCATACCTACAAAACCCTAAAAACGTGAGTCATGGCTTTCCGGCGCCTCTATCTCGTGGCTCCCCTAGGCGGTGCCTAGAATCGCGTACTAGTTAAATCGACCCTGGACCTATTCTTGGTCCATCTGTTCCATTTTTTGCGAAGCCTGGGAATTTTGATACATTGCTGTGTTTTTAGTGAAAATAAAAATGAATTCTTCGGAATATACTGTTTGTTTTTTTGTATTATAAAAATATTCTTTTGTACTTTTTTATGTGGAATTTTTTCGTTAACTAAATATCGAAAGATATATCTTGACATTTTGGGAATTTTCATATGCTTATTTTATTTTAACTCAGGGACATCTTAAATGTCACTGATGAATTCTCTTTTACATAAACAAATATTACGAAATACAGAATTCTATTAGAAATTTAAGACAAATTTTACAAAACAAATTATTTGATACAGAAAATTATAAAGACAGTTCCTACAACAAGATCAACTAGAATAATGAGAAGAGCAAATAAGACCATCCATGCACAGATGGGTCGAAAACGCCACAAGCTCGCGGTTCGCCAACATCAATTTGAATACATATTCTAGTAACATTTACCGATTAAATGAGGCTTTTGATTATTTTGTTTAGCAAAAACCCACGTATTACCTTAAAAAGAGAGTTCATGATAAAATGAAATTCCAGTTAGTTCCGCTTAAACGTTTGGAATAGCCAAATAGCCTATATATTAATGCATATTAGGTTGCGAAAACTTGGCAAATGTTGGCTTTCTTGTAAGCTTCAAAATAGCCATATTTGGATAACCAAAGAATCAGATTGGGCTCGCGAACCATATGTTATTGATCCCCTAATATAGAGAATATAGTTTATTTTTTCTGTTTAAAAAATAGGGGAAACAAATAAGTATTCAACGAAAATCTAAATATATTTTTTTTAAATTCTGAATGGGGTATCAAATAAAACGTCTTAAAGCTTGGATAGACAAATTTTTATTTTTGGAAAATCAATTATTTTATGGGATTTTCGCCCCCCACACTATTTCCCAGAAGGGTAGATTTAGAAATCTGAAAAAATTCTCAATAACGTACATGTAGTTCAACAGGAATTTTTAAGGAGATCAGTTTTTCGAAAAATATGGATTTTGAAAAAGACAATTATTTTAAAAAATTATGTGGTATCACAAGAAAGATCTTAAAACGTAGATTATGGGACGAAAACCGGTTTTTTTAGAATTTTTTTATTTAAGGCGGCGCACAACCCTGTAGTCCTGAATAGTTTCTTATACAAAACTAATAATCGGAAATAAAATTAATAACAATCTATATATCAAAATTTGCAGCGAATTTTTATCTATCTAATAGGATATTTTTAATAGTAGAAAAACCTGTTAGGTAGTTGTAAATAAGCAAATTGCATTATAGACGCCATCTTGTAAACCAATCGACGCATATTTGCGTATTATGCGGCAAATTGTACCTAAAGCTTCATTCTACAAATATGATTGTAGCTTTTTTGTTGTATTGTGAAAATTACTTATAGTTATTGTGCTTGGTAATCTATTTTTGCCGCCCTCTTGAATATGCCGCGGTTTTCAAAGTTGGTGTTACGGGTAAGAATGATTTATTTTTCGTGAAGAATACGTGTACCAAGTGTCATTCTATTATCTTTAAGTATAATATTTTTCGACGAAGGCTCTAAACTATAAGTAATTAAGTCGAAAAAAAAATTGACGTATTATTTGAACATTTCTACACAAAACTATATAAATATAAAAGTTATTCGAAACCCACAAATAGATTTAAAAAATTACAGACAATATCGCTTATGTCTATTTTTAAGTTATTGAGCGATAATATTTTTACAATAAATGTTTCGACAATTAAAACTATCATATTAGATAGATACAAATTCGGTGCAAAATTTGATGTATAGGTTGATACTAATTTTATTTCAGATTGTTAGTTTTGTATAAGAAACTAGTAACCTCCGGGGGTTATACGCAGCCTTAAACATATTTTTTTGTCAAATATGTACTAAAAATATCACAAAATCCCTCACTCTAAACCCAAATGGGTTAAACTAAAGATCTGCGAAAATTCTAAGTAATATACATCAGTGGCGCACCCAGGAATTTTTTTTTGGTGGGGCCCGGTAGACGAAAAAAGTGAAGATATAAAAAAAAGCTCTTCGCTCCTGAAATACAAGTAATGACAAAAAAAAGGACCTCACTTGTAAAATGCAAATACAGTAAATTACAGTGATGAGCAAAAAAAAAATGTCCTCATCTCTACTTTTTAATCCATATCTATATATTTCCTAAGATCATAATGCTAAAAAATTAAAAAATTTGGTATTTTCATCCTTCTTGCCCACTGATGTACATTGATTCCAACCGGAAACGTACGAGAGGAATTCTTGATCAGATTTCAAATGCAGACAAAAAACACTGGCATTTTTTAATTAAATTTTAAAGCAAATTATTTAAATTTAGTTTAAAAAAAATAAATGGAAGCTCTTAGTAGGTACTCAAGTGGATTTTTGAGTGGATTATCAAATGAAACCTTTTAATGCGTGCAGAAACAAGTATTTTTTTAATAAATTGTTTTATGTCAGAAATATGTCAAAAACCTTTTGTTCCCCACCATATTCCCGTTGAGGGGTTGATCTAAACATCTGAAAAAAATGTACATTGATGGGAACCGGAATAATTCAACAGGATTTTTTGATCAAATTAGCTTTTCCAAAAATATTGTTTTTTGTTTCGATGAAAAAAATTATTTCTTGATTTAATATTTATTGTGAGATATCAAAAGAAAGCTCTTAAGGCATAGATTACGGAACGAAAAGTATTTTATCAATTATTTATATTACAATATATTTGAATTACTTTTATTTTTAATTTATTTAAACCATAAACTTTTGGTACTGAGTTGTGGTACATTAAGGTGTCGCAATACTGATTGAGAAGCACTGCTCTAAAATAATGTCAGCACTTTTGCGCAAGGAAAAACAAATGATAAATGTTTATAGTCCACATTTCGTGTTACAATTTGTATTTATTTAATAAATACTGTGAATGTGTCCGTGTTTAAATCTTTCAAATACTCAATAAAACAGTTTTCACTCCTTTAAAAATAACATCCACTCCCTCTTGTTTGAAAACAATATTTTCTCTTTTGTTGGATATTTACAAATGTCAAATAATATTTGCTTAGCAGATAAGCTTGAATAGATAAATAGCATCGATTGTCAAAAACAGTTTTTAAAAGTCTTATTTGAAAAGACCACATTAATAAAACCCAAAATGGCTTCAACAAAAATATATCTAATACTGTAAGAGCATTCAATAAAAAAAACTAAAGGAAGGAGGATGTATAAATTTGTACATACAAATTTTTCTGACGGAAATTACGTCTACCAACGACCACAATGGCTGCCAATATTTTGTTGTTTTCGTATTAAAAAGCGATTATCATATATTTTGATACTTTAAAGTATATTCATAATTTATAAATCATAAATAAAAGACAGGGCTAAAATAGTTTTTAGTTATTTTATAATTGAATATAAAATTACGCATTTAAACTAAAATTTGGTATCTTGTCAAAATAGTTAGCTGTACTGTTCACGGCCGAGCAAAAACGCAAAATACAAAAACTAAAAGAAGTGCTTTTCATTTGTAAGTATTTTCTATTCATTTTATGTAATTGAATTAATGAGATTTTGATAAATCTCAACCGAAACAAAATCTGAGCAAGTAATATCTTCCTAAGCAAATTGCTTTATTACATTCATGTCTATTTAAATGCTATTTTACTAAGCAAATAGTATCTGACGGAACGTTACTGAGCAAATGTAAATAAATGTTATTTTATAAAGTAGAAATGCGATATATTGAGTAGGAGGATAAAGTGCGGATGTTTATAATCATCAGTAAAATTTAAAGTGTACATCATAACACAAACACAAAATGAAAACAAATAGAAAATAGAAAAACAAACTTCAAATTACACAATTTATTTATTTTGGCAACGAATGACATCTACTGTTATACAATTTTTAACCTTACAACAAGCACATCGATTAGTTTCTGTACTGGATCTTTAAGGGATGACATTGAAATTTTGAAAACGCTTGACCCGAGAACTTCAACTGCAAAGCGAAGGCTTTTTTTAAGAAAATAAAACGTTCCTAGGGAACATCATTAGAATTAAATTATGTTGACGATACTTGCGTTAAGTCACTGCTACAAGGGTTACTTTTTATGTTTTTATAAACGACCACTAGACGGCAATATTGAAATGTGCCGTTACTATATTCGTAAAATTTGACATTTGTTATTGTGAAATCAGTGGCAGCTTATAAATTGACCTAGTAGTTTCTTGACAATGAGCGTTAAAAAAAAGTTTGTGAAAAAATTGATATTAAGGTTTTCGTAGGATGATTTTTTACGATTTTAGTAAAGGCCTAACTCAACAACAATGCATAGATTCGCTTCGTTCAACTTTTGGTAATAAAGCACCATCAGAAAAGACTGTTTACAATTGGTTTGCAGAATTTCGTCGTGGTCGTGCGTCCGTCAGTGATGAATCTCGTGAAAGTCGACCAAAATCGGTTGTGATTCAAAAAAACATCGATGCTGTGCGCAAAATGATTGAAGAAGATCGGCATGTGACTTACCGTGAGGCATCCTTTGGCATATCGCAGACTGCAATACATTCGGTTTTGCATGAAAATTTAGCTGTGAAAAAGATCTGTTCCCGATGAATTCCGCATAATTTGACTGAAGCTCAAAAAAGGCTCGTGTTGATTGGTGTAAGGAAATGCTAAAAAAATCAACCTAAGTACTGCAAAATCCGTATACAACATCGTTACAGGTGACGAAACTTGGATTTATTCATATGAACCGGAAACTAAGCAACAATCCACTGTTTGGGTCTTCCGAAACGAAACGAAACCCACAAAAGTTGTTCGTTCACAAAGCACTTCCAAGAAAATGATGGCTTGTCTTTTCAGTTGTACTGGACATGTCGCAGCCATTTCTTTAAAGGATCGAACAACGTTAATACTGAATGGTATACAACAATTTGTTTGCCAGAAGTCATCGACAAAATCAGGAAAAACAACCAAAAACGTCGCATCATTCTTCATCATGACAAAGCCAGCTCCCACACAGCACGTCAAACAATTGATTATTTAAAGGAGAAAAACATCGAATTAATGTCTCATTGCCCGTATTCACCTGATTTATCCCCGACTTTTTTATGTTCCCCAATGTCAAACAAAAAATGCGTGGGCAGCTATTTTCATCATATCAAGAAGTTGTTGAAGCCTTCGAAAACCATGTTTTTGAAATAACTTCATAGTGGAAAAAATGTTTCGAGAATTGGTTTGAACGCATGCAAAAGTTTATTAATCTTAAAGGCGAATATTTTGAAAAGCAATAAAACAGTTTGTTCCAAAAAAAATAGTTTCTTTCTTAGTTTTTGTAAAAACTTAAAAGATAATCCTCGCACTCAACCAATTTTTCAAAATACCAGTTCTCAAGGGAATTCGGTAAACGTTAATCCGCATTCACAGCTTCCAAATTACTAGACTATACGCTACGCATTGTGGATAAATTGATTACTTTATATTATCCGGCCGTAAAAAATTTTTTGACTCTTTACCACCAGTCCGTGAAAAAATATCTGACGTTTCACCTGTCCGTGATAGAAAAAAAGGTTAAGCAACTCTTATAAAATATCTCTATTCGTCCTGATTCTATTTTTTCCTGTAACTGTTCTAATTCAATGATACCAACATATAAAAGACAAAAAAGTATAGTTACTTACCCTGACATTGGTATCCCTGTTTTCCAAATCCCCTGAAACAAACAGAGAATCGTTAGTTTACAGATAACGGTGCGATGTTAAATTTTAACGTGAAGTGAATTGTTAAAAAGCAGAGAAATTAGATATAAAATAAATATAAGATAAACTTGTTTTTTTGTTATTTTACTATACTTCACTGTTCTCTTATTTTGTTTTTACGTTCTTTCATCTAAATTACTTCAGAATAAACAATGAATATGTATAGAATGTCCTAGAACAGAGTTTCCCAAACTGTGCTTCGCGAGCGTCTACTAGTGCTCCGCGATCTACTAGTGTTGCTATATATATAGCAATGATAGTACTCCGCGGTGAATTATTTTCGTGAAAAGTGCTCCGCGGCTCAAAAATTTGGGAAACTCTGTCCTAGAAATATAAAAGTTTCGTAGTATATCAAATTTTGCCTCCTTTTTACCGACCGCCAACATATATAAGGAAGGTATTGTGATCATACCGATTTTGACATTTCGAGATTTCGATGGATCTCCATGAATTGAGGTCCCTACATAACGTTTTGACTATTTTTAGCATGATGTCTCTCGCACACACCAGGGGGTCGCGCCTTCCCAGTTAAGTAACACTGATATTGTCTGTAACACTCAAGAAGGTCTAAGCTATACACCACTGAAAGAATTTTTCTAGTCGTTCCAATAGTTTACCCCGAAAATACAAACAAATTAGCTGCTGTATAGTACAATAAAAAAAAAGAAATAATAATAAGATAAGTTAATAAGTGAGATATTTAAAGTTTAAATATAGATAGCGACACCATAGCCCCCCAAATGTTTATTACGAACTGCACTACTAAACAGATTTTTTTTTCCAGATTTTATTATATACAATTTTGATATAAAATAAATAATAAGTGAGATATCTACATTAATAAATTTGGAGGGGAGGTATATCTGTTTTTGGATTTTCCGTAGTTTATTTATTCTATAAAAAAATTGGGGCTTTATTGTATAATGGATTCTGTTGAGATAACGACAATTTATTTTAGGCATAAAGGCATAAAGGCATAATTTATATTATTTGTGAAAATTGTGAATTAAAAAAAGCACATCTCAAAAACGGTTAGAGATAGCGACCTCCGGTTAGAATTTTTTGATTCTCCGTAGTTTATTTAGTCATGAAATAATTTGGGGCTTTAATCGTTTAACACATTTTGAGATTATGATAATTTTTTTTCATGGCATAATTTACACCGTTTGTGATGTCACAATTATTGAGGCAATATCCCCAATGCCGGTCACACTTACTTTTTATTTATTATATTTTAAAATGAAAAAATCAGCTGTGGCCACCACAGGACCGACCGCCATCACAAAGTACTTATTTAATTTATGCTGATTTATCAAAACATGTCTCAAATAAAAGTTGTTAATTATTGCTTTTATAGCAAATTTTGTTAAATAATTTTTTGCGAAATATTTCTATGTTGTGAAATATTCGCAAAAACCTTAAAACCGACACGAGTAAACTCCCATTTCTAGTTAACCGATTTTTACCAAAAGTTGATCAACTCATGCCAGACCGACAGACATGCTAAAAATAGTCAAAACATTATGTAGGGACCTCAATTCGTGGAGATCCATCCAAATCTCGAAATGTCAAAATCGGTATGATCACAATACCTCCCTTATATATGTTGGCGGTCGGTAAAAAGGTAATGTAATTAAAAATTCCTTTTCATTAATTTTAATAATCTTTGTCGGTAAATTGAATTGCTATTGAAACTTTTAAAAAATGTATTACTGCTTTTTGTAGTGTCATCGATTATCTAATATTGTTAATGCTGAAAACCTGGATTGTAATTTCATTATATTTAATACTGAGTTCTTTAAAGAGGTCATAAATCTAATTATACTATCGACAGAACACCCACAAAGAAAAAAAATGTTTTGTATAATATTAATTTAAAAAATCAGCTGTGGCCACCACAGGACCGACCGCCATCACAAAGTACTTGTATAAAAACATTCTAGCAGTAGAGTAGAAATAACTTGGCCCAACAGAGATATTATTAATCATTAACATGGAAACGTTACATATACGTATGTAAAATCAGCTGTTGCCACCACATGACCGACCGCCATCACAAAGTACTTGTATAAAAACATTCTAGCAGTAGAGTAGAAATAACTTGGCCCAACCGAGATATTATTTATCATTACCATGGAAACGTTACATATAAGTATGAAAAAATTTCGAAAATTTTTCATTTTTTTTTTTCGTTTTATCAATAAATGTCTCAAATAAAAGATTTTAGTTATTGCATTTATAGCAACTTTTGTTAAATACATTTTTTCGAAATATTTTTCTGTTGCTAAATATTCGCAAAAATCTTAAAATCGACACGAGTAAACTCCCATTTTTAGTCAACTGATTTTTACCAAAAGTTGATCAACTCGTGCCATTGATATCAAAAGCTTAAATATGAAGTATCATAAAAATCCTTTTAGCCGAATTTGCTCTGCACGTGTACACAGACAGACGGACGGGCAGACAGACAAACAGACAGATAGACAGACAGACACACAGACAGACGGACAGACGGACAGACCGACAGACATCATGCTAAAAATATTCAAAACGTTATGTAGGGACCTCAATTCGTGGAGATCCATCGAAATCTCGAAATGTCGAAATCGGTATGATCACAATACCGCTAACATAATGGTAGCGGTCGGTAAAAAATAGATACTTGGAAAAACATTCGAAAAATTTTCGAAAAAATTTAGTTTTATCAAAAAATGTCTCAAATAAAAGTTATTAGTTATTGCTTTTATAGCAACTTTTGTTAAATAAATTTTTTCGAAATATTTTTCTGTTGTTAAATATTCGCAAAAATCTTAAAATCGACACGAGTAAACTTCCATTTCTAATCAACCGATTATAAATTATAAATACATATCATGATATGTAGTATAACACGTTATTATCTTTTTCAATAATAATTTATGTTATAAATAGGGTGACCATTCGTCCCGCATTTTAACATTTTGTCCCGCATTAAGATGCGTCCCGCAAAAGTCCCGCATTTTAACATTTTGGATTGTGGACGTTTTTTTTTTGCTCTTCACTTGTATTTTGGGAGATGAGGACCTTTTTTTTGCTCTTCACTTGGATTTTGGGAGATGAGGACCTTTTTTTTTTTGCTCTTCACTTCTATTTGGGAGGTGAAGACCTTTTTTATATTTTGCTCTTCACTTGGATTTGGGAGATGAGGACCTATTTTTTTGCTCCGTCCCGCATTGCCTTCTTAAGAAAATGGTCACCCTAGTTATAAAGTATGTTGTTTAAGTACTTTGCGGTATGGTTGATTCTGTGGTGGTTTTTATTCAGTCATTTGTACTGTTGTTAACTGTTTATTTCTTTAGTAAAAAAGCGCGTTATATTTATCTGGCAAGATTTAATTTAGCTGAAATAATGGTTGTCTATCAAATGGTGTAATGTAGCAGCATTTTCATGAAATGAACATAAATCATGCAAAAAATCGTTTCAATTCGCAAATAAAATTCAAACCTCCATATATTTAGGTCTGCATTTGACAGGAAACTCATTGATCTGTAAGCGACTGAGAGAAATGAACAATCGGACCTAAAAACATCTATCCGCAATTTCTGAAGCATACAGAATGCGATTCCTCACACATCTACACATCAATACTACATTTTTTGAATTGAATCATTCTAAAAATGAGAGGAAAACATCCTCGCAGTTTGATTATGCTTCAAATGATACTGCACTGTTTACGTAATACCCTTTTCACACTAGATCTTTAAGATCGGATGTTTAAGTGAATGGATCTTTAAACGCTAATGTGAAACCCTACGGCCTCGTCTAAACACGACCGATGTTTAAGACAGAGATCTGCGTCTTAAACTTCGCCCGCATTGCCAACTTAATTCCCATTATAAAAAAATACTCCTTGAATTTGTGCTTCTCTTCTTTTATCTATGTTCAGCTGTTATCATTTTATATATCGAGGTTATGAGAAGATTATTTGCGTTATTATTTAAATAAATATAAAAAATAAACTTCTCCTAACCTCGATATACAAAATAATGACAGAATAAATTCAAACGATATGAAATTATGTTGGCAATACATACTAGCTTTACATGGAGATTTCTTCTTCAAATTAAACATCAAGTGTGAAAGCAAACCGATATTAAACATCGATGAAGTTTAAGTTCAATCGTCTTAAAGATCTAGTGTGAAAAGGGTATTAGGGAATCATAGTGGAATCATTAATAAAGAATAATGATTAAAAAAACAGTACAAGTGTAAAAAAATTAATAACATTGCCCAACAATAGTATATTATGTTACTAGGAGTAGAACGCGCTCTTTTTTGTGCTGAGCTCAAATGTTGCTGCCGAGGCGCAGCCGAGGCTTGCATATTGAGCGAAGCACAAAAAAGGCGTTCTACTCCGAGTGACATATACTATTTTTTCTTCAAGCGTAGTTATTAAAAATTTGCAACCATAAATACTTATGACTTTATAGTTTCAGATGTTATTGCTGCTAATTCCGGCGGTGTACATTGAATTGGTTGAGACATTTTTTAATTTTTGATCTTTATATTGTGTATTTTGTAACTAATCACAGAATGATCACAGAATAATAATAAAGTAACTCACTAATAACGTAACTAATTTCTAAATTCACTACAAACCACGCTACAAACATATTAAATTGACAGATGTTTTGTTTATGGCGACTGCTGCCATCAGTGCCATCTGTTGATAACTATATGAACTATTTACTAGTATAAAAATGTTCACATTTTGTTACTAGTAAAAAAATGTATCATTTCTACCGAATGTATTGAACAATGTAATCTTAGCATTATAATCCGCTTGAAGAAAAAATATCTTATTTCTTAACTTGTGTATTTTTCACGTTATTACTGTTACTATTTGCTCCAACTGCCAGTTACAAACACAAAAGAGACAAAGTAAGGTATTTATTTCACAAAGTAGATAAATATACATTCATCACTTATCACTTAAAAATGTTCTTTTGTACGACTTTCTAGCATGGAGTTTACCAGAACAGTCTTTCTGAAGACTACAACAGTAGTAGGCTATCATGTGGCTATCTTATCTTCCTTGATATCTATCTTCCATAGTTTTATGTCCTGATGGAATCTTTCCCCTGGTTCTTCATTAAAATCACCTAGGTTTTCTGGTAAGTGGTCATAATACAACCGAGAATATTAAAGTTGGAAAGCATATTTTCCACTAATTCTCTGCCTTATGATTTCCAAGAAAATTTTGTACTACTTAAATAAATGAACACCAAGAATTAGATTCAATCTAGTTCATTGATGCGGTTGGATTGGATTGTGGATCTTCAGTAGGTTGCCTTATCTGAGGACCATCAAATATTCTGGTTTTCAGTTTTTCAGTTAATCCCAGGAAATTTACGTATCAAGTAGCCTACACAAAGTCCATCTCCATTTAAAACCTTCAAAAATTGTTCCATAAGCCCAAACTTGATATGCAAGGGTGGAAATATAATTTTCTCTCTCGCAACCAAAGGTTCGTTGACAACGATTTGTTTTTCTTGAATTATGACATTTCTTAATGGAAATCACCCAATTTCTATTAACCCAGTGCTGATCCTTAGCTCTGCTGTCCCAAAGACATAAAAAACAAAGACATTTTGTAAATCCACTTTGCTGTCCAAGGAGGAAGTTTACCGTTTTTAGAAAAAAAAAAAAACTAAAATCAATTAGTCTGTATCTCAAAAACTAGAGCTGCTATGAAAAAGTTTCAGGTATTTTTGGAATCAGCACATCAAAAATATCCAAAATTAGTTCTTACTTTTCCGGCACCAAGATAAAAAAATTATTTTATTGTAAAAGAGACCAATATAGCGTATCTCAAAAACTAGATCTGATAGACCAAATCTGACGACTATTTTGGATTCTGTGCCTAGTCATGTCCTAGCATGCGTAGTGCAAGGTAAGCACCTACCCGTGTGCCTCTTAGGCCGTCACTACCTGATACCAAATATGTTCATATACTTTTTACAGTATCAAAACAGTATTCGTTTAATTTTTGTGAACATTTTTTGATTTACTGTAATAATTATTAAATCTCAACTTCTTTATACAATTGAAAATGATTAATCACAGTGACTGCCTAACAATTCTAATTACATTCATTTAAGATATACGACTTCCTTTAGATCATTTTAATCTCCTTTTGTTTGAGAATTACTGGTTTCCTTATTCCTTAGTAAGGCTGGCTGATCACTTTATGTACAGGAGATTAAAATAATTACAAAATACTGCAGTACTCAAAATGTAATTTAAACACAGCAATATGATACTGGGATTAACAGATTGATTAAATACCACACCTAATATAATGATGCGTTTACATTAGGTTACTAAACGGGCTAGTAGCTAGCTTGTTAGTGACAAAAATAGCTACTATTTTAATGTAAACGCTTGAGATTGAACTAGACCTAGTACAGATGCTAGTAGCTGGGATAGGATAGTGGTAGTTTTTCAGCCGGGATGATTACTATTCCACTAGCCTACCTCCACTAGCCTACCCCCACTACTACATTTTTAATTGTTCGGAGTTCTCTCTTGTGTACTAGACCAACGTAAATAACAAGTGTAGAGGTTTTTGTAGTTAATTGAACTATTTTTACTTGCCCGACCTTAATATATAAGGGGTAAGTATTGTAATCGCGAAAATTTTCGATGTCGAGATTTTGACGGATGACCACGTTTCATGGTCCAGGGAATCCAAAAAACCTATTTTCGAAGTGCCGTCCGTATGTGTGTGTGTCTGTCTGTGTGTATACACGATAACTCAAAAACGGTTTAACTTAAAGAGTTCGTTCTGGTACTAAAAAATTCTCCTATTAAATAGGAAGAACCCTATTGTTTTTTATGAAAATCGGTTGACTAGAAATGGGAGTTTACTCGTGTCGATTTTAAGATTTTTGCGAATATTTAGCAACAGAAAAATATTTCGAAAAAATTTATTCAACAAAAGTTACTATAAATGCAATAACTAATAACTTTTATTTGAGACGTTTTTTGATAAAACGAAAAATTTCGAAAAATTTTGATAAAATTATTTAAAATTTTTCCAAGTCTCAATTTTTTCATACTTATATGTAACGTTTCCATGGTCATGATAATTAATTCGTAACTAGTAAAGCAAGCCTTGGACAAAAATTTGTATAGAACATAATTTGATGTATTTTTGAAGATTTATCTAAATATTATTTTTTTTTTTTTTAATTTACATTTTTTTTTACTTGCCCGACCGTAATATATAAGGGGCAAGTATTGTAATCGCGAAAATTTTCGATGTCGAGATTTTGACGGATGACCACGTTTCATGGTCCAGGGAATCCAAAAAACCTATTTTCGAAGTGCCGTCCGTATGTGTGTGTGTGTGTGTGTGTGTGTGTCTGTCTGTGTGTATACACGATAACTCAAAAACGGTTTAACTTAAAGAGTTCGTTCTGGTACTAAAAAATTCTCCTATTAAATGGGAAGAACCCTATTGTTTTTTATGAAAATCGGTTGACTAGAAATGGGAGTTTACTCGTGTCGATTTTAAGATTTTTGCGAATATTTAGCAACAGAAAAATATTTCGAAAAAATTTATTGAACAAAAGTTACTATAAACGCAATAACTAATAACTTTTATTTGAGACGTTTTTTGATAAAACGAAAAATTTCGAAAAAATTTTGTAAAATTATTTAAAGTTTTTCCAAGTCTCAATTTTTTCATACTTATATGTAACGTTTCCATGGTCATGATAATTAATTCGTAACTAGTAAAGCAAGCCTTGGACAAAAATTTGTATAGAACATAATTAGATGTATTTTTGAAGATTTTTCTGAATATTTAATTTTTTTTTTTTTTTAAATTTACATTGTTTTTTAAATATTTTTTTTTATGGGAGGGCAAGTCTAGCGGAGGTTTCCCTTCGCCACTGGTTTTAAAATGATGTGAAGTGTGAATCTTCACATATTTCAGGATTTTGTAGGTATAAATACCTACAAAATATAAGTGTAAGAAGCCAACAGAATACTGGATGACAAAGAATATTTTTTTGATAAAAAGTTTTTTTGATAATCATATTTATTCGTTATTATTATATTTATATTTATTTAGAGAACTATCAATATGATAATACATATACTATTAAGTCATTAAATGATATACATATGTATATATAACAGTGTTTACATTTACATTATAATTGAAAAAAAAAAAAACAACAAAAAAGTTTGTACTTATAAATTTACATAAATAAGATAAGTTCACATATAAATGTAATTAAGTAGTTAATCCTCTTTCCAGTCACGTGTGTCTTATGGCATATTACTCTGGGGTGGTAGCAGTTTTCTTGAGCGCATCTTTAAAATACAGAAACAGGCCATACGAATAGTGAACAATGCGCCCTACAGGGCTCATTGCCGCCCATTGTTCATTAAATCGAATATAATGACTGTTTACAGTTTATTTGTATATACCTGTTTGATATATGTAAAGGAAAATCACTCTAACTTTGCAAAAATTTATAATACTCACAATTATAACATCCGGAGTAAATGCAATCTAAGGCTACCAAAACTAAGATTAAGTAAATCCAAAAATGGTACGTATCTAGCCGCAATCCTTTACAATCATTTACCTGAGCAGATAAGGGTTTTAAACATAAAGAGCTTTAAACGCAGAATGAAATTCATACTGACGGAAAACTGTTTATAACGGGTGTTTTTTTTAGAGGTATAGAACTTTAAATTGCAATAAAACAACGATGGATTATTCGATTGACATGAATTTTTTTTTATTCGAAAGATAATCTTGTGGCATTACATTAAATCATACCAACAAGACGGCGCAACATGTCACACAGCTCGTGCCACAATCGATTTATTGAAAGACACGTTTGGTGACCGCCTAATTTCACGTTTTGGACCTGTGAATTGGCCTCCAAGATCTTGTGATTTAACACCGCTGGACTACTTTCTGTGGGGCTATGTAAAGTCATTGGTCTATGCGGATAAGCCACAAACGCTTGACCATTTGGAAGACAACATTCGCCGTGTTATTGCCGATATACGGCCACAAATGTTGGAAAAAGTCATCGAAAATTGGACGTCCAGATTGGACTACATCCGAGCCAGCCGTGGCGGTCATATGCCAGAAATCATATTTAAAATGTAATGCCACAAGATTATCTTTCGAATAAAAAAAAATTCATGTCAATCGAATAATCCATCGTTGTTTTATTGCAATTTAAAGTTCTATACCTCTAAAAAAAACACCCATTATAATATGTATATGTGAATTTTATACTATCGACTTTTCAAAATATTTTAATTGTTAACTAACCTCATTTTAATATATTGTAATATCATTGTAATTTGTTTCTATTGTAATTTTATCTAAATTGACATGTATGTAATTTTTGACTTGTGTAAACATTTTTTCATAATGTACATAACACCAATAAATTATTATTATTATTATTATTATTATTATTATAATCTTCAATTCAATATTTCCGACCAAAAGAGTTAAAGGCAATTTTTGAAATAATTGTATATATTGTATTTAATTTTTTTTATATTTACTGACATTTTATATATTCTGGTAAAGAATTACCAGAATATATAAAATTGTTGTATTTTATAATTTATATTTGTTTTTATATTTATATTTGTATTATATTTATATTTGAGTACTAAGAACTTCCATTTATTTATTTATTTTTTCTAACTAAATTTAAATAATTGCGAAAATCTTCATTAAATTAACAAGAAATACTGGCTTATTTTTTTTCAATTTCAAAAACTTAATTCTCATTATTAACAAAGTGATATTTGATTTATATAAATAATGGGTGTTTTTTTTAGAGGTATAGAACTTTAAATTGCAATAAAACAACGATGGATTATTCGATTGACATGAATTTTTTTTCATTCGAAAGATAATCTTGTGGCATTACATTTTAAATATGATTTCTGGCATATGACCGCCACGGCTGGCTCGGATGTAGTCCAATCTGGACGCCCAATTTTCGATGACTTTTTCCAACATTTGTGGCCGTATATCGGCAATAACATGGCGAATGTTGTCTTCCAAATGGTCAAGCGTTTGTGGCTTATCCGCATAGACCAATGACTTTACATAGCCCCACAGAAAGTAGTCCAGCGGTGTTAAATCACAAGATGTTGGAGGCCAATTCACAGGTCCAAAACGTGAAATTAGGCGGTCACCAAACGTGTCTTTCAATACATCGATTGTGGCACGAACTGTGTGACATGTTGCGCCGTCTTGTTGGTATGATTTAATGTAATGCCACAAGATTATCTTTCGAATAAAAAAAAAATTCATGTCAATCGAATAATCCATCGTTGTTTTATTGCAATTTAAAGTTCTATACCTCTAAAAAAAACACCCGTTGCATACATATATATAAATAAAAAAACTAAACTGTTTCAAACAATATGTTGAATCATGGCATATAGTAGGCTGCGCTTCTAGGCTCCTTTCACACATGTACTCAATTCTCAGTTGTTAAATATTTTTTATTATATTTTTAATTTCTAATCAGACATATACTACCTTAACCATAAATACAAAAAATCCATTACATTATTAGCTATAATTTAGACATTAATTAAAAAAATAATTAATTTTGTCAACACAAAAACTGCAATATTTTCCAAAAACGCAATCTGATGAAAAAATTCCTCTCGTACGTTTCCGGCTGAGATAAATGTACATTACCTATAATTTTTTCAGATTTTTAGCTTAACCTTTTACCGCATAGTGTGCCATATATGGCACATTCCGATTTTTATTTTTTATTTTACCTTTAAAACTGAATCAGTACGTTACTTCATGATTGTACATATATGCCACATACACAGTAATGGATCCTGCAGTATCTCAAGTAATGGGCTGCAATAGATTTGACGATATCAAGCGGAATTTGCACTTCAACGATAACTCTGAATTTACTGAGAAAAGAAAACTAGAAGATACGACCTTTTCTTTCAAAAATTCGAGGGCGACTGCTTTTAATTCCTAATGAAGAACACCTAGCAATTGACGAGCAAATAATACGGAATCATTTTCTTTTGTAACATAATGTAAACCATAATGTTCCATGTATGGCACAAACCCTAAATTATTATTTTAATTATTATTTTTTCATAAAAATAATAATTAATATTTTAAATATATTTTTTTAATTAATTTTTTTATCAATAAGAACCAATTCCTAATGCTCATGAATTATTTCAACCAAAAATAAAAATTCATGCAGTAAAGGGTTAACCCATTTGGGTAAAAGGGTGGGGAACAACTTTTTTTAGCACATTTTTGGCTAAAATCGTGTTAAAAGAAACGAATTTTTAAAAACTACTTTTCGTTCCTTAATCTACGTCTTATTATTATTATTAAATAATACTTAAGAGCTTTCTTTTGATACCACTCAATAATTTTTTTTTTAATAATTATTTTTCTGTATTTTTTGAAAAACTAATCTGATCAAAAATTCCTGTTTAACTCTTCCGGTTCCCATCAACGTAGATTATGGAGATTTTTTCAGATTTCTTTTAGATCAATCCATCTGGGAGATTGTCAAAAATAAAAAATCGCTTCTTAATCCACACATTAAGAGGTTTCATTTAATATGAAACTCAAAATAAAAAAAAATATATATTTTTTCATTAAATACATATTTATATAATCTACCTCGAAATGAGTGTTATTGAAAACTCAGTATTTTTATTATATGCGCGTCAAAGAGTTGTACAAGCATGCCAAATTTCAACTTTTTATGTTTAGCCGTTTGGCTACAATTGGTACCGTACAGACAGACTGTCAGGTACATTAGGGTGACCATTCGTCCCGCGTTGTGTGGGACTATCCCGCATTATCCTGCATTTTGGATTTGGGAGGTGAGGACTTTTTTTTTCTCTTCACTTGGATTTGGGAAGTGATAACCTTTTTTTTGCTCTTCACTTGGATTTGGGAGGCGAGGACCTTTTTTTTCTCTTCACTTGGATTTTGGGAGATGAGGACCTTTTTTTTTGCTCTTCTCTTGGATTTGGGAAGTGCGGACCTTTTTTTTGCTCTTCACTTGGATTTGGGAGGTGAGGACCTTTTTTTTTCTCTTCACTTGGATTTTGGGAGATGAGGACCTTTTTTTTTTGCTCTTCACTTGGATTTGGGAAGTGAGGACTTTTTTTGCTCTTCACTTGGATTTGGGAGGTGAGAACCTTTTTTTTGCTCCGTCCCGCATTACCTTCTTAAGAAAATGGTCACCCTAAGGTACATGAGTGACGATTGAAATTTTTTTTCATACCTACAAAACCCCAAAAATTACTAGAAAATTATTATTTTTTAAATACAATAATCATTATTGAAATATAAAAAGTATACGGAATACATTAATGAATAATGTATTCCGTATACTTTTGTGAAATTCAAGAATTCGTTGTTTTGTTACACAATTTTCCTTAGAGCTAAGTCTAATAAATCGACGCTGTAACAGACGTCCTTGCTGAAGGATGTGTTCAATTTTTTTTCCATGTTCATTTATTTTTTCTCCATTTCCCATCCTTCCATTTCAGTCCATTAGATCCTTTGAATGACAATAATTTGTAGGAAGCAATTCTGCATGTTAATTTTTTTGAGTTTCAATTTTAACTTTAATGTCCCTAATTGACCAATTTAAACTGAACATGTAGGTACTATGCTTTTATAAAGGACAGAAATAAAATTTATTTGAATACCAAAAAATTAATTAAATTTACGACTGCGGTATAATTAAAAGTAAATGTTAAAATTCGTGGCTTTTGGACATTTGCCAAATTGTTTCAACCTGAAAAAAAAATTACAAAGGGTCTCAAATATGTGTTTTCAAGTCATTTAAATTTTGCCTCAATTACAATTATTTATTGATAAATAGCATTTAGGCAACATAGTAATAAAAAATATATAACATATAAATAGTTAGTTAGTTAAATTTTTTTGGCTCACAGCAACAAAGGCTATTTGCGCCTAACGTAGCCCATTTAAATGACTAGACTATATTTTAAAAACAATATATTACATACTCAATAAAAGAAATCTTGCACTGACAAACACAAATAAATAATATAAAAAGTCTGTTTGAAAATTTGAACAGGCTCAGGGTGATGGCAAGAGGCTGTAAAGGGGCCAATAACATATAAATAAATTAATAACGAATTCAAATGAGTAGAGGATTGACAAAAACAGATTGACTCTTTTTTTGCACCGAAAAATCTTTTTAGTATGACCAAAAACCCTTATACCGTCATTTTGTCGTCTGTTTGTCTGTCTGTTCGGTAAAAATTGTAGCCAAACGGCTAAACCTAGAGAGTTGAAATTTGGCATGCTTATACAACTCTTTGACCCGCACATAGGAAAAAAACTAAAACATCTAAAAAACATATCCCTCTAAAAATATAAACAAATATGTGCTCATCGAAAAAAAATTTTTTTTTTAAATTCTGAATATGGTATCAAATGAAAGCCCTTAATACGTGGATTAACAATCAAAATTTTATTTTTGCAAAATAAATTATTTTGATACGATTTTTGCTAAAATTGTGCAAAAAAAAAATTGTCCCACACCTGTAGCCCAGATGGTTAACTAAAAATCTGAAAAAATTCTAAGTAATGTACATCGGTGTGAACCGAGATAGTACAACAGGAATTTTTGATCAGATTATGTTTTCGGAAAATAACGCATTTTTTTGCGTTTTTTTGTTGACGATGTACAAAAGTTATAGTTATGTACACATTATACTAGAAGGCATATCCTGGTCTAATGGTTAGCTTGCTAGTTAGCTAACTAGGGTTCGCTCCCGGGCAGAGGAGACAATTTTATTTTGTGTTTTTTTTTTTCATTTTTATTTTGTTTAAATTATCTTTTTGATCAGATTTTGTTTTCGGAAAATAACGCATTTTTTGTGTTTTTAACTAAAATATGTAAAATATTTAATTCGTTATGTAACACAGTAAACGAGTAAACGTCCGTAGTCTAATGGTTAGCATTCTCGCTTCCTAAGTTGCATACTACGGTTCCCTTTCTGTCAATTTTAATTTTAATGGAGACAATTTTTTTTTTTGTTTTTTTTTTTTGTATTATTATTTTGTTTAAATTATTTTGTCAAAATTCTACTTATATTTTGGCAAATGTTGCATTTAATTTTTAAAAGCGTTAATTTAATAACAAGTGGGAAGTGTTGAAATTATAATTTAATTCTGTTTCAATGTATACGAAATCAGTTTATACGGAGTTTATGACTTAAAACAAACAATGGAAGCCATAGGCGCAATTTTCAAAATCTTAATGAACCTTGCTATATAAAAAAAAATACTGCACATATTTAGAAACCTAAATAATGGTAGAAGGATTTCGAATTAAAATTTAAAAAAAAAATTAACAAAAAATTTGTTTTGGCATCCCAAATAATTATCATTCACTTACTAAATACCTGCGAAACTCTGAAATGTGTGAAAATTTACACTTCACATCAATTTGTTAGATAACATTTTATATAAGATTTTATAGATAACAAAATATCTAGTTAAATAAATAAATTAAAGTTAATATTATTATTATATGGATTCGAGTTGCGTAAAAATCAACAGGGTTGCAAAACGATTCACTTACGTAAATCGGGGAATTTCCGTAAATATTTTGCTTCATTATTTTATTTCACGTTTTGTATTTTCAAGGATTACCAAAAATGATATGTATAGCAAACATATAATGGTATAATTAAATTTTATCTGAAGTTTTGACATATGTGTATCGATTTCTGTTCCATAAAATAATATCATTATATTTGTGATCTAATTCATTTTTTAATAGGTAACTTTTGTAGGTCAAATTTTATTTTGTCATAAAAGAAAAATGTTAATAAAAATTTATTAATACTTATAATTTAGGATAATTTATTGGTATTTAATAATGATTAACTTGAGCTGTATATATATATATATATATATATATAGCTTTATGTAACAAAATAGAGGGAATACAACTTTTTTGCATGAACATTTGGCTGTCAAGTAGATTTGTTCGCGCTGGATTCCACATAATTTGACAATCGCAGTGGAAAAAGCCTCGATCGGAGTGAAAAAAGTGCTTCGAAAAGTGTATTGATCTTCATGGAGAATATTTTGAAAAACAATAAAGCCACTTTTGTTGATAAATAATTGTTTTTGATCTCAAATCTCGAAATATAAAAGGCAAAATATTGTATAAGCAATATATCTTTAATTCAGACCAATTCTGTGCAACTGTCTGACCTGTTATTTATTGCAGGGATCCTGTAAGGATAATACGGATTAAATCGTTAAAAGTAGATAAGACATTTCTTATATCTTAAAAACAATAATACCAACATACTGTATATAAATTTTTTTATTTCATTTGAACCAACCTAATAGATGCTCTTAGTTTTAAACAATGTTTTTGTTTGTATTTGAGGGCGGGAAACCAATTTTCATTGACTCGTGTTTGGCAGTTTCACAGGTAGTAATCTTTATAAAATTCCTATATTAAAATATGATTTTCCGACAATAGACGGGTCCATATTACGTGAATCTGGTTTCCATCTAAGGTGATATTGAGGTGAAGGTATAGGCCCGTCTGAATGAACCGGATATATTGATTTTACACCGCTCTGCCACGAACAAACCTTGCTCTGAAAATATGTAGCCTCACAGATTTTTCAACTAACAGTATTTTATATCTGGTAATTTATTTTAGGCTATATTTCGAAAAAAAACATAAAGGGTTTTGTCATAAATTTATTATTACAATTCTTATATTATTTTTTGTCCGACATTATAATTCATTTTTAGGGTTTTGTAGGTATGACCAAGAAACCCTTATACCGTCATTTTGTCGTCTGTCTGTCTGTCTGTTTGTTCGGTAAAAATTGTAGCCAAACGGGTAAACCTAGAGAGTTGAAATTTAGCACGCTTATACAACTCTTTGACCCGCACATAAGAAAAATACTAAAACATCTAAAAAACATACCCCCCTAAAAATATAAACAAATATGTGCTCATCGAAAAAGTAGGGAATAAGAGTAGGGAATCAAATGAAAGCCCTTGGTATGTGGATTAACGATCAAATTTTTATTTTTGCAAAATAAATTATTTTGAAGCGATTTTTGCCAAAATTGTGCAAAAAATTTTTTTCCCACACCTGTAGCTCAGATGGTTTAAACTAAAAATCGGAAAAAATTCTAAGTAATGTACATTGGTGTGAACCGGAATAGTACAACAGGAATTTTTTATCAGATTACGTTTTTGAAAAAAAACGCATTTTTTGTGATTTTTGGCTAATAATGTACACAAGTTATAGCTTTGTAACACGCTACACTGGAACGTGTATGCTAGTGTAGTGGTTTTTGACGCTGGTTTTTCACCCAAGTAATTCGATCCGAAAGGGATCTAACCCTGAGAGAAGAGACAATATTATTTTTTGTTTTTTTTTTTAATTTTTATATTGTTTAAATTATTTTTTCATAATTCTAGTTATATTTTGGCAAATGTTACATTTAATTTAAAAAAAAAAAAATTTTTTTTTCGTAAATTTAATAACGAGTGGAAATTGTTTAAATTATAATTTAATTCTGTTTCAATGTACACGAAATCAGAGGGGCGGAACTTATAACAACCAATGGAAGCCATAGGCGCAATTTTTAAAATTCTTAATGAACCTTGCTATATAAAAAAAATACTGCACATATTTAGAAACCTAAATAATGGTATTAGACGTTCGAATTAAAATTAGCAAAAAAATATTTTAATATAAAATTTGTTTTCGCATCCAAAATAATCATCATTCACTTACTAAATACCTGCAAAACCCTGAAATGTGTGAAAATTCACACTTCACATCAATTTTTTCATTATTTTATCTATTTTATTTTTTTTAATGAGGATGAGGTGATAAGGACGAATACAAATATCAATGCCCTGACCAGGATTCGAACCCTGGACCTTTAGCACAAGAAGCAAGCTACTTTGCATAAATTAAGAAAAGAAAGAAACGATATCTTGACGATGTTTGGAGCAACGAAA
This sequence comes from Liopterus haemorrhoidalis, assembly GCA_963971575.1. NCBI lineage: Eukaryota > Metazoa > Arthropoda > Insecta > Coleoptera > Dytiscidae > Liopterus > Liopterus haemorrhoidalis. Next base: position 43,919,745 of record OZ020619.1, read on the forward strand.
AATAGTAGATACGAGGGCTTTTAAGTTTTTCAAAAAGTAAGAAAGAAAACAATTTTTTGGAAGAAACTGTTTAATTGCTTTTCAAAATATTCTCCTTTAAGATTTATCAACTTTTGCATGCGTTCAAATCACTGTTATAAAACCTTGTTGAGAACCAATGGTATAATATTATGAAAAACCGCAGGAAAAATCCCCTAATGTCGTTTTTCCTGTTATAAAAAAATACATGTTTGTCCAAGTATAGAACATTACCTGATATTCGTCTATCGTTCTCTTTAAGAGGCAAATCTCAAAGAAAATTCAGGAAATGGAACTTCTGTGAGGTAAGGAAATTCAAGGAAATAGGATGTTTTACTGGATTTGATTAAATTTGTTTGAGAACTGCTGGATTTTCCAGAGATTATTTTAAACTTGAACGATTATATTCACGAGAAAACGAAATTGAAAGGATAAGGTATTATTAAATTGTTTGAGTACTGCTGAGTTTAATTTTAATTTAAACTTGAAAGTATAAATAAACCAAGTTTGAGGATTTTAAAATAATCATATTTTATTAAATAACAAAAATTTACTTAGAGATGCCATCACAATTCTTCATTTGTTTTCGTTATGGATTATTCATTTCTTAGTTTTATGCGGAACTAGATTTTCAAATCTAATAACTTTAAACTGATTGAAGCTTTTGATCATTTTGTTTAGTAAAATCACACTTTAACCATTAAAAAGTTTGCTAGTGACAAACTTAAGAAAATTTAAATTTCAGTTGCTTCCGATTTGTTGTAATCGGCTGATGATATTTTGTTAGGTTATGTAAAGGAATACAATGTGAACGTTCTCTACGATGTAGACTGAGATAGCCAATGTGTGTATGTCTGTTTCATTAAAGCATTCCACACACCAAAGCGGCCGCGGTGGCGGCCACGGTAGCGATACGGCAGCGGCCTAACGCAACCTATACAATACAATGAGACCACGCACATACAAGCGTTCAGCTATCTGAGAACGCCACCGAATGCAGCGTTCAGTCTAGCGATCACCAAACACTGGCGGCCGAACTCGACAAGTTGCGTTAGGCCGCGCGATATTCATTGTTTATATACCACAGAGTGAATATATTTAAGAAAATAATGTCGAAAATAGATAATTTAACAGAAAAAATCATAGATCAGTAAAGGATCATTTAATTTTGTATGACTTAGCACATCCTGATTACAAGAATATTAGGAAAACAAATAAAGTGTGGAACGAAATAGGAAAAGTTTTGGAAATTGATAGTAAAGTCTGTTCCAAACGGTTAGGCGGAACTAGATTTTGCAATCTAGTTACTTTCATCATTTAAATCATGCTTTTCAGCCATTTTGTTTAAGCTTTGTAAATCATACTTGCAACAAACATTTTTTGGTTAAGGTTAATATCATTTTAAAATGTCATTTTCTTTATATTTTGATTTTTTGTGTCATTCTTAATACAAATATCCCATTTATTTATTTTTTGTCATTAAAATATGTAAGAAAATTAATTTAAGTTTGACATATGTCATTCGTTTCCATGGTTTCATTGTTGGAATTTTAAATTTTGACATTCTAACGTGAAAAATGAAATAACCCAAGCAAGGTCCCTTTTCCAACCTAAAAGAACGAAATTCCCATTTAGTTCCGCCTAACTGTTTGAAACAGACTGTGAGTAGATTATTATTTTTCCTCTACATACAATTAATTATTCTATTGTGTTCTCGCAATCAATATTATCATACAACTATATACCGTGATTCACTAACTGATCGCTACCGCTACCGCCACTCCCACCGCGTTAGTGTGAGGAGACCTGATCGCTAGTCGTATCGCTACCGTGGCCGCCACCGCGGCCGCTTTGGTGTGTGGAATCCTTAAAACAACTCACTAACTATAAAGTTTGGCACACTATCGACAATCGAAATCGTATAATATTAAATTTAGAGTTCTAAACGGTTGCTCGCGGTACCATATGGTAAACTTGTTATTGACAATCAACAGTGCACAAGTCATAGCCTATAGTTGACTAATTTAAGAGCTCTGAACGCAGTTTTAGCGTCTCTTTATATCATATACTTTCAAATATTTGTTTTAAATTTTATGAAACAGTATGAAAAACTTCAAAGTTTTCTAAACAAAAATAGTTGATAATTTTAAAAGTATAAAATTCTTTGATAGCGTTAAGTTAGCCGCGATGTTCGTGAACTATTCGATGTTGCATCCGCAGTTATTTGCGGCGAACTACTTTCAACATAATTAGATTTGTTTGGAAACAGCTGGTTGATAATGTTCAAAACTTCACAGATGTAACGATTCTTATAATCGTTTTTCCGTTATCAACAAAATATTTGGAATTTTAAGTAGATTTAATCTACTTATGCTCTGCTAGTTGTTTTTGTGATTGACTATCGTCTTCCTGTAGCAATGTTTCCAATTTTGTATCTTCATATTTTTTTGGAGGTTTTCCATGTTCTTTGTCTGTAAGATCAAAGTCACCACTTTTGAAACGCCGAAACCATCGTTCACACGTATCTTGCGATGGAGCATAATCACCATAAGCTTCTCGAAGCAGTCGGTATGATTCAGCAGCAGTTTTTTTCAAATGAAAACAAAACAGTAGTACTGTCCGCGAATGCTCTTTATTTGGCACAAAATATGGCATTTTTAACACAGTAAAACAAAACTATATGATCACTTTTCAAATTATAACCTATACGCATTTGACACTTAATGATAACTTAACAAAACGCCATATGTGTTGAAATTTTGAACTATACACTCTGTTTGCGCGGCAAGTTTGAAAAAAATCCGCATTTCATACTTGTAGACCTGGTATGTTAGCGGTCGGTAAAAATACTGCACATATTTAGAAACCTAAATAATGGTATTAGGCATTCGAATTAAAATTAACAAAAAAATATTTTAACATAAAATTTGTTTTGGCATCCCAAATAATCATCATTCACTTACTAAATACCTGCGAAACCCCTGAAAAAACCCTGAAATGCGTGAAAATTCACACTTTTCATCAATTTTTTAATTATTGAACACTTGGGATCTCGGGATGTCTTTTTTTGTCTTCTGGCTCGCGACGGTTTTTGTAGAACAGAATAAGGCCCGAGGTAGTAAAAATTTGGCTACATCTGCTATAAATGATACATTTTTCACAATAAAGATATTAATATGAACCTTAAGCTTTGCCATTTACCTATTATTTATGACTTGAAATGGTTATAATTATCTTTAAAAGGCAATTTACTAACTTTCAACAATAGTTTAAATCGATAAGTTACTAATTCCCCATTATCTTGCAGTCAATAGTTTGTGAGTCGATATACACCGTAAAGGGGGGGTGGGGGGCTCTATATTTATACACACATACATACACACATGCACTATTATCAATTTAATCTTCATTATGCAAGTTTTCAACGTGGTCTGTTATTGTAAAGCACGCTATTCACTAGGGGGCCGTATATGGAACTCATGGATGAATTTCCAACAATAAACTTATGAAAAAGAGGGGGAAAAAAGTACATTAAACTTAAACTAACTGGAGTAGTGGTTCTTCGTACGGTTTTTGTACATTATTTTTGCTGTAACATACATGATAAATGAGATATGAGGGTTACCTTTTATGTTTTTACAAACGACTACTAGATGGAAATATTGAAATATGTCATTACTATATTCGTAAAATTTGACATTTGTTATTGTGAAATCAGTGGCAGCTTATAAATTTAGTTTGTTGACGAGCGTTTAAAAAAGTTTGTGAAAAATGGATTTTACTCGTGAAGGTTTTCGTTGGATGATGTTTTACGATTTTAGTAAAGGTCTAACTCAACAACAATGCATAGAATCGCTTCATTCAACTTTTGGTAATGAAGCACCATCAGAAAAGACTGTTTACAATTGGTTTGCAGAATTTCGTCGTGGTCGTGCGTCCGTCAGTGATGAATCTCATGAAGGTCGACCAAAATCAATTGTGATTCAAAAAAACATCGATGCTGGGCGCAAATTGATTGAAGAAGATCGGCATGTGACTTACCGTGAGATAGAGGCATCCTTTAGCATATCGCATTCTGCAATACATTCGATTTTGCATGAACATTTAGCTGTGAAAAAGATCTGTTCCCGATAGATTCCGCATAATTTGACCAAAGCTCAAAAAAAGACTTGATTAGTGTAATGCTAAAAAAATTCAACCTATACACTGCAAAATCCGTATACAACATCATTACAGGTGACGAAATTTGGATTTATTCATATGAACCGGAAACTAAGCAACAATCCACTTTTTGGGTCTTCCAAGATGAACCGAAACACACAAAAGTTGTTCGTTCACAGAGCACTTCCAAGAAAATGATTGTTTCTTCGTTTGTACTGGACATGTCGCAACCATTCCTTTAGAGCAGTGGTCGGGGAACATTTTTACCCATTACCCAGAAATACATTTCTTTACACCGACGTTACCCCATTGGTTTGTAAAAGAAAAATCATAGATTATTTACATTGAAGGATTTATTGAATTCTTTAGAATTTACATATTAATTAACATAAAATATATAAAATAATGCTGTAATAATATTTTATTTTTGTATTTCGAAACGCACGTTTTATGATTTTTTGTATTTATATCATTTATGTCTATTAATATCTCATTACCCCCAAGAATTCCGTTTTTACCCCGTTTGGGGTAATTTACCCCTGTTCCCTGACCCCTGCTTTAGAGGATCGGAGAACAATTAATGCTGAATGATATACAACAATTTGTTTGCCAGAAGTCATCGAGAAAATCAGGTAAAACAACCAAAACGTCGCATCTTCACCATGCCAATGCAAACTCCCACACAGCACGTCAAACAATTGATTATTTGAAGGAGAAAAACATCGAATTAATGTATCATTGCCCATATTCTTTTTTATTATTTTTAATTTGGAAAAAAAATGCTCTGCCGTTGCCACAGTGAAAGGAAGTGTTTAAAATAATAAAATTGCAGTAACTACGTCTGGAAAACTGACCGACAGGGATGTATATTTAATTATTAAAAGTTCGGCAAATTCTTTCATTGTTGATATTTTAGAGATTTCCTCATTAAGCATCGAAGCTAACATTACCATTTGTAACGGAAAATTGGACGAAATATAACCTTTGTATTTTTTTTTTTTTTTTTGTAAGATTTCGGTAGAACTCAAAATTTCTGTTTCATCCAAGTTGATTAAATTTCGAGGTGACATGAATAAACACAAATTTACAACGTCGTTCATTCCTCTGAATCTATTATCAATTTGATTGATATAAGCTGTTCACTTTTGTAAGAACACACTAGATCTGGTTATTTTGGTTACTTTTATGGTGTGTTACTGACTTTCAATGTCAATTAAAAATATTCCTTACGCTGTAAAACCGACTTTAGGTTGATAAGGTTATGATCACTATAATTAAGATATCATTTTTCAATATCACATATGTCAAATGGATCAACATTTTAAAAAAGTGACATTTTTTAATACCAACATGACATACAGCTTCAAAGGTGCAAACTATTGAAAACAAAATTCCCTCTTAGTTTGTTCTTACAAAAGTGAACCGTCTATAACAATATCGAGAATTGCATTAAATACAGTTATTCTAAACAAATCATTCCCGTTATGAAACCGATGATCTGTCCCCAATTCATTTAAATGTTTATTTTTTGTATTATTTTGTTTTATGTATGTATTTTATAGTGAAAAGTAAATTCTTTATTTTTCAGTATAAAACGCGACTAATTTTTTCAAAATTTTCGCCCCCCCCCCGCGTTTCTGGGTTTGGCGGTATGGTAGTTCCGCCACTGCTGAGGTACAGAATAAGAAACAAGGTTAAAACTTTAATGCCTAGTTAAAATGTTACTGTTTAACCATCTTTTTTAACCAAATCTTTTTAACCACAAAAGATACAGAATAGACCAGAATAAGAGATATTCGGATAAGGTTGAACATGCGGGAATGATTGTGATATAGCGTATAACCTAACCCACCTCGGGCAAAGTAGAAACGCTCTCTAGTGTTATGATTGATTACGAAGCTCTGGTGCAAACCTCCTCCTCCTCTCTCAGTTAATTGAGTGTGTTTGCCAAAGAAGTTACTCATGTTACCCTTAGTTACACAGGAGATTACACAGTTTATTTTCTAATATTGATGTTTAGAATCAAACAAGTTTGATTGATTTTGAGGATTTAAAAAAGTATCTTTAAAAATGTATCTTCCGTCTCTACCAAAGATGCGAAATTTTTTCCTTTAAGGGAATTTTGTAGAAAGCAGAACAAATGGTAGTCGGATGGTGCGATGTCTGGACCATATGCTCCGACTACCATTTGTTCTGCTCTCTACAAAATTCCCTTAACGGAAAAAAAATTGCATCTTTGGACGATATCAAAATTCACCTCTACAGATTTTTCGAGAGCAAAGATTAGGTTTGTTAAAATTTTTGGCGCACAGCAACAAAGGCAATTTGCGCCTAACGCAGCCCATCTAAATGTCTAAGCTACATAATAAAAACAATAAATTAGACAATAAATAAATAAATAAAATCATGAAAATAACGCATAAAGAAATCTTGCACGGGCAAATACAAATAAATAAAATAAAAAGAAAAATGAACAGACTCACGGTGATGGTAAGAGGTTGTAAAGAGGCCAATTACCATCGAATATCACAGTCAATACCTAGAACACATTAAAATAAGGTGCAAGACTTCACACATAATACAGTAAGTTCGATTCTCTGAGGAAGAATATCAGCCTGTCCATGAGTACTCTGTCGTCACCTAAAGCAACTGACAGGTCATAGCACAGACCTAACATCTCCCTGACATCCTCGAACTGTACACATTCAGTTAAAAGGTGTAACACAGACAAATCTGTGTAACACGTCTCACAGATAGGGGACTCTTCACCTCGAAGGAGGTGTCCATGGGTCCACCAATAGTGGCCTATACGGAGGCGTGTGATGGCGGTTTCCTCCCTGCGGTTAATCCTGCAGGAAGAACCCCATGGTTTAACGTCTCCTTTAATCTGTCGCAACTTAACGTTCTGTGTGCGGCTCCACTCATGTTGTCACATGTCTAAAATCAGGTGTATCAGATGACTCTTTGCGTCATCTGGAAAAATGAGACTCACATCAATCATAGGTCTGTGGGAGGCGGCTTTTGCAGCTGCATCTGCCGCTTCGTTGCCTTTAATACCAACATGTCCCGGTATCCAAAACAGCTCTACCCTCACATTCTGAGCATTCAGATTGTGGAGTAGTAACCGGATCTTTAGTACAAGAGGATGCACTAGATCTGGATCTTGGATACTGTTCAGAGCGCTCAGCGAGTCCGTCAAGATAACACTTGACCGACTTTGCTCTGACGAAACAAAACACAGGGCCTTGAAAATAGCGTACAGCTCAGCAGTGTACACACTCGTTATGGAGTGCAGACGATACTGAAACTGTTGGCGTGGATTCAAAACAACGAAAGCACACCCAACGTTCCGGATTTTGATCCGTCAGTAAAATACGGTCGAGAGCAAAGACGGATTAGGGAAAATAAAGAATAAAGAATATAATACTCGTTAACTAAATATTAGAAAATGCATTTGTTGTATTTGTATTCTTTTCCACAGTTTGTCTTTTCCCCCCACTCTAATCCAGGTCAAATTACCTACCCCTCCAACTCTTCCCTTGTCATCAATAACGAAGTAAGACAACCAAGTAATATATATTAAATATTTACCTTTAATAGCGACTTTAGTATTTCCGTGTGACCTAGCTATATTGACATACGTCATAGATATCTTTCAACGGACGTGATGACGTCATACCTATGATGTAATCAGAGGCGTAACAAGAGGAATTTAGTAAATTGTTTTAGAGGAAGTACGGTCGATTGACGTTTATTTAAAATTAGGCGTTTCTAATTCTAAAGAATTAGATGTTATGTAATAGAATATAAGATTGTTCTATAATTAAAATTTTATTTAAAAAAATAGCAATAAAACTATTTTAAATTAAATTACAATAGAAAAATATTAAATATTTATCTTTTGTGGTTTTTATCTAGGCATAATCCATTGCGACTAGGCCGGGTTTTTTAAACTGTAAATTATTACATATTTCAGAATTTCGTAGGCATTTAATAAGTAAAAAATTGATGTGAAGTGTGAATTTTCACACCTTGCAGGGTTTCGCAGGTATATAATAATTGAAGGCGGCATGCTGAGTGTGTAGGACAAATTTTGCTTTGTAGTAACCACGGCAAAATGAACGATATTTTTAAAATAATTTATCGTCTGTTAATCTCAGAGATTTAAAAACAAATTTTATGTTAAAATATGTTTTTGTTAATTTTAATTCGAATACCTAATATCATTATTTAGGTTTCTAAATAAGTGCAGTATTTTTTTTATATAACAAGGTTCATTAAGATTTTGAAAATTGGGCCTATGGCTTTCATTGGTTGTCTTAAATCATACGCTCCGCCCCTCTGGCTTCGTATAAATGACACAGAATGAAAATATAATTCCAATTGGTTATTAAATTTACGCTCTTGAAAATTAAATTCAAAATGTGCTAAAATATAATTAGAATTTTAACAAATTAATTTAAACATAATAAATATGAAAAAAAAAAAACAAAAAATAAAATTGACTCCACAAGCAAGGAACGAACCTGTGTAGTGAATAACGATCCTGTGTGGTTGTCGAGCAACTGATCCACTAGACCACCAAACGCTTATCAACTTAGTGTGTTATAAGAGTATAACATGTATGCATCGTCAACCAAAAAACACAAAAAATGCGTTATTTTCCGAAAACATAATCTGATCAAAAATTCCTGTTGTACTATTCCGGTTCACACCAATATACATTACTTAGAATTTTTTCAGATTTTTAGTTTAAACCATCTGGGCAACAGGGTGTGGGACAAAAATTTTTTTGTACCATTTTGACAAAAATCGTGTCAAAATAATTTATTTTGCAAAAATAAAATTTTGATCGTTAATCCACGTACTAAGGGCTTTCATTTGATACCCTACTCAGAATTTTAAAAAAATATTTTTTTTTTCGATGAGCAAATATTTGTTTATGTTTTTAGGGGGATATGTTTTTTAGATGTTTTAGTATTTTTCCTATGTGCGGGTCAAAAAGTTGTACAAGCATGCCAATTTTCAACTCTCTAGGTTTAGCCGTTTGGCTACAATTTTTACCGAACAGACAGACAGACAGACAGACAGACAGACAGACAGACGACAAAATGACGGTATAAGGGTTTTTTGGTCATACCTACAAAACCCTAAAAACGATAACAATGCTAGATGTTTTGGATACTATTTTAGCCATAATTGCATCAAAATCAACAATTTTTTTTTCCGTTATTAGATTACTAAAAAACAAACCTGTAGCTGCAAACGTTAAATCGTTTGTACCTGTTACATTACCGCTAAGCAAGGGCAAGGACGTGAGTTCAATTCCTGCTTATGTCAAATAATGTGTTTTTTTTTTAAATATTATTTTTAGTTTTTGCTGCTTCGGCAATTAGCCAGGTAAAAATATTTATAAATGTCGAAAAAAGTGTTGTTGTATTATTTGAACATTTCTACACAAAATTATATATATATAAAACTTATTTGAAACACACAAATATATTTAAAAAATCACCTATGGTCACCACAGGACCGACCGCCATGACAAAGTACTTATAAAATACATTCTAGCATCAGAGTAGAAATAACTTGACCTAATATTATCTAACAGAGATATTATTTATCATTACCTTGGAAACTTTAAATATAAGTATGAAAAAAAAAGATATATAAAAAAAATTTCGAAAAATTTTTCAAAATTTTTTCGTTTTATCAAAAAATATTTCAAATAAAAGTTGTTAGTTATTACTTTTATAGCAACTTATGTTAAATAATTTTTTTCGTAATATTTCTCTGTTGTTAAATAATCGCAAAAATCTTAAAATCGAGACGAGTAAACTCCCATTTCTAATTAACCGATTTTTACCAAAAGTTGATCAACTCGTGCCATTGATGTCAAAAGCTTAAATATGAAGTTTCGTAAAAATCCTTTTAGCCGAATTTTCTCTGCACGTGTACACAGACAGACGGACGGACGGACAGACGAACAGACAGACAGACCGACAGACATCCTGCTAAATATAGTCAAAACGTTATGTAGGGACCTCAATTCGTGGAGATCCATCGAAATCTCGAAATATCAAAATCGGTATGATCACAATACCTCCCTTATATATGTTGGCAGTCGGTAAAAATCAGCTGTGGCCACCACAGGACCGACCGTCATCACAAAGTACTTGTTTAATTTATGCTGCTTTATCAAAAAATAAAAGTTGTTAGTTATTGCTTTTCTAGCAACTTTTATTAAATAATTTTTTTCGCAATATTTCTCGAAATATTCGCAAAAATCTTAAAACCGTCACGAGTAAACTCCTATATCTAGTTAACCGATTTTTACCAAAAGTTGATCAACTCGAGCCATTGATATCAAAAGCTTATATATGAAATTTCATAAAAATCCTTTTAGCCGAATTTGCTCTGCATGTGTACACGGACCGACAGACAGACATACCTCAATTCGTGCAGATTCATCGAAATCTCGAAATGTCAAAATCGGAATGATCACAATACCTCCCTTTTATATGTTGGCGGTCGGTAAAAATTATAGAACATTGTTGTGTGATACATATTATTAAGTTATTGAGCAATAACATTTTTACAATAATATTTTCTACAATCAAAAATAATCTATTAGATAGATAAAAATATTGTGCAAAATTTGATGTATAGATTGTTACTAATTTTATTTCAGACTGTTAGTTTTGTATAAGAAACTAATAATCTCTGGGGGTTGTACGTAGCGTTAAGAGCTTTCTTCTGATACCACACAATAAATTTTAATTTAATTTTTTAAAATGTTGAAAAAAAATATTTTTCGAAAAACTTATCTGATCAAATCTTCCTGTTAAACTATTACGGTTCCCATTAATGTACATTATTGAGAGTTGTTTCATATTATAGTTTTGAAATTAATCTCTTAACCAGAAGGAATAGTTAAGAAAAACAATTAACAAACCACATGTGATTGTTATTTAATTTAAAAAGTAAAAATAGTTGAACCTTCTTTTTATAATAATTATTTTTAGTTCGCGTGATAGTATTCTGATTGAAATAACTTGTTTGTAAACACTTCTTTCTAACAAGTCACATTCCCTTTCGCGGTCAGGAATTTATACGAGCTTTAATTCACTTCACCACTAAAAGATGGCTCTCTCTGTCGTCTTAGACAATCTCACTGAATACGACAGAAATTCGACACGGGAAAACGAATATTACAAAGTAAAAAAGTCTGTACTATAATTCAATCTGTAACAATTTTAATACCTTCAAATAAATTTAACTTATTCATGTGATATTAAATTCTTTTTAGGGTTTCGTAGGTATGATCAAGAAACCATTATACCCACACAATTCGGTCGATCTGTACCACAGTATACAGGGTGTTTGTTTGAAACGGGGCACCCCGAAAATCTCCTTTATTTGTAAAGATACAAAGAATCTTCAGAACAAAAGTTAAACTAGACAAAAAGGCCCATCTAAAGGTTACTATAAGAATTCTGAGGCACTTCCGGTTTCACCGGAAATGATGTCAACTTTTAATCTAGCATAGGGAATCGATAATTTTATATATTTTTCCTAAAAGTACATTAAATTAGCTTTACAATGACACCAAAAAATCATATTTTTATGTAAACCATTTCAAAATGGCGACCATTTATTTACAAAATAATAATCAACATAAGGTTTACAAAGTTGAACGTAGCAAGCTTTGAAAACAATAAAAAAAGAAACAAAATATCTCTAAAGTATTGTATTATTCAGGATGTTTTACGGTGCAATTCACACCCGGTAATTCCCCGAGTTGCTGCATATTTCCTTTTAGAAGAAGTAATTTCTGATGAATGATATACGTGCAGAAACATTGTTACATTTTATTAATTTTCAAAAACATAAGGACAATAACAACGTTATTAATGCATTTTTTTTTTGCAGAAACTATTGTTAAAATGCAAGAAGCTTTTGGAGAAAGATTTAAAGAGTTTAGAAAATATAAAGCTACACTAGCTCTTTTGACAAAACCAATTGAAGCAGATATGCAGCAATTACATTTATCACCATTCCCATTGATTAATCAGGTACAATTTGAACTTCAATTATTGGATTTGAAATCCAAAGATTTATGGAATAATATATTCTTAAAACTTAATTCTGAACTGGAAAGTTTAGAAAGAGAAAAGTTCATTTTATCCAGCATAAGTGGACCGAAATTCGCATCTTCAAGATGGAAGTTGTTTTCGAAGCCTGGAATCGTCTTCCAGAATCGTTCAATCATTTAAAAAATTATGCTTTTGGACTACTGACAATTTTCGGATCCATACATTACTGTGAGCAAGTCTTTTCACATATGAAATTAATAGTTAGTTAAGAAGTAATCCTACTGACCTGAAAGTTGAGTGCTGCCTTAAGTTAAAGATTACTGAATATTTACCAAATATTGAAGTCTAATCGAACAGTATGCAAGTAGCAATAGTCCCAGTAAAAAAAATTGTTATATTGTAATATACTGGCAAGTGCAATAGGTATCACAAACTAAATGTATAAGTAAATATTAATTTATTTATACATTATATATTAATAACAATTTTTACGTTTTTTTCTTAAATATAGCATATATTTTTTAGCGGCTCTTCCATGTTATTGTTTTTGTTTTCAATATAGATTTGGCTCTTTGTCACTGAAAGGTTGCCGACACCTGGCCTAGGCGAAAAAACGGCACTGGGTCGAAGAACTATATATGCATGATAAATTTCAAACCTCTAGATCTAGCCTTTTGGCTACAATTCCTACCGAACAAAAGTATAGGTGAAAGTATAAAGGTTACTAGGATTAACTGACAATAAATAATAGGATTTATATGATAATTAAAAATTATAAGTAAACATGACTATGTAAACAGTATGGCAATGTTAATAAGGTATTTATTAAAAATTTTCCCATGATTATTCTTAGAATAATAAACTTTTGATATAAAAAATTGAAATAAAAAACATGCATTTATCTTTAGAAATTTAGGAGTGGCACGTAATGTTCGCGCTAGCGGTGGGTCCGCGATGGGGGGGGGGGGGCAAAAATTGCTCTGGCCCCCAGTTAGCCCCCCCTCCCAGGATTGTTTGGACCTTTTTACCGACCGCCAAGGGAGGTATTGTGATCATACCGATTTTGACATTTCGATGGATCTCCACGAATTGAGGTCCCTACATAACGTTTTGACTATTTTTAGCATGATGTCTGTCGGTCTGTTTGTTAGTCTGTCTGTCAGTCAGTCCATGTACATGTGCAGTGCAAATTCGGCTTTAAGGATTTTTATTAAACTTCATATTTAAGCTTTTGAAATCAATCAAATCGATCAACCGAGTTGATCAATCGAGTTGATCAACTTTTGGTAAAAATCGGTTAACTAGAAATGAGAGTTTACTCGTCCCGATTTTAAGATTTTTGCGAATATTTAACAACAGAAAAATATTTCGAAAAAAAATTATTTAACAAAAGTTGCTATAAAAGCAATAACTAAAAATTTTTATTTGACATTTTTTGATAAAGCAGCGTAAATTAAATAAGTACTTCGTGATGGCGTTCGGTCCTATGGTGGTCACAGCTGATTTTCTTTTTTAGGTCATTTATTTTCATGTGTTAACGATAAAAAAATAATTTCTAATATTTCCTACCCCCCCAGATTTTAATAGCTAGCACCGCTACTGTTGGCTCGGATTTCTAAACATCAGAAAGAATTGAAAACAGGGTTGTACTCTGCCAGTGTGCACCTAGGAAAGGATTTAGGCTTGACCCTAAGTTAAATATGCAACTTGCAGGTGCAAGCATATTAGTGCAGTTTTGTTTTTCTGCGACAAATGTAATGAACAAACTCGCATAGTATTACTTTTTAACTCAAAATATATTCCCATGCCTTCCTCCTGTCCAAACCAAATCTTTTCCCAATCTGGACTTAATATTAACTTTAACCATTTTTCTTAAGACAAGAAAAAAACTAAGATGCCTATATTTGTCCTGTCTTGAATGACAGTCAAAAACACAACAATTTGTTCTACTTTTATAGTTTTTCACAACTTCTATCGACATTCTAACAAAAATTCAATACTAGAACATATGTAATAAGTTCAAACAGTACTAGAGCGCCTAGTACAATATTTGACCACTAGACTGGGTATTCGAGCGTGTCAGTTCTCAATAGCCGTGGATTTTACGATTACAGTAGTGTTTGAAAACTCAATTTTCTTACAATAAAGACATAACATATTCTATATTTTGAAAACGGTTATATCCCCAAAATCCAGCATCTAAAACAGCACTTTGTACATTTGAATAACAAATACTATCTGAAACAGGGACTCCATTTCATGATTTCCATAAATTCTAAATCCAAAATTCAAAATTCAACCTCTACATTTCACGATTCAGTGTGGTCCGACCGCAAATACTGTCGACGTTTCCAGGGTTGAATTAGACTGAATTTATGCAAGCACGTACCTTTATGACGTCATTATCTTAAAGATATATGTTTATAGTACTTTTAGTAATGGTCTTCATCATTATAGTTCGTTAAGAAATTAAACTTGATTCAAACAGAGATAAGTACACCAATAAAAGTGCGCAGAAACCATTTTTCGTCTGGACGAGTCTAATCGTACATATATAATTATAGTGCGTTCAAAGGTGAGTTTGCAGTATAGCTCTTATGGCAAATGGGAGCGGTGTTGCCAAATATTGTAAAAGTGTCAAATGTGTCAATTATAATAATATGAAAAACTCGTATGATTTACAAAAATCAACTCTTATAAAACTCAAAATAACACTCAACAAAAACAAATGGCCATTTGTAGAATACTGCGTCTTCACAGATCAGCGCGTTTTGGAGCGGCCACGTCGACAAGCAAGAAAAGGATAGCGTCATTGTGAAAACCCATTAGAGAGTATGAAAAAGAACTACTCCATATGCCCTGTACTGCAAACTCACCTTTGAACGCTCTATAGCAAGTATGTGTATGTTGATCTGGGTAACATTGTGACGTCATTTTTTCCTAAGGCTCTCGTGATTGGCTAACTGGGGACTCTTGGGGTCTCTTGATTGACAGATATTTTGCAGATTTATTCTCTAAGAATCTACGAATATAATTACATACAGAAATGACAGATACTCATATATGATTTGACCGAAATGAACAATATTTTGCAGATTTATTCTCTAAGAAACTGCGAATAAAATAACATATAGAAATGTCTAGAGTTTCGTAGGCATAAACAAGAAACTCTAGACACTCCTATATCCTATGATCGATATGAAAAATATTTTGCAGATTTATTTTCTAAGAAACTGCGGATAAAATAACATATAGAAATGTCTATGGTTTCGTAGGCATAAACAAGAAACATTAGACACTCCTATATCCTTTGACTGATATCACCAATATTTTGCAGATTTATTCTCTAAGAATCTACAAATATAATTACATACAGAAATGTCAAGGGGTTTCATAGGCATAAACAAGAAACTCTAGACACTCCTATATCCTAAGATCGATATAAAAAATATTTTGCAGATTTATGTTCCAAGAATCTGCGGATAAAATAACATATAGAAATGTCTAGGGTTTCGTAGGCATAAACAAGAAACTCTAGACACTACTATATTCTTTGACTGATATCAACAATATTTTGCAGATTTTTTCTCTAAGAATCTACGAATATAATTACATACAGAAATACCTAGGGTTTCGTAGGCATAAACAAGAAACTCTAGACACTGCTATATCCTTTGACCGATATAACAATATTTTGCAATTTATTTTCTAAGAATCTACAAATATAATTATTTGCAGAAATGTCCAGCGTTTCGTAGGCATAAACAAATATCTCTAGACACTGCTATATCCTTTGACCGATATTAACAATAATTTGCAGATTTATTTGCTAAGAATCTGACATATATAATTAGCAAGTGTCTGTATGTAGTGTCGGTAATATTGTGAAATGAACAATATTTTGCAGATTTATTCTCTAAGAATCTATGAATATAATTAGACATTTATTAATATTAATAAATGTCTAGGGTTTCGTAGACATAAACAAGAGACTCCTATATCCTTTGACCGATATGAACAATATTTTGCAGATTTATTCTCTAAGAATCTGCGGACAAAATAACATACAGAAATGTCTAGGGTTTCGTAGTCATAAACAAGAGACTCCTATATCCTTTGACCGATATGAACAATATTTTGCAGATTTATTCTCTAAGAATCTGCGGACAAAATAACATACAGAAATGTCTAGGGTTTCGTAGTCATAAGTAAGAAACTCTAGACACTCCTATATCCTATGATCGATATGAAAAATATTTTGCAGATTTATTCTCTAAGAATCTGCTGATAAAACAACGTATAGAAATGTCTAGAGTTTCGTAGGCATAAACAAGAAACTCTAGACACTTCTATATCTTTTTATCGATATGAAAAATATTTTGCAGATTTACTATTTAAAAATCTGCGGATAAAATAACCTATAGAAATGTCTAGGGTTTCGTAGGCATAAACAAGAAAGCCTAGGATACTCCTATATCCTTTGACCGATATGAACAGTATTTTATTATTTATATTATATTTATTATTTTAAATTATTAAATGATTTTTTTTCTGCCAACATGAAAAATAACCTAGACAAGCTTGGTTTTCATGACAACGAAAACGAAACTCCTATTTAGTTCAGTTTAAACGTTTGAAATAGATTTTATATACAGATTGTTATTAATTTTATTTGAGATTGTTAGTTTTGTATAAGAAACTTGTAATACCCTTTTCACACTAGATCTTTAAGATCGGATGTTAAAGTGAATATATCTTTAAACGCTAATGTGAAACCGTATGGCCTCGGTTAAATACAAGCGATGTTTAAGACAGAGATCTGCGTCTTAAACTTCGCCCACATTGCCAACTTAATTTGTATTATAAAAAAATACTCCTTGAATTTGTGCTGTCAACATTTTATATTATCATAAACAAGAATACTGTATTATATCGACATTATAAGAAGTGTATACTTATTGTTATAATAAAATTATTTATTTTAATAATGTGTTTAATAAAATACAGAACTACAATAATTGAGATAAAATGTATCGACTTACATGTTAATACAGGTTTAATATATTCTTTATTGTAGTGCCTTTATTGTAGAATGAAATGAAATATCCTTAATTGTTTATAATAATTCAAAATGTGCGTCTGCGCAGACAGTTCAAAACTGGTGATTTCATGACGGTAACTTAAGGACAAAATTACTGTAGCTGATGACAGCACCGGAGATTTAAACATCAAGTGTGAAAGCATACCGATCTTAAACATCGGTGAACTTTAAGTTCACTCGTCTTAAAGATCTAGTGTGAAAAGGGTATTAGACGGTTGTGTCTCCTGTTAAGCAACCTTTTGGTAATGGAGTCTTTTCCAACTCGCCTACGTAAATTTCAAAGTAAATTAAACGAATTCTCATCTCCTTTTATTTATTCATTTTATCTTTCATCGCAGAAACTCTTGAATTCCAAATTATGTCACTTTAGACTAAATCATTTTCCATGCATAAAATTAAAAAATACTTTTCTGTTGGGATTTTATCCTAGATTTAAGTCATAAACATCTGTTTTCTAAGTAATTATCCTACCTTATGCTTTTTAATTTTTTATCTCACATTAACGTTGATATGAACAACGACGCATAGGCGTCGAGACGCCGTATATTAAAGTAAGCTCTGATTATTAATGGGGTTTTAGAGAAGCACAATGAATAGGATGAAAAACATTTTGAATAGAATTTTGTAAGGCGTTAAAAGCTACCATTAATATTTCTCAGTTTTGTGAATTTACAAAGAATTTCTGCAGTTAAATAATAATAGATTCCTAATCCTAAGTCTCCTTTTAGCTCGATACATTTTGCCCAACGATAATCCCAGTGCCGGCTCTAGGGGTTATGGCGCCCCGATGCAAAAATTGATTTGGCGCCCTTAAAAAAAAAGTTGACCAGATATTTTTTTGTTCTATACAAAAAAAGAAGTCACCCAGAAATTCGCTTGATCTCTAAAAAAAAAGAAGTCGACCAAAAGTTTTTTTTTTTTTAAATGGTTTAATTTTAATATTTTTAATATCTTTTAAGAAAGTCAACCAGAATTTTGTTTTTTCTCCCGCCCCTATTTGACAATATTTTCCTCTCCTAAGGCCTGCCACCGGGGTTCTGTGCACCCCTAACACCCCCGCTTGGCGCGGCCCTGTATTGACACAATATATTTTCATTAGAAATTATGAAACAGGTAATAAGTGCTTATAAGTATTACATTTTATTTTTAAGTGTAAATAGTACGCATACATATAATAATACGGTGAATTTCTTTTATCGTGCAATATTGAAATTATTATAATTCATGGTTTCCCTAGTAACGATAAACTATTTTGACAGCAAGTTGCCCTCTATTTATTTTGTAACATAGGGATAAATATTCGTTGAAAAGGCTAAACATTTTTTATTGAGAATACATTGAAAATACAATTATTTAATACAAAAATAACAATAAAAAGCATCTAAATTAAATGTTAAAAAATACCACCATTAACTTGTATTTTAATGCGATCATAAAAAATTATTTAAAACATTTATTATTTGCCCTTGTGGGGTATCAGTAGTAATAAAGTGGAAATTGGAATATTCGCTATTTTGAGATACACCATATTAGGAAATCACCATCGATATATAGCAGGAATTGATCTGAATTAAGTCACTGATTTTATGCAACTGAATTCTAAGTTTTATACGTCACACAAGCGATACGAATTAGCACTAGTTTTATGCGTATAGGTACCTGGAGCCCGGAAAATAAAAATGACGCCCCGTTTTTAAAAAATTTAAATTTATTTGTGAAGAAAAAATTGTCGAAGACTTTTTGTTTAGCTCGCCAGTATAAAAACGGCGCCGCTCAATCGTTCGTTGCGATGGCGCCCCTTGATCGCCCTAATGCCATCCTTTCTATCCATTGTGGAGCCGGCATTGCTTTGGTTTATGACTTTAAGATTGTAGTTTATGGCGTAACTGTTAAAACTAAACTAGCGCAAATTAAAGTTTTATTCACTTGTGATTATAATATATCTATATGAGTAGACATGTTTAAAATATAATTCTATTATCAGATTTTTGGCGTGTCGTCAGATTTTTAATTATAAAAGTGTTCCGAAAGGTAATTTCGGCGCCCTTAGCGCAAGGCGTCCCGATGCGATGCATCCTTTGCATACCGTGTGGAGCCAGCCCTGGATATTCCAATTTCTTCAAGTTTTCAAAACCGTCATCTGTCAATTAAAGTCTTCTTTACTATACATAAGTTGCTTGTTGATTCCATCATTTGTCAATGAACAGAATTCCTTAAAAAACTAAATTTTGCTTAACACGTTCGCGGACAGTACGGCTATAGCCGTCCTATTTTTTTATTCAAATATACAAATGACGGCTGGGGCAGGTTTTAATTCAATTTAAGTATATGAAACCTAGTACAAACTGTCCTATCAGGAACATACCAAACACAGTAAATGTCCTATTATAAACAAAAATCTAAAAAAGTGACATTTTGGGTACTCATTGAACAAAACTGTCCGCGAACGTGTTAATAAAGATAATTTTCTCGGCAAGTTACGTTGCCGAAATGTCACATTCTACTATTAAAATTTACAGAATCGAGAGTTAAATAACGGTTGTCCAAGTATTTTTTGATAACTATTCATAAAACAATACGTTATCTAGAATACTGTATTGTGTAACTTTTTTCAAAATTTACTAATCAAAATAGTTGCCCTATATTCTTAGTTATGCGGGTTTTACCAACGCCCTTCTGAATACATTTCACAAAATTGTTTCCCAGAGATATCTACTCTTGCTGTTGAATAATTCTAGACGCCCACGATGCCAAGCGTCGAGACGCAGGTCAACATGGACGTTCCTGCTGATTTTTTTATGTCACAATCAAAGGATTACGGATAAGAGATACTGACCGAGAAAGGAGATATTTTGTGAACCGTGAAATGTTGAATTTCAAAGAAAATGGAATATGGTTTCATAAAAAAAAAATCTTATGTGGTCAATACATGACTTTCTCAATTCAGTTATTTAGAATTACTACCTATTAAAAAATCAGCTGTACCACCACAGGACCGACCGCCATCACAAAGTACATACTTGTATAAAATACATTCTAGCAGCAGAGTAGAAATAACTTGGCCTAATATTTTCTAACAGAGATAATATTTATCATGACCATGGAAACGTTACATATAAGTATGAAAAAATCAGCTGTGGCCACCACAGGACCGACCGCCATCATAAAGTACTTATATAAAATACATTCTAGCAGCAGAGTAGAAATAACTTGGCCTAATATTTTCTAACAGAGATATTATTTATCATGACCATGGAAACGTTACACATAAGTATAAAAAAATCAGCTGTGGCCACCACAGGACCGACCGTCATCGTAAAGTACTTATATAAAATACATTCTAGCAGCAGAGTAGAAATAACTTGGCCTAATATTTTCTAACAGAGATATTATTTATCATGACCATGGAAACGTTACACATAAGTATAAAAAAATCAGCTGTGGCCACCACAGGACCGACCGTCATCGTAAAGTACTTATATAAAATACATTCTAGCAGCAGAGTAGAAATAACTTGGCCTAATATTTTCTAACAAAGATATTATTTATCATGACCATGGAAACGTTACTCATAAGTATGAAAAAATTGAGACTTAGAAAAAATTTCGAAAATTTTACAGAAATTATTCGAAATTTTTCGTTTTATAAAAAATGTCTCAAATAAAAATTGTTAGTTATTGCTTTTATAGCAACTTTTGTTCAATACATTTTTTCGAAATAGTTTTCTGTTGTGAAATATTCGCAAAAATCTTAAAATCAACACGATAAAACTCCCATTTTTAGTCAACCGATTTTTAACAAAAGTTGATCAACTCGTGTCATTGATGTCAAAAGCTTAAATATGCAGTTTCATAAAAATCCTTTTAGCCTAATTTGCTCTGCACGTGTACACAGACGGACAGACAGACAGACGGACAGACAGACAGACGGACAGACAGACCGACAGACATCATGTTAAAAATAGTCGAAACGTTATGTAGGGACCTCAATTCGTGGAGATCCATCGAAATCTCGAAATGTCAAAATCGGTATGATCACAATACCTCCCTTATAAATGTTGGCGGTCGGTAAAAAGAAACAAATTATTACTTACGCAATTAACAGATTAAAGACCGAGATTTTCATCTCAAAATTAACTGGGTTATAACTTACAGTGGGTGGCCAAATTATTAGGGACAGTGCAGATTTTCTGTAGTTTTCAAATGAATTTAGTGAGGAAATAAGTGGCTTTGGGTCTCGTATTTATTTTTATTCATTAGAGTGCTTTTATTTAGAATATAAAACGACATAATTGCTTATTTATAACCATTTATTTTTGTATAAAAAATTTTAATTTAACAAATTAAGTAAAATCTTAATATTTTTTAATGTCACCCTTTGCTGCGATTGCGGCTTCCAGGCGTTTGTGCATGCTTTCTATGCAGACTTTTGCGTTGTGTCGGAGATTGGGGTTGTGATGCCACTCTCTGATAAGGGTTTCTATCAATTGCCGCTTGGTGGTGATGATTTCTTTGGCGACCCCCCGCTTTTTAAAATAATAATGATACCAGCAACAAGAATATAGAAGAAAAATTGATGTGAAGTGTGAATTTTCACACATTGCAGGGTTTCGCAGGTATATAATAAGTGAAGGCGGCATGCTGAGTGTGTAGGACAAATTTTGCTTTGTAGTAACCACGGCAAAATGAACGATCTTTTTAAAATAATTTATCGTCTGTTAATCTCAGAGCTTTAAAAACAAATTTTATGTTAAAATATTTTTTTGTTAATTTTAATTCGAATACCTAATATCATTATTTAGGTTTCTAAATAAGTGCAGTATTTTTTTTTATATAACAAGGTTCATTAAGATTTTGAAAATTGGGCCTATGGCTTTCATTGGTTGTCTTAAATCATACGCTCCGCCCCTCTGGCTCCGTATAAATGACACAGAATGAAAATATAATTCCAATTGGTTATTAAATTTACGCTCTTGAAAATTAAATTCAAAATGTGCTAAAATATAACTAGAATTTTAACAAATTAATTTAAACATAATAAATATTAAAAAAAAAAACAAAAAATAAAATTGACTCCACAAGCCAGGAACGAACCTGTGTAGTGAATAACGATCCTGTGTGGTTGTCGAGCAACTGAGCCACTAGACCACCAAACGCTTATCAACTTAGTGTGTTATAAGAGTATAACATGTATGCATCGTCAACCAAAAAACACAAAAAATGCGTTATTTTGAAAACATAATCTGATCAAAAATTCCTGTTGTACTATTCCGGTTCACACCATTATACATTACTTAGAATTTTTTCACATTTTTAGTTTAAACCATCTGGGCAACAGGGTATGGGACAAAAATTTTTTTGCACAATTTTGGCAAAAATGGCCTCAAAATAATTTATTTTGCAAAAATTAAATCTTGATCGTTAATCCACGTACTAAGGGCATTCATTTGATACCCTACTCAGAATTTAAAAAAATTTTTTTTTTTTTCGTTGAGCACGTATTTGTTTATATTTTTAGGGAGATATGTTTTTTAGATGTTTTAGTATTTTTCCTATGTGCGGGTCAAAAAGTTGTACAAGCATGCCAATTTTCAACTCTCTAGGTTTAGCCGTTTGGCTACAATTTTTACCGAACAGACAGACAGACAGACAGACAGACAGACAGACAGACAGACAGACAGACGACAAAATGACGGTATAAGGGTTTTTTGGTCATACCTACAAAACCCTAAAAATGATTTAAAAACAATTTATTTTCTCACAAAATGCATTTAAACTTGAAAATTGCAGGGGAGGTGTACTGTCTCTAATAATTTGGCCACCTACTGTAAGGAAAATAAAATCTCACGGACCAACGGTTGGGAAACTCTGAACTAGACGACATATAATCCATAGGGATAGACGTTTGTAACTGTTTAAACCCACTGATTTATTTGTGCGACTAAATTTGCACTTTGTTCCATTACTCATTTAGTCTTTAATCAAAAACAAATGTTTAAATTAATAAAATTAGCAATTAGATAATTAAACATGACGTATCGATTCACATTTATTAAATTAGATTATTATTAATATGACCTTGTAGAGAGACGGGCCCAGTGTCTCTCAAAGTTTCGAAATCTGCGGACCACTTCCTTATCAAAACCACTTCCCGTGGTCTAAAATTTCCGTATATCGTAAATCTAAATATTTAATTATTATTTATATGAAATAACCGACCACGTTAGTATAGGTATCCTGTTTCGCAAAGTCAAGGTTCTGGGTTTAAATCCAGGCCAAGGCGTAGCCAGGTGTATTTGGTGCTACTCAATCTAAAAAATTTGGTGTGAACACAATTCAGGTTATTTCGGGTAGTTGGTAATACTGATATGTGATTGCGAAGTTATTGACAATATACAATATTTAGGCTTACTTATCCCTATCTAGGCTTACTTATTAGGGTTTTGTAGGTATGACCAAAAAACCCTTATACCGTCATTTTGTCGTCTGTCTGTCTGTCTGTCTGTCTGTCTGTCTATAAAAGCAATAAATAACAACTTTTATTTGAGAATTTTTTTGATAAAACGTTAGATAGTTTTCTAAGTATCTATTTTTTCATACTTATATGTATCGTTTTCATGGTCTTGATAAATAATATCTCTGTTAGAAAATATTAGGCCAAGTTATTCCTACTCTGCTGCTAGAATATATTTTAAACAAGTACTTTGTGATGGCGGTCGGTCCTGTAGTGGCCACAGCTGATTTTTAGGGTTTTGTAGGTATGACCAAAAAACCCTTATACCGTTATTTTGTCGTCTGTCTGTCTGTCTGTCTGTTCGGTAAAAATTGTAGCTAAACGGCTAAACCTAGAGAGTTGAAATTTGGCATGCTTATACAACTTTTTGACCCGTACATAGGAAAAATACTAAAACATCTAAAAAACATATCCCCTTAAAAATATAAACAAATATGTGCTCATCGAAAAAAAAAATATTTTTTTTAAATTCTGAGTAGGGTATCAAATGAAAGCCCTTAGTACGTGGATTAACGACCAAAATGTTATTTTTGCAAAATAAATTATTTTGAAACGATTTTAGCCAAAAACGTGCAAAAAAAATTTGTCCCACACCCTATAGCCCAGATGGTTTAAACTAAAAATCTGAAAAAAATCTAAGTAATGTACATTGGTGTGAACCGGAATAGTACAACAGGAATTTTGGATCAGATTATGTTTTCGGAAAATAAAGCATTTTTTGTGTTTTTAACTAAAATATGTTAAATATTTAAATCGCTATGGAACACAGTAGATAAGTAAGCGCTCGTAGCGTAGTGCGTTTCGTCGTTATTAGTAATTTGCAAACTAGAGTTCGATTCCTGTCAATTTTAATTTTTCTGTTTTTTTTTTTGCATTTTTATTTTGTCAAAATTCTAGTTATATTTTGGTAAAAGTTCCTAGCGCTGACGGGTTTGCTAAGGGGCGCCATTTGAGTGATGAAGACCTTTTTTTTTGCTCGTCACTTGGATTTTGGGAGCTGAGGACCTTTTTTTTGCTCATCACTTAAATTTTCAGAGGTAAGAACCTTGTTTTTATTTACCAATGGCGCCAAAACACGGCTCTGCCCCTAGCGCAATTTTTCCTTACTGCGGCTCTGAGCTTGTTAGAAACTTCATCTGTGAACGAATTTATTAATTACTAAAAAGATTAGTCATAATATTATTTGGAATACAACACTGTTCACCCACACATAGTAAGATACCTCGACGCTATGCGTCGTTATAAATAGATGCCTGAACGGTAACCCCTCGACGCCTAACGTATCCTTCGTAATATATCTCATAGGCACAAAGGTTCGACAGCGTTCTGACCTGCTCTTATAGCGAATCACTTCTTTTCGTATTCGTTATCAAGAGTAATGGACCTCTGTCACTTTCAAATCACACAAACGTAATGAAGAATCCAAAATTACTTTGAAGTATTGTTGATTACAATTCACTATCTGTGGAAAAGGTATATTCTCCAGGTAGAAAAATCTTTTCAGTTGCATATATTTTTGTACCTTTTGAAGATTTCTTTTTATGGTATTCATGAATTTTTTATACCAAGATCTAAAAAATATTTCCCGACTACCTATTACTTAGCAAACCTTTGACCGCAAGTGTTAAATTGTTTATACCAGCTATTTGTTCGCCAAGCAAGGTCATGGACGTGGGTTCAACTCCTGCTTATGTAAAATAAAAAATATTTATAAGAGTTGCCATGGTTCCGTGGTAAAACGGTTGTCTACGGAGCACAGAGTCGCGGGTTCGAATCCCCAACCTCCTTCTTGTGCCGTCAGCTCTGGGGTCGACTCAGCTTCTATTAAATATATGCCAGCGGTTCCCAAACTTTTATGACCGCGACCCGGTACGAGATTTTAAAATTTTTATCGACCCACCTTATGAAAAAAAAAACATTTATTTACAAAACAAATTTTATTTTAAAGCAGTAGCTTTGTAGTAATAAAGAGTATAGTATAGTAATAAAGAATATAGTATAGTAATAAAGAGCACAAATACACACTATTCTAGTGATTAACTGACGTAAAAAAAAATAATATGTACAAAAAAAATCTTTTTTGTGTTTTTACAATTTTTTTCGCGACCCGGCAAAATTTTTCGGCGACCCGGTGCCTGGTCGCGACCCATACTTTGGGAAACGCTGTGCTATTCAATAGCCTATACCAGTGTTTCTCAACCAAAAACGCACCGCGGACCAGTATAATATATAATATTCCAACGCGGACCACTAATTGATGGTTCATTTTTTACAAGAAAAAAAAATATATTTAATGTGCTACTAAATACATTTACTTTATTTGTAGAAAAACACAGAAAATTTACAGAAAATAAACAAAATATAAATTATTTGCATAAAAAATGGGACCACTGGTAAATGGAACCTGTTGAGAAACACTGGCCTATACTTTAGTAGATCTGGTGACTTTGGTAATTATTGCTTTGTAAACTTTTATGAAAAATTATGAGTATATAATATTAATATCAATTATTATTTGCAAATATTTTGAAAGGTGCCATTTCAGAATTACCACCTTAAGATATAATATAAAACATAAAAAATTAAGTTTCCTTCTTAGTTACGTATTACAAAATGAGATATATTATATAAGGTTTTTTGGTCATACCTACAAAACCCTAAAAAGGAATTTAAACTACCTGATGAACAAAAAAAATGATGTGAAGTGTGAATTTTCACACATTGCAGGGTTTCGCAAATATATAATAATAATGAAGGCTGAGTGTGTAGGACAAATTTTGCTTTGTAGTAATCACGGTAAAATGAACGATATTTATAAATAATTTATCGTCTGTTAATCTAAGAGCTTTAAAAACTAATTTTATGTTAAAATATTTTTTTGTTTATTTTAATTCGAATACCTAATACCATTATTTAGGTTTCTAAATATGTGCAGTATTTTTTTATATAGCAAGGTTCATTAAGATTTTGAAAATTACGCCTACGGCTTCCATTGATTGTTTTAAGTCATATGCTCCGTCCCTCTGGTTTCATATACATGACACATAGAATGAAAATATAATTCCAATTGGTTATTAAATTTACGCTCTTAAAAATAAAATGCAACATTTGCCAAAATATAACTAGAATTTTAACAAAATAATTTAAACAAAATAAATATGGGAAAAAAACAAAAAAATAAATTGTCTCCTCTGCCCGCGAATGAACCCTAGTATGCTGGGTAGCAAGCGAGCAAGCTAACCATTAGACCAAAATAATTTATTTTGTAAAAATAAAAATTTGATCGTTAATCCACGTACTAAGGGCTTTCATTTGATACCTTACTAAGAATTTAAAAAAAATATATATATTTTTTTTTTTCGATGAGCCCATATTTGTTTATATTTTTAGGGGGATATGTTTTAGTATTTTTCCTATGTGCGGGTCAAATAGTTGTATAAGCATGCCTAATTTCAACTCTCTAAGTGTAACCGTTTGACTACAATTTTTACCGTACAAACAGACATACAGATAGACAGACAGACAGACGACAAAATGACGGTATAAGGGTTTTTTGGTTATACCTACAAAACCTTTAAAAAGGAAATACAAAAGTTCTGAGAAACGAAATGGATAAATGTAAAGTCACTGGATTATACAAAGTAGCGCAAGCCTTTGAAGAAGCCGACAGACCCCAGGGTTTGATTGGCAACATTGGTTCCCCTATTAAGCAAACTAAAGCAGCAATTTTTACGTTCTTAAGTTTGCGTATGCGCTATCACATCTCTTTTTCTCGCTCTAATTTAATAACCTCCTTTGTCAGCGGTTTGAATATTTAAGGTTAAGTTTCATTTAAATTTATATATTATACCCATTTTATTTAATAAAAAAAAAAAATTAATTTGTACCACAATTTTGTTATAGTGCATCTTTGATTAAATAAATCGTGATTACAATGCTCAAAATAAAAATGTTGGTATTACTAGTTTCTTATTTTTGTACTGTTGGAATCACTGAAAATCATTTTTGTTGGCGACATTTTTAGCCCCAGTATGGCCGCCGTTGCGCTACTTTATATAATCTAGTGACTTTAGATATAAATGGATACACGGGCCACACGAATGAACCACGCGTGCCAAATTTCTCCCGCAGGCCATAGTGTGGCCATACCTGATGTAAATAATCTATATTTCTCGTTCTATATATTTCCAATATCGATACCCATCCCTAACAAAAAGCATTATGTATTATTAAATATCGTTGATGAAAATATTTCAACTATTAGTTATGTATTTGTCCACGTTAGTGTATACTGCAAGTGAAGCCGATGGAAAGCCCGTCTAATTATGTTCTAGGAAGCCCCTGATGTTATATAGGATTAACCTAGATACCAAAGCAAGCCGCAGTCCGGGGTTCAGGACAGGCCAGGGACATGATTGTCACCCTACAACTTTTAGTTTTTAAATCGCTTAAACCCAGGATTAGCAATCATTGAAGGGACCATTTAACAATCTTAAAACACATATAATAACCTAATAAACTATTAGCTGTATGTACAAATTAATTCACTACCTTTAAACTTAATCATTTATTTAATAATAATATACAGAATCGTTGAAGGTACATCACCCAATGGCAAAACTCTTATTATGTATCTACTGGTATATATATAAAGCTAAGTGTCCTCACTAACTCACTGACTCACTCATCAACGTCCAGCCCAAACCCCTGGACCTAGAAACTCGAAATTTAGAGAGTATATTCATCAACGCCCAGCCCAAACCTCAAGACCTAAAAACTTGGAATTTAGAGAATACATTCCTTCCATGGCGACAACACCCACTAAGAAGAGTTTTTTTGAAATTTGACCACAACTAAATAACGGTCAGAGGAAGCGACCTGCGGTTGGAATTTTTCGATTCCTTGTAGGTTATTTAGTCTAGAAAAAATGTGGGGCTTTAACACGTTTTGTGATTACGACAATTTTTTTTAATGACAGAATTTTCATTATTTGTGAAAATTGTGAATTAAAAAAAAAACACAGCTCAAAAACGGTTAAAGATAGCGACTTGCGGTTGGAATTTTTGGATTCTACGTAGTTCATTTAGTCTAGAAAAAATTTCGGGCTTTAATCGTTTAGCGCGTTTTGAGATTACGACAAATTTTTTTAATGGCATAATTTACATTATTTGTAAAGATAATGATTTTAAAAAAAGCACAACTTAAAAACGGTTAGAGATAGCGACTTGCGGTTGGAATTTTTGGATTCTCCTTAGTTTATTTAGTCTATAAAAAATTTGGGGCTTTAATTGTTGAAAGCTTTTTGAAATTACGACAGTATTTTTAACGGCATAATTTTTATTATTTGTGAAAATTGAAAATTTAAAAAAAAATCACAACTCAAAAACGGTTAGAGAAAACGATCTAAGGCTACAATTTTTGGATTCCTCGTAGTATATTTAGTCTATAAAAAATTTGAGGCCTTATTCATTGTGCGTATTATAAAATTGTGACAAATTTTAATATGGCGTGATTTATATAAATTTTCATCTTCGCATGGACGTATCTCAAAAATGAAAAGCGATAAAGACCTGCGGTTGAAATTTTTGAAATCTTGAGGTCCTAATTATCTTGTAACCAAATTTTGAAACAAAAAAAATTTTTGAAAATTTTTCAAATATTTTTAAATTTTTTGAAAATTTTGTTAAATCCTAACTAAAAAATGGTTAAGGATAGAAATCTGCGGTTTAAATTTTTAAAATTCTCTAACATTGTTTAATCTAAAAAAAAATTTGGGCTTTAATAAACCAATTATTAAGTTTTGTATGGGCAGTAATCTAAAACCCTTGAAAATGACCAAAAATCGAAAAAATCGTAAGGGGTACCCCTTAAGAAAATCGAGATTTTTAAGCAAAAAATTTTTGGCTACGATTTTATTGAAAATTGGTACAAATATGTATTTTTGGTCATAGATCAATAAAATTTGGTCCATTTTGAAGTTTGGGCAAATTTTTTGGAATTATAGGCAAAAAACTGTCCCAAATCGGGTCTAATTCAAAAACTAGATTAGCAAGAATTTTTTAAATATTTTTTTCATAATCCTCACCACAAAATTAACTTAAAACTAAATTTTGGCTAAAATCGTAGTCAAAAAATTTTTGATCAAAATTTCAAATTTTTTAAATTTTTTATTTTGCTTGAAAATTGGTATACTTGTACATTTTTAGCCCTAAATCACAAATATATGGTCACTTTTGAGTTACGGTGTAAGATTATGACATCTGCGGCAAAAAAAGTAAAAAAACCAGTGGCGAAAGGAAACCTCCGCTAGACTTGCCCTCCCATAAAAAAAATATTTAAAAAAAAATAAACTAAAAAAAAAAAAAATTTATATATTTAGATAAATCTTCAAAAATACATCAAATTATGTTCTATACAAATTTTTGTCCAAGGCTTGCTTTACTAGTTACGAATTAATTATCATGACCATGGAAACGTTACATATAAGTATGAAAAAATTGAGACTTGGAAAAATTTTAAATAATTTTACAAAAAATTTTGGAAATTTTTCGTTTTATCAAAAAACGTCTCAAATAAAAGTTATTAGTTATTGCATTTATAGTAACTTTTGTTCAATAAATTTTTTCGAAATATTTTTCTGTTGCTAAATATTCCCAAAAATATTAAAATCGACACGAGTAAACTCCCATTTCTAGTCAACCGATTTTCATAAAAAACAATAGGGTTCTTCCTATTTAATAGGAGAATTTTTTAGTACCAGAACGAACTCTTTAAGTTAAACCGTTTTTGAGTTATCGTGTATACACACAGACAGACACACACACACACACACACACACATACGGACGGCACTTCGAAAATAGGTTTTTTGGATTCCCTGGACCATGAAACGTGGTCATCCGTCAAAATCTCGACATCGAAAATTTTCGCGATTACAATACTTGCCCCTTATATATTAAGGTCGGGCAAGTAATAACAGTCCACAAAAAGGCTCAGAGCCAATTAGATGATTAGTTGGGGAGTTAGCACTGTTGTTGTCATAAGTTATTTATTGATATGTAAAGCTTGCAGCAGACATTATTTTATTTTTTCATAGCCAACCCTTATGTAATTTCTTTTTGCTCTCATGGTATAACGTAAAACAGTCTTTATATCTATTCGTCTATGTAACGAGGTCATTGAACCCCAGCTTTAATAGTATAGTCTTAATTATTAACCGCAAACGCAGTATTTAATTCAGTTCAACACCAGTATCCGATCGTATAACAAGGGTATTAGTTTGGAAACGTAGAACACGCAGTAAATTCCATTTAGCCCTTGATTTAACCCATATTATCCTGGGAAACAATTCAAGATGTACAAGTGATATTCCCAACACTCCTATCCTTATTTAAACTTAGTTACTTATCTTTGCCACAAACGACACCTGTCTCGACAGGCATGAAGGTTCCGGATGCCCTAAAGCGAGCAGACATCATAGGTGTACAAATTAATATG
The DNA here is from genome assembly GCA_963971575.1 of Liopterus haemorrhoidalis. NCBI lineage: Eukaryota > Metazoa > Arthropoda > Insecta > Coleoptera > Dytiscidae > Liopterus > Liopterus haemorrhoidalis. The sequence continues at coordinate 43,951,130 of OZ020619.1, forward strand.
CTGCCTTTTTTAGGGTTTTGTTGGTATGACCACCAAAAAACCCTTATAATGTCACTCATATGTCTGTCTGACCGGTAGAAACTGTAGCCAAATGGCTGAACATATAAAGTTGAAATTTGGCATACTTGTAGAACTTTTTGACCCACATAAAAAGACTATAGAGAGTTCAAAAAAATACAGCGCGGGATAAATATAAACAAATATGTATTTAATGGAAAAATAAATATTTTTTTAAAATTTTGAGTGAAAAATGAAACCTCTTAATGCGTGGATGCACAACCAAATTTTTATTTTTGAAAACTCATTGTTTTATGGTTTTTTTGTCAATATAATGGCATAAAACTTTTGTGAATATTACAGTTTTTGAGTTATTGAAAAAAAAAAATGTAATTTAAATTTTATTGTGGGCATATTAAATGGAAGCTCTTTATAAACAGATTAAGGAACAGTAATAGATTTTTGAAATACATTTCATTTTGACTAAATTTTGCCCTTAAGGTTTTCGGTTAATTTCTTAGCTAAAATTAAAAAAATATATTTGTATTATCTGTCTCATTTTGTAATAAGAAACTGACAGGAAAAGTTCATTTTTTATGTTGACTATTGACAATACATTTATAATAATATCATAGTATTGGTTCACACGGATACGCCAAAGTCTGTTTACACCACAATAGTCACCAAAGTAACCAGATCTAGTTTCGTATTACAAATTGAGACAGATTATATATAAGCAGTTGACTTTTGTAAAAATATTTTAAAAATATTCCTTACCCTGTAAAACCGACTTTAGGTTGATAAGGTTATGATCATTATAATTAAGATATAATTTTTCATTATGACATATGTCAAATGGATCAACATTTTAAAAAAGTGACATTTTTTAATACCAACATGACATACAGCTTCAAAGGTGCAAACTATTGAAAACAAAATTTCCTTTTAATTTGTTCTTACAAAAGTGAAATGCTTATATACATGGATACATTTTGTTATGGGCAGAGAAGAGGTACATATTTTGCAAATATCGACTAGGAAAATATATAAATAACTGGCCGGCAGCTGGGATTCCATTTCTAGTAGAGAATCTGTTTTTCATATAGTCGCAATATAAACAATGTCTCTGTATGCGTTATGCTCTTGCGTGACAAAAGATAGCCCGCAGTGTTGCCAGGTCTGGATTTGAATGATATTTTTGCAATTATACAAAAAAAGAAATGCGTTAAAATATATATTATGGTATTATTAGAGATATATGATACACGGTAGAAAAAATCTAACTGCAACCTTCTTGTCGTGCATTGATTTAAAGGATTTAAAACCAACACTGGTAATTGTATGATGTAGTGACAGGCATTCATCGTTTGGTGTTCTAATAATCATTATTCACTGACTAAATACCTACAAAATCCTGAAATGTGTGAAAATTCATACTTCACGTCAATTTTTCTCAATTTTTTGTGATGTAAGGCTAGATCTTGTTTATATCGTTGATTTCAAACTAAAATTCACTTTCAAATAAGTGAAAAACAATTGTGGTGACTTTTGATTCTGTAATGTCCACAACTGATTATTTTTTATCTGTATTAACTTATTGAGACATTGATAAATATGTTTGTATTCTATTGTAGGCATTGAATTTTGATGAATTTTTGCCAAATTTCATTGTTAATGTTGCTGTTATAATAGTGAGTGTACAGTAATATATCATAAAGGCTGTCTAGTGGTGTGGTGCGTGGAGAACAAGTAAAGTTGGCTGTCTGTCCGTCTGCACAACACGAGAATCGATACAAACAGCAGTTGCCGGCAACAGCTCTGGCTCTGATGAATTCACTGCTTGTCCTCGTTACTACTTACGTTCAAGGCTAAATTAACTCTTTGATGGTACAAGTTTTGTGGTACCTTCACATTTAAAAATACAAAAGAAACAGAGCAATATTTATTTATATTTTTATCAGTTAGCCACAGTTAGGCATTTCATTCGATGGATTAAATTATTAACTGTTCCTTTTACACTTTATGCTGCGTTCACAACCTCGAAATTAGAATTAACGTTAAATTTGTACGTATAAATTAAGTGTTCACAATGTAAATTAAGAAATTAAGACACTGGCAGGGTATTATCACTTTTATCGGTAAATTTCTATCGATTTCTACTTTATCGATCGATATTTGACAGTTGTTTATATTTTCTAATGAGGTTTTGAGTGTTTTATAGTTTTGGAAATAATTAAAATAGAGAGAAAATTTATATGTATGATCACAGAAAATAGAAAGATATGGATAGAAACATACCCTTTTAATTTCCCTGAAGAAACAATTTAAAATATCTTCATTTGTCTAAAACTTATTCTTGTTTTACAAAATGTTTTTTTGAAAATCCAAGAACCAAAAGATTTTCCGATATATTGCAAGTAAATATTTAAAACTTGTGATAGGTACACTTATAAATATTGATTTTTCTGTTTGTTTAAAAATAAAAATAAGGTAAATATAACCTGAAAATAAAAGTATCTTAATATAGAAGAAAGAAAAGAATGAAAAAATATTGATACATTCTAATTTTATGGTAATATTATATTATTTACTTTCTGCACCCATAATTATTTATATATAATTATGTACATTTCCGCAATATAGATTTATTATATTTAAACGTTGTTCATTCACAATTCAACCATAACACTTGTTTACATTAAATCCACACTTACACTAGCAAAATACGTCCCATGAAGATAATTTCACAACATACTTTTAACCATAAGGTTAAAAAGTTAGAACTTAACGCTTGGATTATAACCAGAGATACACAATAAGAAACAAGGTTAAAATTTTAACACCTAGTTAAAATATTACTTTTTAACAGTGATGGGAATCAATTTGCTCAACAACCGGTTCGCAGGGGTATTTGTTTAAAAACACAAAAGTTTCACAAAATTCAAAATAGTATATTTATTTAAATTAAACATTAAGATATGTAATTATTTTAAATATTGCCAAATAGCCCCCTGGTTTTCAGTCACTTCTACTTCCGTTTTTGTTTTTACACGAGGATCATCCGAACTGTGGTTGCTTCTTAACCAATTTAGCACTATCGGTACTGGATCCCAATCTATTAAAGGCAAACCATTCAAATTAATAACCATTATATTACTTATATTTGAAACGATCAGTATATTTCGTTTTTCTGTGTATATTACATTGCCCAACAAAATAATTTTTTTATCTTGGTGCCGGAAAAGTAATAACTTATTTTGAATATTTTTGATGTGCTGATTCCAAAAATACTTGACTCTTTTTCGTAGCAGTTCTAGTTTTTGAGATACAGACTAATTGACTTTAGTTTTTTATCTAAAACCGGTAAACTTCCTCCTTGGACAGCAAAGTGGATATACAAAATATACTTGTTTTTTTATGTCTTTGGGACAGCAGAGCTAAGGATCAGCACTGGGTTAGCAGAAATTGGGTGATTTTCATTAAGAAATGTCATAATTCAAGAAAAACAAAACGTTGTCAACGAACCTTTGGTTGCGAGAGAAAAAATTATATTTCCACCCTTGCATATCAAGTTTGGACTTATGTAACAATTTTTGAAGGCTTTAAATCGAGATGGACTTTGTGTAGGCTACTTGACACGTAAATTTCCTGGGATTAACTCTGAAAAACTGAAAGCCAGAATATTTGATGGTCCTCAGATAAGACAACCTACTGAAGATCCACATTCCAATCCAACCGCATCAATGAACGAGATTGAATCTAATTCTTGGTGTTCATTTATTCAAGTAGTACAAAATTTTCATGGAAACCATAAGGCAGAGAATTAGTGGAAAATATGCTTTCCAACTTTAATATTCTCGGTTGTATTGTGACCACTTACCAGAAAACCTAGGTGATTTTAGTGAAGAACCGGGGGAAAGATTCCATCAGGACATAAAACTATGGAAGATAGATGTCAAGGAAGATAAGATAGCCACATGATGGCCTACTACTGTTGGAGTCTTCAGAAAGACTGTTCTGGTAAACTCCATGCTAGAAAGTCGTACAAAAGAACACTTTTAAGTGATAAGTGATGCATATTTATCTACTTTGTGAAATAAATACCTTACGTCTCTTTTGTGTTTGTAACTGGCAGTTGGAGCAAAGAGTAACAACAATAACGTGAAAAATACACAAGTTAAGAAATAAGATAGTTTATTGTAAAAGAGGCCAATATAGCGTATCTCAAAAACTAGATCTGATAGACCAAACCTGACGGCTATTTTGGATTCTGCGCCCAAAAATTACCTAGAGACAGTTAAAAACTCGCAGGCACCAAAATGTCTGTTGGGTTGTGTTATTCATAAGGCTAAAGCTTCTTTCAGCCTCTGCTGAACTGACGGCTATGGTCATTCCCTGTATCTAAAGTATTTTAACAAGTGGTTCGCCGAACTTAAAATTTCTTAACAAACGGTTTGAGGGAACCGGGTGAATCCCATCTTTTTAACCATCATTTTTAACCATATCTTTTTAACCACAAAAGATACAGAATAGACCCAATTATGAGGTTAATTATTTAAGGGTATACGATTAAAATTTTGGGGACTACTGCTTTACAAATCTTAATAATGATTCGATCGTTAGGTGTGTTCATAGATGTATCTACTTACAAACATATATATGTTTATTTCAGTAATAAATTTTATAATAAATTTTGAGGTGTCAAAAAAATTAGTAAAACTATCAATCAGTAAAGTAGAGAAATGTCATTAATCATAGAATCCTTGCCCTAAGCTAACGTAACATATGTAAACTATAAGAAGGTTGGGGGGACATTACATAACATTTAATTAAGTACACGCATGGCAATCAAGTTTGTCGTCCGATGGACTACAAGCTCGTAGGCTGGCTGAAACAACATTAGTGACGCTAGAGTGGACTGACAATTGAACTGCCAACCAGATATATCGCTCGATTTACCAGATTTTACTCAGTTATCGGGTTTTTCTTGATGGATTACTTAGGAGGAAAATGATGGATAAGTGGACGATGGATTAAGAATTTATTTTACTGAAAATGTGCAATTTCTACTACTAAATTCAGTTGAGAATACATCTGGTTGAAAATATTTTGTTTTGTTTTATAGATAGAGTAAGAAAATATCTCATATCTTTTAAATACAGGGAAGTCGGAGTCGGAGTCTGAGTCGGGTGTCAGGAGTCGAGCTGTCGAAACTTTTTGGAACAGTCGGGACTCGGAGTTGAAAGTCGGAAAAACTATCGACTGCAAACTCTCCGATTTTACACCGACAATGAAACAGTATATCATTCAGCATGGAATGATAGTCATTTCACACGAGTATGAAAATAGCGCCACGAGCCGCAAGCGAGTAGAGCAATTTATACGCGTGAGAAATGACTATTCCATGCAAGTTTCATACTATGCTTTTTCCACGACTATAACTTCATTACTTATTTAATTTTTATTCAGTTCCTTTTAAAAACTAACAATAATTTGACAGTTGCTTTCAACCTGTTTATTACGTTGCCTAGCAACGGTTATGTACGTGTCATACGGAATGTAAATTCAGTTAAAATAATAATACTTGCGGCAGCTGATTAACTGACAAACCAAGTCTAATTCTATCAAAAAATATATTTGCAAAATTTGAACAACTTAAACTATATTATTTTAATTTTAATCCTTTACAAACTAACAATAATTTGACATATGCTTTCCACCTATATATTACGTTGCCTAGCAACGGTCGACCATTGCTGTTTGAACCTGTTATGTAATGAGCTTAACCTGTTACGTAATGAGCTCATTACATCAGATTTTGTTTTTGGAACAAATGGCAGTTTTTGTGTTTTTGAAAAAATTAATTACTTTTTTAATTCATGGTTAAATTATGGCTAGTAATATTTTGGATTTTTTATATTTATAACTAAGAAAGTGCGTGTATTTTTTTTGAATTAAAAATATTAAAAAAATAATATATTTTTTTAATAGTTGCGAACTGAATTACTCACACCACACCACACTACACTCTACACTGTAAAATATTTCTTATTGATCTAATGAAGGCTTGAATACGAAGCAAATGTAGAAAAAAAACGCTGGGATATTTGACAAATTATTTAAATTTTGTTTTAAAAAAATTAAATGCAAGCTCTTAGTTCTCAAATAACGAATAAAAGTGATTATAAAAAAACTGTTGATTTTGATGTGATAAATATACCTAGACATCCAGTATTAGGTTGGTTTCTTACACTTATTAAATACAGTCTGTTCCAAACGGTTAAGCGGAACTAAATTGTAATTTAGTTCTTTTAGGTTGTCACGAGAAGGGACCTTGCTTGGGTTATTTCATTTTTCATGTTGGGATGTCAAAATTTAAAATTCCAACAATAAAACCATGGAAACGAATGACATGTCAAAATTAAATATTATTTTTAGATATTTTAATGACAAAATAATAAATAACTGGGAAATTTGTATTAAGAATGACACAAAAAATCAAAATATAAAGAAAATGACATTTTAAAATGATATTAACCTTAACCAAAAAATGTTTATTGTAAGTATGATTTACAAAGCTTAAACAAAACGGCCGAAAGGCACGATTTAAACGATGAAAGTAACTAGATTGCAAAATCTAGTTCCGCTTATCCGTTTGGAACAGACTGTACCTACAAAACCCTGAAATGTGTGAAAATTCACACTTCACTTCAATTTTGTGGGCTTGAAGTGGACTTTTGTTAAACAAACTGATCAAAAGTCTCACTTAATGTGTAATAGTTAATAAATTTGAAAATCTAGTTGCGCCTAAAGCAAAGAAACGGGATATAACTGTAATTTTTTTCGATTTTTCTTTTCAAAGTTTTTAAAAATTATTAAAATTTAAATTCATAATTTCCTGAATTTATTCAAATCTTGAGAACTCTTTCTTGGATATAAAAATTCATATCTTTAAGAGTTAAAATTATAAAGGATGAATTCGTTTGAATACAGTAATTTTGAAAAGAGTTTTTTTTTTTCAAACGTTTTCCGTCGGTTGTTAGGGCTATGATATTAACAAGCTAAAGAACTCCCCACCAACGCCAATTCCTTTAAACCCTCTGGCGTTATACAGTACTTTAATTTCTTTTTCCTGGGACATTTTATGCAGCGACAATCTTTTTGCTACTGAAATTTGTTTTAAATTATCCTCAAAATTTAAGACAAATTTTACGTAGGGAAAATATTTATTTTTTAAATTAATATTTGCTCATTTGTTCTTTTAGAAGCAATAAATATTAGAGAGGAACAGGCCCGCACCTGGGGGGGGGCAGGTCTCTCACGGTCTCAAGCCACTCCCAAGAAGCACTAAAAATAGTATTTAATTTAACGGGGGGAAATTTACTATTTTTTTTTTTTTTTTTTTTTTGGACTTAGCTACTAAGGCCATTCAGTAGATGCATTTTTTGTATTTTTGATCAACACAATTTTTGGACAACACAAATATCCATGCCTTAACCGGGATTCGAACCGGAGCCCCCATGGCCCTAAAGTCAGTGCCTCGCAACACTAACCACTGCGACACGGTGACCGGCGAATTGAATTTAAAAATCAGCTGTGGCCACCACAGGACCGACCGCCATCACAAAATACTTGTATAAAATACATTCTATGGTCTATTTCTAAGTAGAAAAAAGTAGATAGCGCTGCGAACCGAGTACGATTTACACTGATCAAATACAGTATAGCGGGAAATTTAAAATAAGTTACAACTAGGACATGGGCGTAGCAACTGGGTTAGCAAGTGGTTTTTTTTTTAAATTAAAAAAAAGGTTAATAAGATATTGAAATAAACAAGGCAGATAATACACTTACGTTATTTATACGACATAAATTCAGTTTAATGGGAAATTTGAAAAAGTTAAAAAAATATTAATTTAAAAAATTATGTACTCTATATAAAAAAGAGAGATTTGGCTAAAAGAGTTTAAACAAAGCAATAAACCAAAAAATATATTTTCAGAGCTAAAGTTTCTTATTTAAATAATTATTGTAAATAAAAATTAAAAATATATGTATATATGAAGGTCTAAAAATTATATCAATAACTTTTTCTTTGGGCACAATCAGCTGGGTTATCTTTTGGCCTCATATTAGTCCTCTTTCTTGATCTTTTAATTGTCAACTGTCAAAAAATATTTATATGTCAGATAACCTAAAAAATATATACCTGCGTAAAAACAAATTACATGGAGAATTTTCTCCATAAAATCTACGCCAAGAATATAAATAAAAGTCTAAATATGTAAATAATAACAAAATATATGAGAAAAATTAAATAATATAAATAATATATATTTCCAATGTACGACACTGAACATCTGTCAACTTAGACTAACAACAATATTTTTACTGTGTAATAGGGATGACGATCTAAACCAATCCGAAGCAAGGACAAACAGCTCCTATCTTCTTACACACATTTTTCTACTTTGAAATAGACCATAGGAGCAGAGTAGAAATAACTTGGCCTAATATTTTCTAACAGAGATCTATTTATCATGACTATGGAAACGTTACATATAAGTATGAAAAAATAGTTAATTAAAAAAAAAATCGAAAAAATTTTCAAATTTTTTCCTTTTTATCAAAAAATGTCTCAAATAAAAGTTGTTAGTTATTGCTTTTATAACCAATTTGTTAAATAAATTTTTTCGAAATATTTTTCTGTTGTTAAATATTCGCAAAAATCTTAAAATCGACACGAGTAAACTCCCATTTCTAGTTAACCGATTTTTACCAAAAGTTGATCAACTCGTGCCATTGGTGTCAAAAGCTTAAATAAGTTTCATAAGAATCCTTTTAGCCGAATTTGCTCTGCATGTGTACACAGACAGACGGACGGACAGAGAGACAGACAGACAGACGGACAGACACACCGACAGACATCATGCTAAAAATAGTCAAAACGTTATGTAGGGACCTCAATTCGTGGAGATCCATTGAAATCTCGAAATGTCAAAATCGGTATGATCACAATACCTTCCTTATATATGTTGGCGGTCGGTAAAAAGGGTTAGAATATTTTAACGTAATTTTTTATAATGATAGATTTTAATAAAAAGTTTTTGAATAAATATTTTAACTATTTCGATGGCCAGTTTACTAAAAAATTATACGTACTAGTGTGGAAATGAACTCCATTACTAAATTGAAATGAGTTAAATAAGTATTCTTGTTTCCTAACAGCCGTAGATAAATTAATTTCCCAAATTAATAAGGACATAAAGACAAAATCAATTTGTCTTTTCCAATTTACCATTTATTTCAATTCAATTGAATTTTTCATAGTTTGTTTTCCGGTGTCCATGACAGTTAACTTTCTAAGCGTAACCATGAGTTGATCCGGACAACCTTGGAGTCTATTATCATATCCATAACGCTTCTTCAACGTCACTCATCAACGGGGAATCGATCTCAAGACCTCAAGGACGTGAATTCCGAAAATTCTATGCTTTTTCAGTATTTTCATAATGAAAAATTTAAGACGACCTTCAATGGAATTTATGATAGGTTAGGTAAAATTATTAATATAGGACATTAAAAAAATGGTAAGAAATGTTTAATACTGACCAAAATGCCTTTTTTTTTTTGGTTTGGGTCTGCAAACCAATCTTTTTAACAGGGATGGGGAGTTTGCAGAAAAATAAATTTTCATTTTTGTAAGTTGTCATTAGCTATTATTTTATATATTGAAGTTGGCTTTTCTTGAACAAAATGAGGTTTGAAAATCTAATTCCGCCTAATCGTTTGGACTAGACTTTACCTACAAAATCCTATATAGAGCAAATGACAACTTACTAAAATGAAAATTCCAGTTAGTTCCGCTTAAACGTTTGGAATCGTCTATAACAGTGGTTTCCGAGCTTTTTCGGTTCCCGGCGCCCTTAATGTATCATGTCAAAACATTGGTCTAACTAAAGCAGTTGGAGGAATAATAATAATAATAATAATAAATTTATTTATTAATTAGCTTCTACAGCTAGTACAAAATACTTATATAAATAAATTTGCAAAAATAAAACTAAAAATTGTACATACATTTATACATGTAATACAAATTATACAACAATAACACTATAAAACCACATACAAATCAAATTATAGTTAATAATATACGTCTATAAATGGGTCCCAGTATTGAAATATTTTCGCGGCACCCCTGTAACCCAACTGCGCACAGTTTGGGAATCGCTGGTCTATAACTTGAATGAAATTTTAAACTGTTTTCATGGCTAAAAATAAAAATATTTTATAAAATTATAAGCCACTTAACGAAATGATTAAAGTTTGAAAACTAAAATAAATTACATTTATTTAAAAATGTAAACACAGGTTATGTGTATATATTTTAGTTACTTTTATTTATTTTTTAACTAACCGTTGGCAAGAGCACAAGCGATGACAGTTTAACCGGCTGAAGATTCGACTACGTTACATATTTTCAGAATATATTTCCCAGAGTGAATATTAGAAAAATAAACAAATCAAGAAAAATATAATTGCAAAAACATTTAAAATTTAAAAAGTGAGGGTCAATATCCTAAAATATGTTTGGTAAAATTGGTCATGATTGGCACGACAGTCCGAGTTAAGCCTAGGCCTCCTGTTTCCAGGTTTCATGACCATGTTTTCAATCTATGTACATTTAGGAGTAATATGGTCAGTATTACGTCCATTTTTTTAGCGTACACAGAAAGGCACCTACAGTTTATAGCCGGTTGCGAACGGCTAAGCAGAACCTATAGGGGAAAAATTTTAAGATCGTAGCGCCACGCGGATTTTTTTGAAACCATTCTAAATCAGATACCACTTGACATTTACTAGTAAATAATAGCGAAAAGTGTATCAAAAAACGACAAAAAATAAATAATTGTTTGGGATTTTCTGATTTTGTGAAGTGACATTACTTGTAAACATCTAAAATACTACATTTTGTGATCTGGTTTTAAGTTATGGCGGTTTTCCATTGTCGATTATTTTAACTATATTGGGGGAAATAATAATTTCCGTGTTGTTTACGAAGGGGTAGAAATCTACAATGCTGGGCATATAATATTGTGTGGAGTCACTGAAAAAAACAGAGAGTTCATAAAGATTTATGCATTATGCCTACAAACTTGTGCATTACAAACCCACACACAATAACAGGAATTTTCAAGATATGCGATAATAAATACAAAATTGAAAATATTTTTTGTAGTCACTATCATTAAAATGTAATGAGCAAACTTTGATATAAGGGCTCACTTTTTTTCCAATTTTTAAATTGTTTATCTAAACATCGCGTCGATTCCTAACCTCTTGCTTTCCCAATTTTGTTTCGAACCGTACGGTGTCTGATATTAGTGGAAACAAATGAAACGATATTTCCGGGTTTCTTCTTTTCAATGAATTGCACATAGGCACACAACAATATGTATTATACATTTTTCAATGATTATAATAAAACTTTAAAAACAAACTTCATACAAAACCAATACACAAAACGAAATGTTATCTGATGTACACAAGTTCATGAAACGCTCACCAGATGGTAGGGTGCTTAGCTGCAAATCCCTATAATTTGTATATATATTTTTACACAAAATATTTGACATAATCACGAGTTGAATTCACGTCCGTGCCCTTGTTTAGCGGCCAAATAGCAGGCTTGGTCAAGGTATGATACTCTAGTATGCTCAATATACAGCGTTTGTGGAAATTGCTCTGATAAATAAGTATAAATAACATAGCAACTTCTACAAATGTTGTTTATTGGGCATACTGTAAAACTGGTAGGATAAGAAAAATTCTCGAATGGACACTATTAAGAGTAGAGAACCTACTACATCTGGGGTCTGGAACCTTTTAGAAACAAGGATTCCAACAAAAACCCTATAAAAATAAAATTTAAAGAACCGCAACTTTAATATAAGTTATCATGATGTGTAATTTTCAAAAAGTTGAACATTTTTAAATGAACACTATTTAATTTCTATTGAAGAAAAAGTTCATTTATATATACGAAGGCATATTGAAAACTAATGCCTCCATGGCTATAACTTTATTAGTAATTGATGTATGGTTTACATATAAATGTGAAATAATAGTATAAACTGTCCTCTACGCACTGATATATTCACTTTTCCACATAATCGCCATTGACAGTAATACATTTACGCCAACGTGGTACGAGTTTTTCAAGTCCGTCACGGAAAAAGTCTGAAGACTTCCCACGGCACCATTTCCGCATCTCCGCTATTACCTCTGCATCCGAATAGAAATGCTTGCCCTTGAGATGTTCCTTAAGCTTTGGAAAGAGGAAAAAGTCAAAAGGCACAAGATCTGGGCTATAAGGTGGATGAGGTAAAACCACATGCAGACACTGGTCGGCCACTGCGTCCCCGACTTGCGTCTTTCACAGTCCTTACCCATCTTCTAACAGTACTCACATCAACACACACCTCACGGTAGACGAAACTTAACCTTCGATGGATATCAAGGGGCGCTACACCCTCCGCAGTAAGAAATTCAATGGCAGCTCGTTGTTTTAACCATATATATATATATAAACTAGTATATGGCGCGTGGCCTATCTCTCAATGTAAATTAAAATGTTCCAACATAGAGAGTAAGATATACATATGTCTGTCTCTTTTGGTGACCGTAAAACACAATGCGCATGCTCGGGTAGTGTCAATTCATTTTGAAAAAGCAGGATAAAATCAGATGAAATGACATTTACATTTAAAAAAATAAGGTTAGAAGTTATCAATCAAAAACCCTAATTATTTGGTTTATACTATTTGGTAAAAAAGACGTAGCTGTACCCGTTTAAATGGCTAATATAATATTTACTGTGAATATTGACTGATTATTTAAAAGGAACGACGCACTTCTTTACTTTAAAATTACATTTAGAGTTGTAATACACAATTTGCTGGCATTTTCGTTATAAATTCGAACTCTTTTCACAATTTAATACAGACAAAACTTCGTATAATATTTCTAACAGAAAGAATGACGCCAGATGTCCACATGCCTAGCTCCTTCTCTTAACTCCCGCTACGTAACTGTAATTTTTTCGACCAATAGCAAGGTCGTAATTTAGACATGCGCAAACAATTCACCGGGCATAAAGGGGCACGACAATATATTCGCGACTATAATTACCGAAACGGCGCCACTATTCGCGACTGCAAATAACAGTGAGACATCTGGTAGTGACTGGCTAAATTAAACAGAAGCGTATATTTGGATAATATTTGTAGCGTCTTGTGCTGCAGTTTATGTGAATTAAGAAGTATTTTAAAATATAGTGACTTAAATACAGTGCTTTTTTGCCGAAATATTGTTTGAACAGATAAATATTAAGAAAAAACTTCTGACATATACGCTTCTCAGCCGCCATCAGCTGTTGTGCGCAGCGCCGCCAACGTTAGTTTCAGTCGCGAATCGCCTTGTGAACTTTTGACACGAAAAAGGATAGTCATCTGTCAACGTATGTAAACAGTATTGGTTTATAATCAATTTTTGGTCTAATTTACGTTTTCTTGCTGTATACAGTATATTTAAATTATAACCGAGTATTAAAAAAGTGTATAAATATATGTGAATCCATTTTATGATAAAATTTGCTGATTGTAAATGAATATTTTCAGAGGTTATATATTGTATGTTGGTGCCGGCTTATACTCACAGAGAAAATAAAATGTTATACTTTGAACTTAAAACATTTATTTAAATACTTAATATCTACACATATCTCAAGAAATTTTATAGAAAGAGAACTTGTAATTTATTCTACACAAGAAAACTGTCAAATATTTGCAAACTAACACAGTTATGGAACACTCCCATGAAATAACAAGGGGTTTTAATTATATTAACAATAATTTACACAACATTAAACGATTTTCTTGCACATGTGAGACAGGGAAAATGAAAAATTCAACGTTAAAAACTTGTTTAAAATCATCTGGACAGTATAAATTCCCTTCAATAGAAACAAAATTTTAGAATCACTGATAATCTTTCAATCTAATATTCGAAGATGTTCTTCCTGTGATTGACTACCATACACACAACAAAGAGTATTTAATCTTTTTTTCTTAAATTTATCACTTTATTCGCTGTAAAAATGGAGTGAGAATGGACAGAAACAATAAAACACATGGTGAATTATACGTAAACAATGACAGTAACCTTTTTCGAAGTGTTCGCTTTTTTGCCGCTAGAGGGATACGCGTTAATTTGAGTCACCAATAGCTCCATCCTTCTATCATGGAACATCTAGCCAGCGTTCATGCGCCATATACTTGTTTATATATATATGGTTTTAACCGCACATCCATGCCGGCCGCCATGTTTAGAACTGTCATGCGCAAACGCGATGTTGCCGAGAATCTCCGCTAGGAGGACTTATGTACAGATACTTAAGGTAAATGGCAAAACACTTTTGACACGGTTTGGCTCGTCATTATAAAAGTTATGGCCATGGAGGCATTAGTTTTCAATATGCCCTCGTATATATCGATATTCATTTCATTATATTCTAATGGAACCATCGACTTAAGGTCTACTGAACCATTTAGAGATCCTACTGTGTTTATCAGTAAAGTAAGGTAATTAAGAGTTAAGAAATAATAATCCTATATATTTACGATTGTCCAAGATGAAGATTATCCCCTTTCCAAGCCTATTAAAGTATAATTACGTTAACTATGTGAAATTTAGTGATTCACCGTGAGGTAAAGTGTTAAGTATTTGCTGTTAATTAGCTTTATTACCTGTCTTTAAGTAATGAGGTTTCACATAGCGTCAGTCTGTTTGTGTCTAATAATTTCATTACAAGAGTAAACTAGGTATTTTTTAAGATGTTTACAAAACAAATTTATACATCGATAGATATATGTCATTGACACAAAATGTATGCGCAATAATTTTGAGGCATTATATACATTAAGGCTGTAAGCAATCTACGAAAATCTCGCATCTTCAGTAGAACCCACTGTTCTACTGAAAATAACTATTTAACATGTCGAAATGTACATTTACGTATAGAATATTAATAAAATAAGTTAAGAAAAGACAGTGTTTTTATTTATATTATTAAAATCTTAACGTTAACAAATCTATTTTTAAAATGTAGGTATATATTTTAAAATATAATTTATACCTTAGGTATAATATACTAAAATGTAAAAAAATTACGTGAAGTGTGAATTTTCACACATTTCAGGGTTTTGTAGGTATTAACCCTTTACTGCATGAATTTTTATTTTTGGCTGAAATAATTCAGGGGCATTAGGAATTGGTTCTTATTGATAGAAAAATTAATTAAAAAAATATATTTAAAATATTAATTATTATATTTATGAAAAAATAATAATTAAAATAATAATTTAGGGTTTGTGCTAAACATGGAACATTATGATTCTATATTATGTTACAAAAGAAAATGTATTATTTGCTCGTCAATTGCTAGGTGTTCTTCATTAGGGATTAAAAGCAGTCGCCCTCGAATTTTTTAAAGAAAATGTCGTATCTTCTATAGTGCGTTCGAAGGTGAGTTTGCAGTATAGTTCTTATGGCAAATGGGAGCGGTGTTGCCAAATGTTGTAAAAGTGTCAAATGTGCCAATTATAATAATATGAAAAACTCGTATTATTTACAAAAATTAACTCTTATAAAACTCAAAATAACACTCAACAAAAACAAATGGCCATTTGTAGAATACTGCGTCTTCACAGATCAGCGCGTTTTAGAGCTGGCAACGTCGACTAGCAAGAAAAGGATAGCGTCATTCGGTAAACCAATTAGAGAGTATGAAAAAGAACTACTCCATATGCCCTGTACTGCAAACTCACCTTCGAACGCACTATAGTTGTCCTTTCTCAATAAATCAGAGTTATCGTTGAAGTGCAAATTCCGCTTGATATCCTCAAATCTATTGTAGCCCATTACTTGAGATACTGCAGGATCCATTGCTGTGTATATGGCATATATGAACATTCATGAAGTAACGTTCTGATTCAGTTTAAAAGTAAAATAAAAAAATAAAAATCGGAATGTGCCATATAAGGCACACTATGCGGTAAAGGGTTAAGTCAGTGAATAATTATTATTAGAAGACCAAACGTTGAATACCTGTCACTACATAACACAATTACAAGTGTTGGTTTTAAATCTTTTAAATCAGTGTTTCTCAACCAAAAACGCACCGCGGACCAGTATAAAAACCAGTATTAAAAGAAAAATAAAAAAATATATCATTGAAAATCCTGTCTTCTCGTCCTAACGAGGACTAAATCATGTTTTCATTTATCTACTAGACCACAAAACTGGTCTATATTTATAACATGTTTTAATTTTTTTTATAATTTGTGTATCTAATTATGTAATTTGACTGACTATAAACAACGATATGATGTACTGTAGTCAATAAACTTATTATTATTACTATTATTATATATAATTTTCTAACGCGGACCACTAATAATAATTGTTGGTTCATTTTTTGCAACAAAACAAATATATTTGATGTGCTACTAAATACATTTATTTTATTTGTAGAAAAACATGAGAAGTTTACAGAAAATAATCAAAATATAAATTATTTACATAAAAAATTTGCATATATTTTTTTTTTTTAAACTGCAAAAAACACAAACTTTCTCGGACCACTAAAATTTTTCTGGGGACCACTGGTAGTCCGTGGACCACCTGTTGAGAAACACTGCTTTAAATCAATAGGCACGACAAGAAGGTTGCAGTTAGATTTTTTCTACCGTGTATCATATATCTCAAATAATACCATAATATATATTTTAACGCATTTTTTTTCTTTTCTTTTTTATATATAATTGCAAAAATATCATTCAAATCCAGACCTGGCAACACTGCGGGTGATCTTTTGTCACGCAAGAGCATAACGCCTACAGAGACATTGTTTATATTGCGACTATACGAAAAACAGATTCTCTACTGGAAATGGAATCCCAGCAACTGGTCAGTTATTTATTTATTTCCTAATCGATATTTGCAAAATAAATTTACGTACCTCTTCTCTACCCACTCAAAATTTAAAAAAAATATTTATTTTTTCATTAAATACATATTTGTTTATATTTATCCCGCGCTGTATTTTTTTGAATTCTCTATAGTTTTCCTATATGTGGGTCAAAAAGTTGTACAAGTATGCCAAATTTCAACTTTCTGTGTTCAACCGTTTGGCTACAATTCTACCGTACAGACAGACACATGAGTGACGTTATTAAGGGTTTTTTGGTGGTCTTACCTACAAAACCCTAAAAATATTCTATCACTTTCTTTTTTCGAGTGTTTTTATATTTTAGTTTTGTGCCCCAATAAGTGTACCATATTCAGTTTTTTATATATTAAACTTAATTATTTAAATGTTTTGTTATTGTACAACTCGATTTGAGAAAAATATCAACATTTATAACGCAAAAAATATATATTTTAATTTAACACCATCTTGGGAATGTTTTAAATGATACGTAGTATTGTTTTAATTTGTTTAATTAACATATTTCCTGCATAATTAGTAAACATACACCTAATTGATCATATCAGCCATATTGTTTCCAAAAAAATTAAACATAAACCCAAAATATGAATTAAAAACTATCATCAACAAATGCCATATAACAATGCATTATTGTTTAGTATTAAAAAAATTGACTTACCATATAAAATCCTTACAATGGGAACAAAATGTTGGTTGTTTAAAAAACCTTGGCATGAACCGATGATCTTTAACGTTATAGACATTTTTCTTTTTAAGGGCTCCTTTTCTTCCACGAAAACGGACCCCTAATTTAAAATCAATTCCATCCCCATCATGCGTATTTTCCGCGCCATCTTCTGCCATTTTTACCCTTTTTTTAAAATAAACCACAAAAATTCAAAAAATTAAAACACTTTTAACACACGGGGACGCCGCCTTTAAGCGACGGCGCCACTAATAATTATTTATTTATTTATATATTAAAGAAAAAAAAAACGTATATATTGTTAAACAGCGAGAATGAATATCTTCAACTCTGTTGTAGGAAACGAACTAAAAGCCTGGTTATTTTGTATGAGATTCTACTCAAATGTACAATAATACTTTGAAAGCTATTTCCCTTTTTCGTAATGTGATGAAGTGAGAAAGATTACTATGACGTATGTTTCACAAGAGCGCATGCGTGCTAGTTTAAATCGAACCTGTTTCGTTTCAAACGAAGCTTTCTCGTTTCCAGTTCGGTTTTTGTCGGATTGGAGCTATGTTGATCTAGCGCCTAAAAGCTTTTTTTGAGCCATTTTGAGCACCTAATTATTTGCAAAGTTAAAATCACGTAAGATAACGTCTACTTAGTTCAAACATGTTAAAACTTTACTCAATCAAGTTAAAACAATTTTTAACAATGAAAAACGTTTAACCCAAAAGTCTACGGGTTTATTTAAGAAATTCAATTGTTTTACAAGTGGAATCCTGCAATTTTTTAGTTAATATAACCAAGGATATGCCATAGAGAATGATACCTTTTAAGTTTTTACAAAAATTAATAATTTTTTTTGGAACCAACACTATATTGTTGTCAGTAAGTACGAGGGCTGCCTTTTATTTTTTCAAAAACTAAGAAAGAAAATTTTTGTTTTTGGAACAATCTGTTTTATTGCTTTTCAAAATATTCGCCATTAAGATTTATACACTTTTGCATGCGTTTAAACCAATTCTCGAAACATTTTTTCCACTCTGGTATTTCAAAAACATGGTTTTCGAAAGCTTCAACAAATTCTTGAGGATCAATATTCAGGGGAATACGGGCAATGAGATATTAATTCGATGTTTTTCTCCTTCAAATCATCAATTGTTTGACGTGCTGTGTGGGAGCTTGCATTGTCATGAAGAATGATACGTTTTTGGTTGTTTTTCCTGATTTTGTCGATGACTTCTGGCAAACAAATTGTTGTATTCCATTCAGTATTAACTGTTCTCCGATCCTCTAAAGGAATGGTTGCGACATGTCCAGTACAACCGAAAAACAAGCAATCATTTTCAAGTGCTTCGTGAACGAATTTTTGTGGGTTTCGGTTCATCTTGGAAGACCTAGACAGTGGATTGTTGCTTAGTTTCCGGTTCATATGAATAAATCCAGGTCTCACCGCTTGTTATGATGTTGTATACGGATTTTGCAGTGCCTAGGTTGATTCTTTTTAACATTTCCTTACACCAATCAACACAAGGCTTTTTTTGAGCTTCGGTCAAATTTTGCTGGATCCATCGGGAACAGATCTTTTTCACAGCTAAATGTTCATGCAAAGTCGAATGTATTGCAGTCTGCGATATACCAAAGGACGCCTCTATCTCACGGTAAGTCACATGCCGATCTTCTTCAATCATTTTGCGCACAGCATCGATGTTTTTTTGAAACACAACCGATTTTGGTTGACCTTCACGAGATTCATCACTGACGGACGCACAACCACAACGAAATTCTGTAAACCATTCACAAACAGTCTTTTCTGATGGCGCTTCATTACCAAAAGTCGAACGAAGCGAATCTATGCATTGTTGTTGAGTTAGATCTTTCCTAAAATAGTAAAAAAAATAAATAGTTTCGTCATCTGTAACGATGTTGTATACGGATTTTGCAGTGCTTAGATTAGCTTACTAATTAACTACGAAATCCTGAAATGAGTGTTAATTCCCACTTCATCGTTTTTTTGAGTGAGAATAAATGAATTAGTCAAGGACAAAACTTTTTATTGAAACCGGAAAAATCTTGTTTAGATTTTAATTTAAACGCGTAATTAACAAATAATAGTCATTGCGATACCGTTAGAGGAGTCTTATAACTCAACAATGTTGCCCTTTTTACCCTTCAAATTTTTCCCTTTAATTGCAAAAAAATATATATACCCTATATGTGTTTCCTCGGACGTATTCCGGCCAAAATTATTATTTCTATTTAATATGTAAGTTTTTCCAGAATTAATTAAATTAATCGATTA
Source organism: Liopterus haemorrhoidalis (assembly GCA_963971575.1). Lineage (NCBI taxonomy): Eukaryota > Metazoa > Arthropoda > Insecta > Coleoptera > Dytiscidae > Liopterus > Liopterus haemorrhoidalis. The sequence goes on from OZ020619.1 coordinate 43,971,173, forward strand.
TTCGCTATGACTTGTGCACTGTTGATTGTCACCATTGGTCATTGAGGAAACCTATATTGTTGCTGATAATTTCAAGAAAATGCGTTAAATATGAAAGGTAAACATGCAGTGGCGGCGCTAGCTTTCAAAATCCGGGGGGGGGGGCGGGGGTTGTTCAGGAAATTTTTGAGGAAAATTTGGGGGGGTCAGGAAATATTTGAAATTATTTTTTCATCGTTTACACATAAAAATAAAAGTGATGACCTAAAAAAAAAGATCCTCACTTCTAACATACATTTTTCTCCAAACAATTCTGGGGGGGGCACCTGGGGGCCAGAGCAATATTTGGGGGATCCACGTTAGAACTCATACTTCATAATAGTGCGAATTTCCGACCGTTCCATTTTCAACAAAATTAATTTTTTAAAAAAGTTTTTGATATTTTTTAGATATATTAAGCCAATGTCAAATAATAAGCTGTTAAAGTTGGAAATAATATTGACTACAAAATTCATCCTTGACGACCTGATAAAAACAAAATTATTGTTACCAGTTTGTTAAAAATGTGACTTAATAGTATTTCAGAAACGCATCTTTTTCAGACCATTTTCAAAATGATCTCAAACAAAAGTACTTTACACAGAAGTGGATTAAGGCTGGTTGAGGACCCGGGCGCACGAGGCAATATTGGGCCCCTTAAAAAAGAGAGACAGGGAAAATACATGTTAACCATATTTTTAAATAAATAAACGAATATAAACATACTATCAGGTTTTACCACGGATTGTAAACTTGTAATTAATGAAAATTATGGCCCGGTTACACGATGCCAGTAGCTTGTGCAAGTACTGGCACAAGTCATTTTGTCGTTTACACGTATTCCAGTATTTTATTTAAGTAACCTTGCAAAGAACCCGAAACACACTGCAAAATGTAGATGCTTCCAATTATTTTTTATGCGTAAAACCGTCTTTTTAACGCGCCAATTTTCGATGTTTAACCTAATTTTATGTATTTTATGCGTACGTCTTTCTAAACAAAAATGAATCGGCGCCAAAAACTACATTTATTAAAAAAAGGTGTGAAAAAGTTTGTTTTTATAACAGCGAAAATACATCAGCTGTTCATGACGGCCATTTTTAAGTCACTGGCACGACTACTTGTGCCAGTAAATAGGAACGGCTTCTATTCACTTGACTTGCATGATGGCTCAGTTACACGATGCAAGTAACTTGCACCAGTAAGTACTTGCACCAGTCACTGGCATCGTGTAAACGTACATGCAGTACTGGTGCCAGTACTGGCACAAGTATCTCATGCAAGTCAAGTGAATAGAAGCCGTTCCTATTTACTGGCACAAGTAGCCGTGCCAGTGACTTAAAAATGGCCGCCATGAACAGCTGATGTATTTTCGGTTACAAAAACAAACTTTTTCACACCTTTTTTTAATAAATGTAGTTTTTGGCGCCGATTCATTTTTGTTTAGAAAGACGTACGCATAAAATACATAAAATTAGGTTAAACATCGAAAATTGGCGCGTTAAAAAGACGGTTTTACGCATAAAAAATAATTGGAAGCATCTACTTTTTGCAGTGTGTTTCGGGTTCTTTGCAAGGTTACTTAAATAAGATACTGGAATACGTGTAAACGACAAAACGACTTGTGCAAGTACTGGCACAAGTACTTGTGCCAGTACTTGCACAAGTTACTGGCATCGTGTAACCGGGCCATGAGATACTTCTGCCAGTACTGGCACCAGTACTGCATGTACGTTTATACGATGCCAGTGACTGGTGCAAGTTACTTGCATCGTGTAACTGAGCCATTATACATATGAAACAAAACTTGGAGTCATTAGTGGAAAGTTGGGGTTTTGCGGGGCCCTTCAGAAGCCGGGGCCCAGGGCGCGCGCCTCTGACTTTACAAGTTATGTCCGAATTTTATAATTAAGGTCACAACCTTGGTTGGATGGTATATTTCTTTTATTTCATAAAATCACAGTTTTTTTAAAAACATAGTCATGTAAAAAACCCATTTTGTGATTGAGAAGAACATATTTAATTAATTAACAAATACACAAGGTCGAGTTTAAAAATACGTGGGCGTTGAGAAAAACGTTAAAACAAAACACATAATTACTCTTAAATCTAGCAGTCACGGTCTAGGGCTTACAACTTGTGTATGTACGAACTTAGCTTACATAAGACGCCTACATACCACCAGGGAAAACTCGACTTCTTTTCAATTAACAAAAGTTAGATAACTCGGGATTTGTGACGACATAAAATGTTTAATAACAAAAAATTATAAAAGTACTTTAGAGACAAATAATGTACTAAATTAAAACGGTAGAAATGCGCGCAAATTAAGCTGCGTTCAGAGCTCTTAAATTAGTTGACTAAAGGCTATGACAAGAGCCCTGCGCGGATAAGCTTTTCTGTATCCGCATCCGATCCGCATCCGCACATCCATGATCCCTGCGCGGATAAGCTTTTCTGTATCCGCATCCGATCCGCATCCGCACATCCATGATCCGCATCCGATCCGCATCCGCAGCTTTTGTAAATAACAAATCCGCATCCGATCCGCATCCGCAAAAATATCCGCACTATCCGCACTACAGGTTTTGCTGTCAGTTTGGAAAGAACTAATATATTTCGCCTCTTTATGTAATCTCTGCTCTAAAACGCTACTGAAAATTTTTGGATTTACCAGCTTATTTATTACTAACCTAACCTAAAGGACCCCAAAAGTTTTAAGGCCTAGATGCGCTAATAACTTATTTAAATCTAGAGAGAGATAACAATTTTAGGGGGCCTAAGCGTTCTTTTTCGTAGGGAGTAAGTGCTGCTTTTTTTAATATTGAATTTAAAAAAAAAAAAATCAGAAAAGTTACTTGATAGAAGGTGCTTCATATTTTTAGGATCAAGTAATTCTCTTATGCCATTTCGCGCATGAGTTAGGCGTTGCAACTTTTTCAAATAGCAACATGTGTCATTTTTCAAATTTTTGGGATCTGCAAGACTTTTTACTTCGGGTAGTATAAAAAAATTGGCAGGTTACATAATAAAATTTTCGAGAAAAAATTATGTAGGTAAATTTTGGTATTTAAATAAAACTAATCAGTTTTATGTAAAAAAAAAAACCTCTATCAGATTTAAAAGCCAGAATTAGAGCAGAGGTAGGAAGAATTACGTCGAAAGTGTACCAGGAAACTTCTGTCCAAAATATTATTTTCTATAATATATTCAATAATAAAAAGAAAGTTAAGTTGATTGTCTCAACTCAGTCTTGATCATGGACAATTGTCTTAATAAAAATAACATAAAGTGAGATTGAATGCTACAAAATATCATGTATATACAGACAACCGAAAATAACCGAGGACTGCGTAGTCAGAACACAATTGCTTGTTTCTCCGAAAGTAACCGAAGATTTAATGTTCACGCGGATATTGCGGATAAGCGGATATGACATTTAATCCGCATCTGATCCGCATCCGCATGGTTTAAATGATAATTTATCCGCATCCGCAGAAAAGTTGCGGATATCCGCGGATACCCGCGGATTTGCAGGGCTCTAGCTATGACTTGTGCACTGTTGATTGTCATCACAAGTTTGTCATATGGTAACACAAGCAATTGATCAGAGCTCTAAATTTAATACCTTATACGTGGGTTGCCTTTTATATTTTGTTTCGAAAAATACGAATCGTCAAACAAAACCTTTGAAAATGGGCAAAAATCGAAAAAATCGTACCCCTTATGAATTTATCGATTTTCGAACAAAAATTTGTTGTTTCCAATTTTATTGAAAATTGGTACAAATATGTATTTTTGGTCATAGATCTAGGGCTTCGAACCGGAACTGAACCGAAAACCGAAAAAAACCGTTATTTTTGTCGGAACGAAAACCGGAACTGAACCGAAAAAAAAAAATCGGTTTATTTCGGTTCAGATAATGGTTATGTGAGTGAATATAAATTACATTTTATTTAAGATTATTTTTAACGACCGTCAACCATCATTCCGATTTTGACATTTCGAGATTTCGATCTCCACGAATTGAGGTCCCTACATAACGTTTTGACTATTTTTAGCATGATGTCTGTCGGTCAGTCTGTCTGTCCGTCCGTCTGTCTGTCTGTCCGTCTGTCTGTCCGTCTGTCTGTCTGTCCGTCTGTCTGTCCGTCTGTCTGTGTACACGTGCAGAGCAAATTCCACTGAAAGGATTGTTATGAAACTTCATATTTTAGCTTCTGCCATCAATGACACGAGTTGATCAACTTTTGGTAAAAATCGGTTGACTAAAAATGTGAGTTTACTCGCGTCGATTTTAAGATTTTTGTGAATATTTCACAACAGAAAAATATTTCGAAAAAAATTATTGAACAAAAGTTGCTATAAAAGCAATAACTAATGACTTTTATTTGAGACGTTTTTTGATAAAACGAAAAATTTTGAATAATTTCAGTAAAATTTTTCGAAATTTTTTCCAAGTCTCAATTTTTTCATACTTATATGTAACGTTTCCATGGTCATGATAAATAATATCTCTGTTAGAAAATATTAGGCCAAGTTATTTCTACTCTGCTGCTAGAATGTATTTTATATAAGTACTTTACGATGGCGGTCGGTCATGTGGTGGCCACAGCTGATTTTTTCATACTTACATGTAACGTTTCCATGGTCATGATAAATAATATCTCTGTTAGAAAATATTAAGCGAAGTTATGTCTACTCTGCTGCTAGTATGTATTTTATACAAGTACTTTATGATGGCGGTCGGTCCAGTGGTGGCCACAGCTGATTTTTTAAACTGATGAGCAGACAAAAATCGTATTTTTTCTGACAAGTAAAAATGAAATTGCGATTCTATTATTTCAGGGGAGGGGGAACGCCCAGAACCCCCCCCCCCCCACACCTGGCAGCGGCCTTGGTATGATTATTACAAAATAAAGAATAAAATGTTCTTCTAAATTATAGTAGAAAATAAATTTCTAATACAAATAAAAGCATTTAAAAATTTATCACTCGGAACTGAACCGAAACCCGAAAAAAAAAACGTTATTTTTGCCGGAACGAAAACCGAAACGATAAAAATAACAGTTCGAAGCCCTGTAATAAATTTTAAAAAACATTTTAAATGTTTTATATTTAAAAATGCTGTGCACTGTCGGGGTCCATTTATTGTTTATACATTTATTGTTAAAATACAGAACTACGCAAAAGCAATTTAGTTCCGCGTAAACGTTTAGAATAGCCTATAATGCTAAAACTGGTTAACAAAATTATTATAAATTTAAAAAATTATTTTTAAGTTTTTATATTTAAATTGCTGTGCACTGTCGTGGACCATTTATTGTTTACGCAATACAGTACTACGCAAAAAATACCACATTCAAATTTTCATTAGCGAAACTAATTAAGAGGATTAATTTCTTTGCTTAAGCCTTTATTTGATAATTTGGTAGACATTACGTCATTAATCCTTCCAAATATTTCTCGTTCACAGTCGTTTATCAAACGTTGTAAGTAGCAACACATGTTGACCAGTGCATTTTTTGTATAAAATACCCTTAAATTAATAACTATCTTAAGCGCTAGTAGCCATAAATGCTGTGTGTACACATTTTTACCAGTTTTATAAAAAGTAAAATTTGAAAAAGTGCAATAGTGATAAAACAAGTTGAGTGTCTATTGAAGGGTTAAGAAGGGACATCCTATACTGAGTCTACATCCCTTGGGAGCTAATAGACAAAGATGCTGCACACCATTTTCTCAAAATTCAAAAAATTCTGTGGATTTTAAATTTTTGTAAGTATTGTACAGGTAAATTTTATGTTTTTTCGATTGAATATTTTTAATAGCTCTAAGTATGTATGTTCCTTGGGCGCTAATAGCCGAAAATGTGCACACCATTTTCTTAAATTTACAAAAATTCTGTGGATTTTAAATTTTTTGTAAGTATTGTGAATTTTTGGAATGTTTTTACATCTCAATATTTTTAACAGCTCGAAGTAAGTTTGTATATTCTTTGGGCGCTAATAGCCTAAACTGCTGTACACCATTATTTCAAATTTCAAAAAATTCTGTTGATTTTAAGATTTTTGTAAATATTGTGCAGAAAAATGGTTTTGAAAATGTTTTTTCGATTCAATATTTTTAATAGCTTTAAGTTTTATGTTCTTTGGGTGCTAATAGCCAAAGAGGCTGCACACTATTTTTACAAATTTCAAAAAATTATATTGATTTTAATTTTTTTGTAAGTATTGTGTAAGTAAATTTTTGGAATGTTTTTACGTTTCAATATTTTTAACAGTTGTAAGTATGTATGTTCTTTGGGCGCTAATAGCCTAAATGCGTACACCATTTTTTTCAAATTTCAAAAATTCTGTGAAATTTAAATGTTTTGTAAGTATTGTGAAGATAAATTTTTGGAATGTTTTTTCCATTCAATATGTTTAATAGCTCTAAATAAGTTTGTATGTTATTTGGGAGCTACTAGCCAAAGATGCAGCATACCATTATTCAAATTTTAAAAAAATCTGGATTTTAAATATTGTTCTACACCATTTTTCCAGTTATAGAAAAATTAATGCGATCTTTTTACGCCAAGATTTGTTAGTATATAATAAGTGATTTTTTTTGGCACATTTTTTTGTCAAGAAATTTCTCAAAAAATGGATTTTTTTGATATATTTTTAAAATCTGTACCTTAGATTTTATTATATACTTGATTCATTTTTTTAAAAATATTTTTCGCAAATATTTCTAAATTTTTTTCGAATATTTTTATCACAATAATGAATCTATACGTCTTTTGGGCGCTAATTGCCTAAGCTGCTGTACACCATTTTTACCAGTTACTGAAAAATATGTGATTTTTTTACGACAGGTTTTGTAAGTATATTATTAAGTGATTTTTTTCGGCACATTTTTTGTCAAGAAATTTCTCAAAAAAAAAATGAATTTTTTGATATTTTTTTGAATCTGTACCTCAGATTTTATTTTGTTTTTTTTTTTTATTTTTATGGCCATTGCTGCTTTGGCAATTACCGAGAAAAATTATTTTTTGAAAAATTCCATGCCTGAACGGGATTCGAACCCGAGACCTTAGCAACGCAGAGCATATGTGTTACCACTAAGCTACGACGGTCGGCTTTTTTGTAATTGACTCAAAAAAATTTTGAATTATTTTTCAAAAGTATCTATTTCTATATTTTATTGGAATATTTTTCAATTGAATATTTTTAACACAATTAAGTAAATCTATACGTCATCCGGGCGCTAATAGCCTAAATTGCTGAATAAGTTGCTCAGTATGACATGCTCCCTAAGAACCTAAAAAGAGGGATCTATGGATGCTGGGCAACACCTTAAAAAACACAAAATATCCACGATTGCATATTGCCAGGGTTGGGGATGCAAATGTGTGTATTCAGCTCCATTGATCCTTAGCATAAAGTGCTCCCTAGGAACCTATAATGAAGGATCTGTGGGTGCTTTTCAACACCTTAAAAAACACAAAATATCCACGATTACATATTGCAAGGGTTGGGGATGCAATCGCGTGTATTCTGCTCCATTGATCCTTAGTTTAAAGTGCTGCCTAGGAATCTAAAATGAGGGATCGGTGGATGCTTGGTCACACGATTGCATATTGCTAGGGTTGGGGATGCAATCGTATGTATTAAGTCCATTGATCCTTAGTATAAAGCAGGGCTTCGAACCGGAACTGAACCAAAAACCGAAAACCGAACAAAATCGTTATTTTTGTCGGAATGAAATCCGGAGCTCGACCGAAAAAAAAAAATATCGGTTTATTTAGGTTCAGATAATGTTTATGTGAGTGAATGTAAAATACATTTTATTTAAGATTATTTTTTAAACTAATGAGTAGAAAAAAATCATAATTCGTAAAAAACAGACAAGTAAAAAAAAAAATGCGCTTCTATTGTTTATGGGGGGGGGGGGGGTAGTGAACGCCCAGAACTCTCGCCCCCTGGCAGCTACCTTGGTATGATTATCACAAAATAAGGAATAAAGTGTTCTTCTGAATTATAGTAGAAAATAAATTTCTAATACAAATAAAAGTATTTAAAAATTTATCATTCGGAACTGAACCGAAAACCGAAAAAAACCGTTATTTTTGCCGGAACGAAAACCGGAACCGAACCGATATATAATTTTTTAATTGAACCGGAACGAAAACTGAAACGAAAAAAATAACGGTTCGAAGCCCTGCATAGATCTACAAAATAAGGTTCATTTTGAAGTTTGGGCAAAAGTTTTGGTATTATAGGCAAAAAACCGACCTAAATCGACTCTAACTCAAAAACTAGGAAAGCATGATTTTTTAAAATATTTTTTTCATATTCCTCACCCCCAAAATTAGCTTCAATCTATATTTTGGCTAAAATCTGAGTTAAAAAATTTTTCGTCAAAAATTTTGATTTTGTTTTAATATAGGTGTATTTATACCGGCAAAAAATGTAAAAAAAAGACGTTCCACAAAGAGGCTCAGAGTCAATGAAATGTGAGCCTGCCCTTTCCTAACAGCAAAAATTAATATGAGAAAATAAAAATATTTTTTTAAAATAGAGTAGGGTATCAAATGAAAGCCCTTAGTACGTGGATTAACGATCAAAATTTAATTTTTGCAAAATAAATTATTTTGAGGCGATTTTTGCCAAAATTGTGCAAAAAAACTTTTGTCCCACACCCTGTAGCCCAGATGGTTTAAACTAAAAATGTGAAAAAATTCTAAGTAATGTATAATGGTGTGAACCGGAATAGTACAACAGGAATTTTTGATCAGATTATGTTTTCGGAAAATAACGCATTTTTTGTGTTTTTTGGTTGACGATGCATACATGTTATACTCTTATAACACACTAAGTTGATAAGCGTTTGGTGGTCTAGAGGCTCAGTTGCTCGACAACCACACAGGATCGTTATTCACTACACAGGTTCGTTCCTGGCTTGTGGAGTCAATTTTATATTTTGTTTTTTTTCATATTTATTATGTTTAAATTAATTTGTTAAAATTCTAGTTATATTTTAGCACATTTTGAATTTAATTTTCAAGAGCGTAAATTTAATAACCAATTGGAATTTTATTTTCATTCTGTGTCATTTATACGAAGCCAGAGGGGCGGAGCGTATGATTTAAGACAACCAATGAAAGCCATAGGCCCAATTTTCAAAATATTAATGAACCTTGTTATATAAAAAAATACTGCACTTATTTAGAAACCTAAATAATGATATTAGGTATTCGAAGTAGAATTAACAAAAAAATATTTTAACATAAAATTTGTTTTTAAAGCTCTGAGATTAACAGACGATAAATTATTTTAAAAAGATCGTTCATTTTTCCGTGGTTACTACAAAGCAAAATTTGTCCTACACACTCAGCATGCCGCCTTCACTTATTATATACCTGCGAAACCCTGCAATGTGTGAAAATTCACACTTCACATCAATTTTTTATTTATAGAATGACTATATCGGTTGTGTGCACCGATAGACTGAGCATCTTGTGTTACACAATCAACCCACCTAAGCTTTGGTCTACCTCAATTCTACTACCTACTGGCACAATACGAAAATCTCTTTGTACATGGTTTATTTCATTGGCTCCAGTCCACCCTAATCGATTTAATTAAACTTTTTTCTTCATACCGATTAAACAGTTTCAAATTATATCCGCATCTCAATAAGGTACTTTTGCATACGGTCTAAAACGTTCTATGGGCATCTGCGTAGCGTCATGATATCAGTACTGTTTTCAGAATGAGATTTCATAACAATAGGTTTTCTATGGGCAGTGGTCGTTATGAAATAGATATTTATAGAGCTTTTTAGCTATTTATATTATTTTGTTAAATAATAATTATAATTATTCATAAATTATTAGTGTAACTAATATGTACAAATAATAAGTGCAATATACAAAATAAAAATATCTTGAATGTGTTTTTTAGAAAAAGAAGGCCCCGCACGAGCGTTTTGCACCGGGCCCCGATTTTTCTCGGGCCGGCCCTGTTTTTAATAAGATATATTTTGGGGAGCTGTGGAGAGAGCTACCATAAATGAAGTAACTCACTTATTATTTACTTAACAGCAAAACCATATGCAAACCAGTGGCGAAAGGAAACCTCCGCTAGACTTGCCCTCTCATAAAAAAAATATTTAAAAAAAAATGTAAACTAAAAAAAAAAAAATTTTTAAATATTTAGATAAATCTTCAAAAATACATCAAATTATGTTCTATACAAATTTTTGTCCAAGGCTTGCTTTACTAGTTACGAATTAATTATCATGACCATGGAAACGTTACATATAAGTATGAAAAAATTGAGACTTGGGAAAAATTGAAATAATTTTACAAAAATTTTTCGAAATTTTTCGTTTGATCAAAAAACGTCTCAAATAAAAGTTATTAGTTATTGCATTTATAGTAACTTTTGTTCAATAAATTTTTTCGAAATATTTTTCTCTTGCTAAATATTCGCAAAAATATTAAAATCGACACGAGTAAACTCCCATTTCTAGTCAACCGATTTTCATAAAAAACAATAGGGTTCTTCCTATTTAATAGGAGAATTTTTTAGTACCAGAACGAACTCTTTCAGTTAAACCGTTTTTGAGTTATCGTGTATACACACAGACAGACACACACACACACACACACACACACACACACACACACACACGGACGGCACTTCGAAAATAGGTTTTTTGGATTCCCTGGACCATGAAACGTGGTCATCCGTCAAAATCTCGACATCAAAAATTTTCGCGATTACAATACTTGCCCCTTATATATTAAGGTCGGGCAAGTAAAAAGGATAAAGAAACGATTATATTGTGTTCTATTTGAAACTGAAATATTTCACTTATTATTTCCGTTACAGCAATACTTTTTAGATTCTTGAGCAAAAAAAAACATATTTTTTTCTGGTTTACCTCAGAATGTTTATGCATATGGTTTTATGCATATATTTAAAATCTCTTATCCTAGGCATATTAACCAAATAACAGCGAAGTGAAAAATAAAATAATTTACCTACACATTTTTAAATTGTTGCTCCAATCGCCTACATAATTATTTCATAATTTATTTTGCAATAACAATTTTAAAGATCAGATATATTTAGCCAACATGAAAAAATATCTCATAAATAATGCAACATCTAATGAACTGGAATTTTTAATTCAGAATTAGGCTACTTGCCTTACACAGAAGTATATCGGGTTGCATAGTCTACAACTGGAAAATTTTTATTCATTTGGTTTAGTGCGATTCTGAAAGTATGCGTTGTCACTACAAGGGTTAATTGGTGTAAGGGAATGCTAAAAAAATTCAACCTAGGCACTGCAAAATCCGTATACAACATCGTTACAGGTGACGAAACTTGGATTTATTCATATGAACCGGCAACTAAGCAACAATCCACTGTTTGGATCTTCCAAGATGAACCAAAACTCACAAAAGTTGTTCGTTCACGAAGCACTTCAAAGAAATTGATCGCTTGTTTCTTCTGTTGTACTGGACAAGTCACAATCATTCCTTTAGAGCAGGGGTCGGCAACCTTTTTGTCAATAAGGGCGCAATTTAAATTAAAATGTTATTGAGGGCGCATAAAATCATAAAATATGTAAACACTCGTGGTTCGAAGGTCGTCTGATCTAGCGCTGATCGCTCAAGTCGAATCACCAATAGATGCGATGTGGATATTGGGCTCAGTATGTGTGTGTCTCGATAGCGATGAAAAATCTCACCGCGGGCGCCGTGTTGCCGACCCCTGCATTAGAGCATCGGTTCCCAACTTACGCATTTGGAGATATCATAAAAAAAGCAATTGAAAAAACTCTTTCAACTGCTGCATTAGTTCCAGGGCAGCACAAGGTAAATTGAACAAGAATAAATAAATTTTCACATGGAATATGTTCATTTTTAAAATGGCTGAATATTTCTACCCATCTTTTATCTATTTCAACGTGTTGATTTTCCCATTGTATTAACTTTTCAGAATTTAAATTTACTTGCGATGAAGTAAAAACTAAAGTCACTGGATTATACAAAGTACCGCAAGCCTTTGAAGAAGCCGACAGACCCCAGGGTTTGATTGGCAACATTGCTTCCCCTATTAAGCTAACTAAAGCAGCAATTTTTACGTTCTTAAGTTTACGTCTGCGCTGTCACATCTCCCTCTCTTTCTCTCATTTAATAACCTTCTTTGTCAGCGGTTTGAATATTTAAGGTTAAGTTTAATTTAAATTTATATATTATATCCATTTTATTTAATAAAAATTAAAAAAATAATTGAAATTGTACCACAATTTTGTTATAGTGCATCTTTGATTAAAAAAATCGTGATTACAATGTTTAAAATAAAAACTAGTTTCTTATTTTTGTAATGTTGGAATCACGGAACATCATTTGTGTTGGCGACATTTTTAACCCCAGCATGGCCGCCGTTGCGGTACTTTGTATAATCTAGTGACTTTAGTAAAAACAACACCAAGAAAACAATTATTTACCAAGGTGTTTCAGATCATTCTTCGATATATTGAAAACATGTTTGGTAAAACGTCTGCACTTCTTTGATAAACTTTTCTGTTATGCGTGGATTTAATTCCTCCAAATAAACAAAGTCAGTTGTGTGCGACGCGCTCTCGCAAGATCTCCCGTTCGGAGCGTATGCGTCTCATAATCGCGTCTCGCCGCATTCTACCAAACCTTGACGAATATCAAATGCAAATACGTCACATCTATAGGGATTTGCAGCTAAGCACCCTACCATCTGGTGAGCGTTTCATGAACTTGTGTACATCAGATAACATTTCGTTTTGTGTATTGGTTTTGTATGAAGTTTGTTTTTAAAGTTTTATTATAATCATTGAAAAATGTATAATACATATTGTTGTGTACCTATGTGCAATTCATTGAAAAGAAGAAACCCGGAAATATCGTTTCATTTGTTTCCACTAATATCAGACACCGTATGGTTCGAAACAAAATTGGGAAAGCAAGAGGTTAGGAATCGACGCGATGTTTAGATAAACAATTTAAAAATTGGAAAAAAAGTGAGCCCTTATATCAAAGTTTGCTAATTACATTTTAATGATAGTGACTACAAAAAATATTTTCAATTTTGTATTTATTATCGCATATCTTGAAAATTCCTGTTATTGTGTGTGGGTTGTAATGCACAAGTTTGTAGGCATAATGCATAAATCTTTCTGAACTCGTGTTTTTTTCAGTGACTCCACTCAATATTATATGCCCAGCATTGTAGATTTCTACCCCTTCGTAAACAACACGGGAATTATCATTTCCCCCAATATAGTTAAAATAATCGACAATGGAAAACCGCCATAACTTAAAACCAGATCACAAAATGTAGTATTTAAGATGTTTACAAGTAATGTCACTTCACAAAATCAGAAAATCCCAAACAATTATTTATTTTTTGTCGTTTTTTGATACACTTTTCGCTATTATTTACTAGTAAATGTCAAGTGGTATCTGATTTAGAATGGTTTCAAAACAATCCGCGTGGCGCTACGATCTTAAAATTTTTCCCCTATTGCAACGGATCGGCTCGGCATCGATCGAATACGAAAATTTACGAAAAGGAGGACATATAGGGGGACACTTTTCAAGGAAGGACAGACCTTACAAAAGAAGTACTGTCCTCCCCAAAGGTAGATGGTTGGTCACCTTAATGTAATACACTTTTCTTTAGTATTTTTATTCAATGCCTCAAATAAATAAAATGCCAAAAAAATTACCGTAATAATAAAAAGATTTTGTTTCTGTTGCAACATTCCTTATTGCTATCTTTCAATTCTACGGCTTACTCTGGCGATTTTTGTTATAATCACTTTATATTTAATTTCTTTGTGGTTACTTTCGGTTCTATTGTCACCACAACTGATTTTTTATCGTACTTTATCAACTAATTTATCTTAAATATTTAATATAAATCAGAAATATTTACGACAAGAAATATCGACATAAATTTGTTTTGAAGTGGGTATAATTTTCAGAAATTAATTATTATGAACCATTTAAGTTTAATTAGAGCGATTATGAATGAATTAATAATCAAATAAGTGCGTCGCGTCTTCTTGATTGCAAAATTTAGAGCTTCTAATGACATCTTGAAAAGTTATTGCCTGTTAAGACCAACAGGGAATTTGGAAAAATAATTAGAAGTTTTATTAAAAAATAAATAAAAAAAAAGCGGTTGGGGAGTGTTAGATCATTAACTTACACCATGTAGAGTCGACCTTGAACTTAACAAGGCAGTTTTATTTTAAACGATCACTTGCAGATTAAAAAAAGTTAGAGCTTCAAATTTATGTACGTACTAACTCAAAAACTGTGAATTTCAATGAATAAACGAACGTAAGCAATCTTTAATAAGCAAGAACAAGGAATAATTAATAGAACCCAATAAAAATTAGGAGTCAAGAGATGCAGTGCATCTCTTGACTCCTAATTTGTCTCTTTTAAAATAACTTCCTTGTACCCTTTTCACACTAGAACTTTAAGACGAGTGAACTTAAAGTTCACCGATGTTTAACATCGGTATGCTTTCACACTTGATCAGTGATGGGCGTTTACACGTAAACTTTAATTGTTTACGTTTACGTGTAAACTTATGTAAACAATTGGTAAACTTGTCAACAATGTAAACAATGTAAACTGTCAAATAATGAGGTTACTTTTAGTTATTTAATTCGAATAATAGAGAGTTAATGAACAAGTATATTCAGTTCAAAACAATAAATTTATTAAAAAAATGGTGGGAAGAAACCGAAGGAATAGTTCTGAAGAACTAGGTTTTGTTTTAATTAAAGAAAATGAAAGAAAATATAGGGCGTTATGCAAAATTTTCAATGAATCTTTTCGTTATTAAAAAATATAGGCTGATTTTCTTAAAGGTGAAATTTAATGTATTTTGTTATTAAAAAAATTAGACTGAGTTTTTTAAAGAAAAAAGTTTTTTATTTTTCATATTCATATTTACTAATTTGTATGTAACACCTGTGTAATGATGCAAATTCGATTTTTATTAATATGTATATTGGCTTGTCCTAATTTTATATACTTACTTTTTCATTTAAAATCGTTTCATTAAAATTTTATTATTTATATAAATGTATTGATAATGAGGTTCTGTAATTCAAAACAAGTGCGCATGTCTAAATCATTGTTTACATTGTTTACGTTGTTTACGTTGTTTACGTTGTTTACAAGAGTTTTGTGTTTACTTTACATCAGTTGTTTACGCGTCAACAATGAGGTAACTTACATAATGTAACTTACGCGCCCATCACTGTACTTGATGTTTAAATCTCTGGTGCTGTCATCAGCTACAGTAATTTTGTCCTTAAGTTACTGTCATGAAATTACGAGTTTTGAACTGTCTGCGCAGACGCACATTTTGAATTATTATAAACAAATATGGATATTTCATTTCATTCTACAATAAAGACACTACAATAAAGAATATATTACACCTGTATTAACATGTAAGTCGATACATTTTATCTCAATTATTGTAGCTTTGTATTTTATTAAACATATTATTAAAATAAATAATTTTATTATAAAAATAAGTATAAACTTCTTATAACGTCGATATAATACAGTATTCTTGTTTATGATAATATAAAATGTTGACAGCACAAATTCAAGGAGTATTTTTTTATAATAAAAATTAAGTTGGCAATGCGGACGATGTTTAAGATGCAGATCTCTGTCTTAAACATCGCTTGTATTTAGACGAGGCCATACGGTTTCACATTAGCGTTTAAAGATACATTCACTTTAACATCCGATCTTAAAGTTCTAGTGTGAAAAGGGTATTGGGAAGCCACACAGCGCTGGAGACGGTTCTTCCAATCAGAGCCGCAGTAAGGGGGGCGGCGGAGGCGACGGCCCTTAGCGCACTAAGGAAAAGGGCGCCAATGAGCTTGACTAAGGGGCGTCATATTGCGAAAGTGAGGACCTTTTTTTTTAGCTCTTCACTTGGATATTGGGAGGTGAGGACCTTTTTTTTGCTCATCATTTGGAATTTAGGAGGTGAGGACCTTTTTTTTGCTCATCATTTAGATTTTGGGAGGTGAGAACCTTGTTTTTGCTTATCACTTACATTTATTTGCCAAGGGCGCCAAAACGCAGTTTTGCCCCTAGCGCAAGTTTTCCTTACTGCGGATCTGCTTCCAATCCTCATAGCAGTGCTGGAACTCAGATACTGGAAAAGCTTTCAGCCGGTTCGGACGTTTGAATGTTTTAGAATGTCTCAAAATGACATCCCTTAAGGTGATTTTTCAATCGTGATATAATAATAAATAATATATATGATACTTATGTCTTTGTAGAGTATAGTGTTCCTTTGGTGGTAAATTTTGCCATTAGTAGTGGGTGTTAATGATGGATTAACTGCGTGAGTTCCTGTAAGGGGGGGGGGGGTATTTTATCACAGGCTGTTATGTGGTATCTGTTATTGCACTTTTGGTCACAGTATTTACAGGTACACTCTGTTTCACACTTGTGGAATCGTTGGTTTAGGCATATTAGATGATGAAAACCGTGGGACGTATAGCGGCATATAACGCTTCTGTTTTTGACATTCGACGCTTTCCAGAATGGTTTTTCAAAAGCGAATGATTCCGTATAGTTGTCGGTACAGAACTTTAGGTTTTTTTCTTCTATAATTTCTCGATATTTTTCTTTTTTTGGCTGTACAGGTAGTTATCGCAGATTTCTGCTGAGAGAGTGTTATTGTTCGTGAGGTGATGGCACAGGGTTGATGACGATGTGTAATGTACTTCAAACAATCTTTTCAAGAACGTAGACTTGACCTTGTCTATTTCTAAGAGGTGTGTCTCAGAAGAGTAAAAACTCACAAGGACTCAAGTCAGGCGAATAAGGAGGCTGAGGAGCCACCGGATTGTTTTTATTGGCCAAAAACTCGTTTATTGAAATTTTCTCATCCCCAATTCATTGATCAAAATCTGATGAACGGTAGTGTGAGTCAAATTCAACTTTTTCGCCATCATTCTGACTGTCAACCGATGATCTGAACGCACAAGATCCCGGATTCTGTCGATTTTCATCGGTTCTTGAAGATGAAGGCCTTCCGCTGCGTGATTCATCTTCAATCAACTCTCTTCCTTCTGAAAATGCCTTAAACCACCAAAAAACCTGGCTCATCCAAGGGCCATGCTAGTGTGGATATTAAATTAATTTCCTAATTGAAATCAGTAAGATAAGTAGGTGTGTTTTTTAAAGGACGTAAAATTGAATAAATTATTAAACGTTCATATAAATTTAATTTGTAAGCGTGAGAATGTCAACTGAAATTTTGTTAATAAATTAAATTTGTATGAGAAAAAAATAATCACATATTTCTTAGCAGTAATTTTTTATAAGTGATAAAAAGTGATCGTGACACTGCACGAATTTCACTTCAATTAGGGCTAAAATTTGATTGAAAGGAACACCCTCTTAACAAGAACATAGCTGCGTATCTATAAGACTAATATTAGTCTTATAGATACGCAGCTCATACGTTAGCACATATGGCTAACATAATACATACGTTATTTAGTACAAATTTATTCCGTAGAAGTGTTTTACCTTGAATTTAGTGGGCTTTTTGTGACACCACGAGGTCATTTTTGAACACCCTGTATAATACTGATTAACATGCACTGTTTATTTGGTAAAAAATATGGATTTTTCATTTTTCAGTGTTTTTACAAAAGTATCTAGTTGTATCTATATACAAAAATTTTTGGCATGTATCTGCATCTAGATATTTTTTATAATTCTGTATCTGTATCTGCATCTAGGTACAATTTTTCTTAGGTATCTGTATCTAGATTCTTTTTTAGGGTTCTGTAGGTATGACCAAAAAACCCTTATACCGTCATTTTGTCGTCTGTCTGTCTGTTCGGTAAAAATTGTAGCCAAACGGCTAAACCTAGAGAGTTGAAATTTGGCATGCTTATACAACTCTTTGACCCGCACATAGGAAAAATACTAAAACATCTAAAAACATACCCCCCTAAAAATATAAACAAATATGTGCTCATCGAAAACAAAAATATATTTTTTAAATTCTGAGTAGAGTATCTAATGAAAGCCCTTAGTACGTGGATTAACGATCAAATTTTTATTTTTGCAAAATAAATTATTTTGACGCGATTTTTGCCAAAAATGTGCAAAAAAAATTTTGTCCCACACCCTGTAGCCCAGATGGTTTAAACTAAAAATCTAAAAAAATTCTAAGTAATGTATATTGGTGTGAACCGAAATAGTACAACAGGAATTTTTGATCAGATTATGTTTTTGGAAAATAGCGCATTTTTTGTGTTTTTAAGTAAAATATATAATATATTTAGTGGTTTTTGGTTCACAAAGTACAAAAGTTATACTAATGTAAGACACTCACATGCATAGCGTTCGATGGCTACATGCGTTAGAGCGCTCTTAAACTGGCTGGAAAACGAAGGGTTTCGAGTTCGAGTACGGAGTGAATTTTATTTTTTCTGTTTTTTTTTTTTGCATTTTTATTATGTTGAAATTATTTTGTCAAAATTCTAGTTATATTTTGACAAATGTTGTATTTAATTTTTATGAGCGTAAATTTAATAACCAGCCTTATTATATGATTAACAGACGATAAATTATTTTAAAAATATCGTTCATTTTGCCGTGATTACTACAAAGTAAAATTTGTCCTACACACTCAGCATACCGCCTTCACTTATTATATACCTGCGAAACCCTGAAATGTGTAAATATTCACACTTCACATCAATTTTTTAAATGTATCTATTGCAACACCGAGTATTTCGAGAATTTACTTTGTGCGTTCATGTTTATACTTACAAATACGTCCACACCTATGGAGCATGTTTGCATGTGTGTTTTAAATCTGGTTTTAAATTTTTTATATAACATTTTATAATTTTCTGCAATTTTAGGTATAATAGGTGTTATTAAAACAAAATAATACTAGCGTGAGATTTTATTTCAAGGTTTTTGTAACTTTTTCAGTAAAAATAACATTGTTCTAAATATATACAAACAAGGAACTTAAATAAATATACTCATTTTTGAGCAATCATAACATTAAATACATTACTTAGTCTAACTTATTCTTAATATCTTTACAACACGTTGCTAAAGTTATTATTTATATTTGATATATTAAAATGAACACAAACAAACTATGAACTATAATAAAGCAAAACGAAAATACAAAATTTTGACTGGTTTATACCTTGTTTGAAATACAGAAATAGTAATAAAATCAAGTGAAAGATTGAAGCCGCTATCCTATTGGCTATCGCATAAATTTAACTGCTCAATTTGTGCCCCCCTTAAATATTTCCGGGCCCCTGTTCAACACTGATTTTTGTACACCCCTCCCCCTATTAATACGCTAACTGGAGGATTTACTGTACTATATGTTTCGTTAAATTTCGTTTTATTTAATACTTCTAAAACAGTACGGTAAATTAACAGCGTTAAAGAATTACTCGATCATTTTTCTTAAAGTATTGCTATAAAAATATAATTTAGTCTTATTTATAAAATTTTATTGTCTTAAGATTGATCGAATGAGATATATTTATATAATTTAGAGTACTAGCTGAATATAGTTATCAGGAGATGAATATCTGAACTTTATTCATCATTTTAGATAAAATATCTAAGTGGAAACAACTGTCAAACTGTTCTGAAAATTGACACTGGCGCTGTAATCGCTTTTAGTTCAAAATTCAACCACTGGCGCTATCAATTCTCAAGATATCAAATATAAACACTTTATTTATAATTATTCTACTTTATATAAAAACATATACATAAATACAACCAAATAATGGTTATACGGAATGTCTTTAAAATATAACTAATAACTCTCACTGTTGCGTCGTTACTTGTGTAGGTTCTTCTTCTTTGTTTAATTTACCGTTTTCTTTCGCTGAGTCATTATCAGGATTGTCCCATTTCTGTCTTTTTCCTGTTCCAAAGATGGTGTAGAATGTACAACAACCGATGTATACAAAAGCAGCGATGAAAAAGACGATTCGCCATGATGCTTGAGTGGGTTTGCCTTTGATTATATAACCTGCCGTTAGTGGCGCTAGAAGTCCAGCTAAATTAGCCATACAGTTTGTAAACGCCATCAAAATACCTGAAAAAATACATAATTTATAATTAAAATCCTCAATCATTTTCAGAGAATTTTGGGCCTCAAAAGCTAAAAATTTTGATCGTATATAGTATCCCAAATGTTTAAGAGGAACTAACCCCCAGAGGGGTCCCGAAAAGACCTTAGGGGGTCCCGGAATTAAAAGAAAAAAAATTTAATTTTTACCAGTTTTTCCTTTTAAAATTTCAATAAACTTAATTATTAAACAATAAATTATTAAGAACATTTAAAATATTATTTCAAAAATTCCACTACTAGATGGAAGACAGGCGAGTCAAGTGAAACAAATTGTATCTCTTTCTCTATTTCTAGCTTTGTCTGTGAACAAATGATATGGCTCAATTCAAAAATGGAAATTTTATTGCTATAGTTCTCTCCCATTGAACCATATGCTTTAATTAACCGTCATCTGTCAACTAAAGTCTCCTTTACTATATGTATCACGCACATCTATGCATTTAGTCTAGCTCACCATTATCGGTAAGCGGCCAAAAAACTATTACAGTGAAGCGGCCAAGACAATCAATATTATTATAAAATTTACATACCTGCAAATCTGGGGCTAATATCAAGATGATTAACTTTGAATCCAGAGTAAATGCCACCATTTAATCCAACACCGATGGTCAAAACAGCAACTGTAAGAGCAGGATTGCATCCAGTGTAAGACGCCACAATTAATGAGATTCCAGGACCGTATTGTCCAATTCCATTGATTACTTTACGTACTAAAGTATGACTGTAACCCTTCTTAGTTAACATCCAATCAGCTACATGTGATATAGCCATTGAGAAAATCCACATTGCCAAATATGGAAGGGCTGATAATGTACCATTCTGAAAAATAAGTTTTACATTTAGTTTTGACCTAGTTTTATGAGTTTAAAACGTATTTTTTATGATGAATTATATTTTATATCAAATTTGTGATTTTTGTTTCAACTTTTCACATATCAAATTTACAAACTGTCATCGGAAATGCCAAAAAGTTAAACTATCAAAAATATGTTCGTAGTCAGCAATCCAATAAAATACGATTTGATGTCAGTTTTAGTGACATTTCAATATTTTAGAAAAAATATTTTAATGGTTAAAAATAAATAACATTAGTTCCCAGCCTTTTAGATTAGCGTATCCTTTAACAGTCCTTATCCCAAAATTGTAGTCCTCATATTCCATCTTTGTAATTTATATAGTTTTTTTTTTACGTTTATGAGGGTTGCCTTTTATAATTCGGGATTTGAGATCAAAAACAATTATTTATCAACAAAAGTGGCTGTATTGTTTTTTAAAATATTCTCCATGAAGATCAATACACTATTGCATGCGTTTGAACCAATTTTCGAAGCACTTTTCCACTCCGATTGAGGCTTTTTCCACTGCGAATGTCAAATTATGTGGGATCTAACGCGAACACATCTTTTTGACGGCCAAATGTTCATGCAATAGTGAATGTATGCTAGTCCAACTAATGCCCAAGGATGACGATCACATGACGATCTTGCAGTATCAGTTCACGCACAGCATCAATGTTTTCCGGAACAACAACCGATTTTGGACCTTCACGAAATTCGTCCTTAAGCGAACTACGGCCACGATTGAAGTCGGCAAACCATCGATAAACAGTAGTCCTTGATGGTGCTTCATCGCCAAAAGTCGAATTAAGTTCATCGATACTCTGTTGTTGGGTTAATCCACGTCGAAAATTGTAAAAAATAATCGCTCGCAAATGTTCACGATTTAATTCTATTTTTAACCGAGATGATTTTTTTCAAGTTACTGTATACAATACAAATAGCGCTCGTACGTCAAAACGTTCTGAGTACCTATACCGTCAAAAATGTCAAACTTTACGTTAGAAGCGTCAGTTTCTAGATGGCAGCACTAGTTTAGCGCAATTCCAAAATATAAGACGCAACCCTCGTATATGTATTTTTTTCAAAATATTAAATTTTTATCGCGTACCCTCTGATTGAAAATGCGCGAACTTCCGGTTGGGAATCACTGGATTATACAATCGAAACATGGATTTTTTCTTATTTGATAGATTAAGATTAATTTAATCTTAGATATCGGTATTTTTTCAATCAAAATTATTTAGAGATAATTTTAATATATACATTATTTAATCGAAATTTCATATCGAAATTAATCTAAAGTTATTCCAGATTAGCTGAGGTACTTGTATTTTGTACGGGATTAAACGAAATTTATCACAAATGATCGTTGATAGCCCTCCCAAATATTCATCTCATTGAAAAAATGATGTAAAGTGTAACTATTCACATAACTTTTTGTCCCTAGCAGTGAAAATATTGAGATGTTATGTACCCTATGTTCGAACCACTATTTTGTTCTGCCATCATGCCAAATTATGTGAAAATATATCCAGCCATTTACAAATGAATCACAGATAAACGTACAGAAATAATTTATGAAATAATTCAATGTTCCGCCAATGAGAAGAAACGTGATAAGTTATCTACTTTTTTTAGGTTTAGAGATAGAGTTTACAACTATATATTTTTATTTCCGCCATGACTTTAGCAACATATTAACTAGATAATAAAGATTTGTTTTGCTTAATTTTAGGTTGCGAATTTAATTTTACTGCTGAATTATTTTAGAAATTTAAAAACTACATATTTATTATGTAGTTAGAAGACTAAGGGCCGGTTTCTGAAAGTCTAGTCAGAGCCGCAGTAAGAGGGGGCAGAGGGGGCGACGGCCCCGGGCGCACCAAGGAAAGTGGCGCTGACGCCTTTTGTAGGGGGCGCAAATTATGGGCGAGAACCTTTTTTTTGCTTATCACATTTGGATTTTGAGAGGTGATGACCTTTTTTTTGCTCATCACTTGGATTTTGGGAGGTGAGGAACTTTTTTTTTGCTCATCACTTAGATTTTGAGAGGGTGGAAATATGGGGATGGAAGGAATGGGAGAAGGTAGAACGAGTACAGGAGAGGTATTTGAGATGGATCTTGTAGATAGAACAACACCAGGGTATATTGTAAGAGAGGAACTGAAAAGGGATAAGATGATAGTGGGTACAGGAAGGAGGGCGGTTAAGTACGAGGAGAAAGTTAGAATAGAAACAGACAAAAGAATAGTAAGGGAATGCTGGGAGGAAAGAGCCAGAGAGGAACAGAAAGAAAGATACGCATGGGGGGAGATGAGAAAGGAGTATTACTGGAGATGCGGAGTGGATGCGACAGAGGTGGAAAAGAGGGGATAAGCGTGATTGAGGAGGTGTGGAGGAGGGATAAGGAAGTGGGGGAGCAAGAAAGGACAGTCAGAATAGACAAATCAAGGAGCGCAGGGAGATATAAGGAGGTCAGAATAATAGGGGTACCAAGCTACTTGAAGGGAGAAAGAGGAAGGTCAGGAGGGAGGGTTAGGAGGATTGCGAGGCTAAGGATATTCGAGGAACCAGGAGGATAAGATGTGCAGGATGTGCGGGGAGGATGAAGAATATATAGAGCACCTCGCCAAGAGGTGTAGGGAGATGACAGTGTGGTCGGGGACCGCATTAGACCTGTTGCACGAAGATGGAAAGGGGGAGAAGTGGGCGAGGGAATTAGAGGCAAGAAGGATTGAGATTGGGGAAGGATAACATGAAGGGGTAAAGGAAGGAAGGAAGAGGCCCGGTGGGAAGCAGAGGGGGGAAATGGAAGGAAAGAAGGGGGCTGAGGTTACCTGGAAATGGGGAAGAAAGAAGGGAGATAGGAGGAGGGGTGAAGAAATGGTTGGAAGGGAAGAGAATGGAATAAAATAAATTATTGGCGCCACAGGCGCCAAAAACATTGCTACGGCTCTGCCCCTGGCGCAGGGTGGCTCTGAGCCTAGTTAACTATAACCAAATAGTTAGAAAACGGTTGCTATGGTTACTTATGAGATTGGTGGAATCCTTAAAAGCATTTCGTACCATATATCGCTTAACGCTGGTATTCTGGACCATCGACGGTATAACATAGAATGAACAGAGACAGAAACTGCGCTAGACATGTATTAATATTATAGACAAACAGCACTCAAGTGAATATTTTCAGCACGGAACTACTTCCACAATATAAAATGGAACAAATTACTCTATCTAATTAAAAAATACAGAAAAAAATGCATTTTTATATAAATATTGAATTATTTGTTATACAGTATATTAAAATGTTATTGAAATAAAATAATTGTAGTGCGTTACATGACCTACATACCCAGACCGCGCGCCAATGTTTGGATTTAAACTAATCTAATCCATTTGGAAATGGTGATATTAAATGTAAAATTTAGTGATATTTTTTGTAGTTATATCAAAATATATACTTACATCCTTGATGTTGAAATGAAGAACCTGCTTCATAAATGTTGGTAGTTCAGTCATAAGGGTTTCGTATCCATAATTATGTCCCATATGGGCTATAAGAATAGCCCAGAATGGTAAACTGCAAGCTATACTCTTCCATGGTATTGGTGGTGATGAACTTCCACCTGTACCCCATAATGCACTCAAAATAAATTTCTTTTCATCATCCTTAATTCGTGGATGGACTTCTGGACTCTCATAACAAAAGATAATGAAGAGTACAGACCATATAGTACCAACAGCGCCAAAAACATAGAAAATTGAAGGCCATTTTAGAGTTGAAGCTGCTAGAAGACCAGACAGAGGCATTGAGATTACAGTTCCGAATTGGGCTCCTGAAAATAATAAACTGTTTAGTAAAATTTCGTTTTTTTTAGTTGGTATAGCCAGATCGCTGATCGGAACAGTTCAGTTACGTCACAACTCTTTTATCGAACCCAAACTAATAGTTATATGCTGTTCACTTTTGTAAGAACAAACTAAGAGGGAATTTTGTTTTCAATAGTTTGCACCTTTAAAGCTGTATGTCATGTTGGTATTAAAAAATGTCACTTTTTTAAAATGTCGATCCATTTGACATATGTCATAATGAAAAATGATATCTTAATTATAATGATCATAACCTTATCAACCTAAAGTCGGTTTTACAGCGTAAAGATTATTTTTAATTGATATTTAAAGTCAGTAACACACCATAAAAGTAACCAAAATAACCAGATCTAGTGTGTTCTTACAAAAGTGAACAGCTTATATTTACATTGCCGGATGTTTAAGTGCATTATTTTGGTAGAGGTGTTTTAAAGGCCCGTAAAGCCTCCGAGTACAAAAAAAAACTACGCATCGAGCAGTGTATTATGTTTTTTATACTACCATATTTATATTTATGTAATTTTCAATTAAATGAAATATTAATGTCAATCAATGTGACTGTCATAACCATAGCAACCAAAAATAAAAGATAGCAACATATAAATAAAAGTGTTATATTGTTTATATGCATTAAATTGTCAACTTTGTTGTGCAAATATTGTATAAATCAGGGGAAAAAAAAGAATTTAAAAAGTGCAAAATGTGAAAAATGAAAATTAGAAACAATCAAGCATTTGAACTGTTTTCAAAATGGTGTTCGGGGAAAAATTTAGTTGAAATTACTAAAAATGTTAAGTTGGCATGTTTTCAAGGGCGTTCTACAATTTTAAAGTCACCAGCAAGTCAATGCTGTGAATATTCAATGCTGAAGTTGACAATTTCAATAAATAAAAATCAAGATATTTCAAAATTTAAGCGGCTGACTGCGTTTCTCAAAAGAAAGAACGATTAGATACGAACCTAAAAAATCTAATATATTTACAAAATATCTACTTGAAACTAGGGATGATATTACTATAAAAAATGGAAATGAATTCAAAAGAAAATAATTCTTTAATTAATATATCAAATTGTAGATTTACTTTTAATATAAATAAACAAATAATTGTTTAATATTCTGTTTATCCTTCAAAATGACGTTTGTTACTGTTAAATTCTGGCCGCGTAAGTGTTACTTACGCTCTTAGCAACCGTAGATCTCAAACATTCACTTCTTACATAAGCGTTGCTGGGGTAATAACACTCATTTACGAAGTAGGTAGTATAAAAATATAATTTCAATAGGTATGTTTTACTATCACTGAAATTATGATGTTATATGACGACTGCTTTGATTAGGTGACTTGGTTATATTATTTACCTGCATAGACGAATGCTCCCATTCTACTTCTTTCATTTGGTGGAATCCATTTGGCCAGTAACGCATGGGTGCAAGGTACAATAGGTCCCTGAAAGAAAATTGTTTTAAAAACTAAATTTTAAAAAAATAAATCTTTTTTATAATTTCGTAAGTATTGAAAAAGGCGGTCAACAGACAGACGATATTTTTGAGCACGTATTTTACTCTAATCGAATAAAATCAAGAATTTTTGAAAACCATTTTTCCAAGTATCAAGAGTTTTTATTTAATATCCTACTAATTAAGAAAAATCAATAATAAAAATTCCAAATGTACTATTGCGATTCGTGTAAATAAGCATAACTCATTTTTTCCAGGTTTTTACCCAACCACTTTGGATAATTGCGGGGAAACTTCTCAGAAAATTTAAAAAAAAACTTGTTTTGAAATAAAATGCTTAATAAAAACTATTATTTTTTGCGTTAATCTACGCTGTAATAGCTTTCATTTGATAATCCACATTAAAATTTTAAAAAATAATAGATTTTTTAATAAAAAAAAAATCAATAACTGAAAAAATTAATAGCGTTCTATTTTAATAGAGCAGGCATAACGCGAATTTTGCGTAACCTAAGGCATTGACAAAGACAACATATCATATGTCACAAACTAAAGTCAACATGCGCAAAGAGCTCAGAGGAAACGATCCCATTGGTTCCTCTGAGACAAAATGACGTTTATAAGCGAAACTTTATAAGATCGCAGCGCCATTTGCGGCAAAAGTTTGAACACTCGAGAGTGACATTAAACTGTCGCTTGTATATTTGTTTACATGGTGCAAATGAATACGAGTTGTATTTTCCGTTTGTGTTTTTTTTTTATTTTTTATTTATGTAACGGTGATCTACGATTTACAAGATTAATATTATTACATTTCTTTATTCTAAAAAATTTAATTGAAATTTTTATTTCTCATTGTATTTTTAATTCTTTTTGACTGTCTGTTAATATAATATCAACAAAAATATGGTAAATATATTAGTAAAAAATAAAAATCTCTGCCTGAAAATGTGGAAGGGCATTTTAATATATCAACTGGAAATTTAAGCAAATTTTGTGTGGAGTAAGTGCGTTTTTTAGTCTTCTCTTGGACGTAAAAAATCACTTTCCATAAAATGGAACGAGCAAACGCGCATGCATGGGCTTGGATTTTTGCCCATTTTGTTTTTGGATCCATAGAGATCTACGGTCTACTTTCTCTCTACCTAAAATGTCGTTTTAATTGATATTTTTTCCAATTTAGGAAAATTATGGAATGTTAAAGTGAGTTTCTTCTTTATCCATGATTTCCATTGCGGGACACAATAAAATGAATTGTTTTTTTTCCATGATTCACAAAAATAAAACACGTAGTTCTCCATTGAACAAAACAAAACAATGTCACTCTCGTATCTTCTACAAATCGCCACCAGATGTCAAGGCGCTTAGGAAGTTTCTCCTATTGTCGTAGGTGACCTAAATTACCGACTGAAAACATGTTTTGTGCGCATGCCGACTTTATTTTGAGACAAAAGATACGTATTTATATATCTTTCTTTGTCAATATCTCTGGTTACGATATTTTCTATCACTCTATTAGTAGTTCCTTTGAGTTCTACTCACAAAACCCTAAAAATCGTCAACAAACCAATTACCTCTCCTAATCCTTGAATAAATCTGACAACAATCAACCATTGCCATCCATGATCAGTAGCAATTGGAACCAGCAATCCAAACACGGAGTTGATCAACATTCCCACACCCAAGAAGTAAAGACTTCCATATTTCTTCGCTAATATTCCAAATGGTATCTGTGTCACAACATAACCATAGAAAAAACTACTTAGAACATAAGCTTGCAAATCAGTGTCCCAAATATGTTCTCCATCCATTTCATGATCGTCTGTATTTGATGAACCATTTAATATTGAACCTCCTATTGACGGATGTTCATCTTCAGCAAAACATTCATCATCAACAACATCAGCATGTTTTTCTATCGCTGTGTGATTCACCATAGCAACTATGGCTACAGACATATTTGTTCTCATGACGTAGGCATTTGCCATGCCAAGGAACAACATAAATGTCATAAAATGGCGGGCGCCGAAGCATTCTGAAACAAAAAAAAAACATATTAACAAACTTAATTTATTGAACATCCGAGGGTTGTCAGTAAAATAAGGTCTCCAATTATTTCCACAAAGAAAAACACGTTTATTTGCAATGAGTTATACATTATTGGAAAGCATGGACTTTCTACTATTTTTCAAAATCCCCGTTGCAATCGATGCATTTTTGCATGCGGTGTAGCATTTTTCGTATACCCGTGTCATAGAACCCGCCACGGCACGGCGTGCAGGTAGTGTACGACCTCTTCTTTCAACTCCTCGTTGGTCCTGAAATTCGTCCCACCCAGGTGTGATTTCAACGCAGGAAAGAGGTGATAGCACTGGTCAACAAATTTAAACTTTTGTTTTTGCTGACTTAGATCTGATACTTGTTTTTAACTAATTTTGGGGTGCTGATTTCAAAAATGTTAACAGTTTGTGCCTATCACGTCAAATTTTTGGCCTGACAATGAATAGATCAAGATGGAGGACTTATGTGAGTGAGGCCAAAAGTCAACCTGACTGATAGTGCCCAAAGAAGAAGAAAAAGACTAGAATTGAAACCCTAATGCCGCTCGTGTGCAAACTACTTGTCATAAGACCGCCCTCTAATAGTAGTTTTCTACTAAAATCAACCCCAAATACTTCCTTTTTACAGAGCCGCTCGTATGCTATGTACAACACGCGTCGGCCTTAATAGTATGTCCATAATTTTGGTTTATTTTAGTCCGCTTATTAATATTTAAAATATTATTATTTTTTTAGTTCTATAAATAAAACTTGTTTAAACAGCATTTAACTAATATTGCAGTATATTCCAATTTAATTCTTATTCAAATAATTGATCTGTTTCTCATTTAAATTGTTTTGTAGTTTTTCTGTAAAAATCTAGACAAAACAAGACATATTCAGTTGTTTTTAACATTAAACAATTATTTGTTTCAAGAAATAATCATATTTTTGTATATTCCAAGATAAATAAAATGACTGGAATTGCCACGTGCGTAAATATTTTTAAGTAAAAAATTATGCAGCAGGTATATTTACGTATCTAGATAATAAATCTTTAATAATATTTTAATCGTATTTATCAACTTATTTGTTATAAATCTGACATTTTATTTATCAAGGGTGGCTATGCTGACATCACAATATGGCACCTGACATGTGAGTTGGAAGTTAGTTTTTACTTTGTTTTAAAGAAAAAAATGGTAAAAAGTGTAGATTAAAGTATAATAAATACAAAAATATTGAGATGAAATAATCTATTTTTAGCAGATATAATAAGTTTTGTGTTTCTGTTTGTTTAAAAGTGCAAAATTTTTGATATAAATGAAATGGAAACCAATGTCCACTACGTTAATTTGCAAGGTATGCTAAAATTTTTACACATTTTTGTAAGGTTCATTTATTGATTGTAATATTAATTTATTCATTCAATTAATTCAAATTTTTTAAATGCAAAAATATAACATTCATTGAACTCATGACATTTTATCATCGGCGACAGATAAAAATACCACAGTGTTTTTTGATTCAGAAAAACATTAAATGTAATCAAAAAGTATGTGTACTGCTGTAGCAAAAACTACAATTATCTGTTTTTTTTTTGGGGAAGAGTTTAAAAATACTTTTATCTCGAGACTTCCTATTCGTATAAACAAATTATCGAGAGTGAATTAAGGAAGAACTGTCTACTGAAAGAAGTAATGATTCTAGACTCGCAGAGAAGTTTTATCACAGGCGGCAGTGACCCGTTTCAATTCTTTTATTTTTACTGAATTGGAACACTTTTTTTAGAATCAACACTTTAACGACCGATGAATAGGTATTACACATTTGATTTTTTTTAGTTTTTATGGTTTTAAGTTATATTGTTGTTATTAGTGTCATTAGACGAATAAGATTTTGAAAACTGCTATTTATTATCGATTAAATGAGGTTCTTAATAATTTTGTTTAAGCAAAATCTGACTTCAATCATCAAAAAGTGAGCTCGTGATAACTTTAAGCGGAATAAATTCCATTTACTTCCGCTTAAATGTGTTTTATATATATTTTTTTTCGTTGAATACATATTTGTTTATATTTTTTTCTGCTATGTGCTTTTTTGAACTCTAGTTTTACATGTGAGTCAAACAGTTGTATAAGTATGCCAAATTTCAACTTTGTTCAGAAGTTTGGCTACAATGTCAGACACATGAGTGACATTATAAAGGTTTTTTTAAATCAAAAAGGAACATGGATTGAAGTGATTGCAAAAAAGAAAAGCAAAACGGATCAAAGTGATGAAAAAAAAGGAAGACAGTTTGAAGTGATAGCAAAAAAGAAAAGGAAGACGAATTAAAGTGATGACGAACAAGAAAAAGAAGGCGTATCAAAGTGGTGAAAAAAAAAAGAAGACGGAATCGAAGTGATGACAAAATAGAAAAGGCAGACAGATTCAAGTGATGACAAACAAGAAAAGGAAGACGGATCAAAGTGATGAAAAAAAGAAGACGGAATCGAAGTGATGACAAAATAGAAAAGGCAGACAGATTCAAGTGATGACAAAAAAGAAAAGGAAGACGGATCGAAGTGACGAAAAAAAGAAGACGGAATCGAAGTGATGACAAAATAGAAAAGGAAGACGGATCAAAGTGATGAAAAAAGAAGACGGAATCGAAGTGATGACAAAATAGAAAAGGAAGACGGATCAAAGTGATGAAAAAAGAAGACGGAATCGAAGTGAATACAAAATAGAAAAGGAAGACTGATCAAAGTGTTGACAAACAAGAAAAGGAAGACGGATCAGCGATGAAAAGAAAGGAGACGGAATCGAAGTGATGACAAAATAGAAAAGGAAGACGGATCAAAGTGATTACAAAAAGAAAAAGACTTGTCTAAGTGATGGAAAAAAAGAAAGACGGTTCGAAGTGATGACAATAAAAGAAAAAGAAGAGGGATCAAAATGATAGGATCAAAGAGTGATTTTATAACAAGATATTCTGCTATCTACTAGATCAGTGTTTCCCAGCCGCCAATCCGCGAAATTTTTTTTTTTACTAGGCAACTATTCGCCTAATAAGTTATAACACACTTAATTTTAAGATGAAAATCTCGGTCCTTAAATCTGTTAATTAGGTACTAAAGTAATAATTTGTTTCTTTTTTCACTAATTATATGTGATTTTTATTTGTTGTTTTTTTTGTATTTGTACTCAGAAGATCCGCAGTAAGGGGGGGGGGGTGGAGGGGGCGACGGCCCTGGGCGCTGATGGGCTTGACTAAGGGGCGCCATTGCGAAAGCGAGGACCGAGAACCTTTTTTTTTGTCATTTGGAATTTGACAGGCGAGGACCTTTTTTTTGCTCGTCACTTGGATTTTGGAAGGTGAGGACCTTTTTTTTTGCTCATCACTTGAGTTTTGAGCAATGAGAACCTTTTATTTGCTAAGGACGCCAAAACACGGCTCTGCCCCTAGCGCAAGTTTTCCTTACTGCGGCTTTGGTAATCAGTGCAATAAAAAAATATGTGGAGATGGTCGTGTCCGTAATGAATAGAAGTGGAAAGGTTGTACGGGTATCGGACATAAATAAAAACAACTATCTACAGCTGACCAGTTTCGGAATAGTAATAATAGGAATACTATTCCGAAACTGGTCAGCTGTAGATAGTTGTTTTTATTTATGTCCGATACCCGTACAACCTTTCCACTTCTATAAAAAAATATAAAACTTTTTCGATACACATTACTTTCTAAAATTGCCGGTCCGCGAATTTTTTCTAGGTCGTTTGCCGGTCCGCCATGAAAAAAGGTTGGAAAAGACTGTACTAGATTGAAATTTCAGTCACCAGTTCAACATTTCATTTTACCAGATTTAGTACAATAGACATATATTAAGTTGGCAACACTGATTGTACTTTCTTTTCCTCCTCTTTGGGACAGATATTTTTGTCAGCAAGACGGGATAGTTATGATATACTAAATTGTTTTGTCTCGAAGTCCAAAAAGGATATGTCTGGTTTTTTTTTGCGAAGTATTCTATAGATGGAAAAAACGCAATTTAAAACATTTTAAATTTTCCATCACAATTCTATATCAGAAAGAACTGTACAAATGGTGTTTTACTTATACCATAGACATGTCTAAGCTGAGCAAGTCTGTAGCTGTAAGCGTTAAACCGCTTGTATCTGCTATTTCAGGGCTTCTTAAACTTTTTCATATAGCGACCCCCTTCAAGCCTAGGAAATTTTAAACGACCCACTATGTAATGAAATTAATATTGACCGTAGATGTAGGTGTAATATCGCGACATTGTAGAATCTACCTTGTAGATTCTAAAAATTTATTTATTGTTATCCAAAAGTAGCAGATCTTTGCGACCCCCCTACAGTAGCCACGCGACCCCCCGGGGGGTCGAGACCCACAGTTTAAGAAGCCCTGTGCTATTTGTCTGCTAAGCAAGGGCACGGACGTGAGTTCAATTCCTGCATATGTCAAATAATTTGTGTAAAAATATTTATACAAATTACAGGTTCTGCTTAGCCGTTCGCAACCGGCTATAAACTGTAGGTGCCTTTCTGTGTACGCTAAAAAATGGACGTAATACTGACCATATTACTCCTGAATGTACATAGATTGAAAAAACATGGTCATGAAACCTGGAAACAAGAGGCCAAGGCTCACCTCGGGCTGTCGCGCCAATGATGATGATGTCTAAGATGATATTATTATTATTTTAAATATTTGAAATTTCTCGCCGTCTGTAAATTAGCATAAACTTTTGTTTTCTAAATCAGAAACGTTTAAAGAAAAGGTTAAATGAAATCGAAATGAAGATCTAGAAATAGCATAGCATAGTTTGCGGCGTATTGCTGATAATATCAGACCTGTTGCCAGAGCACGATACCGACGTTGAGCGTCGGCGTCGCTTGACCGACGACCTGTGGATTTGTTACTATACGTATGACCTTGCCACCCAAAAATGAAAGCTTTTTTTAATATATGCAGGTAATAAAACGCAACACGTGTTAAAAATGAATTATGATTTATTTAGTTAAGTAAAGATGTTCCGCTAAAAATCTTTATACATACAAAGTTTTTTTATTTGAACCATGACAGACGACTGAAGAAAAAAGGTGATTAGTTTTTAGAAAAATACCTTCTTTTCCTGGTTCATTTGTTGCCCAAAAAAAATTATTTTTTTTTGTGGTATTATTTTTTAAAATTTATTGTGTGGTATCAAAAGAATGCTCTTAAAACGTAGATTAAGGAATGAAGAATAGTTATGTAAGATTACCTTATTTTAACGTTTTTTTTTTTTTTTTTTTTTTTATTCCAGGAATGTAATAAAATTTACTATTCCCTACTTTAGCCCAAAGGGTTAGTTAAAAATCTGTAAAAATTCCAAGTGTACATTGATCTGAACCGGAAACGTACGAAAGGAATTTTTGATCAGTTTACCTTTTTTGCGAAGTAAAAGAAGATAAAAGAAGTGTATAGATGGTAAAACTGTAATTTAAAAAAACAACAAATACAGTTTTTGTGTTTTTGGCAAAATTAATTATTTTTTTTAATTCATGGTTAAATTATAACTAATAATGTTATAGATATATTATATTTATGACTAAGGTAATGTATGTCTTTTTAGAAATTAAAAATAATTTTTATAAAACAAGCTCCCGAATTGTTTATAATATTTTTTCCACTCAAATTTATTTTTAATTGCATAGTTTCTTTTTGATTAATTTATTTTAGATATTTGAATAAAATATCAGTATGTTTGTGGCCGGTTGCTATGGTTTTCATCAACCAAAGTGTGAATATTAAAAGCGTTGTGTCAAAAGTTTGTAAAATGAATTTGAACAAAAGTAAAAGAGAAACGGGAATTGATGAGGCTGCAAACGCTGCATGTTCCTTCCTCCTGCCGGAGAAATCGAAGTGACGTTACAAGATAGCATAAAAAAAAAATTTCACTTACTTCCCCGGGGGAGGTAAATTTTTACTTACATCCCGTTGTTAATAGTAACCAAAGCTTCCTCGGTAATGTGCATCTACTTCCATCAATATCGTAACAATGTACTTACTATGTAGAGAGTGGCTTAATGAAATTTTGAGGCCTACAGTTTTAAAAATGTATGTATATTTGTGTTGCAGAGTATCAATCTTGCAGAGAATCAATGCAGGGGAGGGGAGAAATTTGCTGCTACGCCACTGTTTTTAAATTACCTTAGTATTTTTTTGTGTGTTCTCTTATTTAATATAACGTACGCCCCTGTCTTATTTTCATATAGCAACACATTCAATGACATTTAACAGATGAATAAAACATTTATGTAAATTTTTCACTCGACAGGTATGAAAAAAAAAGAAGTATAAATTATAGACTTCTGTTCGAAATGTATTCAGTAATCAGGAGGCGATTGGGCCAATTTGATCAGTCCTGGGGCTGCGGATTGAACTGTAATTTATGGCTAGAGCAGGCTTCTACCCGAGATTACAAGTTACAATAAAATGATTACGTATAAAATATGGGTTTTACCGATAGATCTTCATAGATAAAAATATTGAATTTAACTAAAAACAGAACCAGGGATGCAGGCGTGCACACGGACATGGGGGGGGGGCTCACAGACCTGAGGAAAATACACATGTGTGCAAAAATTCAAGAAAATCGGTTCGGTGGGAGTGTCAAAAATTGATTACAACAGCGGTTTCCAAACTTTGTTCAGTAACGACCCCCTTAGAAAAAATCCCATCTCTGGCGCCCCCCCCCTATTTATGAAATTTATAAACAATTTATACACGTGCGTAGAAATATATGCAATTGCATTGAGTTTTATTGTTTTATTAGTTGCTACATTATAACGATCGGAATAAAAATGACATTTGCAATGAACCCCCGACCACCTGGTGAATCTTGTACGACTCCCCCCCCCCCAGAGGGTCGCACCCACCACTTTGGAAACCGCTGGATTACAATATTTGGTCCAGATAAACAAACATGAAACCAACCTAAATAAAACCGTGTAATAAAAATATGCTGCATATTTTGATGTATAGATTAGAGATGGGTCGTTCATGAACGAACCGGCTCACTGAGTCGGCTCAGTACACTGACCGAAGTTCACCAAATTGAAATAAGCCAGCTCACGGCTCACTGCATAGTTTCAGGTTTCATGGATATGATTGATCGGGCGATTGTGAGCAATGACTGAAGTGATCCGGATCTGGATCGATGTTATGTTGAACTTCGCGAGAACTCGGCTTGTAATGTATTATCATAAAGTGTATTTTGTCATCAATTTGTAGAGCAGTCTATATGAAACTAATAAGCTTAGTCTGTACTTTCTTACAAACATACTATATAAAAATATTGCCCTAATCCCCGTTCGATATCTAAGGACAATAAACATCGCCATAAACTTATCACATCTGGTTTAAAATACAGTAGCTACATAAAGTGAATTGTTTATTTACTATTAACCCGGCAAAAATGTTAGATAATTCACTTCTATAGATTTTTATTTATTTAACTATTTCTATATAACAAGATACTGAGGAAGACAGAGATAGAGAGAGAGAAGAATTTGTCAGTAAGTCATAATTTACGTGTTAAATTCGTACTAAGAATAAGTTTTTTCTTAATAATTATCTGTTCAAACAATATTTCGGCAAAACTGCACTGTATTTAAGTCACTATATTTAAAAATAGGTAATTCACATAAACTGATTTTTTGATTAACCACTGAAGTTTGATTAACCACGCCGCCACCAGATGTCTCACTGTTATTTGGAGACGCGAATAATGCAAGAGCCGGCTGAGCGAAGTTATACCTACATATTGCAAACCAACAACCGTGTTGAACGGTGGGAAAACTGACAATTGACCGACCTGTTTCTCGGCGACACGTTTACTTAGCCGGATCACTGAGCCGGATCACTGAGCCGGCTCAGTAAGCCGGATCAATGACCTGGATCACTGAGCCGGGTCAATGAGCCGGCTCAGCAAACTGAACAACCTCCAAAGATCCGGTTCCGCAAACTGAGCCGAAATTCCCAACTATAGTATAGATTGTTATAATATTATTTCAGATTGGTAGTTTTGTATGAAAAACTTGTAATCTAAACTTACCGTTAAGGGTGTTACAAATGCATTGTGTAAATTAGCAGAAAAACTAATAAAAAAAAAAAAAAAACTGCGACGTCTATGTTTTTTTGGAAGTAATTTTAAATTCTTTTGCTAATCTTCTATTTTAATCCTAAGTCTAAAAACTGGCTACCTGCCATTCATTTCTAAGATAATTTTACGAAACAAAAATATTTCTGGACAGATTCTTGCATACATAGTCAACGTTTCATTGACAAAGATAAATTTACCGTCAAGTAAAGTATTTTATCTTATTTGAGTAGGTATTTTACAAAAAAGGTCACTAAAAATGTTTACTAGATGTTATCTAGAACCTGATATATCTAAATTGCATCACAGATATCATTGAACTTTTAATGTGGGACATATACGTCCCATAAACTAATATGGGACATTGATAATTTACATAAAAGTAAGCAAAATAATATTTCATGTAAAATTATTGAAATACCAATTGTGTGAACTATAACAGCGCTTCTAAAAATGTGGATTTATGGTTTTTAACATTTTGTACTCCAAATTGAGAAATTACATTACCGATAGCGCTGTGCTCTAAGGCAATATGGCTGTTGTCTCTAGTACTCAGCTGTCAATATGCTAATAGCGAACAGGTTAATTTAAGCACAGTACATTTTTATTTTATGAAAATACGAGTAAATATTTCCGAATTTTTTTAATTTTTAAGCGCTACACATCTATTGAGGTGTATAACAGAAGGTGGGCATCAAATTACAGTACAGTTTAATTTCAGTAGATTTATTGAAGTGTAAGTTGTAGTTGAGCAGGTTTGAAATGCCAGGCACGTAATTTTATGTGGTACATCTGAGTGTCGGTCATCTGAATTTACAATATATGGATTCTGTTTGCAAACAAGTGCATTATGTTCATTGCCTCATTAAATAAAATTAGTTTTAGTTGGACAGGAGCAGCTAAAAGTTAAAAATGCAACTTGCAGGTACAAGCATATTAGTGCAGTTTTGTTTTTCTGCGACAAATGTAATGAACAAACTCGCATAGTATCAGTTACTTTTTAACTCAAAATATATTCCCATGCCTCCTGTTCATAACTAAATCGTTTCCCAATCTGGACTTAATATTAACTTTCCCACCATTTTTCTTAAGAAAAGAAAAAAACTAAGATACCTATCTTTGTCCTGTCTTGAATGATAGCCAAAAACACTACAATTTATTCTACTTTTATAGTTTTTCACAACTTCTATCGGCATTCTAACAAAAATTTAACACTAGAACATATGTAATAAGTTCAAACAGTACTAGAGCGCCTAGTACAGTATTTGACCACCAGACTGCGTATTCGAGCGTGTCAGTTCTCAATAGAATTTCCCTACAAAGTTAGGCATATGTAACTAATATGGAACCAATTAAAAGGTAATGTGCGCCGGAAAAATACAACACCGACAGAAAGTGACATTGTAGTACAATTAATTAAAGGCGCAAATAGCCTTTGTTGCTGTGCACCAAAAAATTTAACTAACTACAATTAATTAAAGATGAAACAAGTGCAATAAGTAGTGATTTGTGGAAAAAATGTGTAGAACATGTAAAGACAATTAAAACAATTTTTTTTTTATAAATCCACCAAATAAATCTTCAATAATTATTAATTTAAATGACAGTGTTAGTGACACAAACTCTGATAGTGATATAAAAAATGATAATAGTGATAATGATTAATATTTTAATAATTTTAAATTACCATAAATTAACAAGTTCAAAAAAAGAATGATTTTTGTTTGTGCAAGTATTTAATATAGACTATAAAGACTTTAAAACAAAACGATTTTTAAACATGCCTATATTTATAATTCAAATATAGCCAATCCTAAGCCTGATAAAAATGTGAAGGAATGTCATATAAGTATATACAATTCATTCTAAACAGCATATAAGAAAACACGTGTATTTTAAATAATTATTACGGTCCTGTCAACAACTATTAACAGAACCATAAATTCAGCAGGTTTAATGGTTATCCTGTCAGCCATTATTGGAATCAATAAGTTAGAGTGACCATTTCGTATTGTAAATACTATAACTAAGCTCTCAGAAACCGGGCCTTTATGGTCCGACCACTACCGCGAACAACTTGTCAGAAACATTGTTTAATGCATCCGCGAACACTAAAAGGAATATTCCAAACGTGTTGAAGAACATGGGTTGCGGATTTTTACAAAAAACTTCATCGTTCAAATATACAACTGATTTTATTTATACAAATATAATTGAATAATTTAATTTATTAAAATGTATTCTACATATTTTTGTCTAAATTTTAATTTTAATGGTTTTTGGAGATGTGGGTTGGATACAAGGGAAGCTGAGCGAAAGAGAAACGGAGGAAGAAACAGAAGAATTGAGGAGGAGAGACAAAGAGGTACAGGAGCAGGAAAGAACAGTAAGAATAGGCAATTCAAGGAATGTGAAAAGGTATAGAGAGATAAGGACGGTAGGAATACCTAAATATTTGAAAGGGAGGAGAGGAAAGGCAGGGGGCAGAGTTAGGAGGATTGCCAGATTAA
This sequence comes from Liopterus haemorrhoidalis, assembly GCA_963971575.1. Classification (NCBI taxonomy): domain Eukaryota; kingdom Metazoa; phylum Arthropoda; class Insecta; order Coleoptera; family Dytiscidae; genus Liopterus; species Liopterus haemorrhoidalis. Next base: position 44,010,292 of record OZ020619.1, read on the forward strand.
GATGTGGAAATGAAGAACGGAGTAATAGGTATTGGGCAAAACCAGAGGATAGGCTATGCAGAATGTGTAGGGAGGAGGAAGAATCCTTGGAACACCTAACAAAAAGATGTGGAAAGATGATAAAATGGGAAGAAGAGATAAAGGAGCTGTTGAGGGAAGAAGGAAAGGGAGAAAGGTGGGTGAGAGTACTCGAGGAAAGAAGGAAGGAATGCGGAGAGGTAAGACAACTGAGAACAGGGAGGAAGAGAGAGGCAAAGGAGGAAAGAAAAGAGGGAAGAGAAGCGAAAAAAGAGACGAAAGAGGGGAGGAAGAACTGGAGTCAAGAAGGAAGGAGACCGGAGACGAAAGCCGAAAAGAGAATAGGAAGAAAGAGAGGAACACCGGAGGAAGAATGTAGAAGAAAGTCAAACTGTATTACTATTATTAATATGTAGTGTAGTCATTTAAATGGGCTGCGTTAGGCGCAAATAGCCTTTGTTACTGTGCGCCAAAAATTTTAACCAACTAACTAACTGTATTATTATTATTTTTCTAATGTATTAGTTAAAACCGCTAAACGCCGCAAGGCCTAGGGAAAATAAAGAATTATATAATTTTAATTCCGCGCGTATTTTGCACCCAACGAATTTTCAGGGTTGGTTTGCCGTCGGTATTATACCCCTTATAAATAAAAAAACTGGCGTACGCCGCTGTAAGTGATTCATTCGGCATACCCCCAGGGTGTAAAGAGGCACGTGTTACCTTTTCTCCTCCCCTGTTGGATGCTGTCCCCTTCTTCAAGACCAGGTTGTTCCCAAACCAATACATGACCATTTCGTTCTCTATTTTCACTATCCTGTCCAACCATTATTAACCAATTATTAAACAGCACTTAAATTCTAAAACACTAAAAACTTTAATATTAAAATCAGATTATGGCACCATTTTCTACACTTAATAAAAACACTTTTAAAAGTATATCTGTTAACTAGTCGAACGCATGGCGCGACTAGCTATATATATCAAAAGTGACTGAACATATTTCTTTACTTGTATCTTACTTTTACACACTTGTAAACTTTGTGAATTTGTCATAGACGTAAGTCTGTTGAAATGCGTGCGATTTAATTTTAGAGTGAGATGCACTCTTTTTTTCTAGTGTGTTTGACAAAAATGTGAAAATATGAGCATGCGCTTTACTTCAGTATTCTATCGCGGGAAGCATTTGGTGATTGATGGCGTTCAGTGTTTCTAAAAATGTATACTGGAAATATGATTGAGTGTTGTCCAACCGCAATACGCTGGTGTGAGTTTGGTTGCATAAACCATAGGCGCGGGTTATATTCAAGTTTGAACAAGTCCGTTCTATACGGTAACCAGACAACTGGAGCCGTAAGACAATTCGGGCCGTTCACAATTGGGGCTTTTCACAACTGGGGCCATTAACAACTGGGGCGATGGACAACTCGGGCCGTCCACAATTGGGGCTTTTGACAGTTGGGGCCATAACTATAAGAGCTAGAGTCTTCTTTTGTTTAAAATAAAAAATAATTATTTTACGAGTTGGCATAAATTAAATTGCGTGTTCTTTTGCAAAAAATATTTTAATGGTTTGATTAAGTACCTTTTGGTGGGAATTAGAATACTCATGCATACCAAGTCACATGACGATCTTGCAGTAATCAGTTCACGCACAGCATCAATGTTTTCCCGAACAACAACCGATTTTGGACGACCTTCACGAAATTTGTCCTTAAGCGTTCGCTAAAGGATGATTGAAGTCGGCAAACCATCGATAAACAGTAGTCCTTGATGGTGCCCCCAAAAATTGCTCTGACCCCCAGTTGGCCCCCACAGAATTGTTGGAGAAAAATGTATTTTAGAAGTGAGGACCTGTTTTTTTTTTAGCATTATGTTTTAATATTATGTACATATTAGACATATTTACACTTTATATACATATTACATACACCTATTTCCATTATGTGTACTATTTTATTGTGTAATTACCTAAATAATTAAAAAAATATTGTCGATTATTTTAAATAATTTACATTTATTTTTAAAGAAGGAAATCATGGATTCTGATTTAGAAGATTTGCTAGCAGACGATGATGAAGAAATTGTAGAGTATTTAGAACGTCCGTACATAGTTCGTGTTAGACCCAATCATATGGACCAGTGGGATGATAAAGAATTTATTAATCGATTTCGCTTAGCGAAAAATGCATTTAATATCCTGCTCAACCAAATATTCCACCACATACTACACCAATATGAAAAAAAAAATAATAATAATAAATAAATAAACCGTCGTATTTAATTTTCAGTGTTTTTGCATTTATATACTGTGTGCAGGATTGAACATAATACATTTTTTCCCAGGCCCCTTGTTTATCTTTTAGATTTACAGCGTTAGTAGCTTTATTTTCTATAACATATTTACATTTTAACACAAGATTTACAAGTTGCCTTGTTTCGGAAATACTGAAATTTGCGCTTCTTGGACGGTTTTTCTGTACAAAATTTTGACAGTTGTAATTTATTTTGACAGTTGTACCTATCTCTCTTTTATTCGTGCGAGTCGCGTATATGTCTCTTTTTGTTTAACATAACGATACTAATACCAACATAAAAAAACATCGTAAAATATTATTATCAATCAGAATAGCTATCTACGGGATAACTTGAGTTGGAAATATAGAAAGCAATTTATCCTACTGAATATCAAGAGGATAATTTATCCTATTGATAGTTATTCTTATAGACAACTGCAAGGCGGAAATACCGGGCCTTAATGAGAAGATATTACTTCATCTGTGTTTTAAGAGATTCAACATGTCTTCGAAGAAAAGTCAGAACTAACTGTTCGACTTATTAGTTTTAACCATAAAGAAGAAAAATCTAATAGGGAAATTGCAGCTATAATTCAATGCAAGCAACTTTAAGCGATCAATATAGTGAAAAATGCGTTGAAAATAAGTAATAAACATGCTGAAATAAAAATATTTCTTTTCCTGATGTAACTGACCATGGAAATTCAAAAAATTCAAACCGTTGGTCTCTATCTCTAACCAATTTCGAATAAAACAATTTTAAAAATATCATCGTCGCATCAATTTCTTGCATCGTATAAATTGATATATTCCCCTTAGCGGTTACTTATTTCAATCATTTAATTGACATTATCTTTAATTTCCTGTATTCAAGTGACAATAGAAGCGACAGGGAATGAAGCTAAAGTTCGCGAAAGAACAAGTGATGTCAGAACAGCAAATAGCAACACGACATAACAGGATAGATAGCAGGTGTACTCTGTATATCTTGCAACCCTATTGTAACAGTGGAAATTTTATTAAACGCACGTAACACGCGGAATTTTTAGTTAATTGTGTAACAACAAGGTGTGTTTGTGTTTGATAAAATTACTGGCCTCGTTCAGGGAGGGATTTAGGTAGGATTACATCCAAAATTCAATCACTAAGTGCCATAAATTGGTAGGTGCAACAGGTGTATAGGCACAGAGCCCAGGACGAAAAAGATCCTTTAATGGAATTGACGAAAAATTGTCAAATACTAGCTGGCGTTTATTATATCTTTCGCCCTTCATATTTCTCTCCACCTCTCTGCTTCCCGTGCCTATCAATGCACTGTTAAAAATCGAAATAGTAATTACCATCGCTTGGAATGCATATGACAGCGCTGAAAAATGTCTAGGATTATAATTAGAGCAAAAACTAACCTGGAAAATCCATATTAGTATAGGGTGACCATTCGTCCCGCATTTTAACATTTTGTCCCGCATTTTAACATTTTGTCATTTTGAAAGTTTTGAAATCTTGACGTCCTATAGAGCCTTAGGACTCATTTTGAACCAACTCCAGAACAAAAATATGTTTTGCGAAATTTTTTATTTCTTTTTTTTTTATTTGAAAAAATTCTATCTTAAGAACAATAATATATAGAGAACTGCAGTTTGAATTTTTGAAATCTTCGTATATTGTTTAGTCTAGAAAAAAATTGGGGCCTTAATAACCCAACTTTTACAATAAATACGAATCGTCAAACAAAACCTTTGAAAATGGTCAAAAAACGAAAAAATCGTGGACGAATTTAAAGATATTAAATTTTCTTCTTTAGGAAATCAGTTGTATTTGTAACTAAACTACTCTTAACTAAAAACTTTAAAAGAATTAATCTTTTAAAAGAATCTTAATACGTCTCTTAAAGTAAACAAAAGTCAAAAACTGGCTAAAACCGACTCTGTAGTTATCAGCAAGGCTAAAACAGTTTTTCAAAAATACCATATCCGGACATCTTTTATATAAAACCAGTTCAAAACAATATCCGACTGTCTCCAAACTCAAAAAAACATTAGATCAATAAATAATGAAGAAAACAGCAATTTCTAAAATTTTGCAGACACAAAATTCTAATTTTCAAGGTCCTAATTGACGCCACGATATCATCACATGCAAAACTTATCTTTATAATTATAAATCATAATTTCATTCTATTTATACTTAAGCAGGATGTAATGAAAAGAGAGTAAATAATGTCAAAAAATATTTATAATATCCTTTTGTTACATTTTGTACATTGAGTACAGTTTTGGAGACACTGGTTCTACTGCGAATACGTCAGAGACACCTGTTTGTCGAATACTGAGTTAAAACGCAGTTTGCTTTCGTTTGAAGAGGTAACAATTTGCTTTTACTTGGCAGAGAACACTGTTTTCCTTATAAAAGTTGGCGCTAATTCTTGAATATTAATATCTAAAAAATTTCCAGTGTTTTCGATCTTTCAAACTATTTAAATGCCAATCTATGACTTTAAGAACTGGATTAAATATAAAATTAAAGGCCTTATCACACTAGAGTTATTATTCAAGTCTAAACTTGGAAAATTAAAGTCTTTGCATTCGAATCGAAGTCTTGTGCATGTGATAGTATGAAGAAAAAACCTAGGTTTTGAAGACCAGGCAAATGAAACAGGATACAATTTCTCGGTCTCTTTACCCAGGTCTTACAGCTGACGCATCTTTGTCTTTTGTTTATGTCAAAATATAATATAATATTTTGGTTAAACTCGGTTACAAAATAACAAACCCATAAGTAACCATAGCAACCATTTTCTAACTATTTGGTTATAGTTAACTAAGCTTTCAGAAACCGGCCTGTAATCATTTTAATTCAATTTAATCAAATGTGTATTAAACAAATCGCGTGGGTCTGTCCGTTAAGTGAATGAATCAAATTTAAGTTTTGAGTTACGTAATAATTGTTTAATTTCACACATAATTTGTCGCCGCCCATTCAGAATTTAAATATGCGTACAAAAGGGACTATTAAGTTGTTACTGAAATAGATTTGGCTTAATTTTGTTAAATCATTTCCTTACGTCATTTTGAAAATGAAATAATTGTAAGTTATGTGACCGTACTAACAGACAAGTTAAGTGAGTTGTATGAATTAAGGGGCAAAGTTTAATCATTTTTATCAGTTTGAGATAATTCAACATTGGTATAAGGTGCTAAATAACAAAAAAAAAAAATTGTAAAAAAAGGTACCTTTGCGGTTTAAAGACTGCTTAAAATGAAGGAAAGCTGGTGCAGCTGGGCATTAGGAGCTCAAAATTATATAATTTTTATTTTTGGACTTTATTTTGAAGCGGTAAAATTAGAAAATATTTTAAAAATGTTTTTCTTGGCAACGCGGAACTTTAAAAATGCATAACTCAAAAATGGTTAGAGTTAGAGACCTGAAGTTCGAATTTTTGGAATGCTTGTGTATTTTTTAGTAAAGATAAAAATTGGGGCGTTTTTTTTATTGCATGACTTAAATGACTTAAAAAACATAAATTATTCTTACAATGAAATTTAAAACTATTTAAATTTATTTTTGGGTGGTAGCGTTTATTTATAAAAAGCGCTTATTTTGGAAAAAAAATTGGGATATTTTTTGAATTGATGATCTCAAAATAATTAATCAATAAAATTGGACACTTTTTTAAAAATGTTTTAGGTGATAACATTCAACTTTGTATGTCAAAAACGGTTAGAAGTAGAGATATGCGGTTTCAATTTTTGAGATTCCCATCCTTTGTTTAGTCTAGAAAAAAACTGATATGTTTTTTGAATACACGATCTCAAAATAATCAATCAATAAAATGTGATACTTTTTTAAAAATGTTTTGAGTGATAACGCACAACTTCAAAAATTCATAACTCAAAAACGGTTAGAGATAGAGACATGCGGTTTCAATTTTTGAGATTCCCATACCTTATTTAGTCTAGGAAAAAATTGGGGTATTTTTTGAGTTGACAATCTCAAAATAATCAATCAATAAAACTGGATACTCCTTTAAAATGTTTTAGGTGGTAATGCTCAAAATCAAAAATTCATATCTCAAAAACGGCTAGAGATAGAGACATGCGGTTTCAATTTTTGATATCCTAATACCTTGTTTGCCCTAGGAAAAATTTGAGATGTTTATGGATTAAAATATCGAGATAAATAACAATTAAAATTTGATACTTTTAAAAATATTTTGAGTGATCAACTTAAAAAAATCATATCTCAAAAATGGTTAGAGATAGAGACATGCGGTTGCAATTTTTGAGATCCTCATACCTTGTTTACTCTAGGGTTCCCCAAACTTTTTTGACCGTCGATCCCCAGAAGAGTTTCTAGACTTCTTATCGACCCCCTCTATTTTACAATTACATTATTATAATAGGACAAGCAAAAAATACGCTTATATTGTTTATTCTACAGTGATTTTTATTTATATTACTTTTATCAATTATAATAATATTATTATTAAATAAAGTTGACTGTCTTTGTCAATGTGATGGGTGTTGTTGGTGACTCTTCTAAGATTAGCAATGTTGGGTTCAAAATTAGTTAATTTCTACTTTAAATCGCCATGGAATTTTACATCTAACTTGTTTCTCTGTTTTGTCAGGATGGAATTAACATGGCTAAAACCATCCTCAAACATTTAACTTTTTTCCATCGACCCCCAATTGACCCCCGAGGCAGAATCGACCCCTAGCAATGTCATATCGACCCCTTTGGGGTCCCCTGCTCTAGAAAAATATTGGGGTGTTTTTTGAATGAACGGTATCAGAAGAATTTTACAATAAATATAAAAACTATTTTAGACACTTTTAGTGAGTGTGCTCATATTCAAAAATTAATATTTCAAAAACTATTATAGATAAAGAGCTTCGGTTTAAATTTTTGGAATCTCCATATATTGTTTGTCCTAGAAAAAAATTAGGATTTTTTTAACCAATTTAAATTGTTTACCAGCATACCTTACAAAATGGAGTTTTAGAAAAGAATGCAATTGTAGTTTTATACCGACTATAAACGTTTTATGAATTGCACAAAGTTAATTTTGTGATAATTTTCTAATTAACATTTTGATTGCTTAATAATAAGAAATTTAATCTAATCAGTTAATCCTTGGAAGGATAAGAGAAAGTAGAAATGATTTTACTCTCGCGGTTGATGCTCTTAGACAGGTGTGGGTTCGTGTGATAATGATATTTTTATCATTGTCTGGACGAGAATGTAAAAAAGCACGTGCTAACCACGTGGCCCATTTATTTATATCAAGACGGGTTATCATGACGTTAGAAGACTTGCATTGGCGCCAAAACTGGGGGAGGATAATTTCTTACAATTTTTATTTTTACTGAGACACTGACATAAAAATATATATTGTTATAACACTCTTAAAATAACTGTAAATATTTGGGTTCATTATTTTAATTATAAAGTTTTACTGTCCCAATATCTCTATATACAGGGTGTTTGTTTGAAACGTCCCACCTCGAAAAACTCCTTTATTTTAAGAGATACAAAAAATTCTTCAGAAAAAACTAGACAAAAGTCCCACTTATACCCTTTTCACACTAGAACTTTAAGACGAGTGAACTTAAAGTTCACCGATGTTTAAGATCGGTATGCTTTCACACTTGATGTTTAAATCTCCGGTGCTGTCATCAGCTACAGTAATTTTGTCCTTAAGTTACCGTCATGAAATTACCAGTTTTGAACTGTCTGCGCAGACGCACATTTTGAATTATTATAAACAAATATGGATATTTCATTGCAATCTACAATAAAGACACTACAATAAAGAATATATTACACCTGTATTAACATGTAATTCGATACATTTTATCTCAATTATTGTAGCTCTGTATTTTATTAAACACATTATTAAAATAAATAATTTTACTATAACAACAAGTATAAACTTCTTATAACGTCGATATAATACAGTATTCTTGTTTATGATAATATAAAATGTTGACAGCACAAATTCAAGGAGTATTTTTTTATAATAGAAATTAAGTTGGCAATGCGGACGAAGACGAAGAAGCAGATCTCTGTCTTAAACATCGCTTTTATTTAACCGAGGCCATACGGTTTCACATTAGCGTTTAAAAATACATTCACTTTAACATCCGATCTTAAAGATCTAGTGTGAAAAGGGTATTAAGGACTATAATAAGAATTCTGCATCACTTCCGGTTTCAACGGAAATTGTTTCAACTTTTTATCTAGCATAGGGAATCGGTACTTTAATTTTTTTAAAGTATATTAAATCAGCTTTACAAGGATATCAAAATATCATACTTTAATTTTAACCATTTCAAAATGGCAACCACTTATTAAATAATAAATAACATAAATCGTACAAAGTTAAACATAGAAAGCTTTGAAAATGATTTTGTTACATAATAAAACAAATAAAACTTGCAAATTTTCTTGCCTGTTAGTACGAGTTTGATATTAAAGGTGATAACATCAAATCGTTTATAATTATGGCTGCGTTATTCAAATGAAGAAATGACAGGTATGGTTCGGGGAATGTCAAATAAATTTTGTTAGGGCTCAGAAATTCTACCAAGAAAGGTATCCTGAAGGTAAAGAATAACTCACGGTTGGATGGTTTCGGGGTTTCGTAGGTAATGATCCAGAACCGGCATAGGATACTACTGTAATTTTTAATAGCCTAAACGGCGCAAGGCCTAGGGCAGGGTCCGGTTAGCGGCTCGCGAGCCTCTTACAGCTCTTTGAGGATATTCGTGTGGCTCTTGAAATTAAGTTGATAAGGAATAAAATTTAGAAAATATTCAAAAAGTCATGTATTAAAACAAAATTATGGCTATTTAGAATAGGAGGAAATAAACAAGTAATAAATAAACAAGAGGAAATAAAGAATATACAGTGGCCAAATTATTAGGGACAGCACACCCCCCCTGTAATTTTCAAGTTTAAATGCATTTTGTGAGAAAATAAATTGTTTTTAAATCATTTTTCTTCTATATTCTTGTTGCTGGTACCATTATTATTTTAAAAAGCGGGAGATCGCCAAAGAAATCATCACCACCAAGCGGCAGTTTATAGAAACCCTTATCAGAGAGTGGCATCACAACCCCAATCTCCGACACAACGCAAGAGTCTGCATAGAAAGCATGCCCAAACGCCTGGAAGCCGCAATCGCAGCAAAGGGTGGCATTACAAAATATTAAAATTTTACTTAATTTGTTAAATTAACACTTTTTATATAAAAATAAATGATTATGAATAAGCAATTATGTCGTTTTATATTCTAAATAAAGCACTCTAATGAATAAAAATAAATACGAGACCCAAAGCCACTTATTTCCTCATTAAATTCATTTGAAAATTACAGAAAATCTGCACTGTTCCTAATAATTTGGCCACCCACTGTATATTGTGCAGTCATCTGTAGGCGGCCACGGGCATTTCGATGATAATTTGCACGTATTGTATTTTTACATGGATTTATATATGACCCGTTTCGAGGACGTTTTAGGCATAAAAGGGTTAATATGATTTTTTATATTGTTTATTATTGTTTTTTTTTTTTTTAAGTACCGCTCTGTATTATCCAAGATTGTGTTTGTAACAGGGGATTAAATCAATGTCTCGTTTACTGATTAAATCAGTAGACGCAACACTTTCGTTATCTAGATCCAGAGATTAAAATGAAAGAAACAAAATTACTCTACTAAATTTGTAGAATCAGATTATACCTTGACATAATGTAATTATTAGCATGTTTACAAAATGTAAGCATTCTAAGAACAATTTAAATTATTACGAAAACAGAAAACAGGCTAATTTTTAATGAGATGAGTCAGTCTGAAATGCGTATCTGCAACTTCCGACAGCAAAATTATAAGAAAAATACGATAAAGTTCACGAGACTTTGATGTCGATTGATCGACATATAATCGATACATGAGATATATATAAGAATGAATATTTGCACAAGGGCGGATAACACGCGAATGCTCTACCTGTGTTGACAAAACGATGTTGAGAAGTGACATTAATTTAAGTTTTGTATCACTTTTGTAATTTAAGAAATAAATTAATTGCTTTTACTTTAAAAAATGTCTTCCTATATCACGTTTTTCGAATTTTATTCGCTATAAAATTTATGGAATTCTTAGAAAATTAAACAATACAAATAGAAAGGTAATTATAGTAAAGTTTATTGGAAATTAGATTGTAATATTAAACCATGATATTGAAAGGTAAATGTCTCATTGCCATAGTGCACTGCGTCTACGAAATCCAGCCTATAACTACACCACACCTTTGCATAACTGTATGTAAAGAAAAAAAAAAAAAAAAAATGATTGATACCATTACGGAGCTTGTAAGTTAATATGGGAAACATCAATCGAAAAAAATGTAGATTTCAAAGCTATTCTTCTATGTTCCACGGGAAAAGCTGTCATCCTGTATCCCTATAAACGTAATCCGTAGTCAGCAAATATTTTATTTACAAAATAATTGATAAAATTATTCCATTCAGGAAGTTTTTATCAATTGCAATGCAAAATATAGTTCATAAATATTTTCTTTATAATTTGTTATTGAATCTGTCAAAATACAATAATTCTATAAAATTATTATGTTGGTTTTACGCTGTGTTTTGATCTTGACCTAAAAGTATGACAGCCAAAACATATTAAATATAAACAAATTAAAATTAAAAAATTACAAAAAAATAATTATATTTAAAAAAATTGATATTTTTGGAGGTATCAATCAAAAACTAAATTCAAATTGTTTATGTTACTTGGCACTCTGTACTGTCTACAAAACCCGACTATTCTTTAGAGCAGTGGTCTCAAAAGTAGGGTACGTGTGCCCTAGGTCTAGATCAGTGGCCTCCAAACTTTTTTTGTAGACCTCAACTAAAACCTCTCAATTTTCGGTATCGGGTTTTTAAGATAAAATATTAAATTTCGTACATTTAACTAACCAAATATTGTAAAAACAGCTACCCGCGGTTTATCCGATCAAATAGCTCTCGGGAAATAACCTATGATAAAAATTCTTATTTAACAGTGCTAGATGAAGAATTGGATGTAGGAATTATAATTGAGGTCTAACATTGAAGTTAACATAGCTAATTTCTACTAGAATCAAAAGGCTTCCGTTAAAATTGAATATTCGTTAACGGACGAAGTTAATATTTATTTATTTATTTATAATATTCTCAGAGGTGTAAGACAAGGATGTATACTATCTCTGTTGTTGTTCAATCTTTACTCGGAGGCAATATTGAGAGAAGCACTAAGTGAAGAAACAACAGGTATAATGGTTAATGAAAAGGTAATTAGCAACGAAGATACAAAGAAGTAGGATAAGAAGTAGCGAAATGAGGTTCCTACGGAAGGTCAAGGGAAAGACAAAATTGGATCGGATAAGGAATATAGAAATCAGAGAGGAACTGGGAACTTAACCAGTGGAAGAAGTAATAGATGAAGGACTTAAGTGGTATGGAACCTGCAACCAATAGTAACCCACCTATAACCTGGTCCCACTCTTACAATATCCCAGTATAAAAACTCGAAGAAAATTTAAATATCTATCACTTCTCGTGATCGCTGAAGACGGAAACACATTGTTGACCAGTTTCCGAAAGTTTAGAGCGCAAAGTTTTTAATTTTTTTTAAACGCCATCTTTTTTTGCATTTGTCCTTATTTTTTTATATACTTCTAACAATTTTAAAAGTCCTTCATTCCGCTTCACTTTGTGCATGTAGTCAGGCCGATGAGCATCCCAGAGCTGTGGCATTGACTCATGCGTTTCAATAAAGGTTTGTAGCAGCAGACGTTCTGACGTTTTAACTTCAATTTCATCAACATTGTGTGTAGTAAAATCATCTATTAAATCTATTGATTACGATACTAACTATTACTAACTTGACACGAGACAAACAACAACTAAAAACTAAAAACTGAAGATCAATACTGGCAGTAATACTGATACAGTGCGAATGGCTATCAGTAAAACTGACAGTTCTCCCCACTACCTACGATACTGAAGGCTGTATTTCAAAAAATCTAGATTTCGTCAGTTCATTCCATCAGTACTTGTATTAGGTCGTCAATATTACTGTCATTATTTTTTAATACTGACATTATTATTGATAGTGTAAAGTCCGCTTAACGAATCGAGACCTTAATCTACAACTTCGTAAGAGAATTGACCGGTACTATGTATTCTCTATTCCAGGGCTTCTTAAACTGTGGGTCCCGACCCCCCCGGGGGGTCGCGAGGCTTCTGAAGGGGGGTCGCAAAGATCTGCTACTTTTGGGTAATAATAAATAAATTTTTAGAATCTACAAGGTAGATTCTACAATGTCGCGATGGTGGATATTCATTACATGGTGGATATTCATTACATGGTGGGTCGTTTAATATTTCCTAGGCTTGAATGGGGTCGCTATATTAAAAAGTTTAAGAAGCCCTGCTCTATTCTGTTATATGGAATGGAAACTTGAATCTTAAATCAAGAACACATTCAAAAACTGGGAGCTTTTGAAATGTGGGTGTATCGACGCATGCTGACGATCTCATAGATGTACAAGATCACAAATTCAGAATGGAGACCGAACGAGAACTTATTCTTACGATTCAGAAAAGAAAATTGCAATATCTTGAACATATCATACGAGGGCAAAAATACAAACTACTATAACCAATCTTGCAGGGAAATAATTTGGGGAAGCAAAGTGTAAGTCAACCAAGAACAACATGGCTGAGAAATCTACGCCAGTGTTTTGGATGTTCATCTTGAGATTTATTTCGAGCCCCGGTTTCCAAAGTGAAAATAGCCTTCATGGCTGCCAACATCTAGAAAGAGAAGACATAGAAGAAGAATAAAATCAAAAGATGGTCCATAACTTCTCGGGCGTAGGTATGGTTAGAACCTTAACTCAACCAGAAATAAGAAGTTGACTCAGACATCAATACAGTGAATTAAACTAAAGCAAGTAAAAACTCCTGAAAATGGAAAAATGAATGACAATTCGCAAAAAAAAAATAGTTTTAAAATTTTACAATGACGTTAATAAAATATTAACAATACTATTACAATTATTTAAAACAACACATTTTTTTACGGGTTAACAATAGCGAAACAAATTACTAAGAACAATGAAATATGATATAGTTCATATTATATAAACAAATTTGATAAATGTTTAACGTAAATAATACGTAATTTCTAGGAACTTAAATATTTAATACACCATGATTTGTACTTTTTTAATTTTGAACACTTTCCAATAATGTCAAGTCCACTTTTTACATAATATATTAAATTTTTTTGTTTTTATCCGATTTTAACATAATAATGGCAGTGAAAAGAAGCTTAACAAAAATACTATATTAAAAATAAATGAAAATATGTTTACTTATCGCATATAGCTACTTTCCATATCTTTATCTTTTTACTTTATTATCGTATTTACGTAAGAAATTAGCAGAAAATATAGCCTTTGTAATGTATAACTTTTTTATGTTTAAAATAATTTTTACAGACATAAGTTCATGTACTAAAAGTTATAGTCGATATAAAGAAGTTTTAAAGCTATTACCACATTTGAAGAGTGTGTTTCATGCAAAATTCATCACCCAAGTTTTTCGAAGAATCCCAGTTTGTCGCGAAAAAACTTAGCCTTTTCTTTTTCTTTTTGTGACCTCTTCTATAAAAAAACCATTCCGTTCGTAATTCTTAAAAATGTGTTTTTACTAGAAAATATGGTACCTGATTATCTAAGAATTAGAATAAAACAAAATAAAGATGTATGTACATGTGTACAACACAAGAAATAAGGAAGATTTTTCCATAACTTGTGTTAAAAAGGAAGCAACTAAGAGCAGTGTTTTTAGGGTTTTGTAGATATGACCAAAAAACCCTCATACCGTCATTTTGTCGTCTGTCTGTCTGTCTGTCTGTCTGTCTGTCTGTCTGTCTGTCTGTCTGTCTGTCTGTTCGGTAAAAATTGTAGCCAAACGGCTAAACCTAGAGAGTTGAAATTTGGCATGCTTATACAACTCTTTGACCCGCACATAGGAAAAATACTAAAACATCTAAAAAACATATCCCCCTAAAAATATAAACAAATATATGCTCATGGAAAAAAAAAATATTTTTTTACAATTCTGTGTAGGGTATCAAATGAAAGCCCTTGGTACGTGGATTAACGATCAAAAATTTATTTTTGCGAAATAAATTATTTAGAGGCGATTTTTGCCAAAATTGTGCAAATAAATTTTGTCCCACACCCTGTAGCCCAGATGGTTTAAACTAAAAATCTGAAAAAATTCTCAGTAATATACATTTGTGTGAACCGGAATAGTACAACAGGAATTTTTGATCAGATTATGTTTTCGGAAAATAACGCATTTTTTGTGTTTTTAAGTAAAATATGTAATATATTTAATCCGCTATGTAACATAGTAAACGAGTGATCCAGTATAGCACAGTGGTAGCGTTGTTGCTTAGTGAGTTGAACTACTGTAAGAAACTGTGTTCGAATCCCGTCAATTTTTATTTTTTCAGTTTTTTTTTTTTTCATTTTTATTTTGTTTAAATTATTTTGTCAAAATTCTAGTTATATTTAGATAAATGTTGCATTTAATTTTTAAAAGCGTAAATTTAGTAACCAGTGGGAAGTGTTGAAATTATAATTTGATTCTATATTTGAAGGTATCAGAGGGCGAGGCTTATGATTTAAGCAACCAATGGAAGCCATAGGCGCAATTTTCAAAATCTTAATGAACCTTGCTATATAAAAAAAAAATACTGCACATATTTAGAAACTTAAATAATGGTATTAGGCATTCGAATTAAAATTCATAAAAAAATATGTTGACATAAAATTTGTTTTGGCATCCCAAATAATCATCACACAGTTAATAAATACCTGCGAAACCCTGAAATGTGTGAAAATTCACACTTCACATAAATTTTTTCTAAAGGTTTGACTTTATATAACCAACTTCCTAAGGAAATTAAAGATATTGAAAGATACAAATTATTTGAGAGAGAAGTACGTGAACATCTTTTGAAAAAGTTGTTTTGTTGATTTTTAATACTTATTATATGTAGTTTATTTTAGTTTAAATGCTATTTTAATTTATATTTTGTATTTTTGATTGGCCACTGTGCTATTAAATAAAGATATTATTATTCTTCTTTTATATATTTATAGAGAAGATAACTATTTTTCTTGTAATTTGTATTTACATAAAATGTATATACAATTAAAATTGATTAATTAATATATTCACTGAAAATTTCATTGCAATTTTCTCCATCAAATGATGACACCACGTCATTATGGAATAAAAAGCAGGATGTAATTATTTAAAAAAAGTTCAAAACTGACCAAAATTAAACTGTTTTAACACTTGTTTGCAAATAGATTTTTTTTGCAGGATGTCTTTTAATATTGTCATGAGCATATATTTGAAAAATATATACTTAACGCTAATTTTCGTGGAAAATCGTTGTTTTTTTACAATTTAATGATCAGAGAATAAATAGTATTATGGAGTGGTGTAATGAGAGATATTATCACTAATTTGAAGATAATCTTCAAGAGTACTTCAGAAAAAAACTTATAATTCAAAACGAATTGTAAATTAAATGTTTTTTTCACTGTTTACATTATTTGTACTCAATTTAATCTGTTCATCTTCTAAGATATAAAAAGTTGATTTTCCTACCACTACTATGGAACTGTCTCATTTCGATACTGTTAGTTGAAATTAGCTTAATTTCGCATGTTACCTCATGCGCGCGCTGGCGATGCGGGAATGATAAATGCGTCTCAATGCGCATGTGCGTTGTGCGGGAAAGAATAAATTCGCAGCAATGCGCATGTGCTGTTTCCTAGAATTTGCATTCCCGTACTGGCTGCGCGCGCATTAATGGCTGTTAACGATATTTATATTGTATTTTCTTGATTATTTATTTATTGAAAAATGGTAATCGGAGGAAAAGCATAGTGAGCAACACGCGCAGAATACATATTCCGCGCTAGTTGCACAATATACTATTAATTTCAACAATTATAGAAACTAGATCAGAAACTAAAGGAAAAACATCAAAATTTATTTAACCGAAAAGGAATAAATTTTCATTATGACAATGCACGTCTTCACTCAGCAAAAATAACTCGCAAAAAAATTCAAGACTTAAACTGAGCAATTATTCCACATCCACCGTATTCACCCGATCTCGCGCCTTCGTATTTTCACCTATTTAAGTCTATGGAATATACACTCTGAGATAAAAAATGTGGGGCTTTAATCGTTTAACGCATTTAGAGATTACATTATTTTTAATGATATAATTTACATTATTTGTGAAATAAAAAAAAACCACAACTCTAAAACGGTTAGAGATAGCGATCTGAAGTTGATATTTTTGGATTCTCCGTAGTTTATTTAGTCTAGAAAAATTTTGGGGCTTTAATCGTTTAATGCGTTTTGAGATTATGTATATTTTTTTAATGGCATAATTTACATTATTAGTGAAAATTGTGAATTAAAAAAATAACAACTCAAAAAACGGTTAGAGAAAACGACCTGAGATTAAAATTTTTGGATTCCTTATAGTTTAATTAGCCTAGAAAAAATTTAAGGACTTATTCGTTTTACGTATTTAAAAATTATGACACATTTAATATGGCGTGATTTATAGAAATTTTCATCTTCGCATGTACGTATCTCAAAAACGAAATGCGATAAAGACCTGCGGTTGCAATTTTTGAAATCTGGAGGTCCTAATTGACTTGTAACCAAATTTTGAAACAAAAAAATTTTTTGAAAATTTTTCATGTTTTTTAAGTTTTTTTGAATATTTTGATAAATCCTAACTAAAAAATGGTTAGGAATAGAAATCTGCGGTTTGAATTTTTAACATTCTCATACATTGTTTAGTCTAAAAAAAAATTTGGGCTTTAATAAACCAATTATTAAGTTTTGTATGGGCAGTAATCCAAAACCCTTGAAAATGGCCAAAAAACGAAAAAATCGTAAGGGGTACCCCTTAAAAAAATCGTGTTTTTCAAGCAAAAAATTTTTGTCTCCAATTTTATTGAAAATTGGTACACATATGTATTTTTGGTCATAGATCAAGAAAATTTGGTCCATTTTTAAGTTTGGGCAAAAGTTTTGGAATTATAGGCAAAAAACTGACCCAAATCGGATCTAACTCAAAAACTAGAAGAGCATGAATTTTTTAAATATTTTTTTCATAATCTTCACCCCAAAATTTGCTTAAAACGCCATTTTGGCTAAAATCGGAGTCAAAAAATTTTTGACCAAAAACTAAATTTTAGATTTTTTTTTTTATTTGTTGGAAAATAATTTATATAATAAAAATTGTTTATAATAAGAAGAGTAATCTTTTTTGTTCAATTCAATTCAGAAAATCTCTTGAGGATGGCGGGTAGAAATTTTGTGTGGACCGATTAAAAAGTAGTCTCGGGCCAGATGAGGCCCGTGGGCCGTATATTGGTCACCACAGATCTAATATATAGGCTACTCGGCCAGTCAATGCAGTTGCCTCACTTTAAACGTCACATTTTTTATGACGTTATATTAGATACTTTTATAAAATGGCATCCAAAATAGAATTAAATTGAATTTATAATAAAAACTATACTCTCCACACAATGTCTAAAATAGAAATCTATAAGAAAATATACACAACTAAACACAAAACTGCTAAATAAACAAACTAAATAAAAAAAAAAAAAATGGACAAAATTGCTACAAGATAAAGAGGTGAACACAAGTGTCAAAACAAATCAGAACGTAATATGTCAGTAAATATAAACAAAATTAAATTTAGCGATACCAATACAAATAACCCTATATTAATCCTTTACTTGTTTATCCAAGTGTTTAGTTTAATACTTAAAAACTCGGGGATAATTTGCGAATTTTAAGATTTGTCTCTTTAAGGAAACGTATTTTTTTACATTATAACCCTACACTTGTCACTAATAGAGTGCTGGAGTTGTTGGTATACTATATGAGTCTGGAGTGCAAAGGGTTAAATAAAAACTTTTAAAATTTGGAAACCTTCAAAATAACTATCGGACACAAATTAAATATGACTTTAATATGAATGTTTTAGTAAAATAAAGAGTTAAGAGCAATATTAGTCTATAATTCAAATGAAAAAAAAAAAATCCTTAGTTATTTTTTCGCCAGTAAGTTCGCCAAGTGACGAAATGCATTGATTGGGCGATTTCAGTATAGCAAAATTCATCTTATATTTTAATGTTAGTGCGTAATAATATTTTCTTCGATTAGAAAGAGTAATTTATGGTACTTTCTTTTCTTAATAAGTCAATAAATTGAATTAATAACCAGTCAATATCCGCGAATACAGATGTTACTTGGCACTCGGCACATGTGATACAGACGCGAGCAAAATGAGGCGACAAGTTTGTCTACTCTTGTGATCCTTGACCTGATTATGTTTTAATAGACACGTATTTTCTTTAAGATAACTCACGGTTAGTCAAGTTTACTCGCAGATTAAGGTACTTACAACTGACAATTTCACCAATGCGCAAAAATTTTCGCATAAGAGAAATGAAAAAACGAATAACGAAAATATGCCGAATATGCATACATAACGTAGAAAAGGGTATCAGTTTATGAGATATTAATAGTTGACATCCATGGTACAGTAAGCCCAAACATAAATGAAACTCGTAAAACGATTAAGCGGCTTAAGACGTATCTAATCTAGTAGACATAAATATTGTAACGTGTTCGGGATCTTCAAACAAAAAGCAGAATTTTGTAGAAGGTAAAATTTATTTACACTTATATTTTTTATAGTATCTGGAATACTAACAACATTTTTCGCCCGGAGGCACTGTCCGTATACTCGTCTGAGCAAGTATGAAAACCGATTGATTATATAAAAACATCTCGTTACCAAGTAAACTCGGTTCAATTGTTATATTGTTCCATGTTTTTATAGGGACTTCTCGATTGTTCCATGGTTTCCATGGATATGACTTATTAGAAGTTTCCAGATCATCCCACGAAATTTCACAATAGGCGTCCCATAGTAGGGTGACCATTCGTCCTGTATTTCGCGGGACGTCCCGCATTTTGATTTGGTGTCCCCAGGGCCGAATTTTTCACTTATTACTCTCATTTTTTAAGCGATTTATGACGCTTTTACTAAACTCTTATTTTTTATTTTTTAAATCAAATAATTGTTTACTAAAAACAATTGTTTGTTTATGTAAAAACGGCTATTTAAGGTTATATATAAATCACTGACAAATAACTATACATAAATAACTATTTGGTTGTGCAAAAACATTGTGTGCAAAAAACAAACTGGCCAAATAATTAAGGCCTTCGATGCATTTAAAACCCCCGGTGCACCTCGTGTTATAAATTCTATTATTTTGTCCTTAATACATAAATAGCTATTATTTTGACTGCAATTTTATGTTAAATAAAATTAAATTAGTTACTGCAAAAATATTTTAAATCAGTCAATACTTTTATTCCTAGATACAGATATGTAAATTATTCTTATTTAAGATGTATTATTAATAGAGAGAGACCAATCTAGGTGTTAATACATTTTAATCCTATTAAATCAAAAATTCCAATATTAACAAAAGTGTCAGAGACTTGGACAACATCGTACAAACTTAGAAACAGAATAAGAAGCAACGAAATGAGGCTCCTAAGAAAGATCAAGGGGAAGACAAAATTAGACCGTATAAAAAATATGGAGTATATAGAAGAACTGCGAACAAAACCAGTAGAAGAAATTATAGAGGTAGACCAGTTGAGATAGTATGGTCATAATTAAAGAATAGACGAAGGTTGGGAAACGAAAAAGAAAACAGGGTTTCTAAAAGAAGACGTTGATGAAAACCAAGGAAAGAATGGAGAGATGAAATTAAAAAATGTGTAGAAGGAAAAGACATCCCCAGGAACGATGCAAGAAGGACACAAGACAATATCGAATGAAAAAAAAAAAAAAAAACTGACGACGTTCCCTTGTGAGAGAAGAAAACAAATATAAGAATAATTAGAATAATGGGGTTTTTCCAATTAAGAAGGATTAAATCGTGTTATAATCTAACTTAACCGCACTGTAATTATTAATATTGCTATTATTATTATTTTTCTTTATTGTACATCGGCCTATTTCTACAACGAGGCTAATCGTTGAAGCCAGGGAGCAAACTCCTACACCTGGATGAGGGGTGAATGATTATGACAATGGGAGTAATGTTAACATATTATTCTTGCCCGAATAATATCACCAACGCGGAATCGAACCAACAACCTCACAATTCAGACTGTTTAAACCAGTCAGAAGTTCTGACTGGTTAGGTTAGCTCGTCAAATTGTGCAGTTCTGAGTCAGAACTGCACTCCGGATGCACGGGCTCGGCCACTACGTTGGCTGCACTCTAATTATTATTATTATTATTTTTAAATTCTATCTTTAATGAGTCATTTAAAAATACAATGAGTCCCCTACGTACACAAATAGGTACGTATCTTTCTTAAATTAATCCTGAAAGTAAAAGTTTAGGATGATCAATAAGCTAGCTTTAAAATAATTAACCCTGACCTCTCTAAGATCAGGATGCAGCCAATTTCAAAAGTGAAACTAGATAATAAAGTATTGAAGCCAAGACCACAGTATGTTTTATTTTATTTTTGTTTAGTTCTTGACATTCCTAGCAAGAAAATTTAGTTGACTTTAAAAATTAGCAACAATGATTTACATATGTTTTATTATAATATTTTTATTTCAATGCCAATCAAATGATGAAATATGGAAGTCGATGAAGATAGGGTATAACAAATTTTTAATTTTTGTGGCATCTCGGTGTGTAATTGCTTGTGCTGTAAAAGTATAAAAAATTGATGTGAAGTGTGAATTTTCACACATTTCAGGGTTTTGCAGGTATTTAGTAAGTGAATGATGATTATTTGGGTTGCCAAAACAAATTTTATGTCAAAATATTTTTTTATGAATTTTAATTCGAATGCCTATTACCATTATTTAAGTTTCTAAAGATGTGCAGTATTTTTTTATATATCAAAGTTCATTAAGATTTTAAAAATTGCGCCAAATGGCTTCAAATTGCGCCAAATGGTTTCATTGGTTGTTTCTAGTCATAGCTCCTCCCTTTGATTTCGTGTACATTCTAACAGAATTAAATTATAATTTCAACAATTTCCACTGGTTATTAAATTTACGCTTTTAAAAATTAAATGCAACATTGCCAAAATATAACTAGAATTTTGAAAAAATGATTTAAACAAAATAACAATGCAAAAGAAAAATAAAAAATAATATTGTTTCTTCTTGGGGATTAGAACACTCATTTTCTCGGTCAGAACGCTAGTACCGTAACCATTCCACCAAGACACACGTTATACTCTACTGTGTTATATAACTATAAGTTTTCAACATTATTAGCAAAAAACACAAAAAATGCTTTTTTTTTCCAAAAACATAATCTGATCAAAAATTCCTGTTGTACTATTCCGGTTCACACCAATGTACATTACATAGAATTTTTTCAGATTTTTAGTTTAAACCATCTGGGCTACAGGGTGTGGGACAAAATTTTTTTTGCACTATTTTGGCAAAAATCGCTTCAAAATAATTTATTTTGCGAAAATAAAAATTTGATCGTTAATCCACGTACCAAGGGCTTTCATTTGATACCCTACTCAGAATTTTAAAAAAATATTTTTTTTTTCGATGAGCTCATATTTGTTTATATTTTTAGGGGGATATGTTTTTTAGATGTTTTAGTATTTTTCCTATGTGCGGGTAAAAGAGTTGTATAAGCATGCCAAATTTCAACTCTCTAGCTTTAGCCGTTTGGCTACAATTTTTACCGAACAGACAGACAGACAGACAGACAGACAGACAGACAGACAGACAGACAGACAGACAGACGACAAAATGACGGTATAAGGGTTTTTTGGTCATACCTACAAAACCCTAAAAATGGCTATTATTCCACACAAATTTTGCTTGAACAGGAAAGTAAAATTCTAAAATGTGCCAATTTTCCAGAAAATTTTAGATGAATACAGTGCTAACTAAAGTAGGATTACTTGCTAGAACTTTCGAGAATAATTTAGAATGGTCGAGAACCTTCTAGAAATTTTTATATTTTTTTCCAGAACATTCAGAATGAACTCAGTACTAAATAAACTTGGAGTAGCTGCTAGAACTTTCGAGAATATTGTAGAACTTTCAAGAATATTCTAGAACAGTGGTTCCCAACCTATTTACACCGGCGGACCACATTTCCAAATCACATTAGAGTTGCGGACCACCGCCACGTATTATTTAGCTTTAGATTAGTGACTTAAATTAAAATCTTTAAATATTCGCTACTAAAGGAATAGTCATATATTCAATAATACAAATTGGTATTCACTAAAACATGACAAGGAAAATGTAACAAGAAAAAGCAGTCACAGCGTCTAAAAATAAAGTTTATGAAAAAAAAAAGAATGTATTGGTGTAGAAATAAGAATTAAATTATTTTTTATGTTGTTTATTCGTAACAACAATTTAGAATACATTCAGTGGGAGCCTTATGCTTGCTTATCGCTTACCAGTTTTTCAATATTAGGCCTTAAAGAACTTAAAGACAATCTCAATGCCGGCTTCACATCTAAACGGTTTCTATGCTTCGTCTAATGGCATTAAGCGCAGAAAATGCAGTTTCACACCTGTATGTTGAATGGAAAGGAAGGAATATTTTAAGTGTTTTTTCGCTCAATGCTGGATATTTTTCCCGAATTATAATCCAAAAAATAAATCAAAAGTTACTAGTTTCAAAACTGGTACTGATCGTGTACAAAAACTTTGCAATTTTTTTTTTTTCAAAGTGGTTTTCAACCACTGACGGAACGAATCTTTTATTGCTGCCGAAGTCGCGGACCACGGATTGGGAAACACTGTTCTAGAACATCCAAAAACTTTCTAGGATACATATTTAGATAGATTATGAGAGATTTTTACTAATGCGGGACAAAGTACTAAGATCTGGCTGTCCTGGAAAATTCGTGTTGAGTGGTCACCTAAATATAAGACCCAGTTGTCACATTAAATATTCATCCAAAACGATAACGAGTACAGAATTGTCTTAAATTTTTTAAATAAAATTCGAGACCTTTGGTTTAAGCGGGACTAAAAGGAGTGTATTTTTTACGTTCTTACAGAGTTTACCTGTGTTATTTCAGGTTTAATGTTGATATTTATTATTAGGTGACATTTATTATAAAAAATAAAATATATAGTGCATTTTAAAATTTTTGGAAGACATAAAAATTTAAGAAGTGATTCAATTGTATTAAGAATGTCATAAAAAAACACACTGTAATGAAATAATATATTATGCAACGAGCATGGAATGACTATTCCATGCAAGTTTCATACTATGCTTTTTCCACGACTATAACTTTATTACTTATTTAATTTTTATTCAGTTCCCTTTAAAAACTAACAATTATTTGACAGCTGCTTTCAACCTATTTATTACGTTGCCCAGCAACGGCGATGTACGTGTCATACGGAATGTAAATTCAGTTAAAATAACAATACTTGCGTCAGCTGATTAACTGACTGACCAAGAACAAGTCTATCAAAAAATATATTACTGCAAAATTCGACAACTTTAACTACATTATTTCATTTTAATCCTTTACAAACTAACAATAATTTGACATGTGCTTTCAACCTATGTATTACGTTGCCCAGCAACGGACCATTGCTGCTTGAACCTGTCATGTAATGAGCTCAACGTTTTACGTAATGGGCTCATTACGTAACAGGTCAGCGGTGTGTAATAAAAAGGAGTGGGGAACGTGCTCCATTTACTAATCACTGACATGCCTGTAATGAACGTATATCTATATATTCGTGGAAAAATTACATTTTGTAATGACAATTTACCCAAACCTAAAAATGTTCAATGTAAGTATGATTTAGAAAGCTTAAAAAAAATCGCGAAGTGGAGAGATTTAGTCGCAGACCGGTGGTTGAGAAACACTTAATTAACCTTTAATTTTATCATACTATTTTATTTTTAGTGTTTGAAATCATTCAAAAGGTGATTCCGTAATAAAGTATAGTACAAATTTCAATTGGATTAAAAAATTATCAACACCTTGGTTTCATTATCAGATTCCAGTGCGTTCAGACAATATCTGAGGTGTAGGTTGCGTTCAGATAAGACTTTCGAGAACGACTTTCTACTGCTTTATGTAACTAGGCACCTCAATTAAAACTGGACGTCACATGACTACTTGATCGTAATACTTTCGGCAAAGTGATCGTATAAAAATAATGGTTAGTTATAGCGACTTGTGGTTTGAATTTTAAGAATATTCATGGTTTATATACTACCAAAATAAATTGGCAATTTTCTGGTTTAACCCATTTTGCGTTGATATCATTTTGAAAATTTGTGATCGATTTTCTATTTTTTTTATGGCAATGGGTGAATTTAGCTAGCATTACTGTTGGCAACTGTTGAGTACATTGCAATAGTGGACTGGCAGATTTTTCCGGCCCTGGAAAATTGGAATAAATCGGCCCTATGGTGTCAAGGCCAGCCTCAATGGTTCAAGGACCGCCCCCATTGATCCAACAATCGGTCCTATTGGGACCAGCCCATCGGGAAATTTCCCGGAATCCAGTCCGACACTGGGACATGTATGTTGACTGATAATGGGCGTGTTTAACGAATGCAACTGCTGAGAATCAGCACTCAACTTGTTTACTTTGTAATTATAATCAACTGTTCCCAGTTCGTTCTTTTCGTTCTTTTTTGACCTGTTTATATTGTATTGTTCGAAAGTTTTGTATTTGTTTTTAAACAATTATTTCACGCATTTATTATTAAAATGACACATAAAGATTTTTTTTGGGCTCAGAGTGATAATTTACCCAACATTGATGCTTTTATGCTCATGGAATATATGAAAAATAATGAATGCTACAGTGCTGAAGAAATACGTGGTGTCAAAAGTAGTAGTGTAAGTAGGTAAACCATTTATGTATTCTATAAGTTTATGTAAACAATAAACGCTGCAACTCTGTAAAATGTAAATATTTATGTAATTTAGATGTCAGAATTTTACTACATTGTTTAAATGAATTTGCAAAACGTTAGAGACATAATTGATATACTGCAATATAGGTTATATATTTTAATATAAAATTTAATTCGGTAAACATGTATAAATTGTTTTTATAGAATTAAACTTTATTTTAATGAAAATCACTCCAACTTTACACAATCTATAAAAGTTATACAAGCAAATAAGTTCACGACAGACTGTGTAGGCTGTACGCTGTACACTGAGTAGGCTGTATGCAGTACACTTAAGTAGGGTATGACGTCATACGTGGTTTTCGCGCGCTACTTACATTTATGATTTTTTTTTAAGCTTTCAAATTAAAAAAAAATGCAAAACTGTTTTTTTGTTATATGCAACAAGAGGAACATAATAAAAAAAAAACATGCCTATCCCTTATTGAGATGGTATAGCCATATCCAAACGATGTATGAAAGTAGAGATATCGTCTTAGATCTTCTCCTTAGAAGACCTAAGAAAGAATGGAGTGACGAAATCCTTTGGAATGAGGCAAAAAACAGGACACAAGACAGAGATGGTAAATGGGCTCAACAATTAAGTAATAAATTAAAAGTTTTAAGTAAAAAAATTTAAGTGGTAAGGGTTCAGCGATTAAAATAAGTTTGGAACCACTGGTCTAGAAATAACTGGTATAAAAAACTAGTCTAAAAAAACCTTAATGACCCAACTTTTTCATCTTATATGAATCATTAAAGAAAATCCTTGCTGCAAAATTTAATGCACAATAATAATTATTTTTATTATTTATTTACCTTGAGATAATATGTTATCACTAATTTTATTTCCAATTGTTAGTGTTGTATAAGAAACTTATAAGAACTCTGGTGTTTAATCAGCCCTTAAATCAACTTTCCATGAAGACAGTTTTAACTCAGACGTCGCGAAAATATCTTTTTTTTACCACAAAATTCCAAACAACAAAATAACTGTAATTTATCATCATTGGAGTCATATTAGGGTTACTTAACATATACGTAAATATATGTAAAATTATTCTGTAATAATTTCAGTAAATGGTTATACAGACAAATTATATAAAATTTAAAAAATCGGTCGATAAACACGTGCAAGCATAAACGATAAATATAAAGACCGTAATAGAGCTAGAAATACTGGCCGTAAAATGGTCATGAATTTTAATAATCATTAATGTAAGAATTGTGAACAGAATCACGTACATACTATCATTGTTACTACTTGATATTTCTAAATGATTAAAATCAAGGTTAAGTGAAATTTAACCCTTAAATTTAACTGATAGATTACTTACGGACTGGTGACCAGTGGCGGCTCCAGGACTAAGTAACTGGAGGGGCAATCAAAGATTAAATAAATTTAAATAAAATTGATGTGAAGTGTGAATTTTCACACATTTCAGGGTTTTGCCGGTATTTAATAACTGAATGATGATTATTTGGGATGCCAAAACAA
Source organism: Liopterus haemorrhoidalis (assembly GCA_963971575.1). Lineage (NCBI taxonomy): Eukaryota > Metazoa > Arthropoda > Insecta > Coleoptera > Dytiscidae > Liopterus > Liopterus haemorrhoidalis. The sequence continues at coordinate 44,037,270 of OZ020619.1, forward strand.
ATTTTATGTTCAAATATTTTTTTATGAATTTTAATTCGAATGCCTAATACCATTATTTAAGTTTCTAAATATGTGCAGTATTTTTTTTATACAGCAAGGTTCATTAAGATTTTGAAAATTGCGCCTATGGCTTCTATTGGTTGATTAAATCATTAGCCCCGCCCTCTAATTTCGTATACATCAAACAGAATTAAATTATAATTTCAACACTTCCCACTGGCTATTAAATTTACGCTTTTAAAAATTAAATGCAACATTTACCAAAATATAACTAGAATTTTGACAAAATAATTTAAACAAATGAAAACTGCAAAAAAAAACAAAAATTAAAATTGACGGGATTCGAACCCTAGTTCGCAAGTTACCTGCTTGCCAAATTAGAAAACCAATGACTAATCGCTCATAGCTATGAGCGGTGACGTATCAACATGGTTACATAACGAATTAAATATTTAACATATTTTGGTTAAAAACACAAAAAATGCATTATTTTCCGAAAACATAATCTGATCAAAAATTCCTGTTGTACTATTCCGGTTCACACCAATATACATTACTTAGAATTTTTTCAGATTTTTAGTTTAAACCATCTAGGCTACAGGGTGTGGGACAAAAAATTTTTTGCACAATTTTGACAAAAATCGTGTCAAAATAATTTATTTTACAAAAATAAAATGTTGATCGTTAATCCACATACTAAGGGCTTTCATTTGATACCCTACTCAAAATTATAAAAAAATATTTTTATTTTCGATGAGCACATATTTGTTTATATTTTTAGGGGGATATGTTTTTTAGATGTTTTAGTATTTTTCCTATGTGCGGGTCAAAGAGTTGTATAAGCATGCCAAATTTCAACTCTCTAGGTTTAGCCGTTTGGCTACAATTTTTACCGAACAGACAGACAGACAGACAGACAGACAGGTAGACAGACAGACGACAAAATGACGGTATAAGGGTTTTTTGGTCATACCTACAAAACCCTAAAAAGCACGTTTCGTCACAGTTCCACAAATCCATTTATTTCATGCATATTTTTATTAAAATACCTTTTAACTTCTTCATTTTGTAATTGCAAATATTTTGCGACATATTATTATTAAATATTCATTATAGATATAGGTCTACCATTGTTTTACAATAAAAGTTATTCTTCGAATATCGAAGCTCCCCTAGTATTTAAAATACATAAAACTATATCACTTTTATCCATATTTAGTTATATTCACTTATTACTGTGTCACAATAATTGTAAACTAAAATGTAAATACTGTGAAGTTATTCGTATTTCATTAATTAGCGCTTTCACGGCAGGTTACAACACTTTTGTCATAATGTAGCTAATTTCATAGCTTTGGGCATTGTCCCAATGGGGAGTACAAAACGACGTTACCCCACACGATGCGACGCAACGAGAGTTAACATATAGATATAGGCAGTGTCTTGGGGCAAAATAGTTGAATGCCCGAAAAATAAGAGCACTGTTGTGTGAATTTGCGCGCGAATTCAAATTGAGCAGAGCTTATAAAAATAAACAAGGTCTTAGGTTTAAAGATTTAACGGTCCGGAACTGATCAGGCAAAATAAGTTTTTTACCAATTTCAATAGTGAAACTGAAGACCTCTAGTTTTTATGCTAAAATATGCGAGTAAAAACTGTAAACAAATAGTAATTAAATTATATGTCGCAATTTTACTCCAAGCTATTCGTGTATATTTTATTTTTTGTTATTTTAAATATAAAAATTGTTGCATAATTTAATGTATAATTTTATAATGTGTTGTTCATACCATCCAATTGAAAAAATTGTTGTGAAGTATGAATTTTTCACACATTTCACGATGTTACAGGTGTTTAATAAGTGTAAGAAGCCAACAGATTGCTGGTCGAGAACAATATTTTTTCTATGATCACATCAAAATCAACAGTTTTTTGATAATATATATATATACTTTCTGCACTTAAATTTATGTTTTATATTTATAATTTTAATTATACTATTTTCAGCCCTTGAAAAAGATTTGAAAAGTCAAGTCGAAATATCGGGTACATGTAAATATTGTGTTTACTTTTTCCTCCACCGCTATTCCCAATAACTTCATTAAATATAATATAGACACGGAATAACGATATATATATATATTTTCGTTATTTAAGTGCTCAGAACTATAATTTATTTTTTCCACGACTATATAGATATACGATCATTACAGGCGTGTCAGTGATTAGTAAATGTAACACGTTCCCCACTCCTTTTTATTACACACTGCTGACCTGTTATGTAATGAGCTCATTACGTAACAGGTTGAGCTCATTACATGCCAGATCCAAGCAACAATGGCCGACAAATTATTGTTAGTTTGTGAAGAAAATCAGATTAAATTTAAATAAGATACAGGCTATTCCAAACGTTGAGGCGGAACTAAATGGGAATTTCGTTCTTTTAGGTTGTCACGAGAAGGGACCTTGCTTAGGTTATTTCATGTTTTACGTTGGTATGCGAAAAATTAAAATTCGAAGAGTGAAACAACGGAAACGAATGACATTTATTAAAAATTTTGATACATTTTTACGTATTCTGAAGACAAAAAAAAAAATTGAATTATTTTATTAGGAATGACAAAAAATACATGACAATCAATTTAATCTAGAATTTGCAATGTGGGTTCGATTTACAAAGCTTAAACAAAATGACCAAAAGTCCGAATTAATAAATAAAAATTACTAGATTTCAAAATCTAGTTCCGCTTAAACGTTAACGTTAAACATTTGCTGTAGTGTCAAGTTGAAAGCGATGATGATGAATTTATCATGGATTATTTGAACAGAGGATGTTTCGCGCCATTAAAAAATTAAGAGAAGTAAGAAACCAAGAAAATTCGATCTTGGTTGTTTTGTTAGTAATAATCTAACAAACTTCAGAAATCGCGTTCCGTAAATTACATTTTCTAGCAATTTTGTATTTTTGGAATGAAAAATGCATTCTTGGTTGAAATCTGGTATTTACGTTACATACCATAAATATTTTTCTTATGATAACGTCTAGTTTTTTCTCTAATAAAAGATTGGAATCAGTTTATTGTTTACCGTAATAAAATTAAAAGACAATAATAAAAGATGATTTCATACTGTTCTTTACCGAATAAATTTATTATATCTAAATTATATAAATTTTTTATATCTGGGATTTCTATTTTCTTAAATCATATATACGTGAGATGTAATCTGATTTAATCGTGTACTTTACCAATAAAAATAAATAAAATTTTGTTTATATAATAAATTAACAGTTTTAACCACAAATTATGGCCTTAGTGATAAATACGGAAGTTTACTCTGGTGTTTCCATTATTATACATCTAAAAAAACTATTTAGAAATCCAAGAACTTTTTTGAATTGTAGTTTTTAGCAAAACCCTTGCGCGTCTTCAGAGTTTTATAGTTTGTTTTGTTGGTAATTCTTAAAACTGGTTTTAAAACATAAAATTAGTTCCTAGTAGGACCGTTTATTATTCTGGTCATAATAAGGTCTTCTTAAAATGATAATCACGTGAGACCTTGGCCTCTAAATTGGCCAAGTTGCATTCGGTGATGGCTATCATAAGTAAGGTCGAAAAACACGTGAATACTACTATGTAAACAAAACTCAGTTTCCGAAAAAAAAAAAAAAAAAAACAAAAAAATACAAATCAACAAACGGAATTAATAGTATATTATACACGAAAAGAAAAATGCTCTCACGAGGTGTATATAGAATTTTTTGCACTATTAAAATAAAAAACAAAAATAATAATCTTAAAAATACAACAAAAAATATAGAGAACAGGTACAATACTAATAATAGTTATATTTGATTTGTTTTATCGTTTTTGACAAAATTGACAGAAATTTATGAAATTGTGTGATAGATGAACACATTTTTACTCTCTAAAGATAATAGGCCCAGTCTTACCTCCTTCAGGTAAACCCCTAGGTAACTATCTGATAAATAGTACAGAAAATGAAGCATTTTGGCTCGCAATTTTTTCGTCCAGCATGGAATTACGTGAAATTTTCACAGAAGGTAGGGAATAGCCCAAAGATCATTTTCTACATCATGCCGGTGTACGCTAAAACCTTGGGGGTGGTTGCCACCCCATCTCGGGGGTGGAAATTTTTTACTACATTTTAACTATAGGAATCGATGGGAAAAGTAATTCTAAGAAAAAAATGTTGTTTACGTTTTATTCGTAAAACTAATATTTTTTGAGTTATTCGCGGTTGAAAGTAACAGTTTTTCGACGAAAAAATCGATGTTTTTAAAAAGTTTTTTGCGAATAACTCGAAAAATATGCATTTTATCAAAAAACTGTAGAAAGTAAAATTGTAGCTTTTAAAAAAACAAACAAAATCCGTTTTTTATTATTTTTCTACGACCAATACGAACCGAGATACGGCATGTTAATGGTTAACTTTTTTTCGCCAAATGCATAATTTGAAAGATTCAAAGTCAAATAACAGGAAAAATTTGCATTTTTCGAGGAAAACTCATTGAATCTTTTTTAAAGTATTTGAATAGACCTTTCAAACAAAAAAAAGTCTCTAGCATAAAAATTAAGCGACTTATGATCAAAATATGGTCGGTACCTACTTTTTTCTACGAAAAAATCAGTGAAAACAACCCCCTATTTACCCCCCTAATTTAAATTGATCCTCACCCTCTGTGGTTCTCTTCATATATGTATTTTCAGTACACCCAAGAAGTTTGACCAATTTAAAATGCCTAATTTTAGAAAAAATTAAAATTTAAAAAATTATTATTTTAAAATTTATGAAATAGCAAAAAAAAAGTAGTACACAATACTCGCATAGTCCGTACCAAATTAGTTTTATCGCAATAAAATAATAAAAGTTAGGGAACTCATAAAATTACAATAGAAGTGATATAACTAGGCGTGTCAACCCATAGCCGTAGGGATTAGTTTTTCACATTACGCATCTTACTTAAAGGATTAACAAAAACAAGTATACCTATTTATAGTTAGTACTTAAACGTATGTATGCGCCACTGACCGTTTACTGTTTACAACGTGGTTGTAAATATCAACCGTAATTCTTTTGTAGTTTAACAATGTGATTATAGTTATACAGGATAATTGTTTTATGCCGATCTTCAAAAATAATATGGTATGTTCTATACCAAATTTTTTTTTAAACGAAAACGGGATTTTTTTTTGTTCAAGAACGAAAACGAAATTGAAAATATTCAATATCGGTTTTAACTGGTTTTCCATGTTCTCTTGTTTATAATTTGATTAATACTACTCCTATTAACAGATCAATACGATGAGGCAGTTTTTTTTGTTTTACACATCCGTTTTTATCTTTTTTGTATACTCTGTTTAATATGTACTTAAGCGGAACTAAACGGAATTGTGGTTTTCTTAACTTGTAACGAGTAATGTCAGTTTTGTACGCGCGTAGTGTATATTATAAAAAATAAAATATTTAAAATAAAATGAAATTTTTTTAAAACTAATATATTTGTATTATGATTAAGGATGACACAAAACTCAAGATGTAAAGAAAATGACAGTTTATAATGACAGCTCACCCCAACCTAAAATATTTAATGTGAGTACGAATTACGAATCGGGAATTCGGATCGGTTTTCAAAAATATCGACTTAGGAGTCGTTATTTTTCAAGCGACGCCCCATCCCTATTGGTGACTCAACTTAACGCGTATCCCTCTAGCGGCAAAAAAGCGAACACTTCGAAAAAGGTTACTGTCATTGTTTACGTATAATTCACCATGTGTTTTATTGTTTCTGTCCATTCTCACTCCATTTTTACAGCGAAAAAAGTGATAAATTTAAGAAAAAAAGATTAAATACTCCTTGTTGTGTGTATGGTAGTCAATCACAGGAAGAACATCTTCGAATATTAGATTGAAAGAATATCAGTGATTCTAAAATTTGGTTTCTATTGAAGGGAATTTATACTGTTCAGATAATTTTAAACAAGTTTAAACGTTGAATTTTTACCGAAAATCGTTTAATGTTGTGTAAATTATTGTTAATATAATTAAAACCCCTTGTTATTTCATGGGAGTATTCCATAATTGTGTTAGTTTGCAAATATTTGACAGTTTTATTGTGTATAATAAATTACAAGTTCTCTTTCTATAAAATTTCTTGCGATATGTGTAGATATTAAGTATTCAAATAAATGTTTTAAGTTCAAAGTATAACATTTTATTTTCTCTGTGAGTATAAGCCGGCACCAACATACAATATATAACCTCTGAAAATATTCATTTACAAGCAGCAAATTATATCATAAAATGGATTCCCATATATTTATACACTTTTTTAATACTCGGTTATAATTTAAATATACTGTATACAGCAAGAAAACGTAAATTAGACCAAAAATTGATTATAAACCAATACTGTTTACATACGTTGACAGATGACTATCCTTTTTCGTGTCAAAAGTTCACAAGGCGATAGTGGCGCCGTTTCGGTAATTATAGTCGCGAATATAATAAACAGTGTTTCATATTTATAATATCAGATTATCCAAAAAAGTGTTTTAACAATTTTTCTCATGGCATGCTTATTTAAAATCACTGGTCTTCAATGATACTATAAATGGCTTGTCTTTTTGTGGGGCATAGGTCAATTAATATTCAGTTCACTAAACTATTCCACAAAAGTTACGATAAGACGCAATTTATATATAAATGCAGAGATAATACTAGCTAGCCTTGTTTAATTTTTGAATTATAGCAAAAAATTATCAGTTTCGTGCATAGTAAATTGAAAATAACAAAAATTAAAATACATACATTTTTAGAATAGGAAATAAAATTAAGCAGCAGCAAAAATAAATTTGATTGATTTATGTATAAAGATAATTGCAAAGCCATAACATAAGAAATTAATAAAAACTAAATACTTGTTTGAAATCAGATATAAAAATTTAAATTATTTTTAGTTGCGAAAAAAATGATATTCTAGCAGAATAATTGGCATAGCAACATTCCCTATTCGTGCCAATAATTGTCATTTTTCACATCTGCACAATTACATATTTTTTTATTATTAGTTTTTATAATCACAGATAAACATGAAAATAGTACATCTGTCCCGGCATTGAATTACAATAATATTTATAAAAAATGATGTGAATTCTGAATTTTCACACAGGGTTTTGTAGGTATTTAATAAGTGTAAGAAGTCAACAGAGTGCTGGATGTTTAATATTTTTGGATAAAAAGTTTTTGATAATCATTTTGCATCTTAGCCCCCATGCTTACCGAAGAAGCACTGGACACTTGCTTACTCCATCCCTAAAGGACATCAAATTTTAATAAACAAAATGATGGAGTCTATGCATATAGCTCTCCAGAGGCAGCTCAAGACAATCACAGAGTTCAGAGAGGTCATCATCCAACATCTGTGATGGTTTGACGGGGTGTCTGGTATGAAGGGGTTACTGAGCTACATTTTTGTGCTCAGGGTGTGAAGACAAGTGGAAAATCATACCATGATGACATTTTGGACAAGGTCGTCAAGCCTCTTAATGAGACCATGTATAATTCTGGTCATTGGATCATCTAGTAAGATTCTGCTCCAGTTTGCAAGAAAGTCCACTAAGCAATGGCTGAAAAATCACACACCAGAGTTAATTAGAGCTAAATATTAGCCTTCTGGAAATCCAGATTTAAATCTTTTGGACTACAAATTGTGGTTAGTGTTGGAGGACATGGCCTGTAGCAGACTACATCCAAATTTGGAGAGTCTAAAGCAATCGTTGAAGAAAGCAGTGGCCAATTTTCCAATGTATGTCTACTAGTATTCTAAAAATTACTTTGATTTTTGTCTGAATTTTTTGGAGAGGTAGCTTTCTAACCTCCTCCATAACTGCAGCAGTTCCTTAATATGTTTAGGCGTAGAAAATTGGAGCGAATATTGTTTCTTGAACGAATATTATGGCTGTGTGTTTAGCTGTTGGTTGGAATATTTTGCAAATTTTTAAAGATATGCAACACGGAGTAATAGATATATAAGGATGGTAGGGGCATTATATGAAATTTAACAAAAAGATCCCGGCAGTCGGTTTGGAAAGGAGCAGAGGCCATTATTCTCACACCTTTAAGTTGTATGGCGAAGATTCTCTTGGCAGCTGGCGAATGTCCCCACATTAATAATCCATAGCTTAGTTGGGAATGAAAAAGAGAGAAATAGGCTTTTAGAACCACGTCAATATTCTCGTTTTAAGATTCTAATTAAATAAGTAGAAGATAAGTTTATGACTGAGAAATTCCGTATGTTGGTCCTAGCGAAGATAGGGATTAACATGAATGCCAAGAAATGTTACGTGCGCGGGATTGTCGTAGTCATGTGGTCTAGTTGTTACAAGCAGGTTCTGGAATTTGCTTGCATTCAAGCACAATTTATTGCTGGTAAACCATAAGTTGATATTGTCGATGAGGGGTTCATTTTCAGATAGAAGTAAGTTTAAGTTTAAATTTGCAGTTAATAGAGTTGTATCATCAGCGTAAAAGATTGTTTTAGACTCCATGAAAAAGGAGAAGTCATTGATTTTAAATTAAAAATAGTAGTGGGTCGAGAACCGAGCCTTGGGGGACACCGAGAAGAAGAAGAAGAGATTTAAATTTGTGGCCGTCAATTTGGGTAAATTGTCGTCGATTGGATAAAAAAAAATATGATATATGTGTAAGCGCAATAACATAAAAAATCATTTATAACGTGCACTGTTTTTTTTTTTATAACAATCTAAACAATTTTGTAACAATATTTCTGGTAGGACTAGTTACACGTAATTACTCAATTGTCTACAGCGCATCCCTGTCCAAAATATCTTTTTCATTAGTCAGAGTTAAAAGAATTGAATACGGTTCATACGTTAGCATAAAAGAATTCTTTGGCATATTTTCGTGATGTATTTAATTTTGATAAGCCATGTCTATTCTAGGTAAAACAATATTTTCAGTATTGCTCATAGTTTACTATTGAAAAAGCTAATAAAATGACACGTATTTGAGCAAAATAAACATAGCATAATTTTTTTAAATTGCTGCTTTATCGCAAATTGTTTTGGAGTATATCGGCTGATAGGTAAATACATTTATTTATTTGACAAAGAGTTGTATTTGTTTTTGAAAGTCGAAACATTTCAAATTTTAAAAAGTATTAGATTAGATTGTATGATAACAAATGCAGTACGGTATACGTCAATGTTTCCCAACACTTTTAGCATACCGGACCCCCTGTAATGTTTTTTGAAGTTGGCGGACCCGTATCCAGGGGGTATATTTATATATCCATATATAATATACGAGTTGGAGTGGGGAAACAAAGGAATTACAATAAATGGAAAGAGGCTCACAAGCCTTCGGTTCAGGAATGATATAATTCTCCTTTCCAAATCTGCTGAAGAATTAGAAGAAATGATCAATTCATTTAACGTCCAATGTGAGAGCACAGGATTAAAAATGAACAAAAACAAAACTAAAGTCATGACAAATGGACAAAAGGAGAACATCAGCATACATTGAAATAGAAATAGTGGATTATGCAGAAGAAATAATATACCTCAGGCAACTACTGTGTTTCAACAACAGACAAGAAAAGGGAATAGAAAGAAGAGTAGCTCAAGGGTGGAAGAAATTCTGGGCATTAAAAGATATATTCCATTCAAACTTATCAGCCACAATAAAAAGAAACGCTTTTGACAGCTGCGTTAGCCCTACTATGACTTACGGATGCCAAACTTGGTCTACAACCCAAAAACAAAGCAACAAACTTGCCAATACGCGATGGAAAGATCAATGCTAAAAATCAAAGGTCGGACAGAATCCGTCTATCCGAAAAAAGAAAAAGAAAAAAAACTGGGTTAAAAGATACTCTGAAACCTGCCAGGTCCTTGAAATGGAAATGGGCTGGTCATGTTATGCGCCTTAGAGATCATAGGTGGACAAAAGAGGTCACATAATGGGTACCTAGAGACCATAAAAGAAGGCGAGGAAGACAAAGAACTCGAAGGGAAGATGAAATTAAGGAAACAGCAGGTAAATACTGGAGAAGGGAAACAAGCGACCGTCAACGTTGGGCGCAACTGGGGGAGGCCCATGCCCAGAAATGGGCTCCGTGAATTTAATATAATTAAGTTCAATTCGATGTTAAGAATTTTATGTAAATATTAAGTAATATATGTATTGTTAAACCATTTTAATGTAATGTAATATGCATCATAAGCTACAGTTCAATTGTATATGTAGATTTAATAACGGAAATAAAAAAGGGCTATAATAATAATAATAATAATAATAATAATAATAATAATAATAATAATAATAATAATATAATATATACATTTGACTTGCGGAATTTCACTGGGTCAGTTTTCCGCATCCATCATACAATCCCAACTTTGCGTCAAATGATTATCATTTATTCTGCCATCTCAAGAACTTTTTGGGTGGTATACGACTTGAAAATGACGACGAAGTTACGTATCCAAAAACTCGTCACGTTTGATAAGTATCTCAATCAAAATTAAGTAATACCCTTCCATCCATGTATTCCATACCTTATGGAGGACGAGGGTTCGGGGACTCTTTTCCGGAAGAAAATGTTTAGAAAATGCGTTAAAATAATAGCATTTTTAGATTATTTTTGTCTTTGCGGCCGCCTTTTTCAGTGGCCGCCTACGTGCGTACACACGTGTAGTATGAAGAAATGTTTGTTTTAATTTGTAGCTAGCCGGTCGCTATGGCGTAGTGGTCAGCTCATTTGACTGCTAACCGTGGGGACTCGGGTTCGAATCCCGGTCATGGCATGGATGTTTGTAATTGTCATAAAAATTAATAAAGTATCAAAAAATAATAAAAATAACAGAGTAGCTGGCTAAAGGTCCATATATATTAGGGCTAAAGAGCCAAAAATCACTAAAAAAAAAAAAAAAAATTGTAGCTATACTTATTTTGATAAAGGCGAAGAGTTAATAAATGAATATTCATTAATATAATAATAGGGGATAGGCATGATTTTTTTTAATTTTTTTATTATATTCCTCTTGTTGTATATAAACATAAAAAACAGTTTTTATTTTTTTTTTTTTTAATTTGAAGGCTTTAAAAAATCAAAAATGTATGTAGCGCGCGAAAACGACGTGTGACGTCATAATCCTTTCTAACTGACGCATGAGACTACTAGCCAATCCAGCGAACGGTTGTTTATGCAGCGAACATAGTCTGTTGTGAATTATTTGTTTGTGTAACTTTTATAGGTTATGTAAAGGAGAGTGATTTTAATTAAAATAAAGTTTAATTCTATAAAAACAATTTATACATGTTTACCGAATTAAATTTTATATTAAAATATGGAATATCCAGGCCCCAGTACTTCGAAACATTATCGAAAATATTGTTCAGTACCGATGTGCACAATTAGTTCAACTAGAAATCCAAAAAAACTATTTATATCATTACCTAATGGCGAAAAACAACAGAAAAGGCGAAATTTGTGGCTGAAAACTATGAGGCGAAATAAAACCGATATTTCAGAAAAAAGTAAACTTTATGTTGTGTGCATAAATGCATCAATGTTGGGTAAATTATCACTCTGAGCCCTAACAAAATCTTTATCTGCCATTTTAATAGTAAATACGTGAAAAATTGTTTAAAAACAAATACAAAACTCTCGAACAATACAATACACACACGTGTGAAGATTATGTTGTAGCTGTCTGTATCTGTGATGTGAAAACCCTATCGTTTGACGTCATACTCAGTCGTTTCTACTCGGCAACCTTCGCCCCGTGCTCGGAATATTTCAAATTTACAATATTTTAATTAAAAAATTTGGCTATAATGTTAATTAAAATGTGATTTTTGTTTTGTTAGGTGACATAACTAACATTAACATATCAAAATAATGTAGTTTTAAGGAAATACAAATTTTATGCGTATCCCCTATTATATGATTTTTTAGTTTACTGTAAGCACTTATACAAAGTAATTTATTTTTTGTGTTTGGTTTTTGAATAAAAAATTAAATATTGCACTTATAACTCATGCACCCCTTGGACAATACAAGACCATGTCGTTCGATAACTTTAAAGAGACAGTTTAAGAAGTTCTGGTATAGTTTTTGGTTAAAGCGACTTTACATAAAAAGTTGTCTGTAAAAACTAGATGCAATTTTATTTTTTGTATAATATGTGTTTTAGAAAGTGCATATTTAAATATTAATTATTTTGCGAAAACAAAAAAAATTATACAGTGGGTTTAAAAATGTTGAAATATACATCTGGGGCTAGGTCTGGTGAGTATGGAGGATGATGAAGAAGTTCCAACTCCTATTCCTGTAGTTTTGCCACAGTCATTTGTGCAGTGTGTGGTCTAGCGTTATCATGCAATAAGATAGGAATCGATCTGTTGACCAATTTAGGCTGTTTTTTTTGTTTTGTTTTTAAGTTACCTGCACGAAATTTGGCGAATTTGATATTGTCTGCTGAGTAGTAACACTAGAGCCAAATACACTATTAATGTTTCGCGCGGTCTGCGGTGTCGTAGTTCCACGTAAGAACTCATACTTCGCAATAGTACGAATTTCCGACTGTTCCATTTTCAACAAAAATTTTTTTTTTTTAAAGTTGTTGATATTTTTTAGAGCATTCAATGATTTCTTTAAACAGGCGAGATGTGTAACTTTCCAATAAAAAAAAAGAGAACGGTAAAATATTAAGCCAATGTCAAATAATAAGCTGTTAAAGTTGGCAATATAATGATAGGTCCATCTTGAGTTAACATTACCTTTTTCCTCTTCTCAGACATATTTGTTATACTGTACCCTTTTGTATATGCGTATGCAAAATTTTTTAGAAACAAATAAACTAATTTAATTACGAATAACTAAACTAGATATACGCCAGACGTGAAGAAGGATACTTATACGCGATGATACTGTAACGCCGTCTAGTCCACTTGTCGCGGTACTTTCCCGATCATATCGGGGAATTACTGTACGATAGTTTATTCACGTAGGCGTAAAAGTGAATCGGCGTACATCGAACCAGCGTATAACGATTTCTACCTGTATATATTTTTTTTATTGTCAGATCTGAAACTCTAGGAAGTATCATTATAAAAAAATCTACACTTTTTCAATTCTATCTTCTACAAATAGCAATTATAGATAGGGACATAGTAAATAACTTAATTGTTTTTATCATTGGCAAAATGATAAAATAATTATAGTTTATTTTATTTATAAAATATGAATAACATCCACATGCACTTTTTAACAAAGAATACACCTTTCGCCAATGTATTTTCATAAGTATTTTTGACATTTGGCATTTTGTCATAGTAGTGTTAAAATTATATCATGTCGAGAAAAGAAAATTAAGTAATATTTTGTCAAGTACTCTATTTCGTCAGAATATTTACTATTTACAAGGTTTTATTTATTTTTAAAGCACGAATAATGGAAAGTGTTACGAAGAGAGATTAAGAGGGCGTCAATATAATTACACTAGCTGGAGTACCCGTACGTCGTACGGTTTTTGTAATGTACACACATCGGAAAAGTCTAGGGATATTGAAAAAAATATGAAAATATATTGCTTATTGTACATTTAATGTTGTATTTCAATTAAAGTAGGCAATTATGAGTAGTTGGCTATGGGAAACAAGTAAAAACAAATACAAATTTGACAAATTTTATTTAGTACATAATCTGTAGGTTGATCACATGTTTCATTTTAATTCGATTTAAAACATTTATATTAATAATTGTAGTGTTTTTAAGTAGTGGCATTCTTTTTTAATAATGGAGCGACAGCATTTAACTATCCACGAGATGAATCGTGTGGAAGGACTTCTCCAAGCTGGCTTCAGGCAAGTTGATGTAGGTTGATCACATGTTTCATTTTAATTCGATTTAAAACATTTATATTAATAATTGCAGTGTTTTTAAGTAGTGGCATTCTTTTTTAATAATGGAGCGACAGCATTTAACTATCCACGAGATGAATCGTGCGGAAGGACTGCTCCAAGCTGGCTTCAGGCAAATTGATGTAGCCGAGCGGATAGGACTTTCTCAAAGTGTCATCAGTCGGTTATGGAGGCGTTACAGGGAAACAAGGAATCCGACCGAACAACATCTGGGACGTGGTCGCTGTATAACAGCAGGTCATGACAGATTTTTTGTCTTAAATGGTAGAACACAACCTACTATTACACCCGAATTAGTTGGAGTTACAGCGAGCGCATAACTTAACCGTTAATCGCGATACTGTAAGAAATCGTCTCCAGGAAGCTAATATTCTATCTCGGCGACCAATCAGATATCAACCCTTCTCTAGAGGCAATCGCAGAGCAAGACTAGACTGGTGTCACAATTTTCAATATTGGTGTGATAATGATCAGGGTACAGTTTTGTTTACTGATGAGTCCAGATTTGGAAATCATCCAGATTCTCGTCGAACAATAGTATGGAGAAGATCCGGTAATTTGGAACGTTTGAGGCACGTTCAGGAAATTCACAGTTACAGAGGTGGTACTGTTATGGCATGGGGTGGGATAATCATTGGCGGTATCTCCCAATGGATTTTTAACAGCACAATATTTGGATAATATCCTTCAACCTATTGTGCGTCCATTTCTTGGTGCTGTTGATGATCAGTTTCATCTTGCCCAGGGTAATGCTCGGCCACATCTTGCGCGAATTGTAATATCATGGCCAGCAGAGTCACCGGATTTAAATCCGATTGAACATGTGTGGGACATGCTTAGGAGAAAAATTACTCCATATATGGATAAAATCCACGATAATTTTAGATTCAAGGAGTTACCTCAAGAAGACATCGAAAATGTTATTTTGTCCGCGAATCGCAGATATAGGACTGTGATCAACCAACGTGGAGGTCATACTCTCTATTAGCATTTGTTGTTTTGTTTTTCTTCATTTTTTACAATTCTATACATAAATTTGTACATTTAAAAAAAAAAATCAAATATTGATTATTTTTATAAATAACATTTAGCTTATTTTGTTGTAAACTATTCTTTATTGAGTATTTTAATTGATAGAATACAATTAACGTACAAAAGAAACCATACGGTATTTATTTTCATATATTTTTTTTTTATATCCCTAGACTTTTCCAATGTGTGTTTATTTATATATTTATAATTTAAATTTTAACACAATAATGTTTTTATTCTATTTTACATATGATATACAGCTTAAACAAAATTTATTTTTTATTTAAAAATATTATTAAATGAGCTTAGCGTATTTAAATACTATTTGAATTTCTTTGCGGACCATTAAAATTACGTAACGGACCACCAGTGGTCCGCTGATCACCGTTTGCCGTATTTACTAATATGTTCTATATAGAAAACCTGACATTTAACAGAGCAAAATGGAGGTCTAAGTAAAATTAATTATTAACTCGCCTGATCGTGGCCAAGTTTTTGTGTTTGTATCTTTTTCATTATAAGTTTTGTTGTAAGTATAAGTTTTCCAAAACTTTGAAGAGATGTATCGAATTACTTTTGTCTTATTTTAGGCTATATTCGCTAGTAACAACAGGCTGTTGCTTTTAATAAAAGGATTTCTCGTTGTTTTAAAGTATTTTTACAAGAATAACAAATTTATATAGTCACTTACTGTTGAATTTATCCTGTATGTTCTTGAAAATTTCTCTGTTTGTTTTACGTGTTCCACTTTTGTCATTTTTCATTTTTTAAAATTAGGTCCTATTCTATTGAGTTTTTAAAACCATTATGACATTTGACAAATAATATTGAAGTGTCACAATATAGACCTACTAGATTTTAAAAAATATGCAATAAAATTTTAGACAGTGATTTTTGGCGGGAAATTTATTATATAGGGATTTGCAGCTAAGCACCCTACCATCTGGTGAGCGTTTCATGAACTTGTGTACATCAGATAACATTTCGTTTTGTGTATTGGTTTTGTATGAAGTTTGTTTTTAAAGTTTTATTATAATCATTGAAAAATGTATAATACATATTGTTGTGTGCCTATGTGCAATTCATTGCAAAGAAGAAACCCGGAAATATCGTTTCATTTGTTTCCACTAATATCAGACACCGTACGGTTCGAAACAAAATTGGGAAAGCAAGAGGTTAGGAATCGACGCGATGTTTAGATAAACAATTTAAAAATTGGAAAAAAAGTGAGCCCTTATATCAAAGTTTGCTCATTACATTTTAATGATAGTGACTACAAAAAATATTTTCAATTTTGTATTTATTATCGCATATCTTGAAAATTCCTGTTATTGTGTGTGGGTTTGTAATGCATAAGTTTGTAGGCATAATGCATAAATCTTTATGAACTCTCTGTTTTTTTCAGTGACTCCACACAATATTATATGCCCAGCATTGTAGATTTCTACCCTTTGGTAAACAACACGGGAATTATTATTTCCCCCAATATAGTTAAAATAATCGACAATGGAAAACCGCCATAACTTAAAACCAGATCACAAAATGTAGTATTTTAGATGTTTACAAGTAATGTCACTTCACAAAATCAGAAAATCCCAAACAATTATTTATTTTTTGTCGTTTTTTGATACACTTTTCGCTATTATTTACTAGTAAATGTCAAGTGGTATCTGATTTAGAATGGTTTCAAAAAAATCCGCGTGGCGCTACGATCTTAAAATTTTTCCCCTATTGGCAGGCATCTCTCTCTGACATTTAGTAAAAGAATTGCTAGAGCGTAGTTTGTCTATGAGCTTTGTTTACTGTTCCAGCATAGCTAGTACAAAAGTGCATATTCTCTGTTCTTGTTTGACTGCCTTACATTTTTTTTTATAAATAGTCTGTCTATATGCTAATAAATTATTTATGAAATAAAAAAATTTATTACTGATTATTTAACAGACTGATATGAAATATATACTAATATTTTTTTATGCAGTCATTGAATTCTATCATTTTTTTTGACAGAAAAAAAACTTTTCCAATTTTACTCTTTTTATACATTTAATGAATATTTTAAACGGTTTGTTAAACAACAATTAACTTTAACTGTTAATTAAAATCGTATGAGAAATCTGTGTTTTGCTGTCGTAAATTTAAAAGTAATTTTGATTTAGTAAAAGAAAATGTGGAAGTGCAAAAAAAAACAATGGTTGTTAATTTTACAAGCAATCAAAAGTAACTTTCATACTAAGAAAATAATAGGAGTATTTACTTTCTTAATCATCTTTATCTACATTCTTGGCAAAACCCAAAATACAGTAGACTAAGACAGGTGCGAACCCAGGAGGGGGGGCCGCGAGACAAAGTTTCTATGGACTCTCAGGGTCCCTGAATTTTATTAAATAATTCAAGCGAAAATTATATAGGAATAAATTACCTTGAAACATAAATGCTAAGAACTCTGTACATAATTATCATACGTTTCTGGTTTGCTAAGTAGGGAAATCTTTTCGCAGGCTGAAGCTTCTTTTTATGCCTTAAAACTTGATGATTTTTATATACAAAAAGGGAAAAGAAAAGAACTGTGAAACAATATAGATAGGAACAATTATTATCTGTGGCTAACAAAGCTAATTTATTTGACTAATATATTTCAATATATTATTTATATAAAGTAAACAAACATAAAAAAGTAAATAAATTTCAATTCATATCCAATAAAAGAAATTTATCACAGACACACGCACAAATAAACTGTAATAAAAGACTAAGAAATTGAACAGATGCACGATGGTGGAAGGAGACTGTAAAGAGTCCAACTATCTTATATCACACTAATATGTCAATTAAATTAAGGTGCACGACTTAATAAAGATTTAACTTATACCCCTATCTGTACCAAATATTAAGTCTACTTGGCGTTAAAAACATTCAAGGTCAATTTTTGTCCTGTCTTATAACAGGCACATCTGGCCAAAATTTTAACATAACACCGCCATAAATATACATGTTGGTACAGAATAGGGATATTAATATTTTTTTAAAATGACAAGAAGTATGGAAAAGGACACAAGAATAATAAACCCCAACATCCTGACAAAAAATAAAATAAAAAAGTATTAAGGATTAAGTAAATAATGCATGATTAACCAAAGAAAAAAGCAGTCCAAGACGCAACGGTCGTCGAGGCGCGAAAATTAGTAGAAATAAAAAAGCAAAACAAAAATATGTTTAGAGGTTTTTATTCTCGAGCCAGAGCCGGATTTACCATTACCCCTTTCGCGCCTAATGGGACATATGTGTCCCATTAATTCCAGAGGGATTAATACGTATTATTTACATGTGAATCAGTGTCCCACTCGTATAATGTTTATAAATATTCCCAAATGCACGTTTCAAGTTTAATCGGTTTGTTGGGACATATATGTCCCAAAGACATATTTTCGAAATTTGTAATAATAAAATTTAAAAACAATGCTATAGTAATTTTCAAAGTATTGAAACATAACTTTTGGGCTGTAACAATAGGCATGCTGAGTTAGTAATGACAATGGCGGTCAGGGTAATAAAGATAGGTATATTTGCAGGGACGTATTCAGTCTTAAAAATAAACGGCCAATTGAGAAACAATTTGACTCGTTTTATTTTAAAATAATAAAGTATTTATAATATACAAAACATTATTGAAATTTGTCAAAATAAATAATTTAATAATACATAATAAAAGTAAATTTTAAGTAAATACAGTATAATTTAAAAACATTTTTTGATTGCTTGTACGTCTTTAAATATTTTTTACCTGAAGACCTGAATATTAAAGCCCATTCTAGGTAAATGACATTAATATTTATGGTCTGCTGTCCTTTTTGGTAGCCACATTCAGTTAATCTCAGTAAACTGTCGTTAAATAATTATGGATCACCAAGTACAATACTTTGAAAATTACTATACATTTTATAATATATAAAAGCCAAAAATAACAAAAAAACAATATTTCCATAAATTAAAAAAAAAAAAAAACGGCGAGAAAGGGTTAAGCTAAACAGAGCTGTAGCAATGTTTTTGGCGCCCTTGACAAATACGTAAATTAGCGCCCTTGAGAAATATTTAAAGTAGACACTTGTAAATTTTGTAAATTAACTAAAATAAACAATTAAAATAGCGTCTTTTTATTTTTTTAGGGTTTTGTAGGTATGACCACCAAAAACCCTTATAACGTCACTCATGTGTCTGTCTGTACGGTAGGAATTGTAGCCAAACGGCTGAACATAGATAGTTGAAATTTGGCATACTTGTACAACTTTTTGACCTACATATAGGAAAACTATAGAGTTCAAAAAAAATACAGCGTGGGATAAATATAAACAAATATGTATTTAATAGAAAAATAAATATTTTTTTAAAATTTTTAATGGGGTATCAAATGAAACCTCTTAATGCATGGATCAATAAACAATTTTTTTCATTTTATTTAAGGAGGGCATTATTTTTATTTTAATATACAGGTAAAAATACAAGTGATGACCTAAAAAAAAAAACATCCTCACTTCTAAAATACAAATCATGATAAAAAAAGGTCCTCACTTCTAAAAAACAAGTGATGGCCAAAAATAAAAAAGGTCCTCACTCCTAAATTACAAGTGATGATAAAAAAAATCTCAATTTTTAAAATACAAGTGATGACAAAAAAAAGGCGCCCGTCATGCCTCGCGCCCATGGCAATTGCCCCGATGCCAGGTCCTAAAATACGAGCGACGATAAAAAAAAGATCCTCACTTCTAAATTACAAGTGATGACCAAAAAAGGTCTTCACTTTTAAAATACAAGTGATGACAAAAAAAAAACACGATGGCGCCCCTCATGCCTTGCGCCCCTGGCACTTGCCCCGATGCCAGGGTATTGCTACGACTCTGTAAACAAGTTAGCTTAGGGACTCACGTTTGAAAGGGCATATAAATTGAACAAAGCTATCATCTTAAATAAAACTTTAAAACAAAAAGGGCCAAAAAACTTTTCAACTAAGGGCCTCGTTCACTTTAAATCCGGCCCTGTCCTAAGGGCCCACACTTCCTTAATCAGGCATTATAACATCTAGTACTTAAAGTAACTACTTTTGATTCTATTAAGAAAACAACAAACAAAAATACAGATCTAATTCAATATTTGTCAATATTTTTTAAGCCGGTATATTAAATAAAAAAAATATTAAAATATTTACTTACGTGTAAGTTGGTCCCCTTGTTTCTCTTCAAATTTCTCCCCAGCTTCAGAAGGGGTACCATTTCCAGTCCCCATATTAACAAATCAGTCTTTTATAAAATCACAATTTCGTTGAAATTGAACTCAAAGCGATACCGGTCCGTAAGTTCTTTGCTTGCTGGTTACTGTCGGAACTACTGCTTAGCCGGCAGGACAGCTGATATGTTTGTTTTGGGGGGAGGGGGGCAATTGGTCATCCCCCCCAAATACTAAGAGGGGACTTATGATATCACACTTGAGATAATATAAGAATGACCATGGTTTGATTGCATGATTTGATAATTTTTAGGGGGAAATGGAATTTGGACGCAAGAAGGGATTGCAATTTTTAAATTGTTTTATCTTATGTCTGGTGTTTATCTTAAGATCTAGACAGTATTTACAAAAATAGAGGACTCCACTGGAATTTTTCATTTAATTATTTCATTTTAAATTTGTTTCTTATTTTTAAAATTTCGATGGATCTCCACGAATTGATTCTTTATTTTTAAACGCGTTTTCTGAAAAATAGCTTTTTTTGATGCGGTGTACATCATAACTCAAAAACTAATGAATGGATCTTTCTGAAATTTTGCACACTTCTTTATAAATCATTTTACTAGGTAGTGACGTTGAGTTTTTGCTTTTATTTTGAATATTTTTTTTTTATAACCATTTTTCGGATTAGCAAACACGATTTTTTACGTTTTTTTTTTCGATTTTTTGACTTTAAAGTCGTACCAAAAATTTAAAATTCAATTTAATAAAAAAAACTCGACGTCACTACCTGAAGAAACTTTTAAACTAACCAAAACTTTTTGAATTATATGTTTCAGATGATTGTGTCACTAGATATCGTGTAAATCAATCTTTTTTTTTTTGGAGTGTTTACTAAAAAATGACGCCAATGGCTCATTTTTCAATATTTTTCAATAAAAATTTAACGCAATACTCTTCAAGTGTTGTTCTTTAAGATAGACTTTCACTCATTTAGCTTACCTTTACCAGATTTCCACAAATCGTTCTTAAAAATATGCTTAAAAAATGCAAAATTAACCATACCACCCCCCCCCTTAATGTAACGAATTTAACAGAAAAATAAATTTCTAAACAATTATTGCACTAACAATATAAATTTTTCTATAAATTTACGAAATTAAGGTTTGTTTTTTTTCTTCTGTGGATCAGCTTTTTGGACAACCTGGGGCCATCTTTGTAAGACGAAGGCTGGGTGAAGCTTTTCATCCTGACGGCATCATCCCTACGGTCAAATTTGGAGGTGGTAGCATCATGATCTGGGGGTGCATGTCCGCCAGTGGCTTAGACGAAATCTTTTTGTGCGAGGGACGCATTATTCTGCTCCTTATATATTACCATGCTTAATCGTTTTGGAGCCATCAGCATAAAAATTATTTGATGAAGACAATCCAGAATATGTTTTTCAACAAAATAATTCCCCCTGCCACAAAGCCAAAGCAACAAATGAATGGTTTTCCAAAAACAATGTGTCACTTTTTGAATGGACCCCAGTCACTAGATTTATAGCAAATTGAAAATTTATGGTCGATTCTGATAAACAATGTGTCTCTTTACATATACAAATCAAAAGAAGAATTGAAGAAAATTATTGTGGACGAATGGTTCAATGTACAATCAGATGTACGTAAAAAACTTGTGGACAGTATGCCTAAAAAGGTGCGTGGGGTAATTAAAGCACGAGGAGGTACCACAAAATATTAGTAATTTTGATTAAAGTTGTCATTAAAAGCTGTATGTATTATTTTATTTACCATTTTTCCTCTTATAATCCTAAAATTCAATAAAACGTAAGGTGATCCATACATTTGTCCAAAGTTGTATAATATTTTCTTGTGGATTTCTGATATTTGTGTGTAGCTCTTTAATATTAAATCTAATCTCACTAAACCTAGTTTAAGATAGATTTAAATCGTATATTAACAGTAATCTTGGTTTATAGATATAGATTAAATCACAGATTTAATTTTAACTTTTATTGGTAAAATTGAACAGAAATTTTATTTTTGTGTTTACGCATTTAAAAATCTTCCTTTTAAGTTATTTAACCCATACAGAACCTCTTGTTTTGAATTTTTACAAAACATAAATAACCATTGGTTATAAAACCTAAATATAATAAACAGGCTTAACAGGTATTTTTTTATCAAAATATTATTGTCTTGATGGAGGTGGTAAAAAATAATTGTTAAAATAAACTGTTTTTTAATATATGAATTTGTTTTTTTAAAAGATGAAAAGTTAATACTCTGTCCATGAAAGCAAGTTAATAAAACAAAAAAATTGAAATGAACTAGAGAAATAGAAATTTCTTTCTTTTCTAGAAAATTCTCTCATTTCTAGAAAATTCTCGAACGTACACTTGAGAGAGGCAAATTACCTACCAGATGAAAGGATTTACCGTATTTTTCGGACCATAAGACCCATCTTTTTACGCGGAAAAATGGACTTAAAATTGGTATGCGTCTTATAGTCGGAAGGGCAGGTACATTCAGAGCCGCAGTAAGGAAAACTTACGCTAGGGGCAAAACTGTGTTTTGGCGCCCTTGGCAAAAAAAAGTGGTCCTCACTTCCCAAAATCCAAGTGATGAGCAAAAAAAAAAGGTCCTCACCTCCCAAAATCCAAGTGATGAGCAAACAAAAAGGTCCTCACCTTCGCAATGTGGCGTCCCTTAGTCAAGCTCGTCGACACCCTTATCCTTAGTGCGCTAGCCCCCCCCCCCCTTCATGTAACCAATCTACTTCAATTGGCCAAGAAAGAGTTAAATTCACTGAAATAAATAAAAGCAGTGGCACATATGACCAATTTTTCGTTGCCACTGATTTAGACTATGAATTGCGAAAAAGATAAATTTATCTCAAGGGCCGAAAATCTTTATTTTATTTTGTATTTCTTATGATTTATTTATCGTGTACGTCAAACGATAATTCTTTTACGTACTATTATTATCTTTTTTAATAATCTATTCGCACAGATGTACTTAATGAAAATTGTAACATTGTTATATTATGTAATTAATTAAAAAATTCGCAACAATAATAACCTTGACGAATAGTTTAATTAAAAATTTGGAACAAAAAATACTCTGAAAAAGAACTCTAAAAAATATTAGGTGAACTATAAATTAAAAAATGTACAAGACATTAATATGACCGGTGACTCTTTATGACTGTGAAACAAGGTGGTTTGCCAAGGAAAATTAGGCTCGTTTAGAGGGGGGGGGGATGTACCCCGGCTCGGGCGTCTATGGGCTCCGTGCCCATCCTGTAATTTAATTTAATTTAATTTGTTTATTTATACTCAGAATACAAGATTAAATATTTAGATTTTTTATAAATAATAATAATATTAATAATTTGTACAATGGATAAAGGCCCATGATCAGTTATTGTAAGAATACAAAGACTGTTCTTCCTCATGAGCCCCCAAAAAGTATAAAAATATAAATATCGCACATATTAACAGAACCAGGGTTCTTTGCTATTGACAATTCCACAATTGTCATGAACAACATTGAAGCATGTAGATATGTAACGTTCCCTAACTTGGGCAGAATTAAGTAAAAAAGAACATTAAAAAGAACATGAAATTCAAAGGGCAAGATGAACCTATTAGAAGTTAAGACTTTTTTTAAAAGACTTTTATAAGCTATGATTCATTTTTATTACTTTTTATAAAATTTATATAAACTTTATAATTTTAATTGATGTGTCCTCTAGAGAAGGGCCCAGGATAAGGCGCGATCCGGCGGGGGGGGGTCTTAGGGGCTTGAGCTCCCCTCCAAGGCTCCAAAAACACGTGATTTTTATGTGCTTTTGTCAAAATATAAGTGATAACCCCCCCAAGAGCTCAAATCAAATGAGGTTAGTAGTTAAAATAGAAGTGAGGATTTTTTTTTGTCATTACTTGTATACTAAAGGACCTTCTTACCTTTTTTTTAGGGCATCACTTGTATTTTAGAAGTGAGGACCTTTTTTACCGACCGCCAACATATATAAGGGAGGTATTGTGATCACACCGATTTTGACATTTAGAGATTTCGATGGATCCCCACGAATTGAGGTCCCTACATAACGTTTTGACTATTTTTAGCATGATGTTTGCAGGTCTGTCTGTCTGTCCGTCCGTCCGTCTGTCTGTATACACGTGTAGAGCAAATTCGGCTAAAAGGATTTATATGAAACTTCATATTTAAGCTTTTGACATCAATGGCACAAGTTGATCAACTTTTTGGTAAAAATCGGTTGACTAAAATTCAGTGTCGATTTTAAGATTTTTGCGAATATTTAACAACAGAATATTATTTCGAAAAAATGTATTTAACAAAAGTTGCTATAAAAGCAATAACTAACAACTTTTATTTGAGACATTTTTGATAAAACAAAAAATGTTTTCAAAAATTTTCGAAATTTTTTCTAAGTATTGTGTTTGAAGATATTAGGCCAAGTTATTTCTACTCTGCTGCTAGAATGTATTTTATACAAGTACTTTGTGATGGCGTCCTGTGGTGGCCACAGCTGATTTTTTTGTCATCACTTGTATATTAGAGATGAGGACTGTTTTACCTTTTTTTTTAGGTCATCACTCGCGTTTTGGAAGTGAGGATCTTTTTTTAGTCATCACTTGTATGTTAAAAGTGAAGACCTGTTTTTCAAAACCCCGATTAAATCGTTAAAATTTAGTCGTTGGGCAGCGGGTACCACGAAATATTTAGTAAGGGTATTTTTTTTATATAGTTGAAAGATGAAAGCGTGCCATAAGCGGCCCTTTTGGCCTTCTTCTATCTTCACAATTCGAAATATTCCTAAAATGGATCAGACACTTAGTTTTATTTAGGATTTTAAATTTTCTTCAAGCATGCCTGGGGGCCAGCTGGAGGTCACAACAATTTTTAGGGGGGCGCGGTTATCCAGGCTAGTTTGATATATATTTTTACCTAAACCAGACCCTGTTCAAATATTGAGGATTGTGGCAATAAACCCCCAACTGCGGTAAAACATTTTTATAAATTAAAGTTTGAATAAAATCATTATGCAATTGTCCAAATGTGACCCCATCGCTGTCTAAATCTACCCATTGTGGGGCACTATCGGATAAATGCATATCTGTATAAAAATCAAATTTTATTCGTCATAATTGTACATTCGTAGATTCAACGTAGAAGTGTTTAGAGATAACATCTATTACTATCGATCAATGCAGCAATCGGTCATAGATATCTAAAAATTGTATAAAAAAAACTGCTATTGAATAAAAATGTCTTAAGCTACGTTCACAGCTCTAAAATTAATAGACTACACGCTATGAGTTGTTCACTCTTGATTGTTTCTAACAAGTTTAACATATGTTAACACACGCGACCGTTCACAGTTCTAAATTTAATATATTATGCATTGTCGACTGTCAACTGTTTTCTAAACTAATAGTTAGTGCGTTGTTTTAATGAGACATACATATAAACACGCATTAACTATACTCTGTTCAAAATCAAAAAGTAGTATCATGCAATTTTCACGTGATAATTTTGTCGATCTCTCGTCGTTCGTTGGCTGCTGAACAGTTAAATTTATGTAAAAGCCAATAGGAAGCGACTTCAATCTTTCACGTGATTTTATTACTATTTCTGCATTTCGAACAGGGTATATCTTACTTTACATAACCTAAAAAATACTGTCTCACAAATTTCCAAAATACGTGAAACGAAAAAGAATTACTGTAGTTGCGGTTATAATTTTGTTAAAATTTAGTGAGAAATCACGCTGATTGCGGGTTCGTAACATAAATGCATTTATTCCATCGCAGTTGGTTTGAAAAACCATACAACATTAATTTTAGAGCTGTGAATACAGCTTTAATCTGCCCCATCATACCCTATTTAGTCCCGTTATTGCCCTGGATATTTATATGGTTAGACCGCCCTCTGCTTCCAATTATAGTATTGTCAACTGACAGTAACTGAAGCGCCTCTAGTGAGATTTTGAGAAACTGACGGTTGTAGGATAGTCGAGTTTGTGACAAGCATGGGAATATGTTCTTAGAAGTGGAAATACAGTTAAAGACCATTTTAGAGTGTGTTCCCGTGTGTTTCAATAAATATCACATGAAGATACCATTGAACCTGTCAAAAATATCCTACCAAAGTCAGCCATCATGTGAATGCAGTAGCGCCTCTATCGGTAGTGTCAGATGCCAATAGGCAATTCCAAACGTTCAAGCGGAACTAACTGGAATTTTTGTAAGTTGTCATGAGCTCTTCTATTATATAGTTTATAGATTGAAGTAGGCTTTTGCTAAACAAAATTATCAAAAGCCTCACTTAATCTGTAAAAGTAACTAGATTTGCAAATCTACTCATAGTTCCGTCTAAACCAAAAAAACAGACTATTAACCATTTGTTACAATTTTTATTCAAAATTATTGATAATAATATCTAAAACATTTACTGATGTCAATTGTTCTTTATGTAAATATTACATAATCTGTTAAACTCACCCTTCCGGGAAATTGAAGGCTGCACTATTGTTAAATGGATGTTGAATTAACATTTGTCACAGCGGTAACATCAAAAGGAACTATTACCACTCTGGGGTAGGCATTCCAAACAACAGCCGTGTCGTGCGGGTAACATACATGGGTATTTTCTCGGGCGATAATTAATTTCTTATATAGGCAGGCTTGCTCCTGGGTTGTTGCTGCCCTGTACACTGTACAAAAACAATATCGCTGCCCTTATTAATTAAATATTCTTTAACTAAGAATTTGATACATAATGTTTATTTTTATATCTGTATGAACATAGTTTTAAATATGTACAGTCTGTTCCAAACGGTTAAGCGGAACTAGATTTTGCAATCTAGTTACTTTCATCGTTTAAATCGTGCCTTTCGGCCGTTTTGTTTAAGCTTTGTAAATCATACTCACAATAAACATTTTTTGGTTAATGTTAATATCATTTTAAAATGTCATTTTCTTTATATTTTGATTTTTTGTGTCATTCTTAATACAAATTTCCCATTTATTTATTTTTTTGTCATTAAAATATTTTAAAAAAATATTTAATTTTGACATATGTCATTCGTTTCCATGGTTTCATTGTTGGAATTTTAAATTTTGACATCCCAACGTGAAAAATGAAATAACCCAGGCAAGGTCCCTTCTCGTGACAACCTAAAAGAACTAAATTCTCATTTAGTTCCGCTTAACCGTTTGGAACAGACTGTATGTTGTTCACTTTTGTAAAAACAGGAAATTTTGATTTCAATAGTTTGCACCTTTGAAATTATATGTTATGTATAAGCATTTTATTTGGTTTAAGCGGAACTAGATTTTCAATTCTAGTAGCTTTTACCGATTAATTGAAGCTTTTACTCATTTTGCTTAGGATAAGCCAACTTCAATATATTAAAAGTTAGCTATACTCTGTTCAAAATCAAGAAGTAGTAATTATGCAATGTTCACGTGATAATTTTGTCGAACTCTCATCGTTCGATAGCTGTTTTGTGAAGTTGAAAATACTTCTCTAAATATTTTCCACTAATAAATATTAATGAACTCAATAATGATTATTTCATCTTGTAAAAAAAAGGCCATTTAGGTCATTTGCCACAACACAAACGGTCTACACTGCACAGGTGCGGGGACACCTTTAGCACTCTCGCCAAGAAAGACCCATGCTATTTTTTAACTCGGGCCCTTTTTTTAAGGGCGGCAATGTGATTGTCACACAAATAAACAAAATAAAAATTTATAAAATAAATTTTCACCGGTTACGTCAAAAAACTAGAATTTTTGCCGGTTCGTGGTAGCTCTTGGGCTGAGACGCACTGGTCTAGTATAAGGGGAAGAAATAAAGACAACACAATTAAATAAAAACATTTATTATACAAAATGTTGTATTATAACAGTTATGGCAAGGATCTTTTATGATATATTAGGTACCCAACACCTAAGTGATGTATTGGGTAGTAATAATTTAATTTCTTGATTTCAGGTATATAAAAGACACGTAACGTGACTTTTCGACCAGTCCTTTAAACAGGTACTCATTTTTAAGTATTTTCTAGAGGCTGAGTGAACCTTTAAAATTGTCAACGGGATTTGGACCCGTATCTTTGTGCCCTATAGGCAACCGTCTTACCACGTAACAGGCAAGTACACAGGGGGGGGGGTCGAGTCCGGACCCCCGCAGGAACGAATAAATCATTTTTTTTAAATAAATACTAACAGAACCTCTACCTCTTCCGCCGCTCTGGGTACAAATGAATTTTAATGCCCTTTATATTTAATTATAAATAATTATTAATATTAATTAATTTAATATAATTAAATTAAATATTTAATTCAAACATGTATTTTTGTACCGCTGTTTCAAAAAAAAAACTTCTTCATTGGGTTTGATTGATTTTAATTTTCTCTTTTTATCAGTTTTGTCGCCCTCCAAATTTGCCGCTCTGGGTACTTGCCCTGCTTACGACCCCCTAGAACGGGCCCTGAATTCTAAGCAACTGAAAATAAAAAATTCCTTTTTTATTAATAAAAATTAAATTATAATCAAAATTAAATTAATATACAAGTCCATCCCTCTGCGTAAAAATCAATAATAAATTTGTATTATTTTACTGCAAGTGCCAGGGCAAGTATCCCCCCCCCCCCATACTAATTTTCTGTGTACGCGCCTGCTACGGAACTACGTTCTTGTGATATGTATTTTTATATTCTGTATTTTCGAAAAGGTTCGTTATAAATCTCACGCATTTTAATTAAATTGAGTTCCTTATCTAATTAAAATGGAAATTTCTATTGATTTGATTCATAAATTTTACGAATATATGTATTTGTTAAATTTTAGTTTAAAGATATATAATTAAATTACACCCTTTAATTTATTTAAAATTAGCTCGAACGAAATTAATGTAAAACATAAATATTAATTTTTTGGAAAATTGCACTTTATTTCATTAAATTCATATTGTTTCACTCTTTGAATTACAGTAAACCCCCGTTTTAGCGAACTTCGGATTTAACCCTTAATAGATTGTTGAAATTAAACCCATCATAATTCTTTAAAATATATAAAAAATAAACTTTTATCTACGATCATCAAATAATAAATGCATTGTGTTCAACTGTAGATACAAAAGATGCTCATATTGCATGCCGTATAAAAAAGAGACACACCGCAAAATTTTCCAAATATGCCGCGGATTCTTAAAAAAAACTAGCGTTGTGATTATTTTAAGATCATTGTCCAAATATACATCAATGCTGTTAATAAGTATAAAGTACACGAAGGATCTTTTTATGACGAATTGAAATTGACATATCCAGAATACAGGGGCGTCTGCATTGTAAGTATGAATTTTCACACATTTCAGGGTTTCGCAGGTATTTAGTAACTGAATGATGATTATTTGGGATGCCAAAACAAATTTTATGTCCAAATATTTTTTTATGAATTTTAATTCGAATGCCTAATACCATTATTTATGTTTCTAAATATGTGGATTATTTTTTTTTATTTTTATATATAGCAAGGTTCATTAAGATTTTGAAAATTGCGACTATGGCTTGCATTGGTTGCTTAAATCATAAGCCTCGCCCTCTGATTTCGTATACATTCAAACATAGAATTAAATTATAATTTCAACACTTCCCACTGGTTATTAAATTTACGCTTTTAAAAATTAAATGCAACATTTACCAAAATATAATTAGAATTTTGACAAAATAATTTAAACAAAATAAAAATGCAAAAAAATAACAGAAAAAATAAAATTGACATTAATCGAACTCTAGTTTTCAACTTACAAAGCAACGACGAAACGTCCTAAGCTACGAGCGCTTACTTGTCTACTGTGTTACATAGCGAATTAAATATTTAACATATTTTAGTTAAAAACACAAAAAATGCGTTATTTTCCGAAAACATAATCTGATCAAAAATTCCTGTTGTACTATTCCGGTTCACACCAATGTACCTTACTTAGAATTTTTTCAGATTTTTAGTTTAAACCATCTGGGTTACAGGGTGTGGGACATTTTTTTTTTTTTTTGCACAATTTTCGCAAAAATCGCGTCAAAATAATTTATTTTGCAAAAATAATATTTTGACCGTTAATCCACGTACTAAGGGCTTTCATTTATACCCTACTAAGAATATTAAAACAATTTTTTTTTTTTTTCCTTGAGCACATATTTGTTTATATTTTTAGATGTTTTAGTATTTTTCCTATGTGCGGGTCAAAGAGTTGTATAAGCATGCCAAATTTCAACTCTCTAGGTTTAGCCTTTTGGCTACAATTTTTACCGAACAGACAGACAGACAGACGACAAAATGACGGTATAAGGGTTTTTTGGTCACACCTACAAAACTCTAAAAAGGATCAATTCTTCTTTGATAAACACATGTTTGACTTTTAAACGTCAAATAAATAAATTAATAAATAAAATTAAATTAAATGAATAAATTAAGTAATTATGTAGTAATAAAGTTTTGTTTTTTTTTTTGCAATGGTCAGTAAAACTTTTATTTTGTTTGTTTTTAATGTCGTTCAATCCCTAGCATTGATCCTCAGTCTCGAATAACACTGTTAAATTAAAATGGGACTCTTATTTTCAGACAAATTTTGAATGAAATGGGACTCTATTTTCGGACAGAGGAAGTATTTTTTTTAAAGTATGTGTTCTTGGTTATTGAAAATGGATGTCTCGGATTTACACATTGACATTCGTATGTTACGAAACCGCCCCCCCCCCCTCTATTAGATTCTTAATTCGAAGGTTTACTGTAATTACTTAAAAATAATGAATATTAACTTTTATTTATATGGAAAATTGCACTGTTGTGAAATACATTTTATGAATTGTTACTTTTATTGTTATTGGATCTGTTCATAATCATTTCTAATAATTTTTTACTATCAACAAGTGCAGAGGTCGTAGGAGTGCATTAAAATAAGGTGACCAATCCTACTCCTATTGTGTAATTTGAATTCTTTTAGAATACCTACTAATACCAAAAATTTCTATCTCTCATTTATATATCCATCGAACAAAATTTAAATTTTTCATTGTTTTTTTTACAAAAAAAATGTATTGGGGGCAGGGATTCTCGAATGGGGGATTCGAGGATCCCTACTTTTTAAATCCAACGTACTCCTTTTTCGTCAAAAATAATTAGTCACCTAATTAAAATCTGCGCTTGTGGCTGATGAAAACAAATTTTTGGAAATGATTACGAACAGAACTTGTAGCTGCACATATAATCGTTCAGTACAGTTGTATATTATGGCAAATAATTGGTCAATTATCTTTTTATTCACACAACCAATCGCAAGGTAGTTTCGGCATTTTACTCGCAGGCCAAGGAAGATACCCTGCAGTTTTAAAAACCCAATAATCATAAGATACTTTTAAAACTAAACACACAAGTAACAAAACTTCAGCGGTAATAATATAATATATATAATCAGTCCAGTCTTGTTGATCTTGATGTTGACAAATCTTTGAATGTTCCAACTTAATCACTTTTAAATTATCAAAATTTTCACATAATATTTCCTCGTAATCTGGTATGTTTTTAGATTTAGTTAACAACCACATTTTGAGCACTTTTGCAGTGTTACAATCACAATTTAGTTTATTTAATCCTAAATGAACGCTTCTAGAAATAGAATTACGATCAAAAATATTCGATAACATGTACGTAGGAAGAGATTTTAGTTTATTATTACGTAGACTTAAAGCTACGAAGTTATCGATAAACTTTGTTCCTTCTAAAGAAAGTATTGAGGTGATTTGATTATTATCTGCGTACAATTCACGGATGTCTGCATAAATTTCATTTTCAATACGTAATTCGCTAATGTTATTATTCGAAATATTGAGAGAAATTGTGTTCGCTGGAAGGTTCGTAGGCATTTCTGTCATTTGTTTACCGGAACAATCTACCATAACTGCAAATGTAGGTTCCTTGTCCGGGACTAAGTCCAATCTTTGTGCTTTACAGGTACAGTTATCGCTACAGCTTTTCTTTTCGATGTCATTATACTTTTTGACTTGCGTAAGAGGTATTTTTTCAGTTGTATTAAACCAATGGAAAGTCTTCGGAAATAGACAGTATGTTTCACTATCCTTAACAAAGAGTAATTCGGTATTATTCATCGCATCCATAAGACTCCGACACATAAGTTGACTGTTATTTGATATGTCTAATTTTATTGAACGAGCTTTACTGAAATTTGGTACCTCGCTGAGATTGTTGTAAGATAAATCTAACATTTTTAGTTTTGGTAATTGGACGAAACTTCTTTTTTCTATTGAGTTTAAAGCGTTGTTGGATAGATTTAAGCATTTTATATTTGTGAGTTTTGGGAATTCACCTATTATTTTATCTATTTTTCCATCGGTGATTGAAATATCTTCTATGTTTCGAAGATAGCTTGTTTCAAATGTTATGTTGAATTGGTCTAACGATGCCTTGTAGATATGCATACGTAGGATTTCAGACCTGCAAAATAAATAGTTTTTAGTATAATAAATCATCATTAACAGACTTTTGATTTAACGGTGCGTTAAATCTGGTATCGAGCAATGGGGTATTAATCGATAGTTAAAATATCAAGAACAGTTTTGTTCGTTAAAATAATCTACTTCTTAATTGATCTTTTCCGAACGCGATGCTAATTTGTAAATTCCGTTATTATAGAACGGTTAGTTTTTAGAAATTTTTTGAAAATCCTATCTCGAGAACGGTAAAAGATAAAGACCTGCAGTTTGGTTTTTTAGAATTCTCATTACTTTTTTACATTGTAAAAAAATTGGGGCTTTTCAAGCCGTACCCATTTTTTATTTAAATCGTTTTGAAATAGGCGAATTTTACAAAAAAATAGATATTCCCGTGACTCTATCTTAAAAACTATAATATATAAAGACCTGCGGTTGCAATTTTTGTAATCCTGATGTCTTAAATAGCCTTAAGTAACAATTTGAAGAAAAAATTTTTTTTTGAAAAATTTTAATTTTTTATTTTTTTTTTCAAAATTTCAAAAAATTCTGTCTTGAAAACGGTAAAAGATAAATACCGGTGGTTTAAATTTTTGAAACCCTTGTGCCTTGTTTAGTCTAGGAAAAAAATAAGGCCTTAAACACCCAATTTTTTGAATTTATATGACTGGTTAAGCTAAACCCTTGAAAATGGCCAAAAATCGAAAAAATCGTAAGGGGTACCCCTTACGATTTTTTCGATTTTTGACCATTTTAGAAGGTTTTGTTTGATAATCTATAAAATAAATTTATGTTGCATTAATAAGGCCCCAATTTTTTTCTAGACTAAACAATATATGAGAATTTCAAAAATTCAAACCGTAGGTCTGTATCACTAACCGGTTTTGAGAAATAATTTTTTGAAAACTTGAAAAAAATTTGAAAATTTTTCAAAATTTTTAAAAAATTTTTTTTGTTTCAAAATGTGTCTATAGTGTCTTTAGGGCCTTAGAAGTTTAAAAATTCTAACCAGAAGTCTTTATCTTTTTTAGTTTTTGAGATATGGACATGGGAAGATGAAAAAACTGATTATTTTGGACTATTTTAAAAACGATTTCAAGACAAAACTACTTGAACAAGAAAGGCCTTAATTTTTTTCTAGAATATATAAACAATAAAAATTCCAAAAATTTAAACCAAAGATCTATATGTCTAACCATTTTCGAGATTGAATTTTTTTAAAAGTATTCTGTCACAGTGAATATGCAAAATTTCTTATTTTGGACTTTAAAATTATCTCAAGGGAAAAGGGCTGGAACAAGAAAGACTCCAATTATTTTCTAGGATATATAAAGTATAAAAATTTCAAAAATTCAAACCGCAGGTCTGTATCTTTAACCATTTTCGACATTTTTTAAAACTAGTGTATCGGCAAATATGCAAAACTATCTTAATTTGGACCAAATTAAAAACGATCTCAATGGAAAAGGGCTTGAACAAAAAAGGCCTCAATTTTTTTCTAGGATATATACATTATAGATATTTAAAAAATTTAAATCTCAAGTCTATATATCTAACAGATTTCGAAATAAAAAAAATTTATGAGTAATCTGTTACGCATATGTAAAAAATTTTCATTTTGGACTATTTTCAAAACGATCTCAAGGGGAACGGGCTTAAACAAGAAAGGTCTCATTTTTTTCCTATGGTATATAAGCTATGAGAATTCCAAAAATTCAAACCGTAGGTCTCTATCATAAACAATTTTTGAGAAATAATTTTTTGAAAACTTATTATGCGAATTTTTAAAAATTTTCCAAAATATTTTTTTGTTTCAAAATTTGTCTAGTATTTTTTGGGCCTTAGAAGTTTAAAAACAATCCATCATTTTTTCTACGGTATATAAGCTATGAGAATTCCAAAAATTCAAACCGTAGGTCCCTATCACTAACTGTTTTTGAGAAATGATTTTTTGAAAGCATGAAAAAATTACGCGAATTTTTAAAAAATTTCCAAAATATTTTTGTTTCAAAATTCGTCTAGTATTTTTTGGGCCTTAGAAGTTTAAAAACAAACAATCATTTTTTTTACGGTATATAAGCTATGAGAATTCCAAAAATTCAAACCGTAGGTCCCTACCACTAACCGTTTTTGTGAAATGATTTTTTGAAAACATGAAAATCTAACCACGTCTCAATCTTTTTAAATTATTTTCGTTTTTTTATTTTGCAACACCCTAATGTTATACTTACTTGATATCACCACTTAAACACCCAAATCCTTCTTTAAGATGAAAATCACTAGAAACATCACAACACATGACCGCCTGGGGATCTTGGAGTCTTGTACACCTGCAGATATCTGTAGCGTTCGGGCAGGACGTTGGGGGCTGGTAAAAACACGGCTCCTTCATAGGCTTAGAGACGGTTGTACTGACCTCCTCTTCAAGGAGCTCTTCACAGCTAACCACGAAGAGGAAGCCCAGAAAAACAAACCAGATTTGTCGCTTCATCACTGAAAATGAAAATTTATTGATAAGTGTTGCTAAGGTAATACTGGTACAGACTAACACGAATTTAAAATACGATGGAGGTTTAAAATTGACCTGCATATTACGTTTGTTGCCGTTTTTGAGTTGCGCTTTTTTTTTAATTCACAATTTTTACAAATATTGTAAATTATACCATTATAAAACAAGTATCATAATCTCAAAACGCGTCAAACGATTAAAGCCCCAATTTTTTTCTAGATTAAATAAAATACGGAGAATCCTAAACTTTTAACCGGAAGTCGCTGTCTCTAACCGTTTTTGTGCTATTTTTAATTCACAATTTTCTCAAATATTGTAAATTATGCCATTAAAAAAAGTATATAGAACAAAAAATATTTGTCATCTTATTATACACAATTTTTGTTTTACAATTAAAAATTCTTATTGTACTATTCCGGTTCACACCAATGTACATTACTTAGAATTTTTTCAAATTTTTAGTTTAAACCATCTGGGCTACAGGGTGTGGGACATTTTTTCCCACAATTTTGGGAAAAATCGCTTCAAAATAATTTATTTTGAAAAAATAAAATTTTGATCGTTAATCCACGTACTAAGGGCTTTCATTTGATACCCTACTCAGAATTTTAAAAAAATATTTTTTTTTTCAATGAGCACATATTTGATTATATTTCTAGGGGGATATGTTTTTTTGATGTTTTAGTGTTTTTCCTATGTGCGGGTTAAAGAGTTGTATAAGCATGCCAAATTTAAACTCTCTAGGTTTAACCGTTTGGCTACAATTTTTACCGAACAGACAGACGACAAAATGACGGTATAAGGGTTTTTTGGTCATACCTACAAAACCCTAAAAATAAACTAACACAACCAACCTTACGGACCTCTCCAATGGATCGAGTCCCCATACGATATTTTCCCGAGAAGATAAATACTTAATTGTTATACTAATAAGTAGTTTTCATAAAACACTTCTTGTATCCGAAAATTATAGTTTAATTTTTGTTGATTGACATATATATGTTTTGATAGTAAACGGCTTTTAACGTTAAACAGTCATCAGATGTTGGAAAATTGATGTTTTAACCTTGACTACTATTTTTAATTTCATGTACAACTAGCTTATTTTCCTCTTATGATCATTGTGTATGTTGGCTTTCAGTCAAGCGTATAAACAAATTTTGGGACAATTAACAAAATGGTTGTTTTTTAGAGAATTTACATATTTTCTTACAAGTTACGTGAAAGCAAGGTGTGTCTGCAAACAGACGTTACGTCCGTTCTAAAGGGTATTTACCGTGAAGTAAGGTACTTAGGAACACTTTATGTTCACGTAAAAGAAAACCATGAACCACAAGGTCATTTTTATCGAGGGATCGCTTTTTCAAACAACGTTTATAGACGAAGCTACGTTAATGATTCAATACAAAAAATATATGTCTGCAGAGCCGCAGTAAGGGGGGGGGGCGATGGCCCCTAGCGCACTAAGGAAAAGGGCGCCGATGAGCTTGACTAAGGGGTGCTACATTGCGAAAGTGAGGACCTTTTTTTTTGCTCTTCAGTTGAAATTTGCGAGGTCAGGACCTTTTTTTTTTGCTTATCATCTAGATCAGTGGTACTCAGCCTGGTCCCTACCGCCCACTAGTGGGCGGTAGGAATTTTTTGGTGGGCGGTAGGGGTTTTGTCCAATGCTGGCTACGTTTTTTTTTTTTTTTTTTGATTTACTTGACCTTTTAAAAACGTTAAAATGGAAATTTTTTAAAGTATTATTTCAAAAAATTTCATAGCATTATTGAAAAACATTTTCATTAAGTTTTCATAAAATTCTTTACTGTATATAGTTAAATTTCTCAAAATATACAATTTTTATCGTCCGCGCATAAGTTTAGTTCACTTTAGGTGAAACTAAATGGCGCTAAATTTTGCGAAAGTATTTGGTAAGTTATTATTATTATAAAACAGGTGGGCGGTGTGAAAATTTTTCTACCAATAGAGATGCTAAAGTGGACAGTAGGTATGAAAAGGTTGAGTACCCCTGATCTAGATTTTGGGAGGTGAGAATCTTGTTTTTGCTTATCACTTACATTTATTTACCAAGGGCGCCAAAACGCAGTTTTGCCCCTAGCGCAAGTTTTCCTTACTGCGGCTCTGTATGTCTGTCTATCTAGAGGGGTTTCTACTAAAAATATGAAGACGTCTAACGTTACAATGAAATAGCAACAGTGTATTGATAAAAAAAAAGAACAGGAACGCTCGTCGACTTACCATTTAGAAGAAAAAATTGGGGCTTTAATTGTTTAATGCGTTTTGAAATGATTACATTTTTTAAAGGCATAATTTACATTATTTTTTTTTTCAAAATTAAAAAAAAAATCACAGCTCAAAAAACGGAGGGCCGGTAAGGAATCGAAGCAGTGGCGGAAGACAAAAAAGAAATTTGTCTTGGGCCCGTAATTTTCAAGGGCCCGGAGTTGGGAGGTGAGAACCTTTTTTTTTTTTTTGTTGTTCTTCATTTAGATTTGGGAGGTGAGGACTTTTTTTTGCTCTTCACTTGGATTTGAGAAGTGAGAACCTTGTTTTTTTTTTTTTTGCTCTTCATTTGGATTTGGGAGGTGATAACCTTTTTTTTGCTTTTCATTTGGATTTGGGAGGTGAGGACCGTTTTTTTTTTTTTTGCTCTTCACAACGCCTCTAGGTTGAGGGCCCGGTGAAGGCTTGATTGAATCGAAGTGATGCTAAAAATAAGAAAAAGAAGATATGACAAAAAAAAGGAAGATATGACACAACGAAGTGATGACAAAAAATGCTTTTGGACACTTCATTTAAATTTCAGTCACAGATCAACATCTCATTCTGCCAGATTTAGTAGAAATTCTACCAAGTTGTTAACAATGTGTGTAACTGATATCGTTTCTCGGATGATATTTCATTAGATCTTTTCTTTTTCCGGTGGTTTACCTAGAGTGGTGTATTGTTTATAAACAGTGGTGGCCTCGCATGATTCTAGCCAACGACCAGGGTCCACATTCCACCGGAATACATGGTATAGAATCGTGCACCAGCACCGACTATCGCGGAAACCATTATTGATAAGAATCAGACACGCATACTTAACTAAATCACATTTTGCATTCACACATTCAAATAAAAACTGATATGCCATAATTATTACGCATTTTCAAATTTTAATAATCGTGTCTAATGGATCTCGCAATAATAAAATTGTTTTTTTTCTATACCATCCTCTTTTCAAAGTTTGAAAATCATTTTTGTTTTGTCTTTTGATATAATCACATATTATTAGGTGCAATAAAAACATTGATAAGATGCCGCAAACCTTTGATAATAATTTGTCCGTTTTATTATATTTATACCGCCTCGCCTATCAGTCTTCTTATCTATTGAAGTGTATAGTTACTTATGTCAGAGTGGGGGTTATTTTATAAATAACTCGAATACACTTCGCTGTCGAGCTGTTTCTAAATGTGGGACATGCCGGACAATAAATAGGTTTACGGGACGATTCTCGGTACCGAAATTAAATCGAGACATGGATCGGTAATCCAGCACTAAAAAGCCTAATAAATCCTATTCAATAATACATATTAAAAAATAAATTCTAAAATAAATCCTAAAAAAAATCTAATAAATATTAAATATTTGTGAAAAATATCAAACGCCTTTACAGGCGGACAAACTTCTCGTGGCCAGGCGTGAAACATGCGCGTGAAATTTGTAGTGGGGATTATAACTTTGGCGAATTGCATTATTTCCTACACACGCTGTTGGCATCTGACACTACCGATAGAGGCGCCACTGCATTGTACATCATGGCTGCCGCCGATAGGATATTTATGACAGGTTCAATGGTATCTTCATGTGATATTCATTGAAATTAATTTATTATTCAATATGAGGGTTGCGTTAAATGAAATTTTCCGTTTTCTCAGTGCCCAAGTAAGCTTTAGGGTTATAATTGAAGGTAATAAGGCTTTTTTGCCACATTTCAGAACACAATGAAAACGTCTCTTTCACGACCTACTTTTGCATTGCAAAGATAAACAACAATTCACGTTGCATTTAATTTTTTCTTGCAATTTTAAAGACATTTTTTAAAAACTCCCTATGAAAACAACAGTATACAAACTCGACTATCCTCCACCTGTCAGTTTCTCAAAATCTCACTAGAGGCGCTTCAGTTATTGTCAGTTGACAATTACAGTCAAGCGCATCATTCAAAATATATTTAATATTTAAAATCATGGAGACAAAAAGCAAACTAGGTGGACGTGCTATTAATAGTCAAAGTCGAGAAAGATTTAGCTTCTTGATTTTTGTATGCCTATATTATTTACAATCAACTTGAAATTGCTGGAGTTTGAAAAAAGACGCGGGACGGGAGTGCTCTGGCCAATAAACAAGTCGACAAAGTGAATTTCAAATGCAGTAATCACTTAAATCAAGTAGCTACGTTTCTATAGTTTTGTTGTTCGACTGTGATGGGAGGAACTTGTGTTTATAGACGTACCTGATAAATATAATGTACACGTGTAAGAATGTGAACTTGTTTCTTTGAAAGTTCTCTGTATCTGTCTCTGTCTTTCATAGTGCCCTCTCTATGCGCACCATAAGCCACGTCCGGCCACGAGAAGTTTGTCCGCCTGTATCGTATTTCTTGCAGATATCAAGGTAGTGACTTAAGTGACTGAGGCAAAAATTCAGATTACTGCACAAGAATTTAAAGAATTTTTTTAGGAAATGTATTAGAGATTTTTTTTTATTAATTCGTAACAACCGACCTTCAGCAACTTTATATTTCTAGGCACGGTCATAAGATTTAAATTTTAAATTATAACTTTATGATCAAACAAATAACTAAAGGTAGATTGGCATTGAAAATAAAATAATATATATTTCCGGCGCCAAGAGACGTATTAAATTAAATTATTATTGATTAAATAACCATTTATTTCATCTTCCAATATTGTGCAGTTTTAGTGTTAATTCCACAAATATTTAATACTGGATGATGATTCACGCACTTCATTCAGGATTAAGACAAATCTATCATAAATGATCTCCCATAGCCCCCTAATATTCATTTTATTAAGAATAACTCTTGTTTAATAATACGTTAGCTAATAGATCAAAGAAGTGAATTCTTTGAGAATTCGATTATATCTGTTTGGTCTCGATATCCAGGAGGGTTATGTCCGGCTTATACCCTTTTCACACTAGATCTTTAAGACGAGTGAACTTAAAGTTCACCGATGTTTAAGATCGGTATGCTTTCACACTTGATGTTTAAATCTCTGGTGCTGCCATCAGCTACAGTCTGCGCAGACGCACATTTTGAATTATTATAAACAAATAAGAATATTTCATTTCATTCTACAATAAAGACACTACAATAAAGAATATATTACACCTGTATTAACATGTAAGTCGATACATTTTATCTCAATTATTGTAGCTCTGTATTTTATTAAACACATTATTAAAATAAATAATTTTATTATAACAATAAGTATAAACTTCTTATAACGTCGATTTAATACAGTATTCTTGTTTATGATAATATAAAATGTTGACAGCACAAATTGAAGGAGTATTTTTTTATAATAGAAATTAAGTTGGCAATGCGTACGAAGTTTAAGACGCAGATCTCTGTCTTAAACATCGCTTGTATTTAGACAAGGCCATACGGTTTCACATTAGCGTTTAAAGATACATTCACTTTAACATCCGATCTTAAAGATCTAGTGTGAAAAGGGTATTAGTGGCTGTCAGTAACTTCGATGTGGGTAATTCCAATAAAT
Organism: Liopterus haemorrhoidalis; assembly: GCA_963971575.1. Classification (NCBI taxonomy): domain Eukaryota; kingdom Metazoa; phylum Arthropoda; class Insecta; order Coleoptera; family Dytiscidae; genus Liopterus; species Liopterus haemorrhoidalis. The sequence continues at coordinate 44,078,341 of OZ020619.1, forward strand.
GCTGTACTTGGAATTTTCCACCACCGATTCTATGTCCGAAGGGAATACGGTATAACCGGTATTTGGTCAATACTATAGGCAAGTCCAAGATGATAGTACAGCACGCTGTGGGAGCGGTAAATTCAGAAATAAAATTTCATTTTTATTTAAAATAAAATTATTCAATTAGTTAAAAATATTCACATTATTTAAATATAAAAACTAATCTATTTTAAGATAAACATCCTCAAAGATTAGTTGAACTATCAATATTTTTTTAGTTAAATGTTGAGAGACAAGGGTAAAATTTACGATCGTATATTATATTTGTTTAAAATGTCACCGTTTATCTCAAGTACATGGTCGAATGTTTACACAGATGGTGATATGCGACCATATATTTTCAGTAATATGGACTTCATAGGCAATCAGAGTCAAAATTAATTTGGGGTTATGAATTATTGAGAATAGATATGTCTTTAAGATAAGTTAAAAGGTTTTTGTTGTTAATTGGAGAGCTGATTATTTTTACAATCACAAAAAATGGGGTTCAGAGATCAAATTATTAGTTTTAAGAAAAGGGCTGGGTAAATCTTGGAGAGACAGGGGAGTCGTGAGTTAACCATCACCAGAGTCGGACGAACCTCCCAAAATTTTTTTGTTGAGAGACCCGGTAGCGTGTAGTGAACCAGAAGTAGTCTGGAAGTGTTGAGGACAGTTTTAATGAATTGAACGAACCTCGATAACGGGTTAAACACTGGGAGTGTTGTGAGGTGTTTAACGGCTTGTGCGGTGAAACGGTGATTGCGAGGTTTTGTGTTGAGTATCTCTCATGGGATTTCTTGGTGTGTGTACTCTTTAATTTAAACCATAATTAAACATTAAACGAAGATTAAGTAAAATGCAGACTTTAATTCAATCCTTATTCCTGTCATAAATAATCTAAGCAACCAATCGGCGGACATTTAGGGTTCCAAACTTGATCCGTTCGCAAGTTAGTAATGGTTATTATTATTAATAATATATATGAAATAATATTCTTTTGTTTACCCAGGATATAAATTACCAAAACAACACGTTTTTGAATAATTATAATATTACTAAGAAACGAATTGATTCTTGATAATTTTCAACTAAATGCGTTGTAATATAATTAACTAAAAAATGGAAATAGATATAGAATAAAAAATAGAAAACTTGTGTAATATAAAAAACAGCGCATAGTAAATTTAGTAATATATTTCTAATTTTAAATTTATTTCCTATCTAATCATAAATAAATATTTGACATGCTAAAATGCAAGCTGAATTCTTTTCTGCAAAATTGATAACATAATCTAAATCCAAGATCTGGTAAAATTCAAAAACGACAGACAGACAGGGCCGCCGATATAAGGTGCCATCTGAAACTTTTGTTACGGGCCTAATTTTAATGCAATTCTGGTTTTTCCTTCTCTTTACACTTCAGAAAATTCTAAACATTTCTTTTCATTTTGTTTATCGCAAAATTGACTAACATAAATTTTCCATTGTATATTTATTGTTTTAAAATTACATATTTTATCTTAAGTCTATAATTAACTTATGCGACAAAGTTGAAATTTTTTATTTTTCGTTCGGGATAAATTGTTTTCGTTTTTCGATAAACGCGTAAATTTATTTTTTGGTTGTTAAAAAGGAACAGTTGTGGAACGCGGATCGAATTATACGGAAATTATGTCAAAAAATGTTCAAAAGAATGATATAAACATAATAAATTTGTAAAAATAGTTCATATTTATAAGATATTTGAATAATTTGTAATGTTTTGCGTTTTAAAATAAAAATAGGTGTTCAAAAAGTCGTAAAAATTAGTACGCAGCGTGGAAATAGTGAAACAAAAGCTAGAATGTTGTTTCCTTTTAAGGTATGACAACAAAACAACCAGTTTATGTTGTTTTAAAAAGGTTAAAATCCCCTAAATAGTGTATTGTTGTCACCACAACAATACTGTCGTAAAAAAGTATCAAATTCATTGTTTTATAATCAACAGTGCTTTAAAATAAACACAGTTCATTTTAAAATAAGTGCTGCACTTATTTTTAGATATAATAGCATGTGTTTCATTTTTTTTATATCGTTATCTAGTCCTCAGGCCGGTTCCCAACAAATAAAACGCGCACAATGATAACATCCAGTGAGAACAAAATCAAAACTTAAAAACTAAACACTATCCACTGTTATTTTATACTTAAAAATAAAATAAAACACTTGTTTTATGTACCTGCGTTAGCTCGGGTTACAATTTGTTGTTTTTGTCCGTTGTTTAGACATTTTAAACATAAATTTTATTCACTTATGTATACTTGATCAAACAGAATTGAACTGACCGATCAAGAATCGCTTTTGACCACGAAGCTAACACACTACTACTCGTTTCCTGCGGTAAATAACCACACAGAGTTTTTATCAGCGCTGCTTACGCATAAAACTTACATCAAAAAATTTTAAAACAATATTTAGTTAATCTCTTGTCGATTGTTTGTGTTTGTATTATTATTTATTTAGTTTATCTTTCCTGATTAAATAACATTTGAAAGTTTTAAAAACATGCGCCTTTTGGGTAGTTATTTTTTTGCATTAGTTATTTCATTTCTATAATGTTGGCTATGAAAATTTGTTCGTTTTTCAATCAAACCAGACATTCTGGCAATGGTTTAAATCAAGGTTATTTACTACACTTGCGTATTACTGAAAAAGTAGCACTATTCAGAGCAAACATCCTCCCCGTTATTGTTTAATTTTCAGTCGAACAAGTGTTAGCACGTGTAGTTTTCAAATGTCAAAATGCCTGCTATCACAGTAAAAAACAATTTATTAGTTTATAAAGGCAGTAGTTATTTAAGACAAAGATTAATACAATCAACACTTAGTGGAAAATCAGTTAAAATAATAGAAATAAGAAATAATGAAGATGAACCTGGTTTAAGAGAATACGAAGTTAACCTAATACGTCTTTTAGATAAAATTACGAATGGTACAGTCGTAGAATTAAATGAAACTGGAACTACATTGTTTTATCAACCTGGTTTATTAAATGGTGGATGTTGTCATCATGATTGTTCGCTTCAGCGAGGGATAGGTAAAATATTGTGAACGAAATATAGTGTCATAACCTTATTATTGTGTTTTTTGTAGGATATTATTTAGAAGTACTACTTATGTTGGGTGTTTTTTGTAAAAATCCCTTAAATATAACCTTACGAGGAGTAACAAGCAATTCTTTAGATCCGTCAGTCGATCATTTAAAAGTAGCGGGACTAGCTACGTTAAGAAAATTTATTTTAGACGATGAAGGTTTAGACTTAAAAATTGTTAATAGAGGTACGTAAAGATAAATCAATAGTAAGTTTTATACCCTTGGGACTGGTACACCTAATATTTTTACCTACAAAATCATGAAATGTGTGAAAATTCCCAATATAATTTTATTTTGTTATAGGAATGCTTCCTTATGGTGGCGGTGAAGTTATTTTCAAATGTCCAGTCCGAAAGCAGTTACGTCCCATTCAATTTACCGATCCAGGAATGGTAAAACGTATCCGAGGAACATCATATGCTCTCCGAGTATCTCCAACGATGTCAAATCGCATGGTTGATACAGCAAAAGGCGTAATGTTAAAATTCCTCCCTGATGTTTTCATCAACACAGACCAATGTAGAGGAAAACAATCTGGCAAAAGTCCAGGTTTCGGCATTAATTTAATCGCTGAAACCACAAACGGTGTATTTTACTGTGCTGAACAGGTTTCAAATGTTACTTCCGAGGGACAAGAACCATCTGTTCCGGAAGAATTAGGTACAGCTGTAGCGCAAAGATTATTAAATGAAATTTATTTTGGTGGTTGTACAGATTCCGCATTACAAAGTTTAGCGGTTTTATTCATGGCTTTAGGGCCTAAAGATGTGAGTAAAATGATGATAGGTCCTTTATCGGAATCTACAGTTTCTTTTTTGCAACACTTACGAGAATTTTTCGGGGTTACTTTTAAATTAGAACATTTTACAAATGACGATGAAGAAAATGATATTCCAGGGGCCGATAAAGTTTTAATGACTTGCGTAGGAATTGGGTACACTAATTTAAATAGAAAAAATATTTAGAATTATTACGAATTGAAAACTAATACAATAAAGCTGTTTCGTGCGTCGTTGCGTTGCGATTTTTTATTGGTTAATATAAAATATCTTGGGTTGGCACAAATGTTATTACAGCGATGCAGAAAGTTGAACATTGTTGAACTTTTTGCAGCGATTAGAAAAGGAAATTGTGTTTTAAAAAGAAGCAGACTAACTTTTGATTGTAGTAGGACAAAGTTAGTAGAGTATACAGATTGTCTCGATCATGGCCAACATATACTATAAGTACTTTGTGATGGCGATTGGTCCTGTGGTGGCTACAGCTGATTTTTTTTTAATAATAAAAATGGATTTAAAACATGTTAAATTTTACATTTAAAAACTACTCATGAAGACATTAAATTTAGTTCAGAGTCTAAGTATGTCCTAATACTATAACTTGTACAGAGATAATAGGGTTGGATGAAACGTCAATGCGACTACGTTATTGTAATATAGTACCGGAGGTTAAGAAACAAAGCTATAATAATGTAATATTAATTTTATTTTTCTAAGATCGCAGCCTTAAATAATTTTATACACGATTGTAAAATATTATTTTTAACTTTATTTAAAAGAAAAATTAACATAAACTTAAAATCTAATCAGTTTATTTGCTTACAACCTAATCCGGCGCTCCAGTTGCAAATTCCTCCAACTGGATCAAAACTAAGTCCTCTAGGACAGGTATACTCCCATCCAATAACACCTTCACCGACACCTCCTTCATAGCACGATATAAACTTCCTGCAAGAGCCAGGATGTGGAAAATTACCTCTATCTAAACACTGAACAGCACCAGAAGGTAAAACCAAGACTTTACTATTCGGAGGAAGTTGACTTAGAACACCAGCATCATAGTAATCATACTCTGGAGGACTCTGTGAAGGTCGACTTATTAAAGTCAACCTCTCTGATCTCTGAGGAGTTGATAATTTTATAAACTCCTGAGGATTTATCGCTCTACCTGGTTCTCCAGATATAAAAGCTATTTGTGAGTTCGGAGATGGTGTAGAAGGCCCATGGGACACTCTAGTAAACTCCTGTGGACGTGGACCACGTGAAACAATCGCTATTGGTACACCCGCTGAAGATGGTGTCGATGAAACACCTGGAGAATTAGTTAATCTTTGAAATTCTTGTGGTCTTCTTGCTGAAAGAACACCTGGACCTGATAAAATAGCAATTTGAGCTGTTGGAGATGGTGTTGATGGTGAATTATTTATTCTGTTATAATCCTGGGAAGTTAATGGACGTCCTTGGGGTGGTAATACACCTGGACCACTTGAAATTAAAGCCAGTTGTACGTTCGCTGGAGATGCTGTCGAAGATATTATTCCCTGAGGTAGTGCGGTTACTCTTATTAATTCTGATGGTACAAAAGGTTTAGCTGATGCTGTTTCTACGTTTTGGGGACGTGAAATAAACGTCAAATGGCCTCTACCTGGAGAAGGTGTCGAAGAAACTGGTCTTTGAGAGGTAGTTTGGTATCTGCTGAACTCCTGGGGTGTTAAGGGACGTTGTTGGAGTGTTTCAACCCTTGGTGGTACTCTTATTGCCTTTAATTCACCTCTCGTTGGTGATGATGTCGATAAATCATAAACTTGTGAGATTCCTTTTTGTCTGGAAGGGAATCTTTGTTGCAAACGTGCTGATTCCAACCTAGTTGGTTGCCTTGAAACTAAAACTGTTTGTGTAGATGTTGACAGTTGTGGTGCTAAGGTGGTTGATATCCTGGTTGTTGAATATGGGGTTGTTGAACTTGGTTTAGGTCCTCGAGGAAGTGGTGCTGTTGCTAAACTTGAAAAAACCACGGCGATGTCACCCGCGTTGCTTAGGAGTTGATCATCGTATGGCCTGGAGGAAACGGTTGTTGTAGATGGAGTCGTTGATGGGCGTATGTACGGCTTCCTGGTGGCGAAACGGAAGCGGCTTCGGAGGGTTTGCTGAGTCACATTTTCTGAAACGAATAAAAGGTAAGACTGCAGATTTTTTTTTGCCCCCATACTAACTCCCAAAAGGGTTGGTAAAAAATCTGAAAAAATTCTGTTTTTGATGCGGTAAATTTTTCGAAAAATATTTAAAAAATAATAAGATGGTTGAAAAAAGATGATGCCCAAGGAAGTATTTATAAAGTAAATAAAATTCATTCAGCTGTTTTTGAGACTATGTGTTTAAATCTAGAAACACAAAGTTTCGCAAATAGATAACTTGCTTCTTCAGGTGCTAAACATACAATAAAAGAAATAATACAATATTCTGTATAGGCTATTCCTATTAGCTAGCTATTTAATTTTTAACATACCAAACGTCAAAGATGAAATAACCCAAGCAAGGTCCCTAATCGTGACAACCTAAAAGAACGAAATTCTCATTTAGTTCCGCCTAAACGTTTAGAATAGCCTATATTTATATCTGCCTTCACATAAAATAAAAAGTTAAAATCAACAGATCTGGTAGCGTATAACAATAAACATGCTTTTATAGACAAAAAACAAATGATTTTGTTTAATTGTTAGAATTGATATTAAAATAATATGCAAGAATTGCCCAAATATATCAACATAAATGCACAAAAAGCAACAAAAAGTTTGTTGCCAACTAAATCAAAACATAAATATGAAAAAGAATATGAAACCTTTAGACTATTCGCGTCTGAAACGAACGTTGGCGGCGCTGCGTACAACAGCTGATGGCGGACGAGAAGCGTATATGTCAGAAGTTTTTTCTTAATATTTATCTGTTCAAACAATATTTCGGCAAAAAAGCACTGTATTTAAGTCACTATATTTTTAAAATACTTCTTAATTCACATAAACTGCAGCACAATACGCTATAAATATTATCCAAATATACGCTTCTGTTTAATTTAGTAAATATCTCATACTAAATACCTATACGAAATTCTGAAATGTGTAAAAATAACCATTATTCAACTCAATTTTTTAATATAACATTAACAATTTAACTAATAGATTAATTTTAGGTAAACTAATTCATTACCGTAAAATTATAAGTTATTGCTATTATTATAAAATTAATAATTTCCTGCTACAAATCAAGTTTTTACTTTCTTTCAGCTTGTTAAGGAAATATCAGCAAAACCTACTTTTACACTGGATAAATGTGTTATTACATGTTACATAAAAGGTATAATTTGTCGGCTATTTTGTAGTTTGGCGGCTACTGATGCAACACTTCCCGATACTGTCCAATTTTATCGCACTCAGAAAGAAAATATTGATACAAGCAAATTTTAGGATAAACAATCAATTGCTATTGACTAAACCAGCGTTTTCCAAAGTATGTTCCGCGAAACACTAGCGGAAATCGAGTAAGTGTTAAAAATTGTCAAAATTAAGTGCATTTTGCACTAGCCTTATACCAAGCCTGTTGTATGTAGCAGACTACAGTTGTAAAATTATATCCCTGTAAAAGTATAAGTTCAACTTCTTCAGCACAAAATCTTTTAGCCAGTTTTATTATTGGTAATAAATTCTTTATAGTAAAACGCGGCAGTAGTGGCAATCAACGACAGAAATTTGACAGTTTCATTTAGCGGCGTCGCCACTAGACGTCACTACTTAACCTCAGATTTAATATTGCTTACGAAAATTTAACAAAATAGACCATATTAGTGTGTCGTCACATACATGTGCTGCCATCTGAGAGCTGAGTCCTTTTGAAGTTTAAAATACATGGGACATTACTTTTGTTACCTTAATTTTATAAATATTTTCAATTTTGGAGCAAAAAATATGTATTTTTGATAAATATATACTAATATATACAGACCAGACACTTTATATTATAGAATAATGATTTTATAAATATATAAATAAGGATTCGAAGATATATTTATAGGTTACGTTTTTAAATTATATGAAAATCGGAATATCTTTAGTATTTATTTAATTAACACTAAGTAATCATTAATATTTTGTTTTAGAATGCATATTGGTGTATTGTTTTGCTCCGAATTGTAACAATTACATCTACATTATTAATTGCAAATTTTTTCGTTTTTTGACAGATGAAAATTAAAAACAATAATGGAAAATTAAAAACAACATATTATTCCTTTAAACCATTTAGATATGGTACACACACTTATTGCTATGTTACTTGCCTTAATAACGATTATTTACGTAAATTTTTCAAAATTAACCTACAAAATAATATTGTTCTGCAAAAATAATGACATATTAAATTATAATGTATAAAATAAGAATTTTAATAAATAAATATTGACTTGTAGTTTTGATGTGAAGCACTCTCTTACTTTGAAAACTTAATTTATATTTCCAAAATACAATTTAACAAAAAAACAACATGCTAAATTCAAATAAAAGGAATCCAACCGCGAGACGGCAGCACAGAATCTCATTTTGTGACGTAGTTACTAATATGGTCTATTTGAGCAATCCGAACTAATCTTGTGGCGTTACTAGATCAATCTGAGCAATCTTGTGGATTAAATGCCTATTATCTCTGCTCAAATTTTAAATAAATTAATTAATTATTAAGGTATTTATGATTGATACGATCAAATTTTGGATATCAAAATTTTTAATTAAAATCATAAAATCTGATAATCAATTTTAATATTAATCGAAAGTTTCAAAATATTGAATAAATTACGAAAATATGAAAAGTATTTGCTTAAAACCGTGAAAATTGACGGAGAAGATAATTAGTATAATTTTTTAATTTAATTACAATCGAAATTGAGAAATTCTACGTAATTTTATAGCATTGAACTTTGTAATTTTGCAATAGTATTCATTGTAAGTATTTTTTTATAATTGTCGTTGATTAATTTAAGTTCTTAATTAATATAAATCTTGCTTCGCGTCCTTTAAAAACAAAATATCGATAGACAAAAACAAACTAAAGTTTTTTTTTACCATTTATCAACTTCGGTTTTAGAATATAGACAATAAAGAACATAAGGGACGAGAACCTGTTGATTCATTTATCATTTAAAAAAGAAACTGATAATGATCGATGTTTTAAATGGTTTCAGTTTCATTTAAGATGTATGTAATTTCACAATTGTAAGAAAAATTATGAACAAAAACAACAAATTATAAAATACAATTCAATTTGGATCATGGTGTTGCAATCGGAATGACAAACAAAGAAACTGGTACAAATTTTACGCAAGATCTCTTAGATTCCGCAGAAATTGAAAAATAATGAAACAATTAAATAATTAACTAAATCCCACAATTACGCAAATTTGGAAAACAATCAAAATTAGATTTAGAATACTTACTAAATAACTTAATTTTGTTGAAAGTAATGTTAGATGTATTTTTAATTGTTTAAATTAATTTATTTGCGACGAAAATCAGTCACTCCGCAATATTTAAAAATTGTTATTAAAATTTTGTTTTATATTTTAATTGTATTTATAAAACAAATTAACGATAAATTTATTACATTTGTGTACATATATTTTATACAGTTTTTGTTTGATTGCTAACTTCTTTATAAGAGATACGAAGGCGGTTAAATTAGGAAAGATGAAGTAAATATGTTACTTTGCAAATAAGTATATTAAATTGGAAACGTAATTATTGACATAAATATATTGAAACATATTGGCCATAAATGTATTTTTTTAGTTTTTGGCATAGAAAATGTATTTTCCCTTAATTAATTATTAGGACACTATGGGTCTCCCCAGAGTATTAAAAACCCAGTATCAAAAAAGTTTTAACCGTGTTTTTTGCGGACCGGTTAAATTCCATCACGGATAAGTCTTCTTTTTAAAATAAATAATTTTAACTTTAATTAAATATTATGTGTATATCGCATCTTTAAAATTGTGAATATGACTGTGGTACAATTGTCCAAACAAGTAACTGTCTTGAAATGTATCTACAAATCAAATTAAAATTTTTTGCTAATTGGGAAAACCTTTGAAGGGATAAATTTTTAAAGAGATAGATTAATAATTTTCGTATCATTATTTGAATTATTATCGTTGGCGATTGAATATATATAGGCTATTCCAAACCTTTAAGCGGAACTAGATTTTGAAATCTAGTAATTTTTATCTATTAAATCGGACTTTAGGTCAGTTTGTTCAAGCTTTGCAAGTCTTCATTAAAAAGAAATATATTGATAAATGGATTAATTTTTTTTCAGTGCCAGAAACGTATTTCTCACTATTATCATTGTGTTATTTGATTTATAAGTATTTCATTACGTTATTTCATTACTTTCAAAAAGTTGTTGTCTATTACAGGGGTTCTTCAACTTATGTAGTCCGAGGACCCCCTCTTGAACAACATTTTTTTTGCGGACCCCATTCCTACCCTAGGCATTTTACGTAGTTCTTGAGACTTAATTTCTGGCTCAGTAATCTCATAGGCACTACGTTATAATAGATATTGGTAAAAATGTATCGCTGCTTATTTTAATAAATGGTCTTGCGCATTTATAGAGATGAACATTTTTATTAGCATATAGAATAAAAAACATAAAATGAATAAAAATAGTAGTAAAAAGAATTAGAAATGTTACAAATTATAATACGTTAAACTCATACAAAGATTTCTTGGTCAAAATAGATCTTATTATAATATGTTTTCTGTAAATAATTTGCAGTTGAATAAAAATTATTAATCTTTTACTAATTATTGTTTAGTTATGTCAATAACTAGTTAGGTAACAACAAATATAGTCGGATTTCTGATAAGTGACTGTTCGTTGCTACAAGTATCGATATTCAATACTTTCTCTGTCTGTATCATTATAATTATTTGCATATCCATAGTAACGTATAGTGACCCAAATTGACAACTAACCTTCAAAATTATTTGAATAAAAAACAAAACATTAGAAAGAAACGGCATGATTCGTGGATATCTTTACTAATTACAGCGCGAAAATAAATTTACAGCAGTACTCAAACAAACAAAATTATTAATTTTAAGGCAATAATTATAAATAAAGAAAAATGTATACTCATACGTAAATTTTGGATTATAATTTTTTGTTTATTCCAGCAGATTTAAAATTTTAAAGTTTGTGAATTTAATAATTGGCTGCAAGCCATATTTTAATTAATATTTATTACCAGACACTGACTGTTAAGACCAATAATTTAAAACAAATTAAAATCGCTGAAAAATGGTAACTATATTATTATATGAATACACTACTTGATACATACATGTAACAGTCACCTATCAGCAACCCGACTATACAAAAAGTCCTGACCATATAGGATTTTTATTAAATGAGTTATTTGAATAAAAGCGAAAAGTTGGGGGATGTAAAGTTAATGTCAAAATTGTTTCGCGGACACCTGGTAATGGCTGACCCCCAGGGGTCCGCGGACCACAGTTTAAGAACCGCTGATCTATTAGATTAGCTTCGATTTTGCCATCTTGGTGCTGCAGCCTTAAAAAGGTTTACCTATAGTTTTTCTAAATGTTGGTTAAAGAGTTGTACAGCTCAAAATTCTACCGTACAGACAGACAGACACATGAGTAACGTTATAAAAGTTTTTTGGTCATACCTACAATATTCTAAAAAAGTAAAAACGCGGTATATTACATTTTAATAAAAAGTGTTCTGGTATGAAGATATTAAAACCATTTTTTTAATAGTTTTTCTAAAGTGAAATCTAAATATTGTTTGTTAATTTTTTGAGAAGATTACTTATAAACCTGGTCCTAGTAAATTGTTTCTGCAAACGTGTTTATACTTTTGAAGATTTTAATTTCACATTGGAAATCGAAAGTGGGGATTGTGACATTACCTTGCGGTGTGGCAGTAGAACTCAGTTCTGTTTTAGGTGTGGTGGAAGGTATTCGTCTTAGTGGTATCCTCGTGATTGGTCTCAAAGCTGGAGAAGGCGTTGGTGTTGATATTAAAGCCTGTTTTGTGATGTTTAGCGTCGGTTGACGTCGAAGTTGGATAGGACGTCGCAGGAAAAGTGGACGAGATGGCTGAAAAATATAAATTTAAGTGTTGTGATGTTTAAAATCAGTTAACTTACAGGTTTTAAGGATAATATAAACAGAAAAATTGTCAAATTTAACAGACAGTTTGGTAAACCTGCCCTCGGAATAGTTTTTATGGGGTAATGTGAATCCTAAACCAGCGGTTCTTAACCAGGGGGTCCCGAAAAGACCTTAGGGGGTCCCGAAATTAAAAGAAAAAAATTAATGTTTACCAGTTTTTGCTTTTAAAATTACAATAAACTTAATTATCAAACAATAAATTATTAAGAACATTTAAAATGTTATTTTAAATTTTTTTTGGGAGATCCAGAATATATTTTTGGCTAGTTGGTGTTCCGAAAAGGTAAAGAACCGCTGTCCTACACAGTGATTCACTTTAAAATTACTATCTTCGGTTGTTATTAAAAAGATTGTTATTTTCTTTAATAAAATAAATTGTATGCTAAAGTGAATTAAAACGTGCAAACAGTGCAATAGTGGAATTTCAGGGCGGTATTGTGCAGGGTTACTGAAAATTGGGCTGGCTCTTCGTAGAGAGATGGTTGAGGGCTCTACAATGTGATAAGAAGTAGATGTGCAATGTCAGAAAACGGTTCAAAAAGTAACTTTGTAAAATTTTGATTTTTATTGAATTATATTAAACATACATGTGGTTGGTTTCGCCTGAGTGGCTAGTTATCCAAATACAAAAATTCGCGTGATGGTAAGAGGCTGTAAAGGAGCAATCAGTGGCGGCGCTAGCTCTTAAAATCTAGGGAGGGTGGGGGCAAAAAAATTTGGGGCCTGGAAATATTTTTTTACAAGTAATGACCTAAAAAAAAGGTCCTCACTTCTAAAATATATTTTTCTCCAACCAATTCTGGGGGGGGGTCAGAGCAATTTGGGAGGGGGCGCTAGTGCCGCCACTAGGACACAAATGGTTTCTAACAAGCGTTAGTGCGCGTCTATCTGGCTCGAAATTACTCTTCGTAGAGAGGTTGAGGGGTCCGCCCCCCCCCCCCAAAATTGCGCTGGCCCCCGAGTTGCCCCCCCCCAGAATTGCTTGGAGAAATATGTATTTTAGAAGTGATGACCTTTTTTTGTTAGGTCATCAATGATATCAAATATTTCCTGGCCCCCCCAAATTTTACTCAAAATTTCCTGCCCCCCCATATTTTAAGTGCTAGCGCCGCCACTGCTTTGTTGTGTGGTGAGAAGTAGATGTACAACGTCAAGGTACGGTTCAGGCAAAGTAATTTTGTAAATTTTGTACTTTTATGTACATTATATTAAAAATACTACGAGTGATTTCGTCTGGGCTAGTTACGATTAAATTTAAAAATTCGCGTAGTGGTAAAATACTGTAAAGGGCCATATATGGTCTCTAGCAAACGTTAAAATACGTAAAAAAAATTATATCTCTTTTTTTAAATATTTTTATTTTGTTAGAAAAAAGTTTTCGTATTAGGAAATTTTTGAGTAAAATTTGGGGGGTCAGTAAATTTTCGAGTAAAATGGGGGGGGGGGCAGGAAATATTTGATGACCTAAAAAAGAAGGTCCTCAATTCTAAAATACATTTTTCGCCAAGCAATGGGGGGGCCAGAACAATTTTGGGGCGGCCAGAGCAATTTTAGGGGGGCCAGAGCAATTTTGGGGGGGGGGCGGTCTCCCCGCTAGCGTCACCACTCAGTAAATTTACTTTGTATAAAAATTAGTTAACTGATTTTAAACATTATTTTTTGTATTTTTGAATATTATTTTGTAAAAATTATAAATATTTGTGCTTTGTGTTATTATTTATAATTAAAAATACCTTCTCCCATCCAAAAATCCTAAATATTCGATGTTATGTACACTATATACAACAGGTAAAAAACATGTTTTCTAATTTTAGCACACCTGTTTCTAGATTATTTTTTTTGTATCAGGTGTCATTTACAGGTTGTCGTAACCTGGTTTTATATAATAACTGGTTTTGAGTTACGAAAAAAATTATTAAGTAAAGATACTTAAATATATTTAGCACGTAAAAATTATTTCTCAACTGTACAAAAAAAATGAGGTATTAAAAACCTTTAAGAATGTTTCTGTTTTATTTGTCTAAAGTTATTTAATTTTCTGGGTTACTGTAATTGTAGCCCATCTTATTTAAGAGTTGCAATAAGGCTGCATTATACTCACAGCAGCCCGGATCTGTTAGTATAAGGTTATAAAAATAGAATATACGCCTGTGTGTACATGTCCTTGGAAATAAGTTTGATAACTAAATGTTTCTGTCAAGTATTACATAACGCTCAGGAATTAATGATCGCACTGTATAATATATTTGTGCAACTGTAAAGTAGTGTTATTTGTTTATTTAATTTTATTTGTCTTTAATTCGTCGGTTTTTTCAGATGGCTGGCAAAACCACAATAAGTTATTTTAGCTTCATATTTAATTTTGAAAACAAAATAATCTGAACGATTTAATTCAGGTGAATAAGGTGGGTGATAAAGTGTGTTATTATTATTATTTATTTTTTTTGCAAAATTCGACACTGTTTTTCTCTCTGGTATTCTTTTTGCGTTAACTGCTGACAGTACCCAAATAGAGTAATATATTAGTGTTGAATTAGAGGGGGGGGGGCACTGAAGGGCTGCAACCAGGGCCTTCTATTGAAATATAAATGTATTTTTACATATTTCAAGTTTTACTAAACAAAAATAAATAAAGGAGAAAAATCATGAAATTAATTCTAGTAAGGTTAAGGTTAGATTAGGTTTTTGTAGACACAGTGGCGTAGCGATGGGGGGCAGGGGGGACAAATGTCCTGGGCGCTGGCATTCAGGGGGCGCCGAAATAAGAACGATAAGTTGATTTTCAGTCGGAGTTTGATGCTAGGAGGGCGCCAAGATTAAAGTAATGACCTTATTTTTTTTTGTCTTCACTTGAAATTTAGAAGTGATGACCTTTTTTTTTGTCTTCACTTCAAATTTAGGAGTGAGGACCTTTTTTTTAGGTCTTCTCTTGAAATTTTGAATCCTGGTTATTTTCAATTAGGGGGGCTGATTTACCCGGTTGTCCCCGGGCGTAGAAATACCACGCTACGCCATTGACCGAACATTTTAATACCTAATGGATGCGTTTTGAGACCAGACTAAGAAATCCGTCAACGAAATTGGTAATGGTTTGGTTATAGTTATTAGCTCTGTTCGTAGAGCCATTTCTAATGGTTTATTATCGTCAGACTCAAGCGTAGAGTTATTTGAACGCACTTATACGAACTTTGTGTTTGCGTCTGGCGATAATCCGTTAGAAACGGTTCTACAAACAGACCTATTGGAAATGGATCGGACATTGGACGAAGAAATAACAAAGGAACCCTTGAGTGGAATTCACAAGCAGTGCTAAATCCAAGGAGGTACCCGGGAGGAATTTTCTCCCGGGTGGCAAAAATTATCCACCAGATAATTTTTGTTTAGCTATAATATCTGCCTAATCTGCTTCTACCTTGGGTCATGTCGTCCCCCTGGACTCATATAGTCCACTAGGCTTATGTGCCCCCCCCCCCAGTTTGGTTTCAATGCTGTTCACAAGGAAGTCTATCTAAGATAATTTGTAAACGTTCTGCTTTGAAGGAGGCTAAGCAAACCTGTAAGACATTTTCAGAAATAAAGCTGCTTGTCACGAACAACAGATGGAAACACTTTGTATATTCGGGGAGGATTTACTTGACCGACGCCCGTCAGAGAAAGGATGTGGTTCAATCTGAAGGTCATTAAAATAAGGCGATGGTGAGAAAAAAGATATTGTCTTGTTTTACTGGCTCTAGTTACAGCTGTAATAAAAGCATTGCTTGTACAGAAACACGTTTATTTGAATATATTCAAATATAACAAACGAAGATAAAAACTATGAACGTACGTTGGGTATGAGAAGCTCACAGTCATCATTGAATTTTACATAGAACTGTGTGAAATAGATATACATATATTTGTTTATTGATTCTCTGTCGATTACAGGGTTTGTAAAGTTTCGTATACTATAGAGGCCCTATGCTTCACTGAGGAGTAACAGGAACACATAGAGTACAGGGCTCTTTATATATCACACTTTTATTCATAAGTAAAATATCCTTTCCTATTAAGCGATTATAATTAAAACTGTAATCATTGGCAGCTTATTGTCCAGTTTTTTAAAACCTATAATTATTTTAATTTTTTGCGTCATCCAAGATTCTCTGGCACTCCTTTGACCTTGACATTTAAGGAGGATACTCTCTCTTTTGAGTCATTTAAGCGACATTAATGCCATCTTTTGTACTTTAAACTAACAGCTGTGTGTCTAGTACCGGTATTAAAACGAGGAAATATTCACTTTCGTTAAAGATCTCGGGTGTTGTTAGTGAAAGTCGATTGCTTCCAGCGATATAGATTTGCATTTGGCCTCGGATGTGTTTTGATTCATAAGTTGGTAATTTGTAGCGTTTGAAATCCGTTACGAATACTGAAGATGAGTCAGAATAGGAAATTTTCTCTTCAAGGTTTCATATTTGGACAAAATGACCATGATTATTGTTTTTTACGACTAAAAGTGTTTAAGTACACACAATTTTAAATACATCTACCGAAAGGATCATCATTTTAGAACAGAAACGGGCGTCTACACGTTTTATTGTGTTACAAACGCGTCGATCGCCGATACGCTGAAATTTTCCCCGATCAAATTTTACAAAAAAAAAAAAAAAATGAATTTGCGTCATATTGTTTTTATACACTAATTTTAGGGTGGGAAGTCTAAAAAAATATTTAAAAAATTCCCCTTTGACTAGTTTTCAAGTTAAATTCAAGTCAGTTTTTTTGAATTTACTCAAAAACGGTAATTCTTAACTTGTAATGGAGGTTATTTTTGAGATCTACGGCTCAAAATAGATAGATATATACAGCACCGTAGCAATGGGGTGGCGTCGGGGCATTTGCCTGGGGCGCTAGGTTTGGTAAGGGCGCGGGGTCTCTTGAGGGGCGCCATTGCGGGTGAAAACCCTTTTTTTGCTCTTCACTTGAATTTGGGAGGTGAGGACCTTTTCTTTGCTCTTCTTTCACTTGAATTTGGGAGATGAGAACCTTTTTTTTGCTCTTCAATTGAATTTGGGAGGCAAGGACCTCTTTTTTGCTCTTCAGTTGAATTTGGGAGGTGAGGACTTTTTTTGTTTGCTCTTCATTTGAATTTGGGTGGTTAGGACCTTTTTTTTGCTCTTCATTTGCCAAGGGCGCCAAAAACATTGCTACGGCTGTGGATATATAAATTTTGAACTAAATCTGAGACACGAAAAAAACATGAATATTTTAAAAAATCCTAACTTAAGAACAATTAAATGGAGGGAACAAAATGTTGCCTAAGGCCCTTTAGGTCATCAGAATTCTAAAAATTCCAACCGAAGGTCTCTATCTAGTATAGTTTTTAAGATACGGTCACGCAAATATAATTTTTTTTTGTAAAATTCGCCAATTTCAAAACAATATAAATCAAAAATGGACAAGGCTCGTAAGGCCCCAATTTTGTTACAAGGTAAAACAAGAATGAAAATTCCAAAAAATCAAACCGCAGGTCTCTATCTCTTACCGTTTTTGAGATATGATTTTTTTCAAAGAGTACATTTTGGAATTTTATTTGTGAAGAGTTTTAAATAAAGTCCCATATAAAAATTTCAGCTATACTATTTATTTTTCCCATTTTTTTTTCTAGACAAATCAAGGCGTGAGGATTCCAAAAATTTAAACCGCAGGATTCTATCTTTTACCGTTTTCGAGATATATTTTTTTTTCAAAGAGTGCATTTTGGAATTTTATTTGTGAACAGTGTTATATAAAATCCCATATTAAAATTTCAGCTGAACCATTTATTTTCCCAATTTTTTTTCTAGACAAATCAAGGCACGAGGATTCCAAAAATTTAAACCGCAGGATTCTCTCTTACCGTTTTCGAGATATGATTTTTTTTAAAGGGTAAAATATTTGAATTTTATTTTTCAACAGTTTTAAATAAGGTACCCATAAAAAATTACAGCTGTACCATTTATTTTCTCATTTTTTTTTTTAGATAAAATAAGGTATGAGGATTGCAAAAATTCAAACCGCAGGTGTTTATCTCTTATGGTTTTCGAGTTATGGTTTTTCAAATGTTTAAAACGGGCGGTTCCACTTAAATATCCCGCTTGTTTCAGTACTGGAGCTGTAAACCCATTTTAAAAATTAAACCCTGTTTTAAATGAGTTTTAATTAAATCTAGATCTCAGTTTTTATATTACATTATTATTTTTTTGATAATTTACTGCTCTACATACTATAAGTGCTACCAAAAATTTACTAAAATTCTTCAAATTTTTGTGAAATATTTCGTCGTCAGTTTTGAAATATTTTGCAATCTAAAGACCTCTGTAAATCAATTAGGAAAAATTGACCAATTTATTATTGGTAAATTAGGTTGAGTAATATTAGGAAATTGAATGGCGTGTCTACAATGCCAAATAATTGTCATGCGACCATATCCTGCGACAATGTCATTAGACAAATACCTGTTTACATCGTGGTTACTACCTCACCCAGACATTTTTCTTGGGGGTCAGAAACTAAATTTTTTTCTTACGAGGCTGAGAAGTCAAATTTCTTTCTGCGAGGGGGTCTTATATTTAATTACAAGACAAATGTGTCTCTTAAAAACGTCTTTTTGAGTACTTGGGAGGAAGCTCTAGACCATCGTTTCCCAACCTTTTTTCATGGCGGACCGGAAAGCGACTTAGAAAAAATTCGCGGACCGGCATGTTTAGAAAGTAATGTGTATCGCAAAAATTTTATATTTTTTATTGCACTGATACAAACACAAAAAATTGATGTGAAGTGTGAATTTCCACACATTGCAGGGTTTCGCAGGTATTTAGTAAGTGATTATTTGGGATGCCAAAACAAATTTTATGTTAAAATATTTTTTTTGTTAATTTTAATTCGAATGCCTAATACCATTATTTAGGTTTCTAAATATGTGCAGTATTTTTTTTATATAGCAAGGTTTATTAAGATTTTGCGCCTATGGCTTCCATTGGTTGTTTTAAGTCATAACTCCGCCCTTCTGATTTCGTGTATTCAATTTCAACAATTTCCAGTGGTTATTAAATTTACGCTTTTAAAATTTACTCAAATATAACTAGAATTTTGAAAAAATAATTTAAACAAAATAAAAATGCAAAAAAAAATCATAATAAAATTGTCTCGAGACCGGTAGCGAACCCTAGTTTGCAAATTAGAAGGCGAGAATGCTAACCATTACACCACGAAAGCATGCTGGTTTACTGTGTTACATAAGTTATTAAACATTTTACATGGTCAAGCATGAAACACTGAACAAAAATTCCTGTTGTACTATTCCGGTTCACACAAATGTACATTACTTAAAATTTTTTCAGATTTTTAGTTTAAACCATCATTTTGCACAATTTTGGCAAAAATCGCGTCAAAATAATTTATTTTGCAAAAATAAAATTTTGATCGTTAATCCACGTACTAAGGGCTTTCATTTGATACCCTACTCGGAATTTAAAAAAAAAAATTTTTCGATGATATCTGCTCATCGAAAAAAAAATTTTTGTTTGTTTATATTTTTAGGGGGATATGTTTTTTAGATATTTTAGTATTTTTCCTATGTGTGGGTCAAAGAGTTGTATAAGCATGCCAAATTTCAACTCTCAAGGTTTAGCCGTTTGGCTACAATTCTTACCGAACAGACAGATGGCAAAATGACGGTATAAGAGTTTTTTGGTCACACCTACAAAACCCCAAAAAAAAACAAGAAATAAAAAAATCACATATAATTAATGAAAAAAACTTGAAACTACTAAAATATTTGTCACATGACACTGTTTCCTTGATGTAGACACTGCATAACAAAAATTACGTGCTATTATTTGAATTACATGAAGAGGTCTTATAGATTTGTTAAGCTGCATACGTAACGAATAAATGGATCGACATAAAACAAATATTCGTCTGTGTTTGTTTATGTTCGTTAGGTATGCATAGCTTTACTTAAGGTGCATTCATGCAGGTTTTAGGGAAAAAGTGCAAAGATGTTATATACAAAACATACTGTATTCAAAAAATTAATATACAAATAAAAGAATAATAAAAAAAAGTTAAAAAATACAACCATTAGACGATATCGCCGAACCTAAAATTAAAAAATAATTAACATAATCTGTACAGGTAATCAGGTAATTCAAATTCAGTCTAGGAATTACCTATTTTGGTAAAGGATTACATTAAGCTATAGAAACACTAATTGGTGCTATCCTAATTTCTGAACTATTTCGCGGCACTTCGATAACTTCTGCTTTTGTTGTTACAACTTCTTTATCCCCTATAATTGGGGAGTATTGAGGTCCAGTTGTCCCCAAAATACGGATTCGTACCCTCCCATTAGCACTTTCCAATAAATCTTGATCATCAACATTATTTTGTTTTTCGTTCTTCACTGTCGTTGTTTGTGTAGTTATTTCTACAGTTTTAGATCCTGCTGTATCTATTATAGGTGCTGCTCCTTGTTTTGGTACTGCTGAAGCTATTGGATCAGCTCTATGCGAATAATCAACCACATTACTACGACTAAATATCTCAAACTTTCTGTCTGCTTCTATAATCTCTAAAGTATTGTTTAATATATTTAGTTTTGTTTCATTATCTGTTGGTATTGTACTTGATTCTTGTTTGATGTTTTCGTAGTTTACATTACTTTTTTGACTACTAAATATTTTACGGCCACTCAATATATCTTCTAGGGTTGCTGCGTTGTTTGTATCACTACCATCAACAACATTAATGACTGTTAGTCGGTTTATTGCTCCTAATCTTGCTACTTTAGGATTTAAGACTTGGACTCTGTTTTGTTGGACACCTTTATGATTTTCTCCTAATGATACTTCAACTATTCTATTCACTTCTATAATTCTTTCGAGTTTGTTGTCAGATCTTGTTGCTTCTGTTGTTGTTGGAATGTCTGTTGTTTCCATATCTGTTGATGGTTCAATTTCAGCAAATACATGGTGAAGAGTTGATTGTTGTTGAGGTTCTGTACTTGGATTTTCTTCTGTTGTTGTCAAGAATTTAAGGATGGATAGTGTAGATGTTTCAGCTGTTGTTGCTATTTCTGGAACAACAAATGATTCTTCTGTTGGTTTATGAGGTACGTTCATTTTTCTAGGGTTGCTGAATAGTTGTTTGTTCCTAGCATTTAGCAGTTCTTGGTTTGAGACAGTTGTTGTACTAGGAGTTGTTGAGTAAATAGGTTTATTGGCGAATTTTCTGGTGTAGTTTCTTTGAGGGATTTTACCAGGGACAGGTTGGTTAACCTGTCTTGTATCTTCCGGTTTATTTTCATGTACTTCGTTTACAGGTACATCTGATTCAAATTCGGAATCTGTATCTAATTCTTCATCTTGTTCTACATCCCCTTCATCAATATCTTCATCTATTTCTTCATCTTCTACTTTGGGGAATTCTAGTTTTCTTCCCTGAGGTACGAATTTTCTGAATGGTACCCGATTTTCAGTGGACGGAGTTGTTTCAGGGGATGGTGTTCTTGGTTGATTTTCTCTTGGTTTAAAAGAGAATCTTGGTCTTTCAGCAGCTGGACGTGTTGGGATGAATTTACGTAGTTTAACCTCCTCGGTTGTTGAGGATACTTCTGTTTCACGGTTTGTATTGAATCTTAGTTTAGGACGTTCGTTTGGTTTGAATCGGATGGGTTTGTATGTTGTTGTTGTGCTTCTAAATAGTGTTGATTCTGTTGATGGTATTGTTTCTGGTGAAATAGATGGTTCTGTAGAAGATTCAGAGGTTACATTGGAGGTAGAACTAGATTCTATTTCAGTTATAGCACTTTCTTCTGTGGTCACAGTTTCAACTGTGGGAACTTCAGTAAAACTTTCTGTTGTTTCAGTAGGTTCTTTTTCACTGGTAGAAATAGATATAGTAGAAGATTCAGGAGCAGTAGACAAAGATGCGGAAACAGGCAAAGTTTCCTGAGTAATCTTTTCAGTAGTTTCAGTTACAATTGATTGTGTGACACTTTCTGATTCTACAGTTGTGTCTTGGACTTCGGTTTTTATTTCTTTCTCAGTGCTTACCTCTTCTTGTGTGGTCTCCTCTACCATTTCAGTAGAGGGTTGAAGAGTGGTTTCTTCCTGAGCAGTTGTTTCGCTGTCTGGCGAAGAAAGAACAGTTGTTACCTCCTCAACTTTGTCTTGCAAAGTTGTGGCTATTTCTTCCTTCAAAGCTATTTCTGGGGTGTTTAGTGGTGTTGTTACACTTTCTGTGGATGTTGTTGTAGCTTCTGTTGTTGAAGTAGTACTAGTTGTTGATATTGTAGTTTCTGCTGTTGTTGTTGTTGGTGTGGTTGTTGATGTTGTTGTTCTGAAATTGAATTTTCTGCGATATACAGCAGGAGATGGAGATGTTATTCTTGTGTCTGGAGTTGTTGGAGTTCTACCTCTTGGTCTATAAGCAGGACGAGGTCTACCGATTAAAGAAGGAGCAGTACTCCTTGGTTTCGATGTTGTGGTAGTGGTTGTTGTAATATCTTCCTCTGTTGTCGTAATATCTTCCTCTGTTGTCGTAATTTCATCTGTAACTTCCTCGGTTTCTTCTTCAACAGTAGTATCAGGTTCTGTTATGAAATTAGATTCTGACGTTGTAATTTCTCCTTCCTCTTCATTGTTTTCCGTTGTTGCTGGCCTCAATCGAAGTCTTATTATTTTTCTGGTCCTATTTTGGGGTGTATCTACCGGGGTACCTTCTTGGTTTTGTTTTATACGAATTGCTCTGAATTTTTCATCTGAATTTTCATTCGACTTACCTGCTAAAAATCGTGGACGTGGTACTAGTTTACCTTCATTAGTAGTTTCATCGATTGGCCTAAACCTTGGACGTATTCCTAACTCACTTGTTTGGAATTTATATCTGCCTTTTACACTCGCAGTTATACTTTCGTCTTCATCAGAGACATCTATAGGTCTAAATCTTGAAGCTATACTAAGATTTTCCGTTGTAGTGTCGTCTGATTTAGTTGTTCCTGGTCTAAAAGAACCTCTAGGTAATATAGGTCTCCTTATAACTTCTTCTGATATTTCGTCATTTAGTTTAGGTCTATAAATCCTTATTTTGGTTTCCTCATCATCGTCCTCTTGTTCTGATTCAAGTGGTGACAATCTAGTTCTTACAGACACATTTTCTTCCTCTTCTTTAAATGCACCAGGACGTATTTTACGTATTATTTTTCTTCTCCTCTTCCCATTTTCTTGTACTCCATTTATACCAATTCTTGTACCATCACTTATGTTTGTTTCTGACAATTTAATCTCCTCATCTTCCTTTGTGATTGGTCTTATTCTTTTGATTAAACCATAATTTGATTCTGAAATTTCATCATCGCTTATTGGTAAAGCTGTTGTTGGACGGATGCGTTTTATTATTTTCCGAGATCTAGATACAAGCTGGCCTTCTGTGGTGCTTTCTGGTGGTGTTATTTTGTACTCTGTGTCAGTGTTTGAACCAGTACTGTCTTCAACTGGGGTGTCTGTTACATCGTTTTCTTTTTCTGTTGGTTTTGTTCGGACTATGTTTGTGTATTGACGGGTTGTTTCGTCTTTAAGACGAAGAGTTGTTTCCTCGTTAGGAAGGAGAGTTGTTTCGTCTTCTAGTTCTGTGGTTTCTGTTTCCTCTGTTGATTCCTCTATTGATTCTACTTTGATTGGGATTGAAAATGAACTAGATTCCACAGTTCGTGCGGTTGTTCTGGAAAAGGATCTTATTGGTTTTAAAGATGTTAATTCTATAAACTCTGGTGTAGTTGCTTTAGTTGTTGTGCTGAAAGGACGAATTACAACTGGAGCTAATTTATCTTCTTTTTCTGTTGTAGGGCGCGTTAGCCTTCTAGCATTTCTAGAAACGTCTAAGGATGCCAGTAGATTTTTTCTAGCATTAGGGATTGTACGAGATCCTGTTCTTAATTCAGGTTGGGGTTTTTCTGTGGTTGTTGTTGTAGTTGTTGGTCGTCTTCTTATGTGTTTTCTTGTTCCGTCCTTGTTTCCAAAAGCTATATCAGCTGATGTTAAAGAACTTAAATCTGCCAAAGCAGTTGGTCTATAAGCTCGATTTACCTGTTCCTCTTCATCGATGCTGGAATATTCTTCTGTGTCTATTGGGGAAGAAGTGGGACGTGTTCTTTGGACTTTAAATCTTGAGTTTCCTCGGTTTCCTACCACAGGTCTTACACTCACCTTACGTGTAGATGGAGCTTCTGTAGTTGTTGTTGTTTGTGGTATTAGTTTTGTTGGTCTTGGTCGAGCTACAAATGGTCTTGGTTTGAATAACTGAGGTGTTGTTTTTTCGGTGGAAGCAGTTGTTTCTGGGGTTGGTGTACTGATGATGCCTTCGATTGAGGGGAGTTGAACAGCTACTGCTAGGCTCTCTTTCTCTGGGATGGCGCTGGTTGACTCGATCTGTTCTTCTGTTGTTTGGGTCTGGATCAGTTCTTCAGGGGTTTCATCGTTTTGAGGTTCTTCTGTTGATGGACGACGCCTTATTATTGTGGTATACCTGAAACAAAATTGACATTTTGTCTGTTTCGCTTTTATATATTGTAGATTTTGTCTATTTCTATTTTATATAAAACAATAAGTTGATGATAGAGTTAAGTTGCGTTAAGAGCTCTTAAATTAGTCGACTATAGGCTATGACTTGTGCACTGTTGATTGTCACTACAAGTTTGTCAGATGGTAACGCGAGCAATCGTTCAGAGCTCTAATTTTAATACGTTATACGCTGTCGATTGCCGATAGTTTTCCAAACTTATAGTTAGTGAGTTGTTTTAATGAGACAGACGTATAAACATATTGGCTGTCTCAGTCTAGATCGGAGAGAATTTTTACATTGTATGCTTTTATTCAACCTAACAAAATGTCATCTCGCCGATTATAACAAATCTCGCCCAAAATTACAAAGTGGAACAATAAATATGATCAATTTAGGTAATTAGGTTAGGTTTAGTTAGTCAAAATCTAGGACAGTAGATTTAGGAAAACGATAATCTATAATATAATACGCCAACGTGTGTCCCTGCGTGGGTGCGTGCTATGACGTCAAAAACTAATTTGAAGCGGGATTGCGAAATGTAACGAAATATTCCGAAGCTCACCGAAGTGTATATTGACATATAACGCGTGATAATAATAGTTGTTAATTGATATGTTTACACAAAAATAATATAAATTCAAATTATTAGTAGCAGAAAAATAATTATTTTAAAAAATATTTGATTTTGATGAAAGTGTGTAAGAAAGTAGGTTTTACAGCGTAAGGAATATTTTGAAATGACAAATTTACATTTAAAAGTCAGTACTACACTATAAAAGTAACCAAAATAACCAGATCTGGTTTGACCTTACAAATGTGAACGCAATATATTAAAGCGGGCAAACAATTAAATTTTACTGTGTAATAGTTTCTCACGATTTATTTCAAACTGATTTGAGATATAGTGTAAGTACGCTTTTTTCCGTGTGCGTATTTTTATATTATATAAGAAATTGAAAATTTTTTTTTAATAAATATATTTTAAATATGACGTCTTAAATCATTTTTAGTTTTAACATTATAAATGTAATGCACTGAGTGAAAATGAATCGTTTTCCTCCATCTTAAAAAGTTAATGAATAAATAATTCGGAATAATACTCATTATTTGTCCAGTTTTTAATAATGGGCGAAGAGTTGATTCAATTTGAATTGGATGAAGTAAGGCGTATGGCTAGAGAAAGAAGTGTGAGGTGTCGAGCAAGTTCCACATTAAGGTAATGATGTGTTTGCCAACACAGTTGGCAACGGGTGCACTAGTAGATAATATATATTTTACGAAGTCACCGTAGTTGGTTTAAAGAAACACAGATGTCGCACTATTCGTAATGCACTAATTTCCTTAGCTGTAAACTCTGCTTTGAATGTTAAAACTATCTACTAAACTTATCCATAACGCACAATGCACAGTCAACTAATTTAAAGAGCTCTGAACGCAGCTTAAATTTTTTATTTAAAATTTTTTAATTAGTAACATTTTCTAAAAATTACATTTCAGGTAAAACAATTAAGTTATCTACTGTTAAAATCTTTTCATTGAACTAAATTCTTAAGAAACAAATTGTTGAAAATATATGTGCGAAAGTTTTACTGAATTGAATGTTGCAAACATTTGTTGTTTACATTCATAGCTCAGACCGCATTCTTTGTAAAAAAATACTGTTATGCAATTCGGCGAGAAAGGACTAAAAGACGTAAGATCATATTATTGAATCGCTTTGGAATTTAAACGATTTATAACAATAACTGTTGTTTATTAATATGAGTCAGGAACATTTAGAAAAAAATTGATTCCTCGAGGCTATAATATGTTATGCAATTATAAAGTGACATTAGTGTTTAATTATGTAAGAAATTGTTTCATCTTAATCAATTTTCTTTTTAGGACAACTTTCGTTTTCAATTTGTATCAATCATCAGGTTAAATGCGTTATTTTTTTTCCTAGAAACTTAATTATTATTAGGTTTTCGTGGGTAAAACCAAAACTCCCTCATACAACATAAATTGTGGTCAAATTGGACCTTGGGGAAAGTATTTTTTTTTTCATGGTAATTTCAAAAATATTAAAACTATAATTTTTTGAGATATTTTTAATAACTACAAAACTGAAGTTAAAAAAGAGTGTTGCCATTTATGGGAGGAATGCAATTGTTTTTTGCGTATATATAAATTCCAAACGCTGCTCTAAAGTTGACAAGCTAACATAGATCTCCTCATCCATCTGCAATCGTGCACATTCTTACCGACCGCAACATTTATAAAGAGGAATTGTAATCATACCGATTGGAAATTTCGATGGATGTCCACGAATTGAAGTCTCTATATAAAGTTTTGACTATTTTTAGCATGATGTCTGTTTGATTGGCTGTCTGTTGGTCTGTGGACACGGGTAGAACGAATTTGGCTGAACGGATTTTTATAAAACTTCATATTTAAGCTTTTGATATCAATGTCACCATTTAATTAATTTTTGGTGGAAGTTTACTCATGTCATATTTAAGTTTTTTGCCAATATTTCTTAACAGGAATTTGAAATCTTCGATTATTTTCTTTTTAGGCCCGGTGTTACAGTTATCTATAAGAATAATTATAAATGGGATAATATTATCCTCTTGATATTCAGTAGAATAAATTGTTTTCTGTATTTCCAACTCTAGTTATCACGTAGATAACTATTCTGATTGATAATAATATTTTATGATGTTTTTTTTATGTTGACACTGAAAATGAAACTCGGCAGTAGTATTTGGTGGAATATTTGGTGGAGCACGATATTAAATGCATTTTTCGCTAAGCGCAATCGATTAATAAATTCTTTCTCATCCCACTGGACCATATGATTTGGTCTAACACGAACTATGTATTGACGTTTTAAATATTCTACAATTTCTTCATCATCGTCTGCTAGCAAATCTTCTAAATCAGAATCCATGATATCCTTCTTTAAAAATAAATGAATATTATTTAAAAATAATCGACAATATTTTTTTTTATTTCAGTAAACTAAAGTAGATTACTAAATTATTTTGAATTTATTTTGATATAGGTAATTTCATAATAAAATAGATATACACATAATGGAAACAGGTGTATGTAATATGTACAGTCTGTTCCAAACGGTTAGGCGGAACTAAATGGGAATTTCGTTCTTTTAGGTTGTCACGAGAAGGGATCTTGCTTGGGTTATTTCATTTTTCACGTTGGATGTCACAATTTAAAATTCCAACAATGAAACCATGGTAATCAAAATTAAATTATTATTTTTTATATATTTTAATGACAAAAAAATTAATAAATGGGAAATTTGTATTAAGAATGCCACAAAAAATCAAAATATAAAGAAAATGACAATTTAAAATGATATTAACCTTTACCAAAAAATGTTTATTGTAAGTATGATTTACAAAGCTTAAACAAAACGGTCGAAAAGCACGATTTAAACGATGAAAGTAACTAGATTGCAAAATCTAGTTCCGCCTAACCGTTTGGAACAGACTGTATATTAAGTGTAGGTATGTCTAATATACATAATACCTGTTTTATTATATAGTTTACGTATATATGCTTATATTATGTACATATATTTATCAATAAAATGTTTTTTTGACACTTATCTGTCAAAATTTGTCATTTTTATCCAATGGATAACATTTATCAGTACATATACGGTGTGAATAACTTATCCTGTGGATAATTTAGTTACTCTATAGATAAATAATTGGAATTACGCAAAAAATCGTTTATTCCCTTGATATCTATCTACTTGTCCCATTGATAGTCAATTTTATCTATGGTTGGAAATACCGGGCCTTAGCTGAAATAAACTGCAGTACCTTTTACGCTACGTTATATCATAAATTAATGAAGATAAATGCTACATTCAAAACCCTGGCCAACTGCAGTCGTGGAGGCTACATCAGATCGAGCAATCACAACGTGGAATGATCCCGCACTGTTTTCTAGAAATCAAGGATATTGAAGTCGATTTTACCAGACAGGCATAGGGTCAATTTCTCTTTTTACTAAGACCGTAAGACCATCCAGGAGAATACCTATTATTAACATCAGAAACTTTACCTAGTTTCTTGGTTATAGTTTACGAAACTAAGACAAAATATTTGGTTCTTTTTTCATTATGTATCCAGAGATTCGATTAGCAGACGAGAATAGTTTTATTGAGGTTTTGAGACTTTAAAGACCATTCACGATAAGAATGAGATGACGTCACACTTGGTTAATATAATGGCTAACATCATAATTTAATTTAACCAACATGAAAGCATAACTCAATTGTTACATTTGACTACTACATGTTGGTACCACTTTCCTACGTTGCCACCTTTAAATAGCGTTGTTCAGTCGTATTTCTGTTTGACATATGAAGGAGCGAAGTTAAAGTAGTTGTATATAACCTAATTTTTTTGACAATTAACAATTTGGCAACAGATATATTTTTTCAACTGTGACATCATCATCATCTTATCGTGAATACACTTATTATCATTATACTCTCTTCAAAATGCAGCGAGTCAAGCATTGTTCGCGTGATAATATAGTCGAATTCCCGCCGTTCGTTGGCTGTTTCGGTGACTTAATAAAATAGCCAAATCTACTTTAGTCTTTCACGTGATTTTTTTACTATTTCTGCATTATGTTCAAAGTATAATATTATTATCCTAAAAGAACTACAGTGACTCTCTTTCAAGTTTACCTGGATTTTGTAGTAAAAAATAAGAATAAATAAATAAATAAAATTACTTCGAGGTAGTGGTTTCCTCTTGTGGCGTCTTTTGTCTTCTTATAGTAACATAATCCAGCTCCGTGGTTCCCTCCGTGGAAGTAGACGGTCTTTGCCTTCTTATCGTCACATATTCCGGTCCTCCAGGTCTTGCTGAAGTAGCTCTTACAGCACTTTGACTAGTTTCTTCTTCTGGCTCAGCTTCTTCGAGTTTCTCAGCTTGAGGTCTCGTTCTACTGATTGTGGTGTATTGTGGACGACCTCTTGAGTTAAGATTGCGGTTTAAGTTGCTGTATATAGGATTTGAGGTACCTTCTGTTTTTGCACCAAGAACACGTTCGTATAGGGATTTTGATATTGTGGCTGGTGTGGTGAAATCATTTTTTATGGTGGCAGTACCGTCTTCTTGTAGTTTTAAATGGCGTTCCAATTCTTCGATACCACCTGAAAAATACAAAGTCTGTATTACTATATGTTTAAAAAATTTTTCCAAAATTTCACGATAAACATGGTGTAATATATAAAATAGATGCTATGTGTCATGGCCCAGTTATACTGGGCGAGTTTACTCGTTTGTGAATTTATTCTCTGCTATAAAACTTGGTCAAAAAAACAGCAATTAGAAAACAACGCAATAGGGGATACGCATAAAATTTCTATTTCCTTAAAACTACATTTTTTTGATATGTTAATGTTAGTTATGTCACCTAACAAAACAAAAATCACATTTTAATTAATATTACAGCCAAATTTTTTAATTAAAATATTGTACAATTGAAATAAGCCGACCACAGCGCGAAGGTTGCCGAATAAATACGACTGAGTATGACGTCAAACCCCAGCAGCCCAGAATACAACATAATCTTTACGTGTGTATATTGTATTGTTCGAGAGCTTTGTATTTGTTTTTAAACAATTTTTCACGCATTTATTATTAAAATGGCAGATAAAGATTTTGTTAGGGCTCAGAGTGATAATTTACCCAACATTGGTGCATTTATGCTCATAATGAGGAGGAATATATGAAAAATAATGAATGCTACAGTGCTGAAGAAATATGTGGTGTCAAAACAGAGCTGTAAGTAATCCATTTATATATTCTATAACTTTATGTAAACAAACGCTGCAACTCTGTAAAATGTAAATATTTATGTAATTTAGATGTCAGAATTTGACTACATTGTTTACATGTAGTTGTACAAAACGTTAGAGGCATAATTGAAATACTGCAATATAGGTTATATATTTTAATATAAAATTTAATTCGGTAAACATGTATAAATTGTTTTCATAGAATTAAACTTTATTTTAATTAAAATCACTCTAACTTTACACAATCTATAAAAGTTATACAAGCAAATAAGTTCACGACAGACTGTGTAGGCTGTACGCTGTACACTGGGTAGGCTGTACGCAGTATACTTAAGTGCGGTATGACGTCACAAGTCGTTTTCGCGCGCTACATACATTTATGATTTTTTTAACCCTACAAATTAAAAAAATATATGCAAATCTGTTTTTATATTTATATGCAACAAGAGAAATATAATAAAAAAGTTTAAAAAATCATGCCTATCCCCTATTGTAAAAAAATATTTTTTTTGATGAGCATATATTTGTTTATATTTTTAGGGGGATATGTTTTTTAGATGTTTTAGTATTTTTCCTATGTGCGGGTCAAAGAGTTGTATAAGTATGCCAAATTTCAACTCTCTAGGTTTAGCCGTTTGGCTACAATTTTTACCGAACAGACAGACAGACGACAAAATGAGGGTTTTTTGGTCATACCTACAAAACCGTAAAAACAATAATGATTAATGTTTCAACCTGTTAAAATGCTTGTAAATTGTTATTTTTGAGGCGTAGTAAACACGTTTTATAAAACAAATTCCTTTCCTAAGATTTATCTCGCCAGATATGAATAGAAACTTATTTCCGTGTTGTAACTTTTCTATATGAATTATGTAATGTTTTTTTCTCTACGCGTGTTTACGCACACACGCAAATATTACCATAATATTTTAAAGATGAGCATATTACAATTTTAAATCACAAATTCGGAAGAAAGTGTTAAAAAAAAATTTCGTAACAATATTTTCACTCGGGTGTGATCGTTTAATTTCTCCCATTGTGACATAAAAAATTAAATTTAGAGAGATTTAAATATAGAAATATATAGTCTACCTGTCTAGGAATTGCATTCGCGCTTAAAGCATAATCTATCAAATTAATAAAAGGGATTAAAATTCTTACTGTCTTTATCCTTATCAGCAAGTATTTTAATCCCTTATTAAAATACTCGTATTAGGTATTAAGACCATAGCTTGTTTCATACCAGTCGTCGTCCATTTGGTCGCATTGAATTGCAATTTGAACTATTAGTTTTGTTTGTGGATGCAGTTTCTAATGAGGTACGTACCTATAGTTAAGTATCATTCATAGCCCATGTTTTAATAGATAGTATTTAATTCATAGTGTTAATGCTAACGCGTTAGAATGTTTGTTCTACACAAATCCGTATAACCATTCATAGCTACAATTTAGTACATAAGCGTAAGAAACTATTTAACGCATAATGTTAAAAGTTTGTATACTTCAAACTTCTAACAATAAAACACTGACAACTGTCAAAATGAAGGAATATATTATACTTGAAATTCGAATAAGACTTGTGGATGCAGTTTGTGATATAATTATTAGTAAAAATGTTGAAACTAATATTGAAAAATAGATGTGAAGTGAGAATTTTTACACATTTCAGGGTTTCGCAGGTATACAGTGATACATTTCAAAATAGACGAATATATTATACAGGAAATTCTAAAAAGAATTGTGGCAGCAGTTTATGATGTACTAATTAGTAAATGTTTTGTGTTGAAAACTAATAAAAAATTGATGTGAAGTGTGAATCACATATTTCAGGGTTTCTCTGTTATCTAGTACCCAAGTTAAAGCAGCATGCTATGTGTGGAACATTTTTTTTATGTAACAAAGTAAACCAGCATGCTTTCATGGTGTAATGGTTAGCTCTCTTGCGTTCAAATTTGCAAACTAGGGTTCCGGTCCCGAGACAATTTTATTTTTTGTTTTTTTTTGCATTTTTATATTGTTTAAATTATTTTTTCAAAATTCTAGTTATATTTGGGCAAATGTTGCATTTAATTTTTTAAAGCGTAAATTTAATAACCAGTGGACATTGTTGGAATTGAATACACGACATCAGAGAGGCAGAGTTATGACTTAAAACAACCAATGGAAGCCATAGGCGCAATTTTCAAAATCTTAATGAACCTTGCTATATAAAAAAAATACTGCACATATTTAGAATCCTAAATAATGGTATTAGGCATACGAATTAAAATTAACAAAAAAAAATATTTTAACATAAAATTTGTTTTGGCATCCCAAATAATCATCATTCACTTACTAAATACCTGCGAAACCCTGAAATGTGTGAAAATTCACACTTCACATCAATTTTTTACAATAGTTCCCCATTGGTGACAGTTTTAGTTTTTTCTATCATGATTATCTTATTTGTACTTACGAAGCAGTTTCAAAAACAATGCAAATTGGAGTCTGGGTGTATTAATTATATTTTTAAATAAGATTTGGCAAATTTTCAAATTCCATATTAAATGTATACATGCTATTTTAGAACCACTGGTTTAACAATTTATCTAACTAACAATTTCCTCTTAAGGCTTTTGGTTTGGCATTTACAATTCACATATTATTTGCGACAACTGAACCGTGTAACAATTTTAAAATTGTTTAAGGTCCTTGTACACGTAATAATCAAACAATTAAGCTACAAGTACACTATTCTAAATTTCTCATACTATGGGGCGATGTAATAATACACTTATTAAAGATATGTATCATAAAATGTTAATATTACAGTGTTGCGAATAGCGTGAGAACATATTCGCAGTAGATTTTCGATGTTCCGCCTTTTACTTACAATATTTGCTCTATTTCAAATAAAGAATTAGAATCTTGCTCGAGGCGACAAGTAATTTTGTCTACGTGATACATGAAGTTGTAATTATTAGAAACTAACTGGTAAACTGTAATTATAAATAATAAGTTAAATTAATATACAGGGTGTACGGAAATGTTTGAAAATAGAATTGAAAGTTTTGAAATTTTGTTGAGTCCGGTAAAACAGACTTTGGCTGAAAGTAAGCTGTCGCTTGCCGACATTTGGTATATTTTCCCGTGTCTTTTCGGATTAAATAACTCAATGTTAATACAAAAATATTTGCTCCTTGAACCGGTAGATGAGGGGTGGTTTTTAAGAAATGTACTTGAATTCTAGAGCTTATGAGCTTTTTTTTTAGTATCATTGAGTATCATAGAGATGAAGACCTTCTTTTTGGGCCATCACTTGTATTTTAAAATCGAGCACAGTTTTTTTTTTAAGATCTTCACTCGTATTTTAGACGTGAGGACCTTTTTTTTAGGTCATTATTCGTATTTTGGAAGTGTGGACCTTTTTTTTAGGTCATCACTTGTATTTTAAAAGTGAGGACAGTTTTTTTAGGATCTTCACTAGTATTTTAGAATTGAGGACCTTTTTAGGGTTTTGTAGGTATGACCAAAAAACCCTTATACCGTCATTTGTCGTCTGTCTGTCTGTCTGTTCGGTAAAAACTGTAGCCAAACGGCTTAACCTAGAGAGTTGAAATTTGGCATGGTTATACAACTCTTTGACCCGCACATAGGACAAATGCTAAAACATCTAAAAAAACATATCCACCTAAAAATATAAACAAATATGTGCTCACCGAAAAAAAATATATTTTTTCTTCAAGCGGATTATAATGCTAAACATTACATTGTTCAATACATTCGGTAGAAATGAAACATATTTTTACTAGTAACAAAATGTGAACATTTTTATACTAGTAAATAGTTCATATAGTTATCAACAGATGGCACTGATGGCAGCAGTCGCCATAAACAAAACATCTGTCAATTTAATATGTTTGTAGCGTGGTTTGTAGTGAATTCAGAAATTAGTTACGTTATTAGTGAGTTACTTTATTATTATTCTGTGATCATTCTGTGATTAGTTACAAAATACACAATATAAAGATCAAAAATTAAAAAATGTCTCAACCAATTCAATGTACACCGCCGGAATTAGCAGCAATAGCATCTGAAACTATAAAGTCATAAGTATTTATGGTTGCAAATTTTTAATACATACGCTTGAAGAAAAAATAGTATATGTCACTCGGAGTAGAACGCCTTTTTTGTGCTTCGCTCAATATGCAAGCCTCGGCTGCGCCTCGGCAGCAACATTTGAGCTCAGCACAAAAAAGAGCGCGTTCTACTCCTAGTAACATAATATACTATTTTTTTAAATTCTGATAAGGGTATCAAATGAAAGCCCTTAGTACGTGGATTAACGATGAAAATTTTATTTTTGCAAAATAAATTATTTTGAAGCGATTTTTGCAAAAATTGTACAAAAAAAAAATTGTACCACACCCTGTAGCCCAGATGGTTTAAACTACAAAACTGAAAAAATTCTAAGTAGTGTACATTGGTGTGAACCGGAATAGTACAACAGGAATTTTTGATCAGATTTAGTTTTCGGAAAATAACGCATTTTTTGTGTTTTTTTTTTTTTGTTGACGATGTACAAAAGTTATAGTTATGTAACATGCTATACTAGAAAGCGTATCCTGGTCTAATGGTTAGCTTGCTACGCAGCAAACTAGGGTACGCTCCCGGGAAGAGGAGGCAATTTTATTTTTCTGAAGTCTAAATATTCTAACCACAACCTTCTGTTGAACCATTTTCGATATACAAAGTTAAAAATTTCACAAACACCCGGATGAATTAAAGTATTTTGGAGATGTCGATCCAAGCGTGTTAATAACAATTTTATGATAAATAATTTTTTATTAATCAAAATTTTAATAGCGTGTAACAATTAAAAAATTTTAGTTACACAATACTTAAATTATTATTCGCATCAGCAGTTTCAAAAAAAATACTTTTTGTTTTTAATATATTATAATTTATTAATTTATTCATATTTTTTCAATATAAAGTACAAAATTTGTTTCAAGGAAATTAGTATTATGAACAAAGGAATTTAAAAATTCCAACAGTTTTTTTAAAACAAATTAAAAAGAACTTAAGGCTATACAAATAGCGCGTCGCAATTAGATATGTATATATCGATAGCATCTCAGAAAGGCGCGCACCCAGAGGGGGCTCTCGGGCTTGAACCCCCCCCCAGTGCTAAAAAAACACGTGGTTTTTTAAGGAATACGTTTTAGTTTACAGCTTATAAACCTTTTTAGGGTTTTGTAGGTATGACCAAAAAACCCTTATACCGTCATTTTGTCGTCTGTCTATCTGTCTGTCTGTCTGTCTGTCTGTCTGTGTCTGTCTGTCTGTCTGTCTGTCTGTCTGTCTGTCTGTCTGTTCGGTAAAAATTGTAGCCAAACGGCTAAACCTAGAGAGTTGAAATTTGGCATGCTTATACAACTATTTGACCCGCACATAGGAAAAATACTAAAACATCTAAAAAACATATCCCCCTAAAAATATAAACAAATATGTGCTCATCGAAAAAATTATATTTTTTTATAATTCTGAGTAGGGTATCAAATGAAAGCCCTTGGTACGTGGATTAACGATCAAATTTTTATTTTTGCAAAATAAATTAGTTTGAAGCGATTTTTGCCAAAATTGTGCAAAAATTTTTTTGTCCCACACCCTGTAGCCCAGATGGTTTAAACTAAAAATCTGAAAAAATTCTCAGTAATGTACATTGGTGTGAACCGGAATAGTACAACAGGAATTTTTGATCAGATTATGTTTTCGGAAAATAACGCATTTTTTGTGTTTTTAAGTAAAATATGTAATATATTTAATCCGCTATTTAACATAGTAAACGAGTGATCCTGTATAGCACAGTGGTAGCGTTCTCGCTTAGTGAGTTGAAACTACTGTAAGAAACTTTGTTCGAATCCCGTCAATTTTTATTTTTTCAGTTTTTTTTTTGCATTTTTATTTTGTTTAAATTATTTTGTCAAAATTCTAGTTATATTTTGGTAAATGTTGCATTTAATTTTTAAAGTGTTGAAATTATAATTTAATTCTATATTTGAAGGTATCAGAGGGCGAGGCTTATGATTTAAGCAACCAATGGAAGCCATAGGCGCAATTTTCAAAATCTTAATGAACCTTGCTATATAAAAAAAACTACTGCACATATTTAGAAACTTAAATAATGGTATTAGGCATTCGAATTAAAATTCATAAAAATATATTTTGACATAAAATTTGTTTTGGCATCCCAAATAATCATCACACAGTTAATAAATACCTGCGAAACCCTGAAATGTGTGAAAATTCACACTTCACATCAATTTTATAGATCATCACGCATATTTTTTGAAATTGAGAACATTCTTTTTTAGTAAAATCGATAGATTTAGTTGTAGGCTCTCGTTGAAACATATTGAATAACAGGAAAAGGACGACTTTTTTTGTCATCACGTATATTTTTGGTAGTGAGAAACTTTTTTTTAGGTCAACAATTGTATTTTGAGAAATAAGGTGCTTTCGGTCAGCATTTGTTACCGCGTATTTCCCAATCCCTACCTTTATAAAATAATTTTGTGTTCTGAGCCCCCCCCCCCCAGCTTTACTTTACTAGTAAAAACTGAATTTTAAGTATGTCTCTATTTTAATAAAATTTGCTATAAATAGTTATAAATTCCAAATACATAAAAATATTTCAAGGACAATCTAGAAGGGTAATAAATGCAACTTTTTCTTATTTTTGCAAAAAGTTGTAAAGGAAATCTACTTGTAATAAGGAGGAAGTAAACGATTTACAACTAATGTCAAGCAACTGCCTGGAAAATAACAGGAAAAACGTGTAAATTAAAAATACTAAATTGTTATAAAAATGCCATAAAACAGAATGAAGTAGTTAATAGCATATGCTAACATATGTGGGATAAAATTTTCTCATAGACCTTCAAATAAAAGACTAAAAAAATTATGTGAAGTGTGAATTTTCACACATTGCAGGGCTTCGTAGGTATATAATAAGTGAAGGCGGCATGCTGAGTGTGTAGGACAATTTTGCTTTGTAGTAATCACGGCAAAATGAACGATATTTTTAAAATAATTTATCGCCTGTTAATCTAAGAGCTTTAAAAACAAATTTTATGTTAAAATATTTTTTTGTTAATTTTAATTCGAATACCTAATAGGTTTCTAAATATGTGCAGTATTTTTTTTTTTTTTAGCAAGGTTCATGACTTTGAAAATTGCGCCTATGGTTTCCATTGGTTGTTTTAAGTCATATGCTCCGCCCCCTGGTTTCGTATACATGATACATAGAATGAAAATATAATTCTAACAATTCCAACTGGTTATTAAATTTATGCTCTTAAAACTTAAATGCAACATTTGCCAAAATATAACTACAATTTTGACAAAATAAACATGAAAAAAAAACAAAAAATAAAATTGTCTCCTCTGCCCGGGAGCGAACCCTACTTTGCTGCGCAGCAAGCGAGCAAGCTAACCATTAGAACATAATACGCCTTCTAGTATAGTGTGTTACATAACTATAACTTTTGTACATCGTCAATCAAAAAACACAAAAAATGCGTTATTTTCCGAAAACATAATCTGATCAAAAATTCCTGTTGTACTATTCCGGTTCACGCCAATGTATATTACTTAGAATTTTACCGACCGCCAACATATATAAGGGAGGTATTGTGATCATACCGATTTTGACATTTCGAGATTTCGATGGATCTCCACGAATTGAGGTCCCTACATAACGTTTTGAATATTTTTAGCATGATGTCTGTCGGTCTGTCCGTCCGTCCGTCGGTCTGTCTGTCTGTCCGTCCGTCCGTCTGTCTGTGTACACGTGCAGAGCAAATTCGGCTAAAAGGACTTTTATGAAACTTCATATTTAAGCTTCTGACATCAATGGCACGAGTTGATCAACTTTTGGTAAAAATCGGTTAACTAGAAATGGGAGTTTACTCGTGTCGATTTTAAGATTTTTGCGAATATTTAGCAACAGAAAAATATTTCGAAAAAATTTATTTAACAAAAGTTGTTATAAATGCAGTAGCAAACAACTTTTATTTGAGACATTTTTTTATAAAACGAAAAAATTTTGATTTTTTTTTTTTCTATTTTTCTATTTATTTATCATACTTATATGAAACGTTTCCATGGTCATGATAAATAATATCTCTGTTCACAGCTCACAATTTTGTGTACACAATTTTTTCAATATTTTCATTTTGAATTTTTTTTTTATATATCAACCTTTTTTGCAGTTGGTAATGTAAAAGTTTTCAAAAAAACTGATAAATAAATTGATGTGTGTAGAGTGATCCTTTTATTTTCAAGGTTACCAATAAATTGTTCAGTTAATTGACAAAAAACTTGATCAATTTATTGATAAATAAATTGAACTGTGTAAAACCAACTTAATAGATAGTCTTGGGCGCCCTCCATAACTCGAAGTTTAAAATTTCAAAATTTTACTTTCTCTTTTGTTGTGAAGAATTTAGAAACAAAAATATAATTACATTTTTCTTAATGTCTTTCTAGAAATTTGATGCACACAATAAAATATTAATACAATGGAATATTTTGGCAGTAAAATTAATCGAAATATTTTTTTTATTTCTATTAATGACCTGAATTATGAATAGGGTACTATAAAAAATAGGTCTTCAAAGATTAATAACTTTTTCTTTCACATTTAATTACGCATATTGTTTATGTAAACTATATGAGAACAATCTTTTATCATAATAATATATCGTGGGTAAAATAATCTTATACACTTACCAACTTTCTTAATTAGATCTATTAGTTCCTTGATGACTTTTGGATCTTCTTCACTGTCAAAGCTCTCCTCTTCTTCTTCGTCTTCGTATTCATATTCATCGTCATATTCCGGTGCTTCTGTTGTTGTTGATGTAGTGTAAATATATGTTGTTTTGCTGGTGGCAGCTGTAATTTTAGGTGGAGGTCGCCTTGTTGTCTGTAAGATGAAGGGGGTGGTTATTGCACATTTGTGGTTGATATACGCCAATTTTTTACCGACCGCTAACATATATATGGGAGGTATTGTGATCATACCGATTTTAACATTTCGAGATTTCGATGGATCTCCACGAATTGAGATCCTACATAACGTTTAGACTATTTTTAGCATGATATCTGTCGGTATGTCTGTCTGTCTGTATGTCGGTCTGACTGTCGGTCTGTCTGTCGGTTCGTGTACACGTGCAGAGCAAATTCAGCTAAAAAAATTTTATGAAACTTCATATTTAAGCTTTCTACATCAATGGCACGAGTTGATCAACTACTGGTAAAAATCGGTTAGCTAGAAATGGGAGTTTACTCATGTCGATTATAAGATTTTTGCGAATATTTCACGACAGAGAAATATTTTGAAAAAGTTATTTAACAATTGTTATAAAAGCAATAACTAACAACTTTTATTTGAGACATTTTTTTGATAAAGCAGCATAAATTAAACAAGTACTTTGAGATGGTGGTCGGTCCTGTGGTGGCCACAGCTGATTATTTTAAATTTGTAATGATGGTAATAGACTACGATCATGGAACAAAATATAAGATCATATAAGGCTCAAATATATCTTCAGCTAACAACCCCCCCCCCACACCTAAAAAACGCTTTTAAGTGTCACATTTTTCTTTTTATTGAACGTGCCCCCCCCCCCCCAAGAAAAAATATTGCTTCTGAGCCCCCCTAATAAAAATTTTGGCTTCTGATCCCTCCCCATAAAATCCTAGATACAATATAACACATTATTATTTCTTTCAATAATAATTTCTCTATTAGAAAGTATTTTGTTTAAATACTTTATGGTGATAGTCGATTGTGTAGTGACCACAGCTGATTTTTATATACACAATAAACCAGGGCTTCGAACCGGAACTGAACCGAAAACCGAAAAAAAGCCGTTATTTTTCTCCGAACGAAAACCGGAATTGAACCGAAAAAAAATATCGGTTTATTTCGGTTCAGATAATGTTTATTTGAGTGAATATAAAATACATTTTATTTAAGATTATGAGCAGAAACTGATGAGCAGAAAAAAATCGTATTTT
This sequence comes from Liopterus haemorrhoidalis, assembly GCA_963971575.1. NCBI lineage: Eukaryota > Metazoa > Arthropoda > Insecta > Coleoptera > Dytiscidae > Liopterus > Liopterus haemorrhoidalis. The sequence continues at coordinate 44,119,000 of OZ020619.1, forward strand.
TTTAACTGAAAAGTAAAAAAAATGCGCTACTATTATTTCAGGGGGGAGGTTGAACACCCAGAACCCCCCCCCTGGCAATGGCATTGGTATAATTATCACAAAATAACGAATAAAATGTTATTCTAAATTATAGTAGAAAATAAATTTCTATACAAATAAAATTATTTAGAAATTTATCACTCGGAACTGAACCTAAAACCGAAAAAAACCGTTATTTTTGCCGGAACGAAAACCGGAACCGAACCGATATATATTTTTTTAATTGAACTGGAACGAAAACCGAAACGAAAAAAATAACGGTTCGAAGCCCTGCAATATACATTCCTTTTGAATTTAGTCAGAAAGGACATTTACGGATCACATTTTTGGTTTTTTGTATTTCCATCGTGTTCACTACTGTTTTGTTATGCCATATGTTTGACCAAGATATATAGTTTTTTTTTTAATGGTAAGGTTGGTAGTTCAAAATTTCAAAAAAGCGGGAAATTGTTTAGTTATGATTGATTAAAACTACCGAATTAATTTATATAACTAATAGTATCGATACTTACGAAAATGCTGCTGAGAGGACTTTCTGTTGTGGTTGCTGATGTTGTTGTAGGTGTTGTGCTTGTTGTGGCAGCCGTTACTTTTTTTATTTTCTTGTTGCAAAGCACATTTTGAGTATAATCGCAACTATCTGCTGCTTTGTTGAAATATAGTCCTGAAGGACAGGTGAACTGATGGGCTATAATTCCCAGTTCTGAAGGACCAGAGGACAGACACCAGAAGTATTTTTTACAGTCACGGGGATGGGGGAAGAATCCTTCATCCTCACATTTGAAATCTGTTAAAAATAAATAAAAAATTAGCATTTATAAAAACCGGACAAAATAGTTTCATATAAAGTATTAAATATTTGAAGCTACAAGCTTAAAAAAAACAACGCTTCCTCAGTGTGATTGTATAATCTTCTATTCGTTCATTATAGTCTTTTTAAAAAATTTCCCTAGAAGAAGATCTACAATATGATCGAAAAAAAGTCTAACAGACCTGGAATTTTATTTTTAAAATGTTAAGTTAGCGATTCTGTGCAGTATATCGTTTTTGAGCATTTACTTTCGTTGCTTGTGATCATAATATGTATTTATTTAATTATAATACAAATATATCTGCCTTTAGTTTTCTCCACAGTGTTCGTCCGCAATCTGAAAACGCCTATTGGTGACTCAACTTAACGCGTATCCCTCTAGCGGCAAAAAAGCGAACACTTCGAAAAAGGTTACTGTCATTGTTTACGTATAATTCACCATGTGTTTTATTGTTTCTGTCCATTATCACTCCATTTTTACAGCGAATAAAGTGATAAATTTAAGAAAAAAAGATTAAATACTCCTTGTTGTGTGTATGGTAGTCAATTACAGGAAGAACATCTTCGAATATTAGATTGAAAGATTATCAGTGATTCTAAAATTTTGTTTCCATTGAAGGGAATTTATACTGTTCAGATGATTTTAAACAAGTTTTTAACGTTTAATGTTGTGTAAATTATTGTTAATATAATTAAAACCCCTTGTTATTTCATGGGAGTGTTCCATAACTGTATAAGCCGGCACCAACATACAATATATAACCTCTGAAAATATTCATTTCCAAGCAGCAAATTTTATCATAAAATGGATTCACATTTATTTATACACTTTTTTAATACTCGGTTATAATTTAAATATACTGTATACAGCAAGAAAACGTAAATTAGACCAAAAATTGATTATAAACCAATACTGTTTACATACGTTGACAGATGACTATCCTTTTTCGTGTCAAAAGTTCACAAGGCGATAGTGGCGCCGTTTCGGTAATTATAGTCGCGAATATACCTCCCTCATATGTACCTCATTAGATGCAAAGATAAGCTGGTGTTGTGCGGCGCTCGCCTTTCTGGCTTCGCCGGATTTCCAATTTAAGATATTGTATTTAGTAGTCACTGAAACCTGATCTCCAACGACTGATATTCAGTGCGTAAGAAGCCTGTGGACTATATTATTTACATCGATGTTAAATTAACAGCTATTTAGTATCTACCAGATGTGGTATTTACCAGGTTTGTCGTAACACTGAATTAAGGTTGATATTAATAAATATATTTTTGATTATAATAACCTTAATTAAAATACCTCTTTGATACATTAAACACGTCTGTTCGAAGGTAATGAAACGATGATACTCTGCTGTTTTATTTATAGCAACCAGCATTTGTTACATGGCCTACTTGGATAAATAATTAAAATTATATTCTTATCCAGGTTACTTGATGTATAGTATTGTTTTTAATTATTTATGCAGTAAGTATGCGTCGCTACAGCTGTTACTATACCATTTCAGTTTCAAAAATAGTTTTGGGCATGGTAATTGCATTTTAGGAAAGGTTTAGAAATGATTCTGCTTTGTATTTTAAATACTGACATATTTTATACTTTCCCTATTGCATATTCATTGATGATTCAACCAGGAGCATTTAGATTACATTTTAATCTGATCCGAATATGATCTCATAGTTTTATAAGCTGAGATAATTGTATAAATTTTACATATTTTAATCATTGTTGGCTGTTAGAATATTTTAAATTTTCCACTATATGCATTCACATAAAGGGAAGAGTTGGGCAAAAACCATCTGGAGACAATACAAATAAGTACAGAAGTTTTTTTAATTTCAAAATAAAATTTAAAAAGTAAAAATACCACATTTTTTTATTATTTTTTATTGTATTATAATATATTCTGAGGCCCTTTAGGACCTTGGGATTTTAAAAATTTCCACCGCAGGTCCCTATGTCATGTAGTTTTTGATATATGGTCTTTCTAAAATGAAATATTTACAAATTTTCAAATCTACACGGATCAAAAGGCGTTAACTAAGGAGAGTTTCAATTTTTATATAGGTAGATAAATGTATAGATTTCAAAAATTCAAACCGTAGATTTCTATCTCTAATCCTTCAACAACAGAATCATCTCGCGAAAATTTGAACTTAATATTAACTTTCCCTCCATTTTTATTAGAAAAAGTAAAAAACTAAGATGCCTATATTTGTCCTTTCTTAAATGACAGCTAAAAGCACTAGTTTTGATTTCATAGTTTTTGACAACTTCTGTCGACATTGCAACAAAAGCTCAACACTAAAATATACGTAATAAGTTCAAACTGTACTGCAGTATTTAGTACAATAATTTGGCCACCAGTTAACATATTCAAGCGTCACTTCTTTGTATGTCCTAAAGTCCGTTTACTATAACTATGAAATGACGTCACAGTTGAAAAACTCACCTTGTTGCCAATTCGTAAACTGTCAAAAAAGTTAGGTTATTTTGAACAACTAAAAATATATTAAAAACTTATATTTTGTGTCTCTTTCTATCCCATAGTGAAGTGAGCTCGAAACAATAATGGGTGTGGCCTTAACATCGATTGAACAATCCAATTTCAAACTGGCAACATTGAAAAATGTACCAACATTAAATAAATGTACTGAGTTATGGATTGATGTTGATTAAACCATATCATAACGTTGGTACTTAAATTAACCAAGTGTGACGTCATCTCATAGTTATCGTAAACCGACTTTAGTGTTCGCGCTGTGGATACACATATCAAATAATTTTTACGGAGACGCCAGTTAGCGTAACATTCGCCTACCGGAACCGGTATGCGTCCAACAGATTGGGTACGTCTGCCCTAGGTGATCGGTATTACCCAACTCTACTCTAAAGCTATTAGCGCCAAAATAAATTCGATGTTCCTTCCATGTGTAGTCAGTTCTCAGTACAAGGTAATTCGTCTCCATGTATTTTTTTGGACTAATCACTCTTCGACTTGTTATTTAACCTTTATGATAACTAAGCCCACTAATTTTGGCAATGTCAAAGGATTTACCAATTATTAATATTTAGACTTGACCTTATCACATATTTCAAAAAGACATTACTTAGATTGCATCATATGCTTGCATCACCACATGTAGATACTATCACGTTTACTTAATTTTATATCTTTGTCCGGATTTTATGCACATTAATTTTACAATGAATTAATTTAAAATTTAAAATAATATATTATCTACAAGAAAAAATAATAAACTTAAGTTCATTGTTCTTTGAAACGATGCTAGAAAAAGTGTTTTTGTTACTTTTCATGTCTAAACATCGTCAAAATTTTTAATGAAATTAAAAAAATCATATCTCAAAAATGGTTGGAGATTAAAACCTGCGGTTTGAAATTTTGGAATTTTCATAGATTATAATATCTAGGGTTAATATGGTGTCCTTTTTATTTACGCCCTTTCGCCCTGAGATAATTTTGAAAAACAACAATTTTTATCTTCGCTATGACACTTAAAAAAAATATCTAGAAAACGGCTAGAAATAGAAGATTTAATTTTAAGAATTTTCATAGTTTATATAACCTAGAAAGAAAAAATACCACCCGCCTTGTTTAAGTCCTTTTTCCCTGAGATCATTTTGAAATTCGTCCCAATTAATCAAGTATTCATCTTCGCTAAAACACAAACTTTTTTTTTTATCTCAAAAACGATGGGTATAGAGTCTTGCTGTTTAAATTTTTGAAATTTTCATGGTTTATATAATCTAGAAAAAAAAAATAGGGCCCTTCTTGTTTCCTTTTTCCTTTCCTTATTCCTTAATTTTGAAAATAGTACAAAATAACCAATAACAAAGCAGCATAAATTAATCCAGTACTTTGTGATGGCGGTCAGTCCTGTGGTGGCCACAGCTGATTTATTTATCTTTGCATGACCATATCTCGAAAATTAAAAAGATATAGACCTACGATTGGATTTTTTTTTTTTTAATTTTAATAGTTTACATGGACTAGAAATTTTTTAGTGCCCTTTTTGTTTAAGGTCTTTCGCCTTAAGATTATTTTGAAAATAGTCCAAAATAAGCATTTTGTTCATCTTTACTCCGGCTAATACTTAAAAAAAAAACATCTCAAAAACGATTAGAGTTAGAGACTTGGGGATTAAATTTTTGAAGTTTACATAGTTTATATAATCTGGAAAAAAAATAGAGCCCTTCTTCATGAAGCCCTTTCTCCTTGAAATAATGTTTAAAATAGTTCAAAATAACCAATTATTTCACCTTCGCATGATCATATCTGAAAAATTAAAAATGGTACAGACTTGCGATAGGAATTTTTGAATTCCCACGATCCAAAATACCCTAAAGACGCATTAGAAAGCCAAAGTCTTCTTGAAATTGGTATTTCAATACCAGTGCGCAAAATAGGCTTTAACGTAGACTGTTGGGACGAGTAACATAAATAACATTTTAATAACACCGACCTTGAAAATTTACAGTGTTATTAAAGACTGCAGGTTGTGTTAAGAATAGTATAAGTGTACTCACCACTTCCAGGATCTGGTGTTGTAGGTGGTTCTGGAGTTGTAGTTCTAGCAGTCGGCGCAGTTGTAGTACTCAAAGTTGTCGCCACAGTCGTTGTAGTTGGTCTTGCCCTTCTTCTAGTACCAGTTCTTCTTTTATTCGTACTAACATTCTCCGTATTTTTACTAGAACCAGTCCTTATCCTCTTTCTTCCTCTACTAGCTTTAGTAGTATCTTCTTCAGCTACACCTTGTCTACCACCACTATTTCTAACAGCAGTTGCTTTTGTGGTTTCTTCTGATCTAGTTGTAGTTCTGCTTCGTGTTTTTGTAGGAGTAACCACGAGATTATCAGTAGCTCCACTAATGAGAGCTTCTTTAGCTGCTTCTATCAATGGGTAAGGTTTACCATGACAAACTCCACGAAAATCGTCGTTGTCTATAGCCCAAAACATAATACCACCTAATCCCATCTGGGCAACATACTCAGCTTTCCTTCTGACGATTTGTTCGTCATCATAACCCACCCATTGGTTACCTTTATGGGCGTAAGGTCCCATTGCACGTGGATTAGGTTGGATAACTGTCCATCCTTCCATTTTGATTGATTCGCAAATTTCGTAGTACGCTAGATATCCGTTTTCTCTTGTGGCATCGCCCATATCACCAGGTCCATCAGCTGGGGCTCCTATTTCATTAGCATCTGGGTTGAAAAGGGTGTAGGAACGTCCATAAGTTGGGATACCAAGTACTAATTTATCTCTATCAGCACCAGCTTTTAAATAATGTTTGATAGTAGCGTCGATATTAAGGTCTATATCATAATCGTATTCGTCGTCTTCTGAATCTGTTAAGGAGTAAAGTGGACTGTGATGGTTTACAGCTGGCTCAAAAGCTGAGTGATAGTCATAGCTCAATATATTCATCCAATCTAAGTATTGATTTAGTTTTGGTATGTCGTAGCCTTTGTCGATGTATTCTAAACCAGCAGGTACAGCCATCGTTATTAAAAGACGTGGACGTCCGGTTTTTTGACTCTCCCTATCGAATTCTTCGCGTAATTCTTGGACTAGTTGGGCGTAGTTGTCTCTATCACGTGGTTTTCCTCCATCTCTAAAACTTGGGTACTCCCAATCTAAATCTAAACCATCGAAATGGTTCTGCCGAAGGAATTTGATTGAGTTTTTGATTAATTCTTTTCTTCTTTCCGGGGAAGCTACCATTGGACTAAACCTTGAAGAACCTTCGTTCCAACCACCAATAGCTAACATGGTTTTTAGGTTCTTATTATAAGTTTTCAATCCAGTAAATTTGGCGTAACCACCTTTTTCGATATCCTGATATTTATCGAAAGGTTTTAGCGAATTTTCTTTTGTAAATCCTCCAAAGGCGTATATTAAATGCGTGCATAGATATGGGTTTATGTTTTGCGGGCTGAATTTTGCTGTTCCTGGTCTGTATATTGACCAGTTTGTGTAATAGCATACTACTCTTTCTTTTGACTCCCCTCGTGCTGAAAAAATAATTGTTTATGTCACGTATGGAATTTTAGGGAGGTAATGACAATACAATAGTTTACGCAAGATGAATATGAAATTTTATATCATAAATTTTATCTTTTATATCTTATAACAATTGTTTATTTGTTTTCGGGAAATTTTTGTTGAATATTTTATACGTGCTGTCTACTGTTTATGAACAATAAGATAAGTATGCGGTCTGCATTTAATTTTAAATCCCTTATATTCTTAAAAATACAAACATAAAAAATGGAATTTTAAGGTGTGGATTCTATACTGTGAAAACATATCGAATAAAAATAACGTTTTGACATTTTGAATACCATCTGATCCTAAATGATAAGTAAATCGCAAGAGTTTCTCAATACATATAAAGTGGTAGATAAAAGATAGGTTAGACTAGAGGTCCCCAACTTTTTCGGAAGAGGGCTACATTAAAATTAGTTAATAGCGGGCGGAAAAATTTGAAAAAAAATACTATTTGAATTATGTATTAAATGCAATTATTGTTGAAACGTCACGATGACTACATTGCTTTCATATCTATGGCCGGAGGTCCAGAAACTGTTCGTCTTTATGCGTCACCTAGGTGTTGGGAATTTATTATTATTACTTTGGGGTTTGTTAGGTCTTGACAAGCAGCCACTAATCGCAAACTTCAGCAACCATTTGAGCCACGTCATACTAGAGACTAATGGAGCTAAATACACACGGCTGCATCCTAAACCCTGTCGATATACAGACGGCGAAGTTACGCCAGATCTAGTGCCCGCACAATGCGGAGTGACCCGAGAAACACTGCTTTCTGCATCTTGCAAATCAAAGAGGTGGCAGAAGATCTGCAGGCGGGAATGGACTCGATTTCCCTTTGATAGGAGGGTTTCATATCACCCAAAACACCAACTATCAGGACTACAAGCTTAACTTTATACCCAGATTTCTAAGCTCGGACAAGAGATCCATATATTTGGACCTCTTTTCCTCCTCCTTAAAAGAGATATTCTTCTCAGCTGGGCTCGAGAATTCGATCACAAACATCTGTTTGGTCTCGATATCCAAGAAGGTTATATCCGGCTTAGTGGCTGTCAGTAACCTCGAGGTGGGGAAGATATTATTCCATTAAATGCGGCACTTGGAATTTTCCACCACTGATTGTATGTCAGAAGGGATGGAATAACCGGTATGTGGTCAATACCATACGCATGTTTAAAGTTTTATACTTTTATAATATGTTATTAATTTATTCGAAGGGTTTCATTGTTCTGGACATCTGTTTGTAATAAACATAACAAAGAGAGTGCTGTGATTTTTATGCTATGGTTGTGTTATGTATCTAATATATAAAGGGTATGTATGTTTGTTGTGTCTAGGAATGTTATTCTTCGTGTCATGTCGTAGGACTTCGTGAAATTGACCTTTTCTGCCGAATGAGCTGTTACACGTTACACGTAGCTGATGAGAGATCGTACGCAGCGTACGTCCATTGTTTAAACTCTACATAAAACTATTTTGATAAATTAAACGCTCTTAAATTAAGTAACTAAAATCGAAGGTAATGTATGTTGGTATTTAACCCATCATAATCCGTAAAATAAGAGATTTTAAAATTCATTAATGTAAATATCGTTTAAGAAATGTTATTTTTCTCCCGGGCAATCCCGGGTATCTCTGTTAGTTAATAAACAACACTTTAATCTGAATCACATAAAAGAGCACTGCGTCGAATTTAAAATTTGAAAATATATCTCCGGCAATTTTTTTGTCAGTTTTATTTCACGGTCCCTTTCGTTCTGGGTCTTGTGCTTGTGCACTTGTTACACCTGCCTATTTAAGCCAGTGATTAAGGAATAACTGCACAGGTGCATATATGCTAGTTTGCTAGCAATATGAGCTATGCAATATGGTAGCAGTTGCATAGTTGCATACATGCAAACCGTTGCAGAAATTGTATTTAAGATGGGATAACTTGTTATGTAAAAGGTTTACGTTCCGCTCAGGTTGTACCTGCATATTTCTATTTGAGAGTAGTTAATTAGACATTAGTTGCATTGCTTCAATACCTTTCACATTCTTAACTCGCATTGCTACTTTTAACAAGCAACATCTCGAAATATAAACCGAAAAATATTCATATTTATATGAGAACTTATTTCATTATGCTTTCACATTTAAAAAATTGTTAATGCTTTATAGCTATTTGTACAACAATCAGCGAAATGGGAATGTGAATGCGAAAAGGGCACTAGACGTGAAATTTTTCACCGACGGCTGCTGGCCAAGGTGGAAAACACGTCGTATGAAAACTCATATTGCACTTATTTCATACAAGTTTTTTTTCTACAACCATGAAAAAAATGTAGTATTTCCTAAATTGAAGTTGAATTTAAATAAAATTGACAGTAGACCAGCAAGAATTGAAACTTGATTGTCTAGTATTGTTTATTTAGTAAAAACAAAGAAATAAATTATTTTGTAAAATAAATAGTAAGTGAAATCGCAGTCAATAAAATTAGTGAAAAATAAGTGATTCAGAGATTCCTTTAGATTAGTGGTATTCAACCTGTGTTCCGCGGAAACCTGGGGTTCTGTGGAACGTTTTCAAGGGTTCCGCTACTTTAATTATATGGTTTTATTCTATTTTTTTTTAATGACTCTGCTTGGATACAATGATTTTGGTAAATTTTGAAAATTGAATAAATTTTAATCCGAGGGTGCCACAAAATTTTTAATCGCCAAAACAGCTAATTTTACTTATCGACAAAAAGTTTAAATTTGTTTAGTAATGATTATTTACTTCTTGTATCACTTTCTATTTAAATATGTACTGTATTATTGGATTTTATGTTTATAATAAATAAATAAGATTCAAAAGAGTATATCGCTAATTATTCGTTTCAATTTTTATTTATAATTTGCATTAAAAATTATATTAGGTAGGTATTGCATTATACAAGGTGTCTCAAAAGAAATTTTATATTTATTTAGCTTACTGCGTGAACGCAACGTATCCGAGGGGCGCTGGGGTTATGTCAATCGGTAGCCTGGCTCTTGGAAATTCAGTCGCTATGGAGCGTTTCTCGGGAGCAGACCGCGCGTTATGCGTGCGAGAGTTTTACAAAAACGGTGATTCGGCGACTGTAGCGCGTAGAAAATTCTGCAGTATTCCAGGTTTTCGCCACTTAAATGATGCGCCAAGCATTCCTCTCATTCGACATTGGATTAAAAAGTTTGAAGAGACTGGTACAACGCTGGATAAATCAAAATCCGGGCGACCTAGGTCATCAAGAACGGTAGAAAACGTGGAGAATGTTAATCAGTCTGTTCGTGACGACCCGAACCTTTCAATTCGGAAGCGCGCAAGTGCTTTAAATGTGCATAGATCATCATTACATCGCATTATGCACAAAGACCTAAAGCTACACCCCAACAAAATTCAATTGGTGCAAGAATTAAAGCCCCAAGATGCCAGTCAGAGGCTTAATTTCGTAAATCAGGTGATTGAGAGATTTTCAACGTTTACCAACATTTTGTTTTCGGATGAAGCTCATTTTCATCTTAATGGCCACGTAAATAAGCAGAACTGCCGCTACTGGAGTGCAACGAATCCGAAACGCAAACATCAGAAACCCCTACATTCGCCTAAAGTGACCGTATGGGCTGCGATGTCGGCGCGAGGAATTATCGGCCCTTACTTTTTTGAAGACGAAAGGGGGCGTGCAGTTACAGTGAATTCAGAGCGTTATGTGGAGATGTTAGACAACTTCTTGGTACCTGAACTGCAAAACTTTCCTGGCTATAACCAAAGAACATGGTTCCAACAGGACGGAGCAACTTCACACACGTCCAATATGTCTCTGCCACGTGTTCGTGAAATTTTCTCAGGCAAATTGATCTCCCGGAGAGGTGACATAAATTGGCATCCACGCAGTCCAGATTTAACCCCTATGGACTTTTTCCTATGGGGTTATCTTAAATCTAAAGTTTACGCCAATAAACCGACTTCACTGGCGCATTTGAAAGAAAATATCCGTCACGAAATGGCAGCCATCCCTGAGTCCACCTGCCGAGACGTCATAAGTAATTTTACTCTTCGATTAAATGAGTGCCGAGAACGCGAGGGTCTACATTTAGACGATATTATTTTTAAGAAATAAATCCCCAAAAAGTGTATTTTAATAATTAATAAACATTTTTTCTATATACAGCTTACTTTGTTTTAATCGATCCACTAAATATAAAATTTCTTTTGAGACACCTTGTAGTAAATTATACCTACCAGTAAATAGTATAAAATAAAATAGTATATTATACATACATTTAAAAAATATAGAAATATAGTCAGCTATAAAATATCAATTTTGATCAAGACTAAATTCAATATGTTAACGTTTGTAGAATTTTTTTTTAGGTTATTATAAAGTTTGGGAACCCAAATTTAGGGGCTATAAAATCAGTGACTTATGGATCTTATCGGCATTTAATTTAACCTTTAAATCGAATGTGATTTCTCCGAATTTATTTGAATTTTCACTGAGTTTTCTCTTTTGTTACGACATAAACGTTGCTATACTCATGGTTTCTCTTACTGACACATACAGACACACATACGTACACTCTCACGTTCAACAATTGCATGGGAATCTGTCAATGAGTGCAAGTAATATTTAAAATATTTTTCTAGGTTTTTAGGTAGAGAATCTTAGGAATTTACAGCGTTAAAATTCAATATTAAAAGGATATTTTGCCTTTTTAAGGATGTATGTTTTAAAAAGGATTAATGATGCTTTAATGCTAAATTTGGAGTGGATTTGCAATACAAGTATTTTGTAATATCTCAAGAGTATACAGTACTAGTACAGAGATTTTACTCGATGTAACGCGAAAAATTGAAATTAAAAATAGCAGACGTGCTCCTGTGCCCATTATCGATATCCCTGCCTTAGACCTTCGCAAATAATTTAAAACGCCGATAATTAACAAATAATATTAATAAGTAAAGGCAATCTAAAATTAATCGCACCAGAGCTCACTTTAGAATTTAATTTGCTCTGCAAACAAAAAATTTCTGCATTGTGAAACGCCGATTAAAAAAAGTAATTTTTCATGGCCGAATTAATGAATGAAAACCATTGCTTCATAAGGGTAAAACGAATTCAATGGACACAATAGCATCGAAATTGATCAACAGGAGAAATTAATCAACTTCTTTGGGCAAATAAATTTAAATTGTAATTTATATTTTGTTCATAAACAGTACAGCATAGTAATGCATATTGATCACAACCTTGGATGGATGGAGTTATGTCATTTAACTTACCTGTATCCGGGAGACATACTGCTAAGGTCAACAGGGCCAGCGCCCTTATGCTCTGAAACAAATGAAATAAATGAATTAATAAATGAATAAAAGAGATCCATTCTAAAAAGTATCCGTTAAAATATTCATGAACACCATCACAAATTAATCATTCAAAAGCTTTTATTTTCTTTAAAAATGCCAATAAATACAAATAAACATATACGCGTTTCAGTACGGAACGTTGCTGTTGCCTTGCATTTGATGCGACGGAGCATGATTTGTTTAGGCGGGCGAGCCAAATTGAAACTGGCTCCGTTTTCAGGCAGTTTGTAGGCCTCCACGGAGAGTCGAGGGAAGAGCGGGTGGTCAGACCATGTCTAGTAGAACAGTATTTCCCAACCTTTCTTCATGGTGGACCGGCAAGCGACCTAAAAAATTCGCTAACCGGCAAGTTAAAAAAGTAATGTTTATCGCAAAAGTTTTATATTTTTTATTGCACTGATTACAGACACAAAAAAAAAACAAATAAAAAAATCACATATACGAGGGATGTTTCCAAAGTTCTGGGAATATAGCTATAATTTTTATTATTTTGTTAATTTTCGTCAATATTACAATGTAGTTTTTCAACATAATCTCCATTTAACTGAATACATTTATCGCAACGATAAACTAATTTTTTTAAGCCGTCCTCAAGTATCAGACCTATTGAGTTTTTGTTCTGGTCCCAACAGCCTTGGCACCCAGCGCGGCGAAACCTTGTTAACGCCCAAACAATCATGCAAGATGTCATGAACTTGTCGTGTACCTATACCTAGGCGCACACTAATTTGACGAATAATCATTCGCCTGTCCTCTTCCAGTAGGTCTTCGACGGCAGTAATGTTTCTTTCATTTACCGACGTGCTTGGGCGCCCACTGCGTGGATCGTCTTCTAGTGATGTTCTATCGGTTTTAAAACGATCGATCCACCGATAAACAGTACTTTTGGATTCTGCAGACTCACCAAATACTCCTTGCAGACGCTGAATAATTTCTAATGTTTTCACACCTTCTTTCCACAAAAAGAAAATTATTGCTCTTTGAGATTTTGCTGCGTCTTCCATGGTTACAAAAACAGTGCTATGAAAACGCGTCTATATCAGTTGAACACCTAAATCAGACTGAACAATATTGCACTAGATAGTTGCATAAACATGTCAAGACTTGTCTGGCACCAATAACATTGCCTTTAAGTTCTGCGTAATTTAATTATAGCACAATTCCCAGAATTTAGGAAACATACCTCGTAATTAGTAAAAAAAGAAATAAATTAGTACTTAAGCAATTAACAGATTAAAGACCGAAATTTTCATCTCAAAATTAAGAGAGTTATAACTTATTAGGCGAATAGATGCATAGCAAAAAAAAATCTCGCGGATCACAAAAAAAGCGGACCGGCGGTTGGGAAACACTGTACTAGAACATTACATCACAGCCAGCTGTATCTTGGATCGTTAGTTTGAGTTACGCTTGCATATAGCAAGCGTCACGTATTATAGTGTTTTTTTACTGTGTCGTGTCGTGTTTTTGTGTTGTTTTGTGTTACTATTAGAAATTAACAGTATCAATAAACTTTTGAAAAAAAAATTGAATATTAGAACAGTGACAAATTAACCAAAGTTTTCAACTTACGATTTCTCAGCGAAAATCCCTTCAATTAGAAAAATATGGATTTATTTACAGTCTATATTGGTTTTATAGCTCAGACACTTATTGATTTTCAATAAATAAATGCACAGATCGATTGAATCGGATACGTGTTGCTCTGTTCAATGTCTGGTGCAGAAGAGACTCAAAATGATCTCTTTCTTTGTTACGAAAAAAGGCGTAGAGAAAAAAACTGAGCGTAATAAAATATAGGGATTTGCAGCTAAGCACCCTACCATCTGGTGAGCGTTTCATGAACTTGTGTACATCAGATAACATTTCGTTTTGTGTATTGGTTTTGTATGAAGTTTGTTTTTAAAGTTTTATTATAATCATTGAAAAATGTATAATACATATTGTTGTGTGCCTATGTGCAATTCATTGAAAAGAAGAAACCCGGAAATATCGTTTCATTTGTTTCCACTAATATCAGACACCGTACGGTTCGAAACAAAATTAGGAAAGCAAGAGGTTAGGAATCGACGCGATGTTTAGATAAACAATTTAAAAATTGGAAAAAAAGTGAGCCCTTATATCAAAGTTTGCTCATTACATTTTAATGATAGTGACTACAAAAAATATTTTCAATTTTGTATTTATTATCGCATATCTTGAAAATTCCTGTTATTGTGTGTGGGTTTGTAATGCACAAGTTTGTAGGCATAATGCATAAATCTTTATGAACTCTCTGTTTTTTTCAGTGACTCCACACAATATTATATGCCCAGCATTGTAGATTTCTACACCTTGGTAAACAACACGGAAATTATTATTTCCCCCAATATAGTTGAAATAATCGACAATGGAAAACCGCCATAACTTAAAACCAGATCACAAAATGTAGTATTTTAGATGTTTACAAGTAATGTCACTTCACAAAATCCGAAAATCCCAAACAATTATTTATTTTTTGTCGTTTTTTGATACACTTTTCGCTATTATTTACTAGTAAATGTAAAGTGGTTTCAAAAAAATCCGCGTGGCGCTACGATCTTAAAATTTTTCCCCTATAGTTCCAAAACTTCGTTCAAACGTGCGCCACTAGATGTCTCGAGCGACACTAAAATCATCTTTTTGAGCGAGTAAGATCCCAAAATGGTTACGATAAAGAAGGAAATATTATATAATTTAAATAATAAATTAACGTAACAAAATTCAAGTGTACTAGCAGTGAAAATTAGACAATATTTAATTTTTAACACGTGTGAAATTTAAAAATATCACATACCAGTCAGACTTTCTGCTTAAACAATGGCATTGACTCATAAACCGTTGTAAACCTTATTTTTTTCGCACGTCACTGTGTCCATAGTTTTATTATTGACATGGTCATTTTATTTCCAATTTTATTGTTGGAGGGTTAAGGCCGTAGAAATTGCTGGACAGTAAAACAAGAGGTCAGACTTTCTCAATGTTAAAATGTGAAATGTCAAGTCTATAAAAGTTATTGTATTAGTTAGATGGACGAACTCTCGCTCCTTCTATACTTTGACTGTATACTACACTGTCTGACGTTTCGAACAGCTCACTCGAATAATAATTCAATTTATTGCCTCGTCACAATTGAAAGTCGTCTAACATGATTGTCAGATATTTGAGAAGAGATGCTTGTTAAGTTCTGAAAAGATACATCTAATATATTGCTTTTTATTACTCTCCTTTCTTGTCAAGCGAGGATCGTTTTTGATAGTTGGCTTTGAGTACATTACTTACATATATATACTGTTGACAGTGGCGCAGCCAAGGAGGGGGCCGACGGGCCTGGGCCCCTCCCAGGACCAGCAGATTACACGGCGCTGCTCGGAGAGTTGAAGATTAAATTTGTTAACCACAACAGTAGTTAATTTTTAAATTACTTCATTGTAAACAATATTGGCAGTTTTTATTTTATTTATTTTTTTTTCGTATAAATAAATATTTTTTTAAGATTGCCTATTCTTGATAGGTGCCGTTATTGTTCAAGTGAAAATACATCACTTTCCAAATATGATCCAACGAATTATATGAAGGGGAGCGTTGATTCTTTTTCCCCCTGACACATCGACTAAAACATTCGCCCAGTCAAATGATAAAACTGTTTTAAACAACTAATTACTCGATTCAGATAAGATAAAGTGGAAATCTGACTTCGATATAATCTTCACACGAGTCTGATCGTTCGGTACAAATTGTGGCCAAGCGGCTGATTTAGTGAACTGAACATAAGTAAGAAAAATATTGAGACTTCAAAAATATATCCCGCGAAAAATATAAATTAATATGTATTTATCGAAGCAAAAATCAAGTGAAAGTTTTTGATACATGGATTAACAATTACATTTTTTTATCAACAAATAATGGAATTATTATTTGATATAAACATCAATATCCAACAGCAGGGGTGTCGAACTGATTTGGGTCGCAGTCTATTTTACATACAATTTATCATTATAAGCAGTGACGGAACTTTAAATATCCCGAAGGGTTTCTTGAGATTTTTTCATAAACAGAAAACGGGAAAGAGTATATTTTACATTTTTAAATATATTTTTCCCCTAAATAAGCTCAAGTGATTTTGATTACCGCTTCAGGGGCCACAAAAAATAAGGTTGAGTGAACGACCAACAACTGACCGGGTCTAAGGAAGAGCCGGCTCTAAGCGACGTCTACCTACGAGCGAACGACCCACAACTGACCGGGTCTAAGGAAGAGCCGGCTCTAAGCGACGTCTACCTACGAGCGAACGACCGACAACTGACCGGGTCTAAGCAAGAACCGGCTCTAAGCGACGTTCTACCTACGAACGAACGACTGACCGACCTGTGTCTCGGGATCATGTGTACAGTTCATATATTGCAAGAACCGGCTCTAAGCGACGTTCTACCTACGAACTAACGACCGACCTGTGTCTCGAAAACATGTTTACTTAACCGGATCACTGAGCCGGATCAATGAACCGGCTCAACAAACTGAACGACCTCCACTGATCCGGTTCCGCAAACTGAGCCGAAATTCCCATCTCTATTATATACCAGGTTTTAGAAAAAACGCTTGTTTTGAAGAGAACGCCTAGAGTAATTTGAATTCTGTATGGAATTTCCTGTTCAATCAGTCTAAAATATTTGGAGGTACAAACTATCAATAGCTTTCTTATATTTTTTGTTGGACGATGTTTTGAATTTTTAAAATATCAGCGTTAAAACTTCAAAGAAGTCATTAAAAATCACGTACATTAAAGAATACCAACACAAACCGGAAACACGATTCGGAAATGTCATTAAAAAGATACATCGGTCATAAAATATCAAAAATTCCGAAAGAAGCATAACCGCTAGACGGATATGCGTCTGCATATCCGGAAACGAAAACACAATTGATTGACAGTTATTTGAACCGGATATATCACGATTTCCGAAACGTGACCACATATGTTTGGAGAGTATATAAAATATAGAGGTCTTTGATAGCCTGGAGGTAAACCAAAAGATGAACCTGACGTCCTTCAGAATCCTTGCAAATGTCACAAGATCGTAAGTTGGAATGTTGAGGAGTGTCGAATAAATCATAGCGGTTTTATACAAAAGGTGAAGATGAGCAAATGGAAATTATCATACCACTAATAGAAAATATTTCACCGTATTACAATAGATGAATTAATAATATTTGAGCGAAAAATATTGAGAAAGATTTGCGGACCTTTACAAAATAACTTTGAACCTCAAGTCTTTTCAGAAGAATATGTGACAACAAATAAAATCAGGTCAACAATTTAAAAATTTGAAAAGTGTGCTATCTGTTGTATAAATGTCGAAATAGGTGATCCAAAATATCAGAGAAATTATGTCATAAAGTTAGTGAAAAACCTTAAAAATTAAATACATATTTCTAAACATCAAATATTTTCATTGAATTAATTCATGAACTTGAATGTTTGTGTTTATATTACATATGATAAACATACAGGGTGTCCCATCCAAGTGGCTCACCATTACTATCTATCCCGGGAGAGCACCCCCCCCCCAAGAAGGAAGGAAATAAAAAAACACAAACACAAGAAAATAGAGATGAGCTTTTTTTTTAGTTCGTCACTTGTATTTTAGAAGTGAGGACATTTTTTTTAGATTATCACTTTGTATTTCCAATCGAGGACCATTTTTTTTAGGTCGTCACTTGTATTTTACAAGTGAAGACCTTTTTTGTTTTAGGTCATCACTTTGTATTTCCGAAGCGAAGACCTTTTTTTTTAGATCATCACTTGAAATTTATAAGTGTGAACTTTTTTCATAATATAGTCTTTCGCACCCCCCCACCCAACAAAAATTCCTGGGTGTGCCACTGGGGACACCTGTATATATTAATGAAGAACAACAATTATAATATTGATAAAATATTTTTACCGACCGCCAACATATATATGAGAGGTATTGTGATCATACCGATTTTGACATTTCGAGATTTCGATGGATCTCCACGAATTGAGGTCCCTACATAACATTTTGACTATTTTTAGCATGATGTCTGTCGGTCTGTCTGTTCGTCCGTCCGTCTGTCTGTCTATCTGTCTGTCTGTGTACACGTGCAAGGCAAATTCGGCTAAAAGGATTTTTATGAAACTTCATATTTAAGCTTTTGCCATCAATGGCACGAGTTGATCAACTTTTCTGTTAATAAAAGTAAAAAATTCTCGTATTTCGTTTCCTTGTTAGATCCGCCAGTTTAAGATATTATCCAATTTCATACGCATTCACGGAGAGTGAACGTGTTAGAAAATACACATTTTACTTTTTAAAGATGAGCTCATAATTCGTGTATAAATTAGCCAAGGATGACATTGAAATAATAATATTAATATGTTCTCGTATATGAGTCACGTTGTACGGTTAGAAAAATAAAACGTTATTTAAACAGTTATTGATGAAATGCATTCTAAAAGGAAACCTTGGAGGTAATAGGCGTTTTATTTCGCACATTAGTACCTTATTACTCGCCAAATAAGTCTTTGTGTATTATTTTCAATATACGATAGATGATAATAAATCCAGGTGTATGTGCTCGCCCCCTGGCATCGGCGATTAGCTTCGTTGCAGAAATAGGCCGATATAAAATAAATAAAAATTTTAAAAAAAGTTTAGACCTCCACGAAATCTAGTTTTACTGTTAATTGTGTAACAAATACGAATATTTAAAACAATTATGTAATTCTTAATTTATTATACGACCTTAAAAAGCTATAAAATTGAATTTATTAAAGTATTTACAGAGTAAGGAATTTAAATAATATTTACTCGCTAATCATTTAAAGTGACAATTAACATTGTTAGTCAAAGACAAACAGAATGTAGAAAGTATAAGAAATTAGTAGATGATCAAAATACTGTACTCGACTTAAATATAAATTTTCTGCCGTTTCAAGAAAACTAGAGAAAGTGAATGCTGCCAGTTTTCGCTTTTAACTATTGTAATAAACAAGTATTGACGTTCAGTTCCACATGGATATGTTTTACAGATTTAGTTCAATGCGAAAAACTTCCGGAAAATATTTAAATATTGATTATAAATTAAGAGTTCAGGAAAAGACGATCATAGCCCGATATCAGTCAATTTGGAGATGTTACTGTTAGCTATTGAGAAGTGACATTACCGTTGGCGGCGCTGTAGTCCAAGGCAATATGGCTGTCGTGTCTAGTATTCAGCTGTCAATATGCTAATAGCGAACATGTTAATTTAAGCACAGTACATTTTTATTTTATGAAAATGCGAATAAACATTTGCCTAATTTTTGAATTTTTACGCCCTACACATTTATTGAGGTGTATAACAGTAGGTGGTCATCAAATTACAGTATTTAAAGTTTAATTTTAGTAGATTTATTGAAGGGTAATTTGTAGTTGAGCAGGTGTTAAATGCGGGGTATTTAATTTTATGTGGTACATCTGAGTGTCGGTCATCTGAATTTACAATATATGGATTATGTTTGTAAACAAGTGCATTATGTTCATTGCCTCATGAAATAAAATTAATTTTCTGCACAAATGACCTAACGGTCGAAGTGCCTTAATTAAAATAAAAAAAAAAAAAAAAAATAGTTTTGTTTGGACAGAAGCAGCTAATATTATTAGCTATTATTATTAATATATTAGTGCAGTTTAGTTTTTCTGCGACAAATGTAATGAACAAACTCGCATAGTATCAGTTACTTATTAACTTAAAATATATTCCCATGCCTTCTTCCTGTCCATAACCAAATCTTTTCCAATCTGGACTTAATATTAACTTTCCCTCAATTTTTCTTAAGAAAAGAAAAAAACTAAGATGCCTATCTTTGTCCTGTCTTGAATGACATCCAAAAACACTACAATTTGTTTTACTTTTACAGTTTTCACAACTTCTATTGACATTCTAACAAAAAATCAACACTAGAACATATGTAATAAGTTCAAACAGTACTACAGACGCCTAATACAATATTTGACCACCAGACTGCGTATCCGAGCGTGTCAGTTCTCAATTAGTTCGTATTTAAAGCTTTCAAATATCCGGAAATATTAATTATAGTCTAAAGCAGACATTTTCAACCCGTAGCTCGTGAGCCACGTGTGGATCTCTTAACCTTTTGATTTGGCTCGCGGCGAATTTTTAATTTTATCAAATCTGAAAGCAAGAAGACCAAGAAAAACACCGCTGTTAAACAAGAGACAACAGGAAAATGGAATTCAATTTGTTAAAGAACACCAACTTTGGCCACAGTCAAAATAGCGCGATATTCTTTGGTCTGATGAAACAAAAATTGTTTTATTTAATCCTGGTATATGCCAAAAGCAAGTACGCAGGCCTCCATGCACGAGGTACAATCCTAAGTATACTACAAAGACAATAAAACACGGTGACTGTAGTGTTATGGCATGGGAATATTTTTCTTGGAACGGAGTGGGCCCTATTTTGTGGATTAAATGCCTTTACAATGGATATTTATGCAATATAATGACCCAGAGCAAACCTCGCGCAAAGCAAAAACATTGGTTTAATGAAAATAATGTTACTGTTATGGGTTGGCCAGCTCAATCTCCGGATTTAAACTCGATAGTGAACTTGTGGGTTGATGTGTAAAAATTAAAATACTTTAATTATACTTCTTCAAAACCTGTTAACAAAGAAAAATTATGGAGAGAAATTGAAACAACTTAGAAATCTATTCCCTTAGAGAAATGCCGGTAGCTAATTAATTCTATGCCGGGAAGATGTGTAGAAGTAATACGAAAAAAAGGGCATGGAACCAAATATTACAGAAATAATATAGAAAATTTAATATTAAAATGAGTTTCATTTATTTTATGAAACGTACTGCTAAACTATTTTACAAAATCACGATTGGAATAATCTCACCCTTGGTTGCGCTTCTGCTTTATTAATTCCAATATAAAGTTCTAAATTCAGCTCAACATATTTTCTTTCCATATCATTTTACTTATTATTTGTAGAATAAAACTAAAGAGTCCATTATTTTATAAGTTTTAACGCTTTTCTATCGCCACTCATAATTTAAAATATTATACAATAATTTACAATTTATATTTACAGAGAAAGAGGGATCAATAGGAAATGATTTAAAAGTACTGCATATTAAACCATAAAATATTACAGTTAATTTTATATAACTAAAATCTCATGACAAGTTATTGTTTAGATCACGAATAATTAAACGGTATTTTACAGGTTCACACCGATTTATAACCGGAACTTTTTAAAATAGAAATTAATTTGCATAATTTTTATTAAAAATGTTATGGGAAATCATCAAATTTATTTAAAAATTCCATTTTTAATACTTTCACTAGTTATATAACTTCAAAAAAACTCACTGGGTAACTAGTATTACCTACTAATTTACTGACTAAATTTAAACAAGACGTGTCTTAGTCAATAATTCGTCAAACCGGTTTTATATGACCATCAAATTATTTGATACATGCTTCAAGAATTCATGATCTAAAAACCCAGATTATCAAACATAAACCTTGTCAGGAAAAATTTATTTTTCCAAATTATTATTTGATTGATTTATTAAATAGTTTTTGGGTGTATTGAAGGTTAAAAAAGGCCAACTACATATGGTGTAATACCAAAAATTGCTAACATCAAATATAATAAAAAATTTACAGTGACAATCATGAGTGAGTGATCATGAACGAATAAATTTGCTCGGAAAACGAACGTTAGAGAAAAAGGTGAGAAAGAAAAGACCTGATAGTTAAAAGAGCCAGATATAGGTGACTGAAAACAAAAGCCAATATAACTGTATGTCCAAGTAGTAGAGATGGGCTATTATATTAACAATGATTTAAAAAAAATAATTTAAATAAAATAAAAATATAAATAATAAAATTGTCTCGAGATCGGAGCGCACCTTAGTTTGTAAATTAGAACGCGAGCATGCTAACCATTACACTATCAAAGCATGCTGGTTTACTGTCTTACATAAGTTATTAAATATTTTCATGGTCAAGCAAAAAACACGAGGGCTAACCATTACACTATGAAAGCGTACTGGTTACTGTGTAACAAAAAGTTTTAAATATTTTACATTCAGCCAAAAAACAAAAAAATGCCTAACAGAAAATATGCCTAACCACTAAACCATGAAGGCATAATGGTTTACAGTGCGTTATTTTCCGAAAACATAATCTGATCAAAAATTCCTGTTGTACTATTTCGGTTCACACAAATGTTCATTACTTAGAATTTTTTCAGATTTTTAGTTTAAACAATTTTGGTAAAAATGGCGTGAAAATAATTTATTTTGCAAAAATAAAATTTTGATCGTTAATCTAATGATTTTAAAAATATACTTCTTTTTAAATCGTTCTATAATATTAATATTATGGTAAACAAGGCATCAACAAAAATAGTATTTTATTTAACAAGCATATAATAATCCGAATAAAATATAACCATTATATCCAATCAAATACAATATTTTATTTACAGCTATATAGTTATATCATTAAAAAATTAGTAAATTTAATTTAGAAACACAGAAATTCTGAGTGTTAGACCTGATTGTTAGACCTGACATCACAAGATATGTTTACGATACTAGTACGGTAAAGATGTAGTTTTATGATATCACCATTATTTTCTGTTCGCAAAGAAATATTCTTCCCGGACTCTCAGCGGCCCTGGATACAAGTAATACTTAAACTAAACGAAGCCACTTATATACCAATACAGTGGTTATCAACCTTTTTTGCCCCATGCACTCTTTTCTCCATATGTAAGAATGGCATTTCCTTTCTTCAGTATTGTTGGACTCCAAAGTTGTAGTCCAAACAATATGCATTTAATATTGAAAACATGGTTTAATCGCTCCGACCCCCCCCCCCCCCCCCCGTTAAGAGCCAATGAGCTAATAGGTATCATTGCACTGTTGTCTATAACACCTGCTGAAATTTTGTTGCATGAGCATTTATTTATTGTTAAAATTAATTTAGTTCGGTAATAAATTCCAATCCAAAAAACAAGTCTCCACATTACTTAACATATTAGCATTAATTAATTTATTTGTTTATATAACGCGATATTTAAACTTAATTTAAATAGTTTGCTCCAATTTTTACGATTTAAAATGCCACTGGATTAAATATCGATTTTTTTCCGGGTGACATGATAACATTTGCCGTGGTAGCTGTCAATATTTTGGAATAGTTTAAACTGTATTCTGCAGTGACGTTTTGAAAGTTTTTTCACGTTCTGGTTAAGGTATAAAAAATGTTGAGAAAAGAACACATGAGTAAAAGTATGCACTCTGTGTTCTTCAAGCATATTAAAAGTCTAGAGTTGTCCACCGAACTCACGTTCTCGTTTTTTACGTCTGCTGGTTTGAGATCGGAAACGGAAGGTCTTGTGTTTGCGTGTCAGGATGGTATTATAAATACTTTGCCGTACAGGGCATATTCCAAATGGCGGAGTCCACACTGGAGGTTGGAGCCACCATCATCCTGAAACCATTATGCACATTCTGTCTGATTGACCATCTCTTGCAGCGTCGAGCTACGTGTCTCGACATAATGCTGCTCACCACGTGCTCTACTACCATCTTAGACATGCCTATGGTATTAACCAAATACCGGTTATACCGTACGTTGCTTCTGACATAGAATCGGTGGTAGAAAATTCCAAGTGCCGCATTTATTGGAATTACTTCTACCCCACCTCGAGGTTACTGACAGCCACTAAGTCGGACATAACCCTTCTAGATATCGATACCATATAGATGTTTGTAATCGAATTCTCAAGTCCAGCTGAGAAGAATATCTCTCTCAAAGAGGAAAAGAGGTCCAAGTATATGGATCTCTTGTCCGAGCTTAGAAAGCTGTATCCAGGGTATAAATTTAAGCTTGTAGTCCTGATAGTTGGTGTTTTGGGTGGTATGAAAGCCTCCTATCGAAGGGAAATCGAGTTCATTCCCGCCTGCAGATCTTCTGTTACCTCTTTGATCTGCAGGATGCAGAAAGCAGTGCTGCTCGGGTCATTCCGCATTGTGCGGGCACTGGATCTGGCGTGATTTCCGCGTCTGCGTATCGCAAGGATTTGGGATGCAGCCATGTGTATTTAGCTCCACTGGCCACTAGTATGATACGGCTCAAAAGGTTGCTGAAGTTTGTGATTAGTGGACGCTTGTCAAGACTTAACAAACCCTATAATAATAATAAAAAATATTATTATATCTTCTAAGACCTTGAAAGCCCAAACGTAGAACAAAATAATTATATCCTGTAGGTATAAAATAATATAATACACCAAATTAAACAAATAATTAAATTGGAAAGTGATGAAAATTTTTGGTTGTTTAATTATACAAATTAATGTGATTGCGTTCCATTCAGTAACTAGTAGATAAAGATGTGTTTTTAGTGAATAGTTTAGACCTTGGTTTTTTAGTAATGACACACTTTTATACAAAAAGAACAAAAATACAACCTGTTCGGTATCTGACATTACATTCCCAGAAAAATCCTTTTTTTTACAACCAGGCGGAGAATTATGTGTTTTGTAATAATTTATAAAATAACAATAATATAATGAAAAAAAAAACATTATTATTTACGGTTTGTATGGTTTTTTGTAATGTACATTTTTGGTATAACGTAAATTATAAGCGAGATATTTCAATAGTAGAACGCAAAAGAATCGTTCCTTCATTCTATCCTAACAACTATTTTGTATGCATTTTTATGTGAAGTAAATAATAAGTAAAATACTTTCCCATAGCTCCCCAAATATATTAGGTGTACCGGAAAGTTTTTTCGTTTATTTGGTATTAATAAAATTAAAATAAATAGAGGCAGTCAAAAAAGCCATAAATTATGAAGAAAATATAATTAAACACCCAGAAATTCTCTATGAATGCTGGAGGGAAATGGAAAAACGGAATCAACAAGGAAAGCCACTATCAAGATGGGAAAAGGAAAGGAAGGAAATGTACGAATATTGTGGCTACTCAACAACAGCGGTAACACTACAAAGAATGAATGGAGAAGTATTGGGGCACGAAGTAACAGAGCGAATGATCGACATACAACAAACGGAGCAAGATACAAAAATAAGAGAATCAAGATATAATTGCAAATATGAAAAGATCTGGACGGTGAGAAAACCACAGTATTTGACAGAAAAAGGCAGTAGAGAGAAGAAAAAAGTGATAGCGAGATTTAGATGTGGAAATGAGGAGAGGGACAATAATTTTTGGATGAAAGAGGAAGAAAGAACATGCAGAATGTGCAGGGAAGGTAAGGAGACAATAGAACATTTGTTGGAAGAATGTGAAGAAATACGACACAGTACGGAAACGAGAAAGGAAATTTTGGATGAAACAGGAAGGGGGTATGAATGAATAAAAGAAGTGAAAAACAGAAGAGAGGAAATTAAGGAAAGGGGTCAACGAAGACATTAACTAAAGCAGAAGGAGACTAGATTTTTAGCCGAAAGGCAAAAAATATAATTATTATTAAGTGTAAGTTAATTACATGTACTTTTTTGAGAAAAATAGTTACCATTGTGATCTATAGTGCGTTCAAAGGTGAGTTTGCAGTACAGGGCATATGGAGTAGTTCTTTTTCATACTCTCTAATGGGTTTACACAATGACACTATCCTTTTCTTGCTTGTCGACGTTGCCAGCTCTAAAACGCGCTGATCTGTGAAGACGCAGTATTCTACAAATGGCCATTTGTTTTTGTTAAGTGTTATTTTGAGTTTTATAAGAGTTGATTTTTGTAAATCATACGAGTTTTTCATATTATTATAATTGACACATTTGACACTTTTACAACATTTGGCAACACCGCTCCCATTTTCCATAAGAGCTATACTGCAAACTCACCTTCGAACGCACTATATAACACTCTGCCATTTATCAAGAAGATAAAATATTCCCGATTTATAAAATTCCTGATTTTTTTAAGGAAAAAATTGTTCAAGGCTCATTTTAAAATGGTTCAAATCTCGAAGTGTCTTGTTTTTTAAAAAGTGTAAACGAGTAAACTCCCATTTCTAGTTAACCGATTTTTACCAAAAGTTGATCAACTCGTGCCATTGATGTCAAAAGCTGAAATATGAAGTTTCATAAAAATCCTTTTAGCCGAATTTGCTCTGCACGTGTACACAGACCGACAGACATCATGCTAAAAATAGCCAAAACGTTACAACCTCAATTCGTGGAGATCCATCGAAATCTCGAAATGTCAAAATCGGTATGATCACAATACCTCCCTTATATATGTTGGCGGTCGGTAAAAACAGCTATAGCCTCCAATTTTATTAATAATGATTTTGAATAATAATTATTATTTATTAATTGCCCTATATTTCTAAAAAATTACCGCCAGAGTTCTGTTCTGATCTAAAGCTAGATATTTTAAAGAAATCCATATGACAGCGTGCAAAACAACATTTGTGCAAATATAATATAGTTAGAAACTATTTTATTCGCAGTTGTTAGAAATTTCCAGTATCTAACAGATTAATGTAATATTCATCTGATAGTACAAACGATCTTCTTTTTCTCGTCAACCTATATAGCAGTCTTTCACAGTCCTAAATACCATGTTAAGAGAAAGAGAAATCTCCCATACTGGTCCATCGAACGTATGTGTATTACTTAACATTGCCACGTAATAAACTATTAGGCGTGTTCGGTTGTCGCATAGATATGTGTCCTTCTGTTTACGTATTTCGTAATAAACAAATAAATAAGTTAGAACGCTGGTCCATTAGAATATCAGACCCATCAGGGAAAGTGATCGGGGAAAACTTTCTCCGCATACCAAACTTAAAAACAGTGAGATATGACTTTTGCCTTTTAAAACAATTTTTGGGATTCGTGATTTGAACCACGTTTCTAATATTAAAACTGCGTTCGGAGCTCTTAATTTAGTCGAGTATAGGCTATAACTTGTGCCCTGTTGATTGTCACTAACGAGTTTGTCATATGGTGACGCGAGCAATCGTTCGGAGCTCCAAATTTAATACGTCATACGTTGTCGATTGTCGATAGTTTTCCAAACTTATAGTTAGTGGTTTTTTTTTTTAATGAGACAGACATATAAACACATTGGCTATCTCATACCCTTTTCACACTAGAACTTTAAGATCGGATGTTAAAGTGAATGTGTCTTTAAACGCTAATGTGAAACCGTATGGCCTCGTCTAAATACAAGCGATGTTTAAGACAGAGATCTGCGTCTTAAACTTCGTCCGCATTGCCAACATAATTTCTATTATAAAAAATACTCTTTGAATTTGTGCTGTCTACATTTTATATTATCATAAACAAGAATACTGTATTATATCGATGTTATAAGAAGTTTATACTTCTTGTTATAATAAAATTATTTATTTTAATAATGTGTTTAATAAAATACAGAGCTACAATAATTGAGATAAAATGTATCGACTTACATGTTAATACAGGTATAATATATTCTTTATTGTAGTGTCTTTATTGTAGAATGAAATGAAATATCCATATTTGTTTATAATAATTCAAAATGTGCGTCTGCGCAGACAGTTCAAAACTGGTAATTTCATGACGGTAAGTTAAGGACAAAATTACTGTAGCTGATGACAGCACCAGAGATTTAAATATCAAGTGTGAAAGCAAACCGATGTTAAACATCGGGGAACTTTAAGTTCACGCGTCTTAAAGTTCTAGTGTGAAAAGTGTATCATAGACCATATTAGTGTGACGTCACATACATGTGCTGCCATCTGACAGCGGATTCCTTTGGAAGTTTTTGGCAGATTTAAAATACATGTGACATTACTTTTGTTACCTTAATTTTATGAATATTTTCAACTTTGGAGCAAAAAATATATATTTTTGATAAGTATATACTAATATATACAGTCCAGATACTTTATATTATAGAATAATGATTTTATAAATATATAAATAAGGATTCGAAGATATATTTATAGGTTACGTTTTTAAATATTATGAAAATCGAAATATCTTTAGTATTTATTTAATTAACACTAAGTAATCATTAATATTTTGTTTTAGAATGCATAATGGTGTATTGTTTTGCTCCAAATTGTAACCATTACAACATTCTTTATTGCAAATTTTTTCGTTTTTTGACAGATGAAAAAGAAAAACTATAAAGGATAAAATAAGAAAAACATATTGTTCCTTCAAACCATTTAGATATGGTATACACAATTATTGCTATGTTACTTGCCATAATAACGATTATTAACGTAAATTTTTCAAAATTAACCTGCAAAATAATATTGTTCTGCAAAAATAATGACATATTAAATTATAATGTACAAAATAAGAATTTTAATAAATAAATATTGACTTGTAGTTTTGATGTGAAGCATTTTCTTACTTTGAAAACTCAATTTATACTTCCAAAATACAATATAACAAAAAAAAAAAAAAATGCTAAATTCAAATAAAAGGAATCCAACCGTGAGGCGGCAGCACTGAATACCATTTTGTGACGTAGTTACTAATATGGTCTATTTCCTTATCTGTAAACTAACACCTCAACGCGCCAAATTCAAAGGCCTATTAATAATTAAGGAACGCTCTGTAGGATATCGCATTATTTGACCGTGTTGGAGCTTTTTTAATGGTTAACAATGATTTAATTTTCTTGTACTGTTTCTTGTCTTTCTAATATAGCACTAGGAAGCTTCGTTCCACTCAGTCAAACATAAATATTAATATTAGTAGGTATATTACGAAACTATAATAAATTAATAAGAAAAAGTGTTGTGGGTAGAATTTTTAAAGAAAAAATAAGGCGGTGCCAATCGAGAAATTCCGATGTAAAAAACGAAGATATGTTTATATATAAAAAAGCAAAAGAAGCAATCACAGAAAATTATTATTTCTTCATCGTTATAAACAGCAATATATCCTGCCATTAGATCATATAATTTTATTGGTTTATTGACACAATTGTAAATTTCCTGACACCGATTGTGAATTTCACAAAGTAATGTAGACCTGCTACAGTTCTGCTAGAATGTTTTACGTACCTAACAATTGCCACAGCAAATGCGCGCAATATATTAGCAAAATAAAGGTAGGGGACACTCAAAAACACATTAAAATGAATAAGTCTCACAAGAATAATCTAACAAATCTATATCTAACAAGAATAATTTAACAAAGCTATATCTAACAAGAATGATTTTCATGTTCTTGGGTATATAGGCTATTTCAAACATTTAAGCAAAACTAACTGGAATTTTCATTTTCCTAAGTTGTCATAAGCTCTCTTTTGGATGTTTGAAGTGGGTTTTTGCCAAGCAAAATGATCAAAAGCCTCACTTAATCTGTGAAAGTTATTAAAATACAAAATCTGGTTCCATTTAAACCAAAAGAAACAAGCTATAGTTAGTTTTTTTGGTTTAAACAGAACTAGACGTTATGACTTTTCATCAAAATAAATTTCGTATGTTTATATATCCACTAGGTTTTGAGCTTTTTAGGGTTTTGTAGGTATGACCAGAACACCCGAATACCGTCATTTTGTCGTTTGTCTGTCTGTTCGGTAAAAATTGTAGCCAAACGGCTAAACCTAGAAAGTTGAAATTTGGCATGCTTATACAACTCTTTGACCCGCACATAGGAAAAATACTAAAATATCTAAAAAACATATCTCAATAAAAAACAAATATATGCTCATCGAACAAAACAATATTTTTTTTTAATTCTTAGTAGGGTATCAAATGAAAGCCCTTAGTACGTGGATTAACGATCCAAATTTTATTCTTCCAAATAAGTTATTTTGATGCGATTTTAGTCAAAATTATGCAAAAAAATTTTTTTGTAAGCCAGAGGGATTAATCGAAAAATCTGAAAAAATTCTAAGTAATGAACATTGGTGTGAATCGGAATCGGAGCCATCTAACCTATTGTTCATTTCTACTGTGTGTTCTTTCATGGTTCAGTATATGTATTTACAGAATAAGTATAGTGAAAATAAAATTAATTGTACAGTTGTCAAATGATAGTAAAATTTCTTAATTGGTCACGATTAGCAGTTGCTCTTATGAAGTATCAGAGTAATACAGATACTGATAGAAAAGCAACAAATTCAAACTATGGGTGTCCTTCAAAAAACAGTTTATCAGATGTCATAAGATTTGATAATATTGGTCATCTAATAAGAGGCATGAAACGAATGTAAAAAAATGCAGTTTGTGTAAGAGCAACTCTATTTATTTATGTGTAAAATGTAAAGTACATCTGTGCCCAGAGTGTTTTGAAATGTTTCATTCCAAATAAGTTCATATTTCATTCATTAATAAAATAATTTGCTTATTACATGTTTACTTATATTTGATATTGTTATTAGCCAAGGGTGCGTATACGCATCCTTATATTCCTGTAGAGTTAAGCATATATATTTTTTCAAAATGCAATAATTGTCTAATTTGATGTATTTTAATTAATTTGCATTACAAGTTTTGTGAAAAATATTTTTTCTTAATAGCTTGGCCATTAATGAGTTAATACCCTTTTCACACTAGAACTTTAAGATCGGATGTTAAAGTGAATGTATCTTTAAACGCTAATGTGAAACCGTATGGCCTCGTCTAAATACAAGCGATGTTTAAGACAGAGATCTGCGTCTTAAACATCGTCCGCATTGCCAACATAATTAATAAAAAAATACCGTTTGAATTCCTGCTGTCAACATTTTATATTATCATAACCAAGAATACTGTATTATATCGACGTTATAAGAATTTTATACTTATTGTTATAATAAAATTATTTATTTTAATAATGTGTTTAATAAAATACAGAGCTACAATAATTGAGATAAAATGTATCGACTTACATGTTAATACAGGTGTAATATATTCTTTATTGT
The DNA here is from genome assembly GCA_963971575.1 of Liopterus haemorrhoidalis. Taxonomy (NCBI): domain Eukaryota; kingdom Metazoa; phylum Arthropoda; class Insecta; order Coleoptera; family Dytiscidae; genus Liopterus; species Liopterus haemorrhoidalis. The sequence continues at coordinate 44,150,262 of OZ020619.1, forward strand.
AGTGTCTTTATTGTAGAATGAAATGAAATATCCATATTTGTTTATAATAATTCAAAATGTGCATCTGCGCAGACAGTTCAAAACTGGTAATTTCATGACGGTAACTTAAGGACAAAATTACTGTAGCTGATGATAGCACCGGAGATTTAAACATCAAGTGTGAAAGCATACCGATGTTAAACATCGGTGAACTTTAAGTTCACTCGTCTTAAAGTTCTATTGTGAAAAGGGTATAAGTAGCCAATATTGGGAATCTGGAGCAATAATGCATCGTCAAATCTCGCGTAACGACATGGATTCCATTTCATATCGCCTTGCTCTAAGTAAATTAGTGAATGCATGCTTAGACATTTTTATCTTCCTGGTTTCACAAACCAGTTTTAGTTGATATTTTACAATAAAGTAATTATTTACTTTACAGTATGTCGAGATGTCACATAATAACTTCACGGTTTTTTGTTAATTTCTAAATAATTATGCAACCATTATAGTTCCGTTAATTTTGCAATTCTTAAATAGAAATTTATTAATTCTTTAAGCCTGAACTTTTGCCATCACTCACAGGAATAATCCAAGGACTTTTCTTGTATCTTATACACCAATTCTAGATATTTTTTTTAGTATAATATTAGATTACAAATTCCTATTAAATTATATTGATAATGAATTAATTTGAATGGCATTTTGTAGTAATTACTTGAACCTTTTTAGGTCGATCACATGGTTTTCTAACGAGAATGTAATAAATAGTTGAACCAAAACCACAAAGTCGCACGGTGTTAGGTAATATAGCTATAATGGAATTAAACATTATTGGACCAAATTATACGCTTATAAGGAGATTACCGAAACAAAAGAATTTTCTAAATTTTGTAAATTTAGTTACTCAATTTGGCCTGAAGTAAATTTTAAGACGAACTCAATTTTATTGTCCATAATTTGGGTTGAGTTAGTTAAAATTTTCGCGTAATTTGGGCTGTGAAAATTCATGTTACGAGGGTTGGCTTTTATATTTCGGGATTTGAGATCAAAAGCAATTATTTATAAACAAATTTTGACTAAATGTGGCTAAAAAGTGGCTTTATTGTTTTTCAAAATATTCTCCATGAAGATCAATACACTTTTGCATGCGTTTGAACCAATTTTCGAAGCACTTTGTCCACTACGATTGAGGCATGTTCCACTGCGATTGTCAAATTATGTGGGATCTAACGAGAACAAATCTTTTTGACGGCCAAATGTTCATGCAATAGTGTATGCTGGTTCCATTAATGCCTAAGGATACCTCAATCTCACGATAAGTCACATGACGATCTTGCAGTATCAGTTCACGTACAGCATCAATGTTTTCCGGAACAACAACCAATTTTGGACGATCTTCACGAAATTCGTTTTAAGCGAACTACGGCCACGATTGAAGTCGGCAAACCATCGATTAATAGTAGTCCTTGATGGTGCTTTATCGCCAAAAGTCGAATTAAGTTCATCGATGCACTGTTGTTGAGTTAATCCACGTCGAAAGTTGTAAAAAATAATCGCTCGAAAATGTTCAGGATTTAATTCAATTTTTAACCGAGATGAATATTTTCAAGTTACTGTAAACAACACAAATAGCGCTTGTATGTCAAAACGTTCTGAGTACGTATACCGTTAAAAATGTCAAACTTTAGGATAGAAACGTCAATTTCTAGATGGCAGCACTAGTTTAGCGCAATCCCAAAATATAAGACGCAAACCTCGTATAATGCTTGGAAATTTTTATTATTTCATAATTTAATACTACTATTAATTTAGTTGGAACTAAAAATTCGGTAATTTTTTTTTTTTTCGATCTCCTTAGGGTCCAGGGTCATTAATTATAAGATTTATAACATGTATATTTCCAATGTGTTACTGCTAAGATCTATTATACCCTTTTCACACTAGATCTTTAAGACGAGTGAACTTAAAGTTCACCGATGTTTAAGATCGGTATGCTTTCACACTTGATGTTTAAATCTCTGGTGCTGTCATCAGCTACAGTAATTTTGTCCTTAAGTTATCGTCATAAAATTACCAGTTTTGACCTGTCTGCGCAGACGCACATTTTGAATTATTATAAACAATTAAGAATATTTCATTTCATTCTACAATAAAGGCACTACAATAAAGAATATATTACACCTGTATTAACATGTAAGTCGATACATTTTATCTCAATTATTGTAGCTCTGTATTTTATTAAACACATTATTAAAATAAATAATTATATTATAACAATAAGTATAAACTTCTTATAACGTCGATATAATACAGTATTCTTGTTTATGATAATATAAAATGTTGACAGCACAAATTCAAGGAGTATTTTTTTATAATAGAAATTAAGTTGGTAATGCGGGCGAAGTTTAAGACGCAGATCTCTGTCTTAAACATCGGTCGTGTTTAGACGAGGCCGTACGGTTTCACATTAGCTTTTAAAGATACATTCACTTTAACATCCGATCTTAAAGATCTAGTGTGAAAAGGGTATTAGGCTCAAAATATATATTTTTTAATAACAAAATTAAATAAACACCCACTAAAATATTTTATTAAGGATGATATTGACAATGGCGATTCTTCGAGAATATTCAACCCACAGACACCCACAAAAGTTCAATAACATATACCAGGGGCTTAATAAAGGTACTGGAGTTTAAAATTAATACTGGACAGCACAAAACTTAGTTAAATGCAAGTACAAGACCTGATTTTTGACAAATATTTTAAAAATTATTACAAGGACGGTGACATTCTTATGCGAACAGTTTGCAAAGAGAAATTTTTTACAGTATAATTCAAAACAACATTATATAAGATCAAACAAATAAACTACCCCTTCCAGGACTCGGTTCTGCCTCGGCTATCAAATTTAGATGCGGACGAAAAAGATCCACTTTTTGGCCATGGTACACAAAAAACTATTTTGGCTTTCATATAAAGCACCAGGATATTTTGTACCAGAATTACTCATGGAATGAAGTAAAAACTATTGCCAAAAATAGAACCAGATGGAAATCCTTCGTGAAGCCCTTTGCTCCATTTAGGAGCAATAGGAAGATATATCTATATTAATAACATTGGAGGCTATATTTGTTCTTATTATTTTTTCGACCTCATATTTGGTTTTTACACGTAAGATGATCTCCGTAAAAAATCAATTTTAGTCTGTCTGTCTGCCTGTATGTCAGTACGTCTCTCTGTTTACCTATCCATCTGTCTGTCTGTCTGTCTGTCTGTCTGTCTGTCTGTCTGTCTGTCTGTCCGATATTTACGTTAAAACGATTTGATATTTTCACGTAATTTAGTACGATGATAATTTAGTATGATGACCTAACCAAGATTCGAACATAGGTTATAAGGCATCTCAAACATTTTATTTAAGGGGGTTTCGTGGTTAAAACTGTTTCTTAAAATCTTAAAATATCTCCCTTATTATTGACTGAACAGAAATATGTATACCAGGTCTACAAGTATGAAATGCGGATTTTTTTCAAATTTGGCGCGCAAACAGAGTTTATAGTTCAAAGTTTCAACACATATGGCGTTCTGTTAAGTTAACATTAAGTGTCAAATGCGTATAGGTTATTATTTGAAAAGTGATCATATAGTTTTGTTTTACTGTGTTAAAAATGTCAAATTTTGTGCCAAATAAAGAGCATTCGCGGACAGTACTACTGTTTTGTTTTCATTTGAAAAAAACTGCTGCTGAATCATACCGACTGCTTCGAGAAGCTTATGGTGAATATGCTCCATCGCAAGATACGTGTGAACGATGGTTTCGGCGTTTCAAAAGTGGTGACTTTGATCTTACAGACAAAGAACATGGAAAACCTCCAAAAAAATATGAAGATACAAAATTGGAAACATTGCTACAGGAAGACGATAGTCAATCACAAAAACAACTAACAGAGCAGTTAAGCGTTAGTCAACAAGCTGTTTCCAATCGCCTACGAGAGATGGGTAAGATCCAGAAAGTCGGCAGATGGGTTCCACATGCATTGAATGAGAGGCAGATGGAAAAACGCATAAACGTAAAATTTTGTTTGCACGATACAAAAGAAAGTCTTTTTTGCATCGTATCATAACTGGCGATGAAAAATGGATTTATTTTGAAAATCCCAAACGCAAAAAATCATGGGTGAACCCAGGCTCACCATCCACATCAATTGCAAGACCGAATCGCTTTGACAAAAAGACAATGCTCTGTACTTGGTGGGACCAAAAGGGTATGGTTTATTATAAATTGTTAAAACCTGGTGAAACAGTTAATACCCAACGCTACCAACAACAACTGATCGAATTGAACCATCGCTGCTCATAAAACGACCAGAATACGAAAGAAGACAGCACAAGGTAATCTTTCTTCACGAAAACGCTCGATCACATAAGGCAAAAGCAGTTTGCAACACATTGGAGGCACTCAAGTGGGAAGTGCTACCCCATGCCGCTTACTCACCAGACTTGGCCCGTTCAGATTACCACTTGTTCGCATCGATGGTTCACGCACTTGCCGAGCAACACTTTTGTTCATATGAAAATGTGAAAGAATGGCTAGATGAATGGTTTGCGGGGAAAAGGGAAGAGTTTTACTGGCGAGGTATTCACAAATTGCCTGAAAGATGGGAAAAATGTATAACTTCTAATGGAGCATACTTTGAATAAATAAACTTTTACTGTTCTTTTGGGTTTAATGTGTTTTATTTTTTTTTTAAACCCGCATTTCATACTTGTAGACCTGGTATAATAAAAATTGTTTATAATAAGAAAACAAATCTTTTTTGTTTAATGCATTTTTTCAATTAGATGAATATTTGGGGTATTACGGGGGGGGGGGGGGGAGGCACCCTAAAAATTCTACTTATATTTCCTTTAATATTGACAGCAAAATCTAATATTACTAAAATAGTTTATGATAAGAAGGCAAAATTTTTATTTTTATACCCTTTTTCATTTAGACTAATATTTGGGGAGTTATTGGCGCGCATTATTAACCGCCTATAGGTACCCGGAACGACTATAGATTGATTACGGAATGCATTACGGGTTGCACAAATTTTCCCATATATGGTCAACAAATTTAATATTAAAAAAATACCCGAAAAACCTTTGCTTTGGGTTCAAAAGAACTTAAGTTAAGGCCTATCCCTTCTATACCTAATCAATATAAATATAATAATCTGAAAACTCAATATTAACTATCCTTTCCCACTTTAATTTTACTTATTTTGAATAGTAAAATTTTCTATAATATTTTTTTACTTACCATATGAAACATTTTTATTGTCTTTTTTTCACTACACTATAAACTATCACAAATTTTCAAAAAAAATCACCAAGTCATGTTAGGGTCTTAGGGCCCTACGCACTGCACTTCCATTCCAGATTAATGATGTATCAAATTTTTCACGCCTACAACTTGCACGTTATCGATATAGGAAGGTGTGTAACGTAAGGTATTTGAAGAGAAGAGGTTGATGGCTTGTTAGCTGAAGACGTCGTACACTACTGAATGTCTTACACACAGGGACATTTGCAGGTGAAAGGCACGAGTGGGGATTTATACGGGGGTCGTGGTTCTTGTGGTAATACAGAATTGGATTAAGAAAGAATTATGAACACTCCAAGAAAACATTTTGGAGCTATTAACAGAAAATTTTAATGTTTTAAAAACTGTTAGATGGTTGTACTACAGTTATAGAATGCAAAAATTCTTAAAAAGGCCAAGATCCATAAATCAATGTATGAAAAATATAATTTGCGAGTAAGTTACTGTCGGGCTATTTTAAGCTGGCCGGTGAGAAACTGTACTGCGCAGAATGCGAGAGTATTGAGAATAAACATTACCTATAGAGGCGCTGTTGTCGCTTACAAAATGGCGATTGGAATAGGTTTTTTGACATTTGCCATTTGATACACAACAATTCACATTGCAGTTAATTTTCTGTTGCGATTTTAAAGACTTTTTATTAAAGTTTTCTTCACTTTAACACATACAAACAATGCAATTAAATGAGCCACATCCAACAAAATCCTGTTCCGTTAAGTTCCAAAATATTCCGCTAGGCGTCACTTCAGTTATTGCCAGTTCTCAATTATGAGTGAGTGAGACATAGGTTTTGCCACTTGAGTACAGTCGAAAAAAATTGTTGTGATGTGTGAATTTTCGCACATTTCAGGGTTTCGCTGGTATATAATAAGTGAAAGCGGCATGCTGAGTGTGTAGGACAAATTTTGCTTTGTAGTATCACGGCAAAATGAACGATATTTTTAAAATAATTTATCGTATGTTAATCTAAGAGCTTTAAAAAACAAATTTTATGTTAAAATATTTTTTTAAATTTTATTTCGAATACCTAATACCATTATTTAGGTTTCTAAATATATGCAGTATTTTTTATATAGCAAGGTTCATTAAGATTTTGAAAATTGCGCCTGTGGCTTTCATTGGCTGTCATATACTCCGCCCCTTTGGTTTTGTATACATGACACATAGAATGAAAATATAATTCCAACATTCCAACTGGTTATTAAACTTACGCTCTTAAAAAATAAATGCAACATTTGCCAAAATATAACTAGAATTTTGAGAAAATAATTTAAAGAAAATAAAAATGAAAAAAAAAACAAAAAATAACATTGTCTTCTCTTACAGGGAGCGAACTTAGAATTCTGGGTAGCTACCGAGTATGCTAACCATTACACCATGATACGTCTTCTAGTCTAGTGTGTTACATAACTATAACTTTTGTAAATCGTCAACCAAAAAAACACAAAAAATGCGTTATTTTCCTAAAACATAATCTGATCAAAAATTCCTGTTGTACTATTCCGATTCACACCAATGTACATTACTTAGAATTTTTTCAGATTTTTAGTTTAAACCATCTGAGTTACAGGGTGTGGGACAACATTTTTTTTACACATTTTTGGCAAAAACCGCATCAAAATAATCTATTTTGCAAAAATAAAATTTTGATCGTTAATCCACGTACTAAGGGCTTTCATTTGATACCCTACTCAGAATTTATTTATTATTATTATTTTTTTTTTCGATGAGCACATATTTGTTTATATTTTTAAGGGGATATGTTTTTTAGTTGTTTTAGTATTTTTCCTATGTACGGGTCAAAGAATTGCATAAGCATGCCAAATTTCAACTCTCTAGGTTTAGCCGTTTGGCTACAGTTTTTACCGAACAGACAGACAGAACGACGACAAAATGACGGTATAAGGGTTTTTGGGTCATACCTACAAAACCCTAAAAATCCCATTTGCAGCTAGTGTTTCGTTAACGCAACACTGCCAAAAGATTTTAGAATGTTGTTATGCAATTTTGATTTGAGTTTTATCTATTATTTTCCGAACTATATACAAGGTGAAAACTTTTTTTTTGCTCATCACTTGTATATAGGTTGTGAGGACCTTTTTTTGCTCAAGAGTTGGATTTGAGGAAGTAAATTTTATTTATTTGCCAAGGGCGCCAAAAACATTGCTATGGCTCTGATTGTTGGTTATGATATATACCATTAAGGCCCGGTCTTTCCACCTTCAGTTAAAGTCCCAGGTAACTATCTGACAGATAAGGTTATTTGTAACTTCATCTGCTGAATAAATGTCAATACCAGTCAGTGAATCCAATACGTCAGTCTCATTATCCGTTAGATAACTATCCGATAGATACATTTGTATAGAAAGAAGGGATGACATTTACTCAGCAGATGAAGTTACAAATAACCTTATCTGTCAGATAGTTACCTGGGACTTTATCTGAAGGTGGAAAGACCGGGCCTAAGTATAATTAAAAAACATTAAATTGTTATGAATTATTTCTGGGCTAGTACAGTCCTGTAAATTAAATCCTTCCTCTCTCTTCAACACATTGTTTTATGATCGTGAAGTAATGTGTTTTGGCACGCGTCTAATTCACCAAATTTGTGAATTTTCATGAATTAAACAATTACACTGTCTGAGGACTTTCTTTGATTCACAGAGCTGTCGCAATTTAAAGTTTTTGTAGAAATTTGTAGAAAATCATAAACATATTAATCAATGAATTAATTCCTTAATAGATTTACAAGGTTTCCAAATATTATGTTTGTATAAAAAACTTGCGTAAAAATATTTTTGGAATTTTAAAATATGGACATTTTGTAAACAGTCTAATGGCTTGTTGCTAAAGAATGAGTTAAGTCGAGTTATGACTTATACAAAACTATATTATTTTAACTTGAGTTGGTGATAAAACGCGTTGGGGGGCGAAATTTCCGATAAAATCAAGATTAAAGAAACGATCATTGACAGCAAAAATGTACCTTACAAAAACCGTACGAAGTGCGGGTACTCCAGCCAGTATAAATATATAAAATGAACCAATCATTCGGAAACTTATCGTCTGTATTCAAACGCTTCGGGGACGAATTAAACTCGTCCCATTCATTAATTTTTCAGAAATCGGAAACTTTTTAACGTTTAACTGTTAAAAATATTGTTCTTTTGCAATGACAATATTTTTTTAAAAAGAAAGTCTTACGTAAATTTCGGTGGCATCCATTATAAAATTAACAAGAATTTAGTAATTTCTTACTGACATATGATGCATATTTTATTAACTCTTACTTTCCATGACAAAAATTTATTTCATTTCTCTAAAACAAATAGAAATTGTGAAAATAATGTTGATTGCAAAAATTCTAATGCTTTTTATTTAATTAGTAAAAATAAAAATACAATGTTAACTTAACTGGAAATGTTTCTCAATTTTTATTAACTGTAGTAAATATTTATTATTAATTTTCAAATATTGTTACATTTGAAAAAATTTCACTGATTATTAATTAACAAAAGTTAATTAATCAAAAAAATTATAGGTCATTTCTTTGGTTTAGGCGGAACTGAAAATTATAATCAACATAAGTTTTACAAAGTTGAACGTAGCAAGCTTTGAAAACAATAAAAAAAGAAACAAAATATCTCTAAAATAAACTGTTATAACTAGTTAGAAAATGTGTGGACAATAATGGTGGTTTGATCGAACATTTGTATTTTTTTTTTTTTGTGGAATAATTGTAAAAAGTAATATTTTTTTTTTTTCTAAATAGACAAATAGTTTATTTTAGAGATATTTTGTGTCTTTTTTTATTGTTTTCAAAGCTTGCTACGTTCAACTTTGTAAAACTTATGTTGATTTTTATTTTGTAAATAAATGGTCGCCATTTGAAATGGTTAACATAAAAATATGGTTTTTTGGTGTCATTGTAAAGCTAATTTAATGTATTTTTAGGAAAAAAAAAAAAAAAAATTATCGATTCACTATGCTAGATCAAAGGTTGACATCATTTCCGGTGAAACCGGAAGTGCCTCAGAATTCTTATAGTAACCTTTAGATGGGCCTTTTTGTCTAGTTTAACTTTTGTTCTGAAGATTTTTTGTATCTTTACAAATAAAGGAGATTTTCGGGGTGCCCCATTTCAAACAAACACCCTGTATATATATAAGTTTCATAAAAATCCTTTTAGCCGAATTTAGCTCTGCACGTGTACACGGACCGACAGACAGACAGACGGACAGACAGACAGACAGACAGACAGACAGACAGACCGACAGACATCATGCTAAAAATAGTCAAAACGTTATGTAGGGACCTCAATTCGTGAAGATCCATCGAAATCTCGAAATGTCAAAATCGGTATGATCACAATACCGTTTAACAATAATGTTTTTTTTTTTTTTTTAGGAAACGCGCAGACATGAGAAATCCAAAAATTCAAACTGCAGGTCTCTATCTCTAACCGTTTTTGAATTATTAAACCAAGAAATAAGCACTTAACATTATATTACAACAATGTGTTAGAAGAAGATAGAAGATATTTTCTAAAAGTTTGTCCTTATACACTTCACAATTCTTTTGTTACGTCACGCCGGCAGTTTTAACATGGCTACCGTTGAAGGTACACGCAATTTATTTGGTGAATATTTTTCCCAAAAAAAGTGGAAAAAAAGTCCAAGAAAAGTGACATTTGAAAAGAATGGTAAATAAATGATTTAGAAGGACTCTGAAATAAAAATTTAAACAATTACAACAATATTTATTGAGAAATTTGAGAAAAAGTACTTGAGTATTATAAAAGTCTGTAACTTGCCACTGGAAATAAGAAAAATAGGTGAGTGTTTATTTATTTCAAAATATTAGAGCGTTATTACTAAAAAATTGGGTATTTTATAGCATTTTTGGCTATTTTTTACAATATTTGTTATATTTTATTAATTTTTTGCGTCGCAAAAATCGAGGCCATTGGAATTTGTTATCGGATTATGTTGATAAGGAATTAAGGTCATTAGTAAATTTAACAAAGAAATATTCAATTTAATACATGCGGTTGTTTATTTAACTAATTTAACTTGAAATATTAATGATAAATAATATGTTTTTATAACATTTTTTTTTTTCTTTTTGTTTCTATTTAATACAATCTCACATTTTTTTAAAAACTTATTTGTAATTTTTTCCAGTGTCTGTGAGAGTAATTTTACCGGACATTTCACGCGATATCGGCAAGTGACAGGCCGGTTTCCGCCAACATGATGAACGCCCGGACCCAACTTCTATTTGGTCTTCAAAACAAAAGAAAATATTTCATGTAAGTTAAACTTTTTCAATTTATTATTGTTATTCATCCAATTACAGTAGGTGCTCTGTTATGTGAACTAATAGGAACCAGGGGTGTTCATAAAATCAAATTGTTCAATCGAAAGTTTATTTTAAAGTTTTTAATTAATGTTATTTTATGTTTATAGTACATTCAAATATTGAGTTACTTGTTTTTGTATTTCCTTGCCAGCCAGACTTTATAGTAATGCATTTTCTCTGCATTTTCGCAATACTAGTAAATCATTAATATCAAATATACTTTTGCTGCAACGATTAGTCTTATATTAAAAACTTGTACAGCCTCCGATGAACTTATTTAGCAGATTGTATATTATTGTTTCCATAGTCTTCATTTATTATCATCACATAGAATTCTGTTTTGCTCTAAATTTTGTCTGTTCACTATAGTGGACAGTTTATTTATCACAGTATTCTCATAACCGACTGCACTGTATTAATTGTAAAAGTTTATAATTGTTATTTTTTTATTTTCTAATCGTTAACGGAATTTACAGGTCTCTCATATTCGTGGCATCTTGAATTCGGAGCTCCAAATGTTTCATACGTTTGGATAAAATAATATTCTATCCTGATGGATTTTGTGGACGGTATTCTTAGAGAATAACTTTCCACCGATGCTGAGATAATGAGATTGAAAAATGCTGGATGAAAGAAGCCGAGTACAAGGGTGAAATGAAGTTGGATCTGAGTTAAAAATGGACTAGCGAAGAGATTTCTAGGAGACCGTACGACAGAGGTAAATAAACTTTTTGTTATTTTTATTTTGAAACTTCCAGGACTTTGCGGGTAACAGTTTTGTTGGGCTTTCTGGTCCAAATCTCGAATTCAAATTTGGATTAATGTCTCGAAAACAGTCTTGGGTTCAAATTCCTGAGAAAGATTTGAGTTCTCATTTTGGAGACGGACTTTGCTAAAAATTTCAAAGATAAACGCTGGTTTTAAAATTCAGAGACATATACGGATTTTAATACAATAATTAGGATTATTTGGTTTTTTTTTTTAGACTTATGTATATGGTTTCATAGATATGATTAAGAAAACTTGTATCTTCATTCATGTGTCTGTCTGTCCATATTTCGATAAATTCATTTGTAGGATTTCGTTTAATCAAGGAATCATAAAAAAAAAAAATTGAAAAATTCAGAGTAATCCACATTAATGTGAACTGGAATTATACGCTCGGAATATTGAAAGTCTTATTTTCTCAAAAAAGATTGAAGTTTTAGAATTTTAAATGAAATATATTTTAAAGAAATTGTCAAGTATATTTAAAAAGTTACATTTTTATTTGATTGAAGGAGAAGCCGACATATTTAAAAATTCAATACTGCCTACTGATTTTTTTTAATGTAAGGTATTTGTTTCAGGAGTAATTCGGCGCTGCAGATTTCAGCGCCTCAGTGTGGCGTTTTAGTCTATTGGAAACATAGTCACCAGCCTCTTTATATGACCAGAGGAAACGGTCGTCCTCATAACCAACCTATCAGCCCTTCCAGTTGGGCCGGAAGCATTCCTTTGTTGCAGTATTCCCCGGTTCTTCACACTACCTGTGCGGGTGACCTGGCAAGCTTGTCCGCTCCGGTTCTCTGGGTTTCAGAGTGTTCTGGGTTCTGCGATACCACAGGTCCCTCACCTCATCACTCGTACCGTGACCACAAACTCCTCGTTTAGAGACTAAGCAACCTTAAACATGACAAGAATTAGTAACAATTCACTCTCGGTTGGGATTTGAATGCACATCACAGAGTTTGTTTCCGCAGTCTCTATGACAAAGGGGAGAAGATGTTCCAGTACGGACCGAAGCAGATATCCGGACTGATGGAGTTCAGAAAAAAGAATTCTGCCCAAATTTCCAGACGCAATGATGCGAGATAAGAATTTTATGTACGTACACCAGAATAAAAGTGTATTAACTTGTAACAAATTTACAAAAGAGCAAATTGAACATCGTATCTTTAGTACCATACATGGATTTAATATTATTAATGCAATATTTCTAATACCAATAGAAATAAAAAATTGCACTTGAAAAATGATAATGCTTTTCAATAAAAATATAATTTTATGAAAAATTATAGTTAATACACTTTTATTCTGGGGTACATACAGGTATTTAAAGTAATGAAATATAATATTTTAGGGAGATTATTTCAAATTTTAACTCAAAATATTTTCAGTTTGTTTTTAAATACGATTTATCAAGCATGGATATTTTTGATTTATTTGGAAAGTAATCAATACTGTCTAATTTTTTTGGATTTGTTCCGAGACCAATCAATAAAGTCCAATCGGTTTGAACATTTAATATTGGTCCAAAAAGTGAACAATAACAATTTCTTTTTAAATTAAAGAATAGTTTGGAAAAAAATCAATTTTATTTTTTAGAAATTAAATATTAATTAATCAAACATATAGAAATTCAGGTACAATTTTTATAGCAACGTTTGCTATTAGCGTTTTTTAATTAAATACTTTTTAAATTTTTGTTTTGAAAACTAGTTAAGTAAATTTTTAGCGTTCAGTAACGATAGCTATTTGCATTATTTTAGCAATTTAAAATTAGTTTGAAAACTAATCAGTATTTTGATTTTTAGGAATTATTAAATACTAATTTAGAAACAAATTAATAATATTAAATTTTTTAGAAATTTAGTTAGATACAATTTTTAGTGCTCAGCAAAAACAGTTATTTGCGCTTTTTTACAAATTTAAAATAAATTGGTAAACTAATCAATATTAATTTTTTTAATAATTTTACATTTGTAAACTAATCAGTATTTTTTTTTTTTTTAATGAAAAGGTAATTTGGAAACTAATTATTAATACTAATCATTTTGAAAACCAATCGATAACTTCCAAACTGTTTGGTTTTGTCCGATTTGTCTAGAAACTGATCTACGATGTCCATTTTTTTTTGGAAATTTAATGTTAAGAAATAAATGGACAATATACCCACTGATGCACTGACAAAATTTAAAATTATTTCACGGCTTGCAATGTTTCAATTTTGATTGATTTTGTAAATTTTATTTAATTAACTTGAAGTACGGTGGCTCCGTAAGACTGTGACTGGGATTCAGTTTCCGGACACCACTGCGGAATTAATATTCCACACTCCTGTGCACTCAGCCCAGGGGTTGACTCAGCCCTCATTTCATAATTAAAATGAGTGTGCAAAGATAATAGGAGCACTAGTATCGCCAGATCGTTGGGGGATGTATTATTTGTTTATTATTTATTTAATTAATTGATAATTTAATATTTTTATTTAATATTTCAATATTGAACAGTATAGTAGTTGAGTATATTTCCTGTGTAGGGCGTAAGGGCCCCATTTACCAGGTTTGGGCCCGCCTGGTCAATGTTTACAACTTACGTGGGAAATTATAAAAATAAAATAAATAAATAATAAATATTTAGGGTTGAATATTTGTACGAAAATATAGATGATCTTGAAATATTGTAAAGCAATGAAATTATTTGGGCAGTAAATTAGTGAATAATTTTTTGGAAAAATTAAGATTAATTGACAAATTAAATTAATGATTTGGAAAAATAAATTATTTTGATAGTAAATTAGTTGGTAAATTTTTTGTGAAATAAATGCAAGTTATGATTAGTTCACAAATTGAATTAATATATTTAAAAAAAAAAAATTAAATATACAGTAAATTAGTTGATAAATTTTTTGAAATATAAAGTCAATTTATGATTCGTTTACAAATTTAAATATTTTGAAAATATATAATTATTTATTTTTTTTTTTTCAAAAAATAAAATAATTTTTGTAGTAAATTAGATAGTAAATTTTTCGAAAATTATATTCAAGCTATGATTATTTGATAAATTAATTTTACTTATTTTGTAAAATTAATAATTTGTAAAACACGATATTTAAAAGGTATAATATATAAAAGAACAATATTTGTGAATATTTTGAGTTGGAATATTTGAAATCATCTCCCTTATTATTATAAGACTCCCTTATTATTGTATTGATTTGTATTCTGTATCATATTTTGTACAAATTATTGTTTATGTAAAAAATAAAACTGTGTTTGTTGGTGTGGATAGGCACTAAATAAAGATTGTAAAAAAAAAATATTGAGAAAGAATGAAAGTGGAAAAATAAGTGGATGAAATAAAGAAAAAAAAATAAAATAAAATCGAGTGAAAATAAGTGGAATTGAGTTGAATGTGGAGAAGAATGGTTGGAAGTGACTGGAAAATGAAAGACTTTGATGAACGTAGATAGGAATGAATGGAAGAATATTGTTTATTTTCCCATGAATTCTTATCCAAATCTGATATTGATTGTGGAATGGGAAACTGTGATGAACGTGGAAAGATATGTATGGAAGAATATAATTTTCCCATGCATTCCTATTCAAATCTGAGAATGATTGTAGAATGAGTAACTGCGGTGAATGTGGATAGAAATGCATGAAGAATATTATTTATTTTCCCATGCATTCCTACCCGAACCAGAATAATTGTTTTACGAGACTGCGTTGAATGTGGAAAGAAATACATGGAAGAATATTCTTATTTTCCCATGCATTCCTACCCGAACCAGAATTATTGTGGAACGAGAGACTGCGTTGAATGTGGAAAGAAATGCATGGAAGAATATTATTTATTTTCCCATGCATTCCTACCCGAATCAGAATAATTGTGAAACTGCGCTGAATGTGGAAAGAAATGCATGGATGAGAGAATCACCTTGAAATGAAAGACTGAACCCTTATTTCTTTGTTAACAACCTCTGTATTTGCATTATTTTCAATAAATAAATATAAAATAAACAGCATTATTATTTCGATAAATACCCACCTAATAAATCCTCTCTGGGGTTGGCTTTTATCTTTCAGATGCGAGAAAGTAAAGAGTAAGTATTAATGTATATATTTAGTTGAGCAAAGGGAGTAGCCCTTGAGGTGGTGAGTATATATATTATATATATAGACTACGCGAGATGAAAGACTGAACCCTTATTTCTTTGTTAACAACCTCTGTATTTGCATCATTTTAAATAAATATAAATAAAATAAACCGCGTTAATATTTCAATAATTACCCACCTAATAAATCCTTTCTGGGGTACCTATTTTAAGGTATAGGGTACCTACTACTGCAATGGGTGCTCTACAACCCTTATAGGTTCTGAGATATTAATAAAATAAAATTCACTATGTCTCAAAACACCCTGAATTTTGCGCCCTTAAACCGTCGATTAACCATTTTTACTTATCTTTAAAAAAAATCAGGGGGTTGAAATTAAGGGATGAAACTAAGGGATGACATTGATGATGTGCTCTAGTGGCCCTATATGCCATTGCACTATCCCCATGTATCGGGGAAAGTTTCATGACTAAAAACACGTTTTCACGTAAAACTAAGAAACACGGTTTCACGTAAAAAAAAAACGAATCATAAATGTGAGTGGGGGGGAGGGGTTACACACCGCAAAATATGCGGAGTCTTGGATTTGACAGAGGATGAAACGGGGATAAAAAACACGTTAAAAACCCCAAATTCTGAAGCCCTGAGGCGCTAGAGTCAAAAAACTAAAATATTGTAGGAAGTTATTAAGTGTATTTTATATCTCACAACCCTTAAGAGTTAGGTGGTTGATTTTTGGTATGTACGTACTACAGAACCTTAGGACCCTACAGCCCAAATGAGAGCCCTACAACTCATCTAGTTGTCGAGATATTAATAAAATAAAATTTAAATTTTGGTCTAATATGTGACGTCACTGAAAATTCAAAATTAAATATCTCAAAAACCGTAAGGGTTGTAGGGAACCCTTGAAAGGTAGAGGGTCTATAGGTCATGAAGTACCTACCTACCGAATACCAACCACCTAACTCTTAAGGGTTGTGAGATATAAATAACACTTAATAACTTCCTACCCTTAAGGGCTAGGGGGTTGCTTTTTGGCAGGTACCTATTTTAAGGTATAGGGTACCTACTACTGCAATGGGTGCTCTACAACCCTTATAGGTTCTGAGATATTAATAAAATAAAATTCACTATGTCTCAAAACACCCTGAATTTTGCGCCCTTAAACCGTCGATTAACAATTTTTATTCATCTTAAAAAAAATTCAAGGGGTTGAAATTAAGGGATGAAACTAAGGTATGACATTGATGATGTGCTCTAGTGGCCCTATATGCCATTGCACTATCCCCATGTATCGGGGAAAGTTTCACGTCTAAAAACACGGTTTTGTTTAAAATTTTTTAAAAAATTTTTTCACCTATCAGGATACCAGGAGACCGGAGAGGTGTAAATTGGTTTTTAGGGATTATCTCGTGAACTACAAGGGGTATGACGTCCAGATTTGGAAGGCACCTTCATTAGGGTCCGTTCTATTATCTATTAGAGTTTCAACCCTCTAGCCCTTAAGGGTAGGAAGTTATTAAGTGTTTTTTATATCTCACAACCCTTAAGAGTTAGGTGGTTGATTTTTGGTATGTACGTACTACAGAACCTTAGGACCCTACAGCCCAAATGAGAGCCCTACAACTCCTCTAGTTGTCGAGATATTAATAAAATAAAATTTAAATTTTGGTCTAATATGTGACGTCACTGAAAATTAAAAATTAAATATCTCAAAAACCGTAAGGGTTGTAGGGAACCCTTGAAGGGTAGAGGGTCTATAGGTCATGAAGTACCTACCTACCGAATACCAACCACCTAACTCTTAAGGGTTGTGAGATATAAATAACACTTAATAACTTCCTACCCTTAAGGGCTAGAGGGTTGAAACTCTAATAGATAATAGAACGGACCCTAATGAAGGTGCCTTCCAAATCTGGACGTCATAACCCTTGTAGTTCACGAGATAATCCCTAAAAACCAATTTACACCTCTCCGGTCTCCTGGTATCCTGATAGGTGAAAAAATTTTTTAAAAAATTTTAAACAAAACCGTGTTTTTAGACGTGAAACTTTCCCCGATACATGGGGATAGTGCAATGGCATATAGGGCCACTAGAGCACATCATCAATGTCATACCTTAGTTTCATCCCTTAATTTCAACCCCTTGAATTTTTTTTAAGATGAATAAAAATTGTTAATCGACGGTTTAAGGGCGCAAAATTCAGGGTGTTTTGAGACATAGTGAATTTTATTTTATTAATATCTCAGAACCTATAAGGGTTGTAGAGCACCCATTGCAGTAGTAGGTACCCTATACCTTAAAATAGGTACCTGCCAAAAAGCAACCCCCTAGCCCTTAAGGGTAGGAAGTTATTAAGTGTTATTTATATCTCACAACCCTTAAGAGTTAGGTGGTTGGTATTCGGTAGGTAGGTACTTCATGACCTATAGACCCTCTACCTTTCAAGGGTTCCCTACAACCCTTACGGTTTTTGAGATATTTAATTTTGAATTTTCAGTGACGTCACATATTAGACCAAAATTTAAATTTTATTTTATTAATATCTCGACAACTAGATGAGTTGTAGGGCTCTCATTTGGGCTGTAGGGTCCTAAGGTTCTGTAGTACGTACATACCAAAAATCAACCACCTAACTCTTAAGGGTTGTGAGATATAAAATACACTTAATAACTTCCTACAATATTTTAGTTTTTTGACTCTAGCGCCTCAGGGCTTTAGAATTTGGGGTTTTTAACGTGTTTTTTATCCCCGTTTCATCCTCTGTCAAATCCAAGACTCCGCATATTTTGCGGTGTGTAACCCCTCCCCCCCACTCACATTTATGATTCGTTTTTTTTTTACGTGAAACCGTGTTTCTTAGTTTTACGTGAAAACGTGTTTTTAGTCATGAAACTTTCCCCGATACATGGGGATAGTGCAATGGCATATAGGGCCACTAGAGCACATCATCAATGTCATCCCTTAGTTTCATCCCTTAATTTCAACCCCCTGATTTTTTTTAAAGATAAGTAAAAATTGTTAATCGACGGTTTAAGGGCGCAAAATTCAGGGTGTTTTGAGACATAGTGAATTTTATTTTATTAATATCTCAGAACCTATAAGGGTTGTAGAGCACCCATTGCAGTAGTAGGTACCCTATACCTTAAAATAGGTACCCCAGAAAGGATTTATTAGGTGGGTAATTATTGAAATATTAACGCGGTTTATTTTATTTATATTTATTTAAAATGATGCAAATACAGAGGTTGTTAACAAAGAAATAAGGGTTCAGTCTTTCATCTCGCGTAGTCTATATATATAATATATATACTCACCACCTCAAGGGCTACTCCCTTTGCTCAACTAAATATATACATTAATACTTACTCTTTACTTTCTCGTATCTGAAAGATAAAAGCCAACCCCAGAGAGGATTTATTAGGTGGGTATTTATCGAAATAATAATGCTGTTTATTTTATATTTATTTATTGAAAATAATGCAAATACAGAGGTTGTTAACAAAGAAATAAGGGTTCAGTCTTTCATTTCAAGGTGATTCTCTCATCCATGCATTTCTTTCCACATTCAACGCAGTTTCACAATTATTCTGATTCGGGTAGGAATGCATGGGAAAATAAATAATATTCTTCCATGCATTTCTTTCCACATTCAACGCAGTCTCTCGTTCCACAATAATTCTGGTTCGGGTAGGAATGCATGGGAAAATAAGAATATTCTTCCATGTATTTCTTTCCACATTCAACGCAGTCTCGTAAAACAATTATTCTGGTTCGGGTAGGAATGCATGGGAAAATAAATAATATTCTTCATGCATTTCTATCCACATTCACCGCAGTTACTCATTCTACAATCATTCTCAGATTTGAATAGGAATGCATGGGAAAATTATATTCTTCCATACATATCTTTCCACGTTCATCACAGTTTCCCATTCCACAATCAATATCAGATTTGGATAAGAATTCATGGGAAAATAAACAATATTCTTCCATTCATTCCTATCCACGTTCATCAAAGTCTTTCATTTTCCAGTCACTTCCAACCATTCTTCTCCACATTCAACTCAATTCCACTTATTTTCACTCGATTTTTTTTTTTTTTTTTTTTCTTTATTTCATCCACTTATTTTTCCACTTTCATTCTTTCTCAATATTTTTTTTTTACAATCTTTATTTAGTGCCTATCCACACCAACAAACACAGTTTTATTTTTTACATAAACAATAATTTGTACAAAATATGATACAGAATACAAATCAATACAATAATAAGGGAGTCTTATAATAATAAGGGAGATGATTTCAAATATTCCAACTCAAAATATTCACAAATATTGTTCTTTTATATATTATACCTTTTAAATATCGTGTTTTACAAATTATTAATTTTACAAAATAAGTAAAATTAATTTATCAAATAATCATAGCTTGAATATAATTTTCGAAAAATTTACTATCTAATTTACTACAAAAATTATTTTATTTTTTGAAAAAAAAAAATAAATAATTATATATTTTCAAAATATTTAAATTTGTAAACGAATCATAAATTGACTTTATATTTCAAAAAATTTATCAACTAATTTACTGTCTATTTATTTTTTTTTTTTTTTTAAATATATTAATTCAATTTGTGAACTAATCATAACTTGCATTTATTTCACAAAAAATTTACCAACTAATTTACTATCAAAATAATTTATTTTTCCAAATCATTAATTTAATTTGTCAATTAATCTTAATTTTTTCAAAAAATTATTCACTAATTTACTGTCCAAATAATTTCATTGCTTTACAATATTTCAAGATCATCTATATTTTCGTACAAATATTCAACCCCAAATATTTATTATTTATTTATTTTATTTTTATAATTTCCCACGTAAGTTGTAAACATTGACCAGGCGGGCCCAAACCTGGTAAATGGGGCCCTTACGCCCTACACAGGAAATATATTCAACTACTATACTGTTCAATATTGAAATATTAAATAAAAAATATTAAATTATCAATTAATTAAATAAATAATAAACAAATAATACATCCCCCAACGATCTGGCGATACTAGTGCTCCTATTATCTTTGCACACTCATTTTAATTATGAAATGAGGGCTGAGTCAACCCCTGGGCTGAGTGCACAGGAGTGTGGAATATTAATTCCGCAGTGGTGTCCGGAAACTGAATCCCAGTCACAGTCTTACGGAGCCACCGTACTTCAAGTTAATTAAATAAAATTTACAAAATCAATCAAAAATGAAACATTGCAAGCCGTGAAATAATTTTAAATTTTGTCAGTGCATCAGTGGGTATATTGTCCATTTATTTCTTAACATTAAATTTCCAAAAAAAAATGGACATCGTAGATCAGTTTCTAGACAAATCGGACAAAACCAAACAGTTTGGAAGTTATCGATTGGTTTTCAAAATGATTAGTACTAATAATTAGTTTCCAAATTACCTTTTCATTAAAAAAAAAACTATTTTTGCTGAGCACTAAAAATTGTATCTAACTAAATTTCTAAAAAATTTAATATTATTAATTTGTTTCTAAATTGGTATTTAATAATTTCTAAAAATCAAAATACTGATTAGTTTTCAAACTAATTTTAAATTGCTAAAATAATGCAAATAGCTATCGTTACTGAACGCTAAAAATTTACTTAACTAGTTTTCATTAAAAATTTAAAAAGTATTTAATTAAAAAACGCTAATAGCAAACGTTGCTATAAAGATTGTACCTGAATTTCTATATGTTTGATTAATTAATATTTAATTTCTAAAAAATAAAATTAATTTTTTTCCAAACTATTCTTTAATTTAAAAAGAAATTGTTATTGTTCACTTTTTGGACCAATATTAAATGTTCAAACCGATTGGACTTTATTGATTGGTCTCGGAACAAATCCAAAAAAATTAGACAGTATTGATTACTTTCCAAATAAATCAAAAATATCCATGCTTGATAAATCGTATTTAAAAACAAACTGAAAATATTTTGAGTTAAAATTTGAAATAATCTCCCTAAAATATTATATTTCATTACTTTAAATACCTGTATGTACCCCAGAATAAAAGTGTATTAACTATAATTTTTCATAAAATTATATTTTTATTGAAAAGCATTATCATTTTTCAAGTGCAATTTTTTATTTCTATTGGTATTAGAAATATTGCATTAATAATATTAAATCCATGTATGGTACTAAAGATACGATGTTCAATTTGCTCTTTTGTAAATTTGTTACAAGTTAATACACTTTTATTCTGGTGTACGTACATAAAATTCTTATCTCGCATCATTGCGTCTGGAAATTTGGGCAGAATTCTTTTTTCTGAACTCCATCAGTCCGGATATCTGCTTCGGTCCGTACTGGAACATCTTCTCCTTTTTGTCATAGAGACTGCGGAAACAAACTCTGTGATGTGCATTCAAATCCCAACCGAGAGTGAATTGTTACTAATTCTTGTCATGTTTAAGGTTGCTTAGTCTCTAAACGAGGAGTTTGTGGTCACGGTACGAGTGATGAGGTGAGGGACCTGTGGTATCGCAGAACCCAGAACACTCTGAAACCCAGAGAACCGGAGCGGACAAGCTTGCCAGGTCACCCGCACAGGTAGTGTGAAGAACCGGGGAATACTGCAACAAAGGAATGCTTCCGGCCCAACTGGAAGGGCTGATAGGTTGGTTATGAGGACGACCGTTTCCTCTGGTCATATAAAGAGGCTGGTGACTATGTTTCCAATAGACTAAAACGCCACACTGAGGCACTGAAATCTGCAGCGCCGAATTACTCCTGAAACAAATACCTTACATTAAAAAAAATCAGTAGGCAGTATTGAATTTTTAAATATGTCGGCTTCTCCTTCAATCAAATAAAAATGTAACTTTTTAAATATACTTGACAATTTCTTTAAAATATATTTCATTTAAAATTCTAAAACTTCAATCATTTTTGAGAGAATAAGACTTTCAATATTCCGAGCGTATAATTCTAGTTCACATTAATGTGGATTACTCTGAATTTTTCTATTTTTTTTTTTTTATGATTCCTTGATTAAACGAAATCCTACAAATGAATTTATCGAAATAGGGACAGACAGACACATGAATGAAGATACAAGTTTTCTTAATCATATCTATGAAACCATATACATAAGTCTAAAAAAAAACCAAATAATCCAAAAACCAAATGTAAACATTCTGAGAAATTTAAGCCCAAGACCGTTTTCGATACATTAATCCAAATTTGTAATCGAGATTTCGACCAGAGGATGCAAATATTCTATAGACAACCGTCCAACCGCAAAGCCACAAAAGTTTCAAATAAAAAATAACAAAAAGTTTAAATTAAAACTTACCGAAAATTATCCTTCCATTGAAAACCGCATTTTAAGTTGGGTCCGAACGTCCGATGTGTTGGCGGAAACCGGCAGGACACTTGCCGATATCGCGTACAATCATCGGTAATATATCACACAAAATAAAACTGAAAATGAATAACAAATGAATTTTAAAAAATAAACTTATTCCATTTAACATTAAATAAACATAAACAACTACAAAAATAGTTTCAATAATTTTGTCGAATATATTATTTATCTTTAAAATTTCTAAATTAAATAAACCTGCATTTATTAAATTGAATATTTCCATGTTAAATTCACTAATGACCTTAATTTCTTATCAACATAATCTGATAACAAATTCTAATTAGTGACCTCGACTTTTGCGACGCAAAAAAATTAGCAATATAACAAAGAAATATTGTTAAAAAATCCCAAAAATGTTATAATAAATCAAAATTTTCAATATTAACGCCCTAATATTTTGAAATAAAAAAACACTCACCTATTTTTCTTTATTTCCAGTGGCAAGTTACAAACTTTTATAATATTCAAGGACTCCAACATTTTTCTTAAATTCCTCAATAATTATTGTTTAAATTGTTAAAATTTTTATTTCAGTACACTTTTAAATTATTTATTTATCATCTTATTTAAAAATTTACATTTTTTGTATTAATTTTCCAATTTTTTTTACGAAAAATAGTCACCAAAAAAATTTCGTGTTCTTGAAACGGTCGCCATATTAAAACTGACTCTGTGACGTAACAAAAAATTGACGTGCGCAAGTTTTAAAACAAAACTTCTATCTCCCTCTACACATTTGTGTAATGCTAAATGCATATTTTTTTGTTTAATAATTTAAAAACGGTTAGAGATAGGGCACTGCGGCTGGAATTTCTTAAAGCCCGAGGTCCCAAAGGGCCTCAGGGGATACTATAAAACAACCCTCAAACAAAAAAAATGTATGTTTAATTTTAAAATGTTCCTTTTTTTTTAAATTAAAAAAATCCTAACTTAAGAACAATAATATATAGAGACCTGCGGTTGGAATTTTTATTATCCTGTTAGTTTTTAAGGTACAGTTACGAGAATATCAAATTTTTTGTAAAATATGCCTATTTCTAACGATTTAAAATAAAAATGATCTGAGATTGTTCAGAGTAGCGCCGCTAGATGTCTCTAGTAGTTTTGTTTTGAACGCAAACTTTTGTTTAAGTTTCGCAAATGTTTGCAAAACAACGTTCTATTTAAATTTAATCAGAATGTTACTAACGCACGTGTTCACATTCTAATGATGGAAAATACCAATTGAAATAATAAATAACAATTGATTCAAAAAGTTCCGCGTTTACAAAGTGTGATCCATATGTTTTAGAACAGAAATTAGTAACAGAAAGTATTATTCTCTTTTTTGAGTAATATTTCCTATACTCTTACTTTTTATAAAAAAAAACCTGAATATACTCTTTTTTGATGGTCACTTGTTTTTGTTACTTCTAGTTTAGAAGTGAGGACCTTTTTTTTTGCTCATCACTTCTATTTTGGGAGTGAAGACCTTTTTTTTGCTCGTCACTCTAGTATTTTTGAATGAGGACCTCTGTTTTTTGCTCAATATTTGAATTTTCGGAGTGAAACCTTTTTTTTTAGTATACTCTTGTCTATATATATATATGCAATATATTCTCCAGATTAGTAGAGTTTTGGGTCCGATATACAGTTTGGGGTACTCTCTCCACAAGATCTTTGTGTGTACCATCGATTTTGGGGATTGAGTACGTCGGACTGTATTAAGATCTAATACTCTATATCTTTCTGGGTTTCCAACTGTTACTGTTAGGGTTTTCCTGTGTCTGTACCGGTTTAAAATTTATTATTTCTGCAATTCATATTGTATTTAAAATTGGATGTAGAGATCCTTAAGGGTTTTTTGGGGTTTGGACTTGATATACCGTTTGAGGTACCTTTATCTCATTACTTTGTACGTACCATTGTTTTGAGGGATTGGTACGTTGAATTGTATGATTGCTCCGAAACTCAATTAATTCATTTTGGTTCTTTCCACTGAGTTGGTAGTGGTGAAAATTTCACGATTTCGGGGGTTATCGTTGCATTATGTTGTACAGGGTGGGACACTGTCAACTCTGTCGATTTGTGCGTACCAGGTAGTTAGGGGGGATAGTGTCGCAGCCTGTCATATTGATGCATCGATAAAACTTGATATCATTGTATTTATGTATAAGTTAATATTGGACAGTTATATAGTTTATTTTGTCTCATTTTGCATTGTAAAATTTAAACAATAGTTTCTAATTTTTGATCACTATATTTCAATATTTAATTGAAATTTACTCCTGTTTTTTCCTATGGTCTGTTTTCTTCAAGTACACATTAATGTCTATGTATTCTGCAATTCACCATCCTTGGAGATGATTGATGTACAGTCTGTTATGACTACGTTTAACTAACATAGGTAAATTTTGTTATTGATTGTACAATATTGTTTTCTATCATGATGTTATTGTTATAGCACCTGAAGAAGCCAACAATGTTGTTGGCGAAACGTTTTGTTTTGTTAAAATAAACGCTTCTTGTCCAAAAAGCTGAGTGAAATTATTTCCTATTTCTACCTATATTCAAAATTGGACGTTAAATTACTTACTACTTCTACATTATATAATAATATATATATATATATATATTAGAGGTCTGCACGGGCTCGGGCTTGGCCCGTGGGCCTAGGCCCGGCCCGGCCCGAGGGCCGGGTTCGGGCCGACTGACAAGTATTATATTCGGGCTCGGGCCGGGCCGGGCAGGAGAAGAACAATAATACCTTTAAATAATATATTTTTAAACCTTCGTTAAAAAAATATATATTTTTTTTAATTTCTAGTTTTATAATTATTACAAATTGTAAGCAATTATTGTATCAGAATATTTTTTTTAACAAGGTTTATTCGGGCCAAATTTAAAATTTTGTCGGGTTCGGGCCGGGTAGATGCAATAATTGTATTAATATTTTCGGGCTCGGGCCGGGCCGGACTGGAAACATAACGGGCCGGGCCGGGTAAAGGTGGTCCAAAATAGGCCCGTGCAGACCTCTAATATATATATATATATATATATATATATATTGTCAGTAATTGTTAAACTGTTACTTTGAGTTTGTATCTTAAACAAAGATAAAATTTATTTTGAAGTATCCAATTTTTAATGGGGGCCCATTTTGAGATCATTTCTACAAAAACGTACAAAATTATCAAGAAAAAACAAAATTCTCATATTAGGATCTCCTCTACTGATGTGTTTTTACTAGAAAAATAATTTGAAAACAAGATTTCTACTTTAGACGCCATAATTGTTATGAAAATATTGTTGCAGA
Source organism: Liopterus haemorrhoidalis (assembly GCA_963971575.1). Classification (NCBI taxonomy): domain Eukaryota; kingdom Metazoa; phylum Arthropoda; class Insecta; order Coleoptera; family Dytiscidae; genus Liopterus; species Liopterus haemorrhoidalis. The sequence continues at coordinate 44,176,589 of OZ020619.1, forward strand.
CATCGCAATTATCTTTAACGAATTAATAAATAAATAATATTTGCTTAAAATCAAGGAAATAGACGCATGTTTTGATAATATTCTAAGAAACTGGTACGCTTATTTTTTTCAAACATATCTAATCAATGTAAATTTTATATTTTAAATGTAACATGTGTATTGATATGACGTATTTAACTGATAAAATACTTTCGCAAAACAAAATTTCCAAGAAAAAAAGAAGGATAACGAAATCGGAAAACCACAATTTAAGTTTCATGGGTTTTCTTTTTCTATTATTAAATACTGTCAGTTTGTTTAAGTTAGATATTGTTGAATCTCTATATCCGGAATAGTTCAACTGGAATTTTTGATCGGGTCAATTTAAAAAAAATATATATAATCTGTCTCATTTTGTAATATAAGCTGTTCACTTTTGTAAGAACAAACTAGATCTGGTTATTTTGGTTACTTTTATGGTGTGTTACTGACTTTAAATGTCAATTAAAAATATTCCTTACACTGTAAAACCGACTTTAGGTTGATAAGGTTAGGATCATTAGGTGTGTTCGATTTGCACATTTGCAGTTACTGTTTAATGCCGCGTTCTATCCTGGGGCATTTTGTAAACCTCGCAAATACAGTTCATAACTTCATCATCCGAACTCGAAAAATCTAAATCTGAATCAGATGATTCTGGATTTGATAATATTTCAAGATCCATTAAATATATCTAATATTTTTCACCCTTTCGACACTAGGCTGACCAGATTTTTTTCACAGAAAAAGAGCATACAAAAAAAAAAGGTTACACTCCAAAAATTCAAATAATGAGCAAAAAACAGAGGTCCTCATTCAAAAATACTAGTGACGGGCAAAAAAAAAGTCTTCACTCCCAAAATAAAAGTGATGAGCAAAAAAAAAAGGTCCTCACTTCTAAACTAGAAGTAATAAAAACAAATGACCATCAAAGAGTATATTCAGATTTTTTTTATAAAAAGTAAGAGTATAGAAAATATTACTCAAAAAAGAGTATAATACTCTTAAAAAGAGTACGTCTGGTCACCCTATTCCACACAAAAGATAATCTCCGAACCAAATCGTAAAAAGATTCTTAACCTGGAAAGTTATCTGACATCTGTCTGACATTTAACATTTACGTCAGACGTACTTCTTATTCTTTACGTATAAACAAATCGAACAGAAAATTAAACTCGCTGTATGTTACCAGTTTTTAGTAGTAAACTGCTAACTGCAGCGTTTTACTGCTAGCGTTTAGCAGTATAACGCGAAGGTGCAAATCGAACATACCTATTATAATTAAGATATCATTCAGTTTAGTTCATAGTTTCAAAGCAATTTTTCTAGTGTTCGATTTATTGTCATGACATATCTTTTTATCGTTTCATCTTTACCACAAACTATAATCAGGATTGATAAATGGATTGTTTATTCCTGTAATGGTATAAAAAACATAAATAAATATATTATCATGTATATTAAGCTATATTTACTGATATATTTATATTTATACAAAAAAACAAACACAAAATCACAACTAAAACATCGTGTTATAAATTCTCTATATACATATAATCGTACCAAAGGACGATATTCCGTTACTAAAAAAATTGTGACGCCAAAAAAATAAATAAATTAGCGAATAATAAAACCTAGCGATTTGAAGATGTCGTTGCTTTTCGTTTCCTTTGAGCCAACATATCATAAAATGGATTATGACTTATACTTTGACTAAGTCTATTCATCCAATCTTGTTTTTCTTCTTCCGTTGAAGCACTCATTCTATACACTGTATGTTTACCTTCCACAACTTTACCTTCCGAGTCCGTTTTACACGCTTTAATAAAATCAGCTCCGCCACTTGCAAATAATTCGAAACAATGAGGTTTATGTCTATCACCAGCTACACGAACAGATATATTTTCTAACGGAATAATACCTCTTGGTTCTTTATCAGTAGTATATTCGAAATAATACAGGCAGTTATCGTTGAGAATAAACCATCGTCTTTTCCAACTCTTGTACCGTCCACCTTGTTTCCAAAGCCAACCTTCTTTATCGGGGTTGAAAAAGGTATGCATCAAGTCATTACCATCATCTTCCGGGATTTTAAAAGGTTCCGTTTTAATACTTTCGTATAAACTTAAAAGTAATTCCTGCGGAAGATCTCCACCGTTGTTAATTCCTCGATTCATATTTATAAATTGTTCGGGTGTAGGCTTATCTTTAACGCTTGGATTATGGAGTGATGTATTAAGCATAATTATCGCAAAAGATAATACGTAACAAGTATCAGTATTAGTAAAAATATCTGGGTTAAGTTGACAATATCTCTGCGCAAAACATTCCATCATTCGATCTATTTTTTGTGCTTCACCTGGTAATCGAAAACTCCATAAAAATTGTCTTAACGCTTGTACTAATATCAGATCGGTAAAATCATGTAACGCAACAAATGCTTTTAGAACATTTTCATTGAAATCATTCCTTTCACCTAGATAATCTCCTATAGCTGTTTTATTGAGGCCTTCACCACCATGGAGAAATTGTGCTACACTTTCTGGGGTTTGTTGGAGGAGGCCTTTTTCTATCAGGTACTCTATTCCTTTTTTTGGATCCATATTGAATTTTTTTCGACCGATGGACATCATCTTCGTTTTATTACTCTGCTTCCCCTCGTCGGATGTGTCCAACGATTCCATTTCCGCGACAACCTCACCCAATTCATCTTTCAGTTGCTGAAACAATAAAAAAAATATATATTAGAATACAGAACTTAACACAGAAAAACACATATTTATTAACAAGGATTCAAAAAACAGGCAAAACAAGACAAAAAAAAGCTTTGAGCTTCTCTAATAATCTCCGGCGTTCAACTAGAACAGTGGTTCTCAACTGGGAGGTCCGCGATATGTTTTTAAAAGAAGATCCGCAAAGTTTATTGAACGTTTTTTTGTTTAAAACAATTTGTTATTTGGTTAAATTAGAAAAAAGAATGAACGTAACAAATGTAAATAGAACATATTTTATTAATATAATATAATATTTATTTATCGACCAAGATACAAAATGAAATATTGTTTTTGGTCAGTCACACAAAATTCACAGATGGCGGACTATTCGTAACATATTAATTTCTAACTTGATATGAACGGTACGTGCAACGTTAAAAAGAATGCATAGAAACATAACTTACAGCTAACAAAGCACAGTCTACAACAAGGGTGTCAAACTGGCGGCCCACTACTTGCATTTTAGCGGCCCGTAATGACTTCTTATACTATAATAATTTTTTATACTATATATAGTATAAACATTTATTTGAACGAAAATACCTCGTGACAGAAGCTGTCCGGGCTGCGGCGTCAAAACTTCCGCAAGGGCGGAAAACCAATAGTCAGGCAATAACTGTTGCAGTTAGCCGTGCGATAGTCGGTAGATCAGCGATTCCCCGTGATTCCAAATAATACTCTCGTAAGCATAGCTTTCAAATAGCACTTTCCTATAGGTGCAACTGCTGTGTACAGTACCAGTACGCTGATTTCGACCCGTTTTTGTTTTGTTGTTCGATAAAGCAAATATTTTGGCAAAATTTTATTGTTATTTCCTTACTTCCTTCAAATAAATATTCAGAAAAATGGAGGAAAATAAAATAACAGAATAAGTAACAATATAAATATAGGTTTTTCCAAACGTTGAGATGGAACTAGATTTTGAAATCTAGTAATTTTTATCTATTAATTTGGACTTTTGGTCATTTTGTTTAAGCTTTGTAAGTCATACTCAAATTGCAAATTCTAGTTTAAATTGATTGTTATTATAAAATGTCATTTTATTTTAATTTTTTGTCATTCTTAATAAAAATTTCCCATTTATTATTATTATTTTTTTGTCTTCAAAATATGTGAAAATGTATTTTTTTTTATTTATTGTTTTATTGGCCGTTGGGTGAAAATGTATTCAAATTTTTAATAAATGTCATCGTTTCTATGGTTTCACTGTTGGAATTTTTAATTTTCACATACCAACGTTAGACTTGAAATTATCCAAGCAAGGTTCCTTCTCGTGACAACCTTAAAGAACGAAATTCCCATTTAGTTCCGCATAAACGTTTGGCCCGCGTAAATTTTACTTGTTAAAAAAATGGCCCGGGACTGAAATGAGTTTGACACCCTTGGTCTACAACCTCTTAATGTAAAGAGCTCTGAATGCGTCTTTAATAAAAATTACCATTTAATTTTTTTTTTGTCTTCAAAATACGTAAAAATGTATTAAAATTTTTAATAAATGTCATTTGTTTCCATGGTTTCACTGTTGTAATTTAAAATTTTCACATATAAACGTAAAACATGAAATAACCCAAGCAAGATCCCTTCTCGTGACAACCTAAAAGAACGAAATTCCCATTTAGTTCCGCCTAAGCGTTTGGAATAGCCTGTAATTCAATTCGTAAGCTACCTTTAACTCGCGTCACTAATGAGTACTTTCAGAATGGCTTCGTCTGCGGACGTTCTTAGTATTAAATAGCCAAAACGTTGTACGAATGCGTATAAAAATCATGCTACCAAATACATGTTATTAAAACACTAAATAAAGCAAAGTAATCAATAAAACATTTCCAACATGAACAACCAAGGCCTTATGATTAATATATAAAGTATTTTGAAAGTTAAAAGTGAAATATTTTTGTAGCAAAATACTTTCTTTCTTGAAATATATTTCCTGACTAAAATGCAATACATTGGGGAATATATTACGCCATCGTGGATTGCATCGCTCTGAATATTTCACACAATTTTCAGTTGGATTTTTCTCAAGATTTTGTAAACAATTTTTTTATTCCAACATTTCTTTGTTTGTAATTTAGTCATCGTATAAAAATGTGGTAAATTTTATTTATAATAATATATTCTAAGAAAAATGTAAATACCATTATTAATTGTAATGAACACATAGAAATTTTACTATATGGGAAAACAAATATTACCGGACTAGTAATTGTTTCTTTTTCGGAAAAAATATGACACATTAAAATTGGAAAGAATGAAGATGGCAAAATGAATGGACAATTGGAAATATTGGATTGTTACATAAGTCCGTTTTTTTTTCGCCTTTTATTCAATAAAATATAGATTCTAAAAAAAAACTTTTATTATCAAATGTACTGTCCATTATTTTCTATCACTTTGGACAAACGCTCAGGCAATTTCATAATGCCATCACTCCAGAAGGTTCCGTCTTTGCTCTAGAAAAATCTGTCCAGATGAATTTTGATATCGTCCACAGATGCGAAATTTATTCCGTAAAGGGAATAGGAGATACGCATAAAATTTATATTTCCTTAAAACTACATTTTCTTGATATGTTAATGTTAGTTATGTCACCTAACAAAACAAAAATCACATTTTAATTAATATTACAGCCAAATTTTTTAATTAAAATATTGAAAATTTGAAATAAGCCGACCACAGCGCGAAGGTTGCCGAGTAAATACGACTGAGTATGACGTCAAACCCCAGCAGCCCAGACTACAACATAATATTTACGTGTGTATATTGTATTTGTTTTTGAACAATTTTTCACGCATTTATTATTAAAATGGCAGATAAAGATTTTGTTAGAGCTCAGAGTGATAATTTACCCAACATTGATGCATTTATGCTCATGGAATATATGAAAAATAATGAATGCTACAGTGCTGAAGAAATACGTGGTGTCAAAACAGACTTGTAAGTAATCCATTTATATATTCTATAACTTTATGTAAACAAACGCTGCAACTCTGTCAAATGTAAATATTTATGTAATTTAGATGTCAGAATTTTACTACATTGTTTACATGAAGTTACAAAACGTTAGAGGCATAATTGAAATACTGCAATATAGGTTATATATTTTAATATAAAATTTAATTCGTTAAACATGTATAAATTGTTTTTATAGAATTAAACTTTATTTTAATTAAAATCACTCTAACTTTACACAATCTATAAAAGTTATACAAGCAAATAAGTTCACGACAGACTGTGTAGGCTGTAAGCTGGGTAGGCTGTACGTAGTACACTTAAGTGGGGTATGACGTCACACGTCATTTCGCGCGCTACATACATTTATGATTTTTTTAAGCCTTCAAATTAAAGAAAAATGCAAAACTGTTTTTTATGTTTATATGCAACAAGAGGAATATAATAAAAAAAAATTAAAAAATCATGCCTATCCCCTATTTTGTAGAAAGCAGAACAAATGGTAGTCGGATGGTGCGATGTCTGGACCATATGCTCCGACTACCATTTGTTATTACCACTTAATATTGATTGAAAGTGTCAAGCTAATTCGTTATTGGTTTCGCACTTTATAAGGGAGCTATTGAAAGAAGTTATTGTTAAATTTGTTATTTTGTTCAAATAATTGGGAAGATCGTTGGAGTATAGTATGAATAAAATGGGACCAATTACACTGCCTTGTGGCACTCCTATTTTTAAGGCTTGATTTTTGGAGCGATATGTTTTATTATTAATTCGGATACTTGTATATTGGGATCTGTTCGACAGGATTTTTTGAACCATTCGAATTCTGTATCGTTCCATTTTTGTCAGTAAAATGGTGCGATCTACGCAGTCGAAGACTTTACTGCGAAGATTCCTAACCCGGCTTTGCCCCCATCCACTATTTGTAAAATATCGTTGATGTAACTGAAAAGAGCTGTGTCCACTGATCTGTTTTTAATAAATCCATGTTGAAGTGGAGATTGACTTGACAATGAGACCAAAGTTTATTAAATGCATAATAAAAGTAATTCTCATTTGAGTGCCAATTTTTTTGCCCAACTCTATATTAGTTTAGTTTAAATATATTCGCATCACGTCACCAGATCGAAAAACAATCATTTTAATGTTTCATAAAATAATAAAATACGAAAACAGATGTGACGTCATGAAAACAACAATAAATTTTCCTTCCGAAATATCAAAAACGAATCACTTTTTATGAAGAGAAAACTACTCAAATTATCGATTGTTATTTTTTTGGCAAAGTTTCAAGGACCTAAAGATACAGACAAAACTAAAAAAATAATCTTATTATAGTTAAAAGAAACAAGGATGAATAAAAAAAAAATATCGACGGATTTAAAAAAATTGGATTTTTGCCAAAACTGAGCATGACTAGGTATTGTAGCGATTTAAATGCAAAAATTGCAAGAAAGAATACAAACTATTGCACGAAACTCAAGTGTTAACAGTTACTGATACTGTATACGTCATTGTTTTAAAGATTAATAATGATGAGATAGTACAACGTGTCTCAAAAGAAATTTTATATTTATTTAGCTTACTGCGTGAACGCAACGTATCCGAGGGGCGCGGGGGTTATGTCAATCGGTAGCCTGGCTGTTGGTAATTTAGTCGCTATGGAGCGTTTCTCGGGAGCAGACCGCGCGTTATGCGTGCGAGAGTTTTACAAAAACGGTGATTCGGCAACTGTAGCGCGTAAAAAATTCTGCAGTATTCGAGGTTTTCGCCACTTAAATGATGCGCCAAGTATTCCTCTCATTCGACATTGGGTTAAAAAGTTTGAAGAGACTGGTACAACGCTGGATAAATCAAAATCCGGGCGACCTAGGTCATCAAGAACGGTAGAAAACGTGGAGAATGTTAATCAGTCTGTTCGTGACGACCCGAACCTTTCAATTCGGAAGCGCGCAAGTGCTTTAAATGTGGATAGATCATCATTACATCGCATTATGCACAAAGACCTAAAGCTGCACCCCTACAAAATTCAATTGGTGCAAGAATTAAAGCCTCAAGATGCCAGTCAGAGGCTTAATTTCGTAAATCAGGTGATTGAGCGATTTTCAACGTTTACCAACATTTTGTTTTCGGATGGAGCTCATTTTCATCTTAATGGCCACGTAAATAAGCAGAATTGCCGCTACTGGAGTGCAACGAATCCGAAACGCAAACATCAGAAACCCCTACATTCGCCTAAAGTGACCGTATGGGCTGCGATGTCGGCGCGAGGAATTATCGGCCCTTACTTTTTTGAAGACGAAAGGGGGCGTGCAGTTACAGTGAATTCAGAGCGTTATGTGGAGATGTTAGACAACTTCTTGGTACCTGAACTGCAAAACTTTCCTGGCTATAACCAAAGAACATGGTTCCAACAGGACGGAGCAACTTCACACACGTCCAATATGTCTCTGCCACGTGTGCGTGAAATTTTCTCAGGCAAATTGATCTCCCGGAGAGGTGACATAAATTGGCCTCCACGCAGTCCAGATTTAACCCCTATGGACTTTTTCCTATGGGGTTATCTTAAATTTAAAGTTTACGCCAATAAACCGACTTCACTGGCGCATTTGAAAGAAAATATCCGTCACGAAATGGCAGCCATCCCTGAGTCCACCTGCCAAGACGTCATAAGTAATTTTACTGTTCGATTAAATGAGTGCCGAGAACGCGAGGGTCTACATTTAGACGATATTATTTTTAAGAAATAAATCCCTAAAAAGTGTATTTTAATAATTAATAAACATTTTTTCTATATACAGTATACTTTTTTTTTAATCGATCCACTAAATATAAAATTTCTTTTGAGACAGCTTGTATTAATATATCAGACTACAATTTTATTTTTTTCTATAACGCTTCATATTCATAGCTGTCATTGCGTATTAAATCGATTTTTCATTAGATATTTGAAACATTGTCCACCCTTATAGTGGCTAACGTATCCCTGACCCTTTGTATTTAAAAATATCTCCCGCATAAGAGGTATTTTTATTCCATTTCATTGGTCTATTGTACTCTAAACAAGCGATGAAGTGAATAATTTTATAAAAGTAAACTTTAATAGAGTGAAAGGAATCACTATTAAAGCCATGCTATTTTTAATACATGAACTAACCTAAACAATGCTAGATTAGAATGTTGAATAGATAAATAAATTAACACAAAATTTCCAGTGATAATTAGTTTCTTACAAACAATAACAAGTGAACACAAATATTTTATCTATTTGTGGTATTTTATGGTTCTTATAATTCTTATCGAAAATATTTTAACAAACTGATAATTTTATCGAGTGTCAACATCTTCTCGAGTGATTTTACCTTCGAAATTAATTTTAAAAACTTCCAATCATTGTCTAATATTGGTCAATTTGGAGATATTACTTTTATCTATTAATTTATGCGTAACAAACTTTGGGATATCATGGAAGAATTTGGAATACCCAATAAACTTAAGATGGCAATGGTGTGTGTGTGTCGAGATCCATAAGCAGAGTGAAATTAGGAAAGCTTTTGAAATTCATACTGGAGTCAAACAAGGCGATCCACCTCACCTTTGCTATTTAACCTCGTGCTGAGGATGGTGTTCCGAAAAGTCTAAGTTATCAACCACCATTCTTTTTCTAGCGTTCTCCAACAAGGGTACAAAATTTTGGGGTATGCAGTTGACCTGGATATTATTTGAAATAAGGTTGAAGATATATATTCTCACCTTTGAACGGACTCTAGATCTGGTTACTTTGGTGCCTGTTGTGGTCTAAATAGACTTTTATGGAAATATGTGAACTTGTAAATCGGGCATTTTTGGTTAAGTTTTATTATATTGAGGTTATATTCACTCAAAAACTACAGTCTGTTCCACGGTTAAGCGGAACTAAATGGGTATTTAGTTCTTTTAGGTTGTCACGAGAAGGGACCTTGCTTGGGTTATTTCATTTTTCTTGTTGGGATGTCAAAAATTAAAATTCCAACAATGAAACCATGGAAACGAATGACATATGTCAAAATTAAAGATTTTTTTTAGATATTTGAAGAAATATTTGAAGGTACAAGCTTAAAAAAGAACAACGCTTCCTCAGTGTGATTGTATAATCTTCTATTCGTTCATTATAATCTTTTTAAAAAATGTTCCTAGAAGAAGATATACAAAATGATCGAAAAAAAGTCTAACAGACCTTGAATTTTATTTTTAAAATGTTAAGTTGGCAATTCTGTGCAGTATATCGTTTTTGAGCATTTACTTTCGTTGCTTGTGATCATAATATGTATTTATTTAATTATAATACAAATATACAGTCTGTTTCAAACGGTTAGGCGGAACTAAATGGGAATTTCGTTCTTTTAGGTTGTCACGAAAAGGGACCTTGCTTGGGTTATTTCATTTTTCACGTTGGAATGTCAAAATTTAAAATTCCAACAATGAAACCATGGAAACGAATGACATATGTAAAAATTAAATTATTTTTCTTACATATTTTAATGACAAAAAAATAAATAAATGGGAAATTTGTATTAAGAATGACACAAAAAATCAAAATATAAAGAAAATGACATTTTAAAATGATATTAACCTTAGCAAAAAATGTTTATTGTAAGTATGATTTACAAAGCTTAAACAAAACGGCCGAAAGACACGATTTAAACGATGAAAGTAACTAGATTGTAAAATCTAGTTCCGCTTAACCGTTTGGAACAGACTGTACATATGTCAGATACCAAATTGACATGTCAAAATTGCGATTGACATGTCAAATATTTTAAAAGGTGCCATTTCAGAATTACCACCCTAAGATGATATTATAAAGTGTGTTCCTTTGGTTTAGGCGTAACTAGATTTTCAATTCTAGTTACTTTTACCGATTGATTGAAGCTTTTGATCATTTTGTTCAGGAAAAGCCAAGTTAATATATAAAAAAATAGCTAATGACAACTTACAAAAATGAAAATTCCAGTTAGTACCGCCTAATCGTTGGGAATAGACTGTAAATATGCAATATAAAAAATAAAACGGTATGAAAAACATCGAATTAATGTCTCATTGCCCGTATTCACTTGATTTATCCCCTAACGACTTTTTTTGTTCCCCAATGTCAAATAAAAAATGCGTGGACATCGATTTTCATTACCTCAAGAAGCTGTTGAAGCCTTCGAAAACCATGTTTTTGAGATACCAACTTCAGAGTAGAAAAAATGTTTCGAGAATTGGTTTAAACGCATGCAAAAGTGTATACAGTCTGTTCCAAACGCTTAAGCGGAACTAGATTTTGCAATCTAGTTACTTTCATCGTTTAAATCGTGCCTTTCGGCAGTTTTGTTTAAGCTTTGTAAATCATACTTACAATAAACATTTTTTGGTTAAGGTTAATATAATTTTAAAATATCATTTTCTTTATATTTTGATTTTTTGTGTCATTCTTAATACAAATTTCCCATTTATTTATTTTTTTGTCATTAAAATATCTAAAAAAAATATTTAATTTTGACATATGTCATTCGTTTCCATGGTTTCATTGTTGGAATTTTAAATTTTGACATCCCAACATGAAAAATGAAATATCCCAAACAAGGTCCCTTCTCGTGACAACCTAAAAGAACTAAATTCCCATTTAGTTCCGCTTAACCGTTTGGAACAGACTGTAAATCTTAAAGGCGAATATTTTGAAAAGCAAAAAATCAGTTTGTTCAAAAAAAAAATTTGTCTTTCTTAGTTTTTGTAAAAACTTAAAAGGTAGCCCTCATAATTCGTAAAAATACTTGATGTCCAACCCTGTTAAATTAGATTGATTAAGTCACTATTAAATTATACGGTAATGTAATGTGTCAATTAATATTTCATGCGTATGATTCATTATTTAAATTAAACAATGTTTCAATACATTTACGAGTATTAATATTATTAAATTATTGATGTATGATTGTAATACGACAGGCAAGGCAAATTTCGAACGGCCTTTGATTGCAAAAGGTCAATAATGTTTACTTTAACGTAAGGACGTTTGTAGACTCGTAACAGAGGCGTCCGGCTTTGGGTTTATACCCGGATTTCATACAAAGGTTGCCTTTATCTCAGGGGCTGTGAACTCTAACCCTATTTTTCGTTTTAATCCAGGACTTTTAACCTTTGGCCCTACCCAGTTCCAAATTATAGAAATGGCAAATCAATATTGCTATTTTAGGAGTAATCAAATAGATATTAAATAAATTAAATAGTTTTATAATATTCAGAACAATTTCTTATTGCTACTTCTCATAAAACGAAAGTCTGAATTGTCTATTGTTACACTTAATTACATTAAGAGCTAGTAGAACTAATGCTTAATTATTAAATTAATTAAATTGTTCTGTACAAAAGAGAAATGTAGCAAAATTTTATAGAAAAATATTTTAAAAATATTTGAACAGAAGCCAGGACAATACCCTTTATAATTTATTTCATAAAGTTTCGTTTGCGATAACAAGGAATGGAGAGTCGGGAGTCGAGGAGTCGGAATCGGAAGTCGGAAAAAATTATCGACTCCCGACTCTTTAATTCAATTTTTATCAAGGATGAGAACAAACCGAAAACGAAAGCAAAATAACCATATTACCAGAGTTTTTTAAAGCACGGAAACATAAATAACATTTTCTTCTCTGTTCAAGAACAAAAATAAAAATATTCAGTACCGGTTTAACCCGGTTTCTTCCATGCTTTCCGATTTAAAATTACTTTTTCTTAAGGACAAACTAGATCTTGTTATTTTGGTTACTTTTATAGCGTATAATTGACTTTAAATGACATTTAAAAAATTTCCTTGCAAATCAGACTTCGAATTTGTTTGGTTATGATCATTAAATTAAGATATTATCTGTTTCATTTTGTAATATGAAACCAAGAGGGCAACTTCATTTTTTATGTTGTATATTTAAAATATTATCTTAGGGTGGTAATTCTGAAGTAGCAGATTTCAAAATATTTGACATGTCAATCACAATTTTGACATATCAATTTGTTATCTGATATATATAGTTTTTGAGTGAATATAAACTCGATATAATAAAACTTAACCAAACATTTAAAAGCCAGATTTACAAGTTCACATGTTTCCATAAAAGTCTATTTACACCACAACAGTCACCAAAGTAACCAGATCTAGTTTCGTATTACAAAATGAGACAGATTAAAGTCTGTTCCGAAAGGTTAGGCGGAACTAGATTTTGCAATTTAGTTACTTTCATCGTTTAAATCATGCTTTTCATCCGTTTTGTTTAAGCTTTGTAAATCATACTTGCAACAAACATTTTTTGGTTAAGGTTAATATCATTTTAAAATGTCATTTTCTTTATATTTTGATTTTTTTGTGTCATTCTTAATACAAATATCCCATTTATTTATTTTTTTGTCATTAAAATATGTAAGAAAAATAATTTAATTTTGACATATGTCATGCGTTTCCATGGTTTCATTGTTGGAATTTTAAATTTTGACATTCCAACATGAAAAATGAAATAACCCAAGCAAGGTCCCTTTTCGTGACAACCTAAAAGAACGAAATTCCCATTTAGTTCCGCCTTACCGTTTGAAACAGACTGTATATCATTTTTTATTGACATTTTTTACCATTTTTTAATACGAACATGACATACAATTTCAAAGGTGAATTTCAAAATAAAAATAATAAATTTAAATTGCGTAAAAATTAATTACATATTTCACCCTTAGTACAAAAATTCCACACAAGATGGCAGACCAATATGAATAATTTAATTAGTTTCAAATGGAAAAAGATGATCTTTGCAGAAACAGCATTTTAATATAAACAACACACATGTCACCACTATTACTCCATCATGAAAATTATGCATAAAAGTCAAAAGTTAACAATGCCCAAAGGTAAAGTCATATTTTACGTAAATTTGTATCGTAGGTAGGAAGTTTCATTTCGTAATAGGGAAGTAAAAATAGCATCAATCTAATATATTTTATCAAAGTTGGTTTTTTACCACAATTTTGTTATTACACAATCTATTGCTCATTGTTAAATTAAATTGATATTCGAAGAATAAGTCATTCTTATTCAGCCTTAGTCATTTATGTTTAAATCGAAATTATGTCTGAATGAATTAAATAGTAGTGTACAAAAACAAACCTTGCGTCATCAGACGTAAATTGGCAGTCGAAAACTGTTCCTAGAATTATTATCATACCTATTTCGAAAGTTTAAAAATATACTTGCATATGTATTCGAACACACAAATTCAACGAAACAAGAACGACACCTATTCCAACAAATTATAAATCTTTGATCCGAATTAATGGTAAATGAAATACCATGAGTTCAAAAAGAAATTACATAAGGGTTGGCTGTGGAAAAATAAAATAATATCTATTGCAAGCTTTATATAACAATTGACTAATTGATTTCTATTAATTTTCAATAGAAACTTATGACAATAACAGTGATGACAGTTAATAATTGACAGTTAAAGCTTTTCCACAGCCAACCCTTATGTAATTTCTTTTTGAACACATGGTAGAATAGATATCCGAGCAATGGCTTTATAATCAGGGGCACCGGTAAAGAGCCCGGGGCCCTGTAAAACATTAATTGCAGGCCTGGACCCTGGAAAATCCCCAGAAAACGGTCCCAAAGATAGATGCAAAACTGCGGGTAGATACAGGCTATCCCAAACGTTTATGCGGAACTAAATGGAAATTTCGTTCTTTTAGGTTGTCATGAGAAGGGACCTTGCTTGGGTTATTTCATTTTTCACGTTGGAATGTCAAAATTTAAAATTCCTACAGTGAAACCATGGAAACGAATGACTTATGTAAAAATAAAATGCTTTTTTACATATTTTAATGACAAAAAAATAAATAAATGGGAAATTTGTATTAAGAATAACACAAAATATAAGAAAATGACATTAACCTTAACCAAAAAATGTTTATTGTAAGTATGATTTACAAAGCTTAAACAAAACGGCCAAAAAGCACGATTCAAACGATGAAAGTAACTAGATTGCAAAATCTAGTTCCGCCTAATCGTTTGGAATAACCTATAGTAATTCTTTTTACTTGCCCGACCTTAATATATAAGGGGCAAGTATTGTAATCGCGAAAATTTTCGATGCCGAGATTTTGACAGATGACCACGTTTCATGGTCCAGGGAATCCAAAAAACCTATTTTCGAAGTGCCGTCCGTATGTGTGTGTGTCTGTGTGTATACACGATAACTCAAAAACGGTTTAACTTAAAGAGTTCATTCTGGTACTAAAAAATTCTCCTAATAACTGGGAAGAACCCTATTGTTTTTTATTAAAATCCGAAACCGGAAACGGAAGTTATTAAACATTAAAATTTTAAAAAATTCGTAACTAGTAAACCAAGCCTTGGACAAAAAATTGTATTGAACATAATTTGATGTATTTTTGAAGATTTATCTAAATATTTTTTTAAATTAAAAAAAAATATATATATTTTTTTTTATTATTATTTTTTTTATGGGAGGGCAAGTCTAGCCGAGGTTTTCCTTCGGCACTGGTTTTATTTATGTAATATGCCTGTTTTTGTATTTTTTTTTTTTTTTTTTTTGCCGCAAATTACAAAATTTTAGACCGTAACTCAAAAGTGACCATATATTTGTGATCTAAGAATAAAGATGTGTAAGTATACCAATTTAACGACATTGAAAAAATATTTTTTTCCCTAAAATTTTAAAATTTAGATCAAATGTTTTTTTGTCTCCTATTGTAGGCAAAATATAGTCTTAAGCTAATTTTGGAGTGAGGATCACGAAAAAAATATTTAAAAAATTCATGTCTTCCTAGTTTTTGAGTTAGGACCGATTTGCGTCAGTTTTTTGCCTATAATTCCAAAACTTTTGCCCAAACTTCAAAATGGACCAAATTTTATTGATCTATGACCAAAATTACATATTTGTACCAATTTTCAATAAAATCGGACACAAAAATTTTTTGCTTCAAAATCACGATTTTCTTAAGGGGTACCCCTTACGATTTTTTAGATTTTTGGCCATTTTCAAGGGTTTTGCTGCCCATACAAAACTTAATAATTGGTTTATTAAAGCCTATTTTTTTTGAAAATTTCTATAAATCACGCCATATTAAAATTTGTCATAATTTTAAAATACGCTAAACGAATAAGGCCTCAAATTCTTTCTGGACTAAATAAACTACGAGGAATCCAAAAATTCTAACTGTAGGTCGCTATCTCTAACAGTTTTTGAGTTGTGATTTTTTTTAATTCACAATTTTCACAATTAATGTACATAATGCTATTTAAAAAAAATGTCGTAATCTCAAAACGCGTTAAACGATTAAAGTCCCAAATTTTTTCTATACTAAATAAACTATGGAGAATCCAAAATTTCCAACCGCACATCGCTATCTCGAACCGTTTTCAAGTTGTGACTTTTTTTAATACACAATTTTCACAAGTAATGTACATAATGCTATTTAAAAAAAATGTCGTAATCTCAAAACGCGTTATACGATCAAAGCCCCATTTTTTTTTTTTTTTTTTCTAGACAAAATAAACTACGGAAAATCCAAAAATTCCAACCGCAGGTCGCTATCTCTAGTAGTTTTTAAGTTGTGCCTTTTTTTAATTCACAATTTTCATAAATAATGTAAATAATGCCATTTAAAAAAATTTCGTAATCTCACAACGCGTTAAACCATGAAAGCCCCAATTTTTTTCTAGACTAAATAAACTACGGTGAATCCAAAAATTCCAACTACAGGTCGCTACCTCTAACCGTTTTTGAGTTGTGCTTTTTTTAATACAATTTTCACAAATAATGTAACTGTCATTAAAAAAAATGTCGTTATCTCGAAATGCTTTAAACTATTAAAGCCTTAATTTTTTCTAAACCAAATAAAATACGAAGAACCCAAAAAAAAAAAAAAAAACTCGGGTCAAGTACTAATATTGTAGTTAAACTAAATGTTAAATTATTAATTATTAATACGACATTCTATTAAATCCCTACAGTCAGTTCCAAACGGTTAAGCGGAACTAAATGGGAATTTAGTTCTTTTAGGTTGTCACGAGAAGGGACCTTGCTTGGGATATTTCATTTTTCACGTTGGGATGTCAAAATTTAAAATTCCAACAATGAAACCATGGAAACGAATGACATATGTCAAAATTAAATATTTTTTTTTAGATATTTTAATGACAAAAAAATAAATAAATGGGAAATTTGTATTAAGAATGACACAAAAAATCAAAATATAAAGAAAATGACATTTTAAAATGATATTAACCTTAACCAAAAAATGTTTATTGTAAGTATGATTTACAAAGCTTAAACAAAACGGCCGAAAGGCACGATTTAAACGATGAAAGTAATTAGATTGCAAAATCTAGTTCCGCTTAAGCGTTTGGAACAGACTGTATATATATGTATATTTAAGCAGGTTTGTTTTCTTATTATAAACAATTTTGTTATACAAATTTTTCTGTTGAGTCAATAATAATATTTTAAGTTTTTTAATAAACAGTTTTAACCCCGAAACATCCCCTAGAATAAAAATTTTGAGATGCTTTATAGCCTCTGTTTTAATTCTGGTTTTACTCTATCATTATACCAAATTATAATGATAGTGCGCCCTGGGCGCCCTAAGGAAAAGGGCGCTGAGGGGCTTCATTTAGATTTTGGGAAGTGAGGACCTTTTTTTGCTCATCACTTAGATTTTGGGAGCTTAGATGAAAAACAGCTTTTAAATCGCAATATGAGAAATATTTTTTCAAAATTTTCTTGTAAAAACTAAACTGTTGTGCCTCCCCTTAAGGATTAAATGAGTAAAGTATCTATTTCAATATTTAAAAATAAATAATAAGTTGTTGGTTTTTTTGTCTTATTTTTTCCATAACACTACCATATTCAATTGTTCACAGACAGAAAAATACTTATATCCGGAGATAGTTTTTTTGTTTGCATAAAATATAACCATCGACTTAAGGCGCCGTTTTATTGTTTACCTTATGACGCCATTAAAAAAATATTTTATTTTTAACTACTGTAAATAACAAATAAGTTGTTTAAACATCTAATAATGTTACTTTACTTTTTAATAATATCAAACTGTTTACTCAAACAGAAATTACGTAAACATTTATCAATGAAGACAAAGAGATTAAAAGAAAAATATCTATCTTATCTTGGATTATGAAAAGATAAAGTATATAAAAAATAAACCACTCTAGAATTGTTTTAGTCTACGATTTTTAGGGTTTCGTAGTTTATAACTAAGAAATACCGTCACACACGTGTCTATTAAAAATTGTGTACAAACGAATGGACAAGCGAATTGAATTTGACATACATATACAGTTCCTTGACCTGCATATTCGAAAAATACTGACAAAATATACATATCTAATTAATAAGTTCTTAACGCCTAGGTAGGCTGATTTTTTTTACAGAAATACAGATTAATTCTGTAAAAAAATTCTGTGTAGTAACGTTACTACAAGATAAAATATTATAAAAGTATAATGACTTTCCATTCATGATAGTAACTGACCTGGCTCATAGTGACATATTTAGTTAGCATGATCATAGTTACTGAGTTACAGAATTGGTCTGATTGGGTATGCTTGGTAGTTTGATTGAAATGTTAAACCAGTATTTGATTTTAGTAACAAATGAAGCCTGCAGATTTTTTTTCAAAAGTGAATCGCCCGAAGTTTATCTTTATGATTCAATTTTATGAGGTTTTACGGTGTTAAAAAACACAGACAATACGTTTATGACAATAATAACTCCAACAATATTTTATATTAATGAAAATAAATACATTATTTTGTACGAATAATAATAACAAATTGATGTGAAGTGTGAATTTTCACACATTGCAGGGTTTCGCAGATATATAATAAGTGAAGGCGGCATGCTGAGTGTGTAGGACAAATTTTGCTTTGTAGTAATCACAGCAAAATGAACGATATTTTTAAAATAATTTATCGTCTGTTAATCTAAGAGCTTTAAAAACAAAATTTATGTTAAAATATTTTTTTGTTCATTTTAATTCGAATACCTAATATTAATTTAGGTTTCTAAATATGTGAAGTATTTTTTTATATAGCAAGGTTCATTAAGATTTGTAAAATTGCGCCTATGACTTCCATTGGTTGTTTTAAGTCATATGCTCCGCCCCTCTGGTTTCGTGTACATGACACATAGAATGAAAATATAATTCCAACTGGTTATTAAATTTACGCTCTTAAAAATTAAATGCAACATTTGCCAAAATATAACTAGAATTGTGAAAAATTAATTTAAACAAAATAAAAATGGAAAAAACAACAAAAAATAAAATTGTCTCCTCTGCCCGGGAACGAACCCCAGAATTCTGGGTAGCTAGCTAGCATGCTAACCATTAGACCATGATACGTCTTCTAGTCTAGCGTGTTACATAACTATAACTTTTGTAAATCGTCAACAAAAAAACACAAAAAATGCGTTATTTTCCGAAAACATAATCTGATCAAAAATTCCTGTTGTACTATTCCGGTTCACACAAATGCATATTACTTAGAATTTTTTCAGATTTTTAGATTAAACCATCTGGGCTACAGGGTGTGGGACAATTTTTTTTGCACAATTTTGGCAAAATTCGCATAAAACTAATTTATTTTGCAAAAATAAAATTTTGATCGTTAATCCACGTACTAAGGGCTTTCATTTGATACCCTACTCACAATTTAAAAAAAAAACATTTTTTTCGATGACCACATATTTGTTTATATTTTCAGGGGGATATGTTTTTTAGATGTTTTAGTATTTTTCCTATGTGCGGGTAAAAGAGTTGTATAAGCATGCCAAATTTCAACTCTCTAGGTTTAGCCGTTTGGCTACATTTTTTACCGAACAGACGACAAAATGAAGGTATAAGGGTTTTCTGGTCATACCTACAAAACCCTAAAAACAGATTCAGATTGTTAACTATAGTTTAGATAAAAAACAGCTTTAAATCTCATTTTTTTCATAGTTAATAAACCATGGTTTAACATGGCTCATTAATCATAATAATAAATCCAAATTACCGGTCTTCTGAGATCCCATTCACTCCGACTTCCTCCAAAACTTCCAGCTTGATTAGCCAATAATTTTCCCTTTTTTCCTTTCCTTTGAAGACTGAAAAACCATCTTGCTGGACCATGTGATGCAGAAGAACGTCTTCCCTGAGACTGTTCCTGCATTGTGTAACTCCTTGGTCGGGACAGTTTGTCCGATTGGCATTACTTCCCCAAAAAAAAATCGTGGCGAAAACGCCGAAAAAAATACCGTATTTCCGAGATTCTATGGACTAGTTGACTTTGGTTGAATATTTGGACGGTTAAATACGTACTACTTTTTTAAAATATTAATTTAGGTTAAATTTAGCTCTTTCACAAGATTAATTATGAGAATTTTATACTGTTATAATAAAAATTCCCACTGTTTTTTAAATTATTGTCTTAACTTTGGTTTATGTCTAATAATAAATTCGTTTATATCACAATTTTGACAAGAAATAAAGGCACTTTAATGCAATCACAAAGTATTAAAATATTTAAAAGTCACATTTAACTATTTTTTAATGCAAAAGTCATGATTCACAGCCTATTATCAAACTATTTAAGTTCCGGTTTGTTGATAACTTGACTCAGATACATTATTCACTTCTAGTATATTTTACGTTATTTGTATTTAAAATTAAACAATACTGCCACAATAATCACTTTAAACTGTCACATTTTACACCACTAACGAAAAAAAAACCACGTGAGCGAGCTTGTTACAACACCAGGTGTTCATTTCTCTACCCCAATTGTTATCTAACGGTGTTTTTCTTCTTTTTATACTCGGTTGTTTTGTTTGTTGTTAGTGATTTTTGGTAACTAATGATTTCATTATAAAATGACAACGCCCGCAATTCTTCAGCTCAAACGCACCACTGCATATCGCTATCACATTTCGCAGTGTGCTATGAACTGACTACTGAACAAAAAGAGAGGGGGGAGAGCTATGTACGTCAGATGACAGTGGTGGAGAATAAAAGCGTAATATGGGAGTTGCATTCTTGGAATTTTTTACGCATAGGTCGATGATTCAGTCTTTAACCATGAGTATTAACTTCGTGAGAAATTTATTTAAATATACTAAGTACATTTCAAATAAGAATAATGTAGTTAGCGCTACGAACCGAGTACGATTTACACCCGAAATTAATTTTGTTGTCAGGGGGTCTATTTTGTAACTTCTCGACAGTCACATGCACAGTATCGTGTTGCCTATGCACATTACACTGTCATCGTATAGTGTTACTTTGTGTTTGAAAGTGTCGAAAGTAAATGTGGCCATTTTGAAATTTTTACGTACTGTCACAGAATAAACTTTGAGGTTATTAGACAGTATATACAATGAACATATATGTACATAACATATTATATACAGTGATATGTATTTAGAAGTGACATTACCGTTGGCAGCGCTGTTTTTCAAGGCAATATGGCTGAATTGTCTAGTATTCAGCTGTCAATATGCTAACAGCGAACATGTTAATTTAAGCACAGTACATTTTTATTTTATGAAAATTGGCTACAATTTTTACCGAACAGACAGACAGACACACAGACAGACAGACAGAGAGACAGACAGACAGACGACAAAATGACGGTATAAGGGTTTTTTGGTCATACCTACAAAACCCTAAAAATTAGCTAATGACAACTTAAGAAAATTTAAATTCAATTTAGTTCCGCCTAATCGTTTGGAATAGCCTGTAATACAACATTTATTCTAACACCGAAAATAAAAATAATAAATTTAAGTTGCGTAAAAATTAATTACATATTTCACCCTTAGTACCAAAATTCCACACAAGATGGCAGACCAATATCAATAATGTTATTAGTTTTAAATAGAAAAAGAAGATATTTGCAGAAAAAGTATTTTTTTTATAAACATACCAAATTTCAACTCTCTAGGTTTAGCCGTTTGGCTACAATTTTTACCGAACAGACAGACAGACGACAAAATGAAGATATAAGGGTTTTTTGGTCATACCTACAAAACCCTAAAAACGAGGGTTAAAGTTAACTAAATGAGTCGTAGTGACAAAAAAGAATCTTTTATGGAATATTATTTAATTTATATATAGTTTTTAAATTTAAATTTTTTGATAAAAAAGAGAATAAAGCAATAAATAAAAAATAAATTATTTTGAATAGGAAAAAGTGTAAATAAATTTTCTCATGTGTTTTTTTAAAATTACTCTTATTAAGATTAATTGAATTTATATTAATATATTTTTGAAAATCATTATACAAACTTGGTATTACAGCATTAAACATTTGAAACCAGTGGTTTTATGTGCTCGTACAGGAATGGCTCGATCTCTATGCCGTAATAATGAGATAATTTATTCATATTAATAATATCTTGATTTTTTCTACATATCTCATAATTGAATAGTAGTACAATATATCTTATAGTATCCGATATATTTTATATTATATAAAAGACAAAACAATCTCTGTCTATACGCAGTATTTGATAGGTCCACAGTATTTGATAGTCAATGATAGGTCATATCATTGGGTCCGTAATTATTTTTGACGTTGTTACAAATTGCCTCCCTATAGTTATCCCAGTAGTTACACCACTGGTTGCACACTCTTGTATGATTTTCAATGCCAGTACGGGTACGGTCAGGGCGGGTAGGTAATGTGACGCGGAGGGGAGGAGGGTGACACATGTCACGTGTTACTCTGGACGTAAGCCAATGGTTAAAAGGTCTTATCTCATTTAAACCAGCCTTTTAAACATCGGAATCACCTTCAGATATCGCACTTCCTTTGATATTACCATTTCCGCATCTACATTCAAAGAATTACAACTGATACACTCCGATACATGACTAACAAGTGTTACAAAAAAGATAACAAAGATGTCACTGCTAAATTAGAATATATATAGCCCCTCTGTTTTATATAGTACCGTCAATGATTTTGGAGAGGGCAAAATTATGTTGCTAACACAAATATCCCCAGGTTTCCAACGCGAGTGACTTTTATGTTTCACAAATGGCAATTGTTTTTGTAGCTGAAAAAACACTTAGGGCCGGTTTAACAATTCATCTTTACCTGTTGGTTAGCTCAAATCAATGGTTAATGACATATTTGCAATATGATAATTACCATAAGCTTCCACGGTAACCACTAGCCAGAGCCTTAACTGCCGATTGTAAAACTAGCCGTAAATACAGTTGTAAATATTCCTGGATTATGCTTTAAACAGTGTACTAATAGGGGTAAAAAAGGAATTCAGCTTATTTAGAATTTCAGCAGTTTTAAACAGAGGGAAAGTGTATAGACCAGCGATTCCCAAACTGTGTGCTGGACTACAGGGGCGCCGCAAAAACATTCCAATACTCCTCCAACGGCGCCGGGAACCGAAAAAGTTTGGAAACCACTCGTATAGACGATATCCAAAGTGACGTCAGCAACACTAGCGCCAGTGTGCTTTTGTCAAACTAATCTTACAAATATTTCATTTTTACTTATTCAATGACTGAGTATGATATGACTGGGTGCGATATTAAAATAAAAGGATATACTATTCAAGAATTAAAAATAATACTACATACTACAAAATAATACTGGAAACAGCAAAGTTTTAATAGAAAGAGAGGTTAGGTTTTTTATAATAAATTATTTATGAAATTTTACTAATAAATATAAATGAGTTTACGAACAGACAAATCATAAATAAAATATTTTTGTGAAAATTTTGAATATTTTGAAAATCCTATCTCGAGAACGGTAAAAGATAAAGATTTCAAAAATTCAAACCGCAGTTCTCTATATTTTTTTGCTCGTAAGTTGATAAGTAATGATTTTAAGAAATTTAAAAAAATATACCTATTGAAAATTAAAAATTTCGCAAAAAAATGTTTATTTGGGAATCGCTTCAAAATTAGTCCTAATGCCATTTAGGACCTCAGGATTTAAAAAATTTCAACCGCAGGTCTTTATCTCATGTTGATTTTGAGATACGGTCTTTCGGAAATAAAATATTTACAAATTTTCAAAACTACACAGATCAAAAAGGCGTTAACTAAGGAGGGCCCTATTTTTTAACTAGGTAGAAAAAGCCAGTAGATTTCAAAAATAATTCAAAACTTAAGGTTTCTATCTCTAATCGTTCAACAGAATCATCTCGCGAAAATTTGGAATATTAAGTCCAATTTTCTTAAGTAAAAAAAAAAACTAGAATGCCTATGTCCTTTTTTAAATGACAGCCAAAAATACTTGGCGAAAATTTGGACTTAATATTAACTTTACCTCAATTTTTTTTTTTTTGAGAATAGTAAACAAACTAAGATGTCTATAAGCTGTTCACTTTTGTAAGAACACACTAGATCTGGTTATTTTGGTTACTTTTATGGTGTGTTACTGACTTTAAATGTCAATTAAAAATATTCCTTACGCTGTAAAACCGACTTTAGGTTGATAAGGTTATGATCATTATAATTAAGATATCATTTTTCATTATGACATATGTCAAATGGATCGACATTTTAAAAAAGTGACATTTTTTAATACCAACATGACATAAAGCTTCAAAGGTGCAAACTATTGAAAATAAAATTCCCTCTTAGTTTGTTCTTACAAAAGTGAACTGCTTATATCTTTGTCATTTCTTAATTGACAGCCAAAAACAGTACAACTTGGTTTGCTTTATAGTTTTTCACAACTTCTGTCGACATTATAATAAAAATTCAAAACTAAAATATACGTAATAAGTTCAAACTGTACTGCAGTATTTAGCACACTAACTTTGCCACCAGTTAGCGTATTCGAGCATGTCACTTTTCAATAGAACCTCAAGTTAAATTTTGACAATTCACTATAATCGACGGTTCGTTTAACGGAGTATTCACATAACCTTGCGCCTACTGCATTAAGATTTTACCTCAGAAAACCTAAAATTATCGATAAAAGAAACCAACTAACATAGTAACTATTAATTTTATCAATATAGAACTTTTTGTAGTTTTCTGTCGAGGTCGGAGACCCTTATTCGAGAGTATGAAGTTTTTTTCTTGAAACCCGCATGCAACTAGGTGCAAGGTGCAGCATGCAAAACTGCGCATCAAAACCCGCGTTTAACGAGCAACTACCTTGAGTACAGTTTTTTTAAAGGCATGATTACACGCTACCAGTAACTCGTACGAGTTACTAAAACCGAGTACTAAAATATTAATTTGAATACACACTTTAGTACTAAAATCCAAGATAGTAGTACACAGGCGAGGATAGTGAATAGAGCAATCGTATTTAATCGGCCGAGTAGCCACGAAATGTTTGCTTTTAGTACTCGGTTTTAGCAACTCGTACGAGTTAATCGTGCAACCAAGCCTTTAGAATGAGAGAACGCCGGGAAATTTGACCTAGGCATCTGCCTAAAGCCCGTATGTGTTATGATTATGTCGCTCTAGTGTAGACACACTACAAGCTGGTATCACAGCTGCCGAACCGCATGCAATATTTATTTTATTTATTTTTTTTTTTAACTGGGTTTTTCAACAAATTAAATCCAAAGGTTATAAAAGTACGAAACGTTTTACAATATTTTTTATTTTAATTACAATGTCACTAACATAATCGTAGAACTTAGACCGAAAAAAAAATGAAATAAAAAACAAAATAGCTATGTTTAAGCAGTCTGTTTTTGATTTATATACAATGAAATATTTAATTTAGAGAACAAAAATTAAATTAGTTGAAACAATACAATAATTTTAAAGTTTACAGACCCTGGATACCGCTAGGAATGTCGGTATTTAAAGCAGTTCCCAAACTATGATTCGCGACCTCTTGAGCAGAGGGATAAAATTACTAGAATTTTGTTTAAGGTTTGCGTGTTATTTTCTTCACTGTTGTCAGTATTTATTATATATTACCGACTACCAACATTTATAAGGAAGGTACTGTGATCATACAGATTTGGACATTTCGAGATTTCGATGGATCTCCACGAATTGAGGTTTTGACTATTTTTAGCATGATGTCTGCCTGTCGGTCTGCCTGCCTGTCTGTCTGTCTGTCTGTCTGTCTGTCCGTCCGGCCGTCTGTTTGTCTGTCTGTGTACACGTGCAGTGCAAATTCGGCTAAAAAGATTTTTATGAAACTTCATATTTAAGCTTTTGACATCAATTGCACGAGTTGATCAACTTTTAGTAAAAATCGATTGACTAGAAATGGGAGTTTACTCGTGTTGATTTTAAGATTTTTGCGAATATTTAACAACAGAAAAATATTTATAAAAATTTATTTAACAAAAGTTGCTATAAATGCAATAACTAACAACTTTTATTTGATACATATTTTGATAAAACAAAAAAAAATTGAAAAATTTTTCGACATTTTTTCCAAGTATCTATTTTTTCATACTTATATGTAACGTTTCCATGGTCATGATAAATAATATCTCTGTTAGAAAATATTAGGCCAAGTTATTCTACTCTGCTGCTAGAATATATTTTATACAAGTACTTCGTGATGGCGGCCACAGCGTATTTTTTTTTTATTGTCATGCAGAAATTATATGTATTTAAGAAGGCACGCACCCAGTATTTTAAAGGGGGGAGGGGGTACAGAAGACAAAATTGTTTTAAAAGAGTAGAAAATTACTAAGCAACAAGTGCTGGCCAAAAGCACTTTATTTTCCAAAATATTGACAAAAAAAAGTCCTCACTTCCAAAATACAAATAAGGATCTAAAAAAAGGTCCTCACTTCCAAAATACGAGTGATGATTAAAATAGCTTTTCATGCACCAAGGGTGTTACTAAGATGATTACGCCCGGAGAGTGACGTGATAAAACCGGAGGGCCTCTAGCCCGAGGGGTG
Source organism: Liopterus haemorrhoidalis (assembly GCA_963971575.1). Taxonomy (NCBI): domain Eukaryota; kingdom Metazoa; phylum Arthropoda; class Insecta; order Coleoptera; family Dytiscidae; genus Liopterus; species Liopterus haemorrhoidalis. The sequence goes on from OZ020619.1 coordinate 44,203,284, forward strand.
GATGTCCCTCAATGAGCGTAATCATCCAGTTACGCCAATGGTGCGTACAAGATTTTATTTTTTAATTCAAATAAAATAAAAAGTAAAAATTAACAGTAGTTAATGTATATACAAAAACTAATACCCATTTTCAGACGAAGATGGGAATTTTGAAGAGTTTTTTAAAAATATATTTTATAAAAATTTATCACGTATGCCGATTTGTATTAATTACAAATATTTGTGTCCTAAAAGATAGGAACTATCTTGTGGTAAAACCAACCGATACCGAAACCAAGTATGAATAAAAAAAATATATAAATAGAACAAAATTAAATAAATAAATGTTATGAAAGTTCTAAATCAGTGGCGGCGCTAGCTCTTGAAATCTGGGGGGGGGGCAGGAAATATTTGAGAAAAATTGGGGAGGGGGGCAGGAAAAATTTGAAAATTATTTTATCATTTACACATGAAAATACAAGTGATGAACTAAAAAACAAAATGGTCCTCACTTCTAAAATGCATTTTTCTCCAAACAATTCTGGGGGGCCAACTGGGAGCCAGAGCAATTGGGAGGGGGGCAGATTTACTAATCTGAATTACAATTGACGTTTTCTTAAAAACATCTGATCGTTTCTGATATACAATTGGAAAAGAAAGTAGTAACTAGGGACATTTTATTTTATTTTTGTAAGAAAAGTTATTGTTGAAGGAATACAACTACAGTCTGTTTCAAACGGTTAGGCGGAACTAAATGGGAATTTCGTTCTTTTAGGTTGTCACGACAAGGGACCTTTCTTGGGTTATTTCATTTTTCACGTTGGAATGTCAAAATTTAAAATTACAACAATGAAACCATGGAAACGAATGACCTATGTCAAAATTAAATTATTTTTTTATATATTTTAATGACAAAAAAATAAATAAATGGGAAATTTATATTAAGAATTACACAAAAAATCAAAATATAAAGAAAATGACATTTTAAAATGATATTAACCTTAATCAAAAAATGTTTATTGTAAGTATGATTTACAAAGCTTAAACAAAACGGCCGAAAAGCACGATTTAAACGATGAAAGTAACTAAATTGCAAAATCTAGTTCCGCTTAACCGTTTGGAACAGACTGTAGATATGGTTACTTTGGTGACTGTTATGGTGTAAACAGACTTTGGCGTATCCGTGTGAACCAATACTATGACAATATTATAAATGTATTGTCAGCCGGTCGCTATGGCGTAGTGGTCAGCTTATTTGACTACCAACCATGGGGGCTCGGGTTCAAATCCCGGTTATGGCATGGAAATTTTCTCAAACAAAAATTGTCCTGGCTAATTGCCACAGTAGCAAAGGCCATTAAAAATTAAAAAAAAAAAAAAAAAAAAATGTATTGTCAATATACAACATAAAAAATGAACTGTTACTGTTAGTTCCGTATTACAAAATGAGACAGATAATATAAAATTCAGTTTTTAGTTGTTAATTAGCTTGAAGAATACGAATAAATGTATTGAAAAATAAATTTTATATTGATAATTTTTACTACACGCTACTGATTAATCGAATAAATAGAATTATCTCCTAAGTATGTCCAGGTCTTAGTCATAAGTTTCATTAAAGTTACCAGATTATACACACACATATCAAATATCCCCCTTAGTTAGGGGAAATATTTCATCAAGGGGTTTTCCCTTATAATTTGTACAACTATAGCAACCAAATACAAACAAAACAGCTAATTCTGTATGCAATAAATGACATTTTCATTATCATACCTGTATTTCTAGAAGTAATTCAGTCTTTCTTCTTCTAATATCAATTAGTATTTTTTGTTGTTCAGGGGTCAGTTCTGAAAAATATTTCAAAATAATTAAAATTTGACTTAATAGAATCATATTAGAAATACAATATTTTAAGAAACATAGTTAAAGATTGTTTAATAGCACTTAATATACTATCGGAGTTATCTTTATTAGTTTTTAGATAAATATAGGTATTATCAACCACAAAAATTAACAAGTTTAAGTTATGGTTAGGAACCACTATTCTTACCTGTGATGAATTAAAAATCAACAAACACTAATTTTTAATACTCATGGAAGTTTATAAGGATGTCATTTGATTTAAAACAAGGGGGAAAGTTTATATTTGGCATAATTAACCTATTAGAACACTTAACTATAACACCTGTCAAATAATATATGTAAAATAATTACCTGAAGCCGTAAAAAGATCCGTATTATGTGCAGTCGACCCCATTTTATGTCATAAATATAATTTAGCATAATAAATAATGTTCCAATCACCTCTTTTAAGATAAACTAAAATTGACAGTTAGGCATTTGACAGCCATTTTCTGTCATTTATGTTTTAAATATTTTATAACTTGTATATTTATTGAAATATAACAAACACATCGTCTTAAAAACTATACACACTTATTATATTATTTATATTTTAAATAATAACGTTAAATATTATTAAAAATCAGTTTGTTTAACATTCACGTAGATTCTGTTTTATCACTACTTGTTTGTTCGTGGAACTTATTTTATGTTCTACGCATGCGCACAAATCCATCTTAGGTTATGTTTCACCCATAAAAAGATACGAATTTTATTTTCTTGTACAATTTGCACACATTTTAAGTACAAATGAACAAAATATCTATTTTGTTACCAACCTGTGTTAAATATCTTTGATTGACATATTTAGTGACCGGTCATAAATCCAATAAAAACCTTTATTTTTCGTATAAAATATAAAATGACAATTTAAAATGAGTTCTAAAGAAAAAGAACAACGTCCATTTCAAGAGAAACTAATGAAACAATTTTTCCGATTTATAAATAAAGGAGGAATATCTAATCAAAGAAGTAAAAATGATTTTATACTAACTGAAGAGATAGAAAGAGATATAAGTAACGATGCTCCGCTTAATACAAGACAGAAAGTTATTAAAGAACTCGGAGAAGAGGTTCTTAAGAATAAACTTGAAGATAAAGCGATTGAAAAATTATGGTACAATCTCCAAGATCTTCTACATCGAGATCAACCGAAGGAGTCCCGTCACTTAGTTTTTTGGTTCTTGCAACGGTTGTTACAAGGCCAATATGATCGACTTGGAATCATGCGGGCACATTTTTTTCGTATAATTAAACAACACGATCATCCAGAAGATACAAATGAAAGATTTGAACTGTTAAATATCCTAACTTTAAACGGTAAAGATTTGCTTTATTTCGAAGAAGAACTTGGACCGTTTCTGTTGACTTGGATGCCTCATGTTAATATCGCAGGTAAAAGTCAAGATTACTTAACCTTACTTGTTAACGTAATAAAATTTAATGCTGCATATCTAGATGAGGAAGTTATAAATGGTTTGGTACAAAATACTTGTGCATTGAGTACAACGAATCAACAAGTTGTTGTACAGAAGTGTTTACAAGTATTGGATACTATTGTTTGTTATAGTAATTTACCAACTGATTCACTTCCTACGTTTATAGCAGCGCTTTGCCGTACTGTAAACCGTGAGGAATATTGTCAGAACAGTTGGAAAATAATGCGTAATTTACTTGGTACGCACATGGGACATTCTGCTTTATACACCATGTGTCGTGTTTTACAAGAACCAGCTTGTCGTCAAGACCAATTACTTCTCCGTGGAGCTGTATTTCATGTAAATCAAGCTTTATGGGGTACACGTCCTGTCACATCACTCTGTTGTACGCCATCAAGTGTTTTACCTTCTTTTTTACAAGCATTACATTGTGATCATCCTATCGTAGTTTATGAAGTAATGCTTAGTATACAGGGGTTAGTAAATCGTTGCGGGACAGAATTACATGACCCTGCGTGGGATGTAATATTAGATATCATTGAAGGAGTGATACTGCATGTTGAAAGCTCAAGTCACAGCACTAATTCACCCGTTGCAACGCATTTACATGAAACTTTAGGGTGTATGGAAAAAATTTTTGAAAACGGTCAGTTCAATGGATCTACACAACATTTATACGAACTCATCGAACGTTGTTCCCATGCTAGGCCTGAATCATCTGTTCTACGTCTTGTAAACTATACAGCTGAAAGCATAGTACCAACAAAACATATGTGGCTAAGTAAATTACATACTTTACTTCAAAGATATTTTAAACAAGAAACACGTACAAATGTACGAATAAGAGTTTTAGAGATACTCTCCAACGTTATAAAACTAAATAAAATTAGTTACGAGGATGAATTGATTGAAAGAATTGTGGTTCCACATTTGCAACACATCGCCTCTGACCCAGATGTTGTAGTCCGTAATGCCTCTGCGGAATTATTAGTTGACTTATGTCTTGATTGCGATACTAAACGTTGTAGTGAAATATTAGATATTTTAGACAAAATCCTTAACCGACCTTTCGATCAGAATGATATAACAATAAATGATTCTGAATTAACAGATGTAAAAACTGTAGTTTCCGGTTTAATCAAAGTATTTACCGTTAAATTACATCGATTACCATCAACTCATTTCACGAGGGTTTATCGAATGTTAGTTTCGCATTTAGAAAATCACTACTCAAAACCAGTTTTGTTTGAAACAAGTAGTCATATTCGTTATAAAATATTTAATTGTTTCTTAAAAATACGTGCTAATTCTTCGTATCATCTTGGTTGTATGGATGCGGGTGGAATTATGCGTTATAGTCCTTACTTATGCGTATTTGGTCGTTCTAATACTGGAACTGGTTCTCCGCCACCGGCTTCGCCTGCTGTTACACAACAAAATCAACAATCCTGTCAAATAACCCACGTATCTCTGCGACATGCTTTTAAAGTATTCATAACGTGTTTACGAGAAGAAAAAGATTGGGATGTACTGCATTTAGTGCTTCAAGAAATACCAAGTGTTATGCAGAATAAAACTTTAGTACTCTCAAAGCAGGGTAATACTGAAATTGATCATTTAGCGACTGGTTTATGTGCTATGTTAATGGATAAGAGTCTTGGACTACCTGAAACTTTACGTAACGCTGCGAAGTTATCGAGAGCTGAATTTCATTCTTCAGTTTTGTTAGTTTTGGCGAGTTTAGCTTCGTACCATACTCATCTCGAACCAGCGGTTCAACAGAAAATAATTCGATGTATGGTTAAATTTGGTTTAATGCCACGTTGTTGCTCACAACATTGTATAACAGCTCTTACGACATGTACTTTAGAAATGCAGGAAGTAATGGTTAAACTACTTCCGGAAGTACTCTTAGATTTGAGTAAAATATCAACAACTCCACCCATCGCTATCCCAGTTCTTGAATTTTTAAGTACCCTAACACATCTACCGACTGTTTTTGGGAATTTCGTTGGAGACCAATACATGGCAGTTTTCGCTATAGCGCTACCATATACTAACCCGTTTAAATTCAATCACTACACTGTATCCCTCGCACATCATGTCATCGCAGTTTGGTTCTTAAAATGTCGTCTCCCTTTCCGTAAGGACTTTGTACGTTTTATTACACATGGTTTACAAACAAATGCATTAACACCATTCGAAGAAACTGTTATGAAAAATGATGTTGTATATTTAAACGAGGATTCGTCAAATAGAAAAAGAAGTAGTAGTTTAACGGAACAGGGTTCGAGGAGACGAGATAGACCTCCGGTAGATTTAAGAGGAGTTAATGTTGATAGAGCATTACAGACCTTTTACGAGGAAATTACAGAGACGGCTATTGATTTAATGGCAAGATATACTTTTTCACCTTGTTCAGCTTTGCCTAAAAGATTACCAACGGCTGAATTTTTGCTTTCGGGTGGACAGTCGATGACCTGGCTCTTAGGAAACAAGGTAAGAATTCAGCAATTTTTGTAAACACCTCATTTAATAGTTTTTATTTAGGTAATAACGGTTACAACAAGTGGATGTTCGCAAAAAGCACTCAAACAAGGGCTTTGCGATAAATGTCTTGTTCTGTGTCGTAATATGCAGACTCCAGATACATCTTGCATGGCTTCCCGACAGAATTCTTCAGAACAACAGCCATCAGCTAGTAATACGTCTGCTAGTTCGCCAACTGATGAAGTTAAAAAGACACCAGGCAGCGAGAAATTAGAGCAGCAGTTACCAACTAAACTACATCAGTTGGTTTCTAAGGAATCGAAACAGGATAAGCATCTCTGTTCCTGTTGGTGCCAAGGATGGGCTGAAGTCCATGTTAGAAGACCCACAGGTAAAAAAAGGTGTTCTTGATTGTTGAAACCTTATTGTTAATTTCTAATTTATTTACAGGTGATATGTCTTGGGTTATGCGTATACAGAACCAAATATCTCAACAAAACGATTTTCCCCTAAATGATATTTCAAATCTCTTCATGCCATCTCTTGTCCGAGAATCAAAGGAAAGTCTCCCAACTCAAGATTCCGATCCCGCGCCTTTAGACACGCCCTCTAACCAATCACCGTCTCGACAAAGCTCACGTGATTCTGTGGAAGACGAAAGCGAATCGCTGCTTTACGAAGATGGTTCAAGGTCAAGAAATCCGGTTCGAAGGACCAATTCAAGCCCTGAAATGAGTGCTAGCTGGAAGAATCCATTTATGACGGATAATAAAGAAGAGGATGGACAGAAGAAGAATAAGAATTATAGTAAGGACATGAGAGTTTCTTGTGAAGCTATTCCGGAAGAGATAAGTGGATTGGGAACGACACCGCCTTCAAATCACCCGAGTTTGTTGACTTGCAGGAGTTATCCTGGACCGCAGCAGGAAGAAAGTGTCCAAGTAAGTACCTCAAAGTAACCTTCGTATCAGGTGGCATTAGGCAAGCACCCAGGAATTTTTCTTGGGGATTCATTATACATTCGTTCGATTGAACAAGAAATATTCGTTTTTGAATACTTGTTTACTGTATTACTTTGATTTTAATTTTTTTCTAGGTGAGCAAATCAGTTAGTATCTCATCTGGTTTAACCCAAATCTCCACAACAGTTCAAGAACCAAAACCAGGAAATTTAACTGTAAATATCCCCCCAACTTTAGTTTCAAAACCACCTCAGAGTCCAACTCAAACTTCTCCACGTTTATCTCGAAATCAATCAGTAGATCGACCAACACTTTCACTCAATATAGCTGCAGCTCAAAAAGCAAAAGAACCAACAAGAAAATTAAGTCAAGTCGATCAAAGTATACCACCAATGAGAAGAGATAGAGGGCATACAATTTCAGTTATGAGCCCTGTTTCAAAACCTAGATTAGACGGAATTCAACGCAGAAACACTACGAGTGGACCGAGAACACAAAAAGAAACACCGAAGTCAGGAATTAATCCTAGTTTTGTATTTTTACAACTCTATCACACAGCGTATTTTGGAAATAGCGCTGAAAAACCTTTATTAGTTGGTAGTAGCCAGATTGTGCAACGAGCGGTGAAGATTTTAGACACTATCCCTCCGTACGAAACACATAAAGTTGGAGTCATCTACGTTGGACCCGGACAATGTAATAACGAAACAGAGATTTTAAGAAATAACTTTGGAAGTGTACGTTATATGGAGTTTTTATCGAAACTTGGTACTTTAGTAGGTCTACAAGATGCAGATCCACTGACTTTTTTCCTCGGTGGTCTTGAACAGAATGGACATGATGGAAAATTTGCTTATATCTGGCAAGACGATGTAATGCAAGTAATCTTTCACGTAGCTACTCTTATGCCATTGAAAGAAAGTGATCCTTCATGTAACAATAAGAAATTACATATCGGAAATGATTATGTAACTATTGTTTATAATGAAAGCGGTGAAGAATATACTATCGGAACAATTAAAGGGCAGTTTAATTATGCTAATATTATAGTACAGCCGTTGGATCATAAAACGAATAAAGTTACGGTGAAAGTAAAGGATGAGTTGACCGATTATATTGCACATAGTGAACCAAAGATTATTTCTGATCAGAATTTGGGGGTTTTAGCCCGACAGTTGGCACTACATGCTAATGTAAGTAAATCTTATAAGATTTTATATTTCTTAATTAATATTTAGAGCATTTATTGGGTTTAGTAGCTGAGCTAGGAATATTTGAAAAAGTATTTTTTCTGGTATTTGTATTTGAAATTTTTGTCTAAAAATGTCAGTATTTGAAATACTTCAGAATTATTTCAAATATTTCCTTAGTTGAAATACCAACAAAATCCTGAAATGTGATATTCTACCCATAATTTTTTTGTTTTAGCTGGCGTCTAGAGTTACCCGTTCTTTAAAAGTACAAGGACAGGATCCCTACGCTTCAAATTGGTTGGAAAGATTACGCAAAATTAAGCAACTTCGTAATAAAGTTCTCCAGGAATATTCCGGTAACGGAGAGATGCAGTCTAACGAAGAAACCACAGCTTCACGTACTAGAAGAGTTCAAGATTTTACAGAATATACATAAGTTGTTATTTTTTAAATATATATAAAAATTTGCTGCTAATTTTTAAGTGATAAAAGTGTTTGATAAATTTTTAAGGATTTTCTATACGAGAAATATCGCTTTATTCAATACAAAAACAATGATTTTATGCAAAATTTCATTTCTCTTTAAAAAAATATACAGAAAATTCTTGAAAAAAATCTTGGATTAAATTGATTTCTATGAAATACCTTGTATCTCACAATATTAAATAAATTTTGTTTTATTTGTATATATCTGAGTTTTATTTTACTTTTGGACAGTTATTTAAATAATACTTTAAGTTTTTATACCTAATTTTCCAGGTTTTCGTTCACAGTACGTAAGTGACCGGTCTTTCCTAACCTTAAAAATGGAAAACTTAGATTCAAAATTAAACTCTAAAAATGGTTTAGAACATACTAATTATGATAATAATGACAGTTGTGAATGTGTTTTAAGTGATCACGAATCAGAAACTGATGTTTTAGAACAATCTAAGAATTTAGAAACAGAAAATAACCTAGAAAATTATCATTCTAGTCTTTATAAAAGAAATGAAGGTTTACCTAATCAATCGAAGAGAAGGGAAGAATTATTAAATGAACAAAAAAGGTATTTCATCCCTTTAAAGTTATTCGTCTTGTGATTTTTGTAGTTTTTAGGCGACGAAACAAACTTACGGATGAATCAAGAGACTTATTTGATGATGGAGTTGAATTTATGGAAGCTGAACAAGTACATACAAAACACAAAAGGAATAAAAACAGATTTAGACAATATAAAAATAAAATTATGCTTTCGGAATGGTTAGTTGAGCTTCCAGATGACTTAGACGTTAACTGGTTCGTTAAATTGTGCCCCGCAGGACATCGATGCTTAGTAGTAGCTCAGCAGGTAATAGTAATGTTCTTGTATTATTATAAAATATTTACACAAATATTTTTAGAATGTAACGAAAGAATTTAACAAATTTGGGATTTATGAAGCACGTTTTAAATCTGTATTACCTGGAGGTACAACGGAAGTATCTTTTAAAGGTACAATACTTGATTGTATATGGGTGTCGAGTATTAAAACGTTTTACGTGTTAGATGTTCTTACTTGGGCAGGACAAAAGCTAACTGACTATGACGTAAGTATAAACTGTATGTTTTGCTATTTAGCGTGCAGTCTACCAAGATATTTACACTATACCGTGTGGTATACTCTAACTATGTAACTTGGTAAATAATTAACGAAGCGTTAAATCGTTTGTACATGCTGTTTGATCGCTAAGCAAGGGTCATATTTCAAAAACTATAAGAGATAAAGTGGTCTCAGGGGTCTGATTGTTGATATTTTTATGTGGAACGACGTCCCAGAAACTAATAACTATCATTAGAAATGTAAAACAGGTAGACCCAACGCTATAATAGTACCATTCATGTTTTTTACATTTCACTGTAAAAAAATATTTTTTCTAGGCTGAGTTCAGATTTTTCTGGCTCCAATCAAAAATGCATGACCTTGAAGAACTGTCAAACTTAACCCCTAACAATACTCATAAGTTTATTTATATAAATCATTATTCCTGTGATTATTCTACACTTAATAATAAGTTAGAAAATTATCCTTTTTATCCTGACAACGACCCTAAAGTGGATGGATTATTATTTTATCATAAAGAAGCGAGTTACACAGCAGGACGTACTCCATTGGTTGGATGGCTTAAACCTTACATGGTACCAGAAGTGCTAAACGTAAATATAGATAAAGAATATCTAAATGCTAAACCTGCTAAGTATCATAGTTTAAAAGAACATATCAAGTATGCGGATGGATTTAAGAAGAAACACAAAGATCGGAAAAGTGAGGTAAATAATTAGTTATTGTAAAAGATTTAGATATTACCCAAAGTGGTTGTATATCATATACCTTGTTTACAAGAACACTAAACTGGGAGTATGTTAATACTGGCGTTATACCCTTTTCACAATAGATGTTTAAGTTCCGATGTTAAACTCAAAATGTCTTAAAGTGCTAGTGTGAAAGCGTCTCTAATACCCTTTTCACACTAGATCTTTAAGATCGGATGTTTAAGTGAATGGATCTTTAAACGCTAATGTGAAACCGTACGGCCTCGTCTAAATACAAGCGATGTTTAAGACAGAGATCTGCGTCTTAAACTTCGCCCGCATTGCAAACTTAATTCCCATTATAAAAAAATACTCCTTGAATTTGTGCTTCTCTTCTTTTATCTATGTTCAGCTGTTATCATTTTATATATCGAGGTTATGAGAAGATTATTTGCGTTATTATTTAAATAAATATAAAAAATAAACATCTCCTAACCTCGATATACAAAATAATGACAGAATAAATTCAAACGATATGAAATTATGTTGGCAATACATACTAGCTTTACATGGAGATTTCTTCTTCAAATTAAACATCAAGTGTGAAAGCAAACCGATATTAAACATCGATGAAGTTTAAGTTCAATCGTCTTAAAGATCTAGTGTGAAAAGGGTATAATACCCTTTTCACACTAGAACTTTAAGATCGGATGTTAAAGTGAATGTATCTTTAAACGCTAATGTGAAACCGTATGGCCTCGTCTAAATACAAGCGATGTTTAAGACAGAGATCTGCGTCTTAAACATCGTCCGCATTGCCAACTTAATTTCTATCATAAAAAAATACTCCTTGAATTTCTGCCGTCAACATTTTATATTATCATAAACAAGAATACTGTATTATATCGACGTTATAAGAAGTTTATACTTATTGTTATAATAAAATTATTTATTTTAATAATGTGTTTAATAAAATACAGAGCTACAATAATTGAGATAAAATGTATCGACTTACATGTTAATACAGGTGTAATATATTCTTTATTGTAGAATGAAATGAAATATCCATATTTGTTTATAATAATTCAAAATGTGCGTCTGCGCAGACAGTTCAAAACTGGTAATTTCATGACGGTAACTTAAGGACAAAATTACTGTAGCTGATGGACAGCACCAGAGATTTAAACATCAAGTGTGAAAGCATACCGATCTTAAACATCGGTGAACTTTAAGTTCACTCGTCTTAAAGATCTAGTGTGAAAAGGGTATTAGTTAAGAACAAAATGACCGTAGCAGATGGCAGCACCGGAGATTTCAACATCTAGTGTGAAAGCAAACCGATGTTAAACATCGGTGGACTTAAAGTTCACTCGTGTAAAACATCTAGTGTTAAAATGGTATTAGGCATAAAGCATGCTGTATCTGAAAATGGATAATGGGCAGAAAACAATTAATCTTTATTGCTTAACTGTTAAACATAAATTTTTAAATAAATATATATAAAAGTGATATGTCTAATACTAATATTTTATTTTCAGATGGAAACAGAATGATCTACATCTTAAATATCGAATCACAATATAATACATTTTTTTTATAATTTCTATGACATTAAATCATTCAAATAAAATATTTCTTTTTTAAAAATGAATTTTTATTCTTATTTCTAGTAAGGTCATATAAGATGGTCACGTAGATTTTCTACATTAAATATTCAAGATATTAACAATTTCAAAAAATATATTTTCTTATATTAATAAATATTTCTATCTATGTAAAGCTAAAAAGAAAAAAATTGGCACATTGTGCGTCTGTAATAATGTTCAATACACAAGGCAAAATTGCAGCTAATTTGGTCAAATATATTAATTGACATTTTTGAAAAAATAAAAATAAATAAAATAGTAAAAAATATTAAATATAAATATTTAAATAAACATAATTTTTGAGCTTTTGGAATATACAGTAAAACATACTAATGTGACCGCGTAAGGTGGTCATCTGCTTAAATTAACCACTCTTTGATGGTCCTTTCAAAATAACTTTTGTCTTTTTTGTGCTTAAAACCACTTTGAGCAGTTCATTGGTGGTCACTTTAGCCAGGTTTCACTCTATATTAATTTCCAATAGACCATATTAGTAACTACGTCACAAAATGAGCTTCCGTGCTGCCGCCTTGCGGTTCGTTTCCTTTTATTTGAAGTCAGCATGTTGTTTTTTTTTTTTTTTAAATTGTATTTTGAAAGTATAAATTGTTTCCAAAGTAAGAAAATGGTTCACATCAAAACTAAAAGTTAATATTTATTTATTAAAATTCTTATTTTATAGATTATAATTTAATATGTCATTATTTTTATAGAATAATAGTATAAAAAAATACTTTGCAGGTTAATTTTGAAAAATTTACGTTAATAATCGTTATTATGGCAAGTAACATAATAACAATTATTGCATAGCAATATTGACATAGCAATAATTTTGTGTGCAATATCTGAATGTTTTGAAGGAACACTATGTTCTTATTTTATCCATTATTGTTTTTAATTTTAAGTTGTCAAAAAACGAATAAATTTGCAATTAAGAATGTGGCTGTAAAAGATGCAATTTGGAACAAAATAATACACCAGTATTCTAAAACAAAATTTGAATGATTACTTAGTTTTAACCGCTTAAAGACTACGCCCGAGTATGCTCGGGCGGCTATTATGTGCGAAAATTCCCACACCCGAGATAACTCGGTCAAGCTTTACCTGCAGAAAAGATCGCTCCCGAATATACTCGGGCGAAAATAAATACGATTCATGGTATATATGTTCAGTAAATAAAACTCATTCATTAAAAAAAAATGTGTATTTTTTTCATTTTTAAATTTTTTATTGATTTCTGAAGGGGTTAATTAAATAAATACTAAAGATATTTCGATTTTCATATTATTTAAAAACGTAACCTATAAATACATCTTCGAATCCTTATTTATAAGTTTATAAAAACATTATTCTATTATATAAAGTATCTGAACTGTATATATTAGTATATACTTATCAAAGATATATATTTTTTGCTTTAAAATTGAAAATATTCATAAAATTAAGGTAACAGAAAAAATGACACATGTATTTTAAACCAGCTAAAACTTCCAAAGGAAACCGTCGACAGATGGCAGCACATGTATGTGACGTCACACTAATGTGGTTTATTCGCGACTCAAACTAACGTTGGCGGCACTGCGTACGACCGTTGTTGGCCGACGAGAAGCGTATATGTCAGAAGTTTTTTCTTAATATCTGTTCAAACAATATTTCGGCAAAAAAGCACTGAATTTAAGTCACTATATTTAAAAATACGTCTTGATTTACATAAACTGCAGCATAACACACTACAAATATACGCTTCTGTTTAATTTACCAAGCCGCCAACAGATGTCTCTGTTATTTGCAGTCGCGAATTGTAACATTTCGAGCTTATTATCCCTGTATAAATACTCATTTTAAGTAATTTTCGAGGCTGAGTTGACCCCTGAGCTAATTTACAGAGTATCGCAAAGTCAAAATTCATGTGAAGACGTACCTGTACTTCGTAGATATGTCGGTTGACGTTTCGAGCAGCCTTATTTTCGTACAAACAAATATAAATTACTTGAGGATGAGTCGACCCCTGAGCTAATTTGCATAGTTCCAAAAAAAGCTTTTGAAAGTTGCCTCCTCATTTGTTTCTTCTAAAACCTAATTAATTTGAGCAAATTTTACTTAAAAATATAAAATTATTGTCAAAATTAAAAATTTGCAATTTTGCCATTTGTGCGTATTTTGATCTATAATCTAAGACTAATCGAAATTTCTAATTTAAATATTTCATTGTTTACAAGTCGATGAATCTGAACGATATACAAATGGTTACGTCTTAAAATTACATATGGCGAGTATTGCCAAAGTTGATACCGGATTGGTTCGCTCCTTTGTTACTACCCATCTGTAAGCCAATAACACTATGACCTGCCCTTAGTTGTTCTTCAGAGAACTGGCGGGCATTCTTTTCAGCTTCTTTTGGTCCGATGGATGGTTTACCGAAGTTACCAGCCTGGAAAAATAAATAAAGATGATCATTGTTGATTAGCCGCTCCATTGCAATATTTTTTTGTCCGCTTACCAATTATAGAGAACTAGACTAAACCCGTATAAGTTAATGACACATACATATCTAAGATTATTTAATATACACGATTAAATAAAGAACACAGGAGCACAAAATAATTGTTGATAAATAAAGAAGCAGAAAATTAAGTACTGATATAAAATTAAACAGATAGGAACTGCAGACAAAAGAAATAAATTTACCATACTACACGTATGTATAAACATATGATTTGCACGTGCGCAGAAGTAGAATTTCGTACAATTCATTTCTTGGAATAAAATTTTGTACAAAATCAAGTCCGGTATCAATAGCTCATTGGCAAAAATTTTATTTGGAAGTAATCTTAAACTGTTTTGACCATAATAATAATCAAATGTATTGAAATATGAAAAATAATGACTTGTCCAATATTATGTATGCATATAATCTTTTGGACCAATAAAATTATTATTATTATTATATTATTATTATTATTAAAAGCAGTTAAACGCAGGAGGGGTTGACCCCTCCAACGATGCCTGATTTTTGTCAGTACCTCATTACGTCCTCTTTCGGTCATCACTTTAATCCTTCCTCGTTTTTTTTTTGTATAGTAATTACAATACGAAATGGCCGTTCTTGTTGAGAAGCTTAACAATGCGATAATGCAGCGTTTCCCAAAGTGGGCCGCGACCGGGTCCCAGAAAAGTTTTGCCGGGTCGCCAAAAAAAATTGTAAAAACACAAAAAAGATTTTTTTTGTACATATTATTATTTTTTACGTCAGTTAATCACTAGAATAGTGTGTATTTGTGCTCTTTACTACTATACTATATTCTTTCTTACTATACTATACTCTTTATTACTATACTATACTCTTTATTACTATTTATTACTCTTCATTACTATAAAGCTACTGCTTTAAAATAAAATTTGTTTTGTAAATAAATGTTTTTTTTTTCATAAGGTGGGTCGAGGTCAAAAAATTTTGGAAACCGTTGCGATAATTTGTTTATGGCAGTAATCCTAGGACTTATTGCAGTAAAACGAATATAAGGGGTATTAAGGGAATTTTAAATTTAAATCGAATAGATGTAATAGTAGTTCATTTGAAATTTCTTAAAAACCATTAACGATGTTTTCCAAATTTATAATCCTATTGTTTCTAAATTTTAGGGGTCGTTATACTTGTTTGTTAGTTAATTTTGAACATTCAAAGAAAAATGTCATTTGTCAGAAGATTGCAAAGTTCTGATACTGAAGAATGTAATGACAAACCTATACTTAGAACTGCGGAATTAACTAGTGTTCCATACAGAACAATTCAACGTATCATTGTTCGTGGCAAAAATCAGCAGCGAAAACGACCCGATTTTTCAAGAAAATAGATAGTTTTATGTCTAAAACAATAATAAATAAAATATACGACTTTTATTCGAAAAATGTAGTGCCGACTGTGTATCTTTTAATAAAAAAGTTTTGAAAAAGACGGAATAGAATTTCCATACAAAGTTGGCCATATATAACTAATATGGAACCAATTAAAAGGTAATGTGCGCCGGAAAAATACAACACCGACAGAAAGTGACACTGTAGTACATTTAATTAAAGATGAAACAAGTGCAATAAGTAGTGTTTTGTGGAAAAAAAATGTGTAGAACATGTAAAGACAATTGAAACATTTTTTTTTATAAATCCACCAAATAAATCTTCAATAATTTTAATTAAATGACAGTGGTAGTAACACAAATTCTGATAGTGATATTGGTCCTAAGCCTGATAAAAATGTGAAGGAATGTCATGTGAGTAAATATATACAGTTCATTCTAAATAGCATATAAGAAAACACGTTTATTTAAAATAATTATTACGGTCCTGTCAACTATTTTTAACAGAACCATAAGCTCAGCATGTATAATGGTTATACTGTCAGTCATTATTGAAATCAAGTGAGAGTAGCCATTTAATTTTTGGAAATACTATACTTTTGCGACTTGAAGTTTGATGTATTAATTGTTTGTTAAATTTTTGTAAAACGAAATAAAAATGAAATTCCATACCTTTCTTCCCAATGACTGAAGGCACATAACAACAGAATTAAGGTTTTGTCTCTCCCATAAATCAACAGTTTGAAAGGTTTCTTGAGCTGGAACTCCAAGATTTTTCGCCGCTTCTAAGAAGGCGTTGATATTTTCCATACATTTGAAGGCCATCTTGCTGTCATTAATTTTTTTAACACTTCCTGGCTGAATGTTATTGACCAATCTATAAATAAAAAATATATATTTAGTAACTAAAATCATAATTCATCAAAAATTATTAATATAATTTTAAAATATTAAATGGTCTATAGGTCTTGTTATAATTTAAATTTTATATTTAACGATTAAAAACAAATATTACCAACGCAAAATAAAGCAGCGCGTTCTTAAAAGTTATAAAACATCAAAATTGCAATAATAATTCATTAAAATGTTCAGAATATAATGAAAATGTACCGATTTGATAAATCGATGAATTTAATTTTTCATTGCTCCTGAGTACGTATGCAAACAGCTAATCACACGTGTTATGGTGGTAAGAAACCTAGCAGGCGTTTATTGTTATTAACCATAAGCCAGTGGAACAAAATTATGGACTAAACTCCATTCCTAATAAATATGAGATGACGTCACACTTTATTAATTTAAGTACCAATGTCATGATGTGATTTAACCAAAATCAAACCATTACTCAGTTGGTACAATTATTTACTGAATGTTTGTAACGTTTTTACACGTTGCCAGGTTCATATTGTACTGTTCAGTTGTTTATAAGTCATTTTTGACATTTAAGTGTGGTTGTACTTTATTTTTCATTAAGGGTGCATTCGAGTTGTACAGAGTAGAGTGAGCGCTGAGCGAACAGTTGATGGTGACGTCATGAATAGAGCACTAACGGAGCGAGCGTTCTTGTGACGTAATGTTTATAAAATCTAATCCTACAATTTTAGGCGGCGTTTTTACTGTCAGATTAGTTCACGTCAGTCATGAATCAAAATTATATATTATCTGTCTCATTTTGTAATACGGAACTAACAGGAAAAGTTCATTTTTTGTGTTGTATATTGACAATACATTTATAATATTATCATAGTATTGGTTCACACGGATACGCCAAAGTCTGTTTACACCACAACAGTCACCAAAGTAACCAGATTTAGTTTCGTATTACAAATTGAGACAGATTATACCTCGGTTTTTCCTTGATTTTTTTTTTTCAATGATGAAGAAATAACACGTCTTTTCACTTGAATATTTTTCTGCAAATAATTGTTAATTAACTTTTTAGAGAGTTACTGATGCATTAGATGTCTGCATTTCTAAAGTGAATAAAATCGCTGCACAACAATCAAGAGGTGAATCGGTCAGTAGCCCGAAAAAAAAAAAACGAATACATACTAAATCTGCTGTAGAATTAGACAACTTTACAACAGTTGGGACACGTAATGTAATTTATGAGATATACCGAAATAAAACAATATTTCATTTTGTATCATTACACACTTTATGGTAAATGGACTCTAGAAATTCGCCTATGTGTTTAAGAAAGTGGAGGTTTGCCGTATCAGTTAAACAAAAATACCGGTCCGCTCTGTACTCCGTAATGTATAAGCAAGGGCTAGAAAATCGCGACGAATCGTAGTCGCCAAACAAAAAAGTTACTCGCCTTCGGTAATAAAGTTACTCGAAATCGGACTCGCCGCTGTAGTTTTCCGTCGCTAGGTGAAACAATTTAGTCGGCACTGGCGATCCGCATTTAAAAATGTTTGGGAGATACTGGTATAGTGTTACTTACTTGCATAATATTTTTCCATCCTTAAGAATTTCAAAAAAGTTGTCCATATCTCCAGCTACACTAAAATCATCTTCTGTAATACATTGAATCCATTCTAAACTTTCCTGGGCTAGTTCTTCACTGTATTTACTATTAATCTGAAACAAAAGGATTATGTTAATACAGATCCAACACAAGACAAATAAATACACACCTAAGTTAAAAAATTGATAAGTGTGAATTTTCACACATATCAGGATTTTGTAGTTATTTACTAAGTGACATTGAAGGTAGATTAAAAATTATAAAATTCGATAATAAAGTTCAGAAACAATTTCTCTACCCTTGCGCCATAGCGATTGGAACCAATTTTATATTTTACACGCCTAAAATATATCCAAATTTATGTGAGTAATAATTTATAATTAATTAATACGAAAAAGAAACATCTGTCTTAAAATTTAAACCATGTGTTGACAGTTAACTGGTATTTTAAATCAAGCAAAAAATTTCCAAATATTTCACCTAGAAATATAATTCAATTAATGATATTTAAGTTATTTTTATACTGGAATATAGTCATAAAATTTTATTCCGAAAAAATCTGATATTTCCTTGAGTAAATCTAAATTAGGTAAACAGTCATAAAATAACAATTTTCATTAAAATATTTTGACTATTTCCTGCTTCTATAAAAGACTAAACTAATAAATTATTATTAATATATCCTTTTTAAATGCAGGCTTATGCATCTATACATGGTACTAATTGTACTCGTACAGTCATATTAGTTATTTTTAAAAGTTACATCAGAATAAACCGTACTGGATCATAATCTACAGCCTATAGTAGCGGTTCTCAAACAATGGCCCGCGGAATAACTAAGGCCCGCGAACGTGAAGCTTCCAAAACATATTATGTTAAAAAATATTTAACAGCGCATAATATAGAAAACGGAAATTTTATTAACGTAAGAATGCGGCAAGAATAGAACAGTCGTCACGTGACGTCACACGTCACGTGATTTCTCAACGTGGAGGTGAAACACGTTTATTCCTATGCTTTGTCATGTTATTTCCTCTAATTGTGCAGTGAATATACGTGTATAGTTCTTTTTTGTACTAAGAACTATCCCTTCACAATAATAAACAACTAGAAGTGTTAATAAGATGATTATGCCCGGAGAGCAACGTAATGGCGCGTCTACATCGAGGCAACATGGTGGCATGCGACCGTTCGACATGTCGCATGCTACCAATGTGCAGCGGTCTGATGGGAGCCGTGCGAAATGTTGTTCGTTCCCGTTTTCGTGCGACACGCTAACACTTCTGAAAGCCACATGTTCGCCATTTTGATATTTGATAGTTGTTATTATAGAAGTATTTGTTTTTTAAATTAACTAGTGTTGTAAGTGTTGATGTATCAACAAAAATTATTTAGCAACTTAAATTTATTTAAGGTAAGTGAGTACATATAAGTTTTGATAAAATAGAGTATGAGAAATAATGATAAACATAATTAAGTAAGGTTATGTTTTTGTTATGGAATTAAAATTTGTTAGAAAATAGTATAAATTACCTTGATATTAATAGCCAGCAGCGGCGATTATTTTATTTCTGCGATCCGCCATATTTATTCAGTAAAGTGACAGATCTCGCAACAATAAACAGTAGCACGCTCCCTGTGTTGGTGTAGACACTAGCTTGTCAATGCGACATGGTCTGACGGTCTCGGCAGACTTGTCGTATGCTACCATGTTGCCTCAATGTAGACGCGCCATAATAAAGCCCGAGGGCTGGACATCGCTTGATGGATGACCACGATAAATTTGAAGACAGATGTTTCTTTTTCGTATTAATTAATTATAAATTATTACCCACATAAATTTGGATATATTTTAGGGTTTAGGCGTGTAAAATACAAAATTGGTTATTCTTGCCGAGTGGGTCTTCCATTTACACCTAAATTAAATGGACGACTACGTTTTCTTAAAATCCTATCTTATCGCAGTACGAGCTAATGCACGTATTGAAATTGAAACTTAGAACAGTTCTGGTGTACGCAGTTAGAACTTTATCCAGAATTGGAAAAAGCAGCATTAGAGACACTTTTACCATTTGCAACCACTTACCTTTGTGAAATGAGATATTCATGACTTTTGCATATCAAAACAAAAGCCAGAAATCGCTTAAATGCATCTGATGCCATACGCGTGGCTCTTTCAAAAAAATTGATGTGAAGTGTGAATTTTCACACATTTCAGGGTTTTGCAGGTATTTAGTAAGTGAATGATGATTATTTGGGGTGCCAAAACAAATTTTATGACAAAATATTTTTTTATGAATTTTAATTCGAATGCCTATTACCATTATTTAAGTTTTTAAAGATGTGCAGTATTTTTTTTTTTTATATATCAAGGTTCATTAAGATTTTGAAAATTGCGCCTATGGCTTCCATTGGTTGTTTTTAGTCATAGCTCCTCCCCTTTGATTTCGTGTACATTCAAATATATAATTAAATTATAATTTCAACAATTTCCACTGGTTATTAAATTTACGCTATTAAAAATTAAATGCAACAATTGCCAAAATATAATTAAAATTTTGAAAAAATAATTTAAACAATATAAAAATGCAAAAAATAAATAAAAAATAATATTGTCTCCGTAGGACTCGAACATGAGTCCGATTACGAATTCTTGGACAGAACGCAAGTATCTTAGCCACAGCACCAAGAAACACGTTACTGTTGAGCGTATTATATAACTATAAGTTGTCAACATTATTAGCAAAAAAACACAAAAAATGCTTTTTTTTCCAAAAACATAATCTGATCAAAAATTCCTGTTGAACTATTCCGGTTCACACCAATGTACATTACTTAGAATTTTTTCAGATTTTTAGTTTAAACCATCTGGGCTACAGGGTGTGGGACAAAATTTTTTTTGCACAATATTGGCGAAAATCGCATCAAAATAATTTATTTTGGAAAAATAAAAATTTGATCGTTAATTCACGTACCAAGGGCTTTCATTTGATACCCTACTCAGAATTAAAAAAAAATATTTTTTTTTTCGATGAGCACATATTTGTTTATATTTTTAGGGGGATATGTTTTTTAGATGTTTTAGTATTTTTCCTATGTGCGGGTCAACGAGTTGTATAAGCATGCCAAATTTCAACTCTCTAGGTTTAGCCGTTCGGCTACAATTTTTACCGAACAGACAGACAGACAGACAGACAGACAGACAGACAGACAGACGACAAAATGACGGTATAAGGGTTTTTTGGTCATACCTACAAAACCCTAAAAAGTGCCTCATTTTAAAAGGATATTTATGAAGAAACAACAACAACGTAGCCATTCAAAATGCAGATTATCCTATATGTAATAACATAGTATATATTGTAAATGTATTAATTTGTTTGTGCAATAAAAAAATTATCTTGCAATAAATGTCTTTTCCTAAATAAAAAAAGAAACATATTTTTCAAGGGGGTTGCGAGAGCTTATTTTCGGCCGTAAATGAGACTAATATTTGTTGAGGGCGTTATAGATTCATAATGCCCCGGTTGTTCTGCATGTTTAAATATTTCGTATCCTAGGCATTATGACCAAGTAACAGCAAGTGAAAAATAAAAATTACAACGTGGAAATTTAAATAATACTAATTTGAAAATCGTCTATTTAACATGATAGTATATGGCTCTAGCATTTATGTTACCTCCAACACATGAGATGACGTCATTTGGACCATTTCGTTCAGGAAGACCTATGTTTCAGCTTATAACATCAACAAGTTAAGTTACTCATAGTAACCTTGATTTAAAAAATTTCAACATTTTTTATTAATAAATATTATTGATAGTTTTTGATCGAATTCTCGTGTATTTCTAAAAATAAACCACGGAAAAACTGTCAAAAAAATATATATTTGAGCGTTAATATATATTTATAAAATTGGAGGCTATATCTGTTTTGTTTTTAAATTTTCTGCCCTATATTTGGTTTCTACGCGTTTTTCGATATCCACAAAAAATCAGTTTGTATCTGCATGTCTGTTTGTTCTATGAATATAACCTTAAATTTGAAATATCTCACTTATTATTTACTTAATATTGTCTAGAGAGCTTTTAGTAATATAGTCTAGATATTAATCCAGTTTAGTTCGACTTAAACATTTGAGCTAGATTATACTTTAAAAATATTTTAAAAATTATCTCATTTTGATAAATGGTTTAAAAGAACACAGGTAACTCAATTTCTAGTCTAGATAAAATTCTTAGACAGTCATTTCCGGCGACAAGTTCCCAGAAAGATTGCTAGACTGTAAAATTTATGATATAAAAAACAGCGGTCCCTTAAAAAAATATTTTTTATATAAATTATAGAAATACTACTATAATTTAGTATCTCAAGGTGTTTATAAAAATGATTTATAATCAAAACTATAATATTATTAATAGACTTCCTTGAGAAATAAAAAATTCATTCATAATTACAAATTTAGAAATTAGATGATGCAATTATTGCTGAAATTATAGACAACGTCCACAGAGACCTGCAAAAATTAAACACGAACAGATGGCTTTCAAGAGAAGAAGAAATCGAAGAAGCAAACACCTATAGCAGTGGTTCCTAACCTTTTTTGATTTGCGTACCCCTTAACAACCCATTTTCTTAAATTTTACCCCTCATATTTTTGGTAATTTATATAGTTGCTGTTTTGTAGGTATGACCAAAAAAACCTTATACCGTCATTTTGTCGTCTATCTGTTCGGTAAAAATTGTAGCCTTTTCCAGTTCAATTTTATTACTTGCGTAGATAAATACATTACAAGTCGCATGTGGCAACACTGTACCGGGACACTACGAGTAGTGTCCCAACCTGAATATGGTTTTCTATATCTAAAATTTTTAAGTCTTAACTTTTATATGAAAAATCTTTGAATTAAAAATAATAAAAATAAATATATGCAGATATATTAAGCTAGGAAAAATACTAAAACATCTAAAAAACATATACCCATAAAAATATAAACAAATATGTGCTCAATGATTTTTTTTTAAATTCTGAGTAGGGTATCAAATGAAAGCCCTTAGTACGTGGATTAACGATTAAAATTTTATTTTTGCAAAATAAATTATTTTGACGGGATTTCTGCCAAAATTGTGCGAAATGGTTTAAACCAAAATCTGAAAAAATTCTAAGTTATGTACATTGGTGTGAACCGGAATAATACAACAGGAATTTTTGATCAGATTATGTTTTCGGAAAATAACGCATTTTTGTGTTTTTTTGTTGACGATGTAAAATATTTAATACGTTATGTAACACAGTAAACCAGTAAACTTTCATATTCTAATGCAGTGTTTATCAACAGGTGGTCCCCGAAAATTTTTGAATGATTTTCCTGCAGTTTTTTTTTAATTTTTAATGCACATTTTTTTTTGTAAATAATTTATATTTTGTTTATTTTCTGTAAACTTTCTGTGTTTTTCTACAAATAAAATAAATGTATTTAGTAGCACATTAAATATATTTGTTTTCTTGCAAAAACTGAACCAACAATAATTATTAATGGTCCGCGTTAGAAAATTATATTATTTACTGGTCCGTGGTGCGTTTTTGGTTGAGAAACACTGGTCTAATGGTCCATCTCGCTTCCTAAGTTGTAACCTAGTGTTCGCTTCCGGTCTGGAGACAATTTTATTTTTTCTGTTTTTTTTTTTTCATTTTTATTTTGTTTAAATTATTTTGTCAAAATTCTAGTTAAATTTTAGCAAATGTTGCATTTAATTTTTAAAAGCGTAAATTTAATAACCAGTGGGAATTGTTGAAATTATAATTTAATTCTATGTTTCAATGTATACGAAATCAGGGGGGCAGAGTTATGACTTAAAACAACTAATGGAAGCCATAGGCGCAATTTTCAAAATATTAATGAAGCTTGCTATATATAAAAAAAAAAAATACTGCACATATTTAGAAACCTAAATAATGGTATTAGACATTCGAATTAAAATTAACAAAAAAATATTTTAACATAAAATTTGTTTTAGCATCCCTAATAATCATCATTCACTTACCAAATATCTGCGAAAACTTGAAATGTGTGAAAATTCAAACTTCACATCAATTTTTTATTTAAATTTAAACAATTTACAGAACTATATAGATTTTAATTCTTGAATAACAAATACACCAGTAAAATAAAAGAATTATTGAAGTGGTACGTGAAAGTTATTTTGAGAGACACTGTTCTAATCATTTAGAAATGAATAGAGTTCTAAAAGCTATTCAAGAAAGTAAGAGCTTCAATAGCTTCTTGTAATTGTGGTTACATCATCAGACAAGTCATTTTTCCTTTTTTAATGAATATTTTTTACTATCACCGGCGTTTTTATATTTCTGATTCATATTTTTATATATATAATTTTATTCAGAAATATGTAAATACATAGTTTCTGTTAACACACATTCTTAAAATACTTTTACTTTCTCATTTGCAGTCTTGTCTCGCTTTTTTTAAACTTGACATTTTATAAATTCTTACAATTGTGTGTCATGGTTGTCATTGGTGAATTTATGATGTGACCAGCAGAGAACCATCATTAATGGCTTAAACCAGTGGTATTCAACAGCGTTTTAGGCGACACAAAAGTGTGCAACGAGATTTGGAAAAATAGCTCTATAAAAATATAGTCTTTCTCAGGACGAATCTACCAAATTTCAAGGGTTTTGTCTTCATTAATTTTAAGCAAAATTAAGTTATATTAACTTCAAATTAGAAAATTTATGGTTTATTGAAAGAAAAATTGATGTGAAGTGTGAATTTTCACACATTGCAGGATTTCGCAGGTATATAATAAGTGAAGGCGGCATGCTGAGTGTGTAGGACAAATTTTGCTTTTTATAGAACATACCATATTAAGATTTGAAGATCGCAATAAAATAATAAAAGTTAGGGAACTCATAAAATTACAATAGAAGTGATATAACTAGGCGTGTCAACCCATAGCCGTAGGGATTAGTTTTTCACATTACGCATCTTACTTAAAGGATTAACAAAAACAAGTATACTTATTTATAGTTAGTACTTAAACGTATGTATGCGCCACTGACCGTTGACTGTTTACAACGTGGTTGTAAACATGAACCCTAGTTCTTTTGTAGTTTAACAATGCGATTATAGTTATACGGGATAATTGTTTTACGCCGATCTTCAAAAGTAATGTGGTATCACGGCAAAATGAACAATATTTTTAAAATAATTTAACTTAATTATTTTTTAATTTTATTTTTATAATTTTTTATTTTAAAATATTTTTTTTGTTTATTTTAATTCGAATGCCTAGTACCATTATTTGACACCCTATTCAGAATTTTAAAAAAATATTTTTTTTTCGATGAGCACATATTTGTTTATATTTTTAGGGGGATATGTTTTTTAGATGTTTTAGTATTTTTCCTATATGTGGGTCAAAGAGTTGTATAAGCATGCCAAATTTCAACTCTCTAGGTTTAGCCGCTTGGCTAAAATGTTTACCGAACAGACAGACAGACAGACTGATAGACAGACCGACAGACGACAAAATGACGGTATAAGAGTTTTATGGTCATACCTACAAAACCTTAAAAATGTGTAACTTAATCCGTAAAAAAATAACTTTTACACTCACTGTTTGTTTTTAGCAAAAACAGGTGTAATTTTGCTCAATCGGCGTTTGTAAGTGATTCATAGTGCAGTCATCTGTAGGCGGCCACGGGCATTACGATGAAATTTGCACGTATTGTATTTCTACATCGATTTATATATGATCAGCCTCGAGGCGGTATTGGACACTAGAGGATTAATTTATTAATTTTCATTGTGAATACTATTTAATTTACACATACAAATTTAATGTTAAGTACTAACTTAAACTTAATTCCAATTTATAATTATGAGGTTGGGAATGCAGCATAACATAGTCAAATATAAAAAAATCCAACTTGAAAATAAACTGTAGATTTTCCATTGTCCATTTGAGTGCTTTGTCAATATTAAATTTGGCTGCTTTCAAATGTATTTTAATTCTTCTTGAATGGTTCGAGGAATCCCATTGCCGAGCAAAAGAGGAAAAGAAACAAAAATGTTTGTTCTTATAATGAAAGTTGAAAACCGTTAAATTGTGTATCCGTTTTTATATCCCATATCATTCCCACACAGCAGTTTATTACATATTTTATCACTTCTTATCAGTGCGGTTATTATTGACAAAGAATATAAAAATTCCATTGCAGGATATTATATCATATTTTGTGTCAACAATTTTTCAATTACTAAGAATATCTGAGAAATATTTATTTAAAGATTATGATTTAAGTTCATATTAAGTTTTTAGAAAATAGACATAGATAATTTTTTGATCTTTTGATTGCACTTTTATTGTAGCAATAAATATTAAGAGTTAAATAAAATTAAGATATCGTTAATTTGTATTGAAATGAATCAGTGTATTACTTTTCAAATTTTGTTCAACAGTTTTTGCTTCGTTATAGTCCATGTTTCGTAATATGTACATATACATACATTAAACATAACTTTTGAAGATCGGCATAAAACAATTATCCCGTATAACTATAATCACATTGTTAAACTACAAAAGAACTAGGGTTCATGTTTACAACCACGTTGTAAACAGTCAACGGTCAGTGGCGCATACATACGTTTAACTACTAACTATAAATAAGTATACTTGTTTTTGTTAATCCTTTAAATAAGATGCGTAATGTGAAAAACTCCTACAGCTATGGGTTGACACGCCTAGTTATATCACTTCTATTGTAATTTTATGAGTTCCCTAACTTTTATTATTTTATTGCGATCTTCAAAACTAATTTGGTACGGACTCTAATGTCAATACTGCCAATAGCAGCAACGTAAAAAGCTGAATTTTTATTTTTTATATTAAAAAATTGATGTGAAGTGTGTATTTTCACACATTGCAGGGTTTCGCAGGAATATAATAAGTAAAGGCGGCATGCTGAGTGTGTAGGACAAATTTTGCTTTGTAGTAATCACGGCAAAATTAACGATATTTTAAAAATAATTTTTTGTCTGTTAATCTAAGAGTTTTAAAAACAAATTTTATGTTAAAATATTTTTTTGTTAATTTTAATTCGAATACCTAATACCATTAGTTATTTAGATTTCCAAATATGTGCAGTATTTTTTTTTTATATAACAAGGTCCATTAAGATTTTGAAAATTGCGCCTATGGCTTCCATTGGTTGTTTTAAGTCATATGCTCCGTCCCTCTGATTTCGTATATATGACACATAGAATGAAAATATAATTCCAACAATTCCAACTGATTATTAAATTTACGCTCTTAAAAAATAAATGCAACATTTGCCAAAATATAACTAGAATTTTGAAAATAAATTTTTCTCTTTTGCCCGGGAGCGAACCCTAGTTTTCTGTGTAGCAAGTGAGCAAGCTAACCATTAGACCAGGATACGCCTTCTAGTAATACTGTGTTACATAACTATAACTTTTGTACACCGTCAACAAAAAAAAAAAAAAATGCGTTATTTTCCGTGAAAAACTAATCCGTACGGTTATGGGTTGACACGCCTAGTTATATCACTTCTATTGTAATTTTATGAGTTCCCTAACTTTTATTATTTTATTGCGATCTTCAAAACCATTTCAATCCATATTTTCAAATATCTTTTCTCACAAATTATGTTTTTTATTATAAGATGTAACTACTTCATTTCAATTATTCATAAATAAAATCTAAATCTGATTCAAAAGTGCATCAAAATTCAAATTTGAGTATGACAGGTGGTCTTTGAATGTTGTATTGATTGGTGACCTACTTAAAGAACCGGCTGGAGCGGTCTACGATGCCGGGGAGCATCAACTCGCTGACCCCAACAAAATTCGTGACGAGATACAATGGAAAAATACCAATCACAACACAATTGTTATTCCAATTTATTAAAAACAACGAATATTACAGAAAACACGATCAAAAACCAATTACAATTATGATTTGGCACCAAAAATTAAATATAGTTATATAAAAAACACATTTGGGTCTAAATATATCGTTTTTAGAACTTAATACAATTTTATATTCTGTTAAAACAGATTTACAAATGTCTATTCAGGGTGTTAACGGTTTTATTATTTCTTTTTTAATGACTGCAGGTCAAAAGAAGGCGAAAAAACTTAAAATATCTTAGTAAGTTTTATAATAAAATAGATTAATTTTTTAGTTTTTAATTTATGAGGGTTTTCTGCCATAACTCTCCAAATATTTATCAAATCAAAGAAATGCATTTAGATAAAAAAAAAATTGAATTGTGAAGTGTGAATTTTCACACATTTCCGGGTTTCGCAGGTATTTAGTAAGTGAATGATGATTATTTGGGATGCCAAAACAAATTTTATGTTAAAATATTTTTTTTGTTAATTTTATTTCAAATGCCTAATACCATTATTTAGGTTTCTAAATATGTGCAGAATTTTTTTATATAGCAAGGTTCATTAAGATTTTGAAAATTGCGCTTATGGCTTCCATTGGTTGTTTTAAGTCATAACTACGCCCCTCTGATTTTGTATATTCAATTTCAACAATTTCCACTGGTTATTAAATTTACACTTTTAAAAATTAAATGTAACATTTGCCCAAATATAAATAGAATATTGAAAAAATAATTTAAACAAAATACAATGCAAAAAAAGCAGAAAAAATAAAATTGCCTTGAGAGCGGAGCGAACCTTAGTTTGCAAATTAAAACGCGAGCATGCTAGACATTACACTATCAAAGCATGCTGATTCATAGTCTTAGAAAAGCTATTAAATATTTTAGGTGCTCAAGCAAAAAAACACAAAAAATGCGTTATTTTCCGAAAACATAATCTGATCAAAAATTCCTGTTGTACTATTCCGGTTCACACAAATGTACATTACTTAGATTTTTTTCAGATTTTTAGTTTAAACCATATGGACTTCTTGCACAATTTTGGCAAAAATCGCGTCAGAATAATTTATTTTGCAAAAATAAAATTTTGATCGTTAATCCACGTACTAAGGGCTTTCATTTGATACCCTTCTTGAGCCCATATTTGTTTATATTTTTAGGGTGATATGTTTTTCAGATGTTTTAGTATTTTTCCTATGTGCGGGTCAAAGAGTTGTATAAGCATGCCAAATTTCAACTCTCTAGGTTTAGCCGTTTAGCTACAATTTTTACCGAACAGACAGACGACAAAATTACGATATAAGGGTTTTTTGGTCATACCTACAAAATTCTAAAAATAGATTTCTCAAAAATAGTTAAGTGTCTGGAATCTATATTAAAAATTTATTTAAACTATTATTAAAAGAATTCATCAATGACGCGACAGCCCGAGTTGAGTTTAGGCCTCTTGTTTCCAGGTATCATGACAATGTTTTCAATCTGTGTACATTTCGGAGTAATATGGTCAGTATTACGTCCATTTTTAGCGTACATAGAAAGGCACCTACAGTTTAAAGCCGGTTGCGAATGGCTAATTAAAAGAATTAATTTTAAAAAAAAACAGTAAATAATTTTGAAAGAACTAATTGCAAAATTGACCATTCTCATCTTGGGATCTCTTAATTGCTTCCACAAAAAGGTTATACGCCCAAACACTTCTACCTGTCGCCAAAAATAAAAACAACCCCAATTAAAAGGTTCTCGACAAATTGGGTATCATAAAATACGGCGCCAAAGATATTAATGATGTAAAACTAATTGTAAAATACATTTCTAATTACTTAAAATTATATAAGAATACACATTTAATATTTAAAAACATTTGTAAGGAAAGATAATTTAGATCTTGGTAAAAATATCGTTTAATTTTAGTCCAAAATATGTTTAGGATGCCTAATTTTTAAGAACTTGATGTACCTTAGTGATATTTTAATTTAAACACGTCAAAAGTAGAGAAATGAATTATTTTTTTTGATATATTTAAGCCCTTACTACCCAACAGGTATATTTTGTTATAACGCCTTAAAAATTACAATACCCAACATCAAATCAAAAAACGCATCCACCCACTTTACTGTCAATGTATAAAATTGTTTCCAATAACATAAATAAATCTAACTAACCTTTCTTTGTGCCTCAGCGGCAAATCCACTTTTCGCTGCTCTGTTATTAGCCATTATTTTCACTACACTAACACTGTTAACTAAATGTTTCTAACAGTTCCAAAGCTGGAGTCAAACTGAATTCCAGCGCTGTTAACCAATTGCCACGTCAATTCAGCACCCCTCTACAATCGCTGAGGTAAGCGGTAAAGTTTACCTTATGCGCATATAACTCTAGATGGCAGACATTTTTGCAAAAATTTTACAGTGTTGCATTACAACCGTACAATAGAACAATAAAATATTGGATAAGAAAAAGATTTGATGAAAGAAATACGTGTTTTTTGTTAGGTAGATTTGATACCACCTGTTAACAGTGTTGTATTAAGTCAATTTGAGGGTTGACTGCCATCTGTTGTAACTAAAATTATAAATTTGACAGTTGTTAAGAAATTTTTAAAACATTACTGTAGTTAATTTACATTCTTATTTAAATTCAAGGACCTGATGTTTTGTTATTAACTAATCAATAAACAAAAATTGTTTAACAATTAACTGACAAAACAAATTAACTATTGTTTAAATAAAATGTGATTACACTCTTATCAAAAATACCACAACGTGTCATGTGTAAAATACGTGTTTTTCTAGTTTAGTTATACTCTAAATAACTCCTAGTTTGCAACACTATTAATTAAAACTTGAAATCTTCGACTTTTAAAAGTATTTTATCACTGAAAAGTCGTTTTATTTCCAAGTTTTCGTCAATTTCGGACAGACAAAAATTGGAAACCTTTAGGCAGCGATTTCCAAATTATGTCACTCATGGAACCCTTTCCAGCTTGTTAAAAAAACGTGAACGCCAACAATTTCTACTTACTTAATTTTTGAGCCCATTTATCATTTCTAATATAGGGGTCGGAGTTTGAATTTTATCTCTATTTATTTTCTTGTATACTAGGATAAGTCCAGTACATTGCTTTTAAGCCACTGCTGTGCAGCTTTCGCATTATGGACTGGCGTTAACTCTTGCTGGGAACTCCAATGTACGAGTACCTTCAGTAATTAATTTACACACCTCGTATGTACTATGTACTAAAAGAAAATTAAAATATCTGAATTTTACTGCATACTTTATAACAGTATATATGGCAAAACTAGATAAATATTATTGTACAAGGAATCCCAAAAACGTGTTTCCAGAAACAAATTCCAAGTGAAAATCTTCCTGGAAATAAATTTAATTACTACTTTGAACACTTAAAATTACATTATTTTCAATTCTTTGTTTAAAATACATTTTAACAACAGTTGTTCGCAATTTTTATTAATTATCTTGAAAACAGCGTGACTAAAGATGTTCATATAACATTATAAATATTTGTTCATTAAAAACTGAATAAATATAAAATAAAATCAATTATGAATCAGCTTGACGACCATACGGTCAAAGCATAGCCGTATATGGTTCTAGAAATCACGTAACACCAACGAAAGTATACGCATTTATAAGTACTTAAGAAATAACGCAATGCTTCCTTTTGCGGAATAAATTTGTCACAAATTTAAATTCTTTTCAATACGAGATTTAGGTTATGTTACTATTTGAGGTTAGGTGTCATTTTTCTCTGAAATAAGTTTAAATTAAATAAAATAAAGACGTAAATTAGCAGAGGGGTATACCTACAAAACCCTGAACTGCGTGAAAATTTAAACTTCACATCAATGTTTTCAGTTCAAGTGTTATTGTCTCTGGAGTAGATTTGCTTTGTAAATTGATAAACCCTTCAGTAATAATTATAAATAAAATGAACAATCATATACAATAAATAAAGATAAAAATGATAAACCTATGATTCAATGTTTCAATGTCCATAGAGATGAAGATTATATTATCTAAATTAGTTGACTCATTTATCTTGTTTTGTCATTAATATGATAACAATTATTTTTGAAAACTTGTGCAGAAACTTGAAAAACAATTACTTTGGGCTTGTGTTGATATATGTATCAACTACTTGAGGAAAACAGCACTCTTCTGATCAGTGGCGTATTAGTTGAGGGGGGGGGGGGAGTAGTGGGGATTTTACAATACATAAGTTATATGATATTATGATTAGTATTGACATGAATAGAAAATATCATCATTATTGGCGCGACAGCCCGAGTAGAGCCTAGACCTCCTGTTTCCAGGTTACATGACCATGTTTTCAATCTATGTACATTCAAGAGTAACATGATCAGTATTACGTCCATTTTTTAGCGTACACAGAAAGGCACCTACAGTTTATAGCCGGTTGCGAACGGCTAAGAAGAACCTGTAATTTGTATAGGGAAAAATTGCTAAGCGAATGATATCTGGTGGGATTTTAGCAACTACAGAAATAGACATACTATCGCGCTTTTTTTTTATAAAAAATGTTTGCATATAAATATAATTGCATAAAAACAAGTATTAATATTGTAGCAAAATTACAAAAACCACCAGTAAACATTCAACGTTGTTTATATGTAACGAATGTCTATTTTGAAGGTTCCAAGTATGCCGCAATAGCGCTGCGATCTTAAAATACTTCCCCTATAAATATTTTTACACAAATTATTTGACATAACCAGGAATTGAACTCACGTCCGTGCCCTTGCTCAGCGATCAAATAGCAGATACAAGCCGTTTAACGACAGGCTGGCACTGAAGAAAAGAAAATATACTCTTTTTTTTTTAGGTCTTCACTTGGAATTTAGAAGTGAAGACCTTTTTTTTTTAGGTCTTCACTTGGAATTTAGAAGTGAAGACCTTTTTTTTTAGGTCTTCACTTGGAATTTAGAAGTGAAGACTTTTTTTTTTTAGGTCTTCACTTGGAATTTAGAAGTGAAGACCTTTTTTTTTCGGTCTTCACTTGGAATTTAGAAGTGAAGACCTTTTTTTTTAGATCTTCACTTGGAATTTAGAAGTGAAGACCTTTTTTTTTAGGTCTTCAGTTGGAATTTAGAAGTGAAGACCTTTTTTTTTAGGTCTTCACTTGGAATTTAGAAGTGAAGACCTTTTTTTTTAGGTCTTCACTTGGAATTTAGAAATGAAGACTTTTTTTGTTTAAGTCTTCACTTGGAATTTAGAAGTGAAGACCTTTTTTTTAGGTCTTCACTTAAAATTTTGCCCTCTCTGGGGGGCGCTTCATTAAATCTTGCATAAGGGCGCCAAAGATCCTCGCTCCGGCCTTGTATATACATATTCCAATGTTATTTTTAGGTTTTCGTAGATATAATCAAGAAATTCTTGCCAAGCGGTTGGATTTAGAAAATTGAACACATGTACCAAAAATACTGAGACTTCAAAAATATATCCCGCGAAAAATATATGTATTTATCGAAGAAAGATAGTCTGTAAAATTTTGAAGGATAACAAATTAAAATTTTTGATACATGGATTAACAATCACATATATTTTTTTTATAATTTAAAAAAACCAAAACTATCCTCCGATCAAATTTTTGGTTGACAGTTCTGTACTTTTCAGTCGCACTTTTTAGTTTTTGTTTACAACTTAACTTTTAGTAGTTTATTAAGTTGATAAGAAGTTTATTTAGATCATATAATTAAATATAAACTCAGCACAATTAAACAATATTTATAAATTGGTTTACTATAACCAAATTGTTGTCTGCCATCTGAACCTAAACATTTTTAAGTTGGCAATGAAAAGTAATAAGAGATGGAAGGTATAAAATATATCACTGTCTCTTATTTTTCCCCCCACTATATTCTGTAGTATCAAAAGTTGAAATGACGTCAGAGTTGGATAGTATTGCAAAAAGTATTGAAAAAAGTATAATGTAGAATGGACTTTACGTAGTGTCTATGAGATTACTGAGCCAGAAATTAAGTCTCAAGAACGACGTAAAATGCCTAGGGTAGGGATGGGGTCCGCAAAAAAAATGTTGTTCAAAAGGGGGTCCTCGGACTACATAAGTTTAAGAACTTCTGAACTAGAGTTAAAATTTGTTTTTCTCAGGTAAAAAGTCATTAAACAAAATGCAAATTTCTGTTCAATAAACAAACTGTTAGTCATTAAACTATTTTTAAAACGTTATAATAATTTAAAATAATTACTGTAATTTATACAATATTATCAAAGTTCTGGTGCCAATATGTGACCTTATAAGTTGCATATGGCGTGAAAATTAATCTAGAAACTGTACACCAACTCTTTAACGTTTAGTTTTTTTAAAACCAAACATTCAGATAGGATGATGTCATCTTTCGCCAAACACTTTGACCACAATATCCGTTAACAGCGACGTACGTAATTAGGGGCAACGTAAAATGGGTATGTGTAATATATGGGATTTTTTTTATGATGTAATTTATGATTTAATACTACAGGAATTTTCTCTCTCTCTCTTTTTTACCTCTTTTTCTACAGTCTGTTTCAAACGGTTAGGCGGAACTAAATGGGAATTTCGTTCTTTTAGGTTGTCACGAAAAGGGACCTTGCTTGGGTTATTTCATTTTTCACGTTGGAATGTCAAAATTTAAAATTCCAACAATGAAACCATGGAAACGAATGACATATGTCAAACTTAAATTAATTTTCTTAATATTTTAATGACAAAAAAATAAATAAATGGGATATTTGTATTAAGAATGACACAAAAATCAAAATATAAAGAAAATGACATTTTAAAATGATATTAACCTTAACCAAAAAATATTTGTTGCAAGTATGATTTACAAAGCTTATACAAAACGGCCGAAAAGCATGATTTAAACGATGAAAGTAACTAGATTGCAAAATCTAGTTTCGCCTAACCGTTTGGAACAGACTTTAACTCTCAAAGAACTTCTGTTTAAAATACAGTGGCGTACGCAGAAAAATATTTAGGGGCGGGCGATATTTCACAACATCGAAAATTATACCTATTGAATAGGCGAACAATCTTGAAATTGCGGTAATTATAATTTTTGTTCTTTTCGAATTTTTGGGGAGGATTAATTCCCCTCCCCCTCCCTGTGTACACCACTGGTTGCGTTCAATGTGTTCAAAGCAGTGTTTCTCAACCCAAAACGCACCGCGGACCAGTATAATATACAAAAATTTAACTCGGACCACTAATAATAATTGTTGGTTAAATTTTTGCAAGAAAACAAATATTTCCAAGGTGCTACTAAAAACATTTATTTTATTTGTAGAAAATCACAGAAAGTTTACAGAAAATAAAGAAAGAGTACATAAAAAATTAAAAAAAAAAAAACTGCACATAACAAATATCGCGGACCACTAAAATTTTTCTGGGGACCACCTGTTGAGAAACACTGGTTCAAAGTATTTTTCGAACACTAAAAGCCAGGAGTATACCCAGATTTTTTTATGGGGATGCTCACAAGCCATATTTTTTGGAGTCTCAGAAGCCGCATTTGTTCTAGGGGGGGCTCAAAATCCCCTATATTAAAGGGGGCTCAAAAACATTTTTTTTTATTGGAGGCTCCGGCTCAGTTTAAAAAAAAAACTGTCTCTAAAAACGCGTTTTTTGAATGTTTGGGGGAGGGTTCAAGCCTGTAAGCCTTGGAAAATAAATGAAAAATATAAAAAATAGGTATAGTCAGATTTTTTTTAGTTTATTTAGTCTAGAAAAAAAGGGTTTTAATCGTTTAAAGCGTTTTGAGATTACGATATTTTTTTAATGGTATAATTTGCTAAATATTCATTTTTGAGTTAATGTGAAGTTTGGGAAAAGGTAAACTGGAACAAAAGTTTTATTTAGCTACTGATGATGGCTACTTCGTAGCCAAAATGTACGTCACGTGACAATAAAATTATTTGTGAAGTAAAGAATCTATTTAAGTTTACCCTAACATAATTTGCATTATTTGTGAAAATTGTGAATTAAAAAAAACATAATTCAAAAACAGTTAGAGATAGCGACCTGCGGTTGGAATTTTTAGATTCTCCGTAGTTTATTTAGTCTAGAAAAAATGTTTGGATTTAATCGTTTAAAGCGTTTTGAAATTACATTTTTTCTAATGGTATAATTTACATTATTTATGAAAAATGGGAATTAAAAAAAAAAAACACAACTCAAAAACGGTTAGAGATAGCGACCTGTGGTTAGAATTATTGGATTCCTCGTAGTTTATTTAGTCTAGAAAAAAATTGAGGCCTTATTCGTTTTGCGTATTTTAAAATTGTAACAAATTTTAATATGGCGTGATTTATAGAAATTTTCAACTTCGAAAGGACATATCTCAAAAACTAAACGCGATAAAGTCCTGCGGTTGAAATTTTTGAAATCTTGAAGTCCTAATTGACTTACAAAAATATTTTGGGACAAAAAAAATTTTTGAAAATTTTTCATTTTTTTTAAAACTTTTTGTAAATTTTGATAAATCCTAACTAAAAAATGGTTAGGGATAGAAATATGCGGTATGAATTTTTAAAATTCTCCTACATTGTTTAGTCTAGAAAAAAATTTGGTCTTTAATAAACCAATTATTAAGTTTTGTACAGGCAGTAATCCAAAACCCTTCAAAATGGCCAAAAATCGAAAAAATCGTAAGGGGTACCCCTTAAAAAAATCATGATTTTTAAGCAAAAATTTTTTGTCTCCGTTTTTATTGAAAATTGGTACAAATATGTATTTTTGGTCATAGATCAACAAAATTTGGTCCATTTTGAAATTTGGGCAAAAGTTTTCGAACTATAGGCAAAAAACTGTCCAAAATTGTCTCTAACTCAAAAACTAGGAAACCATGAATTTTTTAAATATTTTTTTCATAATCCTCAACCCCAAAATTAGCTTAAAACTATATTTTGGCTAAAATCGAGTAAAAAAATTTTGCAACAAACATTTTAGGGGGAAAAAATATTGTATTTTGTTGGAAAATTGGTATACTTATACATTTTTATACTCTATCTCAGAAAAACTGATAGTAATAAATCATTTTGTCAGGCAGTTACCAGTGGCGTGCACATTTTAAACACGTTTAAATTGGTTTTGTGTATTTCTATATTACTATTTATCATTTTATTAAACGCACGCCTGTGACCATATTTATCATATCATTAAACACACCCCTGTGACCATATTTTTCCTCAAAATTTTAGGGTCAAATTTTTATGGTCTATTGTGTTTAACCCTAGTTCGTATTCCCACATAATATGTGCGGCACACTCGGTTGTTTTTAACAATATTTCGTTTCGAACTATTCATATTTTGTCGCTTTTGTTTTGCGCTTCTGTGTGAAAAAACAATAACTTTTTACAAATAATAAATTTTATTACTATCAGTCTTTCTGAGATAGAGTATAGTCTTAGATCACAAATATATGGTCACTTTTGAGTTACGGACAATAAAAATAAATAAATATATAAATAAAAAAAAAACACCATTTACTTTACTTTTTTTTGTCGGACAGTTATCTGACTCTATTTGGTAAAACCTGGTTAGT
The DNA here is from genome assembly GCA_963971575.1 of Liopterus haemorrhoidalis. Classification (NCBI taxonomy): domain Eukaryota; kingdom Metazoa; phylum Arthropoda; class Insecta; order Coleoptera; family Dytiscidae; genus Liopterus; species Liopterus haemorrhoidalis. The sequence continues at coordinate 44,241,017 of OZ020619.1, forward strand.
TAAATCGAAATTATAACTAGTTTTAAGATGTTTTAGATAACTAAAAATTCTAACAAATATATTAAATAAAAATAATATTAAAATATATTTTATTTCATTCGTAAAACTTGAAACACTGAAAACAAAATGTGGTAATGAATTCTGTTTGTTATATCCCACGTATATTTGCTTTTTATATATTCCTAATTTGTCTAGTCCTCAATTAGTTTTCTGTGAACTGCGCTTAGTCCCTGAAAAAGACGTTAAAATGTAAAGCTACGTTTTCACAAATACATTTTAAATTAAACACATAAAGGCAAGCTTACACTACATTACCTTAAAATATTTTACTGTTTTAACAGCTAATTCTAAAGTGGCATCGTCATCGCAAACAAAAATTGTATCAGGATGTTGTTGAAAAGCTGATACAGTCCACATATGATTCACACCTTCTTCTATGGCCTTATAAAGAGCAAAAGCCTTGTGTGCACCAGTTATTAAAATCATAACCTAAAAAATAACACAAATATAGATTTATTCGTAATTTTATGAAATGTTTACCTCTTTGGCATCCATGACAGTTGCTACACCGACTGTTAAAGCCTGTTTTGGAACTTTGTTGGAATCATTTTCAAAAAATCTCGCATTTGCATCTAAAGTATCCTGCGCTAAAGTTTTTATTCTTGTCCTTGAAACCAAAGAAGAGCTGGGTTCATTGAAAGCAATATGACCATCAGGGCCAATTCCTAAAATTTTTAAAATGTAATGGAGTGTCTACATTACCATAAACATACATATATGTCGCGCGACCGTGTCGAGGGACAATTTAGTTTCAATAAATTTCAACAGATCTGTTTTACTGAAATACAAGAGTGAAGAGCAATAATAGTCTAAAATTCAAATGAAAAATTGATGTGAAGTGTGAATTTTCACACATTTCAGGGTTTCGCAGGTATTTAGTAAGTGAATGATGATTATTTGGGATGCCAAAACAAATTTTATGTCAAAATATTTTGTTATGAATTTTAATTCGAACGCCCAATATCATTATTTAAGTTTCTAAATATGTGCAGTATTTTTTTATATAGAAAAGTTTATTAGGATTTTGAAAATTGCGCCTATGGCTTTCATTGGTTGCTTAAATCATAAGCCCCGCTCTCTGATTTCGTATACATTCAAACATACAATTAAATTATAATTTCAACACTTCCCACTGGGTATTAAAATTACGCTTAAAAATTAAATGCAACATTTACCAAAATATAACTAGAATTTTGACAAAATTATTTAAACAAAATAAAAATGGAAAAAAAAAACAAAAAATAAAATTGATTCCTCTGACAGGAATCGAACACTAGAAAACTGTGTAGCTAGCGAGCATGGCTACGTTGCTCGCTAGACCACCAAAATATAACTAGAATTTTGACAAAATTATTTAAACAAAATAAAAATGCAAAAAAAAAACAAAAATTAAAATTGACAGGAATCGAACTGTAGTTTGCAAATTATGAAGCGAGGACACAACGCACTACGCTACGGGAGCTTACTTATCAGCTGTGTTACATAGCGAATTAAATATTTAACATATTTTAGTTAAAATCACAAAAATGCGTTGTTTTCCAAAAACATAATTTGATCAAAAATACCTGTTGTACTATTCCGGTTCACACCAATGTACATTACTTAGAATTTTTTCAGATTTTTAGTTTAAACCATCTGGGCTACAGGGTATGGGACAAAAATTTTTTTGCACAATTTTGGCAAAAGTCGCTTAAAAATAATTTATTTTGCAAAAATAGAAATTTGATCGTTAATCCACGTACTAAGGGCTTTCATTTGATACCCTACTCAGAATTTAAAAAAATATATTTTTTTTTTGATGAGCACATATTTGTTTATATTTTTAGGGGGATATGTTTTTTAGATGTTTTAGTATTTTTCCTATGTGCGGGTTAAAGAGTTGTATAAGCATGCCAAATTTCAACTTTCTAGGTTTAGCCGTTTGGTTACAATTTTTACCGAACAGACAGACAGACAGACAGACGGACGACAAAGTGACGGTATAAGGGTTTTTTGGTCATACCTACAAAACCCTAAAAACAGCAAACGGCAATTCAACATCAACAGCGCCGTCTATCTGGTTCAGCTCGATCTTCTCCATACAGCAATTTTTTTGTTGAATAAACTTATATACAAATAAAATTGTCGTTAATTTTGCATCAACCCAATATCTTACTGATGATTCTTTAAGAATAATTCTAATAAAAATTTTCTTCAAAATATTTAGATGGTTAAAAAAATCAAGGACGACAATGCTTTTCTTTTGCCATAAGGATATATTACTTTGCGTCAATAGACCATATTAGTAACTACGTCACAAATTGGGATTCAGTGCTGCCGTCTCGCGGTTGGATTCCTTTTATTTGAATTTTCTATAATATAAAGTATCTGGACTGTATATATTAGTATATATTTATCAAAAATACATATTTTATGCTCCAAAATTGAAAATATTTATAAAATTAAGGTAACAAAAGTAATGTCCTATGTATTTTAAACTTCAAAAGGACTCAGCTCTCAGATGGCAGCACATGTATGTGACGACACACTAATATGGTCTATTCTAAAAGTCGTCTTGGCCCGCGAACTTAAAATCAAAGTTCTATTGGCATCTGACACTACCGATAGAGGCGCCACTGCATTGTACCTCATGGCTGACGCAGATAGGATATTTTTGACATGTTCAATGGTATCTTCATGTGATATTTATTGAAATTAATTTATTATTCAATATGAGGGTTGCGTTAAATGAAATTTTCCGTTTTCTCAGTGCCCAAGTAACCTCTAGGGTTATAATTGAAGATAATAAGGATTTTTTGCCACGTTTCGGAACACGATGAAAACTTAGGTCTCTTTCACGACCTACTTTTGAATTGCAAAGATAAACACAACAATTCACGTTGCATTTATTTTTTTCTTGCAATTTTAAAGACATTTTTTAAAAAATCGCTATGAAAACAACAGTATACAAACTCGACTATCCTCCACCTGTCAGTTTCTCAAAATCTCACTAGAGGCGCTTCAGTTGTCAGTTGACAATAGTTCTTGTATATAATGCTTAACAAAGCGTATTTGTTGTAAAAAAATTCATTGCCAAATTTAGGAAATAAGTTTATTACCCTTTTGATAAACATCATAATTAAACATTAAGGTTATGTTACGAATTTTAAAGTAAAGAAACGCATGAGCGCTCAACGGGAACCATGTTATTATTCCTAATTGTTTAATTATTACTTTAAAGGTGTAATCCTACCTCCTATGAACAAATCTATTCCACCAGCTCTTTTTATTTTCTCTTCATATTCCAAACATTCTTTTCCTAAATCGTCGGCCATTCCGTTTAAAATATTTACGTTTTTAGGGTCGATGTCGACGTGCTTGAATAGGTTATTCCACATAAAATAATGATAACTTTGTTCGTGTTCTTTTTCGAGACCTACATATTCGTCCATGTTAAATGTTTTTACATATTTGAAAGATATTAGTCCTTGTTTGTGGTATTCTATTAATTTTTTATACATCCCCAGAGGAGTACTTCCTAAAAAAATAAATAATTAAACCAGATATACAGTCGGATTCTTTTTATGAAGAGAATTACCTTTTATTCTCTAGGAAATATAGGTTTTCAACCTCTTTAGAAGTGGGCTACAAAGGCTACCTTTTAAGTTTTTATAAAAACTAAGAGAGACAATTTTTTTTTGGAACAAACTGTTTTATTGCTTTTCAAAATATTCGCCTCTAAGATTTATACACTTTTGCATGCTTCCAAACCAATTCTCGAAATATTTTTTCCATTCTGAAGTTGGTATCTCAAAAACATGGCTTTCGGAGGCTTCAAAATCTTCTTGGGGTGATGAAAATCGCTGTCCACACATTTTTTGTTTGACATTGGGAAATTAAAAAAAGTTAGGGGATAATGGTCAGAGCAGCACATTTTATACCCATTTTCAAGATTTTTTTTTTAGAAAACTGTTAATAGTAACTTGATTGGGATAATACCTACAGTAAAGAACAACCTTTGAACAGTATCCAAAAAATTTTTTATTGAAAAATATCGAAAATTAAGCTCGTGACATGAATTTGAAATTTTCGTTCAGAACAAAGAGTTGATTTGCGGTGAGACACATAACTAATGACTGGATCATCTAAAACAAAAAAACCAACAATATTGCGTTAGTTTATGAGTTTCTTGAGGTAACTCTGTCGAGATATTTTTTTTTTCTTGCTTGTTTTTTTTTATGGATTTTTTTACAACTGAAAACAGAAATTTCGAAAAAAAAAATCCGTTTTTTTCGTTTTTTTGACTTCAAACTTATACCAAAAATTAAATAATCTAGATATTTGAAAAAACTCGACAGCGTTACCTCAAGAAACTCATAAACTAACGAAATATTGTTGGTTTTTTTGTTTTAGATGATCCAGTCATTAGTTATGTGTCTCAGCGCAAATCAACTCTTTGTCCTGAACGAAAATTTCAAATTCATGTCACGAGCTTAATTTTCGATATTTTTCAATAAAAAATTTTTGGATACTCTTCAAAGGTTGTTCTTTACTATAGGTACTATCCCAATCAAGTTACTATTAACAGTTTTCTAAAAAAAAATCTTGAAAATGGGTATAAAATGTGCTGCTCTGACCATACCCCCCCCCCCTTAAATCAAGTGAATACGGGCAATGAGACATTAATTCGATGTTTTTTTCTTTCAAATAATCAATTGTTTAACGTGCTGTGTGGGATCTGTCATGATGAAGAATGATGTGACGTTTTTGGTTGTTTTTCCTGATTTTGTCGATGACTTCTGGCAAACAAATTGTTGTATGCCATTCAGCATAAACTGTTTTCCGATCCTCTAAAGGAATGGTTGCGACATGTCCAGTACAATCAAAGAAACAAGCGATCATTTTCTTGGTAGTGCTTCGTGAACAAACTTTTGTGGGTTTCGGTTCATCTTAGAAAACCCAAACAGTGGATTGTTGCTTAGTTTCATATGAACAAATCCAAGTTTCGTCACCTGTAACGATGATGTATACGGATTTTGCAGTGCCTTGGTTGAATTTTTTTAGCATTCCCTTACACCAATCAACACGAGCCTTTTTTTGAACTTCGGTCAAATTATGTGGAATCCATTGGGAACAGATCTTTTTCACAGCAAATGTTCATGCAAAATCGAATGTATTGCAGTCTGCGATATGCGAAAGAATGCCTCTATCTCACGGTAAGTCACATACGGATCTTCTTCAATCATTTTCGGCACATCATCGATGTTTTTTTGAATCACAATCGATTTTGGTCGACCTTCACGAGATTCATCACTGACGGACGCACAACCACGACGAAATTCTGCAAGGAAATTGTAAACAGTCTTTTCTGATGGTCAGGGCCGGCGCGAGGCATGTGCAGCCGCACATGGCCCCGCGGTCAACAGCAGGCCCCGCGGTTCAACAACAGGCCCCGCGCATGGATAAGAGGACCTTTTTTTTTTTGTTCCTCACTTGGATCTGAACAGCAGGCCCCACGCATGGAGATGAGGACCTTTTTTTTTTTTGCTCCTTATTTGGACTGAACAATAGGCCCCGCGCATGGAGACGAGGACCTTTTTTTTTTGCTCCTCACTTAGATCTGAACAGCAGGCCCCGCGGCTCTTCTCGCACATGGCCTCGCAAATCCTAGCGCCGGCCCTGCTGATGGTGCTTCATTACCAAAAGTTGAACGAAGCGAACTAAAGCCTGGAACAGAATGCACAGCGCGCTACGCCGTCAGCGCGGCGTCATTTGCGACAGCGTTGCGTAGCGCCGTTGAGAATTTTCGCCTGCACACAATGCAATAATTTTTAACGCCGTCAAGTGTCACTTGACAACCTATATCTGTGTTTATACGTGCGCTCTCTTTTATTAAAAGTATAATGGATGATGAAGACTTGTGTGTGATGTTATTTATGTTGTATGCAAGTTATTTATACATACAAACACTTTACCATTCAGTAAAAACTGAGGTTAGGTGTTCTGCGTCAACGTTCAACGGCGTCAAAAGTTGGAAGTTGACGAACATTCAGTATCAACGGCGTTCGAACGCCGGAGGACGTTGTTCATTCTGTGCACTTGCGTACGACAGCTTGGTTTAAACTTTCTTCTGACAGATGGCGCCGTACGTACGCCGTTAACGCGTCGTAGAACTCGGTGCATTCTGTTTCCCACTTTATGCATTGTTGTTGAGGCTTTTACTAAAATTGTAAAATATCATCCAACGAAAACCTACACGAGTAATATCCATTTTTTCACAAAGTTGTTTTTTTTAACCGTGTTGTCAACAAACTACTCGGTCAGTTTATAAGCTGCCTTTGATTTCACAATAACAAATGTCAAATTTTACGAATATAGTAATGACACGTTTCATTATTGCCATCTTGTGGTCGTTTGTAAAAACATAAAAGGTAACTCTCGTTCATACGCAATATATTCTTATCTTTAAGATTATTTAATTAAAAAATAATACCTGTTGGTAATCCAAGTACAAAATATTTGTCTTGGTTAGGTTGAGCATCCTTGATCTTCTTAATGACATATTTAGCGCACCATTCGGCAACATCATCAACTGAATCTTCAATAATAAGTCTCATTGTAACCCGAAAAAGTATCAATCAACACTTAAAGCAACTATAGACAAGTAAATCAAAGTTATTTATCTAAAGTATAAAAATCAAAACACTATCAATTTTTTTCACTACTGATAATGGTTTTATGAACTCATAATAATATAAAAAAATATTTATTCTTTATTGCGATGTCTGCAACATATTTCTTTATTATAGTTACTTGTATAAAAGATAATAAATACTATTTTATAATCTTGGCTTGAACCTAAGTTATCAGAAAATAAAAAATGTTGATAAACCTACTGTAAACATGTTAACTTTGTTTATTTTATGAAAATAAAATAAAAAACTCCACTTTAATAAAAAGTAATAAATACAGCACTTTTATAAAAATATAAACATTTTTAACCTACGAGAATAAATTTAAAAAAGTGTTTATCAATATAAAACTGCATTTTTTGCTAAGGCAGTGGCGTAGATAGCACTTTTGTGGCTAACGGTGGGGTACTGAGAAGTGACATTACCGGTAGCGGCGCTGTGATCGATGGATACTGAATGAAGACTGGCGACAGTAGTACTTAGGGCCAGTATTACCACGCAAGTTTAAACGCCCGATTAGCTGAACTAAGATTAAATCTTAAACTAAGTTTAACAAAACATACGTATTACAATACAACTTTAAACTTGGTTTCAGTAAACGCCGTTTGTGTTTCAGTTGGTACACGTTTTCATAGTGCCAACCGTTAAACACAGAACACTGAAAAATAATGCACTCACTAAACGTGATTGTCTATTATCTATGGCTAGAGAGGGACACGTTGTTAGGTGCAATAAAAATGTTTGATTAGATTCCGCAAACATTTGATAATAACTTGCGGGTTTTTTGTATTTATACCGCCTTGCCTAACAGTCTTCTCTTTATCTATCGAACAGTATTGTTACTTACCAGGTCTACAAGTATGAACTGCTGCTGAATCATACCGACTGCTTCGAGAAACTTATGGTGAATATGCTCCATCGCAAGATACGTGTGAACGATGGTTTCGGCGTTTCAAAAGTGGTGACTTTGATCTTACAGACAAAGAACATGGAAAACTTCCAAAAAAATATGAAGATACAAAATTGGAAACATTGCTACAGGAAGACGATAGTCAATCACAAAAACAACTAGCAGAGCAGTTAGGCGTTAGTCAACAAGCTGTTTCCAATCGCCTACGAGAGATGGGTAAGATCCAGAAAGTCGGCAGATGGGTTCCACATGCATTGAATGAGAGGCAGATGGAAAAACGCAGAAACACTTGTGTAATTTTGCTTGTACGATACAAAAGAAAGTCTTTTTTGCATCGTATCGTTACTGGCGATGAAAAATGGATTTATTTTGAAAATCCCAAACGCAAAAAATCATGGGTGAATCTAGGCTCACCATTCACATCAACTGCAAGACCGAATCGTTTTGGCAAAAAGATAATGCTCTGTACTTGGTGGGACCAAAAGGGTGTGGTCTATTATGAATTGTTAAAATCTGGTGAAACACTTAATACCCAACGCTACCAACAACAACTGATCGAATTGAACCATTCGCTGCTCATAAAACGACCAGAATACGAAAGAAGACAGCACAAGGTAATCTTTCTTCACGATAACGCTCCATCACATAAGGCAAAAGCAGTTTGCAACACATTGGAGGCACTCAAGTGGGAAGTGCTACCCCATGCCGCTTACTCACCAGACTTGGCCCCTTCAGATTACCACTTGTTCGCATCGATGAGTCACGCACTTGCCAAGCAGCACTTTTGTTCATATGAAAATGTGAAAGAACGGCTAGATGAATGGTTTGTGGGGAAAGGGGAAGAGTTCTACTGGCGAGGTATTCACAAATTGCCTGAAAGATGGAAAAATTGTACAACTTCTAATGGAGCATACTTTGAATAAATAAACTTTTACTGTTCTTTTGAGTTTAATGTGTTTTATTTAAAAAAAAAATCCGCATTTCATACTTGTTGACCTAGTATGTCAGAGTGGGGAGCGAAGATCTCGTCAAAGGACGGCTCCCGTACGAATTAAAATTGCTTTCTGGAATAGGTGCTTATATTTATTTCATACATAACTTGAATACACTTTTTAATTTTTAATAAGATTTTGCACAACATAAATTCCGGGAGAAACCATCATCATTAACGTAAGTCCAATTCTCAAAATAGTATTCACTTAACTTATACTTGATTTGTATAAAACAATGTCACTAAATAAAAGTACATACTGATGTTTTCATTCACATTTATTTTTTGACTTTCAAAAAGGGCCCCTGCATGGTCTAAAACGGCCCTGCCATTGCTGGGTGTATCCGAAAACGCCCTTTGTCAATAGACTACTTATGTAATATCAAACAAATTCAAGTCATTTTTGACCTCAAAGGAAGATACCAATCTGACAAATTATAAAATTCCAATTATATTTCACATAATATTAACCTGGTTTATAACTGAATCATATTAACAATTATAATGTAAAACATTTTTAAAACTCAAAATTGTTTATTCTATTTTACAGTTATAAAAATAATATCAAATTATAACAGATGTCCAGTGACATATTTTTTTAAATACCAGGTCGCTTACGTAATTTTAACCATATTTGCTAAAATTTAAAATGTTTAAACTAAATTATAACAGATGTTATATGGTAATTTTTTAAATCTCTGATTAATAGGATAAATAATTTTTTCATTTGTTTAAATTTAACGGTTGAGGAGATTAGATCATTTTGTTTTAAAATTACTCATCATAAAGCGCGTGGTAGGAATGCAAAATAATACGCTTTGGTTTTCGTTTTAAATTTTGTACATTTATAAAATTGTAGGAATATTATCTTGCAAGCAGTGGCGGCTCGTACTGTAGAAATTTGGGGGTTGCAACTTTTATCATCACCATGAACTATATCAGCTGTAAGTCTCCTTAGTAATACAAAATACTCCTAATAGTAATACAAAACAACACACATACACACGACACGACATAGTTAAATAACACACTACAATACGCGACGCTTTATGCAAGGGTAACTCAAACTAACGAGCCAAGATACAGCTGGCTCTGGTTTAATGTAATTCTAGCGCATGGTCTAACCACCAGCTCTTCCCCCGACTCTCCGCGAAGGCCTACAAACGGAGCCAGTTTAGATTTGACTCGCCTACCTAAATAAATATAAAGCGTGCTTCATCGTATCAAATGCAAGGCAATAGCAGCTTTCCGTACTTAAACGCGTATATGTTTATTTGTATTTACCTGCATTTTTAAATAAAATAAAAGCTTTTGAATGATTAAATTGTGATGGTGTTGCCATAATTTTGCATTGGTAGGGCCTTGGCTCGTCATTAGGAGCCACCACTGGCTACATGCAACTGACTGATGATGTTTTTATTAAAAGTCCACGTCTCAGTTCCGTATGGAATCACTGGCAGGATACATTGATCAAAAGTTTGAGCTTTTAGAGTACTGGGTACTTTGGAGTTAAAAATATATTTCATCTTATTGATGTACTATTCTAGTTTTTTTAAATTTTTTATTCTAATTTTTTTAAATCCACTCTCCTCCCAATGATGGAGAGACAATTGAAGCACGTATTTACGTGGATTTCTTTGTCTTCTTTGCAGAAGTAAGGCCTGGATGTTCAGCAGTAAACTACCCTGGACGATTGTGACTCCAGGAAGGTAACGCGGGATGATTCTGGTTTTCTTGTTATTCTGGTATTCTTGGTATTTTGGTCTTCAGGTGGCGTTACCGACCAACTCAAGTACTTCAGCGGCGAGGTATTCCATGACGGTGGCCAGGTAAACCGGTGCGCCGGCACCGACACGGTCTGCATAGTTAAGCCTGGAAGAGAATGCACAGCGCGTTAGCACGGCGTCATTTATGACAGCGTTAAATTTGCGCCGTTGAATTTTCGCCTGCACACAATGCAATAATTTTTAACGCCGTCAAAGTGACAACTGACAACCTATATCTGTGTTTATACGTGCACTTTCTTTTATTAAAATTATAATGGATGATGAAGACTTGTGTGTGATGTTATTTATGTTGTATGCAAGTTATTTATACACACTAACACTTTACCATTCGGTAAAAACTGATGTTAGGTGTTCTACGTCAACGTTCAACGGCGTCAAAAGTAGAAAGTTGACGAACATTCAATATCAACGGTTCAGACGTTGCTCATTTTGTGCACTTGCGTACTACAGCTTGATTTTAACTTTGCACTGACAGACAGCTCCGTCCAAACGCCGTAGAACTCGTTGCATTCTGTTCCGCACTTTACCCTTGCGCAGAAGACGATGGATCGGGAACTAGCAGTCCAGCACGGTTAGAACGATTATTCGCCTTTTCCTTGACTTTACCACGTCCAGACATTAGGCGCTTTCCTTTTGCCACAATACTTAAATATTCTTACCTTACCTAAGTTAATCTAAGTTGTAAAGGCGTTCCATTTATAAGACTATAAAAGATTTTGCCTCCCCACTTACCCATGCTACAACATTTTACTAACTTGTAAGGTTAGCTAAGTATTTTTACTTGTAAAAGGAAAGCACCTATTGTTGATTATTTTTCAGAAGTTGACTACGAGACACAAAATAGACGAAGGCTCGTGAATGAATATCAGTGTTATTTGTAGGTCTGCCTTAACATTTTCTTTTGACAGATGTATTTCTTGATTTGGCACAGAATTCATTTTATTGAAAGTTAAAACACTAACACATATGTACACTTTAACACGGTAGCTAGAATACCAACAGGAAATTTGGATATCAACAGTTTGTTGGCATTACCAAAAATTTCCTACATGACTCGATTATTTCGACTCGGGCGCCTAAATGACTGGGTGCCGCTAAGTGGGCGATCCACCATCGGATAGCACATTCTTTCGTTTATAAAGGTAGTAAAGCGAAATATGCTGCGTTCAGGCATGTCGAAGCAACAGATGCACAAATCACTGCGTGTCTCCAACGACGTACTGACGATAAACTTCAAATTTGCGCACATTGACCCGGTAAAATATGATAGTATCGGTAATCGACCCATTAGAATCCGTATAACAATGATTCTAGCTATTTGTTAAGTAATTTTAGTAGTATTTTTCTTAAAAAAATGTTGATATTGTTGACAAAATTGTGTTTTTTTAAATTAAATTCTATTAACAAGATTACTTTCACCATATGTCCCCAGATTTCCTACCCTGACATACATACAGAAGGAGAAAAACATAATTTTCCTTATAAGGATTAAAACCGGTTGCATTACTTACTTAACAGACATAATAGTAAATTTATTACATAGCCTAATATGCTAATAGATGAATCACTTGTTTATTTGCATATTAATTGTAACAGAAAAATTTAAAAACAACTAAAAATAATTAAAAAATATTCATAAATTACCTGCTAGTGATATCTAGTGGTTATATTTGGAACTAAACTTCAATTTAAAAATACATGTCAATTATTTTAATAAAAACTCATTTTCCGGACAATTTTCTTTATTAAACAAATATCTTAACCTATTTACTTTCTCAAAAATACTCTTTCTACGCTAAATACACAACAAATAGGTGTTATATAGCCCGTTCAACAGTAAGAAATAAAAATACTGCTAATACATTCAGTCTTTTCTTTATATACAAAATGAAACGATTTTTTTGTTAAAAAATCATTGCATTTTAACCATACAACTCTCTAAAAGTGTAAAAATTGTTCGTTTCACTGCAATTATACAAAATTTTAACCGAATTGTCTAGTAATGTATGTCTGGCACTTTCCACGCTCATCAAGAATTACCCTTACCTTGTAAATTGCTAACCAATAAACTCAGCTGGTGGTCGATGGTCAAGATAATCATAACAAAGGAATGAGCTGTATTGAGTAAAAATTGAGGATAAAACAAAATCCACATATAAAGGTTAGTTTGAAATTTATTTTTACTTAATCTAGCCAGTTTATCAGCTGACGCAAGTATTATTTTAACTGAATTTGATATACGTGGCTGCAGAGTTGTTTCTGAGAGACGAAGCGCTACGTGAACATCCATTCGATTTCTCTGTTTGGTTTTTATAATTGACAAGGCTGAAAAAATCTTTTCGCACAAATTGGAAGTCGAAAAAAAAAAATGAAAATTAATTTGATAGCCTTATAACTCAAAGATGGATATTATTTTTCTAGCGATTTCCAAAATTGAGACAATGATTATATTTTATGTTTGGGCACCAGAGTGACATCAGAAGACAACTCGATCAGCTTTTCTTTTTCACGAGGATCAAGTGAACATGACTTTATATCTTCCAAGAATTGATTATTAATCCAGAGGTTACCTTTACGAGGATGCTCATTTTCAGCTAATGTTGATTTATTATGTTGAATATGACTTTCTGGTTGCTCAGCAGCAATCAAAAATTCTTCCAAAAGTAGAAACATTTCTATATCTTCCTCTTATAAGCGACTATCCCAAAGAACTAGCTTCTTCAGAAGTAAGAAAAATAGCCGCGAGAGGCGTTGTATTCGGGCTAGTAACTATTAAATAAATAATGGTTCAGATAAAAGTTAGCTTCTGCGTCGACTAAAAAAATGTACTATATACTCGTGAATAGAAGTGTGCATCTACATGATTCGGTCGAAATATTTCGCGGACCGGCAGGAATTTTCTGCGGACCAGGGGTTGAAGAACACTGTTTTAGATGTAAGGGCCAAGGTGGCTATGAGTCTGATGCAACTATGGAACACATCATATTTGACTGCCTACACTTCACGGACGAAAGACGCGACTACATACAGGAATTATCAATAAACAGAATTAACGTTCCTACAACAATAACGGAGTTATGCAGAAACGAAAAAATTTACAAATACGTAATAAAAATTCTCAACAACATAAAGCTAGACATTTAAAACTGTTCTTAGAATTAACTGTACATCTCTACTGTCTTCCCTTCCGATGGTCTGATTCCAGTTTGTATAAATCCCGCAGAGACGGACCCCTCTGCACTATACTTTCCTTCTTGTGTACTTGTGTTATCCTCAGTTAGGAAATATTGAACAAATACCATGTCTGGCTCATTGTTCTAGTTAACAAAGGCCGTTAATAAAATAAAAAGTAAAAAAAGGACCTTTTTTTAGGTCATTACTTGTTTTAGAAGTGAGGATCTTTTTTTTAGGTCATCACTTGTATTTTCACCAGATAACGATAAAAAAATGATGCTGCCCTCCTCAGATATTTCCTGCCCCCCCCCCCAGATTTTACTCAAATATTTCCTGGTCTCTTCAGATTTTAAGAGCTAGCGCCGCCACTGTATCAGATACAACTGCAATATAACGGTTTCGTTCCATATTCTACAATGGTAGATGTCTAAAATCTATGGGATTAATACATAACCTTGAAGCGACATCTTTATCTTGTAAGACTATATACTTCACTGACCCCTATATTGCCCGGGTGTCTTTTACATCTTCCGACCCAATCATGTTTGGTATTTAAGCAACAAAGATATAAATTTAGATGTACAGTGAAACGAACTAATGATGGACAAGAAATATTTAATTTTCTAATATATTGCATTGTAATTCTAGCATAAGAATTTCATTGTTTTAATTTTAAAAATTTAGTATTATTGTTCTGAAATCTTACTGTATAAAGTGCTTAATAAGCTGAAAAATTTAATTGAATATTGTTTAATACATTTACTGAAAACATTATAAATAACAATAAATACATAAAACATTATATCTAACTTATTCGTTCAAGTTTAGTTTAAAGCGATTATTAAATACATGCAAATATGATTCACTGTTCGGTTAGGAATAAACAGCAAATCAAACCTTTAGATAAATTATAGCATCCGATATTAAAACTAAACTGAACGATACAGATTATGGACAACAGTATAAAACTACATTGTAAGCGTAGACATGTAGTTTATAAGTAATTTTAAATTGTTATTGTCAAAATTAAAACAAAAATAAATGAATAAAATATCTACAGTAGTGCACTAACTAGTGGTACCCAAAATTTTAACCCCACATTCTGTTTTCAACGCTTAGTTGGTGATATTCATCCTTCTACTCAATACTGAGTACGGTTATAATACGGAAAATAACGTAAACAAAATAAAAATGAAAAAAAAAAAAAAATTAAATTGTCTCCTCTCGCCGGGAGCGAAGTCTATTTTGTTGGGTAAGATGCGAGCACCATAACCATTACACCAGGATACGCCTTCTAGTGTAGCGTGTTACATTACTATAACTTTTGTACATTGTCAACCGAAAAACACATTCGTTATTTTCCGAAAACATAATCTGATCAAAAATTCCTGTTGTACTATTCCGGTTCACACCAATGTACATTTTTTCAGATTTTTAGTTTAAACCATCTGGGCTGCAGGGTGTGCGACAATTTTTTTTTTGCATGATTTTGGGAAAAATCGCCTCTAAATAATTTATTTTGCAAAAATAAAAAATTGATCGTTAATCCACGTACGTAAGGGCTTTCATTTGATACCCTACTCAGAATTTATTTATTTATTTTTTTTTTTTCGATGAGCACATATTTGTTTATATTTTTAGGGGGAAAGAGTTGTATAAGATTGCCAAATTACAATTCTCTAGGTCTAGCCGTTTGGCTAAATTTGTACCAAAGAGACAGACAGACAGACGACAAAATGATGGTATAAGGGTTTTTTGGTCATACCAACAAAACCCTAAAAATCATATGTTCAGTGGCACTTTAAGAACTTGGAGGATCCATGTTCTCTATTTTTTTTCGATGAGCACATATTTGTTTATATTTTTAGGGGGGTATGTTTTTTTAGCTGTTTTTTTAGTATTTTTCCTATGTGCTGGGCAAAGAGTTGTAAAAGCATGCCAAATTTCAACTCTCTAAGTTTATCTGTTTGGCTACAGACACACAACAAAATGACGGTATAAGGGTTTTTTGGTCATACCTACAAAACCCTAAAAATTAACAAAATATCTCAAAAATAATAATTTATATGCCTTTCGCGGACCACTAAAATTTTTAAAATCATGTATAAATCCAAGTAAAATACAATACACGCAAATTTAATCCAAATACTCGTGGCCGCCTACAGACTGCGCAATAAAACACTCTCAAATGCCGATTGAGCCAAATTACACGTGTTTTAGCTAAAAACAATCAGCGTTACAATACGTATTTTAAAAAAATAATAATAAACAATTTACAGAACTAAAGAGATTGTAATTCTTGAGTAATAAATACACCAGAAAAATTATTGTTCTTATTTCACCCATATAAACCTTTTGGCACTACCTTCCTAGATCCAATTCAGGGCGAACTTACTGTTTATAGGTCTACAGGTAATAAGTTACACTTAACGTTAAATTTGAATACAAATTTATTAATATATATATATTTTTTTGACTTTATAGAAAATAAACACCATTCACGATAAATATGAGATGACGCCATACTTAGTTAATTTCATTACCAATGTCATAATATGATTTAACCAACATCACAGCATTACTCAGTTGTTACAATTAGTTACTACAGTTGGTACCACTTTCCCACGTTGCCACGTTAAAATAACATTGTTCAGTCGTATTTTTTAAGAAGTTTTTGTCATTTGTCCCTTTCAAATTACTATGACAAAGTGAGTATAAAGATAGAGAGAAAACGATTTTTCTCGAAAACGTAACATGTAAGAAATAATTTTTTTTGATAACTAAGTAAACTTAAAGAATCGAATGGTGGTATTGAGAAGTGAAATTACAGTTGGCGGCGCTGTATTCCAAGGCAATATGGCTGTCGTGTCTAGTATTCAGCTGTCAATATGCTAACAGCGAACAGGTTAATTAAAGCACAGTACATTTTTATTTTATGAAAATGCGAGTAAATATTTGCGAAATTTTTTAATTTTTACGATCTACACATGTATTGAGGTGTATAACAGAAGGTGGGCATCAAATTACAGTATTTAAAGTTTAATTTCAGTAGATTATTGAAGTGTAATTTGTAGTTGAGCAGGTGTTAAATGTGGGGCATTTAATTTTATGTGGTACATCTGAATTTACAATATATGGATTATGTTTGTAAACAAGTGCATTATGTTCATTGCCTCATGAAATAAAATTAGTTTTAGTTGGACAGAAGCAGCTAATATTATTAGCTATTATTATTAATATATTAGTGCAGTTTAGTTTTTCTGCGACAGATGTAATTAACAAACTCGCATAGTATCAGTTACTTTTTAACTCAAAATATATTCCCATGCCTTCCTCCTGTCCATAACCAAATCTTTTCCAATCTGGACTTAATATTAACTTTCCCTCCATTTTTCTTAAAAAAAGAAAATAACTAAGATGCCTATCTTTGTCCTGTCTTGAATGACAGCAAAAAATACTACAATTTGTTCTACTTTAACAGTTTTTCACAACTCTATTGACATTCTAACAAAAAAATCAACACTAGAACATATGTAGTAAGTTCAAACAGTACTACAGGCGCCTAGTACAATATTTGACCACCAGACTGCATATCCGAGCATGTCAGTTCTCAATTGAAATTATTGAAAATATCGGATATCAAGAACAAATTTGATTTCTTAAATGGGAACGTCGTGTTGGGTTCCTTAGGATAGAGCATTTGAAAAGAAACAACTTTTACTTAAATATTTTTTTAATATCTTTTACGGTTTACGTAAAATTATATTTTCTGCAACGACCTTTCGATCAATCTTCCTTTTTGCTTTAGCTAGCGAGTAAAGCTAACTATGTAAAATTTTGGATACCACTGTGAAATCCATTTGGAACATCTATACAACATTAAGTAAAAACAACAACATAAAAAAAACATAATTTATTAGATTCTTAATCGCGAGAAGCACCTATTATCGTAAGGATATACAAGAAGATGTTAATTATATCCAAATACAAATTCAGCGCAGCAAATATATATTCTTCGGGAGAAATGGAATACTTATGTTTTCCACCCATCATAAGTTGTGTATCATAAATTAGATAAACAGAGAAAATAAGAGCTCCAAGCGATGCATAGACCAGTGTCATAATTTTAGTTTTAACTATAAAAGCCGCTACGAGACCAAATAAGATTAATATTATAGCAGCAACGAATAGAACACCACCCATAATCGTAAAGTCCCATTTCGTTTGAAAAGCAAATAGTGTTAATCCCAAACAAACCGCAGCAGTAATACCAACAGCCATTAAAACAGCTTCTGAATTAAAATTTGATGCAGCCGCAGCTAACATAAAACTTTCCGCTACTGTAAACAAACCGAGGAATATAAAATTCTGTGGTGCTTTACGACGAACATTACCGCAACAAGCCATTACGATTAAACATACAAACATTAATATAAATGCCAGCCACCAGATTTCTTGATGAGCACGGACATATTTTTTTGTTGGTTCGTGGTAGAGGAAAGTTGCTATAAAAGCTAATGTTATCGAGAGCTGGACCATGAGGATAGAGTAGACTTTACGGATGAAACCATGACGGATTGAACGATCATCGAAATCAAAACCTTTGACATCACCTTCTGCATCGTGGTAGCCACCAGATCCATACATATCTAGAAAAAAGCAATTTTTTTTTTTGTTTGTTAAATCCAGATAAAATATAGTATTAAAACAATTTTCAAACTAGTTAAAAATCCTAAATTAACTACAGTAAACCATTGATTTAATAAACCATAAATTTCATTCTACCATAAATCGTGTAATTTATGTTTCCATCTACTGATTGAGTTCACTATTGAATAAAAAGGCTAAAGCCGCATTCAGACCTCTTTAAATTAACGAGTTATAGACTGTGCGTTGTATCGCTCTTACCCTTTTCACACTAGATCTTTAAGATCGGATGTTAAAGTGAATGTATCTTTAAACGCTAATGTGAAACCGTATGGCCTCGTCTAAATACAAGCGATGTTTAAGACAGAGATCTGCCTCTTAAACTTCGTCCGCATTGCCAACTTAATTTCTATTATAAACCAGTGGCGAAGGAAGACCTCCGCTAGACTTGCCCTCCCATAAAAAAAATAATAATAAAAAAAAGTACATATTTTTTTTTTTAATTTAAAAAAAGATTTAGGTAAATCTTCAAAAATACATCAAGTTATGTCCTATACAATTTTTTGTCCAAGGCATGGTTTACTAGTTACGATTTTTTTAAAATTTTAATGTTTAATAACTTCCGTTTCCGGTTTCGGATTTTAATAAAAAACAATAGGGTTCTTCCCAATTATTAGGAGAATTTTTTAGTACCAGAACGAACTCTGTAAGTTAAACCGTTATTGAGTTATCGTGTATACACACAGACACACAGACACAAGACACACAGACACACACACAGACACACACACACACACATACGGACGGCACTTCGAAAATAGGTATTTTGGATTCCCTGGACCATGAAACGTGGTCATCAGTCAAAATCTCGACATCGAAAATTTTCACGATTACAATACTTGCCCCTTATATATTAAGGTCGGGCAAGTAAAAAATACTCCTTGAATTTGTGCTGTCAACATTTTATATTATCATAAACAAGAATACTATATTATATCGACGTTATAAGAAGTTTATAC
Organism: Liopterus haemorrhoidalis; assembly: GCA_963971575.1. NCBI lineage: Eukaryota > Metazoa > Arthropoda > Insecta > Coleoptera > Dytiscidae > Liopterus > Liopterus haemorrhoidalis. The sequence goes on from OZ020619.1 coordinate 44,260,276, forward strand.
TTATTGTTATAATAAAATTATTTATTTTAATAATGTGTTTAATAAAATACAGAGCTACAATAATTGAGATAAAATGTATCGACTAACATGTTAATACAGGTGTAATATATTCTTTATTGTAGTGTCTTTATTGTAGAATGAAATGAAATATCCTTATTTGTTTATAATAATTCAAAATGTGCGTCTGCGCAGACAGTTCAAAACTGGTAATTTCATGACGGTAACTTAAGGACAAAATTACTGTAGCTGATGACAGCACCAGAGATTTAAACATCAAGTGTAAAACATACCGATCTTAAACATCGGTGAACTTTAAGTTCACTCGTCTTAAAGATCTAGTGTGAAATGGGTATCTGAGTTATGCTCTAATGCATTTCTTTAACGTTCCATGTACCGTTCACATCTGTTATAAATTAGTACGTTACGAATAGCCCTTCATCTATTTAGCTTCGTAAAATATTTTATATGTATTATCGTTCTTATAATTCTGTTGTCTTAGATTTTAACTACCTAATTAGCTAATTGATCATATTTACTGTCCGTCTTTGTAATTTTGAGCAAAATTTGTTAATGATGACATTATGTTAGGTTATGTAAAGGCATTCGATAACTACGGTGTCACTGATAGAATGCGATAGCCGTGTTTATATGTCTGTCTCATTAAAACATCTCACTAGCTATAAGTTTAGAAAATTATGCACAATCCACAACAAACAGCGTATTAAATTTGGAGGTCTGAACGGTTTCACGTCTTATCATATGACAAACTCGCTGGTGACAGTGAACAGTCCATAAGCTACAGTGCATAAGCTATTGATTTAAGAGATCTGAATGCGGCTTAAAGGAAAGAGGCTAATGAATTTTTACATACAAATTTTTCTGACTGAAATTAAGTCATTCCAAATACCACAATTGTTGTCAATATTTTGTTGTTTAAGAATTAAAAAATTGATGTGAAGTGTGAATTTTCACACAATTCAGAGTTCCGCAGGTATTTACTAAGTGAATGATGATTATTTGGGATGCCAAAACAAATTTTATGTTAAAATATTTTTTTGTTAATTTTAATTCGAATGCCTAATACCATTATTTAAGTTTCTAAATATGAGCAGTATTTTTTTTATATAGCAAGGTACATTAAAATTTTGAAAATTGCGCTTATGGCTTCCATTTGTTGTTTTAAGTCATAAGCCCCACCCCTCTGATTTCGTATACATTCAAACATAGAATTAAATTATAATTTCAACACTTCCCACTGGTTATTAAAGTTAATAATTTAAACAAAATAAAAATGAAAAAAAAAAAACAAATAATTAAATTGTCTCCAGACAGGAAGCGAACCGTAGTTTGCAACTTAGGAAGCGAGAATGCTAATCATTAGACTCCGGACGTTTACTCGTTTACTGTGTTACATAATGAATTAAATATTTTGCATATTTTAGTTAAAAACACAAAAAATGCGTTATTTTCCGAAAAAATAATCTGATCAAAAATTCCTGTTGTACTATTCCGGTTCACACCAATGTACATTACTTAGATTTTTTTCAGATTTTTAGTTTAAACCATCTGGGCTACAGGGTGTGGGACAACATTTTTTTCCCACAATTTTGACAAAAATACGTCAAAATAATTTATTTTGCAAAAATAAAATTTTGATCGTTAATCCACGTACTAAGGGCTTTCATTTGAAACCCTACTCAAAATTTTAAAAAAATATTTTTTTTTTCGATGAGCACATATTTGTTTATATTTTTAGGGGGATATGGTTTTTAGATGTTTTAGTATTTTTCCTATATGCGGGTCAAAGAGTTGTATAAGCATGCCAAATTTCAACTCTCTAGGTTTAGCCGTTTGGCTACAATTTTTACCGAACAGACAGACAGACACACAGTACACATATTTAAATGACAAAAAATAAATAAATGGGAAAGTATTAAGACACAAAAAATCAAAATATAAATAAAATAACATTTTAAAATGAAATTAACCTTAACCAAAAAATGTTAATTGTAAGTATGATTTACACAGCTTAAACAAAACGGCCAAAAAGCACGATTCAAACGATGAAAGTAATTAGATTGTAAAATAGTTACGGCAAAACGTTTGGAATAGCCTATATGCACATGATCAAAATAACAGGGAATTTTAGTTTTAAAAAAACATTACCAACATAAAAATGATTATTCTAACCTACAAACATTGATTAACTCTGTCCTAAAATATCAATTTCATTTCAGTTTTAACGGTTATTCGCATTTAACGGACATCCCCCCCTATTAGTCCATTAAATCGAAGGTTTACTAGATTAAAATTTCGAAATCTTAACTATCATGCATTTTTGTAATAGTGATTTTTTCACAGTTGTCAGAATTTTTCCATGCAATATTTCCTCATAAAAATAGCAGAAAACAAAAACAAGATTAAAATAAAATAAATAATAATAAATAAACAGACTGCTAATTTAACACATTGTATACTGATTTGAAAAACAGCTTTTTTAATTGTAAAGCGGAAATAAAACATCCAGCTTTATCAAACTTATTTTTGTCAAATATTTTCCCTTTTTATTACATACAAAGTGTTAAAAATCGGTATTACAAAACTAAACTGCATGCTATTAATTTAATGACGCATCATAAACTACTAGCGCTTAAAATTAAATGATATAAATCAGTCACAAAACAAGGAAGCCAAATAAAAAAGCACAACAAATGAGGAAATGACTATAACCAATTAAATAAAACTGAATCATGAGACAAGCACGTCATATTTCAAGAAAAAAAATGCACTTCAATTGAATAAATTCCTATTTCAAGATTTTTTAAATGGTTACTCATATGAATTGATAAAAATTATCATTATGATATCTATAAGAAGAATTCTTGAGTAGCAACACGTATATGTAAATAATTAGTTAACAGATAATTACAAATTCTTTTGAAAAATATGTTTTCTGTTACCAAGAATTAAACTAGGTCAACCACAATGTCACAGAATTTACGTCATCAACTATGACGTCACTTTATAGTACGTTTACATGCGAATGTTAATTTTTTTGTACATACAACACACTGCCACCTACTTAATATTATTACAATATTATTCAAGTATTCAAGTTTCACACAATGTATTAATAGTTTGGTTATAAACACAAAATCCAAAGAATAAAGAGTATAACAAGTCAATCTGACACATAAATTTAACCCTTTACTGCATGAATTTTTATTTTTGGCTGAAATAATTCATGAGCATTAGGAATTGGTTCTTATTAATAGAAAAATTTATTAAAAAAATATATTTAAAATATTAATTATTATTTTTATGAAAAAATAATAATTAAAATAATAATTTAGGGTTTGTACCATGGCATGAAACATTATGATTCTACATTATGATACAAAAGAAAATGATTCCGTATTATTTGCTCGTCAATTGCTAGGTGTTCTTCATTAGGGATTAAAAGCAGTCGCCCTCGAATTTTTGAAAGACAAGGTCGTATCTTCTAGTTGTTCTTTCTAAATAAATTCAGAGTTATCGTTGAAGTGCAAATTCCGCTTGATATCCTCATATCTATTGCAACCCATTACTTGTCACGAGCTTAAATATGAAGTTTTATAAAAATCCTTTTAGCGGAATTTGCTCTGCACGTGTACACAGACAAACAGACAGACAGACAGACGGACAGACGGACGGACGGACGAACAGACAGACCGACAGACATCATGCTAAAAATAGTCAAAACGTTATGTAGGGACCTTAATTCGTGGAGATCCATCGAAATCTCGAAATGTCAAAATCGGTATGATCACAATACCTCCCTTATATATGTTGGCGGTCGGTAAAAATTTATGTGAAGTGTGTATTTTCACACATTGCAGGGTTTCGAAGGTATATAATAAGTGAAAGTGGCATGCTGAGTGTGTAGGATAAATTTTGCTTTGTAGTAATCACGGCAAAATGAACGATAAAACAAATTTTATGTTAAAATATTTTTTTGCTAATTTTAATTCGAATACCTAATACCATTATTTAGGTTTCTAAAGGGTGTTTTTTTTAGAGGTATAGAACTTTAAATTGCAATAAAACAACGATGGATTATTCGATTGACATGAATTTTTTTTTATTCGAAAGATAATCTTGTGGCATTACATTAAATCATACCAACAAGACGGCGCAACATGTCACACAGCTCGTGCCACAATCGATTTATTGAAAGACACGTTTGGTGACCGCCTAATTTCACGTTTTGGACCTGTGAATTGGCCTCCAAGATCTTGTGATTTAACACCGCTGGACTACTTTCTGTTGGGCTATGTAAAGTCATTGGTCTATGCGGATAAGCCACAAACGCTTGACCATTTGGAAGACAACATTCGCCGTGTTATTGCCGATATACGGCCACAAATGTTGGAAAAAGTCATCGAAAATTGGACGTCCAGATTGGACTACATCCGAGCCAGCCGTGGCGGTCATATGCCAGAAATCATATTTAAAATGTAATGCCACAAGATTATCTTTCGAATAAAGAAAAATTTATGTCAATCGAATAATCCATCGTTGTTTTATTGCAATTTAAAGTTCTATACCTCTAAAAAAAACACCCATTATATCTTCCTCTTATAAGCGTATATTCCAAAGAGCTAGTTCTTCAGAAGTATGAAAAATTGCCGCGAGAGGCGTTGTATTGGAACTAGTAAATAAATCATGATTCGGACAAAAGTTAGCTTCTGCGTCGACTAAAAAAATGTACTATATACTCTTGAATAGAAGTGTACATCTACATGATTCTGTCAAAATATTTCGCGGACCGGAAGGAATTTCCTGCGGACCACGGGTTGAAGAACACTGATTTAGATTATTTGACAGTGCTTTTTTTTTCAATTCAATTCAGTTTTATTAAATTGTTTTATAAACCCCAAATATAAATTCTGAACCAACCGTGTTGTGCGTTAGGTGGGCAAATGGGAGAATTCTCATGCTTGCCTTGTTGTTGGGGCTGATTAAAATCACCCGCACCAGCATATGGTGGTGGCATAAAACCAGTACCTGGAGCAGCGCCTCCTGCATATCCACTTTGGTCAGGCGGCGGATAACCACCTTGGGGCGGTGGATATCCACCCGGTGGTGGAGGGTAACCACCTTGTGGAGGGTAACCACCTTGTGGAGGATATCCACCTCCAGGTGGATATCCCGCAGCGAAACCAGGCTGTGGTGGTGGTGCACCTGGAGGAAAACCACCTTGAGGAGGATAACCTGGTTGGCCGTAATAACCAGCGTTGGGATCTAAACGAAATATAAAACATACAAATTAATCTTGATTAGATGAGTTACGTACGTAAGTTAGTATTCGCGACTGAAACTAACGTTGGCGGCGCTGCGTACAACAGCTGATGGCGGACGAGAAGCGTATATGTCAGAAGTTTTTCTTAATATTTATCTATTCAAACAATATTTCGGCAAAAAAGCACTGTATTTAAGTCACTATATTTTAAAATATTTCTTAATTCACATAAACTGCAGCACAACACGCAACAAATATTGTCCAAATATACGCTTTTGTTTAATTTAGCCAGTCACCACCAGATGTCTCACTGTTATTTGCAGTCGGGAATAGTTGATAGGTAATGGGATTCGGACCAGTCAGAAAATAAAACAAAATTTATTAACTTCGCTAACGTTTCGATTTAATTTAAATCTTAATCAGAGCCACAAAGATATATAGAATTAATAACACGGTAAGTTTACTTGTATAAAATATAATAATGTTCAAATTTAACTGGTCAAGTAGTTAAAACAAGGAAACTTTTCATTTTTGTAGCTCTGATGAACAGAGCCGGCGCAAGGATATGCGGCGCCCGTAGGCAAGATTGAATTGAGCACCCCTTAGATCAAAAAAGGTCCTCACTTTCAAATTTTAAATGAAGACCTAAAAAAATAGGTCCTCACTTCTAAATTTCAAGTAAAGACGTAAAAAAAAAGGTACTCTCTTCTCAATTTGAAGTGAAGACCTAAAAAAAAAAGATCCTCACTCCTAAATTTCAAGTAAAGACCTAACAAAAAAAATAATTGTTTTTGTATGTTGTAGCGTACAAAAACAAATGATTTTAACTTGAGTTAGAGAAAACTCTTACGTTAGCAACCCGCCATAAGTAATCATTAATCGTTTCTGCTGATGCATTGGAATGGTTTTGTTCATACTTAAGTCAAAGGTGTCAATACGTAGAATATGAAGGTTGTCGTTCAAGGTCGTTTTTGACCCTGTCAGGTGTTCCGCAGGGATCTAACCTTGGACCGTTGTTATTTTTGATGGCCGTTAATGATATTCCACAACGTATCTTGGAAAGTTCTATCCTTTTGTTTGCAGATGATATAAAATTGTATAAGATAATTAGTAGTACTGCGGATTGTCTTGCTCTGGAATGCGATCTTGAAATACTGTCAGATTGGTGCTCTAGTACAGGATTATATTTTAATCCTACTAAGAGTAAAATTATGTCATTTGCTAGAACCCAATCCCGTTTGCTATTTAATTATAAAATGAGTAACACTTGCCTGCAAAGAACCAAAGTAATAAAAGATCTAGGCATCATTTTTGATGAAAGTCTCAGCTTTGTTTCTCATATAACCAAAACGGTCAGTGAATGCTATAAGTTGATTGGATTTATATTGAGAATGGGAAGGGATTTCCGGAGGACACAGACGTATATAACTTTATTCAATAGTTTGGTAAGAAGTAGGTTGGAATATGGGTCTGTGGTTTGGTCTCCATTTCATTTTAAATATATAAAACTGATTGAGTCAGTGCAAACGAAATTTTTGCGAAGTGTGGAATTTCGAACAACAGGTTTATATCCTAGATATGAATCATCTGAGGTATTACGTGTAAAATATTCAGTAATAGCATTAAGTAAAAGACGTGATACTAGTAGCTTACTTCTGCTGTACAAAATACTTAATGGCGGTCTGTTTTGTTCGGAAATCCTTTCTCAGATTAATATCAAAATTCCACGCGTTGGAGCGAGAAGGAAAAATATAGTATTTCAAGTTCGACATGCTAGAACCGATCAGTACAGAATGAGCCCCCTTAACCGGATGGTATCACTCTATAACCAGACTCTACAAATGAATGAAGACATTGACTTGTTTTATATGAATTTCGTTGTGTTCAAAAAGTTTATCTTGAGCGTATAAAATTTTTGTTTTTTACTTCCACATTTTCTATTTTTTATTAGTTATTTTTTCTCATTTTGTTACAGGTTTAATAAATATTTATAAGTTTATATATGTATACACATATTGTTAAATATAGGTTGTAAGTTGTGAATGTATATTTACTTTTATGTATGGGCACATTTGGGACCATTGGTCTGTAGTGTCCTTAATTATAATAAATAAATTAATATTTTGTTTTATAATGCATAATGGTGTATTGTTTTGCTCCAAGTTTGCATAACTTTTAAAAAAATACACAACACTTGATACAGAGTGAATCTTTTCTAGGACAAATAATTTACCTTGATTTTGCATTATAAAACACTTCTATTTTCTAACACAACTAAACGAAAACTAAACTGTTCATTGTTTACACTGCTTATCAGAGATAACAAATAATTGATAAGACGAGCATTAAGTATATTTTAGCAAATACATATCATAGATAAATTTAAAAATTAATAATAAATAAATATAAAAACGTAAAAATATTTTATATGTCAATAAAAATGATAAAAAAAATAGAGTTGCTAGAATTCTTAGACCAAATTGGTACCAAATCAACAAAAACAAAATCATCAATTTCCAATTTTTTTAAATTTCACATTTATGGCTCTTGCAATTTATTTATTTATTGATTGAAAGGGTGCTTAACGGGACAAGCCCAAAATAAAACATCACAAAGTATAATATACAAAGAAAATATCGTACAGTACCAAAGACAGATACCATATACACTACACAACTCGCGAATTTCAGTAGCATTTTAATTTTTTTCCGTCAAACAACGAATAACACCGCGAACTTCGCAATCGGCGGCAGGAGCAAGTGGAGTCTCCATAGTGGCTGGAGCCTGACTGCCGGATCGATCGACGCACGCGCATAGAAATGTTACAGTGCTGCCACTACACCCAGACGCAAATTCTCCGAGACTCCCAGACTTTTCCCGCCAACCACACGGATTTAAAAAAAATACTGTAACTTAATTTTGAGACGACCCTCGTAACATTCAAAACGTTATTTGGTACAGTAATGTAATTTGAAAATAAATGCAAAAAATTTGCAATAAATTGGGAACCTATTTTTTCGACTAGCTTATTTTTAAGGTACAAAACATTGAAATCAAACATGTCATTAAAATTTTAATCAGCAAAAATATGAAAAATAAGTTATTTAAATTTAAAGTATTTGTATTAGAATTTGAAAATTTCCTTGCCCTCCCGTAAATTCGGTATTATATGAATTTATATAGTGAGATCATTAATTTCTGAGCGTTACATAAAGTCTGTTCCAAACGGTTAGGCGGAACTAGATTTTGCAATCTAGTTACTTTCATCGTTTAAATCATGCTTTTCAGCCGTTTTGTTTAAGCTTTGTAAATCATACTTGCAACAAACATTTTTTGGTTAAGGTTAATATCTTTTTAAAATGTCATTTTCTTTATATTTTGATTTTTTGTGTCATTCTGAATACAAATATCCCATTTATTTATTTTTTTGTCATTAAAATATGCAAGAAAAATAATTTAATTTTGACATATGTCATTCGTTTCCATGGTTTCATTGTTGGAATTTTAAATTTTGACATTCCAACATGAAAAATGAAATAACCCAAGCAAGGTCCCTTTTCGTGACAACCTAAAAGAACGAAATTCCCATTTAGTTCCACCTAACCGTTTGAAACAGACTGTAACAATAACAATGAGTTTATAAATATCAAAACTGTATTCCAATTCACAGCTGAAAGTTGCAACTTTACAAAGAACCAATCAGATTACTTCGTTGATCCGAACTCACCCGAGGAACAACGATAATCCGTTGCGAACTTCATATTTGTTGTTAACACATTGGCGTGTGGAGAAAAACAGTGTTCATTTAATAATATGATTCCTTCAATGTAATATGTGTTTGTATTTTTGACGTATGTAAGAAATGTATATACAGGTAAACCTCGTTTTACGCCAGGGTTCCATTCCAAGAGCGTAAAAAAAATCAGCGTGAAATGAACACAAATATAATGGACGATATAAGGTTAGGTTCCGTGTCAAAATTCTAAGAACCATCTAACATGTTTATTTAATACATAGCCTATATATATTCAAAATAAATTATAAATGTATTTAATATATAAAGTTTAAATTATTTTACAAAATAAATAATAATCTCTTAATATAAATACTAATCACCAGTTCGTCGGTACGAAATTTAATTCTCACACTTTTTTGAAAAAAACATCCAATTTCATTTGCTTTGATTTTATAAAGTCGAACGGCAGCTGTGACGCTTCTTTTAACATTTGCGCTTCGATTGAAATCCCCGTCTATCTCACAGAGCTCATCTGTTAACCTTTCTATAGAAGAAAGGATACAAGTTAGATCGGCCTTTTTTAGGGTTTTCCCATTATTTTCTTTCTCATCCTCCTCTTCTTCTTCGGGACTTTCTGATTGAGGGCGATCTAATTCCTCCATCAACTCTTCTAATTCTTGATTTGAGAGTGGTTGGTCATGCACGTCTAACAGTTCGGTCACATCTTCGGTTGTTACGTCTTCAAATCCGCATTCGCGTGTAAGCCTGATAATGTCTTCGTTTATGTTAATGTTATCTACCTCTTCTACACTTGCACCTTGTATAAATCCAGGCAGAAGTTTAATTCATTTAACTAATTCGGAAACAATTTCACACAAACAACAGGCTACTCGCGTACACGGTAATAGAATAAAACAACGTATAAAAGTGTTTCTGCTATTAGAATCGCGGCGCCTACTGTCGTCTGGTGGCGGCCGAACCGGGGAATCCCACGGCCAACACCAACCGGCGTAATTATGAATCGGCGTAAAATGAACCGGCGCAAAACGAGGTTTACCTGTATTTTATTAAAATTAATAAATCATTATTATTATTATTATTAATTAATTTGTATAAGGTAATAAAAATTGAATGTACGCCTATGTGTGCATGTCCTTGGAAATAAGTTTGATAACTAAATGTTTCTGTCAAGTATTGCATAACGTTCAGGAATTAATGTTCTTACAGTACATACTTTAATTCTAGGATAGAGATTTTAATTTTAGTTTGTGCCAAACTCTTGACAATGATCTAACTTGGGGATAAAAAAAAAATAAAACTAACGAAGTACTGTTTTAATTCTTTAAAACTTCATGTTTCACCATAAAATTTCGGAAATTAGAATATGGTTAATATTATTTACCTGGTGGAGGATAGGCCCCATAACCCGGCCCTTGATTCCAAGTTGTCATTCTGCTTTATTTCACTCCCCCGGATTTAATCTGTAACAAAAATTTAGTTAATTTAAAACAGTTATAACACGAAAACGGTAATAGATAGAAACTGGACGATTGAACATTTGGAATTTTTGTAGTTTACTAGTTTTAGCCTGTTGCTAAAGAATGAGTTAAGTATTTTAATTCGAGTCGAAACATATCAATTTAACTTTCTTTTTTTTTAATACAAATTTTGAATATGTATTTTAATTTCAAATTTTTGAATTTATTTTACTTGAATACCGAATATTTGTACATTATTACCAGTACTAATTGCGAGTCTATAATTACTATATATATAATACTTTAACTTCTAATTGCTGGTTAAGATGTTGCAACGTAGGAAAGGACTACCAACCTTTGGAAGCCAAATGTAACGGTTGAGAAATACTCGATAGTTATACAGTGTGACACACGGGAACCTGGTGTTTTTAAATGGCTTGTAGGTACTCAGTAAATTTTTAATATAATGTGAATTTATTTACAGCAAAATAAACGTCAAGATATGACAACTGACGTGAAGATATACCAAGTATGACGTCATTTAATAGTTATTACGAATGAACTTGAATCACTTGAAACTGGGATAATTACAGGAAGTTCCAAACAATAATTAATGTGAATTAAAGACTTGTAGCATGTAATATTGGCGCTTAAATTTAAATTTCCCAACGTAATCGTTAAAGGCCTTTTTGAGTAACAGTACTTATAAAAATGGTATAGGCCAGTGGTTCCCAAACTTTTCGGGTTGTAGGAATATTGGAATGTTTTTGCGGCGCCCCTGTAGCCGTGCCACGGAGCGCCGTGACGCACAGTTTGGGAAACGCTGGTATAAGCTATTCCAAACCTTTAAGCGGAACTTAAGTTGTCACTAGCTAACTTTTTATATATTGAAATGAGCTTTTCCTAAACAAAATGATCAAAAGCTTCAATAAATCGATAAAAGTTACTAGATTTAAAAATCTAGTTCCGCTTAAACCAAAGAAACTATAATTATGCAAAATTTTTAATTTTTAAATGAGCAATACTCAAGATCTAAAAAACAACAATTTAAGGATGTCATTTTTTTAATACTGAGGGACTTATTTATGACTCTTTTTGAGTTAAATTCCATAAAAAAAATATGTATATTTTGAGTTTGAAGTTTGATTTTTTCGGTATTTTTTTTACAAATTCAAAATGTACAGGAACATTCCAAACCTTTAGGCGGAACTTAAGGATTTTTTTTTTTTATTTTTATATCCTTTGCTGCTTTGGCAATTAGCCAGGACAATTATCATTTTTGAAAAAATTGGGACGATATTACAGCATAATTTTTTTAAAGGTCGATTCTTGGAAATGGCAAAAAAAAATAGTAAAGTAAATTTCGTAAGAGGTATTACATCCTAAAAATAGAGAATAGAAATTTGTCTGTTAATTTGAGTATGTATTTGGGGCTGTTTTACACAAAAATAACCTCCGTTTTGACCTAAGAATTTTTCAAATTAGAGCTAAAAAACTGATACTGTACTATCATAACTAAAAAACTAAAAGAATAGGAATTATTTAAATATTTTTTTCGTAAATTTAAAGTCCAAATTACATTAGAAAGAGATTTTAGTTACAATAGAACACACAAAAAAATTGGCAAAACTTTTTGAGGTCGGCATTTGACGAATCTATTACCAATTAACAATGTATATTACAAGGCTATAAGTAACCTTAAACTATAGTTTTTATTACGTATTTTCGATTACTCAAATCAACTTAAATTATTAGTACAAATAATTGCTACAAGATTGGAAACATGTTTTACATACGGGAGTCCCCGCAAAGAATTAACCATAAAAACATTTAATTACAGGATCAAGAAAATCGTGTTTCTAATTCATTAAGGTTCAGTTTAGCATAAATTGGTATAATATTAATTTCAGAAAAGGTAAATAAACGATTTTACCTTGATACGATTTACAATATCCGATCTTTTCAGAATACAATTATTTGTTAAATAATTACTTTAATACTTGCATTGACGCACTCACGCCTCGGATTCTCAAAAATCAATAGCATGGATACATTTTAAATAATAATAACAATGCATATGTTCGGTAATAACTTATCTAAACGTAATTTACTGATATAGATTACGAATAAGAAATACTGTTCTAATTTAGCAAAATTGTAATATTTCGTAACAATCTGAAATATGAGATGTCATTAGTAATGTAATATGAGTCACTGTCACTTACCGGTAACGTCAATAATGCGTTAAAAAATAAAGAGAAAACAAGAAGTGGCCATTTAATCTTGTAAAAAAGACAAACATTATTTTTTAACGCCTTAAAGGTGAAAAAATAATAACGGAAATATTTTATAGGATAACTATTGAATATGTATACTTACAATTATTTTGATCTCCAAACAAATTTGATAAAATAAGCAAGCTGTTTACACTGTTTTAATAATTTACCGTGAATTTTTTAGCACTGTCAAACCACTAAAAATATCTGGAAATTTCTCATGACGTAGAATTTAATGCGCATGTCAACTAAAATGTTATTGCCAACGTATGAATGATTCAAAGTTCATTATACAACAAAATTAAGCATAATTATCAAAAGTGTCATTAAAAAAACAAAGTACACTTTAACATCTGCTTTAAAATATTACCAAAAACTCTCAAATTTATTTAGATTAGATTGTTTTTTAATATTGTTGAATATCAGGGGTATTTCAGTTCTTTCAGGGGTTTCGTTTAGTGTGATAGTTGCAATTTATAACTAAATTGTTAATCGTTTTGTTAACTACGAAAATGGCAAAAAAGACGTATGATTTATTATTTAAATTATTGTTAATCGGTGATTCTGGAGTTGGAAAAACTTGTATTTTATTCAGATTTTCAGATGATGCTTTTACAACAACATTTATTTCAACTATAGGTACGTTTTAGCTCAATTTTATTTTTGGGTGTATTAGTAATTATATTAATTAAAAATAGTATTAAAATTAAACAATAACTCTTGTAAATTTCAAACAATAACTTAAACACAAACATTTATAGATGTTTTAACAATAATTTCTAATTCATATAATTTTTATTTAGGCATAGATTTTAAAATAAAGACAGTAGAACTACGGGGAAAGAAAATTAAGCTACAGATATGGGATACAGCAGGTCAAGAAAGATTCCACACAATCACAACATCGTACTACAGAGGTGCGATGGGTATAATGTTAGTTTATGACATAACGAATGAAAAAAGTTTTGAAAATATCGTTAAATGGTTACGAAATATTGATGAGGTAAAAATAAGCAAAAGCTAACAAAGATCATCACTGATAACATTATATCTTTTTTAGCATGCAAATGAAGATGTAGAAAAAATGATTTTGGGCAACAAAAGCGACATGGATGATAAAAGAGCAGTCAGTAAAGATAGAGGAGAAGCGGTAAGTTTAAATATATTGGTATTTCCTATCTCGGTTTAGTCATTTCCTGTCTTGATAATAAAACGTTAATTCCCCGGAAAAAATATAAAATGGGTGCAATACAGAGTGATGTACCAAAACGATTTATAAAAAGCTAATAATTATTTAGGGAATTTTTTTTTTTCGATGCTATAAACGATTTTGTCTTATCAAAATCTATTAGTCTTCCTAATTGTTGAACCTAAATCAGAAACTAAAGGAAAAAGTCCTGGTTTATTTAACTGAAAAGGAAAAAATATCCCGCTAAAAAATTTGGGACTTGAACTGGGAAATTTATCCACATCCACCGTATTCACCCAATCTCGCGCCTTACGATTTTCACCTATTTATGTCTATGGAACATACAGTCTATTCCAAACGATTAGGCGGAACTAACCGGAATTTTAATTAAGTTGTAATTAGCTATTTTTTTATATATTGAAGTTGGCTTTTCTTGAACAAAATGATCAAAAGCTACAATGAATCGGTAAAAGTAACTAGAATTGGAAATCTAGTTCCGCCTAAACCAAAGAAACAGATTTTACATTTAATTTTTTTTTATTTTTCAAATTATTAAATATTTGAAATACAATGTTTCAAATATTTCCGTATTATTTCAAATATTTCCTAGTATTTTAAATACATTTAAATTATTTGAAATACATTATTTCAAATATTTCGTAGTATTTTAAACAATTCTAGTATTGCAAAAACATTTAAATTATTTGAAATGCATTATTTCAAAAACTTTTAAAAAGTATTTCATATTTCAAATACTTTGACTGGTATTTGGTATTTGAAATACTTTTACTTAGTATTTGGCACAGCTATCGTTGAAAATCACCTGATCAGTTATTTTAAATCAAAACTAGAAAACTTCTAGAGAGGGTATCAAAAAATTAGTTCAACGTTGGGAAGCCCTAATAAATAATGTTGAAAATTAATTGTAATTATACATAATAAAAATTTCTTGATAAAAAAGTTATTTTGTACCCTAAAATAATGAATTTCTTTCCGCTCTCCCTAATATAATCGTTACGATTGTTTTTCAAGTTTTACATAATTAATGTTTTAATTTATTTTCAAAGATTGCAAGAGAACATGGTATCCGTTTCATGGAAACATCAGCCAAAGCCAACATAAATATTGAACGAGCATTCAGCGAACTTGCCGAGGCAATTCTAGATAAAACCGCTGGAAGAGAACCCGGTGAAAACATCGATAGAGTTCCACTCGAAAGAAGATTACAGTCAAATACATCTAGGTCTTGTTGTTAACATAATTAATCAATTTGTGATTCAATTTCACAGCTGTAGTTAACAGAACATAACTTAAATATTATCTTCGAGGATTATGAACGATCAATATTTTCTTTTCGTTTTACGTAGGAACTTGGTGTCAAGTAGATTGTTAATAATTTTTAACAACTTTATTTTCAAGTTACTTAAATACAAAATTTTAATAAATAATAAAAACAATGACTTTTTTATTTTATAATACAAAAAAAAAAAAATTAAACGAATCAGTTAAAAAACAAAACCTCAAATCAATTACATGAAAATGAAACCAAAATCTATACAGATGATATACGACATAGCGTTTTTTCTTTGTTATCAACAATATTAAGGCTCAGTTTTTCGTCTTCAGGTAACTATTTGACAGGTAAGGTTATCTGGAACGAAGATTATTAAAGTAAAGGTTGTCTCGTAACTTGTAGTGGTGGGGATAAATAGCGAAGCTACATGTCATCTGTCTGCTAACGGGACGTCAGCCTTTGTTTATCGTATATGTTGTATACACATGAAGTTTGAATTTTTGAAATATAAAAATATCGTTTAATTTTTTAATTTTCTATTTGTTTTAATTTCTTTTTTCTTCGAAAGGAAAGTTTCTTCGTTCTAAATAAATTTTCTTACATTCATTTTTCATGTGAAGAGAATAAGTGAAATGTTTCAATATTTTAGTTTTAGGGTGTCCCCCGTAACTACCTTAATATTCATCAAATTAAAAAAATGCTACAAATAAGATTTGTTTTCTTATAAACAACATTTATTGTATAGTTTTTTCTGTTAAGATAGTTCTGTTTATAAAGGAAATATTTTAAAATTTTTAGTAACAGTTTTAACACAAACGCCCCCTAAGAAAGAAATTTTTGAGATATCATGCCTATATTTGATCCTGGTTCTACTCTATTATACCAAATTGCGTTAAAATACGTCCAGCCGTTTTTAAAAACAAATATAACCTCCAATTTTATTAATTACTGTATTATTATAGCAATTTGTTTTTCTATTTTTATTTAAATATACCTAAAATTATATTTTGCTTTATAATCACCTTAATTTTTATATAAATCAGTATAAAATTTCCTTAGGGATTTTTTTATAATTTATTCAGTAAAACTGTTCTGAAATAAATATCATGAATATAGTCAATAAAAATATTTAAAAACATGCAACATCTATATTAATTTTGTATGCTAGTTTGAACTAAGCAGACATGTGATTGTGTATTCCCTCTCACGCTCTGATTGGTCAGAAGTTACGAGACAACCTTTAATAATCTTGATCTGGAACTTCATCTGCTGAATAAATGTCAATACCAACCAATGAATTCAATACGTCAGTCTTATTATCCGTTAGATAACTATCCAATAGATAAATTTGTACTGAAAGACGGGATAACATTTATTCAGCACAGAAAGTAT
Organism: Liopterus haemorrhoidalis; assembly: GCA_963971575.1. Classification (NCBI taxonomy): domain Eukaryota; kingdom Metazoa; phylum Arthropoda; class Insecta; order Coleoptera; family Dytiscidae; genus Liopterus; species Liopterus haemorrhoidalis. The sequence goes on from OZ020619.1 coordinate 44,276,922, forward strand.
CACATAACCTTATCTGTCAGATAGTTACCTAGAGGTTTACCTGAAGGTGAAAAGACTGGGCCTAAAGGAGTTATTTTTAACTGATTCAATATCGGATGAAAGCGATGATGTGAATTTATCATGGATTATTTGAACAGAGGACAGATTTCCAAAAAAAAGTGGATGGCAGTAAGTAACTGAGAAAAAACAGGCGTCTATCTTGGTTGTTTTGGTTAGTAATAATTCTATCAAACTACAGCAACCGCGTTTCATTAATTTAATTTATTCAGCAATTTTGTATTTTCAGGTTAAAAAATCGTATTCTTTTTTGCGATCTGGTGTTTATGATAAAACTAAAAAATACTATTAATAATTTGTTTCTGGCAGTTACGGATAATCTGTCATTCTTGGTTATCCGACATCGCGTAATTTTATTATATCGGATACTCTGTTTATTGTATCAGAATATTCGTCTTTTGATATTGTTTAGATTAATTGGAATTTTTTGAAATTTATTGTGTCGTAATTATAGTTATCAGTTATATTTTATTTTCTTGATTAAGTAACTTGAAAAGCAAGATATTTATCTGTAGTAAGCAGCGATAACCGTTTGGTGTGTTAACTATAGTGGTGTGAATTATTAACTCATTTATATTATTTTTAAAAGTGACACAGCTTATTTTAAATTCTATAAGCAGTAATATTTTTATAAATATATCTCAAAATCTGTGAACCGCAGTATATCCACAGCCAAATTTTACACTTTTAATATTATGTATGTATTAATGAAAAGGATAGTGGGAACAAAGTATAGTGTGTATAAAAAATAAGGTTAAGTTTGTCGGTACGCTATTAGTTCTTTACTACATTAACTCTTTCGCTAATAATTGTCATTACTGGGTTGGCCACTATTGAGCTCAACAGCGCTATGAAGTGATGTCAAGCGGACAAAATCTGAACTCGTGAGACGAGTAACTATTGTTTACATGTTATCTCATGTTGTTTGTATCGCGTTTAAATTTTAGTGTGCAATTTGTTTGTAATATTAATTTTTGATAGCAATTATTACTATTTTTTATATTACTTTGAGTTATAACACATATTGCTGTGTATTTGTCCATTTATGATAAAATTTGCTGTTTTTAAATGAATATTTTCAGAGGTTATAATGTTGGTGCTAGGTTATACTCACAGAGAAAATAAAATATACTTTGAACTTAAAACATTTATTTCAATACTTAATAGGTATGTTCGATTTGCACATTTGCAGTTACTGTTTACTGCCGCGTTAAAAAAATCTGTTCGTTTTGTTTCGCAGTAACTGCAAATCTGTTCGATTTGTCGTAATTTACTGCCAATTTATGACGCTACTGCGGAAAAGTTACAGCTGCTTCTTGCTGTGGATTATTTGTTACGGCTGTGTTTGTTTACCTTTTTGAGTTGGTACCATAGATAAAGAATAAATGGTTGGTACTTTGTTTTTGACTTTTTGACAGGAATATGGCTAGCATATTTGTTTTGATATTTATACTATATTCTTTGATGGCTAATGTCTTACAAATTCTTTTTTTGAATATCCTGGGACAATAGTTTCTACAAAATTTTTCAGTTTTTCTATCCTGGGGCATTTTGTAAACCTCGCAAATACAGTTCATAACTTAATCATCCGAAGACGAAAAATCTAAATCTGAATCAGATGATTCTGGATTTGATAATATTTCAAGATCCATTAAATATATCTAATATTTTTCACCCTTTCGACACTATGCTGACCAGATTTTTTTCACAGAAAAAGAGTATACTAAAAAAAGGTTACACTCCAAAAATTCAAATAATGAGCAAAAAACAGAGGTCCTCATTCAAAAATACTAGTGACGAGCAAAAAAAAAAGGTCTTCACTCCCAAAATAGAAGTGATGAGCAAAAAAAAGGTCCTCACTTCTAAACTAGAAGTAATAATAACAAGTGACCATCAAAAAAGAGTATATTCAGGGTTTTTTTTAATAAAAAGTAAGAGTATAGAAAATATTACTCAAAAAATAGTATAATACTCTTAAAAAGAGTACGTCTGGTCACCCTATTCGACACACAAGATAATTTCCGAAACAAATCGTAAAAAGATTTTTAACCTGGAAAGTTATCTGACATCTGTCTGACATTTAACATTTACGTCAGACGTACTTCTTATTCTTTACGTATAAACAAATCGAACAGAAAATTAAACTCGCTGTATGTAACCATTTTTAGTAGTAAACTGCTAACCGCAGCGTTTTGTTGCAAATCGAACATACCTAATATCTACACATTTCTCTAGAAATTTTATAGAAAGAGAACTGGTAATTTATTTTACGCAAGAAAACTGTCAAATATTTGCAAACTAATACACTTACGGAATACCCACATGAAATAACAAGGGGTTTTAATTATATTAACAATAGTTTACAAAATATTAAACGATTTTCTTGCTCTTGTGAAAAAATGAAAAATTCCCTTCACAGGGAAAATGAAAAATTCAGCGTTAAAAGCTTATTTAGAAACATTTGAACAGTAGAAATTCCTTTCGATAAATAGAAATAAAATTTTAGAATCGTTAATAAACTTTCTTCTTCACTTGTAGTTAAACATAAGTACAAATGGTGTATTTATTGACTTTAAAAGCATTTTTCTCTTTGGGATTAAAATTAAATTGCAGAACTAATAAAGAAACTTTATCATACACTATAATTTTTTTAACAAAATGCATCTAATATTGGAAGATTTTCTTCTCTGAATGGTTTCGAATAGTTTTAGTGAAAGAGTTACATTGTTGCATAGCGATAAGTAGCGTACCGACTTGAAGTTTGCCAAAAGAGATCTGATCGCGTATTTTCTCATGTATGTTTAAAAAATTATTAAGTAATATTTAGCGCTTAAGATAAAATTAATAACACTGCATACCGTTTTTTTCTTTTAGAGATATACTTAACACCATAAATATTAGTTGTAATATTTAAGTCGGTTTAAATTATATACTCGTTTTAAGACTTAAAGTTTCAGACAATTAAATCTCGAATTATGTAAATCTTGAACACTTAAGTCCGGTTTCTGAGAGCTTTACCGAGTTTAACCATTTGGTTAAACTCCCATATAACATCCCATAAGTAACCATAGCACCCATTTGGTAATAGTTAACTAAGCTTTCAGAAATCGGCCCTTAATATTTCTTTTAATATGTTGATTCGAAACTTATATTGAAGGAAAGTGTTTATTTCAAATATTTAATTTGCTAATTTGTATATTTATTTTATTAGTTTATTACTAACAGTAAACTGACACTTCCAATTGTGTGATTGTTTAGAAAAATAACTCAAAAATTGTACTCGTTTTATTCATAAGTTCTAAATCGTACAACAGACCAAAGATACGGCTGTTTTGCAGTTTGTAAGAAGGCATTTTGAAACAAAAGGGCTCGATATTTTTTTTTTGCTATTCCGTTACGAAATGTTATTTAGATTGTCAAAATGGCACCCATTTCCACACTTCATTTCCTAACTGGTTAGGAAATATTGTCAACTGACAATAACTGAAGCGCCTCTAGTAAGATTTTGAGAAACTGACGGTTGTAGGATAGTCAAGTTTGTGGTTTTCATAGCAAGTTTTTAAAAAAAAGGCTTTAAAATTGCAATAAAAAATTAAATGCAACGTGAATTGTTGTGTTTATTTTTGCAATGCAAAAGTAGGTCGTGATAGAGACCTAAGTTTTCATCGTGTTCCGAAACGTGGCAAAAAAAACGTGTTTCTGAATTTACGTGGTGGTGCACGTGTAGTTATGGATAGAAGACAAACATGGGAATATGTTCTTAGAAGTGGAAAGACAGTTAAAGACCATTTTAGAGTGTGTTCCCGTGTGTTTCAATAAATATCACATGTAGATACCATTGAACCTGTCAAAAATATCCTACCAAAGTCAGCCATGATGTAAAATGCAGTAGCGCCTCTATCGGTAGTGTCAGATGTCAATAATAAAAAATAATTTTCAATCCGTTCCTTTAAATTCGCCGGTGTGTGTATTATTTGCAAATGCAATAATTCCCTTACGTAAAAATACAGGAACTTGATTTTTAACAGTTAATTTACTACGTAGTATCTTTCTTTTGTTCGTAAGCTCGAATTGTATATCGAAATGTAAAAAGCCTTCGTACAAACTGTGTTTATATCATATTTAACCCTTCAACATCTATCACGGCTGTAAAAGCTACTTATAGCTATCCTTGATATTAAACATACCTTTCATATAATTTAAATAAAATTCATTTTTGTTCATTGCTGTGGAAAATTTGTAGTAAAAACTACTTTTTGTGTTGATATTTAAGCTTTTTTGCAAGCACAACATTAACATATATGTGAAATATAAGATGTGATTGTTTTTTTGTATATATTTCAGCAGATTGATGTAGCTTTTTTCAAAAAAAAACAAAAAAAAATAATAGATTATATATTGTTTGCTAAGACTGGTCATACAAGTCATTATATTAGGACAGAAAATTAAACTCCTGGACGAAATACTGGTTACGTAACCTGACTTACGTCATAGGGTAGGGGTGTCAATAACGTCAAATGCGTTCGACTGGTCTAACGTAAATGTGTGATGATTTTTGGTCGTAGATTAATGGTTTGGCCGATTTATCTATCTACTCTGTAAGTCGAGAAAATAAAAAAAAGGCCCACACCTTGAAGTCCAAGCATTAATTTTGAGGAGAGTAGAATTACCGTAAAAATTTACCGGTTAAGTAGAACTTAAAACTTAATTGACCCCTGTTAAAGGGCATTATATATTATAAAATAATCCTTAAACAAAAATTTTTTTTTTGAAATTTTTATTTTTTTGTTTTAAATTTAAAAAAATCCTAACTTAAGAACAATTAAATATAGGGACCTGCGGTTTGAATTTTTGTAATCTACAGGCTTTTTTCTACCTAGATAAAAAATAGGGCCCTCCTTAGTTAACGCCTTTTTGATCTGTGTAGTTGTGAAAATTTATAAATATTTCATTTTCGAAAGACCGTATCTCAAAATCTATATGAGATAGTGATCTGCGGTTGAAATTTTTGAAATTCTGAGGTCTTAAAGGGCCTTAGGACTCAGTTTGAAATAATTCCCAAACAAATTTTTTTTTGTAAAATTATAATTTTTCAATTTTTTTTTTGAAATTTTAAAAAATTCTATCTTAAAAACAATAAAATATAGAGAACTGCGGTTTGAATTTTTGAAATCCTCGTATATTGTTTAGTCAAGAAAAAAATTGGGGCCTTAATAATCCAACTTTTACAATAAATACGAATCGTCAAACAAAACCTTTGAAAATGGCCAAAAAACGAAAAAATTGTAAGGGTCTTACGATTTTTTCGGATTTTGACCATTTTCAAGGGTTTAGCTTAATCAGCCATATAAATTCAAAAAATTGGGTTTTTAAGGCCTCATTTTTTTTCTAGACTAAACAAGACACAAGGGTTTCAAAAATTGAAACCGCAGCTCTCTATCTTTTACCGTTTTCAAAATAGAATTTTTTGAAATTTTGAAAAAAAAAAAAATTAAATCAAAATTTTTCAAAAAAAATTTTTTCCCAAAATTTCTTCAAAATGTGGCCCAAGGCCATTTAGGACATCAGGATTATAAAAATTCCAACAGCAGGTCTCTATGTATTATAGTTTTTAAGATATAGTCAGGCGAAAATCAAAATTTTTGTAAAATTCTCTTATTTCAAAACGATTTAAATCAAAAATGGACACGGCTTATAAGGCTCCAATTTTTTTACAAGTTAAAAATGCAACTAGAATTCTAAAAAATCAAACCGCAAGTCTTTATCTTTTACCGTTCTCGAGATAGGATATTTTTAAATTTCAAAATTTTTACAAAAATATTTTATTTAGGATTTGTCTCAAAATGTCACCTAACGCTATCTAGGACCACAGAATTCCAAAAATGTAAATCATGGGTCTCTATTTCTTATAGTTTTTGAGATATGGACATATAAAAATAAATCACTCATGTGAATATCAATTTTTTTTTTGTAAAAGTCGTCTATTTTAAAACAATTTAAATCAAAAATGGGCATGTGTACCCTTGTATATTTTTCCCCAGTATATTTTATTTATTTATTTATTTATTTATATACATTGGGGAAACTACAGTCTGTTCCAAACGGTTAAGCGGAACTAAATTTTGCAATCTAGTTACTTTCATCGTTTAAATCGTGCTTTTCGACCGTTTTGTTTAAGCTTTGTAAATCATACTTACAATACACATTTTTTGTTAAGGTTAATATTATTTTAAATTGTTTTTCTTTATATTTTGATTTTTTGTGTCATTCTTAATACAAATTTCCCATTTATTAATTTTTTTATAATTAAAATATATTAAAAAAATAATTTAATTTTGACATAGGTCATTCGTTTCCATGGTTTCATTGTTGTAATTTTAAATTTTGACATTGCAACGTGAAAAATGAAATAACCCAAGCAAGGTCCCTTGTCGTGACAACCTAAAAGAACGAAATTCCCATTTAGTTCCGCCTAAGCGTTTGAAACAGACTGTAACGGTTGCCCACAAGTAGCCACGGAATACAATTAAATAGTGAACAATAACTTACAGAAATTATAAATTACAGATTGTGTACATTAACAAAATACATTAATTATAAAGTATCTCGTTACAATAATTTTTTTAGTTTGTTAAATGTTAAGGAAGATATATCTAAATTTTGGAAATTATTATAAGAAATCATTATTCTATTAATTGCTGAGTTCTTACAACAGTTGGTTTTAAATTGATTAGTATAAAACAAATTTTGAGATCGTGTAGACTTGTTTGGTATTAGAAAAGTAAATTCATGTACAATGACACACAGACCGTCAATCAGATTATTGAAGATTTTGAACAATAGCAGGAACCAAATTTAGTTCTTCTTTGTTCTAATGATTTTAGGTTGAAAATTTTATTATAAAAAAAATTATAAGTATAAAGAAAAAAAAAGCATTGACGCAAGTGTTCAAAATGTCCTCCATTCTCATCCAGACATTGTTGTCATTATCGAGAAATTGAAGAATACATCACCTAATCTGTAGATATTGTTACACATTCTGCTTCAATAGTGGCAATAAAGCGATAAGTTTGATTAACCATTATCTTCCAGGCATCCCTATAAATAAAAACCAAATTTCGTGAAATCTTGTGAACTCGGACTGTACTCAACACTGAAAAACACCTTTTAATTTGATTTCTATTCCCAAATTTTTGAATGTATTTAGTCCAGGAGTTCCTGATACCTTCCTAAGTTGTAAGGAGTCCAAAAAAACTCCCAATTAGGTGGTTATTAGGATGAGAAATGCAAATAGTATTTCTTCAATCGACTGTTTCGTGTTTCGGAACGAATCTAATAACTTAATTTTTTAATGACCAATTACTAAAGAACGTTTTGCATCAAATTATACCTAACTCGAATGAAACAACATTCAAAAACATGATTTTAACTTGAGTTAAAACATTTAACTCATACTTTAGTAACTGGTCATAAGTGTTTTAAAAAATTAAATTATTAAAAGCCGAAAGGCTTAAGTCATTTCAGAACAAATATAAGTGTAATATTTTAATTTTTTTGGCATATTGTAAAATATAATATGTATATCAAGCTTTCTAAATAAACTATTTACAAATTTATTTTTTATTCTAAAGGTGGCACCTCTGGGTTATCTATAAAATTATTTTCAGATAAATTTAATAGTTGGTCTATTCTTCTACAGTTTGTTCCTATTTCCAAGAATTCTCTCCTAAAAAATGTGTAAAAATGTAAAAATTTTAGAAGAGAAGCAAACTTAAATTACCTTTGGATTTTTTCATTTTCAGATGAATCCTTTATTTTGAGTTTTTCAATAAAATATTTTTTCTCAAATTTATAACTTAATTTAGGCATTGTTATTACTAAATGCCCTGTTGTTTGAGATCTTAAGGCTGTACTTTTATCAGTAACAATTTCTTCATTAAGTAATATTTGAAATATTTTACCCTTTATTGTAACTCTTACATAAAAAGGTTGTATATCCACTTCTAATAAATTCGTATCTAAAAATCTAATAAAATTATAAGGTCTCAAATGCAATTTTATAAGAACTGCTGAATAGTTGCTGATATTCGAATATAGGTAAAAGGTTCTTTATTTAGAACAGGCATGTGCAACTTTCAAAAGACAGAAGAGACTAGATAGCGATCTGAAATACATTTGTGGATCAGAACTTTTTAAGGATCTTTTATTAGTTTTTTTTTTTTTAATTACTGCACTGAAATCGTCTTTATTATTAAATTTTCTAAACTATACAAAAAAAATATAAGTTAAATATATAACATTCATAAAACCAGTGGCGAAGGGAGACCTCCGCTAGACTTGCCCTCCCATAAAAATAATATATTTTATTTAATTTTAAAAAAATTTAAAAAAAAAGATTAATCTAAGGTAAATCTTCAAAAATACATCAAATTATGTTCTATACAAATTTTTGTCCAAGGCTTGGTTTACTAGTTACGAATTTTTTAAATTTTAATAACTTCCGTTTCCGGTTTCAGATTTTAATAAAAAACAATAGGGTTCTTCCCAATTATTAGGAGAATTTTTTAGTACCAGAACGAACTCTAAGTTAAACCGTTCTCGAGTTATCGTGTATACAAACACACAGACGGACGGCACTTCGAAAATAGGTTTTTTGGATTCCCTGGCCCATGAAACGTGGTCATCAGTCAAAATCTCGACACAATACTGGCCCCTTATATATTAAGGTCGGGCAAGTAAAAACACAAGGATTTTTTTTTATAATGCATTAATATTGTTAAATAAGAACCAAATGTTTATTTAATTTTAATGGGACGGTTGAGACTTCATATTGCTCACAAGTTTGTCAATATTCGGGGAAACAACTGATGTAGCAACACGCAACGTGTTTTCTAGACGCGAATCCGTAATTCGCGTCCTTGTTTTTGATTTAATGAACTTCAACCGAGAAAATAAATGCTCACAATTGTAAATGCTTCCAAAGAGCATAAATCTCTTCCGAGCAAAAGCTGTGAATTTCGAAAATTTGTCAACTAGGAAATATTTCTTATAAAATTAGTGAAATGCCCTTTATTTTTTACTTTAATTCTGAGTTCTCCTGTATCTCAAGTAGTTCCATTTGCAGAAAAAGTGGCGCTTGTTCCACATCAACATCAAACGTTTAACCGCATTTGATCTCTGAAAACAAAGATTTACTCGCGGGCCAGATTCAATGGGATTTTGGATAGTTATCGCGGGACGTATCCAGACCGCGTGCCGTAAGTTGCACATGCCTGCTTTAGAATGACTTACTTATAAATAGCAAGATCTAGAATAATTTCTTTAGGATCATCGTAAAAAATTGTAAACCCAATTTTAGCTTGATTAACATTCAAAGGACGTCCTGTATCCGTAAATAGTTTTACAACTTTTGGTTTCTTATTTTCCTTTTTATCAAGTCCTTTCCCTTTTCTAGTCCTTAGAGCAATTTCAACACGAACTTCAGGAGCATTTTCAGATGGTTGTTTCCAAAATTCATCATCCGAAACTTCAGGCTTTGGTTCAGAAAGACGAATTCGTTGCTGTTCTCTTTTAATCTTATATTTTTCTTGCTCTGCCTTTATATTTTCAATATTTGGATCACTAAGGGCCTAAATAAACTTTTAGATTGAATGCAATACGATTGAATAACGACACTAAGTACAAATTATAAGTTTTGATATTCAGCTGTGAACGAAACAAAATACACCTTAAAATAATACCTTTAGTCTCTCCGATCTAGTGATTTCTTTATTATCCAAGTTTTGTAGTTGTGGCAGTTTTGTAATAACATAATTTCGATAACCAGGATAATCGGTACAAGGATTTCCAGTTAAATATAAGTCGACTAAGTTGTAATTACATTTCAGCGAACAAAGACTTTCGATGTCTCCGATGAAATTAAGAGTTAAATCCAACTTTTCCAACGATTCACAACGTTCGAGATTTTCAATTACTTCGATATTATTAATTGCTAGATTTAAGTATTTTAATTTTTTTAATTTATGTAGATTTTCTAAAACATAAAATGTTTTTTATGAAATGTTTATAATAAGTTGAGTAAATAATTACCAATACGGGAAATAAGATTGCTTTGTAATAACAATATTTCTAAATCTTTAGACCAGTCGTGAAGATGTTCAATTTTTTCAATATCTTCTTGGTGTAAAGATAATTCTTCTAAAGTACAAATTTGACATTCATTATGCTCAGATTTTTTACGTACTAATTCTTCAGTAACTAAAAAATATTTTTAGTTACAATATATTTATAAAAATATATAAAAACAAGACTTACTTCGGACCATTTTGACAGTAAATAAACGCTTAGTAACGAAATTGATTTAATAATATCAACCAACAGGGAGAAAAAAATTGATGTGAAGTGTGAATTTTCAACATTTCAGGGTTTCGCAGGTCTTTAGTAAGTGAATGATTATTTGTGATGCCAAAACAAATTTTATGTTAAAATATTTTTTTTTGTTAATTTTAATTCGAATGCCTAATACCATAGGTTTCTAAATCTGTGCGGTATTTTTTTTATATAGCAAGGTTCATTAAGATTTTGAAAATTGCGCCTATGGCTTCCATTGGTTGTTTTAAGTCATAAGCTCTGCCCCTCTGATTTCGTGTACAATGAAACATATGTATTAAATGCATGTTATAAGCTGTTCACTTTTGTAAGAACACACTAGATCTGGTTATTTTGGTTACTTTTATGGTGTGTTACTGACTTTAAATGTCAATTAAAAATATTCCTTACGCTGTAAAACCGACTTTAGGTTGATAAGGTTATGATCATTATAATTAAGATATCATTTTTCAATATGACATATGTCAAATGGATCAACATTTTAAAAAAGTGACATTTTTTAATACCAACATGACATACAGCTTCAAAGGTGCAAACTATTGAAAACAAAATTCCCTCTTAGTTTGTTCTTACAAAAGTGAACCGTCTATATAAATATTAAATTCAACATTTGCCAAAATATAACTAGAATTTTGAAAAAAAAATTTAAACAAAATAAAAATGCAAAAAATAAAATTGTCTCCAGATGGGAAGAGAACCCTAGCTTGCAACTTAGAAAGCGAGAGGGCTAACCATTACACTATGAAAGCGTACTGGTTTACTATGTAACATAAAGTTTTAAATATTTTACATCGTCAGCCAAAAAATGCGTTATTTTCCGAAAAAATAATCTGATCAAAAATTTCTGTTGTAATATTCCGGTTCACACCAATGTACATTACTTAGATTTTTTTCAGATTTAGTTTAAACCATCTGGGTAACAGGGTGTGGGACAATTTTTTTTTGCACAATTTTAGCAAAAATCGCTTCGAAATAATTTATTTTGCAAAAATTAAATTTTGATCATTAATCCACGTACTAAGGGCTTTCATTTGATACCCTACTCTAACCCTACTACCTTGAATTAAAAAACAAAAATTTTTTTTCGATGAGTACATATTTGTTTATATTTTTAGGGGGATATGTTTTTTAGATGTTTTAGTATTTTTCCTATGTGGGGGTCAAAGAGTTGTATAAGCATGCCAAATTTCAACTCTCTATGTTTAGTCGTTTGGCTACAATTTTTACTGAACAGACAGATAGACGACAAAATGACGGTATAAGAGTTTTTTGTTCATACCTACAAAACCCTTAAAAGGAAACACCTAGAAAAGACAGGATAAAAGGAATATGAAAAGAGAGGAATATAAGACGACTAGGCGAATTCGTACGGTTTTTGATACGTACATTTTTGCTAACGTAAATGATGAGAGATTTTAATTTAAAGTAGAACAGAAGTGCATTCCCGCCTCCAGATTTTCTGCCATCTTCTTGATCTGCAGGATGCAGTGGTGCTCAGCTCACTCTGAAATATACGGGTACTGGATCTGGCGTAATTTCCGCGTCTGTATATCGTCAGGGTTTGGGATGTAGCCGTGTGTATTAGCTCCACTAGCCTCTAGATTGACGTGGCTTAAAAGGTTACTAAAGTTTGCGGCTAGTGGTTGTTTGTCAATATCTAACAAACCCCATAATAATAATAAACGCGTCTGTACATCGTCAGGGTTTGGGATGCAGCCATATGTATTTAGCTCCACTAGTCTCTAGTATGAAGAGGCTCAAAAGGTTGCTGAAGTTTGTGATTAATGGACGCTTGTCAAGAACTGACAAACCCCATAATAATAATAAACAAAAGAGGACTCGCAACAAAGGAATTGGTACAAAAAAATTAAAACAGAAACAAAATCACTATTGGTATAGACCTAACACCATATTAGTGAACTAATTATACATGTTTTTTTAGTGCATTTTATTATATAACCAGAATAAAATATAAATGCTTTTGTTATCCATAACCAAAAGCTTGCAAACGTACAAATAACTTATACATCGGTAAATGTAGGAATATATCAGAGTAAACTCGAAATACTTTGGAAATAAACGGAGTTAATACTAATTTATACATCGGAAATAATGTTTACTTTGGAACAATACGGTCTACGGAATACAATTATTTTAATTATTATCAATACTAAAATAGTTTTAGCAGTAGTCGATTATTTATTAATATATAGTAGGTTCTATTGAAGTTCGAGTTGCGCAGTAGATGAATCTGATTAAGTTAGCAAGGATACACTTATACTGTTGTGTTACGTAACTAAACTTATCAACATCGTACAGTGGTAACTCCCACTGCGTAACATTAGACTTAAATCGTACTAGCTGTACATACGAAGCTAACTGAGAAGAAAATTATGTTTTACGATACTTGATAATTTTCAAAAGCCTGGGATATAGAGCAGATAGTTTCTTGACTATATTTTTGGGCAGACTTCTCATCTTATTTTATTAATACTTTTATAAATATTCTCAAAACTTATTGATAATAATTAAAATAATAATTTTTACACACATCCAGATCTTAAAAGAAATATTAGAATATTTCATATATAATTAATCTAATTATTAAAATATTTTTTTAACATTTTTCCTAAAGTCAGTCATTTTGAATAACTTAAATAAATATTAAAAATTCATTTTTTATAACACATTTTTTAAGATTTAGGCTTTAACTTTCAACGTCTAAGAAGGTAATGGGATCAAGGGATCATTCTGAACACAACTTGTTTACAACAGCTGTAAACATCCAAAGTTAAACAACACTACGGGCGTGTAGTACGGGCATAATAGTACGAGCGTGTTTTTTTATTCCACAGATATGTATGCGAGTTGTATACCAACACAGATAGTCGTTCTTTCGTTCCTTTTTCATTCAAACGCAAATGAAAACAAACGTTTTATATCTGCTGAGCAAATATACATACATAAGCATGAATGCGTGATACCCTCTTTATTAGTGGTTCCTCTAAGGTTTCCACTTGTGTTAAAACTCGATTTAAAAACCTTGAATAAATCTTAAAGTTATAAAAAATGCATTGTACATTTGCGAATGAATTAGCATAATTAAACCACAGCAAATTTAAATAACCCTTTGCGGTTGAAAGCCGGTACATTACATTTAAAATTCCGGTAGAGAAGACAAAACCGGTCTGTTTGCAGATCTAAAATTTACTTTTATACCCAGTTACATGTCTTAAAACTCGTGTAAAACACAAAAATACCTAAAATAAAATTTGTTTTACATCGATTTTTAGTTTTCATCTAGTTTTAAGACATTTATGTAACTGGGCATTGGCGTGAAAGATTTAAGAAAAAACTAGCAGATTTTTACGAAAATCAATTCTTGTATGTGCAATAAATCATAGAGCACCAAATTAAAATAAATAAATAAATTAAATACAGGATGCGTTCAGTTAACATACACAATGCGTTCTTAATTTACTGAACGTTAAGCGAATGTACGTTAATCGGACAGTTTACTTCCATATAAATGTATGTATTTACGATATTTCTGTACGTTTTTGTTCGTACGAACGTCAACTTGATTGCACCAATGAACATACTATAAAGGATTCCACACACCAAAGCGGCCGCGATGGCGGCCACGGTAGCGATACGACTAGCGATCAGGTCTCCTCACACTAACGCGGTGGGAGTGGCGGTAGCGGTAGCGATCAGTTAGTGAATCACGGTATATAGTTGTATGATAATATTGATTGCGAGAATACAATAGAATAATTAATTGTATGTAGAGGAAAAATAATAATCTACTTACAGTCTGTTTCAAACGGTTAGGCGGAACTAAATGGGAATTTCGTTCTTTTAGGTTGTCACGAGAAGGGACCTTGCTTGGGTTATTTCATTTTTCACGTTGGAATGTCAAAATTTAAAATTCCAACAATGAAACCATGGAAACGAATGACATATGTCAAACTTAAATTAATTTTCTTACATATTTTAATGACAAAAAATAAATAAATGGGATATTTGTATTAAGAATGACACAAAAAATCAAATTATAAAGAAAATGACATTTTAAAATGATATTAACCTTAACCAAAAAATGTTTGTTGCAAGTATGATTTACAAAGCTTAAACAAAACGGCTGAAAAGCATTATTTAAACGATGAAAGTAACTAGATTGCAAAATCTATTTCCGCCTAATCGTTTGGAACAGACTTTACTATCAACTTCCAAAACTTTTCCTATTTCGTCCCACACTTTATTTGTTTTCCTAATATTCTTGTAATCAGGATGTGCTAAGTCATACAAAATTAAATGATCCTTTACTGATCTATGATTTTTTCTGTTAAATTATCTATTTTCGACATTATTTTCTTAAATATATTCACTCTGTGGTATATAAACAATGAATATCGCGCGGCCTAACGCAACTTGTCGAGTTTGGCCGCCAGTGTTTGGTGATCGCTAGACTGAACGCTGCAGTCGGTGGCGTTCTCAGATAGCGGAACGCTTGTATGTGCGTGGTCTCATTGTATTGTATAGGTTGCGTTAGGCCGCTGCATTATCGCCACCGCGGCCGCTTTGGTGTGTGGAATCCTTAAGAGTAATTTACAGACGTATTAAAATATGAAAACGGAAGTGGAGAAACTTTGATATCGAAACCACTAAAACTTCAAACAATGGCCGAAATTTTGAGCAAGGTTGAAGATATTGTATCAGGTTGATGCAACAGTCCGTTTTTAGCGCTAGATGGCATAGCAATGCATAACCGAAATGGTATTGACTTCACACGTGTTAAGTTTTGAGGTGATAGAAAAAATTTCAGTGAGTACATCGGAAGAAAAAATGTTATTTGATTGTTCTGTTAAGCATTAAAAATGGCAGCCAACAAGCATTTTCGACCTATGCTTTTTTATTTCCAAAAAGACAAGATTGCTTCGCAGACGCAAAAAAGATTTGTGCTGTGTACGGTGATGTTACCGTTGACGATTGCACGTGCCGTAAAATTTCGGTAAAACAATAATCTTAGTGAAGTACCACGTTCTGGACGGCCGGCTAAGACTGATGACGAAATATTAGCGGTAATTGAAAGTGATCGCCATAGAACAACTGGAGAGATAGGAGAAAATCTTGGAATCAATCAGTAACAATTAATTTTTCGAATATTTTAATTATTTAATGTTTATTGTCAATATTATTTACGAATAGAGTTTAAATTTGTTTCGAAATAGCGTCAAAAGTAAAGTTCCTATTGCAGCGTGTGTAAATGCCTTGCAATTTTTTTTAAAACGCGCAGATTTTCTGTTCGTAGTACTCAAAACTGCGCGCTACTTTTCAGCTGAGTGTGAACGCATGCGTAATTTTTCTAGCTTCAACTTCGTAGCAAAAATAGTCATGTGTACACTTAAGAATTCCAACCGCAAATGGTTCAAATAATTAGGTAAAATAGATACATAATTGTATAAGCTGTTCACTTTTGTAAGAACACACTAGATCTGGTTATTTTGGTTACTTTTATGGTGTGTTACTGACTTTAAATGTCAATTAAAAATATTCGTTACGCTGTAAAACCGACTTTAGGTTGATAAGGTTATGATCATTATAATTAAGATATCATTTTTCATTATGACATATGTCAAATGGATCGACATTTAAAAAAAGTGACATTTTTCAATACCAACATGACATACAGCTTCAAAGGTGCAAACTATTGAAAACAAAATTCCCTCTTAGTTTGTTCTTACAAAAGTGAACTGCTTATATATACTGAGACAGTTTTTCTAATTCCATAATTTAGTAAAACAATTACTATTTAAATAAAACTTTGAAAACAATTTTGAATATATATTTGAACAAATTTATTTTTGTTTAAATTTAAATAACAATTGTTTCAGCTTTAAAAACAACAAATCTTTAACAACAAATCCCAATAAAATAAATAAAAGTTTTTATACAAATAAAAGATACAATATTTCTTTTAAAAATAATTAAAACATTTAAAATCGTTCAACATTAGTATCATACCTTTTCTTCATATCTTTTATAACTACTATACAACATTTAAAAAATATCATTAATGCTTATAATATGTAGTACTCTTAATAAGTACATATACTTGTTACATGAATTATATCTGAATAGTTTTATACATCTAAAAAATTAGCACAAGCACTAAATAGTTTAAATCTCACTCACTTTTGTTACTCTAAAAAATGGAGGACAGGTGGGAATAACTCGTAAATGAAAAGCGATAAAAAAGAATACAGTTTTAACTCCTGAAATAGTTATATTACCATATTTTAGTCGAGTTTTGGTGAAAATTACGAAGCATCAACGTGGATTGAACCTTATTATTAAACTCAGTTTTTACTGCTGAGCACCAGAAGATTGTCAATCCCCCTCCATAAAATTTCTTGGTATCCACGTTGACCCTCATCTTCTTTGGGATCAACACGTGAATATACTTAGCCGCAAACTACGCTCAACTGTGTATCTAATAAGGAATCTGAAGCAAGAAGTCAGCTCAGATGTTGTATTAAATGCCTATATCTCCCTCTTTCTGTCCCACCTAACCTATGGGTTAATAATCTGGGGACATTCACCTGCAGCAAACAGAATTTTTGCATTACAACCAAAAGTTGCAAGAATAATTGCCGGTACTCCTTTCAGAGCCGATTGTCGAGATCTTTTTGTGAAACTCAAAATAATGACTTTGCCTTCGTTATATATTTATCATTGTTTATTGTTTATATGCAAAAATTTAACCAATTACAGTACATTGGGTGAGACACATAATCACAACACTCGCAGTAAAAATTATATCCGCAGTAAATTTTTGCGTCTAAATAAATCCAGAAATTGCTCAAATTATTTTGCTGTTAAATTATACAATCTCTTGCCTAGGTATCTGTACAATACCACTAGACAAATTCAAATTTAAACTTAAGAACATACTAACAAGTAATCCAATATATGTCATTGATGAATTTGAAATTGTCAATTTTGATTAAATTTTGTAACTTTGTATTTTTAATATTGAATTTGACTGACTAAAAACATTTTTTGTAATTGTAATTTGGTCAATAAAAATATTATTATAATTATATTTTCTATTATACGTTATTCAGTTCTATTAAAAAAGTATAGTAAACAATTTAAAAAAAATCGTTTCCAATTCGATTCTATATAAACAGGGACAAAGGTCTTGTTTTTAACCAAAACAGACTAAAATACAACAATAAAACTATATTACACAATGATATGTTATATGTGCCTTCATAAATGATTTTTACGTATATACATAAAAATAGCAAAATGCAAAATATCTGATTTTTTTAAATTTGAGCAAGAGTAGAGGTAGTAAAAATTTTTAAATTTGAGAGTTTGAAAATAGTCTAAAAAAGGAACTAAAACAATAAAATAATAGCAAATTGTATGGCTAACTAATGGTATTATTCTGAACACAAGTGTAACAACGCTGTAATCTTCCAAGATTGAATGCTGTATTGAAATCCTTCCAATTAACATCTGTCGCTGTAAGTTAACGTTATCACTAACACGGGTCTATTCTCTTAAAAAGTTAAAAATTAACATCAAGGTCGAAATTTAAAAAAATTTAACCATGCTTTACATTATTTTGTTATTCTGTAACTCTATGGCGTTAAAATTTTAACCTCGATGTGGTTAATTCAGTAGGTTATATTTGGAATTTTAACTCCAGCCAAATACATGGTGTTAACTTTTAACCAGCTTTAATTCTAACCTCTAAACGTCAAATAGCAAGAAAAAATCTAATTTTAACCACAAAATGTACAGAATAGACCTGACAGTGAGTTTATTTATATCGATTTTAAATTAACAGCTAGCTGTTATGACTGGGTTCAGAATAACATAAATTCTTTTCATCGATTAGACAAAAATTTTTCTTTGTAGTAATCACGGCAAAATAAACGATATTTTTAAAATAATTTATCGTCTATTAATCTAAGAGCTTTAAAAACAAATATGTTAAAATATTTTTTTGTTAATTTTAATTCGAATACCTAATACCATTATTTAGGTTTCTAAATATGTGCAGTATTTTTTTACATAGCAAGGTTCATTAAGATTTTGAAAATTGCGCCTATGGCTTCCATTGGATGTAATAAGGGGCTCCGCCCCTCTGGTTTCGTGTATATGACACATAGAATGAAAACATAATTCCAACTGATTATTAACTTGACGCTCTTAAAAATTAAATGCAACATTTGCTAAAATATAACTAGAATTTTGACAAAATAATTTAAAGAAAATAAAAATTGAAAAAAAAATAAATAAAATTGTTTTTCTGGCCGGGAGTGAACCATAGAATTCTGGGTAACTAGCGAGCATGGTAGCCATTAGACCATTAGTTTAGTGGGTTACATAACTATAACTTTTGTAATTAGCTGACCACTGAAATTCTGATATGAGACAGTCAATGGCATACTTAAAAAGTTCGGTTAGTGTCTCTCATAGGTCAATTGCGTCTGACGGAGAATTATTCGACAGTACTTTCGTGGCTATTCTTGCCATCATGAATTGCTAAAACTTCTGCTAATCAATGAAAAGTAACTTAAAAGAATTATCAATCACAACATCATTATTATTAATACATAATTTTTATGTTCAAAAGTTTCTTATTAACATTTAAAAAAGTATTAAAAATAGCTGAATTATATTAAAAAATAGCAAAAAACCTCAGCTTTCTAGCACACAAAAATAAAACTAAATGACTAGATGATTTTCTACCTATATTAAATAAGTGAGTGAGACTCAACTGTATATATATTTTAACTCATAGTGCAAAAAGACCAGAATCTCCATCTTTAGTATTTCGTGTATTTTGAGGCGCTGTGTTAGTCGTACTAATATTCGGTAATGCTTCAGCGGCTGCTGCTCGTTCCGCAAGAAATCTTTCAAACTCGGAACTTGTTATCGATTCTTCGGGTTGATCACCTCCAGGCTAACAAAACATTATTATTTTTTATCGATGAATATTAAATAGACATCGTTACAAAAATTGTAAGTGTCTATTTAATAAAATATTTATATTATTTGTGTTATTTTACAATGCTTGCAATATTTTACAATTAATTACACAAGCGATTTTATACTTACATTTTGTTACATGCAAGGCGGTTTTCTGACTCATTAAACTAACAGTATAAAAGAATCAAGAAAAAGCAAAAATGCGTGCTTTTTTTACAAATATACAGGGTGAATATGAATAGTTGTGTAACCTATTAACTACTGTACTAAACATGCTTCAGGTCTTCGTGAAAAATAGTCTAAAGCTGCATTTATTTTAAAAATTAGTAGACTGTGTCAGTGGCAGCTGGTCTATATGTGCTGCAGAGCTGCCAATAAATATAGTAAAAATATATTTTTTAAATTATTATTTTTATTGCATAATATTTAAAAGACTAGCAGACCCGTTGCCAACAATGTTGGCAAACTGATATCGAATAAAAATCAATATAAGCAGGAATCAATTATTAAAATTTGCATGATTCTGCGTACAATAACAAAACAAAAACGTTTCTTGATTATACCTACAAAATCCTAAAAAGAAAGTCAGTGTCTGTCGATTAAAAATTAGTATCGAGTCGGATACGGCTCGCGGGTCATATGTTGGACATCAATGTTATAGCTGTTTCTGATTATACAAGGAAATCCTAAACAGCAGCTCAATGCGTGTCGTTTAAAAATTAGTATCGGGCCGGACACGGCCCGCGGGCCATATGTTGGACATCAGTGTTATAGCTGTTTCTGACTGTTATACCTAGGAAAGCCTAAAAAGCAGGCCATATGTTGGACATGAATGGTATAGCTATTTCTGATTATACCTAGGAAATCCTAAAAAGCCGTTTAATGCGTGTCGTTAAAAAATTAGTATTGGGCCGGATACGGCCCGAGGGCATAACATCAATTGACACAAAATTCTTTGATTAAGCCAAGGTACTGACTGCAGAGCTCTGGTCTCGGTAACCGAGCTGCTGTCGGAGTACGTCGTTCCCCATCACTCAGTTTGTGACCCACTTACCACATTACCGCAAGACCCGCTATATATATATAATTTTTGGATTTATATGTATATCGACTAGTTGTATTCTGGAAAACGCATTGTACCTGTAGCGCAATGAAAAACAGCACGTAGCTTTACAGTGGGTTAGATAATTATTGCACCTTCTATTCTCTCCGTTTCTCTTTAATAATTTGCTGACGAACTACGCAGTTCTGTGCTCAGAAATATATTCTTTCGTTAGTATTCGGCTGTGGTGTGTTCGTAAATCTTCCGAACGAAAGCTCCAATGAATGACTTTTGAGCTGCAAGATCATGCAGATCAAATTGTCACGTGTCGTTAATAGTAGAACATTTCTTGTGCTCAGCGCTGATATTTCGTTCTGATATTTTTATGATTATTTTAGTGAATGAGTTTAATATGTAAAAATTTAACGTTTAGTAGATAAATATGGATGTGATTTTTAATTTAAATAAGGAACGTCTTAAAACAGAACTTTCTGTAATATATTCAAATAGTGAATGCAGAAAAATAAGTAGCGCTGTGTTTTTTTAAAATTTATAATTTTAAATACTTCGGGCGAATCGATGGCGGAGACAATGAAATTGTTACATATTCTTGTAACAACACCCATGGTTACTGATGAAGCTGAACGTTATTTTTCTACTCTAAAACGGATAAAAACTTTTCTCAGAAACTCGGTGTGAAGAACGTCTAACGGTCATTTCAGCGCTGTCAATAGAAAAAACTTTCATATCAACAATACCGAACTTTACCGATAAAGTTATAGATAAATTTGCTGCTAAGAAAGACCGGCGTATTGCATTAATATTCAAGAAATTGCATGGTAACAACATAAGCATATAATTTTTACCCTTATTATTATTATTTTCTTCCTTGAAGAACGTCCAAACACATTTGTCACGAGCCGCCACTGGACTGTACGCTATGCGTTGTAAATAAATTTAGTCTCATTAATACAGCGCACTAACTATAAATTTTGGAAAACTGTTTCTCCACAACCGCTATAAAATTTACCAATTCTAAAATACTTAAGCATTTTGCGTGTATTTCATTCCTTCACTAATGAAGGAATAATTATTCCTTCGTTGTCAGATATTATTGTTCACTATAAGGTATGCATTCCTCCGCGCTGAAAAGTAGTGCAGACGGTATCTATGGCGTATGAATCATCATCATTATTGGCGGGAAATGATGACGATTAATAATTAAGCACAAAGTACGTAAGCGTTCATATTTAGTAGCCGATACAAAAAGCAAATTTTTTAATTTTATATAGTGTACAACCAGAGTTTTTATTGTTTTTAATTTGTTAAGACAGGAAAAGCAAATATGTAGTTTAGTATATACATATTTAAAAGCATGAAAGTATTATTATACTAACTACGATGTTATAAAATCATATGCGTAATCTACAAACTAAGTCATGCAATTTAGCAAATGATATAAAAACAAAAAAACTCCAACTTACAGTACTTTCCAACCAAGCAGCCATTTCATCAAAGTCTCGGTCCTGTATCGTCTGAGACATCGGTAACACAATAAAACTTATACACGTAAAATAAAAACTAGTAAAATGACTTACCGGTTTTGGATGACCTTGTGTTACAGAACTGAGTCCACCGGATATTTGATTTGGTTCTAAGTTATCTTTGTAGGTACTACCACTGCAAAACAAATAATTAAAAGTTGTAAAAAAATTGTTTTGTTTTTTTACCCCTTTTTGGAATTTTCATAAGTTGCATTCCTCGATTGAGCAAACATATCAAACTCATCATCCTTTTCTATCGGTCCATTTCTTGCACTAACTGTACCCAGTGTTGCCAACTGCGCAGAGGCACTAACACCTGTCATACCTTATAAAAAAAAACACTGCTATAGTTTGATATTTTTCAATTGAACCATGATAACTGACTATGTGAATAGGGGAAACTTATTAAGATCGCAGCGCCATATGCGGCAAAGCTGGAACACTCGAAAGTGACATTAAACTGTTACTCGTGTATTTGTTTACATGGTGAAAATGAACACGAGTTTTATTTTTCCTGTTTTCCGAGCTTTTTTTTTAATTTAAAGGTAATCTACGATTTATAAGATATGTAATAATATACTATTCTAAAGAAATTTCAAGGAAATTTTTAGTTTTTCATTGTATTTTTAATTCTTTTTGACTGTTTGTCAATATAATAACAAAAATATGGTAAATATATTAGTAAAAATTAATATCTCTGCCTGAAAAAGTAGAAGGGCCTTTTAATATATATCAACTCATGATTTAGGCAAATTTTGGGTGGGATAAATGCTTTTTTTCAGTCTTTTCTTGGACGTAAAAAATCACTTTCCATAAAATTCAACGAGCAAACATGCATGCATGGGCTTGGATTTTTGCCCATTTTTAGTTTTTGGGTCCATAAAAATCTACGATCCACTTTCTCTTTGCCTCCAAACGTCGTTTCAATTGATATTTTTTTCGATTTAGGTAATTTATGGAATGTTTAAGAGGGATTCTTCCTTATTCACGATTTACATTGCGGCATACAACAAAATTGATTGTTTTTTCTCCATGATTCACAAAAATAAAACACAAACAACAAAAAAACACGTATTTCTCCATTGAGCATAACAAAACAATATCACTTTCGTATCTTCCGCAAATTGCCACCAGATGTCAGGGCGCTTAGGAAATTTCCCCTATAAAACATGTGCAACGCATGTTTTGTACAAAATAACAATTCGAAAATTATCTACGACGCTCTCGTTTAGTTGTATTTTACTTTCTTATGTGTATTGTTAATATCGTATGTCGGTGATTCAGACAAAATTATTTGAAATATTTCAATTTTGGCAAACTTGTGAATACGTATAGCATATTTCTTTGATTTAAGCAGAACTAGATTTCGACAACTAGTAACTTTAAACGTTTAAATTAGGCTTCTGATAACTTTGTTTAGCAAGAGCGAACTTCAATTGTTAAAAAATGAACTTGTGATATCTTACAAAAATAAAAATTCCATTTAGTTCTGCTTGAAAGTTTGGAACAAAAACAAAATGATTAAAAGCCTAATTTAATCGATAAAAATGACTGGTTTTCAAAACCTAGTTTGATCGTTATTTTGTCACACTTACTCATTTTAGCGAGTTGATCGGGTAGTGTGTCATCTGCCCCAAGATCGATCAAAGAATCATCCGTTTTGTCTTTCGGAGCTGGTCCTAAGGCTCTAGCTAAAACAGCTGTGGCAGACTGTTGACCGCTACCAGCTTCTCGATTCTTTTCCCATCTTCCATAACGGAGGAATAGATTATTCAAATCGTCATTAATTCGTAGAAGTTCAGCTGTGATTTCATCACTAGAGAGTTGTTCAATTAGTTCTACCAACCGATGCTGCATTTGATGACAAGTATCGTTTAATTCCTGAATAAAATACAGAACTATAGAAATTTATTATAGAACTAATACATTTATTTAAATATTTGTTACGACAAAATCTGTTGGGGAGAGGAAAGCCTTTCAAAAGCATAATGAAAATTAAAACTTACTTGTAATAATTCAAGATCTCCCGGTTGTTCTTTTCCGGGAGTAACTTCACTCAGCATCTCTCCGAGAACAGCCATATTACCCTGAACAACATCAAGCTCAGATTGCAGCTTGGCTCGTTGTTCGGCACTCATTGTTCCGGCTGTGACCACAGCTCGAGGGGATAAATGTGGAGCTGTAGTCGGTTCAACACCCAACGGAATATCTACTTCGTCTGATGTAACACTCTACGATAAAAAAAATATATATTATTAAATAAGTTCTAGTAAATAATTCCATATTTATTAGACCTAAAAAAATGAAATATATGTGAAGTATGAATTTTCACATAATTCAGGGTTTTGTAGGTATATGCTATTTACTTTTGTAAGGACAAACCAGATATAGTTATTTTGGTTACTTTTATAGTGTATTACTGACTTTAAATGTCAATTAAAAATATTCCTTACTCTGTAAAACCGACTTTAGATTTATTGGTTATGATCATTATTAAGAAAGTGCCAAGAAATTGTGGGTACATATTAAAAAACACAATTTATTTATTTTTTTTGATAAAATACACCAAGATTTTCCATCTATAGACTTTTTTTTTGTACCTTAATCTACGTCTTAAGAGTTTTCTTTTGATTCCACACAATAAATTTTTAAAAAAATAATAATTTTTTTAAACGACAAAAAAAAGAAGATATTTATCAACTAATCTGATCAAAAAATCCCCTATGGGAAAAAGGATGGGGGGCAAAAGTTATAAAATATGGAAAAAATATGAGCCTGAAAAAAGATAATGTCTTTGACAACACTAAAACAGTGTTGGAAAAGTGATTTTTTAAATAACTGGTTTATTTTTAACAATTAAAAAATTGATGTGAAGTGTGAATTTTCACACATTTCAGGGTTTCGCAGGTATTTAGTAAGCGAATGATAATTATTTGGGATGCCAAAACAAATTTTATGTTATTTTTTTTTTATAATATGTTTATTGTTATATATAATTTAAAATATGTGCAGTATTTTTTTTTTTTGTATAGCATGGTTCATTAAGATTTTGAAATTGCTCCTATGGCTTCCATTGGTTGTTTAAGTCATAAGTTCCGCCCCTCTGATTTTGTATACATTGAAACAGAATTAAATTATAATTTCCACTTCCCACTGGTTATTAAATTTACGCTTTTAAAAATTAAATAAAACATTTGCCAATATATAACTAGAATTTTGACAAAATAATTGAAACAAAATAAAAATGAAAAAAAAAAACAGATAAAATGCCTTACCACTACACCATGAAGGCATACTGGTTTACTGTCTTACGTAACATTTTAAAAATTTACGTCAATCAAAAAACACAAAAAGTGCGTTATTTTCCGAAAACATAATCTAATCAAAAAATCCTGTTGTACTATTCCGGTTCACAGAAATGTACATTACTTAGAATTTTTTCAGATTTTTAGTTTAAACCATCTGGGCTTTTTGCCAATTTTGACAAAAATCGCGTTAAAATAATTTATTTTGCAAAAATACTAAGGGTTTTACACGTACTAAGGGCTTTCATTTGATACCGTACTCAGAATTTAAAAAAAAAATTTTTTTTTCGATGAGCACATATTTGTTTATATTTTTGAGATGTTTTAATATCTTTCCTATGTGCGGGTCAAAGAGTTTTATAAGCATGCCAAATTTCAACTTTCTAGGTTTGGCCGTTTGGCTACAATTTTTCCGAACAGACAGACAGACAGACGACAAAATGACGGTATAAGAGTTTTTTGGTCATACCTACAAAACCCTAAAAACACATCTTCGCGAAGTAGAAGTTTTTTATTTACTTTTAAAATAAATGATTCAGTTATAAGAATACCTTTGTTGGGTTTTTCGTAATTGTTGATATTGCTAATATTGTTTAAAAACACAGGAAATTTACACTAATTAAAAAATACCTAGACAAATAACAATACACAACTAATCTTTAATTGATTTGTAACTGATAAACATTCTTACTCAGACTGATAAGTAAAAATATATTTACTTTTTAAACAATTAAGATATTATTAATGGGTAGAAACACAAAAAAATACATTTTAATATTTTTAAACTTTGGAAACGTTAAAAACTATTACAAAATGAGTCATTGCCGGTAAAAATAGTTAACCTTCAACTGCGCGTATTGAAAATTGTATCACTGAATCAAATCAAAACAGATTATTTAACAAAACAAAAGAAAATTTATGTTCAACACTTTCTATGACGGCAACGAAAACTACGGTTTTCGGTACGATGATTATTGTCTGACGATATAATAGTCTTTCTAATACACTTAATTTGAATATTTTTACACCGCTGTAACGTTAAGGAACTGACCAGATTATGCGTGGTATACGATAGGGTTTGAGGCAATAACATCGCAATAAAATTTAATATACCTTGTTTAGAATAGCTAGGTAAGTAATCAAATAGTTAAGTATGTGAGAGTCAAAAATGACGGATTTAGTGAGACCCTTCGCCTTTTCCGGGAGCAATATCGGGATGAAATATGTAGTATACACTTGTATGCTACATTTTAAGTTACTTTCAGACACAAAAATTTGCAAATAATTTTAGACTAATAACCTAATAGACTAATAGGCCTTGAATAATATATAAATAAAAAAAATCCCTAGGTTAGTTTTGACTAACTCAAGTCGGTTTTTTGACTATATTCAAAAACGGGAAGCATGTGGAGAAATTTGTAAGATCTAAAGTATCATTCACAGCTCATGTTTTAATAGATAGTACGGAATTCATAATGTTAATGTTAACGCATAACAATGTTAGTTCTACACAAATCCGTATAAGTATTCATAGCTCCAATTTAGTGGATAAGCGTAAGAAAATATTTAACGCATAATGTTAGAAGTTTGTATACCTTAAACTTCCAACATTAACATTAACATTAAAACATTGACAACTGTCAAAATGAAGGAATATATTATACTTGAAATTCGAATAAGACTTGTGGATGCAGCTTGTGACATAATTATTAGTAAAAATGTTGAAACTAATATTGAAAAATAGATGTGAAGTGAGAATTTTTACATATTTCAGGATTTCGCAGGTATACACAGTGATACATTTCAAAATAGACGAATATATTATACAGGAAATTCTAAAAAGACTTGTGGCTGCAGTTTATGATGTACTAATTAATAAATGTGTTGAATCTAATAAAAAATTGATGTGAAGTGTGAATTTTCACATATTTTAGTGTTTTTCAGGTATCTAGTACCCAAGTTAAAGCAGCTATATATGTGGAACATTATTTTTTTTTGCGGTAATCAAGTCAAAATGAACAATATTTTGAAAATAATGTACCGTTTGTTATTCTATGTACTAAGAGTTTCTCTTTAAAATACTATATGAACTTTTAAAATAAAATATGTATTTTTTCAACAATAAAAAAATTAATCTGACAAAAATTCCTTTTGAACTATTTTGGTTTCCATCAATGTACATTATTGAGATTTTATTCAGATTTTTAGACCAACACTTCTGGGAAACAGGGTGGAAACAAAAGTTAACTTTTTTTTGTGAAATCAAAAAGTTAGGTTAGAGTGAGTAGCTTCAGAAACATTATAGTTATTTTATTTAATAATTAACTTAATAAATATTATTTTGGTTCTTTTTAGAAGTACATTAATAAAAAAACAATACATATATTTAATAACAAGATATTTTTATTATAAATTGTTTAGTAATTTCTATTGCGTGTAGATGGCAGCTAGATCGATTTATCTATTAAAACATGAGCTATGAATGGTACTAAAGTGTTGTGCTTAGCCACTAACATTATCCATTAACATTATGCACTATGAATTACGCGTTGTCTATTAAAACATGAGCTATGAATGAGGCTTAAGGCTCAAAATACATGGACATACATATTTTGAGTTAAAAAAATATCAGAAAAAATCGCTTACCCTCATTTCGATTTTTGACTGTTTTCGAGGGTTCTGTGTGGTACCCTATAAAAAAAATTATAACTCGATATATTTAAGGCCCATTTTTTTTACATCAAGCAAAACATGAGAATTAACAGTATCTTTTATAGTTTTAATGATTTATTGAAAATTTCAAAATTTTCGAAAAAATCCATATTTTTCCAAAACTATTTATTTTGGATTTGTTTCAAGGATTCTAGTAATTAAAAAATTCCTCTTGTTAATCTAGTAATTTACAACCACAAGTCTCTATCTACTTTAGTTTTTAAGATATAGACATTGGAAGAAGACATTTTTAGTAATTTTGGCACATCTTCAAAATGATCTTAACTCAAAAGGCCTGTAACAAGAAGGGCCCCAATTGATTTCCCTAGTAAAAAAAAAACTACTGGGATTCCAAAAATTCCCATCTCAGATCGCTATCTCTCACTGTTTTTGAGTTATGAATTTTTGAAAATATCAATTTTTCAACACGGTCTAGAATAAATCTTTATACAGGTTGGGTAATATTTTTGGAGCACAGCAGCGATGGCTATGTGCGCCTGCACAGCCTATCTAAATGATTAGAGTATATATTAAAAAGAATAAATTAAACAAGAAATAAATAAATAAAATCTTATACGCATCAATAAAAGAATCTTTGCACGGACAAAATCAAATAAAGATAAAAGCCTGTTCAAAAAAATTACCCCAGGTCAATGCTATTAGCATGCGAATAGCGCATCCTTAATCATCCTAGATTATATGGCTTTACATAACCAAACAAAATGTCATCGCGCCGATTACAACAAATCTCGCTCAAAATTACAAAAACGAACAATAAATATGATCAATTTAGGTAATTAGGTTAAGTTAAGTTAGTTAAAATCTACGATAGCAGAATTATAAAAACGATAATAGATAATAAACATTTTACGAAGCAATCGTAGTTGGTTTAAAGACACACAGATGTCGGACTATTCGTAAGCCACTAATTTCCAAAAGTAAACGCTACGTAGAACGTTAAAACAATGTATAAAAACATATGCACAACGTAGAGTCAATAGTGTATTAATTTAAAGAGTTCAGAATGCTGCTTTAACGTTTTACAAATATGATACAAGGAAATTAAATTTCTAAATTAATTATAATATATATAAATACAATCATATCTAATAAATCAGAAATTTTCATAACAAAAAAAAATAGAAATTGTACTTACCCTTTCCGGTGTAAAAATAGGTGCCATAGAATCCAGATCCGTAGCTGGAAACTCAATTCCTTTAGCCAATAAATCCTGGTACACATGAACTACACCGCTTAACTCAGGTTGATGTCTAAAAGCATCTGCCCACGCTTGAATAAGACTTAACACTTTTTCCTGCACAACCGTTGGTGGATCATTCTTCGGTCCAATTAATTTAACCTAGATAATTATCCAATAGAAATTAACAACTTTCTCAATAAACTTTGGGGATTTATTAGAAACTTTTAAAATGTTTTTAATGTTTTAACTGTGATTTTAACAACTCTAACTGTTTATCTGCATTCTAAACATAATAATTAAACTAGTTATTTAAGATGCAGTTCAAAATTATATTAAGTACAATGTTGCAACATTTAATATAAATAAGTGTTTTTAATGACTCTTTGTAACGGTTTGAAGGTCATATGATAATTGTTTGTGCAAAAAGGGCTTTTCAGTGCAGTAAACATGGATTGATGACGTCAGGGGAAACCAAACTTCCCATGTGTGAGTTGTACGTGCCTGCCTATTCAGATGTTTGGATTAACAAATTAAAAATTAAAATTAAAATGGTAAATGTAAAAAAAAAAAAACGTAGATGCTTAGGATCACACAGTTAGGGTGACCATTCGTCCCGCTTTTTGCGGGACTGTCCCGCATTTTGATTGGATGTCCCGCTTTAAGACACGTCCCGCAAAAGTCCCGTATTATAACTTTTGATTTCTTGACTTGTATTTGAGGAGATGAGGACTTTTTTTTTGCTCTTTACTTGGATTTGGGAGGTGAGGACCTTTTTTTTTGTTCTTCACTTATATTTAGAAAGTGACGACCTTTTTTTTTTGCTTTGTCCCGCATTGCCTTCTTAAGAAAATGGTCACCCTACACACAGTAGAAGTGCAAAATATGTGAGAAAAAGAGTAATATAGGCCAGTGTTTCTCTACTGGAGGTCCGCAGACCACTGGTAATCCTTAGCAAATTTTTAGTGGTCCGCAAAAGGATTATAAATGATTATTTTTGAGATTTTTTGTTAAGTTTTACCGATCGTCAACATATACCATGACTTCAAAAAGAAATTACATAAGAGTTGGCTGTCGAAAAATAAAACAATGTCAATTGCAAGCTATATATAACAATAAAAACTTTAAAAAAAAATCTATTGAATTTTCAATAGAAACTTATGACAACAACAGTGATGACAGTTAAAGCTTGCAGTACACATTATTTTATTTTTCCACAGCCAACCCTTATGTAATTTCTTTTTGAACGTGGTATAAGAGGTTTTGTGATCATACCGATTTTGGTATTTCGAGATTTCGATAGATCTCCACGAATTGAGGTCCCTACATAACGTTTTGACTATTTTTAGCACGATGTCTGTCGGTCTGTCTGTCTGTGTGTCTGTCTGTCGGTCCGTGTACACGTGCAGAGCAAATTCGGCTAAAATGATTTTTATGAAACTTCATATTTAAGCTTTTGAGATCAATGGCATGAGTTGATCAACTTTTGGTAAAAATCGGTTAACTAGAAATGGGAGTTTACTCGTGTCGATTTTAAGTTTTTTGCGAATATTTCACAACAGAGAATTCCGAAAAAAATTATTTAACAAAAGTTGCTATAAAAGCAATAACTAACTACTTTTATTGATAAACATTTTTTGATTAAAAAAAATTTAAATAATCAGAAGCCTCACTTAAACGGTAAAAGTTACTAGAATTTCAAGTTCTTAATGTCACTTAATAATAAATGAAACATTTATTTTTGTAAGTTGTCATGAGCTCACTTTTTAACGATTGAAGTGAGATTTTGCTAAACAAAATGATCAAAAGCCTCATTTAAAAGTTACTAGTTTTCAAAATCCAGTTCGACTTAAATCAAAGAAAGACTATAAGCAAGCATTATTTTCAAGACGAAACTCCCGTTTAGTTCCGCTTAACCAAAGAAATAAACTAAAGTTGTTCTGACATTTCAGCTTTCATTAAATATGTTTATTGTCATTAAATTGTACTTTATATCATACATTTGCAGGGGCGCACACAGATTTTTGGCTTGGGGGGGCCCAATTATACATAATTTTTATAAACACAGAGCAAAATTTCAATTTCAAGTGAAGAGCAAAAAAAAGATCCTCCTTTCTAAATTTTAAGTGAAGAGCAAAAAAAAAAAAAGGTCCTCACTTCTAAATTTTAAGTGACTAGCACAAAAAAAAGACCTCACTTCTCACAGTACGGGGGGGGGTCCGGACCCCTTGGACCCCCCCCCCCCTTGTGTGCGCCCCTGTACATTTGTATATATAAATATAATACAAACAAAATCAAAATTTGACACTGCCGAAGGGACACATTTTTATTTTAAAAACCATGGCAACGATGCAACATTGTGATATTATTGCACGACTATAACATAAATAGATTATATTTCACTATTATAAATGACTTATTTCCGTTTGATACAATCTAAATGATTCCTATATTAGAAATTAAAATAATTCACGCAATAGAGGATTAGTAATAGATAACCGAAAATAAATGCCACTCCTCAAAGCTAAATTTCTTTAAAGAACAAAACTTTCATTGCATTCTTCTTTTTTTTTTTGACACGAGGCTAAGTTTACTGATGCACATACAGAATAGCAAAATACCTACTCCTAGAAGTTTACAAATTATGTATACTTTAACGCTAAAAATTCAGCAGTGACTGCAACTGAATCATTATGTTCCGAAATTACAGCAATTCTTTCAATAAATTAACAATTTAATGTAATTTACTCACCAATTCTTGTACGAAATCTTTATTTGATGCGAGAATATGAAACCGTTTGCCACAATTTTTAACACACGTTTCTAAAACGGTCAACGTATACATCACAACCGTATAATTTTTCCCTGCGTTCTGTGTCAATCGTTTCCTAATAGCTTTAATTGCATCCCTTGGTCCATCGTCAGATTCATTAACCAGATCACATATTTCTATATTAAGAGACCAATTTTCAGAAGCCAAACTTCCATCTGTCGCTTGTTCTACAATAAATATACATATAATTTTAAGTTATATTTTAGTACTTTTCGTGATTGGTACAAAAACAATGTTATTATTAGAATAAAAATCGATTTTACGTCATTAAATAAGGAAAACATTAATAGACAACAAATTTTAATTAACATATTTTATATTTATTAAGTTATTTACCTATTTTTTGACCAACTGGTGTGGAAAATGGATTTCCACCCAAACTGCTTACACCAAAAAACGACATGACTTTATTTTTTTCGGCTATGAATTTTGATATTGTCACTTGACCTGTCAAAATGATAGTGTTCATTCAGCTCAAATAAGATACTAAACAATAGTGTAATGTTTACAATTTACTCTCTATTTACAATTTTACGATTCACTTACAGTTATTACAAACTAAATTAATTGCTGTAAATATTGATAGTGTAATCTGTTATTACGTTGTTATCTTTTTATTACGATGGACATTCAATTGACCTTAACGTACAATAACCGCCATGTTTGAAAATGGTGACAGATATTTATTACTAGTTTAGATATAAACATTGTTTTCGCTTAGAGAAATCAATAGTAATTAACTATAAAATGTACTTACCATATTAGAACGTAGAAAACGCCAAGTTCCACCTTATCCTAACGAAACTATTATCAATTTCACTTTTTAAACACAAAATTTTGTTTTCCATTTCACTTCAAACACCTGTCGGAATTGTTTTATTTTATGTATTAAAATAAAAAGTTAAAACGTAAATCTTCCGTTTGTTGTTCGATTAAACCAATTAATCTGCTTTGTTGTCTAAATTAATAAATATAAATTAAAATAAAACTCCTATTTTAAAATTTGAATCTATCTTACCTTTTATTTTCCTACAAATAAGTGTCCATTTGAGAGTACTACTATCACAAATATGTATTTCACAGTTAGAAAATTGGTATTATATATTTTTTTAATGAATATGAGTATGAAAATTTACCAAATCCAAAATTTAGTGTGCTCAAATAAAGATTTTTTTCAAGAAAAGTATGTTTTTACATGATAATTATTCGAGTCCGGGCGAACTGTGTTTTGACCGCAACCGACCTATTGGTCGCGGACATTAATTTGTCGATTTACCGCGGATCTGTCTCGACCGAATATTACCAAAAAATTGTTTCTGATTAGATTAAAAATGTGTGAAAGCTAATTTGGGCTTGAGAAGCATGATAAACTATTTAAAAAATTCCCCGTTGACTAGTTTTTGAATTATGACCAACTTAATTCGGAGTGGGACAATCCATCACGAGCCAACTTGCCACCATGCCAAATCGTAGAGCAATCATCGATCGCGGTGGTTGTTTGTTCTTACTATTGGTACTTATTTTTAGTGAATTACAAATCTGTTTCAGTTGGATGATCCATAATTAAGTTATTAATTAACTAAGTTTTTTCATTTTAATTTTAGTTAGTAATTAAATATGTTGAACTTTATTGTATTTTTCTTTCAAATGAATTTTATTCAGAATTTGTCTGAAAATGTCACCTAACGCCATCTAGGACCACAGGATTCCAAAAATTTAAACCATTGTCTTTATTTCTTAGAACAAAAAAAAAAAAAAAAACAATTTTTATTTATTTTATTTCTCAATTTTCTCGAGATAGTTTAATTTCTTAATCATCATTTTTGAATTAAGAATTTTAAAAAAATTCGTCTTATCTGCAAATTCTTGAGAAATTCTTTATTTAAACACACTAAATTCTGTTTTAAGTAATGATGAAGCTGTAAAAAATGGAAGATCTGATAGTGGGTATTTATAAAAAAAGAGAATAAAACGGATAAAATATTTGGTCGATAAATAAGACTAGACAAGAATAACAAAGAATAGTATGACATACACATGACACAAAGACACACGAAGTGTGTAAAATCTGTTTCAGGAAAAAATAGACAACTACATCCACTATTTAATGACATGTACTGTAAGTATACATTTATAAAATTTGTGTTCGGACATATAATAGGAATATTTATATATTTATGAGTATATATTTGTAAAATTATATTCTAAAAGCTAGCGCACATAGGCGGATAAAAAATAGGGCCCTCTTTCGTTACCGCCTTTTTGATCCGTGTATTTTTGAAAATTTGTAAATATTTCATTTTCGAAACACCATATCTCAAAATCAACATGAGATAAATACCCGCGGTTGAAATTTTTGAAATCCTGAGGTCTTAAAGGTCCTTAGAACTCATTTTGAAACAGCTCTCAAACAAAAAAATATTTTGCGAAATTTAACTTTTTCAATTTTTTTTTTTTTTTTATTTCAAAAAATTCTAACTTAAGAACAATAACATATAAAGAACTGCGGTTTGAATTTTTAAAATCTTCGTATATTGTTTAGTCGAGAAAAAAATCGGGGCCTTAATAACCCAACTTTTACAATAAATACGAATCGTCAAAAAAAACCTTTGAAAATGGTCCTTACGATTTTTTTGATTTTTTGCAGTTTTAAAGGGTTTAACTTAACCAGTCATATAAATTCAAAAAATTGGATGTTTAAGGCCTCATTTTTTTTATCGACTTAACAAGGCACAAGGATTTCAAAAATTTAAACCGCAGATCTCTATCTTTTACCGTTTTCAAGATAGAATTATATAAAATTTTGAAAATATTTTTAAAAAAATCAAAATTTTTCAAAAAAAAAATATTTCTTCAAAATTTGACCTAAGGCTATTTAGGACATCAGGATTATAAAAATTCCAACCGCAGGTCTCTATATATTATACTTTTTAAGATAGAGTCACGCGAATATCAAATTTGTTATAAAATTCGCCTATTTCAAAACGATTTAAATCAAAAATGGGCATGGCTAGTAAGTAGGGTTACCAACCGTCCTACTTTAGTAGGATATGTTACCTACTGTTAAAAAATATCGGAAATGTCCTACTTTAAAGTATTTTTTACTTTTAAAGACGCCTTTACCGCTGAGTCGACGTTTGCCGATGAACGCGATCGAAGCATAACGTTTTGACTAAATTTCTATGATGTCATTAAGGATAAAGCTTTATTAAAAAATGCAGGTACATCTAAAAAATATGATTTTATAAAAAAAAAAAAAAAAGAAAATGTGAACGTCAACCAATAAACATATCTAATTATATTTTTTATTACCATATATATTTAAACTTGATTGTTAATTATTTATTGGTTGTTTCTTATTAATTATATACAAAGAAAATTTAAAAAAAATTCTTATGATTTATTTTATATTTTTATTTCTAAAATGTGATTTTGTTAAATATAAAGAAAGATGTGAACCAATAAACATATAATTTAATTTTCATATTAGTAGTATCACTTATTATTTATTGACTGTTTCTTGTTAATTATATGTTATGTTGGATCCCATAATAAGGCTTTTTTCATAATAAGGCCTTTTTGAAAATTTGTTTAATAATATATAATCTATAATAAAATGTTTTTATAGTATTATTAAACACATTTAAAAAAAGGCCTCATTATGGAAAAAATGCCTTACTATGAAAAAAAGGTCTTGTTATGGGATTTGAACTTAATTAGGTACCTATATATTTCGTAGCATAATAAAAATTTAAAAAAAAAACTGGCCTACTGTGTCCTACTAAACTACTATTTTTAGTTGAAATATCCTACTCTGTCACGAGAGACATTTGGTAACCCTACTAGTAAGGCTCCAATTTTTTTACAAAGTAAAAAAGTAATAAGAATTATAAAAAATCAAACTGCAGGTCTGTATCTTTTACCGTTCTCGAGATAAAATTTTTAAAAAATTTATAATTTTCACAAATATTTTATACAGGATTTGTCTCAAAATGTCTCCTAACACCATCTAGGGCCAGAAGATTCCAAAAAATTAAACTATAGGTCTCTATCTCTTATAGTTTTTGAGATAATATCTTATTATGGTCATACAAAAATAAAATTTGGCTAAAATTGCAATCGCTGGTTGAATATATAAACCGGTCATGTGCGCTAGCTCTAAATACTTCCAAATATCGCAAAATGTATTAAAATAAACAACTAAAAATACCACTTTTTCCTGAAACAGTTTAAGATGTAAATATTCTTACAAGAAATCGCTAGTTATGAAAAATCGTGGCATATTTCTACATATAAAATTGGCTGCCTTATATAAATCATGGTGTTTTTATAATCAAATGGTGTATTTGCCTTTTTTGATTTCTTGTAAGTTAAAATAACATCTTCGTAAAACTTTTTATACAGGAGACGAAACAGGTTTAACTGCATCAATATCACCGATGCTTCTGACACGTCTATGTTTAAATCTAGGTAAACTTCCTCCAGTTACGGAAGCCAAATGTCCAAAAAGACTAACTCTTTGCGATCTCCTTTGCGTACCACCAAAACTATATCTGTTATTTTCCATAGAATTTCTATCAGCCGAACAATATCCAAATGGTTGTGCATATATTGGACTTTCTCCTCCGGATTGATGTATCATCCCATTTGTTGGACTTATTCGACTGATAATACTTGATGTTTCTGAACTTGAAGTTGGTGATTGCTTGTCCCGATCTGATTTCGTAGATAATCCCAAAGCTCTACTTAGGGAACCCTGAAAATTTTATCACTATATTTTGGTTATTATTTTATTTGGATTTACTAAACTACCACACGGGAAAAAATAACTTTTTTTTAAATAAAATTCTACAATAACTACTTTAAAAAGGAATTATTATTTATAAATTTTAATTTTGGATTTAAAATTTTGTTTAGGAAACCTTGTTTTTGTGTTATTTTTCTTAAAAATAAAGTAGAAATACTTGCAGAAGTATTATTAACACATATGCAGGAAACAAGAATTACCGTGGACCGATAATTGCGTACAAGAAACGAGTTACCATTTTCAAAAACATATAGTCCCAAGAGTGATATTCAAAATTACCGTCGCAGCGTTGGGATCTTAAATTTATTTCCCTATAAGCTTGATTAACTTCTGTTGGAACTGAGATGCCACTGTTAGGTGAGGCGGAATACATGCAATAATACCGGCAAACTAAAATTAATATTTGTTTGATAATTTGCTGCTTTTATGGCACTTATTCGCTACTTTTTGATTATTTTCAATTTGATATACCTAGGGGATTGATATTATTCGGTTGCCTAGATTTGGTTATTAATTACTACTATAATTTCAACGTAAACAGACTTTATTTCAATATTTTAATTATTGAAATACTTTTAAAATTTAGGCTTTATATTTTTCGAAATAAAGCGATTCAATTGGTTGAATTTCTAGTACCACGCTTCCAACGCCAACATGAAAATCTTACCACGCTTGTCACGCGAAATTCAAACTTTCAAATATAACACCTCTTCTGTCGTCCCTACCACGTCAGTGACACCATCATGAAAATGATGCATAAACGGTATTTTTTGTTTTCTGTATATGTTACATTAGCTGGGTTCGGGAAACAAGCTCGGAGTGCTCCGAGTCACTCTGTTTAACACCAAAGTGTTCGAGAAAAGGCCTAAACGCGTTTCCTCGAGCAGTCTGGAGTTAAGCAGAGTGACTCGGAACACTCCTAGTTTGCTTCCCAAACCCAGGCTATTCGCGACTCAAACTAACGTTGGCGGCGCTGCTTACGACAGTTAATGGCCGACGAGAAGCGTATAAGTTAGAAGTTTTTTCTTAATATTTATCTGTTCAAATAATATTTCGGCAAAAAAGCACTGTATTTAAGTCACTATATTTAAAAATACGTCTTAATTCACATAAACTGCAGCACAACACACTACAAATATTATGCAAATATACGCTTCTGTTAAATTTACCAAGCCGCCACCAGATGTCTCACTGTTATTTGGAGTCGCGAATAGCAAACGCAAATTTAGCATTTGGCGTGTTTGAACGCAGTGTTGCCACCTTACAGGGAATTTCCCTTTTTTCAGGGAATTTTTGATGTCTAGAGGGAAAAAGGGAAATTTCGCCAAAAAAAGGGAATTTTCCACATTTTTTGTTCTTCACTTGGATTTAGGGAGGTGAATTTTTTTTGTTCGTCACTTAAAGTGAGAAGCTTTTTTTAGCACCTGTCCCACATTCCATTGTAAAACAACTGGTCACTTTAGGCAAGGGAATTTTCTTGAGAAAAAGGGAATTTTCCTTTCCGGCAGGTGGCAACACTGTTTGAACGTAAGTGACGCATGCGCTATGAGCGTCCGCCATTTTGCTCAAGTGTTCAAAGCTTAAAAAAGCTGCAGTGCAAGATTTTCTACAATATTTTACAAAAAAATAACATCAAAAAAGTTATATTTTATTAGTATAAGTATTAATTTAGCCAATTTAATAAACAAAAAACTACTAAATTAGAAATAATATTTTTTGAATTAATTATATTTTCGTTTTATTTTTTTCAATATCTATAATATGTTATTAGTACTATTATTTCTTACATATAGGTTATGTATATATACAAATGTATATTTTACAATTAGAATGGTATAATTTGTCTACATTTACCATTCATTAAGTCCGTTTTTTTTTGCACAAAAGTAAGGTTAAGTTACACATCACATTATTTAAATACGATCATACGCATTCAAGTGTAAAAATCACAGTTTTAATCTGGTTCGAAACTATTTTGATGATGTGTGAATGTGTGTGTGTGTTACGCTAAAGGATGACAGGTTAAGGTTAAGTGAGGTTATGATTATGAAGCATATGCAACGAGCTACATGCAATTTGGAAGGTTCGAATGGAGTTTTAATCTTACTGAAGAGGTCACATATAATCAACTAATTTTCGATTTATAATACTATAATAATAACAGCCACAGACGCTATTTGCTTAAAAATTAATAGCTAATACTATTTATTTCATAATTGTGCGTAATATTCTTGCTCCTAGCTTAACCACGGGCTGAAATTATGCATGTTGTTTGTTTAAAAAATTAAAATAGCGGGCCACACCGCCGTTTTCTTACATATAAACCGGACGATTAACCCAACAGCTAGAGTACGTTCAAATTAACTTCATGCCAGGCCTATGTTACCGACTAAGCTGCGCAGAAACCAAATTTCGTCCATTACGTTACCAACAGCTAGCTTGACACATTTCAGTGGCGTCACTTGCTTTGATTTGTGTTTAACTACGCGTATTGTGCGATGTTGTTTGTTTATTTACATTATTATTATTTATTTCTCGTACGTTTCAAGGTATACCGTGTACTAAAATGAGTAAAAATGTATTTAAAATACATGATTTTGTGTGTTTGGTTTCCACAACAATTGTTTAATACCCTCATGCACGTCAATGTGATCAGCTGTTTTTTCGCGCAGGATTGATGACGTATTTTATGATACCCTGGCATGAATTTAATTTGAACGTACTCTAGCGCAAACAACCGTGTTTTTAGCCGCAGCGACAAAACGAGCGGTAGTTCGCGCATGCTCATTATAGACAATGGCCCTGTTGCATAAAGCCTTGTCAAGTCTGACAATGTTAACTATGATCATGTCATCAAATGTTGCTGAAAGCATTGCTGAGTAGAGTACTTTCAACCTAACTTTATCACAGGCGAATATTACCCTTGTTCCCTTGCGCAGAAACCAAATTTCGTCCATTACATTATCAACAGTTAGCTTAACATATTTCAATGAAGTCACTTACTTTGATTTGTGTTTGACTACGCGTATTGTGTGATGTTGTTTGTTTATTTCCGTTATTATTATTTATTTCTTGTACGTTTCAAGGTGTACTAAAATGAGTAAAAATGTATTTGAAATACATGATTTTGTGTGTTTGGTTTCCACAACAATTGTTTAAAACCCTAATGTACGTCAATGTGATCAGCTGTTTTCTCGCGCCGAATTGTTGACGTAATTTATGATACCCTGTGATGAAGTTAAGATGAACGTACTCTAGCGCTGGCACACCGTCTGTATGCACCTTTCGGACGTTTCCACAGATTGGCCACAACGGCCTTTGTAGATTCTAGACAATTCGTTCTAATCAGTGCGGCAAAAAAGAAACAACAACTGCTTATAAAGAGCAACGAATTAAAAAATAATAATATATCGGAAACAGCGAATAATCTATGGTTTTTACATATATTTTTGTTTGATTTTGATCAAACGAATAACATGGCATTTTTACCCAGCAGCGGTAAAAATTTGCCGATCCTGGAAAATTGGAATAAAACGGTCCAATAAGGCCAACAGCCTCATTGGTTTAAGGACTGGCCCCATTGATTCAAGAATCGGTCATAATGAAACCGATGAATTCCCCACCAGGAAATTTTCCAGTGGGCCAGTCCACCACTGTTTTTACCCATGCAATTAAACTGATCAAAATTGTAATATTTAATTCGTTACTCTTATGGCGGGTTGCTAACGTAAGAATTTTCTCTAACTCAAGTTAAAATTATTTGTTTCTGTATGCTACAACATACAAAAACAAATGATTTTAACTCGAGTTAGGGATAATTCTTACTTTAGTAACCGGCCATTAATGAGTTAAAGTAAGTGCTCGGTTATGTGACCATTTCGTTAAATGTGTAATCCCAGGACCGGCTTTCTTCAAGAAAAGGCCCAGTTGCAAATAATATTATGGAGCCTTAAATAATTTTTCAGTAATAAAGAAAATTAACATTTCAGAGAAATTTCGCTTTCAATAGTAGGGAGCAGAAATTCTTTTCTGGGGGCCTCTAAACATTTGAAAGGCAGACCCCCCCCCATTAGACCAGCCCTGTATCATCCACTATAGTGAATAATCAAAATTTAACAAGACGCTCTACAGAATTCTATTTGAAAAATTTAATGATAATAAGTGACTATGAAAGCAATAATAAACAAACAGTAAAAAAAAAGTCGATTCTAGACTGTACAAGCATTTAATAAGGCTATTTTTTTGTTTATTTTAGAGATATTTTGTTTCTTTTTTTATTGTTTTCAAAGCTTGCTATGTTCAACTTTGTAAAACTATTATTATTTTATAAATAAATTGTCGCCATTTTGAAATGGTTAACATAAAAATATGATTTTTTGGTGTCATTGTAAAGCTAATTTAATGTACTTTTAGGAAAAAAATATAAAATTATCGATTCTCTATGCTAGATCAAAAGTTGACATCATTTCCGGTGAAACCGGAAGTGCCCCCGAATTCTTATAGTAACCTTTAGATGGGCTTTTTTGTCTAGTTTACTTTTGTTCTGAAGATTTTTTGTATCTTTACAAATAAAGGAGATTTTCGGGGTGCCCCGTTTCAAACAAACACCCTGTATATTTCACACAACTCTAGATAAGCTAACAATAACGTCTTTGATCTACTCGTACCAAAATACATCCATAGTTTCTATCTTCGTTTGTTATATTTGAATATATTCAGGTAAACGTATGTATGGAGTGACATATTTCTTTCTTAATATCCGAACGAATGATATAATCTGTCTCAATTTGTAATACGAAACTAGATCTGGTTACTTTGGTGACTGTTGTGGTGTAAACAGACTTTGGCGTATTCGTGTGAACCAATACTATGATAATAATATAAATGTATTGTCAATATACAACATAAAAAATGAACTTTTCCTGTTAGTTCCGTATTACAAAATGAGTCAGATAATATCTTACTTTTGATAACTTTCTCGGTTGAACCATACGTCTTTTTTAACCGTCATCGGTCAACTAACTTCTCCTGAAGTATGACATAATATTAATTAAACACTTTAAAATAAACTATTATTTGAACAATTTGATTTTATGAATACCCCTGGTTTCTATTAGTTCACATAACCGAGCGCTTACAGTATTACCAAATGTATTCCCATATATTAACAGTGCAGGATCTTCTTAATCTTGCTCGGTTGCCAAATGTATGATTTATTTATTAAAATATTAATCCATGACCTTTCGTCCAGTAAGATTGAAACCCATCCATTTTATAACTACTCACCCTAAACCCAGAAGTTCTATGTTCTCTCTGCATTCCTTGCAAGGCGTTGGTAGAGCCACTGTCAACACTGGAATAGGATCTTCCTAGGGGCCCTAGTCCTCCATAACGTCCCCTCACGCGAACTACGTGCTCTAACGTTGATCTGAACCAAACGGTGCCAAAGAAATACCAAAATTAACAAAAACAAGCAGTGCATTTGGGAGCACAAGCTTTCTGTGCTAAGGAGATCGATGTAGCGAGATTAAAATAGGAAGTATTATTGTCAAGACAGGAATGAATTTTTGTTTATTATTCTTTGGAAGTTTTTGATTTTTAACTATAGATGGCAGGGGAATCGACATTTAAAAGTCGTGGATAGGTCTATACTCGGTTCTGAATCAAGAAGTAGTAATCACGCAATGTTCACGTGATAATAGACAATATTAGTGTGGCGTCACATACATGTGCTGCCATCTGACAACGGTTTCCTTTGGAATTTTTTTGAGAGATTTAAAATACATGTGGTACTTTAATTTTATAAATGTTTCAATTTTGGAGCAAAATATATATAGCTTTGATAAGTACAGTAGAACCTCAATTATCCGGACTAGGTCGGGGATGAAGGTAGTCCGGATAACGAAAAATCCGGATAGTCGAAAAAAAAAGTGAGGAGAAATAGGAAAGAAAAATTACGTACATTAAGCATGAAACTTTTTTTATTGATATATATACGTTCAGTAAACTGTGTAATTTTTTCACTTTATTTTTTTATATCGGATATTGTGGAAGTGCCAACGCCATATTTATCAGACCAATAACATCCTGAGTCACCTCATTTCAATGCACTGATGATATCTAATTTGTCTTTTAAAGATAGTACAATACGTTTTCTTTTCGATGACATATCGGTAATATTAAAAGAAAATATTTAAATCGCACGTCCAGACACGTCATGACGGGGAAACCGGTACACAGCGGCGTAACAGCGAATTCGTAAAATAATTTTCTCGTTTAAAATAATCCGGATAATCGAGGTTTTACTGTATATACTAATATATAAAGTTTAGATACCTTATATTATAGAATAATGTTTTTATAAATATATAAATAAGGATTAGAAGATATATTTATAGGTTACATTTTTAAATAATATGAAAATCGAAATATCTTTAGTATTTATTTAATTAAAACTAAATAAACATTAATATTTTGTTTCAGAATGCATAATGGTGTATTGTTTTACTCCAAATTAGAACCATTATAGCCACATTCTTAATTGCAAATTTTTTCTTTGACAGATGAAAATGAAAATCTATAATGGATAAAATAAGAATAACAATATATTGTTCCTTCAAACTATTTAGAAATGGCAAACAGACTTTTTGCTATGTTACTTGCCATAATAACGATTATTAACGTAAATTTTTCAAAATTAACCTGCAAAATAATATTGTTCTGCTAAAATAATAACATATTATATTATAATGTATAAAATAAGAATTTTAATTAATAAATATTGACTTGTAGTTTTGATGTGAAGCATTTTCTTACTTTGAAAATTTAATTTATTCTTCCAAAATACAATTAAATTAAAATAAAAGGAAACCAACTGCGAGGCGGCAGCACTGAATCCCATTTTGTGACGTTACTAATATGGTCTATTTCATCAATCTCTAGTCGTTTATTGGCTGTTGAGCCGTTAATTTCATGCGACAGCCAATAGGGTAGCGGCTTCAGATAGTTTTTGACGGTTCAGTAGTTCAATTTTTCAACAACAGTTGGCTCTACAAGTTTTGCATTAGTAAGTTTCACAGCTTTTAAAATATACCACAGGTACAATAAAATCTCTGACGTTACCCGACATTAAAAAGAGGTAAATTTTCACTTATTTCAGTTTTGTAGGTATTGAGTAAATGAAAGAGGCCAACTGAACGCTAAAATGTGGATAATAGACACTTTTAAGCGTGATTTGAACCCTTTTCTGCCGTCAAAAACTTTCTGATATTGCCATGTATTATATTAAATGTAATTAGATCATTTTTAAATTTTCGATTTAAGTCTTGCAAAAATTGGCAGAGCTCATAAGTAAGCTATATTAAGATTAATTTTAAAAACCAAGTTTTTGAATTGATGGCGGTATTATAAAGGAATGGCAGAATTAATTGGCCATATTTTGAAAACCATTTGGTTTTTTTCGAACGTAGATGGTATACAAGTTAACACTAAATTTTTTGAATATTGTATATTTTTTAATAAAGCTTTGATTTAATTTTTGAACTTTATAAAATCTTTATAAGAAGACATTGTGTTTTTGATTATATATTTTTGAATTATCCTAAACTAATTTGATTTCGTTGTCAAATATACAATTTTATATACACAGTAAAAGATATATTACCAAAATATTG
Source organism: Liopterus haemorrhoidalis (assembly GCA_963971575.1). NCBI lineage: Eukaryota > Metazoa > Arthropoda > Insecta > Coleoptera > Dytiscidae > Liopterus > Liopterus haemorrhoidalis. The sequence continues at coordinate 44,321,494 of OZ020619.1, forward strand.
GCTAATATGGGTAAGCAAAATGGGTTACTATACATGTTGAAGGATTGAAAATTTTGTCAAAATAGCTTATGATTGTCTTGGGTTTTTTTGAAAGGGATGGCGAATTTTATCTAGACACTACTTTGGAAATAGTTTCCAAAATCTAGACAAATATCTAGTATCAATATTTGCTCAAAAAATCCAAATTTACAAGTACAAAGCCGGATATGCTTTATTTATGACTCTGGGCAGAAAATATAACTCGTCCCTCCTTAGGAGAAATGATGTTTTATGGAACTTTAAGCGCCCCATTTAGTTTGGTTGCTTAAGCGACTGCAAAATATCGCAGACCGACTCCTATCTTATTGCATGATAACGCTAGACCACACACTGCACAAATGACTGTGGCAAAACTACAGGAAATGAAGTTGGAACTTCTTCATCATCCTCCATAATCACCAGACCTAGCCCCCACTGACTACCACTTCTTCCACAATTTGGACAACTTTTTAATAGGAAAACAGTTTAATTCTGCCAGTGCTGTAAAACTAGCCTTCCAGGAATTCATTGACTCTCGTTCGCCTGGGTTTTATATCACCGGCCTGAACAACCTGCCGCTTAAATGGCAAAAATGTATAGACAATATGAGTGCATACTTTAATGAATAAAATAATTCCTTACATTTGTAAGTTATCAACCAACTTTGCCTTTTTTTCTACAAATTTCAATCCTAGACGACCTAATAGTATGTTTTGAAATGTAATAAATCGCTCAAAATCAGTTTTTAATAGAGTAATTCATCCCTAAATATCGAAACCGAATCCTTCCTTAAAAACAGATATTTGCATAAGGGCATCGGAGGGTATTAGTCGGCTAATTATTACATAACTACCCCGCAACTTTCTGGAAAGATAACTAAGAATATTACTAATAGTGTAGTTATAATTTTACAGAGCGTTCATTAATGATAGCGCCTTGTCGTGTTAGTAATTTTCATCTCACAATGTTGGGTCCTTAGCTGTACCTGAAGCATTTAACCTTAAAAGTACATTGGATATTTTTTTAGTCTCCTTTAAAATTATATACAATGACTTCCGTGCTTTTATCAGCAAGTTTGATAAATATTCGACAAACAAGCGTATAAATTACACTTAGTTATCCTGTTCTACCAGTCGTAACAAAGAAGACACTTTAAGACAAAGAACAACAATTGGTAAAGCAACTTATCTAAAATATGGACGAATAGAAATTTCGTAAAGATATTAAGATTTATGATTGGTTTATATACGGAACAAGAATGAGGAATAGGAAATAAAAATAGTACACAAGATGTTAAAACATGGCTGCGTCGTATATCGGTTTATGTAGGAATAAAATTTAACTTTAATATAAGAAAAGTTGGTAACATTTAACATTTTATTCTTATTCCAAGAATAAGAGACGATAAGCATGCGCACAATGGTCAAAATGTCGGCCGTAATAAAATTTGTCCAACAGATGTTTTCCTTCTGTGACCAGAAGGTTGGAAACAACAATATAATGTGTGAAACACAAGCAAATAAATTTACAAAATCTTCTAAATCTATATTACTGAAAACGATTTTTTTTAAAGGTTATATTAAACACAACAACCTGTCAAACGACAACCGTTAAACACAGGCCAACGCAAGTACGCAGGCGTAGCGACGAAATGTTGTGACCGAATTAAACGGTTTCATATTTTTTATTCTTGTGTACTATTCTTATTTCCCATTCCATATTCTTGTTCCGTATATAAACCAACCATTATTTAGACAAGGCTGTAGTGTTGTGTCAAATTTAGTTAAAATTGGTATTACATTGTTGTTGGTTTTACTGAGCAAATATTTGATAAACTAGGTATTTTAAAAGTACAGACATTCAAGGAACATGAACAAGCTTTTTACATTTAGATAAAATGAAAAATGTAGTGCTTTAAAAAAGAATAATAACAACAAAATTCATTCATAAAATCGCAGGCAACATCGACTCCAATGCATACGCCGCTTTAAAGGGGAAAAAATGGAAAAGAAGGAACAACAAACATCGACAACAACAATAACATAAACATGTTCTAGTGTGCCCTCGTGTTAAAAAATTTATCTGTTGTGTCTATTTGGACCGGGAACAGCAGGACATCTAGCGGCCTCTGCCTGAAGTTCCTCCATTTGGCAGAAGATGACATACCTTGCTGGAAGTACCAAAGCTTCAAGCTCAGCAGTAAGGTGTCTTCGGATTATATTCTTATTAGGTGGAATCCCCAATGCAGTAGCCATTGTATCACCATTAAAACTTGGTTCCAAAACCACCAAACCACCATGAACACCACTATCTTTTAAATTATCAGCATATTCAGATAGATCAATATTTCTTGCCCAACGAATAAACCTTTGATTACTCCATACCAAAGGATCAGCATCTACTGTCTCACATTGATGTCTTCTAACTGCCAAAGCTTGTCTATCATACTTCATAATTCTTAAAAGATGAATCCCATGAACCACAGAAGCCTGGTGGAATTTTCTGGTTACTCCCAAAAATTTCTCTAATTCTTTTTTACTTAAATGTTCTAGCATTCTAGCATCTACCATGTTTGTAGCGAAATTTTCGGAATACTGGGCTAGTCCTAGGTCTGGTAGCCATTCACTTGAGACCCAAGTGTGACCCAGCTGGGCTATACAAGGATAACGGACTAAAGTTGGGTGACGGTGTTCTTCTATTGCCAATCGAAGTTTTTTACGATGCATTGGGTGGACTATTCCGAGTCCACATTCCAGTTCCACATCAGATAATTCGAGTAGTACCTAAAGAAATTTTAACGAATTACACAATAATAAAGAAAATTGATGTGAAGTGTAAATTTTCACACATTTCAGGGTTTCGCAGGTATTTAATAAGTGAATGATGATTATTTGGGATGCCAAAACAAATTTTATGTCAAAATAATTTTTTATGAGTTTTAATTCGAATGCCTAATACCATTATTTAAGTTTCTAAATATGTGCAGTATTTTTTATATAGCAAGGTTCATTAAGATTTTAAAAATTGCGCCTATGGCTTCCATTGGTTGCTTAAATCATAAGATCCGCCCCTCTGATTTCGTATACATTCAAACATAGAACTAAATTATAATTTCCACTGGTTATTAAATTTACGCTTTTAAAAATTAAATGCAACATTTACCAAAATATAACTAGAATTTTGACAAAATAATTTAAACAAAATAAATATGCAAAAAAAAAACAGAAAAAATAAAATTGACAGGAATCGAACTGTAGTTTGCAAATCATTAAGCGAGGACGCTACGCACTACGCTACGGGCGCTTACTTATTTACTGTGTTACATAGCGAATTAAATATTTAATATATTTTAGTTAAAAACACAAAAAATGCGTTATTTTCCGAAAACATAATCTGATTAAAAATTCCTGTTGTACTATTCTGGTTCACACCAATGTACATTACTTAGAATTTTTTAAGATTTTTAGTTTAAACTATCTGGGCTACAGGGTGTGAGACAACATTTTTTTTGCACAACTTTGGCAAAAATCGCGTCAAAATAATTTATTTTGCAAAAATAAAATTTTGATCGTTAATCCACGTACCAAGGGCTTTTATTTGATACCCTACTCAGAATTTTAAAAGAATATTTTTTTTTCGATGAGCACATATTTGTTTATATTTTTAGGGGGATATGTTTTTTAGAAGTTTTAGTATTTTTTCTATGTGCGGGTCAAAGAGTTGTATAAGCATGTCAAATTTCAACTCTCTAGGTTTAGCCATTTGGCTACAATTTTTACGAACAGACGGACAGACAGACAGACACAGACAACAAAATTACGGTATAAGGGTTTTTTGGTCATACCTACAAAACCCTAAAAAAATTGACAAAATTACACATAAGATTACATAAGATAGATATGTAAATATAAGTGTCAAAAGAAATCAGAACGTAATATGTCGGCCAGGGCCACAGTAAGGGGGGGGGCGGAGGGGGCAACGGCCCCTGGCGCACTAAGGAAAAATTATGGTGGGCGAGGACCTTTTTTTGCTCATCACTTGGAATTTGAGAGGTGTGAAGACATTTTGTTTTTATTTGCCAAGGGCGCCAAAAACATTGCTATGGTTCTGCCCCTAGCGCAAGTTTTCCTTACTGCGGCTCTGATGACGGAAAATGTAAAAAGATAGTTAGAGATACCAATACAAATGTCCCTATATTAAATAAAAACTTTTAAAAGTGTAAAACTTCAAAATGACTATCGAACACAAACTAAATATGACTTCAATAGGTATGTTTTAGTAAAATAAAAGAGTGAAGAGCAATATTAGTCTATAATTCAAATTAAAAAAAAAATCAATTTAGTTATTTTTTCGCCACTGAGTTTGTCATTGAAGTTATGACGAAATGAAGAAGTGCACTGACTGAATGATTTCAGTATGGTTAAACTATTACCTTTCCACTTTTAACATTTTCTGCACATCTTGGTCCGTATTGTGGCATCCCAAGAGCAATTTCCAACCAAGCTAATACTGTAGGAGCTCTCCACCTTTCCATAGGTACACTAGCTGCTTCTCTTAATAACCTCAACTTCTCAGCATATCCTTCTTCAGTCAGTGGACTCCAACTTCTAAAATGGTCAGAGAATTTACGCCCGAAATTTTAACAAATAAAATATTAATAACTATATATTTTTTACCTGTAAGCATCTGGATCTGTAGGTCCATCTTGACTTTGAGAATGCGATTTGTTCCGATGTCTACTACGTGCGAAAACTCTGGAGATGCTGCCCCAAGTTCCACCACGTCCAGAAGAAGGACGAGGTGGAGGACCGTTTTTGGAACGACGTCCAAGAACGGACACTGCTGGTTCAGATTCCAGGGGTGAACTAAGTTGCTCCACAGACCTAAAAATAGGGGATAGGCATGATTTTTTATTATTTTTTTTATTATATTCCTCTTGTTGCATATAAACATAAAAAACCGTTTTGCATTTTTTTTTTTTTTAATTTGAAGGCTTAAAAAAATCATAAATGTGTGTAGCGCGCGAAAATGACGTGTGACGTCATACCCCACTTAAGTGTACTGCGTACTGCCTACCCAGTGTACAGCGTACAGCCTACACAGTAAAGTTAGAGTGATTTTAATTAAAATAAAGTTTAATTCTATAAAAACAATTTATACATGTTTACCGAATTAAATTTTATATTAAAATATATAACCTATATTGCAGTATTTCAATTATGCCTCTAACGTTTTGTAACTTCATGTAAACAATGTAGTAAAATTCTGACATCTAAATTACATAAATATTTACATTTTACAGAGTTGCAGCGTTTATTGTTTACAAGGTATAGAATACATAAATGGTTTCCTTACAAGTCTGCTTTACAAAATGTACTATACACATGGTAATTGCTCACTGTTTGCTACTAAATTGTAAATATAAAAATAGGAAAATTTTAACACCGCAAAGTGAAAAATAAATCTTTACTACTACAAGTCTGTTTTGACACCACGTATTTCTTCAGCACTGTAGCATTCATTATTTTTCATATATTCCATGAGCATAAAAGCATCAATGTTGGGTAAATTATCAATCTGAGCCCAAACAAAATCTTTATCTGCCATTTTAATAATAAATGCGTGAAAAATTAAAAAAACAAATACAAAACTCTCGAACAATACAATATACACACGTAAAGATTATTTTGTAGTCTGGGCCGTCTAGGGTTTGACGTCATGCTCAGTCGTATTTACTCGCCAACCTTCGCGCTGTGGTCGGCTTATTTCAAATTTACAATATTTTATTTAAAAAATTTGGCTGTAATATTAATTAAAATGTGATTTTTGTTTTGTTAGGTGACATAACTAAAACCATACGACTAGCTGCAATGTGATCGGCGAGATGAATTTTTGTTTGAATAATCTGCGTGTATTTTGATTTGTTTCATTTTATAAAAATCTGTCTATCTATCAATAAATGAGCAGTGAAAGAGAAAAGTGATTTTTTAGTGAAATTTATACCCCCTAACAATACTTCTAAACATTTGTAAGACATAGGGTAGGCCTAAGGGGCTCCGCCATAGAAATTAATTCTAAAAAGGGCTCCGCAAGTCGAAAAGGTTGGGAACTAATGCTTTAGTCTATCGCACAGAAAATGTACTATTCATTGATAAATAATGAGGGCATAATGGGTCAAAATATTGGGTGCGCAACAAGGATCTGTTTTTTGGCCATTTCAAATTTTACTTAAATATTCCTGACCCCTCTAGATTTTAAGAGCTAGCGCCGCCACTGATTACAAGCATCGATTCTTTGGTTGAGATTCGAACCTGAGACCTTTGATAGGTGAATCTGGTTTACTACCCACCATTTTATCAATGGCCAATTATAATTTTTTATCACCTCTAATAGATTTATAAAAGAATATTCTCGTCAGTTTTAAATGCTTTCAATTGATGAAACGAGAGTCTATTTTAAACGTGAGTCGAGTATATAATTGCCAATAAAATATTGCTTCGCCCTGATTTAAAAACTCTTTCAGAAGGCGTACAGGCCTTCATTTTGTAAATTGTTGAAATGATCTTATTAAGTTTACCGGAAACATGACGCAATTTCATAAACAGAATTAGAACAATTTAAGTGACAGGCATTCGGAATTTTTAGTAATATTTAATCGCACATATGACCAGGCCCGACGAAATGGGGGGTTCTTGGGGCCCCAGGGTCCTGGACAGAGCCATAGGAAAGGCATGGCATCGTTAAAATCGTGTTTAATACATTTGTTATCAATTTTATGACAACATAGATGTGAGCCCATAATTATGAAAGCGGTCTAAGTCAAAATTTCAAAAAAATTAGTTTATCAGTTATTTCACATCACATTATTTTAAATTAAATTAATCCAATGTAATTTTCACGATATTGTCAAAAATGAACCATTAGGTAGTGGTTGTAATTTCAACATTATATGAAATTAATTTAGTGTTAATTATGAAAGTGGTCTAAGTCAAAAATGTAAAGAAATTATGCAAACATAACCTTAAAATAGGCAAAAAAATTTGGTATCTGGTCATTCCTTTCTGCCGAATGACCGTGCTTTCGGGTTGATAGAAATGAAAATAAAAAAATCAAATTACTTATACAACCCTGAGCATTATTATGAATTGATAGAAAAGTGTAGAAGAAGAAATAGATTTTCGGTAAAACGAATGTCGCAGCCGGATTTTATTTCAACGAAACCCCTGGAAGAGTCAACGACAAGAAAAAATACCGCGGGCGAATCTGTCTCTTGGCTTCAAATTCAATGGATGAGATTCTTGAAAAATGAACCTTATAAGATGCTCTATAAAACTTCTTTAGATGATTCTAAATTCCACGTTTTGGATCTTTCACCTAAAAGAGGAAGACCAAAAGTATACGGAAATATTAAATTACTTCCATTATACACCACCCCTAGACCAGTAACGGAAGAAAAACGTAAAGATATGTGTTTACTACCATACATCCCTCCAGTTTTTCAGGAACACTTTAAGAATCTTACAAAATCATAATGATAAAAGCTTAAAATTATAAAAATGGATTACTTTTTAAAAATAATTAATAAATGTTCATGAATTATTTCATTAAAATTATTGTTTCTAATAAAACTTGTAGTTTTTTATTGCTTTAAGTCATTTATAGGACATTCAGTTAATTTTGAAAATGGTCTAAGTCAATTCAAACTTCAAAAACAGCATTTTCATATCAAATTCACACAAAATTTCATATTCATAATAAATTCCCATAATTCAAGACTAATAAAATACTAAATTAAAATGTTGCGTAGTATAAAAATATTTTTTAATTTATTCAAATGTAAATCATTAAATATCTCGAAACAAGAAATATATGACTTAGACCACTTTCATAATTATAGGCTCATATAAAACAAATCGCTATTTTCCCTACCTAGATAATATCCCAGTGTCCATACTCCTGGAGAAGTTATTCGCGTTCAAAGGACTTAACGTTGGACTACAATCCTTTGGAGTAGATGCTAGTTGATACATATGGTGTGATTGTCCAGCTGCTGATGAAACTACGGAGATGCTGTCCGGATCTACTAAAGGATTTCCACCTGCATCGACAGTGATCGTAGGAGTTCCATCTGTGGTGGAATCCGACAGGTTTCCACAAGCAGAAGCAGTTTCGCTTCCACGAACAACTCCAGAATCGGCACTACAACTACCGCGGTCACCTGGTGGGCCTAACGATCCTGGAAATACAAGTTTATAAGTAAATAACCGATGCTTGATTAACTTAAAATTAATAACATGTCAGTAAATATAAATACAGTCGAACTTCCCTAAGTCGAATCATCGTAGTTCACTGAAAAAAATTCGAGATATGAAAAATTCGAGTTACAGAAATAACTACAAAATAAGTAAAATAACGCTTTCAATTGAATTTATTGACAGTAAATATATATACAGATCCCGGGCTCCGCAGCTAGGAGGTTCCGCGGGCGGCCAAGGCACGGGACCGAGATCAAAAAAAAAAAAAAAAACAACAAGAAATCAAATAACTTTGTCGATGTCCTCGTAGGTACAGATTTTAAAACGTTTGCGATCATTGGTTACACCATTTTCGGATTTCTTCAGAATTTCTTCGTGGTTTTTTATAATTGTAGAAAGTGTACTTGGAGGAATGCCAAAGTCTGTGGCAATCTCCGTTTTCTTTTTTATACCTTTATCAATTTCACTTATCAACCTCACTTTGTCAGATAATGGTAGCTTATTCAATTTTCTTTTCAGGTCACTCATATTCGCAATTGTTACGACAGCGGTAATTATCAGTAACTACAGCCTAGTGATGGCGAACGTGTGACCCGTATGACAATTACAAATGACCCATTTTAAAGAAGATCTTTGTAGTTCGGAAGATTCTAAAGATAACCAAGGTTGGGTCTTGGCAAGCGCATTCACGTGACAGTGTATAGAAATCGACAAATATGATAATAGCGAGATGGCTCTCAACTATTACCTATTATACCTGTATTATACACGTCAAATACAAGGCCGCTAACTCAGATAGAGTTAACGAGATAAACAGAGATTCTACACAAATATTTATATCCTAAAGCAGCAAATTGTTATTAACACATTATATATTTCACCAGCGATTTACAAAATTTCAAATTTAATTTTGACCCGTCTGGGGAAAAGGTTTGCCATCGCTGGTCTAGCGCATAAATGCAGGCATAACTCGATATACGCCGGTTCGATTTAAGCCAATTCACTTTTACGCCTGAATTAACTAATATGGAGAAAATATACATTACAAAAATTCGAATTTAGGAAGTTCATAGTCTTCAAAAATTCCAAATTTTACTTCGAGCTCTAGAAAAAATTTACTTATAGAAATTCGAGATATAGAAACCATTTTTATATAAAATGCGATCTTGACGCAAAAATATTCGAAAAAAATCGAAATATAGAAAAATTTTACTTATATAAGTTCGAGTTATGGAAGTTCGACTACATCTATGATTGGCAAATGGAACTACTCTCTGCATATTAAATCTACTGACCTGGTGTAGCTGGGCAACCAACGCTTCCACCACGTTGTTCTTGATCAGAAAGACAACATTGTTGTCCAAGTTGTCGTCTTGCATCACGAAGTTGATCCCTTGCTTCACGAAGTTGTAGTTCTTTGGCATTTAATTGGGCAGCGAGTGATAAACTTCTTTCTGCTTCATCTCTAGCATGACGTAAAAGAGACCACCTCTCTCTTTCTCTTTCTTCACGCTCTGAGAAAAAATTGATAAGAAAAAACAATGTAATCAATTATATACAAAACCGTGAAATACAAAATTATAATAGTTTGATAAGACCTGCTATATATATTTCACCAACTCATTTAAAAAAAAAAGATACTGCAAAACTTTTTAAACACATTTTTTTTTTTTTTTTTTCAATTAATACGTATACCGTATTTTTTCGGACCATAAGCCATACCTTTTACGTAGAAAAATCGGCTTAAAATTGGAGTGCATCTTATGATCTGAAGTAATACGAGATAGTTAATTCAGAGTGCATAAAACAGAATCCCCCCAGAAGATTTTTAAAGAAACCGGCGGTTGGGAAACGCTGATTTAGACCAGTATTTCTCAACCGCCGGTCCATGGACCACTGCCAGTCCGTGGCTAAATCTAGCCAGTTCACATGGTTCCATAAAAATTCATTTACAACACAACAAACACCATAGTCACCAGATCTAGTAACGTATTTCAAAGTAAAATACATAATACCAACGAAACCATAAATAGTAAAATTAAAAAAGCAATATTTACCAGTGGATAGTTGTTGTAATGAAGCATCACTTTCTCGTATCCTTTGTTCATAATTTCTAATAAAATCCCTCAATTCTTTTTCTTTATCTTCTAAAGTAGCATAGAGTTGCTTCATTTGATTCAATAGGTCAAATTTTTCAGCTTTTAATCTTTTCCTATCAGACCTAAGCGCTGTTAACGCTTCCCTTGCCAGTTGTAATTCTGCTTCGATACTTCCAGCTTCTGCTTCAATAGGTCTTCCATCTTCTGGACAAGAAGATCCACCATCTTGATTACTTGCTTTATGGGCTGCTGCGGCCCCAGCTGTTATTACTAATCTACGAAGTCTGGTTAGTTCGGCTTGAAGTCTTTCATTATCTTGTTTTAATCTACGAGCTACTACTGTTGAATTTGTTACTATATTTATTGGTCTTTGTGCTACAGCTTCTTCTCCATTTTGGAGTTCACCATTACTCGTTTCGTCACATGTGGTGTTACCTCGAATTATTGTTACAGGGGCGGGTGGAGGGGGCGAATGGGGACTCGTCGACGAACCTAAAAAAAATAGCAGTTTCATATAAAGAGTTTGGCATGCAGGATATTTATTTTAACTTAAAAATTTTAATGTGCTGTTAAAATATGATAAGGAAAAAAACTAAATGGCAGTTATAGCGTTGTTGATTTTGAGATATTGTTGACGTGGGGTCTTTTCCGCAGTAATAATATACTTCCTCCATCCGAAAATATGGTATACATTTTGATTTTTTTCTTGTCCGAAAATATGATATACCGTATTTTTCGGACCATAAGACGCACCTCTTTACACAGAAAAATCGACTCACAATTGGGGTGCGTCTTATGGCCCGAAGATACAGGTGCGTGGTTTCAAAAGTGTGCGTTATTAGTGTGGAATCAATTCGGAGCGCATAAAACAGAATCAACCAAGAAAATATAATAGAAATGAATACAGAATTAGTAATTTCTGGGAGCCTTACAAGTCAACGACAACCCTTGGGTCGATTAATAAACCAAATGAATGATAAAGCCAAATCGCGATGTTACAGCAACTGATGAAACGGACGACAATTTCAAAAGTACCTGGGTAAAAAATCCATGGGAAGCTGTAAAAGAAAAGACCATTATAAAGTCTTTTAATAAATTCGGTATAAGCAACGCATTGGATAGTATCGAAGACGACTTGGTTTTTGAAGAGATTGACTACAATAGTTCGAAAATAATAATACGAACAATGACATTAACGAGACAAGTGATAGTACAGAGAGTGAAGATGAACAGAATGTTGCTGGTACAAGTTATTGTAATAATAAATATTTTTTCTAAAAATTGTCTCACAAATTTGGGCTGCGTCTTATCGTCCGGTGCGTCCTATGGTCCGAAAAATACGGTACATTTACAATTTTAATTAACTAGAATGATTTTATTTATGAAATAGTTACAAATATCTAGTAAAACAAAGAATAATACAAAAAGTTTTAATTTAACAAGGACATGGCTGTCTCCACAGCAGTTTTTTCTAGTGCGTTCTAACAATGAGTGATATCCATTTCGAGCAACGATGTGCTATCAGGTTTTGCTTCAGACTTGGACACAGTGCAACGGAAACTTTTGAAAAACTTCAGCAGGCCTTGTCAGTGTTTTGTCAAGAACCCAGGTTTTTTGGTAGTTTAAGGCATTTTCAGAAAGAAGAGAGTTGATTGAAGATGAATCACGCAGCGGAAGGCCTTCATCTTCAAGAACCGGTGAAAATGTCGACAGAATACATGATCTTTTGCGTTCAGATCGTCGGTTGATAGTCAGAATGATCGGGGAAGAGTAGAATTTGACTCAGAGTACCGTTCATCAGATTTTAACCAATGAATTGTCACACAGCAATTTCAATAAACGAGTTTTTGGCCAGTTAAAACATACTGTGGCTCCTCAGCCTCCTAATTTGCCTGACTTGAGTCCTTTTACTTCTTCCTCTTCCCAATATTGAAAAATCACCTCAAGGGACGTCATTTTGGGACACTCGAAAACATTCAAACGTACGTAACCGATCAGCTGAAAGGAATTCCATTATCCGAGTTCCAGCACTGCTATAAGGATTGGAAGAACCATCTCCAGTGCTGTATGGCTTCCCAAGGAAGTTATTTTGAGGGAGACAATATTGAATTGTAATTCAATTTGAAAAGAAAAAACAAAATTAAAAATCAGTCCGGTTACTTAATTTACATACCTCGTACATTAAAATCTGGACTATTTGGCGGTTGTGATTTAAGTCGTTTTGGAACTTTTTCCTTGCAATTCAATACAATTTTGACCAAAATTCGCCATTTTGTTAGAACAGCGGGTGTCACTTTAATTAGTCTAAAATACGCGTTTTTTTTTTTCCTGTGAATTGCTTTTCACAAAACTACTTGCGCGGCATTTGTTTGTTAGTTGCGTAGCAACCACTTATTTAGAAATAAAAAGATTAAGACAATATTACTTTCGTTAATCCCACATTTTTTTAAGTAATGTATATCATATTTTCGAATGAAGGGAGTTGAAATTTACTGATTTCAAGTACCAAAACCTTAATTTTGAATGTTACCTTCCAAAGGTTGGGAATTCTGGTTACTACATCCTGGTTTAGGACTCCCAGGACTCCTATTCTCGCTAGTTTCTTCATCTGGTTTTTCTTCTTTGATTTTTTCTTCAGGTGGTACACACCCTGGGGTCGTTGCCGCTGTTGTAGTACCCGAAGTTGGGCATTCAACGTCAATACGACAAGACAAATTCGTAGCGTGTTCTTCTACCATCCTACAGATTAAATTCTGGATTAATTGGTCAGATTATATAAAAAGATTTACAAAGTACCTGATCAGATGTTAAAACCATTTTGAAAAATTTTGATCCACTTCAAACATTTTTCTGAAACAAAAGAAAAATAGATTAAAAATAGATTCAAAATACAAAAGTAAAACAATGTTAAGAAGAAATAGAGTTATTACCAATATATGATTCGCATAATCAGTATTAATAATGCTAAAAAATGGTATTCTAAAGCTAGTAATAACTTATATTGGAAGAATTCTTTTGAGGTATAAAGCACTTTATTAAATTCAATTTTCAATAAATATTTTACGGTATATTAAAAATAGTTATAGGTAAAATTCAAAACGTTAAAGCAAATGGAGTAGAAAGATTGTAAAATCATTTTTAAAACCATAAAAATTTTATATCTAAAAGTTACAGACTCGAGTCACGTGAGAACTAAATGTAGTATCATCAGTCTTTTGCAAGAATTTTATAAAAAAACGTTATTTCACGACTAGCAAAATGTCTAGAACGGACGTAGATACTATTGAGAACTGACAATAACTGAAGTGACTCCTAGCGGAATATCTTGGAACTTAACGGAATAGGATTTTGTTGGATGTGGCTCATTTAATTGCATTGTTTGTATGTGTTAAAGTGAAGAAAACTTTAAAAAAATTTCTTTAAAATCGCAACAGAATATTAACTGCAATGTGAATTTTTGTGTATCAAATGGCAAATGTCAAAAATATCCTATTCCAATCGCCATTTTGTAGCGACAACAGCGCCTCTATAGGTGATGTTTATTCTCAATAGGTGGGTTTGTTTATTTTATACAGTAGTGTATACATTTTAAAAAGTATGCACAAAGCTATTCGAGGATTATTTTTCGTGTAGTATGTGCACTCGTTTGTCCGTTCTGCAATTGCCGTACTGTACATTCTGTGCATGAACTTGCTCGGTCTCTGGAGGTTGAGCACGACTGTGCACTGTTTTGGCGCGTATTTTAAAACTTGAGCGTAAAGGGTCCCGATTAAATAATTTGTACAACTACCTCTGTACCCGCTAACTTATCTTGGCCATACACAATACAACTATTTGGGAAAACTTTAGTTAAGTTATGATATTTATTGTGTAAAGATATTGTTAGAAGCTGTTTGTTTAGCTTTTGTAATTGCTTGTGTTACGGAAACAAAAATAATCTTCAGAAATAGGAAGCAAAGGGTTTGAATGAAATGTATCACTTTTAACTTCCCACAGTTTGGGCAAACGACCATAAAATTCAATAAATTTTCGACAAAATGTTGGTTGATGTCATTTTCTTGAAAGAATGGCGCTCGGAAATTCAATCGGTTTGCCAAACACTGCCCTACAAGTTTCTACCTGTAGCGAAACAGTATTTGTTGATCTGTTTAAAATGTGGCAACGTAGGAAAGCGCTACCAAAATGTGGAAATCAAATATAACAACCATTGAGGTTATATAACGAGACTGAACGCGGGTAACTTGTTATGAAGCCAACATCTCCGTAGGCCGTAGGTTTTTGTAGGTTTTTACATTTAAAGAAAAAATATTACATGTTTTCAATACTTGCTAAATTTAAAACGGACAGATATTATATAACTTATTCTATGTTAACTAAAAATTTATCTAACAAATTGTTCCGTTATAAAAGGTCTGTTCGTAGAGCCTTATTATCGTCAGAACGGTTTATTATCGTCAGACGCAAGCGAGGAGTCTGTACGAGTGCATTAAAGTAACTCTACGTTTGCGTCTATCAGTTAGAAATAGCGGTTAATGTTCCGTATAAGTCCACCGCGTCAAAATAGAACTAGGCTGTATGTTTAGAATAGAATATATGTAAGAGTGGGGAACCAATAGTAATCATTCTTGCATATGTGCTCGGTGTAATCAGACACAACTTTTGTGCAATTTAGAATCAAGGGAGGATGGTGTCTACACAGGTGTTATTTATATAGTTAGTTCCTGAAACTTGGAAAATGGCTGATAATTATTTCAATTTTTGAAGTAATATGGAGAGTAAGGATATGAAAGAGGTGTTAAGGTGGTGTATGAATGAGGGTCTGATTGTGTCTGAATGTAAATGTCCCAAAAAGTTCCCAGACCCCTGATTTATATAATTGCAATGTGATCTAAATGTTATCCATTTTTTCCCAAATTTAAACCCAAAATGTGATAGCTAAATTATATCGCGTACAACTTCAAAGAGTTATAAAAAGGATGGATAATTTTATATAAAAAGGTATTCTGTGGCGATTTTCACGGCTCTGGATTTGCCTACTAGTTTTATCATTGTTTGTTTGCATATAGTGAAGATATATAAATGCTTTATACATTTTTAATACATTTACATAATTTGGTATGTATGAATGCGATGAAAAACGGAATGTCCTATTTTATGCATTAAATTGGTAGGTCGGAATATATTGATAATTTGAGGATTCTCTCTTTTAATAAAGTTAGTGTTTTTCAACATATGTATACTATAAATCTCATTCAAACTATTTAAATATGACTTTAAGCGTATAAATACTGAAATTTCGTTATTAAAGTTTTTCTTTAAAAACCTTAATACGAGCTAAATGTTAACAAACACTTATTAAATAATTGCTTGGATTTCAAAACGTATAACTATCAAGTACTTATTTAGATTTCAGAATCGTAAATGTTATATTTTGAAAGAAAGGGGCGGCGCTTCGTCAAGACCAAATCTCATTCCAACTAGCATACACGTTCTGTCTGACGAGTTATGCCTGGTGGACTTATACGGAACATTAACCCCTGTTGTACTTAAGGGGACAAATCCCCTTTCCGTCTTCGCAGAATTCATATCTATATTATATTACGTCAATGATAACAACTGACTAACGCTTGCATATTAGTTACATTACATTCTAACATTGTAATCTTGAACATACTTTAAGATTCTGCGTTTTCTGAGATTTTAATTGTAAAAACATGTTAACTTTTAAAAGCCCATTTATCAAAAATCTTTATAAAGTGCCTTTTTCACTCATAAAACAAAAACTGAATACTACTCTGCATAAAACTTTTAAAAAATTACTTTTAAAACCCCATTAGTCAAAAAAAAGTGTCTTAAAAAAATTTTATATGCACCGAATTTATAAAAATTCTAATTAAGCTGAGATTAAAATTATCGTAGTTAGAAAAAATGTGACATTTACCAAACATTTTAGCATATCATATGAGTTCACTAACATTATATAATAGCATGCAAGATAAGGTTAAATCTGGAGTTAGTTTAGAGTTGGCATTTGTAGGGCGTCTGGCTAGCTTTGCCTGACTACAGCCCATTCCATTCTCGAATTATGAAACTTTATATATTAACATATCATAAGGACTGCTTTTTTCCCGATGGAAATACTACCTAATACTATAGAATCACACATATAAGGATTCAGATTAAAATACTGGATTTATTCCTGGAATTTTACATTTGAATAATGTTATAAGTTAATCAAAAATATGGATACTACGATTTGAATTTAATTAATCCTTATTGACTCGGGTTTATTCACGAAATAACGGATATAAGGATAGATCTTTAATGCTGAAGCCACACGAAGTGATACGTACGGTTTATTTGCTATGCGTGTAGAAAATAGTTCCTCTTACAGACAACGTAATGCGCCACACAGAACTGCGTACGCTATGTATGCTGTCTAGCTACGTCGCCGAGTTGTTTAATTTTACGTTATATTTTTAAGCGTCATTGTAAAGACTTTGTACACAATAGGGGATAGGCATGATTTTTTTAATTTTTTTTATTATATTCCTCTTGTTGCATATAAACATAAAAAACAGTTTTTTTTTTTTTTAATTTGAAGGCTTAAAAAAATCATAAATGTATGTAGCGCGCGAAAACGACGTGTGACGTCATACCCTCCTAACTGACACATGACACTACTAGTCTACACAGCGTACATAGTCTGTTGTGAACTTATTTGTTTGTATAACTTTTATATGTTATGTAAAGATTTTAATTAAAATAAAGTTTAATTCTATAAAAACAATTTATACATGTTTACCGAATTAAATTTTATATTAAAATATATAAAATATGGAAGATCCAGGCCCCAGTACTTCGAAACATAGTCGAAAATATTGTTTAGTACCAATGTGCACAAATAGTTCAATTAGAAATTCAAAAAAATAATTTATATCATTACCTGATGACGAAAAACAACAGAAAAGCTATGAGGCGAAATAAAACCGATATTTCAGAAAAAAGTAAACTTTATGATTGTGAAGACCATTTTAATGTGAGTACATATATTTTATAAATTATTTTAATAATAAATGCGTGAAAAATTGTTTAAAAACAAATACAAAACTCTCAAACAATACAATATAAACACGTAAACATTATGTTTTGTCTGTATCTGTGACGTCAAACTCTTACAGTCTCAGTCGTATCTACTCGGCAACCTTCGCGGCGTGGTCGGCTTATTTCAAATTTACAATATTTTAATTAAAAAATTTGGCTATAATATTAATTAAAATGTGATTTTTGTTGTGTTAGGTGACATAACTAACATTAAAATATCAAAAAAATGTAGTTTTAAGGAAATATAAATTTTATGCGTATCCCCTATTATATAAAATAACAATATTAAAGTAGTATAGTAGTAGTATTTGTAAATCGATGTCTTCGAAGAATCCTTCGCTTTTATTGGCCACGTAGAATATCAAACGTAGAATTGGGGGAAAGAACTGGTCAAATGGATATTAATTTGCAAATAAAAAGAAGAAAGTATGATTGGTTAGGGCACACTCTTCGAAGGGCTCCTAGAGAAGTGTGTCGATATGCACTAGCATACAACTCTCAGGGCAGTAGGCGTATAGGGCTACCCAAGAACACCTGGCGTCGCTCAATCCTGCTAGAAATAAATGCATGGAGCTCTCAAAACCAAGACAAAAGACTTTATAACAACATCACCGACTTGAAGACTATGGCAGATAGACGAGTTAGATGGAGAAATTTTATTGACAGCCTATGCTCTTTTTATAGGCAGTCCAAAATCAACCGATTGATGATGATGATAATAGTTTAGTTTTATTATAAGAATACAGGTATGGGAAAAAGTTCGTGGCGTTTTTTTAGTAAAATTCAACTGGTTTTGTTATAGTGTGAAAATGAATCTATTTGAACCAAATATGCTCCATTATTATCGACAACGTTTCGCCATTTTTCGGGTAAAGCGATGATGCCATCGGTGAAGAACTCTGTGGTTTCTGGTTGAAAAACTGAATCAAGTGGTTTTCACAGGCTTCTTTTGAAACCAGCTTAATTCCATTGAGAGAATTCTGCAGAGATCGGAATAGGTGATAGTCAGAGGGTGCTATGTCTGGACTATACGGTGGATGCAACAAAATTACCCAACCAAGCTCACGCAAATTTTTGACGGGTCATCAAAGAAGTGTGTGATCTTGCGTTGTCATGATGAAAGACAACACCTTTCCTATTATTCAATTCGGGCCGTTCTCTTTCAATTGCCTGGCGTAATCTCTAAGCGAACCTAGAATTTTGGGTAGCTACCGAGTATGCTAATCATTACACCATGATACGTCTTCTAGTTTAGTGTGTTACATAACTTTTGTAAATCGTCAATCAAAAAACACAAAAAATACTTTATTTTCCGAAAACATAATCTGATCAAAAATTCCCGTTGTACTATTCCGATTCACACCAATGTACATTACTTAGAAATTTTTTCAGATTTTTAGTTTAAACCATCTGGGCTACAGGGCGTAGGACAATTTTTTTGCACAATTTTGGCAAAAATCGCCTCAAAATAATTTATTTTGCAAGAATAAAATTTTGATCTTTAATCCACGTACTAAGGGCTTTCATTTGATACCCTACTCAGAATTAAAAAAATATTTTTTTTTTTCGATGAGCTCATATTTATTTATATTTTTAGGTGGATATGTTTTTTAGATATTTTAGTATTTTTCCTATGTGCGGGTCAAAGAGTTGTATAAGCATGCCAAATTTCAATTCTCTAAGTTTAGCCGTTTGATTTACAATATTTACCGAATAGACAGACAGACAGACAGACAGACAGACAGACAGACAGACAGACAGACAGGCATATAAAAAAAATACTGCACATATTTAGAAACCTAAATAATGGTATTAGGCATTTGAATTAAAATAAACAAAATATATTTTACTATAAAATTTGTTTTTAAAGCTCTTAAATTTATATAACAAATATTGTTAAGAATAAAAAGACAAATCTTTTATCTAAATGCATTTTTTTGATTGGATAAATATTTGGAGAGTTATGGAGGAAAAACCCCAAAAATTTAAAATTTAAATTACTCCTTTATTATTGCATTAACAGCAAAATCTTATATTAGAAATATTGTGAAGAATAAGAAGACAAATCTTTTCTCTAAAAGCATTTTTTTTATTGGATAAATATTTGGAGAGTTATGGCGGCAAACCCCAAAAATTAAAAATTTAAGTTACTCCCTTATTATTGACTCAACAGCAAAAACTTATATTACAAATATTGTTAAGAATAAGAAGACAAATCTTTTATCTAAATGACAGACAGACAAACAGACGACAAAATGACGGTAAAATGACGGCTAAAAATTAGATGGAAGCTCTCAGTACTCAAATAACGAACAAAAATTATTATCAATAAACTATTCATTTTGATGTGATCCTAGAAAAAATATTCCTAGACATCCAGCATTATGTTAGCTTCTTACACTTATTAAATACCTACAAAACCCTGAAATCTATAAAAATTCATACTTAACATCAATTTTTTATACATGACTAAGCTTGACGAGCAGTAAAAAAACAAATTAATCTAAAAAAAATATTTTTCTACGTCCCAAGCTTATTTTCTTGAAAAATTCGAAAATACGTCATCAATATTCTTTCCTCAAACCTAATATTACCCCTAAAATTCATAAAACCCGCCTAAAATACCCTGATAACATAACATCCTTATTACTATTCCGAATATAGCGTTCATCTTCATCTAGAAAAGGAACACGTACGTATTTTGCTCGCTAGTAAACTAGCTTCACTCCACAGTGGTTGCTAGATCAAAAATTCATTAGGCATTGCTGTGCAACTTGGGTAAATGTGGTAGGGGTATATAAAAAAACCAGTGGCGTAGAATAGCGTCGATGTTATTTATTAAGTAAAGTTTGGAATTAATGGGCTGGAATTTTAGAAATTAATTTAGAGATTTGGTTAAGTTCGAAATTAATATTTTGTGATATATTACAGACTAGAGACTCGTTAAAGGGGATTTGGGAGGCTTTGTTAGGTTAAGTTTGTTATAAAAAATGTGGATAGCACAAGACTTTACAACTGTAATCCAAGAAACAGTTATATTATAGTTTAGATTTAAGGAAGGACATCAAATCC
The DNA here is from genome assembly GCA_963971575.1 of Liopterus haemorrhoidalis. Lineage (NCBI taxonomy): Eukaryota > Metazoa > Arthropoda > Insecta > Coleoptera > Dytiscidae > Liopterus > Liopterus haemorrhoidalis. The sequence goes on from OZ020619.1 coordinate 44,342,042, forward strand.
CTAAGGATAAAGAATTGGTAGAATATTGGTAAATCTTCATCTTTTTTTAGGGTTTTGTAGGTATGACCAAAAAACCCTTATACCGTTATTTTGTCGTCTGTCTGTCTGTCTGTTTTAAGAAAGGACATCAAATCCCTAAAGATAAAGAATTGGTAGAATGTTGGTAAATCTTCATCTTTTTTTAGGGTTTTGTAGGTATGACCAAAAAACCCTTATACCGTTATTTTGTCGTCTGTCTGTCTGTCTGTTTTAAGAAAGGACATCAAATCTCTAAGGATAAATAATTGGTAGAATGTTGGTAAATCTTCATCTTTTTTTAGAGTTTTGTAGTTATGACCAAAAAACCCTTATACCGTTATTTTGTCGTCTGTCTGTCTGTCTGTTTTAAGAAAGGACATCAAATCTCTAAGGATAAATAATTGGTAGAATGTTGGTAAATCTTCATCTTTTTTTAGAGTTTTGTAGTTATGATCAAAAAATCCTTATATCATAATTTTGTCGTCTGTCTGTCTGTCTGTCTGTCTATCTGCCCTAGATATTCATTTTTATACTACCTACTCCGTAAATGAGTGTTACTACCCCAGTAACGCGCATGAAAACATAAGTAAATGAGGTCTACGGTTGATAAACGCGTAAGTAACACTTACGCGGCCAGGACAAAAAAGTAACAAACGTCATTTTGAAGGATAAACAGAATATTACACAATTATTTATTTAATTATATTAATATTAATGGTACAATTTGATATATTAATTGAAGGCTTATTTTTTTTTAAAATTAATTTCCATTTTTAGGGTTTTGTAGGTATGACCAAAAAACGCTTATACCGTAATTTTGTTGACTGTCTGTCTGTTCGGTAAAAATTGTAGCCAAACGGCTAAACCTAGAGAGTTGAAATTAAGCTTGATTATACAACTCTTTGACCCGCACATAGAAAAAATACTAAAACATCTAAAAAACATATCCCCCTAAAAATATAAACAAATATGTGCTCATCGAAAAAAAAATATTTTTTTAAAATTCTGATTAGGGTATCAAATGAATCCACGTACGGGCTTACGTGGATTAATGATCAAAATTTTATTTTTGCAAAATAAATTATTTAATGCGTTTTTTGCCAAAATTGTGCAAAAAAAAAATTGTCCGACACCCTGTAGCCCAGATGGTTTAAACCAGGGCTTCGAACCGTTATGTTTTTCGTTTCGGTTTTCGTTCCGGTTCAATTAAAAAATTATATATCGGTTCGGTTCCGGTTTTCGTTCCGGCAAAAATAACGGTTTTTTTCGGTTTTCGGTTCAGTTCCGGTTAGAAGCCCTGCTTTATACTAAGGATCAATGGAACTGAATACACGCGATTGCAACCCCAACCCTGGCAATATGCAATAGTGTGGCCAAGCATCCACAGATCCCTCATTTTAGGTTCCTAGGCAGCACTTTATACTAAGGAACAATGGAGCAGAATACACGCGATTGCATCCCCAACCCTGGCAATATGTAATCGTGGATATTTAGTGTTTTTTAAGGTGTTGAAAAGCACCCACAGATCTTTCATTATAGGTTCCTAGGGAGCACTTTATGCTAAGAATCAGTAGAGCTGAATGCACACATTTGCATCCCCAACCCTGGCAATATGCAATCGTGGATATTTTGTGTTTTTTAAGGTGTTGCCAAGCATCCATAGATCCCTCTTTTTAGGTTCTTAGGGAGCATGTCATACTAAGCAACTTATACAGCAATTTAGGCTACTAGCGCCCGAATGACGTATAGATTTACTTAATTGTATTAAAAATATTTTTTGAAAAATATTCCAAAAAAATATGTATTGAAATTTTGAAAAATAATTTTAAATTTTAATTAAGTTACGTTGTCAATTACAAAAAAGCCGACCGGCGTAGCGTAGTGGTAACACATATTCTCTGCGTTGCTAAGGTCTCGGGTTTGAATCCCGTTCAGGCATGGAATTTTTCAAAAAATAATTGTCCTGGCTAATTGCCAAAGCAGTAATGGCCATAAAAATTTAAAAAAAACAAAATAAAATCTGTGGTACAGATTCAAAAAAATATCAAAAAATCCATTTTTTTGAGAAATTTCTTGACAAAAAATATGCCAAAAAAAATCACTTAATAATATACTTACAAAACCTGGCGTAAAAAAATCACATATTTTTCAGTAACTGGTAAAAATGGTGTACAGCAGCTTCGGCTATTATGCTTCAAAAGACGTATAGATTCACTATTGTTTTAAAAATATTGAATCGAAAAATATTCCAAAAAAATATAGAAATATTTTCTAAAACAATTTTTTTTAAATTTTGTATCAAGTATATAATAAAATCTGAGGTACAGATTTAAAAAAAATATCAAAAAATCCATTTTTTTGAGAAATTTATTGACAAAAAACTGTGCCAAAAAAAATCACTTATTATATACTAACAAATCTTGACGTAAAAAGATCGCATTAATTTTTCTGTAACTGGAAAAATGGTGTAGAACAATATTTAAAATTAAGATTTTTTAAAAATTTGAAAAAATGGTATGCATACTTCGAGCTATTAAAAATATTCAATCGAAAAAACATAAAATTTACCTGTACAATACTTACAAAAAATTTAAAATCCACAGAATTTTTTAAATTTTGAGAAAATGGTGTGCAGCATCTTTGGCTATTAGCTCCCAAGGGATGTCGAGTCAGTATAGGACGTCCTTTCTTAACCCTTCAATAGACACTCAACTTGTTTCATCACTATTGCACTTTATCAAATTTTACTTTTTATAAAACTGGTAAAAATGTGTACACACAGCATTTATGGCTACTAGCGCTTAAGGTAGTTACTAATTTAAGGGTATTATATACAAAAAATGCACTGGTCAACATGTGCTGTGTCGACAACGATTGTGAACGAGAAATATTTGGAAAGATTAGTGACGTAGTGTCGACCAAAATTATTCAATAAAGGATTAAGTAAAGAAATTAATCCTCTTAATTAGTTTCGCTAATGAGTATTTTAATGTGGATTTTTTTGCGTAGTTCTGTATTGCGTAAACAATAAATGGTCCACGACAGTGCACAGCAATTTAAATATAAAAAAATTAAAAATAATTTTTTAAATTTATAATAATTTTGTTAACCAGTATTAGCATTATAGGCTATTCTAAACGTTACGCGGAACTAAATTGCTTTTGCGTAGTTCTGTATTTTAACAATAAATGTATAAACAATAAATGGACCCCGACAGTGCACAGCATTTATAAATTTAAAAATGTTTTTTAAAATTTATTACAGGGCTTCGAACCGTTATTTTTTCCGTTTCGGTTTTCTTTCCGGTTCAATTAAAAAAATATAAATCAGTTCGGTTCCGGTTTTCGTTCTGGCAAAAATTACGTTTTTTTTTCGGTTTTCGGTTCAGTTCCGAGTGAAAAATTTTTAAATGCTTTTATTTGTATTAGAAATTTATTTTCTACTATAATTTAGAAGAACATTTTATTCTTTATTTTGTAATAATCATAACAAGGCCGCTGCCAGGGGGGGGGGTGTTCCACCCTCCCCTGAAATAATAGAATCGCAATTTCTTTTTTACTTGTCAGAATTTTTTCTGCTCTTCAGTTTAAAAAATAATCTTAAATAAAATGTAATTTATATTCGCTCACATAACCATTATCTGAATCGAAATAAACCGATATTTTTTTTCGGTTCAGTTCCGGTTTTCGTTCCCACAAAAATAACGGTTTTTTACGGTTTTCGGTTCAGTTCCGGTTCGAAGCCCTGGTTTAAACTAAAAATCTGAAAAAATTCTAAGTAATGTACATTGGTGTGAACCGGAATAGTACAACAGGAATTTTTAATCAGATTATGTTTTCGGAAAATAACGCATTTTTTGTGTTTTTAACTAAAATATGTTAAATATTTAATTCGCTATGTAACACAGTAAATAAGTAAGCGCCCGTAGCGTAGTGCGTTATGTTTTCGGAACAAAACGCATTTTTTGTGGTTTTTAGTTGACGATGTAAAATATTTAATACCTTATGAAACACAGTAAACCAGAAAGCTTTCATAGTGTAATAGGTAGTCTTCTCGCGTTCTAATTTGCACACTAGGGTTCGGCACCGATCTGAAGACAATTTTATTTTTTGTTTCTTTTTTTTGTTTTTATTTTGTTTAAATTATTTTTCAAAATTCTAGTTATATTTTGGAAAATGTTGCATTTAAAGCGTAAATTTAACAACCAGTTGCAATTGTTGAAATTATAATTTAATTCTATGTTTCAATGTATATGAAATCAGAGGAGCGGAGCTTATGACTTAAAACAACCAATGGAAGCCATAGGCGCAATTTCCAAAATCTTAATGAACCGTGCTATATAAAAAAAATACTGCACATATTAAGAAACCTAAATAACGGTATTAGGCATTCGAATTAAAATTAAAAAAATATATATTTTAACATAAAATTTGTTTTTAAAGCTCTTAAATTTATATAACAAATATTGTTAAGAATAAAAAGACAAATCTTTTATCCAAATGTATTTTTTTGATTAGATTAATGTTTGGAGTGTTATGGAGGAAAAACCCCAAAAATTAAAAATTTAAATTACTCCCTTATTATTGACTTAACAACAAAAACTTATATTACAAATATTGTTAAGAATAAGAAGGCAAATCTTTTATCTAAATGCATTTTTTTGATTGGATAAATATTTGGATAGTTATAGCGGATAACCCCAAAAATTAAAAATTTAAATTACTCCCTAATTATTGACTTAACAGCAAAAATGTATATAACAAATATTGTTAAGAATAAGAAGACAAATCTTTTATCCAAATACATTTTTTTGATTGGATAAATATTTGGAGAGTTATGGCTGCAAACCCCAAAAATTAAAAATTTAAATTACTCCCTTATTATTGATTCAACAGCAAAAACTTATATAACAAATATTGTTAAGAATAAGAAGACAAATCTTTTATCTAAATGCATTTTTTTGATTGGATAAATATTTGGAGAGTTATGGCGGAAAAAACCCAAAAAACTTAAAAAAATAATATTCTTTTATTATAAAAGTTTTACTAAGACGTTTTAAAATTTTTCGCCTTCTTTTAACATGTAGTCATCACCCATTAAAAATGAAATAAGAAATTCGTATTAAAAATTTGCTAATGAAAACTTAAGAAAATTTAAATTCCATTTAGTTCCGCCTAAAGGTTTGGAATAGCCTATACTTTTCCTAGGGTGACTATTCGTCCCGCATTTTGATTGGGTGTCTCGCTTTAAGACACGTCCCGCAAAAGTCGCATTCTAACTTTTGATTTTTTGACTTGTATTTGAGGAGATGAGGACCTTTTTTCTCTTCACTTGGATTTGGGAGGTGAGGACCTTTTCTTTTTTTCTTCACTTAGATTTGAGGTGAGGACTTTTTTTTGCTCTTCACTTATATTTAGAAAGTAACGACCTTTTTTTTGCTTTGTCCCGCATTGCCTTCTTAAGAAAATGTTCACCCTAACTATTCCTTCAATTGTATAATATGTTTTGTTAGAATATGTGTTGGCAGAACAAAACTATGCGTATCCTATTCAACATATCTATGCCATGTAGATACGTTTCAGTAGCCAATTCTGTTAATGTATAGTTGTAACAATAGATTAAAAGCTGTATTATGTCACTATCAAGTCATCTTTGTAGTTTGTTTGAAAGTTGTAGTATGTTTGATATACGAGTAGTTATAGTCCCCATGTAAAACAATGTTTGCACGCCCCTGTAATCAGGGTTGAAAGCGCACCCCCACAGATCAATACCAACCGGCCACCTAGCGCGGCCTCTACACTTGCTTCCCCGCGAACGTAGCTTCATTCTACACATCGCCAAACGTACCTACTGTCTTCCAAAACCATCGAGTTTAACAGCGACGGTTAATAATGAGCTCTAGATTATATTATATATGATTGACTAACAATTTTCAATGATTTTATTTTAAAATCAGGCAATTTATTCTTCAAATGTAATATGATCTAAAAACTATCGTTTAGAACAGTGATTAAACTTTTTGATATCGCGGCTCCCCTGCAACTCAAATCGATAACCCACGGCCCCCCTAAATTATTTAGTCGAACCTAGGTTGGTTAAAAAAATAATTTTTTGTTTCATATTTACATATATTTTTACCGACCGCCAACATACCGGGTGAATTATTTAAGGAGCAACATACATATTTCACATATAATGTTAATGAAGTGAGTTATTTCAAAAGCAACATAGCCATAAAACAAATGTTTATCGTATTCATAGAAAAGACAAAACATTATTTTTTAAAATATTTTTTGGACTTAGCTACTAAGGACATTATTATTTTTGTTTGTATGTAAATATAAACAAACTAATAAAAATTCATTTATTGTTTCTAATTTACTATTTTTTTAGTCGTCTAGGAACTTTATCATGTCAAATAACTATTATATCTAATCACCAATGCATATCTGTTGCTATGGATACGAGCTTGCTTTCATAATTTGCTATGTTGCAAATGAAATAACTGACTTCATTAATATTATATGTGAAACATGTATGTTGTTCCTTAAATAATTCACCCGGTATATAAGGGAGGTATTGTGATCATACCGATTTTGACATTTCGAGATTTCGACGGATCTCCACGAATTGAGGTCCCTACATAACGTTTTGACTATTTTTAGCATGATGTCTGTCCGTCCGCCCATCCGGCTGTCTGTCTGTCTGTCTGTTTACACGTGCAGGGCAAATTTGGCTAAAAGGATTTCTATGAAACTTCATATTTAAGCTTTTGCCATCTATGGCACGAGTTGATCAACTTTTGGTAAAAATCGGTTGATTAGAAATGGGAGTTTTGTCGTGTCGATATTAAGATTTTTGCGAATATTTAGCAGAAAAATATTTCGAAAAAAGTTATTTAACAAAAATTACTATAAATGCAATAATTAATAACTTTTATTTGAGACGTTTTTTGATAAAACGAAAAATTTCTCATACGTCTCAATTTTTTCATACTTATATGTAACGTTTCCATGGTCATGATAAATAATATCTCTGTTAGAAAATATTAGATCAAGTTATTTCTATTCTGCTGCTAGAATGTATTTTATACAAATACTTTATGATGGCGGTCGGTCCTGTGGTGGCCACAGCTGATTTTTTTACGTTAAGATCATTCAATAGTCTACGAGGTGTGTAAATTAAGTAACTGGACAGATTTATTTATTTATTATTTTTTTTTATTAGAATAGAATTACAGTTCAATATTGTCTCCCTCAAATTTCCTTGGAAAGCCACACAGCGCTGGAGACGGTTCTTCCGATCCTCATAGCAGTGCTGGAACTCAGATACTGGAATAGCTTTCAGCTGGTCGGTTACGGACTTTTGAATGTTTTTGTGTGTCCCAAAAAAGGCGTAATATTTCAGATCTCTGTTTACTTTTTAAAATCGTTAACAATATCATATATGTGCCTGATATTTTAGCTAGGATAAATTTTAGAATACCATACCACTCTACACGCAATAGATTTTTTATACTGTGTTAATCACAGATCTGTGTATGGTCATAATACCTGTATTGACCGAATGTCTAGGTTATATAATGTAAATTGTTTAGAGTTTGACAGTTCCAACATGTCACTTAATGTGTTCAAAAATCGCCTTAATTCTTGGTTTATTTTAAGTTTTACTTAATTGTTACGGTCTTTTTTTATTTATTTCCTTTTAATTTTGTATAAATTATATATTGTATATTTTTGTATAATTTTATTGTTGTATTTTAATTTTGTTAATTAATTTTTGTACCTGATTAATTGTATATACTGCATGTATTTTATATCGTATGTAATATCTGTATTTTTAAGTGTGCAATTTGGGATCACTCAGGTGCACGGAAATAAATAAATAAAAAATGACGTCTCTTGAGGTGATTTTTTAATCTTGGGAAGAGGAAAAAGTCCCAAGGACTCAAGTCAAGCGAATAAGGATGCTGAGGAGCCACAGGAATGTTTTTACTGGCCAAACACTCGTTTAATGAAATTGCTGTGAGACGAATTGTATGATGAACGGTAGTGTGAGTCAAATTCAACTCTTCCCCGATCATTCTGACCGTCAACCGACGATCTGACCGTGCAATATCCTGGATTCTATCAACATTTTCATCGGTTCTTGAAGATGAAGGCCTTCCGCTGCGTGATTCATCTTCAATCTACTCTCTTCCTTCTGAAAATGCCTTAAACCACCAAAAAACCTGGGTCCTCAACAAAACGCTGTCTCCGTAGGACTGCTGCAGTTTTGCAAAAGTTTCCGTTGCACTGTGCCCAAGTCTGAAGCAAAACCTGATGCTCGAAATGAATGTCACTCATTTTTAGAACGCACTAGAAAAAACTGTTTCACGAAAAAAATCACTACGGACAACAAAATTACTCTAGCGAGTTCGTACTGAAGGCGTAGTTTATTCAAATATAGTACCTAACTCCACTTGAATTCCTAAATATTCGGAACTAAAACTGATAAAATTGATGTTTTTTTAAGCGATACACTTTTTAAGATTAGATCTCGTTTAGTATGATAACAAAGTTACTCCAGGATTGACTACTTTTAGATTAAGTTGTGAGGGGTTGAAAAAATTGGCCAAGTACAACAATTTTAAACAGAAATATTCACACGAAAAAACATTAATTATGGTAAAACTTTTTTGGGTTCAAAGTTTTTTGGGTTCGTTTTTCGCTAAAATTTTATTTTTGTATGACCATATCTCAAAAACTATAAGAGAAAGAGACCCATGGCTTATATATTTGGAATCCTGCGGTCCTAGATGGCATTAGGTGACATTTTGAGACCAAACCTGAATAAAATATTTTTGTAAAAGTTTTGATATTTTGAAAAATCCTATCTCGAGAACGGTAAAAGATAAAGACCTGCGGTTTGATTTTTTAGAATTCTCATTGTTTTTTTATTTTGTAAAAAAATTGGGGCCTTACAAACCGTGCCCATTTTTGATTTACATAGTTTTGAAATAGGCGAATTTTACAAAAAAAAAATGATATTCGCATGACTGTATCTTAAAAACTATAATATATAGAGACCTGCGGTTGGAATTTTTATAATTCTGGGGCCCTAAAGGGCCTTAAATCACATTTTTAAGAAAAAAAAATTTTTTGAAAAATTTTGATTTCAATTTTTTTTTTTCAAAATTTCAAAAAATTTTATCTTGAAAACTAAAAAAGATATATACCTGCGGTTTTAATTTTTGAAACCCTTGTGCCTAGTTTAGTCTAGAAAAAAAATAAGGCCTTAAACACCCAATTTTTTTAATTTAAAAGATTGGTTAAGCGGAGGGGTACCCCTTACGATTTTATCGATTTTTGGCCATTTTTAAAGGTTTTGTTTGATGATTCGTATTTATTGTAAAAGTTGGATTATTAAGGCCCCAATTTTTTTCTAGACTAAACAATATACGAGGATTTCAAAAATTCAAACCGCAGTTCTCTATATTTTATTGTTTTTAAGTTAGGATTTTTTGAAAATTCCAAAAAAAAATTGACAAATTGAAAATTTTGTAAATTTTTGTTTTGTTTGGGAGTTGCTTTAAAATGAGTTCTAAGGCCCTTTAGGACCTCAGGATTTCAAAAATTTCAACCGCAAGTCTGTATCTCATGTAGATTTTGAGATACGGTCTTTCGAAAATTAAATATTTACAAATTTTCAAAGCTACACAGATCAAAAAGGCGTTAACTAAGAAGGGCCCTATTTTTTATCTAGATAGAAAAAAGTCTGTATATTTCAAAAATTCAAACCGCAGGTCCATATATTTTACTGTTTTTAAGTTAGGATTTTTTAAAAATTCATAAATTTTTTTTTTAATGTGGACACCGTTATTTTGTACGTTTGCCATTGCTGATAGTACTAGGCTAGAATAGTACAATATAATGAGTATTAGTATCAAAAAGAAATAATACTTCATGAGTTATATCTTTTTGATACTAATAGTCATTATATCGTACTATTCTAGACTAGTACTATCAGCAATGGCAAACGTTCAAAATAACGGTGTCGGCATTAATATTGGACCATTGCAAAATAATTACAAAGGTATTAACAAAAAAAAATTGGGTTTTTTTATAATATGTCCTGCGGCCCTTTAGGACCTCAGGATTTCAAAACTTCTAATTTTTCTCATGGTCGGTGTCCTACTAGGTGGTATCCAGTTGTTCTATTATATAAATCACAAGAGAGATAGACTCTCATAGAAGAAACAGACAAAGAAGAGAAACGAATTGAATAACTTAATTCTAAATTTGTCCTTAAAGGTCCTTTTATAAAGCATTCTAAACGTTGGTGGAATAAAAAGGATAACATTAAATTAATTGTTAACTAGGGGGCAGTAGTTAAATTTAATGGCCTAAGGGTTGGCAGTAAAAAAAGTGTTCAAAACATAAATTTTGCTAAAATGCTGACAGTGTAGGAACATTGCCAATACATTAAGAGATCTTCCAAGTTTTCTGCAAATTATTTTTAAGTACTGTAAAACCTCAATTACACTAGACTAATTTACCCTACTATCTATTTGCCCTGCGAGTGTGCGTATTGCAACTAGCTCAGCGAGTGTCGATTACACAAAGCTAGTAAAACTAGCTTACTAACTCAATAGATGTTCCGCTGCAGGTTATGCTTTTATGCTTGAATAGCGTTGTTTTTATACACATTGGCATATTTAATTTTGTATATTTCGTTATGATTTTATTTATTTATTTAAACATATTTAACCATACAGATTTGTACAGTAGTGCACAAGTCCAGCTACATAGTACTGGGGGGAAAATACAATACAATTATAATAACAATAATATAGGGAAAAATTGCTAAGCGATATGACATCTGGTGGGACTTTAGCAACTACAGAAATAGACATTCTATCGCGCTTTTTTTTATAGAAAATGTTTGCATAAAAATGTAATTGCATAAAAACAAGTATTAATATTGTAGCAAAATTACAAAAACCACCAGTAAACATTAAAATTCACGTTTTTATATGTAACGAATGTCTATTTTGAAGGATCCAAATATGCCGAAATAGCGCTGCGATCTTAAAATACTTCCCCTATAGAAATACTACTAATGAATAAAATAAATAATAAAACACAATATAATTTTAGTAAAATATAATCATAAACACTTTTACATTTTAAAATTTCAGTTACTGTGACGTAGGCGCCGCTAGTGGATGTTCTGCTTATTAGTATTCGATGTACGTTTATTATCTCACTCTTGAGCGCAAAAATACACAATGGCAGAGCTTGCCATTTGCCTTATCAAATATCTTTCTGTCCAGTTCTCCCATCGTCAATTTTTTCTAATTGATATTTCGTTATTCTGAATTCTAACTATCTTGGGTATTATCTGAGTGTTGTTAGGGTGACTGCCCATAATATTGAACGAGACAAAAACCATATGTCATTTTTCAAACACATAATAGGACTTCAACCCCCTATTTCTTTCTCTTTTTATATTCACCCTTCATTTAAAAAAATAGCTACAAAACCATCTAGTGTTCAAAATTCTAAATACACTTTGAATAATTGCAAACGAACCTCAATTTAGGTAATTAAATTGTTTTTACAAAAAAGACCCTTTTGCAAACCCTTCTGACTCACCCTACAACGATTATACTAATTTTGGTATCAAATAATCGAATCAAATTACTGAATATTCAGAGGAAAATTGATATTTTTTGACAATTTTCAACTCTTTGAAGATCTCAAAGAAAATTATAAAAATTTATTACAAGAGAAATGAAGTGCTTGATTAAAAAGAAATTTTGGTGACAGCTTTATAAATGTCAAGATTTTTTAAGGAATATTTCAAGACCAACTTATAAATGGGAATATAGCAATCGTCTGTTTCAATCTTCTTAACCTTTTTACCTGTTAAACCTTAACCTTTCACCTTTTAAATCACGGACCGGTGAAAATTGAGATATTTTTTTGTGGCTTGGTAATATAAAATTACCTATTATAAAATAATTGAAATGGGTTCAAGGGGTGTGTGATAAGTCAGTGACTTTGAAAGATTCAGACTTCAGGTTTTTTTGGTTATGTCAAATTGACAAATTTCAAAGGTGCAAATTATTTAAATCAAAATTTCCTCTTAGTTTGTTCTTACAAAAGTGAACAGCATATATAAAGTCTGTTCCTTTGGTTTAGGCGGAACTATGCTCTATGTCAGCTTAGAAAAATGTGTGTAAGAAGATAGTTGTTTGTCCTTGCTTCAGATTGGTTTAGAACGTTATCCCTATTACATTATTAAAATATTGTTTTTAGTCCAAGTTGACAGATGTTCAGTGTCGTACATTGTATTTAATATCATTGTCATCGATTATTTATAGATATATTATACATATATTATTTATAGGGTACATTTTGATATTATTTACATATTTAGACTTTTATTTATATTCTTGGCGTAGATTAAGATCAATTGCACAAACCGTTGGTGTCAGTATTGGATCTGTTTTTAACTTCTTAAAAAAAGAAAAATTTCGATCATACAAATTTCAAAATCATCAAGAATTGTTAGAAAGGGACGCAGCAGTACGTATGGATTTTTGTTTTGAAATGTTTGAAAAAATTAATTCCAACCCAACAATGCTTCAAAAAAATTTTATTTACTGACGAAGCAACGTTTACTCTAAATGGTGAAGTGCACAGACAAAATTTTAGGTACTGGAGTCGAGAAAATTTACATTTATTTCATTCCTCCCGAACTCAAAGGCCGCAAAAATTAAATGTTTGGGCAGAGATAATAGGAACCAAAATTATAGGGCCTTTTTTTATTGACGGTAACCTTAATGCCGCAAAATATCTAGACCTTTTGCAAAACCAAATATTACCTGCATTGCGAAACCTGAATATTAATGGACAAGTATGGTTTCAACATGATGGCGCACAAGTCCATTATTCTAGAATAGTTAAAGAATATTTACATAGAACTTTCCCAAATAGCTGGATTGGAAGAGGAGGGTCGATGAATTGGGCAGCGAGATCTCCGGATTTGGCACCCAATGATTTTTTTTTTATTGAGGTTATTTAAACGCCGAGAACTTAGGGATGTTGCTGAACTGCAAGATAAAATTGTTCAAGCATCCAACAGTATACCTCAAGAGAAATTGCTGAATGTTTTGAATCATTTTTATGATCGCTTAACATTTTGTATGCAAGTAAACGGAGAAACTTTTGAACATATATTATAAGTTTTTATTAGTTATTTATTTATTATTATTTTTTTATTTGTATTTAATAAAATATTTTGATTTTGCTAGTAAATATGGTTTTTTCTATGTTGCAAATGAAAATGAACACGATTTATATTGCTGTCAAAAACTGTATCCATGGTAATGACATAGTACATGTTGCATTAAAAAATAAATTCACTGTATATAGCAGTTTTATGAAAATTTTCCATTCTGCAGGACAATTTTTATCCAATCTGTTCATCATAGCGTCAATGAAGTTTATTTTTTACAGTAAAAAAGTAATAAAACTAAATTCAGAATCAAAATGAACTTTTTTTGCTTTGCCAATTATTTCTTGTACAATTGTTAGTCGGTTGTCAAGGTACCTGTTGTACAGGCGAGTTTTGTTATACGGTGAGGTGTGAATAGAACCCTTGTCGTACAAGCTCGCTAATTATTAACTAGCATGCGCTATCGTCTGGTCTGGTTTAATCTCAAAACTACCTGGAACCTACCTCTGTCCCACTAAATTTCCATTATATATATAAACTTTAATAAAAAAAACTTACACAATTATTTCATTGTGTACTTGTGTTACTCGGTCTATACGTGCCTGTTAGTGTTAAATTCGCCAACCGGCGTAGTGTAGTGGTAACACTCGTGCCCTGTGTTGCTAAGGTCTTGGGTTCGATTCCCAAGCATTGAATTTTCATTAATTTTTCCGGATAATTGTCTCAATAACAAAGAGCATAAAACGTAAAATATATTTTTTTGTTAAATTCACGGAGGTCTAAGACAGTGGTTCCTAACCTTTTTTAATTTGCGTTCCCTTGGGCAATTTCTCTAAATTGCACCCCTCATATTAGAAAAACTTTATAATAAATTTAGTTTTTTTTTTTTTTATTTATATGTAACTCTAAATCAGTTTTTCCCAAAGGGTGTGCCGCGGTACTCTAGTGTGCCGCAATAGTTTCTAAGTGTATCGCAAAATCTTAAAGAAAAAAATCAGCTGTGGCCACCACAGGACCGACCGCCATCACAAAGTACTTGTTTAATTTATGCTGTTTTATTAAAAAATGTCTCAAATAAAAGTTGTTAATTATTGCTTTTATATAAGCAGTTCACTTTTGTAAGAACAAACTAGATCTGGTTATTTTGGTTACTTTTATAGTGTGTTACTGACTTTAAATGTCAATTAAAAATATTCCTTACGCTGTAAAACCAACTTTAGGATTGAAGGTTATGATCATTATAATTAAGATATCATTTTTCATTATGACATGTCAAATGGATCGACATTTTAAAAAAGTGACATTTTTTAATACCAACATTACATACAGCTTCAAAGGTGCGAACTATTGAAAACAAAATTCCCTCCTAGTTTGTTCTTACAAAAGTGAACTGCTTATAGCAACTTTTGTTAAATAAATTTTTTAGAAATGTTTCTCCGTTTTGAAATATTGGCAAAAATCTTAAAACCGACACGAGTAAACTCCTATTTCTAAATAACCGATTTTTACCAAAAGTTGTCCAACTCATGTGATTAATGTCAAAAGCTTAAATATGAAGTTTCATAAAAATCCTTTTAGCTGAATTTGCTCTGCACGTGTACACGGACCAACAGACAGACAGACAGACAGAAAAACCGACAGACATCATGCTAAAAATAGTCAAAACGTTATGTAGGGACCTCAATTCGTGGAGAGCCATCGAAATCTCGAAATGTCAAAATCGGTATGCTCACAATACCTCCCTTATATATGTTGGAGGTCGGTAAAAAACGACTATAAAGAAAAAAAGAACATATTCAGAAGGACAATTTATTTCACTGAATAAATGACAAAAAAAAATACACAAAAAACAATTCGTATACAAGAGACCAATAACACAAAACGTGTCAAATCAAATAGACATAACTATTTTTTTAAATAGTAATATTGTCAGCTTTATCTCCAAATAATTGGGAATAAATATATTTGATATTATTAATAATATTCTTCCTACCATTTGGTTGCCTTAATGTAAGATCCATTTCCCTTTTCAGGTTATCCAACTGTTGAGAAATACCTTCTTTTACATTAAAGTCTGGTTTATCATGTAGTGTTACCACTGTTTTAGACGAAGCTGATGTTATACTAGTGGGACTAGAACACCTTAGCCTTAATTTTAATTTAGAAGAATTATCCATCTCCAAAACTCCATCTAAAATACTGGAGCTTTCTAATACAGCTCTCATGACCTCCATTTTTCCATCAGGGTCACATGATTCAGCTCTTAAAGAAGTAGTTGTTATTGTTCCAAAGGTATCTGATTTTTTAACTTTCATATGTTTTGAAGGTTTTGCTTTTGGTATTTGTGGGAATGATGAACTAATCCTGCTGCTAGGACGAATATTATGACTCCTGGTTTTGAAGGGCATACCTACAGGACCATCTGGCATCCCAGCTGGAGGATGTGTTGGTTCTGGAGAAGTATCCCGACTTCTTCCTTCAGGATGTGTGTTGGTATTCGAAGAAACAATACCAGAATCTTCAAAAATATCATAATGTTCCTTTTCTTCATTAAGGTTACAAATTATTAATAAAAGATTCTTTATTTGTTCTTGTTGGTCTTTTATTATTTCTTCTAACTCAACTTTATCTGGGTCTTGTTTTGACATTTCTAAAATTTGCTCATTTAATTGTTCATTTTCAAATACAACATTATCTAAACTAGATTTCAAATCCAAAATCCGATCTTCTTGCTGCATGTATTGTTCTGTTGCTTTACCTAAATCTTCTTTTAATTTTACTATTTCTGTATCTTTATCAGTTACTTCTACCTCTAATCCTTTACGTACAATCTGTAGATCACTTTGTATTCTTTCACATTTTTCTTCTAATTCTAAAACTTTTGTTGAATCTGTTGTATCAGCAGTAATAAGTAATTCGCTAAGCCTTATATTTTCTGTGCGTAGTTTTTCTAATTCATCAATGTAGGCGTTTCTTTGTTCTTCATTTAAGGAAACTAAAGATACTGCTTCATTTTCCATAGTACTAAGGACTTCTGTAAGTTGGTGTCCTAAAAATTTTGGATTTTCGTTTGTGACTGTACTTGTTGACATCCTGCTGGTGGCGGAGGTAACAATTTCTGGAAATTTTTGTGTTTTCATATTCTCTATAAGATTTAAACCATTTAATCTTTGTTCTGGTGGTAGAGAAAAGACATAATCAACAAGAGCATTTCTTTCATTTTCTAACTGGACAATTTTTTCTGAATATTGTCTTAATTCTTCTAATTCCTTTTTAACCTGTACTGTAGCATTCATTATTCTGCTGTAGAGGTCTAAATTAGCTATCCTACATGCTCTATCCGCGTGAAGAAATTCATTATCCTCTTCCTTTACAATTTCTTCGTTTAAACAATTTTTAGATGCGTTCTTAACAAGTTCTTCTTGCTTTGCCAATAACTGTGATACTCTTTCATCGTACTCTTGTAATTTTTCATGTAATATATTTAATTTATTCTTTCCTCCATTATCCTTTACGAATTTGTACATGGCCAAGCTAAGATTCATGTTTTCTTCTGTTAGTTGTGGTGTACATTGCGAAGAAAAATCAGTGACACTATTGTTTCCTAGGTTTTTGTGTAAATAATACGCTAGTTGAAGTTGTTGATTCATTAGACGTTGTTTGAGTGCTGATATTGTACGATTTTTATCATCTAAACAGGCGTAAAGATATAGGGTTTCGTTGGTTTTGTCGGTTTGTTGGAGGAAGTTTTTTTCACTCTAAAAGGAACACATTAATTAGAAAAGAAAGACGATGTGTCTAAGGGTGAGTTTATGTTAGAGAAATGACAAAAGCTGTAACAGTGGCGATAAAATCTTATCAAATCTTTGAAGTGTTTGTATTGAAGCTGTGATGGTAAAGTCTATTTACGTTATAATTATAGTTACGCAATAATTAGTAATCAAATCAAGGTAACCGAAAAGTTGCAGTTCCCTAGGTATGTTATGGTAAAAATATTCTGAACGTACCGTATTTTACAGATTAACAGTTGGCAATCCTTACAGTGTAGCCTAGTTGTTCTGACATTTTGGCTTTCATTAAATATGTTTATAATTATTAAATTATACTCTGTATATAGGAATAATTATTATCGGATTTTTATCTACTGATATTGTGCAGACAACTCTAGGGTCGACTCAGCCTCAAGTATTTAATACTTATAAATGAGTACCTGTCCATACAGTGATAATAGGACCGGTCTAAACGTCACACTGACTACGTGGCTTTTATATCTATGAACGGCGGCCTAGAAACAGAGAACTTACCTTCTCTGCCCCTTGTATGCCTATCTAGGCATTGGGAACCTATTATTTATTTTATTTTAATTTTATTTTATTTATATAAAAAAAATATAATACATTAAAAATCAGTGACACTAATTTGTAAGGCAAAATTCATCATTTCGGCCCGAAAAAACAAAAAAAAGTTTTTTTTTTTTGGATTTTCGTGAAAATTGTTTAGAGAGACATGTTTTAGAAGTACATGGCATTTATTTTGGTCTCCGACGAAGAATTATTGTTATTGACATAAAATAGCAACGAAATAGTTGAATTTTTAAAAATCACGTATTACTTAAAAACGTTACTAGTTAGAAGTTTTCGGATGCAAGAACTGAATTTGTAAGATAAAATTCATCAATTCGGCCCGAAAAACAATTTTTTTTCGTGAATATTGTTTAGAGAGACATGTTTTAGAAGTACATGGCATTTATTTTGGTCTCCGACGAAGATATATGATGTTATTGACATAAAATAGCAACGACATAAAAATATAAGACATTTTGACTGGAAAGACATATTAATCTGTTTCCAAAACTCAAAGTCAAAAATTGTATTATATTAAAAACGATTGTTAAAACAATTCAGATTTACATCAATATTAAGACAAAATTCAATGTTATAAATTATATTTTTAGGTTAAAATTGATTATTAAAACAATACGAGTGAATTTTTCTCGAAATTAACCAAAACTCAATGTTAAAAATTGTTCACTTAAATTAAAAATGATTGTTAGAACAATGTGGGTCAATTTACCTCGAATTAAACACGAAACTCAATAATAAAAATTATTTTGTTACATTAAAAACGATTGCTAAAACAATGCAGGTGAATCTATCTCGAAATTAAAACAAACTCAATGTTAAAAAGTATATTCTTTCATTAAAAACGATTATTAAAACAATGCAGGTGAATTTACTTCGAAATTAAGATAAATGTCAATTTTAAACATTATTTTTTTACATTAAAAACGATTATTAAAATAATGCAGGTGATTTTTTCTGGAAATTAAAACAAAACTATTTATTCAGTGACTTTTATTCTATTTACAGATTGGTAGACGATCAGCGGTCGGCTGGGTTGGTCGTCGAGAAGCGAATATAATCGTAACGCACTACCCGTCACAGCCTGATCCCTAAACGTGCCCATAGAAGGTTCACTTCAATAATGTGGCAACGCTACATCACATGATATTATTTCGTAACTATAATTTTAACGTAGATAGACTATATATCTGTATATTTTCATGGATCGTCAATATGTTCTCCAATTTTAGGTTAAAATTTAGTAGATAAGGTTAATCTTACTTGAATAATCTTCACAACGTTTTCATATTCAACGTTTAAACCCATATTTTTATAAACGCCCATACAGATGGACGCTACTTTTCTCAGTTTTTCCTAAAATCAAAATTGTAATTTTTAAACGATAATCATCATCAGTGTTATTTTGTCCAATATTGAACACAGACCCGTAGCAATACCCTGGCATCGGAGCAAATGCCAGGGGCGCGACGCCTGAGGGGCACCATCGTGCCTTTTTTTTGTCATTACCTGTACTTGTATTTTAGAACTAAGGACTTTTTTTGATCATCACTTGTATTTTCACTTGTCTATTAAAATAAAAATGATGCCCTTCTTAAATAAAATGAAAAAAGATAAAAAAAAGTCACTAGATTTCAAAATCAAGTTCCGCACGAAGACTTAATATTATTAATTTTTTGGTTATGTATGTCGGCACTGTACATAATGCGTTTGTTTTTACAAACTTATACAATCGACACAAGTGCTTCACATGTACAGCACAAACTTTGAACAATTATGATTTAACGGACTCACCTATAGCCTGTTTCTCTGGTTTAAGCGGGACTAGATTTTGAATTCTAGTAACTTTTACTGTTAAAGTGAGGCTGTTGATAATTTTGTTTAGCAAAAACCTTCTTCAAACCTTCCAAACAAGAGCTTTCGACAACATAGAAAAATGAAAATTTCAGTTAATTCCGCTTAAACGTTTAGAAAAACGTATATTACATTAATAGTTTAAGGATGGAGGACTTGTAAAGGTTAACCCAAGTGTCAGTTTTCAAGATCAAGAATCTTAAAAAATAATTTTTTTGATCGTATTTTAACATTTATAATAGGAAACGGTATCTCTTATCCGATTTAAATTCGATCAATACCGATTCGAAACGGAAACATATAGATTAATATCCGGTACAAAAAGTTTCTCGAACATTTGTCTTGTCTACATAAAAATACTACCATTTTTTATATTTACGTATTTTTAGCTCCAATTTATACCCATAAATATACGGCATGGAACACGAAACGACTAAGGCATTTAACATAGTAAATTTATATTTTCTTGCGCAAAAGTATACATATTATTTTAAAGAGTCTTTCTGTGTGTTTAGGAAGTTGTTGTCAATCTAATTGAGGTAATATATTCGCTCTTAAGGGCCAAAAGTTCCAATTGCTAATAAACTGGTTAATAAATTTATCAGAAAGTTACTTTTTTTTGGTAGAGTTCCACCCCAAAATAGTTATTAAGTCCCTAATAAGAAGGCTTATTTACCTAATAACTTATAAGCAGCATGAAGTGCTTAATAAAGTGACATATAACCTAAAACACGTGCACAGAATTTATTAATATTTCTATTTTAATTGAACAAGAGTATAATTTATGAAGAGCAGCCTTAGGTGATGATAACTAGTATAAAGAAAGCGACACATCTCTATATACAGGGTGAGTGGGAGGGAATGGGCCGAACTTCAGGAATGTATTGTACATGTAAAAATAAGTAAAAAAAAACTCTAATGTTGATATGCGATTGTATTTTATTCTCAAGTTATAACGTAATTAAAACACTTTCTATCGAACATCGTTTTAATTTCGGTGTGTTAACAAGTTTTCAAAAATATCACCGTTAACTTGTAAACATAGTCTTCTTCGCCTAAGAAGAGCGTCCGTTGCTCTCCTGATGCATGCATTTCTTTAATATCGACTGCAGTATTTCTAATTCGTCGAATTAATGCATCTCGAGTATCTACTTTGATTTTGTAAACCTCTTTTTTGTTTTTTTTTACTTGTTTTTACATGTACAATACATTCCTAAAGTTCGGCCCGATGTTCGATAGAAAGTGTTTTAATTACGTTATAACTTGAAAATAAAAGACAATCGCACAACAACATTAGAATTTTTTTACTTATTTTTACATGTACAATACATTCCTGAAGTTCGGCCCATTCCTCCCCACTTACCCTGTATATACGAGGTGTGTAAATTAAGTAACCGGATTGATTTTTAAAATTGTTTTGATACGAATAGAATTACAATTCAATATTATCTCCCTCAAAATAACTTCCTTGGGAAGCCACACAGCGCTGGAGATGGTTCTTCCAATCGTCATAGCAGTGCTGAAACTCGGATACTGGAATAGCTTTCAGCTGGTCGGTTACGGACGTTTGAATGTTTCCTAGTGTTCCAAAATGACGTCCCTTGAGGTGATTTTTCAATCTTGGGAAGAGGAAAAAGTCACAAGGACACAAGTCAGGCGAATGAGGGGGCCGAGGTGCCACAGAAATGTTTTTACTGGCCAAAAACTCGTTTATTGAAATTGCTGTGTGACCATTTTTGCGCAGATTTTTCTCATCCCCAATTCATTCATCTGATGAACGGTAGTGTGTTAAATTCAACTCTTCCCCGATCATTCAGACTGTCAACCAACGATCTAAACGCACAAGATCCCGAATTATGTCGACATTTTCATCGGTTCTTGAAGATGAAGGCCTTCCGCTGCGTGATTCATCTTCAATCAACTCTCTTCCTTCTGAAAATGCCTTAAACCACCAAAAAACCTGGGTCCTTGACAAAACACCCGACCCCATCACTCCGTAGGCCTGATGAAGTTTTGCAAAAGTTTCCGTTGCACTGTGCCCAAGTCTAAAGCAAAACCTGATAGCACACCGTTGCTCGAAATGAATGTCACTCATTTGTTAACGCACTAGAAAATACTGTTTCACGAAAAAAATCGCTACGGACAACAAAATTATTCTAGTGAGTTCAAACTGGTACTGAAAGCGTAGCACATGTTCACCTGCCACCCTTTGAAATTCCCGCGTCCCAAATGTTGCCAGATCAAACGCTATGTTGCCAGTTCGGTTATTTAATTTACACACCTAATTTAAGAAGTTATTTATATTGCAAAACTAATCTACAAATAAATATAATCCATGATGTTGATACTGCGACATCACAAAAGGTTTTAACAGCTCAATAAATGGAGCAATAACGGAATTGTTTACCAATTATCTCCAATGTTTGAGCTAGCAAGCATCGAAAACAGAAATATTGAGTGATTAACAATAATTTCAAATATTCAGGTTTGACATCAAAAGATTTAAAAATCTGTTTGATTTTCATCAAAATGAATAATTATTTTTTCATAACCATTTTTTTTCATTAATCACTATCGACAATTTTTTATTTATCTGGGATTCTGTCACATTTCATCGGGAAATGAAGATGAGGTACAAAAGATTTAAAAACCTATTTGATTTTAATCAAAATGAATAATTATTTTTTTATAATTTTTACGGTTTTGTAGGTATGAACAATACCTTAATACAGTGGTTCCCAAACTTATTTTGTCGCGGAACCCCTAAACGCTGTTAAAAAAATTACTGAACCCTTTTATTGATCTTTTAAGATCTTTTCGCAGACTGAAGCCTCTTTTTTATGCCTTAAAACTTATGACCAAACTATTTTTTTTTTAATTTCACCTATTTATTTTACATTAAACTGTATTTCCACTTTTAAACGACCGAAAGATTAATACAATTGTGTTCAATATTGGACCAAATATTTCTTATGTTTTTACCTCATCCTTAAGGCTGTCGTCTGACGCTGAAAGTTCAGCCGTTTGTTCAACATCTGATTTTTCTACATGTACACCTTCATAATTATCACGGGATTCTAACTCTTCTTCTTCTTCTACGATCGGATCTTGGACTGGTTCCATATTCACAAAAATATTTTCAAAATTTACAAAACCATATTACTTGAGAATTTTGAATCCGCAAATTTTGACACAATTTGTTTAAAAATTATTATCGTTACCTTAGTAATGGAAACATCCGGATTTTCAGTTCCAAAAATTTCATTTTCAAAATATAGACTATTCCAAACCTTCAGGCGGAACTAGATTTAGCAATCTAGTAACTTTTATAGTTTGATTCGGGCTTTTGACCATTTTGGTTAAGCTTTGTGAGTAATACTTACAATAAACATTTTTAGGTTAAGATTAATATCAATATAAAATGTCATTTCCATTATATTTAGATTTTTTGTGTCATTCTTAACACAAATTTCCCATTGTTTTTGTCTTCAAAATATGTAAAAATTGATGTGAAGTGTGAATTTTCACACATTGCAGGGTTTCGCAGGTATATAATAAGTGAAGGCGACATGCTGAGTGTGTTGGACAAATTTTGCTTTGTAGTAATCACGGCAAAATGAACGATTTTTTTAAAATAATTTATCGTCTTTTAATCTAAGAGCTTTAAAAACAAATTTTATGTTAAAATATTTTTTTATTAATTTTAATTCGAATACCTAATACCATTATTTAGATTTCTAAATATGTGCAGTATTTTTTATATAACAAGTTTCATATTAAAATTTTGAAAATTGGGCCTATGGCTTTCATTGATTTTCTTAAATCATATGCTCCGCCCCTCTGGTTTCGTATACAAGACACATAGAATGAAAATATAATTCCAAAAATTTTAATTTAGAATTTTAATAAAATAAAAATGAAAAAAAAATTGAATCTTCGAGCAAGGAACGAACCTGTGTAGTGAACAAGAAATCTGTGTAGATAGCGCGTAACGTAACCACTAGACCACGATATGCTTTACAACTTAACGTGTTATATGAGTATAACTTTTATGCATCGTCAACAAAAAAACACAAAAAAATTTCCGAAAACATAATCTGATCAAAAATTCCTGTTGTACTATTCCGGTTTACACCAATGTACATTACTTAGAATTTGTTCAGATTATTAGTTTAAACCATCTGGGCTACAGGGTGTGGGACATTTTTCTTGCACAATTTTGGCAAAAGTCGCATCAAAACAATTTCTTTTTGCAAAAATAAAATTTTGATCATTAATCCACGTACTAAGGGCTTTCATTTAATACCCTACTCAGAATTAAAAAAACAAATTTTTTTTTCGATGAGCTCATGTTTATTTATATTTTTTGGGGGATATGTTTTTTAGATGTTTTAGTATTTTTCCTATGTGCGGGTCAAAGAGTTGTATAATCATGCCAAATTTCAACTCTCTAGGTTTAGCCGTTTGGCTACAATTTTTACGGAAAAGACAAACAGACAGACAGACAGACGACAAAAAGACGGTATAAGGGTTTTTTGGTCATACCTACAAAACCCTAAAAATCAACTGTGGCCACCACAGGACCGACCGCCATCATAAAGTACTTGTATAAAATACATTCTAGCAGCAGAGTAGAAATAACTTGGCCTAATATATTCTAACAGAGATAATAGCTGCTTTCCTTTTACAAGTTAAAATGTTTGGCTAAGCTAAGAAGTTAGTCAAATGTCTTAGCAAGGGAAAGAAGGGAGGAAAAAACTTAGTTTATCTTAGCCAGTGTCTTATAAATGGAACGCTCTTACAACTTAGATTAACTTAGCTTAGCTTAGATTTCTTAAGTAAAGTGGTAAAAGGAAAGCACCTATTATTTATCATGACCATGGAAACGTTACATATAACTATGTAACATTTATATTGATGCCTTTGTAAATTATCAAAATTAAAAATAAATTCTTCTGGGCCGGTGCATTTTGTTTTAGTTGGGGGGTTGTTGAGGGTGTATTGAGTAGGGTTGCGGTATGAGTCAGAGGTGCATTGAACCCGGGGGTCCGTCCGCGTCTGTTCAATCGATATGTAACTATTACATTGGGAACACCGGCACCGTTCACCACTACTAGTTCAAGCTGCCTCCTCTTGCACTTGTAAACACGTGAGATGAGAGATGCAATGGTCCCGCAAGGAGGGGGGATGATTTATTCAGTACCGGACTAGGGGGAGATAATAAATGGACTGAAATTTTAATATCGAGATGGCAAAAAGAAAAAATTTAAAAAAAATAAATTTTAATCAACGGAGAGAAAATATAAGTGGCTAGCTCACAACCATAAATTTTAAGTTTTTATGTATTTGCACTGTAATATCAGGCAGATGCCTACAGTAGATATCTGTTTTTACCGACCGCCAACAGATATAAGTATTTCCAAATTTTGTAGTGTGTAATTAACGGATTAACAGGTAACGTGTAATTAACGGGTATCGGGAAATTAACGGGTAGTGAGTATTATCCGGGCAATTGTGCCGGGTACCCGGTTCCAGAAATTTCTAATTCTCGTCATTCCTAATTTCGAGATTTCGATGGATCTCCACGAATTGAGGTCCCTACATAACGTTTTGACTATTTTTAGTATGATGTCTGTCGGTCTGTCCGTCGGTCTGTGTACACATGTAGAGCAAATTCGGTTAATAGGATTTTTATGAAACTTCATATTTAAGCTTTTGACATCAATGGCATGAGTCGATCAACTTTTGGTAAAAATCGGAGTTTACTCGTGACGGTTTTAAGATTTTTGCGAATATTTCACAACAGAGAAATATTTAGAAACCTGTGGCGAAGGGACACCTCCGCTAGACTTGCCCTCCCATAAAAAAATAATAATAAAAAAAATACATAAAAAAATTAAATTTTTTTAAAAAAATTTAAAAGAAGATTTAGGTAAATCTTCAAAAATACATCAAATTATGTCCTATACAAATTTTTGTCCAAGGTTTGGTTTACTAGTTACGATTTTTTTTTATGAAATATGAACCCTATTGTTTTCTATGAAAATCCGAAACCGGAAACGGAAGATAATAAACTTTGAAATTTAAAAAAAATCATAACTAGTAAACCAAGCTTTGAAAAAAAAATTGTATAAGACATAATTTAATTTATTTTTGAAGATTTACCTAAATCTTTTTTTTTTTAATTTAATTTTTTTTTATTATTATTATTTTTTTTTTTTTATCGGAGGGCAAGTCTAGCGGAGGTTTCTCTTCGCCACTGGTTTTGATATTTTTGATAAAGCAGCATAAATTAAACAAGTACTTTGTGGTGGCGGTCGGTCCTATGGTGGCCACAGCTATTTTTTTTTTATTAATTACATTTTTGTTTATATTTATCTCTAGCGGTCGTTTTTTGAGCTCTCTATATTTTTCCTAAATGTGGTCAAAGAGTTGTACAAGCATGCTAAATTTTAACTTTCTACATTCAGCCGTTTGGCTACAATTTCTACCATACAAACAGACAGACACATGAGTGACGGTTTTTTGGTGGTCATACCTACAAAATACCTACTCAAATGAAACAAAAAAAAATCGTGAATGAATTACATTATAGTATAATATTTTTATAACAAAACATGTTTACTGCCCTCTAACTCTAAATAATCCAGTTCCCTAATTTGTGATTATTACTAAATTATGCAACAATTTCTACGGTCTATATACATAATAACATTATAATAAATCCTCAAATAATACAAATCGCCTTTCCCCATGCATAATTCTATGACAAATATAATCAGACGTCCATAATAGAAATTTAACACGCTCAACACCACCCGTCGAACTTACAAAACGAAATCGGAAACAAGAAATTTACGACAACATTAATAACACCTAAAAACATTAGGTTAAGTGTGAATTTAACACCTTTAAGGATTTCGTAGATATTATTGCTGTAATTGTCTAAAAATCAAGACATTTTCGTCCTTTTAACTAAGCCTTTGGTTAACCAGTATCCTGCTGGGGCACTAAGAGCGAGCCTGGGCATCAGTAAAATATTAATTTCAGGCCCGAAGCTTGAGAAAAATATAATTAATATGTTCATAACCCCTAAAGATAAAGGGGAAAAAAATGTTTCAAAAGCAAAAGCATTTACTACAAAAAAAAAACAAAATCTATGACTTATATACACGGGAAGAATATAATAAATTCACAAGGTCAAACGCTTCACGTGGCAAGCATCGACTTGAGCGGTGAATGCTTTAGAAATATCTAGGAGTTCAAAATTGTCTAGGAGTGCGGTAAACCGCGCATCCTTAGCTAAACTGGCTATGCCTGCTTTTTGTTCGGTAGAGTAGCAGCAGGTATACTGCTACAGTCCGTTCAAACGTTAGAATGCATTATTGCTCTTATGAGAAATGGAAGCGGTGTTGCTAAATGTTGTAAAAGTGTTTAATCTGCCAAAGACCCAAAATATTATGCGGAATTTTGTTTTCATTTGTTTTTAATTGAAAATAAATGAAAAAGGTATCGCCGAAGGGCGTAGCGTAGTGGTAACACATGTGCTCTGCGTTGCTAAGGTCTCGGGTTTGAATCCCGTTCACGCATGGAATTTTTCAAAAATAATAATTGTCCTGGCTAATTGTCAAAGCAGCAAAGGCCAAAAAAATAAAAAAGGTTTCGAAAGCATGTATGATTTACGAAAAACAAGAAACACGGAAATAACCATTTAAGGAACTTATTTCCAAAATGTCTCTTGTCCAATTTTATTAAAATTAATTTTATTGGCAACATTAGAGCCAATAAAATTAATTAAACTAAAAAAGGTGCAAAATTAGTGCCATCTCTTTGAAAGAAAAAACCATAATTTCGTTTCAAACTGCCCTAGAAACAGTGGCGGCGCTAGCTCTTAAAATCTGGGGGGGGGGCAAAAAATATTGAGTAAAATTTGGGGGGCCAGGAAATATTTTTTTATCGTTTACATTTGAAAATACATGTAATGAACTAAAAAAAAAGGTTCTCACTTCTAAAATATATTTTTTTCCAAGCAATTCTAGGGGGCCAACTGGGGGCCAGAGCAACACTTAGGCCCCCCCCGACACCCCGCTAGCGCCGTCACTGCCAAGAAACCTTAAATATGTGGCTGATTTAAAAAAAAGAAGTAATTTTAAGTAATTTAAATTGCAATTAATCACTTTTCGTGGTAACTCTCCACTTTTTGAGTGTATATTTCCAAACGAGACGTTTTGGAAATATACGCTCAAAGAAGAAGTGTTAAAAGGACTTTATGGTACACTAAAAAATTAACATTTAGTGGTCTCTCGTTTTTCGTGTTAATTATTTACACTTCTTTTTTGGTTAAATTTAGTGTAAAGTTTACACTTACATACTGGTTAAATTATAGTGTTAGAAAATAAACAGTGTTAAACTAGTGTTAATTTTAACACTGAAAAAGTAATAAGTATTCTAAAAAATATGTAATATAAAATGCAATTTGCAAAAACATTTACAGTAAAATTTAAAAACAAAAGATAATTTCTTATTTACATATACCTGTAAAACAATATGTATACTTAAAATTATAATTTAATATTGTATTATTAACATTCGTACAATTTAGTTAAGACTAACAAATTTTGGTTGCTAGGGGAAAAAGGCAAAAGCCTAGCACTTGTATAAACCTAGCATTCTAAAAAATAACACTATCTGAATAAATGAAGATTTGCACGGTGATTTGGTTAAAAATAGTAACCTTTTAATTTTTTTGTAAAGGAAAATTTTAACACTAAAATTTTAACCAAACTGAGAATGAACTTTTGCACTTATGAATTTTTTACTGCGTATGCTCCTCATTTATAGAATACCGCGTCTTCACAGATTAGCGCGTTTAAAAGCCGGCAACGTCACTAAGAAAGAAAAGGATAGCGTTATTGGGGGAACCTATCAGAGAGTATGAAAAATAACTACTCCATTTGCCATGTACTACATTCTAAAGTTTGACCAGACTAAATCTTTATGATTAACGCGTTTCATTAAATTTGAGTGTTCATTCTAAATCGTTTTTTATTATTATTTATTTTTTATTCCGGTTCTGTTCAATATATTTGGAACCCCTAAGGTATATTGGTATGTACGTGTGTAAAATGGAATCAATTTACTCAAAAATACAGGGTGTTGCAACATTTATCCTACTTTGTATTCTGGATATTCGGTTAAATTTCTCTCAGTTCCATGCTCTTTAATAAATCTTCTTCACCCCGTACGTTCAGCCCTAATGTATCAATGTACGAATATAGCGAACTGAGTATTTGGATTTATTTTCGTTCGAATTGTGGTTTTAGCTACATTTATTTCGAGATATTCTACAGTTTTTACAGAGAGGAATTTTCGATTTAATGAATTGGAGTAAAATAATCAAAATTTTTGAATCGTGAATATAGTCATGTACCTACAATTAACAGTAGGGTATTGTAAATGATACAGTTGTATATTTTTTATTTTATTTTCTGTGGATGGAAAGTTCTTTTGTTTTTGACTGGTACTAGGATTATATAAAACTTTATTTTGGTTTCATCTGACCATGGAATATTGTCATTTTGATTCTCGCTAATATTTGTTCTTAGTGAAGGGTCTCTCAACTGCCGGCTCATGGATTGCTGCCGGTCCGTGGGTAAATTTGTCCGGAAAATTTTAAAAACAACTAACTGAGCAGTGGCATACGCAAGGGGGATTAGACGGATAAATCTCCTCCTGAAAATTTGAAAAGAACTTATTAAAAGTGAAATTATAATTACCGTATTTCAAAATTGTACATTTTTTAATACGCATAAATTCCGATGTTGTGAAAAATCCCCCCCCCCCTGAAATATTTTTCTACATACGCTACTGTAACAGAGTAATATATATATATATATATATGTTTTAATTTATGGCTAGAAAGACGTCTACATAAAATTTTAATTTTTACTTTAATTAGTAACTAAAAAAATATTTATGTTTTAATGTTAATTTATATATATATAGCCTGTTTCTTTGCTTAAGCGGAACTAGATAACAAAAAAAATTTTAAATATTTATTTTTCCATTAAATACATATTTGTTTATATTTATCCTGCGCTGTATTTTTTAGGGTTTTGTAGGTATGACAAAAACCCTTATACCCTCATTTTGTCGTCTGTCTGTCTGTTTGTTCGATAAAAATTGCAGCCAAACGACTTAACTTAGGGAGTTGAAATTTGGCATACTTATACAACTCTTTGAGCCGCACATAGTAAAAGTACTAAAACATCTAAAAAACATATCCAACTAAAAATATAAACAAATATGTGCTCACCGAAAAATAACATATTTTTTTAAAATTCTGAGTAGGATATCAAATGAAAACCCTTAGTACGTGAATTAACGATCAAAATTTTATTTTTGCAAAATAAATTATTTTGATGCGATTTTTGCTAAAATTGTGCAAAAAAAATTGTCCCACACCATGTAACATTTTTTGTGTTTTTGTTGACGATTTACAAAAGTTATAGTTATGTAACACAGTAGACTAGAAGACGTATCATGGTCTAATGGTTAGCATGCTCGCTAGCTACCCAGAATTTTAGGATTCGCTGCCGGGCAGAGCAGACAATTTTGTTTTTTATTTTTTTTCCATTTTTATTTTTTTTTAAATTATTTTGCCATAATACTAGTTATATTTTGGAAAATGTTGCTTTTAATTTTTAAAAGCGTAAATTTAATAACTAGTTGGAATGTTGGAATTATATTTTCATTCTATGTGTCATGTATACGAAACCAAAGGGGTGGAGCATATTACAACCAATAGAAGCCATAGGCGCAATTTTCAAAATCTTAATAAACCTTGCTATATAAAAAATACTGTACATATTTAGAAACCTAAATAATGGTATTAGGTATTCGAATTAAAATTAACATAAAAATATTTTAACATAAAATTTGTTTTTAATGCCTCATTTTCATGGTAGTGTCAAAGGCGTGACAGGGGTGAGAGGCGTGGTGTTATATTTACAAGTTCGAATTTCATGATGGGGTTGGAGGCGTGATAAGGGCGCGTTTTCGGTTTTGACATTTGTATATAACCCAAATTTAACCTAAAAGTTTTTACAAGTGTTTGGAGTAAACTGTTATTCAATTTCATTAAATATGTCATCAAATCGAAGGAGACGTCTAGCTCTTTTTTATGGATATTTAGACTTAATGCGATATGAAGAAAAGCAATGGTGGGTACGCCCCATATATAAAAACAGACGGCAACAGGGTGATTATTTTAACTTGTTGCAAGAAATGAGACACAAAGTACACAGACGACTGTCTGTAACTTTGTTAAATTTGTCATATATGAAGTAACTACTTCAATTACAAGAAAAGAATTTAATACACAATCTTTTTTACTGAAATAAATTTGACATCACAGTTTAGAATGAAGATTCTGTTGGCCCCTACTTGGGGCTATTTCGCCACATCAATTTACGTTTTTTTAATTTTTTTTTTTAGGAAATTAAAATAAGTTTCTCGCTAAAGATTTCACCATTCCGAAAAAATATATCTGTTTCTATGGTTTCGAAGGTGCGGCCGGCGCTAGAGTTGAAATTTCTGAACTTGCGACACCGCGCTTGTAACACCGCGCCTACGATACCATGGTACGGGTTTTTTCAAAATAAAGCGATCCTATTGGTTGAATTTTTTGTTCCACACTTTCAACACCCGCATGAAAATGAGGCATAAAGCTCTTAGATTAACAGACGATAAATTATTTAAAAAATATCGTTCATTTTGCCGTGATTACTACAAAGCAAAATTTGTCCTACACACTCAGCATGCCGTCTTCACTTATTATATACTTGCGAAATCCTGCAATGTGTGAAAATTCACACTTCACATCAATTTTTTTATGTTGTATATTTACAACATAATTATAATATTATCATAGTATTGGTTCACATGGATAGCGTTTAAAGTTCGTTTACAACACAAAAATCATCAGATCTAGTTACGTATAGTCTGTTTCTTATATATACCTGCGAAACCCTGATATGTGTGAAAATTCACACTTCACATCAATTTTTTTAATTAAAATTACTTTTGGTGTCTATACTGGCCTCTTTCAGCTTCTTTGTCGTCTTTACGAAAAGCCTTAATTATATTATGCATTACTTCAAAATTCCGTTACGTAAAAATTCGATTTTTCCAAGTGTAACCTTCTTTCAAGGTTTAAATGTAATATTTTCCCGATATTTTCCGCTTTTCTACTCTCTATTTTTAAGAAATGTGATGGAAATTGCGTGAAAAGGAACTGAAATAATAATTTAATATATCAAATCTAGACATACCACCTTTTGTTTTTTCCCTTGTTTGGGCAGACCCTAAAATTGCAACAGACAGAAGATGAACAACCAGACTGTAGGGAACACGATAGAAAACAAAAGGGAATAAACAGAGACAAGCAATAATCTATTTGAAAAAAAGGGATGTCGTTTTTAGGGTTGGTAGATTTATTTTAATAATCGTAAAAAATTTATGATTATGCTGATAAAAAAAAAGTAAATAACTATAAAAACGAAGATAATATGTATATATTTGAAATTCTCACTCTCTTTTTTCACCATAAGTGTCATTTTTGCCTCTCATATCTTGTTAAAATAGGTCCACGATATGGGAGAATTTACCCCATCAATAAGTTATTATAGGGTAGTCGGCAAATCAGTGCAGTTACCTCACTGGAAACGTCATATGTTTTTGTGACCTCATATTTAGTATGTTTACATTCATCCATTTAACAAATGTAATATTCGTACGCTGTCACTTGTATCGAAATGAAAATATAAGAATAAGAACGGAATAGAAACAAATAAATTATTCTAATAGGCAAAATAGTCCTAAAAAAGGCTGGTGTGATCCAAAATATGATCAAAGAAAAGAAAATAGAAGTACGTTGAAATACTTACTTTTCAAATTTGTAAAAACATGTAGTATGTTCCGTTTGAAATTTCAAAGTTGATATTAATTACTAATAAACCGGAAGTGGTATCATGTATGTACATCCGTCATCAAGTAGCGTACATGTTGCTGTATAAATCATGTTATATGAAATAACTTAATAAATAAACGAGATATTTGCTGGGTCCACTAAAATATAACACCCTGTATAAAGCAACACTAGTAGATCGCGGAGTACTAGTAGACTCTCCGCGGAGCACATGTTGGGAACTCTGTACTATATAAGTGTTTCTCAACAGGTGGTCCGCGGACCACCAGTTGGAAAAGTCTTAGTGGTCCGCGAAAGTTTTTATATGTTTTTTGTAGTTTTTTTATGCACATTTTTTATGTAAATAATTTATATTTTGTTTTTTTTTTCTGTAAACTTTCTATGATTTTCTACTAATAAAATAATTGTATTTAGTAGCACATTAAATATATTTGTTTCCTTGCAAAATAAAAATTGATGTGAAGTGTGAATTTTCACACATTGCAGGGTTTCGCAGGTATATAATAAGTGAAGGCGGCATGCTGAGTGTGTAGGACAAATTTTGCTTTGTAGTAACCACGGCAAAATGAACGATCTTTTTAAAATAATTTATCGTCTGTTAATCTCAGAGCTTTAAAAACAAATTTTATGTTAAAATATTTTTTTGTTAATTTTAATTCGAATACCTAATATCATTATTTAGGTTTCTAAATAAGTGCAGTATTTTTTTATATAACAAGGTTCATTAAGATTTTGAAAATTGGGCCTATGGTTTTCATTGGTTGTCTTAAATCATACGCTCCGCCCCTCTGGCTTCGTATAAATGACACATAGAATGAAAATATAATTCCAATTGGTTATTAAAATTACGCTCTTGAAAATTAAATTCAAAATGTGCTAAAATATAACTAGAATTTTAACAAATTAATTTAAACAAAATAAATATGAAAAAAAAAACAAAAAATAAAATTGAATCCACAAGCCAGGAACGAACCTGTGTAGTGAATAACGATCCTGTGTAGTTGTCGCGCCACTGAGCCACTAGACCACCAAACGCTTATCAACTTAGTTTGTTATAAGAGTATGCATCGTCAACCAAAAAACACAAAAAATGCGTTATTTTCCGAAAACATAATCTGATCAAAAATCCCTGTTGTACTATTCCGGTTCACACCAATGTACATTACTTAGAATTTTTTCACATTTTTAGTTTAAACCATCTGGGCTACAGGGTGTGGGACAAAATTTTTTTGGCACAATTTTGGCAAAAATCGCCTCAAAATAATTTATTTTGCAAAAATTAAATTTTGATCGTTAATCCACGTATTAAGGGATTTCATTTGATACCCTACTCAGAATTTTAAAAAAATATTTTTTTTTTCGATGAGCACATATTTGTTTATATTTTTAGGGGGATATGTTTTTTAGATGTTTTAGTATTTTTCCTATGTGCGGGTCAAAAAGTTGTACAAGCATGCCAAATTTCAACTTTCTAGGTTTAGCCGTTTGGCTACAATTTTTACCGAACAGACAGACAGACAGACAGACAGACAGACAGACAGACAGACAGACAGACAGACAGACAGACAGACAGACAGACAGACAGACAGACGACAAAATGACGGTATAAGGGTTTTTTGGTCATACCTACAAAACCCTAAAAATGAACCAACAATTATTATTGGTGGTCCGCGTTAGAAAATTATTTATTATACTGGTCTACGGTGCGTTTTTGGTTGAGAAACACTGTACTATATCATACTAAATTACGTGAAAATATGTCCAGCCGTTTTTCTGTGAATCTCGGAGAGACCGACAAAAATTGATTTTTTTGCGAATATTGTCTTTTCATCTGAAACATGTCGAAACCAAATATGACCCCGAAAAAATAAGAAAACAGATATAGCTTCCAATTTTGTTAATATAGATTTTCAATCAACATGTAGAGAACATATTGGGAATCACTGGTTTAGTTTGTTTTGTTAGAAATAGTATTTGGATATATAGGAGTTGCCAACTCCGAGTTAGGGGGACATTTATTAAACGAGACCAAAGACAGAATGGTAGTTATTTAGAAGGCAATAAAGGATAGGAAGAAAAGTCAAAGAAATAGTAGTTTGTTACTGAATTTATTTTTGTGAACTAGGGGAAAAATAAGGTTTCATCTGTGTATTATGAAAATTCCAATTTTGATATTAAATTTTCAAAACTACTGAAAAATACATTTGTTATTT
Organism: Liopterus haemorrhoidalis; assembly: GCA_963971575.1. Lineage (NCBI taxonomy): Eukaryota > Metazoa > Arthropoda > Insecta > Coleoptera > Dytiscidae > Liopterus > Liopterus haemorrhoidalis. The sequence continues at coordinate 44,376,700 of OZ020619.1, forward strand.
TCTCCCTTCTTCAGTTCAGCAGAAATAAATCACTGGAAAAGAACACCATTTCTCCCCTATAGCAAACAGTTGGGATTCAAAAAATTAAGTATACTTTGGTTAAATAATCTGGTAGGGCCGATATTGATTGTTACTGAAATTACTCAAAAAGGCACCGGTTCGTAAGAATTTTTCTGGTGGTCCACAGAACTTTCGATCATTTTAAATTGCAGCGCAAAAGTAGTATAAATGACAGTGAAAGGTTTTGTTCAGATACAATTCGTTATTATTTACCTATTTTTTTTTTTCTTTTAACCCTTTACCGCATAGTGTGCCACATATGGCACATTCCGATTTTTATATTTTATTTTACTTTTACTTCTTGAATGTTCATATATACTACATACACAGCAATGGATCCTGCAGTATCTCAAGTAATGGGCTGCAATAGATTTGAGGATATCAAGCGGAATTTGCACTTCAACGATAACTCTGAATTTACTGAGAAAGGAAAACTAGATATACGACCTTTTCTTTCAAAAATTCGAGGGCGACTGCTTTTAATCCCTAATGAAGAACACCTAGCAATTGACGAGCAAATAATACGGAATCATTTTCTTTTGTAACATAATGTAGAATCATAATGTTCCATATATGGCACAAACCCTAAATTATTATTTTAATTATTATTTTTTCATAAAAATAATCACAATAAAACATCTAAAAAGCATATCCACCTAAAAATATAAACAAATATGTGCTCATCAAAAAAGAAAATATTTTTTTTTTAATTCTGAGTAAAGTATCAAATGAAAGCCCTTAGTACGTGGATTAACGAAAACAATTTTATTTTTACCAAATAAATAATTTTGAGGCGATTATTGCCAAAATTGTGCCAAAAAAAAATGTCCCACACCCTGTAACCCAGATGGTTTAAACTAAAAATCTGAAAAAATCCTAAGTAATGTACATTTGTGTGAACCGGAATAGTACAACAAGAATTTTTGATCAGATTATGTTTTCGGAAAATAACGCATTTTTCGTGTTATTTGCTTGACCATGTAAAATATTTAATAACTTATGTAAAAAAGTAAACCAGCATGCTTTCATGGTGTAATGGTTCGCGTTCTAATTTGCAAACTAGGGTTCCGGTCTCGCCAATTTAATTTTTTCTGTTTTTTTTTTGTATTTTTATTTTGTTTAAATTATTTTTTCAAAATTCTAGTTATATTTGCATTTAATTTCATTTAAATTATAGGCAAATGTTGCATTTAATTTTTAAAAGCGTAAATTTAATAACCAGTGGAAATTGTTGAAATTGAATACACGAAATCAGACGGGCGGAATTATGACTTGAAACAACCAATGGAAGCCATAGGTGCAATTTTCAAAATCGTAATGAACCTTGCTATATAAAAAAAATACTGCACATATTTAGAATCCTAAATAATGGTATTAGGCATTCGAATTAAAATTAACAAAAAAATATTTTAACATAAAATTTGTTTTGGCATCCCAAATAATCATCATTCACTTACTAAATACCTGCGAAACCCTGAAATGTGTGAAAATTCACACTTCACATCAATTTTTTAGTTTACGGTGTCCCATTATAAAATATATTTTTCGTTTAGTTTTTGAGAAAAAAATCAACATTGCACTTATGACTACGGACTTCTTTGTCATATTGACCTCTTTGATATCTTGACGTCCTTGATTCATGGACCCCCAGGTGTCCGTGGACTAATTCTAATATTGTATTCTAATAACGTTTATTAGTTTATAAAGTATTTTTTGGCTGATATTTTCATTTAGCCAGTTCATTATGCAGTCTCTCATAGTGTTCAGTGAAGTGTACAACACATAATTGCTCTGAATAATTAAAAAGTTAATTAGAATTTCTCAATTTTACTCGTTACTTCATCTGTAAACAGTAAAACATGTGAAAATTGACTCAAACTGAATTCGGAAGTAGGTGACGGGTGCAATCTACAAATATTTGCCATTAGTAACGTATACAGCTTCTTACACTTTAAGTGGATTGTTTGATTTTGCAATTCAAGTGACATTTGATATTTTGAGAAGTGAAAAGGATGCATTAGGGGGAAGATATACTTAAAACTTCAGTATCTATTTCTATTTCTCAGAAACGATTACAGTAGAGATGAAGTAGAAAAAGAACAGAATACGAGCAGTTAAAAAATAATCGGTCTAGGTAAGAGATGGCCCGAACAGTTTCAAATCAATGTTGTTTTTCGTAAATCCTAATCTTCAAATGACTACTGAAAATTTTCAGCTGGCTGCATCATTTAGTTTGTGTTTGACAGTCATTGAAAGCTAAAGCTGCATTCAGAGCTCAGTAAATTAACACGCTGTGCGTTATGGATAGTTTTTAAACGAGTGCAATTGGTATGATCGGACAAGCTCGTACTATATCGTTCAACAGTAGTATAGCAACGACAAAGCACGAGCATGTCCGATCATACCAAATGACCTCGTTTAAAAATTATCCATAGCGTACAACGTGTTGATTTACAGAGCTCTGAATGCAGCTTAACAACTTTTGAATTCTTACAAAAATGAATAAAATCGAATATCGTGCAGTGATTAGATACTTGTTTTTGAAAACGAAAACGAACGATGAGATCAACACCGAATTGAACGATGTTTATGGGGACTGTGCACCTTCGATATCAGCAATTAAATATTGAACACCTGAATTTAAACGCGTCGTACGGGCATTTTTGATGAGCGTCCAGGCCGTCCAAAAGAGGTCGCCATGTCAGAAATGGTTGATAAAATCCATGGATTGATAATCGACGATCGACGAATGACTAAGCACTGATAGCTGAGAATGCGGGTATTTCAACAGAACGGGTGCTCAACATTTTGCATGAATATTTGGGAATGAGGAAGCTCTCTGCCAAATGGGTGCCGCATTTGCTTTCAGTTGACAACAAACTCGATCGTCTGACCATTTCGAATGTTTGGCGATGTTCAACCGCGATAAGAAGGACTTTTTGCGCCGTTTCGTAACCGTGGACGAAACATGGATCCATCACAAGACACCAGAGTGTAAGAAACAGTCGAAACAGTGGACTGCTCCTGGCGAATCGAAGCCGAAGAAGACTAAGTTGGGTCTGTCGGCCAGCAAAGTCATGGCCACAGTTTTTTGGATGCGCACGGTAATTCACATTGACTATCTGGAAAAGGGCAAAGCGATCACAGGCAATATTATGCAGAGCTGTTGGACTGATTCGACGGGATCTTCCCTAGCAAGAGAAGTACCCTAACTCCTAAGGCATAAAGCATCATTGCAACCGGCTAGTGAACCCAGGTGTTTTCAAATTCGAACCGCTCGCGAATACGAAAACAAACTATGTGGAAGGATCTCAAAGTAAGTACCATGCAGTACAATGAAATTTTAAATACATTAGCTAACCGTGAATTCAACCAAGACAAACTATATTTAGAAAAAATGTCCTTTATTTTCTAGACCTTTGTATATAATATAAAAATCTGTTATACATATTAATTCTCATGTACAGGGTGTTAATTTAATACTTAAAATGAAAGTATTCATTTTTAAAATTTTTGTTTAACATAATACGCATATTATGATTTCAAGGTATGCGTTACTTTGAATTATTTGATACTCTTTGTATGGTCACGGTATAAGCACTTGCAGGTGAGGACAGTCATGCTTACAATCCGGAAACGACATTAGAACGTACGTTACTCATCCAACTTCCGTGACGCGTAACAATTTAATTTACATTATTTAAATAATATTTAGCTTTTACATCTACAAGCCAATATCTAGTGTACCGATGCGCGAATTTTTGCATACAAAAGGGTTACAATCCAAAATTTCTCGGAATCACTTTTCATATTTTTATTTATTAATAACACCGGTCAACAAAAAAAAAACTTTTTGAAAGCATCAGAAATAAAAATACGTTTTGCTAAATCAATTTTTTGCGCTGATTTCAAATCTACTTTCAGTTTTTTTCCAGCACGTCTGGTTGTTGAGATATTATGAACTCGTGTTTTTGTACATTCCATGTTTCTCAGTATCCAGCTATAATGTATTGTTTGATATCTATGCTGAATTGATTTTTTATTTCAAACACCACTAACGTATTTATGATCTTTTTAATCAATAGAAATCAATGCAAAGTTGTTATCACACGAATCAATCAAAATCTCTGCGTGTAATACTTTCTTTTGTAGAATTTTTCAGATCAAAATTTTTTTGAGGCTCATCAAGATAAAGCATCCAACAGTAGTCAGCCATCATGCTTTCATTCCAAAATTCTTGATAACGGGATCACTTGAATATCTTGGTGAAATCGGTGAACACTTGTTCATCCTCACGGCGCCCAATTTTTCAGGAAAAAAAGTTAGACGCGAATGTAGAAAATGCATTTTCAATGACATAAGACAGCCCATTTTCTGAAACGAATCGAGTACCAAACGAATTGAACGCCATTTTCATATTCGGGCGATTTGTGATTTCCGAGAAATTTCTCACAAACCCACACAAATGCTTTCCTTGCCTTTTTCATCAAGATTAAGTGATTCTTCAAAATGTTCGTGTTTCAAAACCTCTCGAATTTGAGGTCCGACGAAGATGCCTTCTTTAAGTTTCGCTGCACTTCTTGGGAACTTTTTCAACCAAGAATTGAAACCCCGCCGAATCAGTTTTGCCCATCGCTTTCACAAAGTTTTTCATTAAACCATGCTTGATGTGTAGCAGCGACAGGAAAATTTTACGTGGATCAACCAGCGAACGACAATGTGGTGAACACTGCTTACACTGGGCTCGTCTTCAGTTCTCAACATTCAATCACATTTTATGTGGTGATCGTTCATTGACTATCCCACAAACAAAGGAAGCAGCAGAACTTTGTGAATTTGCGCTCAAAGTATATTTTATAGCTAAAATGACACACCGATATCTCAAGATCCAGACGTGCTGGAGAAAAATTAAGCACATAATTGGAATCAGCGTGAACAACTACTTATAGTACACCTAAAATTAAAGCTGATGCAAATTCATTGTTGACCAGTGTAATAAACAACTTTGTCCGAGCTCCCAGACATAATCCACCCCACACTATAATTGAACCTCCACTAAAAGATACAGTAGTAGCAAAATTAAATGGTGTATTTTGTTCTATTTTGTTATTTATTTATTAATTTGAAATCCTGTCACCGTGTTTTACTAGGAAACGTATAAAACACATGTTTATTTAAAGAATTTGATAATTAGAATTAATAATTAAGTTTGAAAGAAGAGTAATTTGAAATTAACACCAGACTGCAATCTAAAATCTTAATTTATTCACTGCAAAATGTCTCCCTCGTACGCTTGCTAATCATACATACATAAAGAATAAATTAACTCATATTTGGAATTGTTCGTTTACAATTCATGCATGCATACTGTGAGCTTACGTGTTCAACGTTACGTCCTATGCTAAGGTCAAATTAATTATGACTTACGGAAGTCTCGGACACATATGGTCAAATACTTCCGTATACCCATCACTGACATCTTTACCTGTCACTGTTTTATGCACTCTTTACCAAAGTGGGTTATGTGATATCCTAGGGCAGTGGTTCTTAAAGTGGGTGCCGCGGCAAAATTTACAAAACTGAATGAATGCAAACGGGTACAACTCGTGGATTCCTACATTAACTTTCAAATAAATATTTGATATCCATAGCTTTATCATGTGTCTGATTATGTACTGATGGTGCACCCGTCCATGGTTGGAGCGATAAAGGTTTTTGTGTCACTTGCCAAAAAGGAAAATACTCTTATCATTAGAGCCCTGCAATTCCGCGGGTATCCGCGGATTATCCGCGGATATCCGCAACTTTTCTGCGGATGCGGATAAATTATCATTTAAATCATGCGGATGCGGATTAAATGTCATATCCGTATATCCGCAATATCCGCGTGAACATTTAATCTTCGGTTACTTACGGAGAAACAAGCAATTGTGTTCTGACTACGCAGTCCTCGGTTATTTTCGGTTGTCTGTATATACATGATATTTTGTAGCATTCAATCTCACTTTATGTTATTTTTAATAAGACAATTGTCCATGATCAAGACTGAGTTGGGACAATCAACTTAACTTTCTTTTTATTATTGAATATATTATAGAAAATAATATTTTGGACAAAAGTTTCCTGGTACACTTTCGACGTAATTCTTCCTACCTCTGCTCTAATTCTGGCTTTTAAATCTGATAAAGGTTTTTTTTTACATAAAACTGATTAGTAAGTTTTATTTAAATACCAAAATTTACCTACATAATTTTTTCTCGAAAATTTTATTATGTAACCTGCCAATTTTTTTATACTACCCGAAGTAAAAAGTCTTGCAGATCCCAAAAATTTGAAAAATGACACATGTTGCTATTTGAAAAAGTTGCAACGCCATGCGCGAAATGGCGTAAGAGAATTACTTGATCCTAAAAATATGAAGCACCTTCTATCAAGTAACTTTTCTGATTTTTTTTTAAATTCAGCACGCCACTTACTCCATACGAAAAAGAACGCTTAGGCTCCCCAAAATTGTTATCTCTCTCTAGATTTAAATAAGTTATTAGCGCATCTAGGCCTTAAAACTTTTGGGGTCCCTTAGGTTAGGTTAGTAATAATTAAGCTGGTAAATCCAAAAATTTTCAGTAGCGTTTTAGAGCAGAGATTACCTAAACAGGCGAAATATGTTAGTTCTTTCCAAACTGACAGCAAAACCTGTAGTGCGGATAGTGCGGATATTTTTGCGGATGCGGATCGGATGCGGATTTGTTATTTACAAAAGCTGCGGATGCGGATCGGATGCGGATCATGGATGTGCGGATGCGGATACAGAAAAGCTTATGCGCGCAGGGCTCTACTTATCATATCTACTCATTGTTATTTACATCGATGAGCCCTAATATCAGAAACACTAGGAGGTATCAACTGTTCTGAATTAAATCATTAGGATGGTAAATTTTATTAAGAGTAGGCTTCTTAAATTATGGGTGTTCGCAAAACTGTGTGAAGAATTTGGATCTGAGCATTTCTCATACCCTTTTCACACTAGATCTTTAAGATCGGATGTTAAAGTGAATGTATCTTTAAACGCTAATGTGAAACCGTACGGCCTCGTCTAAACACGACCGATGTTTAAGACAGAGATCTGCGTCTTAAACTTCGTACGCATTGCCAACTTAATTTCTATTATAAAAAAATACTCCTTGAATTTGTGCTGTCAACATTTTATATTATCATAAACAAGAATACTGTATTATATCGACGTTATAAGAATTTTATACTTATTGTTATAATAAAATTATTTATTTTAATAATGTGTTTAATAAAATACAGAGCTACAATAATTGAGATAAAATGTATCGACTTACATGTTAATACAGGTGTAATATATTCTTTATTGTAGTGCCTTTATTGTAGAATGAAATGAAATATCCTTAATTGTTTATAATAATTCAAAATGTGCGTCTGCGCAGACAGTTCAAAACTGGTAATTTCATGACGGTAACTTAAGGACAAAATTACTGTAGCTGATGACAGCACCAGAGATTTAACCATCAAGTGTGAAAGCATACCGATCTTAAACATCGGTGAACTTTAAGTTCACTCGTCTTAAAGATCTAGTGTGAAAAGGGTATTGAGAAGTGACATTACCGTTGGCGGCGCTGTAATTCATGGCAAAATGGCTGAATTGTCTAGTATTCAGCTGTCAATATGCTAACAGGGAACAGGTTAATTTAAGCACAGTACATTTTTATTTTATGAAAATGTATCTATCGACGTTCTAACAAAAAATCAACACCAGAACAAATGTAATAATTTCAAATACACAGACTACAGTCGCGTAGTACAATATTTGACCACCAGACTGCGTATCCGAGCGTGTCAGTTCTTAATAAAGGACGAGTATTGATTTGTGTTTACGAAAAGTAGTACTCACTTTTTTTTACAATTTTTTGGGTGCTTCAGCATCTAGGCTTTTAACACCCGGTACAGTCTTTTTACAAATTATTGTACATATTTATGGCCTTAAGATAATTGATGATGTTATGCTCTATTGTAGATGAGGGTGTAAGTGCTTGTGTGATATCTCTGGGTATGTTGTATAATTGTCTGTGGTGGTTGTATTTTGTACAGTCGGTTATGATGTGTTTTACTGTTAGAGACGTGTTACAAGTGTCGCATTTTATTTCTGGTGTGTTTTGAAGTAAGTGTTTGTGTGTTACGTTGGAATGTCCTATTCGTAGTCTTGTGAGCACTACTTGTTCTCTTCTGTCTTCTCTTGCTGGCCATTTTTCGATATTTTCTTTTATTTTCCTTAGTTTGCCGGTTGTGTTCCTCCAGTAGTCGTATCCATTCTTCACGTATCTTTTTCTTAATGAATTTGATGTAATCGTATTTTGGAACTGGTATATTTATTTCAGGGGTAGTTATTGCTTCTTTCGCTGCTTTATCTGCTTTTTCGTTTCCGCGTTGGCCTATATGAGACGGTATCCATAGAAAAATGATTTGGTAGCTATTGTTTCTTAACGATTGTATTTTGTCCTGTATTTTCTTCACTGTTTGGTATTTCGAGTGTGGGTTGCAAATTTCTTGTATTGAGCTTAAGGAATCAGTGCAGATTATGTATTTCCTATGTTCTGTGGTCTTTTCTTCAATTTTCTCTATAGCTTTGATTGAGAATACCATGAATTTCTGCAGTGAAGATGGATACGGAGGACGGAAGGTGATATTTATATGTATCTTCTTGCCATATAACTGCCGAACCTGTCTCATTATTCAGCATAGAGCCATCGGTGTAGATCATGTTGAACCTTGGATACAATTCACAAAATTCTCTAAATCTGTTGAGGTGTATTGTGGATGGTGTCACGTTCTTGCGAAATAAGGTGAGCTCACTTTTTTTGAATAAGAAAACAACCTTGAATTTTGTGGTTCCATGACAACTGGGGCCGTAAGACAATTCGAGCCGGTCACAATTGGGGCTTTTCACAACTGGGGCTATTAACAACTGGGGCGATGAACAATTCGGGCTGTACACAATTGGGGCTTTTGACAACTGGGGCCATAACTATAAGAACTAGAGTCTTCTTTTGTTTAAAATAAAAAATAATTATCTTACAAGTTGGCATAAATTAAATTGCGTGTTCTTTTGAAAAAAAATATTTTAATAGTTTGATTAAGTACATTTTGGTGGGAATTAGAACAAATAAAAAAATTGTATTTGAAGGGTAAATGATCTGGCAAAATTGTTATTACCTTTCCACTTTTCCGCAAATAGCCTTCATTGCTGGGCGCCAAAAATATTTAACTAACCTTTACAATACTCGTCTGATGCCACAATTTTTAGGGACGCTGTACTAACAACCAAAAGCTAACAATATATCATATTTCTATAGTATAAATTTGACATTTAAACAAAAATTCTCCCCTTTTACAAATTAAACCCTTGACATTAGAAACGAGATATTTTTTAATGAATAGCTTACGTAATGTAGAAGCTATTGAAATATGAGTACAATTTCCGGTTTGATAAGAGCTTTTTATAGCAAAGTAGAATGGTTTTGAAATATTTTGAAGATCAATAAAAAGTTTTTTTAAATCCACTACGCCACTGAATACATATTTTTTATTATTTCTAAGTAATATTTTATAGCAATTTCTTGTCATATATGGTTTTATTAATGCATGACTGCTTGATATATGATACATAATTTATTTTTTTATCATTTCAAATACAGGACAATACCATTTTTCAAAAAATTTCCAACAGCGAGTTGGTTAATTTTCTAACGCAGAACATCTACGGCTGGTAGTGCCTCTCACAGCACGTTTGCCCAAAATAAATATTATAAAAGAACATTTATTATTATTATTTGCATGGACGAACCCAGCAGTATTCAGTGCTGGATTAAGGTTATTATGGGTTCTAGATAGCCCTAGAAATTCATTTTTATAATAATAATATATATGTATTCGTGTTAAATACATGACACCCTACTACCTACTCCGTAAATGAGTGTTACCCCAGGCAACGTGCATGTAGACGTAAGTGAATAAGGTCTACGGTTGCTAAGCGCGTAAATAACACTTACGCGGCCAGGACAAAAAATTAACAAACGTCATTTTGAAGGATAAACAGAATATTAAACAATTATTTATTTATTTATATTCAGAGTAATGGTACAATTTGATATAAGCTGTTCACTTTTGTAAGAACAAACTAAAAGGAAATTTTAATTTCAATAGTTAGCACCTTTGAAATTATATGTTGGTATAAGCAGTTCACTTTTGTAAGAACAAACTAAGAGGGAATTTTGGTTTCAATAGTTTGCACCTTTGAAGCTGTATGTCATGTTGGTATTAAAAAATGTCACTTTTTTGAAAATATCGATCCATTTGACTGATGTCATAATGAAAAATGATATCTTAATTATAATGATCATAACCTTATCAACCTAAAGTCGGTTTTACAGCGTAAGGAATATTTTTAATTGACATTTAAAGTCAGTAACACACCATAAAAGTAACCAAAATAACCAGATCTGGTGTGTTCTTACAAATGTGAACAGCTTATATTAAAAAATGGTAAAAAATGTCAATTTAACATATGTCAATAAAAAATGATAGTCTGTTTCAACCGCTTAGGTGGAACTAAATGGGAATTTCGTTCTTTTAGGTTGTCACGACAAGGGACCTTGCTTGGGTTATTTCATTTTTCACGTTGCAATGTCAAAATTTAAAATTATAACAATGAAACCATGGAAACGAATTACCTATGTCAAAATTAAATTATTTTTTTAATATATTTTAATGACAAAAAAATTAATAAATGGGAAATTTGTATTAAGAATGACACAAAAAATCAAAATATAAAGAAAATGACAATTTAAAATGATATTAACCTTAACAAAAAATGTGTATTGTAAGTATGATTTACAAAGCTTAAACAAAACGGTCGAAAAGCACGATTTAAACGATGAAAGTAACTAGATTGCAAAATTTAGTTCCGCTTAACTGTTTGGAACAGACTGTATCTTAATTATAATGATCATAACCGAACAAATTTTAAGTCTGATTTACAACGCACGGAAATTTTTTAAATGTCATTTAAAGTCTGTAATACACTATAAAAGTAACCAAAATAACCATATCTACAGTCTGTTCCAAACGGTTAGGCGGAACTAAATGGGAATTTCGTTCTTTTAGGTTGTCACGAGAAGGGACCTTGCTTGGGTTATTTCATTTTTCACGTTGAAATGTCAAAATTTTAAATTCCAACAATGAAACCATAGAAACGAATGACATGTCAAAATTAAATTATTTTTTTTTTACAAATTTTAATAACAAAAAAATAAATAAATGGGAAATTTGTATTAAGAATGCACAAAATATTAAAATATAAAGAAAATGACATTTTAAAATGATATTAACCTTAACCAAAAAATGTTTATTGTAAGTATGATTTACAAAGCTTAAACAAAACGGCCGAAAGGCACGATTTAAACGATGAAAGTAACTAGATTGCAAAATCTAGTTCCGCTTAACCGTTTGGAACAGACTGTATTTCATAGTTTGTCCTGACAAAAGTGAACAGCTTATATAATAATTGAAGGATTTTTTTTTTCTGGAATTAATTTCCATTTTTTTGATAGTCATGTCATCCCTAGTTTCAAGTACAGGCTATTCCAAACGTTTAGGCGGAACTAAATGGGAATTTCGTTCTTTTAGGTTGTTACGAGAAGGAACCTTTCTTGGGTTATTTCATTTTCCAGGTTGCTATGTCAAAATTTAAAATTCCAACAGTGAAACCATGGAGACAATGACAATTATTAAATATTTTTATACTTTTTTACATATTTTGAAGAAAAAAATAAAATGAAATTTTACAAACTGACAGACACAGGCGCGCACCTAACAGGCATTCAAAAAAACACGTTTTTGAGAGATACATTTGGCTTTTAATTAAACACGAACTCACGCTAAGAAAAATTTTGGTTTCTGAGCAAACATAAGAAAAAAAAATAGCTTCTGAGCCCCCCCCCCCATTTTTGTGCACGCTTGGCCAGTCATAATATACATGAGTGATTCTATAAAGGTCTTGGTTATGTTAAGGAAACTTTAAAAATTATTCAAAATATTTATTAATAATGTAATAAATTAATAAAATTGATAAATATCTTTTGATAAATATTTTTAGTTAATTTTTTTGTAATTGAGTTGCATCACGGAACAATAGTTAACAATCAGTAATTTAATATTTGTTAGCATGTTTAGGAAGCATTTAATCAAAAAATAATTTATTTTGCTTAATAAAAACCAACCTATTAAAGTAAAAGATGATTTTACGGAAATATTGTTAAAACGACTTAAATAAGAATATTAATTAATCAGTGACGTAAGTGCGAAACAATAAATGTGCAATATAATGAGGACTGTATATCAAGGACTGAGAACGGAACGAAAACGAAGTAACGGTACTAACCGAATTTTTTAAAGGACGGAAACGAAAACAGGAACCGCTTTTTTTTTCTTCAAGAACGAAAATAAAAATTTTAATATTTAATACCGATTTTAACTGGTTTAACGCACTCAATTTATAGCCTGATAAATAGATTTATACCATGAAGGGGTTCTTAAAGATTTTTTTTCACATACCCATTTTATCTTTTTACCAGGCAATACCGGTTTAAACCGGAATATCGGTTTTAACCGGTGGAACTCACTCAATTTACCGCTGATAAATAGATTAATACCGTGAGGAGGTTCATAAAGATATATTTTTTTTAAACAAATACCTATTTTCACCGACCAACAACATATACAAGGGAGGTATTGTGATCATACCGATTTTGACATTTCGATGGATCTCCACGAATTGAGGTCCCTACATAACGTTTTAACTATATTTACCGACCGTCAACATATATAAGGGAGGTAATGTTATCATACCGATTTTGACATTTCGAGATTTCGATGGATCTCCACGAATTGAGGTCCCTACTTAACGTTTTGACTATTTTTAGCATGATGTCTATCGGTCTATCTGTCCGTCTGTCTGTCTGTCTGTCTGTCTGTCCATCTGTCCGTCCGTCCGTCCGTCTGTCTCTCTGTCTGTGTACACGTGCAGAGCAAATTCGGCTAAAAGGATTTTTATGAAACTGCATATTTAAGCTTCTGCCATCAATGGCATGAGTTGATCAACTTTTGGTAAAAATCAGTTGACTAAAAATGGGAGTTTACTCGTATCGATTTTAAGATTTTTGTGAATATTTCACAACAGAAAAATATTTCGAAAAAATTTATTGAACAAAGAGACGTTTTTTGATAAAACGAAAAATTTCGAATAATTTCTGTAAAATTTTTCTTTTTTCGAAGAAGTCTCAATTTTTTCATATTTATATGTAACGTTTCCATAGTCATGATAAATAATATCTCTGTTAGAAAATATTAGGCCAAGTTATTTCTACTCTGCTGCTAGAATGTAATTTATATAAGTACTTTATGAGGGCGGTCGGTCCTGTGGTGGCCACAGATGATTTTTTAGCATGATGTCTGTCTGTCTGTCGTCCTGTGTACACGTGCAGAGCAAATTCGGCTAAAAAGATTTTTATGAAACTTCATATTTAAGCTTTTGACATCAATGACACGAGTTGATCAACTTTTAGTAAAAATCGGTTGACTAGAAATGGGAGTTTACTCGTGTCGATTTTAAGATTTTTACGAATATTTCACAACAGAGAAATATTTCGAAAAAAATTATTTAACAAAAGTTGCTATAAAAGAAATAACTAACAACTTTTCATTTGAGTATTATTATTATTTTTTGACTTGTGTAAACATTCTTTGTAATGTAAGTATGCACGAATAAAGATTATTATTATTATTATCAGAGCCGCAGTAAGGAAAACTTGCGCTAGGGGCAAAACTGTGTTTTGGCGCCCTTGGCAAATAAATGTAAGTGATAAGCAAAAACAAGATTCTCACACCGCCCAAAATATAGATGATGAGCAAAAAAAAAGGTCCTCACCTCCCAAAATCCAAGTGAAGAGCAAAAAAAAGTCCTCACCTCCCAAAATCCAAGTGAAGAGCAAAAAAAAGGTCCTCGCTTTCGCAATGTGGCGCCCCTTAGTCAAGCTCATCGGCGCCCTTTTCCTTAGTGCTCTAGGGGCCGTCGCCCCCTCCGCCCCCCCTTACTGCAGCTCTGATTATTATTATTATTATAAATTACTCCGTTTGTGTGTATGTATGTTACCAAAAAACTAAAGAATGGCTGCAAATTAAAAAATAAAAAATAAAATAAAAATACACCAGCATGGCATCGTTTATGTTAAAATAGGCATGTTTTAGGGCTCTCAGGATCCCTAATTAAAATTTAAATATGTATGGAAATATATTTCTATAAACATAAATGTTAAGAACTAAGTACCGAATTATCATACGAAAGTCTAGTTTGCACCGTATTCAGAAAATCTTTCCGCAAGCTGAAACCTCTTTTTGATGTCTTAAAACGTCATAAATTTTATAAAAATGGAAAAGTTGTACGGGTATCGGACATAAAATAAAGCTCAACCATCTACAGCTGACCAGTTTCGAAATAAATTTTATAAGGCAGAGGGAGAAATAGTTTAAAACAGGCGCGCACCCAAAATTTTGATGTTTTGAACGTAATAATTCCAGATGTATACCCACTGATTTTTACAATTTACGTACGTATACCCTATTTTACGACTACAGCACTTCTTATGCGTTGTTTCGATTAATAACGTATATCTTATGCTTGTGTGAGGTTATCTATTAACTCCCTCTCCTCAAGTTACAATTTTGTACGCCGTATACCCTCAGATTTTTACTAAATGTATCCAAGTAGACCCTCTGTTGATTTTACGGCTACACCATTGAAAATTGGACTGATTTTTTCCTTTTTCTATACTATAATACATATTATTTCATATTTAAATAAATTCTCGTGAATTTGTACCAATATGTAAATAGATCCGATTTAATATGACGTTTTAAATCTTTATTGAAATGTAGTAAATTATTCTTTTCAATCCGCACGCTAGTATTCGATATAAAACATTCATATGCCATATTTAAATACATTTCGTGAAATAAAAGAAATAAACACGCGAAATTAAGTATTGAAAAAATTATGAATATTCAAGTTGATTAAAATAACGAAAAATTATTTAATATACGTCTAAACGCATTGTGGTGTAAGTAGAAGTTATAGATGTTCCGACACCACCCTAATAGGCGTAAAAAGCTCCGATTTTTTTTCCACGTTCGCCCCAAGGTCCAATAAATATATAAATCAGCCAATAAGTTTAAATTAAATAGTACTTACCCCTTTAAGTGGTACGATATAGGTCAAGACACACCCTGCAAGAGCACTAATATCGACAGTAAACGTTTAATAATTTTATATTTCTTGACAACACATAATATTTACACAATACACTTAATTGTATTCACTATCATCAAATGTACACATTAAAAAATATTAACAAACGAAATAACCTCAAATTTTACAACAATTAAACGCAACAATGAAAAATTGTTTTATTTTTTAATAAAGAAATCAATTAAAACTTAATTTATAAATACGTTTTTTTGTCTTATTACACACAGAACACTTAAATTTATACATTTTTATTTATTTTCCGTAGTTTTTTTCAATATATAAAAGCGTCTGAATTTTACAACGTCAAGACGCAGACTGAATAGTCTCTCCATTGAACAGATTCGGGCGCATGCGTAGAAGTAACTAATAAATGTACTGTTGATGACTATTGTATCTAGATTTATTATTTAATCTTGATTAATTCCCACGATACAGTTTTTATTGTAATATTAACAATTAAATAAATAGAAATATGTGAATTAGGTTAAACAAATAATACTTTAAATCTAGGTGTATTTTAAATTAGTAAAATTCTATTTTTAAAAAATTAAAATGGAGTCTATTTTGGGCATATTTTATTTTTTTCAAAATATAACCTTAAGATCTTTGATTGTAAATGGTACTTTTAGTTAGGGGCGGAGTAGTAATTTGAGTTTTGAAGCTGGAAAGATATAATGCTTTTTCTCGGCGGATTTATTTGTTAAAAATTGGTTTTCTACATGGCGCAACCAATTTATGGATTTCTAAAATAAAACATTTTGTTTTATTTAACTGGGGAAATTTCGCGGGTATCAAGGATCGAAGTTGATTGCTATATAGAAGTGGTTCTCAACCGGGGGTACAAGCTTTTTCGTTTAAGGTACGCGAAAAAATTAATAATGGAAAAAGATACATATATTAACTATGAAAGATCAACCAGTAATAGATCGCTATTCTATAGGTGACAAAAAAAAAAGGTTAATGTTCCGTATAAGTCCACCACGGACAATTCATTAGAGAAACCGTGTATGGTAATTAGAATGAGATTTGGCCCTGGCGAAGCGCCGCCCCTTTCTTTTAAAACACAACATTTACTATTCACTTTATCATTTCCAATATTTTTAGTCAAAACTGAAATCTAAATAAGTACTTGATAGTTATCCGTTTCGAAATCCAAGCAATTATTTAATAAGTGTTTGTTAACATTTAGCTCCTTAGCTCCTTTTAAAGAAAAACTTAAATAATAAAATTTCAGTATTTATACGCTTTACGTCACATTTAAATGGTTTAAATGAGATTTATAGTATACTTATTTTGAAGAATATTAACATTATTAAAAGAGAGAATCCTCAAAAATATCAATATATTCCGACCTACCAATTTTATGTCTGAAATAGAAAATTCCGTTTTTCGTCGCATTCATAGATGCTAAATTATGTAAATGTATTAAAACTGTATAAAGCATTTATATATGTTCACTATTTGCAAACAATCAATGATAAAACTTATTAGGTTAAGTTTAGTTAGCAAAAATTTTAAACAGAAAAAACTTAAACTTGCTAAACGTACATGAACAGGTACTCATAAGGAATTTTTACCTTTTTCCAATGAGATTTATAGTATAAGTATTTTGAAAAACATTAACTTCATAAATAGTTCCAAAAATATCAGTTATATTCGGACGTTCCTCGTGTTAAAAACGGGTATTTCTCTGCCAACTACAGATGCATGAATGATTACTATTGGCTCCCCACTCTTACGACCGTGCCTTCTCGTTTATAACATTATAATATAATTCATTCAAAGCATACAAGTCTAGTTGTGGTGGACTAATACGGAACATTAACGAAAAAAATTATAGATCTAGTGGCGTTTCCTCATGTAAAGCCAAGGAGCTCAATTACTACCATTACAACATTATGGCAACACCATCACAAATTAATCATTAAAAAGTTACTATTTTCTTTAAAAATACTGATAAATACAAATATACATACACTCGTTTAAGTACGGAACGCTGCTATTGCCTTGCATTTGATGCGACGGAGCACGCTTTGTATTTATTTAGGCAGGCGAGCCAAATCGAAACTGGCTCCGTTTTCAGACAGTTTGTAGATCTCTCCGCGTACAACTGTCGGGAAGAGCGGGTGGTCAGACCATGCGATAGAATTACATTAAAGTGGAGCCAGCTGTATCTTGGCTCGTTAGTATGAGTTACGGTGGCATATAGAAAGTCGTGTGTGTGTTGTTTTCTGTCACTATTAGAAATGAACAGTATCAGTAACCTTTCATGCATTATATAAACAAATAATGGATAATATAATAATAATAATATAAACATTTTACCTACCGAATACAAAATACTTAGTACAAACTCTAGCACATTCCTTTATAAGCTGATCAAAATTATACTCTTTTTATAACTTGTAATCATTTGTTAAGTCTAATTTTAAGTATATTGTGCTTCAAAAAAGTCCCCGCATTTTAAATTTCTAGTAATTTTCTTTTTTGTTTCAAATACTTTTTGTAGTTAATTAATAAAAATCTAGATAATAGATAATAAACATTTAATGAAGCCACCGTAGTTGTTTTAAAGACACATAAAAATCCTAAAAAGATTGTTTCATATCCGAAAATAAGACATATTTTGGAAAAAAATACATCTTTTAAAAACAATTAATAGATATTTATTAAAAATCAGTAAAATTTGTACTAACACAAACAATAATATCACATATTTTTAGTCATATAACTTATTAATAATTAACATAATTATCTTGAGAGCATATCGATTCTTTCCAAAATTAATTTTCCAACATCTAAATTTTTGATCTTTTTTCCATTTTTGTCCAGATCTGAAAGAAAAAAATTACATATACAAATATAAAAAAAAAGTAATTTACGTTACTTACCTTTGTAATAAATCAATTCACAAAGATGACTGATCTTATTATCTTCGATTATATTCCTCAGACTCATATAAAAATTAGTTACTAATTCTGTATAATGTGATTTGCACACATCTAAAAATTAAAAGTGAATATAGGTACGAATTGATACAGGCAGTGACATCTTGTGGTGGATGTAAGAACTAACATAATAAGGCTAACAACTACTGATACCCTTTTCACACTAGATCTTTAAGATCGGATGTTAAAGTGAATGTATCTTTAAACGCTAATGTGAAACCGTACGGCCTCGTCTAAACACGACCGATGTTTAAGACAGGGATCTGCGTCTTAAACTTCGTACGCATTGCCAACTTAATTTCTACTATAAAAAAACTCCTTGAATTTGTGCTGTCAACATTTTATATTATCATAAACAAGAATACTGTATTATATTGACGTTATAAGAAGTTTATACTTATTGTTATAAAATTAATTATTTTAATAATGTGTTTAATAAAATACAGAGCTACAATAATTGATATAAAATGTATCGACTTACATGTTAATATAGGTGTAATATATTCTTTATTGTAGTGCCTTTATTGTAGAATGAAATGAAATATCCTTAATTGTTTATAATAATTCAAAATGAGCGCCTGCGCAGACAGTTCAAAACTGGTAATTTCATGACGGTAACTTAAGGACAAAATTACTGTAGCTGATGACAGCACCAGAGATTTAAACATCAAGTGTGAAAGCATACCGATCTTAAACATCGGTGAACTTTAAGTTCACTCGTCTTAAAGATCTAGTGTGAAAAGGGTATGAGCAAACTAAAGTTCGTCTAGTGAAAGATTTCCTATCAAGGACGAATACATGCAGAGATAAATCAAATGATGATTTTACATATGTAACACACATACAATTTGTTAGAAAGAAACAGAACATTAAACCTAAGTCGAAATCTAACAAAGTAAGAGGATAGAAGAACAGACATACCCAAGTCTACCTTATTTTCTATTCTTGATAACATTTCTCGATACGTATGTCTTAAATTTTATACTCTACCGGCGAAATTTCAAACTAGCTATTGCATAGGTGTCGTTTTGGTAAAATTTTGACTTTAGTATGTTTGAAGTTTTCTTGTTGTTTGAAAATTTGTAAATTTCATTTTCGAAAGACCGTATCTCAAAAACTACATGAGATAGGGACTTGCGGTTGAAATTTTTGAAATCCTGAGGTCCTAAAGGGCTTCAGGACATATATAAACAACTCCCAAACAAACCAATTTTTTGCGAAATTTTAATTTCTTTTTGAAATTTTCAAATAATCCTAACTTAAGAACAATAAAATATAGGGACCTGCGGTTTGAATTTTTGAAATCTACACTTTTTTTACTTAGATAAAAAATAGGGCCCTCTTTTGTTGCGGCCTTTTTGATCCATGTATGTATGAAAATTTGTAATTATTTCATTTTCGAACGACCGTATCTCAAAAACTACATGAGATAAAGACCTGCGGTTGAAATTTTTGAAATCCCGAGGTCCTAAAGGGCCTTAGGACTTATTTTGAAGCAATTCCCAAACAAAAATTTTTTTTGCAAAATTTTAATTTTTCAAATATTTTTTTGAGTTTTCAAAAAATTCTAACTTCAAAACAATAAAATATAGAGAACTGCGGTTTAAATTTTTGAAATCTTTGTATAGTGTTTAGTCTAGAAAAAAATTGGGGCCTTAATAACCCAACTTTTACAATAAATACGAATCGTCAAACAAAACCTTTAAAAATGGCCAAAAAACAAAAAAATCGTAAGGGGTACCCCTTACGACTTTTTCATTTTTTGGCCATTTTCAAGGGCTTTGCTTAACCAATCATATAAATTAAAAAAATTGGGTGTTTAAGGCCTTATTTTTTTTTTCTAGACTAAACAAGACACAAGGTTTTCAAAAATTTAAACCGCAGGTCTCTATCTTTTACCGTTTTAAAGATAAAATTTTTTGAAATTTTGAAAAAAAAAAATTTTAAATCAAAATTTTTCAAAAAATTGTTTTTCTTCAAAATGTGGCCTAAGGCCATTTAGGACATCAGGATTATAAAAATTCCAACCGCAGGTCTTTATCTATTATAGTTTTTAAGATACGATCAAGCGAATATCAAATTTTTGTAAAATTCGTCTATTTCAAAATGATTTCAATCAAAATTGGACACGATTTGTAAGGCCCCAATTTTTCTACTAGGTAACAAAAGAATGAGAATTCTAAAAAATCAAACCGCAGGTCTTTATCTTTTACCGTTTTCGAGATAGAATTTTTCAAAATTTCAAAATTTTTACATTGTGAAACTTTTTACACTAAGGTATACATAAGGTGGGTTTGGGAAGCAAGCTCGGAGTGTTCTGAGTCACTCTGTTTAAATCCAGACGGCTCGAGAAAACGCGTTTAAGCCTTTTCTTGAACGCTCTGGAGTTAAACTCGAAGCACTCCAAACTTGCTTCCCGAACCCACCTTATGTATAAGTGTTGAATTTGTCACCTATTGTCAACATAATATAACATCATTTTTTAATCATTTTTGTTAGAAAGTATTTTATTTAAGTATTAGATAGTAATAAGTCATGAATGTGGTTTAAATATGTAAATGTATCTTACTTGACACTGTATTGGTATGTTCCATAACTTCGTTAAGAGTTTTTAAGGGTGTAGCGTATTCCGTACAGACATAAAGTGGCTTCTCTTTTTCATTTCTATACAATTTATAAGCAGAACTTTTATAAACTCTCTCAAAAGTTCCAGCACGATCCATTATACGAGATTCTAAATTCTAAAACTATAATTAGTAAACATATTTACGGGACCTATTTTAAAATAAGTACCTTGCCATATTCTAGAATTTTAGAATCTTCTGTAACTTTTGGTGGCGATGTACCGGACATTGGAATTAAAATAAAAAGTTTTTTGATTGGAAAATGTATATCACCTTCACAATCTTCAAACTGATTTATAGTTTCAATTAAACCTTTCCGTTCATCGCCTTTAGATGGTAATAGTATTTTTAAATATCCGTAATAGTATGAATGGGCCATACCTGAACCGTAATCAACACCTTCTGATTTATCCAACTGTCTTCCCATATTCATAGGACACTGTTCCTAAAAAGAGAATGTTTCAAACAGCTAATATTTAAATACACGATGACGGTAAAACAGTTTTAGTTGCTTGATTACATCCAACATGCCGTATATTGCTGTCCTTCTCTTCCACAACTTACTCCGATTCTTTCACGATGTTTCCTCATCTGATTAGTCGATGATATTTTTTGTTAGGTTGCCAAAATTTTTTATTTTTCATTGCTACCAACAAAACTGTCATCCTAACATCGTCTAGTCAGGAGAAGAAACATTGGGAATGGATTATAGACCTCCTAATAACTTCTCCAAAGCTTTTCGACCAACAATAGCCAATTTCTTACGATATTCTTAACAAAAAATACTTACTAATTTTATAATACCTTGATAGAGATACATTGCAATGAGTGGTAGAAGATACGTTCCTAATTCATCGTTAATATCTTTCATGGAAAAACCATAAATAGGAATACTAAAGAATGATATTATTATACTTATAATAGAGTATATATTGAATGAAAATGCTGCCAGCAATAACTTGCCCCATGATCCTCTGTATCTCGAAAACAAATGATGTCGTTCTTCAATTAACAATAAGCATCTTAGTAATAATTGTACAAATGTAAAGAAAAGAAAACAAAAACTTGTTGAGCGATCTAAAATAAATAAATATTAATACATTTACCAACTCGAACAACTAAAATACTCACAAATATATACATAAATTTCAGTTCTTGCAAAGTAGCAACCACCTGAAATGATAATTTATTATTAATATGTTACTTTTTTTACAATAACATTAATACTTACAACAAACACATGATAAAATAACTAAAATTTGGTACTTTATATCACGATCTTTTCGTTTACTTGGAATTTCTCGTGGAAACGTAGGTTCCCCATCTACGTCAATCACTACTTGGGACTTAAAAACCATTAATTAAACAAATGAAAATTATTTTTGATTCAATTATTACCATTTTGTCATGGAAAGAGTTTTTGTTTCTAACCTTGAAAATAAATTTAAGGTTAGGTTGATAACATACCCCCACACCGGCTGCAATAATTTTGTGTAAACTTTTTGCACTTATCAATAATTCGTTACATATTATTGATAAAAATGATATAAATGACTGTAATAATCATTTTTCATCAAGGCTGGCGTCCTTTATTAAGGAGAACAAGTGCGCATTTTCTTTGGGAGCTCCAAAAAACTTAACAATAATAGATAAAAATATATTTACACGAAAACCTTACATTATTATAAAAAATACTTAATTTTTAACATTTTTTGTATTTATTGCTAAGGAAGTGCCTTTTTTTTTTAATTAAAAAAATATATTTTTTTAACAGTTAGAATCGAGTTCATGTGTGTAAACCCCCCATACAGTGGCGGCGCTAGCTTAAAATCCAGGGGGCCAACAAATCTTTGAGTAAAATTTGGGGGGCCAGGATTTTTTTTTGTCGTTTGCACATGAAAATATAACTGATAATCTAAGAAACAAAAGGTCTTCACTTCTAAAATATATTTTTCTCCAACCAATTCTGGGGGCCAGAGCAAGATTTGGTGGAGGGTACACTCATTAAATACCTAAAAAACCCTGAAATGTGTGAAAATTTACAGTTCACATCATTGGCGGCACTAGCATTTAAAATCTGGGGGAACAGAAAATA
This sequence comes from Liopterus haemorrhoidalis, assembly GCA_963971575.1. NCBI lineage: Eukaryota > Metazoa > Arthropoda > Insecta > Coleoptera > Dytiscidae > Liopterus > Liopterus haemorrhoidalis. The sequence continues at coordinate 44,399,809 of OZ020619.1, forward strand.
TTTGAGGGGGGTACAATTTTTTTATCGTTATAAACAGTGGCGGCACTAGCTCTGAAATTCCGGGGAGGGGCAGGACATTTTGAGTAAAAATTGAGGGGGCCAAATACAAGTATTGACCTAAAAAAAAAGGTCCTTACTTTTTAAATACATTTTTCTCCAAACAATTCTGGGGGGGTAAATTGGGGCCAGAGTAATTTTGGAGTAGATTTCGATGGATCTCCACGAATTGAGGTCCCTACATAACGTTTTGACTGTTTTAAGAATGATGTCTGTCCGTCTGTGTACACGTGCAGAGCAAATTCGGCTAAAAGGATTTTTATGAAACTTCATATTTAAGCTTTTGACATCAATGGCACGAGTTGATGAACTTTTGATAAAAATTGGTTGACTAGAAATGGGAATTTACACATGTCGATTTTAAGATTTTTGCGAATATTTCACAACAGAAAAATATTTCGAAAAAAATTATTTAACAAAAGTTGCTATAAAAGCAATAACTAACAACTTTTATTTAAGACATTTTTTGATAATACGAAAAAATTTTGAAAAATATTACTGAAATTATTTCTAAATCTATTTTTCATACTTACATGTAACGTTTCCATGGTCACGATAAATAATATCTCTGTTAGAAATATTGGGCCAAGTTATTTTTACTCTGCTGCTAGAATGTATGTTATACAAGTACTTTGTGATGGCGGTCGGTCCTGTGGTGGCCACAGCTGATTTTTTAAAGTAATATATACCATATTTTCGGATGGAGGGACTATTATTTAAACAAATTACGAGACAGGAATTGGTATACGGTAGGCTGACCATTTTCTTAAGAAGGCAATGCGGGACGGAGAAAAAAAAGGTCCTCACCTCCCAAATCTAAGTGAAGAGCAAAAAAAAAGGTCCACATCTCCCAAAATCCAAGTGAAGAGCAAAAAAAAGGTCCTCACCTCCCAATCTAAGTGAAGAGCAAAAAAAGGTCCTCATTTCCCAAAATCCAACTAAAGAGCAAAAAAAGTCTTCACCTCCCAAATCCAAAATGCGGGACAAAATGTTAAAATGCGGGCCTTTGGCGGGACGCATTTTAATGCGGGACAAAATGTTAAAATGCGGGACGAATGGTCACCCTAGTATACGGGATACACGGAAAGACTTGACACTTAATAGATCAAGATACAGGACTTATGTGATGCCAAAAACCGATTTACATTGCAAAAAGAAGAAACAAAATAAGATTTCAAAAACGTATTGTTGAGACTCGTCAAATTTTGGTATTACAGTGTTTTAACAAATAAAACAGTATAAAAAAACGAGAATATATTTTAAATAATATAATCTATTTGCTTTGTCCATCCTCATATTACAGTCATATAACATTTCAATATTTATATAATCTAGAATTGGTAAAAAATGTATTCACATCTAAGTACTACACATCTTAAAAACTATTAAAAATCACTACAGTATCATTTTAACCAATTACATCCTTGTACAGACTCATACTTAAATATAACACAAAATAATTCATCAACACAACAAAAAATAAGGACCTGTCAATTCAAATTAAATATTAAACACTAATATAATGGACATAAATTGGAAGCCATTTTGTTTCTTGTCTTATTTCTGACGTAAAAGCGCGTACGACCGGTTTTTATCCACCAAGCGGTTGCGGTTTCTAACAGTCTTCGTAGAAAACATAAATAGTCAAATGACAAAGGCAGTTATATCCAAAAATTAATAATAACAATAATAAATAGATATTCGTACCCTTGAATTCCTTAAAGCTGTTTTACTTTTGACACTTTCAAACTTCTAAAACTTGTTTGTGTAGTATTAGCGCCAGAAAGAGATATTCAACACCTTCTGTCCTTTCTTACATCTCACTGCCGACTTAACAATTTGATGTGACAGATAAAAGTTTGGTTATTAAACCAATTTATAAATATGGTTTAATTATGCTATTTTATATTTAATTATACGGCAGTATAGTGTTTATTTACAAGACCAAATCTCAATCAGGATTGTTAAAAATGTCAGAAAAAGTAAAACAGTACATTAAAAAAAACCGTAAAGTTGGTATGCATGAAAAAGTATCGATGCTTCGTAGGTCAGGATATAGTTAAAAAAGTTCTGTGAAAAATTCACAGCTATCTTGTAATATATAAAACTGTCAAACCAGTCCGGCCAACTACATTCACTCAACGATGTTTTTTGATTATACATTGTTTTCACTTTTGTAGGGCCAAACCAGATTTGGTTATTTTGGTTGTTTTTATATTGTATTACTGCCAACGGAGTAGCCGAGCTCGTTAAATCGTGAAGTTCTGACTGGTGAAAACAGTCTGAATTGTGAAGTTGCTGGTTTGATTCTCCGTTGGTGATATTATTCGGGCGAGAATAATATGCTTACATTACTCCCATTTTCACAATCATTCACCCCTCATCCAGGTGTAGGAGCTCGCCCCCTGGCATCGGCGATTAGCCTCGTTGCAGAAATAGGCCGATGTAAAATAAATAAAATAATAATACATTGTATTACTGACATTAAATGTCATTTAAAAATCCCTTACACTGTACCACAAACTTTTTTTTTGTTTAAGATAATTGTAATTAAGACATCATTTTTCAAAATGACATGTCAAATGATTTGACATATTAATAATGGGACATTTTAAATTATTTTTGTAATACCAACATGACATACCATATCAAAGATGCAAACTATTAAAATCAAAATTTCCTGTTAGTTTGTTTTTATAAACAGTATAGTATGTCTGACTTAAGCGGACCTATTAAAAACTAGCAACTATTAACGTTAAAATAAGGTATTTGATAATTTTTTTTAGCAAAATCCCACTTCAATATTTAAAAAATGAGCTCGTGACAACATAAAAAAATAAAATCGGTTTAAACGTTTGGAATAGCCTACATATAAGCAGTTCACTTTTGTAAGAATACACTAGATCTGGTTATTTTGGTTACTTTTATGGTGTGTTACTGACTTTAAATGTCAATTAAAAATATTCCTTACGCTGTAAAACCGACTTTAGGTTGATAAGGTTATGATCATTATAATTAAGATATCATTTTTCATTATGACATGTCAAATGGATCGACATTTTAAAAAAGTGACATTTTTTAATATCAACATGACATACAGCTTCAAAGGTGCAAACTATTGAAAACAAAATTCCCTCTTAATTTGTTCTTACAAAAGTGAACAGCTTATATAATGCAAATTTATTATTTTAAAATGTACGAAAAACCAAAATAAAAAAAAAAACATGTACAAGGTTTTTTGCCGCACTTGTCGACTAAAAACGCCAATGTCTTTTTCTAACCTCGACGCGTGCGGCAAAATAATGCTTTATAAACTTGTGTATAAATATACAATATTAATTCAATATACAGAAAATAAAAATGATGGACACTGCAGGTCCAAAATTAGTTAAATTCTTTGTCCAGCTTGAAAATCAGTTAAGAACAATGGAAAAAGCTCATAATCTTTTACTAAATGTTAGTAGCACTACTAGCACATGCAACTACGTACTACTAATAATATTTCTCGCTCTGACTCAGTATCTGGGTGGTATTATGTTGTACTCTTTTCATAAACGTCAAATTTTGTTGTAAAATTAAGTAAATGATTATGAGCTTGCTCCAATATATTTTAATTAATATAAATTGTATAATACCGTATTATACACGTTTTGTTTTACTCAAACGACTTTTCCTTAAAAAAATAAATAAATAAAATCAATTCGATTACTTGTTTTTGTCAATGTGTAGCCCACACATTTGATTTTTGCCGTTAATTTTTAGTTTTTTCCCGTTTTGCGGGTACTCTATCAAGGTAGTCGTCGCTGCGGCCAAAATCCGCTTGTACAGTGCATTCCTCAGGAGTTGAGGCCAGGGAAGTTATCATACATGGGCCAAACATGTATAAAACCAATCGCAATGCAGTTAGAAGCTGGTTCTATGTCGGTTGCTTAGCAACCAAGCTATTGTACGAATTCTGGTGTCTGCGCAGATGACATACTGGCCTTAACTCATAAGCAAAGCATTCTATACGCTAGTTCTAATTGAAATAATCAAGAAACAAAATGGCGTCCACTGGCCATAACATAGTATATCTTTTCCCACTGTATCCTTATTTTTTTATCGTACCCAACTGCCAGTTTGCAATTTGAAAAAATATTTCAAAATCACAGTTAATAATTGCATAAAAACTGACATAATAAACAATAAATAATCATATACATAAATATTGTAACCTTTTGTACAAAAAATTAAACAACTATTGTGATATTCGTTAAATAAAACATCGATTATAAAAAAAACCCAATGTACTTGGGAGGAAATTATAATTTATAGGGAAATAAATTTAAGATTGTAGCGCTGCGGTGGTCTATTTTGAAACGTATGTGGAGGTTCAATGTTATTTTTACGCAGCTGTCAAACTAAAAATATAGGAATAATATACTTTTTCCTCACCTATTAACACGTTGACTGTCAAGGCAAGATTCAGGCTTGTCTCAGAAGTTAATTTGATATAGCCATATTATTTAAGTCAATGTACTATAAGTAATCTCGTAGTCGGCGTCCTGGGCAAGAACGTTAACTATGAAAACTCGTAATTGCTCAACGTGTTAAATAAATTAGACTCAAAATTGATAATTTTAATGGAAGTAAAAGCGTCATTTATGTTGCCTGCTACCACTGCAGTTTTAGCCCCTCCCATTGCCATTGTCAAATATGATTGGGTCCACGAGAGTGATTTATGGATATGTAGGTTTCTGATTGGGCGTAAACAGTGAATTATGAAACCATAACTCACTGTACTTATTTATGAGTACTATTTTTCACGAAAAAATGCTAATAATTGCAATATAATTAAATAGTTGTGGATAAAAAATTATCATTATAACCTACATCACAAAATAAGTTTTAAATTTTTTTTAGAGACATTTCATGCAAATAAATGGCTTTATAAACATTTGTATATATTTACTTTTTGATAAAATAGTAAAACAGGTTCATAAAATATTGTAAAACATATTTATTCCTATTCGCGACTATAATTACCGAAACGGCGCCACTATCGCCTTGTGAACTTTTGACACGAAAAAGGATAGTCATCTGTCAACGTATGTAAACAGTATTGGTTTAGAATCAATTTTTGGTCTAATTTACGTTTTCTTGCTGTATACAGTATATTTAAATTATAACCGAGTATTAAAAAAGTGTATAAATATATGTGAATCCATTTTATGATAAAATTTGCTGCTTGTAAATGAATATTTTCAGAAGTTATATATTGTATGTTGGTGCCGGCTTATACTCACAGAGAAAATAAAATGTTATACTTTGAACTTAAAACATTTATTTGAATACTTAATATCTACACATATCTCAAGAAATGTTATAGAAAGAGAACTTGTAATTTATTCTACACAAGAAAACTGTCAAATATTTGCAAACTAACACAGTTATGGAACACTCCCATGAAATAACAAGGGGTTTTAATTATATTAACAATAATTTACACAACATTAAACGATTTTCTTGCACATGTGAGACAGGGAAAATGAAAAATTCAACGTTAAAAACTTGTTTAAAATCATCTGAACAGTATAAATTCCCTTCAATAGAAACAAAATTTTAGAATCACTGATAATCTTTCAATCTAATATTCGAAGATATTCTTCCTGTGATTGACTACCATACACACAACAAGGAGTATTTAATCTTTTTTTCTTAAATTTATCACTTTATTCGCTGTAAATATGGAGTGAGAATAAACAGAAACAATAAAACACATGGTGAACTATACGTAAACAATGACAGTAACCTTTTTCGAAGTGTTCGCTTTTTTGCCGCTAGAGGGATACGGGTTAAGTTGAGTCACCAATAATTTCACCTTCACAGCTATGTAACAATAACATCAAGTACCCTTTACCTACGTTCCAAAATTCAACACCGCGGTGCTACGATCTTAAATTTATTTCCCTATAACATTTTTAACCACATAAATTATGAAACAGAAACCATTTGTCACTTTTGCTTAGTAACTCCAATCATGCGCAGAAGTTATCTAGAAGTCAAAAGAGTTACCAGCACCTTAAAAATATTTTTAGAGACGCTGTTGGTAAAAATTACTCTTTAACTTTATTATTTTTCTTATTCCACACCTCTATACAACAACTGATAAAATAAGAAATGCCTTTTTAGACGTTAATTTTCAGTTTAATTACCTTTTATTATAGTTACATATTATTTTTGATTGTTTTTTAGTATAAAATGCATAAAGAACAAAGACATTTCTTATTTTTTTTTGAAGATATATTAGAAATTTGAACATTATTTATATATATACAACTTTTAAATTTCTTTTGTCGCGTGAATATTGTACAGTATGTGCCAGAAAAAATATATGGTCAAGGTCAAATTGTGCCGCTTCTTTAAAATAATGAGTTTACAGATTCCACTTATTGCCGACATTGGCGCTAGTAGTACATTCTTATTACAGACATTGACCGCATTCAGCAGATTCACCGGTGAGTTACCGGTTAGCAAGATTATTAAAGTAATGGTTGTCTCGTAACTTTTGACCAATCAGAACGTGAGAGGGAATACGTCACACGTATGCTTAGTTCAACAGTGTGAATTTTCACACATTGCAGGGTTTCGCAGGTATATAATAAGTGAAGGCGGCATACTGAGTGTATATGACAATTTTTGCTTTGTATTAATCACGGAAAAATGAACGATATTTTTAAAATCATTTATCGTCTGTTAATCTAAGAGCTTTAAAAACAAATTTTATGTTAAATTATTTTTTTGTTAATTTTAATTCGAATACCTGATACCATTATTTAGGTTTTTGAATATGTGCAGTATTTTTTTTTTTTAATAGCAAAATTCTTTAAAATTTTGAAAATTGCGCCTATGGCTTCCATTGGATGTCATATGCTCCGCCCCTTTGGTTTCGTATACATGACACATAGAATGAAAATATAATTCCAACTGGTTATTAAATTTAAAAAATAATACAACATTTGCCAAAATACAACTAGAAGTTTGACAAAATAATTTAAAGAAAATAAAAATGGAAAAAAAAACAAAAAATAAAATTGTCTCCTCTGACCGGGGGCGAACCTAGAATTCTGGGTAGCTACCGAGTATGCTAACCATTACACCATGATACGTCTTCTAGTCTAGTGTGTTACATAACTATCACGTTATGTAAATCGTTAACAAAAAAACACAAAAAATGCGTTCTTTTCCGAAAACATAATCTGATCAAAAATTCCTGTTATACTATTCCGATTCACACCAATGTACATTACTTAGAATTTTTTCATATTTTTAGTTTAAACCATCTGGGCTACAGGGTGTGGGACAAAAATTGTTTTGGACAATTTTGGCAAAAATAGCTTCAAAATAATTTATGCAAAAATAAAAATTTGATCGTTAATCCACGTACTAAGGGCTTTCATTTGAAACCCTACTCAGAATTAAAAAAAAATATTTTTGTTTTCGATGAGCACATATTTGTTTATATTTTTAGGGGGGTATGTTTTTTAGATGTTTTAGTATTTTTCCTATGTGCGGGTCAAAGAGTTGTATAAGCATGCCAAATTTCAACTCTCTAGGTTTAGCCGTTTGGCTATAATTTTGACCGAACAAACAGACGACAAAATGACAGTATAAGGGTTTTTTGGTCATACCTACAAAACCCTAAAAACGAGGACCCAACTTTGACCCCCCCTAAAAGTTAACAATTCATTTGACCTCGATATATTATTTCTGATATTATTCTGTATACTTTGCACTTGTTAAATTAAAGCTTAAACCCAGTTTCAGATGTAGCAAAACTGGGTTTAAATAATAAAGTGATGTTTTTTTACTATTTTATAAATATTTACGCAAATATTTGAGTGAAATATTTAAAATTATGGTGAAAAATGAAAAATAAACATCACTTATTGTCGAGACTTAAAAATTTGGTGTATTTTTTAAAATAATTCGTAAATTTTGAATAAAAAGCAATTGTTATCATGTCATTTATTTAATTCTAAAAATATTTGTATATAATTTATTATATATTTTTTTATATTTTATCGTGCATTTTTTTTTACCTACGATTTTACAATATTAAACAGTGTTTTTTCTGCTTGCTTAATCACATAATTATTGTTTGACGAAATATTACAGGCCTACCAACATTAAATAAATAACAAGCAGCCGACTAAATTAAATTACAACTATTAGTTTTTTTTGTAGTGGTATTGCTGATACAAAAATCAACCATATATTTTGTATATCTAAAATAGTTTTTTACAAAATTATTTTTAATTTTTTTGTGGTTGATTTTTGGATCTTTTAAACAGAAAAAAAGATATAAACAAATCCTGCACCGTAACGTAAAAGAATCTTTACATAACAAAGCATAACGAACATAAAAAAATATATAAATGAAAGAATGAATAAAGTTAATCGCAAATGTTTAAGCGTTACGGGATTTATATTTTCAAAAGTTGTCATGAACTCACTTTAAAATAATTAAATGAGTATTTTATTAAACAAAATGGTCAGAGACCCCATTTAATCGTTAGAAATTACTAGATTTCAATATCTAGTTCCGCTTAAACCAAAGAAATACAGTCGCTATATTTTTTACGAAATGGGATTCCGATAAATGGAGCAACGTCATCGAAAATAATGATGAATATTACGAAGAAAATATAAATAATTTTTCTATATTACACATTTAATTTCTTTAAAAAAAGCACAGAATTAAGTTGTACATCTATTTTTATTTAATTCCAAACTGACGTCCAAAAATATACAGAACCCAATTCATACTTTTCTATGATTAAACCTGTGCTATTGTATGGCTCTGAACCGTTTTTTTGATCTTAATCAATTAATTTATCATAAGGTCATTAGGTTAGGTTATGATAGTAAAGAATGCAGTACAGAAAAACGGTTCGAATTAAGCTTCAAAAGTATTTGTAACTGAATTCTAATTTTAGAGCCAACAAAAACTACTGTGCTTAGATAAAAATGGAGCTTCAGATTGTTAAGTAAAGTTTTACCCTATCTGGTTATTATAAATGATTTAAAGCAGAGTTTCCAAAACTTTTTGAGCTGCGTAGCACTTTTCACATGAAGAATTTGTCACAGAGCACTATCGTTGTTATATATATAGCAACACTAGTAGATCGCGGAGCACTATTAGACACAGTTTGGGAAACTCTGATTTAGAGTATAGCGTATACTGTTTTTAGTCATGCAATTTAACTGATCAAACTGAAACAAAAATGTGTATAAAAGACATAAATTATTCTTTGTTTCAGTTGTATTTTATTTTTTAAATTCGTTAGTCTTTTGAATTATTACACACACAATGATTCCTTTACGTAAAGAATGCAGGAGTCTTTTAATATTTCTAAACTATTTTCTGAATAACGTTAGACGGATTGAGTCGTAGTAATGACTTGCTTGTTTTCTGTTTAAATACTATGTAATACACTGTAATTTTTGGATTTAAGTCTAACAAAAACTAAGTGCTGGAGAGTTCTAAGGTACATTTAAGATTGAAATAATGTTAAGCGTCTACAGCGATAGATTTTCTTTCATAATTTTTCTCATCGTAGATCCAACAGATGTACTTGCAGGACCGTTAGTAGAATATTTAAATTTAAACAAATAGGGTTGAACATCGTGATACGATGTATCAAATATTAGTTCTAGTTCCGACTGATTAGGCATTTTTGGTACATAATCATGACGATTAATAACTTCAGTGATGTATAATATTTTATCAGTTAACATTTCTCCAACTTTCTCACGACAAATTTGTCTTTCATCTTCACTGTTAAGGTTAATAAGTTCTAACCTAACTGTCCAAACTTCCCACGGTATACATTCAGGTTGAAACGGCCAACGACTACGTTTTTTTTGAAAAAATTCTAAACTTATTTGTCCAGTTCCACAGGAGTCATTCCCTCTTAATAATTCTGAGAAACATGAAATCTCTCTTTTAACCGTACGGTCTAGATTGCTTGACGTACAACAAACATAAGTAAAATCTATAAAATCACAATCTACGTCTGTATATCCAACGGTACCAACTGAATAGCTGCCTTCTGCGTTGTACAGAAACTTACCGAGAGAACGATGGAATAAAACTGTATGGAATATACTTGCGACAGCTTCATCTACTTGCCTCCCTTCTATTGTCAACTCAAATATTTGTGAACGGGCGTTCATTTTGATTTCATTTTATGAATTTTTCACTCGTGAAGGATGGATTTTATCACCATAATAGTGGAAGTATGATTAAAATCACAATTTAGATATCACAAGATATTTGTAAGATTTAGTCCAGATCATATTATATGAATACACTTCTTTTCTTGTTGTATACATCAGAAATTTTCAACAATTTTATGATTCTGATGATGTTTTAAACATTTCATTTGTACTGTAAACATTACCAGCTGTGGTGAGATGACCTGAAATGACAGATTTTTCAAGTTCTATATTTAAATGCACTTTAAACTTACGTATTTTAAACTAAACAGCTAACCTTTTGTTACTAAAATTCTTGTAATTTTACTTAGTCCTTTGTTTTATTTCCAAAAATACAATATTATGACATACTAAACATTATTGACAAATAAAAATCAAAAGGTTAAAATACCTGTCAGACATTTTTAAGGTTTACACCAAATTTTAATAAATGTCAATACTTACGTTAAATATAAATGCTTCAGTATATACATTATGATTTATTACAATGTGTTTACTACAAATTTAAACTAAAAACTATCGAATGGAACACATTTTTACGTTATTAAACTAATAAAGAATCGTTGTATGAAATTAGCGATAGAAAGGATAACTAAACATAAACAATATTTTATTGACGGCTTTGTAAAAACGTAATTTTTAAATAAATTGCGTCACGATATTATTTTACTAATGATTTTTATTGAAACTTGTATGTTAAATTACGCTATTACTAAATTTAGACAATAAATGACAATGACGATCTAGTATAAGTGTGAATATAGCAGTTCATTTTGACTCACTTGTCATCCACTTTTGACGTATTTCGCTCATTATGAATGAATTTTTGTAACGTTTTTTGATAAGAAAATTGAATTAATTACCAAGCAAAAAACACCAAATTCATTCAGCATTCACGTGAAACAACAGTAACCTAAAAATTTACCATAATTATAACATTCTTACATTTATTTTGTTATTTACTCGAAAAACAATCCTTTCCTTTAATTATAGGTGCGCACCTAGGCTCTGTATTTCCTTCAAAACAATTTCTTAAAACTAAAACATCTCTAATTTCACCCAGTCTGCATATATGCATAACTACTTCATAAAAAAATAGAGATAAGGCTTATTTTTAATTAGCAGAATGCTTATTCAACAATTTTAATCTAGAAATTATATTTGGCTATGATAAAAACTCTAGGTCACCTTAAAATATAAACAACTTTTTTTCAAATATCACGTTTGTATTAATTTAATCAAAACATTCTAAATATTTGTAAACAATAAATAACGTATTCGTGAGTAGAGTCATTAACATCTACTGAATAATTTAAAAACAAGAGATATACCTTACAAATCAGAATTAGATTCATAATGTACTTCCAATTGGGAACATTTTAAGTTAAAATGAGCGATTTTTTAACAAAATAACTGAAAGTAGTAAGGTAGTTTCAGTCAAAAATGAATTTAGACGAACTTAATTCATTTAATTGTTATTAATAATCAATCTATATTATTGTTATTAAAACAATATCAGAACTTATAGTAAAAATTTCGATTTTAAAGTTTATATATAACAAGTGTTCTGTAAATGATATATAATTTACAGATATCTGTTAATTGGCGTGAAAACGAATTGAAAGAACAAGACAAATTCAGCATTTTGAAGACGACCAAGTAATCAATACATGAATGCGCCTTCCCAGAATTTCCATGATTTTAAAGGTGATGGTACTCAGTGCTAACACAAAACGTAAAATCGAATGAACTATGTATTATTCCTCACCACCTAAAACTCTCCTTTATGATACAAATACAATTCAATGGAAATTTTATATTTATTTCTGTGGTTTCCGATAGAAGCCACCAGATTAACATTTGTGTTATGCGTATTGCATACTTAACGGGGTTTATTTTGTATCCAGTTTTTTCCACCTTGTTTTCTTATACTTTTTTTATTAATCATTATTTTCAGACGTTTCGATTATTTGATATTTTGCGTCTGTGGTTAACGTTACTAAATGTTTATATAATTAATTCAGAATGCTACAGAAAATCCTAAATAATATATACATTTTATAGGCTATTACAATCATTTAAGCGGAACTAAATTGGCACGGGCTCATTTTTAATGATCAAAGCTCTTGTTAAAGAAAATGATCAGAAGCCTCATTTACTTCATAATAATTACTAGTTCTCAAAATCTAGTTCTGCTTAAACCAAAGAAACAGACTATATAATCCATATTAATAAAATTGGCGGCTGGAGTCTATCAGACCAATTCTGTAACTCAGTTACTATGATAATAGTAACTAAATTTGTCTCTATGAGCAAGGTCAGTTACTATCATGAATGAAAGTCATTATACTTTTTATAATATTTTATCTTGTAGTAACGTTACTACACAGTAATTTTTTACAGAATTGATCTGTATATCTTTTTTCGGCCTCATTTGTAGAGTTTTGTAGGTATGACCAAAAAACCCTTATACCGTCATTTTGTCGTCTGTCTGTATGTCTGCCTCTCTGTTCGGTAAAAATTGTAGCCAACCGGCTAAACCTAGAGAGTTGAAATTTGGCACGATTATCCAACTCTTTGACCCGCACATAGGAAAAATACTAAAACATCTAAAAAACATATCCCCCTAAAAATATAAACAAATATGTGATCATCGAAAAAAAAAAATATATTAAAAATTCTGAGTAGGGTATCAAATGAAAGCCCTTAGTACGTGGATTAACGATCAAAATTTTATTTTTCTAAACTAAATTATTTTGAGGTGATTTTTGCCAAAATTGTGCAAAAAAATGTTTCCCGCACCCTGTAGCCCAGATGGTTTAAACTAAAAATCTGAAAAAATTCTAAGTAATGTACATTGGTATGAACCGAAATAGTACAACAGGCATTTTTGATTATGTTTTCGGAAAATAACGCATTTTTTGTTTTTTGTTGACGATGTACAAAAGTTATAGTTATGTAACACACTATACTAGAAGACATATCCTGGTCTAATGGTTAGCTTGCTACGCAACAAACTAGGTATCACTCCCGGGAAAAGGAGACAATTTTATTTTTTGTTTTTTTTTCTATTTTTATTTTGTTTAAATTATTTAGTCAAAATTCTAGTTATATTTTAGCAAATGTTGCATTTAATTTTTAAGAGCGTAAATTTAATAACGGAATTGTTGGAATTTGTCCTACACACTCAGCATGCCGCCTTCACTCATTAAATACCTGCGAAACCCTGCAATATGTGAAAATTCACACCAATTTTTTTGTTTTTACACGTTTCAGATGATTATAAGAGGATAACCGTATAAAATAATTTGACTGTCTGTGTGTGATTCACGAAAAAACGGCTGGACATATCTTCATTTAATTTGGTAAGATAGAGTCAAACCAGGATTCGAACATGGGCTATATGGTATCTCAAAATTTTCATTTTAAGGGGGTGTTTACTAAAAAACTTAAATTTTTCCCTTATTATTGACTTAACAGAAAAATCTATATAACAAAAATTGTTTATAATAAGAAATCAAATCTTTGTTCTATGATTTTTTTCAGTTGGATATATATTTGGGAAGTTACGGGGGGGCACCCTAAAACTAAATTTCTGAAACATCTTCCTTATTATTGACTTAACAGTAAAAATGTGTATGACAAAAATTGTTTATAATAATAAAACAAATCTTTCAAGTCCGTGCAAAAAAAGGCACTGTGTACTTAATTTTTTTAATTTCTAGGGCCCATAGATTCATGTCCCACATGCCTGCTGTGGAATTCAGTACTGCCCCGTCCTAAATTATGACTTTAGTTTAATTAAAACCTATTTAGAACCCCTGTATTTTAGTGTTGGGTAATAAGAAATTTTTAATGCCAATTTTTGAAGGGCTTGACCTGAACTGTTCATATTATCAGACAATCAGATATGTCTGCAGACCGAAATTAAGATCAGACCTGTCGATAATGACCATCGAGAGTGGGGATAACTAAGTATTAGTACATAAGCAAAGAGCCGGCAATGTGTATTACTTATAAACAAAAAGACATTTTTACTTTACGGTAAAATGAATTTTGTTATAGGTCTCATATTTCTTGGTGCAGTTTATTGTGACAACTACCACCCTTGTAAGTAAAAAAACACTATTTATTTTTGAGAAAAAAACAGAATTTTATATATTTGAAGGAGCTATTAGTTAGTTAAAATTTTTGGCGCACAGCAATGATGCCTATTATATTATAAATACTGTCATAAAAATCAAAACATTATATAAAATAATTTTTGATATATAGAACTAATCCATATTAATAAATTTTGAGTCTGTCTGTCTGTCTAGCCGAGATTTACGCAAAAAACGTCTGAATATCTTTTTACGAAATTTGGTACGATGATAAGTAAAACCAGGATTTGTATCTGAGTTTTTATTCAAATGGGGTGTTTTTAGGGTTAAAACTGTTTACTAATGTCGGGTTGCTAACGTAAAAGTTTTCTCTAACTCAAGTTAAAATCATTTGTTTTTATATGTTACAACATACAAAAACAAATGATTTTAACTTGAGTTAGGGATAATTCTTACTTTAGCAACCAGCCGTAAGAAACTTAAAACATCTCTCTTAAATTCAAAAAAATGTAGTGTTTGTGGACTTCATGGTACACTAAAAAATTAACTTTTAGTGTACCATAAAGTTCCTCGTTTTTCGTGTTAATTTATTACACTTCTTTTTACCGACCGCCAACATATAAAAGAGAGGTATTGTGATCATACCGATTTTGACATTTCGAGATTTCGATGGATCTCCACGAATTGAGGTCCCTACATAACGTTTTAACTATTTTTAGCATGATGTCTGTCGTTCTGACTGTCTGTCTGACTGTCTGTCTGTCTGTCTGTCTTTCTGTCTGTTCGTCTGTCCGTCCGTCTGTCTATCTACACGTGCAGAGCAAATTCGGCTAAAAGGATTTTTATGAAACTTCATATTTAAGCTTTTGACATCAATGGCACGAGTTAAAAATCGGTCGACTAGAAATGGGAGTTTACTCGTGTCGATTTTAATATTTTTGCGAATATTACGTAACAGAAAAATATTTCGAAAAAAATTATTTAACAAAAGTTGCTATAAAAGCAATAATTAACAACTATTATTTGAGATATTTTTTGATAAAACGAAAATTTTATGAAAAATTAGCTCTATATATAAAAAAAATCAGCTGTGGCCACCACAGGACCGACCGCCATCACAAAGTAATTGCATAAAATACATTCTAGCAGCAGAGTAGAAATAACTTGGCCCAATATTTTCTAGCAGAGATATTATTTATCATGACCATGGAAACGTTACATATAAGTATGAAAAAATAAATACTTTTTTCAATTTTTTTTCTTTTTATAAAAAAATGCCTCAAATAAAAGATGTAAGTTATTGCTTTTATAGCAACTTTTGTTAAATAATTTTTTTTCGAAATATAATTTCCGTTATTGATCAACTCGTGCCATAGATGTTAAAAGTTTAAATATGAAGTTTCATAAAAATCCTTTTAACCAAGTTTGCTCTGCACATGTACACGGATCGACAGACAGACAGACAGACAGACAGATAGACGGACGGACAAAAAGACAGACAGACAGACAAATAGACAGACCGACAGACAGACATCATGCTAAAAATAGTCAAAACATTATGTAGGGACATCAATTCGTGGAGATCCTTCGAAATCTCGAAATGTCAAAATCGGTATGATCAAAATACCTCCCTTATATATGTTGGCGGTCGGTAAAAAACTTGCGTTATAAATTTCTTCTTCTATGACTACGTAGGTGTGCTGTGAAATTTATCTTCTTTAGAAAATGTGCCACGAGAATAAAAAGATTGGGAAACACTGGTTTCAATAAATGGCATTTTTCACAATTTACTAATATAAAAAATACAAATAACTAACTATTAATGCTCTGAATAAAATCTTATCTATAATATTTTTATTAACTAATATTAAAATAATTTGTCGCGGAATTTAAAATATCTTACATAATACATAAAAATAAATTACTTAAAATATTTCTTTTACAGTTAGAAAAAATTCTTATCGGTTTTGTGACATAGAGAGAATATTTTTAAAGTGCAAACTATGTTGTTATTATTACTTTTTGCACAATTATTATATTATCGTGTGCATGAATAGAAAAAAATAATAATTATATTTACATTTTCTATTCATTGTCATGATTAAAGATTATCTAAATAAATATTGTCACACATAACTTCATCTACGTGCTCTCTTGCATAAATGGTTTAGTGCGCAGGCGCTTATCTTGTTCTTAATACATTACTTAATTTTATCACCGCCATGTTATGACGTCATACATGTTACCAACTTAATAACCTTATTATGCAGAATTATGAGGGCTGTCCTGATGAGGATGAAAATGAATTTTCTTTTTTGTTCTAGGCAGTTTTTAATAAGATATATATTTTGGGGCTATGGTGAGCTCTACCTATAAACTAAGTATGTCAGTTATAATTTACTCTACGCCAAAAAAATATGTGTATAAAATACTGGTTTAGAATAAAAAATCAGCTGTGGCCACCACAGGACCGACCGATATCATAAAGTACTTGTATAAAATACATTCTAGCAGCAGAGTAGAAATAACTTGGCCTAATATTTTCTAACAGAGATATTATTTATCATGACCATGGAAACGTTACATATAAGTATGAAAAAATTGAGACAAAAAAAAATTCGAAAAATTTTTCATTTTTTTGTGTCTCAAATAAAATGTCTCAAATAAAAGTTGTTAGTTATTGCTTTTATAGCAACTTTTGTTCAATAATTTTTTTCGATATATTTTTCTGTTGTGAAATATTCGCAAAAATCTTAAAATCGACACGAGTAAACTCCCATTTTTAGTCAACCGATTTTTACCAAAAGTTGATTAACTCATCCCATTGATGACAGAAGCTTAAATATGAAGTTTCATAAAAATACTTTCAGCCGAATTTGCTCTGCTCGTGTACACAGACAGACGGACGGACGGACAGACAGACGAACGGACGGACAGACAGACGAACGGACGGACAGACAGACCGACAGACATCATGCTAAAAATAGTGAAAACGTTATGTAGGGACCTCAATTCGTGAAGATCCATCGAAATCTCGAAACGTCAAAATTGGTATGATCACAATACCTCCCTTATATATGTTGGCGGTCGGCAAAATTTTATGTTTTACATAAAATTTAAATAACTCACTTATCATTTACAGCAAAAATATACATAACAAAAACCGTACGAAGTACGGATACAAAGTACTTCGTATCTCTTATAAACAAGAAGTTAGCAATAGTGAAACGGTTGTCAAAATCCCTCTTTATAACAAGTTTTGGAACGCAGTAAATTCTTTATAATTAGTTTTAAATAGAGTAAATCATCACTTTATGTCGAAACTGAATCCTTTCTTAAACTAGACATTTGCCTAACTAGATTACTGGAGGCTATTGCTCGATTGCTATTCTAGACATTTAACATACTTTTATATAAATATCTGCGAAACCCTGACATATCAATTATTTAGTATTTTTAAATTCTGAGCATATTTTTCAATAAATTATTATATTAGAAAGGACCTTAAACTTGAATGTTTTTATAGGAAATACTTTTTATAATTATTAAGGTCATTTTCGCAAGTTGACAATGAAGAAATACATAATTAATTTATTTTTACTTGAATAGTTTTGCTAATTTTATTTGTACATGTATCTGTTTTCCAATAAAACGTATTTCCTAAAAATACAGGTTCTAATAAATCACTATTAGTTGATTTTTTACAAATTAATTTACTTTCTAAATGGAAATATCCTAATTGCTAGTTAGGAAGAATTTAAGTTAATATAAATATTCAAATATTATTCTAGTATGCAAAATGTGTCCTAGTTGGCTCTTTTAAGTTATTTACCACTTGCTATTTGGCTGAAAATCAAATGGGTAATTGTTGGGCAAATATATCACAAAAAGTATGTTGTTCAAATAAAATAACATAAAAAACTTATGTGAAGTGTGAATTTTTACACATTCCAGTGTTTTGTAGGTATAGGGCAGGGGTCGGCAACCTGCGGCTCTTTTAGAAAATATTGTGGCTCTTTGAAAATTAGCTGGTTTTTATTTTAATATAATTTTTTTTTTTATTTTCAACTTTCTGCCTGTACTATACAGGTTTTGTATTGTTCAGGATGTTTTACGGTGCAATTCACGCCCGGTAATTCCCCGAATTGCTGCATATTCCGTTTTAGAAGTGATTTCTGATGAATGATATACGTGCAGAAACATTTTTACATTTTATTAATTTTCAAAAACATAAGGACAATAACAACGTTATTAATGCATTTATTTTTTGCACAAACTATTGTTAACATGCAAGAAGCTTTTGGAGAAAGATTTAAAGTGTTTAGAAAATATAAAGCTACACTAGCTCTTTTGACAAAACCAATTGAAGCAGATATGCAGCAATTACATTTATCACCATTCCCATTGATTAATCAGGTACAATTTGAACTTCAATTATTGGATTTGAAATCCAAAGTTTATGGAATAATATATTCTTAAAACTTAATTCTGAACTGGAAAGTTTAGAAAGAGGAAAGTTCATTTTATCCAGCATAAGTGGACCGAAATTCGCAATCTTCAAGATGTAGATAAAGTTGTTTTCGAAGCTTGGAATCGTCTTCCAGAATCGTTCAATCATTTAAAAAATTATGCTTTTGGACTACTGACAATTTTCGGATCCACACATTACTGTGAGCAAGTCTTTTCACATATGAAATTAATAGTCAGTTAAGAAGTAATCTTACTGACCTGAAACTTGAGTGCTGCCTAAAGTTAAAGATTACTGAATATTTACCAAATATTGAAGTCTTATCGAACACTATGCAAGTAGCAATCGTCCCAGTAAAAAAATTATTATATTGTAATATACTGGCAAGTGCAATAGGTATCACAAACTAAATGTATAAGTAAATATTAATTTATTTATACATTATATATTAATAATAATTTTTTGGTTTTTTTCTTAAATATAGCATATATTTTTTAGCGGCTTTTACATGTTATTGATTTTGTTTTCAATATAGATTTGGCTCTTTGTCACTGAAAGCTTGCCGACCCCTGGTATAGGGAAATAAATTTAAGATCCCAGCGCTACGGTGGTCAATTTTTAACTTGGCTAGGATATTCAAAATTTGGTTGTGTTGTGTTTACACAGCTGTCAAACTAAAATTGTAGGAATAAATATTTTTTACAATATTTTATTAATCTGTTTTGCCGTTTTATCAACAAATAGTGTCCAGAAATGTTTAAATAGCATATCTAATTCCAAAAAAGTATCCTCTAGGCTAGAAGTTAAAAATTGATCACCGTAGCGCTGGGATCTTAAATTTATTTCCCTATTTAGTAACTGATAACAAATTGTGTTTGCCCTGTATATTTCTTGTAATGTACGTACTCTACAATTGTCAATCATATTTCCTTAGATCACAACGCCGCAATCGGTAATGTCACTTCATAATAGATATTCAAGTCTATTAATGCAAAGGTGCAGCTAGTTGTAAATCTTCTGGTACTAAATGTAATAAGAATTTCAAATAGCGACTTGGCTTTGACCCGCTCACGTATATAATAAATATAAATACGACCCAGTTAAACGTATACATTACACAATATACAGGTGGTTGAAGTTATATTACACATTACATACGTCATGGACGCGCAGGCTGAGGAGGCGCGTACCCAGGGGATGGGGGGCTCGTTAAATTATGGACCCCCCCAACAGCTCCAAAGGCATGTGGATGTTACGCGTTTTTGTTTAAATAGTGAGGACTTTTTTCAGACTAAACTAAACTAATTTTTGCTAACTAAACTTAACCTAATAAGTTTTATCATTGATTGTTTGCATATAGTGAAGATATATAAATGCTTTATACAGTATTAAATACATTTACATAATTTAGCATCTATAAATGCGACGAAAAACGGAATTTTCTATTTCAGACATAAAATTGGTAGGTCGGAATATATTGATATTTTTGAGGATTCTCTCTATTAATAATGTTAATATTTTTCAAAATAAGTATACTATAAATCTCATTTAAACCATTTAAACGTGACTTAAAGCGTATAAATACTGAAATTTTATTATTCGAGTTACAAACAACAAATTACAAATAATACTTTAAGCATTACTATTTATATAAAAATGATAGAAAATAAGAAGACAGACGCAATTATTGGCAGAATAATAAAGATGTGTGGCTGAAAATTGCTTATAAGTGTAATTCATATTGTTTAAGGAATGTAAAATAAAGCAAAATATGGCTGTCTTCTTATTTTCATTCACTTTTGTATTATAAAATGCTATTTTTATTAACTTCTCTTCTATCTGTCTCTTCTATATTGTCCTCTTTTTCTGTGATAAAATTTGTTGAACGCCGTTTAATTGTCATTTTAATGGTAACACAAAAAATATACGTAATGTCATTGAATGTAAAGTCAAACTATTTATTGTCAAAATATTTCATGTCAAAATATTCAGTGTCAAAATTTCATCTCACTTTAGCTCTACAAATTTACGTATAGTTCTATCCCTCTTGCACCGTGTTACTATCTTCATAAGAAATACCAATACAAAAACAAAAAATTATGTTGCTAATAAACTATTAGAAGGATTTTGTAAGTTGGAAATCACCAATAAATTTATTAGCTTCATAAATATATTATGTGTCTAATAACTATTAGGGAGTTTATTAAGAACTGGAACTCTTGGCCCTTAGAAACAATATTTTCCTGATACGCCTCTGATTTTCATACGGATCAAGTAAATTAAATTTTGCAGATCAAAATTTAATAATCGAAAATGGAATATATCGGTGCTGTATTAATCAGTATGCCACGCTTGAATGATTTAATTCGACCTTGTGTTTTCACGGTTTAATGTCAAACAACTTCAATGACCCACTTTTAGTTACCACCTATTGAGAACCACAGGGGGGGCGCAAAAAAAATTCTATACATTTTGGAAAAAAGTATGTATTTAGGTAATAATATTTTAAATATTACAGGAACGTATTTAGAAATTTTACAATAGTAGAATTAACCCTTTACCCCATAGTGTGCCATATATGACACATTCCGATTTTTATTTTTTATTTTACTTTTAAAACTGAATCAGACCGTTACTTCATGAATGTTCATATATGCCACATACATAGCAATGGACCCTGCAGTATCTCAAGTAATGGGCTGCAATAGATTTGAGGATATCAAGCGGAATTTGCACTTCAACGATAACTCTGAATTTATTGAGAAAGGACAACTAGAAGATACGACCTTTTCTTTCAAAAATTCGAAGGCGACTGCTTTTAATCCCTAAAGAAGAACACCTAGCAATTGACGAGCAAATAAATATTACAGGAACGTATTTAGAAATTTTACAATAGTAGAATTAACCCTTTACCGCATAGTGTGCCATATATGACACATTCCGATTTTTATTTTTTATTTTACTTTTAAAACTGAATCAGAACGTTACTTCATGAATGTTCATATATGCCACATACACAGCAATGGATCCTGTAGTATCTCAAGTAATAGGCTGCAATAGATTTGATGATATCAAGCGGAATTTGCACTTCAACGATAACTCTGAATTTATTGAGAAAGGACAACTAGAAGATACGACCTTTTCTTTCAAAAATTCCAAGTCGACTGCTTTTAATCCCTAAAGAAGAACACCTAGCAATTGACGAGCAAATAATACGGAATCATTTTCTTTTGTAACATAATGTAGAATCATAATGTTCCATGTATGGCACAAACCCTAAATTATTATTTTAATTATTATTTTTTCACAAAAATGATACCAGAGTGGAAATAATATTTTGAGAATTGGTTTGAACGCATGCAGTATATAAATCTTAAAAGCGAATATTTTGAAAAGCAATAAAACAGTTTGTTCAAAAAAACAATTCTTTCTTAGTTTTTGTAAAAACTTGAAAGCCCTCGTATAGTCCGTACCAAATTAATTTTGAAGATCGCAATAAAATAATAAAAATTAGGGAACTCATAAAATTACAATAGAAGTGATATAACTAGGCGTGTCAACCCATAGCCGTAGGGATTAGTTTTTCACATTACGTATCTTACTTAAATGATTAACAAAAACAAGTATACTTATTTATAGTTAGTACTTAAACGTATGTATGCGCCACTGACTGTTGTCTGTTTACAACGTGGTTGTAAACATGAACCCTAGTTCTTTTGTAGTTTAACAATGTGATTATAATAATACGGGATAATTAGTTTATGCAGATCTTCAAAACTAATTTGGTATGTTCTATAAGAGTACACTCCAAATTTTGAACAAATTATTTTTTCTATATAATCATATAATATAATTATTTTTTCTATATAGTCGAAGCATTCTTCATCATGACAATGCAAGCTCTCACACAGCACATCAAACAATTGATTATTTGAAGGAGAAAAACATCGAATTAATATCTCATTGCCAAATTATTTTTTCTATATAATTCGCGGGTAGAGCCGGCGCAAAAATTTGCGGGGCCCGGTGCAAGATATCCATGCGAGGCCTATATTAATTTATTTTTTTTAGTTTATGGATAATATGCAGAGTTAAATATACAATTGGATGGCTGGTGTATTGAGCGCTGCATTTATTTTTCCTGAAATGCCTTTTCTACAAAAGTGAGTGCTGGAATCTAAAGGCCCCGGGGCCTCAGGAGACGCGGGGCCCGGTGCGGGTGCATCGTCTGCACCGCCTTTCGGCCGGCTCCTTTCGCGGGTATGCAGTAACGTCGAAAATTGCAGTATTGTATGCATAGTTTCATAGTTTCCTATTAAAACAATTAAATACTTTTTTATCAACCTTTATAATTGTAAGATTTATGTATTGTTGAAGAATGTTTAAATTATTTAATCTTATTTGGTAATTCAAAAATTAAAATAATTCATACAAGTGACTCATGTTATCTGTATGTGTGTGTTTTTGATTTTTTGGTAGTTAAAAGGTAATCTGGTTCCGCCTCTGTGCAATATTGCAAAAATCATTGCATAAAGAGAAATTTTAAATTTATGATACTGTTTTCCACAAAATACTTAACCTATTTTGTTGAAACAGTTTCTAAAACTCAATATTAATAATTTTTATCAACAATTTAAAAATATAAAATTAACATTATTACTCATAATTTTTGCCTACATAATAATCTTTTCCATTAAATATGACACTAACAATGTTATAATTATCTTTAAAAGAACAAAAGAAAATAACATTCTTATAGATTATGATTATATCATCTACGTACAATTCTGTTGTAACAATGACAAATGAATTAATAAATCAACAAACAACTTATTTATATATTTCTGTCACGCGCATGCCTTGTAAAAGTAGGAGGTACAGTGGAACTCCAATATTCGTCCACGCCAATGTTCGTCTTTTTTGGTATTCGTCCTGTCTTTACCGACCGCCAACATATATGAGGGAGGTATTGTGATCATACCGATTTTGACATTTCGAGATTTCGATGGATCTCCACGAATTGAGGTCCCTAAATAACGTTTTAACTATTTTTAGCATGATGTTTGTCGGTCTGTCTGTCTGTCCGTCCGTTCGTCCGTCCGTCCATCTGTCTGTCTGTCTGTGTACACGTTCAGAGCAAATTCGGCTAAAAGGATTTTTATGAAACTTCATATTTAAGCTTTTGACATCAATAGCACGAGCTGATCAACTTTTGGTAAAAATCAGGTGACTAGAAATAGAAGTTTACTCGTGTCGATTTTAAAAATTTTGCGAATATTTAACAACTGAAAAATATTTCGAAAACATTTATTTAACAAAAGTTGCTATAAAAATAATAACTAACCACTTTTATTTGAGACATTTTTTGATAAAACGAAAAATTTTTGAAAAATTTACGAAATTTTTTCTATGTATCTTTTTACCGACTGCCAACAATGTATATAAGGGAGGTATTGTGATCATATCGATTTTGACATTTCGAGATTTCGATGGATCTCCACGAATTGAGGTCCCTACATAACGTTTTGACTATTTTTGCATGATGTCTGTCGGTCTGTCTGTCCGTCCGTCTGTCCGTCCTTCCGTCTGTCTGTCCGTCTGTCCGTCCGTCCGTCCATCTGTCCGTCTGTGTACACGTGCAGAGCAAATTAATTAAAAGGATTTTTATGAAACTACATATTTAAGCTTTTGCCATCAATGGCACGAGTTGACCAACTTTTGGTAAAAATCGGTTGACTAGAAATGGGAGTTTACTCGTGTCGATTTTAAGATTTTTGCGAATAATTCAAAACAGAGAAATATTTCGAAAGAAAAAAAAATTAATAAAAGTTGCGATAAAAGCAATAACTAACAACTTTTATTTGAGACATTTTTTGATAAAGCAGCATATATTAAACAAGTACTTTGTGATGGCGGTGGGTCCTGTGGTGGCCACAGCTGATTTTTCTCAATTTCTGAAACGTATTTCTCACAATTAACAATGTGTTATTTAATTTAAAAGTATTTCACCATTATAAATGATTTATTCCTCTTTGATACATTAAAAACAAAAAAACTAAAATGATTCAAACAATAAGTTGAATCACGACATTTAATATAGGCGCATAGCATAGAGTATAGTAGGAGGAGCTTACACATAAACTCGATCCTCAGCTGTTAAAAAAAAATTATAATTTTATTTATTTCAAAAGAAGGAACAGTGCGTGCCTTCTTTTCTTCGCCATAAATATAACTAATACATAACATTATTAGCCATAATATAGCCATGAATTAAAAGGGAGGAGGGCTCAAGCTCGTAAGCAACTCTTGGTGCGCAACTGGCCTTGGAGGAAAATACTAATTTTGAGCCCAATTATCCAGTGTTTAAACTATGATTTAGATATAATTGTTGTAATAATCTTATTACAAAATAACTAATTTTATCAAGTGCATCAATCAAAATCAGACAAATTTATCATAATGCATTTTATTAAGAGCTTATAAAGTAAATATTGTTAACAAATTTATCAACTTGATCTTTGCGATAAATTTTGACACTGGTATAAATATAGAAGCCAAATTCGATTAAATTCACTTTTAGAAACAATGACGGCTTTAATTTTGTGCATTTTAGTGGCGACTGCATTTGCAGCAGAACCATGTAAGTCATCTAGTTTTCAAAATTATAATTTTGTTTATATTCATCATATTAAAAAAATGTATACGATAAAAAATTCTATATACATTTGGTAAAAGGGTGAGGGACAAGAACTATTGCAAATTTTTGGATAATTTGTGTTAAAAGAAATGAATTTCAAAAAACTATCTATCGTTCCGTAATCTACGTCTTAAGGGCTTTCTTTTGATACCACACAAAAATTTTAAAAAAATATATTTTTTTATCCACACAAAAAAAATCGACATTTTTCGATAAATTGATCTGATCAAAAATTCCTGTTGAAATATTTCAGTTCCTATCAATGTTCATTACGGAGATTTTTTTTTAGATTATTAGAACTATCTATTTGGGAGATAGGGTGTGGGACAAAAGTTTTTTGGCACATTTCTGGCAAAAATCCAATAAAAATAATAGATTTTTCAAAAATAAAAATTTGTTTGTTGATCCACGCATTAAGAGATTTCATTTGGTATGCCAATCAAAATTTTTTTTAAATATTTATTTTCATATTAAATACATATTTGTTTATATTTATCCCGCGCTGTAATTTTTTGAACTCTATAGTTTTTAGGGTTTTGTAGGTATGACCAGAAAACCCTTATACCGTCATTTTGTCGTCTGTCTGTCTGTCTGTCTGTCTGTCTGTCTGTCTGTTCGGTAAAAATTGTAGCCAAACGGCTAAACCTAGAGAGTTGAAATTTGGCATGCTTATACAACTCTTTACCCGCACATAATAAAAATACTGAAACATCTAAAAAACATATCCCCCTAAAAATATAAACAAATATGTGCTCATCGAAAATAAAAATATTTTTTTATAATTCTGAGTAGGGTATCAAATGAAAGCCCTTGGTACGTGGATTAACGATTAAATTTTTATTTTTGCAAAATAAATTATTTTGAAGAGATTTTTGCCAAAATTGTGCAAAAAAAATTTTGTCCCACACCCTGTAGCCCAGATGGTTTAAACTAAAAATCTGAAAAAATTCTAAGTAATGTACTTGGTGTGAACCGGAATAGTACAACAAGAATTTTTGATCAGATTATGTTTTTGGAAAATAACGCATTTTTTGTGTTTTCAACTAAAATATGTTAAATATTTAATTCGCTATGTAACACACCAGATCAGTAGCTCTAGTAGCGTAGTTGGTTTTGTCGTGCGCTCTGTAATTTGCAAACTGAAGTTCGAATCCCGTTAATTTTATTTTTTTTTGCATTTTTATTTTGTCAAAATTCTAGTTATTTTTTGGTAAATGTTGCATTTAATTTTTAAAAGCGTAAATTTAATAACTAGTGGGAAGTGTTGAAATTATAAATTAATTCTATGTTTGACGAAATCAGAGGACGGGGCTTATGATTTAAGCAACCAATGGAAGCCATAGGCGCAATTTTCAAAATCTTAATGAACCTTGCTATATATATATAAAAAAAAAAAAATACTGCGCATATTTAGAAACTTAAATAATGGTATTAGGCATTCGAATTAAAATTCATAAAAAAAATATTTTGACATAAAATTTGTTTTGGCATCCCAAATAATCATCATTCAGTTACTAAATACCTGCAAAACCCAGAAATGTGTGAAAATTCACACTTCACATAAATTTTTTTATATGTGGGTCAAAATTTTGTACAAGTATGCCAAATTTCAACTTTCTATGTTCAGCCGTTTGGCTACAATTTCTACCGTACAGACAGACAGACACATGAATGACGTTATAAGGGTTTTTTGGTGGTCATACCTACAAAACCCTAAAAATGGGAATAAATAGAACATTTTCTGCTAATAAATACAATAGAAATTGTCAATGTCAGACGACTATCTCGGTTAATTTTTCTCAGAATTGAACGGTTATGGAATTGTGGTTGTAGGAAAAATATATATACATCGCCTGGGATTTTTATTTTTTATATTGCTTTTATAAGAAAGTAATTATGAAACTAAATTGAATTTTATAATGAATTTCATTATGACACTTAACATTTTATTCCATAAAATTGGTAAAATCAGGTCGAAAACATAAGATATATAAAACCATCAATTTTATTTATATAAATAGCTTTTCTGATAACAAATAATACGTCTATTAATTTTCGATATTGTGTTTTTAGTAAATACAATTTTTTCCGCTTGTTGTTAATTTGTTAAGTGTTAGATATTTACAGGTATCATGTATACTAACGATAGATCTATTAGCTAATCTATCTTTTTCGAAGAATTCCTAATTGTTGATGCATTTTCAAATTTATTTCTCCGAGTTATTTATTCATTATCACACGTACCCCATCCACTATAATCTGTATTTATAATTTTTAATTAATTAATTTATTTATTTTCAGTTGATGATTCTTATATGCATCCTTCGGACCATTTTCGTTCGCGAAGAGATACATATCAAACTCCAAATGGTGAAGATACTGCGGAATACTGGAATACAAATGCACAAGAGCAATTAAAAAATACTCTTCAAAAAATTGCTATTCATAAAAGAGCGAAAAACATTATTTTGTTCCTTGGAGATGGTATGTCAATACCAACTTTGGGTGCTGCTCGAGTCTATCAAGCTCAACAATTCAAAAAATCGGGAGAAGAAAGCGAACTTAGTTTCGAAAAATTTCCTTTTGTTGGATTGTCGAAGGTAAATTGGTATTAATATTAATTACTTTTTATAAACCAGGGCCTGTTTTAAAGATAAAATTACAGTGAGATCATTAATTCCTGAGCGTTATATAATGGTAAACATAATGGAAAATATAAGAAAATAATTCAAATTGAATGTGAGCTCGTTCCGTTCCACTCGCATTCTACTAACTAACCGAACCTAGCGCTGCGATAGACCTCAAATTTACTCTGATTTATGGGGAAATCTAACCTAAAATTGCAATTGTATAAATAGATTCTTTGACCGTATTAAATGGATTGGTTAAGTATTAATTTTTCTGGGTATCGGTCTAATAAAAGAAAGTTCTTTTCTTGTCAAATAGTTAAAATTATTTTATTTGCTGACTAGTTTCGATTCTCTCTGAATCATTGTCAAAGCCTAGAAGAAATTGTTATACAAAATTATTACATCGAATTACATTTTTTTTTTCTTTTTTAGGGTTTTGTAGGTATGACCAAAAAACTCTTATACCGTCATTTTGTCGTCTGTCTGTCTGTTTGACAACTCTTTTACCCGCACATAGGAAAAATACTAAAACATTAAAAAGATACCCACCAAAAAATATAAACAAATATCTGCTCATCGAAAAAAAAAATATTTTTTAAAATTCTGAGTAGGGTATCAAATGAAAGCCCTTAGTACGTGGATTAACGATCAAAATTTTATTTTTGCATAATAAATTATTTTGACGCGATTTTTGCCAAAATTGTGCAAAAAAAAAATTTTTTCCCACACCCTGTAGCCCAGATGGCTTACACTAAAAATCTGAAAAAATTCTGAGTAATGTACATTGGTGTGAACCGGAATAGTTCAACAGGAATTTTTGATCAGATGTTTTCGAAAAATAACGCATTTTTTGGTGTTTTTTGGTTGATGATGTAAATATTTAATATGTTATGTAACACAGTAAACCAATATGCTTTCATGGTGTAATGGTTAGCATTCTCGCTTTCTACATTGAAAACTAGGGTTCGCTTCCACTCAAAAACAATTTTAATTTTTTTGTTTTTTTTTGCATTTTTATTTTGTTTAAATTATGTTTTCAAAATTCTAGTTATGTTTTGGCAAATGTTGCATTTAATTTTTAAAAGCGTAAATTTAATAACCAGTGGCAATTGTTGAAATTATAATTTAATTATATGTTTCAATGTATACGGAATCAGAGGGACGGAGCTTATGACTTAAAACAACCAATGGGCGCAATTTTCAAAATCTTAATGAACCTTGCTATATAAAAAAAATACTGCAAATTTGTTTTGGCTTCCCAAATTAGCATCATTCACTTACTAAATATCTGCGAAACCCTGAAATGTGTGCAAATTCACACTTCACATCAATATTTTTGTCACCTTTTATTCAATAAAATATACATTCTAAAAAAAACTTTTATTACCAAACGCACTGTCCATTATTTTCTATCACTTTGGACAAACGCTCAGGCAATTTCATAATGCCATCTCTCCAGAAGGTCTTTACTCTCGAAAAATCTGTAGAGGTGAATTTTGATATCGTCCAAAGATGCGAAATTTTTTCCGTTAAGGGAATTTTGTAGAGAACGGAACAAATGGTAGTCGGAGCATATGGTCCAGACATTGCACCATCCGACTACCATTTGTTCTGCTAACAAAAAGTAAAAACTGGTAACAAATTCATAAACTTTATAGAATACTTATAAACTTTATGGTACTTAATACTATATCTTGATTTATTAATTCGTGTAAAATTGGGCTAAATATTTTATTACGTGTGTTGTTGTTGTGAACGTCTTCATAAGAGACAAAAGCGTTTAGGTTTTGATGGGCATATCCCAGCAAACATTTTTATACGGGCCAGTACTGGTAAAGCACATACTCCCCGGCATTGAAAGTAATGGGCCAGTACCCCGGTGTCCCCGGGGCGTTACTGGCCCATTGATGTATCAGTTGCTGGCCCAGCAACGGTAAAGTGCAAAATAATCGCATTAGTTGCAAGATTTATTTCTGATGGTTTTAAGTAAAAAGTATGAGTGAAGAAGAGTGCTTATAAAATGATGGTAAAGTACTTCGTATAGGCGGAATGCGAAATACAAATGTGAAGTACATTATTAATACTGGCGTTGCACTTTTGGTGCCAGTAATTTACCAGCATAAAAGCAGTTTGCCAGCATTCGGCCGTTAGTTGAATGTTTGCTGGGATACTTAATAGTGATAGATAAAAAGTGATGGTAGGGTCATGATTCTAAATTCTTTAAAGAGTAACCTACAATTGGTTCTATAAGATGCATTCCCCATCACTCGCACGGCTCTGTAGTCTAAAAACTCTTTCAGCAGAGGCAGAGTATTCCCATGCTAAAAATGTATGTCTGAAGAAGAAGAAGATTTATACAAAAATAATAGAATATAGTTTTGATGCCTTTGTTTGCGACACGAAAATCAATATTGATTACAAGAAGGACGTTGTTTAATCACTTGAATTATTTGAAACACTCTATAGATTTTCTATCAGTTGATGTTATACGTTTTCCCATGAGTTGACAATTGTTTGTAATACCAAACAATCCCAGAATATTCTTCTATCTGTCCTGCTTCATCCTCATAATATCCTCTTCATGTTATAAACCAGCTTTCTAAACATTAGATTCTTTTTGTTTCTTTATTTGTTACTTCATATCTTTTAAGTTCTATTCATTTTATTTTACGTTCACAGACTTATTGTGTCGATCGTCAAGTAGCAGATTCTGCATGCAGCGCCACTGCATATCTGTGTGGAGTGAAAGCGAACTATGGAACAATAGGAGTATCTGGTGGCGTTAAAAGGAAAGACTGTCAAGCTATGTTAAATACTACAAACCAAGTAAATAGTATCGCTCATTGGGCTCAACAAGCAGGAAAATCTACAGGCTTTGTTACCACAACTAGAGTAACACATGCTTCTCCCGCGGGAACATATGCACATATCGCTGAAAGAGACTGGGAGTGTGATACTGATGTAGCTAAAGGTTGGTATTACGAGAGTTACCCTTTATGTTTTTACAAACGACCACTTAATGGAAATATTGAAACTATATTCGTAAAATTTGACTTTTGTTATTGTGAAATCAGTGGCAGCTTATAAATTGACCGAGTAGTTTATAAATTGACAGTCAGCGTTTAAAAAAAATGAGAAAAAATGGAAATTACTCGTGAAGGTTTTCGTTGGATGATTTTTTACGATTTTAGTAAAAAATCTAACTCAACAACAATGCATAGATTCGCTTCGTTCAACTTTTGGTAATGAAGCACCATCAGAAAAGACTGTTTACAATTGGTTTGCAGAATTTCGTCGTGGTCGTGCGTCCGTCAGTGACGAATCGCGTGAAGGTCGACCAAAATTATGATTAAAAAAACATCTATGCTGTGCGCAAAATGATTGAAGAAGATTTGCATGTGACTTACTGTGAGATAGAGGCATCCTTTGACATGTCGCAGACTGCAATACATTCGATTTTAGATAAACATTTATCTGTGAAAAGATCTGTTCCCAATGGATTCTGCATTATTTGACTGAAACTCAAAAAAGGCTCGTGTTGATTGGTGTAAGGGAATGGGTGGAGCAATATCACGCCTTTTCTTTGAGATCCGCGACGTTTTTCTCTCATTTCTGGCTTTACTTTGTTTATCAGCATGTCTGAGTAGCAGGCACTGTTTATTGTACGCTGATCTTCCAAATAATCACAAAAGACGACACCTCGGGCATCCCAAAAAATGGTCAACCTGACTTTTCCCGCTGATGCTTGCGTTCTGAATTTCTTTCGGACAGATGAGCTGGTGTGCTTCCATTCCATGCTGTGTCTTTTGGATTCTGGTTCAAAATGGTGAATCCAAGTTTCATCACACGTTAAAATCTTGTTTAGAAAAGGGTCACTTTCCCTTTTATAGCGTTTTTACAAGTCTGTACACACTTTGAGTCTTGTTTCCTGGTGTTGTTGCGTTAAATGTTTCGGGACCCACCTTGCACTTGTTTTGCTGTACTTGAGCTTGTCAATGATACCGTGATGAAATGTGCCAACACTTACTGCAACTTTTTTTGCTATATCTTCAACAGTAATACGTCGGTCTTCACGAATAATGTCGTCAATGCGGTTAGACCATTTTTGAACTGTTCTACCCACTTATAAAAATCATACAACTTTCACCATACTGTAAAATCATTCAAGAAAAGATTTTAGACGGGTTGTCACCTTCAGAAAGCAAAAACCGGATCACTGAACGTTGTTCAACTAATGTGGAAACTTCAAGCGGACACGCCATCGTTAAATGCAATTTTGATGTTATAAAAAAAAACAATTTTTATCCATCAGGTATTCTCAGCTCATCCCAGTGATACCAACCTAAAGTCATGAAAGTACCAAACTCCTCCTACAAACCGTTTTTTTCTACATCAATTTGTTTCTTTAATTATTGAATGTCCCTCTTATTTTGATTGGAGCAATGTATTTATAAAAAAAAATTCTAAATTTCTATTTTTCTCATTTTCAGACAATCAAAGCACAATTGAATGCCCCGATATTGCTGAACAACTAATTTACGGCGAAACTGGTCAAAATTTCAATGTCATCTTTGGAGGTGGTCGTAAGAATTTCCTTCCCAAAGAAATAATTGATGAAGAAGGTCACAATGGATCAAGATCTGATGGACAAAATTTGATAGATGTTTGGAAGATCCAAAGAGAAGCAGAAGGTTCGAAATATAAGTATATTTGGAACAGGGACGGATTAGAAAATATTGCTGAATATGACAAAGTATTGGGTTTGTTTGAGAGTGATCATTGTCAATATCATTTAGAAGCTAACGAAACTACTGAACCCAGATTATTTGAAATGGCAACTGCAGCAGTTGAAGTTTTGAGTAAAAATCCAAATGGATTCTTCCTCTTTGTTGAAGGTAAGTGAACATTTTGGCTAAATAATGGCTACGTCAAATCGACGACAGAACTTTGCTTCTAAAAGAAAAATATTTCACTAATTTCGACGAGAATTCATGATCAATATCGAACACAAATTTAGTTTCTGTTGGATAGTCATTAACATAGGGACATTTGTATTGGCAACGCTAAATAAAACGATGTTTACATTTGGCATTTTATAATACGTTCTGAAGTGTTTTAATACTTGTGTTCACATATCTAACTTATAGTAATTTCTAAAAACCTTTTTTATTCAGTTTGTTGTTTATTTAGCAGTTTTGTGTTTAGTTATATATTTTCTTATAGATATCTTATAGATTTCCATTTGATATTGTGTGTAGTGCATAGATTTTTAGATTAAATTCAATGTATTTCTATTTTCTTTTCTTTGATCATATTTTTGGATCACATCAGCCCTTTTTAGGACTATTTAGCCTATTAGAATTTGTTTCTATTCTGTTCTTATTATTATATTTTCATTTCATTACGATACAAGTGACAGCGTATGAATATTACATTCGTTAAATGGATGTTATGTAGATATACTAAATATGACGTCACAAAAACATGTGACGTTTCCAGTGACGCAACTGCTCTGATTCGCCGATTCCCTTTTATCATAGTTTTGGCCATTGCTCCAATGGGGAGTATAGAACGACGTTACCCCGCACGATGCTGCGCAAGAAGAGATTACATATAGATATTGAGAACTGACACGCTCGGATATGCAGTCTGGTGGTCAAATATTGTACTAGGCGCCTGTAGTACTGTTTGAACTTATTACATATGTTCTAGTGTTGATTGTTTGTTAGAATGTCGATAGAACTTGTGAAAAACTGTACAAGTAGAACAAATTGTAGTGTTTTTGGCTGTCATTCAACACAGGACAAAGATAGGCATCTTAGTTTTTTTCTTTTCTTAAGAAAAATGGAGGGAAATTTAATATTAGGTCCAGATTGGAAAAGATTTGGTTATGGACAAGAGGAAGGCATGGGAATATATTTTGAGTTAAAAAGTAACTGATACTATGCGAGTTTGTTCATTATATTTGTCGCAGAAAAACTAAACTGCACTGTAGATAACTCAAGAACGGTAAGAGATATAAACTCAAAATTGGATTTTTTATAATCCTCGTACTTTAGTTGATATAAAAAAAAATTAAGGCTTTATTTAAATCGATTGTTTTTATAAAAAATAATCTTTTTATAGGTACTTAATTTTGCATCAACGTCATTTGATAAGATACTTATTTGTTTCTTTGTTGTTAAAAATAAATATATTCGCGTTTCTTTATCATACAATCTAATAAAAATGGACGTCATATTGTGTGTCTTCTTACTTGAATTTTATAACATGTGGCAAGGTAATTCCCTAGATAACAAATATGCTATTATTGCTTTCTAAATTTAATCTCTATTTGAGAATAAATAGTTCACATAAATAAAAAACAAGGAAATGGATTATAACAAGAAATGATTTGAAATTTTTTAAATTAACCATAAATTTTAATCGAAAATTTGGTTGTACTATTTTAGTTCACATCATTGTGCATTGCTTTGATATTTTTTATTTTTAAACCAACCCTTCTGTGGTACGAGAAAAAATGTTTGGAAATATTTTTAGTAAAAATTGCGCCAATGAGAAAATATTTTTTTTAATTTCTTGCCTTTCTTTAATATCAGATGCATTAAAAAATATATATATCGACCCTTCTACCTTCTAGGGCAATGTTTCTCAACCAAAAACTCACCGCGGATCAGTATATATATAATTTTTTTACGCGGACTACTAATAATAATTGTTGGTTCATTTTTTGCAAGAAAACATATATATTTAATGTGCTACTAAATACATTTATTTTATTTGTAGAAAATCAGAGAAAGTTTACAAAAAATAAACAAAATATAAATTATTTACATAAAAAATGTATATTATATATCTGTCTCATTAAAACAGCTCACTAACTATAAGTTTGGAAAACTATCCACAATCAATAATGCATAATCTATTAAATTTGGACCTCTGAACGGTTGTTCGTTTTGACTTGTTAGTGATAATCAACAGTGCACAAACTATAGTCCATAGTCCACTAATTTAAGAGCTCTGAACGCAGCTTAAGCAGCATAATATTGGCCAATAAATTGCTTCAAAATAAAAAAAATCCCAAAA
The DNA here is from genome assembly GCA_963971575.1 of Liopterus haemorrhoidalis. NCBI lineage: Eukaryota > Metazoa > Arthropoda > Insecta > Coleoptera > Dytiscidae > Liopterus > Liopterus haemorrhoidalis. The sequence continues at coordinate 44,435,110 of OZ020619.1, forward strand.
TCCCTAATCGGGTAAGTTGTTTGAATATATAATGCTTATTTATAATTTTAAAATGCACTAAAAAGCAAAATAGAAAAATTCATATAAAAAACTCGTTTCATAAGGCTTTTTGCCGCACTTGTCGATTAGAAAACTCGTCGCTTCGTGATTCTCGATTCTGTATATTTCTCGATTTCTGTACATTTACAAAAAAAAAAAATCATCACATTTAGTTACATAGGCTAGAGATGTGTCGTTCGCGAACGATTCGTTCCAAAAGAACGAATTGCTGCAATGAATTGATACGTCCGAATCTTTTAATAAGCAGCGAACGAATCTTCAGTACGCGAACTCACGAATCAATACTACAGCGTGACGTAGACAGTAAACACTAGATTTGTTGTACGCCAACGATTCGTTCCAAAAGAACGAATCTTTTTAGAGAGCCATTCTATGCTGAACGAATCTTTAAAAGGTTTGCATTTCCCACCTCTAGTATAGGCTATTCCAAACGTTTAGGCGGAACTAACTTCAATTTTTATCTTTGTAAGATGTCATGAGCTCTTCTTTTATGGTTTGAAGTAAACTTTTATTAAACAAAATTATCAAAAGCCTCACTTAATGTGTAAAAGTAACTAAAATTAAAAATCTAGTTCAGCCTAAACCAGAGAAACAGGCTTTATTAGAAAAGGAAACATCTTATATGAGTGAAGATGCACGTTTTTTTCCATTATCCTAAAAGTGAAAAACATATTTTTCTCCAAGTTCCGTTCTTATAGATGATTACATTATCTTTTTTTATCTCATTAACTTAACTACCTTAACAAAAAATTTCTCAACAATCATTTTATACTTTATATCAAAAAACTTAGTACTTTTTTCTTTTCTCAGGTGGTAGAATCGATCATGGCCATCATGATACACACGCAAAAAAAGCTCTAGATGAAACAGTAGAATTCTCAATAGCAATCGACGAGATTAGACGCATGACTAATCCAGAAGAGACATTAATTGTCGTAACTAGCGACCACGCACATACTATGAGTTACAGTGGCTACGCGGACAGAGGAAATGACATTTTTGGATTCGCTGGTATAAGTGATGTCGATAAAAAACCATATTCCACCTTGTCGTACGCCAATGGGCCTGGATACAAGCACCCAATGACTGATGGGGATAGATATGATATTACAAATGATCCTATGGGTAAGTCTTCTTATTCTTCTTAGGCCCGGTATTTCCACCTTACTGTTATCTATAAGAATAACTATCAATGGGATAATATTATCCATTTGATAGTCGCTAGGATAAATTGCTTTCTGTATTTCCAACTCTAGTTATGCCGTAGATACAGTCTGTTCCAAACGGTTAGGCGGAACTATACGGGAATTTCGTTCTTTTAGGTTGTCACGAGAAGGGCCCTTGCTTGGGTTATTTCATTTTTCATGTTGGAATGTCAAAATTTAAAATTCCAACAATGAAACCATGGAAACGAATGACATATGTCAAAATTTAATATTTTTTTTTACTTATTTTATTGACAAAAAAATAAATACAGTCTGTTCCAAACGGTTAAGCGGAACTAAATGGGAATTTAGTTCTTTTAGGTTGTCACGAGAAGGGACCTTGCTTGGGTTATTTCATTTTTTACGTTGGGATGTCAAAATTTAAAATTCCAACAATGAAACCATGGAAACGAATGACATATGTCAAAATTAAATATTTTTTTTAGATATTTAATGACAAAAAAATAAATAAATGGGAAATTTGTATTAAGAATGACACAAAAAAATCAAAATATAAAGAAAATGACATTTTAAAATGATATTAACCTTAACCAAAAAATGTTTACTGTAAGTATGATTTACAAAGCTTAAACAAAACGGCCGAAAGGCACGATTTAAACGATGAAAGTAACTAGATTGCAAAATCTAGTTCCGCTTAAGCGTTTGGAACAGACTTTAAATGGGAAATTTGTATTAAGAATGACACAAAAAATCAAAATATAAAGAAAATGACATTTTAAAATGATATTAACCTTAACCAAAAAATGTTTATTGTAAGTCTGATTTACAAAGCTTAAACAAAATGGTCGAAAAGCACGATTTAAACGATGAAAGTAACTAGATTGCAAAATCTAGTTCCGCCTAACCGTTTGGAACAGACTGTAGCTATTCTGATTGATAATAATATTTTCGAATGTTTTTTTATGTTGGTAATAGCGTTATCTTAAACAAAGAGAGACATATACGCAACTCGCACGAATAAAAGAGAGATAGATACAACTGTCAAAATAAATTACATCTGTCAAAATTGTGTTCAGAAAAATGTGCGATAAACGCCCAAGAAGCGCAAATTTCAATATTTCCGAAACAAGGCAACTTGTAAATCTTGTGTTAAAATGTAAAAATGTTACAGAAAATAAAGCTACTGTTATGTGATACTTTCTGTGCTGAATAAATGTCATCCCGTTTTTCAATACAAATTTATCTATCGGAAAGTTATCTTACGAATAATGAGACCGACGTATTGAATTCACTGATTAGTATTGACATTTATTCAGCAAATGAAGTTCCAGATAACCGTATCTGTCAGATAGTTAACTAGAGGTTTACCTAAAGGTGGAAAGATCGAGCCTTATAAAATTAATTTATATTTTAAATGTTGAATCTGGCAGAAATGGAATTTTACTGCCTTGGTATCTTCATAGCTTTGGCTATGAATCACCAGCCGTAGCAGTAAAACTGTAACTTTATAACCTATCTAAACTAATAATTATTCTTTTAGGTACAAACAACTATCAGTTTCCGGCAGTAGCACCTTTATATTCGGAAGCTCATGGAGGTGATGACGTGGCAATATTCGCCTTGGGACCTCAAGGCCACCTTGTCGTTGCTGTCCATGAACAAAACATCATTCCACACATCATGGCATACGCTTCTTGCATTGGAAATGGTTTAACTTTCTGTGATAATTATAAATATAAATTCTAAATAAATGTACAGAGCGATCCAAAATGATTGAAAGAAATTTGAATTTCTCGCTCAGCTAAATTTAAAGGATATTACTTATTAAGGGTTACACATGGGAAAACTTACAAAGGTAAATTAAAGATAATCCCTAATACCTTGTTCGTTACATACGTAACACAATTTATAAATTTATTGTGCAGATCTGTCAAAATCATCACTAACCAAAAATCCCAGTGCATACATTTGCTATTGCTTATGTAGCTATTATTTCAATCATTTTTAAAGGCTCTTTATAAATTTCTATTAAAATGTAGTAAGAAACAAATACTAGGAAAATTATAAATTATTGACAAATATAGTGAAAATATATATTTTTGAGTAATGATGTGCTTTATTACAACAATTTTACCGATTTTATGTATTATCCATTTCTTAACTATCTGCGAAACTAGATAGTAATATATTTTTTTAATGTTACATTAATATTCCCTAACTTTAAAATATACCATAAAAGCCTGTTTTACAATGTTAACAACAATCGGTTTCAAAGTCTCATTTAACCATTAAAAGTCAGTAGATTTCAATATCTAGTTCCGCACGATACGAATAACTGAGTTGAAGGCTGAGTTGAAGAATATTTGAAATAAAGTATTTGAAAAAGTATTTCAATTCCTTTCTGGTATTTGAAATATTGTATTTCACATAATCAAAAAAATAATCTTGGTATTTGGATTTGGAAATACTTTCTCCATGGTATTTGTATTTGATATTTGCCCTCTGAAAAATCAGTATTTGAAATACTTTAGCAGTATTTCAAATATTTTCTAGTATTTCAAATATTTCCCAGTATTTCTAATATTTAAAATATTTTAATTACATTCAAATTATTTGAAATACATTATTTCAAATATTTCCCTATAATTCCTAATAATGCAAATATTTCCTAGTATTTTAAATACATTTAAATTATTTGAAATACATTGAATTATTTGGAATATATTATTTTAAATATTTTATTCAAATAGTGCCTAGTGTTTCAAATACATTTAAATTATTTGAAATACATTATTTCAAATGCATTTAAATTATTTTAAATACATTATTTAAAATATATCCCCATTATTTCAAATATTTTTGTAGTATTTGAAATATTTCCTAATATATCAAATATTTCCTAGTATTTTAAATAATTCTTGTATTTCAAACACATTTAAATTATTTGAAATAAATTATTTTTTCAAATACTTTTAAAAAGTATTTGATATTTCAAATACATTTTATCAGTGAAGACTAATAGTATTTGTTGTTTCAAATACTTTGATCGGTATTTGGTATTTGAAATACTTTTATTTGCCATAGCTCTGATTGAAGGAAGGAAATAAAAGAAGAAAAGAAAGAAAAAGAAGATAGAAAGGTTCCAAGAGTCTACTGAAATAGTTTTCAAGGTACAATAGTGAGAATCGCGCGTTTTCAATTTTGTGGTGAAATCGATGCACGACGCGCTATGAAATTAGTATAACCCAGGACCGCGACTTGACAACACGTAGCGCGACGTGTCATTCATTTCATCTATACAATATCTGTCGATATTTGTAATAATATTGATGATAAATCTCGATTAGACAGCAAAAAATAAATAAACATATAAATAAAAACAAATCTATCTAGACTTAAACTTTACGCATTCACTCAATTTTAACACACAATAGCCACGCGACGTATTCTACGCCCATAAGGTATGCAGCCGTGTCATAGACACAGCCCCCGCCTTCAGTTTTTTAGTTTTGGTACTAGATGAATGGTTTTTGACTCGTCCTGTATGTCAATGAAAAGACAGTATTTGTTGACATCCTTTAGTAAAATCGGAAACCAAGCAACGTGATTTTCAAATCAATATACGACCGTAAACGTGTTCAAATACTAATTGAAATATAAATATTGACATTTATGTATCAAATACGGGTGTAATTATATGACAGACAATTTCGGACAATATTTTTGAATCAACAAGAAATTACAAACAAAATTTTGCTTTACACGAGGTCTTTTCAAAACAAGAGTCTTTGAAAATACGTAGATCTGGTTATACCAAATTATATGCACCATAGTTTTTCCTAGAAACACCAAAATCGGGTACCAAAAAGTACATTCGTACGTAAAACTTTAAAAGTAAAGTAATTTTTTTGTCATATAACTGGTATACTGTGTTGTAGTAGATACATTTAAAATTATCTAGATACAGATACAGATACCTAAGAAAAAATGTATCTAGATGCAGATACAGATACAAAATTATAAAACATATCTAGATATAGATACATGCCAAAAATGTTTGTATCTATGGTCTGTTTCAAATTAGAAAAAAGTAGATAGCGCTGCGAACTGAGTACGATTTACACTAAACAAATACAGTATAGTGAGAAATTTAAAATAAGTTACAACTAGGGCATGGGCGTAGTAACTGGGTTAGCAAGTGATTTTTTTAAAATATAAAAAAGGTTAATAAGATATTGAAATAAAAAAGGTTAATAAGATATTGAAATAAACAAGGCAGATACACTTACGTTATTTATACGACATAAATACAGTTTAATGGGAAATTTGAAAAAGTTAAAAAAATATTAATTTTTAAAAATTATGTACTATAGATAAAAAGAGAGATTTGTCTAAAAAAGTTTAAATAAAGCAATAAAACAAACAATATATCTTCAGAGCTAAAGTTTCTTATTTAAATATTTATTGTAAATAAAAATTAAAAATATATGTATAGGTCTAAAAATTATATCAATAACTTCCTCTTTGGGCACTATCAGCTGGGCTGTCTTTTGGCCTCACATTAGTCCTCTATCTTGATCTGTTAATTGTCAAGTGTCAAAAAATAGTTATATGTCAGATAACCTAAAAAATATATAACTGCGTAAAAACAAATTACATGGAAATTATTCTCCATAAAATCTACGCCAAGTATATAAATAAAAGTCTAAATATGTAAATAATAACAAAATATACGAAAAAAATAAAATAATATAAATAATGTATATTTCCAATGTACACTGAACATCTGTCAACTTTAACTAAAAACAATATTTTAACAGTGTAATAGGGATGACGTTCTAAACCAATCAGAAGCAAGGACAAACAGCTCCTATTTTCTTACACACATTTTTCTAAGGTGACATAGAGCATAGATACAGATAGATACTTTTGAAAGAACACTGAAAAATGAAAATACCATATTTTTACCAAACAAACAGTGCATGTTAATCAGTATTATACAGGCTATTCAAAAATTACCGTGACGTCACAAAAAGCCCTCTAAACTCAAGGTAAAACACTATTCTACGGAATAAATTTGTATTAAATAACGTGTTATGTTAGTCATATGTGCTAACGTATGAGCTCCGTATCTATAAGACTAATGTTAGTCTTATAGATACGCAGCTGTTCTTGTTAAGAGGATGTTCTTTTCAATCAAATTTTGGGAACCTATTATATTACGATTCCATTCGTAAATGCAGACGATATCTAACTACTGTATTCAAATCAATCCCACAAGAAATAGTAGAGATTAGTTTACCTATACCAGTGTTTCCCAAAGGGTATGCCGCGACACATTAGTATGCCGCTAAATTTTCCAAATGCGCCGCAAAATCTTTTAAAAAATACTATCATCGTTTTTGTTGTAACATATTGTCCGTAAATACCATTTATAAGAATAAAGTACACGAAGGATCTTTTTATGACGAATTGAAATTGACATATCGTGAATACAGGGCGTCTGCATTCAAAATTTCTTCTTCTATTACTATGTAGGTGGTAGGAAAATGTGCCACGAGAGTAAAAAGATTGAGAAACACTCACCTATACGATAAGTTTTCACATATTTTTTATTTCAGCATACTAAATTTCGATGAAAATAAATTTAAATCTCCAATTTTCGAAGTATTTACTTCACATTCGAAAATTTAAAATTTAAATTCGTAAATCTGAGTTGATGTGTACATGTCTTCTGCATTATAAATGTGGATAACCTTAAATCTTTAAAAAGGTTTCCGTTAAGGATTTTTTTTATTTATATAATGGAAATCAGCAACCGACATCACGATCTGTCATCGGAATTTCACTTCAAAATCACACATAATATATTTTCAATTTTGTTACTGGAACTGTAATAATAGATTTATAACACCAAAATAATTATGACAGTTTGCGCAAGGGCGGCAACCTGGAACTGTCCGAAGAGTAAAAAAAAAAATTCTGCAAATATTAAAAGTGCCGTACTTACGAGAGTTACCTTTTATGATTTTATAAACGACCACTAGATGGCAATATTGAAATGGGTCATTCAAAAAATTTGACATTTGTTATTGTGAAATCAGTGGCAGCTTATAAATTGACCGAGTAGTTTGTTGACAGTGTGCGGTAAAAAAAACAAGTTTGTAAAAAAATTGATATTACTTGTTAGTTTTCTTTGGATAATTTTTTACGATTTTAGTAAAGGCCTAACTCAACAACAATGCATTGATTCGCTTCGTTCAATTTTTGGTAATGAAGCACCATCAGAAAAGACTGTTTACAATTGGTTTGCAGAATTTCGTCGTGGTCGTGCGTTCGTCAGTGATGAATCTCGTGAAGGTCGACCAAAATCGGTTGTGATTCAAAAAAACATCAATGCTGTGCGCAAAATGATTGAAGAAGATCAGCATGTGACTTACCGTGAGGTAGAGGCATCCTTTGGCATATCGCAGACTGCAATATATTCGATTTTGCATGAACATTTAGCTGTGAAAAAGATCTGTTCCAGATGGATTCCGCATAATTTGACCGAAGCTCAAAAAAAGGCTCGTGTTGATTGGTGTAAGGGAATTCTAAAAAATCAACCTAGGCAATGCAAAATCCGTATACAACATCGTTACAGGTGACGAAACTTGGACTTATTCATATGAACCGAAACCCACAAAAGTTCATTCACGAAGCACTTCCAATAAAATGATCGCTTGTTTCTTCGGTTGTACTGGACATGTCGCAACCATTCCTTTAGAGCAGCGATTCATAACCGGGGTTCTTATCCCGACCCCCAGAGGGGTCCCCAAATTAAAAGAAAAAATTTAATTTTTACCAATTTTTGCTATTAAAATTACAATAAACTTTAATTATTAAGAACATTTAAAATATTATTTCAAAAATTTGGAGGGGGTCCAGAAAATATTTTAACCTAGTTGGGGGGGTCCCGAGTATAAAAAGGTTAAGAACCGCTGCTTTAGAGGATCGGAGAACAGTTAATGCTGAATGGTATACAACAATTTGTTTACCAGAAGTCATCGACAAAATCAGGAAAAACAACCAAGACGCATCTTCATCATGACAATGCAAGCTCCCACACAACACGTCAAACAATTGATTATTTGAAGAAGAAAAACATCAAATTAATGTCTCATTGCCCGTATTCACTGGCTAAATGCCAAAGCAGCAAAGGCCATAAAAACCAGGGCTTCGAACCGTTTTTTTTTTTGTTTCGGTTTTTGTTCCGATTCAATTAAAAAAATAAATATCGGTTCGGTTCCAGTTTTCGTTCCGGCAAAAATAACGTTTTATAACGTTAGTAACGTAAAATAATTTTTTGGTTTTCGGTTCAGTTCCGAGTGATAAATTTTTAAATACTTTTATTTGTATTAGAAATTTATTTTCTACTATAATTTAGAAGAACATTTTATTACATATTTTGTAATAATCATACCAAGGCCGCTGCCAGGGGGGGTGTTCAATAATAGAAGCGCATTTTTTTTACTTATCAGTTAAAAAAAAATACGATTTTTTCTGATCATCAGTTTAAAAAATAATCTTAAATAAAATGTATTTTATATTCACTCCTATAAACATTATCTGAACCGTAATAAATCGATTTTTTTTTCGGTTCAGCTCTGGTTTTCGTTCCGACTAAAATAACGGTTTTTTCGGTTTTCGGATTTCGGTTCGGTTCCGGTTCGAAGCCCTGATAAAAACAAAAAATTTAAAAAAATATTTTTTGTAAAAACTTAAAAATTAGCCCACGTACAATGAAAAGGATAATTCGTTCTATGATATGGATCCGAAACCAATCATATAATAGTACTTCCTGATCCTGAAACTCTTTTATTATTCTTGAAATTTCCCCCACGTGCTATTCTCTCATTCACTATCTCTAATTTTTGGCTAGGTTTCAACATCTTTTAGTTAAAATCTAAATAAGTTGTTATTTTTCTTTGTCCTAAATCGCAGCCGTACTCGGCGTCTACATGGCTAGTGGAACAGTGAAAAACGGGCGTGATCATCATTTCCATGGAAACGTACTTGGAGCAGACGCTGTACGTTCGGCTTCCAACCGTATATTCAACCGTTAACGCTAGTCTACCGCTGGTACCGGTAAAGAGTAGACCACAGAACACCCAAGTGAACAAACATAATCAACAATCTGGCTTGGTGTTTAATAACTAAAAAATATAGCTACAAAAATGAAGACTTCTTCTTTTTCTCTACGTGTTATGCGAAGGGTAGGTCCTATAATAATATAACTATAAATTTGCTGCATGAATTAGTTTAAGTTAACGCCCTTTTTCAATTATTTTTAATGTAAATTTTTCTGTTTTAAATCTACATATTCGCCGGCTTTCTCGACATATTAATTTTACAATTGTCAAAAACATAAAGAGACACTGAGTAAAATGTATTCTTCAGGGTTTCAAATCTCCAACTAGCCGGTCTTTTACTTAATTCCTCGTTTCAGAAAGCTATACATTTTCAGCAATATTATTTCAAATTCAAATTAAAAAGATAGTAAACTGGTAAAGGAATTTGTAAGGACTCTTTAAATAGTCGGTTTTTAGCTTGTAACTCTTTTCATGAAGCCTAAAATTTTTATTTCAAATTTTTTGAACGTTTTATTTCAATCTATACAATTAAAAAGACAGTAAACTGGTAAAGGAATTTTTAAGGACTCTTTAAATAGTCGGTTTTTAGCTTCTAACTCTTTTCATGAAGCCTAAAATTTTTATTTCAAATTTTTTGAACTTTTTATTTCAATCTATACAATTAAACGGACAGTAAACTGGTAAAGGAATTTTTAAGGACTCTTTAAATAGTCGGTTTTTAGCTTCTAACTCTTTTCATGAAGCCTAAAATTTTTATTTCAAATTTTTCCACACTTCATTTCCAATTTAAGGACACATTAAAAGGTATTTTAAAGTGTTCAGGTATCCAATTTGCCCGCCTTTTGCTTTATTTCCATTTATTATTTTTCTTTTAGAAGGACTAAAATTTTCAGTATTTTTTTAAATTTTCCAACCACATTATTTTATATCTAAGGATTAAACAGAAGGTGTTTTTAAAGTCTCCAGGTTTCCAACTTGCCGGCTTTTTGCTTTAAAATTCTTTTTAGAAAAACTCAAATTTTCAGTTTTTTTTTTCAGTATTTTTTATTTTTATAATTTTCCAACCACTTTATTTTATATCTAATGATTAAACAGAAGGTGTTTTAAGGTCTCCAGGTTTCCAAATTGCCGGCTTTTTGCTTTAAAATTCTTTTAAGAAAAACTCAAATTTCCAGTTTTATTTTTCTTTTCATCCGCTTTTAATTTTATCTAAGGACACAGTACACAGATAAAGTTGTTTTTAAGGCCTCCACACGGCAAAAAATGTGTAAAAGTTCATTCTCAGTTTGGTTAAAGTGTTCGGGTATCCAATTTGCCCGCCTTTTGCTTTATTTCCATTTATTATTTTCCTTTTAGAAGGACTCAATTTTTCAGTATTTTTTAAAAATTTTCAACTAGTTTAGTTTATATCTAAGGATTAAAGTACACAGCTAAAAGTGCTTTTAAGGCCTCCAGATTTCCAACTTGCCCGCTTTTTGCTTTAAAATTCCTTTTAGAAAAACTCAATTTTTTGAGTTTTTTTTTTTACAACGTAACAAAAACGTTTTTTTTTTTTTTTAAATTTTGAATCGCTTTGATTTTATTTAAGAACACAGTACATAGCTAAAGGTGTTAAGGTTTCCAAGTTTCCAACTTGCCGGGTTTTGCTTTAAAAATCTTTTTAAAAAAACTCAAATTTTCGATTTTTTTTTTCAACCGCTTTATATTTTATCTATGGACACAGTGCACAGCTAAAAGTGTTTTTAAGGCCTCCAGATTTCCAATTTCCGGCTTTTTGCTTTAAAATTCCTTTTAGAAAAACTCAAATTTTCAGTTTTTTTTAATTTTTGTTCAACCGCTTTATATTTCATCTAAGAACACAGTACACAGCTAAAGGTGCCGTTAAGGCCTCCACACAGCAAAAAATTCATGTGTAAAATCTCATTCTCAGTTTGGTTTAAATTTTATTGTCAAAATATTCATTTAAAAAAAGTAAAAAGTTCATTATTTTTAACCAAATCATCGTGTAAATCTTCATTTATTCAGATGGTGTTATTTTTATGAAATATTACTTTTTCTGTGTTAAAATTAACACTATTTATTTTCTAACACTTATTATCCGTGTATTTTTTCTATTTCTTCTCGTGTTTTCTAATTTAACCAGTATGTAAGTATAACCTTTCCACTAAATTTAACTAAAAAAGAAGTGTAAATAATTAACACGAAAAGCGAGGAACTTCATGGTACACTAAAAGTTCATTTTTTGGTGTACCAAGAAATCCCTTTAGCACTACCTTTTTTAGAGTGCAGGTATCCGACTTGCCGGCTTTTTGCTTTATAACTCTTTTCGAAAAAAATACTGAAAAAAAATTTTCAGATTTTTTTTTAAATTTCCAACCGCTTTATTTTATATTTAAAGACACAGCACCCACCTAAAGGTGTTTTTAAGGCCTCCAGGTTTCTTAACTTGTCAGTCTTTTGCTTTATAATTACTTTTTAGAAAGACTCAGATTTTCAGTTTTTTTTTTTTAGTTTTCTATCCGGTTTATCTTATATTTAAGAACATAACACACACCTAAAGGTGTTTTTAAGGCCTCCAGGTTTCTAACTTGTTAGCCTTTTGCTTTATAATTCCTTTTTAGAAATACTTAGATTTTCAATATATTTATTTTCCTACCGCTTTATTTTATATTTAAGGACAGAGCACACACCTAGTGTTTTTAAGGCCTCCAGGTTTCTAACTTGTCAGCCTTTTGCTTTATAATTCCTTCTTAGAAACACTCAAATTTTCAGTATTTTTTTTTTTATTTTCCAACCACTTTATTTTATATTTAAGGACACAGCACACATCTATAAAGCTATTTGAAGGCCTCCAGGTTTCTAATTTGTCTGCCTTTTGCTTTATAATTCGTTTTAAGAAGACTTAAATTTTCAGTATTTTTTTTTTAATTTTTACCCGCTTTAATTCATATATTAGGACACAGTAAACAGCTAAATATGTTTTTAAGGTATCCAGGTTTCCAAATTGCCGGCTTTTTGCTTTATAATTCTTTTCGAAAAAAATACTGAAAAAAAATTTTCTTTTTAAATTTCCAACCGCTTTATTTTATATTTAAAGACACAGCACCCACCTAAAGGTGTTTTTAAGGCCCCCAGGTTTCTTAACTTGTCAGCCTTTTGCTTTATAATTCCTTTTTAGAAAGACTCAAATTTTCAGTGTTTTTTTTTTATTTTCCTATCGCTTTATTTTATATTTAAGGACATAGCACACACCTAGTGTTTTTAAGGCCTACAGGTTTCTAACTTGTCAGCCTTTTGCTTTATAATTCGTTTTAAGAAGACTTAAATTTTCAGTATTTTTTTTAAATTTTTACCCGCTCATATATTAGGACACAGTAAACAGCTAAATATGTTTTTAAGGTATCCAGGTTTCCAAATTGCCGGCGTTTTGCTTCTTTTCTTTTTAAAAAGACTCTTATTTTAGAGAGACTTTTCTTTTTAGAGAGACTTTAATTGTTTTTAGAGAGACTAATCTTCAGTATTTTTTTTTATGTTTTATATCTTATATTTATAATTTTTATTTTGAAAAGATTTTAGTCTTCAACTCGTCAGTATTTTGCTGAATATTCGTTTCAGGAAGCTACAAATTTTTAGCAATAATACTACAAATTTTAGAAAAACCAAATTTTCTAGACGAAAAGACTAAAATTACGTGCATTTAACAACTGCTCAACTACAAATTACACTTCAATAAATCTCCTGAAATTGAACTTTAAATACTGTAATTTGATGCCCACTTTCTGTAATACATCTCGATACAGGTGTAGCGCTTAAAAATTAAAAAATTTCGCAAATATTTACTCGCATTTTCATAAAATAAAAATGTACTGTGCTTAAATTAACCTGTTCGCTGTTAGCATATTGAGTACTAGAGACAACAGCCATATTGCCCCGGAGCACAGCGCCGCCACCGGTAATGCCACTTCTCAATAAGGCTTTTTTGTAGTCATACCTACAAAACCCTAAAGAGTAGGAGCGATAATATATATATATTCTTTATTCCCTAGGCTTTGCGGCGTTCAGGGTATTAACCATTACAAAAAATAAAACAATAAATCCAAAAATAAATACATAACAATCCAATACAATTCACAATATTTTTTCTCTTTTCTATCTTCTTGCTCCAATGTCCCTCTCCTTCTTCCTGTTCTCCTTCTGGTTTCCTCTCCGATCTCCTTCCTTCTTGCTTCCAGTTCTCTCGCCCATCTTTGATTTATTTTATTTTATTTCATTCTCTTCCCTTCCAACCATTTCTTCACCCCTCCACCTATCTCCCTTTCTTCCTCTCCATTTCTAGGTAACCTCATCCCTCTTCCTTCCTTCCATTTCTCCCCTTCTGCTTCCCACCGGGTCTCCTCCTTCTTTCCTTTACCCCTTCCTGTTATCCTTCCCCAATCTCCATCCTTCTTGCCTCTAATTCCCTCGCCCATCTCTCCCCCCTTCCATCTTCGTGCAACAGGTCTAATGTGCTCCCCGACCATACTGTCATCTCTCTACACCTCTTCGTGAGGTGTAGGAGTAGGAGCGATAATACAACCTTGAGGTACTCCTGCGCTTACTTAGAGAATCTTGGATTGTGTTTTATCAAGACGAACGGTTCAAAAATTGCTACATGCTATCCCAATGGACAGAATCCAATGCTTTTTGCCCCCTGGCCTAGTCCGCCACTGTATGTTTTTGAAAAACATAAATTAAATTTTAAAAACATTTTCACTTCACCGTAATTGGTTAACAACCTTTTTAGCTTCATACATTTTTAAATATTCCATTTTAAAATGTGTAACTGTATTTATGTCAATTTTAAGGTTTAAATTTTTAATTTAAAAAAATGTTTATTCAAAAAAAAATTAGGGAACTGGAAATACGGTGAAATTATTAAAAAAAGAACAAAATAATGTGTAAAAATCAAAAATGTTCACCTAAATTGAACGAAAATCGTTTCTAATTCCATATTATTACAACTTGGAAATTTTTCGTAAAATTACTTTTCTGAAAAAAACTTTTAATTATATATTGTTACGAAATCAATGATTTGATATTAAACATTGATTTTTATATTTATTATTTAAAACTATTATTAAATTATCTTTGTTTTATATGAAAAATTGTATTATTTTACTATAAAGTTAGGAATTTTGTTTGAATGTTAAATATTTAATAACATAAATTCTTGCTAGATATTGATGTATTGGATTATTTGAAATATTTCTGTTAGTTTTACAATATTTTATTAAAATAGTTGGTATCACTGTAATATATAGTTTAAAAGCAGTGTTTCTCAACCGCCAGTACGTGGCTAAATCTATCCGGTCCGTGAAATTTTTAAAAATACATTTCTATAGCCATTCTAGAGTTGTACAAACTTGCCAAATTTCAACTTTCTATGTTCAGCCGTTTGGCTACAATTTTTGCCGAACAGACAAGCAGATAGACAGACACATGCTTGAGGTTATAAGCAGTGTTGTAATAGATACATTTAAAAAAATATCTAGGTACATATACAGAAACCTAAGAAAAATAATAAAAATTACACAGAATTATAAAAAATATCTAGATACAGATACATGCCAAAAATGTTTGTATCTAGAGTCTGTTCCAAACGCTTAAGCGGAACTAGATTTTGCAATCTAGTTACTTTCATCGTTTAAATCGTGCCTTTCGGCCGTTTTGTTTAAGCTTTCTAAATCATACTTACAATAAACATTTTTTGGTTAAGGTTAATATAATTTTAAAATGTCATTTTCTTTATATTTTGATTTTTTGTGTCATTCTTAATACAAATTTCCCATTTATTTATTTTTTTGTCATTAAAATATCTAAAAAAAATATTTAATTTTGACATATGTCATTCGTTTCCATGGTTTCATTGTTGGAATTTTAAATTTTGACATCCCAACGTGAAAAATGAAATATCCCAAGCAAGGTCCCTTATCGTGACAACCTAAAAGAACTAAATTCCCATTTAGTTCCGCTTAACCGTTTGGAACAGACTGTAGATACAGCTAGATACTTTTGAAAAAACACTGAAAAATGAAAATTCCATATTTTTTACCAAACAAACGGTACATGTTAATCAGTATTATACAGGCTGTTCAAAAAAGACCGTGATGTCACAAAAAGCCCACTAAATTCAAGGTTAAACACTATTCTACAGAATAAATTTGTACTAAATAACGTATGTATTATGTTAGCCATATGTGCTAACGTATGAGCTGCGTATCTTTAAGACTAATGTTAGTCTTATAGATACGCAGTTATGTTCTTGTTGACCCTTTACCGCATAGTGTGCCATATATGGCACATTCCGATTTTTATTTTTTATTTTACTTTTAAAACTGAATCAGAACGTTACTTCATGAATGTTCATATATGCCACATACATAGCAATGGATCCTGCAGTATCTCAAGTAATGGGCTGTAATAGATTTGAGGATTTCAAGTGGAATTTGCCCTTCAACGATAACTCTGGATATATTGAGAAAGGACAACTAGAAGATACAACCTTTTCTTTCAAAAATTCGAGGGCGACTGCTTTTAATCCCTAATGAAGAACACCTAGTAATTGACGAGCAAATAATAAGGAATCATTTTCTTTTGTAACATAATGTAGAATCATAATGTTCCATGTATGGCACAAACCCTAAATTATTATATTAATTATTATTTTTTCATAAAAATAATAATTAATATGTTAAATATATTTTTTTAATTAATTTATCTATCAATACGAACCAATTCCTAATGCTCATGAATTATTTCAGCCAAAAATAAAAATTCATGCAGTAAAGGGTTAAGAGGATTTTCCTTTCAACCAAATTTTAGCCCTAATTGAAGTGGAATTCGTGTAATGTCACGATCATTTTTGATCACTAATAAAAAATTACTGATAAGAAATATGTGATTTTTTTTTCTTATTCCATACAAATTTAATTTATAAACAAAATTTTAGTTGACATTCTCACGCTTACAAATTATATTTATATGAACGTTTAATGATTTATCCAATTTTACGTCCTTTAGGAAACACACCTACTTATCTTACTGATTTCAATTATGTAGTCAATTCTTGGGATATTAGGTCAATAAGTAAAACACTTAGATATTCATATATTTGAATAGACCGGTTTCGACAATTTTATTGTCTTCTTCAGTATCTCTGAGGAAAAATTGAGAAGAAAAATATTTAATATTACAATAATGTTCACAAAAATTAGTATGAAAATTAACAAATAAATAAACATGTGTATCAAAAAAAAAAAAAAAAATTAAATAAAAACTTACTCAAATTACTAATGTAAATAATAGTTTGTAAATGTATTTAAAATAAATAAAATTCATTGTTACATTGCCGAGATAATAACCATACCTTCAATTTTGATAAGTTTAAAATATTAGATAAAGAGAGTAATTATTACAAAAGATTAATTAAAGAAATGACATATATAAAACATAATAACAATAATATAAACATTCAACAAGACACAGAGAATTTAAATAATTGCTATGATTATATTATCAATTGTATTAAAAACAATACCTGTGCGCATATTTAAATGTCATTTTGATTATAGTGGGGTATTATAGAATAGAGGGGGGGGACAGTCAGTCATTGCTTGGCACTATTCGGGATACATTCAACTGTGGATGTCCATCAAGAATTTTATTTATTTATTTTTTTAAAGTATTTTAACCATTTTAACTTTTGACGCTTATTTATCTGTGATACCACATGTCTCTTACAATGAATTTTATTTATTTTAAATACATTTACAAACTATTATTTACATTAGTAATTTGAGTAAGTTTTTATTTAATTTTTTTTTTTTTTGATACACATGTTTATTTATTTGTTAATTTTCATACTAATTTTTGTGAACATTATTGTAATATTAAATATTTTTCTTCTCAATTTTTCCTCAGAGATACTGAAGAAGACAATAAAATTGTCGAAACCGGTCTATTCAAATATATGAATATCTAAGTGTTTTACTTATTGACCTAATATCCCAAGAATTGACTACATAATTTAACTTACTCCAAGGTCGAAAAGAAATACCAGAAGATTTTACTGATTTCAATTAGGAAATGAACTTAATATCCACACTAGCATGGCCGGCCCTTGGGTGAGGCGGACTAGAGCCAGGCCTCAAGTGAAGAAATGCCTCAAAAAAATTATCAAAGTGTATTTTCAATCACTGGATACTTTTGAAGGGCCTTAATTTGTCTTGCCCAAGGCTTCACAAAACCACGGTTCACTCCCAAACCACTTGTTTGGATATAATTTTTCATATGTTTCTAATAAATTTCTCATCAAAATAGCAACAATAGTTATTCAAAAACTTAGTTTGCATTAATAGCTCCCAAACCATGAACAAATATATAGTATTAATCTATAGTTTGTTTTTTTGAAGAAAAATTTATTTGTTTTCAAGTTTTCGGAATGAATACAAATAAAATGGAAAAAGTATTGTCATGCAAATACAGTAAAGTTGAAGCAAATCTTTCACAACAAGGATTGTTATTTAAATTTACGACAGATTTTTTCTGAAAAGAATTATAAGAAAAGGATACTAAAACCAAGTGTCATAACAAAAAGTTTTTACGATCAAAGATTCATTAAAACTACATACAGGACCGGAACGAAAGGGGGGGATGCCAAATCGAGGTGTCTTGCATAAGAAAGAAACAGTCTGACGAACATACAGATGGATATTGGTTGTTTAATAACAGATTTACAAAATATTTCGTTAAAGCGGGAATTCGATAAGCGAGATGCGCCCGTAAAAAGTATCAGATCATGGTCGTGGTAATCTAGGATGATTAAGTAAAGGATGCGCTATTCGTGTGTAAAATGTGTGGAAACCCTTACTGAGTGAGAAAGATATATATCGCGATACTGCGTACACACGTAAGACGCTATTACTGTGCTAAATTGTTAGATATACACAAGGTGGCGAAAAGAAAAATGTTCAACAGACTTGTGATATTTCAAAACGAATAAAAATATGTGTATCTATTTGTGTCATATATTTTATTTCCATACTTTCATTTAATCAATTATCACAACCAAATAAAAATTATCAAACCATCCCTTATAGGTAAAGATTAGAATATTTCTATGTAATGTAAAAAAATATATATCAAAATTAACCCCTCTGCACCCCCTCCCCCATATATTTCATTTTGTACATCCGTTTTTCAATCCTTCATTAATCGAACGATAAAAATTAAATTAATTTCTAGTTTGTGGGGGGATACTCAAAGGATGTGGCCCTTCAACGTCTTATCGGAATATTTGAAAAGGACCCATAGCTAGCCACCTCTGGTATTTTGAATCATTAAATTTAATAGAGATTCTTGCAATCGGGCCATAGTCATGTAATTTTCGCAACAAGATGTTTGGGTAGTATTATTTGGCATTAATATTTTTCAAGCTTATTTTAATTTATTGTAACTACCACTTTATCCTTTAACTGACTGATTAAATTCATAATACTGCCTCCTTTATTGGCAGCCTTTAATTTTTAAAATATCATTAAAGATTGTTTTAATGACAAATAATATTATTTTAAAATGATTAGATAAATTTTAAATACACATTTATACAGTTTCAGGTCCGTTTGACACGATACGCAGAAAATTAACACCGTGTTATACAAATTTCTCAAATATGTTATAAAATTTGCTGTGAAATTACGAGATTTTAGAATAATTTCTAAGAAATTCCATAATTATTTTCATTTAAAAATACGCTTGTTTCAAATTCAAATGTAGCACATGCGCAATAAGTAGTTGCAGTGTGCACAGTACAAACATATATTGCCTTCTTTCTCAACAGGGGTTTCCACACAATCGTCAATGTTGTTAGTATACGAATAGCGCATCCTTTACTTAATCATCCTAGGTGGTAATTTCATAACCATAAATACAAAATTTTATCAAAATGCGACCAAGTTTTTGTGTTTTACTTGGACAAACAGACACACATACATTACAAATTGCTAGAGCCATATACCACCATGTTAAATAGACGATTTTCAAATTAGTATAAATTAAATTTAACACCTCTAATTATGTTGTTTTCATACTTACATTATTACTAAGGTAATAATGTAGAATATTTAGTGCATCAGTGAGAATTAATAAGTTGTTCTACTGATGATAAACGTAAAATTGTATTTTAAAAGGGATATTATAATTTAACTTATTCTAATACATTCTATAGCAGTGTTTCTCAACCGTTGGTCCGCGGACCACTGGTGGTCCTTAGCAAAATTTTAGTGGTCCGCAAAAGGCTTATAAATTATTATTTTTGAGATTTTTCGTTCATTTTTTTATGAACTTGTTCATTTTCTTTGTGTTTTGTTAATTTTTCCGTGATTTTTTATTACTAAGAAATATGAAGAGTTTACATAATACAGTTTTTTTAATAGTATATTTATTTTTAGGGGTCCGCGGTAAAAAAATAATAATTTACTGGTCCGCGGTAGAAAATTAAATTTTTCACTGGTGCGCGGTACGTTTTTAGTTGAGAAATACTGATCTATAGGGCTTCTGAACTTCTGTGGGGCGCTGCTTAGCTGGAATGGTCGAGATGCTGTACTATTACTTTGATCTTAGTTGTACAACCAGAGCCACAGTAAGGTAAACGCTAGGGGCAGAACCGTGTTTTGGCGCCCTTGGTAAATAAAAATAAGGTTCCTATCTCTCAAAATTTAAGTGATGAGCAAAAAAAAAAGGTCTTCACCTCTCAAAATCCAAGTGACGAGCAAAAAAAAAAGGTCCTCATCCTTCGCCATGGCGTCCCTTAACAAGCCCGGCAGCGCCCTTTTCCTTAGTGCGCTAGGGGCCGTCGCCCCGTCCCCTCCCCCCTTACTGCGGCTCTGTGTACAACAAATGCTGTAAAAGACGCAAAAATGTTATATTTTAAAATACCGAAAAAATGTATTTAAGAAAAAAATAATAATAAAAGTGTTGAAACGTAATAAACTTTAAAATTAGACGTAAAAAATGGATGTGAAGTGTGAATTTTCACACATTTCAGGGTTTCGCAGGTATATAATAAGTGAAGGCGGCATGCTGAGTGTGTAGGACAAATTTTGTTTTGTAGTAATCACGGCAAAATAAACGATATTTTTAAAATAATTTATCGTCTGTTAATCTAAGAGCTTTAAAAACTAATTTTATGTTAAAATATTTTTTTGTTAATTTTAATTCGAATACCTAATACCATTATTTAGGTTTCTAAATATGTGCAGTATTTTTTTATATAGCAAGGTTCATTAAGATTTTGAAAATTGCGCGTAATTTCTAAAAACCTTTTTTATTTAGTTTGTTATTTATTTAGCAGTTTTGTATCTAGTTATATATTTTTTTATAGATTTTTTGTGTGAACTGCATAGTTTTTAGGTTATATTCAACTTATATTTATTTTCTTTTCTTTGACCATATTTTTGGATCACATCAGTCCTTTGTAGAACTATTTTGCCTATTAGAATAGTTTATTTGTTTCTATTCTGTTCTTATTCTTATATTTTCATTTCATTTCGATACAAGTGACAGCGTACAAATATTACATTCGTTAAATAGATGAATGTAAACATACTAAACCTGACGTCACTTTTATTTGTGACGTTTCAAGTGACGCAACTGCACTGTTTCACCGATTTATCTATATAAGGGTTTTTTGGTCATACTTACAAAACCCTAAAAATGACCAAATGACATAAATAGCACTATAATTTATACAGAAGAGACAATTAACTTACAAAAACAGTCGAATACAAAGCACACCTTTTTAAATGTTTTATAAAATTTTAACTCTTGTATTTCTTTATTATTAAGATAACTACTAGCACAAAAAGTTTCAAATTAATACTACACTGATATAACATTATAAGATCAAAGAAAATCTTGAAGCATTGTGTTATTAACATAATGAAAATCGCGGCAATTAAAAATGTTATTGTGGTAAACCATCAAATGGCTCTATTTCAAAACAAACCTTTAATGCATATCTACATCCAAGTAAATAACCTGCTTATTGCACCCAATTATGTACATGCGATAGCTGTGAAAACTGGTGGGTAAAAAGCGTAGTTCTTCTAGTGTAATAAAGGTTGATTTTTTCTAACAAATTATCCTATTCAGGACAACTGGTCTAACATTACCGGAGGCAAAGCTATCTTTTGCAGACCTCCTGAAAATTGAGTTTCGGATCGATTCTGTAAAAAAATTTCAAGCCAACTGACCCGTCAAATTCCAATGTTTTTTATGGAAAACAATTTTTCCATTTATTTCAACCCCTGTACATTTTTTCTAAATACATAATAATATACATATTACTTTAATTTTTATACTTAATGTGTTTTTGAGTGTGTAAAATTTATTTCCGGCGGCCAGTATATTTTTTTTCTAATTTCCTTTTGATGTCGATTTAAATCAGAATATCAGCACAATATAAATGTGAAATTAACTTCGGATTTGAATAATTTTGATGATTGTGTCCAAGATATTAACTCACATAATCGGGTTACACATTATAAATTATCACCAACTGGATATACAATAAAGGAAAATAGTTTTTCGGATAGTTGCCGAATTTCGGATCAGTGACGCACCCTGGATTCGGATGGGGAGGGGGAAGACAAAATTATTTAAATTGATTCTCATTTCTAAAAAAGTGATGATCTAAAAAAAATTTATGTGAAGTGTGAATTTTTACACATTTCAGGGTTTCGTAAGTACGAGGTCTGTTCAAAAAATATCGCGAATTTTGTGTTTTTTCAAAAATTAATTATTTATTCATGAATATCTATTTTGTCCCCTTCAAAGTAATCCCCACCAGATATTATACACTTGTGCCAACGTTTTTTCCAATCCTCGAAGCACTTGAAAAAATCATTTTTGTGATCTTGTTCAGCTCCTCCTTCGATGCCGTCTTTATCTCCTCACTCGTAGCGTAGCGTCGTCCTTTCATGGGCCTCTTCAGTTTCGGGAACAAGAAAAAGTCACAGGGGGCCAGATCTGGGGAATATGGTGGCTGCGGCATTATTAGCGTGTTGTTTTTGGGCAAAAATTCGCGCACAAACAACGCGTCTCATGGTAAAAATCTTACTACGTACTTTACTAAATCGTACTTTACTATATTTTAGCCCCTAACCCATTCTCAAATAATTTTGTGAACTTACAAACCTTCGTTTCAAGAGATTTTCTGAATGAATCCCCTCCCCCTCGCGTTATTAAGTATTTTTTTTAAATATCTAACCACCAACTCAATCCGGCTCGTGAAACATTTTTAGCAATAAATATAACACAAATATAGGAAAAGGTTGGAAATCACTGGTCTACTTACATATAAAAATATACCTACTGTATATACCTACATATATATGTACATTTGAAGGTGCTTCCATATTGTATACAGAAGCACATTCTACATAACAATGACTTACATTATAAAATTAATAAAAATTTATACAAATACCTTTCCAATCGCTCCAATTTTGGTCTCCATGGAGTCCAAACATTAAGGTCCATCCTATGATACACCTTTTTGAGTACTCACTGCAATTTTACCACTTAAAAATAACCAAAAACGGCCAGACAAAATGCAGACGCTTCAACTTCAACTCAATCCGGCCCGTGAAACATTTTTAGCAATAAATATGACACCATATAGGAAAAGGTTGGCTACCACTGGTCTACTTACATATAAAAATATACCTACTATATATACCTACATATATATGTACATTTGAAGGTGCTTCCATATTGCATACAGAAGCACATTCTACATAACAATGACTTACATTATAAAATTAATAAAAATTTATACAAATACCTTTCCAATCGCTCCAATTTTGGTCTCCATGGAGTCCAAACATTAAGGTCCATCCTATGATACACCTTTTTGAGTACTCACTGCAATTTTACCACTTAAAAATAACCAAAAACGGTAAGAAAAAATGCAAACGCTTCTTATCAAAATCACATGTCAATACAAATCAAGATGGCTAACTCTGATAAAGCTCATTAAGGAAAATAGTCATTAATAATTAATTAATAAGGATCAGAATTGTTTAAAATAATTTTTAACGAGACGAAACACATACATTAATATTTTGTTAATGTATATACCACCTATGTATATACATTAACAAAATATTAGTAACAGTTTGTAACAGTTATATTACAAATGTACAACATTTTTATTATTACAGTTTGAGTATAACGTTAAAAATTGCTTGATACTACTTGATTTGATCTAGAAAAAACGTAGGGCTTTAATCGTTTAAAGCGTTTTGAAAATACAACATTTTTTTTAATGACATAATTTGCATTATTTGTGAAAATTCCTAATTAAAAAAAAAATTACAACTCGAAAACGATTTGAAAAAACGACCTGAGGTTAAATTTTTTGGATTCTTCGTAGTTTATTTAGTCTAGAAAAATTTTGGAGTTTTAATCGTTGAATGCGTTTTGAGATTACGAAAATTTTTACCGACCGAAAACATTATATAAGGGAGGTATTGTGATCATACCGATTTTGACATTTCGAGATTTCGATGGATCTCCACGAATTGAGGTCCCTACATAACGTTTTGACTATTTTTAGCATGATGTCTGTCGGTCTGTCTGTCTGTCTGTCTGTCTTATGTCGGTCGGTGTACACGTGCAGAGCAAATTCGACTAAAAGGATTTTTATGAAACTTCATATTTAAGCTTTTGATATCAATGGCACGAGTTGATCAACTTTTAGTAAAAATCGGTTAACTAGAAATGGAAGTTTACTCGTGTCGGTTTTAAGATTTTTGCGAATATTTCACAACAGCGAAATATTTCGAAAAAATATATTTTACATAAACAACAAAATTTGCTATAAAAGCAATAACTAACAACTTTTATTTCAGACATTTTTTGATAAAGCAGCAAATTAAACAAGTACTTTGTGATGGCGGACGGTCCTGTGGTGGCCACAGCTGATTTTTTTTTTATATTACTAAAATGTCTTGGATCTTTCCTTATATCAATTGATGCCTTTACGTTTGATTTGAACATTTTGATGTCCAATTTAGTTCGATGACAGAATCATTAGATAATAATTTGACCATCAAACAATCGTTCCACTTGTATTTTGATGACCCATTTCACATCGAGTTACCACACATTACACATTTCTACCTCGTATATTTCCGGTAACCCCCTCTACGTTTCCCACTCTTCCCCTGACCCAGTGAAACTCAGACTTCATATTCAAGTTCCTATTAAATTCACTTTACATCATTTGTACAAAAATAAAAAAATAATGCAAAGCTCTTGTGGTTTCATTCAGCAATTATATAGAGACAGAATATTTTTGCGAATACATTTTATGAAATAAAATAAAAATATATTTTTATTGGGGGCAGTAGAGGAATAAGGAAAAGCGGGGTCCTAAGCAAGGTTTTCATTGCGGAACCTACCAGTCAAACAAATAAAAAAATAATGAAAATTATCATTAAAAAAAGGTCAATTTTTGTCAAAATTGTGCAAAAACAAATTTGTCCCACACCCAGTAGCCCAGATGGTTTGCTAAAAATCTGAAAAAATTCTCAGTAATGTACATTGGTGTGAACCGGAATAGTACAACAGGAATTTTGGATTAGATTATGTTTTCGGAAAATAACGCATTTTTTTAGGTTTTTTGGTTGACGATGTAAATATTTAATATGTTATGTAACACAGTAAACCAGTATGCCTTCATGGTGTAGTGGTTATACATCTCACTTTCTAAATTTCAAACTAGGGTTCGCTTTCAATCTGGAGACAATTTTATTTTTTGTTTTTTTTTTTGCATTTTTAAATGTTGTATTTAACTTTTAAAAGCGTAAATTTAATAACCAGTGGCAATTGTTGAAATTATAATTTAATTCTATGTTTTAATGTATACGGAATCAGAGGAGCGGAGCTTATGACTTAAAACAACCAATGGAAGCCATAGGCGCAATTTTCAAAATCTTAATGAACCTTGCTATATAAAAAAAATACTGCACATATTTAGAAACCTAAATAATGGTATTAGACACTCGAATTAAAATTAACAAAAAAATATTTTAACATAAAATTTGTTTTGGCATCCCAAATAATCATCATTCACTTACTAAATACCTGCAAAACCCTGAAATGTGTGAAAATTCACACTTCACATCAATTTTTATTCGTTATTTGAGTACTTAGAACTTTCATTTAATTTTTTAAAACTAAATTTAAATAATTTCCGAAAATTTCGTCACAATTAAATTTAAATTAAAGAATCCCAGCGATTTTTTCTACATTTTCTTCGCATTAAATTAATAAGAAATATTTTTATAAATGGCTACTTTTTTTCAATTTCAGATTAAATTTCCTTTCGTACGTTTTCGGTTCAGATCAATGTACATTACTTAGCATTTTTCAGATTTATAGTTAACCCCTTTGTATTAAAGCATGCGATACATTTTTTTTTTATTTAAAATTGTCCGAAAATCCCATAAAAAAATGATTTAAAAAAAAATAAAAATGTGTAAGTTTATTCTTGCATTAACAGGTTTCATTTAATACCCCACTAAAAATTTTAAAAACATTTATTTTTTCATTAAATACATATTTGTATATATTTAACCGATGTGTTTTTTGAACTCCTATATGTGGGTAAAAGAGTTGTATGAGCATGTTAAATTTCAACTTTTTATGTTCAGCCGTTTGGCTACAATTTCTACCGTACAGACAGACACATGAATTTATAAGGGTTTCTTGCTCATATCTACAAAACCCTAAAAAAACCTGCTCTAAAACGACTACGACAAACATATGTGTGACTTTATGAGGTTTTTGCTCATACCTACAAAACCCTAAAAAAATAATTTACTATATAGTTCCGCACTACGTAAAGAAATGTAGGTGTCACAAAAACTTTATAAAAACTTGAATTTACAGTAACAATTAACCAAAACTAACAGTAGGTTGTCCTTATTTGTTTAGTATTGATAAAGACAAACAGACAGACATACAAACACATGATATTTAATTAGTAGAACAACTGAACTAAGACTAACTCAAATCCTGAGTAAATAAATAGTAAAACAGGAAACAAGGATTAACAGAACACAGAAAAAGTCCTTTTGTATAAAGTTCTATTGTTAATAACAGTATTTATAAAACAGTATTCTACCCAACACTTATTTTTTTTTGTGAAAATGATTTATTTCACAAAAATGTAATTTATTTGATACAGTGCGTCCCATTATGACCACCGTTTTGTGCGTGCGTGTTATAATTAAGTGTTAAATTACACGCTTGGGAAACCGTATAAACTTGAACATACTGTATACAATTGTGATGCAGATATGAAAATTATAATTATTAATTCGCATGACTGTGTAAAAACTATGGAAAAATAACAATTATTTGAATATTTTCTTGTGAAGAATTGGGGCAACACAGTAGCGTTCACAAAAGGGATAATAATACTTAAGCCGCATTCAGAGCTCTTAAATCAATAGCTTATGCACTGTATCTTATGGACTGTTCACTGTCACCAGCAAGTTTGTCATATGATAAGACGTGAAACCGTCCAGACCTCCAAATTTAATACGCTGTTTGTTGTGGATTGTGCATAATTTTCTAAACTTATAGCTAGTGAGATGTTTTAATGAGACAGACATATAAACACATTGGCTATCGCAGTCTATCAGTGACACCGTAGTTATCGAATGCCTTTACATAACCAAACATAATGTCATCATTAACAAATCTTGCTCAAAATTACAAAAACGGACAGTAAATATGATCAATTTAGGTAGTTAGGTAGTAGACAACAGAATTATAAGAACGATAATACATATAAAATATTTTACGAAGCTAAATAGTTGGTTTCAAAATTCACAGGTGGAGGGCTATTCGTAACGTATTAATTTATAACAGATGTGAACGGTACATGGAACATTAAAAGAATGCATTAAAGCATAACTCAGAGCGCCACAACGCAGAGTCTATAACTTGTTAATTTAAAATGTCTGAATGCGGCTTTAAGCTGCGTTCAGAGCTCTTTAAATTAGTTGACTGTTAATTGTGCGCTATGGATAAGTTTAGTAGATAGTTTTAACATTCAAGACAGCGTTTACAGCTAAGAAAATTAGTGTGTTACGAATAGTACGACATCTGTGTGTCTTTAAACCAACTACGGTAGCTCCGTAAAATGTTTATTGTCTATTATCGTTTTCCTAATTCTGCTGTACTAGATTTTGACTAACTAAACCTAACCTAATTACCTAAGTTGAACATATTTACTGTTCGTCTTTGTAATTTTGGGCGTGATTTGTTGTAATCGACACAATGACATTTTGTTAGGTAATGTGAACGTTCTCCCGATGTAGACTGAGATAGTCAATGTGTTTATATGTCTGTCTCATTAAAACAACTCATTAACTATAAAGCTGCGTTCAGAGCTCTTAAATTAATAGACCAGTGTTTCCCAAAAGGTGTACCGAAAAATTTTCCTAGTGTGCCGCGAAATCTTAAAGAAAAAAAATCAGCTGTGGCTGCCACAGCACCGACCGCCATCACAAAGTACTTGTTTAATTTATGCTGCTTTATCAAAAAATTTCTCAAATATTAGTTGCTAGTTATTACTTTTATAGCAACTTTTGTTAAATTTTTTTTTTTCGAAATATATCTCTATATTTATAACTAACCGATTTTTACCAAAAGTTGATCAACTCGTGCCATTGACGTCAAAGCTTAAATATGAAGTTTCATAAAATCATTTTCGCCGAATTTGCTCTGCACGTGTACACATACCGACAGACAGACAAACATCATGCTAAAAATAGTCAAAACGTTATGTAGGGACCTCAATTCTAAAAAATCTAGACCCGAGTCCTGCAGTCTATCCGGGCAATGGTAATTTTTGCCGGCTTTCCCTGTCTTTCGACCTCTCTGCCGTTAGGTGATCAGTATTATTCAACTCTCCCCTTTATGAAAATGTGAATCCTTTATAATTGAGGGCAATTCCCTATACAGAGATTTAATCTAGACCGTATTGAATCAAAATCCTATAAAAAAAAGTCCATTTAAAAGAAGAATCGAATATAATATGTTCAGTAAACTTCAGAATCATGATATTACTGATTTGCGTGATTAATACTTAACCTTTTCACTTTCAATAATAGCTTCAATATCTTAATTAATGAAATCAAACCTCCCCCTTTAATTAATAAAAGGGCAAATAATAACAGTTTGGTAAATAGTCAAATCATAATTCAGCGTACCGCCTAGAGTCCAAAATGAAGTGACCCGGGGTTAGAATACCGTGAATTTCATATCAATTAAAACAGTTTAATTAAGGTAATTGCGCTTTAATGTTGGCAGCAATGACAGGCACGCAAATTATGCAGATGCATGGTAGCCAACATTATAAATGTTACTTTTAAATAGATTTTGAAAAACAGTAATAAATCGGATAGACATCACTAGAGACATAACGAATACTTTTAGCGCCTATGGCAAGTGAAGAAAACTGCGCCGTAATTGAAGTTAATGTCATCACTTTTAAAATGTATCAGGTTCTTTATTTAATTAAGGAAATAAAATAATTTAAATAAATTTCAATATACTCTTAAACAGAGCCGGTCCCTACATAACGTTTTGACTATTTTTAGCATGATGTCTGTCGGTTTGTCTGTCCGTCTGTCCGTCTGTCCGTCTGTCTGTCTGTCTGTCCGTCCGTCTGTTTGTGTACACGTGCAGAGCAAATTCGGCAAAAAGGATTTTTATGAAACTTCATATTTAAGCTTTTGACATCAATGGCACGAGTTGATCAATTTTTGGTAAAAATCGGTTGACTAGAAATGCGAGTTTACTCGTGTCGATTTTAAGAATTTTGCGAATTTTTCCGAAACAGAAAAATATTTCGAAAAAAAATATTTAACAAAAGTTGCTATAAAAGTAATAACTAACAACTTTTATTTGAGACATTTTTTGATAAAACGAAAAATTTTTGAAAAATTTTTCGAAATTTTTTCTGTATCTATTTTTACTTGCCCGACCTTAATATATATATTGGCAAGTATATATTGGCAAGTATTGTAATCGCGTGTTCTGGAAGGGAGCGATGTTGTAAAAAAATTAAGCAACAGCGAGTAATATGGCTTGGGCATGTATGGCGAGGAAAAGAAACGTCTATAGCTTATAAAGGATTCCACACACCAAAGTGGCCGCCGTGGCGGCCACGTTAGCGGCCACGGTAGCGATACGACTAGTGATCAGGTGTCCTCACACTAACCCGGTGGGAGTGGCGGTAGCGGTAGCGATCAGTTAGTGAATCACGGTATATAGTTGTATGATAATATTGATTGCGAGAATACAATAGAATAATTAATTGTATGTAGAGGAAAAATAATAATCTACTTACAGTCTGTTTCAAACGGTTAGGCGGAAGTAAATGGGAATTTCGTTCTTTTAGGTTGTCACGAAAAGAGACCTTGCTTGGGTTATTTCATTTTTCACGTTGGAATGTCAAAATTTAAAATTCCAACAATGAAACCATGGAAACGAATGACATATGTCAAACTTAAATTAATTTTCTTACATATTTTAATGACAAAAAATAAATAAATGGGATATTTGTATTAAGAATGACACCAAAAATCAAAATATAAAGAAAATGACATTTTAAAATGATATTAACCTTAACCAAAAAATGTTTGTTGCAAGTATGATTTACAAAGCTTAAACAAAACGGCTGAAAAGCATTATTTAAACGATGAAAGTAACTAGATTGCAAAATCTAGTTCCGCCTAATCGTTTGGAACAGACTTTACTATCAATTTCCAAAACTTTTCCTATTTCGTTCCACACTTTATTTGTTTTCCTAATATTCTTGTAATCAGGATGTGCTAAGTCATACAAAATTAAATGATCCTTTACTGATCTATGATTTTTTCTGTTAAATTATCTATTTTCGACATTATTTTCTTAAATATATTCACTCTGTGGTATATAAACAATGAATATCGCGCGGCCTAACGCAACTTGTCGAGTTTGGCCGCCAGTGTTTGGTGATCGCTAGACTGAACGCTGCAGTCGGTGGCGTTCTCAGATAGCGGAACGCTTGTATGTGCGTGGTCTCATTGTATTGTATAGGTTGCGTTAGGCCGCTGCATTATCGCCACCACGGCCGCTTTGGTGTGTGGAAACCTTTAAGCGTTGCAGTGGGAACCAGAGAGGAAAAGAAAACGGGAAAGACCTAAGCTAACATGGATGCAAGAAGTAGAAGAAGATCTGAAAAGGGCCGGAATTACGAGATGGAGAAATAAAGTTAAAAACAGACAACTTTGGAGAGAGATCACAAAGAAGATTTAATGCGAGATATAGGAATTGATCCATCCTGAAAAAGGATTTAGAAAGCCCAAAGGGCGACGTAACCCCGTAGGGGTGTTTAGCCATTTATATTATTATTATTATTATATATGGGCATATAGAACGCGCAAATTAAGTGTTTTTAATTTTCATTTAACTATTTAGAGATTCATATCCTTTGAGTAATTCCAAATCTGATTACATATAGGTAGGTGTTTTAATGTGAATATATGAATTTTCGGTCGAAATAACTTGATGTTAAATATTTTAGAGCTGCTAAAAATTCGGACTGTGTTCTTTAATTTCGTTTGAAATGTACATTAATTTATAATGTTTACCAGGAATTTTCATAATTTAAATACATTTCACCGTAATTTTGATGTGTATAAAGATAGCTTTGCACGAATTTTAAATATTTTATGAATTGGAGAAATGATAAAGTGAAAAAAAAAACATTTTAAAATAATTATTAATCTACCAAATATTTAATTATCATTATAAGCTTTTACAATACAAATTTTATGCTTCCTCATTGCATCCAGACTACACAGTTTGTGTTGGTGTCTACAAAGTCCGAAATAAGGTTTGTGGGCCAGGTATACTCGTCGGTTTATTGCCGCATTAATTTAATTTTGACTAATATTCCGTCGAATACTCTTTATATATTCTTCCTCTACCAAATATTTCATATTTCTTAATCCGAAAAAAACAAGAAACTGATATAGTTCTTAAAGTAACTAATATTTCAGAAAAGTTTTATCTTGAAAGAAAACGGTCTTTTATCTGATTATACTGTATCTGTTTACATTAAAAAAACAAGCGCTTTGTCCTTAGATACATAGCTGTTCTAGATATTTTATTGATAGTCTACTGCAGTTTCGGTTATAACTTATTGGGATTAACTGGCGTCTACATATATCATATTTACTTCCTTCCGGATTATAAGATGAAAGAAAAAGATAATAAAAACAAAATTTCACCATAAATAAAAGCACATTTTTCACAGGAGTTAATGACAATTCATACTCAGGACGCAGTTAAACGAATAAGCAAGCAGAAAGTATCGCTTGGGAATTGGTTCCAAGAAAACCACATGGTTACCTCAAAGATCCTATTGAGAACTGACACGCTCGAATACGCAGTTTGGTGATCAAATATTGTACTAGGCGCTCTAGTACTGTGTGAACTTATTACATACGTTCTAGTGTTGAATTTTTGTTAGAACTTTAAGGCCCGGTCTTTCCACCTTCAGATAAAGTTCCAGGTAACTATCTGACTGATAAGGTTATTTGTAACTTCGTCTGCTGAATAAATGTCAATACCAGTCAGTGAATCCAATACATCAGTCTCATTATCTGTTAGATAACTATCCGATAGATACATTTGTATAGAAAGAAGGGATGACATTTATTCAGCAGATGAAGTTACAAATAACCTTATCTGTCAGATAGTTACCTGGAACTTTATCTGAAGGTGGAAAAACCGGGCCTAAATACGTTATATTGCTAACAAATTCCTTCCACTCAGTGGCGGATTTAGGTAAGCTAAGGGCCCGGGCGCAGTAAGAATATTGGGCCCCTCAATTAGAAAACAGTTAGGTTTTTGCGCCCGCCGTTGCGCCCGCCGTTAAATCCGCCTCTGCTTCCACTGCCACCAGTGGCAACACAATTCGCCGTTTTATTGTAAATATTTTTCCACCTCCTTCCCACTTTTGCTACGAGCTTGTGAGGTCGTAGCGTTGGTGGGAAAATAATTTTCGTACTAAAATATGATTTTGATTTAGTCTAAAAAGTTTGTTTGAAAGATTTTGATAACAACGAATTTGTAAAATTGCTTCAAATGTAAAGACATTCATTCTAAAATGTGATTTGAATGTTGCATTTGAGAACTGAGGAATAGTTACACGTTAAACAGATTTAAAATAACAAATACTTCTGAATTATATAATATAAAATACTACCATTCAATTTTTCTACATCGTAGTCTTTTCTAAGTCGATAGAAGTTATTAATAGCAAATAATATGACAGCTTTTTGTATAATTATTTTATAGTTATGGTGAATTATCAAAGTGACAGTTCCGACCTTGATCGCTTCAAAAATCAAACGATTCTTGATCGTTTTGTTGCACACCTTCTTCTGGCTAAACTTTCGCAACTCGGTTTAAAGCAATAAAACCTACTTTTTAGATGGACTGCATTAGGCGCAAATAGTCTTTGTTGCTGTGCGCCAAAAAATTTAACTATCTAACTAACGTTCTGCCAGGTATCTGGGTGATCCCATAGTGGTTATATTAGTGTAGACTTTGTTATATGTGGATTCTTGTATTCTGTTAAGGTGCATCCCCACTATGCCGTTGTTTGCCAGTTGGCAAAGCAAAATTGGCAAAGCCAGTAGCTGTAAAAACGTCCACATCTGTGTTGGCATTTAGTTCAGTCGCACAATGTTCACCGAGGAGGATTTACTAATTGCTTCAGCTGCTGTTATCATACTTGACAGTGAAGAAAAAATACGCAAACGGCGCAAACGACGGTTTTGGGTACGTCCAAGTCTTCAAAGTAGATCACGATATGGAGCACGTGACTTAATGAAGGATTTAGTATTGGACGATGTGGACGAATTGAATCTCGAGTACAGAGGATGTGGTTTCAAAAACTTTTTTCGAATGAGAAGTAGCAATTTTGAAGTTCTTTTAAATTTGGTTGCACCAAAAGTCAAGAAGGAAGATACGTCATTGAGAAGAGCTATTCCTTCCCATGAAAGTCTAGCGGTTACTATGCGATTCCTGGCGACAGGAAATTACCATTCGTTATGTTACATGTTCAAGATTTCAAAGCAAACCTTTAAACGATATAGTCCTTTTTTTATAGTCCTTTAAACGACAGTCCCACAAAACAGGACGATCCCGGTATAAATCGATCAAATTAAGCACTTTTTCGTTTGTCCACTCCATCTATAAACAACGTTGTTCATCGGCGTCTGAATCACAACACGAATTTAAGCCTAAAGCCGCGTGATGCCAGTGGTTGGCACGTCCCCACTCTCCGTTCTTATCGACTTTCTTTGAAGGAGACACTCGAGCGATTCTTGTTGGCTTGCCGCTGGCACGATGGCATGTGCCAACGGTTACGTCTACGTTACTTCTGGCATTGCCAAATGGCCTTGCCAACTTGCAAACAGCGGCATAGTGTGGACACCGCTTTATACTGTTCTTGTAACTGCACTCCTTTGTCTCTTTTTACTATTATGTTTACCATCTGTTTACCATCTATGGAAAAACTGTTTCGTTCGTAATCATATCGGTTTTCATCTTCTCTCTCTTTTTCCAGCACTCTTCTAATATTGTGTTTTCTGTCAATATAACTCGCTCTTCATATTTCATGGCTCTCCCTATTAGTACTTTTATTTTCTCCCTCTTAGTTTCTTCTAGGTTGACAAGTTGGTACTTGTTGGGGGAGTTCCAGGGTGCATTTTAGGTATAATCCGTGTATTTTTTCTATTTCTTCTCGTGTTTTCAATTTAACCAGTATGTAAGTGTAAGCTTTCCACTAAATTTAACCAAAAAAGAAGTGTAAATTATTAATACGAAAAGCGAGGGGCTTCATGGTACACTAGAAGTTCATTTTTGAGTATACCATGAAGTCCCTTTAACCTTTTTTAGAGTGTAGCGGTTGTGTGGTTTCTTTGGTAAGGGGTCGATAGCTTTCTACTTTCACTTTTTACCAAATTTGACTCTGTTAGACATTTTTTATTTAATGTATTTTTTATCAGGTCGACATATCGTGAAGAAAAAACACAAAATATCGGAAAACTGTCATAGAAAGTCATTTTTTCCACATGGAAAAAAGTTTTGAGTTAGAAAAATAATATTAAACAAAATACTATTACAAGAATTCTTTTAGTTTATAATATTTCATTTTCCTTTGTACAAAACTTTAACGTTTAAAACTATGTAAACACAAAAAACAAAAATTGAAATACACAAAACACTTAAACAAGACTAACTAAAAATGTCGTTGGTTTGTGGTTCGGATTACAGAATCTATATAACTATAACCCTCTTAATCTAGAACGATTTGGCAACACTGTTCTCTCCACGAACTGGAGAAAGGATTTCAACTGCAGTTGGAAACTTTTATTACGATTGTAGTGGTAGGATTGCGGAAGGGTTGCCAAATTTTACTCCAGGCATCAATAAATGTCAGCTCTCTAGATTTGACTGAATTGTTTTGGAATTAAGAAAAGATAATAAATATTTTAATTTAAATTCAAAGTTCCTTATTCGCTGGAAGTGTTTGGCATCTATGCTGCGAATACGGGTTTCATAAATACGAGATGATATACGGAATGGTAAAATAGGTTCCATGATAACTGGGGCCGTAAGACAATTCGGGCCGTTCACAATTGAGGCTTTTCACAACTGGGGCCATTAATAATTGGAGCGATGGCAATTCGGGCCGTACACAATTGGGGCTTTTCACAACTGGGGCCATAACTATAAGAAATAGAGTCTTATTTTGTTTAAAATAAACAAAATAAATACAATTTCTTTTTAATCAAATGAACGACACGAAAATTTACTTAAGTCAACCCTTGAAATACAATTTTTTTATTTATTCTAATTCCCACCAAAATGTACATAATCAAACCATTAATTTTTTTTTTTTTTTTCAAAAGAACACGCAATTTATTTTATGCCAACTTGTAAAATTTTACCATTAAAAAAGAAAGATTTTTTCAATCTTTAGATTTCAAAAATTTATCTATCTAAATACAATGTTTAATCAACACACGAAATTCTTTTTATACATTCTTTTGAAAATTACAAAACTGGAGTCACTAAAACCATTGTAACCTCTAAACTAATTGTCAGAATGTCATGAAATTTTCACACGTATCGTTTGAAGGTTGGTACTATCCAGAAATCATATGGGTCTGTCAACAGTGTTGCCATATAATTGTCCGACCTTAGACTTATTGAGTGAAATATTAGAAGTATAGAAGAAGATTTTGAACAATAGTCACAAAACTAAACTGTACAAGGAAGGACAACGGAGTCGCAGAAAGAGAGATGAAGGTTGGGAGAGACAACGAGCACGCCAGTTATTAATATATGTATTAATACAAATTGTAAAAATTATTTTTTAACCACATAGAGTTCTGGAGCCGTCGATTGCCAACCAAAAAAATTGTATTTAGATCTATTTCTCAGACATACAAGTTATATGTTCATTTCCACTTAATTTAGTATAAAAATTTCAGAATTTTTTCCTTCGGGAGTAATATGTGTTTCGTATTTCGATTGTCCTGGGAGTTTTTACAAGGATCAATTGTCTAAAGGGACAAAGCCTTATGTAAAATTCAGGAATATAAGCAATATAAGCTTCCAACTTTTTTATAGCGATGAAACGGTTGGGTTAGGTTAGTACTTTTACCGAGTTAAGCATACATAAGGATATTTTAATATACATGTATATTTTATAACGTATTTATTCCTGAAAAAAATACATGGCAGAAAAATTTCGGATATATAAAAACCGTTCCTTTTCTAATTTACTTTCTAGATAATTCCGGGAGAGCAAAAGTTCAACTGTTACTACACACGAAGACAAAGAGAAAGAGTCTAAAAGACATTTTTAAAACAGTATAAATTTTATTCTTTAATATTAGTAATTTTTTTCGACTATAAAGTGGAAATATTCAAGTACATATTTCATAGCTGTGCGTATATCACTTTTATTGCGATTTTCGTAAAAACAATATTTCATAAGAGCGCATATAAGACAAATAAATTTTAACAAGTATTACGCAAGGTAAATTGCCCATATTATCTAATGAATAACCCCAGGAGGGAAAAATTAAGCTATTAAAATAGAGATTACGGGTTTAAATCTTAAATATTAGGCCGTCAAGGATGAAATTTGTAGAAAAAAAGGCAAAGTTGGTTAATAACCTACAAATATAAGGAATTATTATATTCATCAAAGTATGCACCCATATTGTCTATACACTTTTGCCATTTAAGCGGCAGGTTGTTCAGGCCGGTGGTACAAGGTGTCTCAAAAGAAATTTTATATTTAGTGGATCGATTAAAAAAAAAGTAAGCCGTATATAGAAAAAATGTTTATTAATTATTAAAATAGACTTTTTGGGGATTTATTTCTTAAAAATAAAATTCTCGCGTTCTCGGCACTCATTTAATCGAACAGTAAAATTACTTTTGACGTCTCGGCAGGTGGACTCAGGGATGGCTGCCATTTCGTGACGGATATTTTCTTTCAAATGCGCCAGTGAAGTCGGTTTATTGGCGTAAACTTTAGATTTAAGATAACCCCATAGGAAAAAGTCCATAGGGGTTAAATCTGGACTGCGTGGAGGCCAATTTATGTCACCTCTCCGGGAGATCAATTTGCCTGAGAAAATTTCACGAACACGTGGCAGAGACATATTGGACGTGTGTGAAGTTGCTCCGTCCTGTTGGAACCATGTTCTTTGGTTATAGCCAGGAAAGTTTTGCAGTTCAGGTACCAAGAAGTTGTCTAACATCTCCACATAACGCTCTGAATTCACTGTAACTGCACGCCCCCTTTCGTCTTCAAAACAGACTGATTAACATTCTCCACGTTTTCTACCGTTCTTGATGACCTAGGTCGCCCGGATTTTGATTTGTCCAGCGTTGTACCAGTCTCTTCAAACTTTTTAACCCAATGTCGAATGAGAGGAATGCTTGGCACATCATTTAAGTGGCGAAAACCTCGAATACTGCAGAATTTTCTACGCGCTACAGTCGCCGAATCACCGTTTTTGTAAAACTCTCGCACGCATAACGCGCGGTCTGCTCCCGAGAAACGCTCCATAGCGACTAAATTCCCAAGAGCCAGGCTACCGATTGACATAACCCCCGCGCCCCCCGGATACGTTGCGTTCACGCAGTAAGCTAAATAAATATAAAATTTCTTTTGAGACACCTTGTATAAAACACTGGCGGATGAAAGTCAATGAATTCCTGGAAGGCCTGTTTTACAGCATTGTCGGAATTAAACTGTTTTCCTGTTAAAAAGTTGTCCAAATTGCGGAAGAAGTGGTAGTCAGTGGGGGCTAGGTCTGATGAGTATGGAGGATGATGAAGAAGTTCCAACTCCAATTCCTGTAGTTTTGCCACGGTCATTTGTGCAGTGTGTGGTCTAGCGTTATCATGCAATAAGATAGGAGTCGATCTGTTGACCAATCTAGGCTGTTTTTCTTTAAGTTTTTGCATCATTTCGTCTAGTTGGTTGCAGTATATTTCTGCTGTGATCGATGAGCTAGGTTTTTTTTTTTTTGTTTGGTTTCAAGTTTCTTTTGCACTTAATAACTGATTGTTTTTAGGAAAAACACACGCAATTTTGCTTAATTGACTTTTGTAAGTGTTCCATTTTGCAGTCGTCTGTAGGCGGCCACGGGAATTTCTATTAAATTTGTACGTATTGTATTTTTACATCGATTTATGTATGATCCACCTAGAGGCGGTATTGAGCACTAATGCCTAAATCTTGCTTTTGCGGAACACCCTGACATATCAATAAGTGATAATTTTCAATTTTCACGCCATTTTCAAACCATTAGCAAACACTAAAATTGTTTCTAGTTAAAAGGATTCAAATATGACCTAAATTGTTATTGATTGACCGTTAACGTCTATTTCTACGCTTATAACATTTAATCTCGTGTTAAAATCGACTTACATTAATAATTATATTTATCAAACATGTCAAAACATATTTTTATACAAAAATGTACACAAAAAAAGTAAATAAACACACAATAGGGAAATATGGATTTAAATTTAATGTTCCACATTAATAATGAACTTTCGACGTAAAACTATAACGTAAAAAATTTACTAACAATAACACAATATTATTTTTTGTTTTCTACATTGTATAACTGTCGAAATTTGTTATGATTTTGTACTTTTATTACAGTACTAAAAACTGCATTCACAGTTTTAAAATAAGTAAACTATACGCTATGACTTGTGCACTGTTGATTGTCGTTAATGAGTTTGTTATATGTTAACGCGAGCGACCGTTCACAGCTCTAAATTTAATATACTATGCGTTGTTGACTGTAGACAGTTTTCCAAACTTTATAGTTAATGCGTTGTTTTAATGAGACAGACATAAACAAACATTAACTATCTCGCTTTACATAACCTAAAAAATACTGCTAATTTCAAGTAGAACACAATATAATCGTTTCTTTATTTTTTTGTTTTTAAGTAAATATAAGTGAGATACTTCGTTTATAGGTAGCTCTCTCCATTTCTCCCCAAAATATTTCTTAAAATCGAATTAAAATTTCGATCTAATTAAAAATTACGTTAAACAGAGAGGAACGGTTTCTTTTCTTACATTTTATTGGCTCTGAGTCTTTTTCTGGACTGTATTTTTACCGACCTCCAACATATATAAGGGAGGTATTGTGATCATACCGATTTTGATATTTCGAAATTTCGATGGATCTCCACGAATTGAGGTCCCTACATAACGTTTTGACTATTTTTAGCAGGATGTCTATCGGTTTGTTGGTCTGTCTGTCCGTCTGTCCGTCTTTCTGTCTGTCTGTCTGTCTGTCTGTCTGTCTGTTCGTCCGTCCATCTGTCTGTCTGTCTGTCCGTCTGTCCGTCTGTCCGTCCGTCCGTCTGTCAGTGTACACGTGTAGAGCAAATTCGGCTGAAAGGATTTTTATAAAACTTCATATTTAAGTTTTTGACATCAATGGCACAAGTTGATCAACTTGTGGTAAAAATCGGTTGACTAGAAATGGGAGTTTATCCTGTCGATTTTAAGATTTTTGCGAATATTTCATAAGAGAAAAATATTTCGAAAAAATGTATTTAACAAAAGTTGCTATAAAAGCAATAACTAACAACTTTACTTTTTGATAAAACGAAAAATTTTTGAAAAATTTTTCGAAATTTTACAAGTATCTATTTTTTCATACTTACATATATGTAACGTTTCCATGGTCATGATAAATAATATTTCTGTTAGAAAATATCAGGCCAAGTAAGTTCTTCTCTGCTGCTAGAATGTATTTTATACAAGTACTTTGTGATAGCGTTCGGTTCTGTGGTGGCCACAGCTGTTTTTTTTAATTTCCTTTGCCACTAATGTCAAAATTTTAGTCCGTAGATTTCAAAAATTCAAACCGCAGGTCCCTATATTTTATTGTTCTTAAGTTATGATTTTTTTAAATTTCAAAAAAATAATTCAAAAATTAAAAACTTCAAAAGCAATTTTTTTGTTTGTGGGTTGTTTTATGATATGTCCTTTATGCCCTCGGGATTTCAAAAATTCCAACCGCAGGTCCTTATCTCATGTACTTTTTAAGATACTTAAGTCTTTTGTAAATGAAATATTTAAAAATTTTCAAAACCACACAGATCAAAAAAGCATTAACTTCAGGGGAATTTTTATTTTGGTATATAAAAGTCTAAATTTAAAAAATTCAAGCTGTAGGTTTCTATCTCTAATCGTTCAACAACAGAATCATCTCGCGAAATTTGAACAGAACGATAAAATATTAAGCCAATGTCAAATAATAAGCTGTTAAAGTTGGCAATATTATTAACTACAAATTTCATCCTTGACGACCTGATATTATAATTTATATTTTATGCCCCAACAGTAGCTATATTACAAAAAAAACATGACAATTATATTGAAAATTTTGTTGGAATAAGCGGGGTTTGAACCAACGTCCTTGCGTTTCCTAAGCAATCTTATCATAGCAGTTATATTCCGTTCCTATATTCACAAGAATATAAAATATTCATCTTGTATGTTGGTAGTCTTGAAAACGAAATATTTTTCGGTTCAAAAGGTTGGTATTATGAGACAATAAATTTACAAGGGTTGGGTAAAAGGATCTTAAGGACAATTTCTATGCAATATTCTATTCTTCTGGAATATTAAGACGCAAAAAGTATATTTTCAAATATACAAATGCAAAATTATTTCACAAAATCTAACAATTTTTAAGTGGTACTTGCTGGAAAACCAATAGCTTATTTTTATTTTTTTGTTCATGTGGATTTTCTTTTTTACGTAATCCATCTTCTCCGACATAAATTCTGAAATATTGTAAATAAATGGTGGAAAACTTAAAGTGTCATTATTCAACATTAAATATAACAAACTTAAAAACATTTCTCAAATGAAAATGTTCTTACATTTCATCTACTTTCGTCACACTTCATTTATTCTCAAAATATTCAAATTTATTCCACAAAAATAAATCTGAAACATCTATCAGATTAACTACAATTTGAAGACACCATTTTAAAGTGCAGCAACATCTTATTATAGGTGAACCACAATATCAGAGTATAATCTGTCTCATTTTGTAATACGAAACTAGATCTGGTTACTTTGATGACTGTTGTGGTGTATATAGACTTTTATGGAAACATGTGAACTTGTAAATCTGGCTTTTAAATTTATGGTTAAGTATTATTATATCGAGGTTATATTCAATCAAAAACTACATATGTCAGATAACAAATTGACATGTCAAAATTGCAATTGACATGTCAAAATTGTGATTGACATGTCAAATATTTGAAAGGTGCCACTTCAGAATAACCACCCTAAGATGATATTTTAAATATAAGCTGTTCACTTTTATAAGAACAAACTAAGAGGGAATTTTGTTTTCAATAGTTAGCACCTTTGAAGCTGTATGTCATGTTGGTATTAAAAAATGTCACTTTTTTAAAATGTTGATCCATTTGACATATGTCATAATGAAAAATTATATCTTAATTATAATGATCATCACCTTATCAACCTAAAGTCGGTTTTACAGCGTAAGGAATATTTTTAATTGACATTTAAAGTCAGTAACACACCATAAAAGTAACCAAAATAACCAGATCTAGTGTGTTCTTACAAAAGTGAATTGCTTATATACAACATAAAAAATGAAGTTTCCCTGTTAGTTTCGTATTACAAAATGAGACAGATACAGTCTGTTCCAAACGGTTAGGCGGAACTAAATGGCAATTTCGTTCTTTTAGGTTGTCACGAGAGAGGACCTTGCTTGGGTTATTTCATTTTTCATGTTGGAATGTCAAAATTTAAAATTCCAACAATGAAACCATGGAAACGAATGACATATGTCAAAATTTAATAATTTTTTTACTTATTTTATTGTCAAAAAAATAAATAAATGGGAAATTTGTATTAAGAATGACACAAAAATCAAAATATAAAGAAAATGACATTTTAAAATGATATTAACCTTAACCAAAAAATGTTTATTGAAAGGCACGATTTAAACGATGAAAGTAACTAAATTGCAAAATCTAGTTCCGCTTAACCGTTTGGAACAGACTGTACATAATATCAATGTTATCAATAAAAAGTTATTAAAACAATGTCGTCACTTTCAAGTACATTTAAAGTCTATTCCAAACGATTAGGCGGAACTAGATTATCAAATCTAGTAATTTGTACAGTTTTAT
The DNA here is from genome assembly GCA_963971575.1 of Liopterus haemorrhoidalis. Classification (NCBI taxonomy): domain Eukaryota; kingdom Metazoa; phylum Arthropoda; class Insecta; order Coleoptera; family Dytiscidae; genus Liopterus; species Liopterus haemorrhoidalis. The sequence continues at coordinate 44,477,393 of OZ020619.1, forward strand.
TGAAGCTTTTGATCATTTTGGTCAGGAAATGCCAACTTCAATATATAAAAAAATAGCTAATGACAACTTACAAAAATGAAAATTACAGTTAGTTCTGCCTAATCGTTTGGAATAGCCTGTACATATTATAAGCAGTTCACTTTTGTAAGAACAAACTAAGAGGAAATTTTGTTTTCTACAGTTTGCACATTTGAAACTGTATGTCATGTTGGTATTACAGAAAAATAATTTGAAAAGTCAGATTATAAATGTCATTTAAAAAAATATAATTTGTCATATTTCATTTTGAATAGTGAAATATTTTGTAAATATAATACTAACCTAAAATAATATAAACATAACCCAAAACTGTAAAGCCTTTTATACAATATAACCAAGTTTCTAAAAGTCAGTAATACGCTATAAAAATGTAACAGGGAAAGTTAATTTTTTATGTTGTATTTTGACAATATATTTATAATATTATCATAGTATTGGTTCACACGGATACGCCAAAGTCTGTCTGCTTACAACACAACAGTCACCAAAGTAACCAGATCTAGTGTCGTATTACAAATTAAGACGGAGTATAGTTTGTTCTTACAAAAGTGAACTGCTTATACAGTCTGTTCCAAACGGTTAGGCGGAACTAAATGGAAATTACATTCTTTTAGGTTGTCACGAAATGGGACCTTGCTTGGGTTATTTCATTTTTCACGTTTGAATGTCAAAATTTAAAATTCCAACAATGAAACCATGGAAACGAATGACAATGTCAAAATTGTGTTTTTAATATGTAGTCTAGTCATTTAGATGGGCTGCGTTAGGCTCTAATAGCCTTTGTTGCTATGCGCCAAAAAATTTAACTAACTAACTCAAAATTAAATTATTTTTTTTACATATTCTAATGACAAAAAAAATAAATAAATTGGAATATTGTATTAAGAGTGACACAAAAAATCAAAATATAAAGAAAATTACATTTTAAAATGATATTAACCTTAACTAAAAAATGTTTATTGTAGGTATGATTTACAAAGCTTAAATAAAACGGCCGAAAAGCACGTTTAAACGATGAAAGTAACTAGATTGCAAAATCTAGTTACGCCTAACCGTTTGGAAAGGACTTTATCTGTCTTATTTTGTAATACGAAACTAAGACTACTTGTTTATTTAAAAAATCATCTTAGGGTGGTAATTCTGAAATGGCACCTTTCAAAGTATTTGACAATTCATAACTGACATTGAATTATATGTCAATTTACTAATACTAATTGTATAAAACATAAATTGACAAGTACAGTCTGTTCCAAACGGTTAGGCGGAACTAAATGGGAATTTCGTTCTTTTAGGTTGTCACGAGAAGAGACCTTGCTTGGGTTATTTCATTTTTCATGTTGGAATGTCAAAATTTAAAATTCCAACAATGAAACCATGGAAACGAATGCCGTATGTCAAAATTAATTATTTTTTTTACATATATAATGACAAAAAATAAATAAATGGGAAATTTGTATTAAGAATGACACAAAAAAAAACAAAAAATAAAGAAAATGACATTTTAAAATGATATTAACCTTAACCAAAAAATGTTTATTGTAAGTATGATTTACAAAGCTTAAACAAAACGGCTGAAAAGCAGGATTTAAAAGATGAAAGTAACTAGATTGCAAAATCTAGTTCCGCCTAACCGTTTGGAACAGACTTTATATGAAATATATTTTATACAACCAGAGCAGAAAACCCTGAAATGTGTGAAAATTCACACTTCACATCAATTTTTAATTTGGGGCTTTATAATACTCCGTACTAGCTGTATCCTACACCTGACACCATGTTTCAAAGTGAAATAAGGGATACTTCTGTTTAACGTAACGGTAAGGTATCAATAACGTAATAGTAACGTAACATGACGTATCAAGGCGTAACTTTGACGGTTACGCCCGAACATTCGCTCAATCAAACCTCATCGATATCTTCACTAATGACTATATCTCGAGAGATACATTGGTTTTTAGTCAAAGGGGATTTTCTCAACCCTCTCATGAATATATAGATAAAGGAGACAAGGATTACAAATTTTAGATTAGATGTAAAAGGATCAAGCATGTATAAAGTTTTAAGGGTTAGGATTAACTTTGTCAAATATCAACGAAACTTGTTTAATAAATATCAAAAAATTTCATTTCAAATGTATTAAATCAGTACCATTAAACTTTTTAATAAGACATTATTTTGCTTTTACAAAGGTCAAATTAATCCGGTATTTTCCAAAAACTTTTTATTCAATTAAAATATTTCTAATGTACAGTTAAGGACATAAAAATTAGGACACCTTTTTAATCTATGCTCTATGTCACCTTAGAAAAATGTGTGTAAGAAGATAGGAGCTGTTTTTCCTTGCTTCGAATTTGTCTAGAACAGCGGTTCTCAAAGTGTGCTCCGCGGAGCCCTGGGGTTCCGCGAGCTACCTCAAAGGGCTCCGTGAATAATAAATTTAAATCCGCTAAATATTAATATATATTAACAAATAATTATAATTATTATTAATTTACATAAAGTTAATTTGTTGCTCTGAAAAGTTTAGATTTATTTAATTAATTAACTAAAAAAATCTGTAACGGTTAACTCAATATAATTCACTCGCCTATTCGATAAAAACAGTAAGTTCTTCAATTGTTCAATTAGTTTTTACGATTTGAGTTTTTATTGCAACGCAAAATGCTCCGGTCCAGAAAGACTAGTTGAGTTTGACTGTTGAGATCGGACAATATTTTCCAGATGAAGAGAATGAAAAGCTTAAAAATTATACATGGATTAGAAACCCATTCATAGTTCAGAAAAGGCCAGAAACATTCACAGCTAAGGAGTACGAAATTTTCATTGAAATTATTTCAGATTCCTCACTACAGGCCATATTTGAAAAACTATCTTTGCCAGAATTTTGGTGCACTTTGAGAGAAGAATATGCAGAAAGCTGTTAAAATACTTCTTCCTTTCGCTACGACTTCTCTGTGCGAATCTGGATTTTCTTCGTATGCTGCCACAAAAACAAAATACTGCAACAGACTCGATGCAGAAGCTGATATGAGGATTCAACTGTCCTCTATAAAGCCAGACATAAAAGAATTATGTAAAAATAGGAAACAAGCCTATGCATCCCACTAAAAATGTTTGTGTTTTATAATATTTTGCAATTATTTTTTAATGATTTTATTGAAGTGCAAATAATTTAATTCTTTCTTTTTATTTATAAATATATATATATATATAAAAATATATCTACTCTTCGATGTTAGCTATCGTCGAGTGGCACATACACATAATTAGTGAACCAGTGGTGTTCCGTGGAAATTTGTATGCCTTTGGAGGGCTCCGCAGCTCAAAAAGTTTGAGAACCGCTGGTCTAGAACATCATCCCTATTACACTGTTAAAATATTGTTTTTAGTCCAAGTTGACAAATGTTCAGTGTCGTACATTGGAAATATATATTATTTATATTATTTTATTTTTTTCGTATATTTTGTTATTATTTTACATATTTAGAATTTTATTTATATTCTTGGCGTAGATTTTATGGAGAAAATTCTCCATGTAATTTGTTTTTACGCAGTTATATAAATATTTTTTGACACTTGACAATTAACAGATCAAGATAGAGGACTAATATGAGGCCAAAATACAGCTCAGCTGATAGTGTCCAAAGAAGAAGTTATTGATATAATTTTCAGACCTTCATATACAGGGTGTTTGTTTGAAATGGGGCACCCCGAAAATCTCCTTTATTTGTAAAGATACAAAAAATCTTTAGAATAAAAGTTAAACTAGACAAAAAGGCCCATCTAAAGGTTACTATAAGAATTCTGCGGCACTTTCGGTTTCACCGGAAATGATGTCAACTTTTGATCTAGCATTGGGAATCGATATTTTTATATTTTTTTCCTAAAAGTACATTAAATTTGCTTTCCAATGACACCAAAAAGTCATATTTTTATGTTAACCATTTCAAAATGGTGACCATTTATTTACAAAATAATAATCAACATAAGTTTTACAAAGTTGAAGGTAGCAAGCTTTGAAAACAATAAAAAAAGAAACAAAATATCTCTAAAATAAACTGTTATAACTAGTTATATGAAATAACATAAAATAAATTAAACTTTAATTTTTTAATTAAATTAACATTTGTATTTTTTTTTTTTGTAAAATATGTGTAAAAAGTAATAGTTTTTTTTTTCTAAAAAATTATTTAAATTTTTTTCTAAATAGTCAAATAGTTTATTTTAGAGATATTTTGTTTCTTTTTTTTATTGTTTTCAAAGCTTGCTACGTTCAACTTTTTGTAAAACTTTTGTTGATAATTTTTTTTGGAAAATATTAGTTTTTGTGTTATTGATTTTTTTTTAATTTAAATTTTATTGTGGAGATATTAAATGGAAGCTCTTTAAGTGCAGATTAAGGAACGGTAATTGATTTTTGAAATACATTTCATTTTGACTAAATTTGTTAAGTATTAAGATTTTCGTTTAATATCTTAGCTAAAATTAAAAAAATATATTTGTATATACATGGATACATTTTGTTATGGGTAGAGAAGAGGTACGTGAATTTATTTTGCAAATATCGACTAGGAAAATAAATAAATAACTGGCCGGTTGCTGGGATTCCATTTCTAGTAGAAAATTTGTTAGTTTTTCATATAGTCGCAATATAAACAATGTCTCTGTAGGCTTTATGCTCTTGTGTGACAAAATATCGCCCGCAGTGTTGCCAGGTCTGAATTAGAATGATATTTTTGCAATTATAAAAAAAAAAATGCGTTAAAATATATATTATACTATTATTAGAGATATATGATACACGGTAGAAAAAATCTAACTGCAACCTTCTTGTCGTGCCTATTGATTTAAAGGATTTAAAACCAACACTTGTAATTGTATTATGTAGTGACAGGCATTCATCGTTTGACCTTCTAATAATCATCATTTACTGACTAAATACCTACAAAACCCTGAAATGTGTGAAAATTCACACTTCACATCAATTTTTTCAATTATATGAATATTTGGTGAGTTACGGGAAGACCCTGAAACTAAAATCTAAATATATCTCCCTTATTATTGACTTAACAGCAAAATTATATTTAACAAACATTGTTTATAATAAGAAAACACATCAGAACACATTAAACATATCAAAATAACAGAAATAAACAAATGTATCTGAATCCATTGACAAAGAACTGAAGATTTTATGTATTATACCATGTATAATTCATGAATACAGTATTAAAATGAATGAAATAGATGAATGAAAACCTTACGATATTTGCAAACTTTAATATAACGCAGAATTGAAATTCTATATTAATTTTCTTTTTTTGTTTACCAGAATAATATTGGAAAAAAGGATACGGATTACGTTTTGACGTTCAATGTAGCCAACTGAAATGTGTATCAACAAAAATCACTGCCAACAGAATGAATATGACAATCAAAAAACGTAGATTGACAGTTTCATCAAATAAAGTGAAAACTGTGATTCTATTTTATAAAATTTAATAGGAATACAAATAAAAGCACTGCCTTAATTAAAAACGATTTTATTGTTTATTGTTAAATTGTTGTATAGAATATTTCAAACATTTAAACGGAACTAATTAGGGGTATATAGGCTATTCCAAACGTTTAGGCGGAACTAGATTTTAAAATCTAGTAATTTTTACCTATTAATTCGGATTTTTGGTCATTTTGTTTAAACTTTGTAAATCATACTCGCATTGCAAATTCTACATTAAATGGATAGTCATTATAAAATTTCCTTTTCATTGAATTTTAATTTTTTGTCGTTCTGAATAAAAATTTCCCATTTATTTATTTTTTTTTGTCTTCAAAATATAGAAAAGTGTTTACAATTTTTAATAATTGTCATTCGTTTCTATGGTTTCACTGTTGGAATTTAAAATTTTCACATACCAACTTCAAACATAAAATAACCCAAGCAATGTCCAATCTCGTGACAACCTAAAAGAACGAAATTTTCATACATATTTTAAAGTTATTGATTGATTTTAATTATATTAAAAATTTGAAGGACCCTGATAGTTATAAAAAATAGGTCTATTTTTTTAGGGTTTCGTAGGTATGATCACTAAAATCATTTCACACGAGTATGAAAGTTGCGCCACAAGCCGCAGGCGAGTAGCGCAATTTATACGAGTGAGAAATGACTATTCCATGCAAGTTTCATACTATGCTTTTTCCACGACTACAACATTACTACTTATTTATTTTTTATTCAGCTCCCTTTAAAAACTAACAATAATTTGACATTTGCTTTCATTACATTGCCTAGCGATGGTCATGTACGTGTCATACGGAATGTAAAATCCATTAAAATAACAGTACTTGCGTCAGCTGCTTAACTGACTGATCAAGACCAATTCTATGAAAAAGTATATTTGCAAAATTCGACAAATTTAACTATATTATTTAATTTTAATCCGATTTCCTTTACAAATTAACAATAATTTGACATATGCTTTCAAACTATTTATTACGTTTATTACGCCTAGCAACGGTCGACCATTGCTGCTTGAACCTGTTATGTAATGAGCTCAGCCTGTTAAGTAATGAGGCCATTGCATAACAGGTCAGCGGTGTGTAATAAACAGGAGTAATAAAAACTAATCCCTGACCCGTTTGTAATGAACGTATATCTATATAGTCATGGAAAAAACCTTTCTAATGTCATTCATGTGTCTGTCTGTCTGTACGGTAGAAATTGTAGCCAAACGGCTGAATATAGATTGTTGAAATTTGGCACGCTTGTAAAATTCTTTGACCAAAATATAGGAAAAATACCGAGTTTGAAAAAAAAAAAAAAACGCATCACGACATAAATATAAAATAATTTATATTTAACGAAAAAAATATTGTTTTTTAAAAATAATTTTTTTAAGAGATTTTCGCCAAAAATTTGTGTGTTATTTCTATGTGGCAAATTTTTTGTGTCGTTGAAAAAATAATTATTTAAAAAAAAATTATTGTGTGTTATTCAAAGATGGACCTATGGACCTAATGGACCTATTAACTGGCCGCCTAGATCTCCTGATTTAACATCTCTCGATTTTTTTATTGAGGATTTCTGAAAAATACAGTCTATAGAGATCCAATTAAAAATTTAGACGAACTAAAAAATAAAATATCTCTTACTTGCAGCAAAATTTCTAAAAATATGTTAAACAATGTAATGCGAAACATAAAATAATGAACAAGAATGTGTTTAAACAATAATGGATATTTATTCGAACAATATTTATAACCAAAATACTTGGTAATTTTTACTTTTGTTTTTATTATATGTAAGTTTTAATCGTACTAATTTTATAAGTTTGTAACATTGCTCCGTTATTAAAAAAATTTCATTATAAACATGTTTAGTTTTTTTATTCTACTTTTGATCATTTTGTTTAGCAAAAACCCTTTTCAATCATTAAAAAGAGAGCTCATAACAACTTACAAAAATGAAAATTCCAGTTGGTTCTGTTTAAACGTTCGGAATAACGTATAGATCTAAATATGTAACTTTTAAATTCATTATCATCCTTTCCCTATATGTATTTCTTCAATTAGTGTGTCTAGAATCTGATCAAATTAGATTTCAAATGAATTAGAACTAGACAAATAGGGTTTACCCAATTTAGCTTGAGGTTTAGTGTCTTATTCCCTATTAGTACGCGAAATTAGTAATTTAACCCACGTAAGGTAATTCCACGGGAAATATATTATATCAGGTAACCGTAAAGATGTTTACATCAATTTTATTTCAGAGTGAATTACATTTATTACAACTTAAAGGCTGGGTAAACACCACAGGTCACAAGTTTATACAAAACTAACAATCTGAAATAAAATTAGTAACAATGTATACATCAAATTTTGCAGCAAATTTTTGTTAAGTAGGATATTTTTAAGGTTTTGTAGGTATGACCAAAAAACCCTTATACCGTCATTTTGTCGTTTGTCTGTCTGTCTGCTGTCTGTCTGTTCGGTAAAAATTGTAACCAAACGGCTAAACCTAGAGAGTTGAAATTTTGTATGCTTATACAACTTATACCACATAGAAAAAAAAAATTAAATTCTGAGTAGGGTATCAAATGAAAGCCCTTAGTACGTGGATTAACGATCAAAATTTTATTTTTACATAAATTATTTTGAGGCGATTTTTGCCAAAGTTGTGCAAAAAAATTTTTTTGTTCCACAGCCTGTAGCCCAGATGGTTTAAACTAAAAATCTGAAAAAATATGTACATTGGTGTGAACCGGAATAGTAGAACAAGAATTTTTTATCAGATTATGTTTTCGGAAAATAACGCATTTTTTGTGTTTTTGGTTGAAGATGTACAAAAGTTATAGTTATGTAACACACTCAACTAAAAGGCGTATCCTGGTCTAATGGTTAGCTTGCTCGCTTGCTACGCAGCAAATTAGGGTTCGCTCCCGGGCAGGTTAAATTAAAAACAAAAATTTAAAATTTAAATTACTCCCCTTATTATTGCCTTAATCGCAAAAACTTATATTACAAATATTTGTAAGAATAAGAAGACAAATTTTTTATCCAAATGAATTTTTTTGATTGGTTAAATATTTGGAGAGTTATGGTGGAAAACCTCAAAAATTAAAAATGTAAATTACTCCCTTATTATTGAATTAACAGCAAAAACTTTTATTACAAATTTTGTTAAGAATAAGAAGACAAATCTTTTATCTAAATGCATTTTTTTAATTAGATAAATATTTGGAAAGTTAAGGCGAAAAATCCCAAAAATTCAAAATTTAAATTACTCCCTTATTATTGACTTAACAGCAAAAACTTATATTACAAATATTGTTAAAAATAAGAAGACAAAAATTTTATCTAAATGCACTTTTTTGATTGGATAAATATTTGGAGAGTTATAGCGGAAAAACCCCAAAAATTAATTTTGTTATTAAAATCTAGTAAGAAATTACAACCTCGCTAATTAGGGGGGTTCGTTAAATGTCACATAATTTTATTCCATTGTAGCTGATTTGAAAAAACATAGATGTCACAACATTACGCATTAATTTTCATAGCTGTAAACGCTTTCGTTAAACGTTAAAACTATCTACTAAATTTATCCACAATGCATAGTCAATAGTCAACGAGTTGTGAACGCAGGTATATTCTCTTAAAACAATTTTGTTTTCTACCCCCCCCCCCCGCATAAAAAGTTCCTGGACACGGGCCTGATCTAAGAAGTTATTTAATGTGTCCCAGAAAGTTGTATTGCCCTTTATCTCTTATTCCTGCCCTTAATCTAAAAAAATCGTGATTTTTTTTTTTTTTATTTAATGGCCTTTGCTACTGTGGCAATTAGCCAGGTGAGAAAATTTCCATGCCTTAACGGGATTCGAACCCGAGACCTTCGCAACGCAGAGCACATGTGTTACCACTACGCTACGCCGGTCGGCCAATTAAATTTTAAGTAGTTACGTAATATACAAAAGTTTAATTTTAACTTGTGTTTTTTCTCGAATCTAACCTAAAAAACACTTTATAAATTTTCAGGTACACCCGCATACATTAAAATGAGACTTCCAGGTTTCATTTTAGAGTGTGCTGCTATCATTCCACTCTATTTTCAAATTTCAACATGTATTCTCTTTTCTGACAGGCTAAACGTGCTCCGTCTCCAGTTGTACTTCAGGTATGTTTTGCAGGTTTGCTAATGCAATGCCTTTTTTCAATTGTTCAATAGTTTTTTCAATTATTTCATTCAAGATGGCCGACGAATATTTAGCTTAAGTTTTTTGTAGAAATTGGAATGTGTTTGGAATTAAGCTTTTAGTAATAACACGTATAGTTTGATCCATAGAAGTTGGCACAAGAATTCAGGACAACTTAAATGGATTGTACTATACACGAACGAGCACGATTTTGCACAAAAAATACAGAATTTGTGCACATGTTTATTTTTAAATACACAAACACCTTTAACTGGCACTGAAACCTTTTTAGTGTTTCAAATGTTCAAAATATACTAAAAAACAAAGGGAGTATATACCTGACCTGGACTTTTTTATGCAGCGATAACAATAAAAATACAGTTAATGATACAAATTTTATTTTTCAAAATAATTCTCTTCATTTAAATCAAACTTAATCCCAACGCTCGGACAATTTTGGAATAGTGACAGAGAATTTTTTTTTATTGCTTACAACAGGCCCGTAACTATGGCGTGGCGAAAGAGGCCACCGGCGCAGCAGTGTGGAGGGCGCAAAATACTTAGTTGCTGTTTTTTTTTTGCTCATCACTTGTATTTTGCAGGTGAGGAACTTTTTTTTGCTCATCACTTGTATGTTGGAGATGAGGACCTTCTTTTGTTCATCACTTGTATTTTGGAGGTGAGGACCTTTTCTTTTCTTGCTCATCACTTGTATTTTGGAGGTGAGGACCTTTTCTTTTCTTGCTCATCACTTGTATTTTTGAGGTGAGGACCTTTTTGTTTTTTGCTCATCACTTGTAATTTGGAGGTGAGGACCTTTTCTTTTCTTGCTCATCACTTGTATTTTTGAGGTGAGGACCTTTTTGTTTTTTGCTCATCACTTGTATTTTGGAGGTGAGGACCTTTTCTTTTCTTGTTCATCACTTGTATTTTTGAGGTGAGCACCTTTTTGTTTTTTGCTCATCACTTGTATTTTGGAGGTGAGGACCTTTTCTTTTCTTGTTCATCACTTGTATTTTTGAGGTGAGCACCTTTTTGTTTTTTGCTCATCACTTGTAATTTGGAGGGGAGGATCTTTTTTGGCTCATCACTTATTAGATTCGTTTTCCTTTTTTTTACTCATCAATATTCGAAATAGAGGCGCTAAAATATTCAAAAAGGCGCAACTTGGACACTTGCCACCGGCGCTTAATATCCTCGTTACGGCCCTGGCCTACGAAACCAAATTTGCACTGCTTACATCATCTCCTACTTGAATTTCTTGCCTCCCAAGTATTCTTCAAAGCAGTATTTTCTGAATGGTTTGTTGAGACAGCTTTTCGGACCTTAATACGCACTGGACGATAAGACGTACCCCAAATTTATGAGACAATTTTTAGAAAAAATATTTTTACAATAACTTGTACCAGCAACATTCTGTTCATCTTCACTCTCTGTACTATCACTCGTCTCGTTAATGTCATTATTCGTATTATTTTCGTCTGAACTGTTACACAGCCCAACAGACATTTTGGTGCCTGCGAGTTTTTAACTGTTTCTAGGTAATTTTTGGGCACAGAATCCAAAATAGACGTCAGATTTGGTCTATCAGATCTAGTTTTTGAGGTACGCTATATTGGCCTCTTTTACAATCAAATATCTTATTTCTTAACTTGTGTATTTTTCACGTTATTACTGTTACTATTTGCTCCAACTGCCAGTTACAAACACAAAAGAGACAAAATAAGGTATTTATTTCACAAAGTAGATAAATATATTCATCACTTATCACGTAAAAATTTTGTTTTGTACCACTTTCTAGTATGGAGTTTACCAGAACAGTCTTTCTGAAGACTCCTACAGTAGTAGGTCATCATGTGGCTATCTTATCTTCCTTGATATCTATCTTCCATAGTTTTACGTCCTGGTGGAATCTTTCCCCCGGTTATTCACTAAACTCACCTAGGTTTTCTGGTAAGTGGTCATAATACAACCGAGAATATTAAATTTGGAAAGCATATTTTCCACTAATTCTCTGCCTTATGATTTCCAAGAAAATTTTGTACTACTTGAATAAATGAACACCAAGAATTAGATTCAATCTCGTTCATTGACGCGGTTGGATTGGATTGTGGATCTTCAGTAGGTTGCCTTATCTGAGGACCATCAAATATTCTGGCTTTCAGTTTTTCAGAGTTAATCCCAGGAAATTTACGTGTCAAGTAGCCTACACAAAGTCCATCTCGATTTAAAGCCTTCAAAAATTACTACATAAACCCAAACTTGATACGCAAGGGTGGAAATATAATTTTCTCTCTCGCAACCAAAGGTTCGTTGACAACGTTTTGTTTTTCTTGAATTATGACATTTCTTAATGGAAATCACCCAATTTCTGTTAACCCATTGCTGATTCTTAGCTCTGCTGTCCCAAAGACATAAAAAACAAGGATATTTTGTATATCCACTTTGCTGTTCAAGGAGGAAGTTTACCGTTTTTAGATAAAAACGGTATCTCAAAAACTAGAGCTGCTACGAAAAAGAGTCAGATATTTTTGGAATCAGCACATCAAAAATATCTAAAATCAGTTCTTACTTTTCCGGATGCAAGATAAAAAATTATTTTGTTGGGCAGTGTAATCAATCTCTTCAAAAACCAAGCCATCAATACTATCCAATACCTTTCTTATATACCATTTCTTAAAAGACTTTATAAACGTCTTTTATTTTACAGCTTCCATGATTTTTTACCCAGGTATAAGTTTTTCAGCGTAAGCTAAGCCAATTTCAAAGTTATAAATTCTCCTTACATTATTTGCTGTTTGAAAATAAAATCAAATTAATCGTTTCAATTCAGAGTTTATATTTCGAATGCCACTGAGTCTCCCGGTTCAAAACGACGGTCTGTAGAGGGTAGGAGGGTCTGCCCATCTGACAGCAAAAAGATGCCGTTATGTTGGACAATTTATTTTGAAATTGCCCGTTTCATACGTCCTGTTGTAACATCGTGATTTGGCTTTATCATTCGTGTGCTTTACTTTTCTCGCATAAAATGGTTTATTAATCGACACATCCAAGGGTTGTTGACTTGTAAATCCTCCAGAAAGGACAGCTAATTCTGTATTCATTTCTATTATATTTTCTTGGTTGATTCTGTTTAATGCGTTATGAATTGATTCCACACTAACATCGCACACTTTTTAAACAACGTGTCTATACTTTCGGACCATAAGACGCATCCAATTTAAAGATATTTCTGAGTAAAAAGGTGCTTCTTCTGGTCCGAAAAATATGGACATGGCCCACATGGCCACCTTACATTCCATCGTATCGACTGACAATATATCGTTAAGGTCGCACCCCAATTTTAAGTCGATTTTTCTGTTTAAAAATGCGTATTATGGTCCGAAAAATACGGTACTTTTTTGTCCATTTGTGGGTAAAATAGACACACATACAGACATTTAGTTCACGTCTATTCGTGCTCGTTCGTTTATTCTCGTTACAGATTATATTCCTGTCACTCATCAGCTGAATTTACAGTGACTAAGTTACAAAGCTTACTAAATTAAAATATGCAAAATTTATGCTCGTTTAGAATAGATTTTGAGGAATAGAATTAGAAAATTTAATAGTGGAACGTTAGAAGTTAAATATAGAATAGAAAACAACTGTTAGAAAAGAGAAATTTTATTAAATAATTCATGAAGGTGGATAGATAGTAGTACATTTTAAATTTTGCATGTAAGTTAAAACACATATTTACAATTTCAACATATGACACCCAAACTTTTATTTTATGATAACATTGTTTGAGTACTACTGCTTAAACTTTGAACAACACGTTTTAGTTTTCTCGAAGTTACTGTATATATTAATAATTCCTAAACAAATAATAGACTTGAAGGGGAAAAAGTTACTAAAAAAGTTGAGGTTAGCTGCTGAATTTTTTAGAAGATATAATTTTTTACTAAGAGCTTTTTTAAAATTTCGTATACAATATCATTAATTTTTCAAAAGGTTGGATATTTCTAACCCGAACTACTGGAGCTGTTTTTGAAATATGTTACCTATAGGCAGTGTTGTAATAGATATATTTTTAAAAAATATCTAGATACAGATACAGATACCTAAGAAAAATTGTATCTAGATGCAGATACAGATACAGAATTATAAAAATATCTAGATACAGATACATGCCAAAAATGTTTGTATCTAGATACAGATAGATACTTAAAAAAAACACTGATGATACCATATTTTTTACCAAACAAACAGTGCATGTTAATCACTATTATACAGGCTGTAAAATATGACCGTGACGTCACAAAAAGCCCACTAAATTCAAGGTAAAACACTATTCTACGGAATAAATTTGTACTAAATAACGTATGTATTATGTTAGCCATATGTGCTAACGTATGAGCTGCGTAGCTATAAGACTAATGTTAGTCTTATAGATACGCAGCTATGTTCTTGTTAAGAGGATGTTCCTTTCAATCAAATTTTAGCCCTAATTGAAGTGGAATTCGTGTATTGCCACGATCATTTTTGGTCACTAATAAAAAATTACTGCTAAGAAATATGTGATTATTTTTTTCTCATACAAATTTAATTTATAAACAAAATTTCAGTTGGCATTCTCACGCTTACAAATTAAATTTATATGAACGTTTAATACTTTATTCAATTTTACGTCCTTTAGGAAACACACTTACTTATCTTACTGATTTCAATTAGAAACTGAACTTAATATCCACACTAGCATGGCCGGCCCTTGGGTGAGGCGGACTAGAGCCAGGCCTCAAGTGAAGAAATACCTCAAAAAAATTATCAAAGTGTATTTTCAATCACTGGATACTTTTGAATAGGGTGACCATTCGTCCCGCATTTTGCGGGACAGTCCCGCATTTTGACTCTGTGTCCCGCATTGTTACTTGCCCGCAAAATGTCCCGCATTTTGATATTTGTCCCGCAAAATGTCCCGCATTTTTAATTCTAACTAACTTTACATCAATTTAACTGTCAGTGCTCTACTTTTCCTATTTTGATATTAAAATGTGTATATTTACATTATACCATGAGTTTTGAAAGAAATTACATAAGGGTTGGCTATGGAAAATAAAAGTAATATCATCAGCAAGCTTTAGAATTAATTAACTGTCATGACTTTTGTTGTTGTCGTAAGTTTATATTGTTATATAAAGCCTGCAGTAGACATTATTTTATTTTTCCATAGCCAACCCTTATATTATTTCTTTTTGAGCTCGTGGTATATGTAGTTATCAGTGTAATTTATTTTTTTGTGATATTTTTTATTCAATTGTTAATTTTTTTGTCGCGGTAATTAAATTATACTAGCCACAATTGTTAAATCGTTTAATACATTTTTGTTATCTTTTGTACTCCTTTCTTCTCATGTACGCAGAGCCGTGTTTTGGCGCCCTTAGCAAATAAAAACAAGGTTCTCACCTCCCAAAATCCAAGTGACGAGCAAAAAAAAAAAAAAAGGTCCTCAACCTGGACCGTCCCGCATTGCCTTCTCAAGAAAATGGTCAGTCTACTTTTGAAGGGTTTTAATTTGTGTTGCCCAAGGCTTCGTAAAACCACGGTCCACTCGCAAACCACTTGTTTGGATATAATTTTTCATGTTTTTAGTAAATTGCTCATCAAAATAGCAACAATAGTTATTCAAGAACTTAGTTTTCGTTAATAATGATCCATTTTCCTTAAGTGTTGTACCTACTATTGTGGTACCTACATACCTACTATTTTTATAACCGTTCCAAAGCTACGAAAAACGAGTGAGAATTTCCATATAAATTTAATTTGTAAACGTCAGAATTTCAATTGTTTTCTGAATTTTGTTTATAGTAAAAATAAAATATTTAAAATGACAATTTATAATTAAACTATTATATCAGCACGGTATCATGGTATAAAAATAAAGTAACGACCAGAATATCTGAAATACAGATACAAGATACTTATATTTAAATATCTAGATACAGATACAGCTACATATTTCAAAAAATATCTAATTTTTATTTAGATTCTTGAAAAAGTATCTAGTTACTGTATCTAGATACTTGTAACTAGATACATTACAACACTGCCTATAGGGAAATCAATTTAAGATCGTAGCGCTGCGATGGTCAATTTTGAAACGTATGTAGAAGATGTTCAATGAAACTAAAATTGTAGGAATAAATATATTTTATAATATTTTGTGAACCTGTTTTATTATTTTATCAAAAAGTAAATATATACAAATGTTTATAAAGCCATAACACTGAAGCTGCGTAACAATAATACTGAACATCCTCTACCTACGTTTCAAAATTGACCACCACGGCGCTAAGATCTTAAATTTATTTCCCTTTTGTACGCGTAGTAATAAGCATTTGAAATCTATCCTAATTTTGTAACGTTCGATTTCTTGGAAATTATGGGGAATTCCCTTCAATTATAAAAACAATCCCCTATTTTTTTGTTTATTTCTAAAACTGTTTTTAACAAAATTTTCATTAAAACCAGTATGCATATTATCAAACATTAGATGTCAAGTATCTAGTCCCGACTGCGTATAATCAAAACTTACATTTGATAAATTTGGGCTTCATATATGCTTATCTTACCTAATATTAGATATTCAAGGAAACTTACCAGAGTTAAGCCGTTGAAATGAAGACAAGATCCAGGGATATTACGTCACGGTTACGTCACTTATTACGTCATTAATCAGTGATTCTCAACAAGGAAAATATTTTGAAGCATGGCTTTTGCACAAAACTACACTGCTATTTCACTTTTGCACATTTCAAATTTTAAATCGTCGAAGGAAGATTTTTTAATTATGTTTAAATAAAAATAAATAAAAATTATGCTGTATAAGATAATTTTTAATACTAAATTTCTGACTACAACTCTCTTTTGTAAATTTAATTTTTCATTTAATGATTCTAATCATTTTTTCTTTTATTATTAAATTTTCTTAGTAATAGATTTCGTAATTCATCCATTTCACAAACATCTCGCAAATCTCTCATAACCGAGGTGTGTAAATTAAGTAACTGTAACGCCTTCAGTACGAGTTTGAACTCGCTAGAGCAATTTTATTGTCCGTAGCGATTTTTTTAGTGAAACAGTTTTTTCTAATGCGTTCTAAAAATGAGTGACATTAAATTCGAACAACGGCGTGCTATCAGGTTTTGCTTCAGACTTGGGCACAGTGCAACGGAAACTTTTGCACTACTAACAATAATTCTGTATTATGAACATCAATTTTTAGTAACGCTTAAAATACTTGTCTAGTAACAAAAACAATCTCAAATATAAAAAAACATTAACAAATTAAAACGAACACAAACAAATAACAATGTATCTTTGTATTCACTCATCCGTCTTCTCCATTTATTTTGCCAACTCTGAATTGTAAAATATAATTTTTATTTAATAGTATAAATTTCTTGACAATGTTTTAATATTTTCATGAATATGCTAATTCAAAATTATAACTTAAACTTATTATTAAATTAAAAACTCTTTCCAAGGTAATAAGAATCCATTTAGGAAGAATTGAAACAAAATTTCCAAAGTTATATTTAAATAAATAATTATATACGTGATAACTGAAGAAATTTTCCTAATATATTAACAAACATTACTATAATTGCGAGTATATTATACAGGATGTATAAGAACAGGCGCGCACCCATAATTTTGTTTTGGTGGGGGGTCAGAAGCCAAAATATTTAATTAGGGGAGTTTAGAAGCCTAAATGTTTTTTTAGAGAGGCTTACGTTCAATTACAAAACAAAACTGTCTCTTAAAAACTTGTTTTTTGAGTACTTGAGAGGGGGGGGGGGAGTCTGTAAGACAATCTCAGTAAAAGGTTGATTACTGAGAGCATACATATAATTCAGAACCCTAAATTAGTTAACCTTAAAACCGACTGTGATAATATAAGCACCATCTATTGTAATATATTAAAAAAATTCTAAATCTAACATATTTCACCTAATAATCAAATTCTAATTTATTAATAGATAGCGTTACTTACTTGTTTCAACTACAGTGACTGTATAAAGACAGTGTGGCCATACGATGGTCTCATTTTCTATTGGTCGAGCTGAAGTCCGCCATGTTTCTACCAAATTTGTTACAGATTATATATGGTTTACATGTGTTTAGCTTGTGTTTCAACAGATTTAAGTGATATTTTCAAATAATATACGTATATTTAGACGTTTAATAGTGAATATTGTTGTGTTTGTGATGAGTAATGAGTAATGTAGATAATGTAAACTGTGCACATATTTTAAATTGTCACAAATTAAAATTAAAAATAATGAAACGTTTTGTTATGTTTAGGTTTAAAATTGAAGGAAAAAAAAAGGCTAAATGAACATAAAAAAACATTATGCCAGTAAATCAATGGATGGCTTCACAATTATAAGAAGTATTTACTTTCATTAATTTTAATGTTATTCCATACTGATTTCATTTTATTTTTCACCTGACCATAATTTTAGTTGAATAAATTCATAATTGATAATATATACATCAGTTTTCTTTATTAATATATCATTTATACCATGAGTTCAAAAAGAAATTGCATAAGGGTTGGCTATGGAAAATAAAAGTAATGTCAACAGAAAGCTTTAGAATTAATTTACTGTCTGAATTAATTAAATCACTCTTGTTGTCATAAGTTATTTATTGTTACATAAAGCTTGTAGTATACATTATTTTATTTTTCCATAGCCAACTCTTATGTAATTTCTTTTTGAAGTCAGGGTATATAACATGTTCTGCTTATTCTTTTTTAATATGAAAATATCCTATTTTTTTTTTTATATATAAACATGCGTTTTTCAATACTATTTCGAGATATTTTAAAAAGACACATTTGTGCAAAAAAGAAATTGTGTAACACAACAAACACAGGAAATACGACGGGATGTATAATTCACCCCGTTTGTAGATTCACACCTTCAGGGGTTGATTAGGCAAAATCCTGAAATAAGTTTTTCGGCATTTGTATGAGTAATCTTTGTAAGCAAAAACCAAGTCGGTATCTTATTGGTCCTAAGAGATATTAAGGAATCCTTGAAATCACATGTCACCCTTTTTCCCCCTTTGGGGCTGAAATTTATAAAACTGTCATTTCGAAATATTTTAAAAATACACCTATGTGCCAAAAAGTAATGTTACATCTCAACAATCACAGGAAATACGACGGGATGTATAATTCACCCCAATTGTAGATTCGCCCCTTTAGGGGTTGATAAGAACAAAATCCTGAAATTAGTTTTTCGGTATTTGTATGGGTAATTTTTGTAAGCAAAAAGCAAGTCGATATCTTATTAGTCCTAAGAGATATTAAAGAATCCTTGAAATCACATATTACCCCTTTTCACCCTTTAGGGGTGAAATTTTAAAAAACTGTCAAAACCATTTCGAGATATTATAAAAAGACACCTATGTGCCAAAAAGAAACCTTAGAACTCAACAAACACAGGAAATACGACGGGATGTAAAATTCACCCCGATTGTAGATTCACCCCTTTAGGGGTTGATTAGGGCAAAATCCTGAAATAAGTTTTTCGGCATTTGTATGGGTAATCTTCGTAAGCAAAAACTAAGTTGATATCTTATTGGTCCTAAGAAATATTAAGGAATCCTTGAAATCACATGTCACCCCTTTTCACCCTTTGGGGCTGAAATTTAAAAAAACTGTCAAAACCATTTCGAAATATTTTAAAAATACACCTACGTGCCAAACAGTAATGTCACATCTCAACAATCACAGGAAATACGGCGGGGTGTATAATTCGCACCAATTGTAGATTCACCCCTTTAGGGGTTGATAAGGACAAAATGCTGGAATTAGTTTTTCGGTTTTGTATGGGTATTTTTTGTAAGCAAAAAGCAAGTGGATATCTTATTGGTCCTAAGAGATATTAAAGAATCCTTGAAATCACATATTACCCCTTTTCACCCTTTAGGGGTGAAATTTTAAAAAACTGTCAAAACCATTTCGAGATATTATAAAAAGACACCTATGTGCCAAAAAGAAACCTTATAACTCAACAAACACAGGAAATACGACGGGATGTAAAATTCACCCCGATTGTAGATTCACCCCTTTAGGGGTTGATTAGGACAAAATCCTGAAATAAGTTTTTCGGCATATGTATGTGTAATCTTTGTAAGCAAAAACTAAGTCGATATCCCATCGACCCGAAGAGATATTAAAGAATCCGTGGCCGACCGGCGTAGCGTAGTGGTAACACATGTGCTCTGCGTTGCGAAGGTCTCGGGTTCGAATCCCGTTCAGGCATGGAAATTTTCTCGAATAAAAACTGTCCTGGCTAATTGCCACAGTAGCAAAGGCCATTAAATTAATATACTTTATACAGTCACTGTAGTTTCAACCATCTCAAACCCTTTTTCAAATTCATACGTGGCTTATTCATATGCTTATCTCTGAGTTCAATAACCGGACAATATGATGTGTTCTTTATTAATTTTAAAATTGTTATTTTATATCGTGACTATTAACTAAGGTAATGTAAATTTAACATTGTTTTTTATTCTTTAACTCATATTTGATATGTTTTTATTATTTAATAATTATTTTATGTTATATTTTAAATTCCGACAATTTTATAATGCTTATTTTAACTACTTGACTTGTTAAATTTGAACACTATCATAATTTTATACATGTAAACTTACCAATTTAATAATTCTATATTTCTATATATCTTTGTAGCTCTGATGAAGATTTAAATTAAAATCGAAACGTTAGCGAAGTTAATAAATTTGTTTTTATTTTCTGACTGGTCCGAATCCCATTACCTTCAACTGTAATATTTTTATTTACTATTTTTTTATTATGCTCCGAGCTACAAACAAATAAAAACGAATAGGTGTACTCAGAAATTTATGCTATTTTTTATCTAATACAGCCTTTATGTTAAATGTATTTCTGTTCTATATTCTATGCTTTCTGTATTCTGCAATTCTAAAATTCTATTTTATTAAGCAGAAAAGATTTATCAAAAAATTTCTATTTTAGGTAATTTTTTAAGTGATTCCCTGGGTAATATGCGTGATTCTATATCATTAGGTTTGACCTTTTCGGAGTGTGTTGTTTTTAACGGCATCTGAAGCATCATATACCGATATTACGTGATTTAGTCGAATTTTGTGAATATTTATAAAACATGTTTTCAGTTTTATCTTGTCCCTCGCCATCTTTAAGTTTTTTTAAAATATTTTTAGGGGTTTGTAGGTGTGACCAATAATCCCTTATACCAAGGGCCGGAAACGGGCGGCTCCAGAGCCGCATGAGGCTCTTATACCCTTTTCACACTAGAACTTTAAGATCGGATGTTAAAGTGAATGTGTCTTTAAACGCTAATGTGAAACCGTATGGCCTCGTCTAAATACAAGCGATGTTTAAGACAGAGATCTGCGTCTTAAACATCGTCCGCATTGCCAACATTTCTATTATAAAAAAATACTCTTTGAATTTGTGCTGTCAACATTTTATATTATCATAAACAAGAATACTGTATTATATCGACGTTATAAGAAGTTTATACTTATTGTTATAATAAAATTATTTATTTTAATAATGTGTTTAATAAAATACAGAGCTACAATAATTGAGATAAAATGTATCGACTTACATGTTAATACAGGTGTAATATATTCTTTATTGTAGTGCCTTTATTGTAGAATGAAATGAAATATCCTTAATTGTTTATAATAATTCAAAATGTGCGTCTGCGCAGACAGTTCAAAACTGGTAATTTCATGACGGTAACTTAAGGACAAAATTACTGTAGCTGATGACAGCACCAGAGATTTAAACATCAAGTGTGAAAGCATACCGATCTTAAACATCGGTGAACTTTAAGTTCACTCGTCTTAAAGATCTAGTGTGAAAAGGGTATTAGCTCGAAAAATAGAGGCTCTTGATAAAGATTAAATTTATTACACTTTATTACACGTTTTTGTAATTTCATTAAATTTTTATTAATAACGTAGCAAAGAAAAAAATACGTGCTCATGGAAAAAAATATATTTTTTTAAATTTCTGTGTATCTGAAAGCCCTTAGTACTTGGATTAACGATCAAAATTTAATTTTTGCAAAATAAATTATTTTAAAGCGTTTATTTGTCAAAATTGTGCAAAAAAAAATTTGTCCCACACCCTGTAGCCCAGATGGTTTAAACTAAAAATCTGAAAAAATTCTAAGTAATGTACATTTGTGTGAACCGGAATAGTACAACAGGAATTTTTGATTAGATTATGTTTGCGGAAAATAACGCATTTTTTGTGTGTTTTGGTTGATGATGTAAATATTT
Source organism: Liopterus haemorrhoidalis (assembly GCA_963971575.1). Classification (NCBI taxonomy): domain Eukaryota; kingdom Metazoa; phylum Arthropoda; class Insecta; order Coleoptera; family Dytiscidae; genus Liopterus; species Liopterus haemorrhoidalis. The sequence goes on from OZ020619.1 coordinate 44,499,484, forward strand.
AATATGTTATGTAACACACTATACTAATACACTTTCATGGTGTAATGGTTAGCATTCTCGTTTTCTAAATTGAAAACTAGGGTTCAATTTTATTTTTTCTATTTTTTTTTTGTATTTTTAGTTTAAATTATTTTTTCAAAATTCTAGTTATATTTTGGCATTTAATTTTTTAAAGCGTTAATTTAATAACTAGTGGCAATTGTTGAAATTATAATTTAATTCTATGTTTCAATGTATATGAAATCAGAGGGACGGAGCTTATGACTTAAAACAACCAATGGAAGCCATAGGCGCAATTTTCAAAATCTTAATGAACTTTGCTATATAAAAAAAAATACTGCACATATTTAACCTAAATAATGGTATTAGGCACTCGAATTAAAATTAACAAAAAAATATTTTAACATAAAATTAGTTTTGGCATCCCAAATAATCATCATTCACTTAATAAATACCTGCGAAACCCTGAAATGTATGAAAATTCACACTTCACTTCAATTTTTTATAATATTATTTGTTAATCGACCCTGTTGCGTAAACCATACTTAGACGTTACACATCTACATCCCTACTTGTATTTAAGCCCTCAACCCAGAGCCGCAGTTAGGGGGGGGACGGTCCCTAGCGCACTAAGGAAAAGGGCGCGGACGGGCTTGCTAAGGGGCACGCTATTTGAGCGGTGTAGACCTTTTTGTTGCTCGTCACTTGGATTTTAGGAGGTGAGGACCTTTTTTTTTGCTCATCACGTAAATTTTGAGAGGTAAGAACCTTGTTTTTATTTACCAAGGGCGCCAAATCACGGCTCTGCCCCTAGCGCAAGTTTTCATTACTACGGCACTGCCTCAACCATCTCTCTATTGGGCTCAACAGCGCTATGAAGTGACGCCAAGCGGACTATAACTGAACTAAGCGAAACGAGTAATAGTTTATTGTTTACATCTGGTTTACATGTGTTTTCTCGTGTAGTTTGTATTACTTTTAAAAGTTAGTGTTGCAGTTTGTTTGTTATATTAACTTTTGATAGCAATTATTATTCTTTTTTATATTACTTTATGTTATAATGAGTTATTATAACACAAATTGGTGTGTGTTTGACTGTCACTCTAGAAAAGGAAGTAACAAAAATATTTACTTCCACTATTTTCCAAATGAGAAACAATTTGTGAACTGTTAATAAATTTGGTGCTGTGGAAGTGATAATAACAAACTAGTATTTATTAAACAAATTAAATAAAAAACAAACACTAAATTATAAAAATCCTTCTCGAACATAATTAAATATCTACCCGGGTAATTTTAATGCAGAATTAGGGCAAGCGGTCTCAAATTCTGTACGCAGCTTTTCTAATACATTTTCACTGAACTTTCAGTGCCTGCTTTTGTTTTTAATCAATTTATTTAGGCAAGGAGTTTCTAACAGAGGTTTCGGTTCATACTGTTGTAAGACAGGTTTCTTAAAAGTAGACCACAGGCATTTTAAATCTGTGCTGGTTAATATTTCCATACTCAATATATTGTTTCTGGAACAAAAAGTAAAACCAACAGAAACCACACAAAAAAAAGATAAATCAAATATTTCACAATCAATCAATGCCCTGATCTTGGCTTCTTTCATTTTGGTTTGTTAACCACCTGGCACAAAATAATAGGATAGCTGAAATGTGTTTGCATGTAGTTCCTGCTTTACATGTGCAGGACATATTTAAAACTTCAACATCATTACTAAATTTTAATTTCCCAGTGACTTCGTGAGGTGGTGTTCTCAAACTGCTTGTTTGTAAACATAACCCACATATGTCGACATGCTCATCATTTTTGTCCAAAATTCCGCACAACATAAGATTTCCGGCGTTTAACAACTCTTCTCCTTCAACTACACACCTAGAAGAAGGTGTTGCACTTAAAAAATTAAAATAATTTAATAAAGATAGCTGTTTATTATCCATTGCAAATCGATGATTTAACATGTAAACAAATATGGACAACTTTCACATTACTCGTTTCAATCAGCTGTTCACAGCGCTCGTAGCGCCGCCATCGGGCATTGTTGTACCCAATAGGGAGCCGTTACTGTGTAGTCCAGCCTATATTTTTTTTCAAATATCTTTTCTGCTTAATTATTAAATGTTAAATATTTTCTGTTCACAAAAAATTAGTGCAGGAACGGACTGGCCTAAAAACCACTCTAAAATAAAAACACGTGTGTTTTTTAGTTGTAGAATCATCCTCACATGGTCATATTTTGTCATATATCACTTGTTTTGAAGTGTTTCATTTTTAATATGAAATTAGTTTAAAATGATTAATTTATCTAAGATGACTATGTATTCTGTTATTCCAGGCTCGCAGTGGTAGCGCTAGTAGCTATAGGAGTCTAAGTCAGGTAATTTTCAAAAAAAAAATGTAGAATACAAGAGAGTTTTTAAAAATGTTTGAAAAGAATTTTGATTACTACATTCATACATACGATTAGATGCATGTTTTAGGAATTTTTTTAATACTATTTAAAAAAATAGAATTTAGAAGGTGGGTAGTCTATCTGATAAAGTAAAAAAATTAAATTCTGTTGTGCATAGTACCACACAGTTTTCGAACGTTAACTTTTAGACGGTATACTTATTTAACAAAAAATAAAATTGTTTAACAGAAAAAATTTTAAAATGATTTCTGAAAGTAGTAAAAAATATATAACAAATATCAGCTGTGGCCACCACAGGACCGACCGCCATCACAAAGTACTTGTTTAATTTATGCTGCTTTATCAAAAAAACTAAAATATTGTCATCTGACACTACCGATAGAGGCGCCACTGCATTGTAAATCATGGCTGACGCAGATAGGATATTTTTAACAGGTTCAATGGTATCTACATGTGATATTTATTGAAATTAATTTATTATTCAATATGAGGGTTGAGTTAAATGAAATTTTCCGTTTTCTCAGTGCCCAAGTAACCTCTAGGGTTATAATTGAAGGTAATAAGGCTTTTTTGCTACGTTTCGGAACACGATGAAAACTTAGGTCTCTATCACGAAATACTTTTGCATTGCAAAGATAAACGCAACAATTCACGTTACATTTAATTTTTTCTTGCAATTTTAAAGACATTTTTTAAAAATTCGCTATGAAAACAACAGTAAACAAACTCGACTATCCTCCACCTGTCAGTTTCTCAAAATCTCACTAGAGGCGCTTCAGTTATTGTCAGTTGACAATAATACGCCAATGGGTGCGAGCTATGACGTCAAAAACAAATTTGAAGCGAGGTTCCGAAATGTAACGAATAATTCCGAAGCTTACCGAAGTGTATATTGACATATAACGCGTGATAATAATAGTTGTTAATTGATGTTTACACAAAAATAATATAAATTAAAATTATTAGTAGCAGAAAAATAATTATTTTAAAAAATATTTGGTTTTGATGAAAGTATGTAAGAAAAATGTAACTTTCTTTTGTTTCTAATTATTTTTCCAGTGCTTTATTATTTTTTTATTTCTACGATTAATGTTTTAAGTTATCTAACGTTTTAAATTTTCAAAAATGTAAATATAATGTAGTGAGTAAAACACGCTTTGGTCAAAATGAATAATTTTTACCAAAAATTACCGGCCGAATTTAGTCATTCATATCAGCGCCACTAGGTGACAACTTATTTGTGTAAATTTAAAATTGGTTCGAAATATTTAAAATATTTTGGTAAAAATTACAAATTGATACATTCAATAGTTTGCACCTTTGAAATTGTATGTCATGTTGGTATTAAAACATGGTAAAAAAATTCACTTTCTTAAAATGTCATTCCATTTGACATGTCATAAAGATAAATGATATCTTAGTTATAATGATCATAACCAACAAATCTGTAGATTTTACTGTGTAAGGAATATTTTGAAATAACAAATTTACATTTAAAAGTCAGTACTACACAAAAGTAACCAAAATAACCAGATCTGGTTTGACCTTACAAATGTGAACGCAATATATTAAAGCGGACAAACAATTAAATTTTACTGTGTAATAGTTTCTCACAATTTATTTCAAACTGATTTGAGATATAGTGCAAGTACGCTTTTCTCCGTGTGTGTATTTTTCCGTGTGCGCTTTTTTCTGTGTGTGTATTTTTTAATGAGCGTTTTTTTCCGTGTGCGTATAAATTCGTGTGCGTATTTTTATATTATATAAGAAATTGGAAAAATTATTTTAATAAATATATTTTAAATTTCACGTCTCAAATCATTTTTAGTTTTAAGATTATAAATGTAATGCACTGAGTGAAAATGAATCGTTTTCCCACATTAAAAAGTTAATGAATAAATAATTCGGAATAATATTCATTATTTGTCCAGTTTTTAATAATGGGCGAAGAGTTGATTCAATTTGAATTGGATGAAGTAAGGCGTATGGCTAGAGCAAGAAGTCTGAGGTGTCGAGCAAGTTCCACATTAAGGTAATGATGTGTTTGCCAACACAGTTGGCAACGTGTACTAGTCTTTTAATAATCAACTGAAACGCCTAGAAACACGTAGGCAGTCTTAAAAAATAAACAAGTATGACAAACATAGAACTAGATAGGCAGAAGGAGACAGACAAACAAGAAAACCGATAGACAGACAAAATAATTAATTTTCTAGGCAAGATCGTCATAAATTCAAATGAAACTAGTAGAAACGAAGTGCCAAGACGAGAAAATATAAACAGATTTTAACTTAAACATACACAGCTGAATGAAAACGGTTGTTAAAATTTTGTAAAATTTAACGATAACTATTATAATAACTCTTTCATATAACCATAAAAGCATTTAAAGGCTTGCCAACTAATCTTTAGTTCATAACCAGAAAGTGTTGCCAATTATATTGAAGAAAAAGTTAGTGGTGAAATATCAAAGGTCACAAGTTTATCGAGTTAGTATGCTATTCAGAATATTTCTCAAAAATAATTCCAAGAGATACAAGACAATATTTTTCAAATTTAATTATTTTAATTATAACACAATTTGTGTAAGGGTTGTTCACAATATCTGGGACATTTCAGGAATCTCTTATTAAAGATTACACGGTAAGGGCTTGTTCCATAAGTCACGCTTTCATTTTAGATTAAAACAAGAGATAGCAGAATCATCTTCAGGTATTTAAGATAAAAAATTTTACGCCGTTTTTGCTATAAAAAGATCGGCAATCATCGATATCGGGTTATAACGAAATTTTAGTTTTTTTGGAGATAAAATAATTTTAAAAGAAATACAAAAGGCTACGAAATCCATAAACATTTTCAGAAGTCTATAAAAGTAATATAAATTTTTTAAATCGTATTAAAAAATATAAACAAGTGGTGTTTGTAAAAAATATAATAGTAATATAATAGTTATTAGACACATAATATATTTATGAAGCTAATAAATTTATTGCTGATTTCCAACTTACAAAATCCTTCTAATAGTTTATTAGCAACATAATTTTTTGTTTTTGTATTGGTATTTCTTATGAAGATAGTAACACGGTGCAAGAGGGATAGAGCTATACGTAAATTTGTAGAGCTAAAGTGAGATGAAATTTTGACACTGAATATTTTGACATTAAATATTTTGACAGTAAATAGTTTGACTTTACATTCAATGACATTACGTATATTTTTTTTGTTACTGTTAAAATGACAATTAAACGGCGTTCAACAAATTTTATCACAGAAAAAGAGGACAATATAGATAGAAGAGGAGTTAATAAAAATAGCATTTTATAATATAAAAGTGACTGAAAATAAGAACACAGCCATATTTTGCTTTATTTTACATTCCTTAAACAATATGAATTAAACTTATCAGCAATTTTCAGCCACACATCTTATTATTGCCAATAATTGCGTCTGTCTTCTTATTTTCTATCATATTTATATATATATAATAATGCTTAAAGTATTGTTTGTAATGTGTTGTAATCGTAATTGAAATAAATACATATATAAAAATAAAAGACAATGTTTATTTAAAAATATATATTTATATATTGTTCTTTATATATCAAATTTACAATAAATGCCCAAAATATTCTAAAAACGGTTGTCCATAATTTATAAATCCATCCAAACAGATCGTCGATTTCGTCAAAATACTAAACTGTATAATAAACTAAAATGTATATAAAACACTAAAATCACCATTACAGAAATGTTTAAAAACTACACATTCGTATATTCTTTTAAAATTATACTGTTTTTCAATTAAAATTGAAATATTAACACATTTTGCGAACTTGTTTTTGGTTATATGTCACTTTATTAAGCACTTCATGTTGCCTATAAGTTATTACACAAATAAGCCTATTTATTCGCAACCAAATAACTATTTCGGGATGGAACTCTCGGAAAAAAGAAATTGCTATATATAAATAATGCTGCTAATAAACTTATTGGTTATCAAATCTTAGTTGATGAGCGTACACTTCGTAATTAAGTACACTTATAAGTGTCTAGATGAGAATAAAAAAAAAAAAAAAATCGATTAAATCGATTTAAAAATATTTATTGGCTTGCCTAAGAGTTGTAGTTTGATTGCAGATACTTCTAGTCTGTAAGAATTAAGGCGCAAAATCTAAAAAACAGAATGCAAACTTTGTCCAAGATTTATATTTGGACGCAGAAGAACTAATAGTTCAATATTTCTCAAATTAAAGCACGCTGCCATCCATCCAACTTATGGCTACTGTCAGAGTTGCCTTACTTGGAAGAACACTGCAGTGAATGCAGTATTATTTTATATATTTATGATCAAAATATTTAATTTTATGAAACGTATCTAAAAATAAATATTTCTTTTAATATATTTTCAATGAATTTTCAATAACAATGAAATTAATCGTATTGTATGAATGTAGTTCACAATTGTTTGATGATAGAATTAGATAGTGCGTTTTTGACACAAGTTTTTAAAAAATTGCGCAGAATGTTCCTGCATTTATAGTGAACAATTTTCTTATTTGCATGATTTAATGCAAAGGCATGTGTTTTAGACAGAGTTTTAGAGTATTCTAGGTTTTAGACACGAATTAGAACAGGGTTAGATAATTTAGTAACACTGGCGTACTCAGATTATACGAGATAGCTTCAGAAAATTGCCTAATATCCTTAAAACATTCCTCTTTCAACTTTGTTTTATTCCAAAAAACGTTTCTTCGCTTTAACACACCATGGGTAACACATAATTGTTCAAAAAATTCATCTTATATTCTCCATTTACTGCAGATTGCACCATGAGAGACTCCATTTCATGACGTCACACGTGTTACCAACTTATAACACCAAAATAGCGCGAATACAAATTCAAATAACACCGATAACCACTTTTCTAAGCTAACAAACCGCCATGTTATGACGTCATGCTTGTTACCAACCTATAAGACCAAAATAGCACCAGTAAAAATACAAACAGCCACCAAATTCAATTTTTAGAAGCTGTCTCGTAAAATCAAAAATTATTTGTTGGCAAAGATGGTTTGGCAAATAATATAAACACTGTTTGTTATGAGCAAAATGACGAATAATACCATACTTGTTTTGATAAGAGCGCCGCCGTCGATAATGTCACTTCTCAATACGTTACTAGACCTGATGACTTTTGTGGTGTAAACGCAAGATTATTAAAGTAAAGGTTGTCTCGTAACTTCTGACCAATCACAGCGTGAGAGGGAATACGTCACATGTATGCGTAGTTCAAACTAGCATACAAAATTAATATAGATGTTGTATGTTTTTAAATATTTTTATTGACAATATTCACAAAAGATATTTATTTCAAGACAGTTCTAATGAATAAATTATAAATAAAAACCTAAGGAAATTTTATACTTATTTATATAAAATTTAAGGTGATGGGTATTTATATAATAGTTAATAAATAACGATAAAATCGAATACAAATATAATTTTAGGAATATTTAAATAAAAATAGAAATAGAAATTGCTATAATAATATAGTAATTAATAAAATTGGAGGTTATATCTGTTTTTAAAAACGCCTGGACGTATTTTAACGAAATTTGGTACAATAGAGTAGAACCAGGATCAAATATAGGCATGGTATCCCAAAATTTTCTTTCTTAGGGGGTGTTTCTGGGTTAAAACTGGTACTAAAAAACTTAAAATATTTCATTAAAAACAAAACTATCTTAACAGAAAAAATTATACAATAAAAATTGTTTATAAGAAAACAAATCTTATATGTTCTATGCATTTTTTCAATTTGATGAATATCAGGGTAGTTACGATGGGGGGGGGGCAGTTACTCACACCCTAAAACTAAAATATTGAAATATTTTACATTACAATAATGAATGTAAGAAAATTTGTTTAGAACGAAGAAACATTCCTTTCAAAGAAAAAAATACATTATGGACCGGTTTCTGAAAGCGTAGTTAACTATAACCAAATATTTAAAGAATGGTTGCTATGGTTACTTATGGGATTGTTATATTGTAACCGAGTTTAACCAAATGGTTAAACTCGGGTAACCATTCAGAAACCGGCCCTAAAACAAGTAGAAAATCAAAAAAATAAACGATATTTTGATATTTATAGCAAAAAATCAAACTTCACGTGTATATGGCATATACGATTAACAGACTGACGTCCCGTTAGCATACAGATGACGCGTAAGCTTCGCTATTTACCCCCACCAGTACAAGTTCCGAGACAACCTTTACTTTAATAATCTTGCTGTAAATGGACTTTGAAATATGTAAACCAATACTATGATAAAATCATAAATGTATTGTAAATATACAACATAAAAAAATTAAGTTTCCCTCTTACGTATTACAAAATGATATTTACCAAAAATTACATGGATTGTCCTTGCCAACAAATTAAAAAAATCGCCAAATACAAATTAGGAATAGGTATAAACATTAAGTATACTCAGGTTGCAATAAATTGAAACTATATCTAATTATCATTTTAGAACAACCTGTATATATTACACATTTAAGTTCTGCTATAAATCTAAAAATAATGATAAATTATTAATTTTGAATTTCCTGACAATTTCACGACATGTTATAAAAATATATTTCATAAATTAAAAATATTTTATTGCATATTTTAGGTTGTCAAATAATTTTTTTTATGTATAGCAAAAGTTAGAAGGTAAGGTCTTATTCTATCTCTTTCTATTTCTTCTATCGCTTTTCTGGGTGTGCCAGTTTTATTTAGCTCTGCATGTTTTCTTTTTACAAATGTTCAGTTTTCCTCAAACAGTGGTGTAACTTGGAAGATTAAAAAGTAGAAACTAAAATTAAAATAAAGGTATCTTATTTGGTGTGGTCGAAATAAATATAACCTTTTTTCTCTCCTAAGTACGCTACTGTTCTTCAAAGATTATTTACTAATTCTTCATTTCATCTTCTAAACAATACATTCTTTTTAATGTCTATAATTTTTACCGACCGCCAACATATATAAGGGAGGTATTGTGATCATACCGATTTTGACATTTCGAGATTTCGATGGATCTCCATGAATTGAGGTCCCTACATAACGTTTTGACTATTTTTAGCATGATGTCTGTCGGTCTGTCAATTATTATATAAAAAATAGACATTATTTTATTTTTCCACAGCCAACCCTTATGTAATTTCTTTTTGAACTCATGGTATATGTTGGCGGTCGGTAAAAAATTTTATGCCAGAGCATGCCAGACGCAACACCTAGGCATTATGGCATATGAAAGAAAATAATAATATAAAAATTTTCTCATGCTATAATTTTTGAAAAAGTAGATCGCAGATGAATTTGTTCTGGCAAAGTGGTCTTAAAGAAAAAATCAGTTGACTCCCCTGCTGTAAGCTTTATAGTACCTCATTTCTAAAGAAAAAAATATAATTTTTGACATCCAGGTCCGATTTCTGAGAGCTTAGCAGAGTTTAACCATTTGGTTAAACTCGGTTCCAATATAACGATCCCATAAGTAACCATAGCAACTATTTTCTGACTCTTTGGTTATAGATCAATTCTGTAAAAAGTTACTATAATAGTTACCGTGTAGTAACGTTACTACAAGATAACTTTTATAGTGACTTTCATACTAACTTTAACATTTTTCGTATTCTATAATATCCAACTGTAGTGACGTCGCTAGGAAAGTTATATCTTAGTGACAGTTACTGAGAAAAGAATGAAGTTAGTTACAGAGCGCAACACGCATGCGCATTGGTGGTATACAGATGACAATTGAGGTTAAAAATGTCAAAATATTGTATTACTTACATTATTTTATTGTTATATAAATATATTATGGTATATACATTTATGAAATATGAAAAAAAAAACAAAATGAGTGAAGAAATTTAAAAAAAGAACGGAATGCAAAGACAAATTCTCGACAATAGAACCAGTGGCGCAGGCGGGTGGGATTTGAGGGTTAGAACCTCCCATGAAGCTGGATTTTTATTACTTCGATGCATTTTCCTTGTATTGTCATTACTTCCATACGTCTCATTTTATAACCCTCTCCCCTCATTAAACTATTTTTGCGTCACTGAATAAAACTTTTGTTAATCTTTTTAAAAAAAAAACATTTTTTTTTTATAATTTTAAAAAAGACTAGAGAAAAGAAAAAATGAGGAATTGGAAAAGACTTTTTGATCTTTATTATATTTCATCTCCTGCAATATAAACATTTACCTACACTCATACTCTTTACTAATCTTCTTCATTTTCTATTATATCAAAAAAATTACACTTAAAATCAAACGTCCGCCTTTTTTATCTTCATAAGAACTAAGTTATTACTTATAAACACCAGCATTTGGTAGTTACTATAATAGGAACTTTTATAGTAACATGTTACTAAATATTGTAATAACTTTTGTCTTACGGAATACGAAATACCCCAAAGTTACTATGATAGTAACTGACCTTGCTCATAGTGACAAATTTAGTTACTATGATCATAGTAACTGAGTTACAGAATTGGTCTGTTTGTCAACAAAACTTTCAGAAACCGGCCCCCAGTTGTCCAAAAAAAAAATAGTTTAGATGGTAGAAAATTCTTGTAGTTTTTGCAAAGTAAATCTTACTAAAAAAATCTATGGCAAATGTCATAGTACAGTTTCATATCAAATCCTTTTAGATATCCTGTGGTATTTTCCTGATACAGGATACTACAAAAAGGAGTGAATAGTTCAGGAGATTGCTTAGAAAGCAATTCTGAAAAGGAAATAATGTACGTCAGTTCTTAGAGACTTTTTTTATAAAGGAGTCCGACAAACCGACAAAAGTTTTGCATTCGTTTTTAATAGTGTAGGCTATTACCATTAGAATGAAGTAGAATACAGAGTGGACGAAAGGAAATCGAATGATTTTAATACAATATGATCGAAAAAGAGTCTAGATAACCATGGAATTTGTTTATTTTTAAATTAATGGTGCAATAGGGGATAGGCATGATTTTTTAAAATTGTTTTATTATATTCCTCTTGTTGCATATAAACATAAAAAACAGTTTTGCATTTTTTTTTTATTTTGAAGGCTTAAAAAAATCATAAATGTATGTAGCGCGCGAAAACGACGTGTGACGTCATACCCCTTCTAAGTGACGCAGTACACTACTAGCCTACCCAGTGTACTGCCTACAGCCTACCACTGGGTAGGCTGTTCACTGGTACAGCGTGCAGCCTACACAGTCGTGAACTTATTTGCTTGTATAACTTTTATAGGTTATGTAAAGTTAGAGTGATTTTAATTAAAATAAAGTTTAATTCTATAAAAACTATTTATACATTTTTACCGAATTAATTTTATATTAAAATATATAAAATATTGAAGATCCAGGTCCCAGTACTTCGAAACATAGTCGAAAATATTGTTTAATACCGATGTGCACAAATAGTTCAAATAGAAATCCAAAAAACAATTTAGATCATTACCTGATGGCGTAAAACCACAGAAAAGGCGAAATTTGTGGCTGGAAGCTATGAGGCGAAATAAAACCGATATTTCAGAAAAAAGTAAACTTTATGTTTGTATATGTTTTTTCATATATTCCATGAGCATAAATGCATCAATGTTGGGTAAATTATCACTCTGAGCCCTAACAAAATCTTTATCTGCCATTTTAATAATAAATGCGTGAAAAATTGTTTAAAAACAAATACAAAACTCTCGAACAATACAATATACACACGTAAAGATTATGTTGTAACTGTATCTGTGACGTCAAACCCCAGTCGTTTGACGTCATACTCAGTCGTATTTACCCGGCAACCTTCGCGCCGTGGTCGGTTTATTTCAAATTTACAATATTTTAATAAAAAAATTTGGTTATAATATTAATTAAAATGTGATTTTAGTTTTGTTAGGTGACATAACTAACATTAATATATCAAAAAAATTTAGTTTTAAGGAAATATAAATTTTATGCGAATCCCTAATTGCCAACTTAACATATTAAAAATAAAATTCAAGGCAAACTAGACGCATTTTTTTCGATCATATTGTAGAATCTAACCCAAACGCACAAAATAAATGAAATATTTTTAATTGTTTTAAAGCATTTTGAATTTCAGCCGAAGTATCCAAAAAATTTTAGTTCAAATTTTTAATTAATAAAAATTTTCTAGGCTCGTAATAAACCAGCAGATGGGTCTCATGTAAATCCAAAACTTCAATCCGGCCAAAAAACACCAACATTAGGTCAAAAAGGGTCAAACCAGAAGGTAAATGTCAAACCAGGACAGAAACCAACTGCACAAAAAGGACAACCAAAAACGCAGGCACCAGCCAAAGCAGCGGCAGCAGCAGCCGCAGCAGCCCAAAAACCAAGAAAATCCAAAAAAGGACACAAACACCAACAGCACGATCTTATTGTCACTATTGACTTGGTAAGTAAATTTATACATAAGTCTATTTTCGTTAAAATTATAGTTACACAATTAGTAATCAAATCTAGACAACAGAACAGTATCACTACCCAAGGCATTCAATCGAAAAATTGTATAAAATAGAAAGATTTGTTTTCTTATTATAAACAATTTTTGTTATACAGTAATACCCCGCTACTCGACGTTAATTCGTTCTGAAAAAGCGTCGAGTAGCGATTACATCGAGTGGCGAGTCGAATTTCTCCATAAGAAATAAAGGGAATACATATATACATATACATATAAGGAAATATATATATGTACAGTACCTAGACAAAATATTATAACCACTTAGAAAAACAACTGTTTATTAAAAATGCCGACATATAATCATATGCTACTTTATTTATTTCTTTAACATATCGTGTATTTATTAAAAGATAAGCTATTTTAAACATCTTCAACTCTGTATTTTTATTCTGAAACTGATTTGCAAGAACAAAAAGTACCGATTTTGTCCTGGCCAGGTAATTCGCCGGATATCAATTCTATCGAAAATGTTTGGAACCTCCTGAAAAGACTTATTTATGATTTAAATAATACTAATAAACAAGTTTTAATAGATAATATTAAAAAAGTATAGTATGTCTCTTCAGAAATTGAGAGTATGCCTCGAAGAATTGCGGCAGTAATAAAAGAAAAGGGGGGCAACACAAAATATTAAAAAACATTTTATAAATGTACTAAAATAATTTGAAATAATAAAATACAAACTAAAAATAAAATTGGTGTATTACTATTTTGTTGATTTTGTGTAAAACAATGAATTTTTAAAAAATCATAAGTGGTTATAATATTTTGTCTAGGTACTGTATATGTTTTCCTTTTAGCTATGCTTGCATTTCTATCCTTTGGACCCATAATTATAAATATAAATCACTTATTTTAGCAAAAAACAAAAAGTTCATAGCTGCACTAAATCTGAGTTGTTGTCGTCAAGATATCTAGGCGCGAACTGCTGGCCATGCGTTCATTTTGCTTTGTTTACCAGAATATGTATCACGTGATCGGTACTCGATGGTCAAAACCTTGATTTGGTCTAGTCTTTTGGCTTGACTTTTTAGCCACTAAACACTATATTTTATATAAAGTTATAAACACAACTCATAACTGTTATTATTAATTTTAAACATATATTTATATACACTTAATTTTAATGTAAGTATTTACACTTATTTGTTCTTAACACTTAAATATTAATTTTCATGTTTATCAAATTAAATTAATGATTTTAAAGTTTTAGGTCAAATAAACGTTAAATTAAATAAGCTGAATTATACTTAAATTTATGAATACCATATGAGTTTTATTGTTAATTATGAATTAATAACAAAAATTACACGAACACAAATTAAAAAAGGCGAAATTTTCTGCTTTTAGTCTCACTGAATCTTTTCAAAATTGTGTCATAACTAACAGCAGCCGCTAATTCAGCTACAATTGACAAAACTGATAACGCAGATAGTCTTTCTTGGCTCATCGTGCTTCTTAGGTCTTAATCAGTTTTAACTTTGAGAAGCTTCTCTCAGCAGAAGCTGTACTTACTGGAATTGTGAGCATGATTCTGATTGTTATGTAAAGATTTGGATATACAAGGTGTCTCAAAAGAAATTTTATATTTATTTAGCTTACTGCGTGAACGCAACGTATCCGAGGGGCGCGGGGGTTATGTCAATCGGTAGCCTGGCTCTTGGGAATTTAGTCGCTATGGAGCGTTTCTCGGGAGCAGACCGCGCGTTATGCGTGCGAGAGTTTTACAAAAACGGTGATTCGGCGACTGTAGTGCGTAGAAAATTCTGCAGTATTCGAGGTTTTCGCCACTTAAATGATGCGCCAAGCATTCATCTCATGCGACATTGGGTTAAAAAGTTTGAAGAGACTGGTACAACGCTGGATAAATCAAAATCCGGGCGACCTAGGTCATCAAGAACGGTAGAAAACGTGGAGAATGTTAATCAGTTTGTTCGTGACGACCCGAACCTTTCAATTCGGAAGCGCGCAAGTCCTTTAAATGTGCATAGATCATCATTACATCGCATTATGCACAAAGACCTAAAGCTGCACCCCTACAAAATTTAATTGGTGCAAGAATTAAAGCCCCAAGATGCCAGTCAGAGGCTTAATTCTCAGGCAAATTGATCTCCCGGAGAGGTGACATAAATTGGCCTCCACGCAGTCCAGATTTAACCCCTATGGACTTTTTCCTATGGGGTTATCTTAAATCTAAAGTTTACGCCAATAAACCGACTTCACTGGCGCATTTGAAAGAAAATATCCGTCACGAAATGGCAGCCATCCCTGAGTCCACCTGCCGAGACGTCATAAGTAATTTTACTGTTCGATTAAATGAGTGCCGAGAACGCGAGGGTCTACATTTAGACGATATTATTTTTAAGAAATAAATCCCCAAAAAGTGTATTTTAATAATTAATAAACATTTTTTCTATATACGGCTTACTTTTTTTTAATCGATCCACTAAATATAAAATTTCTTTTGAGACACCTTGTACTTCTTCAAAATTATTTTCTAAAATGTACTGGATAAGTTGTTTTGTATCATTTATATTTTCTAGTGAAGTAGATTTTAAAATTTGCAGTTCTTCATAAAGTTCGAAAGGATCTATGTCGCTGTTTTCACCTTCCCGAAGTATTGTACCTAAATTATTACAATGCTTGAGAAGGTCTTGTAAAACTTTTGCGAGGCCCCCTCAAGCGCGAGGCCGTCGGCAGTGCCACTGCTTAAAAGCATACAAAACAGATAATAAACTGAGAATTAATTGAGTAAAATTCTTGGAAAATGTTGAATTATGAAAGGTGAAAGAGTGTTTGAAATGATATATAGAAACTCCGTGAAAGTTCTTCGGAAACCCGTCATTCCTTGACAGGAAAAGATGAGTTATCACATAATGTATTGAGACTTTTCTCCCTCAGTAAATAACACGAAAGATTGCTATACACACTTTTATATCTTTTTAATTGGAATTTATATCTTGAATTGCCCAGAAATTACTAGATCTCGGTTAGAATCCCACTGGGAGGGAGAATTTTGTGATTTATACACCCTTAAGGGATTAAAACTTATGAAAAATTGGACAAAAAATATGTTTCTTCAAAAGATTTGTTCAAATCTTACATGTAGGTACTTGCAATCTTATTCAAAAAACTTAATAAATAGTAGAACAGTCTGTTAGCTAGATTCAAAACCGTAGCAATGGGTTGGCGTCGGGGCATTTGCCAGGGGCGCGAGGTTACAAAAGGGCGCGGGGCCTGATGAGGGGCGCCATTGCAGGTGAAAACCGTTTTTGTTTTTGTTCATCACTTGTATTCGGGAAATGAGGACCTTTTTTAGGGTTTTGTAGGTATGACCAAAAAAACCTTATACCGTCATTTTGTCGTCTGTCTGTCTGTCCGGTAAAAATTGTAACCAAACGGCTAAACCTAGAGAGTTGAAATTTGGCATGCTTATACAATTCTTTGACCTGTACATAGGAAAAATACTAAAACATCTAAAAAACATAAAACATAAACAATATAAACAAATATGTGCTAATCGAAAAAAAAAAATATTTTTTTTAAATTCTGAGTAGGGTATCAAATAAAAGCCTTTAGTACGTGGATTAACGATCAAAATTTTATTTTTACAAAATACATTATTTTGACGCGATTTTTGCCAAAATTGTGCAAAAAAAAGCGTTGTCCCACACCCTGTAGCCCAGATGGTTTAAACTAAAAATCTGAAAAAATTCTAAGTAATGTACATTGGTGTGAACCGGAATAGTACAATAGGAATTTTTGATCAGATTATGTTTTCGGAAAATAACGCATTTTTTGTGTTTTTAACTAAAATATGTTAAATATTTAATTCGCTATGTAACACAGTAGACAAGTAAGCGCCCGTAGCGTAGTGCGTAGCGTCCTCGCTTTCTAATTTGCAAACTACAGTTCGATTCCTGTCAATCTTATTTTGTTTGTTTTTTTAAAATTTTTATTTTGTTTAAATTATATTGTTAAAATTCTAGTTATATTTTGGTAAATGTTGCATTTAATTTTTAAAAGTAACTTAAATAACCAGTGGGAAGTGTTTAAATTATAATTTAATTCTATGTTTGAATGTATACGAAATCAAAGGAGCGGAGCTTATGATTTAAACAACCATTGGAAGTCATAGGCGCAATTTTCAAAATCATAATGAACCTTTCTATATAAAAAAAATACTGCACATATTTAGAAACTTAAATAATGGTATTAGGCATTCGAAATAAAATTCATAAAAAAATGTTTTGACATAAAATTTGTTTTGGCATCCCAAATAATCATCATTCACTTACTAAATACTTGCGAAACCCTGAAATGTGTGAAAATTCACACATCAATTTTTTTTTTTGTTCATCACTTGTATTTGGGAAGTGAGGATCTTTTTTGCTACAATAATTTGATTGTTGCTTTCAACCTATTTATTACGTTGCTTAGCAACGGTCATATACGTGTTATATGGAATGCACATTCAGTTAAAATAACAATACTTGCGTCAGCTGATTAACTGAGTGACTAAGACCAACTTTATCAAAAAATATATTTGCAAAATTCGACAACTATAACCCTATTATTTTATTTTAATTCGGGTTCCTTTACAAACTAACAATAATTTGACATATGCTTTCAACCTATTTATTATGTTGTCTAGCAACGGTCGGCAATTGCTGCTTGAACCTGTTATGTAATGAGCTCAACGTGTTACGTAATGAGCTCATTACGTAGTCTTTCAGCTTTCTTGAGGTCAAGAACCATGTTTCTAAACTATACAGGACAATAGCTCTTATTATTTTCTAGTTAAGGTGTTCGACCATAGCGTGTTTACGGGATCTTAAAAAATATTTTCTACAGTTCTTTTATTTTTGTTTCCTTCTTTTCATTCTTGTTTTTGTGAAATTTTCGTCAGTTTATCATTTTATTTTATATTTTATATGACTTTTTTCCGACGATGCGTAAAATTTATATTTAAAATCAATAAAACTAAGTAGTCTTTACTTCTCTTTTTATATCATCTGACAGTTTTCCACTCAATAAAAAAATCTGTCAGTTTTATCAAAAATATCCGACATCAAAAAAATTAAATGTGTAATATTAGAAATTCTTCAAAATGACAGAGAGCTGTAAGATTAACTTTATGATTTTTGAGGAAAACAAATAAAAAAATACTCAGTATTTTCAAACTGAAGTTGTTTTCACAGCTCTCAAATTAGACTATAGACTAGGCGTTGTGGATAAATTTAATAGATTAACGTGTAATGTCAGCATTTACAGCTATGACAATTAAAGCGTACCAAATGTTGACATTGTGTATCTCTAATACCCTTTTCACACTAGATCTTTAAGATCGGATGTTAAAGTGAATGTATCTTTAAACGCTAATGTGAAACCGTATGGCCTCGTCTAAATACAAGCGATGTTTAAGACAGAGATCTGCGACTTAAACTTCGTCCGCATTGCCAACTTAATTTCTATTATAAAAAAATACTCCTTGAATTTGTGCTGTCAACATTTTATATTATCATAAACAAGAATACTGTATTATATCGACGTTATAAGAAGTTTATACTTATTGTTATAATAAAATTATTTATTTTAATAATGTGTTTAATAAAATACAGAGCTACAATAATTAAGATAAAATGTATCGACTTACATGTTAATACAAGTGTAATATATTCTTTATTGTAGTGTCTTTATTGTAGAATGAAATGAAATATCCATATTTGTTTATAATAGTTCAAAATGTGCGTCTGCGCAGACAGTTCAAAACTGGTAATTTCATGACGGTAACTTAAGGACAAAATTACTGTAGCTGATGACAGCACCGGAGATTTAAACATCAAGTATGAAAGCATACCGATGTTAAACATCGGTGAACTTTAAGTTCACTCGTCTTAAAGTTCTAGTGTGAAAAGGGTATTACGGTTCACAAGATCCCAATGGCAAGGCTCGAAAAACGGACAGCCTGTATATCATCACTCATTTCATTTAAAAATATTTTAGTTGTTTATGAGACTTTAGAGATCTTGCTGTTTAGAATCAAAAGTATCTATTTTTGCACGTTTTGTTTATAGAGAGTTAAAGATAATTTTATTTTGAAACTCACACAGAAAATTTGCCAAACTATTTTAAGAAAACATTTTTTAAA
Organism: Liopterus haemorrhoidalis; assembly: GCA_963971575.1. Taxonomy (NCBI): domain Eukaryota; kingdom Metazoa; phylum Arthropoda; class Insecta; order Coleoptera; family Dytiscidae; genus Liopterus; species Liopterus haemorrhoidalis. Next base: position 44,518,577 of record OZ020619.1, read on the forward strand.
TTTAGTTTCTTCTATTGTTGCAAATAACGACTCCAATAAAAATTGATGTGAAGTGTGAATATTCACACATTTCAGGGTTTCGCAGGTATATAATAAGTAAAGGCGGCATGCTGAGTGTGTAGGACAAATTTTACTTTGTAGTAATCACGGCAAAATGAACGATATTTTTAAAATAATTTATCGTCTGTTAATCATATAATAAGACTGGTTATTAAATTTACGCTCTTAAAAATTAAATACAACATTTGTCAAAATATAACTAGAATTTTGACAAAATAATTTCAACATAATAAAAATGCAAAAAAAAAAACAGAAAAAATAAAATTCACTCCGTACTCGAACTCGAAACCCTTCGTTTTCCAACGAATTTTAGCTTACGACACCAGTGCTCTAACCCATTAAGCTATTGAACGCCTTGCATGTGGTTGTCTTACATTGGTATAACTTTTGTACTTTGTGAACCAAAAACCACAAAAAATGCGTTATTTTCCGAAAACATAATCTGATCAAAAATTCCTGTTGTACTATTTCGGTTCACACCAATATACATTACTTAGAATTTTTTTAGATTTTTAGTTTAAACCATCTGGGCTACAGGGTGTGGGACAAAATTTTTTTTGCACAATTTTGGCAAAAATCGCATCAAAATAATTTATTTTGCAAAAATAAAAATTTGATCGTTAATCCACGTACCAAGGGCTTTCATTTGATACCCTACTCAGAATTAAAAAAAAATACTTTTGTTTTCGATGAGCACATTTTTGTTTATATTTTTAGAGGGATATGTTTTAGTATTTTTCCTATGTGCGGGTCAAAGAGTTGTATATATATATATTCTTTATTCCCCTAGGCCTTGCGGCGTTCAGGGTGTTAACATTTACAAAAAAATAAAAATAAAATAAAAATAAAACAATCAATCCAAAAATGCATTACAATAACATTCAATACAATTTACATTTTACAATATTTTTTCTCTTTTCTTTCTTCTTTCCGTTTCCCCTTCCTGTTATCCTTCCCCAATCTCCATCCTTCTTGCCTCTAATTCTCTCGCCCACCTCTCCCCCCTTCCATCTTCGTGCAACAGGTCTAATGTGCTCCCCGACCATACTGTCATCTCTCTACACCTCTTCGCGAGGTGCTCTATATCTTCCTCCTCCTCCCCGCACATCTTATCCTCCTGTCTCCTCCAATATCTATTTCCTCTCTCTTCATTCCCGCACCTTAGTCTCGCAATCCTCCTAACTCTCCCTCCTGACCTTCCTCTTTCTCCCCTCAAGTAGCTTGGAACCCCTATAGTTCTGACCTCCTTATATCTCCCTGCGCTCCTTGAATTGTCTATTCTGACTGTCCTTTCTTGCTCCTCCACTTCCTTATCCCTCCTCCACAACTCCTCAATCACGCTTATCCCGGCTTTTCTTCTCCTTTCCACCTCTGTCGCATCCACTCCGCATCTCCAGTAATACTCTTTTCTCATCTCCCCCCATGCGTACCATCTTCCTTTCTGTTCCTCTCTGGCTCTTTCTTCCCAGCATTCCCTCATCAAAGAGTTGTGTAAGCATGCCAAATTTCAACTCTCTAGGTTTAGCCGTTTGGCTACAATTTTTACCGAACAGACAGACAGACAGACAGACGGCAAAATGACGGTATAATGGTTTTTCGGTCATACCTACAAAACCCTAAAAATGAAGTTGAATTAAATTGATGGGGCCTACGAATGTAATATTATGCAAAAGTGCCTGGGCCTACGACAATCCTAAAACGGTCCTGCGCGCTGTAAATCTGCCTCATTCCTTAAATGAACGAACTCATAAAATATCTTAAATATTGTTAGTTTAGATTTGAATTAGATTATCGATCTGGATCTTAGCCAGGATTATTTACATAAAAATAATTTTAAAACTAAAAATTTAATATATCCACACATTTTTTTTTACATAAAGTAAATAAAATTGTATATTTAATAAATTGAAAAAAACATAATTCGTATTTATTTATACAGAACTTTACGCTTTCCGTTTTAAACAGTGCCAAAATATAAATAAATCAAGATTTAAAATCAAGGTTTTAGCCTATGGTAATGACAAACCAGAGCTAGTTCTATTTCTGCTCGAGAATAAGAGCGCGCTAACAATCAAGACTTGTCAACAGACGTTTCTAGATGAATTCTCAATAATTATGAGTGCGGAGTGTAGTGAAACGTACGGCAAAGAATACGGTAGACTTAGGAAACTCACCAACGACCTACAAGTTAGACAAATAAGTGTAAGTACCTCGAATGATTAACATATGACGTCATAATACCAAGGTTCTTTCTATTGTTACGCCTGCGCCTTACTGTGATCTCACTTGTTTTACAATTACGTCATTGATAACATATGATTATATACTAAAACGCCGGGTAACACTCAGGACAATTACAATTTAAGCTGCACGAAATACGGATTCTGGACATTGTTTTGTTGGATTTAGGGTTGGTTCTTGTAAGCGCGGAGCATGAGGCACGTACACACTGGGGGCCCAAAATCAAAAATAAGAAGAAAACAATTTTTTAAAGGAATATGTTCTTGAATTTACTGTTCTTTTTGTCAAGTCTTGCACCTTTTAATTTGTTCTATTTAGAGACTGTGATATTCGATGATAATTGGCCCCTTTACAGTCTCTTACCATTACCCTGAGTCTGTTAAATTTTTCGAACAGACTTTTTTTTATCTTATTTATTTGTGTTTGTCGGTGCAAGATTTCTTTTATTTAGTAAGCGTATTTTTATTGATTTTAATATGTAGTGTAGTCATTTAAATGGGCTGCGTTAGGCACAAATAGCCTTTATGCGCCAAAATTTTTAAGTAACTAACTGTTCTTTGTACGGTTATTGAAAATGAATTATTTCTGCTTTCTAAACATCTTTTTATACAGGTTGTTTACGGTCTTCTTATTTAGTTTTTAATGGGCGATACTACAGGTCAAAAGAAGACGAAAAACCTTAAAACTCCTTAGTAAAAGTTTTATAATAAAAGATATTAATTTTTTAAAACAAAATAATTTATTTTGCAAAAATAAAAATTTGATCGTTAATCCACGTACCAAGGGCTGTCATTTGACACTCTACTCTAAAAAAATATTTATTTTTTTTCGATGAGCACATATTTGTTTATATTTTTAGGGGGATATGTTTTTTAGATGTTTTAGTATTTTTCTTATGTGCGGGTCAAAGAGTTGTATAAGCATGCCAAATTTCAACTCTCTAGGTTTAGCCGTTTGGCTACAATTTTTACCGAACAGACAGACAGACAGACAGACAGACGACAAAATGACGGTATAAAGGTTTTTTGGTCATACCTACAAAACCCTAAAAAGCATTAACCGTTACAAAAATTTGTAGAAATTAAACAAAAATTATTAATGCGAACCAATAAATTATTAATGAGAAGTGTGGTGCTGTTTATTTTTTACTAATAATTTCAGATTAGAAGAAAATGATGATAGCTTTATCCTTCTGCTTCCAAACGGTTTCGGTACTTATTTTTACGGAAGACTAATGTTGAGAAACCTGCTTCGCACTTATAGGTCGTGAAAGGCATTAGAAATTTTATTGCATTTTTCGCTATAACTGGGTATTCCTGACGACAATATATCACCTAGGTTTCGCGAGTTTTTATGCGACCCGGTACTGGGTCGCGACCCACCATTTGGGAAATCCTGATATAACCTATGTTTGAATCTTGGTTTTACTCTATCAGTATATCAAATTTTGTTAAAATATATACAGGCGTTTTTGCCTGAAACTCGGATAGAAAACAGATAGAAAAATGATTTTCTGCGGATATCCTCTTATAATCATCTGAAACGTGTAGAAACCAAATATGAGGTCGAAATAATTATAATAATAAAACAGATATAGCTTCCAATTTTATTAATAAGGTATTTAAGTTTATTATTATACAAGGTGTCTCAAAAGAAATTTTATATTTATTTAGCTTACTGCGTGAACGCAACGTATCCGAGGGGCGCGGGGGTTATGTCAATCAGTAGCCTGGCTCTTGGGAATTCAGTCGCTATGGAGCGTTTCTCGGGAGCAGACCGCGCGTTATGCGTGCGAGAGTTTTACAAAAACGGTGATTCGGCGAATGTAGCGCGTAGAAAATTCTGCAGTATTCGAGGTTTTCGCCACTTAAATGATGCGCCAAGCATCCCTCTCATTCGACATTGGGTTAAAAAGTTTGAAGAGACTGGTACAAGGCTGGATAAATCAAAATCCGGGCGACCTAGGTCATCAAGAATGGTAGAAAACATGGAGAATGTTAATCAGTCTGTTCGTGACGACCCGAACCTTTCAATTCGGAAGTGCGCAAGTGCTTTAAATGTGCATAGATCATCATTACATCGCATTATGCACAAAGACCTAAAGCTGCACCCCTACAAAATTCAATTGGTGCAAGAATTAAAGCCCCAAGATGCCAGTCAGAGGCTTAATTCTCAGGCAAATTGATCTCCCGGAGAGGTGACATAAATTGTCCTCCACGCAGTCCAGATTTAACCCCTATGGACTTTTTCCTATGGGGTTATCTTAAATCTAAAGTTTACGCCAATAAACCGACTTCACTGGCGCATTTGAAAGAAAATATCCGTCACGAAATGGCAGCCATCCCTGAGTCCACCTGCCGAGACGTCATAAGTAATTTTACTGTTCGATTAAATGAGTGCCGAGAACGCGAGGGTCTACATTTAGACGATATTATTTTTAAGAAATAAATCCCCAAAAAGTGTATTTTAATAATTAATAAACATTTTTTCTATATACGGCTTACTTTTTTTTTAATCGATCCACTAAATATATAATTTCTTTTGAGACACCTTGTATGTCTCCGTTACTTTTCAATAAATAAGGTTTTCATGTTGGTTGGCGCTACCAGCATTAACCAATGTGATTTAAAATGTTTGCAGGAGTGTCCAAAGTATTTTGTGTTGATCATTAGTGTTGTGGAGTAAGACAGATGGGCAACCCTTATGAAGATATATGTTGGCTAGTTCTGCGTTGGCCCAAAACCAAGAAATATCAGATCGATAATATGTAAAGTTACGAATTGCAAAATATTATACGTTAAAATAGATATATTACTACGCTGACTAAGCAAATTTTATAACTTAGAAATATACAAACAATCTGAAAAAAATTTAAGTAATGTACTTTGATCTAAACCGCAAACGTACGAAAGGAATTTTAGATCAGATTGCGTTTTTGGAAAATATTGCAGTTTTCGTGTTTTTGACAAAATTAAATTTTCTTAATTGGCTAAATTATGGATTTTTTTTTGTATTTATGGCTAAAACTGCGTTCAGAGCTCTTTCAATTAGTTGATTGTGCACTGTACGTTATGGATATGTTTAATAGATTGTTTTAACGTTCGAGGTAGCGTTTACAGCTCTTGGAAATTAGTGAGTTACGAATAGTGCAACATTTGTGTATCTTTAAACCAACTACGGTGGCTTCGTAAAATGTTTATTATCTATTATTGTTTTCCTAATTCTGCTGTCCTAGATTTTACAAATTAAGCCTAAACTAATTACCTAAATTGATCATATTTATTGTTATTCTTTGTAATTTTGGGCGAGATTTGTTGTAATCGCGATGACATTTGGTTACGTTATGTAAAAGCATACAATGTAAAAGTTCTCTACGATATAGACTAAGATAGCCAATATGTTTATATGTCTGTCTCATTAAAACAACTCACTAACTAAAAGTTTAGAAAACTATCCACAATCGACAACGTATTAAATTTAAAGATCTGAACAGTTGCTCGCCTTACCAATAGACAAATTTGTTAATGACAGTCAACAGTACACAAGCTATAGTTTACAGGCTACTAATTTAAAAGCTCTGAACGCAGCTTTAGAACGTCATCTTTTGAAAATAAAAATACCTAGAAAACCGTAAATGTTGTAATTAATATTATCTTAAAAATTTATAAAGAAATAAAATTTTATTTATTTATTTTTGGAATTTTATTTGATGTGCCTCGCGAAAAAAATTATAATGTTTGGCAAACACTGCATTAGATGATTTTCGCTTTACGACGGGCATCTGTACCTTAAACTTCCCCGTATGTGTGAATCCTCTTGTAAATAATTTATTTATTTAACTTCCAATTGTACTATTTTTCTTTGATTTTATTCCATAGTTAATCAAGTGTTTTCTCTTATAGCCATAAAGATATAGATCATTAGAAAGAGTAATCTAAAAAGCCAATCTAGCTTTTCTTAATCAATTCTGCCGCATTCAAGTAAAAATCTACGCATAATTGGGTAGCGTAGGATAGCCGAAAATAACACATTACACACTTAAACAAAACTGTTGATTAATATATTCTAAAATGTTTCATTCCAAAGGTAATTAATTAATTTTAATTTTTCAGAGTGAATATGGATTGTCTGAGGACCAAGTTGCAGGTAATAATTTTAATTAATTAAAAATATTTTATTATTTAATTTTAATTAAATTCTTCAAATCATTGGTGTAGATATTAGGGTCTGTATTTTAGTTTAAATTGCTTCAAACGTAAATTTAAGGACTTAAAAATTTATTAAATACCCATATAACGTGTAAGCCTGTTGCCTTAAGCGCTACAAATTTTGTGCTTGCCGTTTGACTGTTGAGCAAGTGTATGGACGTTCAACTACGGCCTATGTAAAATAATTTCTGTAAAAATATTTATTTTTCACTTCGCTGTTATTTGATCACTAGCAGACCCGTTGCAAACAACGTTGGCAAACTGATATCGAATAAAAATCAATATAAGCAGGAATCAATTATTAAAATTAGCATGATTCTGCGTATATTAACAAAACAAAAACTTGATTATACCTTGGAAATCCTAAAAAGGTGCTTAATGCGTGCCGTTTAAAAATTAGTATCGGACCGGATACGGCCCGCGGGCCATATGCTGGACATCAATGGTATAGCTGTTTCTGTACATTAACGCGTACATTAACAAAACAAAAACATTTCTTGATTATACCTAGGAAATCCTAAAATGCCGCCCAATGCGTGTCGTTTAAAAATTAGTATCGGACCGGATACGGCCCGCGGGCCATATGCTGGACATCAATGGTATAGCTGTTTCTGATTATACCTAGGAAATCCTAAAATGCCGCTCAATGCGTGTTGTTTAAAAATTACTATCGGACCGGATACGACCCGCGGGTCATATGCTGGACATCAATGGTATAGCTGTTTCTGATTATGCTTAAGAAATCCTAAAAAGCCGCTCAATGCGCGTCGATAAAAAATTAGTATCGAACCGGATACGGCCGGTCCGGGGGGGCCGGCCCCCCTCAAAATTACTCTGCCCCCCCCCCAGAATTGTTTGGAGAAAAATATATTTTAGAAGTGAGGACCTTTTTTTTTAGGTCATCACTTGTATTTCCATGTGTAAACGATAAAAAAATTATTTCAAATATTTCCTGCCCCCCCCCCCCAAATTTTACACGAAAATTTCCTGCTCCTCCCCAGATTTTAAGAACTAGCGCCGCCACTGGAAACGAATGACATTTTATTTAGAAAAAATTATATAAAGTCTGTTTCTTTGGTTTAGGCGGAACTAGATTTTCAATTCTGGTTACTTTTACCGATTGATTGAAGCTTTTGATCATTTTGTTCAGGAAAAAACAACTTCAATATATAAAAAAATAGCTAATGACAACTTACAAAACTGAAAATTCCGGTTAGTTCCGCCTAATTGTTTGCAATAGACTGTATTTTTACGTATTTTGAAGACAAAAAAATAAATAAATAAATGGGAAATTTTTAAGAATGACAAAAAAATTAAAATTCAATGAAAAGAACATTTTATAATGACAGTCAATTTAATCTAGAATTTGCAATGTGTGTATGATTTACAAAGCTTAAACAAAATGACCAAAAGTCCGAATTAATATATAAAAATTACTAGATTTCAAAATCTATAGGCTAATACAAACGTTTAGGCGGAACTAGATCTTAGATTAAATTGATTATCATTATAAAATGTTCTTTTCATTGCATTTTAATTTTTTGTCATTCTTAATAAAAATTTCCCATTTTTTTTGTCTTCAAAATATGGAAAAATATATTAAAATTTTTGACATGTCATTCGTTTCCATGGTTTCACTGTTGTTATTTTAAATTTTCACATACCAAACGTGAAACACGAAATAATCCAAGCAAGGTCCCTTCTCGTGACAACCTAAAAGAACGAAATTTCCATTTAGTTCCGCCTAATCGTTTGGAATAGCCTGTAGTTCCGTCTAAATGTTTAGAATAGCCTATACAACCGGGGCATTATGAATCCATAATGCCCTCTCATTATATATTTCAGATTAGGTTGTACAAAAATAATGTAATTTTCATAATATTGCTCATGGAACCAAATTTTTAGTATTGTAATAAAAAACAAAAAATCTGAAATAAAAAATGAATATATTATATTTAAAAAGGTAAATCTTATACTTCTCTAGAGTATTATTTATAGTACCAGTAGGGTCAGCTCCAAGTTCTCTTCCTCCAATATTATAAAGCTCCTAACTTTTTAGATCTCACATTCTAAAATTAGAAAATAAGTACTAACTTATGAAGACAGAAAAAGGACTTGTAGAAGACAAAAACAATATTTTATTAACATTACAAAATTTTAATTTGTTTTCCGAACTTTTCCTGCAATTACTATATCTTTGTGCGTGTCACCATTTTTCCACTTTTTTCTATTGGACTCTCGACTAGTATTACTTGGACTTTTAACAGGAGCTTCATTAACCTTTTGACCTTTTTCGTTAATATTATAATGCTCAACAAGAGTCGTAACTGGATCAGTATGACCTTTACTAGGGTCAAAATTTGGAGAAAATTTATTCCCTATAATAAAACTTGTGGAATGGACGACAGGGAAATTTTGAAATTCACCCTTAATTATTGAAGCACAATTTTGATACATATAAGACAGGAAGGGTGGTTTTTTAATTTTTGAATCTTTAGAACCCTTTCTTTTAAACTTCTTTGGACATTCTTCGTTTAGTGGTTCATTTGGCATTTTATTAACATTTTCAACTTGAATTTTTATTTTGTTTTCATCAATTTTCTTCAATTTTTTGTTGTGAACTTTTTCTTTCAAATACCTTTTATGACATTGTTCATCTTCTGTTACAACACTTTGTGTCTTTTTTAATACATTTTTGGTTTTCTTAGTTTTTAATTTATTTCCTGTTTTTGTATCAGAAAATTGTTTTGACACTTTCTTTTTATCTAAATTTTCCTTCGCCTTATATTTTTCTGAACTAGTATCTAAACTAGATTTACGCCCTAATTTGGAAGTTTTTGAGGGCTTTTTATTTGCAATTTTGCTATTAAATTTCTTTATTGCAATCTCTGCTTTTGCGTCTATTATTTCTGTAGCTACATCTCCATTGGATTTGTCTAATTTTGACAGTTTACGAGAATTTGGCCTTTTGGTTATTTTATTAATCTCTGTATTAATTTTTGTCTCTCTTATCCTATTTTTAATATCTGTGGTTTTTAAATTATTTTTTTGAGAGTTCTTTGGACACTCAAAATTACTTGTACCCATTGGAAGAGATTGTATGGATGTTTTTTTATTAAATTTTAAATTTTTATGATTCAAAATACATGAGTTACTCTTGAAAATTATTTGATTCTGTCCTATTCTGACTGTTGGGACTTCTTGGGTTATTTCTGAGAATTTTGACATTTTCCGAAAAAAATTTTTGACCGGTTTTTCTGTTTTTTTCAAATCTATTTTTTTAGGAGTTAAAGGTTTTTTAACTTCAATTTTGGGGTCGTTTTTTGTATCAATGGTTTTAATTTTTAAAGTTTTGGTTTCTTGTTTTGGGGTTGCAGTTCTTTTGGGTTTAATTAAATCTTTTTTTGGTTTTTTTATTGGTATTTGAGATTGAACACTAGTGTAATTCCTTCCTACTTCTGAGTCTTTAGGTTGTAGATTTTTAGTTCTTGAAATTTTTATTGTTTCAATTTTAGATTCTTCGGGCCTTTTTTTATTGAATTTATTTAAAAATACTTTTATTTTTGAACCACTCGAAGAACTCTCAGTATCTGAAATTGAGGGTTCTTCTTTAGGGGGACTAGTTTCCAAATTTTGCCCCAAATGCTTTGTACCTCGCCCCAAATCAACATTTTCTATTATATCTGATATAGTTTGGTCTTTATTACTTTGTTCTGAAGGCGTATCTTTTTCTGAAGGCGTATATTGCTCTGAAGGCGTATCTTTTTCTGAAGGCGTATTTTGCTCTGAAGGCGTATTTTGCTCAGAAGTCTTATTTTGTTCTGAAAGAGTATTTTGCTCTGAAGGCGTAGTTTTCTGTGAACATTGCTCAAATTCTTTCAAATTTCGCCCCAATATTTTCGAATTTTGTCCCAAATTTCTCAAAGTTTGTCCCAATTCTTTCAAATTTTGCCCCAATGTTTTAGGAGTATTCTTCTCTGAAACTTTTGGACTTATGGTGCAACTATATGTTTGCTCTAAAACTTTTGAATTAAATTGTTTTCCTAATTTTAACATTTCTTCTATTCTAGAGTATGTAGTTTTTTCATTAATTTCTAGGGATTTTTCAGAAATGGTTTTAGTACAACTAGTTATTTCACTAGGTTTAGTTATTATTGTTAAACTGTTATCAGATTTCTTTGACCAATCACTTACGTCTGATTTATCAGAATCTGAGTCGCTACTTGTATCTTTTTTGCCATATTTAAAAAGTCTTTTAATTCTAGGCATTTCAGATTTTGAATCAGAAGAAGATAATGAATCATCTGATTTATTTCTTTTGTTAAACAATGTTCGAATACTGAAACTCGACTCAGTTTTTGGTGTATTTGGTTCTTTAAGTTCTTTTGGTTTTTTTCGTCTTTTGAAGAAAGATTTTTTTGATTCTTCTTCTTCGCTTGTTGAGAAATCTTTTGTATCACGATTGTAATGAAAAATTTTAGATTTTTTTGGTTTTTTAATTTCAAGAATACTACTTGAAGTCCCTTAAAAAGAAATTTTGTTCATTTAAAATATTTTAATCTCTTGATAGCTTTATTTTACAAATAATTAAAATAAGAAATTTCTTCGTCGAAAATACAAAATGAGATATATTATACAATCTGCTCTAGGTTATGTAAAATTTGTATAAAACGTCCATGCTCGCGAGCGTCAAATATACCGAGAACACGTCCCAATAAGTGCAGCGAATTCTTTAAAGTTCGCGACAAAAGCAGCGCGGATGACTGGTAGGATTACTAGTAATTCTATTCTATAGTTGACAGAAAAACAATTGTTACTTGGTAACTGCTAATAGAATCGCTTTATTTGCAATGATAGAATATAATACTGTTCCTCGTAATCCCACCACAGGTCGAGCGATTTGCAATCCGTTCGGTTTGTGTACGTGATTCCGTCCACACTACACTAAAACGTTACACTGTGTAGTACCTTACGCGATACATTACAGGGTTGCTGGTAGACTGGCAGCTTAAAAAATCAGCTGTGGCCACCACAGGACCGACCGCCATCACAAAAAATGTCTCAAATAAAAGTTGTTAGTTATTACTTTTATAGCAACTTTTGTTAAATATTTTTTTTTTCGAAATATTTTTCTGTTGCTAAATATTCGCAAAAATCTTAAAATCGACAATCCCATTTCTAGTCAACCGATTTTTACCAAAAGTTGATCAACTCGTGCCATTGATGTCAAAAGCTTAAATATGAAGTTTCATAAAAATCCTTTTAGATGAATTTGCTCTGCACGTGTACACAGACAGACGGACGGACAGAAAGACAGACGGACAGACAGACAGACAGACAGACAGACAGACAGACCGACAGACATCATGCTGAAAATAGTCAAATTAGGTATGTAGGGACCTCAATTCGTGGAGATCCATCGAAATCTCGAAATGTCAAAATCGGTATAATCACAATACCTCCCTTACGGCTCATATACATTTAGATAAAAATATGAGGACTTGTATGAGATACAAGTCAAATTGACTTGTCGCGATACATCACCTCATACAATTTGTATAATTTTTCAAATCCATTGACATTTGCTCATACTTTCTGTATGAGCAGACTTTTCCATATATTTTACTTGTATGAGCTGACAACCTGGTGGAAAGTTGGGTTATGTTTTAAAAGATATCTCACATTTGATTATTTTCAATAGTTTTTTTTTTTACAAGTTAAATATGTCTTTGTGGAATAAGGATAAAATTCTGTTATTAATTGAGAAAATCATACCCAGTAATATCTGGGATGTAAAGTCGAAGGAGTATAAAGAGTTTAACAAAAGAAAAGATATTTAAGATAACATTTCTGAGGAGTTAAGTTGCATGGCTAAAGATGTATAGATTAAATGGCACAACATAAAAGTCAGTATAGTCGAGAGCTATCTAAGGTAGAAATCCTAGGTGCGTACATCAGTGATGCAAATGAGTCACCAGTTTCCAAGAACCGCAATGTAACAGCCAATTGATCTGCAGGTGATATAGCTTTTCGAAATCTTGTAACACTTTTAGTAATTAATGGAGCCGCCAACGTGAGTATTCTTTCAAAATCAGCGACACTCATTCTCACATAATTTCTGAAGCATGAACCATCTTCTAAAGTTAGTTCATTAATCAACATTGAGTAGGCCCCATGGGTTTGTCGTCGAGATAAAAAAAATCGCTACCACCATCTACGCTTTATTTTTCGTGATTTTGATAGAAATAATGCACATGTACTTAAATACAAAAAACTCTCCTCGTCATCACTAGACATTTTTTGCGAGTGTATGCGTGTATGCAAATGTAAACAGAGCACAAAAATTACATGATTTTCGATTTGTATATTGACATGTGTATGTTGACTTGTATGATCATACTTGTATGAGCTCATACATGTATCTCATACAAGTCCTCATACTTGTATCTAAATGTATATGAGCCTTTATATATGTTGGCGGTCGGTAAAAAGCGAGTTGCTGAGGCGACTCAGCTATATTGGATAAAACCCTTAATTTTGTACCTTTTAAAGACAAACTAGATTCTCTCATTTTTCTTTTCATTGCTATTTTTTCATCTGATTCTTTACCCCAAATTTTATCAACCATTTTACTAAAAAGATTATTTTCACCATCTTCCGATTTATGTAATTTTTCTTGTTCCCTTTCACTTTTGGTTTTAATTAATGAAACACTTCTGTTTAATTTTTTCGGTAATTTTGAACTTTTTGTTGACAACCACGATGGTGTAATAAAATCATGAGATAATGATACATGTAAATTCCAGTGACTAAAAAAATTAAAAATTATTAATAAAATTGTTTTTATGTTTTAGAGTTTAAAGAGGCCTTCATGTTGTTTGATAAGGATGAAGACGGGACCATTACCATGGCAGAACTTGGGGTTGTCATGAGGTCCCTTGGTCAGAGACCAACAGGTAAGATATTACCAGTGCTTTTAGCCCCATATTAATAACACTGGTCAACAAATTTAAACTTTTTTTGCTGACTTAGATCTGATACTTGTTTTTAACTAATTTTGGGGTGCTGATTTCAAAAATGTTAACAGTTTCTGCCTATCACGTCAAATTTTTGTTCTATCGTATTTTGACTTTTTTCACCTTTTCACGTTCTGATATACATACGTCTACTTTAATTTCAAATTCGTTCTTGTTGTCCGATATATTTCATTGAATATTATCATCATCTGGGGAGCAACATGAGCGTGAAACTTCATTATTTAAAGTTATCTTGACAAATTTCCTGTCAATCTTGGAGATGTTAGTGATGAACAGGGTGAACGTTTCCATCAGGATTTAAAAGAGATGGAGAGACATTATCAAGGAAGGTGGGATACTCATATGATGGCTGACTACTGTTGGAGTATTAAAAGTGACTTATCGAGAATGGTGCACTCCAGAAGATCTTACAAACGACCATTTATTCCTTAAATTATTTTGTATTTTTATTTTAACACTCCAATGCATTAAAATGTAATTAAAACTGTTCTCATTTTCTTTCTTTCACTATAAATAAAATTTTAAGAATATTTTCTAATTATTTAGTCCTTATTGTTCGCCAAATTTGTACCAATTACAGTATCGACGTCTAAAATTAAACGATAGAAGCATTATTTGGCCGAAAATATGTATTTTTTGTAGAGCAAAAATCTGATGTGATACGCAAAAACTGATGTGATATTTGAGTTCAGCAGCACCAAATTAGTAAGAAACAAGTCTTAAATGTAAGTCAGCAAAATTTGTGTTGACTAGTGTAATTTATACTTTATACATTCGACTAATTTAAAGTAATTATTCTACTATAACAAATAATAAATAAATTAATAATTTAGCTAAAGATTTTTCACAAAAAAAATCTCTGATCAAGCTTTGTCTTTCTCTGATTGAAATTATTCTGATTGAGCAACGGATGTAGTGTATCCCTTTTATTCTCATCTTTTTTTTTTTTCTTCATAATATTTTCTGATTGCTATTCTTTGAGGTACAAATACTATTTTATTAATTTAATATAATTTTATATTGAAGTCTAATGTCCAAACAAGTAACTGTCTTGAAATGTGCCTACAAATTAAAGTAAAAAACTTTACTATTTGGGTGAACCTATTCAGAGATAAATTTTTAATGAGAATAATTAATTTCATATCATTATTTTAACCATTATCGTTGGCGATTGAATGTAGTTTATTTATTATTTTTTTGGAAATCAATGATAAAAATTTATATAAAAGATGCCATTTAATGTCTATGAAGACTTATTAAATACAATTCAGAGCCTAAGTACGTCCTAACACTACTTATGACAGATATTCAACTCAAAATCAAATATTGCTGCCAGCATTGCAATATTGTGGGAACGGTCCAGAAATTATTGGGCAGTCCTCTAATATACATGTAAAATTTCAACTCTCGCTATATTGTCATCTGACACTACCGATAGAGGCGCCACTGCATTGTACATCATGGCTGACGCAGATAGGATATTTTTGACGGGTTCCATGGTATCTTTATGTGATATTTATTGAAATTAATTTATTATTCAATATGAGGGTTGCGTTAAATGAAATTTCCCGTTTAACAATACCCAAGTAACCTCTAGTTATAATTGAAGGTAATAAGGCTGTTTTGCCACGTTTCGGAACACGATGAAAACTTAGGTCTCTATCACGACCTACTTTTGCATTGCAAAGATAAACACAACAATTCACGTTGTATTTAATTTTTTCTTGCAGTTTTAAAGACATTTTTTAAAAACTCGCTATGAAAACAACAGTAAACAAACTCGACTATCCTCCACCTATCAGTTTCTCAAAATCTCACAAGAGGCGCTTCAGTTATTGTCAGTTGACAATTCCACGGGGACTATTACAGCTGGTCAAATACAGTACTGATAATAAATTTTCGTTTTTTTTTCAGAGACTGAACTTAGAGATATGGTGAATGAAGTTGACCAAGATGGAAATGGAACTATTGAATTCAATGAATTTTTACAAATGATGTCCAAAAAAATGAAAGGTGCAGACGGTGAAGATGAACTAAGAGAAGCATTCAGGTATAAAAAAAATTGTTTTCTTGTTTACTACAATATACATTTTTGGAGCTCATCCAAAATAGATTTGCTCATTCATAAATAATACAAAAATTGCGTCTGTTTTTTTGGAATAGAAAACAAAATGTTGCAAAATTGTTTGCAGAGTTTTTGATAAGAATAATGATGGACTGATATCAAGCAATGAACTTCGGCATGTGATGACAAGCCTGGGAGAACGACTCTCGGAGGAAGAGGTCGATGATATGATCAAGGAAGCTGACCTCGATGGAGATGGCATGGTTAACTACGAAGGTACAATAATATATTTAAACTTAGGTGTATGCACACTGATTAATCAAAATAGTTCCAAAATAAATGTCGTTTTTCCTTGAACTTTGGTCAATTACACACTTTTTAGTCAAAATAGTTCGAAGCAGACGTTTTTCCTTGAAGAAAAAACGTTATTACTGTAAACAGTTTCATTGCTACTCTAAAGAAAATGTCTTTGTTTTAATAAGTAAAACGTTTTTGTTTCTCCGTGCTTTATATAGGAGTTTGCATTGAAAGTCGCCGTTTTCTTGCGTTTTGTCACACAGTTTTGCGAACACCCATAATTTAAGAAGCCTACTCTTAATAAAATTTACCATCCTAATGATTTAATTCAGAACAGTTGATAGCTCCTCTCCTAGTGTTTCTGATATTAGGGCTCATCGATGTACCAGGTCTACAAGTATGAAATGCGGATTTTGTTTTTTTAAATAAAACACATTAAACTCAAAAGAACAGTAAAAGTTTATTTATTCAAAGTATGCTCCATTAGAAGTTATACATTTTTCCCATCTTACAGGCAATTTGTGAATACCTCGCCAGTAAAACTTCCCCTTTCCCCGCAAACCATTCATCTAGCCATTCTTTCACATTTTCATATGAAGAAAAGTGCTGCTCGGCAAGTGCGTGACCCATCGATGCGAACAAGTGGTAATCTGAAGGGGCCAAGTCTGTTAGGTAAACGGCATGGGGTAGCACTTCCCACTTGAGTGCCTCCAATGTGTTGCAAACTGCTTTTGCCTTATGTGATGGAGCGTTATCGTGAAGAAAGATTACCTTGTGCTGTCTTCTTTCGTATTCTGGTCGTTTTATGAGCAGCGAATGGTTCAATTCGATCAGTTGTTGTTGGTAGCGTTGGGTATTAACTGTTTCACCAGGTTTTAACAATTCATAATAGACCACACCTTTTTGGTCCCACCAAGTACAGAGCATTGTCTTTTTGCCAAAGCGTTTCGGTCTTGCAGTTGATGTGGATGGTGAGCCTGGGTTCACCCATGATTTTTTGCGTTTGGGATTTTCAAAATAAATCCATTTTTCATCGCCAGTAATGATACGATGCAAAAAAGACTTTCTTTTGTATCGTGCAAGCAAAATTTCACAAGTGTTTTTGCGTTTTTCCATCTGCCTCTCATTCAATGCATGTGGAACCCATCTGCCGACTTTCTGGATCTTACCCATCTCTCATAGGCGATTGGAAACAGCTTGTTGGCTAAGGCCTAACTGCTCTGCTAGTTGTTTTTGTGATTGACTATCGTCTTCCTGTAGCAATGTTTCCAATTTTGTATCTTCATATTTTTTTGGAGGTTTTCCATTTTCTTTGTCTGTAAGATCAAAGTCACCACTTTTGAAACGCCGAAACCATCGTTCACACGTATCTTGCGATGGAGCATATTCACCATAAGCTTCTCGAAGCAGTCGGTATGATTCAACAGCAGTTTTTTTCAAATGAAAACAAAACAGTAGTACTGTCCGCGAATGCTCTTTATTTGGCACAAAATTTGACATTTTTAACACAGTAAAACAAAACTATATGATCACTTTTCAAATTATAATCTATACGCATTTGACACTTAATGATATGATGCGTTGCTTCCTCTTTCGCACTCATACAACATAGAATGTCGTAAATGCACTTTATTCACTGACATCATGCTCACTCTAAATATGGTAAGATTCGGCTTCAATGCAACCTCCTATTACAACTCACTTATCTTAACAATTGCGGAAAACATATCTGATAGAAAATTTTGTTTTCTTTTTCAGAGTTCGTAACCATTCTTACAGCAAAGAATTAGACAATGAATTTTACTAAAATTGAAAACCAATGATGGTCGACCAACGTTTTTATAACTTTGGTCATAAAAAAACAAAACATATATTATAAAATACAATTACTCAGTGTTAAATAGTGTTTCTATATATGTATGATAACTAAAAAAAATATTTCCAAAAAAAAAGATTGCAGACTGAGGCCTGTGTATTTACCTCTTTAGACATAAGTTTTTGGCGTAAGGGTATTACATAGAAACACATAGCTACAGTTTTGATTATTTTTTGAAAAAATATAAGTATTTAAACAAGTCAAATAAAATAGTTATTTAACACAAATTTAGTACAAAGCGAAATTTAATAAATACTCATTTTTAAAAATTAAAAAAAAAGAGAGATTTGGTTAAAAGGGCTTACAAAAATAACAATTATCAATTATCTTCGGACTTAAAGTTTGTAATTCTGTAAACATTACTAATTTATTAATTACACTAGTCAACACAATTTTTGCTGACTTACATCTAAGACTTGTTTCTTACTAATTTGGTGCTGCTGAACTCAAATATCCGTTTTTGCGTACCACATCAGATTTTTGCTCTACAACAAATACATCTTTTCGACCAAATAATGCTTCTATCGTTTAATTTTAGACGTCGATACTGTAATTGGTACAAATTTGGCGAATAATAAGGACTAAATAATTAGAAAATATTCTTAAAATTTTATTTATAGTGAAAGAAAGAAAATGAGAACAGTTTTAATTAAATTTTAATGCATTGGAGTGTTAAAATAAAAATACAAAATAATTTAAGGATAAAATGGTCGTTTGTAAGATCTTCTGGGGTGCACTATTCCCGATAAGTCTCTTTTAATACTCCAACAGTAGTCAGCCATCATGTGAGTATCCCACCTTCCTTGATAACGTCTCTTCATCTCTTTTAAATCCTGATGGAAACGTTCATCCTGTTCATCACTAACATCTCCAAGATTGACAGGAAATTTGTAAGATGACTGTTTAAAAAATGAAGTTTCACGCTCATAACAAGTACCTGCATGTAAGGCGTTCCTATGAAATATATTGGACAATAAGAACGAAGTTGAAATTAAAGTAGACGTATATCAGAACGTGAAAAGGTGAAAAAAGTCAAAATACGATAGAACAAAAATTTGACGTGATAGGCAGAAACTGTTAACATTTTTGAAATCAGCACCCCAAAATTAGTTAAAAACAAGTATCAGATCTAAGTCGGCCAAAAAAAAAAGTTTTAATTTGTTGACTAGTGTTATTTATTTCATTTATTCATTATAATCTTGATTGCGCTCTAAACCAATCATAAGTACGTAATTTTTTAATACGGTTTATCATTAAATTGTTTTTTCAAAAAATAATCAATACTTGCGCTACTTTTGAACAGAGTATCTATATCTTATTTTATAAATAATCACATTCTATTTAGGTAAATTATATTAACAAGAAAAAAAAATCTATGTATGACTGTTTATTATATATATACTCTGACCATGTATCCAAAATATTCTATTTGAACACCTCGATATTTCATGTTCATTGTTTGATAGAGAAATCATTTAAGTGGCCTAGGAAATGTATTGTATGTAGACATGAGTACATGAAAAAAAGAAAATATAATTTTAAAACGAAATATACCGAGTTTAGCCGATAAAAATTGAATCAGTATTCGTTTTATAACATCCGAAGCGTTAGCCACATATTTACATTACCGAGTACAGCCGATGGATATCAGAACGTGAATCGGGTACTTTCGTGGCATCCGAAATTATATTAAACACGCTTACAAATAACGCAAGCAAGTAATCTACCAACTTGACTTGTTTCTCTACTTGCTGAGTATAAACGAGCCTTTACGGATACGTACGGGCATTTTTTGATATTCTGAAGGCTCATTTACATTTAGATACAAGTATGAGGACTTGTATGAGATCCAAGTCAAATTGACTTGTCGCGATACATCACCTCATACATGAGCTCATACAATTTGTATAATTTGTCAAATCCATTAACATTTGCTCATACTTTCTGTATGAGCAGACTTTTCCATATACTTGACTTGTATGAGCTGACAACCTGGTGAAAAGTTAGGTTATGTTTTAAAAGATATCTCAAATTTGATTATTTTCAATAGTTTTTTTTTTACAAGTTAAATATGTGTGGAATAAGGATAAAATTCTGTTATTAATTGAGAAAATCATAGCCAGTAATATCTGGGATGTAAAGTCGAAGGAGTATAAAGATTTTAACAAAAGAAAAGATATTTATAACATTTCTGAGGAGTTAAGTTGCATGGCTAAAGATGTATGGACTAAATGGCACAACATAAAAGTCAGTATAGTCGAGAGCTATCTAAAGTAGAAATCCTAAGTGCGTACATCAGTGATGCAAATGAGTTACCAGTTGCCAAGAACCGCAATGTAACAGCCAATTGATCTGCAGGTGATATAGCTTCTCGAAATCTTGTATCAATTTTAGTAATTAATGGAGCCACCAACATGAGTATTCTTTCAAAATCAGCGACACTCATTCTCACATAATTTCTGAAGCATGAACCATCTTCTAAAGTCAGTTCATTAATCAACATTGAGTTGGCCCCATGGGTTTCTCATCGAGATAAAAAATATCGCTGCCACCATCTACGCTTTCTTTTTCGTGATTTTGATAGAAGTAATGCACATGTACTTAAATACAAAAAACTCTCCTCGTCATCACTAGACATTTTTTGCGAGTGTATGCAAATGTAAACAGAGCACAAAAATGACATGATTTTCGACTTGTATATTGACATGTGTATGTTGACTTTTATGAGCTCATACTTGTATCTCATAAAAGTCCTCATACTTGTATCTAAATGAGCCTTAAGGGATAAATAGATTTTTTGACAGAAGACTCAACGAAATTGTAAATTTGAATGGTTAAACCGGTTCTTAAATTTGTGTACAAAATTATATTTTCTTCTTGAATGTTATGTACGAAAACTAATTGTATTAGAGTTGAACTAAAATTTATTTTACAATTAAAATATAAATAAAAATATCATATATTTAATTAATCTAAATATAAATGAATTTTTATTTATATTAAATCGTAAGAAATCGCTATTAGTGATAGATATTTTTTTACTTTTATTTTTATATTTCATAAATTCATTTTTAAATTCAATTTTCAAAAGAAATCTACGAATTTTTGATATAAATACTCTACTGTTAGAAAAGAAATAATTTTAAAAAATATAATATTTGAGACAAAGTAAGAAAAACAGTTAGTTAGTTTATATTAAACTAACTTAATATTATAATAATGTTATATTAAACTAAATTTAATATCATATATAGGATTTTCGGTGGTCTAAATCCATTTGCAAGCTAAATAAAGAAATGATTTTCGTCCATTTTGACAAATTCGAGTTCTGGTCCCTAAAGGGACGTAAGAGCAAAGTATTACTGTTCTTAAGCTAGCTCCACACTTTCGAACGAGGCACTCGGCCGAGCAACTCGGCGAGTGGAGTGTTATCCTCCACAATATAACTAGCCGAAATTGCCACTGCATCATCTTTGTCAGTTCGACATAAATGTAGTGACAGGGTGTGAAGTTTACGCATGAAATTAGTAATGGGGATCCAAAGCTTTGACGAATTGTATTCTTTCGTAGACACATATCTACAGTCAAGTGCACATTTTGACATTTTATATTATTCTATTTGACGGTAGAATGTCTTTCTATTATTAGGTAGCATGTGAGATGTTTACAATACTTCTTGAAACAGCAGAAGTTTGCAAAAATGCGCCGGAGCGCGGAAGTCATAACGGAGCCAATAAAGAACTAGATAAAATTACCGTCAAGTGGATTTCTTATACCATGAGTTTAAAAAGAAAATACATAAGGGTTGGTTATGAAAAAATAAAATAATGTCTACTGCAAGCTTGATATAAAAATTGACCAACGTTTAGGTATAACCTTTGTAGACATTAAAATTATAATTTTTTGATTTCACAGGTACAGAAAAATAATCATAAAAACTAAAAAAGCTGTTCAAAATGACCTCTTTTCTTGCAGACACAAATTTACTCGTCTCTTCATACTATTAAAAGCATTTATAAGAATTTGATGAGTTATATTGGCACTGTTCGGTAATTCTGTTTTGCAGTCCCTCGATATTATTAATAGGGGTCTTGTATACATTATTTTTCAAATAAGGCATTATAATGTAATCTAAAATAGTCAAGTCTGGTGATCTAGGTGGAAACTCTGGATTTGAACGTAATTATTCGATCGTCAAAAAATTCACGAAGGTAATTCAGTCTCTTGAGCGGTTTGGGCAGTCGCACCATCCTGTTGGAAGTAGCCTAGCTGGAGATCATCCTCATGAAGCTGATTAATAAATTCACAATATTCTGGTATCTCTGAGCAGTAACAGTTTCATGAAAAAATATGGGTCCGATAATACGTCTTCGAGACACAGCAATCCAAACACCAACTTTTAACGGGTGAAGGGAAGTTTCGCGAAAAGTATGAGGATTTTACTCCATAACCTCATATTTTGTGAATATATATACCCCGAAAGGATGAACCAGGCCTCGTCAGAAAAGTTAAATTTAACAAATCAATATTAAATAAATTTTGTTGGAACCAGTGGCAATACACAATTCTCCTATTGTGATCTGCTGGCAGAAACTCATATTAAGAATTTTGTATGGGAACAGCTTTAATTTTTTTTTGGCAATAGTATGTCAAGTTCCTAATGACAAACCAGTCTTTTGCGAAAGTGTACGTAGTGATGTAGTGGGTTGCTCGTTCATACGTTGACGAACATCATCAGTATTTTGAGTACTTCTTCGCCTTCCAGTTCTATCTCTATGAGTAATGCTCCCTGTATCTCGGAATAAATCAACACATCTTCTAAGTGCGTTGTAAAAATCTCCTTCAAGGAAAGTAATATCTGGAAATTGTAGACGAAATTCGTCTCAACATGACACCTCACTGTAAATCCATTTGCTATTGAGAAGTGACATTACCGTTAGCGGCGCTGTAATTCATGGCAAAATGGCTGAATTGTCTAGTATTCAGCTGGCAATATGCTAACAGGGAACAGGTTAATTTAAGCACAGTACATTTTAATTTTATGAAAATGTATCTATCGACGTTCTAACAAAAAATCAACACCAGAACATATGTAATAATTTCAAACAGTACTACAGTCGCGTAGTACAATATTTGACCACCAGACTGCGTATCCGAGCGTGTCAGTTCTCAATTCTCTCGAACACCATTTCGAAAACATGATTCAATCATAAATTTTTTGTATTCTATTCTAAAAACCATTATAATTGTAGCTTAATTGAATTTTCAATATAAAATTATGACAAAAACAACAGTTTTTGACAAAATGACAGTTAATTAATTCTAAAGCTTGCTGTTGACATTACTAAAGCTTGCTGTTCAATACTTTTATTTTCCATTGCCAAACCTTAAGTAATTTCTTTTTGAACTCATGGTATAATAAAGTATGCAGCTGCGTTTTTACAGTTCTAATGTCCGTATGTGACCAAAATGTACTTGAGGAAGAAGATGTCAGTAAATTTTCGATCAACGAACTTGTAGCTGGAAAGCCCGCTCGAGTACAAAAGAGCTTGATTGATTACGCAAAATACGCGTCTGGAAAACAGATTTTCTCGCACTCGGACTTGTGTCGACTCACCGAAAGTGTGAAACAAGCTTTAAATTTCAAATTTCTAATCAAGAAATACTGGCCCAATAATTTTTTTCTGGTGTTCTTATTTTGTCTAAAATATACTCCTATTCGTATTAATTTTTCTATAAATGCTTAGCTTGTGCAATGTCTAAAAAAAAATAATTAAAAAAACAGCTAATAAATATGGATCTTTGCTGTTAAATATAAGCTATTCACTGTAATTTGGACAAGATTACTAATTTTTTTAAAAGAAAATTAATGCGAAGTATGTTTTTTAAAAAAATATATATTTTTAACAATATTTTTAAAAATTTTCCATATGCTACAGGTATTTTCCTGTTAAATTAATTAATATTGACAATAATAAATATTTTAATTATTGTTAATTGTTATTAAATAAGTTTTTTATAATAATTTTTATACTATTTTTGTACCAAAAGTCCATTTTAACAATATTTAAACGTCCGATAACACAAAATATAATAGAATTTAATCAGTCGGAAGAGTATAAAAATTATTATATTATTTAAATTATTGTTATTGTTATTTATTTTAAATTATAATAAAAGCAATATGTCCAAAAGTGTGCCTTTTATTTTAAAAATACCTATTTTTGTCACACAAACATTTTGGGTTTAGCGAACCGATCTGAAAAAACAAAATTGGTAACGCACCTTCTTGTTATAACGTTCTAAATAATATCAACTACAGTGAAATCATTATTTCCTGAGCGTTATGTAATACTTGACAGAAACATTTAGTTATCAAACTTATTTCCAAGGACTACACATAGGCGTAGTTTCGATTTTTATTACCTTATAAGAATTAATTATTAAATGAACACTGCTTTTTTCTACACGACAATGAATTGATAATATTAAGTAAGCAACGGATTGTCGTTGCTCCTCGGGTGAATTCGGCCAACGAAGTAATCTGATTGGTTCTTTGTTAAGTTGGGATTATCAGCTGTGAATCAGAATACAGTTTTGATATTTTTAAACCCATTGTTTACCATTATGTAACGCTCAAGAATTAATGATCTTTGTATAATGTGCATAACTGACGATGTACCAATCTTCTTCATTTTCTTCGTTCATTCCAAACATTGCGAATCACTATGGCAAATTTTATTTTGGCATTTATAGTACGAAAGCTAGTAACGTTTTCGAGAAAGAATTTTAGATCGGCTAGTTTTTCGATATTTCCCTTTCTTATTGAAGTTAGGTAGGGATGCGGTACGTCTGGCACCTGGGAGCGGTTGCGTTTACCTGTGCGCATCTCGCCTGTACAGGTAAAAAGGATATTTTGAAATCATTTTAAGACACTTTTTTTATAATTTTCTATGTCTTTTTAGCATTATAAATTTATAGTTGCCAGACAGTTTTGTTGTTGCTAACATTGCGCCAGATCTAATTTAAGTAATTAAAAAATAATAATTTTCAAACCTTTTTAGTATAGCTGTAATTTTAATATGATATAGTTCTGTAATCAAAGAATACAATATTAATTTGCCAGACGGAAATTCCGTTGTTTAATTAGGAACGAAAGAAATTAAAAATATAATAAAAAAACTAAAAATGTCGTATTCCGAAATACCGAAATTCCGGCACAGCGCTTTTTATAGGAGTGGATAAGGTATTTAAATAAAATAGCTTTTATTTAATTTATTTCAACAATATAAAACAAATATCCCTATTGATAATTCTTCAGACGTGTCCTATACAATTGCTAAAATATGCCACCTCAAAAAGAAAAACAATGTTAGATATATTTTTAAAAATTGTGCTAGTGTTAAATTTTCTACATTTTTACTTGTTCAAATTTTTATCTTACAATGCAATAAATATTCTAAAAAAATTACACACTTCACATTAAAAGGAATGTTAAAAAACCCCCCAAAGTATTGGACCCAAAAGTACCAAGAAAACAATTGAATTAAGGAAGTATTGAGTCATTTTTGTACCCGTGGCAAAATATTTCGAATTCCGATTGCAACCACCATGTCAAAGTACCCTGCCACTTCTAATGCGGTAGTTTTGGCAAATAATAATAATAATGTGGCCGCATCCACCATATTTACCAGATCTTTGTACCAGCACTTGATGATTATAATATGCACTTAATTAATAAACTTTGGCCTATTTGCATGAAGCGTTGTTAAGTCTGACGTAGTTAAGACCAAAATTCCGAATTAATAAATAAAAATTACTAGATTTCAAAATCTAGTTCCGCTTAAACGTTTGGAATGGCCTATAAGTAAGTATACACTATCATTTTTTTCATCTTGACACTGTCAAATATCTGACAATAGGGGAAACTTCCTAAGCGCCCTGACATCTGGTGGCAATTTGCGGAATACACGAAAGTGACATTGTTTTGTTTTGTTCAATAGAGAAATACGTGTTTTTTTGTTGTTTGTGTTTTATTTTTGTGAATCATGGTAAAAACACAATCAATTTTGTTGTGTGCCGCAATGTAAATCGTGAATAAAGAAGAATCCCTCTTAAACATTCCATAATTTACCTAAATCGAAAAAAATATCAATTGAAACGGTTTTTATGGACCCAAAAACTAAAAATGGGCAAAAATCCAAGCCCATACATGCACGTCTGCTCGTTGCATTTTATGGAGTGATTTTTTACGTCCTAGAAAAGACTGAAAAAAAAGCATTTATCCCACCCAAAATTTACTTAAATCATCAGTTGATGTATTAAAAGGCCCTTAAAATTTTTCAGGCAGAGATATTAATTTTTATTAATATATTTACCATATTTTTGTTGTTATTATATTAACAGACAGTCAAAAAGAATTAAAAATACAATGAAAAACTAAAAATTTCCTTGAAATTTCTTTAGAACAGTATATTATTACATATCTTGTAAATCGTAGATTACTTTTAAATAAAAAAAAGCTCGAAAACCAGGAAAAATACTACTCGTGTTCATTTCCACCAAGTAAACTAATACAGGAGTAACAGTTTAATGTCACTTTCGAGTGTTCCAACTTTGCCGCATATGGCGCTGCGATCTTTTTTTCCCCTATATGGTCAACTGACGGCGTAATTACCTGACATAGTTAACAAAACTTTATGCAATTAGGCTTTTGTTATTCAAAAATCCATTGTATTTTTGTTCTTGAAATTTGGGCTTCATTATTTACGTTTTTAACCAATTTTTGAGTGTGCCAAATGCGAAATAACTCAATTTAAAACTAATTCAACTGTTTTTCATTAAATTATTGGTACTTAAAAAATTATTTTATTTAATAAAGTTATAATTTTAATAAATAATTATTACCTATCTGATTTTTTGGGTATTTTCCAACAATTTTCGTTCATTAATTGTAGTTTATTAATTTTGTCCCTACCCCACATTAACCATAGAAAACCGATGACAACACAAACACAAGTCTCGACATAAAAACCATCCAGCGTTGTCACACAGGTACCCCCTTGTTTCACACAGACCTGTAAACAGAATTATATATTGGAAATGACAGACAGTATTAATTTTACAGGGGGGTCTATTCTGTAATATTTTCGACAATCGTTTCTACGGTATCCTGTTGAAAGTTCCGCTTTTCAACAACTCGTGGTATTCTGCAACTCATTGATAGTGCAATTACAACAGTGTTGTGTGCAAATTTAACCTGCCGGGCTGCAGCCCCCCAAACCCTCTATAATTAAATATAAAGCAACTACAACGACATTTCATTTAAAAAAATAATAATAAAGTCAAGCACATAATATTTATTAATAGTTATATTTAATAAATTTAGCAGTACACTTCAAAGAATAAATAAAATTCATTTTAATATTAAATATTCTTTATTATTTCTGTATTATTTGGGTCCATGATCTTTTTAGGGTTTTGTAGGTATGACCAAAAAACCCTTATATCGTCATTTTGTCGTCTGTCTGTCTGTTCGGTAAAAATTGTAACCAAACGGCTAAACCTAGAGAGTTGAATTTTGGCATGCTTATACAACCCTTTGGCCCGCACATAGGAAAAATACTAAAACATCTAAAAAACATATCCCCCTAAAAATATAAACAAATATGTGTCCATTGAAAAAAAAAATATTTTTTTAAAATTCTAAGTAGGGTACCAAATGAAAGCCCTTAGATATTTAATATTTTCCGTGGTTTTAAATATAAAATCAACTTACTTTTCAATATACTCAAAAATGTATTAAAGAATAAAACTGTTTGGTTAACTAGTTTAGTAAAACATGAGAAAACTTGTGGACACTGCTATTTTTACGAACACTAGAAAAATGATGTTTTTGATTTGTTTAAGGGGCAACTTACATATTTATTTAAAAAATTCAATGCTGCCAGCTTAAATATATTATAGACTTATTATACAGGGTGTTTGTTTGAAACGGGGCACCCCGAAAATCTCCTTTATTTTAATAACTAGTTATACAGTCTGTTCCAAACGGTTAAGCGGAACTAGATTTTGCAATCTAGTTACTTTCATCGTTTAAATCGTGCTTTTCGGCCGTTTTGTTTAAGCTTTGTAAATCATACTTACAATAAACATTTTTTGGTTAAGGTTAATATCATTTTAAAATGTCGTTTTCTTTATATTTTGATTTTTTGTGTCATTCTTAATACAAATTTTCCATTTATTTATTTTTTTGTCATTAAAATATAAAAAAAAATATTTAATTTTGACATATGTCATTCGTTTCCATGGTTTCATTGTTGGAATTTTAAATTTTGACATTCCAACGTAAAAAATGAAATAACCCAAGCAAGGTCCCTTCTCGTGACAACCTAAAAGAACTAAATTCCCATTTAGTTCCGCTTAACCGTTTGGAACAGACTGTATCAGTTTATTTTAGAGATATTTTGTTTCTTTTTTTATTGTTTTCAAAGCTTGCTACGTTCAACTTTGTAAAACTTATGTTGATTATTATTTTGTAAATAAATGGTCGCCATTTTGAAATGGTTAACATAAAAATATGACTTTTTGGTGTAATTGTCAAGTTAATTTAATGTACTTTTAGGAAAAAAATATAAAATTATCGATTCCCTATGCCAGATCAAAAGTTGACATCATTTCCGGTGAAACCGGAAGTGCCTCAGAATTCTTATAGTAACCTTTAGACGGCCTTTTTGTCTAGTATAACTATTGTTCTGAAGATTTTTTGTTTCTTTGCAAATAAAGGAGATTTTCCTTTTGTTTGAAACGGGTGCCCCGTTTCAAACAAACATCCTGTATACTATAAATGTAATGCAATTACATAAATAAATAACTTTAAATAAAATAAATACAATTTTACCATTTGCATTAAACCACTGCTATTTTTACGCACATGACTGTATGTCGATGGAGGTAAATTGTAGCCCCCCCTCAACAAGAAATCTTGGGTGCGCTACTGCATGATACTGTGCATTCGACTGTCGAGAAGTTACAGAATAGACCCCCAGCTGTGAATGTATCTTAACTGTACCCAAAATAAAAAGAGAAGTATACTTACTTCTTTTTCATAAGAATTTCTGCAGAAATTGTCCTGAAAAGGAGCTCTGTAGCTCAAATCATTCTTACTAACACATGCTCGTAGTGTTAACGGGTCTATACACCAGAGAGCTAAGGTCTGAGGCCAATTGCCTCCTAGATTGCACACCGTATTTAAGAGAGTCATATAAGTCCCTCCCACTGCTGGATCACTAACCTTATTGAAAAACGCCATCAGGGCTACAAACATACTGTAAACGCAA
The DNA here is from genome assembly GCA_963971575.1 of Liopterus haemorrhoidalis. Classification (NCBI taxonomy): domain Eukaryota; kingdom Metazoa; phylum Arthropoda; class Insecta; order Coleoptera; family Dytiscidae; genus Liopterus; species Liopterus haemorrhoidalis. Next base: position 44,547,700 of record OZ020619.1, read on the forward strand.
ACCTAAAAAAAGTTCTACATAATATATGTGACATTAAACTTAAAATATAATCTTACCTGATGTAGAGCATACAATAAAATGAGTGACACGTAAAAATAAGCAGGTATTTCATTGTTTTTGACAATTTGTGGTGTCACCCAAACAGCTCCTGCTGCTATTAGGCCGAATAGAATTCTAGCTGGTACGAATTTTAAAAATATATCCCAAGGTCTTGGCCCGTTGGTATATTTGGAGATTATAAGAGGTAAACCAATTTGAACTGGTATTAATGGTATTGCCATTAGTCCTAATTTTTCTCTAGAAATACCACCTTCTACTAGTTTTAGAGATAATACTGAATCTGTTGCAGAATAACCAATCTAAAAGAAAATTTAGTATTTTACCAAGCAGTTTGTAACTTCTAATAGAGTGATTCTATAAATCGAGGTTTTACTCAGAGCTGGACACGAAAGAGGCACAGAGCTGGGCAAGTACAAATAAACGTACTTAAGTATAAGTACAAGTACCTTTCTAAAAAATTTAATTAAGTACAATTATGTACAATTAGTTTAATTTTAAAACTACGTAAGTATAAGTACTGTGCTTGTATTTGTATTTTTAAAATTAAATACAAGTACAAAAAAAAAAAACTATAATATAATACGCCAACATTTGAACACGCGTGCGTGGGTGCGTGGAAGTTGTCTGAAATCTAAAACAATTGAAGCGAGGTTTCGAAATGTAACGAAATATTCCGAAGCTCACCGAGTTTATATTGACATATATAATATAATACGCCAACGTGTGTCCACGCGTGCGTGGAAGTTGTCTGAAATCTAAAACAATTGAAGCGAGGTTCCGAAATGTAACGAAATATTCCGAAGCTCACCGAGTGTATATTGACATATAACGCGTAATAATAATAGTTGTTAATTGATTTGTTTACACAAAAATAATATAAATTAAAATTATTAGTAGCAGAAAAATAATTATTTTAAAAAATATTTGGTTTTGATGAAAGTAAGTAAGAAAAATGTGACTTTCTTTTCTTTATTATTATTTTTTCAATGCTTTATTATTTTTTTATTTCTACGATTAACGTTTTAAATTATCTAACGTCTTAAATTTTTTTTTCTTCAAAATGTTTCGTTAGGCCATTTAGGACATCAGGATTATAAAAATTCCAACCGCAGGTCTCTATGTATTATAGTTTTTAAGATACAGTCACGCGAATATAATTTTTTTTGTAATATTCGCCTATTTCAAAACGATTTAAATCAAAAATGGGTACGGATCGTAAGGCCCCAATTTTACATGAGTATAAATACATGCCGAGCTCTGATTTTAGCGTTCCTACATTATTTAAATAAGCTTACCTTGCAAGTTAAAAGAATAAGTGCCAGTGTTTGGATTGCAGGCATTTTAAGTAGCGTTATAAGATTACTGTACGCTGACTGAATACTTTGTTCATGCACAAAATCATGTTCCGAATCCTTATGTTCTTCTTCAGTCTTAATAATAGCCACCAAACTAGTCGTAATCAAAAAAATCACACCCCAAAACCCGAAAAACCATGCTAATGTCACAATTCCATTTGGCTGAGGTGTTGTCCGAAGATATGTATTACAAAACTCTGCAGATTCCAATGATAAAAACAATACATAACCGAGGAAAAATCCTACAGTTTGTCCAACACTATTGCATGTCGACGCATAACCAACATTTCGTTTTTTTAACATCGTCAAAGCCCAACCGTCAACAGCTATGTCTTGAGTCGCAGCTAGGAAGTTTAGGAAAAAGAAGATTGTGGTTAAGAAACCTATTTGTGGTAATTTAGCAGGTGAACCCATCCAATCTTCTATGTTAAATGATAAGTAAATCATAAAAAATCCTATCAGGTACTGTGTTGGTATTAACCATGTTTTTCTTCTACCATATCTCGCTGAATATATTGCGTCAACTATTGGAGCCCATAGAAGTTTGATACTAAACGGCCATTGCACAAAACTAAATTCTGCCTAAAATAAAACATGTTATCGAGGTTTAAATAAAAACTATTAAAACGTACTTGTTGTGTGTATGTTGCTCCTCTATTTTGTAAGATCATAGGTATCGAAGCACTTAATCCTAACGGTATACCTTGTAAGGTGTACAGGAAAAGCAACAATCCTATATTTTCCCAATCTCCAGTTAGGTTAGGTATTGGGTGATCCTTCATTTTATCCTCTAACACATCAACATCAAGACTATCTTTAGTCTTTTTTTTGCGTAGTGCCATTCTTCTCACTAAACTAAAATATGTAAAAGACACGTCAGTAAAAATTAATTAAAATATGAATAGTCACGAGTTTATAATGTTATAATATCATATAATAATATAAAGAATCAATAAATACTTACTGTTGTCTTATTTAAGTTAATATTAAATGCATAATAAATTAATTTATAAGTTATAACTACATTTGTGTGACTTATGTTTTTAAAAACAATTTTTTATAGGTTATGTACAACAGGAGGGGACAATTTTTGAAGTCCACATCATCGAACAATTTGCACAGATCCGGACTCAAAAAATTTAAGTCCAAAATTAATAAAAAAAGGATATTTTTTACTAGAAAATTTGTAGTAATCGATTATTTGATACATTGTTATGCGTTTTTAAATATTCTTCAAAATAAACATACAAATATGTTAAAAAATTGACAATGGTATAAATTTTTGATGTGTTGAGAGTATTTTACTTAATAAATTATTTAAAAACTACTTTCCTAGGAGCTTTCAACGCTCCGAATTGTCCGTTTATCATTTTTGCAGTTTTCAAGTCATACTTTATACTTTAAAAAGAAGTTCTTCCAACAAAAATTTGACACTTTCACATCTCAACAATTAAAAACTAACTATATTTGTCATTATGACATCTTGAATGGCAGCGCAAAAAGCCATCGTTGCTGTGCGCCAAAATTTTTAACCAAAATTTTGTTGACACGTGAAAATCCAAGCGGTTGCATATCTAAAATCATATCTCGAAAATGGTAAAAGATAAAAATTTCGGTTTGAATTTTTGGATTTCTCATACTTATTTAACGTTGAATAAAATTAAGAAAAAAGTATCTCGTTTTATTTGTAGCCGTTTTAAAAATATCGTTAATTTGTAATATTTTAATTTCCAAATGACCATATCTCAAAAACTAAAAAAGAGAGAGGCAGCTGGCATTTTTGAACTCCTAAGACTAGGGTGACCATTTTCTTCAGAAGGCAATGCGGGACGGAGCAAAAAAAAGGTCCTCACCTCCCAAATCCAAGTGAAGAGCAATAAAAAAGGTCCCCATCTCCCAAAATCCAAGTGAAGAGCAAAAAAAAGGTCTTCACCTCCCAAATCCAAGTGAAGAGCAAAAAAAAAGGTCTTCACCTCCCAAATCCAAGTGAAGAGCAAAAAAAAAGGTCCTCACCTCCCAAATCCCAAATGCGGGACAAAATATTAAAATGCGGGACTTTTGCGGGACGCATCTTAATGCGGGACAAAATGTTAAAATGCGGGATGAAGGGTCACCCTACCTAAGACCCCAATTACACATTTTGAAACCAATTGGTAAAAAAATTACATCGGATTTTTTTCAACAAATTTTTTAAATTTCAAAAATTCGTAACTTAAGAACAATGAAATATAGGGACTTGCGGTTTGAATTTTTGAAATCTACAGACATTTTTCTACTTAGATAAAAAATAGGACCCTCCTTAGTTAACGCCTTTTTGATCCGTGTAGTTTTGAAAATTTGTAAATATTTAATTTTCCAAAGACCGTATCTCAAAATCTACATGAGATAAATACCTGCGGTTGGAATTTTTGAAATTCTGAGGCCCTAAAGGGCCTAAGAACTCATTTTGAAGCAATTCCCAAACAATTTTTTTTTTGAGAAATTTTTATTTTGTATATTTTTTTTTTGAAATTTCAAAAAATCCTAACTTAAGAACAGTAAAATATAGAGAACTGCGGTTTGAATTTTTGAAATCTTCGTATATTGTTTAGTCTAGAAAAAAATTGGGGCCTTAATAAACCAACTTTTACAATAAATACGAATCGTCAGACAAAACCTTTGAAAATGGCCAAAAATCGAAAAAATCATAAGGGGTACCCCTTACGATTTTTTCATTTTTTTGCCATTTTTAAGGGTTTAGCTTAACCAATCATATAAATTCAAAAAATTGGGTGTTTAAGGCCTTATTTTTTTTCTAGACTAAAGAAGATACGAGGATTTCAAAAATTTAATCAGCAGGTCTCTATCTTTTACCGTTTTCAAGATAGAATTTTTTGAAACTTAAAAAAAAAATTAAAAAATCAAAAATTTTCAAAAAAAAAAATTCTTCAAAATGTGTCCTAAGGCCATTTAGGACATCAGGATTATAAAAATTCCAACCGCAGGTCTTTATATATTATAGTTTTTAAGATAGAGTCCCGCGAATATAATTTTTTTGTAATATTCGCCTATTTCAAAACGCTTTAAATCAAAAATGGGCACGGCTCGTAAGGCCCCAATTTTTTTACAAGGTAAAAAAACAATGAGAATTCTAAAAAATCAAACCGCAGGTCCTTATCTTTTACCGTTCTCGAGATATTATTTACAGAAATTTCCTATTTTCACAAAATATATTATTCAGAATTGTCTTTTAGGTTTCTACTAGAATTGATCCTTTGATGAGCCGCCCGTATGCGGCGCACACCCTGAACACCAGCACGCGGCGGCACTAAATGTAGCCTTACCACTGCGTAGCGTATTCACTGAAGAGCATATGTTGGCACCCTAAATTCCTAATGAAATTTAGGCTTTATTACTAAAATACTTGAAGAATTAGACCTTAACTAAATTTATTTGGAATAAATAAAAAGTTTATTAACTAAAATCATTCCATAATACAAGAAAAACGAATATTTTTATACTTATATTTAAACAAATGTACATATAAATTTCATATTTGTCTCATTCAGGTATACAGTATAGTATAATACATTCGATACAACATACAAGACACTTCAACGCCATCTATTTATACAAAAAATGTATACAGTTTCTCCCAAACCATAACTCAAAAACAGACAAAGCCATAACCACAAATTTCAGTCCTCAAAACACTACTTATATACATTATTAAAACCAGAAAACCATGAAAAAATAACAAATTTACAGTTAAATAGTGTAGTCATTTAAAACTGGTCAATAACATATAACAAAAATGTTTTGCAGTACCTTCTGAAAAAGAAAAAGAAAGGAAAAATAAACATCCGTCAACAAATGGGAAGACTTCACAAAAGAAAATCAACTAACCAAAATCCTAACTAGTATTGATATTCAGGATACATGGAAAAAATTGATGTGAAGTGTGTATTTTCACACATTGCAGGGTTTCGCAGGTATATAATAAGTGAAGGCGGCATGCTGAGTGTGTAGGACAAATTTTGCTTTGTAGTAATCACGGCAAAATGAACGATATTTTTAAAATAATTCATCGTCTGTTAATCTAAGAGCTTTAAAAACAAATTCTATGTTAAAATATTTTTTTGTTAATTTTAATTCGAATATATAATACCATTATTTAGGTTTCTAAATATGTGCAGTATTTTTTTTTATACAGCAAGGTTCATTAAGATTTTGAAAATTGCGCCTATGGCTTCCATTGGTTGTTTTAAGTCATATGCTCCGCCCCTCTGGTTCCATATACATGACACATAGAATGAAAATATAATTCCAACAGGTTATTAAATTTACGCTCTTAAAAAATAAATACAACATTTGCCAAAATATAACTATAATTTTACAAAATAATTTAAAAATAAAAATGGAAAAAAAAAATTGTCTCCTCTGCCCGGGAAGGAACCCTAGTTTGCTGCATAGCAAGCTAACCATTAGACCAGGATACGCCTTCTAGTACAGTATGTTACATAACTAAAACTTTTGTACATCGTCAACAAAAAAACACAAAAAATGCATTATTTTCCGAAAACATAATTTGATCAAAAATTCCTGTTGTACTATTCCGGTTCACACCAATGTACATTAATTAGATTTTTTTCAGATTTTTAGCTTAAATCATCTGGGCTACAGGATGTGGGACAAAATTTTTTTGCACAATTTTGGCAAAGTCGCGTCAAAATATGTTTATTTTGCAAAAATAAAATTTTGAATGTTAATCCACGCACTAAGGCCTTTCATTTGATACCCTACTCAGAATTTAAAAAAATATATATTTTTTTTTCGATAAGCACATATTTGTTTATATTTTTAGGGGGATGTTTTTTAGATGTTTTAGTATTTTTCCTATGTGCGGGTCAAAGAGTTGTATAAGCATGCCAAATTTCAACTCTCTAGGTTTAGCCGTTTGGCTACAATTTTTACTGAACAGACAGACAGATGAGAAAATGACGGTATAAGGGTTTTTTGGTCATACCTACAAAACCCTAAAAATAACGCAATTTGAGTTTGCGCAGTAAAAAATTGACCACGCTAGCAATAAAAATTTAAAATGAGAGCAAAAAAAGGCCCGACTTATTGATCATGCGCTAAATAACACAGGATCAAAAACGGCCGACCCCGATCAAAAACAAGCCCCCCCTTGTGTAGGGCTTTAAACATTTAACCGTATTCGCAGTGACAAGAATATTTAACATGTCTAAAGTCGGACATGCGCATTAAATCTGTTCATGAACATATTCCGTAGCTGTTGGTACCTTATTAGAAACTTCACCTGCGAATAAAGCTATTTCTTCAAGTGTAATCAGCATTCTGCGCGTTTGTACTCTAAAGCAAGTTGAACAAAACGTTATAAAAACGACCATCATAAATCATAAATTCAAATAAGATTACAAGGCGGTGGTAAGTTAAGCAGTCTTTGTTAGAAAATCTGTTATTTTTTCATGGAATTCTTGCAACTGGCTTCCACTACGGAACTTAGCACAAATAATTCAAAAAGATATGTTAACCATTAGTCAAAATTAAGGTCTAATCTAATTCTAATATTTAACATTTCTAATAGGTACTTTTATTATTTCGTAATACGTTTACAATTTGTGGTTATTTTTTTCTTAATTTTATGTTAAAATAGGGATTAGTTTTTTTAAAATAAAATATTTAATGTTTAAAATTCAATCTAGGAATTAACTGAGATCGGTAGCATATATATAACCTTGTTGTTGTAGAACGAATAAGCGTTTTTCGACCGCATCTTTATCTGAAAAATATTTAGAGATATAGAAAGAGAATTAGAATAAAAATATATGTGTTCAAAATTATTCTAATAAAATACATGTTTAAAAATACGCTGTAATAGGTAAAACCTGAATTTTAACTTACATTTCGTGAGCAATGCTTTGTCTTTCTGATGACTAACTTGCTGGGACAAACTGTGCAGTAAAATCTGAGCAGTTTGATACCTCTGGAAGCACTCTTCTGGATTTCCAAATAACTCATCCAATGCCGCAGATTGGCACTGAAAAATTAACCATTTAAAACTCATAATATCTAAAAAAATAAACATTTGAAACAGCTGGTAGGCTTTTCAATAGCATTAAAATATCTTTGTATTATTTGAGGCACATGGATTATTGAACAAATATCAGTTTGGTTTTAGAAGTGGAAAATCCACAACGAACGCCATATTGGATTTTATAGACTTCATTACAACTGGCTTCGAAAATGCTGACTATAGTATGGCCACATTTTTCGATTTAACAAAGGCATTTGATTGTGTGCCACATGATTTACTAATCAACAAGTTATCTTGCTATAACATCAGCAAGTTTTCGCGGAAGATGGAAAAATGGATGAAGAAATTATGGAAAGAGTAGGCGCAGCAGGAAGAATGTTCAACAGCATCAAAGCACCGTTCTTAACTAAAAAAGAAATACCAACTAACATCAAGGTAAAGATCTTCAAAAAAGTGACAGTACCAATTTTGACATACGCCTCAGAATCCTGGACCACTACAGAGACGCACAGGTCTAAAATAAGAAGCTCCGAAATGAGATTTTTAAGGAAAATCGAAGATAAAACAAAATTGGACAGAATAAAAAATGAAGTATTTAGGGAAAAACTAGGCACAAAACCAGTAGAGACTATAATAGAAGAAAGACAGCTAAGATGGCTGGGACATATACACAGAATGAGTGAAGACAAAATAGTAAAAAGAGTTTATGAAGCAAGAACAGTGAAGAAAGTTAGACCAGGAAGACCGAGAAAAACCTGGCACCAAGAAACAAAAGAAGCTGCAACGAAGCTAGGAGTAAAGTGGGAGGAGATAAGAAAATATACAAAGGACAGAACACGATGGAAAGAAGTATGGAGAACAACACTAGAAAATAAGTAACAGTCGTAAACTGCTTGAATCTTTTCTGGTTGACCGAAAGCAATACGTTTGGGCAAACAACTCTCAGTCAAAGGAACAAACCATTCTTTTTGGAGTTCCACAAGGCTCGATTTTGGGTCCACTGTTGTTTTTGGTGTACATAAATGATATATCAGCTTATATACAAAATGCTAAAACAATTCTATACGCAGATGATACCACACTATTAAATCAGTATCCATCGATTCATGAAGTAACAACCAACAACACATATATGATTTTTTTTTAGCGAATAAATTAAGCCTAAATGAGACAAAAACATTTATTATTTTCCATACGGGAAGTACCATATGGCATTACCCAAGACCCTCTAAAATTTTTGGGCGTTACCATTGGCGTTAATCTCAGCTGGGAAAGTCATATTGGACAGATCGCTCAAAGATTATGCAGATCGGTATACTGCATAAGAAACTTAAAATCCAATGTGTCTCGAAATTTTCTGTTAACTGCTTATTACGCGCTGTTCGAATCCCATATCACGTATGCGTTAACCTCAAAAAATGAACAGACGCAGGGTGATGGTAAGAGGCCAATTACCATCGAAAATCACTGTCAATAACTAGGAACATACTAAAATAAGGTGCAAGACTTCATAAAACAATAAATTCGATTCTCTCAGATGGTTGGTTAGACAAAAATTTTGGCGTAGAGCATCCATAGCTGTTAAGTATCATTCACAGCTCAGGTTTTAATAGATAGTACGTAATTCATAGTGTTAATGTTAACGCATAACAATATTAGTTCTATACAAATCCGTATAAGCATTCGTAGCTCCAATTTAGTGGATAAGCGTAAGAAAATATTTAACGCATAATGTTAAAAGTTTGTATATCTCAAACTACTGACATTAACATTAACATTAAAACACTGACAACTGTCAAAATGAAGGAATATATTATACTTGAAATTCAAATAAGACTTGTGGATGCAGCTTGTGATATAATTATTAGTAAAAATGTTGAAACTAATATTGAAAAATAGATGTGAAGTGAGAATTTTTACATATTTCAGGGTTTCGCAGGTATACAGTGATACATTTCAAAATAGACGAATATATTATACAGCAAATTATAAAAAGACTTGTGGCTGCAGTTTATGATGTACTAATTAATAAATGTGTTGAATCTAATAAAAAATTAATGTGAAGTGTGAATTCTCACATATTTTAGAGTTTTTCAGGTATCTAGTACCCAAGTTAAAGCAGCTATATGTGTGGAACATTTTTTTTTTTTTTTTGCGGTAATCAAGTCAAAATGAACAATATTTTAAAAATAATGTACCGTTTGTTATTCTATGTACAAAGAACTTTTCCTTAAAATACTACCTGAACTTTTAAAATAAAATATATATTTTTTCAACAATAAAAAAATTAATCTGACAAAAATTCCTTTTGAACTATTTTGGTTTCCATCAATGTACATTATTTCAGATTTTTAGACCAACACTTCTGGGAAACAGGGTGGAAACAAAAGTTAACTTTTTTTTGTGAAATCAAAAAGTTAGGTTAGAGTGAGTAGCTTCAGAAACATTATAGTTACATTATTTAATAATTAACTTAATAAATATTATTTTGGTTCTTTTTAGAAGTACATTAATAAAAAAAACAATACATATATTTAATAACAAGATATTTTTATTATAAATTGTTTAGTAATTTCTATTGCGTGTAGATGGCAGCTAGATCGATTTATCTATTAAAACATGAGCTATGAATGGTACCAAAGTGTTGTGACTAGCCACTAACATTATCCATTAACATTATGCACTATGAATTACGTACTATCTATTAAAACATGAGCTGTGAATGATACTTTAGTGTTTATTACAGCCCATTTACTTACCTAGATCAACTAAAAATTACGATAAAAGAATACTTGAACGAACAAAAACAAGCTGGACTAAAATTTGTACAAATAAAGTAAATTATCATCATAATAAAACTCACCATTTGGATAGCATGATTGTAAAGAATTTTATCAGCTGTTATATTAGTAGAACCAACTCTTGCGAGAAGCCCAGTACTATTTAATTGTTTGCACTCTGCCAAAGTATTCCGGAACTTCGTGTTCAATACCGAAATAACTAAAAAGAAACAATAAATAAATACACATAAGATTGTTATTTAGTTAATATTTACCATTTTTAACATTTGAAGATGGCCTTAAATGTCCTGATTTGAGCTGTTGAGTTGCTAAATTGAGTCCTGAACTCAAAAGTTGCAAAGCTCGTACAAGCAAAACAAGTTGCTCAGCACGTCGGCAGGTTTCTGTTTGTTGACCAGGCGATGCCGTCGTACTATCGGTCAAAGCACTTAACGGTGTAGCTCTGGAAGTTGCAAGTTCTAAAACGCACTCACTAAGTGCTAGCACGAAATTTAATTTCGCTAATGTTTCATTATGTTCCCGCTAAAAAATAAATTAAATTTTTATAGGGAAAAATTGCTAAGCGATATGACATCTGGTGGGATTTTAGGAACTACAGAAATAGACATTCTATCGCGCTGTTTTATATAAAAAATGTTTGCATAAAAATATAATTGCACAAAAACAAGTATTAATATTGTAGCAAAATTACAAAAACCACCAGTAAACATTAAAATTCACGTTGTTTATATGTAACGAATGTCTATTTTGAAGGTTCCAAGTATGCCACAATAGCGCTGCGATCTTAAAATACTTCCCCTATAGGTTCCCAACGCGTATATTACGAATTATAAGGCCTTAATTAAGGAGTGTTAGAAAAAAAAAAATCATTCGTTTCCGTTTAGAAAGAAAACGAAAAATACCATTTCAGTTCTTCTCGTCTATTATTTATGTTCCGTATAAGTCCACCAAAAACAACTCGTCAGAGAAAACGCGTATGGTAGAATGAGATTTGGCCTTGGAGAAGCGCCGCCCCTTTCTTTCAAAACATAACATTTACGATTCACTTTATCATTTCCAATATTTTTATTCAAAACTGAAATCTAAATAAGTACTTGATAGTTATCCGTTCTGAAATCAAAGCAATTATTTAATAAGTGTTTGTTAACATTTAGTTCGTATTAACGTTTTTAAAGAAAAACTTGAATAATGAAAGTATTTAACGCTTAAAGTCATATTTAAATGAGATTTATATTATACATATTTTGAAAAACATTAAGTTTATTAAGAGAGAGAATCCTCAAAAATATCAATATATTCCGGCCTACAAATTTTATGTCTGAAATAGAACATTCCGTTTTTCGTCGCATTCAAAGATACAAAATTATGTAAATATATTAAAACTGTATAAAGCATTTATATATCTTCACTATATGCAACAATCAACGATAAAACTAATTAGGTTAGGATTAGTTAGCAAAAATTGTGGACAGAAAAAACTGAAACTTGATAGACGTATATAAACAGGTACTCATAAGGAATTTTTACCTGTTTCCAGTGAGATTTATAGTATACATATTTTGAAAAACATTAACTTCATAAGAGTTTCACAGATATCAGTTATATTCTGACGTATGCGCATGTTAAAAACGTATTTCTCTGCCAACTACAGATGCATTAATGACTACTATTGACTCCCCACTCTTACGACCATTCCTTCTCGTTTCTAACGTTATAATATACTTCATTCTAAGCATACAGCCTAGTTCTGGTGGTCTCATACAGAACATTAACCAAATGTTATTTATAATAAAATTAATTACCTCTAGAAGTGTTTCTTCAGGTAATTCCGGAGCTAGAAAAGTAATTGGATGTTGTTCCATATTAACACTATCATTAAAAAGTGTTTTTATATTTCCAATCTCTGTAATTTCAGGTAAAGTCATTGCACGTGTCCCAAATGGTATAATCGGTGTGTGTCGTAGATTATTATTCTCCGCATAATTATTCGAACTAGACAATGGTAATTTAGCTAACGGTCCACTTAATATCGGAGAACTATTACCTAAGAAAATAAATTTTGTAAAATATATACATGTAATAATTTTTTTAAACATACCAGATCTTCGAAGTGGTGATCCTGTTGGAGTGTGTTTAGTTCCGGATACTGGAGAAACTTGCCATACATTTGGAGGGGGTGGTGTCTCACAAAGACTACTTGAAGTTGATCTTCGTCTTCCTCCACTCGGAGGGGTTCCAATCACAAATTGTACCTATAAATTATTAAATTACAATTCAAAAAAATTATTTGTCTGAATCGTTAATATTAGGTCGTCAAGGATAAGATTTGTAGAAAAAAAGGCTGGTTGATAACTTACAAATATAAGAAATGATTTTATTCATCAAAGTATGCACCCATATTGTCTATACAATTTTGCCATTTAAGCGGCAGGTTGTTCAGGCCGGTGATATAAAACCCTGGCGGACGAGAGTCACTGAATTCCTGGAAGGCCAGTTTTACAACATTGTCGGAATTAAACTGTTTTCCTATTAAAAAGTTGTCCAAATTGCGGAAGAAGTGGTAGTCAGTGGGGGCTAGGTCTGGTGAGTATGGAGGATAATGAAGAAGTTCCAACTCCAATTCCTGTGCTATAGTCATTTGTGCAGTGTGTGGTCTAGCGTTATCATGCAATAAGATAGGAGTCGATCTGTTGACCAATCAAGGCCGTTTTTTTTTTTTTTTTGGGTTTTAAGCTACCTTTACGAAATTTGGCGAACCAATTTGATATTGTCTGCTGCGTAATAACACTAAAGCCAAATACACTATTAATATAAAATTAATAAATAAATAAAGTACTCGGTAAGTTTCACAAGTATAAGTTTAATGTACTCTATACCAGTGTTTCTCAACAGGTGGTCCGCGAAAGTTTTTGTATGTGTTTTTTGTTTTTTTTTGTTATTTTTTACGCACATTTTTTATGTAAATAATTTGTATTTTGTTTATTTTCAGTAAACTTTCTGTGATTTTTTTCAAATAAAATAAATGTATTTAGTAGCACATTAAATATATTTGTTTTCTTGCAAAAACTGAATCAACAATTATTATTAGTGGTCCACGTTAGAAAATTATATATTTTACTGATCCGCGATACGTTTTTGATTAAGAAACACTGCTCTATACGTATTTCGGCAGTGACGCCATCTACAGAAGTTTAAATTACAAACTGACACTATTTATGTTTCGCGCGGTCTGCGATGGCGTAGTTCCACGTAAGAACTCATACTTCATAATAGTGCGAATTTCCAACCGTTCCATTTTCAACAAAATTAATTTTAAAAAAAAGTTTTTGATATATTTTAGAGTATACAATGATATGTTTAAACAGGTGAGATGTGTAACTTTCCAACAAAACAAAAAACAGAACGGTAAAATATTAGTCCAATGTCAAATAATAAGCTGTTAAAGTTGGCAATATTATTAACTACAAATTTCATCCTTTACAACCTGATAATTGATCTCTTGACAACTTAAAAAAATAAAAATCCTAAAATATTTATCTTACCGTTGGTGGTGATAAAGAACTTAGGTCCGGTTGTACAGTTCTTGGATAATCTGACCTCTTCATACTTATCGGTTGACTCCTCGGAACACTACTATTAGTATTCTTTGTCGGAGACCCAGTCACCGAACTGTCCTGGCTTTGCATCCTTTGATAACAATCCCTTTGGGTTGGCACGGGGATTGGTTCGGATATCGGCAAGAAACTAGGCCTTGGTGGACTTGCAGCGGTAGCACAAGGTGTCGGTGAAGGTCTAGCGGTTGATATTTTGTACTTACTGTAACAAAATAAAGGTTAGTTGAGGTTAGGAGAAAATGTAAAATTCTTACTGCTTGTCAGCGCTGTCGCTGGAGTGGTCCGATGGAAGATTTGAAGGGACGAGAACAAAATCGTCTTCCGGACTTGAGCTTACGGTCACTCTTCCTGGAATAGGAGATTCTGAAAAAATTATTTATTTGAAAACAATAAAAGACAAAAGAAGTTTGAAATCAAGAATATAATCATCAAAAAGATAACAAAAGAAAGAATATTTGTCAATATGCAAATGTAGACATTCAATTCAAATTTAATGTAAAATCGTATACAGTTAACTTAGATTCATATTTAAAATTTTAAGTGAAATGAGAATATTCATAATTTTCAGGGTTTCGTAGGTATGTAGTCACGGCTAATATTCAGCCGATAAGCATAGGCATTTGAAAAGGCAAAAGCAAAAGCGCGTTCCTTGTTAAAATAATGAAACACTTCCGTATCGGTTCTAAATAAAATACTAGGATAAACAGTAAAAAATAATTTAGTTCATTTAGATTCTGCTTTGTACAAAAGGCCACATGAACAATTTCTAGCCGGTTACCATGGTGTAATGGTTAATATACTGGCGTGTTGACTGTTAAACCAGGGCTTGGGTTCGAATCCCGGTGATGGCATGGATGTTATAGATAGTATTAAGGTTTAAAAATTGATGTGAAGTGTGAATTTTCACACATTTCAGGGTTTCGCAGGTATTTAGTAACTGAATGATGATTATTTGGCATGCCAAAACAAATTTTATGTCAAAATGTTTTTTTATGAATTTTAATTCGAATGCCTAATGCCATTATTTAAGTTTCTAAATATGTGCAGTATTTCTTTTATATACTAAGGTTCATTAAGATTTTGAAAATTGGACCTATGGCTTCCATTGGTTGCTTAAATCATAAGCCCCTCCGATTTCGTATACATTCAAACATAGAATTAAATTATAATTTCAACACTTCCCACTGGTTATTAAATTTACGCTTTTAAAAATTAAATGCAACATTTACCAAAATGCAACTAGAATTTCGAGAAAATAAATTAACAAAATAAAAATGCAAAAAAAAAACAGAAAAATTAAAATTGATGGGAATCGAACTCTAGTTTGCAAATTACGAAGCAACGACACAATGCACTACGCTACGAGCGCTTACTTATCTACTGTGGTACATATCGAATTAAATATTTAACATATTTTAGTTAAAAACACAAAAAATGCGTTGTTTTCGAAAACATAATCTGATCAAAAATTCCTGTTGTACTATTCCGGTTCACACCAATGTACATTACTTAGAATTTTTTCAGATTTTCAGTTTAAACCATCTGGGCTACAGGGTGTGGGACAATTTTTTTTTGCACAATTTTAGCAAAAATCGCTTCAAAATAGTTTATTTTGCAAAAATAAAATTTTGATCGTTAATCCACGTACTAAAGGCTTTCATTTGATACCCTGCTCACAATTTATAAAAAAAAAAAATTATCGATGAGCACATTTGTTTATATTTTTAGGAGGTTATGTTTTTTAGATGTTTTAGTATTTTTCCTATGTGCGGGTCAAGCAGTTGTATAAGCATGCCAAATTTCAACTCTCTAGGCTTAGCCGTTTGGCTACAATTTTTACCGAACAGACAGACAGACAGACAGACAGACAGACAGACAGACAGACAGACAGACAGACGACAAAATGACGGTATAAGGGTTTTTTTGGTCATACCTACAAAACCCTAAAAATGTATAATTTAAAATCAAAAGCATGTATCCTCATTAATGGCCATAGTTGCAACGATAGCTATTTGCGTCCTCTAGTCCGCGACGACTTTTATCAGACAGAATATGTATCGCATTGGTAAAATTACAATTTTCATGCAACATTTATTGCGTGAAATTTTCATGCAACTTTTATCGCGTGAAATTTTCATGCAACTTTTATCGCGTGCAATTTTCATGCATATTTAATTACGCCCAATTTTCATGCAATTTAATTGCGCGCAATTTTCACGCAAATTTTGTTCCGCGCAAATTTCATGCAATTTTTATTGCAGCAATTTCCATGCAATCTTTATTGCGCGCAATTTTCACGCAAATTTTGTTGCGTGCAAATTTCATGCAATTTTTATTGCAGCAATTTCCATGCAATCTTTATTGCGTGCAATTTTTATTGCATACCTGGTTGAGAAGAAGGCGAAGTGGCGATCTGAACAGGTGTAGAGGCTCTAGCTTGCAGATGCGGAGGTGCAACAAACATATTACCCAAAGAACCAGGTAATTCAGCTAAAGCAAAAAAAAAAGAAAAATTAAAAATTCCAACTGACCAGCAGATTAATTAATATCAATATCATCAAGTAGTTTGTTTGTCAAAATACTGTCAAATGTGTACTGTCAAATTTGACGTTTACTTGTCATTACCTGGACTACTGGACTGAGGTGGTTCAGGCCTTTGTAAGAAGGGATGACTGAAGAAAACATCGAATGACATTCGGTCCCTCGCATTTCGTCTAAGGAGACCCAGAAGTAAATCACACAGTTCCGAACTCGTACCTGAAGGAATTCTAAACACAAAACACACATAAATACCATCAGAATGTCATCAATTTTATTTAAAAAACTTACTTGGGCGCAAGATTAACATTTTTTTCATAAAATTGTTTCAGCGCCTGTGGTGTATGAGCCTGAAAAGGTGCCTTTCCAGTCAAACATTGAAACACAATCGTCCCCAGACTCCATAGATCCGCTTTAGCATCATATTGAAGCGACATTATAACTTCTGGAGCCATATACATTGGAGAACCGCAAAGAGTTGCCGCCATTACACCATCTTGCAAGAATCGAGCGAATCCAAAATCAGCAATCTTAAGACGAATTTCTGATGGTTGAGGACAAGCTTTGCCACCACAGTGGGATAGAAGGATGTTTTGGGGTTTTAAATCACGATGGACGATTCCTTTAGCGTATAAGGCTTTCATTGCTCCAGCTAAAAAAAAAAATAATAATAATAATAATGAAATTATTAAGATATGAAAAGAAGTAGTTTATTCAAACATTTAGGCCGGTTTCTGAAAGCTTAATAAACTATAAGCTAATGGTCATCTATGGACACAATATAACAATCCCATAAGTAACCATAGCAACCGTTTTTTAACTATTTGGTTATAGTTAACTAAGCTTTCAGAAACCGGCCCCTAATTGATACATACCTAGCTGCACTAGAAATAGTCTTATAGTATCTTCGCTCAGAGTTCCTTTTACTGTAATTAAAAATTATATTTTAATATTACTTTGTTATAAATTTTATACATGTGATTGAGGAAACGGTAAAGACAACCGTTTTCATAGCAAACTAACATAACCCTATAACAAAATTAAACAAACTATACATCAAAATTTGCAGTGAATTTTATCTATTTATCCCTTTGAGTTCCGATAGGACATATACGTCCCAGACAAGATGTCCAGAGGTAAGTAAATGCTTTATATATTCGTTCAGCCTCTGTCTCAGTGGGAACCTGGCATCGTATCTATGTTCGCTCGGATGGCAACATCAGACTACCAAGACTTGGACTGTCTAAGTCTAGGAATGGTATTTTTTTTGACAGCTACCAACTTTAACTACCTACCAGATTCTTTAAAAAATTGTCAATTAGATTATTTAAGTTCAAGCTCAAAAAAATACTTGTTGAGAATTTTCTTTACAATTCGGACGAACTTTTCAATATTAATTTCAGTAATTACACCTAACATGTAAGCTATTTTTTTATACCTTTGTTAATTTTATAAATATTTTTTTTCTTATCTATCACATTTAATATTGTATTCACATTTTTCAATGTTTTCAAATGTTTTTCAACTTTTGTTCAATGGATTTATCATATATGTACTGACAAATGTAAACGTCGTAAGATGTCTAGCATGAAATAAATATTATTATTATTATTATAGATCAGTGGTCTTCAACCTTCTTACATCTGCGGAACCCTACAGTTTAAATGCTATTTCTTTGGAACCCCAAGGCAAAAAACCACAATAGGCTGTCGTTTTAATTTTAAGGCTAAACATTTTAAAATAATAATTTAGATGCTTATTATTGAATTTAGTCTTGATCAAAATTGATATTTGATAGCTGACTATATTTCTATATTTTTTAAATGTAGGTATACTATTTTACTTTTTAATTAATGCTATACCCACTAATATAATTTTTAATGCAAATTATAAATAAAAATTAAATCGAATAATTAGCGATATGTTGTTTTGAATCTTATTTATTTATTATAAACATTTATTAGTAATTATTATAAACATAAAATCAAAGTAATATAGTAATTTATTAATATAAAATCCAATAATACAGTAAAAAGTACATATTTAAATTGTAGGTGATATAAGAAGTAAATAATAATCACTACTCAACAAATTTGAATTTTTTGTCGAATAAAATTAGCTGTTAGGGAATATATATGACCTACTGATGACGAAAATGGTGATTAAAAAATTTGTAGCATAAAGTTATTCAATTTTCAAAATTTACCAAAACCATTGTATCCAAGTAAAGTCATTTAAAAAAAAACAGATTAAAACCATTTAATTAAAGTTGCGGAACCCCTGAAAACGTTCCACGGAACCCCAGGGTTCCACGAAACACAGGTAGAATACCACTGCCCTACTAGATAAATTCCAATTCGCTGCAAAATTTGATGTATAAATTGTTACTATATTTTTTTCAGATTGTTAGTATTGTATAAGACTTGTAAGAAGTGCGGAGTTTACCCTGCCATTAAGAAGTAATCTTACCACTTAAGTAATCTGCTAAGTCACCCCCATTGCAGTACTGAAACAAAATACAAAATTAATTTTCATTTTTTTATACAAGGTCTCAAAATAAAATAACTTTCTATTTTAATTGGGAACACACAAGAAAACATAATATAATAATTTGTATTTATTTATTAATTATTTAATACGGTACACAGTTTATTAAATAAGCTATATACAGTTCACTAATAGAAGAGTGAACTAGTACAGTACAGGTACATAAAAGAACAGATAAAACGGAAAGATACGGTAATATAGAAGGAGTTCGCACTTTGGGAAATTAGTCCCTTAACTTTGCCGAAACTTTGAGTTGCAAAAATGGCTAAATGAATTTAACGTATATAATCGACATGTATCCAGATACAGACACCGGCCAATTTAGGAACAGACATAAAAATCTAATTATTTTCCTACGTGTACATATAGTTGATATCTCTCAGGTAATCTTCTAGTATGTTTTTTGGAATAATGTTCAATCTTGAAGAATATCTCTAATGTACCTATCTGCAATTAACGCTCCGCCTTCAATTACCACTAACTCTGTGCGAGCTCCCAAACATATTCCACCCCACACCATAATTGAACCTCAACCAAAAGATACAGTAGTAGCAAAATTAAATGGTGCATTTTGTTCTCCTTGGCGTCGATACAATCTTTCCCTACGGTTTAGTAGAGCATTCAAAGCTATCTAGATATAGGGAATAATAATAAAATTAAAAAAAAAAACATAATTTTCAATCTGTTATTTTAAATTTGACAGTGTGTGTATATTTGTCAGGGGAGGTTTAGAACTCAAATTCTTAGAGAGGACCCATAAGCCAACATTTGAGGGGGGACATTCAATTACAAAAAAATACCATTAAAAGCGATTTTTTTGATGTTGGGGGCTCAAGCCCGTGATCTCCCAAATGGTTGAGCGCCTAGACACGGCTAAATATTGCCCCCCAACATTTTTGTGAGAATAATATTTCATTCATTTTTTTTTCTTATTTTTTTTATTCTACTTATAGTGTTGAATATAAAATATACATTACTAGTATAAACGTTCTTATCTTTACGATGTGATTATAATATTTAAACTGCGATATGGTTTCTATTTAATTTGGCGCATTATATAAAAGGAAGTTTACCAGGATATAAATATGTCATACTTTTAAGAATATTATGCAAAAATTAAATCAACAAATGACAGACGTATTATTCCAGCTGTTCCCAATAGATGTACCGTCGTGGCTGGGTCCTAACAGAATTTTTGATATTCCCCGAATGGCAGAACCATATCTGCCATTTCTTCATTTGAATAACGTACGTAAGCCATAACTACAAACGATTTGATGTTAATACACATTTAATACCAAACTCGTACTAACAGGCAAGAAAATTTGCAGGTTTTATTTGGTTTTTACCGACCGCCAACTGGTATTGTGAATCATACCGATTGCTATATAAAGCTTGCTATATTTAACTTTGTACGATTTTTATGTTATTTATTAATTTGTAAATAAATGGCAGCCATTTTGAAATGGTTAAAATTAAAGTATGATATTTTAATAAACCTGTAAAGCTGATTTAATGTACTTTCAAGAAAAATAAATTAAAGTACCGATTCCCTATGCTAGATAAAAAGTTTAAAAAATTTCCGTTGAAACCGGAAGTGATGTAGAATTCTTATTATAGTCCTTAAGTGGGCACTTTTGTCTAGTTTAATTTTTCTTCTGAAGAATTTTTTGTCTCTTAAAATAAAGGAGTTATTCGACATGTGGCGTTTCAAACAAAAACCCTGTATTATGGCATTTGCTTTATTAAAAATTATATCACTAACATAAAATTTTTAGGAATAACGACAAAATAATGATATAACCTGGCATTATAAACTGATTATGTGACTCAAAATGTGTTGTGACGTGCCTCAAAATGGGTTGTAAGTCAAGTAGAATTAAGTCAAGGAATGACTGTAGTGTAATTCTTTGTTATTTGGATAATAACCACTTAAGTCAATATTAGTCATCAAAAATCTATTGTTAAAATTCTTGAAATTATTATTCAAAATTCCAAAACTACCCCTTCCCCCTTGAAGGTCGATTAATAATACAAAGATAGTTATTCCAGAATCTGATAAAAAAAAATCTTATCATAAATGCGTAATATGTATTTAATACAGGGTACAACGCTTATCTTGCATTCTAGAAATACTGATACAATAGTCCAAATAAATAATAAGTACAAACCTAAATATCATTTGTAAATAATTTTTTTGGTGAGGTTTAGAATTAAGAATATGAATCAGAAGTGAATCATGAAATTATATATTATATATTTAAGATAATAGCAATATATTTTCTGGGTATTATTTATCAAAATTCTAAAAAATACGATACTTGAGAACTTTTTTTATCTTAATCATATGAAAAACAGATAAAATAAGACCTTGTTTAAGGTTATTTTCTCATTAGGCTTGACAGAAAAGCAGAAACAAGTTCTTTGGACAGATGAATTGTTAATTGTATTGTATATTAATAAAATTGGTGGCTACACGAGGTTTGGCTCTTATATTTCGGCGTTAAGCTGAGACAGATTATGGGAGACGTTAAACCATGGGGTTCTTCCTGCAGGATTAACCACAAAGAGGAAACCGCCATAACACGCCTCTGTAAAGGCCACTGTTGGTGGACCCATGGACACCTCCTTCGAGGTGAAGAGTCCTCTTTATATGAAACGTGTAAACGTGATTTGTATGTTGCTGCGCCTTATTTTGCACCTTATTTTAATGTGTTTAATATTAACCTCTGATATTAGAATGGTAATTGGCCCCTGTACAGCCTCTTACCATCACCCTGAGTCTGTTCAATTCTTCGAACAGACTTTTTATCTTATTATTATTTTAAAATTTAATTAACTAAATGTCAACATCTTGTGCAAGATTTCTTTTATTGAGTATGCGGATTTTTATTGACTTTATTTATTGATTAATTTGTTGTTTTTAATACGTACCTAGCAAACATTCAACTAACGGCCGAATGCCGGCAAACTGCTTTTATGCTGGTAAATTACTGGCACCAAAAGGAAGTGCAACGCCAGTATTAATAATGTACTTCACATTTGTATTTCGCATTCCGCCTATACGAAGTACTTTACCAGCATTTTATAAGCACTCTTCTTCACTCACACTTTTTAATTAAAACCATCAGAAATAAATCTTGCAACTAATGCGATTATTTTGCACTTTACCGTTGCTGGGCCGGCAACTGATACATCAATGGGCCAGTAACGGCCACGGGGACACCGGGGTACTGGCCCATTACTTTCAATGCCGGGGAGTATGTGCTTTACCAGTACTGGCCCGTATAAAAATGTTTGCTGGGTAGTGTAGTCATTTAGATGGGCTGCGTTGGACGCAAATAGCCTAAGTAGCTGAGTAATTTTTTTTAAATTAACTCTTATATTTCTGGATTGCGCTAAACTGTGCTGTTTCTGGCAACTGACGTTTCTATCGTAAAGTTAGACATTGTTTACGGTATACGTACTCAGAACGTTTTGACTTATGTGCGCTATTTGTGTTGTTTACAGTAACTTTAAAAAATTCATCTCAGCTAAAATTGGAATTAAATCGTTAACATTTTCAAGCGATTATTTTTTACAACTTTCGATATGGACTAACACAACAACAGTGCATCGATGAACTTAATTCGATGCGATGAAGCACCATCAAGGACTACTGTTTATCAATGGTTTGCCGACTTCAATCATGGCTGTAGTTCGCTTAAGGACGAATTTCGTGAAGGTCCAAAATCGATTGTTCCGGAAAACATTGATGCTGTGCGTGAACTGATACTGCAATACCGTCATGTGACTTATCGTGAGATTGAGGTATTCTTGGGCATTAGTGGGACCAGCATACATTCACTATTGCATGAATATTTGGCCGTCAAAAAGATTTGATCCCACATAATTTGACAATCGCAGTGGAAAAAGTCTCAAACGGAGTGGAAAAAGTGCTTCGAAAATTGGTTCAAACGCATGCAAAAGTGTATTGATCTTCATGGAGAATATTTTGAAAAACAATAAAGCCACTTTTGTTGATAAATATTTGTTTTTTATCTCAAATCCCGAAATATAAAAGGCAACCCTCTTATCTGTTATTTTTTGACCTCATATTTAGTTTCTACAAGTTTCAGATGATTAGAAGACGATATCCACAAAAAATTAGAACAGAGCAGTTCTATGATGCACTGCAGTTTTTTAGTTGAATAAAAAAACATGGTCATACAAGGTGTCTCAAAAGAAATTTTATATTTAGTGGATCGATTAAAAAAAAAGTAAGCCGTATATAGAAAAAATGTTTATTAATTATTAAAATACACTTTTTGGGGATTTATTTCTTAAAAATAATATCGTCTAAATGTAGACCCTCGCATTCTCGGCACTCATTTAATCGAACAGTAAAATTACTTATGACGTCTCGGCAGGTGGACTCAGGGATGGCTGCCATTTCGTGACGGATATTTTCTTTCAAATGCGCCAGTGAAGTCGGTTTATTGGCGTAAACTTTAGATTTAAGATAACCCCATAGGAAAAAGTCCATAGGGGTTAAATCTGGACTGCGTGGAGGCCAATTTATGTCACCTCTCCGGGAGATCAATTTGCCTGAGAAAATTTCACGAACACGTGGCAGAGACATATTGGACGTGTGTGAAGTTGCTCCGTCCTGTTGGAACCATGTTCTTTGGTTATAGCCAGGAAAGTTTTGCAGTTCAGGTACCAAGAAGTTGTCAACATCTCCACATAACGCTCTGAATTCACTGTAACTGCACGCCCCCTTTCGTCTTCAAAAAAGTAAGGGCCGATAATTCCTCGCGCCGACATCGCAGCCCATACGGTCACTTTAGGCGAATGTAGGCGTTTCTGATGTTTGCGTTTCGGATTCGTTGCACTCCAGTAGCGGCAGTTCTGCTTATTTACGTGGCCATTAAGATGAAAATGAGCTTCATCCGAAAACAAAATGTTGGTAAACGTTGAAAATCGCTCAATCACCTGATTTACGAAATTAAGCCTCTGACTGGCATCTTGGGGCTTTAATTCTTGCACCAATTGAATTTTGTAGGGGTGCAGCTTTAGGTCTTTGCGCATAATGCGATGTAATGATGATCTATGCACATTTAAAGCACTTGCGCGCTTCCGAATTGAAAGGTTCGGGTCGTCACGAACAGACTGATTAACATTCTCCACGTTTTCTACCGTTCTTGATGACCTAGGTCGCCCGGATTTTGATTTATCCAGCGTTGTACCAGTCTCTTCAAACTTTTTAACCCAATGTCGAATGAGAGGAATGCTTGGCGCATCATTTAAGTGGCGAAAACCTCGAATACTGCAGAATTTTCTAAGCACTACAGTCGCCGAATCACCGTTTTTGTAAAACTCTCGCACGCATAACGCGCGGTATGCTCCCGAGAAACGCGCCATAGCGACTGAATTCCCAAGAGCCAGGCTACCGATTGACATAACCCCAGCGCCCCTCGGATACGTTGCGTTCACGCAGTAATCTAAATAAATATAAAATTTCTTTTGAGACACCTTGTAGAGTTATACGGGATAATTGTTTTATGCCAATCTTCAAAAATAATATGGTATGTTCTATAGTATCCAGTTAAGCGCTATTTCGTTTTCGTTTCAAGTTCTAGAAAATTATTCAGAGCGTTGTCTATTGAGATTTTTTAATATAATTGCTGGTTGTATTATGCTGTAAATGCTATTTTTCTACCTACATATTTCTTTAAGATAAAAGATAAGATTAAATATTTAAAACTGATAAAAAAAGACCTACAAATGTACAAAAAAAAAATCTGTTATTTTTGCTATGTACGGATACTGGATTCTCAACTGAACCAACAGATACAGTCTAGAACAGGGGTAGTCAAACTTTTATATTATTACAAAAATATCGTAGTGTTATGTCTCTATCTAATTTACTCTGTCTGTCTGTCTGTTCGGTAAAAATTGTAGGCAAACGGCTAAATCTAGAGAGTTGAAATTTGGCATACTTATACAACTCTTTGACCCGCACATAGGAAAAATACTAAAACATCTAAAAAACAGATTATGTTTTCGGAAAATAACGCATTTTTTGTGAATTTTTGCTTCACTACGTAAAATATTTAATAACTTATCGAAGGCTGTAAATCAGCGTGCTTTGATAGACTGATGGCTAACATACTCGCGTTCTAATTTGCAAACTGAAGTTCGCTCCGCTCTCAAGGCAATTTTATTTTTTTTAATTTTTTTTTTTTTTTGCATTTTTATTTTGTTTAAATAATTTTTTCAAAATTCTAGTTATATTTGGGCAAATGTTGCATTTAATTTTTAAAAGGGTAAATTTAATAACCATTGGAAATTGTTGAAATTGAATACACGAAATCTGATGGGCGGAGTTATGACTTAAAACAACCAATAAAAGCCATAGGCGCAATTTTCAAAATCTTAATGAACCTTGCTATATAAAAAAATACTGCACATATTTAGAAACCTAAATAATAGTATTAGGCATTCAAATTAAAATTAACAAAAAAAATATTTTGACATAAAATTTGTTTTGGCGTCCCAAATAATCATCATTCACTTACTAAATACCTGCGAAACCCTGAAATGTGTGAAAAATCGCACATCTCATCAATTTTTTTCTACAAATTTCATCTTTGACGCCAGTGGCGGCGCTCTTAAAATCTGGGGGGGGGGGCAAAAAAATTTGAGTAAAATTTGGGTGGGGCAGGAAATATTTTTTTATCGTTTACATATGAAAATATGTAAACGATATGATTACAAAATAAGGAATTAAATGTTCTTCTGAATTATAGTAGAAAATTTATTTCTAATACAAATAAAAGCATTTAAAAATTTATCACTCGGAACTGAACCGAAAACCGAAAAAAACGTTAATTTTTGCCGGAACCAAAACCGGAACCGAACCGATATTTATTTTTATGAAAATACAAGTAATCACCTAAAAAAATTGATGTGAAGTGTGAATATTCACACATTTCAGGCTTTCGCAGGTATATAATAAGTGAAGGCGGTATGCTGAGTGTGTAGGACAAATTTTACTTTGTAGTAATCACGGCAAAATGAACGATATTTTTAAAATAATTTATCGTCTGTTAATCATATAATAAGACTGGTTATTAAATTTACGCTCTTAAAAATTAAATACAACATTTGTCAAAATATAACTAGAATTTTGACAAAATAATTTCAAAATAAAAATGCAAAAAAAAAACAGAAAAAATAAAATTCACTCCGTACTCGAACTCGTAACCCTTTGTTTCCAGCGCATTTTAGCTTACGACACCAGTGCTCTAACCCATTACGCTATCGCACGCCTTGCATGTGAGTGTCTTACATTGGTATAACTTTTGTACTTTGTGAACCAAAACACACAAAAAATGCGTTATTTTCCGAAAACATAATCTGATCAAAAATTCCTGTTGTACTATTTCGGTTCACACCAATATACATTACTTAGATTTTTTTTAGATTTTTAGTTTAAACCATCTGGGCTACAGGGTGTGGGACAAAATTTTTTTTGCACAATTTTGGCAAAAATCGCATCTAAATAATTTATTTTGCAAAAATTAAAATTTGATCGTTAATCCACGTACTAAGGGCTTTCATTTGATACCTTACTCAGAATTTAAAAAAAATATTTTTGTTTTCGATGCGCACATATTTGTTTATATTTTTAGGGGGTTATGTTTTTTAGATGTTTTAGTATTTTTCCTATGTGCGGTTCAAAGAGTTGTATAAGCGTGCCAAATTTCAACTCTCTAGGTTTAGCCGTTTGGCTACAATTTTTACCGAACAGACAGACAGACAGACAGACAGACAGACGACAAAATGACGGGTATAAGGGTTTTTTGGTCATACCTACAATATCCTAAAAAGGTCCTCACTTCTAAAATATATTTTTTGCCAAGCTTTTTAGGGGGGCCAACTGGGGGCCAGAGCAACTTTTAGAGTGCCCGGGCCCCCCCGGACCTCTCGCTAGCCCCGCCACTGCTTGACGGACTAATAAAATACGTTTTACTATCAAGTCCGTCGTCTGATATAAAAATTATACATTACTAATTCTATTTCAGATTGTTAATTTTGTTTAAACTTGCGAAAACTGTACTGTTGTACCCCCCCCCCTTAATAAAGCATTTTTACGATATCATAACTAGCCAATAATTGCATTGCATTACATAATACCTATTTTTATTGTTTTCAGGTAAGAAATAGCAGTTAAATTGAAAATAGGCCATTGATAAAACGTGAAATATCTAAAGCAAAAAAACAGTAGACATAATTTTTTGAAAACCCGATACCTTGTTATATGATATTCTTCTAACAGTACCTTATAAAATAAATAAAATAATCTAATCTTATCAACCAATGTGATACTGCGTTTTGTACTATTCAGTCACCTTTAGAATACAGTAGGAAAACCTACGTTTGAAAATGTTTCGTCTAATATTAATATTTAGTGTGTTCACACTAAGGTAAATTATTTTTAATGTGAACGGATATATATATTAACATGTTATTCTATTTTAGTTATTGTGAAAATTGTGTCGTGGAAAATTTAGTGGCTACTTGTGAAGAAGAAACCACATTTCCTCTTGATATTAAAGAAAAAATCACAAAATTAGTGATTCATAGTAAAAATATAACAGCTGTCAAAAATGAAGTAAGTTAATCACAATTATAATAAAAAAATTACGAAGTTCTTAAAACAACTAATAACAATCTGTTAAACTTAATCACAAAATTTTAATTGGAACTAGATTTTTTTTTACGTTTATGACCTTTGCAACTAAGGCAATTAGCCAGGAAAATTATATTTATGTAATAAAAATTTCATGCTTGAACAGGATTCGAACCCGAAACCTTAGCAACGCAGAACACGCAAAAGAGTCGGCAAATTTAGAAGCCAAAGAGCCAAATTCACTCTTCACAATTTTGTTTTAGTACATGAATTTTTGAATATTTTCGAAATTTTATTCCTTATCAACTTAATTTAAAGCATGGCTTTGAACCGGAACTGAACCGAAAACCGAAAAAACCGTTATTTTTGTTCGAAAACCGGAGCTGAACCGAAAAAAATCGGTTTATTTCGGTTCAGATAATGTTTATGGGAGTGAATATAAAATTAGGGTGACCATTTTCTTAAGAAGGCAATGCGGGACGGAGCAAAAAAAAGGTCCTCATCTCCCAAATCCAAGTGAAGAGCAAAAAAAAGGTCCTCACCTCCCAAACCCAAGCGAAGAGCAAAAAAAAAGGTCCTCATCTCCCAAAATCCAAGTGAAGAGCAAAAAAAAGGTCTTCACCTCCCAAATCCAAGTGAAGAGCAAAAAAAAAAGGTCCTCACCTCCCAAATCCAAAATGCGGGACAAAATGTTAAAATGCGGGACTTTTGCGGGACAAAATGTTAAAATGCGGGACTTTTGCGGGACAAAATGTTAAAATGCGGGACGAATGGTCACCCTATATAAAATACATTTTATTTAAGATTATTTTTTAAACTGATGAGCAGGAAAAAATCTATTTTTTTTAACTGATAAGTAAAACCAGTGGCGAAGGGAGACCTCCGCTAGACTTGCCCTCCCATAAAAAAAATAATAAAAAAATAAATATACATATTTTTTTTTTAATTTAAAAAAAATATTTAGGTAAATCTTCAAAAATACATCAAATTATGTCCTATACAATTTTTTGTCCAAGGCTTGGTTTACTAGTTACGAATTTTTTTAAATTTTAAAGTTAAATAACTTCCGTTTCCGGTTTCGGATTTTAATAAAAAACAATAGAGTTCTTCCCAATTATTAGGAGAATTTTTTAGTACCAGAACGAACTCTTTAAGTTAAACCGATTTTGAGTTATCGTGTATGCACACAGACACACACACACACAGACACACACACACATACGGACGGCACTTCGAAAATAGATTTTTTGGATTTCCTGGACCATGAAACGTGGTCATCCGTCAAAATCTCGACATCGAAAATTTTCGCGATTACAATACTTGCCCCTTATATATTAAGGTCGGGCAAGTAATAATGTTATTTTTATTACATTTTGATTTTTTGTGTCATTCTTAATACAATATATAGGTCATTTCTTTGACTTAGGCGGAACTAAATGGGAGTTTCGTATTTTTAGTAGTCACGAGAACAGAGTTTCGCTAGGTTATTTAATTTTTCATGATGGCATTTATTATTAAGTGACATTTATTAGAAAAATAAAAAAAATACATTTTAAAATTTTTGGAAAATGTAAAAATTTAAGAAATGAGACATTTATATTAAAAATGTCACAAAAAATAAAAATGTAATGAAAATGTCATTTTATAATAATAAAGCCTACGGCGTTATAGTAAGGCATATTTGTATTTCTTTAAAAGTCAGACAATTATACCGCATTTTTATCATATTAGGCGAATTATGACGTATGCAGAGATAACAACTTGCAGTTCTTGATAAAAAAATCGCGCGTATTTTAATTATTCGAAATTTTATAAGCCGTTTATTATTTAGGACTCGTGGAAAAATGTAATTGCGTGTAAGAGAAGACGATTTTTTAGGGTTTGTATGTATGACCAAAAATTGACGTGAAGTGTGAATTTTCACACATTTCAGGATTTTGTAGGTATTTAGTCAGTAAATGATGATTATTAGAAGGCCAAACGATGTATGCCTGTCACTACATAACACAATTACAAGTGTTGGTTTTAAATCATTTAAATCAATAGGCAAGACAAGAAGGTTGCAGTTAGATTTTTTCTACCGTGTATCATATATCTCTAATAATACCATAATATATATTTTATGTTTTTTTTGTATATTTGCAAAAATATCATTCATATCCAGGCCTGGCAACACTGCGGGCGATCTTTTGTCACGCAAGAGCATAACACCTACAGAGACATTGTTGATATTGCGACTATATGAAAAACTAACAGATTCTCTACTAGAAATGGAATCCCAGCAACCCGCCAGTTTTTTATTTATTTTCCTAGTCGATATTTGCAAAATAAATTTACGTACCTCTTCTCTACCCATAACAAAATGTATCCATGTATATACAAATATATTTTTAATTTTAGCTAAGATAATAAACGAAAATCTTAATACTTGACAAAATTCAGTCAAAATGAAAGGTATTTCAAAAATCAATTACCGTTTCTTATTCTGCACTTAAAAAGCTTCCATTTAATATCCCCACAATAAAAATAAATAAAAAAATCAATAATACAAAAACTGTAATATTTTTCAAAAACTTAACCGAATGTGCGCAGTTCGAGGATATCAGGGAGAGGCTAGGCCTGTGATATGACCTGTCAGTTGCTTTAGATGACGACAGAGTACTCATGGACAGGCTGATACTCTTCCTGAGAGAATCGAACTTACTGTTTTATGTGTGAAGTCTTGCACCTTATTTTAATGTGTTCTATTTCTAAACTGTGATATTCGATGGTAATTGGCCCCTTTTCAGCCTCTTACCATCACCCTGAGTGTTCAAATTTTCGAACAGACATTTTATTTTATTTATTTGTATTTGTTATAAGGATAGGCGCAAGTAGCTATCCTTGAGGTACGCCAAAAATTTTAACTTATTATTTTTTAGTACCTAAATTTCCCAGACCTCCAAGAAATTGACTTATCGAACTGCAACATAAAATACTTGGATTCTGATAGTTTTGAAAATCTAAAAGAACTAGGAATTTTAAATCTATCTCATAATAAAGATCTGGAAATTTCACATAATTTTTTATCTTCAAACAGTATTAAATGGCTCAGTCTAGCAAACAATAATATATCAGAATGGCCAGAAAACATGTTTGAGGATCTTAAAAATTTGGTCACCCTTGATCTTACAGGAAATAATATTGAGGTAAGTCAAAAAACCATAAATTTAATTCTGAACTATATATTAGAGCAGTGTTTCTCAATATTTTTATTCTCGTGGCACATTTTCCAAAGAAAAATTTCGCGGCACACCTACGTAGTCATAGAAGAAATTTTGAATGCAGCCGCCGCTGTATTCAGGAAAAAATGGATATGTCAGTTTCAATTTGTCATAAAATGATCCTTCGCGTACTACTAATACTATTCTTATTAATGGTATTGTACGTATATTCGGACAATTACGTTAAAATATCATGACGCTAGTTTTTTTTTAAGAATTCGCGGCACCTTTGGGAAATTTTGCGGCACACCTTTTGGGAAACACTGTATTAGAGGAACCGGAAAGAAATGCTTTATTTTAGAGTAGCGGTATTCAACCTGTGTTCCGTGGAACCCTGGGGTTCGGTGGAACGTTTTCAGGAGTTCCGCAACTTTAATTAAATGGTTTTATTCTGTTTTTTAATGACTCTTTGCTTGGATACAATTATTTTGGTATATTTTAAAAATTGAATAACTTTAAATCTGAGGGTGCTACAAATTTCTTAATGACCATTTTCGTCATCAGTAGGTCATATTTATTCCAAAACAGCTAATTTTACTCGACAAAAAGTTCAAATGTATAATCCAGGTGAATTTTAATATCGTCCAAAGATGCGAATTTTTTCCGTTAAGGGAATTTTGTAGAAAGCATAACAAATGATAGTCGGATGGTGCGATGTCTGGACCATGTGACCTGGCTTATACCAGTTAATATAAATAAAACTAGTGTTCTTCATCTAGGCATAAACAATCCTAGGTTGCAGTACTACCTTAACGGTATTACTATCCAACAAGTTACTGAACAGGTTGATTTGGGATTGACAATATGCACAAACCTCAGTTGGTCTACACATGTGATCAAGTGTGTTAAGAAAGCAAATAGTGTGTTGTACCTTATCTCTAGAGCATTTGCTAGGCCGTCTCCTGTATTAGTACGCAAAATTTTCACCACATATATTCGCGCACATCTAGAATTCGCCGTTTCTGTTTGGTCACCAAGTCTTAGAAAAGATATTGACATTATGGAAAGAGTCCAGAGACGTGCTACGCGCTTACCATTTGGTTTCAATAGACTTCCCTATGATGAGAGACTTCGAAGACTTAATTTGCCCAAACTGGAAAACCGCAGAAGTCCGTGTACTCCATCGGACTCTCGTTTACGTGGACATTCGTTAAAGTTATATCATGAAAAGTTCCGTAAGAACGTTCGGGCCAAGTTTCTTTCAAACCGAGTGTTTAATGACTGGAACAATTTACCTGGAAGTGTAGTGTCTGCCCCAAGTGTGAACAATTTTAAAAATAGACTGGACCTTTACAATCAGTTGCTACTATCCCCATAAACTGAAATTTTCTGTTTTTGTACACTTTTTATATTTGTTATTATTTGATTTTAGTTTGTTTATCAAATTGTTTTGTTTCTTTCAACTTTTCTGTATCACAACAATGCGAAATTATTGTAATTTTTCTATAAGAACTTTACAAGCCATTGGCTTCAGTTCTTTTAAATAAATAATAATAATATGCTCCGACTACCATTTGTTCCGCTCTCTACAAAATTCCCTTAACGGAAAAAATTTCGCATCTATGGACGATATCAAAATTCACCTTTTCGAGATTTTTCGAGAGCAAAGACGTCAAAAAAACATGAGATGTTTCCAGTGACGCAACTGCACTGATTCGCCGACTACCCTATAAACAGTTTTTGTTGCTTGATTATCTCCAACATGACCCATATTGCTGTATTTCACTTCCATGTCTTACTGAGACGATTTTTTAAATCACGTTATAACGAAACCTAATCCAATAATAAACGTTTGTTAATAAGTACATTAATCTAATTTTATTACTTTTAGAAAGTAGAAAAAGCGTTAGAAACGAGTCTACAAATCCAAAATTTAATAATCACAAAAAGCAATTATAATCGAGATGAACTGTGTGCATTAACTCCTCTTAAAAAAGTGATTTTTGTCTCTACTGACGAAAAAAATAATGAAAAACGTAATATTTTTGATTGCCATGCTGGCGTACAAAATGATGAACCACAAAATGAACCACAAAATGATGAACCACAAAATGATGAACCACAAAATGATGAACCACAAAATGATGAACCACAAAATGATGAACCACAACATGATGAACCACAAAATGATGAACAACATAAAGATGAAGAAACCAAAACACCTGATGCAGAAGCAGATAAAGAACATGAAAATACAGCTGATAAAAATAAAGAAGATACAAATGTTGAGGATAAAGTAAAAGACAGTGAAACACATCAAGAAGAAAATACCGACAAAGTACCAGAAGAAACAGAACATAAAGAGGAACAACGCGTAGAATACAAAGAAGAACACGTAGAAGACAAGGACGAAGAACAAGTAGAACATAAAGAAGAAGACGAAAAAAAGAAAGAACACGAAGAAAACAAAGAAGATGAACACAAAGAAGAAAACAAAGAAGATGAACACAAAGAAGAAAACAAAGAAGATGAACACAAAGAAGAAAACGAAGAACACACAGTAGACGCGGAACCCCAAGAAACGGAACACAAAGAAAACGAAACTGAAAAGAAAGATGACGTAGTTGAAGAACCAAAAGAGGTCCCTAAAGATCATATCGATTTTTGTAAAGATAATAACAATTGGAATTCGCTACTAACGAGTAATTGTGAAGAACAAGAAGACAAATATAACTGTGCCATAAAATGTCCAGATGGAAAGAAAGCTGATTCAGAAGTATCTAGTTCTTATTCCTGTATTTATAGTACTGGAATTTTTGAACCGGAACTTCCAAAATGTCTAGAAGGTAAATTATTATATTTTTTACTAGAGTTGTACCCAGTGGTGTCATTCCAATTTATTAACAACCGGTTCCCTTCATTCACCAATTTTTAGCGCGATCAAAAATGAACGCTTATACCCTTTTCACACTAGAACTTTAAGACGAGTGAACTTAAAGTTTCCCGATGTTTAACATATGCTTTCACACTTGATATTTAAATCTCCGGTGGTGTCATCAGCTACAGTAATTTTGTCCTTAAGTTACTGTCATGAATTTACCAGTTTTGAACTGTCTGCGCAGACGCACATTTTGAATTATTATAAACAAATATGGATATTTCATTTCATTCTACTACAAAGACACTACAATAAAGAATATATTACACCTGTATTAACATGCAAGTTGATACATTTTATCTCAATTATTGTAGCTCTGTATTTTATTAAACACATTATTAAAATAAATAATTTTATTATAACAATAAGTATAAACTTCTTATAACGTCGATATAATACAGTATTCTTGTTTATGATAATATAAAATGTTGACAGCACAAATTCAAGGAGTATTTTTTTATAATAGAAATTAAGTTGGCAATGCGGACGATGTTTAAGACGCAGATCTCTGTCTTAAACATCGCTTGTATTTAGACGAGGCCATACGGTTTCATATTAGCGTTTAAAGATACATTCACTTTAACATCCGATCTTAAAGTTCTAGTGTGAAAAGGGTATTATAAATTTATTCTTACTGGAGTTGATGTATTTTACCGGGATTTTAGGTCATAAGAAAAAACATCAAATTATTTAATATTCAATACCGGTTTCGATAACTTTATTATCTTCCTCAGTTGATATAAGTGGACAAAACAAAAAGAGAGAATACAATATAATGCAAAATATAAAACTAATAAGTGTACCTTACAAAAATATAATATAAAAGTAGAATTACTCAGTTGTATGATATTAAAAGTAGTTCTATCAACATGCTGATGTTAAAAAGTAGTTACAACTAATCTAATAATTAAAATTTTTACAGTCAATTTAGAAGCTGTTGATTTTGTTGTGATTATAGAACAAATATTCTTAGAAATCTAACACTTATTAAATATGTGAAAATTCACACTTCACATCAATTTTTTAATTTGTTTTCTGACCGATTAACGCTAATAGTTTATTATTTTCAGTTGAACCAGAAGCTATACCTGATAAAATTTTATCTGATGTACCAAATGAATTAGAAGCAGATAAAGGCAATACTGATAAATCTCAAGAAACTCCAAGAGCTGAAGCGGATCCTAGTTTGGAAAATGACACACATATTAATGAACTAGGTGTTGTTCACCAAGGAAGAAGCTTACAACCTAAAGGAGATGCCGAAGGGGCAAAAAGTGGAAATGAAGTTGAAAATTTACAGGAAAAAGGTACATATCTATAGTTTCAAAATTTATAAATAAATACAGTCTGTATAATAAGACGTTCTTGTTGATTTTTGGCGAACTATAAGAGAGAACGGGAAAAACTAAAAATAATTTAAATATTTACTGTAAATATTATTACGCTACTACCTAATAATTGGTCTAATCTCCATTATTATCAATAATTGCTTGGCTTCTTTTCGGTACACTTTCTACCAGCTTTTCGGCATACTTTGGCAGTGATCTCCATATCTGCCGTATTTCACGAGTTAGCTCATCCAAATTTTGAAAGTTTATTGTTCAAAGCTTAAATTTCATGTAAAAACTAGATTCATCAGAGAAAACCACATCACTCCAATCGCGGTCTAAATTTTCTTGGCCCAACCGAGTCGTTTTTCGACATGTTTCACCGATAACAATGATTTTTGTTTGGTGCTCCTGAATTTAATACAATTTTCATCGAAAACAAAAAAATATTGTTTTAAGATTCTGAGCAGGGTATCAAATGAAAACCCTTAGTACGTGGATTAACGATCAAAATTTTATTTTTGCCAAAAATGTGCAAAAAAAATTTTGTCCCACCCGCTGTAAGCCAGAGGGGGTAATGAACATTGGTGTGAACCGGAATAGTACAACAGGAATCAGATTATAATTTCGGAAAATAACGCATTTTTTTGTATTTTTTTGTTGACGATGTAAATTATTTAATACGTTATATAACACAGTAAACCAGTAAGCAATCATAGTCTAATGGTTAGCCTTCTCGCTTCCTAAGCTGCAAACTAGGGTTCGCTACCGGGCTGGAGACAATTTTATTTTTTCTGCTTTTTTTGCTTTTTTTTTTTATTTTGTTTAAATTATTTTATAAAAATTCTAGTTATATTTTGGCAAATGTTGCATTTAATTTTTAAACATTTAATTTCTAAAAGCGTAAATTTAATAACCAATCGGAAATGTTGGAATTATAATTTAATTCCATGTTTCAATGTATACAAAATCAGTGGGGCGGAGCATATGACTTAAAACAACCAATGGAAGCCATAGGCGCAATTTTCAAAATCTTAATGATACAGTCTGTTTCAAACGCTTAGGCGGAACTAAATGGGAATTTCGTTCTTTTAGGTTGTCACGACAAGGGACCTTGCTTGGGTTATTTCATTTTTTACGTTGGAATGTCAAAATTTAAAATTACAACAATGAAACCATGGAAACGAATGACCTATGTCAAAATTAAATTATTTTTTTATATATTTTAACGACAAAAAAATAAATAAATGGGAAATTTGTATTAAGAATGACACAAAAAATCAAAATATAAAGAAAATGATATTTTAGAATGATATTAACCTTAACCAAAAATGTTTATTGTAAGTATGATTTACAAAGCTTAAACAAAACGGTCGAAAAGCACGATTTAAACGATGAAAGTAACTAGATTGCAAAATTTAGTTCCGCTTAACCGTTTGGAACAGACTGTATATTATAGCAAGCTATACAAAAAAAAATACTGCACATGTTTAAAAACTTAAATAATGATATTAGGTATTCGAATTAAAATTAACAAAAAAATATTTTGACATAAAATTTGTTTTTAAAGCTCTTAAGCCGCATTCGGAGCTCTTTAAATTAACAGGTTGTAGACTGTGCTTTGTTAGCTGTAAGTTATGTTTCTATGCATTCTTTTTAACGTTGCATGTACCGTTCACATCTGTTATAAATTAGTACGTTACGAATAGCCCTCCATCTGTGAATTTTGAAACCAACTATTTACCTTCGTAAAATATTTTATATGTATTATCGTTCTTATAATTCTGTTGTCTTAGATTTTAACTACCTAATTACCTAAATTGATCATATTTACTGTCCGTCTTTGTAATTTTGAGCAAGATTTGTTAATGATGACATTATGTTAGGTTATTAAAGGCATACGATAACTACGGTGTCACTGATAGAATGCGAGAGCCAATGTGTTTATATGTCTGTCTCATTAAAACATCTCACTAGCTATACGTTTAGAAAATTATGCACAATCCACAACAAACAGCGTATTAAATTTGGAGGTCTGAACGGTTTCACGTCTTACCATATGACAAACTTTCTGATGACAGTGAACAGTCTATAATCTACAGTGCCTAACCTATTGATTTAAGAGCTCTGAATGCGGCTTAAGATTAACAGATGATAAATTATTTTAAAAATATCGTTCATTTTGCCGTGATTACTACAAAGCAAAATTTATCCTATACACTCAGCATGCAGCCTTCACTTATTAAATACCTGCGAAACCCTGCAATGTGTGAAAATTCACACTTCCCATCAATTTTTTTTAGGTCTCCTAGATTTCAGATTTACTTTTATAAGTCTTTTTCGGCCTGTTTATTTACAATTTTGTTATTTTATTTATTTATTTATTTTTTTGTTTTAGATGATAATCTAGCAGAATCCAAAGAGACTCCAGGTTCCGGTGGTTCTGAATCAATCAATGGTTCAAGTGTTGTATTAGGAATAATCGTAGTCGTCGTCGTAGTCGGAGCTCTTGGTATGATATACAAATATTGGAAGAACCACAGAGGGTACCAAAACACCAGAACCGAAGACGTAGAGGAAGGAGGAAAAGAGATGAAAACCATATCGATAAACAATAAACCACTTGCAGAACAAGCAGAATAGATTATAATTCATACATTAATTTATCTTATAGTTTATCTCATATCATAAATTTTTAGTAAAAAAATAAATTTGTAAAAAATATCTCATTTTAATAAAGTCACTTTTTAATATTTGAACAGAGCTCTACAAATACGGTCACTTGAGCTGCGTTCGGCATAAGCTAATAATCTACACATTCTGCATAAAGGATTGCAAACACCAAGGCGGCCGCGGTAGCGTTACGGCGGCGGCCTAACGCAACCTATATAATACAATGAGACCACGCACATACAAGCGTTCAGCTATCTGAGAACGACGCCGAATGCAGCGTTCAGTCTAGCGATCACCAAACACTAGCGGCCGAACTCGACAAGTTGCGTTAGGCCGCGCGATATTCATTGTTTATATACCACAGAGTGAATATATTTAAGAAAATAGTGTCGAAAATAGATAATTTAACCGAAAAAATCCTAGATCAGTAAAGGATCATTTAATTTTGTATGACTTAGCACATCCTGATTACAAGAATATTAGGAAAACAAATTAAGTGTGGGACGAAATAGGAAAAGTTTTGGAAATTGATAATAAGTAGATTATTATTTTTCCTCTACATACAATTAATTATTCTATTGTATTCTCGCAATCAATAGTATCATACAACTATATACCGTGATTCACTAACTGATCGCTACCGCTACCGCCACTCCGACCGCGTTAGTGTGAGGAGACCTGATCGCTAGTCGTATCGCTAACGCTAACGCTACCGCGGCCACCACCGCGGCCGCTTTGGTGTGTGGAATCCTTAATTTGCAAGCGTTCGTCATAAAGTTTCTGTGTGCTTTGTGCTGCACGAAGATCGTTCGGCATATACTGTGCAGTGCAGTTTGTGTTGCACAATCGTCACAAATTCAGATCGCACGGCAGTCTGTACAATAGTGTTTTTCGCGGTAAAAACACAAAGTTATTATTTCTACAAAACAATATGAGTGAAAACAATCAAGATATCATTGTTTATGCCTGCAGCATTTCAAAATAAATAGTATAGACATGAACCTCATGATGGAACATGTAAATACACCCAAAAAGATTTAAAATTTTCTGGATACAAGCGGAAATTTACTTTAAATTGATTTGTAGTCATGTTTGGAACAATACTCTCTGCATATCCTACACTTTTTCCTACATCTAAAACAAATTCGAACATTTAAATTAAATTATTTTAAAAAAATAATTCGAATAATAAAATATTTGACTTTTTTTCTAACTCTTTATCTTAATTCACATTAGCCCTTTTACTTCCTAGGAAATATAAGTTTTCAATCCCTTTTTAGAAGTGATTGAATATAACCTAACTTTTTTGACATTTGTAAACAAATAACTGGCAGCACGTCAAATTTATCAAATACTACTTTATTTCATAGTTATTGTGAAAGAATCCATTAGCAAATGAATTTATCATTTGACTTTATTTTTTGAGAGAGCGCAAAATCTTATTTTTTCATATTCAAGATATCGATACGATCATTTGGTAGTTAAGAAGTACACAGTAGCGATTAACTTGTTTTGCAACTGGTACCACTCTTCTACCTTAATTTTATATAGTTTACACATATTTTAATCATTCCAAAGAAAGGAACCCAGGGGTACCAATATCTTTATGATTTACTGACACACCCGTTGTCGCACTCGAGCTTCATTTTACCATTTGCGTCTCTCCGTACTGTGTCTATCTATACAATGTCTGTTATTTACTTGCGTGTACAGTGTAAGATCCTCTTAAAAGGAACGTTTATAAAGGAAAAATAGTCGAAATATCAGCAGCATCATTTTCAACTAGTTCCGAAGGTCAAGAAATGGAGAATTTATTTTCTCTACCTTAAACGCTACTTAGGCGTTACTATTATGATAACTATATTTAATATCTGCTTATTAATAATTATTTGTATGTATGTTTATGTTAAAAATCAAGTTTCTAGATTTATATGTATAAATAAAACAATTATAAAAATATATATCCTTTTCTTTAACTGGAATTTTAAAAAAAGAAGGAAGTGGAACGGTGTGTAGCTAATTTTATTTTTATAACGATTCCTTTTTTTATTCTAAATAAAGAAATATTTCTTACCTCCATGACGAGATACACGTTATGCGCTGATTCTTTGCAATCCAAAAGCGCAACCACATTTTCATGATGCAATTCTGTCAGTTCCTACAGAAATAAAAATATGTAATTTCGCAATAAAATAATTTATTTTTATACTAACCTTTAAGATTTTAATTTCTTTCCCAAGTAAATTTTGTGATTTAGCTAAATTTTTCTTAGTAATGCTTTTTATAGCAACAGTCAAAGAGTTATTCTGTAAAAAACAAAAATTTCTTTTGTTTATTTTGGATTTTCTTTGTACAAAAATTTCATATACCTTTCTATGTCGTCCCTTAAAAACAACTGCAAATGCCCCATGACCAATCAGGTCTTTACTATTATATTCAAAATCGCCTACTACTTCCATTTTTAATAAAAAATCACTTAAAAACAGAAAAATTTAATGAAAATAAATCCAATTTTGGTTAGTGGTAAACAAAATCGATAATTCAGAATGTAGACTATTAACACATCTCTACATTCTCACTATCATACTTTTTAAATAACTTAGAATTTAAAAAATTCTTTATCTTGTAGTATTTTATGTGTCACCAAATTTAACAATTATAAACATATTGTTAAATACGTAAATATGTCACTTCCTATATATCCGCCATTACTATTAATATTTTGTCCTAAATTCTAGTCGGTAGAAAAGAAATTGAGAAAATAAATAAACACCGCGACTTTTGAATTAGGAAATTTAATTAAAAAATACTTCACATACAAGTATATTAGAGATATTAATCCATTATTGGGGTTCATATTACAGTTTTTAGCATAAATAATACTAAAAACAAAAACTTTTTTACGTAACTAAAAATTTGTTTAATTCATTTAAAACAATTATGCGTTATTTGTTATTAAATTTGTTGTGTATTTTGTAAAAATAGGTTTTATCAAACAGTTTTATTATTGTGATTAATGAAACATATCGCAAATAGTTGATAAACAAAATGTAAACTAATATCGAACATAAAAATTAAGATTCTGTTTATTTTATCGCAAGAACTATGTAGTTTTATTGTATATTTAATAATTTTCTCTCAAATCATTGCTGATTCGAATTTTTAATTTACAACATTGGCACCCTGCTTTTAACTTTTGTGTATACGTTCAACGTTTTGCGTTCATACTAAGATTGGAGACCACGTCATCTTTGACAAGTAGAATCATTTTAAAAGTGTAGGAATTCAAATTAATTAATCGTCATGAACGTATTTCGATTAACGGGAGATCTTTCCCATTTATTAGCAATTATTATACTACTATTAAAAATCTGGAAAACACGATCGTGTGCAGGTATGTTATAAAATAGCCGGTTTTGATATATTACTTTGAATTTTGAACTTTTGGCCTTTTAAATACACTTAATTTTAAGCAGTTCTTAATTTTTAAACTATAAAAAATAACGTAGTATAGATTTTTAACTGATTTTTATTGGTATTAAATTTTGACAGCTCTACTTAACCTGCGTTGTTTTAAAAATTTATTTAGTACAACTTCTTATCTAACATACCTGACACGTAAATTTATGAGTTTATGACATGATTGTTTTCTTTTTTAGGTATTTCA
Organism: Liopterus haemorrhoidalis; assembly: GCA_963971575.1. Classification (NCBI taxonomy): domain Eukaryota; kingdom Metazoa; phylum Arthropoda; class Insecta; order Coleoptera; family Dytiscidae; genus Liopterus; species Liopterus haemorrhoidalis. The sequence goes on from OZ020619.1 coordinate 44,589,141, forward strand.
GCCAAATCACAAATTCTTTTCGCTGTAGTTTACACAACAAGGTATCTAGACTTGGTTACGACTTATATCTCAGCGTACAATTCTTGTATGAAAATTGTGTTTATTGGAGCTTCTTATGCTACGCTGTACCTTATTTATATGAAATTCAAGGCAACTTATGATAGAAATCACGATACTTTCCGTATTGAATTCCTACTAGCACCTGCGTTGGTTCTTGCTTTGTTGATTAATCATGACTTCTCTGTCTTAGAAGTAAGTAACTCTTTTATTAATATCAAAACATATGATAGTATTACAGTTTATTTTTAAATAAATGTTTAACGGACAATATTAGTGAATTTAAAATGTTTATTGATTATGTGTAAGTGAACTAGTTGTCTCAGATTAATAGGGACAGACCCGATTTTGAATAATTTGTCCTAAAAGATAGTGGCATTGTGATCGGAGGAAATATGATTGACGATAGTAGTATTTAGTGGTTACTTTACACATAGTGAACAGGTTAATTTAAGCACAATTTGTTTTTATTTTATTTAAATGGGAGTAAATATTTGTGACAGTTTTGAATATTTAAGTGCTACACATGTAAACCTAATATTAACTTTCCTAAAAATGGTAAACCGTAACTTACAATGAAAATTATTTTTGTGATCTACAACTCAAAATACATAAGTATATAACTTTATACCTTGTAAAAAAAATTGGAGCCTTACAAGCCGTGACAATTTTTTATTTAAACTGTATCGAAAGGCGAATTTTACAAAAAAAATTGATATTCGGGTGACTATCTTAAAAACTATAATATATAGACACCTTCGGTTGGAATTTTTATAATCCTAATGTCCTAAATGGCTTTAGGACACATACTAAAGAAAAAAATTTTTTTTGATTTTTTCGATTTTTGACCATTTTCAAAGGTTTTGTTTGACGAATCGTATTTATTGTAAAAGTTGAGTTATTAAGGCCCCAATTTTTTCCTAGACTAAACAATATACGAAGATTTCAAAAATTCAAACCGCAGTTCTCTATATTTTATGGTTCTTAAGTTAGAATTTTTTGAAATATCCAGAAAAAAATTGATGAAATAAAAAAATTTCAAAATTTTTTTTGTTTGGGGATTGCTTTAAAATGACTCCTAAGGCCCTTTAGCACCTCAGGATTTCAAAAATTTCAACCGCAGGTCGTTATCTCATGTAGATTTTGAGATACGGTCTTTCGAAAATGATCTATTTACAAATTTTCAAAACTACACGGATCAAAAAGGCGTTAACTAAAAAGGGCCGTATTTTTTATCTAGGTAGAAAAAAGTCTGTAGCTTTCAAAAATTCAAACCGCAGGTCCATATATTTTATTGTTCTTAAGTTAGAATTTTATAAATTAAAAAAAAGAAAAAAAATCACAAATTATTTTTGTTTGGGTGTTGTTCTATAAAATGCCTTAAAGCCTCTATCCCTAATCGTTTTATAAAATTTAGAACTTAATTTGTTGTTTATTTAATAAATTTAATAAACCTTTTGGTATTTCGATAGTTTAAACATGTATTTTTGTTTTAGGTATTATGGACGTTCAGTATATATCTCGAATCGGTAGCAATCTTACCACAATTGTTCCTCGTAAGCAAGACCGGGGAGGCTGAAAGCATTACATCTCACTACCTATTCGCTTTGGGATCGTACCGAGCTTTATATCTCCTGAATTGGGTTTACCGTTACTTAGCTGAAGAACATTACGACTTAATCGCTATAGTTGCTGGCGTAGTACAAACTGTCCTGTATTGTGATTTCTTCTATCTCTACATAACCAAAGGTAATATAATTTTTATTTTTTAAGATCATTTTTGGGGATGGCTGTTTTATATTATTCTGGTGATATGGATTTTAAGATTTATTAAGATGGAATGAAGAGAAAAGATTTTAAACAATGGCGGTTGGTGAAATTTTTAGGCAAGGGGTGCTGCATGAACAAAAAAAAGTAAAAAAATCTCATTTGGATACTTGAAAATGAAAAAAATCGGTTTTATGAAAATTGTTGAAAATTAAATAAGTTCTTTTAGTTTTTCCTTAGAAAACTTTTTCATTAAAATTATCTATTTGTGGCGTAATATATGAAGTAAACCTTTCTTTTTATTGCTACTTTAATCATGTAGCGATAATTTAGAAAAAAATATATTCAACAGAGTCGCTCATGATTGTGCTTTTTTCTCTATGAATAATTTAAAACAATAAAAATTTTTACTCACGGTCCGTAAAGTAGGCGGTCGTCTCACTTCGGTTGCTGGTAATGTAAACTTGGATTACCTAAAGAAGTCCAGTCAAGGTCATATTCGAATGTTCCGAACTAAGTTTTTAGCCACGCCTATCAAAATCGGACCATTGGCGTATCATAAATTTTTGTCTTGAGTGCTTTTTATTCAGAAATATTTTACATTATTTATTTTAATTATTGGTTTCCATAATGTGATCAATTGCTCCACTCGGTTCTATTAACCTGACACTTTCCTAACCTAAGATAAAGTTTTGTCATTAAACTAGAAGATATCAGGTCGTTAAGGATGAAATTTGTAGTTAATAATATTGCCAACTTTAACAGCTTATTATTTGACATTGGATTAATATTTTACCGTTCAGTTTTTTTGTTGGAAAGTTACACATCTCTCTTGTTTAAAGAAATCATTGCATGCTCTAAAAAATATCATTTTTTTTAAAATTAATTTTGTTGAAAATTAAACGGTCGGAAATTCGCACTATTATGAAGTATGAGTTCTTACGTGGAACTACGGCATTGCAGACCGCGCGAAACATTAATAGTGTATTTGGCTTTAGTGTTACTACACAGCAGACAATCAGACCAATTCTGTAACTCAGTTACTATGATTATAGGAACTAAATCTGTCGCTATGAGCAAGGTCAGTTACAAAATGAAAGTCATTATACTTTTTATAATATTTTATCTTGTAGTAACGTTACTACACAGTAAATTTTTACAGAATTGATCTGTATATCAAATTGGTTCGCCAAATTTCGTAAAGGCAACTTAAAAACCAAACAAAACAAAAAATCCTCGCTCATTGATCACAGCAGAAATATACTGCAACCAACTGGACGAAATGATGCAAAAACTTAAAGAAAAACAGCCTAAATTGGTCTACAGATCGCCTCCTATCTTATTGCATAATAACGCTAGACCACACACTGCACAAATGACTGTGGCAAAACTACAGGAATTGGAATGATGATGAAGTTGGAACTTCATCATCATCCTCCATAATCACCAGACCTAGCCCCCACTGACTACCACTTCTTCCGAAATTTGGACAACTTTTTAATAGGAAAATAGTTTAATTCCGACAATGCTGTAAAACTGGCCTTCCAGCAATTCATTGACTTTCGTCCGCCAGGGTTTTATACCACCGGCCTGAACAACCTGCCGCTTAAATGGCAAAAGTGTATAGACAATATGGGTGCATACTTTGATGAATAAAATAATTCCTTATATTTGTAAGTTATCAACCAACTATTCCTTTTTTCTACAAATTTCATCGTTGACGACCTAATACTTATTTTATTTTATTTATTGTTATCTATCTGTTAAAAATATTTATTTATAATAATTATTTTTTTGTTCCAGTGCTAAAAGGTAAGAAGTTACAACTTCCGGCTTAAACCAACTTTAACTTAAAAATTAGAAATAAGCAGAATATCATTCTTCCCATTCATATAAAAAAAAAAACTTGTCATCAAGTATTTTTACCACGCATTCCGTACAAAATTTCGGTGAAAAAAATATTAATAAATGGTAGTTACTGATCTGCTAGTAATTTTAAAAGAAAGCTGACTGAAATTTTGTTTTTTCAAAATGGAATTAGCAAATTTATTTTCTAATGTAGATAAGAATGTAAAAAAATTGTGTAAAAGTACTTGGAAAATACAATTAAAAAAATTCAAATATTGTATTTATTGAAGTAAGATATTGTTATTTAAAAATTAAAATTGGTCCTCAAAAATTTTGTTCAAATATTGGCACCTAGGTTCAATTTTGGAGAAAGGTGCTGGCTTTTAGTTATTTTTAGAACCTACTGTGTTTTCGATACCTGATTAGGTGCATTGGAATGATCAAGCGCACCTGAATCTAATCAGGTGCAGTGGAACCTAATTAGGTTCAATTTTGACCTAATGTTCCATTTGTATTAGATATTAGTGTTTTAAAGACGCCAGGTTGGGTGTCTTGTAACGCAGGCAATCTAGAACCTGATTAGGTTCAAGTTTGATTTAGTTTATATTAGACATTTGTTTTAAAGGCACCTGATAGGTGCATTAGAACTTGATTAGGTCCACCGGAACCTCATTAGGTGCAGTGAAGCCTGATTAGGTTCAATTTTGAATTAAAGTTCCGTTTATATTAGAATATTAGTTTTTTAAAGACACCTCGAACCCAATTAGGCGCACAAGAACCTGATTAGGTTCAATTTTGACTTAAAGTTCCGTTTATATTAGAATATTAGTTTTTTGAAGATACCTGATTGGGTGCATTGGAACCCAATTAGGCTCACAGGAACCTGATTAGGTTCAATTTTGAATAATGTCCGTTTATATTAGAATATTTGTTTTTTGAAGATACCTGGTTGGGTGCATTGGAACCCAATTAGGCTCACAGGAACCTGATTAGGTTCAATTTTGAGTAATGTCCGTTTATATTAGAATATTTGTTTTTTTGAAGATACCTGGTTGGGTGCATTGGAACCCAATTAGGCTCACAGGAACCTGATTAGGTTCCATTTTGAGTAATGTCCGTTTAAACGTGAAACTCAGACGCACAAGAACCTAATTAGGTACAATTGAATTAAAGTACCCGTTTACATTACACAATCATGTCCTTATTTATAAACGTTCATTACTGTGTAACGATCCGTTATATTAAATGGACCGTTAAAAAAATAAATTTCTATAGAAAATTTTCATAGAAAATTCCATTTAAATGCATCTAATAGGTGCATTGGAACCCAGTTAGGTATATAAGAATCTAATTAGGTTCAATTTTTAGTTCCTGTTTATATTAGACAGTGTTTAAAGGCACCTGATAGGTGCAATGGAACCCAACTATTTGCACCAGAACCTAATCAGGTTTAGTTTGAAGGTAAAGTTCCTGTTTATGTGTAGAACTTGTTTAAAGTGCACCTGATTAGGGACATGAGAACCTAATCAGGAGCATGAGAGCCTAATTAGGGGCATGAGAGCCTAATTAAATGCACCGGAACCTAATTAAGTGCATCTTATGCACCTGTTTTTCGTTTTGAACCTAGGTTCTAAGATTTTAAGGCCAAAGGAAATAGTTGGGTGCATTTTGAACCTAGGTTCCAAGCAGCTGAAGACCAATTTTAATAATTCAAATACCGCAAATTTTTGTATTAATGTTATATTGAATTTTTAAGTATAATTTTAAGCTAAAAAATTTTTTTGTGTAATATATGTTTTTAATTTTCAAATTTTTTAAAAATTTGCACAATATTGCAAAGTAGTTTAAAAATGGCTTTTTATACTAATGTTGAAGATTTTTTGGCGTTATCTCTCTCAAAAATGAAGATTTAGTTTTTGTAGATGTAACATTCAAATGAAGAATAAATACCGTGAATTTATTATATCGCGCAACATACTGTTTTCATTTCAATAACTACTATTGATTGGCAACAATGTAAAACGTGTTTTTTTTACAATATTTTTAGGAAAGAAGCAAGAATAAAGCTGCATTTCCAGCTCCAAATTATTAGATTATATGTTATGCGTTGTGAATAAATTTAATAGACTGTCTTAACGTTTAGTGACACGTTCAAAGCTTTGAAAATTAATGCGTAACAAATGTTGTGATATCTATGTTTTTTCAAACCAACTACGAAGTAATAAATACATTTATTTGACTTTTTACGAACCCCCTATAAGCGAAATCGTGATTTCTTTTTTTATATTTAATTGAAATAATTTTCATGATTTAAATAGTTTGGCCAACTTCACTGAGACGGGGTCCGTACTCGTTCCTGAATGGTATAAATTTTAGAACTTTCGTCTTTCAAACAAGTTACTCTAGTAACGAATAGTAAATAATAATAATAATAATAATAATAATAATAATAATAATAATAATAATAAAGATGCAGAAAGCAGTGCTGCTCGGGTCGCTCCGCATTGTGCGGGCACTGGATCTGGCGTAATTTCCGCGGCTGCATATCGCCAGGGTTTGGGATGCAGTCGTGTGTATTTAGCTCCACTAGTCTCTAGTATGACGCGGCTCAAAAGGTTGCTGAAGTTTGAGATTAGTGGACGCTTGTCAAGACCTGACAAACTCCATAATAATAATAATAATAATAATAATAATATAGGATAATAAAAAAATAAATAATGTAGGAAATGTCAGTACATGAATTTATAATTTTACACAGATTTTGATTAGTAAAACAATAAAATCATACATTAAATTACCCAACATCAATGTTCCTCATTGGCATGGCAACACCAGTCCTTACAAAATTTCAAGAATTCATTCATTGAGTATACATAATGCTCTTTAAGAAATACCTTAATCTTCCGCTTAAATACAGCAAACTACGTTTCATTTCTGACATGGAATGGCAGTGAATTAAATAATTTAATACTAACAGTTTTTGGTGATTTTTTTATCAGTTCCAGCATGTTTGCTGGAGTTCTGAAACAATCTTTTCCTCTAGGGTTACATGAATACTGGTTCAAATGGCGAGCAAAGTATATTTGATTTTTAAATACATAGACCAGCAACTCTAAGATGTAAATACCAGGAACTGTTAATAATTTGTATTTTACAAAAAGAGGTCTACATGATTCAGTGCGTCTTTTGTTTGCTATACAACGTATTATTCTTTTCTGGGAAATAAATATGTCATCTGCCATAGTTGATGATCCCCAGAAGCATATTCCTTAAGCCTGAAACAGAATGCACAGCGCGCTACGCCGTCAGCGCGCCGTCATTTGCGACGGCGTTGCTGAGAACGCCGTTGAATTTTCGCCTGCCCACAATGCAATCATTTTTAACGCCGTCAAGTGTCTCGTGACAACCTATATCTGTGTTTATACGTGCGCTTTCTTTTATTAAAAGTATAATGGATGATGAAGACTTGTGTGTGATGTTATTTATGTTGTATGCAAATTATTTATACATACAAACACTTTACCATTCAGTAAAAACTGAGGTTAGGTGTTCTGCGTTTCAACGTTCAACGGCGTCAAAAGTTGGAAGTTGACGAACATTCAGTATCAACGGCGTTCGAACGCAGTAGGACGTTGTTCATTCTGTGCACTTGCGTAGTACAGCCTTGCTTTTAACTTTGCGCTGACGTCCAACGGCGTCAACGCGCCGTCAAACTCGTTGCATTCTGTTTCCCACTTTACTTAAGCCTACTATAAAATTGTGCATAATAAAATTTAATAATGGGTCTCATGATCTACAATATTTTTAATTTTTTTTATTTGAAAGTGAGCTGAATTTAATGATTTTAGTAGTTTTTGACAGTGGGATTTCCAGCTTAAATGTTCATCTATGTACAGGCCTAAAAATTTTGTTTCATTTTCTGATTTTAGATATTCATTATTTATTTTAATATTTAAATTGATTTGAATATTACTTTGCAAATAGACAGTTTCTTTTCTGTTTTAAAAGAATCGCGTTTTACATTGCTGTCTAGTAATGGTAATTATCGAAATAAAAACAGTATGTTACACGATAAAAGAAAAAACACGGTATAAGTGATTCAGTTACATTTATTGGAACCCAATGGCGTGTGTATTTATGGTCGAAAATGTATCCAATTTCGAAATACATGAAATGGTGGAATTGAAATAAGGTGTCAATTTTTAATTGTCAAAGGTGATCTGAATTTTGATGATACCTTTTATAATTGTTAGCTTTTTACTGAGGTTAATATAGTGACAGTTCTTTCATGCTATAATTTTTGAATTGGTTATAACGCCAAAAATGGGCCAACGTATGTTAGTATGTGCCATTATTTTTCTAATTTGACTAGGCCTAAAGGCCTCCCTAACGATATAAAATATGTGTTTTATCGTAAGGTTTTACCGTATTCATTAATAAAATAGTTAAAAATTTATTTGTGTTTTATTTATCTTCAACCAGGGGGGGGGGGTAGGACAGGCAGTGTGGAGACATCCGCTACGTATAATGCTACTCCAAAAAAAGGTAAGTGAAATATGTACGAGGGTTATCTTTTATGTTTTTACAAACGACCACTAGATGACAATATTGAAATGTGTTTTAATTGAAATTTTTTTGTTGAAATTAGTATATTCGTAAAATTTGATATTTTTTATTGTGAAATCAGTAGCAGCTTATAAATTGACCGAGTAGTTTGACAGTGAGTGTTTAAAAACAACTGTTTTTGTGAAAAAATTAATATTACTCGTGAAGGTTTTCGTTGGATGATTTTTTTACGATTTTAGTAAAGGCCTAACTCAACAACAATGCATAGATTCGCTTCGTTCAACTTTTGGTAATAAAGCACCATCAGAAAAGACTGTTAACAATTGGTTTGCAGAATTTCGTCGTGGCCGTGCGTCCGTCAGTGATGAATCTCGTGAAGGTCGACCAAAATCGGTTGTCATTCAAAAAAACATTCATGCTGTTCATTTAGGAAGCACTTCCAAGAAAATCGCTTGTTTTTCGGTTGTACTGGACATGTTGCAACCATTCTTTTAGAGGATCGGAGAACAGTTAATGCCGAATGGTATACACCAATTTGTTTGCCAGAAGTCATCGACAAAATCAGGAAAAAAAAACCAAAAACGTCGCATCATTCTTCATCATGACAATGCAAGCTCCCACACAGCACGTCAAACGATTATTTGAAAGAGAAAAACATCGAATTAATGTCTCATTGTATTCACCTGATATATCTTCTAACGAATTTTTTTTGTTCCCCAATGTCAAACAAAAAATGCGTGGACAGCGATTTTCATCATCTCAAATAGCTGTTGAAGCCTTCAAAAACCATGTTTTTGATATACCAACTTCAGAGTGGAAAAAATGTTTCGAGAATTGGTTTGAACGCATGCAAAAGTGTATAAATCTTAAAGGCGAATATTTTGAAAAGCAATACAACAATTTGTTCCAAAAAAAAATTTCTTTCTTAGTTTTTGCAAAATTTAAAAGGTAGCCCTCGAAACGTCTGGTTCTCAAAAGTCGTCTAGTTGTCAAAAGTCATCTATCCATCATAGTTCTAAAATATGTGGTTATATTAAAACAACAATAAATTACCGTATATTCCGGCGTATAACGGGCACTTTTAATATTAAGTTTTGTCAAATTTGTTGGGTGCGCGTTATACGCCGGGTATAAAACTTACCCGTTCGAAGATTAGAATGGTAATAGTGTAAATAGGGTATAAATAGGAATCCTGTTATATAATGAATACATAATATAAATACTAATCAACTAAACTATCTAAATTTATACATATTTATCTATATTATTTATATACATGTAAACAAATAAGGGATTTATTGTTTAAATAAAACTCAAGTTGTTCACAGACTATTTTATTCTAGGTATTCACTCTTACAACGTATGAAAACATCTGATCTCTCTATCAAATTCTACGTGTGTTTTATAAATCCAATTAGTGTAATGAGCCATCATCATTATCGTTAATGAGTCGTTATCATTAGTGGGTCCAGATTACGGATTGCATCTAGATAACATTTTATGGTGACGTAACAGGGCTTCGTGGAAGGCTAGATGCTAACATACATAACAAAAAAATTAATTAATATGTTTCCAAGAAACTTAAAACAAAACCTTTTCCGAAACTGATTAACAGATATACCTTACCGGCTTATACACACGGTTGTTATGAAGGAATATTGGCATGAAAGTGTTTCCAGGAAAGCAGATTATAAGGGTGCGCGGTATGCGAGGAATACATGCAAAAATTAAAATAAATCTATTCAGATTTGAAGTGCGCGTTATACGCCGGAATATACGGTAATTAAAACCAAATTAAAAACGTTTCAATTCGTAAATTTAAAAACATTCAAACAAAATATCCAGTACGCAAGTAGATTGAAATTATAATATACGGTTGTTTCTTAATTTTATAATAACTTAACCCAGTGGTTCCCATACTTTTTCGGTTCCCGGCGCTCTTAATGTAGTCCCGGCGCTCTTAATGTAGCCCTCGTAAGAATCAAACACACTTTTTCCACTTGTCGAATACTCGGAGCCTACGGCTGGGATGGTAAACCTCATCCTCGTGAAATATAGCCTCCATTATATGCTTGTTAAAAAAATATATTATTATTAATGTACTAATATTATAAAACTGAAAGATTTGTTTTTTTACTGCACGGTTGAAATATCAATAAATATTTATAAAACAATTATTTTTATAAAAACATAGTCACGATTTTTATAAGATTGTTTTTATGATGTAATAATTAACTTAGCTGAACTTTAGAATTAATTAAATATTAGATATACAATAATAAAATTTATTTATTCAGTACTTAAAATATAATACAATTACAAGTTAGATATTCAAAGTAGAAGTCGGAATACACCTCTGGACATAATTTACAACAAGAGCTGTTCAAGACAATAATATTAGTTCAATTTAAAGTAATTTTAAACTATAAGGAAAACATTAAAAAACCTTTAACAAAAAGATATACAATACTTTTTAGCTAAATGAAAACAAAATATATCCAGTTTTAAACAAATTTAATAACGAATAATATCAGAATTCTTTGACCTTACACTTCTATAATCTTCTATAATGGTTTTACCAGTCTTTTTCCAAAAAAAAGTTATTAATCCCCCCTCTCCCGATCTTCTTGTATCACTGCAAGAACTTGCCTTACCGCTGCGTCACTTGTCGAAGGATGATCGCAAACAACATAAATATTCAGTGCTATATTTTGTGTAAATAATTTTTAAGGTATGTTAAATGTGTTGTGATTTTAGTGATATTTTAGTTTAAAAGTGAAAACTACTAATTACAGTGAATTGTAAAAGTTTAAATGCTAATTTGTTATACAAATATTTGGTACGTATTGATTTATTATGTTAAATATAATTTTTGGATATTAAAAACAGGTTTAATACTCGATTTGACAATTACGTTTATAGTAAAAACTTGAAAATACAGACATATTTTTACATATTTTGGACAGTGTTAATAGGGCCGACTTTTGGCCTCTCATTATCTTGATAAGTGTCTTGTATATCAATACTTGATTATCTGTTAGATCTCTCCCAATTTTTTAAATTCTTCAGTGCCGTAACTAGGCCGAGGCACATGCCCAGGGCCCAAATTCGAAGGGAGGGGGAGGGTTCAGAAAGGAAAATATTGGCATAATAATTGTATTTGAGTGAGAACCTTTTTTTAGGTCATTACTAGTATTTTAGAAATGAGGACTTTTTTTAGGGTTTTGTAGGTATGACCAAAAAACCCCTTATACCTATTTATTTATTTATTTATTTTACATCGGCCTGTTTCTGCAACGAGGCCAATAGCCGATGCCAGGGGGCGAGCTCCTACACCTGGACGAGGGGTGTATGATTGTGAAATGAGAGTAATGTAAACATATTATTCTCTCACGAATAATATCACCGACGGAGAATCGAACTATCAACTGTACAATCCAGACTGTTTTTCACCAGTCCAAACTGCCACGATTTAATGCCCCGGCCACTCCGTCGGCTAAAAAAACCCTTATACCGTCATTTTGTCGTCTGTCTGTCTGTCTGTTCGGTAAAAATTGTAGCCAAACGGCTAAACCTAGAGAGTTAAAATTTGTCATGCTTATATAACTCTTTGACCCGCACATAGAAAAAATACTAAAACATCTGAAAAACATATTAAAAAAATATATACAAATATGTGCTCATCGAAAAAAAAATATTTTTTTAAGTTCTGTATAGGGTATCAAATGAAAGCCCTTAGTACGTGGATTAACGATCAAAATTTTGTTTTTGCAAAATAAATTATTTTGATACGATTTTTGCCCAGATGGTTTAAACTAAAAATTTGAAAAAATTCTAAGTAATGTACAGTGGTGTGAACCGGAATAGTACAACAGGAATTTTTGATCAGATTATGTTTTCGGAAAATAACGCATTTTTTTTTGTTTTTTGGTTGACGATGTACGAAGTTATAGTTATGTAACACACTATACTAGAAGGCGTATCCTGGTCTAATGGTTAGCTTGCTACGCAGCAAACTAGGGTTCACTCCCGGGCAGAGGAGACAATTTTATTATTTTTTTCCATTTTTACTTTGTTTAAATTATTTTTTCAAAATTCTAGTTATATTTAACTAAAATATGTTAAATATTTAATTCGCTATGTAACACAGTAGATGAGTAAGCGCTCGTAACGTAATGCGATTCGTCGTTTTTTTTTGTAATTTGCAAACTAGAGTTCGATTCCTGTCAATTTTAATTTTTCTGGTTTTTTTTTTGCATTTTTATTTTGTTTAAATTATTTTGGTGGGCCTCAAATGGCCATTTGAGGCCCACCTTATTTTTTTTATCTTGAAATTTTAAAAAAATTTAAGTTGTTTTTAAGAAAAAATAATCCTCTAAGAATAATTATTGGGTGTGCGCCTGTTTAAAGTTAAATTTTTGGTTTAAAATACATTTAACAAAGTATTTTAAAAATCCGTTGTATTCCATGTACATGTTAATTTTTTTTCGCGTCTACAAGGATACAGAGAATCAAAACTGCTTTTGTAACAGTAAATTTGTTTACGATCAACTTGGAATTCCCCACGACAAATGAGATATTCTTATAATTCAGGGATTTCAAAATGTTTTCTGTAAATTTCTATAAACTAGATTTTTTTTATAACATTCTATTCGCCTCTGTATATGATTAATCCAATGGGAAACCCTACAAAATATTTAGTATCATCTATATTATTTTTTTAATTAACTTTTATCTGTTCATACAGCGTAACATTTTCCAAAGGTCGTGAAATTCGCGTTACTCGCTTGGTAGAATTACAGAATTGTTAGTAATCAGACAGTCTGTCAATATATAATTAGATGGAACTAAAATGGAACTTCATTATTATTACTAGCGTTATTTGGTCCACTATTGGACATACAAAATGCCGGATTAAGATTTTTATAGGCCTTTGGCTGAATGGATAGAATGGGTCCCTAAATCGAAAAGACGAGCAAACAAAAAAAAAAATCGAAAGTCAGGCTCCTTCAGGGCCCCAAAAGGAAATTGGATCGAAGACTGATATGCAAAAATATAAAAAAAAAACAAATGGAAAAACTGGGGTTAAAAAAAAATCCGGAAATAGTAATTTTAAAAATTGATGTGAAGTGTGAATTTTCACACATTTCAGGGTTTCGCAGGTATATAATAAGTGAAGGCGGCATGCTGAGTGTGTAGGACAAATTTTGCTTTGTAGTAATCACGGCAAAATGAACGATATTTTTTAAATAATTTATCGTCTGTTAATCTAAAAGCTTTAAAAACAAATTTTATGTAAAATATTTTTTTGTTAATTTTAATTCGTTTCTAAATATGTGCGGATTTTTTTTTTATATATAGCAAGGTTCATTAAGATCTTGAAAATTGCGCCTATAGCTTCCATTGGTTGTTTTAAGTCATATGCTCCGCCCCTCTAGTTTCGTATACATGACACATAGAATGAAAATATAATTCCAACAATTCCAACTGATTATTAAATTTACGCTCTTAAAAATTTAATGAACATTTGCCAAAATATAACTAGAAGTTTGACAAAATAATTTAAACAAAATAAAAATGAAAAAAAAAAATCATAAAATAAAATTGTCTCCTCTGCCTGGGAGCGAACCCTGGTTTGCTGCGTAGCAAGCGAGCAAGCTAACCATTAGACCAGGATACGCGTTCTAGTATAGTGTGTTACATAACTAAAACTTTTACATCGTCAACCAAAAAAACACAATAAATGCGTTATTTTCCGAAAACATAATCTGATCAAAAATTCCTGTTGCACTATTCCGGTTCACACCAATGTACATTACTGAAAATTTTCTCAGATTTTTAGTTTAAACCATCTGGGCTACAGGGTATGGGACAAAATTTTTTTTGCACAATTTCGGCAAAAATCGGTTCAAAATAATTTAATTTTTTTTTTTGCAAATTCTGCAGGCATAAATAATGATATCTTGATTGTTTTGACTCATATTGGTTTGTAGAAATAATAACTGTATTTTTACCGCGAAAAACACTATTGCACAGACTGCCGTACGATCTGAAGTTGTGACGATTGTGCAACACAAACTGAACTGTACAGTATATGCCGAACGATCTTCGTGCAGCACAAAGCACACAGAAACTTTATGACGAACGCTTCTTGTGTAAATTATGCAGAATGTGTAGATTATTAGCTTATGCCGAACGTAACTTTGAAAATGTCTAATTTTTGGAGTGGGTGTAAATTCCATGACACCATTTAGAAGGTTTCAAAATTATGTATAACGTCCCTGATAGAAGTTTATGATTAATAACTTGTTTTGACGTCTTATCTTCAATTTTGATGTCTATTTAGAATTCAGCCCAATGCAATAAACAAGTTAAAACATCTTTTGACTGAACAAAAATAACTTGTTTATTTTCATTTTTTGAAAAGATCTAATTTACTATTTATCTCTGTACATTTGACCTATTCTAACAGTTATCTTATATCTTACTATATGTTAGTAATATATTTAGGGTTTTTTACAAGATAATGAACCATATTTTAACCACATATTTTTCAGATAATTTTAAGTAACCATGTATGGAACAATGAAGTTAATATTATTATTATCAACATTCCTATTAGTCAATTGTATCACTCATACGAATGGACAATTCGCTTCTCCATGTCCAGATATCTTCCAATATCTTCCAGCAGAAGCAACAGCTAATACTTGGTCTGGAGAAATTACCATAAAACCAGACGTAGAACTATCTGGGGTCTGGATGAGAATTATCTTTGAGAATGCCCCAACAGAAGTAACTGTAAGTACGACCACGAAAATATACAGTATCGCCGCGTGCACACTGAATGAACAAATGAAGAGCCCAGAGGAAGAAAGATTATAGTCCAATATTAGTCCTATTGAAGATAATACTGTCAGTTATTACAGTCCAACCAGTGATGGCATCCTAAATTTTCAGGAAGCGGTTCGATAAAGTCATTTGATATCTAGGAACCTATTCTGTATTTTTAAGAATGAAAACAAATCACTTACTTCCATTTATTAAATATAAGGAACAAATTTTAAGAGCGTATTATTAATAACCTATAAAATAAATATTACATTTGCAACACTGCAGGGCACGGCGCACGATTCAAAACTGAAGTCAGAGTAATTCATTTATTTTTAATAATTCTAACAACCGGTTCCCTAAGGTTTCAATAATTTTAAGAAACGGTTCGCGCGAACCGGTAAGATGCCATCACTGAGTCCAGCTATCGTAATCTGGTCGATTGCGCAGTAGAAAAATAGAAGAGGGCGTCGTTAGTACTCGTGTAGCAGTCGTGCGGTACAGTCAATTGAAAAATTAATTTTAAAAACAAATTGGAAGCGCCTGTGCTTTAAAAAGTTAACGTGCGATTTTTTTTCGATTGTACTCGCGTGTCACAACTTATGTCTCACTTATTCAAAGTACTGTCGCACCCTGTATTTGAAAATATATATTTGTATTATAATTAGAGTTGGAAAAAAATATTTGTTTTTTTTTTCTTTTCAACAAAACAATTTTTTGTTTATTTAAAACATGTTTTTATTGTCATAAAAATGAGTTTTAAATAAAAAAAAAAACAATGATTAACTTCAACGTCTGATAAATACTCAAAAACAATAAACAGTACAGAACTGCCAATAACTGCCTGTAAGAACACACTAGATCTGGTTATTTTATTGATTTTTATAGTGTTTTACTGACTTTTAGAAACTTGGTTATATTGTAAAAAAGGCTTTATAGTTTTGTTTATATTTAAGTTTAGTATTATATTTACAAAATATTTAAGATGTCACTATTCAGAATGAAATATGACAGATGATATTTTTTTAAATAACATATTTATAATCTGACTTTTCAAATTATTTTTCTGTAATATCAACATGACATACAGTTTCAAAGGTTTAAACTGTTGAAATAAAATTTCCTCTTAGTTTGTTCTTACAAAAGTGAACTGCTTATATTATCACGAATTGATTTCGGACTGTACGGACACGCCTGCAGTCCTTGGAGATGTTCTTGTCCCCATGAGCTCCTATAAGTCCATGAACATAGTGGTGTAGCCCCCATTAGCCGATGTACTATGCTTATGGAAAGTGTAAAAAAATGGTACACTTAAGGGACTTTTTTTAACACTTTTCACATTTTTAACAGTCACCATAAACACGCATTTTATGCACAAAAATAACTAAAACATAGTACAGTTTTTTTAAGTCCTAGAAATTAAGTAGAGTTGCAGAATCCATTTATTACCACTCGATAATTAGAAATTATTTTTTGTTTTAATGCATTTGGTGATTTTCCACTTATTATTATTTTTTTAGACAAGTTTTGGTGAAGTTGTACAAAGAGAAACAAACGAATATCTGGTCCGTAGACCTGGTTATAAGGTATCACCAAGTGCTCCAGAAAAATTTAAAATAACCGTTCATTATGCTGGAACTGCTCCAGAGTTGAAAGGATTCCGATTAAATGCTAAGGATGCTTGTCCTGCACCAGCATCAGCTTCTGTAGACGCTCCTCCAGGATTCACAAGTCCTTGTCCATTTGTTTTTAGCTACAATCCTCCAGGACCTGAAAAGGACACTTGGTCAGGAGTATTGACTTTAAGTAGTGATGCTGAGTTAACTGGTATATACAGTAGAATATCCTTTGATAGGAGTCCTTTAGAAGTAACGGTACGTATAGGTAAAGTTATTTAAGTAGACACCCAGTATATCCACAGTGGGGAACAGAATGCAACGAGTTCTACGGCGCGTTGACGGCGTTTGGACGGCGCTATCTGTCAGAGGAAAGTTAAAATCAAGCTGTCGTACGCAAGTGCACAGAATATGCAACGTCCTAACGGCGTTTCAACTGAATATACTGAATGTTCGTCAACTTCCAACTTTTGACGCCGTTGAACGTTGACGTAGAACACCTAACCTCAGTTTTTACTGAATGGTAAAGTGTTTGTATGTATAAATAACTTGCATACAACATAAATAACATCACACACAAGTCTTCATCATCTATTATAATTTTAATAAAAGAAAGCGCACCTATAAACCTAGATATAGGTTGTCACTTGTTACTTTGACGGCGTTAAAAATTATTGCATTGTGTGCAGGCGAAAATTCAACGCCGTTCTCAACGGCGCTAACGCAACGCCGTCGCAAATGGCGGCGCGCTGACGGCGTAGCGCGCTGTGCATTCTGTTCCAGGCTTAAAAAACAAAAACAAAATAAACGTTTGTTTATTTAATCCTAGTATTGGTGCCGAAATAACTTTGAATAGCCTATATTACAATCTACATTTTTAGTTTTAAAAATTTCAGACCTTTATAACTTTTGATTTTATGATTTTGTACCTACTTTTAGGGTGATTTTGGAGATATAGTTCAACGTGAAACTTCCCAATACCTAATTAGAAAACCAGGGCACAAATTGGCAGTGGGAACAGCCTTGAGAATAAATTTGGTTGTAAAATATAACCCTGCCGAACCAGCCCCAAAATTAGTTGCAGTACAACTGAACGCTAAATCAATTTGCCCAACTTTTGCCGCTCCAAATCCAGTCACACCTGCACCATTGGCAAAAGGATTAGTTTCACCATGTCCTGCAATATTTTCATACCAAAGTTTGGATAAGGAAAAAGGAAGATGGCACGGATTAATTTTAATCAACACTAGAGTTGCTTTGTCTGATTGGACTTTAACAATTCTGCTTGATAGACCGTCCCTCCAACTCGGGGTAAGTGTAAGTTATTTTTTAGATCATCTATTTTTTATTTTTTAGTAATATTTTTGTTTGTTTTTAGGATTGGAATGGATATTTAAGGACGCAGGATAATATTGAGTACCAGTTGACGAAGCCAGGGAGTGTGATCAATCCAGGAGTGTTCCCGATTAAATTCTTTATTAAATATAAACCATCTAGACCCATTCCTAAACTTTCTGAGATACAGTTAAATAAATTAAACATTTGCCCCGAGGATGATCAAAATTTATTGAATCCCATACCTGCGCCTGTATTAAGGTAATTGTATTTTATTTTAATTTTTAATTAATCCTTCAATTTTTCTGCCAGGTTTAAAATCAGGGTTAATGTTCCGTATTAGTCCACAACTAGGCTTGTATGCTTAGAATGAATTATATTATAACGTTAGAAACGAGAAGGCACGGTCGTAAGAGTGGGGAGCCAATAGTAATCATTCATGCATCTGTAGTTGGCAGAGAAATACCCATTTTTAACACGAGGAACGTCCGAATATAACTGATATTTTTTGAACTATTTATGAAGTTAATGTTTTTCAAAATACGTATACTATAAATCTCATTGGAAAAAGGTAAAAATTCCTTATGAGTACTTGTTCATATACGTCTAGCAAGTTTAAGTTTTTTCTGTCTAAAATTTTTGCTAACTAAACCTAATCTAATAAGTTTTATCATTGATTGTTTGCATATAGTGAAGATATATAAATGCTTTATACAGTTTTAATACATTTACATAATTTAGAATCTATGAATGCGACGAAAAATGGAATTTTCTATTTGAGACATAAAATTGGTAGGTCGGAATATATTGATATTTTTGAGGATTCTCTCTTTTAATAATGTTAATATTCTTCAAAATAAGTATACTATAAATCTCATTTAAACCATTTAAATGTGACTTAAAGCGTATAAATACTGAAATTTTGTTATTCAAGTTTTTCTTTAAAAGGAGCTAAGGAGCTAAATGTTAACAAACACTTATTAAATAATTGCTTGGATTTCGAAACGGATAACTATCAAGTACTTATTTAGATGTCAGTTTTGACTAAAAATATTGGAAATGATAAAGTGAATTGTAAATGTTGTGTTTTGAAAGAAAGGGGCGGCGCTTCGCCAGGGCCAAATCACAGTCTAACTAGCATACACGGTTTCTTTAACGAGTTATCCGTGGTGGACTTATACGGAACATTAACCAAAAACTTTTTAATGCGTGGATAAACCAAATTTTTTGTGGGATTTTCTCCAAAAATGTGTAAAAACTTTTGTCTTCGACCCTATTACCAAGAGGGGTTGATCTAAATCTGAATAAAATTGTAGTTAAGCAAAATCTATTACATTATTTACCGATAAAATTCCTAACCCTGACTTGTTAGATAGTCGTTAATTTATTTTTTAAATATTTTCTTATCGGTTTTTCTTTTTAGTTACCTTGGTTGGCCAACTGGCGTTCCCAAGGCTACAGAGTAAATTATATCCTACTTCAGTTAGCCCTGTAAGTCCCACCTATTTATAAATTTCGCGCCAATTTTCAAATATTTACATTTGGTTTTTTGTTTCAGTCAGTACCATACTACAGTCAAGCCATCAGTTCCCTCAGCTCCTGTGATACCTGTTTCTTCTGGAGGTGAAGATGATGATTTTTATACAGAGAGTAAAAACTTTTACCACAGTCACGGTTTACCTTTAGGCCTCAATAGAGGCAAGTTTTAAGTACTCTTCACGACAGCATGTTAAACTTTCTATCATAAATTCATTTACACGAAATTTTCAAAATTTTTATCTAACTATCGAACAATAATTATAATTTTGACAGGGTGGTAAACTATAAATTTCCTAATAAGCGATATTTTTGCAAATATAAGGATATTTTAGACCAAGGGTGCTCAACCATATTTCTCAGAACAATAGGGGATACGCATAAAATTTATATTTTCTTAAAACTACATTTTTTTGATATTTTAATGTTAGTTATGTCACCTAACACAACAAAAATCACATTTTAATTAATATTATAGCCAAATTTTTTAATTGAAATATTGTAAAATTGAAATAAGCCGACCACGCCGCGAAGGTTGCCGAGTAGATACGACTGAGACTGTAAGGGTTTGACGTCACAGATACAGACAAAACATAATGTGTAGATAACAGACTATGTACGCTGGGTAGACTAGTAGTGTCATGTGTCAGTTAGAAGGGTATGACGTCACACGTCGTTTTCGCGCGCTACATACATTTATGATTTTTTTAAGCCTTCAAATTAAAAAAAAAAAAATTAAAAACTGTTTTTTATGTTTATATGCAACAAGAGGAATATAATAAAAAAAATTAAAAAAATCATGCCTATCCCCTATTGTGGACCTTTGCAACTTTAATTATTACCCTAAAAAACAAATCAAAATTTTTTTCATTCGAAGAAATTAACTATCGAATTTTGTACTGTTCTTTTTGACAGGGTAAACTATGGATTTCCTAATAAACGATATTTTTGCAAATACAGCCTTGGACAAATGCTTGGAGCACCCTACGTTTTATTGAGTTTTAAGATTATTACAGGAAAAATAGTAAATAAAATAATGAATACAGCTTTTAATGACAACTTTAATCAAAATTATTAATATTTTGTGGTACCTCTTCGTGCTTTAATTACCGCACGTATCCTTTTAGGCATACTGTCCACAAGTTTTTTACGTACATCTGATTGTACATTGAACCATTCGTCCACAGTAATTTACTTCAATTCTTCTTTTGATTTGCATTTGTAAAGCTACACCTTGTTTATCAGAATCGACCATAAATTTTCAATTTGCGATAAATCTGATGACTGGGGGGCCATGCAAAAAGTGGCACATTGTTTTTGGCAAACCATTCATTTGTTGCTTTGGCTTTGTGACAGGGGACATTATTTTGTAGAAAAACATATTCTGGGTTGTCTTCATCAAATAATTTTAATATTGATGACTCCAAAACTTCATTAAGGTAATATAACGAGCAGAATCTTGCGTCCCTCGCACAAAAAGATTTCGTCTCAGCCACTAGGGGGCATACACCCCCAGATCATGGATGCTACCACCACCAAATTTGACCGTAGGGATGATCAGGATGAAAAGCTTCACCCGGCCTACGTCTTACAAAGATGGCTCGAAGATGTCAAAAAAGCTGATCCACAAAAAAAATCCTTAATTACGTAAATTTATAGTAAATTAAATTTTATTTAGTGCAATAATTGGTTAGAAATTTATTTTTCTGTTAAATTTATAAGTACATTAAACCATTACAATGCTTACTTCTAAATTGGACTCATCAGATCAAATGATTTTCGCTTATTCATCAGGTGTCCAATTTAAGTGTTTTTTTGGCCCACTCAAGGCGAAGCTTTTTGTATCACTCGGTCAACAGTTGTTTTCGGCGAGCTCTTCTTCCATGCAAATTAGATTCCACTAGACGTCTTCTAATTGTTCTAGAAGAAACTTTAACTTCTCTAAGCTCTCACAGATCACCAGCCAGCTCTTTTGGCGATATTGAGCGTTTACGAAGAGCACTTCTCTTTATAAAACGATCATCTCTGGAAGTGGTTGCACGTTTTCTTCCGATTTTTGTCTGTTTTCATAAGCATCAATCTCTTGGAACCTTTTGATGGTAATTTGCATGGCTTTTCTTAAACATTCTGTCGTTGCAGAAAAATACCGATGTAAAATAAAATAATAATAATAAAAATTATTGTATTGCCTGTGACGTGGAGGTGATTTTCAATTTAGCCCTTGATTTTCGAGAGGTTGAGCCCCCTTGCTTTAAAACCTAGCACTTAAACGTGACCAACGTGTGATCAACTATCGCGTAAGCAAATCGGTCTTTCGTCACTTCATAGTGCGCGAAAATGGTCACGCGTTTGGTTGCGGTCACGCACTAGGTTACGTAACTGGTTGTACGTGTGGTTGCACGTTTTGTTATACTAACACGCGCGTGGTCTTAATGATTATTTTTAATTTTTCAGAGGATTTCGAGGGAGACTTCGCTATTCGAGCGGGTGGTTAAAAGGGCAATAAAATGACATAAATCTTTTAGTAAAATATAGTAATCATATCTCTGCTTTATCTAATAATGCTTATCAATAAATTTCTTTGATACATTTGTTATTGTTTGAAACTTGTCTCTTCCTTCTTTTCATAGCATGTCCTTCTATTAATCATTAAGCGTTTTTTTGACAAGTCATTTTCAATGATACATTGCAATTCAATACGCAAAGAACGTCAGAACACTCTTTTTCGTCAAATATTAATAAATAACAGAAACCCGGCGTTGCTTCGGAGAAAATTAAGTTTATTAGGTCGTCAAATTTGTAGAAAAAAAAGGCAAAGTTGGTTGATAACTTACAAATATAAGGAATTATTTTATTCATCAAAGTATGCACCCATATTGTCTATACACTTTTGCCATTTAAGCGGCAGGTTGTTCAGGCCGGTAATATAAAATCCTGGCGGACGAGAATCAATGAATTCCTGGAAGGCCAGTTTTACAGCTTTGTCGGAATTAAACTGTTTTCCTATTAAAAAGTTGTCCAAATTGCGGAAGAAGTGGTAGTCAGTGGGTAGGTCTGGTGAGTATGGAGGATGAAGAAGTTCCAACTCCAATTCCTGTAGTTTTGCCAAAGTCATTTGTGCAGTGTGTGGTCTAGCTTTATCATGCAATAAGATAGGAGTCGATCTCTTGACCAATCTAAGCTATTTTCTAAATCTTTTTTCGAAAAACTCGAAAAATCTGTAGAGGTGAATTTTGATTCCAAAAATGCGATTTTTTTCCGTTAAGGACATTTTGAAGAGAGCGGAATAAATGGTAGTTGGAGCATATGGTCCAGACATCGCACCATCCGACTACTATTTGTTCTGATTTCTACAAAATTCCCTTAACGGAAAAAATTTCGCATCTGTGGACGATATCAAAATTCACCTGGACAGATTTTTCGAGAGCCTTTACGGTTTAGCCTTTACGGATTAGCCATACGGAACCTTTTGGAGAGATGGCATTATGAAATTGCCTGAGCGTTTGTCCAAAGTGATAGAATATAATGGACAGCACATTTGATAATAAAAGCACAGTATAATACAGTAATCCTACTCTTGTCGGAACCTTTGATGTTCGTGTACCGTATTTTCGTGACCTCGAGCTACCTTGTCCTACCCAGGACGCTAAAGAACGATACAGACTATTACGCGTATGGATACGGACGAAGCTTTATATGACAACTGTCGAAAAATTAAATTAGGTTATAAATGAAATAATTATGAAGATTTGCACTAAACAGGGAATTAGTTACAAAATTTAATTTAATTTTAAAATGTCAAAATTAAGAATTTTGCATTTTATGACTCTAAAATGAATTTTAAAAATATTATATGCTTCGGAATAGGGGAAAAATTTTAAGATCGTAGCGCCACGCGGATTTTTTTGAAACCATTCTAAATCAGATACCACTTGACATTTACTAGTAAATAATAGCGAAAAGTGTATCAAAAAACGACAAAAAATAAATAATTGTTTGGGATTTTCTGATTTTGTGAAGTGACATTACTTGTAAACATCTAAAATACTACATTTTGTGATCTGGTTTTAAGTTATGGCGGTTTTCCATTGTCGATTATTTTAACTATATTGGGGGAAATAATAATTCCCGTGTTGTTTACCAAGGGGTAGAAATCTACAATGCTGGGCATATAATATTGTGTGGAGTCACTGAAAAAAACAGAGAGTTCATAAAGATTTATGCATTATGCCTACAAACTTGTGCATTACAAACCCACACACAATAACAGGAATTTTCAAGATATGCGATAATAAATACAAAATTGAAAATATTTTTTGTAGTCACTATCATTAAAATGTAATGAGCAAACTTTGATATAAGGGCTCACTTTTTTTCCAATTTTTAAATTGTTTATCTAAACATCGCGTCGATTCCTTACCTCTTGCTTTCCCAATTTTGTTTCGAAACGTACGGTGTCTGATATTAATGGAAACAAATGAAACGATATTTCCGGGTTTCTTCTTTTCAATGAATTGCACATAGGCACACAACAATATGTATTATACATTTTTCAATGATTATAATAAAACTTTAAAAACAAACTTCATACAAAACCAATACACAAAACGAAATGTTATCTGATGTACACAAGTTCATGAAACGCTCACCAGATGGTAGGGTGCTTAGCTGCAAATCTCTATAGCTTCGGAAAACTTCGCGTCCTACCCAGGGCTCACGCATGCGCATGAAAAATCTAGTACAGAAAAACGGTCGAGTGAAACTACTGTATTATACTGTGATAAAAGTTTTTTTTTAGAATGTATATTTTATTGAATAAATGGTGAAAATAAAAACGAACGGACTTAAGTAAGAACCTAATATATTAGATTCAAAATGATTAATTGAAAATGATTTGTCAGAACACGCATTTAGGCCTGTTTGTAGTACTATTTCTAACGGTTTGTTTCTATCGGACACATGCGCATTACTTTTATGAGTACGTTAAAATTAATCTGCGCTTGCGTCTGATAATAAACCGTTTAAAATTACTATGAACAGACCTGTCTTTCTGCGCAATTTCGTAATAGACATATAGATAACATGATCTACATGACCTTTGACCTTAGATAAGATTATTTTTTATATTTAAGGTCTGACATAATAATAGTAGGGTTAAGTATTTAAAAAAAAAAAATATTTACTAACATTTTTTTTTAGAAGTGGAACAATGCGGTACTGTGGGTGTAACTGCAACACCTTTTATTACTCATGGAATGGAAACGATACCTGGACAACATCCTTGGCATGCAGCTTTATACCATAACAAAAATGTCGACCTTACTTATATTTGTGGTGCAAATTTAATTTCGAAGAACTATGTTTTAACTGTAGCACATTGTGCTACAAGACAAGCGACAGGAACAGCGTTAAATCCAAAATTTTTGGTTGTAGTCCTTGGAAAATACTATTTGGAAAGACACATTAGCCAAGGAATTCAGGATAGAATGGTACATGTGGTACAGTGTTCCATTTCATTTTCTTTTTTCACATTTCTTTTCTTTCAGATACAGAATGATTTTAAAAGTTATTATTATGTCATCGTACAAAATATTTTGAACCGAATTATCTTCCATTTTGATTCTTAACACATCTTTACACAATACACTCCTCAAAATAGTCCATTCAATGAAATAACCAATGAAATTAAGAAAAGAACTCCATAAAATCCCACCAATAGCATAGGGCCTCCATGCCATATGTCTTTCTTCCTTGTGTACTCCTACCTTCCACTAAAATTGAACCCAAATCGCGCTGGTATGCAAACTTTCATGAACATCTGCGGCATTTGGGATTTTTTAAAAAATTTTATTAACGGCCTTTGTTAACTAGAACAATGAGCCAGACATGGTATTTGTTCAATATTTCCTAACTCAGGATAACACAAGTACACAAGAAGGAAAGTATAGTGCAGAGGGGTCCATCTCTGCGGGATTTATACAAACTGGAATCAGACCATCGGAAGGGAAGACAGTAGAGATGTATAGTTAATACTAAGAACAGTTTTAAATATCTAGCTTTATGTTGTTAAGAAATTTTATTACTTATTTGTAAATTTTTTAGTTTCTGCATAACTCCGTCATTGTTGTAGGAATGTTAATTCTGTTAGTTTAAAGTTGTTTTTCATGTCAAAATAACCTAATTCACTAAACGAAATTTACAAAAAAATTGGGCAGCCTTGCATTAGTAGGTGTATTCATTTTTAAGTTCATTTTTGGAAAAAAACCGTCAGGAAATTTATGTATACAGTTATAAATACTCAACACTTTTAAAATCATTCTCTATCCTTCTACTAAATACTATGCTGATTACCCCGCATACACCTCTGTAATGCGTGTTGCGTAAATCACACAGAAGTGGGACTGCAATTTAACGTGGATTTCGAACTTTTATCTGATTTTAGGGATATCCTCTGTAGCAAGCCTTCCGCTTTCCGAGGGAGAATGACTAGAAAACAACTTGAAAAATGTTTTCTGGCACCGGGAATTAAACGTGGTACCTTATGCCACTAGCAAACTTCACTACAATCAATTTTTTTCTCAATATTTCTCATATTCTTTTCTATTGTTCTAAATATTTCGTTTCTATAAACAATTTCAAATCTTTTCATTACTAATTTAATGATCAAACGGGTACTTAAAAATGTCTAGTTCCAGGTATTGGGGTAAAATAATGATTTTTCCCGGCTTTCATTTCGCACGAGCTCACTTTATAACGATTTAAATTGGCTTATGCTAAACAAAATGATCAAATGCCTCATTCAAATGTTTAATATTACTAGATTCCAAAATCTAGTTCCACTAAACTAAAGAAACATTCTATAGATCTTGAAATCTAGTGGCTTTTAATGATTGAATGGGACTTTAAGACCGATTGTTTTTAATATAGTAAATTGGGATTTATAATACAATTTAGATTAAAAATTTTCCGGTCGGATCTCCTGGTTAAGTATTAAAATAATAGTATATTATTATACTAGTTTTATAAGACGATATATTGTCACACGACTTGTTTGGAGTACGAGCGCAGCGAGGAGTGCTCCAACGAAACAAGTGTGAGAATACGTCGTATAAAACGAGCATAATATACTATTTTTTATACTGTGCATCGCTTATAGGCTATTTCAAACGTTTAGGCGGAACTAGCTGGAATTTTCATTTTTGTAAGTTGTCATGAGCTCTTCTTTCATGGTTTGAAGTAGGCTTTTGCTAAACAAAATTATCAAAAGCCACTAGAATTGAAAATCAAGTTCCGCCTAAAGCCTAAACCAAAGAAACAGACTTTATTTTATAAAAATTTTAAAATTTCCTTTATAAGGTCACCATAGCAACTGGATAATTTTTGAGTACCCGTTTCATCACTATTATTAATACATCTTATATTTCTGAGCACTTTAGAATTAAGACGCATATTAGACATTTATTTAATTATTTATCGATTTTAGGTACAAGATATAATCGTTCATCCAAATTATGATAAGCAAGTTTTTAAGAATGATATAGCTCTACTTCATCTAGCCAATCCAGCTTATATTACGGATACAGTAAGGCCAATCTGTCTTTGGCAAGGTGATCCCGATATTAAATCAGTTATTGGCCAAGAAGGAACAGTCGTTGGATGGGGTTGGAATGAAAGAGGCCAACTTAGTGACCAACTTATTAAAACCAAAATGCCAATTGTGGATAGACTGGTTTGTATTCTATCCTATCCAGAATTCTTCGCCAAATTCACCAATGATTTCAGCTATTGTGCTGGTTTTAGAAATGGTAAGATAATTTTTTAATAGTATCATATAAATATGTACTCATTCAAACTTATGAAATCGCTGTAATACCATAACTCCTAGATGAGAGTAGGGATTTTTAAAATATTTTTCCATTATTCCCCACACCCACATTAGTCTAAAAATTTATTTTGGTCAAAATTAAAGCAAATAAAATATTTAACATTTTTTTTTATAACTCAAAAATTTCGAGAATATATTTTTTAAAAATATTTTTCCCGTACTCCACACGCCAATATTAGTCTAAATCATTATTTTGGAAAGAATTAAAACAAAAAATTTTACGTCCAAAATTTTGTTTTATTTTCCCGTAAACTCAAAACTGGAGGGAGTAGGAGTGTTTTAAATATTTTTTCCGTATTCCTCACGCCAAAGTTAGTCTAAAATATTATTTTGGACAGAATTAAAACAAAAAAATTTTACGTCCAAAATTTTGTTTTTTTTTTCCCGAAAACTCAAAACTGAAGGGAGTAAGAATTTTTTAAATATTTTTACCATAGTCACCATATCTAAATTAATTTAAAAACATATTTTGGGCAAAATTATAGCATTATTTTTATGGATTACACATTTTCAAAATTTTTGAAAACTCAAAAATACATCAGTAGATTTTTTTTTAATATTTTTACAGTTCTCTCTACATCAAAATTAGTCTAAAAGATTATTTTGGACAAAATTAAAGCAAAAAAAGGTCTATTTTTTTTCTGTAAACTCAAAACTGGTGGAAGTAAGAATTTTTTAAATTTCTTTACCATGATATTCCCAGCCAAATTAATTTAAAAACATATTTTGGTCAAAATTATAGTAACTTTTTTATGTATCAAAAATTTTCATTATTTTTTAAATATTTTTACCGTGTTTCCACAGTCAAATTAGTCTAAAATCATATATTTGTCAAAATTAAAGCAAATATTTTATGGCCCAAAACAAAACAAAAAAATAAATAAATAAATAAATAAATAAAACTCAAAAACTGAAAGAATGGGATTTTTTAAATATTTTTACCATAGTCTCTACTTCCAAATTAATTTAAAAACATATTTGGATCAAAACTATAGCAATATTGTAGAGGATAAAAAAATGTCAAATTTTTGATAAATTCAAAAATGACGAGAGTAGGATTTTTTAAAATATTTTTCCCGTTGTTCTCACACTTAAATTAGCCTAAAACCACATTTTTCCCAAAATTAAAACAAATTTTTTATACCCCAAAAATTAAAAAACAATCAAAACAAAAACGGCAAGAATGGGAATTTTAAAATATTTTCCCCGTATTTCCGTACCCAAATTAGCACAAAAACACATTTTGTTAAAAATCAAAAGATTTTTTAAATAAAACTTTCAGGGGAAAATATACTGCTATGCGCAAATGACGCTTCGTTTCCGGTTAAAACTGTATATCATCGGACTCTCATCGTATTTATTTTACAGGCTCCTCAGCTTGTAATGGAGATTCTGGTGGTGGAATGACTATTTCTAGAACAATGGGAAGCCGAACAATTTGGTACTTAAGAGGTCTAGTCTCTGTCGGGGTAGCCTTACAAAATCTGGATAAATGTGATTCTTCACACTACGTTGTCTTCACAGATGTCGCGAAATACACCGATTGGATTAAACAAAACACAATATAAAATAGAATAATTTAAACAATTGATATTATTAATTTTAAGACTTAATACTATATAAGACATTTTTGTATAAGATTTTTTAATAAAACTTTGTTAATTTTCTTTTTAATTTTTATTATACCTAGGGCTATTTCTTTGGTTTTCTTGATTACGGTTTTTAATGTCTGTCTCTGGATTCATTACTTCTAAACCTAAATGCCATTTTATACAGTTTTTCTAAAAAAAAAAAGCTTTTAAACATTCGGATTTTTAAAAAGGTGGCAACCCTAGCTATACCGTTGCTAGGCAACGTCGATACAAACAAAATGAAAGCGAAAATACTTGTTGTGGGACCTGTGAACGTAAGTTTAAAATAAAATAAAATATCAGTCAGTTAATTAATTAATTTTTAGTGTGGAAAAACAAAGATTTGTAATTTTCTTGCTGGTATTGCTGATAAACATCTTCCAGCAGAAATAAGACCTACACAGGGAGCAAGAATTTTGGAACTGGATTCAAATTTGAAAATAAAAAATATTGAAATTCATGTTGATATACAACTATGGGATTGCAGTGGGGATGAAAAGTAAATATAAAAGAAATTGTTTTGGAAATAAAGGAATTACGCATTTTTTTTTTTCAGGTTTTCGGCTTGTTGGCCAGCTATTCGAAGAAATATTAATGGAATCGTTTTTGTTTATCTCGAAAGTGATCCTATAGCAGTTCGAAAACTCGATATTTTTTATAATTATTTCGTTTCTGAAATTAATTTTCCACATAAAAACTGTATGGTACTATCGCATAAAAATGATAATGAAGAAATGGAAAATACGTCTATAGCTCGATTGTGTGAGTATTATAATTATTGACATACAGACGTTTATTAAAGGCATTTGAAATTTCTAAATTATTTTCTAATAACTTAGACTCTTCTTAATAACTCTTTGGCTATAAAGAACAAAGAAAATAGTCCATAATGAACTAGTCCTGTGTCCATTTATATAACTCTTTACGCTATCTTTTAAAATAATTAGTATTGTCTTTTGTTGCAGCGTCCACGTTTTCAAGAATTTCACAGTCATCAGTCAATATTGAAACTAATGGTGATAAACTCAAAAATGATTTCAATCAATTTTTAACTACAGTTGTTAACAATATGTAATTTTTATACTAAAATAAATAGCTCAACTGGCACAAGTACTTGTGCTAGTACTTGCACAAGTTACTGGCATCGTGTAATCGAGCCATTACGCTAAATCAGGGGTCGGCAACCTTTCAGTGACAAAGAGACAAATCTATATTGAAAACAAAAACAATAACATGGAAGAGCCGCTAAAAAATATATGCTATATTTAAGAAAAAAACGTAAAAATTGTTATTAATATATAATGTATAAATAAATTAATATTTACTTATACATTTAGTTTGTGATACCTATTGCACTTGCCAGTATATTACAATATAATAATTTTTTTACTTGGACGATTGCTACTTGCATAGTGTTCGATAAGACTTCAATATTTGATAAATATTCAGTACACTTTAACTTAAGGCAGCACTCAAGTTTCAGGTCAGTAAGATTACTTCTTAACTGACTATTAATTTCATATGTGAAAAGACTTGCTCACAGTAATGTGTGGATCCGAAAATTGTCAGTAGTCCAAAAGCATAATTTTTTAAATGATTGAACGATTCTGGAAGACGATTCCAAGCTTCGAAAACAACTTTATCTACATCTTGAAGATTGCGAATTTCGGTCCACTTATGCTGGATAAAATAAACTTTTCTCTTTCTAAACTTTCCAGTTCAGAATTAAGTTTAAAGAATATATTATTCCATAAATCTTTGGATTTCAAATCCAATAATTGAAGTTCAAATTGTACCTGATTAATCAATGGGAATGGTGATAAATGTAATTGCTGCATATCTGCTTCAATTGGTTTTGTCAAAAGAGCTAGTGTAGCTTTATATTTTCTAAACTCTTTAAATCTTTCTCCAAAAGTTTCTTGCATGTGAACAATAGTTTGTGCAAAAAAAAATGCATTAATAACGTTGTTATTGTCCTAATGTTTTTGAAAATTAATAAAATGTAAAAATGTTTCTGCACATATATCATTCATCAGAAATTACTTCTTTTAAAAGGGAATATGCAGCAACTCGGGGAATTACCGGGTGTGAATTGCACCGTAAAACATCCTGAACAATACAAAACCTGTATAGTACAGGCAGAAAGTTGAAAATTAAAAAATAAATTATTAAAATAAAAACCAGCCAATTTTCAAAGATCCACAATATTTTTTAAAAGGGCCGCTGGTTGCCGACCCCTAGGCTAAATGGATAGAATGGATTCCTAAAGGATTTTGAATCGAAGTGATGAGAAAAAATAAAAAGTGATACAGTTAAGAATAATTAATAAGGGGAACAACAAATGTAAAATAGCGGGGAATTTTATTGCATAACTAGCAGATTAAAAAAAAAAAAAAAAACAGCTAATTTAATATTTACTGTACAGGGCCGTATCTATTATATTTTTTCTTTATCTACGCTATTTCTTTTCAAAGGTTTGCAATATATCCAGTGATGTAGCTTTAAATTTCTGCATAAAAACTTCTTGCTCCCCCACCGTTGGGTCTGCGGGGCTTTAGCTACCGCGCTGAATATATCAGTTTTTACTAATTTTTAAATCTATTACATTTAATAACTATTTTGAATTTGAGTTTAACTCGGTAGACGATAAATACAAATGTAAAATTCATATTTGATAAATATTTTTAACAGGATACAATTAGTGTTTTTTTACAAAATTTAAATAATTGGTTTGTTTATAACTTTTTGTTGATAAGCCCGGGCCTGCTTTTGCAATATATAAATGTTGCATTCAATGCTCAACAAGCATATTGTTACAATGTCTGCAAATGTAATTATAGTCACTCTGATCGTTGTGTTGGCAACGTCAGCTTTAGCTATTGGTGAGTATTTGAATATTTACACATTAAATAACCTATTTCTCTACTCCTCCCAGTGGCGGATTACGCCTTCGCCGGGCCCAAGACATTTTTGATTTACGGGCCCTCAACCTAAAGGCGTTCAAAGGGGAAGAGGAAAGGGGAAGGGTTCGTTGGGCCCTTGAAAATTACGGGCCCAAGACAATTGTCTTTTTTGTCTTTGCAAAAGTCCGCCACTGACTCCTCCGATTTATTTTTATGTTTTTAGAGTAATTTTTGTTGGTAATTATTATTATTGGTGACTGAATGTCAATTAAATAATTTTTCTAATGAGCCAGTCGTAGAAATGAAGACATAATAAATCTAGTTCAAAGAATAAGTACGTCCTAAATCTACTAATAACGTGATACCAATATATTATTGCTCAGAAGTTGATGCAATATACACAGACTACAGTAAAGCTTTTGATAAGATAGATCAGTGGTGCGCAAACTATTTTCATTTCCGACCCCCCATTTTGTGTAAAATTTTGTTGCGACCCCTGGATAGACAATAGACGTTTTTTTAATCGTCAACGTACTTAAAGTGAAATTCTTTCTCGGATTTGCACTTACAGGGTGTTTTTTAAAAGAGTGTTTATTTACAGACAATTGTGTTCCTAAAAAAATATATACCTTTTCAAGTTCAAATTGGCACTAATCAAAATCAAATTGGCACTAATCAAAATCAAAATGACAATTAACAAAATCAAAATGACAGTTAACAAATTCAAGTTGACAATTAACAAATTCAAGTTGTCATTAAATAATTTTAAATTAGCAGTATCATACGATTAAATAGAACTAAGTAAATAATGTTATTTATACTATATTTTAAAATAATAACATGGACATATTAATAATATCTTTGAAATTATTTTGCAATGGTCCAATATTAATGCAGACACCTTTATTTTGGACGTTTGCCATTGCTTATAGTACTAGGCTAGAATAGTACAATATAATGAGTATTAGTATCAAAAAGATATAATACTTCAAGAGTAATATAAAAAATAATAATTATTTTTTATATTAATTATTATGAGAACGTGGAAGGATTCTTTTAAGATGTTAATTTGAATTAACAATTAAATTATTTAATGACAACTTGAATTTGTTAATTGTCATTTTGATTTTGATTAGTGCCAATTTGAACTTGAAAAGGTATAGTTCTATTTTTATAAAGAATAAAATTTCATTTGACTATTTTACTGGTACCTGATACTTATTGAAGAAAAGCCTTATATTTTTTAATGTCATATAAATTTCTTTGAATTTGGCGACCCCGAAAAATATTCTTGCGACCCCTCTAGAGGTCGGAACCCACGGTTTGCGCACCACTGAGATAGATCATCTCATACTTATGCGAAAACTTCAAAATTGTAGTGTCCACAGCAACCCTTTAAGATGGTTTTCATCATATTTAACCAATAGGCAGCAATCTGTTGTCGTTAATTGCTTCAGTTCTGAGTGGATCCATTGCACTTCCGGTGTTCCACAAGGTTCACACTTGGCCCCATTGTTATTCAATTGGTTTATTAATGATATAATAAAATGTACTACAGATGATTTTTTGTTTTTGTAATTTTGTGTTGTATGTAGTGCCAAACCTGTAATTAGGACATCTTGTCCTGTTGGATTGGCCTAATAAATAAAATAAAATTAAAATAAAATAATCATTTTTTTTACTTTTTTTTTGTAATATATAACGGTTATTTTTCAGGGCCAATTGATTGTCCAAATGCTAACGAGCACTACGAATGCGGCAGTGCTTGCCAAACAGAATGTGCAACTCTTGGAGAACAATGTCCAATCATAAATATTCGTTGTAATGATGCCTGCTATTGTGACCCAGGATATGCTAGAAATGCTGCTGGAGTGTGTATTCCTATCAGGCAGTGCCCTCCAAAAAATAGACCATCATATTATTAAAGGAAAATGAACCAACGACATCGATACTATTTAATATCGTTATTATTGTACAATAATATAAATAAATATATACTTATAATATAACTAATTAATATTTATACAGGGTGTCTGTTTGGAACGCCGCATCTCGAATAACTCCTTTATTTTAAGAGATAGAAAAAATTCTTCAGAAGTAAAGTTAAACTAGATAAAACGGCCCAGTTAAGGACTATAATAAGAACTCTGCATCACTTCCGGTTTCAGCGGAAATCGTTTCAACTTTTTATATAGCATAGGGAATCGGTACTTTTTTTTTCTTTCTTGAAAGTACATTAAATCTGCTTTACAAGGAAATCAAAATATCATACTTTAATTTTAACCATTTCCAAATGGCGACCATTTATTTACAAAATAATAAATATCATAAATTGTACAAAGTTAAACATAACAAGCTTGAAAATGAAATATTAATCATTGACATCATATATATACGGACTTCTATATACTCTTTCCTTTCTACCCAGAGAGTCTGAAATTGGAACACCAACCATGTCAAGTATAAATATCCAATATTCCATTTCTGGTGTCAAGATTGGATCTGTAAAAAAGAAAATAAGGCAAAGAACTAGCAGTTGGAACAAATAGTAATAACGTGAAATGTTAAACAATAAGATGATTTTATTTTAAAAGAGGCCAATATAGTGTATCTCAAAAACTAGATCTGATTCTGCACCCAAAAATTACCTAGAAACAGTTAAAAAATCGCAGGCACCAAAATGCCTGTTGAGCTGTATAATATACGAGGGATGTTTCCTAAATTCTGAGAATTGTGCTGTAATTAAATTAACGCAGAACTTATAGGCAATGTTATTGGTGCCAGACAAGTCTTGACATGTTTATGCAACTATCTAGTGTAATATTGTTCAGTCCGATTTAGGTGTTCGACTGATATAGACGCGTTTTCATAGCACTATTTTTGTAACCATGGAAGACGCAGCAAAATCTCAAAGAACAATAATTTTCTTTTTGTGGAAAGAAGGTGTGAAAACATCAGAAATTATTCAGCGTCGGCAAGGAGTATTTGGTGAGTCTGCAGAATCCAAAAGTACTGTTTATCGGTGGATCGATCGTTTTAAAACCGGTAGAACATCACTAGAAGACGATCCACGCAGTGGGCGCCCAAGCACGTCGGTAATTGAAAGAAACATTACTGCCGTCGAAGACCTACTGAAAGAGGACAGGCGAATGACTATTCGTCAAATTAGTGTGCGCCTAGGGATAGGTACACGACAAGTTCATGACATCTTGTATGATTGTTTGGGCGTTAGCAAGGTTTCGCCGTGCTGGGTGCCAAGGCTGTTAGGACCAGAATAGAAACTCAATAGGTCTGATACTTGTCGTCAACTTCAAGAGCTGTTAGCCCGTTACGGTGATGAATTTTGGCAATGAATAATAACTACTACTACGAATGTTGAAAAACTACATTGTAATTGACGAAAATTAACAAAATAATAAAAATTATAGCTAAATTCCCAGAACTTTGGAAACATCCCTCGTAGTATTTGTCTAATTTAAGCAATTTCGTAGCTCTTATAGTTCTCTAGATAGCAATGATGAGCGATTTAAAATGAACACCCGTATACTGTTTTTACTTTTGAAAAAATTATAGCACATATACACAGGCAAGTTGTTCGTTACTTACATTTTGAAATATCGTACAAAATAGATATTAAAAAATTCATCACTTCTTTACTCTCGGACATAAGTTGTGGATCGATATTATGTATGTCAAAATCGTCTTCGTCAACAAATTCCATTGTATCACGATTCTAAAAAAAAAAAAAAACATTAAGGCTTTATTTATGCTTAGAATTCATAAGGCCAAACTCACACAATTAAATTTATATGGAATGTCAAAAAAATATATATTCTCACTCGTTTTTCGTAGCTTCTATAGTAGGTATTTAGGTACCACTATAGTAGGTACCAGCGGCGGCGCTAGACCAATCGTGGACGTCGACGAAATTAGCTTTGCGAGGCCCTTTTCATTTCTCAGTAAAAAAAAAAAAAAACGATAATGAAAACAAACCTTGATTTGGCCTAGTCTTCTGGCTTGACTTTTTAGCCACTAAACACTATATTTTATATAAAGTTATAAACACAACTCATAACTGTTTAATTTTAAACACATATTTATATACACTTAATTTTAATATAAGTATTTACACTTATTTGTTCTTAACACTTAAATATTAATTTTCATGTTCAATTTCATATCAAATTAAATTACGCTACTCATACGTTAGCACATAAGGCTAACATAATACATACGTTATTTAGCACAAATTTATTCCGTAGAATAATGTTTTACCTTGAATTTAGTGGGCTTTTTGTGACATCACAGTCATTTTTGAACAGCCTGTATAATACTGATTAACATACACTATTTGTTTGGTAAAAAAATTCATTTTTTAGTGTTTTTTCAAAAGTATCTAGCTGTATCTAGATACAAAAAATTTTGGCATGTATCTGTATATAGATATTTTTTATAATTCTGTATCTGTATCTGCATCTAGATACAATTTTTCTTAGGTATATGTATCTGAATATTTTTTAAATGTATCGATTACAACACTGGTTTATACTTACATTGTATATAGTTTTATCAGGAGGTTCTTGAGGAACTGCCGTGTTGCTGACGATGTTAGGAGCATGCTTATGCAAGAAATTTTCTTGCTCCCAATTGGCTAACTTATCATGTACCAAATTTATATGACTTAATATTAATACTAAAAAAAAACATGTATATATCATATTAATCAACTAATAAACACTGACTTGTAATTAAAAATATAGCCAATTGTATTTTTAATTAATATGTTTTTTTACAAATACAGCAACGTATTAAATAAATTGTTCTTTGCTGGGTATTTGACTCAGTGATAAAAAAAAAAACAAATACTTTAAAATACAGCCAGACAGGTCTCTCGTGGCCGGGCGTGAAACATGTGCGTGAAATTTATAGTGGGGATTATATCTTTGGCGAATTGTATTATTTCCTACATACTATTACAGTCAAGTGCATAAGCGCAACATTCAAAATATATTAAATATTTATAATAATCAATAGTCAAAGTCGAGAAATAATAGGGGATACGCATAAAATTTATATCTCCTTAAAACTACATTTTTTTGATATGTTCATGTTAGTTATGCCACCTAACAAAACAAAAATCACATTTTAATTAATATTATAGCCAATTTTTTTTATTAAAATATTGTAAATTTTAAATAAGCCGACCACGGCGCGAAGGTTACCGAGTAAATACGACTGAGTATGACGTCAAACGACTGGGGTTTGACGTCACAGATACAGTTGCAACATGATCTTTACGTGTGTATATTGTATTGTTCGAGAGTTTTGTATTTGTTTTTAAACTATTTTTCACGCATTTATTATTAAAATGGCAGATAAAGATTTTGTTAGGACTCAGAGTGATAATTTACCCAGCATTGATGCATTTATGCTTATGGAATATATGAAAAAACATATACAAACATAAAGTTTACTTTTTTCTGAAATATCGGTTTTATTTCGCCTCATAGCTTCCAGCCACAAATTTCGCCTATTCTGTTGTTTTTCGCCATGAGGTAATGATATAAATTGTTTTTTTGGATTTCTTTTTTGAACTATTTGTGCACATCGGTACTAAACAATATTTTCGACTCTGTTTCGAAGTACTGGGGCCTGGATCTTCCATATTTTATATATTTTAATATAAAATTTAATTCGGTAAACATGTATAAATTGTTTTTAGAATTAAACTTTATTTTAAATAAAATCACTCTAACTTTACATAACCTATAAAAGTTATATAAGCAAATAAGTTTACGACTGTGTAGGCTGCACGCTGTACACTGGGTAGGCTGTACGCAGTACACTGGATAGGCTAGTAGTGTATTGCGTCACTTAGAAGGGGTATGACGTCACACGTCGTTTTCGCGCGCTACATACATTTATAATTTTTTTAAGCCTTCAAACTAAAAAAAAAAAAAAATAACAAAACAAAAAAATTAAAAAAATCATGCCTATCCCCTATTAGCAATGTTCTTGATTTTTGTAAGCCTTTATTATTTACAATCTACTTGAAATTGCTGGAATTTGGAAAAAGACGCGGGATGGGGGTGCTCTGGCCAATAAACAAGTCGACAAAGTGAACGTCAAATGCAGTAATCACTTAAATCAAGCAGCTACGTTTCTTTAGTTTTGTTGCTCGACTGTGATGGAAGGAACTTGTGTTTGTAGACGTACCTAACTGATAAATAAAATCTACATGTGTAAGAATGTGAACTTGTTTCTCTAACTGTCCTCTGTATCTGACACTGTCTTTCATAGTGCCATCTCTATGCGCACTATAGTTAGTTTTAGTTGTACAGGAGCAGCTAAAACTTAAATATGCAACTTGCAGGTGCATATTAGTGCAGTTTTGTTTTTCTGCGACAAATGTAATGAACAAACTCGCATAGTATCAGATACTTTTTAACTTGAAATATATTCCCATGTCTTTCTCCTGTCCATAACCATATATTATCCCAATCTTAATATTAACTTTCCCTCCATTTTTCTTAAGAAAAGAAAAAAACTAAGATGCCTATCTTTGTCCTGTTTTGAATGACAGCCAAAAACACTACAATTTGTTCTACTTTTATCACAACTTCTATCGACCTTCTAACAAAAATTTAACACTAGAACATATGTAATAAGTTCAAACAGTACTAGAGCGCCAAGTACAATATTTGACCACCAGACTGCGTATTCGAGCGTGTCAGTTCTCAATAGTGTCGAATTAAATTCGAACAACCTATATGCATAACAAGATCATCTTTAAAACCTGATTTAACCTGCTTTTGATTAGATAATTTTTTCAGAAACTCTTATTTGACAATATTAACACGTGTACCCAATTTTAAAGTTATTTATTATTGAATTTATTAAAACAATAATATAGCATTGATAAGAAAGATATAAACAATTACATTTGACATAAATTAAGTTATATCTCGGGCGATATATATTATTTAAAACCACGGTAAAGTTGCAGTATTACCGAGTTGTTGTAAGGTGTATGATCATACGTTCTAAAAATGTTTTTCGGGTAAGCTTACTTTAGTTAATATACTAATTAACAAATTATTTATCAAAACTAATGTTTTGAATTCTAAATTGTTTTCTTTTTTGTTTATTAATATTCTGCTTAGCTGCGTTTAGAAAGTTTGGAAGTGTATTTCTAAATTGTAAACAAATTATGACTGGTTATTTTTATATTTTTCGACTGATTAGACATGTTTTGCAGGTAAGGCAATTAATAACATAATTCAGAGGTTTTAAAAATGATTTTGAATGCCAAAAACTTTCAGTTATGAAAAATAGTATATTTAAAACGTTTAAAAAAACGTATGATTTTTCAGAGCGCGTCGAAGTTAGAAAATGAGTCGCTAAGTGACGAGTTTTCTAATCGACAGGTGCGGCAAAAAGTCTTATGAAACGAGTTTTTTATATTATTATTTTTTTTTTGTTTTTTCTTCCCTTTTAAAATAATACATTTGAAGTATATAATCAAATTACATCTCCTATTAGGAAATTTGGTACATTAACACGTTCGCGGACAGTACGGATATAGCCGTCATACTTTTTTATTCAAATATACAAATGACGGCTGTGGCAGGTTTTAATTCCATTTAAGTATGTATATGAAAACTAGTATAAACTGTCCTATCAGGAACATATCAAACACAGTAAATGTCCTATTATAAACAAAAATCTAAAAAAGTGACATTCTGCAAATCTCATTGTACAAAACTGTCCGCGAACGTGTTAATGTGGCGGTTGGCTCGACTGGTTTGACAGTTTTATATTAAGATATTTTACCAGTTTTATGAAATAAAATGTATAGTGAAATAAAACGAATTATAATACTCAATTTAATTTAATGGCCTTTGCTATTGTGGCAATTAGCCAGGACAATTTTTATTTTGAGAAAATTTCCATGCCTGAACGGTATTCGAACCCGAGACCTTCGCAACGCAGAGCACATGTGTTACCACTACGCTACGCCGGTCGGCAATCTCAATTTAATTTCATAATGACTCTATTATGAATGTAAAATTTAAAAAAATGTGTTTTTTTATCGAAATTCGAAGGCCAAAAGTGTATTGTACGCTTAATTGTTATGAGTAAAGATAATTCAAATTTGGGACAACCAGGTTCGTATTATTTCCAAAATTATTTTTGCATGCTTATTTTTTTTATTTGGAGTTTTGAGCAATCAGCTAAATCTACTAAATAATTTTTTTCTACTCACCTATCAGAAAGCTATTTTTTTCTGTTGCCATAGCAAAGTGGAAAATTGGTGTTTGCTGAGGAGTGTTTTGTATCCAAAGCAACCCAATCGAAAAATACTTTTCGCTCTAGCGCAGAAAGTAGCCATTTTGTTGACGTTAATTCTAAAATTTTACAACTAATGCTCAGAAATTCTAGGTTTTAAAAATAAATTTGTTATTTTTTTAAATGATCTTATTGAATCCTGCAAAAGTTATCTGTTGAATAAAATACTATTCTAAGGCCCAGTCTTTCCACCTTCAGGTAATCCTCTAGGTAACTATCTGAAAGATAAGGTTATGTGATACTTTCTGTGCTGAATAAATGTCATCCCGTCTTTATTACTAACTTTATTATTTAACGTATAATGAGACTGACGTATTGAATTCACTGATTGGTATTGACATTTATTCAGCAGATGATGTTCCAGATAACCTTATCTGTCAGATAGTTACCTAGAAGTTTACCTGAAGGTGGAAAGACGGGGCCTTAATGTAAATTTGTAGTTATTTACAAAAAAATGATATTTAAAATAATATTTCCACCAGTCCGCGTAAAAAATGGATATTTTGTTGGTATTTGGTAATTTTTGGGCTGAGAAGAACTGCATTAAAGAATCTATCTCTTTTTAGGTACCATTTATACCAGTTAGAGATTTTTTTCTAGGTAATATCTATCTTTGGCTGATAGATATTTAATATTGTTATCAACTTTTTGGCTTCACTCCTATCTTCATCTTGCTCTGTTAAATATCTGGTCCTTTAAAGGCCCGTAACCCCGTCCCCCCAAGACCATGCCTGTTGGTATATTTTTATAGAATATAAAACATATTTTTTAATGCAAAAACTGAAAAAAAAAACGTTTACTGAAGATTAAGAGATAAGAATTATTTTTTTGTGTCATTGTTGCAATGTTTTATATTTTAAGATTTAGAATAGTAAAGATTAAAATAATATCTTAATTCTACATATAATAATTTTAAGTTTACTATTATCTAAAGCAGCGGTTCTCAACGTTTTAAACGAAACAAAAATAAAATAAAAAATTTGATATAGTGCGTTCAAAGGTGAGTTTGCAGTACAGGACATATGGAGTAGTTCTTTTTCATACTCTCTAATGGGGTTACACAATGACGCTATCCTTTTCTTGCTTGTCGACGTTGCCAGCTCTAAAACGCGCTGATCTGTGAAGACGCAGTATTCTACAAATGGCCATTTGTTTTTTGTTGAGTGTTATTTTGGGTTTTACAAGAGTTGATTTTTGTAAATCATACGAGTTTTTCATATTATTATAATTGACACATTTGACACTTTTACAACATTTGGCAACACCGCTTCTATTTGCCATAAGAACTATACTGCAAACTCACCTTTGAACGCTCTATAGGAAGTCTAGAAAATACAGCATGTTATTTTTGTTGCAAATTCATCTTTGATGAGGTAATTGTTGTTTCTTTTTTCTATTTTATTTATTTATTTTTTTTTTAATCAATTCCCCCATGTGCCATTAGTAGTACGTGTACCATCGGTTGAGAACCGCTGATCTAAAGCTAACAGTTGTGTTAATTGTGATCGTGACCTAAGAATTAAGATAATGTTAATACAATACACGTGATAACAAGATTTTTGAACATTCATTGTTGAAATCAAAATATTTTACTTTATCATTTTTGAATATTTAACCTTGATAAATTGATTACAATCTAGTGCATATGATGATAAGGCCAGAGCAGGGCCGCCCCTAGCATTTGCGGGGCCTGGGGACAACTGGGGAAACAGGAGTTGCGGGGGCCCCATCTATATATATACAGGGTGTTTGTTTGAAACGGGGCACCCCGAAAATCTCCTTTATTTGTAAAGATACAAAAAATCTTCAGAACAAAAGTTAAACTAGACAAAAAGGCCCATCTAAAGGTTACTATAAGAATTCTGAGGCACTTCCGGATTCACCGGAAATGTCAACTTTTGATCTAGCATAGGGAATCGATAATTTTATATTTTTTTCCTAAAAGTACATTATATTAGGTTTACAATGACACCAAAAAATCATATTTTTATGTTAACCATTTCAAAATGGCGACCATTTATTTACAAAATAATAATCAACATAAGTTTTACAAAGTTGAACGTAGCAAACTTTGAAAACAATAAAAAAAGAAACAAAATATCTCTAAAATAAGGGCCTTTTTGTCTGAAGATTTTTTGTAGGTGCCCCGTTTCAAACAAACACCCTGTATATATATATATATTGAATAATAATATTTTCTTTAATATTATTAACTATTAACAAAGTATACATACTTATATTCAATGAAAATATATATTGTTTCCAACTATTTATAAAACTTGTAATAATATTTTTTTTTAATGTATTTTATTATTTTATTACTTGACGGTCGAAGCGCGGGGCCCTTAAAGGCGCGGGGCCTGGGGCAGGTGGCCCACTTGCCCCCGCCTTGGAGCGGCCCTGGGCCAGAGAATCTTTTTATAGGAAGCAATTTCGAAATTATACTATCAGAAAATTTTGAAAGCTGTGTCCCATTTTTTGATTATTTATTTATTTAATTTTTTTTATAATTTAGCGTC
Source organism: Liopterus haemorrhoidalis (assembly GCA_963971575.1). NCBI lineage: Eukaryota > Metazoa > Arthropoda > Insecta > Coleoptera > Dytiscidae > Liopterus > Liopterus haemorrhoidalis. The sequence continues at coordinate 44,631,984 of OZ020619.1, forward strand.
GAAAGATCATCTTTGATAAAGAGTAAAAAAAGGATTTTTTGACTATTTTTATTAATAATGAATTGCTTACTTGTTACAATTATTATTTATTTACAGTTATTATTTATTTATTTTAGATTTAAAGGGAAATATATGCTAGGGGCTACAGTTATAGCTGCAATAGTTATTACAACTACTGTTCTAAGTGTACAGTATACTAAAGGTGGGGCACAGACTGAAGATGTCCCCCCAATCACTGGTGTGCCCCCCATACCTTATGCGATAGACTACAAAGCGGGGATTGTGACCAATGGGCATGAATGTGCAGCAATTGGGGGGTAAGCATTAAAAATACAATAAAAAATAATACTTATCATTGATTAACTGGCTAGCTGGATAACTGTATTGAAGCGCGCATCTCGTAATTAAATACACTTGTAAGTTGTTCGATGGAAGGATTACAGAATTTTATGATTTTTAATATGTATCAAATTTTCTTGTTAAGTGCTACTTGCTAGATACCTACAAAACCCTGAAATACAGTGGTACCTTGACTTACGAGTGTCCTAACTAAAGAGTTTTTCGAGATACGAGCCGTCTCTCGGCCGATGTTTTGCTTTGAGTTGAGAGCTAAAATTCGAATTACGAGCGGAGGAGGTTATCTCTACAAGTGAGATGAACAAAATGTTGGGAATATGGGAGAATGTTTCAGACTTTATTCAAAAGAAACCCAGAATAAGTTACAACTGGGCGTTCGACGATGCTATTTTATGACACTTGCCGAACTCATTTCAGAAACATTGTGAAAGGGAGGATGAAACAGACCGCATTGGACAGGTTTTTATCGAAAACCCTGCAGATGAAAGTGAAGAAAGCGTGGCGAAAAGGACAAAAATCAGCGAATAAGATTCAGTTATGCAGTTCAACCTTTCTCCTCCACCTCTGTCAGTATCTTCAAGTCGTCTGAACTTCTTTACCTTGATGTACATAATACTTAATTAATTTACTGCAGTAATTCTATTGTATTGCGCTTTTATACAATATTCCTTATTTATAAACACAATTTTCTTATCTAAAAACATGTAACAAAATAATTGCGGTGTGTTTTGAGGACCCGGAACGTATTAATGGCTTTTCACTTCATTCCAATGGGGAAAATTGATTTGACATACGAGTAATTTGAGTTACGAGCTCCGTCATGGAACGAATTAAACTCGTAAGTCAAGGCACCACTGTATGTGAAAATTCTCACTTCACATCATTTTTTTCTGTTAGGGATATTCTTAGAAATGGTGGATCTGCTGCTGATGCAGCAATCGCCGCTCTATTTTGTGAAGGAGTAACCGTCCCCCAATCATGTGGCCTTGGAGGAGGATTTCTTCTCACAATATACATCCGGGAGACTGGAAAAGTTGATACTCTGACCGCTCGAGAAACAGCTCCTCTAGCGGCCAGTACAAATATGTATCACGGCAACGCGACACTTGCCCAGAAAGGACCTTTAGCCGTCGCAGTGCCAGGAGAATTAAAAGGATACTGGGCATTACATCAGAAATACGGAAAACTACCCTGGAAAGATTTGGTGATACCCACTATTGAACTTTGTAGAAAAGGACATTTGGTCACCGAATATTTAGCCACTGCTTGGAAGAGTAAAGAAAACGATATCTTAGGAGAACCAACTTTGAGGTATACAATAGTAAAAAATTGACCCAAATACTACAAAGTAAATTTGAAAAAAAATCGGGATATGTTGTATTCGGGGCCACAACCGCAACCCACAATAAATCAACTATAGGTTATAGACAGTGCACAAGTCATAACTTGTACACTGTTGACTATCACTAACAAGTTTGTCAAATGGTAAGACGAGCAACCGTTAAAATTTAAATTTAATACGACCTCTAAATTTAATACGTTGTAGGTTGTCGATTGTAGATAGTTTTCTAAACTTATGGTTAGCGAGTTGTTTTATTGAGACAGACATATAGAGTACATTCGATTTGACGCTTCGAGCGTTTCGAGCACGTTCTGTACACTCAAACGTGTTCGATTTGACGTTCGGAGTACACTCAATTACATTCGTTTTCCGATCGAGCGAGCATTTAGAGTGCGCTCTTTGTGTTCGGGGTTTTAAGACCGAGCATATGGAGTATGACTTAAAAAAGTGAGGGAACGGCGGGAAAGAAATGAAAGTTTAAAATTAAATTATAAATAAAATAAAAATAATAGCCTTAGACAAATAACAATAGATAAATAATATTGATATTTGTCTATGGCTACAGAGTACGGCCATTTTATGAATTTGTGACGTTCTGTAAACAGCAAAAAAATTATTAAAATACGCCGTGCATAAAATTAAAATGGAAAAAATTCATTAAATTAATTCATTAATTATTATTTAATTTTTAATAAATTTTATTTCTTCATCATTGAAAAAAAATCAAGGAAAAACCGAGGTGTATAATTTTGATTCATGACTGACGTGAACTAATCTGACAGTAAAAACGCCGCCTAAAATTGTAGGGTTAAATTTTATAAACATTACGTCACAACAACGCTCGCTCCGTTAGTGCTCTATTCATGACGTCACCATCAACTGTTCGCTCAGCGCTCGCTCTACTCTGTACAACTCGAATGCACCCATAAACACTTTGGCTATCTTATTTAAATTTCTGCTTGTACTTTTGGCGCATATTTCGCGAAATTCTGATTTTGAAGCACAAGTTTTCTTACAAATGCCCTCATAATTTCCGCAATTCTGGTTCAATTAGATTGAAATTACATTTTTAGATAGTACTCGGCAAAACAAACAATTTAAGTCAATTCCACGTAAATCGGCTTCCGCATTCGCACACTATGAACCTCTGAAATTGACTAAATGTGCCAATTCGTCCTGCCTACGTAAACATTTCGCGCGGGGTTCGGTGGAGAACGGTCTCGCCTTGTGGATTCTATGGAAATCTATCATCAATGTACTGGCACCATTAACTTCCACCTGCGTTATACTTTCTGAGATATAAGTGTTTCATATTTTTAATCTATTTTCGTGATGATCAGATTTTTAAACATGCCTCGGACCAATTTTAAAGACTTATTCACATCAAAATATGTAAGAGTTTTTCTGTTGGGCAGTGTAGTTATTAATGTATTTTTTAGAGAAATCTATATAGACCCAACAACGAACCAAACTTGGAAAGAGGGTCAATACGTTAAACGTCTAAAATTGGCAGATACCCTAGAAATTATCTCCAAAGAAGGTGCTGATGCTTTATATAATGGTACTTTAACCAAATCTTTCGTCCAAGATATCCAAGAAAGGGGTGGTATTATCACAGAAGAGGACATGAATATCTACCAACCAATTTGGGAGGAACCAATTGTAGCTAAACTAGAGGATAATATGACTTTATACACCTCCCCCCTACCAGGATCAGGCGTTATTTTAGCTTTTATTTTAAATATTCTAAATGGTTTTCTGGATAGAATTGATTATACATCGTTGACGAATTGGCAAAGGATTGTAGAAAGCTTTAAGTTTGGATATGGCAGAAGAACAGAGCTTGGAGATTCTAGATTTGAAGAAGGGATGAATGAGGTAAAACCAAGTTTTTATTTTCTTTAACTCCTTCATCGTTTTAGTCTTCTTATTTCCATACTATTAAGTTGCAGCGCTAAGTTATTGGGATGCGCATTTAATTTAGTTATATATTTTTCACTAAATTTTACTATTTTTTCCGTCACCGATTGTACACGTAAGTCTTCATGAATAATATTATTGTTGAAATACCAAGGGGCTTTTAAATAGTTCTAAGAATTTTCGATTGAAATCGTTGTATAATATTTACACTGGATTTACTAGCTGTTCCCCATAGTTGGATTCCATAAGTCCATATTGGTTTTAATATAGCTTTATATATTAATAATTTGTTGTCAAGTGTTAATTTTGATTTTCTTCCTATTAGCTATTGTAGTTGGATAAATTTTAGCGGAAGCTTTAATCTTTTGGCTGCTATATGTTTTCGCCATGTAAGTCGTCGATCTAGGTGCATGCCTAGATATTTACAACTTTCTTCTTGGGGCAGCTCTATATTATTTAACTTAACAGGGGGGCACGTGTCTCTCCTAGTAGTGAAGGTGACATGCATCGACTTGGATTCATTGGCCTTTATCCTCTGCAGTAAATATAAGATAAAGAACTGGCCCTAGGACACTTCCCTGAGGGACTCCCGAATTGATTGGACAGAGGCAGCTGTACTCGCTTATATTTAACTTGGAAATATCTGTTGCTTAAGTAGGATTTTAGAATTTCATAAAGGGTATGTAGCAGTATTTTCTTGAGTTTAAATAGTAAACCTTGGTGCCAGACTTTATTGAAGGCTTGTGCAATGTCCAGGAATGCAGCTGAACAATACTCTTTTCTTCAATGCTTTCACTGATTTTGTTAACTACTCTATGGATTTGTTCTACCGTGCCGTGTTTTCTTTTTTTTAAATCCAAACTACACCAATTTTAGACCTTCTGTTTACTATTTTCTTATCTTCTGGTCTAGCTAGGGACTAACGCTTTTTTTTCTATTCACATTCTGCTTATTTCTTCCTAATCATGTGTCCAATCTATTGCCCGTCTTTCTTTTCTTGTGTAATATTCTTCAGAGAATGCTTCAATGTTTTCATTTCCGTTTTCTTTTCAGTTGGTTCGTAACTTGACGTCTCAAGATTATGCCCACGCAATTCGACGATTTATATTCGACAACAAAACCTTCCAAGATCCAGCATATTATGGAGCAAATTTTACTATGCCTGAAGATCATGGAACTGCTCATATATCTGTTTTAGCACCAAATGGGGATGCAGTTTCAGTTACAACAACTATTAACCTCGTGTAAGTCAAAATATACCTTACAAAGTAGTAAAACCCTTTTAGATAAACCCAGTACAAAGAGATTTATTTTTGGTTTTTTAGGTTTGGAGCAATTTTAAGATCGAAAAGTACAGGAATTATTTTAAACGATGAAATGGATGATTTTTCTGCTCCTAATATTACGAATAATTTCCATTTACCACCTTCTCCAGCGAATTATATTAAACCAGGAAAAATACCGCTGTCTTCTATGTGTCCGAGTATTATCGTGGATCAAAAGGGGGACGTTAGAATGGTTGTTGGGGCAGCTGGAGGATCCAAAATTACAACTACTGTTGCCTCTGTAAGTAGATTAAAAAGTTTAACAAAATGCATAATGTATCTATTTCTAGACAGTATAACTCCAAAACGGTCGGTTCAATTTGAATGAAATTTTGTTTGTGTATTGTATATGTGTTAGTGAATTGTTATACCATTTTTTAATAATAAAAGTAGCGTTAAAATAGAGGCTCCCGAGTGTTAAAGAAGTGTTAAAATTATTTCATCTGAAATGTAAGTATGTAATTACAGTTTTTTTTTTTTTGTACTAACCAAACTAATACATAATTCTATAACTGAATTGTCAATTAGCAAAAGCTGTTGTGTCGAAAAATAAAAAATATATAATTACTAATACCTATAGACTGGAAATGGAATTTAAAACATAGTGGCAGCTCGTGAGTAGTACGGACAACCCCCTATTTTACCAATTTTACAAAGTTTTGAATCAACTCAGCTTGCAGTAATTTATTACTTCGTTTATTACCAATTTAAAAAACACTGACACAAAATGTAGACAAATTGAGAAGTCATTTAAAATGGTAGAGACAAAATCTCAGATGTGCACTAAATCGGTAATACAATTCTTCGCCCATGTTAATTCTCCCCCGAAGAAAACGCAAGGAAAACAAAAAAAACCTTCCTTTTTGGTGCATCCGCAAAACTAATTGGTCTTTAAGTAAATGTTTCTACTAAATTTTCTTGTCCGTATTTTAGAAGCAGAGGCAGAAACATTCTAAGTTTGTCCAAATCTGGTAGCGGTCTTCCCAGTTGTTTTATTTAGAGTTTTTGCTCGAGGGAATATGAAGAATATGTTTCTTTAAATGGTTACTGATACTGTTCATTTGTAATAGTAACACACAACAACACAAACACACAACACGACACAATAAAAAGCCACACTTTATTACGCGACACTTTCTATATGCCAGCGTAACTCAAACTAACGAGCCAAGATACAGCTGACCTAGTTTAAAGGAAAAAAACGAGACAGTTCTCTTGCCTAAATAAATACAAAGCGTGCTTCGTCCCATCAAATACAAGGCAATAACAGCGTTCCATACTTATTTATCGGTATTTTTAAAGAAAGTAAAAGCTTTTGAATGATTAATTTGTGATGGTGTTTGTATAATTTTGCAATGTTAGGGCATCGGTTCTTCATAAGGAACCGCTACTGATTATAGATAAAATATTGTATGTGACTCACATAAAATGGCTATATTTCACTCGGATGATTACAACCCTCGCCTACGGCTCGAGTGTTAAACCTATTTTCCTGAAAAATGCCTCCATTATACACTTGTTAAATAAAAAACTATTTTTCTGGCAAGTTATATTCTCAAAAGGCAGCATAAAATTATTTTTATAGTATTAAAAGTGTATTGGCATTTGATTCGGATATTTTAATTTTGAAATGTATTATTTAATAGGTTTTACATTAATTTTTATCGTTAATGGCACATTGTTTCAAACCGATAACAGGGAGGGAATCAGTTAAATATTATAAAAAATGAAAAACTTTTTTTTTTGATATATTATATCAATTATGTATTAAAAAGTTGACCCTATTTTTCATCATTTGCTTCATATCTAATACTATGTAGTGATCACATGTTAAATTAGTTGTTTTTAAAGAAAATTGCCTTATTGCATGTAAATAATTTGAATTGGAAAAATCAAAATTTGATTCTAAATAGTTAAGAGTTTTGGTAAAAAAAAATAATAAAATCTTGTGCAATTTTTCTAGATTCTGCTGGCAGCATTTTGTTGCGTTCTGTAGCAGTTTTTTCTCGAAAGGAGGAGTAGTTTTTTCGCCCTTCAAGTTTTTGACGTAATGGTTGGTTTATATACGGAACAAGAATAAGGAATAGGAAATAAGAATAGTACACAAGAATAAAAAATATTAAACCGTTTATATCGGACATAACATTTCGTCGCTGCGCCTGCGTACTTGCGTTGGCCTGTGTTTAACGTTTGTCACTTAACAGGTTCTTAAAATTTACAAGGAGAATAAATAAAAATAATAAAAAATTTTATTGTTGTTTACAACCCTCTGATCACAACTGAAAAACATCTGTTGAACAAACTTTATTACGGCAGACATTTTGATTGCTGTGCGCAGGCTTATCGTGTCTTATTCTTGAAATAAGAATAAAATGTTGAATGTTACGAACTATTCTTATGTTTAAGTTAAATTTCATTCCTACATAAACCGATATACGGCGCAGCCATATTTTAACATCTTGTGTACTATTATTATTTCCTATTCCTTATTCTTGTTCCGTATATAAACCAAGCATAACCTATACATAACATCGAACAACTCATGCGCAGTAAGATTGTTCTGTTCTAAACTCCTTATAGCCTCTTCAAAAACTGGCAAACAATTTTGAAAGAATAACATGTAAACTTCGGTTCTACTCTATTCTTCTTCTCCATTTTCATCCATAATGTATTTCCAAGTAAAAGTAGGACATTCGTCTTCTCCGATACTTTGAAAATAAGTTTTTACACCTGGCCAACATTTTATATATTGTTGGTAATAATGATAACCATCTTGTAGGAACATGTCTAAGGAGTTTATCTACTTATATGAGGAATTGAGGATGAAAAATATTTACTTATTTAATAATATTATTTAATTTTAATAAAATTATTCCAAAACATTGTGTTATTGCTGAAACCGGGACTTTTCGCGTCCCAGGCACCTGCTACCCGGGACGCGGGAGTATCAGTACTCAAACCAGGGCTGTACTCCCGGTTTTCCCGGGACAGTCGCCCTAATAACAGCGCCGCCCCCTATAATGTTACTTCTCAATAGTCATCATTGAACCCACATTATCGTTTTCTGTATGCATCTGTTTTTCCCACTCAGTATAATCCTATCTAATTTCATTTTAAAAACATTATTTAACAATGAATAATGACCTTGTTGCTTAGCTGACTAATCTATTATTGTATATGTAGACAAACAACTCATTTTTAAAAACAAATTAATAAATCTTTCATATTTTAGGTAATTTTCAAAAATATATTGTTTGAGGAAACTTTAAAAGATTCAGTGAATGAAAAAAGAGTACATCATCAATTATTTCCAATGGATTTGCAATATGAAGACGGATTTGAACAGGTAAATTTAACACATTATAAACCGATTCAAGATTTTCTGAATATTTGTTAAATAAATTCAGTAAATTTAATCACCAGAAAATTTGACTTACTAGCGTCGGCGAACCAACGCAGTTACGTCACACGACGTAACAAACAATTGGATTGTTCCAGACAATACAGTCGTTTGTTACGTCGTGTGACTTAACTGCGTTGATTCGCCGACGCTAGTATATTAATTTTTTATGAAATTTTAACATCTTAACTACCGATTTATACTTTTTATAAAATTCCATTAAAAAAATAAATATAAAATAAAATTCAAAATTCTTATTTCCCTAAAATTTTGATCAAAAATTATTTTACTCCGATTTTAGCCAAAATATAGTTTTAAGCTAATTTTGGGGTAAGGATTATGAAAAAAATATTTAAAAAATTCATGCTTTCCTAGTTTTTGAGTTAGAGCCGATTTGGGTCAGTTTTTTTGCCTATAATTCCAAAACTTTTGCCCAAACTTCAAAATGGACCCAATTTTGTTGATCTATGAGTAAAAATACATATTTATACAAACTTTCAATAAAATCGGAGATAAAAATTTTTTGCTCGAAAATCGTAAGGGGTACCCCTTACGATTTTTTCGATTTTTGGCCATTTTCAAAGGTTTTGTATGACGATTCGTATTTATTGTAAAAGTTGGATTATTAAGGCCCCAATTTTTTTCTAGACTAAACAATATACGAAGATTACTAAAATTCAAACCGCAGTTCTATATATTTTTTTGTTCTTAAGTTAGAATTATTTGAAATTTCAAAAAAAATGTTGAAAAATGAAAAATTTCGCAAATTTTTTTTTTGTTTGGAAGTTGCTTAAAATGAGTCCTAAGGCCCTTCAGGACCTCAGGATTTCAAAAATTCCAACCGCAGGTCTATATCTCATGTAGATTTTGAGATACGGTCTTTCGAAAATGAAATATTTACAAATTTTCAAAACTACACAGATCAAAAAGGCGTTAACTAAGGAGGGTCCTATTTTTTATCTAGGTAAAAAAAGTCTGTAGATTTCAAAAATTCAAACCGCAGGTCCTTATATTTTATTGTTCTTAAGTTAGGATTTTTTGAAATTTAAAAAAAAAAAAATAGAAAAATTTTACAAAAAAAATTTAGTTTGGGGGTGTTTTATAGTATGTCCTGAGGCCCTTTTGGACTTCAGGATTTCAAAAATTCTAAACGCAGGTCTTTACTACTTTTATTGACCACTGATTTTTTGACTTTCCGATAAACTCGGCTTTCCTCTCAAATATTTACAAAAAATTTTTTTTCGATGAATTGATCATTCGATGAATTGATTTTCGATGAATTTGCTTTCGATGAACTCGTTTTCGATGAATTGATTTTCGTTGACTTTACTTTCGATGAACATGTCGGTTACCAAAAACGAGCCATAGATGTATTTCTATTTTCAATTTTTTTATTTTTTAGGAGATTCTGGATGGACTATCCAAAATTGGACATGAATTGGAGAGAGTCAAGTCCTCTATAGGTTTTACAGCAGTTACTGCTCTTTCTAAGCAAAATGGAACTTTACTTGGACAATGGGATATTAGAAGACAAGGCTCTCTTGATATATTTTAAATAGTATAAATTTAATTGTCATTATTGTGATATTTAGTAATAAAATAATATCAAATTGTTGCGTTTTATTTTATAACACTTACATCTGAATTTTTGTTATTGTTCTTAAGTTAACTTTTTTTAGATAATATACAAAAATTTATGGTTTCGAGAACCTTTGAACAAAACTATAAACGACCGTAGATTGCACCATCAACTATTTCCCATGGCTATACAATTTGAAGAACAATTTCCTAAGGTATTTTACGTGAAAAAACACAATTTTCAAACAATTAACACAAAACATTTTTGTAGGACATCGTGTCTGGATTAACAAAGATTGGACATCACCACCAATTCGTAGCCACTCGAAATGGTTTCGCGGCTGTAACTGCAATTTCTGTTCAAAATGACAGTATATATCTACAATATGACACATTTAGAAGACAAGGATCTGTAGAATTCGTTGATAATGATTCTAAAACTTTTTAAAATCACCAAAACAACGTATTTTAAGTATTAAATTCAGTATTCGAATATTTTAATGTAAAGGCGTGGGTCACGTGATATAAAAGATGGATTCTGATTGGTTCAAACAGATTGTTAAGATTTATAAAGTATTATAGAAAATTTCTACGTAATTGCTATAATTTTTGTGCAAATGTATTTTTAATTGTTCAAATTAGTTAATGTGGTACTCATTAGTTAATGTGTTATGTATTATTCATCATTTGAATAGGTTGTATACAAAAATAAAACTTGAAATATTTATTAAATACTTTATTTATTAATATATTATCTTCGTAAGGCACTAATTGTACAAAATTGGTCCCATTGTGGGTAAAAAATTAAAATTAAACTAAATATTATGTCAAATTATAAAATTAATATCAAAACTATATTTCTTCCGAGGTTTCTTCTGCAGTTTCATTGGTTTCTTGTCCTTCCGTTGTCTCTTCTCCATCTTTTTCGTTCAACATTTCCTAAACAACAAAATTTTAATCTGCGTTCGATTATGTTTAGTATAAATTTCTTACCGTTAAAACTTCAACGAGTGATTTGGATTCATCTAGCATGTCTTTACAAATTCGATTTTCTTCCCGTAAAGCTACATTTTCATCGATTAGTTTACGGTTTTCATCCAAACTTTCATCTAAAGCAATACGTCTTCGTTCGGCTAAGATTTGCCAGTAATTTTCACTCGGGCCAGCTATAAACATAAAAATATAAGACATGTTTTAGGTTAAATCACAAATTTTTACCTTCCGATGTCAGATCATTTGTGTCAACTTTTGTGCCATTTCCTGTTTGAGTTCCTCTGTGTATTAATTTTACTTTGTGTTTTGTTTCAGTAAAATTTACAGTATCACTAAAAAAAAAATAGATTATTAAGAATTTTAGATTAAAATTTAGCTCCAAAACTAACCTAGACAGTTTGCTGGTTAAATCTTTGGCAGATTTTGGATAAATTACCCTCCCAGCTAGGTTTTCCTTGTCTGTAGCTGCTTGTTGAAGCACCTTAAGTGTTTTTCTTGTATTTCTAACGTTTTCCTACACAAAAAAAATTGTTAAATAACAAACTTTTAAACAATGTGCGTATAAAATTGGTTACCTGTTGTTCTGCTGCTGGGATTTTGATAACTTTTCCTGATGCGTCAGTCCTCATGTTGAATATTAGCTCAAATGATAATAAAATACTGTCATTTATCGTAAAAACTATCTTACTTTCACAAATATTTGTTCTGAATCACAAAATCAAACGGTCGTTTGCAAGAATAAACTATAAACAACAGCCTTTGCGCAGTACCAATACAAACTAGTCCCCTTCTACGCATGATCATGAGGTTAAAATGACATATTTGACTCAATATTTTATAAAATATCATTAAAGTAAAATAAAGTTATTTGATAAATGAAATAAAACATTTTAATTATTAAAATTATAACTTATTTTAATCCATATTTGTTAATATGTTGTTTATGATTGTTTAAAAGAAGTTTTTGACCATTGTTGTCTACCATTTTCATTCATTGTTGATGTATCGAATTGTTATGCAGAATAGTTGCCAAAATGATACTTTACCCATGGAATTTTCGCAAGAAAATGAAGAAAACGTGGAAAATAAGTAATAATATTATATGTTTAAACAAATTTTTGCTTTAACTACCCAAATTTTTAGAAAAATCGACGATAAACCACCTAAGAATTTTGGACAAATGGGAAATTTGAGAAACGTTTTGGAAATATGTAATATTTTTACGTAATAATAATAAATTTGTGTTAAAATTTTTGTATTTTAGGGCCTAAATATCGTTCTGTGTTTAATTTTCCGTATTTTAATATAATACAATCGCAAGTTATGGACGATGTGCTTTATTCAGGTTAGTATTAATTCTTTTTGAGTGTTTTTCGTTTTGAAAATGTTTTTTTAGATGTATCTGTTGTTATTTCGGCCCCTACTGGTTCGGGAAAGACTGCTATTTTTGAATTAGCAATTTTACAATTGTTAATGTTTTACGAAACAGAACAAATATCTGAAGATTTTAAAATAATATACAGTAAGTAAATAAAATAATTTTTTTAATAGATTTTTTTACTCAAAATTTTGATTTTTTTGTGAAGTTGCTCCAGTTAAGGCCTTATGTTCTGAACGTATGATGGATTGGCATTCAAAATTTTCAATTTTTGGCTTAAATTGTGCTGTAGTAACTAGTGATACTGAAAATTTTGATTATGGATTTTTGGAAAATTTTCATATTATATTAACGACTCCTGAAAAATGGGATTCTATAACCCGAAAATGGAAAGATAATAAACATATGGTTGAATCAATTAAGTTATTTTTGATCGATGAAGTTCATTTATTGAATGAAGAAGGAAGGGGTAGTGTTTTAGAAGTTATAGGTAAGATATTTCTTTATCTTCCCACACTTCTTTTGCCCTTTGAATTATTATTTTTTTATTTTGTTGTTGTTATAGTAAGCAGGATGAAAACAATACAAGAAAATTTAAATTTTGAAAAAAATAAAATCTCGGAAAAAGAAATTCGTATTAGATTTATGGCCGTAAGTGCTACTATTCCGAATATAGAGGACATAGCTGAATGGTTGGGAGGGCCTAATCAGCCAGCCGTATATTACAAGTAAGAAATATTAATAATAATAATAATAAATCACCTGTGGCTGCAACAGAACCGACCGTCACCACAAAATACTTAAACAAAATACTTTCTACCAGAGAATACTCTAGAATAAATATTTTGAGATGTCTTATAGCCTATGTTTAAATCCTGGTTTTACTTTATCATCATTTTTCGTAAATCTCGGACAGACAAACCGACAGACAAAAATTGATTTTTGCGGATATTATCTTATAATCGTTTGAAATGTGTTGTTTGTAAATACGGCCCACTCCGTTCCAAGAAAAATATCTCCATGCCATAACACTACAGTCGCCATGTTTTATTGTCTTTGTAGTGTACTTAGAATTGTACCTCGTGCATGAAGGCCTGCGTACTTGCTTTTGGCAGATACCAGGATTAAATAAAACAATTTTTGTTTCATCAAACCCAGTGATGGGCGCGTAAGTTACATGATGTAAGTTACCTCATTGTTGACGCGTAAACAATGATGTAAAGTAAACACAAAAACTCTTGTAAACAATGTAAACAACGTATACAATGTAAACAACGATTTAGACATGCGCACTTGTTTTGAATTACAGAACCTCATTATCAATACATTTTTATAAATAATAAAATTTTAATGAAACGATTTTAAATGAAAAAGTAAGTATATAAAATTAGGACAAGCCAATATACATATTAATAAAAATCGAATTTGCATCATTATACAGGTGTTGCATACAAATTAGTAAATATGAATATGAAAAATTGAAAAGGTTTTTTCTTTAAAAAATTCAGTCTAATAATTTAACAAAATACATTAAATTTCACCTTAAAGAAAATTAGCCTATATTTTTTAATAACGAAAAGATTCATTGCAAATTTTGCATAACGCCCTATATTTTCTTTCATTTTCTTTAATTAAAACAAAATCTAGTTCTTCAGAACTATTCCTTCGGTTTCTTCCCACAATTTTTTTAATAAATTTATTGTTTTGAACTGAATATACTTGTTCATTAACTCTCTATTATTCGTATTAAATAACTAAAACTAACCTCATTATTTGACAGTTTACAAAGTTTACATTGTTTACAAGTTTACCAATTGTTTACATACGTTTACACGTAAACGTAAACAATTAAAGTTTACGTGTAAACGCCCATCACTGATCAAACCAAAGAATATTGCACCTTTTTGTTGTAAGCAATTTTGAAAATAGTATTTAATTCTCTATCGAAACTAGATTCAGAGAGTGGAATTTTTAGTAATCTATCTATGAAACTGTTAAAAGCAGCCATTTTTGTACCTGAATAACTATTGTTAGCAATAAAATAATTATTAAACATTTATTGCAATATTATAACATAAACAATAAGCCATACAATTTGTAAAATCATATGGTTTCTTATATTTGAATATATTTAACATAATTGTTTCCTTATCAAATAATTGTAAGAATTGTAATCCGCTTAAATGTTATGTCATGCTAATTAATGAACGGGTCGCTGCTGGTCAGCTGGTTGGGGCATTCTGTGCTCAGGTCACAAGGCTGATCGTTATACGAAATTAAGATATTTTCAATAAATAGTGTTAAAAGTGATTATTGTTTTATTTTTTTTTATAACAATATCTTATAGTTCGTTCTACTATATAACAGGATTTTTTTTGTAGTTGTTAGTTTGTAAGAAACTCTTGATGATGGCATAACAGTCGAAATACGTATCGAGTATTAAATAATTTGTGAAATTTAACCTAGTGTTTTTATATTTTCGGCTAAAATGTAGTATGATTGACGAATCTGGTGGGGGATATTTGAGGAAGGAGACTTCTCAAACAAAAAAAAGTAATAAATAAAGATTATAATGAAAAGATAATATAATATAACTAGCTGGAGTACCCGTACTTCGTACGGTTTTTGTGGTAAAGGTAACTTTAGCTGCCTATAATACGCATACTGTTCTGTGCAGGGCCAGGGACAGTGATTCACCTTAAAAGCACTATCTTAGGTTATTATTGATAAATTTTTATTTTTTTTTTATAAACCACCTAAAAATAAATTGAATTTTAAAGTGAGTTGAAACATGGAAACAGTGCAAACAGAGCAAAAGTGCAAACTCAGGGCGTAGTATAAGCAGCTAAAAGTTACTTTTACCGTTTTATGTTTTTTTTTTTGCTGTAACGTAAATGATAAGTGATTGTTTGAGAAGCACTGTTTTTTAGGTATTTTTCGATGACCACGGCCATCGAAAAATACCTTTAAAGAGAAAAAAAACATTATTTCTCAAATATCTCCCACCACATCGTAGTCGTCCACTATACTACATTTTCCCCATATTTTCTATTTAATATGTTTCACCTAGAGATAACGGAAAATTCTGTTCAACCTAAAATAAATAATTGTTTTATAGGATTAGTGAAGAACTGCGCCCTGTTAAATTAAATAAAATTGTTTTGGGGTACCCTTGTTCCCCAAACACTGCTCCATTTAAATTTGATATGACCTTGACTTATAAATTGAGGCCTATAATAATGGAGTACTCGAACGGAAAACCGATTTTGGTAAGTTAAAAATTATTAAAAAAAACAATTTTTCCTAAATATATTTTTGTTTAGATATTTTGTTCAACAAGGAAAGGGGTTGAAATGACATCTTCTTATATTTGTAATAATATTACTTTTCACCTTTCAAAAAATCAGAAGGAGGTCCTAATTGCTGCTTCTTTAGAGATGGTGGACAATAAAATGAAACAAATACTTCTCTCTGGAGTTGGTTGTCATCACGCTGGTATGTCTCCGGAGAATCGGACGTCTATGGAAAATCTTTTCAGAGCAGGTAAGAAAAAAACAGCACAGTCGAATTTTTAAAAGAAGTCCTTTCAAGGCCATATAACTAAAATAATAATTAATGTATTGATGTGACACTGACAGCCAAAAAGAATTATAGGTGTGTAGTTTGTCTACCATATTGGTTCATTGTTTAATCATAGCTACGTCAAACGTGCATATTCATCAGGGACGTATATAAAATTCTAGTATTATTCTAAAATATTAATTCGTACAATTTAAAACTGACTTTGTAAAGACATCTTGTAAAATTTCGCTGTAGTAGTGTGTAGTATCTTTTCGGAATATGCAGGAAAAATATATCAGTAGTATTGATAGGTCGGTTCTGTACCACTTCAAGGTCATCTTGTAGCTATAAGTGGTGCCAACTGTTGTATTAAAGTTGTATTAAGTGGTATTTTATTTATGGCGGGTTGCTAATGTAAGAGTTTTCTCTAACTCAAGTTAAAATCATTTGTTTTTGTATGTTACAACATACAAAAACAAATGATTTTAACTTGAGTTAGGGATAATTCTTACTTTAGCAACCGGCCATTAGTCTTATTAAAAGATCTTTTCGAAGCATGTAGGAAAAAATGTATCAGTAGTTTTGATAGGTCGGTTCTGTACCACTTCAAGGTCATCTTGTAGCTATAAGTGGCGCCAACTGTTGTATTAAAGTTGTACTAAGTGGTATTTTATTTTTTAACAAGGTAATTTGCCAGTACTAGTAACAACAAGTACATTATCCCTTGGAGTTAATTTATCATTTGTTTTTGTATGTTGTAACATACAAAAACAAATGATTTTAACTTGAGTTAATGATAATTCTTACTTTAGCAACCGGCCATTAGTCTTATTAAAAGATCTTTTCGGAGCATGTAGGAAAAAATGTATCAGTAGTGTAGATAGGTCGGTTCTGTACCACTTCAAGGTCATCTTGTAGCTATAAGTGGCGCCAACTGTTGTATTAAAGTTGTAATAAGTGGTATTTTATTTAGATATTTTATTTTTTAACAAGGTAATTTGCCAGTACTTGTAACAACAAGTACATTATCCCTTGGAGTTAATTTACCAGCGCATCTGGTGATTATCAAAAGCACCCAACAGTACGCCAAAGGCGAATATAAGGAATACAGCGAAGGTTCGATTCTGCAAATGATTGGAAGAGCTGGAAGACCCCAATTTGACACCAGCGCTACTGCGGTGATTATGACTAAAATCACCAATAAGGTATGTTGATTATTAAAGCAGTCAGTGGCGCATCCAGGGGAGGGGACCGGGGGACAATATGCCCTCGTAGTTTACCGGGAACTGCTTCATGACCTACCGATAAATTCCTAATCCTATCCCAAATTTCAGGTTCGCTACGAGAAAATGGTAACAGGTACCGAATTAATCGAAAGCAATCTTCACAACCATTTAAAAGAGCACCTCAATTCTGAGGTAGCATTATACACAATAACCGATTTTAAACAGGCTTTAAATTGGTTACAGACTACTTTTCTCTATATTAGGGCTTTAAAAAATCCAAAATATTACAAAATTCCAGCTCATTTTACGAAAGATAAGATTGAGCAAAAATTTTTACAACTTTGCCAAACTGAAATGAATGATTTGGCTCAAAATGAAATGATTCAACATAGTGATGACTGGATCGATGTAAAACCTACTGAAACTGGAATATTGATGGCTAAATATTATATGAATTTTGAAACGATTAAAATTTTTAGACAGGTATTATTAATAAAAAGCATTTTATTAAATTTGTTTGACAAGTCAAAATATAAAATAATTTTAATCTTTTAGCTCTGATGAAGATTAAATTAAATGAAATGGAAACATATGCAAATAGTATATACTCCCTACGTTCGAAAATATGGTATACATTACTTTAAAAAAATGTGCTATTCACGAGAGTAATATTATCTTGATCTTTTTAGGGTTTTGTCTGTCTGTCTGTCTGTCTACCTAACTAATACAAATTTGACAAGTTTTATTCAGTACATGATCCAATAGGTTGATCACATGTTTCATTTTAATTCGATTTAAAACGTTTATATTAATAATTGCAGTGTTTTTAAGTAGTGGCATTCTTTTTAGGATTTTGTAGGTATGACCAAAAGACCCTTATACCGTCATTTTGTCGTCTGTCTGTCTGTCTGTCTGTTCGGTAAAAATTGTAGCCAAACTGCTAAACCTAGAGAGCTGAAATTTGGCATGCTTATTCAACTCTTTGATCCGAACATAGGAAAAATACTAAAACATCTGAAAAACATATCCCCCCAAAAACAAATATCTGCTCATCGAAAAAAAAAAAAATAGTTTTTAAAATTCTGATTAGGATATCATGTGAAAGCCCTTAGTACGTGGATTAACGATACAAATTTTATTTTTGCAAAATAAATTATTTAGACGCGATTTTTGCGAAAATTGTGCAAAAAAAAAATTGTCCCACACCCTGTAGACCAGATGGTTTAAACTAAAAATCTGAAAAAATTCTAATTAATGTATATTTGTGTGAACTGAAATAGTACAACAGGAATTTTTGATCAGATTATATTTTTGGAAAACAACGCATTTTTTGTGTTTTTTGTTTGACTACGTAATATATTTAACAGCTTATCTAAGACGGTTAACCAGCATGCTTTGATAGTGTAATGGCTAGCATGCTCGCGTTCTAATTTGCAAACTTAAGATCGCTCCGCTCTCAAGGCAATTTTATTTTTTGTTTTTATTTGCATTTTTATTTTGTTTAAATTATTTTTTCAAAATTCTAGTTATATTTGGGCACATGTTGCATTTAATTTTTAAAAGCGTAAATTTAATAACCAGTGGGAAGTGTTGAAATTGAATACACGAAATCAGAGGGGCGGGGTTATGACTTAAAACAACCAATGTAAGCCATAGGTGCAATTTTCAAAATCTTAATGAACCTTGCTATATATATATAAAAAAAAAAAAAATAATAATAATAATAATAATAATAATAATATTTAATAAATAGCACAATTGGCTACATATTTTACATACTGCACATATTTAAAAACCTAAATAATGGTATTAGGCATTCGAATTAAAATTAATAAAAAATATATATATTAACATAAAATTTGTTTTGGCATCCCAAATAATCATTCACTAACTAAATACCTGCGAAACCCTGAAATGTGTGAAAATTCACACTTCACATCAAGTTTTACAACTTGTATACCATATTATCGGACGGAGGTACATATTTCTTTAAATATATTTATTTTAGGTAACAGGTAATGAAAATTTGGAACAAATGCTTTTATTTACTTCAAAATGTCATGAATTTTCCGCTATTTTTCTTCGTGTTACTGAAAAAACTACCCTAAATGCTCTGAATCATTGCAAAGACAGAGAAACGATTCGTTTTCCGCTCAGGGGAAAAATTTCATCGGTATATATGAAAGTAAATTGTATTATTCAAGCCGTTTTTGGAAAACTAAAAATTTTAAGTCCATCTCTTGCACAGGAATCTGGAAAAGTAATGAATATAGGTAAAAAAAATTACATGGTTGCAACAGTTAACTTGAGTTACTTCCAATTGTTTTTGAATTAATATTTTTTTAGGGGTGAGAGTTTCTAAATGTTTTGTTGAATATTTGGAAAATAAAGAAAAGTGTTTTTCCTCCTTATTGAATGCAGTGATATTATCGAAGTGTTTTGCGGCAAAATTATGGGAAAATTCGATTTTTATGAGTTGTCAGCTTTCTGGAATAGGGCCAGTTTTGTCTAATATGTTGGCAGCAGGTGGAAAAATTACTTTTCAGTCCATTTTGGACTCAAATCCTCGAGAACTTGAAATGGTAAGTTCAAATTCTTTTTCTATAGACACATAAATCCATTTTGATCTGTTAAGAGTCAAGTCTTTCTTATCTTGTATATCAGAGATTCGCACCGGTCCGCAATAAAGCCTAACCGGTCAGCGAAAATTAAAAAAATATACCGGATGTCTACCATTTAAAATTCCCTACGATCTTAATATTCTTTGTGTAATTTTGTTACACTTTTGTGAATTGTTTTAGATAATGAATCGACGTCCCCCTATGGGTAATAATCTTCAAGAAGCAGTCTCCCATCTCCCCTTTTACAAACTAAATTTAATCCAAACCGAATTTTCTGAAATTTCTAAAATTGAAATTAAGATAACACTTTTAAACCCTGACAAAATTCGTCAAAAATGTACAATCGAAGCAAGAAGTTGTATGTACCTTATAGTTGGAGATAATCAAAATAATACGTTGCTTCATACAAAAATTTTGTAAGTTAATAAATTTAATTTAGATAAAATAAAATGTTTAATTCATAATTATTTTTTAGTCATAATAGAATGGCTTCCGATCAAACATTGACGAAAAGTATTGCTGTGAAAACAACGGGGGACTTGACAGTAAAAGCTTATTTAATAAGTGAAAATTGGGGTAAGCATATATTTTTTTCTAAATATTTCTTGTTGGTATATAATTTATTATCGACAGAAGCAAGCGTATAGTTTGTAGGAGTGCGTTAAAATATCTCTGCACTTGCGATTGACGATAATAAACCGTTATAAATAGTTCTACGAACAAAGCTAAACCTTTCCTAGCGGTAGCTTGACAAAATAAATGTAAATTAGGCAACCTGCTGTACTCAAGGGGACAAATCCCCCTTCCGTCTTCGCGGGGGTCTTGGCGTTTTAACAAACAGTGCTAAGGGATAGAGCAGCGTTTCTTTTTATACTCGGGACCCCCCAACTAGCCTAAAATATTTTATGGACCCCCCAAGAAAATTTTTGAAATAATATTTTAAATGTTCTTAATAATTAAAGTTTATTGTAATTTTAAAAGCAAAAACTGGTACATTTTTTTTTTCAATTTGGGGACCCCCTAATGTCTTTTCGGGACCCCCCCCTATTTAAGAATCGCTGGGATAGAGCATGCTGTGTTTATTTTACAAGACGTTAATGGATTTACGTTTGAAAATAACGAATTGAAGTAGAACAAGTAGAATTCTACTTCTGTTTACAGAAGCACGATACTAGTGCTCAGAATATGCGGAGACCGAAATGACTGACTAAGATAGACTAAGACACGAGACGAATGTATTAGGTCGTCAAGGATGAAATTTGTAAAAAAAAGGTAAAGTTGGTTGATAACTTACAAAAGAAGGAATTATTTTATTCATCAATGTATGCACCCATATTGTCTATACACTTTTGCCATTTAAGCGGCAGGTTGTTCAGGCCTGTGGTATAAAACCCCGGCGGACGAGAGTCAATGAATTCCTGGAAAGACAGTTTTACAGCATTGTCGGAATTAAACTGTTTTCCTGTTAAAAAGTTTTCCAAATTGCGGAAGAAGTGGTAGTTATTGGGGGCTAGGTCTGGTGAGTATGGAGGATGATGAAGAAGTTCTAACTCCAATTCCTGTAGTTTTGCCACAGTCATTTGTCCAGTGTGTGGTCTAGCGTTATCATACAATAAGATAGGAGTCGATCTGTCGACCAATCTAACCTGTTTTTCTTTGTTTTTGCATCATTTCGTCCAGTTGGTTGCAGTATATTTCTGCTGTGATCGATGAGCCAGTTTTTTTTTTTGGTTTTTAAGTTACCTGTACGAAATTTGGTGAACCAATTTGATATTGTCTTTTGCGTAGTAATACTAGAGCCAAATACACTATTAATGTTTCGCGCGGTCTGCGATGCCGTAGTTCCACGTAAGAACTCATAGTTCATAATAGTGCAAATTTCCGACCGTTCCATTTTCAACAAAATTAATTTAAAAAAAAGATTTTGTTATTTTTTAATAGAGCATACAATGATTTCTTTAAACAGGCGAGATGTGTAACTTTCCAACAAAAAAACAGAACGGTAAAATATTAAGCCAATGTCAAATAATAAGCTGTTAAAGTTGGCAATATTATTAACTACAAATTTCATCCTTGATGACCTGATATATGTAACATATATTCGTGAACATAACCTGAATGGCAGGGCGCGTACAGGCGTACAGTACACAAATCTTAACACGACACAGTCAATACGAGTGTTTATTTTAATTGAAATTAATGTTGAACAGAGAACCTCCACTTAAATATTAATAATTCGCGTGGCTGGCGCGAACAACACAATTTACATGCCTGAAAGAGATTATTTGAACATTGGTAAATAAAACACACAGAATTGGTAGTAATAATTATGAATTTATTTATTTTTCTCATTTATTTATCATATCTTTGAAATGATTGGTTTTCGGACACATGCTGAAGCTTCTTTCACTCATTTTGGTTAGAAATTTTGTCTTGAACACTCTAAATATAGTACAGTAGAATTAGCCAAAAAAGTTCGAAAATTTAACAAAATTCGTTTCAGGATGCCATATGGAAAAATCGATGTAATTGGGTGAGTAGCATGTACCATTGAAGTCGCCCCCATTTTTTCAACCTGGAACATTGTTTAAACAATGAAAAACAGCAAAAAAAACGACAAAAATTGTTTTTTTTTTTCTAACTCGGGAGCTACTGCCACTGGGAATTTAAATTTTTTTTTACTATTAAAGTACTCAAAAACAATTAATTTGAGACCTGCTAAATTAAATTCGACCCATTATTTGTTTATATAATTGAGAAAAACCGCGAAAATTTTTAAAATTTTCAAATATTTTTCATTTTGTCAAAAAAGTAGCTATTTGCTTGAATTTTTAAGAAATTGTGCCATTTATTGGTCTCAACTTACAAAATAAATTTCATCAAAAAATATTAATTATTTAACGAATTATTGCATTTATTTATTAAAATGGACCTTAATGTAAAATGAAAAATGACGTTCTTCCCGTCATCATACAGAGCCCATCAGGTGCTCATTTTCTTTGTTGAAACGTCAATTTTCAACATCCATTAAGGTAAAATCCAATTTTTAATTTTTTGACCTCCAAAATGGCGATTGAAAAATTGTTGCTAATTTTGCAATGGTTTTTTGCGAATAACTTTGCGATAAACAAAGATACGGATATGGCATATCGATATTCTTGTAGCTGGTAAAAAAACAAAAATTTTGAAAAAAAAAAGTTTTTCTAGGACCAATAGGAGCCGAGATAATTTTTTTCAAAAAAATGAAAAAGTATCATGGTTATACTTATTTTATCTCAGAATGTTATACTACAATATTTTTACATGTTCCAAAATAAAACCCAATATCTTATACAACCTTTTCACATCAAGATACGTCCTAAAATGAATATTTTTTGTAAAACCACGATTTTTTATTTTTTTTATTATAGTGATTGTTTATAACAAATTAATTTGTTATTATTTTTCGAAACGAACATCTCGTTTGTTCATATTTTATCGCGCTACCACAGATTAAAAAAAAAAACGTCGAAATCGGTTAAGAATCAAGGGAGATACCGCAAATTTTTTCTTGCCGTTTGAATTTGAAGAAGGCAAGATCGTTTTTTTCGGCGCGCAGCAGTGATGACATCCTTCTCTCTCAGCGTAACAGGTACTTTAAAAATCATAATTAGGACTTTACAATTGCATTTTTCTATCCGACTCAATTGCATTTCAAAGTTCAAGTATTGAACTAGTTTTTGTGAAATTTTCGACCCTTAATGTTAATAAATAAACAATTTACGAATTAAAAAAAAATATCTCGGCTCCTATTGGTCCTAGAAAAACTTTTTTTTTTCATAATTTTTGTTTTTTTACCAGCTACAAGAATATCGATATGTCATGTCCGTATCTTTGTTTATCGCAAAGTTATTCGCAAAAAACCATTGCAAAATTAGCAACAATTTTTCAATCGCCATTTTGGAGGTCAAAAAATTAAAAATTGGATTTTACCTTAATGGATATTGAAAATTGACGTTTCAACAAAGAAAATGAGCACCTAATGGGCCCTGTATGACGACGGGAAGAACGTCATTTTTCATTTTATATTAAGGTCCATTTTAATAAATAAATGCAATAATTCGTTAAATAATTAATATTTTGTGATGAAATTTTTTTTGTAAGTTGAGGCCCAAAAATGGCACAATTTCTGTAAGTTTCAAACAAATAGCTGCTTTTTTGACAAAATGAAAAATATTTGAAAATTTTTAAAATTTTCGCGTTTTTTCTCAATTATTTAAACAAATAATGGGTCGAATTTAATTTAGCAGGTCTCATATTAATTGTTTTTGAGTACTTTAATAGTAAAAAAAATTGAAATTCCCAGTGGCAGTAGCTCCCGAGTTAGAAAAAAAAAACAATTTTTGTCGTTTTTTTTGCTGTTTTTCATTGTTTAAACAATGTTCCAGGTTGAAAAAATGGGGGCGACTTCAATGGTACATGCTACTCACCCAATTACATCGATTTTTCCATATGGCATCCTGAAACGAATTTTGTTATGCAATTTTCCTAATTCTACTGTACTAATATGCAATTAGTTAATTTAATTAGTAAATAAACTTAATTTTTATTTTTAGTTGGCTTAGACTGTACCGAAACTTTAAATATACAATATTTTGAGGGAAATTCCGTAAGCCGTAAGCAGCACATGGTAAAAATTAAAATAAAAAAATTAAATATTAATTTTTTATAACCATATTTAATTTTAGGCTTTAAACACGCAGGATATTAATAATAAAATTACTAGAAAAATTATTAATAAAGACAAAATAACTAAAAATACTAAACAAAGTATCTTGCTCGATTATTCTGAAAATAAAAAATTAAAATTCAAATATGACCCTAAATCTAAGAGATATATAGAAGACCATAATTTGGAAAATGTTGAAACTAACGACAATAATAACTTTGAAAATTGTGAAGACTTCGGTTTTGATCAAATCTTTGAACAACTGGAAAATATTCAAAATTTTGAAAATCAAAAAATTGCTGACAAAAATTCAAAAAACAATTTGAAAAATAATTTTGATCATATACAAAACCCTAATGAATATTTTTATGAAAAGCGAGAAAATTTTGCAAATGTCCAATCCAAAAATGACCCTAAATTTACGTATGACCCAAAAATTAACGAATATATTGAGGTCCAAGATGAAATAGAACATTTTGAACACCAAAATTTGGGTAAAAATTTTATTTTTAGTCAAAAACAGAGCGCTAAAACCCAAAAAGAAAATTTTGTAAATGCACAGGTCAAAAACGACCCAAAATTTACATATGATCCAAAAATTAACGAATACATTCAGGTTCAAGATGAGTTTGAACATTTTGAACACCAAAATTTGGGTAAAAATTTAATTTTTAGTCAAAAAGAAAAGGCTAAAATCCAAAAAGAAAATTTTGAAAATACACAAGTCAAAAACGACCCAAAATTTACGTATGACCCAAAATCTAACTCGTATATTGAAGTTCCAAATGAGAAAAAATATTCTGAAAACCAAAATATGGATAAAAATTTAATTTTTAGTCCAAAAGAGACGAATGGGAAACAAAAGGAAGATTTTAAAAACATACAGTCTAAAAATGACCATAAATTTATGTACGACTCAAAAAATAACACATACATGAATGCCCCAAATGAAAATGGATATTATGAAAATCAAAATTTGGGTAAAAATTTCATTTATAGTCCAAAAGAGACAACTGAAAAACAAAAAGAAAATTTTAAAAATACACAGTCCAAAAATGAACCTAAATTTATGTACGACCCAAAAAATAAAACATACATGAATGTTCCAAATGAAAATGGATATTATGAAAATCAAAATTTGGGTAAAAATTCACTTTTTAGTCCAAAGGAGACAACTGAAAAACAAAAACAAAATTTTAAAAATACACAGTCCAAAAATGAACCTAAATTTATGTACGACCCAAAAAATAACACATACATGAATGCCCCAAATGAAAATGGATATTATAAAAACCAAATTTTGGGTAAAAATTCAATTTTTAGTCCAAAAGACACGGCTGAAAAACAAAAGGAAAATTTTAAAAATACACAGTGCAAAAATGACCCTAAATTTATGTACCACCCAAAAAATAACACATACATGAATGTTCCAAATGAGAATGGATATTATAAAAACCAAAATTTAGCTAAAAATTCAATTTTTAGTCCAGAAGAGACGGCTGAAAAACAAAAGGAAAATTTTAAAAATACACAGTGGAAAAATGACCTCAAATTTATGTACGACCCAAAAAATAATACGTATATTAAAGCCTCAAATGAAAATGAATATTATAAAAATCAAAACTTGGGTAAAAAAATAAATTTTAGTGAAAAAAACAGAAGTAATTTCCAAAAGGAAAATTTTGAAAATATACAGCCCGAAAACGACCCCAAATTTACGTATGGAACAAAAAATAACAGATACATTCATGTCTCAAATGAAAATGAATATTATCAAAACCATAATTTGGGTAAAAATTTAAATTTTAATGACATGACTAAAACCCAAAACGAAAATTATGAAAATGTACAGCTTCCAAATGACCCAAATTTTACATGTGACCCAAAAACTAGAAATATTGAGGTCTCAAATAAAAATGAATATTTTGACAATCAGGGTACACGTTTAACTTTGAATAAAAAAAGAATTGAAACTCAAAAAGAAAATTTTGAAAATGACGATTTCGATTCTTACGATTTTTCCGAGCTTGATACTGTCTTGCATTATGAAATTCCTGATATTATACCAACTAATAAAAGAAAAATCCCTGAAAATGAAAATATTTATGACCAAGAAAAAATTTTGACACAAACAGAAATTCAAAATTCAAACAAAAAATTTAAAAATACTGAAATTTCTTCTAAAAAATATGAAAATTTACAGAAAAATATTTTTGAAACAAGAAATAACTATTTAGAAAATCGAGCTGAAAATTTTAGTGATAATTCTGATTTTCCAAAATCCAAAAGGGAGGTTTTGAACCCCAGTCAAAAACCAAATTTTGTTACTTCAACCCCCAAACTGGACTCAGATAATTTTTATCAGAATAGATTAGAAAATTCAGAATATCAAAATTTGGAAAATGTTTCCCCCATAATTCCAAATAGGGGGACTCAAAATTTTGAAAATAGAACCCCAAAATTGAAGGATACAGAAAAATATTATGACTTGGATCTTATATTGTCCAACCCTTCAAAATCCAAAAATTGCGAAAAGAAAAATTCTCCAAATATTATAAATTTTGGAAAACCTGGAAAATCTAATGGAAACCCAAAAGTAAATATTGAGTTGCTGCATCAATTGAATTCTTATGAAAATAGTTTGAAAAATAGAAAAAGAAAAGCTTCCAGTTTTTCTTCCCAGAAAAGCTCAAAATCTCAAAAAAGCTATGACAGTGGTTTTGGTTCAAAAAGTTTTCATACTCAAAATGAAATTTCAGGACATATTTTTGAAAATTATAAGGAAAAAAGTACTTACCTTAGACCTCAAAATACTTCTGAGACCCCTAAAAATTTTGAGCAAGATAAATACGACTCAAAATGGGTACAATATTCAGAAAACTTTCAGAACAAAAATCCAAAAGAAGAGTATTTTTTAATTCAAAATAATTTTGAAACAGCTCAAAATGAAATAGAAAAAAGTTATCTGGGGTCAAATATGTTTTCTCAAAACAATTTTTTGAGGCAACCATATTATAAAGAGCATTTTGAGCCATCAAACAAAAATTTGTTGAATAAATCAAAACTCAATTCACCTCAAAATTTTAATAGAGGGGTTCAAAATTTGAGTATTCAAACTAATCCATTTATAGGCTCAAAGAATTATACCCAAACTTTCATGCCGACTGATAATCCATTTTCTCAATCCACTCAAATTTCTCAAAAAAGTGAATCTAGTCCCAAATATACTCAAAATTTTGGGTCATATTTATTTTCTCAAAATGCTAATTTGAGTACTGAGCATCCTGATTTTGAGACGGTGTCCCGAAATCTTTATTCTGAAAATTTAGAACCAGATTATGAAGATTTTGAGCCTCAAAAATTTGAGACTGAGGCCTTAGAAGATATAACTTTTGATGTTTCTTTTCAAAATAATCAAAACAATTTGGAACCTAATTTTTACTCAAAAAATATATATCATCCTGAAGAAATTTTTTATCAAAATTGTGGTCAAGTTGAAAACACACTTAGCTACTTACCACCCAGAACAGGGTTCAAATCCCGCGAGGAACCAAATTATTTTGTATATGATACTCAAAATTTCAAAATTCCATTTCAAACATCAATCAAGGAAAGTTTGAAAGATTTTAAATTTCATGAAAAAAGTAAATTAAAATCAGAAAATTATGAAAAATTTTTGAAACCCACAAAAAGGCCCCTAGAGCACCTAGGTTCTCAAAAAAGGGCCAGAAAATTGGACCCAGACATTTTGGAATTTTCAAAAAGGCTACAAGAAAAGTTTAAAAATGTTCAAAATTTTGAACCTGAAGAGCCCAGAAATCCAAGCACCCAAGGAACCTATTTGGTGCCTAATGAACCTGAAAATTTAGAAAAAGGTAAGGAATAAAAATTTAAACTTTGTCTAATAAATTTATAGATTTCAAATTTCAGAATTTCGAAAATATATTGGATCCTAATTTTGAGCGACAAAAAATTGATAAAAAGGATGAATTTTTACAATTTTTAGAGAACAGAATTTTGAGTCAAGAAGTAAATAATTCAGAATTTGATATAGGGTAAGAAAAAAGACTAATGATTAATGTTCCATATGATCCCACTAGCTTAAATAAGAATTAAGCCGCATTCAGACCTCTTTAAATTAACGAGTTATAAACTGTTCGTTGTTACGCTCTGACTTATGCTTTAATGCATTATTTTAACGTTCCATGTACCGTTCACATCTGTTATAAATTAGTAAGTTACGAATAGCCCTCCATCTGTGAATTTTGAAACCAACTATTTAGCTTCGTAAAATATTTTATATGTATTATCGTTCTTATAATTCTGTTGTCTCAGATTTTAACTACCTAATTACCTAAATCATATTTACTGTCAGTCTTTGTAATTTTGAGCAAGATTTGTTAATGATGACATTATGTTAGGTTATGTAAAGGCATTCGATAACTACGGTGTCACTGATAGCATGCGATAGCCAATGTGTTTATGTCTGTCTCATTAAAACATCTCACTAGCTATAAGTTTAGAAAATTATGCACAATCCACAACAAACAGCGTATTAAATTTGGAGGTCTGAACGGTTTCACGTCTTATGACAAACTTTTTGGTGACAGTGAATAGACCATAAGCTACAGTGCATAAGCTATTGATAAAATCTTTTTTTTTTAATACGTTAATTCGAGCTAAATATTAACAAATACAGTCGATTCCGCTTAATTGGGACACATCGGGACTTAGGCATTTTGACCCAATTAAGCGGCTGCCCCAATTAAGCGAATTTCACATAAAATTAAACTATGCATATTTATCTTTCAATAATTTTATTTTATAAACTCTTGGACAAAACTATAAATTACATATAACCAAAAAATATAAACTTTTAAGAAAAAATAATAATAAATTCCAAAATAAAATAATAAATAGGTACATACAATTTAATTCAATGCAAAAATGCGTCAAGTGTAGTCTGTCTTTTGTTTTTGTAACATTTCACTTCTACAAAATCAGCACAAGTATTCAGTGCGGATGTAGGGCTCCCTTCAGTTCCTTCCTGCATAAAATAACGCTGTAATATTAAATTCTATGTACATTTTCTTGAGAATATGTGTAACATAATATGTACTGTGATCTTAACTGTCCCAATTAAGCGGAATGTTGTCCCAATTAAACATGTAACTTTACTACTACATTAAACATTTACTGTTGGTTCCTTGGTTTGTGTTCTTTGAGATTTGTCCCAAATAAGCGGCTGCCCCAATTAAGCGGTGGCCCAATTAAGCGGAATCGACTGTACATCAAATAAATGTTAATTTCAGTTCGTTAATTGAATCGTAAATGTTACGTTTTGAAAGAAACAGATGGCGCTTCGCTACGGCCAAATATCATGCTAACTAGTATGCGCTCTCTCTCTAAACAATTGGTGCTGGTGGGACTATACGGAACAATAATCAAAAATTCGACTATAACTTTGGGTGATATCGTCACAACTTTTTTATGAACATTATTTTCAGATTTAAAACAGTTAATTTATTTATTTATTTTAAGGATAAACGAAGCTGTGTTGTCCTTTTATCTGGATAACGATTAAGCATAAAGTGTATATAAGTGTTAAGTGTAAAGTACCAAATAGTAAATTGTTTCCAACTCCCTTGTTAGCCACCTGGTGTCATTTTTACGAAGGATATTCTATTGAAAGTAGGGTAAATACATATATTTAATATTTCTATATAGCTCATTATAGACATGAACACTTCTTCGCCAAACGGAGAAAAATTCCTTTGACAGCTAATGCGATACGCGCGTTCGTCAGTTAAACTATATCAAGAATTATTACTAAATAAGTAAATAAAATTTAAAATGTTATTTTTAACAATTATTTTACAGTTATAAACTACAAATATGATTGATGAACAGTTATTAATCAATTTTTGTAGGTTAAAATAAACATTTTCATTGCTTTCTGTTGGTAATGTTTTTATAAAACTAAAATTCCCTGTCATTTTGATCATGCGCGTACTTCGTTGCTGTATAGAAGTATTAAATACACATATATGGATAAATAAAAGTCAAAATATGGTTATAATAATTTTATTACACCAACAATTGTAATTATTATTATATTAATACAATTTTTAATAACAAAAGTTAACTAAAATAAATGTAGAATTAAAATAAAGCTATACAGATTAAAATCGTAATGGAAGCATTCATAATATGTATAAGTGGAGTAGAAAAACATACGGCATTTTCCCCAACGCCCCCCAAAAATTAGGGGGGACCGCTGGAGGGTCCATTTCGTTTTACCGTGTGATATGTTATATACAGGCTGAAAAAAATTCTGTAAATGAAAAATGGGGTGCCTATTTTATTTTTACAAGCTAAAATAGCATATGAGACTATACCTAGATAATATATAAGTACATTTTTTTCTCTTCGGGATCAATCGTAGATCAATCTGGGATTAAATAAGAAATTAATCTGGATTAAAAATTTGTCAATACAATTTTTGTGAAATTTTTCAAATTTTTCCAGAGGTTTTGCGTTGTATTGATTTAATTCTTATATACATAAAAATTAGGCAAAATTTTTATATTTATAAAAATTATTTAAAAAAATATATTTCGTTTTTTAAAACCCTCAGGTACTTTTGTGCGTTTGTAAAAAATTTGTAGGGAAATTTTTGAAAAATTTCTCAAAATTTTTGGAAAATTTAGATATTTGCTGTATATGTGTGCGGTTTAAACGGCAAATGTGTGGATTTATTGTTGGTAATTGTGTGGTTTAACCTTTCAAAACTAAAAAAAAAATTTTTTCAATAAAAATAAAGTATCCATCATTTTATTAAGTTAAACTATGAAACTAGATATCATGTAATACATTTTTTAAATGTGGTTTCATGGTGTAACCACTGGGAACAAAAGGGTTAAGTGTTAACACGAACAGGATAGTAATTAAAACGTTCACAAAAATTATTATTATTTTTTTTTTTTTGTATTACGGGTAAGTATGCAGTTTTTATATTAATAAATGTGGGTAAATATGTAGTTTAAATTTCAACAAATGTATTTTAAATATTGGAAATTATGTCATTATAATAACTTGAATGATTTATTTAATTTAATTATGTAAAAAGTTGGAAAATGATTAATTAATAGTGTTAGGACGTACTTAGGCTCTGAACTAAATTTAATATATCTTCATAGACGTAGTTTTTAAATGTAAAATCTGGCATTTTTTATATTCATTTTTATTGATATTGATTTAAAAAAATCATTCAATCACCGCGATAATGGTAATAAGAATAATGATATGAAATTAATTAATCTATCTCATTAAAAATTTATCTCTGCATAGTCTTTTTACTTTGAGTGATAGACACATTTCAAGATACTTATTTGGACAGTTGTACCACAACCATATTCATCATTTTACAAATTAAGTTGGTTTTACATAGTTCAATTTATTGATCAATATATTGGTCAGTTTTTTGTCAATTAACTGACCAATTTATTGCTAACCTTGGAAATATAATGAACACATATCAATAGGCGTTCAGATTTTTCCTCTATTAATTCTTTTCAGAACTATGAAACACTCAAAAACTCATTAGCAAATGTCAAATATCGATCGATAAAGAAGAAATCGATAGAAATTTCTGCAAGTGTCTTAATTTAAAATGTGAACACTACTTAATTTCTACGTACAAATTTTGTATTAAGTACTAATTTCACGTTAATTCTAATTTATAATTTGGAGGTTCTGAACGAAGCATAATGTTGTCCATTCACTATTAATTAAAATTGTTAAAAGACGCTGCAAGTGAGCGGTTTTTTGTTGACAAGTATGTCCAAGGTTTTTAAATGACTTAAGACAAATGTGCGGTATGTGTTAAAAGTAAAATCTATTACTTTTTTCCATTATTTGACTATTTTTATTATTTTTTTCGTGTTTTGACGTGTTTTTTTGTTATTTAATTCCTTGTTTAATCCCAGTTTAATCCTGTCTGTTAATCTTGACTGTCTTTCATCTGAGTATCATGAGGTATACAGTTAAACAGTAATTTTTTTCACAATTGTATAGTTAATATTCTATAAAACGATGTAAATAACATTGCATTTTAGTTGTACTGTTTTACAAGGCATCTTGTTGCTTGAGGTTTGACAATAATATTATAATGTTATTATGAAATATTCGTCAGTGGAATGTGAGGTCTAATTATAGTATACAATAAGATCCATTTTGCACTAAAATACAATAAAAATGTTAAACAGAACCATGAAAATCTGACAAGCTTTGGAGTTATAACGCTAGAGGCGCTGGAGTCACTGGTGGTGAGAACTGAAGTGACCGCTAGCGGCGCTGCAGTAGCTATATTCAGAGCTTAGCTGTTAGAGGAAGTAGTATCCAATGAAAAACGTTAGATTTATGATGTAGAGTGCATTCATTACAAGAAAGATACAGGGTATCATAAATTACGTCATTCTGCGCGTGAAAACAGCGATCACATTGACGTATAAATTGTCCAACATAAGATCTTTTTGCTGTCAGATGGGTGGGCACTTCTACCCTCTACAGGCCGTCGTTTTGAACCGGGATACTCAGTGGCGTTCGTAATATAAACTCTGAATTTAAACTATTAATTTGATTTACGTAATCTCAAACAGCAAATAATTTAAACAGAATTTGTAACTTTAAAATTTGCTCAGTTGGACAACTTATACATATGGGTTTTAAATTGTTGTGGATACCAAACAAAATAATGTATTTTAAATACATTTTTACTCATTTTAGTACACGGTATAACTTGAAATGTACAAAAAATAAATAATAATACCGGAAATAAACAAACATCGCACAATACGCTTAGTCAAAAACAAATCAAAGTAAGTAACCACTGAAATGTGTTAAACTAACTGTTGATAATGGACGAAATTTGGTTTCTGCGCATGGGAACCGATAACATCCGTGTTTTTCTTATGTTGAACGAAGTCTAGATTTTAGAAATGCGGTAGAAAGTTCATGGCAAGCTTTATACGGTAAGTAGATGATCTGACTCATGGGGGCACCTTCTTTTAGAGGCGCGAGTGTTTCTGCCTTTTGTTCATCACTTAAATTTTTGGGGACATAATTTTTGAAATTGCATCAAAGTGCTAGGACTCCTAGAACCGACACTGGGCTTGTTTAAGCCACTATAGCAGCGTTTCCCAAACTGTGCGCCCCAAAAATATTTCTATTAGATCTACTGATTTAGTTAAATCAATGTTTTGCCGAAAATTTCAGATACATTAATGGCGCCAGGAACCGAAACAGTTTGAGAACCACTGCTCTATAGCTACTATCACATGTTGAGCGTTTTTGGTTTAATTAATAGCTTTCCAACATCTGTTGCTACTAATACTGGGTGATTTAAATTGATTGATTGTGATTGTTACTTAATTTTGAATAAAATTTTATTCCAACTGAATTTTATGCGAAATGTTACTTCTGCGCATGAGAAAGTAACATTTGTTTACAAAGTTATGCAAGAACGGCGTACCACACATTTCTTTTATGACTTATTATTTCACTTCTGTTAATTTTATAAAGTTATGAAAGTTTTCTGCTGTTTTTATCAATAATTATATTGAAAATTGTGCTCCTGAGTTCATGATAAGTTGTGTAAATTGAATAATCTTGAAATAAAATGTAAAATTCTACATATTTATTTATTTAATACATCTGTCCCAAAAGCATAGCCAAAATTGGACAGGAACATAGTTTGTTTGTATTTGTTTAAGCTATATATGAGTGGCGTACGGCAAATTTCTTTAATAACCTATTGTTTAACATCTGTTTAGCTTATTAATATTTATTTTCTGCATATTTATCAACAATTATATTGAAAATTGTGCTCCCTAGTTCATTATAAGGAGTGTTTACTGAATAATCTTTAAAAAAAAAAAAAAAATCTACGTATGTATCACGCACGTCTGGGGTTTAGTTTAGTTCACCATTATTGGTAAGCGGATAAAAATATATTGCAATGAAGCGGCCAAGACAATCAATATTCATTACCCAATGCCTAGGAGGAGCAAAGAACAGAAAAGTTTTGTATTTCTTGACTTTCGGTATAGATAGTCAATCAGGAAGAACCGGATCTACGAACGGAAAAACTTAGGCAGTCTCTTAGGGCGCCGAATAAAATGGGGTGTTTTTAGTCCCATAAATATTTTTTTACGGCCTGGTATGGCGTAATATATCTTGCCTAGGAGCGCAAATTGAGCTTAACTTACTCCTAATTCCATCTGAGTCGCTCTTTGTACTATTTTACTCAGATATTTTTTTTATATCTTATACATTTTTACTAGTGGAGTTATTAAGCAACTGTTTTCTATACAGATAATAGGCAGTGTTAGATGTCTTTTCGGGGGGGGGGGGACGATTACATGACCCGGGGGGAACTACATGAGTCCGGAGTGAAGTATACTAGGGAGGAATTAAGGCTAAAACATTCTCTGGAAGAGAATTTTAGTCTCCTGGGGGAATGATTGTCACCCTGGGAGACTTTTTGTCACACGGGGGGAGTTTTTGTCACCCAGGGGGAGATTTTGGTCACCCGGGGGGAAATTTACTCCCAAAGTTCCCTCTTGGAATCAACAGTGAGAATAGCGACAAACTATTTCTTTTAAAACTATGTATTTAATTTACACATTTTTAAAATAATTTCCTAGTTTTTCTCCTTGTAAAAGTGGGGGTATTTGTCCATTATAATTGCCCCAAAAATAAAAGTGATTCAGAACAAACGTGAAACTATAAATAAGTATTGTATATCTGTGTTATACATGGGCTACACAGATGTAAGTTGGGAAGTGATCACGCTCTGCTGCATAGAATGATATGTGAAGTTGATTGGTGGTTGCGTAAGGCTGCAGTTACAGTGGAAGCGTGTTCGCCCGAACTGTAAGTCGCGCATACTCGATCGCATTCGGTTGACTGACTCAAGCGTGTAGTACACATGTGAGGTTGCAGTAGAAGCCTATCAATCGCGCGAAGTTGCCAGAACCAAACACCACATATCTACTCGCTCGATAATGGCCGAATACGCCCGAAGTGTACTTCGGGCGAACACGCTTGCACTCTAACCGTAGCCTAATGCGGTAGAAAGGCCGACTCTACACGGTAAGCGATGCGACTCGAGGCACCTTCTAGGGACGCTGAAATGAACCTGGCTTTTGTTTAATTATTTTTGGGGGCAAAATTTTAGAAATTGCATCCTTGCTTAGGTTTCCTAGAGCTGACACTGGGGCTGTTTAAGCTTCTATAGCTACTAGCGCCTTTTAATAAAATAAATATAGTTTATTTTAATTGCTATTGTTGTTTTAACATTTTTCTAGTGCAAAATAGATCTTTTATATTAATGATTATGAAACTCAGATTTATGATACAAAGTGGGGGGCAAAGGGGGGTAGATAGGGCAGTGCAGACGTATTTCAGAAGCTACATCACAACACTTGTTTTCCTTTTTTTTAATGTTCTTATCCAACAAACATTGAAAATCTAGCCTATAATTGTCACACCAATGACTTGATTTTTTTTCCGTAACAAAATCTACTTTTTTTTATATTAAATATCACTTGGACCAAAATTTCTTTTTAGAAAGTTAAACTTTTATATTATAAATAATTTTTAAATTTTATAAAATATCTACTCGTCCACTACCGTTTTCTTAAGGTACAAATATTAATACTGATACTTATTTTTTTTTTTTTGTTAATTAATATAATTTTTTTTTTATATAGATTTTCGAAAAAACTGACTTTAACATTGGCATGACGATAAGAGATATGTACGATAATCAAGTAAATGTTAAAACCATCTATACAGAAATGTATTTAGACAATTTTTAACCAAAAAAAAAAAAAATGTAGGTATGGTAAATGTTAAACATGACAACCAAAACAGAGTCCATAGTGTCAATACAAACCCCTGTACTTGGCAGACATATTTTGTTTTCGTTCTCAGTCCTCAACTTAGCTGTAACTACAATTACAAAACTTGTAGAGCCACCTGTTGATGAAAAATTGACCTACTGAACTGTCAAAAACAATATATTTCAAGTTTTTTTGATACGGTGCCGTATTTTAGTAGCGGTAAAACTTACGCAAAACTTGTAGAGCCATCTGTTGATGAAAAATTTACCTACTGAACTGTCAAAAACTATATATTGCAAGTTTTTTTGATATGGTGCCGTATTTTAGTAGCGGTGAAACTTACTCAAAACTTGTAGAGCCATCTGTTGATGAAAAATTGAGCTACTGAACTGTCAAGAACAACCACCACGCTTCCAACACCTGCATGAAAACGATGCATAAGAGTTTTAATAGAAATCCCTATAGGCAGGTTGACATATTTTTACTTTTACGCCAGTAAAAAGTTTCTTATTTGGACGCTAGATATCATAGATAATTTTAACATGAGTTTAATCTGTAGCCAAAGCTACGTGGATGAATAACAACGAAAACAAAATTATTTACAGGTTTATTAATCTAAACTGAAGATTATTTTGAAGGGATCGAAGTCATAGTGGTAATTTTTATACATTTAATACTACCACCTGGTTGCGTTAAAGTCTTAAAACCAGTTGTAAGCTAAAACTCATTAAAACACATTGCGTTACTAGGCAATTTTGTGTTTTACATTTAATTTTAATATAAATCTAGTTTTAATGGTTTTATATACGGAACAAGAATAAGGAATAGGAAATAAGAATAGTAAACAAGATGTTAAAACATGGCTGCGCTGTATATCGGTTTATGTAGGAATGAAATTTAACTTAAACACAAGAAAAGTTGGTAACATTCAACATTTTATTCCTATTCCAATAAGAGACGAGAAACATGCGTACAACGGTCAAGATGTCGGCCGTAATAAAATTTGTTCAACAGATGTTTTTCAGCTGTGATCAGAAGGTTGGAAACAACAATATAATGTGTGAAACACAAGCAAATAAATTTACAGATCTTCTGAATCCATTTTACTGAACAAAAAATTTTTTTAAAGGTTATATTAAACATAACAACCTGTCAAGCGACAACCGTTAAACACAGGCCAGTACGCAGGCGCAGCGACGAAATGTTATGTCCGATGTAAACGGTTTCATATTTTTTCTTGTGTACTATTCTTATTTCCCATTCCATATTCTTGTTCCGTATATAAACCAACTATAAGACTTTTAGGCAACCGGACATAAGAGAAGAGATTTGCTCCATTTAACAGATTTGTATTTCTAGTTTCTGCTACCACATGTAGTTCTTTTTTTTAAGTGTGATTTACACCACTTTGGCATTGATCCACTTAATTGTGATTAATACCAAGATCTATTTTCTGTTTTTTAATTAATAGAATTAACATTAGCATTTCTGAAAGCCAATTAAATGTGTTAAAAATTGTCTAAATACAGCTCTGCGTTAATTCCACCTACAATTAGAGAAACAAAGTTGTGCTTTTTTTACATTTATCCACACCCATACATTGAAACCAACCACAATTTAAAAATAGAGAACTTTTAGCGACATTTTTATGTCATATTTGTTTATTATGGCACTCATTGTTAATATATATAACCATTGTTTTTTTTTTTTTAATTTTCACAATTTCGGATAATTCTACCCTGAAAATATTCCCAAAAAACAATATAAGACACAAAATGGAATTAATATTTTAAATATTTAAATAAAATTTATGTTAAAAATAATAAGAAATAATTTATATGATTTTTAAAAGTTTTAATTATATTGGTGCGTCTAAATAGTTCTGAAAAATACAGTAGGAAGACATACATTTCCTTTGGAACTTGGGTTGGACGGCTGTATAACACTGTACAGTGTCCGGTTGCCTTTGATAAACACCGTAATTGTTCAAAACAGTACTTTCAAGCAAACGCGTATTTTTTTTTATGATATACAGTGGTACCTTGACTTACGAGGTTAATTCGTTCCGTGACGGAGCTCGTAACTCAAATTACTCGTATGTCAAATCAATTTTCCCTATTGGAATGAATTCGGCAAGTGTCATTAAATAGCGTCGTCGAACATCCAGTTGTAACGGTGTTTCTTTTCAATAAAGTCTGAAACATTCTCCCACATTCCCAACGTTTCGTTCATCTCACTTGTAGAGATAACCTCCTCCGCTTGTAATTCAAATTTTAGCTCTCAACTCAAAACAAAACATCGGCTGAGAGACGGCTCGTATCTCGAAAAACTCTTTAGTTGGGACACTCGTAAGTCAAGATACCACTGTACACTTCTTTGTTATTTTTAAAATAAATTGGCGTATCTTAAGTTCATGCAACGTCGGGCTGTTAGGCTAATCAGCGGGAGAAATGAAGGTCAGTACATTGCTTTCAAGCCACTGTTGCGTAGTCGTAATTGTTTGTTTTTGAGGATATCTACTTCTTTGTTATTTTTTAAAATAAATTGACGTATCTATAGAATTCCATGCAACGTCGGACTGCTAGGCTAATCAGCGTGAAAAATGAAGGTCAGTACATTGCTTTCAAGCCACTGTTGCGTAGTCTTCCCCTTATGGATTGGCGCTGAATCTTGCTGTAAGCTCTAGAAGAGGGATTTGTTCAATTCTTTAGCTATCAACTCAGTTTCCTAGTACCCTTTTTTACCCCTTTCTCGTAAAAATGAAGTTTATTGGTACCCTCATACCTCCCCCCATTAAATCATAACTGAAGCAGGATAACAGTAGACATTTACGTTTATTCAATCCACAAGATTGCTCAGATTGATCTGGTGACGTCACAAGATTAGTCGGATTGCTCAGATTTTGTTAACATTTTCGATGTTAAGTAGTGACGCCTGGTGAAGTGGCGCTAAATGCAATTGTCAAATTTCTGTCTTTGATTACAACTGCTAACGCGTTTTGTTTTATGATTATGAGTTTATTATCAATAATGGATTGCAATTCGGCACATATTTCGTTTATTTTGTTAAGATATGTTTTCAACGCATTCCAATTGGCTGTAAGATTCAATTAACCCGCGCTAATCCCCACCACCAGTAATCCATTAATCCCAGCAATCCTGCCAGATCATCGGATTGCTTGGAAACGCTTGGAGTGCTCTGGCGTATCAATCGGATTGACTAAAAATAAGCTAATATGTACACTCCTGACTGACATTACGAACGGATAGGGAGCACTTGGATTGCTCGGATTGATCTGACTGACTAAACGTAATCGCCTAGTGTTGATCGAAGATGACTGGACATCGTGTAGTGTTATATAGACGTCCAAACCACTATCAAAGGAAATTTGTCTTCTTACTGTATTTTTAAAACTATTTAGACGCGCCAATATAATAAAAACAACTTTTTTTAAAAATCATCAAATATTTTTTTGTGCCATTACTTCCACAGGGTCCAAAAGTGTCACTACAAAATTTGGTTCAAATAATAAGCAGTTTTCTTATTTCTGATGCCGTTATTTATGTAACGAAACCAATAAAATAGAGTGTTATTACCGCTTATGCAACATAAAGATGAGTTTTAAAAATAATTTATCGTCTATTAATAAGAATTTGACAAAGTGTAGATTGTAAAAATCAAATTTGCCGCCAGTATTCTAGCATTTCACCATACTGTGACGTATACTGCGGTATAAAATATAGTGCCGCTAGAATGATAGAGTAAAACTAAGTTATTTGCATGGAAAAAGTGTGGAAAGGAAGAATGAATGAGAGATATAGAAATTTTCTAAGCTATATGGTATTTTTTTAATAAACCACAAGTCCATTTTAAGCTTTGCGCTTGCGTATTACAAAATAGTACTACACAGTATACTTCTATCTCTTTTTATCTCCCTTTCCATGTTTTTACTGCTGGCGTTGGTATACAAATAAAGAACCCAGTACTTTATCATCTTAAGGCCATAATTTTATACGACAAACGTAAAATAAATTTTTGTGTATTAAATTTTTTTTTGGGAATATATTCATAGTAGAACCCCCTAAATTTCACAATAATTTCTTTGGTACATACAATTTAATTACCTACCAATTTTTTAAAAACAAAATAACTAAAACAACTAGATTTTTGCACTAAAAATAACATTTTTTCTTTTCCAAAATAAATAACAAAAAAAATCACATGAGTCAAAAGTGCCACAGTAGTAGAAAAAAATTTCTTTTATAAATTATTTTTTTCCAAATACTGATTCTTAACAATTTTACAACATCTACTGAGATTTTTTTTTTTTAATTTTTCTACGATAGAATTTAATTCATTATAATCAAGTTGGCACGTATATATATTATTTACAATTATATATAATGAATGTTATTACGGATAGTGACGTCATATCTTTTTTAACTGGAATATAAAATTATTTTGATAAATTTATGACAATTTTTATATAAAACTGCATCTTAGTCTATTTCAATAATTCTGTTTTTAAACAAAATCAATTAAAACAGTTTTTAAATAATTCATAATACAGTTGTTTTCCAATTTTATTTTAGAATTCTTTATTAAACAGGCATTTTAGATACTTAGGGTCTCTTTACTTACTCTCTTATACACCCAACTCTTTAAATAAGACGAACGCTTTGTTCAGATTGTGCAGTTATTCTAACTTTTTTTTTGTAAACAAATGAATTATGTGTGATTACATCAAGTCTGTCTCCTGCTACTTGTTTTGTACGATAATATATAAATGGCGCATGAAAGTTTTGCGATGTTTTTAAGTAATATATAAGAAATTTTATTTGATGAGGAAGACAATTCAGAAAAATTTTCCAAACCAGAAAATATTTAAAAAAAGTGTTTGAATATACAGAGAGTACTGTTCCAAACATGACTACAAATCAATTTAAACTACCGCTTGTATCCAGAAAATTTTAAGTCTTTTTGAGTGTATTTACATGTTCCATCATGAGGTTCATGTCTATACTACTTATTTTGCAAATGCTGTAGGCATAAACAATGATATGATTGTTTTCACTCATATTGTTTTGTAGAAATAATAACTTTATATTTTTACCGCAAAAAAAGACCATTGCACGGACTGCCCCACGATCTGAACTTGTGCCGATTGTGCAACACAAACTGCACTGCACAGTATATGTCGAACGATCTTCATGCAGCACAAAGCACACAGAAACGAACGCTTCTTGTGTAAATTATGTAGAATGTGTAGATTATTAGCTTATGCCGAATATGTTTTAAATTATAAATTCTTTCTTTTTGGAAACCACCAAAATAATTCGTGTTAAAATTACGGTTCTTTAAATTTTATTTTAATACGATTTTTGTTAAATTTAATTTTGTTTCATTTTCTCGGCCCCTGTTGTGGGTCGCCATAAATCAAAATTGTGTAAAAAAGTGCTTTTAAAATAGAATTGGATGTACTGAGATGCGTCTATACTTGGCCCCTATTTTTAGATTATGAGCAATTCATTTTTGTATTGTTAGATGCCTACTTAACACAATTTTTTGAAACAATTACGTATTATATGCTATTCCAAATGTTTAAGCGGAACTTAATGGAATTTTCATGTTTATAAGTTATCATAAGCTCTTCTTTTAAGGTTTGAAGTGGGCTTTTGCCAATCAAAATGATCAAAAGCCTCACTTAAACAGTAAAAGTTACTAAAATTGAAAATCTAGTTCTGCTTAAACCAAAGAAATAGTCTTTAGAGCGTATTAAAGAATATATTTTGATTTTAAGAAATTCTAAATAATAAAAAAGTTAAAATTAAAAAATGGGGTCTTTTTTACATAAATATATTTTACGATAGCAGTGCAATTTTGCCAAAAAAGTTGGCTAATGCGCTTTATAAAGAATCACCGTTTTGCTGTATTATTTAAATCGATTATTTCTTAAAAAGCCAATACGCATTTCATTATATGTAAAATTGCATGCGCATTACACTAATTCGTCTATTGGTTATGCATGAATTTTACAGATGAATTCGTATTGACTTCACACTGATGCATTACACCCTGATTTAATAAAGGTTTCGAACACCTGGAGGCTATAAGAGCAGAGAAGATAAGCTCTCTGTAGATCTCCAGAACAATAAAAGTCACGTGGTCAGCGTAATGCTTCGATCAGTCCTATTAATATTACATAGGCCTGCATATATATTTTTTCTGTTCTTACAGATTTAAAAGATGATTTAAGTTGAATCCAAATTAAAAAACGTTTTCCCTATCACGAGATTTTTCACATTTGTTTTTCTAAACTTCCCCACTTAAAACAATCACGTGATCACTGGCAGCAGTACCAACATAAGGGTTCAGAAACTGTCACATGAAATATGTCTACAAAAAAAATCCTTTGAAGGATTAAACGAGTCTATGTGCTATATGAGATCATTAATTCCTGAGTAATATTTAACAGAAACATTTAGGGGAAGCCGAGGCATAACAGGCTCCCGGGGTATAACGGGATCCCTTCTTTTTGGCTGTTAAAGCATGCCATGTGCATTCTAATCACGTTCAATACTTCGCTAGTGTCTTTCGAGAGTGGTTGTATGACTGAGAACTAGCGTTTACATTTTGTAAATTTGTAAAACGTGTTTTTTACTGTGTTGATATATTTTTCACACATATCCAGACATTGATTGCTCCAGTGCAGAGCATGTGGCAAGTGGGCACATTGTTCTTGCGCTGGAGAAGATGATAACGATGAGGAATGCACTCACGTGTGTTCATTCTGCGCCAGATTTTAGCTGATTGCCCATTATACCCCGCCCGTGCTCATTCTGCCCTGACACCGGGGCAAAATGAGCACAAGGAAGCTTTTTTTATATCGTCATAACTTTTATTTTTGTATTTTTTTACTGTCTGTAATAATTAAACATTAAATCATCTTACGAATAAAAGTATTTCGAAATTTTTTACGATATTCCTTAAGATTTTATTAAAGATAATCCTTAAGGTGCCCATTATGCCCCGGCTTCCCATAGTTATCAAACTTATCTCCAAGGACATATACACATAGG
Organism: Liopterus haemorrhoidalis; assembly: GCA_963971575.1. NCBI lineage: Eukaryota > Metazoa > Arthropoda > Insecta > Coleoptera > Dytiscidae > Liopterus > Liopterus haemorrhoidalis. The sequence goes on from OZ020619.1 coordinate 44,675,378, forward strand.
CGTATACTTGATTTTTATAACCTTATACCACTTAATAATTAAAAGAACACTGTTTTCTCTACACGCCAATGAGTTCACAAATATAAAGTTTAGAACGGATTATCGTTGTTCCTCGGGTGAATTCGGGTCAACGAAGTAATCTGATTCTTTGTAAAGTTGGAACTTTTAGCTGTGATTTGGAATATAGTATTTTTAAACTCATTGTTTACTGTTATATAACGCTCAAGAATGAATGATCTCACTTTATATAATAACGCAATATTGGATTTTATAGCATCCACAAATATTGAATTGTAAAAGTTTTATACGTAATAGGTAAGGCAAGGAAAATTTATGCAAACCCATTAAAATATAAATCTTATCACTATTTTTGGGAGCGGTTTGTATGGACTACACTAACCGCTTACAAAGATAATGGTAAAATGTATATTTTAATGATTTTGCAACAGTTGTCTGTGCCTTATGGTTGATTTATATACGGAACAAGAATAAGGAATAGGAAATAAGAATAGTACACAAGATGTTAAAACATGGCTGCGCTGTATATCGGTTTATGTAGGAATGAAATTTAACTTAAACATAAGAATAGTTGGTAACATTCAACATTTTATTCTTATTCCACGAATAAGATACGATAAGCCTGCGCACAGCAATCAAAATGTCTGCCGTAATAAAGTTTGTTTAACAGATGTTTTCCAGTTGTGATCAGAGGGTTGTAAACAACAATAAAATGTTATTTTTAAAAACCAACAATAATAATTTTTAAGGTTATATGAATCAGAACGTCAAGTGACAAACTTTAAACACAGGCCAACGCAAGTACGCAGGCGCAGCGACGAAATGTTATGTCCTATATAAACGGTTTAATAATTTTTATTCTTGTGTACTATTCTTATTTTCTATTCCTTATTCTTGTTCCTTATATAAACCAACCATTAGTGATAAAACAATTAAATCAGCGTGTTGGCCGGTCACTATGGTGTAGTTGTCAGTATTTTTCTCTGCTAACCATGGGGTCTCGGGTTCGAATCCCGGTGATGACGTGAGTGTTTGTATTTCTCATAAAATTACTAATGTATCCAAAATAAAAATAAAGATTTACTGGTTAATAACCATGAGTAGCTAAGACCAAATATTTTTAAAAAAACAGCGTATTTGTTTTAGGAATTAACTAAGTAAAAAAAAAAAAAAACAACAAAACTGTAGCAGGCCTGTGTAATATATATTTTCTAAGTTAAAAAATTGAAATTTGACTTTGTTTTTTTATTTTAAACAGTTCTGTATTAAAAATTATCACATATTTCTCAAAATTTTAAATTTTATATTCCTTTTTTTCGTCACCAATCCGTATAATGAAATTGTTTAACCCTGGAACGAGATATGCAAAGCATTATAGAGGTTATAGTTTTATAACTGCACCTCTTTAACGCTTCAAACTTGAGAATTTGTAAAATAAATCACAGAAATCACTTGGAATGTCCTTCAAGGGGGGCGGGGGGACAGGGGGGGGGAGACAAAATGAGTTTTATGACACGGGTATACCCGATTGTTCTTGGATAATCTGTTGTTAACAATTTTTTTATTACTAAGCTAATCTTACAGTGTTTGTACCTTTGATATATAAATTTTAAATAAACAAGTTTTGAGTATACTTATTTGAGATTTTGTACGATTTTTGTACTTGTTTCACAAAAAAAAAATAGGCACATAAAACCACATGACCAAAATGGTAAAAATATTTTTTAAATATATAAATTGTAAATAATTTTGTATTTCATAGTGTTTTTTTAAGATTCGTTCATAACTGTTGCTCTTGTCTTGTACTTTGGTACTTTTTGTTCTTCGATACCCGTTGTACTTAGGCGCCTCTAGTACTTATCCTACTTTGATTATTTTGTACTTAAATGCTCTTAGCAGTTGGATGTTCTTTCAACATATGAAGTATTTAAATGCACCTATATTTAGATAATCATAGTACTTAGGTCTCTTGTACTTGGGTATCATTCAGTAAATTTTAAACTCCCTTGTACTTAAGTGGATTTATACTTACGTATATCTACACTTAAGCGAACTTTTACTTGGATGGACTCATACTTAGATATCCTGTACTTAGGTGCGCTCATACCTAAATGTGTTTTGTACTTAGGTGCCTCGTTTTTAGGTGCAACCATACCTAGGTGTTTCGTACTTAGGTACATTCATACTTAGGTGTCTCGTACTTAGGTGCACCCATACTCAGATGTCTCGTACTTAGGTACACCCAAACTTAGGTGTCTCGTACTTAGGTGCACTCATACTTAGGTGTCTCAGACTTAGATGCACCCATAGTTAGGTACCTCGTACTTAGGTGCAACCAAACTTAGGTGTCTCGTACTTAAGTGCACTCATACTTAGGTGTCTCAGACTTAGATGCACCCATACATAGGTACCTCGTACTTAGGTGCAATCATACTTAGGTGTTTCGTACTTAGATGCACCCATACTTAGGTGCCTCGTACTTAGGTGCACCCATACTTAGGTGTCTCAGACTTAGATGCACCCATACTTAAGAACCTCGTACTTAGGTGCACCCATACTTAGCTGCCTCGTACTTAGGTGCACCCATACTTAGGTGTCTCAGACTTAGATGCACCCATACTTAGGTACCTCGTACTTAGGTGCAACCATACTTAGGTGTCTCGTACTTAGGTGCAACCAAACTTAGGTGTCTCGTACTTAAGTGCACCCATACTTAGGTGTCTCGTACTTAGGTGCAACCAAACTTAGGTGTCTCGTACTTAAGTGCACCCATACTTAGGTGTCTCGTACTTAGGTGCACCCATACTTAGGTGTCTCGTACTTAGATGCACCCATACTTAGGTGTCTCGTACTTTAGGTGTACCCATACTTAGGTGTACCCATACTTAGGTGCCTCGTACTTAGGTGCAACCATACTTAAGTGTCTCGTACTTAGGTGCACCCATTCTTAGGTTTCTAGTACTTAGGTGTCTCGTACTTAAGTGCACCCATACTTAGATGTCTCGTACTTAAGTGCACCCATACTTAGATGTCTCGTACTTAGGTGCCCATACTTAGGTGCCCATACTTAGGTGCAGCAGTACTTAGGCGCCCTCTTACGTGTTCTTTATACTTACAGCTGTTGTGATAGTATCCTTGAGAACTTTATGAACGAAACTTGGCACTATTAAGACAAAATATTAGGTCATTTCTCTCTTAAAATCGAATTAATATGTATTTTTTTTTCTTGTAAAATTATTAACAACAGATTCTCCATTTTCGTTCGCAAATGTATATAATTTTATAGAAAATATGCAATGAACATTTGCCATAAAATCACTATATGATATGGTCATTTGAAACATTTGTTTTTTTGAGTAGATATGTCCTATGAAAATGATTTCCCTACTTCGAACACCTTATTTGTTAAGTTCCACTGAAACATTGAGTTCATTTTGAAAATATATAAATATAAACTATGCGCTTCTTTGTTGTATATACTAATTTGTCAATATTTTGTACTTTTGCGGTTTAATGGAGTTCATGACACCTGAATATTTTCTTTTACCTACATCTAAAACACTAAATCTAAATAATTTGTTACTTATAGTAACTTAGTCACTTTAAATTTTTGAAAAATATCTCAACACACAAACTCAAAAAATTATTACAGACGTAATGATGTTACGTACGTTGAAAAATAAACATTTCTTATTTCAAAAAAGACTTATTCAGCAGCAAACTAGACTTAAGATGGTGATTCTATAACGTTAATGTTAACTCTATAATAAAAAGCGTTCGGCTGATTGAAAGGCATTTGAATTTTGCGCGTTGGCGTGTTATTTATTTTCATCTCACAACGATTGTACTCTTACATGACGCATTTGACCATACACGCATGGATATTGTATGACATTGACGTTTGAATATTTAGTTTTAATCCGTTTATAGTATATTTATTATTACAAATGGCTTTTTTATTGCGACCTTTGTACATATTTTATTGGTAATCAAAAATAGCCACATAATCAATAGCAAATGTATGTGATTTTAGGTTGGTGATGGCTTTGACAGATCTGCACAATTTATTATTAAAGCATATTTTCAATAGGGGATACGTAATTAACAAAGAATTTGGGATTCCTCATTAATTCGATTTTGTAAATTTCCCCATGTGCAGTACCAACTTTTAAAAATAAACTAATGAGCGGGAAATTTAAACGCCTATCAATTATTTTTGAACGCTCTGTATATCTTATTTAATTTGTTATTATGGCAACAAGAATCCAGTTTTTAGAGTTGCAAGAATCACACCTTTAGAAAAAATTTAATGCCATTCGTAAATTCTAGTGTGGAATTAAATTAATAAATTATTTAAATCAATTCACATTATGTCAATGCGCATTATAAATACTATTAAAGATGGTTTAAAAAGTTTTTGACACATTAAAAAAAGACACGAAAACTAATATTTTTATGCCTTTTTTAAATTAATTCGCATGATGCCAATGCGCATTACAAAAATTATAAACAATTGTTACAAATGTTTTAGACACATTTTTAATGACAAAAAAAAAGACATGAAAAAATTGTTTTTGCTAAATTAAATTTAAAATAATGCACATTATGCCAATGCACATTATAAATAGTAACAATTGTTACAATTTAGGTTTTTTAAACATATTTTTAACATAAAAAAGGCAAAAATTATTATATTGTATTAATTCGCATAATGACAATGCGCATAAACCACTATAAACATTGTTTTAATTTTATTTTATATAAAAAAATGTAAAAAGAGATCATCAAAATGTTTAAAAAATATTGTTTTTATAAATTCGCATTATGTAAATGCGCATTAATCATAAAAAAATTGTTTTAATTTAGTCTTATAAAAATGTAGACCAAAAATTGCGTAGAATGTTATATTAATTCGCATTAGGAGCATGCGAATTTAGCACTTTTAAAATTTAATTCGCATTATGCAAATACACATTAAGCACTTCCAACTTAGTAATCTAAGCAAATTTGTATTGAAAATGATGTTTTAAATTTTTTAGTTCGCATAACGCAAATGCGCATTTTGCGAATGTGCATTATGTGAATTTACATAATACGAATTCACATTTTATCGCTTGTATTTTTGGTATTACGCATCAGCATTTAGTGAATATTTGTTTTCATATATTGTTGAATGCGCATTGTACTAATGCGATTCTTTTTTTGAGTTTGTGTTTTGAATTATTCTTCTTTTTGTTTAGTGCCTTCATGTGTGTAATTCGATTCAGTATGGTTATGAGGTGATCTCGGTAGGCCTAGTGAAATTACCTAAAACCCCCAAGTATTTTCAAGAATGTCCCTCAAGAAAAATGTTCTCATTTTGGCATACCCAATAGGGTGTGAATTATTAGATAAAAAAAATTCTTGCCTTGATAATTGGCAAAACCCAAGAATATCCAGCAAAATTTCCCCGAAGTATTAGGTTTCAAAAATGTACAATTGGTAAAAAACCAAACCAAGAAAATTTGGATCAAACAGAATTGGTTTTCTTCTTCCTAAAACCTTGATTGCTTCAAAAATACTGTTATGGTTTAGCTGAAAAACTTACAAATAATGAGATCTTTCGTTTTTGGAGATCTATAAATTGTGGAAATCAAGCAAAGCAAATCAAGATTTTCAACAATTTTCAACCATGAGAAAATAAATTTGAAAAAAATTTAGCAAATTGCCTGTTTTTAAAATGGTAGATTGTCCAGCAACTCTTGAAGGAACCAGAAAAATTCTAGAGAACTAATCAATTTTTTTCCCAGCTAATTAAAAAAGAGATGTTTAGATAGGTTCTAACAGAATTTTTCCCACCAATCAAATTTGGTCTAGTAATAAGCTGTACAATTGGCTACCTTGTCGAAATTTTAATGAGTACAGGATGGAATAATGTACTAAAATTTTGAAAAGCATTGCTAGATTATTTGGTTCACCAAATAACAGTATCATAGAAGTACCAAAATGTTGCTAATTCAATCCAAATTATTTCTTCAAGAAACTGTACAAGAAAAATGTTTAGAACCATCAGTTTTCCTATACATTATTTCACCAAATTTTAAAATAGGAATAAAGAAGAGGAAGATATGGAAGTAGTACAAAAATGTTGCTAGCCAGTTCAAAATCATTTGTCTATGGAACTGTACTAGAAATATTTTTGGAACGGCATTTTACTAAGTGTTAGATTGGTTTAGCCAACCTGCCATGAAGAATAGTCAACTACGACAGTTCCGTGGCAGGGTTGAGGCAAGCAGGGTTTTTAGTCGGTAGGCCACTTTGTGGAGAGTCCGACACTACCTGAATATGGTGTCTATAAAAGATTTCCCCTGGATAAAAAAAAAAAAAAAAAAAGATTGGTTCACCAAATTTTAAAAGAGGAATAACTAAGAGGAATAAAGAAGAGGAATCTTTGGAAGAAGCACCAGAATTTTTACCCAGCAGATCCAATATATTTATCCATGAAATTGTAGGAGGAAAATGGAAACAACATTCTGCTGTACTGTCAGATTGGTCGATCTTATTTTAAAAAAGAAAATTGTAGAAGTTGTGCCAGAATTTTGCCAACCATGTCCAATATATTTATCCATGAAACTTTAAAAGGAAAATGGAAACAGCATCTTGGTGCATTGTCAGATAGACTCATCAAATTTTAGAAGAGACTTGGAAAGGAAAAGTAAGGGAGTTTTACCAGAATTTTGTTAAACAGATCAAATTTCTAAACTTTACAAGGATTTTTTTTGATAACTGATTTCAGAATGATTCACCAAATTTTAGGAATAAAGAAAAGGAAACTAGTGGTTATATCAGAATTTTACCAACTAGATCCAACATATTTATCCATGAAAGAAAATGGAAACAGCATTTGCCACATAGATTGATTTATTTTAAAATAGTTATAAAGAAGTGAAAACTGTAGAAATTACTGATTTTACAGCTGAGTTTTACCAACCAAATTCCAATTATTCCATGACACTATATGTTTTTGAAACCATTTTGCTAAGTTAGATTGGTTTTTTGCCAACCTGATTCAAATAATTCTATGAAACCCTACGAGATTTTTTTGAGGTGCTGTTGTTAGATTGATAGGTAAGGAAGTTGTATCAGAATTTTGCCAACCAGATCCAAATTATTCCATGAAATTGTACATTTTTGAAACCATTCGCCGGGCATTGTGAGATTGGTTAATTAAATTTAAGGATTGAATAAAGGAAGCTATAGGAGTTGTACCAGAATTTTGCCAACCAGATTCAAATAATTCCATGAAACTGTTAAAGATGTTGCAGCATTTTGCCAACCAGAATTCCCCAAGACAAGTGTGTGCGTATTAATTGTTCGAGTCCATTGTTTTTAAGCGACATTCAACTGTGAGGGGATGTTATATAGTAAGTTCCTATCTAGGTCGTCTCTAGCGGATATCCATCGGCTGAGCAATGTTCATTGCAAGTGAGGTGGGGGCTGTTGGCTTAATACGTTCTTGATCGCTGTAGTTTTAAGCAGTCTTTTTAGCATACCGCTCGAACCACGATGTTGTAAACTTTTATGTGTTGTCAATGAGTTTTTCGTTCTATATCGTCTATGGCAAAACTCACAAACGTATAGGGTATCCGACTGCTCGTGCTTGTCTTGGAAATGTCTCTTTAACGAGTAGTAACATGAAAATGTTCTTCTGCAGTAGGGACATTCTTGCGGTTCGTTTATTCCACCAGAAGTTGGAGGCGGCATTCTATATTGTATGCCTGGAACATCCACACAACTTTTTCTTGCTAACCATCATACGTTACGTTTACGATCATTACGTTTAATTTGCCCAACTCAACCACACATCCAACAATCATGACCAATGAAAAATATCATCCCCCAATCGGTTTACACAATTACAAACAGCTGGAGAAGTCCAACTAGAAATAGCTATATGTTCCAATGTACTATGATGTTAACACCTTCAACCACAAGGTCTAAATCTGATTTACGTCATTACATTTTGGTTCAATATTAAAGTTACCTAAATCCGTGGACACAATTTTACGTCAACAATTCGTCCTTTTTCTTTATTTAAATCTTCAGCAATTGTTTTTAAAGTAAAGAAGGAAAAGAAAGTACCGATTGAGTTCCAATATTTCAATAGCCTTGATCTCCAGACATACTTCCAATCATATATCCAATCAGCATCATGTTCTCCATGAAGGAAAAAATGGGCGTGAATGATTAATGCCAAAAATTGGCGATCTACTGGCAGAGTGGTTAATGAGTGAATAGCAAATCTACTGATTAACAATATTAGCAATGTTAAAATTGGCCAAAACTTTCGAACAAAAAAAAAAAAAAAAAGAAAAAAGAAAAGACAACCACTGGAATTGGTTGATGATGAATGTGGCTTAGAAAATTTTGTGTTTTGGTTCGTAAGTTTTGTCCATGGCAAGTGCTGATGCTCTACTATATACTACAGACCACCGATTACAAAAGCCACCTTCCAGAACTGATGTACATATATCGTAAGGACGTTATTGTAACAGTATATAGACAAAACACTCGACATGCGAATTGTAATTAAAAAACAGCAACAGCAAACAAAGCAGAACTGAAGAATAAGAAGCGGAAAAAAATAACAAAAACCAAAACGATCGAATTAAAATAAAGATAGATGTAAAAATAGAAGAGTAAGATAGGTTAAAATAGATGATGGATTTTAATAATCGTTTTTTTTTTTTTTTTGTTGGACGGTTCTTTTTAATGTACCTGTGTGGTGGCGTAATTGGGAAGAACGATAAGTAAATAAATCCTAAAAGAATTTTATGTCGATATCTCCTGGACGCGACTTGTGGTATGTATAGATGTGTGTCATTAGTGAATTTCTAGAGCAGTACACTCGTTCGCAGATGACACATCGATATTCTTCCTGTCTCTCGGCGTGTTTGTCAGCAATGTGTCGCTTCAGGGATGCTTTAGAGCATAATACTTTCCCACACAGTTGACACGTGAATACTTTCTTGAGAGAGCCCCCTGCAACACAGCAAAAACACTGCTCGCCAACTTTCTGAGACGACCACGTTGCCACCAGTAGATTTACCTATTCACTCACTTATCAACTCGCGATTTAAACCCCCATGAAATTAATAAATAAACCCTGAACACTCCCGGACAGGCTTTTTCAAAATATTGCCCAGTTACTGGTATGGGAAAGTATCTCTGAACAACCCAGAAGTAGAATATTTTAGAAAGAATTTTGCTCCTTTTACCTTCTTTCTGCTTACCATTCTCCTTCGTTCTTGGGATTCTTCTGTGTACATAATACCTTCTAGAATATTCCAAGGGCCTCCCTTTTTGAAAAAGCCTGTATATTGCTGCTAAAAGGTTGAGGACATTTTCTTTGAAATCTTCTGGTGGCAACATCTGGTATTTTTTTTGTATTCTTTTTTTTTTGTTTGCAACCATCACAAAGGCATTTCATTATAAAAGTATATAAAGGCAAAAATATTGGAGGAAGGGCAATGGACTTTAAAGAAAAATAAATAAATAAAGCAAAGTAAAACACAAAGCTACATTACAAATGTATATTGTTTTGTTAAAAACATAAATAAAAAATAAGAAATACAACAAATACATAAAAAATATTATATTGCATTATCATTATCAACATTGACATATTTATCCATGCTCAATGCAAAAACTATTATTATTGTATTACAAAATGGGGCAAGACCAATTGCCTATTCTCACGCCAATAAGTTTAAAGGATAGCCAAACAACACCATAGACAATACAACAAAATCAAACTAAAAAAATTCCAATTCTTCCATTATTTTAATATACAGACTAAACAACTGCAAGGGTTAAAACAACTATAATCTCTGAATTGAAACAGATATCGAAATCTTGTTAAATCTGCAGTGTCGAATTCGTTTTACTTGACCATAAGTCTGTGGAGTCAGTTCCAACATATTTTTACCATCAGACGCAAGTGTAGATTTGTAACATTGTGTTAAAATTACTCTACGCTTGCCTCTGATGATAATAAACTATTGGAAATAACTCTAATGGCTCAGTTACACGATGCAAGTAACTTGCACCAGTAAGTACTTGCACCAGCCACTGGCATCGTGTAAACGTACATTCAGTACTGGTGCCAGTACTGGCACAAGTATCTCTTGCAAGTCAAGTGAATAGAAGCCGTTCCTATTTACTGGCACAAGTAGCCGTGCCAGTGGCTTAAAAATGGCCGCCATGAACAGCTGATGTATTTTCGCGGTTACAAAAACAAACTTTTTCACACCTTTTTTTAATAAATGTAGTTTTTGGCGCCGATTCATTTTTGTTTAGAAAGACGTACGCATAAAATACATATAATTAGGTTAAACATCGAAAATTGGCGCGTTAAAAAGACGGTTTTACGCATAAAAAATAATTGGAAGCATCTACATTTTGCAGTGTGTTTCGGGTTCTTTGCAAGGTTACTTAAATAAGATACTGGAATACGTGTAAACGACAAAACTACTTGTGGAAGTACTGGCACAAGTACTTGTGCCAGTACTTGCACAAGTTACTGGCATCGTGTAACCGGGCCATAATACTAATAGACCTAATATCTATCTGCATCTAACGCGGCAAAATTGTATTTTAATGTGTTTCTGACGTATTAACCGTTGCATTTGTTCTGTATATATAACATTTCTTTTTGAAAAATTTTAGAGGACCTCTCTCATCTAGTGCTACTTTTTTAACCCTTCGTGTTATTTTGATGGTGGCTTTGTTACTGTCTTAAAAATTTAGTTTTATGAAAAGCTATTAAAAAGTGCTCCAAAAGCTGTGTCCCATTCCAGGGCTTCTCAAACGAGGACAAGATTGTGGGCTAACAATTGATTTTCTATAGCAACAGAAAACTTTTAAGCCATATGAGTTAAAAAAACCAAGGTTGACTGAAACATTAATTTTAAAAATGATGAGCAAAAAATTTATCTTTAATGTTCGATTGATAAAGAACGATTTAAGTGTTCTCGAGTAATACCTAAATTGAGTCAAAAAAAATATGAAAATTTTAACTTAAATTACGGATAACTGGAGTTAAAAATTTAAATCGTTCTTTAGTAATCGATTATTAAAGACCATTTTGATTCACTGTAGTGTTAAAATTAAATCTTTTCTTTATTGCTAACCCCTGTTTTATAAAATAGATTTTATATAATTGAGAAAATAATTTCATCTCCAAGAAAGAACATGTGAAAACAATCTCTAATTTTCATCAATGGGTGAAAAATTTTGGTTCGAAATTATGAACCATTTCTTGAATCTTTTTATGAAATGAATTCATATAAGAAGGTAATAAGCCTGTAGTACACGATGCAATTTCTCTGTTTGAATATCGTACGATTTGTCGTATGATAATTATTGCATTGCGAATTTAGTTCAGAATTATCGGATGTAAAATTATTGTAGTATACCATCCAATATTTATCGCTTTGAATCTGTACCAATTGATGCGCACTACGTCTATTTTTGTAAGTTGACAGAATTCATTGTACTTAACTAGGGTGACCATTCGTCCCGCATTAAGATGTGTCCCGCATTTTAACATTTTGTCCCGCATTGGGATTTGGGAGGTGAGGACATTTTTTTTGCTCTTCACTTGGATTTTGGGAGATGAGGACCTTTTTTTTTGCTCTTCACTTGGATTTTGGGAGGTGAAGACCTTTTTTTGCTCTTCACTTGGATTTGGGAGGTGAAGACCTTTTTTTTGCTCTTCACTTGGATTTGGGAGGTGAGGACCTTTTTTTTGCTCTTCACTTGGATTTGAGAGGTGAAGACCTTTTTTTTGCTCTTCACTTGGATTTTGGGAGATGAGGACCTTTTTTTTTGCTCTTCACTTGGATTTTGGGAGGTGAAGACCTTTTTTTGCTCTTCACTTGGATTTGGGAGGTGAAGACCTTTTTTTTTGCTCTTCACTTGGATTTTGGGAGATGAGGACCTTTTTTTTTGCTCTTCACTTGGATTTGGAAGGTGAAGACCTTTTTTTTTGCTCTTCACTTGGATTTTGGGAGATGAGGACCTTTTTTTTTTGCTCTTCACTTGGATTTTGGGAGATGAGGACCTTTTTCTTTTGCTCTTCACTTGGATTTGGGAGATGAGGACCTTTTTTTTGCTTCGTCCCGCATTGCCTTCTTAAGAAAATGGTCACCCTATACTTAACCTAAAATGGACAGATAGTTTACCAATTTTTGAATACTGATAATATTAATCTTTGTCCCAAATCAATAAATCTCCTGGATTCGTAAAGCCGTGCCGTTTTATGTTCTAATTTATTACATTTGAAATTGCAGGGAATTATTATTTTATTTATTTTTTGTTATTATTTTTGTCTATAAAACTACGATTTTTCTTTATCAAAAAATATTATTGTTGTCATTATTATCGTTTAATAAATAGTTTAAAGAAAATAAAAACATTATAATAATAATGATTTCGTTGAATTTGTTTTATGCATAACACCCAACTTAAATAAATAAATGAGAAGTATAGAAACTGTAATCAAACAGTTTCTTGCAAGAAATGTTTAAAAAAAAAATCTACATAATCAAAAAAAAATTGTTTTAATTGATTTCCCCGGTACTTTTTTCCTGGATCGGAATGTTTAATGGTCACCTTAGATAAGTATGTTGGATAATAAGATTGTTGAATAAATCCAAACTTATATATAAATGTCCTAAGAATGTGAACAGCTAAATCCAATTTGTTTGAAACAAAATAACAAATATTGCTAAAGTTGATACTAAATAACCTCCAAATATATTTAACAGATGAACAGTTGTTCGCTACGGTCACATGAATATGCGTATCTTATACTGCGCCATTATTGGTTCATTCTGTCTAATATTTTAGGTCGAGACAATAAATATTGGTTGGTTTTCAATATCATACAAGATCTCGTACGAAAATCCTGTAGTACACAATACAATAATTTGTGTACTATAAATCACGAGATTCAAAACGAGAATTCGCATCGAGTACAACAGACATTAGAGCTAAAATATGGCTCAAAATTATTTTCTGGTCTATTTTTTACGCTATAAGTAGTTTTTTTTTTAATGGCAACCCCTCCAAATTCCAATAAGGCATGATAATTTTTGACAGCGATGATAGCTTCATAAGCCACTTTACTATTTAATAATATTCTCAGATTTTGTTTTACTTAACGCGGTTTTCACTATCCTTTAAATTTATTCGCGTTATAAAAAAATATAATAAAAAAAATCAGTCGCTCAGTCTATAATTCTTTTAATATATAGTCCATTCTTGTCTTTAAAGAGCAACACTCTTTCTTAAAAATAGTTTTAAAAATTTCAGTCTTTGTAACAACAAACTTTCTTTTAAAATTTTAAGTGCTCAGTTATACACCCAGTATATTTCAAAAAATAATTTATATACAAAATAAGATTATATATACAGGGGTTTCAAAAGAAATTGCCCATAGGAAAAATCTTTTTAAAAAATCAGAAAACGTTAAAATGGAGCTAATAGAAAATTAGCAATTATTGGGTATCTAGAAAGACCTGGGAAATAAATTTAAGAATTTAAGACGCGGTGTTCAATTTTGGAACGTATGTAGAGGGTACTTAATGTTATTTTTACATAGCTGTGAAAGTGAAATCATGGGAATAAATATGTTTTACAATATTTTGTGAACCTGTTTTACTATTTTATCAACAAGTAAATTAATACAAATGTTTATAAAGCCATATTTTTGAAAAACACGCCTCTAAAAAAAATTAAAAACTATATTACCGAACGCCAACACAAAGTACTTGTTTAATTTATGCTGTTTTATCAAAAAATGTCTTAAATAAAAGTTGTTAGTTATTGCTTTTAGAGTAATTTTTGATAAATATATTTTTTCGAAATATTTCTGTTGTGAAATATTCGCAAGAATCTTAAACCGACACGAGTAAACTCCCATTTCTAGTTAACCGATTTTTACCAAAAGTTGATCAACTTGTGCCATTGATGTCAAAAGCTTAAATATGAAGTTTCATAAAAATCCTTTTAACTGAATTTGCTCTGCACGTGTATACAGACAGACAGACAGACAGACAGACAGACAGACAGACAGACAGGCAGACAGACAGACAGACAGACAGACAGGCAGACTGACAGATCGACAGACATCATGCTAAAAATAGTCAAAACGTTATGTAGGGACCTCAATTCGTGGAAATCCATCGAAATCTCGAAATGTCAAAATCGGCATGATCACAATACCTCCCTTATATATGTTGGCGGTCGGTAAAAATGTCGGATAAATATGAAAAAAAAAAATTATTGTCGTATCAAAAATATTTTCAAATAAAAGTTGTTCGTTATTACTTGTATAGCAACTTTTCTTAATTAAATTATTTCGAAATATTTCTCGGTTGTGAAATATTCGTGAAACATATCAAAGTGTCATCAGTAAACTATCCATTCCGGCGGACGGATCGGTACCAAAAGTTGATCAAATTTAGACATTCATGTCCGAAGCTTAAATATGAAATTTCTTAAATATCCGTACAACCAAATTCGCTCTACACGTGTCCATAGGCTGACATCACGCTAAAAATAGTTGATTCGTGTGATTGAAAACCTAATTCATGCTTATCTGTCAAAATTTTCCTAAAAACCTCCCTAAAAATTATTTTAAAAATAATTTCTGCCGATTGCTGTGTGCAAAACGAATTTAACAATTTTCTGTATAGTTATGTGTAATTTCTTTTGCTCTCCCTGTACATTATAAATAATTTTATCAATATTATTAACTAATAACTGGGTTGAAATAATCTGAGCACAATTGTAAATACAATTTTGAAATTTTTGTATTTACATATATTTACTTAATTTAATATTAAATATATTTTTTTCTTATTAAAATTAATTATAAATATATTTTGTAATTTAATAAAGAAGTATTTTGTCCCTTTCACCGATTTATATTAAGGTTATAGGTTAAGGTAATTTAAGTAATTACTACATTTTTTTTATTACTTACTTAACGGATTACTTAAAATAAAATGTTACTTAAGTAGGAAAAAAATTGTTTGCCATATTTTGGTTGCACATTTTGATCAAAAACTCGCGAATATATTCAAAAAAATACAGTTATAAAAATGAAAGTCGTGCCGTGCCATTTTAATACGAGGAGCAAGAATAAAATTTGCTTTCCCCTAAAATCAAATCTATAACAAATAAACTAAGTCGTTTTCCGGCTCGAAGGACCACTCTTACATAAACACCGCTTCAATATTTACGTATTATATAACAAATTTAATTTTCCGTATAAGTCCACCAAAAACAACTCGTCATAGAAAACGCGTATGCTAGTTAGAATGAGATTTGGCCTTGGCGAAGCACCGCCCCTTTCTTTCAAAACATAACATTTACGATTCACTTTATCATTTCCAATATTTTTATTCAAAACTGAAATCTAAATAAGTACTTGATAATTATCCGTTCTGAAATCCAAGAAATTATTTAATAAGTGTTTGGTAACATTTAGCTCGTTTTTAAAGAAAAACTTGAATAATGAAATTTCAGTATTTATACGCTTAAAGTCACATTTAAATGGTTTAAATGAAATTTATAGCATACATATTTTGAAAAACATTTATTTTATTCAAAGAGAGAATCCTCAAAAATATCAATATATTCCGACCTACCAATTTTATGTCTGAAATAGAACATTTCGTTTTTCGTCGCATTCATAGATGCTAAATTATGTAAATGTATTAAAACTGTATAAAACATTTATCTTCACTATATGCAAACAATCGATGATAAAACTAATTAGGTTAGGTTTAGTTAGCAATAATTTTGGACAGAAAAAACTGAAACTTGATATTTATATAAACAAGTACTCATAAGGAATTTTTACCTGTTTTCAATGAGATTTATATATATTTTAAAAGTACTAACTTCATAAAGAGTTCCAAAATTTATATTCCGACATATCGTCATGTTAGAAACGCGTATTTCTCTGCCACAGATGCATGAATGATTACTATTGGCTCCCCACTCTTATGACCATGCCTTCTCGTTTATAACGTTACAATATACTTAGCATACAGCCTAGTTCTGGTGAACTCATACGGAACATTAACCCAAATCTTTAACAAATAAACTTAGACATTATCCAGCTCGAAGGACCTTTATTTGATGCTGATATTTCGTGACATTCCATTAGTGTGACATTACAAAACACTCTTTAGTTTCCGCGGTTGAATAGTTATATGCTCATAGAGCCACCTATCAAATAAACTAAAACAAGATCCGGCTCGAAGGACCAATGTTTGAGGCTGAGCTCTTTTCGGACAGCGTTTTGTAATATCAAAGAATAAAACACGTAAATATTGAAGAAGATTCCGCAAAATATTAATTTGATGACATTTAGATAATAATTCCTTTTTAAAATTGTGGTTTAATTTATTTAGACCACATCGCGGTACGGGTTTGTGTCAAATTAAGCGATACTATTGTAAAATTTCTAGTACCACACTTCCGATGCCATGAAAATTATATGATTTCAAAAGTAATTTTCTTTTCTCAATCTATTAATCGGATAAGCTTCAATATTTCACTATTTTTATCGCTTATTTATGTAAATACCAAACGGATATCACAAAAAGTTCATTTTTCTCATAATTTAACGTGTCAAACAAAACAATATTCTTGAATGACTGTCACTTTACCACAAACGGAAAGGATACTGTATCCCATATTTTATTCCCGATAAGTGGATCGCATTCGCGTATCGTGAATCGTCGTTTAAAATCGCTTTGTCTCCAAATTAATCTAAAATTATAATTGTGTTACAAGCGATTAAGCTAATTTAGCTATAGGCACAGAATAATTTTAATGGACTATCATCAGTTTTAAAACCACGATAAACTATTTTTAAAACTATTTTAACTATTAGTTAATCTACGTAATATTGCCCCTGTTGTATAGGCAATTATTTTAAAAGATAAGAAACATTTAAAATGGCTAAAATTTTATATTTTCGCGAAGTTTTTTCATTATTCCACTTTTAACTTAATAAAAATCAGTCTATATCTGCAAACTACTTTTTTCCCAATTAAGTAACAAGCAACTAAGTTGCTTATAAATAGCAGTCCTTTACGTATTATTTACAATTTTCAATCTAAATCTTCAATTTTCACAAATATTAAAGCTATAAAGAATATAAATATGTACAATTTTTGATTTTTATTTAAATAAATTTAGTTAATTATCACTTTTAGAAAGCCCAAATTTTATTTACAATACTTATATCCAGTTTCTAAAGAAGGATTTAAGTATTTTAACTCAAGTTAAGTGTAATTCGAGTCAAAATAATATATAGTACGTCTAGCGAAAGATTTCCTATCAAGGTCAACTATAAACTGTCTGGTATAAGTTCAAAGATAAACCATTGGCAGCAGGATATAACGCTATCTGACAGGGTCCTATTTTATTAAGACTTTAATTTAAGTTGTAAGGTTATGTACAATACTAAATTTTTAAATATAACAAATTATTATTAAAATTATACATTATTCGGTGTTTTATTACGTTACAAATAAAAATGATAGATGAATAAACACAAACAACACAAAAACTTCAAACATAAAGCCAGAATTTTACCAAAATGACGCCTATGAAATAGTTTGAGATTTCGCCGGTAGAGTATAAAACTTAAGCTAGCAAAGACATACGTTTCGAGATATTTTATCAAGAATAGAAAATAAGCTAAACTAAAGTTCGTTCTACATTATACGTTTTTGCGAAGCACTACAGATTTTTTGCATAGTACTGACGTAAAAAGTATAATGTGAAATACAATAATTCCTTCCAACTTTCGATGCTACACTACAAACTACACTATTTTAAAAACTACCTCCGGTCAAATTTTTGGATGATTCAGTCGTACCAACTACCAACATTTTAGTTTTTGTTTACAACTTAACTTTTAGAAGTTTATTAAATTAATGAGAAGTTTATTTAGATATAATTAAATATAAACTTAGCACAATTAAAGAATATTTATAAATTGGTTACTAGAATTGGTTCTATAACCAAACTGTTGTCACCTGAACCTAGAATTTAAGTTGGCAGTGAAGAGTATCACATAGTAATAAGAGATATGGCGCGTCTACATCGAGGCAACATGTTGGCGTGCGACCGTTCGACATGTCGTATGCTACCAATGTGCAGCGGTCTGATGGGAGCCTTACGACATGTTGCTCGTTCCCGTTACTTGGCGGTAAACATCAAAGAGTTTTCTTGTGACACGCTACCACTTCACCATTTTGATATTTGATAGTTGTTAATATAGAAGTATTTGTTTTTTAAATTAACTAGTCTTGTAAGCGTTGCTGTATCAACAAAAATTATTTAGCAACTTAAATTTATTTAAGGTAAGTGAGTAAATATAAGTTTTGATAACATAGAGTATGAGAAATAATGATAAACATAATTAAGTAAGGTTATGTTTTTGTTATGGAATTAAAATTTGTTATAAAATAGTATATTATAATAGTATATATTTATAAATAGTAGTTATTCAGTAAACTGATAGATCTCGCAACAATAAACAGTAGCACGCTCCCAGTGTTGGTGTAGACACTAGCTTGTCAATGCGAAAGAACTTTTTTCTATGGCGACATGGTCTGACGATCTCGGCAGACTTGTCGTATGCTACCATGTTGCCTCAATGTAGACGCGCCAATAGAAGGTATCGCTGTCTCTTATTTTTTTCTGTAGTATCAAAAGTTGAAATGACCTCAGAGTTGGATAGTAATGAAAAAAGTATAATATAGAACGGACTTTAGGTATGTCTGTTCTTCTTTCCTCTTACTTTGATATATGACTTACGTTAAGTTCTGTTTCTTTCTAACAAATTGTATGTGTGTGACATGTAAAATCATCATTTTTATCTCTGCATACATTTGTCATTTGTCCTTGATAGAAAACCTTTCGCAAGACGAACTTTACAATAACATTTTAACTTGTGTGATAACTAGAATTAAAATATTTAATTCATTCTTTAAAAACTTGATATTAAAAACGGATGCGCAGAAGTTTCGCGCATTCACCGAATAGTACCGATGATAACCGAGTGATCATGGTAACTATTCATTGAACGACGAACTCTACCGTTTTTCTTAATAAATTTTGCTACTGGGGCATTATTTTAGTTTATTTTATATATTTGTGAAAACTGAGTACGGACGTATGGTGCGATGTATTTAGTGCGTGTTTTGGAACGGAATGATAGGTTATGTTTTTTTAGACGCCACTTCTAGGTTAGGATAACCGGAAGTGTCAATTTTAATGAGATCATTTGAAAGAAATTAAGCTCTTTTTATGAAATTTTTACTGTAATCTAACCGATTTTATTAATTTATTATTTGGCAAAGTATTATTTTGGTTTTTACGATAACATAACTTCAAAATTGTCCCATCAATTGTGTAATTTGTAGCCATTTATGGACAGTTAAATGTTTTAACTCGAGTTTAAGCATAGTTCTAGTCAAAATAACATATCATTTTAACTTTAGTTAGATATAACTCTAGTTAAAACATTTAGTTCGTTATTTAGCAACCTGCCATTAAATTTATTAATGTTTGTGGTATAAAATCGATTAGATTAACTCGTAAATAATCATTTAATTGAGCTTAATCGGAACACATTAAATAAGAAAAAGGAAAAAGATATAGTATAAAAGATTTTGGTTAGGTTAGGTTAAGTAAATCTCATGATTTAAAACCGTTTTGATGTTAAAAATATGAAACAAAAAATAGTATAATTCATTGCGTAAATTTAAAAATCCGATGACAACTCGAGTCAAAACTGCGAGTTAAACCACGTGATTTATAAGAGGTTAAGATAACTTCCGTTTTCCGTTAATGGCGCTGTTAAAATAGAATATTACACCCATTAATCTTTATAAAAACTGTGTGTTTAATGGTGATTTTTTTGAACTAAACATGCTTTCAAAATAACTTGTTTATAATTTTTGATGCTCGAAAGCATGAATTGATTTTGAAAACTAGAAATATGATAAAAATTATTTGTAGTCTTATGAAAAATAATATTACTTATATTTAAGTAATTTCAGCTTGACAACTTCACGTCAATTGCGCAGAAGTAACTTTTATTTGGTACTGCGCATAACTACTGCGAGTAGTGGGGACTAAAGTCAGTAGATAATGAAATGCATAGTGGGTGTGGCTAAGCTTAAACCGAGAGCAAACATAACTTATTACCAGTAATTAAAACAGTGTAGGTAAAATAAAACTAAATATGATACTTGCCATCAATTATTTAATATAAAAATAGATTGTAGAAAAATAGTTAATTTAGGAATAGATATCTAAAAAGCATATGCATCTTTAGTTGTTTAACTCGTAAATTAATACAATTTATTTATACTTGAGAAAGTACATGCCGATGTGACCTTGAAAATGAGGCAGAACGTGCCTAGCCCCTCTACTGATAACAAGTTATAAAGCTTAATTTGCATTACTGCGTCGTACGTTTTGCGTCGTGCGTTTTGCGTCGTGCGTTTTGCGTCATGCGTTCTGCGTCATTACAATGCTGTAAAAAATATTGTATTTTGTCAACTGCGAAAAACAGATAATTCCCCAAAATGTAGTTTCAAATAATCAGCTTTATAAGATTTGAAAAGAAATAGGCTCAGTTTTTCCACCTTGAGGTAAACCTCTAAGTAACTGTCTGGCAAATAAGATTATGTGATGCTTTCTGTGCTGAATAAATGTCATCCCGTTTTTCAATACAAATTTATTTATCGGATAGTTATCTAACGGATAATGAGACTGACGTATTGAATTCACTGATTGGTAAACTAGCGTCGGCGAATCAAAGCAGTTACGTCACAGGACGTAACAAACGACTGTATTGTCTGGAACAATGCATTTGTTTGTTACGTTGTGCGACGTAACTGCCTTGATTCGCCGACGCTAGTATATTGACATTTATTCAGCAGATGAAGTTCCAGAAAACCTTATCTATCAGATAGTTACCTAGAAGTTTAACTGAAGGTGGAAATACTGGGCCTTAATAAATCATATTGAAAAATAAAATTTTTGTTGATATGCGTAAATCCATGATTGTTTAAGCAAGCAGAAAACTTGTTAGAACATACTACACTCAATTATATGTATGAAAGTGTACTCAAAAATGAAAAACTGGAGTTATTTTGATTTTGCAGTAACCCGACGATTAGTGTTCCCATAAATTTTATGCAGTGCACTTTTTCTTAAATTAACGACGTCAAATAGGCTGTTAAGTAGCTTTACAAACACTGATGCTTACGCTACGATAACCAAAAGTCAGTCTATTTCTTTTTAAAACAAAATTTCATTTTCTAATCGTTGCAAAAAGTTTAGCAGTGTCCAACTTTATCGCTACATTTACACATGCGCCTAAGATATTTGATGGCAACGAATAAAGAATCGCGACGCAGTGACGCACGATGCAGTACTGGGCTCGGGAAATAAAGTCGAAGTGTTACTGTGTTTAACTCCTGACCGTTCGAGGAACGTTTGGACGTTTAGTAGGTCCATTTAGGCATTTTCTCGAACGCTCTGGAGTTAAACAGAGTGTCTCGGAGCACTCCGAGCTTGCTTCCCGAACCCAGGTAGCAGCGGCGGTCGGTGAAGCTTGTTTGGGAGGGCAATGATCGGACACGCTCGTGCTTTGTCGTTGCTATACTACTGTTGAGCGATATAGTACGAGCTTGTCTGATCATACCAATTGCCCTCCCAAACATGCTTCATCGACCGCCGTTGCCAGCTAGTAATGGAAATTTATTTTACTGGTAAATTAGCTTAATTTTCTGCGCGCTATCCGTCTGTGCAATAGTTTATCCCCATCTGCTTTGAGTAAGTTGTCAAGCTGTAATGGTTAGTGTAATAATGTATATTTTAACGACGCCATTTCGCGGAAGTATAGGTTAGGTACTAGTGGCAACTTCCGGCATAGTCCGCCATTTTAATTGTTTATATTATCAGCGGGAAAATTCAAATCGTTCATATCGTAAAGAGTCTATTTTTGACGTCTGTGGTAGATGCTGCGATGATTGTTGAGACTGTTGAGTGTTCTAAAGACCTTGTGGCAGAGTGTGCATACGGCATTGTTGAGAGGTTGTAGATGCTGTTGTTCCTTATGCCTCTTCAATGTCAGTTTGGTGGATAGTAGCTTGCCGCAAACGTCGCAACGGTGGCAAGCGTTGACGGGTAATGGTAGGCTCATCCCTCTCAATGCTGCTCCCCCGCACACCACCGGGAACACACAACACCACTCAATTAGTCTCCTTAGTGTCAGTGATTTATCTATTTTATATAACGCGATAAACCGACTTAACAGCGCGCTAACCTAACATCCGTTCAAATCATCATACATAAACCTATAGTCTGTTCAAACTCAACAGGGAGTTCATGTAAACAAACATTAATGCGCGTGCGTGCCAGTTCTCGCGTTTTGATTGGTCTCCCCACTCTACCACTGCATGATCAGCGCATGCGTGACCGTCATCGCGTTGCGATTGGTCTCCCTACTCTATCTCTGCATGAGCAGCGCGTGCGTACCAGTTCTCGCATTGTTATTGGTTGCCCCACTCTATCACACATGCGCAGACCCATATATGTACCATTTAGTGTAAAAAACGCGGAAAGCGACAAGCGTGGTATGTGAAAGTTACGTTACGAAAAAATAATAAGGTGTAGATACGGTGACCATATTTTTTTGAGAAAAAAGGACATATCTGTAAAAGGTTAAAAATAGAAAAACAATTTGGGTTTAGTATTTTATAAATAAATGCTGGAGAATATTACTTGATGAGCAAAAAGAAAGATCGAAGTGATGAGCCAGAAAAAGGAAGACAAATCGAGGTGATGTAAAAAAGAGGACCTAAGTGATGAGCAAAAAAGGAAATTGGATCGAGATGATGAGCAAAAAATAAAAAGACGGACCGAAGTGATGAGCAGAAAAAAGGAAGTCAGATTGAAATGATGAGCCAGAAAAAGGAAGATGAATCGAGGTGATTAAAAACACGGATCGAAGTGATGAGCAAAAATAAGGAAGACGGATCGAGGAGATGAGCAAAAACAGACAAGCCGAAGTGATGAGCAGAAAAAAAGAAGACGGATCGAAGTGATGAGCAATAAAAGGAAGACGGATCGAGGAGATGAGCAAAAAAAAGAAGTTGGACCGAAGTGATGAGCAAAAATAAGGAAAACAGATCGAGGAGATGAACAAAAAAGAAGACGAACCGAAGTGATAAGCAGAAAAACGGAAGACGGATCGAAGTGATGAGCAAAATTAAGGAAGACGGATTGAGGAGATGGTCAAAAACAAGAAGTTAGATTAAAGTGACGAGCAGAAAAAAAAAGTCAGATTGAAGTGATGATCAAGAAAAAGGAATACAAATCGAGATGATGAGCAAAAAAGACGGATCGAAGTGATGAGTAAAAATAAGGAAAATGAATCGAATTAATGAGCAAAAATAAGGAGAAGATTGTTGTGATGAGCAGAATTAAGGAAGACGGATCGAAGTGATGAGCAAAAATAATGAAAATAGATCGAAGTAATTGGCAAAAATAAAGAAGACGGATTTACGTGATTAATAAAGGAAGACGGATCGAAGTGATGAGCAAAAATAAGGAAGACGGTTCGAAGTGATGAGCAAAAACAAGGAAGACGGATCGAAGTGATGATCAAAAATAAGGAAGACAGATCGAAGTAATGAGCAAAAATAAGGAAAACGGATCGAAGTAATAAGCAAAAAAGGAAGATGAATCGATGTAATAAAATGTAGAACAAAAAAGGTGCTCCGAGAAATAAATAAATTTAAAGGACAACGCTCAAAAATAAAGTTCATATGGTCACCGTAGCTATTGGTTAAATTACAATTTTGAAGTAAAATGGAGCGGGATGCGCATGCTCAATAAAGCTAGCTGAAAGTTAAATTTAAGTACTATATGGATTCATTTAAAATAAAGCAGTTCTATTAGAATTTTTAGTACCACGCTTCCAACGCCAGCATGAAAATGATACTCCAGCGGTTATTTTGACACAAATCCATTGTACAATTTTTCCAAAGATCGCGGGACTCTAAAATTTTAATTCGTAAAAACCCTGGCATTTTCGCGTTACCCATTTTTGTAAATACAATTTTACTCTAATGATTTACTCCAACTCGATTAGCTGATGCCGCAGTACTCGTATACATTTGTTTACATTAACTTCCTCTTGAAACTGAACAGACTATAGGAAAATGATGGGTGGTTGTTGATGGAGCTGCGCTGTATTGCGCACCTGCGCATGCACCTGCGCATACATCTGCGCACACATCTGCGCACACGTTATCAGTTCATGTGGTGGTGATAAAACGAGTGCGGGGGGAGCAACAAATCATCACTTTTTCTGTCCTTGACATTCCTGTGATAGATACTCTTGTGATTTCGCAAGCTGTTCAAGCTACTATAAACACGCTTGCATATGTTGCAAACCGGTTCTCGAGATGGTCTCATATGTACGTTCTGAATGTGTCGCTTCAAACGTGTCAAAGATGATAGGCTTTTATTGCATGGCTGGCACCGAAACTCGTCCACACCTAACAAGAAGGGACCTCCTGTTACTAGGTTGACCACCTTTTAATTCCCATGATAATCCCGTCTATTATTCTCATCAATCCGTATTAAACGGAATTATCCAACGCATACTAAAAAGCATATGTACACAGCTTTTAATCTACGCAATCTTTAAATACAATAATCCAATACCCAATTTAAATCAGTCACAGGGGGTAAATAATATCATCAATATATATATATTTCCTTAATATCGTATCATACAAAAGAACATACAAACAAAATATATATATGTATATGTAGGTATGTATCTTTCAACTACATTTCTATATATATATATATGTATATACAACACCAAGTCCATTCGAATTTCAGTTCTCTTCGGGATTCGAACCCTCCACACAAGGTACATATAGTATAATTTCGCAAAACATTACACAAAATTTCACATTTCACATATTTTACACTGAATGTGAGTAAATAAATGTTTAAATTTTGAATAAAAAAGCCCTATGGTAAAATAACCCTTTGCGGTTGGAAACCAAAGTCCGAAAGCCTATTATTGTCCTAGTATAGCTCAGTCGCTGAAACAGCGCAGTTCGTCATTTTGTGTCATAACTTCAATCACAAACTTAGTGGCGAAAAAATAACAATCGATTTTTTTTTTTGCGTGAATTATAGACTAATATTGTTCTTCACTGTTTTATTTTAATAAAACATACCTATTGGAATCATATTTAGTTTGTGTTGGATAGTCATTTTCAAGATCTACAAATTTTAAAAGTATTTATTTAATATAGGGACATTTGTATTGGTATCCCTGAATAAAACGATGTTTACATTTGTCATTTAATAATACGTCTGTTGTGTTTTGAGACTTGTGTTCAAATATCTTATAGTAATTTCTAAAAACCTTTTTTATTTAGTTTGTTGTTTATTTAGCAGTTTTGTGTTTAGTTACATATTTTTTTATTTAATTTTGTGTGTACTGCATAGTTTTTAGGTTATATTCAACTTATTTTTATTTTATTTTCTTTGAAAATATGACTATTTTATATTTATATGACCATTAGTATGACTATTTTGCCTATTAGAATAGTTTATTTGTTTCTATTCTGTTCTTATTATTATATTCTCATTTCATTTCGATTCAAGTGACAGCGTACAAATATTACATTCGTTAAATAGATGAATGTAACCGTACTAAACCTGACGTCACATTTTTCTGTAACGTTTCAAGTGACGCAACTGCACTGTTTCGTCGATTTCCCTATAGTAACCTGATTTATATTAACGGTGATATATTCATAGATGAAGTTTCTAACAAGGTACCTACCCCAATAACCAAAGTAAGGGCGGTCGACTGGTTCTAGATCGGAAGTTACGTCACAGATAAGGAGCAAAAACGCAACACACGAATCAGGGAGATCAATAAATATTTTGCCAATCAGGTACCTGATCTGGTCACCTGATAAAATCATGTGACCTGGTTTTATCAGGTACCTATGATTACGCGAAGAAAACTTCGACCACTTTTTGGGCGGAATAATATTCCAAGTGAGCGTGCAATTAGTGAACTACTGCAAAAATTTGAAACAAGTGGTATGCTTATTGATACACCAAGAGTTCGTTCAACGGCTTATCAACGCAGAGGTCGTTCAGGTGAAAATATTGCTCGTATACGTGATAGTGTGCAAGAAGAACCAAGCACATCAATCCTTCACCGTTCACAGCAATTGAATCTTTCATATGGCACTACTCAACGAATTTAAAAAAGGACCTGCATTTAAAGGCGTATAAAATTCAACTGACGCAAGAACTGAAAGCAGCGGACCACCAGAAACGCCGTATGTTTGTGAACTGGGTTTTGAAAAACACAGAAGTTGATGCTGATTTTTGCAAAAAAAATCATATGGAGCGATGAAGCTCATTTTCTTTTGAATGAGTTTGTTAATCGACAAAATTGTCGCATCTGGGGTAGTGAAAATCCACATACTATTCAAGAAAAACCAATGCATCCACAAAAATGCACTGTTTGGTGTACATTATGGACTGGACGAATCATTGGCTAGTACTTTTTTGAGGACGAAGTTGGTAACGCTGTTACTATCTATGGTGTACGCTATCGGGAGATACTAAACAACTTTTTTTTTAATGAAACCAACGATTTGAACTTAAAAGACATGTGGTTTCAACAAGATGGAGCCACACGTGTTCTGACCTGCAAAAACTTCATCTGCAGTAGGTAGGAATCAGGAATTCTACGTCGGAAATTGATTGATAAGGTCGAGTGATGTAGTTGCTATTTTTTTAATTTTCTACATTGGAGCTTATGGCTATGGGACAAACTGATAAAATCAGCTGACCTGATAAATACAGCTGATAGACTTGATAAAATCAGCTTACTTCATACAAATAGCTGATTAACCTAATAGAAATTGCTTTTAACATCTCACATTGCAGATTAACAATTTCTAGTTGAAGGTTTGAAAATTTTCAATTGCACAGTTAAAATGATATTATAAGCGCATATGCAAAATTAAAAAGGAAATCTAACTTAATTTTCGATCCGAATAATCGTGTTGCGAGCCGTCCAAGTCGGTAATTTGCCGACCTTTGATTTAAATGGTTACTTTCGCCTAATTAATTCAAAATAGCCAACATTTCATTAGAAGGAAAACTGATTTTACTGGATAATTTTTGAAAAAAACTACATGTCAAGAGGCCGGTATGATTTATAATTTTTTATTTATATTTATGACCTACAAGGTTAGTTTATAGCAGTCTCCGTAACGTTGCAGATTCGATATTTCAAACGAACTCGAACTCGAAATATTGATTAGGCGACTTGGTTATAGAGGGCAATTTTTTTACCAGGCGTAAAATATATAATCCTCCGAGTTTGTTCCAATCGGACTAGCTGTGTATGACCTGCGTACTTGTTCCGATAAGGCTTCCACCCGCAAAGGGTTAAAGAGTTACCAACGCCTACGTGGCATAGGGTACACTATCTGATCTTTGGTATTTTAAAGTCATTTGATCAATTTGACGTATAGGTACTAATTTATAAATATTTAAATTGAGTCTGCTTTTGAGTAAGGCCTAACTTAAGTACTTTTGAGCCCTAGACAATAAAAAGTCGGACCTCTTATCTATCATCAAAAATAAATAGCGTCTATTAGTGCTCCGCGATCTACTAGTGTTGCTATATACAGGGTGTTAGGTAAATGTCCGGCACAATTTTAAAGACAGCATGGTAAGGTAGAATGCAATCGATTTTTCCTTTACCAATTTTCTCTAAAATGTGAATTTCGTCCAAAAATAAACAAAAAGATGCCACAAATTTTGAAAACCACTGACTTTTATTTATTTTTCATATTAATCCAGAAGTTGTCTAGTTGCCATAGAGAAAAAAATATTTTAATTGTAGTTCAATAATAGAATATCAAAGTACGTGTACGTCATAATCTAAAATTTTGTTCCGATTTTGTTAAAAAAATGGCGCATTACACAAGCATGTTTAGCAAATGGAGCACATTTTGAGCATTTACTTTAATTATATTTTTTTTTTGTAACATTTTTTTTTTTTAATATTAAAGTTTTTCTTATTTCTTTTTTCTTCATAAAATTAAAAAAGCATTTTGTTGAAATAAAATTACGGTATTGTTTCCATGGTTTCTATTTAACTCAGTCACATGTTATTGTTGTAACAGATAAAATATTAGTGGTTCCTAAACGGTGGTACTGCTTCGATTATCAAGCGATAAGCATAAAAATGCTTGAGGAATTTTTAGCTCTAAATGGGCCAACAATGCTGCCTTTAAAATTGTGTCGAATATTTACCTAACACCCTATATATAGCAACGAATTCTCGCAAAAAGTGCTCCGTGGCTCAAAGTTTGGGAAACTCTATTCTAAAGTATTGTAAATTTTGTATAAAAACCTTGTGAGAACTTTGTTATACCTCTCTTTAAGGGACTTTTGTTTTTCTGTTTATTACAAACAGATATTCGTATTATAAACAGGAAAACGAAAGTCATTCATTATCTAATGGAGCACTTGTGTTATGGACCTATTATAAACGAGGCTTAAAGCCTGGTTTATAATAACTCCATAACGCATACGTATGGAACAATGGGTTTGAGCCTTCAAAACATATGTTTGTAACAAAACAAAGATAATAGTGTAATTTTTATGCTTATTTATACAAAGCATATCTATTATAATACATATGCAATGAACACATAAGCAAAACATTACATTACTCTCTTCGTTCTGTTACAAACAGATGTATTGGAGGGTCAAACCCTTTGTTCTATACCTATGCGTTATGTTATGTGTTATAAACCAGGAAATCTTTTGAGGCTTCAAAAATTTACGGGGCCTATGCAAATGCCTTGTTTGCCTAGCCTTAAGTTAGACCCTGCCTTTAAGCTGATGGAAAACATTTCCAAAATAGAGTGGGGATCGAACCCAAGTCCTTATGCTCTGAAAACTTCGGAGCAAAACTCAACAAATAGAGATAAAATTTAGAATTTTAATAGTTTATTTAATAATATAAATCATATAATATTTACATTTTATAATAATAATAGTAATAATAATAAAATATAAAAATATTTATTTCCTCACATAAAACCACTTTTTTACAAAAAAATTTAAACTCAAAAAACCAAAAAAAATATATATAATACTGTTATAATACTGAATTTTATTTTTTTCAATTCTTCGGTGTCCATTTTTAATTCCTTTCTTCTGCTTCCTTCCGTTTATTATTCGAGCTTCCATGGTATTGACTTTTATGACTTACTAAACTGTTCCTCGAACGATAGAGTCTTCCACAAACGTCGCACTCAAGACTTTGTGGCGTATAGTAATGTGTATCGGTCATATGTCGTTGTAAAGACCACGAACGTGAGAACCACTTGTTACAAATCGAACAGTAGGGGGCCCTTTCCTGCGCCCAGCCCCCATCTGCAACAATTATGGGGGGCTGAGACTTAACAAGACTCCCTTCGATTCGATTCAATAATTTTTATAACATATTATAAAACACAGAGGATAAAACTAGAAATATATAAAATAATTCATTGTAAAAAATAGAGTAATATTCAGGCCCCCCCATCAGTTTCCCCCCTCAAATTTTCATGACTACAGACTATACAGTTGTTCATTTTAATTTTTCCACTATATCGAGAATTGCAAGAGCTGAGAGACTAGTTAAATTAAACAACAATTGTCATTTTATTAGATACTAAGTTGTTTAACCCGTCAACAATTACGGGTTTTTAACAAAATAATAATTTTTTTGACTGTATTAACTTGGGCAACCTTTTGTTTTATTTATCAAAATAATATCAGGTCAGCGAATCACGGGACAGGATATCACCAGTTAGCTAACCACGGGAGAGGGTGTCACCTGTCAGCCAATCAAGAGACTGGGTGTCCCCAGTTAGCCAATCACGAGAACCTTAGGCAAAATTGACGTCACAATGTTACCGACTACATACTGACACTTGCTAATAATAATATTATGATTCTGTACGTTCTCCCCTATAATATTCCTCTAAAACCGAATTTAAACAAAGTTTAAAAAAAAACAGTTTTATTACGTAATTATTATTAACAATTAGAAACTGAAAAATTGTTGCCTATTGCCCACTTGTATCAAATGTTAATTTAGCCGACCGACGTAGTGTAGTGGTAACATATGTGCAAGGTCTCGGGTTCGAATCCCGTTCAGGCAAGGAAATTTTCAAAAATAAGAATTGTCCTAGCTAATTGCCACAGCAGCAAAGGCCATTATAAAAAATAAAAAAATGTTCATTTAAAAAACCTAGTTGGCTTTGGAATTTTTTAGCAGGTATGTCTTCTAAGTTAAGTTTCCAACACTGCGTCGTACGTTTTAAGCTGCATTCAGAGCTCTGTAAATCAACACGTTGTACGCTATGGATAATTTTTAAACGAGGTCATTTGGTATGATCGGACATGCTCGTGCTTTGTCGTTGCTATACTACTGTTGAGCGATATAGTACGAGCTTGTCCGATCATACCAATTGCACTCGTTTAAAAACTATCCATAACGCACAGCGTGTTAATTTACTGAGCTCTGAATGCAGCTTTACGTCGGTAATATTTATTGGTTGATTACAAAAATTTTGTTTTGGAGCATAATTGCAGTGATGTAGAAAGTTGAATACTGTTGAACTTTTTGCAACAATTAGAAAAGAAAACTGCGTTTTAGAAAGATATAGATTGACTTGTGACTATCGTAGCGTAAGCAAAAGTGTTTAGGAAAGAGACTTGTCACCTATTTGACTTTTGGCGTTTTTAATTTAACAAAAAGAGCGCGCTTTGAATAAAATGTATGGAGAAAATATTGCGTTGTTTTTTTTTTGCAGGACTGCAATGACACAAAAAGCACTACTCAGTAATCGAAATTGGAGCTTTTAGACCACATATTAAAATTTGCACTTATAACCTCTAAATTATAAAATGTAAACAAATAAAAACAGCTAGAATAACCGACATACGTTAATTTTTGTATTTTTTTTTTTTAATTAACAAGCATTACTATTTGTGCAGGTAAATAATCAGAGAATAAACTTCACTATATACATATTAGTTTTAGTAGGAACATGTGGCCGAATAGTAAAGTTCGAAAGTATTCACATTCAAAGGTTCAAAACAAAGTAAATGCGCGTAAATAAGTAAATCAAAATATCATTACTGTTTTCGTTTTCGTTCTTTAAAAAATGTTACTTATTACTGTTATTACATTTTCATTCCGTTCTCATTCTCTGATTTTAAATAGAAATATTTTTTTTTATTTTTCTAGATTATTTTATGATGTAAGACTATTAAATGTTTATATCATTATTTTTCATTTAAAATAAGAAAGTTGCACAAAGAATTTTGAAAAGCACTAGTCGTAAAAAATTATTTCACATATTAATGTCCTATTGTTGCCAAATACCAATTGTTGTCTAATTTAAATAATCTCGTAGCTCTTATAGTTCTCGATATAGCAATAGTGGAGGTAATAAAATGAACATCCTATGTAAAAAGCATGGAACAAAGTTAATACTCCCCCCTATCATTCCCAAAAGCTACCCACCATTAAAATTTTACATATTCAGCAGTCATTTTTTTAAAGATCTTTCATCGAAGCTCTTTTCCTTATTTTCGTCTTTGACTGTCCCTGTGGTAACAATAAATAAGGCCCCTTTTAAATATTTTTGTCAAAATTATATTAATTCTTACAATCTTCCAAAATCCACCCTTTTTTAATTTTTTTTTAGTGTGAAATCCTATTATTTTTTATAGTGTGAAAACAAATTACAATTTTTTTTTTTAGTAAATAGATAACAGTTTTATTATACAGCACTATGGAAAATAAAATGCGCATAAGCCCTGTAAGTTCTAGTCTTCTATATGAAAGCCTGATGAAAGTGAAAATTCGACCGGTATTGTTAGAAATTTCTTAGAATCTGCAATTCACCCACGTGGGTATCAGCCGCCCGTGTGCAATCATTCATAAGACCCTCTACTAGATTCAAACCTAAAAGCTGCCGTGTGTAAGTTTTCATAAGACCGTCCTCTACTAGTAGGATTATATTAAAATCGGTCCAAAATATCGCCTATTTGATAAGCCGCCCGTGTGCACACCCTGAACACCCGCACACGGCTGTCGTAATGAACTACATTATCAAAGAAGCAGCAATGAAAAATATATGCCGATTAAAGAACTGTATATGTATAACAAATTTCAACCCTTCAGGTTTGACCATAGTTTCTACAGACAGACAGATATAATACCCGGAATACTAAGCTGAGTCAACCCCTAAATTGCACAATATCCACCAAAAGGCTCGTGAGGTACAATTGTTTTCACCTAACGAGACTTGCGCAAACTGTTAGACTGTGGGACTGAGTACGCACTGTAAAATAGAAATAGAACACTTTCAACTGTTCTTTACATTTTATACCTTATGAAGTTACCCGTACAACGATCGAGCATGGAATGAGCTCCATCCAGTAATTACTAGGTTTTCACACAATAAATAATTTTTACACTTGTTTTCCACATTTAAAATCATTTATTTTGTAAACTAAAGATGTTAATTTGTTTTTAAATATTTAAAATCCTCTGTATTTAATATGATTATAAAAATTAATAAATCAACGCAATCACGAATCACGAATTCAATAATCGATTAAGCGTTTACGAAAACACGTTTGCCAAAAAAATAAAAATAATAACTAGTACAATTGGCTTCCCCATAGATTTTTTTTTTTTTTTTGAAAACGCAACATTCTAAACAACAAATCTACCACACAACACTTAAAACATAAAAGCATAAATGTATGTTTTTATTATTATTATTATTTATTTTTGTAATTTATGTTTTTTTGTACATACATTTATGCTGTATTTAATGGTATATTTAAAGAAATTATTATACCATACCCAATTTAAAATAAACTCAATTTAAAAATATTTTTATTTTAATAAAAGTATTTTTAATAGAGTTTTTTTTGGAAATGGAAAATTGCTTACCCTGTGATGTTCCCGCTAAACTGTCGTTGCTCTGGTTTAGACTTGAATTTAGGCTTGAATTTAGACCTAGAAAAAAATTTAAATAAGTAACTAAATCAAAAATAACTACAGATAGAACTCAGTGTTGCCAACTCGTGGGAAATTTCCCATAACAAGGGAAAAATAGGTACTATTTCTTGTGTTGTGGGAAAAAGGGGTAAAAAAAGTAAAAAATCTAATAATCGTGGGAAATTTCAGAATTTTCTCTGATAAAATAAAAATAATAATAATAGCAAATACAGGAAAATAATTTCCATCTTCTTCTCAATGAAGATAAAAGTTCTAGCCCTTTTGGTTCATCTTGAGTTAAAATTTCCTTTCTTCTCTTCTCAGACATAATATTAGTTTTATCGTTTGTTTTTATGGAAACAAACTAATTTAATTACGAATAACTAAACTAGATATACACTAGACGTGTAGAAGGATATTTCCCCCACCCTATTTCCCAAAGGGATTAATCAAAAATCTGAAAAAATTCTCAATGTACATTGATGATAAACGGAATAGTTCAACAGGAATTTTTGATCAGATCAATTTTCCCCATTGGAATGTATTGAAAAGCCATTAATACGTTCCGGGCCCTCAAAACACACCGCATTTTTTTTGTTACATGTTTTTAGACAAGAAAATTGTGTTTATAAATAAGGAATATTGTATAAAACTGCAATACAATAGAATTACTGCAGTAAACTGATTAAGTTTTATGTACATCAAGGTAAAGAAGATCAGACGACTTGAAGATACTGACAGAGGTGGAGGAGAAAGGTTGAACTGCATAACTGAATCTTATTCGCTGATTTTTGTCCTTTTCGCCACGATTTCTTCACTTTCATCTGCAGGGTTTTCGATAAAAACTTGTCCAATGCGGTCTGTTTCATCCTCCTTTTCACAATGTTTTTGAAATTAGTTCGGCAAGTGTCATTAAATAGCATCGTCGAACGCCCAGTTGTAACTTATTCTGGTGTTTCTTTTGAATAAAGTCTGAAATATTCTCCCACATTCCCAACATTTCGTTCATCTCACTTGTAGAGATAACCTCCTCCGCTCGTAATTCGAATTTTAGCTCTCAACTCAAAGCAAAAATCGGCCGAGAGACGGCTCGTATCTCGAAAAACTTAGTTGGGACACTCGTAAGTCAAGGTACCACTGTATTTTGTTTAATTTATTGTGTGATCTAAAAATCTGGACAAAATCTCAATAATGTACATTGATGGTAACCGAAATACTTCAAAAGGAATTTTTTATCAGATTAGTTTTGGGCCAAATATCGAATTTTTTGTGTCGTTGATAAAAATTATTATTATTTTGTTTAATTTATTGTGTGAACTAAAAATCTCAATAATGTACATTAATGGTAACCGAAATAGTTCAACAGGAATTTTTGATCTGACTAGTTTTGGACCAAATATCGATTTTTTTGTGTGGTCGATAAACATTATTATTATTATTTTGTGTAATTTATTGTGGTATCAAAAAAAAAACCTCTCAAGACAGATTAGGGAACGAAAAGTTGTTGTTCTTTATTTATTTATTTTTTTATTCTAAAACGATTTTAGCAAAAAAAAAACCTTTTGTCCCGCACCCTTTAAACCGGATGAGGAATCTAAAAATCTGAATAATGCGCAATAACGTATATTAGAATAGTACTTTTATTATTTTTTTTTTTTTTTATTATTTTTATTATTGTTGTTTATTTTTCATAGTTAATCGTAGAATTTAAAATATAATTATTTCATATTGAAATTTGGTCTTTTCTTTTTATTTGTATTTTATTATCTTGTACATAATATTTAAATTGTCATATTCACTAATTAATATATTTGATTTATATAAGTGTCATGTATATAATATTTTTCATGTACCATTTAGGCATTGGCCTGTAGTGTACTTAAGCCAAATAAATAAATAAATAAAAATAAAAAAAAGTACTAAAAGAATTTTTGATCTGATGATTATTTTGAATTTTTTGCAAACACCGTACAATATTTATCTGACTGATTGGAGAACTGGGTAGCCTCGGTTTTGAAGCGGTTATCTCAACTACGTTTGTAAGTCGTTAAATGGAATCACAAGGATTATTCTTTTAAAAGTTATCGAAATTTTTAATATGTACATTAGATATATTTTACTACCTACTTTTAAATACCTACAAAATCCTGAAATGTGTAAAAAATTACACTTCACATAAATTTTTTGCATTCGTTGCTATTTAAAATTTTTGGCGCACAGCAACAAAGGCTATTTGCGCCAAATTTCTGCATTCGTGTGAGTTATTATAGTAGTATTTTGACAAATGATTGAAGTGCCATCTGTTGGTGAAAATCTACGTACCTATCGCGCACCTATCGTTTATATGTTTGTACTGGGCTAGACATATTAATGTATATTTACGCGCGAAAGTCGAATTTTTGATTAGTCCGAAATAAAAAAAGTTGACTTACTTCCCAGGCCTGTTGGATCTGCTGCCAGAGCAGCCATACTGAAGTTAAAAGAGCCAGCGGCGGAGGCAAATAATTTACTCTCAGTTGATGTGAGATATGTTGGGCCGGTATGACTGTCGTGATCATCGTGTTCCCCGGCTGACGAGCCGCTTAAAGGGCCCTGGGGTAGGGCGTTGTTTGTCCCCGTATCAGCATTCGCCTCCACTGAATCACTGCTGTTGTCCAATTCCGCATTCGTTCCACACAACAATTCCATTGGTTCCGATTTTACATCATCTGTAAAAATAAAAAAACAACTTATAAATCAACATTTAAAAGATTCTAACTATTTATTAAATACATATTTTCAATATTTATTTTTAATATATTACAACTAAAATTATTTTTATAAAAAGTGAATTAAAAAAAAAAAAATCTACCGAAAGGGTATTTTTCTGGATAAACAGCTTTTGGACAAGTGACAAGACTCAACTTGATGTAGACACATTTAAAGCAATATTACTGATTAAAGAAAATTATGAAGAAAACTGCGCATTTTTATAAAATGTTTCAAAGCAGACCTACTCAAAAAGATACATAATTCGGATAAATATAAAAAGTATTCTATTGAATAATTTTAATAAATAAATTTTGAATTCATTTAAAAATATACTGTGATTTTAATATGTTCCTTTTAATAATATAAGTTAATTATCTGGGATTGGAAATTTTTATTTATTATTAATTATAATTATTTATTGTATACAATATATATTTAAGGTGACCATTATCTTAAGAAGGCAATGCGGGACGGAGCAAAAAAAAGGTCTTCACCTCCCAAATCCAAGTGAAGAGCAAAAAAAAGGTACTCATCTCCCAAATTCAAGTGAAGAGCAAAAAAAAGGTCCTCACCTCCCAAATCCAAAATGCGGGACAATGCGGGACAAAATGTTAAAATGCGGGACTTTTGCGGGACGCATTTTAATGCGGGACAAAATGTTAAAATGCGGGACGAGTGGTCACCCTATATATATTGCCCGATTAACAATTTTGTTACTTAATGCGGCCCGCCACGTAAAAAGAATAATAATTCTTTTAATATTTCCGAAATTTATTATTTTTCACAAGTTATTATAGGTCAGTAATTCAATGAACGCAGTTGTTCAATTTGCGTCATAACTTCAATGACAAACTTAGTGCCGAAAAAATAACTAAATCGATTTTTTTTGCATGTGAATTATAGACTAATATTGCTTTTCACTCTTTTATTTTACTAAAACATATCTTTTGTAGTCATATTTAGTTTGTGTTCTAGTCATTTTGAAGATTTACAAATTTTAAAAGTGATTTTTTAATATAGGGACATTTGTATTGGTATCGCTAAATAAAACAATGTTTACATTTGACATTTTATAATACGTTCTGATGTGTTTTGATATTTGTGTTCACATATCTAACTTATAGTAATTTCTAAAAACATTTTTTATTTAGTTTGTTGTGTATTTAACAGTTTTGTGTTTAGTTATATATTTTCTAATAGATATCTTATAGATTTCCATTTGATATTGTGTGTAGTGCATAGCTTTTAGGTTAAATTCAACGTATTTCTATTTTCTTTTCTTTGATCATATTTTTGGATCACATCAGCCCTTTTTATGAGTATTTAGCCTGTTAGAATAGTTTATTTGTTTCTATTCTGTTCTTATTCTTATATTTTCATTTCATTTCGATACAAGTGACAGCGTACGTATATTACATTAGTTAAATGGAAGCTTGTAGACGTACTAAATATGATGTCACAAAAACATGTGACGTTTCCAGTGACGCAACTGCACTGATTACTTGTTAAATACCTACAAATCCCTGAAATGTGTGAAAATTAATAAAAATATTTTTTATTACCTGTTATCCTATTAGAAGGTGATGGTGATTTACTATCTCTTTCCGTACTACTGATTCCGTTCCCTTCGATATCTGGTTTCAAATTAATATTATTAATATTATTTTTCATAGCACTCGGTGAAAAATCTGTAGGTTGAACTTGTGGTGGTTGTTGATGTGGTGGTAGTTCTATATTATTATTATTGTTGTTTCCGATGATATGGTCCGCTCTCACTCTTTTATGGTCTGGATCTGGTTCGCTTGAGATTCTACGTTCTCTACGATGTGCTGATGCTGCTCTCCGAAGTAATTGATTTACAGTCGCTCCATGTGTCGGAGATGCTGGAGAGGTGAATAATGAGTCTTCGATTAGTTTATCCGTAAAACTTTGGTGGTGATTTAAGGTGGTGCGTACTTGAGCCAAACTCTGGACTTGCGCTAACTGAAAACAGAAAAAAAATTGATAATTTTTTTAAAACTAAAATGCAATAGCAAATTTCCCATTAGGGTCTAAAGAAGAGAAAACTTTAAGAAAATGTTTATCTCTTTTAATATAGTGTTTTTGGGAATTATTTAAACATTGCTAACTTCTTTATTATAAGAGATACGAAGGAGGTTAAACTAGGAAAAACCAAGTATTATACTCTACAAATAAGAATATTAAATAGGAAAAACAATTGAACATAATATAAACGAATTGCTAAAAAACATTATTTTTTAAGTAAATCTGAGAGAAAAAATTCTTGATCAAAAATCGAAAAAATCGTATTGCTGTAACGTAAATGACAATTGAAATATTTCAATGTCAAGTAGAACTCCGTCCGTCCGTCTGTCTGTCTGTCTGTGTACACGTGCAGAGCGAATTCGGCTAAAAGGATTTTTATGAAACTTCATATTTAAGCTTTTGACATCAATGGCACGAGTTGATCAACTTTTGGTAAAAATCGGTTGACTAGAAATGGGAGTTTACTCGTGTCGATTTTAAGATTTTTGCGAATATTTAATAACAGAAAAATATTTCGAAAAAATTTATTTAACTAAAGTTGCTATAAAAGCAATAACTAACAACTTTTATTTGAGATATTTTCTGATAAAACGAAAAAATTTTGAAAAATTTTTCGATATTTTTTGTAGGTATGTGTTTTTTTCATACTTATATGTAACGTTTCCATGGTCATAATAAATAATATCTCTGTTAGAAAATATTAGACCAAGTTATTTCTACTCTGCTGCTAGAATTTATTTTATACAAGTACTTTGTGATGGCGGTCGGTCCTGTGGTGGCCACAGCTGATTTTTTGTAT
Organism: Liopterus haemorrhoidalis; assembly: GCA_963971575.1. NCBI lineage: Eukaryota > Metazoa > Arthropoda > Insecta > Coleoptera > Dytiscidae > Liopterus > Liopterus haemorrhoidalis. Next base: position 44,714,233 of record OZ020619.1, read on the forward strand.
ATATTTTGATGTTAAGTAAATAATAAGTGAGATACTTCGTTTATAGGTAGCTCTCTCCATAGCCCCCCAAAATATATCTTATTAAAAATTACATTAAACAGAGAGGAATAGTTTCTTTTCTCATATTCATTTTTGCTGTTAAGAATGAGCTTTTTGTGGACTGTCTTTTTTTTCTTTTTTTTTGCCGCAAATGTCAAAATTTTAGACCGTAACTAAAAAGTGATCATATATTTGTGATCTAAGGTTAAAAATGTATAAACACACCAATTTTCCAACAAAATTTAAAATTTTTATTTCCCTAAAATTTTGAAATTTTGATCAAAAATTTTTTGACTCCGATTTTAGCCAAAATATAGTTTTAAGCTAATTTTGGGGTGAGGATTATGAAAAAAATATTTAAAAAATTCATGCTTTCCTAGTTTTTGAGTTAGAGTCAATTTGGGTCAGTTTTTTGCCTATAATTCCAAAAATTTTGCCCAAACTTCAAAATGAACCCAATTTTGTAGATCTATGACCAAAAATACATAAGTGTACCAATTTTCAATAAAATTGGAGACAAAAAATTTTTGCTCGAAAATCGAAAAAATCGTAAGGGGTACCCCTTACGATATTTTCGATTTTTGGCCATTTTCAAAGGTTTTGTTTGAGGATTCGTATTTATTCTAAAAGTTGGGTTATTAAGGCCCCAATTTTTTTCTACACTAAACAATATACGAAGATTTCAAAAATTCAAACCGCAGTTCTCTATATTTTATTGTTATTAAGTTAGGATTTTTTGAAATTTCGAAAAAAAAAAATGAAAAATGAAAAATTTTGCAAAAAAATGTTTTTTTGAAGTTGCTTCAAAATGAGTTCTAAGGCCCTATAGGACCTCAGGATTTCAAAAATTTCAACCGCAGGTCTCTATCTCATGTAGATTTTGAGATACGGTCTTTCGAAAATGAAATATTTACAAATTTTTAAAACTGCACGGATCAAAAAGGTGTTAACTAAGTAGGGCCTTATTTTTTATCTAGGTAGAAAAAAGTCTGTATATTTCAAAAATTCAAACCGCAGGTCCCAATATTTTATTGTTCTTAAGTTTTTTAAAATTTCAAAACAAACATGAAATATCAAAAATTTCACAACAAATTTTTTTGTTTGGGAGTTGTTTTATAATATCTCCTGAGGCCCTTTAGGACCTGGGGATTTCATAAATTTTAACCGCAAGTCCCTATTTCATGTTTTTGAGATAAACCCTTTCGAAATTAAAAAATTAAAACCGTACGTTTCTATCTCTAATCGTTCAACAACAGAATCATCTTGCGAAAATTTGGCTTAATATTAATTTTCCCTCCATTTTTCTTAGGAAAATTAAAAAACTTAAGATGCCTATCTTTGTCCTGTCTTGAATGACAGCCAAAAAGACTACAATTTGTTCTGATTTTATAGTTTCTCACAACTTTTTTCGACATTGTAACAAAAATTCAACACTAAAATATATTTAATAAGTTCAAACTGTACTGTTCAAATTTTGTTAACAGTTTCGTAATAGACTTGCAAAATGGTATTTCTTTACTAATTTAACCAATCTCTCAGCTCTTATAGTTCACGAGATAGCAATGGTGGCACACTTAGATTGAACACCCTGTATATAAGTAATGAGAAATCCAAAAATACAAACGGCAAGTTGCTAACTTTTCCTCTTTAGGAAAAATGAATTTAAAAAAAAAAGTATTTTACCAATAAATAAAAATTTTAAAATTTTCTATAATTATCATATCGTGGTTAATCGAATAGGGCTTTAACTGGGGCAGTCCTAATTTTTTTGTAGTGTATATAAGTAATGAGAAATCTAAAAATTAAAACCGCATATTGCTCTCTCCAACCGTTTTGGAATAACTAATTTTTAAAAATTCATATGTTTAACACTATAAGCAAAAATTCTATATTAAGAATAATTTAAATAGTTCGATATATCGGATTAGCTAAAAATATTTTAAGTATCTCCATACCTGATCCCTATCGTCTGCATGTTGTTGTGTGAGACCAGAGACCCGAAGTACCTCAGCGGTTTTGAGAAAACTGCTGAGCGATCTCTGGTGAACATTCACCTCTCCGTGATAGATGAACTCGACCAATGCATGAAGATCCGTAAACGCAACATCTTGCAGTACGATCACTGGATGTTTACAAGGTGTACTCTGAAAAAGATAACGGAAGAATAATTTTCACTCCGAAGAAGAAATTTACTACAAAAATAATGTTATAATTTTTTAATATAACTGAAAATTTACACTAAAAAAATATTAGATTTAAAACAAATAAATTATATAATAAATAAAATAATAAAATAAAATTTCTTCGAAAAATATTTGTTCGTACGAAATGAAATAAAATTAAATACTTTAAACAGAATTATCTGAAATTTTATGATGAAATTTTATAAAATAAAAGAATTATTTGGTTTGTTTGCTAAGTATTTTTACTGTCGAAATATTAGTATCGATAAAAAACTTACTAATTATTTGTTATTAAATATTTGAAAATAATTTTTTTAATTAGTATTTGTTTTCACTTACCTTTAAAAGTTCTCGAAAATATGGACTACAAGCTGAGAGCACCACTCGATGTGCTTTAAGGCTTTTTCCATCACAAGCAAGCGTTACATCTACAAAATCCTCATCATCTCGAAGGTTTTCGAAAGCCGATGTTATACTGCTTTGATAGTTGTTCCAACGTAAACAGAAATGTTGTGTATCTACCATTGTAATAATTTTTTACCTAAAAAATAAAAATAATTATTTAAAAAAATATAATTTAAAAATAATAAACTCACATTTATTTTATTTTGATTATTAAAAAACATTTTTTCTGAATTTTTATTTCATTTTTATTTAAAAACTTTTTTTTTTGTTAATTAATTATTATTGATATAGATTTCTTTATTAAGGAATCGGAAATACCAGGATATAAAAGCAAAAAATCATTGAAGTGGGGTAAATGTAACTGGGGTGGGGAAATTTAGTGAATATGGCTACCAGGGAAAAAAATTATGAATCTTCTGCCATATGTATTGTTGAAATACGCGACAACATAGTAAATAACGTAGTAATGGGTTCAGTAGGGCCACACATAGAGTGGCGGCACGTTTACAAACATGCAAAAACATCAACAATGTTCCGTTGATTGTTGCAACAATGGACAACAATGTAACGGAACAGAGCGTCGATTGTTTTGTTGACGGACGGTATTGTTTGATTACCTGGTTACATATGAGCCCGCCTGTGGTCAGCTCATATAGCGGTAGATAATTCATAAATTAATTTCGAGAGCGGTCCATATCCGTGCGAAATGCATCGGTTGCAGTGTGCAAGATGCAGTTGAGGCCTAGCGTCGAGAGTGTGTTGCGCCCTGCGTCATATAGGTATGCAGCGGCGGCAAAGTGCAGTGGTAGTATCAGTCGTGGACGAACACAAGTCAGTAGTACCCGCACCGCGAAATACGAACTGATATTTTCAACAAAACAATCCGTTGATAACGTCACGAACGTTAGCAAGCGTAACACTGAGCACCGAACACGTCAGTATCGCACCAAGACTCGACGATTATTAAATATGTAAACGCACAAAAAATAATGGCACAGCATCGGTTATTCTTTATTGGGACATGGCTATGAGACATCTGCCGTAATAAGCTCGCACTAAAAAATAGTGCATGCCGCGTTCACCCCTCCCACTTCCCGTAATACCCCGCTTTTCTCCGCTCCGCCCGCCGAGATGAAAATGCGCAGAATAACGAGTGTACGGGTGCTCTGCAATTAAAAATGCCAAAATAAAAATACGAAAAGGCTGAGTTTGCGGGCCGCTGCAACCGTAACGGCCCGTCAACGTTCACAACTACCACTTGGCTTCCCTCTGAACCAACGTTTGACTCCCGAACGACGCACATCGCCGATAATACAAGCCGTAATTAAAATAAGGAAAGATCAAAATTGCATATCCATACACTAATGAGCTGCTTTCCACCCGTCCCTCTCACCCCTCTTTTCTATTCAATTCATCCCCAAAAAATCATTACGCGTTCTTCGCGGCCTTTGAGGTTGCTAGCAACTATCTGCGCATGAACATAGTTAATTCGTTTCGCATAGCAGAATAAATACACGGGCTGTTCAGCTATTTTTCCCGTTTCGTTCGTACACTGCTTCACTGGGCTATATTTTATTGATTGTATAATCAATACCGCAATAAAAGCTGTAGTGTTTTCTCGTTCCGGAATACTGTGTACTATACTATACGATCTGCTTGCGTACATCCGCGTTCACCGTACCCGCACCGCTACGAAGAACAACGTTCACTGTACGTAACGTAACGTGCGGACGCATCGGCCGTTCGACAACCGCCCGTCAACATGCACGCCATCGGGAATTGCAATTCAACCGTCGCACAGCTTTATGCACTTGTACCTGCATAACTGTTGAATGAACCACCCCTATCACGTCACACTTCACCACGCGCTAACCCCCTTCCGCCGGCACCCCCGCAACCCCCTCACCACAACATAACCCACCTGATACATCCCTCAATGACATCTCGCCGTTTTCTTCCAGATACATTTGCGATGTATTTATGTTATCGATTGGCTTATTGCATATTGTTTATCTCATACAATCTCAATGTTTTCATCATTTCTAAAACCTTGAACACATTTTTTTTTCATGTTTAGGATTTTCTTTGTAAACTTTGATTCTATATTTAGGAAATCTCCTAATTTAACGACCTATTTTCTTTGGAAGTTTGACGTAAGAAGCTTACAATTAAATATGGAAAGTAAAATTATTAAAAATATTTAAACCAAAAGTACGTTGGAGGCCCGAACTGGCTACTAACATTACAGGGTCCTGTGCAACTGTATTTTATCTTTGCGGGCCCAATGCAAGTACTCTGACTGTACTTTATTACCAGAAGCGGATTTAACGGTGAGCGCACCGGGCGCGCGCCCGGGGCCCTGACCTCTAAAGGGCCCCGCAAAAACCTAATTTTACACTTTTTTCTAATTGAGAGGCCCAATATTCTTACTGCGCCCGGGGCCTTAACTGACCTAAATCCGCCACTGTTTATTATCCATTTTGTTTTGTTCATTGCGCGAGAGCGTGGTTCCAACAAACGCGAGGTCCTGGCCAATTACCTTGTTTGCCCATGGGTTATGCTGGCCCTGATCCTGGCTGGAAAAATGTATGGGACTCTCTCAGTGGTGGGACTCGATACGCACTAGTTCAGCAAAACTAGTTTTTAATTTTTTTTAGATCGGCAGAGTCTAAATTAAGGAAGTAAAATTCAAAACGTGATTTCTCACACAAAATTAAAAATTGAGATATTGATATGTCTTCTTTTTTGTTAAATGTATAAACTAAAATCATTACGTTAATCTAAAACGTGTTTTGTACCATCTAAAATGGGCAAACAAGAACAAAATATAATACAAATTAAAAAACTGCGTTTTAAAATTTTTTTTGATGAATTCATAAAATGGTACAAAAAATTGATCTGCGATCTTCCATCTATAGAAATTCCTCAATAAGAGATGTGATTTGGAAAATTAAAGTTGAGATTTGCAAATTTAAACCACTGGCGAAGAGGACTCCCTTCGTTAGACTTGCCCTCCCATAAAAAAAAAATAATAATAAAAAAAAAATTAAAAAAAAATTAAAAAAAAAAGATTTAGGTAAACCTTCAAAAATACATCAAATTATGTTTTATACAAATTTTTGTTCAAGGCTTGGTTTACTAGTTATGAATTTTTTTTAATTTTAAAATTTTAAAGTTAATCCCGTTTCGGATCTTTATAAAAAACAATAGGCCTCTTCCCAATTAATAGGAGATTTTTTAGTACCAGAACGATCTCTCTAAGTTGAACCGTTCTTGAGTTGTCGCGTATACACACACACACACACACATACGGACGGCACTTCGAAAATAAGTTTTTTGGATTCCCTGGACCATGAAACGTGGTCATCAGTCAAAATCGACATCGAAAAATTTCCCCTTATATATTAAGGTCGGGCAAGTAAAAATGATAAATAAATAAAAATATTTAAAAAAATATAAATAAAATATTGAAACCTAATTTTGTTGATTAATATTTCCTAAAATTTCAATATTTTATAATATTTCAAATATTTCCTTAGTATTTCAAATATTTCCCTAGTACATATTTCAAATATTTCTTAGTATTTCAAATAATTCCTTATTTTTTCAAATATTTTCCTAGTACATATTTTAAATATTTCCTAGTATTTAAATTATTTCTCTAGTATTTCCTTATTATTTCATCAAATGTTTCCTAGTATTTCAAATAAATTAAAAGTATTTGAAATATATTATTTCAAATACTTTTACTGCGTAATTGGCAAAGCTCCTACACCTGGATGAGGGGTGAATGATTGTGAAAATGGGAGTAATGTTAACATATTATTCTCGCCCAAATATCACCAAAAAGGACTTGAACTAGTAACCTCACAATTCAGACTGTTTTTACCATGAAAAATACGCGATTTAACGAGCAAGAGCAATTAGATGGCTATTTTTCAACGACAAAAAAATGTGTATGGAAAAAATGATAATACAGAAAATCTTTTTACATTTTCTTTATCTGGTGTAGTGATGGAGCATGGTTTTATTGCTCTCCCCCCGCAGTAGAATATATTGCGCCCTTTTCACTGCAATTTTGTGCTTTTTTTTACTGTCTTTTTACTGCAATAATGCCCCCCCCCTCGTATTCGCAGGAGCTACTAGCGCATATCTCTACCCATGTTCTGAGGTCTTATGCAAGGGCGAAGCTTAATATTTATCCCCCCCCCCCCTCTGCACATTTTTTTTTAGGCCCCTAGTAAGTTTGTCAACTTTATCTAGAGAAAAGAAACGACAAAAAAAAGTCTTTTGAAGGTTCGATGGACCTCTAAATCAGCGTTTCAACCGAAAACATACCACGAACAAGTAAAATATTTATTTTCTACCGCGGACCACAAAAAATAAATGTACTATTAAACAAATTTATTGTATATGTACTCTACATCTACATAATATCTCAGTAATAAAATATCACTGAAAAATGAACAAAAATCACACAAAATGGACAAAAGATCATAAAAAATTAATAAAAAATCTCAAAAATAAAAAATTTAAAAGCATTTCGGCGACCACAAAATTTTTAAAAATAGTACGCGGACCACTGGATGAGAAACACTGCTCTAAATGGCATCCCCTCCCCCCACATAGCGGGCCCATAGTTAAGCCACTGATCTTATGAGCAGAACCGGGTCCTAAATCCAAAAAATGCGCCCGGCAACTATTATTCTAAGAATTAATACATGTTTCTGTCAGTGTTGTAATGTATCTAGGTATTTGTATCTAGATACAGTAACTAGATACTGTGCAAGTATCTAGTTACTGTATCTAGGTACATTTTAAAATATATATCTGTATCTGTATCTAGATATTTAAATCAGTATCTAAGTATCTGTATTTCAGGTACTTTTTTCAGATACTTTCCTATTTTGTCTTTTTCAAGGTCTTTTATTTTTTATTTTTTTTTTATTTTTTATTTAAAAAAAAAGGAACAAAATAAAAGTATGTTTTCCAAAATTTAATTAATTATATATAGAACTTGTATTTTATCATAATTCTCAAACTTATAATTTATTTATTTATTTAATTTATTTTTATCTATAAAATTTTAATAAAGTGTAATTGTATTTCCAGCTCTGAATAAATTTAAAAAAATAATAAATAAAAAAAAATTAAATAATTTTATTAACAACGTTTAAGTAAAACAACCATTAAGTAGTTATCTAATCTAAGAATAAGAATTAATTTTATAAATGTGAATTAAATAAAGAAAAATATAATAAATAAAATTGTTGTTTTACTTTTGTCATCCTAAATACTCATTTAATAATCAGTAATTTATTAGCGAACAAAAAATGTTCGAGATATCCGCTGAAATTGGAATAAAAAAGTGATTTTTTTAAAGATTACATAGGTATATAGTTAGTTAATATTTGTGACACACAGTTTCAAAGGCTATTTGTGTTTATTTTAAGAGTAATAATAGTGCATAACTTATTTTTTATTGTGAACAAATATATTCCTTGCTCTAGTTATTTCTTTTTTTTTGTGGTGTTTTCATTTTTCCGAAAGTATCTTAAAAGTATCTTGAAGTATCTAGATACATTGTAAAAAAAATGTATCTGTATCTAGATACTTTTTAAAATTTGTATCTGTATCTACATCTAGATACATTTTTCCTCAAGTATCTGTATCTGTATCTAGATATATTTTCAAATGTATCTATTACAACACTGGTTTCTGTGTATATTTAAATTCTGAATTTGTAAAAACAATATTTTATTCTTGATTCACTTGTATCTGAATCTTAAATAAAATTTGTGTAAATCTTGACTTCATATTTTAAATCCAATGATAACCAACGTAAATACCAATGCGTAATAAATAGGATTCAAATATGAATCAACTAGGAAAACCTATTAGAAATCGTTTTGAAAACAAATTAAATCTTTTCTGATCATAAAAATATTCTTTAAACATTTATGTAGTAAATTTGCTGCAGTGTGCAGTTTTAAACCTGCAATGCTGTGTTCCACTGACGAATGACAAGGAGAGTAGACCAGTTGTAAAATTTCTTAACGCCGAATGAGTGCATTGCCCTGCCAAATACTCCCGAAAACAACGATTAAAAAATCACTAACCCAACAAGTTTAACTGCATAAGCAATCGTCTATACTTAAGAATAGAACAAGAATTAATGAAACTATACATTCAAAATAAACAATTTAGTTAAAAAATAATTGGAATAAAAAAATATAATCCCTACATTCAAAAATATGGTATACATTTTGATTTATTCTTGTTCGAAAATATGATTTTGCAATTTTAATTAATTAGAATGATTTTATGAAATAGTTACAAATATCTAGTAAAACAAAATCATCGAAAGAAGGAAGATATTAAGATATTAAGAGAAGGCTGGGAAGAAAGAATGAAGGAAGAACAAAAGGGTAATCTGTCGGAATGGGGAGAAACAAGGAAAGAGTATGATTGGAGATGTGGGATGGACATAAGGGAAGCTGAGCGAAAGAGAAATGGAGGAAGAAACATAGTAGAAGAATTGAGGAGGAGAGACAAGGAGGTACAGGAGCTGGAAAGAACAGTAAGAATATACAATGCAAGGAATGTGAAAAGGTATAGAGAGATAAGGACGTAATACCTAAATATTTGAAAGGGAGGAGAGAAAAGGCAGCTGGCAGAGTTAGAAGGATTGCCAGATTAAGATGTGGAAATGAAGAACGGAGTAATAGGTATTGGGCAAAACCAGAGGATAGGATATGCAGAATGTGCAGGGAGGAGGAAGAATCCTTGGAACACCTAACGAAAAGATGTGAAAAGATGACAAAATGGGACGGAGAGATAAAGGAGCTGTTGAGTGAAGAAGGAAAGGGAGAAAGGTCGGTGAGAGTACTAGAGGAAAGAAGGAAGGAATGCGGAGAGGCAAGACAGAACTGAGAACAGGAAGAAAGAGAGAGGCAAAGGAGGAGGAAAGAAAAGAGGGAAGAGAAGCAAAGAAAGAGGAGGAGAAGAACTGGAGTCAAGAAGGAAGGAGACCGGAGACGGAAGCCGAAAAGAGAATAGGAAGAAAGAGAGGAACACCGGAGGAAGAATGTAGAAGAAGAAGAAGAAAGAATGTCATAAAATGTATTATTTTATTATTATATGATTTTCCAATGCACTAGTTAAAACCCTAAACGCCGCAAGGCCTAGGGGAAATAAAGAATTATATATATCTAGTAAAACAAAGAATAATACAAAAAGTTTTAATTTAACTGTGGTTTTCTTCACAGCAGAGCCGCAGTAAGGAAAACTTGCGCTAGGGGCAAAACCGTGTTTTGGCGTCCTTGGCAAATAAAAACAAGGTTCTTACCTATCAAAATTTAAGCGATGAGCAAAAAAAAAGGTCTTGACCTCCCAAAATCCAAGTGACGAGCAAAAAAAAGGTCCTCACCTCCCTAAATTCCAAAAGTTATGAGCAAGAAAAAGGTCCTTGCCTTCGCAATGGCGCCTCTTAGTCAAGCCCGTCAGCGCCCTTTTCCTTAGTGCGCCCAGGGCCGTCCCCCCTCCTTAAAATTTTCAACAGTATTATTGATTGTCCTGATCTTCTAAATAAATTTAACTTCAAAATCCCAATTCACAATACTAGAATTAGTAAACATTTATCTTTGCCTTTTAGTAAAACTAATTCTGCCTATAATTCACCAATTAATCGCATTTCTTTACATGTAAATAGTTTAACTGAATATGATAACTTTCCTGATATTTTCTCCACCAATTTTATTACCTTTAAGAAAAATATTATTAGTATACTACAAAATTATAACTATAATTTAAATAATTTTCTGTATTACATATGTTATAATCATTCTACTGATAATTTAATTTTGTTTTGATACTGTGTTAATAACTTTGTATGTAAATTACTTTAGTGCCACACTTTTATTATTACAATGTAAAGAGCAGAAGCTAAATGCTTGTTATACTTTTATTAGACTTGTGCCTGTTGTGTGGCCAAAATTATATAAATAAATAAATAAATAAATAAATAATCATCGGAAACATGTAGAAACCAAATATGAGGAAGAAAAAATGTAAATACAGATATAGCCTCCGATTTTATTAATATATTTATCCCCATTTAGTACTATTTCATTTAGTTAGGAACTAATTCTAAGAAAGAATAATTTATTTTATGGTTTTTGAAATTATTTTATAACACGAAACAACTAATTATATTCCAATTTTTCTTCTAACGCGTTTTATAAAAATCGCATGACCTAGTATCGTGAGCTTTTTAAGTATGTGACTCTCCCTTCTTCGATGTTAGACGGGTTGCATAATTTCACTCCACAGGTATCTGAGAATTGAGTTTGATAAAACGAAAATAACTAAACAGATTTGTTAATAAAAAATATATGGCCTATACTAAGGCATCCACTATTATGACATGGTCATTTTTAGATTGTCGTAAAGTGAATTTATTCATATCTATATTAATAAAAAAATATTTTTTTAAATTTTTTATGGATTAATAAAATAGAAGGCTATAAATTTTCTTTGGTTTAGGCGGAACTAAATGGGGGTTTGCCAACCGGCGTAGCGTAGTGGTAACACATGTGCTCCGCGTTGCGAAGGTCTCGGGTTCGAATCCCGTTCAGGCATGGAAATTTTCTCAAATAAAAATTGTCCTGGCTAATTGCCACAGCAGCAAAGGCCATTAATTAAAAAAAAGGGGGTTTTGTATTTTTAAGTTGTTTTGAAAACAGAGTATGGCTAGGTATATTATTCATATTGGCATTTATTATTAAGTGTCAATTATTAGAAAAATAATATAAATAATACATTTTAAAATTTTTGGAAATTGTAAGAATTTAAGAAATGAGATATTTGTATTAAAAATTTATGTGAAGTGTGAATTTTCACACATTGCAGGGTTTCGCAGGTATATATAAGTGAAGGCGGCATGCTGGGTGTGTAGGACAAATTTTGCTTTGTAGTGACGGCAAAATGAACGATATTTTTAAAATAATTTATCGTCTGATTATCTAAGAGCTTTAAACAAATTTTATGTTAAAATATTTTTTTGTTAATTTTAGTTCGAATACCTAATACTATTATTTAGGTTTCTAAATATGTGCAGTATTTTTTTTAAATAGCAAGTTTCATTAATATATCAACATATGCTCCGCCCCTCTGGTTTCGTATACATGACACATAGAATGAAAATATAATTCCAACAATTCTAACTGGTTATTAAATTTACGCTCTTAAAAATTAAATGCAACATTTTCCAAAATATAACTAGAAACAAAATAATTTAAAGAAAATAAAATTGGAAAAAAAAAACAAAAAATAAAATTGTCTCCTTTGCCCGGGAGCGAACCCTAGTTGCTGCGTAGCAAGCGAGCAAGCCTAACCATTAGACCAAAAAACACAAAAATGCGTTATATTCCGAAAACATAATCTGATCAAAAATTCCTGTTGTACTATTCCGGTTCACACCAATGTACATTACTTAGAATTTTTTTCAGATTTTTAGTTTAGACCATCTGGGCTACAGGTGTGAGACAAAATTTTACACAATTTTGGCAAAAATCGCATCAAAATAATTTATTTTGCAAAAATAAAATTTTGATTGTTAATCCACGTACTAAGGGCTTTCATTTGATACACTACTCCGGATTAAAAAAATATTTTTTTTTTCGATGAGCAAATATTTGTTTATAATTTTAGGGGGATATGTTTTTTAGATGTTTTAGTATTTTTCCTATGTGCGGGTCATAGAGTTGTATAAACATGCCAAATATCAACTCTTTAGGTTTAGCCGTTTGGCTACAATTTTTACCGAACAGACAGACAGACAGACGACAAAATGACTGTATTAGGGTTTTTTGGACATACCTACAAAACCCTAAAAATAAAATTTCAACATTATGGCACAGGTCAATATATATCTTTAAATTACAAAAAAATAAACTTATCTGCCAATATTTGATTTAAATTCTTTAGTCCAAACAAATTCATATTTAAATTGTGCTAAACCTAAGTAAATTATCTTCTTCAATATGCTCAAAAATTAAAACTATGTCAACAAAATATCAAAAAGCGAATCCTCACAAAGTAAATATCTTAATTTTTCATTCTAAAAATAAAATTAGGGCCCTAAATCTATTAACTAAATTTTTATCTGTCATAATTCATAAAATTAATCTTGTTTCTCTTTTAAAAATTTAGTTATGATGCTATACACTTTCTTCTAAAGTCTTAACTCAGTGAAACCCTTTTTTGTTTAAAACGTATGGGAGCATTGAACTTGAGGAAAGGGGAGGAGAACGTAACACAAGGACGCAACTATAAGGATTAACAAGGATGTTAAAGATCATGCGAACACGAAAGTTTTGTGAAATTTAAAATTTTTGAAAGTTTATGTTAATTTTTGAATGGAATATTTAAATTATAACTGTATATTGGAAGGTTTTAATAAATGGAGACATGTAAAAGTATTTTAAATATAGGTTAGTTGTAATAAAAATAAATTCATTGTTTCTAAAAATGTATTTACGACTTTATATTTTCTTCGTATTTATTTACTGGCTGGAGTAACTGTATTTCGTACAGTTTTTGTGATTAATATTTTTGCTGTAATGTAAATGATATGTGAGATACAGTGGTACCTCGGTTTTCGTCGATAATCTGTCCGAAAACAATCGTTGATATCCGAAACCGAATATAAACGAAATCAACGAAAACTCAGGTACCACTGTATTTCAATTTCATGTAGAATTAAGGTGACCATACGTCCCGAATTAGCCGGGACAGTCCCGAATTTCCACCTTGCGTCCCGAATTTTTTCAGAGGAAATATTTGTCCTGTTTTTTGGATTCCCTGGACCATGAAACGTGGTCATCAGTCAAAATCTCGACATCGAAAATTTTCGCGATTACAATACCCCTTATATATTAAGGTCGGGCAAGTAAAAAATGAATTAAGCAATTATATTTGAGTAACCCCCCCCTCCCCCCGTCTATGAGCTCCCGTCCCGAATTTAGAACTAAAAAATATGGTCTTAGTAGAATAGAAAATAATCGTTCCTTCATTCTAAACCGTTATTTTGTTTGTATTTTCAATGTTAAGAAAATAATAACTCAACAAAAAGGATTTGTTTTCTTACTATAAACAATTTTTCTGTTAAGGGGGGGGGTAGGGTCTGATAACCACATTTTAAGCATATTTTTGTGATTTTTTTTCAAATCTATGGTTAAATTTATTCATTTTCAAAGTAAGTACATATATAAAGTATGTTTTGAAGAAGATACAAAAAAATTTTGAAGGCAAAATATGGCGAAATGAGCCAGATGTGGCAAATCTTCTCAGACTCCGGGAAAAAATTAGATTTTGCTGTGACCAGCATAACTTGTCACTGGATCATCTGAAATCAAAAATTCAAAAAGATTTTGTTAGTTTATGAGTTTTCCGAGGTAACGACGTTGAGATATTTTTTTTTCATGGTTTTTTTTTTATTTAACAATCACAAATATACTCATTTTTAGGTTTTCTTAGGGGGAATTAATTCTTTTTGTCTTCTAAGTAACGCTAAAAACTGAAAAATCATTTTAAAAATAAAAACTCAACGTCATTACCTCGGCAAACTCATAAACTAACAAAATCTTTTTGGATTTTTGATTTCAGATGATCAAGTGACGAGTTATGCTGGTCACCGCAAAATCTAATTTTTTTCCCGGAGTCTGAGAAGATTTGCCACAGCTGGCTCATTTCGCCTTCAAATTTTTTTTGTATCTTCTTCAAAACATACTTTATATATGTACTTAGTTTGAAAATGAATAAATTTAACCATAGATTTGAAAAAAATTCACAAAAATATGCTTAAAATGTGGTTATCAGACCCTACCCCCCCTTAAGTCAATAATAAGATTTATTTTGCAAATACTGCAGTCATAAATAATGATATTTTGATTGTTTTCACTCATGTTGTTTTGTAGAAATAATAAATTGTATTTTTACCGCGAAAAACACTATTGCACAGATTGCCGCACGATCTGAACTTGTGACGACTGTGCAACACAAACTGCACTGCACGTAATTTGCCGAACGAACTTCGTGCAGCACAGAGAAAGAAACTTTATGCCGAACGTTTCTTGTGTAAATTATGCAGAATGTGTAAATTATTAGCTCATGCCGAACGCACCTAAAACATCACATAGAGGACAGTTTACGGGGACAGTACACATAAGTGACATTGTGCAAATGACTGTCGATAAGTTACAGAATTGAACTCCACCACACTTTCCTTATATGACAATTTTTATCAAAGAAAGAATTTTAAACTTAAATAAAATATTACTTACTTTTTTTCTAATCTTTTCTAGGCCATTATATGCACTTTTTAAAATAGTAAATCTACTTAAATTTATTGTTAGCATTTGCCAAAAGATTCTGGAACACTGCCAAAAATGTTTCAAAATAAAAATTGTACTACTTTTTCTGCTTTTTATTACATTTTTTAAAACACAAAAATTAAAAATTGTATTTAGAAATAGATAGACATTATCATGTGTATTTTTGTTTGTTAATAAAAATTATCTAGAATGACATTTGAAATTATCGCAAAAATGCAGTCTGAAATGTATTTTATATCAAATTAAAATTTTTATTTATTAAAAATATATCAAAGAATTGTTCTAGAAGCCATCACACAAGAAATAAAACGCAACCATAGAAGAAAAACAATCCAAAATGATGAAAAAAGTTAAAGTTAAAGATGATGAATAATTTAACATCAGTTGATAATTGAGAAGACATAGATAAAATGTCTGAAAAAAATATTAAAAATGTATCAATGAATTGTTCTAGAAGCCATCACACAAGAATTAAAACGCAACCAAAGAAGGAAATCAAGCCAAAATGATGAAAAAAGTTAAAGTTAAATTAAAATAAATTAACATCAATTGATAATTGAGAAGACATCGATAAAATGTCTGAAAAAATCTGATACTTAGCAGAAATATGAGGATTTTTGTGTAAGACAAACAGATTGACACATAAAAATGACAATTCAAATTAAATTAGAAGTTTTAACTTAACCCTTTACCGCATAGTGTGCCATATATGGCACATTCCGATTTTAATTTTTTATTTTACTTTTAAAACTGAATCAGAACGTTACTTCATGAATGTTCATATATGCCACATACACAGCAATGGATCCTGCAGTATCTCAAGTAATGGGCTGCAATAGATTTGAGGATATCAAGCGGAATTTGCACTTCAACGATAACTCAACTAGAAGATACGACCTTTTCTTTCAAAAATTCGAGGGCAACTGCTTTTAATCCCTAATGAAGAACACCTAGCAATTGACGAGCAAATAATACGGAATCATTTTCTTTTGTAACATAATGTTGAATCATAATGTTCCATGTATGGCACAAACCCTAAATTATTATTTAAATTATTATTTTTTCGTAAAAATAATAATTAATATTTTAAATATATTTTTAATTAATTTTTCTATCAATAAGAATCAATTCCTAATGCCCATGAATTATTTCAACCAAAAATAAAAATTCATGCAGTAAAGGGTTAAATTAGAAGTTTTAACTTAAATTTTTAGATTCGGTCAGAACAATAAAAATTTTAAACAGTTCAAAATGAGTTCTAAAATGTACTGTTAAGCTTTCAACCTCCTATAAATTAGGAGGTTTAGAACAACTACTGACGATGATAACAATAACAGAAATGTTAAAAATATTTGGAGCTAAAAACTAAGTTATAGACTATTCCAAACGTTTAGGCGGAACTAACTGGAATTTTAATTTTTGTTGTCATGAGCTCTTCTTTTATGGATTGAAGTAGGCTTTTGCTAAACTTAATTAAACTCCATTTACGATAAATATGAGATGACGTCACACTTGGTTAATTTTATTACCAATGTCATAATGTAAATTAACCAACATGAAAGCGTTACTTAATTACATTTACTTAATACATGTTGGTACCACTTTTCCATGTTGCCACGTTTAAATAGCATTGTTTAATCGTATTTCTGTTTGACATATGAATGAGTGGGGTTAAATACGTATTGGATATAATTTTTTGACAATTAGCAAAGTGACAACATAGCAAGTTTTTCAACTATGACGTTATCTCATTCTTATCGTCAATAGACTTTATCAAAAGCTTACTTAATCTGTAGAAGTAACTAGAATTGAAAATCTAGTTTCACCTAAACCAAAGAAACAGACTTTAAATAAGTTTTAAGACACAAAAAAATATTTTTTCGAATTATTAATCTGATCCAAAAATCTTAACTATTCCGGTTCACATTAATGTATATTAGTGAGCATTATTTCAGATTTTTAAATGAACCCCTCTGGAAAATAAGGTGGGAGACAAGTGTTTGTGAAACATTTTTGGCGAAAATACCATAAAAAAAATGATTTATCAAAATTAATAATTTATTGGTTTATCAACGCATTAATAAGTTTTTGATAACAAATTCAAAATTTAAAAAAAAAAAAATCATTCAACACATTTTTATTTTTATTTTTCCCGCGATATGTTTTAACTCTCTATAGTTTTCCCATATGTGGGTCAAAGAGTTGTCTAAGCATGCCAAATTTCAACTTTCTATGTTCAGCCGTTTGGCTACAATACCGAACAGACATGAGTGACGTAATAAGGGTTTTTTGTCATACCTACAAAACCCTTAAAATGACTAAAATAAAAATTTTAGAACATCTACTGGGCTTATAAAATATTAAATCTTTAGTTTTAAAGTAAAAATATATAAAATAAACTTAAAACAATCACATGAGTTAAAAAAGAAACCTATAATCAAAAATGGCCGAATTAGGAATATTAGTACGTCTACTGTTCTTATATAATATTAAGCCATTAGAAGTTTAAAGCATACTTAAAATATCCAGATCTATTAAAAATTAAACATATAATAAAAAATAACTGATTTAGGAAAATTAGAACATTATTATTATAATTATTATTTTATTTATTTTACATCGGCTTATTTCTACAAAGAGGCTAATCGCCGATGCCAGGGGGCGAGCTCCTACACCTGGATGAGGGGTGAATGATTTTGAAAGTAGAAGTTAACATATTATTCTCGCCCGAATAATATCACCAACGGGGAATCGAACCCAAACCTCACAATTCAGACTGTTTTCACCAGTCAAAATTGCACGATTTAACGAGCTCGGCCACTCTGTTGGCAAAATTAGAACAGCTACTAGGCTTCTTAAGTATTAAAATTATTAAACCCTTAGTAGCTAGAGTAGACACAAAAATAAACTTAAAACAGTCTTAAATAAGTTAAAAACAGGCGCGCATACATGAGTGTGGTCCTCGAGTCTGGAGCCCAGGAATAGAAAAATCATATACTTATTAAAACTTAGTAATTAGAATAAAAATCACCTTTTTATAAATATTAAATTATGATCAAAATTAAATTAATATATATATCCATTCCTCCCGTAAAAAACAATAAATTTGTATTATTTTACAGATATTTTTTCGAAATAGACCCCCCAGACCAATTTTTTGTGTACCTGATTAAATTAAAATAAACTAAAAATTGACAAATCTATTAAAAATTAAATATATAATAAAAAATAGTTGATTTAGGTAAATTAAAACATTCAGTAGGCTTTTTAAGTATTAATTATTAAGCCATTTAGAGTAGAAACTATTTAAACAAACTTAAGACAGTCCTAAATAAGTTAAAAATAAAACAAAATTCAAAATAGTTGAATTAGAAGCATTAGGACAAATACTAGGCTTATAAATTATTAAGTTTTTAAAGGCTAAAATAACTTTTATTAAAAAAAAAGTCTTAAGTTAATTAAAAATAATATGTAAGCTATGAAAATAGCTGAATTAGGCGCATTAGAACATTTACTATTCTTTAAAGACCTAACCCTTTAGAAGTTATAGTAGAACAAAGTTAGACAATCTTAGAGCATTTAAAAATAATATCTAAGTTACAATAAATAGGTGATTTAGAAGTATTAGGACATCTGCATACTTTAGATACCTAATTCTTTAGAAGCCAGATTAGAACAAACTTTAGACAATCTTAGATCATTTAAAATTAATATGTAAACTTTAATAAATAGCTGAAATAAGAGTATTAGGACAACTACTGTGCTTTTCAGAACTAATCCTTTTGAAGCTATAGTAGAACAAAGTTTGGACAATCTTATATCATTTAAAAATAATAACTATAATAAATAGCTGAATTAGATGTATTAGGACATCTACTGTAATTTTTAGACCCAATTCTTTAGAAGCTAGAGTAGAAGAAATTTAAGACAAGCTTAGATCATTTAAAAATAATATGTAAACTTTAATAAATAGCTGAAATAAGAGTATTAGGACAACTACTGTGCTTTTCAGAACTAATCCTTTTGAAGCTATAGTAGAACAAAGTTTGGACAATCTTATATCATTTAAAAATAATAACTATAATAAATAGCTGAATTAGATGTATTAGGACATCTACTGTAATTTTTAGACCCAATTCTTTAGAAGCTAGAGTAGAAGAAATTTAAGACAAGCTTAGATCATTTAAAAATAATATGTAAACTTTAATAAATAGCTGAAATAAGAGTATTAGGACAACTACTGTGCTTTTCAGAACTAATCCTTTTGAAGCTATAGTACAACAAAGTTTGGACAATCTTAAATCATTTAAAAATAATAACTATAATAAATAGCTGAATTAGAAGTATTAGGACACCTACTGTAATTTTTAGACCTAATCCTTTAGAAGCTATAGTAGAACAAATTCAAAACAATCTTAGATCATTTAAAAATAATATGTAAACTATACTAAATAGCTGAATTAGAAGTATTAGGACATTTACTGTAATTTTTAGACCTAATCCTTTAGAAGCCACAATAGAACAAAGTTTGAACAGTCTTAGATCATTTAAAAATAATATGTAAACTATAATAAATAGCTGAATTAGGACTATTAGGATATCTACTGTGTTTTTCAGACCTTCCTTTAGAAGCTAGAGTAGAACAAATTTTAGGTAATCAGATCATTTAAAAATATTATGTAAGCTATAATAAATTAGAATTAGAAGTATTAGGACATCTACGGTACTTTAGAGACCTAATCCTTTAAAAGCCAGAAAAAATTTAGATCTTAGATCATTTAAAAATAATATGTATACTATATTAAATAGCTGAATTGGGAAAATTAGGACATCTACTGCGCTTTTTAGGCCTTATCCTTTAGAAGTTAGGGTAAAATATACTTAAGACAATCATTTAAAATAATAAGGAACATTAACAGTTAAATTAGGACATCTAGTAAGCTTATACAGTTTTCAGCACTTCTAAAATATATTTAAGTTAAATTACAAGTTATTAGAAACTATGGAGGTGAAAATGGTTAGAATTACGTGGTTTAGGAAATGGTTGCGCAGAACTGTTACGCTGTTGAGCTTAGGAAAGGTAGCTAAAGCACCTAATCCAGAATAGTTATGTTACTTACTTTATTGTAAGTTAGTATTTCTGTCAGTCTTCATCACTGCACAAAAAACACAAACACATGAAATGTTTCACAGTTAGAAAAATGTCACTTAATCACTATTAATATAAATTATAAAAATTAAAAAAATTTGAAGTTCTAAAAATATTTTTAAGAGTGTAGATACGTCTATCACTCTTCTCTACAAATAGTGTAATGTTCGATGTTTAAAAGAATCTGCCAACATACAGTTCTGTACCCTAAAGTTGCTTAACCACTTTTTATTCGATGTCGCAAATTCATAGGAACCATTCTGAACTTACGTATCCCTCTTGTTGAAAACGGGGGTACGGGAGGAGCGCCCCCCTATTTAACTTTAAGTTGCATTACCCCCTTCCAAACCAACACCCGAAACTGGAAGTACAGTTACGCAAAAATCAAGATACCTGTCGTTTGCAGATGGAACAAATCATTAGCGGGGTTTAAATTTGGGGTCCACCGGATATTAACCCTAAAAAAATTATTTTAAATAAATAAATAATAGGTTTCCAACACCTAGATTAGTGTTGACACCTTAATAGATTTTCTAATAAATCTGGTAGAATGAGATACGTAATTTCACTACGAATCTAGTGACTGAAATATAAATCTAGTAGATTAATTTGTCCAAAAATATTTTATTGTCATCACCTGGGTCCGTTTTTCTTTTTATCGACTGCCATATATCTAAGGAATGTCAGGCGCGCACCCAGGATTTTTTCTTGGGGGCAAGGGCTCAGAAGACAAAATTGTTTTAAAAGGTTAGGAATTGGGAAACTACTGCTGGCTAAAAACCATTTATTTTCCAAAATTCTGACTTAAAAAAAAGGATCTTCTCTTCTAAAATACAATTGAAGATCTAAAGAAAAGGTCTTCACTTCCAAAATAAGAGTGCTGACTAAAAAAAGGTCCTTGCTTCTAATCTTCAAGTGATGAATTAAAAAAAGGTCCTCGCTTCCAAAATACAATTGATGACCTAAAAAAAGGTCTTCACTTCCAAAATAAAAGTGCTGACTACAAAAAAGGTCTTTGCTTTTAATCTTCAAGTGATGAATTAAAAAAAAGGTCCTCGCTTCTAAAATATAATTGATGACCTAAAAAAAAGGTCTTCACTTCCAAAATAAGAGTGCTGACTAAAAAAAGGTCCTTGCATCTAATGTTCAAGTGATGACTTAAAAAAAAGGTCCTCGCTTCTAAAATACAATTGATGACCTAAAAAAAAGGTCTTCACTTCCAAAATAAGAGTGCTGATTAAAATAAAAGGTTCTTGCTTCTAATTTTCAAGTGACGACCTAAAAAAAAGGTCCTTACTTTTAAAATTCAAGTGTATCCTTTAAAAACACTAAAACCACGAGTTTTTAAGTTCTCAAGTCTATAAGCCCCCCCAGGGTGAGCGCCTGAGGGAAGCATTTTGATCATACCGATTTTCACATTTCGATATTTCGATGGATCTCCACGAATTGAGGTCTCTACATAAAGTTTGGACTATTTTTAGCATGATGTAGCTCTCTTAGTTTGTCTGTCTGTTGGTCTATATGTCTGTCTGTCTATCTGTTAGTCTTTCTGTCTATCTGTCTGTCTGTCGGTCCGTGGACGCATGTAGATCGAATTTGGCTAAACTGATTTTTATGAAATTTCTAATTTAAGTTTCTGACATCAATGTCATCATTTGTTCAAATTTTGGTAAACATCGGTCAACCATAAGTAGGAGTTTACTCGTGTCTTTTTTAAGTTTTTTGCGAGAATTTCGTAATAGAGGAATATTTAGAATATATATATATATATATATATATATATATATATATATATATATTAAGAAAGTTGTGGTACAACATAAGGGTATCAGCTTTTATTTGAATTTTTTTTTATTTAGTTATTTTCTTTTTGATTTAGAAATGTATTTCATTTACCAAGTTTATCATATGGGTGAGCACATGGCGTGTGGAAACGCCAAGTGAAATTCTTGATTTAGTTTCAGATTTTTAAAACATATTAAAAGGTATCTTATTTGATTACTTATTCTGTTGAGGTGGTCGGTTCTGTGGCGATCACAGCTAATATTTTTTTTCATCACTTCGATCCGTCTTCCTTTGTTTTTGGTCATCACTTCTGATCCGCCTTTTTTATCACTTCAATACCCCTTCCTTTTCTTTTGTTATCACTTCTGTCCGTATTTGGTAGAATTCTGGTAGATTTTATTGGCAGTTTTAGTGGAAAAATAATCTACACTGATGGCAACACGGCTAAATAGGCGTATAAAGGGCAGAGAAGATAAGTTCCTCGTAGAACTTCAAACATAGATATGAAAGCCATGGGGAAAATGATTAGTCTAGGGATATTACCTAAATTACCTAAAAAAAAAAAAGATTTCATATATTCTACAAAAAAAAAAAAAATTATTTCATATATTTTTACAAAGCTAGCCTAAGGGATAGAGGAGGTCATTCTGTACTGAATTTTTCAATTTTGTTTAAATGTATCGCATTATTTATAAATTCTATGTATGTTATGCATGTTTAATACATAATTAACTTCTTTGATTAAATAAATATGTTAATATTTTTTTAGCAATTCAAAATTTTTCTATTTGTTTATCTCATTTTCATTATAATAGCCAAATAAAATTGTCTCTTTGAAATAATTTTCTTTTAGGCGGCTGCGTCATTAGCGCGACATCCTGAGGTAAATCCATCTTTTTCCAAGTTTTCTGACCATATTTTTAATCTGTTTACATTCAGGAATAATATGGTCAGTATTACGTCCATTTTTTAGCGAACGCAAAAAGGCACCTACAGTTTATAGCTGGTTACGAACGTCTAAGCAGAACCTGTAATTAGCATAAATATTTTTTACACAAATTATTCGACATAGACAGGAACTGAACTCACGTCCATGCCCTTACTTAGTGGTCAATTAAAATTAATTTAAAGCTTGCCATAAACATACTTACTGGTACTACTAAGCTTCATTTCTAAGAGAAAGCGGTAAAAACAAACGTCTAATACGCTGGCTAAAATCGCAAAATTGGTTCAACCATTGTTGAGTTTCAAGGTAAAATAGAGACAGACGAATCCTTTTATATTTTGATGCCCAGTTGCATAAAACTACTAAAACTCGATATAAAACACAAAATTACCCAGAAACGCATTGCATCAGACGTATACCTAGGGGCTCACAGACTCCCCCCCCCGCCGTGCTAAAAAACAAGTGTTTTTGTCAAAATACAAGTGATAACCGATGGCCCTTTTTTTATGTTATTACTTATATTTTGTAATCCTTAGTATACAGTCTGTTCCAAACGGTTAAGCGGAACTAGATTTTAAAATCTAGTTACTTTCATCGTTTAAATCGTGCTTTTCGGCCGTTTTGTTTAAGCTTTGTAAATCATACTTACAATAAACATTTTTTGGTGATTTTTTTCATCATTTTAAAACGCCATTTTCTTTATATGTTAATTTTTTGTGTCATTCTTATTACAAATTTCCCAATTACAGTCTGTTCCAAACGGTTAAGCGGAACTAGATTTTGCAATCTAATTACTTTCATCGTTTAAATCGTACCTTTCGGCCGTTTTGTTTAAGCTTTGTAAATCATACTTACAATAAACATTTTTGGTTAAGGTTAATATCATTTTAAAATGTAATTTTCTTTATATTTTGACTTTTTGTGTCATTCTTAATACAAATTTCCCATTTATTTATTTTTTTGTCATTAAAATATAAAAAAAAATATTTAATTTTGACATATGTCATTCGTTTCTATGGTTTCATTGTTGGAATTTTAAATTTTGACATCCCAACGTGAAAAATGAAATAACCCAAGCAAGGTCCCTTCTCGTGACAACCTAAAAGAACTAAATTCCCATTTAGTTCCGCTTAACCGTTTGGAACAGACTGTATTTATATTTTTGTCATTAAAATATATAAAAAAATAATTTAATTTTGATATATATACTTCGTTTCCATGGTTTCATTGTTGGAATTTGAAATTTTGACATTCCAACGTGAAAAATGAAATAACCCTAGCAAGGTCCCTTCTCGTGACAACCTAAAATAACTAAATTCCCATTTAGTTCCGCTTAACCGTTTGGAACAGACTGTAGTATTTTATTTTCAAAAACTGGCAAGTGTTAAAATTTATGCGAGTACGAAATTGTGCTTATTAAAATTAATATTTCACGCGGAGATTTAACAAATTTTTACAAAATCTATATATTAATATAAAAATATTTATAAATTATTTTTGCAAATTAATTTTTTTTCAAAAGTTATTATTCTTTTATTCCCTTAATGATTCCCCGTCACTGTATTCGCGAGTGCATTGTATGTGTTAAGGGGGCGCGGGGTATTTTAGACGCGGGAGTAAGGGGGGGGGGCAACTGCCGAAAGTTGGCCCCACTCAGTTTGAGACACCAATCATATGCACTATACAGCGATGGATGCAACTTATATTCGCGAATTGCTAGCCCAGCGAGCCAAGCAAGGCCTTAGTTTGAACAGAGGTGGATGAACTGATGTTTTGCTTATTTTTTTATGTGTTATGAGATGATTGCACATTTTTTTACGGCTGTAATAGTTTAACTTTGAGCGATGCATATGTGAACTTAAAAATAAATTTCTTTTGAAGTTGTCAAATATTTTTAAGTATCTCTAAAACAAAAAAATATAGAAATCTATGGTTTAAATTTTTGCAATCTCCATACTTTGTTTAGTTTATAAACAAATTAGGGGGCTGATAAATTAAAATTTAAAAAAGTTATAAAACTTTTTAAAAAAATGAAAATTTTTAAATTTTCGTATACATTTTTATAAATTTAAATAAAAATATTTATTTATTTATTGAAATAAAGGACACTCCAGACCAAAGATCCCAACTGTGCCCGTAGTCCCATACAAGTTTTACTACATTAAGTTATATCTTATACTATAATATAATAAAATAACGTTATGTTCAGCTCATTTGGTTTTTGAATTCATATATAAATCAAATATACAATTACATTACATATTCAGTGCAGTAGTATGATGTATTATGAAAAGGTTTCACATAGTATACAAAGTCTTTTTGAACAATGCGAAATTCATATAAAATAAGTCTAATTCTCCAATTACTTCCAGACTTTCATTATAAAGGGTTGCCATTCGATTAAGTGGACTCATTTTGTGTTGTTCGGTTCTGGCTTGCTCAATTTGGAATAAAGTATTTCTTTTTCGTACTCCAACACGCGGTACTTTTAAACAAATTTGGGAGAGGATATCTGGACATAACAGGTCGCCATTCCATATTTTGTGTAGTATAAGTAAACTAGTAATATCGCGTCTGGTACTAAGTGACACTACAGAATATTGTGTTAACAACAAAGTATGTGAAACATACTTAGGGTAAATACCTGTCATTCTGAAGTCCACGCATCGTAGAAATTTTGTCTGCACCGACTCAATAAACTTTATATATTTTAAGTGGAATGGCGACCAAACCACAGATGCATATTCCAACTTGCTTCTTATGAGAGTATTAAATAGTGTAATATATGTCTGTGGTTTTCGGAAATCCTTCCCCATCCTTAGTACCAGCCCAACCATTTTGAAGCTGTCGTTGACCAGTTTCGTTATATGTGCATTAAAATTCAGAGACTCATCAAAAGTAATACCTAGATCCTGCACAAACCTTGTCCTTTCGATGTTGATACTATTCATTTCATAATTATATATAAAAGGATTGCGGTTTCTGTTAAAGGACATTAGCTTACATTTTGCTGGATTAAAATGCAGGCCAGTAGCTGAGCTCCAATCTGACAACATATTAAGATCATGTTCTAAATCATAGCAATCTGAGAGACTGTTAATTTGCTTGTATATCTTTATGTCATCCGCATATAGTAGGCATCGACTTTTTGTGATATGTTTGGGAATATCATTCACCGCCAACAAGAACAACAATGGGCCAAGGTTCGAACCTTGCGGGACCCCGGACGGTGTCGAGAAGGGTCGTGATCGAAAACCTTCGTATTCCACATATTGGTGTCTTCGACTTAGATATCTCAATATCTCAAAATTCAAAAGACACCTGTAGTTTAAATTATTGAATAAAGCGCGCACACAGAAAATTAGTCTCCAGAGCCGTGTGGCTTCCCAAGGAAGTTATTTTGAGGGAGACAATATTGAATTGTAATTCTATTTAAATTAAAAAAAAATAAATAAAAAAATAAATCAGTCCGGTTACTTAATTTATACACCTCGTGTACTCTTCTGCAAATTTCTGTTAAAGATATGCGCTATATTTTCTGGTAGCTCCTTATTTATTGACTCAAGTTTCTCATGGATTTTACGGTCTCCTGGGTCTCCTTTTAGAGTGGTCAGCGTTTACATAACCTAGTACACAATGCAAATAATATTGCTTGCAAATTTTTTTGCGATATATTTTCTCTTTGTGTTAATTCTTTTGTAAGATCTACGTCTCCCCTATTATATTTTTAATTCCAACCCTAGATTCGCACAGTGGACCGGTCGAACTAGATATTAATAAATAGGGTTGTCATGCGAATTTTTTCATATTAAAATGGTCATCTCAAAGGGGTGTATCTGTTTAGAGATGCTGACCTCGAATTAGGTCAAGCTTAGAAACGGAAAGAAAAATATTGAGTTGAATTTAAACATTATTTAGACACTGTTATTCGGGTTTTAGTTTTATCATTATCATTATTTCCAGCGTTAATTTAATTAATGGACTTTTCTAATATTTCATAATGAAAATTTCATGCCTGAATAGTATTCGAACCTACCTACTCCTACTCCGTAAATGTGTTTTATCCATACCCATTCTATATTGTGCAATAAATTAGACTACTATGGCATTAGAGGAGTTGCTAAAACACATTTAGGCCCGGTTTTTCCACCTTCAGATAAAGTTCCAGGTAACTATCTGAGAGATAAGGTTATTTTTAACTTCATCTGCTGAGTAAATGTCATCCCTTCTTTCTATACAAATGCATCTATCAGATAGTTATCTAACGGATAATGAGACTGACGTATTGAATTCACTGACTGGTATTGACGTTTATTTAGCAGATGAAGTTACAAATAACCTTATCTGTCAGATAGTTACCTGGAACTTTATCTGAAGGTGGAAAGACCGGGCCTTAATGAGTTTCTTGTCAGAGAGAACTCAGCATGTTTGCGTGAATAATACTTTTTCAACGGTTCAAAGAACGGACTTTCGAGTTCCTGAAGGTTCAATTTTGGGCCAGTTGCTCTTTATACTCTATATAAATGACCTGCCAGCAAACATGACCGCCAAAACAATATTATTCGTGGATGATAGTACCTTCATTATTAAAGGAGTCGACCAAAATGAGGCCATATTAAATACCAAAGAAACACACAATGTCGCATTTAAATGGTTCACAGCTAATAAACTGAGTATTAATAAAGAAAAGACACATGACTCAATATTTAGTCTTAACAGAAATTTTTCTAGAAATTCTGAATATTATACCTGTACCAAAACTAAATTTATAGGATTTATTTTAGTCGTCAGACTATCGTGGAAAGATCTTTTTCACATTGCTGGTAAAATAAATTCCTATATTTACATGTTACGCAAAGTCTTGAACCATGTATCTGTGAAAACAGCGAAACTAGTATATAATTCCCATATACAGTCAAGTGTATGGTATAATATTATCCGTAGAGAAGAAAAGAATCTTTATACTGCAGAAAAGAGCTATTAGAGTATTAGATAGGGTTAATTCAAATACTTAAACAGCTTTTCGTTGATTTTAAAATATTAACTCTACCGTCTGTTTACATATTAGTTACTACGCAGCAGACAATATCAAATTGGTTCGCCAAATTTCGTAAAGACAAAAAAAAACTGGCTCATCGATCACAGCAGAAATATACTGCAACCAACTGGACGAAATGATGCAAAAACTTAAAGAAAAACAGCCTAGATTAGTCAACAGATCGACTCCTACCTTACTGCATGATAACTCTAGACCACACACTGTACAAATGAATTGGAGTTGGAACTTCTTCATCATCCTCCATACTCACCAGACCTAGCCCCCACTGACTAACACTTTTTACGCAATTTGGACAACTTTAAAATAGGAAAACAGTTTAATTCGGATAATGCTGTAAAACTGGTCTTCCAGGAATTCATTGACTCTCGTCCGCCAGGGATTTATACTACCTAAACAACCTGCCGCTTAAATGGCAAAAGTTTATAGACAATATGGGTGCATACTTTGATAAATAAAATAATTCCTTATATTTATAAGTTATTAACCAACTTTGCCTTTTTTTCTAGAAATTTTATGCTTGACGACCTAATACAATCGACAAAGCATAATGCATTAAATTTAGAAGTCTGAACAGTCACTCGCGTTACCATATGACAAACTTGTTATCTATAATCGACTAATTTAATAGCTCACAGCTCTTAAATTATGCTATGTTCACAATATAGCTTTACGAATCTAGGGAAACAATTATTCGGCGAAGGACTTTAATTTTCTTGTCGTTTTGGTGATATACTTCTTTGCATCTTACAGGCTATTTTTTGATATTCACGATACACCTGGATATCTGTCGCGTCACACAGTTAAGTAGTGTCACAGTAGTGTCAAAGTAGTGTCACAGTTAAGTAGTGTCAATCTTCTACCTCAAAATTTCCTTATTTGGTGAATTAAATGAAACTGCAAACAATATTTATGTTTGGAGTTGTTGAAATGGTTTCTAACTCGTATATTCTCGCGAAATTTTTGCTTTCATTGTAGTTCTATTGACGAGCTAGGTTAGGTAGTCATAGTTACGGCAAGGGTGAAGTAATTAAAAACCTCCCGCATTGTATGAGTAGGGGTTGTTCCCTCGTAAAACTTTTGGAATGTGTATGAGAAAAATTTGCAAATATTTTGATACGAATATAATGTTATATATTCTATATTTTCGGGTATAATTCATAAAATTGACCTAAAATAAAATTATGTGCCTAGAATGTAATGAAAAATTTATATGAAATGTGAATTTTTACACATTTCAGATTTCGTAGGTATTTTATATTTTAGTAATGAGAAAAAATTTTTTAATCGAAATCAAAACGTTTTGATTTTATTTAACAAACATATAATGGAGGCTATATTTCACGAGGATGAAGTGCGAGATGCAAATATCTATCGAATATTCTTTTTTACCGACCACCAACATATATAAGAGAGGTATTGTGATCATACCGATTTGACGTTTCGAGATTTCGATGGATCTCCACGAATTGAGGTCCCTACATAACGTTTTTTTCCATTCCTATTGGCGCTGGCATTAACCTAGGATGTACTCTGTCGCCCATCCTTTTTAACATCGTCCTAGATGATGTATTGAGAAGGAGTATCGGAATTGGAGACGGAATTCGCTGGACTTTAACTTTCCACCTGGCAGATCTGGAGTATGCAGATGACATTTGCCTTCTGTCTCACACCTTCGACAACATGAGTGCTATGCTGGATTCTCTCGTAAAGGAGACGCAATCAATTGGCCTCGCAATCAGCATTAAGAAGACGAAATCCATGCGATTAGGCTCCACCCAACAAGACAAGTTCCGCATTAACGATCACCTCATTGAAGACGTCGAAATTTTTACTTACCTCGGAAGCATTGTCTCATGCAAATTTGGAAGTGGATGTTAAAATGAGGATTTATAAAGCTAGGCATGCTTTCAGTATGCTGAAAAATGTTTGGAACTCTTCGCAGTATGCCAAGTCCACAAAAATTATAATATTTAATTCTAATATCATGCCTACTATACGGCTGTGAGAAGTGGAGATGGATAGGCCATACCTTAAGGAAAGAACCTTTAGGGCCTCAGGATTTCAAAAATTTCAACCGCAGGTCTCTATCTCATGTAGATTTTGAGATACGGTCTTTCGAAAATGAAATATTTACAAATTATCAAAACAACACGGATCAAAAAGGCGTTAACTAAGTAGGGCCTTATTTTTTATCTAGGTAGAAAAAAGTCTGTAGATTTCAAAAATTCAAACCGCAGGTCCTTATATTTTATTGTTCTTTAGTTAGGATTTTTTAAATTTCATTTAAAAAAATGAAAAATTTTAAATATCACAAACGAATTTTTTTTTGTTTTATAATACGTCCTGAGACCCTTTAAGACCCCGGGATTTCAAAAATTCCAACCGCAGGTCCTTATATTTCATTGTTCTTAAGTTAGGATTTTTTAAATTAAAAAAAAAAAATGTATAATTTAAAATATCACAAACATTTTTTTTGTTTTATAATATGTCTTGAAGTCCTTTAAGATGTCAGTCGGTCCTGTGGTGGCCACAGCTGATTTTTAGTCTATCGCATTGAATAGTATTTTATTTAACAAGCATATAATGGAGACTATATTATACGAGGATGAAGTTTACCACCTAAGCAGGTGAGGATTGTAATCATCTGGATGTAATATAGCCATTATAGACGGTCAAATACAATACATATTTAATCTACAACTACCTATATAGTTTTTTTACGGGTGATCACGCATGCGCGTTTTACACTTGTTGCAATATGAACAGCATTATGTGTTTACAGTTGGACACATAATGAATTTATAATTTGATGGTCGTAGATAAATGTATTTTGCACAAATAATTTGCTAATTTTTCTTCCAAGAAATGCAGTTCTATTTTTATGAGAATTATAAACAGTTTACTTTTAAAAAGTTTTGATAAACCGAAATAAAGAAGTAAAGATGTATGTTTATTTATGAAATTTTGTTATTTCTTTTTTTAATTAGAGCTAAAAATTTGTTTATTATTAAGACTTAAACAGATTTTGGTTCAACGTTTTAAGAGTTTATTTACATCAATAGCCAAAAATGCTGATAATTGTCAAATTCTGTCAAAATTCCTTCGTCTTCAAGTACCTCTGTCATGTCTTCCCCTCTTCTTCAAAGAATCTTACAAGCTGAAATATACTAGGACAATGTCCGTGAAGTTTGGGGGTAATTACCTTTAGCTGTTCATCCTGTTCTCATGTATTTAGATGAGATAGCAATGCAACGCGGGGGGAATGCAGGCCCCCCTTACGCCTCCAGGGGGCAGGTGGGGTACGGGGGGAACCGCAGAGTGCAGAGGAGGGCGTAGACCCGGGCCAAATACATTTCGGCACTAGCGAATGCACTTTCTATGCAACAGAGAAATCGCATCGTAATATTTTGTACAAAGAATTCAGACTGAATTTTTAATAAATAATATGTTTTCACAGATATAATGTATGCGAAGTGTGAATTATCACACAATTCAGAATTTCGTAGGTATTTAGTTAGGTAAGTTAGTTATTTATTGTTATCGCGTTATTACCATTATTCTTTTAAAGTTGTAAATCATTTTCTGTGGTTCGAAAATTAAAAGAAAAATATGAAAAAGCTGATTTGGAAATAAACCAGTAAAACAGAGTACTTATTAGCAGATGAAAGAGAAATTCATGAGTTGGAAATCTAGGAAGATCTGAAAATAAAAGGGTGTGATAGATTCAATTCTGCTATTTAACCGCTAAGGACACGGACGTGAGTTCAATTCCTGTTTATGTCAAATAATTTGTGTAAAAATATTTATACAAATTACAAGTTCTGCTTAGCCGTTCGCAACCGGCTATAAACTGTAGGTGCCTTTCTGTGTACGCTAAAAAATGGACGTAATACTGACCATATTACTCCTGAATGTACAACAGATTGAAAACATGGTCATGAAACCTGGAAACGGAGGCCTGAGCTCAACTCGGGATATCGCGCCAATAATGATGATGAGCATATCCACAAATACATCAGTTCTGTCTGTTTGGGTGTCTATCTGCCAGAATTTTTGGATTCTCCGTAATTTATTTAGTCTAAAAAAAAATTGGGGTCTTAAACGTTTAATGCGTTTTGAAATTGTGACAATTTTTTTAATGGCATAATTTAAATTATAGACCGGGAGCTCATGACAGTTTTTGGTCTCCGATTTCATACAGCATGCCTTTTGGAGGAGAAAATATTTACCCTGTGACAACAAAAAAGGGATGGTACTAAACCCCTGCACGCTTTCCGGTCATAGGGAAAATTGCATTTCCACTTAAACACAAAATTTTTGTGCTTTTCTCTGATTTAATATTGCTTGCCCTTTTGTCAAAAGAAAGTTATAACAAATTTAAAGTCTTTTAAATATATGCATGCGATTCGGAGGGTCCCAAAGGGCTCAAACGGTCATGTGATCTTGTAATAAAAAAATATGATTTTCCGCGTTTTCATACAGCATGCCTATAATTAAAAGACTTTAAATTTGTTATAACTTTCTTTTGACAAAAGGGCAAGCAATATTAAATCAGAGAAAAACACAAAAATTTTGTGCAAGTGGAAATGCAATTTTCCCTATGACCGGAAAGCGTGCAGGGGTTTAGTACCATCCCTTTTTTGTTGACACAGGGTAAATATTCTCTCCTCCAAAAGGCATGCTGTATGAAATCGGAGACCAAAAATGTCATGAGCTCCCGGTCTATTATTTGTGAAAATTGTGAATTAAAAAAACACAACTCAAAAACGGTTAGAGATAGCGACCTACGGTTGAGATTTTTGGATTCTCCGGAGTTTATTTTATCTAGAAAAAAATTGGAACTTTAATTGTTAAATGCGTTTTGAGATAACGACTTTTTAGGGTTTTGTAGGTATAACCACCAAAAAACCTTTATAAAATCACTCATGTGTCTGTCTTTCTATCGGTATACTTGTACAACTTTTTGGCCCACATATAGGAAAACTATAGAGATCAAAAAAAATACAGCACGGGATAAATATAAACAAATATGTATCTAATGGAAAAATAAATATTTTTTTAAAATTTATTGTGTGGTACCAAAGAAAGCTCTTAAGATTACGGAAGGATAGTTTTTTTAATTTCGTTTCTTTTAACACGAATTTAGCAAAAAATGTGCAAAAGTTCTTGTCCCGCACCCTTTTACCAAAAAGGGTTAAATTAAAAAACTGAAAAAATTATAGGTAATGTATATTGATCTGAGCCGGAAACGTACGAGAGGAATTTTTGGTCAGATTGTGTTTTTAATACATTTCTTTAATTCATGGTTAAATTATGGCTAATAATGTATGGATTTTTTGTATTTGGAACTAAGATAGTGCGCGTATTTTTTTGGAATTAAAAATATTTAAAAAATATATTTTTTTTTTAATAGTTGCTGAGTTACTCACAGCACACTACACTACACTCTACACTGTAAAATATTTCTTATTTATCTAATGAAGACTCGAATACGAAGCAAATACAGAAAAAACGTTGGGATATTTGGCAAATTATTTAAAATTTGTTAAAAAAAATTAAATGGAAGCTCTTAATTCTCAAATAACGAATAAGTGATTATCAAAAAAACTGTTGATTTTGATGTGATAAATATATCTAGACATCCAGTATTATGTTGGCTTCTTACACCTATTAAATACCTGCAAAACCTTTAAATGTGTCAATATTCACATTTCACATAAATTTTTTTAAAACAGTATTCCAAAAAATAATAGTAATATTGTTTTCTAACCTGGACTACCCTAACGTAAATTTTAACAAGAACTTCTCAGTTGCTAATCTTATTAATTTACTAAACATCAGTCCCTTGACAGTTTCGGACCTAAAGATAAGTGGAGGATAGAGAGGTGATACCTTTAACGTGAAGGACCGTGTGTAGAGAGAATTAGAGAAAGAGAGAGAGAGAGAGAGAGAAAACGGATGCGTGCAAAACCTTCCAGACAAACATTCAATGAATCTCTGAAGAATGAACTATAAGATTTATTGATTATGTTATGTCCACTATTGTACACCGTTTATTTATCAGAAATGTATAGTAGAGAAAACGAAAAGAGAACGTTGAATAGTTCCAACAATATCTATATTAATTAAATTGGAGGTTATATCTGTTTGTTTATTTTTTCGGTCCATATTTGGTTTCTACACGTTTCAGATGATTATAACACAATATCCACAAAAAAATCAATTTTGACTTTCTGTTAGAATTTTTGAATTCTCCGTAGCTTACTAAGTCTAGAAAAAAATTGAGGCTTTAATCATTAAACGCGTTTTGAGATTACATTTTTTTTAATGACATAATTTACATTAATTGTGAAAATTGTGAATTAAAAAAAGCACAACTCAAAAACTGTTAAAGATAAGAACCTGCTGTTGGAATTTTTGGATTCTCCGTAGCTTATTTAGTCTAGAAAAAAATTGGGGCTTTAATCGATTAATGCGGTTTCAAGTAATGACATTTTTTAAATGGAAATATTTACATCATTTGTAATAATTGTGAATTTAAAAAAATCACAACTCAAAAACGGTTAGAGATAACAATCTACGGTTGTAATTTTTGGATTTTCCGTAGTTTACTTAGTCTAGAAAAAAATTGGGGCTTTAATCAATTAGTGCGTTTTGAAGTTAGATAATTTTTTAATGACATAATTTACATTATTTGTGGAAATCGTGAATTTAAAAAAAATCACAATTCCAAAACGGTTAGAGATAGGGACCTGTGGTTGAAATTTTTGGATTTTCTGTAGTTTACTTAGTCTAGAAAAAAATTGGGGCTTTAATCGATTAATGCGTTTTGAAGTTAGACAATTTTTTTAATGACATAATTTACATTATTTGTGGAAATCGTGAATTTAAAAAAAATCACAACACAAAAACGGTTAGAGATAGCGACCTTCGGTTGAAATTTTTGGATTCTACATGGTTTATTTAGTCTAGAAAAAATTTGGGGCCTTAATCGTTTAATGCATTTTGAAATTATGACAATTTACATTATTTGAAAAAATTGTGAAATATAAAAAAGCACAACTCAAAAACGGTTTGAGATAGCGAAATGCGGTTAAAATTTTTGAATTCTCCGTAGTTTATTTAGTCTACAAAAAATTTAAGGCCTTAATCGTTTAATGCATTTTGAAATAATGACAATTTTTTTGAATGACATAATTTACATTATTTGTTAAAATTGTGAATTATAAAAAAGCACAACTCAAAAACGGTTAAAGATAGTGACCTGCGGTTGAAATTTTTAGATTCCTCGTAGTTTATTTAGCCTAGAAAAAATTTGAGGCCTTATTCGTTTTACGTATTTTAAAATGATGACAAATTTTAATATGGCATGATTTATAGATATTTTCATCTTCGAAGGGATGTATCTCAAAAACTAAACGCGATAAAGACCTGCGGTGGAAATTTCTAAAATCTTAAGATCCTAATTAACTTATAACCGAATATTGAAAGAAAACAACAATTTTTTTGGAAATTTTGATAAATCGTAACTAAAGAATGGTTAGGGATAGAAATCTGCGGTTTGGATTTTTAAAATTCTCTTATATTGTTTATTCTATAAAAATATATATATTAACCCCTTAATAATTAGGGGGTACAATTTAGGATTATTTTCGTCATAAGGGTTCGCTCATAATTGCCTACTTTAATTGAAATACAGCATTAAGGCCCGGTTTTTCCACCTTCAGATAAAGTCCCAGGTAACTATCTGACAGATAAGGTTATTTGTAACTTCATCTGCTGAGTAAATGTCAT
Organism: Liopterus haemorrhoidalis; assembly: GCA_963971575.1. Lineage (NCBI taxonomy): Eukaryota > Metazoa > Arthropoda > Insecta > Coleoptera > Dytiscidae > Liopterus > Liopterus haemorrhoidalis. The sequence continues at coordinate 44,749,988 of OZ020619.1, forward strand.
CCTTTCTTTCTATACAAATGTATCTATCGGATAGTTATCTAACGGATAATGAGACTGACGTATTGGATTCACTGACTGGCAGTGCCGCAACAAGGGTGGTGCGACAGGTGCCGCCGCACCAGGCGCCGGATTCATAGGGGCGCCGAATGGCCAAATTTAATTTTAATTATTATTATCTTTTATATTAATAAACTATAATCAACACAAATTTGATTTCATAATCGAAAGTTTCAAATGGCAGGCAAGATCATTAATTGATGACTGTACAACTGCCACTGCAATGAAATTATTAGAAGTGATCCACACTTACGATTTAAAAGATGTGTACCCTAATATTGGCATTGCGCTGCGCATATTTTTAACGCTCCTTGTAACTGTTGCTCCGAATTAACGCATTTTTAGTAAATTAAAGTTAATAAAAATTTATTTGCGTTCTACTATGAGCCAAGAGCTTGTAAAATTTAACTTTAATATCAATAGAAAATACTACAGCGCAGTCATTAAATTATGAAGACTTAATTAACGAATTTTCACAGTTAAGCCAGAAAAGTTCAATTTATTTAATTTTCCATTCCGTTAAAGTGATTATTATAATATATTATTAAAATACCTAAATATTTATTATTTTTTGTTCAAATATCCCATTTTTTTGTCATTAAATATAAATTTTTTTATTTATTTTCTTATTGAATTATGTAATATAATATTTCTTTAGTCCTTTTGTGGTTCATTTTAGGTGTTTTATTGACCTAGAGTTTATATTTTGTCCCTTTTTGTATAAGTAGATTATCATGATTTTTGAGTTTATTAAAAGATTTGTAACATAATTTGTTAATATAATCGTTAATATTGCAATTTAAACCAAACCAAAGAAAAAGGTTAAAACTAAACTAAAAAATAATACCAACGAATGTTTTTTTAATTTTTTTTTTATACATTTATTGTTAAAAAAATGGCTTTATAATATATATTTTTGTATATTCCTTTACTGGTAATAAGATAGTTCCTTTATTAGGAGTAAGTGTTCCTTTTCTAGCGATTTTGTGATTTTTATGAATAAAGTTATGTTTTTTATTTTTCTAAGTTATTCTTTTATTTTCACTTGCATCAAAATACAACAATAAGATTTTAAGGATTCTCTATAAAATATGGTAAGTAAATATCTTGAATAACATTTTGGTGAAGAAAACAACGTAAGTAAATGTTTTAAACGTTCCCTTACTGAGGCAAACACCATACCATAAAATTTTAAAAATTGCGTATGTAATTAGTGAAATTGGGGGGAGGGGCGCCAAATAATTTTACGCACCAGGCGCCAATTTATGTTGTTGTGGCACTGCTGACTGGTATTGACATTTATTAAGCAGATGAAGTTACAAATAACCTTATCTGTCAGATAGTTACCTAGAACTTTAACTGAAGGTGGAAAGATCGGGCCTAAATGTACAATAAGCAATAGGTTTTCATATTGTTTTTAATATCCCTAGACTTTTCCAATGTATGTATTAATATGCAGTTGTTTTATAATCCACATTGCAATGTGCAATACGCGTATTTTTTTCCTCCCTATATTCCCAATATTTAACCACAATTTATCAAAGGCAACACCCCTTAGAGTTTTGCAAACTGACCAGCTGAAAATCTAAGTCGCGATGCGGCTGTGCATTGTATGTCTCGCAATAGAATTAGCATAAGTTAGACGGTGTAACCGGTCTAGTAATACGCGATAAAGGGGGTAGGTACGCAGAAGGGCTAAGATAAAGAATCTTCCAGGGTCTTTGCGAAGAATTCGCACGACAAAAAAGACAGGTTTTTATATTTATGCGTGTAAAAATGGTCGGATTGTTTGGAATAAAATTGAATAGATTTAGCCAGTATACCATCAGACATAGGAGGTTACTTTCTAGTCACTGAAAAAAGAAAGGATTCTATTAACAAAATTCTATTAAAAGATTTCATAGATATCTTGTGCAGTATTCTAATAATGAATCATTATAAATCTTCAGCTGTAATACACAATTTCTGATTTTCACCTGTGTAGCTCTGAAGAAGAAATAAAAACATTTTGATACTGGTCAGCTGTACACCATGGAATTTTTTGGGGGTGGCTCAGAAAACAGAAGTCAGACAAGAATTATTTTACAAGGGGAGGGCAATTACTCTGTAACAAGTAATGATCAACAACACTTTATTTTTTAAAGTGTTGACCTAAAAAAAGGTCCTTACTTCTAAAATACGAGTGAGTACCTAAAAAAAAAGGACTTTGCTTCTAAAATAAAAGTGACGAGCTAAAAAAAAAAATTGATGTGAAGTGTGAATTTTCACACATTTCAGGGTTTCGCAGGTATATAATAAGTGAAGGCTTTGAAGAAGAAAATTTTGCTTTGTAGTAATCGCGGCAAAATGAACGATATTTTTAAAATAATTTATCGTCTGTTAATCTAAAAGCTTTAAAAACAAATTTTATGTTAAAATGTTTTTTTGTTAATTTTAATTCTAATACCTAATACCATTATTTAGGTTTCTAAATATATGCAGTATTTTTTAATATAGCAAGGTTCATTAAGATTTTGAAAATTGCGCCTATGGCTTCCATTGCTTGTTTTAAGTCATATGCTCTGCCGTTTTGGTTTCGTATACATGACACATAGAATGAAAATATAATTCCAATAATTCCAACTGGTTATTATATTACGCTCTTAAAAAATAAATGCAACCTTTGCCAAAATATAACTAGAATTTTGACAAAATAATTTAACAAAATAAAAATGAAAAAAAAACAAATAATAAAATTGTTTGCTCTGACAGGGAGCGAACCTAGAATTCTGGGTAGCTAGCGAGTATGCTAAGCATTACACCATGATACGTCTTCTAGTTTAGTGTGTTACATAACTATAACTTTTGTAAATCCTCAACCAAAAAATACAAAAAATGCGTTATTTTCCGAAAATATAATCTGATCAAAAATTCCTGTTGTACTATTTCGGTTCACACTAATGTACATTACTTAGATTTTTTTCAGATTTTTAGTTTAAACCATCTGAGCTACAGAGTGTGGGACAAAATTTTTTTTGCACAATTTTGACAAACATCGCTAAAAATAATTTATTTTGCAAAAATAAAATTTTGATCGTTAATCCACGTACTAAGGGCGTTCATTTGATACCCTATACAGAATTTATTTATTTATTTTTTTTATGAGCACATATTTATTTATATTTTTAGGGGGATATGTTTTTTAGATATTTTAGTATTTTTCCTATGTGCGGGTTAAAGAGTTGTATAAGCATGCCAAATTTCAACTCTCTAGGTTTAGCCGTTTGGCTACAATTTTTACCGAACAGACAGACAAACAGACAGACAATCAGACAGACGACAAAATGACGGTATAAGGGTTTTTTGGTCATACCTACAAAACCCTAAAAAGGTCCTCACTTCTAAAATACAAGTGATGACCTAAACAGAAAAGGTCCTCACATCTACACCATAAGTGAAGACCTAAAAAAAAATATTCATCACTTCTTGAATACGATGAGCTCTAGAACTCAAGTGTATTCCTTAGAACCACGTGTATTTCGATTTCTGGGGGGGGGGTCAAGTTCGTGAGACTTTCTGAGTACTTGCCTGAGCTTTATAACGGGCGCCCGCAGAATTCTTTTCAAAGAGGCAAAATATGTAGGTATATTTTTGCTAATTTCTAGTAATTTATTAAATAAAGTAGAAAATAAATATTAAAATACTACCTCACCGAGAATCGAACCCGTCCACCTAAGAATTTCGCATTCTCGTTCCAGATCCAAGCCTTACTCGCGGTCACATTGTTACTCAAGATATTAGTAGCCAAAGCCTCATTCGCCAAAGCCTCGTACGTCTCTACAAATATCCATCGTTGCTGTGTGCTAAAAAATGTAACTTAACTAATTCTTATAAAATTAAACACTTTGTCTCGCGGAACCATGTTTGAGAAACACTGCTTTAAATAATAATAGGTTCTGAACGTCTAAGTGGTTTTTTTCTTTCGCTAAATAAATTTGTAAGAATCCCCAATAAAACAATTTATAAGATCACCTATAAAGTTGATAAAATTTTCAGTGAGAGATCCTTTTCTTGGTTTGTGGTTTCTCTGAACCTTCGTGCCAGAACAACAGGTAATGATGAAGATGATGTTTTAGTATAAAGGGTGGAAAAGCGGTCATCTTGATAAGGTAACCAAGATCGTGTCCCGTGATTTGATTATTGACTGAAATTTCAACGTACAACTCGAACGTACGTATAAAAGAACAACAGGTAAAGGTTGTTTAATATGCGAACTAGGGTCACGCGAAGCCATTTTCATTAAATACCGTATTATTATTTTTTTAGAATTTTAAGATTTTTTCGCCGAATTGTTACAATTTCTTTATTAATTATTATATAATAGGGTTCAACAAACACTACGAACTAAATTTGACAGTCAGTGACGTATTATTCACGCCAGTGATGGCGAAGCTATGACCCGTGGGTCACACAGTGACCCAAATAACGATTTCATGACCAATACAAAAGAAGATCTTTGTAGTTCTGAAGATTCTATTGCAACATTAAGGTTGGGTCTAAGAGAGCGCATTTACGCGACAGGGTAGGGAAATCGACAAATATGATAACAATAGCGAGATGGAATTCAACTATTACCTGTTGTATACTTGTATTATACTCATCAAAAACAAGGCCGCTAGCTTAGGTAGAGTTAACGAAATTAGCAGGGAAATCCACATACATATCTACACCCGAAAGCAGCAGATTTTATTTACGTTTTATATATTTGACCAGCGATTTGAATCTACAAAATTTTAAATTCAGTTTTGCTATCGCTGCACTAGATACAGTATAGGACAGTAATTCTCAACCCAAATCCTACCACGAACCGGCAAAAAAACATTTTTTTATTACGCAGATCGGTTAAATAATTACTTGTTCACTCGGACCGGTGCAAATATTATTTTCAATTATAATTTATTGTAAAATTCTGTTTTCTGTTAAATTGTTTAATATGATATATTTCATCAAGATGAAGTTTACCACCTGAGCTGTAGGCGAGGGTTGGTCCATTTCTTTTTTTGCTCTCCGTCTTCGTTTTTTTAGGGTTTTGTAGGTATGGCCTCCAAAAAGTAGTTTTTTAAAATTTGTTTCTTTTAACACGATTTTAACAAAAATGTGCTAAAAAAGGTTTTTCCCTCACCCTTTAACCCAAAGGGGTTTAACTAAAAATCTGAAAAAATTATATATAATTGTACAATGTACAAAATATTGCAGTTTTTGTGTTTTCGACAAAAAAGGCTAAATTATGGCTATAAATACTATGGATTTTTTACCGACCGCCAACATATATAAGGGAGGTATTGTGGTCATACCGATTTTGACATTTCGAGATTTCGATGGATCTCCACGAATTGAGGTCTCTACATAACGTTTTGACTATTTTTAGCATGATGTATGTCGGTCTGTCTGTCTCTTCGTCTGTCTGTCCGTCCGTCTGTCTGTGTACACGTGCAGAGCAAATTCAGCTAAAAAGATTTTTATGAAACTTCATATTTAAGCTTCTGATATCAATGACAGTTGATCAACTTTTGGTAAAAATCGGTTGACTAGAAATGGGAGTTTACTCGTGTCGATTTTAAGATTTTTGCGAATATTAAACAACAGAAAAATATTTCGAAAAAAATTATTTAACAAAACTTTCTATAAAAGCCATGACTAACAACTTTTATTTGAGACATTTTTTGATAAAAAGTATCTATTTTTTCATACTTATATGTAACGTTTCCATGGTTATGATAAATTATGACTCGGTTAGAAAATATTAGGCCAAGTTATTTCTACTCTGCTGCTAGAATGTATTTTATACAAGTACTTTGTGATGGCGATCGGTCCTGTGGTGGTCACAGCTGATTTTTATATTTTTGGCTAAGATAGTATATGTTTTACTTTAAAAATATAATAAAAAAAAAAACAGCTGAGAATCCAGTTCATGTGTGTAAACAACCTACAGGTGGACCGCCTACTGTTATACGCCATGATTCAACCTAAATAAAATAACACTTTGTATTTAGAATACCCTCTAACTGAAATTTTTGGTTATGTTTTGGAAGCAATACGTTCTCGACAAGTAGATTTCAGGCATTACGTTATGCAATACATTACAGGATTGGCTCTCTAATTTAGACCCAGATTTAGAAACACTGGAGTGACGGTCTTCATTATAACTATAAAATCCTGAAAATTGTAATAATGTTGCAATACATCAAATATTTTATATAGCTTCTTAACAACATAATATAAGCTATTCCAAAAGTTTAAACGGAACTAACTGGAATTTTCATTTTGCTAAGTTGTCATAGCTCTTTTTTTAAGGTTTGAAGAGGGCTTTTGCTAAACAAAACGATCAAATCCTCACTTAATCCATATAAATTACTAAAATTCTAAATCTAGTTCCGCTTAAACCAAAGAAACAGAATATATATTTATTTAAATATAATTTTAATATTGAAATATCGGAAATTATATATTTTTTTCTCTTTGAGTGATTTATGTAAAATTTTTCTTTTTAAAATATTTTGTCATTCGTCCAATTTTGTCTGAAATTTTCATGGAGGAAATGATAAATTAGGACGTTTCTCAGTCCCGCTTTTCGGAAGCGGAAGCAAATTATCAGTGTCCAGATTTCGGATATGTTTATAGTTTAGGTGTCTCATTTCCATCTAAGGTTGTGACAGGGGGGTTGAAACGATATCTGAGGGAACGATAGGGGGTGTACGTTTGTTTCTTTATGGTCCCTGTCTTGTTTTCTTTTGTAAGGTAAACAAATAGAATGAGATGTCAAAATTTAATGGATTGTTTCTTGTGTTTTATTCTACTTTTGTTCCATTTTCATTTTTTTGTAACATGAAAATTGCTAGAAATTATAAAACACATTGAAAATCGCTGTTTTCTTATGTTTTTTAAGAGGATGAACTTTACAGTACAAAATTACGTCAAATATGTTATTTTATGCATGTCTCTTGAGCCCACATTTCTTACATTTTTCAATTTTGTAAAACAATTTGTGTTAAGTAAGAACAAAACTGCAACTTATTAGAAGCACACTTTGAATTTGCTAATTATTTTGTTAATTACAAATAAAGTCTGTTCGTTTGGTTCAGGCGGAACTAAATTTTCAATTCTAGTTACTTTTACCGATTGATTGAAGCATTTGATCATTTTGTTCAGGAAAAGCCAACTTCAATATACAAAAAAATAGCTAATGACAACTTACAAAAATGAAAATTCCGGTTAGTTCCGCCTAATCGTTTGGAATAGACTGTAGTTAAAAATACCCTTTTCGTAAAATAACTACTAGGGCTACTAAGTTTTTACAAAAACTAAGAAAGAATTTTTCTTGCTTGGTTTAACTGTTTTTTGCTTTCAAAATATTTGCCCTTAAGATTTATGCACTTTTGCATGTGTTCAACCAATTCTCGAAACATTATTTCCACTCTGAAGTTGGTATCTCAAAAACATTTTTGTTATATTTATATTTATATTACATTTCTTGTTATATTTATATATATGTATAGTCGTTATAATTTAATGTAACAATTTGTAAATTATGTCGTTGTAGTGTTGGGTTTGTCCCGTTTACAACGCCGCCATCTTAAATAAATAAAAATAAATAAATAAATAAATAAACATGGTTTTCGAAGGCTTCAACAGCTTCTTGAGATGAAAATCGCTGTCCACGCATTATTTGTTTGATATTGGGGAACAAAAAAAGTCGTTAGGGGATAAATCAGGTGTATACGGACAATGTGACATTAATTCGATGTTTTTCTCCTTCAAATAATCAATTGTGCTGTGTGGGAGCTTGCGTTGTCTTGATGAAGAATGATGCGACGTTTTTGGTTGTTTTTCCTGATTTTGTCGACTTCTGGCAAACAAATTGTTGTATACCATTCAGCAAGATGTTCTCCGATCCTCTAAAGGAATGGTTGCGACATGTCCAGTACAACCGAAGAAACAAGCGATCAGTTACTTAGAAGTACTTCGTGAATGAACAACTTTTGTGGGTTTCGGATTATCTTGGAAGACCCAAACAGTGGATTGTTGCTTAGTTTCCGGATCATATGAATAAATCCAAATTTCGTCACTTGTAACGATGTTGTATACGGATTTTGCAGTGCCTAGGTTGAATTTTTTTAGCATTCCCTTATACCAAGTATTTGGCTCTAGTGTTACTACGTAGCAGACAATCAGACCAATTCTGTAACGCAGTTACTATGATAATGGTAACTAAATTTGTCTCTATGAGCAAGGTCAGTTACTATCATGAATGGAAGTCATTATACTTTTTATAATATTTTATCTTGAAGTAACGTTACTACACAGTAAGTTGTTACAGAATTGATCTGAATATCAAATTAGTTCGCCAAATTTCGTACAGGTAAATTAAAAACCAAACAAAAAAAAAAAAAAATTGGTTCATCGATCACAGCAGAAATATACTGCAACCAACTGGATGAAATGATGCAAAAACTTAAAGAAAAACAGCCTAGATTGGTCAACAGATCGACTCCTATCTTATTGCATGATAACGCTAGACCACACACTGCACAAATGTGGCAAAACTACAGGAATTGGAGTTGGTACTTCTTCATTATCCTCCATACTCACCAGACCTAGCCTCCACTGACTACCACTTCTTCCGCAATTTGGACAAATTTTTAATAGGAAAACAGTTTAATTCCGACAATGCTGTAAAACTGGCTTTCCAGGAATTCATTGAGTCTCGTCCGCCAGGGTTTTATATCACCGGCCTGAACAACCTGCCGCTTAAATGGCAAAAGTGTATAGACAATATGGGTGCATACTTTGATGAATAAAATAATTCCTTAATTTGTAAGTTATCAACCAACTTTGCCTTTTTTTCTACAAATTTCATCCTTGACGACCTAGTATATCAGGAAATATTTTTTCCCCTCTTCAATGCCGTTTTTAATTAAAATATTAATTAAGGGTAAAGGGGAGTATTACCTAAAAGGTTGAAATATCTCATTTATCACTTAACAGCAAAAATTAATATGAAATATGTATTTGGAGAGATATGGAAAGGTCTACCAATAAATGAAGTATTTCACTTATTATTTGCAAAATATACAAAAGTATGGTCTAGAATAAAGAAACGATTATTTTCTGTTCTACTTGAAACTGAAATCATTTACGATAGAGCAAAAATATATATTACAAAAACCGTAGCGGGCCCTCCAGCTAGTTTAAACCATAAATTTCTGGACAACGTTGTGACACACAGGTTGTAAAATACTTTACAGAAATGGAAACAGTGACAAATAGAAAACCACAAAATATGTCACACTGGCCAAGAAAATGACCTAGATTATGAAACTCGAAGGCGGGGTTCTATGGTAATAATGTCCTGATATCGAGACCTATCCCTATTTACGTATAAAGATTCCGTTTAATGTTATTTGCGCCATAATGTGGTAAGGGCGTTGACCAACTTATCCAAATAACTGATTTAAAACTGTTAAATAATAACGTAATTTTTGATAGTTGCCAACAATTAGATAATTAATGTAACTATTTTTTATTGATACCAACATTAAATAAAATTAAAAGTATTTTAGTTGTGGATTGATGTTTTAAAATACTGGGAAGCCATTTTGTAGTAAATTATAATTTAAAATGTCGGACAATTCAAACAAAACATTACGCATTTTAAAAAAACTAACCTAAAAATCTGATTTTTTTTTTCTTTTGTGATTTGGTAATGATTTCGGTAAGTATTTAAAGTTCATGAAGGGTACTAGGAAAAGTAGAAAATCGAAACAAGAGCTGAAATAGCGCTAAAAATAGAAGTTAAAGAACAGAGATGAAAACTGTGTTTTGAAATTGTGAGAGTGAGAAAGTAAATGGTGTAGTAGAAAGAGTATTTTCCACGCAATGTTGTGTGCACATAGCAACCCTCTGCGCGTAGGCACGGTGACTGCTAGGGGGTACGCATTTACAGGGGCGAAGGGGGGCACATCCACAGGCAAACATATTGTGCAGGAAGAGATCTCTCTTCATTCAGTGGCGGGCTGGATTTTTTAACAGTAATTAGGATTAGGGTGGGGATATTAAAATTTTTAACAAAAAAAAAAAAAAAATTAAAAAAATTATATTTTTAAAAAATTAGTTTTATGAGTTGTAAATTATGAAAAGTAGGATGTAAAAAAGAAGATAGTTATAAGAAAATTCAAATATTTAGGTGCGTGAATTAATTCGGTTCGTTTTTCTGTTCCAGAAATGACTTTATTGTGAAAAAAACTGAAAAAAATACACTACAAAATTAGGGGATAAATCAGGTGAATACGGGCAATGAGACATTAATTCGATGTTTATCTTCTTCAAATACCACAGCCAACAGATATTTTGGTGCCTGCGAGTTTTTAACTGTCTCTAAGGCCCGGTTTTCCACCTTCAGTTAAACTTCCAGGTAACTATCTGACAGATAAGGTTATTTGTAACTTCATCTGCTGAGTAAATGTCATCCCTTCTTTCTATACAAATGTATCTATCGGATAGTTATCTAACGGATAATAATAATAATAATAATAATAATAATAATAATAATAATAATAATAATAATTTATTTACCATAATACAAAATAAAACATTGTTTTAGTCAGTCAAGCAATACAATACAAAGTACAAATACATGTTAATAAGGAGCAAAAATAAGGTGCAGTACATAAATAATTTTAAAATTTAACATTCAAAAATTCGTCAGTCGAGTAAAATGGGTTTCTAATTAAAAATTCTTTTACAGTTTTCTTGAAATTCAGAAAACGCAGGACTTTATATTCCTCTGGCAGAATATTAAAAAATTTTATGCTGTAATAATTAGAGGCATTGCGTGATTTAGTTAAACGTAAAAAGTTTGGATATATATGGTCTTTATTCCTAGTAGCATACGAGTGCATTCTGTCACCAGATGGCCATATATCTCTATTTTTATATGCATACAATACACACTGATAAATATAGAGGGAAGGTAATGTCATTATTTCTAATTCTTTAAATGCATTCTTACAGTCAGCTCTATAGTTAATTTTTGCTAAAATTCGAATAGCACGTCGTTGAAGGGAAAAAAATCTATTAGCTGAAGCAGAATGTCCCCAAGCTAGAAGAGCATAAGAAATATGTGACTGAAATAGGGCATAATATGATATTAACATTATTTCTTTTGAGACAGTATTGACCAGATTGCGAAAAAGAAATATAGTTTTGCAGATTTTTTTGGCAAGAATCTCTACGTGCTGATCCCACTTAAGTGCAGGGTCAACATAAACATAATGAGACTGACGTATTGGATTCACTGACTGGTATTGACATTTATTGAGCAGATGAAGTTACAAATAACCTTATCTGTCAGATAGTTACCTGGAACTTTATCTGAAGGTGGAAAGACCGGGCCTAAGTAATTTTTGGGCACAGAATCCAAAATAGCCGTCAGATTTAGTCTATCAGATCTAGTTTTTGAGATACGCTATATTGGTATCTTTTACAATAAAATATTTTATTTCTTAACTTGTGTATTTTTCACGTTATCAATGTTACTATTTGCTCCAACTGCCAGTTACAAACACAAAAGAGACAAAGGTATTTATTTCACAAAGTAGAAAAATATACATTCATCACTTATCACTTAAAAATGTTCTTTTGTACGACTTTCTAGCATGGAGTTTACCAGAACAGTATTTTTGAAGAGTAGTAGGCCATCATGTGGCTATCTTATCTTCCTTGATATCTATCTTCCATAGTTTTATGTCCTGATGGAATCTTTCCCCCGGTTCTTCACTAAAATCTCCTAGGTTTTCTGGTAAATGGTCATAATACAACCGAGAATATTAAAGTTGGAAAGCATATTTTCCACTAATTCTCTGCCTTTTGATTTCCAAGAAAATTTTGTACTACTTGAATAAATGAACACCAAGAATTAGATTCAATCTCGCTCATTGATGCGGTTGGATTGGATTGTGGATCTTCAGTAGGTTGCCCTATCTGAGGACCATCAAATATTCTGGCTTTCAGTTTTTCAGAGTTAATCTCAGGAAATTTACGTGTCAAGTAGCCTACACAAAGTCCATCTCGATTTAAAGCCTTCAAAAATTGCTACATAAGCCCAAACTTGATATGCAAGGGTGGAAATATAATTTTCTCTCTCGCAACCAAAGGTTCGTTGACAACGTTTTGTTTTTCTTGAATTATGACATTTCTTAATGGAAATCACCCAATTTCTGTTAACCCAGTGCTGATCCTTAGCTCTGCTGTTCTAAAGACAAAAAACAAGGATATTTTGTATATCCACTTTGCTGTCCAAGGAGGAAGTTTACCGTTTTTAGATAAAAAACTAAAATCAATTAGTATTCTCAAAAACTACAGCTGCTACGAAAAAGTCAGGTATTTTTGGAATCAGCACATCAAAAATATCCAAAATCAGTTCTTACTTTCCGGCACCAAGATAAAAAAATTATTTTGTTGAGCAGTGTAATCAATTGTTTGACGTGCTATGTGGGAGCTTGCATTGTCATGATGAAGAATGATGCGACGTTTTTGGTTGTTTTTTTTTTATTTTGTCGATGACTTCTGGCAAACAAATTGTTTGTTAGCATTCAGCATTTACTGTTCTCCGATCCTCTAAAGCAGGGATGAACAAGACGTCGACCGCAAGGTCTCTGGAAGTCACCCGCGAATCTGAATTGAACATTGACAAATTATAGTGATAAATTCAGAGCGTATTTAAATAAAATAATAATAATAATATTTATTTATTATTATTATTAAAGTAATTTGGTCGACCTTCACGGGATTCATCACTGACGGACGCACGACCACGACGAAATTCTGCAAACCAATTGTAAACAGTCTTTTCTGATGGTGCTTCAATACCAAAAGTTGAACGAAGCGAATCTATGCATTGTTGTTGAGTTAGGCCTTTACTAAAATCGTAAAAAATCCAACGAAAACCTTCACGAGTAATATCCATTTTTTCACAAAATTGTTTTCTTTAAACGCTCACTGTCAACAAGCTCGGTCAATTTATAAGCTGCCACTGATTTCACAATAACAAATGTATAATTTTACAAATATAGTAATGATGCCAGATAGAGGCATCCTTTGGCATATCGCAGACTGCAATACATTCGATTTTGCATGAACATTTAGCTGTGAAAAAGATCTGTTCCCGATGGATTCCGCATAATTTGATCGCAGCTCAAAAAAGGCTCATGTTGATTGGTGTAAGGGAATGCTAAAAAAATCAACCTAGGCACTACAAAATCCGTATACAACGCAATAAAACAGTTTGTTCCAAAAATTCTTTTCCTTCTTAGTTTTTGTAAAAACTTAAAAGGTAGTCCTCGCAGTCATAACTCAACAATCGGAGAGGCTAAACGCGTGTTTAACTGCTGAAATGGTTCGTAGTAATGAATTCTACAATAATACCAAGTTTTTACTTATGTTCTTAATACCAATCAATTGACAGTGTCTACTACTCAGTCCAAAGGACTATCAGGTACCAGAAACCCTTCAATATTAAGGTAAATGTGGAATAAAAAAGCTGAGAAAAAGCTCATTAAAATAATACTTCATATAGTTGAAGAAAACGCCCCTGGAAAAGATCTTGCTATAGCAAGTTGAATGTAAACTGCGGGTAGTTTCGCGAACGGGAACACGCGGGGTAACGAACTGGAGGGGGGGCGGGAGTAGCGCGGAAGGACAGGGATGCAAGAAGGAACGGGTGTAAGAGGGGAAAAGGGGCAGTCGTCATCCTACAGCCTGTTGAAATAAAATCCACATTTTAAAGCATATTCATATCGATCCACGCTTTTTAACACCGAGCAAGCGTACCCCTCCCCACTATTTTCCATTCTACACCCCCTTTTCGCCGTAATGCGTAATGCGTAATAAACTTCTTGAACCTTACGCACGAGAAAATAGTTCCACTATTTTTTTTATAATTTTTATTAAACAATAAAAAAACTATTGTATATATATATTTATTTTATTATTTTATATGTTGTTTATAAGTGTATCCTTGAATTTTCCAGGGTTGTTTGAACCTTAGTTCGGTTATTTCCGGGGAAAAATTATAAAAAGTTCGGAATGAACGCACATTGCGCAGAAATAACTAAAATATAAAATTTTTAGGCGTGGGTTACAGCAATGTTACAGGATATGCAGATGTATTGACGTTTTTACTAAACAATTTAATTTGAAATATTTGTCTAATGTTCGCTGGGAATATCTGGGACGAGGCAACTAGCTGGCTACGCGACTCGAGCGCCGCATGAAAAACTGTGCACTATTGACGAACACGATAATTAGAATAACGACTTCTGAATGCTGTTATAAATTAGATCCACCATCTTTGCTCTAGAAAAATTACACTCTGACACTCTAAGGATAATGTTATGATACTACCGGGATGATTTAAGGACGCATATTAAAGAACAGGACGATTTGAATCATTACGATGTTGTGTTATGAATTAGATCCTCCATTTTTTATTTATTTTTCTCGTATACATAGTTGGTACAATATTTTAAAAATTATGTAACAAAATAACTTATTTGAAGTGATTTCTACATTTTGGAGGGTAGAAAGCAAGCAATAGATTACGAAAAAAACCTTTATTGGTGAGTTGGTCGATCCATTCAAGTGCAGCAGGAGTTTGGAAAAGAATTATTCTAATTCGTCCTGAAAAGTGTGGAAAAGATAATTTTGTATGATTCATTCGTTGGTTTACAGTGGTACTCCGTAGTTACAGAGTAGAAAAAAGAAAGCCTTTATAGTTGGTTTTTACAGGAGTTGCGAAAAAGAGTTCTTCTATTTCGTCCTCAAAAGTACAGAAAGGATAATTTCGTGGGATGTGTTCGATGGTTTACAGAGGTACTCCGCAGTGATGCAGTGAGCAGTAAAAAGAAAGCCTTTAGTTGGATGTTGCAGGAAATGCAAAAAAATATTTTTTCTAATTCGTTCTCAAAATGTCGAAAAGGACAATTTAGTATGATGTGTTCAGTGAGTTACAAAGGTACTTAGCAGTCACAGAGTAGAAAAAATTTATGTGAAGTGTGAATTTTCACACATTTCAAGGTTTCGCAGGTATTTAGTAAGTGAATAATGATTATTTGGGATGCCAAAACAAATTTTATGTTAAAATATTTTTTTTTTTTGTTAATTTTAATTCGAATGCCTAATACCATTATTTAGGTTTCTAAATATGTGCAGTATTTTTTTTTATAAGCAAGGTTCATTAAGAATTTGAAAATTGCGCCTATGGCTTCCATTGGTTGTTTTAAGTCATAACTCCGCCCCTCTGATTTCGTGTATTCAATTTTAACAATTTCCACTGGATATTAAATTTACGCTTTTAAAAATTAAATGCAACGTCTGCCCAAATATAACTAGAATTTGTAAAAAATAATTTAAACAAAATAAAAATGCAAAAAAAAACAGAAAAATAAAATTGTCTCGAGACCGGAACCCTAGTTTGCAAATTAGAACGCGAGAGCGCTAACCATTACATCATGAATGCATGCTGGCTTACTTTGTTACATAAGCTATTAAATATTTTACATGGTCAAGCAAAACACACAAAAAATGCGTTATTTTCCGAAAACATAATCTGATCAAAAATTCCTGTTGTACTATTCCGGTTCACACAAATGTTCATTAATTAGAATTTTTTCAGATTTTTAGCTTAAACCATCTGGGCTACAGGGTGTGGGACAAAATCTTTGCACAATTTTGTCAAAAATCGCGTCAAAATAATTTATTTTGCAAAAATAAAATTTTAATTGTTAAGCCACTTACTAAGGGCTTTCATTTGATACCTTACTCAGAATTAAAAATATATATATATATTTTTTTGATAAGCAGATATTTGTTTATATTTTTAGGGGATATGGTTAGAGTTCCAAAACCTGGATGAAGGGTGAATGATTGTGAAAATGGGATTAATGTAAACATATTACTCTCGCCCGAATAATATCACACGGGGAATCAGTAACCTCACAATTCAGAAAGTCTGTTTTAACCAGTCAGAACTGTACGATTTAACGAGCTCGGCCACTTCGTTGGCTAAAATTGCGATTAACAAAAAAAAAAAATAATAATAATAATAATAAAAATAATAAGAATCAAGACAAGCTATGTATTTTCAAATGATTATTTTTTTATAATGTTTTTATAATAATTTGCGTTTCAGAAAGGCCCCCGACCTCTGTCATAAACTAAACAAAGTACGTAAAATCCAAAAATTCAAACCCCAACTCGCTATATTAGTTAGTTTTTGAGATAAAAATGTTCAAAAATCCACCCACCGCTGACTTTGTCACCTACTGTGTTGCATTTCTGTGCATTTTGTGGATGAAGTGATTCAATTCTTTCCACTAATATAATATCATTGCTTGGTACAGAGAAGCAGTGAGAGCGTAGGTTTTTAAACTCTATGGGAGGGATTAAAAATACAAGTATTGATTTTATATTTCAATTATTAATTACGTAAATACGTAGTACTAGCTGCTGCCTACAATCCGGTCCGCGATAAATCTCTATTATTATATATAAAACATTATTTATTTACTTTTAAAATATATTTAAAAATAATGAGATTTAATCAAATAGAAACTAAGGTTACCAAAAATGCCTAAGAACGACTTCCCCCAAATGACACCCAAAAGAATGATAAGGAAATATCCAGCCACGTATTTAATAATACTGTTATTTAATATTATTGCTTGCAAGGATGTTAATAAAATTCATATACAGGGTGTACCAAGATAAAGGGAACACGATTTTTTTCCAAAACGAGATTTTGAGTAAGTTGGGATTTTTTTAAAAAAGTTTATCCAGAGTATTGAAAGGTAGTATTAATATTTTCCGGAACAAACGGGAAAGAGAAAATATCAAGATTATTTTGATTTTTTAAATGGGAACATATGTTGGATATATTCGGAGATTTTGAAAAAAAAAAAACAACTTTTACTAAAATATTTTTTAATATATTCTACTGTTTACGAAAAATTTTATTCTTTATAACGACTGGAAATTAAAGTATTTTTATTTACAAGTGTTTAAAGTGCCTTTCATTTTGATTTAAATACTTTCGAATCCTTACTTTTGAGTTATCTGTAACTCGGAGCATAATAAAAATAATAATAACAACAAATATTTCTCTATCAAGTCGTACTTACTTGAAAATACAACTTGAAATTACTTGAAAGTACTTGAAAGTGATTCTTTTTAAATATTATTATATATTATATAAAAATATATAATATATCGAGGAAGGTGGGGTCCTCGAATTTTTATCTTACGATATTGTGCAGTCAGTATTTAATACTTAAAATGAGTACTTGTTTATACAAGGATAATAGGACCGGTCGAAACTGACCACGTGGCTTTCGTATTCAATACTTACAATGAGTATAAGTTTATACAGGGATAATAGGATCGGTCGAAACGTCATACTGACCACGTGGCTTTCATATCTATGGCCGGCGGTCTAGAAACGGAGAACTTACCTTCTCTGCCCCTTACGCCTCTATCTAGGCGTTTGGGAACCTATTATTATTATATATTACATATTATTCATTCCACGTGTTCTATTCTCTAATACAGTGCTTCTCAACCCAAAAATTTCTGTGGACCGGTAAAATATCAATTTTTTGTGGGACGGTAAAAATATTATTTTTTTAATAATTTGTATTTTATATATTTATTATCTCATAAGTAAGCTTGTGGTCGCAAGCGCTTAAACGTTTCTACTTGCCGTTTGACCGCTTGCAAGGGTATGGATGTGGGTTCAACTTCTGTCTATGTCAAATAATTTGTGTAAACATTTTGATACAAATTACAGATTCTGCTTAACTGTTCGCAACCTGCTTTAAACTGTAGGTGCCTTTCTGTGTACGCTAAAAAAATGGACGTAATACTGACCATATTATTTCTGAATGTACACATGGGCATGAAATATGGGCATGAAATATGGTCAATGATTATCTAACACAGCGTTTCTCAAACGAAAATGTCCACGGACGAGTCAAATATTTATTTTCTACCGCGGACCACAAAAAATAAATGTATTATTAAAAAAATTGACTGTATATGTACTCTACTGCAAAAAATCACTGAAAAATGAACAAAAATCCCAGAAAATGAACAAAAAATCATTAAAAAATTAACAAAAAATCTCAAAAATAATCATTTCTAATCCTTTCGCGGACTATTAAAATTTTGCTAAGGACCACCAGTGGTCCGCGGACCACCGGTTGAGAAACACTGATCTAACAAATCAACACAACTTGAATTAGCACGTCCTCCTGTCGTCGTAAAAATCGTAGCTAATCGTCGGACTACGTAAACTTATAAAAATATATAATTTTCGATACAACTAATCGTAAATTGTAACATTTTTCGCGGACCTTCGGTTGAGACACAATTAACTAATCAAAACTTAATTAAAAAAATTATATGATTTTTAGTTTTACATAATACAACATACACTAGTGCCTCTGTAATAGCCTAAAATAAAATTTTAATATTCGTTATTCTGTTATTTAGTTCTCAAGGATTATTTTTATCCTTTTCTGTGACAAGGTTACTTGCAAGGAGCTCGATTTATTCACATGTTGTTAAGGACTATTGACGCATCCAGGATAATCAGGACAATCATAGAATAAAATCTTTTTATTCTTCTGATTTATGTACTTTGAATACTTCTTGATTTGCAGAAAATTGATAATAAAAATAGGGCTAATTAGTTTGTAAACAGTTTACTTTCTGGTGCGCTAATAGCTTCAGTTGATATAAATATACATACATTTATGCACAAACAATATTCCGGTACTTTTTTCTAAATGTTACAATAGAAAATCATTAAATTTATGCATTTATTATTATTAATCATAATCAAACATGAGAAGGCACCCAGAATTTTTTTTTGGAGGCTTAGTAGCCAAATTTTTCCTTGGAGAGTTTTGAATCATTTACGGAAAATGTGTCCCTTTAAAGCGTGTTTTTTAATATTGGGAGGGGGCTCAAGTCGTTGACAAGACGGGAAAAACTTGACCATGTCGGTAAACAACGCTCCAATTACCGCCAAAAAATTACAATGCTGGCCTAATTAAATATATAAACCATAGTATTTACATTGAATAACAGTTGAAAGAATTTTAAAAAACATTCTTTTCATAATAAATTAAAACCTTTTGTTCAACCCTTTACAGAAAAAAAAAAAAAAAACTAACACGAGGTTAATTAGGTAAATAAATTATTTTAGGGTGTGGGTGGGGATAATTTTTATGGAAAACCTAAATATTGATCGTTTTACTAAGGGCATTTTAGAGTAAAAACTTTTTTGTTTACTTAAAAAACTTTACATTGCTGGGGTGTTTTATTCGATTCTAGCTCTTTAGGCTATTAGTGTAAAAGCTCAAATAATTCTGCAAATTCTTCTTGCAAATGTGGCTATGAAAATATATTTGTATTTCTTCAAAAAAATATAAAATTGTATTTGAAAGCTATTACGGTCCTCTGTAAAAAAGATATAACCGAGCCTTTGTCTAAAAAATAAATAAATAATAATAATAATAAATAACTAAACTATCATATCTACTATAGTGGCATAGTAGTTTATTTTTTCCAGAAATAATTAACCAAGACAGCCATTATCGGAATTGGGCCCTTGAGAGGGGCAATATACTTGGGCCCCTTTTCGCGGTAAACCTCAATGAAGAGGAGCACAACCATATAGTGTTAAAAATTGATGTGAAGTGTGAATTTTCACACATTTCAGGGTTTTGTAGGTATTTAGTCAGTGAATGATGATTATTAGAAGGCCAAACGATGAATGCCTGTCACTACATAACACAATTACAAGGGTTTTAAATCCTTTAAATCAATAGACACAACAAGAAGGTTGCAGTTAGATTTTTTCTACCGTGTATCATATATCTCTAATAATACCATAATATACAGGTGTTTGTTTGAAACGGGGCACCCCGAAAATCTCCATATTTGTAAAGATACAAAAAATCTTCAGAACAAAAGTTAAACTAGACAAAAAGGCCCATCTAAAGGTTACTATATGAATTCTGAGGCACTTTCGGTTTCACCGGAAATGATGTCAACTTTTGATCTATATCTATAGCATAGGGAATCGATAATTTTATCATTTTTTCTAAAAGTACATTAAATTAGCTTTACAATGACACCAAAAAATCATATTTTTATGTTAAACATTTCAAAATGGCGACCATTTATTTACAAAATAATAATCAACATAAAGGGTTAGAAGTGCAATCCGGGATATCCAAGATAAATCTTATAAGGGCGATGGAAGAGTTTTTTATTAAGAATGAGAAAATGTGTGGACAATAATGGTGGTTTGATCGAACATTTGTAATTTTTTTTTTTTTTTTGTAAAATAATTGTAAAAAGTAATAGTTTTTTTCTTCTAAATAGTCAAATAGTTTATTTTAGATATATTTTGTTTCTTTTTTTTTTGTTTTCAAAGCTTGTTACGTTCAACTTTGTAAAACTTATGTTGATTATTATTTTGTAAATAAATGGTCGCCATTTTGAAATGGTTAACATAAAAATATGATTTTTTGGTGTCATTGTAAATCTAATTTAATGTACTTTTAGGAAAAAAATATAAAATTATCGATTCCCTATGCTAGATCAAAAGTTGACATCATTTCCGGTGAAACCGGAAGTGCCTCAGAATTCTTATAGTAACCTTTAGATGGGCCTTTAGATGAAATTTTCGGGGTGCCCCGTTTTAAACAAATAACCTGTATATTTAAAAAAAATTTTTTTTTTTGTATAATTGCAAAAATATCATTTAAATCCAGACCTGGCAACAAAAATCATTCTTCATCATGACAATGCAAGCTCCCACACAGCACGTCAAACAATTGATAATTTGAAGGAGAAAAACATCAAATTAATGTCTCATTGCCCGTATTCACCTGATTTATCCCCTAACGATTTTTTTTTGTTCTCCAATGTCAAAGAAAAAATGCGTAGACAGCGATTTTCATCACCTCAAGAACTGTTGAAGCCTTCGAAAACCATGTTTTTGAGATACCAACTTTAGAGAGCAAAAAATGTTTCGAGAATTGGTTTGAACGCATGCAAAAGTATATAAATCTTGAAGGCGAATATTTTGAAAAGCAATAAAACAGTTTGTTCCAAAAAAAAAATTTTTCTTTCTTAGTTTTTGTAAAAACTTAAAAGGTAGCCTCGTAAACCCTTGCTTCTCAAAAGTCGTAGATGTTTTTTTTTTTCATCTGTCTATTTCTGTAACGCTGCTAATCGCCGAAAGTCATCTAGTTGTCAAAATTCATCTATCCATCATAGTTCTAAAATATGTGTTTATATTAAATCAACAATAAATTAATTAAATTAATTAAAAACCAAATTAAAAACGTTTCAATTCGTAAATTCAAAAACATTCAAACAAAATATCCAGTGCGCAAGTGGAATGAAATTATTATATAGGGTTTTATAAAGGAAGCAACATTATAGATTTGAAATAAAATTACTGAATAGGGAAATGAGCGGGTGCGGGGGGTTAGAGGAGCCTGTACCCCTCACCGCGACGCCCTCTAGGTGGGGGGGAACGGCGTCGGGACGCACGGGAGAACTCTATAAGCTGTAGTCATGGTAACCATAGATTTTTAATAGATTGAAACATGTGTTGATTTAGAAAGCTACCCCTCAGAAAAAATACCAACATTATGAAGCTTATTTTGTGTTTTATTCGTTTTAAAATTTTTCAATTGAACGTTTAAATTAGCGATAATTATACTGATAAGGGATTAGATTAAGGTTAGGAAGGGTCAGGAAATGACTATCTAGGACTATGACCAATGTTTTTCCACTAAAACACTAATTTTGACTCGGACATCGTTCTTTTGGACATTTGCCATTGCTGATAGTACTAGGCTAGAATCAGGGCCGGCCCGATGGGTGATGCGGCGAGGCGATCGCCTCAGGCGCCGGATTTATCAAGGCGCCAAAAAGAATCTTTTTTAGTGAGCCAAAATAATCGTGATTATCAAATTTGCCAAAAAATATTTTATTATTTCTGGTAGTACTGTATTTGGACGGCACTTGTTTCAACCAAAATCAAGTGTAAGAAAGGTTTCAATGTTATTTATGGCCAACATCTGTTATGGATTTAAGTGACCTGAACCAGAGGAATTCGTGAAGATCCCTATTTACTCATCTTAAACATTTACCCGCCAAATTTTCTAAAAATCTAATCATTTGAACTTTCTATTTTTATGATGTTATTTTTGCGTCGTAATGCTCCTCTTTTTTAGGGTTTTGTAGGTATGACCAAAAAACCCTTATACCGTCATTTTGTCGTCTGTCTGTCTGTCTGTCTGTCTGTCTGTCTGTTCGGTAAAAATTGTAGCCAAACGGCTAAACCTAGAGAGTTGAAATTTGGCATGCATATACAACTCTTTGGCCCGCACATAGGAAAAATACTAAAACATCTAAAAAACATATGCCCCTAAAAATATAAACAAAAATGTGCTCACCGAAAACAAAAATTTTTTTTTTAATTCTGAGTAGGGTATCAAATGAAAGCCCTTGGTACGTGGATTAACGATCAAATTTTTATTTTTGCAAAATAAATTATTTTGGTGCGATTTTTGCCAAAATTGTGCAAAAAAATTTTTGTCCCACACCCTGTAGCCCAGATGGTTTAAACTAAAAATCTGAAAAAATTCTAAGTAATGTACATTGGTGTGAACCGAAATAGTACAACAGGAATTTTTGATCAGATTATGTTTTTGGAAAATAACGCATTTTTTGTGGTTTTTGGTTCACAAAGTACAAAAGTTATACCAATGTAAGACACTCACATGCAAGGCGTACGATAGCGTAGTGGTTAGAGCACTGGGGTCGTAAGCTAAAATTCGCTGGAAACGAAGGGTTTCGAGTACGGAGTGAATTTTATTTTTTCAGTTTTTTTTTTTGCATTTTTATTATGTTGAAATTATTTTGTCAATATTCTAGTTATATTTTGACAAATGTTGCATTTAATTTTTAAGAGCGTAAATTTAATAACCAGTCTTATTATATGATTAACAGACGATAAATTATTTTGAAAATATCGTTCATTTTGCCGTGATTACTACAAAGTAAAATTTGTCCTACACACTCAACATGCCGCCTTCACTTATTATATACCTGCGAAACCCTGAAATGTGTGAATATTCACACTTCACATCAATTTTTTTATAATTTCCATTCTTCTTCTTTTACCTAAATAAAAGCTCGTTTAGAAAATATTGTCTGTATTTATTAAATTATCCCCGTTTAAAAACCGTCAGGTTTAACTGACGGACACTGTATAATAATATACGATTGATGAAAAAAGGTAGAGGTTTTTACGAGACAAGATAGTGGCTTGAGGGGAGATGGGTCAGAAAATGGGTGTGGAAAAAAAAGGGGGGTAGGATAAAATCAAAAGGCGCAATTTTTCTATCTTGCCTCAGGCGCCAAAAATGATCGGCCCGGCCCTGGCTAGAATAGTACAGTATAATGAGTATTAGTATCAAAAAGTAAAAACATTTCTGTGGCTCTTCAGCCTCCTTATTCGCCTGACTTGAGTCCTTGTAACTTCTTCCTCTTCCCAAGATTGAAAAATCACTTCAAGGGACGTCATTTTGGGACACTCGAAAACATTCCAACCTTTGTAACCGACCAACTGAAAGCTATTCCAGTATCTGAGTTCCAGCACTGCTATGAGGATTGGAAGAACCGTCTCCAGCGCTGTGTGGCTTCCCAAAGAGTTATTTAGAAACAATATTCAAAAAGATATAATACTCATGAGTTATATAAACAAGTTTTTAGCCAGTAAAAACATTTCTGTGGCTCTTCAGCCTCCTTATTCGCCTGACTTGAGTCCTTGTAACTTCTTCCTCTTCCCAAGATTGAAAAATCACTTCAAGGGACGTCATTTTGGGACACTCGAAAACATTCCAACCTTTGTAACCGACCAACTGAAAGCTATTCCAGTATCTGAGTTCCAGCACTGCTATGAGGATTGGAAGAACCGTCTCCAGCGCTGTGTGGCTTCCCAAAGAGTTATTTAGAAACAATATTCAAAAAGATATAATACTCATGAGTTATATAAACAAGTTTTTAGTCAGTAAAAACATTTCTGTGGCTCTTCAGCCTCCTTATTCGCCTGACTTGAGTCCTTGTAACTTTTTCCTCTTCCCAAGATTGAAAAATGCCCTCAAGGGACGTCATTTTGGGACACTCGAAAACATTCCAACCTTTGTAACCGACCAACTGAAAGCTATTCCAGTATCTGAGTTCCAGCACTGCTATGAGGATTGGAAGAACCGTCTCCAGCGCTGTGTGGCTTCCCAAAGAGTTATTTAGAGACAATATTCAAAAATATATAATACTCATGAGTTATTTAAACAAGTTTTTGGCCAGTAAAAACATTTCTGTGGCTCTTCAGTCTCCTTATTCACCTGACTTGAGTCCTTGTAACTTTTTCCTTTTCCCAAGATTGAAAAATCACTTCAAGGGACGTCATTTTGGGACACTCTAAAACATTCAAACATCCGTAACCGATCAGTTGAAAGTTATTTCAGTATCGGAGTCCATCGGTCTCCAGCGCTGTGTGGCTTCCCAAAGAAATTATTTCGAGGGAGACAATATTGGATTGTAATTAAATTCGAATAAAAATATTTTTAAAAATCAATCCGGTTACTTAATTTACGTATGTACAGCAGTTTCAATACCTATATACACGTTTTATGACTTATTGAGTTCTTGTTACTCCGGACAAGTGTTTGTAGTTGCTAACAGACAAAAATAATGAGACATAGCGTGTTTTTTAGATAAACTTTCGAATATTTGACCATCAAAATAACCAACTTGCTGCAGTCTGTCTTTCAGTGCATCTGTGTCCTAAATTCTAGTAGACTTTCATGTCTTTAAGCACCGTTTACACTTGCTAATGTAATTAGGCACAAGATCACGGGGAGATCACGAGAAAACTTTAACGGGAAATGACGCGACGGATGCCAATAAAACAATGGATGACAGCTTTTGGTAACATGATAAATCAATTGTATTTTATTCAATAAAATATCAAAAACTAAATTCAAAACAAAACTGCTTTCTAGAAAAATACAACTTGATCAGGATGTATCAAACTAAGAAGGAAGGAAACTAATAGTAAAAACTAATAGAAAAACACATTAGGTTGGGTTGAATGAACAACTTTTGTGGGTTTCGGTTCATCTTAGAAGACCCAAACAGTGGATTGTTGCTTAGTTTCCGGTTCATATGAATAAATCCAAGTTTCGTCACCTGTAGTGATGTTGTATACGGATTTTACAATGCCTAGGTTGAATTTAGCATTCCCTTACACCAATCAACACGAGCCTTTTTTTGAGCTTCGGTCAAATTATGAATCCATCGGGAACAGATCTTTTTCACAGCTAAATGTTCATGCAAAATCGAATGTATTACAGTCTGCGATATGCCAAAGGATGCCTCTATCTCATCACATGCCGATCTTCTTCAATCATTTTACGCACAACATCAATGTTTCTTTGAATCACAACCGATTTTGGTCAATCTTCACAAGATTCATCACTGACGAACGCACGACCACGACGAAATTCTGCAAACCAATTGTAAACAGTCTTTTCTCATAATGCTTCATTACCAAAAGTTGAACGAAGCGAATCTATGCATTGTTGTTGAGTTAGGCCTTTACTAAAATCGTAAAAAATCCAACGAAAATCACGAGTAATATCCATTTTTTCACAAACATTTTTTAAAGGCTTACTATTAACAAACAACTGGGTAAATTTATGAGCTGCCACTGATTTCACAATAACAAATGTCAAATTTTACGTATATAGTAATGACACATTTCAATATTGCCATCTAGTGGTCGTTTGTAAAAACATAAAAGGTAACAAGGCCATGGAAAGAGTAAGCGCAGCATGAAGAATGTTCAACAGCATCAAAGCATCGTTCTTAACTAAACCAACTAAAACTTAAACTTAACTAAAACAAATACCAACTAACATCAAGGTAGAGATCTTCAAAAAAAGTGACCAATTTTGACATACGCCTCAGAATCCTGGACCACTACAGAGACACACAGGTCTAAAATAAGAAGCTCCGAAATGAGATTGTTAAGGAAAATCGTAGGTAAAACAAAATTGGACAGAATAAGAAATGAAGTATTTAGAGAAAAACTTAAGCACAAAACCAGTAGAGACTATAATAGAAGAAGGACAGCTAAGATGGTTGGGGCATATACACAGAATGAGTGAAGACAAAATAGTAAAAAGAGTTTTTGAAGCAAGAACAGTGAAGAAAGTTAGACCAGGAAGACCGAGAAAAACCTGGCAACAAGAAACAAAAGAAACTGCAACGAAGAGAGGCGTAAAGTGGGAGGAGATAAGAAAATATACAAAGGACAGAACACGATGGAAAGTATGGAGAACAACACCAGAAAATAAGTAACAAGAACCAAAAGAAGCTGCAACGAAGAGAGGAGTAAAGTGGGAGGACATAAGAAAATATACAAAGGACAGAACACGATGGAAAGTATAGAGAACAACACCAGAAAATAAGTAACTCGGCTATAGCCTTACACCACAAGGTAGAAAGGCTTCAGGATTAAGTAAGTAAGGTATATTATTATCATCATTATCTCTTCTATCCTTGCTGGAATCTCCTCCGTAATCGCATGGCTCCAATTCCTTCTGTTTGCTAATTTTCGCCAGTGTTGATACGTATGATTTTTATTTCTGACTCAGAATTGTTCTTCTATTTAAGTTTTTCCACTTTCCACTATAATAGTAGCAGCAAGGTGAGAACGATAATAATTTCCCGTATATAATGTGCAATGTTTGAGTGTAAACAGTACTTTATGTTGCATTTTGGTAGTTCAGTTTACAGTTATCTGCACTGGTCAATGTTACACCTTTGTATCTGCAGGAGAAAAAAACTATGTAGTCATTCAATTGAGTAGAGGGGGGGTTTATTTTTATTTTTTTTGTGAAAATAAAGCTAAAATTTCATGGGTGTATCTACGTTTCTGATTGTGTGATACTTTCCAACAGGATGCAGCCAACCAAATTATTTACAAATAAAAATTGCACACTTATTTTTGGTTTATGTATATAAAACTTTGAGATAAAAATAGTTACAGATCTAAACAGCTTCTAATACTATTTTGGTAAATTCAAACTGAAAACTATAAACAGTATGCTATAAAAAAAATATAACAAAACATAAATTTTATTAAAAAGTAACAAAAAACCCATTCTTCGGACTGAATATGTTCAATTAAGTTGATTATAAAATAAAAATATTTCTATAAATATATACTCTCTCCATCCGAAAATACAGTATACATTTTGATTGTTTTCTTGTCCGAAAATATGATAAAAATTTACAATTTTAATTAATTAGAATGATTTTATTTATGAAATAGTAACAAATATTTAGCAAAATAAAGAATAATACAAAAAGTTTTAATTTAACAAGGACGTGGCTGTCTCCACAACTTGTATGGAACCAGGGCCGTTTTAGGCCACGCAGGGGCCTTTTAGAAAGTAACAAAACAAATGAGAATGGAAACATCAGTATGTACTTTTATTTAGTGATTTTATTGGTTATTATGGTTAGCTTTATACAAATCAAATATAAGTGAAATGATTACTTCTCTAGACTTACGTTAATGATGATGGTTTCTTCCGGGATTTCTGTGGTGCAAAATCATCTATTATATCTTTTTTTTTAATTAGATTTATTTAGGGGTGCTCCAACAGCTTTGGTTATTAGCACCTCGGGACATTGGTTTACACTATTTTACATTTGATATTGTACTTATTTGTTTAGTTACATTTATATGTTTTATAATAATTTGTGATATATTTGTGGTTATATTTTATGAAGATGGTATATATGTTAGATTTTATCAAATAAATAGGCTTCTTTTAGGAATTTGATTATTTTGCTTTCATTTTGGTTTGACAGAATTTCATCTGGGTCTGTTGGTAGTTGGTTGGAGCTTCTTTCCATGTAATATTGAGGGCATTCTATTATAATATGCCTTACTGTCAGTCTGGTGTTGCAGGCCTGGCAGTTTGGGGGGGGTCTTCTCGTCGGAACAGGTGTTTTTGGGTTAATAGAGGGTGCCCGATTCTTATTCTGGCTAATATTATCTGTTCTCTTCTAGTAATGTTGTTTTGGGGTTTACTTCGGTGTATGTGGATGCGAGTGTTGTACCATGTTTCTTTTGTTTTATTTTTGTAGTGGCTTTTTAAGTCGTATGTTTGAGGTGGATAGGGGTAGATTTCTTCGTGTATTGCTTCTTTTGCCGCAATGTCTGCTCTCTCATTTACTGGGATGTTTTGGTGCGATGGAACTCATAAGATTGTGACTTCTTTCCCTTCTGATATGTTGTCGTGTATTGTCCTGGATTTTTTGGATTGCGGTGTTTCTGTTGAATGATTGCTGTATGCTGGTGATGGTACTTAGAGAGTCTGTCTGTATTATGAACTTTTGGCCTGGATGGAGTCTTATGTCTTTAAAGTCTAATTTTTGAAGGATATCACTTTTTATGCACATTATTGACAAATTAGTAAGTCGTTATTGTAACATAGTCGTTCGTAATTCATTTTTTATTCCTTTTGCCCGTGAAAATAAGAGCTCTCCACTACAATTGGTGACCATTAAGCAAAGAAATAACCTTATTATAATTTCCACATTCGACAAAATTTCTTCTAAGTTATCTGCTTTTATTAGAGTATATAAGGCTGTAATACTCAAGTCCGCCGATTCATTTGCAAGGTTTTTTAATAAAAGTAGTAAAATTGCACTAAAAATTGAGCTCCTCTTTTTTCTCGGCATTTTGAAGCCCTCATCAAGCCGGGGGCCCTGGGCTTGTGCCCCATGTTCCCTTATGGAAAAGACGGAACTGTGTGGAACATGATAATGTTGTTCGTAATCGTCCCTTACGGTGAAGTTTTGCCTTATTAATGTGCGAAATCTTATAGGAATTCCCTCCTTTTGCTAACATGGTTGCTTGTAGACAAGTTTGCAATGTTAGAAATACATTATCAAGGGTATGTTTAATGCATTAAATGCATTTTATACGCATTCAATCAGTTCGTCGATTGTATTCGGAGCTGTATGTTGTAAGGATTGTATAGAATTGAAAAAGCCAAGATTCAATACATTAAAATCTGGACTATTTGGTGGTTGTGATTTTGATTTGGAACTTCTTCCTTGCAATTCAACAAAATGTTGATCAAAATTCGCCATTTTGTTAGAACAGCGGGTGTCACTTTAATTTTTCGGGTTTTGTAGGTATGACCACCAAAAAACCCTTATAACGTCACTCATGTGTCTGTCTGTCTGTCTGTCTTTCTGTCTGTCTGTCTTTCTGTCTGTCTATCTGTCTGTCTGTACGGTAGAAATTGTAGCCAAACGGTTGAACAAAGAAAGTTGAAATTTGGCATACTTGTACAACTTTTTGACCCACATATAGGAAAACTATAGAATTCAAAAAAATACAGTGCGGGATAAATATAAACAAATATGTATTTAATGGAAAAATAAAAATGAAAAATAAATATTTTTTTCAACTTTGAGTGGGCTTTGAAAAGAAACCAAAGGGGGGGTCTGATAACCACATTTTAAGCATATTTTTGTGAATTTTTTCAAATCTATGGTTAAATTTATTCATTTTCAAATTAAGTACATATATAAAGTATGTTTTGAAGAAGATACAAAAAAAATTTGAAGGCAAAATATGGCGAAATGAGCCAGCTGTGGCAAATCTTCTCAGACTCCGGGAAAAAAATTAGATTTTGCGGTGACCAGCATAACTCGTCACTGGATCATCTGAAATCAAGAATCCAAAAAGAATTTGTTAGTTTATGAGTTTGCCGAGGTAATGACGTTGAGTTTTTATTTTTAAAATGATTTTTCAGTTTTTAGCGTTACTTAGAAGACAAAAAAAAATAATTCCTCCTAAAAAAAACCTAAAATGAGTATATTTGTGATCGTTAAATAAAAAAAAAACCATGAAAAAAAAATATCTCAACGTCGTTACCTCGGCAAACTCATAAACTAACAAAATCTGTTTGAATTTTTGATTTCAGATGATCCAGTGACGAGTTATGCTGGTCACCGCAAAATCTATTTTTTTCCCTGAGTCTGAGAAGATTTGCCACAGCTGGCTCATTTCGCCATATTTTGCCTTCAAAATTTTTTTGTATCTTCTTCAAAACATACTTTTATATGTACTTAGTTTGAAAATTAATAAATTTAACCATAGATTTGAAAAAATTCACAAAAATATGCTTAAAATGTGGTTATCAGATCCCCCCCCCCCATTAATGCATCATGAATGCACAAACAAATTTTTATATTTGAAAAAACTTTTTTTATGGGGTTTTTGTCAATATAATGGCAAAAAATCTTTTGTCCCCATCCTATCTCCCAGAGGGATTGAACTAAAAATATGAAAAAAATCTCAATAATGTAAATTTATGGGAACCAGAATAATTCAAGAGGAAATTTTGTACAGATTGGTTTTTCCCTTAAATGTGTGAAAATTAACACTTTACATCAATTTGTCTAAAATACGCAGTTTTTTTCTGTGAATTACTTGTGACATATACAAAACTATTGTTGCAGAAATAGGACAATGTAAAATAAATTTTAAAAAAACTTGTTATTTAGCATCTGGCCTTAAGAAGTGTTGGCAAATACGCCAGTTTGGTTTTATTGTTCTCATCAAATTTTTCTACATGTCCAATCCATCTTTTTGAGCTTATCCTATAATTAATACATCTAAATCTAATCTTGAATGCCTCCTACATATTGTACTAAAATTCTATGTCTATTTTATTGCCTAACATAATTACATAAGAATAATTGAGGTTTTCTAAGGCTTCTTACTTCATATACCAAAATGTTTGTATTTTGGAAATTAATTAAGTACAACTACTAAGGCCTCCGTTTCATATTACACAATTTAATTACTGAAAATTTGAATAACGAAAATTAAAAACGACCTAATTATTTAAAACATCAATAATATGCAGATTTAAAGAATGATATAATTAAAACTAAACTAAATTTACAATTTTTAATTTTGTAAATAGTGCAATTTTGGTCAAAAGAGATCAAGTTGTAGTTTAAAATGTTATATTTAGTTGTTAATCTTTGTTTTAGCAGTTGTTTAAAATAATAACCATTATAAAAATCTATAAAGGACACTAACGCCATCGCTGTGCGTAACTTGTAATCAGGAAAATGTAAAGTAATTAGGAAAAGTTTTATTTTTCGAGATGGCAGCACGTTCAATTGAAAACTAAAGGAAAAGTAGAAAAATTGATATAAAAAATGTTGTTTTTTTGTAATGTTTTATTTTTTTGACAGAAATAATTTTAATTTGTAATTCATAATAATTTATTTTTATATTTTCTTAATTTAGTTCCTTTTAATTTTCTTAATTTGATACCTTACACGCAATACCTACTAGTTGATATTATCTAAAACTTTTTTAATCTAAATTAATAAAATTTGGATCTATATTTAATCTGAACTCACGTAAACAGTTAATCACGAATTTTCACCTATTTTTTAGGGTTTCGTAGGTATGATCAAAAAGCCTTTATTTCGTTGCATATTTGTTCTGAAGAAATTAATGCTAAATGTCCAAAATTATAGCTAAAAGTACTTGTAAGTTCTACGAGGGCTATCTTTTAAGTTTTTACAAAAACTATGAAAGAAAAAAAAATTTTTTTTGAACAAACTGTTTTATTTATTTTTAAAATATTCGCGTAAAAGATTTATACACTTTTGCATGCGTTTAAACCAGTTCTCGAACACTCTTAAAACATTTTTTTCCCCTCTGAAGTTGGTATATCAAAAACATGGTTTTCGAAGGCTTCAACAGCTTTTTGAGGTGATGAAAATCGCTGTCCACGCATTTTTTGTTTGATATTGGGGAAAAAAACAAAGTTGTTAGGGGATAAATTAGGTGAATGCGGGCAATGAGACATTAATTCGATGTTTTTCTCCTTCAAATAATCAATTGTTTGACGTGCTGTGTGCGAGCTTGCATTGTCATGATGAAGAATGATGCGACGTTTTTGGTTGTTTTTTCTTATTTTGTCGATGACTTCTGGGCAAACAAATTGTTGTATAACATTCAGCATTAACTGTTCTCCGATCCTCTAAGCCAGGCCTGGGCAAATGAAATTCTATCCGGCCCGCGAAGCATTTTATAAATTATTGTGTCCTGCAAAAATATTACTGTCTGTCCAATATTCTTTCAAATTTTCATTCTTTCCAATTTTCTTTTCAATTTTTTTCTTTAAATTGCATAATAAATACCCGTTTTGGTTTAAAAATATTGCTTTTAAAATTTATAAAATATCCTTCGTAACAAAAACATATTTAAAATTAGAAAAAATATTTTTTTCATGATGAAGAATGATGCGACGTTTTTTTTGTTGCTTTTCCTGATTTGTTGATGACTTCTAGCAAACAAATTGTTGTATACCATTCAGCATTAACTGTTCTCCGATCCTCTAAAGGAATGGTTGAAACATGTCCAGTACAACCGAAGAAATAAGCTATCATTTTCTGGTTCTTAAGTGCTTCGTGAACGAACAACTTTTGTGGGTTTTGGTTCATCTTGGAAGACCCAAATTGTTGCTTAGTTTCCAGTTCATATGAATAAATCCAAGTTTCGTCACCTATATTGGGATTTTGCAGTGCCTAGGTTGAATTTTTTTAGCATTCCCTTACACCAATCAACACAAGCCTTTTTTGAGCTTCGGTCAAATTATGCGGAATCCATCGGGAACAGATCTTTTTCACAGCTAAATGTTCATGCAAAATCGAATGTATTGCAGTCTGCGATATGCCAAAGGATGCCTCTATCTCACGGTAAGTCACATGCCGATCTACTTCAATCATTTTGAGCACAACATCGATGTTTTTTGATTATTCATCGATTTTGGTCGACCTTCACGAGACTCATCACTGTCGGACGCACGACGAATGATTATCATTTGGGCAACTGTTATTTTCAGATATAAATACAAAAATATTGTGTGCCTTTTTTCAAACAAATTGGGATTTATTTATTCAAAATTAAGCACATGTTGGGACTAAAATATTGAACAATTTTTATTAATAATGTTTTTGTCTAAAACTTATAGTAGAGATAGAATATGCAATGGAAAATTTTACATGGGTAAGCTCTACATTGCAAATCGAAAAAGGACATACGGTATAGGTCGGGATTCAAACCAGGACCTTTGGAAAGATGGTACACTACAATGGTCGCTTTGATATTATTTTACTTTCCCCTTGCATGATTTAGTTTTAGTAAATTTAATAAGGAACATGATATAATAAGGAAATGTCATTTATAAATATAATGTTGTTCAAATTATGATAATCTAAAACATTTGAATAAGATCGCGTGTTTTCAGTAATTTGGTAAACTATACAAATATATTTAGATAATCTATATTAAAATATGGCAACTAGTTGATTCGGAAATGACACAAATTTATTAAAATAAAATCTGGATTTCAAAGATTTGATATGACTGCTGTGTTATATTCGATTAGACAAACAAATTTGAAATCGGTACAATTTTATATTTAAGGCTTTGTTTATATAATAACAGCAAAATATAATAAAAAAAAGTATAGGCTATTGCAAACCTTTAGGCGGTACTAGATTTTGCAATCTAGTTACTTTTATAGTTTGATTCGAACTTTTGACCATTTTGGTTAAACTTTGTAAATCATACTTACAAAAAACATTTTTAGGTTAAAGTTAATATTATTATAAAATGTCATTTTCATTAAATTTTGATTTTTTGTGTCATTTTTAACCTTTACTGCATGAATTTTTATTTTTGGCTGAAATAATTCATGAGCATTAGGAATTGGTTCTTATTGATAGAAAAATTAATTAAAAAAATATATTAAAAATATTAATTATTATTTTAATGAAAAAATAATAATTAAAATAATAATTTAGGGTTTGTGCCATACATAGAACATTAAGATTCTACATTATGTTACAAAAGAAAATGATTCCGTATTATTTGCTCGTCAATTGCTA
The DNA here is from genome assembly GCA_963971575.1 of Liopterus haemorrhoidalis. NCBI lineage: Eukaryota > Metazoa > Arthropoda > Insecta > Coleoptera > Dytiscidae > Liopterus > Liopterus haemorrhoidalis. Next base: position 44,784,242 of record OZ020619.1, read on the forward strand.
GGTGTTCTTCATTAGGGATTAAAAGCAGTCGCCCTCGAATTTTTGAAAGAAAAGGTCGTATCTTCTAGTTTTCCTTTCTCAATAAATTCAGAGTTATCGTTGAAGTGCAAATTCCGCTTGATATCCTCAAATCTATTGCAGCCCATTACTTGAGATACTGCAGGATCCATTGCTGTGTATGTGGCATATATGAACATTCATGAAGTAACGTTCTGATTCAGTTTTAAAAGTAAAATAAAAAATAAAAATCGGAATGTGCCATATATGGCACACTATGCGGTAAAGGGTTAATACAAATGTCTCATTTTTTAAATCTTACATTTTCCAAAAATTTTAAGATGTATTATTTATTTTACTTTTCTAAAAAATGTCAGTTAATAATAAATGCCAACAAGTGACTAAAGTGGGCTTTTGCTAAAGAAAATTATCAAAAGCCTAATTTAAACGTTAAAAGTTACTAGTTTTTAAAATCTAGTTCCGCTTAAATCAAATAAATAGGCTATAGTTTTGAAAATCTAGTTCTAAAAACATTAGCATTATTGTTTGTTTCTTTGGTTTAAGCGGAACTTAATAGGAGTTTCGTTCTTTTAGGTTGACACGAGATAAGAAATTGCTTAGGATATTTCATGTTTCACGTTGGCATGTGAAAGTTTAAATTCCAAAAGTGAAACCATGGAAACATGAGTATCATTTATTTAAAAAAATATACATGTAATACATTTATACCATGAGTTCAAAAAGAAATTACATAAGAGTTGGCTGTGGAAAAATAATAAATATATTTTTTTAATTTAATGGTCTTTGCTGCTGTGGCAATTAGCCAGGATTTTTATTTGTGAAAAATTCCATGCCTGAACGGGATTCGAACCCGAGACCTTAGCAATACAGAGCACATATGTTACCACTACGCTACGCCGGTTGACAAAAATAATAATTTAATTGCTTAATTGAATTTTCAATAGAAACTTATGACAACAACAGTGATGACAATTAATTAATTGACAGTTAAAACTTGCAGTACATTATTTTATTTTTCCACAGCCAACCCTTATGTAATTTCTATTTGAACACATGGTACATTTTTTGAAAAAAAAATAATAATAAAAGGGAAATTTGTATTAAAAATTACACAAAAAATCTAAATGTAATGAAAATGACAGTCAATTTAACCTAGAATTTGCAATGTATATTGATTTTAAAAGCTTAAACAAAATGAACAAAAGCCCAATTTAATTGATAAAAATTACTAGATTTCAAAATATAGTTCCGCCTAAACGTTTGGAAAGCCTATACCAGGGCTTCTTAAACTATGGGTCCCGACCCCCCGGGGGGTCACGAGGCTACTGAAGGGGGGTCGCAAAGATCTGCTACTTTTGGGTAATAATAAATAAATTTTTAGAATCTACAAGGTAGATTCTACAATGTCGCGATATTACACCTACATCTACGGTCAATATTAATTTCATTACATGGTGGGTCGTTTAAAATTTCCTAGGCTTGAAGGGGGTCGCCATATGAAAAAGTTTAAGAAGCCCTGACCTATACCATGCCAAATTTTGTATGTATTTTATTTTTTATTTGTGTATATAGTTCTGTAGTATCGGCGCCCCTTGGATAATGGCGCCCTGGACCTGGCCCCTGCTCATCTATATCTTAATTCGGTACTGCTATTGCTAGAAAAAAACTACATACAACAAAATTATGTCCCAAGTAGCTAACAAGTGAAAATCAAATTAAATGTATAATTTTATTTATTGAAAAAGAAAAATTTAATAACATTTTGAATATATACATAATAAATTTACATTTTTACCTATTATTCAATGTTTTTCATTGAATTATATCACACTTCTCTACAAGTTACAAATTTACAAAAAAGAAAAATGATGTTTCCAAATATTGATGATATTTTAAATTTTGGTCAATTTCAAGCCACAATGAATATACTATACATCGTATATTTGGAAGCACCCTGTAAGCTACAGGGGTTTCTAATTTGCAAAAATAAATAAAAATTGCAAAGGTCTAAAGTAGCGCATTAGAGCTATAAATATTATCAAATATTTTACATTGCTCAAAATAGAGAAATTTGTGAAATGCAATTTTTTTACATCCAAAAATTAATGGAATGGAAGCTCTGTAAAGTGAGGGGCTAGGATATGTCTCACAAGAAAAAAGAAACAAAGAATAGAACAAATGAAAGAAGACAGAACGGTAAAGAGATGAGAACTCAAAAAAAAAACGATACGGAAAAAAATTATAAAGAAAAATTGAGAAGAAATAAAGCATATTGGCTTATATTAATACCTCAAAAAAGATCAACAAGAGACTGATAAAGTTGGAGAGGAATTACTTGCCGATGACACTGAAAATTAGAGTATGATTCAATCGAAAAGATATTCAAAATAAAACGTTTTTATTCGTTCTGAAAGTGAGAAATAAATCTTTGAGTTTCGGTCTGTCTTCGTTGTCTATTGGTGGGAGCGATGCTTATACAAAAACACACATACGTTTACGTGAATATAACAAGCAAATTTGCATGTGCAAAGATGCATTTTAAACAAAAAAAAAAAAACACTAATCAGTTTACAAAATGACCATTTCTGGCCGTTTCACAGTGCTTAAATCTCTGCGGTCACATGAAGGTTTTCTTGAAGATTTTTATGAAAAAATATTTAATATTAAGGAGGCTTTCAACCGTCAGAACGACATGGTGTATGTTACAAGTTCACGAGAAGCTTGTGAGAAATCGTCGACTATGTAGAGGGGCCATTATGGTTTGATGAGGCAGAAGCTATGACGGTATAGTATTTCCAAAAGGAATAAACTTCACTGGCCACTTTCACTTATCGATTCCAATAATGACAGTATAACCATTCTGCTGAGTTTATAGTTCTGTTAACAATAATTGTCAGGACCATAATAATTATTTAAAATAACTTCGAATAATTATACATATGGCTAACAATATCTTTGAAATTATTTTGCAATGGTCCAATATTAATGCGGACACCTTTATTTTGGACTTTTGCCATTGCTGATAGTACTGGGCTAGAATAGTACAATATAATGAGTATTAGTATCAAAAAGATATAATACTTCAACAGTATATAAAAAATAAATTCGGACGTTGAAGGGAAATTTGTATTAAAAATTACACAAAAAATCTAAATGTAATGAAAATGACAGTCAATTTAACCTAGAATTTGCAATGTATATTGATTTTAAAAGCTTAAACAAAATGAACAAAAGCCCAATTTAATTGATAAAAATTACTAGATTTCAAAATCTAGTTCCACCTAAACGTTTGGAATAGCCTATACCAGGGCTTCTTAAACTATGGGTCCCGACCCCCCGGGGGGTCGCAAAGATCTGCTACTTTTGGGTAATAATAAATAAATTTTTAGAATCTACAAGGTAGATTCTACAATGTCGCGATATTACACCTACATCTACGGTCAATATTAATTTCATTACATGGTGGGTCGTTTAAAATTTCCTAGGCTTGAAGGGGGTCGTCATATGAAAAAGTTTAAGAAGCCCTGGCCTATACCATGCCAAATTTTGTATGTATTTTATTTTTTATTTGTGTATATAGTTCTGTAGTATCGGCGCCCCTTGGATAGTGGCGCCCTGAACCTGGCCCCTGCTCATCTATATCTTAATTCGGTACTGCTATTGCTAGAAAAAAACTACATACAACAAAATTATGTCCCAAGTAGTTAACAAGTGAAAAACAAATTAAATGTATAATTTTATTTATTGAAAAAGAAAAATTTAATAACATTTTGAATATATACATAATAAATTTACATTTTTACCTATTATTCAATGTTTTTCATTGAATTATATCACACTTCTCTACAAGTTACAAATTTACAAAAAAGAAAAATGATGTTTCCAAATATTGATGATATTTTAAATTTTGGTCAATTTCAAGCAACAATGAATATACTATACATCGTATATTTGGAAGCACCCTGTATGCTACAGGGGTTTCTAATATTGCAAAAATAAATAAAAATTGCAAAGGTCTAAAGTAGCGCATTAGAGCTATAAATATTATCAAATATTTTACATTGCTCAAAATAGAGAAATTTGTGAAATGCAATTTTTTTACATCCAAAAATTAATGGAATGGAAGCTCTGTAAAGTGAGGGGCTAGGATATGTCTCACAAGAAAAAAGAAACAAAGAATAGAACAAATGAAAGAAGACAGAACGGTAAAGAGATGAGAACTCAAAAAAAAATTGATGTGAAGTGTGAATTTTCACACATTTCAGGGTTTTGCAGGTATTTAGTAAGTGAATGATGATTATTTGGGGTGCCAAAACAAATTTTATGACAAAATATTTTTTTATGAATTTTAATTCGAATGCCTATTACCATTATTTAAGTTTTTAAAGATGTGCAGTATTTTTTTTTTTATATATCAAGGTTCATTAAGATTTTGAAAATTGCGCCTATGGCTTCCATTGGTTGTTTTTAGTCATAGCTCCTCCCCTTTGATTTCGTGTACATTCAAATATATAATTAAATTATAATTTCAACAATTTCCACTGGTTATTAAATTTACGCTATTAAAAATTAAATGCAACAATTGCCAAAATATAATTAAAATTTTGAAAAAATAATTTAAACAATATAAAAATGCAAAAAATAAATAAAAAATAATATTGTCTCCTCACGTAGGACTCGAACATGAGTCCGATCACGAATTCTTGGACAGAACGCAAGTATCTTAGCCACAGCACCAAGAAACACGTTACTATTGAGCGTATTATATAACTATAAGTTGTCAACATTATTAGCAAAAATACACAAAAAATGCTTTTTTTTCCAAAAACATAATCTGATCAAAAATTCCTGTTGAACTATTCCGGTTCACACCAATGTACATTACTTAGAATTTTTTCAGATTTTTAGTTTAAACCATCTGGGCTACAGGGTGTGGGACAAAATTTTTTTTGCACAATATTGGCAAAAATCGCTTCAAAATAATTTATTTTGGAAAAATAAAAATTTGATCGTTAATTCACGTACCAAGGGCTTTCATTTGATACCCTACTCAGAATTAAAAAAAATTTTTTTTTTTTTCGATGAGCACATATTTGTTTATATTTTTAGGGGGATATGTTTTTTAGATGTTTTGGTATTTTTCCTATGTGCGGGTCAACGAGTTGTATAAGCATGCCAAATTTCAACTCTCTAGGTTTAGCCGTTCGGCTACAATTTTTACCGAACAGACAGACAGACAGACAGACAGACAGACAGACAGACAGACAGACAGACGACAAAATGACGGTATAAGGGTTTTTTGGTCATACCTACAAAACCCTAAAAAACGATACGGAAAAAAATGATAAAGAAAAATTGAGAAGAAATAAAACATATTGGCTTATATTAATACCTCAAAAAAGATCAACAAGAGACTGATAAAGTTGGAGAGGAATTACTTGCCGATGACACTGAAAATTAGAGTATGATTCAATCGAAAAGATATTCAAAATAAAACGTTTTTATTCGTTCTGAAAGTGAGAAATAAATCTTTGAGTTTCGGTCTGTCTTCGTTGTCTATTGGTGGGAGCGATGCTTATACAAAAACACACATACGTTTACGTGAATATAACAAGCAAATTTGCTTTTGCAAAGATGCATTTTAAACAAAAAAAAAAAAAAAAACACTAATCAGTTTACAAAATGACCATTTCTGGCCGTTTCACAGTGCTTAAATCTCTGCGGTCACATGAAGGTTTTCTTGAAGATTTTTATGAAAAAATATTTAATATTAAGGAGGCTTTCAACCGTCAGAACGACATGGTGTATGTTACAAGTTCACGAGAAGCTTGTGAGAAATCGTCGACTATGTAGAGGGGCCATTATGGTTTGATGAGGCAGAAGCTATGACGGTATAGTATTTCCAAAAGGAATAAACTTCACTGGCCACTTTCACTTATTGATTCCAATAATGACAGTATAACCAATCTGCTGAGTTTATAGTTCTGTTAACAATAATTGCCAGGACCTTAATAATTATTTAAAATAACAAATAATTATACATATGGCTAACATTCTATGGAAATTCAATTCCGTCTATTTCCAACTTTTTTATAAAAAGATGCACAGTCGGCACTACATTTTTCGAATAAAATTATATTTTATGTATTATTGTTTGTAATAAAACTATCTATTTTCTTGAAAACTCGTAAATCGGGTCGTTTTCGCTTATTTTTGCCACGAGCAATGATACGTTGAATTGTTTTGTATGGAGCACTAGTTAATTTCGCCGTTCTAAGTATAGGTTTGTCATTACCTTCTGAAACCAACTTTTTATAAACATTCAGTATCAGAACTTTGAAATCTTCTGACAAATGACATTTTTCTTTAGTAGCCACGTCCACATTTTCGCATTCCACGTCAACGTCCACATTTTCGCACTCCAAATCACCTTGCACATATTCACTATTTTCACTACAGAAATTTCTTCAGGAATTTCTTCATAATCAAATGGTCGCCAAAGAGCTATGCTGTCAATGTATGCACGCTATGAATGTTGAAAATTAACTTACATGCAAGTATTATATATTATATGTATAACAACCCCTAATATTTAGAAACAATAGGATTATAAATTTGGAAAATATCCTTAATAGTTTTTAAGTAACTAGTGTTATATGTACATATTTAATTTAAATTTTAATTTCCCTAAATATCTCTTATATTCTGTTTACAGCAACGAGTCGTAGGATTACTGCCGTAAACTCTTTACAGCATTGTTAAACTTCTCAATAAGAGTGGCCATTTAATTTTGGAAATACTATACCACTAAGTTTAATTTTTATGAGAAATGGGTAAAAACTTTGGTCATAGTTTATTATTGAAGTCGATAGTTAAAGAACTGTACAATTACCTCTTTGGTGGAGCTTACAGCCACATTCAGCCCCAGCCTAAAATGCGAAGGCTGCGTAGCAGTGGCTTAAAGAAATGTACCGAACTTTATTTCTCCTGTTGATTAGTAGCTCTGACTTTAACCCTGTAGACCACAAATTTTGGTCCGTTCTTCAGGACATGGATGGCAAAAAGTAACAGCCTAAATCGCACGTCTGAATCGCTTCCTGATGAAGGTAATGGAAGGTTTTTCTAAAGAAACCGTTCGTAATTCTATTGACGAGTGGCCTCAGGGACTTAAGAGCTGTGTAACGGTCAGAAGAAGTCATTTTGAAAACTGATTAGTGCTTCTTTTTTAAGATGTATCTGTGTAATATGTACTAAAAGAAAATTAAAATATCTTTAATCATCTTATGGAGTTTCACTGAAATTTTGTAAAAGTATTAATTGCAAGTTATACAGAATGTTTGGACAGTCCTGACACGATGTGTGAGACCAAAACTAGTTAAATATTTTTTTTGCATTTCACAAATTTTCATATATACAAGCGATTTTACAAATATAGCATTTCTGACACTTTATCTCAGTTTCCCACAGTTTTTCCATAGTTTTTCACAATTTTCACAGTCACTAATCTAAGCAGCAACACTTAATCACGTGGATCTAATTACATTGAGCATAGCTTAAGTATGATATGTGTGGCCATTATTAATCATACTCTGTTTAGAACACAGCCCCAAAAATACCAAATCTTCAAACAAAAAAGTTGTACATTGAGTAAAACAACTTCAACCAGCCTTTATACTATTGTTAAAATATTAATGTATGTGTTTAGTCTCATTAGAAATTATTTTAAGCAATTCTGTACCTTATTTATTATTTTTTAATGACTATTTTCCTTAATTAGCTTTATCAGGGTCGGCCATCTTAATCTGAAATGATAAGTGATTTTTGCAAGTGGCGTTTGCATTTGTTCTGGAGTTTTTAGTAATTTTTAAGTGATAAAAGTGCAGAGAATACTTGAAAATGTGTGTTATTGTGTGAAATTTAGTGTTTGGATTTCATGGAGACCAAAATTGGAGCGATTGGAAATGTATTTGGAGAAATTTTTGTTAATTTTATAATGCAAGTCATTGGTATGTAGAATGTGCTTCTATGTAAAATATGGAAACATACATATGTACATATATATATGTAGGTATATACAGTAAGTATAATTTTTATATGTATATAGACCAGTGGTATTCTACCTTTTCCCATAGTGGGACCATATTTAATGCTGGATTGAATTACACCAGCGGCTAGGTATTATAAAAAATACTTAATAACAGGAGGGGTAGAAATTCAGAAAAACACTTGATAACAGGTTGGGTAAAATTTCTAAAAGCTCTAGTAAACGAGGGTTTCAAAATTTAAAAAAACATTTGATAACTCTGGGGGGGAGACAAGGTTTTTAATAATAACCTAGGATAGTGCTTTTAACCTGAATCAGTTTAGGATTCACACTAATCCATGAAAACTATTCTTAGGGCGCGAATGTGTAGAACTGCCCATTGTTCACGAGAAAACTACCAACAGAAACGCTATAAAGGGGTCATTAATATTGTTACAAAAATTAATATTGTCTCTTCTCTCAGGGTTCGATCCCTTTCGGATCGAGTTACTTGGGTGAAACGCCAGCATCAAAACCACTACACCAGCATACACGTTCCATTGTAGCGTGTTACAAAGCTATAACTTGTGTACATTATTAGCCAAAAATCACAAAAAATGCGTTTTTTTCCAAAAACATAATCTGATCAAAAATTCCTGTTGTACTATTCCGGTTCACACCAATGTACATTACTTAGAATTTTTTCAGATTTTTAGTTTAAACAATCTGGGCTACAGGGTGTGGGACAAAAATTTTTTTTGCACAATTTTGGCAAAGATCGCTTCAAAATAATTTATTTTCCAAAAATAAAAATTTGCTCGTTAATCCACGTACCAAGGGCTTTCATTTGATACCCTACACAGAATTATAAAAAAAATATTTTTGTTTTCGATGCGCACATATTTGTTTATATTTTTAGGGTGATACGTTTTTTAGATGTTTTAGTATTTTTTCTATGTGTGGGTCAAAGAGTTGTATAAGCATGCCAAATTTCAACTCTCTAGGTTTAGCCGTTTGGCTACAATTTTTACCGAACAGACAGACAGACAGACAGACGACAAAATGACGGTATAAGGGTTTTTTGGTCGTACCTACAAAACCCTAAAAAATGAATATTTGTGGGTATGTCCGAAAATTCTAACCCACTTCCACATATGCTACCGAATTGATATTTTGCATACAGGTAGGAAATGCCTTCATCATAACTATAAAAATCGAAAATCTCAAAAAAGTCCCATCAGAAACGAGAAATACTACATAACTGATGACTGCTAAATACATAAACAAAGTATAAAACATATATAACCACTATTATATCAAAGTTTGCTCTCAAGACATCTATCTTCAGTAAACCTCTAGATAACTATCTGATAGAAAAGGTCTTGTGATACTTTCTGTGCTGAACAAATGTCATCCTGCAATACAAATGTATCTATCGGATAGTTATCTAACGGATAATGAGACTGACATATTGATTTCACTGATTGGTAGACATTTATTCAGTAGATGAAGTTCCAGATAACCTTATCTGTCAGATAGTTACCTAGAGGTTTACCTGAAGCTGGAAAGACCTGGCCATAGAAACTTACGTACTGGTTAAGTCTTAATTTATTCCTTATTGGCGTGTAATGGAATTTAAACCCTTTTTAACAAATTACACCTTACAAAAAAATTTCAAAAATACAATTTGTTATATAATTTGTATTTTTGGGGCTGTCTGCGTGCGCATTTTGGAGTAATTTTTGCAGTGTAATATGTGTGTGAAAAACAAAATTTTCAAAATTGAAATATACAATTGTATAAACAATTTTTTGTGTGTGAATTAATTTATATAATATTTAAAATTCTATAATTATATACAATAAATAATAACAAAATTATTTAAACCGGGGACGGTCAGTTTTTTGCACTTAAAGTTCAAAAACTATATAAATGTGGTCCTTTCCATTTTTTTTTACATATCTGGTAGGTTTACATTATTTGTGGTCTGATAAATATTTAAAAAATGAGTTTTTTTCAAATATACATGAGGTTTCGTAAATTTTAGGTTTTTAATAAAAATTCCCTTCAGGGGTTCATAAATTATATATGAGAAAATTTTTATATATATTTGACATGTTAGGAGACCAGTGCCGTACTAAAAGTATTATTTTTCTGTTTTGAATTCTTAAGAGAGAATATTTGAAAAAATTTCCTTTTCGTGTTTGCTTGAAACGGGGCACCCCGAAAATCTCCTTTATTTGTAAAGATACAAAAAAATCTTCAGAACAAAAGTTAAACTAGATAAAAATGCCCATCTAAAGGTTTCTATAAGAATTCTGAGGCACTTCCGGTTTCACCGGAAATGATGTCAACTTTTGATCTAGCATAGGGAATCGATAATTTTATATTTTTTTCCTAAAAGTACATTAAATTAGCTTTACAATGACACCAAAAAATCATATTTTTATGTTAACCATTTCAAAATGGCAACCATTTATTTACAAAATAATAATCAACATATGTTTTACAAAGTTGAACGTAGCAAGCTTTGAAAACAATAAAAAAAGAAACAAAATATCTCTAAAATAAACTGTTATAACTAGTTATTATATGAAATAACATATTGGTGGTTTGATCGAACATTTGTAATTTATTTTTTTTGTAAAATAATTGTAAAAAGTAATAGTTTTTTTTCCTAAATAGTCAAATTATTTTAGAGATATTTTGTTTCTTTTTTTATTGTTTTCAAAGCTTGCTACGTTCAACTTTGTAAAACTTATGTTGATTATTATTTTGTAAATAAATGGTCGCCATTTTGAAATAGTTAACATAAAAATATGACTTTTTGGTGTCATTGTAAAGCTAATTTAATGTACTTTTAGGAAAAAAATATAAAATTATCGATTCCCTATGCTAGATCAAAAGTTGACATCATTTCCGGTGAAATCGGAAGTGCCTCAGAATTCTTATAGTAACCTTTAGATGGGCCTTTTTGTCTAGTTTAACTTTTGTTCTGAAGATTTTTTGTATCTTTACAAATAAAGGAGATTTTCGGGGTGCCCCGTTTCAAACAAACACGAAAAGGAAATTTTTTCAAATATTCTTTGGGATGTATATATTTCGATAGTATTGAAATGTTTAAAAAGTACGACAATGGTTACTCCAAAGAAACTGAAACTAAAAAAACTGGATTAAAATATTTGGGGTGTAATTTTTTTTTGTGAAAATATATAATTTTACGAAACCTTGTAAATGTGTGTGTATGAATGTCTATATAACTAACTAACCTACATTTTGCCATTTGGTAAATCTGACAGCGGTTTTGGGCTTACGCCCTTTTATTTTACCTAATTACACAACTTTGAAAATATATATTTTGACTTATAAACTAATTTATATATTTCTTCAAATCTTAAAATCGATTAATCACTTCTCTGGGAACAAAGTTCAAAATATATTACAAATATTTACAGAAAATCTAAATTTTGGAGCAAAGGAGGTGTGTTTCTTGTTGACGGGACGGTACATTTAAAAAATAAATAAATTAAAATAAATTTTTATCTACATTTTATCATGCGTGATTAATAATTTCAAATAGACAGATTTTCACCATCTAAGTGGCTTAGTGGGGAAAGAAGTTCGGTTTCTTGACCTTTGGCACTACGTGACGTTTCAACCGTCATACTATCCCTTTATAGACACAATATTAGTAATATTATTTTTTCAATTTTATAGACTTAAGTGGGTTTTACACGATTCAATTAATTGATCAATTAATTGAAAAAGTTAACCTTCAATTTTTTGATGTGTGTAAAGTGTTCAAATTTCAACAATAAATTGAACAATTAATTGATGAAAAAATTGATCAATTTATTTTGAAAATTGTACAATTTTTATTTTTCATAATTTTTTTTAGGGAATTCTAGGTATATTTTTATCTGTTTAGTTATTGTGAACTGTTTAGTTGTAGCATAACCAAGAAATATATAGTTTGTGTTTCGTTTTCAAATGTGACAGTACTGCAAACGTTCTTCTTTAGGTTATTTCTTTTGTTTTTGTTCACAGCTCGTAATTTTGTGTCAATATTTTCATTTTGATAAATATGTCAACAAAAAAATTGATAAATAAATTTATGTGTGTAAAGTGATTTTTCTATTTTCAAGGTTGTCAATAAATTGTACAATTAATTGAGAAAAAATTGATCAATTTATTGATCAATAAATTGAACTGTGTAAAACTAACTTTAGTGAGACATTTCAGTTAGACTTACGTCTAAAATATACTTATTTTTAAGGTCTCGTAGGTATAATATGATTAAGAAAAAAAGGCGTCTAGATAACCATGGGAATTAATTTATTTTTAAATTAGCATAGAATTGTTTAATTTATAAAAACTAAATTCAAGGCTTGCTAGATTCTTTTCGATCATAGTATGAAACTGTGATATAGAGTTAATTTGTTTGGCTTAAGCGGAACTATACGAAAGTTTCGTTTTCGTTGTCACAAGAACTGTATTTGTCTATGTTATTTCATGTTAGCAGAAAAAAATCGTGTACAAATTTAAAATTATAAGTGATATTTATTATAAAAAATAGGTTTTATAATACTTTTTCAAATTTTTGGAAGAAAAAAAAATTAAAAAATGGGAAATTTGTATTAATTACACAGAAAATGTAATAAAAATTACGTTTTATAATGACATTTCAACTTAACCTGAATATTTAATGTAAGTATGATTTACAATAGCTTAAACAAAATGGCAAAAGCCAGACTCAATATTTAAAAGTTACTAGTTCAAAATCTAGTTCGGCTTAAACGTTTAAATAGACAATACTATGAAAAAAAAAATCGTAGATGGCCATGGAAATTTTGAACACAAAATCAGTAATAAATCTCATAACGGGTGTCAATTTTCAGTTTTATCATAGTTAACATCCGGATATAATCCGAGTAATTAAAATCAATAGGCTAAGATGGATAGGACACCTGGAGCGAATGCACGAAAGTTATCTAATGAAAAGGATCTCCTAATAGCATGCACTAAAAAAAGATGTATTGGAAGGTCAGAAATTAGATTGTTGGGAATAGGAAATAATGGAAAATAATCCTAGAAGAAATCCTGGAAAAAATCCTGGAAAAAATCCTGGAAAAGAATCCTTGAAAAGGTCAAAACGAAGAGTTGACAAGTTAATACCAGAAAAATGGATTATTTATTTTTTAAATGTACCCCCTTGATTTTTTTTTACAATATATACATATACCAGTATCTAGTATTGAAACAATCTACCTTTTAAAACTGGTCTAAGACCTTAAATAATTTTAAATCTAGTATCAACATTTGTAGAATGTAGTATATTATAAAATACTTAAATATTTTAAACGTCTAAATTTATGTGGAATGTATTGTAGTATAGGTACTAATTTACAACCAGATTCTGGTATACGAGCTAAAGATGCTAAGATTAAAAAATATTAGCCAAATAGATTATTTAAAAAATTATAAAAAATAAATTTTTAATTTTCTGAATTTAGTTCAGATTTATATAAATTCAACTTATATTCCACCAACATAGCATAGAACTGTTTTTTCAAGTTAAAAAAAAAGTATAAATCTTTATCGCCCAGTGGGAAGACTTGACAAAAAATGGATATCTAGCAACTGTATAACGTGTCTTCATTAACGAAACGTTTCACTCAACATCGAAGTTATTAAACTGCAATAATTTCAAGGACATAAGTTTGTTGTTGACGTGTAAGGTCTTCAGAAATAACAGCTAATTCTGTGTTCATTTCTATTATATCAGGTCTGGGAAAAAGTGGCATTTTTGCCGATAGACGTCGCCAATTGCAAATAACACAGATCGCAGCGACACCACTAAGCACTCGTTGGAAAGGTGACAGTTCGAGCGTTACTTTGAGTGTCTAAACATGAAAATTTGTGCAGTGGTTGGAAAGTTGTTTGCGTTAGAAAAAGGGGAAAAGTAATGAAAAATTGCGCTATATTTTGCAATATTATTACGACAAAGGGAAGAACGCTGCGCAGGGTTGTGAAAAAATTTGTCTACGGTGAAGGTACTTCTGCTGCGCGGTAATGGTTCGCTCGCTTTCGTTCTGGTAATTTTAATGTGAAAGATGACACGCTCTTGTCGTCCAATCAATGAAAAAGCTGATGAAATTCTTGAAAAAGTCCAGCAAGCATATCAGCAGTGTTGAAATTGGTACGGAGCTAGGCATTGACCACAAAACTGTTTTGTACCATTTACGGAAAACTGGCTACAAAAAGAAGCTCGATATATGGGTTCCTCATGAATTGAGCGCGAATAACATGATAGACCGAATTAACATCTGCGATGCTCTGCTGAAACGCAATCGAGCCATTTCTGAAACGTGTCATAACCGGTGATGAAAAATGGATCACGTACGAATCGGAAGCATAAAAGATCGTGGACAAGGGATGGTGAGCCGTCACAAGTGTTCGCGAAACGAGGATTGACGCTCAACAAGGTGATGCTGTGTGTGTGGTGGGACTGGAAGGGAATCGTCCACCATGAGCTACTTCTAGTTGGTCAGACGATTCTCAACTCTACTGTGGACAACTAGAGAGATTACGCCAGGCAATTGAAAGAGAACGGCCCGAATTGAATAATAGGAAAGGTGACAACGCAAGACCACACACTTATTTGATGTCCCGTCAAAAATTGCGAGAGCTTGGTTGGGAAATTTTGTTGCATCCACCATATAGTCCAGATATAGCACCCTCTGACTATCGCCTATTCCGATCTCTGCAGAATTCTTTCAATGGAATTAAGCTGGTTTCAAAAGAAGCCTGTGAAAACCACTTGATTCAGTTTTTCAACCAGAAACCACAAAAGTTCTTCATCGATGGCATCATGGCTCTACCCGAAAAATGGCGAAACATTGTCGATAATAATGGAGCATATTTGGTTTAAATAAATTCATTTTCACACTATAACAAAACCAGTTGAATTTTAATAAAAAAACGTCACGAACTTTTTCTCAGACCTGATATTTTTTGATAGAGTTGGTCTTCGTCAGTTACGAATCAGTTGACGCAAGTATTGTTCTTTTAACTGAATTTACATTCCGTATGACACGTACATGACATGTTATATTTTCTTGGTTGATTCTGTTTTATGCGTTCTGAATTGATTCCACACTAACATCGCACACTTTTTAAACAACGTGCCTATACCTTCGGACCATAAGACGCACCCCAATTTAAATAGTAAAAAGATGCGTCTTCTGGTCCGAAAAATTTGGACATGGCCCCCATGGCCATAAAACCCTATCGAATGACAATGTATCGATAAGGTAGACACGGGTTAATACTAATATGTAATTAAAACAAACGTTTCAGCACCTCCGGCATATTTTTTGCGCTTTTATATTTCTCTATGCTATGTTGGAACTCTATAAAACCTAAAATTAATTTATGAAACCTCGTATCCATTTGTCTGTCCTTGTTGTGAGATACTATTTTCTCTGCTGCTTACAGAATTTCCCAAACTGGTTCTATCTTCATACTTCCTAGCGTCTTGTATATCACTCATTAAAATTGGTTGTGTAGCATCAATACTATATCCATGCATAAGCCTTCCATTTTCTTTATAAACAGCAGAAGTAATCTTTGGTTTGTTGTCAAGTGGTTTGATAATTATTTCATCATTAATATAACCATTATAAACTGGATAACCATAATGACCATTATCATAACCTTGTTGGTTACCATATTTGTAACTTGGGTTAGGGGAATTTGAAGACAGACTGTTGGTAGATTGAGACAGACCAGTATAAGTACTGACTGATTTTGTAGGTTTATTCGCCTTGGAAGTTTCATCATTTGGAAGATTTTCTATGGGATCTGCATCGTTGAATCTAAAATAAAATTATATTTATTTATTGGGTTGTTACATAAGTCCGTTTCTTTTTTTTCATCTTTTATTCAACTATTATTTATTTATTTATTTATTTAAATAAATAAATAAATAAAAAAAAAAAAAAAATTATACAAGGTGTCTCAAAAGAAATTTTATATTTAGTGGATCGATTAAAAAAAAAGTAAGCCGTATATAGAAAAAATGTTTATTAATTATTAAAATACACTTTTTGGGGATTTATTTCTTAAAAATAATATCGTCTAAATGTAGACCCTCGCGTTCTCGGCACTCATTTAATCGAACAGTAAAATTACTTATGACGTCTCGGCAGGTGGACTCAGGGATGGCTGCCATTTCGTGACGGATATTTTCTTTCAAATTCGCCAGTGAAGTCGGTTTATTGGCGTAAACTTTAGATTTAAGATAACCCCATAGGAAAAAGTCCATAGGGGTTAAATCTGGACTGCGTGGAGGCCAATTTATGTCAACTCTCCGGGAGATCAATTTGCCTGAGAAAATTTCACGAACACGTGGCAGAGACATATTGGACGTGTGTGAAGTTGCTCCGTCCTGTTGGAACCATGTTCTTTGGTTATAGCCAGGAAAGTTTTGCAGTTTAGGTACCAAGAAGTTGTCTGACATCTCCACATAACGCTCTGAATTCACTGTAACTGCACGCCCCCTTTCGTCTTCAAAAAAGTAAGGGCCGATAATTCCTCGCGCCGGCATCGCAGCCCAAACGGTCACTTTAGGCGAATGTAGGGGTTTTTGATGTTTGCGTTTCGGATTCGTTGCACTCCAGTAGCGGCAGTTTTGCTTATTTACGTGGCCATTAAGATGAAAATGAGCTTCATCCGAAAACAAAATGTTGGTAAACGTTGAAAATCACCTGATTTACGAAATTAAGCCTCTGACTGGCATCTTGGGGCTTTAATTCTTGCACCAATTGAATTATGTAGGGGTGCAGCTTTAGGTCTTTGTGCATAATGCGATGTAATGATGATCTATGCACATTTAAAGCACTTGCGCGCTTCCGAATTGAAAGGTTCGGGTCGTCACGAACAGACTGATTAACATTTTCCACGTTTTCTACCGTTCTTGATGACCTGGGTCGCCCGGATTTTGATTTATCCAGCGTTGTACCAGTCTCTTCAAACTTTTTAACCCAATGTCGAGTGAGAGGAATGCTTGGCGCATCATTTAAGTGGCGAAAACCTCGAATACTGCAGAATTTTCTACGCGCTACAGTCGCCGAATCACCGTTTTTGTAAAACTCTCGCACGCATGACGCGCGGTCTGCTCCCGAGAAACGCTCCATAGCGACTGAATTCCCAAGAGCCAGGCTACCGATTGACATAACCCCCGCGCCCCTCGGATACGTTGCGTTCACGCAGTAAGCTAAATAAATATAAAATTTCTTTTGAGACACCTTGTATATTCTAAAAAAAAACTTTTATTATCAAAAGTACTGTTCATTATTTTCTATCACTTTGGACAAACGCTCAGGCAATTTCATAATACCATCTTTCCAGAAGGTTCCGTCTTTTCTCTCGAAAAATCCATCTAGGTAAATTTTGATAACGTCCACAGATGCGATTTTTTTTTCTTTAAGGGAATATTGTAGAAAGCAGAACAAATGGTAGTCGGATGGTGCGATGTGTGGACCATATGCTCCGACTACCATTTATTCCGCTCTACGTCCAAAAATCACGATGTTGGTTATTTTAGGAATATATTTTTTTTTTAAACGTTAATTTTGTTTACTTTTAAACCAGAACGGTTCTTATTTAAATGACTCTTGTATTGGTTTGGTCAATTGTGGTACTTCATTTTTTATAGCAAAGCAGTATAGACTAGTTATGAGCATTCCGGCTCAGTTGGCGGAACTGAATCAGTGGATATCGTTCGATTTACTAAGCTGGCTCAGTAAGCGGATCCCTATAGCGGACCTTACACTATCAATAATAATGTCAGTAATACTGAGTCAATAATAATGACATTACTAGTATTTTTGCCAGTTGCCAAAAATTACCTTACACTATCAGTATTACTGACAGTATTTTAGTCAGTAATCACTAAAAGTTATGTGGAGAACATGAAACAAGTGAATATTATTATTATGAAGAGTAATAAGCAAAAAGCCTGCTTGGCTTTAGTGTTGTATTTTGGTACAAAACGATTCGTAAATAGAAAACGATGGATGAAGTAGTGGCTTAAAAAACGTACAGAATATACTCATATTAATTTATTAAAAGAAATTCTTCTCATTGATCCAAATGACTACTACAATTACTTTCGGATGGATGAGGACACCTACAACTCTCTTGAGAATTTGGTAGCACCCCATCTAACTGTGTTAAATTCTGTGGCTCAATAAGGTTAAGTGGACTTTCAGTGTAACCAAGAAATTTTAGTGCATAAAATACCCAGGATGTTGGACTGTAAACATCGTCAGCATTTGCTCCTGATCGTTTAGAAGATTTGATTTTCTTCGACTCCCTATAATTAGAGCGCAAAGTTTTTAATTTTTTTCAAACGTCATCTTTTTTTGCATTTGGCCTTATTTTTTTATACACTTCTAACAATTTTAAAAGTCCTTCATTCCGTTTCACTTTGTTCATGTAGTCAGGCCGACGAGCATCGCAGAGCTGTGGTAATGACTCATACGTTTCAATAAAGGTTTGTAGCAGCAGACATTCTGACATTTCATCATCAACTTCAATTTCATCATCAGCCACAGCATCGTGTATAGTAAAATCATCTATTAAATTCATTGATTACGATACTAACTATTACTAACTTGACACGAGACAAACAACAACTAAAAACTAAATACTGAAGATCAATACTGACAGTAATACTGATACCCTGCGAATGGTTATCAGTAAAACTGACAGTTCCTCCCACTACCTACGATACTGAAGGCAGGGGTATGAAACTCATATACACGGCCTTGAAACGGTTTTAAGTTATATTCCATCCACCGACAGCGCTAAAAGCGTTTTTTTTAACCAACATTTTGAGAATACTTCATTATCGGCAATTTGCGGCAATTGTTTTTGACGTTGTAACGATAGGTGACAGTAAATTGTGATTGTGACAGTGATGAATTTTATAAGAGATTTTAAATATTAGCACCACATTTTTTATTTTCAAATGGTGTAGTGTAATTAATAATATTTTAAATGGTAAATGCAAAAGAAATATAAATAGTGTAATAAAAAAAATGGCACAAACTAAATTTAATATGTACAATAAAAGTAAATATAAAAGTAAAAAATAAATACTTGTTTATTTATTTCATATGCTTGCTTGCAAATAAAATAATAAAACTTAATGCTTATTGAAGTATTAACTTTTAACAATTGTAATTAAATTAAATTTTAGGAAATTAATTAGGAGAGTTGTAAATAAATTAATCATAATTTTCGGTTCAAGGCAATCTTTAATTTTCTACCAAAATTACATTTTATTTTTCAATTTTGGTAGAAAATTAATGATCGCGCGATTCATAGCAATTTAAAATATAAAAATATATTTGTGTGCACTGCGGGTTGCATACTACCTAATCCTAGTTCATATTACAACCACGAATGTCGCAACTATCGCTGTCCAAAGCCGTAACGTGGGAGTCCTCTATCTTCCTTGTTTTATAATTTGTGACTGAAGCCTGTATTTCAAGAAATCTAGATTTCGTCAGTTCACACTCCATCATTCCATCAGTACTTGCATTAGGTCGTCAATATTACTGTTATTATTTTTTAATACTGACATTATTATTGATAGTGTAAGGTCCGCTTATGAATCAGCTCCTTAAAACGTCAGTCCCACCATCTTTCAACACAATTGTTTCCAATATGCTTGTGGTACTTTTCGTACAGGCATTTGCATTTTATGAATTCACGTTGTAATTTATGACTTACTGATAAA
This sequence comes from Liopterus haemorrhoidalis, assembly GCA_963971575.1. Classification (NCBI taxonomy): domain Eukaryota; kingdom Metazoa; phylum Arthropoda; class Insecta; order Coleoptera; family Dytiscidae; genus Liopterus; species Liopterus haemorrhoidalis. Next base: position 44,804,092 of record OZ020619.1, read on the forward strand.
TTCCCTCTCCCTGTATCTCCCTGAATCAAGTAAAAAATTACCTTTCAGGTGGATTATGGACTAAAGCTTTTTGATCACTCAATGATTCTTCTGGACTACTGTATGGTTGTTCCCTACGGACTCCTTGTTGGACTTCTACGACAAAAACACCGTCTTGTGCTGAAGGCGAATATTTCATTGTAGTTTCGCGACTGTCTTCAATAATATCCTGAAAAAAATAGAAATAAAAATGATCTTAAAATTCATACAATAAGGCAATGAACTTTGATTTTAGAATATTTTTTTTGACTGAATCTTTTTTCCTCAACTCTTTATTTTTTTTTCTGCCTTTTGAATGCAGTTTTAACTGTAAATTATTTGGGAATCTTCCCCGTGGGTGTTTTAGACATGTTGATACATACATTCCGTTCTTCTGTCTCAACAATGAGGTGGTTGTTCTTGAGTGTCATCGTGATGATGGATCCGTTAGCGCTGGCGTGGTTGGTGCGGCTACTACTCCCGGAATACATCACCGGAGAACCGGAGTTTTCCTCACCACCTTCCGCTAAAGAACTCTCACAAATATTCATCTAGAAAAAAATATATAATTAATAGAAAATATTATTCAAATTTTGCTTTCTAAAGTTTTGGTAAAAACAATATGTAGTGCCTTTGTGCTTGAATGTTTAAAGTTTAAACTAACATTTGACGCGCTAATAGCCATATGTGCTGCCAGGGGTCAGAAGCTGAGAGAAAGAGAAACGGAAGAATAGAGCAACGAAGAGTGGAACAATAGGTACTGGGCAAAACCAGAGGACAGGCTCTGTAGAATGTGCAAAGAAGAAGAGGAAACCTTGGAGCATTTAGCGAAGAGATGCAGAGAGATGACAGTCTGAGAGGAAGAGATAAAAGAACTGATGAGTGACGAAGGCAAGGGGGAAAGTTGGGCGAGAGAACTGAAGGCAAGAAGAAAGGAGATCTAAGAGGGAAGCCAGAATGAGAATAGGAAGAAAGAGAGGGATACAGTTTGTAAAATTTTGAGGGATATCAAATGTAAGTTTTTGATACATGGATTAACAATTTTATTATCAACAAATAATGGAATTATTATTTGATATAAACATCAATATCCAACAGCAGAGGTGTTGAACTGATTTGGGTCGCGGTCTATTTTTCATAAAAAATGATAAGCAGTGACGGAACTTTAAATATCCCTAAGGGTTTCCTGAAATTTTTTTATGAACAGAAAAGAGGAAGAGAGTATATTTTACATTTTTAAATATACGTTTCCCTTAATAAGCTTAAGTGTTTTTCATTAAAAACCAGTGGCGAAGGGAAACCTCCGCTAGACTTGCCCTCCCATAAAAAAAAATATTTAAAAAAAAATGTAAATTAAAAAAAAAAAAAAATTAAATATTTAGATAAATCTTCAAAAATACATCAAATTATGTTCTATACAAATTTTTGTCCAAGGCTTGCTTTACTTCTTACGAATTAATTATCATGACCATGGAAACGTTACATATAAGTATGAAAAAATTGAGACTTGGAAAAATTTTAAATAATTTTACAAAAAAAATTCGAAATTTTTCGTTTTATCAAAAAACATCTCAAATAAAAGTTATTAGTTATTGCATTTATAGTAACTTTTGTTCAATAAATTTTTTCGAAATATTTTCTGTTGCTAAATATTCGCAAAAATATTAAAATCGACACAAGTAAACTCCCATTTCTAGTCAACCGATTTTCATAAAAAACAATAGGGTTCTTCCCATTTAATAGGAGAATTTTTTAGTACCAGGACGAACTCTTTAAGTTAAACCGTTTTTGAGTTATCGTGTATACACACAGACAGACAGACACACACACACACACACACACACACACACACACACACACATATGGACGGCACTTCGAAAATAGGTTTTTTGGATTCCCTGGACCATGAAACGTGGTCATCCGTCAAAATCTCGACATCGAAAATTTTCGCGATTACAATACTTGCCCCTTATATATTAAGGTCGGGCAAGTAAAAATAGGTTGAGGGCAGTATGCGGCCCGCGTGCCCTCTTAATTTGATTCGGTCCTCTCCAAGACCAAATCCTGGCTGCGCCACTGATATATACATAAGTCTGGCATTGGCTGTAACGCCAATTATGACGGAAACTGCGATGCTTTTAGGCTCACGATGACACTTTTTATGAAAATAAATTTAAACTTTGGAAGAAAAATCTTCCAAAAAGCAATGAAGTAACGATCATGATTTCAAAAATAAAAAGTTTGCTCCTCTCTACTGTTTTAGTGAAATTTGAACAGATGTGATAATTTAGATAAACCAATTATTTACAAATATTCCACAAAATAACAATGCAATTTCGGGGTCAAAGAAATCTAGATACACAGTTCTCTGAAAAACAATAAATGTTGACTCAAAAAATATAAAATTGTTTACAAATAAGTCGTGAGACAACCTCTAGGATTAGATCGGTTTATTTTTACACAGAATACTCGTTTCACTAAATGCAAAAATTAGCAACATTTTCTCTTCAGAGATTTACGTCCACAAACAATAGCAACAACAATAATAACAATAATCCTCTATTAATCTATAGACATAAAATATATAAGACCATTCACAATAAAAAGGTACAATACAGGTACAATAAAATCACCGTGTACTATCAGCAAAATATTCGTTAATAGAATAGTAGGTTTTAGAAATCAAATGGTTTTTGAGCTGATTTTTAAAATTTTTCTCATTTATAATTGATGTAAAGTCCTTCGATAACGTATTATATAGCGTTATTTGATAATAACTAGGACATTTTTTGTATGTTGAGAGCTTATTTTTCGGAATTTCTAACCTGTTATCAGATCTAGTATTGTAATTATGGAAATCATTTAATTTGTTAAACGAAAAAAAAAATGTTTCCCTACATAACATAAGTTCTGGCCCTGGGAGGGTCCTCAGAAAGCTGCATCCTTCAGGTTGCATCAAAATATAGGGAACCAAAGTTTACTCAAATAATTGAATGGTAGTATTGAAAATTTCCGGAACTAACCAGAAGTACCGGATTAAAGGGCAACTTTGATTTTTTAAATGGTGACGATGTCGTGTCTTACGATAGAGCTTTTGAAAAGAAACAACTTTTCCTTTTTTTTTAATATCTTTTACGGTTTACGAAAAATTGTATTCTCTATACCGACTTGAAAGTAAAGTACTTTTATTCACTACTGTTTAAAGTGCCTACCATTTTGATTTAAGCGTCTCACATCTTTACTCTTGAGTTATCTGTAGCTCGGAGCATAATATAAATAAAAATATTTCACTTTAAAGTTGTACTTTCAAGTAGGTACGACTTGAAAGTGAAATATTTTTCATTATTATTTCAAATACTTTTTATCATTCATGATTAATAGTCAAGGGCGTAGTTACTAGGGGTAGTGGCAGTGCAAGTTCACCCCGACACGGCACAAAATCAAAATTATAGAGCGCCGAATTCAGCAGATATTAAGGGGGGGGGTAGGTTCTGATAACCACATTTTAAGCATATTTTTGTGATTTTTTTTCAAATCTATGGTTAAATTTATTCATTTTCAAACTAAATACATATATAAAGTATGTGTTGAAGAAGATACAAAAAAATTTTGAAGGCAAAATATGGCGAAATAAGCCAGCTGTGGCAAATCTTCTCAGACTCCGGGAAAAAAATTAGATTTTGCGGTGACCAGCATAACTCGTCACTGGATCATCTGATATCAAAAATCCAAAAAGATTTTGTTAGTTTATGAGTTTGCTGAGGTAACGACGTTGAGATATTTTTTTTTTCATGGTTTTTTTTTTATTTAACAATCACATATATACTCATTTTTAGGTTTTTTTTTAGGGGGAATTAATTTTTTTTGTCTTCTAAGTAACGCTAAAAACTGAAAAATCATTTTAAAAATAAAAACTCAACGTCTTTACCTCGGCAAACTTATAAACTAACAAAATCTTTTTGGATTTTTGATTTCAGATGATCCAGTGACGAGTTATGCTGGTCACCGCAAAATCTAATTTTTTTCCCGGAGTCTGAGAAGATTTGCCACAGCTGGCTCATTTCGCCATATTTTGCATTCAAATTTTTTTTGTATCTTCTTCAAAACATACTTTACATATGTACTTAGTTTGAAAATGAATAAATTTAACCATAGATTTGAAAAAAATTCACAAAAATATGCTTAAAATGTGGTTATCAGACCCTACCCCTCCCTTAAGTTATCAGCATTTTTGGACAAAATTAAATTATGTTCCAGTGCAACAGACCTTGCCAAAATATTTTTAATATACTATAGTACAATTTTATCCAGTTTCGACAATATATGTACAGGTTTGTCAAATGTTATACTTTTATTTTCTATTCTTGATGATGAAATTTAAACAATAAAAAATCCTATTGTCAAATTATTTACAAAAAATTCCTTAGATTATTTTCGCTAGAGGTCGCCCGATAATTTTTTATTTTGTCTATTTTAGAATAGCAAAACATGCATCTCTGAGTCATTTGTTTTGTTTGTGACGTCTTAATTCAGCCTCTGATAAAAAACAATTGCTCGGATAGTACTTATTAAAAAATATATTTAATAGTCTGCTCACATGAATAAAACATAAAAAAATTCAAAATCTACTTAATATTCGCATTAGTATTATATACAAAAATTTAAGTTAAATTACTAAAATTATAGAGTTAATATATACGAAGTTTGCCTTTTATATTTCGGGATTTGAGATCAAAAACAATTATTTAACAACAAAAGTGGCTTTATTGTTTTCAAAATATTCTCCATAAAGATCAACACACTTTTGCATGCGTTTGAACCAATTTTCGAATCACTTTTTTCACTTCCATTTAGGCTTTTTCCACTACGTCAAATTATGTGGGTTCCAACGCGAACGAATCTTTTTGGCGGCCAAATGTTCATGCAATAGTGAATGTATGCTGGTCCCACTAATACCCAAAGATACCTCAATCTCACGATAAGTCACATGACGATCTTGCAGTATCAGTTCACGCACAGCATCAATGTTTTCCGGAACAACAACCAATTTTGGACGACCACGAAATTCGTCCTTAAGCGAACTACGGCCACGATTGAAGTCGGCAAACCATCGATAAACTTTGATGGTGCTTCATCGCCAAAAATCGAATTATGTTCATCGATGCATTGTTGTTGGGTTGGGTTAATCTACATCGAAAGTAAAAGATAATCGCTCGAAACTGTTCACGATTTAATTCCATTTTTAGTCGAGATGAAATTTTTCAAGTTACTGTAAAAAATACAAATACCGCTAGTACGTCAAAACGTTCTGAGTGCGTATACCGTAAAAAGTGTCAAACTTTCGATAGAAGCGTCAGTTGGCAGATGGCAGCACTAGTTCAGCGCAATCTCGAAATATAAGTGGCAACCATCGTATAATTAGGATTAAGAATATTGCCAACATTTGAAATTTGTAAAACAGTGTAGCCATTTTGTTATTTATAAAACATTTAATTGAAAAATTAAAATTTAAGTTATTTCATGTTATTTCATATAATAACTAGTTATAACAGTTTATTTTAGAGATATTTTGTTTCTTTTTTTATTGTTTTCAAAGCTTGTTACGTTCAACTTTGTAAAACTTATGTTGATTATTATTTTGTAAATAAATGGTCGCCATTTTGAAATGGTTAACATAAAAATATGATTTTTTGGTGTCTTTGTAAAGCTAATTTAATGTACTTTTAGGAAAAAAATATAAAGTTATCGATTCCCTATGCTAGATCAAAAGTTGACATCATTTCCGGTGAAACCGGAAGTGCCTCAGAATTCTTATAGTAACCTTTAGATGGACCTTTTTGTCTAGTTTAACTTTTGTTCTGAAGATTTTTTGTATCTTTACAAATAAAGGAGATTTTCGGGGTGCCCCGTTTCAAACAAACACCCTGTATACGGTGATTTGGTTAAAAATGAACTTTTTACTTTTTTAACACTAAAATGTTAACCAAACTGCGAATGATCTCTTAACTCTTATGAATTTTTTGCTGTGTAGGATGTTTAAAAAAAGACAGTCTATTCCAAACGATTAGGCAGAACTAACCGGAATTTTGATTTTTGTAAGTTGTCATTACTTATTTTCTTATATATTGTAGTTGACTTTTCCTGAACAAAATGATCAAAAGCTTCAATCAATTGGTAAAAGTAACTAGAATTGAAAATCTAGTTCCGCCTAAATCAAACGAACAGACTTTATATATTTTTTTTATATTTTTTTATGACATTGATAAAAGGAAGTATATTTTTAGTTGTCAAAAATTGAAAATTAACAAAAAACCTTCGTAAAATCATCCAACTAAAACAAATATTTCCAAAAGAATCCATTTGAATAGAGTGCATCGTCCGTAGCCAATAACCGCTTGCCCCTCTTGCCCCTGTGGGCTCGTTGAATAGTGGGGGGACTGCCGAAATCTCTCCGCGGTCCCCCTACACACTCCCCACTGCCCCCCTCGCGGGCTAGAGTGCATTCGTTGCACCATTGCAACGTTCTCTCGTTCACAGATGTTTGACATTCACAAAGTCAAACAAATGGTTTAAAAGGCGCAGTTTTGGGTGCGTAAGGGGCACCTAAAAATTTCTAAAAAAAAAATTTTAATGATACGAAAAAAATATAGCTGTAAACTGTTAATTTTTGTAGAGCTCTAGTTATAAATATCGGGGAAGGAGAGTCGGAGTCGGAGTCGGAATAGGTAGTCGGAAAAACTATCAACTCCCAACAACTCTTTGATTAAATTTTTGTTAAGGATGATAACAAACCTAAAACAAAAACAATATAAACCTGGTGCCAGTTTTTTTTTTAAATGGGAGCTGGAACCAAGTATAAGGTTGTCCCATAACTTGTAGTGGTATGGATAAATAGAGAGGCTACGCGTCATCCGTATGCTAACGGGACGTCCGTCTTTGTTCATCGTATGTGTTATAGTTCCACGACAACTCGTCTACAGACTTTACGTCTACGACATTTCGTATACAGACATTAGGTATACGGATTTCTCGTCTATACTAGGGTCGGCGAATCAACGCAGTTACTTCAAAATACGTAACAAACGACTGTATTGTTTGGAACAATGCAATTGTTTGTTACGTCGTGTGACGTAACTGCGTTGCTTCGCCGACGCTAGTATACCACAACAATTCGTACACAGATTTTTCGTCTACCACGACATTTAGTTTACCTACTTTACGTCTACCAGGTTAATTCGTCTAATTATTCAAGTTTTATATATAAAGGGGGTATTTATATATAAGGGTATTATTTGTCTATAAATATTTTTATTATATACGAGGTCTGTTCAAAAAGTATCGCGAATTTTAAGTTTCCGCGGGTTACGTATATTCGATTTTCGATTTTTTTGTGGCGTTATGTTGGTACTCATGTCTCTCACTTATGCCGACAAGTTCGGCCATTTTGAATGTTCAGTTAATTTTTGACAGTTGCTTTGCTTGCACGTGTTTTGGTTCGTCTTCGATTTTTGCCTATACCAAAAAATTTATCAAAGAATCTGTATCAAATTTTGTGTGAAAAACAAAAGTGCGCGGACGCATTCCGAATGTTGACTGTGCCATATGGTGAAGCTACCTTGGACCGAAGCAACGTTTATCGGTGGTACAAAATGTTCTCAGAGGGCCGAGATGTGAACGATGAAGAGCGTGCCGGACGCCCGAGTACGTCAACAACAGACGAAAACATTGATGAAGTGAAGAAAATAGTGTTGGTCAATCGTCGAATCACCGTTAGAGATGTTGCTGAGGACCTAAACATATCGATTGGCTCGTGCCATTCGATTTTTACCAATTATTTGGGCATGAAACGGGTCGCCGCGAAATTCGTACCAAATTTTTTGGTAAAAATAACACACTAATAATGCCGCAGCCACCGTATTCCCCAGATCTGGCCCCCTGTGACTTTTTCTTGTTCCCGAAACTGAAGAGGCCCATGAAAGGACGACGCTACGCTACGAGTGAGGAGATAAAGACGGCATCGAAGGAGGAGCTGAACAAGGTCACAAAAAATGATTTTTTCAAGTGCTTCGAGGATTGGAAAAAACGTTGGCACAAGTGTATAATATCTGGTGGGGATTACTTTGAAGGGGACAAAATAGACCTCGTGTAAAAACACAAAATTCATATTATAATTTAAGTACAAATACAACTAGACGTAATTTATTTATGTACGCAAAATGAACCTTAACTAAACGAGATCGGCAACACCTCATAGATTTAGAAAATTAAATATGTGCCAGATAATATTCATATTTTTTTTATCTAGATACCAGATAAAAGATACTACTTGTGCTTTATCTAGTTAACAAAAATAGATGAGGAATAACAGGAACAAAGTGAAGAGAAAAAAAATAACGCGGATCAATATGAAGACTATATTAGAATTTTTCTTTATTGTGAAATATTCGAAAAATCTTAAAACCAACACGAGTAAACTCCCATTTCTAGTAAACCAATTTTTACCAAAAGTTGATCAACTCATGCCGTTGATGTCAAAAGCTTAAATATGAAGTTTCATTAAAATCGTTTTAGCCGAATTTGCTCTGCACGTGTACACAGACAGACGGACAGACAGACCGACAGACATCATGCTAAAAATAGTCAAAACGTTAGGTAGGGATCTCATTTCGTGGTGATCCATGGAAATCTCGAAATGTCAAAATCGGTATGATCACAATACCTCCCTTATATATGTAGGTCGGTAAAAAAAGCGGATTCAAGCGAAGACCAAGAAAAATGGATCAAAGTTAAGAAAAAAGAAGAAAAAAAGTTATCTGTAATTTTTTATCTGAAATGTTTTCCTGTTTACATTTGTCCCTTTTGTTAAAGTGTCATTTCCCCGCCACTGTGTTTTATAAATGTGAATAAACTCCTTGTCCTTGCCACTACTATCTATGCACTAGACGAAATGACATTTTTTTTTCGTGTTGTGTCTAGCAAAACGTTGTGGGTTCAGCATTTCAAATCATGTTGTTTATATCATAAGTTGCCATTCTTATTCGAACGATTAGACTACCTAGAAATTTTTTATCGAAAATATTTTGCATTCATTGACCATGATTAGATCATAATGTAGGTGTAGCTTATGGAGGTTCCCAAAACTCCCAAAAATATTTGTAGCCACATTTCGGATAGTTTTTGCAATTGGCCTATTTTTACTTGCCCGACCTTAATATATAAGGGGCAAGTATTGTAATCGCGAAAATTTTCAATGTCGAGATTTTGACTGATGACTACGTTTCATGGTCCAGGGAATCCAAAAAACCTATTTTCGAAGTGCCGTCCGTATGTGTGTGTGTCTGTGTGTCTGTGTGTATACACGATAACTCAAAAACGGTTTAACTTAAAGAGTTCGTTTTGGTACTAAAAAATTCTCCTAATAACTGGGAAGAACCCTATTGTTTTTTATTAAAATCCGAAACCGGAAACGGAAATTATTAAACAATAAAATTTTAAAAAATTCGTAACTAGTAAACCAAGCCTTGGACAAAAAATTGTATAGGACATATAGTATTTTTGAAGATTTACCTAAATCTTTTTTTAAATTAAAAAAAAAATATGTATTTTTTTTAATTATTATTATTTTTACTTGCCCGACCTTAATATATAAGGGGCAAGTATTGTAATCGCAAAAATACTCGATGTCGAGATTTTGGCTGATGACCACGTTTCACGGTGCAGGGAATCCAAAAAACCTATTTTCGAAGTGCCGTCCGTATGTGTGTGTGTCTGTGTGTGTGTGTCTGTGTGTCTGTGTGTCTGTGTGTATACACGATAACTCAATAACGGTTTAACTTAAAGAGTTCGTTCTGGTACTAAAAAATTATCCTAATAACTGGGAAGAACCCTATTGTTTTTTATTAAAATGCGAAACCGGAAACGGAAATTATTAAATATTAAAATTTTAAAAAAATCGTAACTAGTAAACCAAGCCTTGGACAAAAAATTGTATTGAGCATAATTTGATGTATTTTTGAAGATTTACCTAAATCTTTTTTTTTTAATTAAAAAAAAAAATTATGTAATTTTTTTTTATTATTATTATTTTTTTTTATGGGAGGGCAAGTCTAGCGGAGGTCTTCCTTCTCCACTGATTAAAACTGACCAAAAATTATTACGAATTGTGTTATAGAAAATTAATAAATATATGATAATATTGAACTTTTCTTAAAATAAAAATTGGTAGCCATCTATCCGAAATACGGATATTTTTCTCTATCGTATGTATTTAATATATTTTAAAATATGTTTTGTTGATTCGATAGTAGTTATAACAGTTATATCTGGCCTTGCATTTGGCGACCTCATTTCGAAATGCAATTTTTGCTCACTGTCTCTCTAGACTACAAAGTTTATTAATTACCAAAATATTCACATACGTTGCGAAATATTCTCGACTAAAATGTTTTCACTTTTCGCTTGCATATTATTACTAATATTATTTGTAAATATGATGTCATTGCAAAAAATTTCACATATTTTAACCCTTTATCAACATATTTCAGCACTATAGAGAGCCTAGATAAGTGCTTAGTAACCTTTTCAAAGTCGCGAAACAATTGTGATTAGAAAAAGAAAAGAAAAAACAGTGCGGTTGCAGCAGCGTAGTGGTTAGCTTACTCGTTTTGTAATTTTGGGATCATCAGTGATGTAACTTTATATAACCCCCCCCCCCTCTCGGATCTTCTTTGGATCCCCTAGCAGATTTATCAACTTTGTGTAAGATACCAAGCCACCAAAAAAACGAGGTTCAAGACAATTTAGGGATTCGACAAAAAATAGAAGTTGGAGAAAATTTAGAGATTCGAAGAAATTTAGAAGTTTGAAAAAATTTAGGTTCTAATACTAGTGTTCCGCGGAATATCGGTTAAGAAACACCGGCCTAGATTGAGCTTCAATCACTATTTTAATATTTGAGTCTATCTTCAAAATTTATACTTATTAATCTATTATAATTTAATAAAGACTAGCTAAATAAATTGAGTTTTGTACCGCCCTGTTTAGACCTTAATTAAAACCAGTACTAAATCCGAAATCCAAAAAATGTGGTTTGTGGTTTAAACATCAAATTTTAGAAGACGTAATAGGGGCTTAAGTTGACAGTAAAATTATGATAATTTGAAAATTAAAACCAATTAGACATATGAATCCTTTTGAAAATTTGGGTTAAAGCAATCAACAGGTGGTATTAGTAAATAACCGTTCTCCCCCTGGGGGCAATATTTTCGTAGGACCGATAGGGGGAGGGGAAGATTTAAAATATGTTTTATTGATTCAGAATTTGATGTAAAAAAAATCATTCATCAACCAATGGGAGGATCTAGCAAAAGATTAGCTAAATATTTGTGCCATGAGTTAAAAAAAATACATAAGGGTTGGCTATGGAAAATAAAAGTAATGTCAACAGCAAGCTTTAGAATTAATTAACTGTCATCACTATTGTTGTTATCAAGTTTATATTGTTATATAAAGCTTGCAGTAGACATTATTTTATTTTTCCATAACCAACCCTTATGTAATTTCTTTTTGAACTCATGGTATAGGGGAAAAATTTTAAGATCGTAGCGCCACGCGGATTACAGATACCACTTGACATTTACTAGTAAATAATAGCGAAAAGTGTATCAAAAAACGACAAAAAATAAATAATTGTTTGGGATTTTCTGATTTTATGAAGTGACATTACTTGTAAACATCTAAAATACTACATTTTGTGATCTGGTTTTAAGTTATGGCGGTTTTCCATTGTCGATTATTTTAACTATATTGGGGGAAATAATAATTCCCGTGTTGTTTACCAAGGGGTAGAAATCTACAATGCTGGGCATATAATATTGTGTGGGGTCACTGAAAAAAACAGAGAGTTCATAAAGATTTATGCATTATGCCTACAAACTTGTGCATTACAAACCCACACACAATAACAGGAATTTTCAAGATTTGCGATAATAAATACAAAATTGAAAATATTTTTTGTAGTCACTATCATTAAAATGTAATGAGCAAACTTTGATATAAGGGCTCACTTTTTTTCCAATTTTTAAATTGTTTATCTAAACATCGCGTCGATTCCTAACCTCTTGCTTTCCCAATTTTGTTTCGAACCGTACGGTGTCTGATATTAGTGGAAACAAATGAAACGATATTTCCGGGTTTCTTCTTTGCAATGAATTGCACATAGGCGCACAACAATATGTATTATACATTTTTCAATGATTATAATAAAACTTTAAAAACAAACTTCATACAAAACCAATACACAAAACGAAATGTTATCTGATGTACACAAGTTCATGAAACGCTCACCAGATGGTAGGGTGCTTAGCTGCAAATCCCTATAAAACATAATTATAAAGCCCTGACACTTAACAGAGAATATGTGCGAGTGCTAAAGAAGATCTGATAAGGTAGATTAACCATTGGAAACATTAGAAAAATCATCCTTTTTATATTATTTTTTGATAAATTATTAATAGAGTATTGTGGCGTTAATGGTACTGTGATCCCCCTGGTGTGAATTTGTTTTACTATTTTACGCCAGCGTGCTCAAATGTGAAACTTAATAATCCTTTTCTGAGAAGCAGACAAAAAAATAAATAAAAACAAAATTCACATAACGGTACTTGTGTTTTGCCGTTCTCAAATTATATATACCCTGCCTCGGTCTACTAAATAATAATGCCTTCCATAATTACACTGAACTCGCAAACTTTTCACTAATTGCAAACGCAAACTGCTCGTCGTGACAATACAGTCCCATTCTACGTATGTTTCAGAACACCCCGTAACACTATTGTCTATTGAAAATTGTCTATTGTCTATGGAAAATTCATTTTTATTATCTAGAAAAATCATAGTGAAATATTGAGGTGTGTATTTTCACATTTATTAGGGTTTGCTAGGTATCTATACAAAGCGCGCACCCAGGCATTTTTCTCGGGGGGGGGGGGGTCTCAGAAGTTATTTAACTCTTCACTGCATGAATTTTTATTTTTGGCTGAAATAATTCATGGGCATTAGGAATTGGTTCTTATTGATAGAAGAATTAATTAAAAAAATATATTTAAAATATTAATTAAAATTTTTATGAAAATAGGGTTTGTGCCATACATGGAATATTATGATTCTACATTATGTTGAAGTGCCAATTCCGCTTGATATCCTCAAATCTATTGCAACCCATTACTTGAGATACTGCAGGATCCATTGCTGTGTAAGTGCCATTTATTAACATTCATGAAGTAACGTTGTGATTCTGTTTTAAAAGTAAAAAATAAAAATCGGAATGTGCCATATATGGCACACTATGCGGTAAAAGGTTAAATTATTAAAAAGGTTCTCTAAACTACAAGTTTTACTAACCTAAAAAAATCCTAATTTCTAAAAGAGACTGATGAAATGACCAAAAAAAGTTAAGCAAATAAAAATGCAAAAAAAAATAGAAAAAATAAAATTGTCTCTAGACCGGAACCCTAGTTTGCAAATTAGAACGCGAGAGCGCTAACCATTACACCATGAAAGTATGCTGGTTTACTTTGTTACATAACTTATTAAATATTTTACATGGTCAAGCAAAAAACACAAAAAAAGCGTTATTTTCCGAAAACATAACCTGATCAAAAATTCCTGTTGTACTATTCCGGTTCACACAAATGTACATTACTTAGATTTTTTTCATATTTTTAGTTTAAACCATCTGGGTACAGGGTGTGAGACAAATTTATTTTTTGCACAATTTTGACAAAAATCACGTCAAAATAATTTATTTTGCAAAAATAAAATTTTGATCGTTAATCCACATACTAAGGGCTTTAATTTGATACCTTACTCAGAATTTAAAAAAAATATTTTTTTTTTTGATGAGCAAATATTTGTTTATATTTTTAGGGGGTTATGTTTTTTAGATGTTTTAGTATTTTTCCTATGTGCGGGTCAAAGAGTTGTATAAGCATGCCAAATTTCAACTCTCTAGGTTTAGCCGTTTGGCTACAATTTTTACTGAACAGACAGACAGACGACAAAATGACGGTATAAGGGTTTTTTGGTCATACTTACAAAACCCTGAAAATGAGATAATATGCTCAAGATGTTTCCAAATTATATTATAAAATTTTTGAAAATACTCATACCAATGCACCTTTTGCAGTCTAAAATTAATTTTCTAAAACGCATACAATTTAATATAATCATTTTTTCATTTCATGTAATATTTTCGTTTAATTTGAAATGCAGAGTTTCATTTGTATGCATGAAAGTTGGTCGTATGTGAATTAAATTAATATTCTGCCAAAAAAACACGCGCGCATTCGACCAATTAGTGCTAATAGCATTAGTGCATATGAATTATGAAAATAAAAAAGTGTTAAAAATGTCTGGGAAAAAAACATGTTTTTAAGTAATATGCAATTCAAATAGTTGTTGGCGATAGATCTAACAACTAATATTAAAAAAATTATAACTCAAAAACGGTATGAGGTAGAATCCGGTGGATTGAATTTTTGGAATCACCGTAGTCCAATTAGTTAATAGACAGTCTTTAAATAACTTTCTTAAAGCCATTTTTTACTAAAGGGGGAAAATATTGGAAAATGAAACAACAAATTTTGAAAAATTTCATCTCAAAAACGGTACGAGATAGAGATTTACTGATTAAATTTATGGAATCTCCGTAGTGCGATTAGTTAATAGATAGTTTTTAAATAATGTCCTTAAAGTCTTTTTTGGTTGAGAAGGAAAATTTTAGAAAAAGAAAAAACAATAAGGCATGAAGACCTACGGATTGAATTTTTGTTTGGCAATTAATAGGCATTTTTTTAATAATAGCGCATGCTTTTAATAGTATTGCTTTTTTTTTGTGTTTTTGACATAATTATTTATTTTTTTAATTCATGCTTAAATTATGGCTAATAATGTTATGGATTTTTTTTATTTATGGCTAAGGGCCGAGAGTTCCAGTTGCTAATAAACTGTCCAATAAGTTTATTAGCAACATAATTTTTTTTCTGAGAGTTCCACCCCTAAATAGTTATTAGGTTGCTAATAAACAGGCTTATTTGTCTAATAACTTATAGGCAACATGAAGTGCTTAATAAAGTGACATATAACCAAAAACAAGTTCGCAAAATGTGTTAATATTTCAATTTTAATTGAAAAACAGTATAATTTTAAAAGAATATACGAATGTGTAGTTTTTAAACATTTATATAATGGTGATTTTAGTGTTTTATATACATTTAAGTTGTATTTTGGCGAAATCGACGATCTGTTTGGGTGAATTTATAAATTATGGACAACCGTTTTTAGAATATTTTGGGCATTTATTGTAAATGTGATATATAAAGAACAATATATAAATATATATTTTTAAATAAACATTGTGTTTTATTTTTACATATGTATTTATTTCAATTACGATTACGACACACTACAAACAATACTTTAAGCATTACTATTTATATAAAAATGATAGAAAATAAGAAGACAGACGCAATTATTGGCAGAATAATAAAGATGTGTGGCTGGAAATTGCTGATAAGTTTAATTCATATTGTTTAAGGAATGTAAAATAAAGCAAAATATGGCTGTCTGCTTATTTTCAGTCACTTTTGTATTATAAAATGCTATTTTTATTAACTTCTCTTCTATCTATATTGTCCTCTTTTTCTGTGATAAAATTTGTTGAACGCCGTTTAATTGTCATTTTAACAGTAACACAAAAAATATACGTAATGTCATTGAATGTCAAGTCAAACTATTTATTGTCAAAATATTTAATGTCAAAATATTCAGTGTCAAAATTTCATCTCACTTTAGCTCTACAAATTTACGTATAGCTCTATCCCTCTTGCACCGTGTTACTATCTTCATAAGAAATACCAATGCAAAAACAAAAAATTATGTTGCTAATAAACTATTAGAAGGATTTTGTAACTTGGAAATCACCAATAAATTTATTAGCTTCATAAATATATGATGTTAAATAATATTATTCAGTTTCTAGTAAACATTTTATTACAAGTTTAACAATATATTATTACACAAAAATTCATACTATATACACTTATTATTTCTTGTAACCAAGTAACAACATTTTTGTTTCTCTAGTCATGTCGCATAGAAAAGCATTATGGAAAATATTTAAACAGTAAAATAGAAAGCATTATTATCAACACCCTCCCTTAATGCCTTTCTATTTTCAATTCATTTCTTAAATCTATTTACAAGTCAATTAAAATTAATATTACCCTCCCTAGATATCTAAACCTAGAGATTTACAATTTATAGTAAATTGTAAACTCAACAATCCTTTTGTTAATATATCGGCTTGTTGGTTTTTACTTTCAATATATTTTACAACTATCAAACCTCTTTTAATATTGTCAGAAACAAAACTGTATTTTAAATCAATATGTTTGACTCTGCGGTTGTTTTCAGGATTTTTAATTATTGAAATACAAGATTGATTATCCTCAAATATTGTGAAATTATCAACATCAATGCCAAAATCTAATAAAAGTTTTCTAAACCACAATCCGTCTACTACTGAACTACATAAGGCAATAAGTTCAGCCTCAGTTGTCGATAATGCTATACAATTTTGCTTCCTTGTTACCCACAATACAGTATTGCCAAATATTTTAACAACATATCCCGTTACAGATTTTCGATCACACATATCTCCACCCCAATCAGAATCTACATATAAATATAACGGGTCTTTATTTATATTTTTTCTATAAACAAGTTTCATTTTCATGGTCCCATTCAGATACCTCAAAACTCTTTTTAAATGACCCCATATTTCATCGGATGGCTTGTCTTGATATCGGCTAAAATAATTAATAGCATAACTTAAATCTGGTCTCGAACCAATCATTAGATACATTAAACAACCTATCAGTTCTCTTATAGGTAATTCTGTGCATCTATTTGTTTCTAAATTTTCAGAAGTATTTAATTTTAACCTTGGATCAATAGGTGTTGAACTAGATTTACAATTTTCAAAATTAAACCTTTTTAAAATTGCTAAAATATAACGTTGTTGGCTTAATTTTAGAATTCCATTTATTTTATCATAATCAATTTCTAATCCCAAGAAATTCTTTAATTCCCCTTTGTCTTTCATATCAAATGCAACAGTAAGTTTTGTCTTATAGAAGTTTATAATACTTAAATTAGGACTTGCTAAAATTATATCATCTATATACAATAACAAATAAATGACTTGATTATTTTTAGTGTTAATATATAAACAATAGTCATTTTCTGATCTTTTGAATCCTAAATTTAATATAAATTCATTAATCTTATTATTCCAGCATTTAGCCGATTGTTTCAAACCGTAAAGTGACTTATTTAATTTTAAAATGTGTCCCATTTTACATTTTACGCCTTTAGGTGGATATATGTAAACATTTTCTTTTAAATTTCCATTTAGAAAAGCAGTTCGTACATCTAGTTGAACAAAATAATAACTAAATTGATTTCCTATGATTAATAAAGTTCTTAAAGTTGACATTTTCGCTACTGGCGAATAAATTTCTTCGTAATTAAACGTTTCCTTTTGGGCAAAACCCCTAACTACCAATCTGGCTTTATACTGATCAGAAATATCTACTTCTAAAGGTTTATACTGGTAAACCCATTTGGTATCTAAAATTTCTACATTTTTGGGTTTAATTACTGATTCCCAAGTATTATTTTTAGTTATGGACGCAAGCTCCTTATTCATAGCTTTATGCCATAAATCTTTATCTTTTCTATCATTTAAATCATTAAAATCTTTAGGAACTTGTTCTACATATGATACAGCATCAAATGCCATATACATTTCATAATCATTAAATCTATTTGGCAATTTTACATTTCTCTTATTATTTCTTACATTTGTGTCATTTAAAGATTCATTTAATTCTTCAACATTTAACTCTACATTATCTTTGTCTACCTCTATATTATCATTAATACTTTTATTATTAACATTTTCCCCAATGTTATCACTAATATTTTCCTCATTTTTATCATTTATATCATCTTGTACATTTATCGACTGATCTATTTTATAGTAAAAACATTTTTCATTGAAAATAACGTCTCTGGCTACTACTAATTTTTGTTTTTCTATATTCCACAATCGGTACCCGTTTTGCGCATAGCCTACCATTATACATTTTTCTGATTTGGGATCTAATTTGGATCTAAGTTGTTTGGGTATATGAGCATATACAACTGAACCGAAAGTTCTCAAATTTTTAACATTTGGTTTTCTATCGTACCATATTTCTGCGGGAGTTACTAAATCTAAATTAGCACTAGGGCTTCGATTTAAAGTGTATGCAGCTGTGAGTACAGCCTCATTCCAAAAAATCTTAGGAACATGTGATTCATTTATCATAGCTCTAGCCTTATCTAATAAGCTGCGGTTAAATCGTTCAGCTTTCCCATTTTGTTGGGGAGTATATGGTATGGTAAAATCTAAAATCGTACCATTATTCTTGCAAAAGTTTTTAAATTCATTAGATAAATATTCTCTTCCATTATCACATCTTAATACTGATAACTTTTTGTTAAATTTAGATTGCACCATATTTATATACTCTTTAAAACAATCAAAAACCTGATCTTTGGTTTTAATTAAATAAACACAAATAAAGTTTGTATAATCATCTATGAAACTTACAAAATATTTACTACCATCATGTGCAATGGGATCAATCGGTCCACAAACATCTGAATGAACTATTTGTAAAATTTTATTACTTTTCTTTCTAGTACCAAAACTTAATCTGGTCATTTTTCCCATTACACATGATTCACAAAATTCAATTTTGTTAAATTTAATATCATCGATACCCTGAACCATTTTGTTTTTAATCAACTTCTCTAAACTTGCATAATTAAGATGCCCGAACCTACGATGCCATAACTTAAGTTTTTCATCTTCTATCTCTACATTTAAACATTCATTTTTATCTAATTTAAATATTATTTTATATAAGTTATCTCTATAACCTATTCCTATTAAACGGTTTTTATTTACTAATTTTACTTCACCTTTCTCAAATACTACTTTAATATTGGCAATTTCTAATTTCTTAACAGATAAAAGGTTTTTTCTCAGATTCGGTACGTACAGAACATTTTTCATTGTACATTTAATTTGTTTATTATTTATCAGGCTCATTACATTTACTGTTCCAATCCCTGTAGCTTCAAGATAATTTTTATCTCTTGCTATGGCAATTTTTACAGGATCCTTTAACATTAACAATTTATTAAAATATTCCTTTTTATTAACTAAATGATCTGTGCACCCCGAATCAATGAAAAGCTTAATATACTCACTACTAGCAACCTCTGACCTACTGTCTAGGTTACTCATAAAGCAGATACTCTTGTCTGTACTTCTATCTTCTGTCTCTCCATAATTTCCTTTTCTTTCTTCATAATTTGACCTGGAATACCATTGATCCCTTCCTCGATAAGCATTTCCTCGATAAGTATTTCCTCGATAAGTATTTCCTCGATAACTTCCGTTATGCTGACCTCTTCTCTGCATCTCATGGTACCGCTGCCCTCTGTCTCGTCCTTCATTATTTTCGGAAAAGCTCGTTTGAGTTTTCCTACAGTATCGTTTGATGTGACCAGGTTGACCACAACCATGGCAGTAGTACTTTGGCTTGGCCATAAATGCTGTTTGTTTACTGACTTCATAGCCTGGTTTTTCTTCTTTTCTTTCCTTCTTTTCAGCTTCCATCTTTAACTTTGATTTTATTAATTCAAAAGTGAATTTTTCTTCGGGTAGATTCTCCATGACTGTAATTATTGTTTCATATGATTTTGGTAATGCGAGAAATAATGTGCACACCACATCATCTTCCTTCATCTCCACACCTGCTGCACGGAGTTGACACAATGCGTCTTCAAATTTCTGAAGAAATTCTTCTAATTTTTCTTCCTCGCTCATTTTCATGGACATGAGTTTTTTCTTTAAATATAATTGGCCTGCTAAACTCTTTTTTTCATACATCGTTTGCAAACTTTGCCACATAGCATACGCAGTCTTTTTATTTCTTATTAAATTGATTTGTGAATTTTCTATGCATTGTACTATTAGAGACTTACATTTATTATCTTTATCTCTAGCTGCTTTCCTTTCACTTTCTACTTGGTAACTTTCTTCTTTAAACTCAGTTTCTATCATCTCTTCCACATTTCTTTCAATAAGTAATGTGGTTATACGAAATTTCCATGTTTCATAATTATTATTATTCAGTGGATCAATATTATAGGTATTTCTAATATTTTGATTCATTTTCTCTTATTAACCTGGACACCAGACCACGTGTTTTATTTTATTTTATTTTTTACCTCACAAACGGAGTTTTTGTTATACTATAATTATTACTTTTCTGGGCCCATAACCTGATGTTAAATAATATTATTCAGTTTCTAGTAAACATTTTATTACAAGTTTAACAATATATTATTACACAAAAATTCATACTATATACACTTATTATTTCTTGTAACCAAGTAACAACATTTTTGTTTCTCTAGTCATGTCGCATAGAAAAGCATTATGGAAAATATTTAAACAGTAAAATAGAAAGCATTATTATCAACAATATATTATGTGTCAAATAACTATTAGGGAGTTTATTAGGAACTGGAACTCTCGGCCCTCAGATAGTGCATGCCTTTTTTTAAAATTAAAAATATAATAAAAACAGCTAAGAATCGATTTCATGTCTGTAGTGTGTAGTGTTCAGTAGGCTTCGCCTACTATTATACATGATTTAACCTATTGTTAGAAATACTTTAGTTTTACTCCGCATGCTGTTATAATCCTTGTTTAAGGTATCAAAGAGGAATAAATCATTTATAGTAGTAAAATACTACTTATAAAACAAACAGCACATTGTTAATAGTGAGAAATATGTTTCTGAATTTGAACAAATATGAAGCCATTTATCAATATATTTTTTTTAAATTTTCATGAAGACTCATATAGGAAGTAAATGCATAAAAAATTGCTGGGGTCAGCAACTTATTTAAATTTAGTTTAAAAAATTAAATGGAAGCTCTTAGCAATCAAATAACGTATAAAAATAATTATCAAAAAAGTGTTGATTTTGATGGGATTATAGAAACAATATTGTTCTAAACATCTAACATTCTGTTGACTTTTTACACTTATTAAATAGCTACAAAATTGACTATATTAATGGCTATAAGTCTGACGTCAGAAAAATAACTTCCGGTGTACCCCAAGGTAGTCACCTAGACCCACTTTTGTTTAATATTTTTATACATGATATAAATATGTGCTTTAATGAAGCAACTTTCTTCTTTACGCCGACGATTTAAAATTATTTCTGCAAATTTTAAATCTCAATGATTGTAATGATATTCAATCTGATCTAAATAGACTATCCGAGTACTTACAGCTAATTAAATTAAATATAAATATTTCAAAATGTTCAAAAATATCATTTACTAGAAACAGAAACATAATAGATTTTTAATTATTATAATATTAATGCAGATGTCATATCTAATGTTACTTTTGTTAAAGATCTGGGAATAACATTTGTTCAGAAATTAATGTTTGATATACATATTAACAACATTATTAAAAAAGCTTACAAAATGTTAGAGTTCGTTACCAGAATATCAAAACATTTTAAATCCCATAATACACTGATTTCTCTCTATTTTTCTTTAGTTAAAAATCAGTTGGAATTTTGCTGTTAGTTGGTCTCCACAGTATCTTGTATACATTAATCGCATTGAAAATGTACAAAAAATATTTTTAAAATATATCAATTTCAGATTCACTAATATTAACTTAAGACTTCTCCCAGCAAACATTCAACTAACGGCCGAATGCTGGCAAACTGCTTTTATGCTGGTAAATTACTGGCACCAAAAGTAAGTGCAACGCCAGTATTAATAATGTACTTCACATTTGTATTTCGCATTCCGCCTATACGAAGTACTTTACCAGCATTTTATAAGCACTCTTCTTCACTCATACTTTTTACTTAAAACCATCAGAAAGAAATCTTGCAACTAATGCGATTATTTTGCACTTTACCGTAGCTGGGCCGGCAACTGATACATCAATGGGCCAGTAACGACCCCGGGGACACTGGGGTACTGGCCCATTACTTTCAATGCCGGGGAGTATGTGCTTTACCAGTACTGGCCCGTATAAAAATGTTTGCTGGGCTGTTATTAGAAAATAGAAGAATTATTCTAGATATCAGTTTTTGTTACAAGATTTTCAATAACTTAATTGATAGTCCTGATCTTTTAAGTAAATTTAATATTCATGTTCCCTTTTACAATATTAGATTTTATTTTTAATATTACCTTATTATTTTATTTTTAATATTACCTAATAATAGAACTAATTTGCCTCTATCCAGTCACATCTATCGTACGCCTTATTGATTTGGGGTCATTCCACCCAAACAAAAAGGCTATTTGCTTTGCAACGCAGAGCAATAAGGATCATGAGCAATATACAATACCGATCCAGCTGCAAAGAAAATTTTGTAGAATTGGGCATTTTAACCTTGCCGTCCCTATACATCCATCATTGCTTCCTGTATGTACATAACAACCTCTCTACGTACTCTGTCCAAAGTTCTCTCCACGTACACGACACGAGAAACAAGAATGATATTCGTCCGGAATTTACCAGACTCAGGAAATCAAGGTATAGCGCAAATTATCATGCAATTAAATTCTATAATGTTCTACCATCCGCCACCAAGAGCCTTAACTCCGTAAGATTCAAAAAAGTAACTAAACAATATCTAATTGCCAAGGCTTTCTACTCTACTGAGGAATACCTACGAAATGATTTTGGTGACTTAAATGAGGTTCTGTGATCAGGCTTTACGTTCAGATTACGTTCTATCAACTTGAAGTGTCTCTCTTTATTTTCTGATTAGATTTCTTAAAATTATACTTTTATATTATTGTAATGCACATGATTCAATTTGTAATTTGTGTAATACATTATGGACCTTTGTAAAAATGTACAACATTTAATACAATAAATATATATTATTATTATTATTATTATTATATAATGCCCCGATTAATCGTATATCATTAAATTTTAATAAATTTATTAAGTATAAACCTTTTGTATATATTGTTTCATTATGATACTGTTTTAATTATTTTGTAAATTTTTTCTAGTGTCACACTATTATTGAGTTTTTACCTGTCGTGTGACCAAAATTGTTATAAATAAATAAATAAAACTCTGAAATGTGTGTAAATTATCACGTCACATATATTTTTTTACGGATATCGTCTAAAATTTGTGTAAATCAAACAAGGAGGCGAAAAAAATAAAAATAAACCGACATAGGCTTGAATTTGTTGAATGTAGATGTAGATGTAGGTGACGAGCCGCCCCTGAATGTGTGAGTGCACTGTGCAAGAGTGCATTGCATTCCCGCGTTGGTCCGGGGTCTCAGGTTTGGCAAGTTTGGGCAGGGTCAGCGTCCGGCCGTTCACCGTATTGCAAACTGCAACTAGCCAGGGCCGCTCCGCTGCGCTCTCGCCTCAGGAAACCGCGCGCAACAATCTAGGACCACAGGCACAGAGAGAGGAGAGCTTCGGCTTCTAGCGAGGATGTAAGGATGTACATGGGTGGAGCTCGCATTATTTTCAACAACTCTCATTTAAATACGAAAATATTGCCCACAGCACAACACACTGACGTCGATAGAGACTCGCTTGATATTTGGTAGCCACAAAAAGAGTTATCTAAGAAGTTCTTCGAGATTAACCCAAGCTTGACCAAATGGGGTGTGTCACACCCCAGTATATTAATAGTGGAAATGATGTATCTATTGACAATATTTATGAATTAGTTAATATTTAACAATAATTTAATTTTTAATCGACAAAAAATCAAAAACACCATTTACAAAAAAATATGTCTAAATTATATTTGGCAACAGCGCATTTAGAACGAATTATAAATAAATAAACGTTGTTAATATCTAATAGCAACTAATTCAAAATTCAAGCTTTGCTTGAGAAATGAAAAAGAAATTGTCTCCCCCACCAAAATACATGGACTAATCAGAGAGCTAGCTAAATGAGTATGTGTGAGAGTTGGTGTGAACGAGAGCAATGTTGTCAATCAACACGAGACGCAACTTGAAGTATGATGCAATTTAGGAAAGAAATTGGCGTGATTTTGACTTTTATTGAAAAAATTATTAAAAAAGCATTAAATAATTACTTTGAAATTATTTTTTTTTGTAATATTGTTCTATAGGCTTGACAGCATCTAACTGTATAAATTTTACCTTATTTTAATTGATATTAAATGAGAAAAGCCTAAGATATACTACACCCCACTTTTTTGGATGTGTATATTTTGGTCAACTACTGGTTAATACCTTTAAAGCCGCATTCAGAGCTCTTAAATCAATATCTTACGCACTGTAGCTTATGGACTGTTCACTGTGATGAGAAAGTTTGTCATATGATAAGACGTGAAACCATTCAGACCTCCAAATTTAATTCGCTGTTTGTTGTGGATACACATAGGCTATCGCATTCTATCAGTTACACCGTAGTTCTCGACTGCCTTTACATAACCTAATATAATGACATCATTAACAAATCTTGCTCAAAATTACAAAGACGGACAGTAAATATGATCAATTTAGGTAATTAGGTAGTATCTAATACTAACTAGCCAACTAGCGTCGGCGAATCAACGCACTTACGTCACATGACGTAACAAACGATTGCATTGTTCTAGACAATACAGTCGTTTGTTACATCGTGTGACGTAAGTGCGTTGATTCGCCGTCGCTAGTATAGACGACTCGCGGATAGGCAGAACAAGTTCTATTTTTCATCAATTTTTCATCAATTTTTTAGGGAATTCTAGGTATATTTTTATCTGTTAAGATATTGCCAACTGTTTAGTTGTAGCATAACCTCGAAACATATTATTTTTGTTTCGGTTTCAAATCTAACATAACCTCAAACGTTCTAATTTATCATCATCTAGATTATTTCTTTTGTTTTTGTTCACAGCTCGCAATTTTGTGAAGATTTTTTCAATATTTTCATTTTGATAAATATGTCAATATGTTTTACAGTTGGTAATATAAAAATATTCAAAAAAATTGATAAATAATTTTTTTTTTTTTTTATTCTATTTATTTGGCCTCAAATACTGTCAGCCAGTGTTAAAATAAATAAATTGATGTGTGTAAAGTGAAGTTTTTGTTCCCAAAGTTACCAATAAATTTTTCAATTAATTGACAAAAAAAACTTGATCAATTTGTTGCTCAATTAATTGAACTGTGTAAAACTAACTTTAGAAAGAAGAATAAAATAAATTATTATGCATCAAATTAGCTTGTACCAAATCACTTACTATTTAGTTATTATTATATGGTTATAATTATTATTCATATCCATATTTAGAATAATTTATAGTTGCTATATTTAATTATTATTATAGAATGGAAACCAATTGTTTTAAGGCCGAAAGGCACGAAATAAATTTATTATTATTATTAAATAAATGATATTTTCATTATTAAATATATGATATGCTCAATAAACGTCGGTGAACCCGCATCTCTTAAATTTCTAAATCTTTAAGTTTCTTCTCTAGAAATCCCTTTATAAATAATATAATCTAATTCGCATATTTATAAATAGTCAAGTTAAATGTTTCTGTATCACTTTATCTAATATGTCTAGACCACTTCCTGTTCCTGCCAAATATGAAACAACTTATTATCCGACCCACTGATTTTAGAAGGTAAAGTCCGTTCTCGCTAAACATTAGACAATATCAAAACACTGCCATTTAATTACCGACCGTCAACATACATAAGGGAGGTATTGTGATCATACCGATTTTGACATTTCGAGATTTCGATGGATCTCCACGAATTGAGGTCCCTACATAACGTTTTGACTATTTTTAGCATGATGTCTGTCGGTCTGTCTGTCCGTCTGTCTGTGTACACGTGCAGAGCAAATTAGGCTAAAAGGGTTTTTATGAAACTGCATATTTAAGCTTTTGACATCAATGAAACGAGTTGATCAACTTTTGGTAAAAATCGGTTTACTAGAAATGGGAGTTTACTCGTGTCGATTTTAAGATTTTTGCGAATATTTAGCAACAGAAAAATATTTCGAAAAAATTTATTGAACAAAAGTTGCTATAAATGCAATAACTAATGACTTTTATTTGAGACGTTTTTTGATAAAACGTTGTAAGGTTTTAATCAAGGGTTGTAATCATCCGAGTGAAATATAGCCATTATATGGGAGTCAAATACAAAATTTTTGTGGAATTTTTCAAAGGAAATTTTTCAAAGTGGAAAAAACTCAAAAAGAATAACCTAAAATACAACCCTTAACCGTAAGGTATCAGATTTAAAATAAAATTTTACTTCTATTTACACCATGACTACTTATTCATTCTTATTGATAAATTAAATAAGCAACTTAGAAACAACGTAGATATTAAAACGACACAATTAAATATATTAAAGATACCAAATTTAAATAATGCTAATTTGAAAATATCTATTTAACATGGTTATATATTTATTTATTTATTTATTTAATTATTTAAGAAATTTGCTTACAGATAAAAATCCAAATAACAAATAAAAAATATAACATAAAACAAAATATACAGTAAAAAAATACATAGTAAAAAAAAAACATAGCAAAAATAAAAAAATACATAATAATTCAGGGAAAAATAAGTGATTTTATTTGGTTAATAAATGCGTTAAAAGACATGTTGAACAGATCTAGAGTATTGCTGTTATTTAATGAATTATACGAGGGATGTTTCCTAAATTCTGGGAATTGTGCTATAATTAAATTAAACTTACAGGCAATGTTATTGGTGCCAGACAAGTCTTGACATGTTTATGCAACTATCTAGTGCAATATTGTTCAGTCTGATTTAGGTGTTCGACTGATATAGACGCGTTTTCCTAGCACTGTTTTTGTAACCATGGAAGACGCAACAAAATCTCAAAGGGCAATAATTTTCTTTTTGTGGAAAGAAGGTGTGAAAACATCAGAAATTATTCAGCGTCTGCAAGGAGTATTTGGTGAGTCTGCAGAATCCAAAAGTACTGTTTACCGGTGGATCGATCGTTTTAAAACCGGTAGAACATCACTAGAAGACGATCCACGCAGTGGGCGCCCAAGCACGTCGGTAAATGAAAGAAACATTACTGCCGTCGAAGACCTACTGAAAGAGGACAGGCGAATGACTATTCGTCAAATTAGTGTGCGCCTAGGGATAGGTACACGACAAGTTCATGACTTCTTGCATGATTGTTTGGGCGTTAGCAAGGTTTCGCCGCGCTGGGTGCCAAAGCTGTTGGGACCAGAACAGAAACTCAATTGGTCTGATACTTGTCGTCAACTTCAAGAACTGTTAGCCCGTTACGGTGATAAATGTATTCAGTTAAATGGAGATTATGTTGAAAAACTACATTGTAATATTGACGAAAATTAACAAAATAATAAAAATTATAGCTAAATTCCCAGAACTTTGGAAACATCCCTCGTATGTTCTAGACAGTCTATCAACGCAAGTATTAAACCCATAATTAGTCGCATGACTTCTGTTATAAAATAACTGGGAACGAGTCTTTCTCGCAGGTACATGGATATTAAACTTTAATAAAACATCTGGTACAAATCTGGTAATATATGACTGCAAATGTTTGTTTTATCACCAAAATGAAAGATCACATCTTACGGACCACGGGATTATACCGATCTATTACTTTCTAAAAAAGATTTATTATTTTAAGTCCCCTGCTTCGACGGCACTGTATCACGCTAACTTCGCTCATAGCGGAAATGCGCCCCGCAAAAACTTGTTACCCAATATTCCGGACTGGGCGCGTTCACTGCATCGCGTCTACGTTAAAATGCATTCCTCTTGCGTCCCCGTAACGCAACGCTGGCATGCACGAGTGTAATCAACTGTCCATCATCTTATGTTTGATTATTATCTCAGGGGGGCAAAGGGGGGACATAGGGGGCATTAAATAAAATTTAAGTACTCTGTGAACCAAAATATTTTAGTAAAAAAATAATAATTAGGGATTTCCTGACGAATTAAAAGGAACTGAAGACTTATTAGAGAAGTGACATGATCGATTACGCTAACTGGTGGCCAAATTATTGTACTAAATACTGCAGTATAGATTATTACTTGATAAAATATACTAAAACTAAAATACACTTGTTACATATATTTTAGTGTTGAATTTTTGTTGAATTATGTCGATAAAGTTGTGAAAAACTATAAAAGCAGAACAAATTGTAGTGTTTTTGGTTGTCATTTAAGAAAGGACAAAGATAGGTATCTGTCTGTATTTTTTCGATTTTTTGCCATTTTCAAGGATTTAACCAGTCATATAAATACAAAAAGTTGGGTGTTTAAGGCCATTTTTTTTTTTCTAGACTAAACAAGGCACAAGGGTTTCAAAAATTTAAACCGCAGGTTTCTATCTTTTACCATTTTCAAGAAAGAATTTTTTTGTAATTTTGAAAAAAAAAAAAATTATAAATCAAAATTTTATGATTTTTTTTTTTTTTTTTCAAAATGTGGTCTAAGGCCATTTAGGACATTGCAATTATAAAAATTCCAACCGCAGGTCTTTATATATTATAGTTTTTAAGTAACGCGAATATCCATTTTTTTGTAAAATTCGCTTATTTCAAAACGATTAAAATCAAAAATGGGCACGGCTTGTAAGGCTCCAATTTTTTTACAGATTAATAAAATATTGAAAATTCCAAAAAATTAAACCACAGGTCTCTATCTTATGCCGTTCTCGAGATAGAATTTTCGAAAATTTCAAATTTTTCACAAATAATTTTATTCAGGATTTATCTCAAAATGTCACCTAATGCCATCTAGGACATTAGATGAGAAGTGACTCGCTCGAATACGCTAACTTATGGCCAAATTATTAAACCTACTAAATTATTAGTGTTGAATTTTTATTACAATGTCGACAGAAGTTGTGAAAAACTATAAAGGCAGAATAAATTGTAGTGTGTAGAGTTTTGGTTGTCATTTAAGAAAGGACAAAGATAGGCATGTATCTGTCTGTCTGTCTGTTTGTCTGTCGGTCCGTGTACACGTGCAGAGCAAATTCGGCTAAAATAAATTTTATGAAACTTCATATTTAAGCTTTTGACATCAATGGCACGAGTTGATCAACTTTTGGTAAAAATCGGTTAACTAGAAATGGGAGTTTACTCGCGTCGGTTTTAAGATTTTTGCGAATATTTCACAACAGAGAAATAATTCGAAAAAAAATATTTAACAAAAGTTGCTATAAAAGCAATAAATAACAACTTTTATTTGATACATTTTTGATAAAGCAGCATAAATCAAACAAGTACTTTGTGATGGCGGTCGGTCCTGTGGTAGCCACAGCTGATTGTTTTTTTACTTGTCATACAAAAAATGGAGGGAAAGTTACTATTAAATCTAAAATTTCACAAGATGATTCTGTTATATACCTCGATACATTTACAAAATTCCCACGCTTAAAACTTTGAAAAATATTGCATATTTACTCCCCATTTTAATAAAATAAAAACGTATTGTGCTTAAAATTAACCTGCTCGTTATGTGCAAATTGACCGCTAAGTACTACTGTCGTCAATCAAATTCGATCACAGCGTCGCCACCAGTAATGTAACTTCTCAGTAGGATCTATTACGAAAATTTTTTACTTCGTTTACCCCCCCCCCCCACCCCCCGGGGCGATATTTATTTATTTTCTGTATAAAAATAAATAACTAGGGAGCATTGACGTTGTATTATGTTAAAAATATTGTGGGGTGATGCAACGTGGCTTCTATATTGTATAAATTACCATATTCAAATTTTTCCATAGAAGTGTAAATTTACAGGCTATGAATGAATTTTTTTATTTTGTTAGATTTTTTAAACGTCTCAAAACAAATTATATTGCAACATATTTAAACCCGTCAAATTTAGAACTTTAATCAGTTATTTATTTGGAGTTTTAAAATTTTAAATTCAAACTATATAATTAAACTTTATAGTCTTTCCATAAATAGGGTGACCATTTTCTTAAGAAGGCAATGCGGGACGGAGCAAAAATAAATGTCCTCACTTCCCAAATCCAAGTGAAGAGCAAAAAAAAGGTCCTCATCTCCCAAAATCCAAGTGAAGAGCAAAAAAAAAGGTCTTCACCTACCAAATCCAAGTGAAGAGCAAAAAACAAAGGTCCTCACCTCCCAAAATCCAAGTGAAGAGCAAAAAAAAAAGTCTTCACCTCCCAAATCCAAGTGAAGAGCAAAAAAAAAGGTCTTCACCTGCCAAATCCAAGTGAAGAGCAAAAAACAAAGGTCCTCACCTCCCAAAATCCAAGTGAAGAGCAAAAAAAAAAGTCTTCACCTCCCAAATCCAAGTGAAGAGCAAAAAAAAAGGTCTTCACCTGCCAAATCCAAGTGAAGAGCAAAAAACAAAGGTCCTCACCTCCCAAAATCCAAGTGAAGAGCAAAAAAAAAAGTCTTCACCTCCCAAATCCAAGTGAAGAGCAAAAAACAAAGGTCCTCACCTCCCAAATCCAAAATGCGGGACAATGCGGGACAAAATGTTAAAATGCGGGACTTTTGCGGGACAAAATGTTAAAATGCGGGACGAATGGTTACCCTATCCATAAATCCTGTTAAAAAAATATCAGCAAAATTCTACAAGATGCTTAAAGATATTTTAATTTTCTGTAATACATATTATTTTTAAAATAAAACGCGCAGTTGGACTCAAAAGCTTCACCAAAAGCTTTTTTTCAAAACTGTGTCTGTAGCACTAAATTTAAAAAAAATGTTTGGTGCTATAAAATTCTAAATGTGTCAAAAAGAAGTTTTTCGCTTACAAGAAATCTACGAATATCTGTAATTTGTACAAATAACAATTTTATAATTTTGTGTACAGTAATACAGTAATATACCACCAGCAAAACTGCGGTGTATAAATGGTTGCCTATCTAAAAAAAATCATAAATATATTGCGTACAGAAATATATTCTAACATACGGCTAAAAATAAAAAAGTTGTAAATTTTTTATTTCTTTTTCTAAATTTAGGTCTACGCTTTGCGAAAATAAATTGAGATAATAATAGAAAAACTTCATTCAGAAGAATTTAGGATTGTACAAACGGGTATAAGCGCAAGTGAATATATAGAGGTTCAACTCAATGTAACGGGAAAATATATAAAAAGGTGTATCCATCTATTGTCTAATAACAAAACTAAATAAACCGCCAATACCCCCTTGATACATATAAAACGCACACAGAGTCAAAAGACAGAGAACACAGTACTCCCAGTTCAAAACATTCCTCCATACTCGTCCAAACAACTCACTCAGTGAGTTGTTTTAATGAGACCGACATATAAACATTGGCTATCTCAGTCTACATCTGAGAGATTGTTCACATTGTATGACTTCATATAGCCTAACAAAATGTCATCGCGATTACAATAAATCTCGCCCAAAATTACAAACAGTAAATATGATCAATTTAGGTAACTAGGTTTAGTTTAGTTAGTAAAATGGTATAGCATCAAGCCAATAGCCAGTTCGTTACAATTCGCGCAACATGTGGCCGAGCATTATCCTGGGCAAGATGAAACTGATTACCAACAGCACCACGAAATGGACGCACAATAAGTCGAAGAATATTATCCAAATATTGTTATTCTGTTAAAAATCCATTGAGAAAAACGCAATCAGTTCTACCGCCAATGATTATCCCACCCCATGTCATAACAGTACCACCTCTGTAACTGAGAACTTCCTGGACTTGCCTCAAACGTTCCAAATTACCGGATCTTCTCCATACCCTTGTTCGACGAGAATTTGGATTCTAATCTGGACTCATCAGTAAACAAAACTGTAGCCAATCATTATCACACCAATATTAATTGTGACACCAGTCTAATCTTGTTCTGCGATTGCCTCTAGAGAGGGGTTGACATCTGATTGGTCGTCGAGATAGAATATTAGCTTCGTGGAAACGATTTCTTAAGCCTGGTATATAACAGATATGTTATGGAACATAAGCATAAAAATTACACTACTCTCTTTGTTCTGTTTATTACAAACAGATGTTTTGAAGGGTCAATTGCATTGTTCAATGCATATGCGTTTATGTTATGGATTTATTATAAACCAGGCTTTATAGCATCACGACTAACGGTTAAGTTATGCGCTCGCTGTAACTCCCTTACCAATTCGGGGGATGTAATAGTAGGTTGTTATCTAGCATTTAAGACTAAAAATCTATTTGACCTGCTGTTGTACAGCAACAACGTCCCGGATGTTGTTCGGCCTGACTCCCTGTTTCCCTGTAACGCATCTATAACCGACTGATGACACTTTGAGAAAGTCCTATCCGCTTGGCTACATCAAATTGTCTAAAGCAAGTTTGGAGAAGTCCACCGCACGATTCATCTCGTGGATAGTTAAATGCTGTCGCTCAATTATTAAAAAATAATGCTATTACTTAAAAACACTGCAATTATTAATATAAACGTTTTAAATCGAATTAAAATGAAACATGTGATCAATCTACGGATCATTTACTGAATAATATTTGTCAAATGTATATTTGCTTGGTCTTGTTGGTTATTGTTTTTACTTGTTTTCCATAGACAACTACTCATAATTGCCTACTTTAATTGAAATACAACATTAAATGTACAATAAACATATTTTCATATTTTTTTCAATGTTCCTAGACTTTTCCGATGTGTGTATTTTGGTATTATGTAATGTTAGCGGCACGCCACTGTGTCCGTGTTGCATTTTGTGAGGTCATAGACCAGCTTTGGCCCCAAGCCTCGTGGTCCAGACTATCAAAGCGCAATTTTAACCGCAGACCCGTGACGAAACGTACTTATAAAGCAAGTGCATGTACATGAAAATTTATTACTATAAACTAAAATTTAAAAACATTAATATCTCAAAAATGGTAAAAGATAGAGTTTTGAGGAAGGAATTTTTGAATTCCCTATAGTTTATTCTGCAGAAACAGTCATTAGAAAAATTTTGACAATACCCATTTTTGATTGAAATCATTTTAAAAACATATTTTTTTTCAAATGATTATATCTAAAAATCTATATTTGATAGATGGTTACAGTTGAAATTTTAGATCTTTAAAGGTCCAAATTTCCTTTAAAATTATTTCTTAAGCAAATTTAAAAGTTAAAATTACATTTTTGATGGTGCAAATTGTCAGAAAGTGACACAAATAGCATACCATAACTTTCTTTTATTTTAAGAGTACAATTTTTAAAACCATAACTTGTAAAAGGTCAAAAACATCCATTTTAAACACTCGTGAACGACCTAAAGCGACCCAAATGCTTCCATATATCTCTGGTATCTTTTGGCAAGTGCCACGTCAGCATCTTAGTACATTACGTGTCGCCTGTCTGAGATGTGGGCTGTTGATTTAAGACCACGAATTCGCGAATGCAAGAGGGGAAAGGGGAGGGACACAAGTACAGTCTAGCCTCAAAATTATGATGCTGTATTTCAAGACTGTTTATTTTAGATAAATTAATGAATCACAATTCTTAGAAAAGTTGATAGTAATTTTTAAAAACTAACCATTCAGTTTAGAATCAATATCCTACTACCTTTATTTGGCAAATAAGGCACAGAACAAGGTACATAGAAAGAGATAAAAAAGAAAAAGACACGAACAGACAGACATACAAACAGATTAAGCTAATAAATACAAAATATTTCAAGCAAAATACAAGGGATAACTTTTAGTTTTTACAAACGACCACTAGATAGCAAAATTGAAATGTGTCATTCTATATTCGTGAAATTTGGCATTTGTTATTGTGAAATCAGTAGCAGCTTATAACTTTCGAGTAGTTTGTTGACAATGAGCGTTTAAAAAAAAACAAGTTTGTGAAAAAAATGGATATTACTCGTGAAGGTTTTCGTTGGATGATTTTTTACGATTTTAGTAAAGACCTAACTCAACAACGATGCATAGATTCGCTTCGTTCAACTTTTGGTAATGAAGCACCATCAGAAAAGACTGTTTACAATTTGTTTGCAAAATTTCGTCGTAGTCGTGCGTCCGTCAGTGGTGAATCTCGTGATGGTCGTCCAAAATCGGTTGTGATTCAAAATAACATCGATGCTGTGCGCAAAATGATTGAAGAAGATCGGCATGTGACTTACCGTGAGATAGAGGCATCCTTTGGCATATCGCAGACTGTAATACATTCTATTTTGCATGAACATTAAGCTGTGAAAAAGATCTGTTCCAGATGGATTCCGCATAACTTGACCGAAGCTCAAAAAAAGGCTCGTGTTGATTGGTGTAAGGAAATGCCAAAAAAAATAACCTAGGCACTGCAAAATCTGTATACAACATCGTTACAGGTGACAAAACTAGGATGTATTCATATGAACCGGAAACTAAGCAACAATCCACTGTTTGGGTCTTCCAAGATGAACCGAAACTCACAAAAGTTGTTCGTTCACGAAGAACTTCCAAGAAAATGATCGATTGTTTCTTCGGTTGTACTGGACATGTCGCAACCATTCCTTTAGAGGATCGGAGAACAGTTAATGCTGAATGGTATACAACAATTTGTTTGCCAGAAGTCATCGACAAAATCAGGAAAAACAAACAAAAACGTCGCATGATTCTTTATCATGACAATGCAAGCTCCCAAACAGAACGTCAAACAATTTTTTTTAAAATTTTATGGCCTTTGCTGCAGTGGCAATTAGCCAGGACAATTTTTTATTTGAGAAAATTTCCATGCCTGAACGGGATTCGAACCCGAGACCTTCGTAACGCAAGAGCACATGTGTTACCACTACGCTACGCCGGTCGGCACGTCAAACAATTGATTA
Source organism: Liopterus haemorrhoidalis (assembly GCA_963971575.1). Taxonomy (NCBI): domain Eukaryota; kingdom Metazoa; phylum Arthropoda; class Insecta; order Coleoptera; family Dytiscidae; genus Liopterus; species Liopterus haemorrhoidalis. The sequence goes on from OZ020619.1 coordinate 44,839,143, forward strand.
TTTCAACAATTAAAGAGACTAATTCAGAAACTAAAAGAAAAACTTCCAAATTTATTTAACCAAAAAGGAATCATTTTTCATCATGAAAATGCACGCTCTTAAGCGAAATAATTTCCAATTGTGTTCTTAAACTAAGTAAACTATGAGAAATCCAAAAAATGTAATCCAGAAGTCTCTATCTCGTACCATTTTTGAGATACGAATAATCAGAATTTGATTTTATTATTATTTATAACAGTCGCTCAAAAAAAAAAAACTATAAATTCTTTAAAGAACAATAACTTGCAATAGATAATTTTTATTAAAATATTTGTTTATTTCTTACATTTAGATAACTAATAAGAACTATTGTTTTGAATAAGCTATTGTTTTGACTCCAATTTATCTAAAATAATAAATATAAAATAATAATAAAAATTTTAAATGTCTACAAAATAAATAATTTGCGAGATTTAATCCTGTCTTTTTTATTTTAGCAATAAGTATATAGAAAATGCTTGCTTTTATAAACCAGCAATATCTTCAAACATTGACTAATTTCAAAATATTTAAAAAAATATACTCTTTAAATAAACTGCGAAATAAAAATATTCACGAAGCTATTAGAGAGATATTGCAAAGTGAAAAAAAACTGACTTTATTAAAAGAAACCTCTAATAAAGTATCCTGTATTAAAATTTTTCATGATGTTTTAAAGAGTGTTATTGCAACGGTGCTCTTGCTTCACACTTTATTTTGACAAATATGCCAAATAATAGATCGAAATCGTAATGAATATAGAAGTTAACTGCAACTCTTATATGAGTTAACTGCAACAGACTATTTTTTTCCCATACGGCATACTCGCATACGGCACAACCATTCGCAAAAGGGTTTCGTGACACAATTTCTCGGAGAAGAATAACATCGTCCTCGTATTTAAATCGTAAACGTTTTTTATCTTTAGCTTGCATCATTACTCACAAGAAAAGTCACCAATTTTTTGTTCGAATTTACTCCGTTGTTAATTTTGAGGTTACATTGACAGAAGACCTGTCAAAATTAAGGTGCTTTAAATAAAAAATGCTTTGCCGTTATTTAAATTAAATATAGGTTGCCTGTATTTTAATAAAAGAAAGAAATTAAGGATATATCAACTGCGCATGCGCACATGTCAAATAAAGGAAAACTTTATTAAAAGATCAGTAGAACAGAGGTTGCAATAATTCTCTATTGTATCCTAGTAATGCTTGCAAAATAATTATGTAATAAAAATAATACAGTTACTATGGTTAAAAATAAAATTTCTAAAAGGTTGCGTATACGCACCTTTGGCCTGTAATGCGTTAATGCAGTTAAAGATATATTTCGGGGAGCTATGGGGAGAGCTACCTATAATCGAAGCATCTCACTTATTATTTACATCAAAAATATATTCAAAAGAGTAGTACCTTACGAAGTACAGGTAAAGTCTTCTATAAAGACGTGTGAAATTTTTAATTAAAAAATATTACCTGGTCCGACATAAGTAGGTGTAAATGGAGTGGTCCTGATTGTCCTGACACATGATCAGCGCTTCCTTCCTGATGCATAACTCCGTCATAAGTCTGGCATTCCTTATTCCTTCTATATCTTCTCCAGAGACATCTAAAAACATCCGCAAAAAACAGTTAAAAAGTACCCACACCCGAGTAATAAGTTGAGTATCACAGTTCCAAATTCCTAAAATCAAATATGGAGGACCTCGTTAACTGGGTACATCCCCTTTTGACTTTCAGATACCTGGAAGGCATCTTCGTTACGGTATCCAAGAATTTCGAACTAGGATACTCTATATATTTTCGCAAACTCACCTAACGACGAAAGCGGTGACCAGCGATAGTACTAGTGGAACCAATGTTGCGAAACAAGCCAAGAATAACGTCTGGAGATCTGTAAAATCTGTAAAATAAATTCCCGTCAAGAATTCATGAAAGGGCGGGAATTGGCTAATTTTGAAAATACTTTAACTAAATCCAAAAGTCAACAAAGGTCTTTTAATATAATTAAGGTTACAGAATATAAATAATAACGAGAAATTGAGCGAGATTTTTTTGGTGTACCCCTCAGGGAGTATCATTTCATCAAGTTGGTCTAATTATTGACAATTATTGAATTTTACAAGTAAGCCGACGATATGCAATCTTCACGCCTCTATAGCTCAATGATTTGGGACTAAAATTCGATATCTTTAGGATGCAGGTACGATTCTCAGTGAGGTTGTATTTTCATTTTTTTCAAGAGAACATAACCATTTAATGCGAGTATCATCTGCCTATAGAACTGTTTTGTTATTAACAATAGAGGGAAAGTCATTTATGTAATGAACAATGGGGGACCTAGTATTGAGCCCTGTGGTACTCCACGCTTCATTGGCAAAGAATTAGATGCTTGATTTTTTAAATCAACAAATTGTTTCCGATTGCTCAAATATGAGACAAGAGTTGACCAGCTGAATGAACTAAAATTAGCCGATGGGGCCCGAGCCCCCCATGGCCCAGAAGTTAGTAGACTGCCACGCTAACCACTGCGCCACGGTGACCGGCTTAGCTGCTAGTATTGAATAGGAAATACAATCGAAAGTTTTGATTAAATCTAAACAGGTAACAAGACAATATTTCGAAATAATTGGAAGCAATGAAATGGGACGGTAATTATTTAGATCGTTTTTTGACCTTTCTTGAGTAGTGGGATAACGGTAGCTAATTTTTAATCTAAACTAGGTGGTGTCAGCCTATCCCCTTTTACTTTATCACCCCCCACCCCCCGGGGGCTGTTATAGATGCATAATTGTGAAAGTGACTTACTAGTGTCCGCTTCATCGTTTTCGAGATAGTATCCAGTTCCGTTGTAAGTCTTGTCGGTGTTCGTGTGAGGATTAGGTGTCCTGGTGGTGTTGGAAGGCTCTGGAGGCATATACCGCGGGTTGGACATCGCGGAAACACCTCCTGATCCAGAGGACATACCTCTAGACACCTCCTAGCACAGAACTACTTCATTCAAGACATTTGGGAAGAGTTCGCCCGGTCTGGAATACAAAATATAAATGTTAAGAAACGAAAGTCAACGATTCAGTGAAGTTTTATTTTAATAAGTTGTTACGAGCAGGGCTTCGAACCGTTATTTTTTTCGTTCCGGTTTTCGATCCGGCAAAAATAACGTTTTTTTTCGGTTTTCGGTTTTTGGTTCAATAGTAGTAGTAGTAAAGATTTATTTTTCACCTTGCGGTGTTAAAATTTTCATACATTTACATTTTTTAGTAGCAAACAGTGTGCAATTATTATATGTACAGTACATTTTTTTTAATTTTTCGGTTTCCGGTCCTTTTATTTGTATTAGAAATTTATTTTCTACAATAATTTAGAAGAACATTTTATTCCTTATTTTGTAATAATAATACCAAGGCCGCTTTTTTTACTAATCAGTTAAAAAAATATACGATTTTTTTCTGCTCATCAATTTAAAAAATAATCTTAAATACAATGTATTTTTTATTTTGGTTCACTCCCATCCTATCTGAACCGAAATAAACCGATATTTTTTTTCGGTTCGGCTCCGGTTTTCGTTCCGATAAAAATAACGGTTTTTTTCGGTTTTCGGTTCAGTTCCGGTTCAGTTCCGGTTCGAAGCCCTGGTTACGAGCTCACTTTTTAGCGATTGAGGTTGACTTTTGCTAAACAAAATGATTAATGTCGGGTTGCTAACGTAAGAGTTTTCTCTAACTCGAGTTAAAATCATTTGTTTTTGTATGTTGTAGCATACAAAAACAAATGATTTTAACTCGAGTTAGGGATAACTCTTACTTTAGCAACCGGCCATAAGCCTCATTAAAAGTTACTAGTTCAAAATCTAGTTCCGCTTAAGTTAGAGAAATAGGTTATACATTGAATGCCTGCAGATTGGCCGCTAACCCAGATTAAGTTAATTTTAATAACAGGCCAGCAGGTTTACAATAATGGTGGTTTGATCGAACATTTGTATTTTTTTTTTTTGTAAAATAATTGTAAAAAGTAATAGTTTTTTTTCCAAATAGTCAAATAGTTTATTTTAGAGATATTTTGTTTCTTTTTCTATTGTTTTCAAAGCTTGCTACGTTCAACTTTGTAAAACTTATGTTGATTATTATTTTGTAAATAAATGGTCGCCATTTTGAAATGGTTAACATAAAAATATGATTTTTTGGTGTCATTGTAAAGTTAATTTAATGTACTTTTAGGAAAAAAATATAAAATTATCGATTCCCTATGCTAGATCAAAAGTTGACATCATTTCCGGTGAAACCAGAAGTGCCTCAGAATTCTTATAGTAACCTTTAGATGGGCCTTTTTGTCTAGTTTAACTTTTGTTCTGAAGATTTTTTGTATCTTTACAAATAAAGGAGATTTTCGGGGTGCCCCGTTTCAAACAAACACCCTGTGTATACTGGACTGTATTCTTTACATATCTCTTCTGTGTCATTTTTTGTCCAGCATGTATATGAAGTGGACGAAATGAAGGTGCGCAAGAGTATCTCACTGTACGTGAAAGGACCGGTATCATGATACTGCGGAGGGCTATCAGAATATGTATCGACATAAAGGTTTTAATACTCTAATGGACCGTTGCTGATTATTAATCAATATACTATTTAAAGATAAATTAAAGATGAGGTATTCTCGGTAATAACCAAGAAAAATTCATCGTTCAATCCGCATTATGGTGGTTATACAAATTGTTGTCTAGCAATATTTACAATAGTAGTACCAATCTGCTGCCTAGTCTATGTCTTTGATAGTTGTGGAGTACATAAAACGTACGTATCAAGCCAATTTCGACATGACCAACATAGCCTATTGAGAAGTGACATTACCTATAGAGTAGGGTGACCATTTTCTTGGGACGGCAAAGCGGGACGAAGCAAAAAAAAGGTCGTCAATTCCGAAATATAAGTGAAGAGCAAACAAAAAAAGGTCCTCACCTCCCAAATATAAGTAAAGAGCAAAAAAAAGGTCTTCACCTCCCAAATATAAGTACAGAGCAAAATTCGGCCCTGGGGACAACAAATCAAAATGCGGGACGTCCCGCGAATTGCGGGACGAATGGTCACCCTACTATAGAGGCACTGTTGTCGCTTACAAAATGGCGATTGGAATAGGATATTTTTGACATTTGCCATTTGATACACAACAATTCACATTGCAGTTAATTTTCGGTTGCGATTTTAAAGACATTTTATTAAAGTTTTCTTCACTTTAACACATACAAACAATGCAATTAAATGAGCCTTATCCAACAAAATCCTATTCCGTTAAGTTCCAAAATTTCCGCTAGGCGTCACTTATTCGTCAGTTATTGTCAGTTCTCAATTGAGCATTATTCCTATGTTAGAGCCCCCTCAAGACAGGAGAAATGATATACTTATTTAACAAAAACTTTATAATTAAGCAACTGAAAATGAAAATAAGTTTATTTTATTAATGTCAAAATCAAATTATAATCAATATTAAATAAATATATAAACTCCCCCTTCTGTGTTATCTTACGGATAATTTTTCGAAATGCACCCCTGTTTTCCTGTACCGCCTGATGCAAAATAATATCGAAAGCTACCCCTATTTACATAATTCCAAAATAACCCTTGTTTATTTCGTTTAGCGCATTATTCTAAAAATTATCGTATATTTTACGAATTCTTAAGTAAGTTTTTTTTTAGTAAATCGTTGAAAAATTATGTAAAACTTTGCAAAGGTTAAAAATTGTTAAAGCATACATTTTAGAATCGATTTAGCTAAAAATATAAGTGTTCTTCAAGTCCCCATTGACTTATTATAAAAGTACACTTTCAACTTCAAACTTTAGTTCTTAAGAGTTGGTATAGCACGACGTAATAGCTCACAACTTTATTATTAACAGCGTAGATAAACAACGGTTAATTAAAATAGTATACATAAAGCTATTAGCGCCCAAAAATATTATGAATAACTAATTTTTTACAATTTGCCAAGTACGTAAATTTGTTAAGTTGATTTATTAAGAGTATAAAGAAAAAAATCTTGAAGGAAACAAAAGAAGAGGTCAGGTGATAGTTCTATTGGATAAAAGACATCTGGAAATACCACAGAGTTTTGCTCTTACTTTGTTAATTGCCAGCTTAGATTAAGTAATAATAATAATATTAATAATAATAGAAAGAAAACGTTTTTATGTGGCATACTATGAAAAGATCAGCTAACAGAATTTCTAGTAGACATACAAGACAACTGCAAAGACCTGGCACTAAATCAAGTATAGGCTCTTACTCTATTAAGTATGAGTTTAAAAGAAATCGTAATTTATAAGAATAATAAATTTTGGAAACAAAAAACTTTATTAAAAAGCATCAGTATTCTTATATCGATGATTTCTCTGCTGAGTTCTAGTGGATATACAGCACCTGGAAAGACCGGTTAATTAATAGAACAACATAAAGAACCAAAAGTCAGCAGTACCCAAAAAATGGCTGTTTTAAAACAGGGAACGCAATTTAAAAATGTTAAACATCTAAAAAACTTTTGATAGACAAATGATGGGATGATATAAGGTCTAATGGGTATAACAAATACCTGATACTTAAGAGATCAAGATGGAGGTGTGTTGTCAAGATGTGATACTTAACAGATCAAAATGGAGGACTTATGAATCCAAAAATCCAACTAAGTACCCAAGTAAAAAAGTAAAAATGCCTTTTTAATAAGTCTGGTAAAAACCTACGAAGGAAACCATGCCCTGGATAACAAATGATGACAAGGGAACATCTAGTTCAGTGTTTTTCAACCAAAAACGTACCGCGGACCAGTAAAATATTTAATTTTCTACCGCGGACCACAAAAAATAAATGTACTATTAAACAAATTTATTGTATACGTACTTTACATCTATATAATATCTTAGTAATAAAAAATCACTTAAAATGAACCAAAACCACAGAAAAAGATCATAAAAATATGAACAATAAATCTCAAAAATAATAATTTAGAGATTCGTGGACCACCAAAATTTTGCTAAGGACCATCAGTAGTCCGCGGACCACCGGTTGAGACACACTGATCTAGTTGATATAAAAAACACTTGATACTTAACAGATCAAGATAGATGTGTGAAATAAAAAATTAGACACAGTCTCCAAAAGATGTTGACAGTTAAACTGGTCTAGGAAGACACAAATGAAGATCACCAAGCTCTTGCCTAGATTCTAGGTGATACACAAAGCACCTGACACTTAACAGATCAACATGGAGGTATCAGATCAAACATTAGACTGACAGTATCCAAAAAATCTTGGCATAATAACTATCCTTGAAAGACACAAATGATTACGAATGAAGATCTAGGTGATATACAAAACACCTGACACTTAACAGTTCAAGATGGAGGTATGAGATCAAAAATTATACTAACAATGTCTTGGAAAAAAATCTTGATCTTGAATTTGGGCGGAAATATTGCCCTTGGAAAACACAAATGATGACGAAAGGAGTTCTAGTTGATATATAAAACACCTGACACTTAACAGATCAAGATGGAGGTATGATGGAGGTATGAGATCAAAAATTATACTAACAGTGTCTTGGAAGAAAATCTTGATATTAAATCTGGGTAGAAAAACTGCCCTTGAAAGACATAAATGACAAGAGAAGTTCTAGGTGATATACAAAACACCTGACACTTAACAGATCAAGATGGAGGTATCAGGTCAAAAATTAGACTAACAGTGTTTTAGCAGAAAAACTTAATCTAGAATCTTGGCAGAAAAACTGTCCTTGGTAGACACAAATGACAACAGAAGACCTAGATAATATACAAAACACCTGATACTTAACAGATCAAGAGGTGTGAGATCAAAATTTAGACTGACAACCTCCAAAAATCTAGGTAGATAAAATGCCCTTGGAAAAAAAATATTAACTAAGTTGAAAAGTTACAAAAAGATTAGTAAGAAGATAATAAGATCGCCTAGATCTTCCCTAGTGATATACAAAACACTTGACACTTAAGAGATTAACATGTAGGTGTTAGATCAAAACCAGACTATCAGTGTCCAAAAAATCTTAGGAGAAATACCCTGGAAGAAATAAATAATGAAGAAGGAAAATTAATTGTTTAGAAAAGATTAGTTAGAATATAATAAGATCACTTACATCTTCCCTAGTGATATACAAAACACCTGATACTTAAGAGATTAACATGGAGATGTTAGATCAAGACTAGACAGTCAGTGTCCAAAAAATCTTAGGAAAAAAACCAATAATGACAATGGAATATCTAGTTTATATACAAAAATCTGACACTTAACTAATGAAAATGGGGATTTAAGTCCAAAAAGTAGAGTAAAAGTCAAAAAGAGATACTTAAAATTTACAAAAATATTATGCAAAAGTCCAAAATATTGAGTTTATGCATAATTTAGTGAAAAAACTTTCCTTTTTTTGATTTTACGACATAACAAACATAAAATATAGGTAAAAAAGCAAACATAAACCAGAAAGTGGTTCTAAAAATTAAATTTTAAACCCTCTAAAACCCTCTGATCACCCCTGAATATAAACCAATCCAGAAACGTATGTTACACTTACCAAAAAATACAAAATCCATCTCCTTATTACACTTACACCAATTCTACACTTGTGTTAATCACATTGCCTATATACTAAGGCGTAAGTTTTTATTTTTAAATGTTTTTTTCACATTTTAAGATGATATATTCTGGATGTTAGGTGTGTCGTCGGATGCTGTGGTACAGACTGAGTAGAACTGCGGCGTCGCGGTGCACAGCGCCATTGATTCGACGCTAGGAACCCGTTTAAGTCCCTTGTTTCGAGGAATAACTGTTTAACACTTTATTTGTACTAATCACTAGGCTGATAGTTTTTGACCACCTCATTTTTTAAAATACTTACCAAATTAATTTAATTATTCTTAAATAATTAAAATAATAATTATTAATTAATTAATATTCATTTATTTCAAAATATTGGGTACAGTGCAAATCGTATAAGGGTTTAAACATTATTTTTAGGATTTTATAGGTACAACTAAAACACCCTTACAATGTCACTCATGTGTCTGTCTGGTTGTCTGCCTATCTGTCTGTCTGTACTGTAGAAATTGTGGCCAAACGGCTGGACCTAGAAAGTTGATATTTGGCATGCTTGTGCAACTCTTTGACCCACACAGAGGAAAACTATTGAGAGTTGAAACCAGTGGCGAAGGGAGACCTCCGCTAGACTTGCCATCCCATAAAAAAAAAAATAAAAAAAAAAAAAATTAAAAATTATTTAAAAAAAAAAATTAAAAGTAGATTTAGGTAAATCTTCAAAAATACATCAAATTATATCCTATACAAATTTTTGACCAAGGCTTGGTTTACTAGTTACGTATTTTTTTAAAATTTTAAAGTTTAATAACTTCCGTTTCCGGTTTCGGATTTTAATAAAAAACAATAGGGTTCTTCCCAATTATTAGGAGAATTTTTTTGTACCAGAACTAGCTCTTTAAGTTAAACCGTTTTTGAGTTATCGTGTATACACACAGACACACACACAGACACACACACAGACACACACACAGACACACACACACACAGACACACACACATACGGACGGCACTTCGAAAATAGGTTTTTTGGATTCCCTGGACCATGAAACGTGGTCATCAGTCAAAATCTCGGCATCGAAAATTTTCGCGATTACAATACTTGCCTCTTATATATTAAGGTCGGGCAAGTAAAAACATTGCGGTAAAAATATAAACAAATATGTATTCAACGAAAAAAAATTCTTACAGAATTTTTACCAAAAATGTGTCCAAAAACTTAGGTCCCCCACTTCATTTCCTTAAAGGGCTGATTTAAAAATAACACGATATTTTCCAAAAATGTACAAAAAAAAATACTCTCCCGCACACTTACGCAAAGGGGTTAAACCAGGGATCCCCAAATTTTTTGACCGTCGACCCCCAGAAGAGTTTCTCGACTTCTTATCGACCCCCTCTATTTTACAATTACATTATTATAATAGGACAAGCAAAAAATACACTTATGTGATTTCTTATATTGTTTATTATACAGTGATTTTTATTTGTATTACATTTATCAATTATAATATTATTATTAAATAAAATTGACTGTCTTTGTCAATGTGATGGTTGTTGTTGGTGACTCTTTCCGAGATTAGCAATGTCGGGTTCAAAATTAGTTAATTTCAGCCTTAAATCGCCATGGAATTTTACATCTTGTTTCTCTGTTTTGTCAGGATGGAATTACCAAGGCTAAAACCAGCCTCAACCATTTAACTTTTTTCCATCGACCCCCAATCGACACCCGAGCCAGAATCGACCCCTTGCAATGTCATACAGATCCCCGGGGGTCGATATCGACCACTTTGGGGACCCCTAGGTTAAACTATAAATTATATTTTTTTATGAGATTTTCTCCAAACATGTGTCAAAAAAAGTTTGTGTCCCACCCTATTTCCCACAGGGGCTGATCTAAAAATCTGAAAAAAATTTCTATAATGTACATTGATGGGAAGAGCCGTAACAATGTTTTTGGCGTCCTTGGCAAATAAATACAAGTGATGATCAAAAACAAAGAAAAAACACACGATGGTGCCCCTCATCAGGCCTCGCGCCCCTTATCAGACCTCGCGTCCCTGGTACTTGTCCCGATGCCAGGGCGTTGCTCCGGCTCTGTTGATAGGAACTGGAATAGTTTAAGGATTTTTGATGGGATTAGTTCTGGAAAAAAATAATTTTTTGTGTGAAAAATTGTGAATGAAAAACATATTTTATAAAAATATATTATATGGTTCAAAAGAAAACTCTTACGGTACAAGATTTAAAATATCCCACTTCAAACTCTATACAGATGGCAGCACATAACGACTACACTAAATAATTCAAAAATTATCAGTGGCTCTAAAACAATGGTTTCTGGAAGCGAGCTAACCATCTTCTAGTTTAATGACAAAACACTATCTTAGGTTAGGTTAGGTTAGTAAGTGTTTGGTTAGAAGAAGCCGAGCGAAGCGAGCTACCCATCTTCTAGTTTAATGACATTATAAAAGTTCTGCACAGTCCCACCTGTTTAGAATCTCTGTATATTGGACAAATGACGTGTGTGTGACGCATGCACAGTGTGCAGTGGGATGTTGTACACCCTCTTACGAAATGGATTAAAAAACGAAAGGTAGTTTTTTAAAATTTCTTTATTTTAACACGATTCTAACCAAAAATGTGCTAAAAAATTCTTATCCAGTGTCTGTAACTCTAGAGGGATAATCTAAAAATCTGAAAAATTTATGAGTAATGCACAATAATGTGAAATGGAATAGTAAAACAGGAATTTTAACATATAAATAATAGCTATTTATGTACTAAAGGTGTTACTAAGATGATTACGCCCGGAGAACGATGTAATACAGCCCGAGGGCTACTAGTTCGAGGAACGGATATCGCTCGATGGGCGTAATCATCCAGTAACGCCAATGGTGAATATAAGATTTTATTTTTCACTTTACATAAAATAAAAAGTAAAAATTAACAGATATTTATACCTATCTGGCAGCTTATAACAATAAACAGTTATAGATAAAAAACAAATGAGTTTGTTTAATTATTTAATTGTCAGAATTAATTTTACAATTACAATGAATATACAAGAATTGCCCGAATATATCGAGAAAATGCACAATAAGCAACAGAAAATTTGTTACCACTTTAATCTAAATAGAAATATGAAAAGAATACGAAACCTTTAGACTATGGCAATCAAAAAATAAGGTACCAGCCGTAAATGAGGCTAATATTTGTTGAGGGCGTAATGAGAGGGCGTTATGGATTCATAATGCTCCGGTTGTAATGCATATGTTTAAATATCTCGTATCCTAGGCATTATGACCAAATAGCAGCGAACTAAAAAAAAATACATTTTTCGTGGATTCGAAAAATTGACCAACTTTGTGGCGCTCTAGATGCTACACTTTTCATACCACAAAAAAACTTATGAAAGCTAAATTATAGAGAATTTATTTATCTTTAATTTATTGTAGATATAATTTTTTCAAATTTTGCAATAGAACGGAGATATTTACAAAACAAACATTTTATGCACGTTTCTTGAGTTTTTTTCAAAAATTTTTAGTAGCAAAATGTAACCTCGAAAATAACACCTCAAGACAGTAGCGCACCCAGGAATTTAGGGGGGGGGGGCGGAAGACAAAATTATTTAAATTATTAATAATGTTCTCACTTCTAAATTTCAAGTGATGATCTTTAAAAAAAAGTCCTCACTTCTGAAATACAAATGATGACCCAAAAAAAAAAGATCCTCACTTCTGAAATACAAGTGATTAGCTAAAAAAAAGGTCCTCACTTTTGAAATACAAGTGATGACCTAAAAAAAAAGGTCCTCATCTCTATTTTTAAATACATACCGGGTGAATTATTTAAGGAGCAACATACATGTTTCACATATAATGTTAATGAAGTGAGTTATTTCAAAAGCAACATAGCCATAAAACAAATGCTTATCGTATCCATAGAAAAGACAAAATATTATTTTAAAAAATATTTTTTTTTATTTTACAAACTAATAAAAATTCATTTATTGGATATGAGCTTGCTTTCATAATTTGCTATGTTGCAAATGAAATAACTCACTTCATTAACATTATATGTGAAACATGTATGTTGCTCCTTAAATAATTCACCCGGTATATTTACCTAAGACCATGATATAATTTTTTTTTATTTTCCTCTTTCTTTGGGGGGACAGCCCCCCCCCCTGGGTGTGCCACTGCCTCAAGACTTATTAAGTTTCAAAAACTCCCGCAAATGTTTCTCCAAAACCATTGATTTGAACACCAATTTCCTGAACCATATATTCTTTAAGTTTTTAGTGATTGTTTACAATTATATGAGACGTAATAAAACTATTTAATCTGAGTTAAATTGAGAAATTCCTTTAACTTTTAAGTTTTCACCAAAACATACTTTGCAGTCATCAAGTATTCTAACATTTCTACAGTTTTCAATAAGCGTGTCTTTATTCTCTTCCTTTTTCTCCTGTTCTTTCTTAATTGTTTTCTCCTGTGCTATGCCCGCACTTTCTTCAACTGGAATGTAGGTCTGACGATAGGTCGACAGGTCAACATTACGCGGTAAAGTCCGACGTCGAAGTGTCAGATATTTTTTATTCTCTTTAGACAAATGTTGAATAGATGTTAGCACGTTTTGACGTTCTTGAACTGGAAGAAGATTTGATATCTCTTGGAGACACTAAAAAACATATTTTGGTGGATTAAAAAAAAATATATAATGACAAAGAAAATGTAATTTATATACATGGACATCGAGAGAAGGGAGGTCCTTACAAACTACCAGGGCTCGGGAAGACTGTTGGGCTCGAGAGAGTTTTTTTTTTTTTTTTTTGTTACTCTATTCCAGCGATTCCCAAACTTTTTTGACTGCGACCCGGTACAAGGTTTTAAAAATTTTCGCGACCCACCTTATGAAAAAAAAAACATTTATTTACAAAACAAATTTTATTTTAAAGCAGTTGCTTTATAGTAATAAAGAGTAATAAATAGTAAGTAATAAAGAATATAGTATAGTAATAAAGAGTATAGTATAGTAATAAAGAATATAGTATAGTAATAAAGAGCACAAATACACACTATTCTAGTGATTAACTGACGTAAAAAAATAATATGTACAAAAAAAATGTTTAAAAAAAAAATTGTGTTTTTACAATTTTTTTCGCGACCCGGCAAAATTTTTCTGCGACCCGGCAACGGGTCGCGACCCACACTTTGGGAAACGCTGGTCTATTCAATTTTATTATTTGTGATTTTGTTGCATAGTTTGTTTAATTTTTTGCTAATGGTTATGCGTAATAACAATTAATATAGTATTTATAGGTCCAGGACCCAGAACCGATTTGTCTCTACACCTTTTTTTTATTTTAATAGTCTTTAAATATATTTAAAAAAATCATTTTCTACTGATCATATCTCAAAAACTAAAAGAGATAGAGACCTGCGGTTAGAATTTTTACAATCCTGAGCCTCTAAAGAGCTTTAGACGATATTTTGAAAAAAATCCCAACCATTTTTATTTTAATTTTTCGAAAAAATTTCAATATTTCAAAAAATCCTAACTTGAAAACGGTAAAAGATAAAAAACTGCGGTTTAAATTTTTGAAATCCTTGTACCTTGTTTAGTCTAGTAAAAAATTAAAGCCTCAATAAACAAAATTAATAAAAAAATATGTATTGTGAAACAAACCTTGAAAATGGCAAAAAATCAAAAAACGAAATTACGAAAATTTCAATTTTTCGGCAAATAGTTTTTGTTTAAAATACGTATATCGATGTATTTTGAGCTGTGGATCTGAAAACTAACCTCCATTACAACCAAAGGATTACAGATTTTGAGTAAAAAACAAAAAATCAGCTGTGGCCACCACAGGACCGATCGCCATCACAAAGTACTTGTATAAAATACATTATAGCAGCAGAGTAGAAATAAATTGGCGTAATATTTTCTAACAGAGATATTATTTATCATGACCATGGAAACGTCACATATAAATATGAAAAAATAGATACTTCGAAAAACTTTTCTAAAATTTTTCGTTTTATCAAAAAATATCTCAAATAAAAGTGTTAGTTATTACTTTTATAGTAACTTTTGTTAATTTTTTTTTTTTTTGAAATATTTCTCTATTGTGAAATATTCGCAAAAATCTTAAAACCGGCACGAGTAAACTCCCTTTTTTAGTCAATCGATTTTTACCAAAAGTTGATCAACTCGTGCCATTGATATCAAAAGATTAAATATGAAGTTTCATAAAAATCCTTTTAGCCGAATTTGCTCTGCACGTGTACGGGCCGAAAGACAGACCGACAGACAGACAGACAGACTGACAGGCAAACAGACCGACAGACATCATGCTAAAAATAGTCAAAACGTTATGTAGGGACCTCAGTTCGTGGAGATCCATCGAAATCTCGAAATATCAAAATCGGTATGATCACAATATCTCCCTCCTTATATATTTTGGCGGTCGGTAAAAACTTGTGGGAGTCGTAACTCCAGAACTGGCTAAGAAAGATTTTTGTAAATATTTTTTTCAAACTTCCCACCCCAAAATTAGTCTATAAACATAGTTTAGTACAAATTAACAATGAAAAAAAAAATTGATAAACATTGACCGGGGAAAATTGTTCGGGTATCGGCGATGCCGCGTCATTTACCGTATAATGAAGATTCTAGCCACTTACCGATATTTTGTTGAAAGAAATTAAAGAATAAATTAGATCTCCAAAACAACGGTGGTTGCCAAATCTATTTTTTTGCTTCATTAACAATGTTAATGGACTCTTTTCTTTCAATTCAAAATACAAAGTATTTCGATTTGAATTTGTTTTTATGTTTTCTGAAACAAAACAAAATTAATATGAACTAGAACAATTTTCGAACACGGTACCAAAAATGTATTGAAAAACAAGGCGATTATGCAGAAAAATAAGTTTAATATGTACTTTTCGAAAAATACTTTTGTACTTAGTAACTTACTTTTGAGATGACCCTCGTCCATACCTTTTTTCCAAAGACTGTTAAATTTTTTGGAAAGTGTATTCTGTCCATTATCTTGTAATTTTTTAAAAACAGCCAAATTATCCAACTCTTTTTCATGAGTTGGTAAACACAAAACATGCCTCAAACAATTCCCTCTTTTTGGTGTAAATAATAAACTAACAGTGGACTGCTCTTCGACAATATTTAGTGTATTTTTAGCCCAATTCCATCCTTTATTAATGGACTCTATAAGTCCATTCGCTGGAGAAATTTCCTTAGAATTAACTAATTTTGTATAAATGCCCAAAGCTCGAATTTCATCAAGGATTTCTTGATTTTTGATCGATTCCAAATGCCAACAAATTTCATGTGAATTAATAAATAATTTTTGTAAATAAGGGCGTAAAATTGGAGCTAAACTATGCTTGCTTTGATCCAAACCTAAAAAAGATACAGATGACACTAATATTTATTAATTGGGTAAAACTGTTGTAGTACTTCATTGGCACTACAACTCGGTGAGAATACATGTAACTTTAATAGATTTCTAATTAGACTAGAGTTCGGGAACCTTTCTGAAACACAGAGCCCAACAAATCCCTACATGAATAAAATGTATTTCGATATTCTGTTGCACAAAACAGGTTTTATTACCTATCATAAATAAAAACAAATTTGGTTTCTACATATTACAGTCATGTGCGTAAAAATAGCAGTGGTTTAATGCAAATGGTAAAATTGTATTTATTCTATTTAAAGTAATTTATTTATGTAGTTGCATTACATTTATAGTATATATAATAAGTCTATGATATATTTAAGCTGGCAGCATTGATTTTTTTAAATAAATATGTTAGTTGTCCCTTAAACCAAAAACATAATTTTTCGAACGTTCGTAAAAATAGCAGTCTCTACAAGTTTTCTCATGTTTTACTAAACTAGCTAGGGTTGTACATCGAAGGAAAAAAACATCGATGTTTAACGTCGATGTTAACATCGGCGCCTTACTATCGATGTTGAAAAAACATCGAAGGAAAAACATCGATGTATCGGAAACATCGATGTTTTATTGATATTAAAAAAAGCTATTTATTTATATTATATAGGTTTTATTTAATAATGTAAAGATAAAATAAGAAGAAAGTAACACATAATACACAAAAAGCATTTATTAGATTTTGAAATAGAAATATTCCTTTTTAATAGTAATTAATTTCACATTAATATTATTATACCCAATATAATAATCCTAATTTGTACCTACAGTCTATTCCAAACGATTAGGTGGGACTAACCGCAATTTTCATTTTTGTAATTTGTCATTAGATATTTTTTTATATATTGAAGTTGACTTTTCCTGAACAAAATGATCAAAAGCTTCAATCAATCGGTAAATGTAGCTAGAATTGAAAATCTAGTTCCGCCTAAACAAACATCCAGGGATTGGAGGAATAACAACTGGGAAAGTGTCAACAAGACTCAAAAAGAAAAAGAGTGTTGGCGTCGTTGGTCGTTCGCATTGTTTGCAAAAATTAGAAGTTTCTTCTTATTTTTTCGTAATCTGCTAAGAAGAATAAAAACTAACACTAGTAGTATTGTTATATCACAATAGATGGCGCTTATATTTTGTGTACTAATTTTAATAAAAATGAAATTTTTAAGATTCCAGCGCCTCTAGCGGTAGTTTCTGAATTTCAAAGTTTAAACATCGACATCGGTAGTAGACATCGATGTTTTATCGATACTATCGCCAGCTGACCATCGATGGTAAAAACATCGATGTTTTAAAAACAAACATCGATGTTTTCGATACATCGATGTTTTTTTCCCATCCCTAAAACTAGCTAACCAAACAGTTTTATTCTTGAATAAATTTTTGTGTACATTGAAAAGTAAGTTGCATACATATTTAAAATCACGGAAAACATTAAATATCTTTCTTATTTTTTAGTAAAAATGGGTAGAGCTAAACATTGCACACAGGGGAAACGTTAGTTCATTTTACAAATGTTAAATTCTGGTAAAACTTATAAAGTTATTTAGAATGTGCTAGGATGCTCCGCTAAAATGGTATCTAACGCTAAAAAGTGAACTCTAGAACCTGAAAATCGGGGTCGAATATCTAAAACTTCGCCGACAACAGATAGAAAAATTGTAAGATGTGCAAAGTGAAACCCTTTTATTACTTCTACACAAATAAAAAGCGAATTAGACCTGCCAATTTCTGCATCAACTCTAAAAAAACGCCTTATAAAAGCAAATCTGAAAGCCAGAAGACAAAGAAAAACTCCTCTGTTAAACAAGAGACAAGGGGAAAATAAAATTCAATTTGCCAAAGAACACCAACTTTGGCCACAGTCAAAATGGCGCAGTCTATGGTCTGATGAAACAAAAATTGTTTTATTTAATCCTGGTATCGGTCAAAAGCAAGTACGCAGGCCTCCATGCACAAACTACACTCCTAAGTACACTACAAAGACAATAAAACATGGCAGCTGTAGTGTTATGGCATGGGGATATTTTTCTTGGATCGGAGTGGGCCCTATTTTCTGGATTAAAGATATAATGGACGCGAATGTTTGTTAGTATCTTGCAGTATGTCATGCTTCCCTTTGCAGAGGAGGAAATGCCTTTAAAATAGATATTTATGCAAATAATGACCCAAAGCAAAATCGTGCAAAGCAAAAAATTGGTTTAATGAAAATAGGGTTACTGTTATGGGTTGGCCAGCTCAATCTCCGGATTTAAACCCGATAGTGAACTTGTGGGCTGTTGTAAAAATTAAAATATCTTCTTCAAAACCTGCTAGTAAAGAAGAATTATGGAGAGAAATTGAAACAGCTTGGAAATCTATTCCCTTGGAGAAATGCCGGTAGCTAATTGATTCTCTGCCACGAGGATGTGTAGAAGTAATACGAAAAAAAAAGGTCATGGAACCAAATATTACAGAAATAATAAAGAATATTTAATATTAAAATGAGTTTTATTTATTTTATGAAGTGCACGGCTATATTTATGAACAGCATAATGAGCATATTTTTACAAATACTATATATACCAGGTCTACAAGTATGAAATGCGGATTTTTTTAAAAAATAAAACACATTAAACTCAAAAGAACAGTAAAAGTTTATTTATTCAAAGTATGCTCCATTAGTAGTTATACATTTTTCCCATCTTTCAGGCAATTTGTGAATACCTCGCCAGTAGAACTCTTCCCCTTTCCCCGCAAACCATTCATCTAGCCATTCTTTCACATTTTCATATGAACAAAAGTGCTGCTCGACAAGTGCGTGATCCATCGATGCTAAGTGGTAATCTGAAGGGGCCAAGTCTGGTGAGTAAGCGGCATGGGGTAGCACTTCCCACTTGAGTGCCTCCAATGTGTTGCAAACTGCTTTTGCCTTATGTGATGGAGCGTTATCGCGAAGAAAGATTACCTTGTGTCTTCTTTCGTATTCTGGTCGTTTTATGAGCAGCGAATGGTTCAATTCGATCAGTTGTAGTTGGTAGAGTTGGGTATTAACTATTTCACCAGGTTTTAACAATTCATAATAGACCACACTCTTTTGGTCCCACCAAGTACAGAGCATTGTCTTTTTGCCAAAGCGATTCGGTCTTGCAGTTGATGTGGATGGTGAACCTGGGTTCACCCATGATTTTTTGCGTTTGGGATTTTCAAAATAAACCCATTTTTCATCGCCAGTAATGATACGATGCAAACAAGACTTTCTTTTGTATCGTGCAAGCAAAATTTCACAAGTGTTTTTGCGTTTTTCCATCTGCCTCTCATTCAATGCATGTGGAACCCATCTGCCGACTTTCTGGATCTTACCCATCTCTCGTAGGCGATTGGAAACAGCTTGTTGACTAACGCCTAACTGCTCTGCTAGTTGTTTTTGTGATTGACTATCGTCTTCCTGTAGCAATGTTTCCGATTTTGTATCTTCATATTTTTTTGGAGGTTTTCCATGTTCTTTGTCTATAAGATCAAAGTTACCACTTTTGAAACGCCGAAACCATCGTTCACACGTATCTTGCGATGGAGCATATTCACTATAAGCTTCTCGAAGCAGTCGGTATGATTCAGCAGCAGTTTTTTTCAAATGAAAACAAAACAGTAGTACTGTCCGCGAATGCTCTTTATTTGGCACAAAATTTGACATTTTTAACACAGTAAAACAAAACTATATGATCACTTTTCAAATTATAATCTATACGCATTTGACACTTAATGATAACTTAACAAAACGCCATATGTGTTGAAACTTAGAACTATAAACTCTGTTTGCGCGGCAAGTTTGAACAAAATCCGCATTTCATACTTGTAGACCTGGTATTTTTTTAATGAATCGACAAAAATACTTTCCATTTCATCAAAATAATGAAGTTGTTCTTAAAATATAATACATCAATAAAATTTTGGCTTTGTTATTACTTAAACCAATTTTTTTTGTATTTATTCTAATATTATTCTGATACTGCTATTTTTACGCACATGACTGTATATCCCACTATCATTACCCCGTGGGACTTATATATCCCATTCTCATTACCCCGTCTAGAGTCGCCTGCTTTCGATCTCTAGTACTGGGCAGTTATAAAAATAGTTACCTTTATAAAGCCATCTTAAAACTGTTTGAACAAGAATAATATCATCTTTAAAATTCATGAAAAGTGTTTCCCTATTTTTCCGAACCATTTCAACAAGTTTTGTAGTGGCTGCATCAAAATTTGCCCGAGATTTTGTCCTGAGTGTATTTTTTGAACTTTTCAGACTACTTTTGGACCTCCAAACTTGCTCCATAATGGTTACTAACAAGAATATAACATCTTCAATTGGACTTTCTTGAACTGGGTAGAGATCTTGGTTAGAAAAATCTGTCTAAAATTTAAAACAAATAAATATTTGACAAAAAAGTCCGAATTAATTTTTACCTGCATCGTTAATTTTTTTACTATAAGCATGTGTTTCAGAAGAAGTCCAATATAGTCTAATTGTCTTTTTGTGTACTGTGTATGAGCAATTTCTTGCCTATTCTTTGAAACTGCAAAACTAAATCTTCTACTTCTAGTAGCAGCAGGGGGAAGCACACTTTGAAGCACATCCCCCCATTTTTCAACCAGAGCTTCGTCGACTTCTTCGTATCTTTCCATTTTTAAAAATTCTTCTCCTAAAAACAAAATTTATAATAAATAAATATGAATCTTGAAACATAACATATACATATAAAGTGTGTTATTTTTTAGAGGTTTGTGTTTCGAATTGGCAACACTATTTCCAACTATGGCCATTTTTACAGCTGACAACTGATTTGTTCTCAGTTTGGTTTGCCATTTCACCATGAATAGACTTACATCAGAACAACGAGTGCAAATTGTGCACATTTATTTCGAAAATCGTGCGCTACGTCCATTTTACGGTCGACATAAGCACCTTCGGCATAAGTTAATAATGTACACATTCTGCATAATTTACACATTTACACAAGAATCTTGTGTAAATTGTGCAGAATGTGTAGATAATTAGCTTATGCCGAACGCACCTTATGTCGACCGTAAAATGGACGTACCGAACGCACCTATGGATCGTTTTCGCACCAGGCATACTTAAATTGATAATGCGTTAATATCACTAAGAAATCATTGTAATGAGTACACGATGAGAACATTATATTTTCTTGTTTCCATTCACTTTTAAAATTTAATCTAATATACTGGGGCCAATCAACTGAATGGAAACGTATTTTTCGACTACAAAATCAGCGATACGAATACTAGCCTTTATCAAATATTGTAGAGAGTCTTTTAAAAAATTAGAGATATTGACGCTCCCATCCGAATACATTTTATCACTGTGTATGTTTTGTTACAAAAATAAGAATCTTTTCTCCACAAATAACCATTGATACTCAACAAGAAAAAAAATCTACTTGCTCCTAAGTCCCACAATTCGTCTCGTTACCAAAAAGGAGCATATTTTAATTGCTGCAATTACTCTAATTTATTGCCAGAAAAATTAAAAAACATAAAACAAATTCTTACTTTTGACTTGCTCTACATGTATAACATTGTATTTTTATTTATCTGTATTATATATAATGTACGTACATAAGAACAAAATACATTATTATTATTATACGAATTCGCATAGACGTCGTGCAGTACGCACCGAAGAACCTGTTGCTATTGTGGAACGTAGTGTTTTGAAGTACCTGAATCAGTCGATTCGCCATCGTGCACAGCAATTGGAGCTGTGTCCAACCACTTGAAGATTTTGTAGAAAGATTTGGTTTGCGAGCTTACAAGATCCAGCTCGTGCAATAGTTGAAGCCGCATGACCATCGTGTGCGTCGTACGTTCGGTCAATGGGCCGAAAACGAGATTGATTTTGATCCTTATTTTCACCACAAAATTTTATTCAGCGATGAGGCTCATTTTTGGTTGAATAGCTATGTCAACAAGCAAAATTGCCGCATTTAGAGTGAAGAAAATCCACAAGCCATTATTAAGACGCCGTTACATCCACAAAAATGTCACTGTTTGGAGTGTTTTATGAGCTGGTGGAATAATTGGTCCTTATTTCTTCAAAAATGATGCCAGCCTGAACGTTACAGTCAATGGAGACCGCTATAGAGCCATGATTACTGACTTTTTCATCCCCAATTGAATGGCATTAATGTGGAAGAGCTGTGATTTCAATAAGATGACGCCACATGTCACACAGCGTACCTCAATTGATTTATTGAAGGAAACATTCGGTGAGCGCATAATTTCGCGGACCTGTGAATTGACCTCCAAAATCGTGCGATTTAACACCTTTGGATTATTTTCTGCGGGGATATGTGAAGTCGCTAATCTACGTCGATAAACCGAACGATGGAATATTTGGAAGCCAACATTCTCCACGGTATTGCGAATCTATGGTTCCAGCTTCTCCAAAAAGTGGTCGAAAATTGGACTTCCAGATTGCGCATTGCCCATATGCCCGAAATCATATTTAAACACTAATAGAATAAAATTATCGTTCCAATAAAGCCCATACCATGGCCATTAGCACGATTTTTATGTGTTGTATTTCATTTTAAAGTTAACCTCTAAAAAAGAACACCCGTTCATGCATACACACAAATGAAAAATGGTGTTCGGGAGACCTGAAATAAATTAATATTTACCTTCAATTGGACGTAGACAAGCATCATACAAATGCGAAACATACACTTGAATTTGGTCCGCAATTTGATGATAATCTTCAATGAATATATTTCCTGGATTTATAAATATATTCTGATGCTCAAAAAAATAATTTGACTGAAATTGTTTACGTAGAGAACTGGACAACATTTCTAATAAATTTAACAAATGCTTAGAGATGGTTTTGAGTGTCCAATTATGGATAAGTTGGACAGGAGTTGCGTCATCAGTTTCCATATAATACCACAGAAGATGACGCAAATATTTCTGGTCCAATTGTTTCCAAATTTGCTACAAAATAAAAATAGTATTTTTTTTAAATTTGCCTGTACGGCTATTTTATTGCCTATCTAGAACCTGTTGGCAACTATTCAAAATCGGTTTTAATTTTTATTTATTTAAGGTAAATTCCATACATTATATAATTTTTATGAATGGGTTACAATAAATAAAATGAATTTAGGTGTCAAAATATTTTGCAATATATGTTTTCAAAACTGCAATCTTGAGATACACGTGTTGGATATACTAGCCAAATTGTTATTATTTGCTTTTAAAAATAATGGAAGTATTTCTATTGGATAGTTTCCAATCTCACAGTTGGAAATAATAGCTATAAGATCAAATGTAAAGATGATTTCGAGATGTCAATTTAGAATGAATTATTTTTTCAAAAAAAGTATAATGGAATTTGTCTTATATGGCACAGTGTCGATAAAGAAAAAAATTTCTTAATTCTTGTCCAAGAAAATGCCGCGGAAAAAGCAGAGTACCGTTCTCTGTATAGTGACCTTCACGATATAAATTCTCTAAATAGTCTTATGATGAAGCCACACATTTTATAAGATTTCTAATCTCTTTTCTATATATATATTGTAGTAAATAATTTGATGTCATCTGCGAATAATAAAAATTTTAAATTAAATCAATAAACAATTAATGATATATCGTTAATAAAAATTGAAAAAAAGTATTGGATTTAAATGAGAGCCTTGCCGAACACCGGAAGTTATATAAAACTTTTTAGAATATTGCTCGCTTAAGCAAAGACTAAAAACTGCATATTTAGTAAACGTATTTTAGCACAAATAACTCATTTTTAAAATAAATTTTTGACCACTAGTAACACATCTGATGGAACTAAATGGAAATTTAATTTTTGTAAGTTGTCACTAGCTCACTTTTCTCTGATTGAAAAGGGCTTTTGTTAAACTGAATTATCAAAAACCTCATTTAATCGATAAAAAATACTAGTTACCAAAATATAGTTCCGCTTAAACCAAATGCTATAAAATCTAACTTTGAAAAATATAACTTTGTTCTTGCTTAACAACCACTGGTTTAAAAAATATTTTCTTCTATAAGCAGGTATACCCCTTAGTTTCCTACAACTTTGTTATTTATTATTTTTTTGTATCGCTAATAAAAAAGATAATAATGGTGGTGTCCCATTTTACTGTTACATCCTGTATACTATAGCAGTGGTGCACAAACCGCGGGTCTCGACCCCCGGAGGGGTCGCGAGTAAATTTTTCGGGGTCGCCAAATTGAAAGAAATTTATATGACAATAAAAAACATAACTTTTCTTCAACAAGTAGTTGGTACCAGTAAAATTTCTCTTTTAAAAACACCCAGTAAGTGAAAATCCCAAAAAGAATTTCACTTTAACTACTTTGACGACTAAAACAACGTCTATTGTCTATTCAGGGGTCGCGACAAAATTTTGCACAAAATGGGGGGTCGGAAATAAAAATAGTTTGCGCACCACTGTACTATAGTACTCATTTTTACTATTTTACCTGACTAGTAAAGTCCTTGCATTGTATATAAATTTCGTGTAATACAACTTGCAGCGTTTCCAAAACAATGGAGACAGTGCTAGTGGATCCGTGATGGTTAGAGAGTAGCGTCTCGGCGGCGGGTGTCGTTATCTGCCAGTTGGCACTGTGCTGGCCACATGCCACCAAATACATTCCCTACAAATAGACAGAGGTGAGCCGTTACTATATGCTATTTGATATTTAATCAAGCAGAGTAATCAGCTAAACTTACATACAAGGTTAAGTTAAATTAAACATTAATTTAAATTTAATAAAATCAAACAAAGGAAATTAAAAAGCATGTATTCGCGTTCTAAAATCAAATCAAATTCAATGGAGTTCCACAGGGATGTATTTTGTTACCTCTATTGTTCAACATGTACTCACAAAACTTCTTTGATGAAGCACTGTAAGTTTAAGTTAAAAAGCGTTTGTTCGTTCACTCCATTCACTCCGTTCTCTTCAAATATTTAGTAAACAAACGCAAAAGGTGTACACTACGTAAACAAAGTGAGTTATCGAACGCAACTTCAGTGTCCATCGCAGAATTTTGAACATTGTTAACAGTCATAAAATTGTTGTTGACTGTCAGTTTAATAATATAGTCCACTCGGAATATAAAACACACGAGTTTTCCACCTTAAGAATTTGTAGTTTTCTGAATAGCCCACAGTGTCGGTTGTAGCCTTTTAACTTAGCACTTTGTTACCATTTTTAGAATGATCCTTGATCTTTCAAAGACCTTTGACCTTCAATAGAGTATTTCACGGAGAATGGTGAACATTAACAGACTGATTCGAATTATAGAATCACCATAGTGCACAAAAAATGGTCCTTCGAGCAGTTCTTTCTTACGATTTCGGTTCTCCGGACATAGAGTGAATAGACTGTATTTTTTTCGAGCAGGTGATCATCCAATAGTTAATCCATCGAATTCCATAAATTTAAAAATGTCATAAAAAGCAATAATGGCATAAATGACATAGATCCGGCTCGAAGGACCATAACCTTTCTTCAATTCTTCCATTTAAACACAATTCTTCAGGCACAGAACTGATTTTCATGTAAGGTGACTGACCATTAATAGGTAATTCAAATTTAACCATTACATATATGCCATCGACTGAAATACGAGGGATGTTTCCGAAATTCTGGGAATTGTGCTATAATTAAATTACGCAGAACTTATAGGCAATGTTATTGGTGCCAGACAAGTCTTGACATGTTTATGCAACTATCTAGTGCAATATTGTTCAGTTTGATTTAGGTGATCGACTGATATAGACGCGTTTTCATAGCACTGTTTTTGTAACTATGGAAGACGCAGCAAAAACTCAAAGAGCAATTTTAATTTTTGTGGAAAGAAGGTGTGAAAACATCAGAAATTATTCAGCGTCTGCAAGGAGTATTTGGTGAGTCTGCAAAATCCAAAAGTACTGTTTATCGGTGGATCGATCGTGTTAAAACCGGTAGAACATCACTAGAAGACGATCCACGCAGTGGGCGCCCAAGCACGTCGGTAAATGAAAGAAACATTACTGCCGTCGAAGTCCTACTGAAAGAGGACAGGCGAATGACTATTCGTCAAATTAGTGTGCGCCTAGGGATAGGTACACGACAAGTTCATGACTTCTTGCATGATTGTTTGGGCGTTAGCAAGGTTTCGCTGCGCTGGGTGCCAAGGCTGTTGGGACCAGAACAGAAACTCAATTAAAAGTTCTTTGAGGACGGCTTAAAAAAATTAGTTTATCGTTGGGATAAATGTATTCAGTTAAATGGAGGTTATGTTGAAAAACTACATTGTAATATTGACGAAAATTAACAAAATAATAAAAATTATAGCTACATTCCCAGAACTTTGGAAACATCCCTCGTATATGGATCTTTTTTCTTACAATTACGATTCTCCAGACATAAAGTAAACGAACTGTATTTTTCCCGAGTTGGTGAACATCAAAAGTTGGTCCTTCTGATTCCATTCATTTAAAAACGTCATAGATTGCAATATCGGCACAAAAAGCACAGTTCCGGCTCGAAGGACCATATTTTTTAAGCCAGTTTTTTCATTTAAACACAAATCGTAAAGCATCGAACAATTTTCATGTAAGGTAACTGAACATTAATAGGTAATTCGAATTTTACCATTACATATACACCATCTCGTGAAACATTTGGTCCTTCGAGCCGGATAAACGGTATATGGTAGTAAAAATTTAAAAAAAAGTAAGTAATACGCAATTCCTGAATATTTATTTGATTCAGAAAAACATTACATAAATCTCTTGAGATATTTTAGCTTAAAAAATGTTTAAAAAACAAATCTAAAATTAAATTTGTAGTATTTTTAGTATTGTTTTCGTTTGATTCGTGGAAGTGTAGTAAAATTTAGTCTGATTATAGTACATATTTCCCAAAACATCACGGGTTTAAATCCTACAGTCCTGACCATTGCCAAGACTAAAAATATGTCATTCTTGACGCTTATTTGAAAGTGAAATCGTCACAGTCGTACGTCAGAAATAACTAAATAAACAAATAAATTCTATTAGAATGTTTATAACTGTATTGTTAACCTAAATTTATACAAAATATTGTGGCTAAAAACTTGTTTATCACTTTAAAATGTGTTGTTTTCAATTTAATTTAAGACATTTTTTTTGACACAAAACAAAAATGAAATCCGAATACTGAGCTAAAGCCAAGTGATACATAGAGCTGAAGAGAAGAGAGAAGGAAATATGCATAAAGAAAGCCAAAGGAAGAAAGAGAGAGAGAGAAAGAGAGACAAAGAAATAGGAAGAAAAAGAGTGAGTCAGCAAGAGACTTTACAGTGTTCCAAGTGAGATTGAGAAATAATATGCTCCATCCATCCCCAAATGCGTTTCTTTTAAAATAGAAAAAAAACTGTCTACTAGATATACTAGGGAAGGATTTACTTGACCGACGCCCGCCATAAAAAGGTTCAATCTAGAAGGTCATAAAAATTAAGTGATGCTATTCGTTCGGATGGTGAGAATGAACTATTAGCGTGTTTCACTCGCTCTACTCATAGCTGTAATAGAAGTGCTTCATATACAAAAACAAAAACACGTTTATTTGAATATATTCAAATATAACAAAAGAAGATAAAAATTACGGACGTACGTTGAGTATGAGAAGGTCACAGACGTCATTGAATTTTACTATTAAGTCTCGTGAACTATACTATTCGTTGCTATGGTAACTTGTTTAAAATAAGAAAGTTCTAAAATGTATACCAATCATAAACGAGTACAATTAGTGAAAGGGTACAATAATAATTTTAGTTCAAGGCAAGTTGGCAAGATGTATGACGTAGATAATGTACTGTATACTATAGCATTAGGCTAGTCCTGACATGTTGATGACACGTCAGAAAATTACACTTCTGGTGATTTACACGAGAAAAAAAAACATCACGATATGTCAACCGCAATAAATAAGACCTCGGATAAATGAAACCGTGGATAAATAAAACCGCGGATAATTGATACCGCGGATGAATTAAACCGCGGATAAATTAAACAGCGGATAAATTAAACCGCGGGTAAATGAAATAGCAGATAAATGAAACTGCGGATAAATGAAACCGCGGATAAATAAAACCGCGGATAAATGATACCGCAGATAAATTAAACCGCGGATAAATTAAACCGCGGGTAAATGAAATAGCAGATAAATGAAACTGCGGATAAATGAAACCGCGGATAAATAAAACCGCGGATAAATGATACCGCAGATAAATTAAACTGCGGATAAATTAAACAGCGGATAAATGATACCGCGGATAAATTAAACCGCAGATAAATTAAACAACGGATAAATGAAACCGCGCATAAATGTAACCGCGGATAAATGAAACCACAAATAAATGATACCGCGGATAAATGAAATCGCGAATTAATGAATCCGCGGATAAATAAAATCGTGGATAAATGAAAGCGCGGATAAATGTAACCGCAGGTAAATGAAATAACGAGTAAATAAAACCGCGGATAATTGAAGTTGCGGATAAATTAAACTACAAATAAATAATACCACGGATAAATGAAACCGCGAATTAATGATACCGCGGATAAATTAAACCGCGGATAAATGAAATAACGATTAAATGAAACCACGGATAATTGAAGCCGCGGATAAATGAAACCACAGATAAATGATACCGCGGATAAATGAAACCGAGGATAAATGTAACCGTGTAATATAACCGTAATGTAACAGTGTAATGTAATGTAACCGTAGATGTAACCGTGGATAAATGAAACAGCGGATATATTAAACAACGAATAAATAAAACCGCGGATAAATGAAATCGCGGATAAATGATACCGCGGATAAATAAAACCGCGGATAAATTAAACAGCGGATAAAAGAAATCGCGGATAAACGTAATCGCGGGTAAATGAAATAACGATTAAATGAAACCGCGGATAATTGAAGCCGTGGATAATTTGTATATGATTTGTTTTAATTAAGATTTTGTTTATATTCAATTATTTCTTTTTACTAACGAACAAATCATTTAAAATAAAATTTCGACTATTTTAGGACATATATCAATTTTATTTACCGTTTGTGCTGCCTGATAAAACAGAAGACATTCTGGATGCTCCAGAGGTATCCTGTGAGGAAAATTGCTGGTCCTGGGCCATTGCTCAAAGCCAATAGCCAGTAGAAGATGTACTTCCACATCACTGCCTGCCAGAGAAGGAGACAGGAACCCAATACGGAGCCTAACCCCGCCAGGCTCGTCTACGATAGCTAGGCGGAAATCTCTAGGCTCTGGATATCTCTCCACATTCACTGCTAAAAAATAAATAAAAGTTTTCATTCTTTTTCTATTATTTCACGGAAAATATATTCTAGGATTATAGTTGATAGATAATGGGATTCGGACCAGTCAGAAAATAAAACAAATTTATTAACTTCGCTAACGTTTCGATTTTAATTTAAATCTTCATCAGAGCTTAGTTAATAGTCAACTAAGCTCTGATGAAGATTTAAATTAAAATCGAAACGTTAGCGAAGTTAATTTGTTTTATTTTCTGATTGGTCCGAATCCCATTATCTATCAACTATAATTACTAACTTACGGATGTAACTCATCTAATCTATATTCTAGGATGTTTTAACAACCATATTCATGTTTTTGTTTTATTTTCTTTAATAGTCTCTACAGGGCCGCCCCTATCATTTGCGTAACCTACCTGTTCCATAATATATTTGTTCCTCAGCTGGCAATTTCAAAATTTCTTGTAGAGTATAACCATCTACTACTTTGCCAGGAGATCCACAGAGGACACTGTCATCCACATCTAAGGGTGAATTAGGCCAATTAGTAGCTGCAGCAGTAGCCAAAAGTTCAACAAACTTTTCCTGAACTTTGTCCCTAGATAAAAAAGTTTATAATGCAAAATGCAAATAAATTTATGCACTAAGAATTATCTTTAATATGCGTTCTTATTTTTATCAATGTTTAGTTTCTTAGAAATGATAAATAATCAGCACTATTCAAACTTTTTTTAGGTGGTTACTAAATTTAGTTGCTCTGGAACAATGCGAAAGCCCTTGCATTTGATACTTTAGAACGCCTTAAAACCCATTTAGACATCCAAATTAAATAGTCTAATCAGATTTGTTTATTAATTTATTTTTAACCGTGATAGTGTTATTTATAACAAATTACTGCGCAATTTTAAGGTACTCGGTTTTAATATTTTTAAGGATCGGTCTTTCCACCTTCAGGTAAACCTCTAGATCAGTGGTTCTTAACCTTTTTATACTCGGGACCCCCAAGAAAATTTTTGAAATAATATTTTAAATGTTCTTGTCAAACAAACAAATAATTGATTGTTTAATAATTAATTTTAAAAGCAAAAACTAGTGAAAATTATTTTTTTTTCTTTTAATTTCGGGACTCCCTGTTAAGAACCGCTGCTCTAGATAACCACAGATGGTTATCTGACAGATAAGGTTTTCTGGAACTTCATCTGCTGAATAAATGTCAATACCAATCAGTGAATTCAATACGTCAGTCTCATTATCCGCTAGATAACTATCCGGTAGATAAATTTGTATTGAAAGACGGAATGACATTTATTCAGCATAGAAAGTATCACATAACCTTATCTGTCAGAGAGTTTCCTAGAGGTTTACCTGAAGGTGAAAAGACTGGACTTAAGTTAAATATTACACAGGGTGTAACAAAATAGAGGGAATACGGTTTTTCTGGAAAAGGCGACGTGTGAGCCAGTTGGGAAAAAAATTTTGATAACTAATATTTATAAGGTATCGAATGGTAGTAATGAAATCTTCAGGATCAAACCGCCAGTACAGGATATCAAGGACAACATATGTCATGTTGGATATCTATGGATAAAGCTTTTGAAAAAAAAAAATAATTTTTACTTAAACATTTTTTTAATATCTTTTATGGTTTACGAAAAATTATATTCACTATAACGACTTGAAAGTAAAGTATTTTTATTTACAAATGTTTAAAGTGTCTTACATTTTGATTTAATCACTTCCGCATCCTTAATCTTGGGCTGTCTGTAGCTCGGAGTATAATAAAGATAAAAATATTTCACTTTCAAGTCGTATATACCTAAAAGTGCTTTTTTTGTTACCATCTTAATTTATATCAGGTTGTCAAGGATGAAATTTGTAGTTAATAATATTGCCAACTTTAACAGCTTATTATTTGACATTGGCTTAATATTTTACCGATCTGTTTTTTTTTTTGTTGGAAAGTTATACAACTCGCCTGTTTAAAGAAATCATTGTATGCTCTAAAAAATATCAAAAACTTTTTTTAAAATAAATTTTGTTGAAAATGGAACAGTCAGAAATTCGCACTAATATGAAGTATGAGTTCTTACGTGGAACTACGGCATCGCAAACCGCGCGAAACATTAATAGTGTATTTGGCTCTAGTGTTACTACGCAGCAGACAATATCAAATTGGTTTGTCAAATTTCGTACAAGTAACTTAAAAACCAAATAAAAAAAAATCTGGCTCATCGATCACAGCAAAAATATACTGCAACCAACTGGACGAAATGATGCAAAAAATTAAAGAAAAACAGCCTAGATAGGTCAACAGATCGACTCCTATCTTATTGCATGATAACGCTAGACCACACACTGCACAAATGTGGCAAAACTACACGAATTGGAGTTGGAACTTCTTCATCATCCTCCATACTCACCAGACCTAGCCCCCACTGCCACTTTTTCCGCAATTTGGACAACTTTTTAATAGGAAAACAGTTTAATTCCGACAATGCTGTAAAATTGGCCCTCCAGGAATTCATTGACTCTCGTCCCTCAGGGTTTTATACCACCGGCCTGTACAACCTGCCACTTAAATGGCAAAAGTGTATAGACAATATGGGTGCATACGGATGAATAAAATCATGCCTTATATTATAAGTTATCAACCAACTTTACCTTTTTTACTACAAATTTCATCTTTGACGACCTAATAATTAATTTACACTAATTTAACTGGTAAATTCGACATATCTAAAAGGTGTTGGATGTTTAAATATTTTAAAAATAATAAAAAATAAATTTGCCTTAATTTTGTCTAAAGCGTGTTCTACATTATACTTTATTCATCAATTTTCTAAACTTTTTTCTTTGAACTAGAAGTTGTCAAAGTTTTAATACAATTTATTTTTCAATTTTTTGGTAGAGTATGAAATTCTTACACGTGTTTCAGTTCATTTAAAGTACCAACATAAAAATATAATTCATATCTTGTCCAATGTTTATAACCTAGCTATTAGATTTGTAAAATTACTAATTTACGTACAAAACACAATTTATATATTCGCTTATTCAAACCAATGATCAACAAAACACTATTAAACATGTGGTAATACAAAATATTTACAAGCGTAATTTTAATGTTGGTACTATTGTTAAAACTGTCTACTGCGCATGCACCGAGTTCCAAGTTGGATGTGTTTTCAAGAATAGTTGGATCAAATCTAGTTTTGAATAAAGTTGACCTTGACTACATACCGTGTTCTACACTGTACAATTTCACTGATTTATTTCTAGTACAAGTTCTAGTCAAAGAAATAAGTATGAAAATTTGATGAGAATTGTATAATGTAGAACACGCTTAAAGGCACCTTTTAAAGGATTATCAGATCAATTCTGTAAAAAGTTACTGTGTAGTAACGTTACTACAAGATAAAATATTATAAAAGTATAATGACTTTCATTCATGATAGTATTTGACCTTGCTCATAGTGACAAATTTACTTACTATGAACATAGTAACTGAGTTACAGAATTGGTGTGATTGTGAGCAAACGCAATGTTCCTTAAAAAAATTCTTACCGTCTTAAATATCCAGAATTATTAACGAACTCTCCCCATTTTTTGGCAGTTGTATCTCTCAAAAAAACTCTGGCACATCCAGGTGTTTCACTGTCATTTTCTGATTCAAAAATTTCAATTCTTGGTTTTTGATCTGTGTCGTATAATATTGGACTGGATAACGCATCGAGACGTATTAAGTATTCCAAAATCCTTTTTTTACATAAATTATTATTTTGTATAGAAATTAAAAATTTTGTTGAAAACCTTGAATCCAATTTTCCAATTGCACACAAAAGTCTTTGAGTTAATCTTTCAGCGATTAATATAGATTGATTTCCTAAAATATCCATATTATTTTTTTCAACTCTTTTTCCTAGAAGAAAATTTAATTTTTTTATTTGTTCAGCTGAAAATTTTAGTTTTTGTCTATCCATTTTTTGTCTATGGGTGTTATCCAGTTTATTTGATGTCATTGGTGACCGCTGACCTTTTTTATATAACGCAAATTAATCAGGTCATCTGAAAATTAAAACCATCCATGTGACATTGAAACTCAAAGAACTTAAAACGGGTCATAAAACATTAGATATAAATATCTACGAATTTTAAAAGCAACGTTGAATTTTTAAATATATAAATGGATATAGCTAATTTTATAATAGTACTGTCGGGCTATGGGGAAGGGTTTAAAAAGTTAACTTTCAAAACGTGATTTTTTACAGTAAATACCCTTCATAGATAATGTTTTAATAGATATAATAGTACCTAATTCATAGTGTTAATGTTAACGCGTAAGAATGTTTGTTCTACACCAATCCGTATTCATAGCTCCAATTTAGTGCATAAGCGTAAGAAACCATTTAACGCATAATGTTAAAAGTTTATATACTTCAAACTTCTAACATTAACATTAAAACACTGACAACTGTCAAAATGAAGGAATATATTGTACTTAAAATTCGAATAAGACTTGTGGTTGCAGCTTGTGATATAATTATTAGTAAAAATGTTGAAACTAATATTGAAAAATAGATCTGAAGTAATAAATTTCAATATTGTCAACTGACAATAACTGAAACGCCTCTAGTGAGATTTTGAGAAACTGACAGGTGGAGGATAGTCGAGTTTGTTTCCTGTTGTTTTCATATCGAGTTTTTAAAAAATGTCATTAAAATTGCAAGAAAAAATTAAATGCAACTTGAATTGTTGTGTTTATCTTTGCAATGCAAAAGTAGGTCGTGATAGATACCTAAGTTTTCATCGTGTTCCGAAACGTGGAAAAAAAACCTTATTGCCTTCAGTTATAACCCTAAAGGTTACTTGGGCATTGAGAAAACGGAAAATTTCATTTAACGCAACCCTCATATTGAATAATAAATTAATTTCAATAAATATCACATGAAGATACCATTGAACCTGTCAAAAATATCCTATCTGCGTCAGCCATGATGTACAATGCAGTGGCGCCTCTATCGGTAGTGTCAGTTGACAATAGACGAATATATTATATAGGAAATTCTAAAAAGACTTGTGGCTGCAGTTTATGATGTACTAATTAGTAAAAGTGTTGAAACTAATAAAAAATTGATGTGAAGTGTGAATTTTCAAATATTTCAGTGTCTCTCAGGTATCTAGTACCCAAGTTAAAGCAACATGTGTGGAACATTTTTTATTTTTGCGGTATTCCAGTCAAAGTGAACAATATTTTGAAAATAATTTATCGTTTGTTATCCTATGTACTAAGAGCTTTTATTTAAAATACTACATGAACTTTTAAAATAAAATATGTATTTTTTCAATTTGAGACAAAGGATGCTTTAAATCAGTGGTTCCCAACCGGAGGTGCCGGCACCCCAGAGGTGCGGGAAAGCATTTTGAGGGGTGCGAGACGATTTATAGAAATTTATAAAATTTATATAAAAAATCTAGTTTATTTAGAATCATTATATATTTTTTCTTGTAATAAATAATAATAAAAAATTATTTTTCAATAAGTATATTTTCATTCTAATTTTATCATTGTTAAGAACTGCTGAAGGCTACATCAATTAATTTGATCAATTTTAAAGAAATATTCATGCGATTTCCTTTTTTCTTTTTTTTTGCTCTTCACTTTTTATTTTGATCAATTTGACATATTTTTTGGGGGTGCTGGAGCTTATTTTCACATTCAAAGGGGTGCTCAACACAAAAAAGGTTGGGAACCACTGCTTTAAATGGATGAAACAAGGATAACATCTGATTTGAATGAATGTTTATTAAGAAAAATAAGTTAACACTATTTTATTTATTCTTCTTTTATAATATTATTATTTATTTACTATTTTTTAATGTTAAATACAACCTGTCAAGGTCAACCTGAGGATCAAAGTCCAAAAAGAAAAAATCTATAGCAGTTTGTACCTACAAATATTTAGGAAACAAAAATCTGATGCAACAATAAGTCAAAAACAGAATTGAAGTTTACGTTTACTATATTTTTTACACAAATTACAGACAACAATAGCAGTTATCTGTTTCCGGTCGCATAATTATGTTCAAATTACTGTTTTCACCTAAACGGGACAAACATATATATATATGTCGTCGACGATATATTTTCTAGATTCTGCGCTTTCATTAAATTATTATTAGTACTTTAAAATGTCCCCTCTAAATACTCCCTCTAAATATAATATAGTATACATTTTGATTCTTTTCTTGTCCGAAAATATGATATACATATACAATTTTAATTAATTAGAATGATTTTATTTATGAAATAGTTACAAATATCTAGGAAAACAAAGAATAATACATAAAGTTTTAATTTAACAAGGACGTGGCTGTCACCACAGCTTGTATGGGACATGATAATGTTGTTTGTAATCGTCCCTAATACCCTTTTCACACTAGATCTTTAAGATCGGATGTTTAAGTGAATGTATCTTTAAACGCTAATGTGAAACCGTATGGCCTCGTCTAAACACGACCGATGTTTAAGACAGAGATCTGCGTCTTAAACTTCGTACGCATCGCCAACTTAATTTCTATTATAAAAAAATACTCCTTGAATTTGTGCTGTCAACATTTTATATTATCATAAACAAGAATACTGTATTATATCGACGTTATAAGAAGTTTATACTTATTGTTATAATAAAATTATTTATTTTAATAATGTGTTTAATAAAATACAGAGCTACAATAATTGAGATAAAATGTATGGACTTACATGTTAATACAGGTGTAATATATTCTTTATTGTAGTGCCTTTATTGTAGAATGAAATGAAATATCCTTAATTGTTTATAATAATTCAAAATGTGCGTCTGCGCAGACAGTTCAAAACTGGTAATTCCATGACGGTAACTTAAGGACAAAATTACTGTAGCTGATGACAGCACCAGAGATTTAAACATCAAGTGTGAAAGCATACCGATCTTAAACATCGGTGAACTTTAAGTTCACTCGTCTTAAAGATCTAGTGTGAAAAGGGTATTACGATGAAGTTTTGCCTTATTAATGTGCGGAATCTAATAAGAATTTCCTTTTTTTTGCTAACATGGTTGCTTCTAGACAAGTTTGCAATGTTATAAAAACATTATCAAGGGTTTGTATGTTTAATGCACTAAATGCATTTTGTACACATTTAATCAGTTCGTCGAATGTATTCGGTGAAGCTGTATGTTGTAAGAATTATATAGAACTAGCTGGTACCCGTGCTTCGCTACGGTATACTGACGGACGCATTAGTGTAAAATCCTCAGTTTGTTTTTAAATATGTGTATGGGTAACCTTTGTAAGCAAAAATCTAGTCGATATCTCATGTGTCCTAAGAGATATTGAAGAAACCATGAAAAACATTATACTTTTTTTCAACATATAGGGGTCGAACTTGAAAAAATCCTTTTTAGCGGGTGGTTACGTCATACTGAGTAAAAAGAACTGTGTAAAACTTTTTAAACATTTTAAAAACATTTTTACATATATGTTAAAAAGGAATATTATAATTCAACAAACGAAGGAAATGCGAAGAGTTCTATAATTCACCCTGAATGCAGATGAACCCTTTTAGGGGTTGATTAGGGTAAAATATTCAATTCATTAAAATCTGAACTATTTGGAAGTTGTGATTTAAGTCGATTTGGAACTTCTTCCTTGCAATTCAACACAATTTTGATCAAAATTCGCCATTTTGTTAGAACAGCAGGTGTCACTTTAATTTGTCTAAAACATGCTTTTTTAGGGTTTTGTAGGTATGACCAAAAAACCCTTATACCGTCATTTTGTCGTCTGTCTGTCTGTCTGTCTGTCTGTTCGGTTAAAATTGTAGCCAAACGGCTAAACCTAGAGAATTGAAATTTGGCATGCTTATACAACTCTTTGACCCGCACATAGGAAAAATACTAAAACATCTAAAAAACATACCCCCCTAAAAATATAAACAAATATGTGCTCATCGAAAACAAAAATATTTTTTTTTAATTCTGAGTAGGGTATCAAATGAAAGCCCTTAGTACGTGGATTAACGATCAAATTTTTATTTTTGCAAAATAAATTATTTTGATGCGATTTTTGCCAAAATTGTGCAAAAAAATTTTTGTCCCACACCCTGTAGCCCAGATGGTTTAAACTAAAAATCTAAAAAAATTCCAAGTAATGTATATTGGTGTGAACCGAAATAGTACAACAGGAATTTTTGATCAGATTATGTTTTCGGAAAATAACGCATTTTTTGTGGTTTTTGGTTCACAAAGTACAAAAGTTATACCAATGTAAGACACTCATATACAAAGCGTCCGATGGCGCAACGGGTTAGAGCGCTGGTGTCGGAAGCTAAAATTCTCTGGAAAACGAAGGGTTCGAGTTCGAGTACGGACCGGAGTAGATTTATTTTTTCTGTTTTTTTTTTTTGCATTTTTATTATGTTGAAATTATTTTGTCAAAATTCTAGTTATATTTTGACAAATGTTGTATTTAATTTTTAAGAGCGTAAATTTAATAACCAGTCTTATTATATGATTAACAGACGATAAATTATTTTAAAAATATCGTTCATTTTGCCGTGATTACTATAAAGTAAAATTTGTCCTACACACTCAGCATACCGCCTTCACTTATTATATACCTGCGAAACCCTGAAATGTGTGAATATTCACACTTCACATCAATTTTTTCTGAACTGATTTGCCCAGCATACCACGGAGTTATGTCAGTAATGATTAATTATTATTTAAAAAATATATTTTACATACCTTTTTTTGTTATTTTTGGCGCGTAATATCATGAAACACACCTCTTTCTTTCCACTTTTCACTGAAGTACACTTGAAAGTTCCGTGTCTTATAGAAGAAGGGAGTAGGGAGTGAGAAAAAGTAATTATTGAAATGGTTGATTCGCGTTTTGTTAGTAGGTACCAAGCACCCGAGATGATGGTGGGTGACCCTCTGTTGATGTAATGTATGCTATACATGCCATACAATAGGACATACACTACTTCCGGTTTCCTATTCACTATTGTGCATGCCTTTATTGTTTTATTAAAATCTACGCTTTTAATTTCATCATTCAATTATTGAAAAAAATTTCCATAAAAAAAAAATATAGAATTGATAGACAACTGACTGATTCTACTGATTAATGGTATACTAAAAAATTGATGTGAAGTGTGAATTTTCACACATTTCAGGGTTTTGCAGGTATTTAGTAAGTGAATGATGATTATTTTGGATGCGAAAACAAATTTTATATTAAAATATTTTTTTTATTAATTTTAATTCGAACGCCTAATACCATTATTTAGGTTTCTAAATATGTGCAGTATTTTTTTTTATATAGCAAGGTTCATTAAGAATTTCAAAATTGCGCCTATGGCTTCCATTGGTTGTTATAAGTTCCGCCCCTCTGATTTCGTGTACATTGAAACAGAATTAAATTATAATTTAAACAATTTCCACTGACTATTAAATTTACGCTTTTAAAAATTAAATGCAACATTTGCCAAAATATAATTAGAATTTTGAAAAAATAATTTAAACAATATAGAAATTAAAATATATATATATATATATATATATATATATATATAGAGTCTCTTCGCCAAGGCTACAAAGCTATAACTTGTGTACATTATTAGCCAAAAATCACAAAAAATGCGTTTTTTTTCAAAAACCTAATCTGATCAAAAATTCCTGTTGAACTATTCCGGTTCACACCAATGTACATTACTTAGAATTTTTTCATATTTTTAGTTTAAACCATCTGGGCTACAGGGTGTGGGACAAAAAAATTTTTGCACAATTTTGGCAAAAATCGCTTCAAAATAATTTATTTTGCAAAAATAAAAATTTGATCGTTAATCCACGTACTAAGGGCTTTCATTTGATACCCTACTCAGAATTAAAAAAAAATATTTTTGTTTTCGATGAGCACATATTTGTTTATATTTTTAGGGGGGTATGTTTTTTAGATGTTTTAGTATTTTTCCTATGTGCGGGTCAAAGAGTTGTATAAGCATGCCAAATTTCAACTCTCTAGGTTTAGCCATTTGGCTACAATTTTTACCGAACAGACAGACAGACAGACAGACAGACAGACAGACAGACAGACAGACAGACAGACAGACAGACAGACAGACAGACAGACAGACAGACAGACAGACAGACGACAAAATGACGGTATAAGGGTTTTTTGGTCATACCTACAAAACCCTAAAAACTAGAAAGATTTTAACAGAATATGGTAAAGAATTAAAAGAGGCCTAAAGTCAAAACATCTGACATTTTCCCAGATGAGAAAAATAATTTGATAACCAAAAAAGTAGATAAACTAAAAGAAAAGAACGTAATAGATCTCGCCAGAGCCGCAGTAAGGGGGGGGGGAGGGGGCGACGGCCCTGGGCGCACTAAGGAAAGGAGCGCTTACGAGCTTGACTAAGAGGCGCCATTACGAAGGTGAGGACCTTTTTTTTTTGCTCATCACTTGGATTTTGGGAGGTGAGGACCTTTTTTTTTGCTCATCACTTGGATTTTGGGAGGTGAGAACCTTTTTTGGTTTGCTTATCACTTATTTATATACATTTTTGTTTACAAGGGCGCCAAAACACGGCTTTGCCCCTAGCGCAAGTTTTCCTTACTGCGGCTCTGCTCCTAAGAAACATAGTTAATATTGTAATGAATGAATAAGGTAGGAAAATACAAATATTACATAATAAATATAAATAAATAAACAAATTAAATTACAAACACGTGACTTCGACATTCGTGTAAATAAGTGACATTGCAATTTTGACCTATAGATTTATAAATAAATAAATAAAAAAAATAAAAAAAATAGAAAAACTTGATAACAATATCTGTATTATAAAACATTAAATTTATTAGTTTTAGGAAATTTATAATGACTTAGATTTGTAATATGTTATCGATTCCATAATATCACATATCTTATTATTGCTAATTGCCTGTTGTTAACGAACGAGTTAATTGTTTTAACTTTAGTCAAAACAACATACAAAAACATATCATTCTAACTTGTGTTAGGGATAACTCGAGTTAAAAGATTTAACTCGTTATTTAGCAGCCAGCCAGTAGAGAGTTACAATTTCTTTTTACTAGATTAACTTTCGTCTATTTTAAGAAAGCTTTTTAATTATATAACATATTTAATAATTAGACAGATTTTACTCATGCTATTCAGTGATGGGCGCGTAGAATACATGATGTAGACTAATGTAGATTTTACGCGTAAACATGTCAAGTAGAATATGCTTTTGTTTACGTGTCGAATGTAGAATGTAAACTGTACATGCGCAGTACGTTAAAATGTAATATTTGAAATAATAGAATGGTAATAGTTTAAATAGTTTACTTTAATGTTTATGTTTATTTAAATTTTAATTCAAATTTAGTTTAAATTATAAAATGTAATTCTAATTACATATATTGTTTCCAAAAATGTTATCTCACAAATCGTATGTTGTTATGGACAATATAAATTACTTGGTTTCTGTCTGTATGAACTACTAAAGTAAAATTAACATTAAAAGTTACTAGTTGTTTTAATCAGGAAGCTGTCAAAAATATTAAATTTGAGTTCTTTACTGGCTCTTCTGCTTAAAACTGGCGGTATTTTATTTTTTTACACGTTACATAACCTCATTTTTCTTTATTCTACGCTAGATTCTACGTGTCTACACAGTCTACACTTCTCTACACTGCGCTAGGGGCAGAGCCGTGTTTTGGCGCCCTTGGCAAATAAAAGGTTCAAAATTCAAGTGTTGAGCAAAAAAAAAGGTCCTCACCTCTCAAAATCTAAATGATGAGCAAAAAAAAGGTCCTCACCTCTCAAAATCCAAATGATGAGCAAAAAAAAGGTCCTCACCTCTCAAAATCCAAATGGCGAGCAAAAAAAAAGGTCCTCGGTCCTCGCTTTCGCAATGGCGCCCCTTAGTCAAGCCCTTCAGCGCCCTTCTCCTTAGTGCGTCCAAGGCCGTCGCCCCTCCGCCCACACAAAATTATTTATTAATGTTTGATACCTTAAAAACAAAAAATTAAAGTAATACAAACATTAGGTGAACTTACACACTTACGAGGGTCGATTTGCCGTCAAAAAACGAATAACACCACGAACTTCGCAATCGGCGGTAGGAGCAAGTGGAGTCTCCATAGTGGTTGGA
This sequence comes from Liopterus haemorrhoidalis, assembly GCA_963971575.1. NCBI lineage: Eukaryota > Metazoa > Arthropoda > Insecta > Coleoptera > Dytiscidae > Liopterus > Liopterus haemorrhoidalis. The sequence continues at coordinate 44,880,791 of OZ020619.1, forward strand.
GCCTGACTGCCGGATCGATCGACGCATGCGCATAGAAATTTTACAATGCTGCCACTACACCCAGACGCTAATTCCCTGAGACTCCCAGACTTTTCCCGCCAACCACACGGATTAAAAAAAATAGTTTAACTTACCTTTGAGACAAACCTCGTACTTACTGAACACTACACGCTACACTCTATACACATGAACTCGGTTCTCAGCTGTTAATTTTTTTTTACTATAATTTTTATTTCAAAAAAAGCACACACTACGTTAATCATAAATATAAAAAATCCATAACATTATTAGCCATAATTTAACCATGAATTAAAAAAATAATTAATTTCGTCAAAAACACAAAAACTGAAATACTTTCTAAAAACGAAATCTTATCAAAAATTCCTCTTGTACATTTCCGGTTTAGATCAATATACATTACTAAGATTTTTTTCAGATTTTTAGTGCAACCTCTTTGCGTTAAAGGGTGTGGGACAGTATTTTTTTTAGTTAGTTTGCAGAAAACATCGTATTAAAATAAAAAAATTCTAACAAACTACTTTCCGTTTAACCTACGCCTTAAGAGCTTCTTTTGATGCCACACAACAACTTTTAAAAAAATATATTTTTTTCAACGGTACAAAACATTTTACATTTTTAGTCAAACTAATCTGATCAAAAATTCCTGTTGAACTATTCCGGTTCCCATCAATGTTCAATGCTGAGATTTTTTTAGATTATTAGATCAACCCCTAGGGAAATAGGGTGGGGGACAAGTTTATTGACATATTTTTAGAGGAAAACCCTTACAAAAATTGTTTCTCCAATAATAAAAATTCGAAAGTTTATTGACGCATTAAGTTTCGTTTGATACTCCACCCAAATTTTGATTGGGGTAAAGAAACGGATAATGAGACTGACGTATTGAATTCACTGATTGGTATTGACATTTATTCAGCAGATAAAGTTCCAGATAACTTTATCTGTCAGCTGTCAGATAGTTATCTAGAGGTGTACCTCAAGGTGGAAAAACCGGGCCTATATACTGCAGTACAGTTTGAACTTATTAGGCATATTTTAGTGTTGAATTTATAGTGTTCAATTTTGCGTAACTCCAAAATGGTTGGAGATAGCCACTTGCGGTTTGAATTTTTAGATTTTTTATTGCTTATATACAATACAAAAAAATAAGGCCACCCCCATTAGAGCCCTATTTGACTGCCTACTATTTGAAACCTGTTTACCTGAAGGTGGAAAGACCGGACCATAATGATTTTATTTACCTCGCCCACTCTTACTATGTTGTTATTTTTGACATTTAGAAAGGAACTTTAGTTTAATTTGGGTTTTGGATTCCAAAAATGAAATCTGTAACTGTCAATCTGTTATAGTTTTTGGGATATGGACAAAAAAAATAATTATATTTACATGTTTCAAAATAAACATAAAAAAAGAATTTTCCTGACACTAAAAATATGTGAAACTTAATAGTTTTTTATCTAAATACAGATCTTATGGTGTTTACATTTTACTAAATTGGCAAAAAAATAAATCAGCCAAGCAGGCGAGACACCAAGTTATATTTTTAGAAATATATCTTATTGCACGCAACTAGATGCTAAAATAGAGTCACGTGCCAAATTGGCTAAATGCCAGTTTAACAAAACTCTTGATTCATAAAATACATTGTAGCCTTATTTTTAAAAGGGTTTTGTAATCGAAAATTGCAAAACAATGTTGAAAAACACGCAATTAAAAAAATATCTTTTTTTAGCTACAAAAACACCTTCTTTCTGTTTATTTCAACTTTTGTTTCAAGTATCTTATGCCATGTCTACACTGAGGAAACATAGTCACACGATAGTGTCGAGCGACTAACACTTTAATAGTCTCAAGTATTTAAATCTTTAAAGGGAAGTGTGTTTATTACAAAGCGCCCCGTAAGATGTCCTCTTTGTATACAAACAATGATAAATCCAAAAATTCAACCGTCTCTACTCGTTGTTTTCAGTATCTAATGCATTTGTTATCTGATTATAGTACATATTACTGAGATTTCTTTAATTAAAATTTATCAAAAATCTCAAATCAGTATCATTGGTATTTCTGATAAATTTGTTTACTAACATACACAAGCAACATATATATTGCGAAATCCAAAATTACACAAAAAAAGCGATTTTTGATCGTTCACGTCAAGTCTAAAGTCTTTGGTTATAGTCAAGTTTATGGCAGGGGCACCGAAAGTGGACCCAGGACTAGTGTTTCTGATTTCTCGACATTTTTCATTTCTCGAGAAATGAAAAATTAGACTTATTTTCTCGAGAAATCTCGAGAAAAATAATTATTAGAATACCTTTATTTAATGTTGAAAATATTGTAGAGGATAAAAACATGTTAAAATTATAGTGAACTTTAGTACTAAAGTATTCATAAGAACATAATGTAATAACATTAGAACAAATGGATAACGGGGATTTAAAAATGATTACGAAAACGGCACGTAATTGCATATTAATTGAAAATACATATGTATAGAGAAATTTTCAAAAAATTAAGGAATTAATAGTAATAATTATTTTATTTAAATTGTAGGTAATCTTTTGCATAGCTGTTTTAAACTGAACAAAAAAATAAATGTAATTGATTAAAATAAATAATACACTAAATTAAAATAAAATATTGTAACAATAAATGTTAATTAGCTAAATATTATAAATCGCTTTTTATCTGTTGCGTTGCGTTGCGGGAGACAGAAGACAAATTTTATCAAAATTAAATTTTTTTAAAATAGTTTTTAAAAGCACAATGCGTTTAACGTGGCGTCAAGAGAAATGCAAAAAAAATCTCGAGAAATGAAAAATGGGAATTATAACTTTTTCTTGAGAAATTCTCGAGAAGAATCACTACCCAGGACCCGCTTAGGCCCTGGTCCTGAGGTACTAAAGGCCCCCAGGACATATTATAAAACAAGCCCCAAACAAAAAAATTTTTTGTGAAATTTTGAATTTTTCCATTTTTTTTGAACTTTTAAAAATTCCTAACTTAAAAACAATAAAATATAGGGACCTGCAGTTTGAATTTTTGAAATCTACAGACTTTTCTCTACCTAGATAAAAAATAGGACCCTCCTCAGTTAACGCCTTTTTGATCTGTGTAGTTTTGAAAATTTGTAAATATTTCATTTTCGAAAGACCGTATCTCAAAATCTACATAAGATAAGGACTTGCGGTTGGAATTTTTGAATTCCTGAGGTCCTAAAGGGTCTTAGGACTCATTTTGAAAACATTCTCCAAAAAAAAATTTTTTTGCGAAATTTTTAATTTCTCATTTTTTTTTTTTTTATTTTAAAAAATTATAAGTTTTGAACAATAAAATATATAGAACTGCGGTTAGAATTTTTGAAATCTTCGTATACTGTTTAGTCTAGAAAAAAATTGGGGCTTTAATAACCCAATTTTTACAATAAATACGTATCGTCAAATAAAACCTTTGAAAATGGCCAAAAATCGAAAAAAACGTAAGGGGTACCCCTTACGATTTTTTCAGTTTTTGACCATTTTCAAGGGTTTAGTTTAACCATTCCTATAAATTCAAAAAATTGGTTGTTTAAAGCCTTATTTTTTTTACAAACTAATCAAGGCATAAGGGTTTCAAAAATTTAAACCGCAGGTCTCTATCTTTTACCGTTTTCAAGAAAGAATTTTTTGAAATTTTGAAAAAAAAATAAAAAAATCAAAATTTTTCAAAAAAAAATGTTTTTTTCTAAATGTGTCCTAAGGCCATTTAGGACATCTGGATTATAAAAATTCCAACCGCAGGTCTTTATATATTATAGTTTTTAAGATACAGTCACGCGAATATCAAAATTTTTGTAAAATTCGCTTATTTTAAAACGATTTAAATCAAAAATGGGCACGGCTCGAAAGGCCCCAATTTTTTTATTTGATGAAATACAATAATATAATCATTTTTACAATTCCGTAAATCCCTCATATTTAGTTTTAAATAAAATCGACCCTTAATGTCGAAACCGAATCCTTTCTAAAACTAGTTATAGCTTGTTTCTTTGGTTTAAGTGGAACTAGATTTTGAATTCTAGTAACTTACCAATTAAGTGAGGCTTTTGATCATTTTGTTTAGCAAAAGCCCACTTCAAACCTTAAAAAGACAGTTCATGACAACTTAGTAAAATGAAAATTTCAGTTAGTTCTGCTTAAACGTTTTGAATAGCCTGTTTTTGCATTAATAGGGTACAGAAGCCTATTAATCGAATAATTATAATATAATTACACCGCAATTTTCTGGGAAGGCAATGAGGAAAATTACTAATGCTGTGGTAAACACTATTATACAAAGAAATTTTAAATTCTGATATTAACATCAATATTTCAGTAACGTAAAATTTGCAGGATGATATAAGTCTCTACCTTTACTGTACACATGTCTGTGCGGTTAAAAATCAACCTAATTCACAAGTGAGAGATTCTATAATAGAGATATGTCCGTATATAAATCATTTTGTTGACTGAAAGATTAGTAATAACTGACGTAAATAATTGGTACTATGAGCTCATGAACAATACAATAAAATATGAGTAATTGTAGTTATACGCTTATTTCATACCAAATTGTTGTTTATGTTGTCATAAAATTTATAATGTAACTTTTATTTGACATTCGCTATAAAATTTTACAAAATTTGATTAGAAACTTTGCATTTTTGTGCCAAGAATTTTAATTTTGATTACTTACATTTGGCAAAAATATAACATGAAATTGTGACCTAAGGGGTTTTTATATATTTTCCTTTGATAGTTGAGCTAAAGATTATTAAAAATATGTGTAAACATATTATACCCAATTCTTAATATTGACAGAAACTGATTTAAATATTTTCTTTTTATCAAAGCAGAACCCGTGAAATCGACATTTAATTATTTTAATTTATTTAAAACGGAAAGACGAGTTTCTATTGTACTGTAACTAACTGTATTCTTTGCTGTTTAATTTCTTTTTTTTTTTTAAATGAATCCGGAATTAAAAACATGTTTTTAAAAATTAAAATAAAAACAAAACGATTCTGATCAAGGTTTAAAAGATATGAATGAAGTAATCCCTCTGTACGCAAGTGCGTTTGAAGACATTCAACTAGAATTTAAATTACTAAATAAAAGAATTCTTTATTTCACATTACTCAGAATTGAGATAAAAATGCAGTAAGGTCAAATGAGTATATCTTTTATAAAAATCATTAGCAAAACAAGGCTGCCTTGTTACGTAAAATTAGGTAGAAAATAATCTTTTACAGTGGTAACACAAATGGTCGAGCGCATGTCACACGAAATAGCTCGTAGTATAATTTTGCATGCGGTTATACCAGCTGATGATTCTAGCGCGTGACTAAAAACTGTCTTAGTGACATTAAATAAATTAATAACAATTCCTAATCCATCCAAATTATAAAAATGAGTGTAAAGTGATTAGTTAAACATAATTTTAAATTCTAACCTAAGTTTTAAAGTGAATTATTTGCAATGCACACCCTTTGGTTAACTGGAAGATTATTAACGCGTGCGATATGGAATGGTATATCAAATTTTTCACAAGCAGCTGAAGGAAATGTACAAAGACAAACAGATCCATATATAATATCAGCAGTATGTGGTTTTCCTAAAGAAAGAGTGTTTAAAAGACTAATTAAAGGACAATTTGGTGATGATGCTTGGTTTACAGCGAAAAGTAAATCGGCTGAAGTGCTAGGTGAATTTATATGACTGCGATAGTGTATTTTTTAGTGACAAGTGATATTTTTTAGGTGTTGCCGATGGGGTTGGAGGGTGGAGAGCGTACGGGATTGATCCCGGTGAATTTTCTATGCATTTGATGAGAACGTGTGAAAGATTAGTCAAGTTAGGTAGATATACACCAAATAATCCTTCCGATCTATTAGCGAGGAGTTATTACGAGTTGCTGCATCATAAAAAAGCAATATTAGGTAATATTTATATTTAACCTTGGATAATTATTCCGTTGTGACTAAATTTATTGAATTATAAAGTATTCGGACCGAATCTTAACAACAAAAATGATGACATTTATTTATTATAATAATGACAATCGAACACAACTGTCAATTGTTAATACTCAACGTTGAATATGAATCACCATCCCATAAATAGTTAGACAAGGTAGCTTGTTTCTACACCATGGATATCTTTTAATAATTAATTTTCAACCTAACCTTTACGTTTGAATATTGTCATAATGTTATCTAAGCTGTCATTTGCCTGATTGCAGGAAAATTAACGAAAATATCAGTGACAGTCTGTCAAAAACAGCTGTCATATAACAAGTATTTAATGTTTAATTTAGTTATATAAATCTAATATATACTGTAAAGTATAATTTATATCAATTAAGATAAAAAATAATGTAAAAGAACATCAATAACGTAATAGTTATCAAATTAGTATCTCTACCCAATCATATATTATTATATTAACCTTCATGACCTGCATTTTTAAAACAAAATCGTAACTTGCAGCTAAATATAACAGCTACAAATATTCTATTCTTACACAAAAATGTTATTTTTGTTTTTCTGAAAGCTGGTTTCAATGAATGCATTAATAGATTTGTCCTTTATCATTTAAAATGATTAGGTATTGCAGATATAATTGATAATATGTGTAAATTAATTTTATAATCATAGATAATTTAGTAAAAAATTACGGATTATTATCTATAATCTGTTAGATAATATGAAAAGATAAATTTTATAAAATTTCTAAATCAATGATTGCAAATTGTGATTTTTGAAGATAATCTTAAATCTACATAGTGTGGTATGCTTAGAGATCAGCTAATCTAGGTTTTAATCTTATTATATTATAAATATCAATCGATTTTTATCCAATTAAGTAGGATTAAAGCGGATTAGGATCGTACTCTAGGTCTGGTTATCAATGATTAAATGAGTTTATTGAAATTTGATTCTTAAATCGTCGTAAAATAAGGTAAAATAAATAACACTTTAGGGACGTTTCGCGTTTTATAGTTAACGCATCTACAGTGATATACAGCAGTGTTTCTCAACAAAAAACGCACCGCGGACCAGTATAATATCATTATTGCTATTTTTATTATTATTATTATTATTATTAAACATTTTTTTTTTTTTTTTTTGTATGTAAACCTACTGTACTTTAATTATATAGTTTTATATTTTATCATCTCTATAGTACATAAGTGTATATTGTAATGACGAAGTGAAACCTTTGGTATACTAAATAAAGTATTATTATTATTATTATTATTAATATATAATTGTCTAACACGGACCACTAATAATAATTGTTGGTTCATTTTTTGGAAGAAAACAAATATATTTTATGTGCTATGAAATACATTAATTTTATTTGTAGAAAATCAGAACGTTTACAGAAAATTAACAAAATATAAATTATTGACATAAAAAATGTGCATGAAAAATAAAAATAGCTGCAAAAAACATATAAATACTTTTGCGGACCACTAAAATTTTTCTGGAGACCACTGGTGTTCCGCGGACCACCTGTTGAGAAACACTGATATACAGCAATCACATATTTGACATTAGGAATCGTTATAATCGACTTCATAAAGACAGCTTTGGATGATATTTGAGAGCCAGAATATTAAAATAGAAAGATAGAGGAAATATCTCATTAAATTTTATTTAAAAACATATAAAAACTTGTAAAATATGGAATTAAAACCTTCCCATTTAATGAGAAATAGCAAAGTTTGCTATTTGTTTATATTTTTTACTTTCTATTTGTTTTTATTATTTTTAAATAAATTTTGACATACCATTTGTTCGATTTTTGTATTTTTCTGGGTTTCAAGTATAATCCAGACCTGTCTTTACAAAGTGATTGCTTTATATTAGTGATTTGATCCGGATATAGATATGGATACCAATTATTTGGATCTTGATCCGCTGATACGGATATTAATCTTGCATTTAAGTAGAAAAACGAATAACCTTGCAGCGATCGTTTGTTCTGTCGCGCGATTCCTACAAACAAAAACATGCTAGCTGACACAATTTTGATGAGTACAAAATCACTCACTTTGATTAAATCTTTCATTAAATTATTTTTAGTCTAATATTTAATTTATATCAAATGAAAGCCCTTGGTACGTGGATTAACGATCAAATTTTTATTTTTGCAAAATAAATTATTTTGAAGCGATTTTTGCCAAAATTGTAAAAAAAAAAATTTTGTCCCACACCCTGTAGCCCAGATGGTTTAAACTAAAAATCTGAAAAAATTCTAAGTAATGTACATTGGTGTGAACCGGAATAGTACAACAGGAATTTTTGATCAGATTATGTTTTTTGAAAAAATAGCATTTTTTGTGTTTTTTTGCTAATAATGTTGAAAACTTATAGTTATATAACACACTAAACTGTAACTTGTATCTTGGTGCAATGGTTACGGTACTAGCGTTCTGCCCAAGAAAATGAGTTTGAATACCACGAGAAGAGACAATTTTATTTTTTATTTTGTTTTTTTGCATTTTTATTTTGTTTAAATTATTTTTTCAAAATTCTAGTTATATTTTGGCAAATGTTTCATTTAATTTTTAAAAGCGTAAATTTAATAACCAGTGGAAATTGTTGAAATTATAATTTAATTTTGTTTGAATGTACACGAAATCAAAGGGAGGAGCTATGACTAGAAACAACCAATGAAGCCATAGGCGCAATTTTCAAAATCTTAATGAACCTTGCTATATAAAAAAAATACTGCACATATTAAGAAACCTAAATAATGGTATTAGGCACTCGAATTAAAATTAACATAAAAATATTTTAACATAAAATTTGTTTTTAAAGCTCTTAGATTAAGAGATGATAAATTATTTTTAAAATATTGTTCATTTTACAGTGAATACTACAAAGCAAAATATGTCCTACACACTCAGCATTCCGCCTTCACTTAATTTTTTTAGATTATATATCTATCTAATAGGAATTTTTTCAAAATTTTATTGAACCTTGCGATATAAAAAAAAATACTGCACATATTTAGAAACTTACATAATGGCATTCGAATTAAAATTAACAAAAAAAAAAAATATTTTAACATAAAATTTGTTTTGGCATTCCAAATAATCATTATTCACTTACTAAATACCTGCGGAACCCTGAAATGTGTGAAAATTCACACTTCACATAAATTTTTATTATTATTTTTTTTATGGGAGGGCAAGTCTAGCGGAGGTCTTCCTTCGCCACTGGTTTATTTGTTGTTTATTTTTGTGTTTGTAATCAGTGCAATAAAAAATATAAAACTTTTGGGATACACATTATTTTCTAAACTTGCTGGTCCGCGAATTTTTTCTTGTCGGTTCGCCATGAAAAAAGGTTGGGATACGCTGGTCTAGCTTAAAATAAATAGCTTAAAAATGCCTAATCACTGATAAAATGCTCTAGAATTAAACAATTGGTAAAGTTTCATTGACTGCAGTTTCGGCGTTAACCCTTTTCAAAGCAATGAATTTTATTTTTTGATTATAAGCTGTTCATTTTTGTAAGAACAAACTATGGTCTATTTCAAAGTAGAAAAATGTGTGTAAGAAGATAGGAGCTGTTTGTCCTTGCTTCGGATTGGTTTAGATCGTCATCCCTATTACACTGGAAAAATATTGTTTTTAGTCGAAGTTGACAGATGTTCAGTGTCGTACATTGGAAATATATATTATTATATTATTTAATTTTCTCATATATTTTGTTATTATTTACATATTTAGACTTTTATTTATATTCTTGGCGTAGATTTTATGGAGAAAATTCGCCATGTAATTTGTTTTTACGCAGTTATATATTTTTTAGGTTATCTGACATATAAATATTTTTTGACACTTGACAATTAACATATCAAGAGAGAGGACTAATGTGAGGCTAAAAGACAGCCCAGCTGATTGTGCCCAAAGAAGAAGTTATTGATATAATTTTTAGACCTTCATATATACATATATTTTTAATTTTTATTTACAATAATTATTTAAATAAGAAACTTTTGATCTGAAGATATGTATATTGTTTGTTTTATTAATATATTGTACATATTTTTTAAAATTAATATTTTTTTAACTTTTTCAAATTTCCCATTAAACTGAATTTATGTCGTATAAATAACGTAAGTGTATTATCTGCCTTGTTTATTTCAATATCTTATTAACCTTTTTTATATTTAAAAAAAAAAAAATCACTTGCTAACCCAGTTGCTACGCCCATGTCCTAGTTGTAACTTATTTTAAATTTCCCGCTATACTGTATTTGATTAGTGTAAATCGTACTCGGTTCGCAGCGCTATCTACTTTTTTCTACTTTGAAATAGACCATAAATCTGGTTATTTTGGTTACTTTTATAGTGTGTTACTGACTTTTAATGTCAATTAAAAATATTCCTTACGCTGTAAAACCGACTTTAGGTTGATAAGGTTATGATCATTATAATTAAGATATCATTTTTCATTATGACATATGTCAAATGGATCGACATTTTAAAAAAGTGACATTTTTTAATACCAACATGACATACAGCTTCAAAGGTGCAAACTATTGGAAACAAAATTTCCAATTAGTTTGTTCTTACAAAAGTGAATGGCTTATACGATTTTTAATATTTTTCAAGGTTTTGTTTAGTGACCTGTAAAAAAAAATCAATACGTCTTATTAAGGACCTTTTATTTTAAATAAATTAGGGAACGATGATTTCAAATATTAAAAGCGCAATGTCCTATCTCTAACCGTTTTTGAGATATAATTTTTTGATTTTTTTTTTTTTATTTTACTATGGGTGCATTCGAGTTGTACAGAGTAGAGCGAGCGCTGAGCGAACAGTTGATGGTGACGTCATGAATAGAGAACTAACGGAGCGAGCGTTCTTGTGACGTATTGTTTATAAAATCTAACCCTACAATTTTAGGCGGCGTTTTTACTGTCAGATTAATTCACGTCAGTCATGAATCAAAATTATATATGTACCTCGGTTTTTCCTTGATTTTTTTTCAATAATGAAGAAATAAAATTAATTAAAAATTAAATAATAATTAATGAATTAATTTAATGAATTTTTTCCATTTTAATTTTATGTACGGTGTATTTTAATAATTTTTTTACTGTTTACAGAACGTCACAAATACATAAAATAACCGTACTCTGTAGTCATAGACAAATAACAATATTATTTGTCTAAGGCTATTATTTTTATTTTATTTATAATTTAATTTTAAACTTCCCCCACTTTTTTACGTCATACTCCATATGCTCGGTCTTAAAACCCCGAACACATAGAGCGCACTCTAAATGCTCGCTCGATCGCAAAACGAATGCAATTGAGTGTACTCCGAGCGTCAAATCGAACACGTTTGAGTGTACAGAGCGTGCTCGGAACGCTCGGAGCGTCAAATCGAATGTACCCTATAAAAATACGGCTGTGATTCAAAATATCTCTTGGGAACTTTCGGACCTTGGGATTTAAAAATTTAACCGCAGGTCCCCCTTTGAGTTTTTTAGATACAAGTACTTTTTCAAAGTCTTGCCAAAGACAAATCTTTTCAAGGAAAGCTACAATTTTATTCTTAGGTGTATAAACCATAAAAAATCCTAATCGTTTTCTTTTTATGTGTTTTGAAATTTATATTTGTGTCTGCATCCAGTATTTTCACTATCTAATGCATTTTTGTTATGGTTATAGTACAAATTCAAATGATTCATTAATTAAATTTTATTAAAAATCACGATTTAGTATTTTTGGTATTTCAGATAAATGTTACTAATTTACACAAGCATCATCTCACTATCTCTAAACGTTTCGGGTTATGTATTTAAAAAAAAAAAAATAAAATAAATAAGTTTCGTCTTCTTTTTTATAATACCCTTTTTAAGGAAATCGAACTTATTACTTTACTAGCTGTAGTAACCGTACTTATTACGGTTTTTAGGGTTTTGTAGGTATGACCAAAAAACCCTTATACCGTCATTTTGTCGTCTGTCTGTCTGTCTGTCTGTTCGGTAAAAATTGTAGCCAAACGGCTAAACCTAGAGAGTTGAAATTTGGCATGCTTATACAACTCTTTGACCCGCACATAGGAAAAATACTAAAACATCTAAAAAACATACCCCTCTAAAAATATAAACAAATATGTGCTCATCGAAAACAAAAATATTTTTTTTAAATTCTGAGTAGGGTATCAAATGAAAGCCCTTAGTACGTGGATTAACGATCAAATTTTTATTTTTGCAAAATAAATTATTTTAATGCGATTTTTGCCAAAAATGTGCAAAAAATTTTTTGTCCCACATCCTGTAGCCCAGATGGTTTAAACTAAAAATCTAAAAAAATTCTAAGCAACGTATATTGGTGTGAACCGAAATAGTACAACAGGAATTTTTGATCAGATTATGTTTTTGGAAAATAACGCATTTTTTGTGGTTTTTGGTTCACAAAGTACAAAAGTTATACCAATGTAAGACACTCACATGCATGGCGTGCGATGGCGACATGCGTTAGAGCACTCTTAAACTGGCTGGAAAACGAAGGGTTTCGAGTTCGAGTACGGGTGAATTTTATTTCTTCTGTTTTTTTTTTTTGCATTTTTATTATGTTGAAATTATTTTGTCAAAATTCTAGTTATATTTTGACAAATGTTGTATTTAATTTTTAAGAGCGTAAATTTAATAACCAGTCTTATTATATGATTAACAGACGATAAATTATTTTAAAAATATCGTTCATTTTGCCGTGATACAAAGTAAAATTTGTCCTACACACTCAGCATACCGCCTTCACTTATTATATACCTGCGAAACCCTGAAATGTGTGAATATTCACACTTCACATCAATTTTTTGTAATGTACATTTTTGCTGTAACATAAATGATAAGTGAGATATTTCAATTTCCAGTAGAATACAAAATAATCGTTTCCTCATTCTAAACCACACCAAGTTTCGTGCACCTTATTTTAATGTTATTATTATCTATGATATAGCAAATCAAATGCTACTGTTGAAGGCTGTTTGGCAGTCGAAAAGTGCATCTAGTATTACATTGTATGAAAATTTCAATGGCATTTAATATTAACTATCTCTATTTTTTTTAGGGAGTAGTACTGCCTGTGTAGTTATCTTAAATCGTGAAAATTCCACATTATATACTGCCAATATCGGTGACAGTGGTTTCATGGTTGTAAGACATGGGAGAATTATCCATAAATCAGAAGAACAGCAACATTATTTCAATACACCTTTCCAACTATCCCTACCGCCACCTGGTTATCAACAGAACGTACTAAGCGATCAGCCAGACAGTGCGATTACAAATAATTTCCCAGTAGAAGATGGTGATGTTATACTTATTGCTACTGATGGGGTATTCGATAATTTACCCCAAAATATACTCGTCGAAGAATTGTGCAAGGTAATTATTAATTTTAAATCAAATATAGAATTAGTTACAACATAAAATCAACGTTAATTCTGTTCCAAATTATGGTACAGGTATATAGGGGGACTCCACCAAATGTACGTATTTTTATGAATGATACATTTGGTAGAGTCACTTACCATGTTTTTTAATATTTTTTCACACCTTCATAACTCATTGGTGTGAGTCGTGGACGCGATATCCATAAAGGAGTTCATTCTCCAGGAAGTCTTGAATTTTGATATTTCTTAAATTATCTATTCATAGTACACTAGTTCGACCTAAATTAGAGTACGCGAATAAAATCTGGAGCCCAAAAACAATGTCCTACAAAAATCAAATAGAAAAAGTACATAAGAGAATTGTAAGAAACCTGACCCTGAATTTAACAGGAACATATCTTTTTCGAATCTCTTATGTAAACCAGTTAAAAAACCTAGCTCTCAATAATAGCAAGAAATTTCAAACATTAGAATGGAGACGCAATATCCACACTTTGAAATTCGCGTTTAAATTATTTAACAAGAAACTAGATGCCCCAGAACTTCTTCCAAATTTAAATATTCGTGTTCCTGACAAAGGATTGAGATTTAAAAATGATCACTTTTTCAAAATTTCAGAATCTATGGTACCACTGAACAAAATGATCAGTCTATTAAACAAGCAAGTCTCTGATAGAGATATCTTTTACGATTATAGAAAGTTTGTTAATATAAAAATAAATTAGACTAGTTATATTGTATTTTATTGTATGTTTGCTTATATTGTGTTTTATTCTTCTATATTATTAGAATTTCTATATCATTGTTATTATAACTGTATTGCATTTTTTCCCCAGTACTATGTAACTGGACTTGTGCACTACTGTACAAATCTGTATTGAGAAGTGACATTACCGTTGGCGGCGCTGTAATTCAAGGCAATATGGCTGAATTGTCTAGTATTCAGCTGTGAATATGCTAACAGGGAACAGGTTAATTTAAGCACAGTACATTTTTATTTTATGAAAATGTATCTATCGACATCTATCACAAAAAATCAACACTAGAAAATATGTAATAATTTCAAACAGTACTACAGTCGCGTAGTAGAATATTTGACCACCAGACTGCGTATCCGAGCGTGTCAGTTCTCAATAGTTACTGGTTAAATAAATAAATAATTTGGGACAGAAAGAGTATTGTCTTTAGAGGCAAGGGAAGAGAGACGTTTAGGCTACAGCGCCCCAAATTTTAACCTTAAGGTATTAATTTTTGATATATTTGGTTTCAGGTTCAGGGTGAAAGGAGCGTAAACCGATTACAAAAAGTAGCAAATTCAATAGCGTGGATGGCGCGAAATCTATCATTCGATGAGACATTTATTTCTCCATTTGCTGAAAGTGCTTTCGCTAATGGCATTAACACCATAGGTAAGTTAAGAGTTCTTCACTCTGCCGCTACGGCGGGACCAATTGTGTTTACACATGTTGTTGTACACTTCGCCGCGATCAAAAACCCTTTTCCTTTCCTCTGCAGCTAAAGCTATGTGCGACGAGCAACTGGTAAGGTGCAAGTTTTCACTCCATAATCATATTTTAATAGTAGTAAACTAAAATAATTGCATCTATGCGGTTTTATAATTACAACATGCAAATGTAAGACATGTAAACCCAAATATAGGACGTAGGACACGTACTTGCAATTGTAGAACTGTTCTCCCTAAAGTAGGATACCTGGCAACTCTAGTTAGGTTTGAAACCGTCGAAATACAGGTAAGCTTCGACTTACAACGCGCTTTACGACTGTTCGACTAAAGCCTGGTTTATAATAGACTTATAACATAACGCACAGCATATGCATAGCATGGCTCCATAACTTAATGAAGTTGAATCTTAGTACTATCGTTGTCCTGTTTATAATACGACCGCACAACATAGACACACAACTCCAGAACATAAAAAATCATCAAGTTGAACATTCATGTTTGTGGAGGCTATGCGTAGCCAATCACAGAAGAGAATGGCGAGCATCGCCGTGCTTGACAATTGTCATAAGAAGTTTTTTTTTTATACTTTTTTGTTATTATTGTATTTACAACTTTAAAAAAATGGAAAAAGAGGCGAGATTAGTTGAATTAGTGGAAAATAATACAATATTGTTCACAAATCAAGAAGAGCTCCGCGTTCCGACTAATGAACTAATGCGGTCCACCGGTTCTATTATAAACACCGTAGTTATGGCTTGTGCGTTGTGCTGTGGAGACATGCTATGTTATATGCCATGTGTTGTTATATGCCATACGTTGTTGTGCCAGGCTTTATGGCTGCTACCGCGTATCGCTGATGCTTAGCTAGGCATACGACAGTTTGTCATACGCGGCTTTAGTATTTTTCAATAAAATATTTTCTATTTTTGAAGTGAAACACTTGTTTAGGCACGTATGTCGATCGAGGAGTGACGGAAGCGAGTTACGGACATGTACGCGTCTCGTCAGTCAGTTCTCCATTACATATATCACAAACATTGCAATATCAAAACATTAAACAGTAAAAGGAAGTGAATAAATTGAGTTTTGTGTTAGTTTCTAGCGAAATTCACCCGCATTATTTAACAATAGTTTTTAATGTTAAGAAAATAATTTTTGATATTAAGTTTTGTCTTAATTTCGAAGTAAATTCACCCGCATTGTTTTAACAATCGTTTTATTTATGGTTTTGAAACATGGACAAAACGAGACTGGCAAAAAATCACAATTTTTGAAAACCTTTCTGTTTAGAAATTTATAAATGTATTAAAAATTGTGTATTTTTTTTTCAGGGGGCAAGCCAGATGACATAACAGTTCTTTTAGCAACAGTAGCTATATAATAATTGTTAAATTTAGTCTGTTTTTTGTATTATTCATGTTAGTCGTGAATTTAAAAAAAAATCAGTTAACAATGATTACGATCATTTAGAGCATCTTCACTAGATCCTAATTTCGCAATTGTTATCAATCACGTGAGATGCAGTGATATAATTTTAAGTTTTGCTAAAATTAGTTCTGACTATTTGATTCACAAGTATGGAAATTAAATTTGAGCGCTAAGCGCTCTTAAATATTTGGTGCTCAGATTTTATGTGCCAAAAAAAAAAAAAGGATAAAAAAAAGACATTTAACCCTTTACGGTTGACAACAGTTTACTTGGCAGCATTTTGATTTTTAGCGTCATTTTTAAGACAAATGTCTCATTACTTAAATTTTTACATTTTCCAAAAATTTTTAAATGTATTATTTATTTTATTTTTCTAATAACTATAATCTGTCTCAATTTGTAATACGAAACTAAATCTGGTTACTTTGGTGACTGTTGTGGTGTAAATAGACTTTTTTGAAACCATGTAAACTTGTAAATCTGGCTTTTACATTTTTTGTGAAGTTTCATTATACTGAGGTTATATTCACTCAAAAACTACATGTCAGATACGAAATTGACATGTCAAAATTGTGAGTGACATGTCTAATATTTTGAATTATATACAAATATTTATTTCATCTTATTTCGCTTATTCATATTTTCTGTTCTGGTTGCCTAAAATATATTTCAAATACTTGTCAATTAGTGTTTTATACAATTTGTGTTAGTAAGTTGACATACAATTTAATGTCAATTATGAATTGTTAAATATTTTGAAAGGTGTTACTTCAGAATTACCACCCTAAGATGATATTTTAAGTATACAACATAAAAAATGAAGTTTTCCTGTTAGTTTCGTATTACAAATTGAGACAGATAATATCACTTTATACTAAATGCCAACATGAAAAATTAAATAAACTAGCCAAGCTCTGTGACAGCTAAAAATACGAAATCCCTATTTAGTTCCGCTTAAACCAAAGAAATGACATATATAAGCTGTTCACTTTTGTAAGGACAAATCAGATCTAGTTATTTTGGTTACTTTTATAGTGTAGTACGGACTTTAAATATTCCTTACGATCAGTGGCGGCTCGTGACTTTTTGTGAGCTGCAAATTATAATACAAGGATAGGTTTAGGTGTTTAACCACGATGTTTTATCATATAAGACTTTGTTGAATTGCCTCTTATAATTATAATTTTCGCTTTTTGCACTTTCCGAAATATTTAAATTTGGTGTGTGTCGCCCCAATTTTTTAATATCAATTTTTTCTTCTAACGTTCGTCTTTTAAATGGAGTTTCCAATAATGATTTGACAGTATTCATTTTTTAAACGTATTGTTTTATAATCTAAAATACGAAACGTATTTGTTAAGCTAAGATACTTATATAAATTTAAAAGAAAAAGTTAGAAAATACTAATTAATACCTACCTAAACAATAAATTTTTAGAGATAATATAGGTATAGCGATTTCAGTTACGACTTAAATAAATACATTCAATAATTTCATAGTACTCTGATCACTGTTATTGTGACGCTAACAGCATTCTAGCTCCGATCCCCACCAGTTTATCACTACTGCCTACGCACCGCTACCCCTTTACAAGCCTACATTTGCACTTTCCTTGACGCTAGAATATAAGCAGCGCGACGTAGGCTTATTCAAAGGAAACTTGTAAATATTTATGAAACAATAGCATTCAGTGTTCAAAATTTATGTAAAAAAAGCATTTTCACACCACAATTACTATGTTAAATGCATTTTGAGTTCAAAAAAAGATATTTTTTTTAATTATTTTCAAGTAAGAGCTGCAGCTCCACAGCGCGTACTCAGGAGCCGCCACTGGTGCAACATCTTTATTAATTTTGTATGCTAGTTTGAACTACGCATACGTGTGACGTTCAGACGTATATATACACAATAATCTTGACCCAGGCTGTTTTCGTGACAACTTAAGGGGGTAGACCACATTAGAGGCAAAAGAAAAGAGTAATTTTTTTGGAATTTTTTTCCTAAAAAACCAAACAAGATATCGAAATTCGGTAAAAAGTTCTATATTCTATAGGTATTTGACAGTCTTTGTGATTTTTTTCAGAATTTTAAATAACAAAATGGCGGCTCCCCAGCGGTTCTCCAGAGACGCTTTTTTTTTTTCTTAGCTGCGCGGCCGTAAGGTTTTCTCCTGAAATTTTAAAATTATGATCATCAGCCAAGAAAATTTCGATAAAGCATCATAACAGCTAGAGAAGTACGTAGGATTTTTTTTTTAAATTGATTTTTGGGAAAATGGCGTCATTTTGAAAAAAAAGTGAAAAAAAATCCGAAAAAAACGCTCGAAAATTGTAATAACAATTGAAATATTCAATATAAAAAAAAATCCTACGTACTTCCAAGCAGACACTAGTTGTGAATATGCTGTAAAAATTTCAAGTTGATCAAACAAAAATTGTTTGAGATATCTTTACGGCCAGTCTGAAAAACGTTATTTCGAGAAAACCGCGTTTAAAGTTTAAAGTACTTAAGTGAAACAGTGAAAGGCGCCGCGCTACTTTTAAAATTTTTAACCCTAAGAAGTTTTTTCATTATATGACACTTTGCCACGTGATTTCTATGATGATAAGGTATAGATTAAAGCAAAAAAAAATTTCGATTTTTTTAAAATTCTACTGTGGTCTACCCCCTTAAAAATACAAAATACCCATTTAGTTACGCCTAAACCAAAGAAATGACTTATATCTCTAAAATTATCAATATTGGACTGTGATCGTTCTTCACCTGGACTCTTCTTTTCAACCGCAAAGGGTTCAAAAAACACTTAAGCAAGTTTTTGTTATCAAATGTACTTAATTTCAAAAATTCGATTTTTTAATTAGCTCAATTATAATTAAAATATTTTAGTTGTTATAAGGTGCTCTATGTTTTCACTTGTGAATCTGTCTTCATCATATAGCAATGCAATATAAATTTAATTATATATAAGTACCTGAAATCTCAGGATTCAAGGACATTTTTCATTAGATTTCATTTAAAAAAAAATATAATCAATTTTTGATTATATTTTTTATTTATATTATAAGTTTCAATATCTTATTTATTGACAAAAAAACCAAGTACGTAGAATGCTTTGTATGTATTAACTTTCTTCCGTAAGTCAAAGTTTTTGTTTTATAAAATGGTTAAGTTATGTTTATGCTATTTTTGTAGAATTATACATCATGACTGATTCATAATAAATGAATATAGAAAATTATTTATTTATTTATTCATAATCTTGATAAATTGGATGCAGATTCAACCTGGCTGACTAAAAATTGTCACTTTGCAATACTGTAGACATCAACAAAGAATCTGGGTCGTCACTGAATAATCTTTTAGGTCGTCAAGGATGAAAATTGTAGAAAAAAAGGCAAAGTTGGTTGATAACTTACAAATATAAGGAATTATTTTATTCATCAAAGTATGCACCCATATTGTCTATACACTTTTGCCATTTAAGTGGCAGGTTGTTCAGGCCGGTATTATAAAACCCTGGCGGACGAGATTCAATGAATTTCTGGAAGGCCAGTTTTACTGCATTGTCGGAATTAAACTGTTTTCCTATTGAAAAGTTGTCCAAATTGCGGAAGAAGTGGTAGTCCATGGGGGCTAGGTCTGGTGAGTGTGGAGGATGATGAAGAAGATCCACTCCAATTCCTGTAGTTTTGCCAGTCATTTGTGCAGTGTGTGGTCTAGCGTTATCATGCAATAAGATAGGAGTCGATCTGTTGACCAATCTAAGCTGTTTTTCTTTAAGTTTTTGCATCATTTCGTCCAGTTGGTTGCAGTATATATTTGCTGTGATCGATGAGCCAGTTTTTTTTTGTTTTTTTTTTTTGTTTTCAAGTAACCTGTACGAAATTTGGCGAACCAATTTGATATTGTCTGCTGCGTAGTAACACTAGAGCCAAATACACTATTAATGTTTCGCGCGATAAGGCGTCTACAAGAATTCATCATTGGGAGAATTATTTGATTTTCTTCCAGGATACCAAATATAGTAGCTGCGACACTCTTAAAACTAACTATCACTGTGAAAGGAAAAGTTTTATGTTGGATACAAACATTGAAGTATTATTTTATTCTATTAAATACTTCAATCTTTAATAAATAAATAAATTAATTTGTATTGTTTTATTCTTAGAAACATGAAGATGTTTTTTTAATTGTTCCAAATTTTTTTCTAATTTACAAATGACAATGGACGTTGAAAAAATTAACTTTTGAACTTAATTTGTACAATATTATGCACTAAGTGGGCCATACATAATAGTAGATCAGACTTAAATTAAAAATGGGACAATCTAAATTCAACCTAACAAGACAAAAATGATTTATAAAAAAAATATATATCTTGTTCGGAAATGGTTGAGACATATTTGTTGAGCAACACAGGTTGATAAATGTTTGAGTACAGTCCATAAAGGATGCATGTTTTCGAGAAAAGTTTCAAAAATTCTTTCAACGAAAAAAGCCGCTTTCCAGGCTGTACATTATTTGCAGCGTGCTTCAAAACGCGTCTAAACTCGTACGCACCAAGCACCGACGTGACTTTAAAATTATCTGTATCGTAGGTATACGCTTTAATATTTTGCAAGCTTGTTAGAAATATCAACTTCAATTATTTAAGATTAGATTTTTATATTGAACCAAAGGGTAAATAATTTTCCTGAATTTGATTCTATCGCTCTGTTCAGATTTTGGGTGGATAGACTATTATTATTATTTTTTAAATACCTCCTTGACTAGTTTTTGAGTTATAGCAAATTCAAATCAGTTTTTTTTTTTTTTAATTTATTCAAAAACTGTAATTCTTATCTATTAATGGAGGTTATTTTTGAGATCTATGGCTCAAAATACATAGATATATAAATTTTGAACTAAATCTGAGACACTTTTTTTTTCTGACAAAAATATGATTTTTTTAAGGTTCCATACATATCCGAAGGAATTTTGAAAAATCCTAACTTTAAGAACGATAAAATATAGGGTCTTATGGTTTGAATTTTTTAAATCTTTATACTTTTTCTACCTAGATAAAAAATAGGGCTCTCCTTCGTTAACGCCTTTTTGATCCATGCAGTTTTGAAGTTTGCAGTTTTGAAAATTTTGAAACATTTTATACTCAAAAGATCATATCTAAAATTCTACGTGAGATAGAGTCCTGCGGTTGAAATTTTTGATATCTTGAGGCTCTAAAGGGCCTTAGGACTTGAATTTTGAAGCAATTCACAAACAAAAAATTTTTTTGCGAAATGTTTTTTTTTTTTTTTTTAAATCCTAACTTAAGAACAATAAAATATAGAGAACTGTAGTTTGAATTTTTGAAGTCTTCGTATATTGTTTAGTCTAGAAAAAAATTGGGGCCTTAATAACCCAACTTTTACAATAAATACGAATTGTCAAACAAACCCTTCCTAATTCGTAAACGATTTTTTCGGTTTTTTGACATATTCAAGGGTTTAGCTTAACTAGTCAAACAGATTAAAAAAATCGGGTGTTATTATTTTATTAGACAAAACAAGGCACAAAGGTTTCAAAAATTTAAACCGCAGGTCTCTATATTTTACCATTTTCAAAATAGAATTTTTTGAAATTTTGAATTAAAGAAAAAAAAAATCTTCAAAACGTGGCTCTTTACCGTTTATAGCTTTTGAAATATGATCAAAAATTTTAATTCTGTGTTTATTGGTAGTAAAAATACAAGTACAATTTAATTATAAATTTATAATCAAGAATATTTTCCAAAATAACTCTCCAATATTAGGTTAATTTTCCATTGTTGTCTACATTAACTACAAGGTAGATTTTACATGTAATATACACGTAAATTACATTTCATTATCTACATCCCTGCCTTTGGGTACACAGGTGTTTGGTTGAGTACGCAAAACGCGCCTGGAAAGCAGCTATAAACGACAAAACATAGAATGAAAATATACAGCACACACCAGATTAAGACCTACTAGCAATTTTCCATTTAGATTAAAAAATACAGATCAAGAGTAGGACCTACAGTAGGGTGACCATCCGTCCAGCATTTTGATTTGGTGTCCCCAGGGCCAAATTTTGCTCTGTATTTATATTTGGGAGGTGAAGACCTTTTTTTTGCTCTTTATTTATATTTGGGAGGTGAGGACCTTTTTTTTGTTTGCTCTTCACTTATATTTCGGAAGTGACGACCTTTTTTTTGATCCGTCCCGCATTGCCTTCTCCAAGAAAATGGTCACCCTAAACTACAGTCATTTGTGTTCTTTGCGACTTTATTATAAATGCCATATTTTTATTTGTGTCCATCTTCTAAAACTTGTTAGTCTGCTATAAGAGATAGGCCTAGTTGCATAAAGCGTAGTTAAGTCTAACAATGTAATTAATCATGTAGTCAAGTGTTGCTGAAAGTATTACTAAGTACACACTCAATTGTCTTTTATCATCACATATTGTCAAATATTTGACGTCAAATAACAGCGTGATTACTTGACCACATGATTAAAAAAGCTTTATGCAACTGGCCCATAGTCTCTTACACTAAATTTTAGAATAAGGATGGTCCATAGAATTACCGCTAACGAACAATACTATGGCCGCAGCGGCTAAAAAACCGGTCGTTCGTAGATACTCATTGTATACGAGTTCAATACGGTTAAAAAACTGTAACCGCTTTCCGGATAAATATCAGTTATGAGTCCTAACATTTTGGTCCGGTTTCCGAGAGCTTAGCCGAGTTTAACCATTTGACTAAACTCGGTTACAATATAACAATTCCATAAGTAACCATAGCATTTGGTTATAGTTAACTAAGCTTTTAGAAACCGGTCATTTGAGTGAACCATTTTTAAATTAAGTCTGGGGTACTTGATTTTGGATTGGGTGATAGTGGAATGTCTCACAGACAAAATTATTGGTTATTTTGAACTTGATTTCGATTTTCTCCCCATTCAAATCCTCCAGGTCTCTCTTCTGGTAACGGGTGGTAATCAGGGTCTTCCACATGGGGATCAAATAAGGATTTTCTAAAAAATAATTAAAAGAACAAACATCAAAATTGTTTCTTAGATCAAAATTACATATTTTATGCCCAATTACATTAATGTCTTGTAACTAGTTATATGCTAAAACTTGATATAAAACTAGGGTTACCATACGTCCTCTTTTCCCCGGACATATCCTCTTTTTAAGGCCTTAAATTTCCTCTGGCCGGGTTTTTAAATATGTCGTGTAATTTTTATACCTACTTATGACATATTTAGGAATATCAAAAGGTAATAAAACATTATTAAAATAGATACAATCTTCAGAAAAGTATAAATGGACACAAGAAGATAAATAGTATAATTATATAAACATTAATCATTATATGTCCTCTTTTCTAGTAACTGGATATGGTAACCCTATATAAAACACAAAAATGTCTTGCAATATAACACTTAAACCGCTAAAACGCGGAAATCTGCGCTGTAATTTTTATATTAAGTTTTAGCTGATTCAGTGTTATATACTTACAAAATATGTGGAGTTTTTAGTAGTTTAAATCCTCCTCTTTGGTTCGGAAAAACATCTTCGATAAAATAATACATATGACCTACTGCAATTCCCATCATATCGACATATATGGCATTCCCTAAGAGTACTGAAAATCCTAACAGTACCCAAGGAAGATATGGTGCCTATGACAAATAAAAATAATAATTTATATTATCTTGAACGCAATGACACGAGCAAGAATTTAATTCAACAGAAATAAATTTCTAAAGAATGTAAGACCAAAAGATTACCAAACATAAATTAGATAAAAAAAATATATATATAGCAGTTAATAAAGCACTTCTATTACTGCAATTAATTGACAGCAACCTAAAATGCCTTTCTTTTAATAGAATAAATACGCTTAACTAGTTACTATTCATTACTACAGTAACTTGTTTAAAAGACGAAAGTTCTAAAATGTACACCACTCAGGAATGAGTTCAGTTAATGAAGTACAACAGTAATTTTAGTTTAAGGCAAGTTGGAAATTTATTTTGTGAGGACTTAATTTCTTTAAATCAGAATGGAAACTAAATATTTATACCCTTGTTAGCGGTGAAAGGCAAAGGCAAACACTTTAGCGGTTCCGTTCACAGACTTGCTATTTTATCAACAAATTTAGGATCATTAAATGCAGTTTTTAATTCTGAATATTTTATGTACTCAAACATTTAGCTCTAAAATTAATTTTAAAGAGATATCGCTAAATTAAAATTTTAACGTTGTATTTATTGTTCAATAAAAAAAATAGACACCCGGTTGTGGCTAAAAAATAAGTTATAAAGTAGTAACGGCAGGAAAGTAGAAAGCCAAGGTGTCCAAAGGAATATTAAGTGCATAAATTTAAAAAAATAAATAAAGTAAAGGTGTATGTACATTTTCAAAATATTAGAATCTAATTAGAAATATTTACCTGGAAATTTAGGAGTCCAAAGAAATTCATCCTAACAAAAGGATTTCTTCGTGACCAGACATAAACTAGCATAATTGTAAAAGCTTGCCCTAAGAATAATAAATTAACAAAAAACGCAAAAACCTGTGCACGTTAAGGAACATACAAACCAAAAAAAGTTTACTTATCATTATTATTTTAAAAAAGGATACAACCATACAGGTTCCACCAAATAGAAACATCATAACAAAATCGGCTGTCCTTCCTCGAAAACTACCTTCTTCTAACATCCGACAGTAACGGTAAGTGAATATCATATTAAAAAAGAAATTAAAATTAAACGTCCCAAAAAATAGAAAAGACGTAACTAGTCTCCAGACTTGACCTTGTTTGAGAATTAATATTGGGTTGAAATATAACTGGAACGGAGATGCCAAATCTAGTTGCTAAAAAGAAAAAAAAACATCAATCGAGAAACATGCGACATGGATATAAAATTATGACAGACTGCTTCGTAGATCATACGTAAAACATCTAACATGAGTCAAATTCATGTTTTTTTATATACATCCGTTGATTAAGATTATAATTCTGATTTTACGGCTTATCTACATCCACGTACCACTGCTATTGTAGTAATGACACATGCTGTTGTATAAGCCCTTGTTACGGGCGGCATCTGCATATACTCCGCTCTAAATGTCTGATACGCCATTTCTTTACAGTTTTAAATAACAACACTATCATAAATTACACATCTCAATAATTTAAAACACTATTTACAATACACGAAACACAACGTCAAACCGTTGACATTTCATTTTTTGTTGTGAAGTTTTGACACGATAAAGCTCCACTCACAATAAACACATGGAAACTGATAAGCCGGGAAATTTAAACACTTATAAAACCTAAAAATGACCTTCACAACTTAATAATTTCATCTTAAGACATTATTTTAACTTTCAACCCCATTTTAACAGCTCACAATTATTAAAAATTATAAAAATTCGTGTTTTTGAACAAGCCTTGCAATGTCCAAATTTCCCTACTTTGTAATAAAACTGTCATTTTGTACCGTGCAATAAAAAATTACAACAAAAACAACTACGTTGTTAAATAACAGAAATAATAATGGTTTTACAGAAAGAGTACAGAATCTGTATGCCTATTACTGTAGAAGAGGTATGTATCTTTTTATTTTAATATTTTAACCTATAATTATAATTGTTTTCAGTATCATATTGGACAGCTGTATATGATTGCACGACACAGTTTAGAGCAGTCCGATCATGGGGAAGGAGTCGAAGTTGTTGAAAACAGGGAGTGCGAAGATCCTAAAAATGGAAAAGGGCAGTATACAGAGAAACGAATACATTTATCAAGGTGCGTTGCATGTTTTTATAGTCTGTTTCTTTGATTTAAGAGGAGTTTCTAGATTTTGAAAACTAATAACTTGAGGCTTTTGATCATTTTGTTTAGCAAAAGCCCACTTCAATCGTTAAAGTCAGCTCGTGACAACGTACAAAAATAAAAATTCCATTTAGTTCCGCTTAAACGTTTCGAATAGCCTATATAATTTATGAAATAATGTATTCGTTGTTTTAGTCGATTGCCGTATTGGGTACAAGCGATTATTCCTAAAATATTCTACGTAACAGAGAAAGCTTGGAACTATTATCCATACACGATTACAGAATACACTGTAAGTTATAAATTATAATAAGTTATTTTGTTTAACGATAATTTTTTTAGTGTTCATTCTTGCCAAAATTCCACATTCACATTCAAACAAGATATGAGGATAACAACGGAAGCACAGAGAATGTAAATATTACTATTAAATATTAATTTAATTGATTATATCTTCATATATTTTTAGTGTTTAAATCTAACGGCTGAGCAGTTAGCGGAAAGAATTGTAGACCACATAGATATAGCGTATGATGATTTGAGTCCTAAACATTATAAAGAAGAAGAAGATCCACGATATTTCCAGTCAAAAGTCACTAATAGAGGACCTTTGATTGAAGGGTGGCGTAGTTCCTTTTCTCCAATAATGTGTTCCTATAAATTAGTTAACGCTTCTTTTGAAGTCTGGGGGCTACAAACCCGAGTCGAAGAATTTGTACACAGTGTAAGTATAGTCTTAATAGGTTCTCAACGTCTAAGTGAAGCTTAGGACAAAAGTTGTTTCTTGTTTTACAATTGTCGCTTTCTGAAAAACAACTGAGTATTTATGAAATACAATTGGAAAAGGTGTAGTTTTAGCTTATAATTAGTTTTAAACTTTTTATGCAATCGGGTATTAATGTTTGTGTTTAATGTTGTGCAAAAATTCGAAGTTTAATGTGGCGAAATATCCTGAAGGAATTCTTATATGATGTTCTTATAGTATAGTTTTTATTTTAAAAAAATCGCGATATCAATTTATTTTTTGTTAGTGTATTAGGGAAGTTTTACTTCTTGGACATCGTCAAGCATTTGCTTGGATCGACGAATGGCATTCCATGACAATAGAAGATGTTCGAACATATGAACAACAAATGCAGAACAAAACCAATGTTATAGTCCAGCAACCTGGTGCAGTGAATCAAGGAGACAGTTCCCCCACTCCAACAGGAAGTAAGACTCCTAGTACTCCTACCACACCAAGAACACCATCTAGTCCAAAATCACCAGATTCGAGCAAAAAAGGATTGTTCTCCTGGTTTTAAACTGTAATTATCAAAAGACTACTAAAAGAGATATCTTAAAAAAAAACTTATTGTAATTTTTTTTTACACCTACGTTGTTCCCAGTAGCTGTATCGGGATGAAATCTCACCAGTGTTTAATTTAAGGATGGAAACGATACTCAAAAATCATCCAAACCGATTTTAAATTCTTGTTATTATGAAATACTAGATGAGGTTTCCAAACGTCTTTCGGGATCTAGGTAGATCATAGTTGATCGTTTATAGCTTCCTTAATATTAATTTTATTTAGAACTAGCATTGTACCAGCTGCTATAGGCTATTCCAAACGTTTAGGCGGAACTAACTAGGATTTTAATTTTTGTAAGTTGTGATCTTTTCTTTTATGGTTTGAAGTAGGCTTTCGCTAAACAAAATTATCAAAAGCCTCACTTAATCTGTAAAAGTAACTAGAATTGTAAATGTAGTTCCACCTAAACCAAAGAAGCAGACTTTACGCTACCGGAATAAAAAAAAAAAAAAAATCATCTTTCTGTGGCTACTATGGAACTGTCTCATTTCGATACTGTTAGTTGACAGGAAATAAGCTTAATTTCGCATGTTACCCTCATGCGCGCGCAGGCGATGCGAGAATGATAAATGCGCATGTGCGTTGTGCGGGAAAGAATAAATTCGTAGCAATGCGCAGGTACAGTTTCCAAGAATTTTCATTCCTGCGCGCGCATTAATGGCTGTTAACCATATTTATATTGTATTTTCTTGATATTTTATTTATTGAAAAATGGTAATCGGAGGAAAAGTACAGTGAGCAAAACGCGCAGAATACATATTCCGCACTCAAATGATTTGCTTCACTCGCCTGCGGTTCGTTTTCAAACTTTATTCTCGTGCGGAATAAATGGCATTCCGCGCTAGTTGCACAATATACTATTGTATATGTGCAACTTTCAAAATTTCTATACATGTGTACACTACCGTTTACACTGTGTTATTATCAATCTTTGCTGTGTAGTGTAATATACTTTATTATTCTGCGTGAAATGCTTAATTTATTATTCTATAATAATTGTTGCTTTATTATAAAAACCCGATGTTATGTAATACCCCCAAACTTAATAATATAAAAACTATTACGTTTAAAAACAGAAATTGACCAATACACTATATGCTTTCGTGGACTTTTTTTTAGATTAGTTAAGATTTACATTTATTGTTTACATTATATCAATATATCTCTTAGGGCTTAGCCATTGTAATCAATTAAATGTACATGGAGAGTGCTAAACTGATGGTTTACCCCGATAACTCCCCCTAGGGGGACACGGGCGAAGTCAGAACCCTCATTAAAACCTATCTCGCATTATTTTATCCCTAGGTACCAAATTTAGTGAAAATTAGTCTTCATTTGGGTTTGTATAGCAAACTAAATCGAAACTAATTTAACAGATAACAACAACTTTTTAATTTATTGTAATCTTGATATTTAAAAGAAAATAATAGAGTCTCTCTTATGACCATTTGCTCTCTAATAAATCAAAAAACTGAACTCAAGCATGTCATTTATCCCAGCGTTTCACAACCGCCGGTCCCTGAGATTTTTTTTGCCGGTCAGCGAGATTTTGTTACAAAACCTCCGGGTTTGTAGTTTGGAAGGGATCATCACTTAAATTTTGGAGGTGAAGACCTTTTTTTTGCTCATCATTTAACTAATGATATTTTAAATGTTCATATTTTAGCTAATCATATTTTAAATGTTCTTAATAATTATAGTTTATTGTAATTTTAAAAGCAAAAACTTGTAAAATTTATTTATTTTTTTAATTTGGGGACCTCTAAGGTCTTTTCGGGACTTCTCTGGGGGTCGGGACCCCCCGGTTAAGAATCGCTGATCTAAATGATTTTTTTTGTTTAATATTTATAGAAAAAGTTTGAGGAGCCCAAAGAAAATTCTGCTGGAGGGGGTTAAATATGAAGTTACGGCCAATGGGTCCATTTCGGAAAAAAAAAAATCCTATCCAAAATATAATACAAAGAGGGGGAGCTTTTCATTAATTTAATTTTGATCATGATATGATATTGACATTATTAAAACAAAGTGGTTTTTATTTTCAGGTGCTTAGTTATTTAGTATTTCTGAAATACGTATGTTTTCGTCGGTCAATGGGGGGGGGGGCACCCGTTAAGTTCGCACTTGCTCGCAGTTATTGCAGCTTTCCCATTATTTAATAAGTTTTTAATATCATTCTTTATATGTCAGAGTAATATTCTGATATTTCGCGTCATTAAATTATTATTCTCTTTATCCATATAGTAAGTAAAGACAAAAACAGCAAGATAACATTCACCTTTTCACAATCTAGTATTTAAAGATTCACTAAAGTTTGAAAACATATTTCAATAATTCAAAATTAAAGATCTTTTTTAGTAGTCGCACTTAGATATTAGGAACCTGGAACCAATTTTACCAAAGATATTTCTTGATGTCTATATAAAAACTTTTTTAAATGTACTGCATTTTTAATATTGGAATCATTTTTATGACAATATTGACTGTTATATTATTCAAATAGATATTATTATTCTTGGCCAATACACTGGCGTAACTATGGATCTGCAACGGCCGCTACATGGGACCTCTTTCTGCGAGGGGGGCCCATCATATCTTTAAACTACTTTTTTTTTGTCGGTTGATCTCTAGACAAAGTTGATATATGTACTAGAGGGCTCAAAGAAAATTCTGGGAAGACAAAAAATGATGTTACGCCATTGGGCCAGTATGTTATTTCAGCAGTATTGAACTATTTAGGCCCAGTCTTTCCACCTTCAAGTAAACCTCTAGATAACTATCTGATAGATAAGGTTATGTGATACTTTCTGTACTGAATAAATGTCATCCCGTCTTTCAATACAAATATATCTATCGGATAGTTATCTAACGGATAATGAGACTGACGTATTGAATTCACTGATTGGTATGGACATTTATTCAACAGATGAATTTCCAGTCTATCGGATAGTTACCTAGAGGTGTACCTCAAGGTGGAAACACTGGGCCTGACTTATGAATAATACTGCCTGTGTAACATGCCTGTGTAACATACTATTGAAAAATGGTTGTATTTGGTAAATTTGGAAATATTTTCAAATAAAATGCATTTTTTGCATTTATATAATTTTTTTTAGGTAATAGATATTTTATATTCATGTATCAAATTACTGTAAATAAAATTTCACAAAAAAAAAAAACAGAATGGTTATAAATGTTATAATTGTGTGCATTTTTTCGTAACAGGTAAAGGCGCATAGAGCACAGGTAAGTTTTGTTTCTTGACCTCTGGCACAGTATGAAAACTTGTAACGTTTTGACCGTTCCTATTATCTCTTTATAACAGGTTTCTGGAGAAAAAATGGCAGTTAATTCGATCAGGGTTCTAACATATTGAATGATTATTTTTTATGTAGAAATATTTAACATAAACAATTCTATTAAATGTTATTTTTAATTAAGTGAAAGCTATCAATATTTGATTTAAATCATTTTCACCAATATAATTAAAATAAATAAAAGTTTTGCTAAATGATGTATACAATTTTAATATTTGAAATGAATATTAACAAACAATAGCGCCATAAAAAGAAAATATAATGAAAAATTAAATCTGAAAGTAAATTGTGCATTGAATATATAATAGCTAATTTATTTTAAAAAATAAATCAAAAATTCAATTAAAATTAGTAAAAATAATAGATTGTAGATTAATTTCTTTTATCATTATTTGTTTTGTCGTTATAATTTTCTAATAGTCTGAGTTCTCAGGGTTTAATCTTGAATCTTTAGGTCATTAATATCTATGGGTTAAATTATTTCTGTGGGTTGAAACCAGTGATGGCATCCTACCGGTTCGCGCGAACCGTTTCTTAAAATTATTGAAACCTTAGGGAACCGGTTGTTAGAATTATTAAATATAAATGAATTACTCTGACTTCAGTTTTGAATCGTGCACCGTGCCCTGCAGTGTTGCAAATGTAATATTTATTTTATAGGTTATTAATAATACGCCCTTAAAATATTTTCCTTATATTTAATAAATGGAAGTAAGTGATATGTTTTCACTCTTAAAAATGCAGAGTAGGTTTCTAGTTATCACATGACTTTATAGAACCGCTTCCTGAAAATTTAGGATGCCATCACTGGTTGAAAGCCCTTACCACTCTGCTATGTCAGTTATATTTGACTGACAAAAGACTCCCAGAAAAACTTTTAGGCAGCCAGAGTCTAAAGCCTGGAACAGAATGCACAGCGCGCTACAGCGTCAGCGCGGCGTCATTTGCGACAGCGTTGCGTAGCGCCGTTGGAAATTTCGCCTGAACACAATGCAATAATTTTTAACGCCGTCAAGTGTCACTTGACAACCTATATCTGTATTTATACGTGCGCTTTCTTTTATTAAAAGTATAATGGATGATGAAGACTTGTGAATGATGTTATTTATGTTGTATGCAAGTTATTTATACATACAAACACTTTATTATTCAGTAAAAACTGAGGTTAGGTGTTCTGCGTCAACGTTCAACAGCGTCAAAAGTTGGAAGTTGACGAACATTCAGTATCAACGGCGTAGAACGTTGTCCATTCTGTGCACTTGCGTACGACAGCTTGGTTTTAACTTTCTTCTGACAGATGGTGCCGTACGTACGCCGTTAACGCGTCGTAGAACTCGGTGCATTCTGTTTCCCACTTAAAGCCTGGAACAGAATGCACAGCGCGCTACAGCGTCAGCGCTGCGTCATTTGCGACAGCGCTGCGTCATTTGCGACAGCGTTGCGTAGCGCCGTTGAGAAATTTCGCCTGAACACAATGCAATAATTTTTAACGCCGTCAAGTGTCACTTGACAACCTATATCTGTATTTATACGTGCGCTTTCTTTTATTAAAAGTATAATGGATGATGAAGACTTGTGAATGATGTTATTTATGTTGTATGCAAGTTATTTATACATACAAACACTTTATTATTCAGTAAAAACTGAGGTTAGGTGTTCTGCGTCAACGTTCAACAGCGTCAAAAGTTGGAAGTTGACGAACATTCAGTATCAACGGCGTAGAACGTTGTCCATTCTGTGCACTTGCGTACGACAGCTTGGTTTTAACTTTCTTCTGACAGATGGTGCCGTACGTACGCCGTTAACGCGTCGTAGAACTCGGTGCATTCTGTTTCCCACTTTAAGCCTGGAACAGAATGCACAGCGCGCTACAGCGTCAGCGCGGCGTCATTTGCGACAGCGTTGCGTAGCGCCGTTGAGAAATTTCGCCTGAACACAATGCAATAATTTTTAACGCCGTCAAGTGTCACTTGACAACCTATATCTGTATTTATACGTGCGCTTTCTTTTATTAAAAGTATAATGGATGATGAAGACTTGTGAATGATGTTATTTATGTTGTATGCAAGTTATTTATACATACAAACACTTTATTATTCAGTAAAAACTGAGGTTAGGTGTTCTGCGTCAACGTTCAACAGCGTCAAAAGTTGGAAGTTGACGAACATTCAGTATCAACGGCGTAGAACGTTATCCATTCTGTGCACTTGCGTACGACAGCTTGGTTTTAACTTTCTTCTGACAGATGGTGCCGTACGTACGCCGTTAACGCGTCGTAGAACTCGGTGCATTCTGTTTCCCACTTTAATGCGTAGATAAAGAACCAAATGTTTTTTTTTTTACGGGGTTTTCGCCAAAAATATTTCATAAAACTTTTGTTTCCACTCTGTTTCCCAGAAGGGTTGATGAAAAATCTCAATAATGTACATTGATGAGAACAAAAGTTCATTTTCCTAGAATTTATAATAAGTTTAGTTTTTAGAAAATATTGAAAACTGACACGCTCGAATACGCAGTCTGGTGTTCAAATATTGTACTAGGCGCTCTAGTACAGTTTGATTGACAGCCAAAAACACTACAATTTGTTATGCTTTTATAGTTTCTCGCAACTTCTGTCGACATTCTAACACAAATTCAACACTACAACATACGTAATAAGGTCAAACAGTACTAAAGTATCTAGTGCAGCGTTTCCCAACCTTTTTTGACTCGCGTACCACTTGGTAGTACATCACGCTAAATTGTACCACTTCGTAAAAATGATTGTATTTCGTATATTTATTTATTTAGTAGATAGAAACGAAATATGACAGTGTAACAGCCGTAACAAATAATCCGCAAGAGAAACAGCTGTAACTTTTTCGCAGTAGCGTCATAAACAGGCAGTAAATTACGACAAATCGAACATATTTGCAATTACTGCGACCAAACGAACATTTTTTTTTAACGCGGCAGTAAACAGTAACTGCAAATGTGCAAATCGAACACACCTATTAAATGGTTTTAATAAAAAACCAATTAATATATTTTCTATATTTTTATTATTATAATCATTATTATTATAATCAAATATTTTTATAAAATAAATTTAATGAGATCCTTGTGCTTGTTTCGAAGAACATAATTTTTTGAAATTTGGTTCAAAAGATGCGAGGCATACCCTTATGTCTACAGCTGCCTTCAATCTGTTTCGATACTTATTTTTTAAAAAAATATATGAAGAAAAAGCTCTTTCTACTAATTCCGTACTAGTAAACGGTAATAATAATTTAAGAGCTTTCTCATAAAGTTGTTCATATTCTTTATCAATGTTTAACCAAAAATTAATTAGATTGTGTCGTTTGAATTCTACATGTAAAGTTCTGTCACCTGATAATTGTATTAAATTTTCTTTATCTTTTACTGATAATGATGTAGCTTTTTCTAAATTTTCTTCATAGAAGGGCTTTGAAATCTGATAGCTAACGGCTAAATTTAAAAGTGCACTCCAAAAAAACGATATTGATGCCGGATTTTCGATCATCGACTGTACATATTTTTATGAATTGTAGGAAAAAACGTTTCTATGATATTTTTCTGATTTAATTTTTTTTATGTCCACCATTATTGATTATTTTTCGTGTACCAACAACCAGCAACTCGTGTACCACCAGTGGTACGCGTACCACAGGTTGGGAAACGCTGATCTAGTGCAATATTTAACCACCAGATAGAATATTCGAGCGTGTCAGTTCTCAATAGTTGGTAAATGCGACACTTGGAGAAAATTAAAAGTATTCCTCGTCCAGCAAAAATCTGCTCCTGCCTGCAGTTGAATATATACGATAGGCAACCCGCATCGCAGTAGTGTATTTTTTGTTGCAAACTAATAAAAATATTTCCTAATGGTTGAAATAAAAAACATTGTAAATTTTCACTATTTTTATTAACTAACTGCTTACTAGTTTCGGCTTTCGCCATTTTCAAAGCAATGAAAATGGCGAAATCAGAAACTAGTAAGCAGTTAGTTAATAAAAATAGTGAAAATTTACAATGTTTTTTATTGCTTTGAAAATGGCGAAAGCCGAAACTAGTAAGCAGTTAGTTAATAAAAATAGTGAAAATTTACAATGTTTTTTATTTCAACCATTATTAAATATACAACATTTTCACAAAGTTAATTTGTCGACATTAAATTATATTATAAAAATATTTCCTTTCAAGACATAATCTTTTATTTCTCTCACTATTATTTCTGTCCTTATTTATTATATTACATATAAATAAAACAGCATCCCATAAACCCCAAATATAAAACTGCGGCAATTCGGGTGAACATTTGCGGTGTAGTATTTTTTTGTTATTAACCATATACAAGATTAGAGGGTTTGAGAGAACCGGAACTCCCTGCTCCATTTCCGGTCTCATTTCACTCTGACCCTCCCTAAAGTTATAGTAACTTTAAGATTCAAAGTCAAGTTTCTGTTTGCATAAGTTTCTAAGTCAACTTGATTTAGAGTTCAGATGTTTGGGTAGGGTGGTTTGGACAATGTATATAGAGAATAATATGGGGGATAAATCTTAAGAATCTAGAGGATTATGTTTCAAATAAATAGGGGATTTTATGATTTATATTATTAATCGGTGATTTAAGTCTAATATTAACACACACAATTTATTCCTATTATAGTACCGTTTCATGTTTTTTTTTTAAATGTGGTAATTTTTTGTCGTTTTTAGGGTTTTGTAGGTATGACCAAAAAACCCTTATACCGTCATTTGGTGGGTGATACAGCAGAAATTACAATAACATTAGCTAGTAAACTAAAGGAAGAAGAATTCCTGTTTGATAAACAAATTTTGCATTTTGATATGCACCATAGAAATTAAATCACAGTATATGCCAGCGTTGATCGAAACATGCTGACCAGTATAATTTATTATACGCTCTTTTTTACTTTTTAGGGATTTGTAGGTATGACCAAAAAACCCTTATTCCGTCATTTTGTCGTCTGTCTGTTCGGTAAAAATTGTAGCCAAACGGCTAAACCTAGAGGGTTGAAATCTGGCATGCTTATACAACTCTTTGACCCGCACATAGGAAAAATACTAAAACATCTAAAAATCATATCCCCTTAAAAATATAAACAAATATCTGCTCATCGAAAAAAATATATATTTTTTTAAAATCTGTGTAGGGTATCAAATGAAAGCCCTTGGTACGTGAATTAACGATCAAAATTTTATTTTTGCAAATTAAATTATTTTGACAAGATTTTTCCAAAATTGTGGGGCCCAGATGGTTTAAACTTAAAATCTGAAAAAATTCTAAGTAATGTACATTGTTGTGAACCGCAATAGTACAACAGGAATTTTTGATCAGATTATGTTTTCGGAAAATAACGCATTTTTTGTGTTTTAACTAAAATATGTAAAATATTTAATCCGCTATTTAACACAGTAAACGAGTGAACGTCCGTAGTCCAGTGGTAACGTTCTCGCTTCGTAAGTTGCAAACTGTTCGATTCCCGTCAATTTTTAGTTTTTTCGTTTTTTTTTGCATTTCTATTTTGTTTAAATTATTTTGTCAAAATTCTAGTTATATTTTGGCAAATGTTGCTTTTAATTTTTAAAAGCGTTAATTTAATAACCAGTGGGAGTGTTGAAATTATAATTTAATTCTATGTTTGAATGTATACGAAATCAGAGGGGCGGAGTTTATGACTTAAACAACTAATGGAAGCCGTAGGCGCAATTTTCAAAATATTAATGAACCTTGCTATATAAAAAAAAATACTGCAAATATTTAGAAACCCAAATAATGGTATTAGGCATTCGAATTAATTTTTTTTTTGAAAAATTTTAGTTTATTCAATTTTTTTTTTTTCAAAATTTACTCTCATTTCACAATCATTCAACCCTCAAACATGTGTAGGAGCTCGCCCCCTGGCATCGGCGATTAGCCTCGTTGCAGAAATAGGCCGATGTAAAATAAATAAATCAATCTTCTGGAGCAATAATTTTAAATTTTTTTAATTTTTCCACTAATCAATTTTTTTTTAATTTTCTGTAATTTTCAAATCGTCATCAATCAAATAGGGCTCTAATGGGAGTGGCATTAATTTTTTTGTATTGTATATAAGCAATAAAAAATCTAAAAATTCAAACCGCAAGTGGCTATCTCCAACCATTTTGGAGTTACGAAAAATTCGACATCATAAATTCAACACTAAAATATGCCTAATACATACAAATTGTACTGCAGTATATAGGCCCGGTTTTTCCATCTTGAGGTAAACCTCTATCTGACAGATAAGTTTATCTGGAACTTCATCTGATGAATAAATGTCAATAACAATCAGTGAATTCAATACGTCAGTCTCATTTTCCGTTAGATAACTATCCAATAGATAAATTTGTATTGAAAGACGGGATGACATTTATTCAGCAGATGAAGTTCCAGATAACCCAGCAAACTCTTTATACGGGCCAGTCCTGTTGAAGCACATACTCCCCGGCATTGAAAGTAATGGGCCAGTACCCCGGTGTCCCCGTGGCCGTTAGCTGGCCCATTGGTTTATCAATTGCCGGCCCAGCAGCGGTAAAGTGCAAAATAATCGCATTAGTTGCAAGATTTATTTCTGACGGACCAGTGCTTATATTATACCCACTGTCTAGTATTTCAAATGTAACATATATATATTTACCTTATACTTACCCAGTATTAAAATAAATTAATGGTTAGGTGCAAAATAAATACTCATTTGGCCATTTCTTCATCGTTGAATAAATTTATTTAACAAATAAAGTTGACAATATCGCATCGGTTTTAAACTATTAATGAAGAAATTAACGTTGCTGTCAATGGAATAATGCGATATTGTCAACTTTATTCCTTGAATTTATTCAACGATGGTGAAACAAAAGTAAAATGTAACATATTATCAAAAATAAGGAGTGCTCATAAAATGCTGGTAAAGTACTTCGTATAGGAGGAGTGCGAAATACAAATGTGAAGTACATTATTAATACTGGCGTTGCACAAACTTTTAGTGCCAGCAATTTACCAACAGAAAAAGCAGTTTGCCGGCATTCGGCCGATGGTCGAATGTTTGCTGGAAACCTTATCTGTCAGATAGTTACCTTGAGGTTTACATGAAGGTGGAAAGACTGGGCCTTAGTAAAATAATTTGGCCACCAATTAGCGCATTCAAGCGTGTTACTCAATATTCCATCAATAATTGCAAGGTCCAAATAAAACATTTATATATAAATTATTGTTCTGTATATTTTATAGGAATTATTTGAAATAAAAGTACCTAAAACAGATATTTAAAATTTCTTTAACAGTTTGTAATTGTAGGGAATTTAGTTTTTGTAAACTTATTTCAGTTGTCTCTTAACAATTGTAATAATACATTTCTTCTATTATTTTCATGTTTTATTAACTGCAGTAACTGTATCTGCTACTTTTGTCTTTTAATGGTTCATTTTGATTTTTATTTTATAAATTATTTGTTCGATCAAGTAAACAATGAGGAAACAAATTCTAATAAAGTTTTTTGTTTACTTAGATTACTCAGGAAGTTGTTTGAAAATAAAATAATTAATAAATCATTTAACAGAACCGGTGTAGGGGAAAATTGGAATAAGCCGCAACTGCCATGTTACTTGTGGCTAACTTTAAATTTTCCCGACTAATTTGTTTTCCACACTTTGACCCAAAATCTTTTTAGTAATTTGATGGTGATTGCGTAAAAGTATATAAGGTTACAGGTGCCTAACCGGTTATGCATGCATTTTAAATGTATATCTATATTCAGTGGTGTCACATAACCGGTTTACACCGCTTTTCGGCAAACGGTTGTTAAAATTGTCGCTTTCCGGAAACCAGGTATTAAAATATAGGGCGGTATAAAACCTTACAATATATATATGGAAATAAATTTCCTAAAAACATAAATGCTAAGAATTATGCCTTATTATCGTACGAAAGTCTGGTATGCACCAACGTGGCAAAAATCTTTACGCGGGCTAAAGCCTCTTTTTTATGCCTTAACATTTTTATAAACAAACTAAAAACCACTTAAGTGCGTTGTAGACAGTGTTGACTGACACGGGACACAGAGAAGCAGTAGCGGTACTAGCTCTTAAAATGGGGGGAAGGAAATTTTTGAGTACAATTTGGGGGGGCCAGGAATTAATTGAAATCATTTTTTTATCCTTTACTCATGAAAATACGCGTGATGACCTAAAAACAAAAGGTCCTCACTTCTAAAATACA
The DNA here is from genome assembly GCA_963971575.1 of Liopterus haemorrhoidalis. Taxonomy (NCBI): domain Eukaryota; kingdom Metazoa; phylum Arthropoda; class Insecta; order Coleoptera; family Dytiscidae; genus Liopterus; species Liopterus haemorrhoidalis. The sequence goes on from OZ020619.1 coordinate 44,919,936, forward strand.
TTTTTCTCCAAACAATTCTGGGGGGGGGGCAACTGGGGGCCAGAGAAATTTATGCCCCCTTCCGGACCCCCCGCTAGCGCCACCATTGGAGAGAAGGATGGGATAGACCAGCGTTTCTTAACCTTTTTATACGTGGGACCCCCCCTACTAGCCTAAAATATTTTCTGGAGCTCCAAGAAAATTTTTGAAATAATATTTTAAATGTTCTTAACAATTTATTGTTTAATAATTAAGTTTATTGTAATTTTAGCAAAAAAAAAGCAAAAACTGGTAAAAATTAAAAAAATTTCTTTTAATTTCGGGACCCTCTAAAGTCTTTCCGGAACCCCCCGGTTAAGAACCGCTGGGATACACAACGAGCACGCCAGCTATAGTCTATCTCAGAAAGACTGATAGTAATAAATCTTTTTGTCAGGCAGTTACCAGTGGCGTGCACATTTTAAACACGTTTAAATTGGTTTTGTGTATTTCTATCTTACTATTTATCATTTTATTAAACGCACGCCTGTTTTTTCCATATTTTTCCTCCAAATTTTAGGGTCATATTTTTATGGTCTATTGTGTTTAACCCTAGTTCGTATTCCCATATAATATGTGCGGCACACTCGGTTGTTTTTAATACACAACAATATTTCGTTTCGAACTATTCATATTTTGTCGCTTTTGTTTTGCCGCTTCTGTGTGAAAAAACAATAACTTTTTACACATAATAAATTTTATTACTATCAGTCTTTCTGAGATAGAGTACCTATAGCAGTGTTGAAACCAAGTCTATTCATATCATTTGCCACAACACAAACATCTTTTGCACCCCATCAGGAACGGCCTTGTTAATATTTTTAATTTTGTGTAATGTAATACGAAAAATTAATCCTTGGTGACGTAAACTAAATACTACCTAGTACGTTCCGTTCTTCTACTAACGACCTCCCCCTGACTTTATGGTTTGAGATTATTAAAACAGTTAAAAAAATCCTGAAACAACTCATACAATTTAAATTTAAATCATTCTTTAAAAATAAAATTAATTTGTGCAATATTATAAATTGTTATAAAATAAATTGTAATTTAAACAATAATAACTAATGTAAACGATTATTTTAACATGTATGAATAATTTTAATTTATAATAATATAAATAAAAACAGCAATATAAAATCTATATTACAACCACGCATGCGCACAGTAGAGGGGGTTGTATGACGCCATAACAATTCATGTTTAAGTTTCAGTATTCAGTTTCGTTCGGTTGTTAGTGGAGTGTATATCTTAGTGTTGATTAACATCGACTTTTATGTCAAATGTGTTTTATGTGACAAAATAACAGAGAAAAAGACCCTATTACACATAAGGTAACTAAAATTCAATTAATATAAGTTTATTTTATATTTTTTAATAGATTATTTGTTATTTTTTGTTACTTTTGTTTTGTTTGTATGAACTGTCAAATTAAAATTTAGGTTATAGTGTTTAGGGTAGGAAGTTTTACGTATTTTTTTAAAACTGTCACACGTTCCAGTTTATTCGGGACAGTCCCATCACTTGTCACAGTTTTTATACAGTTTTTTATATAAAAAAGTATCACAAATATACTTAAAAAAATTGGTATTTACCATTTGACAATGTGGTTTGCGACTATATTTTTAATAAATAGCCTCGTTCGTGGAGCAATCCCTAACAAGTTTCGATACACGTGTACATTGCTTTTGCGATTACGATTGTCATTAGGTGTTTGGAAGCAGGAGCATGCGCGTGGTTCTACAACTTGTCCGCGGTTTTATCCACGAATGATAAAAGTAATACGAAATGCTCAGTATACGTAAAATTTGGTACGTTAAACGGGGTCATTTTAATACATAACTTTTGGGTAATAACAGTTCTGTACTGTAGAGCAACGGTTCTCAACCGAAAACGTACACGGACCAGTAAAATATTTAATTTTTTACCGCGGATCACAAAAAATAATTGTATTATTAATCAAATTTATTGTCTATACTCTACATCTATATATCTCGGTAATAAAAAAATCACTGAAAAATAAACAAATTCACAGAAAATGGACAGAGTATAAAAAAATTAACAACAAATTTCAAAAATAATAATTTATTAGCCTTATTTCCACAACATTTTTGCTAAGGTCCACTAGTAGTCCGCGAACCACCGGTTGAGAAACACTGGTTTAGAATAAAGAATCGATTATTTTGGACAAAATGGACAAAAGATCATAAATAAACAAAAAAAAACTCAAAAATAATCATTTATAAGCCTTTTGCGGACCACTAAAATTTTGGTAAGGACCATCAGTGGTCCGCGGACCGCCGATTGAGAAACACTGGCGTAGAGGGTATAAGATTTATGCCTCTTGACCTCTGATACTATGTAGAAGTCACATGTCAGTATATATTTAGTTATTTGTCCAATTTTTTATATTATTATTCCTATAAAGGTCTCACTGAAACGTATTTGTCACTACCGTACTGCTGCTGTAATACTTACACACAGGGCTCCTGGATTCCCCCTCCCAACAGAAAAAAACACGTTTTTAAGGGACATTTTTGTCCTATAATTGAACGTGAGCGTCCCCCAAGAAAAAATGTTGGTTCTGAGCCCCTAAGAAAAATGTTTGGCTTCTGAGCCCCTCCCTAATAAATAGTTATAGGTGCGCGCCTGTAAAAATCACATGTCAGTGTGATTTTTTGACTATATTCAATAATAGACCGGGAGCTCATGACAGATTATGGTCTCATAGATTTTATACAGCATACCTTTTGGAGGAGATAATATAAAATTTTCGGAGGAGAGAAAGTAAATGAGAATATTTACCCTGTGACAACAAAGAAAGGAAAGTATTAAACCCCTGCACGTTTTCCGGTTATATGGAAAATTGCATTTCCACTTTTTTCCAAATTTTGTCTCTGATTTAATAATGCTTGCCCTTTTATGCCATTGTTCTATTACGTATGCGCTATGTTATGCAGTTATTACAAAGCAGGCTTAAAAGCCGCACTGATTTAAAATATGGCCCTGCGGTGACACAATCCGGCTTAGAAAAAACTATATTTGCTCCAGGTTTAAAACAATTATTGTTTGTAGAAGTATATTTTGTGATTTTGGTCATAATGGATATAAAAATATCAATTGTCTTTATTGTTAGATTGAATAGTGTCATTTTGGTTGTACTCCACAAATTAATTGCTACATTTATAACAAACAATACTCCAATCAATATTGAACATTTCAGCTCTATTGTTGATTATTACAAATTTATTACAATACATTTTGCGTGTAATAATATAGTTTATTTTTATTTATTGTTAACTGAAGATGAGTTTAGTATTAAACATTTATGTGATTTGGTTCGCTTTACACGTGTCCAAGGACCGACAGACAATCATACTGACAGACCGACAGACATGCTAAAAATAGCAAAAATATTAGGTATGAATCTCAATTCGTACACATCAATCGATATTTAAAAATGCCAAAATCGGTATGTTCACGATAACCTCCTTTATACAGTGAATTTATTCTTTTATGCAACATGTACTATGTCATTACCATGGATACAGTTTTTGACAGCAATATAAATCATGTTCATTTTCATTTGCAACATAGACAATTAGTGTGTATACTTTTGCTCATTACTGGTTTAAAAATTAATCAACATGTATATACAGATGAAGAAAAAATAATGATGGTAACTTGATATAACTCCCAAATGAGTTTAAGAGATGTTTTTGCTGTATTTAGTGCAACTTATCCAGATCGGCCAATACCAAATCCCTCTACAATTTCAAGACTAGTTAATAAATTTCATCGCGAAGGATGTCTTAAGTCAAAACATAATAAAAAAAGAACAACATCCCACGTGCTTACAGAAGAGAAGCAGTTGGAAATATTATTACAAGTGGAAGAAAACAATCAAAATACTTTAAGATCAATTGCACAAACCGTTGGTGTCAGTACTGGATCTGTTTTTAACTTCTTAAAAAAAGAAAAGTTTCAATCATACAAATTTCAAAATCATCAAGAATTGTTAGAAAGGGACGCAGCAGTACGTATGGATTTTTATTTTGAATTGTTTGAAAAGAGTAATTCTGACCCAACAATGCTTCAAAGAATTTTATTTACAGACGAAGCAACGTTTCTCTAAATGGTGAAGTGCGCAGACAAAATTTTAGGTACTGGAGTCGAAAAAATTTACATTTGTTTCATTCCTTCCGAACTCAAAATCCGCAAAAATTAAATGTTTGGGCAGGGATAATAGGAACCAATATTATAGGGCCTTTTTTTATTAACCTTAATGCCGCAAAATATCTAGCCCTTTTGCAAAACCAAATATTACCTGCATTGCGAAACCTGAATATTAATGGACAAGTATGGTTTCAACATGATGGCGCACAAGTCCATTATTCTAGAATAGTTAAAGGATATTTACATAGAACTTTCCAAAAATAGCTGGATTGGAAGAGGAGGGTTGATGAATTGGCCAGCGAGATCTCTGGATTTGGCACCTAATGATTTTTTTTATTGGGGATATTTAAAGGCCAAAGTATATAATGGAGAACTTGGGGATGTTGCTGAAACACAAGACAAAATTGTTCAAGCATCCAACAATATACCTCAAGAGCAATTGCTGAATGTTTTGAATTATTTTAATGATCGCTTAACATTTTGTATGCAAGTAAACGGAGAAACTTTTGAACATTTATTATAAGTTTTTATTAGTTATTTATTTACTTATTTATTTATTTATTTTTTATTTCTATTTTTAATAAAATATTTTCTTTTTGCTAGTAAATATGGTTTTTTCTATGTTGCAAATGAAAATGAACACGATTTATATTGCTGTCAAAAACTGTATCCATGGTATTGACAGAGTACATGTTGCATTAAAAAATAAATTCACTGTATAATATTGTAAAGATGCGCTTCATATTAATATTGGGCAGGATTAAATTCTTTCATGGTTTTAAAAGTTGCAGTTCTTAAGATAAATTACATTATTGAGTGAAGCTTCACGCTTTTCATCTCGATCTGTATTTTATCTCATAATTCTAAATCATCTTCTGCATATATATCTTAATTTAGTCGAGGTGGTCGTAAAGGTCAGATATCCACGTGTGTCGGCTTGCGTTCACTCTGCGACTTTGACTTTCAACAGCAACGTTTTCAATGTCTAGAAATTACATTTTACCGTACTCTTGATTTGCATACTTTGATTATATGTGAAATTATTAGCGGTTACCACGCAACCGACAACATTATATTAAATACACTGTTGATATTTGATTTTAATTATATTAATGTCTTTAGGAAATCGTTATATGTGGGAATTTCTCATCGATGTCCAATATTATTGATAGGGTAAAACGATGATTGGAACTTTATTGGCTCAATAGTAATTGTCGGCAAGGTAGGATTAAAGAAATCATAAAATCCAGATTATTTACTTTTAGAAGAGCCATAGAAACGTTTTAACACAAAAGCACAAAGATAAGAGAGTTAAGCCGCATTCAGACCTCTTTAAATTAACGAGTTATTGACTGTGCGTTGTGTCGCTCTGAGTTAAGGATTCCACACACCAAAGCGGCCGCGGTGGCGGCCACGATGGCGGCCACGGTGGCGATCAGGTCTCCTCACACTAACGCGGTGGGAGTGGCGGTAGCGGTAGCGATCAGTTAGTGAATCACGGTATATAGTTGTATGATAATATTGGACCTTGCTTGGGTTATTTCATTATTCCCCTTTGGAATGTTAAAATTTAAAATTCCAACAATGAAACCATGGAAACGAATGACATATGTCAAACTTAAATTAATTTTCTTACATATTTTAATGACAAAAAATAAATAAATGGGATATTTGTATTAAGAATGACACAAAAAATCAAAATATAAAGAAAATGACATTTTAAAATTATATTAACCTTAACCAAAAAATGTTTGTTGCAAGTATGATTTACAAAGCTTAAACAAAACGGCTGAAAAGCATTATTTAAACGATGAAAGTAACTAGATTGCAAAATCTAGTTCCGCCTAATCGTTTGGAACAGACTTTACTATCAATTTCCAAAACTTTTCCTATTTCGTCCCACACTTTATTTATTTTACTAATATTCTTGTAATCAGGATGTGCTAAGTCATACAAAATTAAATGATCCTTTCCTGATCTATGATTTTTTCTGCTAAATTATCTACTTTCGACATTATTTTCTTAAATATATTCACTCTGTGGTATATAAACAATGAATATCGCGCGGCCTAACGCAACTTGTCGAGTTTGGCCGCCAGTGTTTGGTGATCGCTAGACTGAACGCTGCAGTCGGTGGCGTTCTCAGATAGCGGAACGCTTGTATGTGCGTGGTCTCATTGTATTGTATAGGTTGCGTTAGGCCGCTGCATTATCGCCACCGTGGCCGCCACCGCGGCCGCTTTGGTGTGTGGAATCCTTTATGTTTCTATGCATTCTTTTTAACGTTGCTTGGCCTTTAAATATCCCCAATAAAAAATCATTGGGTGCCAAATCCGGAGATCTATATGGCCAATTCATCGACCCTCCTCTTTCAAACCAGCTATTTGGGAAAGTTCTATGTAAATATTCTTTAACTATTCTAGAATAATGGACTTGTGCGCCATCATATTGAAACCATACTTGTCCATTAATATTCAGGTTTCGCAACGCAGGTAATATTTGGTTTTGCAAAAGGGCTAGATATTTTGCGGCATTAAGGTTACCGTCAATAAAAAAAGGCCCTATAATATTGGTTCTTATTATCCCTGCCCAAACATTTAATTTTTACGGCCTTTGAGTTCAGGAGGAATGAAACAAATGTAATTTTTCTCGACTCCAGTACCTAAAATTTTGTCTGTGCAGTTCACCATTTAGAGTAAACGTTGCTTCGTCAGTAAATAAAATTCTTTGAAGCATTATTGGGTCAGAATTAATTTTTTCAAACATTTCAAAACAAAAATCCATATGTATTGCTGCGTCCCTTTCTAACAATTCTTGATGATTATGAAATTTGTATGATCGAAACTTTTCTTTTTTTTTAAAGTTAAAAACAGATCCAATAGTGACACCAGCGGTTTGTACAATTGATCTTAAAGTATTTTGATAGTTTTGATAGCAAATTAGAAATTAATACGTTACGTTTACCAACTATTCAGCTTCGTAAAATATTTTATATGTATTATCGTTCTTATAATTCTGTTGTCTTAGATTTTAACTACCTAATTACTTAAATTGATCATATTACTGTCCGTCTTTGTAATTTTGAGCAAGATTTGTTAATGATGACATTATGTTAGGTTATGTAAAGGCTTTCGATAACTACGGTGTCACTGATAGAATGCGATAGCGAATGTGTTTATATGTCTGTCTCATTAAAACATCTCACTAGCTTTAAGTTTAGAAAATTATGCACAATCCACAACAAACAGCGTATTAAATTTGGAGGTCTGAAAGGTTTCACGTCTGAAAGGCGATTTTTATCACCACAAGAAGCTGTAGAAGCTTTTTAAAACCATTTTTTTTGAGATACCAACTTCCGAGTGGAAAAAATATTTCGAGAATTGGTTTGAACGCATGCAAAAGTGTATAAATCTTAAAGGCGAATATTTTGAAAAACAATAAAACAGTTTGTTCCAAAAAATGTGTTCTTTCTTAGTTTTTGTAGAAACTTAAAAGGTAACCCTCGCATCGTAGGCTTGAAGCAGTTCAATGAAGACCTTTGCAGTGTTAAAAATTGTAGATTTATAAATTTTTCCTTATATCATTTTGTATAAAAATGCCGGGAGTAAAACAGCTTTTACTGGGATTTCATAACACATATTCTCTTATCATTTGCTCCCCTATTTTCACACATCTTATACTCACTCCGCCCTTCGTAAACTTTAATAATTCCGTCAGCCCACCTCCTAAATCATATCTCACCCCAGCACACTCTACTCTCTACTCTTACAGCGATGTTCTACAGAGGGGAACACGGTAATTCTTAATTTGTAACAATGGTTTCTCTAACTACCACAATGGACTGTTATAATTATTGTTTACGTTATCTAGGATGAAATAAAGTTCTTTTCTTCTTCCATACCTTCTTTTTTTTTAGTGGTTGGCTATCATAAAGGCTGTTTTCTCTTTGGATTTTGCAGTTTGATATAAATCTATAGAGTGACATTAATAATAATATTTATTATGTGCTAAAAATGTTACATTTTTTACAATCGTCAATTCGTTGATAACATTACTTTTACAAAATAAGTAGGGGACATTATAAGATGCATATTATAATAATTTATATATAGGTTATAAATGTGCAGTATGTTTACAAATGTCATACATAGGTACATATTAGCTGCGTTCCTTTTACAAGTTAAAATGCTTGGCTAAGCTAAGAAGTTAGTCAAATGGCTTAGCTAACCTAACTAATTCTAAGTAACGTAAAAGGAACGCTTTCGGTGGAATAGTTTTTATCCACGATTGTACTTGTCTTAGCAAGGGAAAGGGGGGAGGAAAAAACTTAGTTTATCTCAGCCAGTGTCTTATAAATGGAACGCTCTTACAACTTAGATTAACTTAGCTTAGCTTAGATTTCTTAAGTAAAGTGGTAAAAGGAAAGCGCCTGATATTTAGCTGGACAAACTGAATGATCATAGAACCTCCTTCAAGTCACTAAAATCGTTTAGCAGATACTCCTCAGAGGAGTGGAAGGCCGTGCATATTAAATATCTTTGGGTTATTTTTTTGAATTTTGAAATGTTGAGGCTTTTGATGGCGAAGAAATTGGTACTATACCTGGACATTCCAAGTTTTGTGAAGTCTGGACGTATCTCGATTTTATTTCTAGTGTCGTGTCTATGGACTGAACTTTGGACTAGGAATTTGATTTGGTTTTCATGAACGTAGAGGATGCCGGTCGCTATGGCGTAGTGGTCAGCTAATTTGACTACCAACCATGGGGGCTCGGGTTCAAATCCCGGTTATGGCATGGAAATTTTCTCAAACATAAATTGTCCTGGCTAATTGCCACAGTAGCAAAGGCCATTAAAAAAAATTTAAAAAAATTAAAAAAAAAAAAACGTAGAGGATGCAGTGGTGAATATACAGGGAAGGTAACGTTAATAAACCCAACTCCACAAATGCTTTCTTGCAGTCGCATCGGTATTGGATATTTCCCATAATCCTGACAGCTCTACGTTGTAGAGAAAATAGCCGTCCCACATGGCTGGAATAACTGGAATGGCTGGAATGATTAAACCACTGGTGTCGATGTTATTGCCATGAAGATTTTGTTCTACACTTCATTTGTCCAAGATCTTTCCGTACATAATAAACTGGGTTGTAGAGTTGGTCAAACTGCCGAATCCGACTACGGAATTTTTGCTACCACCTACTCCAACTCTTATTTTAAATAAAAAGGGGGTTTTGTGGAGTATCGTTGATTAGGTTCTTTGTATTTATGGCTAAGGTAGTGTATGTCATCTTTTGAAACTAAAAATATAATAAAAAGAAATTTATTTTTCACTTCGCTGTTATTTGCTTATAATTCCTTGGATACGAGATACTGGCTTCGTCAACTGACTGGCTTCTTCTTTTTAAACTTCAAAAAAGATCAGTTTGAATCCTTGGTAGGGTCAACAGAAGAGCTAGCTGCAGGGAAATTTTCCCAAAATTAAAAATACTTACGGTACCTTGTCTATATTAACTACTAGGTACTGTACATAACTATAGTACCCGAGTTAGGTCTGACATCAGATTTTCCAGAATCATGTCAAAAAATTTGCCTATTTATGTCGGAGCAATTGTGTTCAACAAATTACCGATTAGAATTGGAACTTTGAATAAAGCAAAATTTAAACATTGTACCAAAAACTTCTTGCTAGAAAAGGCTTATTATAGCATCTCTGAATATTATCTAGGTGATGATTTAACCTTCCTAGCATAGATTTTCTATTTTCCATGATTTTTTTTATTTGGTTTTTGTATTTTTTTTTGTACTTTCAACTATAATAAAAATTTATTATTTATTTATTATTATTATTAAACATATTCATAACAATCGGGCGTAATCAGCGGACGTATTGGATCCATAACGCCCGCTCATTAGCTCATTAGAGCCCTCAATTTTTTTTTCCGTTTTATTAAAAAATATAAATATATATTTGGTCCATAGCGAAGTAGGAGAGTAAGTTAAAGAAATGAATCAATTAGACTAAAACTTACCAATTCTTGAAAATACGCCAACAGTAGTCTCATATACAGCCGGCACCTTATTTTTTGATTGCCATAGTCTAAAGGTTTCATCGGACCACTAAAATTTTTCTGGGGATCACGGGTGGTCCGCGGATCACCTGTTGAGGAACACTAGTCTAAAGGTTTCATAGTCTTTTTCATATTTATGTTTTGATTTAGTTGGCAACAACCTTTTGTTGCTTTAGGTGCATTTATGTTGATATATTCGGGCAATTCTTGCATATTTATTTTAATTTTAATATTAATTCTGACAGTTAAACGATTAAACAAGATCATTTGTTTTTTGTCTATAATAATTTTTAATAATTTTTGTCATGGCTACCATGGCTACCAGATCTGTTAATTTTAACTTTTTATTTTATTTTATTTTAAGTTAACGAATTAAGAGATCCTTCTTCTTTTAGGGCTTCGCCTTTTACTTTTCTCTGCAGGTATAATATTCTGTAATTCAGTATTTATGTTCATCAAATATTCAAGATATTCTAGCATTCTTTGTAATAACTTCAGAGAGGTTAAAAATCTGAAAAGAATTCTTTTTGATATCTGTAATTTTTTTTACAGGATGAAATATGTCCGGAAAGTGTAATAAAAACTTCTAAAGGATGAATTTTTTTGTCCTTGCATATTTTGTATAAAGTACAAGAAGGAACTCATATCTTCTGTAAAGGACTACCAACCTATCCTGTCAAAATCCAGATATCCTTTCTGTCGATTTTAATAAAAAAATCTCATCTTTTCACTAACGGAAAGAATGGAAAAACGGAAAAAAAAAACACATTAGAATGAAGTATTATATGATTTAAAATGACAGTCGTGTATATAGATGGATTTTTGCTAATATTTTTTTCGGAATAACGTTGTTCTACATCGGATAACTCTCAATACATTTTTAGAATTGAGGTGAAATAATGCTAATAAAATATATGAATTAGTCCTTAAAATGTTTTTTTTTTTAGATTTTGGAGTTTTATACTAAATTCTTCAATAAATTAAAAATATTTAGATAAATTTCATTCGTATTTACATACGCACTGCGACTCTATGGTCAAAATGCTAGCGACGATGTTGACGCCACGCATCGCATTTTTACAATAGTCTCTCCAGCGTCGTGCTCGCTCGTTTCCGCTCAATAGCCCCATATTTTGTTCGGCATTTTTCCTACATTGTGAGGGAAGGAAATAAAAATAAAAACACACAAACACATTAGAAAATTTTAAAAATAGAGATGTGGATCTTTTTTTTAGGTCGTCACTTTTAGACCGGGAGCTCATGACATTTTTGGTCTCCGATTTCATACAGCATGCCTTTTGGAGGAGAGAATATTTACCCTGTGACAACAAAAAAGGGATGGTACTAAACCCCTGCACGCTTTCCGGTCATAGGGAAAATTGCATTTCCACTTAAACACAAAATTTTTGTCCTTTTCTCTGATTTAATATTGCTTGCCCTTTTGTCAAAAGAAAGTTATAACAAATTTAAAGTCTTTTAATTATAGGCATGCTGTATGAAAACGCGGAAAATCATATTTTTTTATTACAAGATCACATGACCGTTTGAGCCCTTTGGGACCCTCCGAATCGCATGCATATATTTAAAAGACTTTAAATTTGTTATAACTTTCATTTGACAAAAGGAGAAGCAATATTAAATCAGAGAAAAGGACAAAAATTTTGTGTTTAAGTGGAAATGCAATTTTCCCTATGACCGGAAAGCGTGCAGGGGTTTAGTACCATCCCTTTTTTGTTGTCACAGGGTAAATATTCTCTCCTCCAAAAGGCATGCTGTATGAAATCGGAGACCAAAAACTGTCATGAGCTCCCAGTCTATTTGTATTTCCGAAGCGAGGACCTTTTTTTTTAGATCACCTGAAATTTAAAAGTGTGAACCTTATTCATAATTTAAATAATTTTATCTTCCGGGCCCCCCTCAACAAAAATTCCTGGGTGCGCGACTGCTAGCAGCGGACAAAGACGTATTATGCGTCAAAAATCAAAAGTGCATCGAGTGAGATAACATAAATCGGGGTGTCCTATATTTATCTTTGTTTCCCATAGTGTCTGCCGCGGTTACCCTTTTTAACTGTATGTTTAATTTTCACAGACTTCACTTAAGTACATAATAAACTTATGTATATTGTTGACATACGCCAGTTGAACACTATCTGTAGTCGTTGGCGTCCATTTGTAGATAATTTTATATCATACTTGTTAATGGGTGCAGTTAACTAGAAGCAGGCATTTATTATTGTAAAATATTTTACTTGTTCTTATCACTTATCAGCTTTGTTCCATTTGTATGTTGATTATAATTTGTAAGAGCATGCACGTAAATTTTGTCTAAACTTTTATAATAAAGGATTCCACACACCAAAGCGGCCGCGGTGGCGGCCACGGTGGCGGCCACGGTAGCGATCGGGTCTCCTCACACTAACGCGGTGGGAGTGGCGGTAGCGGTAGCGATCAGTTAGTGAATCACGGTATATAGTTGTATGATAATATTGGACCTTGCTTAGGTTATTTCATTATTCCCCTTTGGAATGTTAAAATTTAAAATTCCAACAATGAAACCATGGAAACGAATGACATATGTCAAACTTAAATTAATTTTCTTACATATTTTAATGACAAAAAATAAATAAATGGGATATTTGTATTAAGAATGACACAAAAAATCAAAATATAAAGAAAATGACATTTTAAAATGATATTAACCTTAACCAAAAAATGTTTGTTGCAAGTATGATTTACAAAGCTTAAACAAAACGGCTGAAAAGCATTATTTAAACGATGAAAGTAACTAGATTGCAAAATCTAGTTCCGCCTAATCATTTGGAACAGACTTTACTATCAATTTCCAAAACTTTTCCTATTTCGTCCCACACTTTATTTATTTTACTAATATTCTTGTAATCAGGATGTGCTAAGTCATACAAAATTAAATGATCCTTTACTGATCTATGATTTTTTCTGTTAAATTATCTATTTTCGACATTATATTCTTAAATATATTCACTCTGTGGTATATAAACAATGAATATCGCGCGGCCTAACGCAACTTGTCGAATTTGGCCGCCAGTGTTTGGTGATCGCTAGCTGAACGCTGCAGTCGGTCGCGTTCTCAGATAGCGGAACGCTTGTATGTGCGTGGTCTCATTGTATTGTATAGGTTGCGTTAGGCCGCTGCATTATCGCCACCGTGGCCGCCACCGCGGCCGCTTTGGTGTGTGGAATCCTTTAAGTTTTCAAATAATTTATTATTTGGAGAATAGAACTGTAAAATTTGGATTATAATCACAGAGACACGGTATAAAGGTGACAAGTTACGTTCGCGCTGGTTTTAAAAAAATTGATGTTGTGAATTTCCACACATTTCAGGGTTTCGCAGGTATATATCGCCAAAACAAATTTTATGTTAAAATATTTTTTTATTAATTTTAATTCGAATGCCTAATACCATTATTTGGGTTTCTAAATATTTGCAATATTTTTTTTATATAGTGCCTACGGTTTTTATATAGTTTAATTGTGCCTACGGCTTCCATTGGTTGTTTAAGTAATAAACTTCGCCCCTCTGATTTCGTATACATTCAAACATAGAATTAAATTATAATTTCAACACTTCTCACTGGCTATTAAATTTACGCTTTTAAAAATTAAATGCAACATTTGCCAAAATATAACTAGAATTTTGATAAAATAATTTAAACAAATTAAAAATGAAAAAAAAAAAAACAAAAAATAAATAATTGACGGGAATCGAACGGTAGTTTGCAACTTACGAAGCGAGAACGTTACCACTGGACTACGAACGTTCACTCGTTTATTGTGTTAAATAGCGGATTAAATATTTTACATATTTTAGTTAAAAACACAAAAAATGCGTGTTTTTTGGGAAGATTAAATGCCACTCAGATTTTGAGTTCAACATTCAAGTCGATCTTCTAGCCAAAGAAGCACCTGTAAATGGCTCCCTCTGAAATATTCCTCTAAACCAGTGTTTCTCAAACCTTCGACAGTTGCGGACCACTTTCAGAATTCCACACCGCAGACCACCAACATCAAGAAAAACATTTTTTTTTTTTGCCTAAAGGCCCATTATTAATACAAATGAAATTTTGTGTGACGCTTCTTGCTACTAACTCTCTAGATATTTATGAAATTATTTATAATTAAATTAAAGCAGAAAATATCAAATTATAAATGTTAAAAACCTGTAATGCATTTATTTATATCTGGCTAATAGCCAAAACTGCTAAAGCCAACAAAGTTAGTTTTTCGAAAAATAAAGATTTTTTTTGTTTTTGAAATTAAATTTATTATGTAATATCAAAAAAAAAGCTCTTGAGACGTAGAGGAAGGAACGAAATGTAGTTTTTGAGAAGTTTTTAATTTTAACATGATTTTTTCCAAAAATTTGTAATAACGCAGAGGGATTAAACTAAAAATCTGAAAAATTCTCAGTAATGTACATTGATCTAATCCGGAAAAGTACGAGAGTAATTCTTGATTTAATTTGGTTTTTGGAAAATATTGCAGTTTTTGTGTTTTTGACAGAATTATTTTTTTATATCATAGCTAAATTGTGGTTAAAATAAATTAACAACTGAGAACAGATATGTGTATAGAGTGTGTAATGCTCGGCCTACTATTGTAACAACCTATTGTTTGAATTACTTTAGTTTTTTATTTTTAAGATATCAAAGAGAAATAAATTATTTATTGTAGTGAAATACTTATAAATCAAATAACACATTGTTAATAGTAAGAAATACGTGTCTGAAATTGATTAAAATTAAGCCATTTATCAATATATTTCTTATTAATTTGATTAAAACTTCAATACGAAGCAAAAGCAGAAAAAACGCTGGGATTTTTTAATCTAAATTTAATTGTAGCGAAATTTTCGCAAATTATTTAAATTTTGTTTAAAAAAATTAAATGAAAGCTCTTAGTACTTAAATAACGAATAAAAATGATTATCAAAAAACTGTAGATTTTGATTATAGAACAAATATACACTTATTAAATACCTACAAAATGTGTGAAAATTCACACTTAAATAAATTTGTATTTTGCTGAAATCAATTCTTACATTCTTTTGTATATCTGTTGTTTCTTTGACTGTACATCCTGTATAAAATAATATTTTGACAATGCAATCTTGTCTCTTGAATATTAAATAATATTTATCGTCATCGACATAAAATTTTCCAATGTGAGAAAGACATTTTTATTATCTTGCCAAGATGGTTTTGCACCTGTTCCTAGAGAGAATGAATCCCTGAAAATAATGTGTTTTGGCTGTATTTGTAATAGGTCTAGGTCTAAAACTCCCATGATGGCCCATTCCTGTTATGGTGTGTTAGAAATACATAACTGAATATAAAATGTGTAACACATCCTGGTTAAGGAATAATTTATCATGCCCCTAGTTAATAGTTTTACACAATTTAATTACTTCGTCAATCAAAAAACGTTAATTTTTTCCCGATATACCTGTAGATCAGGTTTTGAATTTTTGTTGCGCGAGTATGAATTCATTAATGCCTTTATACGTTGCGCTATTAAACGATCATAAGGCATTATGTGTGTAGCAATTTTGTCAACATTAATGTTAACAACTATAAAACATACGATAACCACTGTCTACTGCCTTATACATAAATTCATTTTTATAAGAAATTAATGAGGGATTACTACCTCGGGGTGTTGCAGCTTTTTTTATATAATAACACTTATTTTATTCAATTTAGTTTGTCAATGCATGTATTTTATAAATATTAAATATAAATTATTTATTTTATATCTTTCTCTTTTTTCTTTGGTGCTGTTGCTATTTTATTATCATTCATTTACATGGGCGTCCGCAATAAGGGGGAAGAATGGATACTTGCCCCCTAGAGCAGTGGTTCCCAACATTTTTTGTGGTGAGCACCCCTTTGAATGTGAAAATAAGCTTCCGCACCCCCATAAAAAATGTGTTCAGATTTTTCAGTTGTCATATTTATATGTCAAATTGATCAAAATAAAAAGTGAAGAGCAAAAAAAAAGGAAATCGCATGAATATTTCTTTAAAATTGATCAAATTAATTGATGTAGCATTCAGCGGTTCTTAACCTTAATAAAATTTAAAAAAATATATACTTAGTAATAAAAAATAATACAGGGAAAAAATATATAATGATTCTAAATAAACTAGATTTTTTATATAAATTTTATAAATTTCTATAAATCGTCTCGCACCCCTCAAAATGCTTTCCCGCACCCCCGGTTGGGAACCACTGCCCTAGAGTCTCCCTTTTAAGTGTTTTATGAGGGTTACCTTTTATGTTTTTACAAACGACCACTAGATGGCAATATTGAAATGTGTCATTACTATATTCGACATTTTTTATTGTGAAATCAGTGGCAGCTTATAAATTGATCGAGTGTTGACAGTGAGCGTTTAAAAAAATAAAACAGTTTGTCAAAAAATGGATATTACTCGTGAAGGTTTTCGTTGGATGATTTTTTACGATTTTAGTAAAGGCCTAACTCAATAACAATGCATAGATTCGTTTCGTTCAAATTTTGGTAATGAAGCACCATCAGAAAAGACTGTTTACAATTGGTTTGTAGAATTTCGTCGTAGTCGTGCGTCCGTCAGTGATGAATCTCGTGAAGGTCGACCAAAATCGGATGTGATTCAAAAAAAAAATCGATGCTGTGCGCAAAATGATTGAAGAAGATCGGCATGTGACTTACCGTGAGATAGAGGCATCCTTTGGCATATCGCAGACTGCAATACATTCGATTTTGCATGAACATTTACCTGTGAAAAAGATCTGTTCCCGATGGATTCCGCGTAATTTGACCGAACTCCAAAAAAAGGCTTGTGTTGATTGGTGTAAAGGAATGCTAAAAAAATTCAACCTAGGCACTACAAAATCCATATACATCATTACAGGTAACGAAACTTGGATTTATTCATATGAACCGGAAACTAAGCAACAATCCACTGTTTGTGTCTTCCAAGATGAACCGAAAGCCACAAAAGTTGTTCATTCACGAAGCACTTCCAAAAAATTGATCGCTTGTTTCTTCGGTTGTGCTGGACATGTCGCAACTATTCCTTTAGAGGATTGGAGAATAGTTAATGCTGAATGGTATACAACAATTTGTTTATCAGAAGTCATCGACAAAATCAGGAAAAACAACCAAAAACATCGCATCATTTTTCATCATGACAATGCTTGCTCCCACATAGCACGTTAAACAATTGATTATTTGAAGCAGAAAAACATCGAATTAATGTATCATTGCCCGCATTCACCTGGTTTATCCCCTAACGACTTTTGTTTGTTCTCCAATGTCAAACAAAAAATACGTGGACAGGGAGTTTCATCAACTCAAGAAGCTGTTGAAGCCTTCGAAAACCATGTTTTTGAGATACCAACTTCAGAGTAGAAAAAATGTTTCGAGAATTGGTTTGAACGCATACAAAAGTGTATCAATCTTAAAGGCGAATATTTTAAAAAGAAATAAAACAGTTTGTTCAAAAAAAAAAAAAATGTATTCTTAGTTTCTGTAAAAACTTAAAAAGTAGGCCTCGTACACCGTAAAATTTTAGATACTTCTGATCTACAAATCTGTTTAGAATTTCATCAGTTTTTGTGCATATTGATGAGTTCCCAAATTTACAGTCCTTGATTTTTTTATCGGCGATTTCGTAGTTTTACATAAATAAGCAACTTCCTACGGTGTTTTATTATAAGTGAAGGTCTTCATTGTTTAAATATTTATATGAGAGTTTTCCGTGATGAGCTAGGTGTGTCAGATCATGATATTTACTTTAATAAAATTAGAAATTTAACATAAACATCCAGAAGAAAAAAAAATAATTTTATGTAAATATTATTAAAGTTCAATTTTATTTTTAGGTCAAATTAATATTAACTAAGTTGTCGTGGCTCTATGTTAATGGCCCCAGTTATGCAAAGCCCCAACTGTGTACGGCCCGAATTATCCATCGCCCCAGTTGTTAATGGCCCCAGTTGTTTAAAGCCCCAATTGTGAACGGCCCGAATTGTCTTACGGCCCCAGTTGTCTGGTTACCCAATATTCAGACACTTCTTGCTACTAACTGTCTATATATTTATGAAATTATTTATAACAATATTAAATCAGAAAATATCAAATTATAAACTTAATTTTAAAAACTCTTACGGTCGTTTATGCCGGTCATAATTAACTCTTAACTAATAATTCAAAATTAAATTTCATTGCACTGCATACTTAATTCAGGCTTAAGCTGTTTACTATTAATAAAATTTAATCACTACCATGGGTACGGATTAAATTGTAATTAAGAATTTGACATTTATTGTTTGACATTTGACTATAAAAAAAGATTGATTAGTACAATTTTATTATAAATATGGTTGAAGAATAGAAATGGATATAAGTTTTTTTAGATTTATTGTTGCTAAATAAAAATTGATGTGAAGTGTGAATTTTCACACATTTCAGGGTTTTGCAGGTATTTAGTAAGTGAATGATGATTATTTGGGATGCCAAAACAAATTTTATATTAAATTATTTTTTTTGTTAACTTTAATTCGAACGCCTTATACCATTATTTAGGTTTCTAAATATGTGCAGTATTTTTTTCTATATAGCTAAGTTCATTAAGAATTTTAAAAATTGCGCCTATGGCTTCCATTGATTGTTATAAGTTCCGTCCCTCTGATTTCGTGTACATTGAAACAGAATTAAATTATAATTTAAACAATATCCACTGGTTTTTAAATTTACGCTTTTAAAAATTAAATGCAACATTTTCCAAAATATAACTAGAATTTTGAAAAAATAATTTAAACAATATAAAAATTATAAAAAAAAAACACAAAAAATAATATTGTCTCTTCTCGCAGGGTTCGATCCCTTTCGGATCGAGTTACTTGGGTGAAACGACAGCATCAAAACCACTACACCAGCATACACGTTCTAGTGTAGCGTGTTACAAAGCTATAACTTGTGTACATTATTAGCCAAAAATCACAAAAAATGCGTTTTTTTCCAAAAACGTAATCTGATAAAAAATTCCTGTTGTACTATTCCGGTTCACACCAATGTACATTACTTAGAATTTTTTCAGATTTTTAGTTTAAACCATCTGGGCTACAGGGTGTGGGATAAAATTGCACAATTTAGGCAAAAATCGCCTCAAAATAATTTATTTTGCAAGAATAAAATTTTGATCGTTAATCCCTACTCAGAATTATAAAAAATATTTTTTTTCGATGAGTACATATTTGTTTATATTTTTAGGGGGATATGTTTGTTAGATGTTTTAGTATTTTTCGTATGTGCGGGTCAAAGAGTTGTATAAGCATGCCAAATTTCAACTCTCTAGGTTTAGCCGTTTGGCTACAATTTTTACCGAACAGACAGATAGACAGACAGGCAGATAGACAGACGACAAAATGACGGTATAAGGGTTTTTTGGTCATACCTACAAAACCCTAAAAATGTGTGTGGGGGAATGTGTTTTTCTTTTGTTTTGTAAGGGCTTTTTGAACTACCTTCGTACCTACAAAACCTTGAAATGTGTGGAAATTCACACTTGTTTTTAGTCATTCATTTATGTGTGGTATATACTGTGGACTTCGGCACTTTCCTCTCAAACACAACCCTGTGTAATGCATTTAGGTGTCGACTTGATTTATGACTGAAAATAATTAGTTGAGGACGCATTGGTGGTATTTATTAATCACCGAAGACTGGGCATTTTGTAATGCGATCACACTGCTATGCGGGAACATGACGGTAAACATTCTGTGAATAGCGGAACCGCTATATGCCTGCTTGTCTCATGATAAAATGTATGTGTTCAAACACACACACACAGAGAGACATACACAAAAACAGATAATGCAGGTCCATACACACAAACACATATAATATCTATGTACATACATATAGACGCACACATAAACATACGCCCCTATTAAATAACAAATTATTTATGTGATTTTATATACGGTTATTTTTGCCTTCACATTGCTAAAATCGAAATTCCATTATCCTCCTTCTTCCCAAAATACTGTTCAGCAAATATCTCGTGGTCTTTAAGATGTGCCTGAGAAAGTGCACTATGATAAGATGCACAAAGACAGTGATAGGTGTAGAGAACAGTCAAAGAAACTAGTATCAATTCACATTCTAACACTTGTACATTATTTTTATAAGTTAGGTCTATAAACTTAAATACCACTCATCAAAGTTGGATATCAAAACTGTAGAAACGCAGCTGCTTGCTTTATGTGAGAATTGCACTGGACGATCATTATGTCTGCTTGTCTATTGGTCAGAACTTCTCCGTCCTGCGCCCTTCCGTCTTCAAGAAGAGGAAACCTTGGAGCACGTAGCGAAGAAATGCAGAGAGAAGGCAGTCTGGGAGGAAGAGATAAAGGAACTGATAAGTAAGGAAGGCAAGGGAGAAAGATGGGCGAGAGAACTGGCAACAAGAATAAAGGAAATAGTGACAAGCCGGAATAATAATAATTTATTGACCAAATTACATATACCTCTATTGTTTTTAGTCAGTCATTATTAGCTACATATGATTGCACATACAAAATTCAATCTTTTCAAAATTATTAATCATGAATGGGATTTTTCAATAAAATGTCCTTAAGTTTATTTCAAAATTCTTTGCATGATAGTTATTTAATCTCCTCGGGTAACACATAATTTTATACAATAATAATTGGAGCAATTTCTGGATTTGTTCAAGCGAAGGTTCTGAGAACGGATATCGTTTTTTGAGCGAGTATTGTACTCATGCGAGTCTCCAAGAGTGGTGAATTAGCCCAAATTCTTATGTATTAGTAAGAGGCAATTAGAAATGAATAATGCTGGTAAGGTCATTATTTTGAGACTTATAAAATAATCTCGACATTCGGCTCTGTAGGCAGCGCCGGCGATAATTCTGACAGCTTTACGCTGAAGGCTAAAAATTCTGTCAGCGGACGGAGAATGTCCCCATATAAGTATATCATAATTTAGGTGGGATTGGAATAATGAAAAATAGGCTTTTAATACGACCTCCTTACATACTTCGTATTTCAATCTCCTTATCAGGTAGATGGTGGACCTAAGCTTTCCTAAGAAATTCCGTGTGTTGGTCCCAACGTAAATGTGGATCTACGTAGATTCCAATATACTTTACGTAATGAGGGTCTTCAAAATTATGTTTCCTAGTAGTAAACAGCAGGGTTTGGGATTTGTCCGTGTTTCAGCATAATTGGTGTTAAACCAGGAATTTGCTTCGACTTTTAAGGATCTATTCTCGAAAAGGAGAGCACTTAGATTGGAGTTCCTCGTTAATAATGTTGTGTCGTCTGCATAGAAACTGTTTTAGAAATCATAAAAAGGGGTAGGTCATTAACATATATTAAAAAAAGTAACGGACAAAGTATGGAACCTTGCGGAACACCAAACTGTAAAGGAAGTGTTGGATTTATTGTTGTCAAGCTGAGTAAATTGTTTCTTATCTGATAGATATGATCTAAGCAAGGAGTAGCTGTTTTCATTAAAACCATATAGATGTAGATTATTTAATAAAAGGTTATGCGAGATGCAGTCAAATGCTTGGTCAAATGAAAGGAGAATATGAAGAAAGGGAGGGACACTGGAAGAAGAACAAAGAAATGAAATAAAAAATATTGTAAAATATCAATTGTATGTTATTTTAATTTTCATTTCTTTGTAATTGTTTGTAATTGTTAATACCCTAAACGCTGCAAGGGTAGAGGAAATAAATAATATATATATATACTATATGATCCCTTAGCGGTCTCCTAGGGGACCGCGGAGCCCATTTTAAGAACCACTGCACTCATCTAACCCATATACTTGTGAAAGCAAAATGAGCTCGCTATCTGTATTTCAATACCCTTAATAAGGACCCTACCTTCTGAAGCTATTGTATTGTCTCTTAAATTAAACAGTGTCGGTTAATGAAGTTGGCAGGCCTGGCTCGGTGTGATTGCGCATTTAAGTGATATACATATATAATCAGGGGTGCCAATAGTGCCAATTATAATTAACACTATCCGGAATTCATGACACACGCATAACAAATGAGATTAACAAAGTATATTTGATCGTTTTGAGTAAATTATATCAATGTGCATCGACATAAATTTTGTATTAACGTAGATTGGAAAGTCGAGTCAATAATTAAAATCAGCAGAACATACATCAATTTGGACACGAGAGATTTGAATCTAGTTATACGACAAAAATTCATTTGGGTTGTAGCTGGAAAATTAGTGAATTTTATCCCTTGCTACAAATGTATTTTTGTATTTTGTACAATGTAAATTTTGAGGGTTTTGCATTTTTGGTTTTCGTAAAAAATAATATACGATGTGTGTAAATTAAGTAACCGGACTGGCAACATAGCGTTTGATCTGGCAACATTTGGGACACGGGACTTGTAGGGGCGGCAGGAAAACATGTGACACGCTTTCAGTACAAGTTTGAACTCATTAGAGTAATTTTGTTGTCCTTAGCAATTTTTTTCATGAAACACTTTATTCTAGTGCGTTCTAAAAATGACTGATATTCATTTCGAGCAACGGTGTGCTATCAGGTATTGCTTCAGCCTTGGGTACAGTGCAACGGAAACTTTTGCAAAACTTCAGCAGGCCTACGGAGACAGTGTTTTGTCAAGGACCCAGGGTTTTTGGTGGTTTAAGGCATTTTCAGAAGGAAGAGAGTTGATTGAAGATGAATCACGCAGCGGAAGGCCTTCATCTTCAAGAACCGATGAAAATGTTGACAGAATCCGGTATCTTGTGCGTTCAGATCGTCGGTTGACAGTCAGAATGATCGGGGAAGAGTTGAATTTAACTCACACTACCGTTCATCACATAATGAATTGGGGATGAGAAAAATCTGCAATTTCAATAAACGAGTTTTTGGCCAGTAAAAACATTCCTGTGGCTCCTCAGCTCTCTTATTCGCTTGGCTTGACTCCTTGTGACTTTTTCCTCTTTCCAAGATTAAAAAGGCACGTCATTTTGGGACACTCGAAAACATTCAAACGTCCGTAATCGACCAGCTGAAAGTTATTCCAGTATCCGAGTTCCAGCACTGCTATGAGGATTGGAAGAACCGTCTGCTGCGCTGTGTGGCTTCCCAAGAAAGTTATTTTGAGGGAGACATTATTGAATTGTAATTATATCCGAACAAAAAAAAAAAAAAAAATTAAATCAGTCCGGTTACTTACTTTTTATATTTAAATAATAATAAGTTGACTGTATATAACTCCTCCTCTCTTAGATTGATTACAGTTGATTATAATACTCATTAATTTGTTATATTAATTTCAATTTCTTTGAGGTCAGTATAACGGAAAATGTAAAATACAATTTTTACAGTCTAGTTATTTGTGGAGAAGAAAATAAAAGCTACCTTGAAAATGGCTTCAATATCATGACTTTATAAATATTTAGTTGCACATCCATCCAGTGTATCTATATTTAAACCTCTGTCCGTAATACTGAAATGGTTCGTTTAATTATTTACGGGGGCTCTGGGAAGTTGACGCACTCCCCGCTGATTGCTAGGGGAGTCCTACCGACTATAACACCAAAAATAACTCAAGTTAAGGCAGGGCAATAAAAGTTGCGACGCACGTAGCTTTGCACACACCCTGTATTTACTTTTATGACCTTATTCTGTACACACCTGAACGCTGATATAGTATAAATGGACAACAACAGTGTAAATCACTATACAGATCATGAAAATGTAATGATTAAAGGATTCCACACACCAAAGCGGCCGCGGTGGCGGCCGCGGTGGCGATCAGGTCTCCTCACACTAACGCGGTGGGAGTGGCGGTAGCGGTAGCGATCAGTTAGTTAATCACGGTATATAGTTGTATGATAATATTGGACCTTGCTTGGGTTATTTCATTATTCCCCTTTGGAATGTTAAAATTTAAAATTCCAACAATGAAACCATGGAAACGAATGACATATGTCAAACTTATTAAATTAATTTTCTTACATATTTTAATGACAAAAAATAAATAAATGGGATATTTGTATTAAGAATGACACAAAAAATCAAAATATAAAGAAAATGACATTTTAAAATGATATTAACCTTAACCAAAAAATGTTTGTTGCAAGTATGATTTACAAAGCTTAAACAAAACGGCTGAAAAGCATTATTTAAACGATGAAAGTAACTAGATTGCAAAATCTAGTTCCGCCTAATCGTTTGGAACAGACTTTACTATCAATTTCCAAAACTTTTCCTATTTCGTCCCACACTTTATTTATTTTACTAATATTCTTGTAATCAGGATGTGCTAAGTCATGCAAAATTAAATGATCTTTTACTGATCTATGATTTTTTCTGTTAAATTATCTATTTTCGACATTATTTTCTTAAATATATTCACTCTGTGGTATATAAACAATGAATATCGCGCGGCCTAACGCAACTTGTCGAGTTTGGCCGCCAGTGTTTGGTGATCGCTAGCTGAACGCTGCAGTCGGTGGCGTTCTCAGATAGCGGAACGCTTGTATGTGCGTGGTCTCATTGTATTGTATAGGTTGCGTTAGGCCGCTGCATTATCGCCACCGTGGCCGCCACCGCGGCCGCTTTGGTGTGTGGAATCCTTAAAGCAGCAATATGTGTGCGGATTTAGAATTGCACATATAGCTAAGGCTGAATTACACTGGGTGATTGTATTAACTACTCGCCGGCGAGTGAATTCGTGCGGGAGTGAGCTTATCGTAACTAGCTCAGCGAGTGTTGATTACAAAAAGCGCGACAGGTTATGTTTGAATCGCGTAAATCGTGTTTTGGAGAAAGTTTTAGGGTTAAGAGTTAAGATTTTCTTTCGGAACTTCGAAAAAAACAATGTCATTATGAAAAACAATTAGTTTTTTACTTAGCATTGCTTTCAGCAACCCTTGACGATATGATGTATGGTTAAATACGTTGTCAAACTTAACAAAGCTTTATGCAACTTGTATAAAGCGTTATTTACAATGTCGTCAGGTAATCACGCCGTCATTGTCATAGCTATTTATGCACCAAGGGTGTTTCTAAGATGATTACGCCCGGAGAGCGACATAATACCCTCCAGGGGCCTCTGGCCCGAAGGATGGATGCCGCTTGAAGGACGTTATCATCCAGTAACGCCAATGGTGCATACAAGATTTTATTGGTCACGTCACATAAAATAAAAAGTAAAAATTAACAGATATTTTTACCTATCTGGTAGTCTATGACAATAAACAGTTTATAGACAAAAAACAAATGATTTTGTTTAATTATTTAATTGTCAGAATTAATTTTACAATCACAATGAATATGCAAGAATTGCCAGAATATATCGATTAATATATAAATTATTACCTTAAATCTAAACAGAAATACGAAAAAGAATACGAAAGCTTTAGACCAGTGGTTCTTAACCTTTTTATACTCGGGACCCCCAACTAGCCTAAAATATTTTCTGGACCCCCCAAGTCGAAACGTTATGTTCGAAATGTCAAAATATGTTTAAATATCTCGTATCCTAGGCATTATGACCAAATAACAGCCAAGTGAAAAATAAAATATTTGCCAATGTCATGATGAAAAATGATTGAGTACAGTCTGTTCCAAACGGTTAAGCGGAACTAAATGGGATTTTCGTTCTTTTAGGTTGTCACGAGAAGGGACCTTGCTGGGGTTATTTCATTTTTCACGTTGGAATGTCAAAATTTAAAATTCCAACAATGAAACCATAGAAACGAATGACACAACGAGTCAAAATTAAATTTTTTTTTTTTACAAATTTTAATGACAAAAAAATAAATAAATGGGAAATTTGTATTAAGAATGCACAAAATATCAAAATATAAAGAAAATTACATTTTAAAATGATATTAACCTTAACCAAAAAATGTTAATTGTAAGTATGATTTACAAAGCTTAAACAAAACGACCGAAAAGCACGATTTAAGCGATGAAAGTAACTAGATTGCAAAATCTAGTTCCGCTTAACCGTTTGGAACAGACTGAACATGATGACATAGTTAACTAAATTGTTCAGACTTTATGCAACTGGTCCTAGATGTTTTCTAGCGTTTTCGAATTGTAAACGACTACGTTTTTATTTGGTTTAAAATTTTAAATATGTCAGAAACGACATATTGTCGATAGAAACTTTTCTTTTCAATACTTTGGACAAGTGTCAAAGAATGTTTGGAATAAATGGCGGCGGATTTCACATAAATTGTATACTTTTCCGCGCATTTCAAAACGAATTCTTAAACCCGAGAGGATTCAGGACATCACTATTAATGTTACTTGGAATTTTTTAGAGGTTTTTTAGGGCAATCTTCGAGAGCACATCTGGTGCATTTTTACTCCTTAAATATTTATACAACCCCTGATTTGTTCTTAGACTTCAAAGGATCTCGTTCTTGTTTCGAAATGACAATAAAAATTAAGTATTCTTGTTTGTTTTTATTTTTTCGACACTGAGAGTACATTTTGTTTTAAAAAAAAAAAAAAAATGCAAAATGTCTAAAGTCGCGATTTCTTAAAAAATTAAAAACTACCCCTGTGCGACCGGAAACATTGAGGAAAAAAGTGATCAACCACTTTCGGATTTCATGCCCTTATGTGACCAGAGCAAATTTATTATAAAAGAAAATTTATGAAAAAAAAAAAAAAACATTGATATGACGTGTGAATTTTCACACATTTCAGGGTTTTGTAGGAGTTTAATAAGTGTAAGAAGTCAACAGAATGCTGGATGTCGAGGACAATATTTTGTCGGCAAAAGTAACTTTTAGCTGCATATAGTACGCCACTTTTGCTCTGTTTCCACTGTTTCCATTGTTCAGTTCACTTTAAAATACAATTTATTTTTAGGTGGTTTATAAAAAAATAAATAAAAGGTTATCAACAATAACCTAAGATAGTGCTTTTAAGGTGAATCACTGTCCTTGGCCCTGCGCAGAACAGTATGCGTATTATAGGCAGCTAAAAGTTACCTGTATCATTTTGTCTATAATCATATCAAAGTCAACAGTTTTTTTTGATGATTTTTGAGTACTAAGAGCTTTCATTTAATTTTTTTAAACTAATTTTTAATAATTTATTAAGTTTTTCGTCAGAATAAAATTTAAATTAAAAAATTCCAATGATTTTTTCTCCTTTTGCTTCGTATCTATGTCTTCATTAAATTAATAAGAAATATATTAATAAAAGGCTTAATTTTTTTCAATTCCAAAAACTCTTTATTAACAATGTTTTATTTGTTTTACAAGTATTTCACCACTATATGCGCCGGTTTCTGAAAGCTTAGCCGAGTTTAATCTTTTGTGTTAATTTATTAGAAATAAACCATAAATAAGCAATTTCTAGCTGGGTAATATTTTCATCAAAAATTTTATACAAAGATTTTGACCTGATATCTAAATTGGTATGATCTGCATACAAAATTGATTTTGTGGAAATATTGTTCGGGAGATCATTGATATAAATTAAGAACAACAATGGGCTCAGTACAGATCCCTGAGAAACACCCAATTCAACGGGTAAAACACCAGATTTTTTATTGCCAACATTAATAAACTGTTTTCTATTAGATAAATAAGAAAGTATACATCTACAACTGTCTTCACTAAAGTCATAAACCTTAAGTTTGGATATTAGTATTTCATGACAAATACAATCGAATGCTTTACATAAATGGAGAAAAATGGTTAGGCAGAATTCGCCAGATTCCAAACCATCAGATACTGCAACCATGAAGTCCAAAATAGCGTCAGTTGTCGATTTATTGTTTCTAAACCATTTTTTCTAATTTCATTTTCTTCCAAGTACAGCATAATTTCTGTGGGTAATATTTTTTCTAAACTAGAATTTTTGAAAAAATTGGCAATAATGAAATGGGACGATAGTTATTTAGATCTGAAGGATTAATTTTTTAAAAAAAGTGGTAATACCATTGAAATTTTGAAGGCATCAATGAAGCAATTTGAAGATATACAGTTATTAAATACTTTAGTCAGTGGAATAATTATAGTATCTTTTACAGATTTGATTAAATCCACAGTTAAGACAATTAACGGACAATATTATGCTGACCTTCTCGACCCTAAAAAATCTGTAATTTTCATATGCGCCATTTTCCATTTAGCTCCCGTATGTACCTACACTGGTGTGAAATGTCGTAAGTTCTTTTTTTCTCACAATTTATTTCGTGCAAAAGTTGTGGAGCATATTTCGAACAAGAGAGAACTTTGTATAAATCAAATTTTAAGATATTCTACACATAAAAATATTCCGCTCAGTATGTACCGGAAATATATCTAGAAGTAGACATGATAAATATTGAAAATTGCGCATTAAATTTTCTTTCGATAACTTCGGCTATTTCCATATTTTTCTCCAGCATTTCATTCGATTTATTATATTCTTACTCGGATGGTGATAAAACGACACAAAATGGAATTGGAAATTTATTCGGAAAATATTTCATAAAAATGTAATTTTTGTAGATAAACCCATTTAGCTGCATGTTAATACAAGGGTTAAGACGACCGGCGTAGCTTAGTGGTAACACATGTGCTCTGCGTTACTAAGGTCTCGGGTTTGAATCCCGTTCAGGCATGTAATGTTTCACAAATAAAAAAAATTGTCCTGTCTAATTGCCACAGCAGCAAAGTAAAAAAAAATTAAAAAAAAAAAGAAATACAAGGGTCACTTTTTATGTTTTTACAAACGACCAGTGCCATTACTATAATCGTAAAATTTGCCGTTTGTTATTGTGAAATCAGTGACAGCTTATAAATTGACCGAGTAGTTTGTTGACAGTGAGTCTTTAAAAAAGAAGTTTGTGATAAAGAAATTGGATATTACTCGTGAAGGTTTTCGTTGGATGATTTTTTACGATTTTAGTAAAGGCCTGACTCAACAACAATGCATAGATTCGCTTCGTTCAACTTTTGGTAATGAAGCACAGAAAAGATTGTTTACTATTGGTTTGCAGAATTTCGTCGTGGTCGTGCGTCCGTCAGTGATGAATCTCATGAAGGTCGACCAAAATCTGTTGTGATTCAAAAAAACATCGATGCTGTTCGTAAAATGATTGAAGAAGATCGATATGTGACTTACCGTGAGATAGAGGCATCCATTTGCATTATGCAGACTGTAATACATTCGATTTTGCATGAACATTTAGCTGTGAAAAAGATCTGTTCCCGATGGATTCCGTATAATTTGATCGAAGCTCAAAAAAAGGCTCGTGTTGATTGGTGTAAGGGAATGCTAAAAAAATTCAACCTAGGCACTGCAAAATCCGTATACAACATCGTTACAGGTAACGAAACTTGGATTTATTCATATGAACCGGAAACTTAGCAACAATCCACTGTTTGGGTCTTCCAAGATGAACCGAAACCCACAAAAGTTGTTCGTTCACGAAGCACTTCAAAGAAAATGATTGCTTGTTTCTTCGGTTGTACTAGACATGTTGCAACCATTCCTTTAGAGGATCGGAGAACAGTTAATGCTGAATGGTATACAACAATTTTTTTGCCAGAAGTCATCGACAAAATCAGGAAAAACAACCAAAAACGTTCATCTTTATCATGACGCAAGCTCCCACACAGCACGTCAAACAATCGATTGAAGGAGAAAAACATCGAATTAATGTCTCATTGCCCGTATTCATCTGATTTATCCCCTAACGACTTTTTTTTGTTCCCTAATGTGAAACAAAAAATGCGTGGACAGCGATTTTTATCAACTCAATAAGCTGTTGAAGTCTTCGAAAACCATGTTTTTGAGATACCAATTTTAGAGTGGAAAAATGTTTCGAGAATTGGTTTGAACGCATGCAAAAGTGTATCAATCTTAAAGGCGAATATTTTGAAAAGCAATAAAACAGTTTGTTCAAAAAAAAAAATTCTTTTTTAGTTTTTGTAAAACTTAAAAGGTAGAACGTATTACAGAAAAAATATAGAAATTTTTATCTACACGCAGTTTATTTTTAGCTTTCATCGGGCTTATAATTATCGTTTACAGGGGGGGGGAGTCTGAATTGTTTTATTCGGGCCCAGGCTCACTTTCGGCGCCCCTGTTTCCGTCGTATTAAAGATTTTTTTTCTCTGTGACAATGGTCTCTTTTATTAAAGCAAGTGTCACGTATCTGGAAAATATGTTGACAATTGTAAGATGACATGTTGTTGTTATGGCCACTGTCTTAATATAAGGGTGTTGGTAAAGTGTAATGGCATTTGGGGCCCTGGAATTCCTCATCGCTACGTGCCAAAGTTAAAGGCCAAAGTACTTTAGTAACTTTTCACAAATACAATTTGTTTAGCGGAACTCTACCACTTCATTTCTCCAGAGAGGTGGAATTGAGAATTTATTCGATTTGTTGTTGTCTGGATAAGGTATTATACGAGAACAATATTTGTTTTAGTTTTAGAGAATTTTGAAATATATACACAATATTTGTTTAGGGATATTTATTTTTCAGTTCGCCGTTATTTGGTAATAATTTCTAAGATATGAGATATTTTAACATATTGTCACGTAGGTGGTTTGATTCAGACACAACTCCTGGTTTCAACATAACAAATTTATTAAATAAGTATATAACAATTACAAAATAATGTTGGAATTGGTCCATGGAGTTGGGGAAGTCTTCGGTCCACCCCGTGTTGGCCAGGATCGGCTTGGACCTATCTCCGAGGCGGGGGCTACCCATCTGGGAGTCGAGGAGCCTGGAGAAGTCTTCTCCCACTCACATGGTCACTATGTGCTTGGCGTCACTCTCGATACTAGAATCCGGCGTCGGTGTCTTGGTCGTCACCTTCGGGACTAATATGTGCAGTAGAGTTGGCTATGTTCTACTACCTCAATATTCTCGACATCCCTCTATTAAGTACCGAAAGTTAACCCAGTTCCAATATTCATTTGTCATGACAAATATTTCCTCATTATGAAATTGTGATGATCTGCAATTTCTTAATCAGGTCACATACGTCAGACGCTGACGAATAGTTTTTAATCAGACAGCTGACCGTCACAATGTCTAGATGTCGTAATCCTGACCTAGGATTACCTATGTGACAATATGCATAACAACCGGAGCATTAAGAATCCATAACGCCCTCTCATTACGCCCTTAACAAATATTAGTCTCATTTACCTTATTTTTTAATTGCCATATTCAACAGTGGTATTCAACCTGTGTATATCAACTTTGTAGGTATGACCAAAAAACCCTTATACCGTCATTTTGTCGTCTGTCTGTCTCTGTCTGTCTGTCTGTCTATCTGCCTGTCTGTCTGTCTGTCTGTCTGTCTGTCTGTCTGTCTATCTGTCTGTCTGTCTGTCTGTTCGTTAAAAATTGTAGCCAAACGGCTAAACCTAGATAGTTGAAATTTGGCATGCTTATACAACTCTTTGACCCGCACATAGGAAAAATACTAAAACATCTATAAAACATATACCCCTAAAAATATAAACAAATATGTGCTCATAGAAAAAAAATATATTTTTTTATAATTCTGAGTAGGGTATCAAATAAAAGCCCTTGGTACGGGGATTAACGATCAAATTTTTATTTTTGCAAAATAAATTATTTTGAAGCAATTTTTGTGAATTTTGTGAATTTTTTTCATTTCTATGGTTAAATTTATTCATTTGCAAACTAAAGTACATATATAAAGTATGTTTTGAAGAAGATACAAAAAAATTTTGAAGGCAAAATATGGCGAAATGAGCCAGCTGTGTCAAATCTTCTCAGACTCCGGGAAAAAAAATATAGATTTTGCGGTGACCAGCATAACTCGTCACTGGATCATCTGAAATCAAAAATCCAAAAAGATTTTGTTAGTTTGAGTTTGCCGCGGTAACGACGTTGAGATATATTTTTTTTCATGTTTTTTTTTTATTTAACAAAATAATTTGCAAAATAAATTATTTTGAAGCAATTTTTGCCAAAATTGTGCAAAAAAATTTTTTTCCCACACCCTGTAAGCCCAGATGGTTTAAACTAAAAATCTGAAAAAATTCTAAGTAATGTACATTGGTGTTAACCGGAATATTACAACAGGAATTTTTGATCAGATTATGTTTTTGGAAAATAACGCATTTTTTGTGTTTTTTTGGCTAATAATGTACACAAGTTATAGTTTTGTAACACGCCAGATTGTGAGGTGTATCCTGATGTAGTGGTTATGACGCTGGCTTCTCACGCAACTAAATCAATTCGATCCCTACGAGAAGAGACAATATTATTTTTTGTTTTTTTTTTGTGCATTTTTATTTTGTTTTAAATTATTTTTCCAAAATTCTAGTAATATTTTGGCAAATGATGTGAACTTTATAGTAATACAGGATAATTATTTTATGCCGATCTTCAAAAATAATATGGTATGTTCTATAACAAACTTTCTGTTGTTTTTTTTTTGTGCATATTTCTTGATATATTCTTGCATACTCATTGTGATAGACATATGAGTGACTTTATAAGGGTTTTTTGGTCATACAAAATCCTAAAAAATAAATATAGCCTGAAATTTTATTTATATAGTTAATCAAGATTGTATTCCTAAATTTAAATATAAAAAATTAGCCGACTGGCGTAGCGTAGTGGTTAACACATATGCTCTGCGTTGCTAAGGTCTCGGGTTCGAATCCCGTTCAGGCATGGAGTGTTTCATAAAATAAAAATTGTCCTGGCTAATTGCTGAATCAGCAAAGGCCAAAAATTAAAAAATTACTCTTTATACATTTAAATTTATAAATATCTTATTATTTAATTTTAAATATTTAACAAAATTATATATTATTACTTACTGTAATTTTATTTTTCAGGTACGTTGGGATCTCCTTATCTGAAGGCAAGGCTAAAATAGGTATGATAAACTTTACTACAATGGAAAAAAATTACTTATAATTTATTGTTCAAGGTTTTAACAATATCAGATAAGTAATAGTCCAATATATTAAACACGTGGAAAATGAAAAACTATCGAATTTTTTTGATAAATTTAATGGTAAAATTAAATAAATACAACTTAGCAGCTAAAATAGTAGTTTTCATTCTTCTAAATGCTGTTTATAGTTAGAATTGTAAAGATATCTTCTTGAGGGCCGAATTTGTATCGCAGGCCGTAGTTTGGAGACCCCTGTTTAAGAGAACAAAGTTTCTTAACTTAGTTCGATGGATTATATCAATAATAGATGGGACGTATTATAATGTCGGTGCAATGAATTATAAAAAATTTATGTGAAGTGTGAATTTTCACACATTTGAGGGTTTTGCAGGTATTTAGTAACTGAATGATGATTATTTTGGATGCGAAAACAAATTTTATATTAAAATATTTTTTTTGTTAATTTTAATTCAAACGCCTAATACCATAATTTAGGTTTCTAAATATGTGCAGTATTTTTTTTTATATAGCAAGGTTCATTAAGAATTTTAAAAATTGCGCTTATGGCTTCCATTGGTTGTTATAAGTTCCGCCCCTCTGATTTTGTGTACATTGAAACAGAATTAAATTATAATTTAAACAATTTCCACTGGTTATTAAATTTACGCTTTTAAAAATTAAATGCAACATTTGCCCAAATATAACTAGAATTTTGAAAAAATAATTTAAACAAAATAAAAATGTAAAAAAAAAAACAGAAAATATAAAATTGCCTTGAGAACGGAGTGAACCTTAGTTTGCAAATTAGAACGCGAGCATGCTAGCCATTACACTATCAAAGCATGCTGGTACACTGTCGAAGATAAGTTATTAAATATTTTACGTGATCAAGCAAAAAACACAAAAAATGCGTTATTTTCCGAAAACATAATCTGATCCAAAATTCCTATTGTACTATTCCGGTTCACACCAATGTACATTACTTAGAATTTTTTCAAATTTTTAGTTTAAACCATCTGGGCTACAGAGTGTGGGACAAAAATTTTTTTGCACAATTTTGGCAAAAATCACTTCAAAATAATTTATTTTGCAAAAATAAAAATTTGATCGTTAATCCACGTACCAAGGGCTTTCATTTGATACCCTACTCAGAATTATAAAAAAATATTTTTTTTTTCGATGAGCACATATTTGTTTATATTTTTAGGGAGATATGTTTTTTAGATGTTTTAGTATTTTTCCTATGTGCGGGTCAAAGAGTTGTATAAGCATGCCAAATTTCAACTCTCTAGGTTTAGCCGTTTGGCTACAATTTTTACCGAACAGACAGACAGACAGACAGACAGACAGACAGACAGACGACAAAATGACGGTATAAGGGTTTTTTGGTCATACCTACAAAACCCTAAAAATTGATATGAAGTGTGAATTTTCACACATTGCAGGGTTCGCAGGTATTTAATAAGTGAAGGCGGCATGGTGAGTGTGTAGGACAAATTTTGATTTGTAATTATTACGGCAAATTGAACGATATTTTTAAAATAATTTATCGTCTGTTAATCTAAGAGCTTTAAAAACAAATTTTATGTTAAAATATTTTTTTGTTAATTTTAATTCGAATACCTAATACCATTATTTAGAATTTTTTCAGATTATTAGTTTAAACCATCTGGCCTACAGGTGTGGGAGCAGTGTTTACCAACCGCCGGTCCGCGAGATTTTTTTACTATGCAACTATTCGCCTAATAAGTTATAGCCCACTTAATTTTGAGATGAAAATTTCGGTCCTTAATCTATTAATTGTTTATGTAATAATTTGTGTTTGTAATCAGTGCAATAAAAAATATAAAAATTTTGCGATACACATTACTTTCTAAACATGCCGGTCCGCGATTTTTTTCTAGGTCCCTTGCCGGTCCGCCATGAGAAAAGTTGGGAAACGCTGTGATAAAGGGGATCATATCGATAGAGAGGTAGTGAGAGAGACAGATAGACAGGGAAGAAAGAAAGAGACAGACATACATGTCAATTAAATTGTTTTTCGCTATTCTCAAACACCAAACAATTTTTGTCCTAAGGGCAGTAGCGATGTCAGATATAAAAATAACGACACGCTAAGTGAAAAGCAATACGTGTATGCCTTGAAAACGTTGTTGAAGAACAAAGAAAGTAATATTGTATCAATGTCTGGCGCTTTTTAAAAACGTCCCCGGGGCTTGAATCAATACATACATTACTGCTGGAAAATATGATAACAATGCTGCTCACAACCTTCGGGTTAAAAGGCAAAACAGCTGAGACAACTAACGCATTCCAAACGATTCATACCACAACGTATTACGAACGTTTTAATGAACCCAAAAATACTGCAAAATAAACAGTTCTGTTCATATTATCAGACACATCTTCAGTGATGGACTAAGGAAAATCGGGGCCCTAGGCAAGGTTCTCATTGCGGGCCTTACTAGTTAAAAAATCATAAAATAATAGAAAACATGTATAATAAAACCTTCGGAAGCCGTAGGCGCAATTTTCAAAATCTTAATGAACCTTGCTATATAAAAAATTACTGCACATATTTAGAAACCTAAATAATGGTATTAGGTATTCGAATTAAAATTAACAAAAAAATATTTTAACATAAAAATTGTTTTTAATTGTTGATAAATTATTTTAAAAATATCGTTCATTTTGCCGTGATTACTATAAAGTAATTTTTGTCCTACACACTGCCGCCTTCACTTATTACATACCTGCGAAATCCTGAAATGTGTGAAAATTCACACTTCACGTAAATTTTTAACATAATTTTAATACATTTTATGGATAAAAAATTATTTTATAAAATAATTATAAAAATATATAGTAACCAGTCCCCTCTATCGAGACATTGGGTTATTACGTGTAATTGATTTGCCATATAAGACGTAATTGTGAATTATAAAATAACCCTTTCGGACGATTTATCATGGTCAGAACATGCGGTGTATATCCATTTATATTTTCTGTGATGGTGCAGTTGGCGAACATGGTCTTATCGCGCGGAAAGATCACAACTACAGGGTAAAAATATATATACTATACCCTCTAGACGTTGTATGATGTGTTTCGCCTTTAGATGCATATATGAGGGATAAACACATACTATTGTACTGCGTAAGTACAGGTCAGCACTTCGTTATTTCCCATAAAATAGAAAAAAATCCACACAGGGATGTATTTACTGTATTTTGCTTAGGAATAGTACAGATCTACCAGGTCTACAAGTATGAAATGCAGATTTTTTTTCAAACTTGCCGCGCAAACAGAGTGCATAGTTCAAAGTTTCAACACATATGGCGTTTTGTTAAGTTATCATTAAGTGTCAAATGCGTATAGGTTATAATTTGAAAAGTGATCATATAGTTTTGTTTTACTGTGTTAAAAATGTCAAATTTTGTGCCAAATACAGAGCATTCGCGGACAGTATTACTGTTTTGTTTTCATTTGAAAAAAAAAAAACTGCTGCTGAATCATACCGACGCTTCGAGAAGCTTATGGTGAATATGCTCCATCGCAGGATACGTGTGAACGATGGTTTCGGCGTTTCAAAAGTGGTGACTTTGATCATACAGGCAAAGAACATGAAAAACCTCCAAAAAAATATGAAGATACAAAATTGGAAACATTGCTACAGGAAGACGATAGTCAATCACATAAACAACTAGCAGAGCAGTTAGGCGTTAGTCAACAAGCTGATGGGTAAGATCCAGAAAGTCGGCAGATGGGTTCCACATGCATTGAATGAGAGGCAGATGGAAAAACGCAAAAACACTTGTGAAATTTTGCTTGCACGATACAAAAGAAAGTCTTTTTTGCATCATATCATTACTGGCGATGAAAAATGGATTTATTTTGAAAATCCCAAACGCAAAAAATCATGGGTGAAC
The DNA here is from genome assembly GCA_963971575.1 of Liopterus haemorrhoidalis. Classification (NCBI taxonomy): domain Eukaryota; kingdom Metazoa; phylum Arthropoda; class Insecta; order Coleoptera; family Dytiscidae; genus Liopterus; species Liopterus haemorrhoidalis. The sequence goes on from OZ020619.1 coordinate 44,957,085, forward strand.
CCAGGCTCACCATCCACATCAACTGCAAGACCGAATAGCTTTGGCAAAAAGATAATGCTCTGTACTTGGTGGGACCAAAAGGGTGTGGTCTATTATGAATTGTTAAAACCTGGTGAAACAGTTAATACCCAACGCTACCAACAACAACTGAATTGAACCATTCGCTGCTCATAAAACGACCAGAATACGAAAGAAGACAGCACAAGGTAATCTTTCTTCACGATAACGCTCCATCACATAAGGCAAAAGCAGTTTGCAACGAGGCACTCAAGTGGGAAGTGCTACCCCATGGCGCTTACTCAGCAGACTTGGCCCCTTCAGATTACCACTTGTTCGCATCGATGGGTCACGCACTTGCCGAGCAGCACTTTTGTTCATATGAAAATGTGAAAGAATGGCTAGATGAATGGTTTGAGGGGAAAGGGGAAGAGTTCTACTGGCGAGGTATTCACAAATTGCCTGAAAGATGGGAAATATGTATAACTTCTAATGGAGCATACTTTGAATAAATAAACTTTTACTGTTCTTTTGAGTTTAATGTGTTTTATTTAAAAAAAAAATCCGCATTTCATACTTGTTGACCTGGTACGTATAAGGGAGTTATTGTGATTATACTGATTTTGACACTTTGAGATTTCGATGGATCTCCACGAATTGAGGTCCCAAAAAACATTTTGACTATTTTTAGTATGATAAAAATCCGCATTTCATACTTGTAGACCTGGTAAATACAAGGTGTCTCAAAAGAAATTTTATATTTATTTAGCTTACTGCGTGAACACAACGTATCCGAGGGGCGCGGGGGTTATGTCAATCGGTAGCCTGGCTCTTGGGAATTCAGTCGCTATGGAGCGTTTCTCGGGAGCAGACCGCGCGTTATGCGTGCGAGAGTTTTACAAAAACGGTGATTCGGCGACTGTAGCGCGTAGAAAATTCTGCAGTATTCGAGGTTTTCGCCACTTAAATGATGCGCCAAGCATTCCTCTCATTCGACATTGGGTTAAAAAGTTTGAAGAGACTGGTACAACGCTGGATAAATTAAAATCCGGGCGACCTAGGTCATCAAGAACGGTAGAAAACGTGGAGAATGTTAATCAGTCTGTTCGTGACGACCCGAACCTTTCAATTTGGAAGCGCGCAAGTGCTTTAAATGTGCATAGATCATCATTACATCGCATTATGCACAAAGACCTAAAGCTGCACCCCTACAAAATTCAATTGGTGCAAGAATTAAAGCCCCAAGATGCCAGTCAGAGGCTTAATTCTCAGGCAAATTGATCTCCCGGAGAGGTGACATAAATTGGCCTCCACGCAGTCCAGATTTAACCCCTATGGACTTTTTCCTATGGGGTTATCTTAAATCTAAAGTTTACGCCAATAAACCGACTTCACTGGCGCATTTGAAAAAAAATATCCGTCACGAAATGGCAGCCATCCCTGAGTCCACCTGCCGAGACGTCATAAGTAATTTTACTGTTCGATTAAATGAGTGCCGAGAACGCGAGAGTCTACATTTAGACGATATTATTTTTAAGAAATAAATCCCCAAAAAGTGTATTTTAATAATTAATAAACATTTTTTCTATATACGGCTTACTTTTTTTTTAATCGATCCACTAAATATAAAATTTGTTTTGAGACACCTTGTACTTAAATATTTGGTGTTTTCGGCTGATGCAATTTTTTTAAAATTAAATCTTCTGGCCTTTCTGATTTAGAAATATTGACAAGAGGTGGCAGCACTAAATTTGGAGAAATAAAAAGTGTTTGACATGTGGCCATTTTGATTAATGACATGGCAAAGTTTATTTAGTACGTTTTATGATTGTTTTCATATTTTTCTGTTATTGTTAGTTTTTTTTGTGATAAATAGGGCATTGCTGTATCCTTTAGTGTGGTAGTGTGCCTTGTATATAATGTCCAATAACTGTAAATCGACTTTTATGTATTTTTCCGAAGTAATCCGATGTGGTCACTGAACTCTGTGTGATGGTACGAAAACCGGTCGTCTCTCACAAAGATGCACCTCACATTCTGATCGTAATGCTGAATTCATACGTCAACAAGATGAATTTGACAACATGGAATTCTTGATAGAATGTGACTGTTAATTATTTATAGTTTTAATTTTATCTATTTCGATAGGTAGGTGTAATAAAGTTTATGGTTGTTTTATGGAAATCGATTTTGAGAAAAAATGTGGTTTGAATTATTTTGTAGTTGAATGACTTTTGCTCGATATTGGGCTGGTTTCTGAAAGCTTATTTTGATTAAATTTTCGCAAAATATTTAAATTTTGTTTATAAAAATTAAATGGAAGCTCTTAGAACTTAAGTAACGAATAAAAATACTATCAAAAAACTGTTGATTTTGATGTGAATACAGAAAAAATATTCTTAGATATTCAGGGCCGGTTTATGAAAGCTTAGTTAACTATAACCAATTAGTTAGAAAACGGTTGCTATGGTTACTTATGGGATTTTTAAATTGTGACTCTAGTTGACCATTTGCTTATAGTTTACTAAGCTTTCAGAAACCGGGCCTTATGTATTCTGTTGTCTTCTTACACTTATTAAATACCTACAAAACCCTGAAATGAGTGAAAATTCACACTTCACGTCAATTTTTCGTTCATCATTGGTTTTTGGAGTACACCTTCCCTTTTTAGGGTTTTGTAGGTATGACCAAAAAACCCTTATACCGTCATTTTGTCGTCTGTCTGTCTGTCTGTCTGTCTGTCTGTCTGTCTGTCTGTCTGTCTGTTCGGTAAAAATTGTAGCCAAACGGCTAAACCTAGAGAGTTGAAATTTGGCATGCTTATACAACTCTTTGACCCGCACATAGGAAAAATACTAAAACATCTAAAAAACATACCCCCCTAAAAATATAAACAAATATGTGCTCATCGAAAACAAAAATATTTTTTTTAAATTCTGAGTAGGGTATCAAATGAAAGCCCTTAGTAAGTGGATTAACGATAAAATTTTTATTTTTGCAAAATAAATTATATTGATGCGATTTTTGCCAAAATTGTGCAAAAATAATTTTGTCCCACACCCTGTAGCACAGATGGTTTAAACTAAAAATCTAAAAAAATTCTAAGTAATGTATATTGGTGTGAACCGAAATAGTACAACAGGAATTTTTGATCAGATTATGTTTTTGGAAAATAACGCATTTTTTGTGGTTTTTGGTTCACAAAGTACAAAAGTTATACCAATGTAAGACACTCACATCCAAGGCGTGCGATAGCTTAATGGGTTAGAGCATTGGTAAGCTGGAAAACGAAGGGTTTCGAATTCGAGTACGGAGCGAATTTTATTTTTTCTGTTTTTTTTTTTGCATTTTTATTATGTTGAAATTATTTTGTCAAAATTTTAGTTATATTTTGACAAAAGTTGTATTTAATTTTTAAGAGCGTAAATTTAATAACCAGTCTTATTATATGATTAACAGACGATAAATTATTTTAAAAATATCGTTCATTTTGCCGTGATTACTACAAAGTAAAATTTGTCCTACACACTCAGTATACCGCCTTCACTTATTATATACCTGCGAAACCCTGAAATGTGTGAATATTCACACTTCACATCAATTTTTTTTTTTGCTTGTCATTTACGGTGTCCTACTTTTAAACCTTTCGGTTGTGAGAACCCTACTAACTAGATAGCTACGAAACCCTGAAGTGTGTGTAAGAATTTCGATATTCCTGTTTTATTGGTAACAATACACCATTGTGGGTTTGGTAGTTTCATGAATAAATGATGAAACTTGTTGCGTACAGTCGCCATAGTAATGCGCATTGGAAATCGATATAATACCAATAAAAACAATGACTTGTCTGACATTAGACAGAATTCAGGAAAAAATTAAACGTTTAAGGTTTATCAGACATCTGGAATTAGTTAAGAAAATTAAACTAAATCGAAAAGTATAAATTAATGTCATAAAGACAAAAGCGTACATGTTAAATTAAGATTATAGTGATTGATAACGAGAAGAATTTTTTTGAAAATTCTCTAGAGTGTTTAGAAACAATTTTAATTCTTACGCGGTGTCTTTTATCTTAAATGTTTGATAGGCGTTGACGTGTCAACAAATACAAACGAACATAGAGCTACATTCACAGCACTAAAATTAATAGACTATTCAGAACTGACACGTTCGAATACGCAGTCTCTTGGTCAAATATTGTACTAGGCGTTCTAGTACTGTTTGAACTTATTACATATGTTCTAGTGTTGAATTTTTGTTAGAATGTCGATAGAAGTTGTGAAAAACTATAAAAGTATAACAAATTGTAGTGTTTTTGGCTGTCATTCAAGACAGGACAAAGATAGGCATCTTAGTTTTTTCTTTTCTTAAGAAAAATGGAGGGAAAATTAATATTAAGTCCAGATTGGTAAAATATTTGGTTATGGACAGGAGGAAGGCATGGGAATGTATTTTGAGTTAAAAAGTAACTGATACTATGAGAGTTTGTTCATTACATTTGTCGCAGAAAAACAAAACTGCACTAATATGTTTGCATGTTGCATATTTAACTTTTAGCTGCTCCTGTTTAATTAAAACTAATTTTATTTCATGAGGCAATGAACATAATGCACTTGTTTACAAACAGAATCATACAGACCAATTCTGAAACTCAGTTACTATAATCATTGTAACAAAATTTGTCCCTATGAGCAAGGTCAGTTACTATCATGAATGAAAGTCATTATACTTTTTATAATATTTTATCTTGTAGTAACGTTACTACACAGTAAGTTTTTACAGAATTGATCTGTATATACTGTAAATTCAGATGAATGACACTCAGATGTACCACATAAAATTACGCGCCCGGCATTTCACGGTCAATGTACAAGAAATGGATGAATCCCAATAAAACCCATATATACGCCAATGGACTTTTTTTTATCTATTATTAAACAAATTAGCATAATGTCATTTATTAAATACATCTTCTAACATTTAATATTTTTAACTATAAAAATTGTCTGTATCCTTGACATTTTGTTGAAGATCCTCTTTCGAAACAATTATTCTTTATACTTAGTATTAACATAACATAAAGTGTAAAGCCAAAGCTCATCTCGGTGGTAAACATGGCTGTAGGTGATCGATATGACAGCTACACAAATCATAACTAAGTAATCATTATCATTTATAGAATTTTGTATGATTGTCTTGCAGGTAGACAAACAGGTTGACCGTTCAGAATAGACAACAGGAATGCATTGAGTTATATTTCTAAGAAACCGTATTTATTTGTGTTCGTCCATGTTAATATTCGTTTATATTTTTTTTATTTTTGAATCTAGATAAGTAAACAGGTGCTAATTACTCCTTGACCCACATATAGAGTTCAAAAAAACACATCGCGGGATAAATATAAACAAATATATATTTATTGAAAAGATAATAATATATTTATATATTTTTAATAAGTGGGGGAATATCAAATTTAACATTTTAGGGTCAGTTTCTGAAAGCTTAGTTAACTATGTCTAACCAAAGGGTTATAAAATGGTTGCTAAGTAACCATGGGATTGTTATATTGTAATCGAGTTTAGCCAAATGGTTAAACTCAATAATTTAAAATGCTTGGATAAACCAACCAATTTTTATGTTTGAAAAATCTTTTTTATGGGGGTTTTACCAAAAATGTGTCAAAAAACTTACCCAGGGTATTGATCTAAAAATTAAAAATCTAAAAATCTAAATTTCTGAATAATGTACATTGATGGAAACCGGAATAGTTCAGCAGGAATTTTTTATTAGATTAGTTTTACGAAAAATCCTGAATTTTTTGTGTCGTTGAAATATATTTGTTTTTTATATTAAAATCAACAGAAAGCTCTTAAGACGTAGGTACATTAAGAAACGAAAGCTAGTTTTTTAAATATTTTTACTTTAAAACAATTTTTACCATAAATATGCTAAAAAAATCTTGTTCCACAACCTGTAATCTAAGTTAATCCAACTGAGTATTGAATATGAGTATTGCACGTTATTGTGAATAGTACAACAGGAATTTTTGCAACACTGTGTCTACAATAATTATCTGACTAACTGGGTCTTGATGCGAGAATGTCTTAAAATTATGTTAACCTTGTTGTTGAAAATCTCTAGAGGTTGATTGTACTCTAGATAGAAGCACGTGGACTATTCTTTCAAAAGTTGTCCTAATTTATGATTTTTAATTTGTACCTAAAATTTATTATCACTTATTAAATACCTACAAAACCCTGAAATGTGTGAAAAATCATATATTTTTAATACAGATGATTAAATTATAAAACGATTGTGTTTGACACTACAGTAATACCCCGCTACTCGACGTTAATTCGGTCTGAAAAAGCGTCGAGTAGCGAATCCGTCGAGTGATGAGTCAAATTTCTCCATAAGAAATAAAGGGAATCATATGTACATATATACATATACATAGTAGGAAATACATATATGTATATGTTTTCCTTTTAGCTATGCTTGCATTTCTATCCTTTGGACCCATAATTATAAATATAAATCACTTATTTTAGCAAAAACAAAAAGTTAGATACACTAAAACATAGAAACACTAATTCTGAATTGTTTTCGTCAAGATATCTAGGCGCGAACTGCTGGCCATGCGTTCTTTTCGCTTTGTTTACCAAAATATGTATCACGTGATCGGTACTCGATCACGCGTCGGGTAGCGATGCTCCGTCGACTCTCACTCTCGACATTTACGTCGAGTGGCGAAACCGTCGAGCTACGAGGCAGTCTAGTAACGGGGTATTACTGTATTACCAAGAGATAACAAGAATGCATGAATGATCCTGCACTTGAGAGTGAAATAATAAATGTACATCGAATACTAATAAGCAGAACATTCACTAACGGCAGATACGTCACAATGACGGATATTTTAAAATGTAAAAGTATTTATAATTATTTTTTATCAAACTCGTAACGAAATTTACAAGATTAAATATGCCTGTAAATAAACTGCGTAATATTCATAAAAAAAAAATAAAATAATAATAAGTCACTCTTCAGGTCTATTCTTGAATCTAATTTAATTACTAAAATTTAAATATCTCAGAATTCATGATAGAGTAATGTAAATTTGCAGGAAAATTCATTCTGGAACCGAATCGGAGTATCGGAAAATGTAAATATGGTGTCTGTATACATGTGCGTTGCCCCTATTTCATTTGGCAAAGTGTCTGCCGACAAGAGTGCGTGCTTGCGTGTCTAATGTCGAGTATACCTGTATGCAGAATGAGCTCAGAATCAAAAGAATATAAGATCGAATCGATTTTATAGCTAGGAATTTAAACCTTTGTTTTCACTACTGGAATATATATATTCAGCTCGCAGTTTGAAACGGAGAAAAAATGATGTTGTGCTTTGTGACACCTTTCATTCTTGTTGGATTCTCGTTGCCATGGTAACGTGTACTGAAGGAAATGCTTCCGGCTAAAGTTAATAGACCATGCAATAAATGGAACCATTTTATGGATTTTACAAAATTCTAACAACAATGCAACGCGATCCGTCCATATTTGTTTCCTCGAAATGCTGTTCTAAGCATTGAATATAAAGACTAAACATTCATTAAGGGAATTCCAGAGTTAATATTTTTGTGAATTTCTCGGTATTCCAACAGGTTCAGTTTAAAACTTTTAATATGAATTTGTAAGATTATTGGTGATCATATGTTCTGCTATGTTGGACTGTTCTACTTTTTACCGACCGCCAACATATATAAGGCAGGTATTGTGATCATACCAATTTTGACGTTTCGAGATTTCGATGGATATTCACGAATTGAGGTCCCTACATAACGTTTTGACTATTTTTAGCATGATGTCTGTCGATCTGTCTGTCCGTCCGTCTGTCTGTCTGTCCGTCTGTCTGTCCGTCTATCTGTCTGTCTCTCCGTCTGTCCGTCCGTCTGTGTACACGTGCAGAGCAAATTCGGCTGAAAGGATTTTTATGAAACTTCATATTTAAGCTTCTGCCATCAATGGCACGAGTTGATCAACTTTTGGTAAAAATCGATTGACTAAAAATGGGAGTTTGCTCGTGTCGATTTTAAGATTTTTGCGAATATTTCACAACAGAAAAATATCTCGAAAAAATTTATTAAACAAAAGTTGCTATAAAAGCAATAACTAATAACTTTTATTTGATACGTTTTTTGATAAAACGAAAAATTTCGAATAATTTCTGTAAAATTTTTCGAATTTTTTTTATATTTATATGTAACGTTTACATGGTCATGATAAATAATATCTCTGTTAGAAAATATTAGGTCAATTTATTTCTACTCTGCTGCTAGAATGCATTTTATGCAAGTACTTTATAATGGCGGTCGGTCCTGTGGTGGCCACAGCTGATTTTTTATTTTGGATAGCTTTCAAATGTTCACCAAATCTTGTAGCTAATTTTCGAGCAGTTTGGCCTATATATATTGTTGAACAATCTTGGCACGATGCTTGATGAACTCCACTTTTGTTGTGTAAATCAGTTTTATCTAGTTTATTATTAACGAGTAAATTTTTAATTGTATATTTATTATAAAAGGCTGGAGTTATATTTGATTTCTTTAATTTTTATCCTATTTTGAAACTAACCTGGTCCTGAAAGGGTATTTTTTTTTATAAATTTTTGTATCTGGTATCTGGGATAAAATATGTGAATAAAAGTTTTTTGAGTTTTTTTCTAATAATTTTGTATCTTTCAGCCTTGTTATAACCGTTATTAATAGCAATTTGATAAATAGTTTGTAATTCCAGATTGTAGTCTTCTTCTGAAAGTGGAACTTTTAATAATCGATCTACATAACAATTAAAAACAGAATAGTTTTGTTTTTACTGCATCCCTAGATCAGAAAGGTACGCCACGCCCGGTATATAAGGTACCTGACACTTAAAAGGGATTGCTGTGTAAGTGTGAATAAGAGACCCGAGGAGAAATGCAATCTTTTTAAAAGCATTTAACCCATTTGTTTGGAGTGATAATTTTACTGTCCGTTGAAATTCTCGCCTGAAGCAATTTTAAATAAATTCCTGAAGTTGTTGAGAAAGTGGAGTGAGCTTGCGGTCTAATTTCAGTGGTTATCTGTCAAACATTCAGTCTGAGAGTACATTATCGGTTCAACTAAAGCGACCGCTACCGGATCGTATGAGTTATGTAAGACCAGACAACATTTGACTTTATCGCTAAACCACGCGACATTAATTTTCAAAAACCTTTCAAGCCACAGACAGATATAGATTATGGACAAATTGAGGGTTTTTCAATATTAAATATGTTCAAAATGGACAGGGTATTCGGAAAAATATTTGTTATTTGTAGCAGAGCTGTGTCAAATACAAAGTGTCTCAAAAGAAATTTTATATTTAGTGGATCGATTAAAAAAAAAGTAAGCCGTATATAGAAAAAATGTTTATTAATTATTAAAATACACTTTTTGGGGATTTATTTCTTAAAAATAATATCGTCTAAATGTAGACCCTCGCGTTCTCGGCACTCATTTAATCGAACAGTAAAATTACTTATGACGTCTCGGCAGGTGGACTCAGGGATGGCTGCCATTTCGTGACGGATATTTTCTTTCAAATGCGCCAGTGAAGTCGGTTTATTGGCGTAAACTTTAGATTTAAGATAACCCCATAGGAAAAAGTCCATAGGGGTTAAATCTGGACTGCGTGGAGGCCAATTTATGTCACCTCTCCGGGAGATCAACTTGCCTGAGAAAATTTCACGAACACGTGGCAGAGACATATTGGACGTGTGTGAAGTTGCTCCGTCCTGTTGGAACCATGTTCTTTGGTTATAGCCAGGAAAGTTTTGCAGTTCAGGTACCAAGAAGTTGTCTAACATCTCCACATAACGCTCTGAATTCACTGTAACTGCACGCCCCCTTTCGTCTTCAAAAAAGTAAGGGCCGATAATTCCTCGCGCCGACATCGCAGCCCATACGGTCACTTTAGGCGAATGTAGGGCTTTCTGATGTTTGCGTTTCGGATTCGTTGCACTCCAGTAGCGGCAGTTCTGCTTATTTACGTGGCCATTAAGATGAAAATGAGCTTCATCCGAAAACAAAATGTTGGTAAACGTTGAAAATCGCTCAATCACCTGATTTACGAAATTAAGCCTCTGACTGGCATCTTGGGGCTTTAATTCTTGCACCAATTGAATTTTGTAGGGGTGCAGCTTTAGTTCTTTGTGCATAATGCGATGTAATGATGATCTATGCACTAGATCATCATTATTTTTTTCTAGACTAAATAAACTACGAGGACTCCAAAAATTCTAACCGCAGGTCGCTATCTCTAACCGTTTTTGAGCTGTGCTTTTTTATATTTCACAATTTTCACTAATAATTTAAATTGTCATTCAAAAAATTGTCATAATCTCAAAACGCGTTAAACGATTAAAGCCCCAAATTTTTTCTACACTAAATAAACTACGAGGACTCCAAAAATTTTAACCGCAGGTCGCTATTTCTAACCGTTTTAGAGTTGTGCTTTTTTTTATTTCACAATTTTCACAAATAATTTAAATTATGTCATTCAAAAAATTGTCATAATATCAAAACTTGTTAGACGATTAAAGCCCCAATTTTTTTTGCAGACTATATAAACTATGGAGAATCCCAAAATTCTAACCACAATCCTTCCCAGCAAACATTCAACTAACGGCCGAATGCTAGCAAACTGCTTTTATGCTGGTAAATTACTGGCACCAAAAGTAAGTGCAACGCCAGTATTAATAATGTACTTCACATTTGTATTTCGCATTCCGCCTATACGAAGTACTTTACCAGCATTTTATAAGCACTCTTCTTCACTCATACTTTTTACTTAAAACCATCAGAAATAAATCTTGCAACTAATGCGATTATTTTGCACTTTACCGTTGCTGGGCCAGCAACTGATACATCAAAGGGCCAGTAACGGCCCCGGGGACACCGGGGTACTGGCCCATTACTTTCAATGCTGGGGAGTATGTGCTTTACCAGTACTGGCCCGTATAAAAATGTTTGCTGGGTTCTTTAACCGTTTTTGAGTTGTGATTTGTTTTATTTCCCAATTTTCATAATTAATGAAAATTATGCCATTAAAAAATTGTAATCTCAAAACGCGTAGAACGATTAAAGATTGCATCCCATCTTGTAATATAAGATGATATAAAGTTTTTTTTTATTAATAATACGGCGTCCGTATTTTGAGTTGACATCAAGTTGTTTCAAGTATTATTACGTCTAAAACTTTTTTTAAATTTTTTCATAGTTTAAAAATACCTTCGCGTTTCATCTATCTATTCATTCCCATCGCGTATTTTTACTAAAAATGTAAAAATTTCGCTTTTTGTCCGTTTAAAAGGTTACATAAGGAGACCACGAAACGAGACAAGATCGAGGTTACCTAAGAATTTACGATAGGTGTGACTCGAATAAAGAGTTTATTGCGCTTGGCGGATTGACAGCTGAGATGTGGAGGCCAGCGCACAGATGGAATACTGGATGAACTGTTTGCTTACAAGAAACATTATTTACCATCCAACACCACTATAAGACGACTTTTATCACTTACATTTCGCGAACACAACTCTAAAAACTATAACAAATAGACAACATTGAATTTAAAACTAGGAAATAGTAATTTCTTGAGAATTTAACTACTAATACCAGGGTTACCTTTTATGTTTTTAGCGACTACTAGATGGCAATATTGAAATGTGTCTTTATATTCGTAAAATTTGAAATTTGTTATTGTGAAATCAGTGGTAGCTTATAAATTGACCGAGTAGTTTGTTGATAGCGAGCGTTTAAAAACAAGTTTGTGAAAAAATGGATATTACTCGCGAAGGTTTTCGTTGGATGATTTTTTACGATTTTAGTAAAGGCCTAAAGCCTGGTTTATAATAGATGTGTTATGGAACATAAGCATAAAAATTACACTACTCTCTTTGTTCTGTTTATTACAAACAGATGTTTTGAAGGGTCAAATCTATTGTTTAATGCATATGCAGTTATGCTATGGGCTTATTATAAACCAGGCTTTACTCAACAACAATGCATAGATTCGCTTCGTTCAACTTTTGGTAATGAAGCACCATCAGAAAAGACACTTTTTTTACAATTGGTTTGCAGAATTTCATCGTGGTCGTTCGTCCGTCAGTGATGAATCTCGTGAAGGTCGACCAAAATCGGTTGTGATTCAAAAAAAAATCGATGCTGCGCGTAAAATGATTGAAGATCGGCATGTGACTTACCGTGAGATAGAGGCATCCTTTGTCATATCGCAGACTGCAATACATTTGATTTTTCATGAACATTTATCTGTGAAAAAGATTTGTTCCCGATGGATTCCGCATAATTTGATCGAAGCTCAAAAAAGGCTCTTGTTTCTTGTTTCTTGAAAAATCAGGAAAAACAACCAAAAACGTCGCATCATTCTTCATAACAATGCAAGCTCCCACACAGCACGTCAAACAATTGATTATTTGAAGAAGAAGTACATGGAATAATGTCTCATTGCCCGTATTCACCTGATTTATCCCATGTCGACTTTTTTTTGTTCCATCACCTCAATTTTCATCACTTCAAGAAGCTGTTGAAGCTTTCAAAAACCATGTTTTTGAGATACCAACTTCCGAGTAGAAAAAATGTTTCGAGAATTGGTTTGAACACATGCAAAAGTGTGTAAATCTTAAAGGCAAATATTTTGAAAAACAATAAAACAGTTTTTTTCAAAAAAAAAAAACGAAAAATTTGAGGCCAAACACAACTGATAGTGTTAGAATAATTTAGCTTGTTTTCTCTTCTCCAAAATGAATGTTATGTTGTCTCCTCAGTGGTTTCTTAGCTCGATGGAGCAATTTGATTGAAGTTGGTAGCACTGTAATGAACAAAAGCCATGACATTAGCGCTCTCATCAACTTGACTTGATTAATTTTTGCTACACTTCTTGTCTATATTAGTTTTTATAATAAAAAAAAAGCGAGAACTAATGGACATAAAAAATACTTGTATGAAATATTAATCTCATTTTTTACCAACCTAACAAACCAAAAAAAACTGGAAGTTAAACATATTTTTATTAATTAATATACTATTGTCAAAATCTCGATTGTAAATCAAAATTCTAAAATTTGTTTCGCTTTTTTTGGGGCCCGCATATTTTTTTTCTGCGCTGTCCAATTAGTGGAATTATACCTCTTACATCCCGCTGAGTAACTCATTCGCACAATAAACATTAATCGGACATTAAGACTTATTTATTACAATTCGAAATAATAATACGGTGCCTCGATAAAAAAATGAGTTGAGAATACAATAATAAAAAAATACGATGCCCTGAAGGAGACACAATTATCTACTCTGCCCGGTTTATAGGAATATGCGCCTTGCTATTAACTTAACAGATATTATTTATGCGATGGAATAAGTTTAGTAAGTGATTATTAATGGTTTTAATTATTAAAGATCTTTAAATTGTATTGGTTGATTGTGTTATTGGTCAGTTTGTTAGATGTCTTTATATTAGCTTCGTTACAAGAAAGAAACAGATGATACTAAGTAGAGATGGGTCGTTCATGAACGAACCGGCTCAGTACACTGACCGAAGTGACACGGTTCACCAAATTGAAATGAGCCGGCTCACGGCTCACTGTATAGTTTCATGTTTCAAGGATACGATTGGTCGGGCGATTGTGAGCAGTGACCGGAGTGATCCGGATCTGGATCGATGTCATGTTGAACTTCGCGAGAACTTGGCCTGTAATGTATTATCATAAATTGTATTATTTATTGTCATCAATTTGTAGGGCAGTTTATTTGAAACTAATAGGCTTAAGCCTGGTTTATAATAGATATGTTATGGAACATAAGCATAAAAATTACACTACTCTCTTTGTTCTGTTTATTACAAACAGATGTTTTGAAGGGTCAAATCTATTGTTTAATGCATATGCAGTTATGCTATGGGCTTATTATAAACCAGGCTTTAGTCTGTATTTTCTTACAACCATACTATATAAAAATATTAAAAATATTGCCCAAATCCCAGATGTCCGATTTATCCGATAAGGGCAATAAACATCGCCATAAACTTAACACATCCGGTTTAAAATACAGTAGCTACATAAAGTGAAATGTTTGTTTCAAAAATGTTAGATAAGAGCCGGGGCTAAGCGACGTTCTACCTACGAGCGAACGACCGACAACTAACTGACCTGTGTCTCGGGATCATGTTTACAGTTCATATATTGCAAGAACCGGCTCTAAGCAAGAGCCGGCTCTAAGCGACGTTCTACCTACGACCGAACGACCGACCGACCTGTGTCTCGGGATCATGTTTACAGTTCATATATTGCTAGAACCGGCTCTAATGCGTGATGACCTAAAAAATAGGTCCTAACTTCTAAAATACAAGTGACGACCTAAAAGAAAAGATCCCCATCTCTATTTTAAAAAATTTCTTGTGTGTTTGTGTGTTTTTATTTTTATTTCCTTCCTTCTTAGAGGGGGCCCCTCCCCTGGGGGGGGGGGGGGGCACTGAGCACACCGTTGCTCGAAATGAATCTCATTTTTAGAACGCACTAGAAAAATTGTTTCACGAAAAACTTTACTACGGACAACAAAATTACTCTAACGAGTTCAAACTCGTACTGAAGGCGTATCACATGTTCACCTGCCGTCCCTCCAAGTCCCGCGTGCCAGATGTCGCCAGTCCGGTTATCTAATTTACACACTTCGTATATTACATGCATATTCACATGCCAGAATTTTATGTTACTGTAATATATTGTTTGTGTGTGTTTTTGTTTTTAATGCAAGGAAATTAATTCCAGATTCAAAGGGTTAACCGGTTAAAGTTAGCAATGTTTAAAACATTTAGGCCCGGTTTATCCACCTTCAGATAAAGTCCCAGGTAACTATCTGACAGATAAGGTTATTTGTAACTTCATCTGCTGAATAAATGTCATCCCTTCTTTCTATAAAAATGTATCTATCGGATAGTTATCTAACGGATAATGAGACTGACGTATTGGATTCACTGACTGGTATTGACATTTACTCAGCAGATGAAGTTATAAATAACCTTATCTGTCAGATAGTTACCTGGAACTTTATCTGAAGGTGGAAAGACCGGGCCTTAACAAAAACACCCTTAATAGGAACTTTATTTCTATACTGGGCTTCTGCACTGAAGGCCTCTTGTCATACCCGGGACTTGTTTATCAATTTTAAATGTTGTTCTACGATATTATCGTTGTGAATAAAACGAAAGTAAATGTTTGTATTCAATGTATTGTGCAATAAATTGCATAGAAACAGAAGATAAACTAAACACATGCCCTAACTATAGCAACTAATCGCACAATTCGTACGTTTAAATTCCCGAACGGCTTTAAAGCAACATTTAATCAGAGGCAAATGTAATAAAATACCTAGCATTTAACGTTAAACGAGATTATTTAGTATTACATTAACTTACGTTTATGGCAAGAGATCAAATGTAACCAAAATTAAAATAGAATTTCAGTCCTTAAACACCGATCTTTAAACATGATTCCTCCCCAAAAACTTACCCAGAATGATAGAAAACAGATGGACCAGCAATAAATATCAAGGAGAGGTACAACGTTATCGTTCTCACAAATTTCTCACGGCATTCTTATACTTCTAGTTGTTTATTATTGAGAAAGGATATTTATCAGCACAAAACAAATTTTAAACAAATATCCTTAAGCACTTAAATTTATTAGCGAAAATACGGGCTACCTTTTAAGTTTTAACAAAAACTAAGAAAGAAATTTGTTTTATTTTGGAACAAACTGTTTTATTTCTTTTCAAATTATTCGCCTTTAAGATTTATACACTTTTGCATGCGTTCAAACCAATTCTCGAAACATTTTTTCCACTCTAAAGTTAGTATCTCAAAAACATGGTTTTTGACGGCTTCAACAGTTCTTGAGATGAAAGCTGTCCATGCATTTTTTGATTGATATTGGGGAACAAAAAAAACTCGGGGATAAATCAGGTGAATACGGGCAATGAGACATTAATTCGATGTTTTTCTTATTCAAATAATCAATTGTTTGACGTGCTGTATGGGAGTTTGCATTGTCATGATGAAGAATGATGTTACGCATTGTTGTTGAGTTAGGCCTTTACTAAAATCGGAAAAAATCATCCAACGAAAACCTTCACGAGTAATATCCATTTTTTCATAAACTTGTTTTTTTTAACGCTCACTGTTAACAAACTCGGTCAATTGATAAGCTGCCGCTGATTTCACAATAACAAATGTCAAATTTTACGAATTTAGTAATGACACATTTCAATATTGCCACCTAGAGGTCGTTTGTAAAAACATAACAGGCAACCCTCGTATATTTTACTTTTCTTAAACTCAATTAACTTCGAAGTTGTAACTTATATAGGTAATGTAATTCATAATATAGAGTTCCGATAAAAAAACTTGCATTTTATTTGTATAGTTGCATTTAGAGCACGCAAATAGATTATCTAACGTTGCAATTATGAAACTGGGGCCGTAATTTAATTAAAATTAATTGTACAACTGTGGGAACTGGATTGACAAATAAAAATATATTAAAATGGAAAGCATTACAGAAAAAAATATTACAATTGAGATATTATTGTTGTGATACAGATAGTTAGTATTTCTCAAAGTTTCAACATTGGATCACAACCTTTCGGTGATAAAAAGCCAATTCTATATTGAAAACAAAAACAATAACATGGAAGAGCCGCTAAATATATATACTATATTAAAAAAAAAAAAAAAAACGTAAAATTGTTTATTTGTTTTAAAATAATCAAGTATTACAATAAATTAATATTTATTGTAATATGAGGATCCAAAAATTGTCACTAGTCCAAAAGCATATTTTCTTCAATGATTGAACGATTATGAAAGACCTTTCCAAGCTTCTAAACAACTTTACGTACATTTTGAAGATTGTGAATTTCGGTCCACTTATGCTGGGAAGATAAAATGCACTTTTCTCTTTCTAAACTTTCCAGCTCAGAATTAAGTTTTATATTCCATAAATCTTTGGATTTCAAACCCAATAATTGAAGTTCAAATTGTGCCTGATTAATCAATGGGAATGGTGATAAATGTAATTGCTGCATATCTGCTTCATTTGGTTTTGTCAAAAAAGCTAGTGTAGCTTTATATTTTCTAAACTCGTTAAATCTTTCTCCAAAAACTTCTTGCGTGTTAACAATAGTTTGTACAGAAAAAAATTGCATTAATAACGTTGTTATTGTCTTTATGTTTTTGTAAATTAATAAAATGTAAAAATGTTTCTGCACGTAAATCATTCACAAATACAGATAACTTTTTTTCGAAACAAATCACTTCTTCTAAAAGGGAATATGCAGTACTTCGGGGAATTACCGGGCGTGAATTGCATCGTAAAACATTCAGAACAATACAAAACCTATATAGTTCAGGCAGAAAGTTGCAAATTTAAAAATAAATTATATTAAAATAAAAACCAGCCAATTTTTAAGGAGCCACAAAATTTTCTAAAAGAGCCGCAGGTTGCCGACCCCTGCCTTAGAGGTATGCGTACCCCCAATTGCAAAATATTAACACTGAGTCAATGTTAATAAAAGCGAACCACTAAAATTTTTAAAATATACCGTTAGTAGTATATATATTCATGTTGTTCGAATGTTATAGGTTGAAGATGGTTGTTTGTTTCACAGGCGTTTGTAAGTAGTGATTTAATGAGGCTCTCCGTGGTCGCGGAGAAGACACTCGGAGACAGTCTGCGAGCCTGATTTAGATGTTGCATGTCGATTGTTACCAGATTAGCTCTTATGTCTTATTCAGAGCTACCGAACTGACATCTCAAGGCAACTAACAACACTGATAGACATGTTGATGGACACCAACGCTCGACAACTAGACGTACCATTGTTTACAATATTTAGTTAACAAAAAAAAGACTATCCACAACAGTATACATAACGTAAAGTATAACAAAGAATCCTAAATGTTTGTAATAAGACGTTAATGTCGATAAAACCGGTCACCATGGTGTAATGGTTAATATATTGGCGTGTTGACTGTTAGACCATGGTGATTCGGGTTCGAATCCCAGTTATGGAATGGATTTTTGCATTTGTATTTGTATTATTAACGTTTAAAAATGTATAATTAAATAAAAAAAAAAACATGTATCCTGGTCAATGGCCAATGTTGCTAAAATCAAATAAATAATAAAAAAAAGTATAAAAAAACTATGGACAAGGAAGGCAGGGATGGGGGAGTCGGCAGAAAAAATAAACTATTCCCGAATCGGTATTTTTTAGGGTTTTGTAGGTATGACCAAAAAACCCTTATACTGTCATTTTGTCGTCTGTCTGTTCGGTAAAAATTGTAACCAAACGGCTAATCCTAGAGAGTTGAAATTTCGCATGTTTATACAACTCTTTGACCCTCACATAGGAAAAATACTAAAACATCTAAAAAACATACCCCCCTAAAAATATAAACAAATATGTGCTCATCGAAAAAAAAAAATATTTTTTTAAAATTCTGAGTAGGGTATCAAATGAAAGCCCTTAGTACGCGGATTAACGATCAAAATTTTATTTTTGCAAAATAAATTATTTTGATGCGATTTTTGCCAAAATTGTGCAAAAAAAATTTTGTCCCACACCCTGTAGCCCAGATGGTTTAAGGTAAAAATCTGAAAAAATTCTAAGTAATGTACATTGGTGTGAACCGGAATGCTACAATAGGAATTTTTGATCAGATTATGTTTTTGAAAAATAACGCATTTTTTGTGTTTTTAACTAAAATATGTTAAACATTTAATTCGCTATGTAACAAATTACATAAGTAAGCGCTCGTAGCGTAGTGGGTTTCGTCATTGCTTTGTAATTTGCAAACTAGTGTTCGATTCATGTCAATTTTAATTTTTCTGATTTTTTTTTTGCATTTTTATTTTGTTTAAATTATTTTGTCAAAATTCTAGTTATATTTTGGTAAATGTAGCGTTTAATTTTTAAAAGCGTAAATTTAATAACCAGTGGGAAGTGTTGAAATTATAATTTAATTCTATGTTTGAATGTATACGAAATCAGAGGGCGGGGCTTATGATTTAAGCAACCAATGGAAGCCATAGGCGCAATTTTCAAAATCATAATGAACCTTGCTATATAAAAAAAAAATATTGCACATATTTAGAAACTTAAATAATGGTATTAGGCATTCGAATTAAAATTCATAAAAAAATATTTTGACATAAAATTTGTTTTGGCATCCCGAAAAATCATCATTCAGTTACTAAATACCTGCAAAACCCTGAAATGTGTGAAAATTCACACTTCACATCAATTTTTTTCTCTTCAACGTAGTTTTTAATAAGTAGATTATATTACTTATAAGCAGAGCTTGTAGGAAGTTCTAAGGTAGATAGTAAGGTATTTCTGCGCCCGAGGCTAAGTACCAATCTTGCGCCCCTATCCTTGACTAAATAACAATGGAAGATGGATTGCAGTGATGACCAAGAATTAGGATGCGTGAATCTTGCGCCTAAACTCTTTCTAGCGCCCTTAGCAACACTGCGCCCGAGGGATTGCCTCGCTCGCCACACCCTAGATCCTGCCCTGCTTATAAGGTTGTAATAATTTATTTAACCGAAAAAAAAATTCTTCGTGTTCGTAGCCTAAGAGCTGAAGATTTATGCAAAACCATTTTCTTTTCAGTATTTTTCGAAAAAAATGTTTCTATAATCATACCCACATTTCTAGCGTGTATATAAATTAACATATAAAACGCGGTGTTCTAATATAAAAATTGGCATAGCTTAACATCTATGCTTCATCCGAGCGTTAGCAGGTGAAGGATCGACCTTGAAGGTCGCTTATAACTTCACAGGCGAAGAGCTCTACTGGACACAACATAGCCGCTACAATCAACTGCATCATTTCTCATTCCGTCGAGAAAATAGCATCATGAATAATCAAAATACGTGGATTTTAAAATGGCATAGGTCCACAGTTGTAGGAGTCTTAAGGCCTCTTGACATAGCATATCTCTGTGCCATGCAGGGTCCAACTATTCATATAAAGGCCTTATCACACTAGAGTTAATATTAATGTCTAACTTGAAAAAATAAAGTTTTTGCATTCGAAACGAAGTTATATGTGTGTAATAGTACGAAGAAAACTTTGGTTTTAAAGACTAGGCAAATGGAACATGATTCAATTTCTCTGTCTTTCTATCCAGGTTTTTTTAAGCGCGTGCGCCAATACTGTTTAACAAAATTTTTACAGATAGCCAATCATGTGAACTTAACGAAAAAATTGACGTCATAATGCTACCGACACTACATACAGACACTTGCTAATTATATAGTTAGATTATTTATTCATGAACTTTTTAAGATGGGAAAACGATTCATTTTTACTCAGTACATTACATTTATATTGTTATTTTTATTGATTTTATCTATTTATTAATTGTTTAATTTATTGTTTTTAATATGTAGTGTAGTCATTTAGATGGGCTGCGTTAGGCGCAAATAGCCTTTGTTGCTGTGCGCCAAAAATTTTAACTAACTAACTAACATTTATATTGTTAAAAATAAAAATAATTTGAGACGTTAATTTATGCCTACGAAACCCTAGACATTTATGTTCGTAGTTTCTTAGAGAATAAATCTGCAAAATATTGTTCATATCGGTTAAAGGATATAGGAGTGTCTATAGTTCCTTGTTTATGCCTACGAAACCCTAGACATTTCTGTAAATAATTATATTTGTAGATTCTTAGAAAATAAATCTGCAAAATATTGTTTATGCCTACAAAACCCTAGATATTTCTATATGTTATTTTATCCACAGATTCTTAGAAAATAAATCTGCAAAATATTTTTCATATCGATCATAGGATATAGGAGTGTCTAGAGTTTCTTGTTTATGCCTACAAAACCCTAGACATTTCTATATGTTATTTTATCCACAGATTCTTAGAAAATAAATCTGCAAAATATTTTTCACATCGATCATAGGATATAGGA
This sequence comes from Liopterus haemorrhoidalis, assembly GCA_963971575.1. NCBI lineage: Eukaryota > Metazoa > Arthropoda > Insecta > Coleoptera > Dytiscidae > Liopterus > Liopterus haemorrhoidalis. Next base: position 44,978,166 of record OZ020619.1, read on the forward strand.
GTGTCTAGAGTTTCTTGTTTATGCCTACAAAACCCTAAACATTTCTATATGTTATTTATCCACAGATTATTAGAAAATAAATCTGCAAAATATTTTTCATATCGATCATAGGATATAGGAGTGTCTAGAATTTCTTTTTTATGCCTACGAAATTCTAGACATTTCTCTATGTTATTTTATCCGCAGATTATTAGAAAATAAATCTGCAAAATATTTTTCATATCGATCATAGGATATAGGAGTGTCTAGAATTTCTTTTTTATGCCTACGAAATTCTAGACATTTCTCTATGTTATTTTATCCGCAGATTATTAGAAAATAAATCTGCAAAATATTTTTCATATCGATCATAGGATATAGGAGTGTCTAGAATTTCTTTTTTATGCCTACGAAATTCTAGACATTTCTCTATGTTATTTTATCCGCAGATTATTAGAAAATAAATCTGCAAAATATTTTTCATATCGATCATAGGATATAGGAGTGTCTAGAATTTCTTTTTTATGCTTACGAAACTCTAGACATTTCTCTATGTTATTTTATCCGCAGATTCTTAGAAAATAAATCTGCAAAATATTTTTCATATCGATCATAGGATATAGGAGTGTCTAGAATTTCTTTTTTATGCCTACGAAACCCTAGACATTTCTATATGTTATTTTATTCGCAGTTTCTTCAACAACAAATCTGCAAAATATTGTTCATATTGGTCAAATCATATAGGAGTATCTATAGTGTCTTGTTTATGCATACGAAATCCTACACATTTCTATAAGTAATTATATTATGATTCTTAGAGAATAAATCTGCAAAATACCTGTCAATCAAGAGACCTCAAGAGTCCCCAGTTAGCCAATCACGAGAACCTTAGAAAAAATGACAATGTTACCCAGTGGAAATACTTACGAATTGTACTAAATAAACATTTTAAAATATTTGAGGTTATCAATGACACGCCGTTGACGAGTAGTACTGCCAATCTCTCAAAGTAAAAAGTCACCAAAAACAGTTTAACAATAGCTTCTATTGTTAAACTGTGTAACAATGATATTATTGTGAACTCGAAATATAAAAACAACATATTGCGTCCAATTTTAATTCGGTTATAGAAAAGCACTTATGTAAACAAAGTACAGCAAAAACACGTTTGTAAGCGATACTTTTGTGTTGTAATTGAATGTGAGCCCGTCCTAACGAACACCATTTAACTTTTGAACCCCCTGAGAAAAAATTCTGGGTGCGCAACTGGTTCCGCATGTCATTAGCCGTACAGTGATATTACACACGAAACATGACAAGTTATGTCATCCTAGCGTTACTAACTTGATTAGGTTGTAAACTTTTAAACTAAAAATCTGTGTGACACTCGGTTTAAATATGAAATTCCATTCTCTTAAAATCACTTAACAATACAGTTTCATTACAGTTTTATTTTTTTTATTTTTGTAATTATTAGCGTGTTCAGAAACTTATGGCTCCTCCATATATGGAAGTGTTGGTGAAATTATTCTCGTGTTGAGGTGAAGAGGTTTTTTTTAAAACCACTAGGCGAGGATTAATGTCTCTATTAAGATCTTGACACTTAAGAATTCCAGAATGTTGCATTGTGAATTTATACAAGTAAATATTTTGACGCCGCAATAATGTGTCATGATAAAAATCTTTTAATTTATCACAAACACATAGTTAGATTAGGTTTTTATTATTAGTATGTTGTATGGAATAATGCCTATTTGTTAGAGATATTCAGATCGCGATTTGTGGCGCGAGTTTTGGAAATTAAGTTATATTAAGTTTGAATATCTCCGTGGAAGAATCTGGTCCTGACCTGATACTTTACAGAGTGAGATTGATGTGCGAATGAGGCCAAAAGTTAATCTTACAATGCCCGAGGGAGTTGTATCTGTAATATTAGTTTTGACCATATAAGTCGGAGTACATTATAAGATCAGTCGATATCACGGTAGCTACCTACTTCTACCAATGTAAACGAAGTGCGATGTTCTTAAGCTCCAAAGATATAGCATAACACCAGAGTTGGAGTAAGTAGTGGAGTTTTCCCTCATCGAGTACGAATTCATCGAAATTACATAGGATGTCGCGATTAACGGGTTGTCCCACGAAGAATCAGGATACGTCACTGACAGGGCCATTTTTGACGGTACACCTACTCAGAACGTTTTGACATACGAGTGCTATTTGTGATGTTTACAGTTTTTTTTTTTAACTCCTCTGTTTATTTACAATCTGTTACATAGTAACAATAAGTAAATAGTTTATACATATATATACAGCTTGAAAGGATATTGTCCAGTGACAATAACCAAAAGATATTTAACTTACATATTTACATATGTACATTTACTTATATTAGGATGGACATGAAATGATATGATGAAGATAATTATGATGATCTAATTAAATCCAAACGGTAGATCGAGAGGGGTATATCTCTGTAGTCGCTGTACTGCGTTACTGTTGTCTAAAGTGGGAAACAGAATGCACCGAGTTCTACGACGCGTTGACGCCGTTCGTACGGCGCTATCTGTCAGAACAAAGTTAAAACCAAGCTGTCGTACGCAAGTGCACAGAATGCACAACGTCCTACCGCGTTCGACCGCCGTTGATACTGAATGTTCGTCAACTTCCAACTTTTGACGCCGTTGAACGTTGACGCAGAACACCTAACCTCAGTTTTTACTGAATAATAAAGTGTTTGTATGTATAAATAACTTGCATACAACATAAATAGCATCACTCACAAGTCTTCATTATCCATTATACTTTTAATAAAAGAAAGCGCATGTATAAACACAGATATAGGTTGTCAAGTGACACTTGACGGCGTTAAAAATTATTGCATTGTGTGCAGGCGAAAATTCTCAACGGCGTTAACGCAACGCTGTCGCAAATGACGCCGTAGCGCGCTGTGCATTCTGTTCCAGGCTTAAGAGTTGAATAGCGTTTATGTTTGTATGTTATTCCAGTTTATCCAGATGTTTGATGCTCCTCTTTTCTATTTCTTCACGTACAGTGCTGACTTGGAGGTCTTGGTGTATATTGTGGTTTGTTACATACCACGGGGCGTCGACAATTGTTCACAGAGTTTTAGACTGGAATCTTTGGATTATATCTATATTCGAATTGCTGGCTGTTCCCCATAACTGGATGCCATAAGCCATATTGGTTTCAGAACTACTTTATATAGCAACAACTTGTTTTTAAGGGATAACTGAGATATTCTCCCGATGAGCCAGTATAATTTTTTAATTTTCAGCCCAAGCTGAGTTCTTTTGGCTTTTATGTGTTTTCGCCATGTCAGTTTTCTATCAAGAGTTGTTTACAGTACCTTAAAAAAAATCATCTCGGCTAAAAGTGCAATTAAATCGTGAACATTTTCGAGCGATAATTTTATACTTTCGACGTGGATTAACCCAACAACAGTGCATCGATGAACTTAATTCGATATTTGGCGATGAAGCACCATCAAGGACTACTGTTTATCGATGGTTTGCCGACTTCAATTGTGGCCGTAGTTTGCTTAAGGACGAATTTCGTGAAGGTCATCTAAAATCGATTGTTGTTCCGGAAAACCTTGATGCTGTGCCCAAACTGATACTGCAAGATCATCATGTGACTTGTCGTGAGATTAAGGTATCATTGGGCTTTAGTGGGACCAGCATACATTCACTATTTCATGAACATTTGGCCGTGAAAAAGATTTGTTCGTGTTGAATCCCACATAATTTGACAATCGCAGTGGAAAAAGCCTCAATCGGAGTGGAAAAAGTGCCTCGAAATTGGTTCAAACGCATGCAAAAGTGTATTGATCTTCATGGAGAATATTTTGAAAAACAACAAAGCCACTGTTATTATCCTACCGACTGCGCCATGTTATAAGTTCTGTTGAGAAATAAGACACGTCTAGTCTGCTTGATAGTAATTTATTAACTAACTTGCCTAATCATTTACAAAGCAAATACAAGAAACCAATAATGCCAATATGTTACATATACCAACATCTAAACATAAATATAACTATATATGACAGCCACTTTTGTTTTTAAATAATTGTTTTTGATCTCTAAGCCCGAAATATAAACGGCAACTCTTGTATATAACAGGTAGATTGTTATTAATTTACATGGGGGTGGGAAATCCCGGAGAAATACGGGAAACTAATCATACAATGTTGAATCGAAGGGGGGTACGCCGAAAAGATCTCCCTGGGCTGGCAATAAATCCCCCCGAAGATTTTTTTTCAGCTATAATATCTGCCTAATCTACTTCCCCGGGCTCATGTAGTCCCCCCCCCTGGAAAAGCGTTTGAATTCAACAGTGGGATCCTAACGTGGGGTCACACAGACCCCAGTGTCCAGCCTTAAGTGTGTGAATTGTGTTTATTCCGTTCCTGACCTAGAGTTAAAATCACTTAAATCCATTAGAATCGTAAATTCCAAAATGATGCTGTAATAAATTCCTTTTGTACACTAATACGAATTTAATAACTATTCACAGACATTATTACAAAGTTGTTAAAAAAATGGTAAAACCTCCTTGGCCATCCTCTCAAAGTACATCCCTGTACGTCCCCACCGTCTGTCCGTCCGTTAGTCCATCCACCAGATAACTAGTTCTCCGAACTGGGCAGAGATAGCGACTCACACACACACACACATACACACTCCCACAGCGTATACCATGCCAATTATCTGCCATGTTATTTAAATGGCAAAGATGTTGATACAAGAGCATGGGTACGTGCTATGGGACTGCACTCGACAGCTACACCAGTGTTTGCCAACAAATATATAATGAAAAATCACAAAGGATACCATATGGAGCAAGGACAGCTTTTACGTAAAGGCAAATGAATAATGCCCCCCAAAGAAAAAATATTCTTTTCATATTTTTAAATCTTACCATTTTCAGTGTTTTGTAGGTATGACCAAAAAACCCTTATACCGTCATTTTTTCGTCTATCTGTCTGTCTGTCTGTTCGGTAAAAATTGTAGCCAAACGGCTAAACCTAGAGAGTTGAAATTTGCCATGCTTATACAACTTTTTGACTCGCACATAGAAAAAATATTAAAACATCTAAAATACATATCCCCCTAAAAATATAAATAAATATGTGCTCATAGAAAAAAAAAATCTAAATTAATTTTTTAAAGGGTATCAAATGAAAGCCCTTAGTACGTGGATTAACGATCAAAATTTTATCTTTGCAAAATAACTTATTTAGTTGCGATTACTGCCAAAATTATGCAAAAAAAAATGTTCACATACCCTGTAGCCCAGATGGTTTAAACTAAAAATTTGAAAACATTCTTAGTAATGTACATTGTTGTGAACCAGAATGCTACAATAGGAATTTTTGATCAGATTATGTTTTCGGAAAATAATGCATTTATTGTGTTTTTTGGTTGACGATATACAAAAGTTATAGTTATGCAACACACTATACTAGAAGGCGTATCCTGGTCTAATGGTCAGCTCGCTTGCTACCCAGCTAACTAGGGTTCGCTCCCGGGCAGAGGAGACAATTTTATTTTTTGTTTTTTTTTTCCATTTTTATTTTATTTATATTATTTTGTCAAAATTCTAGTTATATTTTGGCAAATGTTGCATTTAATTTTTAAGAATTATATTTTCATTTTATTTGCCATGTATACGAAACCAGAGGGGCGGAGCATATGACTTAAAACAACCAATGGAAGCCATAGGCGCAATTTTCAAAATCTTAATGAACCTTGCTATTTAAAAAAATACTGCACATATTTAGAAACCTAAATAATGGATTAGGTATTCGAATTAAAATTAACAAAAAAATATTGTAACATAAAATTTGTATTTAAAGCTCTTAAATTAACAGATGATAAATTATTTTAAAAATATCGTTGTTTTTGCCGTGATTACTACAAAGCAAAATTTGACCTACACACTCAGTCGCTTTCACTTATTATATACCTGCGAAACCCTGCATGTGTGAAAATTCACATTTCACATCAATTTTTAAATTTTATTTAAAGCTATCCTGGACCTTAGGAGCGACAGAAAAAAAAAGAGGATAAAAGTATTCGAATTGTAGTGATTTTATTATTGTTATTATTAATTATTTAAAAATACAGTGATATCCTTGCGTAATACTTTATGTATAATTTTTATTATTTTATTTTTGTGATTGCAATAATTTATTTGTTTTCTATTAATTTAAATTAGCAAAATTACTTTTTTTAAATTATTTTATGTCTTTTAATTTCCTAATTTGAGTTATTATACAAAAAGATATATCACTACTTGATGAAGATTCAATTAGTCCTAATAAACATACTAGTTTTGAAGTATCGCTACGCGCCATATTGCTCGACACTGCTCTGACTATTTAGCCAAAGCAAGCAAGAGTGCTCGCAGTGCACTTTCAGAGCAGTGACCTTCCCAATCGAATACGAAATTTTAACAACACTAGAGCGACTACTAGCCAAGAGACCTGAGTGCTTAATAGAGTACCCAATTGAATACGCTATAAGAGGGAACAACTGATGTATGTCGATTAAATCCAAATAGTACAGTTTAGAGGCGATCCTTGAGAAGGCAAAAGCCTTATAAGTGTTGTAATAACCAATAATGATGATAATGCTTTCTCCAGTTGGGTGTATGTATTTTTCTTTGCGTTTTGCGTCATATTGAGAAAAACAGAATTTTTAGAATCATGTTTAAAAAATGTCAGTTTTTCTCTCTTTAAAACGTCAATATCAATCTAATAAAACAGATACAGTACGGCAGGCTTGTGATTGATCCATGCGGATCTATACAAATCCAGCGTTATCGGAGATCTTAGTATTCATCCCTTATTGCCTCCAAACAACTGACAACATTGTTTCATTCGTTCCCTTGACAGAATGCGATAAAATCATGACACATCCCTATTACCAACTCAACGAAAAAGTATAAAACACAAATGGCACGATAATATGGAGGAGTACGATTCTAAACGATTTACGAAACGTTTAACAATGACAAAAAACGATAATATAAAATTCAGTGGCGGTGCACGTAAATTTTGTTGTGTTAAATGACATCTTTACAGTGTACTTTGGCAAAAAATCTGACCAAAACCACTTTCTTCTACTAAAAGCTAAAATTGAGTTTTTTTCGAGAGGAAAATGTTATCTTGGGATGATAATAAGAAAAAACTTTCATGAATATAGATTTAAAATATATTTACACAGACAAAAGTACAAATGTTTGGTTCAGTTTAAGCATTTCAAAGATACAGATTATTCTGCATCATCCTCATCCTTTAATTTTTGAATCTAGTATATTTTCATACTTTGTAATTGTACACATTTTCATGTTAATTATATGTTATATTAATTTTTATTAATATTATTGTGTTTATTATACACTGCTCATGACGAGCCTTGATCTGTACTGATTTTTGGGTAATAAAGTATTATTATTATTATTATTATCCTCGGAAGGTGGGGCTCGTCTATCTCTTTCTGGAGACTCAAGATGCGTTCACAGCTCTAAAATTAGTAGACTATACACTTTGCGTTTTTGATAAACTTAATAGACAGTTTTAAGTTTAATGACAGCGTTCACAGCTATGAAAATTAATGCGTAACGAATGCGTTTTAGTCATTTAGATGGGCTGCGTTAGGCGCAAATAGCCTTTGTTGCTGTGCGCCAACATTTTTAAACTAACTAGCGAATGCGTTTTGGATTACGACATTTTTTTAATGACTATTAAATTGTGAATTAAAAAACAGTACAACTCAAAAACGGTTAAAGATAGCAACTTGCGGTTGAAATTTTTGGTTTATCCGAGTTAATTTTGTCTAGATAAAATTAGGGCTTCTATTGCGTTTTGAGATTTTGACATTTTTTTAATTGAATAATTCACAACATTTGTGAAAATTGTGAATTAAAAAAAATCACAACTCAAAAACGGTTAGAGATAACGACCTGCGGTTAAAATTTTTGGATTTTCCGTAGTTTATTTAGTCTAGAAAAAATTTTGGGTCTTATTCTTTTTGCATATTTTAAAATTGTGACAAATTTTAATATGGCGTGATTTATAGAAATTTTCATCTTCGTATGGACGTTTCTCAAAAACGAAATGTGATAAAGACCTGCGGTTGAAATTTTTGAAATCTTGAGGTCCTAATTGACTTGTCACCTTATTTTGAAACAAATTTTTTTTTTGAAAATTTTTTTTTTGAAAATTTTTAATTTTTTTTTTAGTTTTTTCAAAATTTTGATAAATCTTAACTAAAAAATGGTTAGGGATAAAAATTGCCGGTTTGAATTTTTAAAATTATCATACATTGTTTAGTCTAAAAAAAAATTTGGGCTTTAATAATCCAATTATTAAGTTTTGTATGGGCAGTAATCCAAAACCCTTGAAAATGGCCAAAAATCGAAAAAATCGTAAGGGGTACCCCTTAAGAAAATCGTGATTTTTAAGTAAAAAATTTTTGTCTCCGATTTTATTGAAAATTGGTGCAAATATGTATTTTTGGTCATAGATCAAGAAAATTTGGTCCATTTTGAATTTTGGGCAAAAGTTTTGGAATTATAGGCAAAAAACTGACCCAAATCGGATCTAACTCGATAACTAGGAAAGTATGAATTTTTTAAATATTTTTTTGCATCATTCTCACCCCAAAATTAGCATAAAATTTTATTTTGGCTAAAATCGGAGTCAAAAATTTTTGGCCAAAATTAAATTTTTTTTAAATTTTATTTTTTTGTAAAATTGGTTTACGTATATATTTTTAGCCCTAGATCACAAATATAGGCTCACTTTTGAGTTACGATCTAAAATTTTGACATTTACGGCAAAAAACATTTTCTCAGATTATTTAATTTTTTTTTTGTAATTTTATCGGGTACCTGTACCACATGTTTTAAATTTTCGTCATTTTTAGTTTCAACGCAAAAAAAAACGATTTTACTATTTGAAATATAAAATACCATGTGTTCAAAAAGAAATTACATAAGGGTTGGCGGTGGAAAAATAAAATAATGTGTACTGCAAGCTTTAACTGTCATCACTGTTGTTGTCACAAGTATCTATTGAACATTAGTTAGTCAATTGTTATATAAAGCCTGCAATAGACATTATTTATTTGGTAAAGGAAACTTTTAGCTGCCTATAATACACATACAGTTCTGTGCAGGGCCAGGGACAGTGATTCACATTAAAATCATTATCTTAGGTTATTGTTGATAACATTTTTTTTTTTTATAAACCACCTAAAAATAAATTATATTTTAAAGTGAATTGAAACATAGAAACAGTGCAGACAGAGCAAAAGTGGAAAATCAGGACGTAGTATAGGGAGCTAAAAGTTACTTTTACCATTTATTTTTTTCCACAGCCAACCCTTATGTAATTTCTTTTTGAACTCATGGTATAAGAAACGCATTTTTGCAGTTAGGGCCTCATGCGGCTCTAGGGTCACTGGTTTTCGTCACAATTTCATTACCAAATCACCTCATTAACATTCAATAATGTATAGGGATTATAGAACTCACTATCTATTCACTAATTAGCATTACGTCATTTAATGAGTTTGGGATTACTGATAAAAATTATCCAGTTACGATTTGTTATCGATGTGAAAACACGTGGAATAATACGTAGTTCTAGTGTTGAGAAGTGAGTTTTTGGTTGCATCTATGGCTATTAGTGCCTTGTAAAGTGGGTAATCGTGCATAATAGTGCCCTGAGAATAGTTTTCATGGGTTAGTGTGAATTCTAAACAGTGATTGACCTTAGCTTAGAATCTTAACTAATTGTTAAAAACCATGCTGATGTTTTTTTGAAAACCAACTAAAAATAAATTGTATGTTGAAGTGAATTAACAGTCCAAACAGTGAAACAGTAGAAACTCGGGGCACTATTGTGTTGGATTACAATGTACATACATAGGTTGTAAGTATTTTTTATATATTATTACTATTGTTATATACATATACATATACATATACATATACATATACATATATATATACATATACATATACATATACGTATACGTACATGCTTGTACATGTGTTTATGTGTTACATAAAGACTTGCAGTTTTTATTTTTGAAAATCTCGTGTTTTGATTATTCTAGAAAAAAAATTAGTACTTTATTTGTGCCACCCATTTTTAAACAGCCAGTTGCACCAGATTTTCTTAAATTTTTAGTATTTTTTAAATCTCAAAAATACCTAACTACGCAATACGTTGATAGGTATTTTTGCGATTTAAGGAATGGTTAATATTTTAGGAAAGCTGGTGCAATCAGAGTTTTGTTTGGTTTTCTAGTATTTAAAATATTTTTTTAATGTTTCGAATACTTCCCTAGTGTTTAAAATATTTTTTTAGTATATCAAATATTTCCCTAGTATTTAAAATATTTTTTTGGTAATTCAAATATTTCCCTAGTATTTCAAATATTTTCCTAGTACACATTTCAAATATATCCCTATTATTTAAATATTTCCCTAGTACATATTTCAAATATTTTCTTATTTCAAATATTTTCTAGTATTTCAATTGTTTTCTTAGTATTTCAAATCTCGCCTAGTTTTTCAAAATATTTCCGTAGTATTTTAAATCTTTCAAAAATATTTAAAATATGAGTATTCGAAATAGTAGGAAAATATTTTAAATACTAGTTGAGATTCAAAATACTATAGAAGATTTGAAATACTAGGGAAATTTTATGAAATACTAAGGAAAATTTTAAATACTAGGGGAGATTTAAAATACTAAGAAAATTTTTGAAATAAAGAAATATTTGAAATACTAGGAACTATTTGAAATATGTAGTAGATATTTCAAATACTTCCCTAGTGTTTCCAATATATTTTTAGTATTCCAAATATTTCCCTATTATTTCAACTATTTTTCTGCTACATATTTCAAATATTTCCTTGGTAAATATTTCAAATATTTCCTAATATTTCAATTATTTCCTAGTATTTAAAATATTTCCTCATTATTTCAAATATTTTCGAAGATTTGAAATACTAGGGAATTTTTTTAAAATACCAAGTAAGATTTAAAATATCAGGCGAGATTTTAAATACTAAGAAAATATTTGAAATATTTTCTATATATTTCAAATATATCATAACTATTTAAATATTTCCCTAGTCATCTGATTCGCCCATTTCTAATTTTTAATTTCATTTTCGTTCTCGAACAGAAAATAAAATGTCAATTCAGTTTCCTAGCTTTAAAAAATTCTGGTTACATCGTTATTTAGTTTTCGATTTCGGTTTGTTCTCATCATCATCATCATTAGCGCGATAGCCCGAGATGAGCCTAGGCCTCCTGTTTTCAGGTTTCATGACCATGTTTTAATCTATGTACATTCAGGAGTAATATGGTCAGTATTACGTCCATTTTTTTTTGCGTACACAGAAAACTAATGGCGAAGAGAGACCTCCGCTAGACTTGCCCTCCCATAAAAAAATAATTAAAAAAAGATAGTTTTTAAAAAATTATTATTTTTTTTTTTTAATTTAAAAAGCTTTAGGTAAATCTTCAAAAATTCATCAAATTATGTTCTATACAAATTTTTGTCCAAGGCTTGGTTTATTAGTTACGAATTTTTTTAAATTTTAATGTTTAATAATTTCCGTTTCTGGTTGCGGATTTTCATAAAAAACAATAGGGTTCTTCCCAATTAATAGGAGAATTTTTTAGAACCAGAACGAACTCCCTAAGTTACACCGTTCTTGAGTTATCGTGTATACACACACACAGACACACACACATACACACACACATACGGACGGCAATTCGAAAATAGGTTTTTTGGATTCCCTGGACCATGAAAGGTGGTCATCAGTCAAAATCTCGACATCGAAAATTTTCGCGATTACAATACTTGCCCCTTATATATTAAGGTCGGGCAAGTAAAAATTGGTTTGTTCTCATCTTTGATCAAAATTGAATCAAAGAATTGCGTGTCGATAGTTTTTCCAACTCCTTTACTCCCGAATACCGACACCTTATCACTGGTTTCAACAAGCAAAAGTATTAACTCATCAATATATTAATTTACTATTGTTTTAATTTTGTTTTAAACTATGCGGGCAGTGTAATATTTTATCAGGCAAACGAAGCGCCATTCGTAGATAAATTTACCATACAAAACAATTTATTGTTTTTGTGACACATACTTTAACTAAACAATGCAAAGCAATAGCTTGTAATTGTTTTTTTCATCCTTATACTCTAACATAATAATTACCATAACAATGAGCAACAATTTTACTGCCCATAAACCGGTCCAATATAAATCAAACACTGGTTAAAAAGCTCTGAGATCGGCCATGAAACATGTGTGTATCATAAGAGTGATATTTATGTGAAAAGTTGTGGACGCAGATGGGAAAAGGATTGGGGATAGACGAGAAGTGAATGTTTGATGTGTGTTCTTCGTAAGACATAAGATAACTGATGTTCTCTTAACTGCCGACGATCAAAGGAAAAGTCGAAAAAATGAGTGGGCTTTATTTGGGATAAAAAGGTGTAACTCAATGTCGGTTGAAGAGGGAACTTTAGATAATGTTTTGGCAGTTTTAGTAATCGATTTTGAGTACGGTATGGAAATGGGAAATGTTTAACGTTGAAATCGAATGGTTTATTCCATAGTTTCCCAAACTGTGCTCCGAGAGCGTCTACTAGTGCTCCACGATCTACTATTGTTGCTATATATATAGCAATGATAGTGCTCCGCGATCTACTAGTGTTGCTATATATATATATAGCAATGATAGTGTTCCGCGACGAATTCTTCTCGTGAAAAGTGCTCCACGACTCAAAAAGATTGGAAAACTCTAGTCTATTCGATTATATCGGTGGTTTTCAACAGTGGCGGGCCAACGGAGCGGCCGAGCTTGTTAAATCGTGCAGTTTTCACTGGTTAAAACAGTTCCCGTTAGTGATATTATTCGGGCGAGAATAATATGTGAACATTACTCCCATTTCAACTATCATTCACTCATCATCCTGGTGTAGAAGCTCTTCTCCTGGCATCGGCGATTAGCCTCGTCGCAGAAATAGGCAGATGTAAAATAAATAATAATAATTATCAACATTGACGGCTGAGGCAGGATTGTCCTTAGACAGTGACCTAAAAAAAATTAATATAAAAACTGAATTTAAAATCTCATTTATATTTTAAAATTGCATTAAGGTCCGGTCTTTCCACCTTCAGATATACCTCTAGGTAACTATCTGACAGATAAGGTTATCTGGAACTTCATCTGCTGAATAAATGTCAATACCAATCAGTGAATTCAATACGTCCGTCTCATTATCCATTAGAGAACTATCCGATAGATAAATTTGTATTAAAAGACATGATGACATTTATTCAGCACAGAAAGTATCACATAACCTTATCTGTCAGATAGTTACATAGAGGTTCACCTCAAGGTAGAAAGACCGGGCCTAAATTAGCTAAATATATCTGCATATATTTATTTTTATTACAGTCGATTCCGCTTAATTGGGACACATCGGGACTTAGGCATTTTGGCCCAATTAAGCGGCTGCCCCAATTAAGCGAATTTTACATAAAATTAAACAATGCATATTTTTCTTTCAATAATTTTATTTTATAAACTCTTGGACAAAACTATAAATTACATATAACCAAAAAATATAAACTTTTAAGAAAAAATAATAATAAATTCCAAAATAAAATAATAAATAGGTATTATCTGTCTCATTTTGTAATACGGAACTAACAGGAAAAGTTCATTTTTTATGTTGTATATTGACAATACATATATAATATTATCATAGTATTGGTTCACACGGATACGCACAAGTCTGTTTACACCACAACAGTCACCAAAGTAACCAGATCTAGTTTCGTATTACAAATTGAGACAGATTATACATACAATTTAATTCAATGCAAAAATGCGTCAAGTGTAGTCTGTCTTTTGTTTTTGTAACATTTCATTTTTATAAAATCAGCACAGGTATTCAGTGCGGATGTAGGGCTCCCTTCATTTCCTTCCTGCATAAAATAACGCTGTAATATTAAATTTTTTGTTCCTTTTTATTTCTTGAGAATATGTGTAACATAATATGTACTGTGATCTTAAATTTACTGTCCCAATTAAGCGGAATGTTGTCCCAATTAAACATGTAAATTTACTGTTGGTTCCTTGGTTTGGTTTCTGTTCTTTGATATTTGGCCCAAATAAGCGGCTGCCCCAATTAAGCGGTGGCCCAACTAAGCGGAATCGTCTGTATTTCTAATCAAAGATTTTTCATATAAGTGTTAGGTTTTAAAAATTTAGATCTAGAAAACAATGTTGTGGACACTACTCGTAATGTCCCAATGCACAGTGTTCCCACATGTTATTTGTAATGTATTTATCTACGCAAGTAATAGAAATGAACTGGAAAGGGCAACCAGCGCCGAGTTTTAGTGTGTATGTGTTAGTGAATTAAGGTCGGCGGCCTTAGCTTAGTTCGTTTGTTTTTATTTGTGATAAGTGCTCAGACGTAAAACTGGATACAGTGCGTTAAACGAGGGTTTTTTAAGTTTTTACGAAAACTAAGAAAGAAAAATATTTTTTTTTAGAACAAACTGTTTTATTGCTTTTCAAAATATTCGCCTTTAAGTTTTATACACTTTTGCATGCGTTCAAACCAATTCTCGAAACATTTTTTCCACTCTGCAGTTGATATTTCAACCCCTACATTTCTATAGAACGAGCCGCCACTGTATTATGTGTTTTGATTCGTTGTCACATTTAATAAAAAATAAAACTTGTGAAATTTATGTTTAGTTGACCAATGTTTGTCACGTAACCATAGCATCTGGCGTACCAGAGACACGAACCCGAGACTTCGCACAAAAAGATTGTCAAGAAGTTACAAGTTTTCCTTCAAGTGTTGACAACGTTCAACTCCGTAGATCAATAGCTATTTTTTCTTCTTTTTTTCATCTTTTCAAAGAATAATTTAGATTTGTTTTTTACGACAATATATTTGATGGATGGTTTAAAAAAATATTACAACGATGTTGTTAAGATTGAACATATTTTTTGCAGAGATTATTTTTAGGAGACAATGGCATATTCAATTTTTTTTTGTGATTAAATTTTTTTGGTTATATAATACTTATAATTAACAATATAAAATTTATTAACAAAAAAAATTACAATGCTAGTACTTATTTTGGATAAAAGGATCACAACATATAAAGTGTTGCGAAGGATATCGCTAAAGATAGAAATTATTTAGTTTCCTGTAGAAAAAGAAATATACTTCAAAAAAATCAGCTGTGGCCACCACAGGACCGACCGCCATCATACTTATCATCGTATCTATTTAATTTATGCTGCTGTATGATGACCGTCATCGTACTTATTTAATTTATGCTGCTTTATCAAAAAATGTCTCAAAAGTGGTTAGTTATTACTTTTATACCACAAAAACAAATTTTTTTCGAAATATTTCTCTGTTGTGAAATATTCGCAAAAATTTTAAAACCAACACGAATTAACTCCCATTTCTAGTTAACCGATTTTTACCAAAAGATGATCGACTCGTGCCATTGATGTCAAAAGCTTAAATATGAAGTTTCATAAAAATCCTATCAGTCGAATTTGCTCTGCACGTGTACACAGACCGGTAGACAGACCGACAGACCGACAGACAGACAGACAGACAGGCAGACCGACAGACATCATGCTAAAAATAATCAAAACGTTATACCTCAATTCGTGGAGTTCCATCGAAATCTCGAAATGTCAAAATCGGTATGATGACAATACCTCCCTTATAACACTTCACTCAATAAGTCTCCGGTCTGACATATATATTAGAGATGGGTCGTTCATGAACGAACCGGCTC
Organism: Liopterus haemorrhoidalis; assembly: GCA_963971575.1. Classification (NCBI taxonomy): domain Eukaryota; kingdom Metazoa; phylum Arthropoda; class Insecta; order Coleoptera; family Dytiscidae; genus Liopterus; species Liopterus haemorrhoidalis. The sequence continues at coordinate 44,994,065 of OZ020619.1, forward strand.
ACTGAGCCGACTCAGTACACTGACCGAAGTGACACGGTTCACCAAATTGAAATGAGCCGGCTCACGGCTCACTGTATAGTTTCAAGTTTCAAGGATACGATTGGTCGGGCGATTGTGAGCTGTGACCGGAGTGATCCGGATCTGGATCGATGTCATGTTGAACTTCGCGAGAACTCGGCTTGTAATGTATTATCATAAAGTGTATTATCTATTGTCATCAATTTGTAGAGCAGTTTATTTGAAACTAATAGGCTTAGTCTGTATTTTCTTACAACCATACTATATAAAAATATTAAAAATATTGCCCAAATCCCAGATGTCCGATTTATAAGGGCAGAGTATGTTGATGAATAAAATCGAATTTCTACAAAAAAATGTTTTTCTTAGTTATACCCTTTTCACACTAGAACTTTAAGACGAGTGAACTTAAAGTTCACCGATGTTTAACATCGGTATGCTTTCACACTTGATGTTTAAATCTCCGGTGCTGTCATCAGCTACAGTAATTTTGTCCTTAAGTTACCGTCATGAAATTACCAGATTTTGAACTGTCTGCGCAGACACACATTATGAATTATTATAAACAAATATGGATATTTCATTTCATTCTACAATAAAGACACTACAAAAAAGAATATATTACACCTGTATTAACATGTAAGTCGATACATTTTATCTCAATTATTGTAGCTCTGTATTTTATGAAACACATTATTAAAATAAATAATTTTATTATAACAATAAGTATAAACTTCTTATAACGTCGATATAATACAGTATTCTTGTTTATGATAATATAAAATGTTGACAGCACAAATTCAAAGAGTATTTTTTTATATTAGAAATTATGTTGGCAATGCGGACGATGTTTTAAGACGCAGATCTCTGTCTTAAACATCGCTTGTATTTAGACGAGGCCATACGGTTTCACATTAGCGTTTAAAGACACATACACTTTAACATCCGATCTTAAAGTTCTAGTGTGAAAAGGGTATTAGACCAGAGACTTATTGAACGACGTGGTATATGTTGGCGGTTGGTGAAATTTATAACTAGTGTTATAAATTTCTTCATCTATGATTACGTAGGTGTACTGCGAAATTTTTCTTCTTTGGAAAATGTGCCGCAAGAGTAAAAAGATTGGGAAACACTGATCTAATGTAATCGTCTGTCTGCTGGGTAATATTTGGTTTCTAGTTGAGTACCATAATACCTTGCGGTTATTCCATTTACTAATTTAAGCTTAACCAAAGCTTTAGTTTAATTTGTAGCCTCGAGTGTAGACCGCCATTTACCTACTTTAATAATTAATTTTCTTTCCCGGAGATCTTAAAAACAAACAGTAAAAATCCAACGTCTTTTAAAATTTTCTTGCCGTTACTTAATCCATTTAACTTTTTTAAAAGTTTTAAAGACAAATAAATTCAAAAACTAGATACTTTTTAACACAAAAGACTTACAAACAGAGCTCTTACGTTAACGGGGGAACACTGTTTAAATTGCTGAGTTTCTTTATTTTTTTCTGCGAAACTGCTAAAAAGTTTAAAACGAGAGTTTTGCCGCTGCAGACGTTAAGATAAGTAGAGAAAAAGGGCAGAGAGATGCCACTTAATGCCACTTCACTATTGTATGGACAGGCAGCAACTCTAATAACTCGCGATTTCATATCTGGGACAGGGAGGTATTGAAAATAAACAACAATATTTCTACATAATGTAGACAAAAAATGTAGATCTTAAGGGGGGGGGGGGTAGGGTCTGATAACCACATTTTAAGCATATTTTTCTGATTTTTTTTTTCTTCAAATCTATGGTTAAATTTATTCATTTTCAAACTAAGTACATATATAAAGTATGTTTTGAAGAAGATACAAAAAAAAAAAAAAAAAATTATGTGAAGTGTGAATATTCACACATTTCAGGGTTTCGCAGGTATATAATAAGTGAAGGCGGTATGCTGAGTGTGTAGGACAAATTTTACTTTATAGTAATCACGGCAAAATGAACGATATTTTTAAAATAATTTATCGTCTGTTAATCATATAATAAAACTGGTTATTAAATTTACGCTCTTAAAAATTAAATACAACATTTGTCAAAATATAACTAGAATTTTGACAAAATAATTTCAACATAATAAAAATGCAAAAAAAAATAGAAAAAATAAAACTCACTCCGTCCGTACTCGAACTCGAAACTCGTATTCCAGAGAATTTTAGCTTCCGACACCAGCGCTCTAACCCGTTGCGCTATCGGACGCTTTGTATATGAGTGTCTTACATTGATATAACTTTTGTACTTTGTGAACCAAAAACCACAAAAAATGCGTTATTTTCCGAAAACATAATCTGATCAAAAATTCCTGTTGTACTATTTCGGTTCACACCAATATACATTACTTGGAATTTTTTTAGATTTTTAGTTTAAACCATCTGGGCTACAGGGTGTGGGACAAAAATTTTTTTGCACAATTGTAGCAAAAATCGCGTCAAAATAATTTATTTTGCAAAAATAAAAATTTGATCGTTAATCCACGTACTAAGGGCTTTCATTTGATACCCTATTCAGAATTAAAAAAAAATATTTTTCTTTTCGATGAGCACATATTTGTTTATATTTTTAGGGGGGTATGTTTTTTAGATGTTTTAGTATTTTTCCTATGTGCGGGTCAAAGAGTTGTATAAACATGCCAAATTTCAACTCTCTAGATTTAGCCGTTTGGCTACAATTTTAACCGAACAGACAGACAGACAGACAGACAGACAGACAGACAGACAGACAGACAGATAGACAGACAGACAGACAGACGACAAAATGACGGTATAAGGGTTTTTTGGTCATACCTACAAAACTCTAAAAATTGAAGGCAAAATATGGCGAAATGAGCCAGCTGTGGCAAATCTTCTCAGACTCCGGGAAAAAATTTAGATTTTGCGGTGACCAGCATAACTCGTCACTGGATCATCTGAAATCAAAAATCCAAAAAGATTTTGTTAGTTTATGAGTTTGCCGAGGTAATGACGTTGAGTTTTTATTTTTAAAATGATTTTTCAGTTTTTAGCGTTACTTAGAAGACAAAAAAATTAATTCCCCTTAAAAAAAACTTAAAAATGAGTTTGTTAAATATTTGTGATTGTTAAATAAAAAAAAAACATGAAAAAAAAATATCTCAACGTCGTTACCTCGGCAAACTCATAAACTAACAAAATCTTTTTGGATTTTTGATTTCAGATGATCCAGTGACGAGTTATGCTGGTCACCGCAAAATCTAATATTTTTTTTCCCGGAGTCTGAGAAGATTTGCCACAGCTGGCTCATTTCGCCATATTTTGCCTTCAATTTTTTTTGTATCTTCTTCAAAACATACAAATTATTTGGGTTTCTAAATATTTGCAGTATTTCTTTTATCTAGCAAGGTTCATTAATATTTTGTAAATTGCGCCTACGGAATCCATTGGTTGTTTAAGTCATAAACTCCGCCCCTCTGATTTCGAATACAATCAAACATAAAATTAAATTATAATTTCAACACTTCCCACTGGTTATTAAATTTACACTTTTAAAAATTAAATGCAACATTTGCCAAAATATAACTAGAATTTTGATAAAATAATTTAAACAAAATAAATACAAAAAAAAAACAAAAAATAAAAATTGACGGGAATCGAACAGTAGTTTGCAACTTACGAAGCGAGAACGTTACCAATGGACTACGGACGTTCACTCGTTTACTGTGTTAAATAGCGGATTAAATATTTTACATATTTTAGTTAAAAACACAAAAAATGCATTATTTTCCGAAAACATAATCTGATCAAAAATTCCTGTTGTACTATTCCGGTTCAGACCAATGTATATTACTTAGAATTTTTTCAGATTTTTAGATTAAACCATCTGGGCTAAAGGGTGTGGGACAAAATTTTGCACAATTTTGGCAAAAATCGCGTCAGAATAATTTATTTTGCAAAAATAAAATTTTGATCGTTAATCCACGTACCAAGGGCTTTAATTTGATACCCTACACAGAATTGTAACAAAATATTTTTTTTTTTCGATGAGCATATATTTGTTTATATTTTTAGAGGGATATATTTTTTAGATGTTTTGGTATTTTTCCTATGTGCCGGTCAAAGAGTTGTATAAACATACCAAATTTCTCTAGGCTCTCAAAACAACGCTCTAGGTTTAGCCGTTTGGCTACAATTTTTACCGAACAGACAAACAGACGACAAAATAACGGTATATTAGCGTCGGCGAATCAACGCAGTTACGTTACAATACGTAACAAACGACTGTATTGTTTGGAAAAATACAATTGTTTGTTACGTCGTTTGACGTAACTGCGTTGATTCGCCGACGCTAGTATATAAGGGTCATACCTACAAAACCTTAAAAATCACTGAAAAATTAACAAAAATCACAGAAAATGAACCAAAGATCATAAAAAAAGTAACAAAAAATCTCGTAAATAATCATAAGCCTTTCGCGGACCACTACAATTTTTCTAAGGACCACCAGTGGTCACGGATCATTGGTTGGAAAATATTGCTTTACATTATACATCAAAGATTGATAATAACGAAGTTATCACTGTGTAAAGTGTACGCATGAACAGAAATGTTGCAAGTTGTACATGTATGTCGCTATTTGGTGAGGAACTTGCCAATAATAGATGGCACTGCTGGAGAATTCTTTATTTCCCATCGCCTAATAGTTAATTGCAAATTATATTATCGTTTATATATTTTAACTTTAACGTTGCGAGCGTTATGTCCTATTTTATTGGCTTTAAAGTTAAATGCCTTTGCGAAGCATGGGTACCCCAGTTAGTAAACAATAAACATAAGGCTATGTTAAAAGTTGCACTTTTTAGGGTTTTGTAGGTATGACCAAAAAACCCTTATACCGTCATTTTGTCGTCTGTCTGTCTGTCTGTCTGTCTGTCTGTCTGTCTGTCTGTCTGTTCGGTAAAAATTGTAGCCAAACGGCTAAACCTAGAGAGTTGAAATTTGGCATGCTTATACAACTCTTTGACCCGCACATAGGAAAAATACTAAAACATCTAAAAAACATACCCCCCTAAAAATATAAACAAATATGTGCTCATCGAAAACAAAAATATTTTTTTTAAATTCTGAGTAGGGTATCAAATGAAAGCCCTTAGTACGTGGATTAACGATCAAATTTTTATTTTTGCAAAATAAATTATTTTGATGCGATTTTTGCCAAAAATGTGCAAAAAAAATTTTGTCCCACACCCTGTAGCCCAGATGGTTTAAACTAAAAATCTAAAAAAATTCTAAGTAATGTATATTGGTGTGAACCGAAATAGTACAACAGGAATTTTTGATCAGATTATGTTTTTGGAAAATAACGCATTTTTTGTGGTTTTTGGTTCACAAAGTATAAAAGTTATACCAATGTAAGACACTCACATGCATAGCGTTCGATGGCTACATGCGTTAGAGCGCTCTTAAACTGGCTGGAAGACGAAGGATTTCGAGTTCAAGTACGGAGTGAATTTTATTTTTTCTGTTTTTTTTTTGCGTTTTTATTATGTTGAAATTATTTTGTCAAAATTCCAGTTATATTTTGACAAATGTTGTATTTAATTTTTATGAGCGTAAATTTAATAACCAGTCTTATTATATGATTAACAGACGATAAATTATTTTAAAAATATCGTTCATTTTGCCGTGATTACTACAAAGTAAAATTTGTCCTATACACTCAGCATGCCGCCTTCACTTATTATATACCTGCGAAACCCTGAAATGTGTGAATATTCACACTTCACATCAATTTTTCCTATTTTGAACTACATAATAAATAACTCTAGAACTTTATCCTGTCTTCACTTAATAGCTTTCCGAGATCAGCTGCAAATACAAAAGATAAAATAAAAAAGTAGAAAAAAACCAAGGAATATCTCCTCTTCATTTGATGAAAGTTAATTAAAAACATTCGTTTTATTTCTTTTTGATATGCGACTATATTTTTACAACTCGTTGAATAATTCGAGAATGTAAGGGGGTATGTTAGATTCCCATGGATTCTCGTATGCGCCTTAGAGCGTTTCATGACGTCCTGCATTATGTAAATGCCTATCAGTTAGGATTATTACAGAGCTGAACTAAGGATATTTTATTACATCAAAAGATTTTTCAAAAGACAGATCTCGCTTGAGAAACAGGTAAATAAAAAGGTTATAAAAGGAGAAATAAAGAATAAAGTAAGGATAAAATGTAATACAGTATTACGGATACAGTGCTGTTTAGCCGGAAGACGACTAGACGGATAAATAGAGGTACATTCAACTAGAAATCAGAAGTGGGATACAAGCTACTAACGCATCTATTGTCTAGCTAATTTAAGCTGTCTTAATTTTATGCCGGGCTACATTGGTATAGTGCGTTCAAAGGTGAGTTTGCAGTACAGGGCATATGGAGTAGTTCTTTTTCATACTCTCTAATGGGTTTACACAATGACGCTATCCTTTTCTTGTGTGTCGACGTTCCCAGCTCTAAAACGCGCTGATCTGTGAAGACGCAGTATTCTACAAATGACCATTTGTTTTTGTTGAGTGTTATTTTGAGTTTTATAAGAGTTGATTTTTGTTAATCATACGAGTTTTTCATATTATTATAATTGACACATTTGACACTTTTACAAAATTTGGCAACACCGTTCCCATTTGCCATAAGAGCTATACTGCAAACTCACCTTTGAACGCACTATAGAGTAAAAGAGCTAGTAATTAGTTAGTTAAAATTTTTGAAGCACAGCAACATAGGCTATTTGCGCAAAAGAGCTAGTAACTAGCGCAAGTAACTAGAAATTAGTTACTATCCTTGTGTAAACAGTTGACAATGTGACTAGTAGAGTACTAGCTTCTAGTAGTTGGGCTAGGATAGCAGCTAGCTCGTCGACGTATTTACTAGCTATTAATTTTTCCCCCACTACGCAAAATTGATTCATTTCATATTGGCGGCAAGCGGTAACCTGTCATAACATATAAAAAAAAAACATTTCACGTAAGTTATAATTTATTTACATAAATTGCGTAACATTGATTTATTAATTGATGATTTCTGAAATCAACTGTGAAATAGCTGCCTTTGATACACGAAAAAGATGTTGTACGATAAATATTTCCTGTGGCTAGGAAATAAAGCGTTAATTCCAATTTAATTCTTGCTGGAATCACATCCCTCATTAGTGTATCAGTTCGTTGTATTAATGAACTAAATTTAATAGCCTATTAAAAATCATCTGGTGTCATTCTTAAACACAGTCTGTACTCTTTTTGATCTTCCACAGCTAATTCAAGAAATAGAAGGGCTGATGCACCATGCGTAGCATAACAATTGGTTCAATAGGAACACAGAATTTCCTTGGTGTCTGTTCTTACCCTATGTTCTAAGTCTTATAACCTTTATCTCCAGAATATTTTTCTTGGTATAGCTGCTGGGCCCTAACAGAATTTATTTGACATTCCCCGAATGTCAGAACCATATCTGTCATTACTTCATTTGAATAACGTACATAAGTACAAACGATTTGATGTTATCACCTTTAAAATCGTACTAATAGGCAAGAAAATGTGCAGGTTTTATTTGGTTTTTTTATGTAACAGATTCATTTTCAAAACTTGCTATGTTTAACTTTGTACGATTTATGTTATTTATTATTTTGTAAATAAATTGTCACTATTTTGAAACGGTTAAAATTAAAGTATATTTTGATAACCTTGTAAAGCTGATTTAATGCACTTTCAATACAAAATTAAAGTACCGGTTCCCTATGCTAGATAAAAAGTTGAAACGATTTCTGTTGAAGTCTTCTTATTATAGTCCTTAACTGGGTCCTTTTGTCTACTTAAACTTTTCATCTGAGGATTTTTTTGTATCTTTTAAAATAAAGGAGTTATTCGAGGTGCCACCCTCTATATCAATCCGCCCTCGTATATCAAAAACTAAAAAAGATAGAGACTTGCGTTTGTAATTTTTGATATTTTCGTACTTACTTTTTTCTAGAAAAAAATTAAGGCCTTCCTAACACGAACCAATTTTTTTATTTTACATGAAATATGTAACTTTCGTCTTGAGTGACTGGGGAAATTTATATTTGGGAGTGATGGGATGTTTTAGCGTCTTAATGTTGTTGGACGTCTTCTATGGTCCTGCTGTCTATAAGTACCATGTCTGTGTGTCTGTTCGGCCTCGGTATTATTCTGTGTGCCCTGTGTAATTGCAGCAGACCTGTGACATTGAGACCACACCTTGACAGCCTCGGGCCCATCATTTCACATTATTATTCTGTTAACTGTGGTCAAGATAATAACGCAATTTTTACTAAAATTAAAAAATGATGCACTAAAATACAAAACTTGTAAAATTATGATAATTTACAACTCATAATAATGCATTTATCGCAAGAAAGTAATATTAAAGTATCCAAACTATATTATATATTACAGAAAAAAATGTGCAGATTTTTTTAAGCATGTTTTCAACCATGTGGACTGGCTTTTTGATGTGAATTTTTATAGAATATAAAGTTAAGAACGAAAGACGACCCTCGGCTTGTTGGGAAATTTTGAAAAAAGCTGAGAGATGTTACCAGAATGTTTTTCTCAAGAGTTGAGGCTAGGGGCGTTATTGTATATGCCCCAAACAATGACGTAAACCAATCGCAATGCAGTTTGCAGCCGGTTCTACGTCCGTTGCTTAGCAACCAAGCGACTGTACGAATTATGGTTTCTGTGCATGTGACGTATTAGCCTCAACTCCTGAGCAAAGCACTCTACTAGTGTTAGGAACCGAAAATATAGCGATCTGCGGTTGGAATTTTACGATTCTCCATAATTCATTTAGTCTAAACAAAATTTTGCGGCTTTAATTAGTGAAAATTGTGAATTAGAAAAAAACACAACTCAAAAATGCTTAGAGGTAGCGACCTGCGGTTGAAATTTTTGGATTCTCCGTAGTTTATTTAGTCTAAACAAAATTTATGGCTTTAATTGTTAAACACGTTTTGAAATTACGATATTTTTTTTTAATGGCATATTTTACATTATTTGTTAAAATTGGGAATAAAAAAAAAACAACTGAAAAACGATTAGAGCTAGCGACCTGCGGTTTAAATTTTTGGATTCTCCGTAGTTTATTTAGTCTAGAAAAAATTTGGGGCTTTAATCGTTAATCGCGTTTTGAGATTACCAGAATTTTTTTAATGGCATAATTTACATTATTTGTGAAAATTGGGAATTTAAAAAACACAACTTAAAAACGGTTAAAGATAGCGACCTGCGGTTTGAATTTTTGGATTCTCCGTAGTTTATTTAGTTTAGAAAAAATTTTGGGCTTTAATCGTTTGATACGTTTTGAGATTACGACAATTTTTTTTAATGACATAATTTAAGTAATTATCGCACACAAACTAAATATGACTTCAAAAGTTTTCAAAATGTGTTAGTAAAATAAAAGAGTAAATAGCAATATTAGTCTATAATTTACATGCAAAAAAAATCGGTTTAGTTATTTTTTCGCCACTAAGTTTGTCATTGAAGTTATGACGCAAAATGACGAACTGCGCTGTTTCAGCGACTGAGCTATTGAGAACTGACACGCTCGGATACGCAGTCTGGTGGTCAAATATTGTACTACGCGACTGTAGTACTGTTTGAAATTATTACATATGTTCTGGTGTTGATTTCTTGTTAGAACGTCGATAGATACATTTTCATAAAATAAAAATGTACTGTGCTTAAATTAACCGGTTCCCTGTTAGCATATTGACAGCTGAATACTAGACAATTCAGCCATTTTGCCATGAATTACAGTGCCGCCAACGGTAATGTCACTTCTCAATAACCACTTGTCATAGAACCGTACCACAATCGTAAAAAAAATATGTAATTGTCGCAAAAAGCAACAAAGGCATGTGTTGTTGTCTTGAATGTCATCTTTCAATCTTCTTACTCGGTGTCATTTGTAGCTGAAGAACAAGAGTCCTAAAGCCAATTAGTTTTAGCGAGGAATGTTAATATCTGATTACTTTATTAATTGTCTTTATTCGTTGCAGGTAGGCGCAACTGAGATCAACAGATTTATCTCGCACGGGAGAATGGTAATTATTTTAATTGGTAAATATATTTACTTTTTAATTGTTTTTAACGGCCCGATAAATTTATCCATACAATTAAAGATTTATTTTAAACTGATTTAACATGTATTCAACTTCTTACTTCGCACTTATGTTGGGTTTTAACATTTAGTTTTAATTTTAGTCTTAACGATCTTAAAACCTACCTTAAAAGATAACTTTTAATTTTTCTTACTTCCTAGACGAAATTCTTCCTATTCTTAGATAATGTTAACATAATGTTATACCATTTCCTTTTCCTTCCAACTGTTCGAACGGTATTTTATAACAATTATTAATAGATCGATTTAATAAAACCTCTCACCACTCTATCGTTTTTTACTTTCAAGAATTGAATCGACCTTTGCAAAGTGTAAGAAATTTCAAATTACAATATAATGTAGTAAGTATCAGTATCTGGTATTACAGATATTACGTCCTGTATACAGAGTATTAGCAAAAAGTGTTTAATCACTAGGTTTTTACCCGTCAACAATGACGGATTTATAATATAAAAATTTCAATTGTTTGTATTTGGTTTTATTTTTTAAAGTATCTTAATTTCATCACCGGTTAGCGAACCACGGGACAGGATATCACCCGTTAGCCAATCGCGGGAGAGGGTGTCACCTGTCAGCCAATCAAGAGACAGGGTGTCTCCAGTTAGCCAATCATGAGAACCTTAGGAAAAATTGACGTCATAGTGTTACCGACATTACATACAGACACTTGCTAATTATATAGATTATTTATTCCTGAACTTTTTAAGATGGGAAAACGATTCATTTTTACTGAGTACATTACATTTATATTGTTAAAATTAAACATAATTTGAGACGTTAATTTATGCCTACAACACCGTACTCATAAATTTAAGTATAATTCAGCTTATTTAATTTAACGTTTATTTGATCTAAAATTTTAAAATCATTAATTTAATTTGATAAACATTAATATATAACTGTAAAGAACAAATAAGTGTAAATACTTATATTAAAATTAAGTGTATATAAATATGTGTGTAAAATTAATAATAACAGTTATGAGTTTTGTTTATAACTTTATATAAAATATAGTGTTTAGTGGCTAAAAAGTCAAGCCAGAAGACTAGGCCAAATCAAGGTTTGTTTTACTATCGTTTTTTCCCGACCGCCAACATATATAAGGGAGGTATTGTGATCATACCGATTTTGACATTTCGAGATTTCGATGGATCTCCACGAATTGAGGTCCCTACATAACGTTTTGACTATTTTTGGCATGATGTCTGTCGGTCTGTCTGTCTGTCCGTCCGTCTGTCTCCGTCCGTCAGTCTGTCTGTCTGTCTGTCTGTCTGTGTACACGTGCAGAGCAAATTCGGCTGAAAGGATTTTTATGAAACTTCATATTTAAGCTTCTGCTATCAATGGCACGAGTTGATCAACTTTTAGTAAAAATCGGTTGACTAAAAATGGGAGTTTACTCGTGTCGATTTTAAGATTTTTGTGAATATTTCACAACACAAAAATATTTCGAAAAAATTTATTGAACAAAAGTTACTATAAAAGCAATAACTATTAACTTTTATTTGAGACGTTTTTTGATAAAACGAAAAATTTCGAATAATTTCTGTAAAATTTTTCGAAATTTTTTCTAAGTCTCAATTTTTTTCATACTTATATGTAACGTTTCCATAGTCATGATAAATAATATCTCTGTTAGAAAATATTAGGCCAAGTTATTTCTACTCTGCTGCTAGAATGTATTTTATATAAGTACTTTATGATGGCGGTCGGTCCTGTGGTAGGGTGACCATTCGTCCCGCATTTTAACATTTTGTCCCGCATTACGATGCGTCCCGCAAAAGTCCCGCATATTAACATTTTGTCCCGCATTTTGGATGTGGGAGGTAAGGACATTTGAGGTGAAGACCTTCTTTTTTGCTCTTCACTTGGATTTTGGGAAGTGAGGACCTTTTTTTTTTTTGCTCTTCAATTAGATTTGGAAGATAAGGACCTTTTTTTGTGCTCCGTCCCGTATTGCCTTCTTAAGAAAATGGTCACCCTATCCGGTGGTGGCCAGAGCTGATTTTTTTTTTTACTGAGAAATGAAAGGGGCCTCGCATAGCTAATTTCGTCGACGTCCACGATTGGTCTAGTGCCGCCGCTGACAAGCAATTTCCAGTTTTTTACAATAAAGCCTCGAATTTCGGAAAAAGACGGCGGAAGCAAAGTTGTATACTTATGTAAATACCTACAAAACCCTGAAATGTGTGAAAATGCACACCAAATTGTTTCATGAAAAGCTATTCTTTCTAAGCACACTACCGTATTCATATCTTGTGGTTGAAGCGACTTTTTTAAAAGATCCCATTTCAGTGTCTTTTTTGCTTGCTTTTGTAATTTCCTTCTTCATTCCTTCTTTCCCCCATTTATCTATCTTTAAAGTTAACAACCAATTCCATCAAGTATAACCAAGTTAAATCTAATTTAAAATTCCATCTGACGAAAATTTCTAATTAAACAATGAAAAAATAACAAATGTTATAAAGTCAGAAATTGCCTTCATACCATATTTCCTAATTCCGTATGTCCTCCCGTTGACATCCTCTTTCATTATCTTAATTTACTAATTTATCTTAACCTCAAAATAACATTATTATTTCACGCCTAGTATCCGTTTGAATTCTGGAAGTGGGCGAAAATGTAAAATTCCTCTGCCCACATTACTGGGAATACAATGGGACACCATAGACATCACTTTCTTTGTATTTCGATTTCTACTGAATAATATTATTCAATGATTGACACGGTATGTTTGGAATTCGGTCTGGTTTTAATGGGAATTTTCAAATGTTATGTAATAACTAAGGCAATTCCAAGTATCGAATCGATTTGATAAGGGAAGATTAAACACCATAACTCTCATAATTTCATTTACAAATCTAACAATTCCAAATAAAATTACGAACAAACTATACATCAAAATTTTGCAGCGAATTTTTATCTAAGACGAAGGTTCTGAACCAAGGGGAAATTTTAGGGTGTGGGGGATTGAGGCTAGACTTAAGACCGTAACCTCTCCGTCTGATACGCGCCTGGACACGGGTGGATCTCAAACGCTGATGATTTACAGTTATAAAGCCGCATTCAGAGCTCTTAAGAGGGGGGGGGGTCTACATTTTAAGCATATTTTTGTGAATTTTTTTCATATCTATGGTTAAATTTATTCATTTTCAAACTAAGTACATATATAAAGTATGTTTTGAAGAAGATACAAAAAAAATTTGAAGGCAAAATATGGCGAAATGAGCCAGCTGTGGCAAATCTTCTCAGAAAAAAATTAGATTTTGCGGTGACCAGCCTAACTCGTCACTGGATCATCTGAAATCAAAAATCCAAAAAGATTTTGTTAGTTTATGAGTTTGCCGAGGTAATGACGTTGAGTTTTTATTTTTTAAATGATTTTTCAGTTTTTAGCGTTACTTAGAAGACAAAAAAAATTAATTCCCCCTAAAAAAAACCTAAAAATTAGTATATTTGTGATTGTTAAATAAAAAAAAAAACATGAAAAAAAATATCTCAACGTCGTTATTTCGGCAAACTCATAAACTAACAAAATCTTTTTGGATTTTTGATTTCAGATGATCCAGTGACGAGTTATGCTGGTCACCGCAAAATCTATTTGTTTTTCCCGGAGTCTGAGAAGATTTGCCACAGCTGGCTCATTTCGCCATATTTTGCCTTCAAATTTTTTTTGTATCTTCTTCAAAACATACTTTATATATGTACTTAGTTTGAAAATGAATAAATTTAACCATAGATTTGAAAAAAAATCACAAAAATATGCTTAAAATGTGGTTATCAGACCCTACCCCCCCCCTTAAATCAATAGCTTATGCACTGTAGCTTATGGACTATTCACTGTCACCAGGAAGTTTGTCATATGATAAGACGTGAAACTGTTCAGACCTCCAAATTTAATACGCTGTTTGTTGTGGATTGTGCATAATTTTCCTAAACTTATAGCTAGTGAGATGTTTTAATGAGACAGACATATAAACACATTGGCTATCGCATTCTACCCCCCCCCCCCCCTTAAATCAATAGCTTATGCACTGTAGCTTATGGACTATTCACTGTCACCAGGAAGTTTGTCATATGATAAGACGTGAAACCGTTCAGACCTCCAAATTTAATACGCTATTTGTTGTGGATTGTGTATAATTTTTCTAAACTTATAGCTAGTGACATGTTTTAATGAGACAGACATATAAACACATTGGCTATCGCATTCTATTAGTGACACCGTAGTTATCGAATGCCTTTACATAACCTAACATAATGTCATCATTAACAAGTCGTGCTTAAAAATACAAAGAGGGACAGTAAATATGATCAATTTATAGGTAATTAGGTAGTTAAAATCTAAGACAACAGAATTATAAGAACGATAATACATATAAAATATTTTACGAAGCTAAATAGTTTGTTTCAAAATTCACAGATGGAGGGCTATTCGTAACGTACTAATTTATAACAGATGTGAACGGTACATGGAACGTTAAAAGAATGAATTAAAGCATAACTCAGAGCGACACAACGCACAGTCTATAACTTATTAATTTAAAGAGGTCTGAATGCGGCTTTACAAAAATTAAATTTCCAGTTAGTTCCGCTTAATCATTTGGAATAGCCTGTATATTATTTAATTTTAATCTGCCGGTTTCCTTTACAAACTAACAATAATTTGTCATATGCTTTCAAATTATTTATTACATTGCCTAGCAACGGTTGGCCATTGCTGCTTGAACCTGTTATGTAATGAGCTCAACCTGTTACGTAATGAGCTCATTACATAACAGGTCAGCGGTGTGTAATAAAAAGGAGTGGGAAACGTGCTACATTTACTAATCGCTGACACGCCTGTAATGAACGTATATCTATATAGTTATGGAAAAAGTTATCATTAGTATTATTTAAAATTTTGAGTAAAATATCGAAATCAATATTTGTAAATTACTTAATGGGTGATCTAATTAATTTTGTTGAAATTAATTAGCGATATTAGCTAACCAATTTGTGAGGTAACATTCAAATATTTGAATATTTCCATTCTGTTTCACCAAAATTCAATAACAACTGAATAATTTAAACAAATTTTCCTATGACTCAATATATGAAACTAGGACGGCCAAATTAAAGGATATTACAAAAAATGAATATGATTACGATGCTGTTATTGGGTTGTTTATTCTATAAAAAAAAATTGTTTACTCGTGGGAATTATAGTCTAGCAGAACAAAAGGATTCGAAATGTGAATTTTATAATAAACAACGGTTTGATTAAAAAAAATAAAATAAATTACGGGGCAGTGTCGAGGACATATCCCTTACGTGGAATGCGTCAGTGTCGTTTTGTGACAGTGTCTTTTGTGTGTAATAATATACCAAGTGTGCAATGAAACGCAGAACATAGAAGTTTAATTTGGGATTTTAAATAAGTGCGGAAATTGGCTCTCCTGTACATTTTAGAGCAAAAATACAAGAATAAAAAGTTGTTTAAAATTAATTTTTATTTTTAATAAAGTCAAAATTAGTGCCATAGCATGTGTGTAGTACTAGATATTTGGAAAATAAAATATGATGTTTTCGTAAATTCAGATAGCCGTGGAAATTAAACAATTTGTATAAAATAAGTTAATAAATGTTGAAGAAGAACATCCGCGCCGTCCTACCACTGCTTGGCAGCTGGAAAGATCTTAATCAGTCCTCCAATACCGCCAGGGAATCTACGTAGAGGACAATCATTCCAGATATGTTCAACAGTTTGAGAAGGTGTTCTACAGTCACAGTTCTGGAGAAGATGATGTACCCCGTTTATATAAAAAGTCGTTGCAGCTACCGTGACCAGTTCCAATGCAGTTGAGGTGTTTTTGAAGTGTCTATTGAGATCAAAACCGCTGTGAAAGTGTTAGTATCGATGTTATAGGCCGTACATTTTCGAAACAATACAGTACGCAGAAACGAGTTTTTGACTGAGAGCTTGCTGCGTCTGCGCGCACTAAAGCAGTAGCGTAGTGTATTACTTATTATTTTATTAGTTAGCTGTTTGTTTGGTATCTTGTCGGGTCTATTCTGTATCTTAAGGGGGGGTAGGGTCTGATAACCACATTTTAAGCATATTTTTGTGAATATTTTCAAATCTATGGTTAAATTTATTCATTTTCAAACTAAGTACATATATAAAGTATGTTTTGAAGAATATACAAAAAAATTTTGAAGGCAAAATATGGCGAAATGAGCCAGCTGTGGCAAATCTTCTCAGACTCCGGGGAAAAAAAAAAAAAATAGATTTTGCGGTGACCAGCATAACTCGTCACTGGATCATCTGAAATCAAAAATCCAAAAAGATTTTGTTAGTTTATGAGTTTGCCGAGGTAATGACGTTGAGGTTTTATTTTTAAAATGATTTTTCAGTTTTTAGCGTTACTTAGTAGACAAAAAAAAAAAAAATCCCCCTAAAAAAAAACTAAAAATGAGTATATTTGTGATGGTTAAATAAAAAAAAAAACATGAAAAAAAAATATCTCAACGTCGTTACCTCGGCAAACTCATAACCTAACAAAATCTTTTTGGATTTTTGATTTCAGATGATCCAGTGACGAGTTATGCTGGTCACCGCAAAATATAATTTTTTTCCCCGGAGTCTGAGAAGATTTGCCACAGCTGGCTCATTTCGCCATATTTTGCCTTCAAAATTTTTTTGTATCTTCTTCAAAACATACTTTATATATGTACTTAGTTTGAAAATGAATAAATTTAACCATAGATTTGAAAAAAAAATTCACAAAAATATGCTTAAAATGTGGTTATCAGACCCGCCCCCCCCCTTAAAAAATTAAAAATTAACCTCAAGGTCGAAGTTAAAAAAATTTAACCACGTGATACTGTTGTCTTGTGTCTCCGACTATTATACGCGTAGCAGTAAGCATTTGAGATCTGTCTTAATTTCCTTATGTTCGATTTTTAGGAACGCCTCCCCCCCATACCTGCGTAGGGTTAAATTCTATACCCTATTGGTTATCGCATAAATTGAAAAGAGTTTTGAAAAGAGTATAGAGGTTTACCTGGAGGTGGAAAGCTGGGCCTTAATATTTTACTCTAATTTGATAATTATTGTAAATTTAATTATGAAACTTTATTTCTGAAACAATATAAAATTACCCTTACAGGATGTAGCATTAAGAAACTAGAAGTGCGTGTTAAAGATAAGAACTAAGGCAATAACACCACCGTAAAAATTAACATATGTTGTTTAGAATAGACCTATAATTTATGTTAGAAAGTAAGTTAAACCCCAACTAAAGACAGTGTAACTTAGTAGATACTTAATTAAATCCAAAGATAAACATTATCTAAAACTTTGAAGTGGGAGGAGTTAAAAATTGTTGACCTGCGGCTTACATACGTACGAGTCGAGCGCTCTGAAGTGTCATACCTTCATTACCATACGTACGCCCTAAGTACACTTGCTGACCCGGCATGTAGAGGATGTGAACCACCGAGGGCTTGAACAGCTTCGGAGAATAAATTACTGTTGCAACAATAGTCTTTGCTTTTATAACTTCTTGTGTTATACGAAGGGGAATATTTATCTGACCTCGATTTTTTTATACAGGAACAACAAAAGCACAGAGTTAATGAAACAAATTTTATTTTTTTTTAATTATGCTGTTGCTTTAATACAACGGTCACTCTAGAAAAATAAGAAAATCAGGTAGATCGTGGAATACAAAGGTAAATACAATGAAATGCGGATTTTTTTCAAACTTACCGCGCAAACAGAGTGTATAGTTCAAAGTTTCAACACATATGGCGTTTTGTTAAGTTATCATTAAGTGTCAAATGCGTATAGGTTATAATTTGAAAAGTGGTCATATAGTTTTGTTTTACTGTGTTAAAAATGTCAAAAAAAAAGCGTTCGCGGACAGTACTACTGCTTTGTTTTCATTTGAAAAAAACTGCTGCTGAATCATACCGACGCCTTCGAGAAGCTTATGGTGAATATGCTACATCGCAAGATACGTGTGAACGATGGTTTCGCCGTTTCAAAAGTGGTGACTTTGATCTTACAGACAAAGAACATGGAAAACCTCCAAAAAAATATGAAGATACAAAATTGGAAACATTGCTACAGGAGGACGATAGTCAATCACAAAAACAACTAGCAGAGCAGTTAGGCGTTAGTCAACAAGCTGTTTACAATCGCCTACGAGAGATGGGTAAGATCCAGAAAGTCGGCAGATGGGTTCCACATACATTGAATGAGAGACAGATGAAAAAACGCAAAAACACTTAAATTTTGCTTCCACGATACAAAAGAAAGTCTTTTTTGCATCGTATCATTACTGGCGATGAAAAATGGATTTATTTTGAAAATCCCAAACGCAAAAAATCATGGGTGAACCCAGGCTCACCATCCACATCAACTGCAAGACCGATTCGCTTTGGCAAAAAGACAATGCTCTGTACTTGGTGGGACCAAAAGGGTGTGGTCTATTATGAATTGTTAAAACCTGGTGAAACAGTTAATACCCAACGCTACCAACAACAACTGATCGAATTGAACCATTCGCTGCTCGTAAAACGACCAGAATACGAAAGAAGACAACACAAAGTAATCTTTCTTCACGATAACGCTCCATCACATAAGGCAAAAGCAGTTTGTAACACATTGGAGGCACTCAATTGGGAAGTGTTACCCCATGCTGCTTACTCACCAGACTTGGCCCCTTCAGATTACCACTTGTTCGCATCGATGGGTCACGCATTTGCCGAGCAGCACTTTTGTTCATATGAAAATGTGAAAGAATGGCTAGATGAATGGTTTGCGGGGAAACGGGAAGAGTTCTACTGGCGAGGTATTCACAAATTGCCTGAAAGATGGGAAAAATGTATAACTTCTAATGGAGCATACTTTGAATAAAAAACTTTTACTGTTCTTTTGAGTTTAATGTGTTTTATTAATAAAACCGCATTTCATACTTGTAGACCTGGTAATTGACCTTGCTTCATAGTGACAAATTTAGTTACTATGATCATAGTAACTGAGTTACAGAATTGGTCTGATTATCTACTGTACTCATAATTTCAATCTGAATATTAATCGATTCATCTCAGGTATAAATCAAGATTATCCTGGTATAATCAAATCGCGCCATAACCCACTTTATTAAATGCTACTTATCGAGTCAAGAAAATCTTCGTGGCTTAATTTCCCGAGTTATAACAGCGATATTACCCATTAAACATTTACTTATTGATTATGGTGTAAACTTGAATTATCACATTACGATGCGACTCGGAATATTCGTGTTCGCAAACGCGTTTTACACCTTGCTATACGAATTAAATTATTGACTTTTTATATTAAATGATGGTTTAAAATTGAGGTAGACTTTTAAATAAATGACTCTTAATTACTGGGAGTTAGTCACGGGGTGAAAATCTCACGTATGTGGTTCTGTTTTTATAATAATAGATGGCGTACTGTAAAATTATTACATATTTGTTGAAATTATTATTGTGTGTATGTAATTATTTGTTTATTTATGTTATTATGAGTACGCGGTAGACTTGTTTTATATTTTTACTTTCTTGTAGGAAAGTGTTTATTATTTTATTGTATAAATTAACATTTTAGAAAAATTATATAGTGATGTTCTGAACGCAGAAAATTGTATTAAAAAAGGAAGATTTTCTTTTAAACGCAGTATGAAGTTTACTATCATAACAATAATTTCTTCTTCTTAAAGTGCCTTGCCTTCCAATCCCATAACTGATTATCTAATAATAATAATATATTTATTTGTGTTTGAAATTTACACACGTCAACATTAGTACAATAAAAAAATATTATATTATAATTTAAATAAAAATATATGTGTACATATAAGTTATTAAAATCGTTATCCAAGAATTCTTCAAACGAATACAATGGGTTTCATTGTAAAACGTATTTCGGAAAGAGCTGAGAGGCAAGCACTTAATATTATCTGGCAAGATATAAAATTTGGTGGAGTAATAATTAACCGAATATCTGGTACAACTGAGTCTGGTGTATGTCGGCCGTATTAAGTGTTTACCCCTTGTCTTATATCTATGGATTTCTTGTTGGCTATTGAACTTATTTTTATTAATGTGCATGTAAATCAGGCAGTGAGAAATGTACAGGCACGGGAATGTCATTACTCCTAAAATGTTAAAACATTTTGTACAGTGCTGTCTATACTTTAGATCACAAATAATTCTAACAACTCGTCGCAGCAAGCGAAAAATTCGCTGGGTAATGGGTAGAATGTCCCCAAACCAGTAACGCATACGTGATATGGGATTCGAAAAGCGCGTAATAAGCAGTTAGATCATTTCGAGACACATTGGGTTTTAAGTTTCTTATGCAGTATACCGATCTGCATAATTTCTGAGCGATCTGTTAAATATAACTTTCTCAACTGAGATTAACGGCAAGGGTAACGCCCAAAAATTTTACAGGGTCTTGGTTAATGTCTTATGGTACTTCCCATAGAGAAAATTATAAAGGTTTTCGTCTCATTCAGGCTTAGTCTATTCGCTGAAAACCAATCATTCGCAGCGTTTCTTATTAATGTGTTGTTGGTTGTTACTTAATGAAATAATGGATACTGATTTAATAGTGTGGTATCATCTGCGTATAGAATTGTATTGCCATTTTGTATATAAGCTGGTAAGTCATTTATGTAGACCAAAAACAACAGTGGACCCAAAATTGAGCCTTGTGGAACTCCAAAAAGAATGGTTTGTTCCTTTGACTGAGAGTTGTTTGCCCACACGTATTTCTTTCGATCTACCAGAAAAGATTCAAACAGTTTACAACTATAGACTTTTTTCTGGAGCCACATACAGACAGTTCACTGTCTAAGTGGTGTTCTTTATATTATAATATTAATTTTGTAAAATTTATAAGTTTAATTTGTACTAAAATAAATTAAATAAATAAATAAATAAAATAAATTCTAATTTCCCATAATTCTGTATTTGTAGTATGTAAGTCATTCTCGGTTCGTTTGGCCAACTGCTGGATTTTTATTTGAAATTGAGTATAGACCTCGTTTATTATTTGGAATTGGTAATTTATTTTGTAAGTTCTTCTCAGCGCACTGTTTCAGAAATACTATCTCAGTATATTATCTCTGAATTATGAGAGGTTTTATAAATTGTAACACATTCATAGATCTTCACGCCCTGTTTATGAAATGAGAGAGAACGGTTAGAATGTACGTAATATATTTGCAACAATGCCACTTGTTAACCTATAAAATTGTGTTTTACTTATTTGTGCTCAAATTAATATCTAGGCTAGAAACATTCCCTGGCTTAGAGTTAAAGCCCCCCTGCACACTCGCTGATTTTCCGCGGATATTCGCTAATATTCGGCTGATATTCGACTGATACAGATGATGAGGAAGAAAAAGAGGGATACTGGTGGAATAACAAATAAATGAGATAATTAATATTGTAAAATTATCAAATATTTTATTTTTTTATTTTATTTGTAATGCTTAAAGAACGCTGCGCAGGCTTGTGAAAAAATTTGTGCTGTGTACGGCGAAGGTACTTTATCAAAATCTGCTGCGCGGAAATAGTTCGCTCGCTTTCGTTCTGTAAATTTTAATGTGAAAGATGACTCACGCTCTGATCGTCCAATCAGTGAAAAAGCTGATGAAATTCTTGAAAAAGTCCAGCAAGATAGGCATATCAGCAGTGTCGATATTGGTACGGAGTTAGGCATTGATCACAAAACTGTTTTGAACCATTTACGAAAAGCTGGCTACAAAAAGAAGCACGATATATGGGTTCCTCATGAATTGAGCGCGAAAAACATGATAGACCGAATTAAGATCTGCGATGCGCTGCTGAAACGCAATGAAATCGAGCCATTTCTGAAACGTGTCATAACCGGCGATGAAAAATAGATCACGTACGACAATCGGAAGCGTAAAAGATCGTGGACAAGGGATGGTGAGCCGTCACAAGCGTTCGCGAAGCGAGGATTGACGCCGAACAAGGTGATGCTGTGTGTGTGGTGGGACTGGAAAGGAATCGTCCACCATGAACTACTTACAGTTGGTCAAACGATTGATTCTCAACTCTACTGTGGACAACTAGAGAGTTTACGCCAGGCAATTTAAAGAGAACGGCCCGAATTGAATAATAGGAAAGGTGTTGTCTTTCATCATGACAACGCAAGACCGCACACTTCTTTGATTACCCGTCAAAATTTGCGAGATCTTGGTTGGGAAATTTTGTTGCATCCACCGTATAGTCCAGACATAGCACCCTCTGACTATCACCTATTCCGATCTCTGCAGAATTCTCTCAATGGAATTTAGCTGGTTTCAAAAGAAGCCTGTGAAAAACACTTGATTCAGTTTTTCAACCAGAAACCACAGAAGTTCTTCACCGATGGCATCATGGCTCTACCCGAAAAATGGCGAAACGTTGTCGATAATAATGGAGCATATTTGGTTTAAATAAATTTGTTTTCACACTATAACAAAACCAGGTGAAATTTACTAAAAAAACGCCACGTACTTTTTCCCAGGGTGTATCAAATAGATTATAGAGCTCGTCAAATATTTTAACGATAACATTTTCCAGTGTATTTAAAATTCAATTTAAATAATTCGACAGTTAATTTATAAACGAATACTGTATAACGGTTTGAACGTAGAGTAATAACGAATGAAATGAGACCACGAGAGATCCACTCTCGCTTCAGAATTTCACCCGAAAAATCCAATAAAGCGTCAACGAATAATTCAACAGCGGCAACAGAATCGACAGCTCTTACGTCACTGGTGATGTGACGTTTCTGGGACACGCCGGTTTAACCGTTATCATTTTTAAACACCCGTAGTACTTACAGACGTTACTACATACGTTACAGGTGTGATGATAAAAAATCTGTCAATTGATTTATGACATCATAAAACTGGCATAGCTTCGTGGTTTCCAATAGACCTACTTAAAGGTTCGTTTTTGCGAAATGCGAAGAAGAGAATCAATTTAAAAGTGTACGTAATGTGAGTGTATGAAAAAACTTCAAAGAGGTGGATGCTTAATTGCAGGGATCGGCAACCTTTTATACATCGCGGGCCGCATTTAGTATTATTTAAAAAAAAAAGTTTGCCACACTAAATACAAGGTGTCTCAAAAGAAATTTTATATTTAGTGGATTGATTAAAAAAAAAGTAAGCCGTATATAGAAAAAATGTTTATTAATTATTAAAATACACTTTTTGGGGATTTATTTCTTAAAAATAATATCGTCTAAAAGTAGACACTCGCGTTCTCGGCACTCATTTAATCGAACAGTAAAATTACTTATGACGTCTCGGCAGGTGGACTCAGGGATGGCTCCCATTTCGTGACGGATATTTTCTTTCAAATGCGCCAGTGAAGTCGGTTTATTGGCGTAAACTTTAGATTTAAGATAACCCCATAGGAAAAAGTCCATAGGGGTTAAATCTGGACTGTGTGGAGGCCAATTTATGTCACCTCTCCGGGAGATCAATTTGCCTGAGAAAATTTCACGAACACGTGGCAGAGACGTATTGGACGTGTGTGAAGTTGCTCCGTCCTGTTGGAACCATGTTCTTTGGTTATAGCCAGGAAAGTTTTGCAGTTCAGGTACCAAGAAGTTGTCTAACATCTCCACATAACGCTCTGAATTCACTGTAACTGCACGCCCCCTTTCGTCTTCAAAAAAGTAAGGGCCGATAATTCCTCGCGCCGACATCGCAGCCCATACGGTCACTTTAAGCGAATGTAGGGGTTTCTGATGTTTGCGTTTCGGATTCGTTGCACTCGTGTAGCGGCAGTTCTGATATTTACGTGGCCATTAAGATGAAAATGAGCTTCATCCGAAAAAATAAATGTTGGTAAACGTTGAAAATCGCTCAATCACCTGATTTACGAAATTAAGCCTCTGACTGGCATCTTGGGGCTTTAATTCTTGCACCAATTGAATTTTGTAGGGGTGCAGCTTTAGGTCTTTGTGCATAATGCGATGTAATGATGATCTATGCACATTTAAAGCACTTGCGCGCTTCCGAATTGAAAGGTTCGGGTCGTCACGAACATACTGATTAACATTCTCCACGTTTTCTACCGTTCTTGATGACCTAGGTCGCCCGGATTTTGATTTATCCAGCGTTGTACCAGTCTCTTCAAATTTTTAACCCAATGTCGAATGAGAGGAATGCTTGGCGCATCATTCAAGTGGCGAAAACCTCGAATACTGCAGAATTTTCTACGCGCTACAGTCGCCGAATCACCGTTTTTGTAAAACTCTCGCACGCATAACGCGCGGTCTGCTCCCGAGAAACGCTCCATAGCGGCTTAATTCCCAAGAGCCAGGATACCGATTGACATAACCCCCGCGCCCCTCGGATACGTTGCGTTCACGCAGTAAGCTAAATAAATATAAAATTTCTTTTGAGACACCTTGTATTTATTAACTCTTGACACTATTTTCTTAACATTGTCCACTTTTAAAAATTGTGTACTTTTTGATAAATATTGTTTTTGTTTTTCAAAAAAATCTTATTAATTTTAAAATAAATACGAGGTGCGATTGAAAAGTAATCGTACGTATATGTGCAAAATTTAAATGAAAAATTAAGGAAGGTTTCGTAGGAAACTTTAGGAGATATGTTTACTTGTGGTTTTCTTTTTGAAAACGTAGGTACTGCCTATTTAATTTAGTCCCTGACTTTATATACGTATTTTTTTAATCACACGTTCTGGATTCTTTTTCTTATTTTATGATTTGTTTGATTAGGGGTCCGCAATGCAAACCTTGTTAGGGCCTAGATTTTCTTTAGTCCGTCACAGATTTTAAGGAATGAAACTAGCTGTATGGCCATCAAACTTTGAGAGAAGTTTAGAATTTTAGAAGGACTCCACAAGTGAATATACTTTTTAAGAAGTTCGGTCGAAACTGTTGATATGAGTTACGACAAAATGACTTAGCAAAGTGCCTATCTCTGCCATTTCTCTCCGTGTTAGTTTATTTAATATTCATGGAAATAGTTGGAGCGTAAATGGACTGAATTAGAATTGGAACAGAGATCTGAACTGTTCATAACAAAAGATATTGTGAATTGGACGTTTTACAATGTGGTTTTCCTTAAATAAACAATTCGTAAAACTGTGACGATTCGTTCAAAAAGTTAAATAAGGCTCCTGAAAATACTGTTATGTGATAAAAGAAAATAAAATTGATGTGAGGTGTGAATTTTCACACATTTCAGGGTTTTCAAGGTAGGGTGATTATAATATGAAGGGTACAGGGAAAAAAACAGGCAATTAATTTTTTTTTAATAACGAAAAAAACGAATTTTTAATTATAAAACGTTATATATGTTTTTCATATAAAGTAAAAAAATTTAATTGATCGGAATCTTGGAGTTTGCGGTGTAGTGAACCAAATGAAATAACGTTTGAAGCCTGCAGTAACAATAACATCAAATTAAGCCAGAAAAATTATCCGGACTCCCATTTCTTTTAGGAAAAAACCAGATAAGTCATCTGAAACAGTGAGAAAACCAGGCGTGTTAGCTCTCTTAAAATGTATTGCTTTTCACCAATATGGTGATTATTGATAATTTATTATTAATAATCCAAATTGGACTCCGGGATTTGAATTGCACGCCATTTTCGTTCAGTGGATGTTGGAAGTTTGCATATTTACAGATGGTATCCAAATACATTGCAAATTCATCACTAAAAGCAGTGGACCACCAGAAACGTCGTACATTTGTGAACTGGGTTTTAGAAAACACAGAAGTTGATGCTGATTTTTGCAAAAAAAATCATATGGAGCGATGAAGCTCATTTTCTTTTGAATGGGTTTGTTAATCGCCAAAATTGTTGCATCTGGGATAGTGAAAAACCACATGCTATTCAAGAAAAGCCAATGCATCCACAAAAATGCACCGTTTGGTGTGCATTATGGGCTGGAGAAATCCTACTTTTTTGAGGATGAAGCTGGTAACGATGTTACTATCAATGGTGTACGCTATCGGGAGATGCTAAACAACTTTTTTTTTCAATGAAACCAACGGTTTGAACTTAAACGACATGTGGTTTCAACAGGATGGAACTACATGTCACACAGCACGTGAAACACTCACTTCAAACCAAATTTCCTGGTCATGTTGTCCCTCAGAGGGGCGACATCAATTGGCCAGCGAGGTCTTGCTATCTAACCCCATTAGACTTTTTTCTCTGGGGCTATTTGAAGGAAAGGGTCTATGTCAACAAGCCTGCTACGAATCCAGAACTAAAAGAGAACATCAAACGTGCAATTGCTGAAATCGAACCGCATTTATTGGAAACGATTACGGAAAACTTCGCTAAAAGACTGGTATGTCAGCGGAGTCGTGGAGGGCATTTGGCCGACATCATATTTCATAAATAATTGCCAAGTCTGTACTTTACGCTAATAACAATAACATTCGGATTTTTCTAATATGTTGTGTTTTATTCAAAAAACAAATCCTAGAGTCCAAATTGGATTACCCTTTATATCTCTACGGCACTGTTGTCTTTACCCCAGGGGCCTGTTTGGGGGGGGGGGGGGCTAACGGAACCCCCGTCCGTGTTTCTTCTAATTGCCCGTCTGTCGCGAACGTGTAATATAGATATGGTGAATGTTCTAAACGGTCTGGTCAGATGGTTTTCTACGCTGCCGTTTGATTTATAGAGGTTTTTAAATGTTTTGCTTGTTTTATTAAAACGGTTATAATTATTGGATTTCCAGTCTGTATGACATTTGAGCTTGTATGTATAAGAGGATTTATATAGATCCTACAAATAAAAACTCGAAATCGATTATTATGTCACAGAAACAACTTGTAAAAATATATCTGATTATATTCGAAAAAAAATAAAAATAAAATAAATTAAGGGAAAAGAGGCTTTGTGTGTTGTGTGCGGGGGGGGGGGGGGATTACAGAACCCCAACAGTAGAATAATACCAACTTACAGAACATTTACTTTTGTAATACGTCTATAGAAGGGTTACCTTTTATGTTTTTACAAACGACTACTAGATAACAAAATTGAAATGTGTCATCACTATATTCGTAAAACTTTTTTTATTGTGAAATCAGTGACAGCTTATAAATTGAAGTAGTATTGAGTAGTATGTATACAGTTAGCGTTTAAAGAAAATCAAGTTTGTGGAAAAATGGATATATTTTTTTGTTTCCTTTTATTTGTTGGCTTTAGCTGCTTTGGCTATTAGCCATGTATAAATACAGAGATTACAATATTTTTAAAATTACATTTATAATTTGATATTTTCTGCTTTAATATAGTTATAAATAATTTCATAAATGTCTAGAGAATTAGTAAAAAAATGGATATTACTCGTGAAGGTTTTCGTTGGATGATTTTTTACGATTTTAGTAAAGGCCTGACACAACAACAATACATAGATTTGTTTCGTTCAACTTTTGGCAATGAAGCATCATCAGAAAAGACTGTTTACAATTGGTTTGCATAATTTCGTCGTGGTCGTGCGTCTATCAGTGATGAATCTTGTGAAGGTCGACCAAAATCGGTTGTGATTAAAAAAAACGTCGATGCTGTGCGCAAAATGATTGAAGAAGATCGACATGTGACTTACCGAGAGATAAAAGCATCCTTTGGCATATCGCAGACTGCAATACTATCGATTTTGCATGAACATTTAGCTGTGAAAATGGTCTGTTCCCGATGAAATCCTCAAATTTGACTGAAGCTCAAAAAAGGCTCGTGTTGATTGGTGTAAAGGAATGCTAAAAAAATTCAACCTAGGCACTGCAAAATCCGTATACAACATCATTACAGGTAATGAAACTTGGATTTATTGATATGAACCGGAAACTAAGCAACAAATTGAGTCTTCCAAGATGAACCGAAACCCACAAAAGTTGTTCGTTCACGAAGCACTGTCAAGAAAATGATTGCTTGTTTTTTCGGTTGTACGGGACATGTGGCAACCATTCCTTTATCTAAATTACTGGTCTCCTTCTTGGTCATAGTCTAGACTAAGCTACTCCAAACTTTTTTGTTCATGGAAAACGATCAGGGGTAACCTTTTCCAATGGCTTGATTCTTATATTTTTTTAAGTTTTGGCCTCATTCGTCTGTGTTTGTTTATGTTCTTCTATATATGCTCGTTTATACTTGTTGGTGGACCACACCTAACTATACACACATTCAATATATTTGTTCATTTTTTAGATGTATAACCGGCTTTATATCCAACAATGATTTAACATTTAATTCTGATAAAACCCTCAAACATTTAAAATGCCACTAATCTTATACACAAATAAATCCAATTACGGATCAAACAAAGTTTTAAAAAGAAAATACCACAAATTCATCGTAACTCGACTGAACAATAGCAATCAATGACTATAATAAATATAACACAACATCCGGTAAAACATTAACGTTCATATGATTCCAGCATACCATGTACGGATTATATCCAAAACTGGACTCTGCTGGACTTAATCCCATTCCAATGCTAATGACTGGAAGGGTGCCATACGGTAAATCATTACAGTGACGTAACAAAGTTTTTCTGAAAGTGTTAACTGAAACAAAACCTGAGTACAACAAATTAATGAATTTTAAATAAAGTGATACTGTAAGGGAAGTAATTTTGGTATTGTTTTAGAAATATAATTTCATAATTTAATTCAATATAATCATTCAATTAAAGTATTAGAAATATTAAATGATAAAAATAATCTATTTCTTAGAAAGGAACAATTAAGATAGTTGTAGACATGTTCATTATTGTAACTTGAGACCTAATGTTATCATGAAAAGGGCGTCGTAAATTCTTATACAGATGACAACTCTTCAATAGGGGAAACTTTTTAAGATCGCAGCGTCATATGCGGCAAAGCTGGAACACTCGAAAGTGACATTAAACTGTTACTCGTGTATTTGTTTAACATGAGTTGTATTTTTCCTGTTTTCCGAGCTTTGTTTTATTTAAAGGTAATCTACGATTTACAAGATATGTAATAATATACTATTCTAAAGAAATTTCAAGGAAATTTTTAGTTTTTCAGTGTATTTTTAATTCTTTTTGAATATAATAGCAACAAAAATATGGTAAATATATTAATAAAAATTAATATCTCTACCTGAAAAAGTAGAAGGGTCTTTTAATATATCAACTGATGATTTAGGTAAATTTTGGGTGGGGTAAGTGATTTATTACAGTCTTCTTGGACGTAAAAAATCACCTTCCGTAAAATGCAACGAGCATACGTGCATGCATGGGCTTAGATTTTTGCCCATTTTTTGTCGTTGTAAAAATAATCAGCTCACCACATTAACAACAAAATCCTTTTATAAACTTATCTTGAAGACTCATATTTCTATGACCAATAATTTATAAACCCAAGTAATTAATTTTGACTCTAATCACTACGAAGTCCATATCACTGAAAATATATTGTCGCCTATCACCATCTATATAAACATTTGACCATTGCTATTTGATCTTTTTTTTTTTTTATCCAAGGGAAATCTTTTATAGACACCATATTCAGGTAGTGTCGGACTCTCCACAAAGTGGCATACCGAATAAAAACCCTGCTTGCCTCAACCCTGCCACGGAACTGTCGTAGTTGACTATTCTTCATGGCAGGTTGGCTAGATCTTCTTGCCTTCTCTCTTGGGTCTTCCTGTACTTCCTCCTGTTCGTCCTGTGTTTTTCTTCTGGTATGGTCCCAGCTGCGCACAAGGTCTGTCGAGTCCCCCCCGCCAAAAACTCCCTTAGGGCCCGCTAACTTCAGGTGTCCAGCTGTAGGCGCCCGTCTCGTGTTTTCGGACTTTGATCTGTTTACCAGATTATCCGGTCCGAATACAAAGCGTACCCGTCAAGGACTCGCGTGGTTTTACGCACGGATCCCCGAGGCTTCGCTAGGACACTAAATGGCGTACCCACACTCTCCGGATGCAGGTGTCTATAACCCGACCTTTGAGCTGCCGTGGCCTTCCGCAAGCAGCCCCGCGGGTGAAGCGGCGGCTTGAAACTCCGACCTGTGTCTCAGGTCCTGTTTCTTCCTACTCTGCATCTGTATGACCAGGATCATGTTCTTTCTTCTTGAGTCTGGACTCCCAGGTCTGAAGGGCCAGTTTCCGCTGCCATCTCCCCTCAAAAACGCCCGAGAAGGCATCGGGCTTAGGGCGTCTGTCTCGCGTTTCGGACCTGTTTATAAGGTGAGCCGGTCCGAATACAGGGCGTCCCCGTCAGTAGCTCCCATAATTGCTATTTGATCTAAACAATAACGTTCTTTCAAACTAATCATATAATATACGACCGTAATTCACTGCGTATCTTTTTAACACTTAACTAGAAAAATATGTGATAGCTCAACTAATCTTTGAGAATGTTTATTTTAAAATAGATTAGTTTTTATATTTGAATAATTTGAATACTTTTTAACTAATTGAATAATTTTATTTTAAATAATAATGAAATATTATTTCTGAAATTACCACTCCCACAATACCATACTTGCTAGTTTTTATAGTGTTTAAAATATTAGTTTTAATATTTTTATTACGTAGTTTTTAACTGTATAATTCCTAGAATAATATAGTTGTTGCATCTGTACATCCGGAAGTGATGCCGGAAGTAGATAGCTCTTACGGTGTGATAAACTGTCGTCCGTGCTTCTCGCTAGCTCATAAATCACGAATAGTCAGAGAGTGTCACTCGCATCTTTTATTATGTGTCGAATAGAAGTGGTTTCGCTTTTCTACCTACAAAAAACACCGACCTACGCTGAGATTGATCCTTTTCTCCTGTCCGTCAATCCGCAGTGGAATCCGGACAATTTTAATTTGATTTTTTTCCCCCATCGTATTGTCTTGGGATGGATTTGACGAAAATTTTACTTTTAAAACGTTTTAGATGTATCTTGTTTTTTTTTTTTTTTTTCGGGAAGCCGTTTATATTTCTTTAGGGAAAGGACTATAAATCTTAAGGTGAAAAATGGTGGGAAATAAGAGGGAATAAGGATTCAATTCCTGAATTAAACCAAACATTATTTATCTTAAAATAACTGAGGTGAAAAATTGATTTTTTTTTTAGAAATACAGTTAAAGTATTGGGTAATCAGAATGGCGCGTGGATTACAGAACAGCATAGTAGCTAAAAGTGACATATTTTAAGCACTAGTGCTGAAAAGTGACACATTTCAAAACAAAAAATCAACTGTGGCCACCACAGGACCAACCGCCATCACAAAGTACTTGCGTAAAATACATTCTAGTAGCATGGAAACGTTACATATATCTATGAAAAATTGATGTGAAGTGTGAATATTCACACATTTCAGGGTTTCGCAGGTATATAATAAGTGAAGGCGGTATGCTGAGTGTGTAGGACAAATTTTACTTTGTAGTAATCACGGCAAAATGAACGATATTTTTAAAATAATTTATCGTCTGTTAATCATATAATAAGACTGGTTATTAAATTTACGCTCCTAAAAATTAAATACAACATTTGTCAAAATATAACTAGAATTTTGACAAAATAATTTCAACATAATAAAAATGCAAAAAAAAAAAACACAAAAAATAAAATTCACTCCCCGTACTCGAACTCGAAACCCTTCGTTTTCCAGCCAGTTTAAGAGCGCTCTAACGCATGTAGCCATCGCACGCTATGCATGTGAGTGTCTTACATTGGTATAACTTTTGTACTTTGTGAACCAAAAACCACAAAAAAAGCGTTATTTTCCAAAAACATAATCTGATCAAAAATTCCTGTTGTACTATTTCGGTTCACACCAATATACATTACTTAGAATTTTTTTAGATTTTTAGTTTAAACCATCTGGGCTACAGGGTGTGGGACAAAAATTTTTTTGCACATTTTTGGCAAAAATCGCATCAAAATAATTTATTTTGCTAAAATAAAAATTTGATCGTTAATCCACGTACTAAGGGCTTTCATTTGATACCCTACTCAGAATTTAAAAAAAATATTTTTGTTTTCAATGAGCACATATTTGTTTATATTTTTAGGGGGGTATGTTTTTTAGATGTTTTAGTATTTTTCCTATGTGCGGGTCAAAGAGTTGTATAAGCATGCCAAATTTCAACTCTCTAGGTTTAGCCGTTTGGCTACAATTTTTACCGAACAGACCGACAGACAGACAGACAGACAGACAGACAGACAGACAGACAGACAGACAGACAGACAGACGACAAAATGACGGTATAAGGGTTTTTTGGTCATACCTACAAAACCCTAAAAAATAGATACTTTGAAAACAATATCGCAGTACATTTTGTGTATTATTTGAAGAATTAATTGATGTGAATGATAATAAAGATTACAAAAGTGTTATTCCACATAATCCAGGGTAGAAATAGCGTAATAAATCAATTAATTATTTAATAATTGATATTACCAAATACCTTTAAAAAATTAAATAAATTCACATTTTATTCAAAAAAGAGATAAACTGTTATAATGCAGTATATAAATTGACTAAATAAAAGTTGAATTTAGTTATAATTTTATTTAATACACTCTGGAAACCAGTTATAATGAGTATCATAGGACCAAAAATTTCTGTTCCATTTTTAAAATAAATTCCGCTACTGTATATTATATACACCGAAATATTGGGTTAAGATTCTCTTAGCATTTGACACTCTTGTTAAAAATGTTATTCAACGTAGCAGCGCATGCGCGTGCAATAAATATAGCCTCACTACAAGGTGAGCTAGAACCTAGCGTTCACAAATATTGTATTAAATCTTACCTTAAAGCCTGGAACAGAATGCACAGCGCGCCGTCATTTGCAACGGCGTTGCGTTAGCGCCGTTGAGAACGGCGTTGAATTTTCGCCTGCACACAATGCAATAATTTTTAACGCCGTCAAAGTAACAAGTGACAACCTATATCTGTATTTATAGGTGCGCTTTCTTTTATTAAAATAATAATGGATGATGAAGACTTGTGTGTGATGTTATTTATGTTGTATGCACGTTATTTATACATACAAACACTTTACCATTCAGTAAAAACTTTTAGGTGTTCTACGTCAACGTTCAACGGCGTCAAAAGTTGGAAGTTGACGAACATTCAGTATCAACGGTGTTGGAACGCCGGTAGGACGTTGCGCATTCTGTGCACTTGCGTACGACAGCTTGGTTTTAACTTTCCTCTGACAGATAGTGCCGTCCAAACGCCGTCAATGCGCCGTAGAACTCGTTGCATTCTGTTCCCCACTTCAAGAAAGCTCTGTTGGTGAATGTTTCTGTTGGTTTACCTAAAACTGTTTGATGTAGTGTACCTCAAGGTACAATATTGGGCCCTATATAGGTTTACTTATTTTTTTTTCTGTCATGTTTTGTAAAACAACAATGCTCTTACAGAACTGCATTTTTCGATACAGGCGTTAGACATGGTGTTAAAATAAAAATATTAACCTGACGCTAATTTTAACGCATTTCTTACAGAATACACCCGAATGGCAGTCAATTACAAATGTCATCTGCATCATATCAAGTCCATTATCCCTTTCCGCTTGTTAGATATTGTACAACGCTCGCGGTAATTTTTAAAATAAACCTCGTGAACGTATTTGAGACGTTTATTTAGTTTTCAAATGCATTTTTGCTAAAATAATACGTTTTCTATCAAAGGGTTATATTTGCATAATTGAAATTAGAATATATGAGTATAGTTAGGGCATAAAACGTAGCATTTATCGGTCGGTTGATTCCCGAGTTCGCTCGAGAATATTATGTATGTTAACAGTTTGTTTTAAATGCATATCTTAACGCCAGTTTAGCCGGCCATGGGCAGGCAGGCAGGCGGGCAGGCACACTTCTGTTTCCACATATAAACCTCATTTTAATGCATCATGATTCTAATTTATTATCGCGACTTTATCTTCAATCTTTCCTGCAAGAATTACACCAACACTTATTAGATAAATTAATATGATGCGAAAAAGAAATAAAGTTTAATTGTTTAAAATTTATAGTGAGTAATTTGAAGAATAATGTCCTAAAAACGGTAAGGCGCAGTCTTTTGTTAGTGTTTAATGAAAGTGTGGTTTATTTTAGTTAATTCGCCATCTGTACTATAGAAATAAAAGAAAACCTACACAGCTGCAGTTAAAGAAAGTCAACATACGAAGTGTGGTCTGCTCTGCTCTCTTCATCTTCTTTACAAAAACATCCATTCATTTAACATCTGTGGGATTACGGACATAGAAATCCAATAGATTCATATCTACGGTCAAACTTTCTTTTAATAAAGTAGGAGAATTACACCTCCAAACAAAATGTAATTTTACTAAGAATATTATAAGGGATCTTTAAAGACACTAAATGATGACCGGCGTAGCGTTAACACACATGTCCGTTGCTAATAGGGTTACCAACCGTCCAGGATTGGCTTGGATTGTCCAGAAGTTGCTGTCCAGAATCCAGGTTGAATGTCAAAATGTCCCGGAATTTCAGAGAAAGCTGTTAAAAAATAGTTTTTGATCGTACATACATCTTAACAATAATTTTTGTTTTGAGTTCCTGATTATAGCAATGGTAGGCAAACTTTTTGGACCGTGGGACCTTATAATAGGATGGCGCGGACCGCACAAAATATTTTGGTGCCCTCTCCATATGAAAGCGAAGACCAAAAACAACGGTCTCACGTCTATTTTAAAAGTGCAGAGAAAAAACCCGATCTCGCCTCCGTTTTCACTTTAAAAAGCAATTGTTTGCGGATATTTGCGGGCTGCATAAAATGTCTACAAGGGCCACAAGCGGTTTTTGTTCAAACAAACAAATAAACAACAACAACCAACAACAACAACCAACAACAACCACCAACAACAACAACAAACAGCAACAACAACAGCAACAACAACAGCAACAAACACCAGCAACAAATAACCAGCAACAAATAACCAGCAACAAACAACTAGCAACAAAAATAACCACAAACAACCACCAACAACAGCAAGAGCAACAAATAACCAGCAACAAACGACCAGCAACAAACAACTAGCAACAAAAATAACCACAAACAACCACCAACAAAACTAACAACAAAGAACATACAACAACAAACAACAAATGTGTTCAAATTCAGCATTTTTGGAATTTTTGAGTCTCTAGAAATTACCAACTGGCCCATTAATTTACACTAGGGGTCCTAAAAATGTGGGTATCTTGCGTATATTTTTGGCGTCAGTCAAGTAAATCCTCCCCAAGTTCTATATCGACAATTCTTGGATTTCAGACGAGTTTGAAAATTAGAAACACCAATGGTCCTTAAACTTAGACTCCCTGTGGGGAGCCCTGATATGAAAATATGAAATGTCACGGTTGGCTGATTTATTTATTTCATTTGTACTTACTCTGTACATTCCTCACATTATGGGTTCCAAGACTTGCGAGCGGATCAAGTCTGGACCTCCACCTATTAGTCCGCTAGCTGGTTGCTATGATTCTTGGAAGGATTAAGGATTGTTCAATTAAACTCATCATTTTAGCTAATCTACTTTAATTATGATATGGTTTAAATATGTACACTAATTACACTAGACTTACAATTACGTCGATACAGCTAAATCCAAAGAGTCACAGTCACACACACTAGGCACACTACACCAAACTAACGAACAATACATTAACGTAAATACGAAATTACTTGGTTACATTTTACTTGTCCGACCGAACACTCTAAATGACATGATGAACAAAATCTCACTCTACTTAAAACACGACTTAACTTCTTCACTCTTTAGACTCAACTCTTAAAAACATGACTTAACGTTATGACGGTTTACAATCTACTCTTAAACATGGTCTTAACCATACGACGGTTTTAAATCAACTACCACTTAAAACGCGACTACCCTGAAATGCTTACATCGCCCAACTGTTAAATGTCATTTAACACCTCTTGACTGTCTGTCTTGTACTATCTTAAAATCATAATTGGTGATAACTTAGATAAGTATCCCATTAGAAAATAGCCCAATCATAATATTTATATCTCAGACAAAAATTAATTATTATTTATGTGCTTATGGTTGACGTATATTTTTAACACAATAATTTACGATTCACTTTTCATGTTACATTGACAAAGTCTCAAGTTACAATAATAAACATGTCTACCATTATCTTAAATGCCCTTTCTAAGAAATAGATTATTTTTTTATCATTTAACATTTTAAATATTTTACTCTAATTGAATGATTATACTGAATTTATTTATGAAATAATACCAAAATTACCTCCCTTATATCCGGAAGAACCATATCTCTATGAAAATCTGATTTTTTATTGAACAAAATGTATAGGGAAAAATTGCTAAGCGATATGACATCTGGTGGGATGGAAGGAACTACAGAAATAGACATTGTGTCGCGCTTTTTTTTATAAAAAATGTTTGCATAAAAATATAATTGCATAAAAACAAGTATTAATATTGTAGCAAAATTACAAAAACCACCAGTAAACATTTTTCATAAGTAAAATTCACGTTGTTTATATGTAACGAATGTCTATTTTGAAGGTTCCAAGTTTGCCGAAATAGCGCTGCGATCTTAAAATACTTCCCTTATACTAGCGTCATCTAACAATCCAAAAGGGAATTAAAGAAAATAATAATAGACGCACATCGATTAAAAAATGTTACTCTTTAAATTATTTGACTCAACTTTTGATTTATTTATATTTTATAGTTCACTTAAATCCCCCGGAACCCCTGGATAATACCCAAGAAACACACGTCCAAAAATCAAACGAAACAAATATTTATTGATTTCAGGTTAGGATTCTTTTAAATTTTGCATACACGCATTTAATACCAATATCCAATATTCATTTTGAAAACATAGCGTGTACAGATGCAGTAAAATACTCAAAGATTCGTGTCTTCGGAATCACGAATATCACGGACCTGTCCATCTTTAGTGAAGCGTTAATGCACATCTCTAGTTCACGGTAACATCAAGAAGGCCACACACTATAATATACGCGGAACAAAATACTTAAGATGCTAAGAAACGTGACAAAAAAAGTAATATAATTAAATTATTATTCCCGATTGCATCTGCATAATTTTTTTAATTCATTACGTAATCTAAATGACTCAACTTTAAAGTAATTATTTAATTTGTTTTATTGAACTTGGGTTTAATATAAAAATATTGACTAGAGATGATATCATTAACATTGATGCTGTACCAAAATTAAGTGGTTTGGGTACGTCATAATAATGCCAAATAATTAGGTCAAGGGCCGGCAAGACATGATTTAAGAAGACCCAAAAACTCGTATAATTACTTTACTTTTAGAAGAGACATAGAAATGCTATAATAGTGAGGTGGAATTCAATTATCTGTTATATATTTCAAACATAGAGAGGTAACGAGATTAGCAGGGTGTTCCACACAAATACACCCTTTGCATTATTATCATTTTCACCATATTTTGGAACGGACAACTCGTTAGTCTTTTTAAACAATTATGTTATTTATTATTTTCTAAATAAATCGCCATTTTGAAATAGTTAAAATTAAAGTATGATGTTTTTAAGTACTTGAAAAGCTGATTTAATGTACTTTCAAGGAAAAATTCTTTGACATTCCCCGAATGTCAGAACCATATCTGTCATTTCTTCATTTGAATAACGTACATAAGCCATAATTACAAACGATTCAGTGTTATCACCTTTAAAATCGTACTAATAGGCAAGAAAATTTGCAGGTTTTATTTGGTTTTTTTATGTAACAAAATCATTTTCAAAGCTTGCTATGTTAAACTTTGTACGATTTATGTTATTTATTATTTTGTAAATAAATTGTCGCTATTTTGAAACGGTTAAAATTAAAATATATTTTGATAACCTTGTAAAGCTGATTTAATGTACTTTCAATACAAAAAAATTAAAGTACCGATTCCCTATGATAGATAAAAAGTTGAAATAATTTCCGTAGAAACCGGAAGTGATGCAGAATTTTTATTATAGTCCTTAAGTGGGCCCTTTTGTCTAGTTTAACTTTTCTTCTGAAGAATTTTTTGTATCTCAAAATAAAGGAGTTATTCGGGGAGAGACGTTTCAAACAAACACCCTGTATAAGAAAAAAAAATAGGTCCTAGTACTGTACCTTGAGGTACACCATATCTTACAATTCTAGGTAAATCAATCGAACCATTCAAATTCACTGATTGAACTCTATCTATTAAATATTTTTTCAGAAGTTCTAAAGAATCCCCATGGATTCCATGTATCTCTAATTTATCGAAGAGTATTTTGTGATTTATTGCATCGAATGCTTTGTCAAGGTCAAGAAATGTTGTAATTGAAGGCTTAGAACTATTCATGTTATAAATATCTTCATCTCGAAGGAAAGTCTGTGTTACTGAGAGAACCTATTGACAAAGATGTTTCCCCTGTTTATACAGGGATAATAGGACCATTCGAAACGTCACACTGACAACTTGGCTTTCATATCTATGGCCGGTGGTCTAGAAACTGAGAACTTCTGTCTGAGACCTGTCGAACTGAGAACTCTGTCCCAATACGCCTATTTAGGCGTTGGGAACCTATTATTTAATTTGGTTCCATAAACATTCCTTTAATATTCGGTTCTAAAAAATTTAATTTTATGATTTTGATCGTTTTATATTTATTTTTTGTGGAATCTGTTTTTTTAGAAGTTCTGAAAAAGTATTTAACAGAGAGTTCAATCAGTGAAGGTGAATGTTTCTATTGGTTTACCTAGAACTGTTAGATGTAGTGTACCTCAAGGTACATTATTGGGCCCTATATTTGTTTACTTAATTTTTAAAAATTTAATTTTATGTTTTTGATCGTTTTTATTTATTTTTTGTGGAATCTGTTTCTTTAGAACTTCTGAAAAACTATTTAACAGAGAGTTCAATCAGTGAAGGTGAATGTTTCTATTGGTTTACCTAGAACTGTTTGATGTAGTGTACCTCAAGGTACATTATTGAGCCCTATATTTGTTTACTTAATTTTTTTTCTAAGTCAATTTTTGTAAAACTCATGATCGACTAAAAGCCTTTCAAATAATGTAATAGCTACATTTTTTTACTTCTGATTATAAAACTTATATAAATTCGCAAACGAGCTGCTCGTTACGGCTGTTAACGGACATCAAACCGATATATTTTTATCTACAATAATATAAACAACATGAGAAATTAATAGTAGTATGGACACAACTAAGTTTAATAAAAAACATAACAAATTATGTAAAAATTCAAATTTGGAATTTTACAATCTTATTTGAATGTAATTATAATGACCTCTAACGTTATAAATTACGAAGGAAATTGTGAAAAATGGTAATTTCTCCTTCGTTAATTTCAAGTTAAAAAAAATATTATTTTGCATCAGCAATTTTCTTAGCAAATAAGACATAAAACCGATTGCAATAAATGTGCAAGGAGATTTCTCTTTTCATGCTTTCAAATCTGGTTATCTATGATCCAACACGATCGCACAAATATTTGAAAATTATTCTAATTCCACCTACAAACATTAACCATGGTTATTAGATCTTCCTAGTAGACGAATACAGTGGATATGACATGTGATGAAGACGAAATAACACAATAACAAAGGTATCTAGTAACAATCTTTCTACGTGTGTACTAAACAGAGTCAATAGGCTCTTATACCCTTTTCACACTAGATCTTTAAGACGAGTGTACTTAAAGTTCACCGATGTTTAAGATCGGTATGCTTTCACACTTGATGTTTAAATCTCTGGTGCTGTCATCAGCTACAGTAATTTTGTCCTTAAGTTACCGGCATGAAATTACCAGTTTTGAACTGTCTGCGCAGACGCACATATTGAATTATTATAAACAAATATAGATATTTCATTTCATTCTACAATAAAGACACTACTATAAAGAATATATTACACCTGTATTAACATGTTAGTCGATACATTTTATCTCAATTATTGTAGCTCTGTATTTTATTAAACACATTATTAAAATAAATAATTTTATTATAACAATAAGTATAAACTTCTTATAACGTCGATATAATACAGTATTCTTGTTTATGATAATATAAAATGTTGACAGCACAAATTCAAGGAGTATTTTTTTATAATAGAAATTAAGTTGGCAATGCGTACGAAGTTTAAGACGCAGATCTCTGTCTTAAACATCGGTCGTGTTTACACGAGGCCGTACGGTTTCACATTAGCGTTTAAAGATACATTCACTTTAACATCCGATCTTAAAGATCTAGTGTGAAAAGGGTATTATATGCACCTGTTTATAAGCACAGGAAACAATCTTTTTACGTATTTGTACACTTAAAAATACTTAATAATATATTAGCAAGAATCTTGAAGCTAATAAAGTTGGGGAGTTTTATTTTGAAAGAAAATAAAAAGGTCACATAGCATAATATAATTTTACGAGTGACGTGGCCTTTCTCACAAAGGTTTTTCCCGAGTTTTTCATAGCAGACTATCGAAGTTTTTCCAACGGTTTGCATGTTGAAGAAAAACAAGTTCACGAGACGTTTGACGCCAAAATAAAATATACTCCTGAAATATGCAGAACAAACGATTGTACGTGTTTGTCAAAGAAGTTTTACAGAAAATTTACAACTGCATTGAATTACGTGACAATTTTAAGAATTTTACGCTGTTTACAAATGAAAAAATATCAGAAAACATTTGTTAAATAATAAACTTATATAGGTAGGTTGGTTTGATAAAGAATTGCACTAATTAGCAGCAAATTTTAATAATAAGAAATAATTTTACCATAGAGGTATAAATAAAATATCGATCGATAAGTTTAACTAATTTTAACTTTATTACCACTTTATTTACCACTGATATCATTGTAACCAACACTAAAATGCGCAGTTTTACTTATCTAATATTTCTTGTACATTATCACTAATAGCATAATTTATATTTTATATCCATATTTTAACTTATTAGAAAAATTCACTTGTTTTTATACTACCTACTCCGTAAATGAGTGTTATTACCCCAGCAACGTACATAAGTTAATGTTAGAGGTCTACGGTTTCTAAGCGCTAAAGTAACGCTTACGCGGCCAGGACATAAAAGTAACACAGTCATTTTGAAGGTTAAGCAGAATATTAAACAATTATTTATTTATTTATATTAAAATTAATAGTAATATTTGAACAATTTATTATATTAATTGAAGGATTATTTTCTTTTGAATTAATTTCCATTTCTTTCTAAATATCCATATCTTTTCTAAATATCTTCGATTTTTTAGTATTAGCAATAAAATATCTTGTAGACTACATTACATACGCTTTTGATACAAGGAAGATATGTGCGATTAAACTATGTGATCTGTCAAAAGTTTTCGACTGTATGTCGCATAATATTTTACTAGCAATACTAGACCACTATGGCTTTCATGGATTTGCTCTAGATTTATTAAAATCGTATTTAACAAATAGAATCCAGATGGTCCTCTACAATAATAAATCAAGTAGTCAAGAAAGAATCAAATTCGGTATACCACAGGGCTCAATCCTAGGCCCATTAATTATCATAATTATCAACGATCTATCGCAGCATATAACATGCACTTCGGTACTATATGCTGATGATACAACATTAATTGAATCCAAACCTAATCTTGTGGAATTAAACAATGCCAGAGATCCATGAAGGAAGCTGAAAATTCGTTCAATATTAACAAACTTTTAATTAAAAATGTTAAGACGGTCTCATTAATATTTACACCAAGTAAGGTTAATATGAACGCTACTATAGGTTCAGCAAAATTCCTTAGAGTGTACTTGGACGTCCAGACTCACGTGGAAAACTCATATCTATAGCCTCTGCAAGAAAGTATCAACAGCAATCTATGCAGTCAAAAGAATATCGAAAACTGTAGGAGAGAAAGCAGCGTTAAGCGCATACTATGCTCTGGTCCACTACTATGCTACGTATGCCATCGAGATCTGGGGTTGTTCAAGTCATCTGAACTCAGTGCTAATCTTACAAAAAAAATCTGTAAGATTGAGGTTAAACCACAGCTTACTCACTGTAAACCACTGACGACCTAGAGGAAAGGGAAGGCAATATAAATTCTTCTGCTCCTAGGGGCTGCTCTTGGAGACTAACACAAGGGGAATGGTAGCCCTAGCTGGGGTGTAAACGGGTAAAATCTAGGTCCACAAGTAATGGCTATGGAGGAACCAAACCTAGAAAATCCCACGATGTCTCTGAAAACCCTAGCCAAGCGATAAACAATGCGTAGACGTTGCTCAACACGATGGGTGTATCACATAAATAAAATACAGTACCCCCAAA
This sequence comes from Liopterus haemorrhoidalis, assembly GCA_963971575.1. Classification (NCBI taxonomy): domain Eukaryota; kingdom Metazoa; phylum Arthropoda; class Insecta; order Coleoptera; family Dytiscidae; genus Liopterus; species Liopterus haemorrhoidalis. Next base: position 45,036,665 of record OZ020619.1, read on the forward strand.
ATACAATATTATAAAACTGATAATATAACAAAAATTAAATACAAAAATTACAAAATACTAAATTTAAATTAAAAATAAACAGCACACGTGATCAAGAGACCAGCATGTGCGTACCAAAATTAACAAGTTACAGCGCTGATGGCGATAACTTACAGAATAGAATTGTATTTTACAAAAAATATTAATAAACAGTGAAATTGAGTTGATGGAAAATTGGAATAGATGCTTTCCTCATAAATATGTAGAATATTTATCTCCAACTTTACATCTGTGGCACTGGTGTCCCAAAAAAACAGGTTCCTGGGTCCTCGGATGGTTTCTTGGCAGGTGTAGATACACAAAAAATTAAATGATGACACCAAGTAAGATCACTTAAACCGCGATAGAGACGCGTAATTTAACTTTGAAACTATTAATAATATTTCGGCAAGTGAAGTATTCACTGGTCAGTAAATGAATGAATAGGTGAGAAAAAAAAATGTTGTATCCAGCAGGTAGCGGCACTCAAGATTTTTTATAAACACAAAAAGTTTTCGTGTTTTTAAATTAAATTAAATAATTTAAATTTAATAATAATATTGGCCTTACGGGCGTGACAATTATTATTATTATTATTATAGATACTAGAGTGCAAAGGTTATTTAAATATTATAATTGATTGTGTAATGCAATTTCCCGAGCATAGTGTATTTATCTGACACGGAAGCCATCGCAGATCCTATATAATAAACCATAAGAATAATATTTTATTCAGCTCGGTAGAAATCTCGCGTGCATGTAACTAACAGTATCTTGGATCTTTTATATCCTCTTCCGGCACTCGTCTCCGACCTGTCCTCTAGCGGAGGACAGCTAAATGGCGATGTAACCGTCTGACCGCCAATCCAAAGAAAAAAAGAAAAGGAATAGTATGTCGTAGGAACCGGTCAGACATATAACTAGCTTACCGGAACACTAAAATACCAAGATTCTAAGAAAACTAGAGAAAAAACTAATAAATAGAGAACATTTGTATCAAAACATTGTATTTATCGACTTCGAGAAGAAGGCAGACATTCATTATATAATTCTTTCATTAATAATATTGATTTTATCAACCACAAAACAAATTTAGAAATACGAGATTTTGGCGACAGTAATTATAATTTTGAAAAATCATATTTCAAAATTGGTAAAAGATAGAGACCTGCGGTTGGAATTTTTGGAATTCTCACATCTTGTTTGGTTTAGAAAAAAATTAAAGTCGTCATATAGCAACGCTAATAGCCCAAATTGACAATTTATGTACACTTCTGTCACGATAATATGATTAATATAAAAAGTTTTTTGTGGTTGCACTTCTTAGATTTAAAAAATATATCTGAAGAACCTGGTATTTTTGGCAGATACCTGGAGTAAATAAAACAATTTTTGTTTCATCAGATCAAAGAATATTGCATATTATTGCCCCGGGCAAAGTTGTTCTTTGGCAAATTGAATTCTATTTTCCTGTTGTCTCTTGTTTAACAGCGGAGTTTTTCTTGGTCTTCTGGCTTTCAGATTTGATTGTATAACACGTTTTCTTACAGTTAATGCAGAAATTGGGTCTAATTCGTTTTTTATTTGTGTAGAAGTAAGAAAAGGGTTCAACTTTGCATATCTTACAATTTTTCTATCTGTTGTCGGCGAAGTTTTCGATATCCGACTCCGACTTACAGGTTCTAGGGTCCACTTTTTGGCATTAGATACCATTTTAGCGGAGCACATTCTGAATAAATTTAGAAGTTTTACTAGAAATCAACATTTGTAAAATCAACTGACGTTTCTCCTGTGTGCAATGTTTAGCCCTACCCATTTTCACTAAAAAATAAGAAAGATATTTAATATTTTCCGTGGTTTTAAATATAAAATCAACTTACTTTTCAATATACTCAAAAATTTATTAAAGAATAAAACTGTTTGGTTAGCTAGTTTAGTAAAACTTGTGGTCACTGCTATTTTACGAACACTAGAAAAAATATATTTTTGGTTTGTTTAAAGGCCATTTACATATTTATTTAAAAAAAATCAATGCTGTCAGCTTAAATATATTATAAACTTGTTATATATACTATAAGGCCCAGTTGCACAGTTACCGCTTAAGTATTAGTTTAGCTAAACCTTAAGCTTCAGCTTAAACCAAATACTTAAGTGTCAGATGTTGCACAGTCAAAAATAAAAAAATACTTAGCTAAGCCAACTGATATGGTAAATTAATCAAGTTCAAATTATCAAACCGATGCCTATAGACGGGAGTGCGGCGAGGGCGAATAAATAAATTAATGTATAACATTTCCTCATAATCATCATCATATTCCTCATTCACTTCAACCAAATTAATTTTATCCATTTTAATATGACAGATAACCAAAAATCTGCAGCAATCTGACAGCTTATTTTGGTTAAACAAAACAAATCTACCGCTTAAGTATTTTCCTATTTAAGCTTAAGTTTAAACCAAAAACTGAAACTGTGCAACAACTAAACCATAAACTAAAACTTAAGCCTAAATAAAAACTTAAGCGGTTACTGTGCAACTGGGCCTTAATGTAATGCAACTACATAAATAAATAACTTTAAATAAAATAAATACAATTGTAACATTTGCATTTAACCACTGCTACTTTTACGCTCATGACTGTATGTCTATGAAATACCTCTATTTTCGTTTCTCGTACTGTAATCTATAATACTAAAATTGGATTTATATTCAGTTTAAACTTAAGTAAAATTTTATACATATTCGATTTAAATTAGTCCGGTTTATTGAACTAATTTTAAAGTTTTGGGTATGGATTAGTCCGATCCATTTGACTACGGTCCGAACGTTTGATCGGATTAGGTTTAAGGAAGGGTTTCCCTGTTATTTATAAGCATTAACATGCAAGTTTACACTGTTAAATCTATTGCTTTTAACCAAAGGTTGAATAATGGAGTAATTATAAACTTTATTTTTTATAGTGGATCCTTTGCCGAGAATATAATCTACTAAAAGGGTAAGTGGACGATTAAATGTTACATAAAAATATTTATTAGGAGAGATTAATAATAATAATAATAATAATAATAATAATAAATTTTGCAATGTAGACTATGTAAACGTCACCCTGAAACGCTTATGCACGTACTTTCTGCGTGTCCCGTTTTAGCTCAATCCAGCTATATATCACGACACAATTCTGCTCTTCGAGTTTTTTACTTCTTTTTGAGACAGAAATATGGTATTGACACAATACCTGTCTTACCTTACGCTCCTACTGACATTGGTGGAAAATTCCAGATGTCGTATTTACTGGAATTATGCATTTTCTACCACTAAGCTTCTCTCAGCCAATAAACCGGACATCGTCCTGCTGGATTTCGAGACAAAAGACATTTTTGTCATCGAATTATTCTGTCCAGCTGAGAAAAATATCACTCTCAAAGAGGACGAGAAGAGAACCAAGTACCTGGACCTCTTGTCCGAGCTAAGAAAAATGTACCCGGGTTATTCTGTAAAGCTCGTAGTCTTGATTTTGGGTGTATTGGGTGGCCTTAAAGCTGGTTTTAAGAGGGAAATCGAGATCATTCCCGTCTGCAGACCATCTGCTACATCTCTGGTCTGCAGATTGCAAAAAGCAGTGCTGCTCGGATCGCTTCGCATTGTGCGGACGCTGGATCTGGTGTGAGCCCATCGGTCGCATATCGCCAGGGTTTGGGATGCGACCGATTGCTGGGAAAAAGCTCTCTCGACCTTCTCGTGAAGGTAAGAGAAGAGCGTCTCGTCCGTGCCGAACACGTTGCGGGCAAACCTGAACGGTACTGGCGAGACTACAAACCCCCCTTCAATAATAATAAACGGCGGCTCAAAAGGTTGCTGAAGTTTGAGATTAGTGGACGCTTGTCAAGACCTGACAAACCCCATAATAATAATAATAAAAATTTATTCAACTAATAACACATTACATAAATGTTGTGGTTTAGTCAAGGTGACACATATAATATAAATTGAAACCACATGAGTTAAACAATATATATAAATTTAACAAATAGTACAATTAGGATATTACATAAACAAAATATTATCTTTTATGGTGTAAATATTCCTGAATACTATAAAAAATGTCTAAATTTTAATTTAAATGCTCTACTGGACGTTATAGATTTTAATGCAGTTGGTGCACAGTTAAATAATGTTAAAGCCATGTAGTGAGGAATTTTACTGTTCAGTGCAGAGCTATGAGAGGGCCATACAATTGAGTGTTTACTGCGTGTATGATAAGAATGAAAATCAGAATTGGTAGCGAAAAGGTGCTGATTATTTTTAACAAAAATTACGGCTTCTAATATATAAACAGATGGAAGAATTAATATAGACAAAACAGGAAAAAGGGATCCGTAAGATGATCTAAAGGAGGCACCAGCTATTATGCGAATAGCACGTTTTTGAACTATTAAATCCTTTGACGATTCAGAGGAACTTCCCCAACACAAAATGCCATAGCTCATTGTTGCGTGAAACGTTCCAAAGTAAGCAGTTCTAAGAATATCAGAAGAAACCATATCTTTAAGTTTTTTTAATATAAAACTAGATTTGCTAAGTTTAGGTAACATATAACCAACGTGATTTTGCCAACTCAGATTATCATTTTACCTAAAAATTTTGTTGATTGGGAACACTGAATACTTTTTTGTCCTTGTAAGTGGATATATGGGCTGGTAATAGGTGCATTTTTGTGTTCATGGCAGAGCAGAGCATGACTTTTTTTTGTATTTAAAATGAGTTTATTTTCAGAGCACCATTGAGTCGTTGATTTCAAGTTACTTTTACCATCAAAAGCTTGTGAAGTTGCATCTGCATTATGAAGCAAGTGTGAAGTATCATCCGCATATAGACAAATAGCGTTATTTGGAAAAAATTTAGACAAATCATTTATATATAAGAGAAATAACACTGAGCCAAGAATAGAATCTTGTGGGACTCCAGTGTTATGGCCCGTTTATACAACCTTAACAGTAACTTTCCCTTACCTTATCCCTAACCCGTAAAAGATAAACTATACAAATCGCCTATGTACGTTTATACAACCTTAGCCGCAATTTATCCATAAGCAGACCTTAGCAATAAGAATTCCGTAACCTTGAAAGTTCCTAACATTTCAACTTTCGTAGTTAAATTACGGCTAAATCACTGAACAGCGCATGCGCGAAAATATGACTGTTATGAAATAGGCAACGAACTTTATTTTTGTGAAATAATAAAGATGACACGAACGCGGCAGATGCTGCCAAGACAGTATAAAGGAATTTTACAATAATTTGCTCATTATTCATTTTAATAAAATAGCTACCAAAATTCGCAATTTACGTTTAGAATAAAGGTTATGTTTACGATGTTTACTCGGAACTGCGCAAACTCTAAACAGCGCATTTCATTGGCTGCGGCTGACCATCGAGATTAAGGAAAAGGTTGTATAAACCAAATACTTTAGTTCTGGAGATCGTTAAAACTTATGGATAAGGTTACTTCTCAGTTACGGCTAAGCAAAATCATGGTTAAGTTGTATAAACCAGCCATTACACTGTCACTTGTGGGATCTGAAATTATTATGGTTTTCCTTGTTGATGGTTTTGAGAGATACGTATTTTCGATACGTAAAGAATTTGGTTTTATTATATTTAGGTTTATTAGTCATTAATTTGTCTTTGTAATTTTCTCCAGGTGTAGCCCCTGGTCAATACCACAAAAATAATCTAATGATCGGAAAATTCAAACTTCTTTCAATTATATATTAATTATTAAAACATGCCATTTATAAGAAAAATGTTTTTGATTATATATTCTTTATTTGAAGAATAAAATGAATTGTCAATTAAAATGTAATGTTCCAGTTCGTGTAATCTGTCTAATTTTATTTGTATTAAACCAAATCGAATCATCCACCGTAAAAAAACGTCTTTTAATCATCCCAAATGTAATATTGATATAATAATACTAAATTACGGTGCTCTGGCTCGGTTTACGTTGGCAATTAGTTGTGGAATTACTGTCACTTAAAGCTACAACATAATTATACATTTAAATGTATATTAAAGTATATTCATATTAACTAGCTTCAAGCGCTAAACAACAATATGCATTCATTACGTTTAATATTAGCGTAATAAGAATTTGTTTTTACTTATAAAAGTGAAAGTGTAGGATGAACAAAGGTCCAGCTTATTTATATATCATTACGATCTTAGCGAATAATTTGATGAATAATTTAAAAAAAAACGTTAAAATTTGGTTGCTTCACCAGTAGAAGACCACAGGATTTCAAAAATTTCAACCTAGGTCTCTATTTCTGTAGATCTTGAACAGTGTTGTAATAGATACATTCAAAAAAAATATCTAGATACAGATACAGATACCTAAGAAAAATTGTATCTAGATACAGATACATGCCAAAAATGTTTGTCTATAGATACAGCTAGATACTTTTGAAACAATGAAAAATGAAAATACCATATTTTTTACCAAACAAACAGCGTATATTAATCAGTATTATACAGGCTGTTCAAAAATGGCCATGACGTCACAAAAAGCCCATTAAATTCAGGGTAAAACACTATTCTACGGAATAAATTTGTACTAAATAACGTATGTATTATGTTAGCCATATGTGCTAACGTATGAGCTGCGTATCTATAAGACTAATGCTAGTCTTATAGATACGCAGCTATGTTCTTGTTAAGAGGATGTTTCTTTTAATCAAATTTTAGCCCTAATTGAAGTGGAATTCGTGTAATTACTCAAACAAGATTACGATTATTTTTGATCACCAATAAAAAAAAAAAAAACAGCTGTGGGCACCACAGGACCGACCGCCATCACAAAGTATAATACATTCTAGCCGCAGAGTAGAAATAACTTAGTCTAATATTTTCTAACAGAGATATTATTTATCATGACCATGAAAATGTTACATATAAGAATGAAAAAATAGATAAATTTCGAAAAAAAATTCAAATTTTTTTCGTTTTATCAAAAAATGTCTCAAATAAAAGTTGTTAGTTATTACGTTTATAGCAACTTTTGTTAAATAAGTTTTTTCTAAATATTTTTCTGTTAAATATTCTCAAAAATCTTAAAATCAACACGAGTAAACTCCCATTTCTAGTCAACCAGTTTTTACCAAAAGTTGATCAACTCGTGCCATTGATGTCAAAAGCTTAAATATGAAGTTTCATAAAAATCCTTTCAGCCGAATTTGCTCTGCACGTGTACACAGACAGACGGACGGACAGACCGACAGACAGACAGACAGACAGACAGACAGACAGACAGACAGAAAGACAGACAGACAAACAGACAGACATCATGCTAAAAATAATCAAAACGTTATGTAGGGACCTCAATTCGTGGAGATCCGTCGAAATCTCGAAATGTCAAAATCGGTATGATCACAATACCTCCCTTATATATGTTGGCGGTCGGTAAAAATGTACCTGTAGACATATTTTGCTAAAATTAAAGTTAAGAACAAAAATACAAGTGGAAAAAATCGATTAAGCTCAGTGGCGGACTAAGCCTTGCCCGGGCCCAAGACATTTTTGATTTACGGGCCCTCAACCTATGTTTTTTTAAAAGAGGTCCTTCCCAAAACCAAGTGAAGAACAAAAAAAAAAAAGGTCCTCACCTCCCAAATCGAAGTAAAGAGCAAAAAAAAAGGTCTTCACCTCCCAAATCCAAGTGAAGAGCAAAAAAAAAGGTCCCAAATACGGGCCCTTAAAAATTACGGGCCCAAGACAAATGTCTTTTTTGTCTAATACCCTTTTCACACTAGATCTTTAAGATCGGCTGTTTAAGTGAATGGATCTTTAAACGCTAATGTGAAACCGTACGGCCTCGTCTAAACACGACCGATGTTTAAGACAGAGATCTGCGTCTTAAACTTCGCCCGCATTGCCAACTTAATTCCCATTTTAAAAAAATACTCCTTGAATTTGTGCTTCTCTTCTTTTATCTATGTTCAGCTGTTATCATTTTATATATCGAGGTTATGAGAAGATTATTTGCGTTATTATTTAAATAAATATAAAAAATAAATTTCTCCTAACCTCGATATACAAAATAATGACAGAATAAATTCAAACGATATGAAATTATGTTGGCAATACATACTAGCTTTACATGGAGATTTCTTCTTCAAATTAAACATCAAGTGTGAAAGCAAACCGATATTAAACATCGATGACGTTTAAGTTCAATCGTCTTAAAGATCTAGTGTGAAAAGGGTATAAGGGGATAATCCGTCACTGATTAAGCTATATTTAGACGGTCCAAATTTATGAAAACGCGGGACAGGAAAGTAACTTTAAGTAATCCATCTTTATTATTTTTGAAATAAACATAAGTTATGTCTAGTAATTTGAAGTCCATAATGATTAATTTAAAAATCATTTAGAACTTTCGTCTGTTCAAATTCCCATAGCATAATGAGGATGAAGATGGCTAATAACATGTTTAGAATTCAGTGAAATTGAGACCACTTTCAACTTTCAATAGCATGTCTAATGTGCCTAACTTAACTGACTTAAAACGAGCATCACAGATTAAGCTTATGTAATAAAAATTATTTAATATCTGTTTTAGTTCCGCTTGGTATGGGACTACCGAAATGTAGACGTATTTTGTTCCAAATAAAATATGAGACTGTTTTTTACCGACCGTCAACATACGAGGGGCAATCAAATATAAACGAGCCTTTTATTTTAACATTTTTTTTTACAAGAAATATTTATACATTTTTACAAATTATTTTTCCACATAGTCTCCTCCTTTTAGGATGCATTTTTCCCAACATTTGGGCAGTTTCTTTATCCCGTTTTCGTAGAATGAAATTAGGCGGGTATCGAACCAGTTGTGCACAAACGTTTTTACTTGATCATTGATCTCAAATCGCTCGCCTCCAAGTGCTCCTTTTAGGGGCCCAAAGATGTGGTAATAGCATAGACATAAGTCTGGACTATAAGGTGGATGTTCAAGCGTTTGCCAGTGCATATCCACCAGTTTATGTTGCGTTAGATCTGCTATGTGGGACCTGGCGTTGTTGTGAAGGATCATCACTCAGCAGCTTTGGAACCCAACGTGATGAGATTTTTTTGCAGCCCAAGTTCTTTCGGAAGATTGATTGGACACTTCCATAGCTGACACCAAGTTCCTCCGAAATTTCAAGCACTGTTAATCGTCGTTCCCGTTCCATTAACTCAGAAGCACGAGCAATGTTTTCACAATGGTGCGAGGCCGACGAGGATGACTTTGATTTTCAACTAGTTCACGGCATTGCTTGAACTCATTGGACCAAACTTTCACCCTTGGCCATGAAAGGGTATCTTGGAACTGGAACTGCGGTGAATTTCGGCTGGTTTCACGTTTTCACGGGTAAGAAACTTTATAATAATGTGTTGCGCAACAGAGACTGGCACACTCTTCACATTCCTCGCAAGGGCTACTAAATATGACATTAAATAAACCGATTGGGCTGGTTTTCTCTCTCTACGAATCCCTACCTGACAACCCCAACCGCCAGAACACACATTGTTGTCTATCCCGCCGCTCAGCCGAGAAAGGCTCGTTTATATTTGATTGACCCTCGTATATAAAGGAGGTTTTGTGGTCATACCGATTTTGACATTTCGAGATTTCGATGGATCTCCACGAATTGAGGTCCCTACATAACTTTTTGACTATTTTTAGAATGATGTCTGTCAGTCTGTCTGTCCGTCCGTCCGTCTGTCTGTCTGTCTGTCTGTCTGTCCGTCCGTCTGTCTGTCTGTGTACACGTGCAGAGCAAATTCGGCTTAAAGGATTTTTATGAAACTTCATATTTCAGCTTTTGACATCAATAGCACGAGTATATACTCTTCATAAATGTCAATATGACATTCAACTCGATTCAGTGAACGTCCTAGTCACATATCAGACGACCTTAGGAAGAAGCTAGGTCTTCTTAAATGTTAATTGCATGGAACAACAGATGAGTGGAGACGTTTCTAAATACCAAACAAATGATTACTGTCATTACTGCCATCTAACATTGATTTCATCACTTCACTTCATCTACAGCACAATTTTTACACACGGTTATTCTCTACAAAATGTCAAGATAACAACGCAATTTTGCGCATTGCGCAATTTTTTAAATTAAAATTATAAAGAGATTCTAATCTTAGAAATATACACGATCTAATTATCAACGAGAATCGAATCACTTCAACAGTAATATGAATTGAACATAACGTTGTTATTGAGAAGTGACATTACATGTGGCGGTACTGTGATCGAAAGAAATATGATTGACGACGGTAGTACTTAGCTGTTAATTTACAAATAACGAATAGGTTAAATTAAGCACAATTCGTGTACCACGTTGGGCGCCAAAATGTAACTAATTAACTAATGCAAGAACTAGGGTTGCCAACATTGCGCCGATGCTGACCCGAAGAAAAATAATTATGGTTAGGGTAATAATAATAATAATAATGTTTATTGGAATTTAGCATTAGCCTTACATTCATGTCATACAAGAAAAAAAATATATATACATACATATGTATGTATATACTAAATACAGGGAATAACTGTTAAATTACAATTAGTAAATTCTTCAATGGTGTATAGTGCCTTTTCTGCTAAGAATGATTTCAATCTGGTTCTTAATTGATTTCTTGATAATTTTCTTAGTTGTACTGGAATTTTATTATACAGTCTATACCCTGTATTTAGTGTAGCTGTTGTTTTCTGTCTTGTAAATGGTATCCTTATTTGCTCTCTGGTCCTGGTTCCATAGTTGTGCACCTGCGACACCTTACGAGTCTCACCAAAATTTTCATGATCTTGCAGCACATGTTGTAGAATGTAGATACTGGGTAGGGTGAGAATTCTATTTTTTATGAATAGAGGCTTGCAGTGTCTATGACTGTCAACTCCTTCTATCGCTCGTATGTTTTTTTTTTTTTTGCAATATAAATATCTTGGGCTGTGAGCCGAATTTCCCCACGCAATCAGTGCATATGAGATGAGTGAATGAAACAGAGCAAAATAAGCTACTCTCCCAGCTGCTGCACTTACGCATTTTGATATGCGCCTAATGGCAAAGATTGCTGTTGATAGTCGCTGAGATAGCTGTTCTATATGTGGTAGCCAAGTAAGGCGCGAGTCAAGTGTAACTCCTAGGAACCGTGCTCTTTCAGATTCGGCTTCTAATCTTCTAGAAGTGAAGAAACGCAGTAGCATTGTTTTATCTTCATTTAAACATAATTCATTTGCATTGAACCACTCTTTGGATGTTATCATAAGATCTTCGATATCGTCTCTTGTTGCTATTGAAGTATTATCTGCATATTGTATCCCATGGCAGTTATGCAAGTTATTAGAAAAGTCATTCATGTACAATATAAAGAATAATGGTCCCAGTATTGAGTCTTGTGGAATACCTCTATTTGATATCTTTATTGCACTACATTGTTCACCACATTCCACAGTTTGTTGCCTGTTCTGTAGATATGAAGTGATCAATTGACTTGGTTGTCCTCGAAGACCATAGTGATTTAACTTCTTTAAAAGTAAGGCGCGTGACATAAGGGTAGGGGGAGGGTTATATTATTATATTTAATATAAATTAAATTTCTTGACACTTTGTGTACTTAATACCAACGACTTCTGCTCTGGAGCTTTTAAATAAGAAGACAAATTTTCATAATCCATGTCGAAAATAACTCTAATGGCGAGCATTTACTAGATTCATACGCATTCTGTTTCTACCACTCCAAACAGATTCCATAATAGAATGTAACAAAACTACTAATTACTTTATTATTTCAATCACTACAAATAAACCTAGTAATAGACGGATGAATTTTATGGTGATTTAGTACAAAGCTCTACAAAATAATATTATAAACTGTTTTCTTGTTTATCGCACAGCCTGTAAAGCCGCATTCAGAGCTCTTAAAACAGTAGCTTATACACTGTAGCTTATAGACTGTTTACTGTGAGTATTTGAACTGACTGGACACAAACAATAGCAGTATATTGTGCAGAAATGAGTAGTGGTTGGGTTTAAATCTCCAGATGGGCGACGGCGATGGGCGATATCTGTAATAATAAATAAATTAATGACTGTGATCTGTTTTTCCTTTTATTTTGATGTGATTCCTTCGAATTCCCATAGTCTACGTTTCGTGTGAAATGATGACACACAAGATGATAACGGAAAATGTTACTAGCAAATATTTTTGTTGATCTTCACAAGGTAAACAACTTTTTAAAACGAGAGATTTTTTTTTAATTAACCTCAAGATTATAAAAGCGATGATGAGTGTAATAAAAAAATAGTTGGCTATAAAATCTGACTTTTATTATTATTCTTTTGTCGATTTTTGTTGGTAATGTGAAAATTACAAAACCTATTTGTAGAGATGATGTTTCATGTCGTAAATTAAGGTTTTAAGCCGTAAATAAAGTCCAAAAGACCTTAATGGCTTCATAAAGTTTATGAGATTTTTTAAAAGTATTTTATTATTTAAAAAATTGGCCTGCATATTATTTTTTTCTGGACGTTATTGAGAAGCTACTGCAAAGAGGTTTTAAATTCATCATAGTAGGTATGTTATGTAGATAATACCATGTGTTCAAAAAGAAATTACATAAGGGTTGGCTGTGAAAAATTAAAATAATGTGTACTGCAAGCTTTAACTGTCAATTAATTAGCTGTCATCACTGTTTTTGTCATAAGTTTCTATTGAAAATTCAATTAAGCTACAATTATAATGGTTTTTACAATAGAACACAAAAAATTTATGATTGAATCATATTTTCGAAATGGTGTTCGAGTGAACGGCGAATGGATTTACAGTGCGGTGTCATGTTTAGAGGAATTTCGGCTACAATTTCCAGATAGTGCTTTCCTTAAAGGAGATTTTTACAGCGCACTTAGAAGATGTGTTGATTTATTCCAAGATACAGGGAACATTACTCATAGAGATAGAACTGGAAGGCCAAGAAGTACTCAAAATACAGTTGATGATGTTCGTCAAAGTATGAACGAGCAACCCACTACATCACTACGTACACTGTCGCAAGAGACTAGTTTATCATTAGGAACTTGCCATACTATTGTCAAAAAAGATTTAAAGCTCTTCCCATAGAAAATTATTGCTTAAAATGAGTTGCTGCCAGCAGATCACAATAGGCGAATTGTGTATTACCAGTGGTTCCAACAAAATTTAATTAATGATGATTTGTTAAATTTAACGTTTTTTTCTGACGAGGCTTGGTTCACCCTTTCGGTGTATATTAATTCACAAAATATGAAGTTATAGAGTGCTCAAAATCCTCATACTTTTCGTGAAACTCCCCTTCACTCGTTAAAAGCTGGTGTTTGGATTGCTGTGTCTCGAAGACGTATTATCGGATCCATATTTTCCCACGAAAGTGTTACTGCTCAGAGATACCAGAATATTGTACGTGAATTTATTAATCAGCTTCATGAGGATGAGCTCCAGCAAGGCTACTTCCAACAGGATGGTGCGACTGCCCACACCGCTCAAGAGACCATCAATTACCGTGAATTTTTTGACGATCGAATAATTAATTTACGTTCAAATCCAGAATTTCCACCTAGATCACCAGACTTGACTATTTTAGATTACTTTATATTCCCTTATCTGAAAAATAATGTATGCAAGACTCCTATTAACAATATCGAGGAACTGCAAAACAGAATTACCGAACAGTGTGCCAATATAACTCCTCAAATTCTTATAAATGCTTTTAATATTATGAAAAGACGAGTAAATTTGTGTCTGCAGGAAAACGGTGGTCATTTTGAACAGCTTCTTTAGTTTTTTATGTTTATTTTTCTGTACCTGTGAAATCAAAAAATATATTGTATATAATGTATATGCAATAAAAATATATCAAGTGAATATATCTAAAACGGGCGACTCCCCAAAAAAGTCAAGCCGACCCCCGTGTGGGTCGCGACCGTGTGGCTGGAAATCGCGGGATTAATATGTGATGGTGGATAATTTTTGCAATGGTAGGGCTTTGGCTCATCATGAGAAGCCGTCACTGTAAGGAAGAATTTAAATTAGTTTTCTTGTGCCATCTTTTAAAGCAATGTCTTTATTCTCATTAGTAACAAATTTGGACTTAATTTGAATATTCTGTTGCAAGAAACATATATCAGAAAAACCGGTACAGGTCAACGGAACCTGAAAACAAAATTTAAATTCAAAATACATTTTTTTTTGTAACATTCAAACCGTCATAAATATTTAAAAAAACTTAACTAACAAGTTTTTAACTTTATCTACTTTATTTATTAAATTTTGAAAATTTAAATAAAAACTGCAGTTTTTCGTAGTATGATAAGAATTGATAACAGAGTATTATTCATATTGACACGTCTGAAAATATAACTTGGCGTAAGTATGAATACTTGCATTTAATTGTTTGCCGTAAAATGTTAAGTACAACGGCTTGCATTACATTAAGTACTTTTTACTTTAATATAAAATGGAGGCGTAATATAAAATTGCATTTAACAGGGTGTTTTAAGAGATAAAATTAATTTTATCTGTGTGGGATGTTATTACTTGGCAACTATTTTTTGTAATAAAATAAAAAGACGTTTTAAAACTGACGTACATATCTAGCAAACATGAATGAACATAAATAGTGAACTTCAATGAATATACCAGGTCTACAAGTATGAAATGCAGATTTTTTTTTTAAATAAAACACATTAAACTCAAAAGAACAGTAAAAGTTTATTTATTCAAAGTATGCTCCATTAGAAGTTATACATTTTTCCCATCTTTCAGGCAATTTGTGAATACCTCGCCAGTAGAACTTTTCCCCTTTCCCCGCAAACCATTCATCAAGCCATCCTTTCACATTTTCATATGAACAAAAGTGCTGCTCGGCAAGTGCGTGACCCATCGATGCGAACAAGTGGTAATCTGAAGGGGCCAAGTCTGGTGAGTAAGTGGCATGGGGTAGCACTTCCCACTTGAGTGCCTCCAATGTGTTGCAAACTGCTTTTGCCTTATGTGATGCAGCGTTATCGGGAAGAAAAATTACCTTGTGCTGTCTTCTTTCGTATTCTGGTCGTTTTATGAGCAGCGAATGGTTCAATTCGAACAGTTGTTGTTGGTAGCGTTGGGTATTAACTGTTTCACCAGGATTAACAATTTATAATAGATCACACCCTTTTGGTCCCACCAAGTACAGACCATTGTCTTTTTGCCAAAGCGATTCGGTCTTGCACTTGATGTGGATGGTGAGCCTGGGTTCACCCATGATATTTTGCGTTTGGGATTTTCAAAATAAATCCATTTTTCATCGCCAGTAATGATACGATGCAAAAAAGATTTTCTTTTGTATCGTGCAAGCAAAATTTCAAGTGTTTTTGCGTTTTTCCATCTGCCTCTCATTCAATGCATGTGGAACCCATCTACCGACTTTCTGGATCTTACCCATCTCTCGTAGGCGATTGGAAACAGCTTGTTGACTAACGCCTAACTGCTCTACTAGTTGTTTTTGTGATTGACTATCGTCTTCCTGTAGCAATGTTTCCAATTTTGTATCTTCATATTTTTTTGGAGGTTTTCCATGTTCTTTGTCTGTAAGGTCAAAGTCACCACTTTTGAAACGCCGAAACCATCGTTCACACGTTTCTTGCGATGGAGCATATTCACCATCAGCTTCTCGAAGCAGTCGGTATGATTCAGCAGCAGTTTTTTTCAAATGAAAAAAATAAAATATATAATACGTTTTTAAAAATGCGAAAGTCACAAAAATAAAAGAAATTTTTGGTGGGTTTTTTAAAGATAAAATGTGCTGTTTAAAATTTAATAGCTCTGAAGCGGCGATCGAAGCCTACGGAAATCTCGTTTTTGAGGCGACACTTGAATGATGGGGCTTTCAGTATTAGTTCCGCCGAATGGAAAAGTGCATTGAAAGTGAATATTTTGAAAAATATTTAAATAAATGAATTTTATTGTCCCCAAAACTTCTCGCCCCCACTGCACCTCTAGTCCTGCGGGACCCTAGCGACGTTGATTCATGATCTTATATCGTGATTGTACGAAAAATGTCGTGTTCAATAAAATAAAATATGTATCGGGAAAGACCCGAAACAGTTATTTTAAAAAGCGTCCGTGAAACTGCATTTTTATAAAAACTAAACATCCGGGAAATGTAACTATTCATGATTAAAATTTTATAAAAATAGAAAAACTATGTGGAAATAAACACGCAAATAATTAAAAGACGCCACTATATTAAATTAAATGGATTAATTAAAACAGTTTTGAATTAAACTGAATTAAAATCATAATAAATATGTAAAGTGATGTACTTTAAACCAAAAAGTTAAACCTTCGATACAAACTGGTTTTATACCAGGAACTGTTGATTTCATTTTACCTCTGTACATCGTTTTTTTTTTTTAACAAAATTAAATTTTTCTCTTCAAAATTTCAAAATTAAAATTACATCAAAGCAATTTACAAATCCCTTGTTTTCATTAAATCTGAATATAATTTAAAAAATAAAAAAATCTTGTAACCACATCACGTATTAACCCTTTATACAATTCTCGACCACAGGAAAAAAAATGAACAATGTTAAAAATCGCCAATTACGTGCTTAATAAGAAAAACTGTAATAACACCCTGGTAGAGACATCAATAAGAACAGTTGAACCGCGGAGACAACAATAACACGTCACAAAATAATGTTATGGTATGTTTGATCTGTTGAACCAAACGGTATACGTCACCAAATCAATAAGGATGATCCGTTAAGACAACCATGACACGTCAAAAATAGGTGATCCCTTAAGACAACCATTACACGTCAAATATAGGTGATTCATTAAGACAACCATTACACGTTAAAAATGAACGATCCCTTAAGACAACCATTACACGTTAAAAATGAATGATCCCTTAAGACAACCATTACACGTCAAATATAGGTGGTCCATTAGGACAACCATTACACGTCAAATATAGGTGATTCATTAAGACAACAAAAAATATAAATGTCTATTGGCCGGTTGCTAAAGAGCGAGTTGAATATTTTAACTTGAGTTATTTTTAACTCAATAATAGAATCGGTTAATACATCTGCCTCGGCAATGTAATTAGCTGTCAAGGGAAGACCTTTGTCCGACGTTGAAATAATTTACATTATTTGTGAAAAATGTGATTTTTTTTTGGCGCGAATACAAAGGGGCTCGGCGAATTTGGTTGGACGCTTTCTAGGTAATTTTGGCGCTCGCGAGCATGGAAAAAAATCTCAACTAAAAAAAATGATTAGAGCAGTGGTTTCCAAACTATTTCGGTTCCCAGCGCCTTAATGTATCCGCATTTTTTCGCGGCGCCCCAAGTCAAAACATTGGTCTAATTAACATAGTTAGAGGAATATTGGTTTACGAGGCGTCGCGGTGCACAGTTTGGGAATCGCTGGGTTACAGATAACGACCTGCGGTTGAAATTTTTGGATTCTCCGTAGTTTATTTAGTCTAGAAAAAATTTGGGTCTTTAATTGTTTAACGCGTTTGGAGATTACTACAATTTTTTTAATGGCATAATTTACATTATTTGTGAAAATTGTGAATTAAAAAAAATTATAACTCAAAAACGATTAGAGAAAACGATCTGAGGTTAGAATTTTTGGATTCTTCGTACTTTATTTAGTCTAGAAAATATTTGAGGCCTTATTCGTTTTGCTTATTTTAAAATTATGACAAATTTTAATATGGCGTGATTTATAGAAATTTTTATCTTCGCATGGACATATCTCAAAAACGAAATACGATAAGGACCTGCGGTAAAAATTTTGAAATCTTGAGGTCCTAATTGACTTGTAACCAAATTTTGAGATAAAAATTTTTTTTGAAAATTTTTAATTTTTTTAAATTTTTTTTTTTTTTTTATCCATAAAATGATTAGGGATATAAATTTGCGGTTTGAATTTTTTAAATTCTCTTACATTGTTTAGTCTAGAAAAAAATTTGGGGTTTAATAAACCTATTATTAAGTTTTGTATGGGCAGTAATCCAAAACCCTTGAAAATGGCCAAAAATCGAAAAAATCGTAAGGGGTACCCCTTCAGAAAATCATGATTTTTAAGCAAAAAATTTTTGTCTCCGATTTTATTGAAAATTGGTACAAATATGTATTTTTGGTCATAGATCAAGAAAATTTTGTCCATTTTGAAGTTTGGGCAAAAGTTTTGAGATTATAGGCAAAAAACTGACCCAAATTGGATCTAACTCGATAACTATGAAAGTATGATTTTTTTAAATATTTTTTTCATAATTCTCACCCCAAAATTAGCATAAAATTCTATTTTGGCTAAAATAGTAGTCAAAAAATTTTTGGCCAAAATTTCAAAATTTTAGATTTTTTTTTTTTTAATTTTATTTTTTGTAAAATTTATTTACTTATATATTTTTAGCCCTACATCACAAGTATAGGCTTACTTTTGAGTTACGATCTAAAATTTTGACATTTGAGGCAAAAAACATTTTCTCAGATTATTTAATTTTTTTTTTTTGTAATTTTATCGGGTACCTGTACCACATATTTTAAATTTTCGTCATTTTTAGTTTCAACGCAGAAAAAAAAAAAAAAGATTTTACTGTTTGAAATATAAAATACCATGTGTTAAAAAAGAAATTACTAAGGGTTGGCTGTGGAAAAATAAAATAATGTGTACTGCAAGCTTTAACTGTCAATTAATTAACTGTAATCACTGTTGTTGTCATAAGTTTCTATTGAAAATTAGTTAGTCAATTGTTGGCTTGTAATAGACATTATTTAATTTTTTCAAAGCCAACCCTTATGTAATTTCTTTTTGAACTCTTGGTATAAGAAACGCATTTTTTCAATTAGGGCCTCATGCGGCTCTAGGGCCACTGGTTCTCAACGCATATTTTCATTGCCAAATCACCTCATTAGCATTCAATAATATATAGGGATTATAGAACTCACTATCTATCCACTAATTAGCATTACGTCATCTAATGAGTTTGGGATTACTGATAAAAATTATCCAGTAACGATTTGTTATCGATGTGAAAACACGTGGAATAATACGTAGTTCAAGTGTTGAGAAGTGAGTTTTTGGTTGCATCTATGGCTATTAGTGCCTTGTAAAGTGGGTAATCGTGCAGAATAGTGCCCTGATAATGGTTTTCAAGGGATAGTGTGATCCTAAACAGTGATTCACATTAAAGAACTATCTTAGGTAATTGTTAAAAACCTTGCTGATGTTTTTTTGTAAACCAACTAAAAATAAATTGTATGTTGAAGTGAATTAAAACATGAAAACAGTCCAAACAGTGAAACAATAGAAACTTGGGGCACTGTTGTTCTGGATTACAATGTACATATACATATACATAGATTTTAAATTTTGATAAATCTTAACTAAAAAATGGTTAGGGATAGAAATCAGCAGTTTGAATTTTTAAAATTATCATGCATTATTTAGTCTAAAAAAAAATTTGGGCTTTAATAAACCAATTATTAAGTTTTGTATGGGCAGTAATCAAAAACCCTTGAAAATGGCCAAAAATCGAAAAAATCGTAAGGGGTACCCCTTAAGAAAATCGTGTTTTTTAAGCAAAAAATTTTTGCCTCAGATTTTATTAAAAATTGGTACAAATATGTATTTTTGGTCATAGATCAACAAAATTTGGTCCATTTTGAAGTTTGGGTAAAAGTTTTGGAATTATAGGCAAAAAACTGACACATATCGTCTCTAACTCAAAAACTAGCAAAGCTTGAATTTTTCAAATATTTTTTTCATAATCCTCACTCCAAAATTAGCTTAAAACTATATTTTGGCTAAAATTGAAGTCAAAAAAATTTTGACCAAAATTAAAAATTTTTTGAGAGATTTTTTTTGAACTTTTTGTGGAAATTGGTATAATTATACATTTTTAGCCTTAGATCACCAATATAGGGTCACTTTTGAGTTATGGTCTAAAATTTTGACATTTACGGCAAAAAAAGTAAAAAAATACAGTCCACAAAAATATACATAGAACCAGTGGCGCAGGCGGGTGGGATATGGGGGTTAGAACCTCCCATGAAGCTGGATTTTTTATTACTTCGATACATTTTCCTTGTTTTGTCATTACTTCCATACGTCTCATTTTATAACCCTCCCCCCTCATGAAACTATTTTTGCGTCGCTGAATAGAACTTTTGTTATTTTTTTAGGGTGGCCAAATTATTAAGGACAGTGCAGATTTTTTGTAATATTCAAATGAATTTAATGAGGAAATAAGTGGCTTTGGGTCTCGTATTTATTTTTATTCATTAGAGTGCTTTATTTAGAATATAAAACGACATAATTGCTTATTCATAATCATTTATTTTTGTATAAAAAGTGTTAATTTAACAAATTAAGTAAAATCTTAATATTTTGTAATGCCACCCTTTGCTGCGATTGCGGCTTCTAGGCGTTTGGGCATGCTTTCTATGCAGACTTTTGCGTTGTGTCGGAGATTGGGGTTGTGATGCCATTCTCTGATAAGGGTTTCTATAAATTGCCGCTTGGTGGTGATGATTTCTTTGGCGATCTCCCGCTTTTTAAAATAATAATGATACCAGCAACAAGAATATAGAAGAAAAATGATTTAAAAATAATTTATTTTCTCACAAAATGCATTTAAACTTGAAAATTACAGGGTGAGGTGTGCTGTCCCTAATAATTTGGCCACGCACTGTAGGTTACAAAAACAATTTTTTTTAAATAATTTTAAAAAAGACTCATGTTAAAAATGAGGAATTGGAAAAAGACTTTTTGATCTTTAATATATTTCATCTCCTGCAATATAAACATTTACCTACACTCATACATACATATTTTATATACATATATTTAATTCATATAATTTTCTGTACTAATATCTTCTTCATTTTCTATTATATCTAAAAATTACACTTAAAATCAAATGTCCGCCATTTATAAGAACTAAGTTATTACTTATAACCACCAGTATTTGGTGGTTACTATGATAGGATTTATTACTAAGGAACTTTTATAGTAACATGTTACTAAATATTGTAGTAACTTTTGTCTTACGGAATACGGAATACCCCAAAGTTACTATGATAGGAACTGACCTTGCTCATACTGACAAATTTAGTTATAGCTGATAGCCTCCAATTTTATTAATATGCTCTAAAAAGGTTGTGTTAAAAGTACTTCATGGTACACTAAAAAATTAACTTCTACGGCCTGTTTCTGAAAGCTTAGTTAACTATAACCAAATAGTTAGAAAACGGTTGCTATGGTTACTTGTGGGATTGTTTTATTGTAACCGTAGTTGATCATTTGCTAATAGTTTACTAAGCTTTCAGAAACAGGCCCCTAGTGTACCATGAATTCTTGCGAAGTTAATTATTTACGCTACTTTTTTTGTATAAAAGAATTTCTTATAATTCTCCTCATTGCAAAAATTCAAATCGCAAATCTTTTCGAGATAAATTAGTAACCACTTTGGAGAAGTTTTCGAGTATCCCATATAATCTCATAAAATGCTCTTGTCATAATTTTTAATGAGTTTTAAAAAGGCTATGTAAAATTAACATCCTGTAAAATTTTATAATATTGTCACGACTTCCCTTGCATCAAAAGTAAAACTGCAGCACTTGTTTCTCTAATGACGTTTGCGGAGGAAACCAAAAGAATGATTGTATTCCTTACATACCTATTACCATATAAATTACTTAATAAGTTGCATTACCGTTGATTATAGGTTTGTAAGAAATGAATATAACTGAGTTTATATATTTTTTTATTTATGTTGCAACAAGAGTGGACGATGTTGTTGAGGTCATACAGCGAGACAGCCGTCACACGTCTTCATAAAAACATATTAGTATTTATTTTTCACTTCGCTGTTATTTGGTCATAATGTCTGGGATACGAGATATTTAAACATATGTATAACAACCGAGGGTAATCAGCGGGCGTAATGGATCCATAACGCCCGCTCATTAGCTCATTAAGCCCTCTTTTTTTTCATTTTAATAAAAAAAATATCGAATAAATAATAACCCAGCAAACATTTTTATACGGGTCAGTACTGTTGAAGCACATACTCCCCGGCATTGAAAGTAATGGGCCAGTACCCCGGTGTCCCCGTGGCCGTTAGCTGGCCCACTGATGTATCAATTGCCGGCCCAGCAGCGGTAAAGTGCAAAATAATCGCTTTAGTTGCAAGATTTATTTCTGACGGAGCAGTGCTTATATTATACACTCTCTCTAGTATTTCAAATGTAAAATATGTATATTTACCTTATACTTACCCAGTATTAAAATAAATTAATGGTTAGGTGCAAAATAAATACTCATTTTCACCATCGTTGAATAAATTTATTTAACAAATAAAGTTGACAATATCGCATCGGTTTTAAACTATTAATTAAGAAATTAACGTTGCTGTCAATAGAATGATGCGATATTGTCTACTTTATTCGTTGAATAAATTTATTCAACGACGGTGAAACAAAAATAAAATGTAATATATTATCAAATATAAGGAGTGCTCATAAAATGCTGGTAAAGTACTTCGTATAGGAGGAGTGCGAAATACAAATGTGAAGTACATTATTAATACTGGCGTTGCACAAATTTTTAGTGCCAGCAATTTACCAACAGAAAAAGCAGTTTGTCGGCATTCGGCCGATGGTTGAATGTTTGCCGGGAACTAACTTTATTTTAGTACTTATAAACATCACAACTTACAATACTCTAACTCCGAAAGACTGATAGTAATATAATTTATTATTTGTAAAAAGTTATTGTATTATCACACAGAAGCGGTAAAACAAAAGCGACAAAATACGAATAGTTCGAAACGAAATATTGTTAAAAACAACCGAGTGTGCCGCACATAGTATATGGGAATACGAACTAGGGTTAAACACAATAGGCCATAAAAAAAATTTTACCATAAAATTTTGAGAAAAAATATGGTCACAGGGGTGTGTTTAATGAAATGATACATATGGACATAGGCCTGCGTTTAATAAAATGATAAATAGTAATATAGAAATACACAAAACCAATTTAAACGTGTTTAAAATGTGCACGCCATTGGTAACTGCCTGAGAAAATGATTTATTACTATCAGGCTTTCAGAGATAGAGTATAAAATAAAGAAATCAGTAACCTTACGGATCCAAATATGTGAAAAATGTACAGTATCAATTAAGTAATATATCAAAAATCTGTCCTTAATCTGTTAATTGCTTAAGTAATAATTTCTTTCTTTTTTCACTAATTATATTTGATTTTTTTTTTGTTTTTTTTTTTTGTTTTTTAATCAGAGCAATAAAAAATATAAAACTTTTGCGATACATATTATTTTTTAAACTTGCCGGTCTGCGTATTTTTTCTAGGTCGCTTGCCTTTCCGCCATGGAAAAAGGTTGGGAAACGCTGGTCTAGAGCATATTAATTCCAAACTTTCCCCTAAAAAAAGAATCAATACTTATAATCCCCTAAAGTTAAATTTTAAATCTTATCTTTTCTCATTAAAAATAAAAAATCTTCCCATTTATTTTTTTAATATGCACCCCGGTTTAAGTATTTTAAATCATAGTAGGTGAGGAGGATAGAGAGAGAGAGAGAGACGCTGTTGAGAGGCAATTCGCGACAAGACAGAAAACGTGCAATTTCTCTCTGAGAAGGGAGTTCGCTTTCTGAAATGATGAGATCACATTTTTGACCTGTAAAGATCGAACACATTCAATAGGTGCATGTTACCAGGAAAGAAACGAACGCTTTTTCAATCTATGAAACAGGGATGTTCAAAATATAATAAAAACTCTCGAAAGAAAATTGAAATTTTTAACTCCAATGGTTCATTTATGTGTATAACTGCCGTTGCTTTTGGTGGGAGTTGTCCCATAACATGTTGTAGACTGTGCTTTGTTAGCTGTAAGTTATGTTTCTATGCATTGTTTTAACGTTGTACGTACCGTTCATAGCAAGAAATTAATATGTTAAAATTAACGAATAGACCGCCACCTGTGTTTTTTGAAACCAACTACTTGGCTTCGTAAAATATTTTATATGTATTATCGTTCTTATAATTCTGTTATCTTAGATTTTAACTACCTAATTACCTAAATTCATCATATTTACTGTCCGTCTTTGTAATTTTGAGCAAGATTTGTTAGTGATGACATTATGTTAGGTTATGTAAAGGCATTCGATCACTACGGCGTCACTGATAAAATGCGATAGCCAATGTGTATATGTGTTTGTCTCACTAAAACATCTCACTAGCTATAAGTTTAGAAAATTATCCACAATGCACAACGAACAAATTATTGAATTTAGAGGTCTGAAAGGTTTCACGTCTTACCATATGTCAAACTTCTAGTGACAGTAAACAGTCTATAAGATATTGATTTAAGAGCTATGAATGCGGCTTTAAGCTGCATTCAGAGCATTGGAATTTTAAATTTTCACATACCAACGTGAAACAGGAAATAACTCAAGCAAGGTCCCTTCTAGTGATAACCTTAAAGAACGAAATTCCCATTTAGCCCCTCCAAGAAAAAAAATGGCTTCGAATCTCCATAAGAAAAATTTTTGGCTTTAAGTCCCCCCAAGAATAAATTCTGGGTGCGTGCTTCATAAGAACCAGGGTTGGTTTTACGATTAGGCGCGTCTAGGCCTAGAGGCGCCACGGGATTGGGGCGCTGGAAGGCCATGAAATTTAAACATAGTATTTTTTTTAGCACGTAAAAATTCTATTTTAATATTTTTCTTATATCTCCATGGAATTGTATTTAGAGGGGACCGAATTATGTCTTGATTAGGGGCGCTGAATTAAGTCTTGCCGAGGGGCGCCGCATTATGTCTTGCTTAGGGGTGCCAAAGACCCTCGTGCCGGCCTTGAGAATTATACATGCATCTCATTAAAGTAGAGTGACCAGATTTCAGTGAAGGGAAACCGGGACACACAGCAAAAAAAAGGTCCTCACCTCCCAAATCTAAGTGAAAAGCAAAAAAAAAGGAACTCATCTCCCAGATCCAAGTGAAGAGTAAAAAAAAAGCTCACTTCTCAGATTGACTAGTTGTAATGTTTCTTTTTTTACAAATGCAGAATTATGTTAAAACCGGAACAATCGATCGTCCCGAAAACATTTTTTGGGACACCGGGACAATTGACCTAAAACCGGGACTGATGGTCACCCTACATTAAAGAATAAGATATACTAGTTTTGGGAAAACATTTGAAAACTTTTTGAATATTTTCAAAACAGTTTTTAGCAATGAATTTTAGCAAAGGTGGCTCCAACTTTTTTTATTAAAAGAAAAATAAAACTATTAGACATTCAAAAACTATAATTACGAGTCTTTATCTCTAATAATTTTTGAGATTTAATTTTTTTAAATTTATTTCCACCTGTAATTCTTTGTACAACCTTGTATTTTCGTCGTTTCCCATTGTCCGACTTTCTGAATTCTTCTACTGCAGCATTCAATTGATCAAATTTATTTGAAAATGCACACTGCGTCTGTGTTTAAATTTTCTTCTCGGTCAAACTTGCGTGTTCGCTAAAATTACAACCGCAACAAACAGAACAAAAACACTAAAAAAATCGAATAGATTACGACAGCCAACAAACGTTTCTCGTTATTAAGAAACTGGGGGAAAGCAATTTAAAACGAATAATAATTTGGAGAATAAAAAAACTAATGCCAGATTTAGTAATGGACAAATAAAAAAACATACTCAAGTGCTGTGGCTTCGTGTATGGTTACTTAAGGAGCATCCAATAGAAATAGTTCTTTTCTGTAACCAATCAGAAGACTCTAATTCAAATGAACTAATAGAGAACTAATTTGAGACATTTTTTGATAAAATGAAAAAAAAAAACGATTTTTGTTTTTCCTAAATATCTATTTTTCGAATTTTGTAGGTATGACCAAAAAACCCTTATACCGTCATTTTGTCGTCTGTCTGTCTGTCTGTCTGTCTGTCTGTTCGGTAAAAATTGTAACCAAACGGCTAAACCTAGAGAGTTGAAATTTGGCATGCTTATGCAACTCTTTGACCCGCACATAGGAAAAATACTAAAACATCTAAAAAACATATCCCCCTAAAAATATAAACAAATATATGCTCATCGAAAAACAAAATATTTTTTTACAATTCTGTGTACGGTATCAAATGAAAGCCCTTAGAACGTGGATTAACAATCAAAATTTTATTTTTGCAAAATAAATGATTTTGACGCGATTCTTGCCGAAATTGTGCAAAAAAAAATTTGTCCCACACCCGTAGTTTAAACTAAAAATCTGAAAAAATTCTGAGTAATGTACATTGGTGTGAACCGGAATAGTACAACAGGAATTTTTGATCCGATTATGTTTTCGGAAAATAACGCATTTTTTGTGTTTTTAACTAAAATATGTAAAATATTGAATCCACTATTTAACGCAGAAAACGAGTGAACGTCCGTAGTCCAGTGGTAACGTTCTCGCTTCGTAAGTTGCAAACAACTGTTCGATTCCCGTCAATTTTTATTTATTTTTTTTTGCATTTTTATTTTGTTTAAATTATTTTGTCAAAATTCTAATTATATTTTGGTAAATGTTGCATTTAATTTTTAAAAGCGTAAATTTAATAACCAGTGGGAAGTGTTTAAATTATAATTTAATTCTGTGTTTGAATGTACACGAAATCAGAGGGGCAACCAATGGAAGCCGTAGGCGCAATTTTCCAAAAATTAATGAACCTTGCTATATAAAGAAAATACTGCAAATATATAGAAACCCAAATAATGGGTAAGGCATTCGAATTAAAATTAATAAAAAAATATTTTAACATTAAATTTGTTTTGGCATCCCAAATAATCATCATTCACTTACTAAATGCCTGCGAAACCCTGAAATGTGTGAAAATTCACACTTCACATAATTTTTTTTATACTTTTATGCAACGTTTCCAGAGTTATGATAAATAATATCTTTGTTAGAAAAAATTAGGCCAGGTTATTTATATTCTGCTGCTAGAATGTATTTTATACAAGTACTTTGTGATGGCGGTTGGTCGTATGGTGGCCACAGCTGATTTTTTTAGAGTGTATAATCTAGTAATCATATAGATTTCTAAGTCTTGTACGCACAGACTGCAGTATTTCATTCAATGTCAAATTCAGAGTTAGCAAAAGACAATTTTAATCCCTTCTGTTAGAGGTCCAAAATTAAAATATTAATAATTTATATTAAGAGCACTTAGTTAATTAAAACAATAACCTAAATGAAAATTTTCTTTCCTCATTATGCCTATATTTCTCGTGTATTCCGGCACATTATCGTATTATTTCTTCCTATTTTGCGTGTTCTTCCTCTTTCCTACCCAGACAATAAATTCTCGGTAAACACGCACCCCCTAATTTCAGGGTTTAAACTAAATTTACGTGGCCCAACGTTTCCTTTATCTCTAAAGGTAAAACTCAAAGCGTAATCATTTAGAAAAAATCTCTTTATTTAAATGCTGGACGATTTTATGAATCACACGTATATTACTTTCAAATATTAGGTAATTTTATTTGTAAATTACTCAAGACGATTATGAGTAATGTGTTAAAAATTTAGTGAAATGGCCCACTTAGTTTTACCATAATACCATGAAATATTTAACCAGTTGATGGAGTTTTAATCATCTATCACATAGGCTTTTCGTGTATTATGCCATCTAATAAAAAAATTGATGAGTGTAAATTTTCATATACAGGTTGTTTGTTTGAAACGCCGCAACTCGAGTAACTCTCGATATTTGGTCCTTCGAGCCGGATCAGAGGAGTGGACTGTAAAAAACTCGTTCAAACTTAAATATTAAAATATCATACTTTAATTTTAACCATTTCAAAATGGCGAACATTTATTTATAAAATAATAAATGAAAAAAAAAATGTTTCAAAATATGGTTACAAGTTAAGTAGGACCTTGAGATTTCAAAAATTTCAACCTCAAGTCTTTATCGCAGTTTGTTTTTGAGATACATCCCTGCGAAAATGAAACCTTTTATAAATAACGCCATATTAAAATTTGTCATAATTTTAAACTATGTAAAACGAATAAGGGCTCAAATTTTTTCTAGAATAAATAAACTTCGAGGTATTGAAAAATTCTAACCTCAGGTCGTTTTCTTTAACCGTTTTTGAGTTGTGATTTTTTTTTCAAATCACAATTTTCACAAATATTGTAAATTATGCCATTAAAAAAAATTCAAAACGCATTAAACGATTAAAGATTAAATATGGTTACAAGTCAATTAGGACCTCAAGATTTAAAAAATTTCAAATACATGTTTTTATCGCACTGAAGAAGGTCTAAGATATCCAACACTGAAAGAAATTTTCAAATCTGTTCATTAATTTGCTTTGGCACCAGGAGGTCGCGCCTACCCAGGTGTGAAACACTGGCCTATAACATTCAGGAAGGTCTAAGCTACGCAACGGTGTGCTATCAGGTTTTGCTTCAGACTTGGGCACAGTGCAACCGAAACTTTTGCAAAACTTCAGCAGGCCTACGGAGACAGCGTTTTGTCCCAGGTTTTTTTGGTGGT
Organism: Liopterus haemorrhoidalis; assembly: GCA_963971575.1. NCBI lineage: Eukaryota > Metazoa > Arthropoda > Insecta > Coleoptera > Dytiscidae > Liopterus > Liopterus haemorrhoidalis. Next base: position 45,065,337 of record OZ020619.1, read on the forward strand.
TTAAGGCATTTTCAGAAGGAAGAGAGTTGATTGAAGATGAATCATGCAGCGGAAGGCCTTCATCTTCAAGACCCAATGAAAATGTCGACAGAATCCGGGATCTTGTGCGTTCAGATCGTCGATTGACAGTCAGAATGATCGGGGAAGAGTTGAATTTGACTCACACTACCGTTCATCAGATTTTCACCAATGAATTGGGGAAGAGAAAAATCTGCTTGTGACACAGCAATTTCAATAAACAAGTTTTTGGACAGTAAAAATATTCCTGTGGCTCCTCAGCCTCCTTATTCACCTGACTTGAGTCCTTGTGACTTTTTTCTTTTCCCAAGATTGAAAAATCAATTCAAGGGACGTCATTTTGGGACATTCGAAAACATTCAAACGTCCGTAAACTACCAGCTGAAAGCTATTCCAATATCCGAGTTCCAGCACTGCTATGAGGATTGGAAGAACTGTCTCCAGCGCTGTGTGGCTTCCCAAAGAAGTTTTTTTGAGGGAGACAATATTGAATTGTAATTCTATTCGAATAAAACAATTTTAAAAAATCAGTCCGGTTACTTAATTTACATATTTCGTATGTGTTTATATTATTTTCTTAAGATTTTAATAAATGGCTATCAGTAGTCCGCAGTTTTGTTATCATGACGGAAACCGCCAGTTCAGTTTGGGACAGGCTGACATCCTGCGGTTTAATTTAAAAAAACTAATATAATCTAGAACAAACTGATTATAGTAAATAAAATTTTTATAGCGTTGTAGTACATCGTACAGTAATTCCTAATACCTCAATATAAAAACAAATGAACAGATGGTATGTCGCAAATACCGTTTTGTTACCGGTATGCCACCTGGTATTGGTTATCGCGTTTCGGGCCATCGTTGACATTTGCTACCGCGGACGCCACGGACAAGCGAGCGCTCATCAGTATTGCGTGCGACGTCGTGGTGAGAGGATCGCGTTCGACCTCCTTCACATAAGATCGCTGTGAAACTAGTGACCCGTGCATAAGATCCGGGTATACTGTGACAAATAGTGGATGATTGTGACAGATTTGGTAAGTCACACAAATACTCAACATATATATAAAAAACGAATTTTTGTTTGTATGTTCTTTAAAGTCAAACGGATAGACCAATTTTCACCAAATTTAGTACAGGGGGTTAAAATAATCCGAAAAAGATTTTAGTAAGGGTTCCAACTTCTCCCATGTCCCCTAGGGGGCGTCATGGGGGGCAAACCATCAGTTTCGCACTCTCCGTGCAGTTTCAATTGATTACATTGACTAAACCGCCTAGTTAACTATAACCAAAGTGTCAAAAAATTGTTGCTATCGTTACTTATGGGATTGTTATATATATTGTAACCGAGTTTAACCAATTGGTTATACTTTGCTAAGCTCTCAGAAACCGGCGCAACAAGAGTTCAAAACAAAAATAACTTGAAATTTTTACAAATTGGGTTATTACTGAAAAACTTCAGAAAATAGTAACCAGTATAAGTTTCAAAAGGTTAGTTAGTTAGTTAAAACTTTTGGCGCACAGCAACAAAGGTTATTTGCACCTAACGCAGCCCATCTAAATGACTAGACTATGTATTAAAAACAATAAATTAGACAATAAATAAATAAAATCATTAAAAATACGCATACTCAATGAAAGAAATCTTGCACTGACAAACACAAATAAATAATATAAAAAGTCTGTTCGAAAATATGAACAGACTCAGGGTGATGGTAAGAGGCTGTAAAGGGGCCAATTACCATCGAATATCACAGTCAATAGCAGTTTCAAAAGAGAAACAATTCATAATATCAGTATTTTGTTTGTAATTGAGAGAATTTATTATTTGAAACTGATATTGGTTACTATTTTCTGAAGTTTTTCAGTAATAATTCAATTTATAAAAATTATTTCGGTTTTTAGACAAAAAAAATGTAGATCTTAACTAGACCTAAAAAATATGTCCGGTAGAGCTTATACCTATCATGCACCGATATCGTGTATTGGTCAATTTTACAAAAATGTATAAATATAGTATTTCCAAAATGAAATAGCCACTCTTGTTAAGAAGTTTAACAATGCGGTAATGGGTTTATGGCAGTAATCCCAAGACTAGTAGCTGTAAAAAGAATATAAGAGGTATTAAGGGAATTTTAAATTTAAATAGATGTAACACTAGTTCAAAAGTTTCTTAAAAACTATTAAGGATATTTTCAAAATTAATAATTCTATTGCTTCTAAATTTTAGGGTTTGTTATACTTGTTTGTTAGATAATTTTCAACGTTCATACCGTGCATACATTAACATGGCTCTTTGGCGACCATTTGATTTTGAAGAAATTCCTAATTGCTGTAGTGATAATAGTGAAACTGTGCAAGGTGATTTGGAGTGCGAAAATGTGGACGTTGACGTGGAATGCGAAAATGTGGACGTGGTTACTAAAGAAAAATGTCATTTGTCAGAAGATTGCAAAGTTCTGATACTGGACGTTTATAAAAAGTTAGTTTCGGAAGGTACCCAGTAAACATTTTTATACGGGCCAGTACTGGTAAAGCACATACTCCCCGGCATTGAAAGTAATGGGCCAGTACCCCGGTGTCCCCGTGGCCGTTACTGGCCCATTGATGTATCAGTTGCCGGCCCAGCAACGGTAAAGTGCAAAATAATCGCATTAGTTGCAAGATTTATTTCTGATGGTTTTAAGTAAAAAGTATGAGTGAAGAAGAGTGCTTATAAAATGCTGGTAAAGTACTTCGTATAGGCGGAATGCGAAATACAAATGTGAAGTACATTATTAATACTGGCGTTGCACTTACTTTTGGTGCCAGTAATTTACCAGCATAAAAGCTGTTAGCCGGCATTCGGCCGTTAGTTGAATGTTTACTGGGTAATGACAAACCTATACTTAGAACTGTGGAATTAACTAGTGTACCATACAGAACAATTCAACGCATCAATGTTCGTGGCAAAAATCAGCAGCGAAAACGACCTCATTTACAAGTTTTCAAGAAAATAGATAGTTTTATGTCTAAAACAATAATAAATAAAATATACGACTTTTATCCGAAAAATATAGTGCCGACTGTGCATCTTTTAATAAAAAAGTTGGAAGAAGACGGAATAGAATTTCCATACAAAGTTAGCCATATGTATAATAATTATTTGAAGTTGCTAGGATTTATTTTTGTTGCAAAAAAAGAATGATTTTTGTTTGTGCAAATTTGAAGTATTTAATATAGACTATAAAGACTTTAAAACAAAACAATTTTTAAACATGCCTGTATTAATAATTCAAATATAGCCAGCCGATTTTTACCAAAAGTTGATCAACTCGTGCCATTGATGTCAAAAGCTTAAATATGAAGTTTCATAAAAATCCTTTTAGCCGAATTTGCTCTGCACGTGTATACAGACAGACTGACGGACGGACAGACAGACAGACTGACAGACATCATGCTAAAAATAGTCAAAACATTATGTAGGGACCTCAATTCGTGGAGATCCATCGAAATGTCAAAATCGGTGTAGAACATACCATATTACTTTTGAAGATAGGCATAAAACAACTATCCCGTATAACAATAATCACATTGTTAAACTACAAAAGAACTAGGATTCATGTTTACAACAACGTTGTAAACAGTCAACGGTCAGTGGCGCATACATACGTTTAAGTACTAACTATAAATAAGTATACTTGTTTTTGTTAATCTTTTAAATAAGATGCGTAATGTGAAAAACTAATCCTTACGGCTATGGGTTGACACTCTTAGTTATTCCACTTCTATTGTAATTTTATGTGTTCCCTAACTTATATAGGTTGGCGGTCAGTAAAAAGAAGAGATTATTATTATTTTTTTAATTCAATTTAAATTTTTGATATATAAAATGAAAAATAATATTATTTTGACGCGATTAACAATATTTCGAATTTTTATCAAATTATTCAATGCAATTTTTTTGTGGGATTTCTAAACTGTTTTAAAATATGTACATATGAAATTTTAATTTTTCATAAAATCAAATATTTTGCATTCACGATATAATTTTGTTATTCATAGAATGCGGAAATTAACCGAAAAAAAAATTTCAAACAGTTTCATAATAAAATTAATCGATTATCCTATATTCGTAAACAGAATTTCTCAAACTATTTACCTGGCAACCCATTATAAATTCGGTCCTATTATCCATGTATGAACACTTTAAATGCTACCTTGAACGTTAAAGCTATCTACTAAACTTGTCTATAGTGCACTGTGACCAGTCAACTAATTTAAAGAGCTTTGAAATGTAACTTTACTGGTAATATTTTGTATTTTTTTTATTAAACTTTTGGTTAAACGCAATATAACAATCCCATTAGTAACCATAGCAATCATTTTCTAACCATTTGGTTATAGTTAACTATCTTTCAAAAACCGACTCTCAGGGTAGTGTAAACAAAGCTGAATATTTTTTTTATAATTTTTTATGTTTCATATAAAAAATATTTTTTAGTTAAATAGTAAAAATACGCCCATATCTTGAACTGTAGCCTTAAGCTGAATATTCCATACCATTTATTTCCTTACATAACGTCTCGTGTTCCGTTATATGAACCGCGATTTCAATTTACGATCAACTGTCAATGTCAAAAAACTAAAAATATCTATAAACAGGTTTTTAAAAAATTTCAAAACTGTTAATGCAAATTAGATACATCTTTAAACTTAAATTACGTAAGTAGTTTTCAAATTAAGAATTGAGACATTTTTAGATTGTGTTTTAAAAATTTAATTTACTTAGGTATAGACTTGTTTCTTAATATTAAGGAAAAGCAAAACTGAAATAGTAACAAAAGTAAATAGTTATAATTATTATTGAATCCCGCTCTCTATCTATCTGTCTGTCTGTATGTCTGTCTATCCGAGATTCTCGCAAAACCTGCTGGACATATTTTCACATAATTTGGTATGATGATAGATTAAAACCAGGGTTCCACAAGGGGTTGTTTTGGGGCTAATACTCTATTAAAAAAATTAAAATATCTTCCTTATTATTGTCTTAACAGAAAAAAATGTACAACAAAAATTGTTCATAGAAATAAAACAAATATTTTTTGTTCAATATATTTTTTCATTTAGATGAATATTTTGGGAGTTACGGGGGGAGGGCATTAAAACTAAAATCTACATATATCTCCCTTATTATTAACATAACAGTAAAATCATATACGATCAAAATAGTTTATAATGAGAAAATGCGAATTTATCTCTATGATGTTTTTCATTTAGATGAATATTTGGGGAGTTACCGGGGGGGGGGGGGTGTCTAAAACTAATATCTACATATATCTCCCTTGTTATTGACAACAGCAAATTTATATTTAAGAAAAATTGTTTATAGTCTGTGGGTATGTGTGTCTCAATCCAACTCAGGAAAAACAATAATCCCCCCCACTCCCAGAAAGCGATAATTACAGGCCCGATAACAAATAAAAAACTGCATGTAGATAGAAATCATTATTTATTTTTTCTGTAATACAATATAGCTAATTTGGAAAAACCCCACAAAGTGTGACGTAAAATGCGTTTATTCGTAGAATCGGGAAAATAAAATATCGAAACGTGTGTTATAAAACGCGCTGCTGTATATCGTACGCTCTCACTTTTTTTGGGACGCTATTTTGTCCCAGAGACTGTCTATATCTATAAGTAAACTCTCCTTGCGTCGCACCGTACCGGATACCATAGTTCTATATTCTGCGTAAGAATATATTGGGGCATTGTCCAAAACTGTGAAATTACCTACAATATTACCGCACATAGGAAAAATACTAAAACATATAAAAAACATGTCCCCCTAAAAATATAAACAAATATGTGCTCATCGAAAAAGAAAATACTTTTTTAAAATTCTGAGTAGGGTATCAAAGGAAAGCCCTTAGTACGTGGATTAACGATCAAAATTTTATATTTGCAAAATAAATTATTTTGATGCGGTATTTGAAAAATTGTGCAAAAAATTTTTTGTCCCACACCTTGTCTGGTTTAAACTAAAAATATGAAAAATTTTAAGTTATGTACATTGATCTGAACCGGAATAGTACAACAGGAATTTTGGAAAATAACGCATTTTTTTTGTTTTTTTTTGCATTTTTATTTTGTTTAAATTATTTTGTAAAAATTCTAGTTATATTTTGGCAAATGTTGTATTTAATTTTTAAAAGCGTAAATTTAATAACCAGTGGGAAATGTTGAAATGATAATTTAATTCTATGTTTCAATGCATACGAAATCAGAGGGGCGGAGCTTATGACTTAAAACAACAAAAATTCTAGTTATATTTTGATAATTGTTGCATTTAATTTTTAAAAGCGTAAATTCAATAACCTGTGGGAAGTGTTGAAATTATAATTTAATTCTGTGTTTGAATGTACACGAAATCAGAGGGCGGGGCTTATGATTTAACAACCAATGGAAGTCATAGGCGCAATTTCCAAAATCATAATGAACCTTACTATATAAAAAGAAAACTGCACATATTTAGAAACCTAAATAATGGTATTAGGCATTCGAATTAAAATTAACAAAAAAATATTTTAACATAAAATTTGTTTTTAAAGCTCTTAGATTAACAGACGATAAATTATTTTAAAAATATCGTTCATTTTGCCGTGATTACTACAAAGCAAAATTTGTCCTACACGCTCAGCATGCCGCTTTCACTTATTATATACTTGCGAAACCCTGCAAAGTGTGAAAATTCACACTTCACATCAATTGCCCATGCAACTTGCATTGCCTCAGTTGCTAAGCCCTGGAAGAACCACTGCTAAGATCTTCATTACAACTTCTCTATTTACAATTAATTTGTGAAAAATCCTACTATTTTGTTTTTTTTTAAGTTACGAGACTTTATTGATTCCATTGACTACAGTAGTTTCCGCATTCTTAGAAAATCAGTGTGTAATTCTTGTCATTAAATAAATTAAATAATTTATCACAATTTTATTGGTTGCAAGAATTCTCTTCTAGTTTTTTACCCTTTAAAAGCAGGTCAAAAAAAGTTTAAGTCCAGTTAGAAAACCTGTAAGCAGATATAGAAAATTCCCGTTTTTAAAAACCAGAAGTAATTCTCACAGAGATGCTAAATTAATATAATACTTATAATTAAATTTTTGAATGGTGAAAGTTTTTGGTAGTTACACAATTGTAAAAATAAGCATTTTTTGAATTCCACTTTGACTGACGTATTTAATTGTACACATACGTGTTTAAACCACTTTATTTGTGCATATCAGCACTTCTGTTTTGTAATAAAACAGATTAACATTTTTTAAAATTTAAACAATAACATATCGGCAAAATTGAACTCAATTGCAGTAATTAAAAAATTAAATACAAATATTGATAAGTGTGCAGACTTACGTCATGAACCCTGAATAACAATTATTATTACAATAATTGTAATAAAAAATCAGCTGTGGCCACCACAGAACCGACCGCCATCACAAAGTTCTTGTATAAAATACTTTCTAGCAGCAGAGTAGAAATAACTTGGCCTAATATTTTCTAATAGAGATATTATTTATCATGACCATGGAAACGTTACATATAAGTATGAAAAATAGATAGGTAGAAAAACTTTCGAAAATTTTTTTAATTTTTTTTCGTTTTATCAAAAAATGTCTCAAATAAAAGTTGTTAGTTATTGCTTTTATAGCAACTTTTGTTAGATAAATTTTTTCGAAATATTTTTCTGTTGTTAAATATTCGCAAAAATCTTAAAATCGACACGAGTAAACTCCCATTTCTAGTTAACCGATTTTTTACTAAAAGTTGATGAACTTGTGCCATTGATGTCCAAAGCTTAAATATAAAGTTTCATAAAAATCGTTTTAGCCGAATCTGCTTTGCACGGACGGACGGACGGACAGAGAGACAGACCGACAGACATCATGCTAGAAATAGTCAAAACGTTATGTAGGGACCTGAATTCGTGGAGATCCATCGAAATCTCGAAATGACAAAATCGGTATGATCGCAATACCTCCCTTATATTATACCATATATGTTGGCGGTCGGTAAAAATATTTAAATTTCAATCGATTTTTTCAATATTTTTACTATGTAAGAATATTAAACTAATACCAGGTCTACAAGTATGAAATGCGGATTTTTTTCAAACTTGCCGCGCAAACAGAGTTTATAGTTCAAAGTTTCAACACATATGGCGTTTTGTTAAGTTATCATTAAGTGTCAAGTGCGTATAGGTTATAATTTGAAAAGTGATCATATAGTTTTGTTTTACTGTGTTAAAAATGTCAAATTTTGTGCCAAATAAAGAGCATTCGCGGACAGTACTACTGTTTTGTTTTCATTTGAAAAAAACTGCTGCTGAATCATACCGACTGCTTCGAGAAGCTTATGGTGAATATGCTCCATCGCAAGATACGTGTGAACGATGGTTTCGGCGTTTCAAAAGTGGTGACTGATCTTACAGACAAAGAACATGGAAAACCTCCAAAAAAATATGAAGATACAAAATTGGAAACATTGCTACAGGAAGACTATAGTCAATCACAAAAACAACTAGCAGAGCAGTTAGGCGTTAGTCAACAAGCTGTTTCCAATCGCCTACGAGAGATGGGTAAGATCCAGAAAGTCGGCAGATGGGTTCCACATGCATTGATGGAGAGGCAGATGGAAAAACGCAAAAACACTTGTGAAGTTTTGCTTGCACGATACAAAAGAAAGTCTTTTTTGCATCGTATCATTACTGGCGATGAAAAATGAATTTATTTTGAAAATTCCAAACGCAAAAAATCATGGGTGAACCCAGGCTCACCATCCACATCAACTGCAAGACCGAATCGCTTTGGCAAAAAGACAATGCTCTGTACTTGGTGGGACCAAAAGGGTGTGGTCTATTATGAATTGTTAAAACCTGGTGAAACAGTTAATACCCAACGCTACCAACAACAACTGTTCGAATTGAACCTTTCGCTGCTCATAAAACGACCAGAATACGAAAGAAGACAGCACAAGGTAATCTTTCTTCGCGATAACGCTCCATCACATAAGGCAAAAGCAGTTTGCAACACATTGAAGGTACTCAAGTGGGAAGTGCTACCCCATGCCGCTTCCTCACCAGACTTGGCCCCTTCAGATTACCACTTGTTCGTATCGATGGGTCATGCACTTGTCGAGCAGCACTTTTGTTCATATGAAAATGTGAAAGAATGGCTAGATGAATGGTTTGCGGGGAAAGGGGAAGAGTTCTACTGGCGAGGTTTTCACAAATTGCCTGAAAGATGGGGAAAATGTATAACTTCTAATGGAGCATACTTTGAATAAATAAACTTTGACTGTTCTTTTGAGTTTAATGTGTTTTATTAAAAATAAATCCGCATTTCATACTTGTAGACCTGGTACATGGTTGAATCCAGAAAAAAATACGCTATCAAATAGGCATAAAAAATATTTATATTGCCATTTAAAAAATATAATTTTGTACTCTAACTTGAGAACCACTGGTTTCAAAAAATATATTCTTCTTTAAGCAGATGTCCTCCTTGGTCTCCTACAACTTTGTCCTACAGTATTTTATTGTAACTATAATAATAAAGCTAATATCAGGTGGTCGGTTTCGCTGTTACACGCTGTTTATAAAAGTGAACGTCTTTCTGTCTGTCTGTCTATCTGTTTGTCTGTCTATCTGTCTGTCTGTCTGTCTATCCGTGTCTCTGTCTCTCTGTCTGTTTGTCGGTCAGTTCGTGCGCTTTTCACTTAATTGCTTATCCGATTTTCATGCGTTTTTTCCTATCAATAGCTCTGTCATCTGGTCTAAAAGTTTTATTTATTTCTCCTATTCAGTTGTCAATAAATTTGAAATAATGTAAACTTTTGAATTAGAAGTTTAATTGAAACTGGAGAATAAATTCTGTTTTTGTGATGCAGAACAAACGACATATATGCTAATTTATCGAAAGTTTTCAAAACACATTGTGATGCAGGAACTAAAATTGAATAATTAGTAGGGATGGGAAAAAAACATCGATGTATCGATAACATCGATGTCTCTCCTGAAAACATCGATGTTTTTACCATCGATGTTCAGGTGGCGATAGTATCGATAAAACATCGATGTCTGCTACCGATGTCGATGTTTTGAACTTTGAAATTCAGAAACTACCGCTAGAGGCGCTGGAATCTTAAAATTTTTATTTTTATTAAAATTAGTGCACAAAATATAAGGGCTATCTATTGTAATATAACAATACTAATAGTATTAGTTCTTATTCTTCTTAGCAGTTAGCAGAATAAGAAAAAAATAAGAAGAAACTTCTAATTTTTGCAAATAATGACAACGACGAACGAAACCAACACTTGTTGTTCTTTGAGTTTTGTTGTCGAGCCATTATTTGTAAATATAATACTAACCTAAAATAATACAAACTGTAAAGCCCTTTTTACAATATAACCAAGTTTATAAAAGTCAGTAATACACTATAAAAATCACCAAAATAACCAGATTTAGTTTGTCCTTACAAAAGTGAACGGCTTATATAAGCTGTTCCAAACGGTTATAAGCAGCGGCGGGACATTTGAATGTGTCTGTTACACAATCTATTTAAAAATTTAATAAATGCTTTTTGTGTATTATATGTTACTTTTTTTCGTATTATATGTTACTTTTTTCGTATTTAATCTTTATATTCATATTCATATTCATATTCATTTATTGAACAAGTACATTTATAATGAGCTTGCATAGTCAATGTTACAAAGTTAGATAAATATAAAATTGATAATAATAGATAATTACATATAAAACATTACAAATGAAGAATACAGTATATATACATATATATACATATACATACATACATACATATATATATACACATATATATACATACATATATATATATATATACACATACACACACACATAAATATATATATATATATATATATATATATATATATATATATATTATTAAATAAAATCTATATAATATAAAAAAATAGTTTTTTTTTAATATTTAATAAAACATCGATGTTTCCGATACATCGATGTTATCCCTTCGATGTTTTTTCAACATCGATGTTTCAGCGCCGATGTTAACATCGATGTTCAACATCGATGTTTTGCCTTCGATTTACAACCCTAATAATTAGTCAACGGTGTCAGTACGCATTTTTATGCGTGCTTTATCTAAATTTTAAAATTGAGCGATTTTTATTAAGGAATGCTTGTGAAAATTTACACAAAATGTAAAAGAAGAATTATCACATTTATAAAATAGAGGAAAAATGTTAGGTAACTTAAAAACCAAACAAAAAAAAACCTAGCTCATCGATCACAGCAGAAATATACTGCAACCAGCTGGACGAAATAATGCAAAAACTTAAAGAAAAACAGCCTAGATTGGTCAACAGATCGACTCCTATTTTATTGCAAGATAACGCTAGACCACAAACTGTGGCAAAACTACAGGAATTGGAGTTGGAACTTCTTAATCATCCTCCATACTCACCAGACCTAGCCCCCACTGACTACCACTTCTTCCGCAATTTGGACAACATTTTAATAGGAAAATAGTTTAATTCTGACAATGCTGTAAAACTGGCCTTCCAGGAATTCATTGGCCCTTGTCTGCCAGGGTTTTATACCACCGGCCTGAACAACCTGCCGCTTAAATGGCAAAAGTGTTTAAACAATATGGGTGCATACTTTGATGAATAAAATAATTCCTTATATTTGTAAGTTATCAACCAACTTTGCCTTTTTTTCTACAAATTCCATCCTTGACGACCTATATCAGGTGATTGCAAAAATTCGTGCCCGATTTGAAATAAAATTAAATAAAACACATTTTCGTGGAAAAACATTTTTATTAATCAATAATGTACTCCCCATTTCTGTAACTGTCTTCCAAAGTTTTACAAGTTTTTGAATTCCTTCTTTGTAGAAACTGGGTGGTTTATCTTGAAAGAAAGTAGTAAGGTAGTTTTTGACTTCTTCCACAGAAACAATTTTTTTGCCAATCAAATTATTTTGAAGAGAACGAAACAGAAGAAAATCTGAAGGGGCATGGTCAGGGGAATACGGCGGGTGCTTGAGGATTTCCCATTTTAACTCCCTAAGTTTGTGTAAGACATGTGGTCTAGCGTTGTCGTGGTGAAATATGATGCCTTTTCGATTAACCAAACTTGGACGTATTGCTTGGTTTCCACATTGAGTTGGGTGAGTTGCTCACAGTACTTCTCCGCAGTTATTGTTTTGCCACGTGGAAGAAGCTCAAAATAAAGTATTCCTTTGCAATCTCACCAGGCACATAACAACACTTTCATTGGATGCAATTCAGCTTTTGCCAAAGATTCTGCTCGTTCACTCCCATGCTTCCAGTTTTTTTTTTCTTTTTATGTTGTGATACATAATCCATTTTTCATCCCCAGTTATTACTCGATCCAAGAAAGGTTCATTTTGTTGACGGGCAAGGAGAGAAACGGCAGTGGAAACACGTTTCAGTTTGTCAAAATGTGCGGAACCCATATATCGAGTTTCGAAGTATAGCCAAGTTTTTTTTAATGGCGAAATGCTGTCGATTTGTCAGCATTTAACTTCTCAGCAATCTCTTCAGTCGAAATTCGTGGATTACTATTCACCAAATCACGTCATTATTACACGGGCACGAACTTTTGCAATCACCTGATAATTTATTTTCGTGCAGTTCAACATGTTTGATGTGGCTGTACCTTAAACAGTTGTCTAATACTGCCCTGGCATTGAAGATAAAATATGTAGAAAGAATAGGTACGAATCCTGTCCTGTAAAGGTGAGCTAGTTCGTGAAATTCAACAACAGATATCACTCCGATCGGGTCCAATTAAATGATTGTGATGTACGTTATTAATGCACCTACCTACACACACACAGACACACATAATATGCTCATACATACATACGTATATAACAATACTTTAGCGGCATTCGCTAAACGCCAATTTTTTTCCCTTGGATGAAACAGCGTGCATTCGGTAGACATGTGAGGTCTCGACATTCTGATTGATGTAAATCAGTATTGAATAGTCTGTAATTAGCCATCGTTAATTGGAGCTGACTGAGCAGACGGAATAGAGAATGCTCGAGTGATTGCCACAGTAAAGACTCGCGTTCAAACCCGTTGTTTACTTTGAAGATATGTCTTACTGATAATTGCAATTGTATAATGATGCATACATTTTATCCAACAACCAGCAAACGAGACAAAACCGATGAAAATACTGAAAGAAGTGGGAATTTTCACATATTTTAGACTTTCGCAAGCAGTAAGTGAAGAAGGCCAACAGAGGATATATCTACGATCAACTGGTCGTCAATGTATGGCTCTTTTTGTCGGAATAGGGCGCATCGCCCATTTAAAAAATTTTTTTTTATTTAAAATTCTGAGTAGCGTATCAAATGAAAGCCCTTAGTACGTGGATTAAGGGGGGGGGTATGGTCAGAGCAGCACATTTTATACCCATTTTCAAGATTTTTTTTTAGAAAACTGTTAATAGTAACTTGATTGGGATAATACCTACAGTAAAAAACAACCTTTGAAGAGTATCAAAAAAAAAAATATATTGAAAAATATCGAAAATGACATGAATTTGAAATTTTCGTTCAAGACAAAGAGTTGATTTGCGGTGAGACACATAACTAATGACTGGATAATCTAAAACAAAAAAACCAAAAATATTTCGTTAGTTTATGAGTTTCTTGAGGTAACGCTGTCGAGTTTTTTCAAATATCTAGATTATTTAATTTTTGGTATAAGTTTGAAGTCAAAAAAACGAAAAAAACTGAATTTTTTTTTCCGAAATTTCTGTTTTCAGTTGTAAAAAATTCCATAAAAAAAAAAGAAAGCAAGAAAAAAAAATATCTCGACAGCGTTACCTCAAGAAACTCATAAACTAACGAAATATTTTTGGTTTTTTTGTTTTAGATGATCCAGTCATTAGTTATGTGTCTCACCGCAAATCAACTCTTTGTCCTGAACGAAAATTTCAAATTCATGTCACGAGCTTAATTTTCGATATATTTCAATAAAAAATTTTTTGGATACTCTTCAAAGGTTGTTCTTTACTGTAGGTATTATCTCAATCAAGTTACTATTAACAGTTTTCTAAAAAAATCTTGAAAATGGGTATAAAATGTGCTGCTCTGACCATACCCCCCCCCCTTAAATTAAAAAAAAAAACATTGAAACTATGGGAACGAATGACATATGTCAAAATAAAATACTTTTTTTGGATATTTTAATGACAAAAAAATAAATAAATGGGAAATTTGTATTAAGAATGATCAAAAAATCACAATATAAATAAAATAACATTTTAAAATGATATTAACCTTAACCAAAAAATGTTTATTGTAAGTATGATTTACAAAGTTAAAAAAACGACCAAAAAGTACGATTCAACCGATTGCAAAATCTAGTTCCGCCTAAACGTTTGGAGTAGCCATTGGAATTTTTAAAGGCATAATTTACATAATTTGTGAAAATTTTGAATTAAAAAAAAAATCACAACTCAAAAACGGTTAGAAAAAACGACTTGATGTTAGAATTTTTGGATTCCTCGTAGTTTGTTTAGTCTAGAAAAAAATTGAGGCCTTATTCGTTTTGAGTATTTTAAAATTATGATAATTTTTAATATGGCGTTATTTATAGAAATACTCATCTTAGAATTGACGTATCACAAAAACTAAATGCGATAAAGACCCGCGGTTGAAATTGTTGCAATCTTGAGGTCCTAATTGACTTGTAACTATATTTTGAAACAAAAAAATTGAATTAGGTATAAGAATGTTTCGCTAACAAACTAAAAAATAAATCTTCTTACCCTACAGCGATATTAAACTTAAAGTATCTATCTAATCTAGTATTCAGAAACGTTCTCCCTTCATTTTGTTTTTGTTCTTGTATCTAATTAGTATAATAGGCAAAAGGCAAATAGAAGATTAATAATTGTGTTCCTAATTGCTCGGATGTGTTCCAACTGGCAGACTTCCGGCAGTGGCTCACGTCACGGGTGGGGGGGGGGGGGTGTCGTACGGCAATGTTATCTCTGCGGGCTGCTGCCATTACCGCAGCTCGGGCTAATGGCCAAATAAGCAAACTCGATGGAGGACTTTGTTTATTCAGTTACAAACTTCGATATGTTATTAGTGGAGTGAAAGGATTCTTAGAACTATGTGAATTATGGGGTTACTCTAATTGTGAAATAAGAACAGATGTTAGATTCGAGATTCTACTCAACAGAGACGTTGCTAGGAATTCAATTTTAAATCAATTTTTTACGATTATGTTGATATAACTAAAAAATTGATGTGAAGTGTGAATTTTCAAAAATTGGAGCTCAGGGTATATTTGGGATGCCAAAACAAATGTCAAAATATTTTTTTATGAATTTTAATTCGAAAGCCTAATACAAGGTGTCTCAAAAGAAATTTTATATTTAGTGGATCGATTAAAAAAAAAAGCAAGCCGTATATAGAAAAAATGTTTATTAATTATTAAAATACACTTTTTGGGGATTTATTTCTTAAAAATAATATCGTCTAAATGTAGACCCTCGCGTTCTCGGCACTTATTTAATCGAACAGTAAAATTACTTATGACGTCTTGGCAGGTGGACTCAGGGATGGCTGCCATTTCGTGACGGATATTTTCTTTCAAATGCGCCAGTGAAGTCGGTTTATTGGCGTAAACTTTAGATTTAAGATAACCCCATGGGAAAAAGTCCATAGGGGTTAAATCTGGACTGCGTGGAGGCCAATTTATGTCACTTCTCCGGGAGATCAATTTGCCTGAGAAAATTTCACGAACACGTGGCAGAGACATATTGGACGTGTGTGAAGTTGCTCCGTCCTGTTGGAACCATGTTCTTTGGTTATAGCCAGGAAAGTTTTGCAGTTCAGGTACCAAGAAGTTGTCTAACATCTCCACATAACGCTCTGAATTCACTGTAACTGCACGCCCCCTTTCGTCTTCAAAAAAGTAAGGGCCGATAATTCCTCGCGCCGACATCGCAGCCCATACGGTCACTTTAGGCGAATGTAGGGGTTTCTGATGTTTGCGTTTCGGATTCGTTGCACTCCAGTAGCGGCAGTTCTGCTTATTTACGTGGCCATTAAGATGAAAATGAGCTTCATCCGAAAACAAAATGTTGGTAAACGTTGAAAATCGCTCAATCACCTGATTTACGAAATTAAGCCTCTGACTGGCATCTTGGGGCTTTAATTCTTGCACCAATTGAATTTTGTAGGGGTGCAGCTTTAGGTCTTTGTGCATAATGCGATGTAATGATGATCTATGCACATTTAAAGCACTTGCGCGCTTCCGAATTGAAAGGTTCGGGTCGTCAATGTTAATCAGTCTGATTAACATTCTCCACGTTTTCTACCGTTCTTGATGACCTAGGTCGCCCGGATTTTGATTTATCCAGCGTTGTACCAGTCTCTTCAA
The DNA here is from genome assembly GCA_963971575.1 of Liopterus haemorrhoidalis. Lineage (NCBI taxonomy): Eukaryota > Metazoa > Arthropoda > Insecta > Coleoptera > Dytiscidae > Liopterus > Liopterus haemorrhoidalis. The sequence continues at coordinate 45,081,842 of OZ020619.1, forward strand.
ACTTTTTAACCCAATGTCGAATGAGAGGAATGCTTGGCGCATCATTTAAGTGGCGAAAACCTCGAATACTGCAGAATTTTCTACGCGCTACAGTCGCCGAATCACCGTTTTTGTAAAACTCTCGCACGCATAACGCGCGGTCTGCTCCCGAGAAACGCTCCATAGCGACTGTATTCACAAGAGCCAGGCTACCGATTGACATAACCCCCGCGCCCCTCGGATACATTGCGTTCACGCAGTAAGCTAAATAAATATAAAATTTCTTTTGAGACACCTTGTACTTACAAAACCCTTATAACGAACATTTCTGTTGCATTTACTGCACTGCATACCAAAATTTAAAAAAAAGTTTTGGAAAATCCGGATTTTCGGACTTACTGTTTAAAATACAATTTAAATTTCTAACAAAAGAAAAAATTCTTAGCAAATATTGATTTTTAAACTGGCGTGTATAAAATTAAAAACGTGACAGAATTTCATTTTGTTAAGTTTAATTAGTTAACATTTACGAAAAGATTTTAAAAACTGTTTGTCGAGAAATTTCGCTCGAGATATTAAATACAAAAAGATGTGAGAGGGATTCAAGAACATCCATTGTCATTAAGAATAGATTTTTATTTCGTTTTCGCATCACGTCCAGAAAAAGTGAACGTTGAAAAAAAAAAGTTGAATATATTTTAACACGAATTTATTACCATTTGGTGTTAGAGATCTGAATCTATTATTTATAACTCAGATAAAGATTGTTTAATCTATTATCTAGTCTTCCGGCTTCTGTTTTTTTTATTTTTATCTATATTAATAAAATTGGATGCTCAATCGGTTTTTACCGACCGCCATATATAAGGGATGTATTGAGATAATACCGATTTTGACATTTCGAGATTTCGATGGATCTCCACGAATTATGGTCCCTACATAACGTTTCGACTATTTTTAGTATTATATCTGTCGGTCTGTCTGTCTGTCCGTCCGTCTGTCTGTCTGTCTGTCTGTCTGTTTGTCCGTCTGTCCGTCCGTCTGTCTGTCTGTCTGTCTGTCTGTTTGTCCGTCTGTCCGTCCGTCTGTGTACACGTAACAGCACAAATTCGGCTGAAAGGATTTTTATGAAACTTCATATTTAAGCTTCTGCCATCAATGGCACAAGTTGATCAACTTTTGGTAAAAATCGGTTGACTAGAAATGGGAGTTTACTCGTGTCGATTTTAAAATTTTTGTGAATATTTCACAACAGAAAAATATTTCGAAAAAATTTATTGAACAAAAGTTGCTATAAAAGCAATAATTAATAACTTTTATTTGAGACGTTTCTTGATAAATAGAAAATATTAGGCCAAGTTATTTCTACTCTGCTGCTAGAATGTAATTTATATAAGTACTTTATGATGGCGGTCGGTCCTGTGGTTGCCACAGCTGATTTTTAGGGTTTTGTAGGTATGACCAAAAAACCCTTATACCGTCATTTTGTCGTCTGTCTGTCTGTCTGTCTGTTCGGTGGAAATTGTATCCAAACGGCTAAACCTAGAGAGTTGAAATTTGGCATGCTTATACAACTCTTTGACCCGCATATAGGAAAAATACTAAAACATCTAAAAAACATACCCCCCTAAAAATATAAACAAATATGTGCTCATCGAAAAAAAAAATATTTTTTTAAAATTATGAGTTTTTTTTTAAAGCTCTTAGTACGTGGATTAAGGACCAAATTTTTATTTTTGAAAAATAAATTATTTTGATGCGTTTTTTGCCAAAATTGTGCAAAAAAATTTTTGTCCCACACCCTGTAGCCCAGATGGTTTAAACTAAAAATCTAAAAAAATTCTAAGTAATGTATATTGGTGTGAACCAAAATAGTACAACATGAATTTTTGATCATATTATGTTTTCGGAAAATAACTCATAATTTGTGGTTTTTGGTTCACAAAGTACAAAAGTTATACCAATGTAAGACACTCACATGCAAGGCGTACGATGACGTTATTGGTTAGAGCACTGGTGTCGTAAGCTAAAACTCGCTGGTAATCGAAGTTCGAGTACTGAGTGAATTTTATTTTTTCTGTTTTTTTTTTTGCATTTTTATTATGTTGAAATTATTTTGTCAAAGTTCTAGTTATATTTTGACAAATGTTGTATTTAATTTTTAAGAGCGTAAATTTAATAATTATCTTATTATATGATTAACAGACGATAAATTATTTTAAAAATATCGTTCATTTTGCGTGATTACTACAAAGTAAAATTGGTCCTACACACTCAGCATGCCGCCTTCACTTATTATATACCTGCGAAACCCTGAAATGTGTGAATATTCACACTTCACATCAATTTTTTTAGATACCAACTTCAGAATGGAAAAAATGAAAGAATTGGTTGAATGCATGCAAAAGTGTATAAATATTAAAGGCGAATGTTTTGAAAAGGTATAAAACAGGTTGTTTCAAAAAAAAATTTTTTTTCTTTATTTTTGTAAAAACTTAAAAGGTAGTCCTCGTAAGGGGGCGCACAACAGTACATTTGGTACAGTTTCTTATGCAAAACTAATAATCTGAAATATAATTAGTAACAATCTATGCAGCCATATTTGCAGAGAATTTTTATCTATTGAGTAAGATATTTTTAGTAGATTTAGGGCCGGTCTTTCCATCTTCAGATAAAGTTCCAGGTAACTATCTGACAGATAAGGTTATTTTTAACTTCATCTGCTGAGTAAATGTCATCCCTTCTTTCTATACAAATGTATCTATCGGATAGTATTAACGGATAATGAGACTGACGTATTGGATTCACTGACTGGTATTGACATTTACTCAGCAGATGAAGTTACAAATAACCTTATCTGTCAGATAGTTACCTGCGACTTTATCTGAAGGTGGAAAGACCGGGCCTTAGAATTACTTCATTTGCCCTGTACTGCATTGTAACGTTTGAACGGACTATAGGTATTAAATCCGGTATTAGGCGATAGTTTAAATAGTGAAAATGATGATTTCTATGACCCGATGAACTTTGAATACCTCCAGGTATGTCATTGTCGTATTTATCGTAATAAATCACGTGACCCGTGGTACTCATCTCGCGGATTGCTCCAAAGGTCAACATGTGTAAAAGTCATAGGTGCAGGCAGGGAGAAAGTATGTCGCGGCTGTTTTGCCGTTCGATCGGTTCTGTGCCGTTTCGAATACACGGCCGAGATGGTATTATTGTGCGACCGAAGCGGATACATTTCTCTCACGACCGTGAGCAGAAGCCATATTTGCACTTACTGTTATAGATATAAACAAAGAAATTTACGATCGGGAAAACGGACGTTGTTATCAAGGAATACCCGGGAGGAATTTTTAATAATACCACACACATTCTCTACTGTAACACAGAAAACAAAGATAAATCTATAGGCACTAATATATAAATTAGTTTTCATGTTCATTTTGGCTGTTAAGTATGTGGGGGCATTTATAGGATCGGTCAAAAATTCAGGATTGGCTGAATGAATTTAAGTACAAGGTGTCTCAAAAGAAATTTCATATTTAGTGGATCGATTAAAAAAAAAGTAAGCCGTATATAGAAAAAATGTTTATTAATTATTAAAACACACTTTTTGGGGATTTATTTCTTAAAAATAATATCGTATAAATGTAGCCCCTCGCGTTCTCGGCACTCATTTAATCGAACAGTAAAATTACTTATGACGTCTCGGCAGGTGGACTCAGGGATGGCTGCCATTTCGTGACGGATATTTTCTTTCAAATGCGCCAGTGAAGTCGGTTTATTGGCGTAAACTTTAGATTTAAGATAACCCCATAGGAAAAAGTCCATAGGGGTTAAATCTGGACTGCGTGGAGGCCAATTTATGTCACCTCTCCGGGAGATCAATTTGCCTGAGAAATTGTTTTTATTTACGAAATTAAGCCTCTGACTGGCATCTTGGGGCTTTAATTCTTGCACAAATTGAATTTTGTAGGGGTGCAGCTTTAGGTCTTTGTGCATAATGCGATGTAATGATGATCTATGCACATTTAAAGCACTTGCGCGCTTCCGAATTGAAAGGTTCGGGTCGTCACGAACAGACTGATTAACATTCTCCACGTTTTCTACCGTTCTTGATGACCTAGGTCGCCCGGATTTTGATTTATCCAGCGTTGTACCAGTCTCTTCAAACTTTTTAACCCAATGTCGAATGAGAGGAATGCTTGGCGCATCATTTAAGTGGCGAAAACCTCGAATACTGCAGAATTTTCTACGCGCTACAGTCGCCGAATCACCGTTTTTGTAAAACTCTCGCACGCATAACGCGCGGTTTGCTCCCGAGAAACGCTCCATAGCGACTCAATTCCCAAGAGCCAGGCTACCGATTGACATAACCCCCGCGCCCTTCGGATACGTTGCGTTCACGCAGTAAGCTAAATAAATATAAAATTTCTTTTGAGACACCTTGTATATTCATTGTACTTCAGGGTACTTCAGGGTACTTACTTTGAAAGGCCCTACCACAAAGTGGGTTCCAAGACTTGCGAGCGGAATCATGTCTGAAACCCTAAACGTCCACCAGTCGGTTGCTTGAATTCTTTATGACAGGAATAAAGGTGTTTGAATCGTTAATTACCCGCTACGCGCTAATTATCCGCTACCTGTTAGTAATCTAATACCCGTTAATTACCCGCTACCCGCTAAATACCCGATTGGGTATGTATGATATTTGAATACCAGTAGTGGGTATTCAGATTCGGAACCGGGTACAACCTTAACGGGTCGGGTAGCGGGTACCCGGGTACCCGTTGTTATTCCTAGTTGCTAGTCGGAAAAGGACATACGTTTATATTGGTACCTGATGTATTTTAATTTATATTCATTATTCCCAGTATAAGAAAACGTAATCAGCTATTTATTACTAATAAAAATCCAATCTATAAATTTCTTGTTTGCTCACATAAAATTATGACGCAAAGAAAACAATAATTATACTCAAAACAATACCGGAACGTTATATCAAAAGGAATTAATCGTCAATACGAATTCATCAAATAATTACACTATCGACTGATAAAAATTCAAAATACTGTCGATAAGAATCTTATTACAATGTTTTCCAAACTTCATAAATTTGCTAAATTAGTTTTATGGATAAATTAATTGCAGAATTATCGCTAGATTATGCTTTGTAATAATCTGAACTATTTCTTTAATATAATCTCCGTTTCTACAACCAAGGCAATTCTTACGAAGAAAAAAATTAGAAATATGTTGATAAGGCATAATATACATTACAAACATCTGCAATGCCATACTTAAGTTTGATAAGTATCCAAACATCTGGAAAACGGTAAAAATCATAGTTATCCCAAAACCAGGTAAAGACAAAAGTCTACCTGGTAGCTACCGTCCAATCAGTTTGTTATCAGCACTGTCAAAAATCATGGAAAGGATAATACTAATTAGACCAAACAAGCGCATCAAGAACAACAATATTATGATCAACCAGCAATTTGGTTTCCCTTCGCATCATTCTACAACTCAACAGCTACTCAGGGTGACAGAGCTCATAACTACCGGCTTCAACGAATTTAAATCAACTGGTGCAATATTTCTGGACGTCGAAAAAGCATTTGACTCAATCTGGTATAACGGATTATTGTATAAATTAAGACACTACAAGAGTTGAAATTTGGCATGCTTATACAACTCTTTGACCCGCACATAGGAAAAATACTAAAACATTAAAAAACATACCCCCCTAAAAATATAAACAAATATGTGCTCATCGAAAAAAAAAATATTTTTTTATAATTCTGAGTAGGGTATCAAATGAAAGCCCTTGTTACGTGGATTAAAGATCAAATTTTTATTTATGCAAAATAAATTATTTTGAAGCGATTTTTGCCAAAATTATGCAAAAAAATTTTTGTCCCACACCCTGTAGCGCAGATGGTTTAAACTAAAAATCTGAAAAAATTCTAAGTAATGTACATTGGTGTGAACCGGAATAGTACAACAGGAATTTTTGATCAGATTACGTTTTTGGAAAAAAACGCATTTTTTGTGATTTTTTGCTAATAATGTACACAAGTTATGTAACACGCTACACTGGAACGTGTATGCTGGTGTAGTGGTTTTGATGCTGGCTTTTCACCCAAATAACTCGATCCGAAAGGGATCGAACCCTGCGAGAAGAGACAATATTATTTTTTGTTTTTTTTTTTTAATTTTTATATTGTTTAAATTATTTTTTCAAAATTCTAGTTATATTTTGGCAAATGTTGCATTTAATTTTTAAAAGCGTAAATTTAATAACCAGTGGAAATTGTTTAAATTATAATTTAATTCTGTTTCAATGTACACGAAATCAGACGGGCTGAACTTATAACAACCAATGGAAGCCACAGGCGCAATTTTTAAAATTCTTAATGAACCTTGATAGATAAAAAAAAAAAATACTGCACATATTTAGAAACCTAAATAATGGTATTAGACGTTCGAATTAAAATTAACAAAAAAAATATTTTAATATAAAATTTGTTTTCGCATCCAAAATAATCATCATTCACTTACTAAATACCTGCAAAACCCTGAAATATGTGAAATTTTCATACTTCACATAAATTTTTTTCAATATTAGAAATGTATTTCTCACTATTAACAATGTGATATTTGATTTGTAAGTATTTCACTGCTATAAATGATATATTCCACTTTGATACTTTAAAAACAAAAAACTAAAATAATTCAATCAGTAATCATGACTTATAATAGTAGGTGGAGTCTATTGAATGCTACACACTACACCATACACACATGTACTCGGTTCTCAGCTGTTATTTTTTAATTATTTTTTATTTCAAAAAAGACATACACTACCTTAGCCATAAATACAAAACAATCTTTAGCATTATTAGCCATAGCCTAGAAGCAGGTTTGATTGGAGAAAAGATGGATACGTTTTTCTCATGTGGTGGTAATTAAAAAAATGTTTTAATTATTTCACCATTTACGATGATCCTTTCGATATGTCTTAGACATTTATATAGAATAATTTGAACATTATTTTTAAGAGTTTCCTTTCTAGTTGTTAATAAAAAATGTAGAGGCAGTGTTCCCATCGCTCATTGAATATATATATAAGTGAGTCACTTGCTGGCATGTTCTTAACTTAATACACAATATGTATGCCGTGTATTGTACCACTGAAATACACCCAGGAGTCTCACAGTAAAATAACAAATAAAATAAAAGGAAAAAAAAATGTTTTTAACAGATCCTGTTCTACAGAAAATAAACGTAATGCCTTATGACACACTGGCTTATTTTCATTTAAGAAATAAGTGAACACAGGATTGGACTAAGGGAATAGAAAAAAACAGACCAACTAGCCGGTGTAAATTATTTCCAAAATGAAATGACTCTTGTTAAGAAGCTTAACAATGCAGTAATGGGTTTATGGCAGTAATCCCAAAACTTACTGCAGTAAAAACAATATAAGAGGTATTAAGGGAATTATAAATTTAAATCGAATATATGTAAAACTAGTTCAATAGAAGTTTCTTAAAAATCATTAAGGATATTTTCCAAATTTATAATCCTATTGTTTCTAAATTTTAGGGGTTGTTATACTTGTTTGTTTGTTAATTTTCAACGTTCATAGCGTGCATACATTAACAATATGGCCTTTTGGCGACCATTTGATTTTGAAGAAATTCCTAATTTCTGTAGTGAAAATAGGGAATCTGTGCAAGGTGATTTGGAGTGCGAAAATGTGGACGTTAACGTGGAATGCGAAAATGTGGACGTGGCTACTAAAGAAAAATGTCATTTGTCAGAAGATTGCAAAGTTCTGATACGTTTATAAAAATTTAGTTTCGGAAGGTAATGACAAGCCTATACTTAGAACTGTGGAATTAACTAGTGTTTCATACAGAACAATTTAACGTTATTGTTCGTGGCAAAAATCAGCAGCGAAAACGACCCGTTTTACAAGTTTTCAAGAAAATATTTTTATGTCTAAAACAATTATAAATAAAATATACGACTTTTATTCGAAAAATATAGTGCCGACTGTGCATCTTTTAATAAAAAAGTTGGAAGAAGACGGAATAGAATTTCCATACAAAGTTAGCCATATGTATAATTATTTGAAGTTGCTAGGATTTATTTTTGTTGCAAAAAAGAATGATTTTTGTTTGTGCAAGTATTTAATATAGACTATAAAGACTTTAAAACAAAACGATTTTTGAACATGCCTATATTTATGAAGTTGGAACCCTCACTAAAACCTTTTTAGGATTATTTTACCCCCCTGTACTAAATTTGGTGGAAATTGGTGTGTCTGTTTGGCTTTGTATAAAGAACAGACAAACATACAAACAAACAGAAATTTATTTTTACTTATTAGATATTTGCATTGTATCATCTTCCATCTGTGTCCCGTTTATTATCCACAATAATCGTCTGTCCCACCCAAATATACTTTTTTAATGAATATCTTCTAACATACCGATATTATCATAACTGTAAAATTTATAGTAATTCTTTTAATGATTCCATGTGAAAATAACGGTCTTTTATAATGATATGCGTTTTTTTCTAACGTCTGGTCGGTTAATATTGTTATGTAGGAGTTTTTCTCAAGTTATTATATTGTCATAAACAAAAATTTATAATAGAATCTAGTTTAAAGGGGTCGTCTATGATGCTGCAAAACATTCCACGTTGTTAGAAGTATACAATAACTTTTACAATAATTTTAATTTGCTGAACAAGCTTGATTAATGTTTTGTGAAATAAAACAAAGCACAACTCAAAAACGGTTAAAGATAGCGACCCACGGTTAGAATTTTTGGATTCTCCGTAGTTTATTTAGTCTAGAAAATATTTGAGGCTTTAATCATTTTACACGTTTTGAGATTATGACAATTATGACATAATTTACATTATTTGTGAAAATTGTGAAATAAAAAAAAAGCATAACTCAAAAACGGTTAAAGATATCGACCTGCGGTTAAAATTTTTGAATTCTCCGTAGTTTATTTAGTCTAGAAAAAAACTGGGGCTTTAATCATTTAATGAATTTTGAGATTATGACAATTTTTTTAATGGCATAATTTACATTATTTGTGATAACTGTGAATTTTCAAAAAATCATAACTCAAAAATGGTTAGAGAAAACAATCTGAGGTTAGAATTTTTGGATTCCTCGTAGCTTATTTAGTCTATAAAAAATTTGAGGCCTTATTCGTTTTGCGTATTTTAAAATTATGACAGATTTTAATATGGCGTGATTTATAGAAATTTTCATCTTCGCAAGGACGTAGCTCAAAAACTGAATGCGATAAAGACCTGCGGTTCAAATTTTTGAAATCTTGAGGTCTCAATTGACTTGTAACCATATTTTGAAACAAATAAATTTTTTGAAAGTTTTTCAATTTTTTTTATTTTTTTTGAAAATTTTGATAAATCCTAACTAAAAAATGGTTAGAAATAGAAATCTGCGGTTTGAATTTTTAAAATTCTCCTACATTGTTTAGTCTGTAAAAAAAATTAGGCTTTAATAAACCAATTATTAAGTTTTGTATGGGCAGTAATCCAAAACCATTGAAAATGGGCAAAAATCGAAAAAATCGTAAGGGGTACCCCTTAAGAAAATCGTGATTTTTAAGCAAAAAATTTTTGTTTCCGATTTTATTGTAAATTGGTACAAATATGTATTTTGGGTCATAGATTAAGAAAATTTGGTCCATTTTGAAGTTTGAGCAAAAGTTTTGGAATTATAGGCAAAAAACTGACCCAAATTGACCCTAACTCAAAAACTAGGAAAGCAGGAATTTTTTTAATATTTTTTTCTTAATCCTCACCGCAAAATTAGCATAAAACAATATTTTGGATAAAATCGGAGTCAAAAAATTTTTGATCAAAATTTCTATTTCTATTTTTTTAATTTTTTTTTTGAATAATTTGTATACTTGTACATTTTTAGCCTTAAATCACAAATATATGGTCAGTTTTGAGTTACGGCCTAAAATTTTGACATTTGTGGCAAAAAAAAACTAAAAAAAAAGACAGTCCACAAAAAGGCTCAGAGCCGATGAAATGTTAGCCTGCCTCCTTTTTTTAACTATCTTTATAAACAAATACTGAATTCTATCTACTATAATCGTGTGCCATTATTTCCTCTTTACTTTTTTTTCTAGTATCGTTCAAACGCTACAACTGTTAATGGTAGCGTATTACACATGTAACATGTTCCGTCAAAGAGATTATGTTTTGAAAAAACCTGAACAAGTCCTGTATTATTGTTCACGATATAATTTGTTTCCATTTACATTGCTTTTAGGGTTTTTGTTTTTTCTTTTTTTTTTGTGACAACGTTTTTTCACAGAGAAATTGATCATTAGCTTTTTCGACTCGAATATAATCTGTCAGATAATACTCGATTGTTTTTAGGATTGGATTAAAAAATGTTTTAATGTAGAAATTTTAATCTGGTAAAGGCTATTTTGAAAGATCGATGTTGAAACTTTTTACTATTTTAAATTAAAATAGAAATAAAAATGTTATGATAGAAAATAATATTTACCTTGTTTAATTAAAAAGGAAATGGTGGTAATTTTTCGATATTGAGTTTTAAGTAGTGCGATTTAGGTAACGAAGAGTACTCATGGACAGGCTGATACTCTTCCTGAGTGTATCGAACTTACTGTTTTAAGTTTGAAATTTTGCACCTTATTTTATTGTGTTTTATTAGTTTATGTCTCTATTTCGTTTTTTTTGTTGCGTGTTTTGTTATTGTAAAGTTATGTGCCGTCCACTGTTCCCGTTACTGTTGTAATGTACTCTGTATGCAACTTAAAACCAATTTATACAATTTGTGTTCGACACATATGTACGTACAACTGTTAACATAAATTAAATGAAAAAATTAACACCTAACGGATATGACATAATGCGAAGGTAATATTATATATGCTGCTATTATTTGCCTAACTGTTGGCTTTATTTGTAAAAGTGAAATCTTGCAAATACAAATTTACATAAATTGACTACTTTTACAAATGCTCTTGCATTCATCCCATGCAATACTCTTTGCAATATTTAAATTAAGTGTACTTCGCTCTTAATATATTGCTTGGCAGGACGAATAAAAAAATCAGCTGTGGCCACCACAGGACCGACCGCCATCACAAAGTATTTGTTTAATTTATGCTGCTTTATCAAAAAATGTCTCAAATAAAAGTTGTTAGTTATTGCTTTTATATAGGGTGACCATTTTCTTAAGAAGGCATTGCGGGACGGAGTAAAAAAAGGTCGTCACTTCCCAAATATAAGTGAAGAGTAAAAAACAAGGTCGTTACCTCCCAAATCCAAGTGAAGAGCAAAAAAGAAAGGTCCTCACCTCCCAAATCCAAGTGAAGAGCAAAAAAAGGTCCCCACCTCCCAAATCTATGTGAAGAGCAAAACAAAAGGTCCTCATTTCCTCAAATATAATTAATGGTTGGTTTATATACGGAACAAGAATAAGGAATAGGAAATAAGAATAGTACACAAGAATAAAAAATATTAAACCGTTTATATAGGACATAACATTTCGTCGCTGCGCCTGCGTACTTGCGTTGGCCTGTGTTTAACATTTGTCACTTGAAAGGTTCTGATTCATAAAACCTTTTAAAAAAATTCGTTTATTACCGTTAAAAACATTTTATTGTTGTTTACAACCCTCTGATCACAACTGAAAAACATCTGTTGACCAAACTATCGTGTCTTATTCTTGAAATAAGAATAAAAATGTTGAATGTTAAGCCTGGTTTATAATAAGCCCATAGCATAACTGCATATGCATTAAACAATAGATTTGACCCTTCAAAACATCTGTTTGTAATAAACAGAACAAAGAGACTAGTGTAATTTTTATGCTTATGTTCCATAACATATCTATTATAAACCAGGCTTTACCAACTATTCTTATGTTTAAGTTAAATTTCATTCCTACATAAACCGATATACGGCGCAGCCATGTTTTAACATCTTGTGCACTATTCTTATTTCCTATTCCTTATTCTTGTTCCGTATATAAACCAAGCATTACAATGCGGGACTTTTGCGGGACGCATCTTAATGTGGGACAGTCCCGCAAAAAGCGGGACGAATGGTCACCCTACTTTTATAGCAACTTTTGTTAAATATTTTTTTTCGAAATATTTCTCTGTTGTGAAATATTCGCAAAAATCCGACACGACTAAACTCCTATTTCTAGTTAACCGATTTTTACCAAAAGTTGATCAACTCGTGCCATTGATGTTAAAAGCTTAAATATGAAGTTTCATAAAAATCCTTTTAGCCGAGTTTGCTCTGCACGTGTACACGGACCGACAGACAGACCGTCAGACAGACAGACCGTCAGACAGACAGACAGAACGACAGACAGACAATTCAATTAATGAAGTGAGCAGAGCTGTGAATGCAGTTTTACTAGCCATAGATTCTGTGTAAATTTTAATTAAAAAACTCTTAGTTTTAGTGCCTAGAGTTATTTTAACCTTTTCGTGTTTTATCTATGTACATTATTTTGAAAATTTATTTTTGCTTTCAGAATCCACATTCTTGATGTGATGAACACTACATAAGATTTCGATCCCACGAAAAACACGTAAGTAAAAATTTTTGCTTTTATTTTAAACTGGTTTTTTGGAAAAATATTTATTTTAATTCGTCACTTGTGGTTTTAGCAAATAACATCCAGCGGCGTAACTTGAATTTCGCTGTTACTCTCTCTTTCCCTTTCTCCTTCTGTGTTTTGTTTCGTTCTTTACCTTTTCATTTTGTGATTCCTGCTCTAGACCAGTGATTTCCAATCGATAAGTTGCGACACCTTGGTGTGTCAATGCGATATTCATGGTTTATATACATTTATATATATTTTATACAGCCTGTATATAGTACATCTCTGCTTCTATATATGTGTCTATTCATCTTTTAGTGTATCTTCCCGTTTTGCCATCTGTCTATTATGTTTGCTTATCTGTCAAATCTTATAAAATGCTTGGATTTATATCTAGAAACGGAAAGGACTTTAAATCCTATAAAACACTCCTATCTCTTTATTTTTCTCTAGTAAGAAGTCAATTGGAATTTTGTACCGTATGTTGGTCTCCTCAATATCTTGTATATATTAAACGAATTGAGAATATACAAAAAAGATTTTTAAAAATATTAAATTTTAGACTTCAAAATGTGAAACTCAATCTGTTATCTTTAGAAAACAGAAGAATTCTGCACGATTTAAGTTTTTGTTTTTAAATTTTCAACAGTATTATTGATTGTCCTGATCTTCTAAATAAATCTAAATTCAAAATCCCAATTTACAATACTAGAATTAGTGAACATTTATCTTTGCCTTTTAGTAAAACTAATTCTGCCTACAATTCACCAATTAATCGCATTTCTTTACATGTAAATAGTTTAACTGAATATGATAACTTTCCTAATATTTTCTCCACCAGTTTTATTACCTTTAAGAAAAATATCATTAATGTACTATAAAATTTTAACTAAAATTTAAATAATATTCTGTATTATCTATGTTATAATCACTATACTGATAATTTAATTTTGTTTTTTCTTTTCTTTTGATACTGTGTAAATAACTTGGTACGTAAATTACTTTAGTGCCACACTTTTATTGGGCTTGTGCCTGTTGTGTGGCCAAAATTAAATAAATAAATAAATAAATCTATGTGTCTTTAAACCAACTACGGCGGCTTCGTAAAATGTTTATTATCTTTTACCTAATTCTGCTGTCCTAGATTTTTACTAACTGAACCTAACCTAATTACCTAAATTGATCGTCCTTACTGTTCGTCTTTGTAATTTTGGGCGAGATTTGTTGTAATCGGCGCGATGGCATTTTGTTAGATAATGTAAAGGCATACAATGTAAACGTTCTCTACGATGTAGACTGAGATAGCCAATGTGTTTATATGTCTGTCTCATTAAAACAACTCACTAACTAAAAAGTTTGGAAAACTGTCTACAATCGAGAACGTATAACGCATTAAATTTAGAGCACTGAACGATTGCTTGCATCACCATGTGACAAATTTGTTAGTGACTATAAACAGTGCACAAGTCATAGCCTATAGTCTTCTAATTTTAGAGCTGCGAACACAGCTTTAGTTTTTCGGGACCTTAATCTTAAATTTATTTTAAATATTATGCATTGTTATTTTCGATTCATGAAGATAATAAAGTTACACACTTCCCTATGCCCTTTACGATATGTTCCTGAATATTTCAGGAGTTAATTTTCAGTAGCCTTTCAGGAGTGCTTTATTAATGGCGTCATTTAATATTTAACAACCGAGCAATTATTTAAAGACATGGGTGCGTTGACACACAATTTAAAAAAAAAAAAGCGTAATGTTTATAAGGAAATAAATTTAAGATCGTTGCGCCGCGGTGGCCAATTTTCAAACGTAGGTAGAGGGTTGTTACATAGCTGTGAAAGTAAAATTATAGGAATAAATATATTTTACAATATTTTGTGAAACTGTTTTACTATTTTATCAACAAGTATATATACACAAATGTTTATAAAGCCATTTTTTTGTATGACACGGCGCTATGATCTTAAATATATTTCCCTATATAAATTTAAAAATATCGTGAATTAACAGGTATGCAAAATGAAATACCGAACACTGAATTGCGGAAATCCAGAAGTATTCGAAATTATAAACCTATTCAAGTATTTTTTACCACTAGTGGAACTACCGTTCAAACTAGACAAAAATATTACGCGGGATGTTACATTACGCTCATCATTTCTCAGACCTCATCCTCATTATTACAGGTATCTTTTTGCAGATTTTATGGAAATTTAAACTTTTTGTGTGTACAAAAACTATAGTAACATTTATTTAAAAAAACTCTATTTTTACCACAGACAATACTGTTGAAATTTTCGCTGTAAATCATATTTCGTAAATATAAGCAAAAAAAGGTTCTCGCTTTTAAAATTATCGTAAATATTACTCGTTTCACCAAAGTGTAGCCAACCTGACAGGAACACATTCAGTTCATCAGTAGTACCAACCGCACGGGTAACAAATGATTAATGGAATCCCAAATAAAAAAAATACAGTGAAAAGAAAAAAGCAGAAACACCAATTAAAGTTGAAGTTTAGAACACACGAAGTTTTTTTTTTTTTCGTGTCTTTAAAGTATTGTACAGGATGTGGTGAGCCAGGGACGTCTTGGGGGGGGAGCGGTACTTTATTATAAAATGTGAGATACAATGTTTTATGAACAATTTGTGAAAAGTTCATTCTCAGTTTGGTTAAAATGTTGAAATTTTCATTTAAAAAAAAAGTAAAAAGTTCACAATTTTTAACAAAATCACTGTTTAAATTTTCATTTATTCAGATAGTGTTATTTTTATAAAATATAACTTTTTCAGTGTTAAAATTAACATTACTTTAACACTATTTATTTCCTAACTCTTTAACCAGTATGAAAGTGTAAACTTACAAATTTAAATAAAAAAGAAGTGCAAATAATTAACGTGAAAAGCGAGGGACTTCATGGTACACTAAAAGTTCATTTATTATGTTAAAGTCCATTTAACGCTACTTTTTTTTTAGAGTGTATGTAATTTTTTTAACTAGTTCGCGAACGCCGCCTGTTATTTTTTGTCTGATATTTGACTTAAAGTACACACCTTCTTCTCTTTTTCAGTGAATAGGACTAAAAAGTGAAAAAAGAGGCAGGCTAACATTTCATCGGCTCTGAGTCTTTTTTTTACTTTTTTTGCCACAAATGTCAAAATTTGATACCTTAATTCAAAAGCCACCGTATATTTGTGATTTAAGACTAAAAATGTATAAGTATACTGATTTTCCAACAAAATTTGAAGAAGAAAAAAAATCCTCTAAAATTTTGAAATTTGGTCAAAAAAATGTTTACTCCGATTTTAGCCTTAGGAAATAGTTTTCAGCTAATTTTGGAGTGAGGATTATGAAAAAAATACTTTAAAAATTCAGTCTTGCCTAATTAGCCTTTGCCTTTGAGTTAAAGCCGATTTAGGTCAGTTTTCTGCCTATAATTCCTAAATTTTTGCCCAAACCTCGAAATGGACCAAATTTTCTTGATCTATGACCAAAAATACATATGTGTACCAATTTTCAATAAAGTTGGAGATATTTTTTTTTTGCCTAAAAATCACGATTTTTTTAAGGTCTACCCCTTACGATTTTTTCGATTATTTGCCATTTTCAAGGGTTTTGGTTTACTGCCCATACAAAACTTAATAATTGGTTTGTTAAAGCCCCAATTTTTTTTTAGACTAAACAATATAGGAAATTTTTAAATCTTCAAACCGCAGATTTATATCCCTAACCATTTTTTAGTTAGAATTTATCAAAGTTTTCAAAAATTTTAAAAAAACTGGAAAATTTTCAAAAAATTATTTTGTTTCAAAATATGGTTACAAGTCAATTAGGGCCTCAAGATTGCAAAATATTCAACTGCAGGTCTTTATCGCATTTAGTTTTTGAGATACGTCAATTCTAAGATGAAAATTTTTATAAATCACGCCATATTAAAATATATGTAGTAACACGTTATTATCTTTTTCAATAATAATTTGTTAGAACGTACTTTGTAGTGACGGTCGTTTCAGTGGTGACCACAGTTTTTTTTGTGTGTTTTAGTTTCTGACCTAACAATTTTACTAAAAAATCCGTTCTTGTCAAAATAACAAAATTAATCACCAAAAATTCCACAAACTTATCTAAAACTTCTTCTACATCATTAATCTAACTTACATATATTTAACCCTTTCACACCCGTATCCTTTTTTTACTGTCATCTTTATTTTTTTGCACTCAAAAGGGGGTAATTTTTCTAGACACGTTGGCATTTCTGCCTGTTGACATACTAATTAATAATACTGTCCCTGGGAGTAAAACTTCTTGATACGGGCCTGCAATAAATAATGGACTTTTGCGACAAACATGAATCTAAGTCACAGATGGGATCCAATGACCAGCGGCCACAAAAAACGCAGGATGGTATTAAGAAAAAATTATTGGGTGTCAGATATAATTGATTTCTTTTTAATTCGCTCCAGGCGATTTTTTCGATAGAGAAATCATAAACAGACTAATAAAAAAAGAAGATATCAAGACTACATAAATTTAAAGAATATTTAAATTGGATATTATTTGTATAATGTAGGCTATTCCAAACGTTTAGGCGGAACTTGATTTTGAAATCTAGTAATTTTAATCTATTAATTCGGACTTTTGTTAATTTTGTTTAAGCTTTGTAAATCATATATTGCAAACTCTAGATTAAATTGATTGTCATTATAAAATGTCATTTGTCTCATTTATTTACTTTTTTTTGTTTTCAAAATAGTAAAAATGTACTGACTATTCCAAACGTTTAGGCAGAACTAAATGGGAATGTCGTTCTTTTTTTAAAATTTCAAAAAAAAAAAAGAAATTTTGTTTCAAATTTTGGTTATAAGTCAATTAGGACCTCCAGATTTCAAATATTGCAACCGCAGGTCTTTATCGCATTTCGTTTTTGAGATACGTCCATGCAAAGATGAAAATTTGTATAAATCACGCCATATTAAAATTTGCCATGATTTTAAAATACGCAAAACGAATAAGGCCTCAATTTTTTCTGGACTAAATAAACTACGAAGATCTAAAAATTGTAACCGGAACGAAGTTTTAAAATTTTTCGCGACCCACCTTATGAAAAAAAAAAAAACATTTATTTACAAAACAAATTTTATTTTAAAGCAGTAGCTTTATAGTAATAAAGAGTAATAAATAGTAATAAAGAGTATGGTATAGTAATAAAGAATATAGTATAGTAATAAAGAGCACAAATACACACTATTCTAGTGATTAACTGACGTAAAAAAATAATATGTACAAAAAAAATCTTTTTTGTGTTTTTAGAATTTTTTTCGCGACCCACACTTTGGGAAACGCTGCGATAGCCTATGTGTTTATATGTCTGTCTCAATAAAACATCTCACTATAGTGCGTTCAAAAGTGAGTATGCAGTACAGGACATATGGAGTAGTTCTTTTTCATACTCTCTAACGGGTTTACACAATGACGCTATCCTTTTCTTGCTTGTCGACGTTGCCAGTTCTAAAACGCGCTGATCTGTGAAGACGTAGTATTTTACAAATGGTCATTTGTTTTTGTTTGAGTGTTATTTTGAGTTTTATAAGAGTTGATTTTTGTAAATCATACGAGTTTCTCATATTATTATAATTGACCAAGACACTTTTTAACACTTGGCAACACCTACAAAACCCTGAAATGTGTGAAAATTCACACTTCAATTTTTGATATGGTCGCCTAAAAACATTTTTTCCCGTAGTCACATCACTGTTCATAGGTTACCTGTAATCTCTTAAATCGCAAACGCAACATGAAACATTATAAAATATTAAAATTTCTAACGCACTGAAGCATTTTATAAAAATTACATATTCCATAAACGCTAAGACTTATCCCGAGATCTCTAACACATTTAAGCGTGCAATTATATTATTTGCAAAAGGGAAAAATAAGAAATAATTGCAAATTTCCGTGACTAACGTCTCGCTGGAAACATTATAATAATATTTTGTAATTTTCTCGAGGTAATGATGCACAGGCTATGACAGATTATTGTTATTTGTGGAAAGAAGTAAAAACCGCAAAATAGGCATTGTTTCATTGTCCGGAAAAAACACGGCTTACAAAAATTTGTTACACTATCAACAACAATTATATTATCCTCTATACGAATATAAATTTTATGGTATAAGGATTATTAAGGATTAATTTATTTTTGGGACAATACCTACACTCCGTATTGTTAAATTTCGGACAATATAATTAATACAGCTATTTATGCGCCAAGTGTGTTACTAAGATGTTTACGCCCGGAAAGCGACGTAATACCGACCGAAGGATGAAAGTCGCTCGATGGGCGTAATCATCCAGTAACTCCAATGGTGCATACAAAATTTTATTATTCACTTCACATAAAAGAAAAAATAAAAATCAACAAATAATTATACCTATCTGGTAGCCTATGACAATAAACAATTTACATAAGGTGTAACAGCAAAACTGACAACCTGATTAGCTTTATTATTATAGTTACAAAAAAATACTATAGAACAAAGTTGTAGGAGACCAAGGGGGACATCTTAAAGAAAAAAATAATTTTTTAAACCAGTAGTTTTCAAGTTAATGGTTGGTTTATATACGGAACAAGAATAAGGAATAGGAAATAAGAATAGTAAACAAGATGTTAAAACATGGCTGTGCCGTATATCGGTTTATGTAGGAATGAAATTTAACTTAAACATAAGAATAGTTGGTAACATTCAACATTTTATTCTTATTTCAAGAATAAGACACGATAAGCCTGCGCACAACAATCAAAATGTCTGCCGTAATAAAGTTTGTTCAACAGATGTTTTTCAGTTGTGATCAGAGGGTTGTAAACAATAATAAAATGTTTTTATTATTTTGATTTATTCTTCTTGTAAGTTTTAAGAACCTGTCAAGTGACAAACGTTAAACACAGGCCAACGCAAGTACGCAGGCGCAGCGACGAAATGTTATGTCCGATATAAACGGTTTAATATTTTTTATTCTTGTGTACTATTCTTATTTCCTATTCCTTATTCTTGTTCCGTATATAAACCAACCATAAGCCGCATTCAGAGCTCTTAAATCAAAAGCTTATGCACTGTAGCTTATGGACTGTTCACTGTCACCACAAAGTTTGTCATATGGTAAGACATGAAACCGTTCAGACCTCAAAATTTATTACGCTGTTTGTAGTGGATTGTGCATAATTTTCTAAACTTATAGCTATAGTCCGTTCAAAGGTGAGAATGCAGTATTGCTCTTATGGCAAATGAGAGTGGTGTTGCCAAGTGTTGTAAAAGTGTCAAATTTGTCAATTATAATAATATGAGAAACTCGTATGATTTACAAAAATCAACTCTTATAAAACTCAAGATAACAGTGAATGATGATTATTATGTCTATAATTTTGATGATAAATTTTGTCTATAAAATCAAGTTTTTCGTCTATCGAAATTGATCAACATGCTTTTCTCATCTTTTCCGCTAAACATGCAATATCGTCTTCAGTTTTTTTGGTTTTTTTATTACAAAATTCCATAAAGTATTTACCTGTTTTTTTTGCCATGTTTCCAAAATGTACGCAAAGTAATTTTATATCCAACTAGCACTAAAATTAAATTAATCAATTCATTTCTAACAAATACTTCAGTTACTAAATTTATTTCAGTTTTATGCTAGTTACATTTTTAACACTGCAATTATTAATAATAAAATAAAAAATTAAATTTACTCTTTTAAATATTTCACAGTTCACAAAACTGAAAAAAGCACAGAAATATCTGACCCATAAAAAGAACATCAACACTAAAATCAGGGAAAAGTTTTCACCATCACTCGATATAACGAACAAATAGAACAATTGTAACTATTGTAACAAAGAATCGATAAAAAAGTAAATTTGTGTATGTAGTAAACAGAACTTTGGACCACTCATTATGTTTTTATGATAGTCGACAGATATATTTTTCGGGGATTCCTCTTTGAAATGAAATGATATGACCGCATAGTGTGCCATACCTTTACCGCTATCCACACTATCCATATATGGCACATTCCAATTTTTATTTTTTATTTTACTTTTAAAACTGAATCAGAACGTTAGTTCATATATGCCACATACACAGCAATGGATCCTGCAGTATCTCAAGTAATGGGCTGCAATAGATTTGAGAATATCAAGCGGAATTTGCACTTCAACGATAACTCTGAATTTATTGAGAAAGGACAACTAGAAGATGCGACGTTTTCTTTCAAAAATTCGAGGGCGACTGCTTTTAATCCCTAATGAAGAACACCTAGCAATTGACGAGCAAATAATACGGAATCATTTTCTTTTGTAACATAATGTAGAATCATAATGTTCCATGTATGGCACAAACCCTCAATTATTATTTTAATTATTATTTTTTTATAAAAATAATAATTAATATTTTAAATATATTTTTTTAATTAATTTTTCTTTCAATAAGACCCAATTCCTAATGCTCATGAATTATTTCAGCCAAAAATAAAAATTCATGCAGTTAATGGCTAATAACACATTTTCATATTTTATTAAATATAACTAACGGGTGTTTTTTTTAGAGGTATAGAACTTTAAATTGCAATAAAACAACGATGGATTATTCAATTGACATGAATTTTTTTTTATTCGAAAGATAATCTTGTGGCATTACATTTTAAATATGATTTCTGGCATATGACCGCCACGGCTGGCTCGGATGTAGTCCAATCTGGACGTCCAATTTTCGATGACTTTTTCCAACATTTGTGGCCGTATATCGGCAATAACACGGCGAATGTTGTCTTCCAAATGGTCAAGCGTTTGTGGCTTATCCGCATAGACCAATGACTTTACATAGCCCCACAGAAAGTAGTCCAGCGGTGTTAAATCACAAGATCTTGGAGGCCAATTCACAGGTCCAAAACGTGAAATTAGGCGGTCACCAAACGTGTCTTTCAATAAATCGATTGTGGCACGAGCTGTGTGACATGTTGCGCCGTCTTGTTGGTATGATTTAATGTAATGCCACAAGATTATCTTTCGAATAAAAAAAAATTCATGTCAATCGAATAATCCATTGTTGTTTTATTGCAATTTAAAGTTCTATACCTCTAAAAAAAACACCCGTTATTAATAAATATTAGGTGCTTAACTTTATTATTATTTTTTTTAATGAAATTTCCTTGTAGTTGCTTTATATTTAATTATAGAGAATTCAAGGGGAAGGCTTGGGTGCACCACTGAGTGACGTTATAAGGGTTTTTTGGTGGTCATACCTACAAAACCCTAAAAATACCAACGAATTTTCTGAATAATCCAGTAGTTAACCTATAAACTTAACGTTGCTCCGTGGTAAAACTGTTAGTTACGGAGTACAGGAACGCTGGTTGAAATCTCTGATTGTTTCATTTAGCTATTAGCACTATTAATAATTAGAAATCAGCGCTGGAGCGTTACATAATTTTTTGCAAGCGGTGTTTGTAACAAGCCATTATTGCTGGCATTATTTATTGTGTGAGTATGTATCTAATCTTCGGAATTAATGAACTATTGTTATAAGTGTGCTTAATTAATTTCAGTTTGACTTTATAGTGATGTGGCTGAGAATATAACAACACGTTTTACTCACCTATAAGTATAGGGTATGCGAACAAGCGGTATTAAAGCGTGATCCGGAATTTATATTATCAAATAATGGACTGTTAAAAATATATTATTACTCATAAGCTTTGTTTTAAACTGGAAAACGCGAAAGTAGTGGCCGAGCTCGTTAAATCTCGCTGTTCTGACTGACAAAAACTAAATAGTGATGTAGCTGGTTCAAGTCCCGTTGGTGATATTATTCGGGCGAAAATATCAGGTCGTCAAGGATAAAATTTGTAGTTCACAATATTGTCAACTTTAAGTTCTATTTTTTTTTTTTTTGTTGGAAAGTTACACATCTCAGCTGTTTAAATAAATCATTGTATGCTCTAAAACAGTGTTTCTCAACCAAAAACGCACCACGGACCAGTATAGTATATAATTTTCTAACGCGGGCCACTAATAATAATTGTTGGTTCATTTTTTGCAAGAAAACAAATATATTGAATGTGCTACTGAATAATAATAGTATCAGTTTTTAGTGTTTTGTAGGTATGACCAAAAAAACCCTTTTACCGTCATTTTGTCGTCTGTCTGTCTGTTCGGTAAAAATTGTAGCCAAACGGCTAAACCTAGAGAGTTGAAATTTGGCATGCTTATACAACTCTTTGTCCCGCACATAGGAAAAATACTAAAACATCTAAAAAACATATCCCCCTAAAAATATAAACAATTATATGCTCATCGAAAAAATAAATATTTTTTTACAATTCTGTGTAGGGTATCAAATGAAAGCCATTGGTACGTGGATTAACGATCAAAATTTTATTTTTGCAAAATAAATTATTTTGAAGCGATTTTTACCAAAATTGTGCAAAAAAAATTTTGTCCCACACCCTGTAGCTCAGATGGTTTAAACTAAAAATCTGAAAAAATTCTAAGTGATGTAAATTGGTGTAAACCGGAATAGTACAACAGGAATTTTTGATCAGATTATGTTTTCGGAAAATAACGCATTTTTTGTGTTTTTAACTAAAATATGTAAAATATTTAATCCGCTATTTAACACAGTAAACGAGTGAACGTTCGTAGTCCAGTGGTAACGTTCTCGCTTCGTAAGTTGCAAACTACTGTTCGATTCCCGTCAATTTTTATTTTTTCTGTTTTTTTTTTGCATTTTTATTCTAGTTATATTTTGGCAAATGTTGCATTTAATTTTTAAAAGCGAAAATTTAATAACCAGTGGGAAGTGTTGAAATTATAATTTAATTCCATGTTTGAATGTATACGAAATCAGAGGAGTGGAGTTTATGACTTAAACAACCAATGGAAGCCGTAGGCGCAATTTTCAAAGTATTAATGAACTTTGCTGTATAAAAAAAAAATACTTCAAATATTTAGAAACCCAAATAATGGTATTAGGCATTTGAATTAAAATTAATAAAAAAATATTTTAACATAAAATTTGTTTTGGCATCCCAAATAATCATCATTCACTTACTAAATACCTGCGAAACCCTGAAATTTGTGAAAATTCACACTACACATAAATTTTTCTGCGTTATGTATATAAATATATTGTACTGAACTTTGTATTTGTATATATATACTATAAATAAATATGTTAGCATCTAGCCTTCCACGAAACCCTGTTACGTCACCCTAAAAATGTTATCTAGATGCAATCAGTAATCTGGACCCACTAATGATGACGACTCATTAACGATAATGATGACGGTTCATTACATTAATTGGTTTTATAAAACACACGTAGAATTTGATAGAGAGATCAGATGTTTTCATACGTTGTAAGAGTGAATACCTAGAATAAAATAGTCTGTGAACAACTTGAGTTTTATTTAAACAATAAATCCCTTATTTGTTTACATCAGAAGTGGGATCGAATCAACGTTTCTGCTTGTGAATGGGAATCATGCACGTCTTAATAATATTTTGTTATTTTATTGGGATCTTGCTTTGTTGCATTTTTGCAGTGTTTTGTTAAAATTGTTAATTTGATGATTAAGTGACAAATAGTGATGTGATAAATAATTACCTGTGTGCGTTGTTTCGGATATTATTGAATTTAAGTTTTTGTGCTTGAACAGTTACAAAAGTTAATCATGCAATTTTGTTCATGAAAAACTTATTTAATCAATTTGCGAAGGCGAACGTTCGAAAACGTTTCTGGTTGTGAACGGGAAAAATGGAACAAATGGGTATGAAAATAATGTTTGTCTAAGATAGTAGTTTGAAAGTGAAAAACGCAAGTGATACGTTTCAATTATTGTAAATAATAAGTGATTATGGTGGAAGGAAAACGAAGCGTTGGAAAACGTTCTCGGACGTTTTCAGATGAAACAGTTTTGCAGGCTATAATTGTTCAGCGATTTACAACAGATTGAGGTGCAGTTAAGACGAAATAGCAAATGTTTTGATGAAAATTATCAAAATGGCCAAGCGTTGTTTTATTTAGGGACAGACAACTTACATGCAGGAAAATCTTTAGATGATGAATAAAATGGTTCCAGTTATGAAGTAGAAATACAAAAAAAATAGCATCTAGCCTTCCACGAAACCCTGTTACGTCACCCTAAAAATGTTATCTAGATGCAATCAGTATTCTGGACCCACTAATGATGACGACTCATTAACGATAATGATGACGGTTCATTACACTAATTGGTTTTATAAAACACACGTAGAATTTGATAGAGAGATCAGATGTTCTCTTACGTTCTAAGAGTGAATACTTAGAATAAAATAGTCTGTGAACAACTTGAGTTTTATTTAAACAATAAATCCATTATTTGTTTACAAATATTATTATTATTATTTGTATGAGAATTTATCGTGCCCTTAATGTGTTTATTTCTGTCCCATTTAACTGAACAAAATCGATAAGAAAATAAATAAAATAAAATAAGAAAAGCACTCATACTCTATTAAAGTTCAGGAATAATTCAGGTTATCTAATTTGTAAATCTAGTACTTCTTTCATTAAAAATTACTGTTCTCACAATGGCCTGTGTATGTGTACAGCACGACATGCAAGTAGAAATGGCTGCCTACATAACAGGGGCACGTAATTACCAACTTAATGGACAGAATAATTGCAGGTGCATCGCCACTTTCTGCACGAGTAATTATTGCAATTATGATTTTAACGGGATTCACGAAACAAAAAGTGTGAAAAATGAAGATGAAAGTGTAATAAAAACTCCAAAACGGTAATAAATAGCGAACTGCAAATTTTTTGAATATATATGTCAAATTCTGAAGTCCGAAGAATGGAGTGAGTAAATACAAATTTACGCGGAAAAGTAATACAAGTGACATTTTCATATTTTTTTACAACAGGTGCATTTATATTAGGTCGTCAAAGATAAAATTTGTAGAAAAAAAGGCAAAGTTGGTTGATAACTTACAAATATAAGGAATTATTTTATTCATCAAAGTATGCACCCATATTGTCTATACACTTTTGCCATTTAAACGGCAAAAGTGTATAGACATAAAAGTGTTTTACCATTTAAACGGCAATCGGCCTGATTTCGGTGGTATATAAACCTGGCGGACGAGAATCAATGAATTCCTGGAAGGCCAGTTTTACAGCATTGTCGGAATTAAACTGTTTTCCTATTAAAAAGTTGTCCAAATTGCGGAACAAGTGGTAGTCAGTGGGGGCTAGGTCTGGTGAGTATGGAGGATGATGAAGGAGTTCCAACTCCAATTCCTGTAGTTTTGCCATAGTTATTTGTGCAATGTGTGGTCTAGCGTTATCATGCATTAAGATAGGAGTCGATCTGTTGACCAATCTAGGCTGTTTTTCTTAAAGTTTTTGCATCATTTCGTCCAGTTGGTTGCAGTATATTTCTGCTGTGATCGATGAGCCAGTTTTTTTTTTTTTTTTTTAAGTTACCTGTACGAAATTTGGCGAACCACTTTGATATTGTCTGCTGCGTAGTAACACTAGAGCCAAATACACTATTAATGTTTCGCGCCATCTGTAATGCCGTAGTTCCACGTAAGAACTCATACTTCATAATAGTGCGAATTTCCGGCCGTTCCATTTTCAACAAAATTAATTTTAAAAAAAGATTTTGATATTTTTTAGAGCATACAATGATTTCTTTAAACAGGCGATGTATGTAACTTTCCAATAAAAAAAAAAAAAACAGAACGGTAAAATATTAAGCCAATGTCAAATAATAAGCTGTTAAAGTTGGCAATATTATTAACAACAAATTTCATTCTTGACGACCTCTGATATACATATATGTTTACATATTTAAATTTTAACAATAAAAATCTGTCATTTTGGTTTGTTTTTGTGATTTTTGGTTTTCTAAAAAGTTTCTTCAATAATTTTTTCCAAATGTAGCAATGCAAAATCTGTTTTAGCTTCTTTTAAATTTTGATTAAACGTGAAAAAATGCTGAATTGTTTCAACTCCTGAAAATGAATCCTTTATAGTAGGTGTTTGAAACTCAGTTGTTTCTTCTATTTCCACTTCGACGTTGTTTATTCCACTCCAAATTCGGATCTGACCCAGCTAAAATTTCATCTTCCATCATATCCTCCTCCGTTTCGAGTTCTTTATCAATATTTGAAAAAATTACATTAATGCTTTTCGTTTCGCCATATCTAAGTGGATGACATACCTTCAACTCGTAGTTAAATCACTGATTGAATATGTTTATCTGTCGCGTTTCGCCTTGTCTTTTCGTAACTCGGTAATTCCCCTAGCCAGTTCGGTACTTCCTTAGCGTTTCGGTGTTAGGCAGTAGAAAAGTATAATGTAGAAAGATTTTTTTTATTATTATTTTTAAAATTTTATTTATTTTAAGACACTTCAGCTGCTTGGCTATTAGTGTCTTGTAGAAAGACTTAACACAAATATATTCTCTGCCCCCTCCCCCCTAATTTCTCGCTCCTACTCTCTGCAGCGCGGGGCTTTCGAGGCCTTAGCTATAGCAGTACTGCTGCCTTGATCGGGCTAGTTTTTCATTTTTAAGTTTATTTATTATTATTGTTCATTAACTTGCAATTTGCAATTAATTATTACATGTATGCAGTAACGGTTTATTGGATTTTTTTCAATTGAAATATTAATTTTATACAGTGTATCTAACGAGAGTAATTTTGAATAATTAAGTCAAAAGTTATAAAAGGCTGACCGAGAACAATGAATGGAAACAGGAGAGTAACAAATAATGTTTAAAAATTCAAATTTACTACGCTCGTAAAAAGAATATTAAATTTTTAAGACTTATAAGCAATTTGTATTTCAATTTCTTTATCAATCGCTGATTTTTTTTTTTTTTTTTGTAATCATACCAATCTCGAAAACAAATTAATAGAACCCGAAAAACAAAATTTGTTCAGACCAATTCTGTAACTCTGTTACTATGATAATTGTAACTAAATTCGTCACTATGAGCAAGATCAGTTACTATCATGAATGAAAGCCATTATACTTTTTATAATATTTTATGTTGTAGTAACGTTATTACACAGTAACTTTTTACAAAATTGATCTGATTATCTGTAGTCCAACCTTTTTTTGATCCGAGTATTATTTTTTTTGTGGCCCCTTGATCCGAGTTTCTTTTTTAGGGTTTGTAGGTATGATCAATAAACCCTTTTAACGTCAGTCATATGTCTGTCTGTTCGATAGAAATTGTAGCCAAACGGCTGAACTTAGAAAGTTGAAATTTGGCATGCTTGTACAACTCTTTGACCCACGTATAGAAAAACTATAGAGCAGAGGTTCCCAATCTTTTTAAGATGTAGTACACCAGGGGTTCTTAAACTTATGTAGTCTGTGGACCCTCTCTTGTATAACATTTTTTGCGGACCCCATCCCAAACCTAGTCATTTTACGTCGTTCTTGAGATTAATTTCTCGCTAATAATCTCATAGGCACTACGTTATAATAAATATTAGTCAAAATGTATCGCTGGTTATCTTATTAAATGGTTCGCATTTATAGGAATAAACATTTTTAATAGCACAGAGAATAAAAAACATAAAATGAATAAAAATAGTAGTAAAAAGAATTAAAAAAGTTACAAATTATAATACGTTAAACTCATACAAACATTTCTTGGTCAAATATTGATCAAAATAGATTTTAATATGATTTTATTGTTTTCTGTAAATAATTTGCAATTGAATAAAAATAATTAAATTTTTACTAATTATTGTTTAGTTATGTCAATAACTAGTTAGGTAACAACAAATACAAAAAGTCTTGACCATCTAGGATTTTTATTAAATGATTTATTTGAATTAAAGTGAAAAGTTGGGGGATGTAAAGTTAATGTGAAAATTGTTTCGCGGGCCCCAGTTTAAGAACCGCTGTTGTAGACAATATGGTGGCGTACCACTAGGTAAATATTTACCGACCGCCAACATATATAAGGGAGGTATTGTGATACCGATTTTGATATTTTGAAATTTCGATGGATCTCCACGAATTGAGGTCCCTTCATAACGTTTTGATTATTTTTAGCATGATATCTGTCGGTCTGTCTGTCTGTCTGTCTGTTTGTCTGTCTGTCAATCGGTCTGTGTACACGTGCAGAGCAAATTCAGCTAAAAGGATTTTTACGAAACTTCATATTTAAGCTTTTGACATCAATGGAGTTGATCAACTTTAGGTAAAAATCGGTTAACTAGAAATGGAAATTTACTCGTGTCGATTTTAAGATTTTTGCGAATATTTCACAAGAGAAAAATATTTCGAAAAAATTTTTTTAGCAAAAATTACTATAAAAGCAATAACTTTTATTTGAGACATTTTTTGATAAAGCAGCATAAATTATACAATTATTTTGTGATGGCGGTCGGTCCTGTGGTGGCCACAGCTGATTTTTTTAAATATTTTCTTCATTTGGCCAATTATGTCTTCAAAATTGTATTTTACTAAATTTATTTTTTTTTTGTAGCTTTGATAATACTGGAATTGAGCGAAACTCTTCAGCTATAACTAGAATAAAGGTTATACAAAATTGACAATATTATATTTATTCGGGGGAAATCCAAAAAACCCCTAAAACTCTTTTTATATAACCACCAATCTTATACATTTAAATTAACTTGAATTACAAAAATGTTATAATTTTATACTAAACTAACTTGAATTTTTGTTTTCTTTTCCAGGACCGGCTCATATCAGTTTCATATCAAGAAAAAAATGATCTGTGATAAGATATCACCACTTAAATTGTTATCACTATGATAAAAATATTCAGTTTTTAAAGTTAACTCCAAACCATAAACATGGGTTTCTTTTCGCGTAGAAGATCGTTTTTAATTAAATTAATAGTTGTGGTTTCAACCGCATGGTTCACCGTAGCATTTTTACTATATTCAGAAAGACAACCAATCAACTCACTTCCAATCCAGGCTGAATTACCTATACAGTCCGCTCTCAAACAAGATGAGAGAATAGAAAATATACCACAAAGAGAACTAGAGCCTGTTATTGAAATAAAAAACAATGATATACATCAGAAAAGTATGTATGAGGATGAGAAAATTGAAGTGATAGATAGGAAGGAAGAAAGACAGGAGAGTGAGCAGAATGGAGCGGTTTTGGCTATGCCACAAGGTGGTTATGGTGAGATGGGAAAGCCGGTTATTCTGCCAGCCAACTTGACAGCGGATATCAAGAAAATTGTTGATGATGGATGGTCGAATAATGCTTTTAACCAGTATGCCAGTGATCTTATTAGTGTGAGAAGGTCTTTACCGGATCCCAGAGATGATTGGTAAGTGTATTATGGACTTTATTTCTTAGTTTTAATTAAGGATAAGTATTGATCGATATTTTTTAGTCATCCATGTTTCTTTACGAACAAACGATGGTCTTGGCATTGACGAAATTACAAAATTGAGCGCATTTCTATTATATTTTTCTCCAGGTTGAGCGCCAATTTAACACAATTTTCTGATACTTAATTTATTAGTATATAACTTGCAAAATTGAGCGCATTTTTATTATATTTTTCTCTACATTGGGCGTTAATTTAACACCAAATTTTATGATACTTAATTTATTAGTTTATAAGTTACAAAATTGAGCGCATTTCCTGCAGAATTGAGCGAATTTCTAGTATATTTTTCTCCACTTGGGCGCCAATTTAACACAAAATTTTCTTATATTAAATTCATTAGTTTATATCTTGCAAAATTGAGCGCATATCTATTATATTTTTCTCCACATGAGCGCCAATTTAACACAAAAAATTTTTATATTAAATTTATTAGTTTATATCTTGCAAAATTGAGCGCATATCTATTATATTTTTCTCCACGTTGAGCGCCAATTTAACACAAAATTTTCTTATATTAAATTTATTAGTTTATATCTTGCAAAATTGAGCGCATATCTATTATATTTTTCCCCACGTTGAGCGCCAATTTAACACAAAATTTTCTTATATTAAATTTATTAGTTTATATCTTGCAAAATTAATTAATAGAAATGCGCTCATCAATATTATATTTTCTTGCTTTGATCTTATTAGGCTTCGCGGTCCTCCCGACGACTTTCACCCCCCCCCCCCGGAGACCAGTGGCGGTGCTTGCTCTTAAAACCTGGGGGGGGGGGCAGGAAATTTTGTAATAAAATTTGGGGGGCCAAGAAATATTTGAAATAATTTTTTTAACGTTGAAGTACACATGACCTAAAAAAAAGGTCCTCACTTCTAAAATACAATTTTCTCCAAGCAATTCTGGGGTGGCAAGTTGTGGCCAGAGCCATTCGGGGCGGGGGGGCTCCGCTAGCGCCACCACCGTTTCACCATTATTTCAAATATTTCTCTATTATTTCAAATATTTTATTGCAAATATTTCCTAGTATCTCAAATAATTCCTGTATTTCAAATACATTTAAATTATCTGAAATAGATTATTTCAAATATTTCCTAGTATTTCAAATAATTCTTGTATTTCAAATACATTTAAATTATATTAAATACATTATTTCAAATACCCTATTATTTCAAAGATTTTATTTAAAATATTTCCCTATTATTTAAAATATTTTATTTCATATATTTCCTCCGCCGCCACTGCCAATATCGATATGGTTCCACATTGGGCGCCAGTCTATCAAAAACTTTTCTTATTAAATTTATTAATTTATATCTTACAAAATTGAGCGCATTTCTACTATATTTTCCTACTTTGATCTTATTAGACTACATGTTCCCCTGGACGACCCCCCCCCCGGGGGACCAATCTGACTGGACTATCGATCTGGCTCCATGCTGGGTGCCAGTTTATTACTAACTTATTAAATTCATTAATTTATATCTTGCAAGGTTGAACGCATTTACATATATTATATTTTCCTGCTTTAATTTTACTACGCGGTTCCCCGACGACTCCCCCCCCCCGTGATCTATCTTACTGGATTATCGATCTGGCTCCACGTTGAGCGCCAGTTTATTATTGGTCGGATTTTGCTGAAATGTTGTATATATGGCTATAATATTGCCACTTTCATGATAGAATAATTTTACGTGTGTACTTCGGTTAAGGAATTCCCGCTTTAACGAACTATTTTGTAAATCTGTTATAAAACAACCAATATCCGTCTCTATATCTGTCAGTTTGCTCTCTTATGCATGATCCAATCGAGGTTACTTTTTATGTGTGTGGCTCGGTTAACGAATTCCCGCTTTAATGAAATATTTTGTAAATGTGCTATTAAACAACAAATATCCATCTGTATGTCCATAAGTGTATTTCTCTCTTATGTTTAACCTTCAAATACAATGTTATATTATTAGTTTACTTGTAAATTTTCTGGTAAGTTAATAAAGCAAGCAGTTTTCTTTGCTCATCAGAATCGATATAAAATTAGCTTGACTCTTTCATATCTCCCAGTAATTACACCCTTAATACGTCGAGCGTAAAATGAAGCACTTATACCACTTAACGCCTTTCTGGCGTATCTCATCTTTCGTTACGACACCAACATCACGAAAAA
Source organism: Liopterus haemorrhoidalis (assembly GCA_963971575.1). Taxonomy (NCBI): domain Eukaryota; kingdom Metazoa; phylum Arthropoda; class Insecta; order Coleoptera; family Dytiscidae; genus Liopterus; species Liopterus haemorrhoidalis. The sequence goes on from OZ020619.1 coordinate 45,114,096, forward strand.
TTATTACCCTAAAATGCGTCTAAGAAAAGCTAGTGTTTTTTTTTGTATGTTAAAGTTTACGATGTCGACGAAGTAAATTAGCGAAGTTCAGAAGGGTTTCGTTAATAAATGAAGTCTATATATACGATGCGCGCAAGTGCATATATCTTATGTTATATTTATGGTTGGAATAGTTTAGGGAATTAAGTTGCAAACAGTTGGTAATTTGTTGAGAATTATAATTAGGTTTAGTGCTATTTTGTTTTCTAACTTAAAGTTTGTAGTGTTAAATAGCTTATTTAAATTTGGTAACGAACAGAATGGTAATTTAAATTTGTTTTTACAAATAAAAATATTGATGTGAAGTGTGAACTTTCACACATTTCAGGGTTTCGCAGGTATTTAGTAACTGAATGATGATTATTTGGGATGCCAAACCTATGTATCGGGCCGACACCTTTTTCATACTTAACTTATCATGTAAAATATTGCTGGCCGCTCCTCATCAAAAACAGATGTACGACCACGTTTAAATTCGTTGAACCAATATCTCACGGTTGTCATAGATGGCGAAGAGTCCCCATAGACAGCATACAACCATATCCTCCTAACCATTATGTCCTCCCTCATCCTCATTATGGGTATTATTCACCTCGTAATTCATGTGTGATACTCGGCCTTGAATTCAGTTCTCTTTACCACGTAACCATATCATAAAAACAGACCAATATTTTGACAACTTATTAAGTCTGTGTCTAAAAATGTGTGTTTTTTTATAAATTCCACAGGATTTAAATTAAACAAAATTTTATGTAAATATTTTATTAATGTAGTAAACATTGCAGTAATTTATTTTTAGTAAGTTCTATGAACTAGAACAGATTGCACACATGCAAATAACACACGCGATAGTAAGAAGAAAATAAAACAGTATTTACTAAAAAAATTGAAATAGAACAGCTGGAGTTTTTCTATTTGGGAAGAAAAATTAATTAATGGTAAGGTGACCATTCGTACTGGTTTTACCAGTACTGTACTGTTTTTTTGGTCATTGGTCCTGGTTAGTCGTGAAATATAACCAGTACAGTTTAGGGACACAAAATCAAAAATTATTAATTTTTCAAAAGATAGAGTAATCGTTCCATCTTTCAGTACCGCGTAAATTTAAACACAAAATACGGTTCAGCAGTGTAGCGGCCTTTTCAAAATTACTTTCTTAATCTACAATATAAATAAAAGAAGTACATTTTATTTTTTCACTTAAAGGCAAAAAAACTAAGCTTACTCTGCAATATTTTTTTAATATAAATTCTACGATAGCCACTTTTCTTCATGCTGACTGAGCAGGCGCGCTCCTAGAAAAATTAACTGAGACGGGGGTCTATTTCTAAAAAATATCCGATAAATAATATAAAATTTATTATTGCCTCTTTACGGGGAGGGGTGGTTTTATTACATTTTGACTATGATTTGTTTTTTATCAACGAAAGAGATGATTTTATTTTCAGTATCTTTTTATTAAGTACAGTCGATTCCGCTTAATTGGGACACATCGGGACTTAGGCATTTTGGCCCAATTAAGCGGCTGCCCCAATTAAGCGAATTTCACATAAAATTAAACAATGCATATTTTTCTTTCAATAATTTTATTTTATAAACTCTTGGACAAAACTATAAATTACATATAACCAAAAAATATAAACTTTTAAGAAAAAATAATAATAAATTCCAAAATAAAATAATAAATAGGTACATACAATTTAATTCAATGCAAAAATGCGTCAAGTGTAGTCTGTCTTTTGTTTTTGTAACATTTCACTTTTACAAAATCAGCACAGGTATTCAGTGCGGCTCCCTTCATTTCCTTCTTACATAAAATAACGCTGTAATATTAAATTCTTTGTACATTTTCTTGAGAATATGTGTAACATAATATGTACTGTGATCTTAACTGTCCCAATTAATCGGAATGTTGTCCCAATTAAACATGTAAATTTACTGTTGGTTCCTTAGTTTGGTTTCTGTTCTTTGAGATTTGTCCCAAATAAGCGGCTGCCCCAATTAAGCGGTGGCCCAATTAAGCGGAATCGACTGTATATGATTTTTTAGTTCCTGGAGGGGAGGGGTCAGGACCCAAGGACCCCTCTCCTATTGCACGCGCCTGTACTTGAGCTAGTTTAAATGTCCTGGTTTTATATTTGACAAAAAATGGTCACCTTATTAATGGAGAAGAGAAGATTTTGAAGAATGAACGATAGCTAACTGTTCTCCCACCAAGTTTTATTACTACTCATTTATAGCAGGGAGTGGGAATCGAAGTGGGAATCGAAGTGGGAGTAGGAGTCGGAATCGGAGTATTAATAATTTCAATTATTTAATTAAATTTTAATTTTTCTCATTTACGTTAGAGCGAAGTATCGTTTACAGAACTAATATAAACTGGGGTATTACGTTTTACTGTATTTCTGTACATGTTCTTAAATGTAAAAGTGCGCTAGCTTGTCATTACAAATTACAAAAGTTACGCTATTCAATATTAGAAAACTCTAGAATATGTCTAACTTTTGAGAAATTTGCTTCGTAGTAAATAATTCTTAATTAGAAGGCAGTAGGTAATTTAGAGTCGGAGTCACGGCATACTATAACATACTGCGGTGTGGAGCAGAGATCGGTAACGTTCTGTACGTACTTTAACAAGTAAACTTTACACCAGGGAACACCAAACGTTTTCATTCGCGAAACCGTCACTGAATGTACCGACTCCATTGGGACTTATATCGTGTCAGTACGGGTGGTTTCACAACTACTGAACAAATTCCACAAATGCAATTCGCCTTTTACTGAGAATATAATTTTTTTTATACAAATGTAAAATTAAAAAAAAAAAATTGATGTGAAGTGTGAATATTCACACATTTCAGGGTTTCGCAGGTATATAATAAGTGAAGGCGGTATGCTGAGTGTGTAGGACAAATTTTACTTTGTAGTAATCACGGCAAAATGAACGATATTTTTAAAATAATTTATCGTATGTTAATCATATAATAAGACTGGTTATTAAATTTACGCTCTTAAAAATTAAATACAACATTTGTCAAAATATAACTAGAATTTTGACAAAATAATTTCAACATAATAAAAATGCAAAAAAAAAAATATATAAAAAATAAAATTCACTCCGTACTCGAACTCGAAACCCTTCGTTTACCAGCAGTGCTCTAACCAATAACGCCATCGCACGCCTTGTATGTGAGTGTCTTACATTGGTATAACTTTTGTACTTTGTGAACAAAAAACCATAAAAAATGCGTTATTTTCCGAAAACATAATCTGATCAAAAATTTCTGTTGTACTATTTCGGTTCACACCAATATACATTACTTAGAATTTTTTTAGATTTTTAGTTTAAACCATCTGGGCTACAGGGTGTGGGACAAAATTTTTTTTGCACAATTTTGGCAAAAAACGCATCAAAATAATTTATTTTGCAATAATAAAATTTTTATCGTTAATCCACGTACTAAGGGATTTCATTTGATACCATACTCATAATTTAAAAAAAATATTTTTGTTTTCGATTAGCACATATATGTTTATATTTTTAGGGGGGTATGTTTTTTAGATGTTTTAATATTTTTCCTATGTGCGGGTCAAAGAGTTGTATAAGCATGCCAAATTTCAACTCTCTAGGTTTAGCCGTTTGGATTACAATTTTTACCGAACAGACAGACAGACAGACAGACAGACAGACAGACGACAAAATGACGGTATAAGAGTTTTTTGGTCATACCTACAAAACTCTAAAAAACAGCTTTAATTCGATAGGATGTAGATGAAGGATGTATGATAAGAGACAAATTGATAAAAACCTGGCAAAATTTGATAACACAGCCCAACAGACATTTTGGTGCCTGCGAGTTTTTAACTGCCTCTAGGTAATTTTTGGGCACAGAATCCAAAATAGCCGTCAGATTTGGTCTATCAGATCTAGTTTTTGAGATACGCTATATTGGCCTCTGTTAAAATAAAATATCTTATTTCTTAACTTGTGTATTTTTCACGTTATTACTGTTACTATTTGCTCCAACTGCCAGTTACAAACACAAAAGAGACAAAGGTATTTATTTCACAAAGTAGATAAATATACATTCATCACTTATCACTTAAAAATGTTCTTTTGTACGACTTGCATGGTGTTTACCAGAACAGTCTTTCTGAAGATTCCAACAGTAGTAGGCCATCATGTGGCTATCTTATCTTCCTTGATATGTATCTTCCATAGTTTTATGTCCTGATAGAATCTTTCCCCCGGTTCTTCACTAAAATTACCTAGGTTTTCTGGTAAGTGGTCATAATACAACCGAGAATATTAAAGTTGGAAAGCATATTTTCCACTAATTCTCTGCCCCATGATTTCCAAAAAAAAATTGTACTACTTGAATAAATGAACACCAAGAATTAGATTCAATCTCGTTCATTGATGCGGTTGGATTGGATTGTGGATCTTCAGTAGGTTGCCTTATCTGAGGACCATCAAATATTCTGGCTTTCAGTTTTTCAGAGTTAATCCCAGGAAATTTACGTGTCAAGTAGCCTACACAAAGTCCATCTCGATTTAAAGCCTTCAAAAATTGCTACATAAGCCCAAACTTGATATGCAAGGGTGGAAATATAATTTTCTTTCTCGCAACCAAAGGTTCGTTGACAACGTTTTGTTTTTCTTGAATTATGACATTTCTTAATGGAAATCACCTAATTTCTATTAACCCAGTGTCTGATCCTTAGCTCTGCTGTCCCAAAGACGTAAAAAACAAGGATATTTTGTATATCCACTTTGCTGTCCAAGGAGGAAGTTTACCGTTTTTAGATAAAAAACTAAAATCAATTAGTCTGTATCTCGAAAACTAGAGCTGCTACGAAAAAGATTCAGGTATTTTTGGAATCAGCACATTAAAAATATTCAAAATCAGTTCTTACTTTTTCGGCACCAAATAAAAAAATTATTTTGTTGGGCAGTGATAATTAAAGCGCGGACAATTTTATGCAAAACTAATTTAAATATAAATCTTATCATTATCTTTCTAAGTGGTTTGTAGTTACCGCAACAGACAGACCGACAGACATCATGCTAAAAATAATCAAAAAGTTATGTAAGGACCTCAACTCGTGGAGATCCATCAAAATCTCGAAATGTAAAAATCGGTATGATCACAATACCTCCCTTATGTATGGCGGTCAGTAAAAATTATCGTAATAGCAAAACGCGTTAAACGATTAGAGCTTAAATTTTTTTTTAGATTATATAAACTACGGAGAATCAAAAAATTCCAACGGCAATTCGCTATCTTTAACCGTTTTTGAGTTGTGCTTATTTTTAAAGCACGATTTTCTGTACACATTTAGAAATTTTAAAAAAATATCAATAATCCACATTGCTATTTTGTGGTTTATTTCTAATCTGTATTTACTCTTCTCATTGCGCGAGGGTATATTGGCTTTTAAGACTCTATTGTGAATGTAGCATCACATATAACAAATACTTACAGCAAACAACGGAGATCCATTCTGTATTGAACATTTTTAAATGGAACAGCGAAATGGAACCCGCTTCTCACAAAAGTTGTTTCAATCATCGTTCACTGGAAATGAAATTCTGTCGGCAACTGTTTGCGCAAAACGAAATAAAATAAAAATACAATTTGTACCTTTTTGATGGTTAAATATATTGACAAACAAAAAAATGTGTTTGTAAACAGAAAAGTTCGTAATGAAACAAACTATAAAATAGGGATGATATTGAGTTGTTTTGACACAGTCAAACGGGACAGTTAGTTTCGCTTTATTCGACTGTGTATGACGTGATCGACTGATATAAAGAAGAGTATGTTTACGAAGAGCGAGTACTGTGGGGGCATTTCTAGGATCGGTCGAAACGTCAAGGTTGGCTAAATGAATTTAAATAATTTCATTGTACTTCAGGGTACTTAGAAAAATAGTCGGAGAATCGTCGCCATACATATATAGAGTTATTACAGATAGATGGAAGTAGGGTTGTAAATCGAAGGTAAAACATCGATGTTCAACATCGATGTTAACATCGGCGCCTTACTATCGATGTTGAAAAAACATCGAAGGAAAAACATCGATGTTTTATTAATATTAAAAAAAGCTATTTATTTATATTATATAGGTTTTATTTAATAATGTAAAGATAAAATACGAAAAAAGTAACACGTAATACACAAAAAGCATTTATTAGATTTTGAAATAAAAATATTCCTTTTCAATAGTAATTAATTTCACATTAATATTATTATACCCAATATAATAATCCTAATTTGTACCTACAGTCTATTCCAAACGATTAGGCGGAACTAACCGCAATTTTCATTTTTGTAATTTGTCATTAGATATTTTTTTATATATTGAAGTTGACTTTTCCTGAACAAAATGATCAAAAGCTTCAATCAATCGGTAAAGGTAACTAGAATTGAAAATCTAGTTCTGACTAAACCAAAGGAACAGACCTTATTATTTTTACATTTCTAAAATGAAATATTGGATTTTATTTCAATACTAATATAGTAATCTTAATGTTAATTTTATATTACTTAACATAAAAATAACACTGTCATACACAATTATTTTTATACTTTTTTAAGTTGAAATAAAGTCTGTTCCTTTGGTTTAGGCGGAACTAGATATTCAATTCTAGTTACTTTTACCGATTAATTGAAGCTTTCGATAATTTTGTTCAGGAAAAGCCAACTTCAATATTTAAAAAAATAGCTAATGACAACTTACAAAAATCCAGGGATTGGAGGAATAATAACTGGGAAAGTGTCAACAAGACTCAAAAAGAAAAAGTGTGTTGGCGTCGTTGGTCGCATTATTTGCAAAAATTAAAAGTTTCTTCTTATTTTTTCGTATTCTGCTAACTGCTAAGAAGAATAAGAACTAACAGTATTAGTATTGTTATAACACAATAGATGGCGCTTATATTTTGTGTACTAATTTTAATAAAAATTAAATTTTTAAGATTCCAGCGCCTCTAGCGGTAGTTTCTGAATTTCAAAGTTTAAACATCGACATCGGTAGTAGACATCGATGTTTTCTCGATACTATCGCCAGCTGACCATCGATGGTAAAAACATCGATGTTTTTAAAACAAACATCGATGTTTTCGATACATCGATGTTTTTTTCCCATCCCTAGATGGAAGTTCGTTCACGTATAAAATAAATAAAAGGGGTCCCAAAATACAGCCCTGTGGTACGCCAACATTGATAACTTTTTCGGAAGATATATTTTGTTCTATTTTTACTATCTATTTACGCTCTGAAAACTATGATTGCAATAAACTTAACACATTGCCTCTTATTCCAATCCTTTTTAATTTGTTTAATAAAATTTTATGATTTACGGTGTCAAAAGCTTTGGAAAAGTCGGCAAATACTTATCTAGTTGGGAAAATCCCAACTTGCTTACATTTCGCGTTTTTATTCCCTCTATCTTGGTACTGTCTATTGTACAAGGTGTCTCAAAAGAAATTTTATATTTATTTAGCTTACTGCGTGAACGCAACGTATCCGAGCGGCGCGGGGGTTATATCAATCGGTAGCCTGACTCTTGGGAATTCAGTCGCTATGGAGCGTTTCTCGGGAGCAGACCGCGCGTTCTGCGTGCGAGAGTTTTACAAAAACGGTGATTCGGCGACTGTAGCGCGTAGAAAATTCTGCAGTATTCGAGGTTTTCGCCACTTAAATGATGCGCCAAGCATTCCTCTCATTCGACATTGGGTTAAAAAGTTTGAAGAGACTGGTACAACGCTGGATAAATCAAAATCCGAGCGACCTAGGTCATCAAGAACGGTAGAAAACGTGGAGAATGTTAATCAGTCTGTTCGTGACGACCCGAACCTTTCAATTCGGAAGCGCGCAAGTGCTTTAAATGTGCATAGATCATCATTACATCGCATTATGCACAAAAACCTAAAGCTGCACCCCTACAAAATTCAATTGGTGCAAGAATTAAAGCCCCAAGATGCCAGCCAGAGGCTTAATTTCGTAAATCAGGTGATTGAGCGATTTTCAACGTTTACCAACATTTTGTTTTCGGATGAAGCTCATTTTCATCTTAATGGCCACGTAAATAAGCAGAACTGCCGCTACTGGAGTGCAACGAATCCGAAACGCAAACATCAGAAACCCCTACATTCGCCTAAAGTTACCGTATGGGCTGCGATGTCGGCGCGAGGAATTATCGGCCCTTACTTTTTTGAACACGAAAGGGGGCGTGCAGTTACAGTGAATTCAGAGCGTTATGTGGAGATGTTAGACAACTTCTTGGTACCTGAACTGCAAAACTTTCCTGGCTATAACCAAAGAACATGGTTCCAACAGGACGGAGCAACTTCACACACGTCCAATATGTCTCTGCCACGTGTTCGTGAAATTTTCTCAGGCAAATTGATCTCCCGGAGAGGTGACATAAATTGGCCTCCACGCAGTCCAGATTTAACCCCTATGGACTTTTTCCTATGGGGTTATCTTAAATCTAAAGTTTACGCCAATAAACCGACTTCACTGGCGCATTTGAAAGAAAATATCCGTCACGAAATGGCAGCCATCCCTGAGTCCACCTGCCGAGACGTCATAAGTAATTGTACTGTTCGATTAAATGAGTGCCGAGAACGCGAGGGTCTACATTTAGACGATATTATTTTTAAGAAATAAATCCCCAAAAAGTGTATTTTAATAATTAATAAACATTTTTTCTATATACGGCTTACTTTTTTTTTAATCGATCCACTAAATATAAAATTTCTTTTGAGACACCTTGTATTTACGCTCTGACAACTATGATTGCAATAAACTTAACACATTGCCTCTTATTCCAATCCTTTTTAATTTGTTTAATAAAATTTTATGATTTACGGTGTCAAAAGTTTTGGAAAAGTCGGCAAATACTTATCTAGTTGGGAAAATCCCAACTTGCTTACATTTCGCGTTTTTATTCCCTCTATCTTGATACTGTCTATTGTATGAGTAAACTAAAAGTTAAGTTTCATAAAAATATAATCCGAGGATTATATCCCTATAATAATCCTGTTATTAATAAGACACTATTAAGATTAAGTATTTCTGGTATCCGTAATTTAATAGAACAATTCAATCAATGTCTAACAACTGTGATTGATCTTCAGATACAGGCAGAGATCCGTCTATGAATTGCGGAGGTGGAAGGATATTACAAGGATAACTTCAGCCTTGACGTGCTGCCTGGATATAATCCTTTATTGTCCCGGAAATTGAGTTGCCTTGGTCTTTACAAATCCCCGACAGAATTACTGTGTTTAGTCAAATCAACTATAGTAAATAGTTTCATCAAATAATAAAGACAATAACATTGATCACAGATATAACAATATATTGTTTAAAACACAGTTTTAAAGGCATATACCCTGAGAATATATCCTTTTTATTCGTTTTAATAGGATTTCATATCCAAAAGAGATTGACTATTGTCAACTGACAATAACTGAAGCGCCTCTAGTGAGATTTTGAGAAACTGACGGTTGTAGGATAGTCGAGTTTGTTTACTGTTGTTTTCATATCAAGTTTTTAAAAAAATGTCTTTAAAATTGCAAGAAAAAATTAAATGCAAGGTGAATTGTTGTGTTTATCTTTGCAATGCAAAAGTAGGTCGTGATAGAGACCTAAGTTGTAACGTGACAAAAAAAAACGTGTTTCTGAATTTACGTGGTGGTGCACGTGTAGTTATGGATAGAAGACAAACATGGGAATATGTTCTTAGAAGTGGAAAGACAGTTAAAGACCATTTTAGAGTGTGTTCCCGTGTGTTTCAATAAATATCACATGAAGATACCATTGAACCTGTCAAAAATATCCTACCAAAGTCAGCCATGATGTAAAATGCAGTAGCGCCTCTATCGGTAGTGTCAGATGTCAATAAACATTTCGAATTTTCAGTATAATTCAAGAGTCAACGAAGAGACCCGCACTGGGTGGCTATTTTACTTTCCGAAAAATATTTTTTTCTCTATTGATATTTATATTTTTAAGTAATTAAATACCCGGTTTTTTAATCTCTTTTGTTTTTATTTTTAGGGATTGTAGTTTATGGTGCAATTCTGTGCCAAATCTGTAAGCCTACAGACAGAATCTGTAAGAAACTGTCCATAACAACATATAAAACAACTCCTTAGATACCATCGTCTGTAACTTACAGATTTTGCACAGAATTGCACCATTCATTGAAAGAACCCTTAAATTAATTTACTAATCATAGCAACCAGCTCAGCGAACCCGGGGAGTTCATGTCCGAAACCACTCGCGGATCTAAATCTCATTATGTGGGACACCTTTAGTTTTAGTACAGAGTAAATACAAATGAAGGATATTATACAGTCGATTCCGCTTAATTGGGACACATCGGGACTTAGGTATTTTGGCCCAATTAAGCGGCTGCCCCAATTAAGCGAATTTCACATAAAATTAAACAATGCATATTTTTCTTTCAATAATTTTACTTTATAAACTCTTGGACAAAACTATAAATTACATATAACCAAAAAATATAAACTTTTAAGAAAAAATAATAATAAATTCCAAAATAAAATAATAAATAGATACATACAATTTAATTCAATGCAAAAATGCGTCAAGTGTAGTCTGTCTTTTGTTTTTGTAACATTTCACTTCTACAAAATCAGCACAGGTATTCAGTGCGGCTCCCTTCATTTCCTTCCTGCATAAAATAACGCTGTAATATTAAATTCTTTGTACATATTTTTTCTTGAGAATATGCGTAACATAATATGTACTATGATCTTAAATTTACTCTCCCAATTAAGCGGAATGTTGTCCCAATTAAACATGTAAATTTACTGTTGGTTCCTTGGTTTGGTTTCTGTTCTTTGAGATTTGGCATAAATAAGCGGCTGCCCCAATTAAGCGGTGGCCCAATTAAGCGGAATAGTCTGAATTGAAAATTATATTTACCAACCATGAAGAGTATGAAAATTGACATTTCACTCAATCTTTTATATATAAGCTGTTCACTTTTGTAAGAACAAACTAAGAGGAAAATTTGTTTCAATAGTTTGCATCTTTGAAACTGTATGTCATGTTGGTATTAAAAAATTATAAAAAATGTCACTTTCTTAATAAATATAATTATTAAGAAAGTGACATGTTTTGATAATTATCAGAACCAATAAATCGGTTTTACAGCGTAAGGAATATTTTAAATTGACATTTAAAGTCCGTATTCAGAGCCGCAGTAAGGAAAACTTGCGCTAGGAGCAAAACTGCGTTTTGGCGCCCTTGGCAAATAAATGTAAGTGGTAAGCAAAAACAAGATTCTCACCGCCCAAAATGTAGATGATGAGCAAAAAAAAGGTCCTCACCTCCCAAAATCCAAGTGAAGTGCAAAAAAAAGGTCCTCGCTTTCGCAATGTGGCGCCCCTTAGTCAACCTCATCGGCGCCCTTTTCCTTAGTGCGCTAGGGGCCGTCGCAACCTCCGCCCCCCCTTACTGCGGCTCAGTCCGTATTACACTATAAAAGTAACCAAAATAACTAGATCTGGTTTGTCCTTACAAAAGTGAACAGCTTATAATTTTTTTTATTTGTTGCGAGCTCTGAATATGCCCAAAATTTACGTCTATAGAAATTAAAATAAATATATTATATCAAATCGATGTTCATATTATGTTAAATTCATGATACACTATTGTTATTTTGTATTAATTAAATTGTTACAATAAATGTTATCGAATTTAAATATTTTTGAATAATATATTATACTGTTTTTATAACACGTGAAAAATTTAATTTATGACATGTATGACGTTTATCTGAAAAAAAACTGAAATATTGCTTCAGGAATATTTTATCATAGCTGTCCTTATAAATTTTATTAAAAACTGAAATTCTTATCTTCCTGATAATAAAAGCAAATACTTTATAACATTGACACTACATTATTTGAGACTTAAATTTATCAAAATAAACAGTCTACAACAGCAAACCACTGTATTTAACAAGGCAGACAGACCGACAGACATCATGATAAAAATAGTCAAAACGTTGTGTAGTGACCTCAATTCGTGGAGATCCATCGAAATCTCGAAATGTCAAAATCGGTATGATCACAATACCTCCCTTATTAGGGTTTTGTAGGTATGACCAAAAAACACTTATACCGTCATTTTGTCGCCTGTCTCTCTGTCTGTCTGTCTGTCTGTTCGGTAAAAATTGTAGCCAAACGGCTAAACCTAGAGAGTTGAAATTTGGCATGCTTATACAACTCTTTGACCCGCACATAGGAAAAATACTAAAACATCTAAAAAACATACCCCCCTAAAAATATAAACAAATATGTGCTCATCGAAAACAAAAATATTTTTTTTAAATTCTGAGTAGGGTATCAAATGAAAGCCCTTAGTACGTGGCTTAACGATCAAATTTTTATTTTTGCAAAATAAATTATTTTGATGCGATTTTTGCCAAAATTGTGAAAAAAAAATTTTGTCCCACACCCTGTAGCCCAGATGGTTTAAACAAAAAATCTAAAAAAAATCTAAGTAATGTATATTGGTGTGAACCGAAATAGTATAACAGGAATTTTTGATCAGATTATGTTTTCGGAAAATAACGCATTTTTTTGTTGTTTTTGGTTCTCAAAGTACAAAAGTTATACCAATGTAAGACACTCACATGCAAGGCGTGCGATAGCGTAATGGGTTAGAGCACTGGTGTCGTAAGCTAAAATGAGCTGGAAAACGAAGGGTTTCGAGTTCGAGTACACTGAGTGAATTTTACTTTTTCTGTTTTTTTTTTGCATTTTTATTATGTTGAAATTATTTTGTCAAAATTCTAGTTATATTTTGACAAATGTTGTATTTAATTTTTAAGAGCGTAAATTTAATAACCAGTCTTATTATATGATTAACAGACGATAAATTATTTTAAAAATATCGTTCATTTTTCCGTGATTACTACAAAGTATAATTTGTCCTACACACTCAGCATAACGCCTTCACTTATTATATACCTGCGAAACCCTGAAATGTGTGAATATTCACACTTCACATCAATTTTATATGTTGGCGGTCGGTAAAAATAGAACGGTAAAATATTAAGCCAATGTCAAATAATAAGCTGTTAAAGTTTGCAATATTATTAACTACAAGTTTCATCCTTGATGACCTGATATAATATTTATTAACATATACTAATAAACGTCTGAACTAGATATTGGAAAGTAAACTACTCGTTCCGGTGAAGTTACAGCTCTTAGTTGTTTAGTTTGTTATCGTATTGTGTATGTGAAATACTGATCAAACTCAGACTTCTAAAAAAGGAATTTTTGTTGTATTCTATTTCAACATCAAAAGAATCCAATCGTAATTTTAAATTAAAACTTTTTTTATTATTCTTTCAATAGTAATCAACATTTTTTTTTACAATCTTAAACTATTCCGTATTCAAATGCTGTGTAGATCCTTCTTTCTTAATTAAATTAGAGAAGCTTATTTGCATATTACAATGTTCTTTTTGCACGGAACTTCTGTGTTTTCGTACTTTTTTTTTTACTCCGCAGCGTCGCTAATCTTAGCTAATTATATGATAATCATCTTTCGAGGTATTGTTCTAATATTTGTTCACAGATGGCTCCCCGGTTTTATAATTCATATTTATCATAACCAGGGGTTTTTAAAAGTTACAAGTTTATGATTTTTTAACCTTAAAGGACGAATATTTTATACTCCAAATATACGACAAATTTTTATATAAAAAAATTACAAAAAAATATATTAAAAAACAAAAATGCTAAATAAACAGGCTGGAGTTGAGTTCGTAAGATGTAAGAGTTCGGCGCCTGGGAAGGTGGAATAAATCCACGTTCCTTGTTGGGTAAGGTGCAACTCTCAGTCCAACTTTAGCGAGGATATCAGGAACGTCAGTGGTACCGTTCATTATCTTATGGAGTAGACATAAGTCGAAAATCCGACGCCTATCTTTTTCAAAGAGGTTTCAAATTAAGTGCGGATAGTCGTTCACCTCTCGGTACAACACTGTAATGAATACCCGATTTATAAAGTACATAATTACAAAATTTGATTAGCACGTTTTCCAGTCTGTTAATCAAACTCTGTTGGGTTGGAGACCATATAGATGTGGCGTATTCTACCTGACACCTTACTAAATAAAGGACTTTGATAGTATGTAAACTTTAGAAGCTGACAGACTGTTTTTTTATGAAGCCCAACATGCGTAACGAGTTGCTGATGATTGTGTTGATGTGGGCAGTAAAATTAAGCTCGCTACTAAATAAGACGCCCAAATCCCTTATATCTTTGATTTCCTCTAAAGGTGTATTGTCTAGTGAATACACAACGTTCAATGGTTCTCGTTTTCTAGAGAAGTTTATATATTTGCACTTGGCGATGTTGAACCACAAGTTGTTTGCTGTGCACCATTGGAAGATACAATCGAGATCCTGTTGCAACGCTATATGATCAGCTGCAGTAGAACTTATGTTGAAGATTTTTAAATCGTCCGCATATAATAAGAAATTGCAGTGTTTGATATAAAATGCGTCGTTAATAAAAAGAAGAAAGAGAATAGGCCCTAAATGGGACCCTTGCGGAACTCCAGAAGAAACAGTTATAACATCTGAGAGACAGTTGCTTATTTTAACATACTGTGAGCGACCAGTTAGGTAAGAAGTGAGCCAAGACAACAGGGGATTGCTAATGCCATATCGCTTGAGTTTACAAATCAAGATATTAGTATCGACCTGGTCGAAGGCTTTTCTAAAGTCGGTATAAACAGTATGAACTTCTTTACCTTCCTCCAAAGCAGTGATGACAGAATCTTTGTAGTATCTTTGAAATTGTCAAAATCGGTATCATTACAATACCTCCCGGCGGTCGGTAAAAAATATATATAGCGGTCCCAGTAAAAGCCCGCGAGCCCCCGAAGGGGGGGGGGGGCTATTTCAGCCTTTATAGGTCTGAAAAAACACCGACGATAAACACCGACGATATAATTAGTAACTATGATGAATAAAAATAATGAAACTGAATAAATTCTTTTATTTTCGTCCTATTTCAATGTTTTAATAATTAATTCGCAATGCAGATGTTACGCTTTTATGTGTTTATAGTATTAAATAGAAACGGGCACAATTATTCTCTACAAATAATACGTCTATGAGGGCGATAACAACATATATAGATATTTATAATACATTCGCACTCACGCCACAAAATATATTTATATTGTTAGCCGTATTAATGTAAATACTGTATAAATCCTGGTATTTATGATATATATTTGGTTGGACATGTAAATACATAAAGTCTCGACTAATTGCCACGTACAAAATTTACGAACAAAATTTTTATTTGGTAAATAATGTTTCGCAGAGTAAATGTAAATATTTTGACAGAACTGTGTATTTATTTTTTAAAACTGGGTTTATTTTAATAAACGAATAAAAGAAATATCAAAAAAGCAGAATAAAATTTAATGTTTTAAAAACATTTAGTACCGAGAAATAAGAGATTATTTTAATAAGGGGAATTATTTTATTTTTTACCACCGTCCTTAAAACATGCACTTAACGCCCGTATTACAGTGTCTAAAATGGCATTTTAAAGCACTAGCTCGTAAAGTGTTGTCATGGTAACCAACTGTAATAATAATAATAATAATCTCTTTATTTATACATAATAGAAAACAAATACATAAAAGATACAAAAAACTACAATGAAGTACAAAAGAAAAACAATAAAGAGCAATCGCACCCTGAAATGAAAATTCAAATATATGTTCGTACACCACAAATACCGTTTGGTATGCGCGTGGTATCTACAATAAATTAAAGTTTAATTAGTAATTATTCTATTGACTTATCATTAAATTTAAGTAAAGCTCCGTCGATGAAACAGCGCAGTTCGTCATTTTGCGTCCTAACTTCAATGACAAACTTAGTGGCGAAAATATAACTAAATCAATTTTTTTTTGCATGTGAATTATAGAGCAATATTGCTCTTTACTCTTTTATTTTACTAAAACATACCTTTTAAAGTCATATTTAGTTTGTGTTCGATAGTCATTTTGAAGATTTACAAATTTTAAAAGTGTTTATTTAATAAAGGGGCATTTGTATTGGTATCTCAAATAAAACGATGTTTACATTTGTCATTTAATAGTACGTTTTTTGTGTTTTGATATTGATTTGTGTTCAAATATCTAACTTATAGTAATTTCTAACAACCTTTTTTATTTAATTTGTTGTTTATTTAGCAGTTTTGTATTTAGTTATATATTTTCTTATTTGATTTTGTGTGTACTGCATAGTTTTTAGGTTATATTCAACTTATTTTTATTTTCTTTTCTTCGATCATATTTTTGGATCCTTTCTAGGACTATTTTGCCTATTAGAATAGTTTATTTGTTTCTATTCTGTTCTTATTCTTATATTTTCATTTAATTTCGATACAAGTGACAGCGTACAAATATTTCATTCGTTAAATAGATGAATGTAAACGTACTGTAAAAACGAATGTAACCGACCAGCTGAAAGATATTCCAGTATCCGAATTCCAGCACTGCTATAAGGATTGTAAAGCCTGGAACAGAATGCACAGCGCGCTACGCCGTCAGCGCGCCGTCATTTGCGACGGCGTTGCGGCAACGCCGTTGAGATTTTCGCCTGCACACAATGCAATAATTTTTAACGCCGTCAAGTGTCACTTGACAACCTATATCTGTGTTTATACGTGCGCTTTCTTTTATTAAAAGTATAATGGATGATGAAGACTTGTGTGATGTTATTTATGTTGTATGCAAGTTATTTATACATACAAACACTTACCATTCAATAAAAACTGAGGTTAGGTGTTCTGCGTCAACGTTCAACGGCGTTAAAAGTTGGAAGTTGACGAACATTCAGTATCAACGGCGTTCGAACGACGTAGGACGTTGTCCATTCTGTGCACTTGCGTACGACAGCTTGGTTTTAACTTTCTTCTGATACAGATAGCGCCGTACGAACGGCGTCAACGCGCCGTTAAACTCGTTGCATTCTGTTTCCCACTTAAGAACCGTCTCCAGCGCTGTGTGGCTTCCCAAGAAAGTTATTTTGAGGGAGACAATATTGAATTGTAATTCTATTCGAATAAAAAAAAAAAAATTTAAATCAATCCGGTTACTTAAATTACATACCTCGTATAGTATAGATTGGTTTACAAGTGTAGTTAAATTTTTTACCACCAGAGTTCGTAGTTGTTGAAATTAGTGTTAGATTAGCAATAAATAAACATGAACGTGTTAAGTTTTGATGTTGAACGCATAGAAATTAAATTCCAATCAAAGTTTACGATGTGTGTAAAACGAGGAGTGACGGTAATGAAGTAATTAAAGCAGTGCCTTAACTGGAGTGGATATCTGAAACTTGCCCTAACTATTTGCTACCTGCTTAAAGTTTCCCAATAATTTCACAACACGCACATACGTCTCATATCAAGTACTTCAACTTTATCAGTTTTAAATGTATTGCAAGAATCCAACCTATATCAATACTGAATTATTTGACTCAACCCGCAGACACTTAATAAACGATTAAATTTGTTCGTGTGAGCTACACGGGGGGGGGGTCCTTATAGTTTGAATGAATATCACAGTTGGTAGATATAATTTTCAATATAATATCCTTTATTTGTATTTACTCTGCACATCCCTAAAACTCAAGGTTTCCCACATAATGAGTTTTAGATCCGCGAGTGGTTTCGGATATGAACTCCCATGGTTCGCTGAGCTGGTTGCTTAGAATGGATTTAAGGATTCTTTCAATTAATGGTGTAATTCTGTGCCAAATCTGTTTCTCCTCGCATGAAATTGGTCCTCTCCACGAAATTGATGATATAATGAAAGCTGTGGACTATAGAAAAATTTTGGAGCGAGTTATGTATCTCACAGAAGAAAATATCGCGGGTGACCTGGCAATACCTCCTATCTGCATAAATAGAAATTTTAAGGAGAGGTAAAAAACTGCTTTATGTGAGCCGATTTTGCGTAGTTTAAGATAAAAGGTAATGCTTTGTACGAAGTTTAGACCTTAAATATTTTTCTTGTTTAAGAAGTATTGTCACAACTTGTGCACTAATACGTGGGTTACAATGCAAACCAAGAACTTATTTTAGCTTAAAATTGTAGATAGGAGGTATTGCCAGGTCACCAGCGATATGACGTTATCGTGGTGGTTCCAACATGATAAAGACCCTAAGCATACATCTAAACTTGTAACTGAGTGGTTGCAACCAAATAGGATTCGAGTATTAGATTGGCCAGTCCAGTCACCCAATCTCAATCCAATTGTGAATCTATTGGCAATAGTAGATCGGAAGATTGGCACCGTAAGATACACCAACAAAGCGGCCATGTATGAAGCTATACAATGGGAATCAGTACCCTCAGATGTTGTTTTTAATTTAATAAAGTCTATGCCTAATAGATGCCAGGAAGATATAAAAAAACAAAGGTTACTGGACCAAATATTAATTTTATATTTTACTAAGGCCCGGTCTTTCCACCTTCAGATAAAGTTCCAGGTAACTATCTGACAGATAAGGTTTTTTGTAACTTCATCTGTTGAGTAAATGTCATCCCTTCTTTCTATACAAATGTATCTATCGGGTAGTTATCTAACAGATAATGAGACTGACGTATTGGATTCACTGACTGGTATTGCCATTTATTCAGCAGATGAAGTTACAAAAAACCTTATCTGTCAGATAGTTACCTGGAACTTTATCTGAAGGTTGAAAGACCGGGCCTTATTGCTATAAATATATAAGTTTCTTTTGTTTTGCTCGTAAACAAAAATTATTAGAATCATAATGTTTTGTTAATATTACACTATTTTTTTTATGAATTTTCTTTGTAAGTGTTTTATAAACCAAATATTTTGTTTTTCTAAGTTAAATTATTAAATGAATAAATTGAAATTTATGGATTTTCAAGAAGTTTCCTTTGTTTTGCTCAATACTGTATATGTTGGCGGTGGGTAAACATAATTTTCAATCTGTTCCTTCCAACCGGTTTTGCCGGTGTGTAGTAATGACACATTTCAATATTGCCATCTAGTGGTCGTTTGTAAAAACATAAAAGGTAACCCTCGTACTCTTATGACTTGGTACTCTAATTTTGTTGCTTTCGGTATTTTCATCTTTGTTTGTCTTGAGTTAGACCGACCCAGTTGTAGCCCCGACTTCCCTGAGATATTCTCGTTAACGAGATATAGAATATCATTTGAGAATGTTATTAATCTGTTATATTTGATTACTGTCAGTCTAATTAGATATTTGTAGCGAGTGATTGAGGGCGACTGGCGACTGCTCCGGAATGTGTGTGTGTGTGTGTGTGTGCATGTCGATACTGCTCTGGGAACTCTGCTCATATCTGCGGTATTATTGTTATACAACTTACAAGAGTTTCGACCGTGTTCGTTGCTATAAAGCTAAAAGTTTTGCGGCTGTTTGCCAAAGTAAAATATAGTTTAACTTTCTTAAAAAAATAAATAAAATACTTTTTATACTGCAGTTGAATGTTAAGAAACTTAAAGTAAAAAGGAAACAAATTGGTTTTTAAATTTAACTTGGAATTTTTAAGATTTTTAGCTCATTGTTTGATGATTGAAGTGGGTTTTTGTTAAACAAAATGATCAGATCCTCATTGAATCCATCAAAGTTATTAGTTTTCAAAATCTAGTTCTGCTTGAACTAGGGTTTATACAAAAACCTACTTTTGAAAAAAACGGTTTTCGGATTCCATTATTTCCAGGAAAACCTGTTTAAACTGGTTTTCGAATTTTTCCCAAAACAGCAAAAAAAATATTTATACGTTTTTTAACATTTTTCGGTTTATTTAATATTTATGGAAATACAAAAAGTTAACAAATTTCGGTACAAAATATAAGTTATATATTTATTCATTTATGGCGGGTTGGTAACGTAAGAATTTTTTCTAACTCAAGTTAAAATCATTTGTTTTTGTATGCTACAACATACAAAATCAAATGATTTTAACTTGAGTTAGGGATAATTCTTACTTTAGCAATTGACCATTAGTGTCTTTTTCAGAAAATATGATTCCAAAAAAACATGTCCACGGAACGATTACCTTAATCTTGTTCTTAATTTATTTACAATATTTCCTGAAATAGAAAATATTCTCTCACTGGTTACTGAACTTGGTTTTATAGTTCTCAGGGTATCAAATATTAACTTTGTTTTTTTATTAGTGGCCTCAAATACTGAAAAATCGGCCTTCAATGTCTTCGGATTTGATTTTTTTTCAGCTTCCTCAAGAAATCTATGAACTGATTTTTAGGGTTTCGTAGGTATGACCAAAAAACCCTTATACCGTCGTTTTGTCGTCTGTCTGTCTGGCTGTCTGTTCGGTAAAAATTGTAGCCAAACAGCTAAACCTAGAGAGTTGAAATTTGGCATGCTTATACAACCCTTTGGCCCGCACATAGGAAAAATAGTAAAACATCTAAAAAACATATCACCCTAAAAATATAAACAAATATGTGATCATCGAAAAAAAAAATTTTTTTTTAAAATTCTGATTGGGATATCAAATGAAAGCCCTTAGTACGTGGATTAAGGATCAAATTTTTATTTTTGCAAAATAAATTATTTGGAAGCGATTTGACATAAAATTTGTTTTGGCATCCCAAATAATCATCATTCACTTACTAAATACCCGCGAAACCCTGAAATGTGTGAAAATTCACACTTCACATTTTTTCATTGCTACTTTTACAGCATTTTCCTCGGCCTGGTTAATAATTTCTCTGTCTTCGTCGTCTTCGATATATTCGTCGTCGGCAATTCCGAATTTGGATATATTCTAGACCTAGACAATATTTTTCCAGCTAACTTAATAATATCTTTGTTGAAATATGTTGTAGATATTGCAAATATAGTAACAGAAGTTGCCAGTTCAACTTGTCTTCTTTCTTGAATTCGTACTTCTAAAGCATTTAATAATTTGACACTAATTTCATTAATTTGTCTTTAATTATTTTTATCTATCTTAACTATCGCATAGCATTTGTCGGTTTGCATGTTTAATAAACAAATATTCGCCTGAAGATTTTGTTTTACTACAATATGTTTAGAGGCTATTGTCAAAATGTTTGAATTTTAATTTAATTTTGACATATTAATTCGAGTATCGAAAAACCTGTTTTTTAGAATTTAAAAACCGGTTTTCGAGTTTCAATAATTCTTTCGAAAAAACCTTATTTAATTTGTTTTTGAACTCATGGTATATAAAGATTACTCCTCCTTTTTCATAGTTCCGCAACCCGCAACACACAATTTGTTAAACAGGTTGCATATCTTTGCACTTTGAAAAATTCCAAACTTTAACAAACAGTATCTCGAAAATGGTGAAAGATAGAGCCTTACTGTTTGAATTTTTGGATTCTCCGTATATTGATTTACTATTGATACAATTGGGACCTTATGTTTCCATTTGGGAACATTATGAAATAGTGTATTAACATATTTTTTCTTTTTCAGGTGTAAAGAACCTGGTAGATACAAAACCCATCTACCATCAACGTCTGTAATTATCTGCTTCCACAACGAGGCGTGGTCTGTTCTTCTCAGGACTGTCCATTCTGTCTTGGACCGTTCCCCGGAGGAACTGATCGAGGAGGTTATCCTGGTGGATGATTTCTCCGACATGCCCCATGTGATGCAGCAGCTTGATGAGTACTTCAGCAAGTACCCCAAGGTCAAGATTATTAGGGCGAAGAAACGCGAAGGGTTGATTAGAGCTCGGTTACTTGGAGCACGACATGCTACGGGACAGGTCAGTAACACAAATTCTAGCAAGTAAAATTTAGTATGTAGATAGAAATTGTGCGATTACAATAAAAAAAAATCTAGTAAAAGCATTCTATGCAGTCTATTTCAAAGTAGAAAAATGTGTGTAAGAAGATAGGAGCTGTTTGTCCTTGCTTCGGATTGGTTTAGATCGTCATCCCTATTACACTGTAAAAATATTGTTTTTAGTCCAAGTTGACAGATGTTCAGTGTCGTACATTGGAAATATATATTATTTAATTTTTCTCATATATTTTGTTATTATTTACATATTTAGACTTTTATTTATATTCTTGGCGTAGATTTTATAGAGAAAATTCTCCATGTAATTTGTTTTTACGCAGTTATATATTTTTTAGGTTATCTGACATATAAATATTTTTTAACAGTTGACAATTAACAGATCAAGAAAGAGGACTAATGTGAGGCCAAAAGACAGCCCAGCTGATTGTGCCCAAAGAAGAAGTTATTGATATAATTTTTAGACCTTCATATATACATATATTTTTAATTTTTATTTACAATAATTATTTAAATAAGAAACTTAAGCTCTGAAGATATATTGTTTGTTTTATTGCGTTGTTTAAAATCTTTTAGCCAAATCTCTCTTTTTATATATAGTACATAATTATTAAAATTAATATTTTTTTAACTTTTTCAAATTTCCCATTAAACTGAATTTATGTCGTATAAATAACGTAAGTGTATCTGCCTTGTTTATTTCAATATCCTTTTAACCTTTTTTATATTAAAAAAAATCACTTGCTAACCCAGTTAGTACGCCCATGCCCTAGTTGTAACTTATTTTAAATTTCCCGCTATACTGTATTTGATCAGTGTAAATCGTACTCGGTTCGCAGAGCTATCTACTTTTTTCTACTTTGAAATAGACCATAATGATAATAATAAAAAGGAAAACTGATCCAAATAATAACAAAAAAAAAAACGATTGAAGCTACAGCCATCACAGAATAAGTAATCAAATAAAATACCCAGAGCCGTAGCAATTTGTTTCGCGCACTTAGCAAATAAAGTAAATTTACTTAAAATAGGCCTCACTTCCGAAATACAAATAATAAGCAAAAAAAAGGTCCTCACCTACGAATTACAAGTAATGAGCAGGAAAAAAAAGGTCCCCACCTCTCAGATACAAATAATGAGCAAAATAAATCATTTTCCAATGTTTTTAATGAGCAAATATATACACAATAGCCCCTCATCAAACCTCGCGCCCCAGTGCACCTATTCCAGGCCGTTCCTATAGCTCTGAAAATACCTCTTAAGGTATCAAAGAGGAATAAATTATTTATAGTAGTGAAATGCTTACAAAACAAATAACACATTGTTAATAGTGAGAAATATGTTTCTGAAATTGAAAAAAATTGAGCCATTTTTTAATATATTTCTTATAAATTAAATGACGACTGCGAAGCAAATACTGAAAAAATCGCGTAGATTTTGTAATTTAAATTTTATTATGATGAAATTTTCACAAATTATTTAAAGTTAGTTTAAAAAATAAATAAATTAAATCTCTTAGTACTCAAATAACGAATAAAAATGATTATCAAAAAACTATTGATTTTGCTATGGTTACAGAAGAAATATTGTCCTAGACATCCAGCTTTCTGTTGTCTTCTTACACTCATTAATATACCTGCAAAACCCTGAAATGTGTGAAAATTGACACCACATTTCTTTACAGGTGTTGACTTACTTGGATTCCCATTGTGAGTGTACAACGGGGTGGATAGAGCCACTTCTGGACCGAATAGCTCGAGATCCTACAACTGTCGTCTGTCCCGTGATAGATGTGATCGACGACACAACCTTGGAGTACCACTACCGTGACAGTAGCGGCGTTAACGTCGGTGGTTTCGATTGGAACCTTCAGTTCAACTGGCACGCAGTCCCGGAAACCGAGAAAAAGAGGCATAAAAACACAGCAGAGCCAGTCTGGAGTCCAACAATGGCAGGAGGACTATTCAGCATAGATAAGGTAGGAATTTATTTTATTATTTCGTTAATTCCGACTATTTTTAACGATTCTTTTCCATTCTGTCCATTTGCTACCGTTTTCCAGTATAATCGTAACTTCTTAAGTACTCTCTCCAATTGAGGACAAGAGAGTACCAAGGTTTTTATGGGCCCTTTGTATAGAATAGGCCCCTTAAGGGTTTCGTATCGAAGTAATGAGCAAAAACAATAAAAACCAGGCTTTATTGGGGTCTCAAAATCGACGGGCCGAAGATATTATTACGTAAATCCAGCAATAACCAAGATCCAAAAAAAATCTGCTCATAAACAAGAGAGTTAGGAACATATTTCAACTTTGGGGGCCCCAGTTCTAAATATATCCCATTTTCGTGTACCTGTGCTTAAAGATTACTTACTTTCACACCCCTATGCCAAATCCTAGCAATATCAGTCCATAAATAATCAAGTTATGGATCTGATCCACTTTCGGCCAAAACTGGAACACTTTTTTGGACAATTTTAACATCTCCTATAAATAAGACCCTACTTTTGAGCACCGATACTAAATCTCATCCAAAACAGTCAAAAAATAAGAGAGTTATGGACTTTTTTAATATTGGGGGGGCTCCTGAGGCCCTACTTCTGCATATATTCCATTTTGGTGCACCTACGTTGAAAGATTACATCATTCCACACCCCTGTGACAAATCCCAGCGATATCGGTCCATAAATAAGCGAGTTATAGCCGTGCTCCACTTTCGGCCGAAACTGGAGCAGAATGTTTTGTCAAAGTCCGAATTTGGCACTTTTAAGGGTACAGGCAGAAGCACCTTGATGTTCTGATTCCAGAAGTGTGATGTTTTTTAAAATCGGTTCATAAATAAGGGAGTTAAAACCATTTGAACTAGTTTTCACTTAATCTGCTCTAGTTCTCAGATTAAGATTAGGGAATTAGATCATCCACTTAATTAATGAGTTCACTTACTACGTCATTTAATCCTGTTAATTGGTATTAAAACCGAATTTTTTATCGTTAATATTCGTGTGTATCCGTCAGTTGTATTAATTCCAGAATTTAAAACTGGAGGCAGTAGGAGTCAAAGAAATTTAGGAATTATTTTAAGTCGAGTCGAAGGTCAGAAGTGCATTAGTTTTCAATATATTAATTGGGGGCAGCAGGTGTCAACTTATCTTTGATAATGTGTTATGTCATCGAAGGTCAAAATGCTATTAGATTTAATGAGTGATACGTAATAAGAAATATTTAAGATTTAAGTTGTTTAAAGATCAATTTTCGGCCAAAACTGTAGCAATTTGTGTGAATTTTCAATATCTTTCGACATCGCACAACCAATTTTGAAAGATGATGTTCAAAGCGGTATATATCGATGAAATATAATTCATTCAGCCATTTTGGACAAAAAATACAAACATTTTTGAAGTTTCTAATGTTGTGTTTATTGTGTGTGAGGAAGCAGTATCGGCTGAAGGTTTTTGTAAGCCCTAGGCAGTGCCGTATTAAATTTTTTATGGGTCCTACACCGAATGGATAGAATAAGCAAAAAAAAAACCAAAAACCAGGCTGTTTGAACATATACGTAAGTGACTGTATGGGTAACAAACAAGGGTAATCCTGCACAATAGCGCACTGAATTTCCACTGTTGTTCTGTTTCCATTTTAATAACTACAATTTACTTTAACATACAAATTTTTTTTAGCTGGTTTACAAAAAAAATCAGCAAGCTTTTTAATAATAACCTGAGATAGTGCTTTTAAGGTAAATCCACTGTTTAGGATTTACACTAACTCATGAAAACTATTCTCAGGGCCCTATTGTTCAGGATTACCAAAAAAAAAAATTAGTTTTTTTGAAAAACATAATTTTGTGAATTAGAGTGGATTTTTGTTAAACTTTCCAAATAATCACATAATCAGACCAATTCTGTAACTCAGTTACTATGATCATAGTAACTAAATTTGTCACTATGAGCAAGGTCAGTTACTATCATAGTAGCTTTGGGGTATTTCGTATTCCGTAAGACAAAAGTTACTACAATATTTAGTAACATGTTACTATAAAAGTTCCTATCATAGTAACTACCAAATACTGGTGTTTATAAGTAATAACTTAGTTCTTATGAAGATAAAAATGGCGGACATTTGATTTTAAGTGTAATTTTTAGATATAATAGAAAATGAAGAAGATTAGTAAAGAAAATTATATAAATTAAATATATATAAAATATGTATGTATGAGTGTAGGTAAAGGTTTATATTGCAGGAGATGAAATATATTAAAGATCAGTCTTTTCCAATTCCTCATTTTTAATATGTCTTTTTTTAAATTATTGTAAAAAAATAGTTTTTATTTTTAAAAAAATTAACAAAAGTTCTATTCAGTGACGCAAAAATAGTTTCATGAGGGGGGAGGGTTATAAAATGAGACGTATGGAAGTAATAATAAAACAAGGAAAATGCATCGAAGTAATAAAAAATCCAGCTTCATGGGAGGTTCTAACCCCCAAATCCCACCTGCCTGCGCCACTGGTTCTATTGTCGAGAATTCGTCTTTGCATTCTGTTTTTTTTTTAATTTCTTCACTCATTTTGTTTTTTTTTTTTAAATATTTTATAAATGTATATACCATAATATACATTATATAACAACAAAATATTGTAAGCAATATAATATTTTGACATTTTTAACCTTGACTGTCATCTGTATACCACCAGTGCGCATGCGTTTTGCGCTTCTGTAACTAACTTCATTCTTTTCTCAGTAACTGTCATTAAAGGTACATTCGATTTGACGCTCCGAACGTTCCGAGCACGTTCTGTACTCTCAAACGTGTTCGATTTGACGCTCGGAGCACACTCAATTGCATTCGTTTTGCGATCGAGCGAGCATTTAGAGTGCGCTCTATGTGTTCGGGGTTTTAAGACCGAGCATATGGAGTATGACGTAAAAAGTGGGGGAACGGCGGGAAAGAAATGAAAGTTTAAAATTAAATTATAAATAAAATAAAAATAATAGCCTTAGACAAATAACAATAGACAAATAATATTGTTATACGTCTATGGCTACAGAGTACGGCCATTTTATGTATTTGTGACGTTCTGTAAACAGCAAAAAAATTATTAAAATACACCATGCATAAAATTTAAATGGAAAAAATTCATTAAATTAATTCATTAATTATTATTTAATTTTTAATTAATTTTATTTCATCATTGGAAAAAAATCAAGGAAAAACCGAGGTATTATCTGTCTCATTTTGTAATACGGAACTAACAGTAAAACACACACGGATACGCCAAAGTCTGTTTACACCACAACAGTCACCAAAGTAACCAGATTTAGTTACGTATTACAAATTGAGACGGATTATATATAATTTTGATTCATGACTGACGTGAACTAATCTGACAGTAAAAACGCCGCCTAAAATTGTAGGGTTAGATTTTATAAACATTACGTCACAAGAACGCTCGCTCCGTTAGTGCTCTATTCATGACGTCACCATGAACTGTTCGCTCAGCGCTCGCTTTACTCTGTACAACTCGAATGCACCCTTATACCCTTTTCACACTAGATCTTTAAGACGATTGAACTTAAACTTCATCGATGTTTAATATCGGTTTGCTTTCACACTTGATGTTTAATTTGAAGAAGAAATCTCCATGTAAAGCTAGTATGTATTGCCAACATAATTTCATATCGTTTGAATTTATTCTGTCATTATTTTGTATATCGAGGTTAGGAGAAGTTTATTTTTTATATTTATTTAAATAATAACGCAAATAATCTTCTCATAACCTCGATATATAAAATGATAACAGCTGAACATAGATAAAAGAAGAGAAGCACAAATTCAAGGAGTATTTTTTTATAATGGGAATTAAGTTGGCAATGCGGGCGAGGTTTAAGACGCAGATCTCTGTCTTAAACATCGGTCGTGTTTAGACGAGGCCGTACGGTTTCACATTAGCGTTTAAAGATCCATTCACTTAAACATCCGATCTTAAAGATCTAGTGTGAAAAGGGTATAAAATATAACTCAGCGACGTCACTACAGTTGAATATTATAGAATACGAAAAATGTTAAAGTTACTATTAAAGTCAGTATAAAAGTTATCTTGTAGTAATGTTACTACACGGTAACTATAGTAACTTTTTACAGAATTGATCTGAAAATCTCTTATTGAGGAACTTTTATAGATGGAAGATCGTAGATTAATTCTTTGTACCATTTTACAAGTTCATCAATAATTTAAAAAAGATATTGTGAATGACAGTTGTAGGCTCTGTGTAAAAATCTGTTGGATCGATCGTTGGAGTGCCATGAATGACACCGCTTACCTCTGAGCCAATTATAAAGCCATTTAACTTTTAAAATTGGATATAACTTTTATTTTTAATCTTGTTTGGGACTCGAAGCGGTTACTGAGATATAGGCACAGCAGGAGCTGAATTAAATTATATCGAACTATTGGTCAGAAAATGAAATTTAATTCATTTTACTGCACAGGGTGGGATCGGAAAAAATACAAAAATTACTCCCAAAAATGCTCTCTTAGTTAAAAATGAGGAGGTAGAGTGTATTTCTCATGAGTTTATGCTAGAGGCTTTATCCTATATACGCGAAACAATGACGTAAAACCAATCGCAATGCAGTTTGCAGTCAGTTCTACGTCGGTTACTGATACCCTTTTCACACTAGATCTTTAAGATCGGATGTTAAAGTAAATGTATCTTTAAACGCTAATGTGAAATATGGCCGTATGGCCTCGTCTAAATACAAGCGATGTTTAAGACAGAGATCTGCGTCTTAAACTTCGTCCGCATTGCCAACTTAATTTCTATTATAAAAAAATACTCCTTGAATTTGTGCTGTCAACATTTTATATTATCATAAACAAGAATACTGTATTATATCGACGTTATAAGAAGTTTATACTTATTGTTATAATAAAATTATTTATTTTAATAATGTGTTTAATAAAATACAGAGCTACAATAATTGAGATAAAATGTATCGACTTACATGTTAATACAGGTGTAATATATTCTTTATTGTAGTGCCTTTATTGTAGAATGAAATGAAATATCCTTAATTGTTTATAATAATTCAAAATGTGCGTCTGCGCAGACAGTTCAAAACTGGTAATTTCATGACGGTAACTTAAGGAAAAAATTACTGTAGCTGATGACAGCACCAGAGATTTAAACATCAAGTGTGAAAGAATACCGATCTTAAACATCGGTGAACTTTAAGTTCACTCGTCTTAAAGATCTAGTGTGAAAAGGGTATAAGAAATCAAAGAATACCAATATCTATTTATTTATTTTTTTAATTTTTAGATAAAGTTGTTTTTCCCAATAGGCTACTCATTTACAATAATTAGCAATTTCTTTCCACTTCTCAGTCGTTGTAAAAACAATTGTCTTCTATTGACCCAGTTTTGAAAAGACTTTTTAGGATTTTGTAAAACCTCCAGAATACAATATCATTATCCTTGAATCCTTTGAACCATATTATGTTACATCCCTTTATTGTTTTCCATCTCATTCCGTGGAAGCAATTAAAAAAGAACAGATTCAACCATAAAACGTTACAAAAGAGGTATTAGAAGAGAAGGATGAACGTTTGAACGTCATCGTTTCACTCTAGTCTTATATTTAATTGTTCTCGGAGAAGATGTCACTCGATACGGATAATCCTTGAGAAAACAGGGAAGGCTCCAGGGGGTGAAATAAGGACAAAGAAAAACGTTTAAAACTCTAAAAATAAACGGTTTTAACCTTTTAAAACAAAAAAACTTAAGTAAAGTTTTACAAGTCCAGCAAAAAAGTTTTGTAAAACGGTTACAATTTTTAACCCACACAATTTAAAACTATATTGTATGCCCTAAGTAGTATAGAACCTATAGAATAGTGTTTCTCCACGACCACTATAGAATTTTTGCGTACCTTTTGTTAAATATTTTGAATATCAGCACAGTATAGAAATTATGAACACTACTAACGTTAGCATCGCTCTTATTTAATAAGTAACGTTTAATTGCAATATTTAATAAAAGATTATGAACATGACCCCTTATCTTTAAGTTCTAGTGCGAAAAGGGTATAAAGTAATGAGAAAAACGTACTAAATTGAAAAAATGGGTTGCAAGATAAGCAAACCAGCACAGTCTGAATTTAATCGCTTATTGAAAACTACCCTTGACCAATAAAACCAAGTTAAAATCTGTGTCACATTTCCATAATGCGTTCATCATTTTCTCGTCAAATATGCGAGATATTTATTATTAATTAACGATGGGGTGTTCGGGGGACCGGAATGACGAGAATAGCAAACCCATTAAATGCGTGGAAGGGGGGAAAAAGGGTAGCAATATCGTAAGTATATTCCGCGTTGACCCATTTAGGGAAAGTGTGACAGCGGTAGTCAACAAGTGGATTATTTATAGAGGGTTAAGGTTAGAATAATGTTTCTTAAATATGGTATCGAAGAAATCAGAGACGGTCTTAGAAAAAGCAGAGCCGGAATATAAGTATTATTTACAGACCTTGATTTTGGTGAATTATTACATTTATTCATTTTTAGGGTTTTGTAGGTACTACCAAAAACCCATTTTAATATACTCCCTCCGTCAGAAAATTTGGTACATATTGTAACTTTTTTCTTGTCCGAAAATATGATACATTAGGTCGTTAAGGATGAAATTTGTAGAAAAAAAGGCAAAGGTAGTTGATAACTTACAAATGTAAGGAATTATTTTATTCATCAAAGTATGCACCCATATTGTCATACACTCTTGCCATTTAAGCGGCAGGTTGTTCAGGCTGGTGGTATAAAACCCTGGCGGACGAGAGTCAATGAATTCCTGGAAGGCCAGTTTTACAGCATTGTCGGAATTAAACTGTTTTCCTATTAAAAAGTCGTCCAAATTGCGGAAGAAGTGGGGCTAGGTCTGGTGAGTATGAAGGATGATGCAGAAGTTCCAACTCCAATTCCTGTAGTTTTGCCACAGTCCTTTGTGCAGTGTGTGGTCTAGCGTTATCATGCAATAAGATAGGAGTCGATCTGTTGACCAATCTAGGCTGTTTTTTTTTTTTAGTCTTTGCATCATTTCGTCCAGTTGGTTGCAGTTTATTTCTGCTCTGATCTATGAGCCAGGTTTTTTTTTTTTTTTTAAGTTTCCTGTACGAAATTTGGCGAACCAATTTGATATTATCTGCTGCGTAGTAACACTAGAGCCAAATACACTATTAATGTTTCGCGCGGTCTGCGATGCCGTAGTTCCACGTAAGAACTCATAGTTCATAATAGTGCGAATTTCCGACAGTTCCATTTTCAGCAAAATTAATTTTTAAAAAAAGTTTTTGATATTTTTTAGAGCATACAATGATTTCTTTAAACAGGCGAGATATGTAACTTTACGGTAAGAAGAAGAAGAAGACTAGTTATCACTTACTAAATAACTACAAAATTCTGAAATTTGTGATAATTTACATTTAGCATAAATTTTTTGATTACAACATGATATATTTTGTATTCATGTTAAATTTATTTAAAACTTTTGAGGTTATCTGTGTTCTCATTCTAACATCGATTACTCAAGAGATATCTTTCTTTTTGATGGTAAAGTTTTATTTGGTGCACACGAATATTTATTTCGAGTGTCATTTTCTCAAAGAGCTCCCGCTGAACGAGATGAGATATTTACTGCTTGCACCACAAATGTAATGCTACGTATGTACGTTATGTTCCGGAACACAAAGACATAATTCTACATAACATCACAAGGGCAAAGAAAAGAGTCATTAGATTAATGACATTATACCAACAATTATTTTTAGGGTTTCGTTGGTGTATTTAAGAAATTGTTGTACCGTTATTCATGTGTCTGTCTGTCTGTTTGGTTGAAATTTTGGTTAAACGGTTGGATTTGAAGAGAAAGTTGAAAATTGGCATGCAGATTAAAAGTTTGGGCAGTTACGGGGGGACACCCTAAAACTACAATCTACATATATCTTCCATATTATTGACTTGGCAAAATCATATACGACAGAAAGAGTTTATAATGAAAAAAAAAATCTTTTATTTTTATGCAGAGCTGAGGAACGGGTTGGCATTGGGGCACTTGCCAGGGGCGCGAGGTTTGATGAGGGGCGCCTTGGTCATTAAACGCAGAGGTGAAGACCTTTTTTTTTTGCTCATCATTGGTGTTGGGTGGTAAGGACCTTTTTTTTGTTTGGCTTTAACCATATTACGCGTTTAGAGATTACGATTTTTTTTAATGGTATAATTTTACATTATTTGTGAAATTGTGAATTAAAAAAAGCACAACTCAAAAACGGTTATAGTTAGTGATCTCCGGTGAAAATTTTTGGATTCTCCATAGTTTATTTAGTCTAGGAAAAAATTGGGGCTTTTGTCGTTTAACGCGTTTTGAGATTACATTTTTTTTAAATCTAGTGATTTACATTATTTGTGAAACTTGTGAATTTAAAAAAAGCACAACTCAAAAACGGTTAGAGATAATGACCTGCCGTTCGAATTTTTGGATTCTCCGTTACTTATTTAATCTACAAAAAAATTGGGGCGTTAATTGCTTAATGCGTTTTGAGATTATGATAATTTTTTTTAATGGCATTATTTACATTATTTGTGAAAATTGTGAATTAAAAAAAAATCACAACTCAAAAACGGTTAGTGAAAACGACCTGAGGTTAGAATTTTTGGATTCCTCGTAGTTTCTTTAGCCTAGAAAAAAAATGAGGCCTTATTCGTTTTGCGTATTTTAAAATTATGACAAATTTTAATATGGAGTGATTTATAGAAATTTTCATCTTCGCATGGACGTATCTCAAAGACGAAATACGATAAAGACCTACGGTTGAAATTTTTGAAATCTTGAGGTCCTAATTGACTTGTAACCATATTTTGGAACAAAAAATTTTTTTGAAAACTTCGTTTTTTTTTTTAATTTTTTGAAAATTTTGATAAATCCTAACTAAAAAATGGTTAGAGATAGAAATCCAGGGTTTAAATTTTTAAAATTCTCATACATTGTTTAGTCTATAAAAAAATTTGAGCTTTAATAAACCAATTATTAAGTTTTGTATGGGCAGTAATCCAAAACCCTTGAAAATGGCCAAAAATCGAAAAAATCGTAAGGGGTACCCCTTAAGAAAATCGTGATTTTCAAGCAAAAATTTTTTGTCTCCGATTTTATTGAAAATTTGTATAAATATGTATTTTTGGTCATAGATCAATAAAATTTGGTCCATTTTGAAGTTTGGGCAAAAGTTTCGGAATTATAGGCAAAAAACTGACCCAAATCGGCTCTAACTCAAAAACTAGCAAAGCATGAATTTTTTAAATATTTTTTCCATAGTCCTCACCCCAAAATTAGCTTAAAACTATATTTTGGCTAAAATCGGAGTCAAAAAATTTTTGGTCAAAATTTCAAAATTTTAGAATTTTTTTTTATTTGCATTTTGTTAGAAAATTGGTATACTTATATATTTTTAGCCTTAGATCACAAATATATGGTCACTTTTGAGTTACGGTCTAAAATTTTGACATTTGCTGCAAATAAAGTAAAAAAAAAACAGTATAAAAAAAGGCTCAGAGCCAGAGCCGCAGTAAGGAAAACTTGCGCTAGGGGCA
This sequence comes from Liopterus haemorrhoidalis, assembly GCA_963971575.1. NCBI lineage: Eukaryota > Metazoa > Arthropoda > Insecta > Coleoptera > Dytiscidae > Liopterus > Liopterus haemorrhoidalis. Next base: position 45,147,670 of record OZ020619.1, read on the forward strand.
AAGCCGTGTTTTGGCGACCTTGGTAAATAAAAACAAGGTTCTAATCTCTCAAAAATTAAGTGATGAGCAAAAAAAAGGTCCTCACCTCCAAAATTCAAGTGATGAACAAAAAAAAAAGGTCCTCATCTTCACAATGGCGCCCCTTAGCAAGTCCGTCAGCGCCCTTTTCCTTAGTGCGCTAGGGGCCGTGGCCCCTCCGCCCCCCCCCCTTACTGCGGCTCTGTACAGAACCAATGAAATGTTAACCTGTCCTCTTTTTTAAACCATCTTTATAAACTAATACTTACTTCTTATCCATCATCTATATCCCAGTTTCCCAACCTTTTTCCATGGCGGACCGGCAAGCGACCTGAAAAAATTCGCGGACCGGCAAGTTTAAAATGGATATTCAAGATTGGGGATCCCAAACGTGGGAGGTCCACCACGTTTACTAAATATCTGCAAAACCCTGAAAAGTGTAAAAACGCACATTAACCCAAGCTTGACCAAATGGGGTGTGACACACCCCAGTATATTAATAGTGGAAATGATGTATCTATTGACAATATTTATGAATTAGTTAATATTTAACAATAATTTAATTTTTAATCGACAAAAAAATCAAAAACACCATTTACAAAAAAATATGTCTAAATTATATTTGGCAACAGCGCATTTCGAACGAATTATAAATAAATAAACGTTGTTAGTATCTAATAGCAACTAATTCAAAATTCAAGCTTTGAAATGAGAAAGAAATTGTCTCCCCCACCAAAATACATAGACCAATCAGAGAGCTAGCTAAATTAGTATGTGTGAGAGTTGGTGTAAACGAGAGATGCAATGTTGTCAGTCAACACGAAACGCAACTTGAAGTATGATGCAATTTAGGAAAGAAATTGGCGTGATTTTGACTTTTATTGAAAAACTTATTAAAAAAGCATTAAATAATTACTTTGAAAACATTTTTTTTTGTAATATTGTTCTATAGGCTTGACATCATCTAAGTGTATAAATATTACCTTATTTTAATTGATATTAAATGAGAAAAGCCTAGGGTATACTACACCCCACTTGGTTGGATGTGTATATTTTGGTCAACTACGGGTTAAACAATTTTGTTGTGAAAATTTACGCCTCTCATAATTTATTTTAATTTTAGTTTTATTTCTATTTTTCCAGAATTTCTTTGAACGTCTTGGTACCTACGATTCTGGTTTCGATATCTGGGGTGGTGAGAACTTGGAGCTGTCCTTCAAGACGTGGATGTGTGGTGGTACTTTGGAAATCGTCCCTTGCTCTCACGTAGGGCATATCTTCAGAAAACGGTCTCCTTACAAATGGCGTACTGGTGTCAATGTGTTGAAGAGGAACAGCATTCGACTTGCTGAAGTTTGGCTGGACGACTACGCTAAATACTACTACCAAAGAATTGGAAATGATAAAGGTGACTTTGGAGACATAACTTCCAGGAGGGAGTTGAGGAAAAAGTTGAATTGTAAGAATTTTAAATGGTATTTGGATAATATTTATCCAGAATTATTTATTCCTGGAGAAGCTGTTGCAAATGGAGAGGTAAGATTGAATCTTATTTTAATTTTTAACAATGTTTGTCAAAATATCAAGAGAAATTCAATTTTGGGATCATTGAGCATAATTTCTGTATTTTTTTGTCATTTTGTCTTCTTTCTACCAATGTCCGAATTCTATAGTGTACTACATTGGCACAAGGGTCTAGCCAAGGAAATCTGTGCCTGGAGCAAAACCTGAATTTGAAACCACTTCTAACCCTCGAAACGTCCAAGGTAGTGACATTATTAGCGCCCTCTGGTTTAGGCGCCCGGGTGGCAGGGCCAGTGTATATTAAAGAATCAGTTCCAAGTTTCCACGTGGGTGAAATAAATTTCTTTGTGTCCACCAATTATTATTTCTTTACAGTGACAGTCATTATAATATTATTTTATATCACTTGTTAAAATTAGATTCCAAATTATATTCATAGTTTAGGTTCCATGCAGTGGCGACGCTAGAGGGGGTCCGGGGGGCCCGAGCCTTCCAAAAATTACTCTCGCCCCCATTTGGCCTCCCCAAAATTGTTTGGAGAAAAATGTCTTTTAGAAGTGAGGACCTTTTTTTTAGGTCATCACTTGTATTTGCCCCCCAAATTTTACTAAAAAATGTCCTGCCCCCCCGCAGATTGTGAGGTAGCGCCGCCACTGGTTCCATGGCAGTCCAAGCTGTGACAAAATTATTTGAAATATAAGAAAGTATTTGATATACTAGGGAAAATTTTAAATGCTAGAAGAGATTTGAAATACTAAGGAAATATTTAAAATACTAGGAAAGTATTTGAAATACTAGGAAAGTATTTGAAATACTAGGGAATATATGAAATGCTAGGGAAGACTTGAAATGGTAGGAGAGATTTGATATACTGGGGAAATATTTGAAATACTAGGAAAGTATTTGAAATACTAGGAAAGTATTTGAAATACTAGGGAATATTTGAATTTCTAGGGAATATTTGAATTTCTAGGGAAGTCTTGAAATGGTAGGAGAGATTTGATATACTGGGGAAATATTTAAAATACTAGGAAAGTATTTGAAATGCTAGGAAAGTATTTGAAATACTAGGAAAGTATTTGAAATACTAGGAAAGTATTTGAAATACTAGGAAAGTATTTGAAATACTAGGAAAGTATTTGAAATACTAGGGAATATTTGAATTTCTAGGGAAATCTTGAAATGGTAGGAGACATTAAAAATACTAGGGAAATATTTAAAATACTAGGAAAGTATTTGAGATACTAGGAAAGTATTTGAAATACTTGAGAATATTTGACTTTTTATGGTAATATTTGAAATACTAGAAAAGTATTTGAAATGCTGGCGAAGATTTTAAATTCTAGGGAAATATTTGAAATACTAGGAAAGTATTTGAAATACTAGTGAAGATTTAATATACTAGAGCAGATTAGAAATTCTAGGAAAGATTTCAAATACTAGGGAAAATTTTAAAATACTAGGGAAATATTTAAAATACTAGGGAAATATTTAAAATACTAGGAAAGTATTTGAAATATTTGGGAAGATTTGAAATTCTATGGAAATATTTGAAATACTAGGAAAGTATTTAAAATACTAGGGAAATATTTAAAATACTAGGGAAATATTTAAAATACTAGGAAAGTATTTGAAATATTTGGGAAGATTTGAAATTCTAGGGAAATATTTGAAATACTAGAATAGTATTTGAAATACTAGTAAACGTTTGAAATATTAGACGAGATTTGAAACACTAGAGAAGATTTGAAATACTAGGGAAATATTTGAAATACTAGAAAAATATTTGAAATCATTCAATCAGTATTTCAAATACTAACATTTTCATACAACAAATATCAAATACAATTACCACGGAGAAAATATTTATAAATTCAAATACCAACAACATTTTGTTTGAAGTATTTGAAATACAATACTTCGAATACTAGAAAGTAATTTTTAAAAAAAAACTTTTATTTTCAAATATTCCAAGCTCTGGTTTTTAGAATATCGTTATTGAAATTAGAGTGCTCGAAAAACGGAAAAAAAAAACGCAACAAACTAATAATAAATTCTAGCAGACGTTAAAGTAATTTTGTAGAATTTACAGAGCTTATAGTTCAGTAATTTTTATACAGAATCGCAAATCGGTCAGTGTTTCAAGTTCCTCAAATCTTTTGTCTTGTTCTGAAATTGGCTTAACTGAAAATTCGTTGTGTGCTGAGCTAACAAAATTACAGAATCATTGTTGCAATCAGTGGATTTCATTAACGGGGCGTTATATTTGTTTTGATAAACGACGGGGCGTTACCGTTCTAGAAATTTCGTTAATGACTATACCCGTAGTGTTCGCTCGACATCCTCTAGCGACAACCGAATGAATTCTGTCGAGTCCTCGTGAAAATTCATTTCCATAATACAAGAAATCCTCACGAAATACATTCTGGGAGTCGAGAGGACCGCAAGAAAATTATCTCCGGGGCGTTTTAACGGAGACGTTACCAAACAGGGACGGAGTAGTTTTTGTCCACAGGGATATATTTATATATATATTTTTTAGAGAGTTTCTGACAAATTTTACGCCGTAATAAATGATCGGATGTCTTTATAATTAATTGGAAATAGTAAAATTTCTTATTGGCTCAAAAAAATACGAGAAAGGGGTATAACATGGATTATTTGGATTATTTGAATTAAAGCCTTGCTGTTTTAAGGCTATATCTTAAGGCTAGCATGTGTAAATTCCAAAAGACCGAATGCCGGGTAGCGTTCTGAAATACATTCGCAGAACAGCAATTTTTTAAGGATCTTGTTTTTTAGAATCATCAATTTTTTTAAAATTACTTCACTGATAGACATCAATTCTGTAAAAATTTACTGTGTAGTAACGTTACTACAAGATAAAATATATAAAAAGTATAATGACTTTCATTCATGATAGTAACTGACCTTGCTCATAGAGACAAATTTAATTACAATGATCATAGTAACTGAGTTACAGAATTGGTCTGAATGTCTTTATTTTAAAAAATAAAACAGTCTATATATTCAAACTTTACATAAATATATATAAGTTTACAACAATCATAAAAAGACACAAGAAAAAATTAAAAATCTTTTATAATGCACAAATATTGTTAAATAAGAACATAATGTTTATTTAATTTTGATGGGACGGTTAAGACTTCATATTGCTCACAATTTTGTCAATGTTCAACTGATGTAGGAACACGCAACGTGTTCATCAACGAAGTTCATCCTAAAAAATAACTGCTCACAAGTGCTTCCAAAGAGCGTAATTCTCATTTGAGCAAAAACTGTGAGTTTCGGAAAAAATCTACTAAGGAATATTTCTTGTAAAACTCAATTAGTGAAATATCCTATATTTTTGACTTCAAATCTGAGTTTCCTGTAGCTCAAGTAGTTCCATTTGCAGAGAAAGTGACGTTTGTTCCATATCAACATCAACCGTTTAACCGTATTTGATATGTTTACACAAAAATAATATAAATTAAAATTATTAGTAGCAGAAAAATAATTCTTTTAAAAAATATTTGGTTTTGATGAAAGTAAGTAACAAAAATGTGACTTTCTTTTCTTTATTATTATTTTTTCAATGCTTTATTATTTTTTTATTACTACGATCAACGTTTTAAATTTTCAAAAATGTAAATATAATGCAGTGAGTAAAACACGCTTTGATGAAAATGAATAATTTTTACCAAAAATTACCGGCCGTGTTTGGTCATTCATATCAGCGCCACCAAGTGCCATCAGGTGACAACTTATTTGTGCAAATTTAAAATTGGTTCGAAATATTTAAAATATATTGGTAAAAATTACAAATTGATACATTCAATAGTTTGCACCTTTGAAATTGCATGTCATGGTGGTATTAAAAACATGGTAAAAAATTTCGCTTTCTTAAAATGTCATTCCATTTGACATATGTATTAAAGATAAATGATAACTTAGTCAAAATGATCATAACCAACAAATCTGTATGTTTTACAGCGTAAGCAATATTTTGAAATGACAAATTTACATTTAAAAGTCAGTAGTAATACACTATAAAAGTTACCAAAATAACCAGATCTGGTTTGACCTTACAAAAGTGAACACATTATATTAAAGCGGCCAAACAATTAAATTTTACTGTGTAATAGTTTCTCACGATTTATTTTAAACTTATTTGAGATATAGTGTAAGTACGTTTTTTTCCGTGTGTGCCTTTTACCGTGTGCGCTTTTTTCCGTGTACGCTTTTTTCCGTGTGTGTATTTTTTCATGTGCACTTTTTTCCGTGTGCGTTTTTTTCATGTGCGTATTTTTATATTATATAAGCAATTGAAAAATTTATTCTGATAAATATATTTTAAATTTAACGTCTTAAATCATTTTTAGTTTTAACATTATAAATGTAATGCACTGAGTGAAAATGAATCGTTTTCCCATCTTAAAAAGTTAATGAATAAATAATTCGGAATAATACTCATTATTTGTCCAGTTTTTAATAATAGGTGAAGAGTTGATTCAATTTGAATTGGATGAAGTAAGGCGTATGGCTAGAGAAAGAAGCCTGAGGTGTCGAGCAAGTTCCACATTAAGGTAATGTGTTTGCCAACACAGTTGGCAACGGGTGCACTAGTATGGAAATAATTCTATAAAAACGTAAATGCTTAGAACTATGTATGCATTTATCCTACGATAGTCTTGCAACTACGTGTTCAGAACACCTTCCTGCAGATTTGTTTTGGCGTCTTTTGCGAAGTGCTTTTCGTAGCGATTTTCTTTTATGACTGCATAATGTTGTGTAGACCGCAGAGGCATTAGTAAGTAAGTTTCATAAATATTTATTTGGACGGCACTGGCTCGCTCGACGCTCTTCTATAGTTAAAGTTCAACTCTCGCGTAACTTCATTAAAACTCTTGCAACTTACTGGAGCAACGATTTACTTACCCAATTTGATTTTACATTTATTTGCGAGTTGAATTAAGAGACAGCCACTAACTTTTATGCTAACCTCGCAAAAAAAAAACGCAAAAAAATATAAAAATAACACTTAAAATTGTTATTTTGCTAATAGTGCCGTGAAAAGGTACTCTTGGAATCTTTTCTGAAATAATCGCCTTTATTGTGCTTGGTTTAAGTCTAAAGCGTGTTCTACATTATACAATTCTCATCAAATTTTCATACTTATTTCTTTGACTAGAACTTGTACTAGAAATAAATCAGTGAAATTGTACAGTGTAGAACACGGTATGTAGTCAAGGTCAACTTTATTCAAAACTAGATTTGATCCAACTATTCTTGAAAACACATCCAACTTGGAACTCGGTGCATGCGCAGTAGACAGTTTTAACAATTGTACCAACATTAAAATTACGCTTGTAAATATTTTGTATTACCACGTGTTTAATAGTGTTTTGTTGATCATTGGTTTGAATAAGCGAATATATAAATTGTGTTTTGTACGTAAATCAGTAATTTTACAAATCTAATAGCTAGGTTATAAACACTTGACAAGATATGAATAATATTTTTATGTTGGTACTTTAAATGAACTGAAACACGTGTAAGAATTTCATGCTCTACCAAAAAATTGAAAAATAAATTGTATTAAAACTTTGACAACTTCTAGTTCAAAGAAAAAAGTTTAGAAAATTGATGAATAAAGTATAATGTAGAACACGCTTTACACCTTATTTTAACGCTACACTCTAAAAAAAAAAAGTAGTGTAAAGGGGACTTCATGGTTAGGGTGACCATTTTCTTAAGAAGGCAATGTGCGGGACGGAGCAAAAAAAGAAGGTCGTCATTTCCCAAATATAAGTGAAGAGCAAAAAAAAAAAAAAGGTCCTCACTTCCCAAATTCAAGTGAAGAGCAAAAAAAAAAGGTCCTCACCTCCCAAATCTAAGTGAAAAGCAAAACAAAAGATCCTCATTTCCTCAAATACAAATTACAATGCGGGGCAAAATGTTAAAATGCGGGACAAAATGTTAGAATGCGGGACACCTAATCAAAATGCGGGACAGTCCCGCAAAAAGTGGGACGAATGGTCACCCTATTCATGGTAAACTAAAAAATTGATGTGGAGTGTGAATTTTCACAAGATGCAGGGTTTCGCAGGCATATAAGTGAAGGCGGCATGCTGTGTGTAAGACTAATTTTGCTTTGTAGTAATCACGGCAATATGAACAGTGTTTTTAAAATAATTTATCGTCTGTTAATCTAAGAGATTTAAAAACAAATTTTATGTTAAAATATTTTTTTGTTAATTTTAATTCGAATACGTAATACCATTATTTAGGTTTCTAAATATGTGTAGTTTTTTTATATAGCAAGATTCATTAAGATTTTGAAAATTAAGGATATGGCTCCCATTGGCTGTTTAAAGTCATATGCTCCGCCCCTCTGGTTTCGTATATATGACACATAGAATGAAAATATAATTCCAACAATTCCAATTGGTTATTAAATTTACGCTCTTAAAAATTAAATGCAACATTTGCCAAAATATAACTAGAATTTTGTTAATTTTGACTTGAATTCTATAATAAACTTGTAATTTCTGGGGGTTGTACGCAGTGATGACATCTTACCGGTTCGGCCGGTTCGCACGAACCGTTTCTTAAAATTTATGAAACGTCCTAAAGAACCGGTTGTTAGAATTATTAAAAATAATTGAATTATAGTCGGATTGCTGATAGCTGACTGTTACATGTATGTATCAAGTAGTGCATTCATATAATAATCTAGTTACCATTTTTCTGCGACTTTTAAAATATTTTTTTTATTTGTCTTAACTGTCAGTGTCTGGTAATAAATATAAATAAAAATATGGCTTGCGGCCAATTATTAAATTCACAAACTTTAATTTTAAATCTGCTGGAATAAACAACAAATTATAATCCAAAATTTACGTATGAGTATACATTTTTTCTTATTTATAATTATTACCTTAAAATTAATAATTTTGTTTGTTTGAGTACTGCTGTAAATTTATTTTCGCACTCTAATTAGTAAAGATATCTACGAATCATGCCATTTCTTTCTAATGCTTTGCTTTTTATTCAAATAATTTTGAAGGTTAGTTGTCAACTTGCGTCACTATACGTTACTATGGGTATGCAAATAATTATAATGATATAGTGATACTTGTAGCAACGAACAGTCACTTATCAGCAATCCGACTATACTCTGACTTCAGTATTGAATCGTGCGCCGTGCCCTGCATTGTTACATATGTAATATTTATTTTATAGGTTATTAATAATACGCTCTTAATTTTTTTTTCCCTTATATTTAATAAATGGAAGTAAGTGATCTGTTTTCACTCTTAAAAATACAGAATAGGTTCATAGATATCACTTTATAGTACCACTTCCTGAAAATTTAGGATGCCATCACTGGTTGTACGTAGCGTTAATTAGTTGTAATTTAATATCGATGTTAAATTAACATTTAGAATAACACCATAAGAGATAAATTTGAACATGACTTTGATTGGGAAGTTTTTCTCTCGGCGATAAACATTATTGGCAATCAAAGCGATAAAAAGCTCATGAAATAAAGCCGGGAAATGAAACTAGGAGATAGCAATCGGATTATTTGTCTGCATTGATTCCTGTAACAATCTAGTGACAATAGCGTTGTAATAATTGAACATCCGAGAACGTCGGACAGTCTGACGGCATAAAATCAAATTGTTAGAGGGTAAAAGACAGTGCCGTCCAAATAGGGTTACCGGAACTACAACAGATGTAAAAGATCATTAATTAGCGGATTTAACATTATATTTTGCCATTATTTGGACTAATTAGTGTTGAATCCAGACATTTTTCTCCGGGAGGGGGGGGGGTAATACATGAGCCGGGTGTGAAGTTAGTATTGAGAACTGACAATAACTGAAGTGACGCCTAGCGGAATATTTTGGAACTTAACGGAATAGAATTTTGTTTGATGTGGTTCATTTAATTGCATTGTTTGTATGTGTTAAAGTGAAGAAAACTTTAATAAAATGTCTTTAAAATCTCAACAGAAAATTAACTGCAATGTTAATTGTTATGTATCAAATGGCAAATGTCAAAAATATCCTATTCCAATCGCCATTTTGTAAGCGACAACAGCGCCTCTATAGGTAATGTTTATTCTCAATACTAGAACAATCTTGCCAATGGTAACTGCGTCGCCATTAGGATTCCAAATGAATATTAGAAATTCAGATGGAAAAAATAAGATAATGTTAGTAGAAATAGTAAATTTTTGTGAAAATATTCTCAAAAAATTAACTCTTTTTGCAAAGATTATCTTATTTTTCCATTTTAAACTAATATTTATTTGGAATCGTAATGGCGGCGCTGCCACAATAGACCATATTAGTAACTACGTCACAAAATGGGATTCAGTGCTGCCGTCTCGCGGTTGGATTCCTTTTATTTGAATTTAGCATGTTGTTTTTTTGTTAAATTGTATTTTGGAAATATAAATTAAGTTTTCAAAGTAAGAGAGTGCTTCACATCAAAACTACAAGTCAATATTTATTTATTAAAATTCTTATTTTATACATTATAATTTAATATGTCATTATTTTTGCAGAACAATATTATTTTGCAGGTTAATTTTGAAAAATTTACGTTAATAATCATTATTAAGGCAAGTAAGATAGCAATAAGTGTGTGTGCCATATCTAAATGGTTTAAAGGAATAATATGTTGTTTTTTCATCTGTCAAAAAACAAAAAAAATTGCAATTAATAATGTAGATGTAATTGTTACAATTTGGAGCAAAACAATACACCAATATGCATTCTAAAACAAATTATTAATGATTACTTTGTGTTAATTAAATAAATACTAAAGATATTCCGATTTTCATATTATTTAAAAACGTAACCTATAAATATATCTTCGAATCCTTATTTATATATTTATAAAATCATTATTCTATAATATAAAGTGTCTGGACTGTATATATTAGTATATATTTATCAAAAATACATATTTTTAGCTCCAAAATTGAAAATATTTATAAAATTAAGGTAACAAAAGTAATGTCCCATGTATTTTAAACTTCAAAAGGACTCAGCTTTCAGATGGCAGCACATGTATGTGACGACACACTAATATGGTCTATTGACCAAACTGTCATAGCATACGGTGTCTGTAACTTAAATTACTGTTCGATTCTAATTTGTTCCCTGTTTGCTAAAGGATACGCCGCTGTTTTCACCCCAATCTGATCAGATGTAGCAAAACGATATCGTCCATAAGCGGCCACTTGACGGTTCTCCTATCCGATTTCAACGAATGAGCATTATTTAAGCTTAACCACTGTTGACCTTTTTCCACTTGTTTTGTTTTCGTAAATGCAGATTTACGATAAGATTCCTAATACGGTCCTGTCACTCGTTTTAAATTGTCAACAAGATTAATGACGATACAAATACTAGTACGGATCTGAAAAGTTTTTAGTGTTTTGAAAAGAGGATTTTTAAAAGAGTTTTGTGCAAAGAAATTCTTGATATTTTTGACAAACATAAAATATGAAACGAAAGAATTGCAAATAATTATACAGAGTGTTTCAAATTGATTGAATGACTAAGCAACGTACCTATTCTAATCTAAATTAATCTCCGTATCTCCTATCTCAATTAAGTGTTTCCAAATAGGTTTTGATCGGCGCCGCAACATGTGGACGAGCATTATCATGTAGGAGAATAATTTTATCGTGTCTGGAGTAGTAATGGGCGCGTTTTTCCTTGAGTGCTCGGCTCAATCTCATTAATTGTGTTCGGTAGAGAGCTCCGGTAATGGTTTCGCTCGGTTTGAGCAACTCATAATACTCGACACCAAGCTGATCCCACCAAATACACAGCATGAGTTTTTTTCCATGAATATTCGGTTTGGCTGTCAATGTTGAAGCATGGCCAGATGGTCCCCATGATTTTCACTTCTTTCGGTTATCGTAGTGGATCCATTTTTCATCACCAGTGACTAAACGATGCAAAAAAACCTTTCTTTTATGCCTGGCAAGCAGCATTTCACAAGTGCAAAATCAGCGTTCAACGTCTCTCGGTTTCAGTTCATATGGAACCCAATTTCCTTGTTTTTGACTAATTCCTAACGATTTTAAACGATGTGAAATTGCTTGTTGAGTCACTTCTAATGTAAGTGCCAGTTCTTCTTGCGTTTGGCGCGAATCTTCCTTCAATAATACTTCCAATTCCGTGTCTTCGTACACTTTCGGCCTTCCACTACGTTCTTTGTCTTCCACGTCAAACTTACCATTTTTTAATTTTTGAAACCACTCACCACAACTTCTCTCACTTAAAGCAGCCTCACCATATGCTTCTAAAAGCAATCGATGCGCCTCAGCTGCAGATTTCTTCAAATTAAAGAAGTAAATCAAAAGTTCCCGCAAATGACGCTTATTCGGCACAAAACTTGACATTTTCGCACGAAAAAAATTAGGTGATACTGTTACGGAGTCACTAATACTTCAAGGTTATGTTGTTACCAGATGTCTAAACTTACGATATTATGTTTTACATCTAACAATTTCAACATAACCTTTTGGTGGGGCCATCTTTTGTCAAACGGCGAAAACTTATTTGTACTCCCAAAGATAAAATAATGACGATGTCCTGTTTAGCTGTTACACTCTATACGACAAAAAAATAATAAAATAAAGAAGTGGCACGTTTATTAGTTTGAAACACTCTGTACTGTGAACGCCCAAATATTATTGTTCGCTTCATATGTATGGTGGACTGTGGTACGACAAAGTACAGAAGGTCCAAAGAAAACTACAGTTCAACAATATTTGTATTTCGTTCGTTTTCAATTAGTTTTAAGATTACTTGGGAAAAAATTGGTGGGTCCAATAATTATTGTTTGCTAAGCAATTGTAAATTTTTGTTTTAATATCAATGTTTTATGGATGAAATTTCTCAGATTCGAAACATGGCTAATGATGGTCGTATCTGCTTGGATTCGCCAGCTAAAAAGGCTGATTATCACAAACCAGTAGGATTGTATCCTTGTCATCGCCAGGGCGGCAATCAGGTACGTTTCCAATATTATATTATTAACTTTTTTGTTTTGGTTCGATTTTAGGTCGCTGGATGGGGAGGTCCTAATGCCGACAACAAGATTTGTCTAGATTCTGCCTGTAAACCTGAAGATATGCACAAGCCGGCTGGTTTATGGCCATGTCATGGCCAAGGCGGCAACCAGGTAGTAATACGGTTCAAAATATCCGCACAAAAACATCGCTATAAAAAGTTTACTACTACTGTTTATGTTTTGCTTGATTTGTGCTAAGTTTCAGTCAGATGGAAATGATTGTAGCTATTGGAAAATTGTCATCAGAACATGTAGAAAAATTTTGATCTAATTTCAGTTTAGTATTTATTTGTAAACTGTTTTTTTACTTATGTTAGAAGGCGAACTTCTTTACGTAATAGAATTCTTCCATAATAGGTTGAGTCTTGAGAGGAACTACTAGGGAAGGCATAATGGCGCGTCTACATTGAGGCAACATGGTAGCATACAAGCTAGTTAATACATTGACAAGCTAGTGTCTACACCAACACTGGGAGCGTGACATTGTTTATTAGTAGCGTGTCGCACGAAAACTCTTTGATGTTTACCGCCAAGTAACGGGAACGAGCAACATGTCGCACGGCTCCCATCAGACCGCTGCATATTGGTAGTATGCGACATGTCGAACGGTCGCACGCCACCATGTTGCCTCGATGTAGACGCGCCATAACGCGATTTTTGCGTAACCTGAGGAATTGACATGGACAATATATCATCAGTGTCAAACTCGACATTCGCAAAGAGAAACCGATTTTATTGGTTCGTCTGACACAGAATTACGTTTATTACAGTAGGTCAAGATTATTAAATTAAAGGTTGTCTCGTAACTTGTAGTGGGGGGGGGGGTAAATAGCGAAGTAACGCGTCATATTTATGCTAATGGGACGTCAGTCTTTGTTTATCGTATATGTTATATACACGTGAAGTTTGATTTTTTGCTATAAATATCAAAATTCGTTTAATTTTTTGATTTTCTACTTATTTTTATGTCTTTTTTTCTTTGAAAGGCATGTTTTTTCGTTCTAAATAAATTTTCTTACATTCATTTTTGATGTGAAGTGAAATATTTCAATATTTTAGTTTTAGGGGTGTCGCCCCGTAACAATAATGTTTATAATTTATAGGTATACAGACCTATAAATTATAAACATTTTTCTGATATTTGGGGCACAATTTATGATTATTTAAAATTTGGGAGTCTTTCTGACTTTTGTGTTTGCTTTTGTGTGCGTCGCACCAGTTTTTATTGTTATGGTAGTCGTACCATTACCCAGCAAACTTGGTCTTAATTAGTGTTTCTCCCTGTCGAGATACGTAATTTCGTTTTACGAACGCGCATTACATCTAAGGACGGTGAATTATTTAATAGGAAAATTTATATAGTGCCAGAAGCCGATAAATATATAATGTATCTAAACCTTAAGTGTTGGGAACCCTTTTTTCTGTTCTGTGACAATTTTTAACATTTTTTTTTAATCCAAACTCCTCTCCATTCACACTTATCTTTTAACATTTCCATTTGGATTTAAAAAAAATTGGCTTTAGCTACAAGATTTTCTAAATGACAATATGTATATGCTATACGTAGAAAGGGCTTCATAGAAAACATTAAAATTCATTACAGTTTAAGATTCAAATTAAAAAAAAAATCAAATTGATCCGACTCTATTTGGTCTAAATTCTACAACCGAAACAAATGTATATTTATATTGCGCAAAACCTAGTTATTGGGTTGTTACATAAGTCCATTCGTTTTTTTACTATTTATTTAAAATTTACTATTTATTAAAAAAGTTTTTACTATCAAATGTACTGTCCATTATTTTCTATCACTTTGGCCCAACGCTCAGGCAATTTCGTAATGTCATCCCTCCAGAAGGTTCCACCTTTGATCTCGAGAAATCTGTAGAGGTGAATTTTGATGTCGTCCACAGATGTGCATTTTTTTTCCGTTAAGGGAATTTTGTAGAGAGCAAAACAAATGGTAGTCGAACAGTGCGATGTCTGGACCATATGCTCCGACTATCATTTGTTCTCTACAAAATTCCCTTAACGGAAATCGCATCTGTGGACGATATCAAAATTCACCTCTACAGATTTTTCGAGAGCAAAGACGGAACCTTCTGGAGAGAAATCAAATGTCAAAATTGGCGAACCAGTTTGATATTGTCTGCTGCGTAGTAACACTAGAGCCAAATACACTATTAATGTTTCGCGCGGTCTACTATGTCGTAGTTCCACGTAAGAACTCATACTTCATAATAGTGCGAATTTCCGACCGTTCCATTTTCAACAAAATTAATTTTAAAAAGAAGTTTTTGATATTTAGAGCATACAATGATTTCTTTAAACAGGCGAGATGTGTAACTTTCCAACAAAAAAACAGAACGGTAAAATATTAAGCCAATGTCAAATAATTACTTGTTAAAGTTGGCAATATTATTAACTACAAATTTCATCCTTGATGACCTGACATTTTTTGAT
Source organism: Liopterus haemorrhoidalis (assembly GCA_963971575.1). Lineage (NCBI taxonomy): Eukaryota > Metazoa > Arthropoda > Insecta > Coleoptera > Dytiscidae > Liopterus > Liopterus haemorrhoidalis. The sequence continues at coordinate 45,162,784 of OZ020619.1, forward strand.
AAAGCTGCATAAATTAAACAAGTACTTTGTGATGGCGGTCGGTCCTGTGGTGGCCACAGCTGATTTTTTTTTTTTTTTTCATACTATTACTTACAAATGACCGATTCGAATGCAAAAACTTTAATTTTCCAAGTCAAGACGTCTTAACTCTAGTGTGATAAGGCCTTTAAGACGTTGTAATTCTAAAACAAATAAAAATCAGTTTACGGCATTTGAGTTTTTTAGTCGTACACTTATGTGTAATATACAGTTTAACACTTCTCGCTCAATTTAGCCTGTATAATAGAAAAATAATATTTAATATCTTTGATGTAGTTTTTAATTAAAAATTAACTACGCATACTCAACAATAATCGGATAAATGATTTTATTTATTTTTGGATTGTATTAATTTATGACTCGTAAAACTCAAAGTAAGTTTGAAAAATATTTAAAATTATATAATAGCCTATTGTGCTACCAAAAAGTTATGAAGTTTACTTCTTTAGAACAATTGTCTGAAATTCATGTTTTATTGATGATTCGTGGAATGAAAAATTTATAACGTCATAAAAACTACTTTATCATAGAAATGTTTATCAATTTTTGTTTAAGTATAAATGACTTTTTTATTACTATATACACCCTGATAGTAAAATTGAACAGTGACGTTAGCGATTTAACTGTGCCGCCTATACATCATTTTATAAAACGTACTAATGCAATAATTTACCTGTGCCATCTGTTGATGAAAAGTTGAACTACTATATACACCCTGATAATAAAATGGAGTAGTGACGTGAGCGATTTTTTATTGTGACGCCTTGCGAAAATCATTTTATAAAACTTACTAATGCAGAAATTTACTTGTGCCGTCTGTTGATGAAAAGTTAAGAACTACTGGAAAAACATTTTTTCATTGCGTTGTTTACTAGTGTTTTTGTATCAAGCTTGCATTTATTTCTACTTTTAACGACCGCCAACATATATAAGGGAGGTATTGTGATCATACCGATTTTGACATTTCGAGATTTCGATGGATCTCCACGCATTTTTACACTATTTTTAGCATGATGTTTGTCGGTCTGTCTGTCTGTCTGTCCGTCCGTCCGTCCGTCTGTCTGTCTGTGTACACATGCAGAGCAAATTCAGCTGAAAGGATTTTTATGAAATTTTATATTTAAGCTTTGGACATCAATGGCACGAGTTGATCAACTTTTGGTAAAAATCGGCTAGAAATAGGAGATTACTCGTGTCGGTTTTAATATTTTTGCGAATATTTCAAAACAGAGAAATATTTCGAAAAAAAATATTTACCATAAGTTGCTATAAAAGCAATAACTAACAACTTTTATTTGAGAAATTTTTTTGATAAAACGGAATATTTTAAATTTTTTTTTTTGAATTTTATTATTATTATTATTTTTTTTTTAATTTAATGGCCTTTGCTGCTGTGGCAATTAGCCAGGACAATTTTTATTTTGAGAAAATGTCCATGCCTGAACGGGATTCGAACCCGAGACCTTCGCAACGCAGAGCACAAGTGTTACCACTACGCTACGCCGGTCGGCCGAATTTTATTATTTATTTCGAGTTATATATAAGTATATTTCATACTTATATATAACGTTTCCATGGTAATGATAAATAATATCTTGTTAGAAAATATTGGGCCAATTTATTTCTACTCTGCTGCTAGAATGTATTTTATACAAGTACTTTGTGATGGCGGTCGGTCCTGTGGTGGCCACAGTTTATTTTATTTTTTTAGTATTTTTACCAATATGATCGTATTATTTAGTTTATCTTTGTTACTGATTTATTTTTTTAAGTTGTCTTTCTACATCTTTTTCTACATATATTTATTTTATAAATTTTTTATGTCAGATTTTTAGTTTTTATATTACGATATTAAAAATTTGGTTCCATGGGCAATATTATGCAAATTACATTATTTCTGTACAGCCTAATATTAAATGTTTTGTTTTTGACAGTTCATTGGTTTATGTTTTCAACAACAGGTGGCTCTACAAGTTTTGCATTTGTAACAGGTTTTTACAGCTTTTAAATATGGCACAGGTACAATAAAATCTCTGACATTACAGCTCCATTATATAATTGAAAATTGTCTATTTCTTAACTATGTAACAAAGAAAAGTAAAAATTTCCAATTCAGCTTTTAAAAATTTCTTCTGGACTAAACAAGGTGTGAGAAATTCAAAAATTTAATCCGCTCTCTATCTTGCACCGTTTTTGAGTTATGATTTTTTGAAAATTGTCTATTTCTTAAATCTATACAGCAACAAAGAAAAAGTAAAAAAATGTTGTTGTGCAATTCAGTTTTTGAACACAAATTTTTTTCTGGGCTAAATGAGATGTGATAAATCCAAAAATTTACTCCGCAATTCTCTATCTCTCACCGTTTTTGAGTTATGATTTTTTGAAAATTGTCTATTTCTTAAATCTATACAGCAACAAAGAAAAAGTAAAAAAAATGTTGTTGTCCAATTCAGTTTTTGAACACAAATTTTTTTCTGGGCTAAATGAGATGTGATAAATCCAAAAATTTACTCCGCAATTTTCTACTCTCACCGTTTTTGAGTTATGATTTTTTGAAAATTGTCTATTTTTTAACTATACACCAACATACAAAAACTAAAATTGTTGCTGTTTTTAAATTCTGTTTTTCTATTCAAAATTTCTTCTGAGCTAAACAAGGTGTGAAAAATTCAAAAATTCAATCCACACATTGCTATCTCTCAACATTTTTGAGTTATGATTTTTTGAAAATTGTCTATTTTTTAACTATACAACAACATATAAAAACTAAAATTTTTGCAGTTTTTAAATTCTGTTTTTATATTTAAAATTTCTTTTGAACTAAACAAGTGTGAGAAATTCAAAAATTCAATCCAAACACTGCTATCTCTCACCGTTTTTGAGTTATGATTTTGTGAAAATTGTCTATTTCTTAACTATACAACATATAAAAACTAAAATTTTTGCAGTTTTTAAATTCTGTTTTTCTTCTCAAATTTTTTTTCTGGGCTGGACAGTATGTGAGGAATTCAAAAATAAAAACCGAATTTTTCTATCTCTTACTGTTTTTGAGTAATGATTTTTTGAAAATGTTATTATTTCAACGAAACAACATTACTCAAGGTGTTGTGGTAAATTACTTTTGCACTTTCTCTTTGATCAAAACAGTATTATTTATTTCTACAATTGTTCATTTAATTTTCTCAATTCTCTTTCTAGTAGTATTCTTAATTAAAGAGCCCAGAAGAGCGAATTCAATAAAGGAGTATAGAAGCACTTTCCCCCTTCGTAACAATATAAATCAAATGTCAAATAATTAAAGAGCTTTAGAGAATACTGGGCCGGCATAGCACAAAGGTAAAGAAGTGTTACGTGTGCCAGGGGTTCAGGGTTCGAATCCCGACGAGGTTGATCATCGTAGAGTCCGTCGCCGAATTGACTTCTGCGGATATTTGTATTTTCTGTTATCAATTAGGTTTCATTAAAATAAAGTAAAAAAATCTGCTCTCAAGCTGAATTGGAAATACAGGACCGTGCAAAGATATATTTGCGCTCGGGGCAAATGTATCTGGCGCCCATCTCTTCTAAAACCAGAAACATCCAAAATAATGACGCCCGGTAATTATGGCACCTGGGGTTGGTGCCCCCTTTGCCCATTCCAATCGCACGGCTGTATAGACCTGTACTTAATGGATTTCAATGGGTGCGTTTTGTTGGTGGCTGGTTAGAAGTACTAGAATTGATGCGCAAGAAAACGACAATTTTGATCGTGAAGTAAACATGGAATGACATTTACATGGAGGTTAAGTCATATGGTTGTAGAACAAATAACGAACATATTTCACCTAAATGGATAATCTAAATAATAAATGCAGAATAAGAAAACTTTATATTTGAAGCAAATATTCTAGAACGTAATGTTATAGAACGAATAATTGAATTGTAAATACATTTTAAGTTTAGATTTAACAATATTATATTAAAATCATATAGGTATATATTTATTTTAGGACACAAAATGAGAAAATAGCTAAAAGTAAAAATAATTTTGAAGCAGTAATACCAAGATTTAATTCTAAAACATTTAAAAACCAAATGAAAACAACTGCATTCAAATACATATTACTTTTCATCCCCACCACACTTATTCATTCCAGTCGTTCGACCTCGAGTCATCGAATGAGTAGAATGAATAGAACGAGAATATTGTCGCACGAAAACGCGTATTCTGATTAAACCGAAACCAGAATTGGCACAACAAAACGCACCCAATCAGGCGCGCATACCATAAAATGGTCTGGGGGAGGGGGTCTATTTCGAAAAAAAAAATTGTAAAAAATAGAAATTTATTATTGTTACTTTTACAAGAGAAGTTTCTTTTGCCTAAAATTAATTGACACTTCTGATATATAGGCTAATAATAATAAATAAATTAAAGAATACTGAAATATTTTTATAAAATAATTTATTACTAATTCAATTATTAATATTTTAAAATTAGCATATACTTTTTTTAAATCCATATTCCTATTTCTTAACATTAAAATGTAGCATATTCGTGTTTTTATTTTATTTATTTTTTTTTAACACAAATATGCTATTTTATACCTACACCCGTCTCATTCTACAGAGGAGAAAGGTTTGGTGGTGGACTTTTGTATCGGTGCATGTTTTCAGGTTTCAGGTAACGGTGTCAACTCTATACATACTATCTCTATAATACAGCTGTACATTTGACATCAAGAGAAACAACACAGTTTTATTTTTTTTACACAATATGCATTTGTATCATTTTATTTGTTAATTTATTTATTTATGTACACTGTACATAAATAAATACATATGTACACTTTTTTGTATGGAAGAGAGCGCACTTGTTTAACCCGACAAATGGTTACCCCTATGCGCGCGCATAATTACTTCAGGCACGGATTTTAAAAAAATGTTTGGAGAAAAAAACATTAAATTCTTTTCTGAACAAATTTGGGGCTCATATCTTCCAGATTATATTCTGTAATAGTGGAAGCCGGGGCATAATGGACACCATAAGGATTATCTTTAATAAAATCCTATGGAATATCGTAAAAATTTTGAAATACTTTTATTCGTAAGTTGATTTATTGTTTAATTATAACAGACAGTAAAAAAAAACTAAGAAAAATACAAAAATAAAAGTTATGACGATATAAAAAAAGCTTCCTTGTACTCATTTTGCCCCGGTGTCGGGGCAGAATGAGCACGAGCGGGGTATAATGGGCAATCAGCTAAAATCTGGCGCAGAATGAACACACGTGAGTGCATTCCTCATCGTTATCATCTTCTCCAGCGCAAGAACAATGTGCCCACTTGCCACATGCTCTGCACTGGAGCAATCAACGTCTGGATATGTGTGAAAAATATATCAACACAGCAAAAAACACGTTTCACCAATTTACAAAATGTAAACGCCAGCTCTCAGTCATACAACCACTCTCGGAAGATGCTAGCGAAATACTGAACGTGATTGGAATGCACTCAAACATAGCGTGCTTTAACAGCCAAAAAGAAGGGAGCCCGTTATGCCCCAACTTCCCCTACTTTAGACCTAGTTTGGGTTTCTTTCGGCCACGGGACGTCCATCAGGTTTCAAATAAAAATGTATTTGGAGATAATAAAACAAACGCGATTAAAAAAGATTTGGGTTCTTTTCAGTAAATTTGAGGGCCCAATTTACTAAATTATTTCTTTTTAGGCCTCTCCCGAGGTCCCTTTTAATTATTAGTCCTTTAAAAACCGCCATAGGCGATAAAAATTTCGAAAAATTATACCCATAAATTAAATTTTATAAGAGTACTAATTTACGGTTTTTTGAACTTTTGGTAATGACATTATTAGCTAAAATAAAGCGTAACATTTAGAAATATAGGGCTATAACATTAATAATCTGGAAAGGGCTTTGAGTAGCGCGGTTTGAAAGTAAAATCAATGTTTCTGCGTTCACACTGTTATGATTTTAAATTCTTATTATTTATTATTTAATGTTCTAAAAACGCTGCAAATGTAGCAGTTCTTCTTAAAAAAATATACATTATTTTATTTAAATGTACACAAACACTATACATATATGTATTGTTTTTAATATTTAAATGTATTTTATTTTCTATTAATTTTTCTTTTCTGTATCTGATTTGCACAATACTGTACACTGTTTTATGACACACAATTCATAATGGACAAATTTGTTTTAATGTAACACAAAAATTGTTTTAATTCATTAAGGTGCCATTTATGTGACCATAACTTGACCATACATGTGTTTATATGGGAGAGTACAATTGGCAGCAGCGTCCGATTGGCCGCAGAGACCGATTGGCCACAGCGACCGATTGGCCGTAGCTACAACTGAATTGTACTTACATCCCGCTCCAAAAAAATAAATTGACAAATCGGGCGTTAAAAATAACTATTCATGTAACAAATAAGATAATAACATTCATCTTTACTTGTTGTATACAATAGTTTTCCTACGACCGTTCAAAGGGCTGTGAAAACGAGTGAGAATAACATTATTTTTTGTTTTCAAATACAAGTGCTCGTTTAACGTACATCCGTTTAACTTACTTTTGAAATACACTGTCCGTTTACCGTACATTCGCTTAACGTAGAAAAAATTTGAAACGCATTTTGTGTAGTCGTTTTTTTGTTTTAAGCGGAACTAGATTTTGCAATCTAGTAATTTTTAACGTTTAAATGAAGCTTTTGATGATTTTTTTAGCAAAAGCCGACTTCAGTCGTTACAAATAGAACTCGAGACAATTTAAAAAAAATAAAATTCCATTTAGTTCCGCTTAAATGTTTAGAATAGCTTATACGTTGAGCGCTTCATGTAAGATTAATTTATAAACAAAATTCAGAAAAAAAAGTATTCTGACGTTTACTGAGTATATTTATAAGAAATGTGAAAAATTCTCACTCGTTTTTTGCAGCTTTTTGAACGGCCGTAGGAAAAATATTGTAGACAACACGTATATGGGTATTTTTGAATAAATATTGTTACAATTGCGATGGCAAGTTTACTAAAAAAAATATGAGTATTTCCACACTAATGTAGAAAATAGTTAGATAAGTAGACCTGTTTCATACTGGCCGTAGAAAAAATATAATTTACAATTTTTGATAACACAAAAACAAATTTGTCCATTTTTCTTGGTAAAACCTAAATTCGTTAAAATATGGCACAATTTCTTTAAAAATAGAATCAGTCAAACATTGATCAACTTAAAAATCCTTTTTAGGATATCATGGTGCAAAATTTGATGAAATATTTAATGAAGTTGGAAAAAAAATGTTTATTTGATATTTAAAAAGATTTTGTTAATGGTGGGGACTGCTCTTTGCTAGAGTCGAGCCCAAATGCCGCAAGTGTTGATGAAATTTTACACACCTACGTGATTTGGGTACAATTTTACCAGGGGGTTGTTTTGTAAACATTGACTCACGGGCGGTTTACAAAAACGCGGTTTTAATGCTATTGGAGAGGTTTTAATGGGGTAATGAACATAATTTTCTTGATTTAATTGAATATTCTTGGATCATTTTGCTGAAAACTACTTAAAACTAATTTTAAAAATTGTGTTATAAATTTAAAACTGAGTTTTTAATTTGCTCAAGGCCCGGTCTTTCCACCTTCAGATAATTCTCTAGGTAACTATCTGACAGATAAGGTTGTCTGGAACTTCATCTGCTGAATAAATGTCCATACCAATCAGTGAATTCAATACGTCAGTCTCATTATCCGTTAGATAACTATCCGATAGATACATTTGTATTAAAAGACGGAATGACATTTATTCAGCACAGAAAATATCACATAACCTTGTCTGTCAGATAGTGGTGTACCTCAAGGTGAAAAAACTGGGCCTTTGTTATATACCATTTGTGTCCATATTTTTACGAACTTTATTCAAAATATTGTCCAAAACTGTAATCAAACATGTTCTAATTTTATTTAATTTTCCAGTACTGGATGTTTAGTAAAAATGGAGAAATTCGACGTGATGAAGCCTGTTTGGATTATTCTGGTCAAAGTGTGATCCTGTATCCATGTCATGGGTCCAAGGGGAATCAATTCTGGACCTACAGACAGGACCAGAAACAACTCGTCCATGGCAGCAGTAATAAATGTCTTACAATATCAGAAGGAAAATCTCCAACTTTGTTAATGGAACACTGCATACCTAATAATCAACGACAAAAATGGAGTCTCGAAAATTTCGATCCATCAAAGTATTCAACGAGTTAGAAGAAGTGAAGTGATTGTGTATTTATTAGCGAAATTTTGATCCTACCAAATTTTAAAAAATAATTACAAAATAGAAATTCTATTGAAAAATGGCTCGAATTAACTGGTGACCAAATTGTTGTACTAAGTACTGAAGTACAATTTGAACTTATTACGTATATTTTAGTGTTGTATTTTTGTTTAGTGTCGACAGATGTTGTGAAAAATTATAAAAGCAGAACAGATTGTTGTGTTTTTGGCTCTCATTTAAGAAAGGACAAAGATAGGCATCTTAGTTTTTTTGCTTTTCCTAAGAAAAATGGAGGGAAAGTTTATATTAAGTCAAATTTTTGCGAGGTGATTCTGTTATTGAAGGATTAGAGATAGAAACGGTTTTATTTTTTGAAATCTAGACTTTTATCCAGTGATGGGATTCAATTTGCTTAAAGTGCAGTGATAGGGTATTTGTTTAAAAATACAAAATTCATAATAGTATATTTATTTAAATTAAACATTAAGGTCCGGTCTTTCCACCTTCAGATAAAGTTCCAGGTAACTATCTGACAGATAAGGTTATTTGTAACTTCATCTGCTGAATAAATGTCAATACCAGTCAGTGAATCCAATACGTCAGTCTCATGTAAACAAATAACTGGCAACACAGCAAATTTATCAACTACTACGTCATTTCAGAGTTATCGTGAAAGAAGTTTAGTATACAGTATACTTCAACCAGTGACCCGTTGCGGTTGGGAGAAAGTCTGCGCAGAGAGAGAAGGAGAAAGAGAAACATACAAAATGCGAAACTAAATGCGCTACTACTAATTTTCTGTTAATCCAACACGTATTCAAATTTTGTACGCAACAGCTTGTTTATTGAGTTACAACCTTCGGTAATTTTCTGTTAATCCAACACGCATCCAAATTTTGTTCGCCAAGGCTTGTTTGTTGAATTACAATCTTCGGTAATTTTCTGTTAATCCAACACGCATCCAAATTTTGTACGGAACAGCTTGTTTATTGAGTTACAACCTTCGGTAATTTTCTGTTAATCCAACACACATCCATATTATGTTCGCCACAGCATGTTTGTTGAGTTACAACCTTCACGACAAATCATTTTGGTGCGAGACAGTCACGTTGTAAGATCTGGTATCCATGATTCAAGTTGTTGGACACAGTATATATTTGAAACTATATATTTTTTTAATTTGGTAGGTTCTAATTTTGCCAATCGTAGTGCTAGTTAAATTTATAAATCTATGACTTTTTTGAAACTTAAATTAACAATGTTTAAAGGTGTATAAATAGGGTTATGTGGATAAATGTGATAGTTAAAAGACAGAATCTTAGTTCTGACAGAATTATTTGAAACGCAACAAAAAAATTTGGGTTTGCAGTAAGCATATATCCAATTTTTAAGTGTGTTTTTTGTTAGACATATCGGGGTCTTATCTAAAGGGATTCAAGCGCCCAATTGGCCCAGAAAGACCTTAAATTTAACTATAATATGCTCAAATAATACCACATTCCATTTTAGTACTTATTTGTTATTTGTAAATGAAAAATTGTGAAAAAATTTTACTTATTTTAAAACCAACACTTCTGAGATATCCCGAAAGGAGTGAGGAGTAGACAGAAAAAATATGGCAGCTGTCTGTGTTAGGGATTGACCCCTACATGCGAAAAAATTCCTTTTCCGACCCCCCAAATCAGATGGTTTAGTTACTGAGTCATACATAAATAAAACTTTTTTCGTAAAGTTGGCGTAAAGTAACAGTCTATATCAGTGTTCTTCAACCATTTTGCCCCCGCGGACCGATAAAATAGGATAAATATTTCGCGTACAGGCTGAAAGCTAAAACACAAATAAAAACCAATATATATAGTAATTTATTATTATATAGGTATATGTTATACAGTTATATAATTACAATTTTTAGTGCGACATCTGCTGCTGATTCTTTGTTAAAAAAATTGATATACGTGGCTGCAGAGTTTCTGAGAGACGAAGCGCTTCGTTAACATCCATTCGATTTCTCTGTTTGGTTTTTATAATTGACATGGCTGAAATAATCTTTTCGCACAAATAGGAAGTTGGAAAAATGACTAATAATTTGAGTTTTATAATTACCACAAGATGTCAGGGCGCTTAGGAAGTTTCCCCTATAATTTGATAGCTTTATAACACAAAGATGAATATTCTTTTTCTAGCGATTTCCAAAATTGAGTCAATGATTGCAATTTATGTCTGGAGACCAGAGTGACTTTACAAGACAACTCGATCAGCTTTTCTTTTTCACGAGGATCAAGTACACATGACTTTATATCTTGAATGGATTATTAATCCAGAGGTTACCTTTACGAGGTTCCTCATTTTCAGGGAAATAATTAAAATTTTCAGCTAATGCTTTTAGATATTGACTTATTGTTGAATATGACTTTCTGGTTGACATCAGCAGCAATCAAAAATTCTTCCAAAAGTGGAAACATTTCTATATCTTCCTCTTATAAGCGACTATTCCAAAGAGCTAGCTTCTTTTTGAACGTATCCATTTTATTTCTTAAATTAAAAATATTTGTATATGACCCCTGCAGAGAAATATTAACTTTATTGGGCAGATTGAATATATCCGCCATGTAAGCAGTTTTGCCAGCACTCAAATGCACGGCTAAATCTGGAAACACGATATAAAGAAGTATGAAAAATATCCGCGAGAGGCGTTGTATTGGGGCTAGTAAATATTAAATAAATCATGGTTCGGATAATAGTTAGCTTCTGCGTCGACTAAAAAAATGTGCTATATTGTCAGCTGACAATAACTGAAGCGCCTCTAGTGAGATTTTGAGAAACTGACGGTTGTAGGATAGTCGAGTTTGTGACAAGCATGGGAATATGTTCTTAGAAGTGGAAAGACAGTTAAAGACCATTTTAGAGTGTGTTCCCGTGTGTTTCAATAAATATCACATGAAGATACCATTGAACCTGTCAAAAATATCCTACCAAAGTCAGCCATGATGTAAATGCAGTAGCGCCTCTATCGGTAGTGTCAGATGCCAATATACTCGTGAATAGAAGTGTGCATCTATATCATTCGGTCAAAATATTTCGCCCTTTTCGGTCATTTATATCATTCGGTCAAAATATTTCGCGGACCACGTGTTGAAGAACACTGGTCTATATTATCAGAGGCACCTTAATCTTTGAATAAAATTCAGGTTTGAATAAAATTCAGGTTGGATCATTAAATGAAAAGACTAAAAGAAGAAGTAGTAGCAAATTAAATGGTGCATTTTATTCTCCTTGGCGTCGATACAATCTTTCCCTACGGTTTAGTAGAGCATTCAAAGCTATTGAGAATAAACATTGAGAGGCGCTGTTGTCGCTTACAAAATGGCGATTTGAATAGGATAATTTTGACATTTGCCATTTGATACACAACAATTCACATTGCAGTTAATTTTCTGTTGCGATTTTAAAGACATTTTATTAAAGTTTTCTTCACTTTAACACATACAAACAATGCAATTAAATAAGCCACATCCAACAAAATCCTATTCCGTTAAGTCTCAAAATATTCCGCTAAGCGTCACTTCAGTTATTGTCAGTTCTCAATCTAGATATAGGCTGCAAAATAAAAAACATTTAAAAAAAACATAATTTTTAATCCTTTAAATTTACTGTGTGTATAAAAAAATTTAAACCTCTTATTCGGGACAAATTCAGAAGTGTAGGTTTTTAAAATTTTGTTAACAATTTGAATTTTTAAATTAACATGAATCCAAGACGAACCAGTGAAAATTTTGGTTTTAGAATTTTTTAAAAAAAGACTGTTTAGTATTTGTTTTTGGGTTCATAGTCAGTAGTATTTTTAAATTTTTGGACAAGATTTGTTTTGTCCAAATTTCTGACTGTCTAATATTCCAATTTTGCTCAAATATTAGCCTACCTAAGGCCTATTTTACAGGATGGGTGCTCTAAAAAAAAATCGAATTTTATTTAAAATATCTCGATTGTCTAAAATTACATTTTATATTTGAGGGACTCTGAGGAAAAGTATTATAAGTGAAATATTCATACTTTTGCACAACAGATAAAGTTTAAATACTTTCATGAACACAATTATACACTTATATCATTTTTTGTAGAAATTTCACTTGTACTACTTTTCCGCTGTGCTCTTCATTTATTTTAATTTTATTGAACACGCTATCCTATTGGTGGAAAACAGGGGAGAAGACCTCCAAATCGAATAGCTTGCACAGAAAATATTTATTATTATTTTTTTTTATTTTATTTTATTTTTTTTGAGAGCATCTATTTTTGTAAAATCACATTCCTGTATCTAAAAATCAACGATTTTCAGATCTCTACTTTCAGACAGTTAAGTGACTGTATCTTTTTTCGAAATATCGAAAAAATTTAGTTCATATCGAAATAAGCCATATAAATGCTAGTTTTAATTTATTGATAGATTTGTTTTATTGAAAAAAAATATGTACTTATTCCATATCTTCTCATATCAATACAGAGGCGTAGAGATTTTTTTTTCTGGAAGGGCACATTTTTGTATCCCTAAAAATTTTTGTAAATAGGTGCTAGATATAAAAATGTGTTTTTTAGGGGTAGTTTTGTAAATAAATTTCCCTTTTTCTACGCTACTGTATCACGACATATCCTAATGTACTTATTGTTTACTCGTAGCATATCGAATTTGTATAGGTGTTCTGTCAAGTAGAAAAAAAAAGTTTTCAGAATTATGAAATATGTGCCTTAAATATGTCTTGTACATACATTATGAACTATGGTATATTGTTGTTTTATTTCTTCCCTAACCTTTCATAACAGTGGCGGAACCTCATATCACAATCCCCCCCCTGCAGAACATTCTTTCTCCCATGCAGAATGTTCTTCCTCCGTGGAATATTCTTCCCTCCTCCACAGAATATTCTCCTCCCCCGCAGAATGTTTTTGTTCCCCCACAGAATATTTTTTGTCCCCCCGCAGAATATTTTTGTTCCCCCACATAATATTTTTTGCCTCCCCGCAGAATATTTTTGGCCCCCGCAGAATGTTTTTACCCCCCCCACAGAAGTTTTTCCCCCCATAGTATATTCGCCGAATATTCTTCCCCCCGCAGAATATTTGTTGCCCCCCCGCAGAATATTTTTGGCCCCCGCAGGATATTTTGACCCCCCCATAGTATATCCGCTGAATATTCTTCCCCCCAGAATATTTTTGGCCCCTGCAGAAGTTTTCCCCCCATAGTATATCCGCAGAATATTATTGCCCCCCGCAGAATATTTTTGCCCCCCCGCAGAATATTTTTACCCCCCCCCCACAGAAGTTGTTTCCCCCATAGTATATCCGCCGAATATTCTTCCCTCCGCAGAATATTTTTGTTCCTCCACAGTATATTTTTTGCCTCCCCGCAGAATATTTGTTGCCCCCCCGCAGAATATTTTTGGCCCCCGCAGGATATTTTGACCCCCCCCCATAGTATATCCGCTGAATATTCTTCCCCCCCAGAATATTTTTGGCCCCTGCAGAAGTTTTCCCCCCATAGTATATCCGCCGAATATTCTCTCCCCGCAGAATATTATTGCCCCCCGCAGAATATTTTTGGCCCCCGCAGGATATTTTGCCCCCCCCCCCATAGTATATCCGCTGAATATTCTTCCCCCCCAGAATATTTTTGGCCCCTGCAGAAGTTTTCCCCCCATAGTATATCCGCCGAATATTCTTCCCCCCGCAGAATATTTTTGTTTCCCCACAGAATATTTTTGTTTCCCCACAGAATATTTTTTGCCTCCCCGCAGAATATGTTTTGTCCCCCAACTTATTATTATTATTATTATTATTATTATTTTTTGTGAAAATGTTGAGTTGTATTTTCCCTATTTTCCGAGCTTTTTTTTTATTTAAAGGTAATCTACGATTTACAAGATATGTAATAATATACTAGTCTAAAGAAATTTCAAGGAAATTTTTAGTTTTTCATTGTATTTTTAATTATTTTTGCCTGTTTACCAATATAATAGCAACAAAAATATGGTAAATATATTAGAAAAATTAATATATCTGCCTGAAAAAGTAGAAGGGCCTTTTAATATATCAAATGATGATTTAGGCAAATTTTAGGTGGGGTGCTTTTTTCCATTCTTTTCTTGGACGTAAAAAAAATCCCTTCATAAAATGCAACGAGCGAAATTGCATGCATGGGCTTGGATTTTTGCTCATTTTTAGTTTTTGGGTCCATAAAAACCTACGATCCACTTTCTCTCTGCCTCCAAACGTCGTTTCAATTCATATTTTTTTCGATTTAGGTAAATTATGTTTAAGAAGAATTCTTCCTTGTTCACGATTTACATTGCGGCACACAATAAAATTGTTTTTTTTTTCCATAATTCACAAAAAGAAAACACTTATTTCTCTATTGAACAAAACAATATCATTCTCGTAAATTCCGCAAATTGCCACCAGATGTCAGGGCGCTTAGGAAGTTTCTCCTATTAGATTAGTTTTGATTTTGCCACCTTTGCGCTGCAATCTGAAAAAGTTTTACCTATAAGGGTTTTTTAGTCATACCTACAAAACCCTAAAAATAGCAATTAGGAATTTATGAAGAACAAAATAAAAAAAAGGTAGGATATATTTTATATAATTAATTTTTATTACCACGCGTATGCGTGTTTGAATAGAGTTTAATAGGTCCGTGGTTCTCAACCATGGTACAGTAGGTGGCCAAATTATTAGGGACAGCACACCCCCTCTGTAATTTTCAAGTTTAAATGCATTTTGTGAGAAACTAAATTGTTTTTAAATCATTTTTCTTCTATATTCTTGTTGCTGGTATCATTATTATTTTAAAAAGCGGGAGATCGCCAAAGAAATCATCACCACCAAGCGGCAATTTATAGAAACCCTTATCAGAGAGTGGCATCACAACCCCAATCTCTGACACAACGCAAAAGTCTGCATAGAAAGCATGCCCAAACGCCTAGAAGCCGCAATCGCAGCAAAGGGTGGCATTACAAAATATTAAGATTTTACTTAATTTGTTAAATTAACACTTTTTATACAAAAATAAATGATTATGAATAAACAATTATGTCGTTTTATATTCTAAATAAAGCACTCTAATGAATAAAAATAAATACGAGACCCAAAGCAACTTATTTCCTCATTAAATTCATTTGAAAATTACAGAAAATGTGCACTGTCCCTAATAATTTGGCCACCCACTGTATATAAAAATAGTGTCGCGAACTAATAGGGGATAATGAGGGTAGAGCAGTGTCCAGGAATTGGGGGGGGGGGGGCGGAAGACAAAAATATTTAAAGTATTCTCATTTCTAAAAAAAGTGATGATCTAAAAAAAAAGTCTTTACCCTGGTCGACGGATCTTCAGTTTTATTTTCCACATTCCTTACCATTTTGTTTTCATTCTCATCACGTGTCATATCCACTGTAACCGTCTACCTCTCAGTTCTTGTATGATATTAGTTAGCAGATCCCTTAAACTCTTGGGATATCTTTCCCCCTGGTCGACGGATTTTACTTTCCAAATTTTCTACCATTTTGTCTTCTTTCATTCTCATTACGTGTCATGTCCAATGTAACCGTCTACCTCTCAGTTCTTGCGTGACATCAATCATCGTCCCACTGGTCAACAATAAACAAAGTTTTTTTAAAGTTCCAGAATAAATATGGGAGTGGTGCCTTTATTGTTTAAATGAATTAAAAACCACAAATATCATTTTATAAAAACAATAGATGACCTAAAGGAATTACGCATATAATTTCGTAATTTTTGTTAATTTTCTTAAAATTATTAGTCATATGGTAAACACTAAATGTTGATAAAAATTTCTAAACCGCGATACGTAATCATTACTCTGGATTTTGCGCAGTAGACAACACTAAAAAAAGGACGAGACAGTCATCCTTTCGGTATTAAACATATTAAACAGTTTTCCAAAACAAAAACGAATTATAAGTTATAAAAATATGTCCTAAAAACATATTTAAGATTGTGTTCAATAGTTAGGTTAATTAATAGTTAAATATTGTGATTTTTTCTGTTAACAGACAAACAGTTCAACAGGTATGTTTAAATTTAATCATATTTATTTTAATATAATTTTTTTGGGCTTTGAAATATTTTTAAAATTTATTTTATTATCTCATAAACGTCTTACAGTAGTCTGAAACGTAGTGCTAATCTCTACCGTACTGTAAGGAATAGGGTCTTTCATAAATGAAGTAGGAAAGACCCAGGTCTCTCGCTAAGTCGTATAGGTCTCTATTTATGATAATTTTATTTAATGAATAGGCTATTCCATACGTTTAAGCCGCACTAACTAGAATTTTCATTTTTAGGGTTTTGTAGGTATGACCAAAAAACCCTTATACCGTCATTTTGTAGTCTGTCTGGCTGTCTGTTTGGTAAAAATTGTAGCCAAACGGCTAAACCTAGAGAGTTGAAATTTGGCATGCTTATACAACTCGTTGACCTGCACATAGGAAAAATATCCAAAAAATATAACCCCCTAAAAATATAAATAAATATGTGCTCACCGAAAAAAAAAATATTTTTTTAAAATTCTGAGTAGTGTATCAAATGAAAGCCCTTAGTACGTAGATTAACGATCAAATTTTATTTTTGCAAAACATATTATTTTGACGCGAATTTGCCAAAATTGTGCAAAAAAATTTTTGTCCCACACTCTGTAGCCCAGATGGTTTAAACTAAAAATCTAAAAAAATTCTAAGTAATGTATATTGGTGTGAACCGAAATAGTACAACAGGAATTTTTGATCAGATTATGTTTTCGGAAAATAACGCATTTTTTGTGGTTTTTGTTTCTCAAAGTACAAAAGTTATACCAATGTAAGACACCCACATGCAAGGCGTACGATAGCGTAGTGGTTAGAACACTGGTGTCGTAAGCTAAAATTTTCTGGAAACGAAGGGTTTCGAGTACGGAGTGAATTTTATTTTTTCTGTTTTTTTTGCATTTTTATTATGTTGAAATTATTTTGTCAAAATTCTAGTTATATTTTGACAAATGTTATAGTTAATTTTTAAGAGCGTAAATTTAATAACCAGTCTTATTATATGATTAACAGACGATAAATTATTTTAAAAATATCGTTCATTTTGCCGTGATTACTACAAAGTAAAATTTGTCCTACACATTCAGCATGCCGCCTTCACTTATTATATACCTGCGAAACCCTGAAATGTGTGAATATTCACACTTCACATCAATTTTTTAAATTCACATTCTGATGTAAATTAAATAAGTGAGATATTTCCAGATTTGAGTTTATTTTTATTAAATTTTATTTTATTGAAAATATTGACGAATACAAACATCCGTGGCCTGGATTCGAACCCAGGACCTGAAGAAACACGCTTAGCAGGGTACCTCTATGTTACCTCTGCCGGAAATAATATGTATATTTTCTTAGCGTATTTCAGTATTTTATTTATTTATTTCTCTCAGCTGTAAACCGTCAAAAATGAATTTAAATATAACTGAATTTATAAAAATATTTAATTTTTTACGTATTTATATTTTTCCGTACCATCTATGGCTATTAACACCTGGTCATTTAATATATTCTCTTTTCTTGGATAATGTCAGTACACACAATTTTAACTGCACCTTCTGTTACTATTTTTACTTTCTTTTGCCGTAATTTAACTTATCCTGTTAAGTATCAATTTTTTCCAGGTCCTTTGTAGACTGATACTAAATGCATTAGCTAATTTTCCCCGATGTTCCAGGCAAAAGATTTTGGATAAAAATTTACGGCCATGTTCATAATCTTTTACTAAATCTAAAGCCTGGTTTATAATAACTCCATAACATAAACGCATATGCATTGAACAATGAATCTGACCCTTAAAAACATATGTTTGTAATACACAGAACAAAGAGAGTAGTGTAGAATATAGAATAAAAAAGCATAACATTTTTTCACAATTTACTCCCGAACATTTAGAGAGTGAGGCGCAAAAATTGGTTTACACCCCCACGAGACAAGTCCTGATTATCTGCTTTTTATATTTATTTATATATCCCCCACTCCTCAATTACTCAAATTTTGGACTACATTCTTTTAGTAAATAAATACATTTATTTTTATATTTTAAACAAAATGTTTGACATATAAAGTAAATATTTGCACATCCGGCGATTTTTTTAAGAAGATGTTAGTCATTATCTGTTCTCAGTAATTGTGAGTTATTATACTTGTTGCTTAAAAATTTAAAGTTTTAATTTTGACAAAAAAACAACTTTACAAATTTGAGTAAACTCATTAAACGTCAGTGCTGGTCCGTACTTTCATGAGACCTGGGGCCAATGGCGTAGGCAGGTAAGGGTTGGGAGTTAACCCCCCCCCCTGGAACTGGATTTTTTTTTGTCACTTCAATTCGTCCAATTTTTTTTGTTACTTCAATTAGCCCTTCAATCGCTTTTTTTTTCATTCGTTAGTTTAGACCAGAGATGGGCGTCTACGCCTTTTTTGTGTTTGTCTACTTTACATGTAAACATCGTGTAAATAATGTAATCTGTGTAGTCTATGTCGACTATGTAGACAAAAAGAATGGGAATGAAAATATAAACTAAGGTGCTAAAGTTAACTAAGTTATTCTTCGATTAACATTGCTTCAGCACGAAATCGGATGATCTGATTGATTGAATTCAAACTTTTTTCTACCTAGATAAAAAATAAGGCCCTCTTTTGTTGACGCCTTGTAACATTTTTACTATACATAACTATACATGTTTTAATGAATTTTTGCTTGTTTTACAATTATTCAAGAAAGTACCTTCTAAAGCGCTATTTTAAAGCATTATAATGCATTCATTTTACAATTTTCTGAAGTGGCAAAAAAGGAAAGCGAAAAAGTAATTTACGTGAATTTTTACTTTTTATTAATTTTTTATTTCTAATAAAATTATATTTCCAAAAATTTTTAAAAAATACAGAAACAATAGATTATGAAATTTTGAAAAATTTACATAATCATAGAAAAATAATAAAATAATGATGTCTTAATGATGTCATATAAGCTAAATTCGGGACAAATTCCGATAAATCGGGACGTCTGGTCACCCTATTCATGGCTAACCACGCTCACTTTGTACTAAACACAAAAGATACCTTCCCCGATTTTTTCTCATTTCCTTATTTTTTAGGTAATGCCGGAGAGTTTGCAAGTAGCTGGATCAACAGCAATGGCTGAAGCCGAGCCAGACCTAAGCACATTTGAGAACAAATCTGGTTTGGCCGAAGACATGAAGTTCTTGGCTTCAATGCCAGAACTTTGTGATGTCACCTTTCTCGTCGGTGACACCCGTGAACCTGTCTGCGCGGTAAAAGCTGTACTCGCTGCCCGTAGCAGAGTATTTCACAAGATGCTCTATCAAGCCCCAAGTCCTCAAAGGAAGAAAGAACCCGCCCCGAGAGAAAATAAGTTGAGATTGTTTCTGAAAAGAAGCAGTGAACCATTATTGAATCTTCAAAATGCTTCACAACAGGTATGTTACTTTGCATGGTTGGTAAGTATGGGTTGGTTAAGAGATGATTTTTTAAATAATTTAGTTGGTAAACCTGCATACCAATTTACCAAAATCCTAGAACCAAGTTCATGTATTCGTTCATTTTATAATATTGATGGATGTAGCTGTTACCTCTTGATGGAACATTTTGAATAATACAGAAAAAATTTATGTGAAGTGTGAATTTTCACACATTTCAGGGTTTTGTAGGTATTTAATAAGTGTCAACATAATGGCACGTCTACATTAAGACAACATCGCATTGACAAGCTAGTGTCTACACCAACACTGGGAGCGTGCTACTGTTTATTGTTGCGAGATCTGTCAGTTTACTGAATAACTACAATTTATAAATACATACTATTATAATATACTATTTTATAATAAATTTTAATTCCATAACAAAAACATAACCTTACTTAATTATGTTTATCATTATTTTTCATACTCTATTTTATCAAAACTCTGATTTATTCACTTACCTTAAATAAATTTAAGTTGCTAAATAATTTTTGTTGATACAGCAATGCTTACAACACTAGTTAATTTAAAAAACAATACTTCTATAATAACAACTGTCAAATATCAAAATGGCGAACATGTGGCTTTTAGAAGTGGTAGTGTGTCACACGAAAACTCTTTGATGTTTACCGCCAAGTAACGGGAACGAGCAACAAGTCGCACGGCTCCCATCAGACCGCTGCACATTGGTAGCATGCGACATGTCGAACGGTCGCACGCCACCATGTTGCCTCGATGTAGACACGCCATAATACGGGATGTCTAGGAATATTTGTTCTATTAATCAAATCAAAATCAACATTTTTTTTTCTGCGTTTGCTTTGTATTCAAGTCTTCATTAGATTAATAAGAAATATATTGAAATGGCTTATTTTGTTTACAATTTCCGAAACGTATTTCTCACTATTAACAATGAGTTATTTGATTAATATGTATTTTATTACTACAAATGATTTATTCCTTTTTAATACTAATTTATGCAGTTAGTTCGTTTGGAATAGCCTGTAATTGTTTATATTTATCTCGGGATATGTATTTTTTTTAACTCTATCTAGTATTTTTCCTATATGTTGGTCAAAGAGTTAAGCATGCCAAATTTCAACTTTCTATGTTAAGCCGTTTGGCTACAACTTGTACCGTACAGACAGAGTTGGTTAGTTAGTTAAAATTTTTGGCGCACAGCAACAAAGGCTATTTGCGCCTAACGCAGCCCTACAGACGCATGAAGTTATAAGGGCTTTTTGGTGGCCATACCTACAAAACCCTAAAAACACAAAAGTTCAACAAAAATTAATTTATTAAATACTTAATATATATTTCGGCTTGTTAGGCCATCATCAGTAGAATGAAACGATACAAAGAATGTTGACAAATTTTAAACTAAATGTACAGATATAATATAAGTGTAATACTATTTAACTCTAGTTGTTCATTCTTTTTTTTTTAACTCGCAGTCGTAGTTATAAGCTCATACACTTACGTGCACATATTTTTTAAATTATTCCTGAGGGAAAAATCGCCATCTCTTATCCAATCTCCGTACTATATTACCAACCAGTGATAGATGTCGTGCTGTAAATACCTAGTGTTGATGTGTATTAATGTATTCCTTAGAGAGGATTCACCCAACAACTGGCCCCCATCCAAGAGGTAATCAGACAGACAGCACCACACAAAGTTAGTTAGTTATTACTATGCGTTAGAAGCCGCTAAAATGCAGGCTAACATCGCCAGAACTAACGCCTATCTAACTATCTTAATACTTTTTATCTTATCTATCACTTGTGCTTTTTTCTGTAGGTAGCAGACACAGTTTCATTTGCATTGGGAACATGAAGTTTTGACCAAAATTTTAACAAAATATATTGATTAAAACAACTTAATATATTACATCATTTCGTACTCTTCGTGTTATGGCTTTGTTTAAGACTGTTTGATATTACACTTTACAATTTTATGACGTCGTCCAAACTTATTACACTACTCTTTGAAGTACCAGCTGCAGAGAGAGACAATCAACGTCTTCTGTCTTTTGTTACTGCTCATTGCAAACTTAACAACTTGATGTGACAGATAAGACCAGTGTTGTAATAGATACATTTGAAAATATATCTAGATACAGATACAGATACTTGAGGAAAAATGTATCTAGATGCAGATACAGATACAAATTTTAAAAAGTATCTAGATACAGATACATTTTTTTTTACAATGTATCTAGATACTTCAAGATACTTTTAAGATACTTTCGGAAAAATGAAAACACCACAAAAAAAAAGAAATAACTAGAGCAAGGAATATATTTGTTCACAATAAAGTTATGCATTATTATTACTCTTAAAATAAACACAAATAGGCCTTGAAGCTGTGTGTCAGAAATATTAACTATATACCTATGTCATCTTTAAAAAAATCACTTTTTTATTCCAATTTCAGCGGATATCTCGAACATTTTTTGTTCGCTAATAAATTACTGATTATTAAATGAGTATTTAGGATGACAAAAATAAATCAACAATTTTATTTAGTATATTTTTCTATATTTAATTCACATTTATAAAATTAATTCTTATTCTTAGATTAGATAATTACTTAATGTTTGTTTTACTTAACGTTGTTAATAAGATTAATTAATTTTTTTTTTATTTATTATTTTTTTAAATTTATTCAGAGCTGGAAATACAATTACACTTTATTAAAACTGTATAGATAAAAATAAATTAAATAAATAAATAAATTATAAGTTTGAGAATTATGATAAAATACAAGTTCTATATATAATTAATTAAATTTTGGAAAACATCCTTTTATTTTTTTCCTTTTTTTTAAATAAAAAATAAAAAAAAATAAAAAATAAAAGAATGTTTTCCAAAATTTAATTAATTACATATAGAACTTGTATTTTATCATAATTCTCAAACTTATAATTTATTTATTTAATTTATTTTTATCTATAAAATTTTAATAAAATGTAATTGTATTTCCAGCTCTGAAAATGGCTTACGCCAAAACTAGTTAGCTAATAATTTTTTTTTTTAAATGAAATAATTTTATTAACAGCGGTTACCCAAACAACCTTTAAATATAGTTACTAAACGTGTTTTATTATTATTATTATTATTATAGTTTGCAAAGATAATTTTGCAAAGTAAATTGCCAGGCTGCAAGGGTTATACGCATTTCAAATGCGAAACATGTGGTGTACATCTTTGTCTAACAAAGACAAAAACCTTCCATAAATTTCATTTAAATTAAACTCCTGTTAAAATTTGAGTTAACTTTCATAATGTTACAAATATGCAACATACTGTAGTTGTTTTTTTTTTATAAACAACAATAAAAAAAATCCCTCCATAAATTGTTTTATTCTGATCACAGGTTTGAAAAATCGTAAGGACATATTTTGTAAAAAGACCTTGAAAAAGACAAAATAGGAAAGTATCTGAAAAAAGTACCTGAAATACAGATACTTAGATACTGATTTAAATATCTAGATACAGATACAGATACATATTTTAAAATGTACCTAGATACAGTAACTAGATACTTGCACAGTATCTAGTTACTGTATCTAGATACAAATACCTAGATACATTACAACACTGGATAAGACCATAGGCAACCCTAGAAGGCTGTGCGTTACACAAGTTAACTGTTTATATTATTGTTTATTCTGGCTTGTTTATATCTTTGATACATTCTGGCGCCCAACGTGGGGCAACAGAATGTAACGATGCTACTAGTTACTTTATTATTTCAATCAATACAAATAAATTTAGCAACTGAGAAGAAGCATGCTCTAATGCGCTAACTTGTGGCCTAATTATGGTATTAAATACTACAGTACAGTTTGACTTGATTACGTATATTTTAGTGTTGAATTTATGTTACAATATCGACAGAATTTGTGTAAAACTATAAAAACAGAATAAAATTTAGTGTTTTTGGCTGTCAGTTAAGATAGGACAAAGTTAATAATGTCAGACAGCCTTTATACAACGCCACCTTGCTGTAAGATCTTTCCAGCTATCTTATTTACCAGACATGTCAAGAGCGCCAATAATATAACTATAATTTTGGTCAAAAATTCTAGTACATTTGATAAATTATATAGCCAGCACTGCATTTATAGAATATTTAAATTTTTATACATAAATCCATGTATAATAATAATATTATTTATAAAAAACATTAATATTAGCGCAAAATATTTATTTAAAAAATCATTTTAAACAAAATACAAAATATGTTATAATGTTTTGTACATGTTGGGCTATTAGTAATCACATGGATTTATCAAATTTCTAAATCAGAGAAGTAGATTTGATTGTAAATAAATTTTCATCTTATGGTTAGACGGTTTACACCGGTTTGTAGAAACCGGTTGTTAATATGTATCGTTGTAACATCGGCGGTTTATTAATAAACGCTGGTATATTTATCTGTAGTTATATTTATTTATTTATTTATTTATTTATTCACTGCCCATGGAGGGAGTGAATCCAGCAATTTTTGAGGAAAGTGTAATTTTAGATAGAATAGAAAAATACAGATATAACCCCATCCCTCTTGTTCCAAATTTTTACAGGGATGGGTGACTGCCATCTCTCTGAATCCGGCCATGTCCTCCTCCTCAGTATACAAACCGGTTGTTCATAAATTTGAGTGACACCACAAACTGAAAAAATGAACTAATTGTTGAACCTTTTTGGTGCTTTCCACCAGAGCTGTGTCAAATATTCAGTAAAAGTATTTCAAATACCACATACCGATCAAAGTATTTGAAATAACAAATACAATTAGTCATCACTGATTTGTAACAATAGTAAAATTGTAATTGTAACAACAATATAGCATTAGATTACCTGTACGCAAAATATAACCGATATTTAACCAGCTAACCAGGACCTAAATCGGTTCACCTTCCTATATTGTCCTATTGCAGAAATTGGCAATCCACTTAGACCCAAACAACTCGTCTTAATAGCTATACGCTGCTTATTTCAATAACACAGCCCAACAGACATTTTGGTGCCTGCGAGTTTTTAACTATTTTTAGGTAATTTTTGGGCACAGAATCCAAAATAGCCGTCATTGGTCTATCAGATCTAGTTTTTAAGATACGCTATATTGGCCTCTTTTACAATAAAATATCTTATTTCTTAACTTGTGTTTTTTTCACGCTACTACTGTTACAGTTTGCTCCAACTGCTAGTTACAAACACAAAAGAGACAAAGTAAGGTATTTATTTCACAAAGTAGATAAATATATATTCATCACTTATCACTTAAAAATATTCTTTTGTACGACTTTCTAGCATGGAGTTTACCAGAACAGTCTTTCTGAAGACTCCAACAGTAGTAGGCCATCATGTGGCTATCTTATCTTCTTTGATATCTATCTTCCATAGTTTTGTCCTGATGGAATCTTTCCCCCGGTTCTTCACTAAAATCACCTAGGTTTTCTGGTGGTCATAATACAACCGAGAATAAAGTTGGAAAGCATATTTTCCACTAATTCTCTGCCTTATGATTTCCAAGAAAATTTTACTACTTGAATAAATGAACACCAAGAATTAGATTCAATCTCGTTCATTGATGCGGTTGGATTGGATTATGGATCTTTAGTAGGTTGCCTTATCTGAGGACCATCAAATATTCTGGCTTTCAGTTTTTCAGAATTAATCCTAGGAAATTTACGTCAAGTAAACTACACAAAATCCATCTCGATTAAAGCCTTCAAAAATTGCTACATAAGCCCAAACTTGATATGCAAGGGTGGAAATATAATTTTCTCTCTCGCAACCAAAGGTTCGTTGACAACGTTTTGTTTTTCTTGAATTATGAAATTTCTTAATGGAAATCAACCAATTTCTGTTAACCCAGTGCTGATCCTTAGCTCTGCTGTCCCAAAGACATAAAAAACAAGGATATTTTGTATATCCACTTTGCTGTCCAAGGAGGAAGTTTACCGTTTTTAGATAAAAAACTAAAATCAATTAGTCTGTATCTAAAAACTAGAGCTGCTACGAAAAAGAGTCAGGTATTTTTGGAATCAGCACATCAAAAATATCCAAAATCAGTTCTTACTTTTCTGGCAACAAGATAAAAAAAAATATTTTGTTGGGCAGTGTAATCTAAATGGATAAAATATTTACAATCTTAACTGCTTCTCAAATTTTTAATCTTTACTAGCAACTAATGCCAAGACTAACCATGGCATACGCTACAATATGCATGTATTTTAATGATGCTTCCATCTAAATATCTTTAACTAACCTCTCTGATTCTTTAGCCATCAGCTCAACAGCATCAGACCCTAATTATTGAAGAATTCGAACCGGATGTCTTCAGACAGCTCATAGAGTACATACATACTGGATGTGTCACCCTACAACCAAGAACATTGTTAGGTAAGATGGAAACAATGCCATGAAACTAAAAATTAAATTAAATATTTTTTAAAGGGGTGATGAATGCAGCTGATTACTACGGCCTGGATGAATTGAGAAGAGCATGCGCTGGTTTTGTACAGTGTTGCATAAATGTTGATACAGTTTGTGCACTATTGGCTTCTGCAGAAAGATACATTCAGTACAAATGTACAAAATCTTTAGTTCAAAAGGTGAGTACAATATACAGCATTGTATGGATAAGTTTTTTAAATCCATTTCCGAATCAAGATTATTAAAGTAAAGGTTGTCTCGCAACTAACCAATCAGAGCGTGAGAGAATATACGTCACACGCATGCGTAGTTCAAACTAGCATACAGAATTCATATAAATGTTGCACGTTTTTAAATATTTTTATTAACTATTTTCATAATTGATATTTATTTCAAGACAGTACTGAATAAATTATAAATAAAAACCTAAGGAAATTTTATACTGATTTATATAAAATTTAAGTTGTATTATCTGTCTCATTTTGTAATACGAAACTAACAGGAAAAGTTAATTTTTTATGTTGTATATTGAAAATACATTTATAATATTTTCATAGTATTGGTTCACACGGATACGCCAACGTCTGTTTACACCACAACAGTCACTAAAGTAACCAGATCTAGTTTCGTATTATAAATTGAGACAGATTATATTTGTATTACAGTTAATAAATAACAATAAAATCGAATATAAGCAGTTCACTTTTGTAAGAACAAACTAAGAGGGAATTTTGTTTTCAATAGTTTGCACCTTTGAAGCTGTATGTCATGTTGGTATTAAAAAATGTCACTTTTTTGAAAATGTCGATCCATTTGACAGATGTCATAATGAAAAATGATATCTTAATTATAATGATCATAACCTTATCAACCTAAAGTCGGTTTTACAGCGTAAGGAATATTTTTAATTGACATTTAAAGTCAGTAACACACCATAAAAGTAACCAAAATAACCAGATCTAGTGTGTTCTTACAAAAGTGAACAGCTTATACAAATATAAGTAAAAATAGAAAAACAAATTGCTATAATAATATAGTAATTAATAAAATTGAAGTTATTATTTATATTATTATTGTTATATCTGTTTTTAAAAAACGGCTGGACGTATTTTAACGAAATTTTGTACAATAGAGTAGAACTAGAACCAGGATTTAAATATAGGCGTGGTATCTCAAAATTTTCTTTCTTAGGGGGTGTTTCTGGGTTAAAACTGGTACTACAAAACTTAAAATATTTCCTTTATAAATAGAACTATCTTAACAGAAAAAAATATATATGCTGTCCACTTTTGTAAAAACAAACTAAGAGAAAATGTTTATTTCAATAGTTTGCACCTTTGAAATTATAATGTTGGTATTAAAAAAATATAAAAAATGTCATTTTCTTAAGAATGATCGTAACCAATAAATCTTAAGTCGGTTTTACAACGTAAGAAATATTTTTAATTGACATTTAAAGTCAGTAATACACTATAAAAGTAACCAAAATAATCTGGTTTGTCATTACAAAAGTGAATAGCATTTAAGTACAATAAAAATTGTTTAAAAACAAATCTTATTTGTTCTATGCATTTTTCAATTTGATGAATATTACGGTAGTTACGGGGGGGGGCACCCTAAAACTAAAATATTTCACTTATTATTCTCTTCACATCAAAAATGAATTTAAGAAAATTTATTTAGAACGAAGAAACATTCCTTTCGAAGAAAAAATAAATTAAAACATAAATCAAAAAATTAAACGATATTTTTATATTTATAGCCAAAAATCCAACATATACGATAAACAAAGACTGACTTCCCGTTAGCATACAAGTTGTGAGACAACTTTATACTTTAATGTATCCGAATCGCATTCGCATCAAAAGAAGACATAGGCTATTCTAAACGTTTAATCGGAACTAAATGTAATTTTAATTTTCTTAAGTTATCACGGGCTTACTGGAGTGTTTATACAGGGATAATAGGATCGGTAGAAATGTCACACTGACCACGTGGCTTTCACTGGTGGTCTAGGAACGGAGAACTTACCTTCCCTGTCCCTATTCGCATTTCTAGGCTTTGGGAACCTATTATTTATTATTTTTTAGGTCCTAGAATTCGTTGATGAACATGGTAACGAAGTACTTAACCTTGGATCGTTCACCCTTCTTCCTCAGCATGTTGTGAGACTTATTTTGGCCAGAGACGAGTTACGGGCAGATGAGTTCACGAAATTTCAAGCAGCATTGATGTGGGGCAAGAAATATTGCGATAACAACCCCAACACTGCCCTCAAAGATGTCATTGGCAACTTCCTGGAGTATATACAGTTTCATAAAATCCCCGCCAATGTACTGATGAGGGAAGTCCATCCTCTGGGGCTCGTTCCATACAGCATTATTATGAATGCTCTCGCTTATCAGGTGCGATGTTATTTTATTACTTTTAAAAATTATTTTAATATTCCAGGTAAGTTAATTCATGAGAAATTGTACTTAAGTAGTTTGGTCTGGGAATGAAAAATAAATAAATAATGATTCATTCACAATCAGACCAATTCTGTAACTCTGTTACTGTGATAATAGTTACTAAATTCGTCACTATGAGCAAGGCCAGTTACTATCATGAATGAAAGTCATTGTATTTTTTATAATATTTTACAGAAATATTATAAAATATTTTAATATTACACAGTAACTTTTTATAGAATTGATCTGAATGTAATAGTTATAAATTAAAGTTAATTAGACATTTTTCGTGAATCCGATTATACATTATACATTGTGTGCCATTTCTTTTCCCTTTTTAGGGTTTTGTAGGTATGACCAAAAAACCCTTATACCGTCATTTTGTCGTCTGTCTGTCTGTGCGTCTGTCTGTTCGGTGAAAATTGTAGCCAAACGGCTAAACCTAGAGAGTTGAAATTTGGCATGCTTATACAACTCTTTGACCCGCACATAGGAAAAATACTAAAACATCTAAAAAACGTATCCCCCTAAAAATATAAACAAATATGTGCTCATCGAAAATAAAAATATTTTTTTATAATTCTGAGTAGGGTATCAAATGAAAGCCCTTGGTACGTGGATTAACGATCAAATTTTTATTTTTGCAAAATAAATTATTTTGAGGCGATTTTTGCCAAAATTGTGCAAAAAAAAATTTGTCCCACACCCTGTAGCTCAGATGGTTCAAACAAAAAATTCTCAGTACGTTGGTGTGAACCGGAATAGTACAACAGGAATTTTTGATCAGATTATGTTTTCGGAAAATAACGCATTTTTTGTGTTTTTAAGTAAAATATGTAATATATTTAATCCTCTATTTAGCATAGTAAACGAATGAGCCTGTATAGCACAGTGGTAGCGTTGTCGCTTAGTGAGTTGAAACTACTGTAAGAAACTGTGTTCGAATCCCGTCAATTTTTATTTTTTCAGTTTTTTTTCTGCATTTTTATTTTGTTTAAATTATTTTGTCAAAATTCTAGTTATATTTTGGTAAATGTTGCATTTAATTTTTAAAAGCGTAAATTTAATAACCAGTGGGAAGTGTTGAAATTATAATTTAATTCTATATTTGAAGGTATCAGAGGGCGAGGCTTATGATTTAAGCAACCAATGGAAGCCATAGGAGCAATTTTCAAAATTTTAATGAACCTTGCTATATAAAAAAAATACTGCACATATTTAGAAACTTAAATAATGGTATTAGGCATTCGAATTAAAATTCATAAAAAAATATTTTGACAAAATTTGTTTTGGCATTCCAAATAATCATCACACAGTTAATAAATACCTGCGAAACCCTGAAATGTGTGAAAATTCACACTTCACATCAATTTTTTAACCATAAAGTTGCCATATCAAATACGAAAACGACGTTTTCGTGTGACGCGGTGTACGTTCGCGCAGACAATGTGTACGTACGTACAAAAGCGACTTTTCCATGTTACGCGATGTACGTTCGTACGAACAACGTGTATGTTCGTACGAACATAGGATCCGTAATTAATCATGTACGTATCATCGAACCTACGTTAAGCGGATGTACGTTAAGCGAGCGCTGACTGTATTCTAAACATTTTTTGAGTTTTTGGTCAAGTTCACCCCATTTTACGGTACTAATTTTACGTTAATTTTACATTGTGAATGCAGAAAAACGTTTGAATGGACTCCGCATAGCATAGAAGAAATGTAGTTTTATTTGTTTTGTAGTAGCTTTTGCAGACTCCGCAAATGAACAATTAATAAAAACTGGTGTTGTAGGCAGACCCAGCAAGTGTCGACCCCGGAAAGCTGTCCCCAAATCGAGTGAGGAGACAAGCCCAAGGTCGCAGCATGAGTGTCCAAAGTTCCCTTGATCCCTACGGTTCAAATACGACCTTGAGCTCAAGCGGATCCAGTGAGCTCGTTAGTAGCGAAGGGAAGCATAGCTCTAATTAGCAAACAGCCACTGGGGCGCCACAATCCACTCACTCGTCACCCTCTCATACCTTCGTGTTCACGATAGTGCTCAAGAAGGTAACCCCACAGTAAGATAGATTACTCTATCTTATTAGTTTATAACAGAAAATCTCACTATTTAACTAGCACAAAAAGAGAATCAGATTTCATGCTGAAAATTATATTACATCGTGTCTTAAGACTGGGTTTATTAACCCCTGTACCGTTTGGTATGTCAAAAAATTACCGTGTCTATCCGGCTTAGATGTTCGGAAGTAAAAGAACTATAAGATATACATGTAGATATGCCAAATACCTATTTCGGTGTCATGACATTTGAACTAGAGATGGGTCTTTCATGAACGAACCGGCTCACTAAGCCGACTCAGTACACGGACCGAAGTGACACGGTTCACCAAATTGAAATGAGCCGGCTCACGGCTCACTGTATAGTTTCAAGTTTCAAGGATACGATTGGTCGGGCGATTGTGAGCAGTGACCGGAGTGATCCAGATCTGGATCGATGTCATGTTGAACTTCGCGAGAACTCGGCGTATAATGTATTATCATAAAGTGTATTATTTATTGTCATCAATTTGTAGGGCAGTTTATTTGAAACTAATAGGCTTAGTCTGTATTTTCTTACAACCATACTATATAAAAATATTAATAATATTGACCAAATCCCAGATGTCCGATTTATAAGGGCAATAAACATCGCCATAAACTTAACACATCTGGTTTAAAATACAGTAGCTACAAGAAGTGAATTGTTTGTTTCAAAAATGTTAGATAAGAACCGGGGCTACGCGACGTTCTACCTACGAGCGAACGACCGACAACTGACCGGGTTAAGCGACGTTCTACCTACGAGCGAACGACCGACAACTGACCGGATCTAAGAAAGAGCCGGCTCTAAGCGACGTCTACCTACAAGCGAACGACCGACAACTGACCGGGTCTAAGCAAGAGCCGGCTCTAAGCGACGTCTACCTACGACCGAACGACTGACAACTGACCGGGTCTAAACAAGAGCCGGTTCTAAGCGACGTCTACCTACGAGCGAACGACCGACAACTTACCGGGTCTAAGCAAGAGCCGGCTCTAAGCGACATTCTACCTACGACCGAACGACCTGTGTGTCGAGATCATGTTTACAGTTCATATATTGCAAGAACCGGCTCTAAGCGACATTCTACCTACGAACTAACGACCGACCTGTGTCTCGAAAACATGTTTACTTAACCGGATCACTGAGCCGGATTAATGAACCGGCTCAACAAACTGAACGACCTCCACTGATCCGGTTCCGCAAACTGAGCCGAAATTCCCATCTCTAATTTGAACATACGACAGATTAACATGCGACACTTTAACATGGATAGATTAACATGCGACAGATGAACATAGACACATTTTTACACACGGCAAATAAACAATGTGACATATTATCATAGCGACAGATGAACATAAGTCAATTGAACACACGACATTTGATCTCACATTTCACTTTTACCAACCGCCAGCATATGAGCCGTTGATTTTGAAAGTGAGATATGTCCATTTTGTGAAAAATATGAGTTAATGTTACGTCTTATTACAAATTGAGATTAACTTCATATTTTTAATCATTTACAATAAATATCAACTCAATAACAGTACACATTTGTTACTGTTAGTTCATATAATCAACAGTATTTCAAATGCATTTTGAAAGACAAGTCCACTCGAATAAATTCTCTCGAACCGAAACCCGATTAATACCCCAGGATTATTATAAATTGATACAAAAAAGTCGCAAGCATAATCCCTTTTTAGTACATAAAATGAAAAGTGAAAAGAGTAGAGTAAAAAGACTTTTACTCTACCAAACCTCTCGAGCAGGCAATTTTAAGAAGAAGGAAAAATACTGACTGGGAAATAGTTAACTGATTGAATATTTCCTGGATAAGGTTTTTGAAAAATGCGCCATATAAAAAGTTTTATAAAACGTCAATAGAAAAATATTCACAATTAAAAACTCTTGATTTATCACCAAAACGCGATAGGCCCTGTAATTTCGGAAAATTAATATTACCATATTTATATGAAAAAACTAGGGCTATTACTAAAGAAAAATATAAAGATATGATGGATTTATTACTTTATATACCACCCATTCATCATGAATACTTTAAAAATCTTAAAAGTCTAAACTAACAAAATATAATTTATATGTATACAACTTATAATTGAATATTTTTTCATATTTTTTCAATTATTCCCTATAAAATTAAATTTTTGTTTTGTTTTTATTGTTATTTTTCTAACAAAGAATAAAATTATATTGAAATAAAATAAATAATGAAATAAAATTTTCATTTGTTTGCTACTATAATTCCATTTCATTAGGAGAAATCAACATTTTCAGCAAATTGCCTTTGAGTCCATTGAGGTACACCAAAACCACGACTTTTTTCAAATAACGACGATAACACTTATCGTATAATAAAATTACATGCATTGAGAATATCAAAAATGTAAAATAAGTCTATTACTCCTTACGAATATTTTTAATTCCATTCAAATGCAAAACATTAAAATGTAGAAATAATGAAAAGTGGACTTGTCTCACTTTCAAAATCAACGACTCATATAAGAAAGGTATTGTGATCATACCGATTTTGACATTTCGAGATTTCGATGGATCTCTACGAATTGAGGTCCCTGCATAACGTTTTGACTATTTTTAGCATGACGTCTATCGGTCTGTCTGTCTTTCTGTCTGTCCGTTCATCTGTCTGTCTGTGTACACGTGCTGAACACTGTCGAGTGACTATGTTTAGTGTAGACACGGCATCATTTTTAAAATTCTAGTATTTGGGAACATGGTAAAGGAGTACTAAAACTGGTTTTAAGAATAAACGCGCAATTACGCAATTTGATGTTTTCTAAAACTATTGAAATAATGAAATTTTCTGGTATAAACAAAAATGAACACCTATAGTACCTATCCTAACAATTCTACCCTTAGAAAAAACCTGTCAAATATTAATTTTTATTTCTAAAATAAAATTAAGTTTATAAAGATAGTATGGGCTAAACAAAAACATAAAATAAAACTTTTGGGGTATAAGACCATACTGTCATACTACGGGTACAACTAGCCAATAAAATATTCAAAAGATTTATTTAATTTTCAAAAAACAACGATATGCAAAGACATGATTTAGAATTTAATTTTCAATAATTGTGATAAAATTATTTAATAATAATAATTACATTAAAAAACAAGATAGATTTGCTGATTTTAAAATCAATTAGATACGATTTAGAAGTCAAAATTTCTTGCCTATTTTTCAATATATGCCAAATATATTTTTTATAACTTAATAAATGTAATTTTTATTATTAAATTATTTAATAATTTCGGGCGGAATTGACAGTTTTAAAATGATAATCTGTTGTCAAATTAAAATTTATTAATACGTTAAATAATAATATTAGAATTAATAATAAATAGATATTTATTTTATTCTTAAAATATTTTCCAGTATAATGAATACCTCATGAAAAATTTATATGTAAGTTAGATTTTAGCGGAGTTACCCAGGATTAGGCAAATTTAAAAAACTATTTAGAAAAGTATTTAGACCTCAGGGGTTTGGAAGACAACCCATATGATACAAGTGTATTGCGTATAGTCTACACCAGTGTTCTTCAACCTTTTTGCC
Source organism: Liopterus haemorrhoidalis (assembly GCA_963971575.1). Lineage (NCBI taxonomy): Eukaryota > Metazoa > Arthropoda > Insecta > Coleoptera > Dytiscidae > Liopterus > Liopterus haemorrhoidalis. Next base: position 45,197,246 of record OZ020619.1, read on the forward strand.
CCCGCGGACCATTGAAAATAGGATAAATATGTCGCAGACCGGCTGAAACCTAAGATAAATTGATATACGTGGCTGCAGAGTTGTTTTTGGGAGACGAAGCGCTGCTTTGACATCCTTTCGATTTCTCTGTTTGGTTTTTATTATTGACATGAAAGGTTCCTACGTTCCTTTTAAAGGTGGGGCACCTTTACAAGTGTCAAATACGGGTTCCACCATTTTCTATCAACTCTGTGGTCTATAAACTTACTTAAATAGTTTTTTTATGCAATTATTGGCACATTTTCAACACAAAAAAACAGTTAATAACAAAATTTATTTTAAACCTAACCTCAAAACATACCTAACCAAAGTGTCTTCACCCTGAAAACCTTAAACCTGAGTGGAAATTGGTCGCGCCAGTGGCTATTTAAAAAAATAATAAATAAAATAAAACTCATGCTGCATGTTAACAAGCAGCTAATTTATAACAAGGTATGTTCAATAGAATAAGCAGAAAAAATGGATAATTTTACGACCAAATAAGACAAATAACAACCATTTTTTCTTATCTTAGCGTCTGCAATTTAATAAAAAAATCGTACAAGACCGATTTAAAAATATGCTTTCGCATTATATATAAAAGATTGGTATTTAAAGATCGCTGTTATTATTATGTTATATACTTCTGGACAAAAATAATGTAACAGTAAAAATATAGACTTCGTTCAATATAAAAATAAAAGGGTATCATAAATTACGTCATCAGTTCTGCGCGAGAAAACAGCTGATCACATTGACGTGGTAACCAGACAACTGGGGTCGTAAGACAATTCGGGCCGTTCACAATTGAGGCTTTTCACAACTGGGGCCATTAACAACTGGGGCGATGGACAATTCGGGCCGTACAGAATTGGGGCTTTTCACAACTGGGGCCGGAACTATAAGAGCTACAGTTTTCTTTTGTTTAACTACACTTCCAGGTAGATTATTCCAGTCATTAAACACTCGGTTAGAAAGAAACTTGGCCCGAACGTTCTTACGGAACTTTTCGTGACATAACTTTAACGAATGTCCACGTAAACGAGAATCTACATTAAGTACAAACAAACTAGTAAGATCAGCATCAAAATTCCGATGGAGTACACGGTAGGTAGTTATAAGATCACCACGACTTCTGCGGTTTTCCAGTTTGGGCAAATTAAGTCTTCGAAGTCTCTCATCATAGGGAAGTCTGTTGCAACCAAATGGTAAGCGCGTAGCACGTCTCTGGACTCTGTCCATAATGTCAATATCTTTTCTAAGACTTGGTGACCAAACAGAAACGGCGAATTCTAGATGAGGGCGAATATATGTGGTGAAAATTTTGCGTACTAATACAGGAGACGGCCTAGCAAATGCTCTAGAGATAAGGTACAACACACTATTTGCTTTCTTAACACACTTGATCACATGTGTAGACCAACTGAGGTTTGTGCATATTGTCAATCCCAAATCAACCTGTTCAGTAACTTGTTGGATAGTAATACCGTTAAGGTAGTACTGCAACCTAGGATTGTTTATGCCTAGATGAAGAACACTAGTTTTATTTATATTAACTGGTATAAGCCAGGTCGATGACCATTCAAACATATTACTAATGTCCTTTTGAAGTTCATGATACTAAGAAACATGGTTATGGAATATCTTTACGTCGTCGGCGTAGAAGCAGTGTGGAGATTTTAGGATATAACCAAGATCGCTGATGTAAATAAGGAACAACAGTGGTCCTAAGACAGATCCTTGAGGTACCCCACTAATGACCGGTGCTGAGGAGGAAAATGCATTTCCTACTTTCACACAGAAATATCTTCCTGTAAGAAACGCTTCAATCCAATGTAGTAAAAATATTCCAATAAATAGTAAAAATGATGGATGGTGCTTTATTTTTGTCCAGAGGTTATTAAAAAATGTGTTATATTAATGCAAGCAATGTATTTTTTGTGATATTATTTAAAGCTTTTTGTGTACTTAGTATGTTCCATTAAAAGCCAAAAAGCACAGCTATTAAAAACGGGCTTCAATAATATTTTACAAAAATTTCTATTCAAATTGTTATGGAACATACTTAATATATGTTAATTGTTCAATGTTACTGTCTATACTCTGTTTCACATAAATTCAAATTGGTTTAAAACATGATATATAAAAAAGATGAAAATATTTTTTTCTACCAAATAGTGATAGTGAAGTCCCTGAAAATTATATTTATGTGACAATTATATGTTGTGTATAGTAAGTGTTGATATAATTTTTGTAAAAATTATTTATAATATTTAAACAATATAAATATTCTGTGGGGTATGATGTTATAATGGATGAATATATTTATTTAAAAAATGTATGTGTTTTTATCTATCCCTTCAAATATAATATATTCCCAAAGGTAACCAGACAACAGGGGCTCAAGAGTAAGGATACGAAAGTGTTTAAATCAAAATGGAAGGCACTTTGAACACATGTAAATAAAAATACTTTACTTTCAAGTTGGTATAGAGAGATTACAATTTTTCGTAAACCGTAAAAAATATTTAAAAAATGTTTAAGTAAAAATTCCTTTTTAAAAATATCGTGTTCCTTCTATTTTGAAACACTCTGTATATACATTTTATTTTTTGACATTAGCCGAACCAATTTTTTCTACACCCTGCACTTTAAATTTAAAATATTCTCTCAAAAGAAAACAAGCTTTCACTTGTTTTGTTTAATGTAAACAACAGGTGTTTTTTTTTGTTTGAAATTTTTGTTTTTTACTACTTATCTAATGGCGTTTGTTAGCCAATATTCACAAGTGGTAATTTATAATATAAACAATATATTAACATAACATCATGTTGAATATATTTAGCGATGAAGTTATCTATCCTGAATTGCTATTTTTCATTAAATTGTGTTATTACTTTGATTCATCTCTACCCAAATCAATTTATTAAGAACAAAATAACACCCGATTAGATTATTGTATATATTTCAAAACGATGGTCAAGTGTTTTCCGATACATTTATCATGATAAATGATATACAAATTGCTTAATTTAATCAGGAAAAAAACTAAAATACATTATTTCAAAATAAACCCTTTAAATTATGGTATAGTCACGACTAAGGGCCGAGTTTGCGCACTAATAGTAATCATAATTACAATGGCAGTAGTACAAATTTAGCTTGTTTATGTCCTATTATTTTTTTCCTAGTAAACATAAAGTTTAAAATAAATTCACGTTGCATATCCGTAATACAACATTATCAACTTTAGCATTTCAAATTTGCCTCTATATTACATCATAGGCGAGGAAGAACGCTTACCGATTACACAGTGCGTAAAATCGTGTTGTCAATCATAATTTTTTCTAATCTTAGAAAAAATGATTAGATGTAGTGTTAAAAAAGTAGTGGTTTAGTGAATTAAATAATTTCATGGAGTGATGAAGAGAATATTGTTTAAAAAATAGTCCAAAGTAACTAATAATCAACAGTTAAATTTCGTTTAATTATGTGATAGTTAAATAATATTCCTTAAAATAATAAAGGTATGTCTCTGAATTATTGAATCATACATATCTTAGTTGTTAATCATATTTCAGATATAGATAACACTGAGGTTATGATGGTTTTACATATCTAATCATTTAGTTCGATATAACAATTTTATTGATTACTAGTTTTGTTGAAATTGTAACAATTATAAATGTTTTTAAGGTTATTTATTATTTTTAGGGCATGGTTTTTGAAAGATATGATCGAAAGCTGGTCTCGCCGTGCTTTTAGTGGATCAAGTGGTACGTACCACGTTAGAGCATCAGAACTGGCTGCACAACGTGAAAGAAAACTTAAGGCGCTAAGCGCCACAGTTGTATTCCTCGATGAGACTGAGCAGATATTTCAGCTAGATAAACGTGCCAAAGGATCTGTTTTATTAGATCTTGTATTTCAACATTTAGAATTAGTTGAAAAAGATTATTTCGGGCTGCAGTATGCTGAAAATAATAATGGGAACAATACGAACAAACCGAAAATTATGGTAAGAAAAATTATTCGTACAATAAATTACATTTGTGTATTTTATCGTATGTATTAAACAAAACACTTTGACATTAGCTTAAGAATCTTAATTATCAGAAAAAAAAATGTTGTTTGTTTACTCTTTTAAAATGTCAGAATACCTTATGATTGCCAAACGATTAAAAATAAATACTGAAGTTTTTCGTAGTTAATTAAAAATTCTTTTTAGCGTTGGTTGGAGCCATCGAAACTCGTTAAAAAACAGATAGCAAATGGTACGCAACTACATTTTAGAGTAAAATTTTATGTGTCAGATCCTAGTAAATTACAAGAAGAGTATACTAGATATCAATTTTATCTACAAATCCGAAAAGATATAATGCAAGAGAGGTTGCAGTTGCCACCTAGTACAGCATGCCTGCTTGCGAGTTATACTGTCCAATGTAAGTATATTAACTTGTTAAAATAGATTCATAATTTTTAATTATACAATAGCTACATTCGCGCATGAAAATCCTAATAGGTTAGAGCACGACGCGGGCGCATTATTCCTTACAAACAAATATCCAATTAGAATCTCAAAAGCGATAATGCGCACGCGCGATGTTCCAATCTGACATGATATTAGAACTATACAACATAAAAAATTAAGTTTTTCTCTTAGTTACGTATAACTAAATGAAACATATATATTGGTTTTGTGTTGTTCATTGATTATACAAAGGTCATTGGTATTTTGTTATTTTTGTCTTTATCTATATTACGGATTAAAAAGATAAAGATAATCTAGTAAAGGGGCGAATTTCCGATATGGTACCCGTGTCCGAAGCGACTTCGAACTAAAAACAAAAAAAACCTCTGGCGAACAATATAAAGTATTGAGAAGTAACATTACCTATAGAGGCGCTGTTTTCGCTGACAAAATGGCGATGGGAATAGAATTTTTTGACATTTGCCATTTGATACACAAGAATTCACATTGCAGTTAATTTTCTGTTGCGATTTTAAAGATATTTTATTCACTTTTCTTCACTTTAACACATAGAAACAATGCAATTAAATGAGCCACATCCAACAATATCCTATTCCGTTAAGTTCCAAAATATTCCGCTAGGCGTCACTTCAGTTATTGTCAGTTCTCAATATAATGTGCCATTGTAATCAACTACTAATAAAACAAATATTTTTATTAATAAGTTTGTAAGAGAATATCTATGACTTATAACGTCCATAAAATGACAGTTCAGTTTTCTGTTTTATCAACTGTGAGGTGTGTCTACCGTTCCGTAACAACAACGCGTTTTCAGGTAACCACTGGGTAACCACAACTTACCACGACTTTACCGTAACCCCGACCGCGGTAGTTAGGTGTGCAGTTACGGAACATTGTATAAAAGACTCTTCCACTTTTTCAGACAGAGATTTTTATTTTTTACTAATGTATTTACCATATTTTTATTGATATTATATTGACAGACAGTCAAAAACAATTAAAAATACAGGGATAAACTAAAAATATCTTTAGAATAGTATATTATTACATAATTTGTAAATCGTAGATTACCTTTAAATAAAAAAAAAGCACAAAATAACTTGGAAAATAGAAAATACAACTCGTGTTCATTTTCACCATGTAAACAAATACCCAAGTGACAGTTTAATGTCACTCTCGAGTGTTCCAGCTTTTGCCGCAAATGGCGCTGCGATCTTAAAAAGTTTCCCCTATTGAGAACTGACAATAACTGAAGTGACGCCTAGCAGAATATTTTGAAACTTAACGGAATAGGATTATGTTGGATGTGGCTCATTTAATTGCATTGTTTGTATGTGATAAAGTGAAGAAAACTTTACTAAAATGTCTTTAAAATCGCAACAGAAAATTAACAGCAATGTGAATTTTTGTGTATCAAATGGCAAATGTCAAAAATATCCTATTCCAATCGCCATTTTGTAAGCGACAACAGCGCCTCTATAGGTAATGTCACTTCTCAATGGTCCTTAAAGTTATGCCCTATATTTTTCCCCTTAGAAACAGTAAATATAAAATAATGTTTAAACTACAATAAAACCCTGCCTTTATTTGCTATCCGATAAAAAACTGATTATTTTTATCTAATTGATAAATGTTAATTTTTCAGCTGAACTAGGTGACTACCAACTTGACGAACATGGACCAAATTATTTATCTGGATTGCAATTAATACCAGGAATGAACGATGACATGGAAAGGAAAATATCAGAACTACATAAATTACACAAGTAAATAATTATTACAGAATTATATCTTATCGTCATTACCTTTGTAATAGATATTGATTTATGGACAATTAAAATATATTTATCGTATTGTTATGTTAAAAACGTATTTCTCTGACAACTACAGATGCATGAATGATTACTATTGGCTCCCCACTCTTACGACCATGCCTTCTTGTTTCTAACATTACAGTATACTTCATTCTAAGCATACAGTCTAGTTCTGGTGGATTCATACGGAACATTAACCATAACTTATATTTCTGAACGTATTTTTTTCATGTCCTGAAATGAGTATTACAACTTAAACTAAATTTTTCAGGGGCCAACTTCCTGCAGATGCTGAATTTAATTTTTTAAACCATGCTAAGAAGCTAGATATGTACGGTGTGGAATCACACAAAGCGAAAGTAAGAGTAACAAACTAGGGCCGGTTTCTGAAAGCTTAGTTGAGTTTAATCTGTTGGTTAAACTCGGTTACAATATAATAATCCCATAAATAACCATAGCAACCATTTTCTGACCTTTTGGTTATAGTTAACTAAGCTTTCAGAAACCGGCCCTTAATGTTTTAATCAAATTAACTGTTTATTTTTTTAGGATTCCTCAAAGAGAGACATTTTATTAGGAGTCACATCTATTGGTTTATTAGTTTTTAGAAATAATGTTAAAATTAATACATATTCTTGGTCGAAGATTATGAAAATTTCTTTTAAAAGAAGACAGTTTTTTATACAACTTAGGAGAGAATTGGTAAGTAAAATTTTGTTCCCTTAAAGCCGAATTCAGACCACTTTAAATTAACAAGTTATAGACTGTTCGTTGTGTCGCTCTGAGTTATGCTTTAATGCATTCTTTTAACGTTCCATTTACCGTTCACATCTGTTATAAATTAGTACGTTACGAATAGCCCTCCATCTGTGAATTTTGAAACCAACTATTTAGCTTCGTAAAATATTTTACATGTATTATCGTTCTTATAATTCTGTTGTCTTATATTTTAACTACCTAATTACCTAAATTGATCATATTTACTGTCCGTCTTTGTAATTTTGAGCAAGATTTGTTAATGATGACATTATGTTAGGTTATGTAAAGGCATTCGATAACTACGGTGTCACTGATAGAATGCGATAGCCAATGTGTTTATATGTCTGTCTCATTAAAACATCTCACTAGCTATAAGTTTAGAAAATATTGCAGAATCCACAACAAACAGCGTATTAAATTTGGAGGTTTGAACGGTTTCACGTCTTATCATATGACAAACTTTCTGGTGACAGTGAACAGTCCATAAGATACAGTTCATAAGCTATTGATTTAAGAGCTCTGAATGCGGCTTTAAACTCTGTCCCTCTGATTTCGTATACATTGAAACATAGAATTAAATTATAATTTCAACAGTTCCCACTGGTTATTAAATTTAGGCTTTTATAAATTAAATGCAACATTTGCCAAAACATAACTAGAATTTTGACAAAATAATTTAAAAAAATAAAAATGCAAAAAAAAAAACAAAAAATAAAATTGTCTCTAAGCCTGGAAGCGAACCTAAGTTTGTAACTTAGGAAGCGAGAACGCTAACCACTACTCTATGTAAGTTTACTGGTTTAGTTTGTTCATAACGTATTAAATATTTTACATCGTCAACCTAAAAACACAAAAAATGCGTTAATTTCCGAAAACATAATCTGATCAAAAATTCCTGTTGTACTATTCCGGTTCACACCAATGTACTTTAGTTAGAATTTTTTCAGATTTTTAGTTTAAACCATCTGGGCTACAGGGTTTGGAACAATTTTTTTTTGCTTTTCACCTTTTCCTTAGTTTTTTAGCTGTTATTTGTTCTTAATTGTATCTTTATATATTTTTTTTAGTCTGAAAACTATGATACCCTTCTTGGATTTAACATGGAATCATATCGTTCATCAAAAACTCTTTGGAAAGCATGTGTTGAACACCATACCTTTTTCCGATTACATTCTCCGAAACTACGTAGAAGATTTGCTCTTTCTCTTTCATCTCGATTCAACTACTCAGGACGTACTGAATATCAAACTGTTACTGAAGGCAAACAGAGGGGTAGATTGGAAAGAGTGTTTGTAAGGAGCCCTAGTAAACATATTAGAAGACATTCAATCACACCTCCAGTTACGGAAGAAAAAGCTAAACCAACACCTGGTAGAACTCCGAAAGTTACGGAATTAGCAAAGGGACCACGTAAGGCTTGGGCTGATGAACCGCAGCCTTCTGACGAGTAAGTGTTAATTTTGTTAATTAACCCATTAGTGCATGTATATATTTTTCTTGTATTTTATTAGTGACGGTGGATTTTTGGACCGTCAAGAAGAAATTCCATTCTCCCCCGGTCGTGTAATAGCCTATGTGGATGAAGAACCAGGTTCTCCAACATCTCCTTCAAATGGAATATACGAAACACCTCCATACAGTACAAGCCATTCTCCAGCATCACAAAACCTCGAAGAAGGTCTCTGCCAAATTCGTCTACAACCCGATGAACAAGGTCGTTTCGGTTTTAACGTAAAAGGTGGAGCAGATTTAAATCTTCCAATTTTAATATCTAAGGTTGCACCAAATACACCAGCCGATAAATGCACACCAAGATTATCTGAAGGGGATCAAGTTGTTTTAATCAATGGAAGAGATGTTACGAATGCTTTTCATAACGATGTTGTTACTTTGATTAAAGAAGCAAGAGACACACGATCAGGTAAATTATTAATATTAGTAATTACAAGTACTTGAAAATTAGCTAGTATAGTATTTCCAAAATAAAATGGCCACTCCCATTTTCTGATTCCAATAATAACTGATAGTATAACCATTATACCTACTGAGTTTATAGTTCTGTTAAAAATAGTTGCCAGGACCGTAATAATTATTTAAAATAAACGTGTTTTCTTATATGATATTTAGAATGAACTGTATATACTTACATGACATTCCTTCACATTTTTATCAGGTTTAGGCTGGCTATATTTGAACTATAAGATGTTTAAAAATCTTTATAGTCTATATCAGCGGTTCTTAAACTGTGGTCCGCGGACCCCTAGGGGTCCGCGTAGCCATTACCGGGGGTCCGTGAAACAATTTTGACATTAACTTTACATCCCCCAACTTTTCGCTTTTGTTCAAATAACTCATTTAATAAAAATCCTACATGGTCAAGACTTGTTGTATTTGTTATCTAACTAGTTATTGACATAACTAAACAATAATTAGTAAAAATTTAATTATTTTTATTCAACTGCAAATTATGTACAGAAAACATATTATAATAAGATCTATTTTGACCAATATTTGACCAAGAAATGTTTGTATGAGTTTAACGTATTATAATTTGTAACTTTTTTATTCTTTTTACTACTATTTTTATTAATTTTATGTTTTTATTCTATATGCTAATAAAAATGTTCCTCTATAAATGCACAAGACCAATTATTAAAATAACTAGCGATACATTTTTGCCAATATTTATTACAACGTAGTGCCTATGAGATTATTGAGCCAGAAATTAAGTCTCAAGAACGACGTAAAATGCCTAGGGTTGGGATGGGGTCCGCAAAAAAAAATGTTCAAGAGGGGGAACCTGGGACTACATAAGTTTAAGAACCCCTGGTCTATATTAAATACTTCAAATTTGCACAAACAAAAATCATTCTTTTTTGCAACAAAAATAAATCCTAGCAACTTCAAATAATTATACATATGGCTAACTTTGTATGGAAATTCTATTCCGTCTTCTTCCAACTTTTTTATTAAAAGATGCAGTCGGTACTATATTTTTCGGATAAAAGTCGTATATTTTATTTATTATTGTTTTAGACATAAACCTATCTATTTTCTTGAAAACTTGTAAAACGGGTCGTTTTCGCTGCTGATTTTTGCCACGAACAATAACGTTAAATTGTTCTGTATGAAACACTAGTTAATTCCGCAGTTCTAAGTATAGATTTGTCATTACCGTCCGAAACTAATTTTTTATAAACTTTCAGTATCAGAACTTTGCAATCTTCTGACAAATGACATTTTTCTTTAGTAGCCACATCCAAATTTTCGCATTCCACGTCAACGTCCGCATTTTCGCACTCCAAATCACCTTGCACAGATTCACTATTTTCACTACAGAAATTAGGAATTTTTTCAAAATCAAATGGTCGCCAAAGAGCGTTGTTAATGTATGCACGCTATGAACGTTGAAAATTAACTAACAAACAAGTATAACAACCCCTAAAATTTAGAAACAATAGGATTATAAATTTGTAAAATATCCTTAATGGTTTTTAAGAAACTTCAATTGAACTACTGTCACATCTATTCAATTTAAATTTAAAATTCCTTTAATACCTCCTATATTTTTACAGCAACAAATCCTAGGATTACTGCCATAAACCCATTACCGGATTGTTAAGCTTCTTAACAAGAGTGGCCATTTCATTTTGGAAATATACTCAATTTGTTCAAGATGTTCTTCGCACATTCAAGGCAAATAAATGAAAACCGTAGAATTTTTTAAATTTATGTAACAGGTGAATACTCTTACCTTGGAACATGGTACGGGATTATATGTGTGCAAGAATTTAAATAAAAAAACCAGTGTTTATACATTTATAGTCAACATGTCAGCGTAGTTTTTTATTTATTTTTTTCTTGTTTCTAGGTCAACTTATCTTAACGATCAAACCTAATGTAATGTATGGGTCAATTGAAGCAGAAGAACCTCCGTATCAATACGTACCGGTTGCAGGAATGCCAACCGAACCTCAAGCTGGAGATGATTTGGTTCGATCCATGTTACTCTTAGCCGACAGTTTGGCTAGTGGAGCACTTTTAGAGCAGTATGAACAACTTTACCGTAAACATCCAGAAATGGAATGCGAAGAAGCTAAAAAAGCAGAGAATGTTAATAAAAATAGATATCGGGATATATCACCTTGTAAGTATTTTTAGTAATCTATATACATATAAATTACCCAAAAAAAATATTGTTTTTCGCTGCCTTAAATTGCTTATTAATCATATTTTTTTAGATGATGAAACTCGAGTAATTCTTAAATCGGCTCCCAGTGGTGATTACGTAAATGCAAACTACGTAGATATGCCTATAAACAATACCGAAATAATAAATAAGTATATAGCTACCCAAGGGCCTTTACCATCTACATCGGAAGACTTTTGGCATATGGTAAAAGAAGCCGGAAGTACTTTGATTGTAATGTTAACTACAGTGGTTGAACGAGGAAGAACAAAATGTCATAAATACTGGCCATCGATGGGAGAAAAAATCGAACTATTAGATTTTACAATAACATGTACCAGTGAAGAAACAGATGATTCGGGAAGTTTTGTATTTCGAGATTTCATGTTAACTGATGAAGTAAGTAATTTTTCGTTAAGTAGGCACTTTTAGCCCGCATTACTAGGGTGACCAATAGTCTCGCATTTTGGATTTAGGAGGTGAGGACCTTTTTTTTTCTCTTCATTTGGATTTGGGAGGTGAAGACCTTTTTTTTGCTCTTCAATTGGATTTGGGAGATGAGGATCTTTTTTTTGCTCCGTCCCGCATTGCCTTCTTAAGAAAATGGTCACCCTACGCATTACAGTGTCGGAAAGTATTGCTATGATAACAATCTGTTAGTATAATCCGTCTCAATTTGTAATACGAAACTAGATCTGGTTACTTTGGTGACTGTTGTGGTGTAAACAGACTGGCGTATCGGTGTGAATCAATACTATGATAATATTGTAAATGTATTGTCAATATACAATATAAAAAATGAACTTTGCCTGTTAGTTACGTATTACAAAATGAGATGGATATTGCTTAGGCCAATAACCAAGATGGACACCTTTGTTTACATTAAAATGCGTCTCCAACATTATTTGTTTACATTTTCTATATTTGTTATCTTTGATCGTGCTAAACAATTTTATTATGGTTTTTGGAGTGTTTTTGAACATAAATACATTATATTAATACAAATTATATGAATAATAGTATATTATACAACGAGTATGGAATGCCTATTCCATGCAAGTTTCATACTATGCTTTTTCCATGACTATAACTTTATTAATTATTTAATTTCTATTCAGTTCCCTTTAAAAACTAACAATAATTTGACAGTTGCTTTCAACTTATTTATTACGTTGCCTAGCAATGGTCATGTACGTGTCATACGGAATGTAAATTCAGTTAAAACAACTATACTTGCGTCAGCTGATTGAATGACCAAGACCAACTTTATCAAAAAATATATTTGCAAAATTCCGTAACTTTAACTATATGCTGTTAAATTTTGTAAGAACAAACTAAGAGGAAATTTTGATTTCAATAGTTTCCACCTTTCAAATTGTATGTCATGTTGGTATTAAAAAATATCAATTTGACATATGTCATAATAAAAAATGATTTCTTAATTATAATGATCATAACCAACAACATTTAAAGTCTGATTTACAGCGCCATTGCTGCTTTACGTAATGAGCTTATTACGTAACAGGTCAGCGGTGTGTAATAAAAAGGAGTGGGGAACGTGCTGCATTTACTAATCACAGACTATATCTAAATAGTCGTGGAAAAATATTATTTTACAATAACGTGATTTTATTTTAGAATGGCGATGAAAGATTTATCTCGCATATGCAATACGTAGCTTGGCCCGATCATGGAGTACCAGATTCTCCGGGATTGTTTTTAAGATTCACAGAACGGGTGAGAGAATTACGACAGGAGAATCCAAATATACCAGTTATCGTACATTGTTCAGCTGGTATCGGACGAACTGGTGTATTAATATTAATGGAGACTGCGATGTGTCTTATAGAAGCCAACGAACCTGTTTATCCACTTGATATCGTTAAAATGATGAGAAGTCAAAGAGCTATGATGATACAAAATGCTGTAAGTCACACTTTTTTAAATACTTATATCTTGTGACATCGGTTTAATAGATTTATGGTGTTCATTTTGTTGGTAATTTTGTTTTTCGTTTATAGAGTCAATACAGATTTGTGTGTGAAAGCGTGTATACAGCGTACCATGAAGGAATTGTTAAAGCCCAAGATTTCGTAAGGTGAGTCTACTGTTGATCGTACCCATCCATCCAATTAGTTTTAGAATCCGTCACATATTGTGATCACTACACAAGCCTTATTAGAGAGTGAATTATCACCAAAAGCCTTATTACTGTCCATTATAACAACATAACATTGCACAATCCTGCAAAATGGCTATTTAAAAAAGTTGTGTGTTAATTTTTACCGACCGCCAACATATATAAGGGAGGTATTTTGATCATGTCGATTTTGACATATCGAGATTTCAATGGATCTCCACGAATTGAGGTCCCTACATACCGTTTTGACTATTTTTAGCATGATGTCTGTCGGTCCGTGTACACATGCAGAACAAATTCGGCTAAAAGGATTTTTATGAAACTTCATATTTAAGAACGGGTCGAATCCCGTTCAGGCATGGAAATTTTCTCAAATAAAAATTGTCCTGGCTAATTCTGGCCACAGCAGCAAAGGCTATTAAATTAAAAAAAAAAAAGAAAAAAGAAAAGCTTTTGACATCAATGGCACGAGTTGATCATCTTTTGGTAAAAATCGATTAACTAGAAATGGGAGTTTACTCGTGTCGGTTTTAAGATTTTTGCGAATATTTCACAACAGAGAAATATTTCGAAAAAAATGATTTAACAAAAGTTGCTATAAAAGCAATAACTAACAACTTTTATTTATTAAAGAAGTACTTTCTGATGGTGGTCGGTCCAGCTGATTTGTTTTTTTATCTCTAATAATAGTATCCCGTTTCGCCGTTAAGTGCGTTTTACACGATTCAATATATTGATCAATTAATTCAAAAAGTTGACATTCAATTAATTGATCTGTGTAAAGTGTAAAAATTTCTTCAATTAATTGACAAAAAAATTGATCAATTTATTTTGAAAATAGAACAAGTTCTATTTTTCATAAATTTTTTAGGAAGTTCTAGGTATATTTTTATCTGTTAAGATATTGCCAACTGTTTAGTTGTAGCATAACCTCGGAATATATTGTTTGTGTTTCGTTTTCAAATCTGAGAGAACTTCAAACGTTCTAATTTACCATCATCTAGGTTATTTCTTTTGTTTTTGCTCTTAGCTCGTAACTTTGTGAAGATTTTTTCAATATTTTCATTTGGATAAATATGTCACATGTTTACAGTTGGTAATGTAAAAGTTTTCAAAAAAATTTATAAACAAATTTATGTGTGTAAAGTGATGCTTTTGTTTCCAAGGTTACCAATAAATTTTTCAATTAATTGACAAAAAACTTGATCAATTTATTGATCAATTAATTGAACTGTGTAAAACCAACTTAACATCGCTATAGCCGGTTCACTTTTGTAAGAACAAACTAAGAGGGAATTTTGTTTTCAATAGTTTGCACCTTTGAAGCTGTATGTCAAGTTAGTATTAAAAAATGTCACTTTTTTAAAATGTTGATCCATTTGACATACAGTCTGTTTCAAACGCTTAGGCGGAACTAGATTTTGCAATTTAGTTACTTTCATCGCTTAAATCGTGCTTTTCGGCCGTTTTGTTTAAGCTTTGTAAATCATACTTACAATAAACATTTTTGGTTAAGGTTAATATCATTTTAAAATGTCATTTTCTTTATATTTTGATTTTTTGTGTAATTCTTAATACAAATTTCCCATTTATTTATTTTTTTGTCATTAAAATATATAAAAAAATAATTTAATTTTGACATAGGTCATTCGTTTCCATGGTTTCATTGTTGTAATTTTAAATTTTGACATTCCAACGGGAAAAATGAAATAACCCAAGAAAGGTCCCTTGTCGTGACAACTTAAAAGAACGAAATTCCCATTTAGTTCCGCCTAAGCGTTTGAAACAGACTGTATGTCATATTGAAAAATGATATCTTAATTATAATGATCATAACCTTATCAACCTAAAGTCGGTTTTACAGCGTAAGGAATATTTTTAATTGAAATTTAAAGTCAGTAACACACCATAAAAGTAACCAAAATACCCAGATCTAGTGTGTTCTTACAAAAGTGAACAGCTTATACATATGTTTTTAATTTTGACAATTTTTTATTTTTAAAATTTTTCTTCTGCGCCAAAATGTGTTCTGAGGGTTTTTAGTACCTCAAAAGTTTAAAAATTTCAACCTTAGGTCTCTATCTTTTTTAATTTCTAAGAAATGGATATTATTTTAAATATGAAACTGCCACTTCCAATTTGTCTCGGGGTCTAAGTTTGAGAACTACTATTCTAGTTAATTCAAAATGTCTTGATGTGTAAAGTTATGTTGTTTTAGGCTTAAATCTCATAAAGTATTACTTTTTGGCTCACAAAATCATTGCAATCATACTAAAAAAAATTGACTGACAAATAATATATTTTAATATTTTGTAAGGTATATCCATTTTTGTACTAACAATGGGTTTTTTATATTAAAAAAAAAACGTATTTTGTATTATAACATACGAAAAATTAGTAAATATGATAGACACAAAGATATTTGTAATCATTATGCACATATGACACTGCTTTTATTTTGGCTGTTACATTTTTGTACATTTGCTTTTACCTTTTAGTATTTTAACATAGGGTTTTTTAACAGTGCTGTGGAGTCCTGGTTTTAATTACTAATGGTTTTTAGATTAATTTATTTTTTATTTTATTATTTTTTAAATATTTTTTTACAGAATTAAAAGTGTTCGAGTTCCACATCATAGTAATAATGATAAGAGAATATCTTTGTTGTGTAGTCTATCTTAAAAACATTGTAGAAGAGTTGTCCACATTTAAAAATTAAAATTAAAAAAAAAAAAAACGATATAAAATTATTAATTAAACGAAAACAATATGTCTTACGGTACTTGGACGTATGAACATTAATTTATTTTCAGATTATTTCATTTTAAAATTTTACTCTTAATATATGTGTATTCAAAATTAATTTAAAATCTATTTTATTCACTTTTTTAGGGTTAAAGTTTTAGAGTACGTTCAAGTTAACTTCATGCCAGGCCTATGTTACCGACTGAGCTGCGCAGAAACCAAATTTCGTCCATTACGTTACCAACAGCTAGCTTGACACATTTCAGTGGCGCCCCTTACTTTGATTTGTGTTTAACTACGCGTATTGTGCGATTTTGTTTGTTTATTTCCATTATTATTATTTATTTCTCGTACGTTTCAAGGTATACCGTGTACTAATATGAGTAAAAATGTATTTGAAATACATGATCTTGTGTGTTTGGTTTCCACAACAATTGTTTAAAACCCTAATGTACGTCAATGTGGTCAGCTGTTTTCTCGCGCAGAATTGATGACGTAATTTATGATACCCTGGCATGAAGTTAAGATGAACGTACTCTAGTTGGTTGACGATGTAAATATTTAATATGTTCGGTAGGTTACAGTAAACCAATAACGCTTTCATGGTGTAATCGTTAGCATTCTCGCTTTCTGAATTGAAAACTAGGGTTCGCTTTCAGTCGGAGGTATGGCCAAAAAACCCTTATACCGTCATTTTGTCGTCTGTCTGTCTGTTCGGTAAAAAATGTAGCCAAACGGCTAAGCCTAGAGAGTTGAAATTTGGCATGCTTATACAACTTTTTGATCCGCACATAGGAAAAATACTAAAACATCTAAAAAACATATCCCCCTAAAAATATAAACAAATATGTGCTCATTGAAAAAAAAAATCATTCTCAGTAGGGTATCAAATGAAGAAATCCCTTAGTACGCAGATAAACGATCAAAATTTTATTTTTACAAAATAAATTATATTAACGCGATTTTTGTCAACATTGGGCAAAAAAATTTTTTATCCCACACCCTGTAGCCCAGATGGTTTAAACTAAAAATCTGAAAAAATTGTAAGTAATGTACATTGGTGTAAACCAGAAAAGTACAACAGGAATTTTTGATCAAATTATGTTTTCGGAAAATAACGCATTTTTTGTGTTTTTTTGTTGACGATGTAAATATTTAATATGTTATGTAACACAGTAAACCAACACGCTTCCATGGTGAAAGCATTCTCGCTTTCTAAATTGAAAACTAGGGTTCGCTTCCAGTCGGAGACAATTTTATTTTTGTTTTTTTTTTTTGCTTTTTATTTTGTTTAAATTATATTTTCAAAATTCTAATTATATTTTGGCAAATGTTGCATTTAATTTTTAAAAACGTAAATTTAATAACCAGTGGCAATAGACCATATTAGAAACTACGTCACAAAATGGGATTCAGTGCTGTCGCCTCACGGTTGGATTCCTTTTATTTGAATTTACCATGTTGTTTTTTTGTTAAATTGTATTTTGGAAATATAAATTAAGTTTTCAAAGTAAGAGAATGCTTCACATCAAAACTATAAGTCAATATTTATTTATTAAAATTCTTATTTTATACATTATAATTTAATGTCATTATTTTTGCAGAACAATATTATTTTGCAGGTTAATTTTGAAAATTTTACGTTAATAATCGTTATTATGGCCAGTAACATAGCAATAAGTGTGTATGCCATATCTAAATGGTTTGAAGGAACAATATGTTGTTTTTATTTAATCCATTATTGTTTTTCATTTCATGTCAAAAAACGAAAAAATCTACAATTAAGAATGTTGCTGTAATGGTTACAGTTTGGAGCAAAACAATACACCATTATGCATTATAAAACAAAATATTAATGATTACTTAGTGTTAATTAAATAAATACTGAAGATATTTCGGTTTTCATATTATTTAAAAACATAACCTATAAATATATCTTCGAATCTTTATTTATATATTTATAAAATCATTATTCTATAATATAAAGTATCTGGACTGTATATATTAGTATATATTTATCAAAAATACATATTTTTTGCTCCAAAATTGAAGATATTCATAAAATTAAGGGAATAAAAGTAATGCCACATGTATTTTAAACCAGTCAAAAACTTCCAAAGGACTCAGCTCTCAGATGGCAGCACATGTATGTGACGACACACTAATATGTTCTATTGGTTGTTTCTTGTCACGGGTGCTGGGCAGTTGCTCGTTTGCCCATAAAATAGACCCGATTTTCTGTTTATTTTTTACTACTGGTCTTACCCATAATTCTTCCCGTATTGTCAACTGATAATAACTGAAGCGCCTCTAGTGAGATTTTGAGAAACTGACAGGTGGAGGATAGTCGAGTTTGTTTACTGTTGTTTTCATAGCGATTTTTAAAAAATGTCTTTAAAATTGCAAGAAAAAATTAAATGCAACGTGAATTGTTGTATTTATCTTCGCAATGCAAAAGTAGGTCGTGATAGAGACCTAAGTTTTCATCGTGTTCCGAAACGTAGCAAAAAAGCCTTATTACATTCAATTATAACTAGAGCCCTGCGCGGATAAGCTTTTCTGTATCCGCATCCGCACATCCATGATCCGCATCCGATCCGCATCCGCAGCTTTTGTAAATAACAAATCCGCATCCGATCCGCATCCGCAAAAATATCCGCACTATCCGCACTACAGGTTTTGCTGTCAGTTTGGAAAGAACTAACATATTTCGCCTGTTTAGGTAATCTCTGCTCTAAAACGCTACTGAACATTTTTGGATTTACCAGCTTATTTATTACTAACCTAACCTAAGGGACCCCAAAAGTTTTAAGGCCTAGATGCGCTAATAACTTATTTAAATCTAGAGAGAGATAACAATTTTGGGGGGCCTAAGCGTTCTTTTTAGTAGGGAGTAAGTGGCGTGCTGCTTTTTTTAATATTGAATTTAAAAAAAAAAATCAGAAAAGTTACTTGATAGAAGATGCTTCATATTTTTAGGATCAAGTAATTCTCTTACGCCATTTCGCGCATGAGTTAGGCGTTGCAACTTTTTCAAATAGCAACATGTGTCATTTTTCAAATTTTTGGGATCTGCAAGACTTTTTACTTCGGGTAGTATAAAAAAATTGGCAGGTTACATAATAAAATTTTCGAGAAAAAATTATGTAGGTAAATTTTGGTATTTAAATAAAACTTACTAATCAGTTTTATGTAAAAAAAACCTTTATCAGATTTAAAAGCCAGAATTAGAGCAGAGGTAGGAAGAATTACGTCGAAAGTGTACCAGGAAACTTTTGTCCAAAATATTATTTTCTATAAATATATTCAATAATAAAAAGAAAGTGAAGTTGATTGTCTCAACTCAGTCTTGATCATGGACAATTGTCTTAATAAAAATAACATAAAGTGAGATTGAATGCTACAAAATATCATGTATATACAGACAACCGAA
This sequence comes from Liopterus haemorrhoidalis, assembly GCA_963971575.1. Taxonomy (NCBI): domain Eukaryota; kingdom Metazoa; phylum Arthropoda; class Insecta; order Coleoptera; family Dytiscidae; genus Liopterus; species Liopterus haemorrhoidalis. The sequence continues at coordinate 45,216,836 of OZ020619.1, forward strand.
AATAACCGAGGACTGCGTAGTCAGAACACAATTGCTTGTTTCTCCGAAAGTAACCGAAGATTTAATGTTCACGCGGATATTGCGGATAAGCGGATATGACATTTAATCCGCATCCGATCCGCATCCGCATGGTTTAAATGATAATTTATCCGCATCCGCAGAAAAGTTGCGGATATCCGCGGATAATCCGCGGATACCCGCGGATTTGCAGGGCTCTAATTATAACCCTAGAGGTTACTTGGGCACTGAGAAAACGGAAAATTTCATTTAACGCAACCATCATATTGAATAATAAATTAATTTCAATAAATATCATATGAAGATACCATTGAACCTGTCAAAAATATCCTATCTGCGTCAGCCATGATGTACAATGCAGTGGCGCCTCTATCGGTAGTGTCAGATGACAATACTTATATCTACGTCCATTCTTGTGATACCTTTAAGTCTTAGCAATTTAATTTCTACTAGAACAACGTTGGACTTGAAAATTTGGATTACTTCAGATACGGTTGCTATATATTGTTTTAAAATGTGGATGACTCTAAATTTTCAGTATTTCTCATCAATTATCAAAAATCTTCCGTGTTTACTGTTTGATATAATAAATGTTGTGAATATTTTCTTTAACTCTGTAGTATTATAAAAGAAATGTTTTATTTTAACTTAAAAAGTTGCAGATTTTAATTATGATTTTATATAAATATGTATAAAATAATTAAGGTGATATTCTATTTTATATGCTTTAATTTAAGGATTGTTTCCAATTATTGTATTTATTTCACTGCCCGATAACTTCATTTTAAATAAGGCAGTCTAATTTGGCAGCCGTTTAATTTAATTTTTCAACGATCACAATGTTATGATAAGCATTTAAATGAAATCGAACAACTTTTAATAACATTACGATTGGTGGAAAAATAAATATGTTGTCTTTTTTTAATCGTAAATGCTTTATAGAATTTTTATTTATTTATATAAGTATATAGGAATAGTACAAATTAACTAATGGCAAAAATGTAAACCATTAGACTCGTAATAAATAGAAAATAAACATTTTAAAAATTATTTTTATATTTATGTTAAATAAGGTTCAAGATGTAGTATTTGCTTAACCCATTTATGCTCAGTACTTTAGAATGTTTGTTTTCTTAATGATTTTAGTGAATATGTATCAATATACAATAAAAAATCTGGCTGAAGTGACCACCGAAGAGACCAGCTCAAAGTGGTCACCCTAATCCTTTCAATCCTGCTGGGACATATTAGGTGTACCGGAAAGTTTTTTCGTTTTTATTATTAGTGCAATATGCAAATTAGTCACGACTTTTTCGCTGAATTAAACAGACGTCTTTTGCGTTTGATTAAACTCTGTAATCTTGAGTAACTAATTATTGTTTTCGTTTCATTTTAAACCCTTGTATTTTAAAATGGCGGAAGAAATTTCATCAAAACATTTTTTATGCTGTTTAATGTTGTATGAGTACCATAAAAAAAATGAGCCTTGAACAATTTTTTTCTTCATAAAATCAGGAATTTTATAAATCGGGAATACTTTCTCTTCCTGTAAATAGCAGAGTGTTATAGATCAGCGTTTCTCAACCGGGGGGCCGTGAAAGCTTTGTCGGGGGGCCGCGAAGTCATATAAAATCGAAGCATGAAATTATTATAGAAAAACGCTCAATTTTGCAAGATATATTCATAAATATATGACATTTATATTCATTAAAATATACCTTTTAAACTTAAATAAAATAAATTATACTTATTTTGACAACTAATTTAAACTAATTAAAACGGTTCGCGTTGGAGGAACTTCAAGTACTTTCAAGGAGGTACGACTTGAACTTGCAATATTTTTTGTTATGCTCCGAGCTACTGTTAGCTAAAGAGTAAGGATGCGAAAGTTTTCAAAATGGAAAGCATTAGCCCTCCAAATGAACCCGTAAATAAAAAAATTAACCTGTATAAAATTCTCGAGAGATAACTCCATTATACTTCCAATAGTAATTTTCATCCCTTTTTGAGGTCTCTGAATTATCATTGATAGCCCAAAAGTCATCCTATTATCACCTCTGTCCTCCCATTTTACCATATAGGCAGTGTCTCCAACGCTATAGCTCTGAAATTTTAATAAATCCTCAATCAAAATGTATTTATATTTAAATTAATGATACAGAGTAACAAAATATAAACTATTTTAGATCATGTAGTACCAAGTAACTCCCAAATTTATGCTTCATCTTCAATAGTAAAAAATAGTGTATTGGGCCCGGTAGTTCAATTTCAACCACCTGTATACTGTTGATAAAATATTAATATATGTGTTTATTCTCATAAAGAATTATTTTAAGCAATTCTGTTCCTTATTTATTAATTGTTAATGACTATATTCCTTAATGAGCTTTATCATGATTAGCCATCTTGATATGTAGTGATACGTGATTTTTGCAAGTGGCGTCTTCAATTTTTTCTGACGTTTTTAGTTATTTTTAAGTGATAAAAGTGCAGAAAATACTTGAAATAGTGTGTTATAGAGTGGACTTTAGTGTTTGGACTCTATGCAGACCAAAATTGGAGCGACTGGAAAGGTATTTGTAGAAATTTTTGTTAATTTTATAATGTAAGTCATTGTTATGTAGAATGTGCTTCTATGGACAATATAGAAACACATACATGCATACACTAGCGGCTATAACTAGAGAAACAAAACTATTTTTTAAATCATTTTCATAAATCCCGATTATTGACTAAATGAATATTGAATTATATTGGTATAGCAACAACAATTTATAAGTTAGAACCTGCTCTTAAAAATATTTGTTATACTTTTACAATAAATAAAATAATTAACTTTCTGCTGCAGTAGACCATCTGCATATTTCTTTTGTAAGACTTAATAATAAAACAATTTTTTGTGCTTAAATTTTTTCCTTTGCCCTAGCTCCCGTTCTTGTCCCGACAATATATATATATATATATATATATATTGTTTCTATTTTAATAATACCAAATAAACGAAACAACTTTCCAGTACACCTAATATATATCCCTCTGAAGTTTTAATACATACTCGGACAAAACACCATTCAATTTGCATTGACCCTGTACATAGTTTCAACACCAAAAGTCAACTTAACCCTTTCAATACTGTTGGGACATATATGTCCCACTGAAGTACTAATACATATTCAGACAAAACACCATTCAATTTGCATTGCCCCTGTACATAGTTTCAACACCAAAAGTCACCTTAACCCTTTCAGTCCTGTTGGGACATATATGTCCCACTGAAGTTCTAATACATACTCAGACAAAACACCATGCAATTTGCACTGCCTCAGTACATTTCCGTAGTTTCAACACAAGATAGTCACCTTAACCCTTTTACAACAATTGGGACATATATGTCCCATGAAGTTCTAATACTTCACAAACAAAACACCATTCAATTTGCATTACCCCAGTAATTTTTCGTAGTTTCAACACCAGAAAATCACCGTAACCCTTTCAATCCTATTGGAACATATATGTCCCATTGAAGTTCTAATACATACTCAGATAAAGCACCACTCAATTTGCATTGTATTGTTTAAATTTTAAATATTTAAAAAACACTCAGGAAAAGTTATTTTCAAACAGAAAAAGCTAAAATATTAAGGTAGGTGTTTTATAAATCTTGTTTAATGGTATAAAAATTTTATTTAAAATTTCTACAATGGTTTCCTGTATTTTCCTTGTATCCAAACTCTATACATTGTTAATAATTTGCCTCGGTTTACTTGGAGTCTTCGGTCTACGTGGTTTTGTTCCTCAACGAAACCGGAACTCTCAAATAATTTTTTAATATCATCTGAAAATAATGTATAAAATGTTATTAAAACATTTTTTTCACTACTAGCTTTAGAACGTTATTATTTTTTAAAAAAATAAAACTATTATGTTGTTTTTAAGCTAAAAAATAATTTTCTTCAAAGGCAAAAATAAATGCTACATGCATCTCGGGAAATAACAACGCAGCTGTAAAAATGTCTTCTAAACTTTGGATCAAAATTAGTATTAAAAATACCTTGTGTAAAAAAATAGACTCTCGTTCCATCTCCTCGTACGTAAAAGTTTTCTCCGATACAACGTCCTGATTTGAATCTTAGTTGGGCTAAATCGTATCTGCCGTAGTCTCGGAATACGACTAAGCCGCCTGGTCGCATATATTTATATATTTTGTCTATTATAGGTTGCATTCTAAAACATATATATTTCTTAAAAAACGTTTTTTGGAGTTGTTTTATATACTTACTTAGTGGGATCGACAGCGGATAATACAAAAATTAAAACTACAATATCTAAGCTGTTTTCTTCAAAAGGAACCTCCCAATTTTCTGCCGTAGCATCCAAAACAAATGCATTACATCTGAAATTATATTTATATTGAACCATAAGAGTATATAAGATGGACATTTTATTTATTATAACGCTAAAAAATATTTAAAATTGCATTTGTAGTTCGATATGAAAATCAATAAAACACGCAAGTCATTACAAGATTGTTATTTTTAAAATAAGGGTGTGTTTTTTTTATTCAACTCAAAAGCATCGTAGAACAGTTTTGAATAAAAGGTGGGTTCGGGAAGTTAGCTCGGAATGTTCTGAATCAATCTGTTTAACTCCAGACCGCTCGAAAAATTACGTTTAGCCTTTTCTCGAACGCTCTGGAGTTAAACAGAGTGACTCGCTCCACTCCGAGCTTGCTTCCCGAACCCAGCTAAAAAGACATTTTAGTGCTGGTTGCAAACAATTATAACTTAATAAAGTACATAAAGTGTAATTTCATATCAATAACTTACTTTCCTCAAAGTTTTCTAAGTAATACGTAATTGCAACTAATTAAAAAATTCTTTTACAAATGATAAATACCTAGCGGGCAAAAACATCGTTATACGGCAACCAACGTGTCGGTCGCCGATACCCTGAAATTTTCCCCGCTCAAATTTTACCAAAAAAATTTTGTTTTTTAATTTGCATAAAATTGTTTTTATACAATACTTTTGGGGTGGGAAGTTTAATAAAAAAATTTAAAAAATTCCCCCTTGACTAGTTTTTGAGTAATAGCAAACTCAAGTCAGTTTTTTTGAATTTACTCAAAAATGGTAATTCTAAATTTGTATTGGAGGTAATTTTTGAGATCTACGGCTCAAAATACGTAGATATACAAATTTTGAACTAAATCTGAGACAATTATTTTTACAATAATTTTTTTAAGGTGAAATTTTGATCAAAAATTTTTTGTCTCCAATTTTTGCCAAAATATAGTTTTAAGCTAATTTTAGGGTGAGGATTATGAAAAAAATATTTAAAAAATTCATACTTTCCTAGTTTTTGAGTTAGAGTCAATTGGAGTAAGTTTTTTGCCTATAATTCAAAAACTTTTGCCCAAACTTCAAAATGGACCAAATTTTGTTGATCTATGACCAAAAATACATATTTATACCAATTTTCAATAAAATCGGAGGCAAAAAATTTTCGCTTAAAAATCACGATTTTCTTAAGGGGTACCCCTTACGATTTTTTCGATTTTTAGCCATTTTCAAGGGTTTATCTTAACCAGTCATATAAATTCAAAAAATTAGGTGTTTAAGGCCTTATTTTTTTTCTAGATTAAACAAGGCACAAGGATTCCAAAAATTTAAACCGTAGGTCTCTATCTTTTACCGTTTTTAAGATAGAATTTTTTGAAATTTTGAAAAAATAATTTTAAAAATAAAAAATTTTCAAAAAAAAAAATCCTTCAAATTGTGACTTAAGGCCATTTAGGACATCAGGATTATAAAAATTTCAACCGCAGATCGATATCTATTATAGTTTTTAAGATATGGTCTCGCAAATATCAATTTTTTGTAAAATTCGTAAATTTCAAAACGATATAAATCAAAAATGGGTTCGGATCGTAAGGCCCCAATTTTTTTACAAGGTATAAAAAGAATGAGGATTCCAAAAAATCAAACCGCAGGTCTCTATCTTTTACCGTTCTCGAGATAGGATTTTCGAAAATTTCAAAATTTTCACAAAAATATTTTATTTAGGATTTGTCTCAAAAAGGCACCTAAGGCCATCTAGGACCACAGAATTCCAAAAATGTAATCCATGGGTCGCTATCTCTTATAGATTTTGAGATATGGTCATACAAAAATAAAATTTGACCGATTCTAGCAATAATTTAAACGGTCACAGCTGTAATAGACCCAAATGAAAGTGGCCACAATTTCTTCATGGGCCCAAAACAACAATAAGGAAGCGCAAAAATCACACTATGGCTCTTTACCCCTTATCGTTTTTGAAATATGATCATTCAAAAATTTAAATTTTGCCAGTTTGGTTTAATTTGTTGTACAAACAATTAATTTTATCGTTTCAAAAATATTTCTTACCTTTCTGTATCATATTCTGGAGCTTCTTTCAAAATATTAATAGCCTTACTCGAAAAATCACAACAATAAATAAATAAATTCGGATCTTTCGAGTATTGTAAAATTGGAAAAACTGTGTTACCAACACCGCAGCCTATTTCAAAAATATTCCTCTTCTGTCCATTTTGGGATTCATTTTGAGGTGCTAGTTCTGGAAATTCAGTGAATAACCAATGCCGATCCTTAAAAAAACGATTTTGATGGATATCGTAAAAATCATCCCAAAACTTATCAGCTTCCGATTCATATTTTTCAAGCTCTTGTTCGGAAAATTTTATTTGGGAGTTTGCTTGGACTTTGGATAGAGCTTCTTTTTCTCTATCTTCATCCCATGGAACGTCATCCCTAAAATAAAATTATTACGTTAAAAAGAAATATTTTCAAGCATTTTATTAGTAAATTATTAAAGCTATAAAAGAAATTATAAGCTTAAAAGAACTCAAACGTACCAGGCATTGAAATTATATACTTGTTTAGGATCTTTAAGGTATCGACTTCCTAACGGTGGCTTTTTTCTGTATCTCGTATGACAATGCCTGGATACTAATTGAAAACTAATACGTATAAAGTTTTGAAACATTACCATGCATTGTGTTCAAAGAGCTTGTTTTCATCTGTTAAATATCTTGTGCCAAATTGCGGCCTTTTCTCTTCATCTGGTTCCATGAGGATTACGGTTCAAAATTTTTAGGTTAAGTTAAACGTCAAACAACAAAATTCATAAAAAAGAGCTAATTAAAACAAAAAATTATCTGTTGTTTGAATTTGTTTTATTGATAGTGTTTTATTTTAATAGTTGTTAAATAAAAGAAACATTAATTTAATTGTTGGTAGTTCAAGGATTTGTGTAGAGATGGCGTTAGTGTTTTAAATTTTTAGAATTTTTTTCTCAGTTACGTATAAATATATGTTAGTACAATTTCTTTTAATTAATTCGCTGTCATTATAAAGAGAAATTGGCGATAAATAAAGGCCAATTTTCTATTCAGACAAGAAAGTTGCATCAGGTTTCTTAGAAATAGATGCAAGTCAACGATCAGGGATATTTTTAAACAACATAATAGATCTAATAATAGTATTAACAATTTCTAAATATTGAATTTCTTTTTTAAGTAATAATTAATACTGAACAAATATGTATACTTTTTAAAGGTAAATATCCGGTTCTATTAGTTTGAACATTCTTTAATCGCCTATTAGATTTTTTTTGCCGCAAAAATAAAAAAGAAAATGTTATCCATCTAGCTAAAAATGTGTTTTTAGGGTAATATGAAACTAAATAATCCAAAAAAAAATCTGGACTGCGGCCTGTAGACATGTAGACATAATGATTGTCCAGTGCAATGCTCACATACATACAGAGGAGTCTTTGCACATTAATGCGCCAACTATCAGAACTTTGCAATCTTCTAACAAATGACATGTTTCTTTAGTAGCCACGTCCATATTTTCGCATTCCACGTCAACGTCCACATTTTCGCACTCCAAATCATCTTGCACAGATTCACTATAGGAATTTCTTCAAAATCAAATGGTCGCCAAAGAGCCATGTTGTTAATGTATGCACGCTATGAACGTTGAAAATTAACTAACAAACAAATATAACAAACCCTAAAATTTAGAATCAATAGGATTATAAATTTGGAAAATATCCTTAATGGTTTTTAAGAAACTTCAATTGAACTAGTGTTACATCTATTCGATTTAAATTTAAAATTCCTTTAATACCTCTTGTATTCTTTTTACTGCAATAATTATTGGGATTACTTCCATAAACCCATTACGGCATTGTTAAGATTCTTAACAAGAGTAACCATTTCATTTTGTAAATACTGTACTTATACCGTATCTTAAAACATTCCTAGCTTTTTACGTATGTGATGATGGATAATAAATAATTGTCTGTTAAATACGGGAGATGACCTAATATACATTTTACTCAATTTTCCAAGCAAGGAAATAATTCTGCATAAAAAACCGCATTAATTATAAAATAAATTAACCTTCTTTTAAAGGTTATTTCGCATCATTACCCCTGAAAGGCAAAGAATTTCTGAGGTCATAGTGCAAATGCCCTTAAGTTTCATATGACTATTTTTTTTTTATGAAAAAGTTTCGTGAAGTCTAGCAGACTCTAGTCTAGACGGGAGAGTCCTGTAAGATTCTTATTGCTCAGTTAAATTATTGATTCTAGAAGGCATGCGTTTAGGAGACCACAGCGAATTGCATTCTATGCATCTATACGTCCAGTGAAACTAATATTGATGCTTTAAAAGTACTTAGAAATGTTTATAACCAGCTGAGGTTTTAATACTTGGATCAGGATTAAGGCAAATCTATCACAGATGATCGCTTATAGCTCTCCTAAAAGATTTGTCTTCTTATTATGTATAATTTATATAATATACATTTTCCCCAACTATATTCTGTAGTATCTAAAGTTGAAATGATGTCAGAGTTGGATAGTATTGAAAAAAGTATAATGTAGAACGGACTTAACATTTCATCGGCTCTGAGCCTTTTTGTGGACTTTTTTTTAACTTCACGTTTTTCTTAAGGGGTACCCTTTTTGAGTTGTGATTTTTTTTTAAATCACAATTTTCACAATTGATGTAAATGATGCCATTAAAAAAATTGTCATAATCTCAAAATGCAATAAACGATTAAAGCCCCAATTTTTTTCTAGACTAAATAATCTACGAATAATCGAAAAATTTCAACCGCAGTTCGCTATCTCTAATCGTTTTTGAGTAATGTTTTTTTTTTTTTAAATTCAGTTTTCCCAAATAATGTAAATAATATCATTAAAAAAATTGTCATAATCTCAAAACGAGTTAAACGATTAAAGCCCCAAATTATTTCTAGACTAAATAAACTACGAAGAATCCGAAATTTCTAACTGAAGGTCTCTGTCTCTAACCGTTTTTGAGTTGTGTTTTTTTTTTGTTTCACAATTTTCACGAAAAAATGTAAATTATGTCATTAAAAAAATACCTTAATCTCTAAACACGTCCTAATACAGTCCCAAATTATTTTTAAACTAAATAAACTACGAAGAATCCAAAAACTGGAGGTCGCTATCTCTAAACGTTTTTGAGTTGGGCTTTCTTTAATTCATAATTTTCACAAATATTGTAAATTATAGTTGATAGGTAATGGGATTTGGACCAGTCAGAAAATCAAACAAAATTTATTAACTTCGCTAACGTTTCGATTTAATTTAAATCTTCATCAGAGCTACATGTGGATATATGGAATTAATAACACAGTAAGATTACATGTATAAGATATAATAATGTTCAAATTCAACTGAATTTCAACGTGATTTTTTCTTAATCACACGTAAAATAAAATGTGTTACAATTATCTGAACCGGAATTCTTTTAATTTATATTTTTAAATAATTAAATAACCCATGTTTATTACAACTCGTTTGTTTTTATTTATTTTTTTTTATAAAAATTCAGGTGACTTTAGAAATATAAAAATAGGTCCATATTATGAAAACCAATGACCTGAACATATGGGTGCAGTAAAATTTTCTCTCCGATGTACCAGACACAGAACTATGGACAAAAAATGTCATATTTTCATTGGTGTTTTTATTGGACAGTGCGGACGGCGATGCATTTATTACATGAGACTGTGGCTAGGAGGTTATGCGCATTATAAGCCTTAATCCTTTACTCCTTGCGATCAATCGCGGTCGGAGAATTGCGCGCTTCTGTCTGATAACAGCGACTTTATGTAAAACGAAAAAGAAATAAATGCAATCTACCAGCCCTCGTGTTCCTTGTCGTAAATCAACAGACAAAAGAATTTTTAAGGTTTTGTAGGTATGACCAAAAAATCCTTATACCGTCATTCGGTCGTCCGTCTGTCTGTCTGTTCGGTAAAAATCGTAGCCAAACGGCTAAACCTAGAGAGTTGAAATTCGGCATGCTTATACAACTCTTTGACCCGCACATAGGAAAAATACTAAAACATCTAAAAAACATATCCCCCTAAAAATATAAACAAATACCTGTGCTCATCGAAAAAAAAAAAAAATTTAATTCTGAGTAGGGTATCAAATGAAAACCGCGTACGCCATAGTACATGGATTAACGATCAAAATTTTATTTTTGTAAAATAAATTATTTTGACGCTATTTTTGCCAAAATTGTGCAAAAAAAAAATTATCCCACACCCTGCAGCCCAGATGGGTTAAACTAAAAATCTGAAAAATTCTAAGTAATGTACATTGGTGTGAACCGGAATAGTACAAAAGGAATTTTTGATCAGATTATGTTTTCGGAAAATAACGCATTTTTTGTGTTTTTAACCAAAATATGTTAAATATTTAATTCGCTATGTAACGCAGCAGATAAGTAAGCGCTCATAGCGTAGTGCGTTTTGTCGTTGCTTTGTAATTTGCAAACTAGAGTTCGAATGCTGTCAATTTTAATTTTTCTATTTTTTTTTGCATTTTTATTTGGTTTAAATTATTTTGTCAAAATTCTAGTCATATTTTGGTAAATGTTGCATTTAATTTTTAAAAGCGTAAATTTAATAACCAGTGGGAAGTGTTGAAATTATAATTTAATTCTATGTTTGAATGTATACGAAATCAGAGGGTGGGGCTAATGATTTAAGCAACCAATGGAAGCCATAGGCGCAATTTTCAAAATCTTAATGAACCTTGCTATATAAAAAAAAAAATACTGCACATATTTAGAAACTTAAATAATGGTATTAGGCATTCGAATTAAAATTCATAAAAAAATATTTTGACATAAAATTTGTTTTGGCATCCCAAATAATCATCATTTAGTTACTAAATACCTGCAAAACCCTGAAATGTGTGAAAATTCACACTTCACATCAATTTTTTGAATCTTTGATAATTAAGATAAATAAAGAGACGTATTTTTCTTGTAATTGACGAGTTACAAACATGACCCCTCCAAGAAAAAATTCTAAGTACTGAGCCCCCCCCCCACTCTGCAGAATAAGATCTGGGTGCGCGCCTAACATGTACTTCTTATAAACTTATCTACAGATTTCATTTTATTAAATTTAAAAAATATTTAACAATTTTAATACATTTTTAGGTTGCGTAAATTTGATAAATTTTGTTTCATAGTCTTGATAATGGATTGTATCGCTAATTTAATTCTTTATACAAGTGATTAGTATTTCCGATTTACTTCATTCAAACACACCTGCACTGCGTGATCATACATAACCCATTCAACATTTCTGAATGAAGAACGTACTGGGTTATCTCAGTATTAGATAGTTTTGATCGTCTACTGTGGGTTCAATGACCCCTGGATTGCGCCGGCGTGGGATAGGCCCAGATTTATCTATATTTTAAGGGTTTAAAGGGATAAAGATATTAAATTTTATAATGTCTGAGGTTTTTAGAGGAATATAAAATAGTATTTGATAGTAATTATTGTTTTTGTTATATTGTTCTTTATATATTTGTTTGTTGGGTACAAATGCACCCTCAGGTGGCGGTTTAACTGTCTAGACAGAACATCCCCTAAAGATTTCATCCCTTGTGGTTATAAATAGGATGACATGTGACTGCACATCCACGTGTTTGACGTGTGAGATACCCTTAAGCAAATTTACTTTACGTAAGATATGCAAACTTTCATACAGAATAAACCAAGCGCTTATCTTGTATTTTCTATGGGGGGGGGGGCAGAAAATACTAAACCAAGCGCGCACCCAGGATTATCTCTGGGGGGAGCTCAGAAGACAAAAAACAAATCTTAGGGAACTCAGAGCATTTTTTTTGGAACGTTCAATTAAAAATTAAGAAAAACGTACCCCTTAAAAGCGTGTTTTTGAGTTCTTGGGGGAACTTAAGGTCGTGGCCCTCCAGTACTTTCTGCAATCCAATTTTTTCTTGAGGGGATCTCAAAAACATTTTTTTTTTCTTAGTCCCCACAGTCGCGGATGTATTTTTTTAGTGGGTTTTAGAAGCAAAAATTTTACCCGTTTTCTGATCCGTGGAGTTTACTCCTGGCGGACACCCGGGGGGGGGTCCGGGCTTGCCCCCCCCCCAAACGCTTTCAGGCACACATTTTTCTTACTAAAATTGAGCCCTCAAGCTAAAATTTTTAATTCTGAGCCCCAGTATTAGAAAATTGGTGTGAAGTGTGAATTTTAACACATTTCAGGGTTTTGTAGGTATTTAAAAAGTGTAAGAAGCCAACAGAATGCTAGATGTTTTGGAATATTTTTTAATATCAAAATCAACAGTTTGTTGATAATCAGTTTTATTCGTTATTTGAGTACTAAGAGCTTCCATTTAGTTTTTTAAACAAAATTTAAATAATATGTGAACATTTCATCAGGATAAAATTTAAATTAAAAAAATCCCAGCGATTTTTTCTGCATTATGTTCGTTAAAGTCTTCATTAAATTAATAAGAAATATATTGATACATGGCTTTTTTTCTATTTCAGAAACGTCTCACTATAAACAATATTTTATTAAATTTATAAGTATATCACTCTTATAAATGATATACAGTAATACCTCGTTTAACATTAGGGATGCGTTCCTCAAGAACACTACGTTAACCGAATCAACGTTAACGGAGGAAGAAATAACACGCGAAGGATAGGGATAGGTTACTAAATTGAAAAAAATACATTATTTAATACATTTATTTTTAATTTTTTAATTAATAGATAGGAACAACTGAAAACAGCTTTTCTTGACAAAATTTAAAGTATAAAATTAGTATGCATGTATGTATTACAAAATTAGCGGTTATACGTAAATAAACTGACAAGGTGTGACGTTTAAATTTTTTGACTAGAATAATCAAGGGTCGATTGCGTTGCTTGTCTCTTTTTTTCTCGTAATATTTCATTGTAACATGTTAAAGAATTTAATACATTTCTTTATACAGCACAACTTCGTGAAAGTTGGATCATTTTCGGACAAAATATCTACCGAATGAGACACTTGACTCAGGCAATCGGACAATATTTTTGTTGTTAAAACTTTAACCGGCGGCTCTTCCATATCAATGTCAGAATTGGCATCTTCTCTTACCAAATTTTCTTCTGTCAGTTCTTGCAATTCTTCATTTGTTAGCGGATTGTCGTTGTCATCCTATAGAAATTGTTGAATATCATTAGCGTCAACTTCATTGAAATGTAATTGGTGTGCCATTTACACAAGTTCATTCTGCATTTCATTAGCAAGTTCCGATTCTTCTTCTAAATTGAGTCCTATTGTCGCCCAGAAATGACGTTATAGCGAGGTTTTGTTAACGGAGGTAACGTTAAGCGAGGTATTACTGTATTCCTCTTTGATAGCTTAAAAACAAAAAACTAAACTATTGTCAAAAATAGGCTGAATCACAACGTATGATGGTAGGCAGAGACTAAAGAGCATTACACACTATACTCTACACCAGTGTTTCCCAAAGGGTGTGCCGCGGCACATTAATGTGCCGCAAAATTTTCCAAGTGAGCCCCGAAAAAACTAGCGTCGTTTTTATTTTAAAATTATTGTCCGACTATACGTACAATACCATTAATAAGAATAAAGTGTACGAAGGATCATTTTATGACGAATTGAAATTGACATATAATTTTTTTTTCCTGAAAACAGCGGCGTGTGTATTCAAAATTTTTTCTTCTATGACAACGTAGGTGTGCCGCGAAATTTTTCTTCTTTGGAAAATGTGCCACGAGAGTAAAAAGAATGGGAAACACTGTTCTACACACATGCACTCCGTTGTCAGCCCTTAAATCTTATTTGTTATATTTTTAATTAAAAAAAAAAAAAAACACACACACACACACATTACCTTATCTATAAATATAAAATATCCATAGCATAATTTAGCATAATTAATATTGTCAAAAACACAAAACCTACAAATTTTCCCATAAACGAAATCTGACCCAAAATTCCTCTCGTTCGTTTCCGGCTTAGATCAATGTACATTACTTAGAATTTTTTCAGATTTTTAGTTTAACTCCTTTGATAAAATATCACTTTGGCTATAGAAATATTTTAACAAAAGACAACAAGCAGGAAATGAATGGTAAGACATAACATGTCTTTAGTAAACTATACTTCATTTAGGCTATTATTACATCTGTAAGGAAGATATAATTTTGTAATAGAATGAGACATTGACATCAAAGTACACTCAAATGGAAAATATTGATCTGAGAGTCATAAAACCCGGAAATTAATTAAAAAATTCTTTCTAAAAATATAGTCATGTGTTATTAGAAACCAAAAATTAAAAATTTGATATAACTCCTTTATTATTGATTTAAAACAAAAACTTACAATACAAATATTGTTTAGAATAAGAAGACAAATATTTTATTTAATAGCAATTTTTTGATTGGATAAATATTTGGTATAACAAAGAAGAAAAAAAAATTCAATTCATGGACAATTTTTCAGACACGTATCTCTTCTGTACAAGATAAAGTTTTTCCACTGACTAATCTATTCGGAACCTAACCAATCCGCCCTCTTACATACTCATCACATGTCCAATCCACTATAATCGTCTTTATTCATATTTGAATCCAATCAGTAATCAAAAATGTTGAATAATAAATGTAAAAACTGTACTAGCAGTACTTTTACTGTCTACGTGCTATTTTACTCGTATTTAAACAAAATTAAAATTTTTACAAATTACTAAAATATTCTTATGCTTTCATTGTCTTAAATATAAATTTTATATTAGTAATTAACACAGCAACAGTCGGGTATTTTTTTAATGTAAACAAACAACTATTCTATGAATTATTTAATAAGTAGTATACAACACGATAATCGATTGAACGCATTTTATATAAAACCGATTTGTGGTAAATTATCAATTGAAAAAAGTTGCCTGTGTAAGAAAAGGGGTAATATAGTAATTTGTTGCTTAGTAATGGTAATCAATAAGTTATTTAACACTTTACTAGCCGTGCACAACGATAAGGCACCAGTGAAAAGTTGTATGTTGAAAATAGTGTGATATTTGTTGATAAGTTAAATATTTTACTGTCTCAAAGGGTTAAAAACTGTTTTTTGGAAGATATTTAGTATTTTTAATACATTATTGGCACTAAATTATTGTTTTTTGAGAGTTTTAAACCATATTTTGTGAAAATGAAGGTGATTTTGTTGTATAGTTCCTTATTATAATTTTTTATAAAAGAATACGGTGTTGTTTTGTTGAATTATGTGTGTTACAATTCATTTTAGTTCATTGTTGTTCTATTTATTGTTTTATTTAAGTTCTCCCGCATCTTTTCAGTTGTGAAATACCCCGTTTAAATCAGCGCTTGTTGCCCGTCGGTGTCGCCTCCGATGGTTTTTCATGCGAACTAACCTTCTGTCATATCCAAGATGGTGTCCGCTACTACGGGGAGTGGCGAACGCTAGGAACTTGCTCTTGAAACGGTAACGTATTACCGGCTCGGGTGCCCTTAGTGTTATAGGGCCCACAGAACTGTGGCCCCTACGTGTATATACCTTATTAGTGCAATGACATTATTGTGTAGTGTAGAATGATATTTTTTTGAATGACACACCCCTTGTAGTTGTCAACTTAAACTGTGATAAATATTATGGCCGTTCGTATGGAAACTGCTGCTCCAAGAAAATTGAACTTCAAACCTACGGTAAATATATATTTATGTGTTTTGTTTGGGTTTTTTTTTTGTTTTTTTTTTATTGAACAAATGAATGAATTTTTGTCTTTGGCCCCACCCTTATTACCCCTTGTGACAGCTACGTCGTAGAATACTACGTTCGTATATTACTTTCTAAATTTTTTAATTCCTTAGGAAAATGTTTTTGTTATAACTTAATATTGATATTAATAATGACATTCCCGGCTAGTAGTTTTTGCATATCAAGGTCACATATATTACGTTGACATACAATACCGTAACTCGCAAGTCTAGTAGCGGAAAGTTCTGATTCCTTAATTCACACGCTGTTAGATCTACGGGTTTGTTCATGTTGGTAAATTGATAGTTGTGAATGATACTCTTGTAATAATTACGTGGCCATGTGTATAAATGCGGGGTGTAGGATCCATATGTTTGGTTTATTGTGGTGGTTAATATTGGAAATCGAAGTTGACTACATAGGATATGATTCTACCTTATCTATTCTATCGCTGTCCTTTTCTGGCGAGTATTTTGACGCGCAGGGTTTGTCAAAATGTTAAATTATAACCATTAAATGCGTTTTTGATTGTCATTACCACTACTATCGATCTTTTCCTAATGTTTTTAACCCTTTGACAGACACGTGGGTTTTTAAAAATAAAACACGAAAACAAATTAGGTTTTTGACCTCAATGTTTAGACCTCTTATTTTTTACAACTCATTTTTTGTGCATTTTTTCAAAATATCCAGTGGCGTTTTGTTTTCCCCCAAAACTATAACAATGGAGAACGGTTTTAGCTGTTTTAGTGTTGAATTTTCAACTATAAAATGACTAATTTGGACTTATATATGCAGACAGATGCACATGACGCATTCTCATGAATTAATTTTTGCATTAATTAATTTATATGCATTCTTAGGTTCTTTATATGAATTTTACAAGGTTTTGTTAGAAATTAACTTTTTAATCCATTCAAAAAAGAATATTCTAACCTAAAAAAAAACGAGCAAGTATCTGGGATAAACCCATTACATAGAATACGTCATAGTCGTTTTGTAACAGTGTTTTGTGTATATTCTGTTCAAAATCAAGGAATAGTAATCATGCAATATCCACGTGATAATTTTGTTGAACTCTCGTCTTTTGTTGGCTGTTGAGCAGTTAAATTTATGCGACAGCCAATAGGGTAGCCACCTCAATCTTTTACATGATTTTATTACTTAATTTATTCGTTGTTTAATGAAGTTTAAAGTATCTTTGTGAGTTAAAATATGGAATTAAACAGAGAGCATTTTCGAATCATGATTAAATAAATTAAAAAAGGTTTAAGTTCTTCTGAGTGAAATGAAACTTTAGTTTTTATTGAAAAAAGATTTAGTTTTTAGTGAACAAGTGGTTTCTTTGGCTACAATTTACACCTGGAATAAAGAATTTGAATGGGGCAGGAATTCTGAACACCAAAAAGAAGCAGGGTGTCTTTCTACAGCTGATACCGAAAAAACATTGCTGTTAAAAAGGTAATTGAAGATGACAATTTGGCTAATATGGTCGAAAAGCCAATGGCCAATAAAACAATTTAAAAAAAATACAATAAAACCATGCGGTGGAGCATCAACTTACAATTGCATCCTCAGCTATTAACAGAATCATACGCTGCATTTAAAGAAAGTTGTTAGTTGTTTTTTGACACACTTTCTAATTTCTAAAAAAACTGTGTAACTATGAGTGTAAGCAGGGCCGCCGAGAGGACTTCTGGGCCCCTGGAAAAACTTTCTTTGCGGGCCCCGGGTAATGTTCAATTTTATATCCGGTAATTTTTATTATAATACAGGTGAAAATACAACTGATGACCTAAAAAAAGGTCCTCGTATACAAAAAACAAGTGACGAGCGCAAAAAAAGGTCTTCAAAGGAATGAAGTTATTCAAAAAAGTGATGAGCAAAAAAAAAACAGTCCTCATTTCTAAAATACAAGTGATGAGCAAAAAAATAGTCCTCACCTCCAAAATACAAGTGATGAGCAAATGTCCTCACCTATGATGACAAAAAAGGACAGCAACTAAAAATTTTGCGCCCTCAATACAGCCGGTGGCAGGCCTCTCTTTCGCAACGCCCTAGTTATGGGCCTGCAAATTACAAGTTCTGCTTAGCCGTTCGCAGCCGGCTATAAACTGTAGGTGCCTTTCTGTGTACGCTAAAAAAATGGACGTAATACTGACCATATTACTCCTGAATGTACACAGATTGAAAACATGGTCATGAAACTTGGAAGCAGGAGGTCTATTATCAACTCGGGTTGTGGCGCCAATGATGATGATAGAGCAGCTTCATCTCTCCAGTTTTTTATGGAAAAACATAAAAACAATGGTACACCCTCCATACTTACTTTGGCAAAGTGACTTTTAGCAATTTTTTAGGCTTAAAAATTACGGAGAAGAAAGTTTTTGTCTGTGTAAGAGTTTGATGCTGTAATTCATTATTATTTTGAAGGTATTCCGAAAGAAAATTGGTTGGGAGCATGTAAGAAGTGGAAGGAAAGGATGTCCAAGTGTATTGTTAAAGGGAATTACTTTGGACATATTTAAAATAAAATCCAAAAAAATATGGATCGGTATCAATCGGAGCATATGGTTCAGACATCGCACCATCCGACTACCATTTGTTCTGCTTTCTGCAAAATTCCCTTAACAGAAAAAATTTCGCATCTGTGGACGATATCAAAATTCACCTGGACAGATTTTTCGAGAGCAAAGACGGAACCTTCTGGAGAGATGGCATTATGAAATTGCCTGAGCGTTTGTCCAAAGTGATAGAAAATAATGGACAGTACATTTGATAATAAAAGTTTTTTTTTAGAATGTATATTTCATTGTAAAAAAAACGAACGGTCTTACGTAACAACCCAATAGATTTTAGATTTGGTCTAACCTCCCCATCATAATACCAAGGCAACTTCGTAAAACTACGTCCGGCTTCGTTTAGCTTTATAACTTTACATTGGAAGTTGAAAAACACTTCGTCAGAATATTATTTGCAAGATTTGAACATAGAGTTTACTTTTAACTTCGTCGTCGCAAGACGAAGACAACTTCGTAAAACTACGTTCGTCTTCATTTAATTTTATAATTTTACATTGGAAGTAGAAAATCTCTTCGTCATAATGTTAATAGTGA
This sequence comes from Liopterus haemorrhoidalis, assembly GCA_963971575.1. Classification (NCBI taxonomy): domain Eukaryota; kingdom Metazoa; phylum Arthropoda; class Insecta; order Coleoptera; family Dytiscidae; genus Liopterus; species Liopterus haemorrhoidalis. The sequence goes on from OZ020619.1 coordinate 45,236,127, forward strand.
TATTTGAACATACATTTTACATTTAGTCTAACTTCGCTGTCCCAATACGAAGCTAACTTCGTAACACTACGTCAGGCTTCATATCTTTATATTGGAAGTTGAGTCAAATACATTTTTTCTAACCACAAATTGTTATTAGGTCTTCGTAGAGCCATTATTATCGTCAGACGCAATCACAGAGTTTGTAAAGTGCATTAAAATAGCACTGCGCTTGCGTCTTATGATCATCAACTGTTAAAAAATGGTTCTACAAACAGAACTATTATAAACATTTCAAGAAACATAGTTTCCTTACCCCCAAATATATTATTTTATGATGAATTTTCTCTATTTTTTGTTTTGTTATGTACAAGTACGTTTGTTTTAGTTTATATTTTAATTGTTTCATTGTGTAGTTAGCCCATTTTAAAACTGTAACCACCAGGGCAATAATAGCACCTTTTTTTTTCAATTTTGAGATTGGCAAGTCCCTCAGTTTCCATTCAAATTGTAATTATAGCTAGCGTTTTGGCAAACGAAGGTGAAACAACTTTCTTTCAAATTTAATTTTAAAGAAAGTAATACTATAGTTCTTTACCAATTTTATATTGAATTAAATGTATATACGGAGATGTAGACGATTACAATTAATAGGAGACGTGATGTGGATGGAGGACAAAATGATAAAGAAGATATGGGAAGGAGAATTGAATATTCGTTGACTAGTAATAAATACTAGCAATAAATTTTTTCGAAATAGTTGTGAAATATTCGCAAAAATCTTAAAAACGACACGAGTAAACTCCCATTTTTAGTCAACCGATTTTTACCAAAAATTGATCGACTCGTGCCATTGATGGCAGAAGCTTAAATATGAAGTTTCATAAAAATCCTTTCAGCCGAATTCGCTCTGCACGTGACACAGACAGACAGACAGACAGACAGACAGACAGACAGACAGACAGACGGACGGACGGACGGACGGACGGACGGACGGACGGACAGACAGACAGACAGACAGACGGACGGACAGACATCATGCTAAAAATAGTCAAAACGTTGTGTAGGAACCTCAATTCGTGGAGATCCATCGAAATCTCGAAATGTCAAAATCGGTATGATCACAATACCTCCCTTATATATGTTGGCGGTCGGTATAAATATATATCAGTTCGGTTCCGGTTTTCGTTCCAGCATAAATAACGGTTTTTTTCGGTTTTCGGTTCAGTTCCGATTTTCTGCTCATCAGTTTAAAAAATAATCTTAAATAAAATGTATTTTATATTCACTCCCATAAATATTATCTGAACCGAATTAAACCGATATTTTCTAGCGGTTCAGCTCCGGTTTTCGTTCCGATAAAAATAACGTTTTTTTTCGGTTTTCGGTTCAGTTCCGGTTCGATGCCCGGTTTTTTAGTGCATTGTAGTACAACTGTCTAATTTAAAAAGTTAAGTCTAAGCTATATACCACTGTAAGAATTTTTCAAATCGGTTCATTAATTTGCTTTCGCAGCACACCTTTCGGTTGGGAAACACTGATATAGCATGTTTCACTTAGGAAGATCTAAGATATCCACTACTGAAAGAATCTTGCAAATCGGTTCTTTAATTTATATGTGAAAAATCTCCTTTCTTGAGTATTTTTATTCAATGCATAAAACCAACCTAAATAAAACTAAGAAATAATTTTATTTATTTAGTTCAATAAAAAAAAAAAAGTCAAGGATGTGTGACTGCATTTGTCAATAGGTTTATTATTTCTGTTCACCATGTGAACAAACAACATTGTTCTTTAATAAGAATTTTACGGTAACCAAAATATGTTACGCAAAATTTTTATCCCGTAAGTTGTACATTTTGGTAGTCACTGTGAGTGTTTCCTCCCTCTACGTGGCAACTAACCGGAAGTGGAGTGACGTAGCGGCTTGTCGAGCCGATAGACACCCACCCTCGCGCTACATCGTGTGCGTATTCTTAACCCGAACGTACGCCGAACTAACGTAACTCGTGGTAGGGATGTTAATTATACCTAATTAGTAGTAATGGTGAAAAGAACAGATATGGAAAGAACAGATTAAGAATAAGAATGGGATAAACGAAATAGAGATTTTTGCGTTAAAATGAAAACTGTTGCTTCTTGGTAAAACGATTAATGTTGCTATTCTAAATAAGATATGTTAAATTTACGGCGGTGTTTATTGCCCTAGACCCTATCTTGCAACACGCACATCTGGGCAGTTGTTTTTATGTCTCATCGGTGTAAGAATGTAGGTAGTTAAATTTTTTTTGGCGCACATCAACGACGGTTATTTTGCGCCTAACATAGACCAGGTGTAAGAATGTACAGAATAAAGGTATAATAGGTTTATTATGAACATTCTTACATTAATGTAACACACAGTGCCAAGCCAGATCATCCCGCGTCTGACCCTATTCTACAAAATAGGTATACAGAGACTTAAAACCAAGAGCCATTAGGCCTTTTGGTCTGAGGACTTTCGACATTTTGGGTGATATTGATTTTAATATACCCGAAATGGCAAGTTTCGTTTTGTGTGCTGTTCCACCATGGACGTTGCCGCGTACGCTTGTGAATTTCACATTAACTAGGTTATACCCTTTTCACACTAGATCTTTAAGATCGGATGTTAAAGTGAATGTATCTTTAAACGCTAATGTGAAACCGTACGGCCTCGTCTAAACACGACCGATGTTTAAGACAGAGATCTGCGTCTTAAACTTCGCCCGCATTGCCAACTTAATTCCTATTATAAAAAAATACTCCTTGAATTTGTGCTGTCAACATTTTATATTATCATAAACAAGAATACTGTATTATATCGACGTTATAAGAAGTTTATACTTATTGTTATAATAAAATTATTTATTTTAATAATGTGTTTAATAAAATACAGAGCTACAATATTTGAGATAAAATGTATCGACTTACATGTTAATACAGGTGTAATATATTCTTTATTGTAGTGCCTTTATTGTAGAATGAAATGAAATATCCTTAATTGTTTATAATAATTCAAAATGTGCGACTGCGCAGACAGTTCAAAACTGGTAATTTCATGACGGTAACTTAAGGAAAAAATTACTGTAGCTGATGACAGCACCAGAGATTTAAACATCAAGTGTGAAAGCATACTGATCTTAAACATCGGTGAACTTTAAGTTCACTCGTCTTAAAGATCTAGTGTGAAAAGGGTATTAGATAAAGATACTACGTTGCCTATCAAATACCAACATGAGTTACAGAGAACACTGGTCCCTCGGTTTGAGTATAATGTCATTTTTACTGCCAGATCAAAATCCGAAACCAGGGTCGGGTGTGCGTTCGTTGTCTTGAACCCACGTCAACAGTTTCAGTACCGTCTGCACTCCATAGCGAGTGTATGCACTACTGAGCTGTACGCTATTTTCAAGGTCCTGTGTTTTGTTTCGTCAGAGCAAAGTCGTTCAAGTGTTATCTTGACGGACTCGCTGAGCGCTCTGAACAGTATCCAGTGCACCCTCTTGTACTAAAGATCCGGTTGCTACTCCACAATACTCAGAATGTGAGGGAGAGCTGTTTTGCATACCAGGCCATGTTGGTATTAAAGGCAAAGCGGCAGATGCAGCTGCAAAAGCCGCCTCCTACAGACTATGATTGATGTGAGTTTCATATTTCCAGATGACGCAAGGAGTCATCTGAAACACCTGATTTTAGCCATGTGGCAACATGAGTAGAGCAGCATACAGAACGTCAAGTTGAGACAGATTAAGGGAGACGTTAAACCATGGGGTTCTTCCTGCAGGATTAACCGCAGGGAGGAAACCACCATCACACGCCTCCGTATAGGCCACTGATGGTGGGCCCATGGACATCTCCTTCGAGGTGAAGAATCCCCTATCTGTGACACAGATTTGTCTGTGTAAATTTATGCGATTTTATACATCTTAATTCGATGTAGAATTATGTCTCTTGTCGTTCGAAAAATTTTAGCAGAAAACGATTGAAACTTCGTCAAATTACCTTTGTATTTGTAAGATAATCATCTTATTATGGGGCCAAGGTAGCTCTCTCTTTTTTTTAAAGGATTTTTTAAATTAATTTGTGAAATTTTCTAGTTAACGCCTATTAAATTCCATTTTTGTCGCCCTCTTTTGTGATCTGAACGTACTTCTATATGTGAATATCTAAATATAGCATATTAGATTAGCTATCTACACAGCTGTGACGACACCCGAGTCGTAGTCGGCTTTTTGTCCTACGTTATTGACTAACATTAAAAATTATAAAACAACAAATAATATATATTCAGATAACAAAATGGAGTTACAGTGGAATAGAGATGGGCGCGTGACCATTATTTGTTACGTTCACGGCTGTTCACGAGGATAAAATGTTAACTCACGCATTTTAGATAAATCAGGAGATCTTGCGGACCGAATTATTGCACCACCTCGATCCAGAGTTGAGCAAATTGCAATCAAACTAATGATTGAAGATTGAGATTAAAATTTTAATTCCATGACTTGATTAATGAGTAAGGTACATCACTCATAATGCAGTTATTCAAACTGGTAACTAAATTAAATATCTACTCATTATCATGATTAATTTTTCAGTTATGATTGAAACTAAAATCTTTGATTGAGATTTGATTTTTTCACTCTCACTGTTCAATAGAATTTAGTATTTATACATTGTAGACGTCTGACGCAGATTTAATTTGTGAAAAATTTGAGTGATATACAGTCTGTTTCAAACGGTTAGGCGGAACTAAATGGGAATTTCGTTCTTTTAGGTTGTCACGAGAAGGGACCTTGCTTGGGTAATTTCATATTTTACGTTGGAATGTCAAAATTTAAACTTCCAACAATGAAACCATGGAAACGAATGACATTAAATTATTTTTTTACATATTTTAATAAAAAAATAAATAAATAAATGGGAAATTTGTATTAAGAAAGACACAAAAAATCAAAATATAAAGAAAATGACATTTTAAAATGATATTAACCTTAACAAAAAAAATTTATTGTAAGTATGACTTACAAAGCTTAAACAAAACGGCCGAAAAGCACGATTTAAACGATGAAAGTAACTAGACTACAAAATCTAGTTCCGCATAACCATTTGGAACAGACTGTATTTTACAATTATATATTTGTATTTTTTAGAGTTGAGAGAAAACCTGAAGATAACAAAACCGATTACAACGTTTTTGATATCATTAAATGAGGAAAACGATCTATTTTATTTGTTGCCATTATAAGCAGTTCACTTTTGTAAGAACAAACTAAGAGGGAATTTTGTTTTCAATAGTTTGTACCTTTGAAGCTGTATGTCATGTTGGTATTAAAAAATGTCACTTTTTTAAAATGTCGATCCATTTGACATATGTCATAATGAAAAATGATATCTTAATTATAATGATCATAACCTTATCAACCTAAAGTCGGTTTTACAGCGTAAGGAATATTTTTAATTGACATTTAAAGTCAGTAACACACCATAAAAGTAACCAAAATAACCAGATCTATGGTCTATTTCAAAGTAGAAAAAAGTAGATAGCGCTGCGAACCTAGTAGGATTTACACTGATCAAATACAGTATAGCGGGAAATTTAAAATAAGTTACAACTAGGGCATGGGCGTAGCAACTGGGATAGCAAGTGATTTTTTTTTTAATATAAAAAATGTTAATACTATATTGAAATAAACAAGGCAGATAATACACTTACGTTATTTATACGTGGCTAAAAGAGTTTAAACAAAGCAATAAAACAAAGAATATATCTTCAGAGCTAAAGTTTCTTATTTAAATAATTATTGTAAATAAAAAATAAAAATATATGTATATATGAAAGTCTAAATATTATATCAATAACTCCTTCTTTGGGCACAATCAGCTGGGCTGTCTTTTGGCTTCACATTAGTCCTCTCTCTTGATCTGTTAAATGTCAAGTGTCAAAAAATATTTATATGTCAGATAACCTAAAAAATATATAATTGCGTAAAAACAAATTACATGGAGAATTTTCTCCATAAAATCTACGCCAAGAATATAAATAAAAGTCTAAATATGTAAATAATAACAAAATATATGAGAAAAATTAAATAATATAAATAATATATATTTCCAATGTACGACACTGAACATTTGTCAACTTGGACTAAAAACAATATTTTTACAGTGTAATAGGGATGACGATCTAAACCAATCCGAAGCAAGGACAAACAGCTCCTATCTTCTTACACACATTTTTCTACTTTGAAATACACCATAGTGTGTTCTTACAAAAGTGAACAGCTTATACAAATCTTATGATTAATTCTTGCAAAAATGTATATTTCAATATTATTTTCGTATGTTCCGGGGAAAAATTATTTACCTAGTATATATTCTGTTATTTATATTAAGTTGGCAGCATTTATTTAGCATTCGTGTACACTTTATTTTCATGTCTTATGAATTATAAACTAAAAATACAGAAATTTGACAGCGAAATTAACTTTTTAAATATTCAAACATTGTTCGGTGCGTGAGAGATTGTCATTTGTTAGGAAAAATGAGTTTCCATTAAGAGGATCCTATACTCGGTCCGCGCGGAACGTAAAACACATGTTAGGACTTGTCGGATTTTACCTACGCTAATCAACTGATCAAAATTTAACAAAAACATATGTAAAGATAATATATAAATCTTTGATCCTGTTGATTGTTTTTTCTTAAATTCCTTCCTGTTTATGAATAATTGCACTTGCAAAGTAAGCAATTTGAAAGTAAAGAAAAACAAAAAAAAATGAAAAAAATACACAATGCAAGCAAAGTTTAATGTGTCGATTGTACATACATACACAACTGTGACTTATATTAGTTAGTAGTACTGCAAAATTCGAATAGTCAAAATGATTTTTTTTAATTGAAAATATGCTGCCTCTAGCGGACAGAAGTATGAATCTATAAAACTCCGCCCCAAGTACAGTCAAGTAAGAAAAGTGACAAAACTTATCCAAGGTCATTATTATCTTTCGGAAGATTTATTTCATAGATTATTTCAGTATAAACATAAGATTTTAAAATATTTTAGAGGGAAAAAATCATTTATAATTTATTTACCGGTCTTTTTAAATCTTCTTAATTAATTTATCCTAATTTTTAAGATCAGAATGGTAACCAGACAACTGGGGCAGTAAGACAATTCGGGCCGTTCACAATTGGGGCTTTTCACAACTGGGGCCATTAAAAACTGGGGCATTGGACAATTGGGGCCGTACAAAATTGGGGCTTTTGACAACTGGGGCCATTCACAACTGGGGCGATGGACAATTCGGGCCGTACACAATTGGGGCCATAACTATAAGACCTAGAGTCTTCTTTTGTTTAAAATTAAAAATGATTATTTTAAGAGTTGGATTAAGTACATTTTGGTGGGAATTAGAATAAATAAAAAAATTGTATTTTAAGGGTTGGCTTAAGAAAATTTTCGTGATTATTTGATTAAAAAGAAATTGTATTTTAAGAGTTATATTAAGTAAAATTTAGTGCTCTTTTGACTATAAAAATAAAAAATGTTTTTTAAGGGTTGGCTTAAGTAAATTTAAGTGTTCTTTTGAATAAATAAATAAAAAATGTATTTTAGAGTTGGATTATATACATATTAGTTTTTTAAAATAAATTTAAGATTTTGTATTTTAAGGGGTGGATTAAGTTAATTTTAGTATTCCTTTGAATAAATCAAAAAAAAAAATCATTGAAGGGTTGGAACTAAGTCATTTTTAGTGTTTTTTTAAATAAATATTTTTTTTATATTTGAAGGGGTTAAGTGGCGCCCCATATTTTGGCTGCGCCCGAGGCGAAGTGCCTCCCAAAACTAGCGCCCCATATTTTGGCCGCGCCCGGGGAAAACATCCTACGAAAGCGGCGCCCCATTCTTTGGCTGCGACCGAGGCAAAAGCGCCCCCACGAAAGTTGCGCCCCATATTTTGATGCGCCCGCGGCAAAATCCCAACAAGCGGCTCTGACTCGGGACACCGTCCGGAATACAGCGCCACCAACCGCAACTTTCGTAGGGGCGCTTTTGCCTCGGGCGCAGTCAAAGAATAGGACGCAGCTTTTGTAGGATGTTTTTCCCCGGGCGCGGCCAATAATGGGGCGCCGGTTTTGGGAGGCACTTTGCCTCGGGCGCAGCCAAAATATGGGGCGCCACTTAACCCCTTCAAATATAAAGCCGACTGGCAAATTAAACCGGCCCGGGGAACGTTTGTAGAGCCATAGTTTGGAGAACCATCTGAAAGCTTTGAAAACCATTCATAATTTGACTCCGATCTTATTTATAAAATTATTTTCTATATTGTCTTAAGTTTTATTAATTTCAAAGCACAGGATTAACAAAGTTAATAACTGTAACAGAGTACCAGAAAACTAGAAACTAATCATCACTCTAGCAATGTAAAAATGGTATTGAATTTCTGAAATATAACAATGTACTTGCAGAGCACATTTAACAATCGCTTTCTTTTGCTCCAACAATCTATGTTTATGACAAAGACCAATAAACATCATCTAGCGTCATTGTGTAAATGTCATTATTCAGCTTACGGCTGAACCCCGTAGGCTCACCAGTAGGAAAATATAATATTTTCTTTTCATATCCAGCGTAGTCAACACATTACCGAGCTGATTAGGCATCTGACACATTAGGGGTTTTTACTCCGACATAAATTATGTAAACCGACGTAAACAAAAACTTAAGATCTTAAAATAGAGGAATTAAAAAAGGAATTAAAACCGCCAAAAAAAATTTGTTACTGATTGCGGTCCGCGACGTAAAAAATGTAAAATTTAGTTATTAAATGCGGCCCCGACGTTTAAAGGTTGCAGATTCCTATTCTAGTGTAAATCTGATGAATAGTTCTCTTAAAAAATAGCTTAAGTACAGGGGCGTAGCAACCAGGGGTGCTGGCAGTGCGAATGCACCCCGGCGCGGCGCAAAACCAAAATTATAGGGCGCCGAATTGATGAAAAATTTCAAAATAAAGTAAAATCCATCTCAGAAAATACGCGGTAAATGTGTTCTCTCTCACTCCGCATAAAATCCTTGCAGTTCTTTGGACGACAAAAATGCGCAACACTGAATTTCCAATTATGGCAATAACGAGCGAATGAGAACGCATAATAGTAATACCGCGGACCGATTGAATACATTATAGCCGCAGGCAACAAGCTTCAGAATATTTTAATATTGTTTGCCAAATCTATGTATTTTTTAGCAACAGTGTAAAAAAGAAAAGATGGGAATTACTTAAACAATTACCTGTAAATTCCGTTATATTAAAGAAACTGTGTCCGCCTTGGTAAGTCCTCCAGGTATGATTCGTTAATTGCATTAAGATTTAATTATATTGAAATATTAAGATCGTTAACTGACTGAAATTATTTTAAAAATTAATAACAAAAATGTAGTATCCGAAGCAAAGAGTTTGAAAAATAAAATAAAAAAATTAATAAGTTTTAGATCAGCATTGTTGGACAAAATTAAATTATGTTGCAGAACAAGAGAACTTGCCCAAATATTTTTAATAGACTATAGTACGATTTTATCCAATTTCGACGGTATGTAATGCACAGGTTTTATACTATTTTTTAACATTTCCTATAACATTTTCGAAGTTAAAAAGTATAAAAAAATTTCTAAGTAGTACTATAGGACAACAGCGGTTTTGTGACTTAACATTAATTAGTGTTGAAAACGATCGAGCAAGATTAATGAGGTATGAAGATTTAATAGACATTTTTGCGGAAGCTAAAAGTCCAAAAAAACTGTTTTAAACACTAAATGTATATGTACCTATAAATCTCTTGGTAAGTTTTTTAATTCGCTTATTTATTTTTTTCTTTTTTTAAAAACTATTTTTTGTTGTATTGATTTTTTAAAATGTTCTTCAAATAGATATCGTAATTTTAATTAAGTATTGTCAATCTTAAAGCGCATAATTTTTTTCGAACGTTGCACGAGGTTTGAGAAAGATATCTCAGACCGTTGACTCACACAAAAATAACAAATATGTGTGTAATATGTGTTATGATTCTGAGTGTACTGTCAGTGATATCGTCCACGCCTCCTTGAATTGGGGGGAGCAGGCGGGAACGATAGATGCCCTAACGCAAAGAGTATAGGATCCTCTTAATGTCTAAACATGTTATAATTCATCAAGGATACTACTCCCAGAAGGAGGACCAAGGGAAGGGCGGTGTTCTCGTTTTTCATATCTTCTACGCAAGTGTTTTCCAACCGGTGTGCCGCGACATCTTGGTAGTCTTACATAGAACTAGACTACACTTGAATTCGTTTCATGGGCCTGGTATAATTCGGCTACGACTGTTTTTTTAGGGTTTTGTAGGTATGACCAAAAAACCCTTATACCGTCATTTTGTCGTCTGTCTGTCTGTCTGTTCGGTAAAAATTGTAGCCAAACGGCTAAACCTAGAGAGTTGAAATTTGGCATGCTTATACAACTCTTTGACCCGCACATAGGAAAAATACTAAAACATCTAAAAAACATATCCCCCTAAAAATATAAACAAATATGTGCTCATCGGAAAAAAAAATATTTTTTTATAATTCTGAGTAGGGTATCAAATGAAAGCCCTTGGTACGTGGATTAACGATCAAATTTTTATTTTTGCAAAATAAATTATTTTGAAGCGATTTTTGCCAAAATTGTTAAAAAAATTTTTTGTCCCACACCCTGTAGCCCAGATGGTTTAAACTAAAAATTTGAAAAAATTCTAAGTAATGTACATTGGTGTGAACCGGAATAGTTCAACAGGAATTTTTGATCAGATTAGGTTTTTGGAAAAAAACGCATTTTTTGTGATTTTTGGCTAATAATGTACACAAGTTATAGCTTTGTAACAAGCAACACTCTAACGTGTGTGCTGGTCTAGTGGTATTTGACGCTGACTTTTCACCCATATAACCTGATCCGATAGGGATCGAACCCTGGAGAAGAGACTATATATATTTTTTTTTTTTTAATTTCTATATTGTTTAAATTATTTTTTCAAAATTCTAATTATATTTTGGCAAATGTTGCATTTAATTTTTAAAAGCGTAAATTTAATAGCCAGTGGAAATTGTTTAAATTATAATTTAATTCTGTTTCAATGTACACGAAATCAGAGGGGCGGAACTTATAACAACCAATGGAAGCCATAGGCGCAATTTTGAAATTCTTAATGAACCTTGCTATATAAAAAAAAATACTGCACATATTTAGAAACCTAAATAATGGTATTAGGCGTTCGAATTAAAATTAACAAAACAAATATTTTAATATAAAATTTGTTTTCGCATCCAAAATAATCATCATTCACTTACTAAATACCTGCAAAACCCTGAAATGTGTGAAAATTCACACTTCACATCAATTTTTTTTCTGGTAGCAACGTGGTGGGTATAGTGTTATTTAAATGTAGTAATGCTGACCATTATCTAAACTTATTATTTTCTTTTTAATTTTTGCATAATGTTGGGAAAACCATTGCAAATATAAATTTCAAGGAATTTCCGTCCATTAGAAAAACCGTAATTTTGTCTCCTATTTAATAACACAAAATTATATTAAAATCCAGTCCTACAAAACTTGGGATTTTTAGGTCCAATATTTGTTTTATCTATTTTTATAAAATTGTGAACGAGTGGTTGTTGGATTTTCGTAATATTTTGTAGGTCTCTGGTCCTAGGTTCGGTACGGATACCTCTAAATATATGAGAGAACGTCTGTGTGTCTATATGTATGTGTGTTACAGTTTGAGAACCGTTTTTCTAAAAACGGCAAATCCTAATATTTGTAAACATTCTTTAAGTTTGTGTCTATATTTAAACACTATTGGGATTCGAACCATTTAAAACAAAAACAGAATCAATTAGGCTTAAAACATCTGTCAAGATAACAATCAACTACAGATTTATTCTTAAAATTTAGTGAAAAAGAAAAAGAAAAAAAAAAAACAGGAAGAAGTCATTTTAGAATCATTTGCTCTGTATAACTTGCAAGTGAACTATTTTTTTTATGCACAATGAACAACAGTAATGACGGTTCTTAATTAAATTAAAAAAAAAAAAAATGTGTGAAGTGTGAATTTTCCTACATTTCAGGATTTTTTAAGTATTTAATGAATGTAAGAAGTCAATATAATACTGGGAAATGTCTAGGAATATTTGTTCTATAATCACATAAAAATTATTTGATGTGGTTAATTAATCATTTTTGATAATCATTTTTGTTAGTTATTTGAGTACTACGAGCTTCCATTTATTTATTTTTTAATAAAATTTAAATAATTGCCAAAAATCCCAGTGTATTTTTCCGCATTTGCTTCGTATTTATTAGATTAATAAAAAATATGTTGATAAATGGCTTCATTTTTTTTTGTATTTTAGAAACGTATTTCTCACTATTAACAATGTGTTATTTCATTACTATAAATGATTAATTCCTCTTTGTTACACGTATTAGTATAATGAAATAACTGAACACTACACTCTACAGTGTAGAGTGTAAGTGTGGAGTTCAAAACTCGGTCCTCAGCTGTTACAATTTTTTAATTATATTTTTAATTTAAAAAAAAAGACACACTATCATAGCCATAATTTAGCCATGAATTAAAAATATAATTAATTTTGTCAAAAACTCAAAAACTGCAATATTCTTCAAAATCAAAATGGGATTAAAAAATCCGCTTGTACGTTTCCGGCTCAGATCAATGTACATTACCTATAATTTTTTTAGATTTTTAATTTAATCTTTTTGGGTAAAAGGGGGCGGGACAAAAACTTTTTTAGCACATTTTTTGCTAATATCGAGTTAAAAAATTTATGTGAAGTGTGAATCTTCACACATTTCTGGGTTTTGCAGGTATTTAGTAACTGAATGATGATTATTTGGGATGCCAAAACAAATTTTATGTCAAAATATTTTTTTATGAATTTTAATTCGAATGCCTAATACCATTATTTAAGTTTCTAAATATGTACAGTATTTTATTTATACAGCAAGGTTCAGTAAGATTTTTAAAATTGCGCCTATGGCTTCCATTGGTTGCTTATATCATAAGTCCCTCCCTCTGATTTCGTCACAGAATTAAATTATAATTTCAACACTTCCCTCTGGTTATTAAATTTACGCTTTTAAAAAATAAATGCAACATTTACCAAAATAGAACGAATTTTGACAAAATAATTTAAACAAAATAGAAATGCAAAAAAAAAAAAAACAATAAAATTAACAGGATTCGAACTCTGCAACGTTCGCACTGCAATTTACAAAGTGCGTTACGAAACCATCTGAGCTACCAGAGTTTCTTATCTGAAGTGTTACATAGCGAATTATATATTTAACATATTTTAGTTAAAAACACAAAAAATGCGTTATTTTCTAAAAACATAATCTGATCAAAAATTCCTGTTGTACTATTCCGGTTCACACCAATGTACCTTACTTAGAATTTTTTCAGATTTTTAGTTTAAACCATCTGGGCTACAGGGTGTGGGACAAAAAATTTTTTGCACAATTTTGGCAAAAATCGCTTCAAAATAATTTATTTTGCAAAAATAAAAATTTGATCTTTAATCCACGTACCAAGGGCTTTCATTTGATACCCTATTCAGAATTATAAAAAAATATTTTTTTTTTCGATGAGCACATATTTGTTTATATTTTTAGGGGGATATGATTTTTAGATGTTTTAGTATTTTTCCTATATGCGGGTCAAAGAGTTGTATAAGCATGCCAAATTTCAACTATCTAGGTTTAGCCGTTTGGCTACAATTTTTACCGAACAGACAGACAGACAGACAGACAGACAGACGACAAAATGACGGTATAAGGGTTTTTTGGTCATACCTACAAAACCCTAAAAAAGACACACACTATCATAGCCATAATTTAGCCATGAATTAAAAATATAATTAATTTTGTCAAAAACTCAAAAACTGCAATATTCTTCAAAAACGAAATGGGATTAAAAATTCCGCTTGTACCTTTCCGGTTCAAATCAATGTACATTACCTATAATTTTTTTAGATTTTTAATTTAACCTTTTTGGATAAAAGGGGGCGGGTCAAGAACTTTTTTAGCACATTTTTTGCTAATATCGAGTTAAAAAAAAAGGAATTTTAAAAAACTACTCTTCGTTCCTTAATCTAACGCCATAAGAGCTTTCTTTTGATACCGCAGAATAAATTTAAAAAAAATTATCTACGACATAAAAAAAAATTCGATAAACTATCCTTATCGATAATACCTGTTGAACTATTCCGGTCCCCACCAATATTCAATATGGAAATTTTTTAAAGATTTTTTTTTTTTTAGATCGACATAGGCTGGTGGACCAAAGTTTTTTTTCAAATTTTTGGCAAAAATACCCTAAAAAAATATTATTAATAAATAAAAAATTGCTTGTTGATCCACAAATTAAGAGGTTTCATTTGGTGACGTTATAAGTGTTTTTTGGTGGCCATACTTATAAAATCCTAATTAAGTAAATTAAAAGAGAGAGAGAAACAGCGAAAAAATCATAAAGTTTGTATTGTTTAAATTCATTTAATTTTGGGGGTAGCCACTAGTAAATTGTTTAGAGGTGTTTTCGAATTATATTTTTGCAAAAACACCGGAAAATTAAGATCATGGGTGGTGATATGGATCGACAAAAAGCTAAATGGTATATTGCTCACGCATTGTCGATCCTACGTATCAGAAACTTCATCCATGAACGAAGTTATTGTAATTTAAATATATTTTTAATTGGTTAGTGCTAGATTTTTAGATATTTGTCTGGCAACACCTGTGGCTATGCAAATTGTCCATGTTCCGTTGGTAGTAATATGCCGGTCGCCGGTCTTGTTTGCGGAAGCCAGCATTCCATTCCAAGTCGGCCCGTTTCTTTCTCCGATCACCAGCGTACCGTTACCAACATATTTCTGTTTCGGTCTTGTACATCCGCTAGTTCAATTCTATTAGAGAATGGACTCGCTAAGTAACAGCTAATAGAATAGTGAATGTATTGTTTATAATATCTATTGTATCAGAGTTTTCGGCTTATTTGGTTATCTAGATCAAGTACAGTTGGTTATTGTTTGCTTACATATATTCAAATATGGTTCGAATCTCTATACAACATCGGCTATTAAAAATATCTAACATATTTGTACTTTCGGTATTAAATGAAGGGGTCAAAGTTAAAGAATTGTATATGGCATTAACTCTTTAAGGCCCAAATTAAATGTTTTTAACAAAAAGAAATATTGATGTGAAGTGTGAATTTTCACACATTTCAGGGTTTCGCAGGTATTTAGTAAGTGAATGATGATTATTTGGGATGCCAGAACAAATTTTATGTTAAAATATTTTTTTTTGTTAGTTTTAATTCGAATGCCTAATACCATTATTCAGGTTTCTAAATATGTGCAGTATTTTTTTTTATATAGCAAGGTTCATTAAGATTTTAAAAATTGCGCCTATGGCTTCCATTGGTTGTTGTAAGTAATAAGCTCCGCCTTCTGATTTCGTATACATTGAAACATAGAATTAAATTATAATTTCAACAATTGCCACTAGTTATTAAATTTACGCTTTTAAAAATTAAATGCAACATTTGCCAAAATATAACTAGAATTTTGAAAAAATAATTTAAACAAAATAAAAATGGAACAAAAAAAATGAAAACATAAAATTGGATTTTATTATCTATTTTTAGAGGGATATGTTTTTTAGATGTTTTAGTATTTTTCCTATGTGCGGGTCAAAGAGTTGTATAAGCATGCCAAATTTCAACTCTCTAGGTTTAGCCGTTTGGCTAAAATTTTTACCGAACAGACAGACAGACGACAAAATGACGGTATAAGGGTTTTTTGGTCATACCTACAAAACCCTAAAAATGATTACTGTCTTGTTCATTCTTTCACACCTACATAGCTCATTGGTATGAGACAAGGACGCGAAATCTAAAGGTTGGGGGTTTGATTCCCCACTGAAACTTGAATTTTTAATTTTTAACTTTTACGAAACGAAGATTTGTTTGACTACTGTACAAATTTTGTCGTATTCTTCCCTGTCAGTTTTTATAAAACAGAGTCCATATTGTTGCTTTCTAAGGGCTGCAGTTCATCTTTCGTTGGACAAAAGGGTCCAATGACTGAGGTCCAGTTTCACCAACATTGAATAAATTTATTTAATGAATATAGTGAACATAATCGCAACAGTTTTGAACTGTTTATAACGTAATTATCAGAAGAACGATGCGATATTAACTTTATTTGTTGAATAAATATATTCTACGTTGGTGAAACTGGTCATGAGAGAATAGAAATAATACCCTATTGAATGGAATGATCTTAGTATTCTTGTGGCAAAAGATTCAGATATTAAAAAGATGTATAGATTAATTAATAAATCTTTAAATCAATAAATCTTTTTATCACCCCCTATGGATTAAATTAAATGATATAAATAGGAAATAATAAAAATATTCTTGGTTGGGTGCAATGACCTCGGAAGCTGCGGGTTTAGAACGAGGGGTGTCGTTACTAAACACATACAAATACGCTCACACACAAGTACACTTGAATAGGGGTAACTCTATCACTACGATGTAAAGTCACACACACACGTAAGTCACATACGTGCATATATATATATACATTCCAGGGAAAGCTACGCCTAGAGGAATACAATTATTGGATTTGTGATATTTGTAATATAGGTCTTGAAAATCGGATTTGTCAGATCGACTCGATATATTGTGTGTACTACGTCTAAAATTGGTCATAATAGCAAGGAACGAGGACGAACTACAAAACAACCTGAACCTATACAATAAAGAATTGAAGAAAATAAATATGAAAATTAGCACACAAAAAACAATGGTAATAAGCAGGACAAAAATGCAACACAAAATAAAAATAGATGACAAAATAATAGAACAGATAGGAAAATTCAAATTCCTAGGCACAGTTTTCGCGGAAGATGGAAAAATGGATGAAGAAATTATGGAAAGAGTAGGCGCAGCAGGAAGAATGTTCAATAGCATCAAAGCATCCTTCTTAACTAAAAAAGAAATACCAACTAACATCAAGGTAGAGATCTGCAAAAAAGTGACAGTACCAATTTTGACATACGCCTCAGAATCCTGGACCACTACAGAGACGCACAGGTCTAAAATAAGAAGCTCCGAAATGAGATTTTTGAGGAAAATGGAAGGTAAAACAAAATTGGACAGAATAAGAAATGAAGTATTTAGAGAAAAACTAGTCACAAAACCAGTAGAGACTATAATAGAAGAAGGACAGCTAAAATGGCTGGGACATATACACAGAATGAGTGAAGACAAAATAGTAAAAAGAGTTTATGAAGCAAGAACAGTGAAGAATGTTAGACCAGGAAGACCGAGAAAAACCTGGCACCAAGAAACAAAAGAAGCTGCAACGAAGAGATGCGTAAAGTGGGAGGAGATAAGAAAATATACAAAGGACAGAACACGATGGAAAGAAGTATAGAGAACAACACCAGAAAATAAGTAACTCGACTATAGCCTTACACCGCAAGGTAGAAAGGCTTCAGGATTAAGTAAGAAACCTTTAAGGGACACATTTGCCTTGTAAAGGATGTGAGCCCCCAAGAAAAAAAAAATGTTTCTAAGCCCCCTAAGAAAAATGACTTCTGAGCCTCCCTAAGAAAAAACTTCTAGCTCCCCCCTCGATAAAAATAACTGGGTTCGCGCTTTCTTAACACACTGCACAATATCAGAAGGTGAAAATTGTTAGTACGGGATTTGAACCCGTGCTCCTTTACACCATAGGCAACAGTTTAACCACGCATCAAAAGTAATGAGTTACAATATGATTTATAAAAAATATCCAAGGTGAGCTAGTTGTGAATCTTCGTGTATATCCGCTAAATACGTCACCTGACCGTCATCGCAGCAGATATGTTTGGAATGCCAACGTATTGGCAGAACGGATACTGAGTTCGCAGACTTCTCCGCGGACATTCAGAACCGGACGTGCATTTTATACTAACACAACCAGACGCCCGAAATGTTCTTAATTATTTTTATTAACACTTTTAAATCCTGCGGATGTTATAAAATTATTTCCCAGCGGGAAATTTAAATACAGTACGTATTTAAAGATACCATACCCGGATGACGCTCAATACACGAAATTTCACAAATACAAGGTGTCTCAAAAGAAATTTTATATTTAGTGGATCGATTAAAAAAAAAGTAAGCCGTATATAGAAAAAATGTTTATTAATTATTAAAATACACTTTTTGGGGATTTATTTCTTAAAAATAATATCGTCTAAATGTAGACCCTCGCGTTCTCGGCACTCATTTAATCGAACAGTAAAATTACTTATGACGTCTCTGCAGGTGGACTCAGAGATGGCTGCCATTACGTGACGGATATTTTCTTTCAAATGCGCCAGTGAAGTCGGTTTATTGGCGTAAACTTTAGATTTAAGATAACCCCATAGGAAAAAGTCCATAGGGGTTAAATCTGGAATGCGTGGAGGCCAATTTATGTCACCTCTCCGGGAGATCAATTTGCCTGAGAAAATTTCACGAACACGTGGCAGAGACATATTGGACGTGTGTGAAGTTGCTCCGTCCTGTTGGAACCATGTTCTTTGGTTATAGCCAGGAAAGTTTTGCAGTTCAGGTACCAAGAAATTGTCTAACATCTCCACATAACGCTCTGAATTCACTGTAACTGCACGCTCCCTTTCGTCTTCAAAAAAGTAAGGGCCGATAATTCCTCGCGCCGACATCGCAGCCCATACGGTCACTTTAGGCGAATGTAGGGGTTTCTGATGTTTGCGTTTCGGATTCGTTGCACTCCAGTAGAGGCAGTTCTGCTTATTTACGTGGCCATTAAGATGAAAATGAGCTTCATCCGAAAACAAAATGTTGGTAAACGTTGAAAATCGCTCAATCACCTGATTTACGAAATTAAGCCTCTGACTGGCATCTTGGGGCTTTAATTCTTGCACCAATTGAATTTTGTAGGGGTGCAGCTTTAGTCTTTGTGCATAATGCGATGTAATGATGATCTATGCACATTTAAAGCACTTGCGCGCTTCCGAATTGAAAGGTTCGGGTCGTCACGAACAGACTGATTAACATTCTCCACGTTTTCTACCGTTCTTGATGATCTAGGTCGCCCGGATTTTGATTTATCCAGCGTTGTACCAGTCTCTTCAAACTTTTTAACCCAATGTCGAATGAGAGGAATGCTTGGCGCATCAGTTAAGCGGCGAAAACCTCGAATACTGCAGAATTTTCTACGCGCTACAGTCGCCGAATCACCGTTTTTGTAAAACTCTCGCACGCATAACGCGCGGTCTGCTCCCGAGAAACGCTCCATAGCGACTAAATTCCCAAGAGCCAGGCTACCGATTGACATAACCCCCGCGCCCCTCGGATACGTTGCGTTCACGCAGTAAGCTAAATAAATATAAAATTTCTTTTGAGACACCTTGTATATATCTCATTAAAATAAGATATAAAAGTTATTGGGAATAGCGGTGGAGTAAAGTAAACTCAAAAGTTGCTAAGGCCCGATATTTCGGTCTAATTTTTTAGACTTTCAAGGGCTGAAAATTTTCAGATCAGAGATCCCTGCCGTAGACTTGTTTATTTCATTTTGTGATTTTTTTGTTTTTCCAAAATTTAAGAATTAATAACCCAGACAATATTAACAGACATACAGACAAATTAACTAGTGTGTCATCAAACTCTCATCTAGTATTTTATTTTAAGGGCTTGGTAATTATCTACAGAATTAGGGTACATTAGGAAAGAACATTAGAATTACATTAGAAAAGGAAATGAGTTATGTTTCTGATAATTTGAATAAAATTAGACAAAAATGAAAGCCTAATTATTTTAAGAAATATTGAAGTACTCAACAGCTTTTGGCCAACGGAGTGGCCAAGCGCATTTAGTCGTGCGGTTTTAGACTGGTAGAAACAGTCTAAGGTCTGGGCGGTCGGTGGTTCAAGCCTCCTTCGTTGGTGATATTATTCGGGCGAGAATAATATGTTTACATTACTTTCATTTTCACAATCATTCACCCCTCATTCAGGTGATGGAGCTCGCCCCCTGGCATCGGCGATTAGCCTCGTTGCAGAAATAGACCGATGATAAATAAATTTAAAAAAAAAAAAAACAGCTTTTGATAATAAAATAATTAGTTGCAATATTTCAATTGCAACTTTGACAATGGCGAGAGCCGAAACTGCAGTCAGTGAAAATAAAAGTTACGTGAAACATAAAACAATTTTTAGGGTTTTGTAGGTATGACCAAAAAACCCTTATACCGTCATTTTGTCGTCTGTCTGTCTGTTTGTCTGGTAAAAATTGTAGCCAAATGGCTAAACCTAGAGAGTTGAAATTTGGTATGCTTACACAACTCTTTGACCCGCACATAGGAAAAATACTAAAACATCTAAAAAACATATCCCCCTAAAAATATAAACAAATATGTGCTCATCGAAAAAAAAAAAATATATATATTTTTTTTAAATTCTCATTATCAAATGAAAGCCCTTGGTACGTGGATTAACGATCAAAATTCTATTTTTGCAAAATAAATTATTTTGATGCAATTTTTGCCAAAATTGTGCAAAAAAAAATTGTCCCACATATTGTAGCCCAGATAGTTTAAACTAAAAATCTGATAAATTCTAAGTATGTACTTTGGTGTGAACCGGAATAGTACAACAGGAATTTTTTTATCAGATTATGTTTACGGAAAATAACGCATTTTTTGTGTTTTTTTGTTGATTATAAACCAATATTGTTTACATACATTGACAGATGACTATCCTTTTTCGTGTCAAAAGTTCTAAAGCCGATAGTGGCGTCGTGTCGGTAATTTTAGTCGCGAATTGACGGACCTTCTCCTTGAGGTACTCCACTTCCATTGATATAGCAGATTGAGTGCAAAATTGAATTAAAAATTTGTATTAATGATTTTTGTGACCAAGTTATGATATCTAGGAGGAAAATATAATAATCTTTAAATAAATATATCATAGATAAGTTAATCTGACTAATATTGGTTGTTAGTGACTCATTTTACCTAGAATATTTCATTAAGCAATTATGAAAACATGTTTTCACAAAGCATAATATTATTCGCAAAATAATTAATTTAAAATATGTTTTCTGCATTTATATTATCACAAAATTTATTACATAAACAATATAAGGATTCAGCAATTTTAACTTATAAAAATATATAAATAATTGTTATTGGGACAAAAGAATTTTATGATAAACTTGAACAAAGTTCAACTATGGCGGCAACTCTACATTTAGTCGCTCGACCCAAGATAATGTTTATGTCAAATACTTTCTTAGATAACATTAAAATTACATACAATCTTCCAATTTTAGATTAGACGATTATCTAATATATTTTAACTCAAAAATTTAAAAACTAAAATTATTATTTCAAAAAATACTTAATACACAGAGCTGTGGAAAACTTAAAGGGGTGACTCACGTGACTTTTAGGGTTTTGTAGGTATAACCAAAAAACCCTTATACCGTCATTTTGTCGTCTGTCTGTTTGGTAAAAATTGTAGCCAAACGGCTAAACCTAGAGAGTTGAAATTTGGCATGCTTATACAACTCTTTGACCCGTACATAGAAAAAATACTAAAACATCTAAAAAGCATATCCCCCTAAAAATATAAACAAATATGGGCTCCACGAAAAAAAAAAAGTATTTTTTTAAATTCTGTGTAGGGTATCAAATTAAAGCCCTTAGTATGTGGATTAACGATAAAAAAATTATTTTTGCAAAATAAATTATTTTAATGCGATTTTTACCAAAATTGTGCTAACAAAATTTTGTCCCACACCCTATAGCCCAGATGCCTTAAACTAAAAATCTGAAAAAATTCTAAGTAATGTACATTGGTGTGAACCGGAATAGTACAACAGGAATTTTTGTTCAGATTATGTTTTCGGAAAATAACGCATTTTTTGTGTATTTTTATTGACGATGTACAAAAGTTATAGTTATGTAACATACTGTACTAGAAGGCGTATCCTGGTCTAATGGTTAGCTTGCTCGCTTGCTACGCAGCAAACCATGGTTCGCTCCCGGGCAGAGGAGATAATTTTATTTATTTTTTTTTCATTTTTATTTTGTTTAAATTATTTTGTCAAAATTCTAGTTATATTTTGGCAAATGTTGCATTTAATTTTTAAAACCGTAAATTTAATTACCAGTTGGAATTGTTGGAATTATATTTTTATCCTGTGTGTCATGTATACGAAACCAGAGGGGCAGAGCATATGACTTAAAACAACCAATGGAAGCCATAGGCGCAATTTTCAAAATCCCAATGAACCTTGCTATATAAAAAAAATACTACACATATTTAGAAACCTAAATAATGGCATTAGGTATTCGAATTAAAATTAACAAAAAAATATTTTAACATAAAATTTGTTTTTAAGGCTCTTAGATTAACAAACGATAAATTATTTTAAATATATCGTTAATTTTGCCGTGATTACTCTAAAGCAAAATTTGTCCTACACACTCAGCATGCCGCCTTCACTTATTATATACCTGTAAAACCCTGCAATGTGTGAAAATTCACACTTCACATCAATTTTTATTTTAGATCTAGTTTATTTTTATTTATTTTACATCGGCCTATTTCTGCAACGAGGCTAATCGCCGATACCAGGGGGCGAGCTCCTACACCTGGATGAGGGGTGAATGATTGTGAAATAAGAGTAATTTAAACATATTATTCTCGCCCGAATAATATCACCAACAGAGGATCGAACCACCAACCTCACAATCCAGACTGTTTTCACTAGTCCAAACTGCTCGATTTAATGCGCTCGGCCACTCCGTCGGCGAGATCTAGTTAAGATCTACATTTTTTGTCTACATTATATCGATATATCTCTTAAGATTTAGCCTATGTAATCAATTTAAACTGCATGGAGAGTGAAAAATGATGGTTTCCACCCATAACGCCCCCTAGGGGACATGGACGAAGCTGGAACCCTCACTAAAGCTTCCTCGGATTATTTTAGCCCCCATAAAAATTTGGTGAAAATCGGTTCATCCGTTTGGCTTTGCATTAAGGACAGAGAAACAAAAAAACAAACAGAAATTGATTTTTAAATATAAAGATAAACATTTTTAGAAGTATTTAAACTAAATTTTTAATTTATTAAAGTTTAAAATCTCGACAATAGAAATAAATAGGGAATTACAATATAATTTTTTGAATTTCCTGCACCTTTTTCATACTAGAAATAAATCTGAGCCTTAATTCATGCTGTAAAATTTTGTTTAGGGGAGAATGTAATTATATCGGTAAACCCCACTTCGTTTACCGTCAAATCGGTCAATGTCGCGTCTCAAGAATGCAAAACAAGTATTTAACAAAATAGTACAGGTTTTAAAGTTGATTGAACTTTTGCCTAATTAAATTTTTTTGCATGCGTCATTGACCAATATCACTGCAAAATTTAGGTGCGTTTTAATTAAACCAAAATATTGGGTGCGCCCAATGCATTCAAAGTTTTTAAAAGAATACACGCCTATTAACATTTTTAAATTAATATCTGAAATACTTGCGAAATAGTTGAATGATGAATAAGCTTTCACGTGACTAAGTTATATGGCACTTAGTTACTGTAGTTTAGGAATTTGGTTCAAATTCCAACGGGAAATTATGATATAAAATATTGATGTAAACATGTTTCAGGGTTTTGTAGGTATTTAATAAGTGTAAGAAGCCAACAGAATACTGGATATCTCTGATAATATTTCTATAATCACATCAAAATCAACAGTTTTTTTGATCACTTTTATTCGTTAATTTGAGTACTAAGAGCTTCCGTTTCATTTTTTTAAATTAAATTAAAATAATTTGTGGAATCATCACAATAATATAATCATAAATTATAATAATAATAATATTTAAATTAAAAAATCCCATCGTTTTTTCTGCATTTGCTTCGTATTCAAGTCTTCATTAAGGGGGGGGGGGTATGGTCAGAGCAGCACATTTTATACCTATTCTCAAGATTTTTTTTTAGAAAACTGTTAATAGTAACTTGATTGGGATAATACCTACAGTAAAGAACAACCTTTGAAGAGTATCCAAAAAAAATTTTATTGAAAAATATCGAAAATTAAGCTCGTGACATGAATTTGAAATTTTCGTTCAGGACAAAGAGTTGATTTGCGGTGAGACACATAACTAATGACTGGATCATCTTAAACAAAAAAACCAAAAATATTTAGTTAGTTTATGAGTTTCTTAAGGTAACGCTGTCGAGATATTTTTTTTTTCTTGCTTATTTTTTTTATGGAAGTTTTTACAACTGAAAACAGAAATTTCGAAAAAAAAAATTCCGTTTTTTTCGTTTTTTTGACTTCAAACTTATACCAAAAATTAAATAATCTAGATATTTGAAAAAACTCGACAGCGTTACCTCAAGAAACTCATAAACTAACGAAATATTTTTGTTTTTTTTGTTTTAGATGATCCAGTCATTAGTTATGTGTCTCACCGCAAATCAACTCTTTGTCCTGAACGAAAATTTCAAATTCATGTCACGAGCTTAATTTTCGATATTTTTCAATAAAATTTTTTTTGGATACTCTTCATAGGTTGTTCTTTACTGTAGGTATTATCCCAATCAAGTTACTATTAACAGTTTTCTAAAAAAAATCTTGAAAATGGGTATAAAATGTGCTGCTCTGACCATACCCCCCCGTTAAAATAATAAAAAAATATATTGATACCTTAAAACAAAAAACTAAAGTAATTTAAACAATAGGTTGAATCATAACGTATAATAGTTGGCGGAGCCTACTGTAGACTACACACAAGAACTCGATTCTCAGCTGTTACAATTTTTTTTTTTTATTTCAAGAATAGATTTTTTCTGTGATTTTTCAGGACAATATTTCTTTCTATAATCACAACAAATTCAACAGTTTTTAGACAATCAATTTTATTCTAAGTTAATTTAAGTATTATGAGGTTCAATTTATTATTTTTTTAAATAAATTTAAATAATTTCATTACACTAAAATTTAAATTAAAAAATCAATGCGATTTATTTTGTATCGTAAATCTACATCAAATTTTTAAAAAATATGTTGATAAATGGCTTTTTTTTCAATTTCAGAAACGTATTTCTCACTATTAACAAAATAGAAGTAAGTAAATATTTCACTACTATAAATAATTATTTTCCACTAATTCTCTGCCTTATGATTCCAAAAAAATTTTGTACTACTTGAATAAATGAACACCAAGAATTAGATTCAATCTCGTTCATTGATGCAGTTGGATTGGATTGTGGATCTTCAGTAGGTTGCCTTATCTGAGGACCATCAAATATTCTGGCTTTCAGTTTTTCAGAGTTAATCCCAGGAAATTTACGTGTCAAGTAGCCTACACAAAGTCCATCTCGATTTAAAGCCTTCAAAAATTGCTACATAAGCCCAAACTTGATATGCAAGGGTGGAAATATAATTTTTTTTCTCGCAACCAAAGGTTCGTTGACAAGGTTTTGTTTTTCTTGAATTATGACATTTCTTAATGGAAATCACCCAATTTCTGTTAACCCAGTGCTGATCCTTAGCTCTGCTGTCCCAAAGACATAAAAAACAAGGATACTTTGTATATCCACTTTGCTGTCCAAGGAGGAAGTTTACCGTTTTTAGATAAAAAACTAAAATCAATTAGTCTGTATCTCAAAAACTAGAGCTGCTACGAAAAAGAGTCCATTTTTGGAATCAGCACATCAAAAATATCCAAAATCAGTTCTTGCTTTTCCGGCACCAAGATAAAAAAAATCAGCTGTGGCCACCACAGGACCGACCGCCATCGTAAAGTACTTATATAAAATACATTCTAGCAGCAGAGTAGAAATAACTTGGCCTAATATTTTCTAACAGAAATATTATTTATCATGACCATGGGAACGTTACATATAAGTATGAAAAAATTTACAGAAATTCGAAATTTTTCGTTTTATCAAAAAGCGTATCAAATAAAAGCTATTAGTTATTGCTTTTATAGCAACTTTTGTTCAATAATTTTTTTCGAAATATTTTTCTGTTGTGAAATATTCACAAAAATCTTAAAATCGACACGAGTAAACTCCCATTTTTAGACAACCGATTTTTACCAAAAGTTGATCAACTCGTGCCATTGAGGGCAGAAGCATAAATGCTAAAAATAGCTAAAAATAGCTAAAAATAGTCAAAACGTTATGTAAGGACCTTCGTGGAGATCCATCGAAATCTCGAAATGTCAAAATCGGTATGATCACAATACCTTCCCTTATATATAATACCGATTTTGACATTTCGAGATTTCGATGGATCTCCACGAACTGAGGTCCCTACATAACGTTTTGACTATTTCTAGCATGATGTCTGTCGGTCTGTCTGTCCGTTCGTCCGTCTGTCTGTCTGTCTGTCCGTCCGTCTGTCCGTCCGTCCGTCTGTCTGTGTACACGTGCAGAGCAAATTTGGCTGAAAGGATTTTTATGAAACCTCATAGTGAAGCTTCTGCCATCAATGGCACGAGTTGATCAACTTTTGGTAAAAATCGGTTGACTAAAAATGGGAGTTTACTCGTGTCGATTTTAAGATTTTTGTGAATATTTCACAACAGAAAAATATTTCGAAAAAATTTATTGAACAAAACTTGCTATAAATGCAATAACTAATAACTTTTATTTGAGACGTTTTTTGATAAAACGAAAAATTTCGGTAAATTTTTGTAAGTCTCATTTTTTAGGGTTTTGTAGGTATGACCAAAAAACCCTTATACCGTCATTTTGTCGTCTGTCTGTCTGTCTGTCTGTCTGTCTGTCTGTCTGTCTGTCTGTCTGTCTGTCTGTTCGGTAAAAATTGTAGCCAAACGGCTAAACCTAGAGAGTTGAAATTTGGCATGCTTATACAACTCTTTGACCCGCACATAGGAAAAATACTAAAACATCTAAAAAACATACCCCCCTAAAAATATAAACAAATATGTGCTCATCGAAAACAAAAATATTTTTTTTTAATTCTGAGTAGGGTATCAAATGAAAGCCCTTAGTACGTGGATTAACGATCAAATTTTTATTTTTGCAAAATAAATTATTTTGATGCGATTTTTGCCAAAAATGTGCAAAAAAAATTTTGTCCCACACCCTGTAGCCCAGATGGTTTAAACTAAAAATCTAAAAAAATTCTAAGTAATGTATATTGGTGTGAACCGAAATAGTACAACAGGAATTTTTGATCAGATTATGTTTTTGGAAAATAATGCATTTTTTGTGGTATTTGGTTCACAAAGTACAAAAGTTATACCAATGTAAGACACTCACATCCATAGCGTGCGATAGCTACATGCGTTAAAGCGCTCTTAAACTGACTGGAAAACGAAGGGTTTCGAGTTCGAGTACGGAGTGAATTTTATTTTTTCTGTTTTTTTTTGCATTTTTATTATGTTGAAATTATTTTGTCAAAATTCTAGTTATATTTTGACAAATGTTGTATTTAATTTTTATGAGCGTAAATTTAATAACCAGTCTTATTATATGATTAACAGACGATAAATTATTTTAAAAATATCGTTCATTTTGCCGTGATTACTACAAAGTAAAATTTGTCCTACACACTCAGCATACCGCATTCACTTATTATATACCTGCGAAACCCTGAAATGTGTGAATATTCACACTTCACATCAATTTTTTCATACTTATATGTAACGTTTCCATGGTCATGATAAATAATATCTCTGTTAGAAAATATTAGGCCAAGTTATTTCTACTCTGCTGCTAGAATGTATTTTATACAAGTACTTTATGTTGGCGGTCGGTCCTGTGGCGGCCACAGCTGATTTTTTAATTATACCTACAAAATCATACTACAAGTCTGTCTCTTACTGTTTTTGAGATATGCGCAAATAGCCATCGTTGCTGTGCGCCAATTTTTTTTTATCTAACTAACATTTTTGAGTTTTTTTTTAATATATATATATTTGTCTATATTATATGTCGACGTCCGAAATTCATTTTTGTGAATATTTAAAAATGGGGTAGGCTTTTTTTTCCTAAACGTCGGGGTTAGACTACGGTCAGTGCCTCCGTCTGTAAGAAAAAGACAGAAGATCTCAGCGCATAAGCAGTACACAAGAGCAAGGAACTTCAGTTATATTCCAACCATCGAGTCGACTCGATCGTTACCGAAACATGTGAATTAATTTCATTTGTTTATTCGATTGTTTTAAATAATTACAATCGTGTTTGCGTTATTTAGTGCTTAACATAGTGATGTGGTGGGTTCGGTGAATTTTTATTTTGTTTTTGTGGATATTTTAGTGTATGGTTTTGTGTAAAAAAGGGGTGGGGTCGAAATTTGGTGTTATTGATGTGTATGTGTGGGTGCAAGTCTGGTGTCAAGGTCCTTTTAGTCTGGACTTTATAAAGGATTTAAGAAATTTTTAAAGGATTTTTTCATTTAAAAGTAAGTGTAATTTTTATTCATGAAAATATACTTCAAAATATGTTTTACTACAAAAAAGATTTTCTTGGATTTGTATTTTGGATTTGAATATGTACATTTTGAGTTTACTTAGCAGTACGTAAGCTCTTTTAGTGTAAACAAGTGTTTCTCGACCGGTGGTCCGCTTTTTAATGCTTCAAAATATATTTTACTTCAAAAAAGATTTTCTTTGATTTGTATTTTGGATTTGAAGATGTTAATTTTTAGTTTACTTAGCAGTATGTAAGATCTTTTAGTCTGCACTTTTTAGAGGATTTAGGAAATTATTTTAAAAAAAATTTCAGTCCAAACTCCATTTTTTATTCATGAAAAAATACTTCAAAATATGTTTTACTACTAAAAAGATTTTCTAGGATTTGAAGATGTTAATTTTACTTTACTTAGCAGTTTGTAAGCTCTTTTAGTTTGCACTTTTTAGAGGATTTAGGAAATAATTTTAAAAAAATTTCATTTAAAAGTCCAATTTTTATTCATGAAAATATACTTCAAAATATGTTTTACTACAAAAACGATTTTCTTAAATTTATATTTTGGATTTGAAGATGTACATTTTGAGTTTACTTAGCAGTACGTAAGCTCTTTTAGTGTAGACCAGTGTTTCTTAACCGGTGGTCCGCTGATTAATTCTTCAAAATATGTTTTACTTCAAAAAAGATTTTCTTGGATTTGAAGATGTTAATTTTTAGTTTATTTAGCAATATGTAAGCTCTTTTAGTCTGCACTTTTTAGAGGATTTAGGAAATTATTTTTAAAAAATTTCATTTAAAAGTCCAATTTTTATTCATGAAAAAATACTTCAAAATACGTTTTACTACAAAAAAGATTTTCTTGGATTTGTATTTTGGATTTGAAGATGTACATTTTGAGTTTACTTAGCAGTACGTAAGCTCTTTTAGTGTAGACCAGTGTTTCTTAACCGGTGGTCCGCTGATTAATTCTTCAAAATATGTTTTACTTCAAAAAAGATTTTCTTGGATTTGTATTTGAAAATGCACATTTTAAATTTACTTAGCAGTACGTAAGCTCTTTTAATCTGCACTTTTTAGAGGATTTAGGAAATTATTTTTAAAAAAAATCATTCAAAAGTAAGTCCAATTTTTATTCATGAAAAAATATTTCATATGTTATAATTCAAAAAAGATTTTCTTGGATTTGTATATTCAATTTGAAGATGTTAATTTTGAGTTTACTTAGCAGTAAGCTCTTTTAGTTTAGACCAGTGTTTCTCAGCCGCTGGTCCGTAGAATATTAGTGGTCCTTAGCAAAAATTTTGTGGTCCGCGAAAGACTTGTAAATTATAATTTTTGAGATTTTTTATTAATTTTTTTATTATCTTTTGTCCATTTTCTGTGATTTTTGTTAATTTTTAGTGGTTTTTTATTACTGAGATATTAATATAGATGTAATATACAATAAATTTGTTCAATAGTAATTTTTTTTTTTTTGGTCCGCGGTAGAAAATTAAATATTTTACTGGTCTGTGGCACGTTTTTTATTGAAAAACGCTGATCTAGACTTTTTAAAGGATTTTAGAAATTTATATAAAAAAAAATATTTGATATTAAGTCCAATTTTTATTCACGCATAAATACTTCAAAATATGTTTTATTACAAAAAGATTTTCTTAGATTTATATTTTGGATTTGAAGATGTAAGCTCTTTTAAGTAATTTATTAAAATGATCTTACTTTAACTTTTTAAAGAATTTTGTATGGGTTATCATTGTCCTTTTTTTATTGCTCGTTTACTCGTTCTTTGTTTTTTTTTTGTTGCTTGGTCTTCTTATTCCTAAAATTTCAATATTAGAAAATAGAACTAAATTGTCTAGGGCAGCGTTTCCCAAACTGTGCGCCGCGAAGACCCAGGGCCTTTTTAGGGTTTTGTAGGTATGACCAAAAAACCCTTATACCGTCATTTTGTCGTCTGTCTGTCTGACTGTCTGTCTGTCTGTCTGTCTGTCTGTCTGTCTGTCTGTCTGTCTGTCTGTTCGGTAAAAATTGTAGCCAAACGGCTGAACCTAGAGAGTTGAAATTTGGCATACTTATACAACTCTTTGACCCGCACATAGGAAAAATACTAAAACATCTAAAAAACATATCCCTCTAAAAATATAAACAAATATGTGCTCATCAAAAAAAAAAAATATTTTTTTTAAATTCTGAGTAGGGTATCAAATGAAAGCCCTTAGTACGTGGATTAATGATCAAAATTTTATTTTTGCAAAATAAATTATTTTGATGCGATTTTTGCCAAAATTGTGCAAAAAAAATTTTGTCCCACACCCTGTAGCCCAGATAGTTTAAACTAAAAATCTGAAAAAATTCTAAGTAATGTACATTGGTGTGAACCGGAATAGTACAACAGGAATTTTTGATCAGATTATTTTTTCGGAAAATAACGCATTTTTTGTGTTTTTAACTAAAATATGTTAACTATTTAATACGTTGTGTAACATACCAGATCAGGACCTCTCGTGGCGTGGTTGGATTTGTCGTACGCTTAATAATATAATTTAACTTGCAAACTAGGGTTCGAATCCTGTTGATTATATTTTTTGTTTTTTTTTTTGCATTTTTATTTTGTATAAATTACTTTGTTAAAATTCTAGTTATATTTGGTAAATGTTGCATTTCATTTTTAAAAGCGTAAATTTAATAACCAGTGGAAAGTGTTGAAATTATAATTTAATTCTATGTTTGACGAAATCAAAGGGCGGGACTTATGATGTAAGCAACCAATGGAAGCCATAGGTGCAATTTTCAAAATCTTAATGAACTTTGCTATATAAAAAAATACTGCATATATTTAGAAACTTAAATAATGGTATTAGGCATTCGAATTAAAATTCATAAAAACATATTTTGACATAAAATTTGTTTTGGCATCCCAAATAATCATCGTTCAGTTACTAAATACCTGCAAACCCAGAAATGTGTGAAAATTCACACTTCACATCAATTTTTTTTTTTGTTTTGCTCTTCACTTGAATTTGAGAGTTTGGAAGATGAGGACCTTTTTTTTTGCTCTTCACTTGAGTTTGGGAAGTGAGGACCTTTTTTTTGCTGGAACAATTTTGTTTTTGATTAATTGTTCATAAAAAAAGGAATTTTTAATTAAGCTTTTAAAGTCTATAGGGATTTTGTTGGAATGCCTTTGTTTCAGAAAAGTCTCCGACCCCTGATGTAGACGTTAGCGAACTTTTGTTCCTAAAGTTTTGAATCCCAATTCAGTTTACGAGCAACATTGTTGTCTGTACATATTTGTCTGCGTTGTCATAATTTTTTTATTCTAAAACCTTGACACTAATAAAATTAGCTCATCATTTTCCAACTGTACCACCATGATGTCATCAATAGTGTAATTTTAGTTAAAATTAATTCAATTAATATGAATTGCTTACGACCTCACATGCTTTTTATAGGGGCGTATTCAGAACTGATTTGCATATTTTGATTTTATTAAAACCCTTATCAATAAAAATTATTACGGACCATAAAATCTTTATAAAAATCAATTTCTGTTTGTTTGTCTGTGCTTTATGCAAAGCCAAACGGATGGACCGATTTTCACCAAATTTTGTACAGGGGGTAAAATAATCAGAGGAAGGTTTTAATGAGGATTTCAACTTGTCCATGTCCCCCTAGGGGGCGTTATGGGGGGAAACTATAATTTTTCACTCTCCGTGCAGTTTGAATTGATTACGTAGGCTAAAGCCGCATTCAGAGCTTTTTAAATTAACAAGTTGTAGACTGTTCTTTGTCACGTTGTAAGTTATGTTTTTATGCATTGTTTTAACGTTCTACGTACCGTTCACAGCAATTATAAATTAATGGGTTACGAATAGTCCGATATTTGTGTCTTTAAATCAACTACATGGCTTCGTAAAATGTTTTAAAATGACCTTATGGTCATTTTTGAACAGCCTGTATAATACTCATTAACATACACTGATTTTTTAATTATAATGTATTGTTAATTGTTAGCTATCTATATATATAAAATCGTAACTAAGCTACCTACTCATAATCAACGCCCAGCCCAAACCACTGGACCTACAATCATGAAATTTGGCGAGTATATTCCCTCCATGACGTAAGCACCCACTAAGAACGGATTTTTCGAAACTCATCCTCTAAGTGGGTGAAAAGGGGGTTAAAAGGGGTAAAATAAGGCTTCACGGTTTCCTTAATATCTCTTAGGTCCAATAAGATATCGACTTGGTTTTTGCTCACAATGATTACTCATGTAAATATTAAAAAACTTATTTCAGGATTTTGTTCTAATCGACCCCTAAAGGGGTGAATCTATAATCAGGGTGAATTATAGAACCCTTCGCATCTTCTGTGTTTATTGTGTTATAAAATTCCTTTTTGGCATATAGGTGTCTTTTTAAAATATTTAGAAAGTGTTTTGACCGTTTTTTTAATTTTCACCCCTAAAGGGGTAAATCGGTATTTTTTATTCGATAGAATTTCGTCTAGACAAAGAAACATAAAATTCGGGGAGTATATAACTTTTATGACTTAAGAACCCCCTAAGAAATGATTTTTCGAAATTCGACCTCTCAGGGGTGACAAGGGGTGAAATGTGTTTACACGGATTCCTCAATTTCTTTTAGGTCAATAATATATCGCCTTGGTTTTTGCTTATAAAGATTATCCTTATAAATGTTAAAAAACCTATTTCAAGATTTTGTCCTAATCATCCCCTAAAAGGGTGAATCTACAATCAGAAACAATTATAGAAACCGCCGTATTTTCTGTGTTGGTTGAGTTATAAAATTCCTATTTGGCATATAGATGTCTTTTTAAAATATCTCGAAATGGTTTTGACAGTTTTTCAAAATTTCACCCCTAAAGGGGTAAAAGGATATTTTTTATTTAATAGAACATCCCTTGGACATAGATACATGATATTCGCAAAGTATATTCCCTCCATGAGGTAAGCATACAATATCTCTTAAATGAGTTATCTACTTGGTTTCTGCATTCCTTTCTGGCATATAGGTGACTTTTTAAAACTTTCGATAGTATTCTGACAGTTTTTTAAATTTCATTCCTAAAGGGGTAAATTAGTATTTTTTATTAGAAATAAGAAATTCCAAGAGTACATTTCTCGATATGACGTAAGAACCTACTAAGAAAAGATTTTTCGACCCCTACGGGGTGAAAAGGAGTAAAATGGTTTTTCACGGATTCCTATATATCTCTTAGGACAAATGAGATATCGACTAGGTTTTTGCTTATAAAAGTTACCCGTGCACATGTTTAGAAACAAACTGAAAATTTTACACTAATGAGCCTCCAACGGGGTGAATCTACACTTGAGGAGAGAGTAAGCAATGTGATCTATAGAGGAACCATGACTTATAATAATTGCACGATGATAGCAGACCGTCAATATAACGTAGCGAAGCACGGGTACTCAGCTAGTTATATATATTTCAGTAAAAATGAATTTCTTAAACATGTTTTTGTATGGTATTTTAATTTTTCAGTGTTTTTCTGTATTTTTCAAAAGTATCTAGCTG
This sequence comes from Liopterus haemorrhoidalis, assembly GCA_963971575.1. Lineage (NCBI taxonomy): Eukaryota > Metazoa > Arthropoda > Insecta > Coleoptera > Dytiscidae > Liopterus > Liopterus haemorrhoidalis. The sequence goes on from OZ020619.1 coordinate 45,270,266, forward strand.
TATCTAGATACAAATTTTTTTGGCATATATCTGTATCTAGATATTTTTTAAAATTCTGTATCTGTATCTGTAGCCAGATATATTTTTTCTGAGGTATCTGTATCTGTATCTAGATATTTTTACCGACCGCCAACATATATAACGGAGTTATTGTGATCATACCGATTTTGACGTTTCGAGATTTCGATGGATCTCCACGAATTGAGGTCCCTACATAACGTTTTGACTATTTCTAGCATGATGTCTGTCGGTCTGTCTGTCTGTCCGTCCATCTGTCTGTCCGTCTGTCTGTCCGTCGGTCTGTCTGTCTGTCTGTTCGTCCGTCCGTCCATCCGTCTGTCTGTCTGTCTGTGTACACGTGCAGAGCAAATTCGGCTGAAAGGATTTTTATGAAACTTCATATTTAAGCTTCTGCCATCAATGGCACGAGTTGATCAACTTTTGGTAAAAATCGGTTGACTAGAAATGGGAGTTTACTCGATTTTAAGATTTTTGTGAATATTTCACAACAAAAAAAATATTTCGAAAAAAATTATTGAACAAAAGTTGCTAAAAAAGCAACTAATAACTTTTATTTGAGACGTTTTTTGATAAAACGAAAAATTTCGAATAATTTCTGTAAAATTTTTGTTTTTAATTTTTCATGCTTATATGTAACGTTTCCATGGCCATGATAAATAATATCTCTGTTAGAAAATATTAGGTCAAGTTATTTCTACTCTGCTGCTAGAATGTATTTTATATAAGTACTTTACGATGGCGGTCGGTCCTGTGGTGGCCACAGTTGATTTTTTTAAATGTATATTACAACACTGGAAATAGACCATATATGTTCTCCCAAAGATAAAGTTAAAATTTTGGTTTCGCTCCTGGTTACAGCCCTTCCATTAGAATTTAACACTATACCCCCCCCCCCCCCCTTATACTGGTTTGGAAAGTATCTATTTGATTTTAGGTCACGGAAATAAACGTAAATGATCCAAATTTCCATTAATAATTTTTTTTTTGTAGTAATTTTTAATATAAAAAACTACTTAAAATTTTCCATCAATTTTGAAATCTCTTTCGTGCATTCTCTTTTATTCTCCATTCTCAGTTGCTCATTAATCTTTATCACATTGACCCATTTATTTCTCATTAGTCTATGTATTCATCAATCATTCCCGGAGGGTAGAATATGGACAGAAAACGTGACAGCGAATAAAGCGGGATATATGTGGGAATAGATTGCTTTCGATTGCATTAAAATCATGATTCAAAGGTTTTTACACGAAAAATTGGGGGAAAATTCATAAAATTATTAGTCAATAAAATGTGGAAATATATTTTTTTATAAATGAAAACAACTATAGGATGTTCCAAACGTTTTAAGTGGAACTATATAGAATTTTGATTTACGTAAGTTGGCACGGGCTAATTATTTTATGTTTGAAGTTAGCTTTTGCTAAACAAAATGATCAAAAGCTTCAATCAGACGTTAATGTTTACTAGAATTTAAAATCGAGTTCCACTTAAACCAAAAAAACAGGCTATATACTCTATTTCAACCGTTTAAGCGGAATTATGCTCTATGTCACCTTAGAAAAATGTGTAAGAAGATATGAGCTGTTTGTCCTTGCTTCGGATTGGTTTAGCACGTCATCTCTATTACACTGTTAAAATATTGTTTTTAGTCCAAGTTGACAGATGTTCAGTGTCGTACATTGGAAATATATATTATTTATATTATTTTATTTTTTTCGAATATTTTGTTATTATTTACATATTTAGACTTTTATTTATATACTTGGCGTAGATTTTATCGAGAAAATTCTCCATGTAATTTGTTTTTACGCAGTTATATATTTTTTAGGTTATCTGATATATAAATATTTTTTGACACTTGACAATTAACAGATCAAGATAGAGGAGTAATGTGAGGCCAAAAGACAGACCAGGTGATAGTGCCCAAAGAAGAAGTTATTGATATAATTTTTAGACCTTCCTATATACATATATTTTTAATTCTTATTTACAATAAATATTTAAATAAGAAACTTTAGCTCTGAAGATATATTGTTTGTTTTATTGCTTTATTGAAACTCTTTTAGGCAAATCTCTCTTTTTATATATAGTACACAATAGGGGATACGCATAAAATTTATATTTCCTTAAAACTACATTTTTTTGATATTTTAATGTTAGTTATGTCACCTAACACAACAAAAATCACATTTTAATTAACATTATAGCCAAATTTTTTAATTAAAATATTGTAAATTTGAAATAAGCCGACCACGGCGCGAAGGTTGCCGAGTAGATACGACTGAGACTGTAAGGGTTTGACGTCACAGATACAGACAAAACATAATGTTTACGTGTTTATATTGTATTGTTTGAGAGTTTTGTATTTGTTTTTAAACAATTTTTCACGCATTTATTATTAAAATAATTTATAAAATATATGTACTCACATTAAAATGGTCTTCACAAACATAAAGTTTACTTTTTTCTGAAATATCGGTTTTATTTCGCCTCATAGCTTTTCTGTTGTTTTTCGTCATCAGGTAATGATATAAATTATTTTTTTGGATTTCTAATTGAACTATTTGTGCACATTGGTACTAAACAATATTTTCGACTATGTTTCGAAGTACTGGGGCCTGGATCTTCCATATTTTATATATTTTAATATAAAATTTAATTCGGTAAACATGTATAAATTGTTTTTATAGAATTAAACTTTATTTTAATTAAAATCACTCTAACTTTACATAACCTATAAAAGTTATACAAACAAATAAGTTCACACAACAGACTATGTTCGCTGGGTAGACTAGTAGTGTCATGTGTCAGCTAGAAGGGTATGACGTCACACGTCGTTTTCGCGCGCTACATACATTTATGATTTTTTAAAGCCTTCAATTAAAAAAAAAAAATCAAAAACTGTTTTTTATGTTTATATGCAACAAGAGGAATATAATAAAAAAAAATTTTAAAATCATGCCTATCCCCTGTTTCGCGGGACGTCCCACTTTTTGAACAAAAATAGATTGTCCCGCCCGGGACAGCTAAAATCCCGAATTAATCAAAATTTTATTTGGCTCCTCACTTTCTATTTTGGGCGTGAGGACCTTTTTTTTGCTCACCACTTCTATTTTGGGAGTGAGTACTTTTTTTTTGTTTTGCTCATCAGTTCTATTTTGGGAGTGAAGACCTTTTTTTTTTGCTCATCACTTCTATTTTGGAAGTGAGGACCTTTTTTGAAAACATTTTGAAAATTTTTGAACTGTACATTTTATTAGGTTGTCCCTAGCTAGTAATATATAACTCATATAAAATTGGCCAAATAGGGTATATCTGCGGTGTTGTCTTTCATTTGCCCCCTCCTTACCTTGTCCCCTTCTGATTGAATCGTGTTTAGTCCGAGCCTGCATGATTATAAGCTAACCTTGTCGGGTCACTGACACACATACTTTCCAAACAGATTCCATTGAAATTCACAAGTGTAGAGATTTAAATGCAAAATTTGTCTTGTTCTTTTTCTGTTAGCTGACCGCTACAATTGACTAGCAAGGTCGTTGACCAACTAACAGACGAGTTAGATACCAAACTGCTTGCTAGCGGTCACTTTATGTGTAAATAAACAAATTCCAATCATCTGCCAACATGTAAAAATCCCCCGGAATACCTACAGTTTATAGTTTGTTCGAAAATTTGTCAATATGTGGTTACAACAACTCAATAAGAGATGCAGAATTATAATCTGCATACACACACCTAAGCAACGAATGTAAACAAGTATGCTGGCTAGATTTGGAAGTGGCAACAAGCGTAAACGAACATGAACGCGCAACATCGAATATGAACGCTATCAATCGTTAATCAGTAGGGATTTGTATCTACTAGGGTTGCCGTTTATATTTCGGGATTTGAGATCAAAAACAATTATTTAACAACAAAAATGGCTTTATTGTTTTTCAAAATATTCTCCATGAAGATCAATATACAGTAGAACCTCAATTAACCGAATTTTCGATTATCCGGATTCTTTTAAAGGAGGAAATTATTTTACGAATTCGACGTGTTACGCCGCTGTGCACCGGTTTTGACGTTATGACGTGTTTGGACTTGCGATTTAAATATTTTCTTTTAATATTACCGATATGTCATCGAAAAGAAAACGTGTTGTACTATCTTTAAAAGACAATTTAGATATCATCAGTGCATTGAAATCAGGTGACTCAGGACGTTATTGGTCTGATAAATATGGCGTCGGCACTTCCACAATGTCGGATATAATAAAAAACAAAGTGAAAAAATTACACAGTTTACTGAACGTACATATATCAAATATATAAATAAAAAAAAAGATTCATGCTTAATGTACGTAATTTTTCTTTCCTATTTCTCCTCTCTTTTTTTTCTATTATCCGGATTTTTCGTTATACGGACTACCTTCATCTCCGACCTAGTCCGGATAATTGAGGTTCTACTGTACTTTTGCATGCGTTTGAACCAATTTCCGAAGCACCTCAGCAATGCTCAGCAATGCAAATGCACACAAGCAATTTTTTCCACTCCGATTGAGGCTTTTTCCACTGCGATTTTCAAATTATGTGAGATCTAATGCGAACAAATCTTTTCGACGACCAAATGTTCATGCAATAGTGAATGTATGCTGGTCCAACTAATCCCCAAGGATACTTCAATTACACGATAAGTCGCATGACGATCTTGCAGTATCAGTTCACGCACAGCATCAATATTTTCCGGGAAAACAACCGATTTTGGACGACCTTCACGACATTCGTCCTTAAGCGAACTACGGCCACGATTGAAGTCGGCAAACCATTGATAAACAATAGTCCTTGATGGTGCTTCATCGCCAAAAGTCGAATTAAGTTCATTGATGCATTGTTGTTTGGTTAATCAACGTCGAAGGTTTTAAAAAATAATCGCTTTAGCCGAGATGAATTTTTTCAAGTTACTGTTAACAACACAAATACCGCTCGTACTTCAAAACGTTCTGAGTACTTATACCGTAAAAAAGTCAAACTTTACGATAGAAGCATCAGTTGCTAGATGGCAGCACTAATTTAGCGCAATCACGAAATATAAGAGGCTGTTACTGCGCTCCATTTTCGGCTTTAGGGCGTCAGCTCTTATGCGTTTTCTGTAAGCCTTATACCTTTTGGTCTAAGGCACAGTTTTGGATTCCTCAGGATTCAATCTATTCGATTTTGATCATTGGATCAATTTCTGTTTGGCTTTTAGACTAGTATATACCGGCGTACTATAGTTATTAACATTTTCCGACAATATCGTGTTAAAGAATACTACATTTTAATCAAATATATTTGAGTTCGTAAACAGTATTATTGCGTGAAATAGAGCTGTAGAATCCGTAAAACGTTCTCAAGTCTAGAAACACGCAGTTCGCAGTAAAATAAACATAACTGGATAAATAAAACCGATCATAAACGATGGCTAAGAGGATTGTGATGTGTATTTTACAGCCCCTCGAAATACTAGATAAAATGTATTTCTATTTTATGGGGGCAGGAGGGGGTTTTAAAGAAGATTTTAGGGGATAAACTAAGAAAGGATTTCTTATTTTAATGATATTTTTGCAATAACACAAAAAAAAATGGTTTAAAATATATATTATATTATTAGAGATATATGATACACGGTAGAAAAAATCTAACTACAACTTTCTTGTGCCTATTGATGTAAATGATTTAAAACCAACACTTGTAATTGTGTTATGTAGTGACATTCATCGTTTTGCCTTCTAATAACCATCATTCACTGACTAAATATCTATAAAACCCTGAAATGTGTGAAAATTCACACTTCATGTAAATTTTTTTGGGATACATATGCTCGGGATAAATATATCCCACCTGGTCCTAATACAAATTGTGCTGAATTACATGCAGTGCTAAGGCAAATTTACAACCTATATTGTTCTTAACATTATTATTTTATCTAAAAAAATATTGACAATTTTTGTAATGTCCAAGTTTCCCAAATTTGATTATCTGTGAGATCCTAGTAGCTCTGTTGAGGTCGTGTGAAGACTGTATTTCCTTCGTACACACACCTCGTTTTTTCACATACCAATTAAACCAAACAATAAGCAACGGTATTCTACTTCCGAATGTGAATTTTTTATCAAAATCATGAGATCTTAAAAATCAGTGTTTTTATTTAAAATATTTTTACTTTTAAACCCGGAAGTTGTAAAATTTTAAAAACCTAAATAGATTAAATATATTATCATTAAAATCTAAAACAGAATTTAGTTTAAATCAAATAAAATCAATAAACAATTTACAAAAATTTTGTTGAGATTTTGTTTGAGGTCTAATAATTTTTCTTTGAGTTATGGTATGAAGGTCCCAATTTTTTCTAGATAAAAGAAGGTGTAAGAATTCCAAAAATTCGATCCGGAAGTCGCTATCTCTTACCGTCTTTAAGATACGATTTTTTTAAAAAATTGTTATTATTGTAAAACACTTTTCAGGCACTTTACTTTTAAAATACTTCACACTCGAAAGGGGTACGTAGGTCCTAAATTATTTATAGACTAAACAAGATGTGAGAATTCCAAAAATTCAACTCAGAAGTCTCTATCTCTGATCGATTTTGAGATATCATTATTTTAAATTTGGAAATATTAGTATTCACTCATCTGGTACTTCTCTTTTAAAATGTTTTAAAATCTAAATATGAACGTAGGTCCCAAATTATTTCTAGACTAAACCAGATATGAGGATTCCAAAAATTCAAACCGGAAGTGGCTATCTCTGGCTGTTTTTTCGTTATGATTATTTAAAATTTGATATTATTTAGTATTCGATCTTCTTATACTTCTCTTTTAAAATGTTTTAATATCTTACTAGGAACATAGGTCCCAAATTATTTCTAGACTAAACCGGATATGAGGATTCCAAAAATTCAAACCGGACGTCGCTATCTTTGACCGTTTTTAAGTTATGATTATTTAAAAGTTGGTATTATTATTCGTTCATCTGATACTTTTCTTTTAAAATATCTTAATATCTAAATAGGAACATAGGTCCAAAATTATTTCTAGACTAAACCAGTTATGAGGATTCCAAAAATTCAAACTATACGTCGCTATCTCTGACCGTTTTTGATTTATGTTAAATTCGCTAGTTTTGCGAAACACTTTTTAGGCACTTATCTTTTAAAATATCAGACTCGAAAGGAGTGCGCAGGTCCCAAATTATTTTAAACAGACTGTGAAACTAAATAGATTAAATATATTATCCTTAAAAACAGAACTAAATTTTAAATCAAGTAAAAACAATAAACAATTTACAAAAATTTTGTTGAATATTTTTTGAGGTCTCATAATTTTTTTTTTGAGTTTTGGTATGAAGGTCCTATTTTTTTCTAGATAAAAGAAGGTGTAAGAATTCCAAAAATTCGATCCGGAAGTCGCTATCTCTCACCGTCTTTGAGTTACGATTTTTTAAAATTGGTATTACTGCTAAGCGTTTTACTTTTAAAATACTTCATACTCAAAAATGGTACGTAGGTCCTAAATTATTTCTAGACTAAACAAGAAGTGAGAATTCAAAAAATTCAAACCGGAAGTAGCTATCTCTTACCGTTTTCGAGATAAGATTTTTTGAAGTTGCGTATGTTTACTAAAATTTAAAAAAAAACTTATTTTAGGGCTTCTAATGCGTTTTAAGATCAATTTGGGGTTAAAAAATCCGCAGTTTTCTTTTATAGTCTTTAAAATTGTTCATTATATTTTTTATTGAGATAGATTTTTTTTTAGTTAATTATTTTTTGTGTTAATCTAATTTTTATCTTCATAATTTAAAATAAGGAAGAACTACGCTTGAATGAAATCGCTATATGCATCCATATACTACATTACTCCAGACAAACGTTATCGATTTGTAGGACGCATGGCGTCACAGGCGTCGGCGTCGAAGTGCACTTGTTTAAGAGGGGTTTGGTCGAAGGCAACACGCCCTATGCAAGAATCAGTTTCTTAGTATACTTGTTGACGCAACTTATGGTGCTCTAACTAACATGGATATTGGTTATGGATAGTATGGAAAGGTGGTTGGAAAGTATGGAGTACATCCATATGGACCAAGAAGTGTTGACAGGTATGTTTTGAAAACTATTACATTGTCTGAAATGTGTGGAATAGAAAAGCATGGTTATTTGGAAAAGGCGTTTGGAACTGTGGTTTCCATATGGAGAAAACTACACCTTGGAAATAAAGTACCGTTTTTAAAATTTTTAAACCAATAAATCTTTACAAATATTTTAGGTTAGATCAATCTTTTTACTAATTTCTGTTAAATTTCATTTTTGTCATAATTATGCGTATTTATAGATTTTGTTTATAAATTTATATATATATTTATAGATGGTTTAAAGTATTAAATATATCGGAAGCATATGCTGTGATATTAAAAATATTATTTTAAAAGATAGTGAACTTAAATCAAAATGCAGTCGAGATAATAAAGATTTCTCATAAATTTGATTATTATCTGAACATAGTTAAGTTAGATTAAGTTAGGATAGGCTTTAACTTAAGCTGCAATAAGTTGGGCTACTAGTATAAATCACAAAACTTTACAAGCCGATTGATCGACAGAGAACCGATAAACAAATATTTATTTTACACAGTTCTATGTAAAATTCAATGACGATTTTGAGCTTCTTATGCTTAACGTACGTCCTTACTTTTTGTCATTGTTTGTTATATTTGAATACATTCAGATAAACGTGTGTGTATTATTGTATATGGAGCTCTTGCAGCTGTGAGTAGAGCGAGTAAAACAAGACAATAGTTTTTTCTCACCACCCGAATTTCTTCTAGATTGATTCATACCCTTTTTCTGACTTACCGTGAGATAGAGGCATCCTTTAGCATATCGCAGACTGCAATACATTCGATTTTCTATGAACATTTAGCTGTGAAAAAGATCTGTTCCAGATGCATTCCGCATAATTTGGCCAAATCTCAAAAAAAGGCTCGTGTTGATTAGTGTAAGGCAGAGTTTTCCAAACTGTGGTCCGCGGAACATCGAATTAATGTCTCATTAGTCATATTCACCTGATTTATCCCCTAACGACTTTTATTTGTTCCCCAATGTCAAACAAAAAATGCTGTTGAAGACTTCGAAAACCATATTTTTGAGATACCAACTTCAGAGTGGAAAAAATGTTTTGAGAATTGGTTTGAACGCAAGCAAAAATATATAAATCTTAAAAGCGAATATTTTGATAAGCAAAAAAACAGTTTGTTCCAAAAACAATTTTTTCTTAGTTTTTGTAAAAACTTAAAAGGTAGCCTCGTAGCTAATGTGTTTATACAGTGAATTTCTTTTATCCTGCAACATTTTTATAAAAATTTAATTGCCTTTGCTGTTGTGGCAATTAGCCAGGACAATTTTTATTTGAGAAAATTTCAGGGCCTGAACGGTATTCGATCCCGAGACCTTAGCAACGCAGAGCACATGTGTTACCACTACGCTACGCCGGTCGGCTCCTGCAACATTGAAATTATTACTATGCATGGTTTCCCTGGTAACGACAAATTATTTTGACAGCAATGTTAAATCGCCTATGTTGCAAGTTAAAAGAAACGCAATTTTACATTGCTGTCAAATTTCAATTACCATAGTAACAGGAGTATATTGCAGGATAAAAGAAATTCACTGTATGTCTGTCTCATTAAAACAATTCATGAACAACAAAGTTTTGAAAACTACAATCGACAAGGTATTAAATTTAGAGCTCTGAACGTTCACTGGCGTTACCAGATGACAAACTTGTTAGTGATAATCAACAGTGAACAACTCATAGCCTACAATCGAGTAATTTAAGAGTTCGGAACGCAACTTTAGTATTGAAAGTTGTTATTTGGCCGAGAATGTGTATTCTCGTTGTAAACTGATTCTGTTGTCGAGCACATACCAAATTAACGAGTTTGGTCTACATGAAGTTGTCGCGTCGTGGAATTAGCAGTAATATAATGAGAGGCACCGACTGGCGCCCACACCGGAAGTATGCAGTCAAGAAAAAATCTCAAACGATCAACCATGCAGCAAATATTTAATATAACTCGCATGACTCATCAAATAATTATCATTAACTTATAGGTTTTAAAAAATACTTACGCCACTGGTTTATTACACATTGGCGTACTAGAATGTTTCGGGTATAATAAAAATTGCACCATGAGTTCAAAAAGAAATGACGAGGGTTGACTATGGAAAATAAAAGTAATGTCAACAGCAAGCTTTAGAATTAATTAACTGTCATCACTGTTGTCGTTGTCATAAGTTTATATTGAAAATTCAATTTAAGCTACAATTACAATTGTTTTTACAATAGAACACAAAAAATTATCATATTTTCGAAATAGAGTTCGAAAGAACGGCGAATGGATTTACAGTGCGGTGTCATGTTTAGAGGAATTCGGCTACAGTTTCCAGATATTGCTTTCCTTGAAGGAGATTTTTACAGCGCACTTAGTAGATGTGTTGATTTATTCCAAGATACAGGGAGCATTACTCATAGAGATAGAACTGGAAGGCCAAGAGTTTGTACTCAAAATACTGATGATGTTCGTCAACGTATGAACGAGCAACCCACTACATCACTAAATACACTGTCGCAAGAGACTGGTTTATCATTAGGAACTTGCTATACTATTGTCAAAAAGATTTAAAGCTGTTCCCATACAAAATTCTTGCTTTACTTGAGTTACTGCCAGATCACAATAGGCGAATTGTGTATTGCCACTGGTTCCAACAAAATTTAATTAATCATAATTTGTTAAATTTAACGTTTTTTTCTGACGAGGCCTGGTTCACTCTTTCGGGGTACATAAATTCACAAAATATGAGGTTATGAAGTGCTCAAAATCCTTTCTCGCGAAACTCCCCTTCACTCCCCTTCACTCCAGAGTTAGTGTTGGATTGCTGTGTCTCGAAGACGTATTATCGGACCCATATTTTTCCACGAAACTGTTACTGGTCAGAGATACCGGAATATTGTACGTGAATTTATTATTTGAACATTATATGCCAATATAATTCCTCAAATTCTTGTAAATGCTTTTAATAGTATGAAAAGACGAGTAAATTTGTGTCTGCAGGAAAAGAGGTCATTTTGAACAGATTGTTGAGATTTTTTATGTTTATTTTTCAGTACCTGTGAAATCAAAAAATTATAATTTACAATTTTAATTATTACAAAGGCTGTGCCTAAACCTTAGTCAGTTGTTATACAAAGCTTGCTGTAGACTCATTTTTGAACTCATGGTATAACATCCTTCATAATATTATATTTGAAGTTCCTTTTTAGAGTTTGTATTATTTTTTTACTTAATAGGTAAACAGTTTTAAAACAAATATATCTAACACAGTTTCTGTAAAAAATTTCACTAATTTCGAAAAATAAATACTGAATATTACGGTAAATTAAATAAATACTTTGACATAGTTTTGAAAAATGCTTCTGTACTTGGCGAGAAATTAGATGATCGGTGATTGTTAAAAAAATAAGCTATGGCCAGTATAGAACCAAGCGTCATCCCAAAGTATTTAAACAAAATACTTTCTAACAAATTACTATTGAAAAATATAATAACGTGTTATATTGAGTTATTAATTAATTTTTTACGTATTAATGATCACTCCATCTTTAGAGATGGCTTTGAGAAATACTGGCGGGAGGAACCAATAGAAACCAAAGGTTCATAAAATAAAATTCTTCAAATAATCGAAAGTTTTTAAATGTTATTTCATGTTTATAGTACATTAATATATTGGGTTTTTGTTTTTGCACTTTCTTGGCAGGCAAATGCCTTTTACTAATGCCTTTCCCCTGTATTTTCACATGTCATCAATATTGAAAATATTTCTTTCTCTCGAAAGAACATAGTTATTAGATGCTTCCATTGCTTCTGATGAACTTATTTAACTGTTTGTTCATTATTGTTGTCGTAGTCTTCACTTACTATCACGACATAGAACTCTATAGAACCTAAAGTTGCGTCGAGATTAGCGAGTTGATCTTGTAATGTACCTCGTAATGTAATACGCCGTTTAACATTTTTGTCTAGTTTGGACGGACTACTCGCACAAGCCGAACGGTTTGCAAAGCGCTCGATTTCAACCACTCTGTGTCGGTTTAGGCGAATTTAGTTGAACGGGTTCGAGATAATTTTGACGCTCGCAAGCATGGACATTTGACACGAAGTTTACATAACTTAGAGTAGATAGTAAATGTTAGTTAATAAATTTCTTTAATTATTTTTTATTTCGCCAGCAGTTTAGCTTATTGTATAAAAAGTGTATTGATGTTCATGGAGAATATTTTGAAGAACAATAAAGCCACTTTTGTTGATAAATAATTGTTTTTGATCTTAAATCCCGAAATATAAAAGGCAACCCGCGCATGTATTATACATGTGAAGTTTTATCACGAATTTAATAAAATTACAATGTTAAGTTTATACTAATCTAACATATCTTAACCCAGTACTGCTGGAGTAATTTTTTCTACGAAATTTTGCATAAAATTAATTACACTGTTAATTTAGAATACTGAACTATAATTTTTTGGATATATTCGTAGTAGGGATGGGAAAAAAACATCGATGTATCGAAAACATCGATGTTTGTTTTAAAAACATCGATGTTTTTACCATCGATGGTCAGTTGGCGATAGTATCGATAAAACATCGATGTCTACTACCGATGTCGATGTTTAAACTTTGAAATTCAGAAACTACCGCTAGAGGCGCTGGAATCTTAAAAATTTAATTTTTATTAAAATTAGTACACAAAATATAAGCGCCATCTATTATGTTATAACAATACTAATAGTGTTAGTTCTTATTCTTCTTAGCAGTTAGCAGAATACGAAAAAATAAGAAGAAACTTTTAATTTTTGCAACTAATGCGAACGACCAACGACGCCAACACACTTTTTCTTTTTGAGTCTTGTTGACACTTTCCCAGTTGTTATTCCTCCAATCCCTGGATTTTTGTAAGTTGTCATTAGCTATTTTTTTATATATTGAAGTTGGCTTTTCCTGAACAAAATTATCGAAAGCTTCAATTAATCGGTAAAAGTAACTAGAATTGAAAATATAGTTCCGCCTAAACCAAAGGAACAGACTTTATTTCAACTTAAAAAAGTATAAAAATAATTGTGTATGACAGTCTTATTTTTATGTTAAATAATATAAAATTAACATTAAGATAACTATATTAGTATTGTAATAAAATCCAATATTTCATTTTAGAAATGTAAAAATAAGAAGGTCTGTTCCTTTGGTTTAGGCGGAACTAGATTTTCAATTCTAGTTACCTTGCTTTAGTTTAATTCACTGTATTGATATCTGACCGAAGTCAACTGCTTATTTCTAGTTACCTTTAACGATTGATTGAAGCTTTTGATCATTTTGTTCAGGAAAAGTCAACTTCAATATATAAAAAATATCTAATGACAAATTACAAAAATGAAAATTGCGGTTAGTTCCGCCTAATCGTTTGGAATAGACTGTAGGTACAAATTAGGATTATTATATTGGGTATAATAATATTAATGTGAAATTAATTACTATTAAAAACGAATATTCTATTTCAAAATCTAATAAATGCTTTTTGTGTATTACGTGTTACTTTTTTCGTATTTTATCTTTACATTATTAAATAAAACCTATATAATATAAATAACAGCTTTTTTTAATATTAATAAAACATCGATGTTTCCGATACATCGATGTTTTTCCTTCGATGTTTTTTCAACATCGATAGTAAGGCGCCGATGTTAACATCGATGTTAAACATCGATGTTTTGCCTTCGATTTACAACCCTAATTCGTAGCATGATCCACTCTTGGACTGTTCACAGGAAGTTTGCAATACGTCCGTGACACATAGATTTCAAGCCAGCATTACCTTACGCGGTACATTATCAGATTGGTTCGATAATCTGGACTCAACTTAATGTGTTAAATTTTGACTGTTTTTTATACCGAATGCTTCGTATAACGAAGTATTCATATAACCGAGAACGTACTGTTATCTATTTTGTTTGAAGACTCGGATGCTATAATATAGTTTTGTTATTGCATATTTTCTAATGGTGTTAGTGACAGTTTGATATTCACTGTTATAGAAGTAAGCGACCTCGACTAACCTAGATAGCAGGTATCTGACATTGCATAGCATTCCTTCACGGATAACCTCAAGAGATGGTTCTAGTAAATGCCCGACTTTACAATTTGCAAATTATAAAAAAACATTCCGTCTTCTTCCTAATAAAGATTACAATTTATTTGATGAATAAAAATAATCAAGGATTAACTCAGGGTAATATCAGGATTTTAAAGGATCCTAAGCAATTTCCTCTTCTTTTTTAAAGAATGACCGAAGAGATATGGCACCTAGTTTCAACATTTATTATTAAAAGTTTAACAGAAAATGAATTAAAATTATGTTTTATTAAAATTTATACTATTTCTCTTGTACCTATTCTCAGGGCCGGCTCAGTGGTCGGGACTTCGGGGATTTTTCCCGAGGCCCCGCGCTTAGAGGGGCCCCGCGCTTTCATATTTCTAACAATTATTAGTAGCTAGAGCAAGTTTTTGACACCATATGCAACGTTTTTTACAAGTTTTCCCGAGGCCCCGCAAAACCCACAGCCGGCACTGCCTATTCTAATTATAATTTTTAGGGTTTTGTAGGTATGACCACCAAAAAAACCTTATAACGTCACTCATGTGTCTATCTATCTGTCTGTACGATAGATTTTTTTTTTTTAATTTTGAGTTGCATACCAAATGAAACGTTCTGGAAAAACAAACAAATTTTTATTTTTGGATAATCAATTTTTTTAATTGAATGTTCGAGAAAAATGTTTCAAAAAACTTTTGTCCCCCACCCTATTTCCCAAGGAGATTGATCTAAAAATCTGAAAAATATCTCTGTAAGGGAACCGAAATAATTTCGTAATTCTTGACCTGTTTTTCGAAAAATGTCGATTTTTTAGTGTCGTAAAATGTAAAATTAATTGTGTGATTCAAAAAACAAAAAAACTTTTAAGACGTAGATTAAGGAACGATAGATAGTTTTTTGAAATTCGTTTCTTTTAACACGAATTTAGCCAAAAATGTGTAAAAGTTGTTGTCCCGCACCCTTGTACACAAAGGGGTTAAAATAAAAATCTGAAAAAATTATAGGTAATGTATATTGATCTGAGCCGGAAACTAGATTTTGCAATCTAGTAATTTTTAACGTTTGAATGAATCTTTTGATCATTTTGTTTAACAAAAGCCATCTTCAATCGTTATAAAGTGAACTTAAGAAAATTAAAATTCCATTTAGTTCCGCTTAAACATTTGAAATAGCCTATATCTATAATGTCGGCTCGCCTTGTTTAGTGTTTAGTATAGTAAGTTTTATAAAACTTACTATTACAAAAATTTACTTGTGCCGTCTGTTGATGAAAAGTTGAACTACTGAACTTTTAAAAACTATATTTTTTGCGTTGTTTACTAGTGTTTTTGTGCTAAGCTTGCTTTTCTCTATACTTTTTTTTGAGTAATTTTACAAATATAATCGTTTTCTTTAGTTTTCGTTATTGCTACTGATTTATTTTTAGTAAATTGCAGATTACCTTATTAATATATTCATTTTATAATTTTAGATTTCAGATATTTAATTTTTGTATTACTTTTTTTACAACCTTTAGCTGCAAGCGTTAAACCTTTTGTACCTGCTATTGGACCGCTAAACAAGGGCACGGACGTGAGTTCAATTCCTGATTATGTCAAATAATTTGTGTAAAAATATTTATACAAATTACAGGTTCTGCTTAGCCGTTCGCAACCGGCTTTAAACTGTAGGTGCCTTTCTGTGTACGCTAAAAAAATGGACGTAATAGTGACCATGTTACTCCTGAAAATATACAGATTGAAAACATGGTCAAGAAACCTGGAAACAGGAGGCCTATGCTCCCCTTTCATATTATATTATGCTCAACTTTCATATTATAAAATTTGGTTTCATGAGTAATATTATGTAAATTATATTATTTCTGTACAATCTAACCTTAAAGAGTTGGTTTTTAACAGTTCAGTTTTTCATCAACGGATGGCACTACAAGTTTTGTATTAGTATAATCACCTGTTTCTTCGCTCACTGTGATTTTCTTATAAAAAATTTCGTAGTAGTTTTCCGTAAAAGCAACGTTGAAACTTAAATCTCTCTGACAGTGGCGCACCCAGGGGGGGGGCCTTAAGAAGGAGGGAAATACCAAATTTTTTAATTATTTATCACTATTTCTTAGGTAAATATATGAATTTAAAGAGATGAGGACCTTTTTTTGTGGACACCACTTGTAGTTTACAAGTGAGGACCTTTATTTTTTAAGGTCATCACTTGTATTTCAAAAGCGAGGAACTTTTGTTTTTATTTTCCGGGCCCCCTCTATAAAAAAATCCTGGGTGCGCCACTGCTCTCTGATAACAAATTTGCCAGGTCTACACTGCTCAAGTATCAAATAAGAACTATAAAAATTGAACTAAAATAAAATGACAACCGATATAAGTTTTAAAGTTAATTTTTCGCTACTCAATATCGTATTAGATCCTGTAACTCTAACTCGTTGGCTAACTAATACAGTTTGCTATTAAGGTTTCGCTGTAATATAATATGGGTATATCCGTTACTTTCTATTATTACCCTGGGTTACCATTACAGAGATATAAGAGTAATTAAATAATAAAAATAGTTAATTAAACCATCTATAGAAGCGCATCTTATTATAAAAGTTATAGAGCCGTAACTTCAGTACAGCCGTAGAAGATTATGGACTTGGACTCGCTAATAATGAATGTACGATTTGGTACATCGACTATTTTAACATATTTTACTGTTAGCGAATTAATTAAGGCTAGGATTCATGGCCCCTCTTATACATACAACCTTTATGCATCGTATTCATTTTAATTTTACCACTATTACTATCACACGGCTGTGAAACTAGGACCCAAAACGAAAAGGGAAATAAGCAATATCCAGTCAGCAGATATGACGTTCCTACGGTCAGTTAAATAGGGGAAACTTTTGAAGATCGTAGCGCCATATGCGGCAAAGCTGGAACACTCGAAAGTGACATCAAACTGTTACTCGTGTATTTGTTTACATGGTGAAAATGAGTTGTATTTTTCCTGTTTTCCGAGCTTTTTAGGGTTTTGTAGGTATGACCAAAAAACCCTTATACCGTCATTTTGTCGTCTGTCTGTCTGTCTGTCTGTCTGTTTGTCTGTCTGTCTGTCTGTCTGTTCGGTAAAAATTGTAGCCAAACGGCTAAACCTAGAGAGTTGAAATTTGGCATGCTTATACAACTCTTTAACCCGCACATAGCAAAAATACTAAAACATCTAAAAAACATACCCCCCTAAAAATATAAACAAATATGTGCTCATCGAAAACAAAAATATTTTTTTTAAATTCTGAATAGTGTGTCAAATGAAAGCCCTTAGTACGTGGATCAAACGATCAAATTTTTATTTTTGCAAAATAAATTATTTTGATGCGATTTTTGCCAAAAATGTGCAAAAAAATTTTTGTCCCACACCCTGTAGCCCAGATGGTTTAAACAAAAATCTAAAAAAATTCTAAGTAATGTATATTGGTGTGAACCGAAATAGTACAACAGGAATTTTTGATCAGATTATGTTTTTGGAAAATAACGCATTTTTTGTGGTTTTTGGTTCACAAAGTACAAAAGTTATACCAATGTAAGACACTCACATGCATGGCGTGCGATGGCGATATGCGTTAGGGCACTCTTAAACTGGCTGGAAAACGAAGGGTTTCGAGTTCGAGTACGGAGTGAATTTTATTTTTTCTATTTTTTTTTTGCATTTTTATTATGTTGAAATTATTTTGTCAAAATTCTAGTTATATTTTGACAAATGTTGTATTTAATTTTTAAGAGCGTAAATTTAATAACCAGTCTTATTATATGATTAACAGACGATAAATTATTTTAAAAATATCGTTCATTTTGCCGTGATTACTACAAAGTAAAATTTTCCTACACACTCAGCATACCGCCTTCACTTATTATATACCTGCGAAACCCTGAAATGTGTAAATATTCACACTTCACATCAATTTTTCTAATTTATAGGTAATCTACGATTTACAAGATATGTAATAATATACTATTCTGAAGAAATATCAAGGAAATTTTTAGTTTTTCATTGTATTTTTAATTCTTTTTGACTGTATGTCAATATAATAACAACAAAAATATGGTAAATATATTAGTAAAAATTAATATCTCTGCCTGAAAGAGTAGAAGGGCCTTTTAATATATCAACTGATGATTTAGGCATATTTTGGGTGGGATAAATGCTTTTTTTCAGTCTTTTCTTGGACGTAAATCACTTTCCATAAAATGCAATGAGCAAACATGCATGTATGGGCTTGGATTTTTGCCCATTTTTAGTTTTTGGGTCCATAAAAACTTACGATCCACTTTCTCTGCCTCCAAACGTTGTTTCAATTGATATTTTTTTCGGATTAGGTAAATTATGGAATGTTTAAGAAGGATTCTAAAGAAATATTTGAAGCGTGTAGGTGTATAAAAGCTTGAGATTAACTGGTATATATGGTACTAGATATTAGTTAGGCTAATTTAATTGATTAATAAATCATTCTATAATTATATATATATTTTAAAATTTTATGAATTCTAACCGTGTTTTATTTTATGGTTATAAAGTTTTACGCCATTTTACTAAATCTTTTTAAACTCATATTCTTTGTAATATCGTCTAAAAAAATCTCCAATATCTGCTTTATATTCATCTCCTTGTTCCATGGCCATTCATCAGTTATCCCCTTTATCTCTCCTTCTTTGCATGCTGGATGAATTTGTCTATCGATCCCGGAATTTAGGAGAGAATGATAAGAAAACGGGAGTAAGGGATGGAAGGAGTGACCTCTGGTCTCCCTCACTTAAAAGCATTTATGTGAAGTGTGAATTTACACATTTCAGAATTTTGTTAGAACTTTTGAAAGAATAATTGTTTCCATTTAGAGACTTAAAAGCGTACTTGAAATGCGATCGCATTAGCACTTAACTATAGCTACCAAGTTCTCTAGTCAGTCAGATAAATATTTTAATCCCGCTGTTACAAAAAAATTTGGAAGTAATTGAGATCTAAAATTCCTCTTGTACTATTCCGGTTTATAACAAGTTGGACAACAATTTTTTAGCACTTTTTGCTAAAATCTTGTAAAAATTAATTTAAAAAACTACTTGTCGTTCCTTAATATACATCTTAAGAGCTTTCTTTTGATACCACACAATAAATTTAAAAAATAATTATTTTTTCAATGACAAAAAAAATTAATATTTTTCAAAAAACTAATACTTTTTTTGGTTTAAGCAGAAGTTAATGGGAGGTTCGTTCTTTTGGTTGTCACTAGAAGTGAACTTGCTTAGGTTAGGTTCAAGTTTCATGTTGACATGTTAAATTTAAAATTCCAGCAGTGAAGCCATAGAAACGAATGACATTTATTATAAAAAATATAATATATTAGACCGGGAGCTCATGGCATTTTTGGTCTCCGATTTCATACAGCATGCCTTTTGGAGGAGAGAATATTTACCCTGTGACAACATAAAAGGGATGGTACTAAACCCCTGCACGCTTTCCGGTAATAGGGAAAATTTCCACTTGCACAAAATTTTTGTGTTTTTCTCTGATTTAATATTGCTTGCCCTTTTGTCAAAAGAAAGTTTTAACAAATTTAAAGTCTTTTAATTATAGGCATGCTGTATGAAAACGCGGAAAATCATATTTTTTTATTACAAGATCACATGACCGTTTGAGCCCTTTGGGACCCTCCGAATCGCATGCATATATTTAAAAGACTTTAAATTTGTTATAACTTTCTTTTGACGAAAGGGCAAGCAATATTAAATCAGAGAAAAGCACAAAAATATTGTGTTTAAGTGGAAATACAATTTTCCCTATGACCGGAAAGCGTGCACGGGTTTAGTACCATCCCTTTTTTGTTGTGACAGGGTAAATATTCTCTCCTCCAAAAGGCATGCTGTATGAAATCGGAGTCCAAAAACTGTCATGAGCTCCCGGTCTATATAATAAATTTTTTGAAGAAAAAAAAAATAATAAATGGGTATTTGTATCAAGAATGACATAAAAAATCAAAATGTAATGAAAATGACATTTTAAAATGACAGTCAGTTTAACCGAGTATTTGCAGTGTAAGTATAATTTACAAAGCTTAAACAAAATGACCAAAAGCCCGTTTAATAGATAAAAATTACTAGTTTTTAAAATCTAGTTGCGCTTAAACGTTTGGAATACCTTATAGCAGGGGTACTTAAACTTATGTAGTCCGAGGACCCCCTCTTGAACAACTTTTTTTTTGCGGACCCCATCCCAACCCTAGGCATTTTACGTCGTTCTTGAGATTTAATTTCTGGCTCAATAATCTCATAGGCACTACGTTATAATAAATATTGGTTAAAATGTATCGCTGGTTATTTTAATAAATGGTCTTGCGCATTTATAGAGATGAACATTTTTATTAGCATATATAATAAAAAACATAAAATTAATAAAAATATTAGTAAAAAGAATCAAAAAAGTTACAAATTATAATACTTTAAACTCATACTAACATTTCTTGGTCAAATATTGGTCAAAATAGATCTTATTATAATATGTTTTTTGTAAATAATTTTCAATTGAATAAAAATAATTAAATTTTTACTAATTATTGTTTAGTTATGTCAATAACTAGTTAAATAACAACAAATACAAAAAGTCTTGACCATGTAGGATTTTTATTAAATGAGTTATTTGAATAAAAGCGAAAAGTTGGGGGATGTAAAGTTAATGTCAAAATTGTTTCGCGGACCACAGTTTAAGAACCGCTGCCCTATAGATAAAATCGTAAAATTTAAACATATTAAAACCGAGTACATTAGAACCACACATTAATTTGTTGTTATGAACGCTTCTGTGCGTTCCAAGGCACAAATAAGTTGAATAATTTAAAACGATTTAGTTAATTTAAAGATTAAAGATTAATTTGGTAGTCTGAATGAGTCTTAAACCAAACGGGCCGGCCCTTTTGGCGGCTGAACCCGTAACATTTTGTATTCGTATTTATTTAATTTTAGTATTTTTGTCGTTTTTTGTTTCCAAATAAAAATGGAGTAAAAAGCTTTGAAAAGATATTAATTAACATGTTGTGATAGGTCATGTCAGACAGCACACTCAGTTTATATTTAGCATCCGCCCGTGTGGAGGCAGTTGTCACCTGACACGCTGTACAAGCTACCGAGATCTCTACACAAAATCTAGGACGAAGTCACTACATCCGGAACCGGCGATTTTTTGCTTGAATTATTTTTAGATAACTGAATTTCACACTTATTCGATTAATATGTGATACTTAATTTTCAAAATTTCACTCATATTTAGTGTTAAAAAAAATTGAATCCAATTGGAATTATAAAAATATTTGTAGATTAAATCGTGTCTGGAAAGTATGAAAAAAGTATTTTAAAAAATCCTGGCATTTATGTATTTTAGTTAGGACCAAATGGAATTAGTTTTTTGAGTTAAGAAAACATTTTTAGTGTAATTGAAACAAGAAAAAAAAATGGAGATTAAATCAGATATGAAAAATACGAAAATATATTTTAAAATGCATTTATGTATTTGAGTTAGGATCAAATAAAATCAGTTTTTTTTGTAAGAAAAAATTTGGAGTCTAGTTGGAACAAAAAATTTCTTATAAACCAAATATGCGCTTTTGCTTTAAAATGTTTCAAATTGTAAAAAGGTACATGGGATCCAAATTGTTTTTAGACTAAACAAGATGGGAGGATTCCAAAAATTCAAACCGGAAGTCATTATCTCTGACGGTTTATGAGTTTTTTTTTTTAATTTCTAATTTGATATTAGTAAATGCTATCCAATGCTTCTTTAAAATACTCTGCAGGGGGTACTTAGGTCCCAAATTATTTCTAGAGTAAAAAATATGTGAGGAATCCATTAATTAAAACCGGAAGTTGCTATTTCTTAACGTTTTTGAGATAGTATTGTTTTAATTTGTGTATTGTTAGTAAATGCGTTCTAGCTCTTCTTTAAAATACTGTGAAGAGGTACGTAGGACCCAAATTATTTCTAGACTAAATAATGTGTGAGGAATTCAAAAATTCAAACCGGAAGTCCCTATCTCTTACCATTTTTGAGATACAATTGTTTAAATGTTTAAGTTTTTGTATCGCCAGTAAATTTTTTCCAGCGTTTCCCTTTTAAAATACTGTGAAAGGGAACGTAGGTTCTAAATTATTCTAGACAAAAAGATGTGAGGAATCCAAAAATTCCAACCGGAAGTCCCTATCTCTTACCATTTTAGAGATACAATTGTTTTAATTTTAGTATCGCTGGTTAATTCTACCAGCGTTTCTCCTTTAAAATACTGTGAAGGGGTACATAGGTCCTAAATCATTTCTACACAAAAAAGTGTGAGGAATTCAAAAATTCAAACCGGTCGTCGCTATTTCTTCCCGTTTTTGAGATATGATTCTTTAAACTTTTTATTATTAGTAAATGTTTTCTGGTGCTTCTTCTTCAAACTGTAAAGGGGTACATAGGTCCCAAATTATTTCTAGACTAAAATATGTGTAAGAAATCCAAAAATACAAACCGGAAGTCGCTATCTCTTACCATTTTTGAGATACAATTGTTTTAATTTTTGTATCGTTAGTAAATTCTTTCCAGCGTTTCTAAAATACCCTTTAAAATACTGTGAAGGGGTACGTAGGTCCGACATTAATTCTAGACTAAAAAATATGTAAAGAATCCAAAAATTCAAACCGGAAGTCCCTATCTCTTACCATTTTTTAGATACAATTGTTTTAATTTTTGTATCATTAGTAAATTCTTTCCAGTGTTTCCCATTAAAATACTGTGAAGGGGCACATAGGTCCCAAATTATTTCTAGTCTAAAAGAGGTGTGAAGAATCCAAAAATTCAAACCGGAAGTCCCTATCTCTTACCATTTAAGAGATACAATTGTTTTAATTTTAGTATCGTTGGTAAATTCTACCAGTTTCCTATTTCTCCTTTTTCTTTTTCACCTATTTCACCTATTTCTCCTTTAAAATACTGTGAAGGGGTACGTAGGTCCTAAATTATTTCTAGACTAAATTATGTGTGAGGAATCCAAAAATTCAAACCGGAAGTCGCTATCTCTAACCATTTCCGAGTTACAATTTTTTGAATTCTGATATTTTTAGAATAGTTTTGCAATCCCAGTCCTTTTGTTATGTTATTCGCGAACCACGACCTACGCCAATATTAAAACTTCAGGTAATTGCAGTTTGAAACACATTTGCTCATGCACACCTGTTGCGCCTCCCTGGAGCATCTTTTAACGCATTCCATAATACAATCTCATAGACATTTTCATAAATAATATCATGTTACATGTTTGCCCCGTGTGATAGGCAGACCGCACGGCATATATGCGGTATTAGTTGCATAACGTTTTGTCACGTTATCAGCTTTTTTTAACGTTTAGTGATAACGTTCTGGGAATTATTGTTTGAAAAATGTACATTTTAATCAGTTAGGCATTAATCTGTATTTTTAATGACACTCAAAATATTCTAGAAAATTTATTTTTTTTAAACTTAACACAAAAGTTATTAGCGTCTATTTTTAGGGTTTTGTAGGTATATTGTTTTTACTTTTGTAACAACAAACCAGATCTGGTTATTTTGTTTACTTTTATAGGGTATTACAGACTTTAAATATCATTTAAAAGAATTCCTAACACTGTAAAACAGACGTTAGATTTGTTGGTTATGATCATTTTAATTAAGATCGTTTTTCAGTATTAGATATGTCAAATGGTATGACATGATAATAAAGTGACATTTTATTATTGTTTTTAATAAAGACTATTGCAAAAGTTTGAACGGAACTAACTGGAATTTTCATTTTTGTAGTCACTAGCTCACTTTATAACGATTAGAGATAGTTTTCAAAATCTAGTTCCGCTTAAATCAAAGGAATAGGTAATATATGGCCAAAAAACCCTTATAACTTCACTCATGTGTCTGTCTGTCGGTTCGGTAGAAATTGTAGCTAAACTGAACACAGAAAGTTGAAATTTGGTATGCTTATACAACTCTTTGACCCTCATAATAATTTAGGGTTTGTGCCATACATGGAACATTATGATTCTACATTATGTTACACAAGAAAATGATTCCGTATTATTTGCTCGTCAATTGCTATGTGTTCTTCATTAGGGATTAAAAGCAGTCGCCCTCGAATTTTTGAAAGAAAAGGTCGTATCTTTTAGTTGTCCTTTCTCAATAAATTCAGAGTTATCGTTGAAGTGCAAATTCCGCTTGATATCCTCAAATCTATTGCAGCCCATTACTTGAGATACTGCAGGATCCATTGCTGTGTATGTGGCATATATGAACATTCATGAAGTAAAGTTCTGATTCAGTTTTAAAAGTAAAATAAAAAATATAAATCGGAATGTGCCATATATAACACACTATGCGGTAAAGGGTTAAGAATCTCTGGTTTAAAAAAATATTTTCTTCTATAAACAAAAGTGCCCTTTGGTCTCCTACAACGTTATTTAGTATTTTTTTATATCTCTAATAATAAAAAATAATAATGGTATCCCATTTCGCTGTTACACGTTGTATAATTTTAGAAATACATGTTTTCTTACGAATAAAGTACGTGATTCTCTAAATAGAAAATAACTGTAGATCCCTATAAATCTTTAACCGGAAATATATGAGTTTAACCGGAAAATATTTGTATCCAGTCTACGTCATCAGTGACGTCACATTTCAATGTCTGCCCTTTATCTGTAATAGTCTTATCTACATTAATGACTCATTTTTGTAATGCACAATATGAGTCTTCAGTGTCTAAACGGTGTTTAAAAGAAGCGGTTGTGATAGTTGAGTGTTTTGAGTACAAATTAGTGATGATTTTAGATAATTTTGAGTTTTTGGTAGGTCAATTTGGGTATATACACTCATATATTAAATAAAGAAATCAACAAGTTGATAAATGACAGTTTTAAAGTAATGAGAGATATTGTTTTTGTTGGTTAGTTAACATTTATAACATCTGTGGCTATTTGCATTGGTTAATTTGTGTTTGAGTTGTGTTGAGTGATGTTTTTTGAAGATTTTGAGTATTTGGTAGGTCATATTATAAACATATACTACTCATATTAAATAAAACAGTAAAAATCAAGTCCGATATCTACGAGTTTTGAGAGACATTGTTTTTAAGTTAACATTTCTGACATCTGTGGCTATTTGTGCCGGTTTATTTGTGTTTCAACTGTGTTGAGTGATGTTTTATGAATTTTTTGAGTTTTTGGTATGTAATTTTAAGTTTATACTACTCTTATTAAGTAAAACATTAAAAAATAAGTTAGAAATAGACGAGTTTCTAGTTTTGAGAAATATTGTTTTTAAGTTACTTACTAAAGTCTGTTCCAAACTGTTAGGCGGAACTAGATTTTGCAATCTAGTTACTTTCATCGTTTAAATCATGCTTTTCAGCCGTTTTGTTTAAGCTTTGTAAATCATACTTGCAACAAACATTTTTTGGTTAAGGTTAATATCATTTTAAAATGTCATTTTCTTTATATTTTGATTTTTTGTGTCATTCTTAATACAAATATCCCATGTATTTATTTTTTTGTCATTAAAATATGTAAGAAAAATAATTTAATTTTGACATATGTCATTCGTTTCCATGGTTTCATTGTCGGAATTTTAAATTTTGACATTCCAACGTAAAAAATGAAATAACCCAAGCAAGGTCCCTTTTCGTGACAACCTAAAAGAACGAAATTCCCATTTAGTTCCGCCTAACCGTTTGAAACAGACTGTACTTATGACATCTGTGGCCAGGCCCATAACTAGGGCGTGGCAAAAGGGGCGCCCGCCACCGCAGTATGAAAGGCGCAAAATTTTTAGTTACTATTTTTTTTTTAGCTCATTACTTATATTTTAGATGTGAGGACCTTTTTTTTGCTCGTCACTTGTATGTTGGAGGTGAGGACCTTTTTTTTGCTCATCACTTATTAGATACGTTTCCTTTTTTTTACTCATCAGCAGAAATTTACCAAAATATTCGAAATGGCGCAACTTGGACACTTGCCACCGGCGCTTAATATCCTCGTTACGACCTCGTCTGTAGCTATATGTATAGGGTAGTCGGCGAATCAGTGCAGTTGCTTAACTGGAAACGTCACATGTTTTTGTGACGTCATATTTAGTACGTTTACATTCATTTAACGAATGTAATATTCGTACGCTGTCACTTGTATCGAAATGAAATGAAAATATAAGAATAAGAACAGAATAGAAACAAGTAAACTATTCTAATAGGAAAAATAGTCCTAAAAAGGGCTGATGTGATCCAAAATATGATCAAAGAAAAGAAAATAGAAGTATGCTGAATTTAACCTAAAAAGCAATGCATTACATACAATATCAAAGGGAAATCTATAAGATTATCTATAAGAAAATATATAACTAAACACAAAACTGCTAAATAAACAACAAACTAAATAAAAAATGTGTTAAGAAATTACTATAAGTTAGATATGTGAACACAAGTATCAAAACACATCAGCACGTATTATAAAATGTCAAATGTAAACATTGTTTTATTTAGCGATACCAATACAAATGTCCCTATATTAAATAAACACTTAAAATTTGTAAATCTTCAAAATGACTATCGAACACAAACTAAATATGACTTCGAAAGGTATGTTTTAGTAAAATAAAAGTGTGAAGAGCAATATTAGTCTATAATTCCCATGCAAAAAAATCGATTTAGTTATTTTTTCGTCACTAAGTTTGTCATTGCAGTTATGACGCAGAATGACCAACTGCGTTGATTGAACGACTGATCTATACCAGTTTATCTGTTTTTTTATTTTTTCAGTCTCATATTTGGTTTCTACTTTCTGCACATTTTGATTATTAGATTATACCTGCAAAAAAAATCGTCTGAAACATGTAGAAATCTTTTTGTGGACTGTTTTTTTTTTACTTTCTTTGCCGCAAATGTCAAAATTTTAGACCGTAACTCAAAAGTGACTATATATGTATGATCTAATGCTTAAAATGTATATAAATTAAAAAAATTCCAATAAAATTTAAAAAAAAATTACAATTTTTTTTTGAAATTTTGGCCAAAAAATTTTTGAATCCGATTTTTGCCAAAATATTTTTTTAACCTAATTATGAGGTCAGGATTATGAAAAAAATATTTAAAAAATTCATGCTTTCCTAGTGTTTGAGTTGGAGCCGATTTGGGTCAGTTTTTTTCCTTTTAATTCCAAAACTTTTGCCCAAACTTCAAAATGGACCAAATTTTGTTGATCTATGACCAAAAATACATATTTGTACCAATTTTCAATAAAAACGGAAACAAAAATTTTTTGCTTAAAAATCACGATTTTCTTAAGGGGTACCCCTTACGATTTTTTCGATTTTTGGCCGTTTTCAAGGGTTTTGGATTACTGCCCATACAAAGCTTAATAATTGGTTTATTAAAGCCCAAATTTTTTTTTAGACTAAACAATGTTGGAGAATTTTAAAAATTCAAACCGCTTATTTATATCCCTAACAATTTTTTAGATAGGATTTATCAAAATTTTCAAAAAATTTAAAAAAAAGTTAAAAATTTAAAAAAAATTATTTTGTTTCAAAATCTGGTTACAAGTCAGTTAGGACCTCAAGATTTCAAAAATTTCAACCGCAGGTCTTTATCGCGTTTCGTTTTTGAGATACGTCCATTCGAAGATGAAAATTTCTATAAATCACCCCATATTAAAATTTGTCATAATTTTAAAATACGCTAAACGAATAAAGCCTCAAATTTTTTCTAGACTAAATAAACTACGAAGAATTCAAAAATTCTAACCTCAGGTCGTTTCCTCTAACCGTTTTTGAGTTGTGATTTTTTTTAACTCACAATCTTCACAAATAATGTAAATTATGCCATTAATAAAATTGTCATAATCTCAAAACGCATTAAACAATTAAAGTTCCAATTTTTTTCTAGACTAAATAAACTACGGGTAATCGAAAAATTTCAACCGCAGGTTGCTATCTCTAACTGTTTTTGAGTAGTGTTTTTTTTTTAATTCACAAATTTCATAAATAATGTAAATTGTGTCATTAAAACCAAAATTGCCGTGTTATCAAAACGCGTTAAACAATTAAAGCCCCAAATTTTTTTTTGACTAAATAAACTACGGAGAATTAAAAAATTCTAACCGGAGGTCGCTATCTCTAACCATTTTTGAGTGGTGTTTTTTTTTTAATACACTATTTTCATAAATAATGTAAATTATGCCATTAAAAAAATGTCTTAATCTCAAAACATGTTAAACGTTTAAAGCCACAAATTTTAATGCATTTTTTCAATTAGATGAATATTTGAGGATTTACGGGGGGGCACCCTAAAACTAAAATCTACACATATCTTTCCTTATTATTATTATTTAACAGTAAAATCATGTATGACAAAAATAGTTTACAATAAGAAAACAAATCTTTTATTTTTATAAATTTTTTCATTTAGAAGAATATTTTGGGAGTGTGCTCATCTGGTTTAGCCATCCAACCTATTGTACATTTCTACTGTGTGTTCTTTCATAGTTCAGTATATGTATTTACAGAATAAGTATAATGAAAATAAAAATTAGTTGTACAGTTGTCAAATGATAGTAAAATTTATTAATTGGTCACGACTAGCAGTTGCTCTTATGAAGTATCAGAGTAATGCAGATACTGATAGAGAAGCAACAAATTTATACTATGGACGTCCTTCAAAAAAACAGTTTATCAGATGTCATCAGATTTGATAATATTGGTCATCTAATAAGAGGCATGAAACGAATGTAAAAAAAATGCAGTTTGTGTAAGAGCAACTCCATTTATTTATGTGTAAAATGTTAAGTACATCTGTGCCCAAAGTGTTTTGAAATGTTTCATTCCAAATAAGTTCATATTTCATTCGTAAATAATATAATTTGCTTATTACATGTTTACTTATATTTGATATTGTTATTAGCCAAGGGTGCGTATACGCATCCTTATATTCCTGTAGACTTAAGCATATATATTATTTCAAAATGCATTAATTGTCTAAGTTGATGTATTTTAATTACTTTGCATTACAAGTTTTGTGAAAAATATTTTTTCTTAATAGTTTGGCCATTGATGGGTTAATACCCTTTTCACACTAGAACTTTAAAATCGGATGTTAAAGTGAATGTGTCTTTAAACGCTAATGTGAAACCGTATGGCCTCGTATAAATACAAGCGATGTTTAAGACAGAGAACTGCGTCTTAAACATCGTCCGCATTGCCAACTTAATTTCTAATATAAAAAAATACTCTTTGAATTTGTGCTGTCAACATTTTATATTATCATAAACAAGAATACTGTATTATATCGAAGTTATAAGAAGTTTATACTTATTGTTATAATAAAATTATTTATTTTAATAATGTGTTTAATAAAATACAGAGCTACAATAATTGAGATAAAATGTATCGACTTACATGTTAATACAGGTGTAATATATTCTTTATTGTAGTGTCTTTATTGTAGAATGAAATGAAATATCCACATTTGTTTATAATAATTCAAAATGTGCGTCTGCGCAGACAGTTCAAAACTGGTAATTTCATGCCGGTAACTTAAGGACAAAATTACTGTAGCTGATGACAGCACCAGAGATTTAAACATCAAGTGTGAAAGCATACCGATGTTAAATATCGGTGAACTTTAAGTTCACTCGTCTTAAAGTTCTAGTGTGAAAAGGGTATCAAGCAAAGATAATATCTATGAGGTTGTCAATATTACTTTGGTAAAGTCCATGTTAAAAATATAAGTACGTATTATTCTGAGCAATTTGGTATTTCTTCCTGATATAACTAACAGTATTAAAGAAAGCCATGGAAGTGTTTACCGATTGATCATATTTCTATGACTCATTCACATAATATGTGAAATCATATGATAATTTATTACGCGGCCAAGAAATATTAGCAAAGACATTCTTTTATACTATTTGTTCATTATGCCGGCAAAAATATACATGAATTACCTTATAGATATTTAATTTACGTATATCTAATCTTATCATTAAAATTGTGAAAGTATATTTTGTAGATCGAAATCAGAAGTCAAGTGATTTTACGTTAGGTCTTTCTATGAATTACTGATTAAAAAAATACTTAGAACAGTCTTTATCCATTGTAATCGTCTGCCTTGTGTGTTCAAATACTTCTATTCAACTCTAAAGTACTCCTGTACTCCAAAAAGTATTACAATATAATTTTTTCTACTCAATATTTACGACTTATTTATCATATTAGCAAATATTTTTTATCGTTTTGTCATTATTTCACAAACAATATTATCTGTCTATGGAAACAATATTGCATTACATTTATTTAAAATTTCAATAATTCTATTGTAAATAATTATCATTAAATTAAAAAATATTATCATTTCCTAGAATTTGATTTCATAACATCGTTATCATTATTCGTTATTAAATAGTGGGAAGTTTGTAGGATGTTTGAAATGTTCTCCAATGTTTTCTAATATTTTTTCAATTCCTCCCGGCCTTTGGATAAATGCCAAATATTTTTCTTTGGCACTATTACTGTTTTATTACACATATAAATAAAATACGGAAATTGTAACAATTTTTACAATAACTTCATCTATGCTTCCGTTGTAAATCATAATTTCATGAATGAAAATTTTAAAAAAATGTACATAAAATGTATCAAGTCTGATTCTTTGTTGGAGGGGCTTTTTTAAAGCCAAATGGCAGTTCATGGAATATCTGAAGTCTAATTTTTTGTTAAAGGAGCATATTTAAAGCCAAATAGCAGTTCATAGAGTATCTCAAGTCTAATTTCTTGGTGAAGGAGCATTTTCAAAGCCAAATGGAAGTTCATGGAGTCTCTAAAGTCTATTTCTTTGTTGAAGGAGGTTTTTTAAAGCCAAATGGCAGTTTATAGAGTATCTTAAGTCTAATTCTTTGTCGATGGAGCTTTTTTAAAGCCAAATAGCAGTTCATGATGTATCTCAAGTGTTATTTTTTATTGAAGGAGTATTTTTAAAGCCAAATGGTATTTCATGGGGTATCTCAAGCAGGGCTTTGAACCGTTATTTTTTTCGTTTCGGTTTTCGTCCCGGTTCAATAAAAAAAATATATCAGTTCGGTTCCGGTTTTCGTTCCGGCAAAAATAACGGTTTTTTCGGTTTTCGGTTCAGTTCCAAGTGATATATTTTTAAATGGTTTTATTTGTATTAGAAATTTATTTTCTACTATAATTTAGAAGAACATTTTATTCCTTAGTTTGTAACAGTCATACCACGGCCTCTGCCAGGGGGGTTTTGGGCGTCACCCCCCCCCCTCCGAAATAATAGAAGCGCATTTTCTTTACCTTTTCAGTTAAAAAAATTACAATTTTTTTCTGCTCATCAGCTTAAAAAATAATCTTAAAATGTATTATTCACTCCCATAAACATTATCTGAACCGAAATAAACCGATATTTTTTTTTCGGTTCAGCTCCGGTTTTCGTTCCAACAAAAATAACGGTTTTTTCGGTTTTCGGTTCAGTTCCGGTTCGAAGCCCTGATCTCAAGTCTAATTTTTTGTTGAAGGAACATTTTTAAAGCCAAATGGCAGTTCATGGAGTAACACAAGTCTCATTTTTTGTTGAAGGAGTATCTTAAATCTAATTCTTTGTTGAAGGGTCATTTTTAAAGCCAAATGGCATCCTGAACACAATTTGTTAATTTCAAAAGTGCTGTAAATCTAAGAGCTACCGCACACTGGTGACTTTTTGTAACTTGACAGTTACCATCAAGTCCATAGTTTTAAATATAACAGTGCACACGAAGCGACGTGACAGAAGAGTGACTTTTCAGTTCCTCATGCCGGAGACTTTTGAGTCACCGCGTTTTTTACATGAAGGAGCACACACTGATGACATTTTTGCCAGTTTGGTTGTATGATAGACATATAAATAATTATTGCAGCATATTGTTTAAATAACAAATATAAAAGAAATATTAAAATAAGGAAAAATAAAAGATTTTTAATTAAAGCAATTTATATTGGAGCAAGGAGCATATCATAATTTGGTAGCAGATATACGTTTAAAGGATGCGGTATTGTTTTATAATTACGTATGAATAAGGACCAGTTTCATTATTTAGTGAGGATAGTGAAGCCAAAAATGAGGTTAACTTGTCAAGTATATATGTGACGTTTCGCTTCGACAAGGATTTCGATATACAGTAATACCCCGCCACTCGACGTTAATTCGTTCTGAAAGAGCATCGAGTAGCGATTACGTCGAGTGGCGAGTCGAATTTCTCCATAAGAAATAAAAGGAATCATATGTACATATATACATATACATATAAGGAAAATACATATATGTATATGTTTTCCTTTTAGCTATGCTTGTATATCCATCCTTTGGACCCATAATTATAAATATAAATCACTTATTTTAGCAAAAAACAAAAAGCTACACTAAATCTGAGTTGTTGTCGTCAAGATATCTAGGCGCGAACTGCTGGTCATGCGTTCATTTTGCTTTGTGTTCCAAAATATGTATCACGTGACGGTACTCGATCACGCGTCGGATAGCGATGCTTCCGTCGACTCTCACTCTCGACATTTACGTCGAGTGGCGAAAACGTCGAGCTAAGAGGCAGTCGAGTAACGGGGTATTACTGTAATAGAAACAGAAAACGGTCCGTTTTGCCGGACGAAGTTGAACACGATCCGACTTTTCACGGGTGCCGAACGAATTGAAATATTTGCAGGCTTCTGATTGGTTAGTCGTACGAACGGATCCGTCAAGCAGAGAGTTGAGTACGTACCATTACAGTAGAAGGATTTCTTGGTTTTGCCTGTGAGATCTTAGAAATGAAATTCAATTCCACTTTGATAAGTAATATCAAAGGGGAATCCCCGATTAAATATTATACTTGTCGATACCCTTTATATAATTGTTTGTGTTAATGTTGTTGTTGTTGTTCTAGGGCAGTAACGGGTCACGTGCTGGTAGTTACGGCGGTGGTGGTACGGGCGGTGTTAACGGGGGAGGTAGCGGGGGCGGTCAGCTGAAAGGCGGCGGCGGCGGAGGTCAAAGGGGCGGCGGGCCGGCCACGGCCACCCAAATGGCCACCCAACATCAGCCGAGGGGCGGACAAACCTGGGCCGCTCAACCCAGCCCCTACGCGGCGGCGGCGGCGGCCTACAGGTACACTGCCCCCACTCTACAACATAACAACGGACAGTACAACACTCAGACCGCCTACACGCAGCAACCACACTCAGTAAGTCAACAACGTTCATTTAAAAAAAAAATCTGATCCTAAAAAAAATATGATTAAAAATTAAAGATGATTAAAGCTGCGTTCAGAGGTCTTTAAATTAGTTTACTTTTCACTGTGCGTTATGGATATGTTTAGTAGATAGTTTTAAAGTAAAAGGCAGCGTTTACAGCTTAGAAAATTAGTGAGTTACGAATATTTGTGTGTCTTTAACCGCACTGTAAAAAAAACCAGGGAATTTACATGATACGTCAAGAAAAATTAATACAGTATTCCAATTAATTTTACAGAACTCTGTAAAATTAATTGGAATACTGTATTAATATTACAGAGCTCTGTAAAATTAATTGGAATACTGTATTAATTTTTCTTGACGTATCATGTAAATTCCCTGTTTTTTTTTTACAGTGCGCTTAAGTACTACGCCCGAGTATTCACAAGCGGCTATTATGTGCGAAAATTCCCACACCCGAGTATACTCGGGCAAGCTTTACCTACAGAAAATATTACTCCCGAATGTACTCTGGCGAAAATAAGTACGATTCATGGTATGTGGAAGTGAGACAAAAGACAGCTACGATGATTCAAACGAGGTACGAGAGAAAATGAATATTTTTTTATGAATTTCTTTTATTTCTTGACCCACACTATGCACCATAATATCAACTTTCAATCCCATTTTGGGCCCGAAATGGCTTTTATGAAGGATATATATGTTCAGTAAATAAAATTCATTCATAAAAAAAATTGTATTTTTTTTCCTTTTTTAATTTTTTTAATGATTACTGAAGGGGTTAAACCAACTACGGTGGCTTCGTAAAATGTTTATTATCTATTATCGTTTTCCTAATTCTGCTGTCCTAGATTTTTACTAACTAAACCTAACCTAATTACCTAAATTGATCATATTAACTGTTCGTCTTTGTAATTTAGGGCGAGATTTATTGTAATCGGCGCGATATTTTGTTACCTTATGTAAAGGTATACAATGTTAACGTTTTCTACGATGTATACTAAGATAGCCAATGTGTTTATATATCTGTCTCATTAAAACAACTCACTAACTGTAAGTTTGGAAAACTCTCGACATTCGACAACGTATAACTTATTAAATTTAGAGCTCTGGACGGTTGCTCGCGTTACCATGTGACAAACTTGTTAGTAACAATCAACAGTGCACAAGTCATAGCCTATAGTCGACTAATTTAAGAGTTCTGAACGTAGCTTTATCTCTAGCTCAAGTTAAAATGATATGTTTATATATGTTGTTTTGACTAAAGTTAGTCATAATTTGTTGTTTAGCAACTGGCTATTAGTCAAACAAATATTTATGAAATACGATATAACATTACCGTCATTTCACTCTGTGGAGAGTATTATTTCATTTATCAGAAATACCAACGCATCCAAATGAAATACTCTGTAAGAAATTGTTTTTGTTAAATTACTTTAATTAAAACAAAAATTTTAATCATGAAGTAAACATGTAATAACATTTGCATGGAGGTTAAATCATATAGGTGTAGAACAAATAAAGAATATATTTCACCTAAATGGATAATCTAAATCAGTAGTTTTCAACCTTGTTACATCTGCGGAATCCTACAGTTTAAATGCTTTGGAAACCCCAAGGCAAAAAGCCTCAATAGGCTGTCTTTTCTTAATTTAAGGTCAAACGTTTTAAAATAATAATTTAGATGTTTACTATTGATTTTATTCTTGATCAAAATTGATATTTTATTGCTGACAATATTTCTATATTTTTTAAATGTA
This sequence comes from Liopterus haemorrhoidalis, assembly GCA_963971575.1. Lineage (NCBI taxonomy): Eukaryota > Metazoa > Arthropoda > Insecta > Coleoptera > Dytiscidae > Liopterus > Liopterus haemorrhoidalis. The sequence goes on from OZ020619.1 coordinate 45,305,572, forward strand.
GGTATACTATCTTACTTATTAAATAATGCAATACTTATAGGATATTCCAAACGATTAGGCGTAACCAGATTTTGCAATCTAGGTACTTTCATCATTTAAATCGTTCTTTTTGTCCGTTTGTTTATGCTTTGTAAATCATACTTACAATAAACATTTTTTTGTTAAGGTTAATATCATTTTAAAATGTCGTTTTTATATTTTGATTTTTTATGCCATTCTTAATACAAAAGCAGAGTTAGGAAAAAAAAAATGTAAAAGCCTTTAATTAAAGTTGTGGAACCCCTGAAAATGTTCCACGGAACCCCGAAGTTCCGCGGAACACAGGTTGAATACTACTGATCTAAATAATTAATATAGAATAGGAAAATTTATATTTGCAGCAAATATTCTAAAACGTATCGTTTTAGAACGAATAATTGTACATGCATTTTAAGTTTAGATTTAACAATATTGTATTAAAATCATATAGGTATATATTTATTTTAGGACACAAAATGAGAAAATACCTAAAAGTGAAAATTATTGAAGCCGTAATACCAAGATTTAATACATTTTAAAACTAAAAGAGAACAACTGCATTCAAATATTACTTTTCATCCGTGTCCGTCATTCATTCCAGTCGTTCGACCTAAAATCATCAAATGAATAGAATGAGAATATTGTCCCAACAAAACGCGTATTCTGATTAAACCAAAACCAGAATTGGCACAACAAAACGCACCCATTGCAAGTGTTGAAGAACGAAGACCCTATAGCCTACCGAAATATTTTTAGTTTGTGTTTATTGTGTAACCTCTACTAAGCAAATAAACGAGTTTACTAGTTGTGTGTAATCTATACTCGCTCAGTCGTGAACGATTTTATTCGCCAGCAAGTAACTTAACTCGCCCAATGTAACAGAACCTTTAAAAGTTATCTATAAATTTTGCTAATTAATTATTATTGTGTTTTTAATGTATTTTAATTTATTTTTTAGTATGGTGGACAGCGTGTACCAACAGCAGCATCGCCAAGTAATACAAATTCCAGTTCTAGCTCGAATACGGGTAGTCAAAGTGGCACCATGAGTACGAGTCTAAGTAATACGGTGGGTGCCGGCGGGAATACGCAGGAGCAGCTCTCCAAGACCAACCTATATATCCGGGGACTCACGCAGTCCACCACAGACAAGGACTTAGTCTCTATGTGTGCGCAGTAAGTCCAAATAAACAACATCGCCATTGCAATATCAGAATTATAAACTAATCGTGTGTTTTTTTTTAGGTTTGGCACCATTATATCCACAAAAGCGATATTGGATAAAAATACTAATAAATGTAAAGGTGAGTATCATCATTACAACTGCTCTTAAGGCACGGACTAATGCCCGTATTCACCAAGACCTTATTATTGGTCCAATAGTTTGGTTAATGTTCCGTATAAATCCACCACAAATAACTCGTCAGAGAAAACGAGTATGCTAGTTAGAATGAGATTTGACCCTGGCGAAGCGCCGCCCCTTTTTTACAAAACATAACATTTACGATTCACTTTATCATTTACAATATTTTTATTAAAAACTGAAATCTAAATAAGTACTTGGAGTTGTAGGGGTTTTTCTTGAATTTCCACCGAATAAATATAATTAATTTTGTATAATCTTTAGTCCTACAACTTATTACATAACCACCAATAATCTTTGGCGTTATCGTGAAGAAAGATTACCTTGTGCTGTATTCTTTCGTATTCTGGTCGTTTTATGAGCAGCGAATGGTTCAATTCGATCAGTTGTTGTTGGTAGTGTTGGGTATTAACTGTTTCACCAGGTTTTAACAATTCATAATAGACCACACCCTTTTGGTCCCACCAAGTACAGAGCATTGTCTTTTTGCCAAAGCGATTCGGTCTTGCAGTTGATGTGGATGGTGAGCCTGGGTTCACCCATGATTTTTTGCGTTTGGGATTTTCAAAATAAATCCATTTTTCATCGCCAGTAATGATACAATGCAAAAAAGACTTTCTTTTGTATCGTGCAAGCAAAATTTCACAAGTGTTTTTGCGTTTTTCCATCTGCCTCTCATTCAATGCATGTGGAACCCATCTGCCGACTTTCTGGATCTTACCCATCTCTCGTAGGCGATTGGAAACAGCTTGTTGACTAACGCCTAACTGCTCTGCTAGTTGTTTTTGTGATTGACTATCGTCTTCCTGTAGCACTGTTTCCAATTTTGTATCTTCATATTTTTTTGGAGGTTTTCCATGTTCTTTGTCTGTATGATCAAAGTCACCACTTTTGAAACGCCGAAACCATCGTTCACACGTATCTTGCGATGGAACATATTCACCATAAGCTTCTCGAGGCAGTCGGTATGATTCAGCAGCAGTTTTTTTCAAATGAAAACAAAACAGTAGTACTGTCCGCGAATGCTCTTCATTTGGCACAAAATTTGACATTTTTAACACAGTAAAACAAAACTATATGATCACAATTATAACCTATACGCATTTGACACTTAATGATAACTTAACCAAACGCCATATGTGTTGAAACTTTGAACTATACAATCTGTTTGCGCGGCAAGTTTGAAAAAAATCCGCATTTCATACTTGTAGACCTGGTATGATGCCCATATCAATTAATTTCTGACCCCCCACCCAGATTTTCCTCAAATCTCCCCCCCCCCCCCCCCGATTTAAAGACCTAGCGCTGCTCTGTCACTGAATAATCAAAGAAAACGTATTTTTAAGTGCCTAAGCATACATTCGACAAAAAAAAAATAGCTTAATTTTACAGTATTTGACGTATTAAGTGTTTATACATATTATGTAAACGTAATAGGAAATTACTTGTGACCTTATTTTATCATAAAAAAAATCGACTGTATTATTGTTTTGAGTAGTTTGAATTAATTGTTTTATTTGTTGTTGCAGGCTATGGTTTCGTGGATTTCGAATCACCGGCGGCAGCCGAAGGTGCCGTAAAAGCGCTCCAGTTAAAGGGCATCCAGGCGCAGATGGCGAAAGTGGGTATCTGGTGTCCGCGTAGATCGCCCACTGTACGTTTTGCATGCAAGTAATACTTAGCTAGCTTAACACTCCTTCCAGGACATAAACCGAGACATTGCAGATCTCAAAACAACCACACGCGTGGGGCACACCACTATTAAATAACAAATAAACAAACAAACAAACTTATTCCATAAATAACATTAACAAATCATTCAACCATCAAATATAAGTCTTGTTAATATTATTTAACGAATATACTTAATAAGATAACCGGAATGGTTTAATATTATAAGTTCAGAGAACTTTACAGGCAGAATTTCGTCCTTAATATTATCATCCTATCATAGGTTACATGCCGAGAGCTCGGAATTTTAGGGGAGAAACTAAGAGTAGAGTTTTTTTTTCTTTTTTACTGATTTATGCTTCGTTATATCAATTTCCATTCCACTGTCCGTTTCTATAGAAACTTTTGATTTTAACTGTCCGTTTGGTATAACGAAGCATTATCTTATATAAATAAAGCTCTCTGTTTGCTGTTTTTTCACCAATCACCGAACACTCTCTCGGTGATAGAATAAGAGAAACGTACAGTGTGGAGGGTAGCCAGAGACGTATTAGTAGACTATGGTCTATTTCAAATTAAAAAAAAGTAGATAGCGCTGCGAACCCAGTACGATTTACACTGGACAAATACAGTACAGCGGAAAATTTAAAATAAGTTACAACTAGGGCATGGCGTAGTAACTGGGTTAGCAAGTGATTTTTTTTTAATTTAAAAAAGGTTAATAAGATATTGAAATTAACAAGGCAGATAATACACTTACGTTATTTATACGACATAAATTCAGTTTAATGGGGAATTTGAAAAAGTTAAAAAAATATTAATTTTAAAAATTATGTACTATATATAACAAGAGAGATTTGGCTAAAAGAGTTTAAATAAAGCAATAAAACAAACAATATATCTTCAGAGCTAAAGTTTATTATTTAAACAATTATTGTAAATAAAAATATATGTATATATGAAGGTCTAAAAATTATATCAATAACTTTCTTCTTTGGACACAATCAGCTGGGCTGTCTTTTGGCCTCATAGCGAAAAGTGTATCAAAAAACGACAAAAAATAAATAATTGTTTGGGATTTTCTGATTTTGTGAAGTGACATTACTTGTAAACATCTAAAATACTACATTTTGTGATCTGGTTTTAAGTTATGGCGGTTTTCCATTGTCGATTATTTTAACTATATTGGGGGAAATAATAATTCCCGTGTTGTTTACCAAGGGGTAGAAATCTACAATGCTGGGCATATAATATTGTGTCGATTCCTAACCTCTTGCTTTCCCAATTTTGTTTCGAATCATACGGTGTCTGATATTAGTGGAAACAAATGAAACGATATTTCCGGGTTTCTTCTTTTCAATGAATTGCACATAGGCACACAACAATATGTATTATACATTTTTCAATGATTATAATAAAACTTTAAAAACAAACTTCATACAAAACCAATACACAAAACGAAATCTTATCTGATGTACACAAGTTCATGAAACGCTCACCAGATGGTAGGGTGCTTAGCTGCAAATCCCTATAACATTTAATTATCTGCCTGTAGGTTTAAAAGAACTTATAACTGGTGTTAAAACGAAAGTCCCACCGTGTTTGGTTAACCTTTGCTAATTCGGGGGTTGTAACGCAGTTTCTTCACTGACATAAAACTCGAAATGTAACAAATTTGTTAACATTTCTGCTTGTGTCAGTTGTATATTAGTATAACTTTTTAACACCTTACCAATCCTAATTTTATAATTTATTCCTATAACATTTCTCCATGATTCTATCTCCTTATCTTTCCTAACTATCCTAATTATAGTAAATTGGTTGTATAGAGTATATACGCATGGTGGAATCTAATGGTAGAACACAATAGATTAATTTGCAGTGTATCGGAACTGGGAGTAATATCAATTGTTTCTGTAGTAATTAGATAATGAGGAATAATCTACGGCTTTAGTATAAATGCAGTAGTACATTTGCAACAACTCCTAACATATACTACTGGAGTCATATGTCAAAATAAGTTTCAGTAGGTAATTCAGAAAAATAAATTAAAACTCAACAACGACATCTTGAAACTTTAGGAATAGAGGTAGACCATCTACCAGATAAATGGCACTAAGCCAATTGCTGAAAATTGGCTATTTATTAATTTAATTTATCAGCACCGGACTTATTTGACTGATTGATGATGATAACAGTATAAAGAATTGGTGCACAAACTTTTGAATTTGCGGGTTTTGGTTAGATTAAAAAAGGAACATATACAGAGCGGTCATAATTTCTTGTCAGTTATGCAATAGTTGACAGAAACATTTTGTTATCAAATTTATTTCCAAGGACATGCACACATAGACGTAGATTCGATTTTTATATTGGGTTATGTACGTCTGTTTCAAACGCTTAGGCGGAACTAAATGGGAATTTCGTTCTTTTAGGTTGTCACGACAAGGGACCTTTCTTGGGTTATTTCATTTTTCATGTTGGAGTGTCAAAATTTAAAATTACAACAATGAAACCATGGAAACGAATGACCTATGTCAAAATTAAATTATTTTTTTATATATTTTAATGACAAAAAAATAAATAAATGGGAAATTTGTATTAAGAATTACACAAAAAATCTAAATATAAAGAAAATGACATTTTAAAATGATATTAACCTTAATCAAAAAATGTTTATTGTAAGTATGATTTACAAAGCTTAAACAAAACGGCCGAAAAGCACGATTTAAGCGATGAAAGTAACTAAATTGAAAAATCTAGTTCCGCCTAAGCGTTTGAAACAGACTGTATGTTCAATATTTCATTTACCTCTAAGAGCTAACCTCGATCAACAATCGTCTTCCAATTACAATCTTAATAACAATAATAACAACAACAATAATAACGAAAAAAACAATAATATATCTTAACAAAAACCACTACTTTTTCTCTACACGCCAATGAGTTAACGAACAACATGAAGTTATCAATACAATATCGTTACTGATTGGTTCTTTGTTAAATTGGAATTTTGAGATATGAGATAGAATACAGTTTTGATATTTTTAAGCTCATTGTTTACTGTTATGTAACTGACAAGAAATTATGATCACACGGTATTATCTGTCTCATTTTGTAATACGAAACTAAGAGGGAAATTTTATTTTTTATGTTGTATATTCAAAATATCATCTAAAGGCTCATTTACATTTAGATACAAGTATAAGGACTTGTATGAGATACAAGTCAAATTGACTTGTCGCGATACCCTCATACATGAGCTCATACAATTTGTATAATTTGTCAAATCCATTGACATTTGCTCATACTTTCTGTATGAGCAGACTTTTCCATATACTTGACTTGTATGAGCTGACAACCTGGTGGAAAGTTAGGTTATGTTTTAAAAGATATCTCACATTTGATTATTTTCAATAGTTTTTTTTTACAAGTTAAATATGTCTTTGTGGAATAAGGATAAAACTCTGTTATTGATTGAGAAAATCATAGCCAGTAATATCTGGGATGTAAAGTCGAAGGAGTATAAAGATTTTAACAAATGAAATGATATTTATAACATTTCTGAGGAGTTAAGTTGCATGGCTAAAGATGTATAGACTAAATGGCACAACATAAAAGTCAGTATAGTCGAGAGCTATCTAAGGTAGAAATCCTAGGTGCGTACATCAGTGATGCAAATGAGTCACCAGTTGCCAAGAACCGCAATGTAACAGCCAATTGATCTGCAGGTGATATAGCTTCTCGAAATCTTGTATCACTTTTAGTAATTAATGGAGCCACCAACATGAGTATTCTTTCAAAATCAGCGACACTCATTCTCACATAATTTCTGAAGCATGAACCATCTTCTAAAGTTAGTTCATTAATCAACATTGAGTAGGACCCATGGGTTTCTCGTCGAGATAAAAAATATCGCTGCCACCATCTACGCTTTCTTTTTCGTGATTTTGACAGAAGTAATGCACTTGTACTTAAATAAAAAAAACTCTCCTCGTCATCACTAGACATTTTTTGCGAGTGTATGCGTGTATGCAAATGTAAACAGAGCACAAAAATGACATGATTTTCGACTTGTATATTGACATGTGTATGTTGACTTGTATGATCATACTTGTATGAGCTCATATTTGTATCTCATACAAGTCCTCATACTTGTATTTAAATGTAAATGAGACTTTAGACTTATTTTTATTAAATATTTATACATATTATATAAACACAATAGGTTATAAAAAACGTTATTGTTTTTATAAAAAATATAACATCTAAAATAACACATGTGTTTTATGTGGAAGGTTGAGTTTTAATTTATTTTTTTGGATTATGTTAATGAAACATCTTACAGATTACGAAAGCTGACATCTGTATATAAAGAAGCATGCTTGGAAGCACATGAAAGATGGTAGTCAGTGTAAATCGTAAAATGTAGCATGAGCCCGAACAATAATAACAACGGGGCAAATTTGAAATAAGAAATGTGGTATCGTTAAGGCTGTACGAGAGATATTAGTCTTCTAATATGGTGATAAAATTAACTAACGCATGTTTTTAAAATACATTGGAACCTCGAACTTCGAACACAGTCCAGGAGAAGGTTTGGCTTTAAAGTTATCCAAATTTCGAATTAATTTCAGTAAAGCCACATTCAGAGCTCTTTAAATTAAGAGGTTGTAGACTGCTTTGTTAGCTGTAAGTTATGTTTCTATGCATTCTTTTTAACGCTACCGTTCATATCAAGTTGGAAATTAATATGTTACGAATAGTCCGCCATCTGTGAATTTTGAAACCAACTATTTAGCTTCGTAAAATATTTTATATCTATTATCGTTCTTATAATTCTGTTGTCTTAGATTTTAACTACCTAATTACCTAAATTGATCATATTTGAACTTTGTAATTTTGAGCAAGATTTGTTAATGATGACATTATGATAGGTTATGTAAAGGCATACGATAACTACGATGTCACTGATAGAATGCGATAGCCAATATGTTTATGTCTGTCTCATTAAAACATCTCACTAGCTTTAAGTTAAGGGGGGGGGGGTCTGATAACCACATTTTAAGCATATTTTTGTGAATTTTTTTCAAATCTATGGTTAAATTTATTCATTTTCAAACTAAGTACATATATAAAGTATGTTTTGAAGAAGATACAAAAAAATTTTGAAGGCAAAATATGGCGAAATGAGCCAGCTGTGGCAAATCTTCTCAGACTCCGGGAAAAAAATTAGATTTGGCGGTGACCAGAATAACTCGTCACTGGATCATCTGAAATCAAAAATCCAAAAAGTTTTTGTTAGTTTATGAGTTTGCCGAGGTAATGACGTTGAGTTTTTATTTTTAAAATGATTTTTCAGTTTTTAGCGTTACTTAAAAGACAAAAAAAAAATAATTCCCCCTAAAAAAAAACTAACAATGAGTATATTTGTGATTGTTAAATAAAAAAAAAAAAACATGAAAAAAAAAATATCTCAACGTCGTTACCTCGGCAAACTCATAAACTAACAAAATCTTTTTGGATTTTTGATTTCAGATGATCCAGTGACGAGTTATGCTGGTCACCGCAAAATCTATTTTTTTTTCCCGGAGTCTGAGATGATTTGCCACAGCTGGCTCATTTCGCCATATTTTACCTTCAAAATTTTTTTGTATCTTCTTCAAAGCATTCTTTATATATGTACTTAGTTTGAAAATGAATAAATTTAACCATAGATTTGAAAAAAATTCACAAAAATATGCTTAAAATGTGGTTTTCAGAACCCCCCCCTTAAGAAAATTATGCACAATCCACAATAAACAGCGTATTAAATTTGGAGGTCTGAACGGTTTCACGTCTTACCATATGACAAACTTCTGGTGACAGTGAACAGTCTATAATGTACAGTGCATAAGCTATTAATGATTTTTGATTTAAGAGCTCTGAATGCGGCTTAAGGCTTAAAAATTCATCTTTTATGGTTTTTTTTTTGACATGATTTTTTAATAACAAGTAAAATCAATTTTTATTTTTATGTGTTGTTCATGAATTTCAAATTGCGTTGTAGATCTTGTATATTATGACGAACTACTTGGTTTTATTTATTTGAATCACCAATTATTCATAAATTTATTAGGGGTTGAGAAGACTGATAGTTTATTAGAAGATTAATATCTCGATAATAAATCTCAAATGTGTATTAATTAGTTTTAGTTCGAAACCTGTATTTGTTTTCTATATTACAGCAACAAGAGCAGGATCCAACAAATTTATATATTGCCAACTTGCCTCTTTCCTACAAAGAACAAGATTTGGACAACATGCTTGCAAAATATGGTCAAGTAATATCAACACGTATACTGCGGGATCCAAATGGAGTATCAAAGGGTGTTGGTTTCGCTCGAATGGAATCAAAAGAGAAATGTGAACAAATCATACAGATATTCAATGGATCTCCATTAGCAGGAGCTAAAGAACCTTTACTCGTTAAATTTGCAGATGGAGGTGAGTACAAAATTATTAGGTTAATGCAAAAGCAGGAATGGCATGTTTAAAACTGGTTTAAAACGGTTTAAAAGCGTTACGATCGCGGTTTTAAAAAGATTTCCTATGTTCAGGATTGTGAAGAGCTTAATAAAGATTTAAAAGAATTTTACAAGTATTGCTCTGCAAACTACCTTCATCTTAATCTAAAAAAATGCAATATTATCACTTTTACTAGGAAACGGCTACCAATAAAATTTACGTATCAGTTAAATAACACACCTTTGACTGAAGTAAATATTATTAAAGATCTTGGAATCTATTTTGACAGTAAATTCAAATTTGATCACCATATTGAAAAAACAACTAAATCAGCATTCAAGCAACTTGGTTTTATCATGCGTTCTTGTAAGCATTTTACAAAGCCAAAAAGCATAATAATATTATATAAATCCTTAGTCTGTAGTAAATTGGAATATAATTCTATAACTGGATCCCACAATATGCCACATATATTAACAAGATTGAAAATATCCAAAGACGTTTTGGATATTTGGATTAAAAATTTCACACAAATGATATGAATTATTCGTATCTTTGTCGTTTAGATAGATATAATCTAAATACCCTGGAAAAACGAAGAACTAAATTAGAGATGAACTTTGTTTATAAAATTGTAAATGGTATGATTGATTCAACAGACATTCTGGGTTTTATTTTAATGTACCAGCATTAAATCTGAGGCAAGTAAATACACCCAACTCTCAAACCAACATTCGACAAAATTCACCTCTAAATAGAATAATGTTCACATTCAATTCTTGGTTTAACAACATCGTTTGTTCCACTCTCCCCACATAAAATTATTAAATGGTCCATTAATCGACACATCCAAGAGTTGTCGTTGAGTTGTAAGGCCTCCAGAAATTACTAATTCTGTATTCATGTCTATTATATTTTCTTGGTTGATTCTGTTTTATGTGCTCTGAATTGATTCCACACTAACATCGCACACTTTTAAACAATGTACCTATACCTTCGGACCCATAGTTTTAAGTCGATTTTTTGCGTAAAAAGGTGCGTCTTATGGACCGAAAAATACGGTATAACCTTATAAAGTGCATAAAGTATAATTGCATAATAATAAATTACTTTTCTTAACGTTTTTTAAGTAATATGGTAGTTTTGCGACCAAATAAAAAATCTTTTGCATATGTCCAAAGCAAGACGTTTAAATAAATAAACAATAAAAATAACATTGGTAACCTGTAACGAGCAGTACGCATGCGCGCATTCAAAGCAGTCACTTGCAAAAAAGCTGCAAATCTGCTGAGTAGATATAATAAAAAAAAAGTTTGTTTACATCTGCGTTTGAGTGAAAAAGGAATAAAAGAACGACTATCTGTGCGATATACAACTCGGATGCATGTCTGCGGAATAAAAAAATACGCCCATTTAGTTATAAGATGGTATTTAAATGGTTATTTTTTGTTTGTAGGTAACAAGAAGAAGAGTCTGTACAAGAACCAGGAGGCCGGAAGGATGTGGAGGGACGGTAGTGATAGTATGGCGGCTGTAGCGTATGATCCTGGTTCGCTTGCGCAGAATGGAGTTGCGACTCCACATATGCTACCAGCGGCTATTGCGCAGTACGGTAGGCATTACAGTGCGCAGGCCGTTCAAGGTTATCCTATGCCTAGCGCGCAATGGGTGCCACAGTACTTGATGCAACCTACAGCTCACATGCCACAGGTAAAAATTAATCAAAGAAAATATATACGAGGTGTAATCAAACAGTTTATGCAATTTTTGAAATTCGCGTTCTACCAATGTCGGATTGATAAAGTTTTTTGTTGTCATGACCTGTCTTTCATGACTGTCTTAATTGGCAACCGTATTGGATGTGTTTCTGTATATTCGGCGATTTTTTATTTTTCACAATGAGGGATCAAAGAATATGTAATAAATTTTGCGTGAAAAATGAAATCAAGGTTCTGTAAAGTAGTGGAAAATGTTGCAGAATATAGTTAAATATAATATAATAACATAGGGTAACCATTTTCTTAAGAAGACAATGCGGGACGGAGCAAAAAAAAGTCCTCATCTCCCAAAATCCAAGTGAAGAGCAAAAAAAAAGGTCTTCACCTCCCAAATCCAAGTGAAGAGCAAAAAAAAGGTCTTCATCTCCCAAAATCCAAGTGAAGAGCAAAAAAAAAGGTCTTCACCTCCCAAATCCAAGTGAAGAGCAAAAAAAAGGTCCTCACCTCCCAAATCCAAATGCGGGACAAAATGTTAAAATGCGGGACGCATCTTAATGCGAGACAAAATGTTAAAATGCGGGACGAATGGTCACCCTATAATAACATATGTTTCATTTTGTAATACGTAACTAACAGGCAAAGTTCATTTTTTATGTTGTATATTTACAATACATTTATAATACTCATTAAATAAAAGGACTAAGGAAGGAAGCTTGTATACTAGTTGGACAGACCAGAATGGTCTTTCAAAATGGCGGACAATAGTATCCGGCTGCACAGTGGCGTAGGGCAATTTATTAAAATAATTGTTATCGATAAAAAAAGAAAAAATACCAATCTTGATGTTTTCAAAAGAAGTTAAGGATAAGAGACATAAACAATGAATAAAACATCTTTTGTCACACAAGAGCATAACGCCTACAGACACATTGTTTATATTGCTACTATATGAAAAACTAACAGATTCTCTACTAGAAAAGGAATCCCAGCTACCGGCCAGTTATTTATTTATTTTCCTACATCTGTAATTTATTATTATAAAATTAATGATACACACAAGTAAATAAATACATTCAGAACTTATAGCTCTTCCTGAGAGAATCGAACTTACTGTTTTATGTGTGAAGTCTTGCACCTTATTTTAATGTGTTCTATTTCTAAACTGTGATATTCGATGGTAATTGGCCCCTTTACAGCATATATATAAAAACAAGTATATGGCGCATGAACGCTGGCTAGATGTTCCATGATAGAAGGATGGAGCTATGTATTGTCGTGCCCCTTTATGCCCGGTGAATTGTTTGCGCATGTCTATATTACGACCTTGCTATTGGTCGAAAAACTTACAGTTACGTAGCGGGAGTTAAGAGAAGGAGCTAGGCATGTGGCATCATTCTTTCTGTTAGAAATATTATACGAAGTTTTGTCTGTATTAAATTGTGAAAAGAGTTCGAATTTATAACGAAAATGCCAGCAAATTGTGTATTACAACTCTAAATGTAATGTTAAAGTAAAGAAGTGTGTTGTTCCATTTAAATAATCAGTCAATATTCACAGTAAATATTATATTAGCCATTTAAACGGGTACTGCTACGTCTTATTTACCAAATAATTAGGGTTTTTGATTGATAACTTCTAACCTAATTTTTTTAAGTGTAAATGTCATTTCATCTGATTTTATCCTGCTTTTTCAAAATGAATTGACACTACCCGAGCATGCGCATTGTGTTTCACGGTCACCAAAAGAGACAGACATATGTATATCTTACTCTCTATGTTGGAACATTTTAATTTACATTGAGAGATAGGCCAGGCGCCATATACTAGTTTATATATATATGCTTTACAGCCTCTTACCATCACCCTGAGTCTGTTCAAATTTTCGAACAGACTTTTTATCTTATTTATTTGTGTTTGTCTGTGCAAGATTTCTTTTATAGAGTATGCGTAATTTTATTGATTTTATTTATTTATTGATTGTTTAATTTATTGTCTTTAATAATAATAATAATAATAATACTTTATCACCAAAAAATCAGTACAGATCAAGGCTCGTCATGAGCAGTGTATAATAAACACAATAATATTAGGTAAACTTAAAGAGATTCTTTACTTCACAAATTATTTTATTTTCACTATACGTACATTTCGGCTACGAAGTAGCCATCTTCAGTAGTTGAATAAAGCAGTTTTATTCAACTACTGAAGATGGCTACTTCGTAGCCGAAATGTACGTATAGTGAAAATAAAATAATTTGTGAAGTAAAGAATCTCTTTAAGTTTACCTTATCCTAAACTTCACGTTAACTCAACAATTAATATTTACAATAATATTAATAAGAATTAGTATAACATATAATTAACATGAAAATGTGTACAATTACAAAGTATGAAAATATGAAAATGTACTAGATTCAAAAATTTTGAACTAATGACGCAAATATTCCTCGACTTCCGAATAGGAACAGTGGTCAAGCAAAAAGTTTTTAAATTTTAATTTGAATGTACTTGTACCTGAAGTAATCTTAATATGTTTAGGCACCTTGTTGTATAAAGTTACTTGGTTATGCAGACACCTTTATTTCGGACGTTTGCCATTGCTGATAGTACTAGGCTAGAATAGTACAATATAATGAGTATTAGTATCAAAAAAGATATAATACTTCAAGAGTAATATAAAAAATTCGGACGTTTCGGAAACTGCTCAACAATCTGTTTCCGTCTTCAGCGATCACGAGAATATATTGTACTATTCTAGCCTAGTACTATCAGTAATGGCAAACGTCCAAAATAAAGGTGTCTGCATTAATATTGGACCATTGCAAAATAATTTCAAAGATATTATTACTTGGTTATATTTCGGGCTAGATTTAATATGTAGTGTAGTCATTTAAATGTGCTTGGTGTCTTTGTTGGTGTGCGCCAAAATTTTAACTAACTAACTAACGTTTACACCACAAAAGTCACCAAAATCAAGAGTTCTAGTTACGTATTATAAAATGAAACATAATATACTAAAAGACATTGTTTTAGTAATTTTTATTAATGTCGTGAATAGTGTGATATTGTGGATGACATATACATAGTATTGTTTTCAGGTTGAGGATGCTTATGCGATGCCAATGGGGGGCCCTGGGCACATGAACACTGGTTACAAAAGCGATGGACAACGCAGTAATCTGGTGATGATGCCAACGGCTGCAGATCCGTCTGTGCAATTCAACCCCATGATACCACAGCTAACGACGCACATGTCTGCGTTACAGCTCGGCACGGCAGGTTCGGTAAGTATCCTAATATGAACACTTCAACTAACGAGTACTATTTTATTTATATTGTAACGTGTTCGGGTTCTTTAAACAAACACGCACAATTTTCCAGAAGGTAAAATTTACACTTAAAATATTACAACTTGTATTTTTGTAGTACATGGCATACTACGGCGGTTGCCTTTTATATATCGGGATTTGAGATCAAAAACAATTATTTGTCAACAAAAGTGGCTTTATTGTTTTTCAAAATATTCTCCATGAAGATCAATACACTTTTGCATGCGTTTGAATCAATTTTCGAAGCACTTTTTCCACTCCGATTGAAGCATTTTCCACTTCCATTATCAAATTATGTGGTATCTAACGCGAACAAATATTTTTGGCGGCCAAATGTTCATGCAATAGTGAATATATGCTGGTCCCACTAATGCCCAAGGATACCTCAATCTAGGGTGACCATTCGTCCCGCATTTTAACATTTTGTCCCGCATTAAGATGCGTCCCGCAAAAGTCCCGCATTTTAACATTTTGGATTTGGGAGGTGAGGACCTTTTTTTTGCTCTTCACTTGGATTTGGGAGGTGAGGACCTTTTTTTTTCTCCGTCCCGCATTGCCTTCTTAAGAAAATGGTCACCCTACCTCAATCTCATGATAAGTTACGTGACGATCTTGCAGTATCAGTTCACGCACAGCATCAATGTTTTCCGGAACAAGAATTTTGGACGACCTTCACGAAATTCGTCCTTCATCGAACTACGGCCACGATTGATGTCGGCAAATCATCGATAAACAGTAGTTCTTGATGGTGCTTCATCGGCAAAAGTCGAATTAAGTTCATCGATGCACTTTTGTTGGGTTAATCCACATTGAAAGTTGTAAAAAGACCCGATTCGGGTCTATTTCCATTTTGTTTCAGAATGCATAATAGTGTATTGATTTGCTCCAAATTGCAACCATTACAGCCACATTTGTATTTTTTTTTCGTTTTCTGAAAATGAAAAACAATAATAGATAAAATAAGAACAACATATAGTTCCTTCAAACCATTTAAAAATGGCAGACAGATTTATTGCTATGTGCTTGCCATAATAACGATTAAAAAATTAAAAATAAATTAAAAAAGTAAATTTTTCAAAATTAACCTGCAATGTATTATTGTTCTACAAAAATAATGACATTTTAATTCGTAATGTATAAAATAAGAATTTTAATAAATAAATATTGACTTGTAGATTTCATGTGAAGCATTTTTTTACTTTCAAAACTTAATTTATACTTAACCTAATTTTTTTTTTTTTTTGTATACACATGAATTATATGTTGTGATTACATCAAGTCTGTTTCCAGCTAATTGTTTTGTACGATAATATATAAATGGCGCAAGTTTTGCGATGCTTTTAAGTAATATAAAAGAAATTTTATTTGATGAGGAAGATAATTCAGAAAAATTTTCCAAACCAGAAAATATTTTGGAAAAAGTGTTTGAATATGCAGAGAGTACTGTTCCAAACATGACTATAAATCAATTTAAAGTACAATTCCTCTTGTATCCAAAAAAGTTTAAGTCTTTTTGATTGTATTTATAAGCTGTTCACTTTTGTAAGAACAAACTAAGAGGGAATTTTGTTTTCAATAGTTTGCACCTTTGAAGCTGTATGTCATGTTGGTATTAAAAAAAGTCACTTTTTTAAAATGTCGATCCATTTGACATATGTCATAATGAAAAATGATATCTTAATTATAATGATCATAACCTTATCAACCTAAAGTCGGTTTTACAGCGTAAGGAATATTTTTAATTGACATTTAAAGTCAGTAACACACCATAAAAGTAACCAAAATAACCAGATCTAGTGTGTTCTTACAAAAGTGAACAGCTTATACATGTTCCATCATGAGGTTCATGTCTATACTATTTATTTTGCAAATGCTGCAGGCACAAACAATGATGATTGATTGTTTTCACTCATATTGTTTTGTAGAAATAATAACTTAACGAAAAACACAATTGCACAGACTGCCGCACGATCTAAACTTGTGACGATTGTGCAACACAAACTGCACTGCACAGTATATGCCGAACGATCTTCGTACAGCACAAAGCCCACATAAATTTTATGACGAACGGTTCTTGTGTAAATTATGAATGTGTAGATTATTAGCTTATGCAATTAATTTTTTTGTTTCAGTACATAGCAAGCCCACACCCATACCAATATTTCACGGGCCATGCGCCATCTATAATTCACGCGATGCCAATGGGCGAATCGGAGCAGACCTCAAATGCCGCATCGCCTGATGAGTCGTACCAGGCCTACCAACAACCACCGCCCAAGTAGGCCATCTAAAAAAAAAAAATACCCCTCGGCCTCCCGATCTTCCGTATAGGTGCCACAGCGGCTATTTAGAATTAGTATGAAAATTAGCTATTTTATTTTTTGATATAGTCTTACCAATAGGTAGTTACGTTTTTGTGACTAGGTTGCCGACGAGAGCCTAGGTACTGAATATACCTACTAAAAAAAAAAAAAAAGATTAGGTCACCCGGTTTATAAAAACAAAATCAATAAAATCTACTATTGAACAGGTGAAAATTAATATAAATCAACATAATCCGGGTCCAAATAAAGTGATCTTGACTTAATATAAAGTTCTTTGTTCTGTCTTGGGTTAGTATCATTTTATTTGGACCAGGGACCTTGGAAAAATTGACAAGTGACAATCAGATGATCAACGTTGGGCGCCAAGTTTCCTCGGAAATGTCCAACGGTAGTCATTTGGTGCACAACGTGTTCATTTGTCTGACAAATCTGTCTTATTACAGTTAACTCTCTTTAAATCGAACCCCTTACCAACAAAAGTTCGACTTTGTGACGTACGCTTTGTACGCTACCCAAGTAGCCACACAAACTACGATTCGTACGAGACGGAGAGAAAAAGAACTATTTCTTTTTCTAACATCATCAGTATTTTATTATATTGACGGGTTGCCCCGGGAAAGTGATGGCAGGACGAAGTTTTTTTAGATGCATTAGTTAATAAACGTAAAAGTATGTATACAAGAAAAGAAGAGTGAATTTCATCATCTGATGAAACAGTTACGTGAAGATGAAGAATTCAAGGAATGTTTTCGTGTACTAACCATTTTGAGAAACTATGGGATGTACGTGATTACGTATGTACTGCGCATGACCGTTGTAAAATTATGTTTGCTGACCTATCAAAAATTCTGTCGCCGACCGGCGTAGCGCAGTGGTAACACATGTGTTCTGTGTTGCTAAGGTCTCGGGTTTGAATCCCGTTCAGGCATGGAATTTTTCACAAATAAAAATTGTCCTGGCTAATTGCCACAGCAGCAAAGGCCATTAAATTAAATTTTTTAGAGAGAGTTGACTGTATTAAGTCACAAAAATGTCAAGAATTGTTTTGCCAATTATGAAATAGGGCCCAGGGGTGTTTATATTTAAAAAATTTCATTATAGAAGCACCTAACAATTTTTTAAATTATGAAAGTCTATTTTTTAAGTGCAATAAATGAAGTAGACCTGTTTGAAAGAGGATTTTTGATGTGATTTTTTAAGTTTTTATGAATTGTGTGACATGTGGTTCACTAATGTTCGTACATATTTGTGTACGTTCGTTTGGTGTTTGTTAAAAAAAAAATGGGTTGACACACGAGGTATTAGAAGCTGCTCACTCTTTGATCAAAGGTTTCTTCCTGACATCTATGAAATACTTGAATAACTAACACTTCCAAGAATTGAGTATAATTGTATAAAATATCGTTACATTTTTGTTGACATTCCAAATGAACTATTAGAAATGTCGTTTATTATTTTTGTCGTTTCTTGCCATCTCCGACAGCAATTTATGTTGTCCTGCACATCTCAACGACCTATATCATCACAAAATATTCAACAAATAAAATAAATCTAACGAAGTTAAATGATTTTTTTAATAACTAAAGTCTTTTGCAAGAATTTTTCACGTTTTTTAATAAGTGCAATATATAAAATAAACCAACAGTTGACAAAGAACCATGACGAGCCATTTTAATATCAGAGGCATACAACTACTCCTTCCCCAGAATTAAAATAGCGCAGGCGCATACTGTAATAACATATAGTTTTTGTTGCAGAGCCCTTTTCAAAAAAATCCAGTGACATTGTAAGCGCGAAACTTAAACATCCATTTTAATTAATGTTTTACAAAATCTGTCGCTGTGTATGTACATGCGCAATCCTGTTTTAGCCTTAAACTGATTAGTTTTTGTTGTAGAGTCCGCTTTAATAGTGAAAGAACTAGTGACATAATTATGTATACGGGAAATTCAAACGTGAAATTCAAAATTGAAGTTGGTGGCAGTGAATATTTGAAGTTAAAACACTGCTCAAACTCCCAAACTGAATAACGCTACTGAAATGGCTGCTAGCTAAGTGGTAACCCGAGCGTTCGCTAGTAAATGGGGAGGTATTATCAGTGATGGGATTCAATTTATTCAACAACTGGTTCGCAGGGTTATATGTTTAAAAACACAAAATTCAAAATAGTATATTAATTTAAATTAAACATTAAGATATGTAATTATTTTAAATATTGCCAAATAGCCTTCTGGTTTTCAGTCACTTCTACTTCCGTTTTTGTTTTTACACGAGGATCATCCGAACTGTGGTTGCTTCTTAACCAATTTAGCACTATCGGTACTGGATCCCAATCTATTAAAGGCAAACCATTCAAATTAATAACCATTATATTACTTATATTTGAAACGATCAGTCTGTTTCGTTTTTCTGTGCATATATTATTCATAAAGCTAAAGCCTCTTTCAGTTTCTGCTGAACTGACAGCTATGGTCATTCCCTGTATCTAAAGTAATTTAACAAACGGTTCGCCGAACTTAAAATTTCTTAACAAACGGTTCGAGCGAACCGGGTGAATCCCATCACTGGGTATAATGCTAATTGAAACTGAGTTTGATAGAACACGAATCTCAGCGCTTAGATTAAAAGAATACAATAATTGATACGGATTCTAAAACTGTGCAATCGGCCAAATAGAAAAATCATGAACGTTTTACGCAGTTGGGCGCAGCACGGCGTTTGATCCGGATGCGATTAAGACTAAAATTGGATAAAGCATGCACAAATCGCTTTTAAGTGACATTTTGTAAAATATAAATTAAAATTGTGATTCTGTGGTAAGAAAATAAGGTTCCAAACGAAGTGGACGCAATCCAGATAGTACCAAATTGTTAAATTCTACGGAAGATTTTTATCTTGTAATAAATCAGCCCGTCGTGGGTCCATAACAAAAATATAACCTTACTTAATTAGGTTTTTCATTATTTCTCATACTCTATTTTATCAAAACTTATATTTACTCACTTATCTTAAATAAATTTAAGTTGTTAAATAATTTATGTTGATACAGCAACGCTTACAACACTGATTAATTTAAAAAACAAATACTTCTATAATAACAACTATCAAATATCAAAATGGCGAACATGTGGCTTTCAGAAGTGGTAGCGTGTCGCACGAAAACTCTTTGATGTTTACCGCCAAGTAACGGGAACGAGCAATATGTCGCACGGCTCCCATCAGACCTATGCACATTGGTAGCATGCGACATGTCGAGCGGTCGCACGCCACCATGTTGCCTCGATGTAGACGCGCCTCAAAAACGTGGGTACAGCAACCGGACTCTATAATTTTCACTAAAATGAATTAGAACTATCGTGGCTGCCTTATACAATGGTTTCCTATATAGAAATTGGACGTAGGTTGGTTTTTAGGAATCTAATTTTCTACCGGTCCGTGATAAATTGTTTAAATAGCATAGAAACGCTGGTACAAGAACCGGAACCCATAATTTTGACTAAAATGGATTAGAACTATCGCGTCTCCATAATACAATGATTAAGTATGTAATAATTGGATGTAGGTTGATTTTTAGGACTCTAATTTTACACTGCTTCGTGATAAATTGATTGTTTAAGCATAGAATGATTTTTTTTTACGTCCCTCATAGTTTTGTCTCCGTAGACTCACCCTCGACTTGGTTCTGAGTTGCCTGATTAGAACACCAGAGTTGCGAAAGACAAATTTTTAGACTGCAATATGTCGACAAATGGTTTGGACCAATGTATTCGGTCCTATCTTGTATAGAAAATATTTTTTTAAAGACGACATGTTAAAAAAAGTAATTAAAATAATCATAAATAACTTTGTTTGATTTAATAAAAATTGTTGAAACGCGAATTATGTTTGTTTCTTCATTCCACTTTCCCATACGTTATCTATCGTTTTTAATTTTATTGCTACATTTATTTTTTTCACTATCAAAGCCTTTATAACCGTGAAGAGGCTCCAAAAGCCCGAATTGTGAAAACCGGGCCCGTTCTATGTAAAAGAACTATTGATTTAGATATTGTGCCTTTTCAGATAGTCCAATAACAGGGATATACTGAAAAATATTTTAATATATTTTTTTAAATCGGTGTTTGCATAAAACCGACTAACCAAATTTTTATCTTCTAGTTGTTTCTATGTTGTAGGCAGGAATATGTATATTAGTTTTTTGTTATTTGTTTCGATTTGTGGCAGCAAATCGCCTCATAAAACAAATCAACTCGAACCCTTTACTTCACACCCCGATTTGGCAACATTGCCCATCGATATTGTTTCACCATATGCGCAGAAGCGTATTGCGCATCTTCAGTACTGCGTATATATTAAAATAAGAAAGTTGCGCAGTGACCGATTTAATCGGGGTCGAGTTCATTTAAATGAGAGGTTAACTAACAAATAAAATATGTCGCTTCATAAAACAATTCACCAAAAATAATAGGAGGTTTACAGGACTACTAAATAATAATAATAGGTAATTCCAAACATTACAACGCACGTAAGTACGCACGTACGTAAGTACACGGGTACATTAGAACGCTTGTGTATACGTACGTAGCCAGTGTTGAATTCAAGACGATGATCCCCCCAGGTAAAAAAAATTCTTAACCTAGAATTTTTTTGGCTATAATAACTGCCTAACCTACTTCACCCCGAACTCATGTAATCATCCCAAGTTCATGTAGTCCTCTCTGCTCATGTATCCCCCCTCTTCGGGAAAAAAATGTTAGAAATTCCATAGCCTATAATTTTTATATAATACTTGCTTAATCTATTTCACCCAGGTCTCATGTAGTCTTCCCAAGTTCATGTAGTCCTCTCGGCTCATGTATCCCCCCCCCCCCCCATCGTAGAAAAAAATTGGTTCCAACACTGCGTAACGTAAAAATAAGAAAATACCATTAATTTCCAAGTTCTTTTCACGTTTTTACGGTTGCAACTGTTTTAATTTACTCGTTTGAGGTCTCCGCAATTTTTGTTTATTTCCATAATAATACCGTTTCTCTTCGATAGAGTTTCTTTACTTACTAAATTAAAGACATATTTTCTCAAAACTCTTAAATGTTGGAAAGTAGACGAGAAATACTTCAAAAATATCGCGAAACGCCTAGAAATTAACTAAAATTAAGTCAAATTTTCTATATATTTTGAAATGGTTAATATTCTACTCTTAAATTATCTTGAAGCGACTTTTATTTGTTAGACTATATCGTCAAATATATGGCTAATGTTTTTGGAAAGGGTTACAGACGCAGGCGATTGGATGTTTTTACTCAGAAATGAGGGCGAGAGAGATTATTTTCTCCGTATATTTAATACTTCTATACTGCTCATCATGGACAAAAACATTCGCCAATCAGAGATAAGTTCCTTAGACACGTAATGAGATACGCGTCAGTTTAGACAAGAATTATTACCTAATAAATACAATTTGAAATGTTATTTTTAAAAATCATTCAACAGTTTATAACCTAAAAATTGAACTTGATATTTTAGAAAGCAGATTTTAATTTTTGTAGGTTCGAATAAATTTTTTCATTTCCTTCTGTTGGTAATGTTTATAAGTGGGTTCGGGAAGCAAGCTTGGATTGTTCTGAGTCACTCTGTTTAACTCCAGACCGCGTAAACGCGTTTAGGCTTTTTCTCGAAAGCTCTGGAGTTAAACAGAATGATTCGAAGCACTCCGAGCTTGTTTTCCGAACCACCATTTATAAAAATAAAATCCCCTGTCATTCTGATCATACGCATACATACATTCGTGGCGATTTAAACTGAGAAGCCATTTCTTCCGTATTACTTCGTCGCCAGACATTTTGTCAATGTAATAAGATAGGTGTGTGGTGTGTAGAAGTATTAAATATATGTTTTTCATCATTTTATTACTCAACCAAGATCTCTGGCTTCTATTTTTGCGCACAGAAGAAACAAATACTTGTCCGTGGGTGGAAATATTGGGTATCTGCTAACCTCACCCTATTTATACATATACAAACTTATATACAAACTGCTTTTGCAGAAACTTTTGTAGCAGTTTGTTGATTTGTTGATAAGTGTTTTGCGATTTGCCACCACGAAATGTTTGTGTGTATAGCTATCAACGATACTTAGTGTTGTATTTAATACACAAAAGATGTGGACAGACGTGCTTAAAAGACAATAATATCGACTACCACGCTAAACGAAGACAGTGTAAAAAGTAAAGTTAGAAGAACGTTGTGTGGTATTAAAAGATTTAGGACCAATACGGTTAAAAAATTGATGGGAAAAACAAGTTGGACTTATGCCTAGGTGAACTAAGCGAATGCTGAGGGCCCTTGTTTGTCGAAGGGGCCCTCTAGACTCGTTTGTGTGTGGAGGGAAAAAGAGACATTTATTTCTGGAGACCCAAAGAAATGTAATTCGCTACGTAAAACTTTGAACATCAAAAAAGCAAAACAAATTTTCATCTATTTCTTAAATGGAGGGGTTTCTCTTTTTTTTGTGGAGGGGGCCCCTCGAGTCTCGTTATTGTGCGTGGAAAGAAGAGAGCCATTTAGTGCTGGGGACCCAAAAAATATTAAGGCGCCGAGTAAATCTTTGAATATACAATAAGCAAAACAATGTTATTTCAAAAGACTTCTTAAATTATTCTAATTTGGTGTCACTAGTTTAATCAGTCCATTATTGTTAGTAATAAGTTCTAAAATGAAATACTTTATAAAGTTTTATTAATATAATATTATTTAAACTTTATAAAATCTTAGTTAAGAACTTTTTAATTTATTCAAGTTGTACCAATTATGAACAATTTAACTTTCTGTATTAAGCTCCGTTTTAAGGCAAAAAATTAAACGCTCGTTGAAGTAAGTTTGCAAACATGTTGCTTGCTTTAAACAAATGCTTCTCAACCTTTTTAATGCGACCTAAATTACGTAATGGATATTTTTCAATCCACCAGAGACAAAAAATGATCTTATTGATTATAAATAAAACACTATACTTTCTTTTATAAATTTACTGTCCAGTTGCACTTGATTTTTTTAAATTATAAGCATCCATTAAAACACAAAAATACCTAACACAATACGTTACTTTGTATTTTTGTGATTTAAGGAATACTTTAAATAAAAAAAAAAAAAAACTGTTGCAACTAGACGTAAATGTACATTTCAATTACTATGTAGTAATCTTCAGTAGAAACAGTAATTACAAAATTTAAATCCATTGCTTCGGAATAAATGTGAAGGTGAATTTTCGTCATTAAATATTTTTCTGAATTGTTTGTAGATAATTGGGGCAAATCTTTGAAAGGATTAAGTCTCATAAGGCGTTGTACAAAGGATTTTAGTCGTTATGAAGAAGGTGTTTATAATGTTTTTTTGTTAAAATTGATTTAGCATATCCAAATTTGTGTTATTGGTCGCATACTATTTATACTACTTGAAAAAATCGGTTCATTTTTATTTTATTTATTAAATTATTGATACTAGTTGTAAAAAATAATAGTGAAATTGGCGGGATTTTTGTATTACAAGGTAGCATGTAAGCCGTTTGAAAATTTAATTAGCATGAGTTTGGAAAAAGATGGTCGCGGGTTGGGGGAACTTTGGCCAATAAACAACTAGACAAAGTGATCGTCAAGTGCAGTATTCACATAACCAAGCTGCGTTTATACAGTTTTGATATAAGGGCGTGGGATGAAAGAGCTCTGGCCAATAAACAACTAGACAAAGTGATCGTCAAGTGCTGTATTCACATAAACCAAGCTGCGTTTATACAGTTTTGATATAAGGGCGTGGGATGAAAGAGCTCTGGCCAATAAACAACTAGACAAAGTGATCGTCAAGTGCAGTATTCACATAAACCAAGCTGCGTTTATACAGTTTTGATATAAGGGCGTGGGATGAAAGAGCTCTGGCCAATAAACAACTAGACAAAGTGATCGTCAAGTGCAGTATTCACATAAACCAAGCTGCGTTTATACAGTTTTGACATAAGGGTGCGGGATGAAAGAACTCTGGCCAATAAACAACTAGACAAAGTGATCGTCAAGTGCAGTATTCACATAAACCAAGCTGCGTTTATACAGTTTTGCCATAAGTGTGCGGGATGAAAGAACTCTGGCCAATAAACAACTAGACAAAGTGATCGTCAAGTGCTGTATTCACATAAACCAAGCTGCGTTTATACAGTTTTGATATAAGGGCGTGGGATGAAAGAGCTCTGGCCAATAAACAACTAGACAAAGTGATCGTCAAGTGCAGTATTCACATAAACCAAGCTGCGTTTATACAGTTTTGATATAAGGGCGTGGGATGAAAGAGCTCTGGCCAATAAACAACTAGACAAAGTGATCGTCAAGTGCAGTATTCACATAAACCAAGCTGCGTTTATACAGTTTTGACATAAGGGTGCGGGATGAAAGAACTCTGGCCAATAAACAACTAGACAAAGTGATCGTCAAGTGCTGTATTCACATAAACCAAGCTGCGTTTATACAGTTTTGATATAAGGGCGTGGGATGAAAGAGCTCTGGCCAATAAACAACTAGACAAAGTGATCGTCAAGTGCAGTATTCACATAAACCAAGCTGCGTTTATACAGTTTTGATATAAGGGCGTGGGATGAAAGAGCTCTGGCCAATAAACAACTAGACAAAGTGATCGTCAAGTGCAGTATTCACATAAACCAAGCTGCGTTTATACAGTTTTGACATAAGGGTGCGGGATGAAAGAACTCTGGCCAATAAACAACTAGACAAAGTGATCGTCAAGTGCTGTATTCACATAAACCAAGCTGCGTTTATACAGTTTTGATATAAGGGCGTGGGATGAAAGAGCTCTGGCCAATAAACAACTAGACAAAGTGATCGTCAAGTGCAGTATTCACATAAACCAAGCTGCGTTTATACAGTTTTGATATAAGGGCGTGGGATGAAAGAGCTCTGGCCAATAAACAACTAGACAAAGTGATCGTCAAGTGCAATATTCACATAAACCAAGCTGCGTTTCTACAATTTTGATATAAGGACGCGGGATGGAAGAACTCTGGCGAATAAACAACTAGACAAAGTGATCGTCAAGTGCAGTATTCACATAAACCAAGAATTTCTACAGTTTTAATGTCCAACTGTGATTAGTGGAACACCATTATCACATACAGCACTTATTTCATAAATTTTGTTTAGCTACGTTTACATCAGTTTTATTTTTGTTTTTAGAAATTTATTCGCACCATAAAATGAATCCCAGCAAACAAGATCATCGGATTATTTAGAAATGCTATGATGGATCACTCGGGTGGATTAAAAATAAGCTATTATGTACTATCCGACTGACTTTTTAATGGATAAGGAGCACTTGGATTAATGACTAAACGTAAACGCTTATTGTTTCAAAGATTCCGGTTTACTTATCGATGCATGTTACAAACTCCGACAAAGTATCAATCGTTCTACTTGTCCGCGTACGGAAGCAACGTAAATGCATGGCATAAAGTGGGTTCCGCAAGATGAGATATCTTTTAATAAGGCAAGGGTTCCGAAGTGTTTGGAAAATTGTTTCGGGACAAATTTTGGAAACTGAATTACATTGGATTTAGAGTAGGCTTGCGCCTTTGAGTTTCTCCGGTTGTTGCGTAACCTGATTGGTCCTAAATCATTTTGTAAGCGTGGCTGTCGATTGAGTCTGCACGTTTGCAATCATATGACTGACATATTACACGAGCTGAAAACCAAATAGTAATTGTTGCGCTATGTAACTTTGTGCTGTTTTAGTAGAGTGTCTAAGAAGCGACTGAGATCCTCACAAAAAAAAAAAATAATAATGCTCACGATCTTAAAAGATGTGTAAATGAAATAAATGAGGAATTTTTTAAATTTTTGCATCAAGTAATACTATATAATACAGTTCATTTTATTTTCGTACAATTACACATTGAAGGTAAAAAAAGAACTATTTTTTAAACTGTAATATTTAAAGAAAAAAAAACTCGATCGAGTCCAAACTGACTACCTATCAGTCACTATGTAAAACGTATCCTAGTAACTCGGAAAGCGAGTTAAACGAGACAGTTCATTGTCAAAAAAAAAAGAGCCGCAATGTAAATAATGATTGCGTGGAAGACCAAATGTTTAAAAAAAAAATGCAGAGCGGCAAAATCTTTAGACTAGATGAGTAGTTTTTAGAAAGTAGTTTAGTTATGATTTAGAACTTTTAGTTACTTAGATTTAGGTAGGTAGGTAGGTATATTTTAAAAAATAAGATAGAAACTTAGTACATAAGGTTAAGTTAAAAAGAGAGGTTTTACAAAAAAAAAAAAAATAATAATTTCGCGCGTGCCTTGGGAGTTAGTGCTGTTCTGCAGTAGCTTAGTGTACATTAGATAAATACTATTTAATTATATATTTTGCGGATTTTAAGTATTCTTAATAATCCTGCAACATGGTTTAGTCAGTGAGGTGCGTGAAATCCCAAGACACACGCGAAAATAAACAGAGATATCTCGTTTGAGATGATAAGTGTTTTTTATTGTTAATAAGTTTTTTTTTCTGTAATTTTTTTGTTTCAATTTTGTATTTGTAATGTCTTTCTTTTGTGTTGGTAAAATAAAAAAAAATGTATTTGTCCAAACTGTGATCATTATATTTTACCAAAGATTTATTCGCTGAAAAGGACATATTATTATACTTAAAAAGGTTGTTCGTTTAAAATTTGGTAATTTAAAATATTAATGGTTGGTTTATATACGGAACAAGAATAAGGAATAGGAAATAAGAATAGTACACAAGAATAAAAAATATTAAACCGTTTATATAGGACATAACATTTCGTCGCTGCGCCTGCGTACTTGCGTTGGCCTGTGTTTAACGTTTGTCACTTGACAGGTTCTGATTCATAAAACCTTTTAAAAAATTTCGTTTATTACCGTTAAAAACATTTTATTGTTGTTTACAACCAGTGATGGGCGCGTAGAATACATGATGTAGACTAATGTAGATTTTACGCGTAAACATGTCAAGTAGAATATGCCTTTGTTTACGTGTCGAATGTAGAATGTAAACTGTACATGCGCAGTACGTTTAAATGTAATATTTGAAATAATAGAATGGTAATAGTTTAAATTTACTTTAATATTTATGTTTATTTCAATTTTATGTACAGTCTGTTCCAAACGGTTAGGCGGAACTAGATTTTGCAATCTAGTTACTTTCATCGTTTAAATCGTGCTTTTCGACCGTTTTGTTTAAGCTTTGTAAATCATACTTACAATAAACATTTTTTGATTAAGGTTAATATCATTTTAAAATGTCATTTTCTTTATATTTTGATTTTTTGTGTCATTCTTAATACAAATTTCCCATTTATTTATTTTATTGTCAATAAAATAAGTAAAAAAAAATATTAAATTTTGACATATGTCATTCGTTTCCATGGTTTCATTGTTGGAATTTTAAATATTAACATTCCAACATGAAAAATGAAATAACCCAAGCAAGGTCCCTTCTCGTGACAACCTAAAAGAACGAAATTCCCATTTAGTTCCGCTTAACCGTTTGGAACAGACTGTAGTTCTAATTACATATATTGTTTCCAAAAATGTTATGTCACAAATCGTTTGTTGTTATGGACAACATAAATTACTTGGTTTCTGTCTGTATGAACTACAAAAATAAAATTAAAATTAAAAGTTAGCAGTTGTTTTAATCACGAAGGATCAGGAAGCTGTCAAAAATAATAAATTTGAGTTCTTTACTTCTTCTTCTACTTAAAACTGGCGGTATTTTATTTTTTAAACGTTACATAACCTCATTTTTCATTATTCTACGCTAGATTCTACGTGTCTACACAGTCTACACTTCTCTACGCTGTCTACGGTAAATTTACACGTAGACGTAAAAAATTCAAGTTTACGCGTAGACGCCCATCTCTGTTTACAACCCTCTGATCACAACTGAAAAACATCTGTTGACCAAACTTTATTACGGCAGACATTTTGATTGTTGTGCGCAGGCTTATCGTGTCTTATTCTTGAAATAAGAATAAAAATGTTGAATGTTACCAACTATTCTTATGTTTAAGTTAAATTTCATTCCTACATAAACCGATATACGGCGCAGCCATGTTTTAACATCTTGTGCACTATTCTTATTTCCTATTCCTTATTCTTGTTCCGTATATAAACCAAGCATAAGTGGCAATATAATAACTCTAATGCTGCGTTCAGAACCTCGAAATTAGGAATTAGAATTAACGTAAATGTTTGTTATTGAGAACTGACAATAACTGAAGTGATGCCTAGCGGATATTTTGGAACTTAACGGAATAGGATTTTGTTGGATGTGGCTCATTTAATTGCATTGTTTGTATGTGTTAAAATGAAGAAAACTTTAATAAAATGTCTTTAAAATCGCAACAGAAAATTAACTGCAATGTGAATTATTGTGTATCAAATGACAAATGTCAAAAAATCCTATTCCAATCGCCATTTTGTAAGCGAAAACAGCGCCTCTATGGGTAATGTTACTTCTCAATACGTACGTTATCGTTCACAACTTTCAAAATTAATACATATACTTATAGGGGAAGTATTTTAAGATCGCAGCGCTATTGTGGTATACTTGGAACCTTCAAAATAGACATTCGTTACATATAAACAACGTGAATTTTAATGTTTACTGGTGGTTTTTGTAATTTTGCTACAATATTAACACTTGTTTTTATGCAATTATATTTTTATGGAAACATTTTTTATAAAAAAAGCGCGATAGAATGTCTATTTCTGTAGTTCCTAAAATCCCACCAGATGTCATATCGCTTAGCAATTTTTCCATATAAGTTAAAATTGACGCATGCGCAGTAAGCACTTTTCAATCTAATATTTTCTATGGCCATATTTTTTTGTTTCTATCCACATCTTTATGTTTTCTATGAGCATAAATATAGTTTTTTCCTCTATTTTAATTCTTTTCAGAACTATGAAAAACTCATTGGCAAATGTAAACAGCTATCAAATATCGATCGATAAAGTAGAAATGAATAGATATTTCTGTCAGTGTCTTGGGGTACATTCGATTTGATGCTCCGAGCGTTCCGAGCACGTTCTGTACACTCAATCGTGTTCGATTTGACGTTCATTTGAATTCATTAAATTAATTCATTAATTTTTAATTGATTTTATTGCTTCATCATTGAAAAAAAATCAACGAAAAACCGAGGTATACTAGCGTCGGCTAATCAACGTAGTTAGGTCACACGACATAACAAACGACTGTATTGTCTGGAACAATGCAATCGTTTGTTACGTCGTGTGACGTAAATGCGTTGATGTGTCGACGCTAGTATATATAATTTTGATTCATGACTGACGTGAACTAATCTGACAGTAAAAATTCCGCCTAAAATTGTAGGGTTAGATTTTATAAACATTACGTCACAACAACGCTCGCTCCGTGTTCGAGTTGCTGCACTCCGTCAGTGTTCTATTCATGACGTCACCATCAGCTGTTTGCTCAGCGCTCGCTCTACCCTATACAACTCGAATGCACCCTTAATTTCTTAATTTATATTGTGAACGCTACTTAATTTCTACGTACAAATTTTATGTTAAGTACTAATTTCACGTTAATTCTAATTTGGAAGTTCTGAACTAAGCATAAAGCTCACAACTCTAAAATTACTAGCCTATACGCTATGAGTTGTTTACTGTAGATTGTCTCTAATAGTTTGCCATATGGTAACGCAAGCGACTAATTTTTTTAGTTGTGAATGCTGACAGAAAACGTTAAATCTATCTATTAAATTTATCCACAACGCACAGTGTGTAGTCAACCATAATAAATGAATTATAAGAGTAGTTCAAAAAAGTTATTGATAGTTTACATTTGTGTGAAATAGATTTGTTTATCGGTTCTCAATTGGTCGATCGGCATCTGAATTAATAAGTGATTTAATTTCATACCCATAGAAAAACTTACTACCAATTTTTAAATAAATTACTAACATTAGAAAATTCTGTTTCACGTCTGCTTGCAACAATGAACGAATATAACACAGTAGTAGGGATGGGTTCAATCTATCATTACCAAATTAGGCGAACAATCTTGTAGTTTTTCTAATTTATAATATTAAAGATTATTTTTTGTAATTTTCAGATAAGTTAATGTAATTTTGGCATGCGATTATGTACAAAAGTTGTGACTGTTTTCTCTTCAAGTTTGTTGATTTTAATGTGAGACAATTTCTAATTGTAGACTAAAAAATGCTCCTTAATATAGTTCGTAAAACAAAGTGGTGCAAAAAAAAAACACAGTGACATATAAACTACAAAAAAATACAACTTGATTTGTTTTTCATCAAGTAAGATAATTCAAATTAATATTTTAATATATTTTTCAGGTTTGTATAAGTTGGAATTATTTAATAAAAACTTTAGCCACTAATATATGTTCTCCCAAAAATTTATATTTTTATTACAGATCCAGGAAATTATTTTAGAGTGGATTTGACGTAAGTATTAATAAGAAAAATAGGTTTTTGTATCAAGGTTGCTGAGTGATGGTACGACGTTCACAATTGAGAATAAACATTGCCTATAGAGGCGCTGTTGTCGCTTACAAAATGGCGATTGGAATAGGATATATTTGCCATTTGATACACAACAATTCACATTGCAGTTAATTTTCTGTTGCGATTTTAAAGACATTTTATTAAAGTTTTCTTCACTTTAACACATACAAACAATGCAATTAAATCAGCCACATCCAACAAAATCCTATTCCGGTAAGTTCCAAAATAAAATCATATCCTAAAAATATAAACAAATATGTGTTCATTGAAAAAAAAAAAATATTTTCTTAAATTCTGAGTAGGGTATCAAATGAAAGCTCTTAGTACGTGGATTAACGATCAAAACTTTATTTTTGCAAATAAATTATTTTGATGCGATTTTTGCTAAAATTGTGCAAAACAAATTTTGTCCCACACCCTGTAGCCCAGATGGTTTAGACTAAAAATCTAAAAAAATTCTAAGTAATGTACATTGGTGTGAACTGGAATATTACAACAGGAATTTTGGATCAGATTTTCTTTTCGTAAAATAACGATTTTTTTGTGTTTTTTTTGTTTACGATGTACACAAGTTATAGTTATGTAACACACTATACTGGAAGCCGTATCCTGGTCTAATGGTTGCTAAAAAGAATGATCAAAAGCCTCATTTAATTGATAAAATTATTAGTTTTCAAAATCTAGTTCCGCTTCCCGAAACATGGTAAAGAAATTGATAAATATGATATTAATAGCGAGATGGAATTCAACAATTACCTGTTGTATACCTGTATTATGCACGTCAAATACAAGGCCGCTAGCTCAAGTAGAGCTAACGAGATAAGCAGGGGATTCCACACAAATATTAACATCCTAAAGAGATAGATTTTTAGAAGAGACAAAATTTCAAATTCTATTTGGCCTCGTCTGTGGAAAAATATTCGCCAACGCTGGTATATACTGTTGTTAGATTGAAGATGAGTAAATAAACAAACGAATATTCGGAACAGGGTTAATCGAAAATAACGTACCCAGTTATACCCGAAAACCGGTAAGTATTGGATAGCCGATTAACGGTTTTGGTTTCTATTGTTATTTATTATAAAAATGAATATATAAGTGAATCATTCAGTGTTAATATACTTCATAGGGACATTTTTGGCAAATCAAACTTAAAATTTTCAAAAAACATTTAGAACTAGAGACCTGTGGTTTGAGGTTTTGAAATCCTCATGTCCTTTTTAATCTATGAAAAATAAACAGAAGATCAACAATCAAACTGAATATTTTTTACACGTTTTATAGGGACATGTTTTTGATAAATTAAAACAAAAAAATTTCCGTTAAATGTCGTCTTGTCAAAATTGGTGAATCATGAAAAAATGTCATTCATCTCGTGAAATTTGGTATAAATAATTAAGGAATGTTTCAAAAGGGTGTGTAAATTATTGTTAAATGTACAGTTGGCAACACTGTTCAGCCACTAAAATGGGTATAATTGGCATCAATGATCATATATTATGGCCGAAATGGTTTTGACAGATAGCTAGTGAACTGCCAACAAATAAGTGTACATTTCACCTTTTTATATTAAACAAAAAGTTCTAATTATTTATAACAATTTAATATTACATAATGAATAAATTAGACATAATAAAACTACAGTATCCACTACATTATTTAGTATGGAATAATTCTTATACAGAACTTGAGGACGAATTGTCAAAACGAGTGGTAAATATAAATTAATCAATTAATTAATTATATTTTTAAATTAATTCTTTTACAGCATGATAAAGAAAAACGAGACAATCGCAGTAGAACACCTTTAATGTTAGCTGTTACTTTAGGACATGTAGAATCTGTTCGTATTCTTTTAAATTATGATGCCGATGTTAACTGTGAAAGCCCCGATGGATGGACAGGTAAATAATTCAGTTCTAACCCTAAACTTTTACCTCTCGAAAACATTACAATCATAATTACTTAGTTTGTTCTGAAATATTTCATGTAGTTGTACGTTTAAATATTTTCTAACCTTTTACTGTTTTTAATTTAAGTTGTGCAAGAAGCAGTTGCTACGGGTGATCCAGAACTGGTACAAATGGTACTGGAACGTAGAGATTTTCAACGATATTCCAATAGGATGGCTGGGATACCAGAACTATTACAGCGATTAACGCAAGCTCCAGATTTCTACGTAGAAATGAAATGGGAATTTACAAGTTGGGGTAAGTGTCTATTCTAAGGGATAATTGCGGTGTTAATAATAAAACTAAATATAAATTCGATTATTCTCAAAATCGAACCGTAGTACCATATTTTTTCCAAGGATATTTATGAATCATAGTTTTATGGACACAGTTTGTATTGGTAAAATCGTCATGTAACTCTCTTTAACGCTAAAACATGTTCTTCAAATTCATTTATGGCGTTTTTTTACCTATAGACGCGGATTCAAGTTTTTGTATTAGCTGTACATTAACATCTATTCATATTGTTAATGCAAGGTTTCCAAGGTCACTTATGACGTTGATTGTTTTATCCATGGACGCGAGACGATAATTGCACATCGAACTAACGAATACTTTCTCAAAACAAAGTTTAAAAAAATTTTTTATGGGTGTTAATACAATGGTAAATTAAAACAACTAGTGGGTAATTTTTTTTTCGTCAGCTTTTAACTCACTATGAAGTACTGCACCCAAAATTTGCCTAAATCATCAGTTGATATATTAAAAGGCCCTTCCACTTTTTCAGGCAGATATTTTTATTTTTTATTAATATATTAACCATATTATTGTTGATATATTGACAGATAGTAAAAAATAAAAATACAGTGAAAAACTGAAAATTTCCTTGAAATTTCTTTAGAATGCTACAGTCTGTTCCAAACGGTTAAGCGGAACTAGATTTTGCAATCTAGTTACTTTCATCGTTTTAATCGTGCCTTTCGACCGTTTTGTTTAAGCTTTGTAAATCATACTTACAATAAACATTTTTTGGTTAAGGTTAATATCATTTTAAAATGTCATTTTCTTTATATTTTGATTTTTTGTGTCATTCTTAATACAAATTTCCCATTTATTTATTTTTTTGTCATTAAAATATCTAAAAAAAATATTTAATTTTGACATATGTCATTCGTTTCCATGGTTTCATTGTTGGAATTTTAAATTTTGACATCCCAATGTGAAAAATGAAATAACCCAAGCAAGGTCCCTTCTCGTGACAACCTAAAAGAACTAAATTCCCATTTAGTTCCGCTTAACCGTTTGGAACAGACTGTATATTATTACATATCTTGTAAATCGTAGATTATCTTTAAATAAAAAAAAAAAAAAATACAAAAAAGTTCTGAAAATAGGAAAATACAACTCGTGTTCATTTTCACCATGTAAACAAATACACAAGCGATAGTTTAATGTCACTCTCGTGTGTTACAGCTTCTGACGCATATGGCGCTGTGATCTTAAAAAGATATCCCTATTAAAAAAAAAAAAATACGTTTATGGAACACACAGTTTCGCAACTGACTTTCTCTGAAAAGTATAATGAGTACAGGAAAAAAAAAACTGCCTAACGCTATAGTTAATTATTTTCTGGCGCAGTTCCCCATATTTATCTTCATGTTCTGTTCTTTGTGTATTTTTTTTTACCTCCTCTTTATATCTCGTTGTAGGCAAGGAGCAGTAGTATATATATTTTTCTGCTTGCAGTTCCCTTAGTATCCAGAATGAGTCCGAGCGACACATACAAAATATATAAACAGGGATCCAACGTACGTATAGATACTACGCTTTTAGGTTTCGATCATAATAATTGGCAACGAGGAAATCGTAGCTACATTTTTAAAGGACAAAGTAAGTATTTAATTATTTTTTAATTTAACAGATAACATATAACACGCAGTTCACTTGATCGCAATCCGAAAAAAATATATAAAAAATTATAGAAATAAGTATAATACAATAAATAATTTAAGTAAAAGAATCAATTCTATATAATCCTTACAACATACAGCTTCACCAAATACAATCGACGAACTGATTGAATGCGTACAAAATGTATTTAATGCGTTAATCATACCCTTGATAATGTTTTTCTAACATTGCATACTTGGCTAGAAGCAACCATGTTAGCAAAAGAAGGGAATTCCTATAAGATTCCGCACGTTAATAAGGCAAAACTTCATCGTAAGGGACGATTACAAACATTATCATGTTCCATACAAGCT
The DNA here is from genome assembly GCA_963971575.1 of Liopterus haemorrhoidalis. Taxonomy (NCBI): domain Eukaryota; kingdom Metazoa; phylum Arthropoda; class Insecta; order Coleoptera; family Dytiscidae; genus Liopterus; species Liopterus haemorrhoidalis. The sequence continues at coordinate 45,341,291 of OZ020619.1, forward strand.
GTGGACACAGCCACGTCCTTGTTAAATTAAAACTGTTTGTATTATTCTTTGTTTTACTAGATATTTGTAACTATATCATAAATAAAATCATTCTAATTAATTAAAAATGTAAATGTATATCATATTTTCGGACAAGAAAAAAATCTAAATGTATAACCATATTTTCGGTTGGGGGGAGTATAATATATGAGTTACCCGTTGGCAAAAGTCCGCCAATGGCAGGGAATTAAACTATATTTTTCCTGCGTACATTTTGTTATTTGATTATGTAATATTTGGTGTTTCTTTTCTGACATACATTTAGTTTTTTGTATTTATAATTATTGATTTTACTAAGTACATAAATCCAATTGTACAAATTAAATTAAGGGCTCTAAGGCTTGAACTTTATCACGTATGAGAAAATATTTTGAAAGAATATAGATTGGATTATTAATATCATATTACTTTATAACAAATGTCGTGCTTTACCAACAATTGATTCAGCGTATTTTAAAATAGTGGAAAAAAATGGAAATTCAAAAAATTTTACCTCAAAAACAGTTTGAGAGACTTGCGAGTTAAATTTTTGGATTACTCAAACTTTTTTAGTTCTTAAAAAATAACTACCTGTTTTAAATAATTTTTATCAAAGAATATTTTCGAAAAATATCTATTTTCGTTTGATCATTCCTTAAAAATGAAAAAGGTTAGAGTCCTGCATGTAATTTTGGAATTACTGAGGTCCAAAAGACCCTTATGACACATTTTGGACCAACTTTGAAAGAACTATGCCAAGTTGCATCCTTAATGCAATTCATTGCTAGGTAATTTTAGGCTTTATATCGAGTTTTTAGTTTATAACCCATTGAATAAAAAATATTAAAAATAAAACAGTATTACATGCTAGTTGAGAAGACCAAGATGGTCTTTCAAAATGGCGGACGATAGTTTCCGGCTGTCAAGTGACGTAGGTTCATTTTTTTAAATAATTGTTATCGCTAAAAAAGATCTGGATATTTTAAAGCTAAAAATATGAGATACAAACAATAAAAAAACACTATTATACATCTGTAATTTATTGTTATAAAATTACTGATACACAGAATTAAATAAATACATACAGAACTTATAGCAGAAAATTGTGACAGTACGCCATTGTCCATAAGTAACGTGTATGTTGAGATTTATCAAAATCTCATTAGTTCATTTAAACTGTTCCAAACGGTTAGGCGGAACTAGATTTTGCAATTTAGTTACTTTCATCGCTTAAATCGTGCTTTTCGGCCGTTTTGTTTAAGCTTTGTAAATCATACTTACAATAAACATTTTTTGGTTAAGGTTAATATCATTTTAAAATGTAATTTTCTTTATATTTTTATTTTTTGTGTCATTCTTAATACAAATTTCCCATTTATTTATTTTTTTGTCATTAAAATATATAAAAAATAATAATTTAATTTTGACATAGGTCATTCGTTTCCATGGTTTCATTGTTGTAATTTTAAATTTTGACATTCCTACGTGAAAAATGAAATAACCCAAGCAAGGTCCCTTGTCGTGACAACCTAAAAGAACGAAATTCCCATTTAGTTCCGCCTAAGCGTTTGAAACAGACTGTACATAATATGAATGGAAAATACTTACGAATGAAAAGTTATTCCTTTAGTCTTGGCATTTTGTGTTCTTGATCCTCCACATGCAGTATAGTTAACCATTTTGATAAGATGCCAAATTTCAGGTTAAATGCGTAATTTTATATTGAAATATAAAATAACTAAAAACTATTTAAACCCTGTCTTTTATTTATGATTTATAAATTATGAATATACTTTAAATTATGAATATCACGTTTTAATACGTAAACAACAAAATATTGGCAAGCAATTGTGGTATTTGGAATGACATTATTTCTGTCAGAAAAAATTGTATGTAAAAATTCATATAAGTAAAAATTCATACTTAGGAAAGAAGGCTTCCTCCTTTAGTAATTTTATTCAATGGTTACGCATTAATTTTCATAGTTGTAAACGCTGGCTTAAACGTTAAAACTGTCTACTAAACTTATCCACAACGCACAGTGAATAGTCGACTAATTTTAGAGCTGTGAACGCACCTTAATGAACAGTTAATGGAATAAATTCATCGGAGGCTGTCATTGTCAGACAACTGTCAATATCAAATTATAACCGTATCTACGTTTATGGTCAAATGCATCATGTACAGCTAGGGTAAAAACAATTAAAAAAAGTTCAAATAACTGAATGGCTGCTGTATTGTTAAATAAGGTACGGGTACTTTTTACTCCCAGGAGTGAAGGTTTAGGTATACAAATCTCAGGGTGTTACGTAATTCAGGGTCTGTCTGGAGTTTTTCCTGTTCATTATAGTCAGGCTGTTCTGATTTATCAGGTGATGGAGCTACTATGATGGAAGTTGATCATGATACCCAACAAGTTTACATCGATAAGATGCAGATGGTGCCAGCTGAAAGTATACAGTATATATTCTCAAACTGTGATGCCGTTTCTCATCGTCTTACATCTCCGATCGTTACAACGTACATTGACACCGAAAAAATCAGTTTCGAAAGGTAAATAAGACACTACACTAATAGTGGGATTAGTCATCACTTAGCATTAGTTTTAATTTTAGTCTTAGTTTTTGTTTTAAGCGTAATGAATAAGTATGAGTTTATACAATGATTTACTTTTAATAAATAACCAATGAAACGCCGAGATCAACGCACGCGCATACAGTCCTCGTTCAGTGTTGACAAACAAAGCTTGTTATAACTAATATTTGAAACGTCAAAATTCAAAATCTTTGGTTATAGATTAAAGAAATAACCATTGTGAATAAAGATATTCCGGAATAAAAACAATAATAAAATTGTTAATAGTTCGTATTATATAACCTGCACATTTTATGTCAGAGTGAGCGTACGCGTGATGTATCATTAATGTCACATCTGGAGTACCTCAAGGCTCGCATGTGGGACCTGTCTTGTTTACTCTATTCATTAATGATATTAACAAAGACATTCGGACAAGCAAATATCTGTTATTTGCCGACGACTTGAAAGTTTAAAACGGTAAAAACTCCTTTAGGGTTCAATTCGCTATGCAAGAAGAGTCAGAGTTCCATAAACATATTTGATGTGACTTAGAATTAGTTATCTTTTAAGGTCGGTTTTAAGAACATTAAGAGTAAAACTAAATCAATGTGTTGTATAAACTTGCTCGTAGCGATATGATAGTTTATCTTTTAAGGTTAAAATTAAAACATAAGATTAAAACTAAGACTAAAAATAAATGTTGATTAAACCCACCAATATTCTATGTCTTAACTCCGAAACGAAAATTATAATAAATATTATTAATGTTTTAGGAACAAGGCTGGTGTATGGGGTTGGCGGTCTGATAAATCTGAAGCTGTTAACGGATATGAATGTAAAGTTTTCAGTGCTAGCAATGTCGAATTAGTGACAAAAACTAGGACTGAACATCTATCGGAGACCGATAAAGCCAAAGCTAGAACTCCAAAGACACCATTACAAAACTTTTTGGGGATTGCTGAGACGGAGGATAGACATCAAGTTCCAGACTCGGATTTGAATGTAAGACGACCTAGAATTACGCGCAAGGTTATTTTTATTTATTTTTTTATTTTATTTTGCTTTTTTAGATATTAAGCTATTTATTTTTATTATTTTGTATTTTATTTGGTTATTGAGAATAAACATTACCTATAGAGGCGCTGTTGTCGCTTACAAAATGGCGATTGGAATAGGATATTTTTGATATTTGCCATTTGATACACAACAATTCATATTGCAGTTAATTTTCTGTTGCGATTTTAAAGACATTTTATTAAAGTTTTCTTCACTTTAACACATACAAACAATGCAATTAAATGAGCCACATCCAACAAAATCCTATTCCGTTAAGTTCCAAAATATTCCGGTAGGCGTCACTTCAGTTATTGTCAGTTCTCAATACAATGGGGTATGCTAAAACGGGTGTCAGGACAGAATTAAAATACGCGTAAAATCTACATTAGTCTACATCATATATTCTACGCGCCCATCACTGTGTAATTTCTTCCCTGTGTTATTTTGTCTATGTGTAATTTCTTCTGTGTAATTTTGTCCCGTGTAATTTTGTCCAGTGAAATTTCGTCATGTAACCGCTAAAACGAACATAATTGATTTTAGAATCTCTGTACTATATCCAACTGTATAATTTATTATTGTTATTTTTAGGAGGAATATACCCACATTGGTAATCCATGTAACATCACAGTAGAAGAATATTTCGATCCGGAATCTGATCTGGGAGGTCGTGATATTGGTCGTCCAAAAGAAGTGAATACAAAAATTCAAAAATTCCGTGCTACTCTTTGGTTATCAGAAAACTATCCACTTTCTCTTCAAGAGCAAATAATGCCTGTTGTTGATTTGATGGCTATCACAAGTTCTCATTTTGCAAAACTAAAAGATTTTATCCAAATGCAACTTCCATCAGGCTTTCCAGTTAAAATTGAGATTCCATTGTTCCATGTTTTAAATGCAAGGATTACATTTGGAAATATATTTGGATTAGATGAAGAGATTCCACATGTTGCAAGGATTGAGGAAGATAATAGACTTACTTGTGTTGTTGATGATTCATGTTTCTTGATTCCACCTGGATACACGAAATTAGGTAATATTTTCGCTAGATTTGTATTTTTCTTGCGCAGTCACTCGCATCGGTTAAAGTTCCGTATAAGTCCACCACGCACAACTCGTTAGAGAAACCGTGTATGCTAGTTAGAATGAGATTTGGCCCTGGCGAAGCGTCTTTCTTTCAAAACACAACATTTACGATACACTTTATCATTTCCAATATTTTTATTCAAAACTGAAATCTAAATAAGTACTTGATAGTTATCCGTTTCGAAATCCAAGCAATTATTTAGTAAGTGTTTGTTAACATTTAGCTCCTATTAGCGTTTTTAAAGAAAAACTTTAATAATAAAATTTCAGTATTTATACGCTTTAAGTCACATTTAAATGTTTAAATGAGATTTATAGTATACTTATTTTGAAGAATATTAACATTATTAAAAGAGAGAATTCTCAAAAATATCAATATATTCCCACCTACCAATTTTATGTCTGAAATAAAAAATTCCGTTTTTCGTCGCATTCATAGATGCTAAATTATGTAAATGTATGATTAATACTTTACTGCATGAATTTTTATTTTTGGCTGAAATAATTCATGGGCATTAGGAATTGGTTCTTATTGATAGAAAAATTAATTAAAAAAATATATTTAAAATATTAATTATTATTTTTATGAAAAAATAGTAATTAAAATAATAATTTAGGGTTTGTGCCATACATGGAACATTATGACTCTACATTATGTTACAAAGGAAAATGATACCGTATTATTTGCTCGTCAATTGCTAGGTGTTCTTCATTAGGGATTAAAAGCAGTCGCCCTCGAATTTTTGAAAGAAAAGGTCGTATCTTCTAGTTGTCCTTTCTCAATAAATTCAGAGTTATCGTTGAAGTGCAAATTCCGCTTATCTTCAAATCTATTGCAGCCCATTACTTGAGATACTGCAGGATCCATTGCTGTGTATGTGCCATATATGAACATTCATGAAGTAACGTTCTGATTCAGTTTTAAAAGTAAAATAAAAAATAAAAATCGGAATGTGCACATATATGGCACACTATGCGGTAAAGGGTTAAAACTGTATAAAGCATTTATATATCTTCACTATATGCAAACAATCAATGATAAAACTTATTAGATTAGGTTTAGTTAGCAAAAATTTTAGACAGAAAAAACTTAAACTTGCTAGACGTATATAAACAGGTACTCATACGGAATTTTTACCTGTTTCCAATGAGATTTATAGTATACGTACTTTGAAAAATATTAACTTCATAAATAGTTACAAAAATATTAGTTATATTCGGACGTTCCTCGTGTTAAAAACGGGTATTTCTTTGCCAACTACAGATGCATGAATGATTACTATTGGCTCCCCACTCTTACGACCGTGCCTTCTCGCTTATAACGTTATAATATAAATCATTCTAAGCATACAAGCCTAGTTTTGGTGGACTAATACGGAACATTAACCCTCTCATCTATTAGTATTTCGTAACAATATTTTGTTTTTAGGAGCTGGTGAAGTGAGAAGACAGTTTAGTGTGGAAGAAGAAGACGATCTTCTTCAATTCGCAATTCAACAGAGCCTGATTGAAGCTGGAACTGAACGTGAAGAGGTAATTTACTCTTTAAAAGTTACTTAATTTGGTTTTTATTTTTTTCTATTTCTTTTTTTAGGTTGATATTTGGGAAGCACTAAAAGCTCAAAGACCATCTAGACCTACTACTCCAAATTTGGTAGATGATGAAAGCTGGCAATTACAAAGGTATCTGTTTTATTAATTCTTACAATAATCATTTTTTTAAGACAAGTTTGATGGATCCGTTATACTTTTAATTCGAAGGGGTAAAGTTATAGAAAAAAAAATCACAATTAGTAATTTTAACACGATCATTATGATTTAATTTTTTTAATTTTTAGAGGTCGCAACACGAAAAACAAAAAACATTGGTATGAAAAGTAGAAAAAGCTAAATGCTTTGCTAATGTAGACACTTTTGATTAAAAAACACGCCTTTATTAGACTGAATGGCATGCTGATAATAGGCCACAAAAATATAGTATCGCAGTTAGGACAATTTTTAAGATTTAGAAACTAAATAGTGCATTAATATGATTTTGAGCTGAAATCTGCGACTGTAAAATTGTTGTGGTTCTATGGTAGAACGGTTGTCTACGGAACACATATCCGGGTTCAAATCCCTTGTGATTTTGATTGAATGTTTGCTGTTCAGAACGAATAATGCGCTCCTGCGTCATATTATTAGCTGTCTGGAATTTTTATGCGTATTCTTAATTTATAATCCATAAATTTAATGAAATATTGTAAATATTATAATAAAAAAGTGCTTATTAAATGAAACTACCGGTAATGCTTAAAAATGAGTACCTACTTAGCGCTAGCGCACACGACAGACTGTCGGTGACCAACGTTTTAGTCGGAATTCGTACCACAGCTTCTTATGGGAGTACACAGACGATCGACATAAAAGACGGAACGACAGAATTATGGGATGCATAGATTTCTAGTAGAGAGACCGTAAGTTGGGTTTTGTTCGTGTTCAAGGTTAACTTATTTGCTACAAACCAGTTGTGGTAGTAGGACATGGATAATTCTCTATTATCTATAAGTGACGTTATACCCTTTTCACACTAGAACTTTAAGATCGGATGTTAAAGTGAATGTATCTTTAAACGCTAATGTGAAACTGTATGGCCTCGTCTAAATACAAGCGATGTTTAAGACAGAGATCTGCGTCTTAAACATCGTCCGCATTGCCAACTTAATTTCTATTATAAAAAAATACTCTTTGAATTTTGTGCTGTCAACATTTTATATTATCATAAACAAGAATACTGTATTATATCGACGTTATAAGAAGTTTATACTTATTGTTATAATAAATTTATTTATTTTAATAATGTGTTTAATAAAATACAGAGCTACAATAATTGAGATAAAATGTAACCATTTACATGTTAATACAGGTGTAATATATTCTTTATTGTAGTGTCTTTATTATAGAATGAAATGAAATATCCATATTTGTTTATAATAATTCAAAATGTGCGTCTGCGCAGACAGTTCAAAACTGGTAATTTCATGACGGTAACTTAAGGACAGCACCGGAGATTTAAACATCAAGTGTGAAAGCATACCGATGTTAAACTTCGGTCAACTTTAAGTTCACTCGTCTTAAAGTTCTAGTGTGAAAAGGGTATTCGGGATTTGTTGCTATCAAGGACCGTAGTGTCGTCTACAAAGAGGATGATGTTTAACTCAATGTTAACGAAGGGTAGATCATTGATGTATAGTAGGAATAGGACAGGGCCCAGAACTGACCCTTGTGGGACTCCGTGTTTTACATATAATGTCTAGGAGGTCTCATTTCCTGCGTGTACAAATTGTTTCCTGATTGTCAGGTATGACTCTATGAGACTGATGCTTTCGGGAGTAAACTTGTAATATAAAGCAATACTAACACAAAATTTGGAGTGGAACGATCAACGACAAACTGTCTGTCGTGCGTGCTACAAAAAGTCTGTCGTTTACATTGATTCTATGAATTTTAGTCAGTCACCGAAAGTCTCTTGTGTGCGTTAAACCTTATAAGACAATAAAGTCGGTTGGAACGTTATATCGAGTGACGTTATATAACGCCCGAAACTATTATTATTTTCTTAAGCGCATATTTAAAAAACCTTTTTTGTGCCACTTTTAGAGCTATACAAGCCAGTTTAGAGCTATACCAGCAGTCTTTAGACAATCCTGAAGAAGATGGCGCAACATGCAGTCCTCAACAAATAGACTCCGATCTACATATGGCCCTCATGTTATCAGAACAACAAAGCAAAGAAGAAGAAGAAAAACGGATAGAAGAACAGAAGATGTTAGAAGAAATTCTTCGACTTTCACTTACGGAAAAATAACGCTTTTTTAAAATAATTTTTATTGATATTTTTGACCAAATACAGGTAATGCTACAGTTTATTTGAAATAAAGGAAAATATCGGGTTTAAAATTAACGTTAAGATATCTTTTGCAAATTTCCATAAGCAATAGATATTTTAACGTATTTTTCCAATTAACTTTTTTTATACAGTTGTAGTATTTTTTATTCTACGTGTAATTTATGTGTCTACTTTTGCTGTTTAGCGTGTTCAAGTCTTTTTTGTCACTTGAATATGTGCCAATGTTGTTAAATCTTATTCATTAAATATAATAATTTTATATTTAACGGGTAATTCTATGCCTCTTCTTGTTTTTAATTAATAAAAAAAATGGGTAAATTATTATTATATTAGAGTAATATATGGAATTATGTAATTATTTAATACAGATTAATAAAAATTACGATTGTCATTGCATTCCTTCTTGAGCTCTGAAAAATATAATACATCAGACATTTTATAATTCATTATTTAACACCGTTATTCTGAACAAAATTGCTATTGTATAAGAGTTGTTCATTAAATTCTCGACCTCATAAAGATTTCGTTTTGTTATCGTAAAATAAATTTTTGTTTTTCAATGTGATCGCCCTTAACATCTCGTGTCGGTTTTAAGATTTTTGCGAATATTTCACAACAGAGAAATATTTCGAAAAAATGTATTTAACAAATTTAAAATTTTTCAAATTTCATTCTTAAATTGAATATTTAGGTTAAGTCGACCTGTTATTGTGTCTTAATACAAATTTTGTTCAGAATAACCCCATTAGCTAACTTACTTATTATAGATAGCTTGTAATATCTCAAAACTCGGTTGAAACCGTTCCTCATTTTTATTTGCTTGTGCTATCCAATTCTTTTTGACCCTCACCCATTTTTTCAGATGATTTCTTATTAGTTCTTCTCTCGGAACGGGGGGTTTTTCATCCTGAAACAAAATTTTAATGTCCACAATATCGATACACAAATCAAACTATACTTAGAATATAAGAAACAAATATTCAACGTACATAATCTAAATTTATTTTTTCTTTTCTTGTTTCAATATCCTCTTCTTCTTCCTCAACAGGAACTCTACAAATTGGTTCATTTGTCGGAGGTGGTAGTCGATATATTTCTCTCATACGTTCCCCATTCCAAAGTCCGGGCATATAATCCCTGTCTGGTGTAGAATTCCTACGCCTAACAATAATTTTAGTTACGATATTTTTTAAAAAATGTATACGTACTTTACAATAATTTGCGGGTTACGTGGTTGATTTGCCATCCAAGCCCTACATATCGGATACAAAGGTGTGTCCTCTTCAAATCGTGCTAGATCTACACTTCGATCAAATAATTTCATAACATACGTGTGGTGGTACGCTGAGGGATTTTGAGATACATCCGATCTCCTAAAAAAGTAAAATTAATATTTTACGTAACATAATGAGAAAACTTACATTTGTTTTTTGCTGGGTGAACGAAAAGGATGTCTTCTATCTTCATCACTTGAAGCATCTTCATCGCTTTGTTCTACTAATTCCTGAAGGGCTCCTTTCAAACGATCTCTTGCTACTAAGACATCATCTCCATAAATATTTTCTTCCTTAACTTCTATTTTAATAGATGGAGTAGATGTGGATATTTTACGTTTTTTAGACATTTTAACTGTCAAAATTTGTATTTGAAAACACTCAACAAGAACTAGGGGATTTTTTTACTTGAGAACAGCTTTTAGTTTCATACAGTTGGCAACAATTTTGTATAATTAAATATAAAATTTGAGCTTATGCTAATTTTTCTATAATTAATTGAATATTTTGATGTCTTCTATATTATTGTTTTAAATTTTTTATGTTTATTAATGCTAGATTTCATCATTTTGTATTTTGTTCTAATTGTTTAGGAATATTTTGTTTTGCTCTGGTTGGAAACATTGTAGTGCTGACTTGCAAACACGGTGCCGTTGTCATTTGAGTTAATAATAATTTATTGTTAACAAAAACAGTTGTAGTACGTTTAATTTCAAACATATATTTGCATTAAATAAACCTCAAGTAAGTTTTTAACTAAAAATAATCAAAAGTTTGAATATCAAAGATATTTTTCTTTATAGAAATGACGGAAAATATAGCTACAGATTCGGGGAAGATAGTGAAGATGGAAGTTGATTACTCGTCAGCTTGTGATGAAAAGATTCCAGAATGCAAAAAACTAGCAGCATCAGGAAAAATTCATGATGCTCTCGATTGCCTACTTGCGCTTGAAAAACAGACCCGTTTAGGTGCAGATACGATTTCAACAGGTCGTGTATTAGTAGCGATTGTACAAGTATGTCGTGAAGCTAATAATTGGTCAGCGTTGAATGAACATATAATGCTTTTAACCAAAAGACGTTCACAACTTAAGCAAGCTGTTGCTAATATGGTGCAGGAATGTTGTATATATGTCGATCAAGCACCTGATAAAGAAACTATGATCAAATTAATTGATACTTTACGTCAGGTTACCGAAGGAAAAATTTATGTTGAAGTTGAACGTGCAAGATTAACACATAAATTTGCAAAGGTTAAGGAATCTGAGGGTAATATAGATGAAGCTGCTAATATTATTCAAGAACTACAGGTTGAAACGTACGGTTCAATGGAAAAAAGAGAGAAAGTTGAGTTAATTTTAGAGCAAATGCGTCTTTGTTTAGCGAAAAAAGACTACATACGTACTCAAATCATATCTAAAAAGATAAGCACCAAATTTTTTGAAGATGAAAGTGCTCAAGACTTAAAAATTAAGTTCTACAAACTTATGATGGAGTTGGATCAACATGAAGGATCGTATTTAGCAACTTGTAAGCATTATCGTGCGGTATTATCAACTCCAACGATTCAAAATGACACAACTGAGCGGCAGGCAGTAACTCGTTGTATTGTTCTGTATTTAATTCTCGCACCACATGAAAATGAGCAAGCAGATCTCACTTACCGCGTTCTTCAGGACAAAGCTTTAGATGAGATCCCACTTTACCGTCAACTTTTAAAACAATTCACTACTCCAGAACTTATTAAGTGGTCCGGATTATGTGAAATCTATGAGGAACCTTTGAAACAAACCGAAGTCTTCAAGCCTGGTACGTCACAAAGTCAACAACGTTGGAAAGATCTTCAGAGTAGAGTTGTCGAACATAATATTCGAGTTATGGCTAAATATTATACACGTATTCGTATTCAACGAGTTGCGGAACTGTTAGATTTAACCGTTAATGAAACGGAGACTTTCTTATCAAGTCTTGTAGTCAGTAAAAGTGTACTAGCTAAGACTGACAGGCCAGCTGGTGTAGTTTATTTCACGCAGAAAAAAGATCCAAGCGATATCTTGAACGATTGGTCAAATAATTTGTCTAGTTTGATGCAGCTTGTTAATAAAACAACACATTTAATTAATAAGGAAGAATGCGTACATAAGAATCTTGTTAATGTAACTGCACAGTAATTTTTTTTTGAATAAAATTTAACTAGTATAACGAAATGTCTTATTTCTACTTAATTGTAATATTAAAAGAATAAAATATTATTTATAACAAGGTATGACTTCTTTACTTGTAGGTAATGTATTCGCGACTGAAACTAACGTTGGCGGCGCTGCGTACAACAGCTGATGGCGGCCGAGAAGCGTATATGTCAGAAGTTTTTTCCTAATATTTATCTGTTCAAACAATATTTCGGCAAAAAAGCACTGTATTTAAGTCACTATATTTTAAAATACTTCTTAATTCACATAAACTGCAGCACAACACGCTAAAAATATTATCCAAATATACGCTTCTGTTTAATTTAGCCACTCACCACCAGATGTCTCACTGTTATTTGCAGTCGCGAATAATCGCAGGGAGAACTGAGAATATTTGAAGTGTATTGATTACTTTCTGGTATTTGAAATATTTTATTTCTAATACTTGGTCTTCGTATTGGAATTTGCAAATACTTCCTCCGTGGTATTTGTATTTGATATATTTTTTTTATTTTTATGGTCTCGAGTTTCCTCACTAGTGTTTATTTAAAAGTTAGTTCTTTGATATTTGTTGTCTGAAAATGTCAAATACTTCAGAAGTATTTCAAATATTTTCCTAGTATTTCAAATATTGCCCTATTATTTCTCTAGTACATATTTCAAATATTTCATAGTGTTTCAAATACATTTAAAGTATTGTGCATTTATACATTTCAAGTATGTGCCACGAGAGTAAAAAGATTGGGAAGCACTGATTTAGACTTTTATCTAGTTACATAAAAATTTAAGCTCTCCTGAGTTGACGCCTTTTTGAACCGTGTAGTTTTGAAAATTTGTAAATATTTCATTTTCGAAAGACCGTATATCAAAATCTACATGAAATAGGGACCTGCGGTTCGAATTTTTGAAATCCCGAGGTCTTAAAAGGGCTCAGGACATATTATAAAACAATCTCCAAACAAAAAAAAATTGACATTTTTAGTTTTTGAATTTTTTTTTTTGAAATTTAAAAAAATCCTAACTTAAAAACTATAAAATATAAGGACCTGCGGTTCGAATTTTTGAAATCTACAGACGTTTTTCTATGTATATAAAAAATAAGGCCCTCCTTAGTTAACGCCTTTTTGATCGATATAGTTTCGAAAATTTGTAAATATTTCATTTTCGAAAGACCGTATTTCAAAAACTATATGAGATATAGACCTGTGGTTGAAATTTTTGAAATTCTGATGTCCTAAAGGGCCTTAGGACTCATTTTAAAGCAATTCCAAACAAAAAAAATTTTAAATCTTGAAAATATTCGAAAAAAAAAAAATTTTCAAAATGTTATCTAAGGCCATTTAGGACATCAGGATTATAAAAATTCCAACCGCAGGTCTTTATATATTATAGTTTTTAAGATACAGTCACGCAAATATCAATTTTTTTGTAAAATTCGCATATTTCAAAACGATATAAATTAAAAATGGGCATAGCTCGTAAGGCCCCAATTTTTTTTACTAGGTAAAAAAACAATGATAATTCTAAAGAATCAAACCGCAGGTCTTTATCTTTTACCGTTTTCGCGACAGGATTACCACAAATTTCAAAATTTTCCCAAAAATATTTTATTCAAGATTTGTTTCAAAATATGTATACATAAGTATTTTGAGCCCTAGATCTCAAAAATAATCTCCATTACAAGCTACGGTATACCGTTTTTGAATAAATTTAAAAAAAACGCTCCCAATCCAAAATGGATTTATGGATTTTAATGTTTTTATATATATATATAAAGCAAATAAGACTCTAAAAATCAAAAAATTCTAACAGCAGGTATCTCTAATCGTTTTTGAATTAGTATTTTTTGAAATTTTTTAATGGTTTTTAAAATGTTTTTAAGTCAAACTGGCTTAAGGTATATTAAAATAATTTTGTTTATAAAGTAAACAAGACTCTAGAAATCCAAAAATTCAAACCGCGGGTGTCTATCTCTAACCCTTTTTGAATTATTAAACCGAAAAATATGAGCTTAAAATTACACTACAACAAATTGTTAAAAGGGAGACATGAAATATATGCTAAAAGTATGTCATTGCGCAGTCAACTTCTTGTTACGTCACGGCTTCACTTACGGTTGAGATGGCTACCGTTAAGAAGTGCATTTATTTTGTAAGACAAAAAAATTTTCAGACAAAAAATTGGAAAATAGTGTATAAAAAGTGAAATTTCAAGGGAAGATGATAGATAAATAATATAAAAGGGCACTGAAATAAAAATTTAAACAATTAAATTAATAATTATTGAGTAATTCATAAAAAATGTTGGGAGTTCTTGGGTGTCCTAATTACTTGTTGCTTTGCTTTGGATATAAAGAAATATAGGTGAGTGTTAATTTATTTTAAAATATTAGGGCCTTAATACTGATAATATTGATTTTTTATAGTATTTTTGGTTATTTTTTCTAATATTTCTTTGTTATATTTTATACATTTTTTGCGTTGCACAGTTCGAGGTCACATTTCGTCGGATTATGTAGATAAGGAATTAGAGTCATTAGTGAAATTAACAGAAATATTCAATTTAATAAATACATGTGTATATTTAATAAACTTAGAAATTTTAAAGATAAATAATATATCGGACAAAATTATTGCAATTAATTTTGTAGTTTTTTATGTTTATTTAGTATAATATGGAATAAGTTTATTTTTTAAATTTAATTTGTTATTTTCAGTTTCATTTTCTGTGAGATTTTACCGGGGATTGCATGGGATATCGGCAAGTGTCCGGCCGGTTTCCGCCAAAACAGGGGCGCCTGGACCCATCTTAAAATGCGGTTTTCGAAAGGAAGGATGATTTTCGGTAAGTTTTAGCTTAAATAAACTTTATGATATTTTTATTTTGAAACTTTTGAAACGGTTGTGTATAAGAATACTTGTATTCTTTGGTCGAAATCTTGAATTCAAATTTGGATTAACGTTCGAAAACGGTCTTGGGCTCAAATTCCAAATTTTTGCAGTTAAATTATTATTATTTCTTCTCTAATATTATCTATTTTTCATTTGTGGGATTTCGTAGGTATGATTAAGAAATCCTTATAATGAAAATTTGAAAAAATTCAGAGAATTCACTATATTGTGAACTTGGATAGTATATATGCTCGAAATTTTTTATTGGATTATTTTCTCAAAAAAGATTGAAATTTTAAAAGTTTAAAAGAAATATATTTTAAAGAAATTATCATGTATATTTAAAAAGTTATATTTTTATTTCATTTAAAGAGAAGCCGATATATTTAAAAATTCAATACTGCCTACTGATTTATTTTTTTTAATGTAAGTTGTTTTTTTCAGGAGTAATTGGGCGCTGCAGATTTCAGCGCCTTAGTGAGGCGTTTTAATTGTCTCCAAGTGGAAACTGCGGAAATCATCTTCGTTGTAGCATTTGGTGATAAATTAAAAATATTCTTGTCATGGGGTTGCATTTTCTCTCGTGGAGTATTGGGTCTCGGATGGAGTTGGTGCGGTAGAGGGACAGGTAGGGGTCGCGACCCGGGACCTCGGGATCTGGAGACCGGAGTTAGACTCGCGTGCTGTGTGTCAGATCGTACTTTCCCACATTCAGAGCTGGTTCACTAACGTACCTGGGTTCTGGCTATCCTTCAACCCTTCGGAGGAGCGCCCTTTTAAGGGATTAACCCGAATAACCGGCATTATCGCCGCCAGTGGAAAGCTTTATTTCTGTCTGGCGCCGGAAGTGCTTGAACCTTACCTCAATCTTGCGCGGAACTCCCTCGTTGGGCGGGGGGAGGATTGGAAACATGGTCACCAGCCTCTTTATATGACCAGAGGAAACGGTCGTCCTCATAACCTACCTATCAGCCCTTCCAGTTGCGTCGGAAGCATTCATTTGTTGCAGTATTCCCCAGTTCTTCACACTACCTGTGCGGGTGACGTGGCAAACTTGTCTGACCCAGTTCTCTGGATCTCGGAGTGTTCTGGGTTCTGTGATATCACCAGTCCCCTACCTTACCTCTCGCACCGAGACCACAAACTCCTCGTTTAGAGATTATGCAACCTTAAACATGACAAGAATTAGCGAATAATTCACGAATAGAGAATAATTCACCCTCGGTTGGGATTTGAATGCACACCACAGAGTTTGTTTCCGCAGTCTCTATGACAACGAGGAAAAGATGTTCCAGTATGGACCGAAGCAGTTATCCAGATTGATGGAGTTCAGAAAAAAGAATTCTGCCCAATTTTCCAGACGCAATGATGCGAGATAAGAATTTTATGTACGTACACCAGAATAAAAGTGTATTAACTCATAACAAATTTACAAAAGAGCAAATTGAACATCGTATCTTTAGTACCATACATGGATTTAATATTATTAACGCAATATTTCTAATACCAATAGAAATAAAAAATTGCATTTGAAAAATATTCCATATGCTTTTCAATAAAAATATAATTTTATGAAAAATTATAGTTAATACACTTTTATTCTGGGGTGCATACAGATATTTAAAGTAATGAAATATAATATTTTAGGGAGATTATTTTAAATTTTAACTCAAAATATTTTCAGTTTATTTTTATATACGATTTATCAAGCATGAATATTTTTGATTTATTCGGAAAGTAATTAATACTGTCTAATTTTTTTGGATTTGTTCCGAGACCAATCAATAAAGTCCAATCGGTTTGGATATTTAATATTGGTCCAAAAAGTGAACAATAACAATTTCTTTTTAAATTAAAGAATAGTTTGGAAAAAAATCAATTTTATTTTTTAGAAATTAAATATTAATTAATCAAACATATATAAATTTAGGTACAATATTTATAGCAACGTTTGCTATTAGCGTTTTTTAATTAAATACATTTTAATTTTTTTTTTTTTTTTGAAAACTAGTTAAGTAAATTTTTAGCCTTCAGTAATAATAGCTATTTGCATTATTTTAGCAATTTAAAATTAGTTTGAAAACTAATCAGTATTTTGATTTTTAGAAATTAAATACTAATTTAGAAACATATTAATAATATTAAATTTTTTAGAAATTTAGTTAGATACAATTTTTAGTGCTCAGCAAAAATAGTTATTTGCGATTTTTTACAAATTTAAAATAAATTGGTAAACTAATCAATATTAATTTTTTTAATAATTTTATATTTGTAAACTAATCAGTATTTTTTTTTTTTAATGATAAGGTAATTTGGAAACTAATCATTAATACTAATCATTTTGAAAACCAATCGATAACTTCCAAACTGTTTGGTTGTGTCCGATTAGTCTAGAAACTGATCTACGATGTCCATTTTTTTGGAAATTTTATGTTAAGAAGTAAATGGACAATATACCTACTGATGCACTGACAAAATTTAAATTATTTCACGGCTTGCAACGTTTCATTTTTGATTGATTTTGTAAATTTTATTTAATTAACTCGAGGTACAGTGGCTCCGTAAGACTGTGACTGGGATTCAGTTCCCGGACACCACTGCGGAATTAATATTCCACACTCCTGTGCACTCAGCCCAGGGGTTGACTCAGCCCTCATTTCATAATTAAAATGAGTGTGCAAAGATAATAGGAGCACTAGTATCGCCAGATCGTTGGAGGATGTATTATTAGTTTATTATTTATTTAATTAATTGATAATTTAATATTTTTATTTAATATTTCAATATTGAACAGTATAGTAGTTGAATATATTTCCTGTGTAGGGCGTAAGGGCCCCATTTACCAGGTTTGGGCCCGCCTGGTAAATGTTTACAACTTACGTGGGAAATTATAAAAATAAAATAAATAAATAAATATTTGGGGTTGAATATTTGTACGAAAATATAGATGATCTTGAAACATTGTAAAGCAATGAAATTATTTTATTTGGACAGTAAATTAGTTAATAATTTTTTGAAAAAATTAAGATTAATTGACAAATTAAATTAATGATTTGGAAAAATAAATTATTTTAATAGTAAATTAGTTGGTAATTTTTTTGTGAAATAAATGCAAGTTATGATTGGTTCACAAATTAAATTAATATATTAAAAAAAAAAAAACTAAATAGACAGTAAATTAGTTGATAATTTTTTTGAAAAATAAAGTCAATTTATGATTCGTTTACAAATTTAAATATTTTGAAAATATATAATTATTTTGATATAAAATGAAAAATAAATTCAAGTTATGGTTAGTTGACAGATTTAATTAAAATATTTTCAAAAAATAAGTTGTTAAATGTTGGTAAATTATTTTAAAAATAAATTCAAGTTATGATAAGTTTGCAAATTAATTTGAAATATTTTCAAAAAAAAAACGAAATTTTGAAAGTAAATTAATTGGTATTTTTTTTGAAAATCAAATTAAAATAAATTTTTTTCGTAATAGAAAATTAATTAGACAGTAAATTAGTTGGTAAATTTTTTGAAAAATATATTCAAGCTATGATTATTTGATAAATTAATTTTACTTATTTTGTAAAATTAATAATTTGTAGAAGACGATATTTAAAAGGAATAATATATAAAAGAACAATATTTGTGAATATTTTGAGTTGGAATATTTGAAATCATCTCCCTTATTATTATTAGACTCCCTTATTATTGTATTGATTTGTATTCTGTATCATATTTTGTACAAATTATTGTTTATGTAAAAATAAAACTGTGTTTGTTGGTGTAGATAGGCACTAAATAAAGATTGTAAAAAAAAATATTGAGAAAGAATGAATGTGGAAAAATAAGTGGATGAAATAAAGAAAAAAAAAATCGAGTGAAAATAAGTGGAATTGAGTTGAATGTAGAGAAGAATGGTTGGAAGTGACTGGAAAATGAAAGACTTTGATGAATGTGGATAGGAATGAATGGAAGAATATTGTTTACTTTCCCATGAATTCTTATCCAAATCTGAGATTGATTGTGGAATGGGAAACTGTGATGAATGTGGAAAGATATGTATGGAAGAATATAATTTTCCCATGCGTTCCTATTCAAATCTGAGAATGATTGTAGAATGAGTAACTGCGGTGAATGTGGATAGAAATGCATGAAGAATATTATTTATTTTCCCATGCATTCCTACCCGAACCAGAATAATTGTTTTACGAGAGACTGCGTTGAATGTGGAAAGAAATACATGGAAGAATATTCTTATTTTCCCATGCATTCCTACCCGAACCAGAATAATTGTGGAACGAGAGACTGCGTTGAATGTGGAAAGAAATGCATGGAAGAATGTTATTTTCCCATGCATTTCTATCCGAATTAGAATAATTGTGGGACTGCGCTGAATGTGGAAAGAAATGCATGGATGAGAGAATGACCTTGAAATGAAAGACTGAACCCTTATTTCTTTGTTAACAACCTCTGTATTTGCATTATTTTTAATAAATAAATATAAAATAAACAGCATTATTATTTCGATAAATACCCACCTAATAAATCCTCTCTGGGGTTGGTTTTTATCTTTCAGATGACGAGAAAGTAAAGAGTAAGTATTAATGTATATATTTAGTTGAGCAAAGGGAGTAGCCCTTGAGGTGGTGAGTATGTATATTATATATATATAGACTACGCGAGATGAAAGACTGAACCCTTATTTCTATGTTAACAATCTCTGTATTTGCATCATTTTTAATAAATATAAATAAAATAAACCGCATTATTATTTCAATAATTACCCACCTTATAAATCCTTTGTGGGGTACCTATTTCAAGGTATAGGGTACCTACTACTGCAATGGGTGCTCTACAACCCTTATAGGTTCTGAGATATTAATAAAATAAAATTCACTATATCTCAAAACACCCTGAATTTTACGCCCTTAAACCGTCGATTAACAATTTTTATTTATCTTTAAAAAAAATCAGGGGGTTGAAATTAAGGGATAAAAATAAGGGATGGCATTGATGATGTGCTCTAGTGGCCCTGTATGCCATAACACTATCCCCATGTATCGAGGATCGTTTCACGTCTAAAAACACAGTTTTGTTCAAAATTTTAAAATTTTTATTTTAGGTATCAGGGTACCAGGAGAGCCGAGAGGTGTAAATTGGTTTTTAGGGATTATCTCGTGAACTACAAGGGGTAGGACGTCCAGATTTGGAAGGCACCTTCATTAGGGTCCGTTCTATTATCTATTAGAGTATCAACCCTCTAGCTCTTAAGGGTAGGAAGTTATTAACTGTTTTTTATATCTCACAACCCTTAAGAGTTAGGTGGTTGATTTTTGGTACGTACGTACTACAGAACCTTAGGACCCTACAGCCCAAATGGGAGCCCTACAACTCCTCTAGTTGTCGAGATATTAATAAAATAAAATTAAAATTTTGGTCTAATATGTGACGATAGCTGGTAAATTTTTGTCTGTGAAAAACACGATTTTTTACATATTTCAAGGTATTTCAAAATTTAAATCTTAAATATGAGTGGGGGGGGGCTTAAACACCGCAAAATATGTGGGGTCTTGGATTTGAGGAGAGTTATAAAAAGGGGGGTAAAAAACACGTTAAAAACCCCAAATTCTGAACCCCTGAGGCGCTACAGGGCATTTTTAATTTTTTTTCAACCCTTAAGAGTTATAGGGTTGGTTTCGGATACATAGGCACAGAAGGGTATAAGTACTCTACATCCACTATGGGAACCCTGTAACCCTTCTAGTTTTCGAGATATTAAATAAATAAACTTCACTATTCCCCAAAACAACCCTTATTCACTGGCCATATACCGTCGATGGACAAAAATTTGTTATCAGTAAATAAATTTTAAGGGTTGAAATTAGGGGATGAAACTTTTAAGCATATGTTTTAAGTGTTCTACTACACTTTCGTACCCCAATTTTATCCACCTAGTTTTGTCGGATAGCTGGTAAATTTTTGTCTGTGAAAAACACGATATATTTCAAGGTATTTCAAAATTTGAATCTTATATATGAGTGGGGGGGGGGCTTAAACACCGCAAAATATGTGGAGTCTTGGATTTGAGGACGGTTATAAAAAGGGGGGGTAAAAAACACGTTAAAAACCCCAAATTCTGAAGCCCTAGGGCGCTACAGGGCATTTTCTAATTTCTTTCAACCCTTAAGAGTTATAAGGTTGGTTTCGGTTGAAATTAAGGGATGAAACTAAGGGATGACATTGATGATGTGCTCTAGTAGCCCTATATGCCATTGCACTATCCCCATGTATCGGGGAAAGTTTCACGTCTAAAAACACGGTTTTGTTTAAAATTTAAAAAAAAATTTTTAGCTACCAGGATACCAGAAGAGCCGGGAGGTATAAATTGGTTTTTAGGGATTATCTCGTGAACTACAAGGGGTAGGACGTCCAGATTTGGAAGGCACCTTCATTAGGGTCCGTTCTATTATCTATTAGAGTTTCAACCCTCTAGCCCTTAAGGGTAGGAAGTTATTAAGTGTTTTTTATATCTCACAACCCTTAAGAGTTAGGTGGTTGATTTTTGGTACGTACGTACTACAGAACATTAGGACCCTACAGCCCAAATGGGAGCCCTACAACTCCTCTAATTGTCGAGATATTAATAAAATAAAATTAAAATTTTGGTCTAATATGTGACGTCACTGAAAATTAAAAATTAAATATCTCAAAAACCGTAAGGGTTGTAGGGAACCCTTGAAGGGTAGAGGGTCTCTGGGTCATGAACTACCTACCTACCGAATACCAACCACCTAACTCTTAACGATTGTGAGATATAAAAAACACTTAATAACTTCCTATCCTTAAGGGCTAGAGGGTTGAAACTCTAATAGATAATAGAACGGACCCTAATGAAGGTGCCTTCCAAATCTGGACGTCCTACCCCTTGTAGTTCACGAGATAATCCCTAAAAACCAATTTATACCTCCCGGCTCTTCTGGTATCCTGGTAGCTAAAAATTTTTTTTAAAATTTTAAACAAAACCGTGTTTTTAGACGTGAAACTTTCCCCGATACATGGGGATAGTGCAATGGCATATAGTGCCACTAGAGCACATCATCAATGTCATCCCTTATTTTCATCCCTTAATTTCAACCCCCTGATTTTTTTTTAAGATAAATAAAAATTGTTAATCGACGGTTTAAGGGCGGAAAATTCAGGGTGTTTTGAGACATAGTGAATTTTATTTTATTAATATCTCAGAATCTATAAGGGTTGTAGAGCACCCATTGCAGTAGTAGGTACCCTATACCTTAAAATAGGTACCTGCCAAAAAGCAACCCCCTAGTCCTTAAGGGTAGGAAGTTATTAAGTGTTTTTTATATCTCACAACCCTTAAGAGTTAGGTGGTTGGTATTCGGTAGGTAGGTACTTCATGACCTATAGACCCTCTACCCTTCAAGGGTTCCCTACAACCCTTACGGTTTTTGAGATATTTAATTTTTAATTTTCAGTGACGTCACATATTAGACCAAAATTTTGATTTTATTTTATTAATATCTCGACAACTAGAGGAGTTGCAGGGCTCCCATTTGAACTGTAGGGTCCTAAGCTAAATAACAAATCATTTTACTCGAAAATAACCTTGTTTCTTGTTTGCAGCACTATAGTTGACTTTACTGTATCTATGCAACCCGGAGTACAGGAATGTTGAGTTGGTGGTATCATAACAAAACAAAATAAAAACTATATTCCACTGTATTTCAAAAATTCTTATGAAGGAGGGTAATATATTATTAGAGACCTAAAAATTATGTGGCTGTGTGGTAAAACGATTGCCTATTAATAGGAACGTTGGTTTAATTGCCAATTTGATTAAATTTCAATTCCTCTCTACCAGATTTTTTAAAATATTTTATTTAAATATCTCATTCATGCTTACTTATTTCAGCCTTTTTTCTAATGTCCTGAAACATTAAGAGGGGTATAGGATGTTGGATGAAAACACAAAATTATTTCAATATTTTTATTAATAAATAAATTGTAAAATACAAATATACATGTTATAATGGGGTACAATTTGCATATAAATAAATATGATACGAATATTTGTCGTAACATTTTAAAATATTAATAATTAAAATTAATTTATAAACTAACAACATAATAACGCAATTCTCTTACGTTAAAATTGCATTTTAGCAAAAACTGAAAGAGGTAACAAAAAAACTATTAATGTTTTTGAAAAGAACAATCTTTAGTCTATAAGTATGATTTTTCTTATTTTTTTTTTGGGGTACCATTCTCATAGCTCGAGACCCTTTTACAAATGACTCTATATTTCAAAAACTGAAAAAGGTAAATCATTTTTTATAAAATATATGTAAAGCCCCAATCTTTTTCTATTGATATTAATTTTTTTACATTTTTTGGGGCACCACAAACAGAACTACTGCTCTTTTAGTAAACACGTGTTCGTTAAAAATCTAATTTCTAAAAAACCAAAGAAGATAAAAATTTTTGTTGTAAATTTTTGAAAAGAGAAGTTTTTAGTCTATTATTTATAATTTTTTCAAATTTTTTGAGATACGAGCACAAGAGCTATAGCCATTTTTCGACTACCCCACTATATGTATACTTTAAAAATAAATTTTTTCGAATACTATAAAAGAAAATAAAAATTTCTTAAAAAACTTGAAAAGAGCACCTTTCAATTTACAACTCTAAATTTTTTCAATTTTTTCGGGGTACCATTCCGAGAACTGCAGATTTTTTTACAAATAGCTTTATATCTCAAAAACTAAAAAAGATAAATTAAATTTGTGGAAATACGTAAAGAACCCTAACCTTTTTCTATTATCATTGATTTTTTTAGATTTTTTGGGGTACTACAAAAAGAGATACAGCTATTTTTTTAAACACGTGTTCCATAAAATTATTTTTTTTCAAAATCTGAAAAATAAAAATAAATAAAAATGAAATATTTATAAAGGGCAGACTTTAGTCTATCGTTGATTTTTTTTTTTTTTTTTGTACGGGTGCAAGAGCTATAGTTAGTTTTACTCATTACCCGCATTACTCAAAAACTAACAAAGATAACAAAGATAGATGGGACTATTGACCATTAAAAATAATTTAAATACAATGGATATCAATAAAAAAATAAGGATGGTACACCACCTCTGGATAGTAATGCATGGAAGAATAATCCTTACATGCATTTCTATCCATTCAGTGCAATCTCCCATTCCACAATCAT
Organism: Liopterus haemorrhoidalis; assembly: GCA_963971575.1. Lineage (NCBI taxonomy): Eukaryota > Metazoa > Arthropoda > Insecta > Coleoptera > Dytiscidae > Liopterus > Liopterus haemorrhoidalis. Next base: position 45,365,508 of record OZ020619.1, read on the forward strand.
TCTCTTATTTAGATAGGAATGCATGGGAAAATATATAATATTCCCCCATGAATCCCTATCTACATCACTTTTTCTTCCATTTATCTTTCTACTTTATTTTGTTTGCATTTATTCATTCATTCTTTTTCCCAATCATATTTTTTTTTTACAGTTTTCATGTATTGCCTTTCCACGCCAAAAAATACATTTTTATTTTTACATAAACAATAATTTTTACAAAATATATAACACAATATAAACAAATAAAATTAATAAGGGAGATCATTTCAAATATTTCAATTCCAAATATTGTAAAATATTTTTCTTTTACATATTATTCTTTTTAAATATTGTACTTTATAAATTATTAATGTTAATTTATCAACAAAACATAATTTAAATTTGTATCTCAAAAAATTTACTACATAATTGACTCTCAAAATAATTTTACTTTTTTTAAAATATTTAAAATTAATTTGCCATCTAAACATACCTTGAATTTATTTTTCAAAATATTTAAAATTAATCTGTCAACTAATCATAACTTGAATTTATTTTTCAAAATATTTAAATTTAATTTCTCAACTAATCATAACTTGAATTTATTTTTCAAAATATTTAAAATTAATTTGTCAACTAATCATAACTAGAACATATTTTTCAAAATATTGTCAAAATAATAAAAACAAAAAACAATGTTTCAAGATTGAACTTTTTTCCTACAAATATTCAGCTCTAAATATTTATTATTTATTTATTTTTTGAAAATTTTCCCTAGAATATTTCAACTAAAAAATATATATTTTTTTTTAAATTTTCCACTTAAGGTGTAAACATTTACCAGGTGGGCCCAAACCTGGTAAATGGGGGCCCTTACACCCTACACAGGAAAATATATTCAACAACTATACTGTTAAATATTAAAATATTAAATAAAAATATTAAATTATCAAATAAATAAATAAATAATAAACAAATAAAAAATTCCCAACGCCTAGGTGACGTTTCTGGTCTTATTATATCTGTTATTATTAATTTTAATAATGAAATAATAGCTGAGTCAACCCCTGAACTGAGTGCACAGGAGTGTGGAATGTTAATTTCGCAGAAGTGTCCGGGGATTGAACCCGAGTCTAATACCAAATATTTTATCTAACTCAATTCCTACAAAATTTCAATACAGTTGATAGTTTTCAAATTAATTTTAAATTAAAAAATTGATGTTATCTTTAATCCATTTAAATTAATCAATTAAGTTTTAAATTAAAAAAAAAGCACCAATAGCCATCATTGCTGTGCGCAAAATATTTTATCTAACTAAATATTTAAAAAAAATTGGATTGATTTACTAATTAATTTTAAATATTAAAAAAACAAAACCTATCGATTAATTTCCAATATTTAAATCCAAAAAAAGAATAAAATGGATAATTATTGATTAGTTTCCAAATTACTTTTTTATTTAAAAAAAATGTATAATATATTTGCAGTGTTGTAATGTATCTAGGTATATTTTAAAATATGTATCTGTATCTGCATCTAGATATTTAAATCAGTATCTAAGTATCTGTATTTCAGGTACTTTTTTCAGATACTTTCCTATTTTGTCTTTTTCAAGGTCTTTTTACAAAATATGTCCTTACGATTTTTCAAGTTGGTAATACATTTAGCATCATTCAGATATTTGAATTTTAAGTTTAAATTAACCAATCAGCGACCAGTAAACTCTTTTTTACTTGGTGGGAGTAAAAACATACTTCAGCCATTTTCAGAGCTGGAAATACAATTACATTTTATTAAAATTTTATAGATAAAAATAAATTAAATAAATAAATTATAAGTTTGAGAATTATGATAAAATACAAGTTCTATATGTAATTAATTAAATTTTGGAAAACATTCTTTTATTTATTTTTTTTATTTTAATTTTTATTTAAAAAAAAAGGAAAAAAATAAAAGGATGTTTTCCAAAATTTAATTAATTATATATAGAACTTTTATTTTATCATAATTCTCAAACTTATAATTTATTTATTTATTTAATTTATTTTTATCTATAAAATTTTAATAAAGTGTAATTGTATTCCCAGCTCTGAATAAATTTAAAAAAATTATAAATAAAAAAAATAAATAAATAATTTTATTAACAACGGTTAAGTAAAACAACCATTAAGTAATTATCTAATCTAAGAATAAGAATTAATTTTATAAATGTGAATTAAATAAAGAAATATAATAAATAAAATTATTGTTTTATTTTTGTCATCCTAAATACTCATTTAATAATCAGTAATTTATTAGCGAACAAAAAATGTTCGAGATATCCGCTGAAATTGGAATAAAAAAGTGATTTTTTTAAAGATTACATAGGTATATAGTTAGTTAATATTTCTGACACACAGCTTCAAAGGCTATTTGTGTTTATTTTAAGAGTAATAATAGTGCATAACTTATTTTTTATTGTGAACAAATATATTCCTTGCTCTAGTTATTTCTTTTTTTTGTGGTGTTTTCATTTTTCCGAAAGTATCTTAAAAGTATCTTGAAGTATCGCTCCTCCGAAGGGTTGAAGGATAGCCAGAACCCAGGTACGTTAGTGAACCAGCTCTGAATGTGGGAAAGTACGATCTGACACACGGCACGCGAGTCTAACTCTGGTCTCCAGGTCCGGAGGCCCCAGGTCGCGATCCCAACCTGTCACTCTACCGCACCAACTCCATCCGAGACCCAAAACTCCACGAGAGAAAATGCAACCCCATGACAAGAATATTTTTAATTTATCACCAAATGCTACCACGGAGAAAGTTTCCGTAGTCTCCACTTGAAGACAACAAGAAACCCCCATTAAGGCGCTGAAATCTGCAGCGCCCAATTACTCCTGAAACAAATACCTTACATTAAAAAAATAATAATCAATAAGTAGTATTGGATTTTTAAATATGCTTCTCCTTAAATTAAATAAAAATGCAAGATTCTTGATGAACTGGATTATTTCTTTAAAATATATTCTTCAAAAATTCTAAAACTTGAACGTCTTTCGAAAAAATAATCCAATAAAAAATTCCGAGCATAATCTTCATGTTAACATTAATATGCATTAGTCTGAATCTTTGTAAATTGATATTATAAGAAATTCTTGATCATATCTACGAAATCCTACAAATTATTTTATATGGACCGACAGACACTTAAATGACGGTATAAGAGTTTATTGTTCATACCTACAAAAGCCTATAAATAAATTTATCAAAATATGGACAGACAGATATGAAGGCACATGGTATAAGGGTTTCTTGATCATACCTACGAAACCCTAAAAGTATGATAAGAAAAAATTAAAATGATTTTTATTAGTTACTGTATTAACTCAGGAATTCGAACCCAAGTATTCTATATGCAATCATCTAACTGCAAAGCCATCAAAGTTGAAAAATAAAAATAACAAAAAGCTTATTTACCTCTGTCATAGAGTCTCGTAGAAATCCTTCAGCTCGTCCACTTCTAACTCCGATCCAACTTCATTTTCCCCCTGTCCTCAACTTCTTTCATTCGATAGCTTTTTCAGTCTCCTTATCTGAGCACCGGTGGAAAATTATTCTTTGAAACTCCGTTCACCACAACTCCATCAAGATGAAACATTAGTCTATCCAAACGTACGAAACATTTGGGTCCCAGAATTCAAGATGCCACAAATATGAGAACTAAAAATTCTGTTAACGATTAGAAAATAGAAAAATAACAATTTTAAGCGTAATACAGTACACTCGGTTATGTGAATACTCTGTTAAATGAATCATGCACTATAGCGAACAATCAAAATTTAACACATTAGGTTCTATAGAGTTCTATGTGGTGATAATAAGTGAAGACTATGGTAATAATAATAGACAAACAGTTAAATAAGTTCATCGGAGACCATAGAAGCTTTTAGTAAGGCTATTCATTAGAGCCAAAAAAATATTTTTGATATTAATGACTTACTTGTAATGCGTAAATGCACGAAAAATGTATTAGGAAAATGTTTGGCTCACAAAAGAGTGTAAAAACAAATATTAATTAATTTTAAGGTACTATAAACATGAAATTAAATAAACACTCCTGGTTTTTATTAATTCACATAACGAGCGCTTACTGTTATTTGATGAATAATAACAATAATGTATTGCAAAATATTAAAACTTACCGAAAATTATCCTTCCTTTTGAAAACAGCATTTTAAGTTGGGTCCGAGCATCTGATGTTTTGGCGGAAACCGGCCGGACACTTGCCGATACCGCATGCAATCTTCGGTAAAACACACAGAAAATGTGACTGGAAAAAAATAACAAATTTAAAATAATAAATTTATTCCATGATTATAATAAACAAAAACACACCAAAATACAAAATTTGTTGAAATTATTTTATCCGATATATTATTTATCTTTAAAATTTTGTTAAATTTACTGAATAAACACCTGCTTTCATTAAATTGAATAACAATGTTAAATTCACTAATGACTTTAATTCCTTATCTGTATAATCCGATGAAAAATGAATGACCTCGAATTTTGCGACGCAAAACATTAATAAAATATAACATATTACAAAGGAATATTATAAAAAATAACCAAAAATACTATTTGAAACAATATTAAGGCTTTAATATTTTAAAATAAATGAACACTCACCTATTTCTTTTTTATTTTCAAAAGAAAACGGCAGTAATTGGGATACCTCCAACATTTTTTTCGAATTTCTCAATATTTATTATTTTAATTGTTTAAATTTGTATTCCAGTGCCCTTCTAAATCATTTATTTATCATATTCTTTTCAATTTTCACTTTTTTTGCACTATTTTCCAATTTTTTTCCGGAAAAATATATACACAAAAAAATGCGTGCATTTTCACTGCTAGCCATTTTTATACTGACGTCGTGACGTAACAAGAAGTTAGCGATGTGCGCAGGAACAATTATTGCATAAAAATAAAATTCAAACAGTCAATATCGTTTTTAAGTTTCTTTTTCTGTTTCAGATAGTTTTTTTGTAATGCATTTAATTTTTATTGCCATCAATACTTATGAAGAAGAAGACGGTGATGATGAAGATGAAAACCAATCATTAGAGGTGATAGAAGATGAATAGTAATAAAATAAAAATAAGCAAAACAAAGTCTTATAAATTTTGGACTTTGGTTTTATTTACAATAAATATTTATATAAGAAACTTTAGCTCTGAAGACATATTGTGTTATTTAAACCCTTTTAACCAAATCCCACTTTTAAACATAAAATATTTTTTACCAAATTCCGTTTCGAATTTCCCTTTATACTGATTTAATGTTATGTAAATAACATAAACCAAAAAAGGAAAGAACAGAGTCATTGGGAGAAGCCATTAGAGGGCATTAAAAAGAACTACTCCATTTGCCCTATACTGCATTCTAATGTTTGAACGGACTTTAAAAATAAATTGTACTTACATTCTTCTTCTTGTTATTGCCCACTTTTCAGTGTTGCCCAATTTTTCAGTGTCCCCAACCGAACTTATCTGAATTTTCTCGCAGATCTAACATACACTGAAGATAATACCCGAATTTTAACGATCATATCCGACGCGTTTGTGTTTGACACTAAATTTTTGATGGCGCAATACAATTTTTGGTAAGTTAAATATAAAAATTTGTCGCATATTTAACCGGAATCGTTTTTGAATTATGACAGTTTAAATATACAATATAAACGCCAACAAAAACTTTTAAATGTATTTATAACCAATTTTATTGCTATTTTTAAATGGAGTTAAAAGTATTTATTTATAAATTTGATCAAAATTGATGGTCCAGATCTATTATAAATGTTTTTAAAAATATTTTTTTAAAGTAAACACTCCAGTGGCGCCGTATGTCAGTAGATTTAAAATACATATATACGTCAGCCTTTTTTTAAAAAGTTGAAATTTTTCCGGAATGTCAGTTAACAAACAGAATTATTTAAAAAAAAAGGGACTTGGGCAGACTATCAGAAAGCAGGACTGTTCCACCAAAAGCAGCACTGTCCCTCCAAAAGCAAGATTGTTCCGCCAAAAATAGGACTGTTCCGCCAAAAAAAGGACTGTTCCGCCAAAAGCGGAACGTTTGATCACCGTAATTGTAAGAATAAATATACAGCCCTATGTCGGGTAATAGGCGCAACAATAAAATAAATAAATAAGAAAATAGATTAATGTATTCATTTAATTTTATTGGATTTCCTTCCCCTATTAGACGCTAGCTCTTAATAATAATAATAATAAACTTTATTGACCTAGATACATATACATGTTTTAAGTCAGTCAACAAAAAAAATTAAGATAAAATACAAAAAAATAAAGATAAAAATTGTCACATTTTAAAATTATAATTAAGAAACTCCTCTGTGGAATAAAACACATTTTCCACAAAGAATGACTTTAAAAAGGATTTGAATTTATTATATTCCAAATTTCTAAGGTTCGCAGGAAATTTGTTCATAAATTTCACAGCAAAATAATTTGTACTATTCCTAGATTTGGCTAACCTCAGAAAGTTGGGATATATGTTAGTCTTGTTTCTTGTGTTGTAGCTATGTATATCGGCATAAGTTTGATTTTCTCTCTCCTTTTTGTGGAGGTATAATAGACAATGGTACATATATATTGAAGGTACAGTCATTATTTTTAATATGTTAAACTGACTTCTACAGTCGGACCTGTAGGGTGTAGACGTTAGAAGTCTTATTGCACGCCTTTGCAGAGAAAACACTCTTGAGGCTGCTGAAGAATGGCCCCATGCTAAGATGGCGTACGAAATTTGAGAATGGAATAACGCATAGTACGTAGTCATTAAAACATCTTTTGAAACAGCATTCATTAAATTCCTCAGGAGGAACATGGTTGAGCATAGTCTACCAGTCAAAACTTTAACATGGTGATTCCACGTCAAACCGGGATCAACATGCACTCCGAGAAACTTAACATGATCCTGGTTAACATGGTCATTTTTTCTTAATGTTATTAAAATTTCTTGGGTTTTGCCGAGGTTGAGAGAGAGTTGGTTGGTATCAAACCAGTATTTTGCTTTTTTTAAGGCCGTTTGGCTTTTAGAAATGGCGTTCTCTAAATTCACGGCTTTTGTTACCATAGTGGTGTCGTCTGCATACAAAATACTGGGATGATCAATATACGTTGGGAAGTCATTGATATATATTAGGAACAATAAAGGACCAAGGATGGAGCCCTGCGGGACACCTATATCAACAGTTAAGAGATCGGATTGATGGTTCCGGAGAGCGACGACCTGTTTTCTGTCTTTAAGGTATGATTTCAAAAGATCGCAACTGTTCTTATCAAACCCATAGTATTCTAGTTTTTTTATAAGAATCTGGTGAGATACGCAATCAAATGCTTTAGACAAGTCTAATAGGGTTGCCAAGCAGAACTCACCAGATTCAAAGCCCTCAGATATCTCATTTATCAGAGCTAGAATGGCATCCGTTGTGGATTTGTTAGCTCTGAAGCCAAACTGCATATTATGAAATAATTGATTATTTTCAAAATGCGATGTTATCTGTTTAGATATTATTTTTTCGAAGACTTTGGATAGTATGGGCAGTAGGGATATCGGACGGTAGTTACCTGGATCATTGCTATCTCCTTTCTTGTGTATTGGTAAGACAGTTGCGATCTTGAGTTTATCGGGGAATTTATTTGACAAGAGACAACAGTTTATTATTTTGGTTAATGGGGCGATAATGGTGTCTTTAACAGATTTTAAAATGTCTGTGTTGATTCCAAAGTAGTCCTTCGTCTTACTGTTTTTTAGACCGTCAATCGCTTCTCTAACCGTGATGCAGGATACGTAGGAGAAGGAAAAGCTTGACATGATGTTGGACGGGGGCATTATGTCTGTGGGAATTGCGTTGGAAGGAGTTAATGTGCTGATTAGGTTCTTTGCGGTATTGACAAAGTAATTGTTGAAATCGCTTACTGTGAGAGATGAAGTTAGTAGGGCTGAGCGGTATTGGGGCCTGTTAGAGTTAATTATTTGCCAGGTAGTTTTAGAAACATTTTTAGAACTTTGTATTAAAGCGGAATTTGTATATATTTTTACGTTTTTGATTTCCTGTCTGTATTGGTTTCTAAAAGTGTTTCGACGGGAAAGGGACTCTTTGGATGGATGATTTTTATATTCTCTATCAAGCTGGGCAAGTTTTTGTCTCATTAGTTTAATGTTATCGTTAAACCAAGAAGCTTTTCTTAATTTTGTTGTGCGCGGTCTTTTCAGGGGAAAGCTGGTAGTGAATGCCTTTAAAAATATTTTGAAGAAAATATCAAAAGCATTTTCTCCATTATTTATATTATTCAGGAATGACCAGTCTTCATTTTCGAGGAATTCGTACATAATGCGTTTGCCATTCTCAGTTATGGGTCTAATAAGGTGATTAGGGGTTTCTTCTGGAAGAACTTCAAGGCAAGTAAAAAAGAAGTTGATTCCATCATGATCTGATAAAAGAGTGTTTTCTTTGCAAGCTTGTGTAGTTTGGGGATCATAGTGCTGCTCCCTGTAAAACACATTGTCTAGCCGATTATTGCCACGTGTATTGAAGCTAACACAAGACACAAGACCAAAAGATTCTAGGAAATCGGTTAGGTTAGGTTAGGCCGCTCTTACCGCCCCATACCAGAAAATTGCGTTCATTTATTAGAATGTATATATTTAAGCGCTTGGTTTCATGCCCCTAGAAGCGCGGCGCCCTGGGCCTGTGCCCCTTTCCCCAATTTTGACTGTTAGGAACAAGCCCGCTGCTGAATCTGTGTATATTTAAATTTTGCGCGCCGTCATTGCGCAAAAAAATCCAACCTAACTTCTGACTTTCACTTTTGTTTACATCATTCATGTGTCAAATGTCAAATTAATAAAAATTAATCGTAATCAAAATAATCAGAATGTATATTCTGATATAAATTTTAAGTAATGAATCCAAGTAGATTAGCACAAAATATATTACGACGACTGTCTAATACTGATCAATTATTTATTCAATTTAATTCAAACTACCAAAGTCCAGCTAAAACAAAGTTTATTGAAACTGACATCTTGCCAAATAAAAGGTTTGAAATGCTATTAAATTTATTTATAACAGTTTACTATAGATTTATGTGTTTTTTAGATTTTTAAGTACGTTAACAAAACTACAAAACAAAAAAATGTCTACGGAAGCTTCTGTTTCACATTCAAATCGATTAGCACTTGAAAAATCACCGTATCTTTTACAACATGCTACAAATCCTGTCGACTGGTATCCATGGTGCGAAGAAGCATTTGAAAAAGCCCGAAAAGAGAATAAAATAATATTTCTATCTGTTGGATATTCAACTTGCCATTGGTGTCATGTTATGGAAAAAGAGAGCTTCGAAAATGAATCCGTTGCTGAAATTATGAACAGGTATTACGTTAATATTAAAGTCGATCGTGAAGAACGGCCAGACATTGATAAAGTTTACATGTCTTTCATCCACGCAACTTCAGGTTCAGGTTAGTACAGTCCGTGGCCATATTATTAGACCCTAATTTTTAACAATTCATTACACCGGCAAAAAAAAATTTATACTTTAAAATAATGGATTTCTTTCTGGTCTTTCTAATACATTATTATTATTACCACCAAATCTGTGTGCTTTATTCACTAATGTTTAAAAATATTAAAGCCTTTTAATTATGAACATTTTTAAACTTTGGGGGTCTCCTATGGCCCCTATTCTATATATATCCTATTTTCGTGTACATATGTTTAAGGATTACATACTACCACACCCCTGTGCCAAATTCCAGCAATATAAGTCCATAAATAAGCGAGTTATGGCCCTGATCCACTTTCGACCGAAATTGGAGCACATTTTTGATCAAATTTTAACATCTCCTGTCAATAATACTTTACTTTTGAGCCCTGATACTAAATCTGATCCATATCAGTCAATAAATAAGAGATTTATAGACTTTTTTCAACTTTGGGGGCCTCCTGAGGCCTTACTTCTGCATATATTCCATTTTGGTGCACCTACGTTCAAAGATTACATCATTCCACACCCCTGTGCCAAATCTCAGCGATATCGGTCCATTAATAAGCGAGTTATAGCCGTGCTCCAATTTCGGCCGAAACTGGAGCAGAATTTTTTGTCAAAGTCCGAATTTGGCACTTTTAAGACTACAGACAGAAGCACCATAAAGTCCTGATTCCAGAAGTGTGATGCTTTTTAAAATCGGTTCATAAATAAGGGAGTTATAGCCATTTGAACTAGTTTTCACTTAATCTGCTCTAGTTCTCAGATTAATATTAGAGAATTAGTTCACCCACTTAATTAATGAGTTCACATACTACGTCATTTAATCCTGTTAATTGGTATTTAAACCGAATTTTTTATCGTTAATATTCGTGTGTATCCGTCAGTTGCATTAATTCCAAAATTTAAAACTGGAGGCAGTAGGAGTCAAAGAAATTTAAGAATTATTTTGACGTCGATTCGAAGGTCAGAGTTCATTAGTTTTCAATATATTAATTAGAGGCAGCAGGTGTCAACATATTTTAGTTGGGTTCGAGAAGCAAGCTCGGAGTGGTCCGATTCACTCTTTTTAACTCCAGAGCATTCGAGAAAAGGCCTAAACGCCTTTCCTCGAGCGGTCTGGAGTTAAACAATGTGACCCGGAACACGCTTCCGAACCCACTTCTTAAAGAATATTTTATGTCAACTAGAATCAATTTATAAACAAAAAGTTTTACAGAAACGTAAAGCATAATTTGGGATAGAAGTAGTAATTTTTTTCTCTTCCTAAACATCTAATAATATGGCCAGGGACTTAATTTTATTTTAAATCAAATTTTTGATAAAAATATTTATAGGTGGCTGGCCCATGAGTGTGTTTTTGACGCCAAACCTCGAACCAATAACTGGGGGGACTTATTTCCCCCCTGAAGATAAATGGGGGCGTCCTGGTTTTAAAACAATACTTAAAAATATCGCAGAACACTGGAGTAAAGATGAAGCTGGTATTTTAAATTCTGGTAAAAACATAATAACTGTCTTAAAAAAGGTTTCCGAAAGTGCAATGGGTGGAAAAACAATGGATTTTCCACTTGAGGACTGCTGGAGAAAATGTTTAAATCAATTTAATAAAAATTATGAAGCAAACTTTGGTGGATTTTCATCCGCGCCAAAATTTCCTCAACCTTCTAATTTTAATTTTCTTTTTCATTTGTATTCACGAGAAAAAAATTCTGCAGCCGGTAAACATTGTTTAGATATGTGTTTGCATACGTTAAAATGTATGGCAAATGGTGGCATCCACGATCATGTAGCTAATGGATTCGCTAGATATTCAACTGATACAAAATGGCATGTTCCACATTTCGAGAAAATGTTGTACGATCAAGCACAAATTGTATCATCATACTGCGATGCATATGTCATTACCAAAGACGAATTTTACAAAGATATAATTCATGATATTTTACTTTACGTTAACCGTGATCTTAGTCATGAAACAGGAGGATTTTATAGCGCAGAAGATGCTGATTCATTGCCTAGTTTAGAAGCTACGGAGAAAAAAGAAGGTGCCTTCTGTGTTTGGGAGTACGATGAAATATATCAGCACCTTACCGATAAAGTCGGTGACATATCATACGCTGATATATTCAGTTTTCATTATAACGTTAAGAAAAATGGGAATGTCAACCCACAGCAAGATCCTCACAACGAATTACAAAATAAAAATGTATTGATAGTGCTCGGAAGTCTTGTTGAAACATCTGAACATTTTAACATACCTATGAATGACGTAAAACAAATTCTTGAAAAATGTCGTAAAATATTATTTGAAGTTCGATTGAAAAGACCTCGTCCACACTTAGATTCAAAGATACTGACAGCGTGGAATGGTTTAATGATATCTGGATTTGCTAAAGCAGGTTTAATATTAAATGAAAAAGACTATATTGATCGAGCATTATCTGCAGCTAATTTCATGCGAAATTATTTATTTGATGAGACAAATAATAGTTTGCATCGATGCTGCTATCGTGGTTCCGATAACAACATTGTACAGAAGTAAGTTACAGAAATAATTAGGGCTGATATTCTCTACACTGGTACTCTCGTATCAGTTGATAAATATTGACTGTTAAAACCGTACCGGTTGTTGTATTTTGAAAATCAGTCCAAGTTACTGTATTTAGTTTTTTATATTCGAAAAATAAACAATTTTATTTTCAGTTCCATACCTATTGTAGGATTTTTAGATGATTACGCTTTTTTAATAAGAGGTTTAATAGATTTATTCGAAGCATCGCATGATATACATTGGTTGGAATGGGCTGAGAAGCTTCAAGATATTCAGGATGAAAAATTTTGGGATACGAAGGACTTTGCGTATTTTACAAGCCCAGAAGGGGATAGCAGTGTCTTAATTCGTTGCAAGGAAGGTAAGGATAATGAACATTTTTTGACATGTTGATCGCAAGCTTGAGATTTAATAATGTAAAGAAATATTTTTAGTTCGTAAAGCTTATTTTCTTTGATAATATTACATTCTTAATTTAGATCATAAGATATTAAACATGCAATAAGAACTTTCAACTGAATTAAATTCTTTGTTTTTGTAAAATAATAAACATTTATATTTAACTCTTTATTGCATAAATTATTTTAATTTTTAATTTTGAAAGTATCAAACAGGAATAACTCATTTATAGTAGGGAAACACTTATAAATATAACATTAATAGTGAGAAACATTATTCTGTAATTTATTTACATGATTTTGAAATCAGATTCCGTGATTATAATGTTTATTTAATTAATTATACAATTTCCATTATTGGATTATCTTGGGTTCAGTTTTGGGGATCATCCTCTTACAAGGATAAATTTTCCGAACGAAACCTTTTAAATCAAAAGTTCGCATTTTTGCCACATCCTCAGTGGCAGTAATTTTTTGTTTTAATTCTAATAAAATGCATAATTGGATATGCATTTTATTTTCGGTCATTGCTCTTTTTTAATTAGGTTTGTGACGATTAAAAAATCAGGTGAATCTGACCAAAATCAGGCAGAGAATGTCATGCTTCAAGTCAAAAGATAACCATTTATGCAGAAACCATTCGGGGCATTTTTTCATGAATATTTCTTTTTTCAGACCAAGACGGTGCCGAACCCTGTGGTAATTCTATTGCTGTCCAAAACCTGATGCGACTTTCGGCGTATCTTGATAGACCAGATCTACGTACAAAAGCTGAGGGCATTTTGGCGGCGTATTCTGACAGGCTTCAAAAGGTTCCAATAGCAATTCCCGAAATGACATCAGCCTTGATGCTTTACTATGATTCTCCGACGCAGGTAAAAATTTTGTATTTTTATTTTAACACTCCAATGCATTAAAATGTAATTAAAACTGTTCTCATTTTCTTTATTTCACTATAAGTAAAATTTTAAGAATATTTTCTAATTATTTAGTCCTTATTGTTCGCCAAATTTGTACCAATTACAGTATCGACGTCTAAAATTAAACGATAGAAGCATTATTTGGCCGAAAATATGTATTTGTTGTAGAGCAAAAATCTGATGTGATACGCAAAAACTGATATGATATTTGAGTTTAGCAGCACCAAATTAGTAAGAAACAAGTCTTAGATGTAACTCAGCAAAAATTGTGTTGACCAGTGTAATAGATAATAAACATTTTACGAAGGGATTTCCAATCTTTCATTTGCAAAACTGGTGTGCACATGAACTTTTGCGAGTGGATATCATGCTACTAATATAACTAAAAAAGTTAAATTTCAGTTAGAGGGTTTTTTAAATAAATAGAACAGACCCGAAAACAATATTTAGTGCTAAGGAGAAAAGTATAATGTGTAACAGACTTGAGATACCTTATTTTTTCCAGATATTCATTGTGGGTTCTCGCCAGGAACCATCTACAATCGCTCTGTTGGATGTGGTTCGTTCCAGATTCCTCCCAGGTCGACTATTAGTTCTCGCTGAAGGTCCAGATGGCAGGTCAAGCAATCTCCATTCACGTTCAGACTTGTTAGCTCGCCTAAAAATGCAAGATGGACGCCCTACTGCCTACGTCTGTAGACACACGGCTTGTTCTTTACCTATTACAGAACCAGACCAACTAGTCAATTTATTAGAAGAAGATACTGTACAACCACGAAGAGATATACATAATGATTAATTTGTAAAAATGTTATTTATGGAAATATATTTTATGGATTTGGGTAGATTTTAAAGATTACGGTCTAATTTCTGTCAGGACATAGTTAAAAATTTGTTATTAAATACCAAATTTTTGAGGCGTAAACGAATCATATAAGTTCTTAAACCTTTGAGTATTTTAGAGCGTTTTTGAACTTTATCTTGCCTTTAGAATATTTGAATAATTAGGTCTAAAAGTGTTCAAAATATTCTGACAGATTTTAGTACTATCATGTTGTTATATTTAAATTTTGACTTAAAGTTGCACTAAAATAAAAAAATTTAACTCTAAATTTGTTTTATTTCTTAAACCTGTTCATTAAAACGATTTAAAACTATACTCTGTTCAAAAATCAGAATGCAGCACACAGCAAATGGAGTAGTTCTTTTTCATACTCTCTAATGCAGCGATTCCCAAACTATGTATTTTTGGTCATAGATCAACAAAATTTGGTTCATTTTAAAGTTGAGGCAAAAATTTTGGAATTATTGGCGAAAAACTGACCCAAATCGGCTCTAACTCAAAAACTAGGAAAACATGAATTTTTTTCATAATTCTCAGCCCAAAATTAGCTTAAAACAAAATTTTGGCAAAAATTGGAATTAAAAAAATTATGAATTTTAGTAGAAAAAAATGTACGTTCTTTCCGATGTAGACTGAGATAGCCAATATGTTTATATATCTGTCTCATTAAAACGATTCACTAACTATAAGTTTGAAAACTATCGATAATCGACAACGTATAACGTATTAAATTTAGAGCTCTGAACGATTGCTCGCGTTACCAAGGTGACAAACTTGTTAGTGACAATCAACAGTCAACAACTCATAGCCTATAGTCGACTAATATAAAGCCGCATTCAGAGCTCTTAAATCAATAGCTTATACACTGTAGCTATAGACTGTTTACTGTCACTAGCAGTTTGTCATATGGAAAGACGTGAAACCGTTCAGACATCTAAATTCAATACGTTGTTCGTTCTGGATTATGGATAATTTTCTAAACTTATATCTAGTGAGATGTTTTAATGAGACAGACATATAAACACATTGGCTATCGCATTCTATCAGTGACACCGTAGATATTGTATGCCTTTACATAACCTAACATAATGTCATCATTAACAAATCTTGCTCAAAATTACAAAGACGGACAGTAAATATGATCAGTTTAGGTAATTAGGTAGTAAAATCTAAGACAACAGAATTATAAGAACGATAATACGTATAAAACATTTTACGAAGCTAAATCACAGTATAATACAGTATTCCCACTCTTGTCGGAACCTTTGATGTTCGTGTACCATATTTTAGTGACCTCGAGCTACCCCGTCCTACCCAGGACGCTAAAGAACGATACAGACTATGACAACTGCCGAAAAATTAAATTAGATTATAAATGAAATAATTGAAAATTATGAAGATTTGCACTAAACAGGGAATTAGTTACAAAATGAAATTTAATTTTAAAATGTCAAAATTAAGAATTTTGCATTTTATGACTCTAAAATGAATTTTAAAAATATTATATGCTTCGGAATAGTTTCGGAGAACTTCGCGTCCTACTCAGGGCTCACGCATGCGCATGAAAAATCTGGCACAGAAAAACGGTCGAGTAAAACTACTGTATTATACTGTGGCTAAATAGTTGGTTTCAAAATACACAGATGTCGGACTATTCGTAACATATTAGTTTCTAATTTGCTATAAACAGTAGGTACAACGTTCAGAGATGGGCGTCTACGCGTAAACTTGAATTTTTTACGTCTACGTGTAAATTTACCGTAGACAGCGTAGAGAAGTGTAGACTGTGTAGACACGTAGAATCTAGCGTAGAATAATGAAAAATGAGGTTATGTAACGTTTAAAAAATAAAATACCGCCAGTTTTAAGCAGAAGAGCCAGTAAAGAACTCAAATTTAATATTTTTGACAGCTTCCTGATTAAAACAACTACTAACTTTTAATTTTAATTTTACTTTAGTAGTTCATACAGACAGAAACCAAGTAATTTGTATTGTCCATAACAACATACGATTTGTGAGATAACATTTTTGGAAACAATATATGTAATTAGAACTACATAAAATTGAAATAAACATAAACATTAAAGTAAACTATTTAAAATATTACCATTCTATTATTTCAAATATTACATTTAAACGTACTGCGCATGTACAGTTTACATTCTACATTCGACACGTAAACAAAAGCATATTCTACTTGACATGTTTACGCGTAAAATCTACATTAGTCTACATCATGTATTCTACGCGCCCATCACTGACAACGTTAAAAACAATGCATTTTTATAGAAACACCACTTACAACTAACAAAGAACAGTCTACAACCTGTTAATTTAAAGAGCTCTGAATGCGGCTTTAGAGCTCTTAACGCAGCTTAAGGCGACACAACATTCCCAATTCGTCAGTTGTGCCCCTTAACTTGGCACATAATTTAAAACTATTTCTATGTAGACAGGATTAATGTAATCCTAAATATAAATGTAACCCTTCTTATCTATAATCTGAACCCTTCTCTTAATATGTAACTGTCTGTTAAAATGTACCATGTCCTATATTATATGAAGTTATTACGTCTCTTGTATTTAGATGTATATCGCTCAGTTGTCATTGTCAAAGCTCTGGGTTCATTGTTTGTTTTGTATCAACCCGCAGCTTGCTTTACTGTCATGCGATGTTGGATGCGGGAATTTAGGGGCAAGAACGATATTACGGTACATGATTATATTTAATGATTGATTTATTTATGATTGAGAGAGTTAAGGACAACGCGACATCATCTTGTACTTCATTAATCAAACATAGAGAATTTTTTTTACTATTAGCCCTTTAGGACTTCAGGATTTCAAAATTTTCAACCGCAGGTCTGTATCTCATGTAGATTTTTTAATACGGTCTTTTGTAATTTTACAAACGTTGGCCCATTTCAAGATTATTAAAGTAAAGGTTGTCTCGGAACTAGTAGTGGTGTGAATAGCGAAGCTATTCGTAATCTCTATGCCAACGGGACGTCAGCCTTTGTTTATCGTATATGTTATATACACGTGAAGTTTGAATTTTGTCTATAAATATAAAAATATCGTTTAATTTTTTGATTTTCTACTGGTTTTAATTTCTTTTTAGTGTGTTGTAATGTTTTAAGTTATATATTATTAGTGTTTATTTATTAGTGTTAAGTTATTAGTGTTAAAATGACTGGAACACTATGTAGTGTTGCTACTGGCAAGTCTAACTCTGTGAAAGCAAAAAAAAGTGGAGAAAATATATTTTTTCGCGTTTCCAAGGGATAGAAAAATTAGGAATATATGGATACGAAGATGCCACAATTTGTAGTAAACATTTTAAACATGATGAACAAATAAGATTTGTTTTCTTATCTTCTGAACCGATTACAATATGTTGTGCTTACGTTTCATTCATTACAAAGTACTGATCTTAAAATCAAATCTGACATTCGGAATAATGAGATTGGTGTACCACAGGGTTCTATATTAGGCCCTATTTTATTTATTCTTTTCATTAATGACCTGCCTACTTTTTTGCAAAAATATGACAATACTACACCAGTGCTCTATGCTTTTTGCGTTTTAGATAAAAACATATCTTACTATTTTATAACGCTCATGTTTATTCCCGTCTAATATATGGCATTGCCTTTTGGGGTAATAGCAGTTCTATGAATAACGTATTTATATCTCAAAAACGTATTTTACAAACCATGTTTAAATTACATCCTTTAACTTCATGCCGAAATATTTTCAAAGATTATAGAATTCTTACTCTTCTTGGAATTTATATACTCCATTCTTATTTAATAAATGTCACTCTTATTCTACCACAAATTATTACTTGCATATTCCGGCCCACCGCCTTACTACTGTAAGTAAATTTGCTATCATTAATGGTATTAAACTATTTAACATACTTCCGTATGACATAAAACTTTGTAACAATAATCAAAAATTTAAGAAATTGGTAAAGGATATTATACTAGACATCTCGCCGTATAGCGTTGATGAATTTTATCACAAAATTTAATTTTTCTCTTCACACCACTGCTCAGGCACCTTTTGTGATTTTTTTCTTGTTTTATTATTATTATTGTAACCATTTTGTATTTTTTTTTTCTCAATTATGTATGTGTATTTTGAATTGACCAACCATACATCTGTACAGATTTTTTTTTGGCAATAAAGATTATTTATTATTATTATTATAAACAATTTTTATTGTATAGTTTTTTCTGTTAAGATAGTTCTGTTTATAAATAAAATATTTTAAGTTTTTTAGTACCAGTTTTAACCCAGAAACACCCCCTAAGAAAGAAAATTTTGAGATATCATGCCTATATTTGAATCCTGGTTCTACTCTATTGTACCAAATTTCGTTAAAATACGTCCAGCCGTTTTTAAAAGCTGATATAACCTCCAATTTTATTAATTACTATATTATTATAGCAATTTGTTTTTCTATTTTTATTTAAATATACCTAAAATTATATTTGTATTCGATTTTATTGTTATTTATTAACTATAATACAAATACCCATCACCTTAAATTTTATATAAATCAGTATAAAATTTCCTTAGGGATTTATTTATAATTTATTCAGTAGAACTGTCTTGAAATAAATATCTCTTATGAATATAGTCAATAAAAATATTTAAAAACATCTATATTAATTTTGTATACTAGTTTGAACTAAGCAGACATGTGACGTATTCCCTCTCGTGCTCTGATTGGTCAGAAGCTACGAGACAACCTTCACTTTAATAACCTTGCGCCAGTGCTATATGTTACGGCCAATGTCAGTACTAGCATTGGCGAACGTTGGCAAACTGTCTGTAGGCGCCTTTACGCGGAAGAGAATTTGGTTTGATTTTTGTATGGAAAATTTTAAAATTAATCGCTCAGAACTGAACCGAAAAAAACGTTATTTTTGCCGGAACGAAAACAAGAACCTAGCTGATACATATATATTTTTTTAATTGCACCGGAACTAAAGCCGAAAGAAAAAAAATAACAGTTCAAAGCCCTGGATTATACCACCTTGTCAATTTATTTTTCTTATTTGTATTCATAAAATTTTAGAGTGAATTTTGAAATTCTCGTAACGTGTTCTACAGTTAAGGTAATTAAATAAAGAATATTTTAGTTTATTCCTGTTCTGTAGGCGGCGCAGGGCCTTATTGAAATAGATTTACATACTGAATTCTCTTTGATGTTAGGGCTTTATGTTCCTTACACAAAGTGTAATCTTAAACTCAAAATGTAAGATTCATTTGAAGCGTATATTTCACATACCTGTTATAAAATTTCTTAATGTTTATATTTCCTTGCTGTGGCTGTTCTGTTTTCTTGATAAATTCTCTTCCTAATGTAAATTTTGGCTATAAAAGTATTTCATCCTTTTCTTCTATAAAAGAATTTAAATTTTATCTGTAAAAAAATAATACTTATTAAATCATGAAATGTAATATTTCTATATTTTACATGATTTTATTTGTAAACAAATGTGTGTTAAAAAAAGTATGTCCATCATTATAATGATTTTCTTTACCGAAAGAAAACTTCAATTATACTTCTGGTTCCAGCACCGCCATTACAGGTTTTTTATGAGCCGCCATCCAGAAATATTACCGATAGAGGCCCACAGTCGACTTAATCTGCCCCTGTTTTTACTTTAAGGGGGTGGGGTAGGGTCTGATAACCACATTTTAAGCATATTTATGTGAATTTTTTTCAAATCTATGGTTAAATTTATTCATTTTCAAACTAAGTACATACATAAAGTATGTTTTGAAGAAGATACAAAAAAATTTTGAAGGCAAAATATGGCGAAATGAGCCAGCTGTGGCAAATCTTCTCAGACTCCGGGAAAAAATATAGATTTTGCGGTGACCAGCATAACTCACTGGATCATCTGAAATCAAAAATCCAAAAAGATTTTGTTAGTTTATGAGTTTGCCGAGGTAATGACGTTGAGTTTTTATTTTTAAAATGATTTTTCAGTTTTTAGCGTTACTTAGAAGACAAAAAAAATTAATTCCCCCTAAAAAAACCTAAAAATGAGTATATTTGTGATTGTTAAATAAAAAAAAACATGAAAAATAAAATATCGCAACGTCGTTACCTCGGCAAACTCATAAACTAACAAAATCTTTTTGGATATTTGATTTCAGATGATCCAGTGACGAGTTATGCTGGTCACAGCAAAATCTAATTTTTTTTCCCGGAGTCTGAGAAGATTTGCCACAGCTGGCTCATTTCGCCATATTTTGCCTTCAAATTTTTTTTGTATCTTCTTCAAAACATACTTTATATATGTACTTAGTTTGAAAATGAATAAATTTAACCATAGATTTGAAAAAAAATCACAAAAATATGCTTAAAATGTGTGTGTATCAGACCCCCCCCCCCCTTAATAAAACATATTTTACTTCTAAAGCTGCGTTCAGAGCTCTTAAATTAGTCGAGTGTATGCTATGAATTGTACACTGTTGATTGTCACAAGTTGTTCATATAGTAACGCGAGCAATCGTTCAGAGCTCTAAATTTAATACGTTATACGTTGTCGATTGTCGATAGTTTTCCAAACTTATAGTTAGTGAGTTGTTTTAATTTGGTATTGGCTATCTCAGTCTACATCGGAGAGAACGTTTACATTGTATGCTTTTACATAACCTAACAAAATGTCATCGCGCCTATTACAACAAATCTCGCCCAAAATTACAAAGACGAACAGTAAATATGATCAATTTAGGTAATTAAGTTAAGTTTAGTTAGTAAAAATCTAGGACAGCATAATTAGGAATACGATAATTGATAATAAACATTTTACGAGTCGTAGTTGGTTTCAAGACACGCAGATGTCGCCCTATTCGTAACGCATTAATTACCATAGTTGTAAACGCTGCCTTGAAAGTTAAAATTATCTACTACACTTATCCACAACGCATAATGCACAGTCTACTAATTTAAAGAGCTCTGAATGCAGTTTTAATCTATAATTTTTCTAAGAAATCCTAAGTAATCTTTCAGTTAAAATTGACGTTTTGTTGTTTACAATTCATTTAGTGGAGGTATGAATGGTATGCGAAATAAATGGTTTATATATTTGGCTTGGTGGAACAACACAACAATCCGGCAGTTGCATTAAAATTTTTAGGTCAGTTTGCTACTAAAATGTACAGTATCATAAAATCTTTCGCTAGATGGAACATGTGCCTGGTTGTTGTAGCTGAAATGGCTAAATTCCATATGTCAGCGCAAGAAATTGTGAAATAATGTCTCGTAATTCTTACACTTTTTATTTTGTATATGTTAGTATTTCTTCATGGAATATACAATTTTTTTATTACTTTACGTCAGAGCTGGGAATATTTGAAATAAAGTATTTGTAAAAGTATTTCAATTACTTTCTGGCTTTTGGTGTTTGGACTTGCAAATACTTTTTCTGTGATATTTGTATTTGTTATTTGTTGTGTAAAAGCGTCAGTATTTGACATACTTTAAAACATTTTCTAGTACAGTGAAACCTCTATCTATCGTTTTTGAAGGGACCTATTGAAATAAACTATGGATGCGGGAAAACAATGAATGCGAGAATATAGAAAAAAACACATTAATAACTATTTAAATGTTTAATATGTACATATATACATATTCTAAAAATGATACATGTTTCAGGTATAAATGAATTTGTTTAAATAAAAAATAGCGTAACAAAATAAACAATCAGCTGTGGCCACCACAGGACCGACCGCCATTATAAAGTACTTGCATAAAATACATTCTAGCAGCAGAGTAGAAATAACTTGGCCTAATATTTTCTAACAGAGTTATTATTTATCATGACCATGCAAACGTTACATATATGAAAAAATTGAGACTTAGAAAAAATTTCGAAAAATATTACAAAAATTTTTCGAAATCTTTCGTTTTATCAAAAAACGTCTCATATAAAAGTTATTACTTATTGCATTTATAGCAACTTTTTTTAAATACATTTTTTCGAAATATTTTTCTGTTGCTAAATATTCGCAAAAATAGTAAAATCGACACGAATAAACTCCCATTTCTAGTCAATCGAGTTTTACCAAAAGTTGATCAACTCGTGCCATTGATGTCAAAAGCTTAAATATGCAGTTTCATAAAAATCCTTTTAGCCGAATTTGCTCTGCACGTGTTCACAGACAGACAGACAGACGGACGGACAGACAGACAGACAGACGGACGGACAGAGAGACAGACAGACAGACGGACAGACAGACCGACAGACATCATGCTAAAAATAGTCAAAACGTTATGTAGGGACCTCAATTCGTGGAGATCCATCGAAATCTCAAAACGTCAAAATTAGTATGATCACAATACCTCCCTTATATATGTTGGCGGTCGGTAATTTGCTACATGAAGACAAAAAAAAATTGTTAATGTATATAATCTTTCATCGTCATTTGCTTTTTGGCTTTTTTATTGCCGGAAGAAATCAATATTTTTTCGGTGTTACAAATTACATTTTTTCGGCATCAGTTATCGAATGTGCATAAAAAAAGTTTTAAATTTGAAAAAACACGAAATTTGCTGCGTAATTTAAACGATGAATGCGGTAAAATGATGCATAGAGAAACGATCGATGCGATCTATTTTTGCGTGTTTTGTTTGAAATTAATTCGGAACCGCAAGAAATAACGATACATACGGGAAAACTATTATTCGAGGAACGATAGAGGTTTCACTGTATTTCAATATATTTCGAATATATTATATTCAAAATATTTCCTAGTATTTCAAATACATTTAATTTATTTGAAATACATTTTTTCCCTATTATTTCAAATATTTTCTAGTATTTAAAATATGTCCTAGTATTTGAAATTCTTATAAAAAAAAAAAACACTACGTTTTCTTCACTTCTTTTATTAATTACTAGATGTACATTTCGACTATGCTGTCATCTTCAGTAGTAGAGTTCAGTAGTACACTTTACTACTGAAGATGACAGCATAGCTGTCGAAATGTACATCTAGTAATAATAAAAGAAGTAAAGAAAATATAGTGTTTTATTTTTATTTTATAATTATTACATCTCTACGTGAACATACCTATAAAGTATTTGAAATACATTATTTCAAATAGAAGTATTTAAAATATTTCCCTAGTATTTCTATATATCCTAGTATGTCAAATATATCTAATATGTCTAATATTTCAAATATTTCCCTAGTACATATTTCAAATATTTCTTAGTATTTAAAGTATATCCCAAACAAAATTTAAAAAACTACTTTTCATTCCTTAGTGTACATCTTAAAAGCTTTCTTTTGATATCTTACAATAATTTTTTTTAAATAATTATTTTTTTCAATGACATAAAAATTTCTTTTTTTTTTTCGTAAAACTAAGTTTATCAAAAATTCTTGTTGGACTATTCCGGTTCCCATCAATGTACATTCTAGAGATTTTTTCAGATTTTTAGATCAACCCCTCTGGGAAATAGGGTGGGGGACAAAAGTTTTTTGACTTATTTTATGCGACAAAAAATTGAAATGTTTAGCCGGTTGGCTAAATTAAAAGAGATAGACAGATGTGCAGACAGACAGACGGACAGATAAACAGGTAGACGCATAGACAAACAGGCAGACGCATAGACAAACAGGCAGACAGACAGACAGACAGCCAAAAGACGTACACATGAGTGACGTTATAAGGGTTTTTGGGTGGTCATACCTATAAAACCCTAAAATTAGATGTGATTATAGAAGAAATATTGTCCTAGACATTCTGTTGTCTTCTTACACTTATTAAATACATACAAAACCCTGAAATGTGTGAAAATTCACACCGTAATTTTTTTTTAATTGTCATTTTTGGGATGATGTCTGTATGTATGTTTATCTATAATCCCAGTTTGCTCTACATCAGAAGTGGTATTCAGTATTCAATTTAATGTAATCTGATATTTTATGTTGAATTTGACAATTTTAATACAGTTTTGGGTATAATCCTTATAGTGAAATTGAGTTGATAATTTATAATGAGGATTATTGAAATGATGAAAGGGCTCAGTTATTAATTAACTGTTAAACTGTCCGCAATAGATCAAGACTCACGTCATTTCGAACCGTTCACAATGATTTATTTGTGACAGAACTGTTACCGATACAAACTAAGGAATTTCTAATTGTTTGCTAATTTATTCTCAACTTCATTATTAACTTGATTAATTGAGACAAATTACAAGTTTCTTACAAGATGTGACAGACTGGTACCTAGCGGAAAATGACCTGTTATAGTCGGGCCATTGAAAAAATGCAGTTAATTCGATGCAGACTTCGTTCAATAAAAATATAGGCGGATGTTTCTGGTTCATAAATCTCATTAAAATAAGGTGTAAGACTTCACAAATAAAACAGAAAGTTCGATTACCTTAGGATGAGTATCAGCCTGTCCATGAGTACCATGTCTTTATCTAAAGCAACTGACAGATCATAGCAAAGGCCTTAGCTCTCCCTAACATCCTCGAACTGTACAAACTCTGTGTTACATTTCTCGCAAATTATTATTATTATTATTATTTATTTAAAAAGAACTGAAGCCAATGGCTTGTAAAGTTCTTATAGAAAAATTACAATATTTCACATTGTTGTGATACAGGAAAGTTGAAAGAAACAAAACAATTTGATAAACAACTAAAGTCAAACAATAACAAATATAAAAAGTGTACAAAAACAGAAAATTTCAGTTTATGGGGATAGTAGCAACTGATTGTAAAGGTCCAGTCTATTTTTAAAATTGTTCACACTTGGGGCAGACACTACACTTCCAGGTAGATTATTCCAGTCATTAAACACTCGGTTTGAAAGAAACTTGGCCCGAACGTTCTTACGGAACTTTTCGTGACATAACTTTAACGAATGTCCACGTAAACGAGAATCTACATTAAGTATATAGTACAGGGTTTCAAAGTCTCCGTTTAAAAAGCAAAAATGCACTGGTAAATTTTATTTAGGCCAGCTTCTGGCTGGCCCCGTTTACCATTGGTAAATTCCAGGTGCCCCATCAAACAACTGAAAAGATAAAAATAAAATTGGGAACTGGTCTAAAAGCGAATCCATTCGCTACAAAATTTGGTTCCAGAAGTGGAAAAGTGTAGTAACCACATAAGACCAGTGTTTGGAAGCTGTTAATTCAAATATAAAATAATTTCTTAGCAATAAAGCTTTATAACCTTATAAATGAGTTATAAATTTTAGAATTTTTTAATTTAATATTTCTTTGTTAAATATGTTATGTGATATGGTTGATAAAATGTAATTTAATTCTTCCATCAAGGCTGGACACCTGATTTTGTTCTCGAGTTTCTAAATAAACAATACAAAAAAAAGATACTTTTTCCCTTGTGTCAGTTAGATCATTATGCTACTGTGAATGCTGTGAAATTGTGTTCAAATTTTCAAATATTTAAATAATTCTTTAAGCGACCATATCAAAAACAGTTCTTTTTAGGGTTTTGTAGGTATGACCAAAAAACCCTTATACCGTCATTTTGTCGTCTGTCTGTCTGTCTGTCTGTCTGTCTGTCTGTCTGTTCGGTAAAAATTGTAGCCAAACGGCTAAAGCTAGAGAGTTGAAATTTGGCATGCTTATACAACTCTTTGACCCGCACATAGGAAAAATACTAAAACATCTAAAAAACATATCCCCCTAAAAATATAAACGAATATGAGCTCATCGAAAAAAAAAAATATTTTTTTAAATTCTGAGTAGGGTATCAAATGAAAGCCCTTGGTACGTGGATTAACGATCAAATTTTTATTTTCGCAAAACAAATTATTTTGAAGCGATTTTTGCTAAAATAGTGCAAAAAAAAATTTGTCCCACACCCTGTAGCCCAGATGGTTTAAACTAAAAATCTGAAAAAATTCTAAGTAATGTACATTGGTGTGAACCGGAATAGTACAACAGGAATTTTTGATCAGATTATGTTTTTAGAAAAAAAAAGCATTTTTTGTGTTTTTTGCTAATAATGTTGAGTATAACGTGTGTAAAGTATAACGTGTGTCTTGGTGCAATGGTTACGGTACTAGCGTTCTGACCGAGAAAATGAGTGTTCAAATCCCCCGAGAAGAAACAGTATTATTTTTTATTTATTTTTTTGCATTGTTATTTTGTTTAAATAATTTTTTCAAAATTCTAGTTATATTTTGGCAAATGTTGCATTTAATTTTTAAAAGCGTAAATTTAATAACCAGTGGAAATTGTTGAAATTATAATTTAATTCTGTTTGAATGTACACGAAATCAAAGGGAGGAGCTATGACTAGAAACAACCAATGAAACCATTTGGCGCAATTTGAAGCCATTTGGCGCTATTTTCAAAATCTTAATGAACCTTGATATATAAAAAAAATACTGCACATCTTTAGAAACTTAAATAATGGTAATAGGCATTCGAATTAAAATTCATAAAAAAATATTTTGACATAAAATTTGTTTTGGCAATCCAAATAATCATCATTCACTTACTAAATACCTGCAAAACCCTGAAATGTGTGAAAATTCACACTTCACATCAATTTTTTATCATATAATACTAGACAAAAAATAAATCTTTTTCGGCCTAGGCCGATTCGCTTACTTTTTAGGCCGCTGGATGCCAACGCCATCTACGATAGTGAAGTTTGTCAATAACAAGCGAATCTTTAAAATTATGTAGCTAATTAAAATAAATAAGTTTAATTTTTCTAATTAAAATTACTTTTGGTTGGTATTAATAAGTATTTTCGGTAGTTATTGCCATCTTTTGGCCGCCTGGCAAACTATTCTGAGCTTCCCGGCATATAATGGAACTTTCAACCCCCTAGGACA
Organism: Liopterus haemorrhoidalis; assembly: GCA_963971575.1. Lineage (NCBI taxonomy): Eukaryota > Metazoa > Arthropoda > Insecta > Coleoptera > Dytiscidae > Liopterus > Liopterus haemorrhoidalis. The sequence continues at coordinate 45,392,636 of OZ020619.1, forward strand.
GGGGTCGGCAAGCAGCGGCTCGCGAGCCACACGCGGCACTTTGTGGTCATTCGTATGGCTCTTCAAATTAAATTGATAAGGAATTAAATTTAGAAAATATTCTCGCAATAGTTCACTTTATTTTCATGCATTTTTATGCAGCGTATCGGTAATACCAATGACTAAAATAAAACATATTTATGCACTGCTCAGTAAATGATGCTAAAAAAATCATGTAATAATACAAAATTATGGCACTTTAAAATGTTTCCAGATTCCGTAAAGGGTGAATTTGGCTCTTGAGCCTCTAAAGTTTGCCAACCCCTGCCCTAGGAGATACATTCACAGAACTATTTCGGAATTTGACAACGGATGAGACAAGAGAAGAAGATTGATACCCCATCACTAGTATACTAGGGTGACCATTCGTCCCGCATTTTAACATTTTGTCCCGCATTGTCCCGCATTGTCCGTATTTTGTAACTTGTATTTGAGGAAATGAGTTCTTTTTTTTTGCTCTTCACTTGGAATTTGGGAGATGAGGACCTTTTTTTTGTTCTTCACTTGGATTTGGGAGATGAGGACCTTTTTTTTGCTCCGTCCCGCATTGCCTTCTTAAGAAAATGGTCACCCTATACTTATATCTTAATCTTATATCTTATATCTTAAGAAGGCAATGCGGGACGGAGCAAAAAAAAGGTCCTCATCTCCCAAATCCAAGTGAAGAACAAAAAAAAGGTCCTCATCTCCCAAATTCCAAGTGAAGAGCAAAAAAAAAGAACTCATTTCCTCAAATACAAGTTACAAAATACGGACAATGCGGGACAATGCGGGACAAAATGTTAAATGTTATGCGTATACAGCTTAACTTATACAGCGTGGTCCAAGAAATTAGATACAAATGGAAAACTTCCTATCAATTTTACGAAAAAAAAACTCCAGTTTGAGACAAAGCAGAAAACTTTTTTTCGTAAAATTGATAGTTTAAAAGTTTTTCATTTGTATCCATATTTGTATCCATTGGATTCCTTGCCCTAGTTGATTAATATTGGACTATGATCGTTCTTCTCCATTACACTTATTCGTTTTATCTGATACACAAATTTTTTTGACTCCGGATCAGTAGGTACTAGATAAAAACCGTATTTTTAAGTCATATTTTTTCTAATATCTCTGGATTGTTCGTTTTTTCATTTAATCCAAATATCTGGTATGTCATCAAGCTTAATGGTACATAACTGAAATTCTTCTGTCTTTGAAATATACAGGTATTCATCATATTCCAGGCGCCTGCGTCGGTAAATCCATGAGGATATCTGGACGCTGTTGCATCAGTTGGCATCTAGCTTTTCATCAGGTCGCACTTCTGCGTCCAAAACAGACGCGTTCATAAAAAAAAATCGAATTAAAATCAAAAGAACTTGAGTGAACAAAACTTTGTGTAGTGTTTTATTTTTTATTTGTGTTATTTTTTTGTGTTGTGTTTGTGTTAAGTGATTAAGTGTGAATATGATTAAATTAATTTTTAATTATTATAATAAATTAATATAAAAAAAATGGCTCTGACAGCCATTTTGATTCTAACTTAATATTTAATTTATTTCGTTCTAAATGTTATTGTGGTGGATGTTTAAAGAATAAAAGGGGTACAAGATGATGTACTTCCCGGGTGGTTATAGTACTTGTAGATCGGAGGGTTTAAGTGCTGGGTTGGGTTCCCTTGGAAGAAGGGGAAGGAGGGGTTCCAGAAGAGAACCCGATCCGGATAGTGGGGACAGCGCTATCAGCGATTTGGGTGAGTACTTACAGATTTTGATAGTGATTTAAGGGGAGTAACGATAAGTTCTTTATCCAAAATAATCAGAAATATAACACTGGTCAACAAATTTAAACTTTTTTTTTGGTGACTTAGATCTGATACTTGTTTTTAATTAATTTTGGGGTGCTGATTTCAAAAATGTTAACAGATTCTGCCTATCACGTCAAATTTTTGTTCTATCATATTTTGACTTTTTACACCTTTTCACGTTCTGATATACATTTACTTTAATTTCAATTTCGTTCTTGTTGTCCAATATATTTCGTAGGAACGCCTTACATGCAGGTACTTGTTATAGACCTTTTTACAACGGCGGGGGGTTGCATCTTGACAAATTTCCTGTCAATCTTATTTAAATTATGAATAAGATTCACACATCTAAATTTCAAGTGATGATCTAAAAAAAAGGTCCTCGCTTCGGAAATACAAACTGATGACCTAAAATAAAAAAAGGTCGTTACTTCTAAAATACAAGTGACGACCTGAAAAAAAGGTCCTTGCTTCGGAAATACAAAGTGATGACCTAAAAAAAAGGTCCTCACTTCTAAAATACAAGTGACGACCTAAAAAAAAGATCCTAATCTCTATTTTTAAAATTTTCTAATGTGTTTGTGTGTTTTTATTTTTATTTCCTTCCTTCTTAAAGGGGGCCCAGGCCCCCGGGCCCCTCCCCTGGGTACGCCACTGCTGAACAAGATTCAAACCCGAGACTTTAGTAACGCAGTTCGCCTGTGTTACCACTAGGCTAAAGCAGTCGGCTGTTTTTTTATTTATCTAACAGGATTTTTTAATTGTAATAAAACTTATTGTGTAATTGTAAATAAACAATTTACATTAGACGCCATCTTGTAAACCTACCGACGTGTATTTGTCTACGACGCGGCAAATTGTAGCTAAAACTTTATTCTACAAATATGTTTGTAGTTATTTTGTTCTATTTTGAAAATTATAGTTTTACTTGGAGGTATATTTGACGCTATTTTGCAACCCTGTCGATATATATTTGCATACGACGCGGCAAATTGTAGCTAAACCTTCATTCTAAAAATATGTTTGTAGCTATTTTGTTCTATTGTGAAAATTGTAGTTGTACTTGGAGGTCTATTTTTGCCGCCTACTTGAATTTGCCGCGGTTTTCAATATAGGTGCTGCGGGTAAAAACGATTTACTTTTCGTAAAGAACACGTGTACCAAGTGGCATTCCATTATTAAGTATAGTATTTTTCGATGAAGGGTCTAAACCGGTCTTTCCTAACATGGGTCCCACGCCCCACAAGGGGGCAATTTGATTGCTCAGGGGGGATTTGATTGTTTGCGGGGGGGGGGGCAATACATTCTAGCAGCAGAGTAGAAATAACTTGGCCTAATATTTTCTAACAGAGATATTATTTATCATGACCATGGAAACATTACATATACGTATGAAAAAATAGATACATAGAAGAAATTTCGAAAATGTTTTCAAATTTTTTTCGTTTTATCAAAGAATGTCTCAAATAAAAGTTGTTGGTTATAGCTTTTCTAGCAACTTTTGTAAAATACATTTTTCGAAATATTTTTCTGTTGTTAAATATTCGCAAAAATCTTAAAATCGACACGAGTAAACTCCCATTTCTAGTCAACCGATTTTTAACAAAAGTTGATCAACTCGTGCCATTGATGTCAGAAGCTTAAATATTAAGTTTCATAAAAATCCTTTCAGCCGAATTTGTTCTGCACGTGTACACAGAGAGACGGACGGACAGACAGACAAATAGACAGACAGACAGACGGACGGGCAGATGGACAGACAGACAGACAGATAAACAGACAGACCGACCGACAGATATCATGCTAAAGATAGGCAAAACGTTATGTAGGGACCTCAATTCGTGGAGATCCATCGAAATCTCGAAATGTCAAAATCGGTATGGTCACCATACCTCCCTTATATATGTTGGCGGTCGGTAAAAACATTGTAAAATATTATTATCAATCAGAATAGTTATATATGGGATAACCAGAGTTGAAAATACAGAAAGCAATTTATGTGAGTATCAAGAGGATATCAGTGAATATCAAGTGGATAATATCAAGAGGATAATATTATCCTATTGATAGTTATTATTATAGATAAGTGCAAAGTGAAAATACCTGGCCTTAGTCATAATAATGAAAAGAACAGAGAATGAACTTTGAGAATCTGGTTAAGTTAATATATCCAAAGAATTTGCTATTACAAAAAGTTCATAAATCCTAATAGTGTTTTCTTTCCCGTGCAAATAACTTAGAACTCGGAGAATAACAAATTAAAACAAAAATAGATTTAGAAAAATAAACATTGTCTTCTTTCTACCTATATCATTTTCTTTTTCTCTTCCAAGTATTTAGGATTCTCGACTGTTAATATAAACAAATACTGCATGATCTGAACGTTCTACCAAATATTGTTACAACAAAAATCCAAAATGTTTACATAAAATACAAATCGATGCTCTTAAAAATAATTTAAACAGTTCATTCCAAGAAATGACGTGGCCACTACATGACTATTTGTTATTAATATATCAGGACAATGGAAAAACTCTTCTAGAACATTGTCGGCGTTGGTAGCGTAGAGGTAGCGCTCACGATCCAAAGGTCCCGGGTTCGTATCCCGGTCAGGGCATGGATGTTTGTGAGCCATAATGTAATTGGGACATTTAGTCCTGTTTTGTAGTTTTTAAAAAGAAGAATAAAAAGAATTGTCAGTCTGGTTGATTTTTGCCCATATAGACCGGGAGCTCATGACAGCTTTTGGTCTCCGATTTCATACAGCATGCCTTTTGGAGGAGAGAATATTTACCCTGTGACAACAAAAAAGGGATGGTACTAAACCCCTGCACGCTTTCCGGTCATAGGGAAAATTGCATTTCCACTTAAACACAAAATTTTTGTGCTTTTTTCTGATTTAATATTGCTTGCCCTTTTGTCAAAAGAAAGTTATAACAAATTTAAAGTCTTTTAAATATATGCATGCGATTCGGAGGGTCCCAAAGGGCTCAAACGGTCATGTGATCTTGTAATAAAAAAATATGATTTTCCGCGTTTTCATACAGCATGCCTATAATTAAAAGACTTTAAATTTGTTATAACTTTCTTTTGACAAAAGGGCAAGCAATATTAAGTCAGAGAAAAACACAAAAATTTTGTGCAAGTGGAAATGCAATTTTCCCTATGACCGGAAAGCGTGCAGAGGTTTAGTACCATCCCTTTTTTGTTGTCACAGGGTAAATATTCTCTCCTCCAAAAGGCATGCTATATGAAATCGGAGACCAAAAATGTCATGAGCTCCCGGTCTAATATTTGCCTGCATCCTACTCTGTTAAGATACTTAACAGAGTATATATATAATACTATAGTGCGTACAAAGGTGACTTTGCAGTACAGGGCGTATGGAGTAGTTCTTTTTCATACTCTCTAATGGGTTTACACAATAACGCTATCCTATTCTTGCTTGTCGACGTTGCCAGCTCTAAAACGCGCTGATCTGTGAAGACGCAGTATTCTACAAATGGCCATTTGTTTTTGTTGAGTGTTATTTTGAGTTTTATAAGAGTTGATTTTTGTAAATCATACGAGTTTTTCATATTATTATAATTGACACATTTGACACTTTTACAACATTTGGCAACACCGCTCCCATTTGCCATAAGAGCTATACTGCAAACTCACCTTTGAACGCACTATAGTTATAGAGATCTAGTTATACTAGCGTCGGCGAATCAACGCAGTTACTTCAGACGACGTAACAAACGATTGCATTGTTACAGACAATACAGTCCTTGCATCTAGATACATTACAACACTGGAGGATATCAGATCAATTCTATAAAAAGTTACTGTGTAATAACGTTACTACAACATAAAATATTATAAAAAGTGTAATGGCTTTCATTCATGATAGTAACTGACCTTGCTCATACTGACGAATATAGTTACTATTATCATAGTAACAGAGTTACAGAATTGGTCTGTATATCTGTTTTTTTTATTTTTTCGGTAACAAATTTGATTTCTACACGTTTCAGATGATTTGTCTGTTTGTCTGTCCGAAATTCACACAAAACGGCTGGACATATTTTCATGTAATTTAGTACGATGATAGAGTGATACTATTTTTTTACCGTTCTTTGGTTGAACATATGCTGTAAAATGCCCAAGCCATCTGAGTTGTGATGTCATCATGGCTACAATATCCTTACAGTTATTTTACATCCTCATCAGTTGTCTTTCCATTCTAATCTGTTAGTTTCTGTGTAATTTTCAGCTTTGGGTAGTTCACAATGCAGTGCGATATGTCTATTTTTGTTAGTGTTTGACAATAAACATTGGAGTTAATTGGAATCCAAATTTTGGCAGCGGTTTCTGGAATAATTTTGTTGAAACATTAGCGGTTTTGGTCTATTAATATTTCGATGAATTCACCACAATTTTATAAATAAAATATTGTACTAAAAATAATAGATATTTTTTATTTCCATTCATAAAAATGTTTTGGCAATAGACAAAACATTGAACTTTGTAAATGATATAATTGGAAATAAAAGAGATTTTGCACGCGGAAGCGCTAAGCCGTCTATATTAGCGTTTCTTAACCTTTTTGCCATCACTAATCAGTGAAAAACATATACATTTTCGCGAAATACAGATCAGGAGACAATACCGATCGAAAATAAATTGATTGTTTTTGCGGATATTGTCTTATCAATCGTCTGAAACTTGTAGAAACCAAATTTGAGACCGAAAAAATAAAAAACATATATAGCCTTCAATTTTATTAATATAAATGATAGATAAGAAGTATTAGTTTATAAAGATAGTTTAAAAAAGGCGGCAGGCTAACATTTCATCGGCTCTGAGCCTTTTTGTGGACTGTCTTTTTTTAAACATTTTTTGCCGTAAATGTCAAAATTTTAGACCGTAACTCAAATATGACCATATATTTGTGATCTAACGCTAAATATTTAAACATACCAATTTTCTAGACTAAATAAACTACGAGGAATTCAAAAATAAACGGCTTTAGCCCCGAAATACCTCCCTAGGATAAAAATTTTGAGATGCTGTATAGCCTATGTTCGAATCCTGGTTCCCCTCTATCAAAATTCTCATCACTCTTCACTCTATCACTCTGTATCACTCTATTACCCTTTCGTACTAAATTATATGAAACTATTTCCAGCCGTTTTTGCATGAATCTTGGACAGACTGTCTGTCTGTCTGTTAGTCTGTCCAAAATCATCCCTCGTATGTCCAGATTAACGTGTGGATGTTTTTGTATTTGAAGCACTACAATAGTTGAGTGAAACAAGACAATAGTTCTTTCTCCACATCTGAACCCAGTGGTACCCAAACTTTTTCGGTTCGCGGCGCCGTTAATGTATTAGTATTTTTCCGCGGCACCCCAAGTCAAAACATTGTTCTAACTAACGCAGTTGGAGCAATATTGGAACGTTTTCGCGGAACCCCTGTAGCCCAGCCGCGGCGCACAGTTTGGGAATCGCTGATCTGAACTAATAACATCGCTTAATTTTTATGACCTTATAGATTGAAACATACTCTTTTTCTGGCGGGCATTGGTCAAATAAATTCTCGAGTATATACCGTTTTTTGTTCAAAATTGTTCGAGGAACAAGTCTTTTAAGTTTGACAGATTCCTTTTCAAACACGTTTTATTTACATTTCGAAACAAATATTCGACGCAGTATATTGTAGTGGCGAAAATACAACTCATAGACAATATCCAAAAATACAGATGCTGAAATTGTGATTTTATAAATGCAGTTTTAGAAAAGTCAATGTCGTGTTTGGTGAGAACAGAATAAAATCTAAATACTAAGTTAGTTTGGTGTTGGAGCTTTTCGTGACTGCTCCTGTGGTGTACTTTAGTCTAGGTAACACAAATGGATATGTCTTGTCTCCGTCGCGACGTTCTCACTAATGTTAAAATTGCAAACTTAACTTGTCGAACACTGAAAATGGTTTCAAAGTTCTATAAAATCTTTCAACATTCTAAATTTATCTTTCACGAATGCATAAATAAGTTAGTTTACACTATATTTCAAATGTAGATTTTGATTTTGTTACTAAAATTTCTGTCAAAATACATGTTACAAATTTAACTTTCAAAACAGAGATGCCGCAGATCTAGTATTCAAGATAACTAGAACTAGAAAAAAGGATTGTTGTACCGAAGAATCCAAAATTTCATAGTGGAACATCATGTAATCTATGTATGATATATAAATGTGAAAGTCTGTCTGTCTGTCTGGTTGTCTGCATGAATATCAAGTAAGGATGGGAAAAAAACATCGAAGTATCGAAAACATCGATGTTTTTACCATCGATGGTCAGCGGGCGATAGTATCGATAAAACATCGATGTCTACTACCGATGTCGATGTTTAAACTTTGAAATTCAGAAACTACCGCTAGAGGCGCTGGAATCTTAAAAATTTAATTTTTATTAAAATTAGTACACAAAATATAAGCGCAATCTATTGTGATATAACAATACTAATAGTGTTAGTTCTTATTGTTCTTAGCAGTTAGCAGAATACGAAAAAATAAGAAGAAACTTCTAATTTTTGCAAACAATGCGAACGACCAAAGACGCCAACACACTTTTTCTTTTTGAGTCTTGTTGAAACTTTCCCAGTTGTTATTCCTCCAATGCCTAGATTTTTGTAAGTTGTCATTAGCTATTTTTTTATATATTGAAGATGACTTTTCCTGAACAAAATGATCAAAAGCTTCAATTAATCGGTAAAAGTAACTAGAATTGAAAATCTAGTTCCGCCTAAACCAAAGGAACGGACTTTATTTCAACTTAAAAAAGTATAAAAATAATTGTGTATGACAGTGTTATTTTTATGTTAAATAATATAAAATTAACATTAAGATTACTATATTAGTATTGTAATAAAATCCAATATTTCATTTTAGAAATGTAAAAATAGTAAGGTCTTTTCCTTTGGTTTAGGCGGAACTAAATTTTCAATTGTAGTTACTGTTACCGATTGATTGAAGCTTTTGATCATTTTGTTCAGGAAAAGTCAACTTCAATATATAAAAAAATATCTAATGAGAAATTACAAAAATGAAAATTGCGGTTAGTTTACATTAATAATCCTAATTTGTACCTACAGTCTATTCCAAACGATTAGGCGAAATTAGGATTATTAATGTTAATGTGAAATAAATTACTATTAAAAAGGAATATTTCTATTTCAAAATCTAATAAATGCTTTTTGTGTATTATATGTTACTTTTTTCGTATTTTATCTTTACATTTTTAAATGAAACCTATGTAATATAAATAAATAGCTTTTTTAATATTAATAAAACATCGATGTTTCCGATACATCGATGTTTTTCCTTCGATGTTTTTTCAACATCGATAGTAAGGCGCCGATGTTAACATCGATGTTAAACATCGATGTTTTGCTTTCGATGTACAACCCTAGTATCAAGCCAACGAAACGGCTACACCGATTTTCACGAGACTTTCACTTACAAAACCCTAAAAATCGGTTGGAAAAAAAACTAAATTTTGCAAAACCTCAAATATCCCTAACTTAAACTAAACTAAACTAAAAATAGGTACCCGTTGGTCTCTGAATAGCTCTTACGTTTTCTTTTCTTGTAGTTTTTTTCTATTTTCATGTTTCATGAATATTTCTAGCATATAGAAATTTTCATAAGTTTCTATTCATGTTTGACAATGGGTCGGGACAATGGTTTTCTAACACGGTGGTCGCGATACCAAGTTCGCGGACATGCCAGGTATTCTGATCAATATCCTGACGTACCTCTAAGTACATATTCATCAATAAATAAATACTTTAATTTAAAATAAATTTCCATGTTGGAATTATAAACGTATTTAAATCATAACCACGTTTCTATTTCATATTTAATTATAACAATTATATTTCTAAAAAAAACACTATTTTTAATTTTATATATTTTACATCGGCCTATTTCTGCACCGAAGCTTTTCGGTGATGCCAGAGGACGAGCTCCTACACCTGGATGAGGGGTGAATGATTGTGAAAATAGGAGTAATGTTAACATATTATTCTCGCCCGAATAATATCACCAACGGAGAGTTGAACCAGCAACCTCACAATTCAGTCTGTTTAACCAGTCAGAATTGCAGGAATTAACGAGCTCGACTACTCCGTTGGCTAAATCACTATCTTAATTCTAAATAAATTATAGATTTTAACTTAAATGCTAATACGATCAGTATAATAGAAAATTGATATCAAAAATACAACCTCACCGGGAATCGAACCGGTATTTTAAAGATATCGCGTCTTAGTTAAAAAAAAAAATGAAAATTTATCATTTTTTTTTTTGAAATTTTTGAAAATTTTGATAAATCCTAACTAAAAAATGGTTAGAGATAGAAATTCGCGGTTTGAATTTTTAAAATTCTCATATTTTGTTTAGTCTAAAAAAAAAAAAAATTGGGCTTTAATAAACCAATTATTAAGTTTTGTATGGGCAGTAAACCAAAACCCTTGAAAATGGCCTAAAATCAAAAAAATCGTAAGGGGTACCCCTTAAGAAAATCGTGTTTTTTGAGCAAAAAATTTTTGTCTCCAATTTTATTGAAAATTGGTACAAATATGTATTTTTAGTCATAGGTCAAGAAAATTTGGTCCATTTTGAAGTTTGGGCAAAAGTTTTGGAATTATACGCAAAAAACTGACACAAATAACCTCTAACTAAAAAAGCAAGAATTTTTTAAATATTTTTTTCATAATCCTCAACCCAAAATTAGCTTAAAACTGTATTTTGGCTAAAATCGAAGTCAAAAAATTTTTGACCAAAATTAAAAAATTTTTAGAGAATTTTTGTTTTTAAATTTTGTTTGAAATTTGTAATTTTTAGCCTTAGATCAAAAATATATGGTCACTTTTGACTTATGGTCTAAAATTTTGACATTTTCGGCAAAAAGTAAAAAGAATATAGTCTACAAAAAGGCTCAGAGCCGATGAAATGTGAGACTGTCCCCTTTTTATCGAAAATTATTTAAATTTTTTTTCTAAGTATCTATTTTTTCATACTTATATGTAACGTTTCCATGGTCATGATAAATAATATCTCTGTTAGAAAATATTAGGCCAAGTTATTTCTACTCTGCTGCTAGAATGTGTTTTATACAAGTACTTTGTGATGGCGGTCGGTCCTGTGGTGGCCACAGCTGATTTTTTAAACTATCTTTATAAACTAATACTTCTTATCTATCATCTATAGTAATATAGATGGGCTGCGCTAGGCGCAAATAGCCATCGTTGCTGTGCTTCAAACATTTTAACTAAATAAATTAAGATTTTAATTTAGCTAATTTAGACATTGTTTTGCTACGCAACTGTTCTTTCTATACTTTATATTGTAGCCTTAAAAAAATAGTTCATTTCCTAAAAATACACTCTAAATTCTTATAAATATTTTTATTCAAGAAATAGATCGATTAAAAATGGTTTCTCTTCGAAACAGATGTTTTAAAAAAATAATAATAAAAAGAATATATGGCTTGACGGACAGGTGAGGAAATGACTAGGGGAGTTATTTCTAACCGGTTAAATATAACTGAGATTAAATGGTATATAAAACAAACTAAAGAGCACGTGTAACAGAGGCTTTAGTGGCCCAGTGGGAAACGAAGCGTGACAAGCCATAAAGTACCGGGTTTGAATCACTGCCAGGAATTCCAAGTTTTATGATACAATTAGTGCTATCTGATGGAGGATAATTGAAATAATAGCAAAATAAAACAAAGCTATATTCTAACTGCGCGACATAATAAAATGAATTCGTGTTGCTATGGTAACATGTAGAAATTATAACAGATTTATGCGTCCTGTGATTTTCACAATAGGGGATACGCATAAAATTTATATTTCCTTAAAACTACATTTTTTTGATATGTTAATTTTAGTTATGTCACCTAACAAAACAAAAATCACATTTTAATTAATATTATAGCCAAATTTTTTAATTAAAATATTGTAAATTTGAAATAAGCCGACCACGGCGCGAAGGTTGCCTAGTAAATACGACTGAGTATGACGTCAAACTGCTGGGGTTTGACGCCACAGATACAGACTACAACATAATCTTTACGTGTGTATATTGTATTGTTCGAGAGTTTTGTATTTGTTTTTAAACAATTTTTGACGCATTTATTATTAAAATGGCAGAATATAAAATAATAAAAGTAATAAAACAATAATTTATAAAATATATGTACTCACATTAAAATGGTCTTCACAAACATAAAGTTTACTTTTTTCTGAAATATCGGTTTTATTTCGCCTCATAGCTTTCAGCCACAAATTTCGCCTTTTCTGTTGTTTTTCGCCATCAGGTAATGATATAAATTGTTTTTTTGGATTTCTAATTGAACTATTTGTGCACATCGGTACTAAACAATATTTTCGACTATGTTTCGAAGTACTGGGGCCTGGATCTTCCATATTTTATATATTTTAATATAAAATTTAATTCGGTAAACATGTATAAATTGTTTTTATAGAATTAAACTTTATTTTAATTAAAATCACTCTAACTTTACATAACCTATAAAAGTTATACAAGCAAATAAGTTCACGACAGACTGTATAGGCTGTACGCTGTACACTGGGTAGGTTGTACGCAGCACACTGGGTATATATTTCTATATATGTGTATTACATATTTCTTATCAGTAATTTTTTATTAGTGATCAAAAATGATCGTGACATTACACGAATTGCACTTCATTTAGGGCTAAAATTTGGTTGAAAGGAACATCCTCTTAACAAGAACATAGCTGCGTATCTATAAGACTAACATTAGTCTTACAGATACGCAGCTCATACGTTAGTACATAAGGCTAACATAATACATACGTTATTTAGTACAAATTTAGTCCGTAGAATAGTGTTTTATCTTGAATTTAGTGGGCTTTTTATGACGTCACGGTAATTTTTAAACAGCCTGTATAATACTGATTAACCTGCACTGTTTGTTTGGTAAAAAATATGGTATTTTCATTTTTCAGTTTTTTTTCAAAAGTATCTAGCTGTATTTAGATACAAATATTTTTGGAATGTATAGGGATTTGCAGCTAAGCACCCTACCATCTGGTGAGCGTTTCATGAACTTGTGTACATCAGATAACATTTCGTTTTGTATATTGGTTTTGTATGAAGTTTGTTTTTAAAGTTTTATTATAATCATTGAAAAATGTATAATACATATTGTTGTGTGCCTATGTGCAATTCATTGAAAAGAAGAAACCCGGAAATATCGTTTCATTTGTTTCCACTAATATCAGACACCGTACGGTTCGAAACAAAATTGGGAAAGCAATAGGTAAGGAATCGACGCGATATTTAGATAAACAATTTAAAAATTGGAAAAAAAGTGAGACCTTATATCAAAGTTTGCTCATTACATTTTAATGATAGTGACTACAAAAAATATTTTCAATTTTGTATTTATTATCGCATATCTTGAAAATTCCTGTTATTGTGTGTGGGTTTGTAATGCACAAGTCTCTAGGCATAATGCATAAATCTTTATGAACTCTCTGTTTTTTTCAGTGACTCCACACAATATTATATGCCCAGCATTGTAGATTTCTACCCCTTGGTAAACAACACGGGAATTATTATTTCCCCCAATATAGTTAAAATAATCGACAATGGAAAACCGCCATAACTTAAAACCAGATCACAAAATGTAGTATTTTAGATGTTTACAAGTGTTGTCACTTCACAAAATCAGAAAATCCCAAACAATTATTTATTTTTTGTCGTTTTTTGATACACTTTTCGCTATTATTTACTAGTAAATGTCAAGTGGTATCTGATTTAGAATGGTTTCAAAAAAATCCGCGTGGCGCTACGATCTTAAAATTTTTCCCCTATCTGTATCTAGATATTTTTTTAAATTCTGTATCTGTATCTGCATCTAAATACAATTTTCTAAGGTATCTGTATTTGTATCTAGATATTTTTTTAAATGTATCTATTACAACTCTGGTCTTTCCAAATAGCATGTACTACTTCTTCATTTAGCCTTATTATTCAATGGGTATGACATACAATATTAAAGGTGCAAACTATTGAACTAAAAATTTTCTCTTAGTTTGTGTTTACAAAAGTGAACACAGATTAGTGATAGATCACCAAATGAATTTCAAGAATAGATGGGAAAATTCTGAGATGTCAGTAGGGCTGATACTACCCTGATTTTCTCGTAACAAATTTATTTCAGAAGTCATACCTTCTGTTAGAAAATAACAATCATTTTTATATCCAATTTGGCGAAGCTTGTAAAAAATTACAGAAAAAAACCCGACAAGTTTTAATATCAAGTAAAAAGCAAAAAATATTGTTTTTGTCTAACTTTTTTTACAAAGAGAATAGATTGGCAGAAAATTGTCATAATACGAAGTAATATTTGACTTTTCTTCCAACAACTGTCAAATATGGCATTTGATCAATAATATATAAAATAGATTAAAAATACAAAATTTAGAACTTAATAAGACACAGTGACGTAGGAGCGATATTTTAAAATAATCATTGTGGACTCGTTTCACATGATTGTATGATTTACAAAACTTAAACAAAATGACCAAAAGTCCGAATTAATAGATACATATTACTAGATTTCAAAATCTATGCTCTATATCACAAAAATGTGTGTAAGAAGATAGGAGCTGTTTGTCCTTGCTTCGGATTGGTTTAGAACGTCATCCCTATTACACTGTTAAAATATTTTTTTTAATCCAAGTTGACAGATGTTCAGTGTCGTACATGGAAATATATATTATATAATCCGTCTCAATTTGTAATACGAAACTAGATATGGTTACTTTGGTGACTGTTGTGGTGTAAACAGACTTTGGCGTGTCCGTGTGAACCAATACTATGATAAATTTATAAATGTATTGTCAATATACAATATAAAAAATGAACTTACCCTGTTAGTTACATATTACAAAATGAGACAGATAATATTTATATTGTTTTATTTTTTTCGTATATTTTGTTATTATTTACATATTTAGACTTTTATTTATATTCTTGGCGGAGATTTTATGGAGAAAATTCTCCATGTAATTTGTTTTTACGCAGTTATATATTTTTTAGGTTATCTGACATATAAATATTTTTTGACACTTGACAATTAACAGATCAAGATAGAGGACTAATGTGAGGCCAAAAACAGCCCAGCTGATTGTGCCCAAAGAAGAAATTATTGATATAACTTTTAGACCTTCATATATACATATATTTTTACTTTGTTTTAAGTTTTTCAAATGTCCCATTATACTGAATTTATGTCGTATAATAAGTGTATTATCTGCCTTGTTTATTTCAATATATTATTAACCTTTTTTATATTAAAAAATAAAATCACTTGTTAACCCAGTTACTACGCCCATGGCCTAGTTGTAACTTATTTTAAATTTCCCGCTATACTGTATTTGTCCAGTGTAAATCGTACTCGGTTCGCAGCTCTATTATGTGTTTCATTTTGTAATACGTAACTAATAGGGAAAGTTCATTTTTTATGTTGTATATTGACAATACATTTATAATATTATCATAGTATTGGTTCACACGGATACGCCAAAGTACGTGTATACCACAACAGTCACCAAAGTAACCAGATCTAGTTTCGTATTACAAATTGAGACGGATTATATCTACTTTTTTCTAATTTGAAATAGACCATAGTTCCGCCATACATTTGAAATAGCCTATATATTGAGCGTAATTTCAATTTCATGTTAATTAAGTAAACTACAACTTCTAGTGAATAGATTGTACCTAAAATTTAGACAGTTGTTTATGAATATATGGAGGGAGTTTCTACAAAATTTGTTTAAATTTCGTTGGATAGATTTTGGGTTTTGAGATATTGAAATTATTGTCTGTTTTTTCTTGTTCGAAATCTTCGACCGTTTTATATCATTCTCGATCTAAGAAATAATGATATCAAAATTTATTGAAATAAATTCAGAATTCTGTGGAAATATTCAGCAATAATTGATTTGTTTCACCTTGTTGTGAGTTGGTTAGAGCTTGTTTCTACTGGTTGGTTTCGATCGGCAAGCCTGTAATACGTTGTGCCTAAAATAGCCAGTGTTTATGTTAAAAATTACATGTGGTTTCTAAGTTCCAAACTCATTTTACACCACACATTTCTACAGCAATCACACATGAAATGTTAAATTTTATTTACCTAACCGTTTGTTTGACTCACTTCAAAATTTTGACGTATGTATTAATTAACGTGCTTCAAGAAATACTCCTTAATTAAAGCTAAATTAATTTAATTATAGAAAAGACATTAAGGCACTATTTTTAGGGTTTTAAAGGTATGGCTCCCGAAAAATCCTTAAACGTCACTCCTGTATATCTTTCTGTTCTATCTATGTGTGTCTGTGTGTCTGTCTGTCTGTCTGTATGTCTGTATGTACGGTAGAAATTGTAGCCAAACGGCTACAATAACATATTAAGTTGAAATATAGTTGGCATACTTGTAAAACTCTTTGACCCGCATATAGGAAAACTATAGAGAGTTCCAAAAAAACACATCGCGGGAAAAATATAAACAAATATGTATTTAATGAAAAATTAAATGTTTTTTTAAAAATTTTGAGTGGGGTATCAAATGAAACATCTTAATGCCTAGATTAGGGTGACCATTTTCTTAAGAAGGCAATGCGGGACGGAGCAAAAAAAAGGTCCTCATCTCCCAAATCCAAGTGAAGAGAAAAAAAAAGGTCCTCACCTCCCAAATCCAAGTGAAGAGCAAAAAAAAAATGGTCCTCATCTCCCAGAATCCAAGTGAAGAGCAAAAAAAAAGGTCTTCACCTCCCAAATCCAAGTAAAGAGCAAAAAAAAGGTCCTCACCTCCCAAATCCAAAATGCGGGACAAAATGTTAAAATGCGGGACTTTTGCGGGACGCATATTAATGCGGGACAAAATGTTAAAATGCGGGACAGTCCCGCAAAATGCGGGACGAATGGTCACCCTAGCCTAGATCAGTGTTTCCCAAAGGGTGTGCCGCGAAATCTTAAAGAAAAAAAATCAGCTGTTGCCACCATAGGTCCGACTGCCATCACAAAGTACTTGTTTAATTTATGCTGCTTTATCAAAAAATGTCTGAAATAAAAGTTGTTAGCTATTGTTTTTATAGCAACTTTTGTTAAATCATTTTTTTTAAAAATATTATTCTGTTGTAAAATATTCGCAAAAATCTTAAAACCGACACGAGTAAACTCCCATTTCTTGTTAACCGATTTTTACCAAAAGTTGATCAACTCGTGCCATTGATATCAAAAGCGTAAATATTCATATAAGCGTAAAGTTTCATAAAAATCCATTTAGCCGAAGTTGCTCTGCACGTGTACACGGACCGACAGACAGACAGACAAACAGACATAAAGACAGACCGACTGACATAATGCTAAAAATAGTCAAAACGTTAAGTAGGGCCTCAATTCGTGGAGATCCATCGAAATCTCGAAATGTCAAAATCGGTATGATCACAATACCTCCCTTATATATGTTGGTGGTCGGTAAAAAACTAGCGTTATAAACTTCTTCTTCTATGACTACGAAGGTGTGCCGCGAAATTTTTCTACTTTGGATAATGTGCAACGAGAGTAAAAAAAATGGGAAACACTGGCTTAGATAAACAAACAAATTTTTATTTTTGAAAAATATTTTTTTATTTGATTTTTGCCAAAAATGTTTAAAAAACTTTCACCCCCAATCATATTTCCTGGGTACGTAATGAGCTCATTACGTAACAGGTTGAGCTCATTACATAACAGGTTCAAGCAGCAATGGCTGACCGTTGCTAAGCAACGTCATAAATATATGTCAAATTATTGTTAGTTTGTAAAGGAAACCTGATTAAAATTAAATAATATAGTTAAAGTTGTCGAATTTTTCAAATTAATTTTTTGGTAGAGTTGGTCAGTCAGTTAATCAGCTGACGCAGGTATTGTTATTTTAACTGAATTTACATTCCGTATGATAAGTACATGACCATTGCTAGGCAACGTAATAAATAGGTTAAAAGCAACTGTCAAATCACTATTAGTTTTTAATGGGAACTTAATAAAAATTAAATTTACAGTCGTGGAAAAAGCATAATATGTAACTTGCATGGAATAGTTATGAATTGCGCTACTCGCCTGCGACTCGTGGCGCAACTTTCATACTCATGTGAAATGACCATCATTCCATGCTCGTTGCATATACTATTTTATAACATCAGTTGTAAGTTTACAGCTCTGTTAAAATGAATAAGTAATGTTCAGAATAACACCATTAAACTACCTTCTATAAAACTAAGTATTCAAAACAAAATTTTGTCTAATTTTTCAGTAAAAAAAATTCGTTTTTCAAATAATAAAAACAAATTTCAGTTGACCCTTGTGTTATTAAATTTTCAAAAGCATTGCTAGCTTGTATTAGACAGAGTTCTGAAACGGCTGACCCAGTGTTAAAATTTACTAACCCTACCTCACATGAAGTGTTTTAAATATTAAATACTCGTCCTTGAGCAGGACCAAAAGGGCGTGGAATACATGGAGGATGGGGTGGTATAAGGAAAGAATGTTCAGAAACGTGTGAAATTTCTTTCCGGAACTAGTTACGTAGCTTCCGGTTTACACATAACTTTGTGTTTATGTCCAAACAAGTTGTGACACCACATAACATTGGCTCGACACTGTTTTCTGCTATTTAGGACTTGTTTTCTGTAACAGTGCTTCTTAAAATAAGAAAACAAGACCACTTAAGGGGTAACATGAAATCTTTAAAGCTACAGCTCTAAAATTAATAGACTTTACGCTATCAGTTATTCACTGTTGATTATCACTAACAAGTTTGTCATATTGTATGTTTCATACGTATTATGTAAACATTATAGGCAGTTACTTGCTACACCATTCTCTTTACAAAATAATCCGAGGGAAATTCAATAATTAAAGAGACAAATTGATGTAGCAAAAAAAACTGTGTATTTTTACAAAATAAGACTTTTACTACTTCTCAACATACCAGGTCTACAAGTATGAAATGCGGATTTTTTTTTAAATAAAACACATTAAACTCAAAAGAACAGTAAAAGTTTATCTATTCAAAGTATGCTCCATTAGTTACACATTTTTCCCATCTTTCAGGCAATTTGTGAATACCTCGCCAGTAGAGCTCTTCCCCTTTCCCCGCAAACCATTCATCTAGCCATTCTTTCACATTTTCATATGAACAAAAGTGCTGCTCGGCAAGTGCGTGACCCATCGATGCGAACAAGTGGTAATCTGAAGGGGCCAAGTCTGGTGAGTAAGCGGCATGGGGTAGTATTTCCCACTTGAGTGCCTCCAATGTGTTGCAAACTGCTTTTGCCTTATGTGATGGAGCGTTATCGTGAAGAAAGGTTACCTTGTGTTGTCTTCTTTCGTATTTTGGTCGTTTTATGAGCAGCGAATGGTTCAATTCGATCAGTTGTTGTTGGTAGCGTTGGGTATTAACTGTTTCACCAGATTTTAACAATTCATAGTAGATCACACCCTTTTGGTCTCACCAAGTACAGAGCATTGTCTTTTTGCCAAAGCGATTCGGTCTTGCAGTTGATGTGGATGGTGAGCCTGGGTATACCATGATTTTTTGCGTTTGGGATTTTCAAAATAAATCCATTTTTCATCGCCAGTAATGATACGATGCAAAAAAGACTTTATTTTGTATCGTGCAAGAAAAATTTCACAAGTTGTTTTGCGTTTTTCCATCTGACTCTCATTCAATGCATGTGGAACCCATCTGCCGACTTTCTGGATCTTACCCATCTCTCGAAGGCGATTGGAAACAGCTTGTTGACTAACGCCTAACTGCTCAGCTAGTTGTTTTTGTGATTGACTATCGTCTTCATGTAGCAATGTTTCCAATTTTGTATCTTCATATTTTTTTGGAGGTTTTCCATGTTCTTTGTTTGTAAGATCAAAGTCACCACTTTTGAAACGCCGAAACCATCGTTCACACTTATCTTGCGATGGAGCATATTCACCATAAGCTTCTCGAAGCAGTCGGTATGATTCAGCAGCAGTTTTTTTCAAATGAAAACAAAACAGTAGTACTGTCCGCGAATGCTCTTTATTTGGCACAAAATTTGACATTTTTAACACAGTAAAACAAAACTATATGATCACTTTTCAAATTATAACCTATACGCATTTGACACTTAATGATAACTTAACAAAACGCCATATGTGTTGAAACTTTGAACTATACACTTTGTTTGCGCGGCAAGTTTGAAAAAAATCCGCATTTCATACTTGTAGACCTGGTATATTTGAAAATAATATAACTGAAATTCGACCACATTTTTGAAATTCGTTTTTCATTTTCCTTGATGTGTTTTCTGTTATTTTGATGTAACATTTCGTTTTAGAAAAATAAGTGTAAATATTTAAGGATGTCTAAATAGGACATTGTATCATGGTACGTAAATAGAACTAACAAAGAACGTTTCTGGATTTGATTCACGTATTATATTCAACCATTAGTCAAAATAATGTTTAATTTAAATTTATATTATTAATTTACTTAGTAGCAATTTGTATTAAAGAATAATTAGACAGAATTTTAGATATTATGAAATTTAATTATCATAAATACTAGCCTTAAGGAAAAAACTAGCATGTTTTACAGTTCAATATTTGCGTGATTGAATATTGCCAATGTTAGTAAATAATTTTATTTATGCGACTCAAAAACGAACATATGGCTGGGTGACACCACTGCGCAATATTCATTCAACTTTTTCAGTCTGTTTACACTGCTTCTTAGAAATATTTTGTCATTCATAATTTTGATAATAAATTACTTATTGTTTACAATACCATTGACTGCTTTAAACAAATATAGGATGTAAACAATTTTTAGTTTTACTTAAAATAGCTAGATCTATTTTAAAAATTTACTGCCGTAAACATATCATTCGCAATTGTTACATATTAAAATACTGCTTTAAACCGGTTTTAATGTAAATTTTTGCGGGAAATTAAATAAAACATTCTAATAAAAAAATTTAAATATATTTTTATAAATATAATGTAAACAAAGTGCATGTTCTCATATGTATGTATGTACAGGCTGATTTTCAACTGATATTATGCAATATATAAGTCATCTTATGTACCGCTGCAAAATATCCTGAACCAAGTTAATATAACTGACTATTTTGTTTCATAACAAATATTAGGTTATGTTAGTGAAATTAGCAATTAATATTATGTATAAAGTCTATTCCGATGTTTAAGCGGATCTAAATTTAAAAAATATTTTCTTAGGTTGTTACAAGCTCACTTTTTAAAGACTGAAGTGGGATTTTGCTAAACAAAATCATATTTATATTAATAAAATTGGAGGCTATATCAGCCCATAATTATGAAAGTGCTCTAAGTCAGAATTTCAAAAAAATGAGTTTATCAGTTATTTCACATCACATTATTTTAAACTAAATTAATCCAATGTAATTTTCACGATATTGTCAAAAATGAATCATTAGGTAGTGGTTGTAACTTCAACATTATATGAAATTCATTTAGTGTTAATTATGAAAGTGGTCTAAGTCAAATAATAATAATATTGAAACGATAGATCACAAATTTTTGGTATCTGGTCATTCCTTTCTGCCGAATGACCGTGATTCGGCATTCGGCCCGAATGCCGAAAGTTGATAGAAATGAAAATAAAAAAATCAAATTACTTATACAACCCTGAGCATTATTATGAATTGAAAGAAAAGTGTAGAAGAAGAAATAGATTTTCGGTAAAACGAATGTCGCAGCCGGATTTTCTTTCAACGAAACCACTGGAAGAGTCAACGACAAGAAGAATAAAAAATACCGCGGGCGAATCTGTCTCTTGGCTTCAAATTTAATGGATGAGATTCTTGAAAAATGAACCTTATAAGATGCTCTATAAAACTTGTTTAGATGATTCTAAATTCCACGTTTTGGATCTTTCACCTAAAAGAGGAAGACCAAAAGTATACGGAAATATTAAATTAATTCCATTGTACACCACCCCTAGACCAGTAACGGAAGAAAAACATGAAGATATTATGTGTTTACTACCATACATCTCTCCAGTTTTTCACACTTTAAGAATCTTACAAAATCATAATGATAAAAGCTTAAAATGATACAAATTGATTACATTTTAAAAATAATTAATAAATGTTCATGAATTATTTCACTAAAATTATTGTTTCTAATAAAACTTGTAGTTTTTTATTGCTTTAAGTCATTTATAGGACATTCAGTTAATTTTGAAAATGGTCTAAGTCAATTCAAACTTCAAATTCACACAAAATTTCATATTCATAATAAATTTCCATTATTTAAGACTAAAAAATACTAAATTAAAATGTTGCGTAGTTTAAAAATATTTTTTAATTTATTCAAATGCAAATTCGACACTGTCACAAAACGACACTGACGTCTTCTACGTAGCAGATGCGGCCCCAATACGGTTCTGCCTGATTTATATAAAATAATTTATATAAACATAAAGCATTGAAATTGTAGACTGGCGATTGTCAAAATTGAAAACGGGAAAAGTCTTTATTTGTGCTGTCATCATTAATCAAATCATTTGGTTGGAATGCTTTTACTAATGTCAAGTAGTGCCAAGAATAGAAGATTTATATTTTATCAATTTGTTAAAATAAATCAAAAACACTTCAGATAAAACATGAATCGACTAAAAATAGTCAAATACATACTGACTTAACTAAAAATACAAAAACAAAAAAATTTCAATTTATTTTAACGTGTTCACGTCTCTGACTATGATAGATTTAATTTTCAAAATTATGAATATTTTTATATAAATATTTGACATTTCTCCAATTTTTGTGGGTTTAAAAACTGAAAGTTTTCTAAATATTTTTATGTGCTAAATTTATATCAAACAAAAAAAAATTGAAGAGTTTAGATTAGTCCTGAAAAAGCATCTGAAAGTCGAAAAATGAACAGTATTTCAAATACATTATTTAAAATATTTTTAGTATTTGATATTTAATTTAATCGATATTTGGTATTTGATATACTTTTACTGAGTACATGGCACAGCTCTAGTTGGAGGTTCAAAAAAAGCTGCAGGGGGGGGGGAGAAAATGAAGTACTCCGCTATAACAATGAATACCACCAAATCATACTTCTCTTTTGGAAAATTTTATTATATTCTAATAAAATTAAGAGTGTTAGTTTTATTAAGCTACTGAAGATGGTTATTTTGTAGCCGAAATGTACATGTAGCGCCAAGAAAATAATTTTTGAAGCAAAGAATCACTTTAATTTTGAAATATTTTGTTTTTGACGGTTCAGTAATTCAATTTTTCTTCGACCGGCATAAAAAAAAACAAATAAAACCTGCAAAATTTCTTGCCTATTAGTATGAGTTTGATATTAAAGGTGATAACATCAAATCGTTTGTAATTATGGCTGACGTACAGTCTGTTTCAAACGCTTAGGCGGAACTAAATGGGAATTTCGTTCTTTTAGGTTGTCACGACAAGGGACCTTGCTTGGGTTATTTAATTTTTCACGTTGCAATGTCAAAATTTAAAATTACAACAATGAAACCATGGAAACGAATGACCTATGTCAAAATTAAATTATTTTTTTAATGTATTTTAATGACAAAAAAATTAATAAATGGGAAATTTGTATTAAGAATGACACAAAAAATCAAAATATAAAGAAAATGACAATTTAAAATGATATTAACCTTAACAAAAAATGTGTATTGTAAGTATGATTTACAAAGCTTAAACAAAACGGTCGAAAAGCACGATTTAAACGATGAAAGTAACTAGATTGCAAAATTTTGTTCCGCTTAACCGTTTGGAACAGACTGTACGTTATTCAAATGAAGAAATGACAGATATGATTCTGACATTCAGGAATAAATCTACTGAAATTAAACTTTAAATACTGTAATTTTATGCCCACCTTCTGTTAGACACCACGAATGTGTAGCACTTAAAAATTAAAAAATTTCGCAAATATTTACTCGCATTTTCATAAAATAGAAATGTACTGTGCTTAAATTAACCTGTTCGCTATTAGCATATTGACAGCTGAGTACTAGAAACGACAGCCATATTGGAGCACAGGGCCGCCATCGGTAATGTCATTTCTCAATAGGCAGTATTTTTGTTGCCACCAATAAATTTATGATGTCAAGAATAGTTAATACAAAAGGACTATCAAAGTTGTGCCCGTAGTTGTGAACACAGTAGTGCCTAATTCCTGTATTTCAGAAATTAATGATACAACTCCTCGCAACAATTCGGAGGACTTCCTAAGACCGAGTCCTGTTAGTTTTGGTTGTAATTAGCTAATTGCAGTAGACTTGATATGCATTATAATCATTCCCGCAACCCTAATGACACTTTGAATGTTATAGCAGGACATTTAACTACAAATTACCATTTAGAATGAATTATTGTTTATGTTAATTATAACAGCTTTGATTAAAAATTTATTTAAAATTAAGGAGTACATACTAACATACTGTAACGTTTTCGGGTTTTTCAAACAAAAACGCAGAATTTTCTAGAAGATTTATTTACACATTAAATTTATATTTTTGTAGTATACAGAATAGTAACACTTTTCGCCCGGAGGCACAAGGCATACCCAGTGGCGGATTAAGCCTTCGCCGGGCCCAAGACATTTTTGATTTATGGGCCCTCAACCTAGAGGATTTCAAAGTTAAGAGCAAAAAAAAAGGTCCTCACCTCTCAAATCCAAGTGAAGAGCAAAAAAAAGGTTCTCACCTGCCAAATCGGGCCCTTGAAAATTACGGGCCCAAGACAAATGTCCTTTTTTTCTCTGCGAAAGTCCGCCACTGAGCATACCTGCCTGAACAAGAATTAAAAACCGACTGACTACATAAAAAATCTCTCCAAGTAAACTCGGTTCGTTACAATGTACATGTTACATGTTACAATGTTTCATGTTTTTCTAGAGACTTCTAGATTGCTCCATGGTTTCCATGGATATGACTTACTAGAACTTTCCAGATTAAATGTATGAAATTCCACCATAGGCTTCCCATGAGAGAAATCAAAACAATTTCATCACAATACCTACATACATGTATTTATAAAATGGAGCCACACGTCAATGATTTTATTATGCCTGTGTAGTGAAACTTACTAATGCAAAACTTGCAGAGCCATCTGTTGATGAAAAATTGAACTACTGAACCGTCACAAACAAAATATTTCAAAATTAAAGTGATTCATACTCTTGTAAAGCTGATTTAATGTACTTTCAAGAAACAAAATTAAAGTACCGATTCCCTATTTTAGATAAAAAGTTGAAACAATTTCCGCTGAAACCGGATGTGATGCAGAATTATTATTATAGTCCTTAAGTGAACCCTTTTATCTAGTTGTCCCTTTTGTCTCCTGAAGAATTTTTTGTATCTCTTAAAATCAAGTATTCGAGGCGCGGCGTTCCAAACAAACATCCTGTATAAACAAATACATATCCACAGATTCGACAACCGCAATTTCAGTTATCCGCGGTTTAAAACCTATCCTCCGCGATCGTAGAATACATCGAGCACACTGTATGTATTTATTGATTTTTTGATTGGGCAGTGGCGTCTCCTGAGTTCGCGTTGCGGAGCTGCAGCTCTTACTTGAAAATAATAAATAAAAAATCTTTTTTTGAACTCAAAATGCATTTAACATAGTAATTATGGTGTGAAAATGCTTTTTTTTAAATATATTTTGAACATTGAATGCTATTGTTTCATGAATATTTACAAGTTTCCTTTGAATAAGTCTACGGCGCGCTGCTTATATCCTAGCGTCAAGGAAAGTGCAAATGTAGGCTTGTAAAGGGGTAGCGGTGCGTGAGCAGTAGTGATAAACTGGTGGGGATTGGAGCTAGAATGCATTCAGCGTCAGAATAACAGTGATCACAGATTATGAAATTATTGAATGTATTTATTTAAGTCGTAACGAAATCGCTATTCCTATATTATCTCTAAAAATGTATTGTTTAGGTAGGTATTAATAATTAGTATTTTCTAACTTTTTCTTTTAAATTTTTGTAAGTATCTTAGCTTAACAAATATGTTTCGTATTTTAGATTATAAAACAATAGGTTTAAAAAATGAATACTGTCAAATAATTTTTTGAAATTCCATTTAACAGATGAACGTTAGAAGAAAAAATTGATATTAAAAAATTGGTGCGACACACACCAAATTTAAAATTTCGAAAAGTGCAAAAAGCAAAAATTATAATTATAAGAGGCAATTCAATTGGGTCTTATATAATAAAACGTCGTGGTTAAACACCTAAACCTGTCCTTGTATTATAATTTGCAGCTCTGAATCCCAAAAAGTCACGAGTCGCCACTGTGATTGGGGTATCAAATGATAGCTCATGATACGTGGATTAATGAACAAAAAAGATAAAAATTCTGGATTTAGCGATCGAACCCCCGTACCTATGTTTATTTACCACAAAACACGTCAGCTTTTCAACTAAGTTGTTACAAAATAAAAATTGTTACCATTGCCGTCTTTCCTTTCAGAATTTCCTTGGAATCCTGTTATTTGATTCGAGTCGGTAATATGATTAGGTGTGTATCCAGATCTAGATATCTGTTCTTAATTAAACATCTGGAATGAAGGTGTTGAGGTGTTAAGGTGTTGTCACCTTAGCAGTGTTCACTACTCCCGTCGGTAACAGTTACCTAACTATTTACCCGTGGTAAACTTAATTAAAACTTATGCCACCAAAATATACAAGTTACTGAGTTAACTAGGCAGGAATTTGACTTCCCAGCTTCAAGAATCTAGGAATCTCTCTGGCAGCACACCTAAAAAATGATGTGAGGTGTGAATTTTCACACATTTCCGGGTTTCGCAGATATTTAGTAAGTGAATAATGATTATTTGGGATGCCAAAACAAATTTTATGTTAAAATATTTTTTTTTTGTTAATTTTAATTCGAATGCCTAATACCATTATGTAGGTTTCTAAATATGTACAGTATTTTTTTTTATATAGCAAGGTTCAATAAGATTTTGAAGATTGCACCTATGGCTTCCATTGGTTGTTTTAGTTACAATCTCCACCCTTCAGATTTCGTGTATTCAATTTCAACAATTTCCACTGGTTATTAAATTTACGCTTTTAAAAATTAAATGCAATATTTACCCAAATATAACTAGAATTTTGAAAAAATAATTTAAACAAAATAAAAATGTAAAAAAAAAACAAAAAAAATGAAATTGCCTCGAGGCCGGATCGAATTCGGGTTTGCAAATTAGAACGCGAGTACGCTAAGCATTACACCATCAAAGCGCTCTGTTTACTGTACTACATAATATCATTAAATATTTTACATGGTCAAGAAAAAAACAAAAAAAAAAATGCGTTATTTTCCGAAAACATAATCTGATCAAAAATTCCTGTTGTAGTATTCCGGATTACACTAATGTACATTACTTCGAATTTTTTCAGATTTTTAGTTTAAACCATCTGGGCTACAGGGTGTGGGACAAAAATTTTGCACAATTTTGGCAAAAATGGCGTCAAAATAATTTATTTTGCAAAAATAAAAGTTTGATCGTTAATCCACGTACTAATGGCTTTCATTTGATAGCCTACTCAGAATTTAAAAAAAAAATTTTTTTCGATGAGAACATATTTGTTTATATTTTTAGATGGATATGTTTTTTAGATGTTTTGGTATTTTTCGTATGTGCGGATCAACGAGTTGTATAAGCATGCCAAATTTCAACTCTCTAGGTTTAGCCGTTTGGCCAGACAGACAAAATGACGGTATAAGGGTTTCATTTTCGTTCATGAACAGAGAACAAAATGTCGTTCCTATTTCCGTGCTTTAAAAAATTCTGGTAGTATGGTATTTTGTTTTCGTTTTCGGATTGTTCTCATCCTTGATAAAAATTTAATCAAAGAGTCGGGAGTCGGTAACTTTTTCCGACTCCCGACTCCGACTCCTCCAAAAAGCTTCAACTTCTTGACTCCCGACTCCCGACTCCGACTCCGACTCCTACTCCGGCTCCCCATCCCGAAATATAAAAGGCAACCCTCATATTCGTTCGTTTCAATTGTTATTCGTTATTCTAATGTCGTTACTTCGATATTTGTTTCAACGAGATTTGATCAATAATAAGATATTTTAGT
The DNA here is from genome assembly GCA_963971575.1 of Liopterus haemorrhoidalis. NCBI lineage: Eukaryota > Metazoa > Arthropoda > Insecta > Coleoptera > Dytiscidae > Liopterus > Liopterus haemorrhoidalis. Next base: position 45,420,732 of record OZ020619.1, read on the forward strand.
TTTACAGTAATTTTTTAAAAGATCAGGCGTAATTTTCAAGTAAAGGTTTATATTTCTCTTCGAATTTAAAGTTTTATTTATGTCGTTTATTCGTTAATCGTTAATGGTACTTTTCTATCTCCCCGTTGAGAGATAGCAAGTTCTTCCACTTCCTCTATTTGTTCCATGTTTTCGCGATTTATAGGATAATACGGTAATATTTTACGTTATAAACGTGATTTATCTCTGACAGCCTGATTTAATAAAAAATTTTACAAAATAAATTAATGTTTGCGAAAACATTTAATCACAAATTATCAAATATTTATTTTATTTGATAAACAATGTTTTAGCAAGATGTCCCAGTAATGTATTCAAAATTACATTAGGTATTTGAAAATTTCACGACCGGGTAACAAAGTTTGCATTTTTGTGTCAGTCGAGTGCCGTAACGGTAGCACGAGATTGAAAAGAGACTTTTATGCACGTATTGCATACAACATCGAAAATATTAATAATAAATTGAAAATAATTGGGTAAAAGTATTAGGATTTCCCTCCTTAACTCACCATATATTCATCTAAATGAAAAAAAATCATAAAAATTGATGTGAAGTGTGAATTTTCACACATTTCAAGGTTTCGCAGGTATTTAGTAATTGAATGATAATTATTTGGGATGCCAGTACAAATTTTATGTTAAAATATTTTTTTTTTAATTTTAATTCGAATGCCTAATCCCATTATTTAGGTTACTAAATATGTGCAGTATTTTTTTTTATACAGCAAGGTTCATTAAGATTTTGAAAATTGCTCCTATGGCTTCCATTGATTTTTTTAAGTCATAAACTCCTCCCCTCTGATTTCGTATACATTGAAACATTTAATTAAATTATAATTTCAACAATTCCAACTGGTTATTAAATTAACGATTTTAAAAATTAAATGCAACATTTACCAAAATATAACTAGAATTGTGACAAAATAATTTAAACAAAATAAAAATGCAAAAAAAAAATAAAAAAATAAAATTGTTTCCAGACTGGAAGCAAACCCTAGTTTCCAATTTAGGAAGCGAGAATGCTAACCACTACACTATGAAAGCTTATTTGTGTACTGTGTTACATAAAGTATTAAAAATTTTACATCGTCAACCAAAAAACACTAAAAATACGTTATTTTCCGAAAACATAAACTGATCAAAAATTCCTGTTGTACTATTCCGGTTCACACCAATGTACATTAGTTAGATTTTTTTCAGATTTTTAGTTTAAACCATCTGGGCTACAGGTGTGGGACAAATTTTTTTTTGCACAATTTTGGCAAAAATCGCATCAAAATAATTTATTTTAAAAATAAAATTTTGATCGTTAGTCCACGTACTAAGGGTTTTCATTTGATACCCTACACAGAATTTAAATTTATTTATTTTTTTTGATGAGCACATATTTGTTTATATTTTTAGGGGGATATGTTTTTTAGATGTTTTAGTATTTTTCCTATGTGCGGGTCAAAGAGTTGTATAAGCATGCCAAATTTCAACTCTCTAGGTTTAGCCGTTTGGCTATAATTTTTACCGAACAGACAGACAGACGACAAAATGCCGGTATAAGGGTTTTTTGGCCATACCTACAAAACCCTTAAAACAGAAAAATAGCCTCCAATTTTATTAATATAGAGAGATACGGCTTAACCATTGTTTCATTAAACACATGAACGACACTGTCACAAAACAGCACTGCCGTATTCTACGTAGGATATGTGTGGAAACTGTCATCTATGATTTTTTTTGTTGCTGTTTGAACTGTATGGTGTTAAGTAAATTTATACTGAAAATTAAATTTATTTTAATTTGAAAATAAAATATTTCACTGTGAGGCCAATTTATTGGACAACCCTTCTATCTAAAGATGCAAATCTGGTAAGAGAAGACGTAGCATTAATAATTTAGTCAATTACGCACTTTCCGTACTAATATAAACTAACCTAAAAGTTGAAGATGATAACAAATAATGACATAATGAAATGATAATGTGAAAGTATAAGGGAATTTGTTGTGGAACTAAAAGTTTATTATCTAGTGGTGCAAACTAACTCGGAGAACGTAATTATTCCAATTGACTTATTTAAAACGTGTTAGAAGATCTAATTTAGATGGCAACTTGTGTCTTCGCTAACTTATTAGCAGACTTCTTATCGCCCAAATTGAATTAAAACTCCCAGCAAATTCGTTTTAAACTTTTTAATTTTTGACAAAACTTTTACAAATTGTTTCTTGTAGAGCTATTTTAAGATCACATAAAAAATTAATAAAATCCATTTTAAAAATGAAAAAATATAGTTAAATTAATCGTGTTATAGTAATTTAACAAAATGAAAGCTTTTTAATTGATTAACAATTCAGTTTTTAGTTATTTACTTTTTTTAGAGTCTTGTAGGTAATACCAAGAATAGCTTTAAATAGTATATTATTTTATAAGTTTTTTAAGACGATGTATTGTCACACGAGTTGTTTGGAGTACGACAAGCGCAGCGAAGAGTGCTCCAAAGAAACAAGTGTGATAATACGTCATATAAAACGAACATAATATACCATTTTTAGGGTTTTGTAGGTATGCAAAAATGCAAAACCCTTATACCGTTATTTTGTCGCCTGCCTGCCTGTCTGACTGACTGTCTGCCTGCCTGTCTGACTGACTGTCTGTCTGTCTGTCTGCCTGTCTGACTGACTGTCTGTCTGTCTGTCTGCCTGTCTGATGACTGTCTGTCTGTTCGGTAAAAATTGTAAACCTAGAGAGTTGAAATTTAGCACGCTTATACAACTCTTTGACCCGCACATAGGAAAAATACTAAAATATCTAAAAAACATATACCCCTAAAAATATAAACAGATATGTGCTCATCGAAAAAAAAAAATATTTTTTAAAAATTCTGAGTAGGATATCAAATCAAAGCCCTTAGTATGTCGATTAACGATCAAATTTTATTTTTGCAGAATAAATTATTTTGATGCGGTTTTTGCCAAAATTTTGAGAAAAAAAAACCCTGTAGCCCAGATGGTTTAAACTAAAAATCTGAAAAATTTTAAGTAATGTACATTGGTGTGAACCAGAATAGTGCAACAGGAATTTTTGATCAGATTATGTTTTCAGAAAATAACTATATTTTAACTATATTATTTAGTTTTTAATCCGGGTTCCTTTAAAATCTAACAATAATTTTACATATACTTTCAACCATAATAAGTTAAAATGCCAAGTTTAATATAACAATCTTTTTTTTTTTTAATTTAATAGCCTTTTATGCTATGGCAATTAGCCAATAACAATCTTTAACTTCTTTCTAAGAATCATTGCAACCAGTCAGCGGAACCGAGGGGAGTTCATATCCGAAACCGCTCGCGGATTATGAACTCATTATGTGGGATGTACAGAGAAAGTACACATGAAGTATATCAATATTATATTCAATTAAATCAGTCAACCATGACCTTCATATTATCAGTAAACTCCCCATACCTTAAACAAACAATTTTTACTGATTTTTTTTTGATTGATTGACATATTGAGTATCACTGATTGATGTTCCATTGATTGAGTACTGGACGTATTTTAGAAACAGGAAACTAAACATACAAATTTAGAATGAGTATTTGAAGACTTGTAAACTGATCATGTTATGAATTAACGATAATAGGTTTTTGATTAAGTCAAGTTACGACTAAATCAAATTCCATTTAAATTTCCTTAATTATGCTGAATTTCTATTAACGCTATGAAACCTACGTTATACGGGGACCACCCTTCCATTTCACGACAATTTGATATACTAACACCACAGTCCATCCACTGGCACAGTCGTTACACGTCACAGAAATATGACGTGCAACTGTTGGTTATATATTGTTTATAATATTTTGTGGCGTTTAACAACAGTTTTTATTTATTATGGATCGTCACATAAGGAGAGGAAAGTATGTGAGTTTGTTAAAATTTTTGGCGTACAACAACAATGGCTATTTGCGCCTAACACAGTCCATCTAAATGACATATATATATTTAATAAAAAATAAATAATTAATAGTAATAATTAATGATTAATTTTTGCAACTCTTAAATAATAACCAGTTTAAGTGATGCGAGATTGTTAAAATATAGCCAAATCAGAATTGAATTCAGTATTTAGTGGTGTTGCGTATTCCGGTACCGGTTCAATACCGTATATAACCGATTGGTATTGTTTACCGCGGTGTAGCACCCTAGATAACGCCCCACGCAACGTTATCGCACCAAAAACATATGGTCATAGATTTAACAAAGCCAACATTTATTCAATACACTTTTTTCAACAAGCACACAGAAATTATTTCACTAAACCGTTTCGAATTTAAATAAAATAAATAAATAAAAAGTGGTAGCACATTTCAGTTATTTATTTATTTATTTATTTATTTAATACAAAAAAATGACTTCAACAGTCTGTGAAAGCCACAGACCAATGACAGAAGTCATAGCATAGTAAATACAACAATGCAATTGAAAAAAAAATAATACAAATTAACAATACAAAATAAGACGAGATACATGCATACATGCATACATACGTACACATATGCGCATGCATTAACAATCCTATATGTATATATACATATATATAAAATAGAACAGTGAAAAAAGTTTGAACAAAAATTTAATGTATGTATCTTAAGCACCAGAAGCGAGTAAGAACACAAAAAGCGAGTAGTATCCGTACAAAAATATATTTAAAAAAAGAAAGAGAGAAATGAGCGGTATAATATTATACAATATTATAGTAAATTAAATATCTTAGTTCTAAAAGATGAAAAAGTTTCGTTAAAGAAATCAATTTGCGAGAAACGAGTATTGTATAGACCGGAAATTCTATAACACGGCGAGTTAAGTCCCAAATTTGTGTTCATGTGATTCTGATGCAGGATGTTGATAACCCTTAAATTGCGGGAAGGTGCGTTAAGCGCAAAGTTCAATAATAATTCATCACAATCAAGCATATAGTGAAAAATTTTAAACAACAAAGACATATCAAAAAAGGTTCTACGATGAACCAATTTTGATATTTTTAGTGAAACAGAAAGCGAGTTGTAAGAAAAATGACCCAAGGATAACTTAAATTTGTAATTTATATATTTAAAGAATTTTCTCTGAATATTCTCAATTCTTTCGATGTATTTTAAATAAATGGGGTTCCAAACTGGAGTAGCATACTCTAAATTGCTTCTAACCAGAGAAAAGTATAAAATTTTAATAGTAGAGATATTTCTAAAGTATTTACAAGACCTGATGATAAAACCCAAGTTTTTATATGCTTTCTTGACAATAATGTCGATATGTTTCTCAAACGACAGTTTCTTATCAAACGTCACTCCTAAGTCTTTAATTTCGTTAACTGACACTAGCTGGGTGTTTGCAATACTATAAACAAAGTCTATGTCATTTATTTTTCTGGAGAATGTTATTTTTATGCATTTATTCGGATGTAGAATAAGTTTGTTCAGCTCACAGTAATCAGTTAGCCTGTCGAGGTCAGATTGTAAATTTAGGCAATCGTGTACATTACTTATGTTGGTGAAAATTTTTAGGTCGTCGGCATACAAAAGAAAGTTGGAAAAGTGAAAACAAAGATTAATATCATTTATGAATAAGGTAAACAGCAAAGGACCAAGGTGACTTCCCTGCGGTACACCGGAAGTAACTTTTACAAATTTAGATTTGTACCCATTTAAAGCTATCGCCTGCGATCTATTTTTTAAGTAAGAACATATCCATCTAAGTAATGTACCATGAATGCCTAGCTTATGCAATTTGTATATCAATATTCTATGATTCACTTTATCGAACGCTTTCCGGAAGTCAGTACTTATGCTATCAACCTGAACATTTTTATCAAGAGTTGTATGTAAATATTCCGAATATAAACTAAGGTTTGTCAATACAGATCTTTTATTAAAAAAACCATGTTGCTGAGGCAAAATTTTACACCGGAACTTTTCAAAAAGAAAATCTTTGATAATTGATTCAAAAACTTTACCAAGTATACATAATTTAGATATAGGTCTGTAGTTCGAAACCTCATTTTTTTTACCAGATTTAAAAATGGGTGTTATATATGCTACCTTCCACATATCTGGGAAATTGCCGTCCTGTAGGGATTTATTAAAAATGAAAGTTAAAGGTATAGTTAAGGTATCAGCCAAATTATATATGAACGCCGCTGGAAGATTGTCGGGCCCCGCCCCCTTGTTTTTATCAAGTTTTAAGAGGTAACTGTAAACAGTATGTTCTTCTATTTCTTTAAGAGTAATTGAATCGGAATTATCACTATTGTTAATGTCACAATAATTAAGATTGTAGTTAAAATCAGTTGGCTCATAGACCGAGTTAAAATATTCAGAAAACATATTACTAATGGAGAATCCGTCTGACGCCGAGTTACCATTAAAACAAAATGTATTAGGATACGAATTAGACTTACTTTTTTGAGAAACATAAGACCAGAAAACTTTTGGATTGGACTTAATGCCTGCTTCAGTAGCTGAGATATAGTTGTTATAATCGATTTTTATAAGTTTTTTAACCTCTTTTCTACATAATGAAAACATTTTGTAATCAAGAACATTTTTGTATAATTTCCATTTTCTATGATATTTATATTTTTTACGGATTAATTCCGCAGTTTCCCTTTTGAACCATGCCGGATAACATTTTGATTTATTGTGAGAAACTGGTACAAATTTAGTAACCGCTTCTTGAAGAACAGCATAAAATTTACTAAGTATAAAATTAATATCGACACCACTGTCAAAAATAGCATTCCAGTCTATGTTTGAGAGAAAATTATTAATACTGTCGTAGTTGGCTCTGTTAAAATTTAGTTTTTTAAAATCATTCTTCTTCAAATAACTATCTGTATCAAATTTAAGTGAAATATTAAGTGTGACGTGACTAATATCTTCCTTCACAAGACTAAAATTACTTTTATCTACAAATACATTCTCGGTGTTGGATAAAACCAAATCAAGAGTATGATTTTTATAATTACGAGTGCTGTTGAACTGCTGAAGATTAGACAGTGATAGAAAATCAGTAAAAGCGGTGCATTTGAGTTCAGAACCACAAGCCGGCTGGAGGAGGTTGGAGTCATTGTACCATGTAATACTAGGCAGGTTAAAATCACCACATATTATGAAAATATCGTTATAATTGTTTAAAATTCTGTTGCATGCATTGTCATAAAATTTGGTGTATTTATCCAATGTAATATCAGGAGGAAAATATACATTACATAAGTGTAAATTTTTATTTTGACTTACTGATTTAATTGTAATCCAAATTTCCTCTGCCCCACTGGACCAACCGTCACGTAGTTCCGACACAAATTTAGTGTTGTTAACAGCAATTAAAACACCACCACCATTCCGCTTATCGGAATTATTTTCCGCTCTGTCACATCTATACACTTCGAAAGAATTAGAGAATAATTCAGAATTGTAAATAGAATCATTTAACCATGTTTCCGTAAGACACACAATGCCAATATTTTTAATATTCTCACACAGATTTAAATAAAAATTGTGAGTCTTACTGCGTAGACCCCGCACATTTTGGTAGTATATACTTAATAAACAATTATTCAACATTAATCAGAAAAGAGAAAACAAATTTCAATATAAACACAAATTTTGCGCGTGTATCACTAGTCACAGAACAAGATTAAACTAAGTTAGAAAGAAATTCCTCGTTGCGAATGTGAAATATAGGTGAATTTGAATTTTTACGTACGAGTATTTTACAATCCTGTGTCCACACGAATTGAAATTTGTTATCTGTACAAAACGACTTGACTTTTCTAAGTAAATCTTTATTTTTACGTGTTAAATGTTCATTCACATATATTTTTGAAGAAATATTTTGGATATTTATTCCACTACCAAGTCCTGCGTTGCGATTTTTCCTCACTACCGATCTTGCACCAGCTAATAAGTTTTTCTTTAAAATCCTCGATTTCAGTTTGACAATAATGTTTTTAGCGTCTTTATTATTTTTATCAAAAAAGGGTATCCTGTGTATAGCATCGATATCGGACGGTGCAATCTGACAATTCACAGCAGCACCTACTTCTTCAATGATTTCGAACAGATCTTCTTGTTCTCTCTCCGGGATACCGTGGATTATCAAATTATTTAACCGTGAATATTGCTCAAGACCGTCTATTCTGGAGTTAGCGATAGCCAAGTCCTTTTTGAGGGCAACGGTTTCGGAAGTTAGATTTGATATTATTTCATTTTTTTCAATCAACAATGATTTTAACTCTTCATATTTGTTCATTAGATCATATCTAATGCTTTCCACCGCTTCTATGATATTTAGGTTGCTTGGGGATGCGACTGCCTCATCGCTTACAGCAAGGATGGTTGTGTTTGAATTTGTAGAACGACAGGAAGCACACACCCACGCAGCACCCGTTACTCCAGTTAGATATTTGAGCACTTCAACTGCTATTCCCACGCATTTGGCATGAAAGTATTGCCCACATGCACCCGAACAAAGGACACCAGGGGACCTATTGGTGACCTTATTGGTGCATTTCATGCATACGTTGGACATCGAAGCGATATGTAATAACAATTTTGGAGAATAACGCCTAAGGGCAGTGATTCAGGCAGTTTGCACTGCACAGCAGTTTTACGGGTAACAAACTCACACCTTTGTTACTGGCAGATTAGGTCCTGCTAATGTATTGCAGATTTATACACGTTTGTAACTAAAAAATTCACAATTTAGAGTATTTTACACTTTATTTTTATAAAAATTTGGAACATAAAGCGATAATAATCGTTAATATAAAACACTCACTCACACCACTGCACATGAATTGAGGTTTTCGGAGCAGTTTTGAATTAGCACATAATTATACCAAAAAGAAAAATTTACTACAGACAAAAAACTCAATTTAAAGTAAGAGCTAGTATGACACGTGTTCACTGTTCAAAACTATGCTGACTATTGATGTTATGAGACAATGCCCCAAGAAAAAGGTTTTATTAAACAAATGACATTCTGTTCTGGGTCGCAAAAGAGTCAATAAATCGTCTATGTAATTATATAAATTAGTTTGTTGTGAGACATGTAACACAGATTTTGCTATGTTACACATTTTAACTCGGTGTGTACAATTCTAGGTTGTCAGGGAGAGGTTAGGCCTGTTTTATGATCTGTTAGTTGCTTTAGGTAACTATAGCAGTCACGCACCCAAGGGAGGGGCCCGGGGGCGCCCCCCCCCCTAAGAAGGAAGGAAATAAAAATAAAAACACACAAAATATCGAAATATTTTTCTGTTGTGAAATATTTGCAAAAATCTTAAAATCGACACGAGTTAACTCCCATTTTTAGTCAACCGATTTTTACCAAAAGTTGATCAACTCGTGCCATTGATGGCAGAAGCTTAAATATGAAGTTTCATAAAAATCCATTCAGCAGAATTTGTACTGCACATGTACACAGACAGACAGACGGATGGACGGACAGACGGACGGACGGACAGACGGACAGACAGACGGACAGACGGACAGACAGACGGACAGACAGACCGACAGACATCATGCTAAAAATAGTCAAAACGTTATGTAGGGACCTCAATTCGTGGAGATCCATCGAAATCTCGAAACGTCAAAGTCGGTATGATCACAATACCTCCCTTATATATGTTGACTGTCGGTAAAAATAGATAGACAAAATTACGAAGAAAACATATATAATGTTGGCGGTCGGTAAAACACGGTTGAAAATCGGATCAACTCTAGTGAAAAGCGCACAGATAGACACGGACAGACAGACAAACAGAGACAGACAGGCAGATAGACAGACAGGCAGACAGACAGGCAAACAGATAGACAGACAGATAGACAGATAGACACACAGACAGACAGATAGAGAGATAGACACACAGACAGACAGAGAGACATTGCCTTTTATCTATAAAGAAAGATGTGTATAAGTTTTTATTTATTTTTTTATTGCTTAATTTATTGTTTTTAATATATATTCTAGCCAGTTAGATAGGCTCTGTTAGGCGCAAATAGCCATCGTTGCTGTGGGCCAAAATTTACTAAGTAACTAACTAACTGTTTATATAGACAATTTGTACAAAAGCAACTAAAACGCGAAAAAAAATCTCAAAATTCAGCATACAAAATACAGCATTAACTCAATGATATGGGTACACTAAAATGGCGCTTGATATTCTACGATGACGTCATATCGTGGCAAGGTCATACGAGACTTGTTATCCCCCAATAAACTCCTTGATATTTATCCTAAGTAAACCCTAAGAAAACAATATTGATAATTATTGTATTGTGTAATATTATGTTTCCATGGCAGCCCTAGCTACAATAGCACTCGGGATAGACCCCCCCTCCTCTCTTTAGTTCCGCCACTAAAAGCACATTATTAGAGGTACAGGACGAAACTTATCAGTAAGCCATCAAAGCACGTATGTATTGTGGGTTGCCAACCTATCAGGGACATAATTTAAAATTGTGAATATCGCGAATGAAGACGATAAATATTGTTTGAGTATCGCTGTGGCGCCGAGCTAGGGCTAGAAGCGTATCCCTTTGTTGTAGGTCGGTCGGGTTCTCTGCTGGTCGCGGCTCTCGCTGGAGGTAAACATATTTATTTTGTACTAAACGTTAATTGTGTTAGGTTTAAAATTACTTTCTTTGTGTCAGTAGCGTATGTCACTTTACATATTAAACGGATATAATTTCATTTTAACATTAATAAATTATTATGAAAGGAGAGACGGCAGATTTTTTAGTCCTACCAACTTGTTTGTATAAGCTTTTAACATTTCGTAATTTAGTTATTTCTAGTTATTTACATATTTAAATGGAAATATGTCACAAAAAAACTTGATAAAAAATATTTTTAAATACGTTTTAATTTTTACTTTCACTCTCTTTTAAAAAAAACTACTAAAAAATACATTTGAGTTGATTTTTTTTTCTTTTTTGTGATCTTAAATGTAGTGAAATATATAAATATGAAATTACAAGAAGATTCAGATATTGAAATATGTACTCCAGAAGATATAATCGCAACAGCAAATGAGGTAGGGCAAAACTAAAGTCACTGGATTATGCAAAGTAGCGCAAGCCTTTGAAGAAGCCGACAGACCCCAGGGTTTGATTGGCAACATTGCCAATCAAAAAAAAAAAAATTGAAATTGTACCACAATTTTGTTATAGTGCATCTTTGATTAAGAAAATCGTGATTAAACTGTTTAAAATAAAAACTAGTTTCTTATTTTTGTAACGTTGGAATCACTGAACATCATTTGTGTTGGCGACATTTTTAACCTCAGCATGGCCGCCGTTGCGCTACTTTGTATAATCTAGTGACTTTAGGCAAAACTTATTGCCACAAAAATCTAAAGATGTTTATTTAAAAGAATATAATTTGTTTATGGAATGGCGTATCAAAATAAAATAAATTCTTTTACAAAACGAGTAATATTAGCTTATTCCAAAGAAAAATCAAGAAATTTTAAATCATCCACATTATGGTCCACGTACTCGAAATTGAAAGCCACATAAATTATTAATAATAATGTAGATATTAATAAATTTTCCAAGCTTATAGCTTATCTTAAATGACAATCAGATAGATATAAAACAAAAAAATTACAAATATTTTCTAGAGAAGAAATAAATAAGTTTAATTTTATTATTATGAATAAAAGTTAATAATTTGTAAGTTTTTAAAATTGTTACAAAATTAAAGGTATAGGTTACATTCAATTTTTTATTTTTTCAATTAGAGATATTAGAGATACAAATAGAAAAAACTATTGCATGAAACACATGCATAAAGCATCTTTTTTCACTTATGAGATTGGCGCAGTCGCCTACGGATCATGTGGTCAAACTACTCATTCGTGAAAAAAAGCACTACTAAATAACTATTCATCATAATTGGTGTGACAGCCCGAGTTGAGCCTAGGCCTCCTGTTTCCAGGTTTCATGACCATGTTTTCAATCTATGTACATTCAGTAATATGGTCAGTATCACTTCCATTTCTTAGCGTACACAAAAAGACATCTGCAGTATATAGCCGGTTGCGAACGGCTAAGCAGAACTTGTAATTTGTATAAATATTTTTACACAAATTATTTGACATAGGCAGGAATTCAACTCACATCCGTACCTTTGCTTAGCGGACAAATAGCAGGTATAAACATTTAACGTTTGCAGCTACTTTGCTTTTAAGAAATGCATGCGTAAAGCCTCTTTTTTCACTCATGGAATTGGCGCAGTCGCTTACGGATCGTGCGGTCAAGCTTCCCATTAGTGAAAAAAAGCACTACTAAATAACTATTACCTGCTCTCAAACTTCACGTTAACTCAACAATTACAATTTTTTGATTTCTTAATAATTGGACGAAAAAGATTTTAGAAAATCACAACATATTATCCCATCCTAAATACCTACAAAACCCTGTAATGTGTGAACATTCTCACTTGACATAAGAGTAAAAAATGCAGTTGATTAATGAGAATGGTAACATAATTAATAGCAATCCAATATATGTTGCATCCACCAACAAGTGTTGTTGGTTTACATTGTGCGAGTATGGGGTGACGTTGCCAGCAGACCATTGTTCCGGGCTGAATACCGAATGCCCGGACCTGAATGTTCCGGGGACAATACCGAGACACGCTGAAATAAACCATTGTTTCTGCAGTCGCAGTTTCGCTTGCATTCTTATTATTCAATACGTGAATGCTTTTTTAAAGAAGGTAACACAAGCAGAATTTTTGCATTTATTTAAATCACTACAAAATTACTATTCTAAAAATTCAACTATAAAATCAAAAACCTTAAAATACTATTGCCGGCCGGCGTAGTGTAGTGGTAACACATGTGCTCTACGTTGCTAAGGTCTCGGGTTCGAATCCCGTTCAGGCATGGAATAATTTTCAAAAATAATTATTATTTTGGCTAATTGCCGAAGCAGCAAAGGCCATTAGAATAAAAAATACTATTACCTGGTTACAATTACAATATGAGACGAAGTTGGTTGTGGTTTTAACACAGTGGTTCCCAAACTTTTTCGGTTCCCGGCGCCCTTAATGCATCAGAATTTTTCTGCAGCACCCCAAGTCAAAACAATGGTCTAATTAACGCAGTTGGAGGAATATTGGAAAATTTTCGCGGCGCTCTAGGACGCCGCGGCGCACTAGGACGCCGCGGCGCACAGTTTGGGAATCGCTGTTTTAACAGATATAGCCTTCAAGTATTAGTTTATAAAAATAGTTTAAAAAAGAGGACAGGCTCACATTTCATCGGCTCTGAGCCTTTTTGTTTTTTTTTATTTTATTTTTTTGTCACATGTGTCCAAATTTTAGATTTTAACTCAAAAGTGACCAAATATTTGTGATCCAAATGTATATGTTTACCATTTTTCCAACAAAATCCAAATTTTTTTTTTCTCAAAAATTATCAAATTTTGATCAAAATTTTTTGACTCCGTTTTTAGCCAAAATATAGTTTTAAGCTAATTTGGGGGTGAGGATTATGGAAAAAATATTTAAAAAATTCATGTTTTCCTAGTTTTTGAGTTAGAGCCAACTTGGATCAGTTTTTTGCCTATAATTCCAAAACTTTTGCCCAAACTTCAAAATGGACCAAATTTTCTTGATCTATGACCAAAAATACATATTTGTACCAATTTTCAATAAAATCGGAGACAAAAAATTTTTGCTTTAAAATCATGATTTTCTTAAGGGGTACCCCTTACGATTTTTTCGATTTTTGGCCATTTTCCAGGGTTTTGGATTACTACCCGTACAAAACTTAATAATTGGTTTATTAAAGCCAAAAATTTTTTTTAGAGTAAACAATATAAGAGAATTTTAAAAATTCAAACCGCAGATTTCTATCTCTAACCATTTTTAGGGTTTTGTAGGTATGACCAAAAAACCCTTATACCGTCATTTTGTCGTCTGTCTGTCTGTCTGTCTGTCTGTCTGTCTGTTTGTCTGTCTGTCTGTCTGTTCGGTAAAAATTGTAGCCAAACGGCTAAACCTAGAGAGTTGAAATTTGGCATGCTTATACAACTCTTTGACCCGCACATAGGAAAAATACTAAAACATCTAAAAAACATACCCCCCTAAAAATATAAACAAATATGTGCTCATCGAAAACAAAAATATTTTTTTCAAATTCTGAGTAGGGTATCAAATGAAAGCCCTTAGTACGTGGATTAACGATCAAATTTTTATTTTTGCAAAATAAATTATTTTGATGCGATTTTTGCCAAAAATGTGCAAAAAAAATGTTGTCCCACACCCTGTAGCCCAGATGGTTTAAACTAAAAATCTAAAAAAATTCTAAGTAATGTATATTGGTGTGAACCGAAATAGTACAACAGGAATTTTTGATCAGATTATGTTTTTGGAAAATAACGCATTTTTTGTGGTTTTTGGTTCACGAAGTACAAAAGTTATACCAATGTAAGACACTCACATGCCTAGCGTTCGATGGCTACATGCGTTAGAGCGCTCTTAAACTGGCTGGAAGACGAAGGGTTTCGAGTTCGAGTACGGAGTGAATTTTATTTTTTCTGTTTTTTTTTTTTGCATTTTTATTATGTTGAAATTATTTTGTCAAAATTCTAGTTATATTTTGACAAATGTTGTATTTAATTTTTATGAGCGTAAATTTAATAACCAGTCTTATTATATGATTAACAGACGATAAATTATTTTAAAAATATCGTTCATTTTGCCGTGATTACTACAAAGTAAAATTTGTCCTACACACTCAGCATACCGCCTTCACTTATTATATACCTGCGAAACCCTGAAATGTGTGAATATTCACACTTCACATCAATTTTTTAGTTAGGATTTATCAAAATTAACAAAAAAATTTAAAAAAAATGAAAAATTAAAAAATTTTTTTTTTCTTTCAAAATATTGTTACTAGTCAATTAGGACCCCAGTATTCCAAAAATTGCAACCGAAGATCTTTATCTCATTTCGTTTTTGAGATACGTCCATGCGAAGATGAAAATTTTTATAAATCGCGCCTTATTAAAATTTGTCTTAATTTTAAAATACGCAAAACGAATAAGGCCTCAATTTTTTTTTAGACTAAATAAAGTACGAGGAATCCAAAAATTCTAACTGCAGGTCCTTATCTCTAACCATTTTTGAACTTGGAAACAAATGATGTCCAAAAGCACTATATTTTCCAAAATGCAAGTGACCTAAAAAAGGCCTTCACTTCTGAAATTCATTAGGGGTTTATCAGGTCTTTACAAGGGTCCACTAATCGCAAACTTCAGCCGCGTCTTACTAAATTAATTATTATTATTAAAATTAAATTCATACTAAATTTATTATTATTATTATTTTATTTATTTTACATCGGCCTATTTCCGCAATTAGGCTAATCACAGATGCCAGGGGGCGAGTTCCTACACCTGGATGAGGGGCGAATGATTGTGAAAATGGGAGTAATGCAAACATTATTTTCGCCCGAATAATATCACCAAGGGAGAATCGAACCAACGACCTGACAAGTCAGACTGTTTTCACCAGTTCGGACTGGTGAAAACAGTTTAACAGTAAAACAGTAAAACTGCACGATTTAACGAGCTCGGCCACTCCGTTGGATTATTACAATCTTGAAATTTAAGTGTATTCCTTAAAAACACGTGTTTTTTTAGCTCCGGGGGGGGGGGCAAGAGCAAGCCCTTGAGCCCCTTCCTAGGTACGCGCCTGAACTCAACAGTGCCCACGAGAGACGAAACAGAATTTTTAGGGACAAAGTCAATAAATTTTGGAAAAAATCTTTACCTAAATATTAAATCAGTAACTAATCTAATTTTAATTTAATTTTCCATAATTGGAAATTGATGTGACCTATAAAATTAATTAAAAAAACATTTTTTCTTACATTTAAAATAATTTAAATTTTTAATTTAATATTCGTGACAAAACCATTTTAAACATGATTGATTTTCGTGATAATTTTTATGAAGTACGTCTCTGTGCATGCAAATACAATTTTGCGGTTCGAAAATAACTATGCCTGAGGATCAAATGACATTAAAAACAGTGGATGGCATTTCTGTACTCTGTCCTGTTTCTCTGTCGGAGGAAATGAACCAAAATGTTTTAACATGGTATATTCTACTCCGGGATACATTCAAAACTGATGTTAAATTTGAATTGTAAATTTTACAAAATACAACCTACAATTTTGTTTTCAATGTTGTGCTCTTATTGCTTTAATATGCATCTATGAATTTAGGATTTTACTCTCATAATCAATAAATAAATTTGGTTAAATAAATTTATTACAAAACAAAGAAACTGGCGAATGAAAGTCAGTTTGGGAACCATATGGAAAGTTTATGCATAATTTAAAATGTAATTAATCTAAATTGTTTCTTATGACTTCTGGTAAGGGCCAGTGATGAATTATGCAATAGATCAGTCTAATCACGTGGACCTTATGATGTTATTTTACATCTTGGAGGCACAACAAACCTTTGTAGTCATATACAGCCATGTTAAATAGACGATTTTAGGTTATTATATAAAATCTACCATTCCTTTATTTTGTACCGTTTTTGGTAAATACTTTTTTGTTGGTAAATACCTATGATAACTGAGAAATTCCATGTGTACAGGTAGTTTTTACCGACCGCCAACATATATAAGGGAGGTATTGAGATCATACCGATTTTGACATTTCGAGATTTCAATGAAGCTCCACGAATTCAGGTCCCCACATAACGTTTTGTCTATTTTTAGCATGATGTCTGTCGGTCTGTCTGTCTGTCTGTCTGTCGGTCTGCCTGTTTGTCTGTCTGTCTGTCTGTCTGTCTGTCCACCCGTCCGTCCGTCCGTCTGTCTGTCTGTCTGTGTACACGTGCAGAGCAAATTCGGTTAAAAGGATTTTTATGAAACTTCATATTTAAGCTTTTGACATCAATGGCACGAGTTGATCAAATTTTGGTAAAAAACTGTTTTTAAGGTCTACCCCTTATGATTTTTGGCCATTTTCAAGGGTTTTTGGATGACTGCCCATACAAAACTTAATAATTGGTTTATTAAAGCCCATTTTTTTTAAAGACTTAACAGTGTAGTAGAATTTTAAAAATTTAAACTGCAAAATTTTATCCCTAACCATGTTTTAGTTAGGATTTATCAAAATTTTCAAAAAATGTAAAAAAAAAAAAAATAAAAATATTCAAAAATTTTTTTTGTGGCTAAATATTGTTACAAGCCAATTAGGACTTCAAGGTTTCAACCGCAGGTCTTATCAAATTTCGTTTTTAAGATACATCCATACGAAGATGACGTTTTTGAGTTGTGCTTTTTATTGGTTGATATCTTATTTTGGCGCAAATGTAATTTTACCAACGCAGAAAGTTGAACACTGCTTAACTTTTTGCATCGATTAGAAAAGAAAATTGTGTTTTAGGAAGAAGCAAACTGATATTGGTTATCGTATCAAAGGCAACAGTGTTGAATAACTTGCGTAAACAGTGCCGGATCCTCTTAAGTAACGGTCCGTAGGCTGTACGGTTGCCTCACTTCGGATGAGGGTGATGTACTTCCTTATGCCTAATATACAACGATTGTGAAAGTTATTTAAACGAAGTTATTTGTTGAAGAAATGTTGAGAACCACCGGTCTACAGGGGTCAGATTACAATATAGAGTGATCAAGTATTAGCATTTGTAATTTTGATTCATTTACTGAGTAACAGTGATGTGAAGTTTTGCACTGTAAAATTGAAAATTAAAAATAAATCAAAATTTTTCTTTCATATCTTCTAAAATCAAATTGATTCGAATATATTTGGTCTATATTTTAGAGTTTCAACAAATACATGTTGACTTACATCTTGTTTTCCCCCCACCACTATGAATTGTCCACGCTCACAGTCTACCGGTCACCACACACCGCAGGGAACGATTGATCTAAGTGATCAGTACATTACGCTCTTAAGCTAGCGAGAAAATAAGCACTATAATTACTGAGTAAATATGAAATAGGTTTACTCCTCAATTTTAACATAAATTTAATTGTTTTTTTGGGTGTTTCTTATGTTGTTTTTTTGTTGTTTCAGAAAGTGAAAGCGGTAGTGGTACTGCGAGTGGTTCTGGATCAGTGGATATCGACCCAAACCTACCATACCCAGGGATCGCGCCCATTGCTCTCAGGTACCTCTCGCAAACCACTAGACCAAGGACCTGGTGCCTCGCACTCATCTCTAACCCATATCCTTTAATACAAATTGCGCGCGCAGCTAAAAACTGCGCGCGCATCTACAACTAAGAGGCCAAAGGTAAACTAGGTTAAGCAGTTATGGTTTTTATAAAATTTATGCGGGTGATAAACGTTATAAAAATTGTAATTGTGAGCTTTTTGCTTACAATTCACGCTGTAGTTAGGCTTTTAAATATCGCGTCAAAAAAGCACCGCAAACTGAGAACTCTTACGGTAGAAATTTGAACTATTAGACACGTTCAGAACCATTATATATCTTTTTAATTACATGACAATTATTATCTGCTTCCAACACGCTGTAGTTAGTCTTTTATACATCGCGCCAAACTCTAGCGGTAGAATATTAAACTATTTCACGCTTTCAAAACAAGCATATACTATTTTTTTTATAAGTACATAAAATTATATCTATGCTTCCGCTTACAACTGTAGTTATGCATTTAAATACTGCGCCAAACTCTGGCGTCATAATAAAGAACTATTTCACGCTTTAAAAACAAGAACTAAATTTGTATTTATATACTTAATAATATTATAAAGTTATAATTGAATTATTGCTTACAATATACTGTAGTTAGGCTTTTTAAATATCGCGCCAAGCTCTGGCGATAGAAACTGGAACTTGTTCATGTTTTGAAACTCTTTATATACTTTTTTAGTTTTTGTTTATTGAGAAGTGACATTACCTATAGAGGTGCTGTTGTCGCTTACAAAATGGCGATTGGCATTTAGATGGGCAGCGTTAGGAGCAAATAGCCTTTGTTGCTGTGCGCCAAATTTTTTAACTAACCCACTGCGATCACAGCGCCGCCACCGATAATGTCAGTTCTCAATACGTTCTTATATTCCGTGTTTAACAATAAACTATACAGTCTAGTGATAAAATTTGGAACTAAAAATAATCTATTGCTTTTATACTAGATTACAGTATAATTTTCGAGTTACACTTTGTTGTAACTGAAATGCTTTTAGCCTTAAAAATTCATGATATTCGAGTAATATTTTCGAGCATTAATTTAATTTCTAACAACACGTATTATGATTACGTGTTAGTAACGTAGTGTTGAACGTAACAGTAATCCGTAACGTAACAGAATCGTAGGGTAAGGTCAAGTAAGGTTAGGTTAGGTAAGATTATCTTGGGACATTTCCGATCTGAATATTGGATTACTTAAGTGAGAAGTTTGCTGGGTAACTCGAACAGACATTTGATGTGGCCATTAGCTCAATCAATAAGGGTGCAATTGACTAGATAATCATTTTATTATCTTTAAACGACGATCTCATTTTCGTAACGGAATATGTTTTTATTATTTAACGATAGTCATTTTAGATTTCATTTTCAGATTTCATTTCGGATATTAATGTGAGTTTGCAGATTATTTTGCCAGGGGTGTATCTATCTCAGCGATATTCAATTTATTTTCCCTGAAACCTTAGTAGATTTATTTCAAATATCGGTTTTTCTACCGTTCGCTGTACTAACGTTAGGTGCGTTCGGCATAAGCTAATAATCTACACATTCTGCATAATTTACACAAGAAACGTTTGGCATAAGGTTTCTGTGTGCTCTGTGTTGTACGAAATTCGTTCGGCAAATATCGTGCAGTACAGTTTGTGTTGCACAGTCGTCACAAGTTCAGATCGTGCGGCAATCTATGAAATAGTGTTTTTCGCGCTAAATATATAAATCATTATTTTTTTCTACAAAACAATATGAGTGAAAACAATCAAGATATCATTGTTTATGCCTGCAGCATTTGCAAAATAAATAGTACAGACATGAACCTCATGATGGAACATGTAAATAAACTCTGGAAATTTTCTGGATTCAAGCGAAAATGTACTGTTTGGAGTAGTACTCACTGCATATTCAAAAACTTTTTCCAAAATATTTTCTGGTTGGGAAAATTCTTCTGAATTGTCTTCCTCATCAAATAAAATATCTTTTATATTACTTAAAAGCATCACAGACCTTTATGCATCATTTTTATATTATCGTATAAAACAAGTAGCAGGAGACAGACTTCATGTAATCAAACACACATAATTTATTTGTTTACAGAAAGGTTAGAATAACAAGAATATCTGCACAAACTGAACAAAGCGTTCGTCTTTGACTTTTTTGCACAATGTGTACAGTGGTCATGTGACAAAAAACTTGCATGACGCAGATTTAACACTGCACAGTTATGCCGAACGCACGTACATGTGTTATATATGTAGCGGCTCTAGGCAAACCGTTAACTGGTGTGGAATTTCGAGCGCACCACATAGAGCTATAGTATAATTTCGTTTTACACGACAAACGTTTGACTACAGTGTCTAAGCGTTTACTCATATGTTACTAACCTTTGTGCTGATGGACAGATGATTCTCTGGGTTCCCAAATGCTGAAGAAACTTCTTGGAGATGCCAAATGAACATATGCAGTCGAACTAGAACACAAGACACAATAAATAATTATATTTCCGATAGTCGAAAATAGAGCAACAGCGGTTTTGTACACCCGAATAACATAATACCGATAAACTGTCAAAAAAATTAATTTCTATGTTTTCAAAACAAAAACAAAAGGACAACGCCTTCTACTATGCCAAATACAAAAAATCAAGAAGAAACAATAGGGGAAATATTTTAAGATCGCAGCGTTGTTGCGGCATACTTGGAACTTCCAAAATAGACATTCATTATATATAATCATATGGGCAACAACGTGAATTTTAATGTTTACTGGTGGTTTTTGTAATTTTTCTATAATATTAATACGTGTTTTTATGCAAAGTAATCAGTGAAATATTATAACATCAAATATTAATAAATAAGAATAATTTTAGGCATGTTTTTATTATTTTTTTAGGTTGAAATGGATTTCTTTTAATCCACGGATTACACTTAGATATACAGCAATAATAGTTCGACTTCAACATGATTTTTGTCGTCTTCCACTTTAGTTTAAGGTTATTTTCACTTATTATCACTTGATACCAGTAAAAACAATTTAAAACTGATTTTAAAATAATATAAAATAACATAAAACTTAACAAAACGCAACAATATAACAATATAATAATAACAAAACTATAGTAAAATGCAAAAATATATTTTGATCCCATATAACTCAATGTAAAAAGCGCGATAGAATGTCTATTTCTGTAGTTGCTTAAAATCTCACCAGATGACATATCGCTTAGCAATTTTTCCCTATAGGCGTGTAACAGATAGGTTGAACAGGTCGACCTGTTCAATCTATCTTTTCAACCTGTTCAACCTACCTGGAATTGCCCAGTTTTTGACCTTGAATCCCACGGTAATACGACCTCACCCACGCGCCGGAAGAACCCATTGATAAGACTTCCGGCTTGATAACGATTTCCGGTCGCACACCGGAAACAATAACTGATAAGATAAGGATTTCCGGTTGCGCAATGTGAATTTGTTTTTTTTTACAGGGTTCGTAGATAATGGCCCGTACCCCCCCTTTATACCTACTTAAGTCAATTTCTTTAATGGTCTTTCGTAGTCACACACCAAGGTGTCGTTATAAACCGATTGAAAAGCACTGGTACAGGGTAAAGAAATCTGGAATGATATTCACTTTGGCTAAATTTAACAGAATAAAGTCTTTCATATCTATGACGCGTTGAATACAGATGTCTAATCTATTTGAAATTCCTTTGAAGGAGAGTGTAGGTGAGTTCAGCTTTCATAAAGGCACGTCAGCTCCCTCTATAGAACGATATGTCAGATTTACTCAAAAGAATTTAGATAAAAGATAATGAATTTTCCAAATATTGATTAATTAAAAATGGTTCAGACCTCGAACAAACAAAAAAAAAAATGAATATATGTATTACTGAATTGAAAACAAAAAATGTTGATTTAGTATCAAGTTAATTAATACATTTTCATTAATAAAATTTATTTCGTACGTTCTAAAAATGAAATTGAAATCATTGGCGTACTCAAGACAATTCAATGAAGTCAAAACCCTTTTCCTAGACCAAGCCAACAGTATTTGCGAGCTACTAGTTATTAGGTCGTCAAGGATGAAATTTGTAGAAAAAAAGGCAAAGTTGGTTGATAACTTACAAATATAAGGAATTATTTTATTCATCAAAGTATGCACCCATATTGTCTACACACTTTTGCCATTTAAGCGGCAGATTGTTCAGGCCGATGGTATAACACCCTGGCGGACGAGAGTCAATGAATTCCTGGAAGGCCAGTTTTACAGCATTGTCGGCATTAAACTGTTTTCCTATTAAAAAGTTGTCCAAATTGCGAAAAAAGTAGTAGTCAGTAGGAGCTAGGTCTGGTGAGTATGGATGATGAAGACGTTCCAACTCCAATTCCTGTAGTTTTGCCACAGTCATTTGTGCAGTGTGTGGTCTAGCGTTATCATGCAATAAGATTGGAGTCGATCTGTTGACCAATCTAGGGTGTTTTTCTTTAAGTTTTTGTCTCATTTCGTCCAGTTGGTTGCAGTATATTTCTGCTGTGATCGATGAGCGAGTTTTTGTTTGTTTGTTTGGTTTTTAAGTTACCTGTACGAAATTTGGCGAACCAATTTGATATACAGATCAATTCTGTAAAAATTTACTGTGTAGTAATGTTACTACAAGATAAAATATTATAAAAAGTATAATGCCTTTCATTCATGATAGTAACTGACCTGGCTCATAGTGACAAATTTAGTTCCTATAATCATAGTAACTGAGTTACAGAATTGGTCTGATTGTTTGCTGCGTAGTAACACTAGAGACAAATACACTATTAGCGTTTCGCGCGGTCTGCGATGCCGTAGTTCCACGTAAGAAGTCATACTTTATAATAGTGCGAATTTCCGACCGTTCCATTTTCAACAAAATTAATTTAAAAAAAAGTTTTTTATATATTTTAGAGCATACAATGATTTCTTTAAACAGGTGAGATGTGTAACTTATCAAAAAAAAAAAAAAAATAGAACGGTAAAATATTAAGCCAATGTCAAATAATAAGCTGTTAAATTTGACAATATTATTAACTTAAAATTTCATCCTTGACGACTTGATATTTGTTCACTTTTATAAAGGGGCTTTCTAGCCTTAAGAAATTTTTACTTTAATTTTGTTTGTCTGGCAATTTAATTAAATCACTTGATGATAGTTTAGTACATAAGAATCATATAGAAAACGACTAATGTTTAAGAACAAGATAACGCCCAGTGTAACAGACGAGTAACATGCAATACGTTTTGAGACAAGTTCATGATGATTCTTTCTATTATTCATATGAAATAGACTGACATGCGATGGAACGTAACCTCACATATTAATTTTTTCCAGCGCTATCTACGTCTAGGAGTCCACACAACTTTTCATCTACCCTTCTAGTTTTTAGCGTGACGTAAAACGCCTCTTCTAGTTTAAAATTAGATTTATACCGTCATCTGACAATCTAAAGAGGGGAATTTATAAAAAAATGTAACTTGCAGTGTTGCCAATTATAGAAAACAAAACAATAATAGCGTACGTTGATCCTACTAGGCTGAGATTATGTGGCACATAGCGAGAATTCTCGACATTTTGAATGGTTGCCAACGGTAATTTCGTTGCTCATTTAGAAAGTTATGCGGCATTGTAATTTAAGCTTTCTGTACTGTTTGCATTCAATTCAATATACTTAAACAAAGGTATTGGTATTACTGTAAAATTCATTAGCTATATCAGGGAATTCTAGTTAGTTACTGTAAATACATCAAAGTAAGATGGAACAAAATTTACCAATTCAATATAAAATACTGTAAAAATCGGGCAGGTCAGTGTTAGGGACACGTCCACTACGAATATTAATCATATAACTTGGCAAAATCTCAATATAGAAACGTCCAAGGTGGAGTACTGCAAGGATCTGAACAAGGCCCAATCTTTTTCTCATCTACATAAATGATTTTCCAGCAAACACGCAAATTCGGTACTTTATGCTGATGACACTACCTTGTTAGATAGATCCTAATGCTAAGACTCTTTCTTGAGAAATAGCACGAACATGGCTGTCGATGTAAATCAATGGTTCCTGGCCAATCAATTATCCCTGAATGTGAACAAAACACAGAAACTTCTAATGACTAAGAAACACAACTTTGACAATGTCTCTGATGTTCATCTTCACTCTCTGTACTATCACTCGTCTCATTAATGTCACTGTTTATATTATTTTCCTTTAAACTACTGTTGTCAATCTTGATACTATCTTATGCGTTGCTTATACCGCATTTCTTAAAAGACTTTATAATCGTCTTTCCTTTTACAGCTTCCCATGAATTTCTTAAGCAGGTACTTCTGAAATTACTTCTTGTTGCTGTAACATTATGATTTGGCTTTATTATTAGTTTGATCCATTCTTCCCGCTTAAAATCATTGAATGGTTCATTAATCGACATATCCAAGGGTTGTCATTGACATGTAAGGCCTCCAGAAATGATAGCTAATTCTGTATTTATTTCTATTATATTTTCTTGGTTGATTCTGTTTTATACGCTCTGAATTGATTCCACAGTAACATCGCACACTTTTTAAACAACGTTATATCTTCAGATCATAAGTCGCAACCCAATTTTAAGTCGATTTTTCTGTGTAAAAATATGGTAATTATTATAAACTAAAATTTTAAATCGTCTTCGTACGAGGTTATGATTGTTACTAAACTTTATCATAGCAGTGAGCGCTTTATTCAGATCAAGTTACTTCTAAGTCATATCTTCGTTAAATCATTGTCAGATCATTGTTATATCATTATTAGTGTTACTTCAATGAGATCTCGAGCTTATGGATTTTAGTTCTTACAAATTAGTATTGTAGAACTTGTATGGTGTATACAGAAAAATGTCCCAGTGAAATTCATTGACCTTGAGACGCATTGTCGTGCTGAACCATTGGCAGGTAGTATTAGCTGATGATTGAAGTTCAGAAATTGCTGCATTTAGGACTTTGAGACACGTCAGTAACGTGCAAGTACGCATTGTCGTGCTGAACCTTTGGCAGATAGTATTAGCTGATGATTGAAGTTCAGAAATTGCTGCATTTCGTCGTTTTGTGTGAGGATGTGGGTGTCATCTTGAACATTGCTATAGAGGAATCAGTGGTTGGGATGTCGCTGACGCAAATGTTAAAAAGAATTGGTCCGAGAATGCTTCCTTGAGGTACGCCTGCTTTTATTTTTTTAAAGGGTGATGTGTCATTATTAATTTTGATATTGAAGGTTCTATCTTCTAAGGTAAATTGCAGATATGTAATTTGGAAGTTTTAGAATTATTAGTTTATATTTCAGGCCTTCTGTCCACACCTTGTCAAAGGCTTAGGCTACATCGACATATTGCCGCCGTAAGACGTACGGTTTTTAATCAATTATTTTGTAAATCTGGAAATCTCAGTTTTAAAATATTTAAATTATTAATAAGAGAAAAAATTGAAAATATATTTCATTTTTCCCGATAAATATTTGAGATTTTATTGGGAGAAACGTATAATTTTTTATGTAGCAGCAAAAACAGTAAATAATACAACTGGAGTATTGCCAACTATTAAATTTATCACCAAACTATTTGTTGTTGACTGGCTTTGTTTTCCACTAGTTCCACGCTTGCCAAACATGAAAAGCTGAATGAATATATAAAAATAATTATGACGTTGATATTGAGTGACATTTGCCAGTTATTTAATGTAATATTACATACTAAATTAATGATGTCATTGAACAGCTGTTTATAAATTCATGAGAAATGAAAAGAATTTTCAGGACACAGGAAATGAAAAACACCATTTTTTTATCTTTACTAATAAATAAATTAGTTTGTTTATATGTATGTATAGCATGTTTTTTTTTTTTGTTTAAGTGGAACTAGATTTTGAAAACTAGTAATTTTTATCGGTTAAGTGAGGCTTTTGATCATTATGTTTACCGAAATCCCATCATTAAAAATTAAGCTACGAATATTAATCATATCTAAAAGGTAGAAAACAGTATATGTCACTAAACTTGGTAAAATCTCAATATAGAAGCGTCTAAGGTGGAGTACCTCAAGGATCTATACTAGGCCCAATCCTCTTTCTCATCTGCATAAATGATCTTCCAGCAAACATTAGTGCAAATTCTATACTTATGTTGATGACACTACATTGTTAAATAGTTATGTAGCAACTTATGTGCCAACTTACGGAAATAAAAAGCTTAAACGTTTGGAATAACCTATATGTTACCTCCAAACTCAAGAATGGCTGAAAAAATCCAGCGTGTTCATAGCATTAAATCAGGTCGTCAAGGATAAAATTTGTAGTTAATAATATTGACAACTTTAACTGCTTATTATTTAACATTGGCTTAATATTTTACCGTTGTTTTTTTTTTAAGTTAATATAATGTCGCTTGTTTAAAGAAATCATTGTATGCTATAAAAAATATCAAAAACTTTTCCTAAAAATTAATTTTGTTGAAAATGGAACGGTCGGAAATTCGCACTATTATGAGTTCTTACGTGGAACTATGGCATCGCAGACCGCAGAACATTAATAGTATATTTACGCAGCAGACAATATCAAATTGGTTCGCCAAATTTCGTACAGGTAACTTAAAAACCAAACAAAAAAAAAAACCTGGCTCATCGATCACAGCAAAAATATACTATACAACAAACTGGACGAAATGATGCGAAAACTAAAAAAAAACAACCTAGATTGGTCAACAGATCGATTCCTATCTTATTGCATGATAACGCTAGACCACACACTGCACAAATGACTGTGGCAAAACTACAGGAATAGAAGTTGGAATTGCTTCATCATCCTCCATACTCACCAGACCTACTGACTACCAATTCTTCTGCAATTTGGACAACTTTTTAATAGGAAAACAGTTTAATACCGACAATGCAGTAAAACTGGCTTTCCAGGAATTCATTGACTCTTTGTCTTTATAAAAAAATTCGATTGCAGAAGAAATATTGAATAAAGTACCATTATTTTCAAAGATTATGAGGTGTTATCTTGCTTTTATGGTCTAATTTTATCTACAGTCAAATTTAAATTTGAATTAAATTAATATGAAAAATTAATTTAATTCAACATATTATTTATTCATTAATATAATAAAAAATTTAAAATTAAATTAAAATTTAATCTTTGACAATCAAAATATGAACATTTAATTTATTTTTTACAAACTAAAAATGTATTTTGAGTAATTAACAGGTCATTTTGTGTCGGAAATGTACAGAGGCAATCAATAGTAATAAATAAACCATTCAGTTGACATACATTAACGTGAAAAACAGTGCATTTAATGCAAAATACTCGGAGAGCTGTACTGGAATACACGCCTGTTATGGGGGTTGCCTATCAGTCGTCAAGGGGTAAACACAAATTTATGTTTTATCGAGTTGGTTCACATCGTATTTATGACTTACGGACTACGGTGTGTATTGAAGCAAATTTAAATTACGGGATTTGACAAATTTTCATATAACTGTTAGAGTTTAAAAATGTAAATCTAGAAAACAATGCTGTGGACACTACACGTAGTGTCCCGATACTTAGAATTTTGCCAATTAGTAGCAAAAGGTTCTTATAATTCTAGTAATTAGATTCCAACACATTAGCTACAAAAATATCAGTCCACATTTTGTCTATAGGGTTATTTTTGTAAGACAGCTCTTTTTCGATAATGTCCTTTGCATCTATGATGAATTCATGCGATTGCTAATGTATTTATCTATGCAAGTAATAAAAATTAGCTGGAAACGGCAACAATGGGGAGTTGTTTGTGTGTACGTGTTAGTGAATTTAGACCGGCAGCCTTAGCTTAGTTCGTTTGTTTTGATTTGTGATAAGCACTCATACGTGAAACTGGATAGAGTACGTTATATTAAAACTAACGTGCTTGATTATGAAACTATATTATTAAATAAAAATATTAGTCCTAATTGGTCAAAATTGTATATTTCACAATCGAACAAAAATGGAAATAGAACATAGAGTGTTCAAGAAAAAACAATGGTAATAATTTAGAATGGGGCACCCAAAGCTACATTTTTTTTAACGACCGATGATTGAGCTATCTGTAGCTCGGAGCTTAATAAAAAAATATATATAGTAAAAAATTATTCACTTTCAAGTCGTACTTGGAAGTATAATTTGAAAGCGAAATATTTTTAATCATTTTTTATGTTTTTATGGTCAACTTAGGTCATTTACCAACTTACACATCGCGTTTTTGAGAAAAATCGTGTACTCTCTACCTTGATACATTGTGTTTATGAATTCTAAATATTGTAGCGAGCCCGGTACGTTACTTTACAACGTCCCATTTATTATCCATTAGGTAGCGAGCCTGTGATATTATATGAAGTTTGATCTCAAACTGAAATGAGATTCCTGACTAAAGGAGTTCGATTACTAAGCGTGAATGTTATCCATGGTTCATCATTACGGTATGTGAATTAAATGATATGTATATGTACTTATCAACCGACTTGTCAGGCATCTTGTAATTTGTCTGTACTCAGCTGTTCACTTAAATTCTTAAAGGTGAAGGTTTACACACGTTAAGTAAGACGGTTTAAAATTAATGCATTTGATTTATTAAAAGTAATATTTACAAAAATTTAAAAGATTAAAATTTAGATATTAAAATAATGAAAGATTAAAACAAATGGAATTGGATAGACCACCAGAATGCCGACACAGTACCTCTACGAATTCAATGACTTAGATCTTAATGCTAACCGGACTGAATACTGTCTGATCTCGTCTTCAGAGAGATAGGAGTTTATGTAAGTCATTTCTAAGAAAAAGGGTTTAAGCTTTGTTCAAGAAGATGCTAGTGTTCAAAGTTCTTAAGAAATAACTCTGAACAAAAGTACATATTTTTGAACAATGAACCATTTAAAAAATATATTTCTAAAGATACGTGCAGTAACGTAAGATTTCTAATTTTTATTTTATCATCCGAATTCTTCAAAAATGTTAGGTATTTTAAAATGCCCCTTGTAAAATCATGAAAAATCGATGGCAACCCCTTTTCAAAGAAATTCTCGCAACGGGTGATTTTTGAAAAGTTTGGTCATTTTTCCGGCGGTTTAAAACGATTCGTTACAATATGTTTCACAGGCCAGATTTGTGCATGGCAACTGTTATTTTCAGATATAAATACAAAAAATATTGTATGCCTTTTTTCAAACAAATTGGTATTTTTTTTTAATTCAAAATTAAATATAATGTGTATTACACCCAGTTTGTCTAAAACTCATAGTGGAGATAGAATATGCAATGAAAAATTTAACAAGAGAAAACTCTATGTTGCAAGTCAAAAAAGACATACGTTAATGGAAATAGAATTTCCATATTACTGAGGATGATTACTTGGAAATTCGTTCTAGACCGTATTAAACAAAACCGTTTAAAAAGTACGTATTAAAACAGAATTGAATGAGATTTATATGTTGGATTCCATATTGAAACGACGACACACATTTCACTAATGCTCTTCTCGAATTTAATTGCAACTTGCACGTAGCACATACTTTTCAAATGATAATGCGCTCGCTCTTAATATTCCGCAAGAGTATCCCGAGCTAGCAATGCAGAATTATATGCAAGTTATAAAGAGTATAAAATTATATAAAGTTATATAGTACATAATTTCTATGAGAAGAAGTTTTATTAAAAATTTTCAACAAGATGCTAAAGAAAGTTTATAATAATATACTGCGTAGAAAATAATTGGATAAGCTCTCGAAAATATAGTAAAACATAAGACTTAAATCATACTTAGACTTTTAATAAATTTATTCAAATATTAAAATACCAATTATGTCCTAAGTATATTTATGACAAGTGTGTGTAAGTAGTTTACAAAATAAGTATTGTTAAGAACATTTGCGTAACAACGGGCTCTGTCCCTATTTAATGTTACGGTGAATATAGAAGTATGGTATCCGTTACGATGCGGCGCAAGGAGAGTTTACATAGAGATATTCAGACCAATTCTGTAACTCAGTTACTATGATCATAGGAACTAAATTTGTCACTATGAGCAAGGTCAGTTACTATCATAGTAACTTTGGGGTATTTCGTATTCCGTAAGACAAAAGTTACTACAATATTTAGTAACATATTACTAGAAAAGTTCCTATCATAGTAACTACCAAATGCTGCTGTTTATAAGTAATAACTTAGTTCTTATGAAGATAAAAATGGCGGACATTTGATTTGACAAGTTTTCATTTTTAACCTCAATTGTCAGCTGTATACCACCAATGCGCATGCGTGTTTCGCTTCTGTAACTAACTTCATTCTTTTCTCAGTAACTGTCACTAAGATATAACTTTCATAGCGACGTCACTACAGTTGGATATTACAGAATACGAAAAATATTAAAGTTACTATTAAAGTCACTATAAAATTATCTAGTAGTAACGTTACTACACGGTAACTATTATAGTAACTTTTTACAGAATTGATCTGATTGGCATTGTCTGGGAGAAAATAGTTTTGTTGAATTTAATTAATAAACTAAGTTCTCTAATAATTTTAGCATTCGCGGTAAGAATATCTAACACGGCTGAAATCAGACATGCGCAGTAAATCTGTTCATGAACTTACTCCTGAACTATTGGTATCTTTATTAGAAACTTGATCCGCGAAGAAATCTATTAATTTAACTATTATCTTTAACGATTAATTGTAGGGGAAGCTGGGACATAACGGGCTCCCTTCTTTTTGGTTGTTAAAGCATATTTGGGTGCATTCCAATCACGTTCAGTACTTCGCTAGTGTCTTCTGAGAGTGGTTTTATGACTGAGAGCTGGCGTTTACATTTTGTAAATTGGTGAAACGTGGTTTTTGCTGTGTTGTTATATTTTTCACATATATTCAGACGTTGATTGCTCCAGTGCAGAGCATGTGGCAAGTGGGCACATTGTTCTTGCGCTGGAGAAGATGATAACGATGAGGAATGCACCAAATTTTTGCTGATTACCCATTATACCCCGCCCGTGCTCATTCTGCCCCGACATCGGGGCAAAATGAGCACAAGGAAGCTTTTTTTTATATCGTCATAACTTTTATTTTTGTATTTTTCTAAGTTTTATTACTGTCTGTAATAATTAAACAATAAATCATCTTACTAATAAAAGTATTTCGAAATTTTTTACTATATTCCTTAAGATTTTATTAAAGATAATCCTTAAAGTGCCCGTTATGCTCCGGCTTCCCCTACTTATTTAATATTTATTCAGTTCCCTTTAAAAATTAATAATTTGACTATTGCTTTCAACCTGTTTATTCCGCTGCCTAGCAACGCTTATGTACGTGTCATACGGAATGTAAATTCAGTTAAAATAACAATACTGATTAACTGACTGACCAAGACCAACTCTATCAATTTATATTTGCAAGATTCAACAACTTTAACTATATTATTTAATTTTAATTCGGTTTCCTTTACAAACTAACAATAATTAGATATATGCTTTCAACCTATTTAGTACGTTGCCTAGCAACCTACCCTTGAACCTGGTATGTAATGAGCTCAACTCGTTACGTAATGAGCTCATTACGTAACAAGTCAGCGGTGTGTAATAAAAAGGAGTGGGGAACGTACTACATTTACTGACACTCCTGTAATGAACGTATATCTATATAGTCGTGAAAAAAACACTTAACATTGTTGTTAGGAATACAATTTCACAAAATGACATTTTTTTAAAGGAAGATTGTCAGCGTTAACTTAATTTTAACATCATTTTAAGTTTAAGAAGTGTTTCTAAAAATTTTCTCTTCATAAAAAACGTTTAAGACTTTAATATTATGCAAATTCACGTTACCTGTAGTTGTGAGTAACATTTGTACACTTGTTGAACTGAAGTTCACACTTTGCTCACATTGGCGCTGTGAACAGAAAATGTTAAAACTTGAAACTCGAATCGAGTGTTTTTAAATTCAGTACATTTACATCCAACGTGACCCGAATAAATAAATTTAGAATAATTGTAGAATTACAAGGGAAAGAAATGATGGCGAAGAAAGAAAATAATAATAATTATGATTATTTAATCTCATGCCGAAGATTATAAGTTGAGCGGATTAAACTGCGTTCAGAGCTCTTAAATTAGTCGAGTATTGGCTATAACTTGTGCACTGTTGATTGTCACTAACAAGTTTGTCATATGGTAACGCGAGCAATCGTTCAGAGCTCTAAATTTAATACTTTATACGTTGTAGATTGTCGATAGTTTTCCAAACTTATAGTTAGCGAGTTGTTTTAATGATACAGACATATAAACAAATTGGCTATCTCAGTCTACATCTAATTTTATAATAAATTATCTGATAGTTTGTCTCTTTTGTATGGAGTTCCACAGGGATCAATTCTAGGACCTCTCTTGTTTATTATATACATTAATGACCTGCCTTCATCAATTTCCACAAATTCCAAATCTATTTTATATGCAGATGACTCTAATTTTGTTTTGAGGTCATCAGGCTATGATCAGTTATTAAATGATACTGGTCACTGTTTCGAGGAAGCTAAGCTCTGGTTTATATCTAATAAGCTCTCTATGAACGATGACAAAACTCAAAATATGCTCATCAGCTGTAGGAAGCACATCTATGAAAATGAAGCATGCGTAAAATTTCTTGGTATTTACGTAGATCCGAAAGTAACTTGGGAGCAACACATTAATCACCTGTGACATACCTTTCCAAGTATTTTCTGTACTTTTACCACTTAAAAATAACTAAAAACGACGGAAAAATGCAAACGCTACTTGTAAAAATGAAAATTCACTACAAATCAAAATGGTTCACCCTGATAAAGCTCATTAAGGAATATAGTCTTTAAAAATAAATACATAAGGAACAAAATTGTTTAAAATAATTATTAATCAGACTAAACTCAGACATTAATAATTTATCAATAATAAACAGTTGGTTGAAACTGTATTGCACAATATACTACTTTTTTAATATTGAAAAAAAAATTAGCAAAATTCCTATTTTTTTTTGCAAAAAGAAAAAAGAATTTGCCCATTCCAGTGGAACTGAAACTCAAAAACTGAACAAATTAAAGCTGCAAATACACTGAAATACATTCAAACTTATGTGAATAAGTATAAATGTCAAAAAATAAACATCACTTTTCAAAGAGGACACATTTCTAGGACAGAACAGCTTTAAAATACGACAAACACAGATCTAACAATTTTCTTAACATCTGTCGTCAACTGAAACCGTAAAAGATTCATTTCTCTTTCATAAAAAGGTATTCTTCATTCACAACAAACTAAACTCCATCCATCATGTGTTGTTTCTGCCATATTGGTGACGTCATTCCGTTGACATAACCTCAAAGATGAACACATCATTACAGTGAAGTGAGTAGCGGTCGGAACGGCGTTAAATCAACCATGCTTCGACGTACATCACCGTGAAGTTGGATATACTTGAACTTTGCGATAAATTTCGATCGTTTTTAAGTGATTGAGTGCGTATCTTAGAAACAAGATGGCCTATTTTTGGAAGCATAAAAGTTATGAAGGATATAAAGTATATTTTTAAAAGAATTAATAACAAATATTAATAATAAATACAAGCGTGACTTTTTCCTCTTCCCAAGATTTTAGAGGGCCTACGAGCCAGTATTTTGTCAAGGACCCAGGTTTTTTGGTGGTTTAAAGCATTTTCAGAAAAAAAGAGAGTTGATTGAAGATGAATCACGCAGCGTAAGGCCTTCATCTTGAAAATGTCGACAGAATCCGTGATCTTGTGCGTTCAGATCGTCGGTTGACAGTCAGAATGATCGGGGAAGAGTTGAATTTGACTCACACTACCATTCATCAGGTTTTGACCAATGAATTGGGGAATTTAATTCGCCTTGTCACTCAGCAATTTCAATAAACGAGTTTTTGGCCAGTAAAAACATTCCTGTGTCTCCTCAACCTCCTTATTTGCCTGACTTGAGACCTTGAGACTTTTTTCTCTTCCCAAGATTGAAAAATCGCCTCAAAGGAAGTCATTTTGGGACACTCGAAAACATTCAACTGTCCGTAATCGACCAGCTGAAAGCTATTCCAGTATCAGAGTTCCAGCACTGCTATGACGATTGGAAGAACCGTCTCCAGCGCTGTGTGGCTTGCCAATGAAGTTATTTTGAGGCAGACAATATTGAGTATAATTCTATTTGAATAAAAAAAAAAAAAAAAAATCAGTCCAGTTACTTAATTTACACACTTTGTATATTCAGCCTGTTGGCTATAATTTCTACCGTACAGACACATAAGTTAAAAGGATTTTTTGGGGGTCATACTTTTATTTGGGGGTTTTACTAACTTTGTGTCGTAAATTTTCTCATATCGTGGATAACCACGTAACTGAAACCTTCAAAACCAATTTAACATTTAGTTAAATATTGGCCCCTGAATACGACCCTGTGTTTCCCAATTCCCAATTGAAAGCCCTAAATCATTTATATTCGTTTTACGTAATTTAACCCTGCCCCAAACTTTTCAAAGCAAAAAAAACTGCAAAATAAACATTTTGAAAATTGATACAAAATCCACATTCACAGCATTTTGTAAAGTAAACATATATTTGACTTCTAACCCTACTCAAGTTCACTTGAACGGTTTCTATTCATTCCTAATTTCATGTTTTGTATGTTGGTACTCTATAAGTTTCAATTTATTTATGTTAAGGTTGGTAGACATGCGCGATACAAGTTTACCAACATTGTAAAATTGAATTTTTATGATGGATACGCTTACGAACGGAAAGACATTTTGTTTTTTTAGGTTTTAGTTTGAATATTTTTTGTTGGTTGGTACTTGGAAAATATTTCAAGCACTACACTTTCTTTGTTCAGAAAATTATTTAAAATTTAATAAAAAGACTCTAACTGCACAGGAAGTTGATTTTTAAATTGGAGTACTTTTAAAATATAACTTAACACTCGGAAAAATAAAGAAAAATGCCAGTTGTAGAGCACTTCATGGCTGAACAGAAATAACTTGGTAATTAAGTTAGTTGAGGAAGTTTTGTGAAAACCCTATGTTCACCAGAAGAGCGACACACACTCAATATACCTAATAATAATCGAGTCCATTCCCGTTTGCAGATCCTCTGCCACCTCTTTGATCTGCAGGATGCAGAAAGCAGTGCTACTTGGGTCACTCTGCATTGTGGGGACACTGGATCTAGCGTAATTTCCGCGTCTGCATATCACCAGGGTTTGGTATGCAGCCGTATGTATTTAGCTCCACTAGTTTCTAGTATTACGCGGCTGAAAAGGTTGCTGAAGTTTGCGATTAGTGGACGCTTGTCAAGACCTGACAAACCCCAAATAATAATAATATTTTTATTGACCAAATTACAAATACAGAAAATGTTTTTAGTCAGTCAAATACAATATTAAAAATACAAAGTTACAATATTTAATAAAAATTGACATTTTCAAATTCATCAATGACATATATTGGATTACTTGTTAGTATGTTTTAAGTTTATTTTTGAATTTGTCTAGTGGTAGTGTACTGATACCCTCAGGCAAGAGATTGTATAATTTAAGAGCAAAATAATTTGAGCAATTTCTGGATTTATTTAGACGCAAACATTTACCGCGGATATTATTTTTACTGCGAGTGTTGTGATCATGTGTTTCACCAAATGTATTGTAATTGCTTAAATTTTTCCGTATAAACAATAAACAATGATAAATAAATAACGAAAGCAAAGTCATTATTTTGAGTTTCACAAAAAGATTTCGACAGTCGGCTCTGAAAGGAGCAACGGCAATTATTCTTACAACATTTCGTTGTAATGCAAAAATTCTGTTTGCTGCAGGTGAATGTCCCCAGATTATTAACCCATAGGTTAGATGGGACTGAAAGAGGAAGAAATAGGCTTTTAATACAACATCTGAGCTGACCTTTTTAGATACACAGTTGAGCGTAGTTTGCGGTTAAGTATATGCACGTATTGATTCCAACGAAGATGAGGGTCAACGTGGATATCAAGAAATGTTATGGAGGGGGGATTGGCAATATCATGTCTTCTGGTGCTCAGTAGTAAAACCTGAGTTTTTTATTTATTTAAACTTAGTTTATTACAGGCAAACCAAGAGTTTACACTTCACCAGAGAGACATTTTCCTTCGAAAATATAAATAATTTTTACAATCTAATAATATTGCCTCGGCAGCGTAGAGATTTTTTTTGGCGTTTGTAGAGAGAGGCAAGCCATTTACAAATATTAGGAACAGTAGCGGTCCGAGAACTGAACCTTGAGGCACTCCAAAATGCAAAGGAAGATACTGAGAAGTTCTACTGTTAAATTGGGTAAACTGCTCATGTCGTCTAAACCATAAAAAGATAGTTTGCTTAATAAAATATCGTGAGATGTACAGTCGAAAGCCTTGCTTAAATGAAGAAAAA
The DNA here is from genome assembly GCA_963971575.1 of Liopterus haemorrhoidalis. Taxonomy (NCBI): domain Eukaryota; kingdom Metazoa; phylum Arthropoda; class Insecta; order Coleoptera; family Dytiscidae; genus Liopterus; species Liopterus haemorrhoidalis. Next base: position 45,457,528 of record OZ020619.1, read on the forward strand.
TATATAATCCGCGTACTGTCTGTTTTTTCCTTTTCCTGTACCACCTTATTCTTCCTTCTCAATTCTACTATATCTGTTCCTCCCTTTCTCTTATTCTCCGCTTCTCTTATAATCAATCCACACCTCCAAAAGTACAATTTTCTTGTCCCTCCGTCAATTTGCCTTTTTGTTCTTCCTTCCCAGCATGCCCTTAATATTTTTGTATTCTCTTCCCTTCTGACTTTCTCCTCATAATTTCTCTTTAACTAATCCTTCTTAATAACTACGATTAATTTTGTTTCTCATGTAATCTCACGATCAGAAAAATGCGTTGTCTTAAAAATAATCGCATTATTAATAATATTTTTTTTCGATTTTTCTCAAGATAAATTAGGTTTGCAACACTGAAACAAAAAGATACTGAAGCACGTTTTCCCATTTTCGTAATTTTATTTTCTCAACGTAATTAGTAATTAAACATTTTCTAACAGGGTTGGCACGTTTTTTTTCACGAAAGCAAAATGACGAATAAGTGAAAACGACAGTAACAAACAGGTTTTGTGCCTAGTTTTTGTCTGAAAGTTGAGTTCCAATTTGGTTAAATTTGGTTTTTGCCTCATTTTTTTTCAGGAATCTAATTTCAGTACTCCTTCACATTGCTTACTTAATAATTCATTACTTCAAGCTGTATATTAATATGGGTACCACTACTTTTTTGAAGATTTGTAGCTTTGCTTTTTCGATACTTCTCAATAAAAAGGATACCTTTATACTATTAAACCAGTTTTCCAATGTATGCACTTGCTATCAGTTTACCATCTAGTTTTACGTTTCATGAATAAGTTGTATTTGAAATATCAAATACTTTTCAAATGTATTTGAAATAATGTAGGTATTTCAAATAATTTAAACGTATTTGAAATGCTGGAATTATTTGAAATATTGGGAAATATATAAAATAATAAGAAAATAATTGAAGTGACAGAGTTATTTGAAATACTAGGAAATATTTGAAATATATACTAGGAAAATATTTGGAATACTAGGGATATATTTGAAATAATAGGAAATATTTGAAATATGTACAGGGGAATATTTGAAATAATAGAGAAATATTTAAAATAAAAAGGAAATATTTGAAATACTAGGGAAATATTTAAAATAAATAGGAAATATTTGAAATATGTACACGGGTAATACTTGAAATATTTATTAAAGACATATTTGAAATATTAGGAAAATATTTTAAATACTGAGGAAATATTAGAAATAAGAAGGAAATTTTTTAAATACTTGGGAACTATTTGAAATATGTACTAGAAAAATATTTAAAATAAAAAAGAAATATTTGAAATACTAGGAAAATATTTAAAATACTGGGAAAATAATTGAAATAATAAAGAAATATTTGACATACTAGGGAAATTTTAAAATAAAAAGGAAATATGTATTTGAAATATGTACAAGGGCAATATTTGAAATAATAGAGAAATATTTAAAATAAAAAGAAAATATTTGAAATATTTAATAAGGAAATATTTGAAATACTAGGGAAATATTTAAAATAAAAAGGAAATATGTATTTGAAATATGTACAAGGGCAATATTTGAAATAATAGAGAAATATTTAAAATAAAAAGAAAATATTTGAAATATTTACTAAGGAAATATTTGAAATACTAGGGAAATATTTAAAATAAAAAGGAAATATTTGAAATATGTACTAGGGAAATATTTAAATTAAAAAAGAAATATTTGAAATATGTACAAGGGCAATATTTGAAATATTTATTAAAGAAATATATGAAATACTATGAAAATATTTTAAATACTGGGAAAATAATTGAAATAATAAAAAAATATTTTAAATACTAGGGAAATTTTAAAATAAAAAGGAAATATGTATTTGAAATATGTACAAGGAAAATATTTGAAATAATAGAGAAATATTTAAAATAAAAAGAAAATATTTGAAATATTTACTAAGGAAATATTTCAAATACTAGGGAAATATTTAAAATAAAAAGGAAATATTTGAAATATGTACTAGGGAAATATTTAAATTAAAACAGATATATTTGAAATATGTACAAGGGCAATATTTGAAATATTTATTAAAGAAATATTTGAAATACTATGAAAATATTTTAAATACTGAGGAAATATTTGAAATAAGAAGGATTTTTTTTAAATACTTGTGAAATATTTGAAATATGTACTAGGGAAATAATTAAAATAAAAAAGAAATATTCGAAATACTAGGAAAATATTTAAAATACTGGGAAAATAATTGAAATAATAAAGACATATTTGAAATACTAGGGAAATATTTTAAACACTGGGGAAATATTTGAAATACTAGGAAATGTTTCAAATACTTCTGAAATATTCAGACAACAAATTACAAATACCCAGAGCATTTTTTTTGATGTATTTGAAATAATATGTTTTAAAAAAATGTCAAGCTAGCCTCGTTTAAGCTCTTGTTAAACTTTTCTTCGTTATCGTATTTAATGTTTCTATCAAAAATGCTGACTAAAGATATCATGAAATCATCTGCGGTTATAATTCTGTTGATATAAAATTGGTGAGGAACCCAAACGATCTCTTTTGGTTTTTGGTTGTTTAATTCGAGCGTTGAATATGGTATATTCTCGAATGGCTTTAAGTCGAAAATCAATGCGAAAGCAATTAAGTATGCAATATAGGTTTTTAGACAATACCCTGTCTTGGTTTGTTATAAATTATTCAGAGACTTCTGAGACAATTCACAAAATGAAAGGAAATTAATATTATCTCCAGAGACTAACTGATACTTAATAAGAAAACTTTTTGTGTATTTATAAATGAAATATATCAAAAATAAACCAATCTCCTTAAACAAAGATCACATCATTAAGATTGTTTTCAGTATTTTCGTTATCAATCATTGTGATATTGGAAAAAATCCCAATAATAATAATAAAACGAGACACAATTTTCTAGTAAGCAATTACTCTGAAAGAAATATTGGTTTTTACTTAACCCTCAGTGCATTTTTTTTTTTTTCCAAAAAATTACTCCAAGCAAATTGAGAGTCACTAATGCTAAATTTGTCTTCAAATTTAACTCTAAATGTAACTTATTATCTGTAGACCTACACTACAAAAATAGTGTTAAAGGGGCTTCATGGTACATTAAAAAATTGATGTGAAGTGTGAATTTTCCAGGGCTTCGAACCGTTATTTTTTTCGTTCCGGTTTTCGTTCCGGCAAAAATAACGGTTTTTTTTCGGTTTTCGGTTTTCGGTACAGTTCCGAGCGATACATTTTTAAATGGTTTTATTTGTATTAGAAATTTATTTTCTACTATAATTTAGAAGAACATTTTATTCCTTATTTTGTAATAATCATACCAAGGCCGCTGCCAGGGGGGTTTTGGGCGTCATCTCCCCCGCCGAAATAATAGAAGCGCATCAGTTAAAAAATGACTATTTTTTTCTGCTCATCAGCTTAAAAAATAATCTTAAATAAAATGTATTATTCACCCATAAACATTATCTGAATCGAAATAAACCGATATTTTTTTTCGATTCAGCTCCGGTTTTCGTTCCGACAAAAATAACGGTTTTTTTCAGTTTTCCGTTTTCGGTTCAGTTCCGGTTCGAAGCCCTGGAATTTTCACACATTTCGGGGTTTCGCAAGTATATAATAAGTGAAGGCGTCATGCTGAGTGTGTAGGACAAATTTTGCTTTGTAGTAATCACAGCAAACTGAACGATATTTTTAAAATAATTTATCGTCTGTTCTAAGATCTAAGTTCTAAGTTCTAAGATCTAATTTAAGAGCTTTAAAAACAAATTTTATGTTAAAATATTTTTTTGTTAATTTTAATTCGAATACCTAATGCAATTATTTAGATTTCTAAATATGTGTAGTATTTTTTTATATAGCAAGGTTCATTATAATTTTGAAAATTGCGCCTATGGCTTCCATTGGTTGTCATATGCTCCGCCTCTTTGGTTTCGTATACATTACATATAGAATGAAAATATAATTCCAACATTCCAACTGGTTATTAAATTTACACTCTTAAAAATAAATGCAACATTTGCCAAAATATAACTAGAATTTTGACAAAATAATTTAAACAAAATAAAAATGCAAAAAAAAAACAGAAAAAATAAAATTGACAGGAATCGAACCGTAGTTTGCAACTTAGGAAGCGATAACGCTAACCATTAGACTACGGACGTTTACTCGTTTACTTTGTTACATAGCGAATTAAATATTTTATTATCTGTCTCATTTTGTACTACGTAACTAACAGGGAAAGTTCATTTTTTATGTTGTATATTAACAATACATTTATAATATTATCATAGTATTGGTTCACACGGATATGCTCGCTTTTCGTTTTAATTATTTACACTTCTTCTTTGGTTAAATTTAGTGTTAAGTTTACACTTACATACTGGTTAAATTATAGTATTAGGAAATAAACAGTGTTAAAGTAATGTTAATTTTAACACTGAAAAAGTAATATTTCATAAAAATAACACTATCTGAATGAAGATTTACACGGTGATTTGGTTAAAAACAGTGAAATTTTGACTTTTTTTAAATGAAAATTTTAACTAAACTGAGAATGAACTTCTACACTTATGATTTTTTTGCTGTGTATATCATTTTCTCGATTTGTTGTGACTCTTTAATAGTAACACGATGTTATAAATATGTCTTTGACCTTTTTGGTGGTCAATTTAAAATGTCTCTTTGTCTCTTAATTTACCCTTTTTCACTCAATAACATCCTCAAACAACAGCGATCAATCAGGTTTTTTTCTCCTAAGTCAACAGTGGAACGGATGCGTCTGCCTTATCAAATCTATTAGGGAATCGAACTCAGAGCTCCTATACAAACACAGTTAAAGGAGCAACTCTTGACATCACTCAAACGGTTCTACCAACATTATAAAATAAAACAATTCTATAATAGCAGTGGCGTAAGACACGCACCCTCGCAAAAAAAGTTAATTAAAAAATTGATGAGAAGTTTGAATTTTCACACATTGCAGGGTTTCGCAGGATGCCAAAACAATTTTTATGTTAAAATATTTTTTTGTTAATTTTAATTCGAGTGCCAATATACCATTATTTAGGCATGCTGAGTGTGTAGGACAAATTTTATTTTGTAGTAATCACGGCAAAATGAACGATATTTTTAAAATAATATCGTCTGTTAATCTAAGGGTTTTAAAAACAAATTTTATGTTAAAATAATGTTTTGCTAATTTTAATTCGAATACCTAATACAATTATTTAGGTTTCGAAATATGCGCAGTATTTTTTTATGTAGCATGGTTCATTAAGTTTTTGAAAACTGCGCCTATTGCTTCCATTGCTTGTTTTAAAGTCATATGCTCCGCCCCTCTGGTTTCGTATACATGCCACATAGAATGAAAATATAATTCCAACTGGTTATTAAATTTATGCTCTTAAAATTAAATGCAACATTTTTCAAAATATAACTAGAATTATGACAAAATAATTTAAACAAAATAAAAATGGAAAGAAAACTAAAAATAAAATTGTCTCCTCTGCCCGTTAGCGAACCCTAGTTTGCTGCGTAGCAAGCGAGCCAGCTAACCATTAGACCAGGATACACCTTCTAGAATAGTGTGTTACATAACTATAACTTTTGTACATCGTCAACCAAAATACACAAATAATCTGATCAAAAATTCCTGTTGTACTATTCCGGTGCACACCATTGTACATTACTTAGAATTTTTTCAGATTTTTAGTTTAAACCATCTGGGCTACAGGGTGTGGGACAAAATATTTTTTGCACAATTTTGGCAAAATTCGCATCAAAATAATTTATTTTGCAAAAGTAAAATTTTGATCGTTAATCCACGTACTAAGATTTCATTTGATACACTATTCTGAATTAAAAAAAAAAACAAAATCGATGAGCGCATATTTGTTTATATTTATAGGGGGATATGTTTTAGTATTTTTCCTGTGTGCGGGTCAAAGAGTTGTATAAGCATGCCAAATTTCAACTCTCTAGGTTTAACCGTTTGGCTACAATTTTTACCGAACAGACAGACAGACACGACAAAATGATGGTATAAGGGTTTTTTGGTCATACCTACAAAACCCTAATCAATTACAATTAAATACAGAAATTGAATACTGGAGATGTTGTAGGGTCACAAGAATGGCGAACAGACAGACAGACAGACAGACAGACAGACAGACAGACAGACAGACAGACAGACAGACAGACAGACAGACAGACAGACAGACAGACAGACAGACAGACAGACAGACAGACAGACAGACAGACAGACAGACAGACAGACAGACAGACAGACAGACAGACAGACAGACAGACAGACAGACAGACAGACAGACAGACAGACAGACAGACAGACAGACAGACAGACAGACAGACAGACAGACAGACAGACAGACAGACAGACAGACAGACAAACAAACAGACAGACGACAAAATGACGGTATAAGGGTTTTTTGTTCATACCTACAAAACCCTAAATTATTTACGTTTTAAAACAAATTTGAGTTATACAATAATTTATTCTTGTTTTGCCAGTCCTCATAAAAAATATCTTTTTCCGGCCCGTGCTAAGATTTAGGTTGAGAAACACTGATTTAGACCAGCCTCATAGGACGCCGTCGCCCCCTATGGAAATGCCCATACATAGCGTTAGTAACGTCACTGCATAACAGAAAATACGAGTACAATGTGAACGTTTTTTCGTATTTTACTTTTTCGTGGTTTTCGTACATCGTAAGCTGTCTTGTTTAGTTTGTACTGTTGTCATTTGTCAGTTTGTTTTAGAGCCACTGTTGGGTGGATTTGAACGTCGGCACTTGTTGACTCCGCAGTAATTGAATACAACATTGTATACGGATCCGTCTCGGGTTGCTTATCACTTCGCATGGCGTACTTATCAACCTATTACCATACCACCTTTTCCCCTAAACAATGTTACCCCCTTTAAAATTCATGGAGCCGGGAATTTGGATTGAAACTGAAGCTAAAACAATGGTATAAATGAACATTCGTCAAGCAGGGTAATATTTGGTTCCAATTACTAAATACTAAGCAATACGTTGCGAGAAGTGACCCAAAATGCTGGAACCGAGTGACCCAAAACGCCAGTTTAACCAAAATACTAGACTGGTGTCTAGTGTCTAGAAAAAAGAGGAAGACGTAGGCCACGAATTCTTTGGTTCGAGGGCTACATTTTAAGTTTTTCCACACTAACATCGCACACTTTTTGGACAACGCACCATAAGATGTACCCCAATTTTAAGTCGATTTTTCGGCGTAAAAAGGTGTCTTATGGTCCGAAAAATACGGTACTTGCCATTTTAGTATAGACCGAGGGCTACCTTTAAGTTTTTACTTTTTTTTTTTGGTACACACTTTTTTATTGCTTTCTTATACACTTTTGCATGCGTTCAAACCAATTCTCGAAACATTTTTTCCACTCTGAGGTTGGTATCTCAAAAACATGGTTTTCGAAGGTTTCACAACTTATTGAGGTGATGAAAATCGCTGTCCACGCATTTTTTGTTTCACATTGGGGAACAAAAAAAAAGTCGTTAGGGGATAAATCAGATGAATACGGGCAATGAGACATTAATTCGATGTTTTTCTCCTTCAAATAATCAATTGTTTGACGTGCTGTGTGGGAGCTTGCATTGTTATGATAAAGAATGATACGACGTTTTTTGGTTGTTTTTCCTGATTTTGTCGATGACTTCTGGCAAACAAATTGTTGTATACCATTCAGCGTTAACTGTTTTTAGATTCTCTAAAGGAATTGTTGCGACATGCTCAGTACAAACGAAGAAATGTTTGAATTATGATCATTTTTTTGGAAGTGCTTCGTGGACGAACAACTTTTGTGGGTTTCGGTTCATCTTGGAAGATCCAAACAATGGATTGTTGCTTAGTTTACGGTTTATATGAATAAATCCAAGTTTCGTCACCTGTACCGATGTTGTATATTGATCTTGCAGTGCCTAGGTTGAATTTTTTTAGCATTCAACACGAGCCTTTTTTGATCTTCGGTCTAATAATGCGGAATCCATCGGGAACAGATCTTTTTCACAGCTAAATGTTCATGCAAAATCGAATGTATTGCAGTCTGCGATATGCCAAAGGATGCCTCTAACTCACGGTAAGTCACATGCCGATCTTCTTCAATCATTTTGCGCACAGCATCGATGTTTTTTTGAATCACAACCGATTTTGGTCGACCTTCACGAGATTCATCACTGACGGACGCACGACCACGACGAAATTCTGCAAACAGTATTTTCTGATGGTGCTTCATTACCAAAAGTTGAACGAAACGAATCTTTGCGTTGTTGTTGAGTTAGGCCTTTACTAAAATCCTAAAAAATCATCCAGCGAAAACCTTCACGAGTAATATCCATTTTTTCGCAAACTTGTTTTTTTTAAACATTGTCAACAAACTATTCGGTCATTTATTAGCTGCCACTGATTTCAGAATAACAAATGTCAAATTTTATGAATGTAGTAATGACACATTTCAATATTGCCATCTAGTGGTCATTTGTAAAAGTATAAAAGATAACCCTCGTACTTGGGCACGATGCAGCCCAAATAGTTCAGTCAAATCTTACGTATGGCTACAAAACATGTTGACAAACCGACTACAGTTTTTGAAAACCAAATATTACACCGAATCTTTAGTCCTGTCCAAATTCATACACTTAAAATCTGAACAAATTGTAAAATCTATTTTTTTTTACGTGTTATTATAACCCATTTAATCAAACTTAAAAATAGATGAACTAAATAAAAACATTAATAATATTATGATAAATTATACGATCTCATTTCGTGTTCAACAAAATCGATCTCAGTAAATCGATTTGTATAGGCTTTGACCTGATAACATTCCCGGGAGACCTCTGTTTTTCTGCTTTCAAACCGAATAATATCAGAATAAGCTTAGAAATTGTTTCGACTTTCAGTAATATATTTATTTAATATGTTATAAATGAAAATTTAAACATAAAATTGTTGTCAGATATTCAACGGATTGTAATTAGGGTTTTGTAGGTATGACCAAAAAACCCTTATACCGTCATTTTGTCGTCTGTCTATTTGTATATTTGTCCGGTAAAAATTGTAGCCAAACGACTAAACCTAGAGAGTTGAAATTTGGCTTGCTTATACAACTCCTTGACCCGCACATAGGAAAAATACTAAAACATCAAACATCAAAACAGATTTAAACAAAGAAATAAAGTATTGAACCGCAATGTCTTACTCTTGATGTAATGACTTTTTTTTAAATCTTTTAAGAACTTTACTTCATATTTCTTCAACATCCATTTTCACACATCGAGCACTTAGAAAACATTCAAAGAAAATAAAAGATCAAAGCCGACTTAAATCAGAAAAGTAAATATTAGGATTTAAAATCAAATATTCAAAAATATGTCTAGACTTTTAAATCCTACAAGTTGGCTACCAACTTAAAACAGTATTTAGTTAACTTTACATTAACCATTTACCGCATAGTATGCCATATATGGCACATTCCGATTTTTATTTTTTAATTTACTTTTAAAACTGAATCAGAACGTTACTTCATGAATGTTCATATATGCCACATACACAGCAATGGATCCTGCAGTATCTCAAGTAATGGGCTGCAATAGATTTGAGGATATCAAGCGGAGTTTGCACTTCAACGATAACTCGAATATAACGAGAATTTATTGAGAAAGGACAACTAGAAGATACGACCTTTTCTTTCAAAAATTCGAGAGCGACTGCTTTTAATCCCTAATGAAGAACACCTAACAATTGACGAGCAAATAATACGGAGTCAATTTCTTTTGTAACATAATGTAGAATCATAATGTTTCATGTATGGCACAAACCCTATTTTCATAAAAATAATAATTAATATTTTAAATATATTTCTTTAATTAATTTTTCTATCAATAAGAACCAATTCCTAATGCTCATGAATTATTTCAGCCAAAAATAAAAATTCATGCAGTAAAGGGTTAAAATAAAACTCTTCTTTAGGAACACCAAGATCAGTTACGGAATAGACGCCCAGGGGGGAGGTTCTTACAGATATTTTATAGATTTCCATTTGATATTGTGTGTAGTGCATAGCTTTTTAGGTTAAATTCAACGTATATCTATTTTCTTTTCTTTGATCATATTTTTGGATCACATCAGCCCTTTTTATGAATGCTCCCCGGCTTCATTTGAGCTGCGGACAAAGCCGTATTTTACGTCAAAATCTCGCAAAAGGTCAGTAAAATACCTGGTCTTGACACAGATAAAGAGGAAAGACAGAAGCTTATTCAACGATAAAAGTAAAAGTTTTGGTGTTTTAACTAAAGTTTTACTTTTAAAAATTTAATTAATTAAGAAATTACCACTTTTAAACACAGTTAAGAAGACATTAACGACAAAATTACATGTAATATTTACAAAGGAAAACATTTATTTAGTTAAAAGTTTTACCCCTAGATGTCAGACAACCCAATCAACATCAATGTTTCGTGGGCAGCGTGAAACGTATTACGTATTATGAATTATTAAAGAATAACGTAGACGAAGGAAAAATATAAACAGATCAATGGATGTTTCACTTTAGTGGTATCAAATGATTTTAGCGTTTAAGTATATTTATGAAAACAACTCTTAGATTGGTTTAACCAATGAGGTAGTATAACATAAAGTCTAAACGAGGACGAGTTGTTATGAAGCCAACACCTCTTTAGGCGGGGAAACGGGGGCTGCCCCGAGGAGATGTACAATTTACATACATCCATGTTTTGCCGATAAGAATTGAAAGACTGTAAACTGCAAATTTTAATGAAATAAATTTCATAAATAATATTAAATTAACCTGAATTTATTAGTATATATTTAAGATAATTAGTAGGTTTCTAAATTACATACATTTAAAATGTAATATGATCGAAAAAAATGTTAAGTAGGCCCTGAATTTAAAATGTTAAGTGGACAATTCTGTTAATATAAAAATAAAATATCAGCTGTGGCCACCACAGGACCGACCGCCATTATAAAGTACTTATATAAAATACATTCTAGCAGCAGAGTAGAAATAACTTGGGCTAATATTTTCTAACAGAGATATTATTTATCATGACCATGGAAACGTTACATGTAAGTATGAAAAAATTGAGACTTTGAGAAAAATTTTACAAAAATTATTCGATATTTTTCGTTTTATCAAAAAACGTCTTAAATAAAAGTTATTAATTATTGCTTTTATAGCAACTTTTGTTCAATAAATTTTTTCGAAATATTTTTCTGTTGTGAAATATTAACAAAAATCTTAAAATCGATACGAGTAAACTCCCATTTTGAGACAACCGATTTTTACCAAAAGGTGATCAACTCGTGACGTTTATGGCAAAAGCTTAAATATAAAGTTTGATAAAAATCCTTTTAGCCGAATTTGCTCTGCACGTGTACACAGACAGACGGACAGACAGACGGACAGATGGACAGACGGACAGACAGACGGACAGACGGACAGACGGACAGACAGACGGACAGACGGACAGACAGACGGACAGACAGACGGACAGACAGACAGACAGACAGATATCATGCTAAAAATAGTCAAAACGTTATGTAGGGACATCAATTCGTGGAGATCCATCGAAATCTCGAAATGTCAAAATCGGTATGATCACAATACCTCCCTTATATATGTTGGCGGTCGGTAATGAATTCCATGTCTATCTAGACACCTTTTTTCCTCGATCATATTGTAAAATAATGCTTCAGACACTTTCTAAATTTAAAACGGGCATATATTACATCATTTATTCCATAATAAATTAAAATTTATCTGATAAATTATAAAGATGTATATCTATAATCAATGCTGGGTAAAATACTTTTTTGATGTATTCGAAGTACTGAATACAAATACTTTTTTTAAGGAAAAACTATATGTAACATTTTAATTAAACATTACTTTTTAGTATTTAAAATACTACGTAGTTGAAATACAGTTCGCAATTCTTAAAATGCAATTTATGGCAATATTTTTAAAAGCTGAAATATGATGAAAAGGTCAGGGCCGCCCCTAGGCGGGGGCAAGTGGCGCACCTGCCCCATGCCCCTGTAAGTGCCCCGCACTTTCGAAGTAACTATATAATAAAATACTTTAAAAATATTATTCCTTAAGTTTTAGAAATTATTGGAAAAAAATTATATTTTCATTGAATATAAGTATGTGTAATAATAGTTAATAATATTAAAGAAAATATCTTTATTCAATATATATATATATATATATATATATATATATATATATATATATATATAGATGGGGCCCCACAATTCCAGTTTTGCCCCGGGCAAAAAAATAGAAAAAATAACACAACAAAACAATCATAAACACAATACGGTGCCGGATTCAGCTATTGCTAAGAAAAACGCCGGCGTTTTTCTTAGCAATAGCTGAATAAAATAAATGTATATTAGGCAACTTGTTATACTCCTTAGGGCAAATCCCACTTTCATCTCCACAGGGTCTTGGCTTCATAACAAACAATGCTAATGCATAGAGCGTGCTGAGTCTATTTATATGACGTCAATGATTAGTTCATTTATTAAAAAAAAAAGTATTGTTTGAATTTTTGATGTTAAACATTTCCTTATTCTACGAAAGAATGCATAGAGGGAATTGTAATAAATTTGTGGGGAAGTCTAATGGTGTGAAAGAATTTAGAAGGTCAAATTTAAGTGAATTGATACAATTAAGAAGAAAGGGAAATAGAATTAGGCGAAGTGGAATGGAATAAATTTTCAGAAACACTTAAAAACTTAGAGAATGTTAAAACATTTAATTTTAAACATATAAAAAAATCCTAGAGATGAATAAAGTTTATTTTTCCAATAAATATTCAATTTTCTTGTAATTAGGTGAATTGATATCATTTCTGTTTAAGGCTAATCCACTAGAGATTATTACCTTTGTCAAGTTATATCAAAGGAATATTCACAGTCCTTGTTTTGTGAGATCCAAATGGCCAAGCTCTCTTCTCCCGCGCCCCTCCCCTATTCTAAACTTGATTGTTTGTTTTGCCATGGCTAATTTGACAAAGGTTTATTTCTCTGTTTGTTTCTGACATAAAAACGAACCACTTTTTTATATTCTAAAACAGACAAAGAGTTAGATTTCACAAGATTAATATTACAAAAAAATTAAAGAAGTTTGAAAACTGAAAAAATTTGGGAAAATTGCTCGTAGTTTAATAGTTTGCCGCAGACAGGGGGGGTGAGACGGGGGGAAGATTATCCCTAAGCAGGACCAGTCTGTGATTTTGTGTCTTGAGACAAGACATTAAAATTGAGGCCCTAAAAAAAAAGGAATACGGATTCAAAAGACGATGAAATAAACAAGGAAAACCAAACTTTTTGAGGCTTGGGCCTCATTTGCCTCACACAAGAGTTTAAAATTTTAAATTACTCCCTTATTATTGACGTAACAGTAAAAACTTATGTACAATTTTTTGTTAAGAATAAAAAGGCAATCTTTTATCTAAATGCATTTTTTTGATTGGATAGACAGACAGACACACAGACGGACGGACGGACGGACAGACAGACAGACAGACAGACGGACCGACAGACATCATGCTAAAAATAGTCAAAACGTTATGTAGGGACCTCAATTCGTGGAGATCCATCGAAATCTCGAAATGTCAAAATCGGTATGATCACAATACCTCCCTTATATATGTTGGCGGTCGGTAAAAATACTGCACATATTTAGCAACCTAAATAATGGTATTAGGCACTCGCATTAAAATTAACAAAAAAATATTTTAACATAATATTTGTTTTGGCATCCCAAATAATTTTTATTTTGTTTAAATTATTTTGTTAAAATTCTAGTTATATTTTGGTAAATGTTACATTTAATTTTTAAAAGCGTAAATTTAATAACCAGTAGGAAGTGTTGAAATTATAATTTAATTCTATGATATCTTATGATTTAAGCAACCAATGGAAGCCATAGGCGCAATTTTCAAAATCTTTATGAACCTTGCTATATAAAAAAATACTGCACATATTTAGAAACTTAAATAATGGTATTAGGCATTCGAATTAAAATTCATAAAAAAATATTTTAACAAAAAAAAATTTGTTTTGCCATCCCAAATAATCATCATTCAGGTACCAAATACCTGCGAATCCTGAAATGTGTGAAAATTCACACTTCACATCAATTTTTGTTTAGGTCATCACTTATATTTTAAAAGTGAGAACGTTTTTTTTTGCTCATCTATTTTCATGAGTATTAATAACGATAAAAAACTGTGCACTTCTGAAAGATGCCCCCCCCCCCCCCCCCCGATTTTAAGGGCTATAGCCTCCACTGCCATCTTCCTCCGGAACAGTGATATGAGAAAGTTTAATATGTAAATTACTAGACGTAAATTATCAAAAAGAAAACGTACCTAAAATTTGTTGTCACTAGAAACCTACAAAACCTAGAAATTGGTGTGAAAATTCACATTTCACACTAATTTTTTATTAAATCTAATAATCATTAAAAAAATTGATTAAAAATTGTTGAATGATAAATGTAAAAAATAAAAGAGGCAATATTCAAAATTCAAAATTCCCTGGTAGCGTTGAGGTGCACAGGTGGCGTATATTGATCCACTGGCTGTATACCTGTGTGGAGAGTGGAGACCTGTACGAGTTGCCGCCTCCGTCTCCTCCACCTCTCCCGCCTCCTATATATAGACTGACGGCCACATTAAACATACATGGGACCTCCGGCAACCAGCAAGCGCGATGCCCCAACAACAAGATGGATCGACAATTTATTGAAAGATACGTGGAGTAACCACCTAGGATTTACACAACGGATTAAACTGACGAAAAAGGTTACTAATTAAATTGATTAAGTTTGATTTGGGATTAAATTTGAGGAATGGGACTTCTAAATAATAAGAAAATGGGAGGATTTATTCAAAATTTGGAAAAAGAAATGAAAAAAACGCTTTCGATTTTATTATCGAATTTATAGGCAGGTTATAATTTCTTGATGTCAAAACGGGGCTAGAAACAAGGAAGTCAGTAATTCATGAGTCCCCCACTGTCTATTTTGGCGTAGAATACATCTATTATGTCGTTCCAGTACTAGGTTCTTCGGTAAAAATCCGTGTCTCCCAAAAAAGTGTCTCCGTATCTTATTGCATGATAACGCTAACGCTAAAGTGTGTGGTCTCACTGTACAAATGACAGTGGCAAAACTACAGGAATTGGAGTTGGAACTTCATCATCGAAAAGAAGATCCAAAGAGTCCTAATTTAATTGAACAATATAATTAATAAATTACTTTTGCAAGAATTCCTCTACGGGTTTGCTAGTTTATTTATAATTTGTTTATAATAAGCTTTTACACCTATATTTACACCTTATATAAAGATTTTTCTGACGTAATTTCATCTCCATCCTTCTTTTTTAGGGTTTTGTAGGTATGACCAAAAACCCTTATACCGTCATTTTGTCGTCTGTCTGTCTGTCTGTCTGTCTGTTCGGTAAAAATTGTAGCCAAACGGCTAAACCTAGAGAGTTGAAATTTGGCATGCTTATACAACTTTTTGACCCGCACATAGGAAAAATACTAAAACATCTAAAAAACATACCCCCCTAAAAATATAAACAAATATGTGCTCATCGAAAACAAAAATATTTTTTTTTTAATTCTGAGTAGGGTATCAAATGAAAGCCCTTAGTACGTGGATTAACGATCAAATTTTTATTTTTGCAAAATAAATTATTTTGATGCGATTTTTGCCAAAATTGTGCAAAAAAAAATGTTGTCTCACACCCTGTAGCCCAGATGGTTTAAACAAAAAATCTAAAAAAATTCTAAGTAATGTATATTGGTGTGAACCGAAATAGTACAACAGGATTTTTTGATCAGATTATGTTTTCGGAAAATAACGCATTTTCTGTGGTTTTTGGTTCACAAAGTACAAGAGTTATACCAATGTAAGACACTCACATGCAAGGCGTGCGATAGCTTAATGGGTTAGAGCACTGGTGTGAAACGAAGGGTTTCGAGTTCGAGAACGGAGTGAATTTTATTTTTTCTGTTTTTTTTTGCATTTTTATTATGTTGAAATTATTTTGTCAAAATTCTAGTTATATTTTGACAAATGTTGCATTTAATTTTTAAGAGCGTAAATTTAATAACCAGTCTTATTATATGATTAACAGACGATAAATTATTTTAAAAATATCGTTCATTTTGCCGTGATTACTACAAAGTAAAATTTGTCCTACACACTCAGCATACCGCCTTCACTTATTATATACCTGCGAAACCCTGAAATGTGTGAATATTCACACTTCACATCAATTTTTTTGATCTTATATTTTTGAAGGTTTTTTCTATTAACGCACAGTTTCCAATTAAAATTGTTTTGACAATTCCAGAATTTAGTAGCCAGTTTAATATCAAGATTTTGTTAAAACTTTTTAAAGGTTTTAAGATATATAACTTTTTTTGTGGGTGTTGAAATATTCTCAATAGTCTGACCCTCAAAAAACTTTGGCAATTTTAAAGGTTGCTCAATCTTTTAAAAGAAAAATTTTCTATGCAATCTGCAAAATCAATTTTTTATTCTATATACTTTTTACACCTTTTTTTATACACTATAAAAAAAGTTTCTATCGTTTTTATGAATATCAATAAAAGAACAATTTACAACAGAATTTAAAAAAGTAAATAAAAATATGTAAAAGACGGAAATGGGAAGAATTTTAACAATTCCATTCTGATGACAATATTGATGTATAATATTTTAATGGATAATGGTTTTGGGTATTTAAATTCGTGGATATAGATGATACACAATCGGCCCGATTCTGTAAAAAGTTACTAGGTTAGTTGCTACTGAGTAACGTTGCTACGAAATAACTTTTATAGTAACTTTCTTATCAATCGCCAAACAATTGGTATTCTCCAAGCATAAGCACAAGCAACGTTCTTATAACAAGTTATATTTAGTAACGTTGCTACAAAGAACCGTGAAGCTAGAAGCAGATTACGTTCTGCGCAGGCGAGGTATTCGTTTTTAATTGAGTTTGACAGCTATGTTGTGAGTTTCTGAGGTTAAACGAAAAATGTTTTGTAAACAAAATCAGAAAAAGAATTGCAAACAGATGGAAATTCTGTTGAATTTCCTGGCAAATAACCCGGTCATGGTCGGTGATACGAGTGTTTAAAAAATAATTGACAGGAACGAGTGGTGGTGCTGTGGTGATGTGCTATGGGTTACTGTTTTCTATGTGGTGGTGCAAATTATAGTCCAAATTTAAATGAATTGGGTGAAATACAGTTAAAGAAGTTCGGATAGCCATTGAACAGGCGCGCACTTAAAACATTGATCTGGGAAGGGTCCATTTCGAAAAAATATCTGTAATATAATACAAATGTATTGTTTTGTTTTTATGGAGAGGACTGGGTTTATATATTAATTTAATTTTGATTATAATTTAATTTTTAATAATAAAAAAGGTGATTCTTATTTGCAATCGCTTAGTTTTTATTAAATAAGTATTTTATTTTTCAAATCCTTGGGGGAGGGGGTCTGAACTCGTCGACCACCCCCTTGTGTGCGCGGCTTCTATTGACAGTCGTAGTTAATATATTTAAAAAATATTGTACTGTTATAATATTATAAAACAAATGTAACTAAACAAAAAAAAAAAATAATAGAAATTGAAATAAAGAACTCGAAGTATTTTGTGCTATACAGAAAATAAAATAAAAATCCTTCTATAATTATTATCTCTATGTTGCCCTTCATTGTCAAATGCTTGAAATAATTCATTATTAAACAGAAAAATTGCGATTTTTCACGATTTTACCAAGTTATTTTGAAGTTACTAAGTGTAGCAACTGCTTTCTGTTAGTTGCTATCCATAATAACTTTTTTAGCAACTAGTTACTAATTTCATAGTAACTTTTTTCTTACAGAATACGGATTTCGTGAAAGTTGCTAAAAAAGTTACTGACTTTGTATTTAGCAACTTTTATTGTAACTTTTTTGTAGTAACTTGCTTACAGAATTGGGCCGAATATCTGATGATTCAAGTAATCAGTTACTAAAACGATGACGTCACTTTCAAGTACGATATAACTATAAACTTATTATTTCTATAACTATAAAATTTGTTTGTCAATGTTTCCAAATAATAAAATTAGAATTCCAGACCATAAATATCATTTTATTCCCAAAGACCTATTCGTTATCCAATAAAATTCACAAATTCCACGACATTAGGAGTAAAAGTACTTTATTACCTTCTAGGAAATCGTAAAAATTTAAATGCTCTTCTAATGATATTCATTTTCACGTTTTTTCTCACAATTTAATCTTTTTCTCCACGTATTTAGTTGATTTATATAGAAGTTTTTACCTGAAATTATTCGGCTGGAAAAAAATATTGATTTCTTTTTCTACGGATTAAGATGTTTAATGGTAGAACAATGAAGGATAAAGAAAAAGAGAATGGAAGAATGATTTTAAAGATTAAAGAGAAATGAAAATAAAAAACGAATTACGGGAAAATATAAATATGCTCGACTATAATATCTAGGAAAATAAAAATACGCAGTTTAATTTTTTTTTTTATATTTTAAATCAGAGATATTCAAATTGTCTTCCTTGGAAACCCAGGGTTCTGTAAGAATCACCCAGTGGTACCGTTGTATTAAAATAAAATCAGTAATCACATTAAATATTTTTTGTTGAGTCAAATAATTTAGAAATAACATTTTTAAATTGCTGTCTTTCGTTTTCATCTAAAAAAGCGAGTCAGCAAGTTGAGAAAGGAAAAAAAATAATAAATAATAATGACCAAAGTCTATCCAAAGAATTGAATGACAGTACTAAAATTTTCCGAAACTAACGGGACGTACAAGATATCAAGAATAACTTTGATTTTTTAAATCGGAACGTATGTCGAGTGTAGTATATTTGGATAGAGCTTTTTAAAAGAAACAACTATTTAAACTAGTCTACTTTCAAATTGTACTTTCATTTGACTTGAAAGCAGGGCTTCGAACCGGAACTGAACCGAAAACCGAAAAAAAAAACGTTAGATCTGTGGAACGAAAACCGGAGCTGAACCGAAAAAAAAATCGGTTTATTCCGGTTTAGATAATGTTTATGGGAGTGAATCAAAATATAAAATACATTTTATTTAAGATTATTTTTATTATTTTTAACTGATGAGCAAAAAAAAAATCGTATTTTTTTAACTGACTAGTAAAAAAAAATCGCTTCTATTACTTCAGGGGAGCGGCAAGCCCAGACCCCCCTGGCAGCGGTCTTGGTATGATTATTACAAAATAAGGAATAAAATGTTCTCCTAAATTATAGTAGAAAATAAATATCTAATACAAACAAAAGCATTTAAAAATTTATCACTTGGAACTGAACCGAAAACCGAAAAAACCGTTATTTTTGCCGGAGCGAAAACCGGAACCGAACTGATATATATTTTTGTTAATTGAACCGGAACAAAAAATAACGGCTCGAAACCCTGCTTGAAAGTGAAATATTTTTATTTATTTAATTATTATTATGCTCCGAGCTACAAATACCTTAATAGTAAGGATACAAAACTATTTAATTCAAAATGGAAGGCTTATTTATAATGAAATGAAAATTAACTTTCAGACTCACCAACATTCTGCTTACTCTTCTCCAAATAACAAACATGGGAAGCAAAAAAAATGAATTTTTACATCAGGACCACATACTTTTGTTATGTCCTAAATGTTTTATTTTAAAATTCTGTTAAAGATGCATTTTATTAGTAAACTTTGCACAAAAATTATTTTTACGAAAATTCACTGTTAATAGTGCTAAACTAAACAAAGTCGTCAAGTCCCACGCTGATGTTGGATGCATGAAATTGACTTATTGATGACCTTACCTTCCCCACTAAACTGACTCAACCGCTTCAATAAGACTGTCTTGACTAATTGCTTTTACTTTCTCGCTTAGCTTCATTAAATACTACTGTCTCTTCGGCTGAGAGTTCAAGGCTACAGTATCCTTTGGCCCACATTACCGTTCATCAGATTTTGACCAATGAATTGGGGATGAGAAAAATCTGCTTGTCACACAACAATTTTAATACACGAGTTTTTGGCCAGTAAAAACATTCCTGTGGCTCCTCAGCCTCCTATTCACCTGACTTGAGTCCTTGTGACTTTTTCCTCTTCCTAAGATTGAAAAATCACCTCAAGGAACGTTATTTTGGGATACTCGAAAACATTCAAAGGTCCTTAACCGACCAGCTGAAAGCTATTCCAGTATCCGAGTTCCAGCACTGCTTTGAGGATTGGACGAACCGTCTCCAGCGCTGTGTGGCTTCCCAAGGAAATTATTTTGAGGGATATAATATTAAATTGTAATTTTATTCGAATAAAAAAAAAAAATTTAAATCAGTCCGGTTTCTTAATTAACACACCTCGTATATGTGCCCACAGCCATCACGTTTGCTTAGGGCACAATGGTTGGGGGCGTAAAATGTACAAAATGCACAAAGGTTAGGGGCGCTATAGTAGAAAGGGCGCAATATGTTCAGATGCGGAGAGGGCAATGACTCCTAGCCCCACTATTGTGTTTCATAATATTTTTTTGACAATCAAAAGTATTCCGCAACTTCGAGAAGGTTAAGTACCGCTGGAATAAGATGTTAATTATTACAGCGAATCAAGTAAAACGATTTGTTTCTTGAAATGAATAAAATATGACTACACCACTTTGGCTTCCCCCTCAATTGTATATTTTAAAAACAGAAAATACATTAAAACGAATGTATTACAATTGTAACTGGGAAAACATTAAAAATAATAAGTGAATTGAAAAATTAAACCACATTGTAAAGTAATTCATTTGTAATAATCATTTTAATTCCTTTATGTTTTTGCGGTTTAGTTTTTCGCCTGGCAGGTATGCAGCCAGTTACACGGTACTGTGTAGCGGGTTTCCCGTGCAACAGATGACTTGATCCGGTTTGTGATACACGTATATTTTACACTGTAAACTACATAAATTTAACAGTATCAACGGAGACGACTCGGATGCTAAGTCTGGAATAAGAATAGGGCCTAAAGGGACACAAATATATCGAGTCGCTTTGCTTTAAATTTCAGATTTTAGGGGAATTTAAAGGAAAGATTGATTTGTTTATTGTATCTTGTTTTTTGGGAAAGTTTTTTTTTAGATTTATTATACAAAATGTGAGTTAGGGGAAAAGTTTCAATGTGCCGGGAGTAAACGGATCGTTTGCCGTCAAAATTTAGGACGTTCGGGTTTTAACCTACGATTTGAATTTTTGAAATCAAGACTTTTATCTACCTAAGTTGTGAAAAACTATAAAAACAAAACAAGTTGTAGTGTTTTTGGTTGTCATTTAAGAAAGAACAAAGATAGACATTTTACTTTTTTTACTTTTTCTAAGAAAAATGGAGGGAAAGTTAAAATTAGTCCAAATTTTTGCGAGATGATTCTGTTGTTGAACAATTCAAGATAGATACCTATGGTATGACTTTTTGAAACGTAGAGTTTTATTTACCTAAATAAAAATTGAGTTAACGCCTTTTTGCAACCCCGTGAAGTTTTGAAAATTTGATAATATTTCATTTTCAAAAGACATCTCAAAAACTACATGAGATATAGACCTGCGGTTGAAATTTTTGAAATCCTGGGGTTCTAAAGGGCATTAGGACTCATTTTGAAGCAACTCCCAAACAATTTTTTTTTTTGCGAAATTTATAATTTTTCAATTTTTTTTTGAAATTTCAAAAAATCCTAACTGAAGAACAATAAAATATAGAGAACTGCGGTTTGAATTTTTGAAATCTTCGTATATTATTTAGTCTAGAAAAAAATTGGGGCCTTAATAACCCAACTTTTACAATAAATACGAATCGTTAAACAAAACCCTTGAAAATGGCCTAAAATCGAAAAAGTCATAAGGGGTACCCCTTACGATTTTTTCGTTTTTTGGCCATTTTCAAGGGTTTTGCTTAATCAGTCATATAAATTCAAAAAATTTGGTGTTTAAGGCCTTATTTTTTTTCTAGACTAAACAAGGCACAAGGGTTTCAAAAATTTAAACCGCAGGTCCTTATCTTTTACCGTTTTCAAGATAGAATTTTTTGAAATGTTGAAAAAAAAAATTTTAAAATCAAAATTTTTCAAAAAAAAAATGTTTCGTTAAAATATGACTTAAGGCCATTTAGGATACCAGGATTATAAAAATTCCAACCGCAGGTCTCTATATATTATAGTTTTTAAGATACAGTCAGGCGAATGTCATATTTTTCGTAAAATTCGCCTATTTCAAAATTATTTAAATCAAAAATGTACACGCCTCCTTAGGCCCCAATTATTGTACAAAGTAGAAAAAACAATGAGAATTACAAAAAATCAAACCGCAGGTCTTTATCTTTTACCGTTCTCGAGAAATAATTTTCAAAAAATTCAAAATTTTCACAAAAATACTTTATTCAGTATTTTTCTCACAATGTCATTTAGGTAATTTTTCATGTGGTCCTAAGGCCATTTAGGACCACAGGATTCCAAAAATGTAAACCATGGTTTTCTATCTTTTGTAATTTTTGAGATATAAATATATTAGTGAAACCTACCTAGTGTTTTTAATTGAATTTTTATATTGATGGGGACATAAAAAAGAAAACAGAAACACAATTTAAATATTTAAAATTGTGTTTATGTTGAAAAACATGTTTTTATTTTAATTTTCCAGGGCATCACCCCTATTTTTCAAGAACCAATATACTTAATAAATAACTTAAATTTCATATCCTTTTCGTATTACCGCAGTTTACACAATTTTCGTTGCGTCTCCCTTGAGAAATGATCTTCACTTCTTCCACCTTCAGGAACAGTGACAAACTGATAACAGAACTTACTGTTTTGCGCGTAAATATTTTAAATACGAACACGAGTACGCAATGCAGCAGTTCCACAAGGAAATCAAACAACCGAGAATCTCAGACGAGTGTTCGTACAAATAAATCGCTCAGAATCAGTGACGTAGAATTAGGGCCCGCAGAGCTTGCATGCAGCAATTTAAAAGACAGCATGGTGACGTAGTATGCAATCGATTTTTCCTTTGCCAATTTTCTCTAAAATTTGAATTTCGTCCAAAAATAAACAAACAAAAAGATGCCCTACATTTTGAAATCCACTGACTTTTTTTAATTTTTCATATTAATCCAGAAGTTGTGTATTTAATTGAACCGGAACGAAAACCGACACGAAAAAAATAACGGTTCGAAGCACTGATAAAAAATAACAAAAAAAAAATACTGAAAAAACACATACAAAAATTTTCGCGGACCACTAAAAATTTTCTGCGGACCACCTGTTGAGAAATACTGATATATCTCAAGCCTCTATACACCTACACGTTTTTCTAATATTTCCATAAAAACACATCTTTCAAAAGACGCGTATCCAGAAAAGACCATGGGCTTACGACTGTGTTGAATGGACTTGAATTTCCTATTCTTCCTATTCCTATTCTCATTCAGTCTTCTCTCTCCGATGTCCTTCCTTCTTGCCTCCAGTTCTCTCGCTCATCTTTCTCTCTAGCCTTCCTCACTCATCAGTTCCTTTATCACTTTCCCCCAGACTGTCATATCTCTGCATCTCTTCGCAAAATGCTCCAATGTTTCCTCCTCTTCCTTGCACATTCAGCAGAACTTGAAATAATGGACTGAAACTACAAATACTAGCCGATTCAAGAATCCACTATATGGTTAATGCTGAGGTATATACCGGCTTAATACCATCAATAATAAATACCAAACGAAATGTTACGGCAAATAATTGGTACTCCTCCACTGAATTGATGGACGAACTAAAAAAATAAGGATCGACTTATGTGGGAACGTTAAAAAAGAATAAAAGGCAGATTCCTCCACAATTTCTTCCTAACAGAAATGCCAAAGTTAGTTCAAAATTTGGATTCACGTCTGACAAAACAATAGTTTCCCATGTTTCAAAAAAGGGAAAGGCAGTGATTTTAAATCGAGCATGCATCATAATTGTGTAATAGAAGAATCAGCTCAAGCCAGAATAATATTGTACTATAATGGTACAAAAGCTGGGGTAGACGCACTAGATAAAAAATATACCACATATTCCAAGTCGCAGATGGCCCATGGCTCTATTTCATTTGTGGAGTTAATAGCCGTGTTTTATACCAATTTTTGAACGGAGGAAGAGAAATTTCCAGATATATTTTTTTAAAAGAATTGGGACGCGAATTTGTTTTCCAAATATAAAATCTTCAATGCACAATAAGAACGTGCCACGCAAGCTTCGTCAAAATGCAGCAGATAAGTTAGGGATTATATTTGAAGCCGAAACCGTACCTGAAGTACCTTGTAGCAAGTCAAAAAGGCCAAGGTGTCGCATTTGCCCCCAAGGAAAGGACCGTAAAACGAATCATTATTGTAAACTGTGCAAAATACCGATTTGACTAAAATGCAGTGAATTTGTTTTTCCTAATTGTATTTCGGAGAATTAGTTACATAATTTAGTTCTTAATACTTCAATAAATGATAGTTTTGTGAAAATATTTGTTTTATTTAAAAACATATTTCGTTTTTGGAATTAATAACAATTGGGTCCATTGGACCCGATAGTAGTACTTATGAAACAATATTTGGGTAGTAGTACTTACGGGTTAATTCAATATTTAATTAATGATAGCTGCGATATTGTTTTTGCGCCTGGCCAGTCAAGAAACCAGGAACAACCTTGCAAATATATTCGAGATAGTGATTTCCAGGACAAGTTGTTTGAGATACTTTTCGTTATTCTTCTTTCCTCCTTGTCTACATTTCGGTAGTTTGTTCTCTTTTATTAGAACTGAAATATTATTTATTAAATTTTCATTCGAGTTTGAATTTGTAAACAATATTTCAGATGCGATGAATACAACTAACATATACAACAGGTACTCTATTTCCGGTTGACAATTCGAATTTATTAAAAGTTTTACACTAGCGGAACAGAGAGACAGAGAGACAAAGAGAGAGAGATGTACGTTTTTGATATTAATTTAATTAAATGTTTTGCATTTTCGAGCTATCTGATCTGTGAACAAAACTCGCTTCCAGATCGTGTTTGTCCTGTCTTAATTAGATTCCTGTGAATGTCTCTGACATTATGTTGCACAACTTACAAGGAAAATAGTGTTTTCACACACATTTCCCTTATGAAAAAATTAAATAATTCACGATAGAGATGGACTGGATTCAACTGGTTGGAGAAAGCATGGTTTTCTTTTTTCTTGCATCCAATTCAAGTTAGCCAACATCCAGGGGGATAATAATAACACAAAAAGAAGAAGAAGAAGAGGAAGATGAAGAAGGGAAGACATTTTCAGTCTTATTATTAAGAGGTTATATTATACAGCATTATTTGGCATTATTTTTGTAAACAAAAAACTACTGGCAACACAGCAAATTTCTTCATATTTTTTCAATTTCAAAAACATATTTCTCACTATTAACAATCTGCTATTTGATTTATAATTATTTCACTACTATAAATAATTTATTCCTTCTTGATACCTTAAAATCAAGACGTATAACAGCACTCAGAGTCTCAGCTGTTAAAAAAAAAAATATTATTATTTATAATTTTTAATTTCAAAAAAAGACATATTATACCTTAGCCTTAAATACAAAAAATCCATAACATTAGCCATAATTTAGCCATGAATTAAAAAAATAATGAATTTTTTCAAAAACACAAAAACTGTCATATTTTTCATAAACATAATCTGATCAAAAATTTCTCTCGTACGTTTCCGGCTCAGATCAATATTTTCCAAACAACGAAATCTGATTAATGAACATTGTTTAGAATTTTTTCATATACTTAATTTAACCCAGCGTTTACCTTGGGGCGCCGCGAAGACCCAGGACCTTTTTTTTGCTCTTCACTTGAATTTGGGAAGTGAGAAAGTGAGGACCTTTTTTTTTTGCTCTTCCTTCACTTGAATTTGGAAGATGAGGACCTTTTTTTTGCTCTCCACTTGAATTTGGGAGGTGAGGACCGTTTTTTTTTTGCTCTTCATTTGCTTTTAGGGAAGTCAATTTTATCAATTTACTTCATTTGCCAAGGACGCCGAAAACATTGCTACGGCTCCGATTGAATGTATTGACTTGGGGCGCTGCGGAAAAAATTTAATACATTAAGGGCGCCCGGAACCGAAAAGGTTTGGGAACTACTGACTTAACCCTTTGCGTTAAATGGTGCGGGACAATAATTATTTGGAAAAAGTCATCTTAAAATAAAAAGATTCTAAAAAACTACTTTCCTTTCTTCAATTTAAATTCTATATTTTTTGAAAAACAAATCTGATCAAAAATTTCTGTTAAACTATATCGGTTTGTATTAATGTTCATTCTTGATATTTTTTTAAATATTTTTAGATCAATGGGAGGATAGGGCAGGGGACAAAAGTTTGTGACATATTTTCCGCGAAAATCTCAACAAAACAAATTTCAAAAATGTAAATTTGCTTCTTTATCCATGCATTAAGGGATTTAATTGCATATCCAAAGCAAAATTAAAAAAAAAAAATCATTAATTACATATTTGTATATATTTATCTCCTGATGTGTTTTTTGAACTCTTTTGTTTATCAAAGAGTTGTACATGCATGCAAAATTTCAACTTTCTATGTTCAGCCGTTTGGCTACAATTTCTACCGTACAGACAAATAGCCAAACAGACAGACAGACAGATAGACAGATGGACGAACAGACAGACAGGCAATCAGACAGACAGACAGACACGTGAGTGACGTTATAAGAGTTTTTTGGTGGTCATACCTACAAAACCCAAAAATGATACTTTGACGAAGTCCACACGAGAAATTACCAATAAACTATAATTAAGAAATATGCATTTCATAGAATGGTCAACTTTAACAATTTCTATTAGATACGGAAACCATCTGCTGCTACAATCAAAAGTGTATCTTTTTAACTTATCTTTAGATCTTTTGTCTTTTTAGTCTTAATGGTTCTTAACCTTTTCGAAGTCATGGAACATATTTGATTATAAAATATTTTTATGCGGAAGACCAAAATCAATAACATGTATGTACCCAAGGTGATTAAGTCGTAATTTCGTGGAACGCTTATAACACGTTTATGAAACACTAGTGTTCCGCGGAACAGGGATTAAAAACCACTGTTCTAGTCAATAATCTCCCTCCCAAATCTTCACCATTCAATCCTTTTTCATCTTCTTCACATGTTGTTTGCACAGAAACATGGTTGTATGTTATCAATTAATTTTCATATTGCATCTATTAGATGCACAGTATGCATGTTCTCAGATTATATTTTCCTGCCCCAGTTGTGACCACATCCTGCTACATCGGTTTTCCCGAATATGCACGAGAAGTTCATTTTCGCGAACTAAATCCAGACAACTTTACTCATATCATGTGCAAATACTGGAACAATTTAACCTGCCTTAATTAATCTGATATTTGACTCATTTTGAGGGCATTTTCCTAAATGAGAAACACAAGATGAACTATTACTTGCATATGGTTCTATAAATATTTTCTGTCATAAGTTCTGGTTCGATAACCCCTGGATCTTAATTTGTTAAGGGTTCTTTCTCACAATATTTATTTTATTTTACATAGATAGATTACACTAGTCAACAAATTTAAACATTTTTTTTGCTGACTTAGATCTGATACTTGTTTTTAACTAATTTTGGGGTGCTGATTTCAAAAATGTTAACAGTTTCTGGCTATCACGTCAAATTTTTGTTCTATCGTATTTTTTCACCTTTTCACGTTCTGATATACGTCTACTTTAATTTCAACTTCGTTCTTGTTGTCCAATATATTTCGTAGGAACGCCTTACATGCAGGTACTTGTTATAGACCTTTTTACAACGGCGGGGGTTGCAAGGTCAAGCGTAAGGTACTTAGTATGACCGCTGCATCCATTAAATGTTTCATTAAATTTTTTCTTGGGAATAAAAAAGTCGAAAACTATGTGGAGGTCGTTGAAAATTTGATTGAAAATTATCATCATCTGGGGTGCAACATGAGCGTGAAACTTCATTTTTTAAACAGTCATCTTGACAAATTTCCAGTCAATCTTGGAGATGTTAGTGATGAACAGGGTGAACGTTTCCATCAGGATTTAAAAGAGATGGAGAGACGTTATCAAGGCAGGTGGGATACTCACATGATGGCTGACTACTGTTGGAGTATTAAAAGAGACTTATCGGGAATGGTGCACTCCAGAAGATCTTACAAATGACCATTTAATCCTTAAATTATTTTGTATTTTTATTTTAACACTCCAATGCATTAAAATGTAATTAAAACTGTTCTCATTTTCTTTCATTCACTATAAATAAAATTTTAAGAATATTTTCTAATTATTTAGTCCTTACTGTTCGCCAAATTTGTACCAATTACAGTATCGACGTCTAAAATTAAACGAGAGAAGCATAATTTAAACTGATTGCACCCGCTGTTAATACATACTTTGTAACATGACTCAATCATTTAAATCAGTATTTTTGATTTCAAAGAGACGCCGGGGGTTGATGGGTGTGGTGGGTGTCTTGGGTGGTGGCAGGGTAGAGTTATTTGACTGTATATCTCTAAACGAGTGTATTAAGGTCTCGGTTGTACTGTCTCGCAGCGGAATACTTGAAGGAGAGCAAAGCCGAACGGCGCTAAGCGGATTACCCGACGATTACAACTGCCAAAGAGTCTAACAATAGCGTATAAGATCAAGAAGAGAATAAGAACAGATACAATACGAGAAAAAGACGCAAAAATCAGGATTTTTTAAAAGAACACAACTAAATTTTTAACAGAAAATATTTAGATGTACAAGAGTCTTTTTAAATGTTAAAGACTCCCAATCTAATTATAAAACATTTAATTTTCTTTTACGAGGGCTACCTTTTAAGTTTTTTCACAAACTAAGAAAGAATGTTTTTTTTTTTTTGAACAAACTTTTATTTCTTTTCAAAATATTCGTCTTTAAGATTGATACACTTTTGCATGCGTTCAAACCAATTCTCGAAACATTTTTTCCACTCTGAAGTTGATATCTCAAAAACATGGTTTTCGAAGGCTTCAACCACTTCTTGATGTGATGAAAATCGCTGTCCACGCATTTTTTTGACATTGAGGAACAAAAAAAAGTCGTTAGGGGATAAATATGGTGAAAACGGGCAATGAGACATTAATTCGATGTTTTTTTCCTCAATTGTTGGACGTGCTGTGTAGGAGCTTGCATTGTCATGGTGAAGAATGATGCGATTTGGTTGTTTTTCCTGATTTGTCGATGACGTCTGGCACACAAATTGTTGTATACCATTCAGCATTAACTGTTCTCCGATCCTCTAAAGGAATGGTTGCGACATGTCCAGTACAACCGAAGAAATAATCATTTTCTTGGAAGTGCTTTGTGAACGAACAACTTTTGTGGGTTTCGGTTCATCGTGGAAGACCCAAACAGTGGATTTTTGCTTAGTTTCCGGTTCATATGTATAAATCCAAGTTTCACCTGTAACGATGTTGTATACGGATTTTGCAGTTCCTAGGTTGAATTTTTTTAGCATTCCCTTACACTAATCAACACGAGCCTTTTTTTGAGTTTCGGTAAAATTAAGCGAAATCTATCGGGAACAGATTTTTTCACAGCTAAATGTTCATGCAAAATCGAATGTATTGCAGTCTGCGATATGCCAAAGGATGCCTATATCTCACGGTAAGTCACATGCCCATCTTCTTCAATCATTTTGCGCACAGCATCTATGTTTTTTTGAATCACAACTGATTTTGGTCGACCTTCACGAGATTCATCACTGACGGACGCACGACCATGACGAAATTCTGCAAACCAATTGTAAATAGTCTTTTCTGATGGTGCTCCATTACCAAAAGTTGAACGAAGCGAACCTATGCATTGTTGTTGAGTTAGGCCTTTATTAAAATCGTAAAATATCAACCAACGAAAACCTTCACGAGTAATATCCATTTTTAACAAACTTGTTTATTTAACGCTCGTTTTCAACAAAATACTCGGTCAATTTATAAGCTGCCACTGATTTCACAATAACAAATGTTAAATTTTACTCACATAGTAATGACCATTTCAATATTGCCATCTAGTGATCGTTTGTAAAAACATAAAAGGTAACCCTTGTATCAAGTCATGAACAATTCAAATGGCTCTAGTAATATGTTATGAAACATAATTTTTAGATTAACTTTTTACATAAATTAACACTTTATTTTTCAAACATTAGTTAAATTGTACTTTTCCTTTACGACAATAGGATTTCTCTCATTTCCAGGGAAAATAATCTTTTATTGTTTAAATGCTTAAATATCTTTTATTCTAGAATTGACCTACTTATGCTTTTTTGTAGAGCAAATTTGTGGTGAACTTCTCACAAATAAAAACATTAAATCTTCTTAATTGGAAGTATGAATCTCGGAGATATTTAGTTTGTTTGCATCAGTTCAAAGTTAGTAGAGAAAATATAAGGATTGTTTGGAAAAAGTAAAAAGAAGAATATTATAAATGGAAAAATTGAAAATATTAACCTGTCTGTCTACGTCAGCGGTAACCAAAGTGGTGCTACTTTGTTGTCCCATGGCCCACCAGATTTTCTTACAATCAATAATTTTAGCTTGACATTCGTATAGAAAGTTTCTTTTAAAAATTCTTTAAATATTCCACGTTTCAAATTTTATTATATTCCACATAGTTTTATTGTGATATTTGCGGCGTCGCGACTCTCACAGACGCCTTAATCTGTCAATTCACCTGACACCGATGATGGATCGAAAATTCATAGCTAAACTTTGCATACACCTTTTGTAATACGTGATCAGAAATTCAATACTGATTTTAAACAAAGAAAATTTGTGATAGAACTAAGATGGAATTTTGATTTTAGAATCATTTGAATTAATACAATAAATTATTAATTTCAATATTGAAATTGATGTGAAGAGAATTTTCACATATTTCAGGCTTTTGTAGGTATTTAATAAGATTTCTCTTATTTCTTTTCTTTTTCTCATCATGATTTTGATTTCTTTTAATAAATAAAACCAATCTTCTAATAACGAATTATGTCTTAAAATTCTTGTAGCGATATAAAAATAATAAGTTTGTAATGAAATGAATCCCTGTGCAATTCTTAAATGTAGTGATTTCTTTCTAAGTTAGCGTGTAATCGATATTCCGGGGAGACGTCCACCGGACTACACGGTGGCGAGACACTAGTTGCCCGGAGTTGTCCGGAGTCCGGAGTACCGTATGTTCGACCACACTGTTAAAGGATGATAAAGCCGACCCTCAGGTAACATTAGTGGACACTTTATCGATGGAAGTTGATAGCGTCTGGCAAAGAGGGTTAACACAACTTTTTATAGACAAGATAAATTGATTTTTTAAAATGTAAGATTGATAAGACGATGAACTGACAACCAAAACATTTTACAGGAGAATACTTCAGAGGAATTTTCATGAAAATATAATCTACAAGTTCATCTTTTAATTTTGTGTGACTACAAAATTGTTTCTAGAAGTGAATGTTGCTGTTAGCGGTGTAATTTGCTATAGGGCAGCGTTTCTCAACCGGGGGGCCGCGAAGTCATATAAGATCGAAGCATGAAATTATAATAGGAAAATTGATGTGAAGTGTGAATTTTCACCCATTTCTGGGTTTTGCAGGTATTTAGTAACTGAATGATGATTATTTGGGATACCAAAACAAATTTTATGTCAAAATATTTTTTTATAAATTTTAATTCGAATGTCTAATACCATTATTTAAGTTTCTAAATATGTGCAGTATTTTTTTTATATAGCAAGGTTCATTAAGATTTTGAAAATTGCGCCTATGGCTTCCATTGGTTGCTTAAATCATAAGCCCCGCCCTCTGATTTCGTCAAACAAAGAATTAAATTATAATTACAACACTTCCCACTGGTTATTAAATTTACGCTTTTGAAAATTAAATGCAACATTTACCAAAATATAACTAGAATTTTAACAAAATAATTTAAACAAAATAAAAATGCAAAAAAAAACAGAAAAATAAAATTAACAGGATTCGAACCCTAGTTTGCAAATTAAGTAACATTATTAAGCGCACGACAAAACCAACTACGCCACTAGAGCTACTGACCTGGTTTGTTACATAGCGAATTAAATAGTTAACATATTTTAGTTAAAAACACAAAAAATGCGTTATTTTCCGAAAACCTAATCTGATCAATAATTCCTGTTGTACTATTCTGGTTCACACCAATGTACATTACTTAGATTTTTTTCAGATTTTTAGTGTAAACCATCTGGCCTACCGGGTGTGGATCAAATTTTTTTTTGCACAATTTTGGCAAATATCGCATCAAAATAATTTATTTTGCAAAAATAAAATTTTGATCGTTAATCCACGTACTAAGGGCTTTCATTTGATACCCTACTCAGAATTTAAAAAAAAATATTTTTTTTTTAGGGATGCGAAAGTGTTCAAAATGGAAAGCAACTTTGAACACTTGTAAATAAAAATACTTGCAAGCCATTATAGGTAACCGTAACAGATATTAAAAACATGTTTATGTAAAAGATGTTTCTTTTCAAAAGCTTTATCCAAATATACCCAACACGCTCCTATATAAAAAATCGAAGTTGTCCTTGATATCCCGTACGTCCAGTTTATTCCGGAAAATTTAAATACTACCATCCAATTATTTGGGTAAACTGGTCACCAAATTTTTATTCCAACTTGCTCACACATCGTCTTTTCGAGAAAAATCGTGTTTCCTCTATGTTGATACACTTTGTGATCCCTCCCTCCCTCTCTCTCTCTCTCTCTCTCTCTCTCTCTCTCTCTCTCTATATATATATATATATATATATATATCAAATATTTGCAAAAATTTATTAGTAAATACTTCAAATATTTCCTAACATTTCAAGTATTTGCCTAGTTTATAAAATATTTTACTATTATTTCAAAGATTTCTCTAGTGCTTATTTCAAATATTTCTTAGTAATATCACTTATCATTTAAGTTACAGCAAACGTGTACAGTACAAAAACCGTATGAATAACGGGTACTCCAGCTAGTATGATTTAAATATCATTATAACATATTTAAAAAAAAAACGTTTAATTTTTGAATAAATCTACAATTTTTCTTTTGAATTGTTAATTAAAAACATCTTTTTAATTTGAAAATGCGACCCTTATTGTCTAGTACAAGCTTTGCCTTTTAGAGCCTGGTGTAATCCATCAAGCCAACCTGGGGCTCCCTAGGTAATTCGTTGAGGATCAATCACCTCACCCTCACCCTCGACCTCAACACACTCCTTGAATATATTAACTGAGAAAATGATAAGAATGTTTACTCAAAATACTCATTTATCAATGATAGCAAAAAGATAATTAACCAAACAGTTAAACTGGTCAACAATTGAAATTATCACCTATAAATAGGGTTACCATACGTCCCGGTCTGACCGGGACAGTCCCGGTTTTTTAGTATTAGTCTTTTGTTTTTTTTTTTTTTGCTCATCACTTCTGTTTTGGGAGTGAGGACCATTTTTTTGCTCATCACTTCCATTTTGGGAGAGAAGACCTTTTTTTTTGCTCGTCACTAGTATTTTTACTAGTGCTATACTACTTCTATAAACAAAGAATGGTGTCTGATGCCTAATTTTAATAGGAAATGTTCACACTTCAAAATGATATTAAGTTCATCTATCAATGCCTTGTAGACCAGATCTTGGAACTGTGGTAAATATTTTGAATCAAATTTTTTAGTTAAAAATATTGTTAAAATTTTGAAATTATGTCGTCAGTTATTAAATTCACAAAGGACGTTGTTTATTACAAAATATTTTGATTAAATTTTCAAAGTATAAACAGAAACTAATCAGAAGTTTTAAAAATGAATATTAAATGTAATATGTGAAAATTTATTCATAAATTCATGATTCAATTGTTTTTAATTTTTGCATTGAATTGTTTTGACAATAGGAATAGAGCGTCTGGAGTGTGAATTTAGCAAGAACTGTCAACAAACTTAAATCTGTTTCAATGTTTCACTGTCATTCTATAGAAGAACATCGATTGTTTCGGGTTATTCTCTAACGAAACAAAGGAGAAACTCTTCCAAACATATTTTAAAATGAATTGCATTCAGAACTTTTGACAAAACTTTACCATTTAAATCATTTCAAAAAGGATTTATTACAGAAGTTATTTTTGGAATTTGTAGTTATAATAAAAAATGATGTGAAGTGTGAATTTTCGCACATTTCAGGGTTTAGCAGGTATTTAGTAACTGAATGAAGATTATTTGGGATGCCAAAACAAATTTTATGTTAAAATATTTTTTTATGAATTTTAATTCGAATGCCTAATACCATTATTTAAGTTTCTAAATATGTGCAGTATTTTTTTTATAATGCAAGGTTCATTAAGATTTTGAAAATTGCGCCTATGGCTTCTATTGGTTGCTTAAATCATAAGCCCCGCCCTCTGATTTCGTATACATTCAAACATAGAATTAAATTATAATTTCAACACTTGTTATTAAATTTACGCTTTTAAAAATTAAATGCAACATTTACCAAAATATGTTCTCTCTATAAATGCACAAGACCATTTATTAAAATAACCAGCGATACATTTTTACCATTATTTATTACAACGTAGTGCCTATGAGATTATTGAGCCAGAAATTAAGTCTCAAGAGCGACGTAAAATGCCTAGGGTTGGGATGGGGTCCGCAAAAAAAATGTTGTTCAAGAGGGGGTCCTCATACTACATAAGTTTAAGAACCCCCGATATAGAGAGTTCAAAAAATACACCGCGGGATAAATATAAACAAATATGTATTTAATGAAAAATATATATTTTTTTTTATATTAAGTAGGGTATCAAATGAAACCTCATAATGCGTGGAAGCACAAACAAATTTTTATTTTTGAAAACTCATTTTTTATGGGGTTTTTATCAATAAAATGGCAAAAAAATGTTGTCCCCCACCCTATCTCGTAGAGGGGTTGAACTAAAAATCTGAAAAAAATCTCAATAATGTACATTGATGGGAACCTATTCCGGTTCCCATGGAATCATGGTTCAACAGGAAATTTTGATTGTTTTTCGCAAAAAATAGTTTTTTTTTGTGCGGTCGAAAAAAAAAAGATTTTAAAATTTATTGTGTGATATCAAAAGAAAGTTCTTAAGACTTTGGGAACGGAAAGTAGTTTTTTTTACAATTTTTTCCAATAAGTACTATTAAATCAGTGTCCCGTACCCTTTAACCCTAAGGGGTTAAATTAAAAATCTGAAAAAATTCTAAACAATGTATTGCTATGAACCGGAAACGTACGAGAGGAATTTTTTATCCGATTTCATTTTTGGAAAATATTACAGTTCTAGTGTAATTAATACACGGTAGAAAAAATCTAACTGCAACCTTCTTGTCGTGCCTATTGATTTAAAGGATTTAAAACCAACACTTGTAATTGTATTATGTATTGACAGGCATTCATCGTTTGGCCTAATAATCGTCATTCACTGACTAAATACCTACATAACCCTGAAATGTGTGAAAAATCACATTTCACATCAATTTTTCTTTAATAAACATTGCTAGATTTATGTTTATAGGCCTAGTAGGCCTGAGCTTAGAGCCTGGCGATTTTGAAGCCTCGAAAGAGTCTTTGTTTTTGCTTTTGTCTTGTGCATCATTTCGATTCTATAGCCTGATTTATTGGTTTAAACGGAACTAGATTATCAATTCTAGGAACTTTTACCGATTAAGTGAGGCTTTTGTTCATTGTTTTAGCAAAAGCTCTCTTCAATTCTTAGAAAGAGGATTCAAACGTTTGGACTAGCCAATACTTACATTTTATTTTTGCTTATCACTTCGATTTGAAATCCTTTAGCAGTCCATTCTGTCCACTTAGTCTATGACCCACAAAAATCTTTATCTGACACTGAATTTGAAATCTGCTCCAGTTTTTACTGAAAGTGAAACTTTAAACAAATCAAATCTTAAATAACTTTTATTACGTATCACTTATTAATCTAATAACATTTTAACCTTCGATGACATAGCACATTATTAAAGATATGTTGACACCTGCTGCCCCCAGTTAATATATTGAAAACTAATGAACTTGCACTTCTGACCTTCGTATACATAAAAATAATTCCTAAATTTCTTTGACTCCTGCTGCCTCCAATTTTAAATTTTGGAATTAATGCAATTACCGGATACACACGAATATTGACGATCAAAAATTCGCTTTTAATACCAATTAACAGGATTAAATGACGTGAACTCATTAATTAAGTCGGTGAACTAATTCCCAAATCTTAATCTAAGAACTAGACCGCGGATTAAGTGAAAACTAGTTCAAATGGCTATAACTTCCTTATTTATGAACCATTTTTCAAAAACATCATACTTCTGGATTCAGGACATCAATATGCTTCTGTTTGTACCTTCAAAAGTACCAAATTCGAACTTTGATAAAAAATTCTGCTCCAGTTTCGGCCGAAAGTGGAGCACGGCTATATCTCGCTTATTTATGAACCGATATCGCTGAGATTTTGCACCAGGGTGTGAAATTAGTAAATCTTTAAACGTAGGAGCACGTAAATTGAATATGTGAGGCACAGGGGCCTCAGGAGGCCCCCAAAGTTGAAAAATGTTCATTACTCGCTCATTTAACGAGCAGATCTTATTCAAATTTGTTGTGAAGTCACAAAATTACATCTGTGATGTATAGAGATGTTAAAAATGTAAAATCGATGTGAAAAACGACGAAAACTGGACAGTTTTTTGAAAATTTTCAACATCTCTACATCACATAACTAATTTTGAATCATCATAATTAATTCCAATAAAATTTGCTCAAAAATATAGAAGTTATGGATATTTTAAAATTTTGCGGGCCTCCGGAGGCTCCTGTGCTTCATGTAACTCATTTTCGTGCACCTTAATTTAAAGATTACCTAGTTCTATACACCTGTGCTAAATCTCAGCGATATCGGCCCATAAATAAGCGAGATATAGCCGTGCTCCACTTTCGGCCGAAACTGGAGCAGAATTTTTTTTCAAAGTCCGAATTTGGCACTTTTAAGAGTATAGACAGAAGCATCTTGATGTCCTGCTTCCAGAAGTGTGATGTTTTTTAAAATCGGTTCATAAATAAGGAAATTATAGCTATTTGAACTAGTTTTAACTTAATCCGCGGTCTAGGTCGCGGATTAAGACCAGATTAAGGGAAAACTAGTTCAAATGGCTATAACTTCCCTATTTATGAACCGATTTTCAAAAACATGACAATTCTTGAATTAGGACAACAAGATGCTTCTGCTTGTATCTTCAAAAGTACCAAATTCGGACTTTGACAAAAAATTCTGCTCCAGTTTCGGCCGAAAGTGGAACACGGCTATATCTCGCTTATTTGTGGACCGATATCGTTGAGATTTTGTACCGGAGTGTGAAATTAGTAAATCTTTAAACATAGGTGCACGTAAATTGGATATGTGAGACACAGGGGCCACCGGAGGCCCGCAAAATTTTAAAATATCCATAACTTCCATATTTTTGAGCAAATATTATTGGGATATGTAATGAGGATTCAAAATTAGTTTTGTGATGTAGAGATGTATCAAAATTGCTCTAGTTTCCGCCGGAAGTGGATCAAGACCATAACTCGCGTATATATGGGACGATATCGTTGGGATTTGGCATAGGATTGTAGAATTTGGTAATTTTAAAACATAGGTGCACAAAAGTAGGATATATGTACAACAGGGGCACATGAGTTCCTAATGTTGAAAAATTCGTAACTTGCTTATTTATGAACAGATTTTGTTCAAATTTGGCATAAAGGCTCCAAATTCTAAAAAACAACAATATATAACGAGTTTTGTACGAAGGTGGATCAGATCCATAACTCAAATTGTCATAAATCGCTTATTAGGTGCCGATTTTGTTAAATTTGGTATAAGTCCTCAAAATTAGTCAAATTCCAGCGATAGCGGTCCACAAATAAGTAGATTATAGTCCTGATCTACTGTTGGCAAAAACTGGAGCACATTTATTTAATTTTCAACATCTTTCTGTACCACAGAATTAATTTTGAGCCTTCATACCAAATTTAATACATCATATATTTTTTAAATAAAATACTATTTCTCATATCTTAAAAAACATCCTGACATTTTCAAGGATTTATCAAGTGCTGAATATGCTGGTAGAAATCCTGATAAAAGGATTTAAACAGAATACACGCAGATACCTTGTAAAGGACATCCTTTGTACAAAGCAACAATGATACTAGATAAAAAAAAATATATGAAAAGGCAGTCAAATTTCATTTATAAAAAACTGAATAGAACATTTGGACTACGTTTTCTTTTCAATAAAAATAAAATTTTATTGATTTTGAGTGCACTGAAAAAAAAAAAAGAAAAACAAGGTATAGATGTGTTTAAAGACCTATTCCGTACAAGCTCGGGTTCAGGATTTACATATATTTATTCTTTATATTTAACGGAGTCGATACACGAAATCACGCGAAGTTGTTTTAAATTTGTTTTCAATTTGAGTATTTTTAAAACATCAAAGATACTTATCAGATAATTTTATTAGGGTGTTACTTGTTAAAAGTTTCTCAATTTGTTGAAAATGAGTGTCAGAGAGTGTTGAGTCAGAGGCGTGAACCCTGGATTGTTTCTCAAGGGGGTCTCAGAAGCCAAATTTGTTTATTAGGGTTCTCAAAAGACAAGGAGATGCAAAGAAAATTCCTGTCTTCTCGCTGTATTTTTCAGAACTATTTAGACGCGCCAATATAATTAAAAATCATATATCCAATATCATCATCAAAAAAATAACATTTTTTTTATGATATTACTTCCGTAATGTTCTAATGAGTAACTGTGCAAAATTTGATCTAGATTGGTGAAAGGGCATAGGAGCGTTTAGAGTTTCTTGGTTATACCTACGAAATCCTAGACATTTCTATGCGCCTTTAAGTCTGCAAGGTCCTAAAGAGTAACTGTGTAGAATTTGGTAGTTTCTGGCAAGAGCGTATCTAGGATTTTTTATTAGGGAGCTCAGAAACCATTTTTATTTATTAGGAATTTTAGAAACCATGGAGGTCAATGTATTCTCGTTGTATATTTCAGAACTATTTAGACGGTCCAATATAATAAGAAACAATTTTTATTTTTTTTTATATATTTTTTTCCGAAATTATTTCCGCAGGGTTCTAAAGAGTAACTGTGCTATATATGGTACAAATCGGTTAAAGGGCTTAGGAGTGTCTAGAGTTTCTCGGTTATACTTTCGAAACCCTATACACTTCTATGCGCTCTCTTCCGCAGGAGCCAATTTTTTTATTTTCCGCAGGAGTAATTTCAGAATCCATGGAAGTTAATGTTTTCTCGTTGTATTTTTCAGAATTATTTAGACGTTCCATGAAACAAATTATTCAAATAATCAACAAATATATATATACATATTTTAGATTTTTTACGAAATTATTTCCGCAGGGACTTAAAGAGTAACTGTGTATAATTTGGTCCATACAGGTCAAAGGGTATAGGAGAGTCTATGGTTTCTTGTTTATACCTACGAAACCTTAGACATTACTATTGACCATTATTTACACAGGGACCTCAAGAACAATTTTGCAAAAAAATTTATTAGGGGTCTCTGAAACCAAGATTTTTTCTTGGGGGGGGGGATCACTTTAAATTACAAGACAAATGTGTCCCATATAAACGGCTTTTTTGAGTGTTGGGGAGGGGGGACGAATGCCTCATTTCTTGTACATTTTTGATGTAAATAATGTGATATTTTAAGATTTTACTTTTCATCCAATTTCATCAAATATTCATCCAATTGAAAAAATGCGTACAACAAAAAGATTTGATTTCTTATTATATACAATTTTTGTCATGATTTTGTTGTTGTGAGTAAGAGTGATATATCAAGATTTTAGTTTTAGGGTTCCTCCCCCCCCCCGTAACTCCCCAAATATTCATCCAATTTTAAAAATTAGAAAAAAAAATATGATTTTTAATTATAAATTATTTTTTTCATATATGATTTTGCTGTTGTCAGTAGTTCGGGAGGTAAATATTATATCTATATTTTTAGTTTTATGGTGTCCTCTCGTAACTCTCCAAATATTCAACGAACTAAAAAAAATAAAAATAAAATATTTGTTTTCTTATTATAAACTATTTTTATCATTAATGGTTTTGTTTTTAAGTCAGTAATACAGGATCTATATCTAGATTTTAATTTTAGGGTGCCCTCCCGTAACTCATTCCAAATATTCATCCAATTGAAAAAATATATACAAAAACGATTTGTTTTCTTAATATAAATAATTTTTGTTACATAAAATTTTCTGTCAAGTCAATAAAAAGAAATATTTTAAGTATATTAGTAAACAGTTTTAACCCGAAACACTCTTTTATAATGAAAATTTTGAGATGCCATATAGCCTATGTTCGAATCTTGGTTTTCCTCTATTATCTTACCAAATTACGTGAAAATATGTCCAGTCGTTTTTTCGTGAATCTCGGAGAAAGACAAAATTGTTTTTTTTTGCGAATATCGTGCTGAAACGTGTATAAACCAAATATGTGACCAAAAATATAAAAGAACAGATGTAGCCTTCAATTTTATTAATATAGATAATAGGCTTAGACTGATAACGCCTTAAATAGTGCTTAAAAAGAGAAAAGAAAATAACTGAATCCTTTTCTTCCGTTTATTATTTGATTTATATGTTCTTGATATATTGTCAAACTGTTTATTGTAACTGAATCAGTGTTGCCAACTGTAGATTTAATAAAAAATTTCGTCATATCTCAGGAGTTGTAGAAGTGTCCAAGACATTTGCAGTGACTGTCAAGAAAAGCTGAATCTTTTCTTTGCGAAATAAAGAGCTTTTCAATGTCTCAGGATCATTTTCTTTCTCCTGGCTTTGATAAAAAATTCTGTGTGAATATATTAAATTTTTATAAAAAAAAAGAAATCCTTTTCTTTGTACCAATGTTTGCAGGAAGAAAGGATTATATAATTTAAAATAAGGCAATAAGATGAAATTGATAATATTGACTGTCTGTTAAAGACGATATCAAAATAAATGCACTTACATCAAGAAATGATGTTAAAAAAATCTAAAAAATGGTAAGAATTAGAGACATGCTGATTGAATTTTTGAACTTTTTTTTATTTCTATCAGGATTAGGGATGAAACGACACTATCGATACCAGAAAAGTATCGATATTTTTTTAATGGTATCGTTTATAACTATTACCGGTAATATTTGCATAGAGTTATGTGAACCAGCAATGCGAGCGGTAAATCAAGGTAATGTATCAGGTCATCCAGGATGAAATTTGTAGTTAATAATATTGCTAACTTTAACAGCTTATTATTTGACATTGGCTTCATATTTTACAGTTCTGTTTTTTGTTGGAAAATTACACATCTCGGCTGTTTAAAGAAATCATTGTATGGTGTAAAAAATATCAAAAACTTTTGTTTTAAATTAATTTTGTTGAAAATGGAACGGTCGGAAATTCGCACTATTATGAAGTATGAGTTTTTACGTGGAACGACAGTATCGCAGACCGCACGAAACATTAATAGTGTATTTGGCTCTAGTGTTACTACGCAGCCGACAATATCAAATTGGTTCGCCAAATTTCGTACAGGTAACATAAAGACCAAAAAAAAAAACTGGCTTTTTTGCTTAAAAATCACGATTTTCTTAAGGGGTACCCCTTACGATTTTCTCGATTTTTGGTCATTTTCAAGGATTTTGAATTACTACTCACACAAAACTTAATAATTGGTATATTAAAGCCTACATTTTTTTTTAGACTAAACAATGTATGAGAATTTTAAAAATTCAAACCGCAGATTTCTATCCCTAGCCATTTTTTAGATAAAATTTACCAACATTTTTTTTTATATACAATTCTGTTGGTAAATGAATAATAAGTGAGTTATTTCAATCTTGTAGGT
This sequence comes from Liopterus haemorrhoidalis, assembly GCA_963971575.1. NCBI lineage: Eukaryota > Metazoa > Arthropoda > Insecta > Coleoptera > Dytiscidae > Liopterus > Liopterus haemorrhoidalis. The sequence goes on from OZ020619.1 coordinate 45,499,767, forward strand.
AGCACTTCCCATAGTCCCCAAGTACTCAACTTATCAATCAAAAGGAAAAAAAAATCTTGAAAGCATCTTTAAAAATTCAAAAATTTCAAAATATTTTTTGGCCCTTCTCCATCTTTGAAAGATAGTGAAAAGAAAACAATTAAACAAAAAAGGGGGGGGCTGAGGCTTAACCTCGTGAACCCTCTCTAGTTGCGCGCTTGTCTTCTTTATTTTAAACACATCAAAATATTTCTTTATACAAGGTGTCTCAAAAGAAATTTTATATTTATTTAGCTTACTGCGTGAACGCAACGAATCCGAGGGGCACGGGGGTTATGTCAATCGGTAGCCTGGCTCTTGGGAATTCAGTCACTATGGAGCGTTTCTCGGGAGCAGACCGCGCGTTATGCGTGCGAGAGTTTTACAAAAACGGTGATTCGGCGACTGTAGCGCGTAGAAAATTCTGCAGTATTCGAGGTTTTCGCCACTTAAATGATGCGCCAAGCATTCCTCTCATTCGACATTGGGTTAAAAAGTTTGAAGAGACTGGTACAACGCTGGATAAATCAAAATCCGGGCGACCTAGATCATCAAGAACGGTAGAAAACGTGGGGAATGTTAAACAGCCTGTTCGTGACGACCCGAACCGTTCAATTCGGAAGCGCGCAAGTGCTTTAAATGTGCATAGATCATCATTACATCGCATTATGCACAAAGACCTAAAGCTGCACCCCTACAAAATTCAATTGGTGCAAGAATTAAAGCCCCAAGATGCCAGTCAGAGTCTTAATTTCGTAAATCAGGTGATTGAGCGATTTTCAACGTTTACCAACATTTTGTTTTCGGATGAAGCTCATTTTCATCTTAATGGCCACGTAAATAAGCAGAACTGCCGCTACTGGAGTGCAACGAATCCGAAACGCAAACATCAGAAACCCCTACATTCGCCTAAAGTGACCGTATGGGCTACGATGTCGGCGCGAGGAATTATCGGCCCTTACTTTTTTGAAGACGAAAGGGGGCGTGCAGTTACAGTGAATTCAGAGCGTTATGTGGAGATGTTAGACAACTTCTTGGTACCTGAACTGCAAAACTTTCCTGGCTATAACCAAAGAACATGGTTCCAACAGGACGGAGCAACTTCACACACGTCCAATATGTCTCTGCCACGTGTTCGTGAAATTTTCTCAGGCAAATTGATCTCCCGGAGAGGTGACATAAATTGGCCTCCACGCAGTCCAGATTTAACTCCTATGGACTTTTTCCTATGGGGTTATCTTAAATCTAAAGTTTACGCCAATAAACCGACTTCACTGGCGCATTTGAAAGAAAATATCCGTCACGAAATAGCAGCCATCCCTGAGTCCACCTGCCGAGACGTCATAAGTAATTTTACTGTTCGATTAAATGAGTGCCGAGAACGCGAGGGTCTACATTTAGACGATATTATTTTTAAGAAATAAATCCCCAAAAAGTGTATTTTAATAATTAATAAACATTTTTTCTATATACGGCTTACTTTTTTTTTAATCGATCCACTAAATATAAAATTTCTTTTGAGACACCTTGTAGTTATGTCGAATTGAATAAGGGTGTGAAATTGTACTACAGAGGGTAGTCCAATTGTAAGCTCATGCTTAAGATTTTTCAGCAAGTCTTTCAATTCAGCCTGTCCGTAACATCTCTTCAGAAGCTATCTTTTCTAAATCATCCTTCTGGTGTTCCGCATGTATGCATTTATATAATTGGCTGCCTTTGCCGTCTCTATAGTAACGTGCCAGACACATCGAGATACCAACATGTTAAATATAGTCTTTAAAAGCGCTCCAGGCCTAATAGCTTTCGTTGAAATAACGCACAAGAATTTATTTTAGATGGTTTATGTTTTAAAAAATTTAAATTTACAGAAATTTTTCCTGACTACTATTCTTTTGTATTCCTGACTATCATATTTTAGAAATTCATGCAATCAGAGCTTTATTCTGTAAATATATGAAAATTAGATCATGTAAATGTGTTGAAATTTTTGAATTTTATTTTCAAACTTGCGTGTTTGCGTGTAAAATGAGAAAATTATCAGCATATGAAACATGCTAGATTTTATGCGAATCTAGACATATGTTCAACATATTATTACATGTTAAATTACTACATAAACTTTAAATATGATTTAAAAAGCAATAATTATGATATAAAGTTTTATGAAAAATAAACGCAATAAAATAAAATTTATGTGAAGTGTGAATTTTCACACATTTCAGGGTTTTGTAGGTAGGGACGTAGCCAGGATTTCAGTTGGGGGGGGGAGCAAAAATAACAAAATATTGGTCGGTACGACCTTAATTACATGGCTTGGGTAGAAAATAACAGCGTTCTAGGTCAGGGGTCGGCAACCTTTCAGTGACAAAGAGCCAAATCTATATTGAAAAAAAAAACACAATAACATGGAAGAGCCGCTAAAAAGTATATGCTATATTTAAGAAAAAAACGTAAAAATTGTTTATTTGTTTTAAAATAATCAAGTATTACAATAAATTAATATTTACTTGTACATTTAGTTTGTGATACCTATTGTAGTTGCCAGTATGTTACAATATAATAATTGTTTTAATGGGACGATTGCTCCTGTATAGTAATAATAAGACTTCAATATTTGGTGAATATTCAGTAATCTTTAACTTAAGGCAGCACTCTAGTTTCAGGTCAATAAGATTACTTCTTAACTGACTCTTTATTAATTTCATATGTGAAAAAATTTGCTTACAGTAATATGTGGATCCGAAAATTGTCACTAGCCCAAAAGTATAATTTATTAAAAGGCTGAACAATCCTGGAAGACGATTCCAAGCTTCGAAAAGAACTTTATCTACATTTTGTAGATTGCGAATTTCGGTCCACTTATGCTGGGAAGATAAAATTCACTTTTTTCTTTCTAAATTTTCCAGTTCAGAATTAAGTTTTAAGAATATGTAATTCCATAAACTTTTGGATTTCAAATCCACTAATTGAAGGTGATAAATGTAATTGCTACATATCTACTTCAATTGGTTTTGTCAAAAAAGCTAGTGTAGCTTTATATTTTCTAAACTCTTTAAATCTATCTCGAAAAGCTTCTTGCATGTTAACAATAGTTTGTGCAAAAAATTGCAGTAATAACATGTTTTTGTAAATTAATAAAATGTATAAATGTTTTTGCACGTAAATCATTCACAAATACACATAACTTTTTTTCGAAACAAATAACTTCTTCTAATAGGGAATATGCAGTAGCTCGGGGAATTACCGGGCGTGAATTGCACCGTAAAACATTCTGAAAAATACAAAACCTGTATATTACAGGCAGAAAGTTGAAAATTAAAAAATAGATTATATTAAAATAAAAACCAACCAATTTTCAAAGAGCCACAAATTTTCTAAAAGAGCCGCAGGTTGCCGACCCCTGTTTTAGGTCTTTTGTAGTATATTAAATAATGAAAGTCCGGTAAATTTATAAATTTTCTTCACCTCCGGTGAAGAAAACTATTAATTAATTAAAATTGCATTATGGACATTATTTTCAAATTTTTAGATTAACCCCTCTGGGAGATAGAACTCTCAGTATTTTTTTTATATGTGGGTCAAAGATTTGTCATAAGCATGCTAAATTTCAACTTTCTATGTTCAGCCGTTTAGCTATAATTTCTAGTGAACCAAATTAAAGAAAACATGAGATTATCTAACATGAATCATTTATTTAATTCAAAAGATGTACTACCAAGTATCATAAAGCAAAAATACACTTATTACCAACCCTAAAAAATAAAATTTACCCCAGAATAAGTACTATAAACAACTTTATTTAATTTATTCTCCAAGTCCGCATTGGATGAAAAATTGTGAGACGTTAAAGAGTAATATTTCGTTGTTTATTTCTACTTTTATATTTCATTCGCGTTTTATTTGAGTGTGCGACGGGGCTGTAAAGTTGTACGCAGTAGGCGTACGTTAATTTTGACCAATGGTCCTTTGAGGGATGAACTGGCCATGACCTAGTTAAGGAATTCAATATAAAGGTCATAAGTGCACAGATGCCTTTGGAGTTTAACTGAATATTGATAACGTCGAAGATGTTTTGGTCTCAGTTGGTGTGATAGTTTATTTTTGAAGTAAATTATTTATTTATTTAAATAATGCAAAAATGTAACATAAAATAAAAATAGATGTCAAAATAATCGAAAAGGTAGGAAAATTCAAATACCTAGGCACAGTTTTCGCGGAATATGGAAAAATGGATGAAGAAATTATGGAAAGAGTAGGCGCAGCAGGAAGAATGTTCAATAGCATCAAAGCATCGTTCTTAACTAAAGAATACCAATTAACATCAAGGTAGAGATCTTCAAGAAAGTGACAGTACTAATTTTGACATACGCCTCAGAATCCTGGACCACTACAGAGACGCACATGTCTAAAATAAGAAGCTCCGAAATGAGATTTTTAAAGAAAATCGAAGGTAAAACAAAATTGGACAGAATAAGAAATGAAGTATTTGGAAAAAAACTAGGCACAAAACCAGTAGAGACTATAATAGAAGAAGGACAGCTAAGATGGCTGGGACATATACACAGAATGAGTGAAGACAAAATAGTAAAAAGAGTTTTTGAAGCAAGAACAGTGAAGAAAGTTAGATCAGGAAGACCGAGAAAAACCTGGCACCAAGAAACAAAAGAAGCTGCAACGAAGAGAGGCGTAAAGTGGGAGGAGATAAGAAAATATACAAAGGACAGAACACGATGGAAAGAAGTATGGAGAAAAACACCAGAAAATAAGTAGCTCGACTATAGCCTTACACCGCAAGGTAGAAAGGCTTCTGGATTAAGTAAGTAAATAATTAAGGCTGAATTTGAGTTAAGGTCACATTAGTTTTTAACTGAACGGCTAACTTGATTTGACCAATTCAAATTTTCAGTGAGTAGTATTCTGAAGTTCATTTTAACAGTGTATATTTTGTCGTGTTTCAAAAATGTATATTGTAACAGTTTAAAGTGTGATTGTCAGAGACAGAGACAGACTTACGATTAGAATGGGGGGGATTAGTGGAATACATGAAAGGGTAATTAGCCCTGGCAGTGGTGAAGCTACCAACAGTACCGCAGGGTGATATTGTATGTGACATACATTGTCAGGGGGTTTCACCACCTAACACCGTCTGTATTACAAATTATATTAATTGTTACTGTATGATTTCACTTAATTATTAAACACCCTGTATATTGCGCTTTAAATATTTAATATAAACACAGGGTGGCCGCATTAATAGACATATTTTCTCTAAAATATTTTGGCTAAAAATGGAATTAAATCATGAACATTTTCGAACGATTATTTTTTACAACTTTCGACGTGAATTAACCCAACAGTTTATCGATGAACTTAATTCCACTTTTGGCGATGAAACCCTCAAGGACTGTTTATTGATGGTTTGCAGACTTCAATCGTGGCCGTAGTTCGCTTAAAGACGAATTTCGTGAAGGTCGTCCAAAATTGTTCCAGAAAACATTGATTCTGTGCGTGAAATGATACTGCAAGATCGTCATGTGACTTATCGTGAGATTGTGGTATCCTTGGACATTAGTGAGACCAGCATACGTTCACTATTTCATGAACATTTGGCCGTCAAAAAGATTTGGATTTGATTTGGTCGGAAACAGCCTGAATCGGAGTGGAAAAAGTGCTTCTAAAATTGGTTCAAACGCCTGCAAAAGAGCATTGATCTTCATGGAGAATATTTTGAAAAACAATAAAGCCACTTTTGTTGATAAATAATTATTTTTGATCTCAAATCCCGAAATATAAAAGGCAATCCTCATAAAAGTTTAGTTTTTAGTGTACCATGAAATTCCTCTAACCATACTTTTTTAGAGTGTGGTAACCTCATGGTACCCCTGGATAATTCTCAAGAAATCAGTTCCAGTTAATAGGGATTTGCAGCTAAGCACCCTACCATCTGGTGAGCGTTTCATGAACTTGTGTACATCAGATAACATTTCGTTTTGTGTATTGGTTTTGTATGAAGTTTGTTTTTAAAGTTTTATTATAATCATTGAAAAATGTATAATACATATTGTTGTGTGCCTATGTGCAATTCATTGAAAAGAAGAAACCCGGAAATATCGTTTCATTTGTTTCCACTAATATCAGACACCGTACGGTTCGAAACAAAATTGGGAAAGCAAGAGGTTAGGAATCGACGCGATGTTTAGATAAACAATTTAAAAATTGGAAAAAAAGTGAGCCCTTATATCAAAGTTTGCTCATTACATTTTAATGATAGTGACTAGAAAAAATATTTTCAATTTTGTATTTATTATCGCATATCTTGAAAATTCCTGTTATTGTGTGTGGGTTTGTAATGCACAAGTTTGTAGGCATAATGCATAAATCTTTATGAACTCTCTGTTTTTTTCAGTGACTCCACACAATATTATATGTCCAGCATTGTAGATTTCTACCCCTTGGTAAACAACACGGGAATTATTATTTCCCCCAATATAGTTAAAATAATCGACAATGGAAAACCGCCATAACTTAAAACCAGATCACAAAATATAGTATTTTAGATGTTTACAAGTAATGTCACTTCACAAAATCAGAAAATCCCAAACAATTATTTATTTTTTGTCGTTTTTTGATACACTTTTCCCTATTATTTACTAGTAAATGTCAAGTGGTATCTGATTTAGAATGGTTTCAAAAAAATCCGCGTGGCGCTACGATCTTAAAATTTTTCCCCTATACAGTTTTAGTTCCACTGTTCTACATCATCATCATGAAGGAATTTGAGAGAGAATTTCATACGTTTTAATGTGTTTAACATTGTAACTAATTATTTGAAAATTACATAAATTTGTAATGATAGGTTTGGTGAAATTTTAGTCACACGTGTGCTGAACTTTATTACTCATCAGTTGGTAGAACTGCTCCAATAAGTCCGCCATATTTGAAAGTGCAACGGTGCATATGTACACAGCTCTCAACACGGCTATTACGTTCGTTCTACGCCTCAACATTCATATTGCGAAAAGTAAAATAGGAAATGAAATTTTAAACTTAAATACTCGATCTAGTCCGCAGAGATATAAAAACATGAGTTTTTAGATGTAAAATTATGAAAGTAAAAACGCAAAGAAGAGTTGAAGCGTTGGAAATTTTTATCAAAATATTTAACAAGTTCTAAATTTATTTCATTTGGCACTAAGCACTGAAACAATAAAACTACTAAAGACACAACTAATAGCACAAGATTAGAAAGCAAACGAAAGTAAAAGATAAGAAAGTGAACCCAATAGAGCTGTAGCCAAGTGATCTAAAACGCTGGTATAGCCAAAATGCTAGACTGGTGTCCCAACAGGACAAAATACGAAGAGGAGGGCCTCTTTGGGCTACCTTTTAAGTTTTTACAAAAACTAAAAATGTTTTTTTTTTTTGTAACAAACTGTTTTATTGCTTTTCAAAATATTCGCTTTTGATATTTATACATTTTTGCATGCGTTCAAACCAATTCTCGAAACATTTTTTCCACTCTGAAGTTAGTATATCAAAAACATGGTTTATCGAAGGCTTCAACAGCTTTTTGAATTGATGAAAAACGCTGCCCACGCATTTTTTGTTTAATATTGGGGAACAAAAAAATTCGTTAAAGGATAAATCAGGTGAATACGGGCAATGAGACTTTAATTCGGTGTTTTTCTTTTTCAAATAATCAATTGTTTGACGTGCTGTATGGGAGCTTAGATTGTCATGAAGAATGATGCGACGTTTCTGGTTGTTTTTCTTGATTTTGTTGATATCTTCTGGCAAACAATTGGTTGTATACCATTCAGCATTAACTGTTCTTCGATCCTCTAAAGGAATGGTTGCGACATGTCCAGTACAACTGAAGAAATAAGCGATCATTTATTGGAAGTGCTTCGTGAACGAACTTTTGTGGGTTTTGGTTCATTTTGGAAGGCCCAATGGACTGTTGCTTCGTTTCCGGTTCATATGAATAAATCCAAGTCTCATCACCTGTAATGATGTATACGGATTTTGCAGTGCCTAGGTTGAATTTTTTTAGCATTCCCTTACACCAATCAACACGAGCCTTTTTTGAGCTTCGGTCAAATTATGTGGAATCCATCGGAAACAGATCTTTTTCACAGCTAAATGTTCATGTAAAATCGAATGTATTGCAGTCTGCGATATGCCAAAGGATGCCGCTATCTCACGGTAAGTCACATGCCGATGTTCTTCAATCATTTTGCGCACAGCATCGATGTTTTTTTGAATCACAACAGATTTTGGTCGATTTTCCCTAGATTCATCACTGACGGACGCACGACCACGATGAAATTCTGCAAACCAATTTTAAACAGTGTTTTACGATGGTGCTTCATTACCAAAAGTTGAACGAAGCAAATCTATGCATTGTTGTTGAGTTAGGCCTTTACTAAAATCGTAAAAAATCATCCAACGAAAACCTTCACGAGTAATATCCATTTTTTCACAAACTTGTTTTTTTTATACGCTCACTGTGAACAAACTAGTTGGTTAATTTATAAGCTGCCACTGATTTCACAATAACAAATGTCAAATATTACGAATACAGTAATGACAAATTTCAATATTGCCATCTAGTGGAAACATAAAAGGTAACCCTTGTAAATCAGCATACTGTAACTTTGATTTATACCGGGTCCGGCAGAGAGGTATGATGTTTTTGAAATGACTCTTACGCGCACTAGGGTGGTCACGCTGTTTTCGGAATGGTTAATATCTACTCGTCAACAGATACCATTTCAGTAACAATGGAGCCTTGAATGGAGCATTCAGGAACATTGTATAGGCATTTTCGCCACCCGTCTACAAGAATGTTTCGACAAAAATGGACGCCACCTAAATGATGTGATTTTTCAAAGTTAATTATTTTTTCGAAAATAAATGTGTATTTTTTGCAAATGGCAATGTACCAGTTAAGTGTAAAAACAATTAATTTTGAAATTGGTTCGAAATTAAATGTGTGAAAGTCTTTTCAAAAACATCATACCTCTCTGTCGGACTCTTTATAAATGATAAGATCTATCAGTATTTATTTATTTATTAAATCTGAAAAGGAAATCCGTCGATTACAGTTCACAAATTCAAAAACCAAACTATGTCGAATATATATTTTTATTAAGTAATGTTCTAATATCTTACTTTTATGAGTTGTAAAATGAACTCAAAGCAAAAATGTAAATGTAGTAAATGGCCTTTTGCCATAAGATAATAATAATCAAAAATACTTCAAAGAATCTCCTCGTAAAAACACTCTCATTTCCTTCTATACATCATATTTTATCAAACTCACTATCTCCCACGTGCTACGGAAGAAGTCTGGTGGCGCCATTAGCGACAAGGACGTGTATTAGAAATAACATGTTTTACAGCACCATAAGGATAAACCTGGCACCTTAATGATATCATATTATCTCACTTTATTGAACTTTTATCTCGGATTTTTTAAAGTGAGAATAAACAGGATTGATAGAAGTGGAGGAATGGCGAATAATGAAACAAGTCATGATCTACAACACCAATTTGTTTATAAAATCTAAAAATATGTTAAAAGAAGGCTGTATTAATAGTTAAGATAAAAGAATGTGGTGGCTACGAGGAAAAACGATTACTTACAGAACAGAGGAACGCGGGTTCAGAAATCAAACTCCATTTTGGAATTTTAACCTTTACATTATACAGAGTGATTACAAAAGATCATCAAACATCATTTTATGAAACTTACTAATGCAAAAATTTACTTTTGTCGTCTGTTGATGAAAAGTTGAACTGCGGAACTTTTGAAAACAATATTTTTTTCATTGAATTGTATATTAGTGTTTTTGTATTGAGCTTGCTTTTATTTATACATTTTTATAAAATTTGTATCACGATTATATTTAATGTAATGGTTTTATTTACTTAACGTTATTGTTACTCATTTATTTTTTGTACGTTGTAGATCAGTGTTTCTCAACAGGTGGTAAGCAGACCATCAGTGGTCCCCAGAAAAATTTTAGTGGTCCGTGAAAGTTTATATAAGTTTTTTGCATCAAAAAAAAAAAAAAAAAATTAAGCACATTTTTTATGCAAATAATTTATATTTTATTTATTTTCTATGATTTTCTCCAAATAAACTAAATGTATTTAGTAGCACATTAAATATATTTGTTTTCTTGCAAAAAATGAACCATTATTATTAGTGGTCCGCGTTAGAAAATTATATATTATACTGGTCTGCGGTGCGTTTTTGGTTGAGAAACACTGTTGTAGATTACTTTTTGAAATATATTCATTTTATAATCATAAATTTTTTATTTCAGATTTTTACTTTTTATGTTACAAAATTAAAAATTTGGCTTCATGAGCAATATTATCTAAATTATATTATTTTTGTACAATCTAACCATAAAATTTGGGTTTTTGACAGTAGAGTAGTTCAATTTTTCGTCAACGGGTGGCTCTACAAGTTTTACATTAGTAAGTTTCAGGGATAAACTCTATTAAATATTGACATCGAAACTTTCTTTCAATATTGTTTTATTACACTAGATATTTTTCTTATCATTTCTCATATTTGTTTTTGACATACGCAATAGAATTGCCGCCTAAACAACAATGAAACAGTTAAAAATAAAAATATTGTTACTGACGAATGAGTGCTTTTTACACGTCACACGTACCAGTTGATGAGAGATCGTACGCAACGTACGTCCATTGCTAAAACCCTACAAAAAACTATTTTTATAAATTAAACGCTCTCAAATTAAATAACAAAACTCCAAGGTAATCGTATGTTGGTATTTAATCCATCATTGAAATTTTTTGATATTTTAGCTATCATTTATTTTTTCAAATTAAAATATTTTTGATAAATTATTATTTTCCTCCCGAGACACGTCGGGTATTTCTGCTAGTAGTAATATAAACGGTCTAAATTTAAATTTAAATTAACTAGCGAACTTTTTGTTACAATGTGTTTATAACTACGAAACCCTGAAAAGCATAAATATTCACATTTAACATAATTTTTTCCATCATCCTCAACACGTATCTTATCTCCTCTAAACGTAATAACATTGAACAGTTTCTTATTTTATTCCTTTATTAATATTTCGTAGAAAATATCTAATTTATCATTTTTTTTTATCAATCCCACCTTTGATGTTATTCAATTTATTTAATGTGGATTCATTTCCGTATATTACAAATGATATCCGTTTAAGATACCCTCCGATGTAATTTGTTTCGGCAATTTCATTCGGCTTTATTCGCATGTTTACGAATAGTGATCGTTCTGGTCATCTTCAAATAATGAAATTAGCAACGCGTTATATTACAATAGAGATATTTGATAAACAAATATTAGGCTTTATTAAATTGTTTACCAAGATATATAGAATTAAGCCAAAGTATACGAAAATACATATGAGGATTTCAAAACATTCAAAACGTGATTGTTCACTCAAAATTCAAAATTGAGATATTGGTATCAGTTTTTCTCTTTGTTATATGCATAAAAAAATTGAAGTGTAGTGTGAATTTTCATACATTTCAGGGTTTTGCAGGTATTTAATAGGTGTAAGAAGCCAACATAATGCTGGATGTCTAGGTATATTTATCACATCAAAATCAACAGTTTTTTTTTTTGATATACTAGCGTCGGCGAATCAACGGAGTTACGTCACACGACTTAACAAAGGACTGTATTGTCTGGAACAATGAAATCGTTTGTTACGTCGTGAGACGTAACTGCGTTGATTCGCCGACGTTAGTATAATCACTTTTATTCGTTATTTGAGAACTAAGAGCTTCCATTTAATTTTTTTGAACAAAATTTAAATAATTTACCAAAATTTCCAGCGTTTTTTTCTGCATTTGCTTCGATTCAAGCCTTCATTAGATTAATAAGAAATATTTTACAGTGTAGAGTGTAGTGTGGTGTGTTATGAGTAACTCAGTTCGCAACTATTAAAAAAATATATTATTTTTTTAAATATTTTTAATTCCAAAAAAATACACGCACTATCTTAGCCAGAGCCGCAGTAAAGAAAACTTGCGCTAGGGGCAGAGCCGTGTTTTGGCGCCCTTGTTAAATAAAAACAAGGTTCTTACCTCTCAAAATTTAAGTGATGAGCAAAAAAAAAAGGTCCTCACCTCTAAAAATTCAAGTGATGAGCAAAAAAAAGGTCCTCATCTTTCTTCGCAATGGCGCCCCTTAGCAAGCCCGTCAGCGCCCTTTACCTTAGTGCGCTAGGGGCCGTTGCCCCCTCCCCCCCCCCCTTACTGCGGCTCTGATCTTAGCTATATATACAAAAAATCCATAACAGTGTTAGCCATAATTTAAACATGAATTAAAAAAATAATTAATGTTTTCAAAAACACAAAAACTGCCATATTTTTCAAAAACACAAACTGATCAAAAATTCCTCTAGTACGTTTCCGGCTCAGATCAATGTACATTACCTATAATTTTTTCAGATTTATAGTTTAACCCTTTTCGGTAAAAGGGTGCGGGACAAGAACTTTTGCACATTGTTGCCTAAATTCGTGTTAAAAGAAACGAATTACAAAAAACTATCTATCGTTCCGTAATCTACGTCTTAAGAGCTTTCTTTTGATATCAAATAATATTTTTTTTTTAAATATTTATTATTTATAGTCACAAAAAAATGGAAATTTTTCTAAAAATTTATCTGATCAAAAATTCCTGTTGAACTATTCCGGTTCCCATCAATGTTCATTACGGAGATTTTTTTCAAAATTTTAGATCAATCCCTTTGGGAGACACGGTGGGGGACAAAAGTTTTTAACACATTTTTGGAAGAAATCCAATAAAAAAAAAGATTTTTTTGTGCATCCACGTATTAAGATAGACCGGGAGCTCATGACAGCTTTTGGTCTCCGATTTCATACAGCATGCCTTTTGGAGGAGAGAATATTTACCCTGTGACAACAAAATAGGGATGGTACTAAACCCCTGCACGCTTTCCGGTCATAGGGAAAATTGCATTTCCACTTAAACACAAAATTTTTGTGCTTTGCTCTGATTTAATATTGCTTGCCCTTTTGTCAAAAGAAAGTTATAACAAATTTAAAGTCTTTTAAATATATGCATGCGATTCGGAGGGTCCCAAAGGGCTCAAACGGTCATGTGATCTTGTAATAAAAAAATATGATTTTCCGCGTTTTCATACAGCATGCCTATAATTAAAAGACTTTAAATTTGTTATAACTTTCTTTTGACAAAAGGGCAAGCAATATTAAATCAGAGAAAAACACAAAAATTTTGTGCAAGTGGAAATGCAATTTTCCCTATGACCGGAAAGCGTGCAGGGGTTTAGTACCATCCCTTTTTTGTTGTCACAGGGTAAATATTCTCTCCTCCAAAAGGCATGCTGTATGAAATCGGAGACCAAAAATGTCAGGAGCTCCCGGTCTAAGAGGTGTCATTTGATACCTCACTCAAAATTTTTAAAAAAATATTTATTTTATACATATCCAATAAATACATATTTGTTTATATTTATCCCGCGCTGTATTTTTTGATCTCTCTATAGTTTTCCTATATGTGGGTCAAAAAGTTGTACAACTATGCCAAATTTCAGCTATTCAGATTCTAAGCTGTTGAAAAAATTTTATTATATTTTTTATTTCAGAAGAAGACACATACAATCTTAGCCATAATACCTTTTTTTAATTTCAGAAACGTGTTCTATTTCCTCTTTGATACAATAAAAACAAAAACCTAAAGTAATTCAAACAATAGGTTGAACCGCGAGGTATAATAGTAGGCGTAGCCTATTGAACACTACACATTACACTCTACACAAATGAATTCAGTTCTCAGCTGTTAATTTTTTTTTATTATATTTTTAATTTCAAAAGTAAACATATACTACCTTAGCTATAAATATAAAAAATCCATAACATCATTAGCCATAATTTAGCCAAAGATTGCAGTTTCCCAGCAATTAGATTCCTCACTACTAATTTCACACCCATTTTTTGACGAGTTTGGACATCCTTGTCAAAGTATATATAAAACCAAATATATACAAATATAAATAGACTGTTTAAATAACAACAAATATAAACTAATTACCTAACTTTTTACCACACTCTGTTTTTAATAAGCTTAAAAACTTAGTTTTAATTAATAAACTTTTGTGACAATTTTTTTAGAAATACTCTTTCGTTGAGCAATAGGTCTCAACTGTAAGTATTTATTCTTTGTAATGCATTAATTTATGCCTCATTACTTCATTCTAAATATCTATACCTCTGTATTTCATAATTAACTTTATTAATTTCTCAATTCAATTGAATAAATTAAGATTCAACCAAGTCCATTCGTATCAGTATCCAGTTGATTTGGTTTAGCGTAAAAGGCAGTTATTGAACTGGAAATTAATAAAGCTTTTTCTGTTTTTAATTAACGTCAATCTACACAAGATGTTACATTTTTAATAAGAGAGATTTTTAAAACTGGTTTTAGATATACCTAGCTTTAATTTATCCATTGGTTTATTTATTGAGGAGTAATCAGGTTAATGCATGTAATTTATAATAAATACTATAAAATTACCAATAAATTAAATATATTATCCTTTGTCCTTAAAAAGGATAAATATTGAAACATATACAATTATTATAAATATACTTAATCGGAAGGATTAAGGGTCCTATACTAATTGCAGGATATTATCCTTTTGTTAATTATGACTTTTGAATGTTTAAAAAATTACGGACAAAGTAATTAAAATAAAAATTGATGTGAAGTGTGAATTTTCACACATTTCAGGGTTTTGTAGGTATTTAAGGTATGAAGCCAACAGAATGCTGCATGTCTAGGACAATATTTCTTCTATAATCTCATTAGAATCAATAGTTTTTTGTAATCATTTTTATTCGCTATTTGAGTACTAAGAGCTTTTATTTTTTTTTTAAACTAAATTTAAATAATTTGCAAAAATTTCGTCACAATAAAATTTAAATTAAAAAATCCCAGCGATTTTTTCTGTATTTGCTTCGTATATAATTCTTCATTAAATTTATGAGAATATATTGATAAATGGCCAAATTTATTTTCAGTTTCAGAAACGTATTTCTTACTATTGCAATGTGTTATTTCTTTTATAAGTATTTCACTAAAATAAATTATTTATTCCTCTTTGATACCTTAAAAAATGATTCAAATAATTCAAATAACAACAGTGTTGGTCTAGCGAGGGGGGTGGGGGGAGGGGTACTGCAGTTTAATTTTGTCAAAAACAAAAAAAAAACTTTTTTTGCGCAATTTTGGCTAAAATCGTGTTAAAAGAAACGAATTATAAAAAAACTACTTTTGTTCGTTAATCTACGTCTTAAGAACTTTCTTTTGATAACACATAATATATTTTTTTCAACGAAACAAAAAAATTAATATTTTGCGAAAAACTATTTTTAATTTCAAGACATAGCTTACCATAAGATTATTAGCCATAATTCAGCCAAAAATTAATATAATAATTAATTTTATCAAAAACTGCAATATTTTAAAAAACGCAATCTGATTTCCTTTCGTACGTTTCCGTTTCAGATCAATGTACATTACTTACAATTTTTAACATTTTTAGTTTAACCCCTCAGGATCAAAGGGTACGGAATATTTTTTTAAAGTACATTTATGGAAAAAATCGGGTGTTTTGGAGACAAAAAAAATATTACACTTGTATCTCACAGACCCTTTGACATAACTCGTGGAACCCTGGTTGAGAAACGTTGGTCTATCAGGTAATACTATTGCAAAGTTTCTCCAACAATTGTACGCATAGCAGTAATCCTAATAATAATAAATATAATAGTTTTCGAACACCTAGAAATGCGTAGAAGGTGCAGAGAAGGTAAGTTCCATTTTCTAGACCTTCAGCCATAGATATATAAGACCCGTGGACAGTGTGACGTTTCAGCTAGCCCTATTATCCCTGTATAAACGGAAAATCGATCCTAATTTATCGATTACTGGGATGTAGACGTATTCTTTATCAGTATTGTATTGTCCCATTCTAAATACTTAAGAAATGTGTAAAAATTCACACTACACTTCAAATTACTATTTTATTTTTCCAGCCCATGAAGCTATGACAAACAGAGGTATAAATTATACCTTTATAGCTTCTCATAAAATAATGTTTGTGTTGTGGATTGGCTTCGTCAGTAAATTGTCAACAAAATTCGATGATATAGTGTTAAGTTTGTTTGTTTATGTTTAATAATGTTTATATTAAAGACAAAATGTTATAAAAACATATTTTTAATTAGTAACACCTTGAATAAATGTCCCTGAATCACGTACGCCTGTGTATTCCATAAAAACATACAATTTTTTTCCACTAAATATATATTTGAATTCCCAGTTCGAATATGGTAGTATATCATATTCAGGTATATTCAATCACCATATATAACCATATTAGAAGGTCTAATAAGTTGGACGCTAGACAGGTAAATCGAACGATGCTAGCGCCGCGACGCTAGAATAGAAAAGCAGAGATGTACTGGACGCCACATAACCCAAAGAGAAAATTTCAAATTTATAATATTTAACCGCGATACGGTTGGCTTTATCAACATTGGCTATTAGCTAGGTAATAAATAAAGGATTTTTAAAATTAAGTTTATAATTTGTTATTTTCTGATTTAATATAGTTATAAAAAATTTCATAAATATCTAGAGCAGCGGTTTCCAAATTTTGTTCAGTAACACCCCCTTAGAAAAAAAATCCCATCTCTGCCCCCCCCCCTATTTAGGAACTTCATAAACAATTTGTAAATAATTTCTTTATTGAAATAATAATCACAAAAGTAGCAAAAATATGTAATGTAAATAGTTTCTCTAATTCCTAAATATTTATTTTCACAACATAAATCACGAAAATCATATAAAAATAAATTATATTAATATTAAATATGTAATACAAATTAAACATGTAATAAAAATCAATTTTAATGTGAAGTATGGGCTTGTTTCTTCGCACATAATTCGTTAAATCGCGGTTTATATGAAGAAAGAGCCACTCTTATATCGTCTTCCACTATTAACCGTGCGCAATATTTTGTTTTAATAACGGCTAATGTGGAAAATCCTGCGACCCGCGACCCCCTGGTGAATCTTGTACGACCCCCCAGGAGGTCGCGCCACCCACTTTGGAAACCGCTGATTTAGAGAGTTAGTAGCAAGAAGCGTCTGAATATTCGTAAGTAAGGATAGTAGAGAAAACAAAACACAATTTTTTCGGCAAAATTTAATTTATTTCTCAACATAGTCTCATTTAAGAACTACCGTATTTTTCGGACCATAAGACGCACCTCAATTTTATGTGACAATTTTTAGGATAAAAATATATATTATATAAAAATATATTCACAAATTCTTAATTTTTATTTATTACGATAACTTATACCAGCAACATTCTGTTTATCTTAACTCTTTATAATACCAGTCTTTAGTATATTAATGCCACTGTTCGTATTATTTTCGTCTGAACTATTACACTGGTCAACAAATTTAAACTTTTTTTTGCTGACTAAGATCTGATTCTTGTTTTTAACTAATTTTGGGGTGCTGATTTCAAAAATGTTAACAGTTTCTGCTTATCACGTCAAATTTTTGTTCTATTGTATTTTGACTTTTTTCACCTTTTCACGTTCTGATATACGTCTACTTTAATTTCAACTTCGTTCTTGTTGTCCAATATATTTCGTAGGAACGCCTTACATGCAGGTACTTGTTATAGACCTTTTTTTAAGGGTAAGGTACTTAGTATGACCGCTGCATCCATTAAATGTTCAGGTTTGTACTTGTTGTTCAATAAGTTTCCCAGAAAACTATGTGGAGGTCGTTGAATATTTGATTGAAAATTATCATCATCTGCGGTGCAACATGAGCGTGAAACTTCATCTTGACAAATTTCTTGTCAATCTTGGAGATGTTAGTGATGAACAGGGTGAACGTTTCCATCAGGATTTAAAAGAGATGGAGAGACGTTGTCAAGGAAGGTGGGATACTCACATGATGGCTGACTACTGTTGGAGTATTAAAAGAGACTTATCGGGAATGGTGCACTTCAGAAGATCTTACAAACGACCATTTAATCCTTAAATTAATTTGTATTTTTATTTTTACACTCCAATGCATTAATATGTAATTAAAACTTTTCTCATTTTCTTTCTTTCACTATAAATAAAATTTTAAGAATATTTTCTAATTATTTAGTCCTTATTGTTCGCCAAATTTGTACCAATTACAGTAACGACGTCTAAAATTAAACGATAGAAGCATTATTTGGCCGAAAATACGTATTTGTTGTAGAGCAAAAATCTGATTTGATACGCAAAAACTGATGTGATATTTGAGTTCAGCAGCACCAAATTAGTAAGAAACAAGTCTTAGATGTAAGTCAGCAAAAATTGTGTTGACCAGTGGAATTAACAAAGGAAAACAAAACAGTGTGTTCAATAATTTATTTAACACACATAGGGATATAGGCCTATAATTTTCAACAGAGTTCTTATTACCTTTCTTAAAAATTAATTTTACTCTTTGGTATTATTTTGTTTGTTTATTAAATGTAGAATGTTCCTAGTACGGTTCTGGTTTTAGTGGCGTCTTGACGTCGGCCGGACGACGCCTGGAGAAGCGCCCAATTACAGAGATTGTCTTACAGAGGGAATGACTAAAATATACGAATCATACTCTCGTGAAGATTTTCAAATAATTTTAAAATCAAATGAGACGAATAATTTTAAATATCCTGACATTGTTTTAATTGATTTAATTATTACTCTAACCGGTGTTTTTTGTTCAAGGACACGTATTTTGAAAGTAAATAATTGAAATTAATTGAAGAGGTAGTCTAACGGTGAAATATAGAGGACTTTTCAAGTTTTCAGTAAGTGAGAAATTAATTTTAAACCCAAGAAAAAATTGAACAAGAAAGAGGAAAAGTAAAGAACTCGTCAATAAAACTAGAGTATACAAATAACGTAAAGTTTTAGCAAAAACAGTTATTTTTCTAGTCACCATTTTTTTTATTTTTTTTTATTATTTATTTTTTTTATTAACGGCCCTTGTTAGCTAGAACAATGAGCCAGACATGGTATTTGTTCAATATTTCCTAACTCAGGATAACACAAGTACACAAGAAAGTTCAAACTAGCATACAGAATTAATATAGATGTTGCACGTTTTTAAATATTTTTATTGACTATTTTCATAATAAATATTTATTTTAAGACAGTTCTTCTGAATAAATTATAAATAAAAATCTAAGGAAATTTTATGCTAATTTATATAAAATTTAAGGTGATGGGTATTTATATTATAGTTAATAAAAACAATAAAATCGAATACAAATATAATTTTAGATATATTTAAATAAAAATAGAAAGAAATTGTTATAAATAATAAAATTGGAGGTTATAACTGTTTTTAAAACCGGCTGGACGTATTTTAATGAAATTTGGTACAATAGAGTAGAACCAGGATCAAATATAGGCATGGTATCTCAAAATTTTCTTTCTTAGGGGGCGTTTCTGGGTTAAAACTGATACTAAAAAACTTAAAATATTTCCTTTATAAACAGAACTATCTTAACAGAAAAAACTATACAATAAAAATTGTTTATAAGAAAACAAATCTTGTTTGTTCTATGCATTTTTTCAATTTGAATATTAGGATAGTTACGGGGGGGTTACAACCTAAAACTAAAATATTAAATATTTCACTTATTTATTCTCTTCACATCAAAAATGAATTTAAGAAAATTTATTTAGGACGGAGAAACCTTCCTTTCGAAGAAAAAAGAAATTAAAACAAGTATAAAATCAAAAAATTAAACGATATTTTTATATTTATAGCCAAAAATCAAACTTCACGTGTATATAACATATACGATAAACAAAAATTGATGTCCCGTTAGCATACGGATGACGCGTAGTCTCTCTATTTACTCCCACCATTACAAGTTACGAGACAACCTTATTAATTATATTAGGTGCTTTTGATTAGCACTTGTTTCCTAGTAATTTCCTGAAACTTACCCTTTAAAACAATTTTGTCTTCTGACCCCCCCCTCTCAATAAAAACCCTGGGTGCGCGCCTGATCCTCGTCCGAAGACAGGCAGAGAAACTAATAGTGTATAAATTAAAATATATATAAATGGGTCAATATTTCCACTAGTTTTTAATGTCTGTAGACATTACTAAAAAATTGTATAAATTTGCTTAATGTTCTTCGGCTTTCTGTTCTTATTCTTCTTCTTATTTTTTAGAGTGTCATCGGTTTGTTGATAAATATTCTATTAAACAGTGTAAGTATGTTTTTGACAAACGAGCAACGATTTTTCACGCTGTATTTAATGTAGATAGGGATTTAAAAAGCCATTATTCACTTGGAATAATGCGTGTTAAACCCGAACTCTGAGGGCACCAATTTGTGTTCTATAAGGGTTAAATGGCCTAATAAATTTAATTTTTAATTACTGAACAAATCATTTTATTTTACCAATCAAAATCTCGACAATAAATGCAGCAATATTTTCTTAAAAATGAAAATATTTAAATAACCGGACTGATTTTTTTATTTATTTTTTTTATTCGAATAGAATTACAATTCAATATTTTCTCCCTCAAAATAACTTCCTTGGGAAGCCACAGAGCGCTGGGGATGGTTCTTCCAATCCTCATAGCAGTGCTGGTACTCAGATACTTAATAGCTTTCAGCTGGTTGGTTACAGACGTTTGAATGTTTTCGAGTGTCCCAAAATGTCGTACCTTGAGGTGATTTTTCAATCTTGAGAAGAGGAAAAAGTCACAAGGACTCAAGTCAGGCGAATAAGAAGGCTGAGGAGCCACAGGAATGTTTTTACTGGCCAAAAACTCGTTTATTGAAATTGCAGATTTTTCTCATCCCCAATTCATTGGTCAAAATCTAATGAACGGTAGAGTGAGTCAAATTCAAATTCTTCCCTGATCATTCTGACTGTCAACCGACGATCCCACACAAGATCCCGGATTCTGTCGACATTTACATCGGTTCTTGAAGATGAAGGCCTTCCGCTGCGTGATTCATCTTCAATCAACTCTCTTCTTTAAAATGCCTTAAACCACCAAAAAAACCTGGGTTCTTGAGGAAACACTGTCTCCGAGTTTCTCCAAGTTTTGCAAAAGTTTCCGTTGCACTGTGCCCAATTCTGAAGCAAAACCTGATAGCACACCGTTGTTTGAAATGATTGTCACTCATTTTTAGAACGCACTAGAAAAAACTGTTTCACGAAAAAAATCTCTACGGACAAAATTTTGATATAGAATTTGATATAAAATTTTTCTTATACCTATTTTATTTATGTATTAAATGTTAAAACACCATGTCAGCGTTTTAATATTTAATACTTTATAAACGAAAACATAATAAAAATTTGTTTCATTTTCAAAGAGCAAAATAAAAATTGGTTTAATTAAAATATGTGAAAGAGAAATAGTTTAAATTTTAACAAAGCATAATTTTAATTCTTTTTCTGTTGAGGTTTTTAATAATAAATATTGGAACGGCGTACCATATATAGAAAAAAATTACATTCCTTACCTTAAATCAATGTAATATCCTTTGAATTATTATATCCTTAATTTTGAATCCTGAGAAAATTGTAAGGAATGCATTCACAAGTCAAGAAAATGGCTGAAGAATTTTTCATAGACTTTTTCTTTTACCCCAATAAAACTTCTTTCGTTTTACTTTATTGAACTATTTGTTTAAATTCTTGGAAAAGCGAGAACTTACTACACAAAAAGATAAAACTACACTGCAGTATTTTTCAACTTGTAACAATTTGAATTCCATTTTGGAAAACCCAAACAGTTCCGTTGCTTAGTTTCCGGTTCATATGAATAAATCCGTTTCGTCACCTGTAACGTTGTATACGCTGTTGTATACGGATTTTGCACTGCCAAGGTTGAACTTTTTAGCATTCCACCAATTAACACGAGCCTTTTTTTGAGCTTCGGTCAAATTATTCTGAATCCATCTGGAACAGATCTTTTTCACAGCTACATGTTCATGCAATGTATTGCAGTCTGCGATATGCCAAAGGATGCCTCTATCTCCCGGTAAGTCACATGCCAATCTTCTTTAATCACTTTGCGCACAGCATCGATATTTTTTTGAATCACAACCGATTTTGGTAGACCTTCACGAGATTCATCACTGACGGACGCACAACCACGACGAAATTCTGTAAACCAATTTTCTGATGGAGCTTCATTACCAAAAGTTGAACGAAGTGAATCTATGCATTGTTGTTGAGTTAGGCCTTTACTTAAATCGTAAAAAATCATCCAATGAAAACCTTCACGAGTAATATCCATTTTTTCACAAACTTGTTTTTTTAAACGCTTGCTGTCAACACACTACTCGGTCAATTTATAAGCTGCCACTGATTTCACAATAACAAATGTTAAATTTTACTAATATAGTACACATTTCAATATTACCATCTAGTGGTCGTTTGTAAAAACATAAAAGGTAACCCTCGTATGAATATTTTTAACGTATTTCTTATAAAAAAACAATTGCGTCCGTTGACTAGTAATAAATCTAAGAACTGATTAATTTTCATTTTAAAGAATTCGCTAATTTTATATAATTAATTTTGTATTGTAAAATTATTCATGGTCATAGATAACATCTCTCTGATTATATTTTAAATTGCATTTCAAGGAAAGATTAAACATTATCTTAATCATTTAATCTAAATCTTGTTATGTCTTGTTATTTTGTTTTCTAAAATTAACATTTATAACTGTGCCCTTTGAAATAAAATAAAAACAGTTGCATTTAAGCTAAAATAAATAGGTTATGTTTGTTGAAATAACAATTTTTCATGAAACTTTTCCGAGAAGAAAAATTTAAAGCTGACAAAAAATATAGGACTTTATTTGGTAGCATGTTTTAATTTTCCTATGAAAAATAACTCATAAATATTTATATGGAGTACTGGATTTAATTTTGAAAATATTAACATGCAAAGATGAAAAATATCACAGGAAAATGTTAAAGGAAATTAGGAAATTAAGAAAATGCATGAATTAAAAAGGATCGCATCTATGCTCAATTGATCAATAAATTGAATCCTGTAAAACCCATTTTAATTTATAAAGATAGTCTAAAATAGGGACAGGCTTACATTTCATCGTTTTTTTTTTTACTTTTTTTTGCCCCAAATGTCAAAATTTTGGACCGTAACTCAAAAATGACCATATATTTGTGATCTAAGGCTAAAAATGTATAAGTATACCAAATTTCTAATAAAATAAAAAAAAAAAAAATCCGAAAATTTTAAAATTTTGGTCAAAAATTTTTTGACTCCGATATTAGTCAAAATATAGTTTTAAGCTAATTTTAGGGTGAGGATTATGAAAAAAATATTTTAAAAATTCATGCTTTCCTAGATTTTGAGTTAGAGCCGATTTGGATCAGTTTTTTGCCTATAATTCCAAAACTTTTGCCCAGACTTCAAAATGGACTAAATTTTATTGATCTATGACCAAAAATACATATTTGTACTAATTTTCAATAAAATCAGAGACAAAAAATTTTTGCTCGAAAATCGAAAAAATCGTAAGGGGTACCCCTTACGATTTTTTCAATTTTCGGCCATTTTCAAGGGTTTTGGATTACTGCCCTTACAAATCTTAATAATTGGTTTATTAAAGCCCAATTTTTTTTTTAGACTAAACAATGTATGAGAATTTTAAAAATTCAAACCGCAAATTGTTATCCCTAACCATTTTCTAGTTAGGATTTATCAAAATTTTCAAAAAATTTAAAAAAAAATGAAAAATTTTCAAAAAAAAAATTTGTTTCAAAATATGGTTACAAGTCAATTAGGACCTCTAGATTTCAAAAATTTCAACCGCAGGTCTTTATCGCATTTCGTTTAGGAGATACGTCCATGCGAAGATGAAAATTTCTATAAATCACGCCATATTAAAATTTGTCATAATTTTAAAATACTCTAAACGAATAAGGCCTTAAATTTTTTCTAGACTAAATAAACTACGAGGAATTTAAAAAATTCTAACCTCAGATTGTTTTCTCTAACGTTTTTGAGTTGTAATTTTTTTTTAATTCACAAATTTCACAAATAATGTAAATTATGCCATTAAAAAAATTGTTGTAATCTCAAAACGCGTTAAACGATTAAAGCCCCAAATTTTTTCTTGACTAAATAAACTACGAAGAATCCAAAAATTTCAACCGCAGGTCGCTATCTTTAACCGTTTTTGAGTTGTGTTTTTTTCTTATTTAACAATTTTAATAAATAATGTAAATTATACCATTAAATAAAATGTCGTAATCTTAAAACGCCTTTCACGATTAAAGCCCCAATTTTTTTCTAGACTAAATAAAGTGTGGAGAATCCAAAAATTTTAACCGCAGGTTGCTATCTTTAACCGTTTTTGAGTTGTGATTTTTTTAATGTTAATGCTTATAGGTATTTTCCATTTAAGTTAGTCCCCAACGGTATGCGGAAATAAATTCCCTAAAAACGCAAATGTTAAGAACTCTGTGCCTATCTATTATGTAAACATCTTGCGTCAAAGTTCGCCCGTGTGTGGCAGGTATTGGATTATATGATAGTACGTCGGGTGACTGTCGAGCCGAAGAAAGCTACTCCATCTGTTTTCACCCTTGTAACACTGTAAGATATAGGATTTGTGTCAGGTGAAAGCCATTCGACCTTGTACGATTTTTAGTTTAACTGATAATGAAAACTAAGCCAATGGTTTTCACAAATAAAAGTAGGAAACTTTTATCAATTTTCCCGATACCAGAAAATTCATGTTCAGCTTAAAATGGAACATTTTAAAAAAGTTTAAAATAGAACTTTTCAAATATAAAACATAAAATAATGTAATAAAAACTTGGTACTAAAATTGTGATGACTTAGGACATAAAACATGCGGTCATACACACGTTTGACCGCATATGATACGCTATTTGCCGTCATTTTACAATTTTCCCCACTAATTTCTTATATTTTTATTTTATTTTTAATTTTAACCAAAATTTGTTTCTAGGGTTATTTCGGGAAGGGAATTCCGAAAAAAATATTGAAAAAATTCTTACTCCCGTAGTTTTTGAGAAATATTACACAATAAATTAATATTTTCAATAAAAAAATTGGGCACAGCATTTGTGGCTATTAGCACTTATCCTAACTCATTTACTTATCTGGAATAAAATAAATGAATATAAAATATAAGTAACCGATAAAAACAATAAGTTATTAGATATAAATAATTTGTTGTGTTAGCTAAAGCTTAAATAAGTTGGGAGTTTTGTACCAAATCCAACTCCGACTGCGTCGACGCCAAAAATAAACAGACTTCTTGTCTCCATTTTCCGACTCCGACTCCTAACTCCGGCACCGACTATCGACTCTAACTCCCGAATCCGACTTCCTACATTGACTCCCGACTCGGACTCTAAACTCCAACTCTACCTCTTGACTCTGACTCCCAAGTTCACATCCCTGGTACGTTTGTACTTAAATACTTATCCTATTACATTTATTTCAATTAAGTTTTTAGCCTTACCTACTCCAACTCCGACTGCGTCACCACCAAAATTAACAGATTCTAACTCCCGACTGCGAACCCGACTACGGACCCAACTCTTGACCCTAAATTCAACTCCAACTCCGACTACAACATCGACCAACTCTGACTGCGTCACCACCAAAAAGTAACCGACTCCCAACTTCAACTCCCTACTGCGAACCCGACTACGATCCTGACTCCCGAACCCAAATTCAACTCCAACTCCGACTACAACACCGACCAACTCCGACTGCGTCAACACCAAAAAATAACCGACTCACAACTTCAACTCCCTACTGCGAACCCGACTACGAACCCGACTCCCGAACCCAACTCCAAATCCAACTCCGACTGCAACACCGACTTTCGAGTCCCGACTACAACTCTGACTACGACAACCAACTATCTACTCCGATTCCCGATTCTCACTCCACATACCTGGTATGTACATATCATAAATACCTATCCTATTTCATGTGTATTAAATCATTTTTGTCCGATTCTGACTTCTGATTGCGACTTCCGACTCACATTTCCGACTACCACTCCCGAAGCCGACTCCCGACTCTGTTTCTGACTCCCAACTACTACTCCAACTATGACTTGCAACTTCGATTCGGACTGCGTACTCAGATTCCGGCTGCCAACTCCGACTCCCACTCCCGAGTCCAACTCCACAGCTCTTGTATGTAATACATACCTATCCAATTTCACTTGTTTTAATTAATTTTTTAGGTCAAAAAGACGTTTCTAAAATCAATAAACCATTTAAAATTCATAATTAACTTATGATTAGCTGAATTGGAGTGTAAAGTTTTAATTTTCAGTATTTCAGTTTATTTCTGAAAGCAATTTAATGTTTTTAAAACAGTGCACTTCTTAATGAAGCCCAAGTAAAGCGAGAATGAAAGAAAACTGAACAAGGAGAAAGAATTAAAAAATAATTGCTTAAAATTTTAATAACGTTATGAGAATTAGATTTTTTTTGAGTCGAAATTTTATTAATTTGTCTTAAGTTTAATTTAGCCAAATTCCCGGAACGGTTCTTTGAATTAGTTAACTTAAAATTAATTTAAGAATAATGCTAGTAATTTCAGCCATAAAAATATTAAATTAATTTCTTAAGACAGATGGTACTGAAATTTTAAATTGTGTTTCGCTTAAGATTAACATGAAACTCTTACTCCTGTTGGAGACTGGTAGGTTGGTTGTATTCATACCACTTCTTCAAGTTTCTCTGTTAAGTTGATTTGTAGGGTGTGCACTGCACTCATTGAAGAAGGATAACGGGGTACAATCATAAAAAGTACCCTTGATTGGTCTTACATAAAAAGGAATTACTCTGATGGGACATACAAATGTATATTTTTATATTAATAGCATATTTACAAAATATCGTTAAAGAAGGAAATCGTTAACCGAGGTCAACACTTAAAATTAACCTTGATTGGATCTTGCATACGAGAGAAACCAACTGACGAGACTTACAGATGTTGTTTAATATTATATTTACAAAATAGTTCGTTAAAACGGGAATTCGTTAAGTTAGGTACGCCCGTAAAAAGTTTCCTAAAGTCGGTTTACGATAACTATGAGATGACGTCACACTTGGTTAATTTAAGTACCAACGTTATGATATGTTTTAATCTACATCAATCCATAACTCAGTACATTTATTTATTTAATGTTGGTACATTTTTTCAATGTTGCCAGTTTGAAATTGGATTGTTCAATCGTTGTTAAGGCCACACCCATTATTGTTTCGAGCTCACTTCAATTTCTATGGGATAGAAAGAGACAGAAAATATGTAATTTTCATCTCTTTTTAACACATGTAAATTGGAATGAGAAAAAACATGAAAGGCCACACCCATTATTGTTTCGAGGTCACTTCAATTTCTACGGGATAGAAAGAGACACAAAATATGTAATTAGAAGTTGTTCGATATAACCTAACTTTTTTTGACAATTTACGAATTCGCAACAAGTGGAAACATTTTTGAGCGATTATTTTTCGAAGGCGTTTGAACTGGCAACATTTCGGACCCAGGACTAGATGGGGCGGCAGGTGAACATGTGATTCGGCTTCAGTACGAGTTCGAGAATATTTTGAAAAACAATAAAGGCACTTTTGTTGATTGTTTTTAATCTCAAATCCCGAAATATAAAAGGCAATCCTCGTGTAATCTTATGTAAAACGAAAAACGCTCCATAAAAAAATTGTCACGTCTACATTTCTTGACCATCAAAGAGGAACTGTCAAAATTAAATCAAACCAAAATGGCGACCGGTAAGTCGTGAAGTTTTAGACACGGAATATACCTAGATTTTGTACAAAATTAAAGACTAACCCTAAAAACTTGGTTAATAAACAGTTAATAGTGCCTTGAACATTTTTTATTTATTTTGCGGCTTTGGCTCGTGCGTGGTTGTTCCTAACCCTCATACATTAGACTAATTATTAATGTGACTCTGTTACATTAGGGAATAAATCACAATCCACCATGATTTGTGGACAATATGACGCAATAATTTAAGGCTGCTTCAGTATTTTAACATTATATCTGATAGATATATGCTTAGACAATTAGTGGTGGAAATTAATATGACGTATCAATGAATTCAGTTACAAAGTGTTTGGATTATAACAAAAAAACCGTGCACGTTACAAATGATTTTTTATGTTGTTGCACTTACACATACGAGGTCTGTTCAAAAAGTATCGCGAATTTTGAATTTCGCGGGTTACGTATATTCGATTTTTTTGTGGCGTTATGTTGGTACTCATGTCTCTCACTTATGCCGACAAGTTCGGCCATTTTGAATGTTTAGTTAATTTTTGACAGTTGCTTAGCTTGCACGTGTTTTGGCTCGTCTTCGATTTTTGCCTATACTAAAAAATGGATCAAAGAATCTGTATCAAATTTTGTGTGAAAAACAAAATTAAGTGCGCGGACGCATTCCGAATGTTGACTGTGGCATATGGTGAAACTACCTTGGACCGAAGCAACGTTTATCGGTGGTACAAAATGTTCTCAGAGGGCCGAGAAGATGTGTACGACGAAGAGCGTGCCGGACGCCCGAGCACGTCAACAACAGACGAAAACATTAATGAAGTGAAGAAAATAGGATTGGCAAATCGTCGAATCACCGTTAGAGAAGTTGCTGAGGACCTAAACATATCGATTGGCTCGTACCATTCGATTTTTACCAATGATTTGGGCATGAGACGGGTCGCCCCTGCCCACACATCATTGCTTGTGCGCGATTTTTTAGCCAAAAACAATACACTTATAATGCCGCAGTCACCGTATTCCCCAGATCTGGCCCCTTCTGACTTTTTCTTGTTCCCGAAACTGAATAGGCCCATGAAAGGACGACACTACGCTACGAGTGAGGAGATAAAGACGGCATCGAAGGAGGAGCTGAACAAGATCACAAAAAATGGTTTTTTCAAGTGCTTCGAGAATTGGAAAAAAACGTTGGCACAAGTGTATAATATCTAGTGGGGATTACTTTGAAGGGGACAAAATAGATATTCATGAATAAATAAATAATTTTTGAAAAAACACAAAATTCACGATAATTTTTGAACAGACCTCGTATATCATATTAAATAAAAATAAATGTCTTATTCAAAATGCCTTCCCTTCGCCCTCACACAGGCCTTAAAACGAGACGGCAGATTATCAATGGCAATACGCACGACATTTATTGGAAATTGCCCACTGGTTTCTTCAACGATTGCTTTGGACTCTCCAAATTTGGATGTCGTCTGCTACAGGAAATGTCTGCCAATACTGACCATAATATGTAGTCCAGCAGATTTAAATCTGATCTTCCAGAAGGCTTCTGCTTTATGAACTCCGGTGTGTCATGTTTCCAATCATTGCTGTGAGGTCATTGCCTTGTGAGCTGGAATCTTGCTGGGAGATCCAATGACCAGAATTATACATGGTCTCATTAATAGGCATCAAGACCTTGTACAAAATGTCATCTTGTTATGATTTCGCACTTGTCTTCACACCCTTAGCACAAAAATGTAGCTCAATAACCCCTTCATACGAGACACCCCACCAAACCGTCACAGATTCTGGATAATGACCTCTGAACTCTGTGATTGTCTTGAGTCGCCTCTCGAGAGCTATGTGCATACACCCGGTTTTATAGTTATATAGGTATAGCTAGAATAATTAGTTAAAATATTACGGAAAATTAGCATTTTTCTCATTTTTAAGATTAAACGTTTCCAGTTTTGCAAAAAAAAAAATATGATTTCTTCACATATGTTGATACGTACAAACACATTTGTAGAGAACAGCAAAAAATAATGAAGCAAAAATGAGAGCATTCTGCGAAATTTAAAACAACTCTTCATAAAATATAATGGTGCGGAATCAACAATTTTTACCTTACAAGCCAGCGGTATTTAAAAGTTACTACAGTTTTTTTAAAACATCTTTTTGCTCTGTTCAGACTGTTATAAGTCATTTAACCTGTCACGTTAGAGGACCTAACAGGATCATATTTTGCCCTCACTCCTTGTTGTCTAACAGGACACATATTAACCAATTGACCAATGGAAAGATGCTAAACCTTAAATGTATGAGTAAAACAACTTCAACAGAAAATTGAAAGAGTCTGCTTTGATCGAAAACTCTGAAAATGCTGTCAGCCAAGCTAGCATAGAATTTCCTTAACTTTGGCTGTCTATTATACAAAACAACCTTTCCATTCCTCAGGTCACTAAACCGGTAACAAACATCTCATCACCACACAATAATGTGACAAACTTAATCCAGTCGTTTATCTTCCGCATGTAGTCCCGTCCCTACCTATAGTTGACCCCAATCACCCAGCCAATAGCACACCTATAACCTGGTCCCACTCTTACAATACCCGGTATAAAAACTCGAAGTACGTAAACTTCTACGACGAGCGGATCGTCAAAATCGTCGCCCTTTCGGAAAAATGTTTCGAGCGGAACTGGGATTACGTCGAAAATTAGCGAAACGATCTTGATTATTGTAGAAATAAATATTTTGAAAAAACATTAGTAGTATTTACAAAACAGAAAGGTTCTATTTAAAAAATGACTCGTACAAACAGACTACTTTATGTATCGGTATATAGATCAATCATGTTGACTAAATAATAAACAGCATTGTTAACTATTTAAAATTAATTAAATAAATAAATAACATTCAATATTAAACGGTTGTAACTCTAAATAATTGACGTTTTGATAAAACTTAATTAAACATTATAATGAATACATTGAAATTTGATTCAGAGCGTCCAGCGTCAGCTGACAGATAAGTAAATTACTATCACTTAATTTGGAGTTGTATTATTGTATAAATAGATTGCACAGAACCCCTCAGGGACTGAATAGTGTGATATTAGTTCACATAGTTAATTCTGTTACCAATTCCCGCGGTAGAGCACAACAAAACTATGAGATATTTGAATTAAGGAATAAGTACAGTATACCTTCTTACGAGCATAACTGGTTCATAGCAAATTTTTCTTTAAACAAAATTTCGCAACTCGATAACGGATGGAAGCAGTAATTACCAAGGTTGATGGGGGATGGAGCGACGTATACAACAACAAACACTGGTGAAACGCAAACAATAACAAACAGGAGTAAGCTGGCTCACTCCCGAATTGTAAAATAATGTTTCCTTTTTATTTCTTCTATACTGATATACTGGGGCGGGGTGTGAAATTAAGGCCTCAGGCTAAACACGAAGGTCTAAAAAATATGACCTTGAAAACACCTGGCGATGTGACGAGAAAGTAAAATGTGAAAGGCAATGTGACGAGAAAGTAAAATGTGGAAGTAAAGTGTCTATGTGACCTTGAAATGAGCCGAAACGTGCCTAGCTATACTACTGGCGTGTAATTTAAGTAACCGGACTGGCAACAAAGCGTTTCATCTGGCAACATTTGGGACGCAGGACACGGGACTTGGAGAGGCTGCAGGTGAACATTTTATACGCCTTCAGTTCGAGTTTGAACTTGCTAGAGTAATTTTGTTGTCCATAGCGATTTTTTTTGTGAAACACTTTTTTCTAGTGCGTTCTAAAAATGAGTCACTTTCATTTTGAGCAACGGTGTGGTATCAGGTTTTGATTCAGACTTGGGCACAGGGCAACGGAAACTTTTGCAAAACTTCAGCAGGCCTACGGAGACAGTGTTTTGTCAAGGACCCAGGTTTTTTGGTGGTTTAAGTCATTTTCAGAAGGAAGAGAGTTGATTGAAGATGAATCACGCAGCGGAAGGCCTTCATCTTCAAGAACCGATGAAAATGTCGACAGAATCCGGGATCTTGTGCGTTCAGATCGTCGGTTGACAGTCAGAAGGATCGGGGAAGAGTTGAATTTGACTCACACTACCGTTCATTAGATTTTGACCACTGAATTATGGATGAGAAAAATGTGCCTTGTCACGCAACAATTTCAATAAACGAGTTTTTGGTCAATTAAAACATTCCTGTGGCTCCTCAGTCTCCTTATTCGCCTGACTTGATTCCTTGTGACTTTTTCATCTTCCCAAGATTGAAAAATCACCTCAAGGGACGTCATTTTGGGACACTCGAAAACATTCAAACATCCATAACCGACCAGCTGAAAGCTATTCCAGTATCTGAGTTCCAGCACTGCTATGAGGATTGGAAGAACATCTCCAGCGCTGTGTGATTTCCCAAGGAAGTTATTTTGAGGGAGACAATATTGAATTATAATTCCATTCGAATAAAAAAAAAAAAAAAATCATTCCGGTTACTTAATTTACACACCTCGTATGAATTTAAACGTCAGAGTAAAATTTACTCCTCCTTGAGCATTTTTGGACGTAAGCTTATATTATAACTAATTCAAATGTATCTACATAGATATGATATGATATGATATGAGATCCGTTTAAAATCCGCCTTGGAGAAAAGGATTCGGATTTTTATTTTTTACGGATCATCCGCTGATACGGATACGGAGCTCCAACACACCACTAGTACTAACTGGGTGACTATCAACCACTTCTCGTAATTCTTTCTAATTTTTTTAAAATGTTCAGTTTTATTACAAGTATCGTTTGCAGTTTCGTGTTTTCGTGGAGAGTATTGGATGAAATCAATATATTTTGATTGTGGTTATTTGACAGTCCACAAAACCAGCGCGTAATTGCGTGGCTAGCGGCGTTGGACCTAACACAATAGACATATTGGGTTCGGATATCGGGGTAGGTCGGTACAGTGATGCGCTTCACTCCTGGACATATGGCATGGACACAGTTACACAACACGCCCACACCTACAATTTCTAAACCGGTTCCATCCAATGAATAGATAATGAACACCTAAATTGCAATCAACATGCAACACAGGACGGTAATAAGTCAAATTCCAACTACAAATTGGATTTAAACCACAAAAATTTACTGTAATTTGCAACGGTCAATTCAATAATATAGTCAAAGCTTCTTATTCGGAAGGAATATGTTCTGCATACGGGATGGACAATGTAAAGGATTATAGAAGAATTTGTTAGTGAAAGTGGAACTGGAGAAAAACATCGAATTAATGTCTTATTGCCCGTATTCACCTGATTTATATCCTAACGTTTTTTTTTTTTGTTCCCCAATGTCAAACAATAAATGTGTGGAAAAAAATTTATTTGAAGTGTGAATTTTCACACATTTCAGGGTTTCGCAGATATTTAGTAAGTGAATGATGATTATTTGGGATGCCAAAACAAATTTTATGTTAAAATATTTTTTTATTAATTTTAATTTGAATGCCTAATACCATTATTTGGGTTTCTAAATATTTACAGTATTTTTTTTTTTATAGCAACGTTCATTAATATTTTGAAAATTGCGCCAACGGCTTCCATTGGTTGTTAAAGTCATAAACTCCGCCCCTCTGATTATACATTCAAACATAGAATTAAATTATAATTCCAACACTTCCCACTGGTTATTAACTTAACGCTTTTAAAAATTAAATGCAACATTTGCCAAAATATAAGTAGAATTTCGACAAAATAATTTAAACAAAATAAAAATGCAAAAAAAACAGAAACAATAAAAATTGACGGGAATCGAACAGTAGTTTGCAACTTAAGAAGCGAGAACGTTACCACTGGACTACGGACGTTTACTCGTTTACTGTGTTAAATAGCGGATTAAATATTTTACATATTTTAGTTAAAAACACAAAAAATGCGTTATTTTCCGAAAACATAATCTGATCAAAAATTCCTGTTGTACCGGGACTTTTCGCGTCCCGGCCATCTGTTTCCTGGGACGGGGGACTTTCAGTACTCAAACCGGGACTGTCCCGGGAAAACCAGGACAGTTGGTAACCCTATCTGAACCCAGCATAAGAACTAAAGCAAGATGAAACATTTGGTTTTTTTACTCCTGCAGAATGCTAAGGTAGGCTACCCGCAAATCAGCACTGTAAAACTGGTTACCTGATGTTATCAAATTGGAAGTTTCTAACTTAATGCTAATAAACGATTTTAAATTATAAAATTGATTATTTTATTCAGTAAATAAGATACTTGATACTTTATTAAGGGTTAAAAAGACCGGAACTAAGTGTTTTATTTTAATTATAACTTCATTTTGCTAATTTAGCAAGGTTGTTGACAAACAATTAACTGGAGTTTATTTGGCAAGATCTACGCTAGTTGTAAGCGCTTTGGGGAGAACTGGAGGGGGGATTGGGTTCCCCAACAACACGCGATATACTCGTTCAAGTTAATTGATTCAGTACTACAACATCTAGTGATAAATTATAGTTGTGAAGAGCCACAAATCAACTCGATAGGTTTATTAAAAGACTGAGCAAGAAAAACTACGAAAAACGATTAATCATAATTTGAAAATTATTTTAAAATTATCAAAAGACAACAATAACAATAATAGATAATTCATCATATTAGACCATAGTTCAAATTCTCACTGAAACGTAGTGCCAATTTCTATCGCAGTGATTTCCAGCCTTTTTTGACTTGCGTACTCATTCATTCATTCGTTTTTATTTATTTTTTTTATTATTGACTATTTAGTGATATCGTTGAGATCATTTTTAGGGTTTTGTAGGTACGACCAAAAAACCCTTATACCGTCATTTTGTCGTCTGTCTGTTTATCTGTCTGTCTGTCTGTCTGTTCGGTAAAAATTTAGCCAAACGGCTAAACCTAGAGAGTTGAAATTTGGCATGCTTATACAACTCTTTGACCCGCACATAAGAAAATTACTAAAACATCTAAAAAACATATCCCCCTAAAAATATGAACAAATATCTGTATCGTTTATCATCGAAACAAAAAATATTTTTTTTAATTTCTGAGTAGGAAATCAAATGAAAGCCCTTAGTACGTGGATTAACGTACTAAGTACCCTGTATCCCAGATGGTTTAAACTAAAAATTTGAAAACATTCTAAGTAACGTACATTTGTGTGAACCGGAATAATGCAACAGGAATTTTTGATCAGATCGGAAAATAACTAATTTTTTGTGTTTTTTGTTAACGATGTAAAAATTTAATACGTTATGTAACACGGTAAACCAGTACGCGGTCATGGTGTAGTAGTTATCCTTCTGGCTTTTTAAGTTGCAAACTAGTGTTCGCTTCCGTTCTGGAGACGATTTTATTTTTGTTTTTTTTTTGCATATTTATTTTGTTTAAATTATTTTGTCAAAATTCTAGTTATAATTTGACAAATGTTGCATTTAATTTTTAAAAGCATAAATTTAATAACCAGTGGGAAGTGTTGAAATTATAATTAAATTCTATTTGAATGTTTGAATGTATACGAAATCAGAGGAACGGAGACTATGACTTAAAACAACCAATGGAAGCCATAGGCGCAATTTTCAAAATCTTAATGAACCTTGCCATATAAAAAAAATACTGTAGAAATCTAAATAATGGTATTAGGCACTCGAATTAAAATTAACAAAAAAATATTTTAACATAAAATTTGTTTTGGCATCCCAAATAATCATCATTCACTTACTAAATACCTGCGAAACCCTGAAATGTGTGAAAATTCACACTTCACATCAATTATTAATATTGTCCACGTGTTCGTTTTTGTAATACTTAAAAATGAAAATTTAAAAATTCTAATTTTAAGCATCATTAAGAGGGCTCTATATTCATGTTGAAAATTAACAAAATGTCATTGCAACCAAATTAAAAGCGATTAAAAACTGATGAAAATTGAACAAATCATTTTCTGTACCGATCAGCAAAATCCGTTCATTATAAAATAGCGCATGCTCTATCGAGACTTGCAAAATGGTGTACCGCAAAACCCATTACAATTTAAATACATGCTTTTGTTATTTGCCGACAGTATTTCCGGCCTTATGCTATTACAAAAGGGCTTTAGGGAAGTACTATTGATTTTTGAAAAACACAGGATCGTAAATTTATCTATCGGATAGTTATCTAACGGACTTACGTATTGAATTCACTGATTGGTATTGACATGTATTCAGCAGATGAAGTTACAGATAACCTTATCTGTCAGATAGTTATCTAAAGGTTTAACTGATGAAAAGACCGGGCCTTAAAAAAATTATACAAAACATGGTTGAACGTGCGTAACTTTTAGGGTTTTGTAGGTATGACCAAAAAACCCTTATATACTAGCGTCGGCGAATCAGTGCAGTTGCGTCACACGTCGTAACAAACAATTGCATTGTTCCAAACAATACATTCGTTTGTAACGTATTGTGACGTAACTGTACTGATTTGCCGACGCTAGTATACCGTCATTTTGTCGTCTGTCTGTCTGTCAGTCTGTTCGGTAAAAATTGTAGCCAAACGGCTAAACCTAGAGATTTGAAATTTGGCATGCTTATACAACTCTTTGACCCGCACATAGGAAAAATACTAAAATATCTAAAAAACATATCCACCTAAAAATATAAACAAATAAGTGCTCATCGAAAAGAAAAAATTAAATTCCGAGTATGGTATCAAATGAAAGCCCTTAGTACGTAGATTAATGATCAAAATTTTATTTTTGCAAAATGAATTATTTTGAGGCAATTTTTGTCAAAATTAAAAAAAAAAATTGTCCCACACCCTGTACCCCAGATGGTTTAAACTAAAAATCAGAACAAATTCTAAGTAATGTACAGTGAACCGGAATAGTATAACAGGAATTTTTGATCAGATTATGTTTTCGGAAAATAACGCATTTCTTGTGTTTTTAACTAAAATATGTTAAAAATTTAATTCGATATGTAACACAGAACATAAGTTAGCGCTCGTAACGTAGTGCGTTTCGTGGTTTTTTTGTAATATGCAAACTAGAATTCGATTCCTGGCAATTTTAATTTTAATTTTTATTTTGTTTAAATTATTTTGTCAAAATTCTAGTTATATTTTAGTAAATGTTAGTTTAATTTTTAATAAATTTAATAACCAGTGGGAAATGTTGAAATTATAATTTAATTCTATGTTTGAATGTATACGAAATCAGAGGCGGGGCTTATGATTTAAGCAACCAATGGAAGCCATAGGCGCAATTTTCAAAATCTTAATGAACCTTCCTATATAAAAAAAAAAAATACTGCACATATTTAGAAACTTAAATAATGGTATTAGGCATTCGAATTAAAATTCATAAAAAAATATTTTAACATAAAATTTGTTTTGACATCCCAAATAATCATCATTTAGTTACTAAATACCTGCGAAACCCTGAAATGTGTGAAAATTCACACTTCACATCAATTTTTTAATCTAATTAAATTCCTCTCATCTCAGCTTTGTAGGCTATTAACGCATAAAACCCCAATTTCCTCGATTAACATACTTTAGGTATATTAAACAAGAATCTGGTATGAATTTCGCAAATCAGCCCCCAACTGTTACGTACTTGAGTTATCTAATATCGTGTTATCTTCGGGCAACAGGTGACAGAGTCGGGCCAAGGGGCACCCGGGGTACAGGGGTGTATCCAGCGTGCCATGACACGTACTTCCTACACGGTACAGGTTAGGAGTCAGGAGGAAAACTAGCTCAAGGGTAGAGATAATCAATACGGAGATACGAGCAATTTATAAAATGTTTAAGGACCACTGGTAAAGTGTATGAACACGTAACGAAAAGGGTAACATTTTTATATCATCAGTGGTGTACGCAAAGGGTGTTTAAGAGGGCCACTTACCCTATTTACTTGGAAATTTAAGTTTGGGAAAAGCGAAAAAGTGTACACTACGCAGGGAGTTTTATAGGGTTTACCTCACCTGTCCATTCGGAAGTAGAGGCATGGGAAAACTAAAAAAGAGATGTATGAAGTATACTATAACATAAATAACTAGATGGAAACGTCAAAAGATAGACTAAGATGGGCCTTATAAAGTAAACAAGGTTGTTTTTACGCAGAAAAATCGATTTAAAATTGTGGTGCGTTTTGTGGTCTGAAGGTATAGGTACGTTGTTTAAAAAGTGTGCGATGTTAGTGTGGAATCAATTCAGAACGCATAAAACAGAATCAACCTGATCACGTACGACAATCGGAAGCGTAAAAGATCGTGGACAAGGAAGACAAGCGTTCACAAAGCGTGGATTGACGCCGAACAAGGTGACGCTATGTGTGTGGTGGGACTGGAAGGGAATTGTCCACCATGAGCTACTTCCAGTTGTTCAGACGATTGATTCTCAACTCTACTGTGGACAACTATAGAGATTACGCCAGGCAATTGAAAGAGAACCGCCCGAATTGAATAATAGGAAAGGTGTTGTGTTTCATCATGCAAGACCACACACTTCTTTGATGACCCGTCAAAAATTGCGAGAGCTTGGTTGGGAAATTTTGTTGCATCCACCGTATAGTCCAGGCATAGCACCCTCTGACTATCACCTATTCCGATCTCTGCAGAATTCTCTCAATGGAATTAAGCTGGTTTCAAAAGAAGCCTGTGAAAACCACTTGATTCAGTTTTTCAACCAGAAACCACAAGTTCTTCACCGATGGCATCATGGCTCTACCCGAAAAATGGCGAAACGTTGTCGATAATAATGGAGCATATTTGGTTTAAATAAATTCATTTTCACACTATAACAAAACCAGTTGAATTTTACTAAAAAAATGCCACGAACTTTTTCCTAGACCTGATATAATAGAAATGAGAATTCCATAATTCAAAGACACGGTTGGACAGGAAGTTTTCCCTATTTTGCTTCTTGAAGATCTCGTGTTGTAGTTTAGTCTATGTCCACGCGTTGCGCTGTTGAGACTGAGTGAATATAGTGTGGACATATCTGTTGAGAATTTACCAGTGGTGATGCGACACATCTGGATAAGGTATCCACGAGATCTGTGCTGGGTAAGGGTCGGCAAGTTCAAAACTTCAAGACGTTCTTCATAGCAGAGATGTCGAAGTTCTGAAGGCATACGCGTAGCTCTTCGTTGAACTTCTTCAAGGAGAAGCACGTCACGCTGCAAATACGGCGACAAAACAACAACAGCATATTCCAAGTGTGGGCGAATATATGTGGTATAAATTTTACGAAAAAGAACAGGAGAAAGTTTGGAGAAGGATTTGTGCACTATGTAAAGCAGAATATTAGCTTTCTTCACTATTTTTGTAATGTGCGGAGACCACTCAAGATTACTGTTTATAGTAACACCTAGATCAATAACTTCGTTGACTCGCTGTCTCACTGCGTTGCCAATAAAGTAAGATAACCGTGGACTGTCCTTTCATATATGAAGACTACAGCATTTGTCTTCACACCAGGCAACGATTTCGTTAACATCTTGTTGAACTGAAGAATGCTGGCTGATTTCTCCATATATCTGAAGATAGTCGGCGTACATTTGGTGACTGCTTTTTAAATTGGTGGTTAAATCAGCAACGTAAATTAAAAATAGTATCGGACCAATCACTGTTCCTTGGGGGACACCGCTAATGACAGGAAGTGACGTTGAAAGTTCAGACCCTACTCTAACTCTGAACAATATGTTACGCAAAAACGCCCTGATCCAGCTAAGTAGGTTACCAGTTATGCCAAATTGTACGATCGGCAATAGTTCAGACGAAAATAATACGAACAGTGACATTAACGAGACGAGTGATAGTACAGAGAGTGAATATGAACAGAATGTTGCTGGTACAAGTTATCGTAATAACAAATATTTTTTATAAAAATTGTCTCATAAATTTGGGGTGCGTCTTATGGTCTGAAAAATACGGTACTAGTCGTCACTTTCCTTTATTGTTAATATTATTAACCAAGTAATTTTATTTGTAAATTAAAATTCGGTGAAAAGGACTTGTATTCAAACTGTAAATATGTTCGAGAAAACAATCTATCTAACTTGATTTAAAGTACAAACGAAACCATTATTATATTCAGAAATTGCCTCCAAATGTGTTTTTAATGTTTTTATGTCCGTATTTAATTTTGAAATTTTGTTTTACTAATTACTTTGAAATAACAAAACTTTGTTTTCATTTTCATTTGTTATTATAAAATGTAATTTTTATAAAAATTATTTAAATATTTATTACCTAATTAAAATAATGAAATATTTAATGTGTTCAAAAAAGAGATTGATAAAAAAAAGATCAGGCAGGGTCATGGGCGCCCACATATTTTTTTTTAAGGGTGAACAGAATAAGAAGGCAATTTTTTGATTATATTTAGTTATTTATTAAATAATTTGTGTAAAAATATTTATAGAAATTACAGGTTCTGTTTAGCCGTTTGCAACCGGCTATAAACTGTAGGTGCCTTTCTATACGCTAAAAAAATGGACGTAATACTGACCATATTGTCACAAATATGATATAATTGTATTCTTATGTCCCAATTCCTTGAGCGGCCTTTAGGCAGTGTAGGTCACGGTTGCTGACGTACGGTTTTGGACGAAGAAGCCTTTTTTTAAATTTATTTATTTTACATCGGCCTATTTCTGCAACGAGGCGCCGATACCAGAGGGCGAGCTCCTACACCTGGATAAGGGGTGAATGATTGTGAAAATGGGAGTAATGTAAACAAATTATTCTCGCCCGAATAATATCACCAACGAAGGAGACTCTAACCACCGACCGCCCAGGCCAGAGAAGAAGTTTTTAGTATTAATATTGAGGCGATATATTATTCGGCCCTTTAAAATAAGGCTTATTATCGACCGAAAAAATAATGCACGACAGGTTATTTCAGTGACGACAAAATATGTAGTTGAACGGCAGTATATGCAGGTGAACGTCAAACTCTGCGCCATCTATGAACCCGTCTAGAAACTAACGTCATATGGAAAGAAATGTCATGTTGAAAAATTCAATAATATATAATTTGTGTAAAGTTAGTTAAACATTGTAATGCTATTTAAGCACCCGAAGAAGCTGAATATTATTTAGCGAAACTTTGTGTCTATATAATAAATACATGGCATGCAGACAGAAAAATTTAATTTTCTTGGTATCGAAGTCTTTATAAAATTAATAAGAAATATATTGATAAATGGCTTCTTTTTTTCAATTTCAGATATTTATTTCTCAGTATTAACAATGTACTATTAGATTTATAATTATTTCATGTAACAGCAGGCGGAGCTTAGACATATGAACTTGGTTCTTAGCTGTTCATTTTTTCTTTTATTATATTTGTATTTTAAAAAAAGACACTATACCTTAGTCTTAAGTTCAAAAAATCCATAACACTATTAGCTATAATTTAGCTTTGAATTAAAAAAATAATTAATTTTGTCAGAA
The DNA here is from genome assembly GCA_963971575.1 of Liopterus haemorrhoidalis. Lineage (NCBI taxonomy): Eukaryota > Metazoa > Arthropoda > Insecta > Coleoptera > Dytiscidae > Liopterus > Liopterus haemorrhoidalis. The sequence continues at coordinate 45,541,196 of OZ020619.1, forward strand.
ACACAAAAACTGTAATATTGTCAAAATTATGGTATAATTGTGTTATACTCTCCCAATTCCTTGAGCGGCCTTTAGGCTGTGTAGGTCAAGGTTGCTGACGTACGGTTTTGGGAATTAAAGAATGTGCAGAGTGTTGCCTGTTTGTCAACATAAGTTTTGCACTACATTCTAATGTGTTGATAAACATTATTCACATGTGATGACTATGTTCTTTAATTGCTGCCAACAATTACACAAATGAATGTTTCCAAAACAATTAAGGTAGGACCTGACGTCATAGTGTCCTGGTTAACAGTTAGAAAATGGTCTTAAGAAATAGAGTTCGTTAGAATCTGTACATCTCCTCGGGGCAACCCCCGTTTCCCCGCCTAAGAAGGTGCTGGCTTCATAACAACTCATCCTCGTTCAGTATCTATGTTATACTACCTCATTGGAGAGTTCGTATCTAAATGGTGGACATTTTTTGTAGATGGTTCGATATCAATTAATTTATTTCCCTAGTATCCTATGGGAAATGGCGTTTCGTACAACGAATATTCCATACCACGTACCAGTTCGTTGAACGAATTAAGTTAGTGGTGTGAGGCCCTCTTGTACTTCTGTGGAACAGTATATACCTGTTCTAAAAATAACTGAAATTGAAAAAATGTAATATTTGAAAGATCAAAGATTTATTTATTTTTTTATATATACTTCATTTTCTTCAGTATATCTTCATTATGAACTAAATGTCAATCTAAATTTTGTGTTTTCATTTTTGCAATTTATTTTCTAAATAACGCTATTTACTAAAACGATTTTCACAAAATCAATATTACATTTCAAAGCTTGTGCCATTTCAAGTATCACAAATTCGAGCGTATATTTCGTTTGACGTAAATTATTCGCCAGAATACTCAGATACAACAAGTTTTGTTGAGACTCAGCAGAGCAGTTTCCATTGTCCATTATAATGGACACAGCATCCATTGTAGATTTGGATATCGGACATTTCAACAATAAAATTATAGAATTAGATGATACAGATCCAGTGTTCTATGGAGTGCAGTAAAGTGGAAAGCAGTCATGTTTACTACTCCCTTTATCCGAAAATATGGTAAAAATTTGGTTTTTTTCTTGTCCGAAAATATGTGTCAGAATTATTTAGTCTAGAAAAAAGTTGGGGCGTTAATCGTTTAACGCGTTTTGAGATTACGACAATTTTTTTACTAGCATAATTTACATTATTTGTGAAAATTGTGAAATAAAAAAAATCACAACTCAAAAACGGTTAGAGTAAACGACCTGAGGTTAGAATTTTTGTATTTCTCATAGTTTATTTAGTATAGAAAAAAATTGAGGCCTTATTCGTTTTGCGTATTTTCAAATTATTACAAATTTTAATAAGGCGTGATTTATAAAAATTTTCATCTTCGCATGGACGTATCTCAAAAACGAAATACGATAAAGACCTGCGGTTGGAAATTTTGAAATTTAGAGGTCCTAATTAACTTGTTGCCATATTTTGAAAAAAAAATATTTTTTTTTAAATTTTTCAATTTTTTTTAAATTTTTTGAAAGTTTTGATAAATCGTAATTAAAAAATGGTTAGGAATAGAAATCTTCGGTTTGAATTTTTAAAATTCTCTTACAATTTTTATCCAGTAAAAAAATTTGGGCCTTAATAAACCAATTATTATGTTTTGTATGGGCAGTAATCCAAAACCCTTGAAAATGGCCAAAAATCGAAAAAATCGTAAGGGGTACCCCTTAAGAAAATCGTGTTTTTTAAGCAAAAAATTTTTGTCTCCGATTTTATTGAAAATTGGTACAAATATGTATTTTTGGTTATAGATCAACAAAATTTGGTCCATTTTGAAGTTTGGGCAAAAGTTTTGGAATTATAGGCAAAAAACTGACCCAAATTGGCTGTAATTCAAAAACTAGAAAAGCATAAATTTTTTAAGTATTTTTTTCATAATCTTCACCCCAAAATTAGCTTAAAACTATATTTTGGCTCAAATCGGAGCCAAAATATTTTTGACCAAAATTAAAAAATTTTAGACAATTTTTTTTAAATAAAATTACTCCAGTATCAGACAGAAAACAGTTTGTATAAATAATTCTAAGCCAGATTTACTTCAACTTAGCTAAGGAGTACCGCAGGGTTCAACTTTAGCTCCATTACTATTTTTAATTTACTTTAACGAGCTTATTTTTACTGAGTATGTGTAGAAGATTTTATTTATTTATTTTGTGATATATTTTTCTTTTTAATACATATTCTAGTCATTTAGACGGACCATACAGAAATCAATTTGTTTGTATAAATAATTTTAGCGTCCACTTAGCTATGGACTGCCGCAGGGTACAACTTTTGGTCCATTACTATATTTAATTTACTTAAAGAGCTTATCTTTCTTATCTACTAAGTATGTGTAGAAGATTTTATTTATTTTGTGACATATTTATTCTTTTTAATATTGCGCAAATAGCCTTTATTGCTGCGCGCGAAAAAAAAATAACTAACTATTTTAATATATATTTTAGACATTTAGATGGGCCGGACAGAAAACAATTTGTTTGTATAATTCTAAGTCAGATTCGCTTCAACTTAGCTATGTAGTACCGCAGGGTTCAATTTCAAGTCTACTATTTTACTATTACTGGCTAACTATTTTTAATTTACTCTATCGAGTTTACCTTTACTGACTATGTGTTGAAGATAGTCATTTAGATGGACCGTGTTAGGCGCAAATACCCATTGTTAGTGTGCCCCAAAAATTGTAACTAACTAACTTAACATTATATAACGTTATTGTTAATTTGTTATTGTTATTCAATTATTTTAAATATCAGTATTCCAGCTCCAGAGGTCTGCTATATACTATTATATTTTTCGAAATTCTACTACAAAAATCAGTCGCGACATTAGTGGGTATATCACGTTTCACATATTACATTGAGCGTGCGTTCAACTTCTCTGAGTGTATTCTACAATTCTCTCCCTCTAAGATAATACAGGCAATAAGTACTGAGAACGAGACGGTAAATAGATAAATAGCAAAGTTAGAAGCAAGTTTCCAGTTAAGGATTGTTTAGTTTTGCGGCAAGATAATGGTAATGAATACTGACATGGACAAACATATGTTTTAGATAGAAACACGATTTCAACACAAACTAATTCAAACAAATCTAAATGGAAATTTCAAATTGAAAATTTGGAGAATGTTCTTCTGTAAAATATATTTTACTAAGGCAGGCATTACACTATAAAAGATCTTTGTAAAAGATGTTGGCAACACATTTTAATATAAACAACGGTGTCCACCTTGGTTATTGGTCTGAGGAGCTACCATTGTCCAAAGCAAGCTGAAAATTAAACGCCCCCAGGAAAAACCTAGATACATAGTTTTCAGTAATTCTTTACATTGTGTCCTATCCATTGTAACACTCAATGAGTCTCGTGAAGTTGCGTGAGATAGCCGACACCTTAAAGATGTCAGAAGGTAGTGTGTATACAATTTTACACGAAAATTTTTCGCTTACACCGGACCAAAAACAACAATGCGTCGACGATTCAGAGCGCTGTTTGAAGCTGTTCAAGCGAGATAAAAAGATTTCTTGCATCGGTATGTAACAATGGATGAAACATGGATCCACTATTACACACCTGACTCAAAAGGATCGTCAGACGAGTGGACAGCAGTGGTCAAACTCGTCCAAAGCGTCCAAAAACTCAAAAGTCAGCTGGCAAGGTTATGGCATCCGTGTTTTGGGACGTGTATGATATTTTGTTTATCGACTATCTTGAGAAAGGTAAAACTATCAATAGCGAATACTACATGGCATTATTGGATCGATTGAGTGTAGTAATCAAGAAAAAAACGGCTTCACATGCAAAAGAAAACAGTGCTCTTTCACCAAAACAACGCCCCATGTCACAAGTCGATGAAAACGATGGTTAAATTGAATGAATTATGCTTCGAATTGCTTCGTCATCCACCGTACTCTTCAGATCTGGCCCCCAGCGACTACTGGCTTTTTTCAGACCTCAAAAAGAGGTTCCAGGGAAAGAAAGTTGACTCAAATGAAGAAGTGATTGCCGCAACCGAGGCCTATTTTGAGGGCAAAGAGAAATCGTTCTACAAAGAAGGCATCGAAAAGTTAGAGGAGCGTTGGAATGAATGTATCACTCTTGAAGGAGAGTATGTTGATGAATAAAGTCGAATTTCTAAAAAAAAAATTGTTTTTCTTTGTTAGACCGGAAACTTATTGAGCGACGTGGTAATTATCTACCTCTCCAGTGTGATACTCAGGAAAATAGTTCTTCATTCTTGCAACTTTACATTAAATGGTTGTTCAGAAGTTTTAGTAACACTGGTTTAATAAAACCTTTGATTTGGCAAAAAATCTTTTAAGTACTTGTTTTTTTTTCTACCCTAATTTCTTTCTCAACAAAAAAAATATCTTAATACCCCTAACGTTTAGTTCTTTTTTAGTGTTTAAGTTTTCTTGCAATCTAGTAATCGTTTCTACTAAGTCCTTATTACAAGAACAGCAGTTTTTCAACTTTCTTACAGAGATAGTTTCTTTTTAGGATTATAACTTTGGAATTATATTTGAGGTTAAATACGCCAATTAAAAAATATGGTAATTAGTGGTGTGTATGAGTATGCAATATCCAATCTTTTATTATCTAAAGTCCAGCCAAAGTCATCTGAATGAAATAATAATTAACGTAGTGATGTGTTTCTCTCACCCACATTGACAAATAGTAAGAAAAATACAAATGACGTTTGTCTATCTATTTTGTTTATTGTTCATGTATAGCTACGACAAACGTATTTATACATACAAACGTGTACCATACGTTATCCCACCTCGGGGTATGTCTGAGATTATTAATGTTTTCTAGTGTCATTCGTACTGAACCAGTAGCGTCTAAAACTCTGTTTTGCTATTTATTTCATCGCGTTTTTCATTAAATCCGTCCTCTTCAGGACAATATTTGACCACATAGACAATATAGTGAATAGTGCCCTAAAAAGATTTATACTAAGAAACAGTGGTAGTTTTAAGATATCTATAACTTGGTTACTGTACTGTGCACTAGTGCAACCTAAATTAGAGTACACGAATACAATCTGGAGCCCAAAAACAATGTCCCACAAAAATCAAATAGAAAAAGTACTAAAGAGATTTGTAAGAAACCTGACCTTGAATTTAACCGGAACATATCCTTTTCGTATCTCTTATGCAAACCAGTTAAAAAACCTAGCTCTCAATAATAGCAAGAAATTTTAAACATTAGAATGAAGACGCGACATCCACACTTTGAATTTCGCGTTTTAATTATTAAACAATAAACTAGATGCCCCAGATCTTCTTCAAAATTTAAATATTCGAGTCCCTGACATAAGATTGAGAATTAAAAATGATCACTTTTTCAAAATTTCAGAATCTATGTCACCACTGAACAAAATGCTCAGTCTAGTAAACAAGCAAGTCTCTGATAGAGATGTAGATATCTTTTACGACAACTATAAAAAGTTTGTTAGTATAAAAATAAATTATACTAGTTACATTTTATCTTATTGTTTTATTCTTTATTTTATTCATTAGTATTTCTATATTATTATTATAATTGTATTGTATTTTTATAACTTGCAATTTTAGGTTATATTTCTCCATAATCAGCGTAAATTTGACGTATATCGCAGCGCTAGGCTCGGTTAGGTTACTAGAATGCTAACGGAGAAAGCTATCTACTTTCTAGTTTAATGACAAAACGTTATCTTAAGTTAGGAAAGTGTCAGGTTAATAGAACCGAGTGGATCGAGCTAATTAAAGTTATTTAACGAGCTAAATCAGACAATGAATTAATTACATTATGGAAATCAATAATTAAAATAAAGAATGTTGAATGTATCTGAATTAAAAGCCCTCAAAACTCGATTTTGATAGGCGTGTCTAAAAACTTGGTTCGGAACATTCTAATATGTCCTTGACTGGACTTCATTAGACAATCAAAGTATATTTTTTTTATTTATTTATTTATTTTACATCGGCCTATTTCTGCAACGAGGCTATTTGCTGATGCCAGGGGGCGAGCTCCTACACCTGGATGAGGGGTGAATGATTGTGAAAATGGGAGTAATGTAAACATATTATTCTCGCCCGAATAATATCACCAACGAAGTAGGCTCGAACCATCGACCGGACAGTCATACTGGGTTTCTACCAGTACTAACCGCACGACTTAGTGCGCTTGGCCACTCCGTTGGCTAATAAAGTATAAATATACCTTAATCTAGTATTAAATGTGCTTTATTCAATTATTACCGATTTTGTGGAAGGTAATTTTATTTACCTTTGTTATTTTGTGTAAAATAACAAAGCGAAACAGAATGAAAGTAAATTAAATGCATTTTTCCAATAATATCCTTTGAGACATATTCACGGATTTGTGAATAAGACTCATTTCACCGCAACTATATTCCCCTGACAGTGTTGGCAACTGAAAGACCCGAATCATCCCTGCATCTCGGCTTTTATTGGCCATTTCAAACTTGCTGCTTTTCTATGGACGAAAAACCGCAAACGTAGCCGCATCGTTTTGCTTTTAATGTTTAAATTGTTTGAATAATTATTGTTACAAAACTTTGGGGTTTTTTGTTTCTGTAAAGTTGGTAAATGAATTATGGTGGAAGTTTTAAATATTATTAGTTCGTTATATAGTTATATATCTTTTAAAACAGGGTCTATAAACAAGTCTAAGTCCTTAAAACCTTGGTTTTGAGAAAATATAGAATATATAGATATAGATTTTTGTGGTAATATTATTTCATCATCGTCAAGTGCTTTGGCAACCGTCAATTTATCTACATCGGCAAATGATACATCATGAAAACCCTCTCCAATAATTGCATGTGCCAAAGTACTATAATATAAATATAAAGTCACCAAAAACAGTTTACAATAGCTTCTATTGTTAAATTGTTTTCAATGTAACAATGATATTATTGTGAACGCAAAGTATAAAAAGAATATTAACTAATATTTACTATATACTCTTATTTTAAGAAAATTAAATCCACCAGAGATGCTATTTTGGAATTCAATCTTGAAATTTCCAAATGCCTTGAAGCTAAAGAGGTTTGCTTATCTACTTTCTTGGTTATGAGCAAAACTTTTAACTATGTATCTTACGATATATTTGCTAAACTTGCTACGGTTTCACTCACAGTAGCTGTTTACTTTTAGAATCATACCTAATTAACAGAAAACAGCTTGTTTGTATGAATAATTCTATGTCAGATTCGCTCCAACTTAGTTATGGGGTACCACAGGGTTCAATTTTAGGTCCATTTCTATTTCTAATTTATTTTAACGATTTCTTTTCTATTATTAAGGCCTTTTTAACCAGATCATTGTCACTAGAACACTTGCAACATGTTTCGAATGATCATTTATCTAAAGCAAACGCCAGTTTTCTATCTAATAGATTGTCACTAATGATAATCGTTAATTTAAAGTAAATTTCAAAGCTGTTTAAAATTTATTATAAAATATTATTGTCAATAAAATATGTAGGAGACGTATTTGATTATAAACTGTCATAAATTTTCTAATAAAGCATTATATAAGCAGTCATCTTTACACCTTAATTTAAGATATCAACATATAAGCATACGCATGCAACAGATAGTACTGTATAACAAATATATTAGATCATTATACAACGAATAAGCTAGATTTAATGTCACCCTAAAGTTTCTGTACTAAAATTCTAGCGTTTAATGCCGACTTTTACTGCTTGGTTAATAGTACATATTAAACCAGGCTTATACTGTGACATTGTGATTTTAATTTTAAGGAAAAAAACATCAGTAGAATACATAATATACAGATGTTTCACTCAATATAACGTTTGCAACATGGCTTGACTTGACTTGACCATCACCGAGTTGACCATTGTCAACTTTACCACCGCCAACTTGACCATCGGTGACTTGGCCATCGCCGACTTGACCATCGCTGACTTGCTCATCGCTGACTTGTCCATCGCTGACTTGCCCGTCGCTAACTTGCCCATCGTTGACTTGAACATCCTCGACTTGACCATTGCTGACTTACTCATTGCTGACCTGCCCATCGTTGACTTGACCATCGCCGAGTAGACCAACGCTGACTTAGCCTTTATCGACTTGACCATCGCCGACTTAACTATCGCCGAGTTGACCAACGCCTACTTGACCATTATCGACTTGACCATCGCCGACAGGACCATCACCGACTTGACCATCGACAAATTGACCATCGACAACTTGACCTACGACAACTTGACCATCGACAACTTGACCATCGACAACTTGACCATCGCCGCATTGACCTGTTCCGCTGCATTCAGTCCGGACATCGGTAATTTATACGAGCTCCCCCGTCTCTTGATGCCTTTGCCTATGCTACAGCGTCTTTAATAATCCAATGGCAAATTTAAAAATCATTTATAAAATGTTGATAATAGATTATAATAAACACAAATGAAAAATATATTCAGAGATAAACATTTGAGAAAACTCGAGGTCTTTTACTTCGTTACTTCGCATATTTATGTATAACTTCCACAATTTAAATTTTATCTAAATATTTCCAGCAGTTTTCATTTCTATATTTACTGCTTCTACCTCGAGGCTTATTTGAAAAATGTTAAAAGATCCACAATTTTTACTGTAGGCAACTTACCTTCGCCTTCAAAGGAACATTCAACAAATATAAGAACCAGGACAGGAATAATTAAGAATTATATTTAATATTTAAAAACATAAAATGAGGAGAAAATTGAACTGATAACAAAAATTATTTCACTAAAGGGAATGAACTGAGAGAATACAGTCCTTTTAGGGATGTTTCGGAATATAAAAATTTCATATCTGTGGATATGGATAAAAATGTATTATGAAGTTCAGCAAGATCTTTACTGATAAGACCTATACCATCAGTATAAATTAAATTCCATGGTATTGGTTTTTTAATGTTTCCAGTGAAATAGTCTATGTGAGATTGAATAGTAATGGGCTTAGAGTAGAGCCTTCATGTACGCCAACACGGACATCACTGATAAGACGTATACCATCAGCATAAATTAAATGTCACGGTATTGGTTTTGGAATGTTTACATTGAGATGGTCTGATGTGAGATTAAATAGTAATGGGCTTAGAATGGAACCTTGATGTACGCCCATATGGACATCACTGATAAGACGTATACCATCAGAATAAATTAAATTTCACGGTATTGGTTTTGGAATGTTTACAGTGAGATGGTCTGATGTGAGTTTAAATAGTAATGGGCTTAGAATGGAACCTTGATGTACGCCTACCTGGACATCGAAACTATGGCTCATTCCAGCTTCAGTTTTTATACATGTTTGTTTGTTCCGATGCATATCCTGCAAGATTACATAAAAAGTTTTAAAATATTTTAATTCGAAAAAATAATTTATGAAAAAAAAAAAAATAAAAAAATAAATGATTTCTGCAAAATCAAAAAATTCAAATGAGGAGTTAAATACCAACATAGGTTACCTTCGTTATTTAATTTTAGTTATTTAATTTAAGAGCGTTTAATTTATCAAAATAGTTTTATGTAGGGTTTAAACAATGGACGTACGCTCAATACGATCTCTCATCAATTGGTACGTGTAACGTGTAACAGCCATAAGCTGTCATAAATTTTCTAATAAAGCATTATATAAGCAGTCATCTTTACAACCATTTTTCTCGAAAATTTTATTATGTAACCTGCCAGTTGTTTTACCATATACTATCCGAAATAAAAAGTCTTGCAGATACCAAAAATTTAAATTAACAAAAAATTTAAAATGACACTTGTTATTTGAACAAAAAATGTTTTTTTTAATTCAATAATAATAATAAATATGTAGCCGCGTTACATTACTTTTTCCTCACCTTGGAAAAGGTAAAACTGACGAGAGATGTTAGTTGACATTACTATGATACTTGACAGTACTATCAATACGTATTTCATGAGCAGTACGCCACCTGCTCCCTACGAAAAAGAACGCTTAGGCCCCCCAAAATTTTGTCTCTCTCTAGGTTTCAAAATTATTAGCGCATCTAGGCCCCAAAACTTATGGCGTTTCTTAGGTTAGTTTTAGTTTAAATCCAAAAATTTTCAGTAGTGTTTTAGAGCAGCAATTACCAAATAAGGCGAAACATGTTAGTTCTTTCCAAACTTCTTGCAAAACCTGTTGTGCGGATTGTGCGGATATTTTTGCGGATGCGGATTTATTATTTACAAAAGCTGCGGATGCGGATCGGATGCGGATCATGGATATGCGGATCCGGATACAGAAAAGCTTATCTGCGCAGGGCTCTACTTATCTAGGCCCATCTTAAGGATAAGATCAATTTGCGTTTCTTAATTTCCCGTTTGATCTCTGTTATGAGTTGCTGTTCGTTTATTAGTTACGATTTTTTAAATCGTTGTATATATTTTGTTTACATATTTTGTTTTCTTTCTCAGTGTTTCATTTTAAAAAGATTTCTAGAGCGTAATCTTATACTGTTTTATTTTATTTTTAGATTATCTTTATTCCGTCTCTGTAGAACGATATATACATCAAGTTTTGTACAAATCTCGGCTGCTAATGAGAAAGACTTCTGTTTCTGAATAGATCTTGAATGCACGTGTATAGAAACCAAGGACAGGGGCGTTCGTTAACAAGGGTACTGGGCCATATAAACAAACACTAATTAGTGAAATATAAGAGAAACATGTATACCTACTGTAACAAACTATACTAGTAGAAATGAACTTTGAAGTAGATAGTTTTGAAAATTAAATGATTTAGTTACATTTATACCAGTGGTTCTCAAACTCTGTAGTGGGATTTTGATGAATATAATTCTATTCTATCTTTGCCAATATTGTGATTCTATTGGTGGTTGTCAAGTAACGATTTCCTTCGATAAACTTTTATGTACAGTCTGTATAGTAAGACATACTTGCTTATAACTCAGGATCAGGTATATGCACAAATAATAAACAGGTTCAAACATGATAAGAACATCAAGACCTAATACGCCTGATAATAAAAATTGTTTAGTTAGTGTTTTGTCTTTCAGTAGTGCGGTTAGGTAATAAGACATTTAATAGACATTTTCTCCTCCCTAGGACAATCATTTAACTCTGTTAATGATTGTCACACCCTCTAAAAATCGGTGCTTAAAGTATCCTTCCACCCTTTAACAATCACTTATAACCTCCCCTTATTCAGAATCACTTAACCCCCAGAAAATGCCAACATTCTGTATACAAGACATCTCTCTTCCTAAAAAAAAATCTCGTTCAAAATGAAATTATCTTGTATAAAACAATATAATCCAATTTTTTCCAATTCGATTACCATCAAAACAGTGTCTAACCCATCTCAATAACCAATATTATGGTTACGCAACGTTGCGTAAACGTTCCACGCATTATTCGGTTGTATTCTGTTGATATGAAATATATACGGTTGGTCGATACAACCAAGAGGTAGTAGTTAGCGCGACCACCTGCGGCGCTAGTCTCTCCCGAACGTCATTTCCACGATCGTTACCTTACCAATCAACTCACCAACAATTACATTATTTTTTACTTTTATAATTCTTCTTTTAGTTCAATTGAAAACGATACTTCAACATTTAGACGATTAAAATTTGATATCCATGACAATCATTAAATTGGGTCCAAAGTCTTAGGCTCAGTTACATGAAGCGTTGTTAAGTTTTACCATGTAATTAACATTATGCATCATGTCGTCAAGTGTTTCTGAAAACATTGCTAAAGATACAATCAATTATTTTTCAATTCAGTCATGACATTGGCAAATATTTGACAATGTCGTCAATTGATGATAACTTGACGACACGGGTAACAATGCTTTACGCAACTGAGCCATAGTCTCCTTTGAATAGATTGACAACCAATAGGGCTATTTCAACATTCGAAATTTAGAAACAGTTTTTTTTTGCGTATTTCGAACCTAGAAAAACTGTTTAGTCGTCAAAAACAAGTACTCTAAAACATTTATCCTCGAGACCAAGTTTTGTAAAGGTTCTGAAAAACTCCAGTGCAAAATAGTTCGCAAGAGCAGGTTCTCCAAAGAGAAACAACTATAAGATCAAGTTCTTTCGAGCAGAGTTTCCCAAACTTTTTCAGCCGCGGAGCACTTTTCACGAGAAGAAATCTTCGCGCAGCTCTATCGTTGCTATATATATTGCAATACTAGTAATTCGCGGAGAACAGTTTTAGAAACTTTGCTTTAGAGCTTATGAAAAATTACAATTTATTTCATTCCAAAATTCCATAATTTGCAAAGTCAAGTTCACAAAAAACATTTAGCCAACATTTAGAAACAAACTTTTTTACAACCACTAATTGTTATTTAATTTATATTATTTGTGAAATTTGTAAATTAAAAAAAGCAGAACTCAAAAATGGTTAGAGATAACGACTGGCGGTTTAAATTTTTTGATTCTCTGTAGTTTATTTGATCTAGAAAAAATTTGGGGCTTTAATCGATTAATGCGTTTTGAAATTATGACATTTTTTTAATAACATAATTTACATCATTTATTGTATTCATATTATAATATTCATATTATAATATTGAGACTAAAAAAATCACAATTTGAAAACGGGTAGAGCATATGATCTGAGGTTAGAATTTTCGGATTCCTCATAGATTATTTAGTCTAAAAAAAAATTGAGGCCTTATTCGTTTTGCGTATTTTAAAATTATGACTAATTTTAATATGTCCCTTATCATTGACTTAACAGAAAAATGTATATGATGAAAATTGTTTATAATAAGATGACAAATCTTTTTTGTTGAATACAATTTCTCAATTAGATGAGTATTTGGGGGGGGGGGTATGATTTTTTAAGTTTTATGCGTGTGTTCTTGACAATTTTTATAGTCGCAAAACTCTACAGCCCATTATTTGATATCCCATTTGATATCATTCTGATCTCAAAAAATAACAATTGATCTGGTGTAATGTTGAAAAATCTATATTTAAAATCAGTGTTTCGTTTATAAAATTCCACTTTGTCAGTGTTTTGAAATATACACTTAATTTTCGCATGCAAATTTGTGGTTATTAGTCAATCGAAACCGAAAATCAAAGCTGTTTATTAGTGGCAGTGATACACCAGCTTCCATTAGGTTAAAAACATAATGTAGCCGCAGCTAACACGACATGGCTGTCATAACGATTGCATATACCACAGGGGTAATTCATCAACCATTAATTTCACATCAAAAAAGGATAAAAACATACTAAAATTTGGAAATCACTAAAATTGACACAATTCTAAATCATTTCAGATACTTATGACTGCTGTCCATTGCTATGGTAGGAGTTAATAACAAGATTTTTATGGATTCATACGGATAAAGACTATTGCCGTAAGAGTCAGCAGGTTGCACGGCTATTAAAATTTAAGTTCATCAGCTATCGTGTTAAGGTGTGCATGTGTGTTAACAGTGTTTTATGAAAGTTTAGTATATGAGTCTGAAATTTATTTCATTTTCATTTTATTGAACTCTTGTGCATAAATAAATGTTTATGCACGCTAATAATATACACAAGTTATTTTTTCAAAATTCTAGTTATATTTTGGCAAATGTTGCATTTAATTTTTAAAAGCGTAAATTTAATAGCCAGTGGCAATTGTTTAAATTATAATTTAATTCTGTTTCAATGTACACGATATCAGAGGGGCGAAACTTATAACAACCAATGGAAGCCATAGGCGCAATTTTTAAAATTCTTAATGAACGTTGCTATATAAAAAAAATACTGCACATATTTAGAAACCTAAATAATGGTATTAGGCGTTCGAATTAAAATTAACAAAAAAAAAAATTTTAATATAAAATTTGTTTTGGCATCCCAAATAATCATCATTCACTTACTAAATACCTGCAAAACCCTGAAATATGTGAAAATTCACACCAATTTTTTGTACTTAACGTTTGCATGGTTATGATAAATAATATCTCTGTTAAAAAATATTGGGACAAGTTATTTCTACTCTGCTGCTAGAATGTATTTTATACAAGTACTTTGTGATGGTGGTCGGTCCTGTGGTGGCCACTGCTGATTTTTTTAGAGTGTTAAAAATAAAATTTGATATGTAAGAAGAAAACTCTTCGGTCATAACATTATTGCAAATGTTACTGTGTATTTTTTTGCATTAAAAAATTAATAGTTAATTGTTTGAAAAACTTTGTCGTGTCCAGAACATTGTATCGGTTGGTATCCCAATTGCCAAAGTCCATAACTCGTTCCAGTTTCCGTCCTTTAATTAGTTCTCGTTTCTGTCGACATTCAGCGACACTAATTTCCTCTGTTCGAAGTTCGTCAACTATTTTTTTATTTTCAGTTGTTCTATCTGAATTGTCGGACAGCTATTTCAATAGTGTCAAGTAAAATTAGGACCTTAATTGGGACGGAATTGAACAATTTTCACTTGATTTCAAATTAATGGACGAATTAGAATGTTAAATTTGGATTAATCGACTCGTTTGATTTAAGGGCAATGTCAAGATCCGAAGCCAAATCATCAGTTAGCGATTAGTTTGATTTTAAGTTAATTTAGGCCTAATATTAAGCTCAAATGAACACCTCTTCATCTTCTAAAATAACTCTTAAACCTATTACACGCCAGAAAATTTTGAAAACGAAATTATTTTTTCTAACAACCGGGTGTAAAACCGACTTTCTGTATCTAGTTTTTGACATATAAAGTGTCACTGTATTCCTTAGCGATATATTTTTTAACTTAATTACCTCAATAATGTGACAGATGTAAAAAAGACAAATTCCATAATTATTTACTGTAATACTAAAATTACTAGAATTTACAACATTAATATAGTGATCTTTACTTCACAAACTGTTTTTTTAGGGTTTTGTATGACAAAAAAACCCTTATACCGTAATTTAGTCGTCTGTCTATCTGTGTGTCTGTCTGTCTGTCTATCTGTCTGTCTGTCTGTCTGTCTGTCTGTCTGTCTGTTTGTCTGTCTGTCTATTCGGTAAAAATTGTAGCCAAATGGCTAAACCTATACATTTTTTTTTTTTTTTTTAATTTTTAATGGCCTTTGCTACTGTGGCAATTAGCCAGGACAATTTTTGTTTTGAGAAAATTTCCATGCCATAACCGGGATTTGAACCCGAGCCCCCATGGTTGGTAGTCAAATGAGCTAACCACTACGCCATAGCGACCGGCAACCTATAGAGTTGAAATTTGGCATGCTTATACAACTCTTTGACCCGCACATAGGAAAAATACTAAAACATCTAAAAACGTACCCCCCTAAAAATATAAACAAATATTTAAACGAAAAAAATATTTTTTTAAATTCTGAGTAGGGGATCAAATGAAAGCCCTTAGTACGTGGATTAACGATCGAAATTTTATTTTTGCAAAATAAATTATTATGATGCGATTTTTGCAAAAATTATGCAATCCCACACCCTGTAGCCCAGATGGTTTAAACTAAAAATCTTAAAACATTCTGAGTAATGTATATTGGTGTGACCCGGAATAGTACAACAGAAATTTGTGAACAGCATGTTTTCGGAAAATAACGCATTTTTTGGTTTTTTTTGTTAACGATTTACAAAAGTTATAGTTATGTAACACACCAGATTAGAAGATGTATCATGGTCTAATGGTTACCATGCTCGCTAGCTACCCAGAATTCTAGGGTTCGCTCCTGGGTAGAGGAGACAATTTTACTTTTTGTTTCTTTTTCCATTTTTATTTTCGTTTTAAAAATATCGTTCATTTTGCCGTGATTACTACAAAGCAAAATGAGTCCTATACACTCAGCATGCCGCCTGCACTTATTATATACCTGCGAAACCCTGAAATGTGTGAAAATTCACATCAATTTTTATTTGTATATGTGGTAGAGTTTTCATTTCTCGTATTGGGTACTACAGACATGAACGAGAATCAGTGGATAAGACAAAAGTAGAAGTAGAAGAATATTAACACGTCATCCTTTATTATGTACTACATAAAAGTATAAAGCGTAGTTAACCTTTTCGTCAGGTAATCACGCCGTTATTTAACGACATTGTCAAATATTTGACAATGTCATGATGAAAAACAATTGATTGTGCAATTAGCAATGCTTTCAGCAACATTTGACGACACGATGCATAAAGCCTTAACAAGACTTTATGCAACAGAGGAAAAGTTTATTTTATTTGTAACATGAGCAGAAGGATTTTTAATACAATTATTTTAACACATTTTCCACATTTAGGTTTAGTGTATAAATTCAAAATTCGTAAATCTTTTTTCCTCATAATCTCATCTGTTGTAAATCCCCCCATTACGGTCCTGTCCGCAAACATCCGTATTGTTTCGGCTTCCCGGCTGTTCCTTAAACGACGTCTTCAGCGGATCAAGAAGGTTGGTAAAAAATGAGAATTATTATTTTAAAGCTGAGCTCCTTGTAACTCACTTTTACGATGATCTATGCGAGAAAGGGAATTTTTCTTCAACACCCTGATCGTAAATTTTACATTTATGATTAAGGTGTCACACCTTGATTTATTAACCTTAAGGTTAAATCGATTTTGGATTAGTTTAAACTAATTTAAAACAAATTTTACTTTAAAGTCAGGAAAACAACATAAATTTCAAGTTTTTTAGACATTAAGGTTGCCTGTCACATATTTATATAATTATGGCTTGTTTGATTAGTGAATTGAGGATTAGAAATGTTTATTTTTGATGACAGGTAGCCAGAGCTATGGAGACTCAGCATCTCCAAAGTTTTAGATCAATGCACATTTGCTCTTAAATTTGTTTTCCTCATACATTAAAAGTTTAGCATCATCTGTTGAATTTCCCAAGCATGTTCGGTCAGTTTAAAATGATGAGTTTAATCCTGGAGAACTTTTTTCTTATGTTTCTTGATCCTCACATGCAAAGGTCTGCAACAGTCATACACAGGCCTGTTTTACTATGAAAGATAAATTAAGGGCGCATGTAATTCCCACTTCAAATGAAACATATCTCTCTGCCTTCCCTCACTTTCCGCGTACAAGTTTTAAGGCACTTGCATGCAAGTTTTAAGGCATAAAATAGAAACTTAAGTTTGCGGAAAGATTTTCTTAACACGTTGGTGTAAACCAGACTTCCTTAAGATCAATAGTTACAAAAATGTAAACATTTACGTTTTTAGGGAATTATTATCATATGTTCTTAAACATTTTGCTTAGTTTTGGTTTTAAAATTATGAAAGGAATTTTTTTGTTGGAATAAACTGTTTGATTGCTTTTCAGAATATTCGCCTTTAAGATTTATACACTTTTGCATGCGTTCAAACTAATTCTCGAAACATTTTTTCCACTCTGAAGTTGGTATCTCAAAAACATGGTTTTCGAAGGAATCAAGCTTCTTGAGGTGATGAAGATCACTGTCCACGCATTTTTTGTTTGACATTGGAGAACAAAAAAAAAGTCTTTAGGGAATAAATCATGTGAATATGGGCAATGAGACATTCGATGTTTTTCTCCTTCAAATAATCAATTGTTTGACGTGTGGGAGCTTACATTATCATGATTAAGAATAATGCGACGTTTTTGGTTGTATTCCCTGATTTTGTCGATGACTTCTGGCAAACAAATTGTTGTATACCATTCAGCATTAACTATTCTCCGATACTCTAAAGGAATGGTTGCGACATGTCCAGTACAACCGAAGAAACAAACGATCATTTTCTTGGAAGTGCTTCGTGAATAACTTTTGTGGGTTTCGGTTCCTCTTGGAAGACCCAAACAGTGGATTTTTGCTTAGTTTCCTGTTCATATGAATAAATCCAAGTTTCGTAACCTGTAACAATGTTGTATACGGATTTTGCAGTGCCTAGGTTGAATTTTTTTAACATTCCCATACACCAATCAATACGAGCCTTTTTTTTTGAGCTTCGGTCAAATTATGCGGAATCCATCGGGAACAGATCTTTTTCACAGCTAAATGTTCATGCAAAATCGAGTGTATTGCAGTCTAAGATATGCCAAAGGATGCCTCTATCTCACGGTAAGTCACACGCCGATCTTCAATCATTTTGCGCACAGCATCGATGTTTCTTTCGAATCACAACCGATTTTGGTCGATCTTCATGAGATTCATCACTGACGGACGCACGACCACGACGAAATTCTGTAAACCAATTGTAAACAGTCTTTTCTGATGGTGCTTCATTACCAAAAGTTGAACGAAGCAAATCTATACATTGTTGTTGAGTTAGGCCTTTACTAAAATCGTAAAAAATTATCCAACGAAAACTTTCACGAGTAATATCCATTTTTCCACAAACTTTTTTTAACGCTCACTGAAACTACACGGTCAATTTATAAGCTGCCACTGATTTCGCAATAATAAATGTCAAACGAATATAGTAATGACACATTTCAATATTGCCATCTAGTGGTTGTTTGTAAAAACATAAAAGGTAACGCTCGTACACACAATCGCACCAATTTATATTATAATATAGATTGTTAACTTTGTATGAAAAGCTTGTGAGAACTACGCAGGGGAAACACCCCTCTGTCCTTAACTGTGAAACTTCTTTTGTAAAATATTTTGGTGAAATTCGCCCTCTTAACCTGACATGTTAATTAAGAATCAGAGCGTTGAACAGTGGTTTAGATTCTGACGCGGCAATCATCGGGGAAAACCTTCGTATAGTTGGCAACAGCTCGCTTTGACGAGGGTTACGAGTTACCAACCTTCATGAAACTGGCTGATCTTGTAACGTCATGTCAGTTCGACAAGTTATTGGGGGATTAATTTGTTTAACGTTTGTCAAAAATATTGAAAGGAATTTCGATATGTCCCAATAGAACAATACGTGTAGAATATAAATTAGATGAAATAAAATTGATGTGAAGTGTGAATTTTTAATAATTTCAGAGTGTTTTAGGTATCAGGTAAGTCAGCGGTTCTTAAACTGTGGTCCGCGGACCCCTGGGGGTCCGTGAAACAATTTTGATATTAACTTTATATCCCCCAACTTTTCGCTTTTATTCAAATAACTCATTTAATAAAAATCCTACATGGTCAAGACTTTTTGTATTTGTTGTTATGTAACTAGTTATTGACATAACTAAACAATAATTAATAGAAATTTAATTATTTTTATTCAACTGCAAATTATTTACAGAAAACATATTATAATAAGATCTATTTTGACCAATATTTGACCAAGAAATGTTTGTATGAGTTTAACGTATTATAATTTGTAACTTTTTTTATTCTTTTTACTACTATTTTTATTAATTTTATGTTTTTAGGGTTTTGTAGGTATGACCAAAAAACCCTTATACCGTCATTTTGTCGTCTGTCTGTCTGTCTGTCTGTTCGGTAAAAATTGTAGCCAAACGGCTAAACCTAGAGAGTTGAAATTTGGCATGCTTATACAACTCTTTGACCCGTACATAGGAAAAATACTAAAACATCTAAAAAACATATCCCCCTAAAAATATAAACAAATATATGCTCATCGAAAAAAAATATATTTTTTTACAATTCTGTGTAGGGTATCAAATGAAAGCCCTTGGAACGTGGATTAACGATCCAAATTTTATTTTTGCAAAATAAATTATTTTGAGGCGATTTTTGCCAAAAT
This sequence comes from Liopterus haemorrhoidalis, assembly GCA_963971575.1. Taxonomy (NCBI): domain Eukaryota; kingdom Metazoa; phylum Arthropoda; class Insecta; order Coleoptera; family Dytiscidae; genus Liopterus; species Liopterus haemorrhoidalis. The sequence goes on from OZ020619.1 coordinate 45,560,914, forward strand.
TGTGCAAAAAAAATTTTGTCCCACACCCTGTAGCCCAGATGGTTTAAACTAAAAATATGAAAAAATTCTCAGTAATGTACATTGGTGTGAACCGGAATAGTACAACAGGAATTTTTGATCAGATTATGTTTTCGGAAAATAATGCATTTTTTGTGTTTTTAACGAAAATATGTAATATATTTAATCCGCTATTTAACATAGTAAACGAGTGAACCTTTGTAGTACAGTGGTAGCGTTCTCGCTTAGTGAGCTGTAACTACCGAAGAAACTAGTGTTCGAATACCATTAATTTTATTTTTTTTTTGTTTTTTTTTTTGCATTTTTATTTAATTTAAATTATTTTGTCAAAATTCTAGTTATATTTTGGTAAATGTTGCATTTAATTTTTGAAAGCGTAAATTTAATAACCAGTGGGAAGTGTTGAAATTATAATTTAATTTTGTTTGAATGTATACGAAATCAGAGGGCGGGGCTAATGATTTAAGCAACCAATGGAAACCAAAGGCACAATTTTCAAAATCTTAATGAAGCTTGCTATATAAAAAAAATACTGCACATATTTAGAAACTTAAATAATGGTATTAGGCATTCGAATAAAAATTCATAAAAAAATATTTTGACAAAATTTTTTTGGCATCCCAAATAATCATCATTCAGTTACTAAATACCTGCGAAACCCTGAAATGTGTGAAAATTCACACTTCACATCAATTTTTTATTCTATATGCTAATAAAAATGTTCCTCTATAAATGAGCAGGACCATTTATTAAAATAACCAGCGATATATTTTTACCAATAATTATTATAACGTGTGAGATTATTGACTCAAATTAAGTCTCAAGAACGACGTAAAATGCTTAGGGTTGGGATGGGGTCCGCAAAAAATATGTTGTTCAAGAGGGGGTCCTCGAGGTCGCCCCCATAAGCTCATGCAAGATCGTTGTGTACCCTCATTAGCCGCTGTATTATGCTTATGGAAAGTGTGAAAAAATAATACGTTCATAATACTTTTTTTTAACACTTTTTAAATTTTTTATGGTAAATCACCATAAACACCCATTTTATGCACGAAAACAAGTGAAAACTACCAGTTTTTTTAACAGTCGTAGAAAAAATATTGTCTCAGACGTCGATAGCATTCGTAGCTATATAAAGTCGCAAAAAAATTAACTTTATCATATTTTTAGTATGAAATTGTATGGAAAAATATTCATGCGCAGATTTGGGCTTCTCAAACAACTTTGTTCGAAATGAAATTAGCATGTCCTTGTTTGTGGTAACTGGAAGGGTTCCTTAATTTAAGTATTGATGTCAGACACTTTAGGCCTTCTTAATCGTTATTCTAATTACCACTACAGTCCCGGACTTAGGAGGAGTAACTTGATTTCCGTGCTCTAAATGGCCCAATTTAAGATGTTTCAAATGAGAAATTAATTCAAATTAAGTATTTAATTAGCTTAATTTAAGTGATTTATACCCAAGTAATATGAAAGTCCTTGAGATTCTAAGTGCGAAACCCTGTACTTTAAAATGACAGACGATTACAGCGGATTGGACATGTGATGAGATAAGCCAATGGAAAATATGGAAAATACTATACAGAATGAAAAGATGTGACATAGCAAGAATTTGATATGTGTAGGGAACTGAAAGAAAAACTGAATAACACTCAGCTTTTGGGAAGACTTCTTAAAAATGGAGAGATAAGAAACCGAACAATCTAGTAATTATAAATAAGACATAATGGTACTAATCCAACATATATGTCACAAAGACCATAACACAGAAGAAAAATAATAAGAACCACAGAAATAAAAGTTTATGCTACAAGGTCGCGGTCCCGCGTTTTACTAATTCCACCACACGCACCCAGCGCTTGTATTTTAGAAGTGAGGACTTTTTTAGGTCATCACTTGTATTTTAGAAGTGAGGACAATTTCGTTTCCTGACCCCCCTCCCCTGAAAAATTCCTGGGTGCGCAACTGTTCTCGTGTACACTTTCTCGTAATACACGGATTTTTATCGAGGGACCTAGTACTGAAACGAGGACTTAATTTAGTGTACCATGAAGTCCCTCGATTTTCGTGTTAGTTATTTACACTTTTTTTAGTTTAATTTAGTGTAAAGTTTACACTAAATTAAATTTAGTGTAAAAATTTAGTGTAAAGATAACATAGTGGTTAAATTATAGTATTAGAAAATAAATAGTGTTAAAGTAGTGTTAATTTTAACACTGAAAAAGTAATATTTCATAAAAATAACACTATCTGAATAAATGAAGATTTACACGGTGATTTGGTTAAAAATAGTGAACTTCTTACTTTTTTTAAGCAGACGGAGTGGCCGAGCGCATTAAATCGCAGCAGTTTGGACTGGTGAAGACAGTCTGGATTGTGTGGTTGGTAGTTCGATTCTTCGTCGGTGATATTCGGGCGAGAATAATATGTTTACATTACTCCCATTTTCACAATCAGTCACCCCTCATCCAGGTGTAGGAGCTCGCCCCCTGGCATCGGCGATTAGCCTCGTTGCAGAAATAGGCCAATGTAAAATAAATAAATAAATAAATTACTTTTTTCAAATTTTAACACTTATAAATTTTTTGCTGTGTACAAAGGAGATCATCAAATGGAGAAATCTTGTAAAAGGTGGAGAGTTCATTTGTTGGAAGAACTAGCTTTTGTGTGTATGTTACCTGAAAAACTTGATATAATTAAAACATATTTCATTCTAAATATTAAACCTTATATATTTCCACAAAATAATATCCTGAAAATAACTGCGTATTTTCAACGTGATTTTAGTTTCGTGACCAACTCAACATATTTGTGCGACGGGTAGTATATCACTAAGGGGTAATAATTCACCACGCCTACCTACTAGACAATTCTGTCGCAGGTTTTATCTATTACCAAATGACATACTACTTTACCCTACTTTAAGAATACAGACCAATTTATAAGATAATCACAGTATTCTACAAAACATATCATTTCCTAAAAACTGAAAATGAGATGTTAATGTTGAAATGAAGTTGGAAGGAATTTTTGGAATAGGGAAAATAATAGAAAAATTTGTTTGATAACATGGTTTTGGAAGGGGTATTAGGGTTAAGGAAATGAGTAGTTTTTAGAGTATTTTTAAAGGTGGTAGTGGTTTAAGTCTTACACACTGCCACATCCTAGTGATATGAGGCAGCGGCTAGTACACTATGCCACGCGTCTTCAAAATGCATAAAGAACCAAGCAAACATACTTTTTGTACACTGCAGGTCAAAGAGTTGGAAACTGATCTGCAGACAGGAATAATATCAAGTTCCTGCTTGAAGGAGACTTTAATTCCGCCTATACCGCACATGATGAACACAAGATTAATTCTGTTAGAGTATTTCTCTCGTTTTTCGACTTTTTTCAGAGACATGCTTTTTTATGCCGGACAAGAGAATTCGATGAAAAATATCTCTCATGTTTCGTGGTCAAGCAGAAATATGTTTGGCTTTGCCGATTGAAGCAGCCGAGAAGTGGGAAAGAAGTAATTCTAGTATATGTGACATCTGGAATTTTCCACCACCTCTTCTATATTTCCTGGAGCATATGGAGTGACACGGATTATGTCAATTCCGTAAAGTTATCTCAAGTGGTAGTAAATCAGGCGTAGAGCAGCATTGTGCCGGTAGATATAGTGTGAGACGGTGGATAAGAGGCATGCGGATAATAAATGCGTTAGAATTTCAAGGTGTTTTTACGATCTGCCGGTATGCGAAATATCTCAGCAGGATGTAGGCTCACAGTTCATCGGCCTTGAGCCTTTTTGTGGACTGTCAATCAACCATACTATAGGTAGATAGGCAATCAGAACTTGTCAAAAACAACGAATCTCGTCAATCTGGCAATCGCCCCCCGGGCTTAAAACATAGCTAATAAATTTATTCTACCTTCAAGCTCTAGAACAAAGGAACTGCACCAACTTAACAAACAAGACTTGATGTAAATCACGGAGTTCCTGTCTGGACACTGTCTTAAATACCACCTTAACAAGATTGGTAAATTACATGACCATAAGTACGAGGTTTGCTTATATTTGGGATGGCGCTAAACTAATCCTGCCATCTGGTAACTGATGCTTCCATCGTTTGACATTTTTGATGGTACACGTACTAACAACATTTCGACGTACGAGCGCTATTTGTGTTGTTTACAGTAACTTGAAAAAAGTCATTTCAGCTAAAAATTGTATTAAATCGTGAACCTTTTCGAGAGATTATTTTTTACATCTTTCGACGTAGATTAACCCAACAACAGTGCATCGATGAACTTAATTTAACTTTTGGCGATGAAGCACCATCAAGGACTACTGTTTATCGATGGGTTGCCCACTTCAATCGTGGCCGTAGTTCGCTTAGGAACGAATTTTGTGAAGGTCGTCCAAAATCGGTTGTTGTTCCGGAAAACATTGGTGCTGTGCGTGAACTGACACTGCAAGATCGTCCTGTGACTTATTGTGAGATTGAGGTATCCTTGGACATTAGTGGGACCAGCATATATTCAGTATTGCATGACATTTGGCCGTCAAAAAGATTAGTTCGTGTTGGATTCCACATAATTTGACAATCGCAGTGGAAAATTCCTCAATCGGAGTGGAAAAAGTGCTTCGAAAATTGGTTCAAACGCATGCAAAAGTGTATTGATCTTCATGGAGAATATTTTGAAAAACAATAAAGCCACTTTCGTTGATAAATAATCGTTTTTGAACTCAAATCCGGAAATATAAAAGGCAACCCTCGTAAGAGTACTCAATTTTTGAAAACTCAAAAAAATAATTTATTTGAAAAAAATTAGGTAAGAGTTATTTTAAACTTATATTAAATTAACAGGTTGTAGACTGTTCTTTGTTAGCTGTACGTTATGTTTCTATGCATTGTTTTAACGTTGTACATACCGTTCATAGCAAGTTAGAAATTAATATTTTACGAATAGACCGCCATCTGTGTTTTTTGAAACCAACTACTCTGCTTCGTAAATTGTTTTATATGTATTATCGTTCTTATAATTCTGTTGTCTTAGATTTTAACTACCTAATTACCTAAATTGATCATATTTACTGTCCGTCTTTGTAATTTTGAGCAAGATTTGTTAAAGACGACATTATGTTAGGTTATGTAAAGGCATTCGATAACTACGGTGTTACTGATAGAATGGGATAGCCAATGTGCTTATATGTCTGTCTCAATAAAACCTCTCACTAGCTATAAGTTTAGAAAATTATCCATAATCTACAACGAACAACGTATTGAATTTAGAGGTCTGAACGGTTTCACGTCTTACCATATGTCAAACTTTAGTGACAGTAAACAGTCTATAAGCTACAGTGTATAAGCTATTGATTTAAGAGCTCTGAATGCATCTTAACGTAACTTGAACAAACAAGCCTGCTATTTAGAGGTATCTGTCATTTAGCTCCCAGGAAAATTATTAGCTTTTTCAAAAGTTTGGAACTCAGCTAGGAACCATAAGGCAACGGAACTGACAAAATATATCTTAAAGGTCGCATTGTTATCAACCAGCTCATGTCTGTGCCCCCCTATAACATTCTATATTTTTTTGTTCAAAATAAATGAGTCGCAAAATTTTCCAGCCAAGTGCCTCATGCAGCTCTGGGCTTTGGAGCCACCAATTCCCAACCCCTGTCTAGAACTAACAATTTAGATACGTTTTATTTTACATTTTTGTTGCAATAGTTTTTCTTTTCAGCAAAAATTTTCTATGTCATTTAGTATCTATTATAAAGGCCTTTGTACATGAAAACGCACTATTTCCTTGTAAAAGGGAAGTATTGTAGTGGTATTAAGGCCGTAGCACACAGCCCGAAGCCCGGAATGTGGAGACTGATGACAAATGTGAATCAATATTGTCGGGTATTATACTCCAGCTGCTCACCCTAACTCTAGACATTCAGACGAGTTGTAAACTGGACAATTGAACCGAATTAATGTCTTCAACATCAGTCTCAAGGATTTTTACAACGATAAACACGTGCACAATTCATAACATTTCATTTTATCGCTATTTTTACTACAAAACTTTTAAAAATTACTTAATAACACAACAGATTTCAGAATCACAACAACAAAGTCTGAATCATTCAAGTCCGACTTGAAGGATGTTGTAAGAGGTGTGTAAATTAATTAACCGGACTGATTTATATATATATATATATATATATATATATATTCGAAAATAATTACAATTCAATATTGTCTCCCTCAAAATAACTTCCTTGGGAAGCCACACAGCACTGGAGACGTTTCTTCCAATCCTCATAGCAGTGCTGGAACTCGGATACTGGACTAGCTTTCAGTTGTTCGGTTTCGGACGTTTTAATGTTTTCGTTTGTCCCAAAATCACGTCCCTTGAGGTAATTTTTCAATATTGGGTAGAGGAAAAAGTCACAAGGGCTCAAGTCAGGCGAATAAGCAGACTGAAGAGCCACAGGAATGTTTTTACTGGCCAAAAACTCGTTTATTGAAATTGCAGATTTTTCTCATCCCCAATTCATTGGTCAAAATTTGATGAACGGTAGTGTGAGTCAAATTCAACTCTTCCCCGATCATTCTGACTGTCAACCGACGATCTGAAAGCACAAGATCTGGATTATGTCGACATTTTTATCGGTTCTTGAAGATGAAGGCCTTCCGCTGCGTGATTCATCTTCAATTAACTCTCTTCCTTCTGAAAATGCCTTAAACTACCAAAAAACCTGGGTCCTTGACGAAACACTGTCTCCGTAGGCCTGCTGAAGTTTTGCGAAAGTTTCCGTTACACTTTGCCAAAGTCTGACGCAAAACCTGATAGCACACAGTTGCTCATTTTTAGAACACCCTAGAAAAAACTGTTTGACGAAAAAAATCGCTACGGAAAATTACTCTAGCGAGTTCAAACTCGTAGTGAAGGCGTTAAACCACCAAAAAACCTGGGTCCTTGACAAAACACTATCTCGGTAGGCCTGCTTCAAACTCAGAACAAAATTTCTAATCCTCAAGTCACTAATCCAGTAACAAACAACTCATTACCACACAATAATGTAACAAACATTAATCCGGTCATTAATCCTCCGTAGGTAGTCCCGTCCCTACCTATAGCTGATCCCAACCATCCAATCAATAGCAACACACCTGTAACCTGGTCCCACTCTTACAATACCCGGTATAAAAGCTCGAAGTAAATTGAAATCACTTCTTGTGATCGCTGAAGACGGACAGATTGTTGAGCAGTTTCCGAAACGTCCGAATATATTTTATATACTCGTGAAATATTATATCTTTTTGATGCTAATACTCATTATCTACTATTATATTGTACAAGTGTTGGTATGTATGTTCTATTCAACTTCTGGTGTATCTTCATTTTTCCGGTATCGCGGAGAGAGGAAAATGAACCGCCGTCTTATCCGGGTGATATTTTTTTAGTGCGTAGGCTTAATTTTATTTCGACAGGGGGTACTGACTAATTTTTATTGATAAAAATCATGCATTTTTTCCTGGAAACCGTGTCGAATCAAAGTCACCATTGATCGGCACGGACAGGTTTTATCAGACGATAATTCAAAAATATTCTTAATACAAGACGGCCGGTCCAGAATATTTACGGCGAGAATCAATGTGTTAAATGGTAATAATGGTTCAGGATAGCTTTTTGGACGTGCGAGATAATATTTTGAGGTATCAGAAAACATTTTTCAAAGAATCTGGGCCATTATTGGAAATATGCTTACAAGATTTCAGAAGGTGACAGCTGTCAAATTTTTTGCATTTTTAAATGGGAGGAGATTTCACATTTTGAACATGTTTCTTGACAGAAGAATACTAATTAAGGATTTAAGGTGAATTAACGATAAAGTTTAAGACATTTGCAGGGCGAATTTCCATAAAATAGTGTTAAAAAAGATTTATAGATATTAAAAATTTCAGGGTTAATCAAAGTGTTAAGTGGTGATAATGGTTCAAGATAGCTTATTTGATGTGCGAGATAATATTTGAGGCATCAGAAAACATTTTTCAAAGAATCTGGGCCATTATTGGAAATATGCTTACAAGATTTCAGAAGGTGACAGCTGTCGAATTTTTTGCATTTTAAAATGGGACGAGATTTCACATTTTGAACGTTTTTCTTGATAGAAGAAAACTAATTAAGTATTTAAGGTGAATTAACGATAAAACTTAAAACATTTGCAGGGGGAATTTCCATAAAATAGTGTTAAAACAAGATGAGCGACGAGTTTTATAATCGACAAGTGCGACAAAATTATATTAAAACGAGTCGCGAAGCGACGAGTTTTAACAACGTAGGGGAGAAGACTGGCGTAGCCGGGCTGAGGCCCCCAGTATTGTACTATTCTAGTCTAGTACTATCAGCAATTACAAACGTCCAAAACAACTGTATCCGCATCCATATTCTTCATCCCTTAATTTTATTTGAGTGACTAAGTACCTACCCATTGAACTAAAACAATTAACGTACATTAATTATGATTCATAAACCAAAACAATAATTTTACACCATATACATGAGTTTACAAATTCACTGATTCCAAATATAATTAAATTAGACCCTTAGCTCGGTTGTTTGGGAACTGCTGGGATATACAGCTCACTTCTACAACTTGCCACGAATGTAAGAAATAATTAAATTAATGTACCTAGGCTAAAACATCGGCAGCATGGAAAGTTATCCTTTGTAAGGATCATCCTTAGGGAATTTAAGGATGGGGGACAAGTGTGCCATAACAGTTCAAGGATAATGATGTTATTAATTTTATGTTTAAAGAGATATATATTACAAAGGATAAAAAAACACCAAAATTTATATATTACCGCAAATATATCAACTAATAAGCGAATATTGGTGTACTACAGTGCTTTTCAACAGGCATTTCACGACACCCTGGTACTTCATTGTATATTTCAATTACTTATCGCTTGCAAAGTATGTACCCTGAATGTCAAAGTACATTAAATATTTTAGGTTGGAGTGGGCTGTCATTTTCATTATATCTTGAGTTTTTATCAGGGCTTCGAACTGGTACTGAACCAAAAACCGAAAACCGTTATTTTTGTAGGAACGAAAACCGGAGCTGAACCGAAAAAAAATATCTTTCGGTTCAGATAATGTTTATGGGAGTGAATATAAAATACATTTTATTTAAGATTATTTTTTAAACTGATGAGTAGAAAAAAAATCGTAATTTTTTTAACTGATAAGTTAAAAAAAAAATGCGCTTTTAGTATTTTGGGAGGGGGGGGGTATGTTGTTGAACACCCAGAACCCCCCTGACAGCGGCCTTGGTATGATTATTACAAAATAAGGAATTAAATGTTCTTCTAAATTATAGTAGAATAGTATATTCTGTAACAAGGTTGGAATGAGAAAATTCGATGCGAGTGGAACATTCCAAGCATGAGGAACCACGAGCATCGAATTTTCTCGTTCCAACGAAGTCAAAGACCGTACTTTCTCCACGACCACCAGAAAGAAAAAAAATTAACAAATAATTATTTTAACAAACATTTTACCTTAACAAATAATTTATATTACATAACAAATTAATCAATTAATTAAACTAATTTATTTTATTTATTATTTGTTTAATTTTAATTTAATTTGCCGCACATCGGCCACTATTTTAGGTTAGGAAGTTATGTTGCATTTATTTAATGTAAACGTTGCATATATCTTAATGTAACCCTACAAAAACAAAAGACAACAAGTATTGAATAGTTATTCCATAACAAGTGATGGAATGAAATACACGCAAAATGCATAAGATGATAAGTGCTTTAGAATAACATTCCAACTCTTGTGTTAGAATATTAACTTTCTGTAGTCAAAATTGGTTTTAGAATTGTTAAATTCTATAGTGGTCGTGGAGAAAATAAATTTCTAATACAAATGAAAGCATTTAAAAATGTATCACCCGGAACTGAACCGAAAACCGAAAAAAAACGTTATTTTTGCCGGAACGAAAACCGGAACCGAACCGATATTGATTTTTTTACTTGAACCGGAACAAAAACAAAACGAAAATAATAACGCTTCGAAGCCCTGGTTAGGTTAGGTAAATGTAATTATAAATACAAATTTTTGAATTAGTTTTAGAAATTTGGTATTTTATTTTATATACTTTATTTTTCATTACATGTCACTTTTTCCTTTTGACATTTAGATTTTGTCTACCAACATGAAATTTATTTATTACTAGTGGGTGTACCCAAAAAAGTGGAACATAACGATTATAAAGTTAAATATATAAAACGGTAGGCATAGTAATATAATTACCGCTCAGCAGTGGAGAATAAATAATTACTTAGCACTGCCACCTTTTGACAAATTCCACCACTCTTAACATATTTGCATTTGGGGCTTTTGTTTACGCTGTGATAACTGCATTATTATTAATCTTTGATGTATAGTATTAGATATATTATGATTCTCGTGCCATTGATGTCAAAAGCTTAAATATGTAGTTTAATAAAAATCATACACAGACAGACAGACGGACAGACGGACGGACAGATAGACCGACAGACATCATGCTAAAAATAGTCAAAACGTTATGTAGGGACCTCAATTCGTCGAGATCCACCGAAATCTCGAAATGTCAAAATCGGTATGATCACAATACCTCCCTTATGTTGGCGGTCGGTAAAAAATTGAGAGTTTTTAATGAGATATTAATTAATAATTTAGTAATTTAAATGATGGTTATTAAGATTCAGCTAATCAGTTGTGACCTGACTATGATTCAGTCAAGTACTGTGCATGACAAGGCACACTGAATAGCAAATATTGTTTAAACAAAGAATTTTATAGTGTATTGGTTTTCGTTAAAGGTGCATATTATTTTTATGTTATTTTCTTTAACAACGCTATTCGTTTGAAGAGTTAATAATAAATTAACAAAGATGCGATAGTCGAAATAATAATAATACGGTCCATTCAGTTTTAAATCTAAATTTCTATATACATACATATGTCTGTAAATATTATTTGTTCTGCTTGTTGCTGTCTGTGTCAAGCCTTACAAGCAACAGTCCCGGGAAAGCGTCGGGTTTACAGGATTGTATATAGATCCTGCTTGGAGTAGGGGGTGGGGATTCGTCCCCCTCCCCCTAATACCTTGTTTCTCCGGACTGAAACGAGATCAGGTCATTTATTAGATGTATAAACAATTATTGAAAATAAAGGAAGGGTCAAGATATTTACAACCACTCCTTAGCCACTACCTGAAGGGTTTATTTTGGATCACTCACATAATTTTGGATTTTACGATTTTTTGTTTTTGTTTTAATTTGTATATTGACCCATTTTAAGGTTGGAAGTGTAAAAAATATAGTTAATGTGCCCTCTCATATGTACAGTGGTACCTCGGGTTACAAATTTAATTCGTTCCGGAAGTTAGCTCGTAACCCGAAACATTCGTAAGTCGAAACGAATTTCCCCATAAGGAATACATAATTTATATTCAATTAATTCGTTCCAGACCGCCAAAAATATTACTTGGGTTGACTGTAGTAGCCGGGAAGAACCATCGTACCCGCCAAAATTTGTACGTAAGTCGAGACAAAAATTTTGACGAATCTCGGTTCATAACCTGAAACATACGTAACCAGACACGTTCGTAACCAGAAGTACCATTGTATATTTTGAAATATGGTCATTTTCTATAAGTTTTATTGAATTTATGAAAAAAACGGTTAACCGTAGCTTGTAATGGAGATTATTTTTGAGATCTACGACCCAAAATACATATGTATATACATTTTGAAGGAAATCAGAGAGAATTTTTTTTTTTCAAAAATCTAAAAAATCGTAAGCGTGAGGCCTGTGGTTGGAATTTTTATAATTCTGAGGTCCTAAATGGACTTAGATCACATTTTGAAGAAAATTAAATTTTGAAAAATTTTGATTTTTAAAATATTTTTTTCAATATTTCAAATAATTCTATCTTGAAAACGGTAAAAGATAGAAACTTGCGGTTTAAATTTTTGGAACCTTTGTACCTTGTTTAGTCTAAGAAAAAATACAGCCTTAAACACCCTTTTTTTGAATTTATATGACTGGTTTAGCGAAACCCTTGAAAATGGCTAAAAAACTGAAAAAATCGTAAGGGGTACCCCTTACGATTTTTTCAATTTTTGACCATTTTCAAGGGTTTTGTTTGACTTATCGTATTTATTATAAAAGTTGAGTTATTAAGGCCCCAATTTTTTTCTAGACTAAACAATATACGAAGATTTGAAAAATTCAAACCGCAGTTCTCTATATTTTATTGTTCTTAAGTTAGGATTTTTTAAAATTACAAAAAAAAAATCGACAAAGTAAAAATTTTGAAAATTTTTTTTTTTTGGGAGTTGCTTCAAAATTAGTCCTAAGGCAATCTAGGACCTCAGGATTACAAAAATTTCAACCGCAGGTCTATATCTCATGTAGATTTTGAGATACGGTCTTTCGAAAATAAAATATTTACAAATTTTCAAAACTACAGGGATCAAAATACGTTAACAAAGGAGGGCCCTATTTTTTTATCTAGGTAGAAAAAAGTATGCAGATTTCAAAAATTCAAACTGCACGTCCCTCTATTTTATTGTTCTTAAGTTAGATTTTTTTTTAATTTAAAAAAAAAATGAAGAATTACAAAAAAAAAAAGAAGAATTTCCAAAAAAAAAATTGGTTTGAGGTTGTTTTATAATATATCCTGGGGCCTTTTAGGACATCGAATACCATAACTGCTTTTTTATAATGTTTAATTTTGTTGAAAAATGATTTTTCCTTAACATAAGCTATACATGGTTCGAGAGGGTTTCCATGATGGTCATCCTGCTGAACTGTGTAACCCTAGGAATGTACCAGCCCTGTATGGACGACGACTGCGTTACCAATAGATGTAAAATACTACAGGTAAGTCAATTCTAACTAGTATAATAGGAGACACTACACAAAACCAAAGAAATGTAATGGAGATTATTTTTGAGATCTACAACTCAAAATACATAAGTAGGGGAAGTCGAGGCAAAACGGGCACCTTAAGTATTATCTTTAATAAAATCTTCAGGAATATCGTAAAAAATTTCGAAATACTTTTATTCGTAAGATGATTTATTGTTTAATTATTACAGACAGTAAAAAAACTTACAAAAATACAAAAATAAAAGTTATGACGATATAAAAAAAGCTTCCTTGTGCTCATTTTGCCTCAGTGTCGGGGCAGAATGAGCACAGGCGTGGTATAATGGGCAATCAGCTAAAATCTGATCCGAATGAACACACGTGAGTGCATTCCTCATCGTTATCATCTTCTCCAGCGCAAGAACAATGTGCCCACTTGCCACATGCTCTGCACTGGAGCAATCAACGTCTGGATATGTGTGAAAAATATATCAACACAGCAAAAACCACGTTTCACCAATTTACAAAATGTCAACGCCAGATCTCAGTCATACAACCACTCTCGGAAGACACTAGCGAAGTACTAAACGTGACTGGAATGCACCCAAACATGGCGGCTTGCTTTAACAGCCAAAAAGAGGGGAGCTCCTTATACCCCCATTGTAAAGCCCTTTATACCCCCATTTTAAAGCCCGTTATGCCCAGGATTCCCCTACTTTAGACCTAGCTTGGGTTTCTTTCGACCACGGGACATCCATCAGGTTCCAAATAAAAATTTATTTGGATTTATAAAAAACGAGACGCGGTTAAAAAATATTTGGGTTCTTTTCAGAACAAATTTGAATTATGCCCCGTTATGCCCCGGCTTGTCCTATACACATTTGGAAGTAAATCAGAGAGAATAAATTTTTGCTCAAAAATCTAAAAAATGGATTGTAGAATTACCAGAACTTGTTAGAATTACCTGCCCGAACACTACTTGTCTGATTACTTGCTTCGTAACACGCAAGCAAGTACTTGATTTGCGTCTCTACTTGCCTTTACCAAGTAAACCAGTCCTTACGATTGCAAGTTAGAGTTAAATAAGTACCATAGATTATATAATTAAAGACTCTTCCTAACTATATATATATATATACATTTTTATACATTTCTTTTCAGATATTTGATGATTTTATATTCGCTTTCTTCTCCCTCGAAATGACGATCAAAATGGTGGCAATGGGAGTCTACGGCCGTGGAACATATTTAGCGGACTCCTGGAACAGACTGGACTTATTCATAGTCCTAGCAGGGGCTTTGGAGTATTGCCTCAACGTAGAAAACATGAATCTAAGTGCCATCAGAACTATTAGGGTCCTACGCCCTCTCAGAGCAATCAACAGAATACCAAGTAAGTAAAAAACAATTTTCCCTAATTTAATTTATTATAAACACAATAGTATTTTATCTATTTACACTTTTAAATCATAAAAAACATGTTTAAAAGTAAATTGTTTGTCCTGACCTCTGGTGGATGAAAAAGGAAGTAAAGTTAGTCACATGACTGTGACGTCACTAAGCTTCCTGCGTTCTTGTTTATAGTGTAAACAAAATAGTTTTGTTTTATAGATTCGGGATTAAGCTTGCAAATAGGATTAGGATATTTAGTTATTTATGACACAGAATTGTGAGGTTAGAATTTAACATATAAATTATGTAGCAGGTTCGTTTAATATTTATATGTTCCATTTGGCGAGAAATGTTCAAAATATTGCTATAATACGTGTTTTGACGGCAAAAATTTGAACATGTATACTTTTAATTATTTTACACAAGACAACTGTCAAATATTTGCAAACTAACACACCTACAGTACAACCACATGAAATAACAAGTTGTTTTAAGTATATTATCAATAGTTTAATCAACATTAAACGATTTTCTTGCACATGTGAGCAGAAAAAAAAATAAAAAATTCAACAGCTTGCTTAAAAACATCAACAGTAGAAATTCCCTTCATTAAATAGAAACAAAATATAAACGGTAAACGTGTAAACGAGTTATTTAAAAAAAAATACTATTTTAAATGGGATCCCCCTATATTTATTAAGTATATCCCATAGAGTATGTCATATGATGTTTTATTTATATAAATTAAAAACAGGAGTGGCCCTAAAATAGAGCCTTGCGGCACACCATAGTTAACATAAAACAGATCTGATACTGTGTCTTTAATTTTTACTTATTGCACACGATTAACTGAATATGGCATTAAATACTGTCCTTTTCAAATTTATACTTTTTTAGTTTATCCAAAAATATTGCATGGGACAGTCAAACGCTTTACTTAGGTCTAAGAAGGTCGAAAGGTCAAAAGTCCCCAGCTTCAAGTCAGATATCTCATTACTGAGCCCAGTGAGGCCAATATTCCATCGGTTGTAGATATTTTTTGTGTTGAATATATAATTGTAACATATATTTTGTTGGTGAACATTTTAAGTTAAATTCCCTAGTAAGCTTATTACAAACTATTACTCGGTCTATGTACTTCTGATAAATCCATAGTATGGATATACCCTTTATGGTAAACGAACCTGAAATTATGGTAATACGTAAAGTTGTGACATGACGTAAGTGCGATCATTACCGCTAAACGAAGCCAACTTCACGCAGAATTGTTTCGCCTTCTCCCTTCAACTGCATACGTGAATAGGAGATTTCTCACTTCCACTCATATCGGAGGGTATCATTTAATCTTTATTACTAATTTTGTGTGTCTAGTTAATCTTTGAGATGATAAATAACGATTAATTCCATATAGAGTACATCAGGAAAATTACATAACTGCACAAAAGAAAGTAGCATTTTGTCAAAACTAGTCAAAAGAGTTTGATCGAGAATAGACAGAAGTAGTATAACTACTTCATAACTGTGACACTTTGACCTTGAGTAGTGCGGTTGGCTTCGTTCATTTGAGACGTGTCGATTTTAGCTGAAACCAGATGTAAAAAGATGTGACTTTTGGAGACAATCAACTCTCTTCCTTCTGAAAATGCCTTAAACCACCAAAAAACCTGGGTCCTTGACAAAACACTGTCTCCGTAGGCCTACTGAAGTTTTGCAAAATTTTCCGTTGCACTGTGCCTAATTCTGAAGCAAAACCTGATAGCACACCGTTTGAAATAAATCACTCAATTTTAGAACGCACTAGAAAAAACTATTTCACGAAAAAAATCGCTACGGACAACAAAATTACTCTAGCGAGTTCAAACTCGTACTGAAGGCGTATCACAACCTCATGCAGGTGTAGAAGCTCGCCCCCTGGCATCCACGATTAGCCTCGTTGCAGAAATAGGCCGATGTAAAATTAAAAAAATATAATAAAAAAGTGAGCAATGCTTAAACAATTTTTGAAAACACCCTGTATATTCAGCACGTGTTGACACAGTTTGAAATAGGGCATTAAATTCAAAATTTGATTTAAAACTCTGCAATACAGCGTTTTATAACAATGTTTTGTAACATTTCCCAAAATCCATTTGTCAGAGAGCCAAAATTTCTGTTTTCTTTATAAAATATACAGAACTGAGTGCAATGTATTGAAACTCATGGGGTTTACACATGCACATACGTAAATAAATAACTTGAAATATGCACTGAATTAGTGCCAGGGCTTTACATATTTCAACTTTCGGATAGAGGATTTTAAAGATTTATGTTATAAAAAAAACTAAAAATTATTACTAGACGAACGATCCTCAAACATTTTGGAGTTAAAACCGTTTTGCACTCTACGTTGTGAGGAGGCTAGGATATATAAATATAAAATGTCACGGTTGGCTGTTTTATTTTACTTCATTTGTATTTACTACGTACATCCCTCAACTCTAGGTCTCCCTCACATTATGAGTATCCAGACTTGCGAGCGGATCAAGTCTGGACCCCCGCTCTTAGTCCGCTAGCTGGTTGCTATGATTCTTGGAAGGAGTTCAGAGTTGTTCAATTAAACTCAACATTTTAGTTAACCTACTTTAATTACGATTACGGTTTAGTATTTACATGATTTACATAGACTTACAATTATATTTATTTTATTTTATTTTTAATTTTCATTATAAATAGGAAAACTAACAGGGAAAAAATCCCTAAAAAAAGTTTTCACGTAATACAAGTATAAATACAAATTAATTGGTTAAACTAATAGTAACCATTACAGAATAGAAAGAAGTAAAACAAAAAAATACATTAATACATTAATAGTTGCATGAAATGAAAAAAATTATTAATAATAATTTAAACAATTGATGTATTTGGCAATAAACTCATAATTTTGTTTTTAAACTGGCGTAGTGTTAAGAAGAAAATATCACAAGTATTAAAAATTTTGTTAAAATTTGCAAGGCGTTTATTGACAGGCGAGAAATTTCCCAAGTCTGTTTTCTATATAAAAAGTTTTTTTTTGCCTGGTTTTTTGCCTGGTAATCGCTTGCGGAACATTGAAATTTAAATATTGTAATATTTCAGTACTTTCAGTCATATTGTTGACTATTTTATAGAGACTGCACATATCAAGGAACATATTTGATCAGATTATGTTTTCGGAAAATAACGCATTTTTTTGTTTTTTGCTTGACCATGCAAAATATTTAATAACTTATATAACAAAGTAAACCAGCATGTTTTCATGGTGTAATGGCTAGCATTCTCGCGTTCTAATTTGCAAACTGGGATTCGGTCTCGAGACAATTTTATTTTTTCTGTTATTTTTTTTTTTTTCATTTTATTTAAATTATTTCTTCAAAATTCTAGTTGTATTTCGGCAAATGTTGCATTTACTTTTTAAAAGCGTAAATTTATTTACCAGTGGAAATTGTTAAAATTGAATACACAACATCAGAGGGGCGGAGTATGACTTAAAAAAACCCATGGAAGCCATAGGCGCAATTTTCAAAATCTTAATGAACCTTGCTATATAAAAAAAATACTGCACATATTTAGAAACCTAAATAGTGGTATTAGGCATTCGAATTAAAATTAACAAAAAAATATTTTAACATAAAATTTGTTGTGGCATCCCAAATAATCATCATTCACTTACTAAATACCTGCGAAACCATGAAATGTGTGAAAATTCACACTTTCAATAAAAAAATATTTTAACATAAAATTTGTTGTGGCATCCCAAATAATCATCATTCACTTACTAAATACCTGCGAAACCATGAAATGTGTGAAAATTCACACTTTCAATAAAAAAATATTTTAACATAAAATTTGTTGTGGCATCCCAAATAATCATCATTCACTTACTAAATACCTGCGAAACCTTGAAATGTGTGAAAATTCACACTTCACATCAATTTTTTTAACATTATTGTGTAAAGTTTATTTATAATTTTAAGGATTTCATAGGTATGATAAAGTTTTGTATGGCCTTTATATAAAATGTCCGAATAGTAATAACTTGAATAACTTGAGTACTTCATATATGATTAATGACATAATCTCTAAATGGTATCATTTGGAACATTGTGAGATCGCTTTTATCAAGTTACTGGTGAATGTATTTCATTTTGTAGGCGATGTTATTATCCTGATTGATGTATTCACTAAAATGTTTGATATAAAAAAAAGCATTTTCTTTTATTGAGAAGTCACTTTTTAACTCCGACATCGATTTAATACACTAAATGTTTTCCACTGATGGAAAATTTTAGATAAAAAGAATATTATACGCACTTAAAACACAATGGGGTATCGAAAAGCATTCTTCATAAAAAATAAATACAAATGTGAATCAGAACGACATTAAACAGCGTATACACCTATACAATGAAAAAAAAAATTTTTTTTTTTTTCGTTTCAAATCATTCCTATACAGTGTGTTTACGGTTTTTTTATTTCTTTTTTAATGGGTGATACAGGTCAAAAGAAGGCAAAAAAAACCTTAAAATACCTTGGTAAAAGTTTTATAATAAAAAAGATATTAATTTTTTATGTTTTGAATTTTTGAGGTTTTTCCGCCATAACTCTCCAAATAATTATCCAAAAAAATACATTTAGATAAAAGATTTGTCTTCTTATTCTTAACAATATTTGTTATATAACTTTTTACCGTTAAGTCAATAATGGAGTAATTTTAATTTTTAATTTTTGAGGTTTTTCTTCCATAACTCTCCAAATATTTATCCAATCAAAAAAATGCATTTAGATAAAAGATTTGTCTTCTTATTCTTAACAATATTTGTTATATAACTTTTTACCGCTAAGTCAATAATAAGGGAGTAATTTTTATTTTTTATTTTTGAAGTTTTTCTGCCATAACTATCCAAATATTTATCCAATCAAAAAAACGCATTTAAATAAAAGATTTGTCTTCTTATTCTTAACAATATTTCTTATATAACTTTTTACCGTTAAGTCAATAATAAGGGAGTAAATTTAATTTTTTATTTTTGAGGTTTTTCTGCCATAACTCTCCAAATATTTACCCAATCAAAAAATGCATTTAGATAAAAGATTTGTCTTCTTATTCTTAACAATATTTGTTATATACATTTTTAATAATAGGGAGTAATTTAAATTTTTGAGGTTAAAAATTATAAATTTAAATTACTCTCTTAATATTGACTTAACAGCAAAAACTTATATAACAAATATTGTTAAGAATAAGAAGTCAAATCTTTTATCTAAATGCATTTTTTGATTGGATAAATATTTGGAGAGTTATGGCGAAAAAAACGTGTCTATGTGTGTACATGTTAACTCAAGAACGGTTCAACAATAGAGTTCAGGTACTAAAAAAATTTCCTATAAATTTAGAAGAACCATATTGTTTTTTATGAAGATCCGAAACCGGAAACGAAAGTTATTAAACTTTAAAATTTAAAAAAATTCGTCACTAGTAATCCAAGCTTTAAACAAAAATTCGTATAGAACATAATTTGATGTATTTTTAAATATTTACCTAAATATATTTTTATTTATTTATTATTTTATTTTTTTTTAAATTTATTTATTTTTATGATCAGCCAAGTCTCCCTTTGAGAATAAACACAAAAATAGCAATATATCTTTATATTGTAAATCATTTTATGCTATTTTTGTGTTTTTTCTCAATTAATTATTTTCTTTTTTACTTCCGTTGCTGGGTTATTCCATAGTGGACATTTATTTCTGGTTTTAGTTTATTTTATTATACTAATTTATATTATATATGTACAGAGCGGTCATAATTTCTTGTCAGTTATGCAATAGTTGACAGAAACATTTTGTTATCAAATTTATTTCCAAGGACATGCACACATAGACGTAGATTCGATTTTTATATTGGGTTATGTATGTTCCATATTTCATTTACCTCTAAGAACTAACCTGACCTCAACAATCGTCTTCCAATTACAATCTTAATAACAATAATATCAACAACAATAATAATAACGAAAAAAAAACAATAATATATCTTAACAAAAACCAATTAATTATGAAATGAATACTACTTTTTCTCTACACGCCAATGAGTTAACGAACAGCATGAAGTTATCAACAAACAAAGAAATCTGATTGGTTCTTTGTTAAATTGGGATTTTCAGATATGAGATAGAATACAGTTTTGATATTTTTAAGCTCATTGTTTACTGTTACGTAACTGACAAGAAATTATGATCACACGGTATTATGCCGATCTCTAAAATATCATGTAATTACAGGCTGAAGAAGCATTTACTGCAATAAATGCGAAACGTCCCATGAATTAATTTATTAATTTCACCTATATGACGATTTAAAAAGAAACACTTTTATTATACCAACTCGTCAAGATCATCCACTGATATAAGATAGATATATACATATTATGAAAACGTAATAGAGTTCCTTGTGACGTCATGGCCTTGTAAAAATCCGACTGTACAATATCACCCTCTTTTTAAACACTTTGTAGAAAATTCTGTTATTTTAAAAATTCCAGTCACGAATTTCCTGTAAAACACATCATTGTGAGAGAAACTAACAATTCTCTTCACGCTGTCATAAAAACCCTTAATTTTATCCTTTCATCATTTTGCCACATATAAAATCTCTTCACCCCCATTAGTATTCCATCCGGATACTTAAACCACTACAATTTAGTCTCTTGTGTCTCCTTTCACTACCATAACTCACTTGGAACAGCCCAAGATATTTCAGCATAAAATTAAATATTTTTATAAAAGTTACTTATCAAAATTACTGATGAGCTTGGCACTCAGAACTTACGCAGTACCCGGGATTCTGAGCTATATTTTCCTGTAAATTACCCAGACCCGATAAAAATTACTGGGATATGGAGCCGGGTACTAGATACCTTATAACGAAATAAAATATGGATGAATAATAACAGAGTATTGTTTGGCAAATATAGTGACTGGGCAGTCTTTATGTTGCGCATAGAGAGAGCACTGTGACAGTAATAGTACATACTCAGCAAAAAATTCTTAAGTGTGAAAGTTCATTCTCAGTTTGGTTAAAATTTTAATTTAAAAAAAGTAAAAAGTTCACTATATTTAACCAAATCATAGTGTAAATCTTCATTTATTCAGATAGTGTCATTTTTTTTATGAAATATTACTTTTTCAGTGTTAAAATTAATACTACTTTAACACTATTTATTTTCTAACACTATGTATGTAAGTATGTAAGTGTAAACTTTACACTAAATTTAACCAAAAAATCAGCTGTGGCCGCCACAGGACCGACCGCCATCATAAAGTACTTATATAAAATAGATTCCAGCAGCAGAGTAGAAATTACTTGGCCTAATATTTTCTAACAGAGATATTATTTATCATGACCATGGAAACGTTACATATAAGTATGAGAAAAATTTTACAGAAATTATTTGAAATTTTTCGTTTTATCAAAAAACGTCTCAAATAAAAGTTATTAGTTATTGCTTTTATAGCAACTTTTGTTCAATAAATTTTTTCGAAATATTTTTGTGTTGTGAAATATTCACAAAAATCTTAAAATCGACATGAGTAAACTCCCATGTTTAGTCAACCCATTTTAACCAAAAGTTGATCAACTCGTGCCATTGATAGCAGAATTTTAAATATGAAGTTTCATAAAAATCCTTTCAACGGAATTTGCTCTACACGTGTACACAGACGGACAGACAGACAGACGGACGGACAGACGGACGGACGGACAGACAGACAGACGGACGGGCAGACAGACCGACAGACATCATGCCAAAAATAGTCAAAACATTATGTAGGGACCTCAATTCGTGGAGATCCATCGAAATCTCGAAATGTCAAAATCGGTATGATTACAATACCTACCTTATATATGTTGGCGGTCGGTAAAAAGAAGTGTAAATAATTAACACGAAAAGCGAGGGACTTCATGGTACACTAAAAGTTCATTTTTACCGACCGCCAACATATATAAGGGAGGTATTGTGATCATACCGATTTTGACATTTCGAGATTTCGATGGATCTCCACGAATTGAGGTCCCTACATAACGTTTTGACTATTTTTAGCATTATGTATGTCGGTCTGTCTGACCGCCCATCTATCCGTCTGTCCGTCCGTCCATCCGTCCGTCCGTCTGTCTGTCTGTGTACACGTGCAGAGCAAATTCGGCTAAAAGGATTT
Source organism: Liopterus haemorrhoidalis (assembly GCA_963971575.1). Lineage (NCBI taxonomy): Eukaryota > Metazoa > Arthropoda > Insecta > Coleoptera > Dytiscidae > Liopterus > Liopterus haemorrhoidalis. The sequence goes on from OZ020619.1 coordinate 45,583,479, forward strand.
TTATGAAACTTCATATTTAAGCTTCTGCCATCAATCGCACGATTTGATCAACATTTGGTAAAAATCGGTTGACTAGAAATGGGAGTTTACTCGTGTCGATTTTAAGATTTTTGCGAATATTTAGCAACAGAAAAATATTTCGAAAAAAATTATTTAATAAAAGTTGCTATAAATGCAATAACTAATGACTTTTATTTGAGACGTTTTTTGATAAAACGAAAAATTTCGTAATTTTTTTGTAAGATAGGAATAGCCTATATTTACAAAATACTAGAAAAAGCGGAGATTGTTGAGTCAGAATCCGGAGTCAACAAAAACCAAATACTCCGGATAAAACCAAAAAGGTTTCGTCCGTATCCTAAGGTTTTCCTTTATTTGTAGAGTATATGTTTTTGCAAATTCCATTTTGTCTAAAACAGTAGGTTATAAATAAATTAATTTATAATCTAAATAATCTAAATGCAAGAGGTCAAGGCTTGGTTGCATATCCTGCATAGTGAGCGCCACGCGTGTCGAAACTCTCAACTAAACGGCAGGAAGCCATATTGTGTGTCGTGTTTGACAATAGGAAATGCATTTATCACGTGAGAACGAAGAAAGTACGTAAACGGTGATTTTACGTGGTGAGAGCTTACAGAACGCCTGTTTATTATGATATATTTGACAGGTACTAAAGTGTGTGTGAATTCTGTTATTTGAATTCTTTAATAGAGTTTGCGGTTCAAGATTTATCTCCTTATTGAAAGGATTTAAAATATATGGCAACGTTTTTATTAACTTTTCAATTTATTGAATTCGATTTGATAACGAAAATTTTATAGGGTTTTGCTAAATTGAATTTCTTACTCTCTTTCTCTTCTTGGGTACTAGCAGTCGGATATTTTCGGGCTCTGGTAAATCTATCTCAGAATTTGGTAAAAACACTTGGTGTAAACTTGTTTTTGTTTTTTTTTGTTTCTAGAAACATCCTTTCGTTTTGTTTTGTTGTTTTAGTGTTTTCATTTTGTCAATTTGATGTGGATTCGGTATTAGAAGTACATTATTTTATTATTTTCCTCAGGCGGAATTTAAAACCAGTATAAGTAAATTATACAGCGTTCTTTAAACTTAAACTTATAATTTGATTTTAATAAAAACTTAACTATAAGAAGAATCCCAGTTTATTTTCTGTTCTGAGTAGGTCCTATTCTATATTATATCTTTTTTATACGTCTCCTCTTTTAAAATTGATCAAAATATCAATAGTAATAAGCAATAAATTATGTGTATCTGTAACTAAGTTAATTTCTATATTGGCAACGTAACCATTACAGAGGTTATGTTCCGTAACTGCAACTAACTTCAGAGAACTTGGCAAGTTTTCAGAGTAAACGCGATGGGATGTTTACAGTTCTTAAATTCGATTTAAACGCTGTTTACACCGTTCAAAAGTTGGTGATCGAGTACGTCTTGGCTTCAATGAATGTCTTTTAACTTTTCATTTCAGTAAAAATTCACTTTGACAACTCTAAATTAATTAGATGGATCCATTATATACATGGATCTCTTTTCCGAGCTTAGAAAGCTGCATCCAGGGTATAAAGTTAAGCTTATAGTCCTGATTGTTGGTGTTTTGGGTGGTATGAAACACTTCTATCGAAGAAAAATCAAGTCAATTCCAGCCTGCTGATCTACCACCTTTTTGATCTGCAGGATGCAGGAAGCAGTGTTGCTCGGGTCACTCCGCATTGTACGGGCATTGGATCTAGCGTAATTTAAATTTTAACTGCATATCGTCAGAGTTAGGGATGCAACCATCTGTATTTAGATCTACTAGTCTTTAGTATGACTTGGATCAAACGGTTACTAATGTTTGCGATTAGAATAAATAATCTTGACGCTATTAAGGTAAAAAATGTGTCCATAAAAGATAGCTACACAATTCTGAAATGTGCGAAAGTATATTTGAACCCCAGTGTCTAAATATACTTTCCAAAAAACAAACAAGTACATATAGTTATTTATTAAACTCAGTTTTACTTTTATTCTTTTCGTCAATCTTTAGAATTCGATTGGATGGAGTGATGTATGTTTTATCAATACGTTGTGCAGTTTACACACCCTTGGGAATCGAGATACCTGTATATGACGCGAGAAAGGATATACAACACTTTTATACATGATTGTTTGTGCTGGTACGTCTCAGTGAAATTTCTCTTGACATAGACTATCCTTCCCAACAGACCAGAAGAATTGCATGAGAATTGAACAGAGAAAATTTAAAATTCTAAACAAAATTGCCAGGTAAAACAACAATATAATATTCTTCCACTAATAGTTTAACAAATAGCTTCAATTCACCTTGAACAATACATTGGGTGAGTCTTCAGGCTTGCCACTACACGGATTCTTCTTCTTCTTGCGAGAAATTTCCACTTCTATAAGGGCTACTTAAAGCTGGATCCAGATAAGTGAGTAATGTAACACGGCGAGTAACATTTTTGTCTAGTATGGACGCAGTGGTAACGTTAGCCCTTAAAATCTGGAGGGACCAGGAACTATTTGAATAAATTCTGGGGGGTCAGGAAATATTTGAGTAAAACTTGGGGGGCAGGAAATATTTGAACAGGGCATAATTTTTTATGGTTATTAAAGGACAGGTGAAAATACAAGTGATGGCCTAAAAAAAAGGTCCAAGTGATGACCAAAAAAAAGGTCCTCACTTCTAAAATACAAGTGACGATCAAAAAAATGGTCCTCACTTCTAAAATACAAGTGACGATCAAAAAAATGGTCCTCACTTCTAAAACAAATGATGACCAAAGAGAAAAAAGTCCTTACTTTTAAAATATAAGTGATGCCTTCCTTAAAAAATTGATGTGAAGTGTGAATTTTCACACATTGCAGGGTTTCACAGGTATATAATAAGTGAAGGCGGAATGCTGAGTGTGTAGGACAAATTTTGCTTTGCAGTAATCACGGCAAAATGAACGATATTTTTAAAATTATTTATTGTCTGATAATCTAAGAGCTTTAAAAAGAAATTTTATGTTAAAATATTTTTTTGTTAATTTTAATTCGAATACCTAATACCATTATTTAGGTTTCTAAATATGTGCAGTATTTTTTTATATAGCAAGGTTCATTAAGATTTTGAAAATTGCGCCTATGGCTTCCATTGGTTGTTTTATGGCATATACTCCGCCTCTCTGGTTTCGTATACATCACATATAGAATGAAAATATAATTCCAACAATTCCAAGTGGTTATTAAATTTACACTCTTAAAAATTAAAGGCACCATTTGCCAAAATATTACTAGAATTTTGACAAAATAATGGAAAAAAAAAACAAACAATAAAAATGTCTCCTCTGCCCGGGAGCGAACCCTAGTTTGCTGCGTAGCAAGCACCTAATAGACAGACAGACAGTCAGTTAGACAGACAGGCGAAAAATGACGGTATAAGGGTTTTTTGGTCATACCTACAAAACCTCAAAAACAAATCCTTCTTGCGCACACATTTTTCTCCAAATTTTTCTGGGGGGGGGCTTTAATTCGAAATTTTTGCACTAATACTTGTAGAACTCCTTATTACGAATCGTTTGAGCAAAAAAAAAACACGCAAATAGCCTCTCCTGTTGCTGAGTAATGACGCGGAATAATGTAATTTTTGCCTCGCGGGTTTATAGGTGGCGCCGTCTCAAACTCAAGGTCGCGATAAGACACAGTAAGTATCAAGCGTCCATCTATGGTCAATCACGTGATACTCTTGACATTTGCCTCCAACTACTATACACCTAAAAGTGAGCGTTTGAAATCTTAATTTCGTTACGGTCAATTTCCGGGAACGACCCTCTTACAAGCTGCTGACAAAGAAGTATCCTACGTCAAAATCGTTTTACATTTGCACTAAACATGCACACCCTCCAGTAATAAATAATCCAAATGTTCTTAACTATTTAATTCGGTATTATGTAAGTGATTTATTTTCCTTCTAGCGTACTGTTTTCCCTTTTTTATTGTTCACGTAGTGGTACTCATGGTTTTCTTGTCACAGAGAAGGATAGAATGAAATATTTATCGCTGTATGTTGGCAACCCTTCCTTAGTGTCTTTTTGAGTTATTTAAGGGTTGGCGAAAGTGTTTTGGGGTCATTTTTATTTTATACGTTATTACCATCATGAAAATGGAAAAGAAAATATTTAGCTAAAACCATAAAATGTAAATTTTTTTATGTGAAATGGTAATTTTCAAAATTCATTTTGAAAAAATTTGGGGCTTTAATCGTTTAACTCGTTTTGAGATTACGACAATTTTTTTAAAGACATAATTTACATTATTTGTGAAAATTAGAAAAAAAGCACAATTCAAAAACGGTTAGAGATATCGACTTCCAGTTGAAATTTTTGGACTTCTCGTATTTTATTTAGTATAGAAAAAATTTGAGGCCTTATTCATCTTAAAATTATGACAAATTTAAATATGTAGTAATTTGTAGAAATTTTCAACTTCGCATGAACGTATCTCAAAAACGAAATGCGATAAAGACCTACGGTTGAAATTTTTGAAATCTTGATGTCCTAATTGACTTGTAACCATATTTTAAAACAAAAAATGTTTTGAAAATTTTTCATTTTTCTTAAATTTGTTGAATATTTTGATAAATCCTAACTAAAAAATTATTAGAGGTAAAAATTAGCGGTTTGAATTTTTAAAATACTACTACATTGTTTAATCTAAAAAAAATTGGCTTTAATAAACCAATTATGAAGATTTGTATGGGCAGTAATCCAAAACCCTTGAAAATGACCAAAAATCAACCTTAAAAAAATCGTGATTTTTACGCAAAAAAAAGTCTCCAATTTTATTGAAAATTGGTACAAATATGTATTTTTGGTCATAGATCAATAAAATTTGGTCCATTTTGAAGTTTGGGCAAAAGTTTTTGAATTATAGGCAAAAAACTGACGCAAATCAGCTCTAACTCAAAAACTAGGAAAGCATGCATTATAAAATTAACAAAAATTTCTACAAATACCTTTCCAATCGCTCCAATTTTGGTCTCCATGAAATCCAAAGGCCAAAGTCCACACTATGACACATATTTCCAAGTATTTTCTGTACTTTTACCACTTAAAAATAACTAAAAACGTTGGAAAAAATGCAAACGCTACTTGTTAAATGACACGTCACTACAAATCAAAATGGCTTACGCAGATAAAGCTCATTAAGGAATATAGTCATTAAAAACGATTACATAAGGAACAAAATTGTTTAAAATAATTATTAATGAGACAAAACACATACATTCATAATTTATGAATAATAAACAGATGGTTGAAATTGTATTACACAATACGAGTGTTGCTTTTTATATTTCGGGATTTGAGATCAAAAACAATTATTTATCATTTTTCTATTGTTTTTCAAAATATTCTCCATGAACATTAATACACTTTTGCATGCGTTTGAACCAATTTCCACTCCGATTGAGGCTTTTTTCACTGCCATTGTCAAATTATGTGGAATCCAACGCAAACAAATCTTTTTGACGGCCAAATGTTCATGCAATAGTGAATGTATGCTGGTCCCACTAATGTCCAAGGATACCTCAATCTCACGTTAAGTTACATAACGATCTTGCAGTATCAGTATTTTTGGAACAACAACCGATTTTGGACGACCTTCACGATATTCGTCCAAGAAGTAATAAATATTATCTGCCATGTGATAAGCAGTACCTGTACAGTGTTATAATGTATATAGTTACAAGTATCTAGATACAGTAACTAGATACTTTTTCAAGTTTCTAGATACAAATTCGATACTTTTTGAAATATAGTCGGATTGCTGATAGGTGACTGTTCGTTGCTACAAGTATCGATATACAATACTATATGCTTTCTCTGTCTATATCATTATAATTATTTGCATACCCATAGTAACGTATAGTGACGCAAGTTGACAACTAACCTTCCAAATTATTTTAATAAAAAACAAAGCATTAGAAAGAAACGGCATGATTAGTATATATCTTTACTAATTAGAGCACGAAAATAAATTCACAGCAGTACTCAAAGAAACAAAATTATTAATTTTAAGGTAATAATTATAAATATGGAAAAACTTATACTCATTCCTAAATTTTGGATTATAATTTGTTGTTTAGTTAAATTAAATTTTTATGTTTCCCCTTAGTACAAAGTAATAAAATATTAAGTAAAAATATATTTATTCATGTAATATATTGCTAAAAGTTGTATTTAAATGTTTATTTTTATTTTTTTTAAATTAGTCACTGTAATGCATGATATTGTCGTCATCTGAACTATCGCTGTCGGATTTCTTGTATTCATTATTATTGGATTAATATCATCAACAATTCTTTCCCTTTCGCCCCACCATTCATTTATTAAATTTTCGATTTTTTTAATAGATTTTGCCCAAGTTTCACAATTAATTTGATCACAGGCTACTGGCCACATTTTCAAAACTTCGTTATCACTATATCCGTTTGGACCAATATATCATAATAAATTTTTGTTATACCCCAAATTAGTTCAATGGGATTAAACTGGCAGTGATAAGGAGGTAATCTTAGTACTTCATGACCATATGTTTGTGCCAATGTATTAATAAAATAAACTGGTTCAGATTTTAATTTCCTTCGTTTTCTCGTGATTTTGTTAGTGAGAAGTTCAGATTTATTACATTTTATAATTCTACGAATTGTTGATTCCGAAATCTTTAAGTCAGCTGCTACTCTTTGATGGACACAAGATAGAGGAATAAGTGGCCCATTGTTATCTTTTTCGGAATTAAAATATTCCGGCAGATTTAAAATTAAAGTTTGTGAATTTAATAATTGGCCGCAAGATCTATTAATTAATATTATTAACAGACACTGACAGCTAAGATAAATAACAAAAAACATTGTTAAAATCGCTGAAAAATGGTAACTACATTATAATATAAATGCATTACTTGATACATACATGTAACAGTCACCTATCAGCAATCCTACTATACTGATTAACATGCACTGTTTGTTTGGTAAAAAATATGGTATTTATATTTTTCAGTGTTTTTTGAAAAGTATCTAGCTTTATCTAGCTACAAACATTTTTGGCATGTATCTATATCTAGATATTTCTTTAAATGTATCTATTACAACACTGTACCTGTATGAACCGATTTATGCATTATGATGTGGACACACCAACATATATATATGTATATGGTGCATATGAATATTTTCATGTGTTGTATGTATGTGTGTGTGTGTCTGTACTTGAAGTGGAGGAAGAAGCTGTTCTTGACAAACACTCCAATTCAGCAGCAGCTGGAGTATTGTTAGATTGTGTTCTGCACACAAGCACAGATCTTTCATTGTATGGAACTTAAAGATATAACACAGACCCAAACCAAATAACAGATTTACATAAAAAATCAGTTACGTCCCTTACATTCTGTCAGATATAATATAAAAACACACAATGTCTTATCAAATAAACTTTTTCCCCAAATTTCTCCATATTTTTAACAATCCAATATATAAAATCTTTGTTTTCCAAGTTGGAGACAATCGTAAAATGTCAAGAGTCCTTGTGGTTGGAAAGATGTCACGTTACGACTCACAGTTTGTCCGCTAGTGGCGCTGCCAGAACACATCACGTGATAATCCGCTTCAAAAGGACTGTGTCACATAGAATATGTTTTGCTGTTAAAAGGGTTTAAAATTACACTTCTAAAAGTTTTAGGACAAAAGTAGGATTTATAGAAGAGGGAATTAACGGCAAATAAGGACACTAACAACAATTAACAAAAAAATTACACAAGACTTTCTTTTAACGTCGCTGTTATTTGGTCATAATGTCTAGAATACGAGATATTTAAACATATGCATGTACATTCAATAATTAAAGAGACAAATTGATGTAGAAAGGTAGAAAAAATGGTTTGTAGGAGGCGTTTGGTACTTTCATAACTTTAGGTTGGCACCACTGGGATAGGCTGTGAACACCTGACGGATAAAAATTATTTTGTTTATAACCTCAAAAATGCATTTAACGATGGTGTGTCCGCTTGAAGTTTCCACATTAGTTGAACAACGTTCAGTGATCCGGTTTTTGCTTTCTGAATGTATAAATCGGCTAAAATCCTTTCTTGATTGATTTTACAGTATGGTGATAGTTGTATGAATCGCGGAAATTTTTATAAGTGGGTAGAACAGTTCAAAAATGGTCGAACCTCAGTGACTGACGAGCAAAGTCCTGGCAGGCCAGTTGAAATGTCAACTCCTTCACTTGAAACCCGCATTGACATTATTCGTGAAGACCGACGTATTACTGTTGAAGATATAGCAAAAAAAGTTGTAGTAAGTGTTGGCACAGTTTATCATTCAGTCAAGTACAGCAAAACAAGTGCAAGGTGGGTCCCGAAACAGTTAACGCAACAACACAAGGAAACAAGACTCATATTGTGTACAGACTTGAAAGAACGCTATGAAAGGGAAGGTGACCCTTTTCTGCATAAAATTTTAACGTGTGATGAAACTTGGGTTCACCATTTTGAGCCAGAATCCAAAAGAAAAAGCATGGGATGGATGCACACCAGCTCACCTGTCCGAAAGAAATTCAGAACGCAAGCATCAGCGGGAAAAGTCATGTTCACCGTCTTTTGGGATGCCCGAGGTGTCGTATTTTATGATTATTTGGAAGATCAGCGTACTATAAACAGTGCCTACTACTCAGACATGCTGATGAACAAAGTAAAGAGAGAAAAACGTCGTGGATCTCAAAGAAAAGGATATTGATCCACGACAATGCTCGCCCTCATATCGCCAAGTTGACCCGAGAAACCATTGAAAAATGGGTTGGGAGATACTACCTCATCCTCCCTGCAGTCCAGATTTGGCTCCCTCTGATTTTCATTTGTTTGGTCCACTCAAAGAGGCATTACGTGGAAAAAAGTTTAGCGACAATGAGGAAGTCAAAGAATTTGTGGAAAACTGAAGACAATTTCTTTGCATCAGGTATAAAAAAACTAGTTCATCGTTGGGACAAGTGGATTAATATTTGTGGGGATTATGTTGAGAAGTAGTAAAAGTCTCATTTTGTAAAAGTACACAGTTTTTTTTTTTTTCTACAACAATTTGTCTCTTTAATTATTGAATGTCCCTCGTATATAGCAACGATAGTACTCCGCGACGAATTCTTCTCATGAAAAGTGCTCTGCGGCTCATAAAGTTTGGAAAACTCTGGTCTAAAGGTTCCGATTTCACTCCAACGGGCAGGTCAGTTTTCTTTTTTAAAGGTGTTATAAATATATGTCCTTACGAAGTTATCAGCTTTGAGTGCACCTACTATTTCAATCCTATTTCATTTCTGGTAGTGTAGTCAGCAGTAATCTGGTCTGCTATAAGATTTACAATTTCCTCTCCACGTGGGGTCTTTCTAAGAACACTTAAGAACTCTTGATCGCCCCTAAAATAAATATTTTACTACCCCCACTTTACGATTCGTTTATCCATCTGATTCTTTAACGGATTTACCGTTTCTGTCCATCATCTGTTTTATCTCTAACTTTATAGGCACTTACAATATGTTAAATTCGCAGAAAATAAAGTTGGTAAATAAATAAATAAAAGATCTAATAAAACTAATGCAAAATTTTAGCTTCAAACGAATAACAAAGGTCAGCAAACATATTGTTTCGATCTTTTTACATATTTTGACTTACTGCCAAATCAGCATTTTTTGACGTGTATCGCCCTGTCCATCAACACTGACCTGTCCGATTTTTTTTACATATTCTGCTTTACTGCCAAATAAGCATTTATTTTTGCTTTTATCATGTATAGATTTTTATTTTTCACTTAGTTGTTTTTTGGTCATAATGACTATGGTCTATTTCAAAGTAGAAAAAAGTAGATAGCGCTGCGAACCGAGTACGATTTACACTAATGAAATACAGTATAGCGGTAAATTTAAAATAAGTTACAACTAGGGCATGGGCGTAGCAACTGGGTTAGCAAATGATTTTTTTTTAATATAAAAAATTTTAATAAGATATTGAAATAAACAAGGCAGATAATACATTTACGTTATTTATACGACATAAATTCAGTTTAATGGGAAATTTAAAAAAGTTAAAAAAATATTAATTTTAAAAATTATGTACTATATATGTATAAAATGAGAGATTTGGCTAAAACAATTTAAATAAAGCAATAAAACAAACAATATATCTTCAGCGCTAAAGTTTCTTATTTAAATAATTATTGTAAATAAAAATTAAAAATATATGTATATATGAAGGTCTAAAAATTATATCAATAACTTCTTCTTTGGGCACAATCAGCTGTCTTTTGGCCTCACATTAGTCCTCTCTCTTGATCTGTTAATTATCAAGTGTCAAAAAATATTTATATATCAGATAACCTAAAAAATATATAACTGCGTAAAAACAAATTACATGGAGAATTTTTTCCATAAAATCTACGCCAAGAATATAAATAAAAGTCTAAATATGTAAATAATAACAAAATATATGAGAAAAATTAAATAATATAAATAATATATATTTCCAATATACGACACTGAACATGTCAATTTGGACTAAAAACAATATTTTTACAGTGTAATAGGGATGACGATCTAAACCAATCCGAAGCAAGGACAAACAGCTCCTATCTTCTTACACACATTTTTCTACTTTGAAATAGACCATAGGATACGAGATATTTAAACATATGCATAATAACTGGAGTACTTAATTTACACACCTCGTATTTGATGATAATGGAATGCCACTTGGTATACGTGTTCTTTACAAAAATTCAATAAATCAACTCCGGTAACAATCTTCCTATGTACTTTTATAGCAGGACAGCTACTAAGACGAGTACTGATAAATACAAGCTATGAAAAAAAAAATTGGAAGACTATTTAGTATTAATAGTGAGCGCAAATAATCTTTGTTGCTGTGCGCCAAAAATATTAACTAACTAGTATTACTAGTGAGAATAAGTTAGTTTAATATTGTGGTTTGAGTTATAAATGTCATAAAATGTCAGTCTTGATGGAAATTGTGAAGCTCTATTCTGGCCGGCATCCAAGCATTGAGCCAGGACGAATATTGGTAGAATCCTTCCCCCACCCATTTCCGGTGTAAGGAGCAATCATATGTGTAACCGGATATGGTTTGTGAACGGCAGGAAATTGATGTTTTGGTTACTGGTTATGATGTCATATTTGATAGCTAGACACAAGTTTTTATAAACCTTTTATTGACTCGAACGATGGCATTAAAAATATTTAAAAAATAGAAAAACTGTTTAATAGAAAAATACAATAATTATAGTCTGTTTCTTTGTCTGTTTCGTCATTTTATTGTTATTGTGAATGAACTTTAAAATATTTATTATAACGCGCAGTTAAGCATTTGAAACAACTGTTCTGAAAAAGTTATTACTGATATTAAATATTCAAAGGTTGTATAACAAAAGACATCTTTTTATAAAAAACTTATAATGTATATAGAACATTTAACATATTCGTAATTATTCTGAATATAACAGAAGAGAGACAATATTACAGAAATAATGATAATAATAAATAACACGATATCTCCCATCTTGTCTCTTAATATATTCCTATTTATCATACTCCCATAATTCACACGTTTTCATCAGACATTGCTTTATTCCTTTTGTTTCTCTCTCACGCATTTTATAAAAGGATTCAAATTTATATGCATTATGAAATTTTTAATTAGTTAATAAGTCTAGAATTTCGCGAAATAGAAACTTTTTTATATACAATACTTTTTCTGAACAAAAATCTATTTATAGCTCCGTTAAAGTCAGTTTCTTTTTATTACGCGAAACTATATTTTGAAATATAGTGACTTTTTATTAATATCAAGCTTTTATAAAAAAAAAATAGGTTAGTTTGCTTATCAGTTTAAGATACAGTCTGTTTCAAACGCTTAGGCGGAACTAGATTTTGCAATTTAGTTACTTTCATCGCTTAAATCGTGTTTTTCGGCCGTTTTGTTTAAGCTTTGTAAATCATACTTACAATAAACATTTTTTGGTGATTTTTTTCATCATTTTAAAATGTCATTTTCTTTATATGTTAATTTTTTGTGTCATTCTTATTACAAATTTCCCAATTATTTATATTTTTGTCATTAAAATATATAAAAAAATAATTTAATTTTGACATATATACTTCGTTTCCATGGTTTCATTGTTGGAATTTTAAATTTTGACATTCCAACGTGAACAATGAAATAACCCTAGCAAGGTCCCTTGTCGTGACAACCTAAAAGAACGAAATTCCCATTTAGTTCCGCCTAAACGTTTGAAACAGACTGTATCAGTTTAATCAGATTTTGACGTTGATTCTGACAATGCATATTCAGATTTGACAACTGTCATGTCTTATCAGTATTATACAGGTTATCCAACATTAAAAATATTGTCACAATTATGGTTAATTGTGTTCTAATATCTCAATTCCCTGAGCAGCCTTTAGGCTGTGTAGGTCAAGGTTGCTGACTTATGGTTTTAGGAATTAAAGAATGTGCAGAGTGTTGCGTGTTTGTCAACATAAGTGTTGAACTACATTCTAATGTGTTGATAAACATTATTCAATTGTGTTGACTATGGTCTTTAATTGCTGCCAACAATTACACAAATGAATAATGTTTCCAAAACAATTGAGGTAGAACCTGACGTCATAGTGTCCTGGTTCACAGTTATAAAATGGTCTTAGAAAATAGAGTCGTAGTTAGTCATTCTTGGTAGTCAAGTAGTAGTCATTCTTGTGACGCCCGAGAATTTATCCCTGTTATTTGGTACTTCCAGTTTGTTCTGAAAAATTTCAATAACACCATTTGATTTTTTGCGCAAACTTTGGTCATCAAAATTTGTCCCAACTTTCTCATACTCCGTATTTTCGAGTAAAATCGTGTTCCCTCTATCTTGATACACCCTGTATGCATACACAGACTTATACAGATTTACACACACATGCACACACAGATTTCTTTTTATTTGTAGCACCAGACCCACATTCAACACTTTTCAATTGACAAACTAACGACTTTTCAACGATTATTTACTACTGGACAATCAAAACAAGTTTAAAGAATCTAGTTTATTTTGTTTCACACAGTTACTCACACTGATATCAGATTTGTTCAACTGTTTTTCTGTTGTTTTCTTTTGTTTTCCACATCTTCCCTAGTTTATCGATCTATTTTGTCTTAAACAGTCTTTTCCCAGATTTATTTCAACTAGAAATTTATTGAACACATAAATTTTTAGTTAAGAAAAAAAAATGACATTTTTACTATCATTGCTGTATTAACAGATTTTTTATAGTAAACAATTTTTTGCAAATGCAACGTAGTATATGAAATCATCAGCATCTGTGATACTATGGTTCGTTTCTCAAATTCATGCGGAACTAAATGAAATTTATATTTTCTTACGTTGCAGAAATAGTCTTATGTAAAATAAATAAAAGTTAAAAAAAGTTCAAATTATTAAAAAAATTGATAATATAAATTTCGGCGAATATTTGATCAAACTTTGGTTTTTATCAAATATAAGGACTTTTCCCTTGCCGCGATACTTTGTCAGGACTTTGAGTAAGAACTCAAAACTATCCAACTCAATTATACAAACTTATCAATACCACACGGTCACCCATCTAACTTCTGTCTACTCCCAGAGATTCTTACCTTCGAAGATCGCAACACCGAGTACAGTAAGCAAGTATAGGTCAGGTACCTCAACCCGCATAACAGGTGTGTAATGTGGGTTGCATAATTTAACTACCCAACCCAGTCAATTAACTATAATATAATAGTCCAACGTGTGTCCCTGCGTGGGTGCGAGCCAGTCGTCTAAAACAAATTTGAAGCGAGATTCCGAAATGTAACGAAATATAACTTGACTAAAAACATTTTGGTATTTTTCAGCAGCTGGTATTTAATTCATCTGAATTTAATAAAATAACATATAGAAATGTCTAAGTTTTTGTAGGCATGAACAAGAAACTCTAGGCACTCCTATATCATTTGACTGATATGAACAATATTTTGCTGATTTATTCTCTAAGAATCTACGAATATAATTAATACATATAGAAATGTCTAGGGTTTCATACGCATAAACAAGAAACTCTAGACACTCTTATATGCTTTGACCGATATGAACAATATTTTGCAGATTTATTTTCTAAGAAACTGCGGATAAAATTACATATAGAAATGTCTACAGTTTCGTAGGCATAAACAAGAAACTCTAGACACTCCTATATGCTTTGACTGATGTGAACATAATTTTGCAAATTTATTCTCTAAGAATCTACGAATATAATTATATATAGAAATTTCTAGGGTTTCGTAATCATAAACAATAAACTCTAGACACTCCTATATGCTTTAACGATATGAACAATATTTTGCAGATTTATTCTCCAAGAAACTGCGGATAAAATACCATATAAAAATGATTAGGTTTTTGTAGGCATAAACAAGAAACTTTAGACAGGTCTATATATTTTGACTGATATGAACAATAATTTGCTGATTTATTCTCTAAGAATCTGGGGATAAAATAACATGTCTAGGGTTTCGTAGGCATAAACGAGAAACTCTAAACACTCCTATATCCTTTGACCGATAAGAACAATATTTTACAGATTTATTCTCTAGGAATCTACGAATATACTTACATACAGAAATGCCTAGGGTTTCATTGGCATAAACAAGAAACTCTTATATGGTTTGACCGATGTGAATGATATTTTGCAGATTTACCCTCATATAATACTGACCTTATTTTTTATTTACACGATTATTTAAACTGGTTTGAGATATTTTTGAGTACATTTTGGTTAAAATGGTAAATTAATGTAAAAATAAATTAAACGTTTTAAATTACCTTTATTTTCAAAAATGTAAATGTAATGCATTGAGTAAAACTTGCCTTGGTATATGCTGTGCACTTGAAGTAAGGCGTATGGCTAGAAAAATTAGTCAGAGGCGTCGAGCAAGTTCCACATTAAACGGGTGCACTAGTACAAAGTTATGTACACCACACGGTCACCCATCTAATTTCTGTCTACTTCCAGAGATTCTAAACTTCGAAGATTGCGACACCGATTACGGTAACCAAGTATAGACTTAGGTACCTCAACCCGTATAACAGCTATGTAATGTGGGTTGCATACTTTTATTCTTTTGTTGAATCTTATATTTACTCGCTCTCTTCTTGGGTGCTGCAGTCGGATGTCACAGGAGTCCTTAATCTGATCTTGATCATTAAAAAATACGAAGTATTGTTGGGTATTTAATTAAAAATCAATTCAAGTTTAAAGATACATAACAATGACTCCTACATATTATATTATATTACTTTATAATATTTTTCTTTTAAAAATAATTTTATAAAATTCTACCTTTAAAATATTCTTTAGAATTTTCTTGGATCTGTTATTAATTGAAAAGTTTAAAGATATTATGCGCGATCACGTCTTACGGCTCGAGATAATAGTTTGCAAAATCAGGTTTCCTTCAGTGTACGTGAAGACCAGTACGGTAGATATTTACATCTTAACGCCATCTTAATGTTCAAAAACGAAACGATATTAACAAAACATATTTCAAAAACGAAATTATGTTTCGTGCGTGAGAGATAATATTTTTAACTTCAAATTTAATATTTACAACATCAAATATACTGACTTAAAGTGGACATTTAATCTTTGGTGTGTTTTTATATGTGACGTAATGTCATTTTTAGTCCCCCCTCAGCAAAATTTTCTTTTGATTCCTTACTAGGATTGTTAGCTTTGCCTAGAGAGTGTCTCGCTATCGTCACCATACCCTGACTTGAAGCATCTTTAAGGGAAAATTCACACGAATCCACCTCGTCGAAAAAACATCGCAACAATTGGCGCTCTACGTTGGGCGCCAAATAAAATACAAGTTTTATTTTGGAATACTATTAAAGTAGGTGCTCGGTTATGTAAATACTCTGTTAAATGAACCTTTCATTATAGTTAAGTCAAAAACACACTTTATTTTGTAGAGTTCTATGTAATGACGACAAATAAAGTCTTCAAATTATTTTTAAAAAAATAAATAATATGGATATCGGTCCAACTGTACCATGGTTTCCATCCCAAGTAAATAAATAATAGGTTCCCAACGAGTAGATAGGCATATTGGGCCAGAAAAGATAAGTTCCCCGTTTCTAGGCTACCAAATGCAATGACTTCTTTCTTGCCGCAAATCATAATTCCAAAATATGCCTCGTTTATCAAAAAGAATAGTCAGAGGAGATTTGATTCAGACCGAGTGGAAATTATAACTGCGTAGGGCTTCCAAATATTTTTATAGTACTAACTCTCGATTGAAGGGTTACTGTACCAAATTGAAGAATGATAAATTCCCTCTGCTCATCGCGCAATTTTTTTCTCAAATCAAGTAGTGGACCGATGGAAATAACTAACTTTATAAAAAAAAGATCGTTCCAAAAAATAATTAATTAAATTTTAAACTAATTGAATTATTTTTGTTTCAGGTATGCGTATTTTAGTGATGCTGCTCTTAGACACCCTTCCAATGTTAGGGAACGTTCTCCTCCTTTGTTTTTTCGTATTTTTCATATTTGGTATTGTTGGAGTACAGCTTTGGCAAGGAATGTTAAGGCAGAGATGTTACCTGACAGCTCCAGAAAATTTCAAGTACCCTGAGTAAGTGATAAGCTTGTGTATAGTCATTCAGTAGAATATTGTAATGGAATGTAGAATAGAATCATTATATCATTGTATATATTTCATTTATTGACTGTAATTAATTTTTGGACAGCTTTTATCTAGATCTTCATTCCTTTACAATATTATAGTATTAAATAAATTATCAAGTTGTGCATAAATTTACAAAATTTTAAATAAAATATAAATTAGACTTTATACTTTATTAGTACAGATGATTTTAGAGTTTTTATCAACTTTTAGTACGTTTAAAATTAGCATTTTAATAGAAAATATTTGTAATAGGCGCCAATAACAACGCCTCTCGTGGTACCTAATGAACTACACTAAAACTGTCTAATTGAGAAGTGACATTACCGGTGGCGGCGCTGTGATCGAAGGAAATATGACAGTCACTGTAGGAAATAGATGTTCCCAGCGCCACAGCGGTCGTTCTTGAAACTTCGATAGAGCTTATTCTTTGTTATTCTATATGTTATCTAAACATTTATGTATACTAGACAAATGGACAGAACAGAGACTCTATCTGGAGGTATTGTGTTGAATTAATCCAATAGGCATTGAATCGACCTCTTTCAAGACATTGAAAAGACGCTTATTATTAGTGAAAATAAAATATAAGAAAACACAAATCAAGACATAAAAATATAGTTAAAACCTTTCTAGATATCAAATTATAATATGTCGAAAAGTGAAAGAAGTTTAGAAGTGTAGTCTCATAGTTCCGCAATTAAGTGCCGTTCCTTTTCGAAACAACACAATGAGTCATCAAATCGAGCCGAAACACAAACAAGGTACCAAACAAACAGATGACTAATAAAATAATAAGTCATACACCACGCCACTGCTTTGCGTGCGCGCAGACGCAGTAAACTCTCCCACAAAAACTCGCTTCTGCGCAGTGTGTTGCTTCGAAAATGCACGGCCTTTAATCAGGTTATATTGGCGCGTAATTCAAATCACAATTTGTTAGTTAGAGATAAGTTTAGTATTAACTATTATTTTTTTGTTGTCCAAATTTTATATTTCACAAAGCTTAAGCCTTTTCACAATAGTAGATCATCTGTACATAAGCTTTAAAGCTTTTTTTTTCACGCCAAAAATATTTGCAAATTTTAGTATATATTTTTTAGGTTTTTCATCATTTTTCGAAAATATTAAGGCCCATACACTGTACCTACATATGTAAATAAACACACACATGCGTGGTGTGAGCTATTTTAAGGGCATAGGCGCAGACAAAGGGTTTTTAATACATAGTTAAGCTATCATTTAAGGTTGCCTTTCATATTTCGGGATTGCGGTAAACTAGTCCTGCCATCTGGCAACTGACGCTTCTATCGTAAAGTTTGACATTTTTGACGGTATACGTAATCAGAACATTTTAACGTTCGAGTGCTATTTGTGTTGTTTACAGTAACTTGAAAAAATTCATCTCGGCTAAAAATGGAATTAAATCGTGAACATTTTCGAGTATTTTTTACAATTTTCGACGTGGATTAACCCAACAACGATGAACTTAATTCGACTTTTGGCGATGAAGTACCATCAACGACTACCGTTTATCGTTTGCCGACCTGAATCGTGGCAGTAATTCGCTTAAGAACGAATTTCGTGAAGGTCGTCCAAAATTGGTTGTTGTTTCGGAAAACATTGATGCTGTGCGTGAACTGATACTGCAAGATCGTCATGTGACTTATCGTGAGATTGAGGTATCCTTGGGCATTAGTGGGACCAGCATACATTCACTATTGCATGAACATTTGGCCGTCAAAAAGATCTCGTTGGATACCATATAATTTAACAATCGCAGTGGAAAAAGCGTTTCGAAAATTGGTTCAAACTAGTGCTGGGAACCGAAACCGGTTTTTCGGGTACCCGGTTCCGGTTTTAGGTTAAAACCGGGTTTGTAATTTTCGCGGTACCCGGATACCCGGTTCCGAATACCCGGTTCCGATTACCCGGTTCCGATTACCTGGTTCCGATTACCCAGTTCCGATTACCCGGTTCCAAATACCTGTTACTACCGGTTTCGGATACCCGGTTTCGAATACCCGATTCCACATACGCGATTCCGAGTTCCTTGGTTAGATACCTGGTTCTAGGGTCGGGAAAAGACCAGAGTAATTCGAATGAATACAAATTCCCGATCTTGATGTAAGTAAACTGTAAACATAAATATATTAAAATTGGTGCTGGGAACCGAAAACATAAAATAAAGTCAGACAAAAAATAGTTCGAACTTCCTAAATTCCTAGCCATAGCCATAGGCGTGATAATTTTAGTGCAGGGAACCGAAACCGGTTTTTCGGATACCCGGTTCCAATTACCCGATGCCGAATATCCGGTTCCGGATACCCGGATCTGATTACCCGGTTCCGAATACCCGGTTCTGGATACACGGTTCCGGTTACCCTGTTCCGAAACCGGAAAACCTGTTCCGGTTCCGTCAAGATCGATTTCTGACAGCACTAGTTCAAACGCATGCAAAAGTGTATTGATCTTCATGGAGAATATTTTGAAAAACAATAAAGCCACTTAAATAAATATTTTTTATCTCAAATCCCGAAATATAAAATGCAACCTTAGTAATTGACAGAGGAGTCCGTGTATTTTTGGTGAAACATAGTTAATATAAAATTAATTAATAAATATAGCAGTCGGTAAGTTTCACAAATATAAATTTAATGTTACTCTATACGTATTTATGCAGTGGCGCCATCTACAGGAGTTTAAATTACTAAACTTATAAAAAAATTAAAAATAAGTTCAGTTTGCAATTTGGACTCCTGTAGATGGCGTCACTACCGAAATACCGAAATACGTATAGAGTAATATTAAACTTATATTTGTGAAACTTACCGAGTGCTTTATTTATTTATTAATTTTATATTGCAACCTTCGTATTTCATCATCACATATATTTTTTGATAAAAATTTGGCTTGATCCATTTTTTCCCAAACTCTACATTTGTGACCTTTACAAAGCTCCCATTAGAAACTTTCCTCCCCCTACAATGGGGGAGGCATTGTAATTTTTTAAATTAAAGTGTACTCCAGTACATCTGACGACTTTTTTTATAATTCTATTGATTTCTCCATTATTTTTCTTGGTGTTAAGCGTCCTTCTGACCAAATATTGTTTTTGTTTTATGCGCGTTACCCTTCGTTGTCGTGCGCCTATGCCTGCAGGTATGAGTGGTGAGACATAGCACTGAGTGGGCTTATTTTGTTGCAGAGATCTAGTGGAGAAAGAGTACAGTGTGCGCGTGCGTGTCACGTAAGGGCGAACCGCTACACGCATATTGTGTCTCGCTCGTATTGCGTTTGCGTGTATTACTTGTTTTACCTGTGTTTACTACTACTATCTCCAACGTGTTTTAAAACTGTCATTTCGCTCGATTAGATCAGCTTCTCTAACTGAACACCCTGTATTCTGTCCGCTCACTGCATATGTACCGGCATGTGAATGATTGTATGTTTGTATTAGATCACTAACTAACTAACTAACTAACTAACTAACTAACAGATACCATGGAGTCTGAAAACTAAACCCTAACACGATGATAGAAGAACTCTTCAGTATCCTCAAAAACCCCTTGAAATTACTTTCCATACATCAAAACTTAAAATTATTGTACATTAAGGGGCGCTAGCGGAGCCCCCCCTCCCTAATTGCTCTGGCCTCTAGTTGGCCCCACCAGAATTGCCTGGAGAAAAATGAATTTTAGAAGTGAGGACCTGCCACTATATTTCCTGGCCCCCCAAATTTTTCTCAAAAATTACCTGGCCCCCCCAAATTTTACTCAAATATTTCCTGCCCCCCCCAAATGTTACTCAAAAATTTCCTGGCCCGCTTAAATTTTACTCAAGAATTTCCTGGCCCGCTTAAATTTTACTCAAAAAATTCCTGGCCCCCCAAATTTTACTCTAAAATTTCCTACCCCCCCAATTTTACTCAAAAATTTCCTTGCCCTCCCAAATTTTACTCAGAAATTTCCTGCCCCCCGAAATTTACTCAAAATTTTCCTGCATCCCCCCTCAACTTTTACTCAAAAATTTCCTGGCCCCCAAAATTTTACTACAAAATTTCCTGCCCCCCCAAATTTTACTCCAAAATTTCCAAAAGAGTGAAGAGCAATATTAGTATATAATTCACCTGCATAAAAATCGATTTAATTATTTTTTCGCCACTAAGTTTGTCATTGAAGTTATGACAAAAAAATGACCAACTGCGTTGATTGAACGACTGACCTATACGCATCGCCAACATAATTTCTAATACTGTTTGAATTTTTGCTGTCAACATATTATCATAAACAAGAATACTGTATTATATCGACGTTATAAGAAGTTTATAATTATAATTAGCAATAAAATTCAGTACCAAAATTTAAACTGCTCCTGAGTATGAGAACTACTGATTTATAAAGGATCAAATATGTAAATTGTCCCTCAAAATGTTGGGGTTGTTTTCACACCATGGTATCTTAGTAGACCTATACTTGATCCGGTTTTAGAAATGGTTACAAATAGTTTAAAAAAAAAAACAAATAATAAAAATTTCTTATGATTAAGCAACAGTTTCAATATTAAAACCAGATAACAAAAACTTACAAACTTAAATCATAGCTTTCATAATTCCAAATTATAATTTTTCACGATTTTATAAACACCTAAAACCTAGTTTATTTATTATCTGTTTAATCTACTAAGGCAATTAGCCAGGATAATTCTAATTTTTTCTAAACGGGATTCGAACCCGAGACTTTGGAAACGTAGGCCACCACTACGCTACGCCGATCAACAAAACACCAGAAACTTCAATAAAGTAATCTTGATTAAAGAAATTTTTATTTGTTAAAGTAAATTATTTAGTTTTAAACCTGTAACCATTCCTAAAACTAGTAATATGGCCCATCATTTACTGGTAGCACGCAACCCGTCATACAGTGGTGAGATGTTGGTCACCTAATCTTAATTGTTTTAAAACTGATAACGTCATTTGTGTTACAAACAAAATAAAAGACTAATAGCCGGTTGCTAAAGAATTAATTGAATGTTTTAATTCAAGATATCCCTAACAAGTTAAAATAATATGTTTTTGAACATAGTTTTGACTCAAATTAGGCAAAACTTGAGTTAAAACAATTAAGTCATTCTTTAAAAACCGGCTATAACTAAATTTATAACATTGGATGCGTTCAGCGAATACAACTGTTGGAAACTTTTGAGTATATTGACTTAAAAGCGCGTTTAGCGAACCCAGCTTCTGCGAATCAGACTCAACTTGCTTATTTTGTGATTACAGTTAAGCCGTTATCAGTTCGTTAAGCGAACAACAAGCTAAATACTGCCATTCATAAGTCAATATACTCAATAAATGTATTTGCTGAACGGGTCCATTGTACATGTACAAATTTAAAAGTACTAATTTTGTTTTTTGTGAATTATTAACTCAAAAACGGTTAATTTTGAGCCGTATTACCAAAATAATGAACACTTTTGTTTAAAATCTTCAAATAAAAATATTTATGTCATCAGTAAAAGATTGAAATTGATTTTGATGATTTTAATAGAAAGTGTTCTATATTTTTGACTGTAAACATTATGACTAACGTAACTAAAACTATCTTTCACACTATTTTAGTTGATGTTAGGACTAAATGTACATCCTACACCTAAAAACAAAACACAAACATTTCCATTATATCATCATCATTTCCCAAACATCAGACATATTTTTTTATTTATATATTTTTGTTCTTAAAAAGGTAAATATCTAGGTTTCGCTCAATGTAAACAAGCATTTGGGTTAAATACACTCACCTTCCCATTTCATACTTGTTCGCCAAAAATCACGTTTATTTACGTTTATTTTGTCTATCAGTCATCAATTCGTTTCGTCATCTGGTCATGTTATTAAATGAAATAACAATAACTTATAAATGTCTGTGAATTCTCCATTCAACATTTTGAACAATAGGAAATTTAGCACTACAAAACTAGATGTTAAAAATGGAAACCTATAATTACTAAAAATAAAACGTGATTCTACTAATTGCTAAAGCACAAATGGCGAGAAAAAAACCGGGTCGTTAAAAATACTCCCACGTTTCTATTTTTTGTTACAATTTTTTTCTGAATCCATCTCTTGATGAAATTTCACAACCTGATTGAGCAATGAAAAGTTTAATGAGCTTAACACATAATACGTCACTTAACAAAGAGCTTAATGCGTGTCTATGTTGAACTTTGACATGACCCCAAGCTTAGTAAATCGACTGACATAATCGCGTCAAAATTAATACGGATTAGTTCCAAATTGATAAACTAGATGGTGTTGGCAGTATGTTTACGAAAATTAAACAATATAAGAAAAATTTAGATGGGAATTTGGAATAGTGGTTTTGTGGTAAAAGGGTTGATAACGAAGAACAGGAATGTGGATCAATCCCTGTTTACAGAATTTTCATAAATCATAAAACAGATTATTTAACGTTTGACAGTTTATTGTCAATTTTTAATATACACACACCGGCAAATTTAAAGGAACAGATTGAAAATTATGTTTTTTTAAATTTTATTATTTTGTAGCCTATATCTAGATACCTTTGAATGCTCTACTAAACAATGAACGAAGATTGTATCGATGCCAATGAGAACAAAATGCACCTTTTAATTTTGCTACTACTGTATCTTTTGGTGGAGGTTTTATTATGATGTGGGGTGGAATATGTTCGGGAGCTCGCACAGAGTTAGTGGCGATTGATGGCGGAGCGTTAACTGCATATAAGTACATCAGAGATACTCTTCAAGACCATGTTGTACCTTCTGCCTCATATATCGGAGAAAATTTCACCCAAAGAATATAGGTAAACAAGAACAGATGTCGCCTGGTTAATCGAAAATATCGTATTTCATTACCCTCTATATTTACGGTCGGAACTAAAATGTTAAAGCGCGAAGATTCAAAAATATACCAGTAATATATTGAAATTATTGCAAACTGATATTTCCAATTATCAAATAAATTTATTCCATATATAAATTTAATAGAAGCTTTATAGCAAATAGGCTTCAATTAAATTTATTATAGATTAAATTTACTTGATAACTGAAAATACCAATTTTCTTTTAACTTTAACAGCTAACAGAAAATGGTAGGCACGAAATATACAGTAAAATGCATTATTATCAATGTTTATTAATAATTTAACAATCATTAAAGTTTAAAAATAATTTATATATACATAACAATATAATATATATTATACATATTTTTATACATACAATAATATTATAACATAACTTCACGGAGCTTATAACTACAGAAATGCTTACCGTAAAATATCTCAGTAATTTCGTGTTATATTTTTTTGGTTTTGTGCACAGAAAAATGTAATACTATCATTATCAGTGTATAGTTTGACGGTTTCTTAACTAGGATTCAAATACATCTGTCAAAAATATGTCCAGTACGTTAATATCTTAACTTTACTGACATCTATCGTTCAAAAAGTGCGTTAATATCGTAACTACTGACATCTATTTTTACGGTTGAAATTAAAAATACTATTCAAGGTCGCCCATATGCATGAGCAAGGCTTGATTTCACCCTAATGCAGGATAATGCGCGCCCACACATCGCCAATGTCTAACAGAATTTTTCAAGTGGGTATTACAACAATGGGTTGTCCAGCGTGCTCCCCTGACCTCAACCCGATAGAACATTATTCCAAAAAACATCGTACTAGAATATTACCTGAGAGATATCAACAATATGTACACTACAGGGAAAATAATTAGATTTTTATGTCTGTTCCTGTAAATTTACCGTTATAAAACAAATTTTTAAAATTGAAAGAAAGCTTTGTAAAAACATGCACGTAGCCCATAAAATTCAAATAATTTTGAACGACTGTTTAATTAATATCGACCAATAAGGAGAAACGTTTCATAGCAAAAACGTTAAAATAATTGTCTCAGGGGTTAAAATAGCCTGTTGCTTCCAAGGTGTGGGCTTGCGATCAATTAACAAGTCTAATTAAAAATAAAGGGTTGAAAATTACAATTTATTGCTTTAATTTTTTAAAATGCTTAATAAAATTTTATTATTTGGGTTGATATTATACAAAAACGATTTCTTTAAGTACATCTATTATGTATTTGATAATAATAATAATAATAATTAACCTTTGTAAGAGATTAAATATTAATTTTCCCCTCCATTTTTTTTTAGGATATGTAAAAAACTAAGAAATCTTTGTCCCTTTTTAAATGACAGCCAAAAACACTACAATTTGTTCTGCATTTATAGTTTTTCCTAACTTCTGTCGACATTGTAACAAAAATTCAACACTAAAATATACGTAATCAGTTCAAACTGTACTGCAATATTTAGTGCAATAATTTGGTTACCAGTTGGCAATTACCTAGTGAGTGACTACAATTTTATTATTTATTTATTTATTTTTTATTTGTTTATTGACTAATTTTAGGTTGGGGAAACCAAAAAATATATTTAAAGCGCACTCTCATATGTATTTTTTGAAATATGGTAATTTTCTGTCGTTTTTTTTTTTTAATTTAATCAGAAAATCCTTTCTTGAGAACCCTTATAGATAAAGACGTGTGGTTTGATTTTTTAGAATTCTCATTATTTTTTTAACTTGTAAAAAAATTAAGGCTTTAGGAGCCGTATCCATTTTTGATTTAAATCGTTTTAAAAGAGACGAATTTTACAAAAAAAAAAAGTACATTCGCGTGACTGTATCTTAAATACTATTATTGATAGAGACCTGCGGATTGAATTTTTATAATCCTGGTATCCTAAAGGGTCTTAAAAAAATTTCGAAGAAAAAAAATTTTTGTTTTCAAGAAAAAAAAATTTGTTTTATTTTTTTTTATTTCAAATAATTCTATCTTGAAAACGGTAAACGAGAGAAATCTGCGGTTTAAATTTTTGAAACCCTGATGCCTTGATTAGTCTAGAAATAAAATGAGGCCGAAAAAATCGTAAGGGGTACGATTTTTTCGATTTTTGACCATTTTCAAAGGTTTTGTTTGACGATTCGTATTTATTGTGAAAGTTGGGTTATTAAGGCCCCAATTTTTTTCTAGGCTAAACAAAATACAAAGATTTCAAAAATTCAAACCGCAGTTCTCTATATTTTATTGTTCTTAAGTTAGAATTTTTCGTAATTTCAGAAAAAAAAAACACAAATTAAAAATTTTGCAAACAAATTTTTTGTTTGTGATTTACTTCAAAATTAGTCCTAAGGTCCTTTAGGATCTCAGGATTTCAAAATGTTCAACCACAGGTGTTTACCTCATGTAGATTTTGAGATACGGTCTTTCGAAAATTAAATATTTACAAATTTTCAAAACTACATGGATCAAAAAGGCGTCTACAAAAGAGGGCCATATTTTTTATCTAGGTAGAAAAAAGACTGTTGATTTCAAAATTTCAAACCGCAGTTCTCTATATTTTATTGTTCTTAAGTTAGAATTTTTCGTAATTTCAGAAAAAAAAAACACAAATTAAAAATTTTGCAAACAAATTTTTTGTTTGTGATTTACTTCAAAATTAGTTCTAAGGTCCTTTAGGATCTCAGGATTTCAAAATGTTCAACCACAGGTGTTTATCTCATGTAGATTTTGAGATACGGTCTTTCGAAAATTAAATATTTACAAATTTTCAAAACTACATGGATCAAAAAGGCGTCTACAAAAGAGGGCCATATTTTTTATCTAGGTAGAAAAAATACTGTTGATTTCAAAATTTCAAACCGCAGGTCCCTATATTTTATTGTTTGTAAGGTAAGATATTATTAAATTAAAAAATATATAAAAAATAAAAAATTTCACAAATAGAATTTTTGTTTGCGGGTTGTTTTATAATATACGGCGTAGTGCTTTATTTTCGAAGACTGTGATGTTTTATCTCGAATATTTATTTATTTATTTATTTGTTTATTTATTTATTTTATTTATTTATTTATTCATACACAATAACATTTCCATTTCATGTATCATCCAACCCTTTCCTACCCTAACTGTAATATCTTTCAGTTCTCTGTCAGGATACTATACCCTGACACAGGAGCAGGAGTACATATGTTCCCAGCCGGAGCATTCGGGGATGCATATGTGTGGTCACTTCCCCCCTTACCGGGAAGGGAATATGATCTGCAATGGGACCGCCATCGCAGGTCACAATAATCATCCGACGAATGTGAGTTGCGTCAATTGGAACCAGTATTACACCGAATGCAAGAGGAAAGGAGACAATCCATTCCAAGGGACAATTAGTTTTGATAATATTGGGTTGGCATGGGTTGCTATATTTTTGGTGAGTATTACCTAAAAACATTCACGTCATATAATATAGATACATGTCCTAACACTGTTTGTTATGAAGTCAAGACCCTACAGAAACGGAAGTGGGATATGTCCCATACAGCAAATTGCCTGATTTATATTTATTTTGTCAAGCTACCGCCAGCAGAGGTTATTTAACACACATTTAATTTGCGCTTGCGTCTGACGATAATAAATCGTTAGAAAAGGCTCTACGAACAGACTTTTTATAAGTTATCACAGAATAAATTATATAATATCTGTCCGATTTAAATTTTAAGAGTATGCATAGGCTATTCCAAACCTTTAAATGTTTCTAATATTAAAACCGGTTATATAAAAAGGTTATATAAACAATATACTAACAAATTCAGGTTAATTTAATATTATTTATGAAATTTATTTTATTCCTATTAGAATTTGCACATTACAGTATATTAAAAAGGTATAAAGTCGATTCCGCTTAATTGGGACACATCGGGACTTAGGCATTTTGGCCCAATTAAGCGGCTGCCCCAATAAAGCGAATTTCACATAAAATTAAACAATGCATATTTTTCTTTCAATAATTTTATTTTCTAAACTCTTGGACAAAACTACAAATTACATGTAACCAAAAAATATAAACTTTTAAGAAAAAATAATAATAAATTCCAAAATAAAATAATAAATAGGTACATACAATTTAATTCAATGCAAAAATGCATCAAGTGTAGTCTGTCTTTTGTTTTTGTAACATTTCACTTCTACAAAATCAGCACAGGTATTCAGTGCGGATGTAGGGCTCCCTTCATTTCCTTCCTGCATAAAATAACGCTGTAATATTAAATTCTTTGTACATATTTTTTCTTGAGAATATGTGTAACATAATATGTACTGTGAACTTAAATTTACTGTCCCAATTAAGCGGAATGTTGTCCCAATTAAACATATAAATTTACTATTGGTTCCTTGGTTTGGTTTCTGTTCTTTGAGATTTGGCCCAAATAAGCGGCTGTCCCAATTAAGCGGTGGCCCAATTAAACGGAATCGTCTGTATATGTTTACTTGCAATTCTTGTCATCAAAATATTGATTTAAGCAACCCGCACTACTCAAAGGAGCAAACTCTCGCACTCCGCCTAAGGTGCTGGCTTCATAACAAATTTCCCGTGTTCAGTCTCTATTTTAGCAATAAGGTTGTATCATTCGGAAGATTAAAATTTTTATTTTATTCGTCCTCTTGTTTTTTTTTTACCCGGGCTAAGTGAACCTGCGCAATTCAAACCCAATATTTCAAGAGTGAAATGTATTTTCTTTGTATTTTTTCAGGTAATTTCTTTAGAAGGCTGGACAGATATAATGTACTATGTACAAGACGCTCACAGTTTTTGGGATTGGATATATTTTGTCCTCCTTATTGTAGTAAGTGATTTATTTATCAGTATTTCTCCTTATTTCACCCCTAAGTTTAATAAACTAAAGTTACATTCACAATATCTATGAAATATGCTTAGGCAAAACTCGTTGCTCCCCCCCCCCCAACATCTTTCTACTTCACAGGATTAATTTTGAGCCTTCATACCAAATTCCAACGAAATCTGTTCATAACTAAGAGAGTTTAAGACATTTTTAAAATATGTGGGCCTCTTAAGGCCCCTGTTCTCTATAAATCCAATTTTCGTGCACCTACGTTTAAAGATTACTGAATTCCACACGCCTATGTCCAATCCCAGCCATATCAGCCTATAAATAAGCGAGTTATGGTTCTGATCCACTTACGATCTAAACTGGAGCAACATTTTTACATTTTTAACATCTCTTTACATCACAGAAATAGTTTTGTATAAATTTGAATAAAATTGATCGTTAAATAAGAGAGTTATGGACATTTTTTAACTTTGGGGGCCTTCTGAGGCCCCAGTGCCACATATATCCAATTTATGTGCATCTACGTTGAAAGACTACATCAATCCACACCCTTGTGCCAAATCTGAGCAATATCGGTCCATAAATAAGCGAGTTATAGCCGTGCTCCACTTTCGGCCGAAACTGGAGCAGAATTTTTTATCAAAGTCAGAATTTGGTACTTTTAAATATACAGTCAGAAGTATCCTAATGTCCTGATTCCAGAAGTGTGATGTTTTTGAAAATCGGTTCATAAATAAGGAAGTTATAGCCATTTGAACTAGTTTTCACTTAATCTGATCTAATTCTCAGTCTTAATCCGCGACCTAGACCGCGGATTAGCGAAAACTAGTTCAAATGGCTATAACTTCCTTATTTATGAACCGATTTTAAAAAACATCACAATTCTAGAATCAGGACATCAAGATGTTTCTGCCTGTACCCATAAAAGTGCCAAATTCGGACTTTGATAAAAAATTCTGCTCCAGTTTCGGCCGAAAGTGGAGCACGGCTATAACTCGCTTATTTATGGACCGATATCGCTGAGATTTTGCACTGTAGTGTAGAATTAGGTAATCTTTAAACGTAGGTGCACGGAAATGACATATATAAAGCACAGGGGCCTCAAGAGGCCCGCAAAGTTTTAAAATATCAATAACTTCTATATTTTTTAGCAAATTTTATTGGAATTTATTATGAGGATTCAAAATTAGTTTTGTAATGTAGAGATGTATCAAAATTGCTCCAGTTGTCGCCAGAAGTGGATCAGGACCGTAACTCGCTTATTTATGGGACGATATCGCTGGAATTTGGCATAGGGGTGGGGAATTAGGTAATTTTAAAACATAAGGGCACAAAAGTAGAACATATGTACAATAGGGGCCACAGGAGGCCCCAAAGTAGAAAAAAACTCGCTTATTTATGAACCGATTTTGTTCAAATTTGATATAAGGGCTCAAAATTCCTGTGATGTGAAAATATTATCTAATTGCACACCCCTTTGCCAAATTCCAACGTTAGCGGTCTATAAATAAGCAAGTTATAGCTCTGATCCACTTTCTACCAAAACTGGAACATTTTTTTTTAATTTTCAACATATTTTTGCGTCACAGGATTGATTTTGAGCTCTCATACCGAATTCCAACGAAATCTACTCATAAATATGCGGACTTTGACAAAAAATTCTGCTCCAGTTTCGGCCGAAAGTGACATATTAAATTAAAATATTCAAAAAAATTTATTCGAATAATAACATATTTTACTTTTTTTATACCATAATTTACATTAGTCCCTTTACTACCTAGGAAAGGTAGATTTTCAAACTCTTTTTATAAGTGATTGAATATATACTAACTTTTTTGACAAATGTAAACAAATAACTGGCAACACAGCAAATTTATCAACTACAAAATCATTTCATAGTTATCGTGAAAGTATTTTATGGCCCTAGTCCTCAAAATCATTTCATTACAATCCTGTAAGAAATAAAGTTTCTCCAAACATTTTTACTAATCACACTCGGAAAGTTTTGCACTCTCAGCGATAAACAAGACATCGAAAAACTGATTCTTAAGTATACTTAACGCCCCACTAAACAGAAGTACTCAAACTTTAACCCTTAGATTTCAGCCCTCTTCAAACTTTAGTCATTCAAGTATCAGATATTGAAATTTATCGATAATTTCTAGTAAATTTATTACTCGATGACAATAAGCAATACTTGGAAAAAGTTTTCCAAATAATACTCTTATTTTTTATGTCCAAAATATTTGTGTAAAATAAATTATGGGTAGAAAAGTTTTGAAATTTTTATGATATAGTAGATTTTTATTTTTATTTTCAAAGAATGTAAAAAATTATGAAATAGAAAATAAAAAAGGAAGGAAAACAAAGACGGGCATAAATTCAAATACCAGAACTTACGTCATAAAACTATATAAGAGTCTATTTTTAAACTAGGAGGAGCGTTTTAAATTTTTCCCGCTAAATTGTATTGATTGGCTCGAAAGTTTGAAAAGGTATTTCATTCACTTTCTGGTATTTGAAATTGTACTTCAAATACTTCAAAAAAATGCTCTTGGTATATTGATTTGCAAATATTTTCTCCGTGGTATTTGATAAAAACTTCAGTATTTCAAATATTTCCTAGTATTTCAAATCTTTCCTAGTTTTTCAATTATTATGTTAGTATTTGAAATCTTCCCTAATATTTCAGATCTCCCCTAGTTATTCAAATAATTTTCTAGTATTCCAAATATTTCCCTAGTACTTCAAATGCTTATCTTTTCAGTCTGTTCCATCACGTGTTATATCCACAAATATTTAATTTCAAAAATTTACCAATCTAATTCTTTTTTCCATTATAGATTGGTTCATTTTTTATGATAAATCTCTGCTTAGTCGTAATCGCAACACAATTTTCCGAAACAAAAAAACGTGAAATGGAACGTATGCGCCTTGAAAGAGCTCGTTTTCAAAGCACCTCAACTCTAGCATCAAGTACCAACAACTCCGAACCAACGACGTGTTACGCCGAGATCGTTAAATACGTCGCACACCTCTGGAGAAGAATGAAAAGAAGAACACTTAAAAAAATTAGATTATTTAGGTACAGAAGAGATCAGAGAAGAGATAAAAAAATTGCTGCTGGAGAGACTTTAAGGCTAAATTTTGCGAAAAAACATCATCCTTGCTGTCCACGATACAGGCATTCGGTAAGAATTTTCAATCGATTTTTATTTTTAAATTTATATTTGAGGAGCCTATTTCCAAAATGTCTCATTTCCAGGTTTGAGAAGTTGAGAGTAACCTTAAAAAATAATTTCCATTTATTTAAGGTTTCCATACTCTGTTCAAAATCAAGAAATAGTAATCATGCAATGTTCACGTGATAATTTTGTAACGTGACAATAAAGAGATGGCATTAATGTTGCCAATAAAACAATTAAATAAATTTAAAAAATCAGCTGTGGCTACCGACCGCTATCACAAAGTACTTGTTTAATTTATGCTGCTTTATCCAGAAATGTCTCAAATAAAAATTATTAGTTATTGCTTTTATAGCAACTTTTATTAAATAATTTTTTTCTAAATATTCCTTGTTAAATACATTCTAGCAGCAGAGTAGAAATAACTTGGCCTAATATTTTCTAACAGAGATATTATTTATCATAACCATGGAAACGTTACTATAAGTATGAAAAAATATAATCTGTCTCAATTTGTAATACGAAACTAGATCTGGTTACTTTAGTGACTGTTGTGGTGTAAACAGACTTTGGCGTATCCGTGTGAACCAATACTATGATAATATTATAAATGTATTGTCAATATACAACATAAAAAATGAACTTTTCCTGTTAGTTCCGTATTACAAAATGAGACAGATAATACATACTTTTTTCAAAAAAAAAATTGTTTTATCAAAAAATTTCTCAAATAAAACTTGTTAGCTATTGCTTTTGTAGCAACTTTAGTTAAATATTTTTTTTCGAAATATTTTTCTGTTGTGAAATATTCGCAAAAATCTTAAAACCGAAACGAGTAAACTCCCAGTACTAGTTAACCGATTTTTACCAAAAGTTGATCAACTCGTGCCATTGATGTCAAAAGCTTAAATATGAAATTTCATAAAAATCCTTTTAGCCGAATTTGCTCTGCACGTGTACACGGAACGACAGACAGACTGACAGACAGACATCATGCTAAAAATAGTCAAAACGTTTTGTAGGGACCTTAATTCGTGGAGATCCATCGAAATCTCGAAATGTTAAAATCACAATACCTCCCATATATATGTTGGCGGTCGGTAAAAATTGAACAACAGATATTTGGGAATAAAGCTGCTCATTTGTTTCTTATTCACGAACAAAATTCATCGCAACTATCGCCTTCTAAACTTTTGATACAAAAAAAGATTTATCTGTCAACGTATGTAAACAGTGTTTTTCCTAGTTTTTCAGAGAATATGACATAGCGACTAGAGCTCTCTGGCATAACCGAAAGCCTAATTTTTACGGTAGCCGACACCGCCGGCTTTACATGCCCTCTAAAACATGCCCCATATTCCCTAATTTTAATTCAGAGATACAAGAACTCATTTAATGGAAGATTGCCTTATTATTGTGCGTCTATTTATATGGCCAGTGATTGTAGTTTCCTAGTTTATAATTTTGTTTTATTTTTTAATTCAGAATATCTCGGCTCCGCAGTCGAGGAGTAGTACAGCCAGCGTCGAAGCGCCTTGTCCCCAAACTTGTGCCGGTCCCCCAGAGAGAGGCAGCGAAGGGGACAATGACCCCAGTGGGGCCGTAGTAAGCCCCAAAACAACTAGACCAGGACTACTTCGAGTGCCGTCCATTTCAACAGCTGACGTTACCGCCAGCGAGGTATGTAAACTAAAAACTTTTTAAAAATACAAAGGGGTATATTGTAGACATTTATTGAGCAACAAAATGAAGGAACATCTTTCTAAAATAGTTCCGTTAGGTAACTTGCTCTGTTTACGCAGAGTAAACATTTTGCGTTCGTTTATTAAAAATTTCAAGGGAACGGAGTGAACGATTAGGCGTTGAACTTGAAGCATTAGAAGTTAACTCCAAAGCACCAAGTAGAAAGACGGAGCAGTTGGAGTACGTAACAATTTTGGCGGTGAACTTCTGATATATACAAATTTAGAAAACCATAAAAATGGAAGATTTATTTTATATATGTGAAATTTGCCAATTTACTACTCCAGAACCACATGTAATGCAAAAGCATATCGTAAGCCACGAGTTTGGTTCCAGGTTGCTAAAAGCTGATCATCGCTCTTAAAATAGCGGCCTTTAAGCTTATCCTTGATGAAAGGGAAGAGTCCAAAATCACAAGGAGCAAGATCTGGACCATACAGAGGATGTTCTAACACTTGTAGTCCAGAATTAATCAAAAATTCTTTAGTTAGTTTGGCTCAATGCGAGGTTTCATTATCTTCGTGCAAGCGCCAAGTGTCAAGACGTGAATGTGGCCGTAAGTTTTGAAGACTGAATCAACTGAGGCAAAACTCAACGTACCACTTGGCCGTAACTGTTTTTTGCTCTTCTAGAACAATTTTCGTTATAAACCGTCGCTTACCGAAGAAAACAACAATCATTTTCTTTGTCACAGATCTTGATTTTTTTACCGCGTTTGGAGTTCCTACGTCTTCAAAGAATCCTGTTTCCTGACTTTGATGGCACATCATAATAATAAAGCTATGTTTCGCCCACTGTTACAATGGAGTTCATGTATTTCGAGGGTCCCATAACAATTTTTTTAAACATTTTTCGACACCAACTCTTATTGCTGTTCGTGCATCAGTCAGGTTGTGGGGTATCCATAGAGTGCAAACTTTTATAACTTCCAGATGGTCGCCAAGAATTGAACGGTTAGCTGGTGCATTAATGTGCAAAGCTATTTCTAGTGCTATTTTCATTGAGCAGTTTTTTAGCAGCAATATTTACTGGAGTAGATGTTTCACGGGAACGAGGATCATCATTTAGGCTAAAAATTTCTCTTTGAAATTGTTTATACCAACGAAATACTGTGCTCCGACTTGAACAATTCTCAAAACAAATAGTAAACATTTTGGAGATACACTCTTCCGCAGACAAACCCAGTATAAATGTATAAATTATTTTGTATTTATTATAGGATTTATTTAAAATGTTAGTTATTTTTTGGCTACACTGTATGTATATAATTGCTAAAGTTTTAAAAGTCTCGTTTCTGTAATATAACTTTGATGACAATATCAATTATTATTGGTCAATTTTGGTTTGTAACGATCGAGTAATTTGTCAATGCCCTTTGACATGTTTCGTGGAAATGGTTGGTATGCCTGTTGTGTTGGGACTATTAAACACAACTGACACTGATGTGGATAGGGGTATTATTGAGGGCTGTTAAAATAGCCTCTTAACAGGGTTGATTTGTGTTTTTTACCCTCGATAAGGGTTGCCGGCTGACAATGATAGAAACTAGCATTTTTCAAAGAAAAATATTGTATATATATTTCATCATTATAAAAATCAATATTGTTACTCCACAAAAAAATGAAAGTATCAACAATTAGTTAAAGTGGGACCAGCGAATGATTTTTATTTACGTATTTTAATTTTTTATTTCAGAATACCACAATGCAACTATTATCTCCCCCGACAAATAATCGAAGAAGATCTTCAGTGATGTTTAGCGACGTTGTCCTTCTACATGGAGGGGACATGGCTTCCCCACAGGCCCCCAATGCTGGAGGAACTGGAATTCTTTCCCCACCAGCGTCCAACAACAATCAAACAACAAACAATATTGGAGAAAAGAATATTTGCAGCAGCGAAAAAATGACACAAACTGGTAAGTGGTTTTATTTTCCTAGTTGTGGAATTGTGTCATTGTTATTAGTTGACAGATTGGCACTTAATTCCAAATTTTATATTTCTCATGGCTTCCACTGCAACCGTGCGAAAGCAATGCGTTTTATTTTTCCCGATGAAGTATTCTGTTAACTTGTTTAAAGTTTTTTAAAGAAGTTTGTCTAATGACAAATGAGCCGGGATCATATGGTGGTTGATACGCCACCTCCGGGTGGAAACCGAGTCGTCCGTTTACCTTATCTATCAATTGGCGCCCAACGTGGGGCCATTTATCCTTGAACAACAATATGTCCTTGAACCGTCTCTGTCATCTATCAGATTAACCAATAATTTATGACGGAGATAATAAGAGATTACGGTAAATTTTTATGACAGTCATTAAAAGTAGTTTTTTTTTATCGTGCGAAACACTATATCCATCCCGACTGCCAATTGGGGGGGGGGAGCTAAACGAAAAAGAATTGCTGTAGTTGCGTCTATAATTTTGTTATTAAATTTTACTAAGAAATCACGATATCGCTAATGGGGAGTTCGTAAAAAGTCATATAAATGCATTGATTACATCGTAATTGGTTTAAAAAAACATAGATGTCATAACATTACGCATTAATTTTCATAGCTGTGAACGCTGTTATTGAACGTTAAATAGTCTTATTAAATTTATCCACAACGTACAGCGTACATGCTAATTTTGAATCAGTGAATACAGCTCTGAGAAAACTAAAAACACTAGTGCTGCATTCAGGACCTCGAAATTAGAAATTAGAATTAGTACTTAGAATTAACGTAAATGTTTGTTATACGAAACTGTACATTATCGTTCACAACCTTCAAAATTAATTAATATTTATACTTCTAAATTAAAACTTAGAGTTTGCTAGCTACAAACCCTTACGTTAACTTATAATTGACGCATGCGCAGTAAGCATTTGTCTAAACCTGAAAATGTTTCTGTTTTTATCCATATCTTTTTAATTTATATGAGCATAAATATTAATTTTACTATTTTAATTCTTTTAAAAACTACGAAACACTCAAAACCTCATTAGCAAATATAAACAGCTGATAAATATCGATCGATAAAGTAGAAATCGATAGAAATTTACCGATACAACGCTGTCAGTGTATTAATTTCTTAATTTACATTGTGGACACTACTTAATTTCTACATACAAATTTAATGTTAAGTACTATTTTAACGTTAATTCTAATTTATAATTTCTAGGTTCTGAACGCAGCATAAGAGACATAACAAGTTCATATGAATTAACTTTGAACATTTGACCTCGCAAAAATTTCTTTTTGATGTGAAAATAATATCTCAGTCTAGCCATATTAACCAAATGTTTCTGTATCATTTCTTTCACCATTTTGGATCAATATTCCATACGTATTGAAATAAGAATACAGAGGTAATATTTAAAACATTCGCTAGCATATCGGAATTTACATAAGTTTTCTCAAGAGTATCGTATCGGAAACAGCCTTTTCTTTAGATAATATCATATGTTTGTTATTTATTTATGTATAAAACAAAAGGAGTGTTTCAGTGCATTCGATATTATTTTGTTTTGATATAAAAATAAGAACAGAAACATCTAGCGGAAACTTAGGTGTCGTTTACGGAGGACAACGATTGGTCAGTCTTAACTGACGTCACTTGTCACGTGATTTCGCGCGGTGGAGGCAAAACATCTGTTATAATAAAAATAATAATACAAGGTGTCTCAAAAGAAATTTTATATTTATTTAGCTTACTGCGTGAACGCAACGTATCCGAGGGGCGCGGGGGTTATGTCAATCGGTAGCCTGGCTCTTGGGAATTCAGTCGCTATGGAGCGTTTCTCGGGAGCAGACCGCGCGTTATGCGTGCGAGAGTTTTACAAAAACGGTGATTCGGCGACTGTAGCGCGTAGAAAATTCTGCAGTATTCGAGGTTTTCGCCACTTAAATGATGCGCCAAGCATTCCTCTCATTCGACATTGGGTTAAAAAGTTTGAAAAGACTGGTACAACGCTGGATAAATCAAAATCCGGGCGACCTAGGTCATCAAGAACGGTAGAAAACGTGGAGAATGTTAATCAGTCTGTTCGTGACGACCCGAACCTTTCAATTCGGAAGCGCGCAAGTGCTTTAAATGTGCATAGATCATCATTACATCGCATTAGGCACAAAGAACTAAAGCTGCACCCCTACAAAATTCAATTGGTGCAAGAATTAAAGCCCCAAGATGCCAGTCAGAGGCTTAATTTCGTAAATCAGGTGATTGAGTTCAAACATCAGAAACCCCTACATTCGCCTAAAGTGACCGTATGGGCTGCGATGTCGGCGCGAGGAATTATCGGCCCTTACTTTTTTGAAGACGAAAGGGGGCGTGCAGTTACAGTGAATTCAGAGCGTTATGTGGAGATGTTAGACAACTTCTTGGTACCTGAACTGCAAAACTTTCCTGGCTATAACCAAAGAACATGGTTCCAACAGGACGGAGCAACTTCACACACGTACAATATGTCTCTGCCACGTGTTCGTGAAATTTTCTCAGGCAAATTGATCTCCCGGAGAGGTGACATAAATTGGCCTCCACGCAGTCCAGATTTAACCCCTATGGACTTTTTCCTATGGGGTTATCTTAAATCTAAAGTTTACGCCAATAAACCGACTTCACTGGCGCATTTGAAAGAAAATATCCGTCACGAAATGGCAGCCATCCCTGAGTCCACCTGCCGAGACGTCATAAGTAATTTTACTGTTCGATTAAATGAGTGCCGAGAACGCGACGGTCTACATTTAGACGATATTATTTTTAAGAAATAAATCCCCAAAAAGTGTATTTTAATAATTAATAAACATTTTTTCTATATACGGCTTACTTTTTTTTTAATCGATCCACTAAATATAAAGTTTCTTTTGAGACACCTTGTATTTACTGGTGTTTTCTTACATCACAAAGTTAGTTAGTTAAGATGTTTGCTTCATAAATTGCTGTATAAAAATAAATGGCTGTGTAGATTGGCCCCAATGTTGGGCGCCAATTATATATAGGGATATGAATATAATATAAAACTGACATAATTTTTTCAGTGCATTTTGACATATACCATAAACTAAATGATTTTTTAAAATTGTAAAAGTGTTTACACAAATATTGACTGATAGATTATAACTTTTTTTTTAATATAATTAATATTTTTTCCAGGAGATGGCAACATCTGGCAAATTTCAGCTCTTCCAACCCAACAGCAAATTTTACAAACTCAACAACAGATTGCCAATGAATGTTGCGAACTTAACAACGGAGAAGCAATGACCTGCCAGGAACTTCTTGCCCTTTCTGGAGCCCTAAGTGCGGCCTTACCAACTGGACAAATTGCCCTGGATAGCTTCTTTTGTAGCCTTACCAAAGGGGTTGCAAATAGACAGAATAATACCGAAGAATACTTTTGGGCGGAAGATGATTTTAGCTGTTGTCAGGTAAATATTTTGGACACAGTCAGTCCTAAGGTCTCACATAATTTGTTTATTAAGGCCCGGTCTTTCCACCTTCAGATAAAGTTCCAGGTAACTATCTGACAGATAAGGTTATTTGTAACTTCATCTGCCTAATAAATGTCAATACCAGTCAGTGAATTCAATACGTCAGTCTTATTATACGTTAGATAACTATCCGATAGATACATTTGTATAGAAAGAAGGGATGACATTTACTCAGAAAATGAAGTTAAAAATAACCTTATCTGTCAGATAGTTACCTGGAACTTTATCCGAAGGTGGAAAAACCGGGCCTAAGTGTTTTATAAGACGCACCCCAATTTTAAGTCGATTTTTCTGCGTAATAATGTACGTTTTATGGTTCGAAAAATACGGTAATTTCTATACATATATGTATAAGCAGTTAGGAAATAACATTGCCCAGGATAAAATCAAAGTTTTAATTTATTTATTTATTTCCAGGATATGTGGCATTGCGAAGCAGAATATAAAAACGCCAAGCGTTCCAGATTTTATGTCATCTCCTGCACACTTCTAAAAGGCATCATACGTTGCTTTACTCTAACCAGAAAATATATAAAACTTATGGTGAACCATAAATATTTCCAACAAGGTATACTCCTGGCCATCTTGATTAACACATTATCCATGGGTATAGAATACCATGACCAACCTGACTATCTAACAGCTGCTGTAGAGATGAGCAACATCGTCTTTTCTGCAATATTCGCTGTGGAGATGCTCCTCAAAGTTATTGCAGAAGGACCATTTGGATACATCAGTAATGGGTTCAACGTCTTTGATGGGGTCATTGTCATATTAAGGTATGTACTTTTAAATAAAATGCTGTCCCTATCTGGTTCATTTTGATAGCTTAGAAATGTGCAATTAAAGACAAGTATATAACCATAGAGCAAGATGGCCTATTTGCCATCATCTTCCACATCATTCCACGAATTTTCTTTTATGGCTTCGATCGACTCAAAACGGGTTCCACGTAGCTGCAATTTTAATTCCGGAAATAAAAAGAAGTC
The DNA here is from genome assembly GCA_963971575.1 of Liopterus haemorrhoidalis. Taxonomy (NCBI): domain Eukaryota; kingdom Metazoa; phylum Arthropoda; class Insecta; order Coleoptera; family Dytiscidae; genus Liopterus; species Liopterus haemorrhoidalis. The sequence goes on from OZ020619.1 coordinate 45,623,417, forward strand.
ACACTGGGCCAAATCTGGTGAATACGGTGGTTGCTCGATGGTATTTTTAGCCTTAAATTCAGTCACAATTGCTGTTCTATGCAATTGTACATTATCATCATGGAAAATCCACGAATTGTTCTTCCAAATCACGTGAAATTTCTCTTAAGCTAGAACGCTGATTATCGAGCACCATTTCCTTTACTTTTTCCATGTTTTTGACGGTTGAAGCGGTCGTAGGTCGACTGGAACGTGGTTTGTCTTCGACGATCTCTCGACCGTTTTTAAACGCTTTGTACCACTCCCATTTTTTTGATAAAGCTGATTCACCATAACAGTTTTCCAACATTTTTAACAAGTCGGCACACGTAATTCCATTCGCAACACAAAATTTAAGGCAAACTCTTTGTTCGGTAGTTTTGTTCATTGTAAAATACGCGATGCACTACTGAAGTTTGTCAACTAAAACAGCCGATGTGATCAAACTGGTTGACAGATGGCGCTCATGTTTGACACAGTAATTAAGGACAGTGCTGCCATCTTATGAAAAAAGATTTTAAAAAAAATATTAGCGCGGGCTTTTTAAATCACAAATTTCCACTAATTTTTTGACAGAGTAGTATAACATTAGGGTGACCATTCGTCCCGCATTTTAACATTTTGTCCCACATTAAGATGCGTCCCGCAAAAGCATTTTGTTCATTTTGGATTTGGGAGATGAGGACCTTTTTTTTGCTCTTCACTTGGATTTTGGGAGATGAGGACCTTTTTTTTGCTCTTCACTTGGATTTGGGAGGTGAGGACCTTTTCTTTTGCTCTTCACTTGGATTTGGGAGATGAGGACCTTTTTCTTTGCTCCGTCCCGCATTGCCTTCTTAAGAAAATGGTCACCCTATATAACATACACCTATAAAAGTAATATGTAAATATCTTTTTTTAAATTATTTTTCTTTTTAATTATTCTGATTAATTATTGTTTTTCTTTTGCAGCGCCATCGAACTTTGTCAAACATTTCTTGGGGAAAGAGCCGGTAATTCAGGTCTTTCAGTTCTTCGTACATTTCGCCTACTCCGAATTCTAAAACTTGTCCGATTTATGCCAAATCTTCGCCGACAACTCTTCGTAATGCTTCGAACAATGGACAATGTAGCTGTCTTCTTTTCTCTTCTAATATTATTCATCTTTATCTTCAGGTATGTAAAGACCATATTCCCATACTCCCAAAAATCAAAGCTTGACATAGTGCCGAAGAATATAAGCTTGTGTATGTTTAATGCCAACATCATTACGTCATATTTTACGTCATAATGGCACCGGAATGATTTTTTTTGGGCCAAATTAAAATGCATATACATAGGATACACTAAAAGTTGTGGACTATACTATAACTTTTTTTTGAAATATGTGTTTTAAAAGGCCATTTTTTTGCACGAATGTGCAAGAAATGTATATATTTTTGGAATTTTGAATTTTTTTTTCTAATTTGGCTTCGCTTACGAATCGGAATGGCAAAATTTAAATCGTGTATACACATTTTTTTAATAATTTTTATACATTTTAAGATTTTTTTTAAACAAAATTTGAAAATATTGATATATTTTTGAATTTATAAACTGCAGGTCTAAAAGTTACATTTACACTGACAAATTAAAAGACAGTTTCACTCAAACAAATATTCAGTATGACAAAATTTTATTTATAGACCGAAAATTTGAATACGAATCCGAAAAAGTTTTTGGAATACTTTGGTGTAGAAATTAGATGCTCCAGGTTTTGATGAAAATTTAAAAAAATATATTTTTTTACGTGTCAAATTTTAGGCTTATACTGGCGATCGTGTTTGCTAGAGGTAAAACAGTGCATCAAAACTCTCTCCAGAAGTCTTAGTTTACATTTTTTTTCCGGTTTGTTGATATTATCGGATATTTTATATTAAAAATTATAATTTGCTTACGCCAATCCAGCGAGTCATGACTCTGTCTAAAGCTTACAATTTCCAGAACCAGGAGAATTTTTTAAAATATATTCGGTTTTCGGTTCTTTTCGGACAGTTTCTGATAACGATTTACGGACATCAACATAACGTATAATTCTCTCCAGAGCTCCTAGTTTGTTGAAATTTTCGAATATCAAATAATTTCGGTTTTTGTACTTTTTCGGACACATTACTCTCACAATGGTGCTTTACTGATGTGAAAACAACGCGCAAAAACTCCTGTAAGTACTTTCAGTTTATAGAAATTTTACAGTAACATACAATTTCGGTTTTCGGAATTTTTCGGGCACTTTAATCTCATGATGACGCTTTACTGATATCAATACAATGCGTCAAAACTCTGGTTAGAGCTACCAGTTTGTTCAAATTTTTTAATATCAAATAATTTCGGTTTTCGTACTTTTTTGGACATATTACTATCACGAAGCGCTTTACTGATGTGAAAGGAACGCATAAAAATTCTTAAAAGTGCTTTCAGCTTAAAGAAATTTTAGAGTAACAAACAATTTCAGTTTCCGGGAATTTTCGGGCACTTTAATCTCATGATGACGCTTTACTGATATCAATACAATGTGTCAAAACTCTGGTTAGAGCTACCAGTTTGTTCAAATTTTTTAATATCAAATAATTTCGGTTTTCGTACTTTTTCGGACATATTACTCTCACGAAGCGCTTTACTGATGTGAAAGGAACGCATAAAAATTCTTGAAAGTGCTTTCAGCTTAAAGAAATTTTAGAGTAACAAACAATTTCGGTTTTCGAACATTTTCGGACACCTTACTCTTATGATGACACTTTACTGATATCAACACAGCGTGTCAAAACTCTCGTAAGAGTTCTCAGTTTAATGAAATTTTCAAATATCAAACAATTTCGTTTTTCGGACTTTTTCGGGCACCTTGTTCTTACGATGGGACTTAACTGATGTCAACACAGTGCTTTAAAACTCTCGTAAGACCTCCCAGTTTGCTAAAATTGTCTAGTATCAACAAATTTCGGTTTTCGTACATTTTCGGACATTCTCACAACGGCGCTTTACTTATATCAACACATTGTGTCAAAAATATTGTATGGGCTTTCAGTAGAACTTTGCGAATATCAAAGAATTTATATTTTGAAGCTTTTCGGACAAGTTACCCTTACTTTGAAGTTTTATTGACGTCAACACATCGCGTCAAAACTCTCACCATAGTTCCAAGTTTGCATAATTATTCGAAATGTAAAGATTTGGTTTTTGGGTCGTTTAATTATACCTTTTCATTTTATATAATCTTATTTACGTCGCCCAACTGAACGTCCCCCTATTCCATCGCTCGTTTGGCCATCACCCATTTAGCCAACGCCCATTTAGCCATGGCCCATTTGGCCATTTTTCATTTGGCCATGGCCCATTTAGCCATTGCCCATTTGACCGGATCCGTAAGATATTATTTATCATACACCTATAAAAGTAATATGTAAATATTTTTTTAAATTATTTTTCTTTTTAATTATTAATTCATCAAAGTCCAAAATTTTCGGTTCTGTAAATAAAATTATCACGATATTGTCATATTGAGAGGAACACACTGAATATTAATATAAATTTTCGCCGCAAGGTGGCTAGGGTGGCAACTGATAAAGTGAGATTATACAGTTCGCGTTTTAAACATACGACCCGGTATCATGAATATTTATTGCTATCAGTTATTGAATATTATACCAGTGCTTGTAAAACGGTTTCATTTTAAGGATTAAACAGAGTTTCCAAAAATGTTTTTAAGAAAACTATAAAAATTTAGTAAAACGACAAATATCCGTACTAGAAAAAGTAAAATTTTTAAATTAAACGCCATAAAATTTGCGCGTTGCTAAGCGTAAAAAGCGTTAATAGGATCTGTGTTGTCATCAGTTCAAATGTAAATACTACAGTGTGATCGAAAAAAAAGTCTAGATACCCGACTTTTATTTATTTTTAAATTATGTTGGCAATATCATTCTCCTTTATAGTCTGTTTCTTTGATTTAAGAGGAACTAAATTTTGAAAACTAGTAACTTTTAACGTTTAAATGGGATTTTCTATTAGCAAAAGCCCACTTCAATCAAAAAGTGAAAATTTACAAAAATAAAAATTCCATTTAGTTCTCCTAGCCTATAAACAGTGGCGGATATAGCTTTTTGGGGGCCCAGGGCTTAAAAATACCAAGGGGCCCTATACATGCGCTTCACTTATGTTGATTTTTAATATATATTAGTAAATTTGTGTTTTTAATTTTTTTGTATTGTTTTTTAAAGTAATATTTTTGTTTTGATCTTTTCTCTTATAAGCCGTGGTATTATATAAAATATAATAGGTATATGTCCGAGAGGTTGGGGGCCCCTTGCGGATCTGGGGCCCAGGGCTTAAGCCCTATTAGCCCGTATGTAGATCCGCCACTGCCTATAATTGCCTTAACATTTTTGAAAATAAAATTCTAGGCCTACTAAACATCTTTTTTCGATCATATTGTAAAACTAATTAAGACAGATTATTTTTCTCAAATTTTTATGGCCGTAACACGTTGCTAGGATCGGTATTAAAATTATTAATTATTAATTACAGTAAAAATAGTTAATTATTTTGTAATTTTGAATGTCAAAAAAGTCTTTTTTAAAGTTTTACGTTGCTAGGATTAACTCGTTAGTAAAGTCCAAATTTTTATAAAAACCTTACTAATTAACACAGAATTCAATTTTGTACATTTTTTATTACTTTAAGGGTCGTAAAAGAATCTCGCTAGAATCTGTGTTAACAAATCAGATTAAATGCCAAATCCAAATCAATTCGTCGTAAAATAATTTCTACGTTGATAGAATATGTATAAAGCCATCAGCTAAAATATTAAATATATAAAATATACTGTATAAAATAATTAAAATATTAAAATTGGAATAAATAATTTTTGAAATAAATGTTGTAAATATCGTGCACTGGTACAAGCTATGTGAAATGAAATATATGTGAAAATTTTCGTAGATTGCTTATGAATTAATTGGTGTATTTAGTACAAAATCATAATCAAAACTCGTAATGCTTGTTTTTGAATAATGTTTTTATTACAAGAATTATATAGGAATACTTGAAATATGTCCAGACCAATTGGTTTAATTAATTAAATAAAACCATGATGTAGTTGATCGTTTTAAGCTTGCTTGCTTTATTAGAGTCAAATGAATAGCAGTTTCCATAAGGAATAGATGCGCGCGCAGCACTTCCCTACATACTTATAGGTGGTGTTTTTTTATACAACTCAAAAACAGCAATGCATCTGCTTTAACGTCACAGGTAGAAATGGCAACAATTAATCGAATTATTGAAATAATCGATTATTTGTTTCAGTTAATCGATTAATTATATCATATTTTTGGTTTCATTTAATTAATAACACAGAGCTGCGAAAAAAAAAATTCCGCCGATTTTTAGGGATGATTTAGGTAGAAATAGCGAATCTTGATTTCATATCAATTTAGTTTTTCTCCAGCACGTCTAGTTTTATTATAATTCTCAAAAAAAAGTATAAAGCCGCATTCAGACCTCTTTAAATTAACAAGTCATAGACTGTTCGTTGTGTCGCTCTGAGTTATGCTTTAATGCATTCTTTTAACGTTCCATGTACCGTTCACATCTATTATAAATTAGTACGTTACAAATAGCTCTCCATCTGTGAATTTTGAAACCAACTATTTAGCTTCGTAAAATATTTTATATGTATTATCGTTCTTATAATTCTGTTGTCTTAGATTTTAACTACCTAATTAAATTGATCATATTTACTGTCCGTCTTTGTAATTTTGAGCAAGATTTGTAAATGATGACATTATGTTAGGTTATGTAAAGGCATTCGATAACTACGGTGTCACTGATAGAATGCGATAGGCGATGTGTTTATATGTCTGTCTCATTAAAACATCTCACTAGCTATAAGTTTAGAAAATTATGCACAATCCACAAAAAACAGCGTATTAAATTTGGAGGTCTGAACGGTTTCACGTCTTACCATATGACAAACTTTTTGGTGACAGTAAACAGTCCATAAGCTACAGTGCATAAGCTATTGATTTAAGAGCTCTGAATGCGGCTTAAAACAAGATAAAATATGGAGAAAAATTATGACAAAGGCAATTCTTAATTATTTACTTACTATTAACACTCAGGGAGAAAAGTATGCCCTTTAGACTTTTTCTTTTGCTTTGCAGAACTGTTATGAATGCATAATTTTTTGACGTTACCGCATGTATGTGATTTTTATCACTAAACACTTTTGATGTGTAAGTGGTTACATATTATAATCATTGTTTATTTATATGAAGCTGGACAACTGTAATACTTACATTCGGCCCTACTAAATATGAGTCATATATAATAAGACCTTAAATTTTAAAGTGTGATAAAAAAAAATTTATACGTGATAAAAAAAAAAATTTATACGTGATAAAAAAAAAAATATTATTCTAGCATTATCTCTACTTATCTATTAAAATAACCAATATATTATTAAATCGACCAACCTTCTCAGCCCTGTGTTATTAATTGATAACTTTATTTTCAAGAAATTACTTAGTATTGTTGAAACACTGGTCGTTAGATGACTCTGTTCTCTTCTTTTCAATAAAATTTCTAGATTACTAGGCTTTCAGAACACTCGTACTCACCCATCTGGAGAATTTAATTCAATCACTAGTCATTTCTGCACAGTATATTGCTATAGTTTGCGTCCAGTCAGTTCTAATACTCACCAGTGAAACGCAATCTCCCAACTCGATAATTTACGAGAAAATCCTGGCAAGTTACAGGTCTGTAGATACAAGTTTTTTTCCTCAATTGTCTTTGGAAAGTTCGTGATGAAGTTGCCAAATTTAGATCTTCTTTGATGACGTACGAGGAAAATTAAGGGCCACACGATCGCACAGAACATTTAGGGTAAGAAATAGGTCGTTTCGAGCGCTTGTGGCTCTTAGATTATTAAAACCAGATTTTTTTTTATGTAGGCCCATTCGCTGATGACGCTTTATAGTGAAATTAATCGAGTTTTGCAATTTTTTAAGTAAAAATTTTTTCATTGAATTTACTTCAAAATGTGTATACGTATTTTGAGTCGTAGATCTCAAAAATAATCTCCATTATAAGATACGGTTTACCGTTTTTTAATATATTTTAAAAAAATTACTGAAAAACAGAAAAAAAAAACCGTGAATGCCCTGCGTAAAAGACTATTACATCAGAGACCTATATAAAATTCTTGTAATAAAAACTTGGCGAAAATTACGAGATTTTGAAATACAAAAAACATTATTACTTGCTTTGCACCTACTATTTCTATTCTATACACTCTATCTATCATCACTATCTCAACCACTCTTTCATCACAAAATAAAATTACAGCCAACAGGACACTGGACTCTTTCATTATAACGGTGGTAACACTGCCCCAGCAGTTGGTAAAATGCGTTTAAAAAAAATACAAAGACAACAGGAATTGGTGTATTATCCTTCAATATCCTAAAATCCTACTTTTAGTTTTGTTTAGATTTATGTTTAAAAATAATCCTTATTTACATCCTTGATTAATTTAATTTTTAACTAATTGAGGGCTTTAATTGTCACTACACACACTTTCGAAAACTCTTATGCCCTACTAGCTCATACTGTTGCTTAAAATTAACAATAAATAAATAAATAAATAAATAAATAAATAAATAAATAAATACTCCCTCTGTCCGAAAATATGGTATACATTACTTTAAAAAAATCTGTGATTAATGAAAGTAATATTATCTTGATCTTTATTTGTTTTTATTTCTAAATAAGTGGTTGCTAGGCAACTAATAAACAAATTGCGCGCAAATGTTTTGCATATGTCAAAAGTAATTCACATAAAAACGCGTATTTTAGACAAATTAAAGTGACATTCGCTGTTCTAACAAAATGGTAAATTTTGATTAAAATTGTGTTAAATTGCAAGGATGTAGTCCAGATTTTAATGAATTGGATTTTGGCTTTTTCAATTCTATAAAATCCTTACAACATACAGCTTCTCCGAATACAATCGACGAACTGATTGAATGCGTATAAAATGCATTTATGTCGGGTTGCTAACGTAAGAGTTTTCTCTAACTCAAGTTAAAATCATATGTTTTTATATGTCACAACATCAAAAAACAACAAAAACAAATGATTTTAACTTGAGTTAGGGATAATTCTTACTTTAGCAACCGGTCATTAATGCATTAATCATACAATGATAATGATTTTCTAACATTGCAAACTTGTCAGCAACTATTTTGCCAAAAGGAGGGAATTCCTATAAGATTCCGCACATTAATAAGGCAAAACTTTATCGTAAGGCACGATTACAAACAACATTACCATGTTCCATACAAGTTGTGGAGACAGCCACGTCCTTGTTAAATTAAAACTTTTGTATTATTCTTTGTTTTACTAGATATTTGTAACTATTTCATAAATAAAATCATTCTAATTCATTAAAATTGTAAATGAATATCATATTTTCGGATGGAGAGAGAATTGGTTCAAATTTAAATAAGCATCATAAAAAAAATCACAAAAACATACAATCAATAAAATAAATTAAATAAAATTTAAATAATATAGAAATTACATTTTATAAATATTTTATTTAATTAGATTATATACATATTTCAATATTAGTGCCTTTTTCTTATCGTCTATTTTTATATGACCAATTTAATTATTTTTTGTTTTTGTATATTTTCATTTTGCTTAATAAATTATTAAACATTTTATTATGGTTTTTAAAATGATTACACTACCAGTTCAAAACTAGAAATATTACCAAATTTTAAAACATAGTTTTAATTTTCAAAACAAACTAAGAGAAATATTTAATAGTTTGCACCTTTGAAACCACATGTCGTATTGGTATTACAAAAATATCACATTATTAATTTGTCACATACCTTAATTATAATGATCATAAACAATAATTAATACGATTTACAGTGTAACGGATTTTTAAAATGAAGTTTAAAGCCAGTAATACAATATAAAAATAACTAAAATATATTGTAAATTTTTTTTTATTGTATTTTATTACACTAGGTCAGAGTTTCCCAAACTGTGCTCCGCGGAGCACTTTCTAGCGTCTACTAATGCTCCGAGATCTACTAGCGTTGCTATATATTATTAGAAACTTAATTTTATACACATAAAAAAATATATAATAACACAATATGTTATAAACAATTTATTCACAAACAAAAACTCACAAGCGGCACTTGATCTGATCGGCGTGAAGTCTTGTCTATCAGTGTGGGCTCAGACAACCGTCGGCCAGTGGCGACTTGCTTAGTTACATAATACAACTCATTAGTATCATTACCTTATCAAATTATCAAGAATTGATAATCATAATTTAATTAGCAAACATTATAATTAAAATAAACGTATTCTAACATTGATTTAATATTAATAATTAAATTTCTTATGTAATAATATTCCTAAAATAATGATTTTCGTTTCTTTTCTCTTCTCCTTTTTTGTTAACTTCTAACAATATATAGCAAAGATAGTGCTTCGTGACGAATTCTTCTCGTGAAAAGTGCTCCGCAGCTCAAAAAGTTTGAGAAAATCTGCTCTAGTTTATACAGGGTGTTAAATTGACCAGGTGCATATCGTCGGCTGAAAATAATAAGGTTGTATGTGACATTTTTTGTCAAATGCACTTTTCAATACTATAGAGTTGTATGTCACGTAACCTACTTGTTCCAATAATTTCCATAAGATAGCATTACCGGTGTCGGAGAAAAAAGCAGAAATCCATAGTTGTATGTCTTAAAAAATAAAAAACTTACAAAACATAGTTGTATGTTAAAACATACACCCTTGTATTTTAATTGTTTTTTTTTTAATTCATAATTTATGGTTGTATGTTTGACATACATCTTTTATGTTAAATATAAAACATCTTTTTTGGGCACCTGGGTTACAAAAAATATTAAAAAGAATAAAACAAGGTCTTGAAGACTTGTTAAATATATTAAGAGACATTAAGGTTTCTACAAATAAAAATCCGTTACCAGAAAACAAGGTAATCGCTTTAAAATCTATGCTGGATTGGATGCCTACTATAGATAAATATTATTATGAAACAATATTGCCAAGAAAGTAAATCTCAAGAAAATAATAAAAATACAATTTATTTCGTTTAATTTTTTTTTATTTCGAATGTTTCAGTTTCAGTTCAAATTATCTTAATTTATTTTAATTTTTTGTAAGATTAATGTTTAATTTGTTATTATTTTGCAAGCATATTGTTTCATTTGTGTTATTTAATCAAATAAAAATTTAATACGTGACTAACATTTCTTTTACCTTTTCTGGTATCTTTTTAACAATTTTCAGAAACCTAAAAACTGAAGCTTTACCTATAAACAGAATTTCCCCCCGATATTACTTTGAACTACAAAGCTGTATGTAACGTTAAGGTACTACAGTCTGTTCCAAACGGTTAAGCGGAACTAAATTTTGCAATCTAGTTACTTTCATCGTTTAAATCGTGCTTTTCGACCGTTTTGTTTAAGCTTTGTAAATCATACTTACAATAAACATTTTTGGTTAAGGTTAATATCATTTTAAAATGGCATTTTCTTTATATTTTGATTTTTTGTGTCATTCTTAATACAAATTTCCCATTTATTTATTTTTTTGTCATTAAAATATATAAAAAAATAATTTAATTTTGACATAGGTCATTCGTTTCCATGGTTTCATTGTTGTAATTTTAAATTTTGACATTCCAACATGAAAAATGAAATAACCCAAGCAAGGTCCCTTGTCGTGACAACCTAAAAGAACGAAATTCCCATTTAGTTCCGCCTAAGCGTTTGAAACAGACTGTAAGTTTCGTGTTTTTCTTAACCACAAAGTTGTATGTTCATTTTTCAAATTGTTAAAATGGTATTATTCAAATTTTTTTTTCAAAATAATGCGTTAAAGAAAATAACATATCAATATATAGTTATTAAAAAAATTTCTTCCTTTTATTGTAACCTTACATTGGTTTCTTCCATGTCAAAATTTTTGAAATTTGTTTTCTCAAATGTAATACACTTCGACATACAACCTTATTATTTTCAGCCGACGATATAGGGATTTAATATATAAAAACAGATATATACGACTTCCGGCTACCTCGTTGGTTAAACAAAAAAAAAAAAAATATATATTGTTCAGAATTTTTTTTTTAAATTTAATAAATTGAAATAAAGGACGTTTCTCCGTCTCCTCTGCCCATGTAATTATATAAATAAATAACCAGATCTAGTTTGTCATTACAAAGGTGAAAATAATAAACTTAGAGAGCAGTTTAATTCTCATCCTCATATCCTTATACAGTGTGTGTGGTTTCGATCGCGTTAAACTGTCAGTTCAAAGATGGAAACGGTTAATTTTGTAACATAGCACTTAAATTAAAAATATGTATATATATTTTTTATATTAGTTTTTTTAAATTTAATTACTTTACTTACATTAAACTTTATATAATACATATGTAAGGCTTCGAGCCTGTCATTTAATTGTTATTATTTTACCTTGTTAGATTTAATTATGAAAATAACACCAAAAAATAGGCATGTTTTTTGTGCCATCCCCTCAAAAAATAAGTTCAACTTTCTTTTCTTTTTATTTTAACCTTCTCCTCCTTCCTTAAGACACTAATTTTTACATTTTTCCAAAACATGACACTCCAGAAAAACTAACAATTCTAAAGATCGTTTGTATATATATCTAAACAAATTTAATTAACTTTTTGAAATTCTCTTTTAATAATTTTTATAAAATAAATTTAAAAATTAATATTCGGGTTTTTTTGTCCGTTAATGTTGTAGTATCCTTGGTATGAACCTATTTGGTTGCAAATTCTGTGCGAAGAATGGTCCAGGACCCCCAACTGACGAGTCCTCGTACGATGATTCCGAATGCGACCGGAAAAATTTTGACTCGCTTCTATGGGCCCTTGTTACAGTATTCCAGGTACCCTTAAAATTTCGGAACACTGGGATAGACTACATTCACAAACACAAACAAACAAACAAATTACCGGTTCAAAAATTACCGGTTCAAATTTTACCGATTCAAAAATTACCGATTCAAATTTTACCGGTTCAAAAATAACCGGTTTTTACTAGAATTGTGTTTGTGATTGTATTTTCTATTCCTTCTCGATGTCGGGATTTTCTTCCGTACCATAACAAAGCTTTTAAACGGTTTAAAACTAAAATTTAGACGGACGATTTATAAAACTTAAAATTATATTGATTTTAATGTATTTTTTTCTTGTATTTTTGGGAAAAATGTGTTTTAATCAATATAATTTTCGACCTAAGGTAGGTATACCTCTTCAAATTTTTGCATTTGTCACAAATTTTATATTTCTAACTTGAGCATGCTCTAGACGGCACTTTTTTCCTCATTCACTGTATTGGATTGTTTACCACAAATCAAAAAAACTCAAAAATATTCACCACAAAAATTTGATGAAATTCAATCAAATTTATAGTGGAATTCTCTTCAAAATATATCAAATTATCGCTAAGTATTATTCAAATTTTCATTTTTTTAAGACTGTATTCCGTACTCAAAAAATATTCCTAAGCCTGTAAATTTTAATGTATAGATTGTTACTGATTTTATTTCAGGTTGCCAATTTTCTATAATAAACTTGTAAGAACTATACTTTTGGGCCTCCTCTTAAATGCCGCGGCCTCCAATATTATTAAATTATAAGGTTGTCTCGTGACTTGTAGTGGTGGGAGTAAATAGAGAGGCTACGCGTCATCCGTATGCTAACAGGACGTCAGTCTTTGTTCATCGTATATGTTATATATACTTGATTTTTGTCTATAAATATAAAAATATCATCGTAAATTTTCTACTTGTCTTAATTTCTTTTTTCTTCGAAAGGAATGTTTCTTGGTTCTAAATTAATTGTCTTACATTAATTTTTGATGTGAAGAGAATAATAAGTAAAATATTTCAATATTTTAGTTTTAGGGTCCCCCCCGCAACTACCTTAATATTCATCAAATTGAAAAAATGCATAGAACAATAATTTAGATTTGTTTTCTTATAAACAATTTTTATTGTATAGTTTTTTCTGGTAAGATAGTTCTGTTTATAAAGAAAATATTTTAAGTTTTTTAGTACTAGTTTAACCCAGAACAAAGCTACTAATGTATATGTATAACCTCTCCTAGAGGTAGCTTGAGAAAATAATTGTAAATTAGGCCACCTATTATACTCATGGGGGCAAATCTCCTTTCCGTCTCCACAGAGTTTCGCGGACCACCAAGAACTCCGCGGACCACCTGTTGAGAAACACTGGTGTAGATCATGAAAAAGTAAACTAAAGTAAAGTTTTTTCAAAATTTTTATTTCTATCAGGTGATTGCAAAAATTCGTGCCCGATTTGAAATAAAATTAAATAAAACACATTTTTGTGGAAAAACATTTTTATTAATCAATAATGTACTCCCCATCATTTTCTATAACTGTCTCCCAACGTTTTACAAGTTTTTGAATTCCTTCTTTATAGAAACTGGGTGGTTTATCTTCAAAGAAAGTAGTAAGGTAGCTTTTGACTTCTTCCACAAAAACAATTTTTTTGCCATTCAAATTATTTTGAAGAGAACGAAACAGATGAAAATCTGAAGGGGCAAGGTCAGGGGATTACGGCGGATGCTGGAGAATTTCCTATTTTAACTCCCTAAGTTTTTGCAGTGTCTGTTGAGCGACATGTGGTCTAGCGTTGTCGTGGTGAAAGATGATGCCTTTTCGATTAACCAAACTTGGACATTTTCCTTAGATTTCCACATTGAGTTGGGTGAGTTGCTCACAGTACTTCTCCGCAGTTATTGTTTTGCCACGTGGAAGAAGCTCGAAATAAAGTATTCCTCTGCAATTCCACCAGACACATAACAACACTTTCATTGGATGCAATTCAGCTTTTGCCAAATATTCTGCTCGTTCGCTCTAATGCTTCCAGCTTCTTTTTCTTTTTATGTTGTGATACATAATCCATTTTTAATCTCCAGTTATTACTCGATCCAAGAAAGGTTCATTTTGTTGACGGGCAAGGAGAGAAACGGCAGTGAAAACACTTTTCAGTTTGTTCCGTTCTGTCAAATTGTGCGGAACCCATATATCGAGTTTCGAAGTACAGCCCAGTTTTTTTAAATGGCGAAATGCTGTCGATTTGTCAACATTTAACTTCTCAGCAATCTCTTCAGTCGAAATCCGTGGATTACTATTCACCAAATCACGGATACAGTCATTATTACAGGCACAAACTTTTGCAATCACCTGATACAATAGCCAACATCCTTTCGCTATTTTTCGACGTAATCCGCGTTCCGCTCGAGGCATTTTTCCGACCGGGCGCGGAATTTGACGATCCCCTCGGCGTAGAAATCAGCCGCCAGTCTATCTACCAACCGTCGGCAGAGTCTTTGACGTTATTATCTGTTTGCATCCGTTTTTCGCATAAAAATCCCTTCAATTTTGTAAAAAGGAAAACATGTTGAAAATTCTTATACAGTTCGGCAATAATGAAGCGCCCGTTCTACCGAAAGTGTGCATCAACAGCTGCTTTCATTTCGTCCGGATTACGGTTGAACGGCGAGAACGTTCTTCATCGTGGATGTTTGTTCTTCCACCATTAAATAAACACCACTTTTGCACATTATCTTCATTCATCAGACCTTCCCCCATACACCGAGTTGCCGATGGATTTCGGCAGGACGAGTGTTTTTTGCATTTAAATTCCGAAACAAAGCGTTTACTTCGAAATCAACGGGATAAGTAATGGACATAGATATTAAATTGCCACATAATATCGTCTACCTCCGCTAGCAACTTCAGACTGACTGACAACGTTGGCCAATATTCAGAGAAAGAATTGGTGGGTAAAATGACTGCGGGGAACGCTATTCGCGGAGAGGATGCGTAAATGGTTCTTATTTAAAATTACTCTCGTATGTGCCCTTTCCTATAAACATGAGTACTTTGATTATTGCACTTAAGTGCAAACTATAAAACAGTCAAATTATTTGACGAAGTCATATTGTGTAAATTTTAAAAGTTTTGTATATTTTAAACAAAATTTCCAAATTCCATTCAAGACCGTTGTCAGATAGAACTCTATGAAATTTACAAATGTTTTGTAATTTGATTTGTGGTAAAACAGTCCTATTTTAAACTTACTCACAACTTTGCTTGCGCATTCTAAACCTGCATCTTGATTTCAAAAATCGAAAAGTTTCTGCATTTTTTGTGAATGTTCTTCTTATCACTTTTCGATTTTTTTATCACTTGTCACCCATACCACTTATTATTAAAAAAACACGAATTATAATAGTTTTATAATAAAATTAGAATATTAAAAAAAGGATTTAAAGTATATTAGATAATTTAAAATATTTACTAATTTGGTAGACAATAAGTATTTATTAAAATTGTAGGCATATATCAAGCTTATTGTTAACACTGCACGAGTTTTGAAATTTTGAAATAAATAAACAAATTTCACTTAACACTACAAAATATACTACGAAATACAAAACAATTAAAAAAAAAAGTTAATGATACACAAGGGAAATTTAACATTATCATTATGGAACAGGTTTATCAGGCCCAGTGATGAGCTCTAGTACAGTGTTTCCCAACCTTTTTACATGACGGACCGGCAAGCGACCTAGAAAAATTTCGCGGCAAGTTTAGAAAGTAATGTAATATTTTCTTGCACTGATTACAAACGCAAAAAACAATAAATAAAAAATCACATATAATTAGTGAAAATGGAAACAAATTATTATTTAAGCAATTAACAGATTAAGGACCGAGATTTTCATCTCAAAATTAAGTGGGTTATAACATAATAGGCGAATAGTTGCATAGTAAAAAAAATTTGCGGACCGGCAAAAAATCTTGCGGACCGGTGCCGGTCCACGGATCGGCGGTTGGGAAACACTGCTCTAGTAGACTTAAAAGGACTCGAATTAACCTATTTTTCTTATATTTTCCGTGCCCGTTGTTTAAAATCAGTTTTTATTTTTTAAAAGTCAAATTTGTTGCCACAAATGTTTTCGTCAAAATTCAGATAGCCGGTAATAAAACAAAAAACAAAATTTTAATATAGTTTTACTCCAAATATCAACTGCACAAAAAAGTTTAACTTGCCTTTTTTTGAAGGTAATAATAAATAAATCACACAAATTGAAGCTAAGTATACTTTCTACTGCGACAAACGCATTATTTATACATTGAGAGTATAAAGCCTCATTTATAATAGACCCATAGTACAAGTGCATGGCATAAGCATAAAGATGTTAATGGAGTATATTGTTTATTACAAACAAATGTTCGTACTATAAACTAAGCAGTGATATACCATTGATTCGCTTTATGCAT
The DNA here is from genome assembly GCA_963971575.1 of Liopterus haemorrhoidalis. Taxonomy (NCBI): domain Eukaryota; kingdom Metazoa; phylum Arthropoda; class Insecta; order Coleoptera; family Dytiscidae; genus Liopterus; species Liopterus haemorrhoidalis. Next base: position 45,639,860 of record OZ020619.1, read on the forward strand.
ATGCAATGTTTTTATATTATAGACCTATTATAAATGAAGCTTTAGGGTTTTGTTAGGTCCAAATTTGATGCTCCCACTATTTTAAAGGTTTACGGGACCACTTAACTACAAAATAATCAAAAATTTCACAATTTACGAATGGGTATTGGAAAAATACAGCGGAGTACTAAATTTTATGAGCGTGAGTGTCGCGTTTAAAATTTTGGTTTTATTTCCAAGTTATTGTATTTTTTTTATCAGTGGTGGGCGTTACTTTTTAGTTTTATTAATTTATATAATTACACATACATATGCCATAATTATTTACTTTAACAAAAAAATTAAGCACATACAATCCTTAAAAAAAATAAACCTTCCTTAGCTTAGATATCCTTAGCTTCCCCCTTTAGCAAATTAAACAATTACATTTAATACATTAAATTAATTTTTTACCCGTGGGATGTAAAATTCCCTCTTAGTAAAAATAATTTAATGTTTAACTAAAATAGGCAAATAAAAAAATTATAAAATCAATGAATTTCTTACAGAGATTTGAGGGTTTATATAAAAGGGGGTTTATATAAGAGGGCTAGTAGTGTTTCTAGGAAAAAAGGTTTAAGCATTGTTCAAGGAGATGCTAGTGTTTAAAGTTATTAAAGTAAACAAAAAAAAATTACAAGACGGCTTTGCTTTATATTTACAAATCCCACAAAAGGCGTTCAGATAAAGATACATCTATTAGATACATTTAAGTCAATTTAGACTTCAGATAGAACAAGAAGACGCCTTTTACAACTTCCAAAAAAGAGAATTCAGATACGGGAAAATTGATTACACATTGTGGCTGTATTTAAAACTCATATAAAAAGCATTCAGACGGAAAAATAATTATTACAAAATTAGCCTTTTTCTTAAACAGCTAACTTTTATGCAAAACGGCGCACTATTACAAAAACCTTGGTTATTCCTGAATGAGGCTGAGGAACTAAGGCTTTTTACAAAAAGGCTAACTAACATTACTCTCATTAGTGGATAATAGACGTTATACAAAAAGGATAACGAGCCTAATTGTGTAAAATCATTGTTGAAACAAGGAAATAAAAGCACTTATTAGAAAATCAACTTTTTTATTTTTTTCTACCATGAATAGTTTTGTGAGAGTTATGGAAATTGCGATTAATAAGTCTTGAGGTCATATTTTGCGACAAAAAAATTTTGCCGGAAATTCGAAAAACCTCGAAAAACGTGTATAAAAATGTTTTTTTGCAAATATCTCCGTTCCATTTCAAAATTCGAAAAAAATATGTCTATACTGAATTAAAGAGGAATAAATCTTCTATAATTTAGCTTTTACAATATTTTTTGTGGAATGAATGGTTTCGTAGCTATAGCGCCGCAAAATTGGTCAATTTTTCAAATTTATGAAAAATGCACTTTTTGCTTCAATTAACGCGAAAAATATTACTATCATATAAAGAAGTATTAGTTTGGAAAACTGTTTACAGTCGACAACGCATAATCTATTAAATTTAGAGCTGTGAACGGTCGCTTGCGTTAACATATAACAAACTTGTTAGTGACAATCAATAGTGAACAACTCAAAGCGTATAGCCGACTAATTTTAGAGTTGTGAACACAGCTGTAAGCTCATGTTTTGTACTTAACTCCTAAAAATATCATTCAGATAGATCAAAATTTATTTAGTGAACAATTGTTCAACAATTACAGTTGGCCCCCAAATGCAGGCCTGTATACCCCCTAAATAAAAATAAACTTATATTAACAGTGGTGTATGGCAAAAAGATTATTACTGGAACGCTTGTCGAGTAACTAAAAATAATTACATATTTTTGCAAATAAAAAATTAAAAAGTAAGTCAAAGATATGTATTTCTTCAGTATTTATTTATAACCATTAAATAAAAATTTCAAAAGTAAAAAATGAAGATTTAAAACAATCTATTAATTTTAAAGATTATTATTATTGATTTTTAGTAACAATGGGTAAAATAGATATTATTTTTCCTTTCTTATTGATTATGTCTTATCTTCATAATATATACAAGGTGCGTAAATTAAGTAACCGGATTGTCTTTTTTAATTTTTTTAATTCGAATAGAATTACAATTCAATATTGTCTCTCTCAAAATTTATTCCTTGGGAAGCTACACACCGCCGAAAATGGTTCTTCCGATCCTCATAGCAGTGCTGGAACTCGGATGCTGGAATAGCTTCCAGCTGGTCGGTTCTACGGATGTTTGAATGTTTTCGAGTGTCCCAAAATGACGTCCCTTGAGGTGATTTTTCAATCTTGGGAAGAGGAAAAAATCACAAGGACTCAAGTCAGGTGAATAAGGAGGCTGAGGAGCCACAGGAATGTTTTTACTGGTCACTCGTTTATTGAAAAGTTTTTTGGAACCATTTTTGCGCAGATTTTTCTCATCCCCAATTGGTCAAAATCTGATGAACGGTATTGTGAGTCAAATTCAACTCTTCCCCGATCATTCTGACTGTCAACCGACTGTCAACCGAACGCACAAGATCCCGGATTCTGTCATTTTCATCGGTTCTTGAAGATGAAGGACATCCGCTGCGTGATTCATTTTCCTTCTGAAAATGTCTTAAACTACCAAAAAAACTGGGTCCTTGAAAAAACACTGTCTCCGTAGGCCTGCTGAAGTTTTGCAAAAGTTTCTGTTGCAGTCTGAAGCAAAACCTGATAGCACACCGTTGCTCGAAATGAATGTCACTCATTTTTAAAACACACTAGAAAAAACTGTTTCACAAAAAAAATCGCTACGGACAACAAAATTACTCTAGCGAGTTCAAACTCGTACTGAAGGTGTATCACATGTTCACCTGCCACCCTTCCCAGTCTCGCATCCCAAATGTTGCCAGATCAAACGCTATGTTGCCAGTCCGGTTAGTTAATTTACACACCTTGTCTAACCCTCATTACTCCGAATAAGTTTTACGTGAACAATATTTTTATAACATTATTAAGGAAATAAATAAGATGAACTTAAGTATTGGCCTGGGCAAATGGCGGCCCGCGGGCCGGATCCGACCCGCGCTGAAATTCTATCCGGCCCGCGAAGCATTTTATAAATTGTTGTGTCCTGCAAAAATATTACTGTCTGTCCAATATTCTTTCAAATTTTCATTCTTTTCAATTTTATTTTCAATTTTTTTCTTTAAATTGCGTAATAAATACACGTTTTGGTTTAAAAATATTGCTTTTAAAATTGATATAAATATCCTAAAAAAAACAATAATTAAATTTTTTGGCCCGCGATAAAATTTTTATTCAGCAATGTGGCCCGAGAGCCAAAAGATTTGCCCACCCCTGCTGTAAGTGAACACTACAGTATAAATGCATAAATTTAATGATTTTCTATTATGACATTTAGAAAAGAATTCCATAAAGGGCGTATCACACTAGAATGCTATCCAAGTTTTATTTTGTAAGTTTTCTTACAGGATTCAAGTCTTCACGTCTTCAGCTATCACACGCGAAACAGGGAAAAGTAACTCGCGTCTGCGTACATAACGTTAACAATAGACCCATCTCACTTGATCTGACTGAGAGGACGAGGCCGCGCACGCGCATTTGAAGATTTAGATTTCGTCTGTCTTCCAGAGACAAGGGAAATATATCTCGATGTATTTGCTCAGAGTTAAAGACCTTGGTTTTTTGTCATGCTATCACACACACAAGACTTCGATTCGAATGCAAAGACTTAAATTTTCCAAGTTTGGACTTGAATAATAACTCTAGTGTGATAAGGCCTTAACGTGTTCCAGCTCGAATACACCACTGTATATTAAAATTGTTGATCGCAGTAAAAGTACGCAAAGAATCACGCTTATCCGATAGTTCCTGGCCATTCTCACATATAACACTTGATTGTCCCGGGATGACACTGCTCACAATCACAGACGTGTGTGTTTTCAACAGCATACTCGGCATGTACCTGTTTGGGGGTAAGTTTTGCAAATTCACAGACGAACAAGGGGATGTCAGTAGAGAATGTACCTGTCAGGAGATTGTAACACAGCATCCGAGATGCGAATGCGATAGAAAGCATTTCAATAATTTTCTCTGGGCAACAGTCACCGTCTTTCAAGTAAGATAGATTTAGAAAAAAAAAATATAAAACAAGATATTCAACTCTTAATATAAATTAATAGCTTTACTTGTCTAAATATGAATATTATAAATATTAAATTGTGTTTTAAAAGTTCAAATATTAAAAAAATTACACTCAAATATTCCAAGTTGTATTTTTATAGTAATACTACATGTAACATTTCGGTCTGCTACGCAGCCTTCGTAAATAGCAAGTTGCTACTGATGAAGTCTGTTTAACAGATCGAAAAATTACATCTACACCAATTTGTAATTCAGAAAGCATAATATATAATTCAGATTAGTAATTTCTAATTCAGAAAGCGTCAGTTATAATTCAGATTAGTAAATTGTAATTCGGAAAGCATCAAATGTAATTTCTATGTCTAATGTCAGGTCTAAATTGAAGAGTTTGCAAATTTTTGACATTTACCATTGCTCAAAATCCTTGAAAATTCTTAAAATATTATTAAGAGGTGATATCTTGGCACAATAAAATAGATTTCAAGAAAAAAATACTGCTCTAAATTTTTTTGGGCAAAAAATTGTGAATATATTTCTGTCAGGGTTTGAGCTGTGTTGAGCTCCATTGATCCCTAGTATGCCTCGAGTCTGTGAAATCGATGGATGCTTGTCAGCAACTTACCTACAATAATAAGTTCCAAACGATTAGCTAATTTTATTTATTATTATTATAACGTCATGTGATTTTCATATAGTTTTGGAGGTTTAGAAACAACTTTTGCTACCCTATGCGCCACATAGACGTTGGAAACTTATTATTATATTAGAATTTTTTTATTTTTTTGTGTAACGAAATAATATTTTCTTGAAATCTATGGTAGAGTAGATTTTTATTAATTTTAATATAAATAATTTAGCAGGTGCGGTTTTGTAATCTTATGTAATTTTTTTTAAATGATTCGTTTCTGTAGTATCATATTCAAATAAACTTTAATTCAACTCATTTAACTTGTTTTAGGTAGTCAGTTGACTTTTCACATCAAAAATTCTCTTATGTGCTCTCTTAAATATTATATCTTACCAGGTACCTTATATACCTACCAATACTAGCAAGTCTTCTTAAACCTTTTGTTTTTATGCCTCCCCACTGACTAGTTTCCATTTGGATAAATATTCGATGTATTTTTTTCCCTATTATTTCAAATATTTCTCTAGAACATATTTCAAATATTTCCCTATTATTTCAAAAAATTTCCGTAGTATTTCAAAAACATTTAAAGTATTTGAATTAATGTATTTCAAATACTTTTTACAAGTCTTAGCCTTAAGTGAAGCCTTATATTTCAAATATTTTTATCAATGATGACTAATAATGTAATTTGAAATAAAAATCTTGTCAAAGAATCTACATTCTATTAATTTGATTACAAAATCGCATCAGATATTTCCAGTTTAATATTGTGTAATTTAATTATTAACTAGGGTATCCCTTCCAATTGGTTTGTCACATTAAGTCCCATAGCAAACAGAATTGAATTGGTAATTGATCTTGTATTTGGAATACAATTCCGCTCTGTCGGACGATCAGTTATCGGTCTCTTGTTTGACAATACCAAACACGATATTCCCAATAACAATGCTGTTACCCCCCGACCCCACAGATGCAATACATCCCAACAAACACGTGTTAAGATAAATTACAATTGTTTGACAATTAGATAATTGACGAATATTAAAGAAATTTTATCAAATAAGAACACTATTTTTTATTACTTAATATCAATCTTTATTTAGCAATATTTTGAACATTTGGTCGAAATTGTCCTTCCATTGGTGGTGAGTTAAGTACTGGGCGTACTGGGTGAACGCCTTGGGCCCTGTAAATGGTAGGGGCCTCGTTAAAAATATCAAAAATATCAAATTTAAAATATAAAATAGATATTTTCGGCGAATTTTTATAATGATGTTTATCCATTTCCAATGGCGTAGCAACTTCCAAAGTCTAAGGTATTCTCCATTGAAAGAATTTTTAAAATCGGTTCATTAATTAACCTTAGCGGTACACTTGAAGGTCACGCATGCCTTATTCACACAAGAATTTCTAAGATATTCACTACTGAAAGAATTTGACAAATCTGTTCATCATTACGGCATAACCTGAGGTCGCCCATGCCTATTGCACTCAAGAAGGTCTAAGTTTTCGACCACTGCAAGAATTTTTCTAATCTGTTCGGTTTCTGAGACTACCTCGAAAAAGAAACAAATTAGCTGGTTTATAATTTAAAGTAAATTTTTAAACGAAAAATAGGGAATTTTTGTGTAAACAGAATCATGAAATTATCTGAAAGATGGAAGGAAATCGTCGAAAAAAACGATCAAATTGCTTCATAAAGATTTAAATAAATATAAAAATGGTATGTACATGAAAATCCTTATTTATCTTACAAATTAATAAATTATTCGTCAATTAAATAATTGGCAAATATTGAAGTATTATCAAACTGTCCAATTTAAAAAACAGATGTTAGACATTATACTCCATTCACTGAGTTGGTGTAGCGTTATAAAACAATTTGACGAGGTTTTTATCGAAAGCTGTCTATTAATATAAAACACACTGCATCAATTCAGTGAAAAGATTATATACGTTTTTTAGTGTTTAAATACTCTATCCCCCATTTTTGTCACAAGCTAACCTGCCATTTTCTCCAGATATTAACACAAGAGGACTGGAATATGGTTCTTTCCAACGGAATGGCGAAAACTTCTCATTGGGCAGCCCTTTACTTCGTAGCTCTGATGACGTTTGGTAACTACGTTCTTTTCAACCTCCTGGTCGCTATCTTGGTGGAAGGTTTCTCCGCGGAGAGGAATGAGAGGAGGGAAAGAGAACAAAGAGAGGCAGCTAAAAGAAGACAAAGTATGGCAGCGAGTAGTATCTGTAGTGACACCAGCAGAAGTATGAGTGACAGTACAGACAGTTATACACATGTAAGTTGATTTAGAATTCAGATCTATATTGGTGGTGCTCTTGTTTTGTAACTACTACTAAAAACATTTAAGATAAACTTGATGGTACCCAGTCGCTCATAGCGGCTTTAACATGCGAAAAACAAAAGAGGCCAAGACAAAAAATGTGATTACCAGCGTCCTTGATTATTTTAGAGTAAAAATGCAAAAGATAAAACTTCTTTAAATTAATTTTTTACACGATAGATAGTCAATCTTTAAGCAAAAAGTGGTATATTTGTATTATATGTAGATATCTTAACTTTACTCGTTTCGATCAGCTGATTTACAGCGATCGCAGCGCGGCCATCCGTCATTGGTGAGCCTAGTTGAAAGTACATCAGCTTTTTTTTTAAATTTAATTTAGGTAGCCTCAACAACTAAGGTTATTGGCATCCGGTACATTAAATTATTACAATATTAATTTAAATAAATTTATTTAACATTATATTTTGTTGTATAGGTTTTCTTCAACTTAATGTGCATTCTTCAGAGCTTCCTTTAGCGTTGATGTCATATTATATTTTATCCTTTGTGTATGATACTTTTCACATTCTATAAGTAAATGGTTAACAGTAATTTTTTTATCACAGATATTGCATTCTCGTGGTTCTTGATGATAAAAAATGTGTTTGTGCGTGTTCAACGTGTATCCAATACGCATCCTGGTTAAAACTATTTGTTCTCTACGATCTTTTTTGCATTTCCACTGTTTAGTATCATCTTTTATCAATCTGAGGTGGTTCTGTACCAATTGCCAGCATTTTCCCCATTCTGTACGTGTTTTCATTTTAATATGATTCTTAAAATCATTGGCTGGGATCTCTATATTTAAAGGTGGTAAATTAATCGAGTGCTTTGCTGCTTGATCTGCTTTCTCGTTTCCATGTATACCTATATGTGATGGAATCCACATGATAATGATGTATTTCCCAGCGCATATGACATCGTGCATATTTTCTTTAATATTCTGGATGATATGGTTTCTTGGATACAGTTGTTTGATACTAAGAAAGGTACTCAGAGAGTCACTTTGGATGAAACACATCAGCTTTAAAACCTCAAATAATTTTTATACAAACCCGCTTAACACCTATGTAATGTGGGTTGCATACTTTTACTCCAGGACTGAACTGACTTCTGTAGGAACATTTGATTCTCGCTCTCTTCTTGGGCACTGCAGTCACTCGCCACACGAGTCCTTAATCTAATCTTATTCATTAAAAATAAATAAATGTTTAATATAACGTATTTAGTTAAGACTGAATACTTTTATTAATATTAACGCAAAAGATTTTCTTGAATTTAAAACAAATTTAACAAAAATATTTTCCCACACTGAATACCTACGATATTCTAAAATTATTATTATTTTTTTTAATTATTTTTGATAAAATTGTATGATTTTAGGCTATCTACGCCAAAGACTTCGAAAGGTTTCGTAAGGTATAAAGGTTAACTAAAATTTATAATTTATAATAGTGAAATTTTCAGCAGATTTTTCACAAATCACGTTTTTCTTAGATATTCACCTAACCACAAATCAACAATAGAAAGAAAAAAACACAAAAATCACAAAACTTAAATTTTTATTAATTTTTTATTTTTAAGGGGAAGGAGCCCGATCCCTCATTTTCATTATTTCGTAATTTTTTTCAGAATAGACCTGTAGAGTGGTTATTTTTAACTATTATTATTTTTTGTTTGTTAATATTAAGCAGATTTAATATACATTGGCAAATTTAATTTTATAAATTTAGTTGGATTGGCAAAAAATAATTATACTTTAACATTTTAAAATTTTCGTCATGTGACGTAGCTACCGCTCGTGAATGCTCTGCTTATTAGTATTCCACGTACGTTTATTATCTCACTCTCGAGTACATAAACATTCATGCAATCATCTTATCTCTTGCTAATATTGTTAAACATAAAGTTTGTTGTTAATAATTTTATATTTTGATCATCAGTTTTAAAAAAATAACGTAAATAATGGGATATCATTGACATCATTTGCGCATATATAGTCTGTTTCTTTGATTTAAACGGAACTAGATTTTGAAAACTAGTAACTTTTAACGTTTACATGAGGCTTTTGATTATTTTGTTAAGCAAAAGCCCACTTCAGTTTATGACAAAAAATAAAAATTTCATTTGGTTCCGCTTAAACGCTTGGAATAGCTTATTCTAATCTAAGACACTGTGGCCTGCTACGTCACTAAAGTGCGTCGTTTGAAACTGTTTAATATTTAATAATTAATAACCTTCTTTTGAAATAAGATATTTTTTTGCTTCATAATATTTTCTGATTGCTATTTTTTGAGGTGCAGAAACTAAATTTTATTAATTTAATATTATTCTACAAGTCTATTATGAATTTTTGCAATCGATAAATCCGTCCAATCGGTTTATTAAAAATCGGATTTTCTGTACTATGGGCAGACTCACGGCTAGCTCTGTGGTAAAATAGTTGCCTACAAAGCACAAGGTAGCGGGTTCAAACCCCACTAACTCTCCTTTACTAACTTCTATCGTCAGACAATGTGGCTATCATCTGAAGGAACGACTCAGCCGAGCCTAGTATATAATAGTATATTGTGCAACTAGCGCGGAATATGCATTATGCGCGTGTTGCTCACTAAGCTTTTCCTCCGATTACAATTTTTCAATAAATAAATAATCAAGAAAATATAATATAAATATGGTTAACAGCCATTAATGCGCGCGCAGCCAGTACGGGAATGTAAATTCTCGGAAACTGCACATGCGCATTGCTGCGAATTTATTCTTTCCCGCACAACGCACATGCGCCTTGGGGCGCATTTATCATTCCCGCATCGCCTGCGCGCGCATAAGGGTAACATGCGAAATTAAGCCAATTTCCTGGCAACTAACAGTATCGAAATGAAATTGTTCCGTAGTAGTCGTAGGAAAATATATTTATTTAACAGATGTCATGCCAATAGCTTAAATGCAATACCGAAGAGAAGAAACAAGTTACTTTCTCTTTACCTCACTTAGGTGTTGGGCACCATAGTGGACACTATATGCACAGCTATGGCTATTAGTGACCAGTGTGACTTGTTATAGCGTCACAATTTTTACAAATTGTTATTTTTTTGCTAATTTTTATAATTTCTAGGAAACCAAAAACATGTGGCGAAGTGCTGAAGAATTACGAAAACCTAAGGACCTAAATGGTTATTCAGCCTGCGCCCAATGTGAGATTAGGGCCCAGGAGAGAGCAGGGTGCCGTGGAACCTTGCACCTAGGACTAAGGGACTGTGAACCCAAGTGTAATATACAAAAACAAACGATGATGAGTTCATCAAAATCTCAAAAACAAGTAAGAAAGTATTTTATAATGGTATAATTTGTGAAAATTGTGTAAAAAAATCACAACTCAAAAACGGTTAGAGATAGCGAACTGTGGTTGAAATTTTTTGATTTTTCGGAGTTTATTTAGTCTAGAAATAAATTTGGGGCTTTAACCGTTTAACGTGTTTTCAGATTTCGACATTTTTTTTGAATGCCATAATTTACATTATTGGTAAAAATTGTGAATAAAAAATAAAGCACAACTCAAAAACGGTTAAAGACAGCGACCTCCGGTTAGAATTTTTGGATTCTCTATATCTTATATAGTATAGAAAAAAATTTGGGCTTTAATATTTTAATGCGTTTTGATATTATGAAAATTTTATTAATAGCATAATTTACATTATTTGTGAAAATGGTGAATTAAAAAAAAATACAACTCAAAAACGGTGGGAGATAGCGACCTGCGGTTGAAATTTTTGGATTCTACGTAATTTATTTAGTCTAGAAAAAAATTGGGGCTTTACACGTTTAATGCGTTTTGAAATTACGACATTTTTTTTTAATGGCATAATTTACATCATTTGTGAAAATTGTGAATTTAAAAAAAGCATAACTTAAAAACGGACTTGAGGTCAAAATTTTTGGATTCCTTATAGTTTATTTAGTCTAGAAAAAAATTTAGGCCTTATTCTTTTTGCTTATTTTAAAATTATGACAATTTTAATATGGCGTGATTTATAGAAATTTTCATCTTCGCATGGACGTATCTCAAAAACGAAATACGATAAAGACCTACGGTTGAAATTTTTGAAATCTTGAGGTCCTAATTGACTTGCAACCAAATTTTGAAACAAAAAAATTTTTTGAAAATTTTTCTTTTTTTTGTAATTTTTTTAAAAAAGTTTAATAAACCCTAACTAAAAAATGGTTAGGCGTAGAAATCTGCGGTTTGAATTTTTAAAATTATCCTACATTGCTTAGTCGAGGAAAAAAATTGAGCATTAATAAACCAATTATTAAGATTTCCATGGGCAAGAATCCAAAACCCTTGAAAAAGGTCAAAAACCGAAATAATCGTAAGGGGTAGACCTTAAAAAAATCGTGTTTTTTAAGCAAAAAATTTTTGTCTCCGATTTTATTGAAAATTGGTACATATATGTATTTTTGGCCATAGATTAACAAAATTTGGTCTATTTTGAAATTTGGGCAAAAGTTTTGGATTTATAGGCAAAAAACTGACCCAAATCGGCTCTAACTCAAAAACTAGGAAAGCATGACTTTTCTAAATATTTTTTTCATAATGCTCACCCCAAAATTAACTTATAACTATATTTTGGCTAAAATCTAAGTCAAAAAATTTTTGACTAAAATTTCAAAAATTTTGGAAAAAAAATATTTTGAATTTTTTTGGAAAATTGGTATACTTATACATTTTTAGCCTTGGATGATAAATATATGGTCACTTTTGAGTTACGGTCTAAAATTTTGACAAATGCAGCAAAAAAAGTTAAAAAAAAGACAGTCCACAAAATGGCGCAGAGCCGATGAAATAACAGTTGTCGTGGCATCGTGGTAAAACGGTTGTCTACAGCAACGCGGGTTCGAATCCCTCCGGCGGGATTTTTATTTTCCGAAATTGCAATTGTAGTCAGCTCTGGGATCGACCCAGCCTCAAGTATTTAATACTTAAAATGAGTACCTGTTTATACAGAGATAATAGGACCGGCTGAAACGTCACTCTGACCACGTGGCTTTCAAATCTATAACCGGCGGTCAAGAAACGGAGAACTTACCTTCTCTGCACCTTATACACCTATCTATGCATTGGGAACCTATTATTATTATATTTGTTTATATATTTTTTTTAATATAGAAGTAAAAAGACAGATTTAAATAAAGATCAGTGTTCCTCAAACCTTCGACAGTTGCGGACCACTTTCAGAATTCCACACTAACCGCGGACCACTACAAAATTCACGAAAAATATTCTTTTTGCGTAAAGGTCCATTATTAATACTAATGAAATTTTGTGTGCGCGGACCACCTTTTGAGAAACACTGATATAGATAGATGCAGAAGTGTTCAAATTTGTGTTTTCTGTCCCAAAAACTATTTTACTTTTTATAATTTTTATTTTATCTTTCAGAGTTCACCTCCTTTAATAACTCATACGGCAGCAACCCCCCAAGATTCTCCAAGTACAACCCTGGATGAATTTCCGGAGTTCCGGTATTCGATAAGCTCCAGTCCTCCACCGGAACTTGGTATAAATCTCAGTGTTACGGAAGAGACGCCGTTGACGCTCCGGTCTAGCGTCGATACGCTTCAAAACACATCGGTAAGAAATTAATTTTTTACACCTTATTAAAGCCAAATTAAGCACCACAATTCTCACAAGTGTTTCATACAAAACTATTTGAAATAAAATTAGTAACAATCTGTTTACCATATTCGCTACAATTTTTAGGATTTTGTAGGTATGACCAAAAAACCCTTATACCGTTATTTTGTCGTTTGTCTGTTTGTTCGGTAAAAATTGTAGCCAAACGGCTAAACCTAGAGAGTTGAAATTTGGCATACTTATACAACTCGTTGACCCGTACATAGGAAAAATACCAATACATCTAAAAAACACATCCCCCTAAAAATATAAACAAATATGTGCTCAATTTTATTTTTGTAAAATAAATTATTTTGACGCGATTTTTGCCAAAATTGTGCAAAAATTTTTTTGTCCCACTGTAGCTCAGATGGTTTAAACTAAAAATCTGAAAAAATTCTAAGTAATGTACATTTGTGTGAACCGAAATAGTACAACAGGAATTTTTGATCAGATTATGTTTTCGGAAAAAAACGCATTTTTTGTGTTTTTTGCTTGACCATGTAAAATATTTAATGATATTATGTAATACAGTAAACAAAACGCTTCGATGGTGTAATGCTTAGAATACTGGCGTTCTAATTTGCAAACTCGAGTTCAATCCGGCCTCGAGGCAATTTCATTTTTTTTGCATTTTTAATTCGTTTAAATTATCTTTTCAAAATTCTAGTTATATTGCATTTAATTTTTAAAAGCGTAAATTTAATAACCAGTGGAAATTAAATACTCTTGGACTTACAACCAAGTAACTTATATATAATACCATGGATACAAGTAAAAAAATAAAATATATGTTATGTGTTATAATGTCTGTATCATATTAGTGGCTAAATATATTACTGCTATACTGCTATTTATATTCCTATAAATACACGAAATTATAAGGGCGGAGCTTATGACTAAAACAACCAATGGAAGCCATAAGCGCAGTTTTCAAAATCTTATTGAACTTTGCTATATAAAAAAAAATACTGCACATAGAAACCTACATAATGGTATTAGGCATTCGAATTAAAATTAACAAAAAGAAATATTTTAACATAAAATTTGTTTTGGCATCCCAAATAATCATTATTTACTTATTTACTAAATACCTGCGAAACCATGAAATATGTGAAAATTCACACTTTACATCAATTTTTTTATAGATTATTACTAATTTTATTTCAGATTGTTAGTTTTGTATTAGGAATTTATAATTTGTGGTGCTTTAATAGCTTTTAAGCATTTTGTTACGGGTTATAAACCTGAAAAATATATTAAATAATAAATTATCCGTTTTTTTTTTTTTGTAAGCTTTGCACAAGTCACAGCAAGGTAATCACATTCCAGAGCACCTCCCCCGGCTTATTAAAGCCCCCCACATACACTCCACCAGCAAAAACAGTTCGTCAGCACGATTCAGATCATCTAACTCTCCCCCCAACCAAACTGATAACGCATAACGAGAGAATTGGTTCCAAAACAACAACATTTAGTGAAAAAGTCTCTCTTGAACAGCCTGAAAAAGATAAAGATAATAGTAAAAATGAAGGAAAGAAAGAAGAGAAATGTAAAATACAAAGGGGATACAGTTGGAAGTTAAGTAGACCTAGTTTAAGGAAGAAGAAGAGTAGAAGCGGAAGTGATAGTGATGCCATTTTGATTTTAAATAATGGAAGAGATCATAGTCAATGCAATGGTGGAGGGGTAACACGACATGTGAGTATCATGGGCCACCTAATCAAAACAGTTCGTCATATTACGTCATAATTTCAGTGACAAACTTAGTGACGAAAAATAACTAAATCCACCAATTTTCATTTGATTATAGACTATTATTACTAGATAACGGACACAATTATTCTTTTTGAAAAATATGTTAAAAACATTCATATCCAGCGGCAAATATAGCTGGTGTTCCCGTACTTCGCTATAGCAATTAACTACTTTATTTTATTTATTATTTATTTATTTTTTTATTTTATTTAATTAAATGGGGAAATTCCCACAGGTTACAAATGATATAATATATACATATTTACATCAAAATAAAAAATTAAAATAAACCTTAAATGCTAAATTAAAATTTGTACTTCTGACTTAACTGAACAAAGGTAATGAAGAAAATATCACAACCGTTAAAGTACTAATCAAATAACGACATGATTCTGTTGAGGGGTGAATTCATTCCTGCATTTGTTGTTCTATTATTGATATAGAATGCTATTATTTAAATCCAAGTAAGTAGAACATAACACTTACAACGTTAAAGTTAAATATATAAACCGATAATATAATTAGCAATTAACTATTAGGCGATGAGAAATAAAGAATTCTCATGTACAACTTTCAACATTTCTGTGCATGCGTACACTTAACACTTTGATCAAGGCCGGCCTTAGCAAGTCTGGCGCCCTGGGCGAGATTTTTTTCGCCGCCCCCATAGAAAAAAAATATTACTTTAATAATTTCTAATTTATTCAATAAAATATTTTTAATAAAAGAAATATTTTTGTTTCATTGATGAATTTAATGAAAAATAAAAATTAGAATTTAACTTTTCGTGCCTTTCTATCCGAAAACTCTTTTAAATTTTGATGAAAGTTTTTTCTTGTAGCTGTCCGCCGCCCCTCCTTGCCTGGCGCCCTGGTCAGTCGCCTCACCTCGCCCCCCTTTAAAGCCGGTAACTGATAACTTACTATTAATCTTTGATAGTGTAAAATACTTTATGATTCTACGTGAAATGCTCTAATTTATTATACTAAAATAATTGATACATCAATATAAAACTCCGATGTTATGCACCCACAAAAACTATTACGTTTAAAAACAGTAAATTGCCCAATACACGATATCGGTGCATGATAGGTATAAGCTCTAGCGAACATTTTTTTAGATCTTGTTATGATTTTCATTTTTTGTCTACATAATCAATTTAAACTGCACGGAAAATGAAAAATGATGGTTTCCCCCCATAACGCCCCCTAGGGGGACACGCACGAAGTTGGAACCTTCACTAAAACCTTCCTCGGACTATTTTACCCCCCTGTACTAAATTTGGTAAAAATTGGTTCATCCATTTGGCTTTGCATAACGGACAAACAAACTGATTTTTATATATAAAGATGAAAATTAATATATCAAGCTTCTTATGAAATTTCCCTGAAAAATTTGACAGTATTAATGATAAAATTAGGTATTTTTAAAAAGTATAATTGTGTCCTATCATAGTTATAAATAAAAGAAATTGTCGATAAGTTTAAACCAAGTAAACAATCGCATTATGCGATTTTGATTTTAATATAGGTTATGCAACTTAACACTGAAATTAAAATGGTAATGGTGAATCATTACCGTTTTGGAGTTAAATGTTTATCATTCAATTGTATATTAATCAAATTCATGCTTTATTAATCATAATTAACACAAAAGCACGCTTGTCACGCTTTTTACTAATTCAAAAAGTAAAATACAAATCAAAAGAAAATTTAAATAATTGGTAATAAAATTCAACGTATTCAATCTATATCCTTTTTATAATATATTAATTTTTATTTTATTTTATTAATTTTTTAATTAATAAAAGATTGAATACGGTTTTTTTTTATAATTATTGTTTTGGTAATTCCAGGCTAGCCTTAGAAATGATTCACTATTGCAATGCTCAATTCAAAGAATTCAAAATGACACCCAAAGAGATGCACCAAATAACAGAAGTATTAAAGGGCTTAGTCCGCAAAATTCCATTAGAAGTAGAGCTTCTTCATATAGTTGTGCCCCCCAGGTCAGTTAACATTTGCACTTTCTATGTATATATGTATAAATGCACGTATGACATAAAATCAGCGTTATACGAAGACCACTCTGAATGATTTATCACTCTGAAACATAGAGGAAACTTCCTAAGCGCCCTGACATCTGGTGGCGATTTGGGGAAGATGCGAGTGTGACATTGTTTTGTTTTGTTCAATTGAGAAATACGTGTTTCTTTTTTTTGTTTTATTTTTGTGAATCGTGGCAAAATAAAACAAGTCATTTTGTTGTGTGCCGCAATGTAAATCGTGGATAAAGAAGAATCCTACTTTAACATTTTATTATTTTCCTAAATTGGATACAATATCAACTGAAACGACATTTGGAGGTAACGAGATCCAAAAACTATAAATGGGCAAAAATCAGAAGCCCATGCATGCGTGTTTGCTCGTTGCATTTTATGGAAAGTGATTTTTTACGTCCAAGAAAAGACTGAAAAAAGGCACCTCACCCAAAATTTGCCTAAATCATCAGTTAATATATTAAAAGGCCCTTCCACTTTTTCAGCCAGAGATTTTTTTTTACTAATATATTTACCATATTTTTGTTGTTATTATATTGACAGACAGTCAAAAAAATTAAAAATACAATGTAAAACTAAAAATTTTCTTGAAATTTCTTTAGAATAGTATATTATTACATTTTGTAAATCGTAGATTACCTTTAAATAAAAAAAGGCCAAAAAAGATCAACCATACTTAACCACCTCTTAAAACTTCTTTTCATTTTTATAAGCATGTAGATATATTTCAAAAACTAAATTGTACTTCGCACGACCCGCGAATAACGAAGTAGCCAGCCGTGAATAAAGAAAGGGGTCCGCGAATAACAAGTCCGCGAAAAGCGCTTTAATTATATTAAAAAAATCCTGTTTGGTCCTATTTCGTTTATATTCTAGGACCTAACCTAATCGTTATCCAGTTCTACTGTGGCTTATAATAAAATTGTCTTTTCCAGATGGCGTGGGGTCCCTCTTTAACCCGTCAAAACTCCCTAACATCCCATTCTGGAATAACTCACTACAATAACTCTCCAACATTATCCAGAAGTAACGAACATCATGCCAGGAGAAAATCTTGTAACTTGGTGGAAAATAAAGGCGAAAGTCCTTTGCCAAAAATCCACGAAAGATCACAAGAAGATCCACCAAGTGAAAGTTCACAAAGAGAAAGTGGGGATAATTTTATTAGAAGAGTACTGATTGCCTTAGAGCCTAAGGGATGTATGAAGGAAAGAGATGAATTTAGTTTGTATATATTTTCTCCTAATAATAGGTGAGTATTGCACATAGCATCACGTACAGATTGAGTTCTTTAGCTATTATTCGCAATGTAAAACCTAATCTTGACAGAAGCAAGTTTTCTTTATTTAATCTCCAAAATATTTGACTCAGTTGCGTAAAGCGTTGTTAAGTCTGACAAAGTAGTTAACTACTTGTATCATATCGTCGACTGTTGCTGAAAGCATTGCTAAGTTCACAATCAATTGTTTTTCATCATGAGTTTGTTAAATATTCAACTTTTTTATTTCTATCTCTTCTCTATATATATAAAAGGCAACGGCTCTCTATCTATCTGTCGGTTGTCTAAAACTAAAATGTGTTTTATTAAAATCGTTGTTGTAGTTCCAAAGTTATAATGATATACATTCCATCAGGAAAGTAGCGGGAATTGTTAAATAAAGCACACAATTTTCATTTAATCATCAAAATTTAATTTGTCGCCTTCAAAGTAGGCCCCATTTGATGCAACACATATTTTCTAGCGTTTTTTTCAGTTTTCGAAACCCCTTATATAGGCGCTTTCCGGTATAGCCTTCAGCTCATCGCACGAATTTTCTTTTATGGCCTCGATCGACTTAAAACGGGTTCCACGTAGCGGCAATTTTAATTTCGGAAATAAAAAGAAATCACACGGGGCCAAATCTGGTGAATACGGTGGTTGCTTGATGGTATTTTTAGCCTTAAATTCAGTCACAATTGCTGCTCTATGCGATGGTGCATTATCATCATGTAAAATCCACGAATTGTTCTTCCAAATCACGTGAAATCTCTCTCAAGCTAGAACGCAGATTATCGAGCTCAATTTCCTTTACTTTCTCGATGTTTTCGGCGGTTGAAGCGGTCGAAGGCCGTCCGGAACGTGGTTTGTCTTCGACGATCTCTCGATCATTTTTATACGCTTTGTACCACTCGTACGCCCGTGTTTTTGATAAAGCTGATTCACCATAACACTTCCAACATTTTTAACGAGTCGGCACACGGAATTCCATTCGCAACACAATTTAAGACAAACTCTTTCAGTAGTTTTGTTCATTGTAAAAATTGCAATGCACTACTGCAGTGTACTAAAACAGCCGATGTATCCAACTGGTTGACAGATGGCGCTCATGTTTGACACAGTAATTAGGGACAGCGCTGCCATCTTATGAAAAAAAGATTTTAAAAAAATTATTAGCGCGGGCTTTTTAAATCACAAAATTCCGCTTCTTTTTTGACAGAGTAGTATGTGCGCGCGGATTATATGAAATTCATGTTTTCCGTTCATATTTAACACATTTTCTTCAAATTATCAGCGACAATATAGATTTCGTCAACGGCAAAATTGGTACACCATGTATACTTTAATCAGAATTGAAAGAATGTTGAACATCTATCCAGTAGTTCCATAGATATAATGATATTTGTGCATGAGGTTGCACAAAATCTAGTTTTTTTCTATCTGTAGCTTACATTATCTGGTCAGGATTTCGCCTGTGTTTTATTAAAATTGGTTCAGTACTTCCAAAGTTATAATGAAATATGTGCGCGCGGATTTAAATTCATATTGTCCGTTCATATTTAACGCATTTCCTTGTTTTTCTATATAATTTTGTTTTTCTTTTTTAGGTTTCGTCAATTTTGTAAATGGTTGGTCGAGCAAAAGTGGTTCGACAATGTAATTCTATTGTTCATAGCTCTAAATTGTATCACTCTAGCAATGGAGAGACCTAACATCCCTCCAACTAGCTCGGAGAGATTCTTCCTGGCTACAGCCAACTATGTGTTCACTGTTGTATTCGCCGCAGAGATGTTTGTCAAGGTAACTAACTATTTAAATTTCCCGCTAAATCAGATAGAGAATGAAAACATAGTTCATTTCCAATGAGGTTATATAACGTAGAGACTGAACACGGAAAACTTGTTATGAAGCCAACACTTCCTTAAGCGAGGTACGGGAGCTGCCCCTGTGAGTAGTGCGGGTTGCTTAATTCAATATTTTACCGACAAAATTTGCAAGTAAAATATATATTTTTTTAAATACTGTAGACTGTAAATAGATAATTTATTCTATGATAACTTAAAACTTATTTGATATACTAATGTTATAAAAGGTCTGTTCGTAGAGCCATTTCTAACGGTTTATTATAGTCAAACGCAAACGGATTTTTTGTTAAAATATCTCTGCACTTGCGTTTCACAATAATAACACGTTAAAAATGGTTCTACAGTACTATTGGTAACTTCTCCTAGCAGTAGGTTGACAAAATAAATGTATATTAGGCAACCCGCTATACTCATAGTGGCAAATTCTCCTTCCATCTCCACAGGGTCTATGATTTCATAACAAACAGTACTAAGGCATAGAGCAGTGATCGTCATACAAGTCACACAGTTAGAAAAAGAAGATCTTTGTAGTTCTGAAGATTCCAGAAAGAGATTCTAACATAACTAAGGTTGGGTCCAAGTATGCTCATTCACGAAACAGAGTAGGAAAATCAACAAATATGATAATAATAGCGAGATGGAAGTCAACTATTACCTGTTATATACTTGTATTATACAAGTCAAACACAAGGCCGCTAGCTCATGTAAAATTAACGAGATTAACAGGAGTTCAACACAAATACTTAAACCCTAAAGCGGTAGATTTTTATTTACGCATTATGTATATATTTCACTCACGATTTGAATCTACAAAACCTCAAATTCAATTTTGAATCGTCTGGGGAAAAATGTTAGCCTTCGTTGGCATTGAACATGCTGTATTTATATTATATGAAATTATTAGTATCTAGTTTTTCGTTAATACTTCATTTCTTATTCTGTCTAATTTTGTTTTCCCCTCAATTTTCCGTTTTCAATTTATATTTTATAATAGTTTTTAGGGTTTTGTAGGTATGACCAAAAAACCCTTATACCGTCATTTTGTCGTCTGTCTGTCTGTCTGTCTGTCTGTCTGTCTGTCTGTCTGTCTGTCTGTTCGGTAAAAATTGTAGCCAAACGGCTAAACCTAGATAGTTGAAATTTGGCATGCTTATACAACTCTTTGACCCGCATATAGGAAAAATACTAAAACATCTAAAAATCATATCCCCCTAAAAATATAAACAAATATGTGCTCATCGAAAAAAAAAATATTTTTTTATAATTCTGAATAGGGTATCAAATGAAAGCCCTTGGTACGTGGATTAAAGATCAAATTTTTATTTTTGCAAAATAAATTATTTTGAAGCGATTTTTGCCAAAATTGTGCAAAAAATTTTTTGTCCCACACCCTGTAGCCCAGATGGTTTAAACTAAAAATCTGAAAAAATTCTAAGTAATGTACATTGGTGTGAACCGGAATAGTTCAACAGGAATTTTTGATCAGATTATGTTTTTGGAAAAAAACGCATTTTTTGTGATTTTTTGCTAATAATGTACACAAGTTATAGCTTTGTAACACGCCACACTGTAACGTGTCTGCTGGTCTTGTGGTATTAGACGTTGATTTTTCACCGAAGTAATCCGACCCGAAAGGGATCGAACCCTGTGAGAAGAGACTATATTTTTTTTTGTTTTTTTTTTTAATTTTTATATTGTTTAAATTATTTTTTCAAAATTCTAGTTATATTTTGGCAAATGTTGCATTTAATTTTTAAAAGCATAAATTTAATAGCCAGTGGAAATTGTTTAAATTATAATTTAATTCTGTTTCAATGTACACGAAATCAGAGGGGCGGAACTTATAACAACCATAGGCGCAATTTTTAAAATTCTTAATGTACCTTGCTATATAAAAAAAAATACTGCACATATTTAGAAACCTAAATAATGGTATTAGGCGTTCGATTTAAAATTAACAAAAAAAATATTTTAATATAAAATTTGTTTTCGCATCCAAAATAATCATCATTCACTTACTAAATACCTGCAAAACCCTGAAATGTGTGAAAATTCACACTTCACATCAATTTTTTACAACCTATTAACCTATTAGATAGATAAAAATTCGGTGCAAAATTTGATATATAGATTGTTCCTAATTTTATTTCAGATTGTTTTGTATAATAAACTTTCAATTTTTGCGGGTTATACGTAGCTTTAAGAATGAAATTCATCTTACGGTTGAATCTTGATATCAACAAGTAAACTTATCGTTTGCACGTAATCCATAAAATGGTAGGAGTAAATTTCTTGTGATTCAACAGGTGGTGGCGGCGGGAATCTGTTACGGCCCAGATGCTTATTTCACCTCAGGGTGGAACATAATGGACGGGTCCTTGGTCATTATTTCAATCATAGATTTACTCATGAGCATTATTTCAGAAAGTAGTCCTAAGATTTTTAATATACTAAGGGTAAGTATTTAAAAAGTTTTAAATACGAGAGTCATCCATAAAGTAAAGAACGTTTGGGAATAGCGCAGTTGCGGCTCTAGTTCTTATTTGGGGGTGGGGGTAAAAAATTGGGGGGGCCAGGAAATATTTATTTATCGTTTAACACATGAAAATACAAGTGCCGACCTAAAGAAAGGTCCTCACATCGAAAATATATTTTTCTCCAACCAATTCTGGGGGGGGGGCAACTGCGGGCTAGAACAACTTTTGGGGGTGCCCCCGACCCCCCCCCCCGATAGCGCCGCTACTGGAATAGCGCCCAAAAAATGAACCTTCGGTGAATTAGAATACAGTTTTGATATTTTAAAACCAATTGTTTACCATTATATAACGCACAGGAATTAATAATCGCATTGTACCTTCCATACATTTCTAGAACTTTCGGGTAACTCACTGTTCGAAGGTCGTTTCCTAAACGTACAAAATGTTCGGCCATTGGCTTTTATGGTCCAACTACCAAACGTTTGTTATTTTCTGGACGATATTTGTGTATTATTGTATTGTTATTGAATCGTAGCTTATTTTATTTTTGTTGTAGGTTTTTCGATTGCTAAGATCTCTAAGGCCCCTTAGAGTGATAAATAGGGCCCCTGGGCTCAAATTAGTTGTACAGACTCTACTGTCTTCCTTGCGGCCTATCGGCAATATTGTTTTGATTTGCTGTACGTTTTTTATTATATTTGGAATTTTAGGAGTTCAAGTAAGTACTAAAAAAATCGTTTCTCTCTCTTTCTCTCCCTCCCACGCTCTCCCCTCCCCCTCTCTCCATCCCTCTCCCTCACTCAGTTTTGAATTACTATAACAGCTTTCTTTGTTTTTAGTTGTTTAAGGGGGCTTTTTACTATTGTAAAGGCGAACAAGCCCGAAATGTTACAAATAAAGAGGAGTGTCTTTCATACAAAGATAATCAATGGATAAATCAAAAATATAATTTTGACGACCTTGGAAAGGCCTTAATGTCCCTTTTTGTACTGAGTTCGAGGGACGGATGGGTGAATATTATGTACACTGGACTAGACGCTGTAGGAGTTGACATGCAGGTAAAAAATTACCTCACATTAGATCAAATACGAATTCATTTAAACCAGTAGTATAGCTATGCCGGTTCTGGCTCATACCTACGAAACCCTGAAATATTGGACTACCTTGCACCACATCAAATATTTCAGGGTTTCGTAGGTAATGAGCCAGAACCGACATAGCTATACTATTTAAACCGATATGGAACACCGCCGAACTACAAAAATTAATTTGCACTGATCTAATGTGAATTTATAAAATTACGAATTAAGGTACATGTACTAATTAATTTAATTTTTAGCCAATTGTTAACTATTCTGAATGGAGATTATTGTATTTTATATCTTTTATACTTCTGGTTGGATTCTTCGTCCTCAATATGTTTGTCGGTGTAGTTGTTGAAAATTTCCATAGATGTCGCGAAGAACAAGAAAAGGAAGAAAGGATAAGAAGGGCTGCTAAACGAGCTTTACAATTAGAAAAAAGAAGACGGAGTAAGTATTACAAAATAACATTAATAATATTATTATTACCTTTCTTATCTCACAAATATCCGTAATTATTATTATTATTATTATACAAGAAATTTGTATTTCCCGCAATAAAATAATAAAAGTTAGGGAACACATAAAATTACAATAGAAATGATATAAATAGGCGTGTCAACCCATAGCCGTAGGGATTAATTTTTCACATTACGTATCTTACATAAAGGATTAACAAAAACAAACATCCCAGCAAACATTTTTATACGGGCCAGTACTGGTAAAGCACATACTCCCCGGCATTGAAAGTAATGGGTCAGTACCCCGGTGTCCCCGTGGCCGTTACTGGCCCATTGATGTATCAGTTGCCGGCCCAGCAACGGTAAAGTGCAAAATAATCGCATTAGTTGCAAGATTTATTTCTGATGGTTTTAAGTAAAAAGTATGAGTGAAGAAGAGTGCTTATAAAATGCTGGTAAAGTGCTTCGTATAGGTGGAATGCGAAATACAAATGTGAAGTAGATTATTAATACTGGCGTTGCACTTACTTTTGGTGCCAGTAATTTACCAGCATAAAAGCAGTTACCCGGCATTCGGCCGTTAGTTGAATGTTTGCTGGGATCCCTGCGCCACTGACCGTTGACTGTTTACAACGTGGTTGTAAACGTGAACCCTAGTTCTTTTGTAGTTTAAAAATGTGATTATAGTTATACGGGATAACTGTTTTACGCCGATCTTCAAAACTAATATGGTATGTTCTATACTACTTTATTTTCTTGTAACTTAAATAACTTTCTTTTTTAGAAATGAACGAACCACCATATTACAATAATTATTCCCGTTCACGATTATTCATCCATAATGTCGTAACATCGAAATATTTCGACCTAGCCATTGCAGCTGTAATTGGCCTAAACGTTGTTACAATGGCAACAGAATGTTACCTAATGCCAGACAGTTTGGAGTACGCCCTAAAAATTTTCAACTACTTCTTCACAGCTGTCTTCATTCTGGAAAGTTTGATGAAACTCCTAGCCCTAGGATTTCTACTCTACTTAAAGGATAAATGGAATCAATTAGACGTTATAATTGTTATCCTTTCGGTAGTTGGAATAGTCCTTGAAGAATTGAAATCAAATATTATACCTATAAACCCTACAGTTTTAAGAGTGATGAGGGTTTTAAGGATAGCTAGAGTTTTGAAATTGTTGAAAATGGCGAAGGGCATTAGAGCACTGTTGGATACTGTGATGCAAGCTTTACCACAAGTTGGAAATTTGGGGCTGTTGTTTTTTCTACTATTTTTCATTTTTGCGGCATTGGGTGTTGAACTTTTTGGGAAATTGGAGTGTTCGGATAAATATCCTTGTCAAGGTAAGTCAATTTTAATACTTAATTAGTTATTATAAAAAAAAAAAGAAATTCTGTAAAGATTTTCACACATTTAAGGATTTCTTGGGTATTTAACAAGTGAAATACTTCCTCTGTCCGAAAATTATACAGGCTGTTATATTTTAGTGGACCCAGCAAATATCTCGCTTATTTATTAAGTTAGTAATTTATTACATATAACATGATTTATACAGCAATATGTAAGCTACTTGATGACGGATGTACATTCATGATACCACTTCCGGTTTATTAGTAATTAATATCAACTTTGAAATTTCAAATGGAACATACTACATTTTTTTACAAATTTGAAAAGTACATCAAATTTGCTTTACAATCATGTAAAATAATCTATATGTTACATTATTAAAAAGTAAAATGGCTGGCACTTTTTTATACACCTAGTCGAAAAAAGAATAGTAAGCCATGACTAAAAATTAACTAAAACAATAGGGGATAGGCATGATTTTTTTTTATTTTTTATTATATTCCTCGTGTTGCATATAAACATAAAAAACAGTTTTTATTTTTATTTTTTTGTAATTTGAAGGCTTAAAAAAATCATAAATGTATGTAGCGCGCGAAAAAGACGTGTGACGTCATACCCCTTCTAACTGACGTATGACACTACTAGCTTACCGGCGTACATAGTCTGTTGTGAACTTATTTGTTTGTATAACTTTCGTAGGTTATGTAAAGTTAGAGTGATTTTAGTTAAAATAAAGTTTAATTCTATAAAAACAATTTATACATGTTTACCGAATTAAATTTTATATTAAAATAGATAACTTATATTGCAGTATTTCAATTATGCCTCTAACGTTTTGTAACTTCATGTAAACAATGTAGTAAAATTCTGACATCTAAATTACATAAATATTTACATTTTACAGAGTTGCAGCGTTTGTTTACATAAAGTTATAGAATATAAAATAAAAATTACTTTGACACCACGTATTTCCTCAGCACTGTAGCATTCATTATTTTTCATATATTCCATGAGCATAAATGCATCAATGTTGGGTAAATTATCACTCTGAGCCCTAACAAAATCTTTATCTGCCATTTTAATAATAAATGCGTGAAAAATTGCTTAAAAACAAATACAAAACTCTCGAACAATACAATACACACACGTGTAAAGATTATGTTGTAGCTGTATCTGTGATTTGAAACCCCTATCGTTTGACGTCATACTCTGTCGTTTTACTCGGCAACCTTCGCTCCGTGGTCGGCTTATTTCAAATTTACAATATTTTAATTCAAATTGGCTATAATATTAATTAAAATGTAATTTTTGTTTTGTTAGGTGACATAACTAACATTAACATATCAAAATAATGTAGTTTTAAGGAAATACAAATTTTATGCGTATCCCCTATTGTAAACCTGTATTTACAAGTTGCCAATTGTTACTAGCTTGTCAATGCGACATGGTCTGACGGTCTCGTCAGACTTATCGTATGCTACCATGTTGCCTCAATGTAGACGCGCCATTACAGGACCGACCCCCATCCGTGCTAAAAATATTGTCTTTAGATTTTTGTTTCATAAACCTTTCTTTTTTTAGGTTTAGGGGAACATGCCCATTTTTCAAATTTTGGTATGGCCTTCCTGACCTTATTTCGAGTGGCTACAGGTGATAATTGGAACGGAATCATGAAAGATACTCTCAGAGACGATTGTGACGATTCGACTGATTGTGTGAAAAATTGTTGCGTCTCCACAGTCATCGCTCCGATATTTTTTGTGATTTTTGTTCTAATGGCCCAATTTGTACTTGTTAACGTCGTAGTTGCTGTAAGTTTAAAAAATGAATATTGAAAAATAAGTTATTAACATTTTTGTTGCCTTTAGGTACTAATGAAACATTTGGAAGAAAGTCATAAGCATTTGGAAGATGAACAAGATATGGATACTCAATTGGAAAGGGAGTTCCAAGAAAAACAGGACTTGGAAGAAAGAAAAGAGTTGTATTTAGCACTTCAACTGGACTCTGAATGTATGCAGCCACAACATAAACCTTTGACAAAGGTAAACAGTTATTTTTCTACGTCCGTCAGGAAACAAGTCTAATTATCTAACTCATTTTAGTTAGATAATTGAGTTAATTATCACACTAGTGTAAAAATACTCCATATCCGCACTAGTTTGGAAATAAATTTTCATATTTTTTTAGAAAATTTGTCACCAAAGTAACAATATTCAAACACTTACTTTAATTGTTAATAATCACCCATTTTCCGTACGTGCTGCTTAGAATAATATCTTAACGGCCGTTCAAAAGGCTGGAAAACGAGTGAAAATAACATTATTCCTTACGTCTTGCATACAAAAAAATTTCTACGGCCATTTATATTAAACTTTTTGAGGCGAATTTTTGATTACTTTCTAGTGTCGTGGACATTTTTCATTTACTGGTGTTTTTTGTAAAACTCTTTTTTTTATAATTAAAATAAAATAGCTATTTACGCAGTAATTAAGATAATGAACCAATTTACTTACGTATTGCATACAATATTTTTTCTACGACCGTTCAAAAACTGGAAATAACGGGATAACATAATTTTTTATTTCATATAAATTTAATTTGTAACCAGAATTTCAATGTTTTTCTAAATTTTGTTTATGAATTAAATTAACAAGATATGTCAAAAAAAATATGTTTTTCTCAAGTTTTTGAACGGTGGTAGAAAAAATATTGTATGCAATACGTAAGTAAAATGGTTCATTATCTTAATTATTGCGTAAAAATCTATTTCTTTTTAATAATAAAAAAAAGAAAGTTTTACAATAAAACACCAATAAATGAAAAATGCTCTCGCCACTAGATAGTAATCAAAAAGTTGCCTCAAAAAGTTTAATATAAATGGCCGTAGAAAAAATTTTGTATGTAAGACGTTTGTTTTTTAACATTGCCATGACAGCGTGCGATAAAGTTTTTATTTTTTTTTTTACACAGTGCATTAAAGTCTTTATCACACGTAGGAGAATTATAGCCGATTATATCTAAATACCTTATCCCCATAATAATTTTCCTCATAATGATCTTCAATTTTAATAAATGTCCAGCAAAAAATAATTTAAAAAACTGTTTTTAGGTCTTGTCACTGCCGTCAAATTTCACCTACAACCCCCCTGGAGCAGAGCGATCACAAATCCAAAGACACCCTTCAATAATATCACAAGGGAGACGAAAAACACTCCATTGCCCCCAACAAATATTCCTGAGTCATTTCGATGACATAAAATCAATAGATGAATCAACATCGGACATCTACAATATAAGAGAACTGCAAAGGAGAGACAGTAAAAAAAATCGAAAAGAAGACAAAAATAGTTTACTTCATATACAAACAAATTTTGATGATATAATTACCATAAATCAACACTCCGATCTGTTAAAAGTATCGGATAATGCAAATCTATGTCCTCAAGGAGAGTCGTTAAAGATTACGCAAGAAAAAAATCTAGGCGATAACATGTTAAGATTACCTACTGAACAAAAACCAATGCATAAACTATATGGTAGTACGAAACATTTATTCCGACAAAAATCTATCGATATTTGTAACGAAGAAACACCATTTATCCAAGTAACCGAAACAGATCATTCGGAACCAATAACTACAATCGAACTAAAGATCCATGATTCGCAAGAAAGTGTACAGAGAATTATATCGGAAAGAAGAAAACTAGATGAAAATTTAAAGGATATAAATGAATTTGATATTTTCGAAAGAACTGACTTGAGTGAAAATAATGAAAATATAGTCGAATGTGTTGTAATACAAGATAATACTATCAGTGACATTGAAGTGGTTATAGAAGAAGATGTGTGTTAATTGTTGAATATTTTGACATTTTAAAAATACGTTTTGAATTTTTAAATAAGATTTTTACAAGTTTTATTGAATATTAATATTTAACCTAAAAAAATTAACAATAAGATTGAGTTTACTCAAAAACTAGAAGCCCTAGCTCAAAATAGAGGATGTTTTCGTGATCTACGACTCAAAATACATATATATACCAAAGATAAATAGAAATAAATCAGATATAACGAGTATTTTTGGCACCTGTGGCAAGTAAAGAAAACTGCGCCATACAAGTTAAAAATCATCACATTTAAAATCTATAATCTTTTACTATATTCAAAATTTAAACAATTTAAAATCATTTAAATAAATTTCAGTTATAATATACACTTTTTTTAGGGTTTTGTAGGTATGACCACCAAAAAACCCTTATAATGTCACAGGGTCTGTCTGTATGTACGGTAGAAATTGTAACCAAACGGCTTAACATAGAAAGTTGAAATTTGGTATGTTTATACAACTCTTTGACCCAAATATAGGAAAAATACTGAGAGTTCAAAAAACCACATCCCGAAATTCATATAAACAATTATGAATTTAATAAAAAAAAATTTTTTTTTTTAAATTTTTAGTGGAATGCCGAATGAAATTTCTTAATGCGTAGATTAACAAGCAAATTTTTATTTTTAAAAAATCTTTTTTTTTATGTGGTTTTTGCCAAAAATGTGCTGTAAAATGCTTGTCCTGCCCCCTTTTACCCAAAGGGGTTAGACTTAAGATCTGAAAAAATTATAGGTAATGTACATTGATCGGACTCGGAAACATACAACAGGAATTTTTGATCCGATTGCGTTTTTGAAAAATATTGCAGTTTTTGTGTTTTTGAAAACATTTTTTCAATTCAAAACAATTCATGGCTAATAATGTTATGGATTTTTTGTATTTATGGCTAAGATAGTGTGTCTTTTTATAAAAATAAAAATATAATATCAAAATTTGAACAGCTAAGGACCGAGTTTTGAACACCACACCAACAAATTGTTAATAGAACAAATATTCATAGACATCCAGTATTATGTTGGCTTCTTACACTTATTAAATACCTACAAAACCCTGAAATGTGTGAAAATTCACACTTCACATCAATTTTTTATTAAATATCAATATTTTAAATAAGTAAATAGAAATTTGTGTACCAAGCAGAATTCCATTATCATCAAGTGTAATATTTTTTGAGAAAGGGTCTTAACTAGGGATCGGCAACCATTTTTACGTCGCGGGCCGCATTCAGTAACATTTTTCTCCCCCAATAAAAATGTTGATTTATCCGAATATTTCCGTACAAAACTATATAAATTTAAAAGTTATTTGAAACACACAAATTACAGAAAATTGTTGTCTAACATCAATTATTAAGTTATTGAGCGATAAAATTTTTACACCAATTTTTTCTACAATTAAAAATATTCTATTAGATAGATAAAAATTCTATGTAAATTTTATTGTATAAATTGTTACTAATTTTATTTCAGATTGTTAGTTTTGTCCAAGAAACTTGTAATCTCTGGGGGTTATACGTAGCATTTAAGTCCTCAGAATTACAAAAATAGCAGGTCTCAATCACTTTTAGTTTTTGAGATATGGATACACGAAAATTAATTTATCGAGCAAGTGGCTAAAATCTTAGTTATACGGCAACTAACACGTCGATTGCCGGTATCCTGAAATTTTCCCCGGTCAAATAAAAAATATTCAATAAAACTTAATTTAGCAAGTGTCTTAGTTTAAATAAAATGGTGGAAAAAAATAAAAAACGAAGTATTGTCTGCATTTAAAAATATTTTATCAAAAAACTTAGATGTAATTTATTCTTTTTTCGAAAAAAAAAAAATCCACCATTTTCGATTTAGAGTTTAATAATGAGAGCCATCCACTTTGTTACTTAGTAAAATGTGCTTTTGTTAGTTAATTTAGCATCAAAGGGCCTAAGTCTAAACGATAAAAGAGGCCCTAAAATAAAACTGCGAATTCTGAATTTTCTGTGGAATTTTTTATCCATAAAAAATCATATCATTTAAGAAAAAAGCCCAAAGGGGAAAAAATACTAAAAAGACATGAAAAAAATGTATATAATTGTAGAATTGTAAAATAGTAAAAAGATGGAAGTAATTAAACGTTATATAAAGCTTCATTCTTTTTATGTAAATGATGTTCTTCTGAAAAATTGTTAATTTAACATCGATGTAAGTAACATCGCACTATTAACATCCAGGAGTGCTCGATTTCCGGGAATGACCTAATACCAGCTTCAAAAAACGACGTAGTTTACGTCAAAATTAAAATGTACTACATTGTTATACATCGGTGTTAAAGTTAAAAAGTTATGTTCAGAATGACACCATAAGGCAGGTTAATCTTTATTAAATTTGTGCCAAAATTATGGATAAAAAATTCCACCAAAATCTGCGAAATGTAAAAATATCTTTTAATTCTAGCGTTAACTAACTAACAATACTAACTATACGAATAACTATTAAATAGCGAATATCGTAGAGTAAATTACTCTGAAAAAAAAATAAATTTTATATTTTTACTCTTCATTGAGAGCAATGCATGGTAAAGTGACAATCTTAAGAAGAAGCCTTTTCCTTAATAGTTGATCTATTTAGGAAAAAATAATAATAATAATACTCGTTATTGCTAATATTATTATGCATAGACATTATTTGGTTGATCAAAAATGCTTGACTGTAACTAAAAATCAAAATTTTCGTTGTAAAATCGTTAAAAAATCTTCTATAATTCGTTAAAATTACCTTAAACCCAACTACCAATCAAAAAGGAACAGCTTTGATTTGATTGGCCCATTCAAAACACTATAACCAATCAAAAAACACCTTTAATATTCCTAACAATTAATTTCAAGGTCAAAAAGATCACCCGCAATGCTTCAAATAACCGCCAATAATATTTAAATTCATTAACCAATCAGGTATCCCCATTTCAAGGTTAATAATAGCGTATCTCATCTCATTGGTTGAATTTTTAACCGCCTAAAGTAGCTTCAATCATTTTAAATTAATTTGGTGTGCTCCACCAATCAGTTATTGTCTTATTTCGGTTTTAAATCAAATTTACAATTATTATTCAATGAAATAACACTATTTCAAGGTCAGAATCAGCGTCTGTCATATCACTGGTTGTATTTTCATCCTCGTTAACCAGCTCTCATCATTTTAAAATAATTTGCAGCATTCTACCAATCAGTTATCAGTTTATTTTGCTTTAAATTTAAATCAACCAATGAGATTAATCCATTTGAAGGTCAAAACCGGCTTTTGTCATGTAATTGGATGTATTTTTAATCATCTAAGTCTCCAATCCTTTGCATATTGTATCATTTGGATTTGAATTCAAATTTTAAACCGTTAACAAATCAAATAACTTTATTCCTTAGTCAAACAGGGCTTGTCTAATATCATTGGTTATTTATTTATCCACCTAAACTAACACCAATGGCATTTAAATCAATTTCAGACCCTTCACCAATCAGATATAATCTTATTTGGCCTTGAGTTCAAATTAACCAATGATATATCACCATTTCAAGGTTAAATACAACGTTAATCATCTCATTGGTTGATGAATAACAGCCTGGAATATCACCAATCAAATTTAAATTAACTACCAATCAGCTGGCATTCTATTTAACCTTGAGTTTAATCTAGCCTATCAGATGTTTGAATCAACAGTTTTAAAACTACCAGCAGGTGTAACTATTTCGCGGGTTATTTGAAAATGTGTAACATATTGGATTTTAATCGTTGACCAATCAAATTGAAGCTGTTATTAGCATATATGTTGAGCGCGGGCTATTTAAAAATAGGCTTAGCATTTTGGTTTAAAACTATAAATTCGGCCTACTTTTTATACTTTAAAATGTCTATGTACAAATTAGGATCTATAATTAGTTAAATTATCTGATATTTCAAAAAATTTTAATAATATTTTGAAGTATCTGAATCTTGAAAAACATTTTATAATTTAAAAAAAAAATGTTATGAAATGTTTTTTGAATCCAATACTAAAATGGCCAAAATATTTATAATTTCTTACTTTTGGGACGGTCTGTGATATTGTTGGTCCCAAGACTAGTCTTTTTCCGAATTATAAAAAAAAAAAAAATATAGGGAAGATCTAAACTAGACCAAAATTTGATGTAATTCTTTGAGATTTCTTCTATCCACAAAATATTTTGTGATAAAACTAAAAATTATTTTCTTAAAAATTAGACAACTCAAACATTTATTTCCCTAGTTAAGTTTGATGATTTGAAGGAAAAAACAAGTGCTCAGACGAATTCACAGGTAATAATACACAAAATAATCAGTGCAAATTAACTACGCCAGAGACTGCGGCCAAGTGGTCACTGTAGCCAAGTGGAAATGTTCATTTAAACATGTTGAATGAAATTCAAGATATAGAAAATTACTTTGTAATTGTTAATACCCTAAAATTAAATATAAAAATTGTTCAGAATTTTATTTTAAATTTAATAAATTCATAAAAACTAAATTTAATACTTATTTACAGTAAATATTCTAATTTAATGCTATTTTTTTCCTGCTATATTTTAACCATGGTGTGCCATGACATTGGAGCTTTTATTGATCAATTGTGACTGTCAAAATTACTTTAAAAAATTGTATTCGAAAATTTTTGCTTGATTCAACGTTTAATCTGATATATTAAACAATAAAAATTAATTATAAACAATTTTAATTTATTTTATTAACAAGATTTTTCATTTTCATTTAACATTGCAAATTCTAGATTAAATTGATTGTCATTATAAAATGTCCTTTTCATTGCATTTTAATTTTTTGTCATTCTTAATAAAAAATTCCCATTTATTTATTTTTTTTTATTCGTCTTTAAAATACATAAAAATGAGTCATATTTTTAATAAATATCATTCTTTTCCATGGTTTTACTGTTTGAATTTTAAATTTGCACATGCCAAACGTGAAACGTGAAATAATCCAAGCAAGGTCAATTCTCGTAACAAGCTAAAAGAACGAAATTCCCATTTAGTTCCTCCTAATCGTTTGGAAAAGCCTATATATATCATTTTTTTAAAGAATCTCGTCAATAATTAATATTATTACTTGTTAGTAAACCAATTTTATGTAAAAACCATAGAACATACTTTGGATAGCGTCTATTGGCATAGTGTGGACACCAGTTAATATGTATATTCTTGAACAGACATCTTTAAAAAATTCAACTATATATTTTTTTGCAACTGATAGACAATATAATCAAAATAGTATATTTACCTGTGGATTTGTGTTTCTTAAAAAAACCCAACGTCGATTTTCGATCGTAACTTGACTTAATAGATTTAATATTTCTCGTAGGATAATATATCTCGTTTCTACCCGTGCCTTTTATCTCTCTAATATACTAAAAATCATTGCATTTCATTTCTATTCCCTCAAAGAATAGCATATGGGATGGCTTATGACATTAAAATAAATTAAATTTAAAAAAAAAATCTTGTAAAACTAGTGTATAGGTACAAGTGTAGATAATAATCAAATAAAACATTGTACATATCTTTCAATGTTTCATTGTATTGTTTATTGAATTCTAGTAGTACAGAGGATTGCAGCTAATCGATACGCTAACTACTGGACAACATGTGAAGCTCAAGAACCTACTGTTGGAGGATCTAAAGAACGACCAGCTCAGGAATGTAATTCAAATTACTATTTAAGCAGAACCAAAAAATAATAATTCGTCTGCTATGGATCATTTTAATCACGTGACCTGTAGCATTTAAAAATGTCGGACGTAGGGCAAACAAACAAGTTGTTTAGCACGTGCGATATAGGTGTTTGGTGTTTTATGTGATTCTTGTGAGTTATATATAAACATTTATGGCCGGTTGCTAAAGTAACAAATATCCCCAAAGGTGCCTGTCCACTTGAAGAGTACTCTCGAGAGTAACTCTCGATAAACTCCATTCACAATAAATATGAGATGACGTCACACTTGGTTATTTTAAGTACAAACGTAATGATATGTTTTAATCAACATCAATCCATTACTCAGTTAGTACATTTATTTATTTAATTTTGGTACATTTTTTTAATGTTGCCAGAATTCCGTTCAGGCATGGAAATTTTCTCAAATAAAAATTGTCCTGGCTAATTGCCACAGCAGCAAAGGCCATTAAATTAAAAAAAAAAAGTTGAATAAAAAAAAATCTGCTGGATTAAGTCATGGGTTGATAGAAGAAGTGTTTTAGGTGCCTTCAATAATTTCTGGAAATCAAAAATGAAATGATGCTGCATCTATTTTTAATAATAAAGTTGAATTGATTAATATTATTAAAAATTTATTTACTTTTAATAATTCTCTTCTAAAATTTATTTTAAATATTATTAATAAAATTGCAAATAAAAAATAGTTGAAGCTATAGTTTGTACTAAAAAATATTTAATAGAGGATTTAAAGGAATATGATTTTTCTTTTTTAGGGTTTTGTAGGTATGACCAAAAAACCCTTATACCGTCATTTTGTCGTCTGTCTGTTCGGTAAAAATTGTAGCCAAACGGCTAAACCTAGAGAGTTGAAATTTGGCATGCTTATACAACTCTTTGACCCGCACATAGGAAAAATACTAAAACATCTAAAAAACATACCCCCCTAAAAATATAAACAAATATGTGCTCATCGAAAACAAAAATATTTTTTTTAAATTCTGAGTAGGGTATCAAATGAAAGCCCTTAGTACGTGGATTAACGATCAAATTTTTAATTTTGCAAAATAAATTATTTTGATACGATTTTTACCAAAATTGTGCAAAAAATTTTTTGTCCCACACCCTGTAGCCCAGATGGTTTAAACTAAAAATCTAAAAAAATTCTAAGTAATGTATATTCGTGTGAACCGAAATAGTACAACAGGAATTTTTGATCAGATTATGTTTTCGGAAAATAACGCATTTTTTGTGGTTTTTGGTTCACAAAGTACAAAAGTTATACCAATGTAAGACACTCACATGCAAGGCGTGCGATAGCTTAATGGGTTAGAGCACTGGTGTCGTAAGCTGGAAAACGAAGGGTTTCGAGTTCGAGTACGGAGCGAATTTTATGTTTTCTGTTTTTTTTTTGCATTTAATTATGTTATATATTTTGTCAAAATTCTAGTTATATTTTGACAAATGTTGTATTTAATTTTTAAGAGCGTAAATTTAATAACCAGTCTTACTATATGATTAACAGACGATAAATTATTTTAAAAATATCGTTCATTTTGCCGTGATTACTACAAAGTAAAATTTGTCCTACACACTCAGCATACCACCTTCACTTATTATATACCTGCGAAACCCTGAAATGTGTGAATATTCACACTTCACATCAATTTTTTTTAATAAAGGAATGTAAAGTAAAAGAAAGGAAAGTAATTAATTTCTAATCCTATTCATGCCCCTATTCATGAAATTGAAGAAATAGAGATTATTGTTCTTGTGAATAAAGTTGATAAAAAAAAAAAAAAAAATAGATATTAAAAAGAAAAGGGTTATTACATTTATATTTGAGGTATGTACCTAAAAACTTAATTAGCATATTTTGTTATTAATTACATTTTAGTAGATGATGTACAAAGTTTTTTGATACTTTAAACAATAGTTTGATTCAATTAAATGTAATTACTAAAATAAATTAATAAGTTTATTTTAGGCTCTACTTAATTATTTGGGGTAATTAGTTATTAACAAAGGTAAAAATTTACATTTTTTATTCTATCAAAATAATTCTTTCTCTTTATTCGTTTTATAGTATTATATAATTTATACTTTATGCATTCCTCTAATTTAAAGTAATTATCATAACCATATTCTACTATAACAAATACGAAATAATTTAATAAAATATTATTTAGTTAAAAAAATTTCATAATAAAATATTTACCTATGTTTGAGCAAGGGATGCAGTACATCCCTTGCTTCCATGAACGCCACATCACTGCTTGATAAATAGGATCGGTGGAAACGGATGGAATATTGGTATAATTTAAAAACAAAACACATATTTTCAAAAATTTTATTTTATTATTACAGTTCTAGTGAAATTATAAAAATACTACGGAAGTGCCCAACATTTTGGTCAAAAATAAAATATGTATCTTATACATAACGTGCTAATAATTTAAATTCTTGATAAATAGTTTATGTTGGACACTAAAAATCTAACATTTTTAATATCTTTCGTCCTAATGAGATATCTGCCGAAATGGAACTGGCAAAAAAATAATTATAACAAATTATATCAAAAATAAATAAAAATGCCCATTTTTTTTTGTCAAATTCAAAAACTTTATATACCAAAATTCAACCGATTTCAATGACTAGATCAAATTTATATTTATTTAAGTCTAAAGTAGGTTTTACACGGTTCAAAGTTGACCTTGAATTTATTGATGTGTGTAAAGGGTTCAAATGTCATCAATAAACTGAACAATTTATTGATGAAAAAATTGATCAATTTATTTTGAAAATAGAACAAGTTCAATTTTTTAGGGAATTCTAGGTATATTTTATCTGTTTAGTTACTGCCAACTGTTTAATTATATGGTTCGTTCAAAGATTAGAATGCAGTACAGGGCAAATGAAGTAGTTCTTTTTCTTACTCTCTAATGGGTTTTCCCAATAACACTATCATT
This sequence comes from Liopterus haemorrhoidalis, assembly GCA_963971575.1. Classification (NCBI taxonomy): domain Eukaryota; kingdom Metazoa; phylum Arthropoda; class Insecta; order Coleoptera; family Dytiscidae; genus Liopterus; species Liopterus haemorrhoidalis. The sequence goes on from OZ020619.1 coordinate 45,677,528, forward strand.
TTCTTCCTTGGTGAGGTTGCCACCTGTAAAACGCACTGATCGTTGAAAACGCGGTACGAATGGTTATTCATTTTTTCCTAATACTTTATCCATTTAATTTAAATAAATTATCAACAAAAGAATATAAAATTTTAAGTAATCCCATAAGAACAATACTGCATTCTAACCTTTGAACGGACTATAGCATAACCAAGAAATGTATAGTTATGTGCTATGTTTTCAAATTTGACAAAACCGCAAAGCTTCTAATTCACCATCATCTACTGGTTATCCAAACATTTAGGCGGAACTAAATTGGGGGGAAATTTCGTTCTTTTGGGTTGTCACGAGAAGAGAACTTGCTTGGGTTATTTCATATTTCACGTTGGTATGTAAAAAATTTTAATTCCAACAGTGAAACCATGGAAACGTATTACATTTATTAAAAATCTTAGTACATTTTGAAGACAAAAAAAAAAAAAAAAAAAATGGAAATTTTTAATTAAAAATGACCATAAAATGCAATGAAAAGGACATTTCATAATGACAATCAATTTAATCTAGAATTTGCAATGTGAGTATGATTTACAAAGCTTAAACAAAATGACCAAAAGTCCGAATTAATAGATAAAAATTACTAGGTTTCAAAATCTGGTTCCGCCTAAACGTTTGGAATAGCCTATAGGTTATTTCTTTTGTTTTTGTTTACAGCTCGTAATATTGTGAAGATTTTTTTAAATATTTTCATTTGATAAATATGTCAACATATTTTAAAGTTGGTAATGTAGAAGTTTTCAAAAAAAAAAAGATACAGTCTGTTCCAAACGGTTAGGCGGAACTAAATGGGAATTTCGTTCTTTTAGGTTGTCACGAAAAGCGACCTTGCTTGGGTTATTTAATTTTTCACGTTGGAAAGTCAAAATTTAAAATTGCAACAATGAAACCATGGAAACGAAAGACATATGTCAAAATTAAATTATTTTTTTTAGATATTTTAATGACAAAAAAATAAATAAATGGGAAATTTGTATTAAGAATGACACAAAAAATCAAAATATAAAGAAAATTACATTTTAAAATGATATTAACCTTAACCAAAAATTGTTTATTGTAAGTATGATTTACAAAGCTTAAACAAAACGGCCGGAAAGCACGATTTAAACGATGAAAGTAACTAGATTGCAAAATCTAGTTCCGCTTAACCGTTTGGAACAGACTGTAAATAAATTGATGTGTGTAAAGAGATTTTTTTATTTTCAGGGTTATCAATAAATTGTTCAATTAATTGACAACAAAATTGATCAATAAATTGAACTGTGTAAAACCAACTTAAAAGTAGGTTAAATAAGCGGCAGCGGCGACCAACTGGTCACTGCTACCAGCCGGTCACTGCGGCAACGGGTCACTTCGGCCAAATATCATTTAAACACATTTTCACACGTCTATTCCTAATAATGTGCAATTTCCAAAACGGCAAATATCTCAATTTTATTCATTTAAAACACTAAATTAAACCTACGCGAATCTATTGCAAAATTGTACTATTCATTTGTGTACAAAACGTTACAAAAAACAAAATAAAACACTTTCTAGCAACATAAAAATCACCTTGTTAAAATTTCTGCTGCACCAGCGCCATACGTGGTCGAAACTGGAAGCTCTCCTGGATCTTACTTATCTTTTGACAGCTTTCGACTTGGTCTTTTATTTATTTTTTGGCTCTGAATGGATTTTTTTTGTAATTTGTGAAGCGTTTTGGTTCCTCGAATTTTTTTGATTTTTTGTTTTGGCTCACCTGTATAGATGTCAACTGCAAAGATCCCAGTTTTGATAACAGAGATTCCCAAACTTGAGAAATACATGTTATAGTTATTTCTACTATGCATATTTTATTTATTAATTTATTCTAGTATTCTACATATTACACAGATTTAAATCCAGACATGAATAATTATTAAAATTTCGTATGTATAAGAAACCCACCGTCCTTAGAAAATAAAAACTTCAGTTAGTTCCGCTTAAACGTAATAGCATATATATTTTTTTATTTTTTATGTCACTCATTTTCCTTTTAGTTTTTTGATTTTTGACATGAATAATGTCTGCCAACATGAAATATGAAATAACCTAGGAAATGTTAAGAAAACAAAATTCCGGATTAGTTCCGTTTAAACCAAAGAAACATACTAGAATGCATATTGACGTTAAGCGGAATAGTACGCTCGTAATTTTTCTTCAATTATTTTTTTATCGTTATTTTTTTTTAGTTTCATATTTATAGAAGGTCCTGAATTAAAGAAAAATAAAAAAAAATCAATATTTACTTACTACATACAGTCTGTTTCAAACGCTTAGGCGGAACTAAATGGGAATTTCGTTCTTTTAGGTTGTCACGACAAGGGACCTTGCTTGGGTTATTTCATTTTTCACGTTGCAATGTCAAAATTTAAAATTACAACAATGAAACCATGGAAACGAATGACCTATGTCAAAATTAAATTATGTTTTTAATATATTTTAATGACAAAAAAATTAATAAATGGGAAATTTGTATTAAGAATGACACAAAATATCAAAATATAAAGAAAATGACAATTTAAAATGATATTAACGTTAACAAAAAATGTGTATTGTAAGTATGATTTACAAAGCTTAAACAAAACGGTCGAAAAGCACGATTTAAACGATGAAAGTAACTAGATTGTAAAATTTAGTTCCGCTTAACCGTTTGGAACAGACTGTACATATGATAAATACCAAAATTCAGAAATGTGCAAAAAAAAAATTGGGGATATTCTCTAATCTTTATACAACCTTTGTTATCCATAAATATTGTTAATTATAAAGCGATTAAAGTTAAATGTCCCAGAAATTAAGTATTCGGAAATTTTTTTGATTTATAAAAGTGGGAGAATTTCTAATGATGACCGATACTGTTGCGTCGTTTTCGGTCAAAAAGGTGAACACTCGGACTGTCTGAATATATTTTAATAAAATATGCATAGTAAACAATAATAAATACATAAATACCTCTGAAAATGTTGAAACCGAAAATGGTAGCAATCGACAAAGAAAATTGTACTCGTACAAGGCATTCAGGTAAATCTGAGTTGATCGTAAATTATATTAAAACTTAATTTAAGAAACAGAAAAAAGAGCGCAATAGTTTTTATGTTTATAAATACCTCAGTTTTCAGTATAATTGTCTGACTGACATAACGGGTAATAACAAATGACAGCGGTTGGCAGTAGGAACGTATGATGTGCTGAAAACGCCAACTAAAAAACTCCTTGAGTACTGTTTTCAAAAATGAAGGCACTCAGCATTCACACAACTAAACACAAACACACTTAAATCACAAACCAATAAAAATACAAATTCAAGTTACGCGAGCTTACATTTAGAGTGGGTTCGTAAAACAAGCTCGGAGTGTTCCGAGTCACTCTATTTAACTCCAACTGCTCAAGGAAACCGACGTGCTCATTGTCCACGCGGAAACTACCGATAGAAACGCCACAAAAGAGCTCAAAACACTGATAACTGATGACAGCTAACTACATAAACAAAGTGTGCAGTCAAATCATGACCCGAATCTATACACTATTATTTCAATTATTATTACATTTAACAATTAGCGACAAAGAAATTATAAGTCATAAATAATAAAATTGGATAGTTATTTGGGTTAATGTTCCGTATTAGTCCACCACAACTAGGCTTGTATGCTTAGAATGAATTATATTATAACGTTAGAAACGAGAAGGCATGGTCGTAAGAGTGGGGAGCCAATAGTAATCATTCATGCATCTGTAGTTGGCTATAGATGAAAGTTCTTAGGTAGTTGGTAGTCTCTTGTTAGTTGGCAGAGAAATACGCGGTTTTAACACGAGGATACGTCCAAATATAACTGATATTTTTTGAACTCTTTATGAAGTTTGTTTTTCAAAATACGTATACTATAAATCTCATTGGAAACAGGAAAAATTCCTCATGAGAACCTGGTTATGTACGTCTAGCAAGTTTAACTTTTTTCTGTCTAAAATTTTTGTTTACTAAGCCTAACCTAATTAGTTTTATCATTGATTGTTTGCATATAGTGAAGATATATATATTCTTTATACAGTTTTAATACAGGTACATAATTTAGCATCTATGAATGCGACGAAAAACGTAATGTTCTATTTCAGACATAGAATTGGTAGGTCGGAATATATTGATATTTTTGAGGATTCTCTCTTTTTAATGATGTTAATATCTTTCAAAATATGTATATTATAAATCTCATTTGAACTATTTAAATGTGACTTAAAGCGTATAAATACTTTTTTGGATTCTCCATAATTTATTTAGTTTGTAAATAATTTGGGGCTTTAATCATTTAATACGTTTTGAGATTATGACAAATATTTTTAATGGCAAAATTTACATGATTTGTGAAAATTGTGAATTAAAAAAAATTACAACTCAAATAACGGTTCGAGAAAATGACCCAAAGTTAGAATTTTTGGATTCCTCGTAGTTTATTTTGACTAGAAAAAATTTGAGGCTTAATTCGTTTAGAGTATTTTAAAATTATGACAAATTTTAATATGGCGTGATTTATAGAAATTTTCATCTTCGCATGGACGTATCTCAAAAACGAAATACGATAAAGACCTGCGGTTGAAATTTTTAAAATATTGAGGTCCTAATTGACTTGTAACCATATTTTGAAACAAACAAAATTTTTGAAAAATTTTCATTTTTGATCATAGATCAACAAAATTTGGTCCATTTTGAAGTTTGGTTTTACTTACTTCTTACCTATATCAGCAATTCCCAAACTGTGCGTCGCGGAAATATTCCAATATTCCTCCACTACTGTCCAGAACCCCAGAATTCTGTTCTTATTTCGACTGTAATTTTATCTAAATTGACATGTATGTAATTTTTGACTTGTGTAAACATTTTTTCATAATGTACATAACACCAATAAATTATTATTATTATTATTACATATTTATTAGAAACAAAGTTATAGAGATTTAAACTTTTGATTAAATAACTGACATTTATTTCGGAACAACCTAAAAGATTTGTGCACAGCATCTATTGTTGTTGCGATGTGTAAAATATTTGTAATTTTATTGGTTTGTGATTCTTTTAAAATCAAACAAAAGAGGAGTCAAATGCAGAAATCAGGGAACGCGACGCGAACGCGGTAAAAACTAAAATCTTTTTCCACATTACACATAACAAAAACAAAAACTTTTAATTTCTGCATTTGATTAAGGATTGTAAAGGAATTTTAAAACATTTTTTAAATCTTTCTTTTAACTACTGCACTTAATTTTTTTTAAGTCCAATATTAATGAACATAAGAGAAGCATACCTTCTCTTCTCCTATTATGTCCAAATTAGACTTTTTAAAAGTTAGTTTTTATTTGTTTTTTATAAATTTTTTGATCTGAGAGATCCACACTAACCTGTAATGGAAGGAAGTGGAGTGCGCTTGACTAGCGAATGGAACTTACCTGTTACGAAATAGGTCTTACTGGTCTAGCATACTCCGAGGGAGACCCGGGGTCATTAACGACGATGAGAGTGAGAATGCGAATGATGACTACGACTACGCGATTCCTTTCCGGATCCTGAAAACAAAATGGGAATAGTATATAACTAAGAGGAATTACCTATATGGAGTTATGGAGTCATGTTACAATAAAATCATATAAAATGAGTGATTATAAAAACAGAATTATGCTTACCATCTCTTTCCCGATCTGACCGATGTCTTCTATCTCGATCCTTATCCCTCTTACTTGAATCTCTCTCCCTCCTTTCTCTCCTATCACGTTCCCTCGATCTCCTTTCCCGATCACGATGTTTATCCTTCTCACCCCGATCTTTCTCTTTGTCATTTCTAAAAATAAAACAATATATTTCTGCTACAAAAATGTTTTCTTTTTATTCACCTATCAGTTCTCTCTTTATCTCTTTCACTTCTATCTCTCTCTCTTTCTCTATCATGTCTTTCTCTTTCCCTATGTCGTCTTTCATCACTCCCAAGTCCCCCACCAGAACCTAAACCTCCAGTCGGAGGACCATATCTACTCCGTCTTTCCTCCCGAGTCTGCTGAACGACAGCTTGTATTTCTTCTAAAGCTGCTTTAAGTTTACTGTACCTAAAAACAGAAAAAAAAGAGTTGTGACAAAGAAAAGCAGTAGCTTAAATTTATTTCCCTATAAAAACCACATAAAATTAAATTGAAAACAACGAAGTACAGTTTAAAAGGTGTTAATCAGTTTTTCTTTTAAATATACTTACCCTACATGTTGTTTTCCCATTAAATGATCATCGATTCTCTGCTGTGCGTCACCAACGATCAAAAATGCTCCGCAAACATCACAAACTTCCATTTGTTTTTCCTGCGCAGCTGCTAATTCAGCCGTTGCACTCCAATGACTATTCTCATTCTGCTTTCGTAAAGTTTCACGTTCTTCTTTCAACTGATCACAGAGTTTCATAAGTCCCTGGGCCTGTTCTACATTACCTTCAGTTCCAGCTCGCTCTGCCTCTTCTACAAGACCATTTATACGTTCAGAGAGAAGTGTAATTTGTTCGGAATTTCGTTGTGTTTGCGCTGGTGTTAACGCAGCGACTTCGTTCTTGCCTGAGAGTGCTAAACGTTGTTTTCCTTTCGTTATCTTTCCTAAAATAATTAAACGATGTAATAAAATGTATAGTTTGAGGTTAAAATAGCTTACTTTCAACTTCCGAAACCATGGACGAACAAAATCGTATAAATTCTTCTTGATAATGTAATCTCCTCGTAGGGCTTGCATTTTCAAATAATTTTTTAACTTCATCATCATGAACTTTTGGACAAGCACCTAAATCTGCTCTGGTATTAACAAATAAATCGTGTGGACAAAATTTTACCAAATAATACTTGCAATACTAAAACAAAAAGGGGAGTTAGATGTTTTTTACAAATATTATGTAAAAATTGTTATTTTTGTAAATAAAATTTTGTCTTACCTCTGCGTCTTCCCAATTTAATTCTTTTACTTTTTCATTTGGAGCTATATTGCGATTTCTTCCCATTAATTCATCGAGAAGTGCAGCTGCGGCTAGCACCGCCATGTTTGCAAAATGTTTGATTTTAAAATTGTTGTCAACGCCAACTCAACATCAATAATTTCATCTAAAAATAATCACATTACTCCTAAAAATCAATTTAAGTGAAAGATTTAATCATTGTTCAATCATTTAATGACACTTTATTACTTAAAAATATCTAAAACAAAAATTATATTTGAAAAATATAATCTGGACGCCACTGAAAATAATTTTTGTAATTATTTTTATGAAATTTCATACTTAAGATAACAAGTATGTAATTTATATAATTAATATGGGCAAAACACAATTTTTAAAATTTATTTTCATACATTTTAAACATTTAAATTAAATTTTTAGAATTGGTGGGGATGACATGCCGGCTAGATCCGCTCGTTGAAAAAGAAGAATTTAGTCGGCCATTTCATTTTAGTGTTCGAAAGTGGTGTGTTGGGTGAGCAAGGTATGGACAATTTTCTTAATTTTCACTTATCAATATTCAAAAATATTGTTTAAAACATAATTCTAAACATCTTAACTTTAATTTAAAAATATATTTATTTTATTTTGTGTAAGGATTAATAAAATATTTTTGGATAATTTTTTTGACATGCCTTATTTATTGGGCAAGAAAATCCTGATATTTAAGGATATTTCTAATCATATAAGGCTAGAAAAAATCCTTGTTTAATCCCAGATTCACTAAAATTGTGTCTACTGATTCATGACATGGATACATTTATAAATTTACGAAATTTCTGTCAAGTCAAAAACACGTGTAAAATATTTTCGCACTTCATATTGTCAGCTTTACTTTATTTAAATAATGCACTGTATTATTTTTTACTGCTATTTTTGTTAATTTTAATAGTTATTCAGTTTTAATTGATTTGTAAATGTCTTTTTTTATTTCAGTTTTAACTTCTTGCCCTCAAGATGGTTAACGGACGTATTCCGTCAGTCTTCTCAAAGACATATGTGACACCCCGTCGTCCATATGAGAAAGCTCGTTTAGATCAAGAATTAAAGATCATCGGTGAATATGGTCTTAGAAATAAACGTGAAGTATGGCGTGTAAAATACACATTAGCTAAGATTCGTAAAGCTGCTCGTGAGCTGCTTACACTGGAAGAGAAAGATCCCAGAAGATTATTCGAAGGTAAAATACATATAATTTTTGTTAAATTATGTAACTAAAATTATTTTATTTGATAGGTAATGCACTCCTGCGTCGTCTTGTCCGTATTGGAGTATTAGACGAAACAAGAATGAAGCTCGATTACGTATTGGGTCTTAAAATTGAAGATTTCTTGGAACGCCGTCTTCAGACTCAAGTATTCAAGCTTGGACTCGCTAAGTCGATTCATCATGCACGTGTGCTTATTAGGCAGAGACATATTCGGTAATGAATTTTTTAATTTGGAAAATGCTTAATGAATTCATAAAGGCCACTGGAGAACGGTTAAAACCGACTCTACGCCTTGAAATTTGACTCGTTTAAACCAGTTTGAGGTAAAGAATTTAATCAGGATTTTATTTAGTATAAGCCTTATTTATTGGGCAAGAAAACTCTTATACAATAGAGTAATTTCTAATCATATAAGGCGAGAAAAAATCTTTGTGTTAATCCCAGATTCACTCATTAGTGTTTTCTGATTCATAACAAAGATACATTTCAATATTGTAACTGTAGAAAAATGTTAATCACTTTTTCATCAAATAAAATCTTTGTATTAACTTAATACTAGACAGATTACAGCGTAACGCGTATTTGAGATTTTTTTTTTCTTCTGTATAGTGTCCGTAAGCAGGTCGTGAACATTCCCTCTTTCATCGTTCGTTTGGACAGTCAGAAACATATCGACTTCTCCCTGAAATCACCATTCGGTGGTGGACGTCCAGGACGTGTTAAGAGGAAGAACTCCCGCAAGGGAACTGGTGGAGCAGCCGCTGAAGAAGAAGAAGATTAAGTTAAACGTTATTTACGATAGAAATATCGTATAAATTTCGTACAATATGTTTTTTTAATAAAGATTATTGTACAACAATTTGAATTGATTATTTTACCCTATCCAGTTTTTAATGTTTCATAACTATTGAATAAGAATGTATATTTTAAGAACATAAATTAATTATGGGTTCTAAAAATAGTTGGACTATTTTTAAATTTAAACAATTTCAGCTGCCAAAAATTTACTGCTTTTTTAAATTAATATTATGGAGACCGAGTGCCAGGCCTGCATTTTCGAAAAAAAAAGTTTTAGGTGTTTTACAGGGGAAACAAATATTTCCTTTAAAAAATTTTGTAGGTATGACCTTTATAACATCACTCCTTTGTCTGTCTGTACAGTAGAAATTGTAGCCAAACGACTGAACAAAGAGAGTTGAAATTTAGCATGCTTATAAAACTGATCCACGGGATAGATATAAACAAATATGTATTTAATGGCGAAATAATTAGTTTTTTAAAATTTTGAGAGGGTATTTAATAAACCTCTTAATGCGCGGATAAACAATTTTATTATCTAAAATTACCTTAATTAATTTTTTTGTCAAAAATATGTCCAAGAAACTATTGTTTTCCTACACTGTATCCTCGAGGAATTTATCTAAAAATCTTCATAATGTACATTGATGGGAACCGGAATAGTTCAGGAATTTTTGATCAGATTAGTTTTTTGAAAAATATCCTATTTTTGTCTTTAAAAAAAAATAGCTATTTACAAAAAATAAAAATAAATGGCATCAAAAGCCCTTAAGACGTTAAAGAACGAAAAGTAATTTAATTTTTTTTTTTAATACTTTTTTTTCAAAAACTTAACTATCAGTATCTTGCATCGTTTAATACACTTATTAAATACCTACAAAACCCTGAAATGTGTAAAATTTCACACCTCACATAAATTTTAAAAGTCAAGATGTACTCCCGCGATGTTACTCGAAGCAGTACGGGTGTCGAGGCTAAAAAGGTCGATTTGGAACTCAAAGACTTTTAAAATATACTATATTTTATTTACATCCCCTAGGTTTGTGTTAAGAAAAATAAAGACTTGTTAATTGAGATATCGTTAAAGTTTTGAAATCCAAAACGCGCAACTTAAATAAATATATGCGAAATATAGAAACAGTTATAAAAAGTAGTTTGTGAAAGAGAAATGTTATTTTTTTTTTTTTTTTTTTTTTTTCCAATATTGGAAGTTACTAGTATTTTTTTTTTTCCAGGCAAAATATGAAGACTAAGGTAAACTTAAATAGATTCTTTACTTGACAAATTATTTTATTGTCGCTAAACGTACATTTCGACTACGAAGTAGCCATCTTCAGTAACTGAATAAAACTTAAATGTGCGTCTAGTGATAATAAAATAATTTGTGAAGCAAAGAATCTATTTAAATTTACCTTAGTATTCATATTTTGCCTGGAAAAAAATAAATTCTAGTAACTCCTATATTTAGACAATTAATATTTATTAAGACCAATTTCATATTTTGCCTGGACTTGAGAAAAAATGTTTTTTGCTTCCAATCACACAAATCCAAGTTCAGCTACTAAATTTTTCTTCAGACACCCTTAGTAACAATAGATTCCCAACTTTGGTTTAAGCGGAACTAGATTTTCAATTTTAACCATTATAGATTAAGTGAAGCTTTTGATCATTTTGTCCAGCAAAAGCCTACTTTAAACCCTAAAAATAGAACTCATGACAATTTACAAAAATGAAAATTCTGCTTAAACGTTTGGAATAGCTTATAACGGATGAACAGATCAATTCTGTAAAAAGTTACTGTGTAGTAAAGTTACTACAAGATAAAATATTATAAAAGTATAATGACTTTCATTCATGATAGTAACTGACCTTGCTCATAGTGACAAATTTAGTTACTATGATCATAGTAATTGAGTCACAGAATTGGTTTGATTGTATGTCAGTTTCTAAATTGTTAGAACTAAATATTAAATTGTTAGAAATAAAATCTTGTGATCATCCACGTTTCGATCGGTCTTATTATCCATGTTTAAAATCGGTAGTTATTTTAATTATTAATTACTTGAGGATGAGCCGGTCTCTGAGCTGACTGCACAAAAGTACAAAATAACAATTCCTATATCTAGAAGTTGAACCTTTGCAAGACATCTTACCACAAATCTAGATAAGAGAAAAAAATTTGATTTCCCCGCTAATAAAATTTCCACCCCCATTTCTATATGACTCATCCAGTAGTTCATTCATTTAGTCCTATCATTCAATGAGACTAAACAAGGAGTATTACGCTGGACGAATACAAATCAATTCGCGTATGCGCTCTTTTCATTCACGAAAGGAAAATCAGTCAGTCTAGTCGTGATGTTTGGAAGATGAAAATATGGAATATTTGATACAAAACCGTGCCTTTGGAAGGTAAACAAATAATATATAACATTATATAATTATAACACAACCTTTATATACAGTGTAGATGTATATATAAGTATCTAATAGCCTAAAATACTCATATGTTTATTATTTCCGTCCTACTCCTAGTTTAAAACCACCAAATAAATATTTACATGTGTGGATTTGTGTGTTTGTTCATAACTAGTAGCCTTAAATACATTTTTACTTATTGTTAATTTATTAGTGTGTTGTATTATTTATTATTTTTGTACAACTTCTAGTTTAAAACCACTAAATAAATATTTACATATGTGGATGTGTGTTTAACCATTACTAGTAGCCTAAAATATACTTTTATTTATTGTTAATTTATTAGCGTTTTATATTATTTATTATTTTTCAAACTACACTACTCATAGGTACATGTTTTTCTTTTTTATTTTCAAATCGTTTTCGAAAGTTATTCTTTTAAAAATAATTGAATTATTTTTAATATGTATTACTAAATACCAGGGCTTCGAACCGGAACTGAACCGAAAACCGAAAAAAAACGTTATTTTTGTCGGAACGAAAACCGGAGCTGAACCGAAAAAAATACCGGTTTATTTCGGTTCAAATAATGTTTCTGGGAGTGAATCAAAATATAAAATACATTTTATTTAAGATTTTTTTTAAACTGATGAGCAGAAAAAATCGTAATTTTTTTAACAGATAAGTAAAAACAAATCCGCTTCTATTATTTCGGGGGAGGGGGGTGAACGTCCTGAACTCCTCCCCCTGGCAGCAGACTTGGTATGATTATTACAAGATTAGGAATAAAATGTTCTTCTAAATTATAGTAGAAAATAAATTTCTAACAGAGCCGCAGTAAGGGGGGGGGGGGGCGGAGGGGGCGATGGCCCCTAGCGCACTAAGGAAAAGGGCGCCACATTGCGAAAGTGACGACCTTTTTTTTTTGCTCTTCATCATCTAGATTTTGGGCGGTGAGAATCTTGTTTTTGCTTATCAATTACATTTATTTGCCAAGGGCGCCAAAACGCAGTTTTGCCCCTAGCGCAAGTTTTCCTTACTGCGGCTCTGATTTCTAATACAAATAAAAGCATTTAAAAATGTATCACTCAGAGCTGAACCGAAAACCAAAAACCGAAAAAAACCGTTATTTTTGCCAGAACGAAAACCGGAACCGAACTGATATATATATATTTTTTTAATTGAACCGGAACAAAAACCGAAATGAAAAAAATAACGGTTCGAAGCCCTGCTAAATACCTACAAAACCCTGAAATGTGTAAAAATTCACAATTCACATACATTTTTTTGTTTTAGGAACAGTACAAAAATGAAGTAAACAAATACAAACAAAGTGGGATAGTGCAATAGTAACTAAAATAGTTAAATTTTTAAATAACATATCCTGCCATAAGTGTTCGAAATATCACTGCCTAAATTTTGGATTTTGTCCGAATTGTGTTCATAAAAAGTGATAAAAATTTCGTACAAAAATATAAATATTCGGAAAAATATAGCAGGTCCAAATATATTTTTATTTAAACCATATTTTTGAAAATATTTGTCAAATATTTTTAAGATAAAAACTGTAGAATTAAAAAAAAACGTAAAAGAAAAAGTCGGGTTAAATGCGACAATAATTAAGCAATAATAAATTATCAAATGCTATTGATTAAACTTTTTAAATATTAAAATAAAATTAATAAATAAAATAACAGAATCTGTCCATATTTTAAAATCCAAAGTCCAAAATGATATCGCATTCTCAATGGCCTCACCGTCTATCTCCATCCATAACCGAACAAACTCTTATGCATGCCCAAAGTGAAGAATCTGGGATCGAACCTGGCCATATTGCAACAATAACTGGAAGTTTAAACAGCATAGATCGTCATGAAAGGGATAGAATGTATGATACTGACCATACGGACCTAACAAGCGAACCGGATGAAACAGAAATGAGAAGAGAACTTTTAAGAGATGTAAGAAAAACCACAAAAAACTCTACTATAGCTCAGTCGTTGAAACAGCGCAATTCGTCATTTTGCGTCATAACTTCAATGACAAACTTAATGGTGAAAAAATAACTAAATCGATTTTTTTTGCATGTTAATTATAAACTAATATTGCTCTTTACTTTTTTATTTTACTAAAACATACCTTTTGAAGTCATATTTTGTTTGTGTTCGATAGTCATTTTGAAGATTTACAAATTTTAAAAGTGTTTATTTAATATAGGGACATTTGTATTGGTATCCCTGAATAAAACGGTGTTTACATTTTTCATTTAATAATACGTCTGTTGTGTTTTGATACTGACTTGTGTTCAAATATCTAACTTATAGTAATTTCTAAAAACCTTTTTTATTTAGTTTGTTGTTTATTTAGCAGTTTTGTGTTAAGTTATATATTTTCTTATATATTTTCTTATTTGATTTTGTGTGTACTGCATAGTTTTTAGATTATATTCAACTTATTTTTATTTTCTTTTCTTTGATCATATTTTTGGATCACATCAGTCCTTTGTAGGATTATTTAGCCTATTAGAATAGTTTATTTGTTTCTATTCTGTTGTTATTCTTATATTTTCATTTCATTTCGATACAAGTGACAGCGTACAAATATTACATTCGTTAAATAGATGAATGTAAACGTACTAAACCTGACGTCACATTTATTTGTGACGTTTCAAGTGACGCAACTGCACTGTTTCGCCGATTTCACTATAGTAAGATTTTATTAAAATCGACCAAAATGCCGGCCCCTTAAAACCCGTATGCGGAGCACAAGCATGCGGCAGCCCTGACCGGAAACGCAGCGATAAAACAAAAATTATTGAATTCCTTTTTATTTATTCAAAATAGTCACCTTTTGAATCTTAACATCGTTGATACCGATCCAAAAATGATTAGAACTAGTAGCCGAGCTCTTTGAGTGGTATAGCTTTTAGAGTACGCGTCAGGGCTCTTTGAATAGTGTTTTATGTTCTCAAAATAGCATAGTTTCAATTACATTTTTAGTTCTAAGGATGAAAACAAGTCACCTTATTTGACACTGGTAGTATTTAACACTGTCAGATTTCTATTCGTCCCGATATGAGCTAATATTCTATCTTAATACCTGAAAATACTGTCAGAAGCCTCGAAAAATAATTTTGATATTCGGCTTACAATTTTTGTCCACTAAAAAACAATATTTTTTCGACGAGAACGTATGCTTCCGTGATGTCATTCGTAGAAACCAAAATTCGAGTCGCTTCGTTGCTAAGTAGACGTCAAAACGTCTACAAACTGCATTTCCATTGGTTTTACGTCACTACTTGGCGTGCATATGATGACATCACTAGCTTGTTTTCATTCGAACAAATATTCCAATTTATAATAATTTAAATTTATAATCAATCCCCGATGGCGGGTGGACTGTAGCCACCCGCCATACAAGCGTGTTTAAAAAGTTGCCTTACCATTAATGTTGTAAGAATTTTGCCAGAGACGTATTCAGAAGTTTTAGAATTAAGTAAAATTAATAAATTTACCAATTTATTAACCAATCATTTTCTTACAGCAATGGCGACAACTTTTCGATAAAGTAAGTATTCGTTAATTTTTTTTTTTTATAAAAAAATAATATATTTAAGATATTCCAAACGTTTAAGCGGAACTAACTAGAATTTTCATTTTCCTAAATTGTTATGACCTCTCTTTTTAAGATTTGTAGTGGACTTTTGCTAACAAATGTAGCAAAAGCCTCACTTCAGTCAATAAATAAGCACTTTTTGGTCAAATTTTAACATTTCCTGTCAATATGATTCTATTCTTGAGCTCCGATACTAATTCTCATCCAAATCAGTCAATAAATAAGAGAGTTACTGACTTTTTTCAACTTTGGGGGCCTCTAGAGGCCCTACTTCTGGATATTTTTCATTTTGGTGCACCTACGTTCAAAGATTACATCATTCCACACCCCTGTGCCAAATCCCAGCGATATCGGTCCATAAATAAGCGAGTTATAGCCGTGCTCCACTTTCCGCCGAAACTGGAGCAGAATTTTTTGTCAAAGTCCGAATTTGGCACTTTTAAGGGTACAGGCAGAAGCACCTTGATGTCCTGATTCTAGAAGTGTGATGTTTTTTAAAATCGGTTCATAAATAAGGAAGTTATAGCCATTTGAACTAGTTTTCATTTAATCTGCTCTAGTTCTCAGATTAAGATTAAGGAATTAGTTCACCCATTTAATTAATGAGTTCACATACTACGTCATTTAATCCTGTTAATTGGTATTAAAACCGAATTTTTTATCGTTAATATTCGTGTGTATCCGTCAGTTGCATTAATTCCAGAATTTAAAACTGGAGGCAGTAGGAGTCGAAGAAATTTAGGAATTATTTTGTTATCTACGAAGGTCAGAAGTTCATTAGTTTACAATATATTAATTAGAGGCAGCAGGTGTCAATATATTTTAGAAAATGTGCTGTCATCGAAGGTCAAAATGCTATTAGATTAATAAGTGATACGTAATAAGAGTTATTTAAGATTTGTGTTGTTTAAAGATCCAAAGATAAATGGATAGAATATACCTCCAAAGGATTTCAAATCGTGATGAACAAGAAAAAAGAAAAATCCAGGCTCTTTTGGAGGCACCACAGCGCCTCTTATACATATAATAGGTGCGTTCGGCATAAGCTAATAATCTACACAATCTGCATAATTTACACAAGATTCTTGTGTAAATGTGTAAATTATGCAAACTGTGTAGATTATTAGCTTATGCCGAACGCACCTATTGTATTCCTATATTGCTAAATATATTCAATTTTAAATTACAGAAACTGCTTTAAATCTCTGTTAATATTATTTTGTTTGATTCACTTTTAGTATGACCCGGAAGGATTTGGCGAAATTCCTTGGCCAGAATTGGTGGTGGCGCTTGAAGCACCAGACTTTAGACAACGTGTTGGATCCGGAAAGCGAGATGTTTTGCTGGAGAAAGCAAGAACGGCTACTACCGCTGCTATTACGTTTCAGGATTTTGTTAATGTGGTAAGAGACAATTTTAAATATAATAATATCTTTGAAATTATTTTGCAATGGTCCAATATTAATGCAGACACCTTTATTTTGGACGTTTGCCATTGCTGATAGTACTAGGCTAGAATAGTACAATATAATGAGTATTAGTATCAAAAAGATATAATACTTCAAGAGTAATAATAAAATTCGGACGTTTCGGAAACTGCTCAACAATCTGTTTCCGTCTTCAGCGATCACGAGAAGTGATAAACATTTCAGTTTTCTTCGAGTTTTTATACCTAGTATTGTAAGAGTGGGAGCAGGTTATAGGTGCGTTGCTATTGGTTGGGTGGTTGGGATCAGGTATGGGTAGGGACGCGACTACCTGCTGAGTATTAACGACCGGATTAAGGTTGTTTGTCACATTATTGTGTGGTAATGAGTTGTTTGTTACTGGATTAGTGACTTGAGGATTAACAGGATTGTTTTGAATAATGGAAAGCCAGAGTTGAGGAAATTCTATGCTGGCTTGGCTGACAGCATCTCCAGAGTTTTCGATCAAAGCAGACTCTTTCAATTTTCTCTTGAACTTGTTTTCCTCATACATTAAGGGTTTAGCATCTTTCCATTGGAAATGGTGTTCATTTTCCCAAGCATGTTCAGCCAGTTTGGAACTGTAAATTTCGCCCTGTTGAACTTTCTTCTTATGCTCGTTTACCCTAACATGTAGAGGTCTGCAAGTCTCGCCAATATATTGTTTCCCGCACTGGCAGGGAATAGAGTAGACACAGTTTTTGTTTAGGACAGATTTGGGTTTTGTACACGATAGGATAGATCTTAAAGTCGAACTCGATTTGAAGGCTACTTGGATATTATGCTTCTTTAGTATCTTACCAATTTTCTCAGATACTCCTTTATAATAGGGCATAGAGACATATCTCACTTCGTCAGTTCTAGGTGTGTCATTTTTCTTATGATTGATAGCATCAGTAATAATTTTATGACTGTAGCCATTATCCTGTAAGGTGGAACGGATGTTCTTCAATTCAACTTTAAGAAGCTTTTTAGAAGAACAAATTACTTTGGCTCTATTAACTAGACTCAGTGCAACAGCTCTCATAGTGCTATTATGGTGGAATGAGTTGAAATTAAGATATAGACCTGTATGTGTTGGTTTTCTGTAGACCGTGGTTGCTAGAACCCCCTTGCCATTTCTGATTATCAATACATCTAGGAAAGGCAGTTGATTGCTAACTTCCAGTTCAACAGTAAACTTAATGTTAGTGTGTACTGAATTTAGGTATTGATGGAATTCGTGGAGTTTATCTTTACCATGTGGCCATATGACAAAAGTATCATCGACGTATCTTAACCATTTATTCGGTTTGTACTTGGCTTCTTTTAAAGCTTTCGCTTCAAAATGTTCCATGTATATATTAGCAATAATAGGTGACAGTGGAGAACCCATAGCCATGCCATCCTTTTGTTGGTAATAATCGGTTTCCAGTTGAAAATAGGTAGTTTTCACACAAAGTGTTAATAACTCCATAATGCAGTCAACTGAATGATGTGTTCGAGTAGATAACGTCTGATCGCACTCTAGCCTTTCTCTAACAACTACTAGAGCTTCATCTACAGGCACATTAGTAAATAGACTCTCAACGTCAAAGCTTAGTAGCCTTCAAATCGAGTTCGACTTTAAGATCTATCCTATCGTGTACAAAACCCAAATCTGTCCTAAACAAAAACTGTGTCTACTCTATTCCCTGCCAGTGCGGGAAACAATATATTGGCGAGACTTGCAGACCTCTACATGTTAGGGTAAACGAGCATAAGAAGAAAGTTCAACAGGGCGAAATTTACAGTTCCAAACTGGCTGAACATGCTTGGGAAAATGAACACCATTTCCAATGGAAAGATGCTAAACCCTTAATGTATGAGGAAAACAAGTTCAAGAGAAAATTGAAAGAGTCTGCTTTGATCGAAAACTCTGGAGATGCTGTCAGCCAAGCCAGCATAGAATTTCCTCAACTCTGGCTTTCCATTATTCAAAACAATCCTGTTAATCCTCAAGTCACTAATCCAGTAACAAACAACTCATTACCACACAATAATGTGACAAACAACCTTAATCCGGTCGTTAATACTCAGCAGGTAGTCGCGTCCCTACCCATACCTGATCCCAACCACCCAACCAATAGCAACGCACCTATAACCTGCTCCCACTCTTACAATACTAGGTATAAAAACTCGAAGAAAACTGAAATGTTTATCACTTCTCGTGATCGCTGAAGACGGAAACAGATTGTTGAGCAGTTTCCGAAACGTCCGAATTTTATTATTACTCTTGAAGTATTATATCTTTTTGATACTAATACTCATTATATTGTACTATTCTAGCCTAGTACTATCAGCAATGGCAAACGTCCAAAATAAAGGTGTCTGCTTTAATTATAATATTTAAAAATTAGTTATTATGGTTATGCACCGATCTCGCTTATTTTTCAGATTAAACGGTATCGGCTTTTTTGGCCGATTACTGGGTTTTGATAATCGACCATTCTTATTTTTATTATTATTATTAGACATTAGTTATATTTCTCGTACCTTATTTCTCGTAATTTTTGACTAAAATTTCAAAATTTTAAGAAAAGAAAAAATTTGTTCAAGCCGGTCGGCTACGAAGTTTTCTAATAAAAAATACTCCTTGTAAGTTGGCAACCCTTTATACAGGTATGCACTGTTGGTTATCTAATATAATATTCCCACGTTTTCGCATGGGTAAACACTGCAGCTGTTTATTTTATTATCAAGTCCCTGGAATGACTTTCTGATTTTTAATAAAAGAAATTTAAAAACGAATCAAAGCTTTTATTTATCGGCAGCTGTTCTACTGTTCCAAAGCTAAGTGGTGTATTGTTTAACACTTTAATGACAATAGTTATTCAAAATATTTGAAAGGGTAGTTTTCTTTGCAATATAATCCGGTAATAAACAAAACGGGGATTGAAATCATTTAAGAAATCTCATTATTGTCATTCGCTGCATGGTATTATTTGACCTATTGTCTAAACCAGTGTTTGTTAACCACCTATCAGTGAAGAAATTTAACTGGCCCGCAAAATAGTATATTAAAAAACGAGTTTCATAAAGCATGATTTTTCCGCACGAGTCGATGTTAGAAAATGAATTAGCGACGAGTTTTCTAATCGACAAGTGCGAAAAAAAGCCTTATGTTACGTTTTTTATACAGATAGACCTCGATATACGCCAGTTCGATGAACGTCGATTCACTTTTACGCCTGCACTGAATTAACTATCGTACGCCTGGAATTCCCCGATCTGATCGGGAAACTACCGCGACAACTACACTGGACGGTGCTCCAGTATCATCGCATATAAATATCCTTCTCCAAGTCTGCCATATATCTAGTTTAGTTATTCGTAATTAAATTAGTTTTTTTGTATCTATAAAAAAGGTGGTTTTGCATACGCATATCCAGAGCTGCAGTAAAGGGGGGGCGGGGGGTCGAAGGCCCTGGGCGCACTAAGCAAAAGGGCGCTGACGGGCTTGACTTAGGGGCGCCATTGTGAAGGTGAGGACCCTTTTTTTTTGCTCATCACTTAGATTTTGGAAGGTGAGGACCTTTTGTTTTTTTATTTGCTCGTCACTTGGATTTCGGGAGGTGAGGACCTTTTTTTTGCTCATCACTTAAATTTTGAGTGGTGAGAACCTTGTTTTCATTTGCTAAGGGCGCTAAAACACGGCTTTGCCCCTAGCGCAAGTTTTCCTTACTGCGGCTCTGCGCATAACCATTTCTACCTGTATTAGTTTTTCCACTTTGCTTTTTCATGCCTTTTAGAATAATATATTTTAATTATATAATCAAAGAACTTCCCCAATTAGGGAATTTGGTACGTGAATGTAGCTATTGGCTGGACTGGTTTGACAGTATTATGAAATAAAATGTTTAGTCTCAAATGACAATTTTATGAACGCAAAATTAAAAAAAAAAAAAAATGTATTTAAATAAATTGATTAATTAATTATTATAAATAAAATTCAATAAATATTATCTATGTAAAGAGGCGCGCACACAAAAAATTGATCTGGGGGGAGCATTTCGAAAAAATAATACAAATATGTTATTGATTTTGTATGGAGAGTGGTAAGCTTACATTAATTTAATTTGTATAACTAAATAAGGTGATTTTTATTTTCAATTGCTTAGTGTTTATTAAATAAGTATATTTTTTCGTTCCTGGGGGGGGGCTGTATTCATATAAAGAATTATTTTAATTTTGGGGGTGCTGATGCCCTGGAAATCTTGTGTACTGGCCCCACTGTACATTTGGGATACTAGTTGGTCCCTTTACAGCTTTCAACCAAAAACCTTGTACGTTGCGTAGTGGCGCACCCAGGAATTGGGGGGGGGGGGGGGCGGTAGACAAAAAATAAAATAAAAAAGCTACTTGCTTCTGAAATACAAGTGATGACCTCCCCCCCTGGGTGCGCCACTAACGATGTGCATCTATATCTCACATCTCCATAAAACAATCTTTCTACGATAAGCGGACTTGGAGTGATACAGACAAACTATGAAATTGTTTATTAATATTTCTAAGAATATTTGTTTAATTTCTAAAAGATCTGTTCTATTTTTGCAACGATTAAGTTTAATGTTGTAGAACAATTTTTTTAGAGCAAAAAACGTCCTTTTATTCTCAAGGCCGGATGGTATGACGAATTTTACAAATATTTATTTAGTTTCCTGAGCTCTGTTACAATAGAAAAGAATTTAATACCTAAAACTAATTTGGGTCAAACCACAAATCAAATTTGAATCAACAAGAAATAAAATTAAAAAAAGATATAAAAAAATACGCATTTCAAGTGTGAAATTACTGAATTCTACCTGAAGATTTTTTGTACATTGTATTTTTATAATCAAAATAATAATTTTTGGGCAATATTAGTCGGGTTAATTTTTGGATTCATTCACATCATGCTTTTAATGGTGTTAAGAGGTGTAAGAGGTATCTTATATACCGGTGCAAGATCTTCTGTTAGTTTATTCCATAACTAAGTGTTTAATAGTGCATAATTTTCCATCTGATTTCCATTTTTTTCTAAATATAATTCATTCGATTTAAAACAGATTCAGAAGAAGCTTTAATTATCGTTTCTCGTTTAAAATAGTTTTTCTCAATATTTTATTTACAACTATATACTTTTATAATTAAAAAAATAGTAAATTTAATTTAAAACTCAGAAATTTGGAGCGACATTTCTTTAACTTAAGAACCTGCGTCATCAAGATGGCTACCGAACTATCAGCTGATTGTAACGTACAAAATTGTTTAAAATAATATAATTTTATTTATTTTAACTTGTAAATAATATTCTAGTTATAAAGATAGGCTGTGTGAGGGGTAAATAGCCTTCGTTGCTGAGCGCGAAAATTTTAAATAACTTACAAAAAATCCGTGTATAAAACATCCATTATTTACGGATGAGCACGCATGCGCTTCCCATTATACACGGCGTGCAATATGAGCAGCTTTCTATTTACAGTTGGACACATAATGCATTTATTATTTGATAGTCGTAGATATAGGCGGTTTGTTTGGTTTAGGCGGAACTAGATTATAAAATCTAGTAAATTTTACCGATTGATTGTAGCTTTTGATCATTTTTTTTTAGGAAAAGTCTACTTCAATATACAGGGTGCTTATTTGAAATGGGGCACCCCGAAAATCTCCTTTATTTGTAAAGATACAAAAAATCTTCAGAACAAAAGTTAAACTAGACAAAAAGGCCCATCTAAAGGTTACTATAAGAATTCTGAGGTACTTCCGGTTTCACCGGAAATGATGTCAACTTTTGATCTAGCATAGGGAATCGATAATTTTATATTTTTTTCCTAAAAGTACATTAAATTAGCTTTACAATGACACCAAAAAATCATATTTTTATGTTAACCATTTCAAAATGGCGACCATTTATTTACAAAATAATAATCAACATAAGTTTTACAAAGTTGAACGTAGCAAGCTTCGAAAACAATAAAAAAAGAAACAAAATATCTCTTTACAAATAAAGGAGATTTTCGGGGTGCCCCGTTTCAAACAAACACCCTGTATAAAATATTAGCTAGTGACAACTTAAGAAAATTTAAATTCCATTTAGTTCCGCATAAAGGTTTGGAATAGCCTATAAAAATATTCATAAATAAAGGGTTAATCAAAACTATATCGAGAAAAACTTGTATTTTATTTGTTTTATTAATTATTTTAAAAAACTAGAATAAAAAAAATAAATTCTTAACATTCTTGAACGATTAATTTCTTTGGTTAAATTTTTTAATTGATGACCAGTGAAGCAGAAAATATGATCATCACAAAAAATATCATTATTCATTTTAATATGATAAATTTCATATTAATTTCTATTCTATAACATCCTCCTATTCACTGTCCATCCAAAGTTCTACTTCTTTTCCTTCTTTACCGATCTCCATCCAATTTCTAGGTCTTCCTCCTTATTGATATATTGGTTATGGAGTTCTATTTTGCAGATAAAGCTCGTTACTTGAACGGCCTCGCCGATGGCATTCGGTGACTTGGACCGCCTCTATAATTTGCTTGGTTGCGGTTAGACCCGCCGACAATTTTCTCGTGTGTGTTTTATAAAGATTTACCGAAAACACCGACAGAGTACCAAATTAACACAACAGTGCTTCAAAAAGAGTTTCAATAACAACCAAATAAACAGTGGTATACAAAATGTTTAAACAAGATCACTAGCATATCTTTAGCAAAAAATCATCTTTATTTAAAAGAGATTTAAAACTGGGTTTGGTATGATGTTACTATTTCCAAAATACAGGCTGTTTTTGGGAACTCTTTAAGCATTGATACACTCTATTCTTTATCATTACTAAAAAGTAATGTTAAAGGGACTTCATGGTGCACTAAATTCTTTCAAAAGATCGAAATTTGTGATTTTTAGGATTTTGTAGGTATGGCCAAAAAACCCTTATACCGTCATTTTGTCGTCTGTCTGTTCGGTAAAAATTGTAGCCAAACGGCTAAATCTAGAGAGTTAAAATTTGGCATACTTATACAACTCTTTGGCCCGCACATAGGAAAAATACTAAAACGTCTAAAAAACATACCCCCCTAAAAATATAAACAAATATGTGCTCACCGATTTTTTTTTTTTAATATTCTGATTAGGGTATCAAATGAAAGCCCTTAGTACGTGGATTAACGACCAAAAATTTATTTTTGCAAAATAAATTATTTTGATGCGATTTTTGCCAAAATTGTGCAAAATAAATTGCCCCACACCTTGTAGCCCAGATGGTTTAATCTAAAAATCTGAAAAAATTCTAAGTAATGTACATTGGTACGAACCGGAATAGTACAACAGGAATTTTTGATCAGATTATATTTTCGGAAAATAACGCATTTTTGTGTTTTTTGGTTGATGCACAAAAGTTATAGTTATGTAACACACTATATTAGAACGCGTATCCTGGTCTAATGGTTAGCTTGCTCGCTTGCTACCCAGCATACTAGGGTTCGCTCCCAGCCAGAGGAGACAATTTTATTTTTAGATTTTTTTTTTCATTTTTATTTTGTTTAAATTGTTTAGTCAAAATTCTAGTTATATTTTGGCAAATGTTGCATTTAATTTTTAAGAGCGTAAATTTAATGACCAATTGGAATTATTGGAAATGTATTTTCATTCTATGTGTCATGTATACGAAACCAGAGGTGCATATGACTTAAAACAACCAATGGAAGCCATAGGCGCAATTTTCAAAATTTTGCACATATTTAGAAACCTACATAATGGTATTAGGTATTCGAATTAAAATTAACAAAAAAATATTTTAACATAAAATTTGTTTTTAAAGCTCTTAGATTAACAGAAGATAAATTATTTTAAAACTATCGTTCATTACTATAAAGCAAAATTTGTCCTACACACTCAATCTGCCGCCTACACTTTTTATATACCTGCGAAACCTTGCAATGTGTGAAAATTCACACTTCACAACAATTTTTTACAATTAAAAACTGGGCCATACGAAGAAAAAGCTGCGCTCGGGGCAAAACCTAAATCTGCCCCCCCCCCCCGATATGTTTACGTAATGACGATTTTTGCACCCTCTAATTCAGGCGCCTTTGCCTTCTCCCCCCTTTTGCACGACTCTGATTAAAATTATCCTATTAGATGGATAAAAATTCTCTGCAAATTTTAATGTATCGATTGTTACTAATTTTATTTTGCTATTTTAATAAACTTGTAAGAGCTTAAGCCCCCTCTCCCCATTAAGTGTGTTACAGTAGTGTTTGAAACATCCCCATAAGGTCCGCCTTTGGTTATTTGTATAAGAAAGAAACACCTACACCTTTTTTTATAAAATAGAGTGAGATAGTTTCATAGTTGACTTTTACCATCTGTAATTTGTACTGTTGAAAGAGTCTACCGCTACGCCCTTTATTGCTTTTTGGGTGGTCATTTTCGGAACTATCCTTTTTTAACCTGAACTTTTTTTAAGAAGAGCCGCGTGAAATTAGGCATTAATTATATTATTTTTAAGTTTTTTTTTCTACTTGTATAGAAATGTTTATTTTTAACAGATGCTAGTTATTCGGTCAGTGAATGTCTCCCGGTTTGTAATTTAGACCGTTGACTCCCTTAAATTTACCTTTGCCGATGTGATTTGGTAGTTATTGTTACCGTCATCACTTAGGTATTAATTTTGTGTTGACAGATTTTTAGTTCCAGGCTAAGGAAAATTGTGAGAGAATGATCGATTTTTTGTTAAGTATTATTTGATTTAGACCTCACAAGAATAGAAAATGTTTTGAAATCCGGTTAGTTTAGAAACAATAGAGAGATAAATTTGCAGAAATAACTCTTACGAATCTTCCATATTATTCTTTTTAGTATCTAGTCCAGAGGTTTTTAACCTGTGGTCCGTGAAACTGTTTTTTTTGCATGTGGTGATGATAAAAAATAGGCCTATTTTACCATGAAAGATAAATCAACTCATGTTATCCCCACTAATATGAACCATATCTCTGTACCTTCCCTCGCTCCCCGTCTATCAACTCACAATCACAGAGCAGAGATCGTACATGCACAGTACACTGAGCGCTTCAGTATTAATTTTATATTAAAAAACTTTATATTAAATAACATTTTTTTAAAATATATTTTACAGTTTACGAAAAAATGTGATTTCTATAGGTATAACGACTTAATAGTAAAGTATTTTTATTTACAAGTGTTCAAAGTGGATTCCATTTTGGTTTAAATACTTTCGCAGCCTTAAACCTGATTTATAATAGATGCGAGGATTGCCTCTCATATTTCGGGATTGCGCTAAACTGTGTTGTCATCTGGCTACTATGGCAACTGACGCTTATATCGTAAAGTTTGACATTTTTGACGTT
Organism: Liopterus haemorrhoidalis; assembly: GCA_963971575.1. Taxonomy (NCBI): domain Eukaryota; kingdom Metazoa; phylum Arthropoda; class Insecta; order Coleoptera; family Dytiscidae; genus Liopterus; species Liopterus haemorrhoidalis. The sequence continues at coordinate 45,703,477 of OZ020619.1, forward strand.
ATACGTACTCAGAACGTGTGTTGTTTACAGTAACTTGAAAAAATTCTCGGCTAAATATGGAATTAAATCGTGAACATTTTCGAGCGATTATTTTTTACAACTTTCGACGTGGATTAACCTAATATCAGTGCATCGATGAACTTAATTCGACTTTTGGCGATAAAGCACCATCAAGGACTACTGTTTATCGACGATTTGCCGACTTCAGTCGTGGCCGTAGTTCGCTTAAGGACGAATTTTGTGAGGGTCGTCCAAAATCGGTTGTTGTTCCGGAAAACATTGATGCTGTGCGTGAACTGATACTGCAAGATCGTCATGTGACTTATCGTGAGATTGAGGTATTCTTGGGCATTAGTGGGACCAGCATACATTCACTATTGCATTGTAGCGATTTTTTTCGTGAAACAGTTTTTTCTAGTGCGTTCTAAAAATGAATGACATTCATTTCGAGCAACGGTGCTATCAGGTTTTGCTTCAGACTTGGGCACACTGCAACGGAAAGTTTTGCAGAACTTCAGCAGGCCTACGGAAACAGTATTTTGTCAAAGACCTAGTTTTTGGTGGTTTGTGGCATTTTCAGAAGGAAGAGAGTTGATTGAAGATGAATCACGCAGCGGAAGGCCTTCATCTTCAATAACCGATGAAAATGTCAACAGAATCCAGGATCTTGTGAATTCGGAAGGTCGGTTGACAGTTAGAATGATCGGGGAGAGTTGAATTTGACTCTACCGTTCATCAGATTTTGACCAATGAATTGGGGATGAGAAAAATCTCCGCAAAATGCAATTTCAATGAGTTTTTGGTCAGTAAAAACATTCCTGTGGCTCCTCAGCCTCCTTATTGGCCTGAGTTGAGTCCTTGTGACTTTTTCCTCTTCCCAAGATTGAAAAATCACCTCAAGGGACGTCATTTTGGGACACTCGAAAACATTCATACGTCCGTAATCGACCAGCTGAAAGCTATTCCAGTATCCGAGTTTCAGCACTGCTATGAGGATTGGAAGAACCGTCTCCAGCGCTGTGGTCTTCCCAAGAAAGTTATTTTGAGGGAGACAATATTGAATTGTAATTCTATTTGAATAAAAAAAATAAATAAAAAATTAGTCCAGTTACGTAAGAGGGTATGGTCAGAGCAGCACATTTTATACCCATTTTCAAGATTTTTTTTTAGAAAACTGTTAATAGTAACTTGATTGGGATAATACCTACAGTAAAGAACAACCTTTGAAGAGTATCCAAAAAAATTTTTATTGAAAAATATCGAAAATTAAGCTCGTGACATGAATTTGAAATTTTCGTTCAAGACAAAGAGTTGATTTGCGGTGAAACACATAACTAATGACTGGATCATCTAAAACAAAAAAACCAAAAATATTTCGTTAGTTTATGAGTTTCTTGAGGTAACGCTGTCGAGATATTTTTTTTTCTTGCTTTCTTTTTTTTTATGGAATTTTTTACAACTGAAAACATAAAATTTCGAAAAAAAAAATCCGTTTTTTTCGTTTTTTTGACTTCAAACTTATACCAAAAATTAAATAATCTAGATATTTGAAAAAACTCGACAGCGTTACCTCAAGAAACTCATAAACTAACGAAATATTTTTGGTTTTTTTGTTTTAGATGATCCAGTCATTAGTTATGTGTCTCACCGCAAATCAACTCTTTGTCTTGAACGAAAATTTCAAATTCATGTCACGAGCTTAATTTTCGATATTTTTCAATAAAAATTTTTTTTGGATACTCTTCAAATATTGTTCTTTACTGTAGGTATTATCCCAATCAAGTTACTATTAACAGTTTTCTAAAAAAAATCTTGAAAATGGGTATAAAATGTGCTGCTCTGACCATACCCCCCCCCCCTTAATTTACACACCTTGTTTAATTTACAACTGATTATTCGCAAGTGTGAGCTCCATAATATTTTGTTGCGATTGTGATTTTTTTGTCGCACCGACTAAAAATCGTAAGTGGACGCCTACAACTAAGTCGAGATTAGGTATATTTTACTTGAAACATTCTTGCACAGTCTATAAAAGAATCCAATGTTTTAATATCAGTGTTCCGACCATCTGGATAGTAGTTAAACGCTGGTCACGCAAACCCAGTGCGTGCCTGATATTTAAAAATTCTATTTATTATTAACAAAAAAATCTCTACCAAGAACTGTACTATGAAAATAAAATTACTGATCAGAGATAACATTATTACTTATGTTTTACCACATAAAAATATTTAATAACTTTAAATATTTTATTTTTAGTAAATAAATCACTGTCACTTAAATATTTACAACATAATCTGTAACTTTAAACAAATCCTAAATATTCAATTTGTAAGATCATACTTAACGGTGGGTGGTTCAGTATTGAGTCTTGGATTCATGTCCAGACTGTTTCACGGGGGTGGTATGTTTAACAACAGTGCCAGTGACAGCCTTTGAACACCGTACCGCCTCCAAGGGGGGCACACTACCTGTAAACCTTAAGGTGACATTGGACAGAATAAATCAGTTAAGTAAAAAAACAGCTGACAAGAAAATTCTTCATTTTTTTGGAAAAATATTGCATTGATACGATTTTTTAGAGCGATTCTAGACCGATTTTAGACCGCTTTAATCATCGTTCTACGTTATTTTTTCGCTATAAAAAAATAATAAGGCCTTCAAACCCAATTTTTTTAATTTAAATGACTGGTTAAGCTAAACCCTTGAAAATGACAAAAAAATGAAACCAGTGGCGAAGGGAGACCTCCGCTAGACTTGCCCTCCCATAAAAAAAATAATAATAAAAAAATACATAATTCTTTTTTTTAAATTTGATTTAGGTAAATCTTCAAAAATACATCAAATTATGTCCTATACAAATTTTTGTCCCAGGCTTGGTTTACTAGTTACGATTTTTTTTTAAATTAAAACTTTAATAACTTCCGTTTCCGGTTCTGGATTTTAATAAAAAACAATAGGGTTCTTCCCAATTATTAGGAGAATTTTTTAGTATCAGAACGAACTCTAAGTTAAACCGTTTTTGAGTTATCGTCTATACACACAGACACACACACAGACACACACACAGACACACACACAGACACACACACAGACACACACACAGACACACAGACACACACACAGACACACACACATACGGACGGCACTTCGAAAATAGGTTTTTTGGATTCCCTGGACCATGAAACGTGGTCATTAGTCAAAATCTCGACATCGAAAATTTTCGCGATTACAATACTTGCCCCTTATAGATTAAGGTCAGGCAAGTAAAAATCATACCCCTTACGATTTTTTCGATTTTTGACCATTTTTGTTTGACGATTCGTATTTATTGTAAAAGTTGGGTTATTAAAGCCCCAATTTTTTTGTAGACTAAACAATATACGAAGATTTCAAAAATCCAAACCGCAGTTCTCTACATATTATTGGTCTTAAGACAGAATTTTTTGAAATATCAAAAAAAGAAAAATTACAAATATAAAATTCGCAAAAAAAAAATGTTTGCAAGTTGCTTCAAAATGAGTCTTACGGCCTTAGGAGTTCAAAAAATTCTACCACAGGTCTCAATCTCATGCAGTGACGCAGCCAAGGGGGGGGGGAGCCGGCCCCCCAAGAAAGAGGAAAATCTTTTTTATGTAAATATATGTTGTATTGTTTTTTATTTGACCTTTTTTTGCCATCACTTGTATTTTAGAAGTGAGAACCTTTTTTTGCTCATCACTTGTATTTTAAAGGTGAGGACCTTTTTTTTTTGTAATCGCTCCTAGTTTAGAAGTGAGGACCTTTTTTTTGGGTCGTCACTTGTATTTCAAAAGTGAGAACATTATTCATAATTTAATTAATTTTGCTTTCGGGCCCCCCTCCATAAAAAATCCTGGCTGCGCCAATAATTTCATGTAGATTTTGAGATACGTTCTTTCGAAAATGAAATATTTACAAATTTTCAAAACTACACGGATCAAAAAGACGTAAACTATGGGCCCTATTTTTTATCTAAGTGGAAAAAAGTCAGTAGATTTCAAAAATTCAAACAGCAGGTCGCTATATCTTCTTAAGAGTGTAACGCTTCACTCTGGAGAGCGTTGTAAAGCTGAGTGGATAACTGTGGAAAACTATATGATTATTTCAACGTTCATAAATACAGATCTCAATAAAAAAAATCTTTTCTAAATTTCCTGTCCGTGCTACTAACAAATGATGTACCTTTCTAAATAAGACATATCTCCCTTATATGCACCCCAGGTAGTTAGTTTTGATATTTCTTTAACCTTCCACCACACACATCGTCCAATGGAGTATCTAAAACTACTTTCTAATAACAATAACGTGTCATTGAATGACCGAAGAGAAGAAAAATATTTTACTACCGATTTAGTCTTTGTCGGCATTTACTGAGAGGACAATGTATTTGTAAATTTGAGATAAATAAGGGCAGTTTTTGTATTGAAAGATTACATATGGAGTTTGGAGTTTTATATTTCAAGGGAGGTAGATGGTCATTCCAGATTAGGTCGTTGGAAAAATTTATCAAATTTTTTTGACTTATTAAATTGGACTTCAAAGATATCTAAGGGCATAAGGTTGGCAAACATAATTGCCAATCTGTCTTTTGATACGACAGCTCGGAATAGATGTTTTCCACGACTATATAGAAATACGTTCATTACAGGCGTGTCAGTGATAAGTAAATGTAGCACGTTCCCCACTCCTTTTTATTTCACACCGCTGACCTGTTACGTAATGAGTTCATTACGTAACAGGTTGAGCTCATTACATAACAGGTTCAAGCTGCAATGGCCGACCGTTGCTAGGTAAAGTAATAATAAACATTCGCTTCACTCGTGTTCCAATTCTCATGTCTGGTTTAAAAACCAGGATGTGTTTCGCTGAAAAAAAAAAATTATTTAAACAAAAATTACTCTGTGGTATCAAAAGAAAGCTCTTAAAACGTAGATTAAGGAACAAAAAGTAGTTTTTTAAGTTCGTTTCTTTTAACAAGATTTTTTCCAAAAGCTTTAAAAAAATATATGGTTGCCTCAAAGGGGTTAAACTAAAAATCTGAAAAAATTATATGTAATGTATATTGATTTGAACCGGAAACGTACGAGAGGAATTTTTGATCAGATTGCGTTTTTGGAAAATATTACAATTTTTGTATTTTTGACAAAAGTAATTATTTTTTAATGAATGTCTAAATTATGACTTATTGGCAATTAATGTTATGGAGTTTTTGTATTTATGGCTAAGTTAGTATATGTCTACTATTGAATTTTTTAATTTTTTTATTTTGGACTTAGCTACTATTACTAAGGCCACTATCCAGTAGATGCATTTTTTTTTTTTGAAAACTCCATGCCTTAACCGGGATTCGAACCTGAGCCCTCATGGGCTAGAAGTCAGTGCATCTCTACACTAAGCACTGTGACCGGCAACTTTTGAAATAAAAAATATAATAAAAACTTTTAACAGCTGAGAATCGAGTTCATTTGTTTAAGGAGCATACTGGCGGAGCGCCTACTGTTATATGCCATGATTCATCACATTGTTTGAATTAGTTTAGTTTGTTGTTTTTAAGGTATCCAACATTGGAATCATTTTTAGCGGTGAAACACTGATAAATCAAATAATACATAATGTTAATAATGAGAAACACGATTTTGAAATTGAAAAAAAAAATCATTTATCAATAAATTTCTTATTAATTGAATAAAGATTATAGGGGGATTAAAGCAAATGTAGAAAAATCGCTGGGATTTTTTAATTTAAAATTTTTTGTGATTTTTTGTGTATTTCGCAAATTATTTAAATTTAGTTTTAACAAAAATAAATAGAATATTATCAACAAACTTTTTATCAAAAAAATGACATCCGGCATTCTGTTGACTTCTTACACTTATTAAATATCTACAAAACCCTGAAATGTGTGATAATCCACACTTTACATAAATTTTTATATTAAATGAGCCTAAAAAAATTGCTCCACCCTATTTACCAGACACCTACCTGCCGAATTTTTTAAATTTATTAATTTGATTTGTCAATATTTTTTAGAAACGATTAACCACCCTTAAATATTTAAAATACAAAAAATTTTACGCAAAAATACCGTTGCAAACCGAACAAAAACATTCTTTTGACAGTCACACTTGCTTAGGAAAGGGACCTTAATGTCAATATGTCTAAGGTAGGACTGTCTTCAATAGCAAATGGGCTTAAGACCACATTCAGACCTACTGAAACGATAATTCGGATTAGGGACTAAGTACCTAGACCGAGCAACCGGCACGGAAAATTATAATGGCATTAGGTATCATTGTGAAGGCTAGATCTCAAGATATTTGCTAATATGTTTACCAGCCAAATTATTTGTCAAATCAATTCTAATGATCTGTTTATATGCCTCACTAAATTATTTGAATACGTAGTAATAACTGTGTAAATATTCCCATACAGACACTTAAGAAGTAATATCCGAAAGAAATTAGTTTAATTTTATCATAGTTCCACGAGTTGTATAAATTAAGTATAGAACATACCATATTAGTTTTGAAGATCGGCATAAAACAATTATCCCGTATAACTATAAACACATTGTTAAACTACAAAAAGAACTAGGGTTCCTGTTTACAACCACGTTGTAAACAGTCAACGGTCAGTGGCGCATACATACAGAGCCGCAGTAAGGAAAACTTGCGCTAGGGGCAGAGTCGTGTTTTGGCGCCCTTGGCAAATAAAAACAAGGTCCGCACCTTCCAAAATCTAACTGATGATCAAAAAAAAAGGTACTCGCCTTCGCAATAGCGCCCCTTAGTCAAGCCCGTTAGCGCCCTTTTCCTTAGTGCGCCCAGGGCTGTCGCCTCCTTGTCGACTTTTTTTTGTTTTTAGATCTTCACTTGAAATTTAAAAGTGAGGACCTTTTTTTTAGGTCTTCAGTTAAAATTTAAAAGTGAGGACCTTTTTTTTAGGTCTTCAGTTAAAATTTAAAAGTGAGGACCTTTTTTTGTTTTTAGTTCTTTACTTGAAATTTAAAAGTGAGGACCTTTTTTTTAGGTCTTCACTTAAATTTTAAAAGTGAGGACCTTTTTTTTAGGTCTTCACTTGAAATTTAAAAGTGTGGACCTTTTTTTAGGTCTTCACTTGAAATTTAAAAGTGTGGACCTTTTTTTTAGGTCTTCATTTGAAATTTTGAAGTCCTTACCCAGGGCTCGCAAAAAGCTAGTTACTACCTAGGGGCGCTCAATTAAATCTTGCCTACGGGCGCCAAAGACCCTTGCGCCAGCCCTGATCGTATTTCAAAATTCGGCGCCTTTTCAATACGTATAATTTCCGATGTTGTGAAAAATCCCCCCTGAAATATTTTTCTGTGTACGTCACTGTACTCCACGAGGTACACGTTCCCTACATTATACCTTTTTTTTTTTTAATTTATTTCTTGTAGTGTCTTTATTGTAGAATGAAATGAAATATCCATATTTGTTTATAATAATTCAAAATGTGCGTCTGCGCAGACAGTTCAAAACTGGTAATTTCCTGACGGTAACTTAAGGACAAAATTACTGTAGCTGATGACAACATCGGAGATTTAAACATCAAGTGTGAAAGCATACCGATGTTAAACATCGGTGAACTTTAAGTTCACTCGTCTTAAAGTTCTAGTGTGAAAAGGGTATTAGAGACCATTGCTTTAGAGAACTTGGTCTTGCAGCTAAGTGTATTTGGAGAACATACTCTTGCAGAAGATTGAATTTCTTTAATGTTTTCGGATAATTGATCGTATAAGCTAAAATTTCACTCCCTGATACCGTTTTTGGAATCATCCCAGCCTAATTAGAAGTGACAAAATTTATAATTGAGGGCGTAAATGTACACAAAAACAGTGGACAATCAAAAAGTCAAGAAATTAAGACGTTTAGATAAACTTGACAAGAGAGTGACCAAGAATTTTGGTACAGGTTATGTTTCCCCTGACAACAAAATTTAAAAAAATTATATCTCAAAAACGGCAAAAGATAGAGACTTGCGGTTTGAATTTTTGGAATCCCCATACTTTATTTAATATATAAAAAAATCGGGGTTTGATTTGTTTGGGTTATTAGAGTGATATTAGTGGAGTTTTTAGGTTATAGTTATGGGTCAAGTTACGTAGACTGTATCTATCTACCTGTTCGGTCGATCAGAGGCAATAGTCTGATGGTGACTGTGTTGGCCGTCAATAAATCACCACAGATCACACCGAGCGCCGCATGGCGCCAACCCCTACAACTATCGACACTAAGATCAAATAACCCACACACAAACACTTTAATTGGGAGATACCGATTCTAAAGATAATGAAATTAATGGGAAATTGATTGGATAAGAATTTCTCGACTTTCCTAATACGATTTACGACAATGCGAAGTATCACACAAGAAATGAGAGGTGGAAGATTACAGATACGTGATAAGAATGAAGGGAAAAAAGCACAACTCAAGCACAAAATTTGGGGCTTTAATCGTTTAACGCGTTTTGAGATTACAATTTTTTAATGGTATAATTTGTATTATTTGTGAAAATTAAAAATTAAAAAACAGCACAACTCAAAAGTGGTTAGAGATAGCGACCTCCGGTTAGAATTTTTGGATTTTCCGAGGTTTATTTAGTCTTGAAAAAATTTGGGGCTTTAATCGTTTAACGCGTTTTGAGATTACAATTTTTTAATGGTACAATTTGTATTTGATCAAAATTTCAAAATTTTAATGGAAAAAAAATTTAATTTTGTTGGAAAATTGGTATACTTATACATTTTTAGTCTTAGATCACAAATATATGATCACTTTTGAGTTACGGTCTAAAATTTTGACATTTGAGGCAAGAAAAGCGTTTCCCAACCTTTTTTCATGGCGGACCGGCAAGCGAACTAGAAAAAAAATCGCGGACCGGCAAGTTTAGAAAGTAATGTGTATTGCAAAAGTATTATATTTTTTATTGCACTGATTACAACAATTCTTTTTAACCCTTTCAAGACTAAAGGTAATAAAATGTACCACTAACATTATATTTTTGATATACAGTGAATTTCTTTTATCCTGCAATATAGGTATAGGTAATTGAAATCTAACAGCAATGTAAAATTCCGTTTCTTTTAATTTGCAACATAGGCTATTTAATATCGCTAACCCGACCGGCGTAGCGTAGTGGTAACACATGTGCTCTACGTTGCTAAGGTCTCGGGTTCGAATCCCGTTCAGGCATGGAATAATTTTCAAAAATAATAATTGTCCTGGCTAATTGCCGAAGCAGCAAAGGTCATTAAAATTAATAAAAATAAAAAAAAAACTGTCAAAATAATTTGTCGTTACTAGGGAAACCATGCATAATAATAATTTCTATGTTGCAGGATAAAATAAATTCACTGAATGTATTGTTTATTGTGGAAAGTAATTATTATTGTATTTTATAAATTAACATAATTTTTAGGGTTTTGTAGGTATGACCAAAAAACCCTTATACCGTCATTTTGTCGTCTGTCTGTCTGTCTGTCTGTCTGTCTGTCTGTCTGGCTGTCTGTTCGGTAAAAATTGTAGCCAAACGGCTAAACCTAGAGAGTTGAAATTTGGCATGCTTATACAACTCTTTGAACCGCACATAGGAAAAATACTAAAACATCTAAAAAACATACCCCCTTAAAAATATAAACAAATATGTGCTCATCGAAAACAAAAATATTTTTTTAAAATTCTGAGTAGGATATCAAATGAAAGCCCTTAGTACGTGGATTAACGATCAAATTTTTATTTTTGCAAAATAAATTATTTTGATGCGATTTTTGACAAAAATGTTGCCCAGATGGTTTAAACTAAAAATCTAAAAAAATTCTAAGTAATGTATATTGGTGTGAACCGAAATAGTACAACAGGAATTTTTGATCAGATTATGTTTTTGGAAAATAACGCATTTTTTGTGGTTTTTGGTTCACAATGTACAAAAGTTATACCAATGTAAGACACTCACATGCATGGCGTGCGATGGCTACATGCGTTAGAGCACTCTTAAACTGGCAGGAAAACGAAGGGTTTCGAGTTCGAGTACGGAGTGAATTTTATTTTTTCTGTTTTTTTTTTTTTGCATTTTTATTATGTTGAAATTATTTTGTCAAAATTCTAGTTATATTTTGACAAATGTTGTATTTAATTTTTATGAGCGTAAATTTAATAACCAGTCTTATTATATGATTAACAGACGATAAATTATTTTAAAAATATCGTTCATTTTGCCGTGATTACTACAAAGTAAAATTTGTCCTACACACTCAGCATACCGCCTTCACTTATTATATACCTGCGAAACCCTGAAATGTGTGAATATTCACACTTCACATCAATTTTTTGTTTTATAAACTTGCACATAAAAATAATTCTGCGGCCCGGCAAAAAATCGCGGACGGCTGCTTGGGAAACACTGATCTATATTAATAAAATTGAAGGCTATATCTGTTTTTTTTTCGGCCTCATATTCGGTTCGTACATTTTATTATACCAAACATATAGAAGTAAGTAGAGATTTAAGGTTTTTGTTGTGTTTGTGGGGTAAAGAGGGCGCAGCTAATATGAGTCACGTGTAATTGGGGGCACAGCGCGAGTTCTCCCCAGACAATGGGCGCATATAGAATATTCAGTCCGTGGGTGCTCCGTCCTCCGTCTCACAGAGGTAAACCATGTGTGTGTTCTTCCCACTAACATGTCGACTCTACAGAAAAAAATCACTCTTAATTTATTCAGTGTGGAACCACACAAGAATTTTGGTTACAATAGGAATGCTTTTAAAAGAAATGAAGTCATTTCAAGTTTAAAAACCTCCCAATAGGTGCAACAATTTTATGTTTTCGTATCAGATGGAATTCGAAATATCCTGTTGCAACTTGTTACATTATTTTAAGGATAAAATTAACTAAATTCCATCAATTCATGTAATTTTTTTAAATTTTTATTTATTTTACATTGGCCTATTTCTGCAACGAGGCTAATCGCTCCTACACCTGGATGAGGGATGAATGGTTGTGAAAATGGGAGTAATGTAAACATATTATTCTCGCCCGAATAATATCACCAACGTGGTTTATTTTATTGGGTTGTTACATAGGTTCGTTCGTTTTTTGTTTTCACCTTTTATTTAATAAAATAAACATTCTAAAAAAAACTTTTATTATCAATCTGTCCATTATTTTCTATTACTTTGGACAAACGCTCAGGCAATTTCACAATGCCATCTCTCCAGAAGGTTCCGTCTTTGCTCTCGAAAAATCTGTAGAGGTGAATTTTGATATCCAAAGATGCGATTTTTTTCCGTTAAGGGAATTTTATAGAGAGCGGAAAGAATGGTAGTCGGATGGTCCAGACATCGGTCCATCCGACTACTATTTGTTCTGCTTTCTACAAAATTCCCTTTATTGTGGTTGTATTGTTTTTCAAAATATTCTCCATGAAGATCAATATACTTTTGCATGCGTTTGAACCAATTATCGAAGCCCTTTTTCCATTCCGATTGAGACTTTCCACTGCGATTGTCAAATTATCTGAGATCCAACAAATATTTTTTACTGCCAAATGTTCATGCAATAGTGAATGTACGCTGATCCCACTAATGTCTAAGAATACCTCAATCTCATGATAAGTCACATGACGATCTTGCAGTATCAGTTCACGCACAACGTCAATGTTTTCCGGAACAACAACCGATTTTGGACGACCTTCACGAAATTCATCCTTAAGCGAACTACAGCCACGATTTAAGTCGGCAAACCATCGATAAACAGTAGTCCTTGATGGTGCAGCATCGCCAAAAGTCGAATTAAGTCAATGCACTGTTGTTGGGTTAATCCAAGTCGAAAGTTGTAAAAAATAATCGCTCGAAAATGGTTTTGAATGAAATATCCTTGAAATAACTTTTAGCGAGTAAATTATTATCAAATATACTAATAAAACACTATTTTAATAATATAATTAATAAAACATCGAACATACATAACACAGAACTACAAACAAATGTCAAAGCACTCCAACTGATAATTAAAACTACGGACAAAATATGTTTTGACCCACTGGCAATGGCTGCTACAGGTTACATACTATTGCTCGTCCTTCACCCCCGCTTGTACCCCGCATCTACACTCGTACAAAGATTTGAGACATTCGCTCTTTTGCCCTGCCTGGCGTATGTCCATTCTAAAAACATTTGTTTTAGGAAGCGAAACGCGACGCGATGCGAATTTGAGTTATAAACATTTCAATATAACTAAATATTAATTTAAAATGGGTAAAATGAAAATAATACATGTTATTTTCTATTAAAGATTTTCTTATTTTTAAAAGTATTGGGAGGACATTGCCCCGTTGCCCTCCCTGCACCATCCGCTACTGCATATGACAAACTCGTTAGTGACAATCAACAGTGAACAACTCATGGTGTATAATCTATTAATTTTAAAGCTGTGAACGTAGCTTTTGTGTTTGTTCTCCGTTTCAAAGTACCTCAGTTTCAAGTTAAATAAACTAAATATAACTATCTGAAGATGTCTTTTTAACACCTTTAAATATTTTGTTAGCAAAATCCAATCTGTAAATCAAACAGTTCAGTTTCTGTAAATATTATTTTTCAATTTCCTAAACCCAAAAAATATATTAAAGAATAAAAATTCCGCATTTATAAATATTATTTTTTAATAAAAGTCTTTTTTTCCCACAAAATAACCGGTCTAAAGAATAACAGTGACAATCTTTGTACACCTGTAAGCCGAGGTCTTAAAGATTAGGGGTGGTTCTCACGGCCTACCCGTGTCTTCACGGAGTTTCAGAAGATTAGAAGCACATAATTAGCCTCAGGTGATTATGGACAAAATGGTAAAATATTTATTGCTTTATTGTGTAAACGTGACTTTAGGTTTAGGATTGTATTTTGCTATTGATAATAGGGGTTTTTGTTAGAAAAAAAGTATTTATGCAATGGCACTAAACACTAAAAGGCTAAAGTTATGCAGGGGTGGTTCTAAGGGAAGAATAAGGGAAATATTTTGTTATTTTTAACACTTTATTACATACTGGGAACATACATCCAAAAAAATCGCTGGGATGTTTTAATTGAAATTTTATTGTGATGAAATCATCACAATTTACTTAAATTTAATTTAAAAAATTAATTGAAAGCTCTTAGTGCTCAAATAATGAATAAAAATGATTATTTAAAACTGTTGATTTTGATGTGATTATAGAAATAGTATTGTCCTAGACATTCAGTATTTTGTTTGCTTCCTACACTTATTAAATACTTATAAACTCTGAAGTGTGTGAAAATTTTCATCAATTTTTATTATTATTGTTATTATTATTATTGTATTTGCCACTGGGGCTGGACTTCCGCCTGCATCGCAGGCCCTTCTAGAGAAGGGGTTTCTTTCCTTTTTTTTAGAGAACAAACAAATTTTTGTTAATTTCCTGACCGCCCCCCCCCCCCAAGAAGGATGGAAATACCAAATTTTTTAATTTTTTAGCATTATGATCTTAAGTACAGTCTGTTCCAAACGGTTAAGCGGAACTAGATTTTGCAATCTAGTTACTTTCATCGTTTAAATCGTGCCTTTCGGCCGTTTTGTTTAAGCTTTGTAAATCATACTTACAATAAACATTTTTTGGTTAAGGTTAATATCATTTTAAAATGTAATTTTCTTTATATTTTGATTTTTTGTGTCATTCTTAATACAAATTTCCCATTTATTTATTTTTTTGTCATTAAAATATCTAAAAAAAATATTTAATTTTGACATACGTCATTCGTTTCCATGGTTTCATTCTTGGAATTTTAAATTTTGACATCCCAACATGAAAAATGAAATAACCCAAGCAAGGTCCCTTCTCGTGACAACCTAAAACAACTAAATTCCCATTTAGTTCCGCTTAACCGTTTGGAACAGACTGTAAATATATAGATATGGATTTAAAATTAGAGATGAGGACCTTCTTTTTTGGTCATCACTTGTATTTCAGAAGCGAGGAGCTTTTTTTTATATCTTCAGTTTTTTTTTGTGTACCCCCCCCCCCCCAATACTGGGTGCGCCACTGTAAACAATGATATCTTGATTATTTTCACTCATATTGTTTTGTAGAAATAATAACTTATATTTTTATCGCGAAAAACACTATTGCACAGATTGCCGCACGATCTGAACTTGTCAGTAGCGGCTTTAAGGGGGGGGGGGGCGCCAGGCTAGGAAGGGCGGCGGACGGTCATTTTTAAGTCATCACTTGTATTCGATAAGTGAGGACCTTTTTTTAAGACGTCACTTGTTTTATATAGAATAATTAATTTTTTTTATGGGGGCGGCAAAAAAATCTCGCCCGGGGCGCCAGACTTGCTAAGGCCGGCTCTAGAACTTGTGACGACTGTGCAACACAAACTGCACTGCACGATATTTGCCGAACGATCTTGGTGCAGCACAGAGCACACAGAAACTTTATGCCGAACGTTTCTTGTGTAAATTATGTAGAATGTGTAGATTATTAGCTTATGCCGAACGCACCTATGAATGTTGTTCTGCCAGTTAATGATCGTCGTTGGTAAGGTTGTCACCAGAAAAATGCAGTAACTCCTCAATATCTTTCTCATATACATCTCCTAGTCCTGTTGTATCGATTAGGTTGATAATTTGGCCAACGATAGGCTCTTCGCGTTGAGAATCCTTGGATACTTTGGATATGATTCACTGAACTGTCGCGATAATTTAAATCAGCGTAAATTTTGAGCTTCTTTTACGCTTTGAGAAGATCGCGTTATATCGAATCAGCGTTAGTCTAAAACTAAAACTAATTAGTGAAAAGTTCATTAACTTCCTAATTCACTTTCCTTTAATGTTTTGTATGTATGAGGATATTTTGATTATTTTAAAGATATTATTTGTGGCGCTGTGTAATATTAAAATTTAATTTTTATGTGGGCGCCTAGTGAATACCAACTAGTAGCAAATATGCTACCGGATACACCGTCAAAGTGGAGACAATGAACAGTTTCCGGCCGCCGGACTCTGAATGGACTCGCGGTCATAACGCACGCTGCAACAACTCTTTCTCCCCGCCCCTCCCCCCAACAGGCAGCGGGTCATGGTAGTATGTTATTGTCTGTAGGTTCACAGGAAATGTGTGGATGTGTTTTAGTTAGGTAATGAGATGTATTTACCTAATCAACTGTTTTAGAACAATTAGTTTAAAAATACTGTTTTACAAGACTAGGACAAGAATATTAAGAAATAATTCCGGGAGCAGCAAATATACGCAAAAAAATTGTCTGAGGATATTAAAAATAAAACAAACACAAGAAGTACATATTTTATATATTTATATGGAGTTGACTTCAGACAGATATCAGTACAGTGAATTAAACTAAAACTGCGTTCAGAGATCTTAAATTAGTCGACTATAGACTATGACTTATGCACTGTTGATTATCACTAACAAGTTTGTCATATAGTAACGCGAGCAATCGTTCAAAGCTTTATATTTAATGCGTTATACGTTGTTGATGATAGACAATTTCCAACTTTGTAGTTAGTGAGTTGTTTTAATGAGACATATAAACACATTGGCTATTTCAGTTTACATCGGAGAGAACGTTTACATTATATACCTTTACATATCCTAACAAAATGTCATCGGGCCGATTACAACAAGTCTCGCCCAAAATTACAAAGACGAACAGTAAATATGAACAATTTAGGTAATTAGGTTCGGTTTAGTTAGTAAAAATCTAGGACAGCGGAATTAGAAAAACGATAATAGATACGAATTACATATTTCATTATTTTGGTCCAAATAATTTAACTCGATTGTTCTGTGTCCCAATACCTTGCTTTGGTACAGCTTGTAGTTATTTATTTGAACCCTTAGAGCAGCATATGACCCTATTATTTTCTATCATCACATGTTCCAAATGTGTCTATATCTGATCAATAGAAGGAGGCTCCACACTATATTTACAGGGTGTTGTTGAAAGTACGTGTGCCACAGCAGATGGTCCAATAGCTTTACTTTGTTAACACCTGGTGTCTTTAGCAAGGTTTCAATATTGCAAATATCGACAACTAGGCTTCTGTTTGTAACTTGTTATTGATACTTGTGATAAAACAACGAGTTACAAAAAAAAAAACTAATAGTCACTGAAGATTGATTGTAGTAAACTGTAGCTGCAATTTCTCTGTTAGATTTTCCTTATTAATGATGAAAAATAACGAATACCGTGTTTCGTAGCGCAGTTTTGTTCTGCCTTTTCTTTGTTGACATGTTGACGCTGTCAAGACATGAAGCAAAATATATTTAAAGCACCCTCTCATATGTATTTTTAAAAAAATTGTTGTTTTCAGTCTTTTTTTTTTTAAATTTATTGAAAAACAGTAAACCGTAGCTTGTAATGGAAATTATTTTTGGGATCTACGACTCAAAATATATAAGTATATACATATTGAGGTAAATCAAAGAGAAAAAATGTTTGCTCAAAAATTGAAAAATATTGTAATTTTTTTATAATCCTGATATTCTTAATGGCCTTAGGTTACATTTTGATGAAAAATATATTATTTTTTTTGGAAAATTTTGATTTTTAATTTTTTTTTAAATTTCAAAAAATTCTATCTTGAAAACGGTAAAAGATAGAGATCTGCGGATTAAAATTTTGAAAACCTTGTGCCTTGTTTAGTTAAAAAAAGGCCTTAACACCCAATTTTTTTTGTATTTATATGAGTGGTTAAGTTATACCCTTGAAAGTGGCAAAAAAAACGAAAATTCGTAAGGAGTACCCCTTACGATTTTTTCAATTTTTGGCCATTTTCAAAGGTTTTGTTTGATGATTCGTATTTATAGTCAAAAGTGAGGTTATTAAGGCCTCAATTTTTTCCTAGACTAAACAATATACGAAGATTTGAAGAATTCAAATCGCAATTCTCTATATTTTATTGTTCTTAAGTTAGGATTTTTTAAAGTTCAAAAATGAAATATTTACAAATTTTCAAAACTACACGGATCAAGAAGGCGTTAACTAAGGAGGGCCCTATTTTTTATATACGTAGAAAAAGGTCTGTAGATTTCAAAAATTCAAACCGTAGGTCCCTATATTTTATTAACTTAGGATTGCGTTCTTAAATTAGGATTTTTTAAATTTCAGAAAAAAAAAATTGAAAAATTAAAAATATTACAAAAAAATGTTTTTTTTGCCGGTCCGCGAGATTTTGTTACAAAATTTCCAGGTTTATAGTTTGGAGGGGAGGACCTTTTTTTTTGCTCATCACTTACATTTTGGAGGCAGAGACCTTTTTTTTGTTGCTCATCACTTACATTTTGGAGGTGGGTGAAGCCCTTTTTTTTGCTCAGCACTTACATTTTGGAGATGAACACCTTTTTTTCTAGGTCGCTTGTGGGTCCGCCATGAAAAAAGGTTGGGAAACGCTGTACTAGAGAACCTATTAGTGATAAGGAATGTTTAGATTAAATACCTTTTAAGATATTTTAGCTGGTAAGGTCTCGGTTTCGAATCCTGTTCAGGCATGGAATTTACATAATGAAAAATGATTATTAT
The DNA here is from genome assembly GCA_963971575.1 of Liopterus haemorrhoidalis. Classification (NCBI taxonomy): domain Eukaryota; kingdom Metazoa; phylum Arthropoda; class Insecta; order Coleoptera; family Dytiscidae; genus Liopterus; species Liopterus haemorrhoidalis. Next base: position 45,721,069 of record OZ020619.1, read on the forward strand.
CCTGGCTAGTCCTTAGTAAGCAAATGCCATAAATGTGAAATAAAATTTAAAAGAAAAGGAAAATACCTTTTACTTTCGCAAAAGTCCCATATGTTCCCATCTGTGGTCCTAACCATATGTTCGATTATGTTGTATCTTGATTGTCATTAGTCCTCTATCATTAATAAAACGGAAGTTGCACCGCCGACTTCCGCTAAAAAGAATACACCATTGTGCCCAGTTCCGCAGGGGTTGTAAGATGATTTTTTTTAGATAACTGTACCTACATACGTGTTCCGTTAAAAAGAATTTGAATGCCTATAATTCCGCATGTTCCGCAACAAAATAGATAAGATGTTTGTTTCCTGACTTCCAATACTATATGATACATATATATGTGTCACTTAGAGCGACTCGTCATATGTTTGATTAGTTCTAAAAAGTGATTTAATAGAGTGTAATTTAAAGTGGCACTAAATGTTTATAAACTAACTGGTGAAGTCACTGATGATTACGGCGCCTGGACTTGTTAAACTAACAATATAATCACAGATAATTTGTTCTGTGAATATATTCAGTTATACACTTAGCTGCCCGTATCCATTTAATCATATTAACCGGCGGCAAATCTGGAATCGTGACCATACTGACCGCATTATCAGCAGGAGAAATAAATCCAGTTTAAAACTGCAATATCTCAGAACTTTACTATTTAAAAGTTGTGTACCATGGCCAAAAAGTGGATCTTTTTCGTCCGCATCTAAATTTGATGACCAAGGCAGAACCGAGATCTTCAAACATATGAGGACGGAAAAGAACTTTTTGGGAAAGGTACACATTATATTTTTTGGGCAACCAAAAGTGATTTAAATTAGAAAAATTAAACTTATTTATTTTAATTAGCTACATAACTTTAAACATTCGATTGTTATTGAACAAACATCAGTATCGCAGATGGCGTTGGCATCAGCGGCCTAAAAAGTAAACGAATCGGCCTAGGCCGAAAAAGATTTACTTTTTGTCCAGTACTAGATGATAAAAAAGAAATGGTTTTGATATGGTCGCCTAAAAAAAAAAAAAATTAAAAGACATTTTAGGGAGTCGATATCTTGTAAATGAGGGGGGTTCACAGAGGGTACACACGCTGGATATACGAGGTTTTTTTTGCCTTTAAATATACGAGGGTGCAGGGTCGTACCAAGGTGAAATGGCCCAATGGCAAAAAAAAACTAAATCAATCAAACTGATGACAAAAAAAATACCAAATCAAAGAGATGACAAAGAAATAAGACTGCAAAATGACGATCAGCAAAAATGTATGTTAAATGTGAATTTTCACACATTTCAGAGTTTTATAGGTATTTAGCAAGTGAAAACAAATTTTGGATAAGTACATATTAAAAATCATAAATTTGGATAATTTTTGAAAGAATACCCCGCATGTTTCCATCTAGAGACTTGTACTTGAGATGCGTTTGCATCAAGTGACAATTATAGTTATCCAGTGCTCCAGTCAGTCAGATAAATATTGTAAGCACCGTGTTGCAAAAAATTTGATTACTTTCGAAATAATTCAGATCATTTTTATGATACTATTCCAGTTCACATTAATATGCATTACTCGAAGTTTTTTTCAGATTTTTATATTAACCCCTCTCTAGATTAAAAGGTGCGAGACAAGGGTTTTATAGCACATTCTTGCTAAAAATGTGCGAGACAAAAAAATTTTGACACATTTTTGACAATAAAAATATTTGGTTTTTGAAAAATTTCGTTGGATTATTTATGCATTGGGGGTCTTCATTAGATATCCCTCTCAAAATTAAAATATATATATATATATATTTATTTTGTTCTTTAAATATATATTTGTTTATATTTTTTTGAATTCTGTATAGCTTTTTATATATGGGCCAAAGGATTGTACAAGCATGCTAAATTTCAAGTTTCGTTGTCTAGCCGTTTGGCTACAATTTCTACCGTACAGGCAAACAGACAGATGAGTGACGTTTTTTGGTCATACCTTTAACACCCTAAAAAAGGATAGGCGCAAATAGCCTTTGTTGCTGTGCGCCAAAAATTTTAACTAACTAATTAAAAAAGGATACAAAATCAGAGTGATGATCAAAAAAAAGCTACAATTGATTGCTTACGAAGGGACATCTTCACCCAATGTATTAATATATGTCCTTCGCCGATAACTCTTGAACTCAAATTGCAGTTCATATTTATTTTGTTGCGATTCTCGCATCTCGTGGTCAGACAAGAAAGCTATTGTTTGTCGGTGTTTGTAAACGCTTAGCTGGTACCGGCATATGATAAGGGGCACAAGCCCGCACCTGATAGCCTTATCAGGCGATACAAGACACACAAAACAGGTAGGAGTGATAGACCCACAGGTTATACAGATACAGTAAACAAAAAATATATAGAAATGTAGGTAATCTAACCTGACAGAAGTGCACTTCACTAGCAGGTTGATGAACGATGATATTTAGAATGAAATGCTGAGGATATACGTATTTGTTGTACCTAACATCTAACGACAAAGGTTGCACGACAAAATATGTAGCAAGCACGACAAATTACGTCCTTATAGCGACAAATGAGTTCCCGACAAATTAGATAATGCCTGACAGAAGATGACATTTGAACGAAGGAGTTAGTGAAGGCTTTATCATCATTATTAATTAAATTTTGTTGGATCCAGTGACAATATACAATTCGCCTATTGTGATCTGCTGGCAGCAACTCATGTAAAGCAAGAATTTTATATGGGAATAGCTTTAAATCTTTTTTGACAATAGTATGGCAAGTTCCTAACGATAAACCAGTCTCTTGCGACAGTGTACGTAGTGATGTAATGGGTTACTCGTTCATACGTTGACGAACATCATCAACTGTATTTTAAGTACGAACTCTTGGCCTTCCAGTTCTATCTCTATGATTAATGCTCCCTGTATCTTGGAATAAATCAACACATCTTTTAAGTGCGCTGTACAAATCTCCTTCAAGGAAAGCAATATCTGGAAATTGTAGCAGAAATTCCTCTAAACATGACACCGCAATGTAAATCCATTCGCCGTTCGAACACCATTTCGAAACTATGATTCAATTATAAATTTTTTGTGTTCTATTATAAAAACCATTATAATTGTAGCTTAATTGAATTTTCAATAGAAACTTATGACAACAACAGTGATGACAGTTAATTAATTGACAGTTAAAGCTTGCAGTACACATTATTTTATTTTTCCACAGTTAACCCTTATGTAATTTTTGAACACATGGTATATGTTGGCGGTCGGTAAAAATTTTCAAAGAGTCATCACTAATTTCTCATTATTGGACCACTTTTTGTTGAAACTTGATTATTTATCGTGTAGAGAATTGTCCGTATCTCACCCACATCTATTCGCGTGGTCTTCATTCATATTATCAGTAATAATTATATTAAAAATTCTGATTGTTAAGTGCAGTTGAATAAATACATGAGTTTCATTGCATTATTTAGTAGTAACAAGTGTTTCAGTGGTTGTGCATGGCGTAACTAAGGGTCTGTTGGGTGGCACGTGACAGGAAGGAGTATAGCACGAGCCGCAACATCCGGTAATCACCCAAGAATACTGTCTTCACTGCCCAAGACAATGAACTGCGAGTACTGACATCTGTCGGCAGGTGTAACATGACAGATGCACCTCTTAATAACTCATTGTTTAGCCAAGTGAGATTCGGGGGTTACTGCCCCACCTCATCAACATTGCCGCGACAGTTAGAGGTGAATCTAGGTCTCCTGTTTCCAGGTTTCGTCACCATATTTTAAATCTGTACAATCAGGAGTAATATGGTATCATTTTTAAGGTTTTGTAGGTATGACCAAAAAACACTTATACCGTCATTTTGTCGTCTGTCTGTCTGTCTGTCTGTCTGTCTGTCTGTCTGTCTGTCTGTCTCTGTCTGTCTGTCTCTGTCTGTCGGTAAAAATTGTAGCCAAACGGCTAAACCTAGAGAGCTGAAATTTGGAATGGTTATACAACTCTTTGACCCGCACATATTTTAAATCTGTATAATAAGGAGTAATATGGTACCATTTTTTAGGATTTTGTAGGTATGACCAAAAAACACTTATACCGTCATTTTGTCGACTGTCTGTCTGTCTGTCTGTTCGGTAAAAATTGTAGCCAAACGGCTAAACCTAGAGAGCTGAAATATGGAATGGTTATACAACTCTTTGACCCGCACATAGGAAAAATACTAAAACATCTAAAAAACATATCTCCCTAAAAATATAAACAAATATGTATTCGTCGAAAAAAAAATTTTTTTTTTTAATTCTGAGTAGGGTATCAAATGAAAGCCCTTAGTACGTGGATTAACGATCAAAAATTTATTTTTGTAAAATAAATTATTTTGATGCGATTTTTGTCAAAATTGTGCACAAAAAATTTTGTCCCACACCCTGTAGTCCAGATGGTTTAAACTAAAAATGTGAAAAAATTCTAAGTAATGTACATTGGTGTGAACCGGAATAGTACAACAGGAATTTTTGATCAGATTATGTTTTCGGAAAATAACGCATTTTTTGTGTTTTTTAATAAAATATGTTAAATATTTAATTCGCTATGTAACACACCATATCAGTAGCTCTAGTAGCGTAGTTGGTTTTGTCTTGCACTTTGTAATTTACAGTTCGAACGTTGCAGAGTTCGAATCCTGTTAATTTTATTTTTTCTGTTTTTTTTTGCATTTATATTTTGTTTAAATTATTTTGTCAAAATTCTAGTTATATTTTGGTAAAATGTTGCATTTAATTTTAAAAAGCGTAAATTTAATAACCAGTGGGAAGTGTTGAAATTATAATTTAATTCTGTTTGATGTATATGAAATCAGAGGGCGGGGCTAATGGTTTAAGCAACCAATAGAAGCCATAGGCGCAATTTTCAAAATCTTAATGAACCTTGCTATGCAAAAAAAATACTGCACATATTTAGAAATTTAATTAATGGTATTAGGCATTCGAATTAAAATTCATAAAAAAATATTTTGACATAAAATTTGTTTTGGCATCCCAAATAATCATCATTCAGTTACTAAATACCTACAAAACCCAGAAATGTGTGAAAATTCACACTTCACATAAATTTTTTAACTGGCAGTTGGAGCAAATAGTAAAGTAATAACGTGAAATGAATGTAAGTTAAAAAAAAATATGATTTTATTCTAAAAGAGGCCAATATAGCGTATCTCAAAAACTAGATCTGACCAAATGTGACGGCTATTTTGGATTCTGCACCCAAAAATTACCTAAAAATCGCAGGCACCAAAATGTCTGTTGGGCTGTGTAGTTTATAGCCGGTTGCAAAAGACTTGCCACTTATATATTAACGCCAGGCAAGTCAAAAATAACAAGAAGACAAGTTTGAGGTTGAAAGTTTGAGGTGTCCTTTGTGTTTACCAAAGACCGTATTATCGGTCGGTAAATATGTTCTGGTACAAATATGTAGTCAATTAGTCCCCCTTCTGTAATAATTATGAAGTAAACTGTTATTTAAAATATAATTTATAGTGTTAGCCTAAAATCGTTGAGATAATTTCATGTGAGAATTCCGATCGCTATCATTGAAAAGAATGCGATCTTAAATTGAGTAAGTCTTTGAGTAGGGCGATAAGCGTGGTTTCACATCTACCTTAACATCTCGGACACTATACCTGCGTCTTAATAAGTATTTATTAGTTTCTGAATCCTTTCTTACATTTAATTTCGACCAAAATTAATTAGATGTCGTAAATTTAAATTTTTAGTTCGTTAGATGCTTTTGGTTGTAAATTATTTATTTATTAAAAGGGGAGGTTCTGGGGATTTTGATACATTGTGGTATTTTTTAGTAATTATGCAGAAAAAAGGGGGCAGTACAAAATTCCAAAATTTGATTTAAATTAAATTTATACGGGAGTCATCTACAAAATAAATAAGGTTCCGCAAAGAACTACGCAGTGGTGGCATTAGCCCCCTGCTTGGGGGTCCGAGGGGAGCCCGGGTGAAATCTGATGACCCCCCCCCCCCAATATACTTGTGGGAAATTTTATATATTAGGTGTACCGGAAAGTTTTTTCGTTTATTTGGTATTATTAAAATAGAAACAAATCGAAAGAAAAAAATTTACCTTATTGAGTAAAATAGTTACAATTGTGATCTATAACAGTGTTTCTCAACCAAAAACGCATCGCGGACCATTATAATATATAATTTTCTAACGTGGACCACTAATAATAATTATTGGTTCATTTTGTGCTAGAAAACAAATATATTTAATGTGCTACTAAATACATTTATTTTATTTGTAGAAATTCACAGAAAGTTTACAGAAAATAAACAAAATACAGTCTATTCCGCTTAATTGGGACACATCGGGACTTAGGCATTTTGGCCCAATTAAGCGGCTGCCCCAATTAAACGAATTTCACATAAAATTAAACAATGCATATTTTTCATACAATAATTTTATTTTATAAACTCTTGGACAAAACTATAAATTACATGTAACCAAAAAATATAAACTTTTAAGAAAAAATAATAATAAATTCCAAAATAAAATAATAAATAGGTATATACAATTTAATTCAATGCAAAAATGCGTCAAGTGTAGTCTGTCTTTTGTTTTTGTAACATTTCACTTCTACAAAATCAGCACAGGTATTCAGTGCGGATGTAGGGCTCCCTTCATTTCCTTCCTGCATAAAATAACGCTGTAATATTAAATTCTTTGTACATATTTTTTCTTGAGAATATGTGTAACATAATATGTACTGTGATCTTAAATTTACTGTCCCAATTAAGCGGAATGTTGTCCCAATTAAACATGTAAATTTACTGTTGGTTCCTTGGTTTGGTTTCTGTTCTTTGGTATTTGGCCCAAATAAGCGGCTGCCCAATTAAGCGGAATCGTCTGTATAAATTATTTACAAAAAAAATGTGCATAAAAAACTTAATAAAAACTGCAAAAAATAAATAAAAATACTTTCGCGGACCACTAAAATTTTTCTGGGGACCACCTGTTGAGAAACACTGATCTATAACACTCTCCTATTTATCAAGAAGAGAAAATATTCCCGATTTATAAAATTCCTGATTTTTTTAAAGAAAAAATTGTTCAAGGTTCATTTTAACATGGTTCATATCTCTAAGTGCCTTGTTTCTTAAAAAGTGTTCCAGTGACCGAAATAAATGATAGGAGGGTGAAATTTCTGGTGAGTAGGATGGGTGTGTTAGAACCTCCCAATCAAGCTCGGAAATTTTTTCACGTGTCCTTTTTTGATGAATAAGTTCAGGCATTGTCGCCTTGATGAATAACTCTTCTTCTATTCACAATTTCTGGCCGATTTCTGGTCAAATTCTGATTCAGTCGATCCAATCGTTCACAGTAGAGATCAGAATTAACACTTTGCCCTGGTTTTAACATATAATAAATTATTCCTTTATAGGGCCTTCCAGATCGAAGTTAATTATCCAAGCATAAATTTCCTTATTTAAATTTTTTAAACCACTGTTGACTTGTGCGTACACTTAGTTTATCACCATAAACAGTGCAAATGTTTTATGTAGCAACTGTAGCAGATTTTTTTTATGGTACTCATACAACATTAAGGCCCGGTCTTTCCACCTTCAGTTAAAGTTCCAGGTAACTATCTGACAGATAAGGTTATTTGTAACTTCATCTGCTGAATAAATGTCAATACCAGTCAGTGAATCCAATACGTCAGTCTCATTATCCGTTATATAACTATCCGATAGATACATTTGTATAGAAAGAAGGGATGACATTTGCTCAGCAGATGAAGTTATAAATAACCTTATCTGTCAGATAGTTACCTGGAACTTTATCTGAAGGTGGAAAAACCGGGCCTTAAGAGCATAAAACATGTTTTGATGAAAATTCTTCCGCCATTTTAAAATGCAAGGGTTTAAAATGAAACGAAAACAATAATAAGGTACTCAAGATTACAGAGTTTAATCAAAACGCATAAGACGTCTGTTTAATTCAGCGAATAAGTCGTGACTAGTTCGCATACTGCACTAATAATAATATTTTTTTACCGTGGTGTACACATCTATAAAAAAAAATGTGGTTCGTCGTCCTTCATGTGTCCTATCTACCCTAATCGTTTCTTTCATATCCTGTGTGATATTCGGCTTTCTTTAACTTTAAAAATATATTTAAAATAAAGGTGTTTAAAATTCCCGTTTGATAGCAATCTGATACTTTGGTTGAAACAGGCCATCTGCTTCGGCCACGAGCCAAGGGTCGATCTACAAAGAACAGTGGAAACTTGAGATGTAGTTTCCGGTGTTCGAACCCACTTCCTGAGGCACGTGGCTCAGACAGGACCTATGTCAACACCATAATGTTCACCTTTCATATAATCGAGATATTTAAATAATGCAATATGGTGTTATTATATAGGGGAGGATATTAAATTAAGGATGGGGTAGCTCTGAGGATAAGTATGCATACATACATACATATATACGAGGTCTGTTCAAAAAGTATCGCGAATTTTGAATTTCCGCGTGTTACGTATATTCGATTTTAGATTTTTTTGTGCCGACAAGTTGGGCCATTTTGAATGTTCAGTTAATTTTTGATAGTTGGTTTGCTTGCACGTGTTTTGGCTCGTCTTCGTATTTTGCCTATACCAAAAAAATGGATCAAAGAATCTGTATCAAATTTTGTGTGAAAAACATAATTAAGTGCGCGGACGCATTCCGAATGTTGACTGTGGCATATGGTGAAGCTACCTTGGACCGAAGCAACGTTTATCGGTGGTACAAAATGTTCTCAGAGGGCCGAGAAGATGTGAACGACGAAGAGCGTGCCGGACGCCCGAGCACGTCAACAACAGACGAAAACATTGATGAAGTGAAGAAAATAGTATTGGCCAATCGTCGAATCACCGTTAGAGAAGTTGCTGAGGACCTAAACATATCGATTGGCTCGTGCCATTCGATTTTTACCAATGATTTGGGCATGAGACTGGTCGCCGCGAAATTGCAATTGCATTCATCGTTGCTTGTGCTCGAATTTTTGGCCAAAAACAACACACTAATAATGTCGCAGCCACCGTATTCCCCAGATCTGGCCCCCTGTGACTTTTTCTTGTTCCCGAAACTGAAGATGCCCATGAAAGGACGACGCTACGCTACGAGTGAGGAGATAAAGACGGCATCGAAGGAGGAGCTGAACAAGATCACAAAAAATGATTTTTTCAAGTGCTTCGAGGATTGGAAAAAACGTTGGCACAAGTGTATAATATCTGGTGGGGATTACTTTGAAGGGGACAAAATAGATATTCATGAATAAATAAATAATTTTTGAAAAAACACTAAATTCGCGATACTTTTTGAACAGACCTCGTATATTATGTCGTCAAGGATGAAATTTGTAGTTAATAATATTGCCAACTTGAACAGCTTATTATTTGACATTGGCCGTTATGTTTTTTTCTGTTGGAAAGTTAAAATCTCGCCTGTTTAAAGAAACCATTGTATGCTGTAAAAAATATCAAAAAATTCTTTAAAAATTAATTTTGTTGAAAACGGTCGAAAATTCGCACTATTATGAAGTATGAGTTCTTACGTGGAACTACGGCATCGCAGACCGAGCGAAACATTAATAATGTATTTGGCTCTAGTGTTACTACGCAGCAGACAATATCAAATTGGTTCGCCAAATTTCGTACAGGTAACTTAAAAACTAAACAAAAAAAAACTTGGCTCATCGATCACAGCACAAGTACACTGCAACCAACTGGACGAAATGCCGATATCCTATCTTATTGCATGATAACGCTAGACCACACACTGCACAAATGACTATGGCAAAACTACAGGAATTGGAGTTGGAACTTCTTCATCATCCTCCATACTCACCAGACCTAGCCCCTACAGACTACCACTTCTTCCTCAATTTGGATAGGAATATTTTTAATAGGAAAACAGTTTAATTCCGACAATGCTGTAAAACTGGCCTTCCAGGAATTAATTGCAGTGCATACTTTGATGATTAAAATAATTCCAAAAAAATGTGACGTCAGGTTTAGTACGTTTACATTCATCTATTTAACGAATGTAATATTTGTACGCTGTCACTTGTATCGAAATTAAATGAAAATATAAGAATAAGAACAAAATAGAAACAAATAAACTATTATAATAGACAAAATAGTTCTACAAAGGACTGATGTGATCCAAAAGTATAATCAAAGAAAAGAAAATAAAAATAAGTTGAATATAACCTAAAAACTATGCAGTACACACAAAATTAAATAAGAAAATACATAACTAAACACTAAACTGCTAAATAAACAACAAACTAAATAAAACAGGTTTTTAGAAATTACTATAAGTTAGATATTTGAACACAAGTCAGTATCAAAACACAATAGAGACTATTATTAAATGACAAATGTAAACATCGTTTTACTCAGGGGTAACAATACAAATGTACTTATATTAAATAAACACAAATTTATAAATCTTTAAAATGACTATCGAACACAAATTAAATATGACAAATTAAAAGGTATGTTTTAGTAAAATAAAAGAGTAAAGAGCATTAGTCTATAATTCACATGCAAAAAAAAAATCGATTTAGTTATTTTTTCGCCACTAAGTTTGTCATTGAAGTTATGACGCAAAATGACGAACTGCGCTGTTTCAGCGACTGAGCTATATCAACAAACTTTGCCTTTTATTCTACAAAATTCATCCTTGACGACCTAATATATACATTCATATACAGGGTGCTCGTTTTTCATTGGGATTTATCGTGCAAAAAATCTAATTTGTCGTGAACTTTTTTGTCGCTGAAATGACGAAATATGTCGTGCTTTGTACATATTTTGTCGTGTAAAATATGTCGTTCGAATTACATATTTAGTCGTGCCATTATATTTTTCACCTTTATTTCTCACCATCAAATTTAATCTAATGAGAATTGAGCAGGTAGAGCGCGTGCCATGCTGTTTACCGTGGAACAAAGAGCGCGATAGACACGGGTGTCTTTGTCTTGGCGTGTCGGTGCGGCTGCTAAGGCCCCTGTAGGCCCGTGCCCCGAGGCTATGCCCCGCTATTAATCTGGAGCCATTACCAAGCGCACATGGAAATTACACAAGGATACTGAACCCTGCTGAAGACGAGACGTGGAATGTATGGACCAACCTGTAGTTTTTTCAACAGTAATTATTAGGGTTTTTAATTTGGTACATGTATGCGCCAAGCTTTAAGGTCAAGGGACCGGCAAATTAAAATTTTAGACCAATAATCTTTAACCAAAGAATCAGAACAGTTTTTTAAATAAACTTAGAACCATCAACAGACCTAACATACTACTTACTCCCGCCGTCCCAAAATATCGTATACATTTTTGAAATTTGACGGTGAGAAAACCACAGTATTTGCCAGAAAAAGGCAGTAGAGAGAAGAAAAAACTGATAGCGAGATTTAGATGTGGAAATGAGGAGAGGGACAATAATTTTTGGATGCAAGAGGAAGAAAGAACATGTAGAATGTGCAGGGAAGGTAAGGAGACAATAGAACATTTGTTGGAAGAATGTGAAGAAATACGACACAGAACGGAAACGAGAAAGGAAATTTTGGATGAAACATAAGGGGGTATGAATGGATGAAAGAAGTGAAAAACAGAAGGGAGGAAATTAAGGAAAGGAATCAACGAAGACATTAACTAAAGAAGGAGAGTAGATTTTAAGCCGAAAGGTAAAAATTATAATTATTATTAAGTGTAAGTTAATTACTATAAGATAAAATGTAGACATAATATTTAATAATAAAAATATTAGTCTATCTATTTTGATTTTCTTGTCCGAAAATATGACACATTTTCAACATTAATTAATAAGAATGATTTTGTTTATTAAATAGTTACAAGTATCTAGTAAAACAAAGAATAATACAAAAAGTTTTAATTTAACAAGGACATGGCTGTCTCCACAGCTTGTATGTACCATGATAATGTTGTTTGTAATCGTCCCTTACTATGAAGTTTTGCCTTATTAGTGTGCGGAATCTTATAGGAATTCCCTCCTTATGTTAACATGGTTGCTTCTAGAGTTTGCAATGTTAGAAAAACATTATCATGGGGTATGTTTAATGCATTAAATGCATTTTGTACGCATTCAAACAGTTCGTCGATTATTTGTGAAAATTATGAATTAAAAAACAGCACAACTCAAAAACGGTTAGAGATAGCGACCTGTGGTTAGAATATTTGGATTCTCCGTAGTTTATTTAGTCTAGAAAAAATTTGGGGCTTTAATCGTTTGATGTGTTTTGAGATTATGACAATATTTTTAATGGCATAATTTACATTATTTATGAAAATTGTGAGTAAAAAAAAATCACAACTCAAAAACGGTTGGAGTTAGAGACCTGCGGTTTGAATTTTTGGATTCTTCGTAGTTTAATTACTCCAGAAAAAATTTAAGGCCTTATTCGTTTTGCATATTTTAAAATTATGACAAATTTTAATATGGCGTGATTTATAGAAATTTTCATCTTCCCATGAACGTATCTTGAAAACGAAATGCGATAAAGACCTGCGGTTAAAATTTTTGAAATCTTGAGGTCCTAATTGACTTGTAACCAAATTTTGAAACAAAAAATTTTTTTGAAAATTTTTCATTATTTTTTAAATTTTTTGAAAATTTTGATAAATACTAACTAAAAAATAGTTAGGGATAGAAATCTGCGGTTTGAATTTTTAAAATCCTCATACATCGTATAGTCTAAAAAAAAATTTGGGCTTTAATAAACCAATTATTAATTTTTGTATGAACAGTAATCTAAAACCCTTGAAAATGGCCAAAATTCGAAAAAATCGTAAGGGGTAGACCTTAAAAAAATCGTGTTTTTTAAGCAAAAAATTTTTGTCTCCGATTTTATTGAAAATTGGTACAAATATGTATTTTTGGTCATAGATCAACAATATTTGGTCCATTTTGAAGTTTGGGCAAAAGTTTTGGAATTATAGGCAAAAAACTTACCCAAATCAGCTATAACTCAAAAACTAGAAAAGGATGAATTTTTTAAATAGTTTTTTCATAATCCTCACCCCAAAATTAGCATAAAGCTATATTTTGGCCATATTTTGAGTCAAAAAATTTTGCCCAAAATTTTGGGAAAAATTTTTTTTTGGGTTTTTTTGGAAAAGGTTATACTTATATATTTTTAGGCACAGATCACAAATATAGAGTTACTTTTGACTCACAGTGTAAAATTTTGACATTTGCGACAAAGTAGAAAAAGGCAGTCTGTTGTTTTGTTATAAGCAATGATTATTTTGTTAAATTTTTCATTTTGTTAAGTAGAGAATAATAATAAGAATAATAAATAAAAAGAAAAATAAACAATTGTGTGTTTTTTTTTTTGTTAGTTGCCAAATTTTTGTGCACACATGAAAACTTTGACGAAATGGCCTAGTTTTTCGGCCTCTTCCTCTATAATAAGTTCGGACAAGATTTACAATATCCCACTTCAAACTCTATACAGATGGCAGCACATAACGACTACACTAAATAATTCAAAAATTATTAGTGGCTCTAAAACAATGGTTTCTGGAAGCGAGCTAACCATCTTCTAGTTTAACGACAAAACACTATCTTAGGTTAGGTTAGATTAGTAAGTGTTTGGTTAGAAGAAGCCGAGCGAAGCGAGCTATTCATCTTCTAGTTTAATGACATAAATAAAAGTTCTGCACAGGCCCACCTGTTTAGAATCTCTGTATATTGAACAAATGACGTGTGTGTGACGCATGCACAGTGTGCAGTGGGATGTTGTAAATCTACACCATAAGTTCGTTACAAAAAGCACCCTTTTGTGTGCGCTTGACACTGTCACAAGACGACACTGACATATTTTACTTATAAGATGAGTCTCCGGCACTGCTTTGGCTGATTTTTTTAAATATGAATATTTATAATTTTTTTTCTTAAGCACACTTTTCATTTCAACCGTAACTTGCTTTAATTTCCTCATATCGAATGCATCTTTACGCATAGTACCGTTTGAGTACTTTCATACATACAGATTTTTTGATTAGAGTATTAATTTTTTTTTCCGTTGTTTAGCATAATACTATACTCCTACTAGTGAAAGCCACTTTCACTAGTTCTTCCTATAAAAAATTGTATTGTTACTTTTGCTAATTATTAAGCATTGTTAAATTTTGCATCAATATTTCGAATTCCGTTGTTTTCCATTGAAAAGTTCATCAACTCTTGTGAACAACATTGCTAAAAAACCAGACTAAATGAAAAATATATGTTATCTGTCCGATGGCTGGCAGTTTGACCGTGATTACAGCTGCACTTGCGGCCAGCGACAAAAACACCGCACAAGAATGCATCGGAATATCTTAACACGGATAAATTTGAAAGATTAATCAACTGGAAACATATTTGCAAAATTACTCAAAGGATTTAAATTCTTGACAATATTGGGAACGATATAAATCTATGTATAGAAACTATAAAACTAGTTTTAAAATAATAAAGGCTCTATATAACCTTTTTGGGATCAATTGCCAAGAGGATAACGCAGCCAGGTTTCGCGCAACATGCATTTGTATAGGTTATAGAATTTGGACCAAATATACTCGCATCAATTTATTTATTATTATTATTATTTTTTTTTTTTGTTGTAATGGAATAATATTAAGCCATATCTCAATATATTTATTATAATTTTAAGACTTAAATTCAAAGCAAATGCAGAAAAAAATAAATATAAGAGATTTTTTAGTTAAATTTTACTATGACGAAATTTTCGTAAGTTATTTAAATTTAGTTTAAATAAATAAAGAATAAAAACAATCATCATAAAATTGTTGTTTTTGATGAGATTATAAAAAAAAATATTGTCTTAGGCATCCAGATTTATGTTGACTTATTAAATACCTACAAAATCCTGAAATGTGTGAAAATTCACAATTCACATATTTTTTTTATCAGTATACTTCTTATTAATTTAATTACTACTTACAGTCGAAGCAAATGCAGAAAATATCGCTGGGATTTTGCTCCCATTTCTAGTTAACCGATTTTTACCAAAAGTTGATCAACTCGTGCCATTGATGTCAAAAGCTTAAATATGAAGTTTCATAAAAATCCTTTTAGCCGAATTTGCTCTACACGTGTACACAGGCAGACAGACGGACAGACAGACAGACAGACAGACAGACAGACAGACAGACAAATAGACAGACCGACAGACATCATGCTGAAAATAGTCAAAACGTTATGTTCTCGAAATCTCGAAATGTCAAAATCGCTATGATCCAATATCTCCCTTATATATGTTGGCGGTCGGTAAAAATATTGTCCTAGCATTCTTTTGGCTTCTTACTAGGCGCGCACATAAGGGGGATGTCCTCGGGCATTGACCCCCCCCGCAACGATAAAATCATATATATATATATATATATATATATATATATTTAATAAAAACTAAGCAATTGAAATTAAAAATCACCCTCTTTATTAATCAAAATTAAATTAATATATAAGCCCAGTCCACTCGATAAAAACTCAGTAATAAATTTGTATTATTTTACGGATATATTTTTAATGACCCCCCCCGGAATTTTTCTCTGTGTATACCTACCTCTTACATTTATTAAATACGTATAAAACTCTGAAATGTGTGAAAATTCACACTACACATAAATTGTTAACTTATTAACAGTTTTCTAACAATCAGATATCTAGTGAAAATGAGTTTTTTTCTATTTTTTTGGGCGTATCTGAGACCAATAATCATCTGATAGTCTCTGAAAGAGCTGGGCCATTTAAAATGTTAACACGAACATGCTCGGGCTCAACCAGACAAGAACATGAGACGAGCAGGTGCTCCGCCACAAAAACAACCCAACAGTTCAACACAAGAATATATTAAAAGCCACACTACACACTATACACCCAAAACATTACATAGTTTTATAACAAACTATAATAAAAGTACATATACGAAATGTGCAAATTAAGTAACCGGACTGATTTAAAATATATATATACGAACTACAATTCAATATTGTCTCCCTCAAACTAACTTGCTTGGAAAGCCACACAGTGCTGGATACGGTTTTTCCATTCCTCATAGCAGTGCTGGAACTCGGATACTGGAATAGTTTTCAGCTGGTCGGTTACGGACGTGTGAATGCTTTCGAGTGTCCCAAAATGACGTCCCTTGAGGTGATTTTTCAATCTTGAGAAGAGGAAAGAGTCACAAGGACTCAAATTAGGACTGTGTGACAAGGATTTTTCTCATCCCCAATTCATTGTTCAAAATCAGATGAACCGTAGTGTGAGTCAAATTCAACTCTTCCCCGATCATTCTGACTGTCAACCGACGATCTGAACGCACAAGATCCGGGATTCTGTCGACTTGTTCGGTTCTTGAAGATGAAGACCTTCCGCTGCGTGATTCATCTTCAATCAACTCTCTTCCTTCTAAAAATGGCTTAAGTCACCAAAAAACACTGTCTCCATAGGCCTGCTGAAGTTTTGCAAAAGTTTCCGTTGCACTGTGTCCATGTCTGAAACCAAACCTGATAGCACACCGTTGAACGAAATGAATGTCACTCATTTGTAGAACACACTAGAAAAAATTGCTACGAATAACAAAATTACTCTTGCGAGTTCAAACTCGTACGAAGGCGTATCACATGTTCACCTGCTCTCCAAGTCCGCGTCCCAAATGTTGCCAGTCCGGTTACTTAATTTATACACCTTGTAAGTTTTAACATAGGTATCAAGAGGAAATACAAAGTGGTGCTGGCTAAAGGTTCATACATTTTAGGACTTAAGCCGCATTCAGACCTCTTTAAATTAACAAGTTATAGACTCTGCGTTGTGTCGCTCTGAGTTATGCTTTAATGCATTATTTTAACGTTCCATGTACCTTTCACATCTGTTATAAATTAATACGTTACGAATAGCCCTCCATCTGTGAATTTTAAAACCAACTATTTAGCTTCGTAAAATATTTTATATGTATTATCGTTCTTATAATTCTGTTGTCTTAGATTTTAACTACCTAATTACCTAAATTGATCATATTAACTGTCCGTTTTTGTAATTTTGAGCAAGATTTGTTAATGATGACTAATTATGTTAGGTTATGTAAAGGCATTCGATAACTACGGTGTCATTGATAGAATGCGATAGCCAATGTGTTTATATGTCTGTCTCATTAAAACATCTCACTAGCTATAAGTTTAGAAAATGATGCACAATCCAGAACAAACGGCGTATTAAATTTGGAGGTCTGAACGGTTTCACGTCTTATCATATGACAAACTTGCTGGTGACAGTGAACAGTCCATAAGCTACAGTGCATAAGCTATTGATTTAAGAGCTCTGAATGCGGCTTAAAGAGCCAAACATCATTTACAAAACAAAAAGAGGAATTGCCTAAAAGAGCAGAGCTAGAAGAAGCTGGATAGATGGAATTCGAAAGGAAAAGAAAACAAAATGAGATGAACGAAAGAAACATGAATGGAGATGAAGTCTCAGCTAAAGTTGTTCGGAGCTTTTTGGTAGGTCGCCTCGCTGAAAATCTCTCTATAACTCCTGAAAAATCTGAATTTTCAAATTTTAGTATAAATTGAATATTTTTGTGGTCAAATATAATGGTAACCGAAAATGGTTGCAGAATTAAGCGTAGACTTCACATACCAGATGTGAAGTCGCGTGCTGTCGACAGGTGGCAACCGTATGGAACAAAATATAGTCTACCGTCCAGACAAAGCGCCAATACTAAATTCCTTAGTGAATTTCGATTCGAGCAGACATACGGTATTATGATTTCAAAACGTCCACCAAAAACTGGCACGATAAAAAGGAAGATCGGACAAGACAGATATACAGGGTTGCTTGTGATGAACGTGCTACGTTCACTATAGTGTTGTTATGAATACAAATATTATATTTTAACAGACGCCGCTTAATAGATGTATGATTCTATAGAGCAGTGCTTCTTAACCAACGGTCCGCGAAAATATACAAGGTCTAAAAGCTTTTTGACGTTAAACTTTCCACTATACTTTCATACTAAAGTCGGATTGCTGATAGGTGACTGTTACATGTATGTATCAAGAATTGCAATCATAATAATTTAGTTACCATTTTTCAGCGATTTTAAAAATGTTTTTTGTTATTTGTCTTCGCTGTCAGTGTCAGTTAATAATATTAATTAATAGATCTTGCGGCCAATTATTAAATTCACAAACTTTAATTTTAAATCTGCTGGAATATTTTAATTCCGAAAAAGAGAACAATGGGCCACTTATTTCTCTATCTTGTGTCCGTCAAAGAGTAGCAGCTGCCTTAAAGATTTCGGAATCAACAATTCGTAGAATTATAAAATGTAATAAATCTGAACTTCTCACTAACAAAATCACGAGAAAACGAAGGAAATTAAAATCTGAACCAGTTTATTTTATTGATACATTGGCACAAACGTATGTTCATGAAGTACTAAGATTACCTCCTTATCACTGCCAGTTTAACCCCATTGAACTAATTTGGGGTATAACAAAAAATTGTTATGATAGACATATTAGTTAAAACGGATATAGTGATAACGAAGTTTTGAAAATGTAGCAGTGTAGTAGCCTGTGATCAAATTAGTTGTGAAACTTGGGCAAAATCTGTTAAAAAAATCAAGACAATATGTGTAAATACAGATATATATATAAGTTTGTACAAATGGGTTATCTAAAGTTATATTTTTGATTTGATGCTGATGTCCTTAAGGTATTGAATGACTCTGGCTTCTGTATCGGTATTGTTGGCCAGGAGGTTCTTTAGAGTTGCTGGTAGGGAGTTTTTTGCTCTCTGTAGTTGGTACTCTTGGCAATCTAGAAGGATGTGTTCTACGGTTAGGCGAGTGTTGCATGTACTGCATAGTGGCGGGTCGGTTCTTTGGAATATATGGACGTGGATGTACATGGTGTGCCCAAGTCTCAATCTTGTCAAGATCACTTGCTCTCTTCTGTTTGTACGGGAGGACCATTTGCCTATACTATCTTTTATTTTGTGTAGATGGTTATTTTCGGTATTTTGCCATGCTACTTTCCACTTTTCCTCGAGTTTTCTTCGGATGTAGTTCTTTAGGTCATAACTTGGTATGGGTATGTCCATTTTTTCTTCGTTTATGGCTTCTTTAGCTAGATGGTCAGCTTGTTCATTACCTTCAATTCCTATATGTGAAGGTATCCACATAAGAATGAGTTTCTTGCCATCGTGAATAGCTTCATGCATCGTCTCCTTGATTTTCGCAGCCATTGGATTGACGGTACGTTCTTGTTGCACGAATTGGATTACACTGAGCGAGTCACAGTGTATGATATATTTGCCCCTGGTTTCATTGTTGTTTTTTATTTCTTCTGTAGCCTTTAGAAGACAATAAGCTTCAGCAGAGAATATACTCATTATTGAGGAAGTGAAATTTTGATTTTTCTTCATTGAACACCAGTCCTGCGCCTGTCTTGTTTTCTACTTTTGATCCGTCCTTACATACTACATGGAAAGGTGAGTATTTCTCGACTATGAGTTTGTAGGAATTTCGGTATAGGATTGGGTTGGTATTAGATTTGTGGTATTTTGTAAGGGATAGGTTGAAAACAGGTTGTTTAAGGAGCCAGGGTGGATATTTTATTATATTGTCTGTCCATATAATAGGGAATTCAATTTCGAGGTCTTGAAGGTGTTCGCCAAGTTTTTCGGCAAGTGGCGTAGCCATTTGAATCGTTACTTTCCCGTTTTGATTCTTTTCGAGTATACTTTGAAATACTAGTAATTTGGGTTTACTTGCGAGATTTGTAAGGTATGTATGTTAGTGATCGTTGTATTCGTCGTTGTTCAAGTGGCGGCTGGTTAGCCTATGTGTTTTTGAAACGTTTTTATAAAATACAAGTGTTTTTTACATTTCAAAGTTTTTTTTTTTTCAACAACCGTTATAATGAAATATATACATATATAAACTACAGTAACTTCCGTTTGTGAGTTTCCTATCTGTTCTGTTTGACGCATTAAAAACTGACTTTATCAAGTATAACGGATTTTGCATAAGTATTATTATTTAATATTATGTCATAATTAAATGTATTTGAGATAATATTTCATTGTGTTGGGTTTTCCATTTTGAGGACATCCGGTTACAAATCATACTTTTTTACTGAATAAAACTGTTTTGAAATAAAATAGATACACCAACAACTTTCTGTTATAAAATGTAATACAATAATGATTTATAAAATCGGAACTGGATGCATAAAAAAGAAAAACTAAACAATCATGGCGTCCGTAGAGGGGGACAATAAGGGCACGTGCCCCCCTTGGACTCTAGAAAAAACAGTATTACTTAATTTTTAAAATTCCGAAAATCCAAGTTTTGTCCCGCTCTGGAAAATTTTCTGCGGACGCCCCTTTAAACAGCATGGACCAAATTTAAATTTAGCTTAAAACAGTTAGATTTTATTAAAAATAAATCTTGTTTAATGATTTATTTATTAATTTTTTTTTTTTTTTATAAAATTGCAAATATAAATGGATATGATCACTTATAGAATCAACCAGAAATAAATAAAATTATAAACTTATAAATTAAACAAGATGGGATACAGGGGCGACGGCCCTGGGCGTACTAAGGAAAGGGTCGTTGACGCCTTTTGTACGGGGCGCAAATTATGGGCGAGGACCTTTTTTGTTTGTTCATCACTTGGATTTTGAGTGGTGAGAACCTTTTTTTTTTGCTCATCACTATTTTAGAAGGTGACTTTTTTTTTTTTGTTATTACTTGAATTTTGGGAGAGGTGAGGACGTTTTTTTGCCAAGGGTGCCAATTGCTACGGTGCTGCACCTAGCGCAAGTTTTCCTTACTGCGGCTCTGATAGTACAGGATAAATATAAACAAATCTGTATTTAAAAAAATATATAATATCATTTTAATGGGGTATGAAAATGATCTTAAAGCCTGGATAAACAAACACATTTTTATTTTTGATAAATCAATTTTATTTATAGGATTTCGCCAAAAATGTGTCAAAAAAACACTTGTCCTCCATCCTATTTCCCAGAAGGGTTCATCTAGAAATTTAAAAGAATTCCTAATAATATACATTGATGGGAACCGGAATAGTTCAACAAGAATTTTTGATCAGATCGAAAAATATCATATTTTTTGTCGTTGAAAAAATATAATATTTTTAAAAATTTTTTATTATGTGGTATCAAATTAAAGCTCTTAAGGCTGCGTATAACCCCCCAGTGGTTACTAATTTCTTATACAAAGCTAAAAATCTAAAATAAAATTAGTATCAATCTATACATCAAATTTTGCACCGAATTTTTATCTGTCTAATAAGATATTTTTAATTGTAGAAACATTTATTGTAAAAATATTATCGCTCAATAACTTAAAAATTGACATCAGCGATATTGTTCTGTAATTTTTTAAATCTATTTCTGGGTTTCGAATAACTTTCATATTTATATAGTTTTGTGTAGAAATGTTCAAATAATACGTCAACATTTTTTTCGACTTGATTCCTTATAGTTTAGAACCTTCGTCGAAAAATATTATACTTGATGATAATGGAATGCCACTTGGTACACGTATTTTTTACGAAGATTAAATCATTTTTCTTGTAACACCTATTTTGAAAACCGCGGCAGATTCAAGATGGCGGCAAAAATAGACTACCAAGTATAATAACTATAAGTAGTTTTCACAATAGAGCAAAATAGCTATGAATATATTTGTAGAAGGAAGCTTTTGCTACAATTTGCCGCATCGTACGCAAATATGCGTCAATTGGTTTACAAGATGCCGTCTATAATGCAATTTGCTTATTTACAATTACATTACAGTTTTTTCTGCAATTAAAAATATTGTATTAGATAGATAAAAATTCGCTGCAAATTTTGATATATAGATTGTTATTAATTTTATTTCGGATTATTAGTTTTGTATAAGAAACTATTGAGAACTATAGGGTTGTGCGCCGCCTTAAATCGTAGACTAAGAAACAGAAATTAGTTAAAATGTCTTCATTTAATATTATAATCTAATAACTATTTCTACAATACCGTCGATTATCTTTGGTGTCACTTACATAAATCTATTATTTCTGACTTTGAAAAATTTGACAACATCCAAATTTAATTTTTCAAAATTTAATAAATGCAAGTTTTTTTAGAAAAGCATGTTATCTATTCGCCTACCGCAGGATCTAGGTATAAATCAAAAAGATTTGAAATCTCAATTTGAAAAAGTCGTTAAGCCTTCATCCCCTCGCTTAATCCGTCTAGTGATACTAGATAAGAAACACCTGAACACAATCTACAAAACAAAAACCGAGTTTAAACATAACCATAAACGTATGACTGTGTGGAGGTGACATGAAATTAGAAATATTAAAAAATTAATATAATTAAAAATATGTATTTAATATGACTCAGAGAATTAATACAAAGCAGACTTGACCTATATCTTATAAAAATTAATAATTACAACACCATATTAAATAGGAAATCAGATTACCATATTTAGATATTATATTACTTATTGGAAAAATATTTATTTAAATAAGCATTTGCAATTTTCTTAGTCAACCTCGCAAGAATAAAGATTGATACTGCTTTGCGTGCTAAAATCTTCTAGTTCGAATCCCGAACTATTTAGCTAACTTTCACGGTTTAAACCCCCTCCCCCCAAACCCACTTTAAAAAACTTTTATCGACAATCATACCTTTATTATAAAAAATTGCAGTCAAAATTAATTAAAAAAAAAACATATTGGAAGACAAAAAAAACAATTAAAGAAGAGATTGATATTCCAAGAGCAAAACGTTGGGATCAATGGTGAATCATTTTGGAACACTCAGTTCGACGGAAAAATTTGATGTTTTTTTGTGTATGCGTCTGTAAAAAAAAATATATATCTAACTAATATTCAAAATTTAAAAATAAACAATATATAAACAATAACACAAATAATTTTTTTGTAAATAGCTTATCTGGATTTTTCTTTGAAGTTTCCTCTGTCCAACCTTCTTCCGACGCTCGGTACGTCCAGCCCCAAATTATCCAAACCAGTACGCCAATGCCGTAAGCTGGCTCTGGATATTTCCTGCGACGCACCAAGAGGGAGAGAGAGAGAGAGAAAAATGAGAAATACTGGGAAGGAGAGCCTGAAGATGTAATGCAGCTCTCAGTAAAGTAAATTTTGCAAGTGACGATTTTTATCCGAATAATTTCGTAGGAACACAATGCCCTTCTTTACCTTTTTGTTCTCAAAAAATCCCTATACAGGTTCATAAAATATTCTATACTCTTCGCAGTATAATTATTTTATTTTGCTCAGAACAAAGGTGCGTTCAATTACAAATAATTTTTACTAATAAAAAAAAAAAATGACTGTTTTTTACCTGTATATTATTGTGTAATCATGGTTCCCGAACTTTATGCGATATTGTCTTATTTTAATAAAATAGGCTGCTGTACATTAGCGTACAGTTTTAAATTTGTTTATAAAATAAACAAATTTCTTATAAAACGTTACACTATATTATCAGATAATAATTTTTTAATATGCGTAAATTTTAAATCGACCGGGACAAATGATTCTTGGTCAGGGACACTGGGACACAGATCCCAAAACCGGGACATGTCCCGTTGTACCGGGACGTATGGCAGCCCTAGTCTAGTGGTGCAAAAACCTACAAAAAAAATTTTTTTTGAATTGAGATTAAAAGTTTCATTTTATTCACATATCAGAATTGTTGAGTCTTCTTGGCAGTTGAATCTGTTCCATATTTTTAATTTAATTTTCATGATCTTTTTGTTGTTTAAAATGAAATTTTTTCAATGGGCAGGTGATATAGAACAATACAATTTTTTTGTTATTTTGACAATGTTTCATAAGTAGCATACCTTCACTTTCTTATAATATTTATAGACTTATTAAAATCGAAACAATCGGACAATAAATCTGTACAATCAAAAAATGATTCAGTACTGAAAATTTCGGAAATCACAGACATTTAACTTATGGACTACGACACTTCGTTGAAACAAATTTTGCATGACATTTGACATTTTAAATGTGTGTATATTTTGGGTGGAGTATATTTTATTGCATACGAAAATGCAAATTCCAGTTAGTTCCGCCTAGTCGTTTGGAATGGAATGTAAAACCTCTTGATTTGTAGATAAATGAAAAAAATTTATTTATGAAAAAACAAATATTTATAGATGATTTTCGCTAAAAATATCGAAGCTATTTTGTAATCAACCGCTGAGAATCGAGTGTTGTGTGTAAGCTGTACCTACTATCATGATTCAACCTATTGTTTGAATTATTTTAGTTTTTTGTTTATAAGCTATTAAAGAGGAGTAAATAATTTATAGTAGTGAAATACTTATAATTCAAATAATATATTGTTAATAGTGAAAAAAAGTTTCTGAAATTGAAAAAAATTAAGCCATTTATCTATATATTTTTTATTAATTTAATGAAGACTTAGATACGAAGCATATACAGAAAAAATCGCTCAAATTTTTAATTAAAATTTTTTTTGTCGAAATTATTTAAATTTAATTAATTAAATAAAAATATGGACTCAGGGGCTTGAGTGTCCCGCAAGAGCTTAAGAAACACCTGGTTTGGTGTTTTTAAGGAACCCACTTGAATTCTAGAGCCAATGAGCTTTTTTAGTCATCACCCGTATCTTATAATTGAGGCGTTTTTTTTTTCTTTTAGGTCATCTCTTGTATTGGAAGTGAGGACTTTTTTTTGTCATCATTTGCATTTTGGAAGTGATGATCGTTTTTACCGACCGCCAACATATATAAGGGAGGTATTGTGATCGTACCGATTTTGACATTTCGAGATTTCGATGGATCTCCACGAATTGAGGTCCCTACATAACGTTTTGACTATTTTTAGCATGATGTCTGTCGGTCTGTCTGTCCGTCCGTCCGTCTGTCTGTCTGTCTGTCTGTTTGCCTGTCTGTCTGTCTGTCTGTCTGTCTGTCATCATATTTTTGTAATATTTTAAAGTCTCAATTTTTCATACTTATATGTAACGTTTCCATGGTCATGATAAATAATATCTCTGTTAGAAAATATTAGGCCAAGTTATTTCTACTCTGCTGCTAGAATGTATTTTATGCAAGTACTTTATAATGGTGGTCGATCCTGTGGTGGCCACAGCTGATTTTTTTTTTTTTTGTCCCTGTCCATCCCTGCTCATCTAAAACAATTTTGTCTTCTAAAAAAAGAAAAAGCCCTCATCCAAGAAAAAATACTGGGTACTTGCGTGCTGTTTTTTTTTTTGTCTCTGCACTTATTTTTGCACCCAGCCCCTCAAACTCAAGGTCCGGCTCTGATGATCTAGGAACCCTATTCCCAGGGCCGGCCAGAGGGCGGTGCGAACGGTGCGACCGCACAAGGCCTCGCGCTTCGGAAGGCCCCGCGCGATTCTATTTTTAATTTTTTTATTTATAGAATAACTAAATCAGTTCTTTTCATAGTTGCAGTTTACCTTTATACAAATTATAAAATTATTTGGACTTATTTTTACTAAATATGTATAAACAATGCAGCCAGTACCGAAAATTCCAATACCGTTTATTTCATGAAATTATATCCATATCTCTTTTTTTTTTTTTTTTAGAATAAGAAGGCCCCGCACGAGCCTCTTGCACCGGGCCCCGCTTTTTCTCGGGCCGGCCCTGCCTATTCCTATTCCACTCATGACGTATCCTATCCACTGTAATCGTCTACGTAATTTTTCATGTAATAGTTAGGTGATTATAAAAATAGTGGTTCACATATCGTATCCACCTGTTTAATATCTTTGGTCTTGTGTTGTGGATCTAAGCGGCACACGGTCCAACGTTAATTGGAGTGGAATGATAATAGTGTGTGCCAACGTGTGCGGCGGCAGGTGCTGCCCTCCTTCCGCCCCGACAACCCCCGACCATCCTTCTCCTCTCCGGTAGTCCGCCGTCCAGCAGTACTCACTCCCGCAGTCCGCCACTAGAGTAGCTGCACAGCCACCGATACATCGGCAGCGAAAGGGTTAAGGGTATTATTAAGTGGCTTATGGAATGTGAAACTTTTTTAATATGTAGTTATAGGGTTGATTAGTCAATTTAAGTAATGAAAGGAGAACGGATTTTTAGATTTGATTTGAAATTTGGAAAACTATTTATGCAAGTAACATAATAAAGAATCATAGAATATGAAATTTACAAAACGAGGTCATGTTCAGTAAATTACATGTCCAATTTTCCTTCCATGTTGCATACAGTACTTTTTCATATGGACTGTAGCAGGGCCGCCCCTAGCATTTGCGGGGCCTGGGGCAAAACTGGAATTGCGGGGCCCCAAAACTGGATTTGCGGGGCCTCATCTATATATATATTAAATAACGATATTTTCTTTAATATTATTAACTATTAACAAAGTACACATACTTATAGTAAATGGATATATAATTTTTTTCCAACTATTTATAAATCTTAATACAATTTAATAATATTTTGAATGTATTTTATTATTTTATTATTTGACGGTCGAAGCGCGGGGCCCTTAAAGGCGCGGGGCCTGGGGCAGTTGCCCCACTTGCCCCCGCCTAGGGGCGGCCCTGGACTGTAGATTTGATAACGACGAATCCGTTACATTTTGGTGGAGCCGGCACAAAACTCTCGACTCCAACTCCGACTCCAGCTTATGACATTAACATTTTTTTTAAGTCCAAAAGATGTTTTTTTTTTATCGAATTGTTTCTTTATATATACCTACACTTGTCTACATGAAGGGTTCATCTAAAAATCTAAAAGAATTCTTAATAATGTACATTGATGGGAACCGGAATAGTTCAACAAGAATTTTTGATCAGATCATTTTTTCGAAAAATATCATATTTTTTGTCGTTGAAAAATATAATATATTTTTTTAAAATTTATTATTTGGTGTCAAACAAAACTCTTAAATCGTAGATTAAGGAACAAAAATTAGTTAAAATGTCTTCATTTAATATTATAATCTAATAACGATTTCTACAATACCGTCGATTATCTTTGGTCTCACTTACATAAATTTATTATTTCTGACTTTGAAAAATGTGTTTTTATATACCTACACTTGTCTACATGGCTTAACATGAAACAAAGAAGACTTTCTCGTTCTCTTGTCTTTTATCATAAAGTGTTAATTCTAATAACTCCCCCTTATTTGTACAACAAAATAACCTTCAGATCTGATATGCATAATATTAATATTAATTTATTATTTTAAGGGTCCTCTTTCTCCACCTTCTTACAAAACTTTTAAACATAGCTTCTCATTTGACATTTGCTTAATATCTTTTAAGAAACATATAAAGTAGCTCATCTGGGATAAAAGTTTTTAAAAGTCTTTACTTCTAATAGGTTCATTTTGCCCTTTTAATTTCATTGTTCTTTTAGACTTAATTCTGCACAAGCTAGGGATCGTTATACTCGCATGCTTTAATTTTAGTTATGACAATTGTGTAATTTTCCTTGTGATCTTACAACGACTGATCATAGGCCTTTATTCACTATAAAAATTATTATTATTATTATTTGTAACATTCTACTTGTATAATTTTGTACTACGGATATAAAATAAATAAATTAAAAATTTAAATTAAAATTATAATTATTATTTTATCTTTTTCTTTAAACATTTTTATTTTTCACTTCGGTATTTAAACATATGTATAACAACCGGAGCCAGGGGCACACACAAGGGGGGGTCCAAGGGGTCCGGACCCCCTCCGTACTGTGAGAAGTGAGGACCTTTTTTTTGCTCTTTACTTAAAATTTAGAAGGGAAGACCTTTTTTTTGCTCTTCACTTGAAATTGAAATTTTGCCCTGTGTTTATAAAAATTATGTATAATTGGACCCCCCCCCAAGCCAAAAATCTGTGTGCGCCCCTGACCGGAGCATTATGAATCCATAACGCCTTCTCATTACGCCCTCAACAAATATTAGTCTCATTTACGGCCGTACCTTATTTTTTGATTGCCATAGTCTAAAAGTTTCGTATTCTTTTTCATATTTCTGTTGGTAACTTTTTGTTGCTTTTTGTGCATTTTTCTCGATATATTCGGGTAATTCTTGCATATTCATTGTCAAGGCGTAAATAGCCTTTTTTGCTGTGCGCCAAAATTTTTAACTAACTAACTAACACATATTCATTGTCACTGTAAAATTAATTTTGACAGTTAAAGGCCGCTTTCTGAAAGCTTAGCCGAGTTTAATCTTTTGGTTAAAATAATAACAATCTCAAAGTAACCATAGCAACCAATTTCTAACTATTTGTTTATAGTTAACTAAGCTTTCTGAAACCGGCCCAAAATAATTTTTTTTTGTCTGGAAACTGTTTATTGCCTAGGCTACCAGATAGGTATAAATATCTGATAATTTTTACTTTTTATTTTATGTGAAGTGAAAAATAAAATCTTGTATGCACCATTGGCGTTACTGGATGATTACGCCCATCGAGAGGCATTCTTTAGGCCAGAGGCCCTCGGGCTGCATTACGTCGCTCGACGGGCGTAATCATCTTAGTAACACCCTTGTTACATAAATAGCTGTTTTTTCGCAAGACATTTACAGTTTAAAATATGTAATCCACCCCGGGTGAGAGATGTGTGGATTCAACACTGCTAATAGACATAGAAGCAATACGTCACTTTATTCTCTATATTTCCTGTGACATTGTCCAAGCCTCTGCAAGTCTAAACTTGCCTAATTCACCACCTGTGAAACGTTTAAGACCAACAATAACGTAGCTAACAATACTAATCTAACGTTGGTAGGCCTGGGGCAAAACTAACTCTACTATAAAACGGTTAGTGGCGCTAGTTATACTAATTTAACATAAAAACTAAATTATACCTCTTTTAAAAAAGGCTGCCTTTAATAATTTTCAAAAATCCAATCTCTATGATTGATCTAAATTTAGCAGACAATTTTCAAAATTAAAATTTGCGGTAATAGCTTACCAATAGATAAATTAAACTATTAAAATAATTAATTTTTAACAAAGATTGTTCAGTTAAGCTGCATTTAAAGCTCTTAAATTAGTCAACTATAGACTCTGCATTGTGTATAAAATTATTAGATAGTTTTAACGTTTAACAAAAGCGTTAAAGCTGCGTTCAGAGCTCTTGAAATTAGTAGACTGTTCAGTGTGCGTTGTCGATAAGTTTAGTAGATAGTTTTAATGTTCAAGGCAGCGTGATTTTGTAGATTTAATGTCTGTGGATAAGTGTATTGGTGACTCAACTTAACGCGTATCCCTCTAGCGGCAAAAAAGCGAACACTTCGAAAAAGGTTACTGTCATTGTTTACGTATGATTCACCATGTGTTTTATTGTTTCTGTCCATCCTCACTCCATTTTTACAGCGAATAAAGTGATAAATTTAAGAAAAAAAGATTAAATACTCCTTGTTGTGTGTATGGTAGTCAATTACAGGAAGAACATCTTCGAATATTAGATTGAAAGATTATCAGTGATTCTAAAATTTTGTTTCTATTGAAGGGAATTTATACTGTTCAGATGATTTTAAATAAGTTTTTAACGTTGAATTTTTCATTTTCCCTGTCTCACATGTGCAAGAAAATCGTTTAATGTTGTGTAAATTATTGTTAATATAATTAAAACCCCTTGATATTTCATGGGAGTGTTCCATAACTATGTTAGTTTGCAAATATCTGACAGTTTTCTTGTGTAGAATAAATTACAAGTTCTCTTTCTATAAAATTTCTTGAGATATGTGTAGATATTAAGTATTCAAATAAATGTTTTAAGTTCAAAGTATAACATTTTATTTTCACTGTGAGTATAAGCCGGCACCAACATACAATATATAACCTCTGAAAATATTTATTTACAAGCACCAAATTTTATCATAAAATGGATTCACATTTATTTATACACTTTTTTAATACTCGGTTATAATTTAAATATACTGTATACAGCAAGAAAACGTAAATTAGACCAAAAATTGATTATAAACCAATACTGTTTACATACGTTGACAGATGACTATCCTTTTTCGTGTCAAAAGTTCACAAGGCGATAGTGGCGCCGTTTCGGTAATTATAGTCGCGAATAGGATTGATATTTCAATTTAACTTATCATGTATCTCTCCATATATTTTATTGTCCATGGTTAGCCATTTATGATTGTCATATTAACATATAAGTAAATAATTAGCGTGCTCTATAGATTTATATCTCCTGTGTCTTTAATAAAGCACACTACTGCCATCTAGTTAAGGTATAAAAACGCGTACTACGATGCGTGAATCCTATTCCCTTCCCGCGAGCGACGGAGGATTTCCGGATCAAACTAGGCTTTTTGAAAAAACCTGTGGTCATAACGACAGGTCAGTACAGTTCGCTGAACCATTAGATTGGGATAATTAAATTAGGGGGTAAAAATTACTGGAAATTTTTGATAATGACTCCAAATAATTCATTACTTTCGGAAGTGGAAGTCAACGAGTAAATTTTTGGGGCTGGTGGTATAATGTATTACCAGTGACGGCGTTAGCGGCGGTATTGGGTGCCCTCTCCCCCCGCTGAAATACTTGGAAAATTATCACTTGTATTTTAGAAGTTAGGACTTTTTTTGTAGGTCCGCACTTGTATTTTAGAGGTGAAGACTTTTATATTTAGGTCGTCACTTGTATTTTAGAAGTAAAGGCATTTGTTTTTTTTGTCATTTACTTTCATGAGTATTAATACTTCTGATTGCAGCACCTCCATTAGAGGTTACCACGAGTCGCGACTGATAATAATACTACTCTTTGATAAAGGTCCTTTATAAAATATTTTATAAGTAGTTATTTATGTGCAGTGGCGGATCTGATTTTTTGGGGGCCCAGGATTTAAAAATGCCTTCACTTATGTTGAATATTTTTTATAAGTGAAGAGCAAAAAAAAAAGTTCCTCACCTCCCAAAACCATATTATTTACCAATATTTTCTTAACCTTTTTTAGTGTATTCGATCGAAATGTTTATGTTTGACCACGTTTGACATTTATTTGTTTACTTGTTTTAATGTTTAGGTATGCAACCCGGCATACATAAAATCGTACAAAAAAGTTTATTTCACTGCCCATTTTGAGTCACTTCACTAAAAATTTGACGTTATTTCACTGATGATTTCAGAAAAATGTATTTTATAAACTTTCTTTTTCGAATAGGCAATTAGGTATATGACACTGTGTGAAAAAAATTGTAGATCAGTATAAAACTGGAGGACCAGTGGCGTAGCGTGGTAATCCTGCGTCCGGGGACAACCAGGTAAATTAGCGCCCATAATTGAAAATCATCTTATAGGGGAAAAATTTTAAGATCGTAGCGCCACGCGGATTTTTTTGAAACCATTCTAAATCAGATACCACTTGACATTTACTAGTAAATAATAGCGAAAAGTGTATCAAAAAACGACAAAAAATAAATAATTGTTTGGGATTTTCTGATTTTGTGAAGTGACATTACTTGTAAACATCTAAAATACTACATTTTGTGATCTGGTTTTAAGTTATGGCGGTTTTCCATTGTCGATTATTTTAACTATATTGGGGGAAATAATAATTCCCGTGTTGTTTACCAAGGGGTAGAAATCTACAATGCTGGGCATATAATATTGTGTGGAGTCACTGAAAAAAACAGAGAGTTCATAAAGATTTATGCATTACGCCTACAAACTTGTGCATTACAAACCCACACACAATAACAGGAATTTTGAAGATATGCGATAATAAATACAAAATTGAAAATATTTTTTGTAGTCACTATCATTAAAATGTAATGAGCAAACTTTGATATAAGGGCTCACTTTTTTTCCAATTTTTAAATTGTTTATCTAAACATCGCGTCGATTCCTAACCTCTTGCTTTCCCAATTTTGTTTCGAACCGTACGGTGTCTGATATTAGTGGAAACAAATGAAACGATATTTCCGGGTTTCTTCTTTGCAATGAATTGCACATAGGCACACAACAATATGTATTATACATTTTTCAATGATTATAATAAAACTTTAAAAACAAACTTCATACAAAACCAATACACAAAACGAAATGTTATCTGATGTACACAAGTTCATGAAACGCTCACCAGATGGTAGGGCGCTTAGTTGCAAATCCCTATAGCTCTTAATTTTGGCGCCCCCTGAATGGCGGCGCCCAGGTAATTTGTGCCCCTTGCCCCCCATCGCTACGCCACTGAGAAGAACCTACAAGAAACTTGTAAGAGATATACAGTTAAAAGTTATAAAATAATGTTATGTCTATACTTTACTAAAAAATAAAAATAATAATAAAGTCATAAAAATTCATAAGTACTGCGAACAAAGTAAGATTAACAACATACGACAGATATTTTAAATATTTTGTAGTAATAATTGTTATTAACTTCATAAAATATTATAATTTGAGGCCAATATTATTTAAAAAAAATATTTAATAAAATCTTGACTAAGTATGAAAGGTAAATACAAGTAAAATAAAATATAGGAATGGAAAAAATTAAATGATCAAATGGCGCTCCAACTAGAGTCGTCTTCGGAAGGACAGCTCTGTATTGAGGCCTAAGAAGCGCCATATAGAATAAGTGTGTATGTATGTATGTATGTATGTATGTCTGTCTGTATGTAGGTGTGTTAGTGATCAGGTGTTTAGAAATTTCAGTAACTCAGATCAGACACGCGATCAAGAAACTGCCGTTTAAAAAAATTATCAAAATTTGCAAAAATTATAGGGTTATACAGTCTATTACTTATATTCTTTTATTTGGGGAGGTCCATCGAAAAAAACAGGTTCTACTATAAAATCAAACAAATTTTGTTAAAAAATACTATATAAAAAAGGTAAAATATTTCTTAGGACACAATTAATCTGGTTGTAATTTGACATCGCACAGTTTCAAACAGGGCTTCGAACCGGAACTGAACCGAAAACCGAAAACCGAAAAAAACCGTTATTTTTGTCGGAACAAAAACCGGAACTGAACCGAAAAAAAATATCGGTTTATTTCGGTTCAGATAATGGTTATGTGAGCGAATATAATTTACATTTTATTTAAGATTATTTTTTAAACTGATGAGCCGAAAAAAATCGTAATTTTTCTGACAAGTAAAAAAGAAATTGCGATTCTATTATTTCAGGGTAGGGGGGAACGCCCAGACCCCCCCACTTGGCAGCGGCCTTGGTATGATTATTACAAAATAAAGAATAAAATATTCTTCTAAATTATAGTAGAAAATAAATTTCTAATACAAATAAAAGCATTTAAAAATTTATCACTCGGAACTGAACCGAAAACCGAAAAAAAACGTAATTTTTACCAGAACGAAAACCGGAACCGAACTGATATATATATTTTTAATTGAACCGGAAAGAAAACCGAAACGAAAAAAATAACGGTTCGAAGCCCTGTAATAAAATTTAAAAAACATTTTTAAATTTTTATATTTATAAATGCTGTGCACTATCGGGGTCCATTTATTGTTTATACATTAATTGTTAAAATACAGAACTACGCAAAAGCAATTTAGTTCCGCGTAAACGTTTAGAATAGCCTATAATGCTAATATTGGTTAACAAAATTATTATAAATTTAAAAAATTATTTTTAATTTTTTTATATTTAAATTGCTGTGCACTGTCGCGGACCATTTATTGTTTACGCAATACAGAACTACGCAAAAAAATCCACATTAAAATTCTCATTAGCGAAACTAATTAAGAGGATTCATTTCTTTACTTAATCATTTATTGGATAATTTTGGTCGACACTAGGTCACTAATCTTTCCAAATATTTCTCGATCACAATCGTATATGAAACGTTGAAAGTAACAACACATGTTGCCAGTGCATTTTTTGTATAAAATACCCTTAAATTAATAACTACCTTAAGCGCTAGTAGCCATAAATGCTGTGTGTACACATTTTTACCAGTTTTATAAAAAGTAAAATTTGAAAAAGTGCAATAGTGATGAAACAAGTTGAGTGTCTATTGAAGGGTTAAGAAGGGACGTCCTATACTGACTCGACATCCCTTGGGATCTAATAGCCAAAGATGCTGCACACCATTTTCTCAAAATTCAAAAAATTCTGTGGATTTTAAATTTTTTGTAAGTATTGTACAGGTAAATTTTATGTTTTTTCGATTGAATATTTTTAATAGCTCGAAGTATGTATGTTCCTTGGGCGCTAATAGCCGAAAATGCTACACACCATTTTCTTATATTTACAAAAATTCTGTGTATTTTAAATTTTTTGTAAGTATTGTGAATTTTTGGAATGTTTTTACGTCTCAATATTTTTAACAGCTCTAAGTAAGTTTGTATGTTCTTTGGGCGCTAATAGCCTAAACTGCTGCACACCATTATTTCAAATTACAAAAAATTCTGTGGATTTTAAGATTTTTGTAAATATTGTGCAGAAAAATGGTTTTGAAAATGTTTTTTCGATTCAATATTTTTAATAGCTTTAAGTTTTATGTTCTTTGGGTGCTAATAGCCAAAATGCTGCACACTATTTTTACAAATTTCAAAAAATTATGTTGATTTTAATTTTTTTGTAAGTATTGTGTAAGTAAATTTTTGCAATGTTTTTACGGTTCAATATTTTTAACAGCTGTAAATATGTATATGTTCTATGGGCGCTAATAGCCAAAAGTGCTGTATACCATTTTCTCAAATTTCAAAAATTCTGTGAATTTTAAATGTTTTGTAAGTATTGTGAAGGTAAATTTTTGGAATGGTTTTTCCATTCAATATTTTTAATAGCTCTAAGTAAGTTTGTATGTTTTTTGGGAGCTACTAGCCAAAGATGCAGCATACCATTTTTTCAAATTTTTAAAAAATCTGGATTTTAAATATTGTTCTACACTATTTTTCCAGTTACAGAAAAATTAATGCGATCTTTTTACGCCAAGATTTGCTAGTACATATATAATAAGTGATTTTTTTGCACAATTTTTTGTCAAGAAATTTAATTTGAAAAATGGATTTTTTGATATATTTTTTTAATCTGTACCTCAGATTTTATTATATACTTGATTCAAAATTTAAAAAAAATATTTTTCGAAAATATTTCTATATTTTTTTGGAATATTTTTCGATTCAATATTTTTAACACAATAGTGAATCTATACGTCTTTTGGGCGATAATAGCCTAAGCTGCTGTACACCATTTATACCAGTTACTAAAAAATATGTGATTTTTTTACGCCAGGTTTTATAATTATATTATTAAGTGATTTTTTTTGGCACATTTTTTGTCAAGAAATTTCTCAAAAAAATGGATTTTTTGATATTTTTTTGAATCTGTACCTCAGATTTTTTTTTTTTTTTTTTTTTTTTTATTGTTACGGTCATTACTGCATAGGCAATTAGCCAGGACAATTATTTTTTGAAAAATTCCATGCCTGAACGGGATTCGAACCCGAGACCTTAGCAACGCAGAGCATATGTGTTACCACTACGCTACGCCGGTCGGCTTTTTTGTAATTGACAACGTAACTAAATTAAAATTTAAAATTATTTTTCAATAATATATATTTCTATATTTTTTTGGAATATTTTTCAATTAAATATTTTTAATACAATTAAGTAAATCTATACGTCATTCGGGCGTTAATATCCTAAATTGCTGTATAAGGCTTAGTATGACATGCTCCCTAAGAACCTAAAAAGAGGGATCTATGGATGCTGGGCAACACCTTAAAAAACACAAAATATCTACGATTGCATATTGCCAGGGTTGGGGATGCAAATGTGTGTATTCAGCTCCATTGATCCTTAGCATAAAGTGCTCCCTAAGAACCTATAATGAAGGATCTGTGGGTGCTTTTCAACACCTTAAAAAACACAAAATATCAACGATTACATTTTGCCAGGGTTGGGGATGCAATCGCGTGTATTCTGCTCCATTGATCCTTAGTATAAAGTGCTGCCTAGGAACCTAAAATGAGGGATCTGTGGATGCTTGGCCACACGATTGCATATCGCCAGGGTTGGGGTTGCAATCGCGTGTATTCAGTTCCATTGATCCTTAGTATAAAGCAGGGCTTCGAACCGGAACTGAACCGAAAACCGAAAAAAACCATTATTTTTGCCGGAACGAAAACCGGAACCGAACCGATATATAATTTTTTAATTGAACCGGAACGAAAACCGAAACGAAAAACATAACGGTTCGAAGCCCTGGTTTCCAATGTCTTGTAACCAGCGGTTCTTAATGTGGGCTTTATGGTTTCTCCACGGGCCACGGCATATTACTTGAGGGCCACAAATCTAAACAAAATATTCAAACTAAGTTTACGTCGCTAAAAATTTGACAGATGGAATAAAATTTTAGGTTAGAATAATTCATTTACAATTACTTGCCCCAGTAAAAATTATGAAATGAACGATCAATTGATCTTGCATTCAAACAATGGTGTTAAAATTTAATGCATAATATTAGGGGCCAAGGAAACTTTTGAGTGGACCAAGAAATTTTATTTCTTCGCTTTTATTTTATTTAAATTATTAGACAAAAAAAGTGAAGATATAAAAAAAGCTCCTCGCTTCTGAAATACAAGTGATGACTAAAAAAAAAGGTCTTCACTTGTAAAATACAACTGATGAGCAAAAAAAAAGGTCTTCATCTCTACTTTTAAATCCATATCTATATATTTACCTAAAATCATAATACTTAAAAATTAAAAAATTTGGTATTTCCATCTATCTTGGGGGGGGGGGGCTGGGTGCGCCACTGGTAGGCAGTAACCAAACAGATAAAAATATACCTAGAGTTCCCTAAAAAATTGATGAAAAACTTATTTTAAAAATAAATTGATCAATTTATTGATGAAATTTGAACACTCTTCACACATCAATAAATTGAAGGTCAACTTTTTCAATTTATTGATCAA
Organism: Liopterus haemorrhoidalis; assembly: GCA_963971575.1. Lineage (NCBI taxonomy): Eukaryota > Metazoa > Arthropoda > Insecta > Coleoptera > Dytiscidae > Liopterus > Liopterus haemorrhoidalis. Next base: position 45,758,105 of record OZ020619.1, read on the forward strand.
TACATTGAACCATGTAAAATCCACTTAAGTAAAATAATTTGTATAAAAAATGTAATATATAACTATAGTTGCCTTTTTGTGAGCGATAAAAAAGGACGTAATACTGACCATATTACTCCTGAATTAAGGCAGAAATTCCAGAAAATCCCTTGAAGAATATATAAGTAGTATTCCTATTATATAAAATTAAATTAAATATTTTATATTTCGCACGTCTAATAATTCCGCTTCACTCCAATCCATGGGCTTGAGACCCCCCTCCTCAGCACTCAAATACGTTTTTAAGCGATAAATCTGTCTTGTAATTTAACGTGAGACCGCCGATAGAAAAAAATGGCTTCTGAGTCCACTAAGTAAACAATGTTGATATCTGACCCCCCCCCCAAACATTGGGTGCGCGCCTGCTCGTGAAGACAGCACTCAGATATCATTCTTACGACATCTGCATTAGGATCAAATATATATATTTAGTTTAAAAGATCTTGCTTGGCTTAAGTCCATGTTTCGAAGCCATTCATAAGTATTTAGCACACTATTTTAATAAAGCCTGTTACTGAAAATATATTTTTTTAAAGGTAATAATCTTAAATTCTATCTAAACGTAAAAACTATTAAAAATACTAAAATTCTAAAAAGTATTTTTATTTTTAAATAAATTAAAACATAAAACAATAAAAAATTAATTAGATACCTTTAATTAATTTATTTTATTATTATTAGGAACAGTATAACACATGAATATAAGCCCCTCCCAATTTTCCCCACTTTTACTCAGCTACAATTCTGATAGGTCATTCCTTTCACCCTTATCCTTCGTGCGGCAAACATCTACAATAGTAAAATGGAATTCCCATGTTATTCATTCATCGCATACTTGATATAATAATAGTACTACGTAAGGGTTGGAGTGGGGATATAGTAAAAGCACACGCCGGCTTTTTGACAATTTAGTTAGTAACTTGCGTTCGAAGGAGGAGTATAGTGCGTTTTAGTTTATGAGTGTAAATTTTTAAACTTATTATTTTGAGATTTGTGTACTGTTTGTTTTGAAAAATATTGTGATTTGGAACTTTATATACTGCCTTATAAAATGGGTAAGTGGATTTGGAAAAGTTTTATTTTATTTTTTATTTATCGACAGGTTTAGACCTGTATTTTGTTAATAAAAAATTGGGAATAAAGAATTTATATATTGTTTTATAAATTGGTAAATGTTTTTTGGAAATTTTTGTTAATTATCTATGGGTTTAGAGTATTTTGTTAAATAAATATAATAAAAATACGCAAGTGGAATTCTACAAAATTAAATATTGCTCTATATATTTTAGGATGTTAAAACCATCGACCGAAGACGATGCAAAAAAATGTTACTACATCTAATATATACAAATACACAATCTTGTTTATTTTTATTTTATTTATTTTACAGTTTTTTGATCCTGGAAGTTATATGTATTAATTTCATCGCATTTTGTTAATTTGTAACGATTCTACTACTGAGTTTAAGATATCTGATAGCTCTTTTTGGAAACTATCGGCTTGTTTTTTGGCCTTGTGCATGTAGTTTTTCCATTTTTGTGAGGTCTTCTCGCAGGCTTACCCATGTACTTTTTTTTACCATTTATAACACAATATAAATGCGGCTTATAAAATCTATAATAGTTTTGACAACTGAGTTTTAGAAATCTGATAGCTCTTTTTGGGAACTGTTGAGTTGTTTAATGGGTTGTGTCATTTAATATTTCCATTTTTGCGAGGTCTTCCCGCAGACCAAACATTTAATTTTTTTTTCCATTTATAACAAAATCTAAATAGGTCTTTCTATAATAGTTTTGACAATTTAGTTTTATGCATCGGATAGGTCTTTTTGGGAACTGTCGGCTTGTTTTTGAATTATGCCATTTAATTTTTCCATTTTTGCAAGGTCTTCTCGCAGATCAATTCGTGTACTTCTAAGATTTTTACAATTTTGTCCTTTTTCATCCTCCTTACGTGTCCTATTAGGTTTTTTGGTTTCACTCACATTATTATTCTGTTAAGTATCAGGTTGTTTTAGGTATCTTTTATACCAATAATTATTAAATCTTTTATGTCTGTGGAAGATTTTTCTTTTAAGATATTTTTTATTTTGACCTGTTTTTCTTCATATATCACGGGTTTTAGCCGTATTCGCGTTTTTACTCTAACATGTATCAATTTTTCCATGTATCTTGTGTACCAATATTTGTTAGATTTTTGTTGTGAAATATTTTTCAGACCTACGCGTGTATTTATATAATTTTTATCATTTTCTCTTTCATCCTCACGTGTCTTATGTCTCTTAGCTTGACATTTTTATTCTGTTAAGTATCAGGTTGTTTCAGGTATCTTGTAGATCAGTTAATAAATCTTTTGAAGTCAGTCGAAGGTTTTTCATTTGAAATATTTTTATTTTATCCTGTTTAATTTTCCTCATGTGTCATGGGTTTTGTATTCATATTATTACTTTATTAAGTATTAGTTTCTTAATTTCTAATTATTCAGTTATCTTGTGTACCATTATTTGCTGAATCTTTTGTGTATTTCTGCTTGACAAAATTGTTTTTCTTTTTTATTTCTTTGAGATTCTGTCCTCGTTGCGTGTTTTATTATATCTTTTGGCTCCATTCACATCCTTGCCCTGTTATGTTAAGTTTTTTCAGGTATCTTATATATCAATACTTGTTTTATGAGATCTTCCTGCTTGACAATGAATTTTCATTTTGATATTCCATTTTCTGTCATTCCAGTAGGTATTACGCGTTTTTGGCCTTATTGCTCTGGGTATTAAGTATTTATAGTTATCTTGGTGGACTACATTTGTGATTTAAAATATCAATGTTGTCCTTGATATCCTGTACATCCTGTTTGTCCCGGAAAATTTCAATACAACCATTAAATTCTTTGGGTAAACTTTGGCCGTCAATATTTTTTTTCCTATTTTTTTAGGGCCCAAAAAAGTTAGTTATGGTACCGTCTGTCGCATTTCTTGTGTGATATTTCTCGGGTATCTTTATTCCTACTGCTTCTCCGTATATTTAGGGCCAAATATTTGGTAGTATTTTGTTTTTAACTGATTTTTTAAATGAAATAAAACAAATTTTTGTTATTTTTGTCGTGAATTTGTTGCGAGTGTCATTCCTATCCGATTTTAGCTTTTCAAGACGCTAAAAAAACAGGCAAAATGAATAGCAGTAAATTTTATCTGTCTATTTTAGGTGAAGTTCAATAGACCGAAGAGATGTGTTTTAGCTCGAGCGTTCATATGTTCAGACACAACAACTACGGACAGATTATACAAATGTACGGAACAGATTAGTTAAAACCAGAAAATTTTATACATTTAATAGGATTCTGCGCTGTTTATGCAAGGAAATCACTGTCTTACTGTCTTTATAAATATTTCATAGAGAGTAATGAATTAAAAAAAGATTAAATTAATTACTCTATGGTCTTTACATATATTTTTGTTTGCTTTTGATCAATTGGATAGTGATACTGAATGTGGCAGTAGTATAGGTATATTAAAACACAAGTTCCATAAAGCTAAGCTCTTAAATTAATCGACTATAGACAATAACAGTGTTTCCCAACCACCGGTCCGTGAGATTTTTTTGCCGGTCCGCGAGATTTTGTTACAAAATCTCCGGTTTTATAGTTTGGAGGGGAGGACCTTTTTTTTATTTGCTCATTACGTACATTTTGGAAGTTTTTTTTTGCTCAGCACTTACATTTTGGACGTGAAGACTTTTTTTTGTTCATCACTTATATTTTGGATGTCAAGACATTTTTTTTTTGGGAAACGCTGGAATATAACTTGTGCACTGTATTTTGGATGTGAAGACCTTTTTTTTTGGGAAACTCTTGTGTACTGTTGATTGTCAGTAACAAGTTTGTCATATGGTAAGGCGAGCAGTCGTTCAGAGCTCCAAATTTAATAGATTATGCGCTGTCGACTGTGGATAGTTTTCCAAACTTTGTAGTTAGTGAGTTGTTTTAATGAGACAGGCATATAAATACATTGACTATTTCAGTCTACATCGTAGAGAACGTTTACATTGTATACCTTACAACAACATTATAAAAACGAATAGTAAATATGATCAATTTAGATAATTAGGTTAGGTTTAGTTAGTAAAAATCTAGGACAGCAGAATTAGGAAAACGATAATAGATAACAAACATTTTACGAAGATCAGTTGGTTTAAAGACACACAGATGTCGCACTATTCGTAACGCACTAATTTCCAGAGTTGTAAACGCTGCCCTGAATCTGCTAAACTTATCCATAGCGCACAATGCACAATCAACTAATTTAAAGAGCTCTGAATGCAGCTTAAGGCGTGAATTTTCTAATCGACAAGTGCGGTAAAAAGCCTTATCTACCAAGTTTTTTGTACTATTTTTTTCTATTTTGCTTTTACATGCATTTTAAAACAATAAATTTGTATTATATAAAACAACATCCTTTAAGAAAACAACGTTTAGGAAATTTGGTATGTGAATTTGGTAGCGGTTAGTCGGACTGGTTTGACAGTTTTAGATTTTAATGAAACTAATTATAACACGCAATTCAATTTCATAATGACTATCTTATGAATGCTAAATTTGAAAAAATACATTTTTTTCAAATTATAATACATTTTTTTATTACATATAATAATACATTTTTTTTTTCTATGCACTTTTTGTATTGGATGAATATTTGGGGAATTACACCCGTGTTCTTTGTACACCTTGTATGTTTAACAAGAAGACCAAATTAAATTTATATCAGTCCGGTTCGGTCAATCAGTTTTTGTGTCAATCCGGCTCTGTATTTTGAATAAATTCATATCAGCAGACCGTTGCAACCAAATAGGTTCATTAGCAGTGCAAAAATCTATATTTCACATGTATTTCTAAAAATGGTGGTCGAGTGGGAAGTGTATATTTTTCAGGTCTCAAGGTTCTTGGTTCAAGTTCCTCTTAGATATGAAAAAACTGACGTCATATTTTGTAATTCATTCATGTTCATTCACCTACAGATATGTCAAGCTAATATTAACTGTATCATAAATTTTAAATATTAATATGGACAACAATAGTACATTATATTTAATGAGGGGGAGATTTTTTTTTTATTTTGGTTAATTGATAAAATTTGCATATCTGTGGGGACAATTTTATTGAGAACAGGCGCGCATCCTGATTATTTATGGGGGGGGGGCTTAGAAGAAAAATATTTTTTCTTAGGGGGCTTAGAATTTAAATCTTTCTTGGGGCGGGATCAAACTCAATTACAATAAAAACGTGTCCCTTGAAAACGTGTTTTGTTTATGTTTCGGGTGGGGGAGGGGGTGTCCAGCTATTGTGCCCAGGTATTGAAGAAATACAGATAACATATTGTATCACTATATTGTAAAATAAAATTTCTATAAAAAATACTTTCAAATTTCGAAATTGTTTTGCGTTAATAATTTTTATTTGTTCTGCATAATGATGAAATTTTTTATTAAATACGTAGGTTCAAATTATGCAATAAAATGCAGAAAAATTGAATTTGAAAGTGTCAAAATACTATTCAAAAATACGACCTTACAATATTATGTAGGTTTCTTAACGGTACACCACTCATTTTTGAAAATAAAAGTTCAATAACATAATATCTAAAACTGTTCCTTCCAAATCAAATATAACAAACCTCGACGAATATACCAACGAACATCAACGATTTAAAACGAACATGTACTAATAAACTGAGTCGATTGAAAAAACGTTTCTTTTCAGTTACACTCATCGCAAGTATGCGAACTTCAATCTGAAACGAAGACGAACAAGCAAGAATAAACATAAATTTGTCGGTATTCGTCACCACAATACGTTCAAAAATCGTTCACAATTGTACAATCCCAAACGAGTATTTTAAAGCATTGTTAAGGGAGGAATAGCGTTTGTTTAAGTACCAAGTTGCTTGTTTATGTTCGTGGAAAAGGCGCACCCAGGACAGGGGCGCTCATAAGTTTGAGCGCCCCTGAGCTATAAAAATATTATTCAAATAAAACTTATTCGGGGTAATGTGGTTCAGAATATTTTTTCCACTCTCAAAGTTATTTTTAATTGCATAGTTTCTTTTTGATTAATTTATTTTAGGTATATGAATAAAATATCAGTATGACTATGTCGGGTTTAGTGATTCTTCTCGAGAATTTTTCGAGAAAAAGTTTTAATTCTCATTTTTCATTTCTCGAGAAATGTAAAATTTGCTCGACTCCTTTACTTTAGTACTTTAGGTGATTATAATTTTAACATGTTTTTATCCTCTACAATATTTTCAACATTAAAAAAAAATGTATATTCTAATAATTATATAATTATTTTTCTCGAGAATTCTCGAGAAAATAAGTCTAATGTCGAGAAATCAGAAACACTAGTCGGGTTGCTATAGTTTTCATCAAAAAAAGCGTGAATATTAAAAGCGTTGTGTCAAAAGTTTTGTAAAATGAATTTGAACAGTGAAAGAGAAATGGGAATTGATGAGGCTGCAAATGCTGCATGTTCCTTCCTTCTGCCAGAGAACTCGAAAGGACGTTACCAGATGGCATAAAAATTTAGGTTTTGTTTCATTCTTTCACTTCCTCGAGGGAGATAAATTTTTACTTACTTCCCGTTGTTGATAGTAACCAAAGCTTCCTCGGTAATGTCTATCAACTTCCATCAAATCAATGTCATAGCTAGGGATGGGAAAAAAACATCGATGTATCGAAAACATCGATGTTTGTTTTAAAAACATCGATGTTTTTACCATCGATGGTCAGCTGGCGATAGTATCGATAAAACATCGATGTCTACTACCGATGTCGATGTTTAAACTTTGAAATTCAGAAGCTACCGCTAGAGGCGCTGGAATCTTAAAAATTTAATTTTTATTAAAATTAGTACACAAAATATAAGCGCCATCTATTGTGATATAACAATACTAATAGTGTTAGTTCTTATTCTTCTTAGCAGTTAGCAGAACACGAAAAAATAAGAAGAAACTTCTAATTTTTGCAAACAATGCGAACGACCAACGACGCCAACACACTTTTTCTTTTTGAATCTTGTTGACACTTTCCCAGTTGTTATTCCTCCAATCCCTAGATTTTTGTAAGTTGTCATTAGTTATTTTTTATATATTGAAGTTGGCTTTTCCTGAACAAAATGATCAAAAGCTTCAATTAATCGGTAAAAGTAACTAGAATTGAAAATCTAGTTCCGCCTAAACCAAAGGAACAGACTTTATTTCAACTTAAAAAAGTATGAAAATAATTGTGTATGACAGTGTTATTTTTATGTTAAATAATATAAAATTAACATTAAAATTACTATATTAGTATTGTAATAAAATCCAATATTTCATTTTAGATATGTAAAAATAGTAAGGTCTGTTCCTTTGGTTTAGTCGGAACTAGATTTTCAATTCTAGTTATTTTTAACCGATTAATTGAAGCTTTTGATCATTTTGTTCAGGAAAAGCCAACTTCAATATATAAAAAATAGCTAATGACAAATTACAAAAATGAAAATTGCGGTTAGTTCCGCCTAATCGTTTGGAATAGACTGTAGGTACAAATTAGGATTATTATATGGAGTATAATAATGTTAATGTGAAATTAATTACTATTAAAAAGGAATATTTTTATTTCAAAATCTAATAAATGCTTTTTGTGTATTATATGTTACTTTTTTCGTATTTTATCTTTACATTATTAAATAAAACCTATATAACATAAATAAATAGCTTTTTTAATATTAATAAAACATCGATGTTTCCGATACATCGATGTTTTTCCTTCGATGTTTTTTCAACATCGATAGTAAGGCGCCGATGTTGACATCGATGTTAAACATCGATGTTTTGCCTTCCATTTACAACCCTAGTCATAGCAATATACTTACTATGTAGAGAGTGGGAAAAAAAATATAGAAAATGATTTATTTGCCAGAGCATTTATAATAAAAATTTAAAAACAAAATACAATTTCTTATTTATATATATCTGTAAAACAATATGTATACTTAAAATTATAATTTAATATTGTATTAACATTTGTACAGTTCAGTTAAGACTAACAAATTTTGGTTGCTAGGGGAAAAAGTCAAAAACCTAGCACTTGTGATTTACCTAGCACTTGTAAGAAAATATATGGTATTTACTATGATAGTTAATATAAAATGGACTGAATTTGTTTTCCGAAAATATCTTTATGGCGTCTTTGTAATGATTGTTTTTAGGGTATTTTAGACGTAAATTTCTGAATAAACGATACGTTTTATGGCGCTGTCTAGTACAGTGCCATAAATTATTTTATGGCACTGGCAGCAATACACAACACCTGTTGTTCACATTTGTTTTATTCAAAACTAAGGAAACGTCATAAAACTGCAGTTAGTCTTATTATAAATTCATTTACTGATTGGAAAGCACTATAGAAATTTAAAATTCCATGTTTTAATAATTATTACTTATTACAAATGAGAAAAAAGTGAATAAATGAAAAAATTCAAAGAGGTGAAAGGAATTTTTGTGTCATTTGCGGCTTTCATCTTTTCATCTTGAAAATATCGTTAAATAAAATATAAGTTACGGGGGTTTACAAGAAAAAAAATTTTTTTTGCTTTGAGATTTCCCCAAGTTTAAATTCTGGGTGCGCGCTTCAAAATTATCCATTCTGGTGGACGAATTAGAAGCTAGTACAGGGGTCGGCAACCTGCGGCTCTTTTAGAAAATATTGTAGCTCTTTGAAAATTGGCTGGTTTTTATTTTAATATAATTTATATTTAATTTTCTGCCTGTACTATACAGGTTTTGTATTGTTCAGGATGTTTTACGGTGCAATACACGCCCCGTAATTCCCCGAGTTGCTGCATATTCCCTTTTAGAAGAAGTAATTTCTGATAAATAATATACGTGCAGAAACATTTATACATTTTATTAATTTACAAAAATATAAGGACAATAACAACGTTATTAATGCAATTTTTGCACAAACTATTGTTAACATGCAAGAAGCTTTTGGAGAAATATTTAAAGAGTTTAGAAAATATAAAGCTACATTAGCTCTTTTGTCAAAACCAATTGAAGCAGATATGCAGCAATTACATTTATCACCATTCCCATTGATTAATCAGGTACAATTTGAACTTCAATTATTGGATTTGAAATCCAAAGATTTATGGAATAATATATTCTTAAAACTTAATTCTGAACTGGAAAGTTTAGAAAGAGAAAAGTTCATTTTATCCAGCATAAGTGGACCGAAATTCGCAATCTTTAAGATGTAGATAAAGTTGTTTTCGAAGCTTGGAATCGTCTTCCAGAATCGTTCAATCATTTAACAAATTAGGCTTTTGGACTACTGACAATTTTCGGATCCACACATTACTGTGAGCAAGTCTTTTCACATATGAAATTAATAGTCAGTTAAGAAGTAATCTTACTGACCTGAAACTTGAGTGCTGCCTTAAGTTAAAGATTACTGAATATTTACCAAATATTGAAGTCTTATCGAACACTATGCAAGTAGCAATCGTCCCAGTAAAAAATTATTATATTGTAATATACTGGCAAGTGCAATAGGTATCACAAACTAAATGTATAAGTAAATATTAATTTATTTATACATTATATATTAATAACAATTTTTAGGTTTTTTTCTTAAATATAGCATATATTTTTTAGCGGCTTTCCATGTTATTGTTTTTGTTTTCAATATAGATTTGGCTCTTTGTCACTGAAAGGTGCCGACCCCTGAGCTAGTAGAACATATTTGTTCATGATCTTTCATTAGGTATATGCAGTTTCATAGTTTCGGAATTTCACCTTTTTAGTCATGGTGTTTCTAAATAGGAATGCATATCGAAATTTTTAACAGGGGAAATACCTTTATCCAGATATTTCCTGTCTTAAAAGAAAGTTATGAAATTAAACACGTCAGAAATTATGAATCAAGTAAAGTTTCTTATGTTAATTGTAACAATTGTAACCTAAAATTTGAGTGAATATAAAAAAATGTCTTATTTTAATGATATATTTTGTCGTGTGTTGAATATTTTGCGCTGGCAGGTATGTTAGTGCCCCTCTAAGTGGGGCACAGTCGCAAGGCCGCAAGCCACCGACATGTTTAGCATTCCGGACCCCTTAACGAGGTGCCCGTTGCCCCGTTTGAAAACAGCCGACTACATTTGCATATACTTTGATTAAGTATAATAACATACCGACCGGGATATTGAATATGGACTGAAAAAAACAAAAAATTAAAAACATAACAGTGGCCCCATGACTTTAAATCATCAGTAAAGTTTAAAATAGACACGTTTTTAAAGATATGCTAGCTGTGGTGCCCGTTGTAGGTACATTTATTTACATACATTTTTGCTATAACGGATCACCATTATAGCAAAAATTTATTTGAATTATTAAATAAGTAAGATACTTTAAGTTTATAGGTAGTGCTTCTTATAGCTCCCCAAATATTCATCTTATTAAAAACTAGCTGGCATACCCGTATCTGTGGTATCTGTGTGTCTAATATCCGTAAAAATGGATATTACTCGTAAAGGTTTTCGTTGGATTTTTTTTTACGATTTCAGTAAAGGCATAACTCAACAACAATGCATAGATTCGCTTCGTTCAACTTTTGGTAAAGAAGCAGCATCAGAAAAGACAATTTCAATTGGTTTGCAGAATTTCGTCGTGGTCGTGCGTCCGTCAGTGATGAATCTCGTGAAGGTCGACCAAAATCGGTTGTGCTTCAAAAAAACATCGATGCTGTGCACAAAATGATTGAAGAAGATCGGCATGTGACTTATCGTGAGATAGAGGCATCCTTTGGCATATCGCAGGCTGCAATACGATTTTGCATGAACATTTAGCTGTGAAAAAGATCTGTTCCCGATGGATTCCGCATAATTTAACCGAAGCTCAAAAAAAAGGCTCGTGTTTATTGATGTAAGGGAATGCTAAAAAAAAAAATCAAAGTAAGCACTAGAAAATCCGTATACAACATCGTTACAGGTGAAACTTGGATTTATTCATATGAGCCGGAAACTAAGCAACAATCCACTGTTTGGGTTTTCCAAGATGAACCGAAACCCACAAAAGTTCGTTTACGAAGCACTTCAAAAAAAAAATGATCTTGTTTCTTCGGTTGTACTAGACATGTCGCAACCATTCCTTTAGAGGATTGGAGAACAGTTAATGCTGAATGGTATACGTTTGCCAGAAATCATCGACCAAAAACAACCAAAAACGACGCACTATTCTTCATCATGACAATGTAAGCTCCCACACAGCACGTCAAACAATTGATTATTTGAAGGAGAAAAACATCGAATTAATGTCTCTTTGCCCGTATTCATCTGATTTATCCCCAACGACTTTTTTTGTTCCCCAATGTCAAAACAAAAAATGCGTGGACTGCGATTTTCATCACCCCAAGAAGATGTTGAAGTCTTCGAAATCCATGTTTTTGAGATACCAACTTCAGAGTGTTTCGAGGATTGGTTTGAACGCATGCAAAAGTGTATAAATCTTAAAGGCGACTATTGTGAAAAGCAATGAAAAAGCTTGTTCGAAAAAAAAAAATATATATATATATATTTCTTTCTTAGTTTTTGTAAAATCTTAAAAGGTAGCCATCATATGCATTTAGATATTCGATGGAAAAAAGCAGACATCCGATAGATAAAATTTGTAAATGTCATTGTGTAAATTGTCAAATATTTCATAATTTAATGAACTATGTTGTTATTTTCCGCGTATGATACATCTTGATTCGCTTTCCCGAATGATTCATACAGTTAAATCTCTCATATGATGCAATCCGACGACGTGTCTGAGCTTGTCTGCTCGCGACAGACGATGGTCTAGCTGTACGCGGACGTACTACAGGATCCATTGGAAATATGTAAGTCATGATATTAGGCAGGGATTCCCTGAAATTGTGCAATCAAGATAATGAATTTTAATATTTTATTACGTATATTTTAAATAATACACTGGTAAAACTTACTAAATATTAGACAGAAAGAGTTTACACAGTATATTATTTTTAAGAACAATATGCAAAACAAATTATGCATAAGCAAAAATAACATTTATTGAACTGTGTACGAATTACACTTGTGCAATTTTGATCTGCATAACGGCGTCTATTTAAATTGGGAACATTTTTCCCATTCGTCCCTGATTTTGTGGGAGTCTCAAATTTTTATCCCACATTACTAATTATCTCTATTTTGCGATTTTCTAATTATTTTAAGTTGCTGTTTTAATGTAAGTAAACTTTCAAAACAATATCCACGGTGATATCTTCTTGTGGGCCGGATTTGCCCCGCGGGTCGTCGTTTGGAAACCCCTGCCCTAGAACAGTGTTCTTCAACCTTTTTGCCTCCGCGGACCGGTAAAAATAGGATAAATATTTCGCGGACCGGCTGAAAGCTAAGACAAATAAAAGCTAATATATATAGTATTTTTTTATTATATAGGTATATATATTAAACAGGTACATAATTACAATTTTTAGTGCGACATCTGCTTCTTTGTTAGAATATTTGATATACGTGGCTGCAGAGCTGTTTCTGAGACACGAAGCGCTGCGTTAACATCCAATCGATTTTTCTGTTTGGTTTTTATTATTGACATGGCTGAAAAAATCTTTTCACACAAACAGGAAGTCGAAAAAATGACTAATAATTTGATAGCTTTATAACTCAAATATGGATATACTTTTTCTAGCGATTTCCAAAATTGAGACAATGATTGCATTTTATGTTGAACACCAGAGTGATATCACAGACAACTCGATCAACTTTTCTTTTTCACGAGGATCAAGTACACATGACTTTATATCTTTCTAGAATGGATTATTAATCCAGAGGTTACCTTTACGAGGATCCTCATTTTCAGGGAAATAAACTAATTCTCTTAAATGTTGACTTATTGTTGAATATGACTTTCTGGTTGACATCAGCAACAATCAAAAATTCTTGCAAAAGTGGAAACATTTCTATATCTTCCTCTTGTAAGCGACTATTCCAAAGAGCTAGCTTCTTCAGAAGTATGAAAAATAGCCGCTAGAGGCGTTGTATTGGGGCTAGTAAATATTAAATAAATCATGGTTCTGACAAAAGTTAACTTCTGAGTCGACTAAAAAAATGTGTTATATACTCGTGAATAGAAGTGTGCATCTACATGATTCGGTCAAAATATTTCGCGGACCAAGGGTTGAAAAACACTGCTCTAGAACATCTTATATTTTTTTCAAATTCCATGTATTGTAGTAAATGATGTTCTTAATATCTTTTTTTCATTTCAAAATTTAGTTCTTTTTAACGTCATTACACCAAAAATATTATCCTTATCACGTGTTCTATCTATTGTAATCGTCTGCCTTTAATATTTCCATGTTTTTTTAATGTATTTAATATCTATGGAAAGAATTAGAAGGCTAAGCACGGAGATACAAGTCCGGTGAATGGCCAGAGAATTTACTGTTGATGGAATGCGCGTGGACTGAGTCGTGTTCCATATAGGGCGCGGGAGTGTGTTTGTGTGGGAGGGCCTGTGTCGGACTGAGGCCCCTCACCCTCCGACACTGCCAACACAATTATAATATGCAGATTGGATGTTTCGGATATTTGCCTACAAAAAAATATTACAAAAAAATTTAAGAAAAAAATTAAATATGTTTTACAGAGGTGTGGACTTATCCCTTAATTTTATATCTTTTTGGGACCTGACAGCCAGGTTTTGGTCTCACAACTATGGTCTTTACATATATTTTAATTGATTTGGATCAGTTGAATGTGTAAAAACTGAACGCGCGTATTTTTATAATATACTTCATTAGACAGCTATTTTTGCTATTAATTTGTTAAGTCATATAAACGTTTTTTGAGTCCCATGAGTTTATTTTTCAACATTTATCAACAAATCATATAATTTGAGGCAGGCACACGTACAGAATTTTTTCTTGCGGGGGCTTAGAACGCAATTTTCTTGGGATTGGCTTACGTTCAGTCACAAGGTGTTTTTGCCTGTTTGGGGGCCTTAATCCTGTGAGATTAATCGGTAATCGATAATCGACCAGTCTGTTTATCGTTGCAACCCTAGTGCTCACCCTGTCTTTAATAATGTGTTACGAAAATAATAATATAATAATAATGGTCTATAATAGTGCATTTATTTAGCAGTAGCAGTAATAGTACAGGTAACCCGTTCATTGCGACCCCGGCTAGTGCGGATTCGTTATAATGCGACGACAATTTAAGATTTTTAAGCTATCAGACACATCGACAAAGCGTGGAATGAAGTCACCCAGTCGTGTATGAAGGGTGTTTGGAAAAATTGTTCAGTGAAATTGCTGAAGTTCACTGCAATCATAAAAATTATGTTGAAAATATCATCGAAGGTATTAGTCATATAGCCATTTCCGAAGGAATCGAAGGTTTTGATGAAGATATTCAGACTTTGTTAAACTCGCACAGTGAATGAAGAGCTGCAGGAAATGGACTGCCATACGTCCCTAGAAAATGACGAATCTGTTCCCGTGCGAAATTTAACTGTTAAAACCATCGAAAAGGCCCTTTCTCTTCACAATCAATGCATGGAGTTGTTAGAAGAGAACGACGAAGATTACGAGCGGGTGAGTGCTGTTAAACGTGGCTGTAATGCATTGACAGTTATCGGCAAATTTTGCGCAATAAACGTAGAGAGGCCAAACAAGGGAATCTAGATTCCTTTTGCAACGTGGAACAAAATAAATAAGTTATTAATTATTTAATGTACGCCTTTTTGTTATTCTTAATGTTTATTAATAAATAAGGTGTTTTTCGAAGTTTACAATGTTTTTTTTTAAAATCTCTCGTTGATTGCGAAATTTCGCTTAACGCGATCATGTCCAACGTATCCACCGCGTTGAACGGGGGTAACCTGTACTGATTGATCATAGATCGCAGATCACTCAACTTGTATTTTCTCCGATATGTTAATGTATTTGTTTTCGGAAAATTCTTTTTTTCCCATGAGATAAGAGGTTTTAAACCCATAACGTACTTAAGTCAATACACATTTAAATAAATCATACTTAAGTCAATATTTCGTAAACTGAGAACTTCAATATTGGTTTAACGTATCAGGTATTTAGAATAAATCGGTCATATTGCAAAACTTAACATTGTTCTATATTAAAATATTAAAATTAAATATATTACATACAAAGGTCATTTGAAAAGTTCTATCTCATATTATTAAACTACTATTATTAAGGGCTACCTTTTAAGTTTTTACAATAACTAGGAAAGACAAATTTTTTTGGAACAAATTTTTATTGCTGCACAAAATATTCACCTTTAAGATTTGTACACTTTTGCATGCGTTCAAACTAATTCTCGAAACATTTTTTCTCACTGTCCACTCTAAAGTTGGTATCTCAAAAACATAGTGTTTGAAAGCTTCAACAGCTTCTTGAGGTGATAAAAATCGCGGACCACCTGTTGAGTAACACTGCTCTAAAGGAATGGTTGCGGCATATCCAGTACAACCGAAGAAACAAGCGATCATTTTCTTGAAAGTGCTTCGTGAACGAACAACTTTTGTGGGTTTCGGTTTATCTTGGAAGACCCAAACAGTGGATTGTTGCTCAGTTTCCGGTTCATATGAATAAATCCAAGTGTAACCTGTAACGATGTTGTATACGGATTTTGCAGCGCCTATAGGTTGAATTTATTTAACAGTCCCTTACACCAATCAACACTAGCCTTTTTTTGAACTTCGGTCAAATTATGCGGAATTCATTGGGAACAGATATTTTTCACAGCTAAAAAAATCGAATGTATTGCAGTCTGCGATATGCCAAAGGATGCCTCTATCTCACAAGTCACATGCTGATCTTCTTCAATCATTTTGCGCACAGCATCGATGTTTTTTTGAATCACAACCGATTTTGGTCGACCTTCATGAGATTCATCACTGACGGACGCACGACCACGACGAAATTCTGCAAACCAATTTTAAGCAGTCTTTTCTGATGGTGCTTCATTACCAAAAGTTGAACGAAGTGAATCTATGCATTATTGAGTTAGGCCTTTACTAAAATCGTAAAAAATCCAACGAAAACCTTCACGAGTAATATCAATTTTTTCACAAATTTGTTTTTTTTAACGCTCACTGTTAAACTACTCGGTCAATTTATAAGCGGGCACTGATTTCACAATAACAAATGTAAAATTTTACGAATATAATTATGACACATTTCAATATTGCCATCTAGTGGTCGTTTGTAAAAACATTAAAGTCAACCCTAGTATGAACTGTGGTGTTTATCCTTTCTTTAATTACTTAATAGGGTCCACATTTTATTAATTTTGTCATTTCCGTTTTTGTAATTTAGTATTTCCTTAGCACCTTAGCGAGTTGAGTGAATGATCGGAATCTGTGGTCGCGCGGCGCGAGCTGAGGTTAGCGCCGTGGCCCATAGGCGGGTCAAGAGGGGCAGTGTGTGGGTCGTATGTGGGCAGCACACCTCTTGTCACTCGACACTCGCTCTCACGTTCCCACGATCCAACAGACATAACCCCCTGCATCAGGTAGACACTAAATACACGACAAATGCTCACCGACACAAATAATTTCACTATTACAAACACGACATTTTTAAACACCAAATTTCAATCAAAATTATTCGACAGAAAATTTTAAGGGTGGAAAAAATTTCTAAAATACACTAAAAGGGTTCCAGGATAATGAATATCTTACACAGCCAATATTGTTGTCAATATTGGTTAATAAAACACTAAAATTTCCATCGAGGAATTCGAATCAAAATGATTGAACAGAAAATTAAGAGGGTGGAATTTTTTTGTAAAATACACTAAAAGGTAGGGTGACCAGACGTACTCTTTTTAAGAGTATTATACTATTATTGAGTAATATTTTCTATACTTTTACTTTTTATACAAAAACCATAAATATACTCGTTTTTGATGGTCATTTGTTTTTATTAGGTACTTCTATTGTAGAAGAGGACCTATATTTTTTTTTTTTGCTCATCACTTCTATTTTGGGAGTGAGGACCTTTTTTTTTGCTCATCACTTCCATTTTGGTAGTGAGGACCTTTTTTTTTTGCTCATCACTTCCATTTTGGTAGTGAAGACTTTTTTTTTGCTTGTCACTAGTATTTTTGAATGAGGACCTCTGTTTTTTGCTCATTATTTGAATTTTTGGAGTGTAACCTTTTTTTTAGAATACTCTTTTTCTGTAAAAAAAAAATCTGGTCAGCCTACTAAAAAGGGACCGTGAAAACCTTACACAGTCAATACTATTCATAATATCGATAAATAAAACAAAAAATCAATCGAGAAAATTGGATCAACGATTAGACAGAAAATTAAGGTGGATTTTTTTTTGTAAAATACACTAAAAGGGTTGTTGGACAATGAAAACCTTACATAGCCAGTGCTATTCTCAATATCCATAAATAAAACCAAAAAAAATGTTAATCGAGGAATACGAATTAAAACGATTGAACAGAAAATTAAGAGGGTGGAAAATTTTTCTAAAACACCCAGTGCTGGGTATATTTGAAAAAGTATTTCAATTACTTTCTGGTATTTGAAATATTGTATTTCAAATATTTCTTAGTATTTCAAATATTTCCCTATTATTTCAAATATTTTCCTAATATTTCAAATATTTCCTAATATTTCAAATAATTCTAATACTTCCCAATTTTTAAATTATTTCTTAATATATCAAATATTTCCCTAGTACATATTTCAATTATTTCCTAGTATTATTTAAATTGACTTGAAAGCATTCTATTGACTGAAAATGTGTGAAAATTCACACTTCACATCAATTTTTTAACATGTACCCACAATTTGTTGTCATTCACTAAATAACTACAAAATACTGAGATATGATTATAAAAAAAATATTATCCTAGACATCCAGTATTCTGTTGACTTCTTACACTTATTAAATATCTATAAAGTCCTGAAATCTCTGAAAATTCACACTTCGAATCAATTTTTAAAGTCAATCTGATTTTTCCGGAATAAATTAAATTTACGAAAACCACCAAACCTTCGCAGGTTTGATTTATTAATGCCCGGTTGTATAAAAGTCTTAAAACTAGTTGTAAGCTAAAACTCGATGCCTAGCAACGCAATGCGTTTTAATGAAGGTTTAATGAGTGCATTACAACCGAGCATTAGAGCATGGTATTAAGAGAAGAATTAGATCAAAACCCAGAACTATATTTATTATTTTTCGGTTCTCTTTACATATTCTTTCTAAAATGTCGACTGTTTTAAAATTCCAGTGTTGTAGAAGAACGTGTAACTATTTCTTTGACAATAAGCGACTGTTTGACATGGCGGCATGCGATTTGTATGCGGTATTACAATACAGAAGGCCCAAATATGGGGTCTTACAAGCTTATTTCGCGTAGAGCATCACCAAATATCACATATATTCCCACAGCTCTGAGCGTGTGGGCGTATGTAAATATGCCTTGAATACCGATTTTATCAAAATATTTTGAATAGGATGACAACATTTTTAAAATATTAGATGTCTTACACAAATCATATTTTTAAAATGTAATATGATTTGTCTAAGAACTAGTAGACGATTACAGTGGATAGGACACATGATGAAGATGCAGTAGGACAGAATGGTTAGGAAGAAATGGGAGGGAAGACTGAACATCCGTTGACCATTGGGAAGATCTCGCAAGAGATAGAGAGATCAGCTAACCGAACGTCGAACAAGCATTGGTTTACAGTAGGGTGACCATTCGTCCCGCATTAAGATGCGTCCCGCAAAAGTCCCGCATTTTAACATTTTGTTCCGCATTGTACCGCATTTTGTAACTTGTATTTGAGGAAATGAGGACCTTTTGTTTTTGCTTTTTAGTTGGATTTGGGAGATGAGGCATTTTTTTTTTGCTCTTCACTTGGAGATTTGGAAGATGAGGACCTGTTTTTTTTTTTGCTCTTCACTTGGATTTGGGAGATGAAGACCTTTTTTTTTGCTCCGTCCCGCTTTGCCTTCTTAAGAAAATGGTCACCCTAGTTTACAGCACGTTTCTTAAATTGGGGTCCGCGAAACAATTTTGACATTAACTTTACATCCCCCAACTTTTCGCTTTTATTTAAATATCTCATTTAATAAAAATCCTACATGGTCAAGACTTTTTGTATTTGTTGTTATCTAACTAGTTATTGACATAACTAAACAATAATTAGTAAAAATTTAATTATTTTTATTCAACTGCAAATTATTTACAGAAAACATATTACAATAAGATCTATTTTGACCAATATATGACCAAGAAATGTTTGTATGAGTTTAACGTGTTATAATTTATAACTTTTTTTATTCTTTTTACTACTATTTTTATTAATTTTATGTTTTTTATTCTATATGCTAATATAAATGTTCCTCTATAAATGCACAAGACCATTTATTAAAATAACCAGCGATACATTTTTACCAATATTTATTATAACGTAGTGCCTATGAGATTATTGAGTCAGAAATTAAATCTCAAGAACGACGTAAAATGCCTAGGGTTGGGATGGGATCCGCAAAAAAAATGTTGTTCAAGAGGGGGTCCTCGGACTCTAAGTTTAAGAACCTCTGGTATACAGGATACATTGAAAGATCTGACAGTGAACAGATCAAGATGGAGGACATATGTGAGTCAGGCCAAAAGTCAACCAGACTGACAGTGCCCAAAGAAGAAGAAGAAAGATTTTTGTAATTAATTTATAAATACAATATTATCAACGGGATTTAGGCCTGATTTGTAGCTTATTACTTAACCACTGTACTTCCCACGTATACAATTAAACAAAATAATTTAGCAAGTATAAATAGTACTTTACCATAACAATATCCATGAATTGAATTTCTCTCAATGGATGACGAAACATCATGAATGAACGAATAAAAATAGACTGTATATATCAACATAATTGTTAATGAGAAATTAACTAAACCAAAAGAGGTATAGCTCATTCGCCAAAACAGCGCAGTTCGTTATTTTGCGTCCTAACTTCAATGACAAACTTAGTGGCGAAAAAATAACTAAATCGATTTTTTTGCATGTGAATTATAGACTAATATTGCTCTTTACTCTTTTATTTTACTAAAACATATCTTTTGAAGTCATATTTAGTTTGTGTTCGATAGTCATTTTGAAGATTAACAAATTTTAAAAGTGTTTATTTAATATAGGGACATTTGTATTGGTATCCCTGAATAAAACGATGTTTACATTTGTCATTTAATAATACGTCTGTGGTGTTTGGTACTGATTTGTGTTCAAATATCTAACTATAGTAATTTATCTATCTATAGTAATTTCTAAAAACCTTTTTAATTTAGCTTGTTTGTTTATTTAGCAGTTTTGTGTTTAGTTATATATTTTCTTACTTGATATGTGTGTACTGCATAGTTTTTAGGTTATATTCAACTTATTTTTATTTTATTTTCTTTGATCATATTTTGGATCACATCAGTCCTTTGTAGGACTATTTTGCCTATTAGAATAGTTTATTAGTTTCTATTCTGTTTCTTAAGAACAAGGGTTCATGTTTACAACCATGTTGTAAACAGTCGACGGTCAGTAGTGCATACATACGTTTAAGTACTAACTATAAATAAGTATACTTGTTTTTGTTAATCCTTTAAGATGCGTAATGTGAAAAACTAATCCCTACGGCTATGGGTTGACACGCCTATACTCTATCTCTGAAAGACTGATAGTAATAAATTATTTTGTCAGGCAGTTACCAGTGGCGTGCATATTTTAAACACGTTTAAATTGGTTTTGTGTATTTCTATATTACTATTTATCATTTTATTAAACGCACGCCTGTGACCATATTTATCATATCATTAAACGCACCCCTGTGACCATATTTTTCCTCAAAATTTTATGGTCTATTGTGTTTAACCCTAGTTCGTATTCCCATATAATATGTGCGGCACACTCGGTTGTTTTTAACAATATTTCGTTTCGAACTATTCATATTTTGTCGCTTTTGTTTGCCCGCTTCTGTGTGATAATACAATAACTTTTTACTAATAATAAATTTTATTACTATCAGTCTTTCGGAGATAGAATATAAATATAAAGTGCGGCAAAAATAATTTTTGCCCAGAGTGACGGAAGAGCTGGATCGGGTCCATCGTATGTAGTAAATTGTAAAAAATTAAGGTGCGTCTAAAAGTGGACAGAAACTAAAGTTTTGGTTTTAATAGCCTTAAATGCAAATACTCAGAAAAAAAATCTTTTTTTTTGTAATTAAAAGTGGTCCTATTTGGATGTTTGTTTAATTTGGTTTAACGGTGTGAGGGCGTGTTGTTGAATAGTGATCTAATCTTTTCAACCGGCTGAGTTATGATCCGATGTGTTGAACTGGGTCTACTGGTGGTCTGGGGTCCGGTGGTCTGGCCCACAGAGAGGCGCCATACTCCTGTTCATTCTTATCTCCACAAACGTGTCGGGGGCAAACAGATTGATTTGTTTCCAACCAGTGATGAGAACTGTACTAGATATGCCTCTTTAAATTTATCTGATAAAACGGAATATGTCACAAAAAAAAATATGGGGATACTTTGGTATTTAACGAAAAACATAAACGTCAAAGGAATTCGTAAAAGCCCTTTAAAGGCAAGGGTAAACACCACAACTCTGACAAATTTCTCATACAATTAATTTTAAAAACAACTGCTTCAGCATTTTTCAGATCAAGATATTGAGAAGTGACATTACCGTTGGCTGCGCTGTAATTCATGGCAAAATGGCTGAATTGTCTAGTATTCAGGTGTCAATATGCTAACAGGGAACAGGTTAATTTAAGTACAGTACATTTTTATTTTATGAAAATGTATCTATCGACGTTCTAACAAAAAATCAACACCAGAACATATGTAATAATTTCAAACAGTACTACAGTCGCGTAGTACAATTTTTGACCACCAGACTGCGTATCCGAGCGTGTCAGTTCTCAATAGTACGTACCAAATTAGTTTTGAAGATCGCAATAAAATAATAAAAGTTAGGGAACTCATAAAATTACAACGAACTCTATTGACTGAAAGTATTTTTACTTCAGACCACGTATTATTTCACTTTTTAATTTTGTCTTTGGTAGTTCTTCTCCAGCTAAATTTTGGGCGAAGGATTTTAAACTTGCCTTGTGTATTTTAATTTTGCGCTATTTTTGCTAGATTGTTCTTAACATATGGCCAATCCCATTGGCGCACCCAGGGGAGGGGGCCGCCCCCCCCCCTAAGAAGGAAGGAAAAAAAATAAAAATACACAAACACACTAGAAAATTTTAAAAAAGAGATGAGGACCTTTTTTTTTAGGTCGAGGTCGTCACTTGTATTTTAGAAGTGAGGACCTTTTTGTTTTTAGGTCATCATCACTTTGGATTTTTAAAGCGAGGACCTTTTTTTGTCTTCCGGGCCCCCCCTAACAAAAAATCCTGTTTGCGCCACTGGCCAATCCAATTCCAATTGCGTCTTCTGATTTCTCTGTTTATAGGGAAAAATTGCTAAGCGATATGACATCTGGTGGGATTGAAGGAACTACAGAAATAGACATTCTATCGCGCTTTTTTTTATAAAAAATGTTTGCATAAAAATATAATTGCATAAAAACAAGTATTAATATTGTAGCAAAATTACAAAAACCACCAGTAAACATTTTCCATAAGTAAAATTCACGTTGTTTATATGTAACGAATGTCTATTTTGAAGGTTCCAAGTTTGCCGAAATAGCGCTGCGATCTTAAAATACTTCCGCTATAGGAATTTGTTTGCAATTTGTCCTCTTTAGTGACTCGATCCATCTATTCTTTTTCAGGATCCAGCGCATGAATTTGTAGACAAATACCTGAAGCTTGGAGATTAATCTGTGTAACCTTCCACGTCTTACATACCTATAACATTATAGATTTGTTTTTGATTATGCATATACCTAATTTTGTGCTCCTGGTGAAAAGCATACCGAACGCCTTGCTTTTTGGATACGAAATTCTACTTTTGGGAGGCACCACAATTGTTTTCAAAATAGCAAATTTCGTTTTAATCAATTATATAGCATGGGTAAAAACTATGCACGCATCTATTACGTTCTCGAGAAATTTGACATAGAATTTGAAATTTATGCTGAGGTAGTTGAACAATTGATCTGTTATATATAGGTTAACTGGTCTATTATAAATTCCTGGCTTATGAATTATTAATAATTAACTGACAATAGACATGTCGGATGCTAATGGAGTTAATGAACTCGGTCACACCCAGTATTTCGGCTTTTCTCACTCTTGGACACTTTACAGGTATCTCAAATACCAAGGATAGTTCTTCTGACTGTCGATCTCATTTCTCTTTACCATCTTCGGTTCTGTTGGTCGGGCTAACTTCCACAAGTCCCCTATTTTGATCTGTTAACTGTCATATCTGTCCAGACCCCCCCCCCCCGTCACCCCCCGGTTTATACTTGTGAGTACAAGAAACCAATGATTCAGATTACATCCAAAACCTGAGTGTACAGGTATAGTAAAAGCTATATTTTTTTTCACTTTGCTTATTCCTAAATATTTTATTTGAATCCATTAGGTAATTTGCTTTTGTTTATTTATATAATATTGATTGAACTAATTGGTAATTAGTTCAATCTGCTTCACATTCCAAACATTTCGATTTTGATACAGTTTATAGAAAATAGGTTTGTTACTTTTCAGCCAGTGAGAATGAAAACAAACTATTCAAGAAATAAAAATTATTAAAATTAATTTTATAGATTTAAATTTTAATTGTATTAAGCTCTTCTATACCCTTTTCACACTAGAACTTTAAGACGAGTGAACTTAAAGTTCACCGATTTTTAACATCGGTATGCTTTCACACTTGATGTTTAAATCTCTGGTGCTGTCATCAGCTATAGTAATTTTGTCCTTAAGTTACCGTCATGAAATTACCAGTTTTGAACTGTCTGCGCAGACGCACATTTCGAATTATTATAAACAAATATGGATATTTCATTTCATTCTACAATAAAGACACTACAATAAAGAATATATTACACCTGTATTAACATGTAAGTCGATATATTTTATCTAAATTATTGTAGCTCTGTACTTTATTAAACACATTATTAAAATAAATAATTTTATTATAAAAATAAGTATAAACTTCTTATAACGTCGATATAATACAGTATTCTTGTTTATGATAATATAAAATGTTGACAGCACAAATTCAAAGAGTATTTTTTATAATAGAAATTATGTTGGTAATGCGGACGATGTTTAAGACGCAGATCTCTGTCTTAAACATCGCTTGTATTTAGACGAGGTCATACGTTTTCACATTAGCGTTTAAAGATACATTCACTTTAACATCCGATCTTAAAGTTCTAGTGTGAAAAGGGTACTAGACTAAATGTGGTGTGAGGATTCCAAAAATTTAAATCCTGAGGCTCTATCTCTTACCGTTTTTGAAATATGCTGATTTTTTTTGTAAGCGCTACCACCAAAATCCAAATTATTTTCCTGTCCCAAAAAATTTTAATCTACGTTAATCCTCTATCTAAATATTTAGTTGTTAAAAGTGGATTAATGTCTAATCTAAGCTTAATTACTTAATTCAGCTCGGAGTAGAAAGCGTGGTATAATATAAAGATTATTATTTAGTGATATCTGTGCAGTTGGTATTATTGCACAATTATGGTTAAGCACGCAAAGTTTTGCACTTGTGAGAACGCAATCATTGTAAAATATGTAGAAATTGGAATGTGGTTTCTGTTTAAGATCTTACTCTAATTACTCTATTAACAGATCTTTGTTCAACATCTCAGGAAAAATTGGAACTTGAGAAAACATAAAAATATTCACGATAATATTAATTCGCATTTCTTTGCAATAATGTCAATATTTTAAAGGTGTGAAAATTTACACTTTACAATTTTTTGGGGAACTGTGTGATTTTAGACATCCACTGGTTTAATAAAACATTTTCTTCTATAATCAGATGTCCCTCTCCTACAACTTTGTTATTTAGTATTTTAGGGTTTTGTAGGTTTTCTAAAATACCCTTATAAATTCACTCATGTATCTGTCTGTATGGTAGAAATTATAGACAATATTGAATAGTTGAAATTTGGCATGCTTGTACAACTTTTTGACCCGTATATAGGAAAAATATAGAGAGCTCAAAAAAATTCAGCCCGGGAGAAATATAAACAAATATGTATTTAATGGAAAAATAAATATTTTTTTAAATTTTGAGTGGGACATCAAATGAAACCTCTTAATACGTGAATAAACAAATTTTTATTTTTGAAAAATCATTTTTAATGGGATTTTTGCCAAAAATGTATTAAAACTTTTGTTCCCCACCCCATTTCCCAGAGGGGTTGATCTTAAAATCTGAAAAAAATCGCCATAATGTATATTGATGGGAACCGGAATAGTTCATCAGGAATTTTAATTAGATTTTTGAAAATTATTTTTTTGGTTTATTGAAATATGCTTTTAAAATTTATTGTGTGGTATCAAAAGAAAACACGTAGATTAAGTTTTTTTCCAAAAATATATTTAAAAAATCACAGTCCCGCATCCTTTAACGCAGAGGGGTTAAACTAAAAATCTGAAAAAATTCGAAGTAATTTATATTGATCTAAACCGGAAACATACGAGAGGAATTTTTGATCAGATTTCGTTTTAGGAAAATATTGCAGTTTTAGTACTGAAAAAAATGCGATTTTTTTAATTTAAATTTCATTGTTACGAAATTTTCGAAAATTATTCTAATTTTGTTTAAAAAAATTAAATGGAAGCTCTTAATACTCGAACAACAAAAAAAAAAAAAAACTGTTTATTTTGATGTGATTATAGAACAAATACTCCTAGACATCCAGTATTATGTTGGCTTCTTACACTTATTAAATACCTACAAAACCCTGAAATGTGTGAAAATTCACACTTAATTTTATTCACACTTATCACACTTATTTTACGCATAATTTTAAGTAAGATTTTCGATATCATCCGGTTCAATAAAATATTTTCTTCTATAATCAGATGTCTCCTTTGGTCTCCTGCAACTTTGTTATTAAGTACTTTTTTAAAATAATGGTTGCCATTTCGGCATTCTGTATAATAATAAATAAATTATTGCAGTAAATAACATTGCTACTCAACTATAGCGTATATCTTTGGCTTAAGCGGAACTAGATTTTGAATTTTAGCAACTTTTACCGATTAAGTGAGGCTTTTTATCATTTTGTTTACCAAAACCCCACTTCAAATCTTAAAAAGAGAGCTCATGATAACTTAGGAAAATGAAAATTCCAGTTAGTTCTGCTTAAACGTTTGGAATAGCAAAATCTACTGTAATTAAATTCGAATTTTTAAGGTTTTACTGTATTTTTGGGTTTGTTATGTCTTATTCGTGGGTGAAAATTTTACTTTAAAAAATCCTTGATTTCAAAAATAAGACTTTTCCGTATTTTTAAATTTATCTTTCTCAGGCTGACTGTGCCAATTGCTAAATGTAATAAGTATACTCTAAATTATTATATAAAAATACTGAAAATAAATATGTCGTTGGTAAGACACTTATAAGTATAACAGTCTATGAGACGTCTGCTTTATTCACTTTCGCAGTTTCTTGTCTGCTAGTATATTTGTCTAGTGTCTTGATATATTACACATTTGCACACTGTTAAAATTATTGTCAAGCTTCCTTAATAAAAAGCAAAATCGTAGGTAGCACAAGACTTATAAATTTAACTGAAGAGCAAAAAAAAAATTGATGTGAAGTGTGAATTTTCACACATCTCAGAGTTATGCAGGTATTGAAAAAGTGATGACTAACTGTGGGTTTACAAAAAGCATAAAATTAGACTATTTTTATTTGTGTAACTCTGATGAAGAAATACAATATTTCGAAACTGGTCAGCTAGATTTAGTTGCATTATTTATGTCCGCAACCCATACAACCCTTTCCACACCTTAATATATTAAGGTCCTAATTTTATAGGCTAAATAAAGGATTCCAAAAATTTAAACTGCGAATATGGTTTACTGTTTTTGTTATTTTTAAAAAACTATATGTTTTGAAATATCCTATTGTGTGTATATCTAGTTAGACGGGTATTTGAACGCTCCGGTAGTAAGTAGGATGTGTTTACTTGGACCTAGTTGGTCTGTGAGCCGGAGCCGGCCAGCTCTTTATGCTTCCCGGAGCGAATCCGGTAACAAAACGGTACGTCACCCTACAGATCACCTCAAACTTTCCAACTGTGTATACATTGATTCTAATGTGCAAGTGTATTATGGATTAATGTGGAGGTATTTTTAGACTTAAAGAAAATATGGAGATTCCAAAATTCAAACCACACGCTTCTATCTCGTTCCGTTTTTGAAATATGGTTTATTGGATTTTTCTATTAAGTCCAAAAAGTGGAAAATGTTTTCTTTGGTGACTTAGAAATATTACTACACATATTAAGGCCCCATTTTAAAGGGGGTAGGTATGATTAACAAACCCATATAACACACATGCCCAAACTGCGGCCCGCGAGCCGTATGCGTATTGTGGCCAAACGGTTGAACACAGAAAGTTGAAATTTGTTAGACATTTTATTACAGAGTTCTTCATCTCGTACCAATTTGACATGTTTTTTTAAATTCACTACAACCATCTAGGGATTGCTAATGTGATCGTGGACTATCTAGTGAAGGACTCTGCAACGTTTTTTACGTCGCCGGCCGCATTCAATAAAATTTTTTGGTGAGCCATACTTTTGTAAATGTTAATTTTAATTAACATAATTATTTTTTTTAAATTTCTTGTTTACGGCGGTTTTACACGTATTTACGTCTGCATAATACGCCTAGTGTGTAAGAAGCTTAAAGCAGGGCGGCAGTAATGTGTTGGCTACGCTGGATAAAAAAAAATCTTATTGGTGGGTCGCATAAAATCGTTCGCCAAACTGCATTCGTCCCACAGGCCGTTAGTTACCAACCCCCTGATCTACTGTTCTATTATATGTTAATGGAGTTACTTGTAGTACAGTTTTAGGTCCACTGTTCTAATTCTATTCCACATAGCTTCTTTGCGTAACAATAACGTTATTTGTTATAATAATTGCAAATTTATTTAATAGTTGGTTCTAGATGTTTATAAAAAGACTTGAGGAATAATTGAAAATTACACAGTTTGAAACGAGGTTGGTACAAATAACAGTAACTAGTGAACGCGATGAGAACTAACTTAAGCACAGCTCGCAAGTGGAAATATGCTGTTTCACCACTCATTTAATGGCGCATTCTCATCACATTTCCGCTTTTGTTTAACATTAATAAGAAGATAATTAACCGTACTATAGTTAACGACGAATACACGACAGCCAGCGTTAAAACTAGGTTTAAATATCTTTAATTCTCAACCTTCACTGTTAACCCCAGTACCGAATTTACGTATAGCGAAATAACAGCGAAGTGAAAAATAAAATAAATAATCCATTACCGCCAACTGCCCCCATATGTCTGTCAAGGCCAGGAGTCTGCAACCTTTCAGTGACAAAGAGCCAAATCTATATTGAAAACAAAAACCATAACATGGAAGAGCCGCTAAAAAATATATGCTATATTTAAGAAAAAAAACGTAAAAATTGTTATTAATATATAATGTATAAATAAATTAATATTTACTTATACATTTAGTTTGTGATACCTATTGCACTTGCCAGTATATTACAATATAATAATTTTTTTACTGGGACGATTGCTACTTGCATAGTGTTCGATAAGACTTCAATATTTGGTAAATATTCAGTAATCTTTAATTTAAGGCAGCACTCAAGTTTCAGGTTAGTAAGATTATTTCTTAACTGACTCTATTAATTTCATATGTGAAAAGACTTGCTCACAGTAATGTGTGGATCCGAAAATTGTCAGTAGTCCAAAAGCATAATTTTTTAAATGATTGAACGATTCTGGAAGACCATTCCAAGCTTCGAAAACAACTTTATCTACATTTTGAAGATTGTGAATTTCAGTCCACTTATGCTGGGAAGATAAAATGCACTTTTCTCTTTCTAAACTTTTCAGTTCAGAATTAAGTTTTAAGAATATATTCCATAAATCTTTGGATTTCAAATCTAATAATTGTTCAAATTGTACTTGATTAATCAATGAGAATGGTGATAAATGTAACTGCTGCATATCTGCTTCAATTGTCAAAAAACTAGTGTAGCTTTATATTTTCTAAACTCTTTAAATCTTTCTTCAAGAGCTTCTTGCATGTTAACAATAGTTTGTGCAAAAAAATGCATTAATAACGTTGTTATTGTCCTTATGTTTTTGAAAATAAAATGTAAAAATGTTTCTGCACGTATATCATTCATCAGAAATTACTTCCTCTAAAAGGGAATATTCAGCAACTCGGGGAATTACCGGGAGTGAATTGCACCGTAAAACATCCTGAACAATACAAAACCTGTATAGTGCAGGCAGAAAGATGAAAATTAAAAAATAAATTATATTAAAATAAAAACCAGCCAATTTTCAAAGAGCCATGATATTTTCTAAAAGAGCCGGTGGTTGCCGACCTCTGGTCTAGGCGTTTAGAACCTATTATTTATTTATTTATTTAAGAACAAATAATGTAGAGAATAAAGTTAACCACGTAGATAAAAAAAATATATTTGAGATAAAAACCACGTTAAACTTAAACCGCGTTAACTGAATACCTATAAATCGAGTACTATGTTTAGTCTGTAAAAAATTAAGGCCAACTTATTCAATGTCTAAATATTTTTTCCGTATTTTATTTTAGTATTAATATGCGCGAATCCGTCGGCATTTTAGTGAAAGTGTGTGTCGGTCGGTGTTGGGTGTTGGTATTCGAGGCGTTCGCTGGGGGTCCGGTCCGGTGACCGAGAGCAAGGCAGGCGCAGGCACACGGGGCACAGGCACACGCCGAGCCGGGCGATCACTGAAATAGCCGCGTGACTCACTGCTCAACACCGTCTAGCGGCGGCGCCTCGCGATTCACTCCACTCGCGCTTCGCGGACTCCATCCAAACACAACTATACCATCGCCGAACCGGACAACCTTTGATTTATAGACTAGCACATTTCATAAAACAGATTCACTTTACAAATAATAACCAAAATATTATATTATAAACATTAAACAAAACGTTAATACCAGGGCTACTTAAAAAACTAACAAAGAAAATGTTTTTTTGGAACAAACTTGAATATTCAAGCTGGAACCTTTAAATCAGCTGATTGCAAAAGTTCGTGCCCGTGTAATAATGACTGTATCCGTGATTTGGTGAATAGTAATCCATGGATTTCGACTGAAGAGATTGCTGAGAAGTTAAATGTTGACAAATCGACAGCATTTCGCCATTTAAAAAAATTTGGCTATACTTCGAAACTCGATATATGGGTTCCGCACATTTTGACAGAACTGAACAAACTGAAACGTGTTTCCACTACCGTTTCTCTCCTTGCCCGTCAACAAAATGAACCTTTCTTGGAACGAGTAATAACTGGAGATGAAAAATGGATTATGTATCACAACATAAAAAGAAAAAGAAGCTGGAAGCATGGGAGTGAACGAGCAGAATCTTTGGCAAAAGCTGAATTGCATCCAATGAAAGTGTTGTTATGTGTCTGGTGGGATTGCAGAGGAATACTTTAATTCGAGCTTCTTCCACGTGGCAAAACAATAACTACGGAGAAGTACTGTGAGCAACTCACCCAACTCAATGTGGAAATCCAAGCAAAACGTCCCAGTTTTGTTAATCGAAAAGGCATCATCTTTCACCACGACAACGTAATGATGTTGTATACGGATTTTGCAGTGCCTAGGTTGAATTTTTGTAGCATTCTCATACACCAATCAACACGAGCCTTTTTTTGAGCTTCGGCCAAATTATGCAAAATCGAATGTATTGCAGTCTGCGATATGCCAAAGGATGCCTCTATCTCACGGTAAGTCACATGCTGATTTCTTCAATCATTTTGCCCACAGCATCGATGTTTTTTTGAATCACAACCGATTTTGGTCGACCTTCACGAGATTCATCACTGACGGACGCACGACTACGATGGAATTCTGTAAACTATTTGTAAACAGTCTGTTTACATTTCTGATGGTGCTTCATTATTAAAAGTTGAACGAAGCGAATCTATGCAATGTTGTGGAGTTAGGCCTTTACTAAAATCGTAAAAATCATCCAACGAAAATCTTCACGAGTAATACCAATTTTTTCACACACTTGTTTTTGTTTTTAATCGCTCACTATCAACATTTTTCGTGGCTATTAATTTAGTTTACCTTTTTTTTTAAATTTCGCCTAATTCCGGTTCTGTTTGTGGTGAGATGTTTAATATATCTTGCCCAAGTCTTACGTAAATTTTTTTAAAAAACACAAGTTATGATGACCCCGTGAAGTAAACATGATTTTGGCAGGAACCAATTGTCTGGTCTAGAGTAAATAATTTTCTCGATTCTGGCTCGCTTTTCGCCCGCCATTCTTAAGTTCACGGAAGTTCATACGCGTGTAAAGTGTAGAATAGACAATAGATAATTATAAGTCAACACTCTACACTGTCATTTTACATTGTACTAGAAATAGTTAAAGAAAAAAAAATTCAAAAAATTTTCTCATGCTACAATTTGAGATTACGGTATAGGGGTAATTTGTCTTCAAATCGTTTAAAATGATAAAAACTGTATTTATAACTGTCATAATTCAAGGTATGTAGGAGGCACATATTCTGGATTTTTTAAGAGGGGGGAGCACCAAAATCTGCATTGAGATATTGTTAAAATCGTATCGATTTTGATGAGTGCAGAAAACTGAAATAACCGGGAAATTCTTGTATTTATCAAGTTGAATATGGTTTCCTTTGGTTGTAGAATAATTTAGCGGTGTTATTCGTTGCAATACTCATATAAAGATAATGTAGTTGAACATTATATATTTGTTATTGTGTACGATAATATCTCCACGATATGGAATAAGTTATTGCGGCCGTGAATGTGGGATGTGCCGCAGCAGAGCTGGTATCGCCGCCTGGGTGCGCCTTTACTCCAGCACCCACACTACGGGGCAAATATTCACCGGCATACCGGGGCACCTCGCTCAAAACTGGACACTGTTAAAACACCCTGGAACACGCCAAAAAACAACACTCATAGGTCCGTTAGAAAATTGTTACTATGGTTAGTTATGGGATTTTTATATTCTGACCGTAGTTGACCATTTGCTTATAGCTTAGAAAAAGAAACGACGGGGAGAGGAAGTGAAAAAATCAAACGAAGACCGGATGGAGAATTTAAAACTTCAAGTAATGATGGGAGGGGGACAAAACTTTAAAACAAATCCTGAATAACCAAATTCATGCTTTAGTTCTTCTTGGGTACGTATTTCTCTCGGGCCCTTAAATATGTTTTAATCTTATTTAATATTAGTTACGCCATTTGTGGCATTTTATGAAAGTGTGTGAATTTATGTGATATTTCTTTTTGTCGAATTTATTTCGAATAATATATAGGAGCCCCGTCTCAGTTAAATTGGCCTAACTATCAAAAATAGTGTTTTCAAAGAAAATAAATTCATATTAGAAGGGAAATTTATGGGTACTAATTCAAATATATAACGATGTGGGAATTGTTTGCTAATATTTTACAAAAAAATTAAATCTTAACAAAAGAAACTTAAATATGTAGTTAGAATTATCACAAAATGTACAGAGAGAAATAATTTCTTTTCTCATATACCTGCAATTTTGCTGTTAAGTAAATAATAAATTAGATATTTCAACATTATAAGGAACATTTTCCCCTAAATAATTTTCTTGTTAAAAATGCATTGAAGAGAAAACAAAAATGTTGCCTCATATACATTCTGGATGTAATGTAAATAAGTGCGATATTTCAATATTTTATACAATATTTTAGAAAATATTTTAGTGAAATACTTTTAACAAAGTACTGTTATAATAAAAACAATTTATCTTAAATTATATTTACTTTATTTTAACATAAATTTACAATTTTCATGATTCAAATAGTTGGGCCAAGTTCACCGAGACGGGGCTGGTAATATATGGAAAATTATCCTGGAATTCTTTGAATTGTTACCTGGACCTCTGTCTCAGTTATTTGATAACAATACACTACACTGATATTGTACATAACTGTTTATATGGACAATTTGTAAAAGAGGACTTGTAACACGAAAAATAAACTGAAATATCAGTATACAAAATACAGCATAAACTCAACGGTATGCATACCCGAAAATGGCGTTTGATGTTCTACGTCAGCGGTTCCCAAACTTTTTTGACCGCGACCCGGTACGAGGTTTTAAAATTTTTCGCGACCCACCTTATGAAAAAAAAAAACATTTATTTACAAAACAAATTTTATTTTAAAGCAGTAGCTTTATAGTAATAAAGAGTATAGTATAGTAATAAAGAATGTAGTATAGTAATAAAGAGCACAAATACACACTATTCTAGTGATTAACTGACGTAAAAAAAATAATATGTACAAAAAAAATCTCTTTTGTGTTTTTATAATTTTTTTCGCGACCCGGCAAAATTTTTCTGTGACCCGGTGCCGGGTCGCGACCTACACTTTGGGAAATGCTGTTCTACGCTAACGTTACGTAGCGACAAGGTCATACGAGACTTGATATATCCATATAAACCCCTTGTTTCAACTCTGTTTGATAATGATTAGCACCGATACTGCAGTTAGTATGACTAATAAACAATTTTATGAAACTTTACTCAAACTTTAGTTTTTTATTTAAGAAACTTCTACCATTTTACTATTCACTAAAAGTTACGTTAATTTCTTCCATAATTAAAGCATCCAAGAATGCGTAAAAAAATAATAAGAGCATTGTTTCCTACATGCTGTGATCAGATCTTTTCCATTCTTAAAAGCAAGCTTTCGAGAAAATATACAACTTCCTCAGTACGCGTTTAAATAAATGTTACTATAATTACACCTATATACTGTACCTTTGATTAATTGTTAGTGTTATTTTGTTCGTGGTTCATGTTTGAATATATGCACACGTGGTGTTGGTTTTGTTCGATTTGTATATCGGTTTTTGTCGTTCCACGTATGATGAGTTTGCTATGAAATACTTATAACAAGGATATAAATATAAATGACTACAGAATGTCGGAATAATTTGAATACCAGACAATTATTAAGTGGTAAACGATTACAGTGGATAGATGTTATGAGGATGAAAGAAAATCACAAAAAAGGAGATGGACAAAATAAAGAAAATACACAAAAAATATAGAACTAATAGAATGTATTATTCATTTTTTTCAAAACTGTTTTATTTTCTTTGAAATATTTTATATTTATTATTGAAACACTTTTAGTTATTTCAGTTAAAAGTTCTGATAGGAAACCTTTTTATTGGCCAATAAACTAACCCTCCTATTTTCTGTTATTTAGGACATATAAATATTTTCCATTTTCACACGAAAAACTCATTTTAATCATAAATATGGCGTGTTTTCCATTCATTAATTTTATTGTAGTCACGCAATCTTTTCTAACATTTTGTAAAAAAATTCAATTCATTAAATTATTTAAAAATACACTACGTAAAAGTTATAAATTATTTAAAATTGTTTACTAAAGATAATGATTCGTTCCTCGTGCATAAACTCTCCTAGTTCCGGTTGTAAAATGCTTTAATTTCCGTACGGGGAAAATGGATTGCAAAGGGTATACAAAATACTAAATTTACCCTATAAACTCAGCATTCATTTCATCATTTGTTTTTGTATGACATTTAATAACAAAGTATTTATCAGTGGCCAGTACATAAGAGCTGCGGGGCTTGCAGCACCCCCAAAATTAAAATAATTAAAACATTACAGAAGTTTATGAGTTTTTTAACTCTCTATATCCCAGAATTTACTTATTTTTTTTATTAAAAACCCTTTTTTCACTCTGATTTTAGCCGAAATATAGTTTTAAGCTAATTTTGGTGTGAGGATTATGAAAAAAATATTTTAAAAAATCAGTCTTTCCTAGTTTTTGAGTTAGAACCGATTTGGGTCAGTTTTTTGCCTATAATTTCAAAACTTTTGCCCAAACTTCAAAATGGACCAAATTTTGTTGATCTATGACTAAAAATATATATTTGTACCAATTTTCAATAAAATCGGACACAAAAATTTTTTGCTTAAAAATCACGATTTTCTTAAGGGGTACCCCTTACGATTTTTTCGATTTTTGGACATTTTCAAGGGTTTTGGATTACTGCCCATACAGAACTGAATAATTGTTTTATTAAAGCCCAATTTTTTTTCTAGACTAAACAAAGTATGAGAATTATAAAAATTCAAACCGCAGATTTCTATCTCTAACCAGTTTTTAATTGGGATTTATCAAAATTTTCATAAAATTTAAAAAAAAAATAAAAATTTTCAAAAAATTTTTTTGTTTCAAAATATGGTTACAACTCAATTAGGACCTCAAGATTTAAAAAATTTCAACCGCAGGTCTTTATCTCATTTCGTTTTTGAGATACGTCCATGCAAAGATGAAAATTTCTATAAATCACGCCTTATTAAAATATGTCATAATTTTAAAATACGCAAAACGAATAAGGCCTCAAATTTTTTCTAGACTAAATAAACTACGAGGAATCCAAAAATTCTAACCGGAGGTCGCTGTCTCTAACCATTTTTGAGTTATGCTTTTTTTTAATTCACAATTTTCACAAATAAAGTTACGATTTTTTCGATTTTTAGCCGTTTTTAAAGGTTTTTCGGAGCTATCAGTAAAAATAATTTGGGTGGAAATATTTAGGTCCTAATTTTGAAAACATGAATCAAGACCGTATTTTTTCTTTATACTAAGAAAAGGATGGGGATTCCAAAAATTCAAATCCCAATTTGCTATCTCCTACCGTTTTTGAGATATTTTAAAATTAATTATTTTCTTAACCAACAAAATGATTTTTTGTGACATTTTTTTCCATCCTTTAATGACTTAATTCAAAATATTGTCCACCCCTATTGAATGTAGGGTTTAAACTGCAATGAGATATTTTAATTCAACCCTTACTGCAGTAACTTTTAAGGGTTAAACATGCATACCAACCTATTGATCGCAACAATTCCAAAGGCTTCTTTTACAATCATAGTACTCCAATATACGAACATGCGTGACTGAATGTCTTATTTTAAGAATTAAGCCTTGGAAAAATATCAATATTTAGGTATAGATATTCAGAGAGGGGGAAAAAATCAAAGAAACAAAACACACAAAAAATTGGGGCATGGTAAAGACGTTATTTGATATACAAAATAAACAAATTATGTGAAACAAGACATAATAAACAAAAAACTGAGTTATTGTAAAATTTTCTTACAAAATTAATAGAATGTAAGCTTAGAGATATACTTATTCTTACCATAAATCTCACAAAGTTTACAGAGAATTGAACAAGATACTGAAAGATATTTTAATTTTCTTTTAGTACATAATGCACAGATGCATCTTAAACAAGAAACATCAGTCACTTTTCAAAATGTGCACCTTTGTCTGTTATAGGTCAGTCGTTCAATCAACGCAGTTGGTATTTTTGCGTCATAACTTCGATGACAAACTTAGGGGCAAAAAACTAACTAAATCGATTTTTTTTGCATGTGAATTATAGACTAATATTCTCTTCATTCTTTTATGTTACTAAAACATACCTTTTGAAGTCATATTTAGTTTGTGTTCGATAGTCATTTTCGATTTGTATAAAATCACAGAAAGTTTACAGAAAATAAACAAAATATAAATTATTTACATAAAAAATGTGCATAAAAAATAACAAAAAAAAAGGAAAAAAGACATACAAAAACATTCGCGGACCACCTGTTGAGAAACACTGCTATAGTCAATTTGTTTGGTTTAAGTGGAACTAGATTTTGATATTTATTAATTTTTATCGATTAAATGGTGCTTTATTATTTTGTTTAGCCAAAGAGCACTGCAATCATTAAAAAATAAGTTCGTGACAACAAAAATAAAAATTCCATTTAGTTTCGCTTAAACGTTTGGAATAGCCTGTAAGTAATAATATATTTTGGACGCTCCAAATAACGCGTCTGCTTATTTAACATAGCTCAAACTGATAAAATGAAAAGCTCATATGTTCGTATGAAGATTAGTGTTGTTAAATAATTAGTGCATAATTTTAAAAGACATAACAAAAAAAAAAAAAGTCTTATTTAATTTTAGTAAGTAGAAGTTTGAAAATGACTTATTTAACTAAAATTTTACTTAGTTTTGGTCCATTATGTCTTCTAATGATCTCTAAATGGCAGTACTTTGGCTTAATCGATTTGATTTTGTGATAGTCTCTCTTGCTATTAAATATACATCAGCCAAATGACAGTAGATGATTTATCGTCTAAATATTGACTCGAGAATTGAGTCTCAGATTTTAAAAATTTAAAATATATTTACAGTAAAAGTTCCAATATATATATTTTAAAATTTTGGTGCCTAAAGCTAAATTCACAACTCTAAAATTAGTATACACTGTGCTTTGTGGATACATGTAATAGACAGTTTTAACGTTTAATTAAGGTAATACATCCCGAATTTGCCGGGACAGTCCCGAATTTCCGCCTTGCGTCCCGAATTTTTTTAGAGGCAATATTTGCCCCAGATTGTCACGAATTTTAGAAAAGGTACTTAATTTTATTATTTATTTTAAATATATTTCACCTAAAATTATTTTTACAAAATTTGAACTAAACAAAATCTACCGAAATGGTATTTTCCTTGATGAACAGCTTTTGGACAAGTGACAAGGCTAAACTTAATGTAGACACATTAAAAGTAATATTACTGATTAAAGTAAATTATGAAGAAAACTGCGGATTTTTATAAAATGCTTCAATGCAAAAAAGACCTTCTCAAAAAGATCCATAGTCTGAAAACAATAAAAAGGGATTATTTAAACTGAAATCTGGTCACCCTGGTTACCATATGACAAACTTGGTAGTGCGAATCCACAGTGAACAACTCACTGTGTATAGTTTATTAATTTTAGAGTTGTAAACGCAGTTTAAGAGTTTCATATATAATTACATCTATTTTTTTTTTTACTTTTTCTTTAAAATTTCTAGTTCTAACTACGAACCCTATGTTCCTGGTCGAGTGAACATGAGATTAAGATCACAACGGTTCTCTCTGGAATAAAATTACAATTCATTAAAATACGTTTGTGTGAGAAAAACTTCATTTTAATGTTGAAAATTACATGTGCGATCCTCATTGTTTCAAATAATCACTGCTAGTCATGACGTGATCAACAAACTGTGACGTCACTCTTGTCTATAATTACAAGCGGGGGGGGGGTAATTAGGTAATTAGCCATGCCTTCCCCGGGATCGAACTCGAGACCTTTAACACGTGGATCCCATTCACGATTCGTAGTTTACGGACGGTGGGTTCCATTCGCTAACGAACATTTCCTCTCTCACAATATATCCTGGTGTCGTTCTGTCTGTCCATCTCATGTACCTCTTTTGTACCCGTTCCATCATCTCCTATTTCCAAATCTCCACTCCGTACATAAGGACACTCTTCACCATTCGCTAACGAAGTCAATGGGAAATTTTTGTTTTTAGACAATATAAAACAAGAACAAAAAAAAGACAGGTGTAGCTGCTCATTGAACTGTAGTATTACACCTGTCTCGACGACCTTCTTAACATTGACAAGGGAAACGTTTTCCGCTTTTCTTAGACTGAAAAACAAGAATCACCAAGTGATTTTCCATGTTATATTAAGTGGACACTATAAAATAGTATATTACATTACTGTATTGTTACTAACTTAATTAAAACAACTAATACTTATTCAGTTATGCTTCGTTCACAAGAAATTTTTATAATTAGACTTATTAAAGATAATTTGTGAAATTATAAATAATTTATTTATGTTTTAACTTAAAGGGGAATAGCCTTTATATGTTAAAAATTAATTTAATGGACATCTCTTTCTAATTTTAAACAGTTACAGTAGGCGCTCGATTATGTTAACTCATAGAAATCAGGGACAGTGGCGTACCCAGTGGGGTGGCCCCCTGCAAGAAGGAGGGAGATACCAATTTTTTAAATTTTTTATTACTATTTCTTAGGTAAATATATGGATTTAAAAAGATATAAGGAGATTTTTTTTGTCACCACGTATTTTACAAGTGAGGACTTTTTTTTTTAGTCCTCATTTGTATTTCAAAAACGAAGAACTTTTTATGTCTCCCCCCCCATAAAAATTCCTGTGTGCGCCACTGATAAGGCTACTTAAAATTGTTCAAATAATCGAAAGTTTATGTTATATTGTTTAATTAACGTTATTTAATGTTTATAGAACATTAGGTTATTTGTTTTTGCACTTTCTTGGCAGCCGAATCTGAACCGCATCCGCGTATTTGATAGCCGCATTCGCATCTTTTGCAAATAACAATTCTCGCATCCGCATACAGAGTGATACAGGAAAATGGAGCTGTGACAGCGATTTTATTGTGCCTGTGCGGTATTTTGAAACTGTCAAACTTACTAATGCAAAACTTGTAGAGCCATCTGTTGATGAGATATTGAACTACTGAACTGTCGAAAACAAAATATTTCAGGTTAAGTTGTACAAAAATAATGTAATTTTCATAATATTGCTCATGGAACCAAATTTTTAGTATTGTAAAAGAAAAACTAAAAATTTCAAATCAATTTTTCTTGATTATATAATAAATATATTTAGTAAGGTAATATGCAACTTCTAGGTCTTCCATTCTGTTCTTTTTTATTCTTTCCTCTATCTACTTGTCTTATTTCCTATGTGATATTTGATTTTGAGTAATATAAAAAATGTAAGGCCTCTAGGCAAACCACTAACTGATGTGGAATTTTTTAGCACACCACACAAAGCTATAAAATTCCACATCAATTAGTGGTTTGCCTAGAGCCCCTACATTTTGGTCCTTCGAGCCGGATTTGAACCAGCGACCTATGGATCTTGATAGATTGGTCATGATCTAGTATATAATTGATATTGAGATTATATATTTATTATTATTTTTTTTCAGATGAGTGGCAAAAGAAGTCGTAGTTTTAAATGCGCCGTCCATCACAGAGATCGGGAAGTAAGCTCGGAGAACGATTTCCATCTTCTGCTGGTAGAACCACCTCTGTTTCACAGGTTAGTATCTTGGGGGAACATCTAGAGCAGCGGTTCTTAACCTATTTATACTCGGGACCCCCCCAACTAGCCTTAAATATTTTCTGGACCCCTCAAGAAATTTTTTGAATAAATATTTTAAATATTTTTAATAATTAAGTTTATTGTTATTTTAAAAGTAAAAACTAGTAAAAATTAAATTTTTTCTTTTAATTTCTGGACCCCCTAAGGTCTTTTCGGGACCACCCCGGTTAAGAACCGACCTAGACTTCTTCGAAGAGTTTTGATTTTGATATAAATTACTAGAATTAAATAATAAAAGACAAAAATGTGTTTTTGAGAAATAAATAAATCTAATGGGCTCTAAAATAAAGGACTGTCTTCTAAAATAAAGGTCGTATGCTTATCGTAGTTATATCTTATACAGGTGGCCTTGTATAAGATAAAGAAAAGGGAATGTCAGAATTTTTAAATTAACTAAAAATGTTAATTAATTTATTTAATCTGGATTAGTGAACTTGTTTGTGATTAAAATACATTTGATTGTAATTTCAAAATTAGTTCAAACGTTCTTAAAATATCAACAGGAAACAATCAAAATTTATTCACAGGAAGCAACAAAATACCAACAAAAAAATTGAAAATTAAAGAAATGTCGAAAATAAGAATAAAATAAGTTAATAGTTAACATCGACTGGCCAAAAATAGCACACACGTTCATCTTTGTGGCGAGACGAAACAAGGATCATTAAACTAAAGAGCAGTTTAAATTCTTACTGATGAAAAGTGTCTCGTCACTGTTTTATCCGCTAGGGGCAGCTCGGTCGCACACATCCCAACAAATTTCCCCACTAACTTGTTCAAAAAAAATATATTTTTTAATTTTGTTGTAAAATGAGTTTCTAGGGTAATTGGGGAGCGAAGAGTATGAAAAAAATATTTAAAAAAATCCAACACCCCCAGTTTTTGAGTTATGGAAAAATCAAAAATGTTTTCGATCAAAACGTCTTATGCCCGGTTGCATATGAGTCTTAAAACTAGATGTAAATTAAAACTCAATGTAAAACACAAAATTGTCTAGGTATTTTTGTGTTTTTCGCTGGTCCTATTTTCCATAAAACCATTTTTCTAAGACAGGCGAGAACCCAGGGGGGACTAATGGGCTTAAGCCAACCCCCCCCACCAAAAAATATTTAAGGGACACTTGTTTCTTGTAAATGAACGTGAGCTCCACCCAAGAAAAAAATAATAATTCTGAAGCCCTAAATATTTTTTCTTCTGAGCCCCGCTAAATAAATCATTTAGATTCTGAAGCCCTAAAGAATTTTTTTTTTTTACTTCTGATTCCTTCTAAGAAAAAAAGTTAGGTTCTGAAGCCCGAAAGAATTTTTTTTTTTACTTCTGAACCCGCCTATGAAAAAAAAAAAAGATTCTGAAGTCTTAAAGAAATTTGTTTTTTTACTTTTGAGCCCCCCTAAGTAAAAATAAATACATTTGAAGCTCCAAATATATATATATTTTTTAATTTCTGGGCCCCACTTAGTAAAAAATTTAGATACTGAAGCTCTAAAGAATTTTTTTTTTCTTTTAAGGAGACTTCTGAGTCCCCCTAACAAAAAATTTATATTCTGAAGCCCGAAAGATTTTTTTTTATTTATGAGCCTCCCTAAGAAAAAATAAATTAATTCTGAAACCCTAAAAAAATTTGTTTTTTTACTTTTGAGCCCCCCTAAGTAAAAATAAATACATTTGAAGCTCCAAATAAGTAAAAAATTTAGATTCTGAAGCCCCAAAAAATTTGATTTTTACTTCTGAGCCCACCTAAGAAAAAAAAAAAAAAGATTCTGAAGCCTTATAGAATTATTTTTTTTTAACTTCTGAACCCCCTTAAGGAAAAAAGTAGATTCTGAAGCCCTAAAGAAATTTTTTTTTCATGTGTATGAGCCCCCTATGAAAAAAAAAATAGATTCTGAAGCCAAAAGATTTTTTTTTACTTTTGAGCCCCCCTAAGAAAAAAAATATATATATAGCTTCTGAGCCCCCCCTGAGAAAAACATAAGCTTCTGAACAGCTCAAAAAAAATTGCTTTTAAACTCTTCTAAAAAAAAAAAAAATAGCCTATGAGCCCCCCAAGAAAATATTTTGGTTTCTAAGACCCCTAAAAATAATTTTTGGTTTTAGGCCACTCGAAAATTCCAGGCGCTCATCTGCCATATGAGTCATTTTGAAAGATTAGCTCGTACAAATCTTCGCTATTAAATATATATTTATTTTTTTTTAATAGTTTTAAATATAAAATTTATCGATACATATATAGATAATATCGGAATTTAAATTAATACACTCCATCTCATGTTTAAAAATAATAATTTTCCAGTTTAGATTTTTTGAAATTCCTGTTAGAGGCACAGATGTGCAAGCCGGTCGCATCAGCAACAGCACCGGAACAAACTTGGAGAAAAATGCGAATAACCAAGGCGCAAGGTGTGCGTGTCATTTTTTACAAATACATTATGCAAAAACAAACAAAACAGAACCGATCACAAACTAAAAACCAGTTCAGCAGATCTGGAAATAAATCACACAGGGAAATAATGAACAGCGCAGGAAACTATGAATTTACTGCAATTACTAAAATAATCATTACTATTTATGCCGGGGACTAAAACTGATATTAAACCGGGTCTAGCTTTACAACATTGTCTATCCTCAAACACCGAAATAATGCTGTCATAATAATCTATGGTGACCACAGATTACAAATATGGAAAAGGTTTCGAGGAGTAATCTTGGAAAGTATTTGAAGTGTATATGGCTCGCTACCCATACCCCCCCCTTTCAATATTAATTTTATTAGAAACTACCTTAAGGGGGGGGGGGTAGATTCTGATAAACCACATTTTAAGCATATTTTTGTGATTTTTTTTTCAAATCTATGGTTAAATTTATTCATTTTCAAACTAAGTACATATATAAAGTATGTTTTGAAGAAGATACAAAAAAAATTTGAAGGCAAAATATGGCGAAATGAGCCAGCTGTGGCAAATCTTCTCAGACTCCGGGAAAAAAATTAGATTTTGCGGTGACCAGCATAACTCGTCACTGGATCATCTCAAATCAAAAATCCAAAAAGATTTTGTTAGTTTATGAGTTTGCCGAGGTAACGACGTTGAGATTTTTTTTTCATGTTTTTTTATTATTTAACAATCACAAATATACTCATTTTTAGGTTTTTTTTAGGGGGA
Source organism: Liopterus haemorrhoidalis (assembly GCA_963971575.1). Classification (NCBI taxonomy): domain Eukaryota; kingdom Metazoa; phylum Arthropoda; class Insecta; order Coleoptera; family Dytiscidae; genus Liopterus; species Liopterus haemorrhoidalis. The sequence continues at coordinate 45,801,675 of OZ020619.1, forward strand.
ATTAATTTTTTTTGTCTTCTAAGTAACGCTAAAAACTGAAAAATCATTTTAAAAATAAAAACTCAACGTCATAATTCGGCAAACTCATAAACTAACAAAATCTTTTTGGATTTCAGATGTTTCCTATGTTCGAATCCTGGGTTTACTCTATCATCGCACTAAATTATGTAAAAATATATCCAGTCATTTTAGCTGTCTGTTCGACAGACTAATGTAGGACAGACAGACCCCCTAATCGGGCCTGGGTTTATTTCTAGTTTTTTTTTGTTGTTGTTGTTGGAATTGCTCTTTGTTTCAGAAAGGTTTCCAACCCCCGCTCTATAACAACTATACTGTGTTTTCAGAATTGCCTCGTATGTATTCTGTAATGCATTGAATGTTTCATTGTGGTCTATAATGTGACGTTTACAAGAATTTCCCCGTGCTTAGCAATTAGTAGAGTTGTAAGTGGACTAAAAATACAAGCGACAACCGTGAATTAGTGTGCGTCGGTGGCGCAGACCGACACAAAAAAATCAAATAGTTAGGAAATGATCTAATAATAACCAACAAAAAAACTTACTTTATTACACTCATTCAAAAACAGCCAAATATATTTCAATAATGCCACATATCCCACTTAACACGTTGACTGCCAACTACGAGATAACTCGTCTTTTGCTTTTTTGTCCAGGACACCGACCACGAGAAAACTCGTAGTACTTTTACTTGTCATTTTCGTGCGACGATTATATTTGTAGAATATAAGTGTATTTAAGGAGAGGAGACTTTTGGGAAAAGACATAAAAATAGGGTGACCATTCGTCCCGCATTCTAACATTTTGTCCCGCATTTTGTAACTTGTATTTGAGGAAATGAGGACCTTTTTTTTTATTCTTCACTTGGATTTGGGAGATCAGGACCTTTTTTTTTTGCTCCGTCCCGCATTGCCTTCTTAAGAAAATGGTCACCCTATATAAAAATCAAAATGGCTTCCACGAACAGATAATTCATCAATAAATGAACAGAAAATATAATATAAAACATTTTATTAATTTCAATACCAGGTGATTCATAAAACCTTTTTCCAAAAGGGAACACATTGTCAGGTGCGCACACAAGAGGGTGGTCCTGGGGTCCGGACCCCCCCCAGGAATGGATATATCATATATTTATTTAATAAAAACTAAGTAACTGAAAATAAAAATAACCTTTTTTTATGAATATAAATTAAATTATAATCAAAATTTAATTAATATATAAGTCTACTACTACTACAGCATACTACTTTCCGTAAAAAACAATAATTTGTAATATTTTAATACTTTTTCGAATTGGACCCTCCCCAAACCAATTTTCTGTGTGCGTGCCTGCACATTGTGTATGCTTTTTGGTGATTACTCTGTACTATAATTATAATTTTGAATAATATACCAGGGTTACCTTTTATATTTCGGGATTTTGGATCAAAATCAAATCATTTGGATCAATAAATGCATTATGTGTCATATGAATACATATTACAACAAGTGTAAAAAAATGACGCGCATGCGTCCTCACCCGTGAAAAATTAACGTTTTTTTACACTACAAGTTTTTATTTAGTAAGTTAGTTAATTAGTTAAAATGTATTTTAATTTATTGACTGAAAGTATTTTTACATCAGACCACGTCTTATTTCCTTTTTAATTTTGTCATAGTTCTTCTCCAGCTAAATTCTGGACGAAGGATTTTAAGCTTTCTCATCCTCGTAAAATAAAGCCTTCATTATATGCTAGTTAAATAAAATACTTTAGTTAATTATCCTTTAGAAATCTAGCTTTCATCGAACGCTATTGATTGTTATCATCCTAGTAATCATCAGAAGCAAAATTTTTTTCGAGGGACTCACGTATAATTAATAAAAAAAATCAGTTCCTTAAAAGTGTATTTTTGAGTGTGGTGCGTGTACAAACTTACCATTACGATACTATCAAAATATTTACCCCAATTCTTAAAAATTCTATCTTGATATTGATCATAGCTCTATTTTTACTAGTCACGATATCTGTTACGGAATAGAGTCTAATACTGTGGAAGCACTTGATTTATATCCTAGGGGGAAGTCTGAGGGAGACAATAAAATATACTCGGGGAACAACCCCAGAGATAATCAAAATGTAGGACATTTAGCCCAGCAATTTCAGTTTAGTGGTATTAAACTTTCATGAGACAGTTGATTAAGATACTGGAGACTGAAATAGGCGAGGGAAATTAAAAAATAACTCTATATACGTCGCTTACTTATTTATACAGAATTCTTAAATTTTTTTTCTTAAAAATACATATTTATAAATCTAGTACAATGGAATAATTTAATTTAAAATGTATTTCATGTATAAAAATTTTATGAGAATATTTTTTTCAGGATGGTTCGTGTAATCGCCGATGAGTTTTTGACAGACGAAAGGGATCGAAAATATTACGCAGACCATTACACATGCTGCCCCCCACCATTATTTATTATTATTATTACTCTAGTCGAGGTAAGTTATATATTATTTTATTACCTTTTTACGCAGAAAAATCGACTTTATTCGGGGTGTCTTATGCTCTGAAGGTATATGTACGTTGTTTAAAAAGTGTGCGATGTTGGTGTGGAATCAATTCAGAGCGCATAAAATAGAATCAACCAAGAAAATATAACAGAAATAAATACAGAATTAGCTGTCATTTCTGGAGGCCTTAAAAGTCAACGACAACCCTTGGATGTGTCGATTAATAAACCATTTAATAATTTTATGCGGGAAGAGTGGAACAAACGAATTGTAAAGACAAATCACGATCAGCAACAGAACGTATGAAACGGACAATTTCAGAAGTACCTGGGTAAAATATTCATGGGAAGTTGTAAAAGAGAAGACAATTAAAAAGTCTTTTAAGAAATGCGGTATATGCATCGAAGACACTTGGTTTTTGAAGAGATTGACAACAATAGTTCAGACGAAAATAATACGAACAGTGACATTAACGAGACAAGTGATAGTACAGAGAGTGAAGATGTTGCTGGTACAAATTATCGTAATAATGAATATTTTTTCCAAAAATTGTCCCATAAATTTGGGATGCGTCTTATAGTCTTATAGTAAAAATACGGTACTTTTGTGTATCATAATTTTTATTAATCAGGTAATTTTGCCGCTTTATATCACTTCCCTACCTTACTAAAACCTAACATAAGGGCAAGTAGACCCCAAAATCCCCATGGCAGGCGCGGAAGCGATCCATTTATGTCTAGAGAATTCCACGTTTGAGGAAACATATGTCGTAGCACGTGCTACTAATGCATTCGGAAATATGCACTCGGGGACTAGCGTTGCCCTTTGGAAATAGATATATTGAAACACATTTGTATCGTTACGCCTCTTAGTACTCTTAAACCGAGTATAATTACTAAATTATTTAAGATTTGTGGTATCCTTTTAAAGCTCTCGACGAGATCTATTCAAATATACGAAGAACAATTCGCAAGGGTTTGAATTGAACATCTTAAAAATTGTTTTCTTGTGCACCGGACAATACTGTTGACAATATCGCAGTTTATTTGGACAACCTTGAGTTCAAAACGATTGTGCGTGGTATCGTTTTAAAGCGAGATCTATTCAAATATATGAAGAACATTTCGCAGTGGTTTGAAATGACTTTTTTTTTTGACACGAAAAAATATTTGCTTTTCGCTTAAATTTATAATAGTTTCCACGTTGTTAATTTTATATTTTAATACAAATAATAAGGTTAATATTTCACAATACAATTCTGAGATTTTTTATGAATTGTTCATACAATATTTTTACAATATATAATAATTAGCGAGTTATTAACCTTCTAAATATTTTTAATAATAGATAAATTTCTTCCTTGAGAATGAACGTGAGAATTTAACTAGTTGAGAAAGAATGGTGATCATACAATAAGAATTGTGTAATGGGAAAACATATGATACAAGATAAATAAACAAAGGAATATTTTTAATTGTATAATTATAATTTTACTTTTCGATTTTATGGAAAAAGAACTACACAGTATGTAAAAATAGATAAAATAAAATAAGTAAATAAATTATAATTCAACATTTTGTGAGCGGAGAGAGAAAATCAAATACAAACGGTTTGTGAGTGGGGGTTGATAATCGGTCAAGGACGATAGGCCTGATTCGAAAAGATTCGTTTTTATCCTTGCTTGTTAACATTCGTCTGACCGAATCATCGAACCATCGGACCGAATACTGTCTGATCTTGTCTTCAGAGAGATGGGAGTTTATATACGCAATCTAGTCGCATTTCTAAGAAAAAGGGTTTAAGTAGTTTTTAAGAAGATGTTAGTGTTCAAAGTTATGAAGCAATAACTCTGAACAAATGTCTTCTTGAACAATGAACCATTTAAAAAATATATTTCTAAAGATATAATGTAAGATTTCTAATTTTTATTTTATTATCTGAATTCTTAAAAAAAAATATTTTAAAACACCCCTTGTAAAATCATGAAAAAACGATGGCTACCCCTTTTCAAAGAAATTCTCACGACGAGTGATTTGTGAAAGTTTGATTCTTGTTCCGGCAGTCTAAACCAGTGTTTCTTAACCAGAAACGCACCGCGGACCAGTAAAATACATAATTTTCTAACGCGGAACACTAATAATAATTGTTGGTTCATTTTTTGTAAGAAAACAAGTACCTGTATTTAATATGTTACTAAATATATTTATTTTATTTGTAGAAAATCACTGAAAGTTTACAGAAAATACACAAAATATAAATTATTTACATAAAAAATGTGCATAAAAAATAACAAAAAAACTGCAAAAATAAATACAAAAACTTTCGCGGACCACCTGTTGAGAAACACTGGTCTAAACAATGCGTTACAAAATAAATTATATTCTCATTAAATTACCGTGCTGTCTTGTCTTCTCCACTTCAAGTACATCTACAAATTTATAAAATATATATTCCTGCGTCATAACTAAAACATTTTACGTAAAAAGCAACAAAAATATATATTTCCATTTATAAAACACATTTTAAATCACACCTACAAATATATTCAAACGTAGGTAAACAAGTACAAATGTCAAAAAACAATATCACTTTTCAAATAGGACAAGTAGATCTCCTCTTAAGAGCAACACAATACTGTTAAAAGTGCAGTATCGATAAGTTACAAAATACCAAACACGAGGTGTTGAAAATCGGAACATTCAACAGGATACCGTAACAACGACTGTCGACAAGCTTACAGAATCACTTTTCAAAGTGGACACGTTCCTAGATGTCCTCTTAAGAGCGACACAACACTGTTAAAAGTGCACTATGAGTTACAGAATACCAAACACGAGGTGTTGAAAATCGAAACTTTCTACAGGATACCGTAAAAACGACTGTGAAAAAGCTTACAGAATAGACACCTAGTTCAGTTGATAATAACTGCACTTTTAAATACTCAGATTCATAAACAAACATCACTTAACTGGCCATTTAAAACGTATTTTAGAAGCTATTTAATTCTACTATTTAAGTTGTTTTCGGCGATTGACGAGTTATTTTTAGAAAGGATAAACAAAAAGGGATACCTGTATTTAAAAATAAGTTAAAAACAACAATTTACAAAAAAAAAAACTTATTTAGTTAACGTTTAGACTTTTTTAGGGTTTTATTTTATATGAAATCTGTCTAGATTTGACACGACCAATAAATCCATACGAAAACAAACATAAAAGCAGATATGACTTTTTTTCTGTTCCTCTTTCATCCCCTTTTTCTAGGACACGACGTAAACAAGATGCGTCATTGACCGCGTCTGCTGCATCCCCCTTAAATTAGGGTAAATGTGTCGAAAAAACATTTATTTGAGGAAACACGTGCCCCCTGTTTAGTATAAAACCACAATTTTAACTAAGCAGATGTTTAAGAAAAATAAATCCTGTTAACATTTAAACTATTTTAATCAGATCAAGTATAGCTGGAAGTTGTAGACCTGTATCTTCACTACTTAAAGTTTAAAAGACGGTTTTATATACATTGGCACATTTAATTTTGTAAATTTCGTTCTGATTTTAGCAAAAAATAATTATAAATAATTTTACAATTTAAAATTTACGTCACTCAGATCAATTCTGTAGAAAATTACTGTGTAGTAACGTTACTACAAGATAAAATATTATAAAAAGTATAATGACTTTCATTCATGATAGTAACTGACCTTGCTCATAGTGACAAATTTAGTCACAATGATCATAGTTACTGAGTTACAGAATTGGTCTGACTGTGTACTTATTGGTATTCGACGTACGTTTATTATCTCACTCTCGAGTGCATGAACATTCATCCATTCATGTTATCTCTTGCTAATATTGACAAACATAAAGTGTGTTGTTTATAGAATTTTATATTTTGATTACCTGTGAAAAAATAATGGGTATCAATGACGTTATTTGCGCTCATATTATTCTAAGACACTCCCGTGGCCAGCTATGTCACTAAGGAACGGAGTTTGAAACTGTTTAATATTTAATAAATAATAATTTTCTTATGGAATAAAGCTGCTTTCAGGGCTCTTAAATTAGTCTATTCTCCCTATTACCTGGTTCAAAGAGCGTTTTATTATCGTGTCAATACGATAGTTTTAAGTTTTATTATTTAGTAATCTTTTTTTGGGACTTGGACTAATAATACTAACTATTTTAGTATATATTTTTTTCTTGGACCCTTTCTCCCATTCATTCTCTTCTATTTTACACCTCATTTAATTTCATTTATTATTTCCACATGTCAAAAATAAGGACAATAGATAAATTTAAAGTTTATTTGTCAAAAATAATTACGGACGCACTAAAAATAGCTAAAACAGCAGCACAGATCATTTAAAACTAACAGAAACAAATGAATGTATTTATGGGGTCTAGACAACCAACAACGCACTGGTGTAATGCGGGGCGCATAAGTTACAGGAGAACAATTTTATGGCTTAAAACAGTAGCGTGCTATTTAAATTTGTGCGTTTATATTGGAACGGTGATAAACGGTTTTTAAATGATACACTTAGTAAAGTTTCACAATAGTATATTGCGCAACTAGCTCGGAATGCCATATATACCGCACGAGAATGAAGTTTGCAAACGTGCCGCAGGCGAGTGAAGCAAATCATTCGAGTGCGGAATATGCATTCTTTGCGTGTTGCTCACTATGCTTTTTCTCCTATTAAGAAAATACAATATAAATATGGTTAACAGCCATTAATGCGCGCGCAGCCAGTACGGGAATGAAAATTCTCAGGTACTGCACATGCGCATTGCTGCGAATTCATTAATTCCCGCACACTTGCATTGCATTGCAATTCCTGCATTGCATGCGCGCGCATAAGGGTATCATGTGACATTAAGCTAATTTCCTGTCAACTAACAGTATCGAAATGATACAATTCCATAGTAGTCGTAGGAAAAAAGTTTCATTGGACATGCTGACTGCAGTTTCAGTTTGTTCTACCATTATCAAAGCTACAATGTTTATCTTACATGCTATTTATGTACAAGAACAAGGAAGAAAGTGGTGGTTATAGGTACAAAATTAACAAACAAATAACAAGAAACAATATTATAATCTAAATTCTAATCCTATTAATGGGGAAAAAATAAGTTCAGTCATTTCATTCAGGGTGTTTATTGTTTTCTTTATCTCGTACGCTTCTAACAAATTAAGTTTAAGGCCTCTTTTTAATTACAACTAGTTAAAAATACCCTTTTCTGCAAAGGTATTATAAAGAAGGTATAGTTTAAAGCTTTTTTAATTAGTGTTTCAAATTTAGTTGCTTTATTATTTATAATAAATTCTTGTCGAAGGACGCACAATTTGTGCCTTTTAGTCATAAAATCTGCTAGTTTGTACGGCTCTAGCGAAAAAAAAAAATGTTTTTCGGTTGCTTACGCTCATGAAGTTCCTGCTCAAGTGGTGTCACATGGTCGTGCGTCTCTGCACCCGAACCCACACTTCTGTAGTTGTAATTTATATTTTTCTAATTTTGATTTTTTTGTTGCAGTTGGGTTTTTTCGCGTACTATTCCGTGAGTACGGGTGAATTAAATCCGGCAGGTCCGGTTCCAATTGATTCAGTATTCATATATCGTCCAGACAAAAGAATAGAAATATGGAGGTTCCTACTTTACATGATGCTACATGCTGGGTGAGTCTCTCAATATTTATATATCTATTGATTCAAGAAGAATATTGTATATGACTAGGGTTACCATACGTCCCGGTTTTCAACATTATGTCCCGGTTGTCAACATATGTCTCGGTGTCCTGTCCCGGCTTAAAATATGTCCCGGTTTTTTAGTATTAGTCTTTTGTTTTTTTTTTTTCCTCGTCACTTCTATTTTGGGAGTGAGGACCTTTTTTTTGCTCATCACTTCTATTTTGGTAGTGAGGACCTTTTTTTTTTTGCTTGTCACTAGTATTTTTCCCTTTTATGAGTCCCTGTCCCGGTTTGGCGCACAAAAAATATGGTAACCCTATATATAACTAATTATGATGTTGGTTTTTATAATTTCTCAATATTTCTAATTCGTTTTCTTTTCTTCAGTTGGCTGCATCTTGGGTTCAATTTGGTGGTACAGCTTCTGGTTGGTCTCCCTCTTGAGATGGTCCACGGTTCTCTGCGTATTGGAGTCGTGTACATGGCAGGAGTTGTAGCTGGTTCCCTCGGTACTTCAGTGTTTGACACGGATGTCTACCTAGTGGGCGCATCCGGAGGAGTTTATGCTTTATTAGCAGCGCACCTAGCGAACGTTTTGTTAAACTATAATAACATGCAGTGTGGAATTTTGAGGTTATTTGGAGTATTTGCAATAGGTAAGGATATTATTTTAAATTAAATCTACATTATTGGCGGCCTCATGACATTATAAAACAACCCACAAACAAAATATTTTTTTGTGATTTTTTTTTTAATTTAAAAAAATCCTATCTTAAGAACAACACAATATAAGGACCTGCGGTTTGAATTTTTGAAATCTACAGACTTTTTTCTACCTATACAAAAATTAGGGCCCTCCTTAAATAACTCCTTTTTGATCTGTGTAGTTTTGAAAATTTCGAAATATTTCATTTTCGAAAGACCGTATCTCAAAAACTACATGAGATAGGGACTTGCGGTTGGAATTTTAAAATCTTGAACTCCTAAAGGGCCTTAGAACTCATTTTGAAATAAATCCTAAAAAAAAAATTTTTTTGGTAAATTTTTAATTTGTTAATTTTTTTTATGGAATTTCAAAAAATCCTAACTTAAGAACAGGAAAATAAAGAGCACTCCGGTTTAAATTTTTAAAATCTCCGTGTGTTGTTTAGTCTAGAAAAAAATTGGGGCCTTAATAACTTAACTTTTACAATAAATACGAATCGTCAAACAAAACCTTTGAAAATGGCCAAAAACTGAAAAAATCGTAAGGGGTACCCCTTACGATTTTTTCGATTTTCGAGCAAAATTTTTTTCTCTCTGATTTACTTCAAAATGTGTATACTTATGTATTTTGAGTCGTAGATCTCAAAAATAACCTCAATTACAAGCTGTGGTTTACTATTTTTGAATAAATTCCAAAAATCCGACAGAAAATGACCATATTTCAAAAAATACATGAGAGGGCGCTTTAAATATATTTTTTAAAGTTGGAAACCACTGGGTTTAAACCATACTCAGGCATTGCCCATTTATATCTCACCAAATCAATACAAGATCTGAGACAACGTATTCGCGCGCATTATTCGCGACTCAAACTAACGTTGGCGGCGCTGCGTACAACAGTTGATGACGAGAAGCGTATATGTCAGAAGTATTTTCTTAATATTTATCTGTTCAAACAATATTTCGGCAAAAAAGCACTGTATTTAAGTTACTATATTTAAAAATACGTCTTAATTCACATAAACTGCAGCACGACACACTACAAATATTATACAAATATACCCTTCTGTTTAACTTACCAATCCGCCACCAGATGTCTCACTGTTATTTGGAGTCGCGAATACAGCAAGTTTGTTAAATATATATTATTATTTTTTTTTTTTTCAGCGTCATGTGATGTCGGCTATGCGATCTACTCCCGTTACGCAGTTGAAACAATGGGCCCCCCAGTTTCCTATGTGGCTCATTTAACAGGGGCCTTAGCCGGTCTAACAATAGGTCTTCTCGTCCTCAAGAATTTCGAACAACGTCTTCACGAGCAATTACTCTGGTGGGTAGCACTCGGAGTGTACGCGGCGTGTACGATATTCGCCGTTTTATTTAATATAATGAACCCCACAACAGATAACGTAGAAAATCTAGGAGATGGCGTGAACAGTCAATATGTATACAATAGGTATGGTGTATAGTATTTGGTATTTGTATGTCAAATGGTATTAGCCAAAAAAATTGGCAAGAGATAAATAGGTAAAAGAGGAAATCAATTGTGATTGTGTAAAAGTTGAAATACAAGCCCTAAATAACGCTTAAGAAATCCAAAACGCGCTTTAAAAAGGCGAAACTACATACAAGTAGGAGGAGTCTTGTTTCAATACGCTTGCGCAAATTACTAGTAGCACTACTATAGCCCAATCGCTGAGACAATGCAATTACGTCATTAAAAATATCATAACTTGTCGAACATATCTAAAACTGACCGATTTTTGTATTTTTTGTCAGAATTATAGAATTTTCAACTAGAGGTGCGTTCGGCATAAGCTAATAATCTACACATTCTGCATAATTTACACAAGAAACGTTCGGCATAACGTTTTTGTGTGCTCTGTGCTGCACGAAGATCGTTCGGCAAATATCGTGCAGTCCACAATCGTCACAAGTTCAGTTCGTGCTACAATTTGTGCAATAGTGTTTTTCGCGGTAAAAATATAAGTTATTATTTCTACAAAACAATATGAGAAACAATCAAGATATTGTTTATGCCTGCAGCATTTGCAAAATAAATAGTATAGACATGAACCTCATAATGGAACATGTAAATACACTCAAAATTTTCTGGATACAAGTGGAAATGTACTTTAAATTGATTTGTAGTCATGTTTGGAACAGTACTCTCTGCATATTCAAACACTTTTTCCAAAATATTTTCTGGTTTGGAAAAGTCTTTTGAATTGTCTGCATCAAATAAAATTTCTTTTATATTACTTAAAAGCATCCCAAAACCTTCATGCGTCATTTTTATATTATCATACAAAACAAATAGCAGGAGACAGACTTCATGTAATCAAACACACATAATTTATTTGTTTAATAACAAGAATAAGTGCACAATCTGAACAAAGCGTTCGTCTTTGACTTTCTTGTACAGTGTGCACAGTAGTCACGTGACAAAAAACTTGCACAACGGCGAGTTAATACTGCACAGTTATGCCGAACGCACCTCTTGTACGTGTGTTATAGATATAGCGGCTCTAGGCAAACCGTTAATTGGTGTGGAATTTCGAGCGCACCACACAGAGCTATAGTATAATTTCGTTTTACACGACGAACGTTTGAATACAGTGTCTAACACTGCACAGTTATGCCGACACACCTTGCATTGATTAGACGATTTGGCTTTAGTTCATTAATGATCCACTGAAATGAATGGAGGAGCTCAGTCTCGTACAGTGTTCATACTGGTCTCTCGCCACCTTACAGCGCGCGGACTTTAGAACACTGAATGAAATAGAGCAAACCATCCTAGGAAGATAATATAAACGCGTTATAAAAGAATAGCGTCTATTTTAGGGTCTTGTATATAAAAGGAACAATTTTCACAAAAAAAAAATGTCTTAATATTATGAGAATTAATTTTTTTGTGTAAAATTGATACTTTTTAAGTGTTGGATTGTTTCAAAATATGAGAACTGGTATTGTTCAAAAGAAAAAGCCTGAATTGTTGAATTTAAATTAAAAAACCATATCAAAAACATTTGATGTGAAGTGTGTATTTTTACATATTTCAGTGTTTCGTAGATATTTAATATTAAATTATTTATATTCACATAATAATTTTTTGAAATGATTAAAATAATGGTAGAGATAAGCACTACAGCTCAGTGAAACAATAGTATATGGGTAACTTTGATATTTTTAAAACTGACATTTATTTTATTTGTAATTTCTTATCTAAATTAACGGTTGAAAAAACAAATTAAATATTTTGATAAATGTCTGAAAGTAATTTTAAATAAGTAGAAAATTACTTTCAAGGTTTTTTAGGAGCAATTAAAAGTAATTAGACTATCAATTCATGGCCTAACAATTACCAGTACTCAAATATGGAGTGTTCAAAAAAATAATACAAATCTTATATTTTAATGAAAAGTTGGTCGATGACAGATTGTCCGCTCTCTAATAATAACTAGAGAGAGAGAGAAAGAGAAAGAGGACAATTTAGGTGTTAATGCGTTTTAATCCTATTAAATTAAGAAGAACGATATGTTTGTTTTAATTAAATAGGATAAATACGAAAATAAACCCTAAATAGTTCTATGAACACGGTAACAGTAACCTCTCCAAGCGGTAGCTTTACAAAATAAATGTAAATTAGACCACCTGCTATACTCATGGGGGCAAATCCCGTTTCCAACGGATCTTGGCTTCTAATAAGCAGTCCTAAGGCATAGAGCATGCAGTGTCAATGACATAACCTCAATGTTATGGGTTTGTTAAAATGGCGCTTGATTTTCTACGCTGTTGTCACGCAGTGACAAGGTCATAGATTGTTATCTCTCTGTAAACTCTTTGACGTAACCTCACTCTAATAACGAATTTATGTAATACAATTTTGCGGACTGGTCAATTTGTATCACGGACCGATGGTGAAGAAACACTTTTCTGTAACATTGTAGACACACTGTAGAATATTTATGCAGGTTTATAACAAGTTGTTTGTATAAAATATTTTTTTGAACACTTCATTTAGATTTACGATACTATTGATTTTGTTAAAATTGTAAATTATGTAAATATGTTTTTATAATGTATATATTTATTTATTTGTATATCACTAAAACTTTTGATAAAAATAGTGATATTACATACACAATTTACACCAAAGACTGAATATTTATACAGAAAATTAATGAATAAAATTATCTAATTAGATATTTTTTTATCAAAATTGTACGTTAAACAAGGCTATGTTGTTCATTTCTTTTCAAGTATTCAAGTAGGTAAGAGATAATTTTATACTATATTTTCTGTATTTATATATTTAAGCAGTAAACTACCTTGTTTATTAAATATATTTATTACTAATATAATATGTAGATACATAGTAAGAATTGTGAGTGATACTATAACTAGTCATAAGAATTTTTATATCTACCAAAGATCATACTAGTTAAAAAAAAATTATAAGAAAGCCTTTATATGAAACTATACCTGCTAAATTTTACAATAAACAATCAGCAGTATATTTTTTCATCACTGGTAGATTTCAAATTAGAAAAATAGCAAATGAGAACTGATTATTATAAATAACTTTTACAAGCTGAATAGTTGTTTCACTTTGTAACTTACTTTTGACTTAACTTTGTTTGGTTATTTGCTTACGTCACGCGGTAGCCTTTTTTATATCACGTATAAGTATGTTATATAGTGAAACACAGCACTATCTATGTTATTTTTATATTTCTGTTTGAATATGTAAATGCACTGCCAAAACTTCCAGATGATTCTAATATTATTTATACACAGCATTCATAACAAAATAAATATTAAATTTGAAATTTAATACGTGTTTTTTACCCTTTATCCTTAAAAATTCCTGATAAATTAACATTGCTAAAGCCGATTGCTAAAGAACAAAAGTATTTTAACTTGTGTTATGGCCAAGTCGAGTTAAAACAACATAATAGTATATTCTGTAACAAGATTGGAATGAGAAAATTCGATGCGAGTGGAACATTGCGAGCGCGAGGAACCACGAGCATCGAATTTTCTCTTCTAACCGAGTCACACTACTTTTTCCACGACCACCAGAAAAAAAAAGAAATTTAACAAATAATTTATATTACATAATAAATTAATCGGTTAATTAAAATTTATTTTTTTATTTATTATTTGTCTAATTTTGGTTTACTTTGCCGCACATCGGCCACTATTTTAGTACGTTTTAAGAAATTATGTTGCATTTATTTAATGTAAATATTGCATTTATTTTAATGTCTAAATTTATTTTAAATCTTTACGCATATAGATACCGTATGCACTACTTTTCAGCGCGGAGGAATGCATACCTTATATGTACTATATAAGGCTTATAGTGAACGATAACAAATGACAACAAACATGGAAAAGTTATTCCATAACTAGTGAAGGAATGAAATACTTATTATACACGCAAAATGCATAAGAAGATAAATGCTTTAGAATAGCATTCCAACTCTTGTGAATAGAATATTTTCTGTAGTATAAATTTGTTTTAGAATTTCTAAATTTTGTAGTGGTTGTGGAGAAAAAAACATATTTTTAACCTGAGTTAAAACTTTTTTTATGGTATAGAGCGCCAAGAAATAAAAGGGAATATGGCGGTGTTAAATATTTTTAATATCAGCCCTGCCTGTATATTTCTTTTCAAACAATTATAAAAATAAATAATTGTTGTATTTAATTTTTTTAAATCCTACAACCTTGGTTTGTTTCATATAGTTGGCCATGGTATTGCTGTGTACATAACCTTTATTTCCAATGTGTTTGACAGTTCTTTAATTCCATAGTTTATTAATTAGAATTATGATAATTTCAATATCTCTAATAAGAATTTCATTCTTTAAACTAAATTCTATAAAGTTACAAAATTTTTTTAGTTGAAAAATGATCCGAAGACTATTCGAAACTATAATAGAGACAGCGTTACAAATCCAACCGCAATATACTGCAGTTAGTCATCCATTCAGAGCCAAAGAATTAGATCATCTAGGATGGTTATCCTATGTAACACCATGTTTTCCGATCGCTGCAAGTTCAGTGACTATTATTAACGAACCAGATATTTTTTACAAGACTCTAGTCAAACGAAGCAATGAAGCAAAACATCGGATAACCTTAGCTAGTCTGTATTTAGGAACTGGTGAATTAGAGCAAGTGTTTGTTGATACAATTAGTAATAATAAGAATTTTGTGAATGGAAATTTGAAAGTTAGCGTTTTATTGGATTATGCTAGAGGATCAAGATTTAAGAACAATTCACGTACTATGCTTCTACCGTTACTGGAAAAACAAAGCAATTGTCAGGTTAGTCTCTATCACACTCCATTTTTGAGAGGTTTACGAAAGAAATTAGCACCAGATCGTTTTAATGAGATTTTTGGACTCCAACATATGAAACTTTATATTTTTGATGATTATTTAATAATCAGTGGTGCGAATTTAAGTAATGATTACTTTACAAACAGACAAGATCGATATTTTGAGATTAAAGACAAAGGACTAGCTGATTTTTATGATGGTCTCGTTTCAAAAGTGCAAGATTTTAGTTTGAAACTGGATGAAAAAAATAATTTAGCGCTTAAAGATGGATGGACTCAGCTGCCTTATGAAGGTGCAAAATATGATTTTGTTAACAAGGCTTGTGATTCTATTACGAACTATATTTTGGACGCAAAAAATACACACGATACTTCTGAACTCAGGAAATATGGTAAGTGTATGTTTTATTAATATTTTACTTACAGGGGTGCGAAAAAATGTGACCGTATATGAATCTCATATGTATTTTTTGAATTTATTATCATTTTCTGTCGGTTTTATTAAATTTATTTAATAACGATAAATCGTAGCTTATAATGGAGATTATTTTTGAGATCTACGACTCAAAATACATAAGTATACACATTTTGAAGCAAAACAGAGAGAAAAAATTTTTGCTCCAAAATCGTAAGGGGTACCCCTTACGATTTTTTCAATTTTTGGCCATTTTCAAAGGTTTTGTTTAACGAATAGTATTTATTGTAAAAATTGGCTTATTAAGGCCCCAATTTTTTTCTAGACTAAACAATACACGGAGATTTAAAAAATTTAAACCGCAGTTCTCTATATTTTATTGTTCTTAAGTTAAGGATGGCCCTAATTTTTGTATAGGTAGGAAAAAGTCTTTAGATTTCAAAAATTTAAACCGCAAGTCCTTATATTTTATTGTTCTTAAGATAGGATTTTTTTAAATTTCAAAAAAAAAAAAAAAACTAAAAATTTCACAAAACATTTTTTGTTTGGGGGTTGTTTTATAATATGTCCTGAGGCCCTTTAGAACATCGGGATTTCAAAAATTCCAACTGCAGGTCCGTATCTTATATAGTTTTTGATATATGGTCTTTCGAAAATTAAATATTTATTAATTTTCAAAACTACACGGATCAGAAAGATGTTAACTAAGAAAATAATATTTACTTTAATTACAGATACTTGGATATATCCACTTATCCAAATGGGTCAACTAGCTATAGAACAAGACTCTTTGGTAACGGAAAGGCTTCTTTCCGAAGCACCAGAAGGGGCGAAACTCTGTATAGCAACCGGCTATTTTAATCTAACTAGTAAATATGTAAAAACCATTGTACATAATTCTGTTGCGGACTGCAAATTTCTCATGGCACATCCTGATGTAAGTTAATCTAATATTTTGTAACGAGCAAAACACAATCGAGAAAACATTTACTGTACTCAGAACATTTTTACTTAAATCATATTTAGTCAGTGGTAATATTGAGTTGCCCTACCACTCAATACTGTCAGGAGCCGCCACTGTATTTAGTTAATAAAAATATAAAAATATAACCGATTTCCAAGAACTAACTTTGAGCTTATGAACGAAGACGTATTTTATTCTAAAATATTCGTTATTCTGATAATTTCGTTACTTCTGTGCTTGTTTCAATGAGATTTGACCTATATTGGGTTCCAGGCGAATGGATTTAAGGGTGCAAAAGGCGCTGCAGGGGGTATTCCAGATGCATTTAGTCTACTATCCAATAAATTCCAAAGAGAACTGGAGAAATATGGACAGGCTAACCGAGTCAGTCTTTACGAATACTATCGTAATGGTTGGACATATCATGCCAAAGGCTTATGGTAAAATTAAACAATATATCCCACTCCTGATGTTTGTAAAATACTTTTTTAGGTACTATCCCCCTGGATTTGACAGGCCTTGTATGACCTTAATAGGATCACCTAATTTTGGGGAACGATCCGTTAAACTTGATCTTGAAACCCAAATAGCTGTAGTTACCGAAAATCAAGATTTACGAAAAAGGTTACACGAAGAATGTAAATATTTATATAGACTTGGTCAACCTGCTGATACCAATAGAAAAATACCAAATTGGGTTCATATGATGGTTTTTTTGTTTAAAAGATATTTTTAAATAGTATTTTAAAACTGTTAAGTTTTTAAATTATTTATTATAGTAAATAAAATTTAAAATATATTAATAACGATTATTATAATATTAACATTCTACCCGCTGCTTTGCTACTGGAAAAATAAGCAACTGTTTTAACGAGCTGACGTAAAGTGAGTGACTTTTATTTCCCATTTAGTTCAGCTTAAACGTTTGGAAGTGGGCTTTTGCTAAACAAAATGATCATAAGCCTCAATCAATCGTTAAAAGTTACTAGATTCTTAAATCTACTTCTCCCCACAATGCTAAAAAACGAATAATGTAACTTAATACGGTCCTGATTAAGTTAGTTCGTGGATAGTGGCGCTGATTTACAAATTCAAAACTTAAATTTCTGTTATTTTTTCCCACGAATTAATAACGAAAATTTTACTTTTTAAATCAAAAATTTTGTTTTTTTAGTACTAATGTTTTATAATTGTGTATTTTTGAGTTTTATACTTACTTTTTAATTTGTTTAATTCTTTGTTTTGTGTTTAAAATAAGTTAAAGTAAAATGTGTGATAATATATTTGTAAAAAGTGATAATTTTCCCAAAAATATTAGTTATAGTGTACATAATGATAGTAATATAGTTAGTTTTAGTGATTCTAACTTAAATTTGACTGGTAAGTTATAATTTATTTATATTAAACACATAACCTATGATAAAATTTTGTAGAAATCACTTCGAAAGAATATAAAAATGAATCTTTACGTAAAAAAGCTATTGAGGAAATTTTAACTTCTGAAACATCATATTTAAAACATCTAGAAATTCTTATGGAACATTTTATGACACCTGTAAAAACAAATAACTTTCTTTCCGTACTGGATTATAATACAATTTTTGGAAATATTGAAACGATTTATAATATAAACGAGGAATTATTAAATCATTTGAAGGAAGATGTTAACAATTATGCTACAGCATTCTTGAAATTGGCACCGTTCTTAAAACTATATTCTGTCTACGCTTATGATTATAAAAAATCTATTTCATTACTGGAGGTACGTTAATGATGATATAGTCATAAATTAGGTTTAAAATTTTTGTTTTCGTGTAGGAATCCAAATTAACTAATAAAGAATTCAAGGATTTAATCGAACATCAGGAAATTAAAATACAAATGAAATTACCATCTTTACTTATAACACCGATTCAAAGAATACCAAGGTATCGGCTGTTATTAAAACAGGTTTTAGAACACACTCCGCAGCACTATCCAGATTACAGCTTGATAATAGGTAAAAAATATGTATTTGAAATACTAGAATTATTTGAAATATTTATAATAATAAGGAAATATTTAAAATACTGTGGAAATATTTGAAATACTTCTAAATTATTTGAAGTACTGACATTTTCAAACAACAAATATCAAATAAAAATACCACGGAGACAGTATTTACTAATCCAAATAACAAGAGCATTTTTTTAAAAGTATTTTAAGTATATTTCAAATACCAAAAAGTAACATGTAATTATTTTTTGTAGATTCTTTAAAAAAAGTAGAAAATACCGCAAGTCACATGAATAGCCTTGTTGAAGAGCAAGAAAATACAGAAAGTATGTTAGTAATTCAAAAAAGTCTTCAAGATGGTTACCCCTGTATCGTAAAAGTCGGTCGGAAGCTAATAAAAGAAGGAATGCTTATGAAAATGTCACAGAAAAAGAATAAATATCATCACCGATACTTCATTCTTATGAGCGATATATTAATGTATTGTAAACCTTTAAAAGCAGACCTGAAATCTCCAAACTCGCTACAGTGTTGTTGTATTTTACCGTTAAACAAATGTGATATTCAAATGTTGAATAAAGGATTGTTTTCGATTCATTGTCAGGAAGAAAATTTGTATATTTATTCGGAGAATGAAAATGATTCAGCGAAATGGGTTGAAGTTTTGAAGAAGTCGGTTAAATATTATTTAGATTGTCGAAGAACACTTAGAAAGGAAAGTAGCGCTAGAAAACCAGTTCGGAAAAAGAGATTTATGGAATATGAACAAAATATTAGTCCTGGAATACTGAGGCATAAAAGAAATCTGAATGGAAGTCTTGAAGTTAGTGTAAGTATAGTTTATCCCAAAGTGACAACTTAAGAAAATAAAAATTATATTTAGTTTAAAAAAAAATTGACAAATAAATTGATGTGTGTAAAATGATCCTTTTATTTTCAAGGTTGCCAATAAAATGTTCAATTAATTGACAAAAAACTAACTATGTCACTAAAGGGCAGCATTAGAAACTGTTTAATATTTAATAATTAGTAACTTTCTTATGGACCTAGCAGACCCTTTGCCAACAACGTTGGCAAACTGATATCGAATAAAAATCAATATAAGCAGGAATCAATTATTAAAATTTGCATGATTCTGCATATATTAACAAAACAAAAATGTGTTTTGATTACACCTAGGAAATCCTAAAAAGCCGCTCAATGCGAGTCGTTTAAAAATTAGTATCGGGCCGGATACGGTCTGCGGGCCATATGCTGGACTTCAATGGTATAACTGGTTCTGATTATACCTAGGAAATCCTAAAAAAACGCTCAATGCGTGTCGTTTAAAAATTAGTATCGGACCGGATACGGTCCGCGGGCATAACATCAATTGACACCACATTCTTTCGTTAAGTTACCGTACATACTGACTTGAGAGCTGTGGTAAGCCAGCTGCTTTGTCGAGGTACGTTGTTCCCGTTCCCACTACTCAGTTCGTGACCGACCGCATGCCGCCAGACCTGCTAGCATCCAAGAACTTAACGTTACGTTAAGAAAGAAATTTGGGCTTTTATATATATATATAATAAGATACTATTTTTTTTTTCTACATAATATTTTCTGATTGCTATTCTTTGAGGTGCAAACACTAAATTTCATTAACTCAATATCAATTCTTAAAGTATATTATCGTACATTCAAATCTTATTGCGCCACCTATGTTGTAAGTTGATAATTAAGTTAGTAAATAGTCCTCTTACTTCGAGCGATGCGTTATTGACCTTGAAAGTTTAAGTAAAAAATCAAAGTATACCTTAGAAATTAAGACTATACAATACTTCCCTTTTTATGTAATTAGAAAGTAATATTATATTTCTTTTAGGATTATGATGATTCTATAATATTTTATGGTAAAGGCGATGATTCAGACGAAGAAACCAAAGAGAATAAAAGTTGTTTTTTGAAGAAGAAAAAACGACCCCTATCCGAAAATCTCTCAAATATACAAATACCGAAAAAAGTAAAATTTTCAAATGAAAATGAATTCTTTAGTCTAACACCGAACAAATCATTTTCTTTTAAGAAAAATGTTCCTATGAAAAATTGTCCTTCTACGTCACAAAATCGAGAAAGTGAAAATATTCAAAATGTTTCCAAATTTCAAGATGTGTTAAATAGGATTAAAAATTTTGTACATAAAACCTTTTTTGGAGATGGTTTAAATAAATCAGTGAATTAAGGATAGAAACAAAGGTGTAAATCAGGTAAAAACCATTAATACTGTCCTCATGTTGTAAAAGATAAGGCGTACGACCGGTTTTTAACCGCCTAACTGTTGCGGTTTTTAACCACCTTGAATAGAACATATTAGGCGTCTTTAGTGAACGTAACTGCTGAGAATCAGCACTCAACCTGTTTTCTTGGTGCCTTACTAGTTTTGAAAATTTGTAAATATTTCATTTTAGGAAGACTTTATCTCAAAAACTACACGAAATAGGTAATTAGGTTACCTGCGGTTGGAATTGGTGAAATCCCGAGGTTCTAAAGGGTCTCAGGACATACTATAAAGCAACCCCCAAACAAAAAAATTTTTTGTAAAATTTTTAATTTTTCAATTTTTTTGTGAAATTTAAAAAAATTCTATCTTAAGAACAATAAAATATTAGGACCTGCGGTTTGAATTTTTGAAATCTACAGACTTTTTTCTACCTACACAAAAATTAGGGCCCTCCTTAGTTAACGCCTTTTTGGTCAGTGCAGTTTTGAAAATTTATAAATATTTCATTTTCGAAAGACCGTATCTCAAAAACTACATTAGATAGGGACCTGCGGTTAGAATTTTTGAAATCCTGAGGTCCTAAAGGGCCTTAGTACTCATTTTGAAACAATTCACAAACATTTGTTTTTTTTTGTGAAATTTTTTATTTTTCAAATTTTTTTATGAAATTTCAAAAAATCCTAACTTAAAAACAAAAAAATATGTGGAACTGCGGTTTGAATTTTTGAAATCTTGGTACATTGTTTAGTCTAGAAAAAAATTGGGGCCTTAATAACCCCAGTTTTACAATAAATACGAATCGTTAAACAAAACCTTTGAAAATGGCCAAAAACTGAAAAAATCGTAAGGGGTACCCCTTACGATTTTTTCGATTTCCGAGCAAAATTTTTTTCACTCTGATTTACTTCAAAATGTGTATACTTATGTATTTTGAGTCGTAGATCTCAAAAATAATCTCCATTACAAGCTACGGTTTACCGTTTTTGAAAAAATTTACAAAAACCGACTGAAAATGATCTTATTTAAAAAAATACATATGAGACGGCGTTTTCAATATATTTTTTAAACTTCCCACTCTAAAATTGGCCTCTAGATCTGGTTTTGAGGTGTAAAAGGTCTTTGGCGTATCCATGTGAACCTTATAAATTATAACTGGTTATTAAATATAAAACATCTCAAGGTTGTTTCACCGCTGTGGTGGAAAAAAAGACCGGTTGTGTGCGCTTGTTTTAAGGTTACAAAATGAATATGGTATGTGTTATTTTTTAATTATTTTTACTTTATTAACAAATATATATACATTTTTGTACTGTAATGTATAAATTTTAAATGCATTTTTAATCTTTTGTAAGTTCTTTTACTTTATTCATAAAATCTTTTACCAAATTAAAATCAACTCCGTTCCTCCAGTCTCCATTTTTCTTAAAATGCGATCCTACAATGAGTGCATCAGCACCTAGGTAATCCTTTACGTTATCATCAGTTACTCCAGATCCAATTATAATCGGTAAATTGATACTTTTCTTTAAATCGTGTAATTCAGATACGTTAGCTGGTTTTCCTGTTGCTTGGCCGGTCAAAATCACACCATCGGACATAAAAAATTTAGCTGCGTGTGCTGTTTCAACCAACGAAACATCTTGTGTTATAGAATGAGAACTAAAAACAAAATTAAATAGTCATATGAGTATAATTAATTGCGGAACTAGATTTTAAAAACTAGTAATATATATTATGCTCAATTTTGTAAAAACAAACCATATCTAGTTACTTTTATAGTGTATTATTGACTTAAAATGTCATACACTGTAAAACGGACTTCAAATTTGTTGTTTAAGATCATTATAATTAAGATATAATTTTTTATTATGTTAAATTGACATTTTTTACAGTTTTTTTAATACCAAGTTTTTACCATACCTTTTAGTTTGTTTTTACAAAAGTGTACAGAGTGTATAAACTTTTTTTCTTCTTATTTTTACAGTTTACAATTTCTCACCTGTGTTTTTTCTTAATATCAGTAAAAATCAATACATTTTCTGCTCCAATATTTTTTCGATATCTCAAAAGTGGTCCAGCGCAAGCATCCGTTATCCCTTCATCAGCAATATGAGTAAATATATAACCTTCCGCTCTTATGAACTGTAAATCGCAAGCCAAAGCAATCGACAACGCTTCCCGATTACCTCCTGCTAAAACTTGAACCCCACATGGTATATCAAACGACTTTTCTTTGATTTGAGCACAAACTCTTGTCATTGTAGCTGTTATTTCAGGCTGTAGGTCCTTCGCAAGAGTGTACGGAACATCATTCATATTTTCAATCAAAATTCCATCCTAAAAGTAAGGTTATATTTTAGTAAATTTGTTTAAAAACATTTTAAATAAATATATAAGAGAATGTTAGTTTACTCACTTGTAATTAAAGTAATGTTAGTATTTTTTAAAGTAGTATGACACATACTATATCACAACTTGTATAAATGTCTAACTCCCTCATTGCTTTGTCTACAATGGGTTGAATTGATCCCATATATCTTGGTGTACCAGGTAAAGGGTCTAAGTGTATCATACCTATCACCGAACAAGCTTTTTTGAATAAAAGTCCGAAACGATTCATTTTTGAAAACTAATATCTAAGTTGACATGTGCTTTAGTAGCTCAGTGCTGCCGTCTTAAGAAACTTTAAGAAACAAACTAAGTAGGGGGTTCAAATTAGATTAAAAATTACGTCAAATATTTATTTAAAATGTGTTAAAAAGCCTGATAATTATATTTGGTTGTCTAGAATTCCTTCAGTGCTCAAATGTGTAGTATAATATATGTATTTTGGGAATAAAAATATTATATTTTTACTTTAATTTGTGTTTTTGGTTGATTTAAGAAAATACTTTAACAATTTTTAAGTGTTGTGGTTTATTTTTTTTAAATTGTGCGTGTTATAAATAGTTTGTTGATTTGTTTGATAATTTATCCCAGGAGACCAGTTAAAATCAGTTTTATATTTATTTAAAACACAGTAAATAGTAAAATAAACAGTATTTTATTATTGAAAGGTTGTGAGGTAATATTTGCGGAAGATTATATCACGTGTTTAACTTTATACAATTGGTAACATTGTAGATGTTGACATTTAGTCGTCCTGTAGATTAGCGACATCTGGTCGTCGCAGATATTTAGATTTTGCCAGAATCAAAATGACGTCTTTATAACAAAATTGTAGTTAATATATCAGTGCGCGAAATAATATTGCGCAATGATGCATGTACTCAAACAAATAACAATTGTATAAGACATAAAAAATATAATAATAAAATAAATTAATGAAATGTTACCTGTCAAATTTAATGAAGTTTTAATACAATTATGATTTAGTGTTTGTTAATAGTGTTTTTTTTTTTTAAATTTATGGTTATGGGTGCAAAAGCTAGTACAGCAAACGGTGGACAAAGTCCTAGAACTAGGACATTTTCAACATCAAGTTCTTCTGAAGTAGTGACAACTTCTGCTGGGTTTTCTCTTTTAAGAGCACTTCCTGGTGTACAAAATAGTGATAGACAGAGGGCCAGATCTTTGTCTAGTGTACCAGATCTACACGCAAGTCATGAAGCAATTGCAATACCTACTGCTGGGGTAGCTTATGATGTTTCATCTGGTGCTAGTCCAGAAACAGACAGTAGTTCTACAGAGGAAGCTACATCCGGACTCGGTGTGGGGCCATCCTCAGCAAATTTGGCTTTAGGAAGGGTTTATGCTGCTCATAGTTTACCATCTCATATCTGGTCACTAAACGGTAAGATAGGTAAAGTTCCTTTATAAATAAATAATGTTAAATGGTAGCAAAAAGCATGGTAATTATCAGTTATGCATGAAGGAAAAACAGTGGCGTAGGCGAGGAACAAAGTAGCAAAAAAGTACACTATTTACATAAAAATTATACCCCTATGTCACTGTTTTAAACGTTTTTTTTTACTATTTCCTTTATGTTCTCTTTTTTTAGATGTTTGCACTTATTTATAAGGTTTACATTATATGTATTTTTCCCTAAAATGGTAGGCAAATATTTGTATTTTTTGTCACATCAATGCTAGCAATTTTTTTTTACTATATCATCTTTCAAAGGAATCATACTTTCCCCTTTTTTATTGTATTCGTAGGTACAATCAGGGCCGTGTTTTTAGGATATGCACCGCCACGGATAGCTATAAAAGGGCCGGTATTCGGTCCGATTATAGTAGAATCCTACTAGTAGACGGTTTTATGAAAGTTTACACACAAGCGGCATTTGGGTTCGATTGTATAATGCATTCTAACGTTTAATGCAGTACAGAGCAAATGGAGTAGTTCTTTTTTATACTCTCTAATTGGTTCTCCCAATAATGCTATCCATTCCTTTCTTGGCGACGTTGCCGGCTGTAAAATACGCTCATATGTAAAGATACGGTATTCTATATGCTGTTCACTTTTGTAAGGACAAATCAGATCTAGTTATTTTGGTTACTTTTTTAGTGTATTACTGATTTTATGTCATTTAAAAAATTTGCTTGCGCTGTAAATCAGACTTCAGACTTGTTGGTTATGATCATTATAATTAAGATATCATTTTTTAGTATGACATATGTCAAATTGACATTTTTTACCATTTTTATACCAACTTGACATAGCATATATCAAAGGTGAAAACTATTTAAATAAAATTTTCCTCTTGTTTTTACAAAAGTGGTTATTCATTTTGGTTTCGTGTTACTTGATTTTTGTAAATCACACTAGTCTCCAATACTTTTTCCCATTTAGTTTTAATAAATTAACAACGAAGATTCCGCATATTTTGGGTTCATTGATATGTTGGACACTTTTACAACATTTGGCAACACCGCTCCCATTTCCCATAAGTACAGTACTGCATTCTAATTTTTGAACGAACTATAGTAGAATCTTACTAAACGACGGTTTTATGAAAATTTTGCACACGGGCGGCATTTGGGTTCTATTGTATAGTGCGTTCGCTGTGTATTTAAGTGGAGTTGTATTTTCTAAGGAGTTTTCTCAAAAACGTTAGCCTTTTGTTTTTTGATATTACATTTGACATTGACATTACCGGCTGCAAAACGCGTTGCTTTGGAAAAAACGCGGTAAAATGATATTCATTTTTATCTGATACGTCTCCCTTTTAATTTCGATAAATTAACAATAATAGAATATAAATTCCGTATATTTTGGGTTCATTGACATATTTGACACTTTTACATTTGGCAACACTGCTCATTTTCCAGAGCAATGTTGCAATTAATACTTAAACGGACTATATTAGAGGGCAGGCGAGCACCTAGGATTTATTCGGAAAATTATTAGGAAAATTCGCACCTCTAATTTTTCATTATTTACACAATTTTGTAATTTTTTTTATGATACACTATCATAACCTGTTTTTAAATATTTTCGTCCTTCACCGCAGTAGTGAAGGCCAATACTCAGTAATATACATAAATTATGTAAAGTTATTATACTTCCTTCACGAAAAAAACAATTTACTTAACTGTTATGGACTGAAAAATACATAAAAAGAATTTTAGATTAGTTCATATGTTCAATAGTCCTCAAGAACAAATTCTTTAAAAATCTTTTGCCGCGAGGTTTTTAAAGGATCTGGAATGTCCTATTGTTTAATTCTCCATAAAGGAAAGTTCTCCAAAAGTCCTGGATCAAATAACACAATATTCCATCTGTCGCAAGTTCTTTAAAAATTCTTAGCAAGATATTGGAGACAGTTCTCTAAAAACCCTGAAAATATTTTATCGTCCGCAAGAGCAAGTTATCTCCATCGGAGTGGATGAAGAGGAGCATTATTGGATCCTACGATCATCGAAGTTATGCATAGTTGGCTGGGAACATAAGTTGGATGGGTGACCGCTTCGAGAATCTTCATTCTAATGTACAATTGAGTGTAAATGTTGCAAAGAAAATATCTAAACTATATAAGATTCAGATGTTATCTCCATCGGAGTGGATGAAGAGGAGCATTATTGGATCCTACGATCATCGAAGTTATGCATAGTTGGCTGGGAACATAAGTTGGATGGGTGACCGCTTGGAGAATCTTCATTCTAATGTACAATTAAGTGTAAATGTTGCAAAGAAAATATCTAAAATATATAAGATTCAGATGTTATCTCCATCGGAGTGGATGAAGAGGAGCATTATTGGATCCTACGATCATCGAAGTTATGCATAGTTGGCTGGGAACATAAGTTGGATGGGTGACCGCTTGGAGAATCTTCATTCTAATGTACAATTGAGTGTAAATGTTGCAAAGAAAATATCTAAACTATATAAGATTCAGATGTTATCTCCATCGGAGTGGATGAAGAGGAGCATTATTGGATCCTACGATCATCGAAGTTATGCATAGTTGGCTGGGAACATAAGTTGGATGGGTGACCGCTTGGAGAATCTTCATTCTAATGTACAATTAAGTGTAAATGTTGCAAAGAAAATATCTAAAATATATAAGATTCAGATGTTATCTCCATCGGA
This sequence comes from Liopterus haemorrhoidalis, assembly GCA_963971575.1. Classification (NCBI taxonomy): domain Eukaryota; kingdom Metazoa; phylum Arthropoda; class Insecta; order Coleoptera; family Dytiscidae; genus Liopterus; species Liopterus haemorrhoidalis. The sequence continues at coordinate 45,829,107 of OZ020619.1, forward strand.
GTGGATGAAGAGGAGCATTATTGGATCCTACGATCATCGAAGTTATGCATAGTTGGCTGGGAACATAAGTTGGATGGGTGATCGCTTTGAGAATCTTCATTCTAATGTACAATTGAGTGTAAATGTTGCAAAGAAAATATCTAAACTATATAAGATTCGGATGTTATCTCCATCGGAGTGGATGAAGAGGAGCATTATTGGATCCTACGATCATCGAAGTTATGCATAGTTGGCTGGGAACATAAGTTGGATGGGTGATCGCTTTGAGAATCTTCATTCTAATGTACAATTGAGTGTAAATGTTGCAAAGAAAATATCTAAACTATATAAGATTCAGATGTTATCTCCATCGGAGTGGATGAAGAGGAGCATTATTGGATCCTACGATCATCGAAGTTATGCATAGTTGGCTGGGAACATAAGTTGGATGGGTGACCGCTTTGAGAATCTTCATTATAATGTACAATTGAGTGTAAATGTTGCAAAGAAAATATCTAAACTATATAAGATTCAGATGTTGGAAGAAAGAAGACAAAATGAGGTTCCATTGAGCGACGCCGAATGAGTACGGCGCTGGAGAGAGCGTTGTAAAATTGTGGCACTAGCACTTTCACCCCGGAGTTGGCGCTGTTATCTCCATCGGAGTGGATGAAGAGGAGCATTATTGGATCCTACGATCATCGAAGTTATGCATAGTTGGCTGGGAACATAAGTTGGATGGGTGACCGCTTTGAGAATCTTCATTCTAATGTACAATTGAGTGTAAATGTTGCAAAGAAAATATCTAAACTATATAAGATTCAGATGTTGGAAGAAAGAAGACAAAATGAGGGTCCATTGAACGACGCCGAATGAGTACGGCGCTGGAGAGAGCGTTGTAAAATTGTGGCACTAGCACTTTCACCCCGGAGTTGACGGTGCCTATATAAAAACGAATGCAATTTATGAAAATAAATGATAGTGATAACCATTGTTTTATTACTATATCAAACGACATTGTCACAAAACGACACTGACATATTTCACAAGGCAGATTTGTCCCCGACACTACCCTGCTCGATTTTTTTAACTTTAAAATTAATTTATTATTTTTTTTATTAACATCTATGTATTTTATTCGTGTTTCTTAGTTGCCAATAAAATCTTAAAAAAGATATTTTTTTTTTGCAACAATGATTGAACGAGAACGTACGTAGAGAACATACATGCACAGTCCACTGAACGCTTCAGTGTTTTCTTTTGTTTATAAAAATTTTGTTTTAAAGCATAAAAAATATACTTAAGTCTACGGAAAGCTTTTCTGAACATGATGGTACAAACCAGAATTTCGTAGGATCAATAGTTACAGAGTTTTAAACATTTATGTTTTCTAGGGATATATTTAAAAAAATTACTGTAGTTGTTTTTTAGTTTTAAGGGAACATAAAGGTCGTTTCTTTGGTTTCGGCGGAACTAACTGGAGATTTCGTATTTTTATGTTGTCACTAAAATAGACTTGCTAGATCATTTCATTTTTCATGTTGGCATTTATTATTAAGGTACATTTATTAGAAAAATAAAACAAATAATACATTTTTAAATTTTTGGAAAATGTAAGAATTTAGGAAATGATATATTGCATTAAAAATGTCACAAAAATGTAATGAAAACGACATTTTATAATGATATTAACTTTAACCTAAAAATGTTTATTGTAAGTATGATTTACAAAGCTTAACCAAAACGGTCAAAAACTCAAAACAAACTATAAAAGTTACTAGATTGCAAAACCTAGTTCCTCCTAAAGGTTTCGACTAGCCTTTAATATGTATACACTCTGTTCCAAACGGTTAGGCGGAACTAAGTGGGAATTTTGTTCTTTTAGGTTGTCACGAGAAGGGACCTGGCTTGGGTTTTTTCGTTTTTCACATTGGAATGTCAAAATTTAAAATTCCAACAATGAAACTATGGCAACGAATGACATATGTCAAAATTAATTTTTTTTTTTTACATATTTTAATGACAAAAAAATAAATAAATGGGAAATTTGTATTAAGAATGACACAAAAAAATCAAAATATAAAGAAAATGACATTTTAAAATGATATTAACCTTAATCAAAAAATGTTTATTGTAAGTATGATTTACAAAGCTTAACCAAAACGGTCAAAAACTCAAAACAAACTAAAAAAGTTACTAAATTGCAAAACCTAGTTCCTCCTAAAGGTTTGGACGAGCCTTTAATATGTATACGCTCTGTTCCAAACGGTTAGGCGGAACTAAGTGGGAATTTTGTTCTTTTAGGTTGTCACGAGAAGGGATCTGGCTTGGGTTTTTTCGTTTTTCACGTTGGAATGTCAAAATTTAAAATTCCAACAATGAAACCATGGAAACGAATGACATATGTCAAAATTAATTTTTTTTTTACATATTTTAATGACAAAAAAATAAATAAATGGGAAATTTGTATTAAGAATGACACAAAAAATCAAAATATAAAGAAAATGACATTTTAAAATGATATTAACCTTAATCAAAAAATGTTTATTGTAAGTATGATTTACAAAGCTTAAACAAAACGGCCGAAAAGCATGATTTAAACGATGAAAGTAACTAGATTGCAAAATCTAGTTCCGCTTAACCGTTTGGAACAGACTTTATGTATGATTTTTTTTCGTTCCTGGGGGGTCCGGAACAAGAGCCCCTCTTGTGTTCGCGGCTGAAACTAAATATAATTAAAAATGTCCCTAAAAGGAAAAACTGATTTTAAGTCGTTGCCATATGAATTTTAGACTTTGAAATACCCTTATTGCGCAAAGTTACTATTCGTATTGTCTGACAAAAATATAACTGACATCACACTAATTTAATTTTGAATCATTCATATAAACAGTCATCAAAAATTACTGCACAAAGACGAGTTAAAAACTAGTTATAAAACTGGGTATTAACTAATGAAGTTTCGGGTTTAGATTAGAGATAAAATTCGTCCTGGTTTAACTGGGACTGTTTTAGTTTTATCATTTGTGTCTCAGCGTCTTAAGTTTAGTGTTCAGAAATTTTTTCATTTTCTAAATTTCAGTGTGTTCCGGATTTTTATTTTGAAAATATGGGAACTGTTGTTTTTGTCTGTATGTATTACAAAATAAGGTGAAATTGTTTTGTCAGACGGACGGACGGCTAGACGGCCTCGTCGCGACTCTGCGATCGATCCACGTGCGTTTGAACCAGTGGCGTCACAAGGGACAAATATATTTTCTATTTCCTTAAAACAAAAAGAACATAAAGTTGAATTTTATAAAATAGCCCCTGATTTATTTCTTGGGGTGTTGAAAGATGGGATTTTCGGAGTCACTCACCTCTAAATTGTTCTGTTAAGTGTCAAGCGTCTCAAACAAAGGCCCGCGGGTCGTATCCGGACCGAAATAAAATTTCATGCAGTTCGCGGGTATTTGTTTTAAAAAATACGTATATTTTAATTTCTGCACCTTGATATCTATAATTGCTGTAAAATATAATTATTTATGTTAAAAAATATATAATTAATATTTATTTATTAATAAATTTAGTATATTTATGATAAATTGAATTTATTATTTAGATTACTAGTCTTTCATGTACCTACAGCCTGTTTTTTTGGTTTAGGCGGAACAAGATTTTCAGTTTTAGTAACTTTTACCGATTAAGTGAGGCTTTTGATAATTTTGTTTAGCAAAAGCCTATATCAAACCATAAAAGAAGAGCAAATTACAAAAATGAAATGGAAATTCCAGTCATTTCCGCCTAAATGTCTGGAATAGCCTGTAATACCTTTTTATGTGGCTTTCAAATGAGGGATAGGCATGATTTTTTTTTATTTTTTATTATATTCCTCTTGTTGCTAACATAAAAAACAGTTTTTATTATTATTTTTTTTTATTTGAAGGCTTAAAAAAATCATAAATGTATGTAGCGCGCGAAAACCACGTGTGACGTCATACCCTACATAAGTGTACTGCGTACAGCCTACCCAGTGTACAGCGTACAGCCTACACAGTCTGTTGTGAACTTATTTGCTTGTATAACTTTTATAGATTGTGTAAAGTTAGAGTGATTTTAATTAAAATACAGTTTAATTCTATAAAAACAATTTATACATGTTTACCGAATTAAATTTTATATTAAAATATATAACCATTATTGCAGTATTTCAATTATATCCAACGTTTTGTAACTTCATGTGAACAATGTAGTAAAATTCTGACATCTAAATTACATAAATATTTACATTTTACATAGTTGCAGCGTTTATTGTTTACATAGAGTTATAGAATGCATAAATGGTTTACTTACAAGTCTGTTTCGACACCACGTATTTCTTCAGCACTGTAGCATTCATTATTTTTCATATATTCCATGAGCATAAAAGCATCAATGTTGGGTAAATTATCACTCTGAGCCCTAACAAAATCTTTATCTGCCATTTTAATAATAAATGCGTGAAAAATTGTTTAAAAACAAATACAAAACTCTCGAACAATTCAATATACACACGTAAAGATTATGTTGTAGTCTGGGCTGTCTGGGGTTTGACGTCATGCTCAGTCGTATTTACTCGGCAACCTTCGCGCTGTGGTCGGATAATTTCAAATTTACAATAGTTTAATTAAGAAATTTGGCTGTAATATTAATTAAAATGTGATTTTTGTTTTGTTAGGTGACATAACTAACATTAACATATCAAAAAAATGTAGTTTTAAGGAAATATAAATTTTATGCGTATCCCTTATTAAGTAAAAATAAAATGTTTCATTTAAAGTTTTCATACATAATCGAATATTTCTCGTATTTGTTAGTTAGTTGTTTGTCTAAATATAAACCATTATAGATCATGTACCTAACTTTAAAACTTAATTTATTTTCCTATCTTCAATAATAAAATAGTTGTGAATTTCGTAATATAACTTCAAGCACCCTTTATAAATTTTTTTAGAGCAATTGTTATTATCGGTAGGTCATATCTGAAGCTGATTTCTCGGTAAATATAGATTTTTCTAACAATTCCGTGTAGGTTTAGTTCAAATCAATTTTAGAGTTGTCCTTTGATTAAAAATTTCAGTGCATTTCAAACTGTTACCATGTACTATATTTTTTACCGATCGTCATTATATTTTTTTATAATTAATGTTTAACTATTTAGCCCTAAAATGTATGGATCTTTTGGCGGTGACAGTCGATACTGTGGTGGCCACAGCTAATTTTTTTGTAATACGATTTGCTTCGCAATGCCAAGGGCCCAAATGTGAAGATTTTGGTCCATTGTTCTTCATATTTCTTCGTTTTGAGAGAATAAACTGTTTTAAGCCTCTATATAAAGTTTTTCTGGGAAAATTGAGATTAAAATATCTCTTAATTCTCCATGTTTCACTTTGTAACATGCCACTGAACTTAGTTCTTTCGTTTTTATTTTTTTATCTTTTTTATGTTATATAAATATCCCAACACTCATTGCGAACATCTGCATAGATTAACAAAGAACAACTCACTCAGCTTGAACACAAAACACAAAAAATAATCGACTGTAGCCACCAGGGATGGGAAGTCGGAGTCGGAGTCAGGAGTCGGAAAAATGTATCGACTCCCGACTCTTTGATTAAATTTTTATCAAGGATGAGAACAAATCGAAAACGAAAGCAAAATAACCATATTACCAGAATTTTTTAAAGCACGGATACAGGAACAATATTTTATTCTGTTCAAGAACGAGAATGAAATTTAAAATATTAAATACCGGTTTTACCTAGTCTCCTTACTGCTTTCCAGCTTTTCCAGTAAAATGGTGCCCCAGAAAGGAAAATATTGGCATAACAATTGTATTTGAGTGAGGACCTTTTTTTAGGTCATCATTTGGATTTTAGAAGTGAGGACCTTTTTTTTAGGTCATCACAAGGGGTCCCAATTATAAAACCTTACCCAGGGCCCGAAAAAAGCTAGTTAAGGCCCTGAATACTACTCAAATTAAGAAATTAATACGGTAAGACAGTAAAGATTTTTGTTTTTACTCATATCCATTTTATCTTTTATTGCATACGTTTATTATGTTTAAACTTAGATCGTTAAAAAGTGAACTCCTGATAACTTAATAAGAAAATAAAAATTCCATTTAATTCCCCTTAAACATTTGGCATGGACTTTACGATTTACTAGTGAAAGGAGTCGGTAGTCGAAATTAAGTCAAAATATTTATCATTTTTTCTAATGTTATGGGTATTATTCTCTGTTTTTGCATTCTGGTATTGTAGAAATAGTTATCAGAAAAAAATTGATTGTAAAATTTTTTTGTAAAAATTAGTGGGGAAAAATTATCAGATATCGGCAAGGTACCTGCCATTTGCGGTCAAAGGCGTGTTTGACCGCATTTATCAGTGCATGTACGTCATGACCAGTAATTATACATCAATTTTGCGTTATATACGTCAGGAAAACCGGAATTGAATCAGTATACGAAATTATCCCCTTGAGTAAGGCCTTCGACGTCACTTGCTGACGTCATTCTTATGACGTCAGCACGAAACAAAACCTATATATCCTGATCTGAGTAGGCCTTGTTAGGGTGGCATTTTTGTTGGTAGCCACGAATTAAGTGAGGGTTTTGATCATTTTATTTGGCAAAAGCCCACTTCAAACTTTAAAATGAGATCTTACAAAAATGAAAATTTCAGGTAGTTCCGCTTACACGTTTTAAATAACTAATATGATTGCCGGGAAAAAAAAAATCCGGTTATATGTTTACCTGGAAAAAAATTCTGATTACAGTCCCTAAGAAGAGAAATAAAGAGAAGAAAATATTTTATTTAAAAACTACAAGTAAAAATACACATGATTCCGTAATAAAAAAAATTAAATTATAAAATCGATTTTAACAATTACTTTGACCATTAGCGTCCCTTATTTTTTTAAAACTTCTTTTTGATATTTCTTTGTATAGCCTTGTAAATCTACCTTTGCCCCCTTTATCATTTATATTATTACGTATTTTTCTAACAAGAAATTATCTACAATTTCTTATATTATTTTGCATGAGTCATATGTAGTTAACTGAAAACGTGGCCTGTAATCTTTATTCTAATATCTTTTCAAAACAGAGATAAAAATTAGTAGGCCTCAACAGACTAATTTGTTTATATTCTTATTCATCTGTTTGCGTTTGAAATTACGAAAAAATTACATTTTTAAGAAGGGTGACGGGATTTGGACCACATAGGATATGTTGACTATTGACTACCCAACGCCTACGTGGCCTATAGCAGTGTTTCTCAACCAAAACCGCACCGCGGACCAGTAAAATACATAATTTTCTAACGCGGACCACTAATAATAATTGTTGGTTCATTTTTTTGCAAGAAAACAAATATATGTTAGCATCTAGCCTTCCACGAAGCCCTGTTACGTCTACATAAAATGTTATCAAGATGCAATCCGTAATCTGGACCCACTAATGATAACGACTCATTAACGATAATGATGACGGCTCATTACACTAATTGGTTTTTATAAAACACACGTAGAATTTGATAGAGAGATCAGATGTTTTCTTACGTTGTAAGAGTGAATACTTAGAATAAAATAGTCTGTGAACAACTTGAGTTTTATTTAAACAATAAATCCGTTATTTGTTTACATATATTTAATGTGCTACTAAATATATTTATTTTATTTGTTGTTTTATTTGTATCACAGAAAGGTTAGAGAAAATAAACAAAATATAATTTATAGGCAGATAATACACTTACGTTATTTATACGACATAAATTCAGTTTAATGGGAAATTTGAAAAAGTTAAAAAAATATTAATTTTTAAAAATTATGTACTATATATAAAAGAGAGATTTGGTTAAAACAGTTTAAATAAAGCAATAAAACAAACAATATATCTTCAGAGGTAAAGTTTCTTATTTAAATATATTGTATATAAAAATATATGTATATATGAAGGTCTAAAAATTATATCAATAACTTCTTCTTTGGGCACAATCAGCTGGGCTGTCTTTTGGACTCACATTAGTCCTCTCTCTTGATCTGTTAATTGTCAAGTGTCAAATATATATATATATATATGTATACGTCAGATAACCTAAAAATATATAAGTGCGTAAAAACAAATTAAAGTCTGTTCCAAACGGTTAAGCGGAACTAGATTTTGCAATCTAGTTACTTTCATCGTTTAAATCGTGCTTTTCGGCCGTTTTGTTTAAGCTTTGTAAATCATACTTACAATAAACATTTTTTGGTTAAGGTTAATATCATTTTAAAATGTCATTTTCTTTATATTTTGATTTTTTGTGTCATTCTTAATACAAATTTACCATTTATTTATTTTTTTGTCATTAAAATATCTAAAAAAAAATATTTAATTTTGACATATGTCATTCGTTTCCATGGTTTCATTGTTGGAATTTTAAATTTTGACATCCCAACGTGAAAAATGAAATAACCCAAGCAAGGTCCCTTCTCGTGACAACCTAAAAGAACTAAATTCCCATTTAGTTCCGCTTAACCGTTTGGAACAGACTGTACATGGAGAATTTTCTCCATAAAATCTACGCCAAGAATATAAAAAGTCTAAATATGTAAATAATAACAAAATATACGAAAAAAATAAAATAATATAAATAATATATATTTCCAATGTACGACACTGAACATCTGTCAACTTGGACTAATATTTTAACAGTGTAATAGGGATGACATTCTAAACCAATCCGAAACAAGGACAAACAGCTCCTATCTTCTTATACACATTTTTCTATGGTGACATAGAGCAGGGCTTCTTAAACTGTGGGTCCCGGCCCCCCGGGGGGTCGCGAGGCTACTGAAGGGGGGTCGCAAAGATCTGCTATTTTTGGGTAATAATAAATAAATTTTTAGAATCAACAAGGTAGATTCTACAATGTCGCGATATTACACCTATATCTACGGTCAATATTAATTTCATTACATGGTGGGTCGTTTAAAATTTCCCAGGCTTGAAGGGGGTCGCTATATGAAAAAGTTTAAGAAGCCTTGACATAGAGCATAGATTTAAAAATTCAGTTCCGCCTAAACGTTTGGAATAGCCTATAGGGATTTGCAGCTAAGCACCCTACCATCTGGTGAGCGTTTCATGAACTTTTGTACATCAGATAACATTTCGTTTTGTGTATTGGTTTTGTATGAAGTTTGTTTTTAAAGTTTTATTATAATCATTGAAAAATGTATAATACATATTGTGTGCCTATGTGCAATTCATTGAAAAGAAGAAACCCGGAAATAAGGTTTCATTTGTTTCCACTAATATCAGACACCGTACGGTTCGAAACAAAATTGGGAAAGCAAGAGGTTAGGAATCGACGCGATGTTTAGATAAACAATTTAAAAATTGGAAAAAAAAGTGAGCCCTTATATCAAAGTTTAATGATAGTGACTACAAAAAATATTTTTAATTGTGTATTTATTATCGCATATCTTGAAAATTCCTGTTATTGTGTGTGGGTTTGCAATCCACAAGTCTGTAGGCATAATGCATAAATCTTTATGAACTCTCTGTTTTTTTCAGTGACTCCACACAATATTATATGCCCAGCATTGTAGATTTCTACCCCTTGGTAAACAACACGGGAATTATTATTTCCCCCAATATAGTTAAAATAATCGACAATGGAAAACCGCCATAACTTAAAACCAAATCACAAAATGTAGTATTTTAGATGTTTACAAGTAATGTCACTTCACAAAATCTGAAAATCACAAACAATTATATATTTTTTGTCGTTTTTTGATACACTTTTCGCTATTATTTACTAGTAAATGTCAAGTGGTATCTGATTTAGAATGGTTTCAAAAAAATCCGCATGGCGCTACGATCTTAAAATTTTTCCCCTATAATTCCGCTTGAACCAAAGAAACAGGCGATAATCAAGCAACATTCTGGTTTAGGGAATTTGGTATGGGGTTGTAGTGGTTGGCCGGACTGGTTAACAGTTTTATATTTTTCAAGGTAGCTGTCAATTTTTCTTTTTGTAAAATTTGTAGGTTATTATATCAATTTTATAAAATAAAATGTTTAATGTCATAATTAAACTCCGTCTAACATGTTTTATAATGACTTATGAAATAAAAATAGAAAAAAAAAATTGTGTACAATATTTAATTAAGTATTTATGTCTATTAAGTAAACATGCTATTGTTTTTGCGTCTTATACGTATCCAACATGTTTTACAATAACAAAATTTATTGTTTATAAATAAATCAAAAGTGGGGGGCGAGATAACATTATCATTATTTTCCAGATTCAATTCGTTTTAATTCTTTGTCAAGTGAAGTCTATAACCTTGGTGTCGACTACCGCAACGACGAAAGAAAAGATCAGTTTATACATGTTTGTTAACAACAAGTGTGCTAAATACAACTACAACGTTATTAATTATAAATTTTAGTGGTTTTATAAACATTTTAGTGTTTTTAAAGTGGTTTTTAGTGAAAAATATTAGTGATTTACCATTAATAATGTTTTTTTGAATTTCGTGATACGTTTTTGACAAGAAAATATTTTTCAAAATGGGGATTAATCTATCACATCAAAATAATATTAGACTTACGACGCGTAAAGAAACAGGTACCTTTTCTAGATTATTTTTTTGAATTTTTGACGTCTTTGTTAACATTTTGTCTTGTCAGTTTTTTGAGTTACTTGATTTTGTACGCAGCAAATCTAAGCCTGCTTACAACTTGTCTTAACATATTGTTTCCTTTATTAAGCCCCCTTTACAGAGTTTTTTTTTATATACAATTTTTTTTTTATTATATATAATTAATTAAAAATTAATAATTTTGAACATTTACTATTAAAGGCTATTCCAAAAATTTAAGCGGAACGGCTATTTCAAACGTTAAGGAGGAATAGGTATATGTTGCTGAATTATGTCCGTAGATAATATAATATTTAAGTTTATGGGAGTCGGACAGGTGTAGAAATAAATAAAAAAGTTTATGTAACTAAGCTTACGTTTCGATTTTAATCAAATCTTCCTCAGAGCTAAAAAGATTTAGAATCAGTTAGAAATTACATAATTAATATTGTTAAGGAGGAATTAAATTTTGAAATCTAGTATTTTATATCTATTAATTCGCACTTTTGGTCATTTTGCTCAAGATTTGTAAATCATATTCACATTGCAAATTCTAAAGTCTGTTCCTTTGGTTTAGGCCAGTGGTTCCCAACCTTTTTTTGTGGTGAACACCCCTTTGAATGTGAAAATAAGCTCCCGCAACCCCATAAAAAATGTGTTAAGATTTTTTCAGTTGAGTCATATTTATATGTCAAATTGATCAAAATAAAAAGTGAAGAGCAAAAAAAAGGAAATCGCATGAATATTTCTTTAAAATTGATCAAATTAATTGATGTAGCATTCAGCGGTTCTTAACCTTAATAAAATTAGAAATATACTTATTGAAAAATAATTTTTTATTATTATTTAAATAAACTAGATTTTTTATATAAATTTTATAAATTTCTATAATCGTCTCGCACCCCTCAAAATGCTTTCCCGCACCCTTAGGGGTGCTTGCACCCCCGATTGGGAACCACTGGTTTAGGCGGAACTAGATTTTCAATTCTAGTTACTTTTACCGAGGGCTTCGAATCGGAACTGAACCGAAAACCGAAAAAAAAAGTTATTTTTGTTGGAACGAAAACCGAAGCTGAACCGAAAAAATATCGGTTTATTTCGGTTCAGATAATATTTATGGGAGTGAACCAAAATATAAATTTTATTTAAAATTTATTTTTTAAACTTATGAGCAGAAAAAAATCGTAATTTTTTTACTTTATGAGTAAAAAAATATTTGCTCCTATTATTCACATAACGTGAAACATAAAATATCGCTTCATGTGTCAACCTAAAAGAAAAAAATTCCCATATAGTTCCGCTGAAAGCAAAGAAATTACCTTTAACTGCAATTTCCATTTTTGTAAGTTGTTATGAGTTCTCTTTTTAAGGGTTGAAGAGGGCAAAAGAGTTTAAAAAAGAGAAAGTAAAAAGAGTAAGTAAAATGCAAAAATGACCACTGCATTTCTTTGGTATCTTATCGAACTTTATAAATAGATTTGTTTACAATATCTGACAAAGTATAGTTCACTGCGATTTAGAAATACAGGGCTGTATTAAATATAATTATGGGCTTAAAAGTTCTTCACATTTTAAGGGTTTCGTAGTTATAAATAATAAAAAAAAATTATAAAAAATAAAAAAATTTAAAACAAAATTAAAAAAAAAAATTAAATAAAAAAATGATTTAAGTAAACCTTCAAAAATACATTAAATTATGTTTTATACAAATTTTGTCCAAGGCTTGGTTTACTAGTTATGAATTTTTAAAAATTTTAACGTTTAATAACTTCCGTTACCGGTTTCGGATCTTTATAAAAAACAATAGGGTTCTTCCCAATTAATAGAAGAATTTTTTAGTATCAAAACGAACTATCTAAGTTGAACCGTTCTTGAGTTATCGTGTATACATATACACACAGACACATACACACAGACGTGGGCAAGTAAAAAATTGATTTATGAAATTTTTTCGAATTTTTCAAGAATCGTATCTATGAAACGAAAAGAGATAGAGACCTGCTGTTTCAATTTTTGGAATCCTAAGGTCCTAAATATCTTCAGAATATTTTTAAAACAAATAAAAAGCCCAGTAAAAAAAAATAAATATTTTCGAATTTTCCAAAAATTGTATCTATAAAACAATGAGAAATAAAAACCTGTTATTTAATTTTTTTTAATCTGAAGGTCCTAAATACCTTAAGGGTATTTTTGAAACAAACAAAAAACCGAATAAAAAAACTAAATTTTTGAAATGTTTTCGAATTTTCTAAAAATCATAGTAGTATATTTTAAACAGTAAGAGATAGAGACCTGCTGTTTCAATATTTGGAATCTTTAGGTCCTAAATACCGCTAGAGTATTTTTGAAACGTAAAACAAAAACTTTTTTTTTTTTATTTTTTTGAATTTTCTAAAAATCATATATTTTAAATGGTAAGAAATGGTGACATACTGTCTGGATTTCTATAATTCTCACGCACTTTTTAGTCTAGAAAAAAATATAATGTTTACAAATTAAAAATAGTTTTATTTTTATTTTCATTTTTACAAGACAACTTGTTGCTATTGACGAATAACATTTTTGTTTATTTTCGTGAAAAATTCCTAAAAATTTTCATCCGAAACAGGCGGAAATATAAACATACTTACATAATATGAATGAAATCAAATTGCCAAAAATTTATACTGAACTTTTGCTATTTATATATGTTCTTGAATATTCAATGCCAAGAACGACTTTTACTCGCCAACTTCTTAATTAACCTTTAATTATTGTTTATTAAACCGTGATAATTAATTTAATTATAAGATATTTTTATAGAAATCAGTCAAGTTATAATTAATACACATTTTGAGAACTGCATGTATTGGGAAAAATTTTTGGGGACCTTGAGAAAAACTGATTTTTACCAGATGTTAAAAATAATATTTACTATTCAAAAATTCCAATTCAGATCTTGTTTGTATGGCATACAGATAGAAGTTTTTCAAAATATTGGTTTAAAACAGAAGTTCTCAACCAAAAAATTTTCAAATACAGGCATACCCTGCTACGGCAATAGAACACTCTTAACACGTGGTCCCCATGACGTCATATTATGTCTTGGAGGTATAACAAACTAGGCAATCTTAGTACTCCCTGGCCATACGTTTGTGCCAATGTATCAATAAAATAAACTGGTTCAGATTTTAATTTTCTTCGTTTTCTCGTGATTTTGTTAGTGAGAAGTTCAGATTTATTACATTTTATAATTCTACGAATTGTTGATTCCGAAATCTTTAAGGCAGCTGCTACTCTTTAATGGACACAAGATAGAGAAATGAGTGGCCCATTGTTCTCTTTTTCGGAACTAAAATATTCCAGCAGATTTAAAATTAAAGTTTGTGAATTTAATAATTGGCCGCAAGCTCTATTAATTAATATTATTAACAGATACTGACAGCTAACAAATAACAAAAAACATTTTCAAAAACGCTGAAAATGATAACTAGATTATTATATGAATGCACTGCTTGATACATACATGTAACAGTCACCTATCAGCAATCCGACTATATAAATTATTTACATAAAAAATGTGCATAATAAAATTTAAAAAAAACTGCAAAAAACATATAAAAACTTACGCGAACCACTAAAATTTTTCTGGGGACCACCTATTGAGAAACACTGTACTAGATTGTTCTAAGTAATGTGATGCTCGACTAAATATCAATTTAAACGTCAGAGTAAAATTTACTCTTCCTTGAGCATTTTTAGACGCAAGCTTATAACTAATTCCAAATGCACCGATATGAAATCCGTTTAAGATCCGCCTTGGAGAAACGGATACGGACCCGGATAGGGATTTTTATTTTTTACGGATCATCCGCGGATACGGATATGGAGTTCCGGCACACCACTAGTACTTACATAAGTAACCGGAATTGGATATTATTTTTATCATTCTATTTCTAAAATCATAATAGTATTATTTTTTTTTATCCCCATGAAATTTAATAATTCAAGTAATGATATTACTAGTATTTCTTCTTTGTGGGTAGACGTATCGTCATAAGGTTTCCTTATGACGTTACCAATTCTTTTATTTAATTATTTTGATCAATATGTATGTTTTTTTTTTGTTTATTTATTGAAGTCTTTAATAATTGTAGATGCAGAGAGAGAACGAAGAATTGGAGCAAATAAGAGAGATTTTATTCTTGATTTAGAAAGTTTAGGACCTGGCACTTCCAGTCGAGGTAAAAAAAAATACATATATGAAAATATATCTGTAAAATGGGGTAACATACTTGGATTGAAGTAAGGGCTGTACCTATATCATCCAAAATGGCTATACCTAGCTCACATAAATTAAAGTCATAAGGACTGTGCCTCTTAAAGTGAAGTAGAAAAACTTCATTCTAAATAGGTATGCCCAGCTCATCAACAAATAAAATACATGGAACATTAGCTTTAACACAGAGCATTCATTAAAGATTGATAGACGTTTTAGACAGAAGATTTCCATCCCTAGTTGTACATGACGTATTTGATCTAAACATAGATGCCTATATAATTTGACATTGACAGTTGTCTGACATTGACAATTTCTAGTATATTATCAGAAAAGTCTTTTTTATTGCCACTAATGAGTGGGAAATTTAAACGCCTACTAGTCACTTATGAGCGCTCTGTACAATTGAAATGAAGTAGAAGTAGATCATTCTAAGTAGCTATGCCCAACAAAAATAATAAGAAAACTTATGGTACATAAATCTTAAAGGCAATGAAGTAGTTCTAATTTATTGTAAGTAGCTATGCCCAGCTATGCAAAAAAAAAGGAAAGTAATTGTTAAAAAATATAAATGAAGTAGAATTAGTTCATTCTAAATAGCTATGCCCAACAAAAATAATAAGAAAACTTATGGTTCATAAATCTTAAACAGAATGAAGTAGTTCTAATTTATTCTAAGTAGCTATGCCCAGCTCTTCAATTAATAAAATGTAAGAGACGTGTTCAGTAATAAAATAGAAATGAAGTAGAAGTAGTTCATTCGAAGTAGCTATACCCAACAAAATTAAAATGAAACCGTAAGATTCATGAACCTTGAAGGGAATGAAGTAGAACTACTTCATTCTAAGTAGCTATGCCCACCTCAACAAATATAATAAAAAAATACGGTGTATGAATCTTAAAGGGAATGCAGTAGAACTACTTGTTTCTAAGTATCTATGCCTAACACAGCTAAAAATATTACCATGAGCTACAATGGAAATATATTTCTATTTCATTCTAAACAGCTAGGCAAAAAAAATTACTATGAAGCATATTATAAAGCGAATAAAGTATTTCTACTTCATTCTAAGTAGCTTTGCCAACCCCAAAAAACACAAGTTGCAAAAACTTTAGGGGAATGAAATAGTAGAACTTCATTCTAAGTAGCTATGCCTAACTCAAGACTGCCGTGAACAACAATATAAATTAAATCAGTTGGTATAATAATTTCATTCAAAGTAGCTATGCCAAAATTTAAAAAAGCATGTTATTAAACTAGGGGTGCACCGAAAGAGGCCACAAGGCTTGACCCCCCCAATTAAAAAATATATTTTTTTAAGTGATACTTTTTCTTTGGGATTGAACGTTAAGTCCATACAAGAAAGAATGTGACTTCTCAACCCCCTCCCCAAGAAAAATGGCTTCTGAACCCCCTAAGAAAATATTTTGGCTTCTGAACTCCTTCAGAAAATATTTTGGCTTCTGAACTCCTTCAGAAAATATTTTGGATTCTGAGCCCTCCCTCAAGAAAAACTTCTGTGTCTGCGATTTATTTAGCTCAATATTAAGTGATTGAGTCGTATTTCTAGTAGCTATTAGCTATGACTAACTACCGAAAAAAAAAAAAAAATAGGCAATTATATTTTGATAATTTTTTTATTTATGTCAAGTGTTTTCTTTGCGATTATTTTGCAAAATACATAGATATTTTATCGTATTTTAATTGTTGATATTACAATCTTATCTAAAGCGACAATTCTAAATTTATACTTTTTCTATAAAATTGTGATGAGATATTTTATTTCTAAATTTAATTACTTGTCGAAATATATACAATCTATTCAAGAATTAATAAAAGTTTAATAAATATTTACTTTGTAGTTTATATTTAGATTAAATTTATTTAATCACCGGTTCTGGGAACGAGAGTAAAAGTTTAAATTTTAGAGGATAAGGCATATTTTGACCTTGGAGTTTTACAGAGAGCAGTGAATTTTGGACAAGAGGCTGTAAAAGGTCCAGTTACTATCAGATATCACAGATTAAGATAAATAACACATTAAAATAAATTGCAAAACTTCATACATACAGTAGGTGGCCAAATTATTAGGGACAGCACCCCCACCCCTGTAATTTTCAAGTTTAAATGCATGTTGTGAGAAAATATATTGTTTTTAAATCATTTTTCTTCTATATTCTTTTTGCTGGTATCATTATTATTTTAAAAAGCGGGAGATCGCCAAAAAAATCATCACCACCAAGCGGCAATTTATAGAAACCCTTATCAGAGAGTGGCATCACAACCCCAATCTCCGACACAACGCAAAAGTCTGCATAGAAAGCATGCCCAAACGCCTGGAAGCCGCAATCGCAGCAAAGGGTGGCATTACAAAATATTAAGATTTTACTTAATTTGTTAAATTAACACTTTTTATACAAAAATAAATGATTATGAATAAGCAATTATGTCGTTTTATATTCTAAATAAAGCACTCTAATGAATAAAAATAAATACGAGACCCAAAGCCACTTATTTCCTCATTAAATTAATTTGAAAATTACAGAAAATCTGCACTGTCCCTAATAATTTGGCCACCCACTGTATATAAAACAACAAATTCAATTCTCTCAGAAAGAGTATCAGTCCATGAGTACCCTGTCATTCTCTAAAGCAGTGTTTACCAACCTTTTTTTGAGTGGGGAACCCCTGCATCATCTGACTATTTTAAAACAGTTTCGATAAATTAATTCAGGTAAGAAAAATCGAATCAGATATTAAACCGAATTGATATTTCGGATATATTGAGTAATTTGTAATAAATAATTGCTCGCGTTACCATATGAGAAACTTATTAGTACCAATGCGCTTCGTAGTACCAAAGGTGTTCCCTTTTCTTTTCTAAACCATGTCCTTGGATTCCTTGAATAATTTTATATAATCAACAAACTTTAATTGATACTAAATTTGTCATCGATGTCTTGCGTAATTGTCAATAGTAATATTGCACTCTGTCAGGCGTCGGCCGTGGGCGTCCGTCCGTCATCAGGCGTCGTTGAACGTCAGGTGGTTACTATGACAACGATTCGGGCGTCGTAGCAACAGATTACAGCTGTTTGCCATGGCCTCCAGAAAAGAAACTTCAGAATAATATGTAGGAAGTTACGTAAAAATTTATTTTAAAATTTAATTTGCATAAAATCTATGGCAATTTGCGCAGATTAATACATATAATTGATTTTTAAGATAAATTTTCAATTTTAGGGTTTTGTAGGTATGATCAAAACACCGTCACTTAAGGCGACGCACAACCCTATAGTCCTCAATAGTTTCTTATACAAAACTAATAATCGGAAATAAAATTAATAACAATCTATATATCAAAATTTGCAGCGAATTTTTATCTATCTAATAGAATATTTT
This sequence comes from Liopterus haemorrhoidalis, assembly GCA_963971575.1. Taxonomy (NCBI): domain Eukaryota; kingdom Metazoa; phylum Arthropoda; class Insecta; order Coleoptera; family Dytiscidae; genus Liopterus; species Liopterus haemorrhoidalis. The sequence continues at coordinate 45,847,394 of OZ020619.1, forward strand.
TAATTGTAGAAAAAACTGTTAGGTAGTTGTAAATAAGCAAATTGCATAATAGACGCCATCTTGTAAACCAATCGACGCATATTTGCGTACGATGCGGCAAATTGTACCTAAAGCTTCATTCTACAAATATGATTGTAACTATTTTGTTGTATTGTGAAAATTACTTATAGTTATTGTACTTGGTAATCTATTTTTGCCGCTCTCTTGAATCTGCCGCGGTTTTCAAAATAGGTATTACGGGTAAAATTGATTTATTTTTCGTGAAGAATACGTGTACCAAGTGGCATTCTCTTATCTTTAAGTATAATATTTTTCGACGAAGGCTCTAAACTATAAGTAATCAAGTCGAAAAAAAATTGACGTATTATTTGAACATTTCTACACAAAACTATATAAAAATAAAAGTTATTCGAAACCCACAAATAGATTCAATAATTTAATAAATTACAGAACAATATCGCTGATGTCTATTTTTAATTTATTGAGCGATAATATTTTTACAATAAACGTTTCTGCAATTAAAACTATCATATTAGATAGATACAAATTCGGTGCAAAATTTGATGTATAGGTTGATACTAATTTTATTTCAGATTGTTAGTTTTGTATAAGAAACTAGTAACCTCCGGGGGTTATACGCAGCCTTAAGGCCGGTTTCTGAAAGCTTAGTTAACTATAACCAAAAGGTCAGAAAATGGTTGCTATGAGTACTTATGGGATTGTTATATTGTAACCGAGTTCAACCAAATGATTAAACTCGGCTAAACTTTCAGAAACCGGTCCTTAGCTGTCTGTCTGTATGTCTGTACGGTAGAAATTGTAGCTAGACCTAGAGAGTAGACCTGCCCATAGAGTTCAGACCTGTATATAAGAAAAATACTTCAAAAAAGCACATCCCACAAAAAATATTAAAAAAATTACATTTAACGAATAAATAATAGTATGTTTTAGGCGTCCATATCAAAAACAGTGCTTTTTTATCATCTAGTACTAAGCAAAAGGTAATTCTTTTTCGGCCTAGTCCAATTCTCTTACTTTTTAGGCTAATGGATGCCACCGCCATCTACGATAGTGATGATTGTTCAATAACAACTGGACATTTAAAATTATGTAGTTAATTAAAATAAATAAGTTTAATTTTTCTAATTAAAATTACTTTTTACCCAAAAAATATAATTTCACCTTTGCCAAAAAGTTCTTTTTCGTCCTCATCTCTTTGAAGGTCTTGGATTTTCCTCGGCCAGCAAATAACCATCGTTGCTGAGTACCAAACATTTTAACTAACTAACAAACGTACTAAATAAATTGAATAAAATAGATTGTTGACCATTTTGTAGATAAAATTAATATTTTGTTGGGTATCGGGCGAATTAAAAAAATAACAAGAGTTTGGCAAATATTTAAAAATTAATTTTATTTCTGTTTGCTTACAGCTTAAATTCTTTCAGAGTTATTTTGGGTACATTCGAGTGGTACAGGGTAGAGCGAGCGCTGAGCGAACAGTTGATGGTGACGTCATGAATAGAGCACTAACGGAGCGCAGCAACTCGAACACGGAGCGACCGTTGTTGTGACGTAGTGTTTATAAAATCTAACCCTACAATTTTAGGCGGCGTTTTTACTGTCAGATTAGTTCACGTCAGTCATGAATCAAAATTATATACCTCGGGTTTTCCTTGATTTTTTGCAATGATGAAGAAATAAAATTAATTAAAAATTAAATAATAATTAATGAATTAATTTAATTTTAATTTTATGCACGGTGTATTTAAATAATTTTTTTGCTGTTTACAGAACGTCACAAATAAATAAAATGGCCGTACTCTGTAGCCATAGACAAATAACAATATTTGTCTATTGTTATTTGTCTAAGGCTATTATTTTTATTTTATTTATAATTTAATTTTAAACTTTCATTTCTTTCCCGCCGTTTCCCCACTTTTTTACGTCATACTCCATATGCTCGGTCTTAAAACCCCGAATACATAGAGCGCACTCTAAATGCTCGCTCGATCGTAAAACGAATGCAATTGAGTGTACTCCGAGCGTCAAATCGAACACGTTTGAGTGTACAGAACGTGCTCGGAACGCTCGGAGCGTCAAATCGAATGTACCCTAAGTAGATAAAATTAAAATTTTGTTGGGTATCGGACGAATTAAAAAAATAACAAGAGTTTGTCAAATATTTAAAAATTAATTTTATTTCTGTTTGCTTACAGATTAAATTCTTTCTGAGTTATTTTGTAGATAAAATTAATATTTTGTTGGGTATCGAACGAATTTAAAAAAAATACAAGAGTATGTCAAATATTTAAAAATTAATTTTATTTCTGTTTGCTTACAGCTTAAATTCTTTCCGAGTTATTTTCAAACCTTTTATGTTGTTGCTCTATTGTTTACCTTTTCTATTGTTTTGACGCATGGATTTTTACCAAAGGACCCAGTTCAGGAACGAAACAATAGACAAATTATAAGTCCATAAACAAAATTGCATCAATATTTTAAGAAAAGTTTAAGAAAATTTTTATAAGATATGGAAAAAAGAAAAATGTATGCAATTATAATAAATGTTTCTACCGTCACTAAATTATTTATCATTACCTTGACATTAGAAACATGTCATATTTTCTTTATTGATTTGTCTTGTCCATGTTTTATTAAATAATGGGAAAATCGAATGTTTATACAATATAAAACAGTGACAATGCAGATTTTCACCAAATGGACTTAACCCCTTTCAACTCGTTTATGGAATGCAAAAGAGAATTCGTGCCAGTTGCATAAACCATTGGTAACCATGTGGTCAGGTAATTACGCCGTCAGTTGATGACATAGTCAAATATTTGACAATGTCATGATGAAAAACAATTTATTGTATATTCAACAATGCTTTCAGCAACATTTGACAACATGATGCATAGTTAAGGCTCATTTAAACGTCCAAATTAAGCTTAAACTATTTTTTAAATCATTTTAAAACACACCCTAGCTTCAGATATTCTTAATACAAATTTTTCATATATTATTTTTTTTTGTCTTCAAATAATGTATTATGTAGCCTTTTTTTGGTTTAATCGGAACTATATTTTTACTTCTAGTAACTGTAATCGTTTGATTGAAGCTTTTGAGTATATTGTTTAGCAAACTAACATTAAAAATTAGCTCGTGTCAACTTAAGAAAATTAAAATTCCATTTGGTTCCGCTTAAAGGTTGGTACTATATTTTTATGATAAATGTTACTTGTTTCTATGGTTTCACTGGTGGAATTTTATATTTTCACATGCCAACATGAAACATGAAATATAATAAGCAAGTTCCTTTCTCGTGACATCTTAAAACAACGAAACTCCCATTTAGTTCCGCTTAAACCAAAGAAACGGCTATATTTCGAATTGAAATCTATATTAATTATATTGGAGGCTATAGGTATCTGTTTTTTATTTTATTTTTTCGGTGTTATATTTGGTTTCTACACGTTTCAGATGATTATATCTGACTCGTCTGTCTATCTATCTCGCTATCTGTCCGTCTGTCTGACTATTTGGTTCTGTATATTTGGTTTTTACCCGTTTCAGATAATTATAAGACAATATCCGCAAAAAAACAATTTTTGTCTGTCTGTCTGTCCGTCTGTCTGCCTGTCTCGTTATCTGTCTCTCTGTCTGTCTCGCTATCTGTCCGTCTGTTTGTCTATATCCTAGATTCACGCAAAAATGGCTGAACATATTTTTACGAAATTTGGTAAAGCTGTTTATTAAAAAACGTAAAATATCTCCTTTATTATTGACTTCACAGAAAAATATATACTACAAAAATTGGTTATAGTAATAAAATAAATCATTTTTGTTCAATGCATTTTTTCAATTAGACAATATTTGGGGAGTTATGGGGGGACACCCTAAAACTATAATCTGCATATATCTCATTTATTATTGACTTAACAGCAAAGTCATATATGAAAAAAATAGAAAATCATATATGAAAAAAATAGATATATGAAAAAAAATGATAAGAAAATATTGTTTTATTTATATGCATTTTTTCATTTAGATGAATATTTGGAGAGTTATGGGGGTCCAAAAAGCTACCATTTTGAAATATCTCCCTTATTATTGACTTAACAGCAAAAATGTATATAACGAAAATTGTTAATAATAAGAAACCAAGTCTTTCTAGTTGTATATACCAGTGTTTCTCAACCGAAAACGTATCACGGCCCAGTATAATATATAATTTTCTAACGCGAACCACTAATAATAATTGTTGGTTAATTTTTTGCAAGAGAACAAATAAATTTAATGTGCTACTAAATACATTTATTTTATTTGTAGAAAATCACAGAAAGTTTACACAAAATAAACAAAATATAAATTTTTTACATAAAAAATGTGCATAAAAAAATCTTAAAAACTGCAAAAAACATATTACATATAAAAACTTTCGCGGACCGCTAAAATTTTTCTGGGGACCACTAGTGGTCCGCGGACCACCTGTTGAGAAACACTGGTATATACTGTTCGATAAATGAATATTTGGCGAGATACGGGGGTCACCCTAAAATAAAATATCTTATTATTTACTTGACATCAAAAAAGTATGTAAGAAAACATTTTTTTTTCTTTTCATCGCAGTTTTTAATAAAAATATTTGGGGGTAAGGGGAGTGATACTTATAAGATTGAAATATCTCATTTATCATTTACTCAACAACAAAAATAAATATGAGAAAATAAACTATTCTGTGGTTAATACATATTAATATATATTTGGGGAGGAAGGGGGGAGCTACTTATAAACGAAGTATCTCACTTAGTTTGTGTATTGTTTATAATAAAGAAACGATTATTTTGTGTGCTACTTGAAATTGAAATTTCACACTTATCATTTACAGTAGGTGGCCAAATTATTAGGGACAGTACAAATTTTCTGTAAGTTTCAAATGAATTTAATGAGGAAATAAGTGGCTTTGGGTCTCGTATTTATTTTTATTCATTAGAGTGCTTTATTTAGAATATAAAACGACATAATTGCTTATTCATAACCATTCATTTTTGTATAAAAATTGTTAATTTAACAAATTAAGTAAAATCTTAATATTTTGTAATGCCACCCTTTGCTGCGATTGCGACTTCCAGGCGTTTGGGCATGCTTTCTATGCAGACTTTTGCGTTGTGTCGGAGATTGGGGTTGTGATGCCACTCTCTGATAACGGTTTCTATCAATTGCCGCTTGGTGGTGATGATTTCTTTGGCGATCTCCCGCTTTTCAAAATAATAATGATACCAGCAACAAGAATATAGAAGAAAAATGATTTAAAAACAATTTATTTTCTCACAAAATGCATTTAAACTTGAAAATTACAAAAAAAGTGTACTGTCCCTAATAATTTGGCCACCTACTGTACATTACAAAACCGGAAGAACTACGGGTACACCTGCAGGTACAGATATAAACAAAAAAACATTACCTATCGAATTCTTAATTGAATAATATTTAATTAAGAAGGGCGGTGATATTGTTTTTGCACCTGGACGGCATTCATGACCGCAAAACTTTATCTATCACGGTTTTGGTAAAAATATTAAAAAAATTTAAAATTTTCAAAATTGAAAGGATAAAGTCCTGTCGTGTTTATTCGAGTCCAGTCGTGAATCTCCGTTTCCGGGGATATTTGACGAGCTACGGTACCAGGCACTTCAGTTAGGGAATGAACGTTGAATCATTACACTATATTTAACATTTGTCCCTTTTGCATATACACGTGTAATACCTTTTAAACATATCGAAAATATTGGTTGATCAATTCGGTTAACCAATAAACGTAGATGGTTTGTTTTTTTGTGAATAATACAACCAGGTTTAAACCTGGTATTATGTACATTATGATAAAGGATAGTTTTCATAGTGATAATAAAAATGTTCGTGGTTTGTGAATTTCGGAGTTATGGGAATCGTTATTGGATCCTGTATTCAGGATGAAGAACCGGAGTATAACTATAGATTAAGAAGAGTTGTCTATGGTATTACATTGTAACAATTATTATTATTATTATTATTATTACAGTAACTGACCCTTTCTTGGCATAAACTTGGAAAACATACATCTGTTCCAAATATGTAATATCAAAAGAATTAGGCTCTGGGGGTAAGGGTTTTTAGCCCTTTTTAATTGTGTATACAGAGTATCTATTTTTTGTTTAACCATTGGGATTTCATCTATATCAGTGGTTTTCAACCTTCTTACATCCGCGGAACCCGACAGTTTAAATGCTATTTCTTTGGAAGCCCAAGGCAAACGGTTTTTAGGATTTTGTAGGTATGACCACAGTAGCGTAGCAACAAAATTTGGGCCCCCCTGCAAACCTTCACCCCCCCCCCCTCAACAAAAAATAGTGGTATATTAAGAAAACAACAAAACTTTTTTTGAAAATATTATCTTAAAAATAATGATTAAAAATTTCTCACAAACTAAATAAGTAAATTGAAAAAAATAAAATTAAATAATATTTTTTAGAAAATAGATTTTATTTGAGTTTTTTTATATTTTATTTTAAGTAAAATAAATAAAAGTAAAATACATAATTATACATAATTACTTTCACATATATTGCGTTTTGATTTTTTTTTTAACATTTTCATTCCCCCCCACCCCTACTGTATGACCACCAAAAAAGCCTTATAATGTCACTCAATGTGTCTGTCTGTCTGTCTGTCTGTCTAGCTTCAATTTTACTTCATATTTAAGCTTTTGACATCAATGGCACGAGTTGATCAACTTTTGGTAAAAATCGGTTAACTACAAATGGGAGTTTACTCGTGTCGATTTTAAGATTTGTGCGAATCTTTCACAACAGAGAAATATTTCGAAAAAATGTATTTAACAAAAGTTGCTATAAAAGCAATAACTAACAACTTTTATTTGAGACATTTTTTGATAAAGCAGCATAAATTAAACAAGTACTTTGTGATGGCGGTCGGTCCTGTGGTGGCCACAGCTGATTTTTTCGGATCAGGAGTTGTGCATGCATGCTAAATTTCAACTTTCTATGTTCAACAGTTTGACTACAAATTCTGCCGTACAGACTCATTTGTTGGTCATACCTACAAAACCCTAAAAATGATAATAATATCCTTAGTAAAAAAATATTAAAACACTACTGACAGACAGACACATGAGTGACGTTATAAGGGCTTTTTAGTGGTCATACCTACAAAACCCTAAAAATGAAATTTTGGATTCTTCTAAAAGTTCTAAATTCAAAATGGGCAGACATTAAGGTACAATAATGACACCATAACATAAATAAACAATGAGACCAAAAATTGAAACCGCATATATAGTCTGTTCCAAACGGTTAGACGGAACTAAATGGGAATTTCGTTCTTTTAGGTTGTCACGAGAAAGGACCTTGCTTGGGTTATTTCATTTTTCATGTTGGAATGTCAAAATTTAAAATTCCAACAATGAAACCATGGAAACGAATGACATATGTCAAAATTTAATATTTTTTTTACTTATTTTATTGACAAAAAAATAAATAAATGGGAAATTTGTATTAAGAATGACACAAAAAATCAAACTATAAAGAAAATGACATTTTAAAATGATATTAACCCTAACCAAAAAATGTTTATTGTAAGTATGATTTACAAAGCTTAAACAAACAGGTCGAAAAGCACGATTTAAACGATGAAAGTAACTAGATTGCAAAATCTAGTTCCGCCTAACCGTTTGGAACAGACTGTATCTATCTTTTACCATTTTTGTTATGGACGTTTAAAAAATTTGAGTTATCGAAAAATAGTGTTGAAATATTCTATTTTTAGTTATTAAAATAGTAACCTTGATGGCCTGTTATCATTATTAAAGATGGTTATTATCAGAATAGAACATCTATTTGTTTGGACACATTTTTTATATCATTACTCGAATTAAAATCGATTCTTTTAATAATTTATTGTTGAAGTCACAATATTACCTATTATCATTTATCAGGCTAAGTGTGTTGTCTGTAAATAACTATTAATATGATAAAATCTAAAATAAATTAATAAATAAAAAGTTTCGATCTAATTTTATTAGGTAAATTTAATATAAATAGCATATTTATTAAAATATCTAAATATTGACGAGGGTTACCTTTTATGTTTTTACAAACGACCACTAGATGGCAATATTGAAATGTGTCAGTACTATATTCGTAAATTTTGACATTTGTTATTGTGAAATCAGTGGCAGCTTATAAATAGACCGAGTATTTTGTTGACAGTGAGCGTTAAAAAAAAAGTTTGTGAAAAATTAGATATTACTCGTGAAAGTTTTCGTTGGATGATTTTTTACGATTTTGGTAAAGGCCTAACTCAACAACAATGCATAGATTTGCTTCGTTCAACTTTTGGTAATGAAGCACCATCAGAAAATACTGTTTACAATTGGTTTGCAGAATTTCATCGTGGTCGTTCGTCCGACAGTGATGAATCTCGTGAAGGGCGACCAAAATCGGTTGTGATTCAAAAAACATCGATGCTGTGCGCAAAATGAAGATCGGCATGTGACTTACCGTGAGATTGAGGCATCCTTTGGCATATCGCATAATACAATACGATTTTGCATGGACATTTAGCTGTGAAAAAGATCTGTTCTTGATGAATTCCGCATAATTTGACCGAAGCTCAAAAAAAGACTCGTGTTGATTGGTGTAAGGGAATGCTAAAGAAATTCAACCTAGGCACTGCAAAATATATACAACATCAGAAGCTGTTGTTTTTGAGATACCAACTTCAGAGTGGAAAAAATGTTTCGAGAATTGGTTTGAACGCATGCAAAAGTGTATAAATCTTAAAGGCGAATATTTTGAAAAGCAATAAAACAGTTTGTCTAAAAACATTTTTTCTTTCTTATTTTCTGTAACAACTTAAAAGGTAGCCCACGTAGTTCACCTACATTTTTTGCTCAGCAATTCTAGCCAATACCCGCTGGCATCGTAGCTATACATTATTTTACCAATGCAGGAGTATATTTTCGTTTCTTTGGTTGAATATTCAATATCCATTATAAATTAGACATCCGTCTAAAGTCGTATACAAGGTTTTGTTTGAATCAGACAAAAATATCTCAAATGTGTCGCGCTCTACAAGTTTAAGAACCGCTGAAGTAGTGTTAAACATTGTTTTTTATATTCTAACCATCCTTGCATCGTACGGTAGAACATAGAATTTTAATCTTGTTTTATATCTCTTTTAATTTTGTGTCCTCTTTTGTTTCAGGTATCAAGTGTCCTGTATGTAGTAAATTTGTCCTCCCAGATGACATAGAATGTCATCTGGTAATGTGCCTAACGAAACCAAGGCTGTCATACAACGGTAAGTCTTTGAATACGTCCCCCAGGTGTTCTCCAAGTATTGATTGTTGTTTTTTCATTTGCAGAAGACATATTGACTGATGACAAAGGTGAATGCGTGATATGTTTGGAGGAATTAACTCAAGGTGATGTGATAGCTAGACTGCCCTGCTTATGTATATACCACAAAGGGTAAGTCTCTATCAGGATTGATGCGTGGGTGTCTCCTGCACATGTGCAAACATTCATTAGGTCGTCCTTTATTAGTAGGATTATACTATCAACCCCTAATACCGCCCATTTAATTAGCCTGTGTGAAAACTAACGATCTAAATTATAATTAGTGACGATCTATACCAGCGAACCTTTGACACGCGTATCACGGGTGACACGCCAAGACATTTTGGATGACACGCATCGTTTACGGACGGTCTTCGGCCAAGAACAGTAAACGCATCTGGCCTCAAGTTTTGGAGGTCCAAGCTTGGGAATCTGGAAAGAAATCGTTTGGAGAATGAAAAAGAGTGCCACACGAACAGGAAATTTGTGCTTGGAACCGATTACCGGACACTTTTAGCACTTTCAAAAATCTAGCGATGGCTAGATTTTTCTTATTGGTATTAAAATTAAGTTGCAGAACTAAAATTTGACAAGGAAATTTTGCCATACACTATAACTTTTCTAATAAAATTCTTCAGGTATTAAAAAGATTTTTTCCTTTGAATGATACATTATGAAAATAATAAAAAATAATAATCTTTTTTTGAACTTGCATTTAACATAGTAATTGTGGTATGAAAATGCTTTTTTATAAATATAGTTTGAATATTAAATGCTATTGTTTCATAAATATTTACAAGTTTCCTTTGAATAAGCCTACGTCGCGCTGCTTACATCCTAGCGTCAAGGAAAGTGCAAATGTAGGCTTGTAAAGGGCTAGCGGCGCGTAGGCAGTAGTGATAAACTGGTGGGGATTGGAGCTAGAATGCTTTCAGCGTCACAATAACAGTGATCAAAGTAGTATGAAATTATTGAATGTATTTATTTAAGTCGTAACGAAATCGCTATACCTATATTATCTCTAAAAATTTATTGTTTAGGTAGGTATTAATAATTAGAATTTTCTAACTTTTTCTTTTAAATTTATATAAGTATCTTAGCTTAACAAATACGTTTCGTATTTTAGATTATAAAACAATATGTTTAAAAAATGAATACTGTCAAATCAAAATTCCATTTAACAGACGAACGTTTGAAAAAATTGATATTAAAAAATTGGGGCGACACACACCAAATTTAAATACTTCGGAAAGTGAAAAAAGCAAAAATTATAATTATAAAAGGCAATTTAATAGAGTCTTATATGATAAAACGTCGTGGTTAAACACCTAAACCTATCCTTGTATTATAATTTGCAGCTCTGAGTCCCAAAAAGTCACGAGCCGCCATTGACATTATACTCAACAAGAAGTAATTAGACTTCTTTTCTGAAATGTATCACTTTATTCATTGTAAAAACGAAGCGAGAATTGATACAAATGAAATAATTTTTCATCATGACAATGCATGCCCTCACGTAAAAATAATCCGCGAAAAAATTCAGGACTTAAACTGGGAAATTATTCCACGTCCACCGTATTCACCCGATCCTGGGCCTTCCGATTCTCACCTATTAGGTCTATGGAACATACACTCAGACAAAAAATTTCGAAATATCGATGTAGAAAATCACCTGACCAGTTATTTTAAGTCAAAACCAAAAAGGCTCTATAGAGAGGGTATGAAAATATTCGTACAACGTTGGGAAGCCCTAATAAATAATGATTGAAATTATATTTTGTAATTATACGCAATAAAAATGTCTGGAAAAAATGTACTCTAGGATAATGGATTTCTTTCCGTTTTAAATTAGATTAATATAATCTAATTTAAAAATATATAATTTTGTGCTTTAACTTGAGAATCACTAGTTTAAAAAAGTTTTCTTCTGTAGCAGATGTCCGGCTTGGTCTTCTACAACTTTGTTATTTACTATTTTTTTTTTTGTATCTCGTAATAAAGAAAATAATGGCGGTGTGAGCCACTCTGATAGACGTCAAGCTTTTGAAACGTGTAGGGGAATCTTTTTAAGATCGCAGCGCCATATGCGGCAAAAACTGGAACACTCGAGTGACAGTAAACCGTTACTCGTGTATTTGTTTACATGGTGAAAATGAACACGAGTTGTATTTTTCCTGTTTTCAGAGCTTTTTTTTAATTTAAAGGTAATCAACGATTTACAAGATATGTAATATACTATTCTAAAAAAATTTCAAGGAAATTTTTAGTTTTTCGTTGTATTTTTAATTCTTTTTGTCTGTCTGTCAATATAATAACAACAAAAATATGGTAAATATATTAGTAAAAATTAATATCTCTGCCCGAAAAAGTAGATGGGCTTTTTAATATATCAACTGATGATTTAGGCAAATTTTGGGTGGGATAAATGTTTTTTTTTTCAGTCTTTTCTTGGACGTAAAAAAATCACTTTCCACAAAATGCAACGAGCAAACATGCATGCATGAGCTTGAATTTTTGCCCATTTTTAGTTTTTGGCTCCATAAAAACCTACGATCCACTTTCTCTCTGCCTCCAAACGACGTTTCAATTGATATTTTTTTCGATTTAGGTAAATTATGGAATGTTTAAGAAGGATTTTTCCTTATTCACGATTTACATTGCGGCACATAATAAAATTGATTGTTTTATTTTCCATGATCCACAAAAATAAAACACAAACGACAAAAAAACACGTATTTCTCCATTGAACAAAACAATGTCACTTTCGTATATTCCGCAAATTGCCACTAGATGTCAGGGCGCTTATACCCTTTTCACACTAGATCTTTAAGATCGGATGTTAAAGTGAATGTATCTTTAAACGCTAATGTGAAACCGTATGGCCTCGTCTAAATACAAGCGATGTTTAAGACAGAGATCTGCGTCTTAAACTTCGTCCGCATTGCCAACTTAATTTCTATTATAAAAAAATACTCCTTGAATTTGTGCTGTCAACATTTTATATTATCATAAACAAGAATACTGTATTATATCGACGTTATAAGAAGTTAATACTTGTTGTTATAGTAAAATTATTTATTTTAATAATGTGTTTAATAAAATACAGCGCTACAATAATTGAGATAAAATGTATCAACTTACATGTTAATACAGGTGCAATATATTCTTTATTGTAGTGTCTTTATTGTAGAATTAAATGAAATATACATATTTGTTAATAATAATTCAAAATGTGCGTCTGCGCAGACAGTTCAAAACTGGTAATTTCATGACGGTAACTTAAGGACAAAATTACTGTAGCTGATGACAGCACCGGAGATTTAAACATCAAGTGTGAAAGCATACCGATCTTAAACATTGGTGAACTTTAAGTTCACTCGTCTTAAAGATCTAGTGTGAAAAGGGTATGTGGAAGTTGTCTATTTGGTTAGTTTCGAATTTGCCACATTGGCGCTGCAATCTTAAAAGTGGTTACCTATTGAGAACTGACAATAACTGAAGTGACGCCTAGCGGAATATTTTGGAACTTAACGGAATAGGATTTTGTTGGATGTGGCTCATTTAATTGCATTATTTGTATGTGTTAAAGTGAAGAAAACTTTAATAAAATGTCTTTAAAATCGCAACAGAAAATTAACTGCAATGTGAATTGTTGTGTATCAAATGGCAAATGTCAAAAATATCCTGTTCCAATCGCCATTTTGTAAGCGACAACAGCGCCTCTATAAGTAATGTTTATTCTCAATACTGATTATGTTTTTATTTTCCAGATGCATAGATCAATGGTTTGAAATAAATCGTTCATGTCCGGAACACCCTGGCGATTAGCAGATCTTGGATATTTCCGTTTGGACGATTGTACATATATGTATATATATATAGACTGTACTACACCTCCCTCTATCCAAATTCCCTCCACATACCCACAGTTATAAGCTCAGTATACCAGTTAGTAAGCGACCTAACCTAACCAGAATTTTTTCATTTTGCAGTTCCTTGTTCGTAGACAGTAAAAACAATTAAATGTTTTTAAAATTTTAAGTGATGAGGAGAGCTATCAAATATAGAGTTAAAAAAAATATTTACCATCAAAAATAATGATTAAGAAGAAATATAAAACCGACTTGAAAAATTGTTAAAACAATGTTTTCATACGTAAGAATAGTATTAATATAAAACTGGGTTTAATACTTAAAAAAAATAAAATTTCGGAGCTGTTTTGGCAAGACAAAATAATTTAAAGTATTATTTACCATCAAAAATAATGATTAAGAAGAAATTTAAAACCGACTTGAAAATTTGTTGAAACGTTGTTTTCATACGTAAGAATGGTATTAATATAAAACTGGGTTTAATACTTAAAAAAATTAAAATTTCAGAGCTATTTTTTGCTCTGTCTTTTCTTTTGTATTAGATTTAGTTCAAAATTTATATATCAATGTATTTTGAACCATAGACCTCAAAAATATCCTCAATTTCAAGTTAAGAATTATCGTTTTTGAGTAAACTCAAAAAAACTGACTTGAGTTTGCTATAACTCAAAAACTAGTCAAGGGAGGATTTTTTAAATATTTTTACTACTTTTTTCAGACTACTACCTCAAAATTAGTGTATAAACTGCCCTATGTTCCACCTAGGCGTTTGGAATCTTTTATTAAATTAATACTAGCTTTAGCTTTTAACTCTGCTTTTAAAAAGCTACTTTTTTAATACTTTTATAACAGATGCAACATTTATAATCATATGCACACACAACGAGGGTCTCGTGTCCGACCCCCCCCCAAGTCGAAAAAAAAACATAATTTTTAATAAAAACTAATAACTAAAAATAAAAATTACTTTTTTTTTATTAAAATGCAAATTAGAATTAAAATTAAAAAAATAAAAACCATAATAATTTTTTTACGGATATTTTTCGAAATGGGCGCCCCATTATATATACCATTTTTCTGTGTGTTCGCTTTTTTTTGTACTAAGTAGAGAGATACATTTTTAAAACCAAAAGTTTGTTCATAAAAGCTAGTTTTAATTTATAACTTCATCAGAAACCGGTTCTAATTAAAACTATATTAGTGAATTAAAACCAGTTTGATATTAAAACTAGTTTGAATTAATTAAACCAGTTTTATGTGATGAAACTAGTTTAAACATTAAAACTAGTTTGTGATGAAACCGATGACTAAGTAATGAAACCAGTTTAAATGTTGAAACTAGTGTTATATATTAAAACCAGTTTCAGGAGTTAAAACCAGTTTTAAGGGTTCAAACCAGTTTTATGTTAAAACTACTTTAAAGTAATTAAACCAGTTTTAAGTGATAAACCGGTTTAAATGTTAAAACTAGTATAAAATGTTGTAACCAGTTTCAAGTGATCAAACCAGTTTACATGTTAAAACTAGTGTTAAATATTAAAACCCTTTTCAGGTGTTAAAACCAGTTTTAAGGGTTAAACCAGTTTGAAGGGTTGAAACCAGTTTACAGTGTTAAAACCAGTTTTAAAAGTTAATACCAGTTTTAAGTGTTAAAACCAGTTTTTATTTTTTTATCAAATGTTTCTTCTTAATTTTTTTGTTTGTTTTTTTTGAGTAATATTTTTTTAACTCATATTTGATGGCAGAAATTAAAGTTACCTCTGTACTAAAGTCGTATACGTAGATATTTTTTTGTGGCGCTTTGTGCTGTCTTTAGCTGGTTTGAATGCCCTTTTTTTGTGATTTGTGCGCCACTGGACATATCACGTGACAGCTATTGTGAGAATTATTTAAATTTTATATGTGATACTAATTTTAAAAAAGTTATCGTTTAAAGAATTTTATAACGCAATATTGTTTTTTTTTTTTTAAATATTGCTTCGATCTATTCGCTTGGTCAAATTTTATAAGAATCGATTATCGATTTAAAAAATATATTAACAAAAAAAAAATTTAATAAACCGGTGTTTTCCAAAATTATTCCTTTTATTTTAATAGTGCAAGTTTGAAATGAGTAATGCCTTTTGGCATAAAAAAATTAAATTACTGAAAGTACGTCATATTGACGAAACTGTGTTAAGTTTAACACGTTAATCGCCTTTTGGCACTTATATTTGAAATTCAGTAATAAAAAGTTTAAAATTTTCATTTTTTTTTTTCCAAATAAAGTTTGACCAAAAATTATTTGACTATGTATCGTTATTTGCCATATTTTGACTATGCATACGGCTTGTGCGTACAGATATAATAATTTTTTCATATTGAACGATAGAATTAAATATGTATTAATATATCAATAAAATAGTTTTTTTGTAAAAAAAAAATGTGTTTTTTCCCTCAAAAATATATTCTTTCCAACACATGTTTTTTTTTTCATTTTTCGAACATATATTTGTCTTACTAATTTGTGTTAATCCATGCAAGTGTTTTTTTATTTTATTATGTTTAATTTGTGAAAATTTTGAAATTTTACAAAATCTTATATCAAGAACCATAAAAGATAGAGACCTGTAGTCTGATTTTTTGGAAACCTCATTATTTTCTTACCTTTTAAAAAAATTGAGGCCTTACGAGCCTCGCCCATTTTTGATTTATATAGTTTTGAAATTGGCGAATTTTACAAAAAAATTTGTGTGACCGTATCTTAAAAACTGTAATATTTAAAGACCTGCGGTTGGAATTTTTATAATCCTGATGTCCTAATAGGCCTTAGGCTACATTTTGAAGAAAAAAAAATGTTTTTGAATAATTTTGAATTTTATTTTTTTTTTTCAAATTTCAAAAAATTCTTTCTTGAAAACGGTAAAAGATAGAGGCCTGCGGTTTAAATTTTTGAAACCCTTGTGCCTTGTTTACTCTAGAAAAAAAAATATGGCTTTAGACACCCAATTATTGTATGAGTAAATTCAAAAAAACTTACTTCTGTTTGCTATAACTCAAAAACTAGTTAAGGTGGAATTTTTTAAATATTTTTTTCAGATTTCCCACTTCAAAGTTAGTGTATAAAAATAATTTGGTTCAAATTAAAAAATTAATTTTTTTTTGTATAATTTGACCGTGGAAAATTTCAGGGTATCGGCGATCGACGCGTTTGTTGCCGTATAACGATGTTTTTGGCCACTCGCTAGATATCATTAGGTCCATTACAAGTTAATAATTACTGTTTTTGAGTAAATTCAAAAAAACTGACTTGAGTTTGCAGTTTTTGCTATGAACCGGAAACGTACTAGAGGAATTTTTTATCCGATTTCGTTTTTGGAAAATATTACAGTTTTGTGTTAGTTTTTTTTAAATTTAAATACATACAGACCGACAGACATCATGCTAAAAATAGTCAAAACGTTATGAGGGACCTCAATTCGTGAAGATCCATCGAAATCTCGAGATTTCAAAATCGGTTTGATCACAATACCTCCCTTATATATGTTGGCGGTCGGTAAAAATATATTTGTATATACATGGATACATTTTGTTATGGGTAGAGAAGAGGTACGTACACTTATTTTGCACAAATCGACTAGGAAAATAAATAAATAACTATCTGGTTGCTGGGATTCCATTTCTATAGTGCGTTCAAAGGTGAGTTTGCAGTACAGGGCATATGGAGTAGTTCTTTTTCATACTCTCTAATGGGTTTACACAATGACACTATCCTTTTCTTGCTTGTCGACGTTGCCAGCTCTAAAACGTGCTGATCTGTGAAGACGCAGTATTCTACAAATGGCCATTTGTTTTTGTTGACTGTTATTTTGAGTTTTATAAGAGTTGATTTTTGTAAATCATACGAGTTTTTCATATTATTATAATTGAGACATTTGACACTTTTACAACATTTGGCAACACCGCTCCCATTTTCCATAAGAGCTATACTGCAAACTCACCTTCGAACGCACTATAGTAGAGAATCTGTTAGTTTTTCATATAGTCGCAATATAAACAATGTCTCTGTAGGCGTTATGCTCTTGCGTGACAAAAGACCGCCCGCAGTGTTGCCAGGTCTGGATTTGAATGATATTTTTGCAATAATACAAAAAAAATGCGTTAAAATATATATTATGTTATTATTAGAGATATATGATACACGGTAGAAAAAATCTAACTGCAACCTTCTTGTCGTGCCTATTGATGTAAAGGATTTAAAACCAACACTTATAATTGTTTTATGTAGTAGTGGTATTCATTGTTTGGACTTGACTAAATACCTACAAACCCTGAAATGTGTGAAAATTCACACTTCACGTAAATTTTTTAATAAATAAATATTAGAAGATCTTCAACGTCAAAATAAAATCTTTTATAATAGAAGAGAGGTAATACAAACAATGCATTTCTTCTTCTTAATATAAGTGGGTATATGTCGAGCTATTTTCACGCATTGGTAGTACCGCTTAGTTCCGTTTTAAACCGGTAAAATTTGTACTTGCGCACTACCAAAATCAATCGACGTCCTCGATTCTGCGTGGTTAATATATTTTTATTTGTCGATCCAAAATTTACGGGTTTCAGTATATTGTGTAAATAGTCTCTTAATATGTAATCTAAAAATAAATATATCTCTTAACTTAATTTAAAATGTGTGTAATTAATTATTTAAATATTAACTGAGACATATCAATGTCAATCATGGAAGAAAATAATGATTCTCACGGTTACTTAAAATTAGGAAAATCAAGAAACCAAAATGATTTTCATATGACAAATGGTTTTTCGAATCTACCTCCCCCTGTTGATAAGTTTAATTTTGTGTATTTTTCATTTATTTTGGCTGGAATCGGATTTTTGCTTCCCTATAACAGGTAAGTGTTTTTAAAAATTATTATTTAGAATTTTAAATATGTCAGCTAAGTTTTGAAAATGCGTAGTTTTAGAAAATATTACTTCAAAAAAATTTCAAAATAGTTCCAGAGGGTTTCTAATTAGGTTCCATATTATACAAAATATTTTTTTCCCGAAATTCTGTGCCTTATGTTCCAACTAGGCGTTTGGAATCAATTATTAAATTAATACTAGTTTTAATTTCTGGTTTTAGAAGTTATTTTTATAGTATCTACTTAGTAAAAAGCTACATTTTTAATACTTAAAAGTTTGTTCATAAAATCATCAGAAACCGGTTCCAATTAAAACTAGTTTTAAGTATTAAAACCAATTTGAAGTGTTCAAACCAGTTTTGAATGTTATAACCAATTTAAGTTTCGAAACAGTTTTAAGTTGTTGAAACCAGTTTTAAGTTGTTGAAACTAGTTTTAAGTTGTTAAACCGGTTTTAATTGTTGAAACCAGTTTTAACTATTAAAACCAGTTTATTATTATTTTTTATCAAAAATTTCCTAAAAACAGGATTGATAAAGATTTAAAGAAAATTCCAAATGGATTATAGTTATATTAAGGTATTTTATTCCACTTATTTTTTTATCACATAGGTAGTGGAGACGCTAGATTTAAAATGGGGGGAGGCAGCGGGTACCAGGAAATATTTGATGGGAGTACAATTTTTTTTATCGTTATAGATATTCAAAAAAAATTAAATTTTAGAAAACATGAAAGTGAAGAGAAGAAAACATTTTTCCTCATACACATTTTTGATGTAAAGTAAATAATAACTGAGATGTTGCAAGATTTTAGCCAGGGTGTCTCCCCAAATATTCATCTAATCGAAAAAGTATATAGAACAAAGATTTGTTTTCTTATTATAAACAATTTTTGTAATATACGTTTTTACTGATAGGTAAATAATGAGGAAAAAAATAAATGTTTAGCTTTAGGTCCCCCCGTAACTCCCCAAATTTTTATCTAAATGAAAAAATGCATAAAAATAAAGTATTTTTGTCTTCTTATAAACTATTTTTGTTATATATGATTTTGCTGTTAAGTCAATAATAAGGGAGATATATGTAGATTTTAGTTTTAAGGTGTCCCCCTGTAACTCCTCAAATATTCGTCTAACTGAAAAAATGCAGTAAACACAATTTTTATTTTCTTACTTTAGACAATTATTGTTATATATATTTTACCGTTAAGTCAATAATAAGGGAGATATTTCAAGTTTTTTAATAAACAATTTTAAGCCATAACACCCCCTAGAATCAAAGTATTGAAATGCTATAGTCCAGTCCAAAACCTTCGACAGTTGCGGACCACTTTCAGAATTCCACACTAACCGCGGACCACCAACTTCTAGAAAAACATTATTTTTGCATAAAGACCCATTATTAATACTAATGAAATTGTGTGTGCGCGGACCATCAAGAACTGACCCGCGGACCATCTGTTAAGAAACACTGCTATAGTCTATGTTCGAAATCTGATTCTACTCTATCATCAGATCATATTACGTAAAAATATGTCCAGCCGTTTTTCCGTAAATCTCGGACAGACAAAAATTGATTTTTTACGCACATTGTCTTATAATCGTCTGTAGCGTATTGAGAATAAACATTGCCTATAGAGGCGTTGTTGTCGCTTACAAAATGGCGATTGGAATAGGATATTTTTGACATTTGCCATTTGGTACACAACAATTCACATTGCAGTTAATTTTCTGTTGCGATTTTAAAGACATTTTATTAAAGTTTTCTTCACTTTAACACATACAAACAATGCAATTAAATGAGCCACATCCAACAAAATCATATTCCGTTAAGTTCCAAAATATTCCGCTAGGCGTCACTTCAGTTATTGTCAGTTCTCAATAGAAACCAAATATGAGACCGAAAAAAATAAAAAAGAAAACTGAAATTTTTACCAAAACTGGTTCTTTTTTTTCTAGCTTTATAATGGCAGTGGACTACTTCCAGGCGAGATATCCTGGAACGACAGTGGTGTTTGACATGTCCTTAGTATATATAATAGTAGCTTTTTTTACCGTTCTTGTCAACAATCTCCTGGTGGAAACATTGTCCTTGAATTCCAGAATTTCATTTGGTAAGTTTTTAACTTTATTACTGAAAGTTGGCAAAACAAATAATTAGATTATGGGGAAGGATAATACGATTGAGAACGAACGAGATGGTTATAAAAACAAAAAGTACAGTTACCATTAGATTTAAAATAAAGTCTGTAGGTATAGATATTGTTAACAATAAAATATAAAACGAATATTATTGTGATTTTTATATTTATTTAAATACTGGAAAGCCAATAATTTACTTTAAGTCTATTTTACATTATACTTTTCTCCTAAGTACTATGAATTTTTCGCGTTGTAATTTTAACTCTTTGTTTAGGGTATCTGGTGTCTCTAGCGACTCTGCTTTTCGTGGCTACCTGTGAGGTGTGGTGGGAAGCATTTGGAACTTCTGCATCTTATGCCGTCAATCTAGGCGCAGTAGCAATCATAGCAGTTGGGTGTACAGGTAACTAACAATTAAAAACTCAAAGGTAAAGTCCTAAATTTGTATATTTATTACAGTCCAGCAGTCCAGTTTTTATGGGTATACAAGTATGCTTCCAGGAAGATATACCCAGGCAGTAATGGCTGGAGAAAGTAAGTACACCGTATTTGTGTGTATCATAAGTTTAACGCACACGTATGTAATGTGGGTTTCATACTTTTGACATAAATTGAACTTCTGTGTGGTTCCTCATACTTTTTCGATATTTTTTTTGGCACTGACATCTCTTTGGTCAAGTTTTTGTCACAAACAACTCTTTAAAACCTTTCGCTACAAGACGTATTTCAAATTACGTGCTCATCGTACGGTAAATTTGAAAGCCGTCTGTTGCATTCACGACTCAAACTAACGTTGGCGGCGCTGCGTACGACAGTGACGAAAAGCGTATATGTCAGAAGTTTTTTCTTAATATTTATCTGTTCAGACAATATTTCAGCAAAAAAGCACTGTATTTAAGTCACTATATTTAAAAATACGTCTTAATTCACATAAATTGCGGCACAACACACTACAAATAATTTTAATACGCTTCTAATACGCAAAATTCTTTTAATATGCAAATATACGCTTCTGTTTAATTTACCAAGCCCCTACCAGATGTCTCACTGTTATTTGGAGTCGCGAATAAGGCATTTTTCTTGTGCCATACCCATGAAATTCACATAAATTTTTTGTTTAGGTGCTGCTGGACAACTTGCTTCCATTAATCGAGTGTTGACAAAACTTTTACTACCAGACCAACGGGGTAGTACAGTAGTATTCTTTGCTCTGTCTGTCTGTGTAGTCTTAATCTGCGCAGTTCTTCATCAATTGGTGCGCAGAACAGATTTTGCGCACTTCTATATCACTTTATGTGACCAGGCGAAAACAAGAATAACTCTAGAACCAACAGAAGACGCTGGACTGGTTAGTGTAGTACAGGGAGAAGTTTTGGAACAGTTTATACAATTATATTTTACAGATTGAATCCAATGAGGGGCAATATGGAGTTCTTAAGCTTCAGCATAGTCCTCCAGCTACTGCTGGAGGAAGTGGGCTTAGTTTCGCCAACCCAGCTTACGAACCGTCTGCCCCAGCTCCAACTTACAAAGTTGAGGACATCGTCATCAGAGGAAGCACTCACAAACCTGGGGGAATACGAAGTAAGTAGGCCCTACTTTAATATGAAAGAAAATATAAATGTAATATAATAATATAATCAGAATCGTTCTACCATTCGGTTTAGATATTATTCTTCTCAAACTAATTCTTTTATAGAGTTGCGCCATTCTGGCATTATGGTTATTTTCTACTTCCTTCCATGTCACTTCCTTCTTATGTAGAACTGTTTGATTCCATATATTATGAGGTCTTCCTTTTAGCTTACTTCCTGGAGTTCTGAGTAGCCATATATTTTTTGTTACTTATATATTTAATTTAACTGAATTCCATTTTTTCCTGTATAAATGTCTATGTTTTAACCAACTCAAGCGATTATTATAGTTTTGAAATAAACCTCCTAAAAAAAAAAAAAAACTACATATCCACGCAATTCTGAAATGAATAATAATTCACACTTCACGTCATATTTTTTAACCGTTGACATGATTTCTGTTCTTTGCTCGCTATTATTTATAATGAAATTTTAACTACAATTATTTTTTAGGGGGTCTACAAGCCAGAAAAGAAGTGACAGCAGCTATATTTCCATACATGTTATCCATATGCTTAGCATACTTCGTGACACTATGTCTTTATCCAGGAATAGTTTCTGAAATTACAAGCTGCAAATTAGGCTCCTGGATGCCAGTCCTTCTCATGGCCGTCTTTAACGGAGCAGATCTTATAGGTAACTATTTGAACACAATTATTGTACCAGTTTTTTATTTGATAACATATGTACTTGAATAAATTCTTTTTAGGTAAAGTTCTGTCAGCTTCTTCCTGGAGTTGGACAGCAAGTAAACTGGTTCGCTGCTCCATAGCGAGGTTTATTTTCATACCTTTGGTGTTAATGTGTGCTGCCCCAAGAAGTAATCCTTTCTTCACCATAGAACCGATTCCACTATTCTTCTATCTTCTCCTGGGCCTGAGTAATGGGGTTTTGGGAAGTGTACCCATGATCCAGGCTCCAACCAGGGTACCAGAAATACATAGAGAACTAACTGGTAAGATTTTTTTACCGACCGCCAACAGGGAGGTATTGTGATCATACCGATTTTGACATTTCGATGGATCTTCGCGAATTTAAGTCCCTACATAACGTTTTGACTATTTTTAGCATGATGTCTGTTGGTCTGTCTGTCTGTATGCCCGCTTGTCTGTCTGTCTGTCTGCTGGTCCGAGTACACGTGCAGAGCAAATTCGGCTAAAAGGATTTTTACGAAACTTCATATTGAAGCTTTTGACATCAATGGCACGAGTTGATCAACTTTTGGTAAAAATCGGTTAACTATAAATGGGAGAATATTTCACAACAGAAAAATATTTCGAAAACATTTATTTAATAAAAGTTGCTATAAAAGCAATAACTATAGTCTATCTCAGAAATAGCGATAGTAATAAATCTTTTTGTCAGGCAGTTATCAGTGGCGTGCACATTTTAAACACGTTTAAATTGGTTTTGTGTATTTCTATATTACTATTTATCATTTTATTAAACGCACGCCTGTGACCATATTTACCATATCATTACTCGCATGCCTGTGACCATATTTTTCTTCAAAATTTTAGGGTAAAATTTTTATGATCTATTGTGTTTAACCCTAGTTCGTATTCCCATATAAGATGTGCGGCACACTCGGTTGTTTCTTAACAATATTTCGTTTCGAACTATTCATATTTTGTGTGCCGCTTCTGTGTGAAAAAACAATAACTTTTTACAAATAATAAATTTTATTACTATCGCTCTTTCTGAGATAGACTATAAAAACTTTTATTTGAGACATTTTTTGATGAAGCAGCATAAATTAAATAAGTATTTTGTGATCGGTGAGTCCTGTGGTGGCTACAGCTGATTTTTTTTAATTATATTTTTGTTTGTGGTTTGCCGCGGAATTTTTGAGAAGAGTTTTGTTGCTGAGAAATTTGAGAAGAGCTTTGGTGTGCTGCGGACGAGAAATTGTTGTGGACTACTGATCTAAATAATTATTTTTTATAGGTAACATGATGACTCTATCCTATAACGTGGGTTTGACAGCTGGTTCTCTCGTTGCGTATCTTCTGGATTCGATGTTGGGTCCCGCTGCGGATTCTCCATGTCCTGGACCGATTTCTCCATTCAACATATCCTATATGACTCCCACTACAACCCTAATAACGTCCACGTCACTGGTCAATTTCACTAGTAGTACCGAGTACTATAGCAGTACTTTATCACTTGTTAATATTACATACATAGAATAATTGTTACCTATTAGTATATCCTTGTATGTAAGAGAAGAGATATGTGATGTTGGTTATTTATTATTGAATAAAGGAAAGGTTCCTATGTGATATCATGATAATTGAACCACTTTTTGCAACACCCTGTATTATTACGTCTCTACAACGAGGAAGAATAGTGAAGCGGCCCTGTCAATCAACTATAGGTATGTTTATATCATCAAGCCAAATGCTCACAAACAGACCCCTCCATATTCAGATCCAGACAAACAAATCTTAATAATGGGCTCCCTCAAGGTTCAGTACTAGCTCCACTACTCTTCAGCTTGTATATAGCTGATAAGCATACGACCAAATCTGAACGGTTTGGGTATGCAGATGACTTGGCGTTAGCTATTGTCAACTGACAATAACTGAAGCGCCTCTAGTGAGATTTTGAGAAACTAAAGGTTGTAGGATAGTCGAGTTTGTGACAAGCATGGGAATATGTTCTTAGAAGTGGAAAGACAGTTAAAGACCATTTTAGAGTGTGTTCCCGTGTGTTTCAATAAATATCACATGAAGATACCATTGAACCTGTCAAAAATATCCTACCAAATTCAGCCATGATGTGAATGCAGTAGCGCCTCTATCGGTAGTGTCAGATGCCAATACAACACGGAAACATGAATGCGACCGAGAGAGACGAGGCCGTCTCAAGTAATTATAGGTATGTTCATGTCATCAAGGTATGCATTAATTAAATGCTTAGCGACAGATCCTTCCATGTTACTATAGGCCAGTGTTTCTCAACAGGTGGTCCGCGGACCACCAGTGGTCCCCAGAAAAATGTTAGTGGTCCGCGAAAGTTTTTTGCAATTTTTTAAAAAATTTTATGCACATTTTTTATGTAAATAATTTATATTTTGTTTATTTTCTGTAAACTTTCTATGATTTTGTACAAATAAAATAAATGTATTTAGTAGCACATTAAATATATTTGTCTTCTTGCAAAAAATGAACCAACAACTATTATTAATGGTCCGCGTTAGAAAATTATATATTATACTGGTCTGCTGTGCGTTTTTGGTTGAGAAACACTGCTATAGGCAACGCCAGATCCAGGCAAATTAAACTTAATATTGGGCTCTCTCAAGGTTCAGCACTGACCCCCACTACTTTTCAGCGTATATGTAGCTGATATGCGTACGACCAAATCTAAAAGGTTTGGGTAGACAGACAACTGGATGTTAGCTACACCAGTGTTTCACAACCAAAAACGCACCGCGAACCAGTATATTATATAATTTTCTAACCACTAATAATGATTGTTGGTTCATTTTTTGCAAGAAAATAAATATATTTAATGTGCTACTAAATACATTTATTTTATTATATCGTAGAATATCACAGAAAGTACAGAAAAAAAAAACAAAATATAAATTATTTACATAAAAAATTTGCATAAAAAAAAAACTGCAAGAAACACATATAAAAACTTTCACGGACCACTAAAATTTTTCTGGGGACCACTGGTGGTCCGCGGACCACCTGTTGAGAAACACTGAGCTACACAACACAGAAGCATGTATACGAGAGAGACAAGTCCGTCTCTAATCTGTTATAGGTATGTCCATGTCATCAAGGTATGCATTAATTAAATGCTCAGCAACAGATCCTGCCATGTTACAATGAGCAACGGCAGATTCAGGCAAATGAAACTTAATGGGCTCTCTCAAGGTTCAGTACTAGACCTACTACTCTTCAGTATTTATATAGCTGGTATGCCAACGACTAAATCTGAAAGGTTTGGGTATACAGACAACTGAACCTCAGCCATACAACACGAAAACATGAATGCGAGAGAAACGAGGCCGTCATTTTAAAAATTAACGAAAATGAAAAAATAATAGGTATAATATTATTTGCGTACATATTAATCTAAGATACTTCTGTAGCCAGTTACGTCACTAAATGGCGGCGTTTGAACCTGTAGGCAACGTCAGATCCAGGCAAATTAAACTTTATGATGGGTTCCCTCAAGGTTCAGTGTTAGCCCTACTACTCTTCAGCATTTATGCTGGTATGCCTATGACTAAATCTGGAAGGATTGAGTATGCGCGGCGTTAGCAATAATAAAAAAAAAAATATATAGATGCGACGTTTCAACAATTAACGAAAATGCAAAAATAATGGGTATCATTGACGTCATTTGCGCATATATTAATATTAGACACTCCTATGGTTAGCTAAGGCACTAAAAGGCGGCGTTTGAAACTATTTAATATTTAATAATTAATAACTTTGTTATGGCAGAAGATATTATTTTTTTGCTGCATAAAATTTTCTGGTTGCTATTCTTCGAGGTGCAAATACTAAATTGCATTAATCAATCATTCTAGAAGTCTATTATATCCTTTTACAATTTAGCTATTGATCAAATGTAGCTTTAATACTTATTACCATGGTAATCTAGTAAATACGGTGTTACTATGGAAACTGGTACAAATCTGGCAATAAGCGGAAGAATATAACAATAAAAAAAATATTGCTGGTGAACTTTTTAAGTATTTTAAGTGCTATTAGGCCACCTTTGTTTCTTACTTATTTAATCTTTAAAAATGTCTCACCGGTACTATGACGAAAAATGGCACCAAATTCAAACATTAATTTTTGAAGCAACAAATCGTGAAATACCTCAACTTGACCGTCGAGAGCATCGTCCACAGCTAGCTGAATTATATTTAAGGTAAGGTGGTAATAGCTCTTTATGCAAATTTTAATTATAGTTATTTTAGGTACATAATTATTGCTAATAATTTGTCGGATTGTGTTGATCAAATAGTTCAACCGCAAAAAAAGATGTTTATTCGAAAATTACTAGAACTTGTTCTTGGAAGGGTTCTGGAACTAAAATATGACCTTGTGGAGTCAGATTTGTGTGAATATACTTATTGTGGAGATGCTATGGATGTTCTCAAACTCTCACCTGATTCAGCAGAGTTAAAGGTATTTTTCTAAATTTGTAATTATTTTTGTGAGGGCCTTAATACTTACATTATTAATGACCCAATCCACTCCTAGATTAAACAAAGTCTGAGGATTCCAAAAATTTGTACGGCAGGTCTCTATCATTTACCGTTTTTGAGATAGGATTATTTGAAATTTTAAAAAAACAATTTTTTGAAAAATTGAAAATTTCAAATTTTTTTGAGGATTAAATATCGTTTTAAGATTAATTTGGACCACAAGATTCAAAAAAATTATACCGCAGGTCTCTATCATTTATTGTTTTTGAGATAGGAGTAATTGAAATTTTGAAAAAACAATTTTTTGAAAAATTGGAAATATTCATTTTTTTTTTTATTAAATATTGTTCTAAGGTTAAATTGGACCTCAAGATTCCAAAAATTTGTTCCGCAGGACTCTATTTACTGTTTTTGAGATACGATTATTTGAAATTTTGAAAAAAACAATTTTTTTCGGTATCAAATATTGTTTTAAGAGTAATTTGGACCTCAAGTTTCCAAAAATTACCGCAGGTCTTAATCATTTACTGTTTTTGAGATAAAAATAGTTGAAATTTTGAAAAAACAATTTTTTGAAAAACTGAATTTTTTAAAAATTTTTTGGGATAAAATACCGTTTTAAGGTTAATTTTAACCTGAAAATTCCAAAAATTTATCCCACAAGTCTCTATAATTTCCTGTTTTTGATATAGAATTATATAAAATTAAAAAAATATATATATTTTGGGAACAAATATTGTTTTAAGGTTAATTTGGACCTCAGGATTCCAAAAATCAACCGCAGAGCCCTATCAATTTTAGTTTTTGAAAAATGGACATTTGAAAATAATTATTTTGTTAATTTTGTTCCATTTATGAAATAGTCTAAATCAGTGTTTCTCAGCAGGTGGTCCGCAGAAAAAGTGGTCTGCGAAAGTTTTTGTATGTGTTTATTGCGTGTTTTTGGTTATTTTTTATGCACATTTTTCATGTAAATAATTTATATTTTGTTTATTTTCTGTAAACTTTCTGTGATTTTTTACAAATAAAATAAATATATTTAGTAGCACATTAAATATATTTGTTTTCTTGCAAAAAATGAACCAACAATTATTATTAGTGGTCCGCTTTAGAAAATTACATATTTTACTGAAACACTGTAGAAACACTGGTCTAAATAAAAAAAAAGCTTTAAATGGGATGCCCCAAATTTCTTTTAGAGTAAGTTAACTATAAAAATGTAAACCCCAAGACGCTGTCTCTAACCATTTTTGAGTGATGTATATTTTTTAAATAATTCGTTTTTTCAAATATGAAATAATGTTTTCACTTTTTCAAATTCAAGATACCTAAATGTTTTTTGCTGCGAGGGCCATAATACCTGCATTACTAAGACCCCAATTTGGTTCTAGACCAAACAACCTATGAGAATTTAAAAAATTCAAACCGCAGATTTCTATCTCCAACCGTTTTTGAGTTATTTATTTTTTAGGTACCCCGTTGTTTCAAATATGAGCGTCGTGAAGAACTAGCCCTTCGTCAGCATACCATGAATGATATTTTAGAAAAATTAGGATTTTTAGAACAACCAAAGGTTGAAAAAGAAATGACTGATGTAGAAGCAATTCTTCTAATTCAAGTCCATGAGAGAGCAAGACAGGGACGACTTAGGGCACAGTTTATGAAGGAAATTCGATTGTTGAAAGAAAAAACCAAACCTACACTGGTGGAAAAAGATGAAACTGAACAAGTTACTATCAGTTTGGGTGCCGCTATAAGGATACAAAAAATTTGGAGGGGATATATGACTAGAAGGTAAAATTCTATTTATTTATTTATTTATTTATTTATTTTTTATTTTTTCTTGTATTTCTTATTAATTTAATGAAAACTAGAATACGAAGCAAATACAGAAATTAAAGCTGGATTTTTTTAATTTAAATTTGAATGTGACGAAATTTTCGTAAATTATTTAAATTTTGTTTAAAAAAATTAAATGGACTCCGAGTACTCAAATAACGAATGAAAATGATTATCAAAATACTGTTGATTTTGATGCCATTATAGAACAAATACTGTCCTAGACATCTAGTGTTGGTTTCTTGTACATTAAATACCTACAAAATCCTGAATTGTGTGAAAATTCACACTTCACATTAATTTTTTAGGATGACACGTCGTCGTAAGCTTCAAGAAATGCTTTTAATCGGAATGCTTCCACCTCCTTATAAACAAAGTGAAGAAATTAAACATTCTGATGCAGTTTGGGAAGAAAGAAGATTGATGCAAGAAAAAGCTAAAGAAGATTATGAAGTAGCGGTGGAAAATTGCAAGGAAAAATTACAAAAAACTCAAAGGGGTCCTTTGTTGGAACAATTAGGAGATCAAGTAAGGGGATGGTTGCATGAATATAAGGAACAAACTGGGAAGATTCCTGAATATACTGGAAGTGAAAGGAGTGCCTCCAGGCTTATGATGTCAAGACAGGGTAAGAATTATGAAATACCATTGTGTGGAAAGAGTTAAATACATTAGATCAATCTGAATCCAACTCAATTGAACAACAAAATAAAAATATAATTTAAAACGCAACTCCATTGAAAACAATATCAGCAAGATGATGGCGTACACCCAGGTGAGAGGTCTCACAGGCTCGAAATTTGCTCATTCCAGCGAAATTCGCTCATAAATAAGAGAGCTATAGATATTTTTCAACTGTGAGGCCTTCTGAGACCCTTGTTCCTATAAATATATCTCATTTTCGTGTACCTATTTTTAAAGACTACTTATTTCCCCATCCCTTTGCCAAAATCCCAGTAATATGACTCCTTAAACAAGCGAGTTATGGCCCTGATCCACTTTCGGCCAAAACTGTAGCACTTTTTTGGTCAAATTTTAACATCTCCTGTCAATAGGACTCTACTTTTGAGCCCAGATACTAAATATCATCAAAATCAGTCAATAAATAAGGGATTTATAGACTTTTTTCAACATTGGGGGCCTCCTGAGGAGGCCCTACTTCTACATATTTTCCATTTTTGTGCACCTACGTTCAAAGATTACATCATTCCACACCCCTGTGGAAAATCTTAGCGATATCGGTCGATAAATAAGCGAGTTATAGCCGTGCTCTACTTTCGGCCAAAACTGAAGTACTTTTTTGGTCAAATTTTAACATCTCCTGTCAATAAGACTCTACTTTTGAGCCCCGATACTAAATCTCATTCAAATCGGTCAACAAATAAGAGAGTTATAGACTTTTTTCATCATTAGGGGCCTCCTGAGGCCCTACTTCTGCATATATTCCATTTTGGTGCACCTACGTTCAAAGATTACATCATTCCACACCCCTGTGCCAAATCTCAGCGATATCGGTCCATAAATAAGCGAGTTATAGCCGTGCTCCACTTTCGGCCGAAACTGGAGCAGAATTTTTTGTCAAAGTCCGAATTTGACACTTTTAAGGGTACAGGCAGAAGCACCTTGATGTTCTGATTCTAGAAGTGTGATGTTTTTTAAAATCGGTTCATAAATAAGGAAGTTATAGCCATTTGAACTAGTTTTCACTTAATCTGTTCTAGTTCTCAGATTAAGATTAAGGAATTAGATCAACTACTTAATTAATGAGTTCACATACTACGTCATTTAATCCTGTTAATTGGTATTAAAACCGAATTTTTTATCGTTTATATTCGTGTGTATCCGTCAGTTGCATTAATTCCAGAATTTAAAACTGGAGGCAGTAGGAGTCGAAGAAATTTAGGAATTATTTTGTTATCTACGAAGGTCAGAAGTTCATTAGTTTTCAATGTATTAATTAGAGGCAGCAGGTGTCAACATATTTTAGAAAATGTGTCAAAATGCTATTAGATTAATAAGTGATACGTAATATAAGTTACATATTAAAGATTTGAATCGGTTAAAGATCCACTTTCGGCCAAAACTGGGCCAATTATTTGAAATTTTGTTATTTTTCTAAATCATATTTACTAATTTGAAAGATATCCAAAGAAGTATATATCGAGGAAATAAATTTATTCAGCCATTTTGGACAATATATACATACATACATATATACATATTTTATTAAATTTCTATTGTGTTTATTGTTTGCGAAGAAGACCAAGGAAGCAGTACCGGATTAAGAGTTTTCTAGGCCCTAGGCAGTGCCGGATTAAAGTTTTTTTTTACCCACATATAAGAAAAATTTAAAAATTCGAATTAATAGCGGAATAAATATAAACAAGGTAACATTCAAAACGTAATTTGCCACACAAAATTAGATATAGAAACCTACACACTGGCGGATCTACATACGGGCTAATAGGGCTTAAACTCTGGGCCCCAGACCCGCAAGGGGCCCCCAACCTCTCGGACAGATACCTAATATATTCTTACTTTGGATTTGGAAGGTGAGGACCTTTTATTTGATTTTAACTTAGATTTGGGAGGTGAGGACCTTTTTTTTGCTCTTCACTTATATTTGAAAACAAAACAAAAATATTACTTTCAAAAACAATACAAATATTTATTAAAAATCAACAGCGGTGGCCACAGCTGATTTTTTTATTTATTTAATTATTTATTTATTTATTTTAAGGTACAGATAGCGAGTTAAGTAAATCAACTGAAAAATCCTCCAAAGAATCAAAAACTAAAAAACCAAAAGCTGAAAAAGAAAAAACTGGAAAACAAAATGGAGATAAAGATGAAGAAGAAGACACGAAGGCATTAGTTTCTAATTTTCTAACGGAAATCACCGCCAAAAATGAAGAGTGAGTAAAAATGGAATGGGAATGGGGAAAAAAAAATAAATGGCATTACAGCATAATTTTATTCTAACTAGCTATGTTTAGTAACATAATAAAGATAATTTTAAAATATTAAATTAAGAGTTGGTTGAAAAATAGAAGTAACCAACTTTATTCTAACTAGCTATGCTCAGTATATTAAGATTTAATATCGACAAGCCTTTATTATTTGTAGAAACTTGACAAGTAATTTTATAGGAAAAAATTATTAACAGATGTCTATTTTTTGAATTAGAAAACCCTGAAATGTGTGAAAATTCACACTTTACATCAATTTTTTTACTAACATTTATTAAGTTATGGAATATTTAAGGGGGGGGGGGGAAGATAACCACATTTTAAGCATATTTTTTGTAAATTTGTTTCAATTCTATGGTTAAATTTATTCATTTTCAAACTAAGTACATATATAAAGTAAGTTTTGAAGAAGATACAAAAAAATTTTGAAGGCAAAATATGGCGAAATGAGCCAGCTGTGGCAAATCTTCTCAGACTCCGGGAAAAAAATTAGATTTTGCGGTGACCAGCATAACTCGTCACTGGATCATCTGAAATCAAAAATCCAAAAAGATTTTGTTAGTTTATGAGTTTGCCGAGGTAACGACGTTGAGATATTTTTTTTCATGTTTTTTTTTATTTAACAATCACAAATATACTTATTTTTAGGTTTTTTTTAGGGGGAATTAATTTTTTTTGTCTTCTAAGTAACGCTAAAAACTGAAAATTAATTTTAAAAATAAAAACTCAACGTCATTACCTCGGCAAACTCATAAACTAACAAAATCTTTTTGGATTTTTGATTTCAGATGATCCAGTGACGAGTTATGCTGATCACTGTAAAATCTATTTTTTTTCCCGGAGTCTTAGAAGATTTGCCACAGCTGGCTCATTTCTCCATATTTTACCTTCAAAATCTTTTTGTATCTTCTTCAAAACTTACTTTATATATGTACTTAGTTTGAAAATGAATAAATTTAACCATAGATTTGAAAAAAATTCACAAAAAATATGCTTAAAATGTGGTTATCAGACCCTCCCCCCCCCACTTAAAAGATATGACTACACTATTCAACTGTCCCCGTAAAACGGCTACTTTTGTTTAATTAAACCGGCCTTCTACCTCTTATAGTTACAATAACAATAATCCCAATAATGTAACTCAAAAAATAGACATCCTGTAAATTTTTATTTTTTAATCATCAAGTACTTTTCCATACCAAATGTGACCAACGGTTTCTCCTCCAAACATAGCATAAAATCCAATTTTATAAGTTCCTGGTGGAATTGGAAATGCAATATTGGAAGTATTTAATTTATAGTCGGTCAATGTATATTCCCCTGGTAAATATGGGCAAGTATGTGGAAAATTACTATGTTTAATAAAAGTAGGCATTAGCTTTTTTTCCGTTTTAGTAAATTCACATAGGTTTAAAGTTATAGGCATTCCAAATGGAGAATATTTTCCATCTTTTAAAACTTCAGCTTCTATTTTCACAGTGGCATCTTCGGGTAATTCTTTTTTTATTTTCATATGACTGGTGAATGTAGCATCTTTTGTGCCGGCATTTTTGAGCACTGGACGGACGTATTCTATATATTGAGAATCTGGAGGAACTATGGCTTCAATTTTGTCTTGAATCACTTGGAAGCAACACTGAAAAAATAAATAAATATAAAATATGTGATATAATAATCAGAGCTGCGCCAAATACTCAGTAAAAGTATTTCAAATACCAAATACCAATCAAAGTATTTGAAATAACAAATACTTTAGTCATTACTGATAAAAAGTATTTGAGATATCAAATACTTTTAAAAAGTATTTGAAATAATTACATATATGTAATACTAGAAAATATTTGAAATAATAGAGAAATATTTGTAATACTAGGGAATTATTTGAAATATTAGGAAATAATTGTAATAATAGGGAAATGTTTGAAATAATAGGAAATATTTGAAATGTATACTAGAGAATTATTTGGCATATTTGAAATATGTACTAGGGGAATATTTGAAATAATAGGGAAATATTTGAAATATTTGAAATATAGACAAGGGAAATATTTGAAATACTAGAGAAATATTGGAAATAATAGGGAAATATTTGAAATATATACTAGAGAATTATTTGAAATACTATGGTAATATTTACTAAGGAAATATTTGAAATACTAGGAAAATATATTATAAATACTAGGGGATATGTTATAAATACCAGCAAATATTTGAAATACTTCTAAAGTATTTCAAATATTGACATTTTCAGACAACAAATATTAAATAAAAATACCACAGATAAAGTATTTGCAAATCCAAATACCATGAGCATTTTTTTGAAGTATTTGAAATACAATATTTCAAATACCAGTAAGTAATTGAAATACTTCTTCAAATATTTTATTTGAATTATTCCCACTTCTGATATTTACACGCATTTTTATTAGACTTTGATCGATTGAATAGCATGAGTAAAATCTGTCTAATTAATAAATATGTTATAAAATCTCGCTTTCGCAGTTTTTGCCCATACTATCCAACTGATCAAAATCAAACAAAAATATACAAAGATCAAAATTTATTTGTTGATTCTGTTTTATTATTTTTTCTAAATTCGTAACCCTTTATGAATTATTTACAAATACAGTGATTTCCGTGTAAAGTGTAGAATCCTCTTAAAATTATTAGTTTCAGAGTGGAATACTCGATCTTTTTTAATTTAACCTCCTTCGTAACTCTTCTAATAAAGAAGTTAGCAATAAACTGTTCCCAAAAAAACTGTGTAAATTCAAAAAATTGCTTACCGATGTTGAAGAGTAGCTAGCAATAAGCAAAAATAACAAATTTATTTTCAACATGGTGATATTTTTCTATAATGGTTTCAAACTATTATTCTGGCCATTTTTATACAATGTTTGTGCAATCTTTTAAAGGA
Source organism: Liopterus haemorrhoidalis (assembly GCA_963971575.1). Lineage (NCBI taxonomy): Eukaryota > Metazoa > Arthropoda > Insecta > Coleoptera > Dytiscidae > Liopterus > Liopterus haemorrhoidalis. Next base: position 45,882,252 of record OZ020619.1, read on the forward strand.
TCACATATTTTTTTTCTATTCACTGATGTGCACAAAATTTATAGATGAAATTATAACAATTAAAATAATTATGGATATTAAATAAATAATACATATTGTTAAAAAAGTTACGATTTTATAATTTTAATTCATTAATGACCCCAATTAAACTTGGAAAAGGAGAACAAAACGCATAAAATAAATTATATTTCAAAAATTTATGTGAAGTGTGAGTTTTCACACATTTCAGGGTTTTGTAGGTATTTATTAAGTGTAAGAGCCAACAGAATGCTGGATTAAAATCGACAGGCTTTTTGGTAATCATTTTTATTCGTTATTTGACAGCTTTAATTTTTGATACTAATAAACTTTCAAAAATAGATGTGAAGTGTGAATTTTCACATATTTCAGGGTTTTATAGGTATTTAATAAGTGTAAAAAGATCATTTTTAGAGTCCTAAGAGCTTTTATTTATTTTTTAAAACTAAATTTAAATAATTTGTGAAAATTTCGTCACAATAAAATTTAAATTATAAAATTACAGCGCTTTTTTCTGCATTTGCTTCGTATCTAAGTCTTCATTAAATTAATAAGAAATATATTTATAAATGGTTTCATTTGCGAGATTTAAGAACAACTGTCCTAAAAATTTAATTTAATTTTTAGGTATGAAGAAATGTGGAAATTTAGAGATGAATCTTTGAATCCTCGTCAAAAACATTACGATGACATAATCAATAATGAACAGATGGGTGTTCTGGAAAACGAACTGCGAAAAGTCGTCGATGAAATGATGAGAACCGAACTACAAATGTTACAAGTAATTTATTTATTACAACAAATTTTCGTTTTCTAATTATTTTTTTTCAAGGAAGCATTGGATCGTGACAGAGGTTACAAGGGTAAAAAACCTAAAAAGGCCTCCAAAAAATCTCGTAGAGGGGGCAAAAAATCAAAAAAGAAAAAGGAAAAAGACCTTACTCCTGATAGAACAACAGAATCTCTTTTCGAAGAACTTGTAGCGAATGGTATAATTCGAAAATATGAAGAACTGTCTCTTAATGATTTTATAGGGGAGAAATCGCATTGGAATGCTTCCCCCCATAATAAGGGGGAGGAGCCCCCCATAGCTTTGGGAGACTTAAGACAATTAGTGGTTGAAAATTCTATTATACCTCTTAGTTCGCAACTGATTCATGAAAACACACCTTTAGTCCGTTCTTTACTAATTGCAGGTATGTTAATAGTGAAAATAAGATAGGAAATGGATTATTCTTGCCATAGTGACATGTAAATTCTAATGACGTTTTTACACACACCGAAAAAAACGGTGGCAGTCCATCATCTTAGATTATTGTAAACACGTCCAAATTTCCACTGTCCGTTTTTTTTTTTTTGCCCAAACCGCATTATCTTTTCCAATTATATAACTGACTTTTTTTAGGGGCTCATGGGAGTGGTAAAGATATGCTGGTTCGAGCCATTGGCACCGAAACAGGGGCAGTTTTATTCGACCTCTCCCCAGCTAATATAGTTGGAAAATATCCCGGAAAATCTGGTCTCACGATGCTTTTGCATCTTGTGAATAAGGTTTCTCGTCTTTTACAACCAGCTATCATCTATATGGAATCGGCAGAAAAACCTTTTATGAAGAAAACAGCCAAAGGTGATAAAACAGATCCAAAAAGACTGAAAAAGGATCTACCAAGATTTGTAAAAGGTATTTAATATTTAGCGCAAATAGCCTGTGTTGCTGTGCGCCAAAAATTTTAACTAAGTATTTAACTAACTAACTAACCAACTAACTAACCAACTAACTAACTAAGTATTTAATATTTAAAATGTGAACTTGTTTATAGTTAATTAAAACTTTTGGTGCACAGCAAAGATGGCTATTTGCGCATAACGCAGCCCATCTAAATGACTACCCTACATATTAAAAACAATAAATTAAATAATAAATAAATAATTAAAATGTTATAAAGGTCATTTTTTCGGTTTAGGCGGAACTAAATGAAGGTTTCTTATTTTTAAGTTGTCACGAAAACAGAGCTTGGCTAGGTTATTTTATTTTGCATGCTGGCATTTATTATTAAGTGACATTTATTAGAAAAATAAAATAAATAATTAATATAAAATAATTATAAAAATAAATAATTATTAAATAATTAAAAAAATACATTTATACATTTTTGGAAAATGTAAGAATTTAATAAATGATACATTTGTATTAAAATTGACACAAAAAATCAAAATGTAATGAAAATGACATTTTATAATGATATTAACTTTAACCTAAAAATGTTTATTGTAAGTATGATTTACAAAGCTTAACCAAAATGGTTAAAAGCTGGAAAGCTGTGTTCAAAAAATTGAACAGTAGGGTGATGGTAAGAGGCTGTAAAGGAGCCAATTACTATCGAATATCAAAGTCTAGAAATATAACACATTCAAAAAAGGTGGAAGACTTCACAAACAGTAAGTTAGATACTCTCAGGAAAATTGTCAGCCTCTCCATGCTCTGTCGTCACCGAACTTACTTATAAACAATAATAGGATCGGACTACACGTCACGATGATCATGGATTTCATATGTATAGTGATGGAAACCTAGAATTTATCACTTATGTGTCACCTAAACTTTGGAAACCTATTGGTCTACAGTCTGGCCATTTTAAGCTGGCTGGTGAGAGACTGTACTGCGCAGCGTGCGTCAGTATTATGAGTGAGTGAGACATAAGTTGTGGCGCCCGAGTACAGTCAGAAAAAATCGCATGATTGGCTTTTTAACGCACGAGCGAGTCCTAAGTTGTTTTGAAAAATCCTTTTTTACGAGTACCACAAGACTGCTACTCAGTGGCGGATCAAGCCTTCGCCGGGCCCAAGACATTTTTGATTTAACCTATGATTTACGGGCCCTCAACCTATGATTTACGGGTCTCAACCTAGAGGCGTTAAAAGTGAAGAGCAAAAAAACAAAAAAGGTCCTCACTTCCCAAATCCAAGTAAAGAGCAAAAAAAAAGGTCCTCACCTCCCAAATTCAAGTGAAGAGAATACTAACGAGGCCCCCTTCTATTTTTCTGGCTACTGCGCAACCGGCCAGTTTAATTTAGCTGGACTGTACATCAGCAGTTTAAGGAAACTGCACAATGGTATAGTTTTCACTAGTTTAAAATTTATTTTATTTTTTAGGTATTTATCCTGAGGATAGAATCATGCTAATTGGCGTAAGTCATTGTCCTTGGGATTCGGACCAGAAATTATTGACCCAGGTGTACCAGAAATATCTCATTATACCTAAACCAGACTATACTGCAAGGTTTTGCATGTGGAAACATCTTTTAGGTCAATATAAAGCCATTGGCTGGCAGTTTGACATCGGGAGTATGGCCAAAATATCAGATGGATATACTTTAGGTAAGTTTACCCCTTTATAGATTTAAACGCAACCCGCTTAGCAGTAATGCAACATTAAAAGTCTATTCAATATTCCAAAATACTTGTGGAATGACATTAAATTAATGAATGTAGTACTCATGCCTCAAAGAATAGCAATCAAAGAATATTATAAAGCAAAAAAATCTTATTCCATAAGAAAGTTATTAATTACTAAATATTAAAGACTTTCAAACGACGCCCTTTAGTGACTTAGCTGGCCACAGGAGTGTCTTAGATTAATATGTGCGCAAATTACGCCCATCATACTCATTATTTTTTCGTTTTCGTTAATTTTTAACAAGGATAATCAAAATATAGAATGATATTGGGAAATAAATTTAAGTTGGAATTAAATATGCTATTTTAATATTTCTGGACACCTATTTGTTGATAAAACGGCAAAACAGATTCATTCAAATTTAGCTTAACAGCTGTGTAAACACAACACAAGCAAATTTTGAAGATCCTCTAGCCAAGTTAAAAATTGACCACCATAGCGCTGGGATCTTAAATTTATTTCCCTATAAACAACAAACTTTATGTTTGGCAATATTAGCAAGAGATAACATTAATACCTTGTTTATGCACTCGAGAGTGAGATAATGAATGTACGTCGAATACTAATAAACAGAATATCCACTTCGTCAGAACGAATTAAATTTTAAAATATAAAACTATTTATATTTATTTTTCCAAAATCGTATCGAAATTTACAAAATTAAATATGACAATGTGCAAAAATTGCTTAATATTCATTGTTTTTTTTTTAACTTTTGATGCACAAATACCTATTTTAAAAAAAATGTACCCCCAGACAATATTTCCTGGTTCCCAGTGCCACCATTACCCTTCTCCCACCAAATTTAAACGAATTTATGCAAATTGCAATCCAGTATTTTTTATAAATAAAAAATTTAATTAAAATTTGCTTTGTCTGACGGTCATATTCGCCTAAACTTTAATTGTTCGGTATTACAAGGCCACTTTTTTGTATCTTTTTATAAAAATCTAAAATAATTCTTACATAATTTGTAAATATTTACGTGAAATAACATTTATTTCACACATTAAAGGATATAAATATATTTTTATTTAAAATAAATCAGTGGTAGTCAAACTTTTCGTGTTATATCAAAATTTTGAAATGAGTAATAGCATTTTGCGAGACATTCTTTTGCAAAGGTCAATGTCTTAACACTTTCATTGCGAATGTTCTAAGTGTGTCCAAGAAGAATTCAAACCATGGTCAAATTTTATTAAGTACTGGAAGCGCCCCAGTGCTCTCTCTTCACCAGGGCCGAATCAGGGTGTGGCGAGTGAGGCACTCGCCACGGGCTCAAAGTTGGTAAGGGCGCAAAAATCATTCCGGCACCCTTTTTTTGGTAAAAATTTCAACCCGTCATCCTTTTTTATTTGGTTATGACCAAGGATGAGGGTGCAAGACTGCTACTTTGCCTCAGACGCAGAAATAGCTTTGTCCGGCTCTGCTCCTCACCTTTAATGAATGAAAGGGGCTCTAGAACTTGAAAATGGGGCGTCAGAACTGGAAAACGGGCACCAAAACTGGAAAAGGGGCGCCAGAACTGGAAAATGGGCGCCAGAACTGGAAAAGGGGCGCCAGAACTGGAAAAGGGGCGCCAGAACTGGAAATTTGGGCGCCAGTTTTGGTAAATGTGGCACCAGAACTGGAAAATGGATGCCAGAACTGGAAAATAGGGCATCAGGAATGGAAAAAGGGCGCCAGAATTGGAAAAGAGGCGCCAGAACTGAAAAATTGGGCGCCAGTTTTGGAAAATGTGGCACCAGAACTGAAAAATGGATGCCCGAACTGGAAAATAGGGCATCAGGAATGGGAAAAGGGCGCCAGAACTGGAAAAGAGGCGCTAGAACTGAAAAATTGGGCGCTAGATTTGAAAAATGTGGCACCAGAACTGGAAAATGGATGTCAGAACTGGAAAATAGGGCATCAGAAATGGAAAAGGGCGCCAGAACTTGAAAATGGGCGACGGAACGGGAAAATTGGGCGCAGAACTGAAAAGTTGGGCCCCAAAAGTGACAAAATGGACGCCATGTTTTTGACCATTTGAATTTTGAAGGATATATCTTTTTTTGGTCATGACTGGAATTTTGAAGTGTGTTTTTTTGGTCATCACTGGAATTTTGAAGGGAGTTTTTTTTATTATGGTCATCACTTGAGTTTTGAAGTGTTTCTTTTTTTCCCTAACTTTATTTTTTTTTTAATTTTCAGTCATCATTTCAATTTTTAGGTGTTTCCTTTTTTTGCCATCACTAAACACCATTTTTCTGATTTTCGTTTATTAAAACCTTAGTAGAATCAATGCTTAATAGAATCAACATTTAGTAAACGGCGTTTACTGTATATATATATATACTTTTTAGGTTCTATTGTGAGTACTGTTAACGAAGTTATGACCTGTAAAAGAATGCTACAGCTGAGAGTTCATCCATTAAATCCCGCTGAGTTGGTCAACGTCTTGGCTACCAAGACACCAATTTATAGTGAAGAAGAAGAGGCCTTAAACTTATGGTGGGCCAAAACACCATTAGTTCGCCGAAGACTTAAGGCTGTAGAAATGAAATTAGAGGAAGAAAGATTAGCTGCAGAAAAAGAAGAGATGCAATAACATATTTAATTTAATATATCTTGAAAAAAAGACCAAAAGTCGATAATGGATTCATATTCCAGAAAAATTACCTAGCAGCAGGTTATTAATGTCCAAACAGAATAAGAAGATAAAAAAAAAACAATATGAAAAATATTTTTTCTACGACCATCAAATAATAAATTCATTATGTATCCAATTGTAAATATATAAAGCTGCTAATATTTTGTAAAGGCTGACCCTTACGATTTTTTCGATTTTTGGCCATTTTTAAACGGTTTGTTTGACGTTTCGTATTTATTGTAAAAGTTGAGTTATGAAGACCCCAATTTTTTTCTAGACTATACAATATACGAAGATTTCAAAAATTCAAACTGCAGTTCTCTATATTTTATTGTTCTTAAGTTAAGATTTTTTGAAATTGCAAAAAAAATTGAAAAATAAAAAGTTTTGACAAAAAAAATGTTTGTGAGTTACTGCAAAATGAGGCCCTTTAGCACCCCGAGAATTTCAAAAATTTCAACCGCAGGTTTCTAACTCATGTAGATTTTGAGATAACGTCTTTCGAAAATGAAATATTTACAAATTTTCAAAACTACACGGATTAAAAAGGCGTTAACTAAGAAGAAAGGATTTTTTAAATTAAAAAAAAAAAAATGAAAAATGATTATTAGTTACTACATGTTATTAGTTACAACTTTTATTTAAAAAATATTTTTCTATCTCTTACCATTTTGGAGGAAATTTGACTTAATTTTTTTTTCAAAATCCAATTTTTAGTATAAATATTAGTTTTTAGATATTATTTTGGTGTAAATAGTGTTGAAAGAGAGCCGGACTTACGCGATTAAGTAATATAAACAGATGGAAAATTATCTTTTTGTCAACTGTTTTTAACCGACCTTGTCTGGTAATTGTATATAATATATTTTAAAATTTTTTGCGCCCAACAAAAATCAAGATTTTAACTTATAATTAGAGAGAAGTTATGATTAAACAATTTTAAACTACGATTTTATAATTTTTTACCGTCTTGACGTAAGCAGTAGCCATTTTAATAATTCGATTTCTGTAAGAATCAAATTCGCAATTAGGACTGAATTGTATAACTGTTTTTCTATTAATAATTTTATGGCGAATTGATGAATTACTTTTTTTTCTTAATATTTGTATACGTCAGCAATATCATTCTTTATGGATTTTTTTAAACGTTTTTTTCAAGCTGTCTAGAAACACCAATCAGGTTATTGAGCAGTGACACGCTCGAATACGCAAACGGGTGGCCAAATTATTGTACTAAATACTGCAGTACAGTTTGAACTTATTACGTATATTTTTGTGTTGAATTTTTGTTTCAATATTGACAGATGTTGTGAAAAACTACTTTTGGCTGTCATTCAAGAAAGGACAAAGATAGGCATCTTAGATTTTTTTTTTACTTTTCCTAAGAAAAATGGAGGGAATGTTAATATTAAGTCCAGATTTTCACGAGATGATACTGTTATACACCTGTGTAGCGCTTAAAAATATAAAAATTTCGCAAATAATTACTCTCATTTTAATAAAATAAAAACTTTTGTACTTAATATAACCTGTTCGTTATATGCAAATTGACGGCTTAATACCACTGTCGTCTTTCTGTCACTTGTGTATTTGTTTACATGGTGAAAATGAACACGAGTTGTATTTTCCTATTTTCCGAGCTTTTTTTATTTAAAGGTAATCTACGATTTACAAGATATGTAATAATATACTATTCTAAAGAAATTTCAAGTAAATTTTTAGTTTTGCTGTTCACTTTTGTAAGGACAAACCAGATCTAGTTATTTTGGTTACTTTTATAGTGTATTGCGGACTTTAAATGGCAATTAAAAATATTCCTTACGTAGTAATACCGACTTTAGATTTATTGGTTATGATCATCATTAAGAAAATGACATTTTTATAATTTTTTAATACTAACATGACACAATTTCAAAGGTGCAAACTATTGAAATCAAAATTTTTCCTTAGTTTTTTTTTACAAAAATGAACAGCATATATTTTTAATTCTTTTTGACTGTCTGTCAATATAATATCACCAAAAATATAGTAAATATATTGGTAAAAAATAAAAATCTCTGTCTGAAAAAGTGGAAGAGCCTTTTAATTTATCAACTGATGATTTAGGCTAATTTTGGAGTGCGATAAGTGCTCTTTCCAGACTTTTCTTGGAAGTAAAAATCACTTTCCTTAAAATACAACGAAGAAACGTGCATTCATTGGATTTTTGCCCATTTTTAGTTTTTGGATCCATAGAAACCTACGATCCACTTTCTCTTTACCTTCAAATGTCGTTTCAATTAATATTGTTTCTGATTTAGGAAAATCATGGGATTCTTCTTTATCTAAAAATGTTTAATCCAAATTTTCCTTAATACAATCCTGTTTTCTTTCTTATCACTCTCTTAGGAAAGTCCTGATAACTCATCAGCTGATCCAATTTTATTTATTCATAATGATGTAATTGAATTTGTTGTTATAGCAACATTACAACATTTATTAATAACGTCAGTGCTGCTGCTTGCAGTATCGATTTTTATTTCAAGCAGGAAATCAAAATATTTGTCAACGGAAATTGTAGAAAAACAAGTTCTAAACATTCTACTTCGATAAATAAGCCTGACACTTGATGAAAATGGCGGTATTAATAGGCTATTCCAAACGTTTAAACGGAACTAATTGGAATTTTTTTCTAAGTTGTCATAAGCTCCCCTTTTAAAGTTTGAAGTAGGATTTGTGTGTGCTCTTCAAATTAAGTTCAAAAGAAATAAAATTTAGAAAATATTCGTAAAGTCGTGTATTTAAACAAAATTATTGCTCTTTAAAATGTTTCCAGAGGCAGTAAAGGGTGAATTTGGCTCTTTAGTAGGGTGACCATTCGTCCCGCATTCTAACATTTTGTCCCGCATTAAGATGCGTCCCGCAAAAGTCCCGCATTTTAACATTTTGTCCCGCATTTTCTAACTTGTATTTGGGAGGTGAGGACCTTTTTTTTGCTCTTCACTTGGATTTGGGAGGTGAGGACCTTTTTTTTTTGCTCTTCACTTGGATTTGGGAGGTGAGGACATTTTTTTTGCTCTTCACTTGGATTTGGGAGGTGAGGACATTTTTTTTGCTCTTCACTTGGATTTGGGAGGTGAGGACATTTTTTTTGCTCTTCACTTGGATTTGGGAGGTGAGGACATTTTTTTTGCTCTTCACTTGTATTTGGGAGGTGAGGACCTTTTTTTTGCTCTTCACTTGGATTTGGGAGGTGAGGACATTTTTTTTGCTCTTCACTTGGATTTGGGAGGTGAGGACATTTTTTTTGCTCTTCACTTGGATTTGGGAGGTGAGGACATTTTTTTTGCTCTTCACTTGTATTTGGGAGGTGAGGACCTTTTTTTTGCTCTTCACTTGGATTTGGGAGGTGAGGACATTTTTTTTGCTCTTCACTTGGATTTGGGAGGTGAGGACATTTTTTTTGCTCTTCACTTGGATTTGGGAGGTGAGGACATTTTTTTTGCTCTTCACTTGTATTTGGGAGGTGAGGACCTTTTTTTTGCTCTTCACTTGGATTTGGGAGGTGAGGACATTTTTTTTGCTCTTCACTTGGATTTGGGAGGTGAGGACATTTTTTTTGCTCTTCACTTGGATTTGGGAGGTGAGGACATTTTTTTTGCTCTTCACTTGGATTTGGGAGGTGAGGACATTTTTTTTTTTTGCTCTTCACTTGTATTTGGGAGGTGAGGACCTTTTTTTTGCTCTTCACTTGGATTTGGGAGGTGAGGACATTTTTTTTTGCTCTTCACTTGGATTTGGGAGGTGAGGACTTTTTTATTTGCTCTTCACTTGGAAGGTGAGGACCTTTTTTTTTGCTCTTCACTTGGATTTGGGAGGTGAGAACCTTGTTTTTTTTTTTTCTCTTCACTTGGATTTGAGAGGTGAGGACCTTTTTTTTGCTCCGTCCCGCATCGCCTTCTTAAGAAAATGGTCACCCTACTCTTTAGCCTCTAAACTTTGCAGACCCCTGGCGTATACCATATTTTAGGATGGAGAGAGTATTAAATATATGGCCTAAAGTGGGTTTTACAGGATTTAATTTATTGATCAATTAATTGAAAAAGTTGACATTAATTGATGTGTGTAAAGTGTACAGATAATTGATTAATTGATCAATTAATTGACAAAAAAAATTGATTCATTTATTTTGAAAATAGAACAAGTTCTATTTTTCATCAATTTTTTAGGGAATTGTAGGTATATTTTTATCTGTTAAGATATTGCCAACAGTTTAGTTGCAGCATAACCTCCAAATATATATTTTATGTTTCATTTTCAAACTGACATAACCTCGAACGTTCTAATTTACCGTCATCTAGGTTATTTCTTTTGTTTTTGTTCACAGCTCATAACTTTGTGAAGATTTTTTCAATATTTTCATTCTGTAAAATATGTCAACATGTTTTACAGTTGGTAATGTAAAAGTTTTCAAAAAAAATGATAAATAAATTGATGTGTGTACAGTGTTGCTTTTGTTTCCAAGGTTACCAATAAATTTTTCAATTAATTGACAAAAAACTTGATCAATTTATTGATCAATTAATTGAACTGTGTTAAACCAACTTAATCCTACTGAACTGCTGAAATAACTTCAATAATTAAAGTCTGTTCCAAACGGTTAGGCGGAACTAGATTTTGCAATATAGTTACTTTCATCGTTTAAATCGTGCTTTTCGGTCGTTTAGTTTAAGCTTTGTAAATCATACTTACAATAAACATTTTTTGGTTAAGGTTAATATCATTTTCTTTATATTTTGATTTTTTGTGTCATTCTTAATACAAATTTCCCATTTATTTATTTTTTTGTCATTAAAATATGTAGGAAATATAATTTAATTTTGACATATGTCATTCGTTTCCATGGTTTCATTGTTGCAATTTTGACATTCCAACGTGAAAAATTAAATAACCCAAGCAAGATCCCTTTTCGTGACAACCTAAAAGAACGAAATTCCCATTTAGTTCCGCCTAACCGTTTGGAACAGACTGTACGTAATAATAATTTGGAATTTAAACTTAATTTAAAAACTAATAAAAAATGTAATCTAGTTTTCAAAGTCATGGACTTTTTATAATATTACCAAATTGTAAATGTCACTGCATTCGATATTTGTTTTAATTATCTACTGATAAGCCTAGGAAATGCAGAGTCAGGCAATGTCAAATAAAACAAAATGTTTTTCAATAAAATCAAGGTTTTGATTGTATAATATCCAAAAATTAACAAAAAGTACACACTTTTTAAAAACGTATTTAGATCTGAATGGATATTAAATATATAGTCAAGGTTTCAAAATATATTTTTCCAATTACAAAACAATTATTTAACAATGAAAGAGAATCTTTATATGAATACATCAATTACTATTGTTGCTTAAATATTTCTTTGTGGATTAATCTATTTAGTGACATCCTTTTTGAAACACGACCGATGAAGAAAACAACATGTTGTAGTGACTGCTCATTGCCCCTAAAATGAAATAGCCCTTCTACGCATATAAGAGGATTGTGAAAAGGGAGACAGCGATCTCCGGTTAAAATTTTTGGATACTCCGTAGTTTATTTAGTCTAGAAATAATTTGGGGCTTTAATCGTTTAACAAGTTTTGAAATTACGACAGTATATTTAATGGCATAATTTACATTATTTGAGAAAAATGTAAATTAAAAAAAATCACTACTCAAAAACGGTTACAGATATCTACTTGCGGTTGAAATTTTTGGATTCTTCGTAGTATATTTAGCCTAGAATAAATTTGAGGCTTTATTCGTTTTTCGTATTTTAAAATTATGACAAATTTTAATATGGCGTGATTTATAGAAATTTTCATCTTCGGATGGATGTATCTCGAAAACGAAATACGATAAAGACCTGCGGTTGAAATTTTTTAAATCTTGAGACTCTAATTGACTTGTAACCTTATTTTGAAACAAAATAAATTTTTGAAGATTTTTACTTTTTTTTTAAATTTTATGAAAATTTTGAAAAAATTCCAACTAAAAAATGGCTAGGGATAGAAATCTGTGGTCTGAATTTTTTAAATTCTCATACGTTGTATAGTCTAAATAAAATTTTGGGCTTTAATAAACCAGTTATTAGTTTTTGTATGGGCCGTAATCTAAAACCCTTGAAAAAGGCTAAAAATCGAAAAAATCGTAAGGGGTACACCTTAAAAAAATCGTGTTTTTCAAGCAAAAAATTTTTGTCTCCGATTTTATTGAAACTTGGTACAAATATGTATTTTTGGTCATAGATCAAGAAAATTTGGTCCATTTCGAGGTTTGGGCAAAAGTTTTCAAAATTTTAGGATTTTATTTTAAATTTTCTAGGATTTTTTTTTTTTTTTTGTTTGTATAGACTTTTTCGACTTCAATGAATATTTGGGTACTTCCTAAAACTAAAATTTTTTAATTAACGATTACATTTTTTATTATGTTTTTTTTTTTTTAAATTTAATTAGGCATAGCAACAAACTGCATAAACTATGTTTTATTTTATCAAATCCTAATCATTTAAGATAATATATCTCTTAGCAACACACTATCATAAAAGTTAACATAGATCAGTACCAAAAAAATCAGTAAAAAAATGTATAAAAATAAATGATTACTTTTCAATCGCTTAAGTGTAATAAAATATAATTTTAAAGTATTTCAGGATTTGTTAATATTAGGTCGTCAAGGATCAAATTTGTAGTTAATAATATTGCCAACTTTAACAGCTTATTATTTGACATTGGCCTTATATTTTACCGTTTTTTTTTTTTTTTTTGTTGGAATGTTACACATCTCGCCTGTTTAAAGAAATCATTGTATGCTCTTAAAAGCTTTTTTTTTTAAATTAATTTTGTTGAAAATGGAACGGTGGGAAATTCGCACTATTATGAAGTATGAATTCTTACGCGGAACTTTGGCATCGCAGACTGCGCGAAACATTAATAGTGTATTTGCCTCTATTGTTACTACGCAACAGACAATATCAAATTGGTTCGCCAAATTTCGTACAGGTAACTTAAAAATCAAATAAAAAAAAAAAAACTGGCTTATCGATCACAGCAGAAATATACTGCAACCAACTGGAATGATGCAAAAACTTAAAGAAAAACAGCCTAGATTGGTCAACAGATCGACTCCTATCTTATTGCATTATAACACTAGACCACACACTGGACAAATGACTGTGGCAAAACTACAGGAATTGGAGTTGGAACTTCATCATCCTCCATACTCACCAGACCTAGCCTCCACTACCACTTCTTCTGCAATTTGGACAACTTTTTAATAGGAAAACAGTTTAATTCCGATAATGCTGTAAAACTGATCTTCCCGGAATTCATTGATTCTCGTCCGCCAGGGTTTGATACCACCGGCCTGAACAACCTGCCGATTAAATGACAAAAGTGTATAGACAATATGGGTGCATACTTTGATGAATAAATTAATTCCTTATATTTGTAAGTTATCAACTTTGCCTTTTTTTCTACAAATTTCATCCTTGCCGACCTAATTTAATTTCATTCTATTTTAATCTAAAATCAGCTGGTAGATTTCGTCAGAAAAAAAGCCTGGCGAATGTTAATATCGTCCGTGAACTTGAATGTAGGCCAATGTAACCTTATAGCAACAGAGGAAATTACAGCTCTTACGTACCTCTATGGTTTCTCTGATTTTATACCAACACATTATACCTGATTGTTAAATAATTGTCACAATAAAAAAATAAATATTTAGCTTTAGAAAATACGATCTTGCTTAGCTGTAGCATCCTATGTTTCTCTGTATGTCTGTCTGTCTATCTGTTTGTCTATATTTCTCCTTCTATAATTGAATTTCAGTTAATTAATACTTTGGTACATAAAGTCTATTCCAAACGATTAGGCGGACTAGAAAAAAAACTAGAACTAAACTAGAATTTCAAATCTAGTAATTTTTACAGATTGATTGAAGCTTTTGATCATTTTATTCAAACTTCAATATATAAAAAAATAGCTAATGACAACTTACAAAAATGAAAATTTCAGTTAGTTCTGCCTAATCGTTTGGAACAGCCTGTACTACAAGTTTGTAATTGAAATTATGACGTAATAACCCGAACTGCACTGATTAGGCGGCCCAAGAATATCTACAAAATTAACACATTACAAAACATTTTCTTCCCAACGTGTTAAAACTTTTGGGTAACTCTGTATTGCTTTCGTAATGTTTGAGGAAAATCGATCCAATTCTCGCGCAAGTCTATTCCAAACTAACCTGGGGAAATCCGGAAGTCTTAGTCAAGATTCCGGAATTTGGATGCCGAGTTTTAATTTTCTACAACAAAAACATTAAAAAACGTGCTAACAACGTCAAATATATAGACAAATGTATAAAAAAGTGATATAAAAACTTAAAAATTGTAATTTAATTTAAAAAAAGTGGTTCTTAATATAAAAGTTATTGCGCAAATTGTAAAATGTGTTTAAAAAACCGAAGGAGGGGCCACAGAAAAAGAAAAAAACAAAAATCGTTAGTTAATTTCATTAATTTAAATATTTAGTAATTATTCTGAAACTGCAGCTGCCAAATATGTATTTTATATCAGTTAAACTATAGCCATTTTTTTAACAGACGATGCACGCTACCACGCAATAAACAAATATATTAATGGGCGCCCGTAGTAGAGGGAAAGGAGGGGCACTTACCCTTCTGTAGTCTCCACTATTAAGTATTTTATTCCAAAACCTTATGCTTATTTGTGCTTAATAGCTATTTATGCACCAAGGTTGATACTAAGATGACAACGCCAGAAGAGCGACGTAATACAGTCCGAGGGATGGATGTCGCTCTTGGGTGTAATCATCCAGTAATGCCAATGGTGCATACAAGATTTTATTTTTACTTCACATAAAATAAAAAGTAAAGATTAACAGATATTTATACCTATTTGGTAGCCTATGATAATAAACAGTTTATAGACAAAAAACAAATGATTTTGTTTAGTTATTTAATTGTTAGAATTTATTTTACAATCACAAGAATTACCTGAATATATAAAGAAAAAGGCACAAAAAGCAACAGAAAATTTGTTACCACTTAAATCTTAACAGAAATATGAAAAAGAATACGAAACTTTTAGAATATTGCAATAAAAAAATAAGGTACCGGCCGTAAATGAGAATAATATTTGTTGAGGGCGTAATGAGAGGGCGTTATGGATTCATAATAGTCCGGTTGTTATGCATATAGGCTATCCCATACGGTTTAGGCGGTACTAGATTTTGAAATTAATTCGGACTTTTGGTTTGAAAAAATTAAAATGCAATGAAAAGGACATTTTATAATGATAATCATTGTAATCTAGAATTTGCAATGTGAGTATGATTTACAAAGCTTAAAAAAAATTATGTGAAGTGTGAATTTTCACACATTTCAGGGTTTTGCAGGTAATAAGTGAATGATGATTATTTGGGATGCCAAAACAAATTTTATATTAAAATATTTTTTTTGTTAATTTTTTTTTATATAACAAGGTTCATTAAGATTTTGAAAATTGCGCGTATGGCTTCCATTGGTTGTTATAAGCTCCGCCCTCTGATTTCGTGTACAAAAAAAATCAAAAAATATTATTGTCTCTTCTCGCTGGGATCGAACTGATTTAGTTGGGTGACAAGCCAGCGTCATAACCACTAAACCAGCATACACTTATCAATCTAGCGTGTTACAAAGCTATAACTTGTGTACATTATTAGCCAAAAAATCACAAAAAATGCGTTTTTTCCAAAAACATAATCTGATTAAAAATTCCTGTTGTACTATTCCGGTTCACACCAATGTATATTACTTAGAATTTTATCAGATTTTTAGTTTAAAGCATCTGGGCTACAGGGTGTGGGACAAAAATTTTTTTGCACAATTTTGGCAAAAATTGCTTCAAAATAATTTATTTTGCAAAAATAAAAGTATGATCGTTAATCCACGTACCAAGTGCTTTCATTTGATACCCTACTCAGAATTATAAAAAAATATTTTGTTTTTCGATGAGCATATATTTGTTTATATTTTTAATGGTAAATGTTTTTTAGATGTTTTAGTATTTTTCGTATGTGTGGGTGAAAGAGTTGTATAAGCATGCCAAATTTCAACTCTCTAGGTTTAGCCGTTTGGCTACAATTTTTACCGAACAGATAGATAGACAGACAGACAGACGACAAAATGACGGTATAAGGGTTTTTTGGTCATACCTACAAAACCCTAAAAATGACCAAAAGTCCGAATTAATTGATAAAAATTACTAGATTTCAAAATCTAGTTCCGCCTAAAAGTTTGGAATAACCTATAGCGCCTTTATTCTCTAGGAAATATAGATTTTCAATTCGTTTTTAGAAATGATTGAATATAACCTAACTTTTTTGATAAATGTAAATAAATAACTGGCAACCCAGCAAATTTATCAACTACTAAATCATGTCATAGTTATCGCGAATTAGTTGTGCTTATTATTTTGGTATTCTTTTTCTTTTTAAGCCTTGCATTTTACATAATTTAAGAGAATTTTTTTATACTGCCAAAATCAACCATGTATGTCCGTTCTAAAAATCGTCATTATAAAATTAGCTTTAGGAAACAACTTTTTTTGCAACGGAGTTGATTAAAATTAACATTGGAATCCTGGTATCTAAATATGTGTCAGAAACTTAAAATTTGTTTTGCCTGACGTCAAAAGGATAAAAAAAAAATAAAAAAAAGGTGTACACAAATAGTAAAATATAATTTTCATATTAAATATATATTATTACAATCAAATTTGACAATATATTATTAATTGTCATTTATATAATTGTTTATTTATTGGCAAAAAAATAAGCATTTGTACAAATTAAATAATTTAATACCCTTTTTATAGAAATTACATGTTTATTGCTTTACCAAAATATGGTGGTTGAAATTATGTACTTTACCAAATGTACTTTTTTTTATGGAAGATAGGATATAACATTAAAATTGAAAGTTGCTTGATACTACATGATCTATAATAGACCATATTAGTAACTACGTCACAAAATGGGATTCAGTGCTGCCGTCTCGCGGTTGGATTCCTTTTATTTGAATTTAGCAGGTTGTTTTTTTGTTAAATTGTATTTTGGAAATATAAATTAAGTTTTCAAAGTAAGAGAGTGCTTCACATCAAAACTACAAGTCAATATTTATTTATTAAAATTCTTATTTTATACATTATAATTTAATGTCATAATTTTTGCAGAACAATATTATTTTGCAGGTTAATTTTGAAAAATTTACGTTAATAATCGTTATTATGGCAAGTAACATAGCAATTAGTGTGTTTGCCATATCTAAATGGTTTAAAGGAATAATATGTTGTTTTAAATTTTCCATTATTGTTTTTCATTTTCATCTGTAAAAATACGAAAAAATTTGCATTTAATAATGTAGATGTAATTGTTACAATTTGGAGCAAAACAATACACCAATATTCATTCTAAAACAAAATATTAATGATTACTTAGTGTTAATTAAATAAATACTAAAGATATTCCGATTTTCATATTATTTAAAAACGTAACCTATAAATATATCTTCGAATCCTTATTTATATATTTATAAAATCATTATTCTATAATATAAAGTGTCTGGACTGTATATATTAGTATATAAATTGAAAATATTTATAAAATTCAGGTAACAAAAGTAATGTCCCATGTATTTTAAACTTCAAAAGGACTCAGCTCTCAGATGGCAGCACATGTATGTGACGACACACTAATATGGTCTATTAGGGTTACCATATTTTTTGTGCGCCAAACCGGGACAGGATAAAAATTATAAAAGCGTGTTTTAAATAATAATTTTATTTTATTTTAGATATTACAAAATAATCACAGAATTTTATTTTATTGAACATATTTTTGTGTTGTAGGTATTTTATTCCTATATTTTTTTGTAGATAATACTTTTTGTAGAAAGTTATCATTATTTTCAATGTGTTTATAAAATTCAGTGCAGTTTAAATTCACGTTTGTTTTAACAAACAATAATGCACCAACATTTCTTTCAAGCAAACGATTTCTTTCAGATGTTCATACGCTTTGCATTATAGAAACTAGACGCTCTATGTATGTTGATGTTCCAGGAAAACAAAAAATAAATTCGATAATTTTCTTTAAATTTGTAATTGAAATATTTTTTTCTTGAAAATCTTGAAATAATTGTATCCACTTTTCCTCGATACTAGTGCCTTTTTCGAGCTATAAATTTTTGCGCTTAGAGTCATCAAAAAACGTATTTTACGTAGTTTTTTACGTATACAACTTCGTCAAATAATCTGTCAGAATTAATAACAGGATTGGAAAACTTTGAATTAATTAGCTCCATTGTTTTCTCAATATTATTCCAATTCATAGATACATCGAATACCCAAGTATATTCTTCAAGGTCTTCAAAATTTTGTTGCCAAAGAGAAATGTATGATTCGCTAATTTGCTAGAATTTGTCAACATTTTTACTAATACTAAAACACCGGGACAGGACACCGGGACTGTCCCGGTCAAACAGGGATGTATGGTAACCCTATCTACAAGGTGTCTCAAAAGAAATTTTATATTTAATTAGCTTACTGCGTGAACGCAACGTATCCGAGGGGCGCGGGGGTTATGTCAATCGGTAGCCTGGCTCTTGGGAATTGAGTCGCTATGGAGCGTTTCTCGGGAGCAGACCGCGCGTTATGCGTGCGAGAGTTTTACAAAAACGGTGATTCGGCGACTGTAGCGCGTAGAAAATTCTGCAGTATTCGAGGTTTTCGCCACTTAAATGATGCGCCAAGCATTCCTCTCATTCGATATTGGGTTAAAAAGTTTGAAGAGACTGGTACAACGCTGGATAAATCAAAATCCGGGCGATATAGGTCATCAAGAACGGTAGAAAACGTGGAGAATGTTAATCAGTCTGTTCGTGACGACCCGAACCTTTCAATTCGGAAGCGCGCAAGTGCTTTAAATGTGCATAGATCATCATTACATCGCATTATGCACAAAGACCTAAAGCTGCACCCCTACAAAATTCAATTGGTACAAGAATCAAAGCCCCAAGATGCCAGTCAGAGGCTTAATTTCGTAAATCAGGTGATTGAGCGATTTTCAACGTTTACCAACATTTTGTTTTCGGATGAAGCTCATTTTCATCTTAATGGCCACGTAAATAAGCAGAACTGCCGCTACTGGAGTGCAACGAATCCGAAACGCAAACATCAGAAACCCCTACATTCGCCTAAAGTGACCGTATGGGCTGCGATGTCGGCGCGAGGAATTATCGGTCCTTACTTTTTTGAAGACGAAAGGGGCGTGCAGTTACAGTGAATTCAGAGCGTTATGTGGAGATGTTAGACAACTTCTTAGTACCTGAACTGCAAAACTTTCCTGGCTATAACCAAAGAACATGGTTCCAACAGGACGGAGCAACTTCACACACGTCCAATATGTCTCTGCCACGTGTTCGTGAAATTTTCTCAGGCAAATTGATCTCCCGGAGAGGTGACATAAATTGGCCTCCACGCAGTCCAGATTTAACCCCTATGGACTTTTTCCTATGGGGTTATCTTAAATCGAAAGTTTACGCCAATAAACCGACTTCACTGGCGCATTTGAAAGAAAATATCCGTCACGAAATGGCAGCCATCCCTGAGTCCACCTGCCGAGACGTCATAAGTAATTTTACTGTTCGATTAAATGAGTGCCGAGAACGCGAGGGTCTACATTTAGACGATATTATTTTTAAGAAATAAATCCCCAAAAAGTGTATTTTAATAATTAATAAACATTTTTTCTATATACGGCTTACTTTTTTTTTAATCGATCCACTAAATATAAAATTTCTTTTGAGACACCTTGTATAATAGTCTATATTTAGAACAACAATTGACCATCAAATACCAGAGATATCCGATTATCTATGAAAAATTTAAATGGAACATTCTATATATTCTACATAATTTGGAAGGTACATAAATAAGATCACAATCATGCCACACAAAAGTTATTATTATGTAAAATAAAGACTAAAATAATAAATAAATAAATGCATTAAACAGGCTACTATGTTAAACAAAAAAGATAATAAAAGCAATGGAAAAGTGTTCATTTATGAATCAAAACTTATTAATACTTACAGAACAATAGTGAACACTATGAACATGGTTTCTAAATGTTAATTTAATGTACTGATTGATTATGTATGATCTATTATATAGTTATTTGCCTAATAATTTCAAATATTGTATACATTTTAATTTACAGTATTTAATACGTTGTACTAATTTTTCGATTTCCTCTCTATACAAGTTTTCTGGTTTTGATAACTGATCAGGTGATTTTCTATATCGGTGATATTTCGAAATTTAATCTCCGAGTGTATGTTTCATAGACCTAAATGGGTGAAAATCGAAAGGCTTGAGGTGAATACGGTGGATGAGGAATAATTTCCCAGTTTAAGTCCTGAATATTTTCGCAGGTTATTTTTGCTGAGTGAAAACGTGCATTCGGGTCTATTCTGTATCTTTTGTGGTTAAAAAGATTAGGTAAAAATGATGGTTAAAAAGTTACATTTTAACTAGGCGTTAAAATTTTAACCATGTTTCTTATTCTGTATCTCAGGTTATAACCTAAGCGTTAAGTTCTAACTTTTTAATGTTATGGTTAAAATTGTGTTGTGAAATTATCTACAAGGGAAGGTATTTTGCTTGTGTAAGTGTGGATTTAATGTAAACATGTGTTATGGTTGAATCGTGAATCAACAACGATCAAATATAATAAATCTATATTGCGCAAATGTACAATATTTGCGCGTTTTTATTTTTTTTTTATACATAAATAATTATGGGTGCAGAAATTAAATAATATAATATTACCATAACATGCAAATGTATCAATATTTTTTATCTCTTTTCTTTTTTTTTGTATTAAGATACTTTTATTTTCAGGTCATATTTACCTTATTTTTATTTTTAAACAAACAGAGAAATCAAAATTTATAAATGTATCACAATTTTAAAGTTTTAAATAATTACTTGCAATATATTGGGAAATCTTTTGGTTCTTCTCGGATTTTCAAACAACATTTGTAAAACGAGATATTCCGTACAAGTTTTAGACAAATGAAAATATTTTAAAATGTTTCTTCAGGTAAATTAAAAGAGTCACTCATATCACGCAATTGCCTTTATTTAATTCGAACTGATCTCCTAAAAAGCATTTTTATATATTTTTTTATTCACCTATATTAATTTTTTACTTACTAACCTCTTATTGTTTAATTTGCTCTAGTAATAATTGGTTTAAAATAAACAGACTTGCCATGATTAATTCTAAAAATGCATTTTTTCTGGCTATTTAACGTTTAGAGTATAGAATTACAGCTGGTTAAAAGTTAACGCCATGTATTTGGCTGGAGTTAAAATTCCGAATATAACCTACTGAATTAACCACATCGAAGTTAAAATTTAAACGTCATAGAGTTACAAAATAACAAAATATTGTAAAGCGTGGTTAAAATTTTTTAACTTCGACCTTGAGGTTAATTTTTAACTTCGACCTTGAGGTTAATTTTTAACTTTTTAATATACAGAATAGACCCGATGTTGTGTTATCTATCTCACCTCACCTGTGTGATACTCGTGAGTACCGTTTTCGGTTCTTCACTCTTTCATCTTTGTATTAACCTTGAATAATATCCGTAAGTTTAATTGAAAATTCACTTAGTAACAGATCATCTGATCGTACCATTATTGATAATATAATTATCATAATTCGCTAGACAACATGGTTCAAAAAAATACAGTCCAAATTGCATCACCTTAAAGATATCACTATAATTTCTTTTTTATTTACTTCCACATTGCACGAACGTGATGTGTGTTTAGAAAATCGCATGATTTTATACTTTTGATAACATTTTTTATGCAATTTTTGTTAGGTTACATCATAATCGGTCCATAATAATAAAAATAAATTAAATAAAAAATATAATAACTTTCAAATTGATTAAGGTCGAAACTGCAGTCAGCACAATTTATAAAAATATTAGTGAAACTTTATAAAGTGTTTCAATTAGTAATTTATAGCTAAAGTGCGTTCAAAGGTGAGTTTACAGTACAGGGCATATGGAGTAGTTCTTTTTCATACTCTCTAATACCCTTTTCACACTAGAACTTTAAGACGAGTGAACTTAAAGTTCACCGATGTTTAACATCGGTTTGCTTTCACACTTGATGTTTAAATCTCTGGTGCTGTCATCAATTACAGTAATTTTGTCCTTAAGTTACCGTCATGAAATTACCAGTTTTGAACTGTCTGCGCAGACGCACATTTTGAATTATTATAAACAAATATGGATATTTCATTTCATTCTACAATAAAGACACTACAATAAAGAATATATTACACCTGTATTAACATGTAAGTCGATACATTTTATCTCAATTATTGTAGCTCTGTATTTTACTAAACACATTATTAAAATAAATAATTTTATTATAACAATAAGTATAAACTTCTTATAACGTCGATATAATACAGTATTCTTGTTTAGGATAATACAAAATGTTGACAACATAAATTCAAAGAGTATTTTTTTATAATATAAATTATTTTGGCAATACGGACGATGTTTAAGACGCAGATCTCTATCTTAAACATCGCTTGTATTTAGACGAGGTCATACGTTTTCACATTAGCGTTTAAAGACATATTCAATTTAACATCCGATCTTAAAGTTCTAGTGTGAAAAGGGTATAATGGGTTTACACAATGACGCTATCCTTTTCTTGCTTGTCGATGTTGTCAGCTCTAAAACACGCTGATCTGTGAAGACGCAGTATTTTACAAATGGTCATTTGTTTTTGTTGAGTGTTATTTTGAGTTTTATAAGAGTTGATTTTTGTAAATCATACGAGTTTTTCATATTATTATAATTGACACATTTGACACTTTTACAACATTTGGCAACACCGCTCCCATTTGCCATAATAGTTATACTGCAACCTCACCTTTGAACGCACTATAGAATAATACAACCACATGGCTTTAATGTAATGCCGGATGTCAAGTAGTACCAAATAATATTATTTAACCATTTTAATAAATGGTAAAATATGTGAACCAACAATAAACATTAAAATTTAATAACAATAAAACAGTGAGATTTACAACTAATAAAAATTATATAAATATGTACAGTACAAGATAAAAAGTAAATATTAGATAAAAAACATTGCATTTGGGAGTAAGGGGCCGGTAATTTGCATTGCACGACAAGGTGAAAAACCAACGTCAGAAAGCTAGTTTACGTAAAAAAAAAAATGTCCCCTTGGGTGTAAAGGGTGATTCATTTTATAGTTGCAAAATTTAACTGTGTAATACATATGAATACATAAATTGTAATACAATTGTAATACATAAATTAAAATTTTCTGTCGGTTTTACATTATATAAAAAATTGGACGTGTTAACAACGTAACATATTAGAACGCAGTCTTCCAGGGGGGGCTCTCGCCTTGAGCCCCCCCTCAGACTTAAAAATTTTTAAGGGATACTTTTTTTTTATTTAACGTGAGCCCCCCAAAGAATAATTTTACTTTTTTTTCATTAAGGGGACTCTGAAGTCTAATTTTTTCTTGGGAGGGCTTCAGTGTTGGTGCTAGCGGGGGGTCCGGGGGGGGGGAGGTGTCCAAAAATTACTCTGGCCCCCAGTTGCCCCCCTCCTCCCAGAATTGTGTGGAGAAAAATGTATTTTAGAAGTGAGGACCTTTTTTTAGGTCATCACTTGTATTTGAAATCCGATATAGACTAAAAAAGATTTGTTTTCTTATTATGAACAATTTTTGTTATACAAGTTTTTGCTGTTAAGTCACTAATAAGGGAGATATTTCAAAAGTTTCATCCTCTTAAGGGCCCTGTAACTCCCCAAATAAACTTCTAAATGAAAAAAATTTAAAGAAATTAAAAATTTGATTTCTTATTATAAACTATTTTTGTCATACACGTTTTTGTTGTTGTCAGTAATAAAAGAGATATACAGTGGCGGCGCTAGCGGGGAGTCTGCTCCCCCCCCCAAATTGCTCTAGCCCCAGTTGCCCTCCCAGAATTGCTTGGAAAAATGTATTTTAGAAGTGATGACCTTTCAAAGAGTTGTATAAGCATGCCAAATTTCAACTCTCTACGTTTAGCCGTTTGGCTACAATTTTTACCGAACAGACAGACAGACAGTCGTCAAAATGACGGTATAAGGGTTTTTTGGTCATACCTACAAAACCCTAAAAACACATTTTTAATCACACTAATCTAGAGTGACCATTTTCTTAAGAAGGCAATGCGGGACGGAGCAAAAAAAAGGTCCTCATCTCCCAAATCCAAGTGAAGAGCAAAAAAAAGGTCTTCACCTCCCAAATCCAAGTGAAGAGCAAAAAAAAAGTCCTCATCTCCCAAAATCCAAAATGCGGGACAAAATGTTAAAATGCGGGACTTTTGCGGGACGCAGCTTAACACGTTCGCGGACAGTACGGCTATAGCCGTCCTACTTTTTTATTCAAATATACAAATGACGGCAGGGGCAGGTTTTAATTCCATTTAAGTATATGAAAACTAGTATAAACTGTCTTATCAGGAACATACCAAACACAGTAAATGTCCTATTATAAACAAAAATCTAAAAAGGTGACATTTTGGGTACTCATTGAACAAAACTGTCCGCGAACGTGTTAATGCAGGACAAAATATTAAAATGCGGGACGAATGGTCACAAGTAAACAAGTACAAATGTCAGAAAACAATATCAACTTTCTAGGTTGTACAAATGCAAAATTTCAACTCTCTAGGTTTAGCCGTTAGTCTACAATTTTTACTGAACAGACAGACAGACAGACAGACAGACAGACAGACAGACAGACGACAAACTTACTGTATAAGGGTTTTTTGGTCATACCTACAAAACCCTAAAAATGGGTTATATTTTGCTATTCTTAGGATTTCTTTCATTACTTATACTATAATTGCAATAAATTCCACAAAATATTACATAATAATAAATTTCTATATATATTTAATGTTGTATTTGTTATTTTGAACGGGTGACTTTGTCGGTATTGTTATAATTGTAGCGGCATACGTTTGGTTATATTTAATTTGATTTACTTTGAAATGCACCCCCTTAATACAGGTGGGTTTATCGTATTGAACGAAAATGATCGCGCGTTCCGTTGAGCATGAGTGTAACACGCGCCATGGACTATCACCGGATTGGTTGTCCCGCGTGGTCTGACATGGCCCGACAGCGGCTGCGAACTGTAAAATAAATTGCACAAACTCCCAGAGACTTCACTTCTATTTTGTAGTTTCATCGTAGCTGATGTATTGTTGATTATTTTGTGATGTGTCTTCATTAATAACTTAAAAGGATTACTCTCTATATTGGATTTTTTTACCAAGGTCAGTTATATTTGAATTTACCGCCTTATTAATAAATATAATTAAATTAATATTATTTAATTATTGTTTAAATAATTAAAAAATGTTAAATTTAAATTAAAATACTAGTTAACGGGTGCTAATAGCCTGATAATACGTAGAAAACCTAGTATTTTAGTTAACCAAGTGTCTTTTTTTTGTATTATTTTGGTACCATTTTTTCCCTATTAAAAATTATATTATACCACATGTTTTAATAGCAAAACATCGCATTTTTAAACATAACTGAGGGATGCTAATAGCCTACTATGTTGAAATGTAGATTACATACGAAAAATCATGATTTCCGGTACCATTTTTCTATTAAAAATTATATTATATCACAGGCGTTAATAGAAAAAAATTGCACTTTTTAATGTCATAGCCAAGGGATGCTAATAGCCTAATATGTTAAAACGTAGGAAGCATGCGAACAACCATGATTTCCAGTGCCATTTTTTTAGGGTTTTGTAGGTATGACCAAAAAACCCTTATACCGTCATTTTGTCGTCTGTCTGTCTGTCTGTCTGTCTGTCTGTCTGTCTGTCTGTCTGTCTGTCTGTCTGTTCGGTAAAAATTGTAGCCAAACGGCTAAACCTAGAGAGTTGAAATTTGGCATGATTGTACAACTTTTTGACCCGCACATAGGAAAAATACTAAAACATCTAAAAAACATATCCCCCTAAAAATATAAACAAATATGTGCTCATCGAAAAAAAAAATATTTTTTTTAAATTCTGAGTAGGGTATCAAATGAAAGCCCTTAGTACGTGGATTAACGATCAAAATTTTATTTTTGCAAAATAAATTATTTTGACGCGATTTTTGCCAAAATTGTGCAAAAAAATTTTTGTCCCACACCCTGTAGCCCAGATGGTTTAAACTAAAAATGTGAAAAAATTCTAAGTAATGTATATTGGTGTGAACCGGAATAGTACAACAGGAATTTTTGATCAGATTATGTTTTCGGAAAATAATGCATTTTTTGTGTTTTTAACCAAAATATGTTAAATATTTAATTCGCTATGTAACCAAGTTCAGACGTCAGCGCTGATAGCGATGTGTGTTTAGTCATTGGTTTTCTAATTTGCTAAACACAGTTAACTTGCAAACTAGAGTTCGAATCCTGTCAATTTTTTTTTTTTTTTTTTGCAGTTTTCTTTTGTTTAAATTATTTAATATTAAAAATTAAAAAATTTAACAGTAAAAATTCTAGCTATATTTTGGCAAATGTTGCATATAATTTTTAAAAACGTAAATTTAATAACCAGTGGGAAGTGTTTACGAAATCAGAGGGCGGGGCTAATGATTTAAGCAACCAATAGAAGCCATAGGCGCAATTTTCAAAATCTTAATGAACCTTGCTATGTAAAAAAAAATACTGCACATATTTAGAAACTTAAATAATGGTATTAGGCATTCGAATTAAAATTCATAAAAAAATATTTTGACATAAAATTTGTTTTGGCATCCCAAATTATCATCATTCAGTTATTAAATACCTGCAAAACCCTGCAATGTGTGAAAATTCACACTTCACATCAATTTTTTCTATTAAAAATTATAGTATATCAAATGCTTTAATAGCAAAAATCGTTTTTTTTAAATTTTATATTTGAGGTACTAATAGCCTACTTTGTTAAAATATTGAAACCATGTAAAAAAAACATTGATTTCCGGTACCATTCTTCTCTATTAAAAATTATTTTGTAAGTACCACAGACATTAATAGCAAAAATCGTTTTTTTTTTATTTAATAACTGAGAGGTGCTAATAGCCTACTATGTTCAAATGTAGAAAGCATGTGAAAAACTATGATTACCGGTACCATTTTTCTCTATTAAAAATTATATAAGTACCACAGGCAGTAATTGCAAAAAACGTTTTGTTTTATTTAATAACTGAGAGGTGGTAATAGCCTACTATGTTAAAACGTAGTAACCATTCGAAAAACTATGATTTCCTGTACCAATTTTCTCTATTAAAAATTATATAAGTGCCACAGGCATTGATAATAAAAATCGCATTTTTTTCATAACTGAGAGGTGCTAATAGCCTGTTATGTTAAAACGTAGGAAGCATGTGAACAACCATGATTTCCGGAAATTTTTAAGTAAAATCTGGGGGGGGGGGAATTATTTGAAATCATTTTTTTATCGTTTACACATGAAAATAAAAGCGATGACCTAAAAAAAAGGTCCTTACTTCTAAAATACATTTTTCTCCATGAAATTCTGGGGGGGGGGGCAACTGGGGGCCAGAGCAATTTTTGGGGGGGCCCGGGACAAATTTCCTTTTACGCATAAATTTATCCTTTAAAAAAAATGTTGGGCAAAATTATAAATGTTACATCTTACATACTCTGTTACATTTTAAAATTTACGTCATTTTGACGTGCTACCCCTAATGGATGTTCTGTTTATTAGTATTTTACGTTTAATATCTCACTGTCGAGTGCATGAACATTCATGCATGTTATCTCTTTCCAATATTGTCAAACATAAAGTTGGTTGTTTATATAATTTTATATTTTGATCACCTGTTTTAAAAATTAACAAAAATGGAAAAATACTAGGTATCATTGACGTCATTTGCGCACATATTAATGACACTCCTGTGGTCAGCTACGTCACTAAAGAGCGGCGTTTGAAACTGTGTAATATTTAATAATTAATAACTTTCTTATGGAATAAGATATTATTTTTTTGCTTCATAATATTTTCTTATTGCTTTTCTTTGAGATTCAAATACTAAATTTTAATAATTTAATATCATACAAGTCTATTCTTTAAATCATAATTTATGTTTTAAATGTTTACGGCTCATCGTAGAGAGATGGTAGAGGGATATATGGAGGGTGAGATATAGAGGTGCAATTTCTGCGATTTAAGCCAGAGGTTTTCAATCTGTGGTCTTCTGATCACTAGTAATCCTATTTTTTTTTGTCCATGCAAGTCCGTAAAAAATAAAAAGGTGGTCCACTGTTTAAAAAGGTTGATAACCACTGTTTAAGAAAATAACTGACTCAAATATCAGCGTAAAATCTATTCCAAATGCTTAAAAGGAACTAAATGGAATTTTTATTTTCTTAAGTTGTCACGAGTTAAATTTTTAATTGTTGAAGTGGGCTTTTACCAAACAAAATTATCAAAAGCATCATTAAAATCGTTAAATGTTACTATATTTTAAAATCTAGTTCCGCTTAAACCAAAAAAATATAGAAATAGTAACCAATAATTAGTTTTAAAAATGTAACACAGAACTAATACGTAAAAATTATCAATAATTTTTTATTATTAGTAGTTAAAAGTTCCACAGTAGTCTCACTGAGACGTAGTGCTGTTGTTTGTACTGTTTCTGCACTCCCAAGAAGTAGTCCAGGTCTCTCCCAAAGTAATCCAATTGGAATTTGTGTTTTAAAATAAACTTTTTTAAAGTTAATTATTAACAAATTAAAAATATTTGTTTATAAACATTCTTATCATATATTACTAGGTCAGTAACTAATCTGAAGTTATTTTAGTTCAAGTTTATAATAACTCAACAATTTGCTAAATATAAAATAGCGAGCCTTTTGATTTTGTACGGAAATAATTCTAAGAAATGACTCATCGATTGACGTAATTTTGTCGATTTGCAGTGTTCACGAAAACGGAAATAGATAAGAAAATGGTTTCATTTTGTCACAAATCAGAGCTTGCCAACCTTTGATTTTATACATAAAAATCAATTTCTGTTTTTCTGTCTGTCTGCTATTTATGCAAAGCCAAACGGATAGACCAATTTTCACCAAATTTAGTACAGGGGGTAAAATAATCCGAGAAAGGTTTTAGTGAGTGTTCCAACTTCGTCCGTGTCCCCCTAGGGGGCGTTATGGGGGGTAATCCATCAGTTTCGCACTCTCCGTGCAGTTCGAATTGATTACGTAGGCTAAACCTTAAGAGATACATTGATATAATGTAGACAAAAAATGTAGATCTTAACTAGATCTAAAAAAATTGATGTGAAGTGTGAATTTTCACACATTGCAGGGTTTCGCAGGTATATAATAAGTGAAGGCGGCATGCTGAGTGTGTAGGACAAATTTTGCTTTGTAGTAACCACGGCAAAATGAACGATCTTTTTAAAATAATTTATCGTCTGTTAATCTCAGAGCTTTAAAAACAAATTTTATGTTAAAATATTTTTTTGTTAATTTTAATTCGAATACCTAATATCATTATTTAGGTTTCTAAATAAGTGCAGTATTTTTTTTTATATAACAAGGTTCATTAAGATTTTGAAAATTGGGCATATGGCTTTCATTGGTTATCTTAAATCATGCGCTCCGCCCCTCTGGCTTCGTATAAATGACACAGAATGAAAATATAATTCCAATTGGTTATTAAATTTACGCTCTTGAAAATTAAATTCAAAATGTGCTAAAATATAACTAGAATTTTAACAAATTAATTTAAACATAATAAATATGAAAAAAAAAACAAAAAATAAAATTGACTCCACAAGCCAGGAACGAACCTGTGTAGTGAATAACGATCCTGTGTGGTTGTCGAGCAACTGAGCCACTAGACCACCAAACGCTTATCAACTTAGTGTGTTATAAGAGTATAACATGTATACATCGTCAACAAAAAAACACAAAAAATGCGTTATTTTCCGAAAACATAATCTGATCAAAAATTCCTGTTGTACTATTCCGGTTCACACCATTATACATTACTTAGAATTTTTTCACATTTTTAGTTTAAACCATTTGGGCTACAGGGTGTGGGACAAAAATTTTTTTGCACAATTTTAGCAAAAATCGCCTCAAAATAATTTATTTTGCAAAAATTAAATTTTGATCGTTAATCCACGTACTAAGGGCTTTCATTTGATACTCTACTCAGAATTTTAAAAACATATTTTTTTTTCGATAAGCACATATTTGTTTATATTTTTAGGGGGATATGTTTTTTAGATGTTTTAGTATTTTTCCTATGTGCGGGTCAAAAAGTTGTACAAGCATGCCAATTTTCAACTTTCTAGGTTTAGCCGTTTGGCTACAATTTTTACCGAACAGACAGACAGACAGACAGACAGACAGACAGACAGACAGACAGACGACAAAATGACGGTATAAGGGTTTTTTGGTCATACCTACAAAACCCTAAAAAAGACCGTCAGACCATTTACCTCTCATGCACCGATATTGTGTATTGGGCAATTTTCTGTTTTAAACGTAATAGTTTTTGTATTATAAAGTTTGTGGGTGCATAACTTCAATTATTTTAGAATAATAATTTAGACCAGTTATGCTCAAGCTTAAACTTGTCTAGAACCAATTTAGAATTTAAAAATTTTAGGCGAGCCACTTAAATATTTAAATTTTTATTTATTTGAATTTTAAATGTATTTAATGCATAAAAAGTAAAAATTCAAGAATTAATCCCGAGCCCATTAAAATTTTAAGCGAGCCACACGTGATTCGCGAGTTCCGGGTTGGGCATGCTTGAATTAGACCAGCGTTTCTCAACCTTTTCTGGCATGGGACCCCCCAAAATAACTTAAATATTGTCTGCGGCCCCCCTATATATATGTATATATATTAATTGGATCTTGACGTGTGTATGTATTTTCGTGGCTGAAACGTCTCCATTTTATTAATTCATAATATATATTTTATAATTTGACAATCAACAGAGAAGTTTTATATATATATATATATATATATATATATATAGAGGGGGAGCGAGGGAGGGATCTCAAGGTGTATCAAGATAGAGGAAACACGATTTTTCTCGAAAAGACGATGTGTGAGCAAGTTGGGAAAAAATTTGGTGACCAGAGTTTACCCAAATAATTGGATGGTAGTATTTAAATTTCCGGAACAAACCGGAAGTACAGAATATCAAGGATAACTTCGATTTTTTATATAGGAACGTATGGCGTGTTGGGTATAATTGGATAAAACTTTTGAAAAAAACAACTTTTACATAAAAATGTTTTTAATATCTGTTACGATTACCTATAATGGCTTGCAAGTATTTTTATTTACAAGTGTTCCATTGTTCCAAGTTGCTTTCCATTTTGAACACTTTCACATCCTTACTCTTTAGCTAACAGTAGCTTGGAGCATAAAAAATATTGCAAGTTTAAGTCGTACCTACTTGAAAGTACTTGAAGTACCTCAAACGCGAACCGTTTTAATTAGTTTAAATTAGTTGTCAAAATAAGAATAATTTATTTTATTTAAGTTTAAAAGGTATACATATTTTAATGAATATAAATGTCATATATTTATGAATATATATATCTTGCAAAATTGAGCGTTTTTCTATTATAATTTCATGCTTCGATTTTATATGACTTCGCGGCCCCCCGGTTGAGAAACGCTGAATTAGACCATTTCACGTAGAATCATAATGTATTGAACACTATACATCAAAGATTAATAATAACGGAGTTAAAACAGGGTAAACAGAAGTCCGAAATGCAGATATGTTGAGAGTTGTGGAATTTTGTCAAGAGATGGCACTGTTGGAGAGTTGTTTATTCTCCATTACCTAACGGTAGTTGAAATTACTATACCTATCGTTTTGTATATTTAACTTTAACGTTTCTTGGAATTAAAGTAGCGAAACACGGGTATAGGCTATTCCAAACATTTAGGCGGAACTAAATGTTGCAATCTCGTTACTTTCATCGTTTTAATCGTGCTTTTTGGCCGTTTTGTTTAAGCTATGTAAATCATATTTACAATAAAAATTTGTTGGTTAAGGTTAATATCATTTTAAAATGTCATTTTCTTTATATTTTGATTTTTTGTGTCATTCTTAATACAAATGTCCCATTTATTTATGTTTTTGTTATTAAAATATCCTAAAAATGTATTATATTTTTGACACGTCATTCGTTTCCATGGTTTCAATGTTGGAAATTTAAATTTTCACATGCCAACGTCAAGAATGAAATAACCCATGCAAGGTCCCTTCTCGTGACAACCTAAAAGAACGAAATTCCCATTTAGTTCCGCCTAAACGTTTGGAATAGCCTGTACTCTCACTAGTATTTTATGAAAATTGGTGTTACCTACCGTTAAGACTGCGCATGCGCCGGTATTTCAATGTTTACAAGTCATTTGACACACTTTAGTTACGAAGTTACACATCTGCATCTTACCACTCTATAGAGCCCTCAGCTATATTTCTACATTAAACCGTTTCGACAAATTTTGAAGCATTAAATACAGTATTCAACTATTACGTCAGTTTTTTTTTTTTAATATCTCACTTATTATTTTCTAAATTATCCAAAAAAATTGACATTACCACAATATTTCTTTCTTAATTACATTAAAAAAGGTAATCGTTGAAGAATGTTTTCTAATTGTTTGTAAACAGGTAATATTATAACGTAAATAAAATCAATAAAAACTTGGCCTATTTAAAAAAACTATTAATTAATTTTATTACAATATTATTCGACTTCATAATTAAGATTTAGCACGCAAATTACGATGTCATTGTTTAGATTAATTGTACAATAAAATTTAACAATAAATATATTTAGAGTTATGGAAGATTATAAATTTTTATTTTATTTATTGCCTTAATAAATAATTATTAACTAATGTTTTTACCGACTGTCACATTTTGAGAGGGGGGCAACCATACTAATATTGAATTTATTAATTTGGTAGTTATTCAACGACCACCAATCCTTGTCATTCATCCAACGATTTTCTCGTAAAATATTCATCATAATTATTAAATGATAGTGGGTAGGGAATGCACCCTTTTGGTACGCCTTTGCTGATCTTGAAACTGGATTCAATGCATAGAAAGTAAAAATGATGGACACAGTTCCAAAATCAGTTAAGGACAGCAAAACCAATTAAGAACATTATATTTTAAAAATATTTTAATAAGAATTTCCGAGTCAGAAAAAATCTTCCGTGTGGCACAATAAAATCGTTACGACGGCTAAACTGTAAGAGATATATCGAAAATTTATAAGACTTATAAGCAGTGATGGCATTCTACCGGTTTGGACCGGTTCGCGCGAACCGTTTCTTAAAATTATTGAAACCTTAGGGAACCGGTTGTTAGAATTATTAAAAATAAATGAATTACTCTGACTTCAGTTTTGAATCGTGCGCCGTGCCCTGCAGTGTTGCAAATATAATATTTATTTTATAGTTTATTAATAATACAGTCTGTTCCAAACGGTTAAGCGGAACTAGATTTTGAAATCTAGTCACTTTCATCGCTTAAATCGTGCTTTTCGGTCGTTTTGTTTAAGCTTTGTAAATCATACTTACAATTAACATTTTTTGGTTAAGGTTAATATCATTTTAAAATGTCATTTTCTTTATATTTTGATATTTTGTGCATTCTTAATACAAATTTCCCATTTATTTATTTTTTTGTCATTAAAATTTGTAAAAAAAAATAATTTAATTTTGACATGTCATTCGTTTCTATGGTTTCATTGTTGGAATTTTAAATTTTGACATTCCAACGTGAAAAATTAAGTAACCCCAGCAAGGTCCCTTCTCGTGACAACCTAAAAGAACGAAAATCCCATT
Source organism: Liopterus haemorrhoidalis (assembly GCA_963971575.1). Classification (NCBI taxonomy): domain Eukaryota; kingdom Metazoa; phylum Arthropoda; class Insecta; order Coleoptera; family Dytiscidae; genus Liopterus; species Liopterus haemorrhoidalis. The sequence goes on from OZ020619.1 coordinate 45,916,433, forward strand.
TAGTTCCGCTTAACCGTTTGGAACAGACTGTACACTCGTAAAATTTTTTCCTTATATTTAATAAATGGAAGTAAGTGATTTGTTTTCACTCTTAAAAATACAGAATAGGTTCCTAGATATCACATGACTTTATAGAACCGCTTCCTGAAAATTTAGGATGCCATCATTGCTTATAAGTTTTAATATTACTACAAAAAAGTCTGCGAAAGTATATACCGCAGGTCAATAGATAACTCACAATTATCATTTATAAGTTTTAATTTTCAGCGAAAATTATAACGCTCAGTTTGTTGTGGAATATCGTCATTACTTATAAAGATTTACGAAGAAAAATTACTTGAATGGCAAGAGTATTTACTAACGAAAAAAAGCTGTTTGACCTATGTACCTATTGTTTATAGATCAGAAGTAATTACACAAAGAACATAGTAAATAAATTAATCTGATGCGTGTATTGGTAGAAGCTACACTGGTCAGTCTGATCGTTAGGCGGTAGAGCGGCAAGTTAACAATACTGCTGGTTCAAAATTCAAGTTGTGCTTAAACTAAATTTTAAATTGTCTCTTGATTATTTGTTATTTGTATATTATTGTATTGATTATATTAAATACTAACATCGAAACATTCCTTCAATATTGTGTTTTATTACACTAGATCTTTTGTTTATCATTTCTAATATTTGTTTTTGACATGCGTAATAGAATTGCCGTCTAAGCAACAATGAAACCGTTAAAAGTAAAAATATTACTGCCAAATGAGTGCTGTTTACACATTACACGTACCAATAGACCATATTAGTGTGTCGTCACATACATGTGCTGCCATCTGAGAGCTGATTCCTTTTGAAGTTTAAAATACATGGGACATTACTTTTGTTACCTTAATTTTATAAATATTTTCAATTTTGGAGCATAAAATATGTATTTTTGATAAATATATACTAATATATACAGTCCAGATACTTTATATTATAGAAAATTCAAATAAAAGGAATCCAACCGCGAGACGGCAGCACTGAATTCCAATTTGTGACGTAGTTACTAATATGGTCTATTGAAGAGAGATCGTACATTGTTAAAACCCTACATAAAAATATGTTGATAAATTAAACGTTCTTAAATTAAATAACTAAAATGGAAGGTAACGTATGTTGGTACTTAACCCATCAAAAAAATAATTTTAATTTTTTGATTGTGCAGCAATTATTTATTTTTCCGAATTAAAATATTTTGTACCCAAACTAAAGACTATTCCAATGAGGTGGTATAACATCAATTATATGACGTCAATGGGCTATTCAAAACGTTTAAGCGGCACTAAATGGAACTTTAATTTTCTTTAAAGTTGTCACGAGCTACTTTTTTAAGAATTGATGTGAGTTTTTTCTTAACAAAATGATCAAAAGCTTCATTCAAACGTTAAAAATTAGTAGAATGCAAAATTTAGTTCCCCTTAAACGAAAGAAACCGACTATAATTTGCTGTATTTGTCCTCCGTCAGGAACAATAGTCAAATTTAAGCAGTAACGCAGTTTTGTTTAAAAACTCTATTGCTTCATAAATAACTTGTCTCTATCAATTTATTAATTGATTAAAACACTAAAAATTGATATTCAAGAGTTCTGAGTATTATAATGAGATAAATTCTGTTATCTGAAGTTGGCAACAGTGATTAAACTAACGGTTGGTACCGTTTCTAATTTGTAACGCTTCGTATATTGTTCACTGCGTGGAAAAATAACTTTAAATAATTGCTAAATCTCCAATTTGTGATGATCTCAAACAACCTATTTTTTTATTAACGTAGGATTGCAAACATGTTTATTATGCTATTAGAAGTAATTTGATTTGAATAACTAACAAATATTTGTACAAAATTGACGTAAATATATCAATATTGTGAAATAATAAATATATTTGGATAGTAACAGTTTTAATTTTTAATTGTTTTGAAATTACTACCATGACGCAGAAGGGTTACAGTTGGCAAACATTGTTATCGCCATCTTGTTTACCATTTTGAAGTTTAAAGGGGGTCAAAACCAAAGTGGTTAAGAAACAGTTCATTTAGAGAAACAATGCGTTATACGAAATTTGCTTTAATAAATTACATATTACTCTATATAAAATTCTTATATATACAGGCTATTCCAAACTTTTAGGCGGAACTAAATGGGAATTTCGTTTTTTTAGGTTGTCACGAGAAGACAACTTGCTTGGGTTATTTCATTTTTGACGTTAGCATGTAAAAATTTAAAATTCCAACAGTGAAACCATGGAAACGAATGACTTCAAATGATTTCATATTGTAATTTTTATATTTTATATTCTTACTTCTTATATTGTATCATTTATAGCTCTGATGAAGAAATAACATATTTCGAAACTGGTCAGCTAGATCTAGTTGTATAATTTATGTCCACAACCCGTACACCCTTCTCCACAGTTTTTATAGAATTTAAATTATAATTAAAATTAAATTAATATAAACTAGGGTGACCATTCGTCCCGCATTTTAACATTTTGTCCCGCAAAAGTCCCGCATTTTAACATTTTGTCCCGCACTTAGATTTGGGAGGTGAGAACCTTTTTTTTTTTTCTCTTCACTTGGATTTTGGGAGATGAGGACCTTTTTTTTTGCTCTTCACTTAGATTTGGGAGGTGAGGACCTTTTTTTTTGCTCTTCACTTGGATTTTGGGAGATGTGGACCTTTTTTTTTTTGCTCTTCACTTAGATTTGGGAAGTGAGGACCTTTTTTTTTTCTCCGTCCCGCATTGCCTTCTTAAGAAAATGGTCAGCCTAATATAAACTCACACCCCAGCAAAAAAAAAAAAAATATATTATTTTACGGATATTGTTCCGAAATGGATTTCCCAGACCATTTTTCTGTGTGCGCGCCTTATACCTTGACAATTGTATAATATGACAATATGACACATGAAATTCAAATTAAAATTTGGCATTTAAAAAATATAAACTGTAATATTTTGGGCAGATTAGAAAATTAAAAAAATCAAATTATTTGAAATGCAGGCAACATTAAAAAAACATAAATTACTATCTATAATAATAGTGGGTAGAGAATGCACCCTTGTGGTACGCCTTTGTTGATCTTAAAACTTGTTCCGTACGAAACTAAGAAATGAACTGTAATAATAGAGTGTATCAACTTCCGGATATTATAATTTCTGGTTTTGATTTTCAAGGTCTTTCTCATCCGCTGAAATATATTTTGTACTTAAAAAATAATAGTTAAAAAACTTCATTAATTTTGTGACGTAAAACAAAGTTGTATTTATTATCTGCAAATATTTGGTGTTTATATCGATACTTAGAAATATTAGAAAAGTAAATATAAATAATTATTTACACTTATTTTGTGATGTAACTTAAATATTTTGTTTATTGCAGTTGCATAGTCATTGAATTGCATAATTAATATTAAATCTGATATTATAGGTCAGTGGTTCTTAAACTGGGGTCCGCGGACTCTTGGGGGTCCATGTAGCCATTACGGGGGGTCCGCGAAACAATTTTGACATTAACTTTACATCCCCCAACTTTTCTCTTTTATTCAAATAACTGATTTAATAAAAATCCTACATGGTCAAGACTTTTTGTATTTGTTGTTATCTAACTATTTATTGACATAACTAAACAATAATTAGTAAAAATTTAATTATTTTTATTCAACTGCAAATTATTTACAGAACACATATTATAATAAAATCTATTTTGACCAATATTTGATCAAGAAATGTTTGTATGATTTAACGTATTATAATTTGCAACGTTTTTATTCTTTTTATCATTATTTTTATTAATTTAATGTTTTTTATTCTATATGCTAATAAAAATGTTCATCTCTATAAATGCGCAAGACCATTTATTAAAATAACCAGCGATACATTTTTACCAATATTTATTAACGTAGTGCCTATGAGATTATTGAGTCAGAAATTAAGTCTCAAGAACGACGTAAAATGCCTAGGGTTGGGATGGGGTCCGCAAAAAAAATGTTGTTCAAGAGGGGGTCTTCGGACTACATAAGTTTAAGAACCCTTGCTATAGGCCAGCGTTTCTCAAAGTGTGGGTCGCGACCCGGCACCGGGTCGCAGAGAAATTTTGTCTCTTTTTTTTTTGTCTCTAGAATATGTAAAAATCGTTATTTTTTAACAAACGTTTCCATGGTTTCATTGTTGGAATTTTAAATTTGCGCATACCAACGTAAAACATGAAATAATCCAAGCAAGATCCCTTCTCGTGACAACCTAAAAGAACGAAATTCCCGTTTAGTTCCGCTTAAACAAAAAAAAATTATCTATAGTTAGTAACATTAAAAAAAAACATAAATTACTATCTAAAATAATAGTGGGTAGAGAATGCACCCTTGTGGTACGCCTTTGTTGATCTTGAAACTAGTTCCGTACGAAACTAAGAAATGAACTTATTAATTCCTGAACGTTTAAATGAGACTTTTGATCATTTTGTTCAGCAAAGCCGACTTTAATATATGAAAAGTTAGCTAGTGACAACTTAAGAAAATTTAAATTCCATTTAGTTTTGGAATAGCCTTTTCTAGCGGTTCGTTATTCTGGACCCAAGACAAGTTGAACAAGATGGCTATTTATCCATGACAAATTTTTAAATAATACTTATTATTGAGATGGCCGGTCACCATGGCGTAGTGGTTAGTGCACTGACTTCTAGGCCATGCGGGCTCGGGTTCGAATCCCGGTTATGGCATGGAATTTTTCAATGAATAAAATGCATCTGGATAATGGCCTCAGTAGCTAAGTACATAAATAAAAAAAAAAAAAAATCATTGAGATGTCATTTTTAACTGTCATTTATAAATATATTTTATTTTATATTTAATATTTTAATTATAATTTTTATTACAGCAATACATCAAATAACACAATGCCAGCTAGATTTCCAGAAGCAGTAGTAGAGCGAAGCGAAGTCCAAAGGGCGCAAGTAAATGGGACAGGAGACAGGTGGAACAGTGAGGATGACATTGTCATCTCAGGAATTTCTGGAAGATTCCCAGAATCAGATAACATCGAAGAGTTCAAGCAACAGCTTTTCGATGGAGTCGATTTGGTCACCGACGACGAAAGAAGATGGCCTGCAGGTAAGAAGAAGTATAGAATTAAGCACAGGATATATCTGGACCACAACTTATAATTTTTTTTTTTAATGTACCCAGAATTTCTTGTCACTAGAGCAATACCAAATACTTGTCACTAAAGCAAATGTGTTTCAAATACTCAATAAATGCATATCAAATAATTTGCTTAGTATTTGGCACATTTATTTCCTATATTTGTGTGAATTTTAATATTTTTCCTTTTATTTCAGGTCTACATGGCCTCCCTACAAGAACCGGAAAATTAAAGGACTTATCCCATTTTGACGCTACATATTTTGGTGTCCATGCAAAACAGGCCAATGTAATGGACCCACAATTAAGAATGCTCTTAGAATTGACCCATGAGGCACTTGTTGACGCTGGTTTCAACCCCGCAGAAGTGAGAGGAACAAGAACGGGGGTCTTTATAGCGGCCTCTACATCAGAAAGTGAAGAATACTGGTGCACAGAACCAGATCGAGTAAACGGATACGGTTTAACTGGTTGCGCCAGAGCCATGTTCCCAAACAGAATAAGTTTCACATATGACTTTAATGGTAAGAATAATTTTAATAAACTAAAAATAAGTCAGGATTTATTAGGTTAGTGTTGGATTATGCAACTACAGACAGTTTGGCAAGTGATGGCCGATGTTTACATTTGTTCAGCTCCGCGTATCGTGTGTCCATACACACGATACAATGGTCAACACATCAGAAGTCACAGCAAACGTACGTTGGGCTTGGAGCACAACGTGGCTTTCACTTTAAAAGCGGTATTTTCATCACACTTGGCGCCCAACGTGGTGTTCACTGCAAAGGCGATTTTATCGTTAAAGGGGTTTGACACACGTCAAACGGGTTTGACCAACGTTGGTGCATATGCATAAAACTACCATACACACGCGGCACACATTTGTCATCGTATAAATTGAGAGTGTTCGAAAAAGGAGGGTTATAATTATTTTTATTTAAGTATGACTATTTAAAGTAAAAAGTAATTTTTTTATACTTTTCATCTAATTTAAATGTCAAAGGCAAGGTCAAAGCTGCAACGATAACCTCACTTTCACTATCAGACGTTTCTTTACAGCCATAGCCCAACCCAAACTTGAGCCCATGTTCGCTATTTTTGTACGTCTATATGCTTCATCATTAATTCCAATCCCTCGAAAGGGATGTGGTGACGCTTTAGTCACAATATTTTCCACCGGAAACGATTTCTGGCGAAGTTAATTTGGTTCTTATTCGGAGCTCACGTCCTCGTGATCTCCTGCCGTTAATTTTCCACAACTAGAAGCTCCAGACTGTCAATGCGTTGTGCCATGTGACCTAAATAACGAACTAATTTTCAATGATACATATATATTTTTTACGGTACTATGTACGCATGTATTTATATCCGCAAGAACGTACTTGGCAGTACGACTTTGGCAGAAATATGTGTAGGTTCCCATAACAAGTAAATTGTGATGGGCAAATAAGACGGACCGTTTGTCTAAATTATAATAATAATTTATTTGCATACAGAACACATAATGCACTATTAAGAAAGCTGTTTCAAAACAATTTTAAATTTGATTCGCAAATAATATTGACAATGTAACTTAAATATATAAAGAATATAATTAAAATATTAGAAAAATTAATTGATAGTATTATTATGTCAGTAATTTATCCATAGTTAATTGAATTAAAGTTGCCTTCTTCTTTTACTGATACAGGAAAGTAACAAGCCATACTACTGCGGAGATTGCAAATTACATTGTTACTTTCCAAATTAGGGTTCGAATTATTTACTAGTTCCACAATATCTTCAACCTTGTTCAAGATTTCTGTCATTGTTTGAAATTTTACTGTTCTCGATATCAAAGTTTCTCCACTCCCGTTTTCATCATTTAATTTGCTCCTGTACTATGTATATAATCGGCCCGATTCTGTAAAAAGTTACTAGGTTAGTTGCTACTGAGTAACGTTGCTACAAAATAACTTTTATAGTAACTTTCTTATCAATAGCCAAACAATTGGTATTCTCCAAGCATAAGCACAAGCAACGTTCTTATAACAAGTTATATTTAGTAACGTTGCTACAAAGAACCGTGAAGCTAGAAGCAGATTACGTTCTGCGCAGGCGAGGTATTCGTTTTTAATTGAGTTTGACAGCTATGTTGTGAGTTTCTGAGGTTAAACGAAAAATGTTTTATAAACAAAATCAGAAAAAGAATTGCAAACAGATGGAAATTCTGTTGAATTTCCTAGAAAATAACCCAGTCATGGTCGGTGATACGAGTGTTTAAAAAATAATTGACAGGAACGAGTCGTGGTGCTGTGGTGATGTGCTATGTGGCTACTGTTTTCTATGTGGTGGTGCAAGTTATAGTCCAAATTTAAATGAATTGGGTGAAATACAGTTAAAGAAGTTCGGATAGCCATTGAACAGGCGGGCACATCAAACATTGATCTGGGAAGGGTCCATTTCGAAAAAATATCTGTAATATAATACAAATGTATTGTTGTGTTTTTAGGGAGAGGACTGGGTTTATATATTTATTTAATTTTGATTATAATTTAATTTTTAGTAATAAAAAAGGTGATTCTTATTTGCAATCGCTTAGTTTTTATTTAAGAAGTATTTGATTTTTCAAATCCTTGGGGGAGGGGGTCTGAACTCGTCGACCACCCCCTTGTGTGCGTGGCTTCTATTGACAGTCGTAGTTAATACATTTAAAAAATATTGTACTGTTATACTATTATACAACAAATGTAAATAAACAAAAAAAAAATAGAAATTGAAATAAAGAACACGAAGAATTTTGTGCTATACAGAAAATAAAATAAAAATCCTTCTATAATTATTGTCTCTATGTTGCCCTTCATTGTAAAATGCTTGAAATAATTCATTATTAAACAGAGAAATTGCGATTTTACACGATTTTAACAAGTTATTTTGAAGTTACTAAGTGTAGCAACTGCTTTCTGTTAATTGTTATCCATAATAACTTTCTTAGCAACTAGTTACTAATTTCATAGCAACTTTTCTCTTACAGAATACGAATTTCGTGAAAGTTACTAAAATAGTTACTGACCTTGTATTTAGCAACTTTTATTGCAACTTTTTCGTAGTAACTTGTTTACAGAATTGGGCCGATTGTCTGTTCACGAAGTTGCAAGTGTACGTTTGTGCAAACAAGTGTGTACCGAATTGTTATTATATGCATTTATATGGAATCATTTTATATAATCAAATATTAAACTCTTTGTGAGCATTCGTTTAAAAGAGAGAAATCTATAACGTATAGCGCAGTTATGAAATTCAAGTTGGCTCCCAAATTAGAGGACTCCTCCTTAAACCTTTTGGTTTTTTTCAGGACCAAGTTTTGCGGTAGACACCGCTTGCTCTAGTAGTATGATTGGTTTTCACCAAGCCATAACAGCAATGAGAACTGGTCAATGTGACGCTGCCATAGTTGGAGGAGTAAACCTTCTTTTAAAACCAACAAACAGTCTTCAATTCCATCGTTTAAATATGCTTTCACCTGAAGGAAAATGTAAAACTTTTGATTCATCAGGAAATGGTTATGTTCGTGCTGAAGCAGCCTCGGTAATTTACCTACAAAAATCATCAGCAGCTAGAAGAATTTACGCAACCGTAGTTAACAGCAAAATAAATACTGATGGATATAAAGAACAGGGTATAACTTTTCCTTCTGGAGGAATGCAAAATAAATTAATCCGAGAATGTTACGCCGAAGTTGGGTTAGATCCAACAGAAGTATCTTATTTAGAGACCCACGGAACTGGGACGAAAGTAGGAGATCCACAAGAAGTAAATTCAATCACTGACGTGTTTTGTAAAAATCGTAAGAATCCCCTTTTAGTTGGTTCCGTTAAAAGTAATATGGGACATTCTGAAACAGCTTCTGGGATGTGTTCAATAGCTAAAGTTTTAATTGCCATGGAACAAGGTATGATTCCCCAAAATCTACACTTCAAAGAACCAAACCCAGACATTCCAGGATTGACGGATGGAAAACTTAAGGTTGTAGATAAAAATGTACCATGGAATGGTGGATATGTTGGTGTTAATTCTTTTGGATTTGGAGGAGCAAATGCTCATATTATACTTAAAAGCAACCCTAAACCAAAGACTCTTAATAACAGAGAAACAATCCCAAGACTGGTGACAGTTTCTGGAAGAACAGACACTGCTGTTAATGGACTCTTAAACAAACTGCAAGAATCCAACGATGAAGAGTTATTGGCTTTAATCGATGAAGTACACAAGCAAAACATTACCGGTCATAACTATAGAGGATATGCCATCATGGGGGGAAATAAAGAAGTATCCCAGATTACTTCAGAAAAGAAACCTATTTGGTTTATCTACTCTGGAATGGGATCCCAATGGAGTGGAATGGGAAAGGACCTTCTCCATATAGATACTTTCAGGAACTCTATCAGTAAATCAGCTCACATCCTTAAACCCCATGGAATAGACTTAGAAGGACTCCTCCTTCGTGAAGGCGACAAAGCTTTTGATAACATCTTAAACTCTTTCGTATCAATCGCTGCTATTCAAATTGCTTTAACCGATGTCTTAACATCTCTTGGTATCCAACCAGATGGTATAATTGGTCATTCAGTTGGTGAACTTGGTTGTGCTTACGCCGATGGTACATTTACCGCAGAACAATTTATAATGGCAGCTTATTCAAGAGGTAAATCTGTCATTGAAAGTAATCTACCTGAAGGTGCAATGGCAGCTTTGGGTCTTTCATGGGAAGAAACTGAAAAGAGGTGCCCACCTGGAATTTTCCCAGCTTGCCACAACGGTCCTGACAGTGTAACAGTTTCAGGACCTCCAGAAGGCATCGAAAAATTCGTTGCAGAGCTAAGTGCTCAGGATATTTTTGCTAAAAGAGTTAACAGTTCTGGAGGTGCTTTCCACAGTAAATATATCTCTGCCGCAGCTCCTAAACTGCGTAAGGCTTTAGATGCTATCATCCCCAACCCAAAACCAAGGTCTTCAAGATGGATTTCTTCATCAATACCAGAAAATTCATGGGGTACTCCAGTGGCACAACTCAGTTCTGCTGCTTATCACGTCAATAACTTATTATCACCAGTTCTGTTCCATGAAGCTCTTCAGTTTATCCCAGAAAATGCTGTGGTGATTGAAATTGCACCCCATTGTCTTCTTCAAGCGATTTTGAAGAGGTCTTTAAGTTCTAGCTGTACCAATGTTGGCTTAATGAAGAGGGGACATGAAAACAACTTAAATTTCTTCCTAACGAATCTTGGAAAGTAAGTTATTCGTCTAAAACCAACTAAAATGTATATTGATATCGAACATTTGTTTCAGGATCTACAATGCAGGGGCTCAGCCTAAAATATCTAACTTATACCACCCTGTTACCTTCCCAGTTAGCAAAGGAACCCCCATGATAAATTCTATGGTCGAATGGGATCATTCAACAGAATGGGCAGTTGCTTCTTTCGCTGGTAAAGGCGCAAGATCAGGAGAATGTGTAATCGACGTTGACTTGAGTGCTGAAAACGACAAATATTTAGCTGGCCATACAATTGATGGAAGAGTTCTTTTCCCAGCAACTGGTTACATGACTTTAGCTTGGAGAACTTTCGCTAAACTCAAAAACACTGATTTTGAAAAACTTCCAGTCATTTTCGAAAACATACAATTCCACAGAGCTACCATAATGCCTAAAGATGGAGTTGTTAAATTTTACATCAATATCTTTGAAGGTTCTGGCAATTTTGAGATCATAGAAGGTGGATCTATTGCAGTTTCTGGCAGAATATACGAACCAGAAGATATTTCAAAAGAAATGTTAGAATTACCAAAACCATACGTTAAAAAAGAAAAGGATCTCCTTCCTCTATCTGAAGCTGATGTCTACAAAGACTTACGTCTTAGAGGATACGATTACAGTGGTACCTTCCGTGGTATTTTTGAATCAGAAAATAAGGCAGCAACTGGAAAACTAAAATGGGAAACGAACTGGATCAGTTTTATCGACACTATGTTACAATTCTCCATTTTAGGACAAAACACAAGGGAATTGTATCTCCCAACAAGGCTCCAAAAGGCGATCATTGATCCTAAACTACACCTAGACACCTTAAACGGACAAAAACGTAAGTTATTTCCAAAATGTTTGCTTCAAAAAATAATTATATTTCTCTTTTAGATGCTCCAGTCTATATGTACCGCGATATAAACGTTTGTAAATCCGGAGGAATTGAACTAAGAGGTCTAAAAGCCAGTTTAGCACCTCGTAGACAACAGGCACAAAATGCACCAAAATTAGAAAAATACCAATTCGTTCCTTACGAAAATACCCAACTCTTAAGCGAAGATTTTGATAAGTCTCGTCTCCAAAGTTTGACAGTACTCCTTCAAACTGTTCTGGAAAACAGCTCTGGTGCACTCAAATTAAAGATTTCAGAAGTGATTCAAAATAGAGCTGCTGAAGCACTTCTTTCACCTACAATTGTACGAATTTTAGAATCAGAACCAATGCTTTCAGTTGATTGTACATCGGTTACGAAAGGAACCACAGATCAGTACTTAACACATTTAGAAACTAGTGGAATTAAAGTGGTTTCTAAAGATTTTACAAGTGCTCCAGTTGATCAAAACATCCATTTAGTTGTTGGTTATGATCTTTTAGCCCAAAAATCAATTGATGTGCTTACCAATTGTATTGAATCGTTGAAAACTGGTGGTATGTTGCTTTTGGAAGAAACAAATGGGCAAATTGATATTAACACCATAAAAAAACTTGGATTGGAGTTAATAAGCAAGCAAATTACCCCTGCCAATATGTATTTACTCCTTAAAAAACCATCTGAAATACCAGATGATAGTATTGTTATCAAAGTAACAGAAAACAATTACTCCTGGGTTGATTCTTTGAAAGATGCTTTAGCTAAAAGCGAAAAGGAAGGAACTAGAATCTATCTTGTAGTCCAAAATGAAGAATTAACTGGTTTAGTTGGTATGATGAATTGTATAATGAGAGAACCAGGTGGAGCAAATACAAGAATGGTGTTTATTCAAGATAGAAAAGGAGAAAAATTCGCCATAAGTTCAGCTTTTTACTCTCAGCAACTAAGTAAAGATTTAGTAATGAATGTACTTAAACAAGGAATTTGGGGCAGCTATAGACACTTGACCTTAGACCATGTAAACGATAGTGGGGCACTACAAGTCGAACATGCCTATATAAACGCCTTAACAAGAGGAGATCTAAGCAGTTTTAAATGGATAGAAGGACCATTAAGCTATTACAAGTAAGTAAAGTAATAAACTATCGATTTAGCGGACTAATACGGGAAATGGTATCTGTTAAATACGACTGTCTAAGTGGGAAATTAGTTCATTTCCACATCTTGATCTGGCAATCCTCCTAACTCTACCCTATGCCTTTCCTCTCCTCCCTTTCAAATATTAAGGTATTCCTACCGTCCTTATCTCTTTCTACCTTTTCACATTCCTTGAATTGTTTATTCTTACTGTTCTTTCCTGCTCTGTACCTCCTTATCTCTCCTCCTCAATCCTTCTACTATGTTTCTTCCTCCGTTTCTCTTTCTCTCAGCTTCCCTTGTGTCCATCCCACATCTCCAATAGTACTCTTTCCTTGTTTCTCCCCATTCCGAAAGTTTACCCTTTTGTTCTTCATTCATTCTTTCTTCCCAGCATTCTCTTAATATCTTCCTTCTTTCGTCCCTCCTGATTTTCTCCTCATACTTCGCCGCCCTCGCCCCGGCTCCCACTCTCAGCTTTTCCCTCTTCATTTCCTCCCTCACTATTGATACCACTATTGATATATGTATACAACCTGTATACAGTAGTTTCACGTGTTGTCGGCTCGGTTGAAGTTGAGGAAGTCAGACAGACAGACTTTCAATTATATATATATATATATATAGATTTATTTATTTTAATTTTTTTCTTATTTTAGGCATGATAATCCAAATGCTGAATTATGTTCTGTGTATTACGCACCTCTAAACTTCCGTGATATTATGTTGGCATCCGGAAAACTTCCCCCAGACGCACTGCCTGGAGATCTAGCTGGCCAGGATTGTATCCTAGGTTTGGAGTTCTCAGGGCGAGATTCCTCAGGACGTAGAGTTATGGGAATGGTTGCTGCCAGGAGTTTGGCTACTACTGTACTTGCAGATCCCGGTTTTATGTGGGAGGTGAGTTTTTAAATTCATTAAATTATATTAATTATAATAGCTGTTTAAGTTATAATTATTGTTACGCAATAATTAGTAATTAAAACTAGGCAACCGAACAGTCACAGAACTCTAAGCATATCACGGTAATCTGAAAGTAGTGTCGTTTACAGTTTATCAGTTGGCAATTCTGTACAATGTTCCCTAGTTGGTCTGACATTTTTATTTTATGTTATTTTATTTATTTATTTATTTATTTATTGGACACGACAGACCAAAGTCCTTAATTGTGCCCATACATATATAAATTACATAAATACAATAACATAAAAAATAACTTAATACTCTAACATATGTACAAATACGTTTATAAAGTGCACAAGCATAAGAATTTTACATACAAAACTTACTTTAACATGTTCACACAATCACATATTGATATTACGTATATTGAGAATCATTCATACAGTATATACACATTCGTTGTAGTTTCCATTCATAATTTGGAGGTCATTTGTACTACACAGAATTAAATTTGGAGGTACGAACATGTATGACATTTTTATCTATTTTAGACATTTACCACAATATTTCAGCACAAAGTTTCCATTACATCACGCTTATTACAGCTTTGCGAAAACCTGCATAACTTACATTGAATATATCAATAGATCGGTCTTTTGACAAAAGATCGTTATACAGTGCGGTCATTTTATCCAGAGGACTCATATTGCAATGCTCCGTATTTGCCCTTTTACATAAGAATAATGTGTCTCTTGTCCTAAAATCACGGGAAGGTACTCTTACGTAAATATTAGATAAAATGTTAGAGTCGTCCACAAGATTATTAAATATTTTGTATAGAAGTAGCAGTGATGCCAAATGTCTTCTCGCAGCCAACGTTTTAACATTAAACTCTGCCAAAATTACTTCACCGGACGTATACTTTGGATATACTCCTGTCATCCGTAGCTTCACAACACGGTAATACCGCGTTTGTACTTTCGGATTTAATTAGATATATGTTTATTGTTATTAAATTATAATTTATGCCATAAAGTTATAACGAGTCTTTTATTATTGTTTTTTCTTATAGGTTCCTGAAAATTGGAGTTTAGAAGAAGCATCAACTGTCCCCGTAGCTTATGCTACAAGTTACTACGCTTTAGTGGTTCGTGGAAGAATGCAACCTGGAGAATCAGTCCTCATCCACGCAGGAACTGGTGGTGTTGGCCAAGCCGCCATCTCCATAGCTCTTCACATGGGTTGTACCGTCTTCACCACAGTAGGAACCCAAGCTAAAAGAGACTTCTTAAAACAAAGATTCCCACAATTAACAGACGAATACATTGGCAACTCAAGAGACGCAAGTTTCGAACAAATGGTATTAACAAAAACAGAAGGACGTGGTGTTGATTTAGTACTAAATTCATTAGCAGAAGAAAAACTACAAGCTTCAGTACGTTGTTTAGCGAGACATGGAAGATTCTTGGAGATTGGAAAGGTTGATTTCTCTAATAACAACCCTCTTGGTATGAGTTTCTTCCTTAAAAACATCACTTTCCATGGTATCCTTTTGGATGCTTTGTTCGATTCACAAAGTGCTGATAAAACAGAACTTGTTCGTTTATTATATGAAGGTATGAAAACTGGCGCAGTTCGACCACTTCCAGCAACTGTTTTTACAGAAAATCAAGTCGAACAAGCTTTCCGATACATAGCAACTGGAAAACATATTGGTAAAGTTGTACTTAAAATCAGAGAAGAAGAAACTAGAAGTGTACAGAAACCAGCACAAAAATTAGTAACTGCTGTACCAAGAACCTACATGAACCCAGATAAAACTTATGTTTTGGTGGGTGGTTTGGGAGGTTTTGGACTTGAGTTAGCTAACTGGTTGATACAAAGAGGAGCTACTAAAATTGTACTAACCTCCAGAAGTGGAATAAGAACAGGATATCAATCATTAAATATAAGGAGATGGAAGGAATTAGGTGTATACGTAATAGTATCCACTGCTGATTGTACCACAGAAAAAGGAGCCAAAAGATTACTAAATGAAGCTAATTCTTTAGGTCCAGTTGGAGGAATTTTCAATTTAGCTGTAGTTCTAAAAGATGCAATGATGGAAAACCAATCATCTGGTGATTTCAAGACCGTTTGTCTGCCTAAAGTAGATGGAACTAAAAACTTAGATCTTGCATCCAGAAGCCTTTGTCCTCAGTTAGACTATTTCATAGCATTTTCGTCAGTTTCCTGCGGACGTGGAAATGCTGGCCAAGCAAATTATGGACTTGCTAATTCAGCAATGGAAAGA
The DNA here is from genome assembly GCA_963971575.1 of Liopterus haemorrhoidalis. NCBI lineage: Eukaryota > Metazoa > Arthropoda > Insecta > Coleoptera > Dytiscidae > Liopterus > Liopterus haemorrhoidalis. Next base: position 45,932,088 of record OZ020619.1, read on the forward strand.
ATTTGTGAAGCTCGTCAATCTGCTGGTTTACCAGGACTTGCTATCCAGTGGGGTGCTATTGGAGATGTTGGACTTATTTTGGAAACGATGGGAAATAATGAAACTGAAGTAGGTGGAACTTTACCGCAAAGAATGTCCTCTTGTTTAACAACGATTGATCATTTTATGCAACAACCTCATGCGGTTTTAGCTAGTATGGTTTTAGCTGAAAAGAATAAGAAAGGTTCCAATGAAGGATCTGTTAGTCTTACAGATGCTATAGCTAATATTTTAGGAATTAAAGATACAGCTAATATTACACCCACGGTTACATTAGCAGATTTAGGTATGGACTCGATTATGGGGGCTGAAATTAAACAAACGCTAGAAAGAAATTATGATCTTGTATTAAGTGCTCAGGAAATTCGGGCTTTGACTTTTGGAAAACTAACAGAGTTAAGCACTGGAAATAGTGTAACAACGGAAGCTGTTGAAACCAAAAAAGATTCTTTAGTACAATTTGATAGACCAGAACTAACACCTTCGAAATCATTGATAAAAATGAAGAGCAAAGGAAAGAATAATAAGTCTTCTCCATTGTTTGTGATTCATCCAATTGAAGGTTTTGTAGATTCTCTCCAAGGAATCATGGAAGAAATAAATGCAACCGTTTATGGATTACAGTGTACAGCATCTGCTCCTTTGAGAACGATAAGTGATTTGGCAAAATTCCACAATAAACAAATTAAAGATATACAACCTAAAGGACCTTATATGATATGTGGGTATTCCTTTGGGGCTTGTGTGGCTTTTGAAATGGCACTACAACTTGAAAAATCAGGAGAAAAAGTTAAATTAGTACTACTAGATGGCTCTCATTCATATGCAGCAAAATATACAGAACAATTAAGAGTGAATTCGATATCTGACCTAAATATGGACCAGAGCGAAGCTTTGACATACTTCCTACTACAATTCAAGGACATAGACCAAAATAAGGTATTTATACTCTTTAGAAAATACTTTAGAAAACTTAAGAAGATAAAAATAATGTCAAAAGCAAGCTTTAGAATTACTGTTGTTGTTGTCATAAGTTTATGTTGTTATATAAAGCTTGCAGAAGACATTATTTTATTTTTCCATAGCCAACCCTTATGTAATTACGTTTTGAACTAATGGTACAATATTTTATCTACAACTATATAGTTTTATCATTAAAAAATCAGAAAATTTTATTTAAAAACACAGAAATTCTGAGTGTCAATAGGGGAAACTTAAGATCGCAGCGCCATACGTGGCAAGACTGGAACACTCGAAAGTGACATTAAACTGTTACTTGTGTATTGTTTACATGGTGAAAATGAACACGAGTTGTATTTTTCCTGTTTTCCGAGCTTTTTTTAATTTAAAGGTAATCTACGATTTGCAAGATATGTAATAATATACTATTCTAAAGAAATTTCAAGGAAATTTTTAGTTTTTCATTGTATTTTTAATTCTTTTTGACTGTCTGTCAATATAATAACAACAAAAATATGGTAAATATATTAGTAAAAATTAATATCTCTGCCTGAAAAAGTAGAAGGGCCTTTTAATATATCAACTGATGATTTAGGCAAATTTTGGGTGGGATAAATGTTTTTTTTTTCAGTCTTTTTTGGACTTAAAAAATCACGTTTCATAAAATGCAACGAGCAAACATGCATGCATGGGCTTGGATTTTTGCCCATTTTTATTTTTTGGGTCCATAAAAACCTACGATCCACTTTCTCTCTGCCTCCAAACGTCGTTTCAATTGATATTTTTTTCGATTTAGGTAAATTATGGAATGTTTAAGAAGGATTCTTCTTTATTCACGATTTACATTGCGGCACACAATAAAATTGATTGTTTTTTTTTCATGATTCACAAAAATAAAACACAAACAACAAAGATTTCTCCATTGAACAAAACAAAACAATGTCAATTTCGTATCTTCCGCAAATTGCCACCAGATTTCAGGGCGCTTAGGAAGTTTCCTCTATTGTCAGAACTTCAGAACTGACGTGACAAGATGGCTACCGGGCCATCAGCTGATTGTGATCTACAACAATGTTTAAAATACTATTATTTATTGTTTTATTTATTCTAACTTGTAAATAATATTCTAACTCTAATTATGCCGGCCGGCGTAGCGTAGTGGTAACACATGTGCTCTGCGTTGCGAAGGTCTCAGGTTCGAATCCCATTCAGGCATGGACATTTTCTCAAATAAAAATTGTTCTGGCTAATTGCCACAGCAGCAAAGGCCATTAAATTTAAAAAAAACTAAATATGGGCTTACTGAATAAAAATTTGTAGTGCAAAAAAACGTTAATTTTTGACGGATGAGCAAGCATGTCCCTCACTTTTTTACACTTGTTGCAATATGAACAGCATTATGTATTTACAGTTGGACACATAATGCATTTATTATTTGATGGTAATAAGTTCTTTGTTTTACTAAATTTATTTGTTTTTTGCAGACTCTTTCTGAGCTTCTATCCCTCAAGACTTGGGAAGAGAAATTGGCTAATGTGACATCTATTATCTCAAAATGTACTACATTCCCAGCTGACCAGATTGCGGAGGCGGGAACCAGTTTTTACCGGAAATTAGACGCAGTTAATAACTATAAACCTACCAGTCATCTGAAGGGTGATATTACACTCGTTAAAGCCAAAGATAATTATGTACAACTTGGTGAAGATTACGGATTAACAGAGGTAAGAATTTTTTTATGATCTACTTTGGTTTTGAATTTCATTTAAGTCACTATACTGTTTCAAATAAGACGTAAGTATAGTTTGTTTCTTTGGTTTAACCGGAACTAGATTTTGAGAACAGTAATTTTTGAAAGCCCGAGGTCCTAAAGGGCCTCAGCACATATTATAAAACAACTCCAAAACAAAAACATCGTAAAGGGTACCGCTTACGATTTTTTCGATTTTTGGTCATTTTCAAGGGTTTAGTTTAACCAGTCATATAAATTCAAAAAATTGGGTGTTTAAGGCCTTATTTTTTTTCTAGACTAAACAAGGCACAAGGGTTTCAAAAATTTAAACCGCAGTTCTATATCTTTTACCGTTTTCAAGATAGAATTTTTTGAAATTGTAAAAAAAAAATTTAAAAAGCAAATTTTTTCAAAAAAAATATTTTCTTCAAAATGTGACCTAAGGCTGTTTAGGACATCAGGATTATAAAAATTCCAACCGCAGGTCTCTATATATTATAGTTTTTAAGATACAGTCAGGCGAAAATCAAATTTGTTGTAAAATTCACCTATTTCAAAACGATTTAAAACAAAAATGGGCTCGGTTTGTAAGGCCCCAATTTTTTTACAAGGTAAATAAACAATGATAATTCTAAAAAATCAAACCGCAGGTCTTTATCTTTTACCGTTCTCGAGACAGAATTTCCAAAAATTTCAAAATTTTCACAAAAGTATTTTAATCAGGATTTCTCTTAAAATGTTTTTACTTAAGTATTTAGAGTCGTAGATATCAAAAAATAATATCAATTACAAGCTACGTCATGAAGATGGTTGCCGAATCATCATTGTATAGGTAACCCCTTTTAAGATTGCAGCGTCAAAGTGGTAAAATCAAAAATAACCAAATAGACAGTATCAATTACAAGCTACGGTATAATTAGAATTTGCAAAAATTAAAAAAATTTCTATATTATTCTTCTTCTATATTATTCTGTTTTATTTATTACAGGTTTGCAAGCAAAAAGTTCAAGTACAAGTTGTGGAAGGAACACACAGAAGTATACTTTTGCCTCCTACGGCTCAAAAGATAACCGATATACTCCACAAAGTTTTGAACGTATAAAATAATCATTGAATTTGAACGAAGAAACAAATGTATCATTGCAGTCATTTGTTGACTAGATCACTTTGATGTTCCTTAGCACAAGCTAATTTTGTGATAAGTTTATGTTCGTTTTTAAAAAATTGACAAACATAACCTAAAAAAAATATTTTAGATTGTTTTTGTGAAAGAAATGAACATTTTTTTGTATCATTTATGTAAATATTTTTGATTCTTTATAGAATCTTAGCAAATATATTTATGTTTAGACGTAGCTTTTTAATTTATATACTTTTTTTTATTAGCAAAAGGGCTCTAATTAATTTAAAAATATATTTTACTAAATTATACATTCCAAATTTAGTATTTAGTGCCCTTTTGTGTTGGGTAGATCAAATTTTTATTTTTGTTCTTGTATTTAGATTAAGTTTCATACTGGTATTTTTACGATTTATTTGTACAATCTGTGTTTTAAGAATATTTGTGATTTTTAGCCATAAATTTGTGTTGCTTCTTTTTTATGACGAATTATCATTTGTGTTCTTATGTAAAAAAACACTAAATAAATATATACTTGAAAATAAATTGTATTTGTTTCTATTGCCTACTAACATCTTGAAGAGAATAGTATTTTATTTAATAAGCACATAATGGGGGTTATATTTAATGAGGATGAAGTTAATCACCCGAGCCGTAGTGAGTGAAATTATAGCCATTATATTTGAGTTAAATACAATATTTTATTTACATCTATATAGTTATTAAAAAATTAGTAAATTTAATTTAAAAACAGATTTTGAGCGTCATTTGTTAACTTCAGAACCTACGTCATCAAGATGGTTGCCGAACCATCATCGGATTGTATTATACAACAATGTTTCAAATATTATTATTTAATGTTTTATTTATTCTAACTTATAAATAATATTATAGTTATAAAGATGGACTGTATGAAACGCAAATAGTTATCACTGCTGAACGCCAAAGATTTTAACTAACTAACTAACTTAGTAGTTGCAGTGTAAAAAAACGTTATTTTTTCCGGTTGAGCACATGATTTTGGCAAAAAATAATTATAAATACTTCTACATATTAAAAATCTTAAAATTTCCATCATTATGACTTAGCTGCCATTAGTGGATGTTCTGCTTATTAATATTCGAAGTACGTTTATAATTTCACTCTGGAGTGCATGAACATTCATGTATTCATGTTATCTCTTGCTAATATTGTCAATCATAAAGTTTGTTGTTTATATAATTTTATATTTTGAACATCTGTTTTAAAAATTAACGAAAATGAAAAAATAATGGGTATCATAGATGTCATTTGCGCACATATGCACTAAGACACTCCTGAGGATAGCTACGTTACTAAAACGCGGCGTTTAAAACTGTTTAATATTTAATAATTCAAAACTTTATGGAATAAGATATATTTTTTTTTTTTGCTTCGTAATATTTTCTTATTGCTAGTCTTTGAGAAGCAAGTACTACATTTCATTAAGGTAAATTTATTCAAAAAGACATCAGAAATCCAAAAATTCAAACTGCAGATCTCTTTTATCAACCCTTTTTGACTTACGATTATTTTATTTCCCTCTTATATTCTAAAAGTATGGTCTTGCGCACATGGCTAATTTCTTGTTACGTCATGGAATCACTTAAGTTATGTCTACCAGAGAACACGTACAAATTGTTTATGGTGAATATTTTTCCATAAAAGATTGGAAAATAGTGCATAAAAAGTGAAAATTGAAGAGAACGTGATAAATAAATAATTTAAAAGGGTACTGAAATAAAAATTTTAACAATTAAAATAATAAATATTGAGAAATTCGAAAAAAATGTTGGAGATCTTAAGTATCCCAATTACTTGCTGTTTTCTTTTGAAAAAAAAAAGGTGAGTGTTCATTTATTTTAAAATATTAAAGCTTTAATATTGTTTTAAATAGTATTTTTGGTTATTTTTTATAATATTCCTTTGTTATATTTTATTAATGTTTTGCGTCGCAAAATTCGAGGTCATTCATTTTTCATCGGATTATATAGATAAGGAATTAAAGTCATTAGTGAAATTAACATTGTTATTCAATTTAATAAAAACAGGTGTTTATTCAGTAAATTTAACAAAATTTTAAAGATAAATAATATATCGGATAAAATAATTTCAACAAATTTTGTATTTTGGTGTGTTTTTGTTTATTATAATCATGGAATAAATTTATTATTTTAAATTTGTTATTTTTTTCCAGTCACATTTTCTGTGAAAGTGTTTTACCGAAGATTGCATGTGGTATTGGCAAGTGTCCGGCTGGTTTCCGACAAAACATCAGACGCTCGGACCCAACTTAGGAAGGATAATTTTCGGTAAGTTTTAATATTTTGCAATACATTATTGTTATTACTCATCAAATAACAGTAAGCGCTCGTTATGTGAATTAATAAAAACCAGGAGTGTTTATTTAATTTCATGTTTATAGTACCTTAAAATTAATTAATATTTGTTTTTACACTCTTTTGTGAACCAAACATTTTCCTAATACATTTTTCGTGCATTTACGCATTACAAGTAAGTCATCAATATCGAAAATATTTTTTTGGCTCTAACGAATAGCCTTAATAAAAGCTTCTATGGTCTCCAATGAACTTATTTAACTGTTTGTCTATTATTGTTACCATAGTTTTCACTTATTATCACCACATAAAACTCTATAGAACCTAATGTGTTAAATTTTGATTGTTCGCTATAGTGGATGGTTCATTTAACAGAGTATTCACATAACCGAGTGTACTGTATTACGTTTAAAATTGTTATTTTACTATTTTCTAATCGTTAACAGAATTTTTAGGTCTCATATTTATGGCATCTTGAATTCTGGGCCCCAAATGTTTCGTACTTTTGGATAGACTATTGTTTCATCTTCATGGAGTTGTGGTGAACGGAGTTTCAAAGAATAATTTTCCACCGGTGCTCAGATTAGGAGAATGAAAAAGCTATCGAATGAAAGAAGTTGAGGACAGGGAGAAAATGAAGTTGGATCGGAGTTAGAAGTGGACGAGCTGAAGGATTTCTACGAGATTCTATGACAGAGGTAAATAAGCTTTTTGTTATTTTTATTTTTCAACTTTGATGGCTTTGCAGTTAGATGATTGCATATAGAATACTTGGGTTCGAATTCCTGAGTTAATACAGTAACTAATCAAAATCATTTTAATTTTTTCTTATCCTACTTTTAGGGTTTCGTAGGTATGATCAAAAAACCCTTATACCATGTGTCTTCATATCATGTGTCTGTCTGTTTGTCCATATTTTGATAAATTCATTTATAGGCTTTTGTAGGTATGAACAATAAACTCTTATACCGTCATTTAAGTGTCTGTCGGCCCATATAAAATAATTTGTAGGATTTCGTAGATATGATCAAGAATTCCTTATAATATCAATTTAAAAAGATTCAGACTAATGCATATTAATGTTAACATGAAGATTATGCTCGGAATTTTTTATTGGATTATTTTTTCAAAAGACGTTCAAGTTTTAGAATTTTTGAAGAATATATTTTAAAGAAATAATCCAGTTCATCAAGAATCTTGCATTTTTATTTAATTTAAGGAGAAGCATATTTAAAAATCCAATACTGCTTATTGATTATTATTTATTTAATGTAAGGTGTCTGTTTCAGGAGTAATTGGGCGCTGCAGATTTCGGCGCATTGGAAACATAGTCACCAGCCTCTTTATATGACCAGAGGAAACGGTCGTCCTCATAACCTACCTATCAGCCCTTCCAGTTGGGCCGGAAGCATTCATTTGTTGCAGTATTCCCCGGTTCTTCACACTACCTGTGCGGGTGACCTGGCAAACTTGTCTGGCCCAGTTCTCTGGATCTCGGAGTGTTCTGGGTTCTGTGATATCACCAGTCCCTTACCTTACCTCTCGCACCGAGACCACAAACTCCTTCTTTAGAGATTACGCAACCTTAAACATGACAAGAATTAGCGAATAAATCACGAATAGAGAATAATTCACCCTCGGTTGGGATTTGAATGCACACCATAGAGTTTGTTTCCGCAGTCTCTATGACAACGAGGAAAAGATGTTCCAGTACGGACTGAAGCAGTTATCCAGATTGATGGAGTTCAGAAAAAAGAATTCTGCCCAATTTTCCAGACGCAATGATGCGAGATAAGAATTTTATGTACATACAGCAGAATAAAAGTGTATTAACTCATAACAAATTTACAAAAGAGCCAATTGAACATCGTATCTTTAGTACCATACATGGATTTAATATTATTAACGCAATATTTCTAATACCAATAGAAATAAAAAATTGCATTTGAAAAATATTCCATATGCTTTTCAGTAAAAATATAATTTTATGAAAAATTATAGTTGATACACTATTATTCTGAGGTACATACAGATATTTAAAGTAATGAAATATAATATTTTAGGGAGATTATTTTAAATTTTAACTCAAAATATTTTCAGTTTATTTTTATATACGATTTATCAAGCATGGATATTTTTGATTTATTTGGAAAATTATCAATACTGTCTAATTTTTTTGGATTTGTTCCGAGACCAATCAATAAAGTCCAATCGGTTTGGACATTTAATATTGGTCCAAAAAGTGAACAATAACAATTTCTTTTTAAATTAAAGAATAGTTTGGAAAAAAATCAATTTTATTTTTTAGAAATTAAATATTAATTAATCAAACATATAGAAATTTTGGTCCAATATTTATAGCAACGTTTGCTATTAGCGTTTTTTAATTAAATACATTTTAATTTTTTTTTTTTTTTTTGAAAACTAGTTAAGTAAATTTTTAGCCTTCAGTAATGATAGCTATTTGCATTATTTTAGCAATTTAAAATTAGTTTGAAAACTAATCAGTATTTTGATTTTTAGAAATTAAATACCAATTTAGAAACAAATTAATAATATTAAATTTTTTAGAAATTTAGTTAGATACAATTTTTAGTTCTCAGCAAAAATAGTTATTTGCGCTTTTTTACAAATTTAAAATAAATTGGTAAACTAATCAATATTAATTTTTTTAATAATTTTATATTTGTAAACTAATCAGTATTTTTTTTTTTAACGAAAAGGTAATTTAGAAACTAATCATTAATACTAATCATTTTGAAAACCAATCGATAACTTCCAAACTGTTTGGTTGTGTCCGATTTGTCTAGAAACTGATCTACGATGTCCATTTTTTGGGAAATTTAATGTTAAGAAATAAATGGACAATATATCTACTGATGCACTGACAAAATTTAATTTATTTCACGGCTTGCAATGTTTCATTTTTTATTGATTTTGTAAATTTTATTTAATTAACTCGAGGTACGGTGTCTCCGTAAGACTGTGACTGGGATTCAGTTCCCGGACACCACTGCGGAATTAATATTCCACACTCCTGTGCACTCAGCCCAGGGGTTGACTCAGCCCTCATTTCATAATTAAAATGAGTGTGCAAAGATAATAGGAGCACTAGTATCGCCAGATCGTTGGGGGATGTATTATTTGTTTATTATTTATTTAATTAATTGATAATTTAATATTTTTATTTAATATTTCAATATTGAACAGTATAGTAGTTGAATATATTTCCTGTGTAGGGCGTAAGGGCCCCATTTACCAGGTTTGGGCCCGCCTGGTAAATGCTTACAACTTACGTGGGAAATTATAAAAATAAAATAAATAAATAATAAATATTTGGGGTTGAATATTTGTACGAAAATATAGATGATCTTGAAACATTGTAAAGCAATGAAATTATTTTATTTGGACAGTAAATTAGTTAATAATTTTTTGAAAAAATTAAGATTAATTGACAAATTAAATTAATGATTTGGAAAAATAAATTATTTTGATAGTAAATTAGTTGGTAAATTTTTTATGAAATAAATGCAAGTTATGATTAGTTCACAAATTAAATGAAAATATTTTTAAAAAAATTATTTTAAATATACAGTAAATTAGTTGATAAATTTTTTGAAAAATAAAGTCAATTTATGATTGGTTAACAAATTGAAATATTTTGAAAATATATAATTATTTTGATATAAAATGAAAAATAAATTCAAGTTATGGTTAGTTGACAGATTTAATTAAAATATTTTCAAAAAATAAAATAATTTTGACAGTAAATTAGTTGGTAAATTATTTTAACAATAAATTCAAGTTATGATTAGTTGGCAAATTAATTTAAAATATTTTCAAAAAAACGAAATTATTTTGAAAGTAAATTAATTGGTATTTTTTTTGAAAAACAAATTAAAATAAAATTTTTTCGTAATAGAAAATTAATTAGACAGTAAATTAGTTGGTAAATTTTTTGAAAAATAAATTTAAGTTTTGATTAGATGACAAATTAAATTAAAATATTTTCAAAAAAAAACCAAAATTTTCTAGTAAATTAGATGGTAAATTTTTCGAAAAATATATTCAAGCTATGATTATTTGATAAATTTATTTTACTTATTTTGTAAAATTAATAATTTGTAGAACACGATATTTAAAAGGAATAATATATAAAAGAACAATATTTGTGAATATTTTGAGTTGGAATATTTGAAATCATCTCCCTTATTATTATAAGACTCCCTTATTATTGTATTGATTTGTATTCTGTATCATATTTTGTACAAATTATTGTTTATGTAAAAAATAAAAATGTGTTTGTTGGTGTAGATAGGCACTAAATAAAGATTGTAAAAAAAAAATATTGAGAAAGAATGAATGTGGAAAAATAAGTGGATGAAATAAAGAAAAAAAAATCGAGTGAAAATAAGTGGAATTGAGTTGAATGTGGAGAAGAATGGTTGGAAGTGACTGGAAAATGAAAGACTTTGATGAATGTGGATAGGAATGAATGGAAGAATATTGTTTATTTTCCCATGAATTCTTATCCAAATCTGAGATTGATTGTGGAATGGGAAACTGTGATGAACGTGGAAAGATATATATGGAAGAATATAATTTTCCCATGCATTCCTATTCAAATCTGAGAATGATTGTAGAATGAGTAACTGCGGTGAATGTGGATAGAAATGCATGAAGAATATTTATTTTCCCATGCATTCTTACCCGAACCAGAATAATTGTTTTACGAGAGACTGCGTTGAAAGTGGAAAGAAATACATGGAAAAATATTCTTATTTTCCCATGCATTCCTACCCGAACCAGAATAATTGTGGAACGGGAGACTGCGTTGAATGTGGAAAGAAATGCATGGAAGAATATTATTTTCCCATGCATTTCTATCCGAATCAGAATAATTGTGAGACTGCGCTGAATGCGGAAAGAAATCATGGATGATAGAATGACCTTGAAATGAAAGACTGAACCCTTATTTCTTTGTTAACAACCTCTGTATTTACATTATTTTTAATAAATAAATATAAAATAAACAGCATTATTATTTCGATAAATACCCACCTAATAAATCCTCTCTGGGGTTGGTTTTTATCTTTCAGATGACGAGAAAGTAAAGAGTAAGTATTAATGTATATATTTAGTTGAGCAAAGGGAGTAGCCCTTGAGGTGGTGAGTATGTATATTATATATATATAGACTACGCGAGATGAAAGACTGAACCCTTATTTCTTTTTTAACAACCTCTGTATTTGCATCATTTTTAATAAATATAAATAAAATAAACCGCATTATTATTTCAATAATTACATAGGCACAGAAGGGACTAAGTACTCTACATCCACTATGGGAACCCTGTAACCCTTCTAGTTTTCGAGATATTAAATAAATAAAATTCACTATTCCCCAAAACAACCCTTATTCACTGGCCATATACCGTCGATGGACAAAAATTTGTTATCAGTAAATAAATTTTAAGGGTTGAAATTAGGGGATGAAACTTTTAAGCATATGTTTTAAGTGTTCTACTGCACTTTCGTACCCCAATTTCATCCACCTAGTTTTGTCGGATAGCTGGTAAATTTTTGTCTGTGAAAAACACGATTTTTTACATATTTCAAGGTATTTCAAAATTTGAATCTTAAATATGAGTGGGGGGGGGCTTAGACACCGCAAAATATGTGGAGTCTTGGATTTGAGGAGGGTTATAAAAAGGGGGGGTTAAAACACGTTAAAAACCCCAAATTCTGAACCCCTGAGGCGCTACAGGGCATTTTTAATTTTTTTTCAACCCTTAAGAGTTATAGGGTTGGTATTCAGTAGGTAGGCAGTTCATGACCTAGAGACCCTCTACCCTTCAAGGGTTCCCTACAACCCTTACGGTTTTTGAGATATTTAATTTTTAATTTTCAGTGACGTCACATATTAGACCAAAATTTTAATTTTATTTTATTAATATCTCGACAAATAGAAGAGTTGTAGGGCTCCCAATTGGGCTGTAGGGTCCTAAGGTTCTGTAGTACGTACGTACCAAAAATCAACCACCTAACTCTTAAGGGTTGAGAGATATAAAAAACACTTAATAACTTCCTACCCTTAAGGGCTAGAGGGTTGAAACTCTAATAGATTATAGAACGGACCCTAATGAAGGTGCCTTCCAAATCTGGACGTCCTAACCCTTGTAGTTCACGAGATAATCCCTAAAAACCAATTTATACCTCTCCGGTCTCCTGGTATCCTGATAGGTGAAAAAATTTTTTTAAAATTTTAAACAAAACCGTGTTTTTAGACGTGAAACGTTACCCGATACATGGGGATAGTGCAATGGCATATAGGGCCACTAGAGCACATCATCAATGCCATCCCTTAGTTTCATCCCTTAATTTCAACCCCCTGAATTTTTTTTAAGATACACAAAAATTGTTAATCGACGGTTTAAGGGCGCAAAATTCAGGGTATTTTGAGACATAGTGAATTTTATTTTATTATTATCTCAGAACCTATAAGGGTTGTAGAGCACCCATTGCAGTAGTAGGTACCCTATACCTTAAAATAGGTACCTGCCAAAAAGCAACCCCCTAGCCCTTAAGGGTAGGAAGTTATTAAGTGTTTTTTATATCTCACAACCCTTAAGAGTTAGGTGGTTGATGTTTGGTACGTACGTACTACAGAACCTTAGGACCCTACAGCCCAATTGGGAGCCCTACAACTCCTCTATTTGTCGAGATATTAATAAAATAAAATTAAAATTTTGGTCTAATATGTGACGTCACTGAAAATTAAAAATTAAATATCTCAAAAACCGTAAGGGTTGTAGGGAACTCTTGAAGGGTAGAGGGTCTCTAGGTCATGAACTGCCTACCTACTAAATACCAACCCTATAACTCTTAAGGGTTGAAAAAAAAATTAAAATGCCCTGTAGCGCCTCAGGGGTTCAGAATTTGGGGTTTTTAACGTGTTTTAACCCCCCCTTTTTATAACCCCCGTCAAATCCAAGACTCCACATATTTTGCGGTGTCTAAGCCCCCCCCCCACTCATATTTAAGATTCAAATTTTGAAATACCTTGAAATATGTAAAAAATCGTGTTTTTCACAGACAAAAATTTACCAGCTATCCGACAAAACTAGGTGGATGAAATTTGGGTACGAAAGTGCAGTAGAACACTTAAAACATATGCTTAAAAGTTTCATCCCCTAATTTCAACCCTTAAAATTTATTTACTGATAACAAATTTTTGTCCATCGACGGTATATGGCCAGTGAATAAGGGTTGTTTTGGGGAATAGTGAATTTTATTTATTTAATATCTCGAAAACTAGAAGGGTTACAGGGTTCCCATAGTGGATGTAGAGTACTTATACCCTTCTGTGCCTATGTAATTATTGAAATAATAATGCGGTTTATTTTATTTATATTTATTAAAAATGATGCAAATACAGAGGTTGTTAAAAAAGAAATAAGGGTTCAGTCTTTCATCTCGCGTAGTTTATATATATATAATATACATACTCACCACCTCAAGGGCTACTCCCTTTGCTCAACTAAATATATACATTAATACTTACTCTTTACTTTCTCGTCATCTGAAAGATAAAAACCAACCCCAGAGAGGATTTATTAGGTGGGTATTTATCGAAATAATAATGCCGTTTATTTTATATTTATTTATTAAAAATAATGTAAATACAGAGGTTGTTAACAAAGAAATAAGGGTTCAGTCTTTCATTTCAAGGTCATTCTATCATCCATGATTTCTTTCCGCATTCAGCGCAGTCTCACAATTATTCTGATTCGGATAGAAATGCATGGGAAAATAATATTCTTCCATGCATTTCTTTCCACATTCAACGCAGTCTCCCGTTCCACAATTATTCTGGTTCGGGTAGGAATGCATGGGAAAATAAGAATATTTTTCCATGTATTTCTTTCCACTTTCAACGCAGTCTCTCGTAAAACAATTATTCTGGTTCGGGTAGGAATGCATGGGAAAATAAGAATATTTTTCCATGTATTTCTTTCCACATTCAACGCAGTCTCTCGTAAAACAATTATTCTGGTTCGGGTAAGAATGCATGGGAAAATAAATATTCTTCATGCATTTCTATCCACATTCACCGCAGTTACTCATTCTACAATCATTCTCAGATTTGAATAGGAATGCATGGGAAAATTATATTCTTCCATATATATCTTTCCACGTTCATCACAGTTTCCCATTCCACAATCAATCTCAGATTTGGATAAGAATTCATGGGAAAATAAACAATATTCTTCCATTCATTCCTATCCACATTCATCAAAGTCTTTCATTTTCCAGTCACTTCCAACCATTCTTCTCCACATTCAACTCAATTCCACTTATTTTCACTCGATTTTTTTTTTCTTTATTTCATCCACTTATTTTTCCACATTCATTCTTTCTCAATATTTTTTTTTTTACAATCTTTATTTAGTACCTATCTACACCAACAAACACATTTTTATTTTTTACATAAACAATAATTTGTACAAAATATGATACAGAATACAAATCAATACAATAATAAGGGAGTCTTATAATAATAAGGGAGATGATTTCAAATATTCCAACTCAAAATATTCACAAATATTGTTCTTTTATATATTATTCCTTTTAAATATCGTGTTCTACAAATTATTAATTTTACAAAATAAGTAAAATAAATTTATCAAATAATCATAGCTTGAATATATTTTTCGAAAAATTTACCATCTAATTTACTAGAAAATTTTGGTTTTTTTTTGAAAATATTTTAATTTAATTTGTCATCTAATCAAAACTTAAATTTATTTTTCAAAAAATTTACCAACTAATTTACTGTCTAATTAATTTTCTATTACGAAAAAATTTTATTTTAATTTGTTTTTCAAAAAAAATACCAATTAATTTACTTTCAAAATAATTTCGTTTTTTTGAAAATATTTTAAATTAATTTGCCAACTAATCATAACTTGAATTTATTGTTAAAATAATTTACCAACTAATTTACTGTCAAAATTATTTTATTTTTTGAAACTATTTTAATTAAATCTGTCAACTAACCATAACTTGAATTTATTTTTCATTTTATATCAAAATAATTATATATTTTCAAAATATTTAAATTTGTAAACCAATCATAAATTGCCTTTATTTTCAAAAAATTTATCAACTAATTTACTGTATATTTAATTTTATTTTTTTAAAAATATATTCATTTAATTTGTGAACTAATCATAACTTGCATTTATTTCACAAAAAAATTACCAACTAATTTACTATCAAAATAATTTATTTTTCCAAATCATTAATTTAATTTGTCAATTAATCTTAATTTTTTCAAAAAATTATTAACTAATTTACTGTCCAAATAAAATAATTTCATTGCTTTACAATGTTTCAAGATTATCTATATTTTCGTACAAATATTTAACCCCAAATATTTATTTTTTTTTTTTTTTTTTTTTTATAATTTCCCACGTAAGTTGTAAGCATTTACCAGGCGGGCCCAAACCTGGTAAATGGGGCCCTAACGCCCTACACAGGAAATATATTCAACAACTATACTGTTCAATATTGAAATATTAAATAAAATATTAAATTATCAATTAATTAAATAAATAATAAACAAATAATACATCCCCCAACGATCTGGCGATACTAGTGCTCCTATTATCTTTGCACACTCATTTTAATTATGAAATGAGGGCTGAGTCAACCCCTGGGCTGAGTGCACAGGAGTGTGGAATATTAATTCCGCAGTGGTGTCCGGGAACTGAATCCCAGTCACAGTCTTACGGAGCCACCGTACCTAGAGTTAATTACATAAAATTTACAAAATCAATCAAAAATGAAACATTGCAAGCCGTGAAATAATTTAAATTTTGTCAGTGCATCAGTAGGTATATTGTCCATTTATTTCTTAACATTAAATTTCCAAAAAAATGGACATCGTAGATCAGTTTCTAGACAAATCGGACACACCCAAACAGTTTGGAAGTTATCGATTGGTTTTCAAAATGATTAGTATTAATGATTAGTTTCTAAATTACCTTTTCATTAAAAAAAAATACTGATTAGTTTACAAATATAAAATTATTAAAAAAATTAATATTGATTAGTTTACCAATTTATTTTAAATTTGTAAAAAAGCGCAAATAACTATTTTTGCTGAGCACTAAAAATTGTATATAACTAAATTTCTAAAAAATTTAATATTATTAATTTGTTTCTAAATTGGTATTTAATTTCTAAAAATCAAAATACTGATTAGTTTTCAAACTAATTTTAAATTGCTAAAATAATGCAAATAGCTATCATTACTGAAGGCTAAAAATTTACTTAACTAGTTTTCAAAAAAAAAAAAAAAAATTAAAATGTATTTAATTAAAAAACGCTAATAGCAAACGTTGCTATAAATATTGGACCAAAATTTCTATATGTTTGATTAATTAATATTTAATTTCTAAAAAATAAAATTGATTTTTTTCCAAACTATTCTTTAATTTAAAAAGAAATTGTTATTGTTCACTTTTTGGACCAATATTAAATGTCCAAACCGATTGGACTTTATTGATTGGTCTCGGAACAAATCCAAAAAAATTAGACAGTATTGATAATTTTCCAAATAAATCAAAAATATCCATGCTTGATAAATCGTATATAAAAATAAACTGAAAATATTTTGAGTTAAAATTTAAAATAATCTCCCTAAAATATTATATTTCATTACTTTAAATATCTGTATGTACCTCAGAATAATAGTGTATTAACTATAATTTTTCATAAAATTATATTTTTATTGAAAAGCATATGGAATATTTTTCAAATGCAATTTTTTATTTCTATTGGTATTAGAAATATTGCGTTAATAATATTAAATCCATGTATGGTACTAAAGATACGATGTTCAATTTGCTCTTTTGTAAATTTGTTATGAGTTAATACACTTTTATTCTGGTGTATGTACATAAAATTCTTATCTCGCATCATTGCGTCTGGAAAATTGGGCAGAATTCTTTTTTCTGAACTCCATCAATCTGGATAACTGCTTCGGTCCGTACTGGAACATCTTTTCCTCGTTGTCACAGAGACTGCGGCAACAAACTCTGTGGTGTGCATTCAAATCCCAACCGAGGGTGAATTATTCTCTATTTGTGAATTATTCGCTAATTCTTGTCATGTTTAAGGTTGCTTAATCTCTAAACAAGGAGTTTGTGGTCTCGGTGCGAGAGGTAAGGTAGGGGACTGGTGATATCACAGAACCCAGAACACTCCGAGATCCAGAGAACTGGGCCAGACAAGTTTGCCAGGTCACCCGCACAGGTAGTGTGAAGAACCGGGGAATACTGCAACAAATGACTGCTTCCGGCCCAACTGGAAGGGCTGATAGGTAGGTTATGAGGACGACCGTTTCCTCTGGTCATATAAAGAGGCTGGTGACTATGTTTCCAATCCTCCCCCCCGCCCAACGAGGGAGTTCCGCACAAGGTTGAGGTAAGGTTCAAACACTTCCGGCGCCAGACAGAAATAAAGCTAAATATAGACCCAAAACTCCACGAGAGAAAATGCAACCCCATGACAAGAATATTTTTAATTTATCACCAAATACCACCACGGAGATGGTTTCCGCAGTCTCCACTTGGAGACAATTAAAACGCTTCACTGAGGCGCTGAAATCTGCAGCGTCGAATTACTCCTGAAACAACAACCTTACATTAAAAAAAAAAAAAATCAGTAGGCAGTATTAAATTTTTAAATATATCGGCTTCTCTTTAAATGAAATAAAAATATAACTTTTTAAATATACATGATAATTTCCTTAAAATATATTTCTTTTAAACTTTTAAAATTTCAATCTTTTTTGAGAAAATAATCAAATAAAAACTTTCGAGCATATATGCTATCCAAGTTCACAATATTGTGAATTACTCTGAATTTTTTCAAATTTTCATTATAAGGATTTCTTGATCATACCTACGAAATCCCACAAATGAAAAATAGATAATAATAGAGAAAGAAATAATAATTTAACTGCAAAAATTCTGAGGAATTTGAGCCCAAGACCGTTTTCGAACATTAAACCAAATTTGAATTCAAGATTTCGACCAAAAAATACAAGTATTCTATACACAACCGTTTCAAAAGTTTCAAAATAAAAATATCATAAAGTTTATTTAAGCTAAAACTTACCGAAAATCATCCTTCCTTTCGAAAACCGCATTTTAAGTTGAGTCCAGGCGTCCCATGTGTTGGCGGAAACCGGCCGGACACTTGCCGATATCCCATGCAATCCCCGGTAAAATCTCACAGAAAATGAAACTGAAAATAACAAATTAAATTTAAAAAATAAACTTATTCCATATTACTCTAAATAAACATAAAAACTACAAAATTAGTAGCAATAATTTTGTCCGATATATTATTTATCTTTAAAATTTCTAAGTTTATTAAATATACACATGTATTTATTAAATTGAATATTTCTGTTAATTTCACTAATGACTCTAATTCCTTATCTACATAATCCGATGAAATGTGACCTCGAACTGTGCAACGCAAAAAATGTATAAAATATAACAAAGAAATATTAGAAAAAATAGCCAAAAATACTATAAAAAATCAATATTATCAGTATTAAGGCCCTAATATTTTAAAATAAATTAACACTCACCTATATTTCTTTATATCCAAAGCAAAGTAACAAGTAATTAGGATACCCAAGAACTCCCAACATTTTTTACGAATTACTCAATAATTATTAATTTAATTGTTTAAATTTTTATTTCAGTGCCCTTTTATATTATTTATCTATAATCTTCCCTTGAAATTTCACTTTTTATGCACTATTTTCCAATTTTTTGTCTGAAAAATTGTTGGCAAAATAAATGCACTTCTTAACGGTAGCCATCTCAACCGCAAGTGAAGCCGTGACGTAACAAGAAGTTGACTGCGCAATGACATACTTTTAGCATATATTTCATGTCTCCCTTTAACAATTTGTTGTTATAATCTGTCTCAATTTGTTATACGAAACTAGATCTGGTTACTTTGGTGACTGTTGTGGTGTAAACAGACTTTGGCGTATCCGTGTGAACCAATACTATGATAATATTATAAATGTATTGTCAATATACAACATAAAAAATGAACTTTTCCTGTTAGTTCCGTATTACAAAATGAGACAGAT
This sequence comes from Liopterus haemorrhoidalis, assembly GCA_963971575.1. NCBI lineage: Eukaryota > Metazoa > Arthropoda > Insecta > Coleoptera > Dytiscidae > Liopterus > Liopterus haemorrhoidalis. The sequence continues at coordinate 45,951,481 of OZ020619.1, forward strand.
AATATGTAATTTTAAGCTCATATTTTTCGGTTTAATAATTCAAAAAGGGTTAGAGATAGAGACCCGCTGTTTGAATTTTTGGATTTCTAGAGTCTTGTTTGCTGAATAAACAAAATTATTTTAACATACCTAAGGCTATTTTGGCTTGGAAGCGTTTTAAAAACGATTACAAATTTTCAAAAAACGTTAATTCAAAAACGGTTAGAGATAGAGACCTGCTATGAGCCCTTCAAGACTTCAGGAATTCAAAAATTTCAACCGCAAGTCAATATCTAACGTAGATTTTGAGATACGGTCTCTCGAAAATGAAATATTTACAAATTTTCAAAACTATATATGGATCAAAAAAACGTTAACTAAGGAGGGCCTTATTTTTTATCTAAGTCGAGAAAAGTCTGTAGATTTCAAAAATTCAAATCGCAGGTTTGTTACGTCACATGACGTAACAAACGAATGTATTGTCTGAAATAATGCAATCTTTTGTTACGTCGTGTGACGTAACTGCGTTGATTCGCCGACGCTAGTATACCTATTTTATTGTTCTTAAGTAGGTATTTTTTTAAATTTAAAAAAATATATAATTTCACTTTTTTTCAAAAACTGTAAAATATAATAAAAACATCTTAAAATATTTGGAAAGGCCACTCTTTAATCTATAATCTTGGATTATTTAATTTTTTTTAGGGTGTCAGTTATCAGGCCTGGAGATCCTTTAATAAATGACCTCATATCTCAAAAACTAAACAACATAAATTAAAATTGTAAAAATATTTGGAAACCCCTAACTTTTTTCTATTATTAGTATTTTTTTCAGATTTTTTAGTGAACCACAAAAAGTTCTACAGCTATTTTTTCGAACATGTGTTCATTTAAACTAAAAAATTCAAAAATATAAAAAACACAAAAAATTAAAAATTAATATTTGAAAAAAGCAAGGTTCAGACTATCGTTAGTAATTTTTCTAATTTTTTTGGGGTACGGGTGCAAGAGCTACAGCCAGTTTTACAAAGGGATTATATTTACACGTCTATCTACCTATCATCTAGCGGTGAATCCTCAAACTATAACCGTAACCGTACCGTGCTGAGTCATATATAGCTGTCAAAATACAATAGCATGTATAAAAGTGTGTATATTAATTTTAACAAATATATAATTTTATTTGCATTGATTCAGTTTAATTGGTAAGTGCAAATAAGCCTCAAGATGATGTCGAATTCAGGATCTCGTGATAATAATCAAGCTATTATGAATATTAAAGAAAAGGAGAAGTACATTGAAAATTATAATTTTCCAAACTGTGATGAAACATCTAAATATGAAAAAGTAGCTAAAATAGGCCAAGGAACTTTTGGGTAATAAAAATAACCCCACTTTTTGGTACACATCTAATATGTTTTACATTTTAGTGAAGTATTTAAAGCCAGGGATAAAAACAACCCTAAAAAATTTGTAGCTATGAAAAAAGTATTGATGGAAAATGAAAAGGAAGGAGTAAGTTAATAGAAACTTAATATTTTCATTTGCTAATTGTTGTTTTTTTCAGTTTCCCATAACAGCTTTACGTGAAATCAGAATCTTACAACTCCTAAAACACGAGAATGTTGTTAATTTAATAGAAATTTGTCGTACAAGAGCTAGTCAAAACAATCGTTTTCGTTCAACATTTTATCTCGTATTTGATTTTTGCGAACATGATTTAGCAGGTTTGTTATCAAACGTAAATGTCAAATTCAGTTTAGGCGAGATTAAAAAGGTTATGCAACAACTATTAAACGGATTGTATTATATACACAGTAACAAGATTTTGCATCGTGATATGAAAGCTGCTAATGTTTTAATTACAAAAACTGGTATTTTAAAACTAGCTGACTTTGGTTTAGCTAGAGCTTTCAGCGCTAATAAAAATGGACAAGTCAACAGGTAAAAAGTTTACAAAATATCGTAAAACTATACTTAACAACCTGAATCTCCATTTTTTATTGGATTTAACAAGACAAAATTTAATTCAAAATACTTTTGTTGCTTAATTCAAGCCGTTCGGGTTCTATTGTACATGTAAATACAGGTTCCAGATTGTTAAGTAAAGTTAAGTCTGAAATATTCATAAAATACAGATTTGTAATTGTAATTTTTAGGTATACTAATCGTGTGGTTACGCTCTGGTATCGTCCTCCGGAGTTATTACTCGGAGAACGTAATTATGGTCCTCCGGTTGATTTATGGGGTGCTGGTTGTATAATGGCTGAAATGTGGACAAGAAGCCCTATCATGCAAGGCAACACAGAGCAACAACAACTAACCCTAATATCACAACTTTGCGGTTCAATAACTCCAGAAGTATGGCCCGGAGTTGAAAGTTTAGAGCAGTTTACTAAAATGGAACTGCCGAGTGGACAGAAACGAAAGGTATAAAAAAAAAAATTGGTGACGTTATTTGTTTTTTATTTTAAGATAGATATTTTTATTCTGAAATATTATGTACTACATTTTATTTTACAGTTATTAACTTACACTTAATAATAATTATAATTTTTGCCTTTCGGCTTAAAATCTACTCTCCTTCTCCTTTAGTTAATGTCTTCGTTGACTCCTTTCCTTAATTTCCTCCCTTCTGTTTTTCACTTCTTTCATCCATTCATACCCCCTTCCTGATTCATCCAAAATTTCCTTTCTCGTTTCCGTTCTGTGTCGTATTTCTTCACATTCTTCCAACAAATGTTTGTCTCCTTACCTTCCCTGCAAATTCTGCATGTTCTTTCTTCCTCTTTCATCCAAAAATTACTGTCCCTCTCCTCATTTCCACATCTAAATCTCGCTATCACTTTTTTCTTCTCTCTACTGCCTTTTTCTCTCAAATACTGTTTTCTCACCGTCCAGGTCATTTCATATTTGCTATATCTTGATTCTCTTATTTTTGTATCTTGCTCCGTTTGTTGTATGTCGATCATTCGCTCTGTTATTTCGTGCCCCAATTCTTCTCCAGTCATTCTTTGTAGTGTTACCGCTGTTGTTGAGTAGCCACAATATTCGTACATTTCCTTCCTTTCCTTTTCCCATCTTGATAGTGGCTTTCCTTGTTGATTCCGTTTTTTCATTTCCCTCCAGCATTCATAAAGAATTTCTTTTTCCTATTTGTTTTTTATTTAACATACATTAAACTCTTATACCTGAAGGTGTCGAGTGTACATTTAATAAACTTAAACTAAATTTCTTGGTCGGCCGGTGTCTTACATAACTTTCTCCATTCTGTTCTGTTATATGTTAATTTATTCATATTTTGCATATCTATTCCTTTATATTTAGCTGCTTCCTTGATACCCTCAAGCCATGTTTTCCTAGATCTTCCTCTTAGTCTTTTTCCGCTCACTCTTGCCTCGAAGGATTTCTTTGCAAGTTTTTTTAGGCTGTCTTTGAACATGTCCGACCTCAGTTGTTCGTAAATGTTTTCAATTAGGGGCTTGAATTTTAGTCTTTCCTAATTTCATAATTTCTTATCTTGTCTAGCCGCGTTTTGCCTATTATTTTGCGAAGAAATCTCATTTCCATGGTAAGTTGCTTCTTGTTTATGGTCCACAATTCGCAAGAATAGGTTAGTGCTGGAACATAGACTGATTTATAGACCGGTACTTTTGTGTCTTTTGGGATCTCTTTTTTACTGAGAAAGGATGTCTTCAGTGCAAGATTTTCGCTGCACTATTTGTTCTCTCTTTGATTTCTTCTTCACATGTTACATTTTTAACTACCTAAATACTTATAGCTGTTGACTTGCTCAAGTTTTGTATTTAAATTAAACTATATGTATGTATTTTTTCAGGTTAAAGAGCGTTTGAAGCCTTACCTAAAAGATCCCTATGCATGCGATCTTCTAGATAAACTTCTGGTTCTGGACCCTTCAAAACGCTACGATTCGGACAGTGCCCTTAATCATGACTTTTTCTGGACTGACCCAATGCCTTCAGATCTGAGCGAAATGTTAGCGCAACATACTCAGTCTATGTTCGAATTTTTGGCTCCGCCAAGAAGACCTGGTCATCATATGAGAGTCCATCATCATTCATTGCCTGGAAGACCAAAACCAAGCAGTAGCGTTGACAGTGGGTATCAGGATCGAGTCTTTTAATTTTCATCAATATGTGATAGTATATAAGAATGTTAAACATTATTTCCTTATCTCAAATATTTAGTTATAAGTTTTGTATTGAATAGTTTGTAAAATAAATGCATTTAAAATATTTATATTTTTATTTTTTCACAATCATCATCCTCCAGCGGGTGTCATAATTTTTTCTGTCTAAATTTCGTGATCTAATAATGTGGAGGGCCTAAATTTGAGCCCTGCGGTACTCCAGAAGTAAAATTGGCAAAACATCCTAGCTTCTGTCCGCTAGTGTGAATTTTTTTGATGTACTATTCTTCACGCTGGAGTTCTTTTTACAAATAACTCTATATAACAAAAAATAGGAGGTCTAGTTATTTTTCTACGGCCCCACTTTTTCTCATATTAAAAATACATTTTTTCGAAAATTATGAGACATAACAAAAAAGTCTAATAATATTTTAAATGGGTATTCATTAATATATAAGCTTGAATTTTTTCAATTTTTTTATGGTACCGTTCTCAGAGCTGGAGGTCATTTTACAAATGACTTCATATCTCAAAAACTGAAAAATATAAATAAATTTTGATAAGATATTTGGAAAGCCCTAACCTTTTTCTATTGACATTGATTTTTTCGCATTTTTTGAGGAATCAGAAAAATAACTACAGTACTTTTTGGAAACATACGTTTGTTAAAAGTTTAATTTTTAAAAAACTAAAAACGATAAAAATTTTGGTAATAAATTTTTACAAAGAGCACCCTTTAATCTACAAATTTATATTTTTTCAATTTTTTTGGGGTAGCGTTCTGCTAGCTGGAGACCCTTTTACAAATAACCCCATATCTCAAAAACTAATAAAGATAAATTAAATTTCTGAAAATATTTGGAAACCCCTTACTATTTTCTATTACCAATGATTTTTTTAGATTTTTTTGGGTACCATAAAAAGAGCTACAGCTATTTTTTCAAACATGTGTTCATTTAAACTAATTTTTTTCAAAATCTAAAAAATAAAAATAATTAAAAATTACAAATTTCACAAACAAATACTTTGGGGGTCGTTTTATAATGTGTCTGGAGGCCTTTTAGAATCTCGGGATTTCTAAATTTTACCACAAATAAATTAAATTTGGTTTAAATTAATTTAAAATAATTACAGAACGAATACTGTACCATCTACCGACGAAATATTAAACTAAAAGACTTATATTGTTTGTAAATTTTTCATTACTCATACAAATATTGTTTCTAACAAAATAGTAAGTAAATTACTCAATTTAGAGTTAACTAAACAACCCTTTGTTCAAAATAAAATAAGCAACTTATTTAAATATAGTTTTGAACTAAAAATTAAATCTTAATTAATAATATAGGTTAGAAAATGGATAAAATACCAGATCAAGTAGGATATCTCCTACTTAATGAAGAAGGTGCAGTCTTATCTTCAGCTGGAGACCTAGAAAATGATGAACGAACAGCTGATGTGATAATGGGAATCATAACACTAACATCGCAGATCGATCCGCAAGCTTTCCCCACCGAAGAAGGCTTCAAAAAGCTTTCAATAACTTACGATGAACATTGCTATATCATCTGTTTGTCAAACCGTAAGATACATGTTGTTAAAAAGAAGTTGGCTGATGTCCAAAACAACGTAGCTGTAGCTGTAGCTTAAAAATGTTATATTATTGTGATATACTCAATTTTTATAATGTATATATGTATTTTAAACACTTGTAAATAAAAAAAATCAATGTTACTATGGTAACTGTTGTTTTGTTTAGATACCTTTTGTTCACATGTTTTCTGTTTTAGAACAATGAATTTTACGAGTAAAACTGGTTTAATAGCTAGTCGAACTCGATCTGTTTCTCGAAATCGAAAGGTAAGTATTGTAATTTTAAACTGTTTTCATTATTCTATATACAGTAGTGGCAGTAGACTTAAAATTACGTCCAATACTATATCTTTTGAATAAATTACATGTATTGTTTGAATTTTTACTGTTTTTATTTATATTACTACTTAAATGTTTTTTAGAAAAAGACGATACAGCTACAAGCTATCGCTGTACCAGCTCCTATAGTTCTACGACCTTTTGCGGATTTATATAATCCATTTTCTTACGGTTGTTCTCTACTTTGCAATCATCCAACGGACAGAGAAGCGAAGGATATATTGAAGAAGGCTAGAGAAACATGGGTAGAATAAAATATAATTATTAATATATTTTTTTAAAAATATTTAAATAAAAACGTTATAAAATAAAGAAACTTTAAAAACTTACTTTCCATTTCTCAATCTACGTCTTAAAATCTTTCTTTTGATACCACACAATAAATTTAAAATATTTTTTTTTCAACCACACAAGAAGATTTATTAAACGTTATTTTTTGAAAAAATTATCTGAGAGATGCATTTGAGATTTTTTCAGATTTTTAGATCGACCCCTCTGGGATATAGGGTGTGGGATAAAAGTTTTGTCATATTTTTGGCAAAAATTCTATAAAAAAATATTTAGAAAATAAAAATTTGCTTGTTTATCCAGGTATTAAGAGGTTTTATTTGATACCCCACCAGTGATGACGCTAGCGGGGGTCCGCCCCCCAAATTGCACGCCCCCCCACCCCAGAATAGTTCGGATAAAAATGTATTTTAGAAGTGAGGACCTTTTTCTTTTTAGGTCATCGCTTGTATTTTCATGAGTAAACGATAAAAAAATAATTTCAAATATTTCTTGTCCGCCCCCCAAATTTGTATCAAATTTTCCTGCCCCCCAAATTTTAAGAGATAGCGCCGCCTCTATACTCCACGCAAAATTTAAAAAAATATATATTTTTTCATTAAATACATATTTGTTTAAATTTATCTCGCGATGCTATTTCTGTACTCCCTATTGAGAACTGACAATAACTGAAGTGACGCCTAGCGGAATATTTTGGAACTTAACGGAATAGGATTTTGTTGGATTTGGCTCATTTAATTGCATTGTTTGTATGTGTTAAAGTGAAGAAAACTTTAATAAAATGTCTTTAAAATCGCAACAGAAAATTAACTGCAATGTGAATTGTTGTGTAGGCTCAGGACAGTACTAAAAATGTGATCTTACCAGAAGAAATACAAGCAATCCGGGACAGTTTAGCCCAAATCGAAGACCAGCAAGCCATAGAAACTGTCCCTGAGGAACTATTTCGTCGATATACCGACACGGATTCTCGACCTTTGACACCGGCGCCAACATTAGCCAGTGTAAAAACGAGAGGATCTGGTTCTCGGAGATGTGTAACTCCAGATCCAGTAACAACCTCCGTACTTCAGGAAAGGAAGTTATTAATTCTTGATTTAAGAAGAAGTCATAGCCAAGAAGTTATATCATGGCAAGGGATGAATGAACCCCCGGTTATAAGTATATTACAAGCCCCCACACCAAGTATAAGTATAGAATCACCAGATAATTTAGATATGCCAAGTAGACGAGCTTCGGCAAGTCCAAGAAAAAGTGCTTCACCTAAAACTTCCCCAAAGAAAACACAGAAATTAGAAGTACCAAAAATGTTGGATAATAAGGTAAATTAAACATTATAAATTTTGAAACAATAATTTTTTGGGCGAGCATATCAAAAACAGTTCTTTTTGATCATCTAGTACTAACCAAAAAGTAAATCTTTTTCGATCTATAGTCCGTTCAAAGGTGAGTAAGCAGTACAGGACATATGGAGTAGTTCTTTTTCATACTCTCTAATGGGTTTATACAATGACGCTATCTTTTTCTTCCTTGCCAGCTCTAAAACGCACTGAACTGTGAAGACGTAGTATTCTACAAATGGTCATTTGTTTTTGTTGAGTGTTATTTTGAGTTTTATAAGAGTTGATTTATGAAGTTCATGTTTTTCAAAATATGTATGCTATAAATCTCATTGGAAACAGGTAAAAATTCCTTATGAATACCTGTTTATATAGGTCTATCAAGTTTTTTTTCTGTAACATTAAAAAAAAAGATCTACTTTTTGGCCATGGTATTTATTATACACAAATAACTATTATTGTAAAATAATTTTAGCAATTATTGGAACAGCTGAAAGTTGAAGAAAAAATTCATAACGGCTATTCTGATGGGGAAGAAGAGATAGTTAAAAGAAGAGGAAAACGTAGAAAGAAAAGAGGAAGGGATTCTTCAAGAGGTCCTTTAGCTGTCCAGGCATCAATAGATCCCGAAACACAAGTACTATTATTATTTTATTTATTTTACATCGGCCTATTTCTGCAATTTTTTATAAAGATAACGAAGTTAAAATAAATTTAATTCCTGTAAAATTGCACTTTCGTCGGTAATACCAAGTTAGAACAAAAAATTGATGTGAAGTTTGAATTTTCACAATCCGCTTACGCCTAACAATTTTTCTAGGTTGCAACAATTGATTCTCAAGGTCATAATACAAGCGCAAGGCCCTCTTTGGTACCAACGGCCTCAGAACAAGATAAAAATGAAACAACCCAAAACATCCCATCAAAATTAGGGCAAAATCCAAATTGTAATTCTATTTTAGACCCTGAGGTATTAAAGCATTTGCAAAGAGAATTGACTCAGGAAACGGTGGATTTAGAATTCAATAAAACAGTAAGTAACTGGTCACTGATCTGTCAGAAACTATATTATCCTTTTTTAGAAAAGAACAGCACTTGAAGAAGCGTTTAAACATTTACCAATCGAAAGAAAAACAGCTTGTAAAGAATTGAAACAAATTAAAAAGGAATTAGATGTATTGCCTATAAATGCTGAATTGTGGTTGTCTTTACCAAGAGTTTTTTCAAGGAGCAGTGCTCGTTTTGAGTTGCCACTTCATAGCAGACTACTAAAAGGTAAAACCGAGTTTCTTAAACGAGTTATACCCTTTTCACACTAGAACTTTAAGACGAGTGAACTTAAAGTTCACCGATGTTTAACATCGGTATGCTTTCACACTTGATGTTTAAATCTCCAGTGCTGTCATCAGCTACAGTAATTTTATCCTTAAGTTACCGTCATGAAATTACCAGTTTTGAACTGTCTGCGCAGACGCACATTTTGAATTATTATAAACAAATATGGATATTTCATTTCATTCTACAATAAAGACACTACAATAAAAAATATATTACACCTGTATTAACATGTAAGTCGATACATTTTATCTCAATTATTGTAGCTCTGTATTTTATTAAACACATTATTAAAATAAATAATTTTATTATAACAATAAGTATAAACTTCTTATAACGTCGATATAATACAGTATTCTTGTTTATGATAATATAAAATGTTGACAGCACAAATTCAAGGAGTATTTTTTTTATAATAGAAATTAAGTTGGCAATGCGGACGATGTTTAAGATGCAGATCTCTGTCTTAAACATCGCTTGTATTTAGACGAGGCCATACGGTTTCACATTAGCGTTTAAAGATACATTCACTTTAACATCCGATCTTAAAGTTCTAGTGTGAAAAGGGTATAAGTCAATAATAAGGGAGTAATTTAAATTTTAATTTTTGGGGGTTTCCGCCATAAACTCCAAATATTTATCCAATAAAAAAAAAATGCATTTAGATTAAAGATTTGTTTTTTTTTTTATTCGTAACAATATTTGTTATATAAATTTTTGCTGTTAAGTCAATAATAATGGATTAATTTAAATTAAAACTTTTGGGGTTTTCTGCCATAACTCTCCAAATATTTATCCAATCAAAAAAATACATTTAGATAAAAGATTTGTCTTCTTATTCTTAATAATATTTGTAATATAAGTTTTTGCTGTTAAATCAATAATAAGGGGGTAATTTAAATTTTAATTTTTGGGAATTCTGCCATAACTCTCCAAATATTTATCCAATCAAAAAAATGCATTTAGATAAAGGTTTGTCTTTTTATTCGTAACAATATTTGTTATATAAATGTTTGATGTTAAGTCAATAATAAGGGAGTAATTTAACAGTAAAAACTTATATTACAAATATTGTTAAGAATAAGAAGACAAATTTTTTATCTAAATGCATTTTTTAAAATTAACCCAGAGTTAATTTTTAGACATGACACCGCTCCAATATCTAAAACAACACGTCGTAGTGTCGAATGGAAGAAGATTACTATATAATTTGGTATTTAAAAGGCACAAAAATAATGTTTCCGAAGGAAGAATTTTAAAAATAGAAGTATGTAAACACTATTCTTTTAAACCTTTTTTAATTCATTTATTTTTAGAGTATCAAAATTGCTTTGGGTGAAATGATGGGTAAAAAACTAACTGATGAACAGCTTTCTCGTTTCCAAAATATGGTTCAATGGACTCTTTCAGATATAATCGATTTTCAGACCTGGTGTGGAATTTGTGCACTTTTTGAACGAGTTTTTGCGAAGGAATTTTGCCCAAAATTGCCCTCAAAAAACGTTGATCCATGCAATAATGTAGAAATTGCAGATTTTGAGTCTTTAGAAAGACGATTAAAAAATGTTGAAGCTGATGAAAATTTGGTTAAAATTTTGTATGCTGTTAAAGAAATGTAATAAATTAATAAATATATAAAATGAATTTTATTTAATCATTAGTCAATAGCGTAGATATAATAGGTGAATTTAGAGCATGGAACTGTATAGTATGTTGACTAAGAGATCACAGTATTTCGCTTGTTCGTTTACCGAACAGCTGACTGTAATCACGAAGTAAACAGGTTGAGTAATGATTCTCAACAGTTACATTCGCGAAACGCGCCCTGCGAACCGAGTACGATTTACACTGGATAAATACAGTATAGTGAAAAATTTAAAATAAGTTACAACTAGGGCATGGGCGTAGCAACTGGGCTAGCAAGATATTATTAAGGTTAATAAGATATTATATTGAAATAAACAAGGCAGATAATACACTTACGTTATTTATACGACATAAATTCAGTATAATGGGAAATTTGAAAAATTTAAAAAAATATTAATTATAAAAATTATATACTATATATAAAATGAGAAATTTGGCTAAAAGAGTTTAAATAAAGCAATAAAATAAACAATATATCTTCAGAGCAAAAGTTTCTTATTTAAATAATTATTGTAAATAAAAATTAAAAATATATGTATACAGTCTGTTCCAAACGGTTAAGCGGAACTAGATTTTGCAATCTAGTTAGTTTCATCGTTTAAATCGTGCCTTTCGGCCGTTTTGGTTAAGCTTTGTAAATCATACTTACAATAAACATTTTTTGGTTAGGGTTAATATCATTTTAAAATGTCATTTTCTTTATATTTTGATTTTTTGTGTGATTCTTAATACAAATTTCCCATTTATTTACTTTTTTGTCATTAAAATATTAAAAAAAAAAATATATATTTAATTTTGACATATGTTATTCGTTTCCATGGTTTCATTGTTGGAATTTTAAATTTTGACATCCCAACGTGAAAAATGAAATAACCCAAGCAAGGTCCCTTCTCGTGACAACCTAAAAGAACTTAATTCCCATTTAGTTCCGCTTAACCGTTTGGAACAGACTGTATATGAAGGTCTAAAAATTATATCAATAACTTCTTCTTTGAGCACAATCAGCTGGGCTGTCTTTTGGCCTCACATTAGTCCTCTATCTTGATCTGTTAATTGTCAAGTGTCAAAAAATATTTGTCAGATGACCTAAAAAATATATAACTGCGTAAAAACAAATTACACGGAGAATTTTCTCCATAAAATCTACGCCAAGAATATAAATAAAAGTCTAAATATGTAAATAATAACAAAATAGATGAAAAAAATTAAATAATATAAATAATACAATAATATATATTTCCAATGTACGACACTGAACATCTGTCAACTTGGACTAAAAACAATATTTTAACAGTGTAATAGGGATGATGATCTAAACCAATCCGAAGCAAGGACAAACAGCTCCTACAGTCTGTTCCAAACGGTTAAGCGGAACTAAATGGTAATTTAGTTCTTTTAGGTTGTCACGAGAAGGAACCTTGCTTGGGTTTTTTCATTTTTCACGTTGGGATGTCAAAATTTAAAATTCCAACAATGAAACCATGGAAACGAATGACATATGTCAAAATTAAATATTTGTTTTAGATATTTTAATGGCAAAAAAATAAACAAATGGGAAATTTGTATTAAGAATGACACAAAAAATCAAAATATAAAGAAAATGACATTTTAAAATGATATTAACCTTAACCAAAGCTTACACAAAGCGGCCGAAAGGCACGATGAAAGTAACTAGATTGCAAAATCTAGTTCCGCTTAACCGTTTGGAACAGACTGTATCTTCTTACACACATTTTTCTACTTTGAAATAGACCATAGCTGTATGTAGATACAAACATTTTTGCCATATATCTGTATCTAGATATTTTTTATAATTCTGTATCTATATCTGCATCTAGATACAATTTTTCTTAACTATCTTAACACTGACGACATATCGGTTTTTGCGACAAAGTCCCGGCTTGAAAAAAATGGAACAAAGTCAAAATAAAGATAAAAAAATTGTCTGTTGAATCTATAAAGTTTTTTTTTAATTCTTTGCTTATGTACACACATTGCGTAACTATTATATGTTCATTATCTATATATATATTTATATTTTGTTAAATAATATTCTTATATATCAGTTCTAATCATTAAAAACATATAAAACTATTTTTCGAACAAATATTCACAAAAAAGTGCCTCTTTGCTATATATGTGCTCTCCTACCAGAAAAAAACCCATATAATTTTGGGTTTTTATTATCAAGTTTAATTTTTTGTTACTCAAAATAATAAGGCTCAAAGATATTGCTTGTAAGGTAACAAAAAATTAAACAAATTTTCTCAAAAATGTACAATACATAAAATCTAACATTACAATTTTATAAAAAAACTTTTTTGACAGGTTTAAAAAAGGGCAGTACTTAAAGATATGACCCTAGATTGGAAGATATTTTTTAACTGTCAAAAATTATCCAAATTTTGATTTTAGTGTAAGTCAAAAAAATACTATTTTAATATACAAAATTACTAATATTTTGGACTATACACTTTGGTCAAAATTCGAATAAATTCAAATAATTTATAGATTTTCCTTTCAAAAAACAATTTGAAAAGTAAAATTTGTTCAAATACTCAAATTAATTTAATTTTAAAACCGGTTCCACAGATAATAAACTGGTTTTAAGTTAACCTAAATGCAATATTGTATCTTAAACCTAGTAACAGTTCTATAAACTCAATTTTAGATTGAATTAAAAAAACTGGTTACGATTAAAATTAATATAAGGGAAACTTTTTAAGATCGCAGCGCCATATGCGGCAAAAGCTGGAACATTCGAGAGTGACAATTGTTACTTGTGTATTTGTTTACATGGTGAAAATGAACACGAGTTGTATTTTCCTGTTTTCCGAGCTTTTTTATGCTTTTTTACCGACCGCCAACATATTTAAAGGAGGTATTGTGATCATACCGATTTTGACATTTCGAGATTTCGATGGATCTGGTCTGTCAGTCTGTCGGTCCGTGTACACGTGCAGAGCAAATTCGGCTAAAAGGATTTTTATGAAACTTCATATTTAAGCTTTTGACATCAATGGCACGAGTTGATCAACTTTTGGTAAAAATTGGTTAACTAGAAATGGGAGTTTACTCGTGTCGATTTTACGATTTTTACGAATATTTAACAGAAAAATATTTTGAAAAAATTTATAACAAAAATTGCTATAAAAGCAATAACTAACAACTTTTATTTGAGACATTTTTTGATAACACGAAATATATTTGAAAAATTTTCGAAATTTTTTCTATAAGCTGTTCACTTTTGTAAGAACACACTAGATCTGGTTATTTTGGTTACTTTTATGGTGTGTTACTGACTTTAAATGTCAATTAAAAATAATCCTTACGCTCTAAAACCGACTTTAGGTTGATAAGGTTATGATCACTATAATTAAAATATCATTTTTCATTATGACATATGTCAAACGGATCGATATTTTAAAAAAGTGACATTTTTTAATACCAACATGACATACAGCTTCAAAGGCGCAAACTATTGAAAACAAAATTCCCTCTTAGTTTGTTCTTACAAAAGTGAACCGCTTATATAAGCTGTTCAGCTTATATAAGCGGTTCACTTTTGTAAGAACAAACTAAGAGGGAATTTTGTTTTCAATAGTTTGCACCTTTGAAGCTGTAAGTCATGTTGGTATTAAAAAATGTCACTTTTGACATATGTCATAATGAAAAATCATATTTTAATTATAATGATCATAACCTTATCAACCTAAAGTCGGTTTTACAGCGTAAGGAATATTTTTAATTGACATTTAAAGTCAGTAACACACCATAAAAGTAACCAAAATTACCAGATCTAGTGTGTTCTTACAAAAGTGAACCGCTTATAATTATTAATTTTTTCATACTTGTATGTAATGTTTCCATGGTCATGATAAATAATATCTCTGTTAGAAAATATTGGTGCAAGTTATTTCAACTCTGCTGCTAGAATGTAGTTTATACAAGTACTTTGTGATGGCGGTCGGTCCTGTGGTGGCCACAGCTGATTTTTTCATTTAAAGGTTATCTACGATTTACAAGATATGTAATAATATACTATTCTAAAGAAATTTTAAGGAAATTTTTAGGTTTTCATTGTATTTTTAATTCCTTTTGACTGTCTTTCATTATATCAACAAAAACATGGTAAATAATTTAGTAAAAAACAAAAATCTCTGCCTGAAAATATGGAAGGGCCTTTTAATACATCAACTGATGGTTTTGGCAAATTTTGAGTGAGTTAAGTGCTTTTTTTAGTCTTTTCCTGGACATAAATAATCTTTTTCCATAAAATGGAACGAGCAAACATGCATGGGCTTTGATTTTTGCCCATTTTTGGATCCATAGAGACCTACGATCCATTTTCTCGTTACTTCCAAATGTCGTTTCAATTGATATTGTTTCCGATTTAGGAAAATGATGAAATGTTAAAGTGGGATTCTTCTTTATCCACGATTTACATTGCAGCAAAACAAAATGAAATGCTTTTTTTACCATGATTCACAAAAATAAAACACAAACAACAAAAAAACGGGTATTTCTCCATTGAACAAAACAATTTCACTCTCGTATCTTCCGAAATTCGCCACCAGATGTCAGAGCGCTTAGGAAGTTTCCCCTATTGCAAAAGAACGAGATAAGTGTCATATTTAAACTGCAGTTATCTCGAGGTAAAACATTTAAGTCGTTCTTAACAACCAGCCAAAAGAATATTTAACATCTATTTTAATCTAAAACTATTTTTAAATCACATTTAAACTAGGTTTAGGAGTTTTATAAACAGAGGTTTTAGATGAATTTATAAAACTCCTTTCCAGTGACAATAAACCCTGGTTTTATGTTAAACTAATATAAACGTATTAAAACTAATTTTAAATAATTTTTACACCAATATTTAACATTATAAGTTAAAAGTAGTTTTAAATTATTTTTAAACTGGCTTTATCAGTTCTTCAAACATGGTTTTTGGTTAATTTATAAAACTAGGTTCCAGATACAATAAAACTAGTTTATTGATAAATCTAATTGGCGATTTAACTCTCATTGTAACTTAAAATTAGTTTTAAATATTTTTTAAACTAGTTCTACCAGTTCTAGAACACAGGTTTTAGGTTGATTTATAAAATTTAGTTCCTGAAACAGTAAAACTGGTTTAAATACATCCTGAAAGTAATAATTTACACCAATTATACTTAAAATTTGTTTTAAAATTGTTTTTATAATTAAAATTTACCAGAAACACATTTTGGTTTTAAATAAGGTTTTATAAACCAGGTTTTTGAGCATGGAATTGGTTTTAAGTTAATCTAAATGTTTTATTCCTTAAAATTAGTATAAGACAATTTTTACAATTACAATTTTTATTTTTTATAAAACCAGTTTCCAAAACCAATAATATTGATTTAACTTGTTAACAACAGTATCACACATATTGTGTCTTATAGCTAGTTTTAAATATTTTTTACAACCAGTTTTAAAAGCTCTGTAAACACAAATATGGTTTAAGAATAGTTAAACCAATAATACAGTGGCTAGCGGGTCCGCCCTCCCCCCAGTCGGCCTCTCCAGAATTGCTTGGAGAAAGTATTTTAGAAGTGAAGCTTTTTTTTAGGTCATCAATGATTTCAAATATTTCCTGGCCCTCCCAAATTTTACTCAAAAATTTCCTGGCCCTCCCAAATTTTACTCAAAAATTTCCTGCCCCCCCAAATTTTACTCAAAAATTTCCTGCCCCCCCAAATTTTACTCAAAAATTTCCTGCCCCCCCAATTTTACTCAAAAATTTCCTGGCCCTCCCAAATAATACTCAAAAATTTCCTGCCCCCCCCCAAATTTTACTCAAAAATTTCCTGGCCCCTCCAGGTTTAACAGCTAGCTCCGCCACTGCAACAATATGATTCAAAATTGATTTTAAGTTAAGAATACTATTATAAAAGTCTTAAAAATAAATTTAAATCGGTTTTACAACCAGGTTTAACCGTATACTAAACATTTGGTTAATTATAAACCCATTTTATGATCAAAAACTGGTTTAAAGTTAAAAAATGACACAGAGACATGTTTCAGAATGTATCGAACTAGGTTACTAAAACTGGATTCGGGATGTAAGCTCGGAGTGTTCCGAGTCATTTTCTTCCAGACCGCTCGAGGAAACGAGTTTAAGCTTTTTCTCGAACGCTCTGGAGCATTCTGAGCTTACTTCCTGAATCCAGCTTAATCCGAACCCGTGAAGTCTGCGGATGATACACTAGATGACTCGTTGTTAATAAAAGGACCGTATTAGGTAATATTTGGTATGTCAAATATAAAAAGGACCAATTTTTTGCATTATATTATACAAAATAACCAATATTAAGGGGAACGAAAAGAAATCCATTATTTTAGAGTTCAATTTTTTTTTTCCAGAAATTATTATGTGTAATTACAAAATATAATTTCCATCATTATTTATTACGGCTTCCCAACGTTTTACTAATTTTTCAATACCCTCTCTATAGAAATTTTCTGGTTTAGACTTAAAATAACTGATCAGGTGATTTTCTAAATCGGTGATATTTATAAATATTTTATCTCTAGCGTATGTTGCATAGACCTAAATAGTTGAATTTCGAAAGGCGCGAGATCGGGTGAATACGGTGGATGTGGAATAATTTTCCAGTTTAAATCCCGAATATTTTCGCGGCTTATTTTGCTGAATGAGTACGTGCATTGATATGATGAAAAATTTCTTTTCGGTTAAATAATTTTGGACGTTTTTCTTAAGTTTCAACAATTTGAGAGAAAACTTATATTGAGAAGTGACATTACCGGTAGCGACGCTGTGATCCAAGGCAATATGGCTGTTGGCTCTAGTACTCAGCTGTCAAAATGCTTTGTCCTGTCTTGAATGACAGCCAAAAACAGTCTTTTAATTCTCTGTCAAGTAAGATCGATCCTGACAGAGAATTGCCTATATAGTACCGACGATTTTTCTAATCTCTTTCCTTAACCCGTGAGGCGATATTTCAGGTTACTTATCATAGTCATTTAAGTTATTTTTTGTAATACTGTATTTTATTTATCTTTTATTCATTAATTCATTAATTTTTTATTTTTATAAATTTTGATTTTAATATTTTACTTTGCAATGCCTTGATTTTATTTTAGCTAATTTTAATTTTGACTTGTGTAAACATGTTTGAATGTAATATCCTAAATTCTGTGACGTCATATTTTAGCTCTTTTAATTACTTGACTCTAAGTTAGTTTAATTTATTTTTGTAACCTTTTAATTTTAATTATCTTTTATTGATAAGTTTTTGATTTTAATATGTTATTTTGTAATGTCTTAATTTTATATTGATTTTGACCTGTGTAAACATGATTTAATGTAATAACACCAATAAATATTTACGAGGGATGTTTCCTAAATTCTGGGAGTTATGCTATAATTAAATTACGCATAACTTATAGGCAATGTTATTGGTGCCAGACAAGTCTTGACATGTTTATTCAACTATCTAGTGCAATATTGTTCAGTCTGATTTAGGTGTTCGACTGATATAGACGCGTTTTCATAGCACTGTTTTTGTAACCATGGAAGACGCAGCAAAATCTCAAAGAGCAATAATTTTCTTTTTGTGGAAAGAAGGTGTGAAAACATCAGAAATTATTCAGCAAGGAGTATTTGGTGAGTCTGCAGAATCCAAAACTGTTTATCGGTGGATCGATCGTTTTAAAACCGGTAGAACAACACTAGAAGACAATCCACACAGTGGGCGCCCAAGCACGTCGGTAAATGAAAAAAACATTACTGCCGTCGAAGACCTACTGAAAGAGGACAGGCGAATGACTATTCGTCAAATTAGTGTGCGCCTAGGGATAGGTACACGACAAGTGCATGATTGTTTGGGCGTTAGCAAGGTTTCTCGCGCTGGGTGCCAAGGCTATTGGGACCAGAACAGAAACTCAATTAAAAGTTCTTTGAGGACGGCTAAAAAAAATTAGTTTATCGTTGGGATAAATGTATTCAGTTAAATGGAGATTATGTTGAAAAACTACATTGTAATATTGACGAAAATTAACAAAATAATAAAAATTATAGCTAAACACCCAGAACTTTGGAAACATCCCTCGTATTATTATTATTAATAAGATTGCTTCGTCTGAGCTCTTCGAATGTCGACTTTAATCCGTAATCCCTTTGCCCCTGGTAAACTAATATTGGAGACACAACACTGTTGTAAAATACATATGGGATGAACTGTCCATCTTAGTCTAATGCCCTTTTCACACTAGATCTTTAAGACGATTGAACTTAAACTTCATCGATGTTTAATATCGGTTTGCTTTCACACTTGATGTTTAATTTGAAGAAGAAATCTCCATGTAAAGCTAGTATGTATTGCCAACATAATTTGATATCGTTTGAATTTATTCTGTCATTATTTTGTATATCGAGGTTAGGAGAAGTTTATTTTTTATATTTATTTAAATAATAACGCAAATAATCTTCTCATAACCTCGATATATAAAATGATAACAGCTGAACATAGATAAAAAAAGAGAAGCACAAATTCAAGGAGTATTTTTTTATAATGGGAATTAAGTTGGCAATGCGGGCGAAGTTTAAGACGCAGATCTCTGTCTTAAACATCGGTCGTGTTTAGACGAGGCCGTACGGTTTCACATTAGCGTTTAAAGATCCATTCACTTAAACATCCGATCTTAAAGATCTAGTGTGAAAAGGGTATTAGTACATAACTATCTTAGACTCCTTATTTCGGAAGTAATTATATATTTTTGCCAATAAAAGGAGCGGATTGAGTTATTTTGTAAAGAACACTACAAATTTCAGATGTAATTTTGCATATTTAGCTTTATACGGTCCTGTTATTGTAGCAACCAGTTACAGATCATTGTTAAAACCGGGTTTATAAACTTAGTATTAAATAATTGATAAAGCAGTAACATTTTTTTAGGTATTTGAACAAATTTTACCATTTTATCAGTTATATTTTCAAGATAAAATACATATATTCACATACACACATAAATACTGATTATTTTTTGTATCCGTAAGAAAAACGGAAATATCTCTAATGTTATAAAGAATCTATAGACACCTATTTACAACGCTAACACCAAATTTTTAATATTTTTTTGTTTCAAAAAAACACATTGAAAAGCCGATTTTTTTTTATTCCTAATACTATTACTAGAAGCACTATACAATTTAAATTAAAATATATTTAAATAAAAATGGCACCAAATATTAAAATACAGATATATATGCATTTTATTTTTGAGTATCCATAAAACGAAATTTCGAAAACTAAATATATTTTAAAAATTCTGATAAATGGACGAAAAAATATACCCAATTCGAAAATTGGGTCTCCTCTAGCCTAGTTAAAATTTGACCACCGTAGCGCTGGGGTCTTAAATTTATTTCCCTATAAAGAAGCGATAAATTAATATCAGAAAAACTTGTAGTAAAAACTGTAGTAAAAAAATAAAAACAAAAGAAATAACCTAGAAAATTACGAGCTGTGAACAAAAACAACAGAAATAACCTAGATGATGGTAAATTAGAAGGTTTGCGGCTCTGACACATTTGAAAATGAAACACAAACTATATATTTCTAGGTTATGCTACAACTAAACAGTTGGCAATAACTAAACAGATAAAAATATACCTAGAATTCCCTAAAAAATTGATGAAAAATAGAACTTTTTCTATTTTCAAAATAAATTGATCAATTTGAACACTTTACACACATCAATAAATTAAAGGTCAACTTATTAATGAATAACCGTGTAAAACCAACTTAAGTCTGTTTTTTCAATTTTGAACGGTTTATTATCCTCAGACGCAAGCACAGAGTTTATAGTAATGCGTTAAAATAACTCTGCGCTTGCGACTGACGATATCAAACCGTTATAAATTGCAAGAACAGACTAACAAAAATAACAACGGTCCAAAGTTAGATCCTTGTGGAACGCCATTCCTTTTAAAACATAATTTTGTTTTCGTAAGATTATAAGTCTATTAATATGGAGATAAACACCAATTTTAAAACCGTTATAAACTGCAAGAACAGGCCAACAAAAATAACAACGGTCCAAAGTTAGATCCTTTTGGAACGCCATTCCTTTTAAAACATAATTTTGTTTTCGTAAGAATATAAGTCTATTAATATGGAGATAAACACCAATTTTAAAACCGTTATAAATTGCAAGAACAGGCCAACAAAAATAAGAACGGTCCAAAGTTAGATCCTTGAGGAACGCCATTCCTTTTACAACATCCTTAATTTTGTTTTTGTAAGATTATGTCTGTCAATATGGAGATAAACACCAATTTTAAAACCGTTATAAATTGCAAGGACAGGCCAACAAAAAGAACAACGGTCCAAAGTTAGATCCTTGTGGAACGCCATTCGTTTTAGACCATCCATAATTTTGTTTTTGTAAGATTATAAGTCTATAAATACGGAGATAAACACCAATTTTAAAACCTTTATAAATTGCAAGGACAGGCCAACAAAAATAACAACGGTCCAAAATTAGATCCTTGTGGAACGCCATTCCGTTTAGAACATCCATAATTTTGTTTTTGTAAGATTATAAGTCTATTAATATGGAGATAAGCTCCAATTTTAAAACTGTACTTTCGATGTTAAATAAAAAAGTAAACATCTATTAAAAAACACAAAAAAAGGAATAATTTTGAATTTGATGAAAATCTGAAATTTGATTCGTTTCCGACATCAAGCATTTCGGATTAAGGAAACTCAACTTGTATACACAATAAAAAATCGGAAAAAAGAGTCTTTTCCAATTTTTTGTAAAAATAAAATGCACATTTTTTTAAAAAAATACTGGATTCTCTGTATATATACATTATAATTGCACAATGAGGCCTATTATTTGAAAATAAAGAATGTATATACGCAGAAATAAAAAGAAAATACTTGTGCAAATGCATTTATATTAAATATCACTATATGTAAAAAAAGTGTCGAACACAGTTAATCTAGATCACTTTTATGACTAATAGATAGATAATATAGAGAGAGCTTTATCTTTAGATAAGGAAGAATAATCTTCTACTTTAGACAAGACAATCTTGCCAATATATATTACTAGTATTACTAGAATTTTAGATGATCAAAAGCTTGGACATACAATTAATTGTACAAAAATAAACTATGTACGAAAAAACAAATTTTTTAATTGAGTATCCAAGCTCTCAAAATAACTATCAAGCGAATGACTAAACCCATTTTTTTTATTAGTTCCTTTCCAACTAGCCCCTATGGCAACTACACACCGTTGCCAACAAACTCTTAGTATTTCTTGAAGGCTGGTAATACCAGATTAATAAAGTCGGTTTACGATAACTATGAGATGACGTCACACTTGGTTAATTTAAGTACCAACGTTATGATATGTTTTAATCAACATCAATCCATAACTCAGTACATTTATTTATTTAATATTGGTACATTTTTTCAATGTTGCCAGTTTGAAATTGGATTGTTCAATCGTTATTTAAACATAAAAGGCCACACCCATTATTGTTTCTAGCTCTCTTCAATTTATGAATTAGAAAGAGACAGACAATTAGCAATATCCATCTCTATCTAACACACGCAAATTAGAATGAGAAAAAAACATATAAGGCCACACCCATTATTGTTTCGAGCTCACTTCAATTTCTATGAGATAGAAAGAGACGCAATTTCCATCTCTTTTTGACACATATAAATTGGAATGAGAGAAACTGAAACTTAATATTTTTTTTAATACTACATTACACACTTAACATAATATAAACCATAAATTTCGCGACAAATCGGTAAGAAAGAACTGCTCTACATTATAATTTACATTAATTCCTTTCCTTCATAGGAAACATAGGTTTTCAATATATTTTTAGAAGTTGTTCGATATAACCTAACTTTTTTTGACAGTTTACGAATTGGCAACAAGGTGAGTTTTTGAACTGTGACGTCATTTAATAGTTATGGTAAATGGACGTTACCACCAGACCAAAAATAATTATACAGACCTTTTAAAATTATTAACCCCTACATTGTGAGGATAGGTGGTATAGCCCGTACCAAATTAGTTTTGAAGATCGCAATAAAATAATAAAAGTTAGGGAACTCATAAAATTACAATAGAAGTGATATAACTAGGCGTGTCAACCCATAGTCGTAGGGGATTAGTTTTTCACATTACGCATCTTACTTAAAGGATTAACAAAAACAAGAATACTTATTTATAGTCAGTATGTATGCGCCACTGACCGTTGACTGTTTACAACGTGGTTGTAAACTTGTATAGTTATACGGAATAATTGTTTTATGCCGATCTTCAAAAATAATATGGTATGTTCTATACTCGTTTTATCCACAAATTTGACTAATACAATGATAAAGAAATTAAAATCATGATAATAACTGTCAGGCGCAGTCGTACATCCGTACGACTGCGCCATATTCGTCCACTGTTGCAAGCAGATGCGAGAATTTTCTAATGGCATTTTATAAAAATTGGGAAATTTTAAAGACATAATAAATGGTCTGTATTAGCTGAATCATATAAAATATGTTTTACGATTAACAATATTTAAATTTTCTTTTCTGTTTTAGAAAAATGGGGTAGCTATATTTGGGGATTAAAGATTTTATTATTTCTCAAAAACTAAACCAGAAAATGAGTTTACGTTGTTGATTAATCAGTTTTTTAGTCGTTGTTAGAGGTGTGTAGTTGCCATAAGAGTCTATTTCAAAGGGACAATTTTTGGGCTAGTTTATACAATCACGAAATTAAAAAGGACTGTCCCAAATTTACCTAAAATAACCCGTTTATTGGCAGTGTATATTTTTTTCCAATTTCGAGTTATTTAAGGTAAATTTCATGCGTTTAAAAAAAAAAGAACACTTACATTTTGTTCAAAATTTTGATCTTTAGGAAAATAAGTTTTGAAAATTTGGTTATAAATTTTATAATATTAATTTGTATGCTTTGAAGGAAAAAACTAATAAATAAAAAATATAGGGTGTGGATTTTTTTCTTTCTTTTTTAAATTGGGTAATCATGATTATGGAATCGGATTTTGTATAAGAACACAGTAAAAATTTCATACTTCTTAAAAAAAGTAAAAAAAAAAAAACAAATTTGGAATTAGAACCACTCAGAAAAAATAAAAAAATACATATAGTCGGTTTTTTTGGTTTAAGGGGAACTAGTTTTTCAAATCTAGAAACATTGAAAGATAGAATGAAGCTTTTGATCATTTTGTTTAGGAAAAGCCAACATAAATCATTAAAAATGAAGCCAGAGCCAACTTAAAAAAAAAATTCTATATAGTTTCGGTTAAACGTTTGGAATAACCTATAGTTCATTAAAGGGTCTCTTAAAACAAATTAAAAATCAAATTTTGTTCCGATGCAACGGCCAAAACTTGTAATTTTGAAAACTGATTGGTGGAACTAAATGGGAATTTCGTTCTTTTAGGTTATCACTAAAGTCACTAGATTATATAAAGTAGCGCAACGGCGGCCATACTGGGGTTAAAAATGTCGCCAGCACAAATGATTTTCAGTGATTCCAACAGTACAAAAATAAGAAACTAGTACTACCAATAATTTTTATTTTAAACACGATTTTTTTAATCAAAAATGCACTATAACAAAATTGTGGTACAATTTAATTTTTTTTAAAAAATTTTTATTACATAAAATGGATATAATATATACATTTTTTTTATTTTTGGCCTTTGCTGCAATGGCAATTAGCCAGGACAATTTTTTATTTGAGAAAATTTCTATGCCTGAACGGGATTCGAACTCGAGACCTTCGCAACGCAGAGCAGATGTGTTACCACTACGCTACGCCGGTAGGCATATAATATATAAATTTAAATGAAACTTAACCTTAAATATTCAAACCGCTGACAAAGGAGGTGACAAATGAGAGCGAGAAAGAAAGTGATGTGACAGCGCAGAGGCAAACTTAAGAACGTAAAAATTGCTGCTTTAGTTTGCTTAACAGGGGAACCAATGTTGCTAATCAAACTCTGGGGTCTGTCGGCTTCTTCAAAGGCTTGCGCTACTTTGTATAATCCATTTACTTAAGTTGTCACGAGGTCCCTTGGGTTATTTAATTTTTTATGTTGGAATATCAAAAATTCAAATTCCAACAATGAAACCATGGAAACGAATGACATGTCAAAAATAAAATACTTTTTTTACATATTTTAATGACAAAAAAATAAATAAATTGTAAATTTGTATTAAGAATGACACAAAAAATCAAAATAAAAATAAAATAACATTTTAAAATTATATTAACCTTAACCAAAAATTTTTTATTGTAAGTATGACTTACAAAGCTTAAACAAAACGGTCAAAAAGCACGATTCAAACGATGAAAGTAACTAGATTGCAAAATCTAGTTCCACCTAAACGTTTGGAATAGCCTATAGCTACATTATCCTTTTAAAAAATTCTATATTTTTTTAAAAAAGATGAAAAGAACAAAAATTTAGCATTGGACTTAAAAAAATTACTCACAACCCACCTGAATGTCGTTAAAAACCTGTAAAGCATCCAAATTAATATTACAAACCTGAAATAATATAAATAATAACGCATATTAACAATATTTACATCGATACATATAGTACCTAGAGTTAAATGCGCTTATATACATATTTTATGTAATCTGGCGTGAATTAGAACAAGCTATGCTAGTGTCTCGTATTTTTTTTTTCTTTTTTTTTTAGCTTGGTGTTAATGTACCAGTGAGAAGATAAAAGTGCAATTACACCTTTATCATGGGACAAAATTACTTAAGAGTAGGTGACAACGAAAACATTAACAATTATATATCAACAATAGATAGTTTTAACACATTTAAAGTTCAAAAAATTATTAAATAATGTTTTAATTGTATATTTAATTGCCGGACGCGTCGAAATTAGAAAACGAGTCGGAAAGCGACGAGTTTTCTAATCAACAAGTGCGGCAAAAAGCCTTATGTAACGAATATTTTATATTATTTTGATTGAATTTTCAATGTGAGTATGATTTACAAAGCTGAAACAAAATGACCAAATGTCCGAATTAATTTTTAAAATTACTAGATTTTATTTAGATTACCAGCCGTACTGTCATGTGCGTAAAAATAGCAGTATCATAAAAGTATTAGAATAAATACAAAAAAAGTTGGCTTAAGTAATAACAAAGCCAAAATTTTACTGATGTATTATATTTTAAGAACAACTTCATTATTTTGATGAAAAAGAAAGTAAACTCCATTCACAATAAATATGAGATGACGTCACACTTGGTTATTTTAAGTACCAACGTTATGATATGTTTTAATCAACATCAATCCATAACTCAGTACATTTATTTATTTAATGTTGGTACATTTTTTCAATGTCGCCAGTTTGAAATTGGATTGTTCAATCGTTATTTGTCAGGTTGACATTTAGATGTCAACCTGGTTGTTCGATATAACCTAACTTTTTTTGACAGTTTACGAATTGGCAACAAGGTGAGTTTTTCAACTGTGACGTCATTTCATAGTTACGGTAAATAGACTTTATTTTTGTCGATTAATTAAAAAAATATATATAGTATTTGTAAAAATATGCTCATTGCGCTGTTAATAAATATAGTGATACACTTCATAAATTAAATAAAACTTATTTTGATATTAAATATTCTTTATTATTTCTGTAATATTTGGTTCCATACCCTTTTTTTCCATATTACTTCTACACATCTTCGCGGCATAGAATCAATTAGCTACCGGAATTTCTCCAAGGGAATAGATTTCCAAGTTGTTTCAATTTCTCTTCATAATTCTTCTTTGTTAGCAAGTTTTGAAGAAGATATTTTAATTTTTACTTCAGCCCACAAGTTCACTATCGGGTTTAAATCCGGAGATTGAGCTGGCCAAACCATAACAGTAACCCTATTATCATTAAACCAATTTTTTGTTTTGCGCGAGGTTTGCCCTGGGTCTTGATAAATATCCATTTTAAAGGCATTTTCTCCTCTGCAAAGGGAAGCATGACATACTGCAAAATACTTACATAAACATTCGCGTCCATTATACCTTTAATCCAGAAAATAGGGCCCACTCCGTTCCAAGAAAAATATCCCCATGCCACAACACTACAGCAGCCGTGTTTTATTGTCTTTGTAGTGTACTTAGGATTGTACTTCGTGCATGGAGGCCTGCGTACTTGCTTTTGCCAGATACCAGGATTAAATAAAACAATTTTTGTTTCATCAGACCAAAGAATATTGCGCTATTTTGACTGTGGCCAAAGTTGGTATTCTTGGGCAAATTGGATTCTATTTTCTCGTTGTCTCTTTCAGCTTTCAGATTTGCTTTTATAATGCGTTTTCTTACAGTTGATGCAGAAATTGGCAGGTCTAATTCGTTTCTTATTTGTGTAGAAGTAATAAAAGGGATTAAATTTGCACACCTTACAATTTTTCTATCTGTTTTTGGCGAAGTTTTAGATGTCCGACCTCGATTTTCAGGGTCTAGAGTCCACTTTTTGGCATCAGATACCATTTTAGCGGATCATCCTAGCACATTCTGAATAACTTTAAAAGTTTTGCCAGAATTTAACATTTGTAAAATGAACTAACGTTTCTCCTGTGTGCAATGTTTAGCCCTACCCATTTTTACTAAAAAATAAGAAAGATATTTAATATTTTCCGTGATTTTAAATATAAATTCAACTTAATTTTCAATTTACACAAAAATTTATTCAAGAATAAAACTGGTTAGCTTGTTTATTAAAACATGAGAAAACTAATGGACACTGCTATTTTTACGAACACTAGAAAAATGATGTAAGATTTTAAAAAAACTATTTTTATAAGTTTGTAACGTTGATATCTGTTATTAAAAAAAAAATCAATATAAACATGTTTAGTTTTTTTATAAAGACAAAAAAATCGTTTTTCCAATGGCCTAACAATATACAGGGTATTCCATTTAAAAAAATGTTTATTTTCAAAATATCTGGTCAACGAAACATACAAAAATATTTTTGAGTCTGTTATGATATTTCCTATGTAAAATACTCGAAATTTGTCCATTTAACCGAATTTCTATTTATAATATTAAGAAAGATAGCAATGGTGAACCACTTGGCTGGGATACCCTGTATAAAATTAAAAGGTGATTGTGTAGAGAAATTAAAATTAATTAAATTTAAAAAAAACTTACATTTTCATTCGCATTATTTTTCATCCAACCTTTGTGCATATTTTTTTGTTCCATTTCTAAAATAATAACCCGGAAATATTTTGTTACGTTTGACTTCGTTTGACACAAGTAGAATAGGTTAGAAAACACAGCAGGACTCATAGTTTTGGGCTCAAGTTTGTTCACATTGAATTTTAACACATCGAGTTAAATATATAATTTTAACGTGTACCTCAACAAATTATCTTATAGTATAGCATTTTTAGAAAATGGCGTTAGTTGTGGTTTTAAAATAAAAATTTAATGCGACGAAGTTTTAACACATTTCTTATTTCAAAACGTGTAACAAAGATGGCTCAAAATTTAATTTAAATATTAATTTTGTGAATTATACTGTTTTTTAATACTGTATTTTTTTGAACAATAAATGTGTTAAATAAAAAAATTAATTGACTAAAACACTTACTTATATATTACATTTAAATTAAATGCTATTTCAAAAAAAAAAAGTTTTTAGCGTTTCGATTTTGATTAGTTATTTGGCCATTTCACTTTTCACATATTTATAAATGTTCTTCGCCTTCTTATATTGAGTTCCAGACACTTATTTCACACACCACTAAATATAAAAAAATTGTCTAATTGCCATTGGCATTTCTTTGAGACGCTATTAGCGCAGTTTTGTTATTTCCGTCTCTTTCTGTTCCGTATATTTTACCTGCCTTCTTCGCCATTGACCCTAGCAGTTCTTGAGAACATTTATGCGCTGAACGAAGTGATAGTGCCCATTCTTTTAGTCCAATTTCATCCTAGAATTAAAAAAATAAAGTTATTTTGGTTAACACAGAGGTTCTCAACTAATTACAGCAAACTATGCATTGTAGTCCTGATGATGGAAGATTTTGGAAAATGTTTTGCCTAATAACTTTCTTTTTTTCCTGTCTGGACAGTTTATACAGCTACGTCTAGAGTCCATTTTTAAACTGAGCGTTTTAAATGTTTCGAGCGACCCCAGCAAACATTCAACTAACGGCCGAATGCTGGCAAACTGCTTTTACGCTGGTAAATTACTGGCACCAAAAGTAAGTGCAACGCCAGTATTAATAATGTACTTCACATTTGTATTTCGCATTCCGCCTATACGAAGTACTTTACCAGCATTTTATAAGCACTCTTCTTCACTCATACTTTTTACTTAAAACCATCAGAAATAAATCTTGCAACTAATGCGATTATTTTGCACTTTACCGTTGCTGGGCCAGCAACTGATACATCAATGGGCCAGTAACGGCCCCGGGGACACCGGGGTACTGGCCCATTACTTTCAATGCCGGGGAGTATGTGCTTTACCAGTACTGGCCCGTATAAAAATGTTTGCTGGGACATTTGTGACTATTTGGTATGCAGTTGGCTTTACACAGCTCAAAAATAGGGACATTAACATCATGGCATAATTTATAAAATTTTCAAAATTTCCAATTATTATCATATCTGTCTCATTTTGTAATACGTAATTAACAGGGAAAGTTCATTTTTTATGTTGTATATTTACAATACATTCATAATATTATCATAGTATTGGTTCACATGGATACGTCAAAATCCGTTTACACCACAAAAGTCACCAAAATTTTAGGACCTAAAATTCAACCATACAATTTGTTTTGGATATATTTTCTATTTTACATATTCTATCAGGTGATTGCAAAAATTCGTGCCCGATTTGAAATAAAATTAAATAAAACATATTTTCGTGGAAAAACATTTTTATTAATCAATAATGTACTCCCCATCATTTTCTATAACTGTCTCCCAACGTTTTACAAGTTTTTGAATTCCTTCTTTGTAGAAACTGGATGGTTTATCTTCAAAGAAAGTAGTAAGGTAGTTTTTGACTTCTTCCACAGAAACAATTTTTTTGCCATTCAAATTATTTTGAAGAGAACGAAACAGAGGAAAATCTGAAGGGGCATGGTCAGGGGAATACGGCGGGTGCTGGAGGATTTCCCATTTTAACTCCCTAAGTTTTTACAGTGTCTGTTGAGCGACATGTGGTCTAGCGTTGTCGTGGTGAAAGATGATGCCTTTTCGATTAACTTGGACGTTTTGCTTGGATTTCCACATTGAGTTGGGTGAGTTGCTCACAGTACATCTCCGCAGTTATTGTTTTGCCACGTGGAAGAAGCTCGAAATAAAGTATTCCTCTGCAATCCCACCAGACACATAACAACACTTTCATTGGATGCAATTCTGCTTTTGCCAAAGATTCTGCTCGTTCACTCCCATGCTTCCAGCTTCTTTTTCTTTTTATGTTGTGATACATAATCCATTTTTCATCTCCAGTTATTACTCGATCCAAGAAAGGTTTATTTTGTTGACGGTCAAGGAGAGAAACGGCAGTGGAAACACGTTTCAGTTTGTTCCGTTCTGTCAAAATGTGCTGAACCCATATATCGAGTTTCGAAGTATAGCCAAGTTTTTTTAAATGGCGAAATGCTGTCGGTTTGTCAACATTTAACTTCTCAACAATCCCTTCAGTCGAAATCCGTGGATTACTATTCACCAAATCACGGATACAGTCATTATTACACGGGCACGAACTTTTGCAATTACCTGATATATTGTTATTATATTCTATTTCTACTATCTATTTTACTTACGGGGTTTGTTAGGACTATTTTGGCATCTCTTGTCCTAATAACAATACACTGTTCGTTTTTGACATGGACCAAATCAGCACTAACATCTTCAATCTGATCCATAAAGACGAGTTCCGGTTTCGTACTACCGGAATCCGGATGAAGTTCTAGCCGGTTGGGGTAAAGTTTCGCATATCGAGTTTGCCACGCTGATGCGAAAGGGCCTCCTAATTTTTTAATATAGCCATGGAGAATACAGTCCGATTCTGAAATTAATAATACATGATAAGAAAGAAAGAAAATTTGAAGAGGAAGATTAAACGACTAACAAAAAGACGGAAAAGTTAGGAAAAAGTCCTTTTTGTGGACTTTCCTTATTTAAATTTTTTGCCGAAAAAGTCAAAATTTTAGACCGTAACTCAAATGAGATCATATATTTGTGATCTAAGGCTAACAATATACAAGTATAATAAATTTCAAACCAAATTAAAAAAAAAATTCTCCTAAAATTTTGGTCAAAATTTTTTTGACTTAGATTTTAGCCAAAATATAGTTTTAAGCTTATTTTAAGGTGAGGATTATGAAAAAAATATTTAAAAAATTCATGCGTTCCTAGTTTTTGAGTTAGAGCCGATTTGGGTCAGTTTTTTGCCTATAATTCCAAAACTTTTGCCCAAACTTCGAAATGAACCAAATTTTCTTAATCTATGACCAAAATTTTATATTTGTACCAATTTTCAATAAAATCGGAGACAAAAATATTTTGCTTAAAAATTACGATTTTCTTAAGGGGTACCCCTTACGATTTTTTTGATTTTTGGACATTTTCAAGGGTTTTGGATTACTGCCCTTACAGAACTTAATAATTGGTTTATTAAAGCCCAATTTTTTTTCTAGATTAAACAATGTAAGAGAATTTAAAAAATTCAAACCGCAGATTTCTATCCCTAACCATTTTTTAGTTACAATTTTTCAAAATTTAAAAAAAAAATAAAAAAAAAAATAAAAATTTTCAAAAAATTATTTTGTTTGAAAATATGGTTATAAGTCAATTAGGACCTCAAGAATTCAAAAATTTAAACCGCAGGTCTTTATCGTATTTCGTTTTTGAGATACGTCCATACGAAGATAAAAAAAATTATAAATCACGCCATATTTAAATCTGTCATAATTTTAAAATACGCAAAACAAATAAAGCCTCAATTTTTTTCTAGACTAAATAAACTATGAGGAATCCAAAAATTCTAACCGGAGGTCACTATCTTTAACCGTTTTTGAGTTGTGCTTTTTTTTATTTCACAATTTTCACAAGTAATGTAAATTATGTTATTAACACATTTGTCAAATAAAAAAATTAACGAAGTGGCACGTTCAATAATTTGAAACATTCTGTAATATCAATTATAAAAAATATTGTATAAGAATAATTATGAAAAACCTGACATTTAACAGATTTCGGGTTTGTGTGAGTGAAAACAAAACTCAATCCGATTGATAGTGCTCCATATATATTATTAAATACATATTTATACAATTTTCTCACCTTTTTCATCAGTATCGAATTTTAATTTCTGTTTCGCCTTTCTTTTATGTTCCATTTTATCGGCCTCCAAGTTTATCGTCTCGAATACTGTTTCCGCAACTTCACTTTGCCACCTTTCAGATATGACTAGCGGGAAATTTTTATATAAATCCTGATCAGCCTCTGTTAACTGTAAAACAAGGGATATTAGCGCATCATTGTTAAATTTTACCGTCCAACACATATACAAGGTGTCTCAAAAGAAATTTTATATTTAGTGGATCGATTAAAAAAAAAGTAAGCCGTATATAGAAAAAATGTTTATTAATTATTAAAATACACTTTTTGGGGATTTATTTCTTAAAAATAATATCGTCTAAATGTAGACCCTCGCGTTCTCAGCACTCATTTAATAGAACAGTAAAATTACTTATGACGTCTCGGCAGGTGGACTCAGGGATGGCTGCCATTTCGTGACGGATATTTTCTTTCAAATGCGCCAGTGAAGTCGGTTTATTGGCGTA
Organism: Liopterus haemorrhoidalis; assembly: GCA_963971575.1. Lineage (NCBI taxonomy): Eukaryota > Metazoa > Arthropoda > Insecta > Coleoptera > Dytiscidae > Liopterus > Liopterus haemorrhoidalis. The sequence continues at coordinate 45,984,054 of OZ020619.1, forward strand.
AACTTTAGATTTAAGATAACCCCATAGGAAAAAGTCCATAGGGGTTAAATCTGGACTGCGCGGAGGCCAATTTATGTCACCTCTCCAGGAGATCATTTTGCCTGAGAAAATTTCACGAACACGTGGCAGAGACATATTGGACGTGTGTGAAGTTGCTCCGTCCTGTTGGAACCATGTTCTTTGGTTATAGCCAGGAAAGTTTTGCAGTTCAGGTACCAAGAAGTTGTCTAACATCTCCACATAACGCTCTGAATTCACTGTAACTGCACGCTCCCTTTCGTCTTCAAAAAAGTAAGGGCCGATAATTCCTCGCGCCGACATCGCAGCCCATACGGTCACTTTAGGCGAATGTAGGGGTTTCTGATGTTTGCGTTTCGGATTCGTTGCACTCCAGTAGCGGCAGTTCTGCTTATTTACGTGGCCATTAAGATGAAAATGAGCTTCATCCGAAAACAAAATGTTGGTAAACGTTGAAAATCGCTCAATCACCTGATTTACGAAATTAAGCCTCTGACTGGCATCTTGGGGCTTTAATTCTTGCACCAATTGAATTTTGTAGGGGTGCAGCTTTAGGTCTTTGTGCATAATGCGATGTAATGATGATCTATGCACATTTAAAGCACTTGCGAGCTTCCGAATTGAAAGGTTCGGGTCGTCACGAACAGACTGATTAACATTCTCCACGTTTTCTACCGTTCTTGATGACCTAGGTCGTCCGGATTTTGATTTATCCAGCGTTGTACCAGTCTCTTCAAACTTTTTAACCCAATGTCGAATGAGAGGAATGCTTAGCGCATCATTTAAGTGGCGAAAACCTCGAATACTGCAGAATTTTCTACGCGCTACAGTCGCCGAATCACCGTTTTTGTAAAACTCTCGCACGCATAACGCGCGATCTGCTCCCGAGAAACGCTCCATAGCGACTGAATTCCCAAGAGCCAGGCTACCGATTGACATAACCCCCGCGTCCCTCGGATACGTTACGTTCACGCAGTAAGCTAAATAAATATAAAATTTCTTTTGAGACATCTTGTATAAAGTGACAAAACATATGGTGGCTCATTATTGATTATAATTTACCTTAATGCCTTTTGTGTCTTCTTCATCGAATGAACCAATATCGAAAGCATCAGCTGCGTTTACCTCCCCCCTTGGGGGAATTAGGGGAGGGGTATATTTTTGAAGATATACTTGTTGCCAGTCAATCCCCGCAAAAAATGAGTGTTCTTTTACTTCATCCGCCCTAAAAAAGATTTTTTTAAATTCTATCGCTTGACCTAATCTAAAAAAAAAACTTACCCGTTTCCTTTACAGCCTAATCTTTTATCAATATCCCTGTGTAAAAGCCCTTCTAATAAAGATTTTAATTCTTTACTAAACGACTCCGGTAATTCGACATTCTGGAAAAAATAATAATAATATATTAAACTGAATGAAAAGAGGAGAATGTAAAATTTTATTCTGCTCTTGGGAAGACAAAAGATTGAGAGGACAGCTTATAGAGAGCATATAAATGATGTATAAGATACCTGGACTGACTTAAGTGCTGGAAATATGTGGGAACTACCACAAAGTACGGTTTACAAGTGATCAAAAAACTATTTTAATATTTCTTACCATAGTTAATGTCATTCTGTCTATTTCATGCTTATCTTTGGTTTTATGTTGGCGAAATGGTGAATGTCCTTTTAATAATTTATATAACATACACCCAAAACTAAACCAGTCGGCGCTAGAATCGTACGCGGTTCCTTTGGATAAAACTTCAGGAGCCATATAACCATGGGTACCCCTGAAAATCAAAAATTGTTATAGATTTTTAATATTGATGTTCCAAATCATAAAAAAATGATATCCGCCAATAACGATACGGATTATTTTGTGGAATACAGGTGGGCCTTGTTTTACGCCGGTGTTACGTACCGGCGCAAAATAAAGCAAAGAATGTTCATTCCAGAGACGGATTAACATTCTATTCGAATTAATATTTTAATATTATTAATAATTATTAATATTATACACCGTTGATGGAGGTAAGTTTAGGCATCTACAAATCTTCGGACGAGTTTCACCATTCTCTATTCTTTTAATAACTTCAATTTTTGTCTCAATCGAAATAGACCTACGTTGTTTTCTATCGTGTTTTGTAGATATATCTTCCATTGGTATTAATGAAAATTATAATTATTACTCAATAATTTTAAATTAAATTTTAAAAGTAAGTTAATAAAAATAATATAGAAAAATTAAAAATTATTAAATTTAGATTATATTAAATATTAGATTTAGATATATTTAAATTTAAATATGTACATATCATAAAGCAAACACTCTTAAGCGAGTTAAATTTATTTTACAACTGAATACGTCTCAGTAGTGCGATTACTGCGACTGCGTAAACCACGAGACATCCCCGCTTCGACCCCTGAATTGTCGACACCCGACTCCGACGTTCAACTGTTTCAAAGCGGCGTTATTTTAAGGTCGCTGCCAACCGGCGTAAAATAAAGCGGCGTAAAATAAGGCCCACCTGTATATGCATAGAGCTTTAAGTGAAATTTTTGGTGACTTAACAGTGTACCATAGTACAATTTTTCTCTTGTTTAAATCATTTGTCCGAATTCGGAAAACGTTGGTGGAATCCCTGTGGTTTCTTGTTGGGCTAATCATTTTCGTGGTGGTCGTGTGAGCATCAACGATGATCCAGGAAGGCCGGAAACATCAATAAATGAACGAAATGTGAAACTAACGACAGATTCTCTTGAAGAAGATCGTCGAGCGACATGTGAGGAAATTTCTGAAACCACAGGGATTCCACCAACGTCAGTTATCCGAATTCTGACAATGGCTACAGACATAAAATTATTACTGATGCTATCAATCATAAGAAAAATTGATGTGAAGTGTGAATTTTCACACATTTCTGGGTTTTGCAGGTATTTAGTAACTGAACGATGATTATTTGGGTTGCCAAAACAAATTTTATGACAAAATATTTTTTTATGAATTTTAATTCGAATGCCTAATACCATTATTTAAGTTTCTAAATATATGCAGTATTTTTTTTATATAGCAAAGTTCATTAAGATTTTGAAAATTGCACCTATGGTTTCCATTGGTTGCTTACATCATAAGTCCCGCCCTTTGATTTCGTCAAACATAGAATTAAATTATAATTTCAACACTTTCCACTGGTTATTAAATTTACGCTTTTAAAAATTAAATGCAACATTTACCAAATATAACTAGAATTTTAACAAAATAATTTAAACAAAATAAAAATGAAAAAAAAAAACAAAAAATAAAATCAACAGGATTCGAACCCTAGTTTGCAAGTTTCTTATATTATTAAGCGTACGACAAATCCAACCACGCCACGAGAGCTACTGATGTGGTATGTTACACAACGTATTAAATAGTTAACATATTTTAGTTAAAAACACAAAAAATGCGTTATTTTCCGAAAACATAATCTGATCAAAAATTCCTGTTGTACTATTCCGGTTCACACCAATGTACATTACTTAGAATTTTTTCAGATTTTTAGTTTAAACCATCTGGGCTACAGGGTGTGGGACAAAAATTTTTTTGCACAATTTTGGCAAAAATCGCATCAAAATAATTTATTTTGCAAAAATAAAATTTTGATCGTTAATCCACGTACTAAGGGCTTTCATTTGATACCCTACTCAGAATTTAAAAAAAAAAATTTTTTTTTCGGTGATCACATATTTGTTTATATTTTTAGAGGGATATGTTTTTTAGATGTTTTAGTATTTTTCCTATGTGCGGGTCAAAGAGTTGTATAAGCATGCCAAATTTGAATTCTCTAGGTTTAGCCGTTTGGCTACAATTTTTACCGAACAGACAGACAGACAGACAGACAGACAGACAGACAGACAGACAGACAGACAGACAAACAGACAGACAGACGACAAAATGACGGTATAAGGGTTTTTTGGTCATACCTACAAAACTCTAAAAATGACGCACCTAGAACTGACGAAGTGAGATATGTCTCTATGCCCTATTATAAAGGAGTATCTGAGAAAATTGGTAAGATACTAAAGAAGCATAATATCCAAGTAGCCTTCAAATCGAGTTCGACTTTAAGATCTATCGTATCATGTACGAAACCCAAATCTGACCTAAACAAAAACTGTGTCTACTCTATTCCCTGCCAGTGCAGGAAACAATACATTGGCGAGACTTGCAGACCTTTGCATGTGAGGTTCAACGAGCATAAGAAAAAAGTTCAGCAGGGCGAAATTTACAGTTCCAAACTGGCTGAACATGCTTGGGAAAATGAACACCATTTCCAATGGAAATATGCTAAACCCTTAATGTATGAGGAAAACAAGTTCAAAAGAAAATTGAAAGAGTCTACTTTGATCGAAAACTCTGGAGATGTTGTCAGCCAAGCTAGCATAGCATTTCCTCAACTCTGGCTTTCTATTATCCAAAACAACCTTTCTAATCCTCAGGTCACTAATCCGGTAACGAGTCCGGACAGGAGTCCACCAGACTTCGGCTTATCGGTCTCTGGACGAGCTTAATACAGCCATTACCCGAGCCATTCAACAGATAAACAGAGATGGTGTCTTAGATGGAATAGTAAAGCTTCCCAAACGTTGGGACTCGGTTATTAAGAAGCAGGAGACTATATTAAAGGATTGTAAAGAAATACTGTAATAAACATGTAAAAAAAAAAAGTGTGTATTAATTATGAAATGACATTCTTATTTCAAAGTAGGGATGGGAAAAAAACATCGATGTATCGAAAACATCGATGTTTGTTTTAAAAACATCGATGTTCTTACCATCGATGGTCAGCTGGCGATAGTATCGATAAAACATCGATGTCTACAACCGATGTAGATGTTCAAACTTTGAAATTCAGAAACTACCGCTAGAGGCGCTGGAATCTTAAAAATTTAATTTTTATTAAAATTAGTACACAAAATATAAGCGCCATCTATTGTGATATAACAATACTAATAGTGTTAGTTCTTATTCTTCTTAGCAGTTAGCAGAATACGAAAAAATAAAAAGAAACTTCTAATTTTTGCAAACAATGCGAACGACCAATGACGCCAACACACTTTTTTTTGAGTCTTGTTGACACTTTCCCAGTTGTTATTCCTCCAATCCCTGGATTTTTGTAAGTTGTCATTAGCTATTTTTTATATATTGAAGTTGGCTTTTCCTGAACACAATGATCAAAAGTTTCAATTAATCGGTAAAAGTAATTAGAATTGAAAATCTAGTTCCGCCTAAACCAAAGGAACAAACTTTATTTCAACTTAAAAAAGTATCAAAATAATTGTGTATGACAGTGTTATTTTTATGTTAAATAATATAAAATTAACATTAAGATTACTATATTAGTATTGTAATAAAATCCAATATTTCATTTTAGAAATGTAAAAATAGTAAGGTCTGTTCCTTTGGTTTAGGCGGTACTAGATTTTCAATTCTAGTTACTTTTACCGATTGATTAAAGCTTCTGATCATTTTGTTCAGGAAAAGTCAACTTCAATATATAAAAAAATATCTAATGACAAATTACAAAAATGAAAATTGCGGTTAGTTCCGCCTAATCGTTTGGAATAGACTGTAGGTACAAATTAGGATTATTATATTGGGTATAATAATATTAATGTGAAATTAATTACTATTAAAAAGGAATATTTCTATTTCAAAATCTAATAAATGCTTTTTGTGTATTATGTGTTACTTTTTTCGTATTTTATCTTTACATTATTAAATAAAACCTATACATATAATATAAATAAATAGTTTTTTCTAATATTAATAAAACATCGATGTTTCCGATATATCGATGTTTTTCCTTCGATGTTTTTTCAACATCGATAGTAAGCGCCGATGTTTTGCCTTCGATGTACAACCCTATTTCAAAGGTTCCACAGAAGTAAAAAGGTAGAGAAACTCTGGGCTAGTGAATGGGATACTTACACACTAGCATGTGGTTTTTTCTTAGAAAAATCGCAGGCCAAACCTAAATCCGATATCCGAACATGCCCGTGTTCATCTAATAAAATATTCGCTGGTTTTAGGTCTCTATATACGATATATCTTCTATGCATATGTTCTAACCCTGAAAAAAAAAATTAAATATTAACATTTTCACCTGAATCACAAGCTCAATTAACTTTAAATCATTACCTAATATAACTTCAGCAGCGTAAAACTTCATTTCGACTTCATTAAATACTCCATGTTGACTTAGATGATAGTGTAGATCGCCACCGTTCATGAGATCAAGTATAAAGCATAGTTTGTCGGGTGTGTGAAAAGCGTAGGTCATACATACAATGAAAGGACAATCGACACCTGTGCTTACCAAGGATAACATTATCCTTTCATTTAAAGCCAACGTCTCGCCTTGTTTCATCTTAATACGTTTCTTATCTAGACATTTCATTGCGTACATTTTACCAGTATCAGCTTTTCGACATCCATATACTTCACCAAATCCACCACGACCTATTATTCGGTGGACACTAAAGTCGTTCATTGATAACTGAAAAAAAAAAATTAATAATAAGATCTAATTATATAAAGCGCAATGTAAGTTTGATTGTGTATGAGAATATCAGGCTTCGTGTTATGTCGTAAGACTTCGTGAAATTGTCGTGTTTGGTTGATACACCTTACACGTACTAGTTGATGATAAACCGCAGCCTACGTCCATTGTTAAAACTCTACATAAAACTATTTTGATAAATTAAACGCACTTAACCGTTTGAGTGCTATGCGTTTTTAAAGAAACTGTATCTAAAGTGCTATGGCTATTTTGAATAATTCAGAAATAAACAAAGTGGTGTACAAAAAATGCTCTATCTTGGACAAATATCAACCAATCAAGCCAAAAATTGGGTAGCGTATCGGTTTGTTTCTCTAACAATAGACTGTAGTAATGCCATTGTAAAATATAAATTAAAATATGATATTGGATTGGCATCAGGAGAAGGAGCGAGCCTAGGTCCAGGCGTCTCGAAAAAATTATTCGTTACTTTGGAAAACTGTTTTGTCGGAGAAATATTGGTAAATGTCAGCATTTCCTCCATTCCCGAAGAAGCAGAAGAGTCAGAAGACTCACTTTCTACTCTTAGTCTTTTTCTTCGATACGTAATAACACTACTGTCATCACTACTTGTATCCGACATCTCATTCTCCGTCGAGTCACTATGCATAGAATCCACATCCGAAATCATAGTATGTGGCATGTAAAAAAAGTGCAAAATCGAATTAAAATAATTCCGATTTGTAAAAAAATACCAGTCGTTACAAAAAGCACGGGAAGTCAGAACACATGTACACCAGCCAACGGACAAACTCACACTAAACATAACGGCGCGATAGCGCTGCATCGTACTTTTCGCAAGGAACGAAAGCAGCGCTATCGCGCTTCTCCGCACTCTAACGGTTAAATTAAATAACTAAAATGGAAGGTAACGTATGTTGGTATTTAACCCATCATTGAAATAATTTGATTTTCTTGATTTTGCAGCAACCATTTCAGCACCTTAGAGGTAAACTGTATCAAGTCACATTTTTATCAGAAATGACATTTTAGTGCCAAGTGACTTAATACTTCATAGTCCGTCGAATGGAAAATAATTTGGAAATTAGCTCCTAGCCAGTTTCAATGTACGTTGCTTTAAAACTGTATCAAGTCGATCAACGCAAGGAAGTAAACAATCTTAAATCGTTTTTTCTGAGATGTTTATCATTTGTGACTTAATACAATTTACCTCCGAGGTGCTGATTTATTAATATCGTTTAATAAATTTTATTTTTTCCTGGGCAACAACGGGTATTTCTAGGAACTAGATTTACAAATCTAGGAACCTTTTTTCATGGCGGACCGGCAAGTTTAGAAAGTATAATCTGTCTCAATTTGTAATACGAAACTAAAGTCCATTCTACATTATACTTTTTTCAATACTTTTTTCAATACTATCCAACTCTGACGTCATTTCAACTTTTGATACTACAGAATATAGTGGGGGAAAAAAATAAGAGACAGTGAAAAATTTTATATCTTCCATCTCTTATTACTTTTGTTGCCAACTTAAACATTTTTAGGTTCAGATGGCAGACAACAATTTGGTTATAGTGAACCAATTTATAAATATTGTTTAATTGTGCTAAGTTTATATTTAATTATATGACCCAAATAAACTTCTTATCAACTTAATAAACTACTAAAAGTTAAGTTGTAAACAAAAACTAAAAAGTTGGTGTTGGTACGACTGAAAAGTACAGAACTGTCAATCGAAAATTTGACCGGGGGTAGTTTTGGATGACAGTTCTGTACTTTTCAATCGTACCAACACCAACTTTTTAGTTTTTGTTTACAACTTAACTTTTAGTAGTTTATTAAGTTGATAAGAAGTTTATTTGGGTCATATAATTAAATATAAACTTAGCACAATTAAACAATATTTATAAATTGGTTCACTATAACCAAATTGTTGTCTGCCATCTGAACCTAAAAATTTTTAAGTTGGCAACAAAAGTAATAAGAGATGGAAGATATAAAATTTTTCACTGTCTCTTATTTTTTTCCCCCACTATATTCTGTAGTATCAAAAGTTGAAATGACGTCAGAGTTGGATAGTATTGAAAAAAGTATTGAAAAAAGTATAATGTAGAATGGACTTAAATCTGGTTACTTTGGTGACTGTTGTGGTGTAAATAGACTTTTTTGAAACCATGTAAACTTGTAAATCTGGCTTTCACATTTTTAGTGAAGTTTCATTATACTGAGGTTATATTCACTCAAAAACTACATGTCAGATACCAAATTGACATGTCAAATTTGTGATTGACATGTTTAATATTTTGAATTATATACAAATATTTATTTCATCTTATTTCGCTTATTCATAATTTCTGTTCTGGTTGTATAAAATATATTTCAAATACTTGTCAATTTGTGTTTTATACAATTTGTGTTAGTAAGTTGACATATAATTTAATGTCATAATTGACATTGTCAAATATTTTGAAAGGTGTAAATTCAGAATTACCACCCTAAGATGATATTTTAAATATACAACATAAAAAATGAAGTTTCCCTGTTAGTTTCGTATTACAAAATGAGACAGATAATAATAACGTGTATCGCAAAAGTTTTATATTTTTTATTGCACTACAAACACAAAAAAAACAAGATAAAAAATCACATATAATTAGTGAAAAAAGAAACTAATTATTACTTAAAAAATTAACAGATTAAGGACCGAGATTTTTATCTCAAAATTAAGTGAGTTATAACTTATTAGGCGAATAGTTGTATAATGAAAAAAAAAAATATATATATATATATCGCAAACCGGCAAAAAAATCTCACGGACCGGCGGTTGGGAAACACTGCTCTAGATCATTTTGTTTAGCAAAAGCCCACTTCAATCATAAAAAGTGAACTCAAATGTGACCATATATTTGTGATCTAAGGGTAAAAATGCATAATATTCCAAACGTTAAGGCGGAAATAACTAGAATTTTCTTTTTTTTAAGATGTCCTGGTCTCACTTTTTATGTTTGAAGTTGGCTTTTCCAAAACAAAATGATCAAAAGCTTCAATCAATAGGTAAAAGTTACTAGTTCAGCCAAAAAAACAAGCTATATACTTTTATTGCCCAAAATTTTGATTAAAAAGCTTCCCAAAATATATCATATCAAAAACTACGTTAAATACAGAGGAATAGTTTCTTTTTTCAAATTCATTTTTGCTGTTGGGCAAGAGCAGGCTCGTATGTCGCTCAGGCTCACATTTCATCGGTTCTGAAACTTTTTGTGTTTTTTTTTTTATTTATTTTTTGCTGCAAATGTCATAATTTTAGATCGTAACTCAAAATTGATCATATATTTGTGATCTAAATCTAAAAACATATGGGTATACCAATTTTACAAAAAAAATCAATATTTTTTCCCAAAAATTTTGGTCAAAAATTTTTTGACTTCAATTTTGGCCAAAATATAGTTTTAAGCTAATTTTAGGGTGAGGATTATGAAAAAAATATTTAAAAAATTTATGCTTTCCTAGTTTTTGAGTTAGAGCCGATTTGGGTCAGTTTTTTGCCTATAATTCCAAAACTTTTGCCCAAACTTCAAAATGGACCAAATTTTATTGATCTACGACCAAAAATACATATTTGTACCAATTTTCAATAAAATCGGAGACAAAAATTTTTTGCTTAAAAAACACGATTTTCTTAAGGGGTACCCCTTACGATTTTTTCGATTTTTGGCCATTTTCAAGGGTTTTGGATTACTGCCCATACAAAACTTAATAATTGGTTTATTAAAGCCCAATTTTTTTTATAGACTAAACAATGTATGAGAAATATAAAAATTCAAACCGCAGATTTATACCCCTAACCATTTTTTAGTTAGAATTTATAAAAAATAAAAAAAATAAAAAAAAAAATGAAAAATTTTCAAAAAATTTTTTTGTTTCAAAATTTGGTTACAAGTAAATTAACACCTCAAGATTTCAAAAATTTCAACCGCAGGTCTTTATCGTATTTCGTTTTTGAGATACGTCCATGCGAAGTTGAAAATTTCTATAAATCAGCCATATTAAAATTTGTCATAACTTTAAAATACTCAAAACGAATAAGGCCACAAATTGTTTCTAGACTAAATAAATTACGAGGAATCCAAAAATTCTAACCTCAGGTCGCTATCTCTAACCGTTTTTGAGTTGTGATTTTTTTAAATCCACAATTTTAACAAATAATGTAAATTATGTCATTAAAAAAAAATGTCGTAATATCAAAACGCGTGAAACGAGTAAGGTCTCAACTTTTTTCTAGACTAAATAAACTATGAGGAATCCAAAAATTCTAAGAGGGCGCTGTATTTAACCGTTTTTGAGTTGTGCTTTTTTTATTTCACAATTTTTAATTGTAATTTTAAATGTAAATTATCATTAACTGAAAAAAATAAATAAATAAAACTAATAACAAATGTCAGCTTATAGTAAGTAAGCGAAACTAGATGTTGAAATCTAGTAACTTTTAACGTATGAATGAATCTCCTGAAAAAAATGTGTTGATAATACTTACTTGAATATTTAGTTCTAAATTTTTCCATTGGCAAAATCTCGTATATTTATCACTAAAATTAAATAAAACATTAATTAATTTGTGTAAAAATACAATAAATTAAAATTAAAAATGTCAAAAATAAAATAATAACAAAACTACAGTTACCTATCTCACCTTTCTAAAAATTTCTTAAACGGTTCTCCTCTTAAATGATTAAAAATTTCTTCTATATATGGCTAAAAAAATATTATATTTACAAAAAGTCAAAAAATTATAAATTTTATTTTGTAATACGTAACTAATAGGGAAAGTTTATTTTTTATGTTGTAAATTTACAATACATTTATAATTATCATAGTATTGGTTCACATGGATACGTCAAAGTCCGTTTACACTACAAAAGTCACCAAAATTATCAGATCTAGTTACGTATTACAAAATGAAATATATTATACTAATGTATCCATACCTCAAATAACGTTACTGGCACTTCATTTTTCATAAGATATTTTTGAACGTGCGTAACAGCTTCTTTTGAGTAATCCTGAAAAGAAAAATACCTAAGTAAAAATCTTATAGCCAACAAGTTGTATCATAAATGCTATGGAAGATAAATTTGAGGCGTTGTGTACCTTTTTAGACTTATCTAAAGCATTTGACTGCGTATCTCACAAAATTTTAATTAACAAACTAGAGTATTATGATGTAAGAGGTAATTGCTTAAATCTTTTAAGATCATATTTAAATAATAGAAGTCAGCAAGTGTATCACAATTCACTAGGTACGAAGGTAATGCTATCTCGTGGTATACCACAGGGTTCCATATTAGGTCCATTTTTATTCTTGCTTTTTATTAACGATTTACCAGCTAATATTAATGCAAGTACAGTTCTCTTTGCAGACGATACATCATTCACAATTAGCCGAAAGTATTATGATGATGCTCTTGCCGACATTAAAACCATAATGAAGGCAGCAAAAGATTGGTTTACAGCGAATGAACTTACTTTGAATGAGGACAAAACTATGCAAATGAGATTTTCTTCCCGTCCAATTACAGATTGTGTGGCTAATAACCCCCAAATAAAATTTTTAGGCATTTACCTAGACCAACAACTACGCTGGAAAAATCATGTTAACGCAGTCAGTGCTAAGTTGAGTACTGCAATATACGGAATACGCAAAGTAAGATCCAGCAAAGTGTTAATGAAGAAGCTGCTCGCATTGCATATTTTGCTTTATTCCATTCAATAATGACCTACGGCATTACTATATGGGGTAACTCTACTCTATCAATACAAATTTTTCTTTTACAAAAAAAAAGCAGTAAGGGCAATAGCTAATATTAATCGTAGAGATTCCTGTAGATCAAAATTTAAATTATTAAAAATATTAACCCTATACGGTGCATATAAATACGGTAATGTAGTAGAAATTCACAAACATGCTCAAAATTTATTATTAAAAAAACAAATGCACAGTTACAGCACCCATAACAATCATTTTGTAAATATTCCAAGTCATCGTTTAACCGTCACAAAAAAAGTTCTTGCTACAAAATATGAGATGTATAACAAAATTCATCCCACAGTACAAAAGTTACCCCATAAGAAATTTAAAAATGTAATGCGAGAGTTCTTAATTAACTTATGCCCATATAGTATTCTCGAATATATGAATTCTAAAATACTAATGTACAAAACTGAGAATGTGTAAACGCTATATTATTTGTTTATTTATTTATTTTTTTTTTTTAATTACTATTTATGTTTTGTCTCGCGGTTGGATTCCTTTTATTTGAATTTAGCATGTTATTTTTTTGTTAAATTGTATTTTGGAAATATAAATTAAGTTATCAAATTAAGAGAATGCTTCACATCAAAACTACAAGTCAATATTTATTTATTAAAATTCTTATTTTATACATTATAATTTAATATGTTAATAGGTTAATTTTGAAAATTTTACGTTAATAATCGTTATTATTGCAAGTAACATTTGCGTTTTTATAATATTTGACACAGTTTTCTTGAAATGAAACATTTAGACAGCCACTGGATGTAATATAGAATGACAACGTCTTTGGTGTCAAGCTAAAATCTAATATATTTCAAAATTAAATGTTTCTCGCGTAGTTTTAAAAACGTTTAACCAGAGGCTTCCAAGAATCAAGATATAAATGACATTTTCTACAATACAAAAACAAAATAAAAACCGTAAAAACAATAACAAGAAGGTGGGGGTTAGTGGAGAAAGATTAGGAATGGGAAGAAAAAGAGAGGGGTAAGACAGTGGGGGAAAGAATGGGGGTAGAGATGGGTGGGGGCATAGTTGGGGTAGAAAAGAGTGGGGACATAGTGGGAGTAAAGAAGGGTGGAGGCATAGTGGGGGTATAGAAGGGTGGGGATAGAGGTTGGGGATAAAGGGTGGGGCTAAAGGGGGAGGTGACGGTAGGGAAATTGAGGGTGGGGATACTGAAAGATGTGTTACAGTCCTGATAATCTAATCCTTATAAAAAATCAACTTACATGTGAGTGCGATAGGAGTTCTTTCATGATAAAATTGTCGTAAATTTCTCTAGCCAATTTCCTTCGTTCTTCTACACATTCTAGTTTTTCGTATGCCTTAATCTGAAACAAAAAGAAATATATTACCATCTGTGGACATTTAGAAAATTAAGGATGCTAATTTAAAATTAATAGAATAAATATAGGATAGATTAGTATTTTAAAACATACAATTTTATGCTCATGTGTGTCGTCATTGTTGGATAGAGCTTTCGAAAAGAAACAACTTTTACTTAAACATTTTTTAAATATCTTTTACGGTTTATAAAATTGCATTCTCTATAACAACTTGAAAGTAAAGTATATTATTTACAGGTGTTCAAGGTATCTTCCATTTTAGATTTAAACGCTTTCGCATCGTTACTCTTAAGCTATCTGTAGCTCGGAGCATAACAGAAAAATAATAAGGTTTACGAAAAATTTTATTCTCTATAACGGCTTGAAAGTCAAGTATTTTTATTTACAGGTGTTCAAAGTGTCTTCCATTTTAGATTTAAACACTTTCGAATCGTTATTCCTTAAGATATCTGTAGCTCGAAGCATAACAGAAAAAATAATAATAAGGTTTACGTAAAATTTTATTCTCTATAACGGCTTGAAAGTCAAGTATTTTTATTTACAGGTGTTCAAAGTGTCTTCCATTTTAGATTTAAACACTTTCGCATCGTTACTCCTTAAGCTATCTGTAGCTTGGAGCATAATAAAAAAAATAATAAGGTTTAAGAAAAATGTTATCCTCTACAACGACTTGAAAGTAAAGTATTTTTATTTGCAGGTGTTCAAAATGTGTGATTTAAACCTTTTCGTATCATCAGTCTTGAGTTATCTGTAGCTCGGTACATAATAAAAATAAAAACATATCAGTTTAAAATCGTACCTACTTGAAACTACAACTTGTAAGTAATTTAAAACGAAGCTATGCATGAGCGGCGTACCGTACATTTCTTTAACCTACTATTTAACATCTGTTTAGTTTAATATCAATATTTAGTTTCTTTTATTAACAATTATATTGCAAAATGTAGGGTTATCAGGTGTTTTTATTGAATAATCTTTTAAATAAAATGTCAAAATTTACATATGTGTCAAACACGTATAAGGGTTTAGTCTAGTTCACCATAATTGGTAAGCAGCAGAAAAAATATTGCAATGAAGCGGGTAAGAGGATCAATTTGACCACCCGGTAATCAGAGGAGGCAGAAAAAATCCCTGGGGGCTCACGCATTTGTTCAAATACACGAAAAACTTGTCCTTTACAAACGTGTAATTTGATTGTTTAACGGAAGCCTGTGACCCCCCCCTTTCCAGTGCACCTGTATTTAGTTATATATAATAATAATAATAAATTTTATTTGCCATATTTGTTACATATAAATAGAGTAACATAAGTATAATGTAACATTGAAAAATAATAACCGATTCACGGAAATGCAATGCATTTGTGTGTGAATCTCTTTTAGCAGGTTTCAGGTATCAAATGGATTTATTTTAATTCAAATCTCAATGGAAAAAGGTGTGAATTAATCTTTGGAAAAGTTTTATGTAATTTTTCAATCTTGTTTTTGACTGGTCTCGGAAGGGTTGTTTCGTCTATTGTTCTCAGACAAAATAAAAGATTTGAAAAGTACCAAGAAGGGACAATTCCTACAGGTAAATATTCCCAGAGCGCTTATATTCTCATATCAACCATTTTTACTTCAATTGAAAATAGTCCCGCACATCTCAAACAAAAAACATTTCAAAAATTGTTAAAAATTACTCCCTACGTCCGAAAATATGGTGTACATTACTTTAAAAAATGTGGGATTAACAAAGGTAATTCTTTTTTTTGTATTATTCTTTGTTTTACTATATATTTGTAACTATTCCATAAATAATATCATTCTAATTAATTAAAATTGTTAATTTCATATTTGCGGACGGAGAGAGATACATTTTTAGGGTTTTGTAGGTATGACCAAAAAACCCTTATACCGTCATTTTGTCGTCTGTCTGTCTGTTCGGTAAAAATTGTAGCCAAACGGCTAAACCTAGAGAGTTGAAATTTGGCATGCTTGTACAACGTTTTGACCCGCACATAGGAAAAATACTAAAACATCTAAAAAACATATCCCCCTAAAAATATAAACAAATATGTGCTCATCGAAAAAAAAAATATTTTTTTAAAATTCTGAGTAGGGTATCAAATGAAAGCCCTTAGTACGTGGATTAACGATCAAAATTTTATTTTTGCAAAATAAATTATTTTGAGGCGATTTTTGCTAAAATTGTGCAAAAAAATTTTTGTCCCACACCCTGTAGCCCAGATGGTTTAAACTAAAAATGTGAAAAAATTCTAAGTAATGTATATTGGTGTGAACCGGAATAGTACAACAGGAATTTTTGATCAGATTATGTTTTCGGAAAATAACGCATTTTTTGTGTTTTTTGGTTGACGATGCATACATGTTATACTCTTATAACACACTAAGTTGATAAGCGTTTGGTGGTCTAGTGGCTCAGTTGCGCGACAACTACACAGGATCGTTATTCACTACACAGGTTCGTTCCTGGCTTGTGGAGTTTGTTCATAATTATTTTGTTTAAATTAATTTGTTAAAATTCTAGTTATATTTTAGCACATTTTGAATTTAATTTTCAAGAACGTAAATTTAATAACCAATTGGAATTATATTTTCATTCTATGTGTCATTTATACGAAGCCAGAGGGGCGGAGCGTATAATTTAAGACAACCAATGAAAGCCATAGGCCCAATTTTCAAAATCTTAATGAACCTTGTTATATAAAAAAAATACTGCACTTATTTAGAAACCTAAATAATGATATTAGATATTCGAATTAAAATTAACAAAAAAATATTTTAACATAAAATTTGTTTTTAAAGCTCTGAGATTAACAGACGATAAATTATTTTAAAAAGATCGTTCCTTTTGCCGTGGTTACTACAAAGCAAAATTTGTCCTACACACTCAGCATGCCGCCTTCACTTATTATATACCTGCGAAACCCTGCAATGTGTGAAAATTCACACTTCACATCAATTTTTCTATAGTCTACTACATTCAACATATCTTTAAGATTTTTAATCCTGTGTTTTTAATTTTTCCCGTGGCGCATTGAGGTGAATTCAGGTTGATTTAGCGGCGAGCCAACCACGCTGTATGCATTTTATATGAGATAATAATTGAAACAAACAGAGAGTTGCTATTACAAACAGCAGTTTTTCTTCACAGATAATTAAAAATTCTTCATGTTTTTTTTTATCTCTGCGAAAGTAGAGAAATGTTTACAAAAGTGCCCTAGGAAATCTTCTAAGGTAAAAAAATTCACATAAAAAGGTTGAATACGTTGAACTGTTGTTGCTTTGGTTACATACCCCCACCCTGTCAAATATTCCTACCCTTTCTCTTTATCCCCACCAATTCTCCCTTCTCGTACTCTTATCAATCCCCACCCTATCTCTCTTACCTCACTCTTTTCTCTCCCCACTTTATATTTTCCCACCATCTCTCCATTCCCCCACCCTCACACCTTTCCCACTATTTTCCCCCCACTCTATATTCAATTCATATATAAATAGAACTCCATATACGCCGAACCACTTTTACGCCTGCGCTGAAATAACTATCGTACGCCTGGGATTCCCCGATCTGATCGGGAAAGTACCGCGACAACTGGACAGGATGGCGCTCCAGTATCATCGCCTATAAGTATCCTTCTACACGTCTGGCGTAATATATATCTGGTTTATTCGTGATTAAATTAGTTTATTTGTTTCTATAAAATAGATGTTTTTTTGCATACGCATATACAAAAGGGTACAGTAAAACAAATAGCATCTCTGAGAAGATGAGAAAGGAAATGTTAACTCAAGATGGACCTAAAAGGGCTAGATTTTCTGTCTCAATTGAGAAGAAAATGGTTATTTGACGAATGGAAAGTGGGGAAAAACGTCCCGATGTCTGCTGGATAATGAATTTACGGCCTTCAACTGTAACTAGCATTATGAAAAATGCAGATAAAATCAAACAATCTGCTCAGCAAGCTACAGAAAACGCTAAGTACGGGTCAACGAGTACTAAGTCAAATAAAATAGCGTTATAGATACTCTTTATGTGTATTAATTATTTATTTGGAACCTAACCCTATACCCTCACTATAAGTTGGTTCATTTTACGCCGGTTCGGTTTACGCCGGTTATCCTAGGAACGAAACTGCGGCATACATCGAGTTGCGCCTGCCGTGTAGTGCAAATTTTGTGAGCAACTTTATGATAAACTTGTTTAGAAGCAGCTTTATACATTATCGTTTACATTTAGCGTCTTACTGGTTTTAAAATTATTAAATTATTCAAAGAAAACACTTTATGTACAATAGAGTTTTCTTAATTTTCTTTACAGAGAAAATTGGCGAAAAGGGACGTGCTTTATAAAATTTAATAATGTATAGTTTACGACAAATTTAAAAAGAATATTCTTTATAAAGTTATTATGGTTAGATGGAATGCAAATAACCTTTTTAATTTATAGTGGTTTACAAAAATAAATATTAACTAACACTAAAGAAAAAGTGTTTGCCAATTTTTTACAAATTGGATATTAAGGGGAAGGCAACACAGTTCTTACAAGTTTCTCAAACAAAACGAACAATCTATACATCAAATTTTGAAACAAATTTTTATCTATCAGGATTTTTTTTTATAGAATTATATACAGCCGGCATCCTGTTTGATAACTACTGTATTAGAGGAATACTGTCTCATGAATTTGGTTTTCGGTTAGTTTATTTTAAAATTGAAGTGTCCTAATTAATTTCTAAAATCACAATAAGAACATGTCATTGCATAAACAACACCTTATTGATGGTGAGATACAATAAAGAGGTTACTCGCTATCTCCTCCAGAGAGATCTTGTGTATTATAACAACTTTACTTGTTGAACTCATGACCTAACGAGCCACAGGAGTTACCTTCTGAATATTTTAAAACAACCAGAAAATACCAACATTTTTTCAGCAAAATAAATAAATTAACACCTAGATAAAGTAAAATGTACATCGATTAGAAACAAAACAAAGCTACTTGTTACAGTTGGCATCTCTTATCTGGTCTTCAAACAATTCACTGAAGCCAAATCCCACTAAAACGCAAGTATGTGCCTTTCACCTACGAAACCGTGAAGCACGAAGAAAATTAGAAATTACTTGGAGAGGCCATCTGCTGGAGCATACAGATACTCCAAAATACTTAGGAGTCAAATTAGATCGCTCGATATGTTTTAAACAGCATTGTTGTGATGTCAAGCTTAAAGTCTGCGCTAGAAATAACATACTTCGGAAATTAACAGGGTCCACGTGGGGTGCACAACCGGAAGTTTTACGAACATCGGCTCTAGTTTTGAGTTTTTCTGCTGCCGAATATGCGGCACCAGTTTGGAATAACTCGGTGCATGCTAAACTTGTAGATACGGCGATAAACGACACTGTCCGAATAATAACAGGATGTTTAAAACCAAAACCTGTTAATAAACTATATCCCATCATTGGGATAGCACCTCCAGATATCAGACAGGTCGCCACAGAAGCAGAAAAATTTAAGACGGATACAGACCACCCACTGTTTGATCACGAAGCTGAAACAAGAAGGTTTAAATCCCGAAAAAGTTTTTTACGTTCTACAACTGCTACACCGCTCACTCCCATGAATCGAAGGATAGAACTCTGGAGGGAGCAGGCGTTGGCCACCTGGATTGCACCTAAAGAACTGAGCTTTGGTCACCAGTTACAATATACAGCGTGGAGGGCGCTGAACAGATTCCGTACTGGTGTTACTAGGTGTAAAGACAACTTAAAGAAGTGGGGATACACTGCTGGAAGTGCAGAATGCGACTGCGGAAAATACCAGGATTACCAACATCTACTGGTTTGTACAAACATAGGAGGTAGCTGCACACCTGACGACCTCAATGATACCAATGACGAAGCGATCTTGATAACAAGATTTTGGGAGAAATGTATATGACGTGGTATTGCGGACACGAAATGATGATGATCTGGTCTTCGAGTGTCCGGCAGTCCAACAAAAAATTCGCCAATACACGATATCAGTGCATTTATATATACTTATGTGGACTTTTTTTGAATGTACTTAAGATCTACATTATGTCTACTGTCATATATAGTTATATTTATGTTTAGATGTTGGTATATGTAACATATTGGCATTATTGGCTTCTTGTATTTGCTCTGTAAATGATTAGGCAAGTTAGTTAATAAATTACTATCAAGCAGATTAGACGTATCTTATTTCTCGACAGAACATATAACATGGCGCAGTCGGTAGGATATGTGAATATAACTTAACAAAATACCAACCCTTGTTGTCACTAAAACTTCAAGAAAATACAAAAAAAAATATTCCTACTCCTATATGAATACAAATTTCCCAGTAACAATTTTTTATATACCTACAATTAAGAAATTTTTTACTACTGAACCAATTTTAAAAATTCTTTCAATTCTGATTAGTTTATACGCTGGTTACCCTTTATGTTTTTACGACCACTAGATGGCTATATTGATATGTGTATTATATTCCTAAAATTTGACATTTGTTATTGTGAAATCAGTGGAAGCTTGCCACTTAACCATGGGTTAGAGTCATTTAGAATGTCCGGGCGAGTCGAGTTAAAGTAACTCCGTATGAACGTTAGTGTAGTGACCAGCTAAAAAAGTGGAGAGACAATATTTGGAAAAGTGTGTCTTGTGTGTACGAATGTGTGTCTCTCTGGATTTAGTCATCACATAATTGTAAGTCTAATGTAATCATGTAAATATATAAACCGTAATCGTAATTAAAGTAGATTAGCTAAAATGTTGAGTTTAATTGAACAACTCTTAATCCTTCCAAGAATCATAGCAACCGGCTAGCGGACCAATAGGGGAGGGTCCAGACTTGATCCGCTCGCAAATCTGGATACTCATAATGTGAGGGAGACCTAGAGTTGAGGGATGAGAGTAAGTACGAATGAAATAAATAAATCAGCCAACAGTGACTATTTGTATATCGGAGGTCCTGCACAAATTAAATAAAAATAATTCGATGTACGCGAAATTTATTACTGCGTTAACTTCCGGAACACATTTTCCACGTATATCGAGCATGACCCATATGAGATAATGAAACACTGATAAAGAAAAACCCGGAAAAAATCGAAGCAAAAGATATAACAATACAGTAAAAATAAATATATCCGATCGTAAAATTTGGTGAGTGCGCCAATTAATAAATTTGAGTTTTGAATTGTTATAGGGGATGTTATTGTTTATGTCCGTTATCGTTGGTAACAATGATTGTAAACATTATCCCTTGTAATGCGTGATGTTTCCGACCACAATAAATAATACAAATTTGATGAGTGAGATTCAATTATCGGAGAGATAACGCGTTTGGGATCAATAAAAAATTAAAACCGTCAATCAGAACCGGCTTTTCATTAATGCCTCTCTGATCGTTATATTTATACAACCGAAAAAAACACAATTTTATTAATTTCAGAACAAGATAACAAAATTACATACATATAAAAATGGAACCAAATTATTAGCAACTAATATATTGAACAAAATTATCCGAAAATTCAAGGCGGAACATTTATATATATATATATATATATATATACATGTAAGGTTTGTCGAATTTTAATTATTCCCTCGCTGTGTCTCTTTTAAAAATAAATAATAAGAATTTTACGCCTTTTGGTTTTTCTAGCACTCGCTGTTGTCGACCCCTGTTTAATGCCGGGTTTACATTGGTAGAGTAAAAGAGCTAGTAACTAGCGCAAGTAACTAGCAACTAGTTACTATCCCTGTGTAAACAGTTGACATTGGGAGTAGTAGAGTACTAGCTGCCAGTAGTTGGGCTAGGATAGCAGCTAGCTCGTCGACGTATTTACTAGCTACTGTCTTTTCCCCCACTAAAATTGATTCATTTCAAATTGGCGGCAAGCGGTAACCTGTCATAACAAATAGAAAAAAACCCATATCAGGTAAGTTACAATTTCTTTACATAAATTGCGTAACATTGATTTATTAATTGATGATTTTTGAAATCATCTGTGAAATAACTGCCTTTGATACACGAAAAAGAGGTTGTAGACCAGTGTTTCTCGACCAAAAACGCACCGTGGACCAGAATAATATATATTTTTCTAACGCGGACTACTAATAATAATTGTTGGTTTATTTTTTGCATGAAAACAAATATATTTAATGTGCTACTAAACACATTTATTTTATTTGTAGAAAATCACAGAAAGTTTACAGAAAATAAACAAAATATAAACTATTTACATAAAAAATGTGCAAAATAAATTAAAAATAAAACTGCAAAAAACACATATAAAAACTTTCGCGGTCCACTAAAGTTTTTCTGGGGACCACTGGTGGTCCGCGGATCACCTGTTGAGAAACACTGTTGTAGACTACAATAACTATTTCCTGTGGCTAGGAAATAAAGCGTTAATTACAATTTTATTTTTGCTGGAATCGCATCCCTTATTAGTGTATCAGTTCGTTGTATTAATGGACTAACTAAATTTAATAGCCTATTAAAATCATCTGGTGTCATTCTTAAACACAGTTTGTACTCTTCTTGATCTTCCACGGCTAATTCACGAAATAAAAGGACTGATGCGCCATGGGTAGTTCTTCTATCAATCCATTTTTTAACCCATTTTTGTTTAGGCTTATATTCTGTACCGAATACTTCAATAAGACAATCAATTATTTCCTCCACAAGAAATGATGTGATTCAAAATACCACTTCTTTAATTGCATCACGCCGGCGACGATGCATATCCACATTCGTAAACTATTTTTTGCAAAAAGATAATTTCACTACAAAATCACAGTGAAGATGTCAAATGTGTTTTGACACTTACTATCCAGAAAATAAGATATGTATGTCAATTGCATATGAACACCTACTATGCTGAAAATAAGATAGTAGAGTAAAGCGCGTAGTACTTGCGCTAGTTACTAGCTCTTTTACTCTACCAATGTAAACCCGGCATTAGGCCTAGTATCTATCCAAATATCACCTTTAATAAAAATTTGTCTTTCAATACCATTCTTTGCAATTTTCTATCCTCACTACATCTTATCCACTGCGATTGTTTACTATTGATGTAGGAAAATAAATATTTTATGCACGGGTAGTAAAACCAGTTATAAATTAAATTAATACAACATGTAATCCTAGTCTTTTTGCAATCTGTTTGTGTACGCGTTTTTGGGTAGTAAATGGTTGTTTTCAATGTTTTATGGCGTAGAATGGTAGGAGATTCTCCCTCGGATCTGGCTTAAAACTAAATTAAAACAATGGAGATATGAGATGCATACAGTGAGAGTAATTTAGAATTTAATCCGAGTCTTGTATGTGTGCTTTCATGTACTCAGTGGCGTAGCGTGGGATTCAGCCGCCCGGGGCGGATTCCAATTTCGCCGCCCCCTTATTTAGGTATTTAAATCTAAAAGGCTCAAAAATTTACAGAATTTGCCGCCCCAAAAAAGAGCCGCCACCACCGCCTCCGCTATGCTACACCATTGAGATTACATAAAATTTTTCGAGTTTCGAGAATGTTCAATAATTTAACAATTAGATCGGGAGCTCATGACAGTTTTTGGTCTCCGATTTCATACCGCATGCCTTTTGGAGGAGAGAATATTTACCCTGTGACAACAAAAAAGGGATGGTACTAAACCCCTGCACGCTTCCCGGTCATAGGGAAAATTGCATTTCCACTTAAACACAAAATTTTTGTGCTTTTCTCTGATTTAATATTGCTTGCCCTTCTGTCAAAAGAAAGTTATAACAAATTTAAAGTCTTTTAAATATATGCATGCGATTCGGAGGGTCCCAAAGGGCTCAAACGGTCATGTGATCTTGTAATAAAAAAATATGATTTTCCGCGTTTTCATACAGCATGCCTATAATTAAAAGACTTTAAATTTGTTATAACTTTCTTTTGACAAAAGGGCAAGCAATATTAAATCAGAGAAAAACACAAAAATTTTGTGCAAGTGGAAATTCAATTTTCCCTATGACCAGAAAGCGTGCAGGGGTTTAGTACCATCCCTTTTTTGTTGTCACAGGGTAAATATTCTCTCCTCCAAAAGGCATGCTGTATGAAATCGGAGACCAAAAATGTCATGAGCTCCCGGTCTAAATAACAACACGCACTTAAAGAAACTAATGAATTGTAGCAAGTTAATTTAGTCCATGTGAATTGGACGACTGATGTTGCAGGTGTTATTAGATAATATTGAACTCTATTCTTTATATGAAAGAATCGATTCTCGCTGAATATTCGTTGTGAACAATCCGAGTACAAAATAAAACGCGGGGAATTACCGCAAGGTAACCATGTCAGACATATATGTCTGACATGGCGCATGTAGAACTTCTTAGTGTCAGATACATATGGCCGACGTGGCGATTAACGTGATAAAGAAAGGCTATTCCCCGGTTCCGTCACATTTAAATAATAAAAAGTTCCGTGCTCATTTTAATCGGTCCGAATTGTAGGTGCGACAAAAATATTAAAAGAAATGGTTCAAATTTTTAGTTCAGATTACAAGATATTATTTATTGAGGACTTTTGCCGCCCCAAAAAAGTGCCGCCCGGGGCGGACCGCACCCCCCGCCCCCACGTCGCTACGCCACTGCATATACTGCAACTATATGGACAATGAAAATGTTTTGTAATTTCTTTTAGAATTATAAACGTACTAATACACAAGAGGCTGTATGTTAAATAGCTGTAAAAGGACACTTTATAAACTTACAGTAGGCGCTCGATTATAACACGTGTTCATTAAAAAAAAAAATATTTCCAGCTGGCCATGAAAAATTAATAAGTGGGTTTTTTACAGAAACATATACAAGGTGCCTCAAAAGAAATTTTATATTTAGTGGATCGATTAAAAAAAAAGTAAGGGCCGATAATTCCTCGCGCCGACATCGCAGCCCATACGGTCACTTTAGGCGAATGTAGGGGTTTCTGATGTTTGCGTTTCGGATTCGTTGCACTCTAGTAGCGGCAGTTCTGCTTATTTACGTGGCCATTAAGATGAAAATGAGCTTCATCCGAAAACAAAATGTTGGTAAACGTTGAAAATCGCTCAATCACCTGATTTACGAAATTAAGCCTCTGACTGGCATCTTGGGGCTTTAATTCTTGCACCAATTGAATTTTGTAGGGGTGCAGCTTTAGGTCTTTGTGCATAATGCGATGTAATGATGATCTATGCACATTTAAAGTTTCCACGTTTTCTACCGTTCTTGATGACCTAGGTCGCCCGGATTTTGATTTATCCAGCGTTGTACCAGTCTCTTCAAACTTTTTAACCCAATGTCGAATGAGAGGAATGCTTGGCGCATCATTTAAGTGGCGAAAACCTCGAATACTGCAGAATTTTCTACGCGCTACAGTCGCCGAATCACAGTTTTTGTAAAACTCTCGCACGCATAACGCGCGGTCTGCTCCCGAGAAACGCTCCATAGCGGCTGAATTCCCAAGAGCCAGGCTACCGATTGACATAACCCCCGCGCCCCTCGGATACGTTGCGTTCACGCAGTAAGCTAAATAAATATAAAATTTCTTTTGAGACACCTTGTACAAGGTCTATTCAGAAAATAACCGAACATTTTTTGATAGAATGATTTTTTGAACATTACTGAGATATTTAGTGATATGAGGTTGGCAACATGGCGTTGTGCATAACCTCCTCTGTATAGAATTTCCAACATGCAATGGCCACTCTTGTTAAGAAGCTTAACAAAGCCGTAATTGGTTTATGGCAGTAATCACAAGACTTGTAGCTGTAAAAAGAATATAAGAGGTATTAAAGGAATTTAAAATTTAAATCGAATAGATGTAACACTAGTTCAATTGAAGTTTCTTAAAAACCATTAAGGATATTTTCCAAATTTATAATTCTATTGTTTCTAAATTTTAGGGGTTGTTATACTTGTTTGTTAGTTAATTTTCAACGTTCATAGCGTGCATACATTAACAATATGGCTCTTTGACGACCATTTGATTGTGAAAAAAATCCTAATTTCTGTAGTGAAAATAGTGAATCTGTACAAGGTGATTTGGAGTGCGAAAAAGTAGACGTTGACGTGGAATGAGAAAATGTGGACGTGGCTACTTAAAAATAAAGTCATTTGTCAGAAGATTGCAAAGTTCTGATACTGAACTTTGAATATATACGACTTTTATTCGAAAAATATAGTGCATCTTTTAATAAAAAAGTTGGAAGAAGACGGAATAAAATTTTCATACAAAGTTAGCCATATGCATAATTATTTGAAGTTACTAGGATTTAAGCAAGCTCGTAGTTCTTACAACTAACACAGTGTTTTGATACAACCAAGAACTTTGGAGATGGTCAAATACTTGGACAATTATAATTATGGCTGTTACATGTAATTATGTTTTCTCCCCATATTTCTACGTCTATGGTTAAAGCTCTAGGTTCGTAAGCTCGCCAAATAACCATGGTAACATAATAGTTATACAACACAATTGCACAGCTAAATTCTAGCTCGTTAGTGTTTTTAATTTTAACCAAAATGGCTGGAAACGTTTCACGAATGACAGCGTTTTAATACAGAACAAACATATCACTGAAAAATATCCTTCAGTAACTTATATTTAACGAAAATATTCAATAAAATTTAACAAAAAATATTTAGACATCCGTAAACGACTAATGTCTAAATATACATTTGTGTATTTCAATTTTTGTTAGTTGGAAAATTGAATAAATAAATTTAAATAAATATTTTAATAGTCTAATACAGTGTTCTTGAATCTTTTTGCCCCCGCGAACCGGTGAAAATAGGATAAATATTGTCACAATTATGATATAATTGTATGTTAATGTCCCAATTCCTTGAGCGGCCTTTGGGCCGTGTAGGTCGCGGTTGCTGACTTGCGGTTTTGGGAATTAAAGAATGTGCAAAGTGTTGCGTGTTTGTCAACGTAAGTTTTGAACTACTTTCTGATGTGTTGATAAACATTATTCAATTGTGATGACTATGGTCTTTAATTGCTGCCAACAATTACACAAATGAATAATGTTTCCAAAACAATTGAGGTAGGACTTGACGTCATAGTGTCCAGGTTAACAGTTATAAAATGGTCTTAGGGAATAGAGTCGTCAGTCAGTGATTCATTGAATCAGTTAGTTATTCATTCGACCATTTTTTGTGAGCACGCTACCCGAGGACCAGCTCAGCTGTCAAGTCACCAACCCGAGATGTGAGTGCCGTCTACAGGGCTTCTCCACGTGTCCGCCTCGTGCGGATACATGGGGTGGTTCGACCGATCCTGGAGAAGCCGGGGCAAGAACGGGACTGATATCAGCCACTAACAGACAACACCAGCAGCCATTCTGACAATTAATAGTATTGTATTGTAACATTATTATAATATAATAAATTTTGTAGAAAAGATGTCCGTTCTTGAATCCACCCCGTGACAATATTTCGCGGACTGGCTGAAAGCTAATACACAAATAAAAACCAGTATAGATAGTATTTTATTATTATATAGGTATATGTTATACAGTTATATAATTACAATTTTTAGTGTGATCTGCTGCTGCTTCTTTGTTAGAAAATTTGATATACGTGGCTGGAGTTGTTTCTGAGAGACAAAGCGCTGCGTTAACATCCATTTGATTTCTCTGTTTGGTTTTTATTATTGACATGGCTGAAAAAATCTTTTCGCACAAATAGGAAGTCGAAAATGACTAATAATTTGATAGCTTTATAACTAAAAGATGAATACACTCATACCTCGCTATACGGCCGCTCTTTATACGGCTTTTCGCTATAACGGCCTTCTTTAATTATGGCACTTTTTCGATATACGGCCCAAAATGTTTCGTTAAACGGCCAAAAAAATAATAAATGTGAAAAAAATATGGTCAGAAAGAATAAAAACTAATGATCCTTAAGTTGATTCTATTTCTGAACTTCGACAAACCATACTGAACCTAGCAAATGATCTTGGTTTTGAGAATTCGGAATTGATTCGTTATACGGCTTTTCGCTTTGCGGCCAACTTTTCCGGAACGTATCTAGGCCGTAAAGCGAGGTACGAGTGTATTCTTTTTCTAGCGATTTCCAAAATTGGAACAATGATTGCATTTTTTTTTTTTTTTATAAAAAATGCGCTGATGCGCTCCCTTAGCTAATCGCCTGATCATTATTTATCTAAGAGTTAATTCAGCGTAGTAGATCACCATATAAACCAGCCATATCATTTATATATAATATAAAAAGTAGCGGACCAAAGTAAGATCCTTGCGGCACACCCGAAGTTATAATATAAGAGATCATTATAATAGCTCGTTTGCATTAGGCTAATAATCGAGCTAGTAGCTAACTTGCTAGTGACAAAGATAGCTACTATTCTAATGTAAAAGCCCGAGATTGAATTAGCACTAGTACTCGCGCTAGTAGTTGGGTTAGGATAATGGTTTTGTAGACAAGATAGTCATCATCCCACTAGCCTTCACCCACCACCACATTTTTTATTCATCACAGTTTTTTAAGCTACCCTTAAGACCGGTTTTAAGGGATTATATTAAGCGAGAACGTAAAAATCAGAATCACTACATTTCGTTTTCTTTCGGAGCGAAAACGAACATACTTTTTTCGTTCTCAGTCTCTGCATTTAGCTTCTTACAAGACCTTTCAATAGGTAGGCGTCATAGCTATGACCTAAAAATTGTTTAATGTGATTAAGCAAAGTTCAAATTGATCCTTAGTTAACCTTTTGTCTGGAATTATATTTTGACGCAGAAATTTGTTTAATTATGCCAATTAATATGTAGGTCGCAGTAATTCAATATTGTGTCTTAATACGTGGAAATATGTATAAGGCGTTTGCGAAAATTTACTGGGCTATCTGGATAGCCCAGCACTTGGCTTCGGTTTCTGAAGAGGTAGTGGTCGTATTGGATCGGATTTTTCCTCATGATTGTGTCTAGCACAATGTTGAAGAGAGTGGTTGAAAGTACCCCTCCTTGTCTTTGGCCACTATTACTGGAAATGGCAAGGGACTTGTGCTATCGGTAGCTCTGGTATAATTTGCGTAAACGCCTACTTTATTTTTTAACCGTTTACCCGATTTTTTTGAGCGTAGGTGGCGTAATATGGTATGTAAACGTAGAATATTTAACCTTTTACCCGCAAGCTGTGTGGTAGGCCTAGTATTTCTCTTAAATATTAAATAAGGTCTGTAACTTCAATATTAAAACGAAGGGTAGCTCCTCACTTTTTTTTACTGGTGCTTAACCTATATTTTTGCAAATTAACACGCTGTAATAGTGGGATTAATTTATAAAAAAATAATGATTTTATACGAGAAAAACAGAGAGTGAGAGAGGAAAATAAAGTAAGAGAAAAACAGTGACAGAGACAGATTGATCAAGAGACAAAGAGACTGACAGAGATAGTGATGTGTCAGGGAGAATATATAGGTATTGTTTTAAAAATAATATGTAATAATTAAATTCTGCAATACTCTTGCTTATAGTTTTATGGTTCTGTTGAGCAAAAGCAATTGAACAATATTTTACGTCATGCTATAAGGTGCAAGGTAGTGATCGGAACCGTTACGGGATTAATTTCTATTGATCCAATCGTAAAACAGTTGATTAAACCCGGTTATAATCCGCTGATTGCTTGCTGGAAATCATTACCTGCAGTACGACCCCAATGCATCATTAAAAACAGCTCTTCTCATACCACCATTCACCATATCATGTAGTGTTCAATTATTATCATTCACAGCGCTCTTATTACGAGTTTACAAAAAAATAATACGGGAGTCACACTACACCTTTTCCAATTGTATTTTAGAAACGATCAGATGTTTTTTGGAAAGCGTCAATGGTAATTCAGATCTAGTAAATCTTTATATATAAAACTGAATATTTGTGGCTATGTCCGGAAATTCTAACCCACTTCCAGATATGCTACTGAGTTGAAATTTTGCATACAGGTAGGAAATACCTTCACCATAACTAGAAAATCTCAAAAAAGTTCCATCAGAAACGAGAAATTAACAATTTTGTTATTAATTATACTGGACCATCGAAGTATTTATGATGCATTCAGCGAGAACGCGGGAATTCCGTTTCAATGGTTGCTTGGACAACTATAGTAAGTTCGTGGAACATCGGTCAACGTCGTTCGGCGTGATTCATTATTGGTCTGCTGATAGGTGATAAGATTTCTTTATTAAGTTATTTAGTAAAATTTATGATTAGGGTATACAGAGCGAGACTTAAGTCGGGCACCTGTTCTGTTTTATTATTTTTGTGCATTTTTACAAATTTTGTTATTTTTATTTATTTATTTTTTATCTATTATTTTATTTAAATATTTGAATATGATAGTATCTTTTATATATATAAAACAGAAAATCACAAAACGACCTATATTGGTACGATATATAAATCGGGAATAATCAAGGAATAATTATAATAAATATCATAAAAATTATAATAAATAATTTCGTAAGGTGCAAGAAAAAAACGTTGCACGTGATCGGCGCTGCCTTTGGCGATGAGTGATTCTCACATGGGTATTATATGTGGCCTGGGTTAGCACAACGGGACACTTATACGTGTTGTTACCCGTTTTAGAGTTATGCTTTTTTTAATTCACAAATTTTCAATTGTCATTGAAAAAATTGTCGTAATCTCTGAACGCGTTAAATTTTTTTCTCGATTTCACAGTTCATTAATATAAGATTCATTCTCGTTGTCTGCAATATTGTAGGCGCTTTGTTTATCTTTGCTATTTTTATTGTTGAAACATAAATATTGATCGAGATATAACTTATTACAAACTGTAAATATGTCTACAATATGTAACGCTTCATTGAACAAAAATTTCACATAAAAAATCTTTAATAACATGTTTAAAATCAATCTTAAATATGTTTGATGTTTCGCGTGGTTTAAAAAATACTGTTTTACTTAAAAATTAGGAAAATAAACATTATAATATACATGATAGTGAGCGGGTTAGCTAACAGAACCTATGGCTAAACAACTATACGCAAGGAAAAATTCTTCGTGCCATAAAACTAGATATACGAGATGTGTAAATTGAGTAACCACTGGCAATTTATCGTTCGATCTGGCAACATTTGGGACGCGGGACTTGGAGGTCCGGCAGGTGAACATGTAATACACCTTCAGTATGAGTTTGAACTCGCTAGAATAATTTTGTTGTCCGTAGCGAGTTTATTCGTGAAACACTTTTTTCTAAAAATGAGTGACATTAATTTCGAGCAACGGTGTGCCAGGTTTGGAACGGTCATCAGGAACGGTCATCAGGTTTTGTTTCAGTCTTAGGCACAGTGCAACGGAAACTTTTGCAAAACTTCAGCAGGCCTACGGAGACCGTATTTTGTGAAGAACCTAGGATTTTTGGTGGTTTAAGGCATTTTCAGAAGGAAGAGAGTTGATTGAAGATGAATCACGCAGCGGAAGGCCTTCATCTTCAAGAACCGATGAAAATGTCTACAGAATCCGAGATCTTGTGCGTTCATATCGTCCGTTTACAGTCAGAATGATCGGGGAAGAGTTTTGACTTACACTGAAGTTGGGGACACACAGCAATTTCAATAAACGCGTTTTTGGCCAGTAAAAACATTCCTGTCCTCATACTCCTTATTCGCCTGACTTGAGTCTTTGTGACTTTTTCCTCTTCCCAAGATCACCTCAAGGGACGTCATTTTGGGACACTCGAAAACATTCAAACGTCCGTAACCGACTGAAAGCTATTCCAGTGTATGAGTTCCAGCACTGCTATGAGGATCAGAAGAACCGTCTCCAGCGCTGTGCGGATTTCCAAGGAAATTATTTTGAGGGAGACAATATTGAATTGTAATTCTATACTTGATTTACACACCTCGTAGGCTATTCCAAACGTTTTAACAGAACTACATTTTGAAATCTAGTAATTTTTATCTATTAAAGTATTAAAATTTTCTTTCCAGAAAAATCTCAAAAGTTGTGCATCTGCTGACACTAGCCAGCAGGCACTAGTCTGTCTGTATTCATATCAATATAACACTTCACTCAATAAGTCTCCGGTCTGATATATATGGCAACACTGTTGACAGACCCATATGATTTCTGGATAGTACCAACCTTCAAACAATACGTGTGAAAATTTCATGACATTCTGACAATTAGTTTAGACGTTACAGTGGTTTTAGTGACTCCAGTTTTGTAATTTTCAAAAGAATGGGTAAAAAAGAATTTCGTGTATTGATTAAACATTGTTTTTTGATGGGAAAAAATACTGTTGAAGCCAAACAGTGGCTTGATAAGCGTTATAGAGACTCTGCACCAGGCAAATCAACTATTACTGATTGATATGCTGAATTTAAATCAATTAATTAATTTTAATTTTAGGAGCGTTTGAATGAATGTGTCCCTCTTGTACCCTTTTCACACTAGGTCTTTAAGATCGGATGTTAAAGTGAATTTATCTTTAAACGCTAATGTGAAACCGTATGGCCTCGTCTAAATACAAGCGATGTTTAAGACAGAGATCTGCGTCTTAAACTTCGTCCGCATTGCCAATATAATTTCTATTATAAAAAAATACTCCTTGAATTTGTGCTGTCAACATTTTATATTATCATAAACAAGAATACTGTATTATATCGACGTTATAAGAAGTTTATACTTATTGTTATAATAAAATTATTTATTTTAATAATGTGTTTAATAAAATACAGAGCTACAATAATTGAGATAAAATGTATCGACTTACATTTTAATACAGGTGTAATATATTCTTTATTGTAGTATCTTTATTGTAGAATGAAATGAAATATCCATATTTGTTTATAATAATTCAAAATGTGCGTCTGCGCAGACACTTCAAAACTGGTAATTTCATGACGGTAACTTAAGGACAAAATTACTGTAGCTGATGACAGCACCAGAGATTTAAACATCAAGTGTGAAAGCATACCGATCTTAAACATCGGTGAACTTTAAGTTCACGCGTCTTGAAGATCTAGTGTGAAAAGGGTATTATTGAGCGACGTGGTAGATTAGGTCTAAAATTTAGTGTGAAAAACATATTTTTTATAAAATGTCACTTATTTCTTTTGACATTTAAGTTTTATTATTTATTTATTTATTTTTATAACTAACAAAGAATAACTACATTTTATTCGTGTTTCTTATTAATATTTTTATGTCATATCATCATTATGAAACGGGATTCTGATTCGGATTTCAAATATACCGATTCGGGGGTCGAAAGTAGAGAGTCGTTAATTTTTCTGCGGACACCCCATCCCTATTTGTAACCCTATAGTATTATTTATTATCCTATTGCACCTTTCTTGTCCCATCCGACATTATCTTCTTTATCTGTTGTCCCCACATGCCATGAATATTTGAGCTCTTCAAGAGTTGAATGAAAGCCATACTGGTAAATTATTAATGGACAGAACACAAGATCAAACAGCGTATTTTCCGAGAGTAAACAAGCTTTTGTCGAGCTTTTCCTACTGGTTACCGCCTCCGGGAAATGCATTTCCCTTCAAAACCGTTTACGATATTTTTTTTTATAAGTGTGAAATGTGAAGCTTATTTTTAAGAAAGAAAACATTCAAATACTGAAAATAAATTTAAACAGATATATAACAGGTAAAAAGTCTTCCATCACCCTGCAGAATTTTCATTTTTCAAATATTTTTTATGTTTATAGCCAGTTAATAGCCATAGCCTGAAACAATAGCTTGTTTCTTTGTTTTAAACAGAACTAGATTTACAATTCTAGTAACTTTTATCGATTAAGTGAGGGTTTTGGTTATTTTGTTTAGCAAAACCTCACTTTAGTTTGAAAAAGAGAGCTCATGACAAAATTTTTATAATACAAAAATATAATTTCAGTCGATATCGTTTATAACGACGTTGAAGGGACCAATTAAATTCCATCGTTGTAACCGTAGGTCGCTATATCCAAATACTATAAATACAATAATGAAAAATATGTTCATTTTATGTTAGAAAAGAGTAATATTCGCAAAAATCTTAAAATCGACACGAGTAAACTTTCATTTCTAGTCAACCGATTTTTACCAAAAGTTGCCAACGTCGTCCAAAATCGGTTGTTGTAAGACATTGATGCTGTGCGTGAACTGATATTGCAAGATCATCATGTGACTTATCGTGAGATTGAGGTATCCTTGGTTATAAGTGGGACCAGCATACATTCACTATTGCATGAACATTTGGCCGTCAAAAAGATTTATTCGCGTTGAATCCCACATAATTTGACAATGGAAGTGAAAAAAGCCTCAATCGGAGTGGAAAAAGCACTTCGAAAATTGGTTCAAACGCATGCAAAAGTGTATTGATACTCATAGAGAATATTTTGAAAAACAGTAAAGCCACTTTTGTTGATAAATAATTGTTTTTGATCTCAAATCCCGAAATATAAAAGGCAACCCTCGCAAGATAGAAGACACCGATACTTTGATGGCGTCCAATAAAACAAAAAATCTTTTGAAATTGTTTCAAAATTCGATTTGAAAATATTTTTAAAATCTTATTTTTCGCTTGTGTTTATTAGCGTTCAATCTTAAATGCTTGTCCGAGAGGTCTTTAAGTTAACTTTGAGCTCCTGTGAATGTTCTCCTCTTGACATGCCATTGCAATGTGAGGGGGGGGGGGGTTAAATCCCTGTTAATCCTTCCCCCGAAGCGATTAGGTGGTTCTATGAAGGAGCTAAAACTAACGGCTTAAAGGAAATGTTCAGGCTTTAGGAATGTGAAATGAAAATTTAATTATGTTTTTGATAAGACAGGAATTTATAAAATATTTAGAATACACAAAACATTTAAATATAACAAAATTTAATTTGAATTGGAATTTTTATAGAAAACTTACAGAAATAGGAAAACTGGGGGTCTATTCCCTAAGCTTTTCTAAAATAAATAAATTTAAAAAGATTTTTTATATCAAAAGACAAAAGAACTGATCCAAAAAATACAGGAAAACTTCCATAATGTGGGGCAAAATGTAACCTTGGTGCGGGTTCCCTCATATGTGGGAATAAGAGGGAATAAACAGGCAGACCTAGCAGCAAAAGAGGCAACAAACCTTCCAATAAGTAACCGAGATCTCCGTACCTACCAGCGACATCAAATCCAATTTATGGCAAAACATAAAAGACTGGAAACGACAATGGCACAGTCTAACAAAGAACAAACTTCGCCATATAAAAAAAGACACCAAACCCTGGGCTCCAATAGGCAACAGAAAAGAACAGAGAGTTTTACAAGACTCAGAATTGGCCACACATTCATTACACACCAACATCTAAGGAAAAGAAAAGAGGTGGAAAACTGTGACAACTGCAATAAAATGCAGTTTTTGCAGCTTAACCGTTTGGAACAGACTGTAACTCATTGAAAATTAATGTCAACATTCATCCTTGTAAACCAATGTAAAATAAAGTCTGTTCCAAACGGTTAGGCGGAACTAGATTTTGCAATCTAGTTACTTTCATCGTTTAAATCGTGCTTTTCGGCCGTTTTGTTTAAGCTTTGTAAATCATACTTACAATAAACATTTTTTGGTTAAGGTTAATATCATTTTAAAATGTCATTTTCTTTATATTTTGATTTTTTGTGTCATTCTTAATACAAATTTCCCATTTATTTATTTTTTTGTCATTAAAATATCTCAAAATAATAATTTACTTTTGACATATGTCATTCGTTTCCATGGTTTCATTGTTGGAATTTTAAATTTTGGCATTCCAACGTGAAAAATTAAATAACCCAAGAAAGGTCCCTTCTCGTGACAACCTAAAGGAACGGAATTCCCATTTAGTTCCGCTTAACCGTTTGGAACAGACTGTACTGTAAATGTACCGGGGAGCTAATAACCACAGCAGTTGAAGCGCCCCCAAAATATATCATAAATAAAAAAAAGAACTATGATGACATACCATCCTTCTAAAGATGGTGTAAAATTACAGCCTTAACTGATATTTTCAGATCAATATTTTAGTAACATTTTTGTATTTTCTTCTTTTTTTGTTGTCGATGTATAAGAACAGAACAATATTTTGTTGAAATGAGCAAGAGCAAGTATCGATATTACAGGGTAAAGGGAGAGATTGCGAATCCTTTCTGTGGAAGTCAGCTTGTAGAACGGTCGGTGGCAGCCTGTTGCCTTTATGTAGAATCCCGGGCCGGGCCACTGGGGTGGAAACACACACAACAAGCCCACGCATCACAAGGAATGCGTCAGCAATAACCGTCTTATTCGATATCACATTGTTCCTTGCAAGAATTTTCATAATGTATCGCCTAAAATGTTCACAGGACCGGCTTAAAATTATATAAAACACAAATCTCTATATACCATATACGAGGGTTACCTTTTAAGTTTTTATAAAATCTAGTTTTTTTGAAATACGTCTTTAAATTAGCATTTTTACTGCAAAAATGCTTTCATCCTATAATAATCACTTATATAAAGAAATAATATATTAAAATGACATCTGGGTATATAATACTTCAAGATTTAACACAATAGGGGATAGGCATGATTTTATTTTAATTTTTTATTATATTCCTCTTGTTGCATATAAACATAAAAAACAGTTTAGCATTTTTGTTTTTAGGGTTTTGTAGGTATGACCAAAAAACCCTTATACCGTCATTGTGTCTGTCGTCTGTCTGTCTGTCTGTCTGTCTGTCTGTCTGTCTGTCTGTCTGTCTGTCTGTTCGGTAAAAATTGTAGCCAAACGGCTCAACCTAGAGAGTTGAAATTTGGTATGCTTATACAACTCTTTGACCCGCACATAGGAAAAATACTAAAACATCTAAAAAACATACCCCCCTAAAAATATAAACAAATATGTGCTCATCGAAAACAAAAATATTTTTTTTTAATTATGAGTAGGGTATCAAATGAAAGCCCTTAGTACGTGGATTAACGATCAAATTTTTATTTTTGAAAAATAAATTATTTTGATGCGATTTTTGCCAAAATTGTGCAAAAAAATTTTTGTCCCACACCCTGTAGCCCAGATAGTTTAAACTAAAAATCTAAAAAAATTCTAAGTAATGTATATTGGTGTGAACCGAAATAGTACAACAGGAATTTTTGATCAGATTATGTTTTCGGAAAATAACGCATTTTTTGTGGTTTTTGGTTCACAAGGTACAAAAGTTATACCAATGTAAGACACTCACATGCAAGGCGTACGATGGCGTTATTGGTTAGAGCACTGGTGTCGTAAGCTAAAACTCGCTGGTAAACGAAGGGTTTCGAGTTCGAGTACTGAGTGAATTTTATTTTTTCTGTTTTTTTTTGCATTTTTATTATGTTGAAATTATTTTGTCAAAATTCTAGTTATATTTTGACAAATGTTGTATTTAATTTTTAAGAGCGTAAATTTAATAATTATCTTATTATATGATTAACAGACGATAAATTATTTTAAAAATATCGTTCATTTTGCCGTGATTACTACAAAGTAAAATTTGTCCTACACACTCAGCATACCGCCTTCACTTATTATATACCTGCGAAACCCTGAAATGTGTGAATATTCACACTTCACATCGATTTTTTTAATTTGAAGGCTTAAAAAAATCATAAATGTATGTAGCGCGCGAAAACGACGTGTGACGTCATACCCCTTCTAAGTGACGCAGTACACTACTAGCCTACCCAGTGTACAGCGGCAGCTTACAGTCTGTTGTGAAATTATTTGCTTGTATAACTTTTATAGGTTATGTAAAGGTAGAGTTATTTTAATTAAAATAAAGTTTGATTCTATAAAAAATACAAACAATTTATACATGTTTACCGAATTAAATTTTACATTAAAGTATATAAAATATGGAAGATCCAGGCCCCAGTACTTCGAAACATAGTCGAAAATATTGTTTAGTACCAAATATGTGCACAAATAGTTCAAATAGAAATCCAAAAAAACAATTTATATCATTACCTGATACCTGCGAAAAACAACAGAAAAGGCGAAATTTGTGGCTGAAAGCTATGAGGGGAAATAACACCGATATTTCAGAAAAAAGTAAACTTTATGTTGTGTGCATAAATGCATCAATGTTGGGTAAATTATCACTCTGAGCCCTAACAAAATCTTTATCTGCCATTTTAATAATAAATGCGTGAAAAATTGTTTAAAAACAAATACAAAACTCTCGAACAATACAATATACACACGTAAAGATTATGTTGTAGCTGTATCTGTGACGTCAAACCCCAGTCGTTTGACGTCATACTCAGTCGTATTTACTCGGCAACGTTCGTGCCGTGGTCGGCTTATTTCAAATTTACAATATTTTAATTAAAAAATTTGGCTATAATATTAATTAAAATGTGATTTTTGTTTTGTTAGGTGACATAACTAATATTAACATATCAAAAAATGTAGTTTTATGGAAATGTAAATTTTATGCGTATCCCTTATTAAAATTACGCGATTACTAAATATCGAATATTATTCTGTCTTATCTATCCTCCTAATATATTGTACTTTATACTTTCGTTAATATAGTTAGTAAAATAGTTAATAACATACAGTTTCCAGAATTAAAATAACAAAACTGCTTAACATATCTATCCTCACCCTGAAAACTTATTTGAACGTATCTACAGATATGTTTAACATTTAAAACGTTCGAACGACCCTTAAAATATATTTTGCTAACTCAAAACTGATTCTTACTTTCTTAATTCTTACTTTCTTTTCCGTTTAATAGCATTTTTAACTGAAGGCAATTTTACTGTCAGCAAAAATTTTCAAAATTTATGAAAATTTGTTAAATAACCTTTAAAAACTGCCTTATCTTTATCAACTCTGTATTTTTTACACATTTCATCAATTTTATTATTAAAATACCTTCAACTGTAGGTTTTTCAATTAAGTTTTGGTCTGAAATCGTCTTCTGAATAGTAGAAATATGAATAAACATCTTTTATCGTCTGATAAAACCTGTCCGTGCTGTTCAATGGTGACTATCATCGACACGGATTCGAGGAAAAAATGCATGATTTTTATCAATAAAAATAAGTCAGTACCCCCTGTCGAAATAAAATTAAGCCTAAGCACTAAAAAATATCACCCGGATAAGACGGCAGCTCATTTTCCTCTTCCGCGTTACCGGAAAAATTAAGATATACCAGAAGTTGAATAGAACATACATACCAACACTTGTACAATAAAATAGTAGATTTTCTAACGACAAAAAAATAAATAAATAAATAAATAAAATAAATAAATACAGGTCAAATTTGGACCTCCCTCGAATGATGAGAATGTTTGTTGTGGACGTCGATTAGAGAGGACGTCTCTGGGATATCGTACGCAGGGCTGTCAGGACAGCCTTCTCTCTTCTCGGAACCCCGATAAATTGATCTGAAACCTACTTTACCAACAACACCAATACTCGATTTAAAAGATTTGATAAATCAACGTATCTAATGTATTGTTTTTAGTAGTTTCTCATGTCCTTGGAAAGAGGATAACTCAATAGTGAAAATGTAAATTCTAAAAAACCTACACACATAGCTCAGTCACTGACAATAAAATTGTGTCGGACGATTTCATTGATGCTATTGAGCGTGTCATGTCTACTGATGTGAGTTCGGTAAATATCCAATGGATAGGTAAATAAAAAATGGGTATTTACCCACTCAAAAACTAGGTAATTTTTATACAATAATTCGAAAAGTACAAAGTATAGAACAATGGTACTCAACTGTGTTCCGCGGAACCCTGGGGATCCTAGGAATGTTTTCAGGGGTTCCGCAACTTTAACTAAATGGTTTTATTGTTTTTTTTTTTTTAATGACTGCTTGGATACAATAATTTTGGTAAATTTTGAAAATTGGATAACTTTAAATCTGAGGGTGCTAAAAATTTCTTAATCACCATTTTCGTCATCAGTAGGTCATATTTATTGCAACAGCTAATTTAATTGTATCCAAGACCGCCAACATATATAAGGGAGGTATTGTGATCATACCGATTTTGACATTACGAGATTTCGATGGATCTCCACAAATTGAGGTACCTACATAACGTTTTGACTATTTTTAGCATGATGTCTGTCGGTCTGTCTGTCCGTTCGTCCGTCCGTCTGTCTGTCTGTCTGTGTACACGTGCAGAGAAAATTCGGCCAAAAGGATTTTTATGACTGCATATTTAAGCTTTTGACACCAATGGCACGAGTTGATCAACTTTTGGTAAAAATCGGTTGACTAGAAATGGGAGTTTACTCGTGTCGATTTTAAGATTTTTGTGAATATTTAGCAACAGAGAAATGTTTCGAAAAAAATTATTTAACAAAAGTTGTTATAAATACAATAACTTTTATTTGAGACGTTTTTCTAAGTATCTATTTTTTCATACTTATATGTAACGTTTCCATGGTCATGATAAATAATATCTCTGTTAGAAAATATTAGGCCAAGTTATTTCTACTCTGCTGCTATGTATTTTATACAAGTACTTTATAATGGCGGTCGGTCCTGTGGTGGCCACAACTGATTTTTTTCATTCTCAATCCATGACTGATAATTTTTTTAACTAATTGTCGCCCTTTTAAAACTGTTATATATCGTCCACTTTTTAACGATTTTTAACAATTTATACACGACAAAAAAAAGTATCAAATTATTAGGATAATTGAATATGGCTAGAGTTTCGTGTGTATTGGAGCTAACATATATCCTGTCTAGCGAATCACGAGATGAATTTCACAATATTTGCAGTAAACAAACGGGCAATCATCTCTCATTACCGACAGATATTGGCGATGTAGAAAAAAAGAGGATAATCACATTTACTGATGACACGACTAAATCGAACTTTTAAACGCCATAACACCAGATTCATTAATTCAAAAATAGTGTTCTAGATGAGTGTTTCACAAACCTTTTTAATGAAACTCATTGAGTTTCCAAAGAATAAAGATTTAGTACCACTGATGTATCTTATATATAAAAACGAATTTCTGTTAACTAGTTAAAACAGTGTGAACTGTGAGGTTGCTAGTTCAATTCTCAAGTTATTTAGGCAGTAAATAAACGAACAAAGTTTCTTGGCTATTTTGTTAGCATGCTGATCCCAAGTCAGCTTGTTGTCTATTTCTAGACCTAGAAAGGATACCGAGACTGGATTGTTGGTGTCCTGTAGATTTCTAGTAGAGAAGACCATAAGTTGGGTTTTGTTCGTATTGAAGGTGAACTTATTTGCCAGAAACCAGTTGTGGTAGTAGGACATGGATAATTCTCTATTATCTATAAGTGACGTTAGGGATTTGTTGCTATCAAGGACCGTAGTGTCGTCTGCAAAGAGGATGGTGTTTAACTCAATGTTAACGAAGGGTAGATCATTGATGTATAGTAGGAATAGAACAGGGTCCAGAACTGACCCTTGTGGGACTCCGTGTTTTACATACAATGTCTGGGGGGTTTCATTTCCTGAGTGTACAAATTGTTTTGTACAAATATATATGTTGAGAGTTGTGAAATTTGTCAACAGATGCCGGTGCTAGATGGTTATTCATACTCCACTGCCTAACTGTAGTTAAAATTACTATTAAAATATAAAAAAAAAATCAAAAATTACCAAACATAATTTTTCTCATAATTATTTGATTTTGAAAATTTATATAAATAAATCTGAAAGTCTGTATTCTGCCGCTGCCCACCGCTGACCAACAGCTGACCAATCGCTGACTTAACGATGACCAACCGATGACCAATCATTGACCAACCGCTGAACTTATATGCCAGGATAAATAAAAAATAAAAATAAAAACGAAATGTCAGATCATATGTCGTGTGTTCAATTGACTTATGTACATCTGTCGCTATGATAATATGTCAAATTGTTCATTTGTCGTGTGTTAAAATGTGTCTATGTTCATCTGTCGCATGTTAATCTGTCCATGTTAAAGTGTCGCATGTTAATCAATGTCGTATATTCAAATGTCGTGGAACCAACGTAAACTGAAATGTTACTTTATTCTTGTTTCATTATTATTTAATCGCGACATTTTACATTTAATGAGGAAATGTTTATTTTATGTATGTACTTCTGTGTTTTAAAGGGTGTTTTTTACTTATTCTGCAGGTGGCTTGCTAGTATATGAAAGTAACTAACAAATATGTGGTTCGTTATATAAATATTGCCCTTTAAATAAATGTATTTACTGTGTTCCGAAGAGAGAGCACTAGTCAGTCGACCGCTCGACAAAACAAATAATACGTTTCTCTCCTAAACGCGTTTCATTAATTTGAAGAAGGGACAGAGTGAGATAGAGTGATAAGAAGAAGGAGGGAACATGTGATTACAGTGAAATAAACAAGGCCAGTTGTCACAAACAAAGAGGAAGATCCAGAAGTTACCACTGATAAAACAGCGAACACAAAACCTAAAAATGTATGAATAATTTTCAACAGGAATGTGTCTTCATTTGAATCTAAAATATATTTTTGTACCAGCGGGTGTAAAGTAGGTACTTTATGCACGTATTATAGTGTTCAAAGTGGCACTTTACAGCACTGGTGTGTAAATTATTTACACACTCTCACATAAATCCCTTATAGTCCGGGAGGCAGCTTTGCATTTTTGATGGTCATTTCATCCCGCTTAATTTTTTTTTTAATTGATGTTTTAGATATGGCTAATAATCGAAACAAGCGTCAGCCGCCAAAATCGTGGTGGGGCTGGTCGTGAGAATATGTACATCTTGTAAAATAAAGATATCCAAAAGTAATTTCAAGCCACTTGCAAATTTGCACAGTTATTGTTTAAGTGATAATATTAATAATAAAAAAAAAACCTGCTTGTGCCAAGATAGACGCAAGATTTGAAATAAATAGAAAATACAGTTTTTAGTCTTTAGATTGTTATTTTTTTATTGAATCATAAACTACATAGGATAGGGTTATTTATGAAATAACACATCGGGAAAATGGCCTCCACGGCTTTGCTGGCACATACGCACTCTTTTGTCGAAATTTTCCATGACCATTTTGCATAAATGTGGCTGAATTTCGTTGATGCAGCGTTTACTTTCCTCCTGTAATGCACGGGTGGTTGTGGGCTTGTTGACATAGACCTTTAACTTCAAATAACCCCATAAAAAGGAATCTAATGGTGTTAAATCACACGATCTAGGGGGCCAATTCTGATCACTGACCAGGAAATGTTTCATGCAGTAATTGAATTGTTTCACGGGCTGTATGGCATGTGTCACCGTCTTGTTGAAACCACATATTGGCCACAGCAATATGATCCAATTGCGGCAGAAAGAACTGTGTTATCAAGTCGCGATATCGAGTACCAGTAACAGTCACTGCTTGACCAGTCTCAATTTCAAAAAAGTATGGTCCAATAATGCCTCCTGTCCAAAATCCGCACCAAACAGTGACACGTTGTGGATGCATTTGTTTTTTGACAATCACATGTGGGTTCTCCGAACCCCAAACACGGCAATTTTGGCGATTAACAAAGCCATCAAGGTGAAAATGTGCTTCATCGCTTAGGATGATTTTGCTCGAAAAATCAGCATCCATTTGTTGGTGTTCAATAATCCATGAAAACACGTTGTTGTATTGTGTAGCGCTCCATTTTTAATAACCCTAAACTCTTAGCTGTCAAATTGTCTTTTTTTTTCAGGGTTGCCAACAATTTACTGCACAAATGGCGGCAAATTCAAATCTTGCGTTAATCTTGGGACACCTTTATAAACATGTCATAAAAAAAAGATGTAATCATTTCAAATTCAATGAAACATATACATCGAACTTGTCAGCTGTTTGCACAATGGGGGTGAGACCGTCAGCTGAGGGATTATAATTGCTGAGCGGGCATTTAGCCTAAGCATTTTATAATGTAATCAATGATGTAACTGACGATCTTTACCCCGTTATGTCGGCAGCTGACGATCATTTTTATTTAATATAATATGTAAACTAATCATTATAAAAATTTCAAGTGGCTTGAAATCAATTTAGCTATAATTTCATAGTCATTGTCAAAAAATCGATTAAAACAATCGTAATATTTACTGTGCGTCTTTGTAATTTTGGGCGAGATTTGTTGTAAACGGCGCGATGACATTTTGTTAGGTTT
The DNA here is from genome assembly GCA_963971575.1 of Liopterus haemorrhoidalis. NCBI lineage: Eukaryota > Metazoa > Arthropoda > Insecta > Coleoptera > Dytiscidae > Liopterus > Liopterus haemorrhoidalis. The sequence goes on from OZ020619.1 coordinate 46,027,966, forward strand.
ATGTAAAGGCGTACAATGTAAACGTTCTCTTAGATATAAACTGAGAAAGCCAATGTGTTTATATGTCTGTATTACTAATGATCACTAACAGGCTCAATAAAATATTATTATTATTATTAAAACAACTCACTAACTATAAGTTTGGAAAACTATCGACAATCGATAACGTATAACGTATTAAATTTAGAGCTCTGAACGGTTGCTCGCGTTACCATATAACAAACTTGTAGTGACCATCAACAGTACACAAGTTATAGTCTATAGTGGGCTAATTTAAGAGCTCTGAACGTAGCTTTAAGAAACACTTGAAACTGTAAAAAAATAAATAAAAACTATGTTACTTTTGGCAGCGGATATCCGTGTTTTTTCTACAACAAAATATTTATTTAAATGTTATAATAAACATTTTTGTTGATGTTATTTGCAAAATATTTTTATTACAATTTTAAAAGTGTAGTTTACACACTCAAAGTTGTAATAAAAATATAGAAAGTTTTGGGGTGTCTGTTTGCGTTGACAGCGCCACAGCGGGTGGTGTTGGAATTAAAATATGGGGGTGTGTAAGAGAATGTGCTTGTTGAACTTCTAGGGGTGTCAATTCTAAAACCAAAGGAATTAATAATGTGGCTTCCTTCAGAACTACATGAAATGTGTTAATTGAAGGATTATAACTAAATCAGGATTAAATAATTGACGGGGGTAATATGAATTACAAAACAACTAAGATGTTATAAACTTGTACGATGGTCCAGAAAATAAAGAACTTCCAAGAAAAATAGTACCGACAATTAACTTCAACTTAAAAATATTAGATGTAAGGGAGGTAATTTTGGTATTATTTCATAAATAAATTCATTATAATCATTCAATTAGAGTAAAATATTTAATCTGTTAATCTATAAAAAAATAATCTATTGCTTAGAAAGGGCATTTAAGATAACGGTAGATTGTTTATTATTGCAACTTGACACTTTTGTCAATGTAACATGAAAAGTGAATCGTAAATTATTGTGTTAAAAATATACGTCAACCATAAGCACATAAATAATAATTAATTTTTGTCTGAGATATAAATATGATGATTGGGCTATTTTCTAATGGGATATTTATCTGAGTTATCACCAATAAATTCTGAATTTTAAAATAGTACAAGACAGATAATCAAGAGGTGTTAAATGACATTTAACAGTTGGACGATTCATAATTTATTGGTGATAACTCAGATAAATATCCCATTAGAAAATAGCCGAATCATAATATTTATATCTCAGACAAAATTTAGTTATTATTTATGTGCTTATGGTTGACGTATATTTTTTTAGCACAATAATTTACGATTCACTTTTCATGTTACATTGACAAAAGTGTCAAGTTGCAATAATAAACAATCTACCGTTATCTTAAATGCCCTTTCTAAGCAATAGATTATTTTTGTATCGTTTAACAGATTAAATATTTTACACTAATTGAATGATTATACTGAATTTATTTATCAAATTTTATTTATGAAATAATACCAAAATTACCTCCCTTACAACAGACCTTGTATCATTTAAAAAAAATCTAAACAAAATGATTACATGTTTGTTTCTTTATAAAACAGTGGAGGATCCTCTTCAGTTCCCGCAAATTTTCGTACATAAATTCCTTTTATGAGTGTTCTCTTTTATTTTTGATAAATGTGCTCTGGGGTGTTGAGTATGTTAACTCCGTAGTGACTGCAATGATAAGGAATGGTTGAACGTATAAATACTAATACTGGTGTCAGGACAGCTCTATTTAAATGATGTATGCTCTGAATGAGTAATTAGGAGTGGTATTTAGCGTTCACCCAACTCTAAATCAACACTTCAAGGATTTGCCAACTCACTATTCGCCCACATGAAAAATTTAACGAATTATAAATGATAATAACTCAAAAATGGTAAGAGATAGAGATTTGCGGTTTGAATTTTTGAATTTTTTACACTTTCTTTAGTCTAGAGAAATTGATATTTTTAATTTTAATTATTAAGGCACCATTTATTTGTGATCTTTTTAAATTTCCTAAAGTTTACTGAACTAGACTGGGATCTCATGACATTTTGGGTCTCCGATTTCATACAGCATGCCTTTTGGAGGAGAGAATATTTACCCTGTGACAACAAAAAAGGGATGGTACTAATCCCCTGCACGCTTTCCGGTCATAGGGAAAATTGCAGTTCCACTTGCACAAAATTTTTGTGTTTTTCTCTGATTTAATATTGCTTGCCCTTTTGTCAAAAGAAAGTTATAACAAATTTAAAGTCTTTTAATTATAGGCATGCTGTATGAAAACGCGGAAAATCATATTTTTTTATTACAAGATCACATGACCGTTTGAGCCCTTTGGGACCCTCCGAATCGCATGCATATATTTAAAAGACTTTAAATTTGTTATAACTTTCTTTTGACAAAAGGGCAAGCAATATTAAATCAGAGAAAAGCACAAAAAATTTGTGTTTAAGTGGAAATGCAATTTTCCCTATGACCGAAAAGCGTGCAGGAGTTTAGTATCATCCCTTTTTTGTTGCCACAGGGTAAATATTCTCTCCTCCAAAAGGCATGCTGTATGAAATCGGAGACCAAAAACTGTCATGAGCTCCCGGTCTAAAATGAAAGCATTCATATTTCGAAACTGGTAAGAGATAGAGATTTACGGTTTGAATTTTTGAATTTTTCATGCCTTCTTCAATCTTGGTGCATATTTATTTGTGATTTTAATTATTAAGGCACCATTTGTCTGAGATTTTCCAAAAATTCTAAAAAAAATACCTAAATAAAAACATTTATATCTCGAAACTGGTAAGATTAGATAGAGGTGCAGATTGAATTTTTGAGTTTCTCGTACCGTCCTTAATCTAGAAAAAAAATTTAAATTGTTAAGGCTATATTTTTTGAGTTTTTCAAAAAATTTCAAAAATTTACGGAAATAAAAATAAGCATATCTCGAAAAGGGTAATAGATATATAGCTGCGGTTTGAATTTTTGACTATTTTATTCCGTTTTTAGTCTAGGAAAAACTGTTAAATTGTTAAAGCTCTATTTTTTATTTTTCAAAAAGTTCCAAATATGCCGAAATAAAAATATGCATATCTCGAAAACGTTAAGAGATAGAGAACTGTGAATTGAATTTTTGAATTATTCACACGGTCTTCAATGTTAAAAAAAAAAACATAAATTGTTAAGGCACTATTTCTTGAGTCATTCAAAAATTCCAAAAATTCTTGAGGGTAAATTTTATATGTTGCTCCCCCTAAAAAATCGAGACATAGTAAAAATCGCATACCCTAAAAACTTAAAACTATCCCAAAGCGATGGGAAAAACGGAAGAAAAAAATATTCTGCGGCCTTCAACTATCCGGAACCGGGATCCATGAAGATTAGATACTTGGTTTTACCCGAAAACCGGTACCGGGTACCCGGAAACCGATTTCGGTTACCAATACCAAGTGCTCATTGTTACGTACACAGTATATTCGATCATACTCGTTAGGTGTGTATTCGACCTTATATCTAGATAAACAAACCATGTAGGCTGTCTTTAAATAGCTTTTTTTGCTCCGTATATTCGGTTGTACTGTTTATTATTTTGTTATAAGAACTATTCTTGGAATCCTGTTAAAAAACCAGATGGTACCTCTATTATTTATTCTAAAATTATCACGCAAGATTCTCAAATTTTTACACTAAAAAATACTTCCTCTGTCTTAAAATAATCACTAATATGTTACAAGGGAAGACGAATATTTGTTACAAATTGTTCATTGAAACTTAAAAACTAAGGTTAACCACAAAATTGGTTAACCAATTTCCAAATTCTAAAATCAGAATAGTTTGAAAAGTAACTTCGGTTTTGGTCAACTGCTAGAACTATTTCTAAAGTACAAATGAAACATTTCGATGAGACACATAAACAGAGTTACGGTTAGACCAGAGTTCAACTTCTGCTTATGTCAAATAATTTGTGTAACAAATGTTTATACAAATTAGAGGTTCTGCTAATCCGTTCGCAACCGGCTATAAACTGTAAGAGCCTTTCTGTGTACGCTAAAAAAAATGTAATACTGACCAGATTACTCCCGAAAGTTTACAGATTGAAAATATGGTTATATAACCTCGAAACAGGATAGCCTAGACATCATCTTGGGCTATCACGCCAACGATGTGTATAATAAAACTTTTTTTTTCGCACTTAAGTTCGGTAACCGTGTTATTAACCGTTTCGAAGACGTCCCTCGGTCACCACACAGCTGCGATTTGACCCCATTCGAACTTATTGCCTAATAACTTTGACAATTTCTTGAACAATTTTGGACCTTTATTCCTGGAAATGCTAACAGAACCCTTATATATACACCCGTCTCTTCGAAAAGGAGGTGAGAAGTATTCGGTCCGCTTAGAGAAAACATCTAGAACGTTGAATTCTTAGAGGCACTGTGTCGGCATTCTGGTGGTCTACCCGATTTTATTTGTTTTATTTTTTCATTATTTTAATACATATATTTTAACTTTCAAACTAATTGTAAATATTACATTATAATTTTTTTTAAACTTAATACTAAAAAATGCATTTTTTACTTAACGTGTGTAGCCATACACTTCTAAAGCTGTATTCAGAGCTCTTAAATCAATAACTTATGTACTGTAGCTTATGGACTGTTCACTGTCACCAGCAAGTTTGTCATATGATAAGACGTGAAACCGTTCAGACCTCCAAATTTAATACGCTGTTTGTTGTGGATTGTGCATAATTTTCTAAACTTATAGCTAGTGAGATGTTTTAATGAGACAGACATATAAACACATTGGCTATCGCATTCACACTGTAGTTATCGAATGCCTTTACATAAACTAACATAATGTCATCATTAACAAATCTTGCTCAAAATTACAAAAACGGACAGTAAATATGATCAATTTAGGTAATTAAAATCTAAGACAACAGAATTATAAGAACGATAATACATATAAAATATTTTACGAAGCTAAATAGTTGGTTTCAAAATTCACAGATGGAGGGCTATTCGTAACGTACTAATTTATAACAGATGTGAATGGTACATGGAATGTTTAAAGAATGGATTAAAACATAACTCAGAGCGACACAACGAAGAGTTTATAACTTATTAATTTAAAGAGGTCTGAATGCGGCTTAAGAACTTAAGTGAACAGCTAAGATCCAGACTAACTTCGAGATGCCTAATCAGTCGATTGGTAAGTACATATACATATCATTTAATTCGCATATCGTAATGATGAACCCTGGATAACACCCACACCTACAACCCAAACTCCTTTAGTCAGGAATCTCACTTCAGTTTGAAATCAGACTTTATATTATATCACAGGCTCGCTACCTAGTTAAACTTAGAATCCATATGTAACAAGAAACTTTATTTATTTATTTTTTTTTATAGGAGCATTCTAAAGTGATATTTGTTCAAAGTTGTGGCCTTATAACTTTGACAATTACTTAAACAATTTTGGACCTTTATTCCTGGAAATGCTAACAGAACCCTTATATACACACCCGTCTTTCTGAACAGGAGGTGACAAGTATTCGATCCGGTTAGAGAAAACTAGCTACCTAGTTGATAATAAATGGTACGAATTTAAAGTAACATACCAAGGGCTTGCTATATATTCGCGAAATAGAGCCACAAACAATCTACGATGTACTGCAAATTTGGGTGGACAAAATGGACACTGAATTCCTCCGTTCTATGTGTTCTCTGTTTCTTACATTAAAATTGCGAGCAAATGTTTAAAAACACTACTAAAGCAATAATCCCAGATTTTAGTAAACGCTAATCTTGTACATTCATATTTTCTGTATTTTTAAAGATATTTCTACCTTTTCAATAATTTTATTTCCTTTGAGCTTCGATAATCGCACTCAACCTGTATTGCTAGTGTAAATGCTTCATCTTCCGGACTTTTTCCGGATTGAAACACCGCTCCGGGAAATAGATTTTTGTTATTTACTCAAACAGAATTTTCAAAACTAAATTAAAGGTATATTTTTAGGGTAAAGTGAACGTAATGCAAAAATAAGGTTACATAGAAGTTAGTGTGTATTACTTATATTCTCTAGTACTAAAACCAGTTTTATATTACTAAAATTGGTGTTGTTTTACAAGACTAGTATGTATTAACTGGAGTCAAATGTCAAACACCCACAACCGGAGTTAGAACTCCGGGTGTACAACCCCCGGAAATGCCCGGAACTACGGACAAGATTGGACTCGATCGATAACTTTCATTCAAATTTTCACGGGTTTTTACTATAATAGGGTTCAAAATGATATTTTAAAATAGAAAAAAACGTGTCATCAGCGTATTTAGGGCCAAAGAAAAAAAAGTGTATACCTGAAAAGTATTTGATAACGCTATTCTTTCGAGCCAAAGAAATATTTTGTGTATTGATGATTTGTATTGCGAAAATGCTGGGAAAATAAACAATTTGATTTTATAAACACTCCTAGTTTCACATAACCGAGCGCTTAATATATTTATTAGGTCGTCAAGGATGAAATTTGTAGTTAATAATATTGCCAACTTTAACAGATTATTATTTGACATTGGCTTAATATTTTACCGTTTTTTTTTTTTTTTTTTGTAAATTTAACATCTTGCCTGTTTAAAGATATCATTGTAGTAATTTTCTAAAAAATATCAAAAACTTCTTTAAAAAATTAATTTTGTTGAAAATTAAATGGTCGGAAATTCACACTATTATTAAGTATGAGTTCTTACGTGGAACTACGGCATCACAGACCGCACGAAACATTAATAGTGTATTTGGCTCTAGTGGTACTACGCAGCAGACAATATCAAATTGGTTCGCCAAATTTCGCATAGGTAACTTAAAAAAAAAACTGGCTCATCGATCCCAGCAGAAATATACTGCAACCAACTGGACGAAATGATGCAAAAACTTAAAGAAAAACAGCCTAGATTGGTCAACAGATCGACTCCTATTTGTCAGATTTGTCTTTTTATTCTTAACAATTTTTGTAATTTAAGTTTTTGCTGTTAAGTCAAAAATAAAGCAGGTATTTAAAATTTTTAAATTTTGGAGTTTTCCCGCTATAACTCTCCAAATATTTACCCAATCAAAAAAATGCATTTAGATAAAAGATTTGTTTTTTTATTCTTAACAATTTTTGTAATTTAAGTTTCTGCTGTTAAGTCAAAAATAAAGGAGGTATTTCAAATTTTAAAATTTTGGAGTTTTCCCGCTATAACTCTCCAAATATTTACCCAATCAAAAAAATGCATTTAGATAAAAGATTTGTCTTTTTATTCTTAACAATTTTTGTAATTTAAGTTTCTGCTGTTAGGTCAATAATAAGGGAGGTATTTAAATAAAGATACAAAAACTTAAAGAAAAACAGCCTAGATTGGTCAACAGATCGACTCCTATCTTATTGCATGATAACGCTAGACCACACACTGCAGAAATGACTGTAGCAAAACTACAGGATTTGGAGTTGGAACTTCTTCATCATCCTCCAAACTCACCAGACCTAGCCCCCACTGACTACCACTTCTTCCGCAATTTGGACAACTTTTTAATAGGAAAACAGTTTAATTCCGACAATGCTGTAAAACTGGCCTTCCAGGAATTCATTGATTCTCGTTCGCCAGGGTTTTATCCACCGGCCGCTTAAACGGCAAAAGTGTATAGACCATAGGTTCTCAAACTGGGGTACGCGAAGCATCTATTGGGGGTACGCGAGATTAAATATCGATCCTAATATGCGGTTAAAATTGAGTAATCGAGAGCCCGATATTGAATCACTTATTTCAAGCATGCAGCTTCATCCTTCCCACTAAAGTTGGTAAGTGTATTTTCATGTTGTTTTTTTTCATGTAAGTCTGCTTTGTTTAACAATTTTCAAATTGTTCCGATTTTTTTTACCTTTTTGGGGGTACGCACCTGTTCTGGAATTGACATAAAGGGTACTCAAAAAAAAAAGTTTGAGAACCTATGGTATAGACAATATGGGTGCAACTATTTGATGAATAAAATAATTCCTTATATTTGTAAGTAAGCAACCAACTTTGCATTTTTTTCTACAAATTTCATCCTTGATGACCTAATAGTAAAAATATCGCATTATTGTTATTTTTTTCCCGTTGCTGTGTTTTTTTTTTTCAAACGATGTTTTTTTTTTTTGTAAAGAGGTCAATTTTTATCATCAAAATCCAATAAAAAGAGGCCGGAACATAATAAAAAGATATAAACACATTTAACACTTTCAATTTATATAACTGATTCTGAACGTTGTTCAACTCAGAGTCTTGGAATCTAACGTGCCACCCCGGAACGAGAAGGCGCTACAAAGACAGAAAAAAAATATAGATTTATCAGAAATACGACTTCCTAGCAAAGTCAGGAAAATATATCTTAAAAAATAAAAAAGAATTCCTAGTTTTTATGGTTTACGGCAGTGTTTTTCAAACTATACAGCACACCTTCTAGGACAGAGTTTCTCAACCGAAAACGTGCCACGGACCAGTAAAATATTTCATTTTCTACCGCGGACCACAAAAAATAAATGTACTACAGGGCAGTCGAATCAGTGCAGTTGCGTCAATGGAAATGTCAGTAAAGAAAATACAAGGTGTCTCAAAAGAAATTTTATATTTATAGGGGGCGCGGGGGTTATGTCAATCGGTAGCCTGGCTCTTGGGAATATAGTCGCTATGGAGCGTTTCTCGGGAGCAGACCGTTATGCGTACGAGAGTTTTACAAAAACGGTGATTCGGCGACTGTAGCGCGTAAAAAATTCTGCAGTATTCGAGGTTTTCGCCACTTAAATGATGCGCCAAGCATTCCTCTCATTCGACATTGGGTTAAAAAGTTTGAAGAGACTGGTACAACGCTGGATAAATCAAAATCCGAGCGACCTAGGTCATCAAGAACGGTAGAAAACGTGGAGAATGTTAATCAGTCTGTTCGTGACGACCCGAACCTTTCAATTCGGAAGCGCGCAAGTGCTTTAAATGTGCATAGATCATCATTACATCGCATTATGCACAAAGACCTAAAGCTGCACCCCTACAAAATTCAATTGGTGCAAGAATTAAAGCCCCAAGATGCCAGTCAGAGGCTTAATTTCGTAAATCAGGTGATTGAGCGATTTTCAACGTTTACCAACATTTTGTTTTCGGATGAAGCTCATTTTCATCTTAATGGCCATGTAAATAAGCAGAACTGCCGCTACTGGAGTGCAACGAATCCGAAACGCAAACATCAGAAACCCCTACATTCGCCTAAAGTGACCGTATAGGCTGCGATGTCGGCGCGAGGAATTATCGGCCCTTACTTTTTTGAAGACGAAAGGGGGCGTGCAGTTACAGTGAATTCAGAGCGTTATGTGGAGATGTTGGACAACTTCTTGGTACCTGAACTGCAAAACTTTCCTGGCTATAACCAAAGAACATGGTTCCAACAGGACGGAGCAACTTCACACACGTCCAATATGTCTCTGCCACGTGTACGTGAAATTTTCTCAGGCAAATTGATCTCCCGGAGAGGTGACATAAATTGGCCTCCACGCAGTCCAGATTTAACCCCTATGGACTTTTTCCTATGGGGTTATCTTAAATCTAAAGTTTACGCCAATAAACCGACTTCACTGGCGCATTTGAAAGAAAATATCCGTCACGAAATGGCAGCCATCCCTGAGTCCACCTGCCGAGACGTCATAAGTAATTTTACTGTTCGATTAAATGAGTGCCGAGAACGCGAGGGTCTACATTTAGACGATATTATTTTTAACAAATAAATCCCCAAAAAGTGTATTTTAATAATTAATAAACATTTTTTCTATATACGGCTTACTTTTTTTTTAATCGATCCACTAAATATAAAATTTCTTTTGAGACACCTTGTACAAGACAAAATGCAATCGTTAAGAAACAATAGCTACCAAATCATTCTTCTATGGATACCGTCTCATATAGCACTACGAGGAAACGAAAAAGCAGATAAAGCAGCGAAAGAAGCAATCACAACCCCTGAAATAAATATACCAATTTCAAAATATGATCAAATTCATTAAGAAGAAGATACGAGAAGAATGGAACGACTATTGGATGAACAGGCAAACGAAGAAAAATAAAAGAAAATATTGAAAAATGGCCAGTAAGAGAAGACAGAAGAGAACAAGTAGTGCTCACAAAACTACGAATAGGACACTCCAACCTAACACACAAACACATACTTCAAAAAACACCAAAAGTAATATGCGACACTTGTGACACATCACTAACAGTAATGTATCATTTTCATTCTGGTGTTGGAAGCGTGGAACAAGAAATTCAACCAATAGGATCGCTCTATTTTGAAAAAAAAAAAACGTACCATGGTGTCGTAGGCGCGGTGTTACAAGCGCGGTGTCGCAAGTTCAGAAATTTCAACTCTAGCGCTGGCCGCACTGTCGAAACCGTAGAAACAGATATATTTTTTCGGAATGGTGAGATCTTTAGCGAGACACTTATATTAATTTCCTAAAAAAAAATTAAAAAAACGTAAATTGATGTAGCGAAATAGCGACTTTTACAATGTTGTCATAAAGTTTATTATTATGGATTCGGTTTCAAATATCTGGTCTGCAGAAATGTCATGCAGTGGGTATACTAATAATACACGCCCAAGAAGGGACAAACAGAATCTTCATTCTAAACTGTGATGTCAAGTAAAAAAGATCGTGTATTAAATTCTTTTCCTGTAATTGAAGTAACTGTCTGTGTTTTTTCTCTCATTTCTTGCAACAAGTTAAAATAATCTCCCTGTTGCCTTCTGTTTCTATGTATATATGGGACGTACCCACCATCGCTTTTCTTCATATCGCAATAAGTCTAAATATGCATAAAAAAGAGCTAGACGTCTCCTTCGATTTGACGACATATTTAATGACATTGGATAACCGTTTACTCCAAATACTTGTATAAACTTTTAGGTTAGATTTGGATTAGATGCAAATATTGTCAAAACCGAAAACGCGCACTTATCACGCCTCCAACCCCACCATGAAATTCGAATTTGTAAATATAACACCACGCCTCTCACGCCTTTGACACTACCATGAAAATGATGCACAAAGCACATCATAACCGACTGTACAAAATACAATCACCACAGTCAATTATACAACATACCAAGAGATATTGCACAAGCACTTACACCCTACAATGGAATATAACATTATAAATTATCTTAAGGCCATAAATATATACAATAATTTGTAAAAAGAACACTGTACCGAGTGTTAAAAGCCTAGATGCTGAAGCACCCAAAAAATTGTAATAAAAAAAAATCCACTTGGAAATCCAGGCAAGAGAGTGGAATTGGATTGGTTATACCCTGCAGAAGGCAGTAAACGATATCTCAAGAATAGCACTAGAGCAGAACCTTGAGGGAATCCATCGCAGAGGTCGCCCTGTATCCATATAAAGGTCGATACATAAAGAACTTCAGTCTACGGAACTACCTAGCGCCAGGTGAAGAGGCTTGCTCCTCACAAAACCCGATGGCGCGAGTTTGGAAAGACCCTATGCTTAGGGTGACCATTTTCTTAAGAAGGCAATGCGGGACGGAGCAAAAAAAAAGGTCCTCTTCTCCCAAATCCAAGTAAAGAGCAAAAAAAAGGTCCTCATCTCCAAAATCCAAGTGAAGAGCAAAAAAAAAGGTCCTCATCTCCCAAATCCAAGTGAAGAGCAAAAAAAAAAAGGTCCTCATCTCCCAAAATCCAAGTAGAGAGAAAAAAAGGTCTTCACCTCCTAAATCCAAATGCGGGGCAAAATGTTAAAATGCGGGACTTTTGCGGGACGCATCTTAATGCGGGACTAAATGTTAAAATGCGGGACGAATGGTCACCTATGCTCCAACAAGACGATCTAGTACACAATATATATGTTAAGGTCGATGACCGCAAACATCTAGGACAGCAGAAGCCGAAAGGCTCGAAGTAAGCTTAAAAGATTTGTGTAAAATGACTATTTTTTATGCCTGTCGATGGCTGGTCGTTTAACACGCCATTCCGTCATTGACTGTAACATATATACGAAAAACAAAGGGGCGGCGATAATTTTTTATGTAAAAAAGAGGGAGCCATCCAAAATTTTTAGAAAGCACTGCTCTATTGGTTGAGGAATATTATTTTTCAAGAGACACAACAATTCATTAAATTCCTTTTTAATTTTGATGCTGGTTTTATTTTATTTTTCTTATTTTATCTAGTATATTCCAGACAAAAATCTTGCAGAAATGCATTTTAAGATTGAAAAGAAGTAAGTTCTGTAAACAAACAATGGAAAAGTTGTGAAGAAAAACTAAACAATAACTTGATAATCTGGAATCTGGGTTATAACCCTTCAAAATTCCTGTATAACCTTTATCTATAGAAGTGTTGTAACAAAATGCTGAAATTACCAAAATTCCAGAACATCGACTACTTCACATAATTGAATTAGGTAACCTACATACAAGCCAGGCCCTTTTTGCACAGTTCAATAATGGATATGCGCATACCCAACATATTAACTAATTACATAATCTGATAAAAAAACAAAAAATTCATGAAAAATTATTTTTTAACAAAAGAAACACGATAATATCTTATGGTGACATTACACAGTTAATAATAAGGGTGATCGGAACAAATTGTCGCAAAAAAATGTTTTTTTTTTTAATTATTCCAAATTTTATTAAAAATAATTAACTACGAGGCATATCCACAAAAGTCTCAATTTTTACTTTATTTACTTACTTAATCCTGAAGCCTTTCTACCTTGCGGTGTAAGGCTATAGTCGAGTTACTTATTTTCTGGTGTTGTTCTCCATACTTCTTTCCATCTTGTTCTGTCATTTGTATATTTTCTTATCTCCTCCCACTTTACGCCTCTCTTCGTTGCAGTTTCTTTTGTTTCTTTGTGCCAGAATTTTCTCGGTATTCCTGGTCTAACTTTCTTCACTATTCTTGCTTCATAAACTCTTTTTACTATTTTGTCTTCACTCATTCTGTGTATATGTCCCAGCCATCTTAGCTGTCCTTCTATTATAGTCTCTACTGGTTGTGTCTAGTTTTTCTCTAAATACTTCATTTCTTATTCTGTCCAATTTTGTTTTACCTTCGATTTTCCTTACAAATTCCAATAAATAGAATTTATTGGAATTACTCCTTCCCCACCTCGAGGTTACTGACAGCCACTAAACCGGACATAAACCTCCTGGATATCGAGACCAAACAGATGTTTGTGATCGAATTCTCAAGCCCAGCTGAGAAGAATATCTCTCTCAAGGAGGAGGAAAAAGAGGTCCAAGTATATGGATCTCTTGTCCGAGCTTAGAAAGTTGTATCCAGGGTATAAAGTTAAGCTTGTAGTCCTGATACTTGGTGTTTTGGGTGGTATGAAAGCTTCCTATCGAAGGGAAATCGAGTCCATTCCCGTCTGCAGATCTTCTGCCACCTCTTTGATCTGCAGGATGCAGAAAGCAGTGCTGCTCGGGTCACTCCGCATTGTGCGGGCACTGCATCTAGCGTAATTTCCACGTCTGCATATCGCCAGGGTTTGGGATGCAGTCGTGTATATTTAGCTCTACCAGTCTCTAGTATGACGCGGCTCAAAAGGTTGCTGAAGTTTGAGATTAGTGAACGCTTGTCAAGACCTGACAAACCCCATAACTTTCATACTCGTGTGAAATGGCCATCATTCCATGCTCGTTGCATAATATACTATTTATTTTCTACATGAAATGATCTGTATTACTATTCTAAAATAGTGGATACTTGTCCATTAAAACGAATGTTATTCATCGTCAAACTTGGTAAATTATGAATTAATTGTTTGTTATGTACCTTTTTTATTTATCTCGATGAGAATCTATTAATTAATTTTTATCATAATTTTATCGCAGTTTATTTAAATGACTATATCTGCCATTTTCTCGTTATGTTACAGTTTATTTTAAACGACTGTCGAGTATTTTTTTTTCTGTTTTAATTCAGTAGTCTTCTAGTTTTAAGGATGTAACATCGCAGTATCTTTAGCTGTTTGGGTGGGGGGTGAAATCTACCTCCTCCACGTCTTTTCCCCCAGGCCCGGGCGGTTAGAGGCGATCGATGAGTGTCTGTGGACTCCCTCCTGGGTACCATCACTCCACGTCTTGGGAAGACGACGCTCTACGAAATTCAACCGATGTTCAGACGTCTCTAGGATTTTATATGTATTGTTTTTGAGTTCAAGTATTTGAAATTATGGCCTTTTAATATTTATAAACACACTAAAGAAAGATATATTGTTGGAAATTTTTACGAAAAAAATGATAAAGAATTTCTCTTAAGAAGGAAGCTTATAGTTTTAACTTTTACGAAGGAAAATAAAAGGAAGGAAAAACAAAAATAAATATCTCCCACTCGTTTCCTTCATAAAACCCAATAACTAAAAATTTTTATGAAGATATTTTAACATTTTTTTTTCAGAATAATAGAAATCTGTCATTAAATTGGAGCAAATATTAATTTATTTATTTAAATAAATAATTCTAATTCTTCTTCTGTCAGTCGGGTTAACTAATAGCCTCACTCACATAAGTCCTCCATCTTGACCTGTTAATTCTCAGACTTTTCCATGTGTCCTGTATACCAATACTTGTTAGATCTTCAATTAGCTGATCTCTTCATCACTTGCGAGGTCTTCCCAGTGGTCGAAGAGTATTCAATCTTCCTTTGAATATCCTTCTGAACATTCTGTCCTCCCTCATCACGTATCCTATCCACTGTAATCGTCCACGTCTCAGTTCTTGTATGATAATTTATAGTACGAATATAAATGCACTATTAAAATATTACGACCAGTTCCACAGAGTTCCACATTTGTGGAAATTAAAGCAAATTTAATCTTTATATGTTTAGAAAAATAACCTCAAAAAATGTCATTATAACTGTGGAATATACAGTGAGTCTTGGGTTTAACTTAAGAAGAATTTATGCAAAATTGTCTCGATCAACTAATCAAAAATCATACATACCTTAAAAACGATTTTACACGTTTTAAAAATAATTTAAAGGTAATATCGTGGTCATTTTATATAGAAAACTAAGTTGTCATTTCTCCTGTCAATTTACACTCGAAATATAGTGGAGCTTGGTTTAGCTATGAATTGTAAAACTCTGGCGATTAATTAATCGTAAGATATTTACAACTTAAAATAATATTTTACATGTTTGAAATAATATTTACTTTTCGATTATTACCTACTTACTTAGTTATTTTCAGTTCAGTAACTTTTTTAGGGTTTTGTAGGTATGACCAAAAAACCCTTATACCGTCATTTTGTCGTCTGTCTGTCTGTCTGTCTGTCTGTCTGTTCGGTAAAAATTGTAGCCAAACGGCTAAACTTAGAGAGTTGAAAATTGGCATGCTTGTACAACTTTTTGACCCGCACATAGGAAAAATACTAAAACATCTAAAAACATATCCCCCTAAAAATATAAACAAATATGTGCTCATCGAAAAAAAAAAAAATATTTTTTTAAAATTCTGAGTAGGGTATCAAATGAAAGCCCCCCTTAGTACGTGGATTAACGATCAAAATTTAATTTTTGCAAAATAAATTATTTTGAGGCGATTTTTGCCAAAATTGTGCAAAAAAATTTTTGTCCCACACCCTGTAGCCCAGATGGTTTAAACTAAAAATGTGAAAAAATTCTAAGTAATGTATATTGGTGTGAACCGGAATAGTACAAAAGGAATTTTTGATCAGATTATGTTTTCGGAAAATAACGCATTTTTTGTGTTTTTTTGTTGACGATGCATACATGTTATACTCTTATAACACACTAAGTTGATAAGCGTTTGGTGGTCTAGTGGCTCAGTTGCTCGACAACTACACAGGATCGTTATTCACTACACAGGTTCGTTCCTGGCTTGTGGAGACAATTTTATTTTTTGTTTTTTTTTCATATTTATTATGTTTAAATTAATTTGTTAAAATTCTAGTTATATTTTAGCACATTTTGAATTTAATTTTCAAGAGCGTAAATTTAATAACCAATTGGAATTATATTTTCATTCTGTGTCATTTATACGAAGCCAGAGGGGCGGAGCGTATGATTTAAGACAACCAATGAAAGCCATAGGCCCAATTTTCAAAATCTTAATGAACCTTGTTATATAAAAAAAATACTGCACTTATTTAGAAACCTAAATAATGATTTAGGTATTCGAATTAAAATTAACAAAAAAATATTTTAACGATAAATTATTTTAAAAAGATCGTTCATTTTGCCGTGGTTACTACAAAGCAAAATTTGTCCTACACACTCAGCATGCCGCCTTCACTTATTATATACCTGCGAAACCCTGCAATGTGTGAAAATTCACACTTCACATAAATTTTTAGCTGTAAGATAATTTTATGGTCAGCAAAAATGTTTAAAATCTTGAAAATTACAAAAAAATGTGTAATATTTACCCACTGTTATGTATTTTTTACACATTTCAGCGATTATTTTAACAAAAAAATTGACTGTAGATTTTTCGATTTAGTTTTGTACTAAATTTATCTTTCTGAATTATAACACATTCGTATATCGTCAACTAAAAACTATCCGTGTCGTTGAAGTGTCCGTGATATGTTCAGCTTTTTAGAAATTTGTTGACGATCAACGGTACGGATTCGAGGAAAAAATGCATGATTTTTATCAATAAAAATCAGTCAATACCCCTCGTCAAAATAAAATTAAGCCTAAGCACTAAAAAATATCACCCGGATAAGACGGCGGTTCATTTTCCTCTCTCCGCGTTACCGGAAAAATGAAGATACACCAGAAGTTGAATAGAACATACATACCAACACTTGTACAATATAATAGTAGATAAAAAAAAATAGTTCTAGAACTGAGGAAACCTGCTTAAAAATAAAATATTTGTTTTCTTATTATAAACAATTTTTGTAATTCAAGTTTTTGCTGTTAAGACAATAATAAGTGAGGTATTTAAATAAAGATGCAAAAACTTAAAGAAAAACAGCCTACATTGGTCAACAAATTGACTCCTATCTTATTGCATGATAACGCTAGACCATACACTGCACAAATGACTGTAGCAAAACTACAGGAATTGAAGTTGGAACTTCTTCATCATCCTCCGTACTCACCAGACCTAGCCCACACTAACTACCACTTCTTAAGTTTGGACAACTTTTTAATAGGAAGCCAGTTTAATTCCGACAGTGCTGTAAAACTGGCCTTCCAGGAATTCATTGACTCTCTTCCGCCAGGGTTTTATATTATCGGCCTGAACAAACTGTCACTTAAATGGCAAAAGTGTATAGACAATATGGGTGCATACTTTGATGAATAAAATAATTCCTTATATTTGCAAGTTATCAACCAAATTTGCCTTTTTTTCTACAAATTTCATCCTTGGCAACCTAATAGTTCTACTTGAAAAATCTCTTGAAAATTTTATTAATTGAAAATATTTTGCTATGCGTGTCTCACACCAATTTAATATAAGGGTATTACTTGTCACTTTGCTGTAATTTTTCTCCAATTCAGATTTTATTTCTTACATTTCTAAAATTCTCAAGATTTGTTAAAATATTCGCGTGATCAAATCCGAGATCAATGGAATAATTTCAACCCCATTTGCATATTTAGGGGATTTTCTTTATTTTTTTTATTTTAAACAGTTGGTAATGGGCGGGATAAAAAGGATCAAAGTTCGAAGATTTATTGAATTTTTTGCTGTCAAAATACAACAAAGTATATTTTTTTATAAGATTAGTTTTCTTAAAATTAATTTCTTTTTTATTTTAAATTGAGAAAATGTCAAAATAAATTGGATATTAAATGTCAAGATTGAAGAGACAATTATTTTTAATTTGTATTATTAATTGTTTTAGCGAGAAGTTAATTTATTTCAAGAAAAAAATAATAATAACTGACGCCACAAAAAGTTAACTTAATCTTACGTAAAACCCAAGATTATCGAACGATGTATTGAAAGACAGACATACATACAGACTGACAGACACACAGACGAAAAAACCGACAGACATCATGCTATAAATAGTCAAAACGTTATGTAGGGACCTCAATTCGTGGAGATCCATCGAATTCTCGAAGTGTCAAAATCGGTATGATCACAATACCTCCCTTTTATATGTTGGTGGTCGGTAAAAAATAATAATATAAAAATCACCTATTACATATTTTGTCGTTGTTTTTTCTGTCGTTCTTAAAATCTAATTACTAGTTAATATACTTTATTTAGTCGGGAAATTGATTCCAATAAAAAAATATTAAAGCAACCCTGTGGCCGCAAGCGGTAAAACCTTTATTCTTTACGTTTGACTGGGTTCAACTCCTGCCACAAATAATTTGTGTAAAAATATTTATACAAATTACAGTTTCTGCTTAGCCGTTCGCAAATGGCTATAAACTATAGATGACTTTCTGTGTACGCTAAAAAATGAACGTAATACTGACCACGAGTTGGATAAATAACAAGATCCTCGCTTCAACCAATCAAGTTCGGTGTCCCCCAAGGTAGTATTTTAGGTCCAGTCTTGTATCTAATCTTTATTAATGAACTTCCAGCAAATATGTATGTAGGAAATTATTTTATTCGCGTATCTAGACGTTGGGATCATATTATTATTATTAATAATACTGACCACATTACTCCTGAATGTACGGATTGAAAATATGGTCACAAAACCTTGATAGACGGCCTACTTTCACCTCGGGCTGTGGCGCCAATGATGATTAATACAAAATTATTAATGAAAGTGGTTAATTACTTATTGTAGATCTTTAGGAAAACCTTTTCTATTGAACTGTACAAATATATGTAATCTTGTATATCGTATAAATATTATTGTATATTTGATCTATGAATAAATTAAATAAGTGAGAAATATAGTCAGCATTCACCTGCACAAGTTCCCGCTAAATTTATGGCTGACTTTGTCATGATTGAACTTTCTTAACTTAATAAAAAATGTTAAATACACCCCCATCGTTTGAGAACCATTCCTACTTCAAGTAAATCTTTCTAGAAGCACCCCAATCCGAATACCAATGACGGTTTCAAGTCTTTCGAACAAGACTCAATCGGTATAAATAAACTCACGTTCTGCCACCTGTAACGGGGAGCTCACGTGCAAACACACACGCATACTCCCCCCCAACACTGATCTCCCCAAAGAGCGCAGAGAGGGGGGGGGTCGTTAAGATGGGGATCAATACTTGCACCATTGCAAGACTTGAGGAGTAAGGTAGGTTAGGGTAAATCAAAGATTAAATCAAGATTAAAATTATAATTTTAATTATTTACTCACCTCTTCGTAGAACCTTAATTGAGGTATGGGTTCTTCAACGTAATTCTCACAAAAGTCTTTAAATAGGAGGTAGCCTGGAACAAAAAAATAATATTAATATACAATTTGAGAAATATTTTTTAGGGTTATGTTTATTAGATTAGTAATTTAACGTTCAATTTTGAATATAGGCAGAAATAGGAAATAATTTCATTCAGCTTTTTGGACAAGAAGCGTTTATTTAAACAACACAACGTTTCGCCAACAACATTGTTGGCTTCTTCAGGTGCTATAACAATAACATCATAATAGAAAACAATCTAATACAATCAATAAAGAAATTTACCTATGTTAGTTAAACGTAACTATAACAGACTGTACATCAATCATCTCCAAGGATGGTGAAATTGCAGAAATTCATTGACAATAATGTGTACTTGAAGAATACAGAAAATAGGAAAACAGGAATTAAATTTCAATTAAATATTGTAATATAATGATCAAAGATAGAGACTATTAATTAAATTTTACAATTCAAAAACAAGACTAAATAAACTAACAACTGTCCAATATTAACAAAAAAATTTATAAATACAATGATATCAAGGTTCATCAACGCATCAATATGACAGGCTGCGACACTATCCCCCCTGACAACCTGGTACGCACAAATCAACAGAGTTGACAGTGTCACACTGTACAACATAATGCACCGATAACCCTTGAAATCATGAAATTTTAACAACCAACCAACTCCGTGAAAAGAACCAAAAATAAGCAATGAGTTTCGGAGCAATCATACCAATCCCTCAAAACAATGGTACGTACAAAGTAATGAGAGAATGGTACCTCAAATGGTAGATCAAGTCCAAAACCCAAAACCCTTAAGGACCTAGACACCCAATTTAAATACAATTACAAATTGCAAGAACAATAAAATTTAAACCGGTACAACCACCGGAAAAACCATAACGGTAACAGTTGGAAACCTAGAAATATATAGAGCATTAAATTATGTTATGTTTATATAATCAATAAACCTTTATACCCTCATTAAACAGAAAAACAAAAATGAAAATTTTTGGAAATCTGGTATACTAATACATTTTTAGCCTTGATATTTTTTTAATATTTTGTTCATTATTCTCATCCCAAAATTAGTTTAAAACTGTATTTTGTTTAAAAGCGGAGTCAAAAAATTTTTGATCAAAATTTCAAAAATTTACCAAATAATTTTTTTGAATGTTGTTGGAAAATTGGTGTTATTATATATTTTTCGCTTTAGATCACAAATATATGGTCACTTTTGAGTTACGGTCTAAAATTTGACATTTACGGCTAAAAAAGTAAAAAAAAATCAGCTGTGGCCACCACAGGACCGACCGCCATCACAAAGTACTTGTATAAAATACATTCTAGCAGCAGAGTAGAAATAACTTGGCCTAATATTTTCTAACAGAGATATTATTTATCATGACCGTGGAAACGTTACATGTAAGTATAAAAAAATTGAGACTTGAAAAAAATTTTACAAATTTTTTTCGAAATTTTGGAAAATTAGTATACTTATATACCAATGGAAAATCGGTATTATACATTTATGTTTTTTATAGATGAAATGTGTATCTTACATTCGTGTGAATTGTTAAAGCCATTATAGTAAAGTTTTGCCACATGAATGAAGTGCCATCTGTTGGTGAATGTTGGTATTTTTTTCACGTTTAGTTGTTTATGTATTTTGACCAGCCTAGGTGTGAAAATGCGTACTTTCGGGCTCTTTTAGAACCACGCAAGTTGGAAAGTGTAAGAAAAAATAATAAATATATTTGAAAAGAAATAAGAAATTATTTTTCGTTACTTTTCATATTTGGAACAGTGTAATTTTCGTGTTGAGTATTGTTTGATAAGGTAGTAATCGATATTTTGCTCTACGCACCAGAGTGAAAATAATTTAAATCAAATCCACAGAGTGATTTGAATTTTAAATAAGGCTATTTAAATAAATGTTTATTTTTGATTTTAAATAAAGTGGACGATTGGATCTTGAAGATTTTCATAAAATCACAAACCACTAGGGACATTTTAATTCGTGGATTACCCCACTCCCACAACAACACCCCTCACCCCCCATAAAAAAGAAAAAGATTAATAATTCGTACAATATACTCAGATAGCAACCTTTTCACTTTTTCCACTCCGATTGAGGCTTTTTCCACTGCGATTGTGAAATTATGTGGGATCCAAGGCAAAATCATTTTGACGGCCAAATGTTTAGGCAATAGTGAATGTCTGCTGGTCCCACTAATGCCCAAGGATACCTTAATCTCACGATAAGTCACATGACGATCTTGTAGTATCAGTTCACGCACAGCATCAATGTTTTCTGGAACAACAATTTTGGACGACCTTCACGAAATTCGTTCTTAAGCGAACTACGGCCACGATTTAAGTCGTCAAACCATCGATAAACAGTAGTTCTTGATGGTGCTTCATCGCCAAAAGTCGAATTAAGTTCATCGATGCACTGTTGTTGGGTTAATCCACGTCGAAAGTTGTGAAAAATAATCGCTCGAAAATGTTCACGATTTAATTCAATTTTTAGCCGAGATGATTTTTTTCAAGTTACTGTAAACAACAAATAGTGCTCGTACGCCAAAACGTTCTGTACGTATATCGTCAAAAATATCAAACTTTACGATAGAAGCGTCAGTTGCTAGATGGCAGCACTAGCTTAGCGCAATGTACACATTCTTATACAAAGAAATATATAAAATAATAAACCACAAAAATATTTGAGAAACTTAAAATCCGTGGGGTGGTGCAAGATTTATTACCACGACTGTATTTCCCATTATACCTAACACTGAATATTAATACCAGGTTTAACTCTGTTTTAAACTCGGTTTTATAAAGTTAATATTATAAATGGATCCGCAAATGTGCATGTAAACTGTCTGTAACATTCATAACTAAGTAAGAGTTAAGTAGAGCTTTGTTAGAACTTTTCCACAGGGTTTTGATCGAATCCAACCAACTTTATGGTATTATCATGCAAATGTAAGGATGACTTTAATTTAGTTTCATCTCTAAATGCATTTCGATCTAGTCCCTTATTCCCTACACCCTCTATTGTGTTTACAATGATGTTAAAAAACGGACAAAAATAGGTAATAATTTAAAAGGTCGTATTGATAAAATGGTGGCATCATTTTACATATTTGTTTAATAAGTTTGTGTTTAATACAAAGCCAACTATGGAGCCAATTAAAATTTACATGCATACTAAACAGACTAGTTAAATTACTTTTAACAACAACTGTGTTGTATTACACGGTAAGTCTATGTTCGAAACTCTGTACTACAAATTATATAAACAATGGATACTGTCACTGGTTGACAACACTATTGGATGTTAAATTTAGATCTTCGCTAAAACGAAATCTTTTTTCTTCACTTTTATAAATCGGGTAATACTCTATCTTGATTTGTTATCAAGTTTTTGCTGAGTCTTTTATCCTCCTTATGTTTTCAACCCATAGGTTAGTTTACAGTATTTCTACATACTTTTCTGTTCTCAGGAAGTCTTTTTAGTTCCGCGTACGTGTTACAATTCATATCTTCCATTGTCTGTTTCATGTACTCTAGTCTCCTATCCCTACTGTTCTTTCCCACAACTGTTCCCTTCCAGTATAGTTTTCAACAGTCCTTCGTGTTTTAAAATAAGTCCAATACAAAAATCTCTTTTGCAACATTTTCCTCAGACATGGTTCCTCTTCCATTTGCCGCAATACTTCTTCGTCACTATATTTACCCATCGAATTTTCAACATTCTTCGATACGATTTAGCTTTATTTATTTATTTATTTATTTATTTATTTATTTATTTATTTAACAAGTAACTATACTATACTATTATTTAGACCAAATAAACTATGGAGTATCCAAAAATTTCAACCCTAAGTCGTTATCTCTAACAGCTTTTGAGATGTACCTTTTTTAATTCACAATTTTCACAAATAATGTAAATTAAGTCATTAAAAATAAATAACAAAAAATTTGGATATTTTTTACTTTTGCAATGTCGTTGATGTAATTTAAAAATAGTATTATGAAACCCCTAATGGGTACTAATTTAAAAAATTCGGAACACTGACTGATATTGTACAGTTTTTTTCATTTCTACTAAAATTTGCAATCAATAAGATGAACTTTTAGATTAAACGACATTTGATACGACTCCTTGCCCTAAGAACGGTGACCTTTGCCTTATCTAAGGTTCCTTCAGTTCACTGACACCTTTAAATACACCATTGTCTTTCTAGGTATTCTGTATAAAAGGGGAGTCAACTAATTTTGACATAAGAACTATTTTGCTAGTAAAATTTATCCATCATTTACTATTTCAAAAATTTAAGATGTAAGTTCTTTTGAATTTGACTTGGGTGCGGGATATTAAAGGTATAGAATTAAGTAAAGAGCTTAGAGAATACACCTAATTATATGTTTAAGTATTTCCAAAATGACATGGCCACTCTTGTTAAGAATCTTAACAATGAAGTAATGGGTTTATAGCAGTAATCTTAAGACTCGTTGCTGTAAATAGAATATACGGGGTATTAAGGTAATTTTAAATTTAAATCGAATAGATATAACACTAGTTCGATTGAAGTTTCTTAAAAACCATTAAGGATATTTTCTAAATTTATAATCTTATTGTTTCTAAATCTTAGGGGTTGTTATATTTGTTTGTTAGTTAATTTTCAATGTTCATAGCGTACATACATTAATAACATGGCTCTTTGGCGACAATTTGATTTTGCAGTAATTCCTAATTTCTGTAGTGAAAATAGTAAATCTGTGCAAGGTGATTTGGACTGCGAAAATGTGGACGTGGCTACCAGTGGCGCACCCAGGAATTTTTGTTGGAGGGGGGCGGGGCGGAAGACAAAATTAAAATTATGAAAATATAAAGTGATGACCTAAAAAAAAAGGTCCTCACTTCTAAAATACAAGTGACGACCTAAAAAAAAAAGGTCCTCAACTCTATTTTTAAATATTTCTAGTGTTTATATTTTTATTTCCGTCCTTCTTAGGGGGGGGCCTCCCTAAGTGCGTTATTAGTGGCTACTATTTTTAAATCTACCGCCATATTATTATGATTTAAATCCTATAGAACTAATATGGAGCCAATTAAAAGGTAATGTGACACTGTGACAGAAAGTGACACTGTAGTACAATTAATTAAAGACGAAACAAGTGCAATAAATAGTGATTTGTGGAAAAAATGTGTAGAACATATAAAGACAATTGAAATATTTTTTTTTTATAAATCCACCAAATAAATCTTCAATAATTATTAATTTAAATGACAGTGGTAGTGAAACTCTGATAGTGATATAAACAATGATAATAGTGATAATGATTAATATTTTATTAATTTTAAATTACCATAAGTTGACAAGTTCAAAAAAAAAATGATTTTTGTTTATGTAAATTTGAAGTATTTAATATAGATTATAAAGACTTTAAAACAAAACGATTTTTAAACATGCCTATATTTATAATTCAAATATAGCCAGTCCTAAGCCTGATAAAAATGTGAAGGAATGTCATGTGAGTATATACAGTTCATTCTAAACAGCATATAAGAAAACATGTTTATTTTAAATAATTAATACGGTCCTGGCAAATATTTTTATCAGAACCATAAACTCAGCAGCTATAATGGTTATACTATCATACCCTTTTCACACTAGATCTTTAAGATCGGATGTTAAAGTGAATGTATCTTTAAACGCTAATGTGAAACCGTATGGCCTCGTCTAAATACAACCGATGTTTAAGACAGAGATCTGCGTCTTAAACTTCGTCCGCATTGCAAACTTAATTTCTATTATAAAAGAAATCTCCTTGAATTTGTGCTGTCAACATTTTATATTATCATAAACAAGAATACTGTATTATATCGACGTTATAAGAAGTTTATACTTATTGTTATAATAAAATTATTTATTTTAATAATGTGTTTAATAAAATACAGAGCTACAATAATTGAGATAAAATGTATCGACTTACATGTTAATACAGGTGTAATATATTCTTTATTGTAGTGCCTTTATTGTAGAATGAAATGAAATATCCTTAATTGTTTATAATAATTCAAAATGTGCGTCTGCGCAGACAGTTCAAAACTGGTAATTTCATGACGGTAACTTAAGGACAAAATTACTGTAGCTGATGACAGCACCAGAGATTTAAACATCAAGTGTGAAAGCATACCGATCTTAAACATCGGTGAACTTTCAGTTCACTCGTCTTAAAGATCTAGTGTGAAAAGGGTATTAGTCATTATTAGAATCAGCAAGTAAGAGTGACCATTTCATTTTGGAAATACTATAAATCTTTTGACAGGTATCCTCACTGGCCAATGTATAATTCAATCTTCCACTTCTTCTTTACCAGACAGTTCTCTTTCATCCCCGTCAGGTTGTACTGATTTTTGGCTATACTACGAATTTTCTCTTGTATAAAACTTTCTTTAAACTTTATTCATGGTATCCTTATTTTTTTAATAACCGCATCAATTACATTTTTATATATTTCCGCATCATTAGACCGATGATTGTCGATGGACATAAAGGAGCATCTTCGTTTCTAATAAAAGGATCTTTCGCTAGACAGCAGAACCTCTCGCGGAGTAATAAAGCGTCTTTTAATTACTGTGAAATAATTGGGAATTTATTGACATTTTCAGCGCAACAGAACATAGAAAGGTGATCTTAATCTTTTATTACATTAATTAATTTTTAATTGAAATATTTCGGCCGAATATTGATTGAGAAAGAATTGAACGTAAAAATAACTTTCAGTAAAACAGTAACAACCTCGGGTAAATACCCAATGGGTAGATAAATAAAAAATAGGTATTTACCCGAGGTTTATTTACCCACCCAAAAATTGGATATTTATTTTTCTTGTTTTTATACAATAATTCGAAAATTACAAAGTATAAATAACATATTTTAATAAATGTTTTTCTAAAATATAAAAGATACTTTTTTATGCATCATTGTTTCATCATCATCATTCACCCAATCGAATTCACAACTGAATACAGATCTCTCTTAAAAATTCCCAATCTTCTCTGTCTAAAGCTTCTTGTAGCAAGTTCATAAATATACTCTTTAGGGCAGTGTTTCTCAACCTTTTCTGGCTTGGGACCCCCCGAAAGTATGTAACATCCTTAACCCAAGCTTGACCAAATGGGGTGTGTCACACTCCAGTATATTAATAGTGGAAATGTTGTATCTATTGACAATATTTATGAATTAGTTAATATTTAACAATAATTTAATTTTTAACTGACCAAAAAATCAAAAACACCATTTACAAAAAAATATGTCTAATTATAAATAAATAAACGTTGTTAGTATCTAATAGCAACTAATTCAAAATTCAAGCTTTGCTTGAGAAATGAGAAAAAAATTGTCTCCCCCACCAAAATACATAGACCAATCAGAGAGCTAGCTAAATTAGTATGTGTGAGAGTTGGTGTGAACGAGAGATGCAATGTTGTCAGTCAACACGAGACGCAACTTGAAGTATGATGCAATTTAGGAAAGAAATTGGCGTGATTTTGACTTTTATTGAAAAATTATTAAAAAAGCATTAAATAATTACTTTGAAATTTTTTTTGTAATATTGTTGTATAGGCTTGACAGCATCTATCTGTATAAATTTTACCTTATTTTAATTAATATTAAATGAGAAAAGCCTAGGGTATACTACACCCCGCTTGGTTGGATGTGTATATTTTGGTCAACTACGGGTTAAAGCAGATTGATACGAGAATAGTATTTGCATAGCAACCAGCTGGCGAACATAAGGGTTTTCAAGTTCAATCCGCTCGCGAGTTTAGAAGTAAACTTTGTGGAATGCCCTTCAAAGTAAGTACCATGAAATACAAAGACATTTTTTAAAATTAGTCAACCGCGACTTTTTAATCGTATTATAAAGGGCCTCCCTATAACGTCCACTGCTGAAGAACATAGGCCTCCTCTTTGTATCTCTACTCCTGTCTATACTTCAATGCTTCTCTCATAATATATGTATGCTTTATATAACTAAAAATCTGGTTGTCAGAAACATCAAAATGTAAGAATTACATCGTTGACTTACCTTTCGCCCTGTACT
Organism: Liopterus haemorrhoidalis; assembly: GCA_963971575.1. Classification (NCBI taxonomy): domain Eukaryota; kingdom Metazoa; phylum Arthropoda; class Insecta; order Coleoptera; family Dytiscidae; genus Liopterus; species Liopterus haemorrhoidalis. The sequence goes on from OZ020619.1 coordinate 46,055,522, forward strand.
ATTGTTATTTGTGTTTGTTGAAGTAATTCACCTACCCTCATCTGTTAATTACGACAAACTTTTCATAAAATTAAATCAGAACAGTTACTGTAAAAGTTATACAAATTACGTAAGGGTTGGGGGTGTTTTATAAGTGATAAACTTTTAGTTTAAGCACAAAATTTTACGCAATGCAGGGTAGAAGAGGTCTATTTATACCCTATATAATTATGTAATTTCAAATTACACTAGAAATTTGTGTTTAGGGAAATTATCTAAATGAAAATATCACGAAATTTGTAAAATATATACTCACAGTCGCGATACCCTAATAATATTCTATACATAACAGCAAAATCTGAATAAGTGATATGCGAGGTCTGTTCAAAAAGTATCGCGAATTTTGTGTTTTTTCAAAAATTATTTATTTATTCATGAATATCTATTTTGTCCCCTTCAAAGTAATCCCCACCAGATATTATACACTTGTGCCAACGTTTTTTCCAATCCTCGAAGCACTTGAAAAAATCTTTTGTGATCTTGTTCAGCTCCTCCTTCGATGCCGTCTTTACCTCCTCACTCGTAGCGTAGCGTCGTCCTTTCATGGGCCTCTTCAGTTTCGGGAACAAGAAAAAGTCACAGGGGGCCAGATCTGGGGAATACGGTGGCTGCGACATTATTAGTGTGTTGTTTTTGGCCAAAAATTCGCGCACAAGCAACGATGAATGCAATTGCAATTTCGCGGCGACCAGTCTCATGCCCAAATCATTGGTAAAAATCGAATGGCACGAACCAATCGATATGTTTAGGTCTTCAGCAACTTCTCTAACGGTGATTCGACGATTGGCCAATACTATTTTCTTCACTTCATCAATGTTTTCGTCTGTTGTTGACGTGCTCGGGCGTTCGGCACGCTCTTCGTCGTTCACATCTTCTCGGCCCTCTGAGAACATTTTGTACCACCGATAAACGTTGCTTCGGTCCAAGGTAGCTTCACCATATGCCACAGTCAACATTCTGAATGCGTCCGCGCATTTAATTGTGTTTTTCACACAAAATTTGATACAGATTCTTTGATCCATTTTTTGGTATAGGCAAAAATCGAAGACGAGCCAAAACACGTGCAAGCAAAACTGTCAAAAATTAACTGAACATTCAAAATGGCCGAACTTGTCGGCATAAGTGAGAGACATGAGTACCAACATAACGCAATAAAAAAATCGAATATACGTAACCCGCGGAAATTCGAAATTCGCGATACTTTTTGAACAGACATCGTATTATAATAATAAATCCGTATTAAATTTCACTAGCTACCCCGCCCGGCTTTGCTCGGGGTAGTTGTAAGCGGGTTATTACATAATTTTGGCTTATCTTCCATATAACATACTAAGAGATAAGCAAACGTTCCCTTTTATATATTTTAGAAATATTTATTTTAATGAAACGTTATAAAAGATGTTGAAAAAGTGTAAGTGTTCTTTTTTGTCGAGCAGTATGATCAATCCAATTATGCTATTTAATTTCCTTCCTTATTTTTATTTGATGTGTTAAGGTACTTTATAAACACTATTATTAATGTTGAATAGGTTTTAGAAAGATATGATAGGTCTGTGAAACCTTTTTAGAGCGGCATGCTTACAATCTTAGTTCCATTAGGGCTGTATCCGGTAGTAGAACCACCCATTCATCCCTCTGCCCGATATATACACCCCCAACCCTTCGTCCTTCATACTACCCTTTGTTCGCAGTATTTCAACTGCCTTGTAAGACAGTTCTGATAATGGCCTTATTCGCTACCTATAAAACCGCTTTAAATATTTTAGAAAGTAGAATACATCGATTTTAGTTATTATATTTGATAAAATATAGTAATGGCCGGTTGCTAAAGTAAGAATTATCCCTAACTCAAGTTAAAATCATTTGTTTTTGTATGTTGTAGCATACAAAAACAAATGATTTTAACTTTAGTCATGGTTGGTTTATATACGGAACAAGAATAAGGAATAGGAAATAACAATAGTACACAAGATGTTAAAACATGGCTGCGGCTTGTATCGGTTTATGTAAGAATGAAATTTAACTTAAACATAAGAAAAGTTGGTAACATTTAACATTTTATTCTTATTCCAAGAATAAGAGACGATAAGCATGCGCACAATGGTCAAAATGTCGGCCGTAATAAAATTTGTCCAACAGATGTTTTTCTGCTGTGATCAGAAGGTTGGAAAAAAACAATATAATGTGTGAAACACAAGCAAATAAATTTACAAAATCTTCTAAATCCATATTACTGAAAACGATTTTTTTAAAGGTTATATTAAACACAACAACCTATCAAACGACAACCGTTAAACACAGGCCAACGCAAGTACGCAGTCGTAGCAACGAAATGTTATGTCCTATATAAACGGTTTAATATTTTTTATTTTTGTGTACTATTCTTATTTCCTATTCCTTATTCTTGTTCCGTATATAAACCAACCATTAGAGAAAACTCTTACGTTAGCAACCCGCCATTAATGAAATAAAAAATTTCCCACTCCGATTGAGGCTTTTTTCACTGGGATTGTCAAATTATGTGGGATCCAACGCGAAAAAATCTTGTTGTCGGTCAAATGTTCATGCAATAGTGAATGTATGCTGGTCCCACTAATGCCCAAGGATACCTCAATCTCACGATAAATCACATGACGTATCAGTTTACGCACAGCATCAATCAGATCAATTCTGTAAAAAGTTACTGTGTAATACATTACTACAACATAAAATATTATAAAAAATACAATGACTTTCATTCATGATAGTAACTGACCTTGCTCATAGAGACAAATTTAGTAACTATTATCATAGTAACAGAGTTACAGAATTGGTCTGATTGTTTTCCGGAACAACAACCAATTTTGGACGACCTTCACGAAATTCGTCCTTAATACCCTTTTCACACTAGAACTTTAAGATCGGATGTTAAAGTGAATGTATCTTTAAACGCTAATGTGAAACCGTATGGCCTCGTCTAAATACAAGCGATGTTTAAGACAGAGATCTGCGTCTTAAACATCGTCCGCATTGCCAACTTAATTTCTATTATAAAAAAATACTCTTTGAATTTGTGCTGTCAACATTTTATATTATCATAAACAAGAATACTGTATTATATCGACGTTATAAGAAGTTTATACTTATTGTTATAATAAAATTATTTATTTTAATAATGTGTTTAATAAAATACAGAGCTACAATAATTGAGATAAAATGCAGATTAATACAGGTGTAATATATTCTTTATTGTAGTGTCTTTATTGTAGAATGAAATGAAATATCCATATTTGTTTATAATAATTCAAAATGTGCGTCTGCGCAGACAGTTCAAAACTGGTAATTTCATGACGGTAACTTAAGGACAAAATTACTGTAGCTGATGACAGCACCGGAGATTTAAACATCAAGTATGAAAGCATACCGATGTTAAACATCGATGAACTTTAAGTTCACTCGTCTTAAAGTTCTAGTGTGAAAAGGGTATGAGCGAACTACGGCCACGACTGAAGTCGGCAAACCATCGATAAACAGTAGTCCTTGATGGTGCTTTATCGCCAAAAGTCGAATTTACTTCATCGATGCACTTTTGTTGAATTAATCTACGTCGAAAGTTAAAAAATACTACGTAAAAAAACGTCTACGTAAAAAATAATCGCTCGAAAATCTGACTGTGTATCTCTGGATACTGTATACTGTATACCGCTAAAAATTGTGTAAAACCTTAAATTTTCTAAACCATTTAATTGCAATAAGATAAAAAATCAATTAAATCTCCTTAAGAATCTTTGAAAACAAACAAAAACGTAGCGCGGGTAATTTAAATATTCATATAACATTTACGGAGTAATTTCAAGTTGGTTCGTTGGTCCAGTACCGTCTCAGGGATATTTGAATAATTGGATTTGAATCCAGGCGAGGCCGAGACGTGACTCGATGCGTCGAACGGTCGTTGGGGATCGTTTGGGGTCCTCTGGGGACAATTCTCCTTCAAGACGTAGACGTATGAGCCGTGTTAATTGTTCTAAGATCTGGATAGCGATACGGGTCACTTGAGAGTACTTTGGGTTAGATAGGGGTTGTTTTAGGGTGTCTGTGGGTTAGATAAAGGCTTCAAGGTTGACAAATGATTTGTTGCTAATTAATATACTACATAAAACAAAGATTTATTCGCTCCAGCAATCATTCATTTAAAAAACAACTAAAAACTTACAAAAAAAACATACATCAAAATATTAGGGGGACCGGAAAGAAATCCATTATTTTAAAGTACAAAATAATTTTATTACGTAATAAATAACATTATTTATTACGGCTTCCCAACGTTGTACTAATTTTTCTCGATACCCTTTCTATAGAAGTTTTCTGGTTTTGACTTAGAATAACTGATCAGTTGATTTTCTACATCGGTGATATTTTTATCTCTGTGTGTATGTTCCATTAACTTAAATAGATGAAAATCGGAAGGCGCGAGAACAGGTGAATTCGGTGGATGTGGAATAATTTCCCAGTTTAAGTTCTGAATTTTTTCGCGGATTATTTTTGCTGAGTCAGGATGTGCATAAATGTAAAATTATTTCTTTTTGGTTAAATAAATTTGCACGTTTTTCATTTAGTTTCTGATTTAGTCTCTATAATTTTTTAAACTAAACAATTCAAGACTCGCTGTAAATGTCTCCGTTTTAAATATTCCTCTAAACAGTAATGAGATTATGTCAATCTTTAAATCTTCCATATAAAACCAATGGCAACAAGAATACATAAATTCTCTACAGTTCAAAGGATCATACCATGGTCAAATTCAACCTCTTTTTCCTAGAAAGTTTTGGTTTTCTTCTCACCAAAGCAGATCTTTTATATCCACTTTTATCCGGCTTAGATTTAATCACACCTTCTCTCCATATCTGCATAGAATTAATGGTTTCGTCTCCTTTCTGTCCGTGTGATAATTTGTCTGTCAGCGATTCGAACCATTTATTGTTCGAATGCCCAATTCATTTTCGCAATCGTAACTTACTCATACAAAATTTAGTTTTCCAAAAAATATCCTTACCTACTAATATTCAGACGCTTCTTACTACTAACTTTCTAGCTATTTATGAAATTATTTGTAACTATATTAAAGCAGAAAATATCAAATTATTTTAAAAACCTGTAATATATATATTTATATCTGGCTAATAGCCAAAGCTGCTAAAGCCAACAAATAAAAAGAAAAAAACAAAAAACAGTACTCCACTGCTGGAGACTTTTAAATCCTCCATAGCCGAACAGATAATCGCAATATTACGGATTTATAATAGTTTACCTTCTAGTAAAATAACAATTGTGGTCTAATTTAAACAACCTCTTAGCTCTTATAGTTCTCGAGATAGTAATAGTGGAAAAATTAAAATGAACACCATGTATAAAAAAATTGATGTGAAGTGTGCATTTTCACACATTTCAGGGTTTTGCAGGTATTTAGTAAGTGAATGATGATTATTTAGGATTCAAAAACAAATTTTATATTAAAATATTTTTTTTTTTGCAAATTTTAATTCGAACGCCTAATACAATTATTTAGGTTTCTAAATATGTGCAGTATTTTTTTTTTTTTTAATATATAGCAAGGTTCATTAAGAATTTTAAAAATTGCGCCTATGGCTTCCATTGGGATTATGAAAAAATAATTTAAACAATAAAAAATTCAAAAAAAAAAAAAAAACAAAACAAAATAATATTGTCTCTTCTCGCAGGGTTCGATCCCCCTTTCGATCGAGTTAGTTGGGTGAGAAGCGAGCGTCATAACCACTACACCAGGATATACCTTCCAGTGTAGCGTGTTACAAAGCTATAATTTGTGTACATTATTAGCCAAAAAAACACAAAAAATCACACCAATGTACATTACTTAGAATTTTTTCAGATTTTTAGTTTAAACCATCTGGGGTACAGGGTGTGGGACAAATTTTTTTTTGCACAATTTTGGCAAAAATCGCTTCAAAATAATTTATTTTGCAAAAATACAAATTTGATCGTTAATCCACGTACTTCTTTCATTTGATACCCTACTCAGAATTATAAAAAAATATATTTTTTTTTTTTCGATGAGCACATATTTGTTTATATTTTTAGGGGGATATGTTTTTTAGATGTTTTAGTATTTTTCCTATGTGCGGGTCAAAGAGTTGTATAAGCATGCCAAATTTCAACTCTCTAGGTGTAGCCGTACGGCTACAATTTTTACCGAACAGACAGACAGACAGACAGACGACAAAATGACGGTATAAGGGTTTTTTGGTCATACCTACAAAACCCTAAAAATTCACACTTCCATATAATTTTTTCTGTCAGTTGATCTAAATAGTTAATTTAAAAAACTGACGTTCTGAAATTTGAAATTTTGTAACGATAATTAAGTGCACCCTTGATGTATCATAAATAAAATTCTTTTACAGTGTTCATATCCTAATTCCCCCTGGCCAAATAAATAAAAAAAACTACGCCACTGGCTTTAAAAACATGTGAAAAAGTTTAATCTCAGGTCGTTAGATATAGGAAAAACGATATAAATCTGAGAACAGAACGCCTTGATGGATGACGGATAATACTACAAAATATAACAAAAAAACATTCAAGAAAACAAAACTTTACCATCGATATTTTGTTTTATCTATACTAGCGTAGGCCGAGAAGAATCACGTTTGTTTGAATAAATTTAGAACGTTAGAACTACTCACACAACCTTTGACACTACGCAGCTATTGAGCAAATTTAAATTTTGCTTTAAACAGTTAGTTTTTATTAAAAATAAATCTTGTTTATTTACTTATTTTTTTATAAAATAGCAACTAAAAGTGAACACAAACGTTTAAATATACAACCTGAGATAAATAAAATAATAAACTTATAAACTAAACAAGATGTGATATTTGTAGAGCCCTGCAAATCCGCGGATATCCACCATTTTTCTGCGGATGCGGATAAATTATCATTTAAATCGTGCGGATGCGGATCGGATGCGGATTATATATCATATCCGCTTATCCGCAATATCCGCGTGAACATAAAATCTTCAGTTGGACGCCTCTTCCTACGGAAGACGCGTTTAGAACCCCTGTTGTATCGCTGGCATTTGTATTGCGCTTATGGCAAGAGTGAAATAATAATACGTTACGGCACTTTTTACTTTTTTTTACATTTCCCATAAAGACTTACTTTACGCTTACTTAAATAGTTAAATATAGTAGAGTTTATATAACAGTCGTAGATACAACAATTCCTTTGGATTTATTGCGTTTATTAATTTAAAAATAATTATGTAACGCCTAATTTTGCATTTTTCGAAATATTAGTAAAAATTAACCTTGGTAATTTGACACATTTAAAAACATAGAAGCTAATATCAAATTTAAAAAATAAAAATATCTTAAAATTCTTGAAATCGTCACATAACTTTCATCTTTTAATAATACGATGAATTTAAGAATTTACTTTTATTATTAAGAACTTATTTGTTTAAATTTGCTGATCTTATAGGACTTTCCTTGTTACTTATTGGTCATAAATGTGATAAATTATTTCTAAATATCGCTGCTCTAAAATAATAGTGAGATATCTTAAAAAACAAAGTTTTTGAGATATTGCTGTTTAAAGTTTTACATTTTATATAAACTTGGTTTAAGAGTCGAATAATTGTAATTTCCATCTTTATTTTTTAATCTATATAATATCAGTACGACGTTAGATAGAAAACATATTTCTGGACCATTAAGTAATATTAATGTGATAATATTTAAAAAAATTTAGTAGTGTTTTAAAATAGCGATATGCCAAATAAGACGAAACATGTTAGATATTTCCAAACAAACAGCAAATTCTGTGCAGATTGTGCGGATATTTTTGCGGATGCTGATTTTATAGTTATAAAGGCTGCGGATGCATCGTGGCCGTAATTCGCTTAAGGACAAATTTCGTGAAAGTCGCCCAAAATCGGTTGTTGTTCCGGAAAACATTGATGCTGTGCGTGAACTGATACTGCAAGATCGTCATGTGACTTATCGTGAGTTTGAGGTATCCTTGGGCATTAGTAGGACTAGCAGACATTCACTATTGCATGAACATATGCGCCTAAATGATTTTGCATTGGATCCCACATAATTTGACAATCGCAGTGGAAAATGACTCAATCGGAGTGGAAAAAGTGCTTCGAAAATTGTTCAAACGCATGCAAAAGTGTATTGATCTTCATATTTGAAAAACAAAAAAGCCACTTTTGTTGATAAGTAATTGTTTTTTATCTCAAATCCCGAAATATAAAAGACAATCCTCGTATTGAACATAATTCAGCGTTTACTTATTTGTCTTGAACTGGTCTCGAACCACATCCATTTTATCAGCTAAATCCTTGGTGCAAGTGTTAATAATTGTACCTCGGAGATAGTTTGTTCCACTTTTGCGCAGGACTGTGCAAAGATGGCCGCTAGGGTGTCGTATATACTTGTAAAATGTACTATCAGATGTCACCCCTGTTTAATAAGATTAAGGGTTGTAAAATTATAATTATCCTTTTAACTTATGCGACAAGGACACTACAAATTTACCTAAAATGGATTAAAATTAAAAATGATTAATTATGTTTAAAAATTTACAAATTGTTCAATGTTTACTCGGCATTTCTAAAGCTTTATAAGAGGGCTACCTTTTAAGTTTTTCCAAAAACTAAGAAAGAAAATTTTTGTTTTGGAACAAATTGTTTTATTGGTTTTCAAAATATTCGCCTATAAGATTTATACACTTTTGCATACGTCCAAACCAATTCTCGAAAAAAATTTTCCACTCTGCAGTTGGTATCTCAAAAACATGGTTATCGAAGGCTTCAACAGCTTTTTGAGTTGATGAAAATCGCTGTCCACGCATTTTTTGTTTGACATTGGGGAACAAAAAAAAGTCGTTAGGGAATAAATCAGGTGAATACGGACAATGAGACATTAATTCGATGTTTTTCTCCTTCAAATAATCAATTGTTTAACGTGCTATGTGGGAACTTGCATTGTTATGATGAAGAATAATGCGACGTTCTTGGTTGTTTTTCCTGATTTTGTCGATAACTGGCAAACAAATTGTTGTATACCATTCTTCGATCATCTAAAGGAATGGTTGCGAGATGTCCAGTACAACCGAAAAAACAAGCAATAATTTTCTTGGAAGTGCTTCGTGAACGAACAACTTTTGTGGATTTCGGTTCATCTTGGAAGATCCAAACAGTGGATTGTTGCTTAGTTTCCGGTTCATATGAATAAATCCAAGTTTCGTCTCCTGTAACGATGTATACGGATTTTGCAGTGCCTAGGTTGAATTTTTTTAGCATTCCCTTACACCAATCAACACGAGCCTTTTTTTGAGCTTGGGTCAAATTATGCGGAATCCATCGGGAACAGATCTTTTTCACAGCTAAATGTTCATGCAACATCGTATTGCAGTCTGCGATATGCCAAAGGATGCCTCTAGCTCACGGTAAGCCACATGCCGATCTTCTTCAATCATTTTGCGCACAACATCGATGTTTTTCTGTATCACAACCGATTTTGGTGGACCTTCGCGAGATTCATCACTGACGGACGCACAACCACGACGAAATTCTGCAAACCAATTGTAAACAGTCTTTTCTGATGGTGCTTCATTACCAAAAATTGAACGAAGCGAATCTATGCATTATTGTTGAGTTAGGCCTTTATTAAAATCGTAAAAAATCATCCAACAATTTCACAAACTTGTTTTTTTAACGGTCACTGTTAACAACTACTCGGTCAATTTATAATCTGCCACTGATTTCACAATAACAAATGTCAGATTACAAATATAGTAATGACACATTTCAATATTGCCATCTAGTGGTCGTTTGTACAAACATAAAAGGTAACCCTCGTATATCTGTTTTATTAGCTATGCTTTGACTTTTCCTTTTTGATTTATGTCTTGAGTTCTGGTGTTTAGCCGGACGTAACAACGAGGTATTAATACAATTTTTTTTAACTAAAAATAATTTTTACATAAAACAGATTGCAGTGTTTAGTTATTAGCCGTCTAAAAACACAATCTGGTGTTTAACAAATAAGTTTAAGATTTGCCTTGCATAGATTCAGGAAGGTTTGGGATCTCTCTAATTATTCAAGACCGGTATTCTAGGAAACTATTTGAATTCTAATGGGAATCCAGTGAATGCAACTTAACAAAACACCCCGTATTTTGCTTATATTAAGATTTATAATAGAAAATATCACAATGGGTACAGAAAATAGTAATTTGTGAACTTAGGTGGGAAAATTAATGCCGACCGAAAAAAATAGAGTTGAGTTATCATTTTGAACATGCGCATGTATATGATACATTCGTGGCAGTTTAAACTTAAGCCTGGTTCAAAATAACGCATAAGAATTGAACAATGGGTTTGACCCTTGAAAACATCTGTTTGTAAACAGAACGAAGAGAGTAGTGTAATTTTTATGCATATGTATCCATGACATAAACCAGGCTTAAAAAGCCATTTCTTTCGTCTCAATTCGTCGCCAGAAATTTTATCAATGTAGTACGATAGGCTATAGATAGGCTAGATAGATATATTATTTTTAATATATGGTTTTTATTTATGAAAAATGTGTATTTTACATTCGAGTGAATTGTCAAATTGTGAAATAAAAAAAAAATCACAACTCAAAAACGGTTAGAGATGTCGACCTAAGGTTAGAATTTTTGGATTCCTCGTAGTTTATTTAGTCTAGAAAAAATTTCAGGCCTTATTCGTTTTGCGTATTTTAAAGTTATGACACATTTTAATATGGCGTGATTTATAGAAATTTTCATCTTCGCATGGACATATCTCAAAAACTAAATGCGATAAAGACCTGCGGTTGAAATTTTTTAAATTCTGAGGTCCTAATTGACTTGTAACCATAATTTGAAACAAAAAAAAATTTTTGAAAATTTTTCTTTTTTTTATAATTTTTTGAAAATTTTGATAAATCTTAACTAAAAAATGGTTAGGGATAGAAATATACAGTTTGAATTTTTAAAATTCTCATACATTGTTTAGTCTATAAAAAAAATTGGGATTTAATAAACCAATTATTAAGTTTTGTATGGGCAGTAATCCAAAACCCTTGAAAATGGCCAAAAATTGAAAAAATCGTAAGGGATACCCCTTAAGAAAATCGTGTTTTTTAAGCAAAAATTTTTTGTCTCCGATTGTATTGAAAATTGGTACAAATATGTATTTTTGGTCATACATCACCAAAATTTAGTCCATTTTGATGTTTGGGCAAAAGTTTTGAAATTATAGGCAAAAAACTGAACCAAATCGGCTCTAACTCAAAAACCAGGAAAGCATGAATTTTTTAAATATTTTTTTCATAATCCTCACCCCAAAATTAGCTTAAAACTATATTTTGGATAAAAACGGAGTCAAAAAATATTTGACTAATATTTCAAAATTTTGGGGATTTTTTTTTTGGAAAATTGGTTTGCTTATAAATTTTTAGCCGTAGATCACAAATATATAGTCACTTTTGCATTACGGTCTAAAATTTTGACATTTGCGGTAAAAAAGGGGGAAAAAAAATCACAAAAAGGCTCAGAGCCGATGAAATGTGAGCCTGTCCCAGGACCGTAACGAGGATATTAAGCGCCGGTGGCAAGTGCCCAAGTTGCGTCCTTTCGAATATTTTGGCGCACCTATTTCGAATGCTGAGTAAAAAAAAGGAAAACTAATCTAATAAGTGATGAGCAAAAATAAAGGTCCTCACCTCCAAATAGCAAGTGATGAGCAAAAAAAAACAGCAACTAAAAATTTTGCGCCCTCCACACTGCTGCGCCTCTTTCGCCACGACCTAGTTACGGGCCTGGCCTGTCCCATTAATTACGGTCTAAAATTTTGAATTCAATATGACGGTCAAATAAAAATTTTGAATCTAGAAATACCCCAATATCTCTCACAGAGGTGGATGTGTAGAGAATGTTGTCGTTTGGGTTGTAATTATATGTTATTTTAGTTAAATTTCTAATAAAATTCATAGTATGGCATTAATCATAATTTAAATAAATAATATTTATTTGACAAAAAATTAAATCTTCTTTTAACAATTGAGCATCAGCAAACAAAAATATATTGGAGAGTTTAATAACAGAGAGAATATCGTTTATAAAAATTGTAAATATTAGTGGCCAAAGTGAGATCCTTGAGGCACACCAGATGTAATATTAACAAATAAGGAACTGTATCTATTTATTTGGACGATTTGACTTGTGTTACAAATTATCCACTGTAAAAGATCATCGTGTATAACGAACTTCAGCAATGCGCAAATAGCCATCGTTGCTGTGCGCCAAAAATTGTAACTAACTAACCGACCTTCAGCAATATGTCAATTAAATTATTGTGATTAATTTTATTGAACGCCTCGTTGAATTTTTATTTTATTAAAAATTTTTAATCAGCAATAGATGAGTATACTGTTTTTAATAATTTTTTTCTCGTTATATTGAGTTGAAACTATATATTATGTACTCTTATCCTACAAAGGTGTTATTTTTATTCTTTTTGGTAAATTTTTATGAAAGCATCAAAAAAATAAACATATGAAGTTTGAAACTTTTCCGACATTTTGTAAAATATTTTAATTACATCGAGTAAAAGCGGTTACGGTTAAAAATTATAACCATTTGTTATTATGGCAGCCGGGCTAACCGAGTCCAACACAGAGCGAGTATTCTCAGAGTTGCTTTATAACATGGCTTTAATTAAAAATTCACTTGTGGAATATTCTAAATTTACTACACAATGGGATTTTTTTAAAGTTTTTTAATTTGTTCATTTAATGGGTTTCGTATGTGTAACCCAATAGCCCTTATACAGGTCTAGGGATGTAAATATCAACCAGAGATACTGATAGACCGTTATTGGCATCGGAAAAGAGGTATTGATGCAACCGTAGCAACAATTAGTTTAGTACGAGGGCTAAATTTTTTACAAAAACTTACACTAAGTATAAATTAAAACTAAACTAAACTTAAACTAAAAAGAAAATTTTTTTTTTTGAACAAACTGTTTTATTGCTTTTCAAAATATTCGCCTTTAAGATTTATATACTTTTGCATGCGTTCAACCAATTCACGAAACATTTTTTCCAGTCTGCAGTTGGTATCTCAAAAACATGGTTTTCGAAGGTTTCAACAGTTCTTGAAGTGATGAAAATCGTTGTCCACGCATTTTTTTTTTTTTGACATTGGGGAACAAAAAAAGTCGTAGGAGATAAATCAGGTGAATACGGGCAATGAGACATTAATTCGATGTTTTTCTCCTTTAAATAATTAATTGTTTGACGTGCTGTGTAGGAACTTGCATTGTCATGAAGAATGATGCGACGTTTTTTGTTGTTTTTCCTAATTTTGTCGATGACTTCTGGCAAACAAATTGTATACCATTCAGCATTAACTGTTCTGCGATCCTCTAAAGGAATGGTTGCGATATGTCCAGTACAACCGAAGAAACAAGGCATCATTTTCTTGGAAGCACTTCGTGAACAACTTTTGTGAGTTTCGGTTCATCTTGGAATACCAAAACAATGGATTGTTGCTTAGTTTCCGGTTCATATGAATAAATCCAAGTTTCGTCCAAGTTTCCAAAATTTCCAAGTTTCGTAACGATGTTGTATACGGATTTTGCAGTGCCTAGGTTGATTTTTTTTTTAGCATTCCCTTACACCAATCAATTCGAGCGTTTTTTTGAGCTTCGGTCAAATTATGCGGAATCACAGCTAAATGTTCATGCAAAATCGAATGTATTGCAATCTGCGATATGCCAAAGGATGCCTCTATCTCACGGTAAGTCACATGCCGATCTTCTTCAATCATTTTGTTCACACCATTGATGTTTTATTGAATTACAACCGATTTTGGTCGACCTTCACGAGATTCATCACTAACGAACGCACGACCACGACGAAATTCTGCAAATCAATTGTAAACTGTCTTTTCTGAGGGTTCTTCATTACCAAAAGTTGAACGAAGCGAATCTATGCATTGTTGTTGAGTTAGGCCTTTACTAAAATCGTAAAAAATCATCCAACAAAAATCTTTACAAATAATATCCATTTTTTCACAAACTTGTTTGTTTTAACGCTCACTGTCAACAAAATACTCGGTCAATTTATAAGCTGCCACTGATTTCACAATAATAAATATCAATTACGAATATAGTAATGACACATTTCAATATTGCCATCTAGTGGTCGTTTGTAAAAACATAAAAGGTAATGCCCATACATGTTAAACAGAGTGGGGCCACGAACTGAACCTTGCGGGACACCAGCATGTAGTAGTAGTAGTCAGCAACAAAATTGGTACATGATTTATAGACTAATCAGAATTAAAAGAATTTTGAAATTGTATTATGGTCGGAATAATTTCCATTATTATTTCCATAATGGAAATTATTCCGAAACTGGTCAGCTGTAGATAGTTGTGCTTTATTTTATGTCCGATACCCGTACAACCCTTCCAGTTTTATAAAAGATAACCCTCGGAAATATCTACAAAACTCTGAAATTAGTGAAAATTCACACTTAACGATTTCATTTTCTTACCATTCAATGAGTCATCCTCATCATATGTCCTTTCCACTGTAATTCTCACCTCCCCTCCCCCTTATTTTATTCTTGTCACTTATACCCTTTCTCCAGCAACAATATATAACCTTACATGAGTATTTCCGGTTGGTAAGTGTTAAGTGGTACCGTCCCCCGGAAGTTGCTAAACCATTTTAACCGCCCCCAACCCTATCCGTGACTACAGCCTAACCGTTACGAGCGCCCGTTCATTTATAATTCAGAACGGTAGAGACAGAGTATATATCTTCAAGAAAGGGAGGGGGGGGGGGCGGAACGAGAACGCACGCGGAAATAGGGTATTAGGAGATATAGATTCGAACGTGATGTTATAGATGATATTAAGGGTTTTGTTAGAAAAATTACTGCGACAGGAAAAAAATGTCACCATAGCAAAAAGGGTTAGAATGAGAATTGGGAAACCTTTATTAAAACAAAGGACTATTTCTACAAAATCCATATAAAAAATCAGCTGTGGCCACCACAGGGCCGACCGCCATCATAAAGTACTTGCATAAAATACATTCTAGCAGCAGAGTAGAAATAACTTGGCCCAATATTTTTTAAGAGAGATATTATTTATCAAGACCATGGAAATGTTACATGTAAGTAAGAAATAATAAATAAATTCTTCAAAAATGTTTCGTTTTATCAAAAAATGCCTCAAATAAAATTTGTTAGTTATTGCTTTTATAGCAACTTTTGTTAAATAAATTTTTTCGAAATATTTTTCTGTTGTTAAATATTTGCAAAAATCTTAAAATCGACACGAGTAAACTCCCATTTCTAGTCAACCGATTTTTACCAAAAATTAATCAACTCGTGCCATTGATGTCAAAAGCTTAAATATGAAGTTTCATAAAAATCCTTTTAGTTGAATTTGCGCTGCACGTGTACACAGACGGACGGACGGACAGAGACAGACAGACAAACGGACAGACAGACCGACAGACATAATGCTAAAAATAGTCAAAACGTTATGTAGGAACCTAAATTCATGGAGATCCATCGAAATCTCGAGATGTCAAAATCGGTATGATCACAATATCTCCCTTATATATGGTGGCAGTCGGTAAAAATATATAACATTATGTAACTAGGAAAAACTAAGGAAAATTTACAAATGTTCAATATGACCGCCGTTGTTATCCACAAATTTTCTCATTTGTAATAAAAACTCTTCCATTATTTTTAGAACGATATACTCTTGAATTTCTCTGATGGCTGTTCTTACCCTATGTTCTAGGTCTTCTAACCTTTACCTTCAGGATATCTTTCTTGGTAGAGTTGCCGGCCCTTAACAGAATTTATTTGACATTCCCCGAATGTCAGAACCATATCTGTCATTTCTTCATTTGAATAACGTACATAAGCCATAATTACAAACGATTTGATGTTATCACCTTTAATATCAAACTCGTACTAACAGGCAAGAAAATTTGCAGGTTTTATTGGGTTTTTTTATGTAACAAAATCATTTTCAAAGCTTGCTATGTTTAACTTTGTACGATTTATGTTATTTATTATTTTGTAAATAAATGGTCGCCATTTTAAATGGGTAAAATTAAAGTATGATATTTTGATATCCTTGTAAAGCTGATTTAATGTACTTTCAAGAAAAATAAATTAAAGTACCGAATCCCTATGCTAGATAAAAAGTTGAATTTTCGTTGAAACCGGAAGTAATGCAGAATTCTTATTATAGCCTTTAAGTGGGCCCTTTTGTATAGTTTAACTTTTCTTCTGCAGAATTTTTTGTATGTCTTAAAATAAAGGAGTTATTCGAGGTACGGCGTTTCAAACGAACACCCTAAATATTTGACCAGCGATTTATATCTACAACATTTAAAATACATTTTTGAGTTAGTTAGTTAGTTAAAAATTGTTGGCGCACAGCAACAAAGGCTATTTGCGCCTAACGCAGCCCATTTAAATGACTAGACTATATATTAAAAACAATATATTAGACAATAAATAAATAGATAAAAACATTAAAAATTCGCATACTCATAAAATAAATAAAAGAAATCTTGCACTGATAAACACAAATAAATAATATAAAAAGTCTGTTCGAAAATTTGAACAGACTCAGGGTGATGGTAAGAGGCTGTAAAGGGGCCAAATACATTTTTGACCCGTCTGAGACAAAAGGTTCGCCATCGGTGGTCTAGTGCAATGTTGGTCATAATTTTTAAGGAGACATTTTTGAAAAACATGAACACAACGAAATAAATGGAATTGTTTTTAAAATGTCACGTTGTGAGTACATGTACGTAGTTACATAAAGGCATAAATTATACAGATTTACAGAAAATTTGTAAAGAATAATCATGTAAATAGTGAAGGAAGTATGGTTGTTGAATATGTTTTTTTATGGCTGGTTTACTTCATGTTTAACACATGTTGATTTTGAAGAGTCTTACAATATATTTAGATGAGTTAAATTGGCACCTTTTGAAAAGCAAGGTCGGGACCCTGCCAACGCAAATACACAGAGTGTTTCTCTATTTTAAGACCAGTAGTCTGCTGTCTATCAATAACATTATCATTTACAATTCATTATTAAACTTCCTCTTATATACAAGGTGTTTCAACCATCCTTCTTTTTAGTGTTTTGTGGGTATGACCAAAAAACCCTTATACCGTCATTTTGTCGTCTGTCTGTCTATCTGTCTGTCTGTCTGTTCGGTAAAAATTGTAGCCAAACGCCTAAACCTAGAGAGTTGAAATTTGGCATGCTTATACAACTTTTTGACCACATAGGAAAAATACTAAAGCATCTAAAAAACGTATCCCCCTAAAAATATAAACAAATATGTGCTCATCGAAAAAAAAATATTTTTTTTAAATTCTGTAGGGTATCAAAAGAAAGCCCTTAGTATGCGGATTAACGATCAAAATTTTATTTTTGCAAAATAAATTATTTTGATGCGATTTTTGCCAAAATTGTGCAAAAAAATTTTTGTCCCACACCCTGTAGCCCAGATGGTTTAAACTAAAAATCTGAAAAAATTCTAAGTAATGTACATTTGTGTGAACCGGAATAGTACAACAGGAATTTTTGATCAGATTATGTTTTCGGAAAATAACGCATTTTTTTGTGTTTTTTAGGGGTATACGTATATAATCTGATCAAAAATTCCTGTTTTACTATTCGGGTTCACACCAATGTACATTACTTAGAATTTTTTCAGATTTTTAGTTTAAACCATCTCGGTGTGGGACAAAAATTCTTTGCACAATTTTGGCAAAAAACGCGTCAAAATAATTTATTTTGCAAAAACAAAATTTTGATCGTTAATCTACGTACTAAGGGCTTTCATTTGATACCCAACTCAGAATTTAAAAAAAATATTTTTTTTTTCGGTGGGCACATATTTGTTTATAATTTTAGGGGGATATGGTTTTTAGATGTTTTAGTATTTTTCCTATGTGCGGGTCAAAGAGTTGTATAAGCATGCCAAATTTCACCTCTCTAGGTTTAACCGTTTGGTTACAATTTTTACCGAACAGACAGACAGACGACAAAATGACGGTATAAGGGTTTTTTGGCCATACCTACAAAACCCTAAATAAGAATAAAATAGAAGATAAAAAACTTGCTGAGGCTGGTATATATGGTTTTCTCCTACGCTGGGTTGTTATAAATCCTACATTTATATTAAAACTTCCGTACGTACCGCAAGGATCTCATTTTGGTCCGCTTCTTTTTATATTATATATAAATGATATGGCAGGTATATCTACTATAGTACTATCTTTGTTACTAGACAGACAGACAGACAGTTTTTTGGTCATACCTACAAAAGCCTAAAAATTAGTTTATTAACAAATATTGAAATGTTGACAAACTTAGAGAATAAAACCCTAAAAACTGTTGTAACCCATTTCTTCTGTTGAGGTGGAAAAATGGTGTTTGCTTAACGACGAAATACATTTAAGATATTTAACATTTTACATGTTACACAATCCAATTTAATGTAAATTTTCAAATATTCCAAAATATTCAAAATAAGACATTTGAAAAAGGCTTTTAAACATTTATAATGTCGGAATATATTTTGAAAATCATGTGTATAATGTTACATGTAGTTGGCAACACTTTTTATCAGTGCTTTTATGTTTTTTTTGTTGGCATCATCAAGTCTGCATTAGCTTATTTGCATGTATTTGGAACTTGATATAAGATGGTTTTTATTTGAAACAAATGGTAGCATAATTTATTAAATTAAGGATAATATTTGAAAATGCCAAGAATTTTCAGAATTTAATATAAATATTGAATCGAATTTAAGAGTTACTTAAAGTGGTTTTGGTGGTAGCGCCAAGAATAAAATATTGAACTAATAAGCCAATTTTAGCTGTGTTCGCGTATGTAATCCCTGATAAGTTATAGCAGGGGTAGGGAATATTTTTGAAACAAAGAACCATTAAAAAAACTTTTAAAAAAATAATTTTCCATCTTCGATCTCTTTCAGTTGACCTGGCCGTTGTTTGTCGTGATCAGGGATGCCAGACGTCCCGCAATGTGCGGGACAATCACGCACAAGAGTTTTTTTGTCCCGCATTAACATTTAAATGTCCCGCAGGTAAAAAATAATAGATTTTGACTGTAAAATAATAAAATAATGCCATAAAAATTGATGGATGCTGTTATGAAAAGTATTTTAATATTTCAACCAGCTTTAAGGTTACGATTGTTGAAGGTATATTCAATTATGAATAATGTAAGGTAGTCCTTGATTGAGCCAGTGGCGCACCCAGGAGTTTTTGTTAGGAAGAGCCCGGAAGACAAAAAAAAAAGATTATTTAAAAATAAAGTTCATCGCTTCTGAAATACAAGTGATGACCTAAAAAAAAACCTCATCTCATTTTAAATCCATATATTTACTAAGAAATAGTGATAAAAAATTAAAAAACGTTCTGAGTACGTATATCGTCAAAAATATCAAACTTTACGATAGAAGCGTCAGTTGCCAGATGGCAGCACTAGTTTAGCGCAATCCCGAAATATAAGATGCAACCCTCTATATGCCAGAATTCGCGCATATAGTCCGTACCAAATTAGTTTTGAAGATCGCAATAAAATAATAAAAGTTAGGGAACCCATGAAATTACAATAGAAGTGATATATTTAGGCGTGTCAACCCATAGCCGTAGGGATTAGTTTTTCACATTACGCATCTTACTTAATGGATTAACAAAAACAAGTATACTTATTTATAGTTAGTTCTTAAACGTATGTATGTGCCACTGACCGTTGACTGTTTACAACGTGGTTGTAAACATGAACCCTAGTTCTTTTGTAGTTTAACAATGTGATTATAGTTATACGGGATAATTGTTTTATGCCGATCTTCAAAAATAATATGGTATGTTCTATACCTAGGCTAGTCTCTTAACCATAGTCTACTAGATGTGTTTTATCAAAATGGTCGTGATAATATTTTTTCTCTAGTAATAAGTTATTGCGATATGAATATTATTTGATTTGGCTTTCGCCTGACTCAAGTAGAAACATAGTACCCTTACAATACTGTATTTAAATAATGCAACGAATATTCCAGTTTGTAACTACTACCATGCACGCGACTTCCAAACAATCAACTTTAATTTTCCTCGCTGCTTTTTTTTTTTATCGAAGGCCTATTTTTATAACGCAATTTTAACGGGTTGAATGATAAGGAATATGACAAGAAAATATGAAAAATAGGTTTTGTATTGATCGGGAGATATGGACAAAAAAAAATATGGGAAAATAAATTAGAATCATAATTAAGAAATGAAAAGGTTAAAAATATTGGTTAGAGTTAGTTATAATTTATAGAGTACATCATCAATGGTTATTAGCGCCTGACAACCCATATATTTTACAAATGTGCGGCAAAAAACAATATAGTATATTGTGTAACAAGCGCAGAAAGTATACATTTGCCGATTGAGAAAGATATATATAAGAAAAACATCGTTTATAAAAATTGTAAATAATAATGGCACATAGTATGATCCTTGAGGCACGCCAGATGTAATATTAACAAATGAAGAACTGTATCTAATTATTTGGACGGTTTGACTTCTGTTAGAGATTGTCCACTGTAAAAGATCGTTATGTACACCAGTGTTTCCCAACCGCCGGTCCGCGATATTTTTTTACAGGTCCGCGATATTTTTTTCCCGGTCCGCGAGATTTTTTTACCAGTCCGTGAGATTTTTGCCGGTCTGTTTGTTTCTTTTTTCACTAGTTATATTTGACTTTATATTTGTTGTTGTTTTTGTATTTGTAATCAGTGCAATAATAGTATATTGTGTAACAAGCGCAGAAAGTATACATTTGCGGATTGAGAAAAATATTCTCGATACGCTCGCGCGGCAATCTTTCGAAATCGGCAATAGAAGTGTAATAGAAGCTATTGTTAAACTGTTTTTGGTGAGTTTTTATTTTTAAATATTGGCAGTACTACTCGTCTAAGGCGTGTCATTGATAACCTCAAATATTTTAAAATGATTATTTAATACAATTTGTAATTATTTCCATGTCAGATAATTATTTTATAATATTATTATTAAGAAAATTCAAAAATAAAGTTTATTGTTTTGCATCTGTCAAATTATCATAGAAATTGTTTTATTTTACATTGTTGCTATGGTGACCGCATTTCACAAAAATCCCTAGATTGTATTACGATATTTTGATATAAGTGACGTAAAATATAAAAAATAATATATTATGCTCGTTTTATATGGCGTATTGTCACACTTGTTTCTTTGGAACACTCCTCGCTACGCTCGTCGTACTTCAAACAACTTGTGTGAAAGTACATCGTCTTATAAAACTCATATAATAATATACTATTGTACCACCCCAAAGGGGTTAAACTAAAAACTGTTGATTTTGGATATGATTATAGAAAAAATATACCTAGGCATCCAGTATTTTGTTGGTTTCTTACACTTATTAAATATCTACAAAACCCTAAAATGTGTGAAAATTCACACGTCGCATCATTTTTTTAACCATAAATTACTGTTAGTCTGACATAATAAAATAACACTACTAATAGGTCAATCAAAGACATTCGTAAGACAACTCACGGCCTATTCTAATTATAAATTTGTATGATTACACGTTATCTATCATTTCATGGAACTGTAGTATTTTTTTTTTTGTCCTATGGTTCATGACTCCTACAGACCCGCGTTTGACCATGTCTGCTCAAGAGAGCATGTTGATCACTGGGGTCAATGGAGCTGAATACACAAAGCTGTATCCTACTGGCGATTGAGCATATTAAATATTGCCAACCACGTGGTTTTCACGATTTTAAACGATTTTAAAAATGTCCAAAAATAGCTTTTTTTTACACAATCGGTATCTACTAGTACTTTTAGTTATAGTCAAGAGTGCACTTGATCGTAAGGACATGTCAGGACAATGAGAGAGAGGTGAGGGGAAGAGGTCCTTGTCCTTGAGATTCAAGAGGGTACAAAATACAAGGAGCTTTATAAAGGATTTACGCATTGAAGAATTAATAAGTATATTCAAGAGGATTAAAATGGGAAGGAATTAAAATAGGATCAGAGGGTAAGAAATATAAAATAATCCTTAAAATTTAAATAGGAAACTTTTCCAAAGGGGTATTAGAAGCACCTTATTTTTTACAGTTCATTGCACCAACATTGTAATACGTCTCATCTTTTATGGTTATAATCAATCAAATTATATTAAAAAAACTAGCTGGAGTAACCATACTTTGTACGATTTTTAGGGTTTTGTAGGTATGACAAAAAAAAACATTATAGCGTCATTTTGTCTGTCTGTCTGTTCGGTAAAAATTGTAGCCAACCGTTAAACCTAGAGAGTTGAAATTTGGCATGCTTATACAACTCTTTGACCCGCACGTAGGAAAAATACTAAAACATCTAAAAAACATATCCCCCTAAAAATATAAACAAATATGTAATCATCGAAAAAAAAAAAATATATTTTTTTTTAATTCTGTGTAGGGTATCAAATGAAAGCCCTTAGTACGTGTATTAACGATTTATATGCTATTCACATTTTTTCAAAAATATTCTTTTTTTTCATTAAATACATATTTGTTTATATTTATCTCGTTTTTGAACTCTCAGTATTTTTCCTATAAGTGAGTCAGAGTTGTACGGCATGCATTAATTTTAACTTTCTATGTTCAGCCGTTTGGCTACAATTTCAACCGTACTGGCAGACAGACAGACAGACATATGAGTGACGTTAAAAAAGTTTTTTGGTGGTCATACCTACAAAACCCTAAAAATAAATTACCGTACATCAACTACATTATGACTAGTACCCTTTTCACACTAGAACTTTAAGATCGGATGTTAAAGTGAATGTATCTTTAAACGCTAATGTGAAACCGTATGGCCTCGTCTAAATACAAGCGATGTTTAAGACAGAGATCTGCGTCTTAAACTTCGTCCGCATTACCAACTTAATTTCTATTATAAAAAAATACTTCTTGAATTTGTGCTGTCAACATTTTATATTATCATAAACAAGAATACTGTATTATATCGACGTTATAAGAAGTTTATACTTATTGTTATAATAAAATTATTTATTTTAATAATGTGTTTAATAAAATACAGAGCTACAATAATTGAGATAAAATGTATCGACTTACATGTTAATACAGGTGTAATATACAGCCTTGTTCATATGTATGGAGCACCCTAAATATTTGTGATTTTTTTGGAAGAATAAAAAAATTAAATAATGAAAACTATTTTATTATTCAAAATAATTATGAACATTTATATATTTAATATTTTGTCACTCCCCCCCTTGCATTTATAACAGCAGCTATCCTTTCTGGCATATTGGCAAATAATTTCTTGCATGTATTTGCAGAAATTTTACCCCATTCCTCCTTTATTTTCTTAACTAGTTCCAGTTTTGATTGAACCTTGTGTTGAGCAACATTTTTCTTAAAAATTGGCCATAAATGCTCAATTGGATTTAAGTCGGGAGACTGTGCCGGCCAATCCAAAACGGAAATTTGTTGTCTTTGAAACCATTCTCAAGAAGTGGCAGCTGCATAGCATAGTGCGTTATCTTGTTGAAATAAATATGTTGATTGGTCATCGTTCGTGAAAATTTTATGTACAGAAGGTCTTAAAACAGTCGATAACATTTTGATATAAGTAGAAGAATTCATCCTTCCCTCACACACAAACACTTGTCCCACGCCTGACGCTGCCATGCAGCCCCATATTATTACACTACACCCACCAAATTTAACTGTAGGGACCACACAGTCAGGGTGAAACTCTTCTCCGGTCTTTCGTTTTACATAAACCACCCCAGGGGTGCCAAAAAGCTATAAACAATAATCTCAATTTAAGTCTCAGTATTAACTGATGATTTTTTTTTTTTTCACAATAACATTTTTTATGATTTAAGTTTTTTCATTAAGCAGCAATAAATATGCTTCAAAATTACCTGAATATTTGTCTCATCTGACCAAAGTACCTTTGCCCAATCATCATGTTTCCAGTTTTTGTGAATTTTCGCCCAAAGAAGCATTCTTTTTTTATTTTTCTCTGAAAGCCAGGGTTTTTTCCGCGCTTTGCGGCCTCTCAAACCATGTTCTAGTAGTCTTCTTTTAACGGTTGGTGTCAAAATTTTCATAGTCGCAACAGTATTAAACTCTGTAGCCAATTCAGACGATGTTCTCTTTCTATTTTTCAGTGATAGTCGAATTAAGTTTCTATCTTCTCTCTCTGATGTCTTACGATTTCTTCTAGATTTTGGCCTATCTTTATGAGAACTAGTCGTAGCGAACCGTTTTATAGCATTTTGGACCGTTTTCCTGGATCAATTTACTTTCTGAAAATTTTTCTCTTGACTCCATCCCTTTTGACTAAGACTTACAATTTGTGCACGTTTAACTTCACTCAAACTTTTTGTATTCACACTAATAATTAGTAAGTGGAAGTAAATGAACTAAATGAAAAAAAAAAAATCACTCTATTCGTGCCCAAGTCTCATTCTAAATCTAAAACATTTATGTACCTAACGCATATAAACGAATATTAACTTGCAAACTACAATATTTAAAAGGTTACGAACATGTTCAAAGCTGCAAACGAAACATTTTTCTATGAAATATAATTAAAAACAATGTGTAAAAGTATTTTAATTTGGTTTCCTAAATAAAATTCGCATAAATTGCATTCATTTATTAGATGTTCCAAGGGTGCTCCATACATATGAACAAGGCTGTATACTTTATTGTAGTGTCTTTATTGTAGAATGAAATGAAATATCCATATTTGTTTATAATAATTCAAAATGTGCGTCTGCGCAGACAGTTCAAAACTGGTAATTTCATGACGGTAACTTAAGGACAAAATTACTGTAGCTGATGACAACACCAGAGATTTAAACATCAAGTGTGAAAGCATACCGATCTTAAACATCGGTGAACTTTAAGTTCACTCGTCTTAAAGTTCGAGTGTGAAAAGGGTATAGGCCAGCGTTTCCCAAAGTGTGGGTCGCAACCCGGCACCGGGTCGCAGAAAAATTTTGCCGGGTCGCGAAAAAAATTGTAAAAACACAAAAAAAGATTTTTTTGTATATATTTTTTTTACGTCAGTTAATCACTAGAATAGTGTGTATTTGTGTTATTTATTACTATACTATATTCTTTATTACTATACTATACTCTTTATTACTATTTATTACTCTTTATTACTATTTATTACTATTTATTACTATTTATTACTCTTTATTACTATAAAGCTACTGCTTTAAAATAAAATTGTTTCGTAAATAAATGTTTTTTTTTTTCATAAGGTGGGTCGCGAAAAATTTTAAAACCTCGTACCGGGTCGCGGTCAAAAAAGTTTGGGAACCGCTGGTATAGGCGACTGACAGAAATGGCTGCTGGTCTCTAAGCGTTTTGTATCGACACCTAAGTAAAATCTATATTTCTCTCATATGTTTAATTCTTTATGCTTGTCTTTCTAAGTTGAAACAATGAATAAAAAGACAATTCTCGCCTATATAAATCTACATTTGTGTAAAGTGAACATTTTGTGAAAGTATTCGCTATTTTTTCAAAGCTTTGTCGCGATATTTCAGTTAAATATGAGGGTTTTAAGTAAAATATTCAGACATTTAAGGCGGCCAGTAGAAAATATTACATTTACGTTGGTTATAAGCATTTTTTTTAGGTTTTAAAAGATTTATTCAGAAGGAAGTGGAAGAAATTTTGTGCATTTTTATTTAAAAAAAGGATTTTCTCATTTATCCTACCTTATTTTCAACCCACTTCACTTTGAATTTAATTCCATTTTATGTCTTTACATTAATCTCTTCTTCATTCCCTTATCTCAATTTCACGATAAAGAAAAAAAATTCCAAACTAAGGGAAAAAAAGCATTGGGCGAAGTATCTTGAGGATATGATTCATTAAAATTAAGAATACATAAAAGATTTACTGAACGTTCCGAGTTTTTCAACAGCTTATCTAAAATTTCTTACGTAAATTGGTCCAGTACCGAGAAATTAGTGCACGAAATCTATTTTTAACTATAACTTAACCAGTGTTGTAATAGATACATTTTAATCAGCTGTGGCTACCACAGGACCGACCGCCATCACAAAGTACTATAAAATACATTCTAGCAACAGAGTAGTTATTATTGTAAAAGACAATAACGTATTATATTACGTTGAAAATTTCATAATGTGTATTTATAATTTACGATAACCATGGAAACCTGCATACATAAAAAAACAAAAAAAAAAAAGGCTCAAATAAAAGTTATTGCTTTTATTTGAATTGCTGAAATATTTCTCTGAAAATATTCGCAAAAATCTTAAAACCGACACGAGTAAACTCCCATTTCTGGTTAACCGATTTTAACCAAAAGTTGATCAACTCGTGCCATTGATGTCAAAAGTTTAAATATGAAGTTTCATAAATATTCTTTTAGCCGAATTTACTCTGCACGTGTACACAGACCGACGGACAGACAAACAGACAGACATCATGCTTAAAGCCTGTAATACATGATGCGATTTCTCGTTTTGAATCTCGTACGAGTTATCGTACGATAAATATTCCTAACGGTATCGGTCACGTGACTATGCGCAATAATCTACTGCGTCGATATCTGTTCATTTCTATACAATATTTCAGGTCTGGAGCATAAATATTGGATGGTTTTCAATATCGTACAAGATCTCGTACGAAAATCCTGTAGTACACGATACAATAATTCTTGTACGATAAATCGTACGAGATTCAAAACGAGAAATCGCATCATGTATTACAGGCTTTAAATAGTCAAAACGTTATGTAGGGACCTCAATTCGTGGATATCCATCGAATCTCGAAATGTCAAAATCGGTATGATCACAATAATAATAAATTAGCACTGCGAGCCTAGTAGGCCCATGACTTGATTGATTGTTCTTCTCCACTCGTTCTAATTTAAAGTTCTTTCTTTCCATTTAGTGATCTTCAGCTGCTCTAGATATTTCTCCACCTACTTCCACCATCTCGTCCTCGGTCTTCCTCTCCTTTTCTTGCCACCAATTGTTCTCTGCATCACGGTCTTTGATAATCTAGTTTCTGGCATTCTCTCCACATGTCCCAACCAGCGGAGATGTTGAGATTTTATGACTGCTACGATATTAGCTTCTCCATACATTTCTTCTACTTCCTGGTTTGTCCTTCGTAGCCATATCCCGTCCACCATTTTTCCTCCAAAAACACTTTTCTTTCCCATTTTTTAACCCTGTTTTGTTCTGATATGTTTAGAGTCCACGCATCGCTTCCATATGTCACTATTGGTCGTATCACTGTCTTATAGATTCTCACCTTTGTTTTTCTTGAGATATTCTTACTTCTTAGTAGTTTACCTAGTGGATACATTTATTTCCTGCTATTAATCTTGTCTGTATCTCAGTCCTTATCTCTGGACTACGTGTAAATACCAGGGATGGGGAGTCGGAGTCGGGAGTCGGGAGTCGAGGAGTCGAAGTTTTTTGGAGGAGTCGGAGTCGGGAGTCGGAAAAAGTTATCGACTCCCGACTCTTTGATTACATATTTATCAAGGATGAGAACAATCCGAAAACGAAAGTAAAATACCATACTACCAGAATTTTTTAAAGTACGGAAACAGGAACGACATTTTTTCTCTGTTCATGAACGAAAAGGAAATTAAAAATATTCAATTCCGGTTTCCTTCATGCTTTTCAGTTAAAAATTTAGTTAATTTTTAGTAATATCTAATTTTTCTTTTTTTGTATACTTTTTTTATTATGTTAAAACGAAACTAAACTGGATTTTTATTTTCTCAAGTTGTAACGGGCTTTGTGATTGTTTTATGTTTCATGTTGGCAGCTAAAATCTATATGTCAAAAGAAAAAAGTGACATGTTATGAAAAATAAAGTACAGTCTGTTCCAAACGATTAAGCGAAACTAACTGGAATTTTCATTTTTGTAAGTTGTCATTAGCTATTTTTTTATATATTGAAGTTGGCTTTTCCTGAACAAAATGATCAAAAGCTTCAATCAAACGGTAAAAGTAACTAGTATTGAAAATCTAGTTCCGCCTAAACCAAAGGAACAGACTTTATATAAAATACAAAACAATTTTTTTTTAAAACTAATATATTTGAAAATTTGTATTAAAAATGACTCAATAGTCAAGATGAAATGAAAATGACATTTTATAAAAACAGCTCGCCCCAACCCAAAATATTTAATGTAAGTATAGTCTGTTTGCTTGGTTTAAGCGGAATTAGATATCGAAATCTACTAACTTTTAAGGATTGAATGAAGCTTTGTATAATTTTGTTTAACAAAAGCCCACTTTGATAGTTAAAAAGTAAACTCGTGATAATTTGAGAAAATAAAAATTCCATTTAGTTCCGCTTAAACATTTGGAATAGACTTTACAATTTACCAGTGAAAGGAGTCGGGAGTCGGAGTCGGAGTCGGAGTCGATTTTCAAAAATACCGACTCCGGAGTCGAGAGTCGGGAGTCGATAATTTTTCTGTCGACTCCCCATCCCTGGTAAATACTGTTCCTAGATACGTGAAACTTTCTACTTCTTCAAAATTGATCACAATACCTCCCTTAAATATGTTGGCGGTCGGTAAAAATGATTATCAAAAAACTGTTGATTTTGATGTGAATATAGAACAAATATTCCTAGACATCCAGTATTATGTTGGCTTCTTACACTTATTAAATACCTACAAAACCCTGAAATGTGTGAAAATTCACACTCCATATAAACTTTTGAGTTTTGATTTTATTTTTATCCCAAGGGAAGTTTGTAACAAGACTGAAATCCATAATAATCATGTTTTTGTATATATGAATGGTGATAATATAATATAATATTAGCGAATTTGAGCGACATATAAAAAAATACAATTCCTGTGAGTATCAGTAAGGGCAACATTCAATGAACTGTTAACTTTGGTCTGTCTGGCAGTTGGCACTCCTGTCCTTCACTCCAATTATATAGAATCGATACGACCAATGAACCCAGAGAGGGATTTAGCGGATATTAATTCATTTTTGATCTAATTTCAATTTTAATTTCCTTCAGATTCGATTTTGGTTAGATTATAATCAAAGTAACAACAGATAATTTACCTCAGGCCTCAGGGATGCAAAGATTCATTTTTAAGATTAGATGGCTTGAAAAATTAAATCTAGGTAACAAACATTCACCTTTAGCGATTACGATAAAATACAGTACAGAAAACGAAAGAAAAGCAAACAGTGAGTCGGGTACACAGGGTGTTTTTGGAAACTGTTTAAGCATTGCTAAGTTCTTTATTATAAGAGTTACGACGGAGGTTAAATTATATATTTTCATTATTTCCCTAGGCCTTACGGCGTTCAGGTTGGCCAGTACAAAAAATAAAACCAAATAAAATTAATCCAAAAATAAATTACAGTCTGTTTCAAACGCTTAGGCGGAACTAGATTTTGCAATTTAATTATTTTCATCGCTTAAATCGTGCTTTTTGGCCGTTTTGTTTAAGCTTTGTAAATCATACTTACAATAAACATTTTTTGGTTAAGGTTAATATCATTTTAAAATGTCATTTTCTTTATATTTTGATTTTTTGTGTAATTCTTAATACAAATTTCCCATTTATTTATTTTTTTGTCATTAAAATATATAAAAAAATAATTTAATTTTGACATTCCAACGTGAAAAATGAAATAACCCAAGAAAGGTCCCTTGTCGTGACAACCTAAAAGAACGAAATTCCCATTTAGTTCCGCCTAAGCGTTTGAAACAGACTGTAACTACAATTTACAATGTTTTCTTTTTTTTTTTTCGCTCTTCTATTCGACGGAGGTTAAATTAAGAAAATTGTTAAGGGTTTCGCAGGTATTTATTAAGTGAATAATGATTATTCGGGATGCCAAAACAAATTTCATGTCAAAATATTTTTTTATGAATTTTAATTCAAATTCCTAATACCATTATTTAAGTTTCTAAATATGTGCAGTATTTTTTTTTATATAGCAAGGTTCATTAAGATTTTGAAAATTGCGCCTATGGCTTCCATTGTTTGCTTAAATCATAAGCTCCGCCCTTCTGATTTCGTATACATTCAAACATAGAATTAAATTATAATTTCAGCACTTCCCACTGGTTATTAAATTTACGCTTTTAAAAAATAAAATGCAACATTTACCAAAATATAAAATTTTGACAAAGTAATTTAAACAAAATAAAAATGCAAAAAAAAACAAAAAATAAAATTGACAGGAATCGAACTGTAGTTTGCATATTAGGAAGCGAGGATGCTACGCGCTACGATACGGGCGCTTACTTATTTACTGTGTTACATAGAGAATTAAATATTTAACATATTTTAGTTAAAAACACACAAAATGCGTTATTTTCCGAAAATATAATCTGATCAAAAATTCCTGTTGTACTATTCCGGTTCACACCAAAGTACATTACTTAGAATTTTTTCAGATTTTTAGTTTAAACCATCTGGGCTACAGGGTGTGGTAAAAAAAAATTTTTGCACAATTTTGGCAAAAATCGCTTCAAAATAATTTATTTTGCAAAAATAAAATGATCATTAATCTACGTACTAAGGGCTTTCATTTGATACCCTACTCAGAATTTTAAAAAAATATTTTTTTTTTCGGTGAGCACATATTTGTTTATATTTTTAGGGGGATATGGTTTTTAGATGTTTTGGTATTTTTCCTATGTGCGGGTTAACGAGTTCTATAAGCATGCCAAAATTCAACTCTCTAGGTTTAGCCGTTTGGCTACAATTTTGAGCGAACAGACAGACAGACAGACACAGACGACAAAATGACGGTATAAGGGTTTTTTGGTCATACCTACAAAACCCTAAAAAATAATTCATTTCGTAAACTCGACTTTTGCGGTATAGTATTCATAATAAATAAAGGCCTACTTACAAAATTATTTTTACATAATTTTATTATATTTTCGTAGTAAAATATTAAGCAATATTTTCCGAAATTTATGTATAAAGATATTAGCTTCAAATTTATGGGAGAGACGCACGCTATATTCTTACGGAATTCATTTGAAAAATTTGATAAAAATCTTACAAAAAAATACTCCTTAAATTCTGCCAACAAGCTAGTTATTCTTATAATAAACTAAGAACTTTCAAATAGAAAATTAATTTTCAACTCACCTAACATTTGGTTAAATATTTTGTCGAAATTCACTTCATTCTTCTTTTCCAGATACTTGTGCATAACACTTCGAACACTGAAAAAATAATAAAATATTAGAACTAAATAATTGTAGAAACAAAATAAAAATTACTTTTACACAATTTAATTTGTTAAAAACACAGTGCAATTCACTATTAAACATTTGAAAATATTACAAAATACATTTCAACGTAGAAATAACATGCAGTCACCTGTTCACAAGTAGATAACAAAATGGGGATTAAAGGCTGACCTCGGTAAGTCATTAAAAGGGATTAAAATATTTTTTGATAAGACAGCGGAGTAGAAATCAAATCATTGAGATATCGGTATTTAAGAAAATATTGAATTTGTTAACTATAGATCGGGGATCTGGAATAAATGGCTCCTGGGCCAGATATGGCTCTTTGCGTACATAATGCTATAATGCTGTGTAAAACCATAGCAGTGCCAGATGAAAATGAAAACCCAGATTTAAATTTAATTTTTTCCATAAAAATATTTAAAATTTTATTTTAAAATTTATTATTTTACTCCAAATAATTATTTCAAAATCCTCATTTCTTCCATAAGTATTTTTTCAAAAACTTTATTTATCCCTAAAATATTTTTGAAAAAAGATTATTCAGACCACAGTTTTTTACCGACCCCCAACATATATATAAGGGAGGTATTGTGACCATACCGATTTTGACATTTCGAGATTTCGATGGATCTTCACGAATTGAGGTCCCTACATAACGTTTTGACTATTTTTAGAACGATGTCTGTAGGTCTGTGTATCCGTCTGTCTGTGTACACGTGCAGAGCAAATTCGGCTGAAAGGATTTTTATGAAACTTCATATTTAAGCTTCTGCCATCAATGGCACGAGAATGTCTGTCGGTCTGTCTGTCTGTCTGTCCGTCCGTCCGTCTGTCTGTCTGTCTGTCTGTCTGTCTGTCTGTCCGTCCGTCCGTCCGTCCGTCCGTCCGTCCGTCCGTCTGTCTGTCTGTCTGTGTACACGTGCAGAGCAAATTCGGCTGAAAGGATTTTTATGAAACTTCATATTTACGCTTCTGCCATCAATGGCACGAGTTGATCAACTTTTGGTAAAAATCGGTTGACTAAAAATGAGAGTTTACTCGTGTCAATTTTAAGATTTTTCCGAATATTTAGCAACAGAAGAATATTTCGAAAAAATGTATTTAACAAAAGTTGCTATAAAAGCAATAACTAACAACTTTTATTTGAGACATTTTTTGATAAAACGAAACATTTTTGAATTTTTTTTCTCCGTGTCCGTCCGTCCGTCTGTCTGTCTGTCTGTCTGTCTGTCTGTCCGTCCGTCCGTCCGTCCGTCCGTCCGTCTGTCTGTCGGTCC
Source organism: Liopterus haemorrhoidalis (assembly GCA_963971575.1). Taxonomy (NCBI): domain Eukaryota; kingdom Metazoa; phylum Arthropoda; class Insecta; order Coleoptera; family Dytiscidae; genus Liopterus; species Liopterus haemorrhoidalis. The sequence continues at coordinate 46,088,288 of OZ020619.1, forward strand.
GTCCGTCCGTCCGTCCGTCCGTCTGTCTGTCTTGGGAGTTTACTCGTGTCGATTTTAAGATTTTCGCGAATATTTCACAACAGAAAAATATCTCGAAATAATTTATTAAACAAAAGTTGCTATAAAAGCAATAACTAATAACTTTTATTTGAGACGTTTTTTGATAAAACGAAAAATTTCAAATAATTTCTGTAAAATTTTTCGAAATTTTTTCCAAGTCTCAATTTTTTCATATTTATATGTAACGTTTCCATGGTCATGATAAATAATATCTCTGTTAGAAAATATTAGGTCAAGTTATTTCTACTCTGCTGCTAGAATGTAATTTATATAAGTACTTTATGATGGCGGTCGGTCCTGTGGTGGCCACAGCTGATTTTTTCATATTTATATGTAACGTTACCATGGTCATGATAAATAATATCTCTGCTAGAATATATTAGGCCAAGTTATTTCTACTCTGCTGCTAGAATGTATTTTATACAAGTACTTTATGATGGCGGTTAGTCCTGTGGTGGCCACAGCTAATTTTCATGGTTTGCAGTGGGGTTTTCCTTTACAAAATGATCAAAAGCCTCACTTATGGCCGGTTGCTAAAGTAAGAATTATCCCAAGTTAATTAACTCAAGTTAAAATCAGTTGTAACATAACCGTTGTTTGAGCATTTTAGATCAATTCAATGATTTTATTTTATAAACAAAGAGAAAGAAACCCAATTTTGATTTTTATGTAAAAAAACATATTTTGAGTACCTCAAATGTAATACTCACTAATGTTAACACGCCTCTAAAATCAAAATTGACACAAATGTTAATATGCGTTTTACCCCTGTACATATGCAACTTCCAAAACACATCTGTATATCTGGTTACATACGCCGCAAGGGGTAGCAATTTGCAGTATGCCCAACCATATGCGATTCAGCTAATGGAACAATAGAACTAATAAAACTATGAGCTATGTACATATGTTCCATGTGTTCTGGATATGTTATGGTATATTATAAAATATATTTGATACTTCAATTAACAACTGGACCATGAAAACTATTAGTTACTAAAAGCGAATAATTATTTTACGAATATCACCGTTTCGTTAAAAATATTTTATTGTAATTTTAAAAAATAATGATGAAATTTTTGCTTGACTAAATCTTAGGTTAATTAATTAATTAAACATGGATTGTAACTAAAAGGTTGGTACATTTAGAGCTGTTCTTTGCTGAGTATAGGTATTTACAAATCAAATATGTACTTTACGTTAGAACTCCGTCAATATTTACTCTGTACAACTTCAAATAAATATCGATAAACTATTAGCAACTCTTCACTACAGAAATTAAACATTTTATACCAATGAAATATTAAATTATCAATATTTAAAGGTAGACCCGTACCTAGTGTTTCTTTCTAGAATTCTTTCTCGAGAATTCCGCGAGGAAAAATTATAATTCTCATTTTTAGGGTTTTGTAGGTATGACCAAAAAACCCTTATTCGCGACTATAATTACCGAAACGGCGCCACTATCGCCTTGTGAACTTTTGACACGAAAAAGGATAGTCATCTGTCAACGTATGTAAACAGTATTGGTTTATAATCAATTTTTGGTCTAATTTACGTTTTCTTGCTGTATACAGTATATTTAAATTATAACCGAGTATTAAAAAAGTGTATAAATATATGTGAATCCATTTTATGATAAAATTTGCTGCTTGTAAATGAATATTTTCAGAGGTTATATATTGTATGTTGGTGCCGGCTTATACTCACAGAGACAATAAAATGTTATACTTTGAACTTAAAACATTTATTTGAATACTTAATATCTACACATATCTCAAGAAATTTTATAGAAAGAGAACTTGTAATTTATTCTACACAAGAAAACTGTCAAATATTTGCAAACTAACACAGTTATGGAACACTCCCATGAAATAACAAGGGGTTTTAATTATATTAACAATAATTTACACAACATTAAACGATTTTCTTGCACATTTGAGACAGGGAAAATGAAAAATTCAACGTTAAAAACTTGTTTAAAATCATCTGAACAGTATAAATTTCCTTCAATAGAAACAAAATTTTAGAATCACTGATAATCTTTCAATCTAATATTCGAAGATGTTCTTCCTGTGATTGACTACCATATACACAACAAGGAGTATTTAATCTTTTTTTCTTAAATTTATCACTTTATTCGCTGTAAAAATGGAGTGAGAATGGACAGAAACAATAAAACACATGGTGAATTATACGTAAACAATGACAGTAACCTTTTTCGAAGTGTTCGCTTTTTTGCCGCTAGAGGGATACGCGTTAATTTGAGTCACCAATACCGTCATTTTGTCGTCTGTCTGTCTGTCTGTCTGTCTGTCTGTCTATCTGTCTGTTCGGTAAAAATTGTAGCCAAACGGCTAAACCTAGAGAGTTGAAATTTGGCATGCTTATACAACTCTTTGACCTGCACATAGGAAAAATACTAAAACATCTAAAAAACATATCCCTCTAAAAATATAAACAAATATGTGCTCTTCGAAAAAAAAAATATTTTTTTTAAATTCTGAGTATGGTATCAAATGAAAGCCCTTAGTACGTGGATTAACGATCAAAATTTTATTTTTGCAAAATAAATTATTTTGATGCGATTTTTGCCAAAATTGTGCAAAAAAATTTTTGTCCCACACCCTGTAGCCCAGATGGTTTAAACTAAAAATCTGAAAAAATTCTAAGTAATGTACATTGGTGTGAACCGGAATAGTACAACAGGAATTTTTGATCAGATTATGTTTTCGGAAAATAACGCATTTTTTGTGTTTTTAACTAAAATATGTTAACTATTTAATACGTTGTGTAACATACCACATCAGTAGCTCTCGTGGCGTGGTTGGATTTGTCGTACGCTTAATAATATAAGAAACTTGCAAACTAGGGTTCGAATCCTGTTGATTTTATTTTTTGTTTTTTTTTTGCATTTTTATTTTGTTTAAATTATTTTGTTAAAATTCTAGTTATATTTGGTAAATGTTGCATTTAATTTTTAAAAGCGTAAATTTAATAACCCGTGGAAAGTGTTGAAATTATAATTTAATTCTATGTTTGACGAAATCAAAGGGCGGGACTTATGATGTAAGCAACCAATGGAAACCATAGGTGCAATTTTCAAAATCTTAATGAACTTTGCTATATAAATAAAATACTGCATATATTTAGAAACTTAAATAATGGTATTAGGCATTCGAATTAAAATTCATAAAAAAATATTTTGACATAAAATTTGTTTTGGAATCCCAAATAATCATCGTTCAGTTACTAAATACCTGCAAAACCCAGAAATGTGTGAAAATTCAATTTTTTCATGTCTCGAGAAATGTAAAAATTTTTTCTCGAGAAATGTAAATTTTTCTCGACGTCACTTTAAACGCATAGTGCTTTTAAAAAACTATTTTAAAAAAATATAATGTTTAGTGAGTCACTGATTATAATTTAATTTTGATAAAATTTGTCTTCTGTCTCCCGCAATGCAACTGTGGCAACAGAAAAGAAGCGATTTATATTATTTAGCTAATTAACATTTATTGATACAATATTTTATTTTAATTTAGTGTATTATTTATTATTATGAATTACATTCACGTGAATAAAAAAAGAAACAAAATATCTCTAAAATAAACTACAGACGATTCCGCTTAATTGGGCCACCGCTTAATTGGGGCAGCCGCTTATTTGGGCCAAATCTCAAAGAACAGAAACCAAACCAAGGAACCAACAGTAAATTTACATGTTTAATTGGGACAACATTCCGCTTAATTGGGACAGTAAATTTAAGATCATAGTACATATTATGTTACACATATTCTCAAGAAAATGTACAAAGAATTTAATATTACAGCGTTGTTTTATGCAGGAAGGAAATGAAGGGAGCCCTACATCCGCACTGAATACCTGTGCTGATTTTGTAGAAGTGAAATGTTACAAAAACAAAAGACAAACTACACTTGACGCATTTTTGCATTGAATTAAATTGTATGTACCTATTTATTATTTTATTTTGGAATTTATTATTATTTTTTCTTAAAAGTTTATATTTTTTGGTTATATGTAATTTATAGTTTTGTCCAAGAGTTTATAAAGTAAAATTACTGAAAGAAAAATATGCATTGTTTAATTTTATGTGAAATTCGCTTAATTGGGGCAGCCGCTTAATTGGGCCCAAATGCCTAAGTCCCGATGTGTCCCAATTAAGCGGAATCGACTGTATTTGACTATTAGGAAAAAAAAAACTATTACTTTTTACAATTATTTTACAAAATGAGAAAATGTGTGGACAATAATGGTGGTTTGATCGAACATCTGTAATTTTTTTTTTTTGTAAAATAATTGTAAAAAGTAATAGTTTTTTTTTTTCTAAATAGTCAAATAGTTTATTTTAGAGATATTTTGTTTCTTTTTTTATTGTTTTCAAAGCTTGCTACGATCAACTTTGTAAAACTTATGTTGATTATTATTTTGTAAATAAATGGTCGCCATTTTGAAATGGTTAACATAAAAATATGTTTTTTTGGTGTCATTGTAAAGCTAATTTAATGTACTTTCAGGAAAAAAATATAAAATTATCGATTCCCTATGCTAGATCAAAAGTTGACATCATTTCCGGTGAAACTTGAAGTGCCTCAGAATTCTTATAGTAACCTTTAGATGGGCCTTTTTGTCTCGTTTAACTTTTGTTCTGAAGATTTTTTGTATCTTCACAAATAAAGATTTTCGGAGTGCCCCGTTTCAAACAAACACCCTGTATAATAACGATAGTGCTCCGCGACGAATTCTTCTCGTGAAACTAGGGCGTCGAACCGTCTTCTGGAACGTATTGTGTTCGAAATTTGAGGTTGCATTGTATTTAACTTTGAGTTCGAATTTATTTAAATAATTTTTATTATAATTTCATTGAATTTTACTAACCCTTTATGACTTAAATAAAATTAAAAAATCCTTTTAATATAATTTAAAATTCATCCTTTATCCATATTTAAAAAGATCATCAAACAGAATTTAAAGTCGACTTATGAAAAAGTTGTAAAATATTCAGTAATTCTTAACCGCGTTCTTTCTGTGGCCAAAGGGAACTTCAAATCACTGTAGTATGCTAATCCTTTTGTAGTGACACACAGTAACACGACACTAAGTCAAAAACAAAGGGGCTTACACGACAACAAAGCTCCGAGCGAACGTGTGCGGGAAACATAAAAAGAACAAAGTCATACAACAACTAAAATCAAGATGTCAACCATGGACAAATTTATGCCTGCATTTTCGGGAATATTTTTTTAAAGTGTCCGTATTTCGATGTCACAATAGGAGGTTCCATTGAAAACCACCGTTCATGTGTAGATGGATGTCTCTTATGTCATTTTGAAGTATGAATATTTCCTTCTAAAATTCATCAGACGCCGTCCTTTATTTAAACAAGTGCTTTTCTAAAACCGTATTAAAATGAAACGCGATAGGTTGTTTTTCCAATGTATACACTTCTACACTACTTTGAATTAAAAAAATCAGCTGTGGCCACCACAGGACCGACCGCCATCACAAAGTACTTGTTTAATTTATGCTGCTTTACAGTGGCGGTGCTAGCGGGGGGTCGATGGGGGAGGGGCAAATTGCTCTTCCTCCCCAGAATTGCTTGGAGAAAAATGTATTTTAGAAGTGAGGACTTTTTTTTTAGGTCATCAATGATTTCAAATATTTCCTGACACCCCAAATTTTACTCAAAAATTTCCTGGCCCCCCAAATTTTAATCAAAAATTTCCTGCCACCCCCCAAATTTTACTCCAAAATTTCCTGCCACCCCAAATTTTACTCGAAAATTTCCTGGCCCCCCAAATTTTAATCAAAAATTTCCTGCCACCCCCCACATTTTACTCCAAAGTTTCCTGCCACCCCAAATTTTACTCGAAAATTTCCTGGCCCCCCAAATTTTAATCAAAAATTTCCTGCCACCCCCCACATTTTACTCCAAAATTTCCTGCCACCCCAAATTTTACTCAAAAATTTCCTGACATCCCCAAATATTACTCGAAAATTTCCTGGCCCCCAAATTTTACTCAAATATTTCCTGCCCCCCCAAATTTTACTCAAAAATTCTTTTCCAAAAATGTTTTTAATGGCCAAAAACTCGTTTATTGAAATTGCTGTGTGACAAGGCGCATTGTCTCTTTTTTCTGAAAATGCCTTAAACCACCAAAAAACCTAGCTCTTTAACAAAACACCGTCTCCGTAGACTTGCTGAAGTTTTGCAAAAGTTTCCGTTGCACTGTGCCCAAGTCTGAAACAAAACCTGATAGCACACCGTTGCTCTAAATGAATGTCACTCATTTTTAGAACGCACTAGAAAAAACTGTTTCACGAAAAAAATCGTTACGGACAATAAAATTACTCTAGCGAGTTCAAACTCGTACTGTAGACGTATCACATGTTTATCTGCCGCCACTCCAAGTACCGCGTCCCAAATGTTGCCAGATCAACGCTATCCGTTGCCAGTCCGATTGCTTAATTCACACACTTCGTATACCGCGTCATTTAGAAATAACTTCCATTATGGCGTGTCTACATCGAGGCAACACGGTGGCGTGCGACCGTTGGTCTGATGGGAGCCGTGCGACATGTTGCTCGTTCCCGTTACTTAGCGGTAAACATCAAAAAGTTTTCGTGCGACACATTACTATTACCAGTTCTGAAAGCCACATGTTCGCCATTTTGATATTTGATAGTTGTTATTATAGAAGTATTTGTTTTTTAAATTAATTTGTGTTGTAAGCGTTGCTGTATCAACAAAAATTATTTAGCAACTTAAATTTATTTAAGGTAAGTGAGTAAATATAAGTTTTTATAAAATAGAGTATGACAAATAATGATAAACATAATTAAGTAAGGTTATATTTTTGTTATGGAATTAAAATTTGTTATAAAATAGTATAAATTAGCTTGATATTATTTATAGTTATAAAATGTAATAATATTTTTGCGATCCGCCATATTTAACAGTAAAGTGACAGATCTCGCAACAATAAACAGTAGCACGCTCCCAGTGTTGGTGTAGACCAGTGTTTCTTAACCGTATTGAAAGAATCGCCCCCTTTACCACAGTAAAATTATCCACCGCCCCCTCCACACAAAAAACAAAATTTACACGTTTCTCTATGTAGGTATGTATTTTATGCAATGAATTTCCTACTACAAATAAAAAATGATGAGAAATAGAAATAAAACACGTTATTATGTTTATACACATTATGTATTTATTGCCTTTTATGTCATATTAATATCACATACAACATTATAATAATATTTAAATAGAATAAGTAAATAATTCAATATAAAATTTTTATTAAAAACATAAAAAAAAAAAGTTAATGAGATCCTTGAGCCTCATGTGATTGCACCAAGTTCGTAATATAATGTTCAAGTTTAGTCAAACATAATCTCAAATCTCCTCTTTGGCTTATTTGTAATCGATTTTGTGATTTTTTCAATATATGCATTACTGCGCTAAAACCATTTTCTACTAAATAGGAAGATGAAAATGCTATGATGGGTAATTTTACTTCTTTCCACAGAAGAGCGTATTGAGGACGAAAACGAACCCAAAAAGCATTATAATCACATTGATTGAATATTATTTTGGCTACACAATCATTTTGTAGGTCAATAAACTGCTCTTTTAAATTTTGACTGACTTTCTACGTCTGATAAAAATGGATTAATTAACCAAGCTGGTATCACAAGTTTCTGCAAGTCTTTGAATCGTAATATCATATCTTCGATAAGGGCGTCCATGTGGCTACAGTATGTTTCCAAATCAGAATTCTTGAGCGTATCTTCTTTTAATTGTTGTAAAGAAGGAAACTGATGGTATTCTCGCCGACAAAGATTATTTTTTATATAATTTGAGTTTATTGATAAAGCTCAATAAAACTCCTTTGGCTTTAATAAGGCTGATATTGTTTCCTTGAAGATTCAGGAGATTTTCATTCATCTTTTCGAATATATCGGGCACTAATTGTCAAAAGCCAAACAGTCAGACGCAACGTGGTAACCCGATCGCGATATGTTATTCGCGATCGTCTACACAATTATTTACAATGGTTATGTGTGCAGTGTACGCAACAATTGAGCAAATGAACATACCTTATTTTTCTATATTAATACAATGCCCACTTGAACTTTTGCAGCGCCCCCTAAATGCTAAAAATTTAAAAACGCCCCGCCAGACCTCCAAAACGCCCACAAAGGGGCGCTGGCGCCCCGGTTAAGAATCACTGGTGTAGACACTAGCTTGTCAATGCGACATGGTCTGACGATCCCGTCAGACTTGTCGTATGCTACCATGTTGCCTCAATGTAGTCGCGCCATTATATCATATGTAATATCATTTGAGAGCGGCGCCTTATGTTATTTATGACAGATGTTCTACTCGAAAACATAATATTGCCACATGCAATGCCATTTTTTGGGCGATGCCGAGAACCTATTGAGCAGCCCTCATATCTATCAAATATGTGATCCCAATTTTAAAAACACAACTGAAAAGTGAAAATATTTTGCTATTTGCTTTGGTCACTGTCCGAGTTTGTAGCGAACAGGATGACGAGGGGAAGAAACACGTAATTTCACTTTACGGCCGTTGTAAGAATCTAGAATAGCCGTGGGCAAACAGTACCGGGTCAAGAGTATGATATACGATATTATTGAATTTTTTACAATTCGATAAAGAAAATTGGAAGGTACGAAAAGGGATTGTGATAACACTAAAATTTTGTTACGGTTTCTACAAAAAACGACTAAACAAACAAAGAATTACTTTCCTTTAAAGCTGCGTTCAGAGCTCTTAAATCAATAGCTTATGCACTGTAGCCTATGGACTGTTCACTGTCACCAGCAAGTTTGTCATATAAGACGTGAAACCGTTCAGAACTCCAAATTTAATACGCTGCTGGTTGTGGATTGTGCATAATTTTCTAAACTTATAGCTAGTGAGATGTTTTAATGAGACAGACATATAAACATTGGCTATCGCAGTCTATCAATGACACCGTAGTTATCGAATGCCTTTACATAACCTAACATAATGTCATCATTAAAAAATCTTGCTCAAAATTGCAAAGACGGACAGTAAATATGATCAATTTAGGTAATTAGGTAGTTAAAATCTAAGACAACAGAATTATAAGAACGATAATACATATAAAATATTTTACGAAGCTAAACAGTTGGTTTCAAAATTCACAGATGGAGGGCTATTCGCAACGTACTAATTTATAACAGATGTGCATGGTACATGGAATGTTAAAAGAATGCATTAAAGCATAACTCAGAGCGACACAACGAAGAGTTTATAACTTATTAATTTAAAGAGGTCTGAATGCGGCTTAAGAACTTAAGTGAACAGCTAAGATCCAGACTAACTACGAGATGCCTAATCAGTCGGTTGGTAAGTACATATACATATCATTTAATTCGCATATCGTAATGATGAACCCTGTATATCACCCACACCTACAACCCAAACTCCTTTAGTCAGGAATCTCACTTCAGTTTGAAATCAGACTTTATATTATATCACAGGCTCGCTACCTAGTTGACAACTGCCTAGTTCACAGATGGTGGACTATTCGTAACATATTAATTTCTAATTATTTGAACGGTACGAGCAACGTTAAAAATAATGCATAGAAACATAACTTACAGCTAACAAGGCACAGTCTACAACCTCTTAATTTAAAGAGCTCTGAATGCGGCTTTAGTTTTCTTAAATGAAACTGTTAAAAAAACACACCATAATTTCTATTATCGGCGGATCAGTAGAGTCTTTTTATCTGAAATTATCATGGTTATTTGTTGTATTATCTAGCTTATTAATCTGTTACATTATCATGAATATAATACAGTAACAGCGTGATTCCTATCAGGGGAAGTCGTATAATCTGGAATGACATTGCACAGGCTGTCGCTGCAGAGCAGAGCTGCATTGTTACTGTACGATACCGATTATCCGCTCTGCATTGTTAATCCTTATTAACAATGATTTTAGAGCAAAATTTATCTGAAAGCTAACTGAAACAGTATCGAAACTAATAAAGATCTGGTGTAGTGGTCTTTAAGTTTGAGACATCCGAAGAAGTCTTTCGAGACAAAACAGATGTTTGTGACTTGAGAATTCGCAAGTCCAGCTGAGAAGAATATCTCTCTCAAGGAGGAGGGAAAAGAGGTCCAAGTATATGGATCTTTTGTCCGAGCTTAGAAAGCTGTATCCCGGGTATAAAGTTAAGCTTGTAGTCCTGATAGTTGGTGTTTTGGGTGGCATGAAAGCCTCCTATCGAAGGGAAATCGAGTCCATTCCCGCCTGTAGATCTTCTGCCAACTCTTTGATCTGCAGGATGCAGAAAGCAGTGCTGCTCGGGTCGCTCCGCATTGTGCGGGCACTGGATCTGGCGTAATTTCCGCGGCTGCATATCGCCAGGGTTTGGGATGCAGTCGTGTGTATTTAGCTCCACTAGTCTCTAGTATGACGCGGCTCAAAATGTTGCTGAAGTTTGAGATTAGTGGACGCTTGTCAAGACCTGACAAACCCCATAATAATAATAATAATATTTATTTTTCAGTGTAAAAATCAGTGTGGAACCCATTAGGCTGTGTTCAAAGTTCTTAAATTAGTCGACTATATGTTATGACTTGTGCACTGTTGATTGTCCTAACAAGTTTGTCATATGGTAACGCAAGGGACCATTCACAGCTCTAAAATTAGATGACTATACACTGTACGTTGTGGATAAATTTATAAACGTTTAATGACAGCGTTCACAGCTATGAAAATTAATGCGTAACGAATGTTGTACCAGAAGTCTCATTAAAACAACGCACTAACTACAAAGTTTGGAAAACTAGCTATAGTTGACAACGCATAGTCTATTAAATTTAGAACTGTGAACGGTCGCTTGAGTTACCATATGACAAACTAAGCCTTCAATTTTATTAATATAGATGATAGATAAAAAATAAGTATTTCATCGGGTCTGAGCCTTTTTGTGGACTGCCTTTTTTTATTTTTTTTTGCAACAAATGTCAAAATTTTAGACCGTAACTCAAAAATGACCATATATTTGTGATCTAAGGCTGAAAATGTATAAGTAAACCAATTTTCTAACAATTTTTTTCCCCCCTAAATTATGAAATTTTGGTCAAAAATTTTTTGACTCCGATTTTAGCCAAAATATATTTTTAAGCTAATTTTGGGGTGAGGATTATGAAAAAAATACTTTAAAAAATCATGCTTTCCCAGTTTTTAAGTTAGAGCCGATTTGGGTCAGTTTTTTGCCTATAATTCCAAAACTTTTGCCCAAACTTCAAAATGGACCAAATTTTCTTGATCTATGACCAAAAATACATATTTGTACCAATTTTCAATAAAAACGGAGACAAAAATTTTTTGCTTCAAAATCACGATTTTTTTAAGGTCTACCCCTTACGATTTTTTCAATTTTTTGCCATTTTCAAGGGTTTTGGATTACTACCCTTACAATACTTAATAATTGGTTTATTGGAGCCCAATTTTTTTTATAGACTAAACAATGTATGAGAATTTTAAAAATTTAAACCGCAGTTTTATATCTCTAACTATTTTTTAGTTAGGATTTATCAAAAATTTCAAAAAAATTTTAAAAATATGAAAAATTTTCAAAAAATTTTTTTGTTTCAAAATTTGGTTATAAGTCAAATAGGACCTCAAGATTTTAAAAATTGCAACCGCAGGTCTTTATCGCATTTCGTTTTTGAGATACGTCCATGCGAAGATGAAAATTTCTATAAATCACGCCATATTAAAATTTGTCATAATTTTAAAATACGCAAAACGAATAAGGCCTCAATTTTTTTCTAGACTAAATAAACTACAGGGAATCCAAAAATTCTCACCGCATATCACTATCTCTAACCGTTTTTGAGTTGTAATTTTTTTTAATTCACAATTTTCAAATAATGTAAATTATGTTATTAAAAAAAAAATGTTGTAATCTCAAAACGTGTAAAACGATTAAAGCCCCAAATTTTTTATACACTAAATAAACTACGGAGAATCCAAAAATTCAACCGCAGGGCGCATTCTCTAACCGTTTTTGAGTTATGATTTTTTTAAATTCACAATTTTCACAAATAATGTAAATTCTGTCATTAAAAAAAATGTCGTAATCTCAAAACGCGTTAAACGATTAAAGCCCCAATTTTTTTCTAGACTAACTATACTACGAGGAATCCAAAAACTCAAACCGAAAATCCCTATCTCTAACCGTTTTTGAGTTGTGATTTTTAATAATTCACAATTTTCACAAATAATGTAAGTCATGTCATTAAAACAAAAAAAAAATGTAATCTCAAAACGCGTCAAATGAATAAGGCCTCAAATTTTCTCTAGACTAAATAAACTACGGAGAATCAAAAAATCCAAACCGCAGGTCGCTATCCCTAACCGTTTTTGAGTTGTGCTTTTTTTAACGCGCGGTCTCTATCTTTAACGTTCAGCAGGGACAAATTCGGATGGTAGTTAATTAGAGAACAAGTTATACAAGATACCAAGAAAGACCTTAGATTTAACAGTCTTTGTGTGACGTCAATAGTCCAATATTTCCAATTAGTTCTTTATCGTTGTTAACATTTTTAGGATCTTTTATCATAAATTCTCGAAATAAAATATCTTGACACCTTCTAAAATACCTATTAACAAAAATGTTAAAAGCATAGTTAGGAAAAGAAAATATAGCTTTAATAAGAGCGTAGGGGTTGAATGCTGAGGCGTCTCGGGCGTCTCAGGCGTCCACAGTTCGCGTGATTCGCACCGGAAGTAGATATTCTCCCTTCCTAGTCCCTTGTTCATTCTTACGTGCGTGTGCCTTTTATCGATCTACGCAATTCTTACAACCATAACGGTAATGAAGCGTTAGTTTACAGCGAGAAGTTACACATTTTCACTAGTGCGAATACGAAAATTATAGTCGCACAGTCTTATAGGTGCTTTTTAATGTGTGATCTACACACCAGCGCCGATCTGCGATTATTAATTTAGGAGCAGACGAACGATTATCGAGTTCAACAATTGGAAGCATGTGGGTAAAAAACTGGATTACCACAAGATAAGGTTTTGGGCATATGATCTTAGTACAAAAATTAATAGCGAATGAGTCAATCGATTTTAAAAGTTAATAATGTCTTTATAACGTGTGTTACAATATAACACTGGTCAACACAATTTTTGCTGACTTACATCTAAGACTTGTTTCTTACTAATTTGGTGCTGCTGAACTCAAATATCACATCAATTTTTGCGTATCACATCAGCTGTGGCCACCACAGGACTGACCGCCATCATAAAGTACTTGTATAAAATACATTCTAGTAGCAGAGTAGAAATAACATGGCCTACTATTTTCTAACAAATATTATTTATCATGACCATGGAAACGTTACATATATGAAAAAATAGATAATTAGAAAAAATTTCAAAAAATTTTTCAAATTTTTTTCGTTTTATCAAAAAATGTCTCAAATAAAAGTTGTTAGTAATTGCTTTGATAGCAAGTTTTGTTACATATTTTTTTTCGAAATATTTTTCTGTTGTGAAATATTCGCAAAAATCTTAAAATCGATCCTAGTAAACTCCCATTTCTAGTCAACCATATAACAAAAATTTGACGTGATAGGCAGAAACTGTTAACATTTTTGAAATCAGCACCCCAAAATTAGTTAAAAACAATTATCAGATCTAAATCAGCAAAAAAAAGTTTAAATTTGTTGACCAGTGTGGGAAAAAAAACATACGTATTTGAATAAATTTGGAACGTTAGAACTACTCACATAACCTTTGATATACTAGCGTCGGCGAATCAACGCAGTTACGTCACACGACGTAACAAACGACTGTATTGTCTGGAACAATGCAATTGTTTGTTACGTCGTGTGACGTAACTGCGTTGATTTGCCGACGCTAGTATACTACAAAGCTATTGAGCAAATTTAAATTATGCTTTAAACAGCAAGTTTTTTTTTTTTTTTTTTAATAATATTTATTTTTATAAAATAGCAAGTAAAAATGGACACAAACACTTAAATAAGCAAGTTCTAATAAATAAAATAATAAAGTTATAAACTAAACAGATTCTGATTCTCTTTTTAATTGATTTAAATCAGGGGTCGACAACCAGCGGTCCCGTGGGACCGGCCCATTGGTCCCACGGGACCGCTGGTTGTCACCAAATTATTTTATGCTGCCCACCAATAAGAAAATATAATGTTTACTTTTCTTATCCAACGTAGCCAACACATTACTTGTACGCTGCTTTGCCTTCTTCCACTAGGCATATTTATGCCGACATAAATACGAGGCGTATAAATTAAGTAACCGAATTGATTTTTTAAATTTTTTTATTCGATTATAACTAGAATTCAATATTGTCTCCCTCAAAATAACTTCCTTGAGAAAACACACAGCACTGGAGACGGTTCTTTCAATCCTCATAGCAGAGCTGGGACTCGGATACTGGAATAGCTTTTAGCTGGTTGGTTATGGATGTTGGAATGTTTTCGAGTGTCCCAAAATTACGTCCCTTGAGGTGATAAAAAAAAGTCACGAGGACTCAAGTCAGGCGAATAAGGAGGTTGATGTGCCACAGGAGTGTTTTTACTGGCCAAAAACTCGTTTATTGAAATTGCTGTGTGACAAGACGCATTGAAAGATTTTTTGGAACCATTTTTGCGCAGGTTTTTGTCGTCCCTAATTAATTTGTCAAAATTCAATGAACGGTAGTGTGAGTCAAATTCAACTCTTCCCCGATCATTCTGACTGTCAACCGATGATCTGAACGCACAAGATCCCGGATTCTGTCCACATTTTCATCGGTTTTTGAAGATGAAGGCCTTCCACTGCGTGATTCATCTTCAATCAACTTTATTCTTTCTGAAAATGCCTTAAACCACCAAAAAACCTGGGTCCTTGACAAAACACAATCTCCGTAGGCCTGCTGAAGTTTTTCAAAAGTTTCCATTGCGTGCCCAAGTCTGAAGCAAAACCTGATAGCACACCGTTGCTAGAAATGAATGACACTCATTTTTAGAACGCGCTAGAAAAAACTGTTTCACGAAAAAAATCGGTACGGACAACAAAATTACTCTAGCGAGTTCAAATTCGTACTGAAGGCGTATCACATGTTCACCTGCCGCCCCTCTAAGTCCCGCGTCCCAAATATTGCCAGATCAAACGCTATGTTGCCAGTCCGGTTACTTAATTTACACACCTCGTATATAATTTTGATAACTTTTAATTTCTCTCAGTTTTATTCAGCTACTGAAGATGGCTATTTCGTTGCTGAAATGTACGTCTAGGGACAATAAAATAATGAAGTAAAGAATCTCTTTAAGTTTCTCATCTTCATTCTATTAATTTTTATATGATATTTAATTTTTGTTGTTATTTTATTTTATTTTGTGATGTCCCTCATTACTCGGGTCTCTCGTTTTGGCCAAGTTTTTTCTTTTAAACTAAATATATTGTATGATTTATCGCGTATCAACTAGTGTTTTTTTGCTGGTTATAATTCTGTAGTAATTCGCTAAATAGATTTTTATTTCCAACAAAGTTTGTCTTGACAGCAGCCAGATTTACGCCAACATAATCTACGTCGAGTTACGACTTCCAAAAAATATAAACACAGCTATTCCATTAGGATGATTTTCCGCTCTTTAAACAACAATTTCTTTATCATTTCTATTGACTTTTATTTGTAATTTATGAATTAAAATTTCTATTCGATATATAAATCTTTTTTATTGTTATAAAATTGTGACAATTAAATATTATGAATGAATGTTTGTTTAAAACACAGTATAACATTTGTAAATTTTCTGCAAATATTTGATTTATCTTTTGACTTGTTTAAATACAATTATTTCCAAATTCAGAACAAATTGTTGAAAAGCACATATTTAAACTGAAAAAAAAATGGTCTGGGAATATAAACTGTCCTATATATACATCCGTTGAACAATTCCAGAAGCAATCTACGAACATAAACAACAAATTTAAATTTCAGTTAAAGTAAAAACTAAGTCATGTACATCGGTGTGAACCGGAAAAAATTCTGTTCGGTAAAAATTGTAGCCAAACGGCTTAACCTAGAGAGTTGAAATTTGGCATGCTTATACAACTCTCTGACCCGCACATAGGAAAAATAGTAAAACAAATAAAAAACATATCCCCCTAAAAATATAAACAAATATGTGCTCATCAAAAAAATATATATTTTTTTAAAATTCTGAGTAGGGTATCAAATGAAAGCTCTTAGTACGTGGATTAACGATCAAAATTTTATTTTTGCAAAATAAATTATTTTAATGCGATTTTTACCAAAATTGTGGAAAAAAATTTTGTCCCACACCCTCTAGCCCAGATGGTTTAAATTAAAAATCTGAAAAAATTCTAAGTAATGTACATTGGTGTGAACCGGAATAGTACAACAGGAATTTTTGATCAGATTATGTTTTCGGAAAATAACGCATTTTTGTTGTTTTTTGGTTGACGATGTACAAAAGTTATAGTTACGGAACACACTATACTAGAAGGCGTATCCTAGTCTAATGGTTAGCATGATCACTTGCTACGCAACAAATTTGTGTTCGCTCCCGGGCAGAGGAGATAATTTTATTTTTTGTTTTATTTTCCATTTTTATTTTGTTTAAATTATTTTGTCAAGATTCTAGTTATATTTTGGCAAATGTTGCATTTTTAAGACCGTAAATTTAATAACCTTTTGGAATAAATTAAATTAAAGAAATTTGTTCATAAGTTAGGTTTTACAATATATACATATATAAATGAACATGGCGTGGGTTGTGGGTGTTCATACAGTGTGCAGTGGCCTATGAGAAGCAATTATTGTGTTTTCACTGCAGGTAAAACTGTGTTGGCGGTGATATAATTCCGAAATTCAAAAGTGCGTAACTACGATATAAATAGGGGGTTAATTAAAATCTAACACGCTAGAGTAAACCGTTTGTAAACTATCAACAATACAAAACTACCATTTACAATAAAAATAGTTGTAATTTTTAAATTAAATTCCTTTATTTTTTGGCGTTTTGCAGGTATGATAAAAAAACCTTATACTCTAGCAAGCCCTGATACGTTACTTTACAACGTAGCGATGGTAGCGAGCCTGTGATATAATATAAAGTCTGATCTCAAATTGAAATGAGATACCTCACTAAAGGAGTTCGGGTACTAGGCGTGTGTTATCCAGGGTTCATCATAACGATATGACCATTAAATGATATGTATTTACCAACCGTCTGATCAGGTATATTGTAACTAGTCTGGATCTTAGCTGTTCACCTAAGTTCTTGGTTGAAGGTTTACACACGTTAAGTAAGACGGTTTAAAATTAATGAATTATTAAGATATACTATTTACAAGAGTAAGCTTAAAAGATTAAAATATAGGTATTAATATAATGACAAAATTAAAAAAAATAGAATCGGATAGACCACCAGACTGCCGACACAGTGCCTCTAAGAATTCAACAACTTAGATGTTTACATCAACCGGACCGAATACTTTCTGACCTAGTCTTCAGAGAGGTGGGGGTTTATATAAGAGAGCTAGTAGCGTTTCTAGGAAAAAGGGTTTAAGCATTGTTCAAGGAGATGCTAGTGTTCAAAGTTATTAAGCAATAACTCTGAACAAATGTATCTGTGAACAATGAACTATAAAAATATATATTTCTAAATTTACGTGCTGAAAATAATTGCTGTCGTACTAAGTTCCAGTTGGCCTGCAAACTTCTGTCTCTTATGGAAACAAAATTAGATTGCATTGGGGGACGTAATGCGCAGGCGTTCAATCTAAGCACCAACACAGTACCAACACACTGTATTGCATTCTGGATATAAATCAGCCTGCTAGCATATAGTATGGTAGGAATTTAACAGAAAACGCTCGATGTTTTTTGTAATTTATATATTGTAACGAATATATTGCCTTCATTATAATCACAAACATTTTTTTTACTTCTTGAGCACCGTCAATCGTGTTGATTTTGCTTTGTACTTTCTTATAATACAATATTCATAGAATCTTTTATATTATCATTTTTTTATTCGTGAAAAATCTGTATAAAATTGATATTATCTCATCATTGGTCTCATTTAAATAAGTAATGTGGTAATACAGGGTTGTATTGAGGAAAATTTCCATAACAAACCCTATTGCGGCAGTGTTTGTAAGCTTAATGTGTTTGCATAATTCTGGATGAATCCGCGAGATCTTCACTCCGTTTAGGGATTAATTTACACATCACAACCTAATTTACCATTCGTGAGTTTAAAAAAGTGCAACAAATTAAAGATGCCAATCTAGAATTAGTTTAATAACCTATCAGCAAAAATGGGATGCCAGGTTAAATGTAATCAAATGGACATTTTCACACGTCTTGGCTTGGTAAATTTGGTGATATGGCCACCGGCACCGTTAAATGCAGCCGGCGTTGATTTCAACAAATCTGATGCCGGGCCGGTATCTCAATGTTTTACTCATTACCAAGTCTACAAGTAAGAAATGCGATTTTTTTTTTTAAATAAAACACATTAAACTCAAAAGAACAGTAAAAGTTTATTTATTCAAAGTATGCTCTATTAGAAGTTATACATTTTTCCCATCTTTCAGGCAATTTGTGAATACCTCGCCAGTAGAACTCTTCCCCTTTCCCTGCAAACCATTCATCTAGCCATTCTTTCACATTTTCAATTGAACAAAAGTGCTGCTCGGCAAGTGCGTGATCCATCGATGCGAACAAGTGGAAATCTGAAGAGGCCAAGTCTGGTGAGTAAGCGGCATAGGGTAGCACTTCCCACTTGAGTGCCTCCAATGTGTTGCAAACTGCTTTTGCCTTATGTGATGAAACGTTATCGTGAAGAAAGATTACCTTGTGCTGTCTTCTTTCGTATTCTGGTCGTTTTATGAGCAGCGAATGGTTCAATTCGATCAATTGTTGTTGGTAGCGTTGGGTAATAACTGTTTCACCAGGTTTTAACAATTCAAAATTGACCACACTCTTTTGGTCCCACCAAGTACAGAGCATTGTCTTTTTGCTAAAGCGATTCGGTCTTGCAGTTGATGTGGATGGTGAGCCTGGGTTCACCCATGATTTTTTGCGTTTGGGATTTTCAAAATAAATTCATTTTTCATCGCCAGTAATGATACGATGCAAAAAAGAATTTCTTTTGTATCGTGCAAGCAAAATTTCACAAGTGTATTTGCGTTTTTCCATCTGCCTCTCATTCAATGCATGTGGAACCCATCTGCCGACTTTCTGGATCTTACCCATCTCTCGTAGGCGATTGGAAACAGCTTGTTGACTAACGCCTAACTGCTCTGCTAGTTGTTTTTGTGATTGACTATCGTCTTCCTGTAGCAATGTTTCCAATTTTGTATCTTCATATTTTTTTGGAGGTTTTCCATGTTCTTTGTCTGTAAGATCAAAGTCACCACTTTTGAAACACCGAAACCATCGTTCACACATATCTTGCGATGGAGCATATTCACCATAAACAGCAGTTTTTTTCAAATGAAAACAAAACAGTAGTACTGTCCGCGAATGCTCTTTATTTGGCACAAAATTTGACATTTTTAACACAGTAAAACAAAACTATATGACCACTTTTCAAATTATAACTTATACGCATTTGACACTTAATGATAAGTTAACAAAACGCCATATGTGTTGAAACTTTGAACTATACACTCAGTTTGCGCGGCAAGTTTGAAAAAAATCAGCATTTCATACTTGTAGACGTGGTAAATATGAAATTTCTTAAAAATCCGTCCAACTGAATTTACTCTACACGTGTCCACAAGCCGGCATCACACTAAAAATAGTTGATGCAGGTTAGAAAAAGTCTGATTTATGCTTATCTGTACAAATCTTAAAGTCAAAATTGGTATAATTACAGTACCTCCTCTATATGTGAGGGGCGATAAAAATTGTTTTTTTGATAATTTTTTATTTATTTATTTTTTTAAATTTTATTTATTTTACATCGGCCTATTTCTGCAACGAGGCTAGTCACCGATGCCAGGGGGCGAGCTCCTACAGCTGGATGAGGGGCGAATGATTGTGAAAACGGGAGTAATGTAAACATATTATTCTCGCCCGAATAATATCACCAACGAGGAATTGAACCATCAACCTAACAATTCAGACTGTTTTAACCACACAACTGCTCGATTTAACGAGCTCGGCCACTCAGTTGTCTTTTTTTTTATATTTCATCCCGTTAGTTGTTAGAAGTGTATTTTTCTATTAGTGTTCACAAGTATAATATGTAATGTAAGTTGGTTTGGTGAGTGATCAGGTGTCGAGGCTGTTCTGTGGTTGAACGTTGAGTTCTTACAGAATATCGTGTCTCTGGCAGTTCGGTCCGATCATGCTGAAACTCAATATACGGCGAAACAAGTGCAATTCGTTTTTTTATTTCTCTTGGTCCGTTCTTCTGGTTTTATTGTTTTTCTTTTGTCCCCGGACTCGAGGAGATAAATTGAAAATGTCATTATGGAAGCCTGATGATTGCCTCTAGTACAGATCACGACAGGCACGGATTTAGTAAGAAAGATTATACCACGGAAACCAGACACAGAAAAAGAGAACAAAAGGATATACATAAAAACCGGTAGTGGGCGAATGAGCCGGACAAAAATATGCAGAAAAAGGACAGCGATAGAAAATACCAAAGGTAGAGTTGTAGACAGAGTCTTGGGAAAGGGGGGCGTAGGGACACAGTCCCCGGGCGCCTGATCTAAGAGGCGCAAATATTGTTACTACTAGAGATGGCAATAAAATTAGTTAATCGATTATGAAATAAAAGAAAAAAAACATATACACTTGCCGACAAAAATAATGGTCTTAACTAGAGATGGGAATTTCGGCTCAGTTTGCGGAACCGGATCAGTGGAGGTCGTTCAATTTGTTGAGCCGGTTCATTGATCCGGCTCAGTGATCCGGTTAAGTAAACATGTCTCCGAAACACAGGACGGTCGTTAGTTCGTAGGTAGAAAGTCGCTTAGAGCCGGTTCTTGCAATATATAAACTGTAAATATGATCCCGAGACACAGGTCGGTCGGTTGTTCGGTCGTAGGTAGAACGTCGTTTACAGCCGGCTCTTGCTCAGAGCCGATTCTTGCAATATATGAACTGTAAACATGATCCCGAGACGCAGGTCGGTCGGTCGTTCGGTCGTAGGTAGAACGTCGCTTAGAACCGACTCATGCTCAGAGCCGGTTCTTGTAAACATGATCCCGAGACACAGGTCGGTCGGTCGTTCGGTAGAACGTCGCTTAGAGCTTAGAGGTAGAACGTCGCTTAGAGCCGACTCTTGCTTAGAGCCGGTTCTTTTAAACATGATCCCGAGACACAGGTCAGTCAGTTGCCGGTCGTCCGGTCGTAGGTAGAACGTCGCATAGCCCCGACTCTTATCTAACATTTTTGAAACAAGCAATTCACTTTATGTAGCTACTGTATTTTAAACCAGATGTGTTAAGTTTATGGCGATGTTTATTGCCCTTATAAATCGGACATCTGGGATTTGGGCAATATTTTTAATATTTTTATATAGTATGGTTGTAAGAAAATACAGACTAACCCTATTAGTTTCAAATAAACTGCCCTACAAATTGATGACAAAATACACTTTATGATAATACATTACAAGCCAAGTTCTCGCGAAGTTCAACATGACATCGATCCAGATCCGGATCACTCCGGTCACTGTTCACAATCGCCCGACCAATCGTACCCTTGAAACTTGAAACTATACAGTGAGCCGTGAGCCGGCTCATTTCAATTTGGTGAACCGTGTCACTTCGGTCAGTGTACTGAGCCGGCTCAGTGAGCCGGTTCGTTCACGAACGACCCATCTCTTAACCCATTTAAACCTACCGTCCTTTTAAAAGGATTTTCAAAAATCGCGCTTAATTAATTAGTAAAAACAAATAATTTGAGATGGCCTAATATGTTATGATAACTGTGTTTATGAAACATCATTTATAGCAAGTTTCAAACAATTGTTGTCATTTTTGTAAATTTTATTGGCGTTTCAATCGCTTACGTTTTATGAGCATTGACAATGGCTAATTCTAGGAAAGTTATTTTATTATTATTCTTAAATTTTAAAATTATAAAATACATTTTATGTTAGACTGTATATTTTTATATACTCATAACCTCAAAAACTTAAATTTTGTTGAAACCGGCAAACGATATTCAATGAATAAAGCCACGTTCCTTTTAAAAGGACGGTAGGATTATGTCCTACCATATTTTATTTATGAAGTTTTTGATACATTAGTGAAATTTATGTTATTTAACTTCATTTACTCAAAATAACTGAAAAATAAAACAACTTATTATCGTAACACGGCCGTCCTGCTCCTGCCACGTCCTCGCGGCATCTTCAGAATTTAATAACTGCAAAATAAAACAGAGTAAACGAAAACATAATGTTAGTTTTGCCCGTCTCCTTGAGGTTCCTGACCATCCAGAGTTTCACTGAACTCCTTGAGGTCCTTGATCATTCAGATCGAACAAAACAAACACATCTCCTTGAGGTCCCTGACCATCCAGAGTTCCTCTGAACTCCTTGAGGTCCCTGACCATCCAGAGTCAACAAGACAAACACGACCATTTTAGGTCCAACAACTCCTTGAGGTCCCTGACCATCCAGAGTTCCTCTGAACTCCTTGAGGTCCCTGACCATCCAGAGTGAAACAAAACAAACACAACTCTTTGGGATCCATGACCATCCATTTATTTTGCTCATAGACGTTGCGCTGTTTGCAGCAAAAAAGCTAATTTTGTTCGTAAAAAATGCACCTAATGTAGGTTTACATCCTAAAAATTGTTTTTTGGACTACCATACAAGCAAATGATTTTATAGTTTAGTTTATATTAGAGTTTATAAAATAATTTTGAAATAATTTTGGAATTAATAAAGCATTTAAATAAATAGGTTGTTATTATTCTTATAGTAGTATATAGTTCTATCGTCCTTTAAAAAGTACAGCATGTTATGGCTATTCTGATCTATCATTTTCATGCATATTTATACACAATTAACTAAATTTTTACAAAAAAACTATTTTTTTTTTCAAAAAAAAGTTTCAGATTTAAATGGGTTAATGTTCAAAAAAAGGTCCCCTCCCCCGAGTTCGCGCTTGTTGTAGAGAGTGTCGTGAAAAGAATAATCAAGAAACGTTTCTCTGTTACATTTCCTCATTTTATGTTTTGGAATCACGCGATATACATACCAGAGTGACAGAAAAAAATTGTCCTATCTGTTACTATATCTGTTGTGGTTCATTTCCACAGAATCAAAACATTATTATAAACAAAATTATCATTGGTATGTGTTTATTAATAGTCTGAATTCTGTCAAAGTCGTTAGAAATAATCAAGGCGATAAGTAGTGACGCATTTGAACTCTGATGGCCATATTTCACAGCTGATGTTGTGCCACTACTGAAAAACAACTTACTACTCACTTTAGGATCGTTAAAGTGGCGCGTTTGATTATTAATATGACCTATTAAAACTTGATATGTCAAATTTATGAAACTGAATATACCAACAAATTGTGGACTAAATAAAAAAAATAAATAATACGGTAGTATGCAAAAATGGATTGAAGAGGAAAATCCCTTTTTAAAAAAATAAAAATAATTTTTTTTTAATAAGATTTATGTAGTATTATATATATACTTTATTTCTCTCTAGGCCTTGCGGCGTTCAGGGTATTAGCCATTACAAATAGAAATAAAATAAATAAAATAACCAAAACAATACAAATTACATAACGTACAATACAGTACAATTTAATTTACAATATATTACATTTTCTCATTTCTTTCTTCTTGCTCCAGTGTCCCTTTCTTTCTTCCTATTCTCATTCTGGTTTCCCTCTCCGATCTCCTTCCAGTTCTCTCGCCCATCTTTAATTTATTTTATTCCATTCTCTTCCCTTCCAACCCCTCCTCCTATCTCCCTTCCTTCCTCCCAATTTCCAGGTGACCTCAGCCCCCTTCTTTCCATTTCTCGCCTTCTGCTTCCCACCGGGCCTCTTCCTTCCTTCCTTTACCCCTTCCTGTTATCCTTCCACGATCTCAATCCTTCTTGCCTCTATTTCCTTCGCCCACCTCTCCCCCCTTCCATCTTCGTGCAACAGGTCTAATGTGCTCCCCGACCATACTATCATCTCTCTACACCTCTTCGCGAGGTGCTCTATATCTTCTTCCTCCTCCCCGCATATCCTGCACATCTTATCCTCCTGTTTCCTCCAGTATCTATTTCCTCTCTCTTCATTCACCTTAGCCTCGCAATCCTAAATCTCCCTCCTGACCTTCCTCTTTCTCCCTTCAAGTAGCTTGGTACCCCTATAGTTCTGACCTCCTTATATCTCCCTGCGCTCCTTGATTTGTCTATTCTGACTGTCCTTTCTTGCTCCCCCACTTCCTTATCCCTCCTCCACAACTCCTCAATCACGCTTATCCCGTCTCTTCTTCTCCTTTCCATCTCTGCCGCATCCACTCCGCATCTCTAGTAATACTCCTTTCTCATCTCCCCCCCCCCCATGCGTACCATCTTCCTTTCTGTTCCTCTCTGGCTCTTTCCTCCCAGCATTCCCTCACTATTCTTTTGTCCGTTTCTATTCTTACTTTCTCCTCGTACTTAACCGCCCTCCTTCCTGTACCCACTTTCATTAAGATATATGTAGTACGGAGATTCCAAAAATTCAAACCGCAGGTGTCTATCTTTTCCCGTTTTCGAGTTATATTTTTTTTATCGGATTTTTTTTTTTTTTGCTATTTCTAAAATGATGGGAACACGTTGGGCGCCAAATGACCACCGTTGGGCAAAATGTCTCCACAGCAATACACATTGGTGGTCTTTTGGCGCCCAATGAAAGCCCCAATTTTTTTCCTATTTCAAGCAAGATGTACGTATTCCAAAAATGCAATCCGCAGCTCTATTTCTTACTGCTTTCGAGTTTTTTGTTTGAGGATCACTTTTATATAGCGTGTATTTTAACTAATTAATGGATATGACTTTATTTTTAAAAAAATGTTAATTAAACATTATGCATCATAATTTAACAATATTTTGACGTAATTAAAAAAAATCAAGGGCGAATTTTATTAAATACTGTTGAAGCTACTGCAGCGTAAAATTATTAACGTTAATATTATGATATATTTTCTGTGTGCGCTAAAAAAGTACGTAATACTGACAACATTACTCCTGAATATGGAAAGACCAGATGCTTAACAGAGTAGCTTTAAAAGTCTGACTTAAAATTGCTACGGCTTACGTTTTGTCGCGTTTTAAAACTGATTTTTTGAGTAAATTTGTAAAATTCTAACCCGACTTTCAGATATAAAAACCGGTTTTAAGTGCTTCCAAACAGCAGCAATCAAAAATTCTTCCAAAAGTAGAAACATTTTTATACCTTCCTTTTGTAAGCGACTATTCCAAAGATCTAGCTTCTTCAGAAGTATGAAAAATAGCTGCGAGAGGCGTTGTATTAGGGCTAGTAAATATTAAATACACCCTGATGCAGACAAACGATAGTTTCTGCGTCGACTAAAAAAATATGCTATATACTCGTGAAAATGAATGTGCATCTACATGATTCGGTCAAAATATTTCGCGGACCACGGGTTGAAGAACACTGGTTTAGACCGCTGGAACAATATCAAACTCGCACAAACCACCCGTCGCGAGAATTTCTTTGAAAGGATTTTTTTAGGATTTTTAAAAGGATATATTTTTGAGAATTCAAATATATGAAAAACCTTTCGTTTCAGCACGTACGCACGAAATATATTTTTAAATGGTTCATTGTTCAAGGAGAATTATTGCTTAATAACTTTGAACACTGCTTAAACCCTTTTTCCTAGAAATGACTAGAAATGTTTTATAAAAACTCCTGTCTCTCTGAAGACGAGATCAGAAAGTACTCGGTCCGGTTAGCGTTAAGATCTAAATTATTGAATTCTTAGAGGCACTGTGTCGACATTCTGGTGGTCTATGCGATTCAAAATTGACCTACTTTGCAACGCTCTAGCGGTGAAACCGTTCATCCCACAAAAAAAAATATGAAAACTAAATTATAGAGAATTTATTCCTCTTTAATTTAGTATAGATATATTTTTTACAAATTTTGCAATGGAACGGAGATATTTGCAAAAAAACATTTTCTTGCACGTTTTTTAGATAACGCGGAGAGAGGAAAATGAACCGTCATCATACGGGTGATATTTTTTTAGTGCTTAAGATTAATTTTATTTTGAGAGGGGGTATTGACTAATTTTTATTGTTAAAAAATAATGCATTTTTTCCTCGTGCCGTTGATCGTCAACGAATTAACAGCACAGACTGATTTTCCTGCCGATAAGAATGCCGGCAAAACATATATTAGGCAGAAAATGTGGCTTCGAAAATAGCAGCTATTATTCGCACCAATTTCCAAAATTCTGCAAAACTTTCTTTCGAAATGTACGTGTATCCTGGACTACTAGATATTTTCTGTATTTTTGATACAAACAAAATAAATATCAGTAGATATTCTTCTGGATTTCTGTTATCTCATATATTTTCAGTTATTACTGTAGCCAGTGGTTTCACAAAGAGCGAATCGTTGGTTGAAAAACCAGATAAGGTTTTGATTTAATGTGGTTGAATCTTTGAAAATGTTCCCACTTCAAAGAACAGGATTATCGGATAACACTCGGACTGAATATGTTAGCTAGATTGGAAAAAGTTTTACTACCTCTGGTTATGAGATAAATATGTAGAGGGAAATTTAATTTTAAAGTTTTAAAAGTTTAAAAAAAACTTGTATATTTTGGGGTTTTTGAAAAAGTTTAAATCTTAAAGGTGTCTGCTTTTTAGGATAAGTTAAATTTGATAAAAGCCATCTATTTTTTCAGGAAATTTATATAAAATTTTATCAAAAATATAATAGTAAATGTCTGAAAAGGAAACGCAGTCATCGGCCAGTATGAAAACCTGGCAAAAGAAATCAGAGATCAGTACAGAAATACTGAAAAGATAAGAAAAAAATAAAATAAAAAGCGCAGTAAATAATCACGATTAATTATTTTGTTTCAGTTAATCGATTAATCATATATTTTTGGTTTCGATTAATTAATAACACAACCCAACAGACATTTTGGTGCCTGCGAGTTTTTAACTGTCTCTAGGTAATTTTTGGGCACATAATCCAAAATAGCCGTCAGATTTGGTCTATCAGATCTAGTTTTTGAGATACGCTATATTGGCCTCTTTTACAATAAAATATCTTATTTCTTAACTTGTGTATTTTTCACGTTATTACTCTTACTATTTGCTCCAACTGCCAGTTGCAAACACAAAAGAGACAAAGTAAGGTAATTATTTCACAAAGTGGATAAATATACATTCATCACTTATCACTTAAAAATGTTCTTTTCTAGCATGGAGTTTACCAGAACAGTCTTTCTGAAGACTCCAACAGTAGTAGGCCATCATGTGGCTATCTTATCTTCCTTGTTAATCTATCTTCCATAGTTTTATGTCCTGATGGAATCTTTCCCCCAGTTCTTCACTAAAATCACCTAGGTTTTCTGGTAAGTGGTCATAATACAACCAAGAATATTAAAGTTGGAAAGCATATTTTCCACTAATTCTCTGCCTTATGATTTCCAAGAAAATTTTATACTACTTGAATAAATGAACACCAAGAATTAGATTCAATCTCGTTCATTGATGCGGTTGGATTAGATTGTGGATCTTCAGTAGGTTGCCTTATCTGAGGACCATCAAATATTCTGGCTTTCAGTTTTTAAGAGTTAATCCCAGTAAATTTACGTGTCCAGTAGCCTACACAAAGTCCATCTCGATTTAAAGCCTTCAAAAATTGCTACATAAGCCCAAACTTGATTGCAAGGGTGGAAATATATTTTCTCTCTCGCAACCAAAAGTTCGTTGACAATGTTTTTCTTGAATTATGACATTTCTTAATGGAAATCACCCAATTTCTGTTAACCCTGTGCTGATCCTTGGCTCTGCTGTCCCAAAGACATAAAAAACAAGGATATTTTGTATATCCACTTTGCTGTCCAAGGAGGAAGTTTACCGTTTTTAGATAAAATCAATTAGTCTGTATCTCAGAAACTAGAGGTGATAAGAAAAAGAGTCAGGTATTTTTGGAATCAGCACTGTTAACCTAGTGCTAGATTGTGGATCTTCAGTAGGTTGCCTTATCTGAGAACCATCAAATATTCTGGCTTTCAGTTTTTCAGAGTTAATCCCAGGAAATTTACGTGTCAAGTAGCCTACACAAAGTCCATTTCGATTTAAAGCCTTCAAAAATTGCTACATTAACCCAAACTTGATATGCAAGGGTGGAAATATAATTATCTCTCTCGCAACCAAAGGTTCGTTGACAACGTTTTGTTTTTCTTGAATTATGACATTTCTTAATGGAAATCACCCAATCTGTTAAGGCGGCACACAACCCTATAGTCCTCAATAGTTTCTTATACAAAACTAATAATTGGAAATAAAATTAATAACAATCTATATATCAAAATTTGCAGCGAATTTTTATCTATCTAATAGGATATTTTTAATTGTAGAAAAAACTGTTAGGTAGTTGTAAATAAGCAAATTGCATTATAGACTCCATCTTGTAAACCAATCGACGCATATTTGCGTACGATGCGGCAAATTGTACCTAAAGCTTCATTCTACAAATATGATTCTAGCTATTTTGTTGTATTGTGAAAATTACTTATAGTTATTGTACTTGGTAATCTATTTTTGCTGCCCTCTTGAATCTGCCGCGGTTTTCAAAATTGGTGTAACGGGTAAAAATGATTTATTTTTTGTGAAGAATACGTGTACCAAGTGGCATTCTATTATCTTTAAGTATAATATTTTTCGACGAAGGCTATAAACTATAAGTAATCAAGTCGAAAAAAAATTGACGTATTATTTGAACATTTCTACACAAAACTATATAAATATAAAAGTTATTCGAAACCCACAAATAGATTTAAAAAATTACGGAACAATATCGCTGATGTCTATTTTTAAGTTATTGGGCGATAATATTTTTACAATAAATGTTTCTACAATTAAAACTATTATATTAGATAGATACAAATTCGGTGCATAATTGGATGTATAGGTCGATACTAATTTTATTTCAGATTGTTAGTTTTGTATAAGAAACTAGTAACCTCCGGGGGTTATACACAGCCTTAACCCAGTGCTGATCCTTAGCTCTGCTGTCCCAAAGACATAAAAAACAAGGATATTTTGTATATCCACTTTGCTGTCCAAGGAGGAAGTTTGCCGTTTTTAGATAAAAAAAAACTAAAATCAATTAGTCTGTATCTCAGAAACTAGAGCTGCTACGAAAAAGAGTCAGGTATTTTTGGAATCAGCACATTAAAAATATCCAAAATCAATTCTTACTTTTCCGGCACCAAGATAAAAAAATTATTTTGTTGGGCAGTGTAATTAATCGATTAATTTGCGTAAACAATGCAGTATCTTCTTGGAACAATTTGTTATCCACTTCTGATTTTACTAAAACCATTAAATTTTGAGTTGGATATATTTTTAATCTGTTTAATAGGGCGTAATCCAAAGTTACTCCTTGTTTAAAATCAATGAGAGTAATTATATTTGTAACTTTGGTAACTCGTAACTGAATGATGCAATAGAGTATAGAACGGAACCGCCATTTCTATTGGGTTTCCAGAAATTATATTTGACAAGTAACAAGATGTCAGATGTAACATTGCGCCCCTACTCGTGAGAGCTCACTTTAATATCGTTAGTTTAAAGGCGATCGTGCCGAGAATCACAAATTTATAAACAGTTAAAATCAAAAAATGAAGAGGAAAAATGCTAAATGTACCAGTGGGAAAACGAATTAGACAAATATACTAGGGGAGGATAGATATAACCTGCATTTTTAGGGTTTTGTAGATATGTACACAAAAAAAAACCTTATAATGTTTGTCCGTTAGTCTCTCTGTCTGTATGTATAGGGTAGTCGGCGAATCAGTGCAGTTACGGCACTGGAAACGTCACATGTACGCTGTCACTTGTATCGCAATGAAATGAAAATATAAGAATAAGAACAGAATAGAAACAAATAAACTATTCTAATAGGCAAAATAGTCCTACAAAGGACTGATGTGATCAAAAAATATGATCAAAGAAAAGAAAATAGAAGTACGTTGAATTTAACCTAAAAAGCTATGTAGGTACTACACATAATATCAAATGGAAATCTATAAGATATCTGTAAGAAAAT
The DNA here is from genome assembly GCA_963971575.1 of Liopterus haemorrhoidalis. Taxonomy (NCBI): domain Eukaryota; kingdom Metazoa; phylum Arthropoda; class Insecta; order Coleoptera; family Dytiscidae; genus Liopterus; species Liopterus haemorrhoidalis. Next base: position 46,118,741 of record OZ020619.1, read on the forward strand.
ATATAACTAAACACAAAACTGCAAAATAAACAACAAACTAAATAAAAAAGGTTTTTAGAAAATACTTTAAGTTAGATATATGCACACAAATATCGAAACACACCAGAACGTTTTGTAAAATGTCAAATGTAAACACTGTTTTATTTAGCGATACCAATACAAATGTCCCTATGAAATAAACACTTTTAAAATTTGTAAATCTTCAAAATAACTATCGAACACAAACTAAATATGACTTCAAAAGATATGTTTTAGTAAAATAAAAGAATGAACAGAAAGCTACAATGTTTGTAGCTTTGAAAATGGCATATACAAGGTGTCTCAAAAGAAATTTTATATTTAGTGGATCGATTAAAAAAAAAAGTAAGCCGTATATAGAAAAAATGTTTATTAATTATTAAAATACACTTTTTGGGGATTTATTTCTTAAAAATAATATCGTCTAAATGTAGACCCTCGCGTTCTCGGCACTCATTTAATCGAACAGTAAAATTACTTATGACGTCTCGGCAGGTGGACTCAGGAATGGCTGCCATTTCGTGACGGATATTTTCTTTCAAATGCGCCAGTGAAGTCGGTTTATTGGCGTAAACTTTAGAAAGTAACCCCATTACTGGACTGCGTGGAGGCCAATTTATGTCACCTCTCCGGGAGATCAATTTGCCTGAGAAAATTTCACAACACGTGGCAGAGACATATTGGACGTGTGTGAAGTTGCTCCGTCCTGTTGGAACCATGTTCTTTGGTTATAGCCAGGAAAGTTTTGCAGTTCAGGTACCAAGAAGTTGTCTAACATCTCCACATAACGCTCTGAATTCACTGTAACTGCACGCCCCCTTTCGTCTTCAAAAAAGTAAGGGCCGATAATTCCTCGCGCCGACATCGCAGCCCATTCGGTCACTTTAGGCGAATGTAGGGGTTTCTGATGTTTGCGTTTCGAATTCGTTGCACTCCAGTAGCGGCAGTTCTGCTTATTTACGTGGCCATTAAGATGAAAATGAGCTTCATCCGAAAACAAAATGTTGGTAAACGTTGAAAATCGCTCAATCACCAGATTTACGAAATTAAGCCTCTGACTGACATCTTGGGGCTTTAATTCTTGCACCAATTGAATTTTGTAGGGGTGCAGCTTTAGGTCTTTGTGTATAATGCGATGTAATGATGATCTATGCACATTTAAAGCACTTGCGCGCTTCCGAATTGAAAGGTTCGAGTCGTCACGAACAGACTGATTAACATTCTCCACGTTTTCTACCGTTCTTGATGACCTAGGTCGCCCGGATTTTGATTTATCCAGCGTTGTACCAGTCTCTTCAAACTTTTTAACCCAATGTCGAATGAGAGGAATGCTTGGCGCATCATTTAAGTGGCGAAAACCTCGAATACTGCAGAATTATCTACGCGCTACAGTCGCCGAATCACTGTTTTTGTAAAACTCTCGCACGCATAACGCGCGGTCTGCTCCCGAGAAACGCTCCATAGCGACTGAATTCCCAAGAGCCAGGCTACCGATTGACATAACCCCCGCGCCCCTCGGATACGTTGCGTTCACGCAGTAAGCTAAATAAATATAAAATTTCTTTTGAGACACCTTGTATTACCGAAACTGCAGTCAGAATGTTAAATAAAACAGTTTGTGAAACTTTACCAAGTGCATCATTTAATAACCGTTTACCTATATTCGAGTTTCACCAAGTAAAACTATCAACTATTCAATACATCATAGTTTTTATTCATATGAAGAATTTCTGAATATTACTTTTGACAATATGACTATATCTGATTAATAAGTACATTACTATAATTTTTTGACTGACCATTATGTATTTGTTAATACAATGTGGTCGATAAATATAAAAGTAATAGTAATATAATCCGATCTTTAAATTCTGTCCACCATTGTCTGTCTCTGTCACTGTCTTTGTGAGTGTAAACAAATTTGCAAGTATTTAAGAAATCCCATCATCGTGGTGTTCGGTGGTGAACATATAGATCACAGTGAGTGACATGGCATTAACTAAGTGACAGCATTAGAAATGAATTACGATCAGAATGTGACATCTCGTACACTGTAGCTGTCAGGGAGCTGAATGATGCGACTTACACCATACATGAGGAATTATTGCCCTCCCCATAAATTCCCTGATATCTTGACTATTATCAACGTCATATTTGGAATAGATCATAGATACTTAGTAAAATAAAAAGTCAATCGGGTCTCTTTCCTAAGCAAGACGTTAAAATCTTAACGCCAAAAACTGACGTTAAAAATATTGACACTTCCATCAGAATAAAAATCTCATAAAAATCATATACAAGGTGTCTCAAAAGAAATTTTATATTTATTTAGCTTACTGCGTGAACGCAACGTGGGGGGGGGAAGCCCAGAACTCCCCCCCCCCCCCGGCAGATACCTTGGTATAATTAATCACAAAATAAGGAATAAAATGTTCTTCTAAATTATAGTAGAAAATAAATTTCTAATACAAGGTGTCTCAAAAGAAATTTTATATTTATTTAGCTTACTGCGTGAACGCAACGGATCCGAGGGGCGCGGGGGTTTGGTCAATCGGTAGCCTGGCTCTTGGGAATTTAGTCGCTATGGAGCGTTTCTCGGGAGCAGACCGCGCGTTATGCGTGCGAGAGTTTTACAAAAACGGTGATTCGGCGACTGTAGCGCGTAGAAAATTCTGCAGTATTCGAGGTTTTCGCCACTTAAATGATGCGCCAAGCATTCCTCTCATTCGACATTGGGTTAAAAAGTTTGAAGAGACTGGTACAACGCTGGATAGATCAAAATCCGGGCGACCTAGGTCATCAAGAACGGTAGAAAACGTGGAGAATGTTAATCAGTCTGTTCGTGACGACCCGAACCTTTCAATTCGGAAGCGCGCAAGTGCTTTAAACGTGCATAGATCATCATTACATCGCATTATGCACAAAGACCTAAAGCTGCACCCCTACAAAATTCAATTGGTGCAAGAATTAAAGCCCCAAGATGCCAGTCAGAGGCTTAATTTCGTAAATCAGGTGATTGAGCGATTTTCAACGTTTACCAACATTTTGCTTTCGGATGAAGCTCATTTTCATCTTAATGGCCACGTAAATAAGCAGAACTGCCGCTACTGGAGTGCAACGAATCCGAAACGCAAACATCAGAAACACCTACATTCGCCTAAAATGACCGTATGGGCTGCGATGTCGGCGCGAGGAATTATCGGCCCTTACTTTTTTGAAGACGAAAGGGGGCGTGTAGTTACAGTGAATTCAGAACGTTATGTGGAGATGTTAGACAACTTCTTGGTACCTGAACTGCAAAACTTTCCTGGCTATAACCAAAGAACATGATTCCAACAGGACGGAGCAACTTCACACACGTCCAATATGTCTCTGCCACGTGTTCGTGAAATTTTCTCAGGCAAATTGATCTCCCGGAGAGGTGACATAAATTGGCCTCCACGCAGTCCAGATTTAACCCCTATGGACTTTTTCCTATGGGGTTATCTTAAATCTAAAGTTTACGCCAATAAACCGACTTCACTGACGCATTTGAAAGAAAATATCCGTCACGAAATGGCAGCCATTCCTGAGTCCACCTGCCGAGACGTCATAAGTAATTTTACTGTTCGATTAAATGAGTGCCGAGAACGCGAGGGTCTACATTTAGACGATATTATTTTTAAGAAATAAATCCCCAAAAAGTGTATTTTAATAATTAATAAACATTTTTTCTATATACGGCTTACTTTTTTTTTAATCGATCCACTAAATATAAAATTTCTTTTGAGACACCTTGTATATTCGACAAGAAAAAAATCTACTAGTTACCAAAAAGGTGCATATTTTAATTGCTGCACTTACTTTAATTTACTGCCGGAAAAAATCAAAACAAAAAGTCTATTAATAAATTCAAAAACAGTGTTAAACGTCTTCTAATAGATAAATGTGTAAATGAATTAGACTAATATACTGTTAATTAACCATGTGCTAGAATGTATAACTAAAATTATGTCTTGCTTGTATCACTTACCTCTGTATTTCTTATTATTATTATTTTTAGTTATTTTTATACTTTTGACAACATTGTATTTTTATTTGTATTATATATAGTGTACGTATATATTCGCAAAATAAATATTATTATTTGGGGTTTGTCAGGTCTTGACAAGCGTCCACTAATCGCAAACTTCAGCAACCTTTTGAGTCGCGTCATACTACTTAGTGGAGCTAAATAAACACGGCTGCATCCTAAACCCTGGCGATGCGGTGCAATGTGGAGTGACCTGAGCAACACTGCTTTCTGCATCCTACAGATCAAAGAATTATCAGAAGATCTGCAGGCGGGAATGGACTCGATTTCCCTTTCGAGGCTTTCATATTACCCAAAACAACTATCAAGACTACAAGCTTAACTTTATACCCCGGATACAGTTTTCTAAGCTCGGACAAGAGATCCATATACTTGGACCTCTTTTCCTCCTCCTTGAGAGAGATATTCTTCTCAGCTGGACTTGAGAATTCGATCACAAACATCTGTTTGGTCTCGATATCCAGGATTAGTGGTTGTCAGTAACCTCGAGGTGGGGAAGAAGTAATTCCAATAAATTCAACACTTGGAATTTTGCACCACCGTACGGTATAACCAGTATTTGGTCAATACCATAGGCATGTCTAAGATGGTAGTAGAGCACGCGGAGAGCAGCATTATGTCGAGACACGTAGCTCGACGCTGCAAGAGATGCACAAGCAGACAGAATGTGCATAATCGTTTCAGGAAGGTGGTGGCACAACCTACAAAGTGTGGACTCCGCTATTTGGAATATGTGGGCCCTGTACGCCAATTATTATTAATATTATTATAACCCTTAAAAATTATAATTAGAAACACTCTATATATCAAAATTTGCAGAGAATTTTTGTCTAATATGATATTTTTAATTTAATAGAAAAAAAATTATTATGGCGCCCAACGTGGGGCCATTAGATGCGCGAGAGGTAACGGAAGACAGCGTTTCCACCTGAAAGTGGCGCATCAAAAAAAATTACACACAATTATCAAGGCCCTAATTTATTTATAAACCACGAGGGACATGTACTTCAAAAATAATTAATTATTTACTGGATTTAAACATTTGACAGTTTATAATTTGAAGTTTAATAGATTAGTTGTCACTCCCACATTGACAAATTTGTTATTTGTTTAATTATGCAACCCGACATAAACGAATTCGTCCAATAATAATTTACTTTACTGCATATTTGGCGCTGTTTTACTGATTTATTTCTCTTTACTACCAATTACAAAAAAAAATATGTTTTTCCCAACCTCGAAGATCTGAACAATATCGGCAAGTGACGTGTCAGAACCCGTTAAATACACAAATAGCCGGTTCTGTTTGGTATTTTCTCATTTCTTGGCATCACGATGTCTAGGAAATTTACGTATGCCAGTCAATTGTGTACTGATTGGTAAGTAATAGTGATAATTAAATAAGTAAACTGATACGTTTACTATCAGTAAATTTCATTTATACACTTATTTTGTCTAATGTGTTTACGTCAATAACTACATTTTTATATCTATTTATAAGAAAATTGAGTAAGACATCAACTATTTTAATTATTACTGATAATATTACAGAAATAAATCTCGATCAAATTTATTTAATTTATCATGGGGTATTTTAAGGTATTGGGTGTCTAAAAATTAACTACATACACTCTAAAAAAAGTAGTGTTATGTTATAGGGTGGACTAAAAAATAAACTTTTAGTGTATAGAACATACCATATTATTTTTAAGATCGGCATAAAACAATTATCCCGCATAACTATAATCACATTGTTAAACTACAAAAGAACTAGGGTTCATCTTTACAACCACGTTGTAAACAGTCAACGGTCAGTGGCGCATAAATACGTTTAAGTACTAACTATAAATAAGTATACTTGTTTTTGTTAATCCTTTAAGTAAGATGCGTAATGTGAAAAATTAATCCCTACGTCTATGGGTTGACACGCTTAGTTATATCACTTCTATTCTAATTTTATGAGTTCCCTATGCGAACAAGTGGTAATCTGAAGGGGCCAAGTCTGGTGAGTAAGCGGCATGGGGTAGCACTTCCCACTTGAGTGCCTCCAATGTGTTGCAAACTGCTTTTGCCTTATATGATGGGGCGTTATCGTGAAGAAAGATTACCTTGTGCTGTCCTCTTTCGTATTCTGGTCGTTTTATGAGCAGCGAATAGTTCAATTCGATCAGTTATTGTTGGTAGCGTTGGGTATTAACTGTTTCACCAGGTTTTAACAATTCATAATAGACCACACCCTTTTGGTCCCACCAAGTACAGAGCATTGTCTTTTTGCCAAAGCGATTCGGTCTTGCAGTTGATGTGGATGGTGAGCCTGGGTTCACCCATGATTTTTTGCGTTTGAGATTTTATAATAAATCTATTTTTCATCGCCAGAAATGATACGATGCAAAAAAAGACTTTCTTTTGTATCGTGCAAGCAAAATTTCACAAGTGTTTTTGCGTTTTTCCATCTGCCTCTCATTCAATGGAACCCATCTGCCGACTTTCTGGATCTTACCCATCTCTCGTAGGCGATTGGAAACAGCTTGTTGACTAACGCCTAACTGCTGTGCTAGTTGTTTTTGAGATTGACTATCGTCTTCCTGTGGCAATGTTTCCAATTTTGTATCTTCATATTTTTTTAGAGGTTTTCCATGTTCTTTGTCTGTAAGATCAAAGTCACCACTTTTGAAACGCCGAAACCATCGTTCACACGTATCTTGCGATGGAGCATATTCACCATAAGCTTCTCGAAGCAGTCAGTATGATTCAGCAGCATTTTTTTTCAAATGAAAACAAAATAGTAGTACTGTCCGCGAATGCTCTTTATTTGGCACAAAATTTGACATTTTTAACACAGTAAAACAAAACTATATGATCACTTTTCAAATTATAACCTATACGCATTTGACACTTAATGATAAGTTAACAAAACGCCATATGTGTTGAAACTTTGAACTATACACTCTGTTTGCGCGGCAAGTTTGAAAAAAAACCGCATTTCATACTTGTAGACCTGGTATACACAAAATCAGAATGTAAAGCATTTTAAGGTAACCCTTGTACCTAATGATAATTTGACCTAATTTAACTGAAGTCGTATCTCTTGAAGTTAAATGAAACACCGGTACAAACTAATATAAAGATTATACCATTTAATTGTTGAAAATTTATAAAAATAGTTACGTAATAGAATAAATATCGTGGGCGTTAAGTACATATGTGTAATTAAAGATCTCTTACATAAATTAAAATCGTTGACAACCAGAAATGTAACACGATCTTTACTTGCGTATTAATATCATATGTACATATGTTTTTAAAATAATTCTGTGTTTCATATCACTATTATGTCATAACTTTGACGTTTATTGCAAAATTCAGAACAAGATAAAATTGATATATTATTACGCGATAAAATGAATCAGTTTCAATCGGAATTTTTTACACAGATTAAAATAAAAACATTCTTAACACAAAAATGACACTGTGTTACACTCGAATTTCCATTTTTTTGTGTCTTCTTTTATTCGCCGTAGCTTGTTCTCCTGCCATTTTCGTTCTTCTTTTAGTATTAATCTTGTACCAATTTCATTTGTAAGGTCAGTTGCTTCAATATTTAGGTCCAAGGGTGGTTCCTTTTGGGTGGCTTCTTTAGCAGCAATATCGGCTTTCTCATTACCTTGAGAAACTGGCACTTAATATTGGCTCCTGAGCCTTTCGGCTTCTTCCGTTTTATCACTTCTCTAACCTACCCAGCAAACATTTAACTAACGGCCGAATGCCGGCAAACTACTTTTACTGCTGGCACCAAAAGTAAGTGCAACGCTAGTATTAATAATGTACTTCACATTTGTATTTCGCATTCCGCTTATACGAAGTACTTTACCAGCATTTTATACGCACTCCTTATTTGTATTAATCTAAGCAAACATTTTTATACTTTTTACTTAAAACTTATTTTTTGAATGTAATAATTTGAAAAGTCTGAGTGTTCTTAGTCATAAAACGCCCTAACGGCCAGTACCCCCTCGAGGGCCAGTACAAGTTGATACGTGTTGGTGGACAGTTGGTCAAGATGTGTATTTGAATAGTTATTGTTTTGTGAAAATTATACAGTTTGTTATTGTGATTTGTGTGTGTTTTGTTAGATTTAAGGACGTAGTTTACACAAACTATTTCATGTTAAATTGTTTAATTTTTAGATTAGTTCAATCATAGTTTTTTTCATGTAATAAAATTTTCAATTATTAATAAATCTGTTACAAGATTATAAATATGTCATTTAAAAAATATAATTTGTCATATTTCATTTTGAATAGTGACATCTTAAATATTTTGTAAATATAATACCAACCTAAAATAATACAAACTTAATCCAAAACTGTAAAGCTTTTTTTTACAATATAACCAAGTTTTTAAAAGTCAGTAATACACTATAAAAATCACCAAAATAACCAGATCTAGTTTGTTCTTACAAAAGTGAACAGCTTATAGCATTAATGCTTATAAAATTTGATTATTGAATTTATTTTAACAAGTATGATTTCTTTAGGTTGGCACTCTTCAAGTCAGGGGGGAAAGATGTGGTAGATAATACAAGACGAATATTGGCTTGTATTATCTATTGAGCAATTGGCAATTGTATCTTTAGGATGCAATTGGTTTGGCCGATATGGCAGAAAACCATTTTCTTAAAATTCTTCATTAAATTAATAAATTAAATAAACTAATTCCTGTTATTCCTGAAATTATATTTATTTAATATTTATAAATAAATCAATAAATTATAACTGTTAATACAATTCACAATCGGTCAGTTTTACCATCGTTGAATAAATTTATTTAACAACTTAAGTTAACAATATCGCATCATTCTATTGACAGCAATGTTAATTTCTTCATTAATAGTTTAAAACCGATGCGATATTGTCAACTTTATTTGTTAAATAAATTTATTCAACGATGGTGAAAATGGCCAAAAGAGTATTTATTTTGCACCTAACCATTAATTTATTTTAATACTGGGTAAGTACACATATGTTACATTTGAAACACTAGAGAGTGGGTATAATATAAGCACTGGTCCGTCAGAAATAAATCTTGCAACTAATGCGATTATTTTTTAATGCAACTATGCCAGCAACTGATACATCAATACAGCTAACGGCCACGGGGACACCGGGGTACTGGCCCAGTGCAAAATGCCAGCACTAGCCTAGTGCGAAATGCCAGCACTGGCCCAGTGCGAAATGCCAGCACTGGCCCATTACTTTCAATGCACTTTACCGTTGCTGGGCCAGCAACTGATACATCAATGGGCCAGCTAAGGGCCACGGGACACCGGGGTACTGGCCCAGTACGAAATGCCAGCACTGGCCCATTACTTTCAATGCCGGGGAGTATGTGCTTTACCAGTACTGGCCCGTATAAAAATGTTTGCTGGGTAATCTAATTAATGGAGTATCTGTTTTTTATACTTGTATTGCAGTTGAGCCGGATTTTTTCCCAATTCCCAATTTGTAAATAAAATCCCAGCGTGGCATATTTACGACTGAACATTACATCTATATATTCTAATGGAGCAAATTGATCTCTGCCGTTGTAAAAAGGCATTATGGATTTTATTATAGTCATAAATTACGGTTATTTGCATGTCTAAGATACAACTCTCCAAAATCAATATGTTTTTCTCAGAAGTATATAGCTATCTATGAAGCTTTAGCGGTAGATATGAGGGATACCTTTTAAGATTTTACAAAAACTAAGAAAGAAAAAATTTTTTTTTTGTACAAATTGTTTTATTGCTTTTCAAAATATTCGCCTTTAAGATTTATACATTTTTGCATGCGTTCAAACCAATTCTCAAAACATTTTTTCCACTCTGAAGTTGGTATCTCAAAAACATAGTTTTCGAAGGCTTCAACAACTTCTTGAGTTGATGAAAATCGCTGTCCGCGCATTTTTTATTTAACATTGGGGAACAAAAAAGTCGTTAGGGGATAAATCAGGGGATAATCAGTGAATATCAGACATTACTGTCTGATATTTTTCTCCTTCAAATAATCAAATTGACTTGCTGTGTGGGAGCTTGCATTGTCATGAAGAATGATGCGGCGTTTTTGGTTGTTTTTCCTGATTTTGTCGATGACTTCTTGCAAACAAATTGTTGTATACCATTCAGCATTAACTGTTCCGATCCTCTAAAGCAGGGGTCGGCAACCTTTTTGTCAATAAGGGCGCAATTTAAATTCAAATGTTATTGAGGGCGCATAAAAATCTCACCGAGGGCGCCGTCTTACACTAATCAACACGAGCCTTTTTTGTGCTTCGGTCAAATTATGCGGAATCTATCGGAACAGATCTTTTTCACAGTTAAATGTTCATGCAAAATCGTATTTCAGTCTGCGATATGCTAAAGGATGCCTCTATCTCAAGGTAAGTCACATTCCGTTTTCTTCAATCATTTTACGCACAGCATCGATATTTTTTTTTTTTAATCACAACCAATTTTGTTCGACCTTCACGAGATTCATCAAGGACGCACGACCACGAAAAAATTCTGCAAACCAATTGTAAACCATCTTTTCTGATGGTTCTTCATTTCAAAAGTTGAACGTAGCGAATCTATGCATTGTTGTTGAGTTAGGCCTTTACTAAAATCGTCAAAAATCATCCAATGAAAACCTTCACGAGTAATATCCAAAAACTTGTTTTATTTTAACGCTCACTGTCAACAAACTCGGTCAATTTATAAGCTGCCACTGATTTCACTATAACCAATGTTAATTATTGGAACTTAAAGTCAATAAGAATTGCATTAAGATCGGTTTAAAAGTTAACATACTATGTTAACAAATTGTGATACATTTTTAAACTGATAAGTCATGGATAAATATGTATTTTACTTTTTTGTCCCACGAATTTCGTACGAATATAGTAATGACACATTTCAATATTGCCATCCAAGGTTTGTTCGGTTGTGTTGCACCAGACTTGTCCAGGACAAGAGCAGCTGACGTCACAGTGTAAGATAGCATAGCTGTGGTGTAGTTCAGTGTAGGTTGGGCAACACAAACGAACACACCTCTAGTGTTCGTTTGTAAAAACATAAAAGGTTACCCTCGTATATGTTAAAGAGAGTGGGGCCACGAACTGAACCTTGCGGGACATCAACATGTAGTAGTAGTCAGCAACAAAGTTGGTACACAGTTTATACACTAATGAGAATTGAAATAATTTCGAAAATCAGTTATATATAGTCCCACATCATTTTTTCTCTTTGTGTCATTTTAATAATCGCTGAGGCGAGTTCATAGTTTGATTATCGTTAATGATGGTATAATTTAGAGACAGTAGGCCCACGTAGGCCTCCCACTCTAGGCACCAGCACCGGGAGAGATATAGTATGACGGTAACACGCCAGGTAACCTAAGATGACCTTAGCCAGCTGTTCTGACGCACGAGCTGTGGTTACAATCTGTTGAACTTATTAACAATTCTAACAAAACATTACTATATAATCACAATAAGGTCATTAGGATAACGAATATATTCTAATGATATTACGAATCCAACCGCAGATTTGTGTGGAAGAAATGTTTATGTCTATGATGATCAATATAAAAGTTTAGTTACCAGGTCTACAAGTATGAAATGCGTTTTTTTTTTTTTTTTTTAAATAAAACACATTAAACTCAAAAGAACAGTAAAAGTTTATTTATTCAAAGTATGCTCCATTAGAAGTTATACATTTTTTCCATCTTTCAGGCAATTTGTGAATACCTCGCCAGTAGAACTCTTTCCCTTTCCCCGCAAACCATTCATCTAACCATTCTTTCACATTTTCATATGAACAAAAGTGCTGCTCGGCAAGTGCGTGACCCATTGATGCGAACAAGTGGTAATCTGAAGGGGCCAAGTCTGGTGAGTAAGCGGCATGGGGTAGCACTTCCCACTTGAGTGCCTCCAATGTGTTGCAAACTGCTTTTGCCTTATACGATGGAGCGTTATCGTGAAGAAAGATTACCTTGTGCTGTCTTCTTTCGTATTCTGGTCGTTTTATGAGCAGCGAATGGTTCAATTCGATCAGTTGTTGTTGGTAGCGTTGGGTATTAACTGTTTCACCAGGTTTTAACAATTCATAATAGACCACACCCTTTTGGTCCCACCAAGTACAGAGCATTGTCTTTTTGCCAAAGCGATTCGGTCTTGCAGTTGATGTGGATGGTGAGCCTAGGTTCACCCATGATTTTTTGCGTTTGGGATTTTCAAAATAAATCCATTTTTCATCGCTAGTAATGATACGATGCAAAAAAGACTTCCTTTTGTATCGTGCAAGCAAAATTTCACAAGTGTTTTTGCGTTTTTCTATCTGCCTCTCATTCAATGCATGTGGAACCCATCTCTAGTAGGCGATTGGAAACAGCTTATTGACTAACGCCTAACTGCTCTGCTAGTTGTTTTTGTGATTGACTATCGTCTTCTTGTAGCAATGTTTCCAATTTTGTATCTTCATATTTTTTTGGAGGTTTTCCATGTTCTTTGTCTGTAAGATCAAAGTCACCACTTTTTAAACGCTGAAACCATCGTTCACACGTATCTTGCGATGGAGCATATTCACCATAAGCTTCTCGAAGCAGTCGGTATGATTCAGCAGCAGTTTTTTTCAAATGAAAACAAAACAGTAGTACTGTCCGCGAATGCTCTTTATTTGGCACAAAATTTGACATTTTTAACATAGTAAAACAAAACTATATGATCACTTTTCAAATTATAACCTATACGCATTTGACACTTAATGATAACGCCATATGTGTTGAAACTTTGAGCTATACACTCTGCGAGGCAAGTTTGAAAAAAATCCGCATTTCATACTTGTAGACCTGGTAAATCGATAGATTTAGTTGTAGGCTCTCGTTGAAGCATATTGAATAACAGGAAAAGATAATAAAACACTCGGTTAGTTTCAAGGTATTGTAACATGACTTTTGGGGCTGTAACAATAGGCATACGGAGTTAGTAAAGACAAGGGCGGTCAGGGTAATAAAGAGAGTTATATTTGCAGGGACGTGTTCAATCTGTCTTTAAAAATAAACAACCAATTTGAGAAACAATTTGACTCGTTTTCACTACAAAGAATATTTGGATTTCTCGTAGTTTATGTAGTCTAGGAAAAATTTTATAAAAGAAAAAATTTTTAAAGACATAATTTACATTATTTGTGAAAATTGTGAATTTAAAAAAATCACAACTCAAAAACGGTTAGTGATAGCGACCTGCGGTTAAAATTTGCGGATTCCTCATAGTTGGTATTCCTCAGAGTGGGGCCAGAAACTGAACCTTGCGGGACACCTACATGGATAGTAGTAGTATAAAAAATATTAAAAGTAATGAAAAAATACATTTTATTGCAGAAACCACCTGTGTTAGTTGGAAATTAACAAGTTTTATTTTAGTATTTCTCACTCCCCTCTGCGTTAATATTTCAGTAAATAATATTATCCCCAACTTTATTTATGTCTGAAAATTATGTCTGAAAAATGTTTTATTTTTCTGTAATATTTTTTGCAAAAAATAAATACAACAAACGGCAGATAATACCGGATTTGCATTTTTATTTTTGTTAATTGAGAAAAACTTGCGTATCCACGAATTTTTGACATTGTTTGATGTTTATTATCATTTCTTTTTACATTTAGAATCCAGGCGATTTACTAAAAGGGATATTATTTGGTATCTAACGATTTATCACTGTTCGCCGAATGTTATCTTTTAGCAAACAAAAAATGTAAAATACATATTTATCCATGACTATCAGTTTAAAAATGTATCACAATTTGTATCTGTTACCTTTTAAACCGATCTTAATGCAATTTTTATTGATTTTAACTTGCAATAATTGATTCCATTTTTCAAAAATTGCAACTAATTTACCTAAAGTAATACAATATTATAATTTTAATAAACAAATTGTTCTGAAATGTGAATTTTCACACATTTCAGGGTTTTGTAGATATTTAGTAAGTGATAACAAACTGTGGATTCTATTAAAAACTAGCTGGTGTACCCGTGCTTACCTACGGTATTTCACTACTTTAAAATAAAGAAAGTAGAACATAACGCTAACAACGTTAAAGTTAAATATATAGAACGATAATATAATTTGCAATTAACTATTAGACGATGGGAAATAGTTAGTTAGTTAGTTAAAATTTTTGGCGCACAGCAACAAAGGCTATTTGCTCCTAACGCAGCCCATCTAAATGACAACACTACATATTAAAATCCATAAATTAAGCAATAAATAAATAAATAAAATCAATAAAAATACGCTTACTCAATCAAAGAAATCTTGCACCGACAAACACAAATAAATAGGGTGATGGTAAGAGGCTATAAAGGGGCCAATTACCATCGAATATCACAGTCTAATAATAAAAAAATTGTAAAATCGTATCTAAGTCATTAAATTAATAAGTTGGCATTAAAGATCTATAGTGTACCGTTCAAGTATATGTTAAAGAGAGTGGGGCCAAGAATTGAACCTTGCGAGATACCTATAGCGGGATACCTTGCGGAATAGTGGTAGTATAAAAAAAATATTAAAAAAGTAATGAGAAAAAAAAACAGGGCGCAAATAGCCTTTGTTGCTGTGCGCCAAAATTTTTAACTAATTAACTAACAAAAAAAAACAGTTTATTTCAGAAAAAACCTTTGTGCTAGTTGGAAAACGTTTTTTAGACCCCAAAAAAAGCATAATTTCGACAACATAAAAACAGTGTTTAAAAAGTGATAGAAAAAAAAATCGTAGCGAAGTAGAATAGTTATTTTTGTTTTATTTTCAAAACGCGGGCAACTGGAGGCAAGGCAAATAAACAATTCATTTTACGTAGATATTATGGGTAAATTTATCTGGAATTTTAAATCTACTTATGGAAATTCCTAAAATTAGTCAACGTAAACAAAAAATTATTCGCCCCAAAAATATTCATCCTTTACATAAGATTTGTTTACGTCAGAAGTAAACATTCAAAACACTTCCGGTAGAGCCGATTTCCTAAGGAAATATCAGCAAAAGTTATGCTGATAAGTAACCACCCCTTCCGGAAGATACAAAATCTAATACGAATCCTTTACACAGCAATTTAAAACCTATAAGAATGGGATAAGGAAAATATGATAAAAAGTTTTTATTAACTTGAATGAAAATGCATCATTCTTTCAAATCATTTGTTTAAAAACTAGAAGTACTCTGCAGTGGTGGTTGATTCATAAAAGCTGCAGATCTGTAGCACCCCCTCATAATTAAATGAATTTAAACATTATAGACTTTTGTTTTTATGAACACCCCTAATTCACATAACTGTATTTAGATTTTATTCATTTTTTCCTTAAACCAATTGTTGCTAGTCGTAATCAATAAACGTAATACAATAATTGTTCCTGTAATAGATTTGACATTTCGTAGTGACCGTCATCGTTTCTAAAATAATCGCGAAATATATAAAAATAAACAGTACAATTGTTGCTGTGTAAAATTAACATTAAATAGCCATTAATATATATTTAATAGACGTGTAAAAATAGATTTAGGCACCAGTAATATCAACAAAGTGTTGTCAACAGGCGAAGAATCGATAACTATTAAATTAGCGATATTAATTAAAGTGGTTTTAAAAAGAAATTGTTGTGGAGATGATTTAAATTAGCAACACGTGGTATTAAACAATCATAATAATACATTTAAGAATGATTTGTCAATGGTAGAGAGATAGGGTCTTCTGTAAAATTGCCCTAAAGGCGAATATTGCGATGCGAGACCACAGCGTATTCCAACCCAGGTAGAAATATAAAAGGGTGAATGACCTTAGCTCCGTAACCTACCTTGGATCTGGTAGAATGATTTTTTTACTAGCCCTAGCTGCAGGGGTACATTTACTCTTTTCCATAGCCATTAGATAACTAACGTCCGCAAGAACAGCTTCCAGATCCGCCATTTTGTACAGTACACTTGAAAACCTCCAACTAATTCAACATATTTCAAACACTACACCTATTTCAAACACAACACCAGTTTATTTATAGGTTAAAACACTAGATGTAATCCATCGATTATCGTTGTTAACACTTGCCGAACACTAGTCATTATTGTGCGAGTTTATACATGTGCTAAGGGATACGCTGTATATGATTCTGTGTGTGTTGGCCGGTTCGCGATTCGCGAGCGTTCGACGGCGCGCCTGACAAGCCCAGATAGACTCAGTTCTACCACTGCCAATGTATAACCAGCTACGGGTCCGCTACGCACCAGCCGAAAGCCCTGTCATATATTGGACGGTGCCAGCGTATTACGACCGAATACGATCCACCCCGAGCCCGACCCACCGATACATCGGCAAAAAATCAGCTGATGGCAGTGTTACCAAACGTAGCAATAACAAAACACACAAAACCGTAGTCCTGGTCTTTTCTGTGAGTTCTTCCACAATTTACAGTATCCTATCGAAAGTTCCTGCAGTACAATATGCATAAAAATGTCCTGGACAGTGTAAAAGTGAATGTCAGCAAGTTACAGAATAGATTCCCAGAAGCCGAAGCAATAAATACCAAATCATAGTATATAAGCCGTTTATATTATGCCGTATAATACCAAATCATAGCCCATAAACTGAGTTAGTTATACCCTCAGAGGACCCACTAATAGAGAAGGCATAACGCGAATTTTGCGTAGCCTAAAGTGGGGAACAGAATGCAACGAGTTCTACGGCGCGTTAACGGCCTTTGGACGGCGCTATCTGTCAGAGGAAAGTTAAAATCAAGCTGTCGTACGCAAGTGCACAGAATGCGCAACGTCCTAACGACGTTCCACGCCGTTGATACTGAATGTTCGTCAACTTCCAACTTTTGACGCCGTTGAACGTTGACGTAGAACACCTAACCTCAGTTTTTACTGAATGGTAAAGTGTTTGTATGTATAAATAACTTGCATACAACATAAATAACATCGCACACAAGTCTTTATCATCCATTATAATTTTAATAAAATAAAGCGCACCTATAAACACAGATATAGGTTGTCACGTGACACTTAAACCGCGTTAAAAATTATTGCATTGTGTGCAGGCGAAAATTCAACGGCGCTAACGCAACGCCGTCGCAAATGACGGCGCGCTGACGGCGTAGCGCGCTGTGCATTCTGTTCCAGGCTTAAGGGATTGACAACGACAACATAACTGTCTCATATCATATATTTTTGAAAATAAAAGTTTGTTAATCTATGTATCATACCTACTAAATCCTAAAAAAGTTTCAAATACATCAAGAAAACAGGACCAGATGTAGGGCCTCGTGATGTTGTTGGTCCGAAAGAGCCTGGTTTTTCCTTTTTTTCTTGTTCATCACTTCTATTCCACTTACTTTTTTTGCGTATCACTTCGATGCCAAATCCTTTAGAGGTCCATTCTATCCACTTAGCCTATGGCCCGTAAAAATCTTAATCCAACACTGAATTTGGTACGACGGTTCAAAATTAGTTCTGTAATGTAGAAAAATGTTAAATTTTTTAAAAAGTCTGCTCCGGTTTTGGCTGAAAGTGGATATTTAAACAACACAAATTTTAAACAATCCTTATTTACGTATCACTTATTAATCTAATATCATTTTGACCTTCGATGACATAACACATTTTCTAAAATATGTTGACACCTGCTGCCTCTAATTAATATATTGAAAACTAATGAATTTGCATCTCTGACCTTCGTATACGAAAAAATAATTGTTTAATTTCTTCGACTCCTACTGCCTCCAGTTTTAAATTCTGGAATTAATGCAACTGACGGATACACACGAATATTAACGATAAAAAATTCGGTTTAATTGCCAATTAACAGGATTAAATGACGTAGTATGTGAACTCATTAATTAAGTAGGTGAACTAATTATCTAATCTTAATCTGAGAACTAGATCAGATTAAATGAAAATTAGTTCAAATGGCTATAACTCCCTTATTTATGAACCGATTTTAAAAAACATCACACTTCTGGAATCAGAACATCAAGGTGCTTCTGCCTGTACCCTTAAAAGTGCCAAATTCGGACTTTGACAAAAAATTCTGCTCCAGTTTCGGCCGAAAGTGGAGCACGGCTATAACTCGCTTATTTATGGACCGATATCGCTGAGATTTGGCACAGGGGTGTGGAATGATGTAATCTTTGAACGTAGGTGCACCAAAATGGAAAATATGGAGAAGCAGGGCCTCAGGAGGCCTCCAAAGTTGAAAAAAGTCTATAACTCTCTTATCTAAAGACTGATTTGATTGAGATTTAGTGCCAGGACTCAAATAAGGGTCTTATTGACAGGAGTTATTAAAATTTGACCAAATAAGTGCTTCAGTTTCGGCTGAAAATGGATCTGTGCCATAACTCCCTTATTTGTGGACTGATATTGCTGGGATTTTGCACAGGGGTGTGGAAATAGGTAGTCTTTAAAAATAGGTACACAAAAATAGGATAAATGTAGAACGGGGGCTTTAGCAAACTTCCAAAGTTGAAAATGTCCATAACTCTCTTATTTATGAGCAAATGTCGTTGGAATAAACAGATTATCAATCGATTTCCTCTTTTTTGCATAGCACTTTGATCTCAAATTCTTTAGGGGCCCATTCTATCAATTCTGCCTCCTTAACTATCCTTTAAAAAAAACATCCTTACTATTTGCCCTAAACATTCTATTCAAACTTTATTTCAGTCCTAAAATTAATCCCATAAGGTTGTGAACACTGTTGTTTTCAAATCATGGCGGCCGATACTGATAGTTGTAATATTTTTGACAATCTGTCAACAAAATTCACGTGTCTGCTTTATGGAAGAACAGAAAAACAACGTGATCATCTTCTAAAAATTTTAAATGAACTAAATGATCTAAATTACAAGCTGTCTATCGTAACAAATAATGATGTAAGTACACTCCCAATATAACCTAACCTAAAATTAATTCAAATTATTTGCAGAAAGCTGTACTTCTTATACATCAATGTTGTCAAGTAATAAATCCATCCGATAGTACATTAGTTGAAAAATGTTGTACGCTAATTGTAAACTTGCTGTCGATACAAAAAATAAATTTAGAAGGTCGAACGTTATTGTTTTCAATAGAATGGACTTTACAAGCTCTGAAACATTCAAAAGACAAAAGAGTTTTTGTTTTAAAATGCTTAGAATCACTTTTAAGAGACAACGTAGAGAAAATACAAGAGGTATGTTATTATTCTTAAATTAAAATTGTTTGTAATAATATTTTTTTTAGTTTCTTCCACAAATGATTGGACATAATGGAATTATAATGCAATTGGCATACCGTAAATTACCTCAAGAAGTACAGTTTTGGGCAGTGAAATGCCTAGAAGCAATAGTTTTTGTTAAAGACGAACAATACCAAATATCGTATGCTAAAAAAGATATCTATCTTGGAACATGTATGAAATTATTTTTAAAACTGATTCAGGAAGAAAAGCCAGCTGATCATGATGAAATAATTTATTGCAAAGTAATATTTATACTCATTTTATACAGGTTTAAGCAAGCATATACAGGGAATTATTATAGATTAAAAAAAAAAAAATACGAAATAACAAAGTTGTAGGAGACCAAAAGAACATCTGCTTATAGAAAAAATATTAATAAATATACTTAAGTTAGGCATGCACTCAGGGGGGCTCCCGGGCTACCCCCCCCCCCCTTAAGAGTTCAAAAAAACTGGTGGTTTTTGCCAAAATACAAGAGCTGACCTTTTTTTTAGGTCAACACTTGTATTTTGGAAGTGAAAACTTTTTTTAGGTCAACACTTTTAAAAATAAAGTACTTTTGCCAAGCACTTTTTGCCAAGTAAATTTTTAATGGCATAATTTACATTATTTGTAACAATTGTGATTTAAAAAAAATCACAACTCAAAAACGGTTAGAGATAGCGACCTGCGATTGAAATTTTTGGGTTCTCCGTAGTTTATTTAGTCTATAAAAAATTTGGGGTTTTAATCTTTTAACGCGTTTTGAGATTACAACAATTTTTTTTAATGACATAATTTACATTATTTGTGAAAATTGTGAATTTAAAAAAAATCACAACTCAAAAACGGTTAGAGATAGCGACCTGCGATTAGAATTTTTGGATTCTCTGTAGTTTATTTAGTCTACAAAAAAAATGAGGCCTTATTCGTTTGGCGTATTTTAAAATTATGGCAAATTTTAATATGGCGTGATTTTAGAAATTTTCATTTTCGTATGGACGTATCTCGAAAACGAAATAAAATAAAGACCTGCGGTTGAAATTTTTGAAATCTTGATGCCCTAATTGACTTGTAAACATATTTTGGAACAAACAAATTTTTTGAAAATTTTAATTTTTTTTTTACGTTTTTGAAAATTTTGTTAAATCCTGACTAAAAAATGATTAGGAATAAAAATCTGCGGTTTGAATTTTTAAAATTCTAATACATTGTTTAGTCTAAAAAAAAATTTGGGCTTTAATAAACCAATTATTAAGTTTTTTATGGGCAGTAATCCAAAACCCTTGAAAATGGCCAAAAATCGAAAAAATCGTTAGGGGTACCCCTTAAGAAAATCGTGTTTTTTAAGCAAAAAATTTTTGTCTCCGATTTTATTGAAAATTGGTACAAATATGTATTTTTGGTCATAGATCAACAAAATTTGGTCCATTTTGAAGTTTGGGCAAAAGTTTTGGAATTATAGGCAAAAAACTGACCCAAATAGGCTCTAACTCAAAAACTAGGAAAGCATGATTTTTTTTAGTATTTTTTTCATAATCCTCACCCCAAAATTAGCTTAAAACTATATTTTGGCTAAAATTGGAGTCAAAAAAATTTTGACCAAAATTACAAAATTTTAAGATTTTTTTTTTTTTTTTTTATTTGTTGGTAAATTGGTATACTTATACATTTTTAGCCTTAGATCAGAAATATATGGGCACTTTTGAGTTACGGTCTAAAATTTTGACATTTGCGGCAAAAAAAGTTAAAAAAAAAGACCACAAAAAGGCTCAGAACCGATTAAATATGAGCCTGCCCTTCCTTAACAGCAAAAATGAATATGAGAAAAGAAACTATTCCTTTTTATTTAACATAGTTTTTAATAAGATATATATTGGGGAACTATGGGGAGAGTTACCTATAAACCAAGAATCTCACTATTTATTTACCACGTTGCTCAATAAGTCTCCGGTCTAACTAAGAAAAACATTTTTTTTTAGAATATCGACCATAGTTGATTTGCCTGGTGCAGAGTCTCTATAACGCTTATCAAACCACTGTTTGGCTTCAACAGTATTTTTTCCCATCAAAATAATGTTTAATCAACACACGAAATTCTTTTTTATCAATTCTTTTGAAAATTACAAAACTGGAGTCACTAAAACCACTGTAACCTCTAAACTAATTGTCATAATGTCATGAAATTTTCACACGTATCGTCTGAAGGTTGGTACTATCCAGAAATCATATGGGTCTGATATACAATGGTGATTAGATATAATAGTTATTTGACATGGTAAAGTTCCTAGACGGCTAAAAAATAATAAATTAGAAACAATAAATGAATTTTTATTAGTTTGTTTATATTTACATACAAACATACAGTCTGTTCCAAACGGTTAAGCGGAACTAAATGGGAATTTAGTTCTTTTAGGTTGTCACGAGAAGGGACCTTGCTTGGGTTATTTCATTTTTCACGTTGGGATGTCAAAATTTAAAATTCCAACAATGAAACCATGGAAACGAATGATATATGTCAAAATTATTTTTTTTTTATATATTTTAATGAAAAAAAAATAAATAAATGGGAAATTTGTATTAAGAATGACACAAAAAATCAAAATATAAAGAAAATGACATTTTAAAATGATATTAACCTTAACCAAAAAATGTTTATTGTAAGTATGATTTACAAAGCTTAAACAAAACTGCCGAAAGGCACGATTTAAACGAAGAAAGTAACTAGATTGCAAAATCTAGTTCCGCTTAACCGTTTGGAACAGATTGTAATTAATAATGTCCTTAGTAGCTAAGTCCACAAAATATTTAAAAAATAATATTTCTAGTCTTTTCTATGGTTTGATAAGCATTTGTTTTATGGCTATGTTGCTTTTGAAATAACTCACTTCATTAACATTATATGTGAAACATGTATGTTGCTCCTTAAATAATTCACCCGGTATATGTCAGACTGGAGATTTATTGAAAGAAGTGTTACTTAACACCAAAAATATATACAAAAGACCCAGCAAACATTTTTATACGGGCCAGTACTGGTAAAGCACATACTCCCCGGCATTGAAAGTAATGGGCCAGTACCCCGGTGTCCCCGGGGCCGTTACTGGCCCATTAATGTATCAGTTGCTGGCCCAGCAACGGTAAAGTGCAAAATAATCGCATTAGTTGCAAGATTTATTTCTGATGGTTTTAAATAAAAAGTATGAGTGAAGAAGAGTGCTTATAAAATGCTGGTAAAGTACTTCGTATAGGCGGAATGCGAAATACAAATGTGAAGTACATTATTAATTCTGGCGTTGCACTTACTTTTGGTGCCAGTAATTTACCAGCATAAAAGCAGTTTCCAGCATTCGGCCGTTAGTTGAATGTTTGCTGGGGAGTAGTTAAAAATAAAGATACGATTATATTGTGTTCTACTTTTTTACAGTTGCAGATGTCTTGTTTACGAGGACTCCAATATATAATCACACAAAATAACGATTTTGCTTCCTCTGAACTAGATATTTTACTTGGTATTTCAAAATGTTATATGACGTATTTTTTATTTGATTCTGAATGGGTCAAGCCATTGAAAGTTATGCCTTCAAATCTTAGTGTAGCAGACTTAAAAACAGGACAAAACAGAGAGAAAAAAGGAGGTAAAGTAACGAAGCAAAGAAAACAAAGAAAGTCAGCCACAAAGAAGAATGATAAACGTAATGAGAAAAGTGAACTTAATCAAAATGCTGGCTATACTCCTGCTGCAGGTTTGGAAAATAATACGTAAGTTATAAAACAATTTTATAATAGGGGAAACTTTTTAAGATCGCAGCGCCATATGTGGCAGAAGCTGGAACACTCGAGAATGACATTAAACTGTTACTTGTGTATTTGCAAAATATATTCCCATGCCTTCCTCCTGTCCATAACCAAATCTTTTCCCAATCTAGACTTAATATTAACTTTCCCTCCATTTTTCTTAAGAAAAGAAAAATTGATGTGAAGTGTGGATTTTCACACATTTCAGGGTTTCGCAGGTATTAAGTAACTGAATGATGATTATTTGGGATGCCAAAACAAATTTTATGTTAAAATATTTTTTTTGTTAATTTTAATTCGAATTCCTAATACCAATATTTAGGTTTCCTAAATATGTGCAGTATTTTTTTTATATAGCAAGGTTCATTAAGATTTTGAAAATTGCGCCTATGGCTCCCATTGATTGTTTTAAGTCATAACTCCGCCCCTCTGATTTCGTGTATTCAATTTCACCACTTCCCACTGGTTATTAAATTTACGCTTTTAAAAATTAAATGCAACAATTACCCAAATATAACTAGAATTTTGAAAAATAATTTAAACAAAATAAAAATGCAAAAAAAAAAACAGAAAAAATAAATTTGACTCGAGATTGAAGTGACTGACTTACATAAGTTATTAAATATTTTGCATAGTCAAGCAAAAAACATCTTCTTTATCCACGATTTACATTGCGGTACACAACAAAATGAATTGTTTTTTGCCTTGATTCACAAAAATAAAACACAAACAACAGAAAAACACGAATTTCTCCATTGAACAAAACAAAACAATGTTACTCTCGTATCTTCCAGAAATTGCCACCAGATGTCAGGGCGCTTAGGAAGTTTTCCCTATATCATAAACCCTGATATGCTGTCTTATCAAACTGCAAACTGTAAAAGAATTTTTAATTAGAAACCCATTTTACTCGACTGACGAATTTTTTAATGTTAAATTTTAAATTTATTTATGTACTGCCCCTTATTTTTGCTCCTTATTAACATGTATTTGTACTTTTTATTGTATTGCTTGACTGACTAAAACAAAGTTTTATTTTGTATTATGGTCAATAAATTATTATTATTATTAAATTATTATTGTTATCCATATATTGGTTTTTCTATTAGCAGAAATTATATTATTATTATCATATTTTTTATAGCATCGTAGTAAGTGATTCCGATTTCTCCGATTCTGAAACGGGGAAAAAAAATAAAGAATCTATTATGCAAGGTAGAGTCCGACAAGCAGGTCTAAATTTACTTCTAATGATAATCAAAGTAAGTTTACAATCTTCCGCATAATCAAATTTTATTAAATATAACTTTTTAGGTTATCGATAAACATACATTTTTTGGATATTGGTCTAGTTTTTTACCAGATGGTTCTCCATCTGGTAACCGGACTTTGAACCAATGTCTTTTAATGGAACCTTCTCCAAGAGGACGAATGGCAACCCTCAATGTAATCTCACAGTTGTTAAATGGATCCAGACCATACCTACAGCAAGCTGAATACAAGTATTTACAAAATAACATAACACATTCTGTTAATTTTTCGTACAAGTCCATCACAAAAAACTCGTCAGAGAAAACGCGTATGCTAGTTAGAATGAGATTTGGCCCTGGCGAAGCGCCTCCCCTTTCTTTCAAAACGTAACATTTACGATTCACTTTATCTGTTCCAATATTTTTATTCAAAACTGAAATCTAAATAAGTACTTGATAGTTATTAGTTCTGAAACCTAAGCAATTATTTAATAAGTGTTTGTTAACATTTAGCTCGTACTAACGTTTTTAAAGAAAAACTTGAATAATGAAATTTCAGTATTTATACATTTAAAATCACATTTAAATGGTTTAAAAGAGATTTATAGTATACTTATTTTGAAAAACATTAACTTTATTAAAAGAGAGAATCCTCAAAAATATCAATATATTCTGACCTACCAATTTTATGTCTGAAATAGAACATTCAGTTTTTCGTCGCATTCATAGATGCTAAATTATGTAAATGTATTAAAACTGTATAAAGAATTTATATATCTTCACTATATGCAAACAATCATTGATAAAACTAATTAGGTAAGGTTTAGTTAGCAAAAATTTTGGAGAGAAAAAACTGAAACTTAATAGACGTATATAAACAGGTACTCATAAGGACTTTTTACCTGTTTTCAATGAGATTTAAGCCGCATTCAGAGCTCTTTAAATTAAGAGATTGTAGACTGTGCTTTGTTAGCTGTAAGTTATGTTTCTATGCATTCTTTTTAACGTTGCACGTACCGTTCATAGCAAATTAAAATTTAATATGTTACGTATAATCCGCCATCTGTGAATTTTGAAACCAACTATTTAGCTTCGTAAAATATTTTATATGTATTATCGTTCTTATAATTCTGTTGTCTTAGATTTTAACTACCTAATTACCTAAATTGATCATATTTACTGTCCGTCTTTGTAATTTTGAGCAAGATTTGTTAATGATGACATTATGTTAGGTTATGTAAAGGCATTCGACAACTACAGTGTCACTGATAGAATGCGATAGCCAATGTGTTTATATGTCTGTCTCATTAAAACATCTCACTAGCTATAAGTTTAGAAAATTATGCACAGTCCACAACAAACAGCGTATTAAATTTAGAGGTCTGAACAGTTTCACGTCTTACCATATGACAAACTTGCTGGTGACAGTGAACAGTCCATAAGATACAGTGCATAAGCTATTGATTTAAGAGCTATGAATGCGGCTTTATAGTATACATATTTTGAAAAACATTAACTTCATAAAGAGTTCCAAAAATATCAGTTATATTCCGACGTATCGTCATGTTAGAATCACGAATTTCTGTTAAAATTTTTGGCGCACAGCAACAAAGGCTATTTGCGAAATCGCGTATTTCTCTGCCAACTACAGATGAATGATTACTATTTGCTCCCCACTCTTACGACCATGCCTTCTCGTTTCTAACGTTACAATATACTTCATTCTAAGCATACAGCCTAGTTCTGGTGGACTCATACGAAACATTAACCAATATCTTGGTTCAACTTTACTTAACAACCTGGAACTTGTAGTTCTATATTATTAGGTCATTAGATTATGTTCTGATAGTTATTAATAATATTTTTTTTCAGTACCAAAACTTTTGCATTCACTCCATTTTCAATTATCTTGGGAACCATGGTTCAAGAATTACATAAATGCTTATGTTATGCTTTGGGAGATAATTTTTTACCAGCATTAACTCAAACATTAAAATGTTTGGCATTACTCGTTCAAGTTACGCCTTATCACAAACTCTGTCCTGGACTCATCACATCGGTGGTGACAAATGTACGACCATTCATCCGACATCGAGGTAATATAGTATTATAATGAACACCGTTGAACATGAAAAATTGGTTAACGTAAAAAAAAATATCTGCTCACATCAAAGCTATGTGATTTATGTTTATTTTTACAATGTAAAACGTTGGTGCGTGGTTTATGTGAGTATTGTACTTGACAATCACTTTGTCTATTTGTTTATTGGCCAAAGCTCCCCGGCTAGCAGTCATGCGTCTCCCAATGCTTTTATGTTAAACGGTTTCCATGTATATGTAAAATAGGACACCTTTTATTGTCTAGTGCAGTGGTTCCCAAACTTTTTTGACCGCGACCCGGTACGAGGTTTTAAAATTTTTCGCGACCCACCTTTTATTTACAAAACAAATTTTATTTTAAAGCAGTAGCTTTATAGTAATAAAGAGTAATAAATAGTAATAAAGAGTATAGTATAGTAATAAAGAATATAGTTTAGTAATAAAGAATATAGTATAGTAATAAAGAGCACAAATACACTCTTCTAGTGATTAACTGACGTAAAAAAAATAATGTACAAAAAAAAAACTTTTTTGTGTTTTTACAATTTTTTTCGCGACCCGCCAAAATTTTTCTGCGACCCGGTGCCGGGTCGCGACCCACACTTTGGGAAACGCTGGTCTAGTGTGAATCTATATATTCGAATTTGAATAGTGGGCATCTATACCCAAAACGTGTATCAATTTTATTTATAAAAGCATGCAGGCTGTTGCAATAAACAATTATTTATTCAATGTGTGTACCAAATTGTAAGAAAATAATAAATAAATAAATAAAAAATATGTTTGACAGATGTCATAATTAGAAAACCTGATTTAAACAAATAAATTTTAGAAAAAATATACGCATTAGATTAAAAAGGTGTCCTATTTTTTTTGTCCATAACTGTACAATCCACTACTACTAAAACAAGTATTTTTAGATGCTTCTGTACAAGTTGCTGCGTTAATAGTTCTCGGTTGTGTAATTGCATCCGAACCAACAATAAACGAAACAATAGAAAATCTTTTAATACGTAAAACATTAAAAAAAGAAAAAACACCTGAACCGACTGATATAGAATATGCAGATTTCTCATCCGATGAAGATGACTCACAGTTAGAAATGGAAACTTTCCTTCCGTGGCTTTTAGAAAAATGTTTACGTAACTTAGGAATTAAATTTAACAGTGAAAATATTGGTAACATTGTACCAGCTCCTGTTAAATTGGAAAGCCTTCAAGTGTTGTCTGCGATGTGTAGAAATTATTTCCTGCAATTACTTAGTCCGTATTTAATTCAAATTGGGAAGGCTATTGAGTTAGCGTTGAATGATAAGTATACGGATTTGCGACTTCATGCTGGTAGAACGGTGGACTCGATTGGACAAGCTATGCAACTACTTGCTTCAGGAGGTAAATTTTAATATAGATTTTAAAATTGGTTTATGAATTATATAATTTTTAGATGACTCGAAAAGTGTTCCGATTGATAAAGGATTAGCGTTTTGGCAGATTTTATTGAACGGACCACTTTTAGTTTTACTTCAAAGTGAGCATGCTTCATTACGTGCTGTTGGATGTGATTGTTTAGGAAGTATTGGATCTAATATTTTTGAACATTTACCGGTAAGTATTTTATGAGTATAGTAAACGTTCGGTTATGCAGTGAATTTATTTTTTATTGCAACATGTACTATGTCATTACCATAGATACAGTTTTTGACAGCAATATAAATCGTGTTCATTTTCATTTGCAGCATAGAAAAAACCATATTTACTAGCAAAATTAAAATATTTTATTGAAAATACAAATAAATAAAAAATAATAATAATAAATAACTAATAAAAACTTATAATAAATGTTCAAAATTTTCTCCGTTTACTTGCATACAAAATGTTAAGCGATCATAAAAATGATTCAAAATATTCAGCAATTGCTCTTGAGGTATATTGTTGGATGCTTGAACAATTTTGTCTTGCAGTTCAGCAACATCCCTAAGTTCTCCATTATATACTTTGGCCTTTAAATATCCCCAATAAAAAAAATCATTGTGTGCCAAATCCGGAGATCTCGCTGGCCAATTCATCGACCCTCCTCTTCCAATCCAGCTATTTGGGAAAGTTCTATGTAAATATTCTTTAACTATTCTAGAATAATGGACTTGTGCGCCATCATGTTGAAACCATACTTGTCCATTTATATTCAAGTTTCGCAACGCAGGTAATATTTGGTTTTGCAAAAGGGCTAGATATTTTGCGGCATTAAGGTTACCGTTAATAAAAAAGGCCCTATAATATTGGTTCCTATTATCCCTGCCCAAACATTTAATTTTTGCGGCCTTTGAGTTCGGGACAAATGTAAATTTTCTCGACTCCAGTACCTAAAATTTTGTCTGTGCACTTTACCATTTAGAGTAAACGTTGCTTCGTCAGTAAATAAAATTCTTTGAAGCATTGTTGGGTTGGAATGAATTTTTTCAAACATTTCAAAACAAAAATCCATACGTACTTTAAAAATCCTGCGTCCCTTTCTAACAATTCTTGATGATTTTGAAATTTGTATGATCGAAACTTTTCTTTTTTTAAGAAGTTAAAAACATCCAATACTGACACCAACGGTTTGTGCAACTGATCTTAAAGTATTTTGATTGTTTTCTTCCACTTGTAATAATATTTCCAACTGCTTCTCTTCTGTAAGCACGTGGGATGGTGTTCTTTTTTTATTATGTTTTGACTTAAGACATCCTTCGCGATGAAATTTATTAACTAGTCTTGAAATTGTAGAGGGATTTGGTATTGGCCGATCTGGATAAATTGCACTAAATACAGCACAAATTTCTCTTAAACTCATTTGGGAGTTATACCAAGTTACCATCATTATTTTTTCTTTATCTGTATACATGTTGATTAATTTTTAAATCAGCAATGAGCAAAAGTATACACACTAATTGTCTATGTTGCAAATGAAAATGAACACGATTTATATTGCTGTCAAAAACTGTATCCATGGTAATGACATAGTACATGTTGCATTAAAAAATAAATTCACTGTATATAGAGCCTTCCGCAGAAAAGTTTTTAATAAAATTGGTGTATAATCAAATTTCTCCGAAACATGGATGTTGAAAACTTATTAAATCTAATTTTTTTAGAAAGACAAACAACTTTTAGTGATAACGTTACTGTTTACCTCTACGCGAGATGATGATAACAATGTAAAAGGTGCTGCCGTTAGAGCTTTGGCAATATCGGTACTCTATCCAAGCTTACGTGAGGTAAGAACGAATGTATTTTTTTAGACAATAGTTTTACCGTTTAAATAATTCCAGGATGTTGGATTCGTAATGGACACTGCGGAAGCTGTAATCCGAACCTTGGAAGAATCAAATTTGAATGTACGAATTAAATCATCATGGTCTTTAGGAAATTTGAGTGATGCTCTGGTCTTAAATAGGTATTTTAAATTTTCTATAACCAAATCAATTGTATTTCTTTCTAAAACACAATTGCCTTTCTGCGTCGCTACAGTTGTATTTGCGCCAAAAAATTATATTTGAAATCAACCAATAAAAACGCACAACGCAAAACGTACGTAAATTTAGATTTGCCGCCAGCCAATTCCCATCTGCTTGACATAAAATCTGAAACTGAATTTCCCTAAAAAATAGATCTCTCTCAAAAAAAATGTTTAATGAATTGAATAGAATTTTTTTGTTGTATAAATTATAATTTTAGGAATTGCGAAATGATGGAAGAGCTGCCTGATTCAATATTATTGAAACTGTTATCGTCAAGTCTAAGAATAGCTTACGATAATGATAAAGTTAAATCAAACGCTGCTAGAGCCATCGGAAATTTACTACGACTAATTACAGAAGAACTGTTGGAGAAGAAACAGTTTAAAGTTCTTACTGAAAAAGTCATTACAGTTCTAGACAGAATGTCCAGTTCTGGCAATAATATGAAGGTACGTCTCTCTTTTAGCACTGTTATTAGAGTTTTTCCTGACTCAGTATTATGGCTATATTAAGGTTACTTTTTGACTTACCCTCATATTTACTTTTATATATTTATTTATTTTTTATATTATTTTAATTACTAAATTAAATTATCAAGGTCAATCTGCCGAGTAATGGTTACAGTTGGATAAATTTCCCCACCTAATTAACGATGAGGATTTGAAATTATCCGTTACTCCCTTCCGCTTTAATTGTTAATTTTATGTTTAACTTAATATATTTATTATTTTAGGTGCGATGGAATTCTTGTTACGCTATTGGAAACTTTTTACGAAACAATATTTTATACAAAACAAATACTTGGCAGGTAATTAATTGAATAATTTTCGTAGCTCGAAATATTAATTATTAATTTTAGGAGTCCATATTTGGAACACTCATGGACTTGGTTGTTAATTCACACAATTTTAAAGTACGAATAAATTCAGCCCTAGCTCTCTCTGTTCCCGAAAACCGATCATATTATGGAGAACACTATTTTCGTATTTGGAAAGCGCTTCTTGATGCTTTGGATAATTCACAAAATATTGAAGACTTCAGTGAATATAAGCATAGAGATACTCTGATAGATCAAGTAAGATTAATAGTAATTAATGTAAAAGGAAATAAAATAGTATTTTACACCTGTGCGATAATTTTATCGTGTATCCTTACTATGTCCTAGCCCTAGTTATTAACGACATTACTTTTTAGGTATGCCTTTCGTTGAGCCATTTGACCATATTTTTATCAGTTGAAGACTTGAAAGAACTTCAAGCCATTTTGGACTGCCATCTCGATGCTTTGAATCTACAGATGCATCGAGTCCATGAGAGATTAGTTCCTGAAAAGTCCGAAATTCTCATACGAGCTGCTGATCATGTTGATAATTTAGCAAAACAGCGGCTTAACGGAGATGAAACCATTGTTGTTAATATTTTGATTAATATATTTAAAAGAGAGATTTAATTATATAATTTTATTGTTATTTATTAATAATAAACTAATATTTTATACTTATAATTCCCTTTTTATCAAATAACTAGGTAGTTTAACACGTCAACAATTAAAAGTTTTTAACAAAAAAAAATTTTTTTTTGACTATTAACTTAGGCAACCTTTTTTTTAATTTATCAAAATAATATCAGGTCAGCGAATCACGGGACAGGATATCACCAGTTAGTCAAATTTTTTTGTCTCTGATTTAGCTCAAATCTTGTCTATAAACACTATTTGTTGTTTCAAAACATTTAGAAGTAGTTCAATATTCAATTGACATACAGTAACCAAACTGCACATTCTATATTTCTCAATTCGTAACATCAGCAACCTTGATGTACTTGACCCCTAACCATAGCCTTGTGACAATATTTACAAAATCAACCCGGGGAAAATATGAGTGTATCGGCAGTTGACTCGTCTGTTGCCGTGTACTGACGATTTTGCCCACTCACTAGGTCTATTATCAGCTACTGCTTATTGTTTTTGAATCCAAAGCAAGAATTTAAAGTTATATATGACATAATTTCTAATAAAAACGAAAATACTAATAAAAAAAAGCAATGGCCCACCGGGAAACTTCAGTTTAATCCGCTACTACCCGTTTTTTATTCCAGCTCTGCGAATATTGTCTATAAACTAGATTTGTTTCATGAGATGCAACTGATGATTTTTTGACACAGATAATAGCTAAAACAATGGATTTAAATTGCCATTAACAAAAATAGAGTATTGTTAACAATTAATTCGGTTCCCAGAAGTCGCATTTGTGACTTTTAAAGAAAGTACCTGACCCGTATTTCAAATCAAGTAAAAAGTATGTAATTCAATGTTAATTTCTTAGAGGCATCTTTTAATTAAACCGCTAATTAAGATATTAGTATTAATGATGTAGAAAACGGGTAACAGTTACTTGACTTAATGCAAAACTTGTTCAGAAACATAATCTATTCCATACAGGTATCTTATCCAAGCTTATCGTTCTTGAAGTGCAAATTTTGAATAAAAAAACAGTTGGCGATTCTGTAGGGAGTGTTGTCAAATATACCTGTCAAATAAAAAAATACGTTTTTATGAGTGAAAAATGGCGATTAACTTGAATAAACATAAAGATTCTTTAAAAGCGGCTTGGGGAGATGTCCTAGATGAGAAAACAGAAACAGATTGGTAAGTATTAACAAAAACCACCCCCAAACTTTGAGGTTATGTATTCATTATTTACGCAAATATTTTTTAAGGGCTGTATTTGGATACGAAGGTCAATCTAATGACCTAAAAGTAGTCTCAAAAGGTTCAGGAGGTGTTGAAGAAATGACTGAAGACCTTAACAGTGGTAAAATTATGTACGCTTTCATAAAAGTCAGCGATCCAAAAACATCTCTCCCAAAAAATGTACTGATAAATTGGCAAGGGGAGGGTGCTAATGTTGTACGGAAAGGATTATGTGCTAATCATGTACGGGATGTTGCAAATTTCTTTTCAGGTGCTCATGTAACTTTAAACGCAAGAAATGAAGAGGAAGTTGATCTACAGTTAATTATTGATAAAGTTGCAAAATCTGGAAGTGCGTATAGTTTCAAAGCTCCTCGTAGTGAAGATATAGGACCAACAGGTCCTATCGGTTCTAATTATAAACGAATTAATCCTATCAAAGAAATAAATTCAAAAGAACGTGATACATTTTGGATGAAAGAGGAAGAAGAGGAGAAAAGAAGAGTTGCGGAGGAGAAGAAAAGACATGAAGAAGAAAGATTAAAGTTGGAACTAGATAGGAAGCAACGTGAAATTGAAGAAACTAGAGAACGGGACGCTAAAAGTGAACAACGAAATGAAAATATTACGATGATTAAGCAGGCTGAAAAATTTGCTTTTGAGTCGCAGAAAAAACCAGACGAATATGTTGAAGAACACGTAATACAAGTTAATAAGAGCGATGAATTGAGAAGACAACGGAATCAAGAAGCACAAGAACTAATTTCTAAACGTACTATTGATGCAAGATCAATTTTTGAGCAAAACACTGTTGCAGGTAATATAAATGCAGATCATTTTATTTTAGTCATATTTGTAATTTTGAACACAATATTTTTTAAATTCCAGGCCAAATGAAACGAACACCAGAAAAACCAATACGCACTAGTCTTAAATCAAAAGAACCAGAACCAATCCGAACACCACTTACCGAACTAAAAACTGTGGAAGAACCACAATCGGATGAGGAATCTGATCAATTTTCAACGATCAAACGTTCTCCGAAAGATGCTGAAAAGAAAGTAGACCAAAGTCCACTCGCTAAAGAAATTGAAGTAATTCAGAATGAATTCGCTGTAACTACGACTGATAAATTAATGCAACGGGAAGTTGAACAAGTAACAAATATACATATCACGGAACAGCAATTAGTGGACGAAGTGATTTATCAAGATTTCGCTGCGGGACCAGGATTACAAGCAAGAGCTCTTTACGATTATCAAGCAGGTGAGAAACAGATTTATACTTTTGCTGCGTAAGCAAAGCAGTTCCTCATATTACTTAATAAATTTAATGACAAACTTAGTGGCGAAAAAATAGCTAAATCGATTTTTTTATTTGAATTATAGACTGTAATTGCTGGTCCTGGTCCTTCTTATTTTGCTTTTAATTATACATAATAGTTATTTATGTATTAAGAGCGTATAACGGTGTATTGCCGCTCTAAGGAGATAGTGGCCACGCGATAATCTCGCACTCGAGAAATGCAATCACGCACGACACTATTAATTATCATTTATTTTTATATTAAAAGTACAATAGACCATATTAATAACTACTTCACAAAATGGGATTCAGTGCTGCTGCCTCGCAGTTGGTTTCCTTTTATTTGAATTTAGCATGTTGTTTTTTTTTATTTAATTGTATTTTGGTATAAATTTAAAATATAATTTAAGTTTTCAAAGTAAGAAAATGCTTCACACCAAAACTACAAGTCAATATTTAATTATTACAATTCTTATTTTATACATTATAATTTAATATATCATTATTTTTGCAAAACAATATTATTTTGCAAGTTAATTTTGAAAAATTTACGTTAATAATCGTTATTATTGCAAGTAACATAGCAGTCTGCCATATCTAAATGGTTTGAAGAAACAATAAGTTTTTATTTTATCCATAGGAGAAACTTCCTAAGCGCCCTGACATCTGGTGGCAATTTGCGGAAGATACGAAAGTGACATTGTTTTGTTTTGTTCAATGGAGAAATACGTGTTTTTTTGTTACTTGTTTTATTTTTGTGAATCATGGGAAAAAACAACCAATTTTGTTGTGTGCCGCAATGTAAATCGTGAATAAGGAAGAATCCTTCTTAAACATTCCATAATTTATCTAAATCGAAAAGAATATCAATTGAAACGACGTTTGGAGGCAGAGAGAAAGTGGATCGTAGGTTTTTATGGAGCAAAAATTAAAAATGGGCAAAAATCCAAGCCCATTCATGCATGTTTACTCGTTGCATTTTATGGAAAGTGATTTTTTACGTCCAAGAGTAGACTGAAAAAAGCATTTATCCCACCGAAAATTTGCCTAAATCATCAGTTGATATATTAGAAGGCCCTTCTACTTTTTCAGGCAGAGATATTAATTTTTACTAATATATTTACCATAGTTTTGTTGCTATTATATTGATAAACAGTCA
This sequence comes from Liopterus haemorrhoidalis, assembly GCA_963971575.1. Classification (NCBI taxonomy): domain Eukaryota; kingdom Metazoa; phylum Arthropoda; class Insecta; order Coleoptera; family Dytiscidae; genus Liopterus; species Liopterus haemorrhoidalis. The sequence goes on from OZ020619.1 coordinate 46,153,896, forward strand.
AAAAGAGTTAAAAATACAATGAAAAAGTAAAAATTTCATTGAAATTTCTTTAGAATAGTATATTATTACATGTAAATCGTAGATTACTTTTAAATTAAAAAAAAGCTCTGAAAACAGGAAAAATACAACTTGTGTTCATTTTCACCATGTAAACAAATACACGAGTAACGGTTTAATATCACTTTCGAGTGTTCCAGCTTTGCCGCATATGGCGCTGCGATCTTAAAAAGTTTCCCCAATTATTGTTTTTCATTTTCATCTGTCAAAAAAAGGAAAAAAACTAAGAATGTGGCTGTAATGGTTGCAGTTTGGAGCAAAACAATACACCATAATGCATTCTAAAACAAAATATTAATGATTATTTAGTTTTAATTAAATAAATACTAAAGATATTTCGATTTTCATATTATGTAAAAACATAACCTATAAATATATCTTCGAATCCTTATTTATATGTTTATAAAAACATTATTCTATAGTATAAAGTATCTGGACTGTATATATTAGTATATACCTATCAAAGACGTATATTTTTTGCTCCAAAATTGAAAATATTCATAAAATTAAGGTAACAAAAGTAATTTCACATGTATTTTTTCCAAACCGCTGTCAGATGGCAGCACATGTATGTGACGTCACACTAATATGGTCTATTTGTATTATTTCTCATTATAATACCCGATTCCGAAGGATTTTTAGCTAAATTTAAAAAAAGATAATTATTTTTTGACGTCATTTGTTCGCTCGCACAGCAATTATAGAGTGCTCCACTCGAAATTAGGTTAAAAGACTGAACAAAAAACATTTTTAACGCCTATATTTTGGGTAGCTGGTATTTATATTAATGACTATTTTTTAATTTAGCGGACGATACAGAGATCACATTCGATCCGGGCGATCTTATCACGAATATTGATCAAATCGATGCTGGTTGGTGGCAAGGTTTAGGACCAGATGGAACCTATGGTTTGTTCCCTGCTAATTATGTCGAATTAATCCCTTAAATAAACCTAATTTAATCCCTAGTTAGTCCTAAAACCTAACTAAACCTTAGTATAACACTTCAACAGAATTACATTTCCGGAAGTATCATTATAATAAGTATTTAAATTACCCTTTCGTTCCTCGAAAACGAAGAACCCACCGAAAATTGTAAAGGCGTTCACACACATCGGCAAAACTAGCATCGTAGCAATTAATTCAAAATCTAGTGCCACTTAAATCAAAGAAACAGACAGTAACGTATTACAAAATGAAATTTGTAATAATCCCACCACTGGTGCTTAATAATATTTTTTCTACAACCGGTATGAAAAAGTTATTAAGTTTTGTGCGAAAGACTACAATGGTTAAAGCCGGCACCGGTTTTACCGGAATGTGTGTGTGAAAACACCCAAATTTTCATTTCCCGCTTACAATAACCAACCCACCAAAAACGGTAGTTTTCATTTCCACCTAAAACTTCCGGATTTGTAACTTCTACATCCTTCTAATCCTTAGATAAACTTTTAATTTCTCAATCGAATATTTTTAAATAACAAAGCTTCAGCATTTGTTAATAATTTTATATATACAGTTACGGTCAAAATAATAAATACACCTAATACACCAACTTTATTATTTGTAGTTGAAACACTATATAAATTTATATTTTTATTCTAACTGGCATAACCAATAAAGCACTTTATGATCTATTAAAACCATAATATTTATCAAGAAATATTATATGGTGATAGAAATATTTTGATATTTGTGAAAACACTACCTGAAACGGTAGGTCAAAATAATAAATACAATCGATAAAATTTAGTCAAATATAAAATTTATTATTCATTTTACTGTTACTAATTACATAATACTAATTTTTATAATCTTAGTAATCAATAGCATGCCTTTTATTTGCCAAAACGGCCCGACATCGTTTGGGTATCGGCTCAATGAGCCGTTGACAGCTCTCTAAAGGAATGCTGTACCAAGCTTCTTGAACAGCAGTCCATAATGAATTTTTGTTCCTTGGTTTTTCCTGCTCAACCCAATCCTTTACTAGTTTCCAAAGATTTTCGATTGGATTCAAATCGGGTAATTGAGCAGGTCAAGGTAAAATTTGAAAATTGTTTTGCTGGAACCATGTTTTTGTTGCACGAGCCGTGTGTTTAGAGTCGTTATCTTGCTGGTAGATCCATATTAGTGACATATTCCACTCCGCATAGGGTAGCATAATAGTTTCCAAAATTAGGATGTAAATTTCTTTCGTCATTATCTCATCTATGCGAAATAAGGGACCTATACCATACCAAGAAAAACAACTCCAAACTAAAATCTTACCTCCTCCATGTTAAACGGTTTTTTTTCGCGCACTTAGGGTTAAACGCCTGGTTTGGAGGACGCCTAACAAATTTTTCTCATCATTTCCAAACAACATAAATTTACTTTCGTCACTGAACGAAATATTTCTCCATTTTTTAATACCTTCTGCACCATACCAGTAAATGTGTTCTTGAGCATATTCCTTACGGTCTTGTAAGTGTCTTGGTTTTAATAATGGTATTTTTCTAGGCGAACATGATCTTAAGTTATGCTCTACCAACCTCCTTCTAATGGTTCGTGCAGAAATATTCGGTTAGTAAATTAGTTGATGACATGAAATGATTTTTTTCACTTCCTTTACCAAGCGTCTATCTTCGTTCTTTAAAGTTTTGTGTGGTCTACCCCGGGTTTCTTCTTTAAATGAGTGACTGATGACATTTTGTACCATTCCCAAAGAGCAACCCATAATATTAGCAAATCTTCTAAAAGAATTGCCATCATTTTTAATTTTTTAATTAAGTTGCTCATTTCACTGCCGCTATGTTTATTCTTACCCATCTTTGCAATAGTTTGAACAAAACTAAATATTTTTTTTTGTAAAACATATACTTATAAATATATTATCCACTTGTACGAACCTGTCTTAACTCCGTTATCAAATTATTTTTATGAGTTTTAGGAAATGTATTTATTATTTTGACCAACCATGTCAGGCAGTGTTTTCACACAAATCAAAATATTTCTTTGACCAAATAATATTTCTTGATAAATATTATGGAGGTAATAGCTCATAAAGTGTTTTATTGGTTATGCCAGTTAAAATAAAAATATGAATTTATTTAGTGATCAAACTACTAATAATAAGGTTACTATATTAGGTGTATTTATTATTTTGACCGTAACTGTATACACAGGGTGATCCACTATCACACTAAAAAATATAACACCAAGTATTATTATTTATTTTTTAAATCACCCTGTTTATGATATTTTAAGACTAATATATAGTATTTCTTATAAATTTTTAAAAATAGATAAAAAAAATCATTTTTTTATTATTTTTTTAAATTCATACTTCAAAAATGAATATTTTTGCAAATACTATAGTCAGTGCAATGGTGTTTTATAATTTTATTCCATGCTTTTGCAGTATTAGATTTAGAGTAAATTAATTTAACAGAAATGTGCGCTATTTTTGTCCTAAAAATGTAAAACTTATATACAATGCATTGGTTTATACAGGGTTACAAGTTTTACCCCGGAACATAGGTGAATAAAATTGTAATCTACATTTTTGCGATTCCCATATTAACTTACAAGCTCTGTAATTCTATTAATCGAAAGAGAATTTTTACCAGCTTCTAATGATACCGAAGACTTTTGCAATTGATTTTGATATTTTAATTGTTTTTTTTTAACTTCAAAGTCTTTATTAAAATCCTACCTACCTAATAGAAAACAACACGTATGAGCTAATGGTAAAAAATAAAATGAGCTGGAGATACAGACTGGTTTGCCACAAGGTTCAATTTTAGGACCACTGCTGTTCATAATTTATATAAATGATCTGCCATTATATATCATCATCGTAATCATTGGCGCGACAACCTAGTTGAACCTAGACCTCCTGTTTCCAGGTTTCATGACCATGTTTTCAATGTACATTCAGAAGTAATATGGTCAGTATTACGTTCATTTTTTAGCGTACACAGAAAGGCACCTACAGTTTATAGCCGGTTGCGGACAACTAAGCAGAATCTGTAATTTGTATAAATATTATTACACAAATTATTTGACATAAGCAGTAGTTAAACTCACGTCCGTGTCCTTGCTTAGCGGCCAAACAGCATATACAAGCACTTTAAGGCTTTCAACCATTGGATTTCCTATTTATTAAAATCCTACCTACTTAATAGAAAACAACACGTATGGATTAATCGTTAAAAATCAAATGAGCTGGAGATACAGTCTGTTGTGCCTCAAGGTTCAATTTTAATACTACTGCTGTTCATAATTTATATAAATGATCTGCTATTATATATAAATAAAGCCAAAACCATATTGTATGCAGATGATACAATACCCATGGAAAAAACTAATTAGGCTTGATTATACAAGATTGTCTTTAAATAGATACTAGTTGAACTATTATGCCACTAAATTTTACAACATTCTCCACTTGTAAAATAAAGAAATTATATTTATCAACAAACAATTTTACGATAAAAATAAAAGAATTCTAATGAAAAAGGCACGTTATAGTTTCGTCGAGTATCTAGTGGACAATTTTAACACAATTTCTGCATGATATTATAGTTTTTGTTACGTATTTTTCACTGTTTTTCACTTTTACGTCTTACTACTCTTAATTGTTATTTTAATATGTCTTATTTTAAATTGTATTCATCTTTTATTCTGTAATGAATGTAAAAAACTTAGGAAAATTCATAATTTGTTTTTTAAATAATCACGCATCGCCATGAATTTGACAGGTAAAATATGGTTTTGTGAGTCTCATACTTAATCACGAAAATAATGTATTCCATTGAAGAAAAAGTGTTCATTGCAAATACGTTTTACAGTATAATGTGGGAGTAGCTATTATTTAGCGGATGTTGGACAAAATAACAGCGCACATTTCTGATGAAGCTATACACTGCCTTATTTTGCGGTTACTATTTCTATTCTACTGTGCCAATGTTTTCTAATCTTTGCAAAAATATGGTGTGTTAGTAGATTAAATGTTATTTAGACTGGCTGTTGTGTTAAGTCTGTATGGTTTTAGAATATTTTAATTGGTCAATATGTAAAATAACCAACAAAAAAATAACTTAATACCTGTATCAACAGATTTTTATCTGCGTATTTTTTCGTTCGAAGTTGTCTTAAAACCACTGCATGCTCGATGCCTTAGCACTGTTTCTTATGAAGTCAAGACCATGGAGATGAAAGAGGATTTGCCCTTATATGTATACAGGTTGCCTAATATATATTTATTATGTCAACCGACCGCTAGGAGAGATTATCTGCAGCTCTGTTCGAGGAAACGCGTTAAGGCCTTTTCTCGAATGCTCTGTAGTTAAACAGAGTGACTTGGAGCACTCCAAACTTATTTCCCGAACCCAGCTTAAGGATGTGTTGGCTTCATAACAAGTTGACCGCCTTCAGACTATGTTAACCTCATTATTTGAAACTGATCTGTGTTATTAACAAGAAGATATGTTTCTATTATTACTAATTAGTCCCAAATTTTCCTTGGCCATGAGGTAGAATTTTCTTCCTTCTGCTTTTTTTTATAATTTTAAATTCACCAGTTTTTTTTTGTGCTTTTTATTGCTGGTTGTTTTGTGTATTGATCAAATTAACCAATTATAAAGGACAATATATTTTAATAATTGTTATAAATTGTAAATTTTAAGCAATGTTTAAGTGATTTAAATGAAAATTTAATTTTGTCTTTTAAAAGGAATGTTCGGCAAAATATTTAAAAGATATTTAAGCAATTAAAGGGCACTTGTGTGCAATATACTAAGCACATGCACAAATTTCATTTCATATGTTAAGAATGTGATACAAATGTAATTATACAATTTATACATATACAATAAATAATATTAAAAAAAACTTTTTAATTTCTTTAATACCCTGTGTGAAATTTCCATCATTCCAAAGTTAACGAAGCAATTGGGCTTAACAGCGCTAGGAAGTGTCACATGGCGGACAAAATTTGAACTAGTGAAACGTTCCATGACAACTGGGGCCGTAAGACAATTCGGGCCGTTCACAATTGGGGCTTTTCACAACCGGGGCGATGGACAATTCGGGCCGTACACAATTGGGGCTTTTCACAATTGGGACTATAGTCGGATTGCTGATAGGTGACTGTTCGTTGCTACAAGTATCGATGTACAATATTTTATGCTTTCTCTGTCTATATCATTATAATTATTTGCATACCCATAGTAACGCAAGTTGACAACTAACCTTCCAAATTATTTTAATAAAAAACAAAGCATTAGAAAGAAACGGCATGATTCGTAGATATCGTTACTAATTAGAGCACGAAAATAAATTCACAGCAGTACTCAAACAAACAAAATAATTAATTTTAAGGTAATAATTATAAATAAGGAAAAATTTATACTCATACGTAAATTTTGGATTATAATTTGTTTGTTTAATTAAATTAAATTTTTATGTTTCCCCTAAGTACAAAGTAACAAAATATTAAGTAAAAATATATTTATTCACATAATATATTGCTACACGTTGTATTTAAATGTTTATTTTTATTTTAAAAAAATTAGTTACTGTAATGCATGATATTGTCGTCATCTGAACTATCGCTGTCATTTCTTGTATTTATTATTATTGGATTAATACAGTCTGTTCCAAACGGTTAAGCGAAACTAGATTTTGCAATCTAGTTACTTTCATCGTTTAAATCGTGCCTTTCGGCCGTTTTGTTTAAGCTTTGTAAATCATACTTACAATAAACATTTTTTGGTTAAGGTTAATATCATTTTAAAATGTCATTTTCTTTATATTTTGATTTTTTGTGTCATTCTTAATACAAATTTCCCATTTATTTATTTTTTTGTCATTAAAATATCTAAAAAAATATTTAATTTTGACATATGTCATTCGTTTCCATGGTTTCATTGTTGGAATTTTTAATTTTGACATCCCAACGTGAAAAATGAAATAACCCAAGCAAGGTCCCTTCTCGTGACAACCTAAAAGAACTAAATTCCCATTTAGTTCCGCTTAACCGTTTGGAACAGACTGTATCATCAACAATCCTTTCCCTTTCCCACCATTTATTTATTAAATTTTCGATTTTTATAACAGATTTTGCCCAAGTTTCACAACTAATTTGAAGCCATATTTTAATTAATATTTATTACCAGACACAGACAAGACAAATAACTTTAAAACAAAAAACATTTTTAAAATCGCTGAAAAATGGTAACTAGATTTAATAATCTAATATAATTATGAATGCACTACTTGATATATACATGTAACAGTCACCTATCAGCAATCCGACTATATTAGCAATTCGGGCCGTTCACAATTGGGGCTTTTGACAACTGGGGCCATAACTATAAGAGCTAGAGTCTTCTTTTGTTTAAAATAAAAAATAATTATTTTACAAGTTGGCATAAATTACATTGCGTGTTCTTTTGAAAAAAAAAATATTTTAATGTTTTGATTAAGTACATTTTGGTGGGAATTAGAATAAATAAAAAAAAAAATTATTTTAAGGGTTGGCTTAAGGAAATTTTCGTGTTCATTTGATTAAAAAGAAATTGTATTTTAAGGGTTAGATTAAGTAAAATTAGGTGCTTTTTTGGATCTTTTTTCGCTAAAAATTGGCTCAACTTTGCGCTCAATGTTTCGCGGCGCCCCGAGCTGAGGCCCGGTTTGCCCGTGCCTCGAGCTGGCCCTGGACAGGCCAATTCACCACCCTGTATATTTGTTTATCAGTTCCCAGACGATCAATCGGCATGTAAGGTCTTGTGAATTATGCACCTTTTATACCTGGAAAACTAATTTAAGTTTTATGAGGCCAAAAGTAAAAAACATTACCAAATAAAACCAATAGTAAAATAAAAAACAATGTCATTATTTGTTGTTTCCATAGTAAAAATTTTATATTAAACTTCTCAGCATAAAAAAATTAAATTAATTTTATATTAACCAAAAAAATTTGTGTCAAAAATATTTTTTTTTTACAAATAATTTTGGAGTTTGATTAGAGTTCTTTGAACTCAAAAAATACATAAAAAGATACCTGTAGATATTGAAATGATAGTTAAAGAACAATAATAAAGTGTTGGGAAAGGAGAGACGGGCGAAGTGTCAGGGGGTTATCAGAAGTAACCGGCTTAGTATATACAAGTCAACACAACTAGCGGCGAGTTAGTTGAATTCCAGTGAGATTTGAACGCTCAGTAAGATGCCAAACTGCCCAAAGTGTGAGAAACCTGTTTATTTTGGTGAGTACAATACTTTTAAACTCATTTTACACTATTTTTAACTATACCAAAATACTATTTCATGTACAATTCGATTATCGTTCTATAACTTATTATAATATGTATTGCGTATTTGTAAATATTACATAATACAAGTTAAAACGTGTGTACACGTGAATAAATCACCTTAAAGAAGTACATACCATTAATTTTTATAAAATAAAAATTAATATCAATGTTTTAACAACGCAACAAAAAATTATTTGGGTAGTAAATATAATTATTTATTGAGATATATGACTGTACTTTAAAAGACAGTTATAGAACCAAGTATTACACAAGAAAAGAGAGGCATTATTCGTTTCTTACCTTCGTGCTGGATTAGGTAGCAGTTTTCTCTTTAGGGTTTTGTAGGTATGACCAAAAAACCCTTATACCGTCATTTTGTCGTCTGTCTGTCTGCCTGTCTGTCTGTCTGTATGTTCGGTAAAAATTGTAGCCAAACGGCTAAACCTAGAGAGTTAAAATTTGGCATGCTTATACAACTCTTTGACCCGCACATAGAAAAAATACCAAAACATCTAAAAAACATATCCCCCTAAAAATATAAATAAATATGTGCTCATCGAAAAAAAAAAAATATTTTTTTATAATTCTGAGTAGGGCCCTTGGTACGTGGATTAACGATCTAATTTTTATTTTTGCAAAATAAATTATTTTGAAGCGATTTTTGCCAAAATTGTGCAAAAATTTTTTTGTCCCACACCCTGTAGCCCAGATGGTTTTAACTAAAAATCTGAAAAAATTCTAAGTAATGTACATTGGTGTGAACCGGAATAGTACAACAGTAATTTTTGATCAGATTATGTTTTTGAAAAAAAACGCATTTTTTGTGATTTTTGGCTAAAAATGTACACAAGTATAGCTTTGTAACACGCTACACTGGAACGTGTATGTTGGTGCAGTGGTTTTTGACGCTGGTATTCACCCAAGTAACTCGATCCGAAAGGGATCGAACCTTGCGAGAAGAGACAATATTATTTTTTGTTTTTTTTTTAAATTTTTATATTGTTTAAATTATTTTTTCAAAATTCTAGTTATATTTTGGCAAATGTTGCATTTAATTTTTAAAAACGTAAATTTAATAACCAGTGGAAATTGTTTAAATTATAATTTAATTCTGTTTCAATGTACACGAAATCATAGGGGCGGAACAACCAATAGAAGCCATAGGCACAATTTTTAAAATTCTCAATGAAACTTGCTATATAAAAAATATACTGCACATATTTACAAACCTAAATAATGGGATTAGGCGTTCGCATTAAAATTAACAAAAAAAAAAAATAAATAATATAAAATTTGTTTTCGCATCCAAAATAATCATCGTTCACTTACTAAATACCTGCAAAACCCTGAAATGTGTGAAAATTCACACTTCACATAAATTTTTTAATGTTACCGTCATGTATCTCAAATATTAAGTGACTTTTTTATTGTTGACTAGGTAATCTGTCCAAAATATGTATTTTTCAAATGTCAAATTTTTATTTCAATTGTCATGTCATATTGTTATTTTATACAGTTTCTATAAATATAGTTCAAAAAAAAAATATCATTGTAATGTTATTTTATTTTATTTTATTTCTTTATAGTAGTACTCTAAACGCCGCAAGTCCTAGGGGAAAATAAAGAATAATAATAGTAATATTTCATTTATTATTTAAAAATAAAGCTCTAATAAAACTGATATTTTTAACCTAAATTGTCTTATAAATCCGGATTTATAAAGTTAAAACAATCGGTCATAAAGTCCTACTATATCAAGTCACTATACTCTATCTCAGAAAGACTGATAGTAATATAATTTATTATTTGTAAAAAGTTATTGTTTTTTCACACAGAAGCGGCAAAACAAAAGCGACAAAATATAAATAGTTCGAAACGAAATATTGTTAAAAACAACCGAGTGTGCCGCACATCTTATATGGGAATACGAACTAGGGTTAAATACAATAGATCATAAAAATTTGACCCTAAAATTGTGAGGAAAAATATGGTCACAGGGGTGTGCTTAATGATATGATAAATATGGTCACAGGCGTGCGTTTAATAAAATGATAAATAGTAATATAGAAATACACAAAACCAATTTAAACGTGTTTAAAATTGCACGCCACTGGTAACTGCCTGACAAAATGATTTATTACTATCAGTCTTTCTGAGATAGAGTATAGATTTCAAAATATAGTTCTGTAGGCAGCTAATAAATGAACAATAGACGATTACAGTGGATAAGACGTAATGATGATTAAAAATTAACAGTAAAACTCCTCTGCAGAAGCAGAATAAGATCTCATACTTATATATGACTTCGAAACATGGACCATAACAAATTGACACTTCAGTTTTTGAAAACAATTTATCACGATTCTTTGGTTCCATTCTAATTAATGGGGAAGTTTCAAAAATGAAAATTTCATGTTGTGCTCTAAACTAAGTGTCACACAAGAAATTTGAGACGATTACAGTGGATAGGAAAATTCAACATGCAACCAGTGGGAAGACCCAAGAGTGTCGAGAGGGAAACCGGTACGAAATACCTGGGCGCAGTGACAAAACTGTTTTGCTCCCCCCAGCAGAATTTTCATTAGGACTCCATTTCAGTAGATTTGTCAACTTTGCCTAGAAATACCAAACGACAAAAAAAAGGAAACATTTTTAGGGGTTCGCAGGGCCTCTAAATATCATTCTCCCACCTCAACAACTATTTCTATTTATCTGTGAATTGTCCCTGTGAACATGAAGGAATCAGCTAATCAAAGATTTAACAAGCATTTGTGTACGGGATACATGGAACCTGACACTTAATAGATCAAATGAAGGATTTGTGTGAAGCAGTGACCAAAAAACAAGATATATAAGGACCTATTTAAAAAATACAGTGCCTTGTTTTAATGAGAAAATGGTCTAATATATATATAACATCCCAATAGCTATAGTTGTACTCTTTGACAGATTTAATAAATCGTTGGTTATTTAAAGATACATCATTTAAGGCTATTTGCACCTATAACTGTTTAACACGCCCTCTTTCTTTTGCTGTTAATATAATATTATTAAATTAATTTAAATGACAGTTATACCAAATGAGTTTATGAATTGTACTAATTCACCATTTTTGGTCAAATCTAGATTGTTTTAGCCTTGACAAGAGAACCTACTAACACAGTTAAGAATTAAATGTAAATAATAAAAATGGAAATTATCTTAATGATATTATTGAAGCTCGAGTTCAAGAACGAAAATGCCAAAAACTGCAAATGAGAAAGAGTTTTGTTTTACAATACGAGGATTACTTTTATGTTTATACAAACGACCACTAGATGACACTAGACGGCAAGGAACCCTCGTAAAAATAATCTCAAAAACGCTGAGCGAGCGATCTGCGGATGAATCTTTTGATCTTGAGTAAAAATGTATTTGAAATACATGATTTTGTTTGTTTAGTATCCACAACAATTGTTTAAAACCCTTATGTACGTCAATGTGATCAGCTGTTTTCTCGCGCTGAACTGATGACGTAATTTATGATACCCTGTGTTTTTCTTATGTTGAACGAAGTCTACTCCAACCTGTATGTAACATTATTCGCAAACAAAACTAATATAAATGCAGTGTTTGTACAATTTGTTCAGTTTGCTTACACTTAAGTCAAAATTAACAACCTAAATTACGGGAATATATAATTAAAATAGTTGTTACCGCCCTAACATATTCAAATATGCCGCCCTTTTACTTTAATGCACTTTGTAAGTGATGTTATATTGTAATAGTTGTAAGAGGGAGCCACTCATTATCGACCATATATTTTTTGTGATACACTATTAAAATGTCTGTGCTAACCGAACTGATAAGGGTACCAGCGTAACAAACTACAATTATGTCACTTAACTCGTTAATGACTTATGACATTTGCACTGTCTGAACATTCAATAAAAACATTTTAATAAGGATATTATATACATTTTATATTCACCCTTATTATGAAATTTAACCGTCAACAGTTTAAACTATTTTTAAAAGAAAATCATACAGCGAAACCATATGCATTGTTTTGAAAATTAACACATTAAGACTATGCTCAGAGCTCTTTAAATTATTTGACTGTTCACTGTACATTGTGGATAACTTTAAAGTCGGTTTACGATAACTATGAGATGACGTCACACTTGTGTAATTTAAGTACCAACGTTATGATATGTTTTAATCAACATAAATCCATAACTCAGTTAGTACATTTATTTATTTAATGTTGATACATTTTTTCAATGTTGCCAGTTTGAAATTGGATTGTTCAATCGTTGTTAAGGCCACACCTATTATTGTTTCCAGATCACTTCAATTTCTATGGGATAGAAAGAGACACAAAATATGTAATTTTCATCTCTTTTTAACACATGTAAATTGGAATGAGAAAAAACATGAAAGGCCACACCCATTATTGTTTCGAACTCACTTCAATTTCTATGGGATAGAAAGAGACACAAAATATAGGTTTTCAATATATTTTTAGAAGTTGTTCGATATAACCTAACTTTTTTTGACAGTTTACGAATTGGCAACAAGGTTAGTTTTTCAACTGTGACGTCATTTCATAGTTATGGTAAACGGACTTTAGTATAGGAAGATCGGCGAAACAGTGCAGTTGCGTCACTTGAAACGTCACAAAAAAAATGTGACGTCAGGTTTAGTACGTTTACATTCATCTATTTAACGAATGTAATATTTGTACGCTGTCACTTGTATCGAAATTAAATGAAAATATAAGAATAAGAACAGAATAGAAACAAATAAACTATTCTAATAGGCAAAATAGTCCTACAAAGGACTATTTTGTAGGACTATCCAAAAATATGATCAAAGAAAATATAAATAAGTTGAATATAACCTAAAAACTATGCAGTACACATAAAATCAAATAAGAAAATATATAACTAAACACTAAACTGCTAAATAAACAACAAACTAAATAAAAAAGGTTTTTAGAAACTACTATAAGTTAGATTTTTGAACACAAGTCAGTATCAAAACACAACAGAGCGTATAGGGAAAAATTGCTAAGCGATATGACATCTGGTGGGATTTTAGGAACTACAGAAATAAACATTCTATCGCGCTTTTTTTTATACAAAATGTTTGCATAAAAATATAATTGCATAAAATCAAGTATTAATATTGTAGCAAAATTACAAGAACCACCAGTAAACATTAAAATTCACGTTGTTTATATGTAACGAATGTGTATTTTGAAGGTTCCAAGTATGCCACAATAGCGCTGCGATCTTAAAATACTTCCCCTATTATTAAATGAAAAATGTAAACATCGTTTTATTCAGGGATACCAATACAAATGTCTCTATATTAAATTCATTCAATCAACGCATTTGGTCATTTTGCGTCATAAGTTCAATGGCAAACTTAGTGGCGAAAAAATAACTAAATCGTTTTTTTTTTTTGCATTTGAATTATAGACTAATATTGCTCTTCACTCTTTTATTTTACTAAAACATACCTTTTGAAGTCATATTTGGTTTGTGTTCGATAGTCATTTTGAAGATTTACAAATTTTAAAAGTGTTTATTTACAACAATGTTTGCCTTTGACATTTTATGATACGTTCTGGTGTGTTTTGATACTTGTGTTCACATACAGTGAATTTCTTTAATCCTGAATTATAATTCCCATTATAATACCTCTTTCATCTTTCTGTTTTGTATCCATTGTTTTTCATTTCTTTTGTAATAGTTTCAAGACAGAACTATTAGCTGATCTCTTTTTTACGTGGTTAGTTATAGTGTTTATTGTTATGATCAGATTAGTACGTAACAGTTTCTTAACAGTCTCAAAACTATTGTAAAGACCTACATAACTTTATAATAATATAATTACGCAAAATTCCCATACAATCTTCAAGGTAAGTTGTACAGGATTCCGTTAACTTTTATGACTAATTGAGTGGTAAATTGACTCTAAAATATCAGTCAGTAATGCCCCGTACTCTTGTAATAGATTTAACACTAGATTCTAATCATAGTTTATAACATTGTTGAACTATAAATTTACTTTTAATCTATGTACATTTAAAAAATTTAAACGATCCAAGATTTAGAAAACAATTAAAAATATCCTATTAGATAGATAAAAATTTGCTGCAAATTTTTATCTATCAAGAAAGAAAATTTTTTTTTTTGGAAAAAACTTTTTTATTGATTTTCAAAATATTCCTCTTTAAGATTTATACACTTTTGCATGCGTTCAAACCAATTCTCGAAACATTTTTTCCACTCTGAAGTTGGTATCTCAAAAACATGGTTTTCGAAGGCTTCAACAACTTCTTTAGTTGATGAAAATAGCTGTCCACGCATTTTTTGTTTGACAGTGGAAAAAAAGTCGGGGATAAATCAAGTGAATACAAGCAATGAGACATTAATTCGATGTTTTTCTCCTTCAAATAATTGTTTGACGTGCTGTGTGGGAGCTTGCATTGTCATGATTAAGAATGATGCGATGTTTTTGGTTGTTTTTCCTGATTTTGTCGATGACTTCTGGCAAACAAATTGTTGTATACCATTCAGCATTAACTGTTCTCTGATCCTCTAAAGAAATGGTTGCGACATGTCTAATACAACCGAAGAAACAAGCGATCTTTTTCTTGGAAGTGCTTCGTGAACAAAACTTTTGTGGGTTTTGGTTCATATTTGAAGACCCGAACAGTGGATTGTTACTTAGTTTCCGGTTCATATGAATAAATCCAAGTTTCGTCACCTGTAACGATGTATACGGATTTTGCAGTACCTAGGTTGAATTTTTTTAGCATTCCCTTACATCAATCAATACGAGCCTTTTTTTGAGCGTAGGTCAAAATATACGGAATCCATCGCGGTCAGATCTTTTTCACAGCTAAATGTTCATGTAAATTCGTATTGCAGTCTGCGATATGCCAAAGGATGCCTCTATCTCACGGTAAGTTACATGTCGATCTTCTTCAATAATTTTGCGCACAGCATCAATGTTTTTTTGAATCACAACCGATTTTGGTCGACCTTCACGAGATTCATCACTGACGGACGTACGACCACTACAAAATTCAGCAAACCAATTGTAAACAATCTTTTCTGATGGTACTTCATTACCAAAAGTTGAACATAGCGAATCTATGCATTGTTGTTGAGTTAGGCCTTTAGTAAAATCGTAAAAAATCATCAAAACCTTCACGAGTAGTATAATTTTTTTCACAAACTTCTTTTTTTAATCGCTCACTGTCAACAAACTACTCGGTCAATTTAGAAGCTGCCACTGATTTCACAAAAACAAATATCAAATTTTACGAATATATTAACCGCTTAAGGACTACGCCCGAGTATGCTCGGGCGGCTATTATGTGCGAAAATTCCCACACCCGAGATAACTCGGGCAAGCTTTACCTGCAGAAAAGATCACTCCCGAATGTACTCGGGCGAAAATAAATTTATTCATGGTATGTGGAAGCGATACAAGGCATAATTTTTAATTATGATGAATAAAAATGAATATTTTTTTATGATTTTTTTTTAATTCTCGACCCACACTATGTACTATGATATCAACTTTCAATCCCATTTTGGGCCCGAAATGGCTTTTATGAAGGATATATATGTTCAGTAAATAAAATTCATTCATAAAAAAAAAAAAAATGTTTTTTTTTCCATTTTAAATTTTATTAATGATCACTGAAGGGGTTAATGGGACATTTCAATATTGCCATCTAGTGGTCGTTTGTAAAAACATAAAAGGTAACCATCGTATATGTTAAAGAGAGTGGGCCACGAACTGAACCTTGCGGGACATCAGGGTTGTTACCAAACTCTAAAAAGATTCTTTCATTTTCATTCACACTAATTTTCATCTCGTCTTCGTATAATCTTTGGAGGTTATACCTACTAATCCTTATTTTGTCGGGCCGCACATGAAATCTAAAAGGAATATACTGACCACATCAATATTTTTTATATGTCAGATGAATTGTATCAATATTCAATATATGAAATTATGATTAAAATTCATATCTAGCGAGTAAACAATAGGAATGCAACACTGCATACAAAATTAAATTCAGAATCAAATTAGGCCATTAAAAATAAGAATTCCCCAATACATTCCAAAGTGAAATTAATTCTATTATAGCAGAATATTGAATAACAAAGCACGTGCACGATACAAAACTTTAACCAAAATTTCATCGAATATTACATTCAATAAGTGATTGTACACGTAACAGTATTATTTATCAGTTATAGAATAGGTTGCTTGCTAGCCACGTTCAGTGTTATCAGGTTATCATAGAGTGGGTTCGCCAGGCAGGAAATTGTCACGTGACTAGGAGTCCCTCAGATGCGCTTTCCGGTTCGAAATTACTGTTATATGCGTGTGGAAGAATTCAAATTACATTCTAGAAATACCGTTCAATATATACGTTTGTTATTAAAACAATAATCACTAAAAACAAAGAAGAATGTTGCAGCATTCTGTGGAAGAATGCTGCAGTTCTGTGTAAAACTGTTTAGAATACCGAAATCGAGGACACCAAATTCGATCTTTTCTCACGATAAGACGGTGTTACACGATAAAGGTGTAAAAAAATTGGTGTGAAGTGTGAATTTTGACATATCAGGGATTTATAGGGGAAAAATTTTAAGATCGTAGCGCCACGCGGATTTTTTTGAAACCATTCTAAATCAGATACCACTTGACATTTACTAGTAAATAATAGCGAAAAGTGTATCAAAAAACGACAAAAAATAAATAATTGTTTGGGATTTTCTGATTTTGTGAAGTGACATTACTTGTAAACATCTAAAATACTACATTTTGTGATCTGGTTTTAAGTTATGGCGGTTTTCCATTGTCGATTATTTTAACTATATTGGGGGAAATAATAATTCCCGTGTTGTTTGCCAAGGGGTAGAAATCTACAATGCTGGGCATATAATATTGTGTGGAGTTACTGAAAAAAACAGAGAGTTCATAAAGATTTATGCATTATGCCTACAAACTTGTGCATTATAAACCCACACACAATAACAGGAATTTTCAAGATATGCGATAATAAATACAAAATTGAAAATATTTTTTGTAGTCACTATCATTAAAATGTAATGAGCAAACTTTGATACAAGGGTTCACTTTTTTTCCAATTTTTAAATTGTTTATCTAAACATCGCGTCGATTCCTAACATCTTGCTTTCCCAATTTTGTTTCGAACCATACGGTGTCTGATATTAGTGGAAACAAATGAAACGATATTTCCGGGTTTCTTCTTTTCAATGAATTGCACATAGGCACACAACAATATGTATTAACCATTTTTCAATGATTATAATAAAACTTTAAAAACAAACTTCATACAAAACCAATACACAAAACGAAATGTTATATGATGTACACAAGTTCATGAAACGCTCACCAGATTGTAGGGTGCTTAGCTGCAAATCCCTATAGGTACATATTAAAAATCATAAATTTCAATAACTTTTGAAATAATAATCCACGTAGTTCTGTCTAGAGACTTGTGCTTGAGAATTGTACTTGAAATGCTCTTGCATTAAGACCCAAGCTATAGTTATCCAGAGCTCCAGTTAGTCAGATAAATATTGTAAGCAAGGTTCTGTAAAAAAATCGATAAGTTTCGAAATAATTATCAGATCACATTAATGTGCATTACTCAATTTTTTTCAGGTTTTTAGATTGACTCCTCTAGGTTATAAGGAATAATAGTTTTTTTAACATATTTTTGGCAAAAATCGTGGTAAAATAAAGCAGTAGTAGCCGGTACTTCAAAGCTGTGAAACTGCAGCAACCCAAAAAAATAATTTTGACATTACAGACTTTAATATTTTTCACTCTCTCTGTTACTAAATTTATTTTTTACCAACCGCCAACATATATAAGGGAGGTAATGTGATCATACCGATTTTGAAATTTCGATGGATCTCCACGAATTGAGGTCCCTACATAAATTTTTGACTATTTTTAGTATGATGTCAGGGGGTTCACGAGATAGAAAATAAAAAAATTGAATTTATAATTTTTGTGTAATGTGTTTGGAGAGAAAAGTCATCTCCTAATTATTCTTTTACTTTATGTAACAATGGTTGATATGTGACACATGTGTATTGTTCTCCGGTGACAATAGTCCGGGGGTTGTCCGCTGCCCGGAGCCCCGGAGCGGCTTGAAGTGACTGCAGCGCCAGAGTACCATTAGCGGAATTACCTACTAATTACTCTAGGCCGTGCTCAAGATACTGTACAAACTAGAGCAATGCACCATAAGCACAGTCACAAGCAAGGGCTGGCAAAAATATTATAAGAAGGGATGTACAAAGTATTAACTATTTTTTAACTATTTTTAATACGCCCAATTCTGTTTTTACTCTGTTTTATATTAAAGTGGGTTTTACACGGTTCAATTTATTGACCAATAACAATTTATTGACCGATTTTTACCAAAAGTTGATTAACTCGTGCCATTGATGTCAAAAGCTTAAATATGAAGTTTCATAAAAATCCTTTTAGCCGAATTTGCTCTGCACGTGTACACAGACAGATGGACGGACAGACGGACGGGCAGACAGACGGGCAGACAGACGGGCAGACAGACAGACAGACAGACAGACAGACAGACAGACAGACAGACAGACGACAAAATGACGGTATAAGGGTTTTTTGGTCATACCTACAAAACCCTAAAAATAGATAATTTTTCTGACCGTTGGCGAGTTAAGGGTCATCGAGTTAATCGTCTTCAAGTTGAAATCACCGAGTTGACCGTATCGAGTTTTTTTTGTAATTTTTTAGCATGAATAGAATTTTCTATGACCTTGACTGCAATTCTTTAAATCTTCCATTATGCCATTATGAGTAATGCATATTAATTTTATCATTCTCTGTCGTACAAGTGGGGCAATTTGCATATTACGTCACTCCCCACATATGGCTGTAGTTCGTTACTAACAATTTAATACAATATTTAGTCACAGATGACATCACTGTTAATTTTAGTTTTGTGTATCAGGATGTTAAATGAATGGACAAATATCTTTTATTTGATAACAGGAGTGGAGCTTCATTTGTATAATTGTGGTTTTTGTATTACACCAGTTTGTAATACAAATAGTAAATAATATACCGTAAATACCAGATTTCAACAAAAAAATATGATTTTTCGTTCCGAACAAAATTGCTGAAAAAATGTTTTTTACGGAACGTGGTTATTGAATTTTGGTAGATTTTGATTAATCGATTGCATCGAAAAACTTAAGTTTTTTATATATATTTATGTTATACTTTTTAATCTATTGGGAAGGTCTAAGCTATATACAACTAAAAGAATTTTTTGAATCGGTTCATTAATTTAATTTTGCGAACCAACAGAGGGTCGCGTCTCTTTAGTTGGAAAACACTGATATCACCTATATCACTCAGGAAGGTGTAAGTTATTCACCACTGAAAGAATTTTTCAAATCGGTTCATTAATTTGATTTTGCGACACACCATGGGTTGCGCCTCCTTGTTTATAAAACACTGATATAACCTATATCACTCAGGAAGGTCTAAGATATCCACCACTGAAAGAATTTTTCAAATCGGTTCATTAATTTGATTATGCGACACACTAGAGGGTCACGCTTCCTTGGTTGGGAAACGATGATATAGCCTATATCACTCAGGAAGGTCTAAGGTATCCAATACTGAAAGAATTTTTCAAATCGGATAATTAATTTAATTTTGCGGTCCACCAGCGGATCGCGCCTCCTTGTTTATGAAACACTGATATAGCCTATATCACTCAAAAAGGTCTAAGATATTCACCACTGAAACAATGTTTCAAATCTGTTCATTAATTTGATATTGCAGCACACGAGAATGTCACACCGCCCTGGTTAGGAAACACTAATATAGCCTATATCACTCAGTAAGATCTAAGATATCCACCACTAAAAGAATTTTTCAAATCAGTTCATTAATTTGATTTTGCGGCACACCAAGGGTCGCGCCATCTTTATTATGAAACACTTATATGCCTATATCATTTAGGAAGGTCTAAAATGACCACCACTGAAAGAATTTTTCAGATCAGTTCATTAATTTGATTTTGCGGCACACCAAGGGTTCGCGCCATCTTTATTATGAAACACTTATATGCCTATATCATTTAGGAAAGTCTAAAATGACCACCACTGAAAGAATTTTTCATATACATATAAATTGTCCAGCGTAAGCTGAGCCAATTTCAAAGTTTTAAATTCTCTTTAAATTATTTGCTGTTTGAGATTCGTAAATCAAATTAATAGTTTCAGTTCAGAGTTCTCCCAGTTCAAAACGACGGTCTGTAGAGGTTAAGAGTACCAGCCCATCTGACAGCAAAAAGATCTCCGTTGGACAATTGTGTGCAAAAATTCAAGAAAATCAATTCAGTATAAGTGGGTCAAAAACTGATTACAAGATTTGATCCAGACACACAGACAAACATGAAACTAACCTAAATAAAACCATATAAAAAGTTGTACATTAAGTAATGTAATTCAACCACCTTGTATAATTTTTTCTGCGGATTATAAAGAAATTCTATACTCTAAATAACAATTCTAGAGAATGCCACAGTTGTTTCAAAGATAAGATAACCTAAGTTAGTTTTATTTCATATTTGATCCTGATAAATTTAAAAAAATAAAATTCAGTGCCATCAATGTAATCTTTATTTTTAAAGTATTACTAAAGTTACCATATTTTTATTCCGTCAAACCGAGACTGGACAAAAAAATCAACATTCAGAAAAAAAATCCACTGTATGAAATAAACAATTTATTTTTAGCTTCTTATTCACTTTAATTTGACATATATTTTTAGGTATTATCTGTCTTACGGTCTGTTCCAAACGGTTAAGCGAAACTAAATGGGAATTTAGTTCTTTTAGGTTGTCACGAGAAGGGACCTTGCTTGGGTTATTTCATTTTTCACGTTGGGATGTCAAAATTTAAAATTCCAACAATGAAACCATGGAAACGAATGACATATGTCAAAATTAAATATTTTTTTTAAATATTTTAATGACAAAAAATAAATAAATGGGAAATTTGTATTAAGAATGACACAAAAAATCAAAATATAAAGAAAATGACATTTTAAAATGATATTAACCTTAACCAAAAAATGTTTATTGTAAGTATGATTTACAAAGCTTAAACAAAACGGCCGAAAGGCTCGATTTAAACGATGAAAGTAACTAGATTGCAAAATCTAGTTCCGCTTAACCGTTTGGAACACTGTATTTTGAAATACGAAACTAAGAGGGAAATTTCATTTTTTTATGTTGTATATTTAAAATATCATCTTAGGGTGGTAATTCTAAAGTGGCATCTTCCAAAATATTTGACATGTCAATCACAATTTTGTTATGTCAATCGCAATTTTGACATGTCAATTTTTTATCTGACATATGTAGTTTTTGAGTGAATATAACCTCGATATAATAAAACCAAATATTTAAAAGCCAGGTTTACAAGTTCACATGTTTCCATAAAAGTCTGTTTACACCTCTGTTTCGTATTACAAAATGAGACAAATTATACTTATTACTTTCTTCAAAAATGTTTTAATATTTCTTATTTTGTAAAATACAGTGCGTTTGAAGGCTATTAGTTAGTTAGTTAAAATTTTTGGCGCACAGTAACTAAGGCTATTTGCGCCATTTGTAGGCTATTGAGAAGTGAAAATTGGTCTATCCGTTTGACTTTATATAAACCAGTGGCGAAGGGAAACCTCCGCTAGACTTGCCCTCCCATAAAAAAAAATATTTAAAAAACAATGTAAATTTAAAAAAAAAAAAAATAAATATTTAGATAAATCTTCCAAAATACATCTAATTATGTTCTATACAAATTTTTGTCCAAGGCTTGCTATACTAGTTACGAATTAATTATCATGACCATGGAAACGTTACATATAAGTATGAAAAAATTGAGACTTGGAAAAACTTTAAATAATTTTACAAAATTTTTTCGAAATTTTTCGTTTTATCAAAAAACGTCTCAAATAAAAGTTATTAGTTATTGCATTTATAGTAACTTTTATTCAATAAATTTTTTCGAAATATTTTTCTGTTGCTAAATATTCGCAAAAATCTTAAAATCGACACGAGTAAACTCCCATTTCTAGTCAACCGATTTTCATAAAAAACAATAGGGTTCTTCCCATTTAATAGGAGAATTTTTTAGTACCAGAACGAACTCTTTAAGTTAAACCGTTTTTGAGTTATCGTGTATACACACAGACAGACACACACACACACACACACACACACACACACACATACGGACGGCACTTCGAAAATAGGTTTTTTGGATTCCCTGGACCATGAAACGTGGTCATCCGTCAAAATCTCGACATCGAAAATTTTCGCGATTACAATACTTGCCCCTTATATATTAAGGTCGGGCAAGTAAAAACAGACATACCAACAAAAATTCGTTTTTATATATAAGATTGATTGAATTTTGTTTTTGTTTTAGCCGAGAGGAAGACATCTCTAGGCAAGGATTGGCACTCAGCGTGTCTAAGGTGTGAAAAATGCAACAAAACCCTTACACCAGGATCACATGCCGAGCACGAGGGAAAACCCTACTGCAACAATCCCTGTTACTCCGCCCTTTTTGGACCCGGAGGTAATAAAATCATATATTTAATGGTACATATAATACCCTTTTCACACTAGATCTTTAAGATCGGATGTTAAAGTGAATGTATCTTTAAACGCTAATGTGAAACCGTACGGCCTCGTCTAAACACGACCGATGTTTAAGACAGAGATCTGCGTCTTAAACTTCGCCCGCATTGCCAACTTAATTTCCATTATAAAAAAATACTCCTTGAATTTGTACTGTCAACATTTTATATTATCATAAACAAGAATACTGTATTATATCGACGTTATAAGAAGTTTATACTTATTGTTATAATAAAATTATTTATTTTAATAATATGTTTAATAAAATACAGAACTACAATAATTGAGATAAAATGTATCGACTTACATGTTAATACAGGTGTAATATATTCTTTATTGTAATGCCTTTATTGTAGAATGAAATGAAATATCCTTAATTGTTTATAATAATTCAAAATGTGCGTCTGCGCAGACAGTTCAAAACTGGTAATTTCATGACGGTAACTTAAGGACAAAATTACTGTAGCTGATGACAGCACCAGAGATTTAAACATCAAGTGTGAAAGCATACCGATCTTAAACATCGGTGAACTTTAAGTTCACTCGTCTTAAAGTTCTAGTGTGAAAAGGGTATAAGTAATAAACTCGCAACTTGTGGCTCGCGAACAAGGCAAGCAAATGTACCTATGGTCTATTTCAAATTAAAAAAAAGTAGATAGCGCTGTGAACCGAGTACGATTTACACTGGATAAATACAGTATAGTGGAAAATTTAAAATAAGTTACAACTAGGGCATGGGCGTAGCAACTGGGTTAGCAGTGATTTTTTTTAATATAAAAAAGGTTAATGAGATATTGAAATAAACAAGGCAGATAATACACTTACGTTATTTATACGACATAAATTCAGTTTAATGGGGAATTTGAAAAAGTTAAAAAAATATTAATTTTAAAAATTATGTACTATATATAAAAAGAGAGATTTGGCTAAAAGAGTTTAAATAAAGCAATAAAACAAACAATATATCTTCAGAGCTAAAGTTTCTTATTTAAATAATTATTGTAAATAAAAATTAAAAATATATGTATATATGAAGGTCTAAAAATTATATCAATAACTTCTTCTTTGGGCACAATCAGCTGGGCTGTCTTTTGGCCTCACATTAGTCCTCTCTCTTGATCTGTTAATTGTCAAGTGTCAAAAAATATTTATATGTCAGATAACCTAAAAAATATATAACTACGTAAAAACAAATTACATGGAGAATTTTCTCCATAAAATCTACGCCAAGAATATAAATAAAACTCTAAATATGTAAATAATAACAAAATATATCAAAAAAAATTAAATAATATAAATAATATATATTTCCAATGTACACTGAACATCTGTCAACTTGGACTAAAAACAATATTTTAACAGTGTAATAGGGATGACGATCTAAACCAATCCGAAGCAAGGACAAACAGCTCCTATCTTCTTACACACATTTTTCTACTTTGAAATAGACCATAGTACCGGAAACAACAACAGGCAATTTGTTTAAAAATTCATCATCTTTTTGCGCAATTAATTCATAAAAAATTAATATTGCACTTAATAAAAACTGTAATTAAAATATTTATAGCACTATAAACTAGTCCATAAAATTTCTATAGCGCTGTTAAATTATGTACTAAAAATCTATCTATTTAATATTGAAATTTTCTTTGTTGAAATTATTCTAAAAGTTTTTATTTTTCGCAATGGAAAATTCCGTAATGACATGTTAGATAGTATTATCTTTGTTGTAAAAACGAATGACAAAGTGAATTTTGTAATAGAAAATACGTAGAAAGTTTTCACGGAATTAACGGAAAATGTTGCAAAAAATCAGGAAATTCTAAGTAAACACTTTGTTTAGATTGAAAAAGGTTGGTATGTTAACCTTTTGTATGTTAATAATAGCAGATATATTTAAATTAATTACTAAACTCTTTCATAAATAGTCTACTTATGAAAAAGGAAAAAGTTTTTTTTATTTTCTCTCTCTTTTCATAGAAACTACTGTCGGTTTCTGTATCATTATTAACCCTTTCAATACTGTGGAGACCAGGGGCGCGCCAACTCGAGGGTGCAAGGAGTGCACCGCACACAGGCGGAAAAAAGCCTCGTCAATCGTTGTTTAATAATAATAATAATAATAAACGTTTATCATGTTAATTAAATAATTGTGGATTTGAAAAAAAAATATTTACATACATTTAAAATTTTATTGTGTTTTATTGTCGACATACGTAGGGGCGGCAAATAAAGTCTTGCACCTGGGCGGAAAATTTCGTTGGCGCGCCACTGTTGGGGACATATAGACATACGGACATACAGGCTGGTTGAAGTTACATTATCCAATTATTATTAAGTGACATTTATTATAAAAAATAAAATTATAATACATTTTTAAATTTTTTGAAGACATAAAAAATTAAGAAATTAAACATTTTAAGAATGATACAAATAATCAAAATTACATTTTATAATGACATTCACCCTAACCTAAAAATTTTCAATGTAAGTATGACTTACAAAGCTTAAACAGAATGGCCAAAATCCTTATTTAATCGATAAAAGTTATTAGATTTCAAAATCTACTTCCGCTTAAACGTTTGGAAATTTTAAACGTTTCTCTAATAATACCATAATATATATTTTAACGCATTTTTTTTTTTTTTTTTTGTATGTTTGCAAATATATCATTCAAATCCAGCCCTGGCAACACTGCGGGCGATCTTTTGTCACGCCAGAGCATAACGCCTACAGAGACATTGTTTATATTGCGACTATATGAAAAACTAACAGATTCTCTACTAGAAATGGAATTCCAGCAACCGACCAGTTATTTATTTATTTTCCTAGTCGATATTTGCAAAATAAATTTACGTACCTATTTAATATCCCCAAAATAAAATTTATTTTTTTCAATAACATAAAAACTAATATTTTCCAAAAACGAAATCGGATAAAAAATTCCTCTCGTACGTTTCCGGTTCATAGCAATATACATTGCTTAGAATTTTTTCTGATTTTTAATTTAACCCCTTAGGGTTAAAAGGTACGCGACACTGATTTTTTAGTACTTTTTTGGAAAAAATCGTATTAAATTTAAAAAAAATAAAAAACCCGTTCCTTTATCTACGTCTTAAGAGCTTTCTTTTGATACCACACAATAAATTTTTTTTAAATAATTTTTTTTCGACGACACATTAATATCAATATTTTGCGAAAAACCAATTTGATCAAAATTTCCTGTTGAACTATTCCGGTCCCCATCAATGTACATTATTGAGATTTTTTTCATATTTTTATTTCAACTCCTCTGAGAGATAGGGTGGGGGACAAAAGTTTTTTGCCGTTATATTGACAAAAAACCCATAAAAAAAAATATAAATAAATCAAAAATAAAAATTTGTTTGTGCATCCACGAATTAAGAGGTTTCATTTTATACCCCACTCAAAGTTAAAAAAATATATTTATATTTCCATTAAATACAAATTTGTTTATATATATCCCGCGCTGTATTTTTTTGAACTCTCTAAAGTTTTCCTATATGTGGGTCAAGAAGTTGTACAAGTATGCCAAATTTTAACTTTCTATGTTCAACCGTTTGGCTATAATTTCTACCGTGCAGACAGACAAACAGATAGACAGACACATGAGTGACGTTATAAGGGTTTTTTGGTGGTCATACCTACAAAACCCTAAAAATATCTCAAAAATGTGAATTTATAACCTGTAAACAAGTACACTGGTACCAAATGGGTTAAATATCAACAATAACTAATTAAAGAAAAAATTCATGCCCCTTGATGTATATGCAATCCGGTTCACAGACCTGTTAGGCGGGTCACATAACCAGCAAGGCGCTTACATACCTATAATGTTATTTTTTCAGTCTGCTCCGTATTCAGAAAGATCTTTATTAACATTTTTTTGTTTGTTACAGGCTATGGACGAGGCGGTGCCCAGAGCTACGTTTACAATAAATAATTTATATTAATTAGTAATTTTTATTTTTCTTTACTTTCCATTTTTGGTCGAATATTTATATTTTTATAATAACAAACATTCCAAGTTTATATAATAAATAATACGTACATTTTAAATACATACCATGGCGTGAAAAATATTTATTAATTTTACCACGCCATGGTTAATTTATTCAACCTGTTCTCCTTCCGAACAAAACTCAAAAAAAAAAAAATACACCGATTCTTTCCCTTCCAAAATAAACAAAAGAATATATCCAAAATATTGTGCTATAGCAAATTATGACACAAGAAATGAAGGATGATTACAGTAGATGTGATGAGAATGATAGAAGAAGGACAATTGACCAGTGATAACTTGGAAGATCTCGCAAAAGATGGATCAACTTACCGAAGATTTAACAAGTATTGGTATACATATGTATGCTGAACATATTTCTTTTTAAATAACAAATTCACAAAACAAGAAAATTTTTTTGTATTTATAATTTTATAAATAAAGAAAACATTAAACTAAGATTAATGTTGTCAAATGGTATATCAAAATGATTTTTCTAATAAAAATATCTCAAATTTTATATAGGTGATCCACAATAATAGATGATTTACGTCATCAATAAAAGTTAGTAAAATAATGTCCTCACTTTCTAGTACATTTTAATAACGCGAAGGTTTATTTTTTGTAAATACAGCACACTGCCACCTACTTAATATTATTACAATATCAATTATGTATTTAAATTTCGCACACTGTGTTAATAGTTTGGTTCAGCAGAACCTGTAATTTGTATAAATATTTTTACACAAATTATTTGACATAAGCAGGAATTTGAACTCACGTCCATACACTTGCTTATGTGTCAAACAGCAGTACAAACGATTTAACACAGTATTTCTTACACAATAGCTTTTACATATTTTTGCGATATTTTTTTTTTTATATACAGGGTGTTTGTCTGAAACGGGGCACCCCGAAAATCTCCTTTATTTGTAAAGATACAAAAAAAAATCAGAACAAAAGTTAAACTAGACAAAAAGGCCCATCTAAAGGTTACTATAAGGATTCTGAGGCACTTCCGGTTTCACCGGAAATGATGTCAACTTTTGATCTAGCATAGGGAATCGATAATTTTATATTTTTTTCCTAAAAGTACATTAAATTAGCTTTACAATGACACCAAAAAATCATATTTTTATGTTAACCATTTCAAAATGGCGACCATTTATTTACAAAATAATAATCAACAAAAGTTATACAAAGTTGAACGTAGCAAGATTTGAAAACAATAAAAAAAGAAACAAAATATCTTTAAAATAAACTATTTGACTATTTAGAAAATAAAAACTATTACTTTTTACAATTATTTTACAAAAAAAAAAATACTTTTTTTATTGTTTTCAAACCTTGCTACGTTCAACTTTGTAAAACTTATGTTGATTATTATTTTGTAAATAAATGGTCGCCATTTTTAAATAGTTAACATAAAAATATGACTTTTTGGTGTCATTGTAAAGCTAATTTAATGTACTTTTAGGAAAAAAATATAAAATTATCGATTCCCTATGCTTGATCAAAAGTTGACATCATTTCCGGTGAAACCGGAAGTGCCTCAGAATTCTTATAGTAACCTTTAGATGGGCCTTTTTGTCTAGTTTAACTTTTGTTCTGAAAATTTTTTGTATCTTTACAAATAAAGGAGATTTTCGGGGTGCCCCGTTTCAAACAAACATCCTGTATATGTAAATAGGTTTCCTATATTATGGCGTTTTTATATTATATGTATATATTAACCCATTACTGGGCACTAGCCTGTTGGCTGATTATTTAAATAAATAAAAACCCTTATATATGAAAAAAAAAAATGTACGTTTGGATTATTTTTTGGATTTTTTTTTTTTTTTTTTTACTTAAAACTATATTAGGAAGGTTTGGATCTGTGTAAAAATAACCAGGCGGATTCTTGGATTTTATGAGGTCTGACAAACTTCTCTGATATAAATTATTTTGTTTAAGAACTTTTTGGTGACTTCGGTTCTACTTTTTTTTTTTTGTGGGGCATTATCCCGCTTGTATTCTACGGCAATGTTTCACTCAGTAAAGAGTAATTACAGTGGCAGTAAAATGACGTGCAGTCCAGCTAATTAACGACTGGCTTTGTTAAATTAAATAAAAACATGAATTGAACGAATCAGCCCAAACAGGTTAGCAATTTTTAAAATGTCAACTAAATTGATTTTCAGAAATGCATTCGCCACCAACTTCAGTCATTTTCAAATAAAATACTCTTGACATATCATCATTAACGTTGCAAATTAAAAATAATTACCACTAAAAACTTATAAAACAAATAAATTAATCTTTTATATATGTTGAAAATAAGAACATAATTGACTACATTTATTTTTATTTGAAACCCAGAAGTAGTATAGAATTTAAAATATTTAATAACTCTTTATTACTTTAACTAATTTCATTTTTAATTTTAGTTTTAGAAGGTCCTAATCCTTAGAAATTCTGAGCTGTCTCGTTTTTGAGTATTTTCTTTCGTTGTTTATGATAATTTTTTCAATAATTATAATACAAATATGTTTGTTTAGAATATAAACCCAAACTCGGACGTCAAATGATACTGGATAGAGATATTGCTAACCTAATTTAAAAATAAATAAATTTCATAAGCATCTAGACGACTCTCTTTTTATCGTATTGTATACGTATGTATGTCCTTGGTGCATAAATAGCTATTATGCACCAAGGATGTTAATAAGATGATTACGCCCGGATAGTGACGTAATACAGCCCGAGGGATGGATATCGCTCGATGGGCGTAATTATCCAGTAACGCCAATGGTGCATACAAGAATTTATTTTTCACTTCCCATAAAATAAAAGTTAAAATTAACAGATCTGGTAGCCTATGACAAAAAACAAAAAAGCATTTATAGACAAAAAAAAAAAAAAAATATTTTGTTTAATCATTTAATTGTCATAATTGATATTAAAATTAAAATAAATATGCAAGGATTGCCCGAATATATCAACATAAATGCACAAAAAGCAACAAAAAGTTTGTTGCTAACTAAATCAAAATATAAATATGAAAAAGAATGTGAAACCTTTAGACTATGGCAATCAAAAATTAAGGTGCCGGCCGTAAATAAGTCTGTACTGTCGGCGTATTTTCAAGAATTGGTAAGTTAAACATTTATCACATATTTGGATACGTAAGGTTATTGGTTTCTTTATTTTAGTAAGTTCTGATGTTTATAAGTTCTAAAATAAAGTTATTATTTATTCGATATATTTTTTATTAAAACGGAAAAAAAAAGTTAAGAGCGTAATTAGCTAATGAGCGGGCGTTTTGGATACATTACGCCTGGTTGTTATCTCGTATCCAACGAATTATAAGCAAATAACAACGAAGTGAAAAATAAATAGCTACTATGTCCAACCACGTTTGACATTGTTTTTTGTTTTCACTTGTATTAATGTTTAGGTAGCCGATCGGCGTAGCGTAGTGGTAACACATGTGCTCTGCGTTGCTAAGGTCTCGGGTTTGAATCCCGTTCAGGCATGGAATTTTTCACAAATAAAAATTGTCCTGGTTAATTGCCACAGCAGCAAAGGCCATTAAATTTTAAAAAAATGTTTAGGTATGCAATCCGGCAAACATGAAATCGTACAAATAAGTTTATCTCACTGACGATTTGACGCTATTTCCCTGATGAATTCAGAAAAACGTCTATATTCAACACTGATAATATTATTTTGAAATCATATATTTTTTAAATATGTTTTAAGCTATATCCTATATTTAGGGTTGCCATCTGTCCCGACAATATTAATTTATATATATTTTTAATTAATCAATACAATTTAATTAAATAATACTGTCGATCTATAATAGTACATGGAGAACAGGCTTCTAAAAATTATAATTAAGTTTTTTAACAACCCAATGAGTGAAATTTACTTCATGTTTCTATATTCCCAAATAATCTTGTTTGAACAAGATATTAAAAAACTATAAAGGTCCAAGATTTCTGTTGAAGTAAAAAATATTATACTTGAAACAAATATTTCTTTGGCTGCCAGAAAAGCATGAAATTGTATTGGAGTGCAAAAAAAAAATGAAACTAATCGAACGAAAAGATATGACATCAGAATCCGAAAATATTGTAAAAAAATTCGGGGCAGAAATTGCCAGTTTTTATGAAGTTGCAATAGAATACCTTCAAAACTGGTCAGTATCATTCCAGAAATTTAAAGTTTTTGATTGGGTGTTGCTTTCTGAAATTCTAGGATCGGAAAAACTCCAAGAAACTATTATTTATCTGCAATCAGCTGATATTTCGGGAGATAAGTATTTCCAGCAGTACATATATTTAAAAAATTTCTTGGGAAATAATATTTCTTCTGTGGGGTGGAAAAATAAGAGCGTCGGAGAAAAGTATTACCATTCTCGCAGATGTTTTTATTTTCGGATGTCCCGAAATCTGCTGTGAAATTTATGCCACTGTCCCGATATCGGCTGAGAGATTTATGGCAACCCTAACCTATGTTGTTTGGTGCAAAACTAAATTAATGAAAACAAGTAACAATTGTAATGTTGTAGAACATGGTTGGGATATTTGTCGGTAGTGGTGAATAGTTGCAGTATGCGTTAGTATTCCCGGCGAACGGTCGTGTATTGCAAATAGCCTACTTGCGACATAGCTGCCATACCATCGGAAATTCCTCATGCATTTATGGCATTCACAAGCACCGGACAAATATAGATAAAATCAAATATCACATTAGGCGTCGATGCTTATAATCTTCACAGATGTTGCAAATCGTCTCTTGAATAACAATTTTAAAAAATATAATCGTGGCTAAAAAATATTGAAGCTAATGTTGCTAACTTCAAATCCTTTTAAGTCCAGCCTGTCCTTAAAAATTCAGAAATTCGATCTTTTCATCTTTAAAAATCCGAAGATTTGACCTTTTTATCTATAGGTATCGACCTTTTTATCATAGGTATATACATATATATATCTTCCTAGTAGGTTCCATAGGTAGATAAATAGTCCAGTCTTGACTAGCAGTTTATCGGGCAGTGTGAACAAATAGATTCAGATGTAATACTGCAGTACTGTTTGAAATTATTACGTATACTAGGTTATTAACCGTCAACAATGACGGATTTATAATATAAAAATTTCAATTGTTTGTATGTATATTTGTTTTTTTTTTTTTAACGTATCTTAATTTCAAATTATTCATAATTTAGGTCAGCGAATCACGGGACATGATATCACCAGTTAGTCAATCACGGGAGAGGGTGTCACCTGTCAGCCAATCAAGAGACAGGGTGTCTCCAGTTAGTCAATTACGAGAACCTTAGGAAAAATTGACGTCAGAATGTTACCGACACTACACACAGACACTTGCTGATTATTATTGTACGATTTTCGTATTGAATTTTTGGTGCAATGTCAACAGACATTGTGGAATACTATAAAAGCAGAACAAATTGTAGTGTTTTTGGCTGTCATTCAAGAAAGGACAAAGTGTAGTTTTGAAAATTAGTAAATATATCAGTTTCGAAAGATCTTACCTGAAAAACTATATGAAATCCCTCAGGACATATTATAAAACCACCCCCAAACAAAAAAAAATGCTGTGAAATTTTTAGACGTTTGCCATTGCTGATAATACTAGGCTAGAATAGTACAATATAATGAGTGTAAGTATCAAAAAGATATAATACTTCATGAGTATATAAAAAATAAATTCTGACGTTTCGGAAACAGCTCAACAATCTGTTTCCGTCTTCAGCGGCCAGCAGTGGGACCAGGTTATAGGTTATAGGTGCTCCCTTTGTTCTTTGTTTTCACAGGGTAAATATTCTCTCCTCCAAAAGACATGCTGTATGAAATCGGAGACCATAAACTGTCATGAGCTCCCGGTCTATAAGGAAATTATTGCGTTACAAATAGTGCAACATCTGTGTGTCCTTAAACCAACTACGGTGGCTTCGTAAAATGTTTATTATCTATTATCGTTTTCCTAATTCTGCTGCCCTAGATTTTTACTAACTAAACCTAACCTAATTACCTAAATTGATCATATTTACTGTTCGTCTTTGTAATTTTGGGCGAAATTTGTTGTAATGGGCACGATGACATTTTGTTAGGTCATGTAAAAGCATACAATGTAAACGTTCTCTCCTATGTAGACTGAGATAGCCAATGTGTTTATATATATATATATATATATATATATATATATATATATATATATATATATATATATATATATATATATATATAAGTTTTATATAACTATCGACAATGTATAACATATTAAATTAAGAGCTCAGTACGGTTGCTCGCATTACCATATGGCAAACTTGTTAGCGACAATCAAGAGTGCACAAGTCATAGCTTATAGTCGACTAATTTAAGAGCTCCGAACGCAGCTTAAGTTGCAGTATATCTTGAATAAATATATTAATTTCGGAAACGGTAGTGAATAAATGCGAATAAAATCAGTCATAAGTTTCTAATATGCAGTTGGAAGATGTGTTGTACTGTAGCTGTAAGCTGTAAGATGCTACTAGTTTTGTCCAAATAAGTCTTTAACACTTACAAAAACAATTCAGCAATATAAAAACAGTTCAATATAGAATGTAAGTTGTGTTTACCCGAGTAATAAAGATTCTGTAGTTCTTTGCACAAAATGTAACTTTTTTGCAATTTGACGAAGTCGGTTTGTTCTTTGTCGGTGTATTGGTCCTCTGTGCTACTAACACGTGACATATTAAACGAGAACGTGCTCTGCATTATGTAGTAACTTAACTCAATGCTACTTTACTTATTTGTGTTTTCATGCATAATAAATACCGATCAAAACACTGCTACTACCATATATCCTCCAAAGACGTTTAATCAAATTCCCGGACTAAATGTCATAAATCTTTATTAATACAAAATTATTTTACATTTTATAAGAAGAAAATAAGTAATTGAGAAGTAACACGCTCGAATACACTAACTGATGGCCGAGTACTGCAGTACAGTTTGAACTTATTACGTATATTTTGTGTTGAATGTTTGTAAAAAGCAGAAAAAATGGTAGTGTTTTTGGTTGTCATTCAAGAAGAGACACAGATAGGCAATTAATAAAATTTTCAGTTTTAAACAGAACAGGACAGAATGGAAGAGAAGAATTAAGGACAGCGACCCCTAAATACGAGGGCATATTGAAAACTAATGCCTCCATGGCCATAACTTTTATAATGACGGGCCAGACCGTGTCAAAAGTGGTTTGCCATTTACCTTAAGTATCTGTACATAAGTCCTCCTAGCGGAGATTATCAGCAACATCGCGTTTGCGCATGGCAGTTCTAAACATGGCGGCCGGCATGGATGTGCGGTTAAAACAACGAGCTGTCATTGAATTTTTTACTGCGGAGGGTGTAGCGCCCATTGATATCCATTGAAGGTTAAGTGCCGTCTACCGTGAGGCGTGTGTTGAGGTGAGTACTGTTAGGTGGTGGGTAAGGACTGTGAAAGACGCAAGCCCTGCTGAAACGGAAGTCCATGATCGGGCACTGGATAAGCTTGGGTTTGATGACGTTTTACCTCATCCACCCTCTAGCCCAGATCTTGCGCCTTGTGACTTTTTCCTCTTTCCATAGATTAAGGAACATCTCAAAGGCAAGCGTTTCTCTTCGGATGCAGAGGTGATAGCAGAGATGCGGAAATGGTGCCGTGGGAAGTCTTCAGACTTTTTCCGTGACAGACTAGAAAAACTCGTACCACGTTGGCGTAAATGTATTGCTGTCAATGGCGATTATGTGAAAAAGTGAATATATCAGTGCGTAGAGGACAGTTTATACTGTCATTTCACATTTATATGTAAACCATATATCAATTACTAATAAAGTTATAGCCATGGAGGCATTAGTTTTCAATATGCCATCGTACTACAGGAAAAAGCTGAATAAGAAGAATGCAGTTTTAAATTAAGGAAATATTTCATTTGTCATTCCCCATAAATTAGAACTTTGAATAAAACCATGAATAAAAATTACCATGTCTATAATTTTTTAATAATACTAAAATAATTTTATAAATTAATAAGACTGCGCTTATATAACTTTAATTATTTTATATGCAAATATCGTATCATGTAAATAATATATAATCTAACATGCGTGTTGGACAATTCTTAAACTAACATAACGATTTTATGACAGTTATTATTTGTTTTAAGTTGCAATTCATCATTTAGAAACAAGAAATGGGTAAGTATGAAATTATAGAAAATTTAAAACAATAGCAGTTTGATTAAACGATATGAAAAACACGAGAAAACAAATAATAACTTAAGAAAATTAGTCTAAAAATCGGTTATTTACTTAAATGCGCATTTTAAAATATTTAGAACACTGATTTTGTGTTCCTCATATTTGCATACATACCACTTCCGGTTAAGTGATTTAAAATATATTCAAAATAATACATAAGCACGATATTTTCATATATGGACAACAATTAGACGTAAAAATATCGTCAGCATAAAGTTTTTAAACAAAATATTTTCTAACAAAAATTATTATTGCTATAGGCTATTCCAAACGTTTAAGCGGAACTAAATGGAATTTTTATGTTGTTACGAGCTCACTTTTTATTTATTGAAATGGGTTTATGTTAAACAAAATGATCAAAAACCTCATTTAAACGTTAAATGTTACTAGTTTTCCAAATCTAGTTGTTTAAATCAAAAAAAATTAATTCTTGTTTATGCTTACGAAACCCTAGACATTTCTATAGGTTATTTTATCCGCAGATTTTTAAATAATAAATCTGCAAAATATTTTTCATATCGATCAAAGGATATACAAGTGTATAGAGTTTCTTGTTTATTCCAACGAAACTCTAGACATTTCTATATGTTGTTTTATCCGAAGATTCTTAGAGAATAAATCTGCAAAATATTTTTCATATCGGTCAAAGAATATAAGAGTGTCTAGAGTTTTTTATTTATGTCTACGAAATCCTAGACATTTATGTATGTAATTATATTCGTAGATTCTGAGAGAATAAATCTGCAAAATATTGTTCATATCGGTCAAAGGATATAGGAGTCCCTTGTTTATGCCTACGAAACGCTAGACATTTCTGTATGTAATTATATTTGTAGATTCTTAGAGAATAAATCTGCAAAATACTGTTCATATCGGTCAAAGGATATAGGAGTATCCTAGGGTTTCTTGTTTATGTCTACGAACCCTAAACATTTCTCTAGGTTATTTTATCCGCAGATTTTTACTTGCCCGACCTTAATATATAAAAGGCAAGTATTGTAATCGCGAAAATTTTCGATGTCGAGATTTTGACTGATGACCACGTTTCATGGTCCAGGGAATCCAAAAAACCTATTTTCGAAGTGCCGTCCGTATGTGTGTGTGTCTGTGTGTATACACGATAACTCAAAAACGGTTTAACTTAAAGAGTTCGTTCTGGTACTAAAAAATTCTCCTAATAACTGGGAAGAACCCTATTGTTTTTTATTAAAATCCGAAACCGGAAACGGAAGTTATTAAACATTAAAATTTAAAGAAATTCGTAACTAGTAAACCAAGCCTTGGAAAAAAAAATTGTATAGGACATAATTTGATGTATTTTTGAAGATTTACCTAAATCTTTTTTTAAATTTAAAAAAAAATATATGTATTTTTTTTATGGGAGGGCAAGTCTAGCGGAGGTTTTCCTTTGCCACTGGTTTAATAATAAATCTGCAAAATATTTTTCATATCGATCAAAGAGTTTCTTGTTTATTCCTATCAAACTCTAGATATTTCTATACGTTGTTTTATCCGCAGATTCTTAAAGAATAAATCTGCAAAATATTTTTCATATCGATCAAAGAATATAGGAGTGTCTAGAGTTTCTTATTTATGTCTACGAAATCCTAGACATTTCTGTATGTTATATTGTCCACAGATTTTTAGGGAATAAATCTGCAAAATATTGTTCATATCGGTCAGCAGATATAGGAGTCCCTTGTTTATGCCTACGAAATCTTAGACATTTATGTATGTAATTATATTCGTAGATTCTTAGAGAATAAATCTGCAAAATATTGTTCATATCGGTCAAAGGATATAGGATTGTCTGCCAATCACGAGAACCTTACGAAAAATTGACGTCACAATGTTACCGAGATTACATACAGATACTTGCTAATTATATACGATTTCTTTTCGCTGAAGGTGTAAAAGTGACTGAGATTAAAACGTATATTGAAAAAATCACATCATTTTATCCGTTTCAATGCTATGAAAGTAAAAAAATGTTAATTATGCAATTTTATATAAATATTTTAACGCTTTAGTCCACTGATAGAAATAAATAAAATATTTTACAATATGTAGAACACATTGACGGACAACATTTTCTAGTTTTTTATGACATTCTTAATACCTACATTATGACAAAATTTTATGACTAAGATATGAGAGGCTTCGAGCATCTTGCTCATAAAAACAAGAATACTTGAATATTTCTACTTTTTATATCATTATAAATTTAAAACCGTAAACCTGCCTCATAGAACAACCAAAAAATGTCTGTCATTGTATCTATTATCGTTCTGAAACCTCGTGCAGTAGGGCCAATTTTTCATTTTAAAAAATTTGGAGGCATTTTTTGTAAAAACTGCTTTAGCTGAAAATACCAAATACAAGGTGTCTCAAAAGAAATTTTATATTTAGTGGATCGATTAAAAAAAAAGTAAGCCGTATATAGAAAAAATGTTTATTAATTATTAAAATGCACTTTTTGGGGATTTATTTCTTAAAAATAATATCGTCTAAATGTAGACCCTCGCGTTCTCGGCACTCATTTAATCGAACAGTAAAATTACTTATGACGTCTCGGCAGGTGGACTCAGGGATGGCTGCCATTTCGTGACGGATATTTTCTTTCCAATGCGCCAGTGAAGTCGGTTTATTGGCGTAAACTATATATTTAAGATAACCCCATAGGAAAAAGTCCATAGGGGTTAAATCTGGACTGCGTGGAGGCCAATTTATGTCACCTCTCCGGGAGATCAATTTGCCTGAGAATTAACCCTCTGACTGGCATCTTGGGGCTTTAATTCTTGCACCAATTGAATTTTGTAGGGGTGCAGCTTTAGGTCTTTGTGCATAATGCGATGTAATGATGATCTATGCACATTTAAAGCACTTGCGAGCTTCCGAATTGAAAGGTTCGGGTCGTCACGAACAGACTGATTAACATTCTCCACGTTTTCTACCGTTCTTGATGACCTAGGTCGCCCGGATTTTGATTTATCCAGCGTTGTACCAGTCTCTTCAAACTTTTTAACCCAATTTCGAATGAGAGGAATGCTTGGCGCATCATTTAAGTGGCGAAAACCTCGAATACTGCAGAATTTTATACGCGCTACAGTCGCCGAATCACCGTTTTTGTAAAACTCTCGCACGCATAACGCGCGGTCTGCTCCCGAGAAACGCTCCATAGCGACTGAATTCCCAAGAACCAGGCTACCGATTGACATAACCTCCGCGCCCCTCGGATACGTTGCGTTCACGCAGTAAGCTAAATAAATATAAAATTTCTTTTGAGACACTTTGTACCTTGTTTTGAGTTCAACCTCATTAATGCGGACCCCCGATAATAAGATCAAAAATTTTTGTCTGTTTTTGATATGGTCGCCCAAAAAATGAATTTCAATTTATTTTAAAATCTACTTTTAATATTCTATCTCTTTATTTTTAGCTAGTATTTCTCTAAATTTAAATAACGCGAAGCATTCTAAAAAAGATGTAGAAAAACAAAGAATGAAAGGTGTTCGGTAGCGCATATGTAAATATTGAAACAGACACACAGAATCCAGTTAACGTTCATCAAAAAGGAGAGAAAGAGAGATTGGGAAAGAGAGAAAAAAACAGAGCTTCGAGCTAAAGTTCGGACATCGCTACGTAAGAGATTCTCAAAATTTTAGTTAGATATTTTGGCGTAATAAACATTATTTAAGCGGGCGGTGATTGCGGGCGCTGTTGCGAGGGGGGCGTCGCCGTTAGGCTCGAAAGAGCGCCAAATGAATGTAAAAATAATTAGCTTAATGTAATTTTGGTAATGAAGACCTTTTTTTTAGGTTTAAACTTGTATTTTAAAATTGCGGACTGTTTTTGGCCATCACTTGTAATCTAATGGTGAGGACCGTTTTTGTTAAGTCATTACTTGTATTTTAGAAGGACCTTTTTGTTTTCAGGACATCACTTAGTCCTGAACATCACATAGTCTGGGCAAAATCCACCGGACATTTATTATAATTTATTTTTTTGAACCGAAATCACCTTTATCACCTTTAATATCAAACTCGTACTAACAGGCAAGAAAATTTGCTGGTTTTTTTATGTAACAAAATCATTTTCAAAACTTACTATGTTTAACTTTGTACGGTTTATGTTATTATTTTGTAAATTATTTATGTATAATAATTATTTTGTAAATAGATCATGGCTTCGAACCGGAACTGAACCGAAAAAAACTGTTATTTTTGTCGGAAAGAAAACCGGAACTGAACCGAAAAAAAATATCGGTTTATTTCGGTTCAGATAATGTTTATGGGAGTGAATATAAAATAAATTTTATTTAAGATTATTTTTTAAAATGATGAGCAGAAAAAAATCGTAATTTTTTTAACTGATAAGTAAAAAAAAATGCGCTTCTATTATTTCTGGTGGGGGGGGGTTGAACGCCCAGAACTCTCCCCTGGCGGCCCCCAGCGGACTTGGTATAATTATTACAAAATAAGGAATAAAATGTTCTTCTAAATTATAGTAGAAAATACATTTCTAATATAAATAAAAGCATTTAAAAACAGGGCTTCGAACCGTTATTTTTTTCGTTTCGGTTTTCGTTCCGGTTCAATTAAAAAAATATACACATATATCAGTTCGGTTCCGGTTTTCGTTTCGGCAAAAATAACGGCTTTTTTCGGTTCAGTTCCGAATGATAAATTTTTAAATGCTTTAATTTGTATTAGAAATTTATTTTCTACTATAATTCTGGGGGTTCTGGGAGTTCCCCCCCCCCCGAAATAGTAGAAGCGATTTTTTTTAATATATCAAGTAAAAAAATTACGATTTTTTTCTGCTCATCAGTTTATAAAATAATCTTAAATAAAATGTATTTTATATTCACTCACACAAACATTAGGTATTTGAACCGAAATAAACCGATTTATTTTTCGGTTCAGTTCCGGTTTTCGTTCCGACAAAAATAACGGTTTTTTTCGGTTCAGTTCCGGTTCGAAGCCCTGTTTAAAAATTTATCACTCGGAAATGAACAAAAAAAAAAACGTTATTCTTTCCGGAACGAAAACCAGAACCGAACTGATGTATGTTTTTTTTTAATTGAACCGGAACAAAAACCGAAACGAAAAAAATAACGGTTCAAAGCCCTGATTATAACTTTCAATATTAATATTTTTTAAATTTATTTTTTTCAGATTTAATATTCGTGTAAAACTTTTAAGAAGCACTGTTTACCAAAAGGTGAGATAATGAGATTGAGAAGGACGGTAGATGTGGCTCTGGGTGTGCGTGAGGGAGATGGATTAAGCTTGGCATTCCACCCGCTATCTTGTCAAGTCATCGGTGAAGTCGAGGCCCGAACAAGCCCTGGTCCAGCCAGACATCGAACTGAACAAATAACTTATACTAATATTTTCATACTTTATATTTGAATAGCCATGGTGTGAATTGTATTAGGTATACTAGTAGCTGCATTTATTCAGTGTACAGGTGTCCCAAATTAAAATATACCAACCCAAATTACATTACTTCGCCCGTATCTATTTTATTGATGATTTTTATTTTATAAAAGTTTTATTGAAAATTTAAATATCAATTTTAATTGATTGAATCATAAAAGGAGGTCAAAGCAAAAGTGGTGTAAGTCTCGGAATGGTGTGAGTCGGAATTTTTGTTACTAACCACTAACCCGACTTAAACTCCAGCTCCGACTTCTACTCAGGGTGACCAGATTTTAGTTTGGGTAGACCCTGAGATTAAAAAAATATATATCGGAAATACAGTATATTTTATTCAATTTTGCTTTTATTTCCTAAAACATTAACAACGTCCATCGACCGTCAACCGTTACTGTCTGGCTCGCACTACCTGCTGACAGTTGATAGTCCGAGTGCAGCAGTTGGCGACGCATAACAGTCAAACAATCGGCGACTATTGCAGGCTCTATATATCCAGCTAATCGGTTTTAACCAATGGCGTGTTCGGGAATAGAAAGAGTTAGATATACGCAGGACTGCACGCGAGATATAAGATGATTATATGAAACGTAACTATGTTATTTTCATCGCTATAAACCATTTTCATTAATTTTAGATAAAATTAGCGTAACCCAGAGGTTTTATTACAAAACTCGGAGTACGAAAAAATTATGTTGAAACCCTGAGACTCCGGGTGGAACAATGAGACCTGGTCACTCTGCTTCGACTCCAACTCCGACGTCGACTCC
Organism: Liopterus haemorrhoidalis; assembly: GCA_963971575.1. Lineage (NCBI taxonomy): Eukaryota > Metazoa > Arthropoda > Insecta > Coleoptera > Dytiscidae > Liopterus > Liopterus haemorrhoidalis. Next base: position 46,195,536 of record OZ020619.1, read on the forward strand.
AACTCACACTGCAATGACTCCAACTTCGACTCCAACTCCGACTCCAACTCAGACTGCAATGACTCCAACTCCGACTCAGACTCCAACTCCACCTCAGACTCCAACTCCGACTCCGACTCGACTCCAATCCAACTCCGACTGCAACTCAGACTGCAATGACTCCAACTTCGACTCTAATTCAACTCCGACTGCAACTCAGACTGCAATGACTCCAACTCCGACTCCAATCCAAATCTGACTCCGACTTCGACTCCAATCCAACTCAGACTGCAATAACTCCAACTCAGACTCCAACTCCGACTCCAATCCAACTCCGACTTCAACTCGACTCCTATTCAACTCCGACTGCAATGACTCCAACTCCGACTTCAACTCAGACTTCAACTCCGACTCCAATCCAACTCTGACTCCGACTTCGCCTCCAACTAGACTCTAATCCAACTCCGACTGCAATAACTCCAACTCCGACTCCAACTCCAAAAACGACTCCATCAACGACTCCAATTCCGACTCCAACTCCGACTACGCAATTTTTGTTATCTCCGACTGCTTTAGTTTTATAAATAGAAAACACTGTCGACATTGTAACAAAAATTCAACACTAAATTATACGTGGTAAGTTCTAACTGTACTGTATTATTTAGTACAATAATTTGGCCACCAGTTAGTGTATTCGAGCGTGTCACTTCCCAATACCAAGTGAGTGACTATCATCTTTCTACGTTATTTTCACGCAAATTTAACCTTTTTTTTAAATTTTTATGTAGACCGTTTTAAGGGTGGGGAGTCTAAAAATTTTAGAGCGTTCTCTCATACGTATTATTTGAAATATGGTAATTTTTTTTTCAATTTATTCAAAAACATTTTTAGGACCTTACAGGCCTTTTAGGACCTCAGGATTTCAAAAATTTCAACCGCAGGTCTTTATCTCATGTAGATTTTGAGATACGGTCTTTTGAAAATGAAATATTTACAAATTTTCAAAACTTCATGGATCGAAAAGGTGTTAACTAAGAAGGGCCCTATTTTTTATCTAGGTAGAAAAATGTCTGTAGATTTCAAAAATTCAAACCGCAGGTCCATATATTTTATTGTTTTTAAGTTAGGATTTTTTAAAATTTCAACAAAAAAATAACTGAAAAATAAAAACCAGTCCATTGGAGTGTCTTACTTCTCAATAGGCAATAATCTTCTAAAATCCGTCTCAATTTGTAATACGAAACTAGATCCGGTTACTTTGGTGATTGTTGTGGTGTAAACAGACTTTGGCGTATCCGTGTGAACCAATACTATGACAATATTATAAATGTATTATCAATATACAACATAAAAAATGAACTTTCACTGTTAGTTCCGTATTACAAAATGAGACAGATAATACCAAATATACAATATCCCCGACACTTAACAGAACAAGACATCTCCATACATATTTAATTCACCCATATCCCACAAAATTTTACTAATAAAATTTTTAATTATATATTTTTCCAAAATTTTGACAGCTTGGAGTGCTGTAAAAAAATAGTCTTGTTGAAATCTGACAAAAAACTTATGTATAAAATAAACATATTTTAAAAATGAAATAACATTTTAAGTATGCCCCCTGGCTATATTTCTCACAAGGGTGGGTCAGGGATCTTTTAACAATTCAGTGACCACAAAAATTTAGTTTTTAGTACCACTGTTTTTAATAAAACGCTTAGTTTAATTTTAACAATAACTTAAACAATAGGATCAAGTTGACAACCTGTTCATAATTTTAAAAATATAATTAATCTATTAATGATAATAATAATAAAATAAAAACAATCTTAAAAGAACAATAGTTGAATTACTATAAAAACAAAATAATTTCCACATGAAATGCTTTAAATAACCATAAAATTAATCATTGAATTAATTTATAAGCTTCAACAAACTCAAAAATTACTTTTGATAATTATAAATGTGACAGTTCGGAACAACACTAACGCCACCACTTATTAACGGCCATTTTGAAAATTACACCCATGACATCTCAAAACTTTATTAACGAAAATATTAAAATTTAACAACAATTCCCGTAAAACTAACTATTGTAAACAAAAATAGAGATATTCACAAATATTTTACACATAATTTTAAGTTTTAAACTGTGTTTTTAACCAAAATAATTTGTAAATATAAACAGTGAAAACAAAGGTGATGAAGCTTGAGTTGAACTAACTAAAAATGGCCATTAAGATTTAACAGCATTGACAAAATGATTTTATTTTTTTAAATATGTTCTTGATTGAATCAAATGTGTTTTAAGGGTAATTTGAGATTCAAAATTGTGTAAAAAAACATTCTGTGTTTAATTTTAGAGTTCCATGTAATATATTTGTGTCTTTTTCATGTTTTATATGTTTAAAATATAAATTTAAGGGTAGACACCCCTTGGATCAGTACCTGGACTCCACCACTGTAGGCAGAAGTTTATCTGTCAGTTCTAGGAACCTGCTAGCCCTTGCTAGGGCCCATTTACACCATTATATTTGCTAAGGGATGAACTACCTACCCATAGTTGACAGGTAGATGAATTTATTATTTCTTAGAAATTTTGGGAGGGTCACTGCTTGTAATTTTAGTGGTAATTGTATGATTTGACGATAATTTGACTAAAGATTAGATTAAAATAGTCAAGAAGTTAATTTTAACATACTTAACATTAAAATAACTCAACAAAATGATTTTGAAAACATTTTTTAAATTTGTATCTGCTATATTTACCAAGTTTTACAAAGAAATATTGAATACTTAATACAGTAAAATAGTTAACACGAGATGTATTTTTTAATTTCTAAATTAAATTAATCAAGTATTTTTTCCTTTTATAATAAGTTTGTAACAGTGCGTAAAAGAACATAATTGAAAATGTGTTTTATACATTGCAAAACTAAGAATTAAATGAAACGTATAAAAACCACTTTAAAACAAGGGCGTACGAAAGAATTTTATATATAACCGGTATCAACTTCTCGTTAGCGGTTTTTCACTATCAGTTCATTTGTTCATCTTGTTCCATTATCCATCTTTTTATCGAATAATGTTTTTAATGCATATATTTTTTATTTATTTAATGAATATATTTTTCTACCACCGTGCATAAAATATTTAACGCATGCATTGTAGTGTTTAAAATTGCATTTTTATACACTAGTGTGGAAAGTAATTTTACGTACTAATGCGTAACATAAAAGTTACTAGTTTAAAGTTACTTAAAAGTTACTAGTTAAGGTTTAAATCTAGTTCCGCTTATACCAAAAAAACGAGGAGAAGTCGATTTTCACTATTTTTTCGATTTTTGGCCATTTTCAAAGGTTTTGTTTGACGATTCGTATTTATTGTAAAAGTTGAGTTATTAAGGCCCCAATTTTTTTCTAGACTAAACAATATACAAAGCTTTCAAAAAATCAAACTGCAGTTCTCTATATTTTATACTTTTTAAGTTAAAATTTTTTGAAATCTTAAAACAAAATAGAAAAATTAAAAATTTCGCAAAAAAAATTTTTTCGGGAATTGCTTCAAAATGATTCCTAAGGCCCTTTAGGACCTCAGGATTTCAAAAATTTCAACCCCAGGTCTCTATTTAATGCAGATTTTGAGATACGGTCTTTCAAAAATAAAATATTTACAAATTTTCAAAACTAAATGGATCAAAAAGGCGTTAACTAAGAAGGGCCCTATTTTTTATTTAGGTAGAAAAAAGTCTGTAGATTTCAAAAATTCAAACCGCAGGACCCTATATCTTATTGTTCTTAAGTTAGGATTTTTTTAAATATCAAAAAAATTTCACAAAAAACATAAATATTACAAGGTAAAATTAAATAAATTATTTACTTCACAAATAATTTTATTATCACTAGATGTACGTTTCGGCTACGATGTTGCCATCTTCAGTAGCTGAATAAAACTCACTACATGCTAATGGCTACATCGAAGACCAAATGTAGGTCTATTGATAATAAAATTATTTGTGAAGTAAAGAATCTATTTGGTTAGTTAGTTAAAAAATGTTAGCGCACAGCAACAAAGGCTATTTGCACTAAAGAATCTATTTAATTTTACCTTATCCTAAACTTAACGTTAACTCAACAATTAATATTTAATATCACAACAATTGAAATTGTTATTAAATAAACAAAAATGTCATTATCCAACTTAAATAAAGCGCTTCATATTTCAAAACAAATTATTCGCTTATCCATTTATAATAGATCTTTTGTGCATACAGTATATCTGTTTGTCTGTCCGTACAAAATTACTAGAATAACATACAAAGGAGCTGAGGGACTTGAAAAAACAATTAGTTATGCTTTCCAGAAAATAACTATATTTGAAAAGTGACGGATGTTTTAAAATTTAAGATTTAAAAATACATTTTTGCTAGAAATAAAGCTGCTTTCAGATCTCTTAAATTAGTCGACTACAGACTATGATATGTGCACTGTTGATTGTCACTACAAGTTTGTCATATGGTAATGCGAGCAATCGTTCTTACTCTAAATTTAATACGTTATACATTTTTGCGTTCGGCATAAGTTAATAATCTACACATTACATAATTTACATAAGAAGCGTTCGTCATAAAGTTTATGTGTGCTTTGTGCTGCACGAAGATCGTTCGGCATATACTGTGCAGTGCAGTTTGTGTTGCACAATCGTCACAAGTTCAGATCGTGCGACAATCTGTGCAATAGTGTTTTTCGCGGTAAAAATACAAAGTTATTATTTCTACAAAACAATATGAGTGAAAACAATCAAGATATCATTTTTTATGTCTGCAGAATTTGCAAAATAAATAATATAGACATGAAGCTCATGATGGAACATGTAAATACACTCAAAAAGACTTAAAAATTTCTGGATACAAGCGGAAATACTTTAAATTGATTTGTAGTCATGTTTGGACCAGTACTCTCTGCATATTCAAACATTTTTTCCAAAATATTTTCTGGTTTGGAAAATTTTTCTGAATTGTTTTCCTTATCAAATAAAATTTCTTTTATATTACTTAAAACGGTAACCATTGAGAACTGACACGCTCGGATACGCAGTCTGGTGGTCAAATATTGTACTAGGCGCTTGTAGTACTGTTTGAACTTATTACATATGTTTTAGTGTTGATTGTTTGTTAGAATGTCGATAGAAGTTGTGAAAAACTGTAAAGTAGAACAAATCGTAGTGTTTTTGGCTGTCATTCAAGACAGGACAAAGATAGGCATCTTAGTTTTTTTCTTTTTTTAAGAAAAATGGAGGGAAAGTTAATATTAAGTCCAGATTGGAAAAGATTTGGTTATGAACAGGAGGAAGGCATGGAAATATATTTTGAGTTAAAAAGTAACTGATACTATGCGAGTTTGTTCATTATATTTTCCGCAGAAAAACTAAACTGCACTAATATATTAATAATAATAGCTAATAATATTAGCTGCTTCTGTCCAAATAAAACTAATTTTATTTCATGAGGCAATGAACATAATGCACTTGTTTACAAACATAATCCATATTGTCAACTGACAATAACTGAAGCGCCTCTAGTGAGATTTTGAGAAACTGACGGTTGTAGGATAGTCGAGTTTGTGACAAGCATGGGAATATGTTCTTAGAAGTGGAAAGACAGTTAAAGACCATTTTAGAGTGTGTTCCCGTGTGTTTCAATAAATATCACATGAAGATACCATTGAACCTGTCAAAAATATCCTACCAAATTCAGCCATGATGTGAATGCAGTAGCGCCTCTATCGGTAGTGTCAGATGCCAATATTGTAAATTCAGATGACCGCCACTCAGATGTACCACATAAAATTAAATACCCGGCATTTAACACCTTCTCAACTATAAATTACACTTCAATAAATCTACTGAAATTAAACTTTAAATACTGTAATTTGATGCCCACCTTCTGTTATACACCTCAATACATGGGTAGCGCGTAAAAATTAAAAAAATTCGCAAATATTTACTCGCATTTTTATAAAATAAAAATGTACTGTGCTTAAATTAACCTGTTCGCTGTTAGCATATTGACAGCTGAATACTAGACACGACAGCCATATTGCCTTGGAATACAGCGCCGCCAACGGTAATATCACTTCTCAATTAAGCAAAGGAATATCCTTGTAGCAACTTCCACATTCTGGAAAATTTCTTCTAATTTATCTGCTTTTATTAGAGTATATAAGGCTGAGATACTCAAGTCCGCCGATTCATTTGCAAGGTTTTTTAATAAAAGTAGTAAAATTGTAGTAAAATTGCATTAAAAATTGAGTTTCTTTTTTTCCGTGTAAACGACGACCTCGGAATTTTGAGGTCCCTATTAAGCCGGGGGCACTGGGTTCGTGCCTCATGTGCCCTTATTCGAAAAGACTGAACTGGGTCCAAATTATAAAATTGTATATTTTTGTGAGTATGAATTTGGGAGGGGAGGGTATTACGTACGCTACTGAGTACTTTATTATAATTTCGCGCTTCAAATGCATATTGAACAGCATTCTTTAGTTTTCCATGCAATGTAATGGTGTAATAGTTAATATTTGGTCGTTTTAGTGTGGTTCACGCTGAAGTTAAACATGTTTTAAACTGTTGAAGATTCGAGTTGGTCCATTCATCTTGGTGATAATTTACTATAGCTGTACATTATCTTGGCGTCAAGGACATAGCGCCAGTACTAGTCGAACGGTCAGGTTGTCAACTAAAGAGCGCGCGGTGATCGTGTGTGTTCGTGCGCAGTCGTGTCGGCTGCCATTGCTGCGTGCCGCCTCGGTCCGATCAAAGCGAACGTTGATTGGTGTAGCCGCCGCGACCGCGCCGACAACAGCAACACGCAGCGTTTGTGAATATTCAACCGGCAGTTGAGTCAAAACGTTGGTAGTATGTGTAAGGTCACGTGACATGGCGGGTTAAAACTATTTTCCAACGTAGTGACAAAAAAAAAGAGTAACAGTGGGTGTTATTAATTGTGTTATTATTAAATAAATGGATACTGTGATATAGAAACAGTGTTGTTTTTAGTTTAATATTTAATTTTAAACAGTTGGTACTATTATTAAATACTTGTTGCTTGGAACAAAAACAAAATGATCTTATAAACACTTGTTTTTTTTGTGTTTTTAAATGATGGACAGTGGGGTTTTATGAAGACAAAATGTAATTTGTGAATTGTTATTTGAATTTTTGGTATTTTGTGGTGATGACGAAGTGTAAGGTGAAGTGATACGAAGTGAAAAAATGCCACACGTTTCATCGGCTAGTGGTGGCGATGATTTAGGAAGTACGGATGAAGTTAAAGTATTCAAAGATGAAGGAGATGGAGAAGATGAAAAGAGATCTTCGGAGAATCTTACAGAGGAGAAAAGTAGCCTCATCGACCTTACGGAATCGGAGGTACACTCCTCTAATTTATTTTACATTAGTGTTTTATCCCTTGTAAACAAATATCCCATAACCAAACTGTCATTTGTTTAAAGATGTGCTTAAAAAAAACAATAAACAGGGCCGTGTCGTTTTAATTGAGCGTCTAAGAAAAATTTCACCTTAAAAACAAATTGTATACATTTCATTTTAAGGCACTCACAGATTTAACCTCTCTTATCTTAGTCACTTCAACATTTCCCCGATGCTTCTTGCTGATAAATAAGAGATTTTAAATTATTTTGCTGTATTTTCTTCCAATTTCTTTTAATGTGCAACTAAAAAAGTCTCTCATGTGTGTGTCTATCTGTGTGTCTGTCAGGACAGAAGAAATTATAATCAAACGATTGGACCAAATCTTAAAATTGTCTTTATGCTTTTCTTTAATATTTGGGAACATTTTTGCGGGATATTTTTCCATTATCTAACTAATTTTAGGGTTCGTATGTGTAACCAAAGACCCTTACGCTGTCTCTCATGTGTCTATCTATTTATCTGTCTGTACAGTCAATATGTTAATCAAACTGCTGGACAAAATTGCATTTTATGCATTCCTTAATACTTGATTTTTTACTGGATGTTCCAATACTTTTCCCAGCAGTTCTTAGATTAGTCTGCCGTCTGTATGGTGGAAATTCTGCCCCAATCGCACCAAGAGAGTTGAAATTTGGCATGTATGTACAGATCTTTCACCCGCATATACGAAAAAATACCGAGTCCCCTAAAAATCCGTACACATATGGCTAAAAATAATATCAAAAACGGCGTGTTTTAACCCGGTTTTCGGCTCTGTCTGTCTACGGAAGAAATCGTGACCAAACGGATTGATCTAAGGAGTTGACATTTGGCACATACAGTACCTAGACAAAATATTATAACCACTTACAAAAACAACTGTTTATTAAAAATGCCGACATATAATCATATGCTACTTTATTAATTTCTTTAACATATCGTGTATTTATTAAAAGATAAGCTATTTTAAACATCTTCAACTCTGTATTTTTATTCTGAGACTGATTTGCAAGAACAAAAAGTACCGATTTTGTCCTGGCCAGGTAATTCGCCGGATATCAATCCTATCGAAATTGTTTGGAACCTCCTGAAAAGACTTGTTTATGATTTAAATAATACTAATAAACAAGTTAATAGATAATATTAAAAAAGTATGGCATGGCTCTCCAGAAATTGAAAATTGTGTTAGGGCATGTATTGAGAGTATGCCTCCAAGAATTGCGGCAGTAATAAAAGCAAAGGGGGGCAACACAAAATAATAAAAAAACATTTTATAAATGTACTAAAATAATTTGAAATAATAAAATACAAAATAAAACTAAAATTGGTGTATTACTATTTTGTTGATTTTGTGTAAAACAATGAATTTTTAAAAAATCATAAGTGGTTATAATATTTTGTCTAGGTACTGTATATACTGTTCTTTGGCCTGTAAAATATTGAGAAATAACACTAGAAACAGATGTGTATTTTTTAGGATACATGTTTTTATAAAATTTTGAGTGGGATGTAAAATTTTTACTTTTGAAAAAACTATTTTTCGACGCAATGACTGAAATCACGGCTGACAAGTCCGGGTGATGGGTCCGGTTTCGAAAGTAACTTAATAATTAATAAAGCGCGTTAATAATTAAAATAATTTTTGCATAGATAAAAAAATTTGGAACTCCATTCGGCCGTTTTCGGGGTGAGTTTAAACTTATACAAAAATGGCAATATGAAACAAATTTAGTAACAATCTGCGATTTTTATTTATTTACTGAGTAACAGTGAAGTTTAAGTTGTTGTTAAACTAGGGAGACCATTCGTCCCGCGTTTCGCGGGACAGTCCCGCATTTTGATTCGGTGTCCCGCCTTTTGACATTTCCCGCATTTTTAATTCTAATTTTTGTGCACTTGACTTGTATTTTTGGGGAGGTGGGGACCTTTTTTTTTGCTCGTTACTTATATTTGGGAAGTGAGGACCTTTTTTTGCGCTTCACTTGGATTTGGGAGGTGAGGACATTTTTTTTGCTCTTCACTTGGATTTGGGAGGTGAGCACCTTTTGTTTTTGCTCTTCCCCTTGATTTTAGGAGGTGAGGGCATTTTTTTGCTCTTCATTTGTATTTAGGAAGTCCCTTTTTTTTGCTCCGTCCCGCATTGCCTTCTCAAGAAAATCAATACCTTTGTTAAACTGAAAATTAAAAATTTCAATCCACGGACATACCGTAGTCAATCTTTATCTTCAAATGCAAAAAAAAATACAAATTGATCCGATTATATTTGGTTAAATTCTATGAACGAAACAACTGGATGTTTATGTTGCAGAAATCTAGCTACATTTCTTCTTAAATAATTTTTACCTGCAGCTTCTACATTGAGAATCGTGGCAGGTTCAAGATGATAGGAAAAATAGAACACTGAGTGCTATTACTATAAGTAATTTTCACAATAGAACAAAATAACAGCAAACATATTTGTAGAAAGAAGCTTTAGCTACATTTTGCCGCGTCGTACGCAAAAATCCGTCGCCTGGTTTACAAGATGACATGTACAAGGTGTCTCAAAAGAAATTTTATATTTAGTGGATCGATTAAAAAAAAAGTAAGCCGTATATAGAAAAAATGTTTATTAATTATTAAAAAATACACTTTTTGGGGATTTATTTCTTAAAAATAATATCGTCTAAATGTAGACCCTCGCGTTCGCGGCACTCATTTAATCGAACAGTAAAATTACTTATGACGTCTCGGCAGGTGGACTCAGGGATGGCTGCCATTTCGTGACGGATATTTTCTTTCAAATGCGCCAGTGAAGTCAGTTTATTGGCGTAAACTTTAGATTTAAGATAACCCCATAGGAAAAAGTCCATAGTGGTTAAATCTGGACTGCGTGGAGGCCAATTTATGTCACCTCTCCGGGAGATCAATTTGCCTGAGAAAATTTCACGAAATTAAGCCTCTGACTGGCATCTTGGGGCTTTAATTCTTGCACCAATTGAATTTTGTAGGGGTGCAGCTTTAGGTCTTTGTGCATAATGCGATGTAATGATGATCTATGCACATTTAAAGCACTTGCGCGCTTCCGAATTGAAAGGTTCGGGTCGTCACGAACAGACTGATTAACATTCTCCACGTTTTCTACCGTTCTTGATGACCTAGGTCGCCCGGATTTTGATTTATCCAGCGTTGTACCAGTCTCTTCAAACTTTTTAACCCAATGTCGAATGAGAGGAATGCTTGGCGCATCATTTAAGTGGCGAAAACCTCGAATACTGCAGAATTATCTACGCGCTACAGTCGCCGAATCACCGTTTTTGTAAAACTCTCGCACGCATAACGCGCGGTCTGCTCCCGAGAAACGCTCCATAGTGACATAATTCCCAAGAGCCAGGCTACCGATTGACATAACCCCCGCGCCCCTCGGATACGTTGCGTTCACGCAGTAAGCTAAATAAATATAAAATTTATTTTGAGACACCTTGTATAATACAATTTGTTTATTTATAATTGAATAATATTTACAATTTAAAAATATCCTATTATATAGATAAAAAATTGCGACAAATTTGGTGTATAAATTGTTACTCATTTTTTCAGATTGTTAGTTTTATATCAAAAATTTATTGAGGTGGTTTAACCTATCGTTAAGGAACAAAATTTTTGTTTACTGATTTAAAAACCCTCGATTTAATATTTAACAAGCAGTGAACAAAGCGCCCGTTGACTTTGATAGTAACATTTTTATGTATGATTTCCGGATTGAGTTGATAAGTTCTTATCTGCAAAGAACTTGTGTGAAAAATGATCTTTGATCGTCATACTTCAAGCCTAGGATTCAGAGAATGATGGAAACTTCGCGGTTAGGTCAGTTTTTTCAATCTTTTGCAACCAACTTCCCTTATCACAGCAAAAAAATAATTGTAAAAGTTCATTCTCGGTTTGGTTAAGATTTTAGTGTTAAAATTGTCATTTAAAAAAAGTTAAAACTTCACTATTTTTAACCAAATCACTATGTAAATCTTCATTTATTCAGATAGTGTTATTTTTATGAAATAATACTTTTTCATTGTTTAAATTAACACTAAATTAACCGGTATGTAAGAGTAAACTTTACACTAAATTTAACGAAAAAAAAAGTGCAAATAATTAACCTGAAAAGCGATGGACTTCATCGTACACTTAAAAGTCAATTTTTAGTGTACTATGACTAGGGTGACCATTCGTCCCGCATTTTGCGGGACTGTACCGCATTTTAACATTTTGTCCCGCATTAAGATGCGTCCCGCAAAAGTCCCGCATTTTAACATTTTGTCCCGCATTTTGGATTTGGGAGGTGAGGACCTTTTATTTTGTTCTTCACTTGGATTTTGGGAGATGAGGACCTTTTTTTTCTCTTCACTTGGATTTGGGAGGTGAAGACCTTTTTTTGCTCTTCACTTGGATTTGGGAGATGAGGACCTTTTTTTTGCTCCGTCCCGCATGCCTTCCTAAGAAAATGGTCACCCTAACTATGACAGTTCTTAAACTTATGTAGTTCGAGGACCCCCTCTTGAACAAAATTTTTTTTGCGGACCCCATCCCTACCCTAGGCATTTTACGTCGTTCTTGAGACTTCTGGCTCAATAATCTCATAGGCACTACGTTGTAATAAATATTGGTAAAATTGTATCGCTGGTTATTTTAATAAATGGTCTTGTGCATTTATAGAGGAACATTTTTATTAGCATATAGAATAAAAAACAAAATTAATAAAAATAGTTGTAAAAAGAATAAAAAAAGTTACAAATTATTAAACTCATACAAACATTTCTTGGTCAAATATTGGTCAAAATAGATCTTATAATATGTTTTCTGTAAATAATTTGCAGTTGAATAAAAATAATTTTACTAATTATTGTTTAGTTATGTCAATAACTAGTTAGATAACAACAAAAAAGTCTTGACCATGTAGGATTTTTATTAAATGAGTTATTTGAATAAAAGCGAAAAGTTGGGGGATGTAAAGTTAATGTCAAAATTGTTTCGCGGACCCCAGTTTAAGAACCGCTGTATTTGACTATATTTTCGGCTTGATATGAATGATTTTAACTTATTTCTTAAAAAGTCTAATTGTGTCCGTTCCCTATTAATAAATAGAGAGCGGCTTATCTAGACCCTAATACGTTCTAATCCTATTTAATTATAAAAACAATGTTTTTTCTCCAATTAGGATTCAAATTAATAAATAAATGTATTAAATAAGTCTTATCTTAAATATTTTGCATATAATTAATAGTTTTTAGATAAATTACAGATTGCAATTTTAATTATTGTTAACTAAATATTATAATTTATTTTCATAGTTTTTTGTATATCGTCTTCAACACCTGAGTCCCCCAATTTTTATTGTATCGCCACCAGGGGCACTGAGAGCAGGCCCAAGCCCCGGCAAACAGTACTTCTGGGGATAATTACGGGCCTGATGACATAATAAAAAATTACGCGTAGGTTGAAAGAGCTCTTTATTTTTTCTACAATATATTTTTACGTGAAATTTACATTGTCCACCCGGAAGTTAACGACAGAAACCCCACAAAAGGGCCCAAAATACTGATAACTGATGACAGCTAACTACGTAAACAAAGTGTGCAGTCAAATTGGGTCTGGGGGTACAGACCTATAAACACTACATAATACTGTCAGACCAATTCTGTAACTCAGTTACTATGATAATTGTAACTAAATTTGTCTCTATGAGCAAGGTCAGTTACTATCATGAATGAAAGTCATTATACTTTTTATAATATTTTATCTTGTAGTAACGTAACTGCACAGTAAATTTTTGCAGAATTGATTTGTTTAACCGACAGAAATTATGCAACAAAATCGCAATCAAAATTGGGTAGTGATTTGCAGGGCCGTAACTAGCTCTTTTTTGGGCCCTGGACAAGATTTTACAATTGGGCCGCTGTCAAAAAAATAGTCCTCAGTTCTAAAATACAAGTGATGACCTAAAAACAAAAGGTCCTTACATCTATAATACAAGTGATGATCTAAAAAAAATTGATGTGAAGTGTGAATTTTCACACATTTCAGGGTTTCGCAGGTATTTAGTAACTGAATGATGATTATTTGGGATGCCAAAACAAATTTTATGTCAAAATATTTTTTTATGACTTTTAATTCGAATATCTAATACCATTATTTGGGTTTCTAAATATTTGCAGTATTTTTTTTTTATATAGCAAGGTTCATTAATATTTTGAAAATTGCGCCTACGGCTTCCATTGGTTGTTTAAGTCATAAAGTCCGCCCCTCTGATTACGTATACATTCAAACATAGGATTAAATTATAATTTCAACATTTCCCACTGGTTATTAAATTTACGCTTTTAAAAATTAAATGCAACATTTGCCAAAATATAACTAGAATTTTTACAAAATAATTTAAACAAAACAAAATGAAAAAAAAAAATTAAAATTGACAGGAATCGAACTGTAGTTTGCAAATTACGAAGCAACGACACAACGCACTACGCTACGAGCGCTTACTTATCTACTGTGTTACACAGCGAATTAAATATTTAATATATTTTAGTTAAAAACACAAAAAATGCGTTATTTTCCGAAAACATAATCTGATAAAAAATTCCTGTTGTACTATTACGGTTCACACCAATGTACATTACTTAGAATTGTTTCAGATTTTTAGTTAAACCATCTGGGCTACAGAGTGTGGGATAAAATTTCTTTTGCACAATTTTGGCAAAAATCGCGTCAAAATAATTTATTTTGCAAAAATAAAATTTTGATCGTTAATCCACGTACTAAGGGCTTTCATTTGATACCCTATTCAGAATTTAAAAAAAATATTTTTGTTTTCGATGAGCACATATTTGTTTATATTTTTAGGGGGATATGTGTTTTAGATGTTTTAGTATTTTTCCTATGTGCGGGTCAAAAAGTTGTACAAGCATGCCAAATTTCAACTCTCTAGGTTTAGCCGTTTGGCTACAATTTTTACCGAACAGACAGACGACAAAATGACGGTATAAGAGTTTTTTGGTCATACCTACAAAACCCTAAAAAGGACCTCACTCAGATACAATTATTGTGCCAATATTTTCACCACCCCCGCTCGATCTGGGCCCCGAGCATGTGCTTCTGCTTAGTTACGGTACTGGTAATTTGTAAAAAAATCCAGTTTTGGGGCCCGGTAATTAGTACTGTCTTTTCCTACTTTTTGACGCCCTTCAGAAATTGTCTCCGTTGAGATCCTGGATAGATTATGTCACAATTATTAATTTTGTTGGAAAGTTAAGTTAGGTTTGATTATCAATAATATACGGTTGAGAAATATATGTATTTTATAGAAAAACAAGTTTAGATTTATAAAAAATTAATTAAGCACAAAAACTAACAAGGAAACATTAGCATATTAAGTCATTTATATACAATTCATTTTTTAGAAATAAGGCGGTACGTTCTTATACACATTTTTTAACATAATAAAAATAAAGAAAATATAATTTCACATAAGTATAGTAACGAGGTGTTAATTGAAACGAGATTTGAATTACGAGCCAAAATTAATGGGTTGGTAATCATGTTAAACCCGCGAAATTTAAAATGCATTATGTTATTTTGTGGTTTTAAGTTATTTTTGTATTGTAACAGGTGCATGTCATTAATAAGTTTGTCATTTCATAAACAAAAGTCAGCGAACTTGGTTTTACAAATCTGCTAAAAATGTTGTTTACTTAGTTCTTTTTCTACGCCATTTCCTTTCAAAGGTTAGTTGAAGTTAGCAGCTCTTGATGGTGTAAAACAGTTTTAGAGACTTTTCCATCTTTTTAGGGTTTTGTAGGTATGACCAAAAAACCCTTATAACGTCATTTTGTCATCTGTCTGTCTGTTCGGTAAAAATTGTAGCCAAACGGCTAAACCTAGAGAGTTGAAATTTGGCATGCTTATACAACTCGTTGACCCGCACATAGGAAAAATACCAAAACATCTAAAAAACATATCCCTCTAAAAATATAAACAAATATGTGCTAAACGAAAAAAAAAAAAAATTTTTTTTTTACTGAGTAGGGTATCAAATGAAAGCCCTTAGTACGTGGATTAACGATCAAAATTTTATTATTGCAAAATAAATTATTTTGACGCGATTTTTGCCAAAATTGTGCAAACAAATTTTTATCCCACATCCTGTAGCCCAGATGGTTTAAACTATAAATCTGAAAAAATTCTAAGTAATGTACATTGGTGTGAACCGGAATAATACAACAGGAATTTTTGATCAGATTATGTTTTCGGAAAATAACGCATTTTTTGTTTTTTGCTTGACTATGTAAAATATTTAATAATATTATGTAGTACAGTAAACAACGCTTCAATGGTGTAATGTTTAGAATACTGGTGTTCTAATTTGCAAATTCGAGTTCAATCCGGCCTCGAGGCAATTTCTTTTTTTCTGTTTTTTTTTTGCATTTTTATTGTTTAAATTATTTTTTCAAAATTCTAGTTATATTTGGGCAAATATTGCATATTTTTAAAAGCGTAAATTTAATAACCAGTGGAAATTGTTGAAATTTAATACTCTTGGACTTACAACCAAGTAACTTATATATAATACTATGGATACAAGTAAAAAAATAAAATATATGTTATGTCATGTGTTATAATGTCTGTATCATATTAATGCCTAAATATATTACTGCTATACTGCTATTTATATTCCTATACACGAAATCAGAAGGGCGGAGCTTATGACTAAAACAACCAACGGAAGCCATAAGTGCAATTTTCAAAATCTTATTGAACATTGCTATATAAAAAAAAAAAAATACTGCACATATTTAGAAACCTAGATAATGGTATTAGGCATTCGAATTAAAATTAATAAAAAAAATATTTTAACATAAAATTTGTTTTGGCATTCCAAATAATCATTATTCACTTACTAAATACCTGCGAAACCCTGAAATGTGTGAAAATTCACACTTCACATCAATTTTTTATATTTAATTTTAACGTTTTGGCCGCTATGTTCTACTTTCTTGGACTTAAAAGTATAAAATAAAATGTGGAAGATATTTTGCTGTACAATTATTATATTTCATTAGATCTTAAACAGGGGCAAGTGCCCGCAGTGCCCTCCCCTGAGTACGCCACTGTTCCGTTTGTTTATGAAATATATGTCCCGTAAATTGAACATAGGTCCTCCACAAAATCCCTTTTAATTTGATTTTGATTTGATTTAATTTAAAAGTTAATTAAAATCATCCCATATTCTAGTTATTTTCGTATTTCCAAAATCTCCATGTGCTTTTATCACCTTCTTCCTTGTGGTATCCATTAGCGTCTTCCTGTTTCTCTGTTCGGCATGTCTTTCTTGGTTTTATTATACACTGTTATGCATATAAACTGCATATAATTACAGTGCGAATATTATAAACTATTATAGTTTACAGTGTAAACAGTAATCATGAATATTATACAATGTAAATATTATTTTAATTTCTTGTTTATTTCAGGAAAAATCTGGAGGAGGGTATTCGAGTAATAAAAATGTTACGAGACCAGATCACAGCCCTGTGTTTGGTAAGTTGATATTTATTTTTTAATTTGTAGGTTAGTATTTAAAATAAAAATTCTATTTAGTTCCGCTTAAACCTTTGGAATAACCTATACATACATATACACGTACGAACTTGTTTATATATCAGTAAATTGATATATAAATGGAAATTTTTGTGTCGTATATTTTTGTAAACATTCAAAATTAAATTACAAAGTTGGTAATGTAATATTCCAGATCAAAAGGTTGGTATGATACACTATTTGATTTTATTATTTTTCTGAGTTACCAGAAAATTAGGTTCCATTTAATTATAGGCTTGATTCTGTAAGCTATGTTGCGATTTTATGCTACTTGATTAATTTCTGGCTATAAACCAGTTAACATGGTATTGATAAAACATATATATTAGGTCGTCTAGGATGAAATTTGTAGAAAAAAAGGCAAAGTTGTTTGATTACTTACAAATATAAGGAATTATTTTATTCATCAAAGTATGCACCCATATTGTTTATACACTTTTGCCATTTAAGCGGCAGGTTGTTCAGGCGGTATAAAACCATGGCGGACGAGAGTTAATGAATTCCTGGAAGGCCAGTTTTACAGAATTGTCGGAATTAAACTGTTTTCCTATTAAAAAGTTGTCCAAATTGCGGAAGAAGTGGTAGTCAGTGGGTAGGTCTGGTGAGTATGGATGATGAAGTTCCAACTCCAATTCCTGTAGTTTTGCCACAGTCATTTGTCCAGTGTGTGGTCTAGCGTTATCATGCAATAATAGGAGTCGATCTGTTGACCAATCTAGGCTGTTTTTCTTTAGGTTTTTCTATCATTCCAGTTGGTTGCAGTATATTTCTGCTGTGATCGATGAGAAGTTTTTTTTGTTTGGTTTTTAAGTTACCTGTACGAAATTTGGCGAAAGAAATTTATATTCAGATCAACTCTGTAAAAAGCCGACCGGCGTAGCGTAGTGGTAACACATGTGCTCTGCGTTGCGAAGGTCTCGGGTTCGAATCCCGTTCAGGCATGGAAATTTTCTCGAATAAAAATTGTCCTGGCTAATTGCCACAGTAGCAAAGGCCATTAAATTCAAAAAAAAAAAAAAAAACTAAAAAGTTACTATAATAGTTACCGTGTAGTAACGTTACTCAAGATAAGTCACTTTAATAGTAACTTTAACATTTTTCGTATTCTGTAATATCCAACTGTAGTGACATCGCTATGTTATATCTTAGTGACAGTTACTGAGAAGAGAATGAAGTTAGTTACAGAAGCGCATTGTTGGTATACAGATGACAGTTGAGGTTAAAAATGTCAAAATATTGTATTGCTTACATTATTTTGTTGGTATATAATATATTATATAAGCTGTTTACTTTTGTAAGAACACACTAGATCTGGTTATTTTGGTTATTTTTATGGTGTGTTACTGACTTTAAATGTCAATTAAAAATATTCCTTACGCTGTAAAACCGACTTTAGGTTGATAAGGTTATGATCATTATAATTAAGATATCATTTTTTATTATGACATATGTCAAATGGACCGACATTTTAAAAAAGTGACATTTTTTAATACCAACTTGACATACAGTTACAAGGTGCAAACTATTGAAAACAAAATTCCCTCTTAGTTTGTTCTTAAAAAAGTGAACAGCATATATATATATTTATATAATTAATAAAAAAAAAATTAGAGAAAATAAAAAAAAGAACGGAATGCAAAGACAAATTCTCGACAATAGAACTAGTGGCGCAGGCGGGTAGGATTTGGGGGTTAGAACCTCCCATGTAGCTGGATTTTTTATTACTTCGATGCATTTTCCTTGTTTTGTCATTACTTCCATACTTCTTATTTTATAACCCTCCCCCTTCATGAATAGAACTTTTGTTAATTTTTTTAAAAACAAACTATTTTTTTAATATTTTTTAAAAAGACATATCAAAAATGAGAAATCGGAAAAGACTTTTTGATTTTTAATATATTTCATCTCCTGCAATATAAACATTTACCTACACTCGTACATACATATTTTATATATATTTAATTTATATAATTTACTTTACTAATCTTCAGTTTCTATTATATCTAAAAATTACACTTAAAATCAAATGTCCGCCATTTATAAGAACTAAGTTATTACTTATAAACACCAGCATTTGGTAGTTACTATGATAGGAACTTTTATAGTAACATGTTACTAAATATTGTAGTAACTTTTGTCTTACGGAATACGAAATACCCCAAAGTTACTAGATAGTAACTGAACTTGCTCATAGTGTCAAATTTAGTTACTATGATCATAGTACAGTAATACCCCGCCACTCGACGTTAATTCGTTCTGAAAAAGCGTCGAATAGCGATTTCGTCGAGTGGCGAGTCGAATTTCCCCATAAGAAATAAAGGGAATCATATGCACATATATACATATACATATAAGGAAATACATATATGTAAGCAGTGTAAACTGAACCTTGCCAATAAATTTATTATTATTATTATGATATGTATAATTTTTTAATACACTGTTTAAAAAATTTGAGTAATGACCTATATAAGCATGCATAAAACAATTATGTACAGTAGTCATACACTATACTGTGAAACTTTTATTTGGTTCATTATGCTGTACAAAAGTAATGATCGTCGATCAAGGAATGCCATACCTTGTAGACAACTCACACGAATACCACTTTCATATTTGGCTATTATTTCTTTTTTCTGTTCCATATTGATTCTTACTGTTTCCCTTTTAGCTATGCTTGCATCTCTAGCCTTCTTTGGGCCCATAATTATAAATATAAATCACTTATTATAGCAAAAAACAAAAAGTTCATAGCAGCACTAATTAGTCGTCGAGTTGTTTTCGTCAAGATATCTAGGCGCGAACTGCTGGCCATGCATTCATTTCGCTGTGTTTACCAAAATATGTATAACGTAATTGGATCACGCGTCGAATAGCGATGCTTCCGTCGAATGACGAAAACGCCACTTTACGTCGAATGACGAAAACATCGAGCTAAAAGGCAGTCGAGTAGCGGGGTATTACTGTAACTGAGGTACAGAATTGATCTGATTGTCGACGCTGGATAATACCCTTTTCACACTATAACTTTAAAACGAGTGAACTTAAAGTTCACCGATGTTTAACATCGGTATGCTTTCACACTTGATGTTTAAATCTCTGGTGCTGTCATCAGCTACAGTAATTTTGTCCTTAAGTTACCGTCATGAAATTACCAGTTTTGAACTGTCTGCGCAGACGCACATTTTGAATTATTATAAACAAATATTGATATTTCATTTCATTCTACAGTAAAGGCACTACAATAAGGAATATATTACACCTGTATTAACATGTAAGTCGATACATTTTATCTCAATTATTGTAGCTCTGTATTTTATTAAACACATTATTAAAATAAATAATTTTATTATAACAATAATAAACTTCTTATAACGTCGATATAATACAGTATTCTTGTTTATGATAATATAAAATGTTGACACAAATTCAAGGAGTATTTTTTTATAATAGAAATTAAGTTGGCAATGCGGACGATGTTTGAGACGCAGATCTCTGTCTTAAACATCGATTGTATTTAGACGAGGCCATATGGTTTCACATTAGCTTTTAAAGATACATTCACTTTAACATCCGGTCTTAAAGTTTAAGGGAGACGTTAAACTATGGGGTTCTTCCTGCAGGATTAACCGCAGGGAGGAAACCGCCATCACACGCCTTCGTATAGGTCACTGTTGGTGGACCCATGGACACCTCCTTCGAGGTGAAGAGTCCCCTGTCTGTGAGACGTGTAACACAGATTTGTCTGTGTTACACATTTTAACCGAATGTGTACAGTTCGAGGATGTCAGGGAGAGGTTAGGCCTGTGCTATGACCTGTCAGTTGCCTTAGGTGACGACAGAGTACTCATGGACAGGCTGATACTCTTCCTGAGAGAATCGAACTTACTGTTTTATGTGTGAAGTCTTGCACCTTATTTTAATGTGTTTCTATTTATTGACTGTGATATTCGATGGTAATTGGCCCCTTTACAGCCTCTTACCATCACCCTGAGTCTGTTCAAATTTTCGAACAGAATTTTATATTATTTATTTGTGTTTGTCAGTGCAAGACTTCTTTTATTGAGTATGCGTATTTTTAATGATTTTATTTATTTATTTATTTATTTATTGTCTAAATTTTTATTTTTAATATATAGTCTAGTCATTTAGATGGGCTGCGTTAGGCGCAAATAGCCTTTGTTGCTGTGCGCCAAAAATTTCAACTAACTAACTAACGGTCTTAAAGTTCTAGTGTGAAAAGGGTATAAGAAGAGTAGGCATTAATTTTCTTATTGACGGACCGAATTAAATCACTCTGCAGACCACTTTCGTTTCTCGGGCCTTGTGTCGCTGACCCCTTGTGTCATTAGTTAGCCCTGTGATGATATTTCAGTCATTGTGATATAATTTTATAGTTCATGACACATTTTTGCGTCTGCTAATGTCCTAAAATGTTTCTCAGCTGATGAAAATCAGTTTTAAATTCCATTAAATACCACTCTGTAGATATTGTGATCAGAATTATACCTAACAATATGTTGTATCTCTTTCTATCGTTCATTTGTTGAGGGGTGAACCTTTCTCTTTTTCTCTCTCTCTCTCTGTGATACGTAACTACACCTGTCTGGAATGGACTGGTGTTCCTATAGTACCCGCCGGACAAAACCATACTATAGCAGCTTATACATCAAATCAAGTAACAAGTGTACAGTCGAACAACTAAACATTCAACACATTCCATATGTAAACATTCGAAAGGGTTACAGTAATTTTTAGTGTCAGGTTAAAATTGGTTTTTAGAAGAGTAAAATCTCACGGAATGAACTTTAGCTGCGTTCAGAGCTCTTTAAATTAGTTGACTGTTCACTGTGGATAAGTTTAGTATAAGGTAGTCGGCGAATCAGTGCAGTTGTGTCACTGGAAACGTCACATGTTTTTGTGACGTAATATTTAGTACGTCTACGTAGCATCCATTTAACGAATGTAATATTAATACGTTGTCACTTGTATCGAAATTAAATGAAAATATAAGAATAAGAACAGAATTCGCGACTGATGGTTGGTTTATATACGGAACAAGAATAAGGAATAGGAAATAAGAATAGTACACAAGATGTTAAAACATGGCTGCGCCGTATATCGGTTTATGTAGGAATGAAATTTAACTTAAATATAAGAAAAGTTGGTAACATTTAACATTTTATACTTATTCCAAGAATAAGAGACGATAAGCATGCGCACAATGGTCAAAATGTCGGCCGTAATAAAATTTGTCCAACAGATGTTTTCCTGTTGTGATCAGAAGGTTGGAAACAACAATATAATGTGTGAAACAGAAGCAAATAAATTTACAAAATCTTCTAAATCCATATTACTGAAAACGATTTTTTTTTAAAGGTTATATTAAACACAAGAACCTGTCAAACGACAACCGTTAAACACAGGCCAACGCAAGTACGCGTTGATAAGGAATAAGATATGATAAGGAATAAGGTACTCGTGAATAAGGAATAATTAATCTCTTATTATAAAACTTTTACTAAGTTTTTCGCCTTCTTTTGACCTGTTGTATGACCTATTAAAAAAGAAATAAGAAGACCGTAGAAAGCCTTTCTATACCTATATATATTTAAAATTTAGACGAACTTTATTTTTCTTTTTTCGGCGTACACACCAAGTTAGTCATGAAGAAAAATCTAACAATAATCAAGAAGTTAAAAAAAAATTACAACCTATAAACTTAATACTGTGGAATTCTGTCTATGTATTTGTCGTATCCTTAAAGGTTCGCGGTCCATAGTTTTGAAATTACTGCTCCAACAATTTCAATAGTTATTTTGAAAAACCCAATTCAGAGATTTACAAATATAAAGATTACAAATTTACCTGTATTGTGACAAGAAGTTAAATCTATCCGTATTTGCAGGTCTATTGGGGATTTTGGGCTTGCACGCCTTTCCTGAAAAGCAACAGGGGGTAAAGTTAACTATCTGGGTATTATACAAACTACCCTATTGTGCTGAGGTTTGGGTAAATAACGGTAAAAACAATTTGGAAATACAGAATAAGATAAAAATTTACTTTAAATACAACATTAAGGAAATCCCAAGAGTTTAATAATTTTATTTTTAAAAATGTTCTTAAACATTTAGGGCGTGTTAATTTGGAGAAAGACGATTATATATTGAGATGACGTAGATTTTTTTACGCATTTTTAAATAGATTTTTTCCCGAAAGCTTTACACTTACGACGCGTGTAAATTAAATAATCGCACTGATTGTTTTAATTTTTTTTATTCGAATAGAATTACAATTCAATATTGTCTCCTTCAAAATAACTTCCTTGGGAAGCCACACAGCGCTGGAGATGGTTCTTCCAATCCTTATAGCAGTGCTGGAACTCGGATACTGGAATAGCTTTCAGCTGGTTACGGACGTTTCAATGTTTTCGAGTGTCTCAAAATGACGTCCCTTGAGGTGATTTTTCAATCTTGGGAAGAGGAAAAAGTCACAAGGACTCAAATCAGGTGAATAAGGAAGCTGAGGAGCCACAGGAATGTTTTTACTGACCAAAAACTCGTTTATTGAAATTGCAGATTTTTCTCATCCCCAATTCATTGGTCAAAATGTAATGAACGGTAGTGTGAGTCAAATTCAACTCTTCCGATCATTCTGACTGTCAACCGACGATCTGAATGCATAAGATCCCGGATTCTGTCGACATTTTCATCGGTTCTTGAAGAAGGCCTTCCGCTGCGTGATTCATCTTCAATCAACTCTCTTCCTTCTGAAAATGCCTTAAACCACCAAAAACCTGGATCCTTGACAAAACACTGTCTCCGTAGGCCTGCTGAAGTTTTGCAAAAGTTTCCGTTGCACTGTGCCCAAGTCTGGAGCAAAACCTGATAGCACACCGTTGCTCGAAATGAATGTCACTCATTTTTAGAGCGCACTAGAAAATTCTGTTTCACGAAAAAATTCGCTACGGACAACAAAATTACTCTAGCGAATTCAAACTCGATTTGAAGGTGTATCACATGTTCACCTACCGCCCTTCCAAGTTCCGCGTCCCAAATGTTGCCAGATCAAACGCTAAGTTGTCAGTCCGGTTACTTAATTTAGACACCTTGTACCATAAATAAACTTTTACTGTTCTTTTGAGTTTAATGTGTTTTATTTAAAAAAAAAAATCCGCATTTCATACTTGTAGACCTGGTATGCATAAGAAGTTGAAAGAAAACTTTTTATTGTTTCACGTAATTTTTATTTTTACTGACTGCAGTTTCGGCTCTTGCTATTGTCGTTAGTTGCAACATTGTTACCATGGAGTGTAATTTTTTGAATTTTACCAATCACAAAATTATTAACCAATTTCATTATCCATTTTTTTTTGTGTTGAACTCAAGATCTCATATTCCACGTATGAAAGCCCATTAGACTGTGAAACTAATAATTCATAAGGCATAAAAACGATCACGTTCTACACGATTTTTTCTTTTTACAAAAAAACAATTACCTACTTATGTACCGTGGTATATAATTTTTAACGCCAAGATTTGGACACCCTTGATTGACTAAAATACTTGTTGATTTAACTCTTGTTTTTTATTTATTAGAATTAAAATCGAAAAATGATTTAGAATTGAAAATTTTAATTTATTAATTTATGTTATTTAACATTTTAAGTCACACTAAGAAAAGTAGATGATTATAGTGGATAGGTTACGTAAAAGCAGGATGATATGAAGATTTGGGCTGCAAAGGTGGAATTAGCCTGCTGGAGGCCCCTGGGGGTAATTGTTAATGAGGCCCCAACAGAAATTCAAGGAAGAACTGGGTGGTAGAAATTCCAAAATTTTAAGTAAGGACGGTAGGAGGTAGAAATTCATGTGGAGGATATTCCTCTTTGACTTCGAGGCTCCTTTGAACTTGACTCCATTTCGGACATCCTTGAAATTCGCCTTTGATAGCACTGGTCAACAAATTTAAACTTTTTTTGCTGACTTAGATCTGATACTTCTTTTTAACTAATTTTGGGGTGCTGATTTCAAAAATGTTATCATGTCAAATTTTTGTTCTATCGTATTTTGTGTTTGTGGGACAGCAGAGCGAGAGATAAGCATTGGACTCAGAAAAATTGGCCGGTGAGAATAGATTTAAATGTTGGAGACCCAAACATAATACACGAACCTTTGGTGGAGCGAACAAAAATCATTTTCCACCTTCTTCATATTAAATTGGGTCTAATGAAGCAGTTTGTAAAAGCGTTGAACAAAGATGGTGACTGTTTCAAATATATATCTGAAACATTTCACTCAGTAATGAGAAGCTAAAAGCTGGCATTTTTGACGGACCACAAATTAGAAAATTAGTAAATGATCCACATTTCACTGTACATATGGATGATATGGAGAAGAATGCATGGCAGTCTTTTGTGGCGCTCATCAAATTTTTCTTGGGAATAAAAAAGCCGAAAACTATGTGGAGGTCGTTGAAAATTATCATCATCTGGGGTGCAACATGAGCGTGAAACTTCATTTTTTCATCTTGACAAATTTCCTGTCAATCTTGGAGATGTTAGTGATGAACAGGGTGAACGTTTCCATCAGGATTTAAAAGAGATGGAGAGACGTTATCAAGGAAGGTGGGATACTCACATGATGGCTGACTACTGTTGGAGTATTAAAAGAGACTTAATGGTCCACTCCAGAAGATCTTACAAACGACCATTTAATCCTTAAATTATTTTGTATTTTTATTTTAACACTACAATGCATTAAAATGTAATTAAAACTGTTCTCATTTTCTTTCTTTCACTATAAATAAAATTTTAAGAATATTTTCTAATTATTTAGTCCTTATTGTTCGCCAGATTTGTACCAATTACAGTATCGACGTCTAAAATTAAACGATAGAAGCATTATTTGGCCGAAAATATGTATTTGTTGTAGAGCAAAAATCTGATGTGATACGCAAAAACTGATATTTGAGTTCAGCAGCACCAAATTAGTAAGAAACAAGTCTTAGATGTAAGTCAGCAAAAATTGTGTTGATCAGTGTAGTCATAAGTATATTTGAGTCCTTCTGACTTTTTCCTCTTCCCAAGATTGAAAAATCACCTCAAGGTATGTTATTTTGGGACTCTCGAAAACATTTAAACGTCCAAAACCAACCAGTTGAAAGCTATTCCAGTATCCAAGTTCCAGCACTGCTATGAGGATTGGAAGAACCGTCTCCAGCGCTGTGTGGCTTCCCAAGGAAGTTATTTTGAGGGAGACAATATTGAATTGTAATTCTATTCGAATAGAAAAAAATTAATAATCAGTCCGGTTAGTTAATTTACACACCTCGTATTTAACGACTGATAGTGTCCAAACTATTTTGATGTCAATTATTTTGTTTGAAAATTTTATAAAAAATTTAAATAGGTGCTGACATATCTTTTACCTTTAAGAAAATAACTACCATTAGAAATTTTGAACCTAAACTAACAAAAAAATATTTCTCTAATGATTCAAATTAACAAAAAGTTCAAAACAAATACGAAAATAATAACAGGGGTCTCTTCTATACAATTTGCCACTCGGTCGAAATATAGTGTTGAACTTTAGCTGGAGGCCAGACAGCCATGTCAGATTCAAAACTAGAGGATAGGTTCACAAGAATTGGTCAGTTAGGGATGTCCAAAATGGGTTCACACTCCCTGCCCAAAAAAATAAAACAAAAAAATGGTTAACTAACAAGGATGATTTTGTTTGTAGTTTAAAACCACAGCGCTAATAGCTATATATGTTGGAGTCATCTAAGGATGTACAAAATATATTCTATATTGACAACAATTGTCGTAAAGTATTGGAAAACTTCCTAAGCGCCCTGCTATCTGGTGGCGCTTTTCGGAAGATACGAAAGTGACATTGTTTGGTTTTGTTCAACGAAGAAATAATTGTTATTTGTGTTTTATTTTTGTGAATCATGACAAAAAACAATTCATTTTATTGTGTGCCGCAATGTAAATCGTGAATAAGGAAGAATCCTTCTTAAACATTCCATAATTGTCCTAAATCGGGAACAATATCAATTAAAATAACATTTGGAGGTAGAGAGATTGGATCCAAAAACTATAAATGGGCAAAAAAGCCCATTTTTGCTCGTTGCATTTTATGCAGCGTAATGTACATTGGTGTGAACCGGAATAGTACAACAGGAATTTTCGATCAGATTATGTTTTCGGAATATAACGTTTTTTTTTTTTTGTGTTTTTTGGTTGACGATGCACAAGTTATAACGGGTGTTTTTTTTAGAGGTATAGAACTTTAAATTGCAATAAAACAACGATGGATTATTCGATTGACATGCATTTTTTTTTATTCGAAAGATAATCTTGTGGCATTACATTAAATCATACCAACAAGACGGCGCAACATGTCACACAGCTCGTGCCACAATCGATTTATTGAAAGACACGTTTGGTGACCGCCTAATTTCACGTTTTGGACCTGTGAATTGGCCTCCAAGATCTTGTGATTTAACACCGCTGGACTACTTTCTGTGGGGCTATGTAAAGTCATTGGTCTATGCGGATAAGCCACAAACGCTTGACCATTTGGAAGACAACATTCGCCGTGTTATTGCCGATATACGGCCACAAATGTTGGAAAAATTCATCGAAAATTGGACGTCCAGATTGGACTACATCCGAGCCAGCCGTGGCGGTCATATGCCAGAAATCATATTTAAAATGTAATGCCACAAGATTATCTTTCGAATAAAAAAAAATTCATGTCAATCGAATAATCCATCGTTGTTTTATTGCAATTTAAAGTTCTATACCTCTAAAAAAAACACCCATTAGTTATGTAACACACTATACTAGAAGGCGTATCCTGGTCTAATGGTTAGCTTGTTCGCAATGCAGCAAACTAGGGTTCGCTCCCGGACAGAGACAATTTTATTTTTTGTTTTTTATTCCATTTTTATTTTGTTTAGATTATTTTGTCAAAATTCTAGTTATATTTTGGCAAATGTTGCATTTAATTTTTAAGAGCGTAAATTTATTAACCAGTTGGAATTGTTGGAATTATATTTTGTATGTGTCATGTGTACGAAACCAGAGTGGCGGAGTATATGACTTAAAACAACCAATGGAAGCCATAGGCGCAATTTTCAAAATCTTAATGAACCTTGCTGTATAAAAAAAACTGCACATATTTAGAAACCTAAATAATGGTATTAGGTATTCGAATTCAAATTGACAAAAAAATATTTTAACATAAAATTTATTTTTAAAGCTCTTTACAGACGATAAATTATTTTAAAAATATCATTAATTTTGCCGTGATTACTGCAAAGCAAAATTTATCCTACACACTCAGCCGCCTTCACTTATTATATACCTGCTAAACCCTGCAATGTGTGAAAATTCACACTTCACATACATTTTTTTCTGAGATTCTGTGAGGCGTCAGCGAGACACGATTTCTCAAAAATACCGCATTACGCGTTTTCAAAACTGGTTATTGAAGTCTGTATACTTAAGGGCACACTATAATTTTACCATAATTTGGTAAATATAACCCATAGTTAATAAGTACTGTGAAAATATGAATAAATAAAATTATTATTACTCATATTTTAAACAGCAAAGTTTTTGAAACCATATATTAAAATTTCATCAATAAAGAAATAGAAAGAGTAAAAAATTATAAGTACTTAGGTTATACTTTCCAGCAATCGAACAATAAGAATGAGCATATAAATTATGTTGTAAAGAAAGCCATGGCAGCCATGACCCAGGTGTGGGGAGTAGGTGAAAAAAGGTTTAAAAACAGTTTCCCCATCAAACTCATGTTCGACAGAATGGTAAAACCCATTATGATGTACATTGCGGAAATCTGGGGTTGGACGGAGCAACATAAAATGGAAAGACTACATCAAAAATATCTG
Organism: Liopterus haemorrhoidalis; assembly: GCA_963971575.1. Classification (NCBI taxonomy): domain Eukaryota; kingdom Metazoa; phylum Arthropoda; class Insecta; order Coleoptera; family Dytiscidae; genus Liopterus; species Liopterus haemorrhoidalis. The sequence goes on from OZ020619.1 coordinate 46,224,540, forward strand.
AGATAGATTTTAGGAGTAGACATAAACACACCAACATATATACTCTTGGAGGAAACAAAAAGGGACAAGATGAGAATAGAGAGTGGCAAGATAGCAATGAGATATGAAGAACGGTTAAGTAACATTCAGAAAGACACAGTTTAAAGAGAATATTGGCGGGAAATGAGACAGAGAGAAAGGAATTTACAAAACAAGTCCAGGTGTGAGATAAATAGAAGAAAATATTATGAAAGAAATGGGTATTCCACGATCTACCACGTGTTTTTGGAGCTCTTGGAAGGCTCAAGTCCGTGAGCACTCTTCCTGGGTGTGCGTCTTCCTTAAATTATTATTTTATTTATTTTACATCGGCCTATTTCTGCAACGAGGCTAATCGCCGATGCCAGGGAGTGAGCTCTTACACCTGGATGAGGGGTGAATGATTGTGAAAATGGTATTAATGTAAACATATTATTCTCACCCGAATAATATCACCAACGGGATTAACTACCAAAAAAATCAGCTGTGGCCACCACTGGACCGACCGCCATCACAAAGTATTTGTATTAAATACATTCTAGAAATAAAATTCAACAAATATAGCAGAGTAGAAATAACTTGGCCTAATACTAAAGTCAAAAGAGCACCAAAATTTACTTAATCTAACCCTTAAAATACAATTTATTTTTAATCAAATGAACACGAAAATTTCCTTAAGCCAACCCTTCAAATACAATTTTTTTATTTATTCTAATTCCCACCAAAATGTACTTAATCAAACCATTAAAATATATACATATATTTTTTTAAAAGAACACGCAATTTAATTTATGCCAACTTGTAAAATAATTATTTTTTATTTTAAACAAAAGAAGACTGTAGCTCTTATAGTTATGGCCCCAGTTGTGAAAAGCCCCAATTGTGAACGGCCCGAATTGCCCATCGCCCCAGTATTAATGGTCCCAGTTGTGCAAAGCCCCAATTGTGTACGGCCCGAATTGTCCATCGCCCCAGTTGTTAATGGCCCCAGTTGTGAAAAGCCCCAGTTGTGAAAAGCCCCAATGGTGTACGGCACGAATTGTCCATCGCCCCAGTTGTTAATGGCCCCAGTTGTGAAACGAATTGTCTTACGGCCCCAGTTGTGATGGAACCCATCACAATACCTTCCTTATATATGTTGGCTGCCGGTAAAAAAATCATTACTAATCGCAACCAACTATCTGGTCATTCTCTTATATATACGGTACACACTTAAAATGACCCCCCCCCACTCATGTACGTGCCTTATTTCCCTTGTTTCTTTTATCCATTCTGTTATTTCCATATCCATTTTCCTATTGTAAAACATTTTTTAACAATATGAAATCAAATTTACTTATTCTTGTTTTTTTTTATTGACATAGTTATCTTGTTTAAAGACTAAAGTAAATAATATTTTTCACATGATTAATAAATAAATACCTAAACGATCCGTGTAATTATAAAATATCCCACACAATGTGTAATCGTTGGTGTTGACTATGTGTGTATTGCCCTGGGCAGACGGTCTCGGCTTCTAATGAGGTGTTCTCCGGCCGACTCGAGCGGTATCTTTGACCGTCGCTGAGCCGTCGCTTGCCGTCAACTCAAAGACATACGCCCGGGATAGCGTGAGATACGATGATTAATTGGATGCTACCGTTTGCGAATCACTGGACAGCGAATTTTGATCAAACAATATAAATTAAAAATTTGGAGATATTATAAATATCCAAAATAATTTAACAGAATATAATTATTTTATTTATTTATTTATTGTTTGGGTGGTACAGAACATAGTTCCTATAGACCTCCACGAAAAAGTTATCTATTTATTGATTGTTTTTAATATGTAGTGTAGTCATTTATACGGGCTGCGTTAGGCGCAAATAGCCTTTGTTGCTGCGCGCCAAAAATTTTATCTAACTAACTGGAAACGTTACATATAAGTATGAAGACATTGAGACAAAAAAAAATCAAATTTTTTTCGTTTTATCAAAAATTGTCTCAAATAAAAGTTTTTAGTTATTGCATTTGTAGCAACTTTTGTTAAATAATTTTTTTCTGTTGCTAAATATTCGCAAAAATTTTATAATCGACACGAGTAAATTCCCATTTCTAGTCAACCGATTTTTACCAAAAGTTGACCAACTCGTGCCATTGATGTCCAAAGCTTAAATATGCAGTTTTATAAAAATCCTTTTAGCCGAAATTGCTCACGTGTACATATACAGACGTGTACATATACAGACGGACGGACAGACGGATAGACAGACCGACAAACATCAGCTAAAAATAGTCAAAACGTTATGTAGGGACCTCAATTCGTGGAGATCCATCGAAATCTCGAAATGTAAAAATCGGTATGATCACAATACCTCCCTTATAAGTTGGCGGTCGGTAAAAAGCAACAAGTTTATTAGCGTCGTTGATCGTTCGCATTGTTTGCAAAAATTAGAAGTTTCTTCTTATTTTTTTCTTATTCTGCTAACTGTTAAGAAGAATAAGAACTAACACTATTAGTATTGTTATATCACAATAGATAGCGCTTATATTTTGTGTACTAATATTAATAAAAATTTTAAGATTCCAGCGCTCTAGCAGTAGTTTCTGAATTTCAAAGTTTAAACATCGACATCGGTAGTAGGACATCGATGTTTTTAAAACAAACATCGATGTTTTCGATACATCGATTCTTTTTTCCCTACCCTACTAGTAGGTAGGGTGACCAGATTTCAGTGAAGTGTAACCGGGACACAAGGAAAAAAAAAATCCTCCCCTCCAGATCCAAGTGAAAAGCAAAAAAAAGGTTCCTCACCTCCCAGATTCAAGTGAAGATCAAAAAAAAGGTCCTCACCTCCCAAAACCAAGTGAAGAGCAAAAAAAGGTCCTCACCTCTCAGATTAACTAGTTGTAATATTTCTTTTCTTACAAATGCAGAATTATGTAAAAACCGGGACAATCGACCGTCCCTCAGACATTTCTCGGGACACCGGGACAATTGACCTAAAACCGGGACGGATGGCCACCCTACTAGTAGGTCTACCTCTATTCCTAATAGAGGCTAATAGCCATGGATGCCCCAAAATGCATACTTGTATCATGAAATAATTTATCACTTTGAAATATATTTTGATATTATTTTGTTGTTATTTTTTGCATCGAAATTAAATATATTTTGTTAGCCCTGGTCTGTATAATGAAACATTTCCAAAAACATCGAGCCAAAGTCTTTGTGTGTATAGCCTTAGTTCGACCAGTTCACAGATAAACTTCAAGATATTCACAGTCGGCCAGACAAATAACAAATAATGTTAAACATGAGTTTGTTTAATGTAAAAATAACTAGATTTACACCTACAGTTGAAGTTAGCTGACATTTTTCATTCATAATAAGATTTTTTTTTAGATTAATATTATGTTTAACACGCGATTCAGTAGTTTTCAAGTAAATACAAACTTGGTGAAAATTGTTAGTTTTAATCTGATTTTGTTTATTATATAGCTGACTCAATAGAGCTGTTGAAATAAGAATATTTTTAAGAATTATTACCATGATTTTTATTACTTAAATTATAAAAAATATAATGACCTAAATCTTATCTTTGAAAGAACACAGCAATTTTTTTAGGGTTTTGTAGATATGACCAAAAAAACTCTTATAACGTCACTCATGTGTCTGTCTGTCTGTACGGTAGAAATTGTGGCCAAACGGATGAGCCTGGAAACCTGAAATCTGGCATACTTGTACAACTTTATGACACAACAATTTTTTAGGGGGTGTAGGTATGACCAAAAAACCCTCATAACGTGACCAGGTGTCTGTCTGTCTGAATTGAACAAAACTAAATTTTTACTAGAAAAGTATAGAATTGCTACCATAAATTCAAATTAAGGCTTAATAATATATTTGTCATGTAAATCAGTTCTTAACTTTTAGGGTTTTGTAGGTATGTCTAAAAACTCTTATAACGTCACTCATGTGTCTGTCTGTTTGTACAGTATAAATTGTGGCAACGGCTGGACCTAGAAAGTTGAAATTTGGCATACTTATACAACAGTTTGACGCACATGTAGGAAAACTATTGAGTGAGAAAGCTTATTTTTTTAAAATTTGGAGTGGGATATCAAACATCTTGTTATGTGGATAGTTCAACAAATTTTTGTTCTGAAAAAATAGATTTTTTTATGGAATTTTCGCTAAAAATGTGTCATTACTTTGGGAAATAGAATGGGGGGATTCCTATTCCTATTGAGGTTGGTATAAAAATTTGAAAAAAAAATTAATGATGTACTTTGATGGGGACCCGAATAGTTCAGCAGGAATTTTAGAACAGATTAATTTTTTTCGAAATTTCGTAAAAAATTTTGAAAAATATAATTATATTTTTAAAATGTATTGTGTGGTATCAAAATAAAGCTCTTAAAACGTAGGTTAAGGAACGAGTAGGTTTTTTTTTAATTACACAAGATTTTAGCCAAAAGTGTGCTAAAAAAAATTTTGTCCCACACCTTACAACCTAAAAATAGGGTGACCAGATTTCAGTGAAGAAAAACCGGGACACAGGAAAAAAAAAAGGTCTTTGTTTCCTCCCAGATCCAAGTGAAGAGCAAAAAAAAAAGGTCCTCACCTTCCAAATTCAAAGTGAAGAGAAAAAAAAAAGGTCTTCATCTCTCAGATTCAAAGCGAAAAGCAAAAAGATTCAAAAACCGGGACAATCCTGCGTCCCGAGAACAGTTTTCGGGACACCGGGACAATTGACCGAAAACCGGACGGATGGTCACCCTACCGAAAAATCTAATCTAAATCTAAAAATTGGGAAATAATCTGAGAAATGTACATTGATGGAATCCGGAATAGTTTATCAGAAATTTTTGTTCATATAAGTTTTTCGAAAAATATCAATTTTTTTTATGTCGTTAAAATTTTTTTAAAAAATTTGTTTTGTGGTATCAAAAGAATGCTCTTAAATCGCATATTAAGGAAGGGAAAGTAGTTTTTTAAAACCCAGTTAACACATTTAATATAAAAATTATAACACAGTTAATATAAAAATCTGAGAAAATAGAATAGTTCAATAGGAATCTTTGATCTGAGAATTGTTTCGAAATGAACACGGTCGAAACGTCCGCAATAATATCCATAATTGATGGGAACCAAAATACTTCAACAGGAATTTTTAATCAGATCAGTTTATCGAAAAATATCGAATATTTTGGGTCGTTGAAGAAAATAATATTTTTTTAAAAATTGTTTTTGAAACAAAATTCTTTGTGGTATGAAAAAAAAGTTCTTAATATATAGATCAAGTAAGGAAAAGTAGTTTTTTTTTTTTTTAATTTCTTTATTTTAATACGATTTTTGTCAAAAATATGCTTAAGAAATTCTTGTTCACACCCTATAACCGCATATATAATTTTTAAACAATATTTATCTGACAATTTTGATGCGAGCGCATCTCATAATTAAGTACAGTTTTAAGTCTTGGAAGAACGGGGATTATTCTTTCAAAAGTTATCGAAATTTATTATTTTTATTATGTAATGGGTGTTTTTTTTAGAGGTATAGAACTTTAAATTGCAATAAAACAACGATGGTTTATTCGATTGACATGAATTTTTTTTTATTCGAAAGATAATCTTGTGGCATTACATTTTAAATATGATTTCTGGCATATGACCGCCACGGCTGGCTCGGATGTAGTCCAATCTGGACGTCCAATTTTCGATGACTTTTTCCAACATTTGTGGCCGTATATCGGCAATAACACGGCGAATGTTGTCTTCCAAATGGTCAAGCGTTTGTGGCTTATCCGCATAGACCAATGACTTTACATAGCCACAGAAAGTAGTCCAGCGGTGTTAAATCACAAGATCTTGGAGGCCAATTCACAGGTCCAAAACGTGAAATTAGGCGGTCACCAAACGTGTCTTTCAATAAATCGATTGTGGCACGAGCTGTGTGACATGTTGCGCCGTCTTGTTGGTATGATTTAATGTAATGCCACAAGATTATCTTTCGAATAAAAAAAAATGCATGTCAATCGAATAATCCATCGTTGTTTTATTGCAATTTAAAGTTCTATACCTCTAAAAAAAACACCCGTTACTAACAATTTGTTATAACTTGCTAAATACCTACAAAACCCTGAAATGTGTGAAAATTTACATTTCACATTAATTTTTTGTGTTGGTGTGGATTTGAAGTGTTTGAGTGATGTTTGGATTTGCCCATCTATTTTCTGTTTTATAAATGTGTAAGGACTAATTCAGTCGTATGTCTGGTTTCATTCATTTATTTATTAATGGTCCACGCCTTGAATGTCATCAGCACCACGCTCAGATAACTGGTTAACTTACAATTAGACATGCTTAGAGAATTATTGCAATTCTTAACAAACTCTCAAGGAAATATTATTTTGAACTCTCGACTATCTTCACAGTTACTCTCAATTTTATCTCTTTTTAGGGTTTTGTAGGTATGACCAAAAAACCCTTATACCGTCATTTTGTCGTCTGTCTGTCTGTCTGTCTGTTCGGTCAAAATTGTAGCCAAACGGCTAAACCTAGAGAGTTGAAATTTGGCATGCTTATACAACTCGTTGACCCGCACATAGGAAAAATACTAAAACATCTAAAAAAACATATCCCTCTAAAAATATAAACAAATATGTGCTCATCGAAAAAAAAAAAATTTTTTTTTAATTCTGAGTAGGGTATCAAATGAAAGCCCTTAGTACGTGGATTAACGATCAAAATTTTATTTTTGCAAAATAAATTATTTTGATGCGATTTTTGCCAAAATTGTGCAAAAAAAATTTTGTCCCACACCCTGTAGCCCCCCAGATGGTTTAAACTAAAAATCTGAAAAAATTCTAAGTAATGTACATTGGTGTGAACCGGAATAGTACAACAGGAATTTTTGATCAGATTATGTTTTCGGAAAATAACGCATTTTTTGTGTTTTTAACTAAAATATGTTAACTATTTAATACGTTGTGTAACATATCACAACAATAACTCTCGTGGCGTGGTTGGATTCGTCATGCGCTTAATAATATAAGTTAACTTGCAAACTAGGGTTCGAATCCTGTTGATTTTATTTTTTATTTTTTTTTTTGCATTTTTATTTTGTTTAAATTATTTTGTTAAAATTCTAGTTATATTTGGTAAATAGTGCATTTAATTTTTAAAAGCGTAAATTTAATAACCAGTGGAAAGTGTTGAAATTATAATTTAATTGTATGTTTGACGAAATCAAAGGGCGGGACTTATGATGTAAGCAACCAATGGAAGCCATAGGTGCAATTTTCAAAATCTTAATGAACTTTGCTATATAAAAAAAATACTGCATATATTTAGAAACTCAAATAATGGTATTAGGCATTCGAATTAAAATTCATAAAAAAATATTTTGACATAAAATTTGTTTTGGCATCCCAAATAATCATCGTTCAGTTACTAAATACCTGCAAAACCCAGAAATGTGTGAAAATTCACACTTCACATCAATTTTTTTATCTATGTCTATCTGCTTGCATATTTGTCTGTTTTTACTGTCTGTCTACTTCTCTGTTTGTCCGTCTGTCTGTTTGTCCGTATGTCTTTTTGTAGTTGTAAAAAATAATCGCTCGAAAATGTTCACGATTTAATTCAATTTTTAGCCGAGATTTAGAATCATTAAAAGACAGAATATCTTTAGAATGTTTTAAGATATTCTTTTTGTGATAGTTTAGGTTATTGTTTAAGACAGCGTTTCCCAACCTGTTTTCATGGCGGACCGGCAAGCGACCTAGAAAAAGTTTGTGGACCGGTAAGTTTAGAAAGTAATGTGTATCGCAAAATTATTACAAATGATGAGCAAAAAAAAGGTCTTCACCTCCTAAATGTAAGTAATGAGCAAAAAAAGGTCCTCCCTTCCAAACTACAAACCCAGAGATTTTGTAACAAAATCTCGAGGACCGGCAAAAAAACTCGAGGACCTGCGGTTGGGAAACGCTGGTTTAAGAGACACATTTATCTTGCAATTGAATGTGAGCTCGCCCCAAGAAAAAAAAGGCCTCTGAGCGCGCTTAAAAAAAATACTCTTCCCTTTTCTATTACTATAGTGCGTTCGAAGGTGAGTTTGCAGTATAGCTCTTATGGCAAATGGGAGCGGTGTTGCCAAATGTTGTAAAAGTGTCAAATGTGTCAATTATAATAATATGAAAAAACCGGTATGATTTACAAAAATCAACTCTTATAAAACTCAAAATAACACTCAACAAAAACAAATGGCCATTTGTAGAATACTGCGTCTTCACAGATCAGCGCGTTTTAGAGCTGGCAACGTCGACAAGCAAGAAAAGGATAGTGTCATTGTGTAAACCCATTAGAGAGTATGAAAAAGAATTACTCCATATGCCCTGTACTGCAAACTCACCTTTGAACGCACTATACTACTTCCACTGCCATTTTTCCTAACTCCTTCCAATTGTATACTACCGGAGCTATTACCCTTTCCACTTTTACCCCTTCCATTGTTACCACCTCCACAGTTTCTCTCTAGTTCTACCCCTTCTACTATTATCCCTTCCACTGTCTCACACCAATGTTACCCCCACCACTGTATTTGTATTAAAGTTCCCCTTCCACTATATTTGTACCATTGTTACCCCTTCCATTCTTACTCCTTCCACTATTACTATTACTCATTTTCACCTTTCATCATTTTCTTTAATTTTTCTACTATCTCCTAGGTTTGTTATCACAATATTTTGTTATTCTGTCAAAATTGTATACATTTTTTGTAATATTTTGTTTGATGATATTACATGTCACACAAAATATCTAATAAAACCTTTTATGATTATTATCTTATCATTCTTATCGTTTATCTATGTTTATTTAAGTGGCTCCCACTGATATAACATACATTAGAATTAATAAAACTGAACAAAACTCATGAAAATTTCATATCAAAAGGTGCTTTTTTTATAATTTACAAAATTGTTAAATTATCTTATAAACATCTAGACATTATTTTTAAAAACTACAAATTATTTCCCAAATTTTCGTGTTTAAATTAAATAGGTTTTGTACCGGATACGGTACAGGCAGATGGGCTAATTTTGAAGAACAAGGGTGTTATGTAATTTGTTGGGTTGATGTTTAGCGTCGCCGGATAAGGGCGGTGCAGTTCATCAACTTAACCTCTGAGTAAGTCTCGGTATTTTAAAATCGTTCCAGAAACAATCCAAAGATATCTATCTTTGTTTTTTTGAGTAATGTCGGGTGTAGGTCTGGGGGTATCTATACCAATACATAAATTAGTTCGTTTGTCTGTCTGTATGTATGTATGTATGCATTATATTTTATCTCGAAACTAAAAATTGATGTGAAGTGTGATTTTTCACACATTTCAGGGTTTTGTAAGTATTTATTAAGTGTAAGAAGCCAACATAATACTGGATGTCTAGGAATATTTGTTTTTTCTGCATTTGATTCGTATTCAAGTCTTCATTAGATTAATAAGAAATATATTGATAAAAGGCTTATTTTTTTTTAAATTTCAGATACATATTTCCTACTTCTAACAATGTGTTATTTGTTTTATAAGTATTTCATTGCTAGTGTAGTGTGAAATTAATTTGACCAAAAACACAAAAACTGCTATATTTTTTAAAAATGCAAGCGGATCAAAAATTCCTCTCGTATATTTCCGGCTCAGATCAATATATATATATACATATATATACATATTACCTAAAATTTTATCAAATTTTTATTTTTACCTTTTTGGGTAAAAGGAGGAGAGACAAGAACTTTTTAGCACATTTTTGGCTAAAATCGTGTTAAAAGACACAAATGTGACTACTTTTTGTTCCTTTAATTCCTCTCCTTCTTAAGAGCTTTCTTTTGAGACTACACAATAATTATTTTTTAAAAATAATAATTTTCTTTACGTCAAAAAAAAAAGTATTTTTTGAAAAACTAATCTGATCAAAAATTACTATTAAACTATTCCGGATCCTATCAATGTACATTACGGAGATTTTTTCAGATTTTTAGATGAATCCCTCTGAGAGATAGGGTGGGGGACAAAAGTATATTGACATATTTTTGGCGAAAATCCCATAAAAAAAATGGGTTTTTCAAAAATAAAAATTTACTTGTCGATCCACGCTCAAGAGGTTTCATTTGATATGCCACTCAAAATTTTATAAAAATAATTATTTTTTCGTTACATACATATTTGTTTATATTTATCTCTCAGTCTTAAGAACTCTCAGTATTTTTCCTATATGTGGGTCAAAAAGTTATATATGCATGCCAAATTTCAACGTCATGTTAAACCGTTTGACTATAATTTCAACCGTACAGACAAACAGACACATTGAGTGACGTTATAAGGCTTTTTTTGGTCAAACCTACAAAACCATAAAAAGGGCTGCACCGATTAAATAAAAAATGACTTCAGCGTGTTCAAGTAATCTTTTATTGTAAAATAGCCATAACTTATACTTTTTTAACACTAAAATTTTAACCAAACTGAGAATGAACTTTTACACTTATGAATTTTTTGCTGTGCACTTGCTATATCTGTAATTTTAGCTTTAGCTTTTTCAGATAATCCTTTACCTTCCCATATTTAATTTGAAATCCGTAAAATACGTGTTTTAAATAGTATTTTAGTTGTATCCGTGTGGTACCAAATGTAGCAAGTTTGAGAGCCACATGTCGAGACTAAGAACCCGACCTTCAACTGTTAGCGGGCCTTGGCTTGGCCAACCGATACAGTGGACCAACATAGTTCAACACCATCGGAAATAAACACTAATAAATCCGGGGTTCACAGCTCTCGATTAAACGTGCATTCAAATTTTTCAATATATTTAGATATTACCAAATTTTGAAAGATTTTAGGACATTGGTTTAGGTTGGGGCAGTTATAAAAGCTATAAAAACGGCGATAAAAGCTTATCCAATCTATCTTTTTGATGCGTTTATAGCGGACAGGGCATGCAGGGACCCTTGGGCACACAGAGTTTGGGCCCTTCTATAAAGTAAAAAAATAAATGTGAATGAAAACATCAGTATGTACTTTTATTTAGTGACTTTATTGGTTATTATGGTTAGCTTTATACAAATCAAATATAAGTGAAGTGATTACTATGTTGAGAATTGGACTTATTAAACATGTTCGCGGACAGTACGGCTATAGTAGTCGAATATTTTTCCTAGCTCAGGTCATGACGGTCTAAACCGTCCTACTTTTTTATTCAAATATACAAATGACGGCTGGGGCAGGTTTTAATTCCATTTAAGTATATGAAAACTAGTATAAACTGTCCTATCTGGAACATACCAAACACAGTTAATGTCCTATTATAAACAAAAATCTAAAAAAGTGACATTTTGGGTACATCTCATTGTACAAAACTGTCCGCGAACGTGTTAATGATGATGGATTCTTCCGGGATTTCTTTTGTGCAAAATCTTCTGTCCTCAAAGTCTAATTAAAGGATATCAGTTTCTATGCACATGATTGATAAATTAGTAAGTCGTTCTTGTAACATAGCCGTTCGTAATTCATTTTTTATACTTTTTAGCTGTGAAAATGAGCGCTCTCTACTACAATTGGTGACCATTAAGCAAAGGAATATCCTTGTAGCAACTTCCACATTCGGGAAAATTTCTTCTAATTTATCTGCTTTTATTAGAGTATATAAAGCTGAGATACTCAAGTCCGCCGATTAATTTGCAAGAATTTTATATAAAAGTAGTAAAATTGCACTAAAAATTGAGCTCCTCTTTTTTTCCTCGGCATTTTGAGCCCCCATCAAGCCGGGGGCTCCTGCCCAGTGATAGGATTTGTTCAACAACCGGTTCGCAGGGGTATTTGTTTAAAAACACAACATTTTCACAAAATTCAAAATAATATATTTATTTCAATTAAACATTAAGATATGTAATTATTTTAAATATTGCCAAATAGCACTCTGGTTTTCAGTCAGTTCTACTTCCGTTTTTGTTTTTACGCGAGGATCATCCGAACTGTGGTTGCTTTTTAACCAATTTAGCACTATCGGTTCTGGATCCCAATCTATTAAAGGCAAACCATTCAAATTAATAACCATTATATTACTTATATTTGAAACGATCAGTCTGTTTCGTTTTTCTGTGCATATATTATTCATAAGGCTAAAGCCTCTTTCAGCTTCTGCTGAACTGACGGCTATGGTCATTCCCTGTATCTAAGGGATTTTAACTACCGGTTCGCCGAACTTAAAATTTGTTAACAAACGGTTTGAGCGAACCGGGTGAATCCCATCACTGATGGTCACATGTCCATCGTTACAAAAGATAATTTGACCTTAATTTCAAGTCATTTTTCGTTGATATATTAATTTTGTCGTAATATCCGAAGTCGTTATAAGCGATAAGTTTCACGTATAAAATGATTTGTTTTTGGCCGGGACTCGTCGTGAATTTCGTCGCAAAAACAGATATGTTATATCAGATGTCATAAACGATATCCACTGTATTTTAAAATAATCCTAAGTAAGTTTCAGCTGACTAAGGCCTGAAATTCTTAATTAAAGTGGTCTGGAAACGAATAATTAACCACTTAAAACTAGAGCTATTACATCATAGTTGTCAGTAGACTTGTAAACAGTCTCGGAGAAACATTTTTTTAATAGTCAAAATTATCGCTAGCTATAATTAGTATACTAATGATTTTCATAACTTTAGGAAGTCAATAAATAAAATATAATTAACAGGTTATCTAGACAGATAAAATTAATAAATTAATTATTTAAAATACTAGATTTTTATGTATTTATCGTATCTATAGCAATTTTTTACAAGGATAACATTTAAAATTTTCTCCGGACGTCTTGGTAATTTCGTTATGAACATGGTTTGGTGGTATTAACATAATTATACGGTACCGGGTGGATCGTTTAGAGCTGCTCATTTTCAGGACTGTTATTTACGTATTTTAACAAACCTCGTGCCTCTACAACCACCCTGTTTATTTGCACATTCCAACTTATTATAATTTGCAGTTTTTTAAACATAATTATGAGGTTATTTTTTGGAAAATGCTATACAACAGAATATTACAGTTTGCTGTTTACAACCTTTTATATATAGGGTACAATTGGACTTGGTTTACAATAGAACCGGTCGAAATGTCACACTAATCACGTGGCTTTCATCATAGGCGCCCGCAAGGGGGGCAAGATGGGTCAGTTGCTCCCGTGGATTTCGGAACCAATTACCAATTCGTATCTTAGAAAAAAAAGTTATACTACTATTATTTAAATATAAAATTCATAAAAAAAATCAGCTGTGGCCACCACAGGGCCGACCGCCATCATAAAGTACTTATATAAATTATATTCTAGCAGCAGAGTAGAAATAACTTGACCTAATATTTTCTAACAGATATATTATTTATCATGACCATGGAAACGTTACATATAAATATGAAAAAATTGAGACTTTTTATACCTAGACATCCAGAATTATGTTGGCATCTTACTCCTATTAAATACCTACAAAAATTTTACAGAAATTATTCGAAATTTTTCGTTTTATCAAAAAACGTGTCAAATAAAAGTTATTAGTTATTGCTTTTATAGCAACTTTTGTTTAATAAATTGTTTTGAGATATTTTTCTGTTGTGAAATATTCGCAAAAATCTTAAAATCGACACGCGTAAACTCCCATTTTTAGTCAACCGATTTTTACCAAAAGTTTATCAACTTGTGCCATTGATGGCAGAAGCTTAAATATGAAGTTTCATAAAAATCCTTTCAGCCGAATTTGCTCTGCACGTGTACACAGACAGACGGACAGACAGATGGACAGACGGACAGACAGACAGACGGACAGACAGACGGACAGACGGACGGACAGACAGACCGACAAACATCATGCTAAAAATAGTCAAAACGTTATGTAGGGACCTCAATTCGTGGAGATCCATCGAAATCTCAAAACGTCAAAATTGGTATGATCACAATACCTCCCTTATATATTGTTGGCGGTCAGTAAAAAAATATTGTTTATTATTATATTTTTGGTTTAGCAACTCTGGCTATTAGCCAGGATAGTTCTTATTTACTAAATCGATGATTTTTAACTATAGAGAACACATTTTTAACTAGAAAATAAATGTTTATCCTCAGCGGGGATCGTTCCCAGACCCGCCACGTGGAAAGCATTGTTCGAATATGACATCTATAACTATGTTTTGGTCTTGCCCCCCCCCCTAGAGTAATTTCTGCGGGCGCCTACATCTTGATGATCAATTTCACCATTTAGTATGTTTTTATTTTGTGTTCTATCGAAATGTAACCGTTTATCTCGTTTAAAATTAAATTATAAAGAGTTAAAAGTGGATTTAATTTGAGTTAATTAACCAGTAGCCAAGTCAGTTTAAAATTTGTAATTATTTGTCAATATATGCTCAAATTCACTTTCACCAATAACAAATATTGTTTTAGTGACAACAGTAAATTTTATTTAGTTACGTAATGTGAATTTATTTAAAAACCAAACAAGGTAACAGCCACTGTCAGTATGTATTGCCCTCGGCTTTTAACTAATTCCGTTAGCACCTAATTATTTAATTAAATAGTAAAATTGATGGTCGAACTCTACAAAATACAATTTACTATTAACAATACGAATAATTTGAAACAAAACAAATAAAAGAATACTAAATAGATTCACAAATTTTAATTTACACGAAAATTGCCATGAATTCTTGGTACGATAATAGGTCATATCTATTTCTTAGCTTTGTGCTGAACCATATAGATGTAGCTGCAAAAGCCACCTCACATAGACCTATGATTGATGTGAGTTTCATATTTCATTAGTTAAACATCGAACACAATCTATACTGTGATTATCTAAAGAAGTCCACTCAAGGTTATATTCGAATATTTCGAACTAAGATTTTAGCCACGCCTATCAAAATTGGACCATTGACGTAGCATACATTTTTATCTTGAGGGCTTTTAATTCAGAAACATTTAATATTCTTTATTTTAATTATTGGTTTCCATGTGATTAATTCTTTGTTGCTGATAAGTTAAATAACTTTATAGCCGGACAGATCTCTCGTGGCCGGGCGTGAAACATCCGCGTGAAATTTGTAGTGGGGATTATAACTTTGGCGAATTACATTATTTCCTACACACGCTATTACAGTCCAGGGCATAAGCGCAACATTCAAAATATATTAAATATTAAAATCATGGAGCCAAAAAGCAAACAAGGTGGACGTGCTATTAATAGTCAAAGTAGAGAAATAATTAGCAATGTTCTTGATTGAAGCCTTTATTATTTACAATCTACTTGAAATTGCTGGAGTTCGGAAAAAGACGCGGGACGGGGGTGCTCTGGCCAATAAACAAGTCGACAAAGTTAACGTCAAATGCAGTAATCACTTAAATCAAGAAGCTACGTTTCTATAGTTTTGTTGTTCGACTGTGATGGGAGGAACTTGTGTTTGTAGACGTACCTAACTGATAAATATAATGCACATGTGTAAGAATCTGAACTTGTTTCTTTGACTGTTCTCTGTATCTGACACTGTCTTTCATAGTGCCCTCTCTATGCGCACCATAAGCCACGCCCGGCCACGAGAGATCTGTCCAGCTGTAATTAGCACGCTCCACTCAGTTCTACAAACCTGACATTTTCCTAACCTAAGATAACGTTTCGTCATTAAACTAGAAAGTAAATAGCTCGCTCCGCTCGTATTCTACAGTAGGTGGCCAAATTATTAGGGACAGTACACTTCCCGTGCAATTTTCAAGTTTAAATGCATTTTGTGAGAAAATAAATTGTTTTTAAATCATTTTCCTTCTATATTCTTGTTGCTGGTATCATTATTATTTTAAAAATCGGGAGGTCGCCAAAGAAATCATCACCACCAAGCGGCAATTGATAGAAACCCTTATCAGAGAGTGGCATCACAACCCCAATCTTCAACACAAAAGTCTGCATAGAAAGCTTGCCCAAACGCCTGGAAGCCGCAATCGCAGCAAAGGGTGACATTACAAAATATTAAGAATTTACTTAATTTGTTAAATTAACACTTTTTATACAAAAATAAATGGTTATGAATAAGCAATTATGTCGTTTTATATTCTAAATAAAGCACTCTAATGAATAAAAATAAATACGAGACCCAAAGCCACTTATTTCCTCACTAAATTCATTTGAAAACTACAGAAAATCTGCACTGTCCCTAATAATTTGGCCACCCACTGTATAACCTAATCGAACCTAGCGCTGCGATAGATGTCTAAATTTACGCTGATTTATGGGGAAATATAACCTAAAATAACAAATTGGACTTCTTTCTTAACGTTTTTCTTTTTACACTCATATTGTTTTAAATAAAATAGAACAATTATTTAAAATACAAATACAGTGGAACCCCTATATTCGTCATTAATCTGAGATTTTTTTAATCCATCTGCAGTGGTCTTAAGCTTTATATGTACTAGTGGTGTAAATATCCAGCTTGTATTATTTATTTGGTCGACTATTTTCTAATTCGTCTCGCCCTATTACAGTATTTTTTAATATAGTATGACAAGTCAGAATCTCAATTTATTATATTTTTTGTCTGGTCATAATTTAAAGAGTCATGTTTTCTCATCTTCGTTTATCAATATGTAAGTGTTGAACTGAGTGACCCTAAAATTGATTTGTTGAAAATTTGTTAGTGTATGATAATATTATCGAAGTTAATTCTCAGTTTTTGATATAATTATTAAGTTATTTTGACTTTAATTAAATTTATTAGTGTTTTGATTTGGTACACTTATGTTTTATGTCAATAAACATCATTTGTTATCATTTTATAATGCAGTATGCACAAAATTGTACTCATGTACAGCGACGGCTTTAGGACTAAGCAATTGGACTTTTATCTTTTAGCTGTAAACGTAGCTTATTTTAAAATTTTATTTATTTTACATCGGCCTATTCTGCGACGAGGCTAATCGCCGATGCCAGGGGCGAGCTCTTACACCTGGATGAGGGGTGAATGATTGTGAAAATGGGAGTAATGTTAACATATTATTCTCACCCGAATAATATCATCGATGGGGACTTAAACTATACCTTGTTCGAAATGCAGAAATAGTAATAAAATCACGTGAAAGATTGAAGTCGCCTTATTGGCTATCACATAAATTTAAGTGCTCAACAACCAACGAACGACAAGAGTTAGACAAAATTATCACATGAACATTACTTCTGATTTTGAACAGATTTTGCAACCTCACAATTCAGACTGTTTTAACCAGTCATTTACCAGGTCTACAAGTATGAAATGCGGATTTTTTTTTTAAATAAAACACATTAAACTCAAAAGAACAGTAAAAGTTTATTTATTGAAAGTATGCTCCATTAGAAGTTATACATTTTTCCCGTCTTTCAGGCAATTTGTGAATACCTCGCCAGTAGAACTCTTCCCCTTTCCCCGCAAACCATTCATCTAGCCATTCTTTCACATTTTCATATGAACAAAAGTGCTGCTCGGCAAGTGCGTGACCCATCGATGCGAACAAGTGGTAATCTGAAGGGGCCAAGTCTGGTGAGTAAGCGGCATGGGGTAGCCCTTCCCACTTGAGTGCCTCCAATGTGTTGCAAACTGCTTTTGTCTTATGTGATGGAACGTTATCGTGAAGAAAGATTACCTTGTGCTGTCTTCTTTCGTATTCTGGTCGTTTTATGAGCAGCAAATAGTTCAATTCGATCAGTTGTTGTTGGTAGTGTTGGGTATTAACTGTTTCACCAGGTTTTAACAATTCATAATAGACCACACCCTTTTGGTCCCACCAAGTACAGTGCATTGTCTTTTTGCCAAAACGATTCGGTCTTGCAGTTGATGTGGATGGTGAGCCTGGGTTCACCCATGATTTTTTGCGTTTGGGATTTTCAAAATAAATCCACTTTTCATCGCGAGTAATGATACAGACTTTCTTTTGTATCGTACAAGCAAAATTTCACAAGTGTTTTTGCGTTTTTCCATCTGCCTCTCATTCAATGCATGTGGAACCCATCTGCCGACTTTCTGGATCTTACCCATCTCTCGTAGGCGATTGGAAACAGCTTGTTGACTAACGCCTAACTGCTCTGCTAGTTGTTTTTGTGATTGACTATCGTCTTCCTGTAGCAATGTTTCCAATTTTGTATCTTCATATTTTTTTGGAGGATTTCCATGTTCCTTGTCTGTAAGATCAAAGTCACCACTTTTGAAACGCGGAAACCATCGTTCACACGTATCTTGCGATGGAGCATATTCACCATAAGCTTCTCGAAGCAGTCTGTATGATTCAGTAGCAGTTTTTTTCAAATGAAAACAAAACAGTAGTACTGTCCGTGAATGCTCTTTTATTTGGCACAAAATTTGACATTTTTAACACAGTAAAACAAAACTATATGATCACTTTTCAAATTATTACCTATACGCATTTGACACTTAATGATAACTTAACAAATCGCCATATGTGTTACTATACACTCTGTTTGCGCGGCAAGTTTGAAAAAAAATCCGCATTTCATACTTGTAGGCCTGGTAAAGTGTAGTTAACGATTCTTTGCTGTGAAAAGGTTTACTAACTCTTGTAACAAATCCTAAAAGTTTGTAAGCCTTACTAGTAATGGTGTCGATATGATTATTAAAAAGTAACATAACTGCGTGATTTAATGACACTATGTTGGCATCGTAGCTTTTGAAATTAGTTTTATCCTAAAAGTTGATTTGTCTATCTACTTTTTCAGTTTTACTCTTCTGGTGTGATATGAATTCATTTCCAATATTTGTGTAGTTCAAATTCCTGCCACGCAATACTCCAATACAAGAATAATTCACAATATGTAAAACTATGTTCGATCAAACGATACATAAACACATATATCAATGTTGTATAGAGTGCGCCACCTCTTCTCGTATCTTGATTGGTACGGAGCACACGTATGCTCTCATGCTGATCTTTATGTGAGATACCTTACGCTTTTTTTTAAACCGGCGTAAGTGATGCGCCTACCTCGGCACATTCTGACATTGAAGGAATTATAACGGACATTTGTTTAAATGTATACTCACTTCACAACTGTACTCAGAATGTGAATAGCTTATATCAGATCCAATGAGATTTATTGAAAATGTAAGAATCTCGTTCATAAAGTAAAGTTCGTTCTACATTATACTTTTTTGCGAAGCACTACAAATTTTCAGGAACTAGAATTTTTGTAACTTTTACCGGTTAAGTGAGGCTTAGGCCGCTTTCAGACCACTTTAAATTAACGAGTTATAGACTGTGCGTTGTAAGTTATGCTTTAATGCATTCTTTTAACGTTCCATGTACCGTTCACATCTGTTATAAATTAGTACGTTACGAATAGCCCTCCATCTGTGAATTTTGAAACCAACTATTTAGCTTCGTAAAATATTTTATATGTACAGAAGAATTGCGGCAGTAATAAAAAGTAATGCAGTAGTAAGGGGGCAACACAAAATATTAAAAATATTTTATAAATGTACTAAAATAATTTGAAATAATAAAATACAAAACAAAAATAAAATTGGTGTATTACTATTTTGTTGATTTTGTGTAAAACAATGAATTTTTAAAAATTCATAAGTGGTTATAATATTTTGTCTAAGTACTGTATTATCGTTCTTATAATTCTGTTGTCTTAGATTTTAACTACCTAATTACCTAAATTGATCATATTTACTGTCCGTCTTTGTAATTTTGAGAAAGATTTGTTAATGATGACATTATGCTAGGTTATGTAAAGGGATTCGATAACTACGGTGTCACTGATAGACTGCGATAGCCAATGTGATTATATGTCAGTCTCATTAAAACATCTCACTAGCTATAAGTTTAGAAAATTATGCACAATCCACAACAAACAGCGTATTAAATTTGGAGATCTGAACGGTTTCACGTCTTATCATATGACAAACTTTCTGGTGACAGTGAACAGTCCATAAGATACAGTGCATAAGCTATTTATTTAATGGGGGGGGGGTCTGACAACCACATTTTAAGCATATTTTTGTGAATTTTTTTCAAATCTATGGTTAAATTTATTCATTTTCAAACTAAGTACTTATATAAAAATGTTTTGAAGAAGATACAAAAAAATTTTGAAGGCAAAATATGGCGAAATGAGCCAGCTGTGGCAAATCTTCTCAGACTCCGGGAAAAAAAAATAGATTTTGCGGTGACCAGCATAACTCGTCACTGGATCATCTGAAATCAAAAATCCAATAAGATTTTGTTAGTTTATGAGTTTGCCGAGGTAACGACGTTGAGATATTTTTTTTTCATGTTTTTTTATTATTTAACAATCACAAATATACTCATTTTTAGGTTTTTTTTAGGGGGAATTAATTTTTTTTGTCTTCTAAGTAACACTAAAAACTGAAAAATCATTTTAAAAATAAAAACTCAACGTCATTACCTCGGCAAATTCATAAACTAACAAAATCTTTTTGGATTTTTGATTTCAGATGATCCAGTGACGAGTTATGCTGGTCACCGCAAAATATAATTTTTTTCCCGGAGTCTGAGAAGATTTGCCACAGCTGGCTCATTTCGCCATATTTTGCCTTCAAAATTTTTTTGTATCTTCTTCAAAACATACTTTATATATGTACTTAGTTTGAAAATGAATAAATTTAACCATAGATTTGAAAAAAATTCACAAAAATATGCTTAAAATGTGGTTATCAGACCCTACACCCCCCCCTTAAGAGCTCTGAATGCGGCTTTATAATCAATTTGTTTAGCAAGAGCTCACTTTAATCGTTATAAAGAGAGCCCATGACAACTTAGGAAAACGAAAATTGCAGTTAGTTCCGCTTAAACGTTTGAAATAGCCTATAACTTCATCGTGTTTTCTAACAAATTTTTTGTAGTTTTGAACGTACCCAAAGTTGTTTGAATAGTGACGGTAGCTGCGTGGGTGCCTTTACTCTGTTGAGTCTTATTTCCTAGCATTGTCCTGGGCGGGCGAGCTCAACCACACCGAGCTCTACACGGCCAATTAGCGCAATGATTCTAAATTACGCTGACAGCTGAATTGATAATTAATTAATATTTATAGCAGAACCACGAACACTACACTCTGTGTACTTGCAACCTTTGATTTATCGGACCAGAGGATTTGAATACTGATTTAGGAATTCTTAACACCGTTTAAAGGAAGACATTTTAGATTAATAACAACGATTACAGAATCACTTATTAAATCACTTATCACCTTATTTAGTTTAGATAAACGCTCAGGCCTTAATTTACCCTAGAAATATAATTAGATCATAGAATTAGATGTCTGTCTGTCTGATTTGGTAGTTTTCAAGTAAGTACAAACAGAGCCGCAGTAAGGGAGGGGGCGGAGGGGCGATGGCCCCTAGCGCATTAAGGAAAAGGGCGCCGATGAGCTTGACTAAGGGGCGCCACATTGCGAAAGTAAGGACCTTTTTTTTTTGCTCTTCACTTGGAATTTTCGAGGTGAAGACCTTTTTTTTTTGCTCATCACTTACATTTATTTGCCAAGGCCGCCAAAACGCAGTTTTGCCCCTAGCGCAAGTTTTCCTTACTTCGACTATTCTATAATATTTGGTAAGATCAGCAATTTTTGGAAAGGGGAATTAATGTGGTAGCGGTTATTTCATAAATAAAATGTTATTATTATTTAAAATAAAATTATTGAATTAGTTAATATAAAAACTAATCCAGTTTAAGATAAACCTCCTCAAAGATTAGTTGAGCCATCAGATATTTTTTTAGGTAAGTGTTGAAAGACAAAGGTAGAATTTACTGTATATTATAATGGTTTGTTTAAAACGCTGTCACCGTTTATCTAAAGTACAGTAAAAATTGTTAGTTTTAATCTGATTTTGTTTATTATAGCTTGTTTCTTTGGTTTAAGCGGAACTAGATTTTGGATTCTTTTGCTTTTTAAGTGAGGCTTTTGATTATTTAGTTTAGTAAAAGCCCTCTTCAACCCTTAAAAGGGTAAAAGGTAAACTTACAAAAATAAAAATTCTGGTTTGTTCCGATTAAACGTTTGGAATATCCTATTAGACCGGGAGCTCATAACAGTTTATGGTCTCCGATTTCATACACATGCCTTTTGGAGGAGATAATATTTACCTTGTGACAACAAAGAAAGGAGGGTACTAAACCCCACGCTTTCCGGTTATATGGAAAATTGCATTTCCACTTTTTTTTCCAAATTTTGTGATTTTCGCTGATTTAATAATGCTTGCCCTTTTATCAAAAGAAAGTTAAAACAAATTTAAAAGTCTTAAAAATTATAGGCATGCGATTCGCAGGTTCCCAAAGGGCTCAAACGGTCACGTGATCTTGTAATAAAAAAAAAAATATGATTTTTCGCGTTTTCAAGAATTAAAGTTTGTGTCATAAAGCCCCTATAAAAAAATTGGCATGCGGCCCTCGTTGGCTCAAGGGGCCAATATTAAGGCCCCAATTTTTTTTCTAGAGTAAACAAAGTACAAAACACGAATTTTTGATCAATTTTAGGCGTTATCCATTAATTTTTGAGTTTTTATTTTCTTTAATATGGTTATGTTTGCGTTAACAAAACGAGACAATTTTTAATAGTAAATATATTTATCAATTCTGACATTTATGGTTTTCCTCTTGTGTCCTCTTTATATTTACATCTCTATGGTTATAATTTATAGTTTTTGTGGTATGGCACTTCATTATTTCATACTTTTGTTCTTATTTGGACATTTACTTATCCGTTTTGAATGATGCAACCACAAAAAATATTTTCAACAATAATTTATTTGACAATGTCATAAATTATGTTAAATAATTAAGTTGATTCATAAAATATGAACTAAAAAGAAAATATTTTTTTGTATATTTTCTTTGAGATTACGTAATAAGTAAACTTATAACATTTCAAATAAATAAATAATCTGAAAATTAATAAACCATAACTGTAAATGTTTAGCTTTCGGTGTTCCAGGACTGCTGTATAGATTTTATCACCTGTAAGCAACTGAAAAAATTTCCCAAGTCTCTATTTTCAGTTGAGATAATTTTACTCTTGTTAGCATTTTTTTTTTTTTTTTTTGTTTGTAATGTTATGATTTTAGATGACAGGTTTTTGAATAAATAACAAAAATATAGAAACAAGACAAACAACAAATAAACAAGGTAAAACGTCAGACAATTCGGCGCTCATCCAAAATTTTAAATAATTGGGTTCACTCACAGTTCATGGGCAAAAATAGGATGAATGAGCAAAGCTACATAAGACTTTAAGATTAAGGCAGTTTTAACGACCACAAAAATTATAGAAATTAAGGTTAAATCATTTTCTAGATCAGCGATTCCCAAACTGTGTGCCGCGGCGCCCTGGGGCGTCGTGACTGGGCTACAGGGGCGCCGCGAAAACGTTGCAATATTTCTTCAACTATGTTATTTAGACCAATGTTTTCACTTGGGTCGCCGCGAAAGAATTCTGGTATATTAAGGGCGCCTGGATCCGAAAAACTACTGTCCTAGATAGTTATACGCAGGCGTACGTGATTTATTTCGGGGGGGGGGGGGGCTTACACTCGGTTACAAGTAAAACGTGTTCCTTAAGAACAATTTAATTTTTAACTCCAAAAATTAAAAATTTTAATTGCTCCCTTATTATTGACTTAACGCAAAAACTTATATTACAAATATTGTTAAGAATAAAAAGACAAATCTTTTATCTAAATACATTTTTTTGATTGGATAAATATTTGGAGAGTTATGGCGGAAAAATCCAAAAACTAAAAACTTATAAATTAATATCTCTTTTATAAACCTTTTACTAAGGTGTTTTAAGGTTTTACGCCTTCTTTTGACCTTTAGTATCATCCATTAAAAAAAAAATAAGACCATAAACACCCTGTATATAGAGATGAAGAGGAATTTTACAATTTATTAAAATAACCGCATGTATTTAAATACGCTAAAATCACTAAAACTGTTATATCAATGAAGTGTCGTACAGCGAATTATCGTAAATCGGGGTTTGTTATATTTATAAGTCCCAGTTTTCTAAATTTAAATTCTATATCTATAATCAAGCGGTGAATTAGTTGTCGTTAGTTCAAAATTTATTATTTAAAATCTGTTGGTTTAAAAAAAATTAATCTTAATTTATGTTATGTTTAGACATTTTGGAATTTTTATCTGAAACTTTAATTTGGATTAAAGTGTGTTTAAAATAGTTGCGGTTTGTAAACAAAATATATTTTTAAATTTTTATTACCTTTAAATAAAGATATTTTTTTATTATTTTTGACGATGCGTTTTTTTATTTTTGTGTAAAAACTTTGAATATGTGTTCATGTGTTCATTTTTAGTTGTTTTCAATGTGTATTTTTTTAAAGTGTTTTTTTTTTACAGGAAAAGTGGAACCAACTCCTCATACGTCTTCGTTCAATATGGGGTACCTCGTGTCGCCTTACAGCTACGCCAATGGAGCGGGTGGACCCATCCCTGTCTCAATGGTAAGTCTCTATACATTTCTACCTCTATCAAATAATAATAATAATAATAAAAAAAAAATACTTTTTCGCTGCATAAATGCGCTACATAAGCAGCCGAACGTGCCGCAGTGAAAGGGTGTAAAAATCCATATTAGTCTCCATATAATTTTATGTCTATGGGTTAGTAAGTTAGTGCTTCAAATACACCATCTCTATGGATTTTTCAATAATTCAGTGCGATACATATTAAAAACAGTACATTGAAAACGAAATTACAATTTGTTAGATTGTTAAGTTAAAAACTTTTTCTTTTGAGATGATGTTTTTTTTATGTTTTTATGCTGGTGGTGTTGGCACCTGAATACATACTTGCGTTGATGAGTGACGTAGCATATTGTCTATTGTTTGCTAATGTATGCGTGCAACGCTTAGCAATACCGTACTTGAGGGCTACTAAGTATCATTGCCAGTTCTAATGATTTGTACATGTCCTATCGATGATGACATCAATGGCCAAACCAACTTGTTTCATACTCTTAGAGCTAGAACCCATGACCATTTCATTTTAACCGTAAAATACTCACTCGTTCGCGTATAACATGGGCGGGCAAGACGTCAATCGTGGTCCACCAGTGGATCTACAATGAAAGGGATTTTGAGGTCTTTCTATTTGAGACGTACCAAGGTGCATTCACTAAAGCTCGAAGCGCTTTTAATTGGAATCGCTGTATTATTTTTATTCTGGTCGGCTTGGCACATCCTCATAATTGAAGTCCATATGATCATATTGGCTTGAGTATGGTCTTATAGGGCAAAATTTTATTTGAAACTGATAATTCTACCAAGAAGCCAGTACATTTGGCGAAATTTTAGGTCTAACTGCTTACGTTTGGCTTGTATGTGTTTATTCCAGGTCAATCGTTGGTCCAAATGCAATCCAAGGTATTTTACTTCAGTTTTTGTGGGAACTGGAATGTTGTTGATTGTTACTTGTGGTCAAGTACTGAGTCTGGTTGTAAACGTGACTTGGATAGATTTAGACTGATTTACTTTAGTTCTCCATTTATTGTACCAATCGTTTATTTAAATGACTTTGAAGAAATGCAGAAGCTTCGTTAGGATCATCGTTTGTTGATAGTATAGCAACGTCATCAGCAAATGCAGCTATCATAGTATCGGTTGTCTTAGGTATATCTGTAGTATAAAGTAAGTAAAGGAATGGCCCAAGTACACTACCTTGCGGAACACTAGATGTTATGGGATAGTAAATTGATACGGCATCATTGTATTTAACTGAGAAGTTTCTCTCTGTCAGGTAGGACGTAAAAATAAAGTAATAATTGCTGGATAGGATTGGTACAATTGGTACAATAGTACCAATCGTTTATTTAAATGACTTTGTAGAAATGCAGAAGCTTCGTTAGGATCATCATTTGTTGATATTATAGTAACGTCATCAGCAAATGCAGCTATCATAGTATCGTCTGTCTCAAGTATATCTGCAGTATAAAGTAGGTAAAGGAATGGCCCAAGTACACTACCTTGAGGAACACCAGATGTTATGGGATAGTAAATTGATACGTCATCATTGTATTTAACTGAGAAGTTTCTATCTGTCAAGTAGGACTATATTTTATTTAAATATCAAAAATAAATTAATCAAAAAGAAACTATGCAATTAAAAATAACTTTTAGAGTGGAAACAATTTTTGCTCAGTCGCAGAAACGTCCTCGACTGGTAAATATTACTTTCTTCCCTTAATGTCAAAATATTGATTCTTATTTATTCATTAATAAATGTTACGAGAAAACCAATTTCTCGACAAACATGTCTAGTTTTAACATTATTTTCGATACCAATATGTAATCTATTGTGAAATAATTCAAGTATCATCAAAGAACTAGTAACAAAAAACCTTTTAGTATTCTTTCTCTATATTTGAAATATCTGAAATGACAATAGCAACGGAAACGTAATTATGAAAAAAGTGTAAACGTACTATGTATATACGTATGTACGATATTCCTGGGGTACATTGTCTTTGAGAGACGCTTACTGCTAGTGACGTCATAGCGTCCCGACGCCACAATAGTACCGCGGTGCCGCTCATCGTAATTATATTCTCCACGGAGATTTCCTTCGCTTTTTAAATACACTTTTAGCGAAAACGTTCCAATGTACAGAACCGAAATAAATGGAATGAAAGGTTTTGATTCGACGTTGTACAGTGGCGCCACAAACGGTTATTATCCGAACTTAACACACCACACTATCAGACCAATTCTGTATCTCAGTTACTATGATCATAGTAACTAAATCTGTCACTATGAGCAAGGTCAGTTACTATCATGAATGAAAGTCATTATACTTTTTATATATTTTATCTTGTAGTAACGTTACTACACAGTAAGTTTTTACAGAATTGATCTGTATGATCCACTGAAGAGTAACAAAAATATATTATAATTTTAAAAGTTCCGTCTTGAAGGACTACGTAAGCAAAAATGAAACATCTACTTCCTAGAACTCAAATTGCCTCAAGAGGAAAAAAAAAATGACATATAACTAATATGTAATGCTTTTGGTATCAGTTTATTTTGAAATATCGAGGTCCTAAAGGGTCTCAGGAAATATTATAAAACAACATCCAAACAAAAAAATTTTTTGTAAAATTTTTTATTTTACATTTTTCTTTTAAATTTTAAAAAATTCTAACTTAAGAACAATAAAATATAAGGACCTGCGGTTCGAATTTTTGAAATCTACAGACTTTTTTCTATCTACATAAAAAATAGGGGCCTCCTTAGTTAACGCCTTTTTGATCCATGTAGTTTTGAAAATTTGTAAATATTTAATTTTCAAAAGACCATATCTCAAAAACTAAATGAGATAGAGACCTGCGGTTGAAATTTTTGAAATCCTGAGGTCCTAAAGGACCTTAGGACTCATTTTGAAGCAATTCCAAACAAAAAAAAATTTTGCGAAATTTTGAATTTTTCAACTTTTTTTTTGAAATTTCAAAAAATTTTAACTTAAGAACTATAAAATATAGAGAACTGCGGTTTGAATTTTTGAAATCTTCGTATATTGTTTAGTCTAGAAAAAAATTGGGGCCTTAATAACCCAACTTTTACAATAAATACGAATCGTTAAACAAAACCTTTGAAAATGGCCAAAAATCGAAAAAATCATAAGGGGTACCCCTTACGAATTTTTCGATTTTTAAGCAAAAAATTTTTTGTCTTCGATTTTACTGAAAATTGGTATAAATATGTATTTTTGGTCATAAATCAACAAAATTTGGTCCATTTTGAAGTTTGGGTAAAAGTTTTGAAGTTATAGGCAAAAAACTGACCCAAATCAGCTCTAACTCAAAAACTAGGAAAGCATGATTTTTTTAAATATTTTTTTCGTAATCCTCAACCCAAAATTAGCTTAAAACTATATTTTGACTAAAATCGGAATCAAAAAAATTTTGACCAAAATTTCAAAATTTTAGGGAAATAAAAATTTTGAATTTTGTTGGAAAATTGGTGTAACTAGCCTTAGGTTATAAATATATGATCACTTTAGAATTGCGTTCTAAAATTTTGACATTTGGGGCAAAAAAAGTAAAAAAAAAAAAATGTATAATTACCTATATATTCGTGAAACAGTTTTTTCTAGTGCGTTCTAAAAATGAGTGACATTCATTTCGAGCAACGGTGTGCTATCAGGTTTTGTTTCAGACTTGGGCACAGTACAACGAAAACTTTTGCAAAATTCCAGCAGGCCTACGGAGACAGTGTTTTATCAAGGACCAGGTTTTTTGGTGGTTTAAGACATTTTCAGAAGGAAGAGAGTTGATTGAAGATGAATCACGCAGCGGAAGGCCTTCATCTTCAAGAACCCATGAAAATGTCGACAGAATTCGGAATCTTGTGCGTTCAGATCGTCGGTTGACAGTCAGAATGATCGGAGAAGAATTGAATTAGACTTACACTACCGTTCATCAGATTTTGACCAATGAATTGGGGATGAGAAAAATTCGCCTTGTCACACAGCAATTTCAATAAACAAGTTTTTGGCCAGTAAAAACATTCCTGTGGCTCCTCAGCCTCCTTATTCGCTTGACTTGAATCCTTGTGATTTTTTCCTCTTATTACAGTGATTACTCGATCCAAGAAAGGTTCATTTTGTTGACGGGCAAGGAGAGAAACGGCAGTGGAAACACGTTTCAGTTTGTTCCGTTCTGTCAAAATGTGCGAAACCCATATATCGAGTTTCGAAGTATAGCCAAGTTTTTTTAAATGGCGAAATGCTGTCGATTTGTCAACATTTAACTTCTCAGCAATCTCTTCAGTCGAAATCCGTGGATCACTATTCACCAAATCACGGATACAGTCATTATTACACGGGCACGAACTTTTGCAATTATCTGATAGTTTTATTAATGAATAATTTTTGTGACGAACCATATTTAAGAAATATAAAAAATTCGTGCCGCTACTGAAGATCCCTTTGGTGGGATTTCTCCCCCTTACCGAGGGGGTCGGTGGGGTGTTTTTGAGGGATTGATGTGAGTGCATATTGAGGCATACGGAGCTGTAGTAATTAGGCAATGTGCACAATAGTACGGCTCGCTGGCGCACACAAGAAATGTTTGATATGGTATCATTGTGTTCGCTTTTCGCCGGAGCTTTTCATATATGAGTAGGGAATGGCTATATAGTACAGTGCTATAAGAATAATGACAGGAAAATTAGTACACTTGGGGCTGGAATAGATTGATAGTTTCGAAAAAAAATACAACGATACTGAATATCTTTAATCAGACGATATGACATATGATAATCTATACATATTGAAATGTGTCAATTACTATATTCGTAAAATCAGTGGCAGCTTATAAAATTTACTGACTAGTTTGTTGACAGTGAGTGTTAAAAAAAAAGTTTCTGAAAAATTGGATATTACTCGTGAAGGTTTTTCGTTGGATATTTTACGATTACCGTCTAAAACCGGTTGTTTGTTCCGGAAGACATTGATGTTGTGCGTGAATTGATACTGCAAGATCGTCATGTGACTTATCGTGAGATTGAGGTATCCTTGGGCATTAGTGGGCATTTTCTTCAAAATATCTCCGAAATTACTGGAGATACGAAAAAAATGATAGAGCACTAAATTGTAGCTTTTTTAATGACTTAAATTTCCCTGTGCATATATTTTCTGTACAGTGAATATTTGGCGAGATATAGCCGTTTAAAACCTCTATTTACAAGCGAACACCACCTTATTCGAGCCCTTCAAACTCACCCCATTTAAAAACTAAGGGATCTTAAGGAATTTAATTTACACAGTCTTATAGCTCTTGAAAAGCCCTACAAAATCGTTTTTGAAAAAACTTTCTATCACTAAATATGAAGGAGCTATGTTTAAAAAACCAATAAATTTTTTTTCGACTCATCTACATAACCAGTATTTTCGGCAGCAATATAAGGTTTTGCAATGTTATTTTATAATTTTTGACAATAAGGAGTAGTTTTCACTTCTAATAATAAACAGTGCCCATGAGCATGATATAGCATACAATTTTCAAGTTTGGAGATTATTTCAAACTTTGAAAAGCTGTATCTCGGAAACTATTAACATTACCGAGCCCATTCTGGTCTCAAATTGTAGAAAATTTAATCTAGTTTAAAAATGTATAGAATGGTGTTTGTCGAAAACATGCTCCTTTATGGTCAAAATGGGCAGAAACCGAAAAGAGTGCGAAAATTTAACAGTTTTTGTGAAATTCAAAAGTGTTCCGGAAGGCTGCCGAGGTCGAAAACTTGGATTTTGCATCTCAGGCACAACCCATACAAGAAAAAAAAACGAAACTAACTACCCTCACTTGATGCAACTTATGATGTACTAGGTTACTGGACTAAATATTAAAACATTCAGAAATGGAATATTAAAAATTTTAGATTAGTAAATTTCGCTTATAAGTTAGTTATACTGTAAATTATCACTGTTATAATTTAATTGTATTAATGATTAGTGTCATACTATAATTGGGTTCTCGCCTGTTGTATGACCGAAATAACATATGGTAAATAAATAAATAAATCTAAAATCCTGAAATATAAAAGGAAATTCTCGTAATACTCATTCCTTTAGTATTTTTATTCAATGTTTCAAATTGGTGAATTAATTTAGTTATGAAGAAGAGAAGATGGTCTGGAATAAATAAAATATATTCTCATTAGGTCTTCTCGACACATACCTATCTGTATAATCACCATATTTACACTAGACAAGCAAGCACTAGAGTCCAAGTCTGGTTTTAATCGAGACAACGCTAGATATTCAATTATTTTAATCTAATATGTATTTAATGGTGTCTGGTGCATGACCATTATAGTAATTGCACGGTCACGCTCGATTCTCTGCATTTCTACAACACCGACATACTCTCTCCACTCTGCTAACGTGTTAACTCTCTTCTACCAACACATCTACCAACACTTGATTAATTGTTTCATTTTCGGACAGATTTACATTTAAGTCACGAATATTTATATCGAAATCGATCGAGACGTTCACTGTTCACACCACCTTCCGCTTTTTGGATACATTGAAAATAACCATTAAAATTGCAGCGCTTTTAGCGAGACAGTCCCTTTTAGAAGAAAAACTAGGGGGTTCTCACATTTGGAGAGGTCCAAGAATATTTTGGGCGTAGAAATTATTTTGGTGCTTTCGTGATGTTGTTTTCGTAAGCATATTGTAGCCGTAGACGTTTTAAAAGAAATCGATGGAGATGTTCACACCAACTTCCGCATTTTGGATAAATTGAAAACAATCATTAAAACTACAACGCTTTTAGTGGGAATGTTCTTTTCTAGAAAAACAATCGTGGGCTCTCATTGTACGAGAGGTCCGAGAATACTTTGGGCGTAGAATTAGGTGACTTCCTTGATGTTGGTTTTGTAAGCTTATTGCGACGATATTGATGGAAGAGCCATAGATGTTTTAAAAGAGATCGATGGAGATGTCACACCTTCTATATTTTGGATAGATTGAAAATAGCCATTAAAACTCTATCGCTTTTGGCGGGACAGTTCCTATGTAGGAAAAAATATCGGTATGCTCTCACCGTTGGACAAGTCCGAGACGTTTTGGGCGTAGAATTTATTTTGGTGACTTTCGAGATGGTTTTGTCATGTCCCAATATTGGTGTAAAATGCAATGTGTGCAGTCATATTGCCTACTGCTTCTGCTATTTCTCGCATTTTAGTCGGCGATCGTTCATTACGATTCCGTAGACTTTTCTAAACGTTTCTTCATCTGCAGCTGTTTTCGGCCTAAGAAAAGGTTGCTACTGCAATTCATTATTTTGAGGGTATTCCGAAAGAAGATTGGATGAAAGCTTTTAAGAAGTATTGGGTTGTTATGTAAGTCCGTTTTTTTTTCCTTCTTTTTTCACCTTTAATTCAATAAAATATCATTCTAAAAAATACTTTTATTATCAAATGTACTGTCCATTATTTTCTATCACTTTGGCCAAACGCACAGGCAATTTCATAATATCATCTCTCCAGAAGGTCTTTACTCTCGAAAAATCTGTAAAGGTGAATTTTGTTGTCCAAACATGCGAAATTTTTTCCGTAAAGGGAATTTTGTAGAGAGCGGAACAAATGGTAGTCTGAGCATATGGTCCAGGCATCGCACCATCCGATTACTATTTGTTCTGCTTTCTACAAAATTCCCTTAACGGAAAAAATTTCGCACCTGTGGACGATATCAAAATTTACCTGGACAGATTTCTCAAGAGCAAAGATGGAACCTTCTGGTGGGATGGCATTATGAAATTGCCTGAGCGTTTGTCCAAGCTCACTCCTTGGCATCGGCGAATAACCTCGTTGCAGAAATAGGCCGAGATTAAAATAAAAATAAAAATAATTTCTTTTGTTTTTCATAATCTACCTGATTTTCTTATTCTCAATCATTCTAGCCTGTCTCTCGTACTGTCATTTGGTGCCACTTTAATTTCCAAGAAAAGATTACTGCTTAAACATTGCCAGTATTTTGGTTTGGGGATTATATATAGATTTCTCAGAATTGATCTTTTTTGACATTGGTATTTCCGGATTTATTGAATCGGGTCAACGACAGATTTTCATGTTACAATCGAGAATAGGCAATAAAAAACAGTTTTAAGTACAGACTATGAATTCAAATTTGTTAGTAGTCCTGATTTCTAATTTATTATTTTATGAATATTTTTGTTAAGATCTATATGCATGGTTGATCAGTATCCAATATATTGGTAGTGTTATCTTGCATCAATTAAAAAAGTTGCAGATGTGTGGGCTGGAAGCAATGTGACCGGCTCAGTGCATTCAACTCGAGGCTACTTAAACTATGACCCGAAAGCCGCGACTCGCTCCATCTTTGTCATCTGCATACTACACCAGCAAAGAAACAAGAAAAAAACATAAGGGACATTTCGCGTGAAAGAAACTACGTTTTCAACGCAACCAAATGGTTTAGAACAATTTTAAATGAACTTTTTATGGATAAATATAATTACAAAGATTAAGGCCCGGTTTTTCCACCTTCAGATAAAGTTCCAGGTAACTATCTGAAAGATAAGGTTATTTGTAATTTAATCTGCTGAATAAATGTCAATACCAGTCAGTGAATTCAATACGTCAGTCTCATTATCCGTTAGATAACTATCTGATAGATACATTTGTATAGAAAGAAGGGATGACATTTACTCAGCAGATGAAGTTAAAAATAACCTTATCTGTCAGATAGTTACCTGGAACTTTATCTCAAGGTGGAAAAACCGGGCCTTAGTTGAATATTGGATTTAGTACAAATGAATGTTGGAAGGAAATATAGAACATTTTTTCACTAATTGGACGACCAGAGCGTGAGTCATCTTTCACATTAAAATTACCAAAACGAAAGCGAGCGAACCATTTCCGCGAAGCAGATTTTGACAAAGTACCTTCACCGTACACAGCACAATTTTTTTCACAAGCCTGTGCAGCGTTCTTCCCTTTGTCGTAATAATATTGCAAAATATAGCGCAATTTTTCATTACTTTTCTCCATTTTCAAACGCAAACAACTTTCCAACCACTGCACAAATTTTGATGATTATACACTCAAAGTAACGCTCGAACTGTCACCTTTTCAACGAGCGCTTAGTGGTGTCGCTGCGATCTGTGTTTCCTGAGTTATTTGCAGTTGGCGCCGTCTATCGGCAAAAACACCACGAATTTTTTTCCCAGACCTGATATTACAAAATTGCCGCCTGGGTGCGATGCATCTCTTGCACTCCCGCGTTGAGGTGGTCGTATCCTCAAGTATTAGGGAACGTATCCCCTGGGGTACAGGTCTCCTACTTGGAACACGACTACAGTAGAGACGGTAGATAAATTCTTTAAGTTCTTGGAACGATAATTATCATGTATATTTTTTTCGAACATCTCTATTTGCGTGAGGGGTTGTTCTGTTATTTGAATCATCCCTTACGTGTGACCACAACATGTCAAAACTTGTAAATATGTTTGCATTCTTGAGTATCAACAAGAATATAAAGAGCTACTGTGGTTTGGCGCGGACATGCTACGGCCACCTGTAATAATAGACAATTAGGAACACGCGAGCATGCAACCATACTACTGTCTACACTTGCGAATCAGGTGTTGATTAGATTAATTGCAAATTAAGGTGAAGAATATCATTCATAAAAAAATACTCACAATTTCTATTCGGACCAAGTAAAAATTAGAGATTACTTTTAGATACTTTTTGACTAAATCTTTGTAACCAATTCAATTTAATTTTTATTTTAAATATATTAGGTATATTTTACTTTTATTTATCGTCTATTGGATTTTACGATTTTTTCCGACTTATTTCCGTCCGTAGGCTCTAAAAACATACATATATATGTATATAGATATACATCATTTAAAAACCGATAATTTGCACCATTGGTTCCGCAGGGTCCTAAAGAGTAACTGTGCAAAATTTGGTCTAAATTGGTTAAACGACCTAGGAATGTATAGCGAACAAACAAACAATTTTCCTCTCTTATATCATCATCATCAAGCCTTGTCAATCATCGGGTGATCTTGGACTGCCTCTAAAAAGAGCCATAGGCTGTCAATAAAATTTCTCCATCTAACTCGTCTATCTGCCATTGGCTTCATGTCGATGATGTTATTATAGAGTCTTTTGTCTTGGTTTTGAGAGCTCCATGCATTTATTTCTAGCAGAGTTGAACGACGCCAGGTGTTCTTGGGTCGCCCTCTACGCCTACTGCCCTGAGGGTTGTATGCTAGTGCATAGCGACACACTTCGCTAGGAGCCCTTCGAAGAGTATGCCCTAACCAACCATACTTGTTTCTTTTTATTTGCAAATTAATATCCATTTGACCAGTTCTTTCCCCCAATTATACGTTTGATATTCTACGTGGCCAATAAATGCGAAGGATTCTTCGAAGAAATCGATTTACAAATACTCGCACTCTTCTCTTGATAGCTTCTGTAACGAACCAAGTCTCGCAGTTGTACAGAAGAACTGACGTCACGCATGCCCTGAAGATGGTAGTTTTCGTGGAAGTACTGTAAATCGCAGAATTCCATACCCGGCTAAGTTGGATAAAGGCGCCTCTCGCTTTGCGTATTCTGCTTTCCACATCTATATCCGCGCCACCGTCCACAGACACAACACTCCCCAAATACTGTAAGTCATCCACACGCTCGATTTGATGGTTACCGAGTAGTAAAGGTCTATCGGTTTCTGCGGATAACCTCTTTTATATAAATAGAGATAATTGTTTTTGTGAAAAGATACTTAATCTGTAAATATTTTTTGACTTTTTGGTCAAGTTAACCTTGGTGGTCAAGTTTATCCTGGCGGTCAAGTACACCAAGGTGATCAAGTTTAATCTGGTGGTCAAGTTAACCCCGTTTTACGTTATTAAATATGAAAACTTCGGATAGCTTCACGATAAAACTGCATAGATTCTTTATATTTTTAGTTTAAACCTCTACCATTTTTATATCGTGATTTCGATCAATCCCAAGGGTTAAAAGCCCTCAATTAGGTCTGTTATTAACTCCCTTCCCATCAGTTTTTTCGAAAGCAATCTCTCTGTCCAGAACTCCAGTTCACATTCGATAACAATCTGTGAACAAATGTTCAAGTATACTGAACGCTTATTAGGCAACGCGTGTCAGTGTTGATAACATCGCGATACTGCCAACTGTATGAAATGTTACATAGAGGATCGCTGATCTTACTGATACTGTTGTTAATGAAATGTGTTGGCAACAATGTTCAAAGCTTTTGTTTGACAACAATAATGGTTCATGGGGATATAATTATTACAATATACGAAAAAGGGTGATACACAGACACAATAAAATACCTAACGTCTTGGCTTCATTTTATATTGATTCGGTAGATAATAGTTCGATTTTTTTGCGTTTATATAAACGTTGTTTTGTTTGCCTTTTAGTGGTTTAATATTATGAAAGATTTAGCATTAGATGGCATGACTTGTTTATAACATAAATGAGTAACGAAGTTTTGCGATATTGTGTAGGTGGTTCTAAATGACCGGAAACGGAACTCACTGTTTACCGGACCATCATCTACTAGAGTAAACGTGCCACATTCAACCACACTACTTATACATTATGTACTGAGCCACACGCGAACTATCAAAACACGAGAAAGAAAACAACCAACCCAATACCACCCTAAAACAAAATTTAAAAAAAATCATAACTCGAAAACGGTTAGAGATAGAGGGCTGCGGTTTCAATTTTTGGAATTAACACACTTTGTTTAGTTAGGAAAAAAATTTAGGCTCTGACAAGCCAACAATTTTTGAAGATATTAGCCAAGTTTTTAGGTTAATTCGACGAGTTTAGGAATGTAGCACTTCGTGATTTGAATTCCCATACTTATTTTACTCTACAAAAAAATTGGGGCTTATACATATTGTCTTAGATCTCCAGCTGTAGCATAGGGTCTTTACAAACCTGCGCCATCGGGTTCAGTGAAGAACAAGCCTGTTCATCTGGCGCCTGTAAACATCAAGTTCTCTTCTATGTGGATACAGCGACCTCTATGACGGTGTCCCTCAGGGTTCCTCCCTAGTGCTATTCTGATATCATTTACTGCTTTCAGAGTGTATAACCAATTAAATTTTTTCTCCAAAAATCAAGTCTTCAAAAATCACATCTTTTTTCCATCTGGTTGCAGCTAAAATCGACATGTCTCAGATAAACAAGGCCAATCGCACACTTCTCAAGGTCAAAATGTCACAGTTATGACCTAGTTCTACTACAGTGGGTGGCCAAATTATTAGGGACAGTGCAGATTTTCTGTAATTTTCAAATGAATTTAATGAGGAAATAAGTGGCTTTGGGTCTCGTATTTATTTTTATTCATTAGAGTGCTTTATTTAGAATATAAAACGGCATAATTGCTTATTCATAACCATTTACTTTTGTATAAAAAGTGTTAATTTAACAAATTAAGTAAAATCTCAATATTTTGTAATGCCACCCTTTGCTGCGATTACGGCTTCCAGGCGTTTGGGCATGCTTTCTATGCAGACTTTTGCGTTGTGTCGGAGATTGGGGTTGTGATGCCACTCTCTGCCACTCGATATAACCAATTCAATTCCACTTTCTTACCTGGCATCGGCTTCTGTGAAGAGTAAGCCTCTTCACCTGGCGCCAGGTAGTTCCGTAGACATCAAGTTCTTTATGTATCGTTCTCCTTCATGCAGATACACTGAGATTTCTACGATGGTGTACCTCAGGGTTCCTCTCTAGTGCCCTTCTGATATAATTTACTGCCTTCCAAAGGATATAACCAATTCAATTCCACTTTCTTGCCTGGCATCGACTTCTGTGTAGAGCAAGTTTCTTCACAGAATTCCTAGAATCCTTATGTTTATTTTAGAAAAAAATTGGGCTTATATATTGTCTTACATCTTCTCGCTGGAGCAAAGGGCCTTTACAAAACTGCGCCATCGGGTTCTGTGAGGAGAAAGCTTCTTCACCTGGCCCTAGGTAGTTCCGTAGACATCAAGTTCTTGCTGTATGTATACAGGCCGATCTGTACGAGGGTGTCCCTCAGGGTTCCTCTCTAGTGCCATTCAAGTTATATCTATACTCTTCTGCTAGAATGTATTTTATACAAGTACTTTATTATGGTGGTCGGTCCTGTGGTGGCCACAGCTGATTTTTTTTTTGCTTCCTCTCGCATTGCCTTCTCAAGAAAATAGTCACCCTAATATTGCTAATTATTCGATTTAATTTTTTTTTTATAATTTTCATTAAAAATTATATTAGGTACGTTTTGCATTATTTAAAAAGTGAAATTATATACCTACATTTAAAAAATATAGAAATATAGTCGGCTATAAAATATTAATTTTGATCAAGACGAAATTCATTGGTATATATCTAAATTATTGTTTTAAAATGTTTGACATAAAATTAAATAAAGATAGCCTATTGTGGCTTTTTGCCTTGGGGTTCTAAAGAAATAGCATTTAAACTAGGCAGACCATTTTGTTAAGAAGGCAATGCGGGACGGAGCAAAAAAAAGGTCCTCATCTCCTAAATTCAAGTGAAGAGCAAAAAAAAAGGTCTTCACCTCCCAAATCCAAGTGAAGAGCAAAAAAAAGGTCCTCACCTCCCAAATCTAAATGCGGGACAAAATAGTAAAATGCGGGACTTTTGCGGGACGCATCTTAATGCGGGACAAAATGGTAAAATGCGGGACTTTTGCGGGACGCATCTTAATGCGGGACAAAATGTTAAAATGCGGGACGAATGGTCACCCTATTTTAAACTGTAGGGTTCCGGAGATGTAAGAAGGTTGAAGACCACTGCTTTAGGCTATTAGCACAATTTAATAAATGAAATGTAGAATAAATTTGAATGTAATATGTATTGATGTGTGTGTAATCCATTTTAGCATTGACTAATCATTGATGATGGTATTGAAAGGATGTGTTGTATAAAGTATGTCCATCTGTGTATAATGCGTTAATGTGATTGCGGCCGTAGATAACAGCGGGGCATTTGTCAAAGGCACCGTGTTTGGAGTGCCCCTAGTGGTGGCCGCCGGCAACTCGAGCGTCCAACGTAACGCTAACAACCTATAAGGAAAATACACCACCATTGTCTAACAAGATTTAAACTTACTTGCCAATTTAATATATCAGGATTAAAACATGCTAATTCAAGAATAATTACCAAGTTTTTAACTCTGAGAATATAAAACTTTACTCAACAAAACTCACCTAATATTGAGTTTAATTCAAACAAACTTGTTACAAAATTTACTATTTTAGAAAGCAGAAAATGATGCTTCTTTAAGAGAAATTAAAAGGCGCAATATGGCTCTTAACTAAACGAGGTATGAGGATTTCAAAAATTGAAACCGCAAGTCTCTATCTCTTACCGTTTTTGAGATATAATTAAAATTGCGTAGCACTACCACTAAAATGCATCTTAAAAAATTGGCTAAATATCGGTATTGATAACGTCAAAAGTTTTTGGATTTTTAAAGCCCCAATTTTTTTCGAAACTAAACAATGAGTGAGGTTTCCAAAAATTCAAACCGAAAGTCTCTATCGCTTAAGGATTTTGAGATATGATTAAAATTGTGTAGACATACCTCTAAAAATTCGTCTTAAAATATTAGCTAAATATCGGAATTAATAACTTCAAAAGTTTTTGGAGTTTTAAGGCCCCAATTTTTTTGTTAACTAAACAAGGTGTGAGGATTTCAAAAATACAAACCAAAACTCTCTATCTCTTATTGTTTTTGAGACATGATTAAAATTGCGTAGACCTATCACTAAAAAATCATCTTAAAAAATAAGTTAAATGTCCGAACTAATAACTTCAAAAGATTTTGGATTTTTAAGGCCCCAATTTTTTTCTTAACTAAACAAGGTGTGGTAATTCAAAAAATTCAAACCGCAAGTCTCTATCTCTTACCGTTTTTGAAATATGATTAAAATTGCGTAGCCCTACCACTAAAAATTCATCTTAAAAAATAAGTTAAATATCGGAACTAATAACTCTAAAAGTTTTTGAATTTTTAAGGCCCCAATTTTTTTTGTTAACTAAAGAAGGTGTGGGATTTCAGAAATTCAAACCAAAACTCTCTTTCTCTTACCGTTCTTGAGATATGATTAAAATTGCGTAGACCTATCACTAAAAAAACATCTTAAAATATAAGTTAAATATCGGAACTAATAACTCGAAAAGTTTTTGAATTTTTAAGGCCCCTAATTTTTTCTTAACTAAATAAGGTGTGAGGATTCCAAAAATTCAAACCAAAACTTTCTATCTTTTTCCGTTTTTGAGATATGATTAAAATTGCGTAGCCCTACCACTAAAAATTCATCTTAAAAAATAATCTAAATATCGGAACTAATAATTCCAAAAGTTTTTGGATTTTTAAGGTCCCTAATTTTTTCTTAACTTAATAAGGTGTGAGGATTCCAAAAATTCAAACCAAAACTCTCTCTCTTTTTCCATTTTTGAGATATAATTTTTTAAATTGTATTAGCTATTAAAATCCACAAATTTGAAACAATTTTCTGTATAATAACCATAACTGAAAACATATAATTACCATTGGAAGCAGCTGACATCTTGAATAGGTTGTTAATTAAAACACCTTTATGTTAATAGCACCTTTATCTAACTAGATTACTTCTGAACCCATAAACATCGAACCTTATGGATAAATAATTCAAATTCTACAAAAAGTAACATGTTGAGAAATTAGTTAATTGTAAGACAGGTGTCGTTTATGGTAATATTTTTATTAATTAATGCATTGATATAATGTTTTAAGGTGTTATTTTGACAGTTTTTGATATGATTTTGATAATATTTTAATATTTATGCTTCCGTAGACTATATAAATTTTTTCTTTAGTCAAAAATGTGTCATTTAACAAGCCTATGTAAATTTAATTACAGTGGAATATAATTTATTTTCTTTATTAGGGAGGCATAAAAAAATGTTTTTAAAAGTCGTGGTAACTGGGAAAGAACTTTGTCGTTGGCACACAAGTCTTTCTTCTTCTTTAGGTGCTTTGAGAAATCAAATTATTGTATGGGATTTTCGCCAAAAATAGCTCCCAGAGGGGTTCATCTAAAAATCTGAAAAAATCTCAATAAATGCACATTGATATGAATCGGAATAGATCAACAGGAATTTTTGATGAGATTAGTTTTTAAAAAAATATCGATATTTTTGTGCCGTAGAAAAACAATTGTTTTTTATTAACTTTATTGTGTGGAATCAAAAGAAAGCTCTTAAGATGTAGACTAAGCGGCGAAAAGTAGTTTTTTTAAATTTATTTCTTTTAACACGAAAAATATGCTAAAAAAGTTCTTGTCCCGCATCCTTTTACCCAAAGGAGTTAAAATAAAAATCTTACTATCTTATACAATCTTATTTTAAATAAAGGAAAAAATCATAGGCAATGTACATTGATTGATCTGATTCGGAAACGTACTAGAGGAATTTTTGATCAGATTGCGTTTTTGCAGTTTTTGTGTTTTTGACAAAATTAATTATCTTTTAATTAATGGCAAAATTATGGATACTTATTTATATTTAGTTTAAAAAATTGATGTGAAGTGTGAATATTCACACATTTCAGGGTTTCGCAGGTATATAATAAGTGAAGGCGGTATGCTGAGTGTGTAGGACAAATTTTACTTTGTAGTAATCACGGCAAAATGGACGATATTTTAAAAATAATTTATCGTATGTTAATCATATAATAAGACTGGTTATTAAATTTACGCTCTTAAAAATTAAATGCACCATTTGTCAAAATATAACTAGAATTTTGACAAAATAATTTCAACATAATAAAAATGCAAAACAAAACAGAAAAAATTAAATTCACTCCGTACTCAAACTCGAAACCCTTCGTTTCCAGCGCATTTTAGCTTACGACACCAGTGCTCTAACCCATTACGCTATCGCACGCCTTGCATGTGATTGTCTTACGTTGGTATAACTTTTGTACTTTATGAACCAAAAACCACAAAAAATGCGTTATTTTCCGAAAACATAATCTGATAAAAAATTCCTGTTGTACTATTTCGGTTCGGACCAGTATACATTACTTAGAATTTTTTTAGATTTTTAGTTTAAACCATCTGGGCTACAGGGTGTGGGACAAATTTTTTTTTGCACAATTTTGGCAATAATCGCATCAAAATAATTTATTTTGCAAAAATAAAAATTTGATCGTTAATCCACGTACAAAGAGCTTTTTCTTGATACCCTACTCAAAATTAAAAAAAAATATTTTTGTTTTCGATGAGCACATATTTGTTTATATTTTTAGGGGGGTATGTTTTTTAGATGTTTTAGTATTTTTCCTATGTGCGGGTCAAGAGTTGTATAAGCATGCCAAATTTCAACTCTCTAGGTTTAGCCGTTTGGCTACAATTTTACCGAACAGACAGACAGACAGACAGACGACAAAATGACGGTATAAGGGTTTTTTGGTCATACCTACAAAACCCTAAAAATGAAATGGAAGGTCTTTGTACTCAAATAACAAATAAAAATGATTAAAAAATTTTTTTTTCAAAAAAATATTTTTAGACATCCATGTTTGCTTCTTACACTTATGAAATATCTACAAAACCCTGTAATATGTGAAAATTCCAACTTTACATATATTTTTATAGACAATAAAAGACATTTTTCTACATCCAATACTATCCAAATTTTCTGTAATGCTTGTGACAAATTTGTTTTTCCATTGAATGCATTATCCACCTCTGAAATATTTAATGATTACTTTTTTTATTATCTTTTTAATTGCATCTTCCATCCGTTTGTCAATTGATTATTACTTTACCCATATCTCATTCATTAACAA
Source organism: Liopterus haemorrhoidalis (assembly GCA_963971575.1). Taxonomy (NCBI): domain Eukaryota; kingdom Metazoa; phylum Arthropoda; class Insecta; order Coleoptera; family Dytiscidae; genus Liopterus; species Liopterus haemorrhoidalis. The sequence goes on from OZ020619.1 coordinate 46,267,037, forward strand.
CATTATCAAGTTCTTATGTGGAAATCATCAATATACTTCTTATGGTATTCTTACTTTATGTCTGCTTCATATAAGTAATTCAAAGTTTTTGCTCCTGAGCTGTGAATATGCCATCAAGCTATGGTTTAGTGTTTTAGTTTTTCACAGTTGGTAGACGTGACGTTGGGATAATGAATGACTTATTGTTGGCAGCAATGATAACTGAGCAACTTGCATTTTTTATTGGTATAGAAAATAAATGATAGAATCAGTTTCTTACTGATAGATGTTCACCAAAAATGGTTAATTTCTAAGCTGTTTTATTAAGTGAGTCTAAACAACCCAACTAAGGGCGCCACGGAACTGGGGCGCTGAAAGGTTATTAAATTATGACTTTTATGTACTTAATGTGTAGCATGTAAAAATTCTTTTTTACTATTTTTGTTATACGTACATATTATATTTAGAGGGCGCTGAATTATGCCTTGCGTAGGGGTGCAAATTATATCTTGCCTAGGGGCGCCATATTCTATAGGGCCGTCAGTTTTCCGGACCGTTCCATTTTCAACAAAATTAATTTTAAAAAAAAAGTTTTTGATATTTTTTAGAACATACAATGATTTTTTTAAACAGGCGAGATGTGTAACTTTCCAACAACAAAAAAAAAACAGAACAGTAAAATATTAGAGATGGGTCGTTCATGAACGAACCGGCTCACTGAATCGGCTCAGTACACTGACCGAAGTGACACGGTTCACCAAATTAAAATGAATCGGCTCACGGCTCACTGTATAGTTTCAAGTTTCAAGGATACGATTCGTCGGGCGATTATGAGCAGTGACTGGAGTGATCCGGATCTGGATCGATGTCATGTTGAACTTCGCGAGAACTCTGCTTGTAATGTATTATCATAAAGTTTATTTTGTCATCAATTTGTAGGGCAGTTTATTTGAAACTAATAGGTTTATACCCTTTTCACACTAGATCTTTAAGATCGGATGTTTAAGTGAATGGATCTTTAAACGCTAATGTGAAACCGTACGGCCTCGTCTAAACACGACCGATGTTTAAGACAGAGATCTGCGTCTTAAACTTCGCCCGCATTGCCAACTTAATTCCCATTATAAAAAAATACTCCTTGAATTTGTGCTTCTCTTCTTTTATCTATGTTCAGCTGTTATCATTTTATATATCGAGGTTATGAGAAGATTATTTGCGTTATTATTTAAATAAATATAAAAAATAAACTTCTCCTAACCTCGATATACAAAATAATGACAGAATAAATTCAAACGATATGAAATTATGTTGGCAATACATACTAGCTTTACATGGAGATTTCTTCTTCAAATTAAACATCAAGTGTGAAAGCAAACCGATATTAAACATCGATGAAGTTTAAGTTCAATCGTCTTAAAGATCTAGTGTGAAAAGGGTATAAGTCTGTATTTTCTTACAACCATACTATATAAAAATATTAAAAATATTTCCCAAATCCCAGATGTCCGATTTATAAGGGCAATAAACATTGCCATAAACTTAACACATCTGGTTTAAAATACAGTAGCTACATAAAGTGAATTGTTTGTTTCAAAAATGTTAGATAAGAGCCGGGGCTAAACGACGTTCTACCTACAAGCGAACGACGAACAACTGACTGACCTGTGTCTCGGGATCATGTTTACAGTTCATATATTGCAAGAACCGGCTCTAAGCAAGAGCCGGCTCTGAGCGACGTTCTACCTACGACCGAACGACCGACCGACCTGTGTCTCGGGATCATGTTTACAGTTCATATATTGTAAGAACCGACGTTATACCTACGAACTAACGACCGACCTGTGTCTCGGAAAAATGTTTACTTAACCGGATCACTGAGCCGGATCGATGAACCGGCTCAAAAAACTGAACTACCTCCACTGATCCGGTTCCGCAAACTGAGCCGAAATTCCCATCTCTATAAAATATAAACAAATGTCAAATAATAAGTTGTTAAAGTTGGCAATATGACCTGATATAATTGCCAATTATTTTTCGTAGCTACCTCAACATTTTGAAAAATGGACAAGATAAGTTTTTGAAATAGGCTCCTCAATTGTCGATAAGCTTACATATCACTTTTGCACTGTCATTTTTATGCATACTGTACTGCAGGAACTTTCGACAGTATACTGTAAAATGAATTGTCGAAAAGCTTACAGAATAGATCTACCCCTAGTAGACATTAGTTAGAAAACTAATTTTTATAACCATTGAAAAATATGCTTTGATTAACCAAGCATCAAGACATGTAATTTTTTAATTTCCATTCTTGAGTTTTTATTTCCCTTGTTATATTATTGTATAATTTCTAACGCATTGGGAATCATTAACCGTTTTAATTTACGCCAATAATATAGTTTTCCATGAGAAGTTGTCTATTTTCCTAGTATTATCCAACTAGTTATTAAAACAATCACGTAACAATAAAAATTACGAAGTGTAGCTGTTCCCACTTATTAAAATATACTAATTAACAGTAATTAATACAAGTTTGAAAGTTGTTGGAGGGGAAGAGGGTATACATTCTTGGGGCATTGTCGTTGGACCATGACTTGCGTCTTCTAACCACATCGAATAGTTTAACTAACCGCAAGTTACAAGAATGTTACAAGGGTTTTAGGATTTAAAAAGTTTGGGTACTACTAAATTCTTTAGGAAAAAGTGGTAATATTTATAGCACAATATAGTCCGTACCAAATTAGTTTTGAAGATCGCAAAAATATAATAAAAGTTATACCCTTTTTACACTAGATCTTTAAGACGAGTGAACTTAAAGTTCACCGATGTTTAAGATCGGTATGCTTTCACACTTGATGTTTAAATCTCTGGTGCTGTCATCAGCTACAGTAATTTTGTCCTTAAGTTACCGTCATGAAATTACCAGTTTTGAACTGTCTGCGCAGACGCACATTTTGAATTATTATAAACAAATATGGATATTTCATTTCATTCTACAATAAAGACACTACAATAAAGAATATATTACACCTGTATTAACATGTAAGTCGATACATTTTATCTCAATTATTGTAGCTCTGTATTTTATTAAACACATCATTAAAATAAATAATTTTATTATAACAATAAGTATAAACTTCTTATAACGTCAATATAATACAGTATTCTTGTTTATGATAATATAAAATATTGACAGCACAAATTCAAGGAGTATTTTTTTATAATAGAAATTAAGTTGGCAATGCGGACGAAGTTTAAGACGCAGATCTCTGTCTTAAACATCGCTTGTATTTAGACGAGGCCATACGGTTTCACATTAGCGTTTAAAGATACATTCACTTTAACATCCGATCTTAAAGATCTAGTGTGAAAAGGGTACGAGCAACTGAAAAACGGTTTGAGATAGAGACCTCCGATTTGAGTTTTTGAAAATATTACACGTTTTATACCAACAAAAAAAAAAATTAAGCTTGAAAGCCTTATAGATATTTCGATTAATAACTGATTTTCCAAAAGTAAAATTTGGAGACCAATCTTTTAACCTGTAAAATATTTAACAGTCACGCAGCAATCGAGGGGGGGGAGGTCTCCAGCTTGAGCCTTCCTCAACACTAAAAAAAACACATTTTTGCAATTCAACTTGAGCATACCCCAAGAAAAAAAGAATGCTTCTGAGTCTCCTTAAGAAAAAAAAAATATTCGGACCCCCCCAATGGAGTGCATGACTTGTGTAAATACACCATAGACGGCAAGCTATATCACCCCCCCCCTTTATTCTTTGGTATTTTTCTTTTGTTTCTTACACTATACACACCATTATGTTGTTTTTACAACTTTGTCCAATTATTTTGAATAACTGCTTTTATCTAGATCCAAAAGTATTTTATGAATGAATTTCTTGTTCCTAAAAAAGATATCCAAGGTCTTGAAGATACTAAACCATCCTACAAAACCCCCTAAAATGGTCACAACTCATAAAAAATATACATTTTCAAACAATCTGGCAATAATTTCCATAATTCTTAAGTTAGTACATGTCCAGGAATACAAATACCTCATAAGAAAACGAAAAGAACAGTTTAAATCTGGCAACGTGGCACACCATACAGGTTCTTGTTACGTTAAGAATATATCACAACATAGTTTGGGTACGACAGAGTGAGATATATTTAGTTTTTATAGGTTAGAGAGAGATGTGCTTAAGAGGAAACTTAACCTATACTCGTGGTGAAGGATGGATGTATTGGTGTTTTTGTTTGTTCGAGTGAGATGGTTATATCTGGACCTGTTCCTCGTTGAGCATAATAAACAACAGCTCTGTTTTAAACAAGGGAACTAGCAAATGAGGGTATGGACCAGTGGCGCGACGTTGCATTTTTTCATTTTTTTTTTGTTTTATGTAATTCTTGTTACAAGCACAGAATCTTCCAGAAATTCCATTAATTCTCAACGCAATTTTGGCCTAAAATTTAAACTCCCAGATAATATCGCCTGGGTTTGGGATGCAATCGTGTGTATTTAGCTCCACTAGTCTCTAGTATGACGCGGCTCAAAAGGTTGCTGAAATTTGCGATTAGTGGATGCTTGGCAAGACCTGACAAACCCCATAATAAAAATATTTTATGGAGCCTGTTAGTGATCATTAGAAATACAGAGGTTGTCAATATAATGTATACATACGTAGATATTCTACAATTTAACAGAATGCAAAATTTAACACTAGTCAGCTTTGTAATTTAAATATTCAGAGATTGAATAGTATGTATGTTCTAGTAGATATTTTTTAAACTTGTTTTTGAATACAGAGTGATTATTTAATGGCGAGACGACGTCACTGGAAGTTTTAATAATTTGCCGTTTCATACACATCGTAGCAGGCGATTATGCGCGCATGCGCGTAGTAGACACTTCCGTCATCTCCAATCTATTGAGTCAATGATTTCCTGCCATTCTTTTATTTGATTTTCTATTATTTTATTTGATAATTCGGTGACGTCGTCTCGCCATTAAATAATCACTCTGTATTCTCTCATTGGTTATACTTTTAATGCTATCAGGAACCTTATTATACAATCTTGCAGCTATAAAAGTTCGTACAAAGTAGTATGGTGCCTCTCAATATTCAAGCTAGATTTACTCCTTGTATTGTGATTATCATAATCACTATTTATATTAAAGTTACTATAATGTTTTATGACAAATAATGCGCATTCTAATATAAAAAGTGAGCATTAAAGTTGAGTTTAGAATACTTTTATAATGCATTTTGTCAGATACCTGGTAGAGGGGACGAGGAACCAGAAGGTAATCGCAAGGTTCAGATGTGGCAACGAGGAGAAGGCAAACTATTATTGGATGGAAGAAATGAAGAAAATGTGTAGAATCTACAGAGAAGAACTAGAAACAATAGACCACCTAAGAAACTGTGAAGGAATGCAGCCAAAACCACGAAAAGAGAGGCCTAGCCTGGGTGAAAGCAGTCTTGGAAAGAAGAACAAAATGAATTATTGTGTAAAATAGAACAGTATACATATATAAATGTTATAGTACGTAAACCAATTCTTTCAAAACCGAAAGGCGCGAAATAAATGTATTATTATAATGAATTTGTAAATTTTTGTGACTGTAAAAGCGCCGTCCAAAAATTGAGTTGCCTTGGATTTGAGAAAAAGAAATATTCGCTAATTTATGATGTAATTAAATGTCGTCTTAACGAGCTTTCGATCAGTGGTAAAATTATAAAAATAAGTTGGATTAAAGACCATTCAGATTTTGAGCCCAACATCGAAGTCGATCTTCTTGTCAAAGAGGCAGTAAATAGCTCTCTGCTAAATACTCTTCTAAACAGTAATGAGATTATGTCAATCTTCAAATCTTCCATATACAACCAATGGCAACAAGAGTACATAGATTTTCTACACTTCAAAGGAGCATACTATGGGCAAATTCAACCCCTCCTCCTTAGAAAGATTTGGTTTTCTTCTCACCAAAGCAGATCTTTTATATCCACTTTTATCCGGCTTAGATTTATCACACCTTCTCTCCATATCATCTGCATAGAATTAATATGGTTTCGTCTCCTTTCTGTCCGTGTGATAATTTGTCTGTCAGCGATTCGAACCATTTATTTTTAGTTTTCCAATAAATATCCTTACCTACCAATATTCAGACACTTCTTGCTACTAACTCTCTAGATATTTATAAAATTATTTATAACTATATTAAAGCAGAAAATATCAAATTATAAATGTAATTTTAAAAACCTGTAATGTATTTATTTATATCTAATAGCCACAGCTGCTAAAGCCAACAAACAAAAGGAAAAAAAAATGTCCAAAGTATACCCAGAGAATTGAATGGTATTATTGAAATTTTCTGGAAAAAATAACTATAGGACATCAAGGACAGATTTGTTTATTTTTTATAATGGTAACGTATGTCGAGTTGCTTTGAATAGAGCTTTTGAAAAGATACAAGTTTTACATAAACATTTTTTTTAAAAATCTTTAACGATTTACGAAAAATTGTATCCTCTATAACGACTTGAAAGTAAAATATTTTTATTTGCAGTGTTCAGAGTGCCTTCTATTTTCATTTTAACACTTTTGCATTAATTATAGCTTTCGAAATTTTAGACACTTTTAATCAACAATTATTTAAAACAATATCGTTCTCTATATTAATGATTTTTGGTGTAAGGCATTATTAGGTAGTTCACTGTTGGAGACATCTTCAAAACTTGTATGATTACTTTTAAATTCTGTAGAGTTGTATATGAAGGTGCATTATCATCCAATATATTCTTGGACCACATCACGGTATGTTTTTTTTTCTTTTCAAATAGAGCGATCCTGTTGGTTGGTTCAATTTTTGTACCATGCTTCCAATGCCTTCATGAAAATGATACAATACCCTCATATATTCAACTCTGTAGTATTTAAACATGATTTGCTTTAGAGGAATTCTTCTTTGGCCTTTTCACTTATCCACTTAATCTCTTTCTTCGCAATCGAAAATTCCCTCTTTTTCACTCTATATAACTTTTTTGTGGTATTCATAGACCGTTTCTTTTCGAAGAGTAATTGGTTTTATGAATGTACGCAAACTTGTATCTCTCTTCTTTCACTTTTTCACTGTCGTTCTCCTAATTTATCTCTCCCTTCCCCTTTTTCTCTCCCCCTTCCCCATTTTCTCACTCTCTTCTTCTCTTTTCTCTCTTTATATATCCTTTTTTGTGGCATTCAAACACCATTTGCTTTCGAAGTATTCTTCGTTGGGGATTACTTTTGTTGTACGCAGTTCTCTTTTACTCTCGTTTTCTGTTTGTTTCTTGGAAGTGTTGTTTTTGAGTGTTGTGATTGTTGTTTGTGGAGGATACACCCTCATTCTCTCTTTTATATATCCTTTTTTGTGGTATTCAAACACCATTTGTTTTCGAAATATTCTTCGTTGGGTGTTAAGCTTGTTGTACGCAGTTGTCTCTTTAACACTCTCTCGTTTTCTTGTTGTTTCTTGGAAGTCTTGTTTTTGGTGTTTTGATTGTTGTTTGTGGAACATTCACCTTCATTCTCTTTTTTAATATCCTTTTTTGTGGCACTGAAACACCATTTGCTTTCGAAATATTCTTCATTGGCTGTTAGGATTGTTATACGGAGTTCTATCTTTTACCTTCTTTCGTTTTATACGCAGTTTTCTCTTTAACACTCTCTCATTTTCTGGTTGTTTCTTGAAAGTGTTGTTTTTGGTGTTGTGTATGTTGTTTGTGGAACATACACCCTCATTCTTTCTTTTATATATCATTTTTGTGGCATTCAAACACCGTTTGCTTTTGAAATATTCTTTGTTGGGTATTACTCTTGTTGTACGCAGTTGTCTCTTTAACACTCTCTCGTTTTCTGGTTGTTTCTTGCAAGTGTTGTTTTTGGGTGTTGTGAATGTTGTTGGTGGAACAGTAGCGCCACTGGTAACCCGCGTGTCGAGTCTCAGCCGAACTCTGGCTGCCTCGTACTTAAAACAAAGAATACAAGAGGCGCAACTCGACGAGAGAAACTGGTTGTGTAAATTAATTTCGGAGCCCGTACAGGGGCGTAACGCCTGTAATTGTAACCTTCTCGCTTAGAAAGACAGAGACCAAAATGCCTGAACCCACAACTATTTCATGCCTGTTCACAAGAACGAATGCTAAGGGACGGTTTTTTAATTTTACTTTAGTAGTAGCTATTAAAATTTAGATTGGTAATTGAGTACCTTGAAATATATAACGTTTATAACCATTTGCAATATTTTAGGATATTGTTATTAAGGTTCGTTCTTAACTTTTACAGATTCATTTAAATAATTTTACATTAGAGGAACAAACTGATGGCAGATATTTATGTAAGAATCTTTGGACAATGTTACTCGGAGTTTAAGTTAAGACTTGAAGTATGAAATAATTTTATTTTCCAGAAATTTAATTTACAAAATATAATTTCCATCATTATTTATTACGTCTTCCCAACGTTATACTAATTTTTGGATACTATTCTTCACCTACATTACCCGTTGAAGAGATAATGATGAATTAACGAGGGGGGGGGAATCCCAGTATTGTATTCGTGCCGACATATTACACTGCCCAACAAAATAATTTTTTTATCTTGGTGCCGGAAAAGTAAGAATTGATTTTGGATATTTTTGATGTGCTGATTCCAAAAATACCTGACTATTTTTCGTAGCAGCTCTAGTTTTTGAGATACAGACTAATTGATTTTATCTAAAAACGGTAAACTTCCTCCTTGGAGAGCAAAGTGGATAATATGCTTGTTTTTTATGTCTTTGGGACAGCAGAGCTAAGGATCAGCACTGGGTTAACATAAATTGGGTGATTTCCATTAAGAAATGTCATAATTCAAGAAAAACAAAACGTTGTCAACGAACCTTTGGTTGCAAGAGAGAAAATTATATTTCCACCCTTGCATATCAAGTTTGGGCTTATGTAGCAATTTTTGAAGGCTTTAAATCGAAATGGACTTTGTGTAGGCTACTTGGCACGTAAATTTCCTGGGATTAACTCTGAAAAACTGAAACCCAGAATATTTGATGGTCCTCGGATAAGGCAACCTACTGAAGATCCACAATCCAATCCAACCGCATCAATGAACGAGATTGAATCTAATTCTTGGTGTTCATTTATTCAAGTAGTACAAAATTTTCTTGGAAATCATAAGGCAGAGAATTAGTGGAAAATATGCTTTACAACTTTAATATTCTTGGTTGTATTATGACCATTTACCAGAAAACCTAGGTGATTTTAGTGAAGAACCGGGGGAAAGATTCCATCAGGGCATAAAACTATGGAAGATAGATATCAAGGAACATAAGATAGCCACATGATGGCCTACTACTGTTGGAGTCTTCAGAAAGACTGTTCTGGTAAACTCCATGCTAGAAAGTCTTACAAAAGAACATTTTTAAGTGATAAGTGATGAATGTATATTTATCTACTTGAAATAAATACCTTACTTTGTCTCTTTTGTGTTTGTAACTGGCAGTTGGAGCAAATAGTAACAGTAATAACGTGAAAAATACATAAGTTAAAAAATAAGATAGTTTATTGTAAAAGAGGCCAATATAGAGTATCTCAAAAACTAGATCTGATAGACCTTTGACGGTTATTTTGGATTCTATGCCTAAAAATTACCTAGAGAGAGTTAAAAACTCGCACCAAAATGTCTGTTGGGCTGTGTTATTTATTTTTAAAAAGTTGCAGGGGAAATTTTGTGGTTATCGGGAAACGCCTCATCGATCGTGGTTAATATATCTCTTTTCCCCTAATATTTCATAAGTCAAAATGTGTTAATTTACATATTTTTTTCAGTATCAAATCCCATATGATTTTCGTCAGTCCATCCAAATGCTGGCACATGGTGTTCTGTAGTTTGTGTTTACATTACTCCCGGTTGTTTGGAAGTATACTAATTATAGCAACCCCATCTCTTTGATCTCGAGGCAATTAACGCTCCTTAGGATTCGATTCAGGAGCTGACCAGAAACTAGCAACAACCATGCTGCTTTGCCGCCTTTCAAATGTTTTGTTGCAATCATTAATGTCGCAAACTTTAAAAATATTTTGATATATCGCAAATAAAACCATAGTTTTTAGTTTTATGATTTATTCGACGTTTTGATTTATATTGAAGTGTTAATATAATCAAAACATACATTTTATTACTTATATATATATATACAATGTCGACTTGTAGATTAGGGTGACCATTAGTCCCGCGTTTTAACATTTTGTCCCGCATTGTCCCGCATTTTGGTTTTGGGAGGTGAGGACCTTTTTTTTTGCTCTTCACTTGGATTTGGGAGTTGAAGACCTTTTTTTTTGCTCTTCACTTGGATTTGGGAGATGAGGACCTTTTTTTTTGCTCCGTCCCGCATTGCCTTCTTAAGAAAATGGTCACCCTATTGTAGATTGGCAAATTTTTATAAAAAGTGTTAAGAGAGTATTGGGAAGTTGCGTTAAAAGTCACATTTTTCTTGTGTTTTTAGGGTTTTGTAGGTATGACCAAAAAACCCTTATACCGTCATTTTGTCGTTCGGTAAAAATTGTAGCCAAACGGCTAAACCTAGAGAGTTGAAATTTGGCATGCTTATACAACTCTTTGACCCGCACATAGGAAAAATACTAAAACATCTAAAAAAACATATCCCTCTAAAAATATAAACAAATATCTGCTCATCGAAAAAAAAAAAAATATATATATATATATATATATATATTTAAATTCTAAGTAGGGTATCAAATGAAAGCCCTTAGTACGTGGATTTTATTTTTGCAAAATAAATTATTTTGACGCGATTTTTGCCAAAATTGTCACAAAAAAAAATTGTCCCACACCCTGTAGCCCAGATAATTTAAACTAAAAATCGGAAAAAATTTTCAGTACATTTTTAGTACAACAGGAATTTTTGTTCACATTTTGTTTTCGGAAAATAACGCATTTTTTGTGTTTTTAACTAAAATATGTTTAATATTTAATTCGATATGTAACACAGTAAATAAGTAAGCGCTCGTAGCGTAGTGCGTTTCGTCGTTTCTTTGTAATTTGCAAACTAGAGTTCGATTCCTGTCAATTTTTCTGTTTTTTTCTGTGCATTTTTATGTTGTTTAAATTATTTTGTCAAAATTCTAATTATACTTTTGCAAATGTTGCATTTAATTTTTAAAAGCGTAAATTTAATAACCATTGGGAAATGTTGAAATAATAATTTTGCTGGTCTGCGAGATTTTTTTACAAAATTTACGGGTTTGTAGTTTGAAAGGGAGGAATTTTTTTTGCTCATCTCTTACATTTTGGAGGTGAAGACCTTTTTTTTGCACTTATAATAATTTTGCGATACACATGACTTTCTAAATTTGCCGGTCCGCAAATTTTTTCTAGGTCGCTTGCCGGTCCGCCGATTGGGAAACGCTGGTCTATAGTAATAAATGTCACGTTTGAATATATCCATTCTAAATCTTATATTTTTATATATCAGTTTTCTGGAAAGTAAAGTGGAGGCTATAGATAGCCCGGATGCGTGTAAACATGCCCGTTGGCCGGAAATTGTTGTATAAACATATAGTATTTATACTAAACCTGGGTACCTCAAATACCACAAATATTCAATAACTCAAAATTAATACATAAACATATTAAATTTTAAAATATGAATTTATAAATATCCCAAAAATATAAAACATTGTTTAAAGATTAAATTTCAAAAATCTACCTTACCTTAAATTCAGTCACAAATTTTTAAAAAATTTCACAAGATGCTTAAAGATATTTTAGTTTTCATTTAGTACATAATACGAGGGCCTTTTATATTTAGGGATTTGAGATCAAAAACAATTATTAATCAACAAAAGTGGCTTTATAGTTTTTCAAAATATTCTCCATGAAGATCAATATACTTTTGCATCCGTTTGAACCAATTGTCGAAGCACTTTTTCCACTCCGATTGAGGCATTATCCACTCCGATTATCAAATTATGTGGGATCCATGCGAACAAATCTTTATGACGGCTAAATGTTCATGCAATAGTGAATGTATGCTGGTCCCACTAATGCCCAAGTATACCTCAATCTCACGATAAGTCATATGACGATCTTGCAGTATCAGTTCATGCACAGCATCAATGTTTTGCGGAACAACAACCGATTTTGGACAACCTTCACGAAATTCGTCCTTAAGAGAACTTTTTTTTTTTAAATTTATTTTAAGATACTTCAGCTGCTCGGCTATTAGTGTCTGAAATTACTATAGTTACATGATTGATACATAATTAGTTTTTTGATACATTATTAATTTTAACTTATATTAGATGACAAATATTGGTTGCCTGTAAGAAGTTGAGTACGTTATTAGTCATTGTTGAGTCTAGTCTGAAGTTGTCTTTAAGGTCTTGTTATAAATTGTAGTTAGTACGTAAGTTAGTGTAGAGTTGGCAGTTAATTAGTATGTGGTTAACGGTGAGTTGTTCGTTACATGTCTCACATAGTTTGTTGTCTAGTCTTGCCATGAGGTGTTCGTGTGTGTATGTCTGGTGTGTCCGATTTAGAGTCTTGTCATTATTACTTGTTCTCGTCTGTTGGTGCCTGAGTTCCAGTTTTGTATGTCGTCCTTAACTGTTAGTTTGTTGGTAGTGTCGCGTCACTTAGTTAGTCTGCTCGTATGGAATTTCGTTTTGATGATCTGTCTTATGTAGGTTTTGTTGGGGGGTAGGTTTTGAGGGCCAAATGTTCATGCAATAATGAATGTATGCTGGTCCCACTAATGCCCAAGGATACCTCAATCTCACGATAAATCACATGACGATCTTGCTGTATCAGTTCACGCACAGCATCAATGTTTTCCGGAACAACAACCGATTTTGGACGACCTTCACGAAATTCGTCCTTAAGAGAACGACGGCCACGATTGAAGTCGGCAAACCATCGATAAACAGTAGTCCTTGATGGTGCTTCATCGCCAAAAGTCGAATTAAGTTCATTGATGCACTGTTGTTGGGTTAATCCACGTCGAAAGTTGTAAAAAATAATCGCTCGAAAATGTTCACGATTTAATTTTTAGCCGAGATGAATTTACCGTAAACAACACAAATAGCGCTCGTACGTCTAAACGTTCTCAGTAAGTATACCGTAAAAAATGTCAAACTTAACGATAGAAGCGTCAGTTGCCAGATGGCAGCACTAGTTTAGGGCAATCCCGAAAAATAAAAGACATCCCTCGAAGTTTAGAAGTGAGAACCTTTTCAATAATTTTAATAATCTCGTCTGCCCCCCCCCCTCAAAAGGATGTGCGCATGTCTGTAATTATATATTTTAGTGGGTATAAATATAGTAGTTGTTTCGTTTATTTGGACGCCGGACGTATGGGCGGCTTGAGAAAGGACGCTGAGCGTCGTCTTTGACACACGCCGCCAAGCACTCATCTACCAGTTAATTGATGTTTAATTTCACGTCTTTTATACTCTTCCGCCCGCAGATTAAGATTAGAATGACATCCACAGAGAAAAGGGGTTGAGATTTTGCAATTTAAATATTCAGAATTGAGATAAACCAAGTAAAATTCAAGTTTGGATTAATAAAATATTAAAAAATAAAATGTGAAGTAAAGAATTTTTAAGAAGGTATCAAAGATTTTCTTTTTTTAAATTAGATTCTTACCTGTAATGTTCAAATCAACAGTAAACAAAATATTACCGAGAATTCTCTTCGTTATCGGTAACTGGCACTACGTTGCCCGTTAAATTTTGTGTATTAGCCTCACGTTTTAGGGAACAATAGAATTCACTGCGTACTGAGGCGCCGGATTTAGTTGCATCCTTGAACTATTTCCGGTTCTTCTCTGTACTGACCACCGTCACTGATAAATCATTTACCACGATAAACTAGAATTATACATATCTAGAATGTGGTAAATGGAGATAGTAAAGGGTAAAAAAAGAAATGATGACATTATGAACAATTTTAAGCGTACAGGCATTGTAACACGTAATCCTGATTTACTCCTCCGTATCCGAGGAGTAAATGCAGAAGGATAGTTTACATTAGAGCCTTTTATATATGTTCCTTTGAGGAACATAGGGCTTCCACAAATCTCTTCCAGCGTATTCTATTGACCGCAAGAGGTTTAATCCCCAACCAAGATTTTCCAAAATTTCTCGCTTCTTGAATAATGGTTTTCCAGGTTGTTTTGGCCTTCCGATTTTGCGTGTGCCTTGTGGATTCTAATTCAAGGCCATTCTAGGCACGCTTTCCCGCTCTCTCCTCAGTACATGTCCTATCCATTTCCACTTGCGCAATTTTATTTCCTTCTGGATATCTGTTTGGTTTGTTCGTTGCCATAGCTCTGCGTTAGATATTCTTTCCGACCAGAACACTCGGATGATTCTGCTGAGACGTCTGTTTACAAAGTATTGCAATTTGGAAGTGATTACACGGGTAACCTTCCAGGTCTTACATCCGTAGAGTAGCACGGATTTTACATTTGTGTTGAACAAGCGCAGGTTTGTGTTTCTTGAGATATAATTGGATCTCCAGACAGCATTTAACATAGCGAAAGCTTTCCTGTCCATGCTCAAGCGTTGCTCAATATCCAGAATTGCTCCTCCATCTTTGGCAATTATGCTGCCAAGGTAACAAATCTACAATGGCACTGACAAACCTGAAAATCCTGTAAATAAATAAAATCAGGTTCAAAACATATCAGAGTAATAGAACAGTAGCGGCAAAAATTCAGACCTAAACCGAAACCATCATATCAGAGATCAGTGCAACGAATACCGGTGTTCCACAAGGATCTATCACAGGACCTATTCTACTATACTTGGGGCGCTATTATGTAGGATTACCAACTTTTGTTTCATTGCAATCTGTATAAATTCAGACCGACCAAACCGAAACCATCATATTAGAGATCAGTGCATCCAGTACCGGTGTTCCACAAGGATATATCACAGGACCTATCCTACTATACTCAGGGCTCTATTATGTAGGATTACCAACTTTTGTTTCATTGCAATCTGTATAGTGAATGCGTAAAAGTTTTCATGAACAGCAAGTGAATCTAATGAATTGAAGCACTACTATCGTATTGTACTTAATGCGTTTTTTTTTATTCGTCAAGTAATTTCTGTTTATAGTAACCATTTATCATGAGATGTCACTAAATCTGTATTTATATTTTGAATGAAAAAATTAATAATAAAACAATAAATAAACTAGATATGTTATCACGTAGTTCCGGGAATAGTATGATTCATTGTTTATAGATTCCACTATCTTACTATGGCAACGTTCTTGTGAACTGTGTTTTTAATTACATTTTTCGTTATTTTAGAAGATAATATAAACATAATATGACCACCTACACTCTGCTATACTCTATCTCTGAAAGCCTGATAGTAATAAATCATTTTTTCAGACAGTTACCAGTGGCGTGCACATTTTAAACACGTTTAAATTGGTTTTGTGTATTTCTATATTACTATTTATCATTTTATTACACGCACGCCTGTGACCATATTTATCATATCATTAAACACACCCGTGACCATATTTTTCCTCAAAATTTTATGGTCAAATTTTTATGGCCTATTGTGTTTAACCCTAGTTTGTATTCCCATATACTATGTGCGGAACACTCGGTTGTTTTTAACAATATTTCGTTTCGAACTATTCATATTTTGTCGCTTTTGTTTTACCGCTTCTGTGTGATAATACAATAACTTTTTACAAATAATAAATTATATTACTATCAGTCTTTCGGAGATAGAGTATAATTTTATTTTGCCATACCTAAAAGGTTTTTGCCATACATAAATTGTGTCTTTAAAAAAATTGTAATCTCAAAACGCATTGAACGATTAAAGCCCCAAATTATTTCTAGACTAAGTAAACTACGGAGAATCCAAAAATTCTAACCGGAGGACGCTGTCTCTAACCGTTTTTGAGTTGTGCTTTTTTTAATTCACAATTTAAACAAATAATGTAAATTAGACCGTCAAAAAAAATATTGTTGTCTTATCCAATATTGCTAAAAAAGGTCCACCTTAGGAGGAAGTTACCTCTTTCTACACCTCATTTATTATAACCTTAAATTTCTACATCCCGTCAATTCTGGGTATGGTTTGAGTAAAAGCAGCCGGACAGTAGTCCAAACCAACCACTGTACATAAACTCTATAGTATTCTGTGCAGAGTTCTTAGTGTTTGATGGTGAGTGTTTGTTTGGTTGTCTCCAGACACATGGTTGTCGATTACGGTTGTAAATATAGTCCTCTGTCTCTGTTGATAGATGTATGCACCAGATGAAATTCTGAGTTTTGTACAACGCGGACAGTTTTATTATTTCTACGTTTGTGGTTGTCACTTTTACAGTGTTTATTATACAAATGAACAACATATAGATGATAACTTAAGAAAAAAATTTGGATTAAAGCCAGAATGAAGAATTAGATGGAAAATCTTAATTTGTTTTAACATATCACCCACTAACTTATCAATTAAATATCTTATAAATAAGTCTGCTAACGTGTGAAATATTGAGAAGTGACATTACCCGTGGAGACACTGTGGACGAAGGAAATATGACTGAGAACAGTAATAAGGGTACCCCTTACTATTACCCATTTTCGAAGTTTTGTTTGATGATCGTATTTATTGTAAAAGTTGGATTATTAAGGCCCCAATTTTTTTCTAGCCTGAACAATATACGAAGATTTCAAAAATTCAAACCGCAGTTCTCTATATATACTCGTATAAATATTAACAAGACGATAAGGCAAGGTTTTTCAGTAATCTCCCAATTTGCTTAGAGGTGCAACCCTGCCCAGTGCAAAAGACAAACAACTGTTGACATCTAACTACATAAACAAAGTGTGCAGTCAAATCGGGTCTGTCCTCGGACCTCTAAATACTATTATTTCAATAGAGAAAACTTCCTAAGTGCCCTGACATCTGGTGGCAATTTGCGGAATATTCGAAAGTGACATTGTTTTGTTTTGTTCAATGGAGAAATACGTGTTTTTTGTTGTTTGTGTTTTATTTTAGTGAATCATGAAAAAAAAAACTATCAATTTTATTGTGTGCCGCAATGTAAATTGTGAATAAGGAAGAATCCCTCTTAAACATTTCATATTTTACCTAAATCGAAAAAAATATCAATTGAAACGACGTTAGGAGGCAGAGAGAAAGTGGATCGTAGGTTTTTATCAGGGCTTCGAACCGGAACTGAACCGAAAAAACCGTTATTTTTGTCGGAACGAAAACCGGAAAAAAATATCGGTTTATTTCGGTTCAGATAATGTTTATGACAGTGAATATAAAATTTTATTTATGATTATTGTTGAACACCCAGAACCCCCCCCCCCCCCCGTGGCAGCTACCTTGGTATAATTATTACAAAATAAGGAATAAAGTGTTCTAAATTATAGTAGAAAATAAATTTCTAATACAAATAAAAGCAATTAAAAATTTATCACTCGGAACTGAACCGAAAACCGAAAAAAAAACGTTATTTTTGCCGGAACGAAAACCGGAACCGAACTGATATATATTTTTTTAATTGAAATGGAACGAAAACCGAAACGAAACAATAACGGTTCGAAGCCCTGGTTTTTATGGACCCGAAAACTAAAAATGAGCAAAAATCCAAGCCTTGTAAATCGTAGATTACCTTTAAATAAAAAAAAACTCGGAAAACAGGAAAAATACAATTGGTGTTAATTTTCACCATGTAAACAAATACACGAGTGTTCCAGCTTTGCCACATATGGCGCTGCGATCTTAAAAAGTTTTCCCTATTATTACGTAAACTATGACAGACAGTTATTAATTACGTGGATTAAGTCAAATTCAAGTCTTGATTCAGTATGGTTCTTTCCAGGTATTTAGCATACTAATGCTAGATCTACATTTGATCTGAGTCTTCAATTTTTGATTAATGTCTTGTCTATAAAATTAAGTATAAATTTTACTAAAAATTTCAAGCATTGTGTAAAAATATTCAACCACAAGTTGATATCGGGGAGAAAATTGCAATTTTCAACACTTCCTCGTAATCAGGATTTTTTTTGATTACAGCTCTTAGCCAAAGGGTATGTCTACTGAAACTATGACTAGAGTGACAAGTCCATTATTAAAATTTTACCCAAACAATAGACGATATATTACCATATGAGTTTGAAATACACGAAAAAACAGGATGTAATTTTACGCATTGTATTTTATGTCTCATCCTACTTGGTCCTTTAAAATAAGAATCCTCTTTAGAAACTATTTTTTTACCCAAATTAAAAATACGGTCCTTCTTAGTTAAAGTCTTTTTGATCCTTGTAGTTTTAAAAATTTGTAAATATTTCATTTTCGAATAACCGTATCTCGAAAACTACATAAGATAAAGATCTGTGGTTGAAATTTTTGAAATTTCAAGGTCGTAAAGGGCTTTAAGATACATTTTCAAGCTATTACCAAACATTTTTTTTTTTGAAATTTTTAATTTTTTTTTTTTAAATTTCAAAAATTCCTAACTTAAGAACAGTAATATATTGAGACCTGCAGTTTGAATTTTTGAATTCTACAGACTTTTTTCTACCTAGATAAAAATTAGGACCCTCCTTAGTTAACGCCTTTTTGATTTGTGTAGTTTTGAAAATTTGTAAATATTTCATTTTCAAAAGTCCGTATCTCAAAAACTACATTAGATATAGAACTGCGGTTGGAATTTTTGAAATCCTGAGGGCCTAAAGGGCCTTAGGATTCATTTTAAAGAAAGTCCAAAAAAAATTTTTTTTTGTGAAAATTTTAATTTTCCAATATTTTTTTTTAAATTTCATATAATTCTAACTTGAGAACCATAAAATATAGAGAACTGCGGTTTGAATTTTTGAAATCTTCGTATATTGTTGTCTACAAAAAAATTGGGGCTTTAATAACCCAATTTTTACAATAAATACGAATCGTCAAACAAAACCTTTGAAAATGGCCAAAAATCGAAAATATCGTAAGGGGTACCCCTTACGATTTTTACGATTTTTGGCCATTTTCAAGGGTTTAGCTTAACCAATCATATAAATTCAAAAGTTAGGGTGTTTAAGGCCTTATTTTTTTTCTAGGTTGAAAAAGGCACAAGGATTTCAAAAATTTAAACCGCAGGTCTCTATCTTTTACCGTTTTCAAGATAGATTTTTTTGAAATTTTGAGAAAAAAAAATAAAAAATCAAAATTTTTCAAAAATTTTTTTTTCTCAAAATGTGACCTAAGGCCATTTAGAGCCTCAGGATCATGAAAATTCCAACCGCAGGTCAATATATATTATAGTTTTTAAGATAAAGTCACGCGAATATCAATTTTTTTGTAACATTTGCCTATTTCACAACGGCTTAAATCAAAAATGGACACAGCTCGTAAGGTCCCAATTTTTTTACAAGGTAAAAAACTGAGACTTCTAAAAATGCAGGTCTTTATATATTATAGTTTTTAAGATAAAGTCACGCGAGTATCAATTTTTTTGTAACATTTGCCTATTTCAAAACGGCTTAAATCAAAAATGGACACAGCTCGTAAGGTCCCAATTTTTTTACAAGGTAAAAAACTGAGAATTCTAAAAATGCAGGTCTTTGGTTGCATAATTATGCAATTAATTGCAATTAATTGGTAATTGGTTCCATATTACAATTACCGATAAAGAAATTATACTACAACTCACAAATAATAAAATTGGACTTTATAAAATGAACTTACCCGGGCACGGCCCTTGCAGTTTATTTGAAACCTGTAATTTGTATCGCCCCCCCCCCCACTTCTCACTGTTCCTAACTGTAGATACTGTAAATAATTTCTGTTTAAAATTTTGCATGGTTTTTCGTTTAGCTTCTAGTAATATAATATTTCATATTTTTTATGGGACAAAAAATAGCTACCATATGTTCCTACTAATAATAGCCTAAATTTTATGACCTACCATGGCGCCTAATTCTTAACATATGTATCTTGCATCTCTCAATATCTTCGAATTGAGTTCATTAAAAAAAAAACTCTTGTTAGCTTGGATGTTTTTGCCTGCTATAAGTATATGTTCGAGCTGTCATTTTACTTTTAGATTTACCTGTTCTTGCATTATCATTAATTCGTTACGTACGTGTGTTAAGGTGATTATCAAGAAAAAGAACGCCTTAAGGCTAATACACTGTTAATAAGAATGGTTTACAGGTGGTGATTTAGGGGGAATTTTTTATTTGTTTACTTAACTATATCCACAAGAGTACATATAAGAGATTTAATTAAATGTCATGCGGAAAAAAATATAGGGTCAGTTATTGAAAAAATATTTTCTACGGCCGTTTGGAAACAGGTCTATTTAACCGTATATTACATAATGTCACTGATAATTACAAAAAAATGCGTTAAATATAAACCAAAGATGGATTTTGTATTACCCGCGCGCAAAAATACAGCAAAAAAAAATCTGACCAAATGATGTAGCTACAGATCAACAAAAAATTGATGTGAAGTGTGAATTTTCACACATTGCAGGGTTTCGTAGGTATATAATAAGTGAAGGCGGCATGCTGAGTGTGTAGGACAAATTTTGCTTTGTAGTAATCACGGCAAAATGAACGATATTTTTAAAATCATTTATCGTCTGTTAATCCAAGAGCTTTAAAAACAAATTTTATGTTGTAATATTTTTTTGTTAATTTTAATTCGAATACCTAATAGCATTATTTAAGTTTCTAAATATGTGCAGTATTTTTTTTATATAGCAAGGTTCATTAAGATATTGAAAATTGCGCCTATGGCTGCCATTGGTTGTTTTAAGTAATTTGCATGCCATATACCCCGCCCCTCTGGTTTCGTATACATGACACATAGAATGAAAATATAATTCCTACAATTCCAACTGGTTATTAAATTTATGCTCTTAAAAATTAAATGCAACATTTGCCAAAATATGACTAGAATATTGATAAAATAATTTAGGCAAAATAAAAGCGAACCGGAAGCGAACCCTAGTTTGCGTAGCAACCGAGCAAGCTAACCATTAGACCAGGATACGCCTTATAGTGTGTGTTACATAACTATAACTTTTGTGCATTTCAAACAAAAAACACAACAAAAAAAAATTTCCGAAAACATAATCTAATCAAAAATTCCTGTTGTACTATTCCGGTTCACACTCATGTACATTACTTAGAATTTTTTCAGATTTTTAGTTTAAACCAGCTGGGCTACAAGGTGTGGGACAAAATTTTTTTGCACAATTTTAGTAAAAATTGCATTAAAATAATTTATTTTGCCAAAATAAAATTTTGATCGTTAATCCACGTACTAAGGGCTTTCATTTGATACCCTAGACAGAATTAAAAAAAATATTTTGTTTTCGATGAGCACATATTTGTTTATATTTTAATGGGGATATGTTTTTTAGATGTTTTAGTATTTTTCCTATGTGCGAGCCAAAGAGTTGTATAAGCATGCCAAATTTCAACTTTCTAGGTTTAGCCGTTTGTCTACAATTTTTACTGAACAGATAGACAGACAAAGGACAAAATGACGGTATAATGGTTTTTTTGGTCATACCTACAAAACCCTAAAAACAACATAAAAATCGAATCTGCATTTCTCGAGTGAAAAGCGCACATACCGACAGACAGAGACATTGCTTTTTGTTTATATAGACAGGGCCGTAACTAGCTTCTTTCAGGCCCTGGACAAGATTTTATAATTTGCCCCTCCCCCTAAACACTATAACACAAGTGCACCACAAGACCGACCGCCATCGTAAAGTACTTATATAAAATACATTCTAGCAGCAGAGTAGAAATAACTTGCCCTAATATTTTCTAGCAGAGATATTATTTATCATGACCATGGAAACGTTACATATAAGTCGAACTTATTCGAAATTTTTCGTTTTATCAAAAAACGTCTCAAATAAAAGTTATTAGTTATTGCTTTTATAGCAACTTTTGTTGAATAATTTTTTTCGAAATATTTTTCTGTTGTGAAATATTCACAAAAATCTTAAAATCGACACGAGTAAACTCCCATTTTTAGTCAACCGATTTTTACCAAAAGTTGATCAATTCGTGCCATTGATGGCAGAAGCTTAAATATGAAGTTTCATAAAAATCCTTTCAGCCGAATTTGGTCTGCACGTGTACACAGACAGACAGACAGACGGACAGACAGACAGACGGACGGACCGACAGACATCATGCTAAAAATAGTCAAAACGTTATGTAGGGAACTCAATTCGTGGAAATCCATCGAAATCTCGAAACGTCAAAATTGGTATGATCACAATACCTCCCTTATATATGTTGGCGGTCGGTAAAAAAGCCCTCACTCAAATATTACAATTATTATGCCAATATTTTCCTTTCTTGCCCCCCTCCCCCTCGATCTGTATGTATGTGCCCCTGTTGACGCTGCCTAATTACGGCACTGTATATAGATTAATGTTGACATATATTTGTTAAATTTATGAATATATTAATTAAATATGTTTTTTTTTTCAGGTGAGTGTCCTTTATAACGTTTTGGTCTTCTAAATTTGGTAAGATTGAGTACAAGAGTTACATATTTTTTCTACAATTAACAATAATTCACTGCGAATTTTGATGTATGGATTATTACTGTTTTTTATTTTAGATTGTTAGTTTTGTATACGAAATTTGTTATCTGTTGGATTTAGATGTACTGTTAAAGACAAAAATTAAGCTAACTAACAGTTAAGAAGTCGGATTGAATTGGAAAGATTATTTTGCGTTTTTTATTGTCCAACATATGTCAACAATAATGACATCATCGTAAGTTATCATTTAAAATAGTCTCAGTTGAGGAATGAAAATAGCATTCCGAGAACATTGTTCTAATAAGGGAACTGTTGCCAGATTCAAACGCTGGATTGGAACATGGCAACGATGTCCAGCATCCAGGGTACAATGACATTAAAATAATAACAATTTTTTTCTGTAATACTGCCAACTATTTTAATCCTGAAAGGTTAAAGAAAGAATTAGATTAATTAAGACTGATCTAAATAGTAACATCTTTCTAATACCCCAAAGTAATCCTGAAATTAATCAGAAAATACCCAGGAAGTGGGTGATTTATTGTACGCAAATAGCCAGTTATATGACTGTTTTAAATACATTTCTTGATCTTACCAAACTTGAGAATTGTTAAGATGTCCTAGTGAATTCAAAACACATGCCTAGACGGAAGCTTAAAACATGAATTAACAAATAAGAATTCATTGTAGTCTGGACGTTGATGGTGTTTGACGCATACAAAACCAACCCTAAACACGTTCACTTAGAGAACAAGACACACAAAACTAAAAGTAAATACGTTTCATCATAGTTAAATCAATAAATATAAGTCAAGACTAGCAAATCCTTCGCAGAATATCTGCGAATGTAATTTGCCACCTCCGTCCGAAAATATGGTATACTATTTTGATTTTTTTCTTATCCGAAAATATGCTATACATTTACAATTTTATTAATTAGAAAGATTTTATTTATGAAATGGTTACAAATATCTAAAAAGTGATCCAATTTGGACTCTAGGATTTGTTTTTTGAATAAATCACAACATATTTCGGAATTTTTTTATTGTTATTAGCATAAAGTACAGACTTGGCAATTATTTATGAAATATGTCGGCCAAATGCCTTGTAAAACTCCGCTGACATGATACCATTCTTTTAGCGAAGTTTCCCGTAATCGTTTCCAATAAATGCGGTTCGATTTCAGCAATTGCACGTCTGATGTTCTCTTTTAGTTCTGGAATCGGAACAGGCTTTTTTAGACCCCTTCCTTCAAATAGCCCCAGAGAAAAAAGTCTAATGGGGTTAGATCGCAAGACCTCGCTGGCCAATTGATGTCGCTCCTCTGAGAGACAACATGACCAGGAAATTTGGTTTGAAGTGAGTGTTTCACGTGCTGTGTGACATGTTGTTCCATCCTGTTGAAACCACATGTCATTGTTGGTTTCATTGAAAAAAAAAAGTTGTTTAGCATCTCCCGATAGCGTACACCATTGACAGTAACAGCGTTACCAGCTTCGTCCTCAAAAAAGTGTCCAATGATTCCTCCAGCCCATAATGCACACCAAACAGTGCATTTTTGTGGATGCATTGGTTTTTCTTCAATAGCATGTGGATTTGCACCCCAGATGCGACAATTTTGGCGATTAACAAACCCATTCAAAAGAAAATGAATTCGCTCCATATGATTTTTTTTTGCAAAAATCAGCATCAACTTCTGTGTTTTCTAAAACCCAGTTCACAAATGTACGACGTTTATATTTATATTAATACAAATTCCATCAGTGAATTAAGCCATTATTTAATTTATTTATTTAGGCTATTAAGAAATTACTAGCCTCTGTCAATTATGTAATGAAGCCCTGTATTGAGACTATTTATCATTGCTTCCATTCAAGAATTTTCCGATATTTACGTATAGAATAAATCGTTTGAAGCGTAACCGATTACACGCCAAAATATATCCCTCTTGTTCCCGCGGATAGCCGATGAGCGGTCTGAACCCGATACCGCCACATTTGGGCCCACTCTGAATCCTCTGACCACCCTGTTTGAACGCACAAAATACAGTAGCGCTTCCAAAGGGTAATCCAAACAATAATTAACAAAAAAAACTAATAAATATTTAATAAATAAAATTATTGTTGCGAAGATAATCATGTGAAGTACGAGGCCAACCGTTTGGTACAGGTCAATGACCGTGGAATCTTCAGGAGACAACTAGTGACTGCGAAAGGTGGCAAATAAAAAAAAAGGTCCTCACCTCTCAAAATCCAAGTGATGAGCAAAAAAAAGGTCCTCACCTCTCAAAATCCAAGTGATGAGCAAAAAAAAGGTCCTCATCTCTCAAAATCCAAGTGATGAGCAAAAAAAAGTCCTCACCTCTCAAAATTCAAGTGATGAGCAAAAAAAAGGTCCTCATCTCTCAAAATCCAAGTGATGAGCAAAAAAGAAGGTCCTGGCCCATAATTTGCGTCCCCTATAAAAGGCGTTAGCGCCCCCTTCTCTATGAATATCAAGAGGATAATATTAATTTTCGACCGAATCATGTAGATGCACACATCTATTCACGAGTAGTTAGCACATTTTTTTAGTCGACGCAGAAGATTACTTTAATCCGAACTATGATTTACTTAATATTTACTTGCCCTAATACCACGTCTCTCGCGGCTATTTTTCATACTTCTTTAGACCTTTTTCCAGATTTTGCCGTGCATTTGAGCGCTGGCAAAGCTTGCTTACATGGCGAACATATTCAGTCTGCTGAATGAAATTATTATTTCTCTGCAGGGGTCATATACAAATATTTTTACTTTAAGGAATAAAATGGATGCGTTCAAAAAGAAGCTACAGCAAATCTATTTAGTACTGGCCTGTGGGAAATCAGTTTCGCGCAGAGAAAGAACGCATTCGGAAAGAAAGAGAGGGTCGAGCGCTTGAACTGTACAGTACGAGACACAAGTTTTCATCAAAATATTAATTTTTTCCACAACTTTTAACTTGTCTAACCTGCAGACACTTTTTTTTTCCCTTGTTAAATCTACTTAAACTTCTTGCAGAAATGCCTGTGCACGCTGAAACTCGATCCAAAATATTCTTCAAAGGTATAATCACGTTCCCTGCTGCAGCTTACTTAGTCATAAAGTCAATCACATTACTAATAATCTCCTTACACTGACTATGGTTTACGCGCCCGCATAATTTCGTCTTAAATTCCATTATACTTTTTCATCCGAATGTACTTTCACTGATGCTTGCAGCAAGACAGTCTGAAGTCAACTGACGTCCCCACTCCAATTTCTAGTGATTGCTACTGCGCACCCAAGGTCATCTGCCAGGCTTAAATAGATGGACTGTAGCTCTTTGGAATAATCGCTTACAAGAGGAAGATATAGAAATGTTTCCACTTTTGAAAAATTTTTTGATTGCTGCTGATGTCAACCAGAAAGTCATATTCAACATAATAAATCAACTTTTAAGAGCATTAGCTGAAAATTTTAGTTATTATTTCCCGGAAAATGAGGATTCCCGTAAATGTAACTTCTGGATTAAAAATTCATTCTTGGAAGATATAAAGTCATGTACACTTGATTCTCGTGAAAAAGAAAAGCTGATCGAGTTGTCTTCTGATATCACTCTGGTGTTTAACTTTCAGGCGGTCCGCGAAATTTTTATCCTATTTACACCGGTCCACAGGTGCAAAAAGGTTGAAGAACACTTATAGATTGCAGAGCGAAAATACCGGGCCTTAATCGTATGTAATACCAAGGTATTATTGTAGTTTATTTTTTTGTGGCCAGTTATTTTTTTCCGTAACAGTCCCGTTAGTTACTGGTAAATCCCAACCCTGCCACCATTTTCCGTGACGCCTATGTAAACCCTCTTCACCCTTGTGTAGACTGGACGATTTTCAATTTGCTAAACATCCGCCGTTGGAAATAAATTACATGGTTCACGCTTTGCCATTATCGCGAATGACACCGCCGTGTGGAAAGGGGTGAATATAAGGGGGTGGGGACGGGGAAAAACAACCCCACACATAAAAACCTGTGGCGACCGGATCAGTTATTTACAGAAAATTATGTTTAAATAAACAATACATTGGCTTATAAAATGACATAACAAACCTGTCCAAAAAATAAGGTATTACATAATTAAGAAATCAAAGAAAATGACATATGTCCTATGTCTCAAAGCGATTAATTAATTTTTTGTATAATTAACTTTTGTCAAAGATTTATTAATTGTAAAGATTTTCACCTTTATTTACAAAGAAAATGTCAGGAAAATTTGGTGTGAAATACATTAAGAAAATTGACGGCAAAAGATGTCAATTTAACAATTTTTTGACAAAATAATTAATAAAATAAGTAACTAAATTGAATAAAAATTACATTTAATCAAAATATACAAATTATAAACTGGAATAGTATTGGGTTGGTGCAAAATTAAATACGATTTTTAGGGTTTTGTAGGTATGACCAAGAAACCCTTATACTGTCATTTTGTCGTCTGTCTCTCTGTCTCTCTGTCTGTCTGCCTGTCTGTCTGTCTGTCTGTCTGTCTGTCTGTCTGTCTGTCTGTTTGTTCGGTAAAAATTGTAGCCAAACGACTAAACCTAGAGAGTTGCAATTTGGCATGCTTATACAACTCTTTGACCTCCACATAGGAAAAATACTAAAACATCTAAAAAACATCCCCCCCTAAAAATATAAACAAATATGTGCTCATCGAAAAAATAAAAATATTTTTTTATAATTCTGAGTAGGGTATCAAATGAAAGCCCTTAGTACGTAGATTAACGATCAAAATTTTATTTTTGCAAAATAAATTATTTTGACACGATTTTTGCCAAAATTGTGCAAAAAATATTTTGTCCCACACCCTGTAGCCCAGATGGTTTAAACTAAAAATCTGAAAAAATTCCAAGTAATGTACATTTGTGTGAACCGGAATAGTACAACAAGAATTTTTGATCAGATTATGTTTTCGGAAAATAACGCATTTTTTGTGTTTTTTGCTTGACCATGTAAAATATTTTATGATATTATGTAGTACAGTAAAAAGAGCGCTTTGATGGTGTAATGCTTATAATACTGGCGTTCTAATTTGCAAACTCGAGTTCAATCAGGCCTTGAGGCAATTTAATTTTTTCTGTTTTTTTTGCATTTTTATTTTGTATTATTTTTTCAAATATCTAGTTATATTTGGGCAAATATTGCATTTAATTTTTAAAAGCGTAAATTTAATAACCAGTGGAAATTGTTGAAATTGAATACTCTTACAACCAAGTAACTTATATATAATACCATGGATACAAGTAAAAAAATAAAATATACAAAATATATGTTATGTCATGTGTTATAATGCCTGTATCATATTAGTGCCTAAATATATTACTGCTATACTGCTATTTATATTCCTATACACGAAATCAGAAGGGCAGAGCTTATGACTAAAACAACCAATGGAAGCCATAAGTGCAATTTTCAAAATCTTATTGAACCTTGCTATATAAAAAAAATACTGCACATATTTAGAAACCTACATAATGGTATTAGGCATTTGAATTAAAATTAACAAAAATAATATTATAAAATAAAATTTGTTTTGGCATCCCAAATAATCATCCCAAAATATTCACTTACTAAATACCTGCGAAACCCTGAGATATGTTAAAATTCTCACTTCACATCATTTTTTCAACTTGTTTTTGACTGATTCCTTTGCCGAAAAGCTTGTTGAGATTGCGAAATGTGCCGCTTCCCATTCTTTCTAGAAGTGGTAGACGAACATGAATATGATTTTCGACACAATTTTTTTACCTAAAAACAAGAAGATTTTTATAATTATTAGATAAAGCAAGCGCCATTTTTATACACAAAATAAAAACTCCAAAAAAATCGTTTTTAATTTTGCATCAACCCAATAGTTGTTAATCTTGTCGTGTGGCATTTTTCAACCCAAATGGTACACTGAGTCAGCTGTATTGAAATATTGTAAATACAAAATACCGAACAAAAGTGTCTGATCGTTGAAATTCGATGGCCGACCTCTTTCTTCATCATCCTTAAGACTTGTATCACCCGATATGAACTTGTGGAACCATCTTTTAACTTGTTTTTGATTGTACCTTTGCGGAAAAGCTCGCGAAATGACTGTGCTTTCCATCCTTTCTCGAAGTGGCAGATCATTATATGACGAACATGAATATGATTTTCGGCACGCATTTTTTCCCCGTAAAAACAGAAGAACATTTTTATAATTATTAGATAAAGCAAGTGCAATTTTTTAACACAAAATAAAAACTCCAAAAAAATCGACGTTAATTTTGCATCAACCCAATAGTTGTTAATCATGTTGTGGGGCATTTTTCAACCCAAATGGCACTCTGGGTCAGCTGTATTGAAATATTGTAAATACAAAATACCGAACAAAAGTGTCTGATCATTGAAATCCGATGGCCGTCCTCTTTCTTCATCATTCTTAAGATTTGTATCACCCGATATGAGCTTGTGGAACCATCTTTCAACTTGTTTTTGATTGTACCTTTGCGGAAAAGCTCGTTAAGATTGCGAAACGACTGTGCTTTACATCCTTTCTCGAAGTGGCAGAGCATTATATGACTAACATGAATATGATTTTCGACACGCATTTTTTCCCCTTAAAAATAGAAGAATATTTTTATAATTATTACATAAAGCAAGCGCCATTTAACACAAAATAAAAACTCCACAAAACTCGCCGTTCATTTTGCATCAACCCAATAGTTGTTAATCTTGTCGTAGGGTCTATTTTTCAACCCAAATGGCACCTTGGGTCAGCTGTATTGAAGTATTGCAACTACAAAATACTGAACAAAACTTATTTAAAATAATAAACATAAATATCCGCCACGAATAAGCAGCTTTGATTATATAAAAACAAATTTATGAAAATAAATATAGAACTAATTAACAATCAGAGTGTGAATGCATTTTATTTGGACATTCTACATTCTTGAGATAGTTTAAAAGTCAAGTAAGCATTACGGGCATAATAAATTATGTTAATTTATCCATATCTGTCATAAATATGAGCATTTTTGCATTGAACAGATGTGTATGGTAATTATGCATAGTGTCCGCCGTACAGGCAGGTTGCCAGCGACGAAGCCCGTTACGGTCATACGTGAAAAAACTTGTCATGATACTGCATAATTACCCCCTTCTACATTATCGCAAAGCTAATTATTATAATTATTATTATTTTTATTAAATGATTATTTTAAAATTGTTTAACACCTTGCAAAGACTTTTGATAATAATTTAGACGAAGGCTTACAATACGCATAATTAATATTGTAAATTTCTTGTAAAAAAAAATATGTAATGTAAATAGTTTCTCTAATTCCTAAATATCACAACATAAATCATGAAAATCATATAAAAATAAATTATATTAATATTAAAAATGTAATAAAAATCAATTTTAATGTGAAGTATGGGCTTGTTTCTTCGCACTTAATTCGTTAAATCGCGTTTTATATGAAGAAAGAGCCACTCTTATTTCGTCTTCCACTATTAACCATGCGCGATATTTTATTTTAATAACTGCTAATGTGGAAAATACTGCGACCCGCGACCCCCTGATGAATCTCGTATGACCCCAAAGGGGGTCGTGCCCCCCACTTTGGAAACCGCTGTCGTAAAATATTTCGAAATACTTTTATTCGTAAGATGATTTATTGTTTAATTATTACAGACAGTAAAAAACTTAGAAAAATACAAAATTAAAAGTTAAGGCGATATAAAAAAAAGCTTCCTTGTGCTCATTTTGGTCCGGTGTCAGGGCAGAATGAGCACGGGCGTGGTATAATGGGTAATCAGCTAAAATCTGGCGCAGAATGAACACACGTGAGTGCATTCCTCATCGTTATCAACTTCTCCAGCGCAAGAACAATGTGCCCACTTGCCACATGCTCTGCACTGGAGCAATCAACGTCTGGATATGTGTGAAAAATATATCAACACAGCAAAAAACACGTTTCACCAATTTACAAAATGTAAACGCCAGCTCTCAGTCATACAACCACTCTCGGGAGACACTAGCGAAGTACTGAACGTGTTTGGAATGCACCCAAATATGGCGGTATGCTTTAACAGCCAAAAAGAGAGGAGCCCGTTATACCCCGGGGGCTCGTTATGAAATATGAGCCCATAAATAACATTTTTTCAATAATTTTGTATTTTCGGAGCGAAAATTTTTTGAATTTTGGTATTTACAGTACATAAAAGTGATGGCGGACAATAACAAAAACTGGCGCGAAGCCCACAATTACAAACACAGAAGTTGGCCAACTGCTGGAAATTATAAAGAATCATGGTCCATTTTCTTTCCCTTCGGTACACCGAAAATGTTTTCGGGGAAATTGGGTACTAATTGAGTGTCTTATCAACCGTTTTAAAGTTTTTTATTTGTAATGTCTGTGACGCTTGTAAAAATGAACTAATGAAGTATGGTCCATTTTCTTTCCCTTCGGTACACCGAAAATGTTTTGGAGAAAATTGGGTACTAATTGATTGTCTTATCAACCATTTTAAGCTTTCTTATGTGTAATGTTTGTGACGCTTGTAGAAATGAACTAATGAAGTATAGTTAAAATTATAAATAGCCCCTCTGATCATAATAACATCGCATGTTTGCAAGAATTTCCATATTTAATGGCGATAAAGGCGAGTTAGGTTTATAGTAGGCCTTAGGTACTTACATATTGAGAATGTTGTATATTTTTTCCCGGCTATTTCACAACAGTATTTACATATCATTGTGGCGTATCTAGCTCTGCTATATGTAGAGTATTGTTTGCCTTTGCTTATCTACAAAATTTATTTTTATTTGCAACTGTGTAAAGAGACGTGCTATACTTATAAATTTTACATATCTTCTGTTTATATTTGTATAGTTTTTTATACAACACATAAAGAACAGATTAATTACTATTAAAATTTCAGGAAAATGAAAAGTTATAGATAAAACAACTGTTTTAATTCCATCTTTAAAGTATTTTAACAGGTTTCATAACACTGGTCAACACAATTTTTGCTGACTTACATCTAAGACTTGTTTCTTACTAATTTGGTGCTGCTGAACTCAAATATCACATCAGTTTTTGCGTAACACATCAGATTTTTGCTCTACAACAAATACATATTTTCGGCCAAATAATGCTTCTATCGTTTAATTTTAGATGTCGATACTGTAATTGGTACAAATTTGGCGAACAATAAGGACTAAATAATTAGAAAATATTCTTAAGATTTTATTTGTAGTGAAAGAAAGAAAATGAGAACAGTTTTAATTACATTTTAATGCATTGGAGTGTTAAAATAAAAATACAAAATAATTTAAGGATTAAATGGTCGTTTGTAAGATCTTCTGGAGTGCACCATTCCCGATAAGTCTTTTTTAATACTCCAACATTAGTCAGCCATCATGTGAGTATCCCATCTTCCTTGATAACGTCTCTCCATCTCTTTTAAATCCTGATGGAAACGTTCACCCTGTTCATCACTAACATCTCTAAGATTGACAGTAAAATTTGTCAAGATGACTGTTAAAAAATGAAGTTTCACGTTCATGTTGCACCCCAGATGATGATAATTTTCAATGAAATATATTGGACAACAAGAACGAAGTTGAAATTAAAGTAGACGTATATCAGAACGTGAAAAGGTAAAAAAAGTCAAAATACGATAGAACAAAAATTTGACGTGATAGGCAGAAACTGTTAACATTTTTGAAATCAGCACCCCAAAATTAGTTAAAAACAAGTATCAGATCTAAGTCAGCAAAAAAAAAATTTAAATTTGTTGACCAGTGTAATCGTTGTTAATTTCCTTTTAGCTATACGAGGAGTGGTTAAAAGTAATCGGCCTAGGAAAGAAAACAGAACTTTTTCGGCAAAACTCAGTTTATTTCTCAACATAGTCTCCTTTTAGAACTAAACAGTTCGTCCAACGATTCTCCAATTTTTCGATGCCGTCCGAATAATACAATTTCTCGAAGCCTTCAAAACAGGCCTCTGTTTCAGACCGCATTCGACCCAGATCTCTTACCATCGAGTCATTACTTCAAGTTTGGAATTAAATATTAGTCGTAGGGAACCAAATCTGGTGAATATGGTGTAACGAACTGTTTAATCCGCCGGAACTTTCACCTAACACTCGTCGCGAGAATTCCATTGAAAGGCATTTTTTGGGGATTTTTAAAAAGGGTATATTTTTGAGAATTCAAATAATAAAATTTTATATATTTTACATTTACAGCACGTAACTATAGAATTATACTTTTAAATGGTCAAGGAGACATTTGTTCAGAGTAATGGTTGGTTTATACACGGAACAAGAATATGGAATGGGAAATAAGAATAGTACACAAGAATAAAAAATATGAAACCGTTTATTCGGACATAACATTTCGTCGCTCCGCCTGCGTACTTGCGTTGGCCTGTGTTTAACGGTTGTCGTTTGACAGGTTGTTGTGTTTAATATAACCTTTAAAAAAAATCGTTTTCAGTAATATGGATTTAGAAGATTTTGTAAATTTATTTGCTTGTGTTTCACACATTATATTGTTTTTTCCAACCTTCTGATCACAGCTGGAAAACATCTGTTGGATAAATTTTATTACGGATGACATTTTGACCATTGTGCACATGCTTATCGTCTCTTATTCTTGGAATAAGAATAAAATGTTAAATGTTACCAACCTTTCTTATGTTTAAGTTAAATTTCATTCCTACATAAACCGATATACGGCGCAGCCATGTTTTAACATTTTGTGTACTATTCTTATTTCCTATTCCTTATTCTTGTTCCGTATATAAACCAACCATTATTGATTAATAACTCTGAACGCTAGCATCCCCTTGAACAACACTAAACCCTTTTTCCACGAAATGCCTAAAAATGACTTATAAAAAGATGTCTCTCTGAAGAAGAGATCAGTCAGTATTCGGTCTGTATAGCATTAACATCTAATTTGTTAAATTCTTAGAGGCACTGTGTCGGCATTCTGGTGGACTACTCGAATCTGTTTGATTTGTTTAAATACATAAAACCTCTGCTGAAAGACAGTCCCAGTAAAAATTCCTTTATATTTTAATACATATTTAATACATAATTTTTTCTCTTGACTTTTATTATAATTCAAATGTTCTTCACCCCTATTTATGAATACCATGAGGGGTGTGTAAACTCACACCACATACATGTTGCAGGGTTCATCAATCAGTATATACACACCCCTGCGGACAGTTTTATTGCCCCTAAACCAGAGGGCCAGTTACGGACTATTTGTCTAATAGATATTTAATAATTCAGGGGTTCTTATAGTGGGTATATAGCAATTGTAGCGGTTCTTCCGCCTAAAAACAGCTTACATGTTCGATGTAAGAACTGAAATTAATTTTGAAAAAATCGTCCGAATTGTAAAGACAATTCTCAATAAGAATTTTTTTGATTTTGGAATTAAATAATCTAATTCACAAATTTTTTAAAGAAACTGGTAAGTAGTTAAAGAAATTGGCTGCCAAAAAAATACCATTCCTAGATTTAGACAATCTAAATCTTGGTAGTCTGATGTTGCCAGCAGAGCGAACATTGTAAACATGTCTAGAGGATACTGTTATATATTTGTTCGAGTTTTCTTTAACGTATACCAGACAAGCATAAACAAATAAACTATAAAAAGACAAAATGCTACATTTCCTAAAGAGCTCTTGGCAGTGGTGCCTGTTAGAAACATTATTCAGGATTCTTACAGCACGTTTTTGGAGTAAGAAAATTCTGTTGACAGACGAACTTAAACCCCAGTGAATTATGCCGTAAGTTAAACGCGACTGAAAAGCAGCAAAATAGAACATACGCAGCATATCAAAAGACAGACGTTTTCAGCCTTATACCCTTTTCACACTAGATCTTTAAGATCGGATGTTAAAGTGAATGGATCTTTAAACGCTAATGTGAAACCGTACGGCCTCGTCTAAACACAACCGATGTTTAAGACAGAGATCTGCGTCTTAAACTTCGTCCGCATTGCCAACTTAATTTCTATTATAAAAAAATACTCCTTGAATTTGTGCTGTCAACATTTTATATGATCATAAACAAGAATACTGTATTATATCGACGTTATAAGAAGTTTATACTTATTGTTATAATAAAATTATTTATTTTAATAATGTGTTTAATAAAATACAGAGCTACAATAATTGAGATAAAATGTATGGACTTACATGTTAATACAGGTGTAATATATTCTTTATTGTAGTGCCTTTATTGTAGAATGAAATGAAATATCCTTAATTGTTTATAATAATTCAAAATGTGCGTCTGCGCAGACAGTTCAAAACTGGTAATTTCATGACGGTAACTTAAGGACAAAATTACTGTAGCTGATGACAGCACCAGAGATTTAAACATCAAGTGTGAAAGCATACCGATCTTAAACATCGGTGAACTTTAAGTTCACTCGTCTTAAAGATCTAGTGTGAAAAGGGTATTATGAATGCATAGATAACCCTTTTAAGAACTTTTTCCAAATAGTTAATGTGATCATGCCAGCTAAGTTGACTATCGATATAAATCCCAAGAAATTTGATTCGCCCTCCGAACTGAATATTAATATCAATATTGCGGTTAAGTGAAAAAATATTTTGTTGGGTTTTATTATATGATTTGGGGTTGTTCTGTCGATCGTCTGCGCACAATTATCAGTGGTTGTTTCGTCGGTCCGGCTAAAAATCCGCACGGTACAATAACGGGTCATCGGGGATAGTTCTTACCAGTTTTTTTATGTAACAATCCGTACTGTTGAATCCAGTTTATTTTGTTGTAAACCGCAGTATTGGAAACCTTATAAGTTGGGTATAGCCAGTAGCTGTCTGGTAGCGGTAATGGTCGTGTCGTGTGAGTACGCTACGTTACACAACCACTCTCCGATTTCCGTTCTTATTAATTGCACACGCATGAATATACGCAAACTAATTTACGCGTAATTATGAGCTCAACTTCACTACATCGCGCATGTGCATAACATGTCTTAATGACCGCAAAAATATTATACAACATAAATCTGATGCAAAATATACCTACTAAAGAGATTATTAATACGGGCATATTAATTAGACGGAAGAGAAACAGACGACTACAATAGAGAGGATATGTAGGAAGATAGATTCTAATATTTAGGAAAATTGGATCGATGTCTATTTTTTTATTTAATTTTCGTAGATCAGCAGTAATAGTGACTATAATAGTAAAGCCTCGTTTATAACACGGCCCAACCGACATTTTGGTGCCTGCGAGTTTTTAACTGTCTCTAGGTAATTTTTGGGCACAGAATCCAAAATAGCCGTCAGATTTGGTCTATCATATCTAGTTTTTGAGATACGCTATATTGGCATCTTTTACAATAAAATATCTTATTTCTTAACTTGTGTATTTTTCACGTTATTACTGTTACTATTTGCTCCAACTGCCAGTTACAAACACAAAAGAGACAAAGTATTTATTTCACAAAGTAGATAAATATACATTCATCACTCATCACTTAAAAATGTTCTTTTGTACGAATTTCTAGCATGGAGTTTACCAGAACAGTCTTTCTGAAGACTCCAACAGTAGTAGGCCATCATGTGGCTATCTTATCTTCCTTGATATCTATCTTCCATAGTTTTATGTCCTGATGGAATCTTTCCCCCGGTTCATCACTAAAATCACCTAGGTTTTCTGGTAAGTGGTCATAATACAACCTAGAATATTAAAGTTGGAAAACATATTTTCCACTAATTCTCTGCTTTATGATTTCCAAGAAAATTTTGTACTACTTGAATAAATGAACAAGAATTAGATTCAATCTCGTTCATTGATGCGGTTGGATTGGATTGTGGATCTTCAGTAGGTTGCCTTATCTGAGGACCATCAAATATTCTGGCTTTCAGTTTTTCAGAGTTAATCCCAGGAAATTTACGTGGCAAGTAGCCTACACAAAGTCCATCTCGATTTAAAGCCTTCATAAATTGCTACATTAGCCCAAACTTGATATGCAAGGGTGGAAATATAATTTCTCTCTCGCAACCAAAGGTTCGTTGACGTTTTGTTTTTCTTGAATTATGCAATAATTGAAGTAATTTCTTGAGTTATGCGCAACGCAATGCTGCCAACCGAATATCACTAAATATCCCCGTTGGTGCGAGGTTCAAATTGTTAGGTTATTTTCTGAATAGACGTCGTGTTGGACGGAGCAAGATATCTTCACTTTTCTTTTTAATATGCAAATTAGAAGCATGTAATTTTGTTATAAAAACTAGTCTGCATTTAATATTATAATACATTATTAACACTTGTAACAGGAAATGCGTCTAGTTAATGCATTTGAAATGTAGAATAGCTTCGACTTGTTCACGCACTGTAACCTGGCAAGGCAGACTCGGCCACTCACCGACTCAATTCCACACAAGAAAAATATGCTAATTAAAATCTCAACACTCTACTGGTACCCTGATGTCTTAATGAAGGCACTTGCTAAATTCTCAAATACTGAAAAATTTAAACACGATTTAATAGAGTGTTAAAGAATGTTTTTCTTATATCATTTGAAAAAGTTTATGATTCCAATATTCAAATAAATTAGGAGTGATAAAATTTTGACACCAAGGGCCGGTTTCTGAACGCTTACTTAACTATAGCCAAATCGTTAGAAAATGGTTGCTATGGTTATTTATGGCAGTGTTTCTCAAACCTTCGACAGTTGCGGACCACTTTCAGAATTCCGCTGATCACCAACATCAAGAAAAACATTTTTTTTTGCGTAAAGGCCCATTATTAATACTAATTAACGAAATATTTTGCGCCGTAAATCGAAAAAGTGCCATAATTAATGGACGTTATAGCGGAAATCCGTATAGAGGCCGTACAGCGTGGTATGAGTGTATTCTAAAAGGAATGGCGCTCCACAAGGATCTGAATTTGGAACTTTGTTATTTTTGTTGAATCTTAATGATATTCCACAAAGTATCCTGAACACTTTTATCATTTTATTTATAGATGATATTAAATTGTTTAACATAATTAGCAGTATTACAGAATTCTTGCACATTGGAATGCGATTTTAAAATAGGTAGGTGCAATAGGATTAAAAAACGAATTTCTTTGGTAATATTACCAGTTTAGGAATTTAAAAATACTTATTTAATGTTTCGTTGCTGCGCGGATGTTCTAGCGAACGCGGGCATGCGGATTTTTATTTATAAAAGCTGCGGATGCGGAATTTGGATATGCGGATGCGGAATTTGGATATGCGGATGCGGACACAAAATAACGTATCCGCTCAGAGCTCTAGCTATATAATGGTCGCTCCCGGGCAGCCATTAATTTTAATATTTTAACTTTATAATTATAATATTTTGTGGTAGTAAAATACAAGCCTACGAGTAGGTTTTTTCTAAACCATAGGGTTTATTTAAGAAATATGAGTCTAATTTTCAGAATCAATCTGTGCAATCCGGTTTTTTTTAATAGTTGTCAAAATTTCCCTCCCATTTAGCACGATATATCCGGTATCAAATAATCAATTTATTAAATCTCTATGTAACCGTGAGAACTTGTTCTTTCATCTAAAACGAACTGTCACTATAGGGACAATAAGTACAATAAACTATTTACGTATTTGTGTGGGTACACCTGTCTCAGCTGGCTCAGGTAGATTGCAATGATATAGAAGTGTCGCACCAAATCGCCTTACAATACAAATATAAAACACAATTGAAGAATTCTACAAGCATTTAAGCAAAGACTTTTCAGAATTGAAGTTTGTATGCTTTGCTAATTTTAAATAGAATTATATTCCTAAAAATTGAAGAAGTGGGTACATAGAACGGATGCAAAGATGGGTGTCTTCTCGAGAAATCTCAGGAAAAATTTAGCTTCCGCGTTCCGTAAAACATGAAACGCGTTTTGTGAACCCCATCCCTACGTATATTTGAATAAGTTTGACCTTATTTTAAATGAGTTTAGTAACTCTTTATTTTTCCATTCAGTGTTTCATTTTCGAAATATGAAACCTAAATTCTTACCACAAAAAATATCCCTCGTTAAAAAGGGATTAAACCGCTAAATCCACCCTGTATTATCATTAAACCAACATATTACTATAATAATCTCTTATGAATAGCGTTAGTTAGTTCTTACAGTAACACCAGCCCATCGAATTAAACGATTCAATAAATAAAACCTGCTACCCCCCATTGGTAAGGGAGAATTACAACCCCCCAAATCAACACTGGCATTAAACAATGCTTAACAATATTGACAAATCATTTGGGTGGTTGTATTTATGAATATGATGCTGGAGATGAAGTAAATATTGGTGTCAGTTGTGGGATGGGATGTTGTTTCTTTAACTGGGTGACTGTATTTATGGTTATGATATATGAAAAGGGTTGGTCTGTTAAGTGGATGAATATATTATACATTTAAGGGTTAGTTAAACCGATTTTAAAATAAGATACCCCCATTAGGTGGTTTTAAATTATGTCCCTAGAGAGAAATGTATACAGTTTAAAAAAATGTATACTACGGAGTCTATTCTGTCGACAGTCGACCACTTGTCGACAGACCAGACTTGTACAGAATCAATCGTTCTATTTCTAATTTCATTGTGCTGCACACTCTGTTGTTTGCTACTTTTTAGGGTTTTGTAGGTATGACCAAAAAACCCTAATACCGTCATTTTGTCGTCTGTCTGTTCGGTAAAAATTGTAGCCAAACGGCTAAACTTAGAGAGTTGAAATTTGGCATACTTATACAACTCTTTGACCCGCACATAGGAAAAATACTAAAACATCTAAAAAACATATCCCCCTAAAAATATAAACAAATATGTGATCATCGAAAAAAAAAATATTTTTTTTTAAAATTCTGAGTAGGGTATCAAATGAAAGCCTTTAGTACGTGGATTAACGATCAAAATTTATTTTTGCAAAATAAATTATTTTGATGTGATATTTGTACCACAAAAAAAATTGTCCCACAGCCTGTAGCCCAGATGGTTTAGACTCAAAATCTGAAAAAATTATATGTAATGTACATTGGTGTGAACCGGAATAGTACAATACGAATTTTTGATCAGATTATGTTTTCGGAAAATAATTCATTTTTTGTGTTTTTTGGTTGACGATGCACAAAAGTTATAGTTATGTAACACACTATATTAGAAGGCGTATCCTGATCTAATGGTTAGCTTGCTCGCTTGCTACCCAGCATATTATGGTTCGCTCCCGAGCAGAGGAAACAATTTTGTTTTTGTTTTTTTCCATTTTTATTTTAATTAAATTATTTTGTCAAAATTCTAGTTATATTTTGGCAAATGTTGCATTTAATTTTTAAGAGCGTAAATTTAATAACCAGTTTGAATTATATTTTCATTCTATGTGTCATGTATACGAAACCAGAGGGGCGGTTTAACTTTAAACAACCAATAGAAGCCATAGGCGCAATTTTCAAAATCTTAATGAACCTTGCTATATAAAAAAAATACTGTACATATTTAGAAACCTGAATAATGGTATTAGGTATTCGAATTAAAATTAACAAAA
The DNA here is from genome assembly GCA_963971575.1 of Liopterus haemorrhoidalis. Lineage (NCBI taxonomy): Eukaryota > Metazoa > Arthropoda > Insecta > Coleoptera > Dytiscidae > Liopterus > Liopterus haemorrhoidalis. The sequence goes on from OZ020619.1 coordinate 46,307,246, forward strand.
AAATATTTTAACATAAAATTTGTTTTTAAAGCTCTTAAGCCTGTAATACATGATGCGATTTCTCGTTTTGAATCTCGTACGATAAATCGTACGAGAATTATTGTATCGTGTACTACAGGATTTTCGTACGAGATCTTGTACGATATTGAAAACCATCCAATATTTATGCTCCAGACCTAAAATATTGTATAGAAATGAACAGATATCGACGCAGTAGATTATTGCGCATAGTCACGTGACCGATACCGTTAGGAATAATTATCGTACGATAACTCGTACGAGATTCAAAACGAGAAATCGCATCATGTATTACAGGCTTTAGATTAACAGACGATAAATTATTTTAAAAATATCGTTTATTTTGCCGTGATTACTACAAAGCAAAATTTGTCCTACACATTCAGCCTTCATTATATACCTGCGAAACCCTACAATGTGTGAAAATTCACACTTCACATCAATTTTTTTCCAATCTCTATCCCTCTCCTACGTTTTGTCTCTATATCTGTCTGACTTTCTGTTTTCTATCTTTCTCTGTTGTATAATTTCCCGTGTATAAACATAGGTAGAATTTTCTTGTTTTCTGAATCATCTACACCTAGTTAATTCAGCAATTATCTGCATAATCGTTTTGGAACAGTAAGCTATTCCATCATTATACTTAATCCTAATTTGTATTTCCTGCCTATTCCCCAGATGGTAGTACGGTGTTCGTGAATCTCCGTCCATCTCCGTTCATATTCGTAGCTCATATCAAGATGAACAATTAAAATGATAATCATGTAGTATTTTATGTATAGCGGCTCATCTTACCTTGTACGGTGTTTTGTGAAATCACATATATATGTTGTTTAATGCGCTTTCATATTATTGCAACTCGTTTTATTATTAAATGGAGTTTTCGTTGTCATAAACTGTATCTTATAGCTTTTATTAACTATCATTTTGATATTTTAACGTTTATTTATATTACTTTTACCTTTTTACACCTCTACATTTAAGTTACAGAAAACGCAAAGAACTATCAAACATAGTTTCTGGTATATTATAGACCGGTCGAAACATCACGCTTACTGCGATGGTTCAAGCAGGGTTCGAAGTAAAATCTGCGCACGGGACAAAGCATGAATTCGGTGCCCCTCCTAACTTTCAATTGGGCTCAACAGCGCTATGAAGTGACACCAAGCAGACAGAATTTGAACTAGTAGAACGAGTAACTGTTTATTGTTTACATGTGATTATCTCGTGTTTGTATCGCGTTTAAACTTTAATGTTGCAGTTTATTTGTAACATTAACTTTTGATAGCAACTATTATTTTTTTTACCCACCGCCAACCTTTTTTATCGATCGCCAACATATATAAGGGAGGTATTGTGATCATACCGATTTTGACATTTCGATGGATCTCCACGAATTGAGGTCCCTACATAACGTTTTGACTATTTTTAGCATGATGTCTGTTGGTCTGTCTGTCTGTCTGTCCGTCCGTCTGTCTGTGTACACGTGCCTAGTTAAGCAAATCAACTTTTTTTTTTTTGAGTGTTTACTAAAAAATGACGCCAATGGCTCATTTTTCAATATTTTTCAATAAAAATTTAACGCAATACTCTTCAAGTGTTGTTCTTTAAGATAGACTTTCACCCATTTAGCTTACCTTTACCAGATTTCCACAAATCGTTCTTAAAAATATGCTTAAAAAATGCAAAATTAACCATACCCATTAATACAGTATTAGGGCATACGGTCTCAAATATTGTACGTAGCTATTCTGATACAGCTTCACTGAAGTGTTTGCTTTCGTTTTTGATTAATTTTTTTAGGCAACGAGTTTCTAACAAAGGTTACGGTTTACAGGTGTAGGTTATCTTGCAATTTTAATTTTCCAGTGACTTTATGAGGTGCTGATTTTAGACTGCTTGTTTGTAAACCAGATATGTCGACATGCTCATCATTTTTTCCCGAAATTCTGTATAATATAACAGGACCGGCGTTTAATAACTCCTCTTCAACTACACACTTGAAAGAAGGTGTTGCACTTAATTAAAATGATTAAGGCCCGGTTTTTCCACCTTCAGATAAAGTTCCAGGTAACTATCTGACAGATAAGGTTATTTGTAACTTCATCTGCTGAGTAAATGTCATCCCTTCTTTCTATACAAATGTATCTATCGAATAGTTATCTAACGGATAATGAGACTGACGTATTGAATTCACTGACTGGTATTGACATTTATTCAGCAGATGATGTTACAAATAACCTTATCTGTCAGATAGTTACCTGGAACTTTATCTGAAGGTGGAAAGACCGGGCCTAAGTAAGGATAGCTGTTAATTATTCCCTGTAAATCGATTTAACACGTAAACAAATGAGGACAAGTTTGACATTACTCGTTTCGATCAGCTGTTTCACGGCGAACACAGCGCCGCCATCGGCTATTGTTGAGTCAATCCCCCTTGTAACACCCGAAACTTCCAACGTAGTGACAATATTCAAATTTAACTTCCTGGGTCCAGTCGTTTGGCCATAATTTAGACAGACTGGTTTTTTGGTTATACCTATAAAACCCTGAAAAAGCACAATGCTTTTTGAGACCCATTAGTAGAAAAAAAATCTCCATTTTATTATCTCAAAATCTCTTATTTCCTTCGTCATTTTCTACACTTAATAAAATCTACGTCTCTCAGGGGACATTATGTCATAGAGGTAAGTACTTTATAAAGGGTGTACTAAGTTGATAATTAGTTAAAAATGGTCATTATACTAAACACCAGCGCCACACTTTAATTGCGGACTAATTTTAAACTTCTCCACACCCTGTCAATGGAAAAAATGCCGTAGAAATAGAGAAAAATCAGTTGTAGCCACTAAATATTTCTCTTGAAAAATATTCATGAAACGCATAAAAACCCATTTTTGTTTTTATATCTGTTAGGACTAATATAACTCTTTATTTCGTGTTCTGAGAATAATACAATAAAGTAGTGTATCTAATTCAGTGTGGTGGTAATGTATTCCAGATCTTATGTTGTACTTTAAGATCATTGCCATGCAGTCCCAACCTTGCGAATAGCAGACAGTCACTAGACCATAGGGTTATGACCCATAAAACATTTTATTAGCAAAGTCTGTACTTTCTTATTACCAATTCACGGAACAATAATATTACACTGAATCACAAAAAAGAATTCAATTACATAGAACGATCCAGGATGGGACATTAAATATTTCTAAACAATGAGATTAAAATGTTTTTGATGACTCTAGGAGCACGAACATTTAGAAAGATTGTATTCAGCGCTTTGATTAATATTTACCGCTGGTATAAAAAATCTGAACGAGACAGGTTCATCCAGTAGGGTGTTTTCTTACAGCTGTTAACGAAAAAAAATATTGCTGTTGTACGAATATAGTAAGAATAGTGCAAAGAAAGTTAAGATTTACATTTTAGTAAGCAAAAGTCTTTTTTGGTTATAATTTACCGCTGGTGTAAAGTATTGGAACGGCAGGAATTCTGTTCAACACCAAAAAGAATCAGAAGGCTCTCCTACAGCTGTTACCGAAGAAAATATTGCTGCTACGCAAATATAGTCAAAATAGTACAAAAAAAGTTTAAATTCAGTTTTTAGTGAGCAAGCACAATTGGTTACAATTTACCGTTGGTGTAATTTGAACGACAGGAATTCTGTTCAACACCAAAAAGGAGCAGGATGTCTTCTATATCTGTTATGAAAAAAATATTGCTGCTGTTAGGAAGATAATTGAAGACGTCATTGAAGAAGACGTCATTAAAGAAGACATAATTGAAGAAGACGATGTCACTTATGCGGTTATAGAGCATCAACTTAAGATTAGATCCTTAGCTATTAACATCATCATACACGATCATTTGCATTAAAAAAAACAATTCAGTCTTTTTGTGCCACATCAGTTTTCTAAATTTCATAAAGCGGAGCGTTTAAAAATTTGTCATTAAACTTTAAGGCCCAGTCTTTCCACCTTCAGATAAAGTTCCAGGTAACTATCTGACAGATAAGGTTATTTGTAACTTCATCTGCTGAATAAATGTCAATACCAGTCAGTGAATCCAATACGTCAGTCTCATTATCTGTTAGATAACTATCCGATAGATATATTTTTATAGAAAGAAGGGATGACATTTACTCAGCAGATGAAGTTACAAATAACCTTATCTGTCAGATAGTTACCTGGAACTTTATCTGAAGGTGGAAAAACCGGGCCTAAAACTTTTAAATAATTTTTCCGCCATAACTCCAAATATTTATCCAATCAAAAAAAATGCTCTTAGAGAAGTGTCTTCTTATTCTAAACATTTTTTGTATTATAAGTTTTGCTGTTGATAAGGGAAATAAATCAAAATTTTAGTTTTAGGCTTTCCCGCCATAACTCCAAATATTTATCTAATCAAAAAAAAAAAAACTTTTAGAGAATAGAATTGTCTTCTTATTCTAAACATTTTTTGTAATATAAGTTTTTGCTGTCAAGACAATATTAATGGAGATATATCAAAATTTTAGTTTAAGGCTTGCCCGGCGTAACTTTCCAAATATTTATCCAATCAAAATAATGATGTTAAAGAAAAATTTGTCTTCTTATTTTAAACATTTTTTGTATTATAAGTTTTGCTGTTGATAAGGGAAATAAATCAAAATTTTAGTTTTAGGCTTTCCCGCCATAACTCACCAAATATTTATCTAATCAAAAAAAAAAAAAAAAAAATTTTAGAGAATAGAATTGTTTTCTTATTCTAAACATTTTTTGTAATGTAAGTTTATGCTGTCAAGACAATAATAAGGGAGATATATCAAAATTTTAGTTTAAGGCTTGCCCGGCGTAACTTTCCAAATATTTATCCAATCAAAATCCTGTTAAAGAAAAATTTGTCTTCTTATTTTAAACAATTTTTGTTATATAAGTTTTTGCTGTTAATGTCAGATCATTGGATGGTTACGGGACGTAGAAGCGCAAAGGGAGAGATGAACCTTGGGTGGGACAACGAGAATTTCATCTACAGTAATACCCCGTCACTCGACTGCCTTTTAGCTCTGTGATACCCTTTTCACACTAGATCTTTAAGACGAGTGAACTTAAAGTTCACCGATGTTTAAGATCGGTATGCTTTCACACTTGATGTTTAAATCTCTGGTGCTGTCATCAGCTACAGTAATTTTGTCCTTAAGTTACCGTCATGAAATTACCAGTTTTGAACTGTCTGCGCAGACGCACATTTTGAATTATTATAAACAAGTATGGATATTTCATTTCATTCTACAATAAAGACACTACAATAAAGAATATATTACACCTGTATTAACATGTAAGTCGATACAGTTTATCTCAATTATTGTAGCTCTGTATTTTATTAAACACATTATTAAAATAAATAATTTTATTATAACAATAAGTATAAACTTCTTATAACGTCGATATAATACAGTATTCTTGTTTATGATAATATAAAATGTTGACAGCACAAATTCAAGGAGTATTTTTTTATAACAGAAATTAAGTTGGCAATGTGGACAAAGTTTAAGACGCAGATCTCTGTCTTAAACATCGCTCGTATTTAGACAAGGCCATACGGTTTCACATTAGCGTTTAAAGATACATTCACTTTAACATCCGATCTTAAAGATGTAGTGTGAAAAGGGTATGAGGGTCGACGGAAGCATCGCTATCCGACGCGTGATCGAGTACCGATCACGTGATACATAATTTGGTAAACAAAGCTAAATGAACGCATGGTCAACAGTTCGCGCCCAGATATCTTGACGAAAACAACTCAGAGTTAGTACTGATATGAACTTTTTGTTTTTATTTCTTATGGGGAAATTCGACTCGCCACTCGACGAAATCGCTATTCGACGCTTTTTCAGAACGAATTAACGTCGAGTGGCGGGGTATTACTGTAGTTTAAAATAAAATCCTTAAAAATGAACCATATTTCTTATTCTCGATAATTCTAACATGGTCCTTCTATTCCATTCGTTCTAGTTAAATACAAAATTTAGGAAGATATATCTGTAATTTTTATTTGCCTTTCCAACATATATTTCCTGTTATTTTTTGTAGTAGATTTAAAAATGTCTAGAAGATAATGTGCTACCGTTTGCCTATGTTTACATAAGATAAACGTGGTCTTCTCGTTCAAATAATAACATGTAAACATCTCTCGCTGCTGTATAAACAAGCGCTGGTAATACAGGTAGCTTCTCCTCTAATTATCTCGTCCAATTTACTGAGAAACATTATAACTACGCTGAGAACACTCTCATGACTTAAGTAACTTACGCTAAATACGACTACTTAAGGCAAATTTTCGGAAAAGAATTATTTACGCATATCTCAACTTAAATTGTTTCTTATGGTGTTAAGTATTTCTTGTCATTTAGAAAAGGGCGCGTCTACAACACTAATAAGGAGATACGCTATCAGCTGTTTTGATTGCATATAATTAGAGTATAAACTACTTCTACAGGTAATTAATGTCAATAAAATATATAAGATATTTATACGCGAACTGGTTTTAAGTTATATCGTAAAGTCGTCTTTGGAAGAACGTCTGTTAGAATAGTGTTTCTTATGCCGGTCCGGGTTAACTACAATATCCGGATTAATACTGTTTACTAGATAACAATAAAATATGAGAAAAAAATAGTTGCTATTTTGTTTATTTATTAAAATTGGTTTAATAAAACTTATGTAAAACAGAATATTAAGAACAAACTCAGTATAACTAGACTGATCAAATGGCGTGACACCACTAACAACAAACTACGAACTGTCAAGGATGACATACACAACTGGAACTCAGGCACCAATAGACGAGAACAAATAATAATGACAAGACTCAGAATCGGACACACCAGACACACACACGAACACCTCATGGTAAGACTAGATACCGAAATATGTGAGACATGTAACGAACAACTTGCCGTTAACCATATACTAATAGACTGTCAACTCTACAGTAACTTACGTATAAACTACAACTTACCACAAGACCTTAAAGACATCTTAAGACAAGACTCAACAATGACTAACAACGTACTTAATTTCTTACAGGCATCCAACATACATAATCTAATATAAGTTATATATACAAAACAAACCAAATGTAACAATAATGTAACCTTATTCGACACTAACAGCCAAGTAGTTGATGTATCTTTAATTAAGTAAATAAATAAAAAAAATAAATAAATAAAATTTTGTAAAGTCTCGCCATAAATACTATTACAAAGTATTTGGATTATAATAAAAAAATTTATGTGAAGTGTGAATTTTCCCACATTTTAGGGTTTTGTAGGTATTTAATAAGTGTAAGAAGCCAACAGAATACTAGATGTATAGGACAGAATTTGTTCTATAATCACATCAAAATTAACAGTTTTTACCGACCGCCAACATATATAAGGGAGGTATTGTGATCATACCGATTTTGACATTTCGAGATTTCGATGGATCTCCACGAATTGAGGTCACTACGTAACGTTTCAGAGCCGTAGTAGGCGGGGGGGGGGGTAGAGTGGGCGATGGCCCCTAGCGCACTAAGGGGCGCCGATGAGCTTGACTTTTTTGCTCATCACTTGGAATTTGGGAAGTGAGGACCTTTTTTTTGTCTTCACTTGGAATTTTCGAGGTGAAGACCTTTTTGTTTTGCTCATCACTTGGAATTTGGGAGGTGAGGACCTTTTTTTTGCTCTTCACTTGGAATTTGAAAGGTGAGGACCTTTTTTTTGCTCATCATCTAGGTTTTGGGCGATGAGAATCTTGTTTTTGCTTATCACTTACATTTATTTGCCAAGGGCGCCAAAACACAGTTTTGCCCCTAGCGCAAGTTTTCCTTACTGCGGCTCTGTAATGTTTTGACTATTTTTAGCATGATGTCTGTCGGTTTGTCTGTCCGTCCGTCCGTCCGTCCGTCCGTCCGTCCGTCCGTCTGTCTGTCTGTCTGTCTGTCTGTCTGTCTGTCTGTCTGTCTGTCTGTCTGTCTGTCTGTCTGTCCGTCCGTCCGTCCGTCCGTCCGTCCGTCCGTCCGTCTGTCTGTCCGTCTGTCCGTCTGTCTGTGTACACGTGCAGAGCAAATTCGGCTAAAAGGATTTTTATGAAACTTCATATTTAAGCTCTTGACATCAATGGCACGAATTGATCAACTTTTGGTAAAAATCAGTTGACTAAAAATGGGAGTTTACTCGTTTCGATTTTATTTTTATTATTTTATTTTTTATTTTAACAATTTTTCAAAATTTTAACCATGTTAGTGACCACTGATTCAAGTCAAATTTAAGAAGGAGTATTTTTATTAACATTTTAACAATAAACAATTAGTAATAAACTGGACCTACCGCGTCGATATAAAATAATAGGACAATGGGAAAAATAAAATATATAATTCTGTTTTATAGTTTTTTTAAAATAAGTACCTGAACATAATAGGATAGAACAATTATTTGAAACACGCATGGAGTAAATGAAGCATGCAGACATATTTATAAAACCTACATAGTTACATACACACACAAAAAAACAACATAAAAACATACAAACAGTCTCTCTTTTCGATATCGTCATTCGAGTTGATTTATGTAACCATTCAAACAAATTCTGGTGGTATTCAAAGATTTTTACTGTCATGAGGTATTGTTATATATATAAAAGGCAATGTCCTGACTGACTGACTGACTGACTGACTGACTCACTCATCACCACCCAGCCCGAACCCCTGGGCCTAGAAACTTGAAATTCGGAGAGTGTATTCCCTTTATGACGCAAGCACCCACTAAGAAGGGATTTTTCAAAATTCCATTCCTAAGGGATGAAAAGGGGTGAAATGTGATTTCACGAATTCTTTAATATCTCTTAGGACCGATGGGATATCGACTTAGTTTTTGTTTACAAGTATTACCCGTACAAATGCCGAAAAACTTATTTCGGGATTTTGCCCTAATCAACCAGGTGAACCTACAATCGGGGTGGATTATACATCTCGTTGTATTTCCTGTGTTTGTTTAGTTGCAACATTACTTTTTGGCACATAGGCGTCTTTTTAAAATATCTCGAAATGGTTTCGACAATTTTTTAAAATTTTACCCCAAAGGGTAAAAAAGGGTGAATTATGATTTCAAGGATTCCTTAAAGGGTGAAAAGGGGAGGTGTGATTTCAAGGATTCCTTAATATCTCTTAGGACCAATAAGATATCAACTTGCTTACAAAATTATCCTTGCAAATATCGAAAAACTTATTTCAAAATTTTATCCTAATAAACCCGTAAAGGCATGAATCATCAGCTAGTAATTTAGTAAATAAAATGTAAGATTATATCAATTTATTTTGCAATTATTTATAAATCCGTCACTGTATTTCAGACATGGTAGTAATTTAAATAAGACCACAGTTGGCGCCTTATTTTATTAATTCTTTCTGGACATAATTTGAAATTATTACCAGTCATAAGAGGTCCTAATCTACATATCCTATATGACTCACATAATAGCTGTAAATTTAGGTGTTTAAATGAAGTCATTAAAACGATACAAGAGAATTTAATGGCCTAAATCTTAAAACCAAGGACAATTCAATTCAGACAAAAACAAGAAATTTATGTGAAGTGTGAATATTCACATATTTAAGGGTTTCGAGGCTATCTAGCAAGTATCTACTTGACATATCCATAGCGGACAGTGAACAGTCAACCACAAATTATAAAACAAGGAAGATAGCAGACTCCCACGTTACGGCTTTGGACAGCGATAGTTGCGACATTCGTGGTTGTAATATGAACTAGGATTAGATAGTATGCAACCCGCAGTGCACACAAATATATTTTTATATTTTAAATTGCCATGAATCGCGCGATCATTAATTTTCTACCAAAATTGAAAAATAAAATGTAATTTTGGTAGAAAATTAAAGGTTGCCTTGAACCGAAAATTATGATTAATTTATTTACAACTCTCCTAATTAATTTCCTAAAATTAAAATTAATTACAATTCTTAAAAGTTAATACTTCAGTAAGCATTAAGTTTTATTATTTTATTTGCAAGCAAGCGTATGAAATAAATAAACAAGTATTTATTTTTTACTTTTATATTTACTTTTATTGTACAGTCTGTTCCAAACGGTTAAGCGGAACTAAATGGGAATTTAGTTCTTTTAGGTTGTCACGAAAAGGGACCTTGCTTGGGTTATTTCATTTTTCATGTTGGGATGTCAAAATTTAAAATTCCAACAATGAAACCATGGAAACGAATGACATATGTCAAAATTAAATATTTTTTTTAGATATTTTAATGACAAAAAAATAAATAAATGGGAAATTTGTATTAAGAATGACACAAAAAATCAAAATATAAAGAAAATGACATTTTAAAATGATATTAACCTTAACCAAAAAATGTTTATTGTAAGTATGATTTACAAAGCTTAAACAAAACGGCCGAAAGGCACGATTTAAACGATGAAAGTAACTAGATTGCAAAATCTAGTTCCGCTTAAGCGTTTGGAACAGACTGTACATATTAAATTTAGTCTGTGCCATTTTTTTTATTACACTATTTATATTTCTTTTGCATTTACCATTTAAAATATTATTAATTACACTACACCATTTGAAAATAAAAAATGTGGTGCTAATATTTAAAATTTCTTATAAAATTCATCACTGTCACAATCACAATTTACTGTCACCTATCGTTACAACGTCAAAAACAATTGCCGAAAATTGCCGATAATGAAGTATTCTCAAAATGTTGGTTAAAAAAAAAACGCTTTTAGCGCTGTCGGTGGATGGAATATAACATAAAACCGTTTCAAGGTCGTGTATATGAGTTTCATACCCCTGCAGTCAACTAATTTAAAGAGTTCTGAACGCAGCTTTATTTGTATCGTTCTTTTTACGTCCTTTTTAAATAGAGTTGTAAAAATTAGAAGGAACTGTTGTTTTTAATAAAATTATTAGTGTTTCTTTATATAGTGCGATTTGTTTTAATGCTTCCTATTTTCTCACAAGCTAATAATTGATTCAATCGGCATACTACGACTTTATCATGTTGGAAATAGCTGCAAGTTCCTAACTAGAAGCGAGCTAAGTAACACGCGTTGAAGACAAGCTGTTAGTAAAGAAGCGCTCTATGGTCACTCCAGTTGCCATTTAAACTCGTGTTCTTCAATTGCACAACTAATTCCCACAGTTACAGAAATGGTAAAAACTAACCTCAAAGTATAATACACCAATAAAGGAAGATGCTTTAGTTCGTTTAATTGCCGCTGTAAAACAGCGCATGCGTATATAAGATGCTCATGTTTTTAGACACTAATGGATCGTATCTATCGGATTTTTAATGAGTGTTTGTAACGATTTTAAATGACAATGATTGACAACAAATACACTTCAAATACAATCGGAATTTTTATGTAATTTTGTTTGTTTTTTAACACACTATGACGCTAGAAAAACTTGTTAAATAGCGCTGCTGGATGATAATTTAAAATCCAGAATAAAACCGAAAGGATTCTTCCGCTAATTGAAGAGTTTTAACAAAACTGTAAAACGTTTTAACGTGGATTGAATTTAAACATCGCTAGTCGTTTTAGGGTTTTGTAGGTATCAGTGGCGTAGGGGGATAAATCTCCCCCACCCCAAACTTTATCAATTTTATCACACAAGTTAATCTATACAATAAAATCTAAACACCTGTTTATAAACTATCTATGTAAAATAAAACATATATTGTAAAAATCGATGTAAACACAGATATTTTTTTTATATAGCAAGGTTCATTAAGATTTTGAAAATTGCGCCTATGGCTTCCATTGGTTGCTTAAATCATCCCGTCCTCTGATTTCGTATACATTCAAACATAGAATTAAATTATAATTTCAACACTTCCCACTGGTTATTAAATTTACGCTTTTAAAAATTAAATGCAACATTTACCAAAATATAACTAGAATTTTGACAAAATAATTTAAACAAAATAAGAATGCAAAAAAAAATTAAAATTGACAGGAATCGAACTCTAGTTTGCAAATTACAAAGCAACTACGAAACGCACTACGCTAAGAGGGCTTATTTATCAACTGTGTTACACAGCGAATTAAATATTTAACATATTTTAGTTAAAAACACAAAAAATGCGTTATTTTACGAAAACATAATCTGATCAAAAATTCCTGTTGTACTATTCCGGTTCACACCAATCTACATTACTTAGATTTTTTTCAGATTTTTAGTTTAAACTATCTGGGCTACAGGGTGTGGACAAATATTTTTTTGCACAATTTTGGCAAAAATCGCTTCAAAATTATTTATTTTGCAAAAATAAAATTTTGATCGTTAATCCACGTACTAAGGGCTTTCATTTGATACCCTACTCAGAATTTAAAGAAAAATATTTCTTTTTTCGATGAGCACATATTTGTTTATATTTTTAGCGGGATATGTTTTTTAGATGTTTTAGTATTTTTCCTATCTGCGGGTCAAAGAGTTGTATAAGCATGCCAAATTTTAACTAGCTAGGTTTAGCCGTTTGGCTACAATTTTTACCGAACTGACAGACAGACAGACAGACAGACAGACAGACAGACAGACAGACTGACAGACTGACAGACAGACAGACAGACAGACAGACAGACGACAAAATGACGGTATAAGGGTTTTTTGGTCATACCTACAAAACCCTAAAAAGAAATATACTACCTCTTACTCTGATTAGAACAAAGCCTTAGAATTACTTAACTCAATCTACTATTTAATACCTAACCTAATATATTTAATTATGTTGAATTAATTATAATTATTAATTAAGTTGTTTCCTATATTTTCCCATTCACTTATGAATAGCTAATTAATTTTACTGTCAGTTATTCAAAAAATATTTTTCTCCTACGTGGAATTTTCCCATTTATTTTTCATATCATAATTATTACTTGATCACGATTATATATAGTTAAAGTAGATCATTCAAATCTGTGATATCCCTGATTAAAATATTGAGCCATGTTCATAATCTTTTATTAAATCTTAGTAACACTACTAAGACAAGTATGTTCAGGTGAATTTTGATATCGTCCACAGATGCGAAATTTTTTTCCGTTAAGGGAATTTTGTAGAAAGCAAAATGGTAGTCGGACGTGCGATGTCTGGACCATATGCTCCGACTACCATTTGTTCCGCTCTCTACAAAATTCCCTTAACGGAAAAAATTTCGCTTCTTTGGACAATATCAAAACTCACCTCTACAGATTTATCGAGAGCAAAGACGGAACCTTCTGGAGAGATGGCATTATACCCTTTTCACACTATATCTTTAAGACGAGTGAACTTAAAGTTCACCGATGTTTAAGATCGGTATGCTTTCACACTTAAAGATGTTTAAATCTCTGGTGCTGTCATCAGCTACAGTAATTTTGTCCTTAAGTTACCGTCATGAAATTACCAGTTTTGAACTGTCTGCGCAAACGCACATTTTGAGTTATTATAAACAAGTAAGGATATTTCATTTCATTCTACAATAAAGACACTACAATAAAGAATATATTACACCTGTATTAACATGTAAGTCGATACATTTTATCTCAATTATTGTAGCTCTGTATTTTAATAAACACATTATTAAAATAAATAATTTTATTATAACAATAAGTATAAACTTCTTATAACGTCGATATAATACAGTATTCTTGTTTATGATAATATAAAATGTTGACAGCACAAATTCAAGGAGTATTTTTTTATAATAGAAATTAAGTTGGCAATGCGGACGAAGTTTAAGACGCAGATCTCTGTCTTAAACATCGCTTGTATTTAGACGAGGCCATACGGTTTCACATTAGCGTTTAAAGACACATTCACTTTAACATCCGATCTTAAAGATCTAGTGTGAAAAGGGTATTATGAAATTGCCTGAGCGTTTATCCAAAGTGATAGAAAATAATGGACAGTACATTTGATAATAAAAGTTTTTTTTTAGAATGTATATTTTATTGAATAAAAGGTAAAAAAAAAAAAACGAACGGACTTATGAATAACCCAATATATAACGTGAAATATGGAGTATATTTATTAATTAATATATATTATAAATAGATTTGTCACTTTTATGAATATATTAATTATTATTTTTTTTTTGTTTACAGGTGAGTGTCCTTTGTACTTCTTTGGTCTTCATTAGGTAAGAAATAATTCGAACTAAATCCTTTGGAAAAAAGGACAATATATACGATTGTAATGACGTGTCTACACTTGAATGACCATAGTCTTACGATATTTGGAAACACTTGTCCTTTGACAGACTTATATTCTTTTTTTTTTATGGCTTTTGCTGTTTCTACAATTAGCCTGTTATATTCTTGAAACTGTTAAAATATTAGTCGATAAGTATCGTTTCTATGGTTATTTAATTTTAACAATATTACTGTATTTCTTTTTATTTATTCTGGTTTTAAATTAATCCTTTTTGTATAAGTTATTTGCGGAGAAATTCTGGTTTTCTTAATTGACCATTTATTTGGAGTTTTTGAAATTTTATTAGGTCATCATTCAGAATTTATTGCGACATATATCAAGAGTAGAAATTCACTTCCAAAAAAATTCACAAATGACAAAAAGGCATTACAAAAAGTTGAAGTCAATTAAGAAATATTTATGTGAACCAGTTAGTTGCATCTTGCTACGTAAAATTGGACTAAATCTTGAGTTTAAAGATTTCCTTGGTTTCTAGTTTATAGTTTGTTTACTTCTTCATATAACGGGGACAACTCGATTTACGAATTTAATTCGTTTCCGACCGCGGTTCGTACCTTGGAACGTATGTCGAAACCGATTTTTCCGTTTTATCTTATGGAAAATCAATTAATCTGTTCCAAGATTGAAAAAAAAAAATAAATAAAAATACTAAAATAAATAAAATGTTAAGAAATTTAGAAGGAATGAGAAGGAGCATTTGTACATTATAAACATGCATTTTTTATACGTTTACAAATTAATTTTTACCGACCGCCAACATATATAAGGGAGGTATTGTGATCATACCGATTTTGACATTTCGAGATTCGGATGGATCTCCACGAATTGAGGTCCCTACATAACGTTTTGACTATTTTTAGCATGATGTCTGTCTGTCTGTCTGTCTGTCTGTCTATCCGTCTGTCCGTCTGTCTGTCTGTGTACACGTGCAGAGCAAATTCGGCTAAAAGGATTTTTTTGAAACTTCATATTTAAGCGTTTGACATCAAGGGCACGAGTTGATCAACTTTTGGTAAAAATCGGTTAACTACAAATGGAAGTTTACTCGTGTCGATTTTAACGAATATTTCACAACAGAAAAATATATCGCAAAAAATTATTTAACAAAAATTGCTATAAAAGCAATAACTAACAACTTTTATTTGAGACAGTTTTTGATAAAGCAGCATAAATTAAACAAGTACTTTTTGATGGCAGACGGTCTTGTGGTGGCCACAGCTGATTTTTATTTATGAAATCTTTGATTTTATATGATTTTAGTATAAAAATCATATTAAATTGTAAAAAAGTTTAAACAGGTACAAACTTGTATAATTAATCATCAAAGGTGGAATGTTTTCTATCAAATGACATAATTTTACATTTAGAGGGGTTAAAATTTTAGCGGAGCACCTACCTGACTAATTTAAAATCGCATTCCAA
The DNA here is from genome assembly GCA_963971575.1 of Liopterus haemorrhoidalis. Taxonomy (NCBI): domain Eukaryota; kingdom Metazoa; phylum Arthropoda; class Insecta; order Coleoptera; family Dytiscidae; genus Liopterus; species Liopterus haemorrhoidalis. Next base: position 46,322,941 of record OZ020619.1, read on the forward strand.
TGCAAGAATTCTGTAATACTTCTAATTATGTTAAAAAATTTAATATCATCTGCAAATAAAAGGATAAAAGTGTTCAAGATACTTTGTGGAATCTCATTAGAGCCAACAAAAATAACGAAGGTCCAAATTTAGATCCTTGTGGAACACCATTCTATTTAGAATGCCCATAATTTTTCTTTATGCTATATGTTCGTAGAGCAACTTCTATCGGTTTATTGTCGTTAGACGCAAGCGTACAGTTTGTACGCATGTTCGTATTATAAACAGAATAACAAGAGTCATTCATTATCTTATGGACCACTTGTGCTATGGATCTATTAGGCTGGTCCGTAGGTTCTTGGGCGTAGTAATGGCTAGAAAATCAACTCAGCCAGAAATAAGCAGTTGACTTCGGTCAGATATCAATACAGTGAATTATAAACGAGGCTAAGTACCTCCGAACTCAAGCTAAACTCTTCATACACCTTCATATGTGTGTGTGGTCTACTGTAATATACAAGTGAGAATCATATAATTTTATTGTCTGCGTCCAACGTCATGTCAGCCAGTCACAGTGATCAGCACTACGTTATCCATATTAAACAGACTTTACAAGATGTTTAAGAAGAGATCATATACTCCTAGAGAATATATTAAAATTTTTATTGCATATAAAATACATTGTAAATAAATGCCAGATGCATATCAAATATATAAAATTTTAACTCATAAACGAGTAGAAATAGAGGATGAGGTCTAAATTTTTTGATTCCTTCTGAGTTATAAGGTTCTTAAATCTGTTCTTAATATCATCTGCAAACAAAAGTATAAAACTTTTCAAGATACATTGTGGAATATTATTAAAAGGCCAACAAAAATAACGGTCCAAAGTTGTATCCTTGTGGAACGCCATTCTTCTTAGAATATCCATAATTTTGTTTTTGTAATATATAAGTCTTGTAATTTCTTAAATCCTTCTACACGTCTGACGTATATCTAGTTTAATTTTATTCGTAATTAAATTAGTTTATTTGTTTCTATAAAATAGTTTTTTGCATACGCATTTACAAAAGGGTACAGTAAAACAAATAACATGTATGTGAAGAGGAGAAAGGATATGCTAACTCAAGATGGACCAAAGAGGGCTAGAATTTTTATCTCCCTTGAGAAGATGGAAGTTATTAGATGAATGGAAAGTGGGGGAAAACGTCCTGATGTCTGCAGGATAATAAATTTACCGACTTCAACTGTTAATATCATTATGAAAAATGCAGATAAAATCAAACTATCTGCTCAGCAAACTACAAAAGTAAACGCAAAGTACGAGTCAACGAGTACTAAGTCAAATAAAATAACGTTATAGATACCCTTTATGTCTATTGTTTATTTACTTGGAATCTAACCATATACCCTCACTATAAGGTTCATTTTACGCCATTTCGGTTTACGCCGGTTCTCCTAGGAACTAATCTACGACTAATTTACCTAGAATGAACAAAGCCTAGACCAGGGGTCGGCAATCATTAGAGGCTAAAGAGCCAAATTCTGCCTTTACGGCATTTGGAAACATTTGAAGGAACCATAATTTTGTTTTAATACATGACTTTTTTTAACATCATTTAATTGAGTAGTGCATAGATATGTTTTATTTTAGTCATTGGTATTATCGATACGCTGCATAAAAATGCACGAAAATAAAATGAACTTTTGCGTGAATATTTTCTAAATTAATACATAAGCCTTATACCCTTTTCACACTAGAACTTTAAGATCGGATGTTAAAGTGAATGTATCTTTAAACGCTAATGTGAAACCTTATGGCCTCGTCTAAATACAAGCGATGTTTAAGACAGAGATCTGCGTCTTAAACTTCGTCCGCAATGCCAACTTAATTTCTATTATAAAAAAAAAACTCCTTGAATTTGTGCTGTCAACATTTTATATTATCATAAACAAGAATACTGTATTATATCGACATTATAAGAAGTTTATACTTATTGTTATAATAAAATTATTTATTTTAATAATGTGTTTAATAAAATACAGAGCTACAATAATTGAGATAAAATGCATCGACTTACATGTTAATACAGGTGTAATATATTCTTTATTGTAGTGTCTTTATTGTAGAATGAAATGAAATATCCATATTTGTTTATAATAATTCAAAATATGCGTCTGCGCAGACAGTTCAAAACTGGTAATTTCATGACGGTAACTTAAGGACAAAATTACTGTAGCTGATGACAGCACCGGAGATTTAAACATCAAGTGTGAAAGCATACCGATCTTAAACATCGGTGAACTTCGAAGTTCACTCGTCTTAAAGATCTAGTGTGAAAAGGGTATTATCAACTTAATTTGAAGTACCACACGAACAAATCCAAAGAGCCTCATGATGCTCGCGCGCCCCTGTTTGCCGACCCCTGGCTAGACCAATATCAGTCTCTGAGAATGTACCTCTATTCTTTTCTTAAATTAATAATACTAAGGATAGTGTATATGCCTGAACCCATCTATTCTGAGATTAGTTGTTAATTTTTTAAAGAAATACAACCTTCATTGAGTGTGTATTTGAATGGTTTTATTATACAGTGCATTGTAATAAAAGCAGTGTACAATGTGTGTCGTAAATCGTCTATGGCCGCTCCTATACATTAGTATTGCACACGTTTGAGGCACACGCTTCAAATAATAATAAACACATACACACACTCACTCACAAACACTTATACATACATAAATATACATACATCATATACAAGATACAACATTTCAACGTGGGACACCCTGTAGAAATTGAGGAAGTGTTACGTGCAGGACCGCCGAAAGGACTTCTGGAGCCCCGATGTCCTCATTTCCAAAATACAAGTGATGAGCAAAAAAAAAAACAAAAAAGGTCTTCCCTTCCAAAATACAAGTGATGAGCAAAAAAAAAAAAAAACCAAAAAGGTCTTCACTTCCAAAATACAAGTGATGACAAAAAAATAAAACAACAAAGGTCTTCACTTCCAAAATACAAGTGATGACAAAAAAAATAAAACAACAAAGGTCTTCACTTCCAAAATACAAGTGATGACAAAAAAAATAAAACAACAAAGGTCTTCAATCCAAAATACAAATGATGACAAAAAAAAAAAAAAAACAAAAAAGTCCTTACTTCCAAAATACAAGTGATGAGCAAAACAAAAACAAAAAGGTCCTCACTTCCAAAATACAAGTGATGAGCAAAAAAAAAAACAAAAAAGGTCTTCACTTCCAAAATACAAGTGATGAGCAAAAAAAAAAAACCAAAAAGGTCTTCACTTCCAAAATACAAGTGATGACAAAAAAAATAAAACAACAAAGGCCTTCACTTCCAAAATACAAGTGATGACAAAAAAAATAAAACAACAAAGGTCTTCAATCCAAAATACAAATGACGACAAAAAAAAAAAAAAAAACAAAAAAGTCCTTACTTCCAAAATACAAGTGATGAGCAAAACAAAAACAAAAAGGTCCTCACTTCCAAAATACAAGTGATGAGCAAAAAAAAAACAAAAAAGGTCTTCACTTCCAAAATACAAGTGATGAGCAAAAAAAAAAAAAACAAAAAAGGTCTTCACTTCCAAAATACAAGTGATGAGCAAAAAAAAAAAACAAAAAAGTCCACACTTCCAAAATACAAGTGATGACAAAAAAAAAAACAAAAAAGTCCTTACTTCCAAAATACAAGTGATGAGCAAAACAAAAACAAAAAGGTCCTCACTTCCAAAATACAAGTGATGAGCAAAAAAAAAAACAAAAAAGGTCTTCACTTCCAAAATACAAGTGATGAGCAAAAAAAAAAAACAAAAAAGTCCACACTTCCAAAATACAAGTGATGACAAAAAAAAAAAAACAAAAAAGTCCACACTTCCAAAATACAAGTGATGACAAAAAAAAAAAAAACAAAAAAGTCCTTACTTCCAAAATACAAGTGATGAGCAAAACAAAAACAAAAAGGTCCTCACTTCCAAAATACAAGTGATGAGCAAAAAAAAAAACAAAAAAGGTCTTCACTTCCAAAATACAAGTGATGAGCAAAAAAAAAAAACAAAAAAGTCCACACTTCCAAAATACAAGTGATGACAAAAAAAAAAAAACAAAAAAGTCCACACTTCCAAAATACAAGTGATGACAAAAAAAAAAAAAACAAAAAAGTCCTTACTTCCAAAATACAAGTGATGAGCAAAACAAAAACAAAAAGGTCCTCACTTCCAAAATACAAGTGATGAGCAAAAAAAAAAACAAAAAAGGTCTTCACTTCCAAAATACAAGTGATGAGCAAAAAAAAAAAAAACAAAAAAGTCCACACTTCCAAAATACAAGTGATGACAAAAAAAAAAAAACAAAAAAGTCCTTACTTCCAAAATACAAGTGATGAGCAAAACAAAAACAAAAAGGTCCTCACTTCCTAAAACTCTGCCCAGCACCCCGGGCCCCAAATACCCCGGGGCCCCGGAACTTTTCCCCGACTACCCCCCTCCCCCCCCCCTTTCTTGTCGAGTCTGGTTACGTGCAGACTTCGATTTGACCAATAATATTGTTAAATTACTAAATATTTTCTTCATAATTAAAAAATGATATAAATAGTGGTACGAATTGGCGTAAAATATTGCTTAGTTTTGATTAACGATTTTCTTAATAAAATAAATAAATTTATTTAACGGCTCAAAAGCCAACAAATATTTACAAAAAAGAATTCGCAAAATACTAATTCTGCACTTGTGTCTGATGATAATAAATCGTTAGGGATTTCAAAAACGGACTTATAATCTTACAAAAACAAAATTATGGATACTCTAAAAGGAATGGCGTTCCACAAGGATCTAACTTTGGAACGTTGATATTTTTTTTTTGCCGTTAATGATATCCCCCAACGTATTTTGGAAAGTTTTATAGTTTTATTTGCGGTATGTTTTGTAGTTCCGGTTCAAAAAATATAAATTTAATCCAGCTCATTCGGTTGGTTTAGGTTTAATGCGGTTATTTATTTATTTCTTTTTCAAATGGGAGTTTACTCGTGTCGGTTTTTAGATTTCTGCCAATATTTCGCAACAGAGAAATAATTCGAAAAAAATATTTAACAAAAGTTGCTATAAAAGCATTAACTAAAAACTTTTATTTAAGACATTTTTTGATAAAGCAGCATAAATAAACAAGTACTTTGTGGTGGTGGTCGGTCCTGTGGTGGCCACAGCTGATTTTTTTCACGAAAATCCTAACTTCGGATTCCATATGTACCACCTAGGCGTTGTGAACCTGTTATTTTTTTTATTAATTGTGGATAAATATTAGAAAGAGAAACAAAGAAATCGTTTGGTTTGTTGCTAAATACCATTTTAGTAAATGTCAACCATATGGTGAAAATTTATGATCAACAATTTTATAAAAATATCATTAATTTTAATTTTTGGAATATTTTATGCAAATATTTGTATATAATTTTAATTTTTATGTTATACATAAATTTTCTAATCTGGTATTCTAAAATTTTGATATTATCTTTGAATGAACGTAGAAGAGAAATTATAAAGTAATTTTCGAGACTATGATTACTAACAATAAAAAATATTATTTTATGTTAAAACTAACAGCTTTTTAATGTCTTATTTTGAGGGAAATAAATTTATTAAAATTTATTCATTTTGGAATTATTCCTTTTGGTTAATTGTAACAGAAGTCACGAAAACCAAAAATAAAATTGCTAAAACAAGAATTTTTTAAGTCAAAAAGTTGAATTAGTACAGGTTGAAGATGCTAATGGTAGTCGGAGCATATGGTCCAGACATTGCACCATCCGACTACCGTTTGTTCTGCTTTCTACAAAATTCCCTTAACGGAAAAAATTTCGCATCTGTGGACGATATCAAAATTCAACTGGACAGATTTTTCGAGAGCAAAGACGGAACCTTCTGGAGAGATGGCATTATCAAATTGCCTGAGCATCCAAAGTGATAGAAAATAATTGACAGTACATTTGATAATAAAAGTTTTTTTTAGAATGTATATTTTATCGAATCAAAGGTGAAAAACAAAATTATGTGAAGTGTGAATTTTCACACATTTCAGGGTTTCGCAGGTATTTAGTAACTGAATGATGATTATTTGGGATGCCAAAACAAATTTTATATCAAAATATTTTTTTATGAATTTTAATTCGAATGACTTATAGCATTATTTAAGTTTATAAATATGTGCAGTATTTTTTTTATATAGCAAAGTTCATTAAGAGTTTGAAAATTGCGCCTATGGCTTCCATTGGTTGCTTAAATCATAAGCCCCGCCCTCTGATTTCGTATACATTCAAACATAGAATTAAATTATAAATTCAACACTTGTTATTAAATTTACGCTTTTAAAAATTAAATGCAACATTTACCAAAATTTAACTAGAATTTTGACAAAATAATATAAACAAAATAAAAATGCAAAGAAAAAAACAGAAAAATTAGTTTGCAAATTACGAAGTGACGACATAACACAGTACGCTACGAGCGCTTACTTATCTACTGGTTTACATAGCGAATTAAATATTTAACATATTTTAGTTAAAAACACAAAAAATGCATTATTTTCCGAAAATATAATCTGATCAAAAATTCCTATTGTGCTATTCCGGTTCACACCAATGTACATTACTTAGATTTTTTACAGATTTTTAGTTTAAACCATCTGGGCTACAGGGTGTGGGACAAAATTTTTTTGCACAATTTTGGCAAAAATCGCATCAAAATAATTCATTTTGCAAAAATAAAAATTTGATCGTTAATCCACGTACTAAGGGCTTTCATTTGATACCCTACTCAGAATTAAAAAAAAAAATTTTTGTTTTCGATGAGCACATATTTGTTTATATTTTTAGGGGGATATGTTTTATAGATGTTTTAGTATTTTTCCTATGTGCGGGTTAAAGATTTGTATAAGCATGCCAAATTTCAACTCTCTAGGTTTAGCCGTTTGGCTACAATTTTTACCGAACAGACAGACAGACAGACGACAAAATGACGGTATAAGGGTTTTTTGGTCATACCTACAAAACCCTAAAAATGAGTACGTCTGGTCACCCTACAATACCTCCCTTATATATATTGGTGGTCGGTAAAAATGATTATCAAAAAACTGTTGAGTTTTATGTGATTATAGAACAAATATTCCTAGACATCCAGCATTATGTTGGCTTCTTACACTTATTAAATACCTTTTTACCGAACAGACAGACAGACAGACAGACGACGAAATGACGGTATAAGGGTTTTTTTGTCATACCTACAAAACCCTAAAAATGAAAGATGAAAAATGCAACACAAAATAAAAATTTTGTGTTGCATTTTTGTCTTGCTTATTACCATTATTTGAGAGTTCAAAATAATCAATGCCTGCTATGCCTAAATCGCATATCCTACTTGGATAGTACAGAAGAAGAAGAAGAATTGAGTCCGAAATACCAGTTAACATTAATCTAAATATGGAGCAACCAAACGCGCTTATCGTCTAAAACTTGAACTGTCTTACACATAAAGATTTAAATCTGTACCCCTTAAAATTTTACATAAACCTGAATTAGGTTCATTTTACTACGCGCTGAGATAATCAGAGGTCCAGTGAGGTCGTGGGAAGATACTGTAATATAAACACAGTGTATACTAACACCCGGTATCTTAGAACAAAGCCATTACGCGAATCAAGAGACGTGGGCGACAGATAAGTAACTCTGTTTAGACTGATGGAAAAACAAATGAATGATACGTATGACGTAACACAATTGATATAAACAGAGAAAAGAAGTAAATAACGAGATTACAATACTTCCGGTGTTGTGGTAACAAAAAACTTTTTGTTAATTTGAAATATAAACAACTGTCGTAGTAATGGAAACTTAACTATTGAAATACAGTGAATTTATTTTTTAACAACATGTTCTATGGCATTACCATGGATACAGTTTTTTACAGCAATATAAATCATGTTCATTTTCATTTGCAACATAGACAATTAGTGTGTATACTTTTGCTCATTGCTGATTTAAAAGTTAATCAACATGTATACAGATGAAGAAAAAATAATGATGGTATCTTGGTATAACTCCCAAATGAGTTTAAGAGAAGTTTCTGCTGTATTTAGTGCAACTTATCCAGATCGGCCAATACCAAATCCCTTATCTGAAAAGGGCCGGAATTACGAGATGGAGAAATAAAGTTAGAAACAGACAACTATGGAGAGAGATCACAAAGAAGATTGAATGCGAGATATAGGAATTGATCCATCCTGAAAAAGGATTTAGAAAGCCCTAAGGGCGACGTAACCCCGTAGGGGTGTTTAGCCATTTATTATTATTATTATTATTATTATTATATAGGTGACTGATTGGAGATAGGGTATAGGGTTTAATTTTTTTATTTATTTTTTTATTGTTTTCAAAGCTTGCTACGTTCAACTTTGTAAAACTTATGTTGATTATTATTTTGTAAATAAATGTTCGCCATTTTGAAATGGTTAACATAAAAATATGACTTTTTGGTGTCATTGTAAAGGTAATTTAATGTACTTTTAGGAAAAAAATATAAAATTATCGATTCCCTATGCTAGATCAAAAGTTGGCATCATTTCCGGTGAAACCGGAAGTGCCTCAGAATTCTTATAGTAACCTTTAGATGGGCCTTTTTGTCCAGTTTAACTTTTGTTCTGAAGATTGTATCTTTACAAATAAAGGAGATTTTAGGGGTGCTCCGTTTCAAACAAACACCCTGTATATCTGATTTTTTTTTCATTCTCAGTGTTTACCTAAACTGAAATTTGGTCACCCTGTTCACGAGCCAAAAGTCCCGGGTTCGAATCCCGCTCAGGACGACTCCTGTTCTGTGGCTTGAAAAAAAATACTGTTTTCTTTTTTCAATCATCTCCTGATGTTGTCCGTCATGCTTTTCATATGTGGCAATCGATGATTTAGTTATCGATATGAAATGCAAAACTCCCCTGCTTTCTCTACCATTCTTCCTCATTCCAAAAACTAATTAAGGCCTTTATTTTAAAAATAAAACCAAGCCTCAAACATTACCAGTCACTTAAATAATAATTCTTAGACATTAACACATCGGTTACAAGTAATATCATTCATATATGCGCACATAAACATAGTTGGAGTGAACTGATTTTTGTCACTGACGGTTGTCATGTAAGCTTGGATGGGCGAACACTGCACCATTTGTGATGTATGTACTTGCCGTGGTTATTAGTGTGTATGTATGTTTGTCTGTTTGTCTGGCATGCATCTAGATGCGACATGTGAATGTTAATGTGATACTGGAATGCACATTTTTTCACTCACATCTTAACGGGTTTATACACTTTAATTTGTGGGAAAGTGTACAGAATTCTTTCAATTTATCAGGAAATATATTCATTGAATATATCGCACACTACAAAATTAGCAATGGCTCTCAAACTTAATAGTTTTGGGCTTAAGCTGTGTTCAGAGCTCTTAAATTAGTCGACTATAGACTATAGTTTGTGTTGGTTGTCACTAACAAGTTTATCAAATGTTAAGGTGAGCAATCATTCAGGGCTCCAAATTTAATAGATTACGCCTTATCGATTGTGGATAGTTTTCCATACTTCTAGTTGAGTTGTTTTAATGAAACAGTCATTGGCTATCTCAGTCTACATGGGAGAGAACGTTTACATTGTAAGCCTTTACAACCCAACAAAATGTGCGCCGATTACAACAAATCTCGCCCAAAATTACAAACACGAACAGAAAATATGATCAATTTAGGTAATTAAGTAAGGTTTAGTAAGTAAAAATCTAAGACAGCAGAATTAGGAAAACGATAATAGTTAATACATATTTTACGAAGCCACCTTAGTTGGTTTAAAGACACACAGATGTCGCACTTTTCACTCAATAATTTCCAGAGCTTTAAATGCTGCTTTGAATGTTTACTAACTAAACCTAACCTAATTACCTAAATTGATCATATTTACTGTTCGTCTTAAGTTTGGCCGAGATAATAGGCGCGATGACATTTTGTTAAGTTATGTTAAGACATACAATGTAAACGTTCTCTCCCATGTAGACTGAGATAGCCATGTGTTTATATGTCTGTTTCCAGAGTCGTAGCAACGCTCTGGCATCGGGGTAAGTGCCAGGGGCGCGAGGCCTCATGTGGGACGCCATCGTGTGTTGTTCTTTGTTTTTGGTCACTTGTTGTATAAAAGTGAGGACCTTTTTTTGTCATCACTTATATGTCAGAGTTGAGGACCTTTTTTTAGGTCATCATTGTATTTTCACTTGTCTATTAGAATAAAAATTATGCCCTCCTTAAATAAAATGAAAGAAAATAAAAACGGCGCTTTTTTAAGTAAATTTAATTTATTTACCAAGGGCCCCAAAAATTTTTCTACGGCTCTGTCTGTCTCATTAAAACAACTCATTAACTATACAGTTTGGAAAACTGTCTACAATCGAAAACGTATAACAAGTTTCGTCTTTTCCATAACGGCAGATGGGGCACGAGCCCAGGGCCCCTGGCTTGATGGGAGGAACTCAATTTTTAGTGCAATTTTACTACAATTTTACTACTTTTATTAAAAAACCTTGCAAATGAATCGGCGGACTTGAGTATCTCAGCCTTAACATACTCTAATAAAAGCAGATAAATTAGAAGACATTTTCCCGAATGTGGAAGTTGCTACAAAGATATTCCTTTGCTTAATGGTCACCAATTGTAGTGGAGACCGCATTTTCACTACTAAAAAGAATAAAACATTAATTATGAACGAGTATGTTACAAGAACGACTTATTAATTTGTCTATCATGTGCATAGAAAGTGATATACTTCAAAAATTAGACTTTGAGGACATAATAGAAGATTTTGCACAACACAAATCCCGGAAGAAACCATCATCATTAACCCACGTCTAAATCAATTTATAGATAACTATAATCTTGTTCATAGCCATCAGTTTGGTTTCAGAAAGTCTCTATCTACAGAAAATGCCATTATCACATTATTAAATAATATTCACGATAATATTGATAAGTCTTCAGAAACTTTATGTCTTTTAATCGATCTAAGCAAAGCATTTGACAGTGTAAATCATAAAAAGCTTCTTAATAAATTAGATAGTATGGGAATTAGAGGTGTAGCTCTCGAGTGGATTAAAAATTTCTTATGTAACCGCAAACAATTAGTTTCATTAAATAACTTAAAATCTACCGAGATATTAACTAATATTGGTCTGCCCCAAGGTTCAGTAATTTCTCCGCTGTTATACATTTTGTACACCAATGATCTGGCTAGTGTCAACACACAGGGTAAGCTCTTTACATATGCTGATGACACTGCTTTTGTTCTAAGTGCAGCCAACTCGAGGGTGTTGTCTGAATTAACCAACCAAGATCTAAGCGTTTTTAATGAATGGTGTAAAGATAACAATTTACTATTTAATGTGAATAAAACAAGCGTTATTCATTTTGAGACGAGAAAGTTTAATAGTACCTTGGACATACCTATCAGTATTGATAATAATTTAATTATTTCAACAAATGAAGCTAATTATCTAGGGGTTATTTTAGACAAGCGCCTCAAATGGCATCCACACATTCAAGCTCTTTGTACAAAGCTAGCAAGGGTATGCTTTTCAATTTACAGGCTAAAACAGGTCTGTAACTTATCTGCTTTGAAATCCTACTATTTCGCTACTTTTTACTCCCTAGTTTCATACAGCGTAATGTTTTGGGGAAAATCTACCGAATCTAAAAGAATATTCTATATTCAAAAACGAATTGTTAGAACTATTGCGGGGGTTCCCAAAAGAACACATTGCAAAAAGTTATTCAAAGAGCTAGAATTATTAAGTTTACCATGCATTTACATATACAAACATTTAATTCATGTATGGAAACATTTTTACTCGTTCAAAAAATTGAATCATTTTCACAACTACGGCACTAGATCTGACAATAATAAATTGGAAATTCCTAAACACAAACTTTCAACTTTTAAAAATTGTCCAAATTATTGTCAGATTACCCTTTATAATGCCTTGCCGAATTTCTTAAAAGCATTAATTATAGAAAATAAATTTAAAAACCAGTTAAAAAAATTTCTGATATCTAAATGTTACTACTCTGTGGAAGAATATTTGTCAGATTGTACACAATAATGTATGTATTGCACCTGTATGACTTTTCCTATACATTTTGTAATTGTCAAAGGAATAATAAAATATTATTATTATTATTATTATTATTATTAACTTAAGTCCAATTCTCTAAATAGTAATCACTTCACTTATATTTGATTTGTATAAAGCTAACCATAATAACCAATAAAGTCACTAAATAAAAGTACATACTGATGTTTACATTTACATTTTTTTTTTACTTTTTGAAAGGGCCCAAACTCTGTGTGCCCAAGGGCTCCTGCATGGCCTAAGACGGGCCTGTGTATAAGATATGCATTAAATTTAGAGCTCTGAACGATTGCTCGCGTTCCCATATGACAACCTTGTTAATGACAATCAACAATGCACAAGTCATAGCCTATAATCGACTTATTAAAGAGTTCAGAACGCATCTTTAGTACCAATATCGAAATAATCAACTGACCTTAGTTATAGGATTTAAATAATCAAAATTAAATTTTAAAATTGGTGCCAGTGGCTAAAAGGCAGTGGTCCATCTGTTTGGAGCATGCGCATGAGCCAGTTGTCTCGGTGTAGAGGCGAAGCTAGTTACGGGCGGCCGCTAGCAGCGATAATTGCTTCCTTTGAGTTACTGCTAGGTGTAATTTAGTCCGACCAACAACCTTAACTAATTAACGCAAAGTGACGAGAGCAGATATCCCCTCTGCACGCCGCGCTTCCTCCTGCCCATACACCAATCACAAGGAGAGGGTTACAGTCTCTCTCTTTTCACGGGGATGAATATGAAGGGAAATTACGGATAGAATATTTCACAAAAAAATTAAAACAGTAGATTTAGAACCAAGAAAGAATTAATAAGAAACTAAAATGACACTGGTCAAGGCACGGTCAAAGATAAAGAGACGATGGACAAAAATAAAAACCAACTAGATACCACAGAAAAGGAGAAGACGAGGAAGAAAGTTCCAGACAAGCAGATATAGATAAACATATACAGTGAATTTATTTACTATGTCATTACCATAGATACACTTGCATCTCATTCTACTTCTTGCATCCATGTTAGCTTAGGTCTTCCCCGTTTTCTTTTCTTCCCTGGTCCCCACTGCAATGCTGAATATGCTGTAGACGTTTTTTCTTCTCGCCATACATGCCTAAGCCATCTTATACCCTTTTCACACTAGATCTTTAAGACGAGTGAACTTAAAGTTCACCGATGTTTAAGATCGGTATGCTTTCACTCTTGATGTTTAAATCTCTGGTGCTGTCATCAGCTACAGTAATTTTGTCCTTAAGTTACCGTCATGAAATTACCAGTTTTGAACTGTCTGCGCAGACGCACATTTTGAATTATTATAAACAAATATGTATATTTCATTTCATTCTACAATAAAGACACTACAATAAAGAATATATTACACCTGTATTAACATGTAAGTTGATACATTTTATCTCAATTATTGTAGTGCTGTATTTTATTAAACACATTATTAAAATTAATAATTTTACTATAACAACAAGTATAAACTTCTTATAACGTCCATATAATACAGTATTCTTGTTTATGATAATATAAAATGTTGACAGCACAAATTCAAAGAGTATTTTTTTATAATAGAAATTAAGTTGGCAATGCGGACGAAGTTTAAGACGCAGATCTCTGTCTTAAACATCGCTTGTATTTAGACGAGGCCATACGGTTTCACATTAGCGTTTAAAGACACATTCACTTTAACATCCGATCTTAAAGATCTAGTGTGAAAAGGGTATTACTCGCTGACAGTCACCTATATATTATTTATAATTTGAGAATTGTTTAAACTATATTAATGTTGTTATGGCTTCTATGTTAGTAAATAGTTCGTTTACGATCCTTTTATAACCATTTCCATTTCTCGGGATGAAGTAATTCGTTACAGAATATTGTCGGTAAAAACTATGACCATAATTATCAGAATACTATAATTATGGTATTATCTGACCGTTCCATGTCATAAAATCAACAAACATCTTATTTAATTAGACTCGGTTCGTTTATTATATTTATTTGTTTGTTTTTTGGATAGTCTCTTTAAGACCCAAAAGTTTATTACCGGAAAAATTTAGAAAATTATATGGAGTAAAAATATAATTATCACTAACAAGAATGGAACATTAAGAAGGGAACATTTAAAATTATAACTGGGTATTATTCTTTAAAACCATCTTTTCTTATAAAACAAAACTCTTTTTCAAAACATTTTTTTTTTTTTTTTTAATTTTTAAGAAACTGTTTTAAAAACAATAAAATATAGGAATCTGCGGATTGAATGTTTAAAACCTATAGATTTTTTTCTACCTTGATAAAAAATAAGGCCCTCCTTAGTTAACGCCTTTTTGATCCTTGTAGTTTTGAAAAATTTGTAATTATTTCATTTTCGAAAGACCATATCTCAAAATTTACATGAGATAAAGACCTGCGGTTGAAATTTTTGAAATCCTGATGTTCTAAAGGACCTTAGGACTTATTTTGAAACAACTCCCAAACAAAAAAAATTTTTGCGAAATTTGAATTTTTTCAATATTTTTTTTTTAAATTTAAAAAATCCTAACTTAAGAATAATAAAATATAGAGAACTGCGGTTTGGATTTTTGAAATCTTCGTATATTGTTTAGTCTAGAAAAAAATTGGGGCCTTAATAACCAAACTTTTACAATAAATACGAATCATCAAACAAAACCTTTAAAAATGGCCAAAAATCGAAAAAATCGTAAGGGGTACCTTACGATTTTTTCGATTTTCGAGCAAAAATTTTTTCTCTCCAATTTACTTCAAAATGTGTATACTTACGTATTTTGAGTCGTAGATCTCAAAAATAATCTCCATTTCAAATGACGGTTTATCGTTTTGGAATAAATTTAAAAAAAACCGACAGAAAATAACAAAATCTCCCTTTTTATTTATCTCGACTTAACAAAAAAAGCTTGCATTACAAAAATTGTTAAGAATAAGAAAACAAGACTTTTATTCAACGCATAAGACACATTTTTAAAGTTGTAACGAGTCTTGAAATTTCTTCAACATTAATTTTTCCTTTCCAGGTATTTTCGAAAATAAATTAACATAAAATTAGTACAGTCTGTTATTAATATTCTAGTAAAGGTTATCCATCGTCCATGTGTTGAGTGAAAGCCGTTTTTGTAGCGAGTGTACTATAGTCAGTATTCAGACAATAGCCATCCTATCTACGTGATGGCATCTCTGTACTTTTGTCAAAGAAACGAATAAAAAATCTTCACGTATACCATCCGTGTACCACAGAGAAAGAAATGGATATATATCACCATCCAAATCAAAGAGAGATGGAATTGAAATTGAGTTGAAATAATACTTGAAACAGTGAACGAAATGTCAAATTATTTCTTTGTTATGGTTTGAATTTAATATGGTTTTGAGATTAGCCATTGAAATTTATGAGACTGGATTAAAATTAATTCCAAACAGGATGTTTCAACAATACTACAGAAAATTAATAAATACAGAGTGTTAAATACCAGTGGCGTACGTGGGGGGGGGGGATAAGGGCGATAAATCCCTCGGAATATTTGAAAAGAACTAAAATTATAATAGACCATATTAGTAACAACGTCACAAAATGGGATTCCGTGCTGCCGCCTCGCAGTTGTATTCCATTTATTTGAATTTAGCATGTTGTTTTTTTGTTAAATTGTATTTTGGAAATATAAATTAAGTTTTCAAAGTAAAAGAATACTTCACATCAAAACTACAAGTCAATATTTATTTATTAAAATTCTTATTTTATACATTATAATTTAATATGTCATTATTTTTGCAGAACAATATTATTTTGTTAATTTTGAAAATTTTACGTTAACAATCGTTATTATGGCAAATAACATAGCAATAAGTGTGTATGCCATTTCTAAATGGTTTGAAGGAACAATATGTTGTTTTTTTTTATCCATTATTGTTTTTCATTTTCATCTGTCAAAAAACGAAAAAATTTGCAATTAAGAATGTAGCTGTAATGGTTACAATTTGGAGCAAAACAATACACCATTATGCATTCTAAAACAAAATATTAATGATTACTTAGTGTTAATTAAATAAATACTAAAGTTATTTCGATTTTCATATTATTTAAAAACGTAACCTATAAATATATCTTCGAAGCCTTATTTATATATTTATAAAATCATTATTCTATAATATAAAGTATCTGGACTGTATATATTAGTATATACTTATCAAAAATACATATTTTTTGTTTCAAAATTGAAGATATTCATAAAACTAAGGTAACAAAAGTAATGTCAATGTCACATGTATTTTAAACCAGTCAAAAACTTCCGAAGGACTTAGTTCTCAGATGGCAGCACATGTATGTGACGACACACTAATATGGTCTATTACCGGCATCAATTCGGCACTCAATAATTTTGATTTTACGCTGCGCCAGGGTGCACTCGCACTTGTTTTCACCATTTTCTGTGCTTTTTTGTCTGGGCCAATGTCAATTGGTTTGATTTTTGGTCTCACTCACCTAAGTCCTCCTTCTTGATCTATTTTTTTGTGATATTTTTGCTAATAAACAATTTTATTTATAATTTGGTAGTATTTCCTATGTCCAGAACTTCAAAAGAATTAATAAAATAAATATTTTTTTGTAGCAAAGGTGCGCCATTTCACCAATTATTCTAGACAGTATACACATGTTATATTTTAACTGCCAATTATAACACCAGGGTATTTCAAGTCTTTGTGCCTATGATTTAATACCAACAAAAAATAATGAAATATTACTAAGTCTAGTTTGAAATGATTTAATAGTTTTAACTTACCTATAGGCATGATTTCGTGAAAATATTTGTTCGAAAGTCTGAAATCTCATACGGTTCATTTGATGAGTGACCACTAATGCTATCAAGATCTTAGGGGAAGTCCGGAAGTCTAGGGATTTTATCAACCGTTTAATGGCTAATCAAATAAAGCTTTTATTTGGTCAAGTTGGTAATAGGATCAACTCGAAAACTGATTTAAGACATTGTGTTTTTCTACGTTTGGCTCACTAACCATATTGCTCTCTTAAGTATCACCTTGTTCTATTAACTATCATCTGTTTATAAAGCAGTGGTATTCAAACTTGAGACCTCAGAGTTTCTTTTATTTATTTATTTTTTCCCGAAAATGTTATTGCTCATTAATTTAATAATAGATATCAGACTACAATGTTCTGTAATTTTATATACTACTAGTGGGTATACCCGTGTTTCACTACCGCATTTCACTTTTAAAAAGAGAACATAACGCTCACAAAGTTAAAGTTAAATATATAAAACAATAATATAATTTCAACTAACTATTAGACGATGGAAAATACAGAAATCTCCAGCACTGCCATCTACCAACTTTTTCTGTGCATGCGTACACTTTACACTGTGATAACTCCGTTATTATTAATCTTTGATGTATAGTGTTAAATACATTATGATTCTACGTGAAATGCTCTAATTTGTTCTAAAAAAATTGATACATCACTATAAAACTCCGTTATGCACCCACAAATTTTATAATACAAAAACTATTACGTTTAAAAACAGAAAATTGACTAATACACGATATTGGTGCAAAATAGGTATATGCTCTTTGGACTTTTTTTTAAATCTAGTTAAGATCTACATTTTTTGTTTACATTATATCGATATATCTCTTAAGGTTTAGCCTATGTAATCAATTTAAACTGTACGGAGAGTGAACAATGATGGTTTCCCCCCATAACGCCCCCTAGGGGGACATGGACGAAGTTGGAACCCTCACTAAAACCTTTCTTGGGATTATTTTATCCCCCTGTACTAAATTTGGTGAAAATCTGTCCATCCGTTTAGCTTTGCATAAAACAATCCAAACCCCTTCCTCTTCTTCTCGGTGTTCCCCAAGGCTCAGTACTTGGCCCACTACTATTTCTAATATATATTAATGACTTCATGGGTTCTAAATCAATACTTTATGCGGATGATACAACCATATTGACTACAAACTCTAATTTAAACAAAATTCAATCTGAATATCTCTCACAAATTGGCAGAGCTAATTCCTGGTTCACCAGCAATAAACTATCGTTGAACACTACCAATTCCCGAAGCTTACTTACCACTAAGACACATAACTATGACAATCCCCCGTACGTAAGTTTCCTTGGTATACATGTAGATCCCCATCTAAGATTGGACCAACAGTTTCTGAGCCGTAAACTAAGATCTACCACATATCTAATTAGAAACCTAAAACTAAAGGTCAGTATAGATGTGGTTCTAAAAGCTTAATTTTCCCTTTTTCATTCCCAGCTAAGCTATAGTTTATTAATCTGGGGACATTCACCAGCTGCCAAAAGAATTTTGCCCTACAGCGTAAGGTTGTAAGAATTATTGCTTCTGCTACTTTTCAAGCCGACTGTCGTGACCTTTTTGTAAAACTCAATATAATGTTCCTACCTTCCCTTTTCATCTTTTACTGCGTACTCCATATTCACCAAATCTAAAAAATTTCCCAACCTGCAGTAAAACCTACTACCCATAATACTCGGTTAAAAAACAATATTCATGGTAACTTCTTAACAAATCGAGCAACTCCATCAATTATTTTACAATTAAATTTTTTAATTTTATACTTGTGGAAATTAGAGAATTACCACCCAAAAATTTCCACGAAAAATCTAAGCTATTCTGACTGTAAACCTTAGTTTTAATGAACTTATAATTTATGTTAATGACTAGTATAGTTACCATGTAATAGTATTTAGTCAGTAAAAATTATTATTAGGCAAACTAATATAATATCGGGACGACATTTTTTGTCACCAAATGACAGTATTTTCTAACCATACTCTATTTGAGATCCTACTAAAAAAATAATAGCAAATCAATCCAATGCACAAATCTCAAATATCATGAATAAATAATAGGCATTTTCCCGATCTACCCATTAGCTTTTTAAACACTGCGAATACCTGTTTAAAAATTTAAATTCCAAATGCCTGTTCGCAACGCATCAATCTATTATGTATCTCGCATACGCTACATGTGAGGTCGAGTGTTTTCCGGGTTTCTTACAGACTAAATAACATCTGATTTGGTTTCGAAGGCGAAGATGCTAATGGAAAATAGTGGTTTGTGGAATTACTGATAAATAATTCAAAAATAAAAACACAACACTTGAAACTACTGTCGTGTTTGTTAATTTTACAAAATAAATGACAAATGCACCAACAAAAATAAAGATTTTTTAAAGATAAAGTAAAATTTCTCATTCAAAACCAGTGCTGTAATTATCTAGTTACAAGTATCTAGATACAGTAACTAGATACTTTTTCAAGTATATAGATGCAAATTAGATATTTTTTTAAATATGTATCTAGATATTGATGGATGTAGCTGTTATCTCTTGATGGAACATTTTCAATAACACAGAAAACACGAAACACACTTGGTTAAAGTTCCACAAAATTAATTTATTAAATATATATATATTTTTTTTATTAAAACAAAAACAGAGGCACATCCACTGCTATGGTGATTAGTGCCCGTACATTATTATATTTTGTGTTTATATTATTATGAGATATTATTACAATACAGAATATAGATTTGTGTCTAATAAAAATTCGTGAAGATTTGCCAGGTTTTCCGCCTTGTCACTGAGAGCTTCTTGTAAGTTGTCAGGTATATGGTGCCGTTGTCGTATCATCTCGTATTTTGTGCAGTCTAATATAATATGTTCGATTGTCAATCTTGTGTTATACTCGTCACAAGTTGGTGGGTCTTTTCTTTCAAGTCTGTATTTGTCTGTCAGTCTGGAATGTCCGATTCTTAGTCTAGTCGTTGCTATTTGCTGTCTTCTTGTCCCTTCGAATTTCCATTTTTGTGTGTCTTTTATTCGCCGTAGTTTATTCTCTCTTAGCTCTTGACATTTTCGTTCTTCTTTTAGTATTAGTTTTTTACCTGTTTCATTTGTAAGGTCAGTTGCTTCAATATTTAGGTCCAAGGGTGGTTCCATTAGGGTGGCTTCTTTAGCAGCAATATCGGCTTTCTCATTGCATTGAATACCAATGTGTGAAGGAATCCAAATAAGGTGTACTTCTATACCACGGGTTTTAAGATTGTGAAGCTTTTCTTGCAGTGATTGTACTAATGCATTTTTTGAGTAAGGCTGTTCAATGCTTCTCAGTACACTCAAAAAATCCGTGAATATAGCGAATTTTGTTTTGTTCTTTTCTTCTATTAGTTCCAAGCTTTTTAATATTCCTGTTGCTTTTGCGGTATATATACTAGGACTAGGTAGGCGATACTGGTGTGTTTGATCGTTCTCTACTACAGCTGCTCCACAGTTGTTGTTTAGGATTTAGGTATCAGTGTACATTGGCATAAAATGTTGAAACAACACTGTTCAAAACTCATTCCAAGTTGAGCTTAAGCCTTCTGTTTCTAAATTCAAGAGCCCCTATTTAGATTGCTGATAGAAAAATATCAGGTCGGAAAATTTTTGAATGACCATTGTATTTCTGTTATCAAGTGTTGAAGTACAATATGTTTTATGAAAAATGGATAGGATTAAAGGTGTGGCCTTTAAAGGAGCGCCTCGGTAGCCGGTCACGCATTGTAACATCGCTCTCACCGTTAACAAAGAAACAGTGATCGCTTATTGAAAACAATCAATGAACAAACAATGTTTACAATTATCACTAATGGATTACGATCTAACCTGCTATAGCAGTGTTTCACAACCTTTTTAACAGCACGGATCCCCTGTAATGTCTTCTGAAGTTGGTGGATCTCTATTCAGGGCTATATATACATTCATCCATATAATATATACACTTCTTTTACTGAATTTCTCTAGAATATTTTTCCGTATGCATCATACAGTCCCGACCTTGTGCCAAGTAATTATCATTTAATTTCCCATCTCAAGAACTTTCTGGGTGGTAACCGACTAGAATATGACAAAATTGAACCGAATACTGAATTTCTTTGGGACATTTGTCCATATCCCTAATACAGTCCCGATCTTGTGATTCCCGCCAAGTGATTATCATTTATTTTCCCATCTAAAGAACCATCTCCCATCTGATTTCTGGGTGGTAGCAAACTAGAAAATTACAAAATTAAAACGACAAACTATCTGATTTATCGAACAAACTTAAACAAAGATGATGCACACACAAGATGATGAAAATTTGAGCTATATGGTTCGAAAATTGAAAGAAGAATACGAAAAAGCTGGCTTGGAAATAAACTACAGTGAAATCTTTCAACATATGAAGGAGAAATTCGTGACTTGGAAATCCAGGAAGATCTGCAAATAAAAGGGTGTGATAGATTCATATATCTTAAGTCCTGCACCCTGAGGATTGGGAAGGATCAGAAGGACAAGGAAAACTGGGAAACGGTGCGACAGATGCTGTCAGCCATCATGAAGAGGAAGGAGACAGACGAGTGAGAAAGACAGAATGGGGGAATGTGAGGATAGGTTGAGAGCCTGTTCCCTCCAAGATGAAAATCACCACAGATAGTTCCTTGGAGGGAAAAAAGAGGCAAGCAGGGTTTTTAGTCGGTAGGCCAAATGAAGGAAATACCGACACTACCAGATTGGTGTCTATTAAAGATTTTGCCTGAATAAAAAAAAAGAGATTCAAATATCTTGGAAGCACGATATCAAAAAATGCATCGACGGAACAAGAAGTAAATAGTTAATTGGGACAAACAAGAACATGCAATAAGCAGTTAAACCCATTTCTCTGGAAAAGAAGTCTCACAAAAAGGACAAAAACTACAATATTCAAAACTGTAGCCCAAATCATTATGATGTACGGAGCAGAAACACTTGCTGCAGGACAACGTTATAGAAATATTTTTGTGGATGTAACTGAGACAGTTCTTTAGATTGGCTAACCAGATCTTTGAGGGCCTGAATGAATTAGAATTCGATGTATTAGTTTCTAGTAACGATAACAGAATATTCTTATTAATTTTTAACTCTGCATGAATTGTAGTTGCTACCGTATAGGTGGCAGCAGGTTGTTGACTTTGAACCAGGTCTTGGAGAGTTGATTAATTTTCAGATATTCGTCGAGTCATCGAGACTACGATCAGACCCTGATATCAACCTAAGATATAATTAAATGAACCAAGACTACGTTACACAATCATCTTTCAGTATACAAGGGTGCAATTACAGATGTTGAATTAAATACTGCTCTTAAATATCATCCGTCAACTTGTCAATAGCGGAATTTTATTGGGCAACAATGAGAGATCGATTTAAAAATCTCTTGAATTAAATAGAAAGGAATTTTGGTAATCGATCAATTAAAAAGCTTCACCTCAGATAAAACAGGGTCCAAGGTTTTCAAAAATTCAATCCGCAAGTCCCTATCTCTTGAGTTATATATTTTTTTATTGGAGCGAAATTTTTATTTATTTCAAAATTGCTGTCAGCAAAAATGGATCTATCAAAAAAAGGCTTAGAATAAACAGGGTTCAAGGATTCCAAAAATTCAATCCGTAATTCCCTATCTCTCACCGTTTTTAAGTTATAATTTTTTTTATTGGCGCGAAACTTGTATTGATTTCAAAATTGCTACCAGCAAAAATGGCTCTATCAAAAAAAGTTTTATTTTTCTCCTAGATTAAACAGGGTCCAAGTATTTCAAAAATTCTATCCGTAAGTCCCTATTTCTTACCATTTTTGAGTTATATATTTTTTTATTGGAGCGAAATTTGTATTGATTTCTCATTGCTGTCAGCAAATATGATTGTATCAAAAAAATCTGCTTCTAGATTAAATAGGGTCTAAGGATTTAAAAAATTCAATCCACAAGTCTATATCTCTAACCATTTTTGAGTTTTAAATATTTAAAAAATGTAATAACGCTGCAAAAGTCTATAAATATAAATAATTAAGATCGCAATCCCACGCAGTAATTCACAAATTTCTAAGAACGCACACACATACATATGTAAGTTACTGACACATATCTAGATGAAAGACGCCGACAGTGCGTCCTAGATTAGATAACAGTCGGCATGATTAAACAAAGAATCTACTTATCCAAGATCCACTTATCGAAAAATAGAACAATAGATGCAAATGAATATTTTGGACATTTAAAAAATTTGCATCATCCTTGTTTAGAGTTTATGGGATGTAATCAAACTTGCTTCATAAAACTAACTAATCATACCTTTCAATTGCTGCACATTGCTGCGTCTATTCTATTTCTGGAAACCTATTTTGCCCTTTTTCTTTTAGTTCACCATCTATTGTACCAATCGTATATAAGATTAAAATGAATTTGGAGAATTGTAGAAGCTTCGTTAGGATTATCGTTTGATAATAGTAGATAAGTTATTCAACGTCCAATTTGTATAATTGTAGAATTAGGAAATAATTTCATTCAGCTTTATTATAGCACCTGAAGAAGCCAACAATGTTGTTGGTGAAACGTTGCGTTGTTTAAAATAAACGCTTCTTGTCCAAAAAGCTGAATGAAATTATTTCCTAATTCTACGATTATCGTTTGTTGATAGTATAGCAACGTTGTCAGCTATCATAGGGTCTTCTAACTCAGGTATATCTGCAGTATACAGTAGATAGAGGAATGGCCCAAGAACACTATCCTGGGGAACACCAAATTAAATGGGATAATAAATGGATGGGGCATCATTGTATTTAACTGAGAAATGTCTATCTACTTAAAAAGAAAATAATGCTGGATAGGAGGTTTTTTGGTTTATAAAGCAGACCTGTATGCCATACTTTATAACAGTGGCACACCCAGGGAGCCCCCCCCCCCCCTAAGAAGGAAGGAAATAAAAATAAAAACACACAAAACCACTAAAAAAAAATAAAAATAGAGATGAGGACCTTTTTTTAGGTCGTCACTTGTATTTTAGAAGTGAGGACCTTTTTTTTAGGTCATCACTTTTTTCATAATTTAAATAATTTTGTCTTCCGTCCCCCCCCCAACAAAAATTCCTAGGTGCACCACTGCTTTATCAAATGTTTGTGAAACGTCAAGAAATACGGCAGCAGTATATTTCTTCTTTTCAAGGCTCATGGCAATTTGATTTATTATTCTATGGATTTGCTGAATCATTGATAAAATTTTACGAATTCTAAACTGATGATTGGGGAAAGAAAAATTGTATGTTGTTTTTAGTTTTTCGTAGTTCTTGGTTGTTGAAGATTTAAGGCAATATTCACGGGAATTATTGACTGAATTCATAAAGTTATCCTGCTTTGGTTGGTTAAATCAAAAACCTATCACTATTAAGAAAAAAAGCTTAAATTGCTGTTAGCAGTTCTGCAGAATAATATTACTCTTCACCAGTTCTTGGGTGTAAAAAGATCGTTGTTGTCTGAGGCTGGTTAAATCAAAGACCTATCACTACAGAGAAAAAAATATTAATAAGTATGCTGTTAGCAGTTCTGTAGAATATTACTCTTCACCAGTTCTTGGTTGTAAAAAATAAAGTTGTTTTCTAAACGCAATTGAACCTTTCATACCAAGTCATCTTATGTCGTGTGTTTCACCCTTTAAGGTTTTTTTCCAGATAGTATTTAATCGAACACATATGATTTAGTATTAAAGTTAGCGTACGGTATCAATAAATCTGTCAGAACTGTCATTGGGCGACTTTCTATTAGGCTACCGTCCGTAATGTGAACGTATGTGTTATAAATCATTGCTAATATATACTAATATGTGTGTTAGAATGTATCAATAGATATTACATCATCGAGAATTATGACTTTTTGGATCAAAATAACGCTTTTATAAAGTATCGATGGCTCGCTCAAAATATAGCCATATGTAGCTCGTTCAGCGTTAAGATCGCGAAATGACTGCCTTCCATCCTTTCTTGAAGTCGTAAAGCCATTATATGACTAACATGAATATGATTTTCGACACGCATTTTTTCACCTAAAAACAGAAGAATATTTTTGTAATTATTACATAAAGCAAGCGCAATTTTTCAACGTAAAATATAAACTCCAAAAAAAATTGTCGTTAATTTTGCATCAACCCAATATTATTATTGCTCAGATTAAGGGGGGGGTCTGATAACCACATTTTAAGCATATTTTTGTGAATTTTTTTCAAAAATATGGTTAAATTTATTCATTTTCAAACTAAGTACATATATAAAGTATGTTTTGAAGAAGATACAAAAAAATTTTGAAGGCAAAATATGGCGAAATGAGCCAGCTGTAGCAAATCTTCTCAGACTCCGGGAAAAAAATTAGATTTTGCGGTGACCAGAATAACTCGTCACTGGATCATCTGAAATCAAAAATCCAAAAAGATTTTGTTAGTTTATGAGTTTGCCGAAGTAATGACGTTGAGTGTTTATTTTTAAAATTATTTTTCAGTTTTTAGCGTTACTTAGAAGACAAAAAATAAAATTAATTCCCCCTAAAAAAAACCTAAAAATAAGTATATTTGTGATTGATAAATAAAAAAAAAACATGAAAAAAAAAAATATCTCAACGTCGTTACCTCGGCAAACTCATCTAATTTTTTTCTGGAGTCTGAGAAGATTTGCCACAGCTGGCTCATTTCGCAAAATT
Organism: Liopterus haemorrhoidalis; assembly: GCA_963971575.1. Taxonomy (NCBI): domain Eukaryota; kingdom Metazoa; phylum Arthropoda; class Insecta; order Coleoptera; family Dytiscidae; genus Liopterus; species Liopterus haemorrhoidalis. Next base: position 46,348,722 of record OZ020619.1, read on the forward strand.
TTGCCTTCAAAATTTTTTTGTATCTTCTTTAAAACATACTTTATATATGTACTTAGTTTGAAAATGAATAAATTTAAACATAGATTTGAAAAAAATTCACAAAAATATGCTTAAAATGTGGTTATCAGACCCCCCCCTTAAATGTGCAGGATAAATGTATTGATTGTAAGACAGATCATATTGATGGTTGGTTTATATACGGAACAAGAATAAGGAATAGGAAATAAGAATAGTACACAAGAATAAAAAATATTAAACCGTTTATATAGGACATAACATTTCGTCGCTGCGCCTGCGTACTTGCGTTGGCCTGTGTTTAACGTTGGTCACTTGACAGGTTCTTAAAACTTACAAGAAGAATAAATAAAAATAATAAAAACATTTTATTGTTGTTTATAACCCTCTGATCACAACTGAAAAACATCTGTTGAACAAACTTTATTACGGCAGACATTTTGATTGTTGTGCGCAGGCTTATCGTGTCTTATTCTTGAAATAAGAATAAAATGTTGAATGTTACCAACTATTCTTATGTTTAAGTTAAATTTCATTCCTACATAAACCGATATACGGCGCAGCCATGTTTTAACATCTTGTTTACTATTCTTATTTCCTATTCCTTATTCTTGTTCCGTATATAAACCAACCATAAAAAATACAGTTTATTTTGAACTGGAAAACAAAATTTTTCATTGTGAGGCCGAGAATTTATTGGCCTACCGACGTATGTTCATGAGGCGTGATGGAAAATTAAAAAGGGTGTCCTTTACCCTTTTCCATTAAATGGCCAGCGAACCTAATTTAAATTTGTCATATACTTTATTCCACACACTTGATACAGTATAATTTATTATGATAGCGTGTTTCATTATCTTTTTAGTTTAGAGGTGTGTGTTATTTACATTTTATGAATTTATTAAAACCTGGTAACTTATCTGTAAATTACTCGATTAATATGTCACTTTTTTATCCAAAAATTGCTCGTTTGTATGTTAATACATACTAGGGCGTTACTAGAATACTTCTACGGTGTTCACCATATCCGGTTAAAAGGGTTATTTTTGAAAAATTAGAGGGTTACATGAAATTTGTACGAAACTTTGTGATAACATTTAATGGTATAAACAAATTTTTGTTATGATTGTAAGGGAGAAATAAAATAAAATTATTTCTTTTCACGAAATGTAATATATTTAAAACAAGTTTAAAAATAAGGTACAAAACTACTGTCATTTTTAGGCTTTTGTAGGTATGACCAAAAAACCCTTATACCGTCATTTTGTCTGTCTGTCTGTTCGGTAAAAATTGTAGCCAAACTGCTAAACCTAGAGAGTTGAAATTTGGCATGCTTATACAACTCTTTGACCCGCACATAGGAAAAATACTAAAACATCTAAAAATATATCTCCCTAAAAATATAAACAAATATGTGCTCATCGAAAAAAACAAAAACAAAATAAATAAATTCTGAGTAGGATATCAAATGAAATCCGTGGTACGTGGATTAACGATCAAAATTTTATTTTTGCGAAATAAATTATTTTGAGGCGATTTTTGCCAAAATTGTGCAAAAAATTGTTTGTCCCACACCCTGTAGCTCAGATGGTTTAAACTAAAAATCTGAAAAAAAAAATCAACGGGAATTTTTGATCAGACAATTTCGGAAAATAACGCATTTTTTGTGTTTTTTGGTTGACGATATACAAAAGTTACAGTTATATAACACACTATACTAGAAGGCGTATTATGGTCTAATGGTTAGCTTGCTCGCTTGCTTTGCAGCAAACTAGAGTTCGCTCCCGGTCAGTAGACACTATTTTATTTATTGTTTTTTTTTTTTCATTTTTATTTTGTTTAAATTATGCTAAAATTCTAGTTATATTTTGGCAAATGTTGCATTTAATTTTTAAGGGCGTTCATTTAATAACCAGTTGGAATTGTTGGAATTATATTTGTCATGTATACGAAACCAGAGGGGCAGAGCATAGACCTAAAACAATCAATGGAAGCCCTAGGCGCAATTTCCAAAATCTTAATGAACCTTGCTATATAAAAAAATATTGCACATATTTAAAAACCTAAATAATGGTATTAGGTATTCGAATTAAAATTATTTTAACTTAAAATTAGTTTTTAAAGCTCTTAAATTAACAGACGATAAATTATTTTAAAAATATCGTTCATTTTGCCGCGATTACTATAAATCAAAATTTGTCCTGCACACTCAGCCTTCACTTATTCTATATCTGCGAAATCCTGAAATGTGTGAAAATTCACACTTTCAATTTTTTTTCTTCTCATCACTCGGTATTTTGGAGGTTAGGACCTTGTTTTGTTGCTCATCACTTGTATCTTTTGAAGGTGAGCAAAATTGAATAAAATATACTTTATTTTCAGCATTTGCAATAGGGGCACCAAAATATTCGAAAGGTCGCAACTTGGACACTTACCACCGGCGCTTAATATCCTCGTTACGGCCCTTGTGCTATGTATTTATTTAAACGAGGCTTTAGACTTTTGCCGAATATGTGCAAAAAAATTAGTTTTTGAAGTGTGTAGCTTTTTGTAAATTTTAATAAACTTAGTGCATATTTGTGTAAAATTTTAACGCCCGTTTTAAATAGCGATATTTCTCGTCCATTTAACGTTTATTAATACGTATTTAACATGGTCACGGAAAGGTAGTAAAGGGGCTGAGCATAAACATAACTTCAGCGTGCTTTCATAAATATTATGATCGTCATTATCGGGATGCATTAGCATAAGTTGCTAACCATATTGCACTCTCTCTCACTCTGAGAAACACCTCTCCCTCTCACACTATGATAAGCGATGTTTTATGAGCGAGAAACGCGTAATCGTTTTAAAAAAAGGCACACCTTAATCTCACTTAAATTATTTATTGGTATTTTTATTTCGGTTAGATCTAGATAAATATATTGGCGTTGTAAAAATATTTAAATACGGCTGTAAATTAATTATTTTACAGTTTCAACCAGATACTCATCGGTTAAAAAATCGAGACAATCAAAAAAATGTTTTTATAAAATAAGACCTTAAAAATAAATAAATAAATTTAAGGTCTACAACCGCTTAGGGGCCCACGGATTGAGGTCCCTACATAACGTTTTGACTATTTTTAGCATGTCTGTATAGAATAAGTCCTTAAAAAAAAAACATCACCCAATAAATGTAAACAAATTTATATTTAACTAAGAAAGATACATATGTATATTTAATTTTGTCGGATATTAAATAAAACCTCTTGATGCGGTTGATGAAGTTTTAGAAATCAAAATTGTTTTATAAAGGCAAGGATGGCCCGGAAGCTATATTTTAACGGGCCAAAAACGTTTAAGAACCTAAAGGAATTTTTCGTTATTCCCAAAATGCATGAATAAACAAGTCTTCACAGCAAAAATATAAGTGATGCCATAAAAAAAAAAAAATCCTCGCTTTCAAATTAAAATCTGATACGTTCAAAATTTACTAGATGATCTAAAAACAAAACTCATAACTCTAAAATTCAAGTGAAAAAGTGGAAATTCAAGTATATTCTTTTTTGGGGTGCTTGGGGGGTAGAGTTCAAGCCCATGACCCCCCTGGGTGTGCACCTGTACCTACAAAACCATTAAATGTGTATCACATAATTTTTTTTTCTTTTTACCGACCGCCAACATATATAAGGGAGGTATTGTGATCATACCGATTTTGATATTTCGAGATTTCGGTGGATCTCCTCCACGAATTGAGGTCTCTACATAACGTTTTGTGTCTGTCTGTCTGTCTGTCTGTCGGTCCGTGTACACGTGCAGAGCAAATTCGGCTAAAAGGATTTTTATGAAATATTATTTAAGCTTTTGAGATGGCACGAGTTGATCAACTTTTGGTAAAAATCGGTTAACTAGAAATGGGAGTTAATTCGTGTCGGTTTTAAGATTTTTGCGAATATATCACAACAGAGAAATATTTAGAAAATAAAATATTTAAAAAAAGTTGCTATAAAAGCAATAACTAACAACTTTTATTTGAGACATTTTTTGATAAAGCAGCATAAATTAAACAAGTATATGGAAATCGGCGAAACAGTGTAGTTGCGTCACTTACGACGTCACAAAAAAAATGTGACGTCAGGTTTAGTACGTTTACATTCATCTATTTAGCGAATGTAATATTTGTACGCTGTCACTTGTATCGAAATGAAATGAAAATATAAGAATAAGAACAGAATAGAAACAAATAAACTATTCTAATAGGCTAAATAGTCCTACAAAGGACTGATGTGATTCAAAAATATAATCAAAGAAAAGAAAATAAAAATAAGTTGAATATAACCTAAAAACTATGCAGTACACACAAAATCAAATAAGAAAATATATAACTAAACACAAAACTGCTAAATAAACAACAAACTAAATAAAAAAGGTTTTTAGAAATTACTATAAGGTAGATATTTGAACACAAGTCAGTATCAAAACACAACAGACGTATTATTAAATGACAAATGTAAACATCGTTTTATTCAGAGATACCAATACAAATGTCCCTATATTAAATAAACAGTTTTAAAATTTGTAAATCTTTAAATGACTATCGAACACAAACTAAATATGACTTCAAAAGGTATGTTTTAGTAAAATAAAAGAGTAAAGAGCAATATTAGTCTATAATTCACATGCAAAAAAAATCGATTTAGTTATTTTTTTGCCACTAAGTTTGTCATTGAAGTTATGACGCAAAATGACGAACTGCGCTGTTTCAGCGACTGAGCTACCTACTTTGTGATGGCAGTCGGTTTTGTGGTGGCCACAGCTGATTATTTAATTTCGTTTTTCCATCAGATTCTCTGCTTACTAGAGTTATCATTGTTGATAATTTTTGTTTTACTTCGCCAGTTGAAATAATAATGTGGATTTATCCGCTGATTAAAGTAGTGTGTTGTTACATATATAGTAATGTTGTGTTAGTGTTGGTGAAACCCATTTAATAATCTGATAATTATCTGCAGTGTTTACTTTTCAATAACATGTGTTAGTCAACAGTCTTGCGTGCTTAACGGATAGTGTTATCAAATCAAGTTTCACTTTGATGTTTGTCGGCTCCTTTCATCTTGCATAGCCGTTCGACGTTCAGCGTACCAAGCGTCGTTTCGAGCGTCGTTCTAACCGTCCCGACGTCTGAATTATGAACTTCTGGAAATTGTAATTTCTTTCTTACACTTCCGCAAAACCATTCCGAAAAAGACTTTTTTGCCAAATCGTTTTTACCAGACTTAACTTCACTTAGTTTCCTTACATTTTAAGATGATAACTCTTAGGATTATTTAAGTTGTTTTTGTACACTTTACAATTTTAAGAAGGATAATAGGATTAATCCTAGAATATATTCCTTTGTTCAACTCCACAAACTAAATGTTACCAATTTTTAAAATCAGTTTGAGTTCAGTGGTGAATCCCCCCCCCCCCCCGTGGAAATAAACATTGCCCCTCTTTACTGCCTTCCCTCTTCGGAATTCGGGGGGTTTGTGGGACTCCGTCCGTGGTTGACTTATAGTTTATGGGTCAAATATGGGTCACGTAGAGGCTGACCAGGTCTCAGGGTTTCAACATCGTTTCTTCGGACTCCAGGTTTTGTTATAAAATCTCCGGGTTACGCTAATTTTATCTAAAATTAATGTAATTGGTTTATAGCAATGAAAATAAGACAGTTATGTTTAATATAATCATCGCAAATCTCGCGCGCAGTGCCTGCGTATTTCTAACTCTTTCTATTTCCGATCATGCCAACGGTTAAAGCCGATTAGTCTGATATATAGAGCCTGCAGCAATCGCCGACGGTTTGACTGTTCTGTGTCGCCAACTGTTGCACTCGGACTATCAACTGTCAGGTAGTGCGAGTCAGAAAGTAGCGGGAAATGGTTACAAGGAAATAAAAGCAAAAATGAATAAAATATACTGTATTTCCGATTTTTTTTTTCAATCTCAGGGTTTACCTAAACTGAAATCTGTTCACCCTGGTCACGTATGATCGGAAAAAAGGTCCTCATGGCCAGAGCCGCAGTAAGGGGGGCGCGACGGCCCTAGGAGCACGCCGGAAAGGGGCGCTAACGCCTTTTGTAGGGGAAGCAAATCATGGGCGAGCAGCTTTTGCTCTCATTACTTGGATTTTGAGAGGTGAGGACCTTTTTTTTGCCAAGGGCGCTAAAAACATTGCTCTGCCACTAGCGCAAGTTTTCCTTACTGCGGCTCTGCTCATGGCCATTCCGTAAGGGTCGTAGTAGTTCACGAGATTTTACATGCCGATTAATCGACAGTGAAGCGATAAACAATGTATTTCATAAAGTTGTATGTAAAATTCAATGACGTGTTGGAACTTCTTATACTCAAAGTACGTCCGTAGGTTTTATCTTTGTTTGTTATTTTTTAATATATTCAGATGAACGTTTGTTTTTGTGTATGGAGCGCTTCTGAGCTAGTCAATAATTCTTTTTCACCATACGAACTAATAGCATTCCTTTATTTTTTATAATATAGATTGAACCTTATACCCTTTGATACCCTTTTTCTGACGGGCGTTGGTCGAGTATATGACACAATTTGAAGCAAATAATTTGCGCCATTTACTTATTACCTAGTTCCATACATCCCTTTACTCATTTGTCTTATAGACATACGTCATCTTTTAGCTGTGTCTATTTCATTGTTGATTGGTTTTTGTGACGTCATCAATACCTGTGTTACGCTTCTAATTTGGCATGACGGCATGTCGAAGTATGACGTTGGAAAATTAGCAATGGTCACGTCTTTCTCTGCAGGTCAAGGAGACCTGCCTGTAAATTCACAGCTTCAGAAAGCTTGGAGTATTGAACAACACATGCAAAAGCTTTACACTGTAGCTTTTAATTTACCGTTAAGTATTCTATACTACCAAAATATGTTGATATATAGATGTTTATAGTGAACTCTGAGTTTAAGCATTGTTAATTTATTATAAGAGATATAAAGGAGGTTAAATTCGAAAAGATGAAGTATTTTACTTTACAAATAAAACTTGGAAAATCAATTGAACATCAAATAAATGAGTTATTTCCACATTCCGCTGTTGTGGATTGACCTGGTTTAAAAAAATTGTCCAACGTTGTTTGTCTTGCCGTGCTTTCTGGTTCTTTTTGCAATTCTTTATAACAGCTAATGGTTGAGTTAGCTCCTCTAGAAACTTTCGCGCTGCGTTCTACGTCTGGATCATTTTGAAGAAATGTGTTTATTCCTTGTTCGAAATAAGAAAGCGCATTCGACAAGTTCTTTGATGTTAGCTGTTTGCATACAGCAGGCTCTGGCTCCTCATCAAGTGCTCGTTCTGCTTATAATTGGATCAGTTCCTCGTGTGAAAGGGGTTCTCTATCAGCATCTAGTAAATCAAGCACATCACCTTCTTCCAAATCCTCAAAACCAAGATCATTTGCTAGGTTCAATATGGTTGGTCGAATTTCAGAAAGAGCATCAACTTTAGATTAGTTTTTATGCATTCTGGTTATATTTTTTCCAAACATGGTTCATTGTGGTTGATTTCAATTCCTTCCACGATTCGCTAATGTTGTCTACAGCATCTTTGATATTGTAGTTTTTCCAACATTGTTTAATGGAAGTTTCACCATCGGTGACCTTTAACAAAACATTTTGGGCCGTAAATCGAAAAACTGCCATAATTAAAGAAGGACGTTATAGCGAAAAGCCGTATAAAGAGCGGCCGTATAACGAGGTATGAATGTATTATTTTTGTGTGTATTATTTCTGTTTATTTGGAATATCTTGTGTTAACAGAGATATAAATAACAAGAACAAAAGGCTGTGGATCTCGTGGAGGATGACATGTAATTTCTGGTTGAAATTATGACTGGAAAACTTTGAGAAAGTGTTGTGTTTAATTGCAGTATTCATGGAGCTGACAATGGGGCATGTCTGTATGTCTGTATGTTACACAATGAAGCGAGAGATTGCTGCTAAGGCTATCGCAGAGGCAAACACTCTCTCACCGGACTGGACTGGGACCGGACTCTGCGTACGTTAAAACGATTAACAAAACACACTAACGAACGCATTACAATAGGGTCTGGCCCGTCGCGCCTAAATCACATTTCATTATCTTGTTCTTTAACGCTAAAGTTACATATAGACAACGTAACAAAATATTTTTTAACTAATAATTTGACGCACTCATATATATCTACATATCGATAATTCTTTTACGAAAATAGCTTCTTCCTATAGTCCATTCAAACGTTAGAATGCAATACAGAGCAAATGGAACAGTTCTATTTCATACTCTCTAATGGGTTCTTCCAAAAAGACTATCCTCTTCTTTCTTGGCAAGTTTGCCAGCTGTAAAACGCACCTTGAGCGTTAACCGCTTAAGGACTACGCCCGAGTATACTCGGGCAAGCTTTACCTGCAGAAAAGAATACTCCCAATGTACTCGGGCGAAAATAAATACGATTCATGGTTTGTGGAAACGAGACAAAAGACAGCTACGATGATTCAAACGAGGTACGAGAGAAAATGAATATTTTTTTGTGAATCTCTTTTATTTCTCGACCCACACTATGCACCATAATATCAAATTTCAATCCCATTTTGGGCCCGAAATGGCTTTTATGAAGGATACATATGTTCAGTAAATAAAATTCATTCATAAAAAAAATTGTGTTTTTTTTTTAAATTTTTTAATGATTACTGAAGGGGTTAAAAAGAAACTATGGCAATATTGTAATATGTCATTACTATATTACTATAATGCTTATAAATTGACCGAGTAGTTTGTTGACAGTAAGCTTTAAAAAAAAGTTTGTGTAAAAAAGGATATTACTCGTAAAGGGTTTCGTTGGATGATTTTTTACGATTTTAGTAAAGGCCTAACTCAACAACAATGCATAGATTCGCTTCGTTCAACTTTTGGTAATGAAGCACCATCAGAAAAGACTGTTTACAATTGGTTTGCAGAATTTCGTCGTGGTTGTGTGTCCATCAGTGATTGAATTTCGTAAAGGTCGACAAAATAGGTTGTGATTCAAAAAAACATCGATGCTGTGCGCAAAATGATTGAAGAAGATCGGCATGTGACTTACCGTGAGATAGAGGCATCCTTTGGCATATCTCAGACTGCAATACATTTGGTTTTGCATGATTTAGCTGTGAAAAAGATCTGTTCCGATGGATTCCGCATAATTTGACCAAAGCTCAAAAAAAGGCTCGTGTTGATTGGTGTAAGGGAATGCTAAAAAAATTCAACCTAGGTACTGCATAATCCGTATACATCGTTACAGGTGATAAAACTTGGATTTATTCTTATGAATCTAAAACTAAGCAACAATCCACTCTTTCAAGATGAACTGAAACCCACAAAAGTTCGTTCACAAAGCACTTCCAAGAAAATGATATGTTGTTTCTTCGGTTGTACTGGACATGTCGCAACCATTCCTTTAGATGATTGGAAAACAGTTAATGATGAATGGTATACAACAATTTGTTTGCCAGAATTCGACAAAATCTGGAAAAACAACCAAAAACGTGGCATTCATTATGACAATGCAAGCTCCCACACAGCACGTCAAACAATTTATTTGAAGGAGAAAAACATCGAATTAATGTCTCATTGCCCGTATTCACCAAGTTTATTCCCTAACGACTATTTTTTGTTCCCCAATATCAAAAAATGCGGGGTCAGCGATTTTCATCAACTCAGGCTGTTGAAGCCTTCGAAAACCATGTTTTTAAAATAACAACTTCAGAGTGGAAAAAATGTTTCGAGAATTGGTTTGAACGCATGCAAAAGTGTATAAATCTTAAAGGCGAACATTTGGTTTAAAAAAAATATAATTTTTTTTTTTAGTTTTTGTAAAAACTTAAAAGGTAACCCACGTAGTAATGTAGCGAAGCACACTTACTGCATAAATAATTAAAAACAATATTATACATCAAGTAACCTGGATAACAAAATAATTATAATTTTAATTATTTATCCAAGTAGGCCATGTAAGAAATGCTGGTTGCTATAAACAAAACAGCAGAGTATCATCGTTTCATTACCTTCGAATAGACGTGCTTAATATATCAGAGAGACATTTTAATAAAGAATATTATAATCAAAGATATATTTATTAATTTCAACCTTCACTCAGTTTTACGACAAACCTGGTAAACACCACATCTGGTAGATACTAAAGTAATATAAATTATTAGAAATTACAGAAAATTATTTCATGTTCAGAATAGAAAAAGCTGCTTTTTTCAATCTAAGAAAGAGCCTTATGTGGCTCTAGAGCAGCAGGTTAGTTAAATTTTTGTCTCATTGCTTAAGTTGTAGTTAACGTTATTGAATCTTCTATCATCGTCTACATCAAGCCTTGTCGTGATTGTGAGGTGTGTAATCAGACGGTCAGTGTTTTAGTCACGGAAGCAGAGGTAATAGCAGAACACAGGTCTGGACTTGAACTTCGCCTCAGAACTAGATGATGAGTGTTAGATATACGAAGCGCTGACTTCTCCCATACCTGCCCACGGTATACTATACCTGTCCAAGCCAAACTCAACCAGCCTACCTCCATTTATACCTGCACTGCAATCATATAGTAATTGGATCATTACCAACATTTCGAAATTAAATATTTGGTAACTAGATCTAGTGAAAAATCACATATTTAGATCAACATCATTACATCATTTTAAATTAGGACTACCAATTTATGATTGGTTTTTGGTGGGTTGTTTTTTATAATGGATTCTTGCAAACACTGGTTAATTGAGATAAAAGTTTAAATGACTGGTGTGTACCTCTAGAGTTCGGGCCGTAGAGGTAATAGGTTATCAAGCATGACTTTGTTTTTGTATTGCATCTGTTTCACTGGGCATTATCTTGTTCCTGGTCAAAACATTACGTATTGTTGTGACGAAAATGGTTTGATTTCCCTCATGGGACGCCTATGATGTAATTTCGTGGAATAATCTGGAAAGTTCTAGTAAGTCATATCCAGGGAAATCATGGATCAATCTAGAAGTCTCTAAAAAACATGGAACATTGTAACAATTGAACCGAGTTTACTTGGTAATGAGTTGTTGCCAACGAGTCAGTTGATTTTCAGTTCTTGTTGAGGCAAGTATACTGACAGTTTGTGCCTCTGGGCGTAAACATTATCATCTTTCAACATTATTTTCTCAAGCAAATTTTACCTATTTTGTTTTATTTTATTTGTATATAGACCAATTTTAGGGTGGGGAGTCTTACAAATATATTTAAACGCCCTCTCAGACGTATTTTTTGAAATATGCTCATTTTCTGTCGTTTTTTTTTTTTAAATTTATTCAAAAACGGTAAACCGTAGCTTGTAATAGAGATTATTTTTGAGATCTACGACTCAAAATACATGAGTATACACATTTTGAAGTAAATCAGAGGTAAAAAAAAAATATGCTCTGAATTTTTGGCCATTTTCAAAGGTTTTGTTTGACGATTCGTATGTATTGTAAAAGTTGGGTTATTAAAGCCCTAATTTTTTTCTAGACTAAACAATATACGAAGATTTCAAAAATTCAAACCGCAGTTTTCTATATTTTATTGTTCTTAAGTTAGGATTTTTTGAAATTTCAAAAATAATTTGAAAAATTAAAAATTTTGCAAAAATTTTTTTTGTCAGGGATTTGCTGCAAAATTAGTTCTATGGTCCTTTAAAACATCAGGATTTAAAAAATTTCAACCGCAGGTCTTTATCTCATGTAGATTTTGAGATACGGTCTTTCTAAAATGAAATATTTACAAATTTTCAAAACCATACGGATCAAAAAGGCGTTAAATAAGGTGGGCCCTATTTTTTATCTAGGTAAAAAAAGTCTGTAGATTTCAAAAATTCAAACCGCGTGTCCCTATATCTTATTGTTCTTAAGTTAAATTTCTATCCTTACAAAACGCAACATTTAACTTTAAAACCGTGTTTAAAATAAATAAACTGTAATCAGTTCTTTAATATTTCTTTTGAAAATTAATTATCCCATTTAAACTGTCAGATTTAGTATTATAACAGAAAAAAATCGTGCGGAGTTGTAATACACTGTACAAAATATAATGTATGTTTACATATGAGTGTTTTATCGTGAAATAGTTGCAAAAATGTACAAAAACATGCAACTAGGGGTCAACTAGGGGGGTCAGTCAGATAAAACACCAACACGCTTGATAATTTTCATGAATTTTTTGATAGTGTTACAGGACACAATATATGGTTATGGCTTAATTAGCTGGTTCTTTTCAAAAAAGTGTTATTTTTATTTAATTTTAGAAATCTTAATGGGGTTTAAATTTAAATTATATAATAAAAATGAAAATGGTATTTTTCTGAACAAAAAAGAGCGTAGAGGTCTTGTTTCATTTGCTTTTTGCTTTTGCTTTTTCTAACAATTGTCTTCTTTTATGATTTCCCAAAATTGGTCGCATGTAAGCTCGTTTTTGGGCGCCAATTGTGCTGTAAAAAGGTCGTAATATATTTAATTGTGGGGGGGGGGAGGGCACCAAGCAACGCTACTGCAGACACTATCTTAACGTTTTTGAAATACAAATTATTAAAATTTTAACCATTGATTTTCATACAAATACAAATTTTAATTTTTGTGTAATATATTACAGTTTTATTGAAGCAGACATATTTTTTTGTTAATTTATGTTGTAGTTTAAGTGACATTTGTTAATGACATTACTACATTGCTCTAGTCGCCCATGCTAAAGGCTTGTTCTGTCAAATGATCGTAGGCAGAGCATGTTTCAACTTTACAACAGTGACAAATGATTTACTAATGACTCTCAAAAAATCGGGAGCTGTTAGCTTTTTAATGACTTCAAAATGGTTTACAGCACGAACACAATTTCAATTAAATTATAATTTAAATACAATATCCGGATTAATGGTGTTACTTGGTAACAATTAAATATGACAAAAAAATTGTTGATATTTTGTTTATTTATTAAAATATCTATTGGTATCTAGTTCTGCCATAAATAAGTCAGTAGTCATTTAGATGGGCTGCTTTGGGCGCAAATAGCCTTTGTTGCTGTGCGCCAAAATGTTTTCTCTAACTATATAACTACTCGAAGACCACAGCTTGGTATTTCTGTATATCTCTGGCTACGAATGATACGTCTGCAAGGAACTGTTATTTCACATTCTGTATTAACGGAAATTAAAATTATTATTCATCTGTTAATTTGTCCATCTTTTACAATGTCTTCCCACTGAACGATTGTGTAGTCATCTCCTAATCTGTCTCCGAATCACCATACTTCCATTCATCCATATTACGTGTAAACTTCTTTTTTAAAGCATTTTTTTAAATGTTTAATGTGTTCAGTTAAACTATTTTTTAATAGAGATCACCCTATCTAATTTGTCATTTTGTCTTGTTAAGACCGTCAATTAGTTAAAAAATATTAATAAAATATTAACTTACGTGACATAAAAACTTAACCCTTTTTCTTACAGCTGGAAATATTACAAAAATCGCGTGATCACTACAAAAGGGTAAAATTTACAAGGGATTGTGGTCACCAAATGACAAGTGGAACTTGTTAATTATTAATTTTTGTGGACAACTTTTTGAAAGGGTTGAAAGGGATTAATAATTTCTTTATTATAACCACATTAAGGGGAGGGGGACATTTTGTCGCTATTTTTAAAGGTACATTTTTTCACCATATTCTAAATTAATATATAAACTAATATATTTAATTTACGTGTATATTGTAAATATACTTTGTTGTATATTTTATAAAACATATTAGATAAGAACAAAAATACCGTATTAGCCCAAAAATAACAGAAGTTGTAAAAAACTATAAAAGCTGAATATATTATAGTGTTTTTGTCTGTTATTTCTTACCGTTTTTTGAGTTTTTAAAAATGCAGTTACACAACCAGTAATATATACCTTCAAAAACTACTATCAAAAATAGTTATAAATTTAATAACCCATAATTTTTTTCCCAAAAATCCAATCTCATAGAGTACCAAATACTTGTACATAGTTATGTGTGAGTTAATTCTATGTTTGGCCGCGAGATGGAATATTCGTGACTACATGAAAACTAACCAGATAGTAATGTATGGGGAACATGATGAGAGAAAATTGGATATGATTTAATACATATTTTGCATATGACTGTCATGAGAAAATGTCAAAATTATTATTTTTCATGCCCCCCTAAAAAAATCACAGTAACGCCCATGTATTTATCATTATTATTAACATAAACTGGACATTAACATAAACATAATATCAATATTATTTTAAAAAACATGATCTTCCTGTTGTTTTTTTTTATTATCAGAAATATTGTTTTTTTTTTTGACGGATCTAATTGACACTCTTTTGTAGTCTTATTAATATTTTTTTAATTGCATTTTTTTATTATTAAAGGGTTTAATTTAATTTAAATTAGTAAAATTTGTTTCGTTTTAAAAGGCATAATTATCATGTCTAAATGAACGTGCAATGAGTGTATTTCTCTAGAGATGGTCACGCCTTCGTAATTACTGGCAGAGAACCAGCGTCCCTGGCGTCCTTCTGCACCGCGACGCCCGTGATTAATCATACTTAAACACATAACACCAACCGGAACTATCAACATTGAAAATAATTCGTTTATTGTCAAAAATTTTTCTTGCAATTCAAATATATTTCTTGCGATTTGTACATGAATAAAAATACAGTTATTTACGTCATTTGAAATTAAGTTATAAAATTTAGGTAAGTTCATTATTTTTTTAAATTATCGTTGCCAAAATATGGAATTAACCAGAGATATTATAATTTATTATAAATTTAAAAAAAATTTAAATGGTTGCGAGTGCAAATACATTTTAAATTCACTTTTTAGTGAACGAGCACAAATTCAACACGAGAACATATGTATTAAATTCAAACAGTACTGGAGCGCCTAATACAATATTTGCCCACGACACTGTATATCCGAGCGTGTCAGTTCTCAATATATTAAACTGCTAGTATAAAATGGGTATAAGGCGATATTTATTTTAGCTGGTCGGCGCTTGTAATCATGGGCTTACAAGCACTGGTAAGAATCTTACGTACCGTTATTTTTGGCTACCTAGTTAGATTGTATTTGTAGAGTAGTCGTGAATTTGTAAGTCTGAAGCAAATTGGCATATGCATACATTAATTAAGACATGAATAACAATGCGTCAAAGCAATGCCATATCCCGGAATGTCTAACGAATCACGGTTGCAAGATCCCTGCCCTCCCTTCCCAACCAGCTCCCGTTTTACCCGGCTGGTGGGGAAATACAGGAAGCAAAGCCCAAGTCAATGCACACATTGTAAGGGCAAGATCATTAATGTTATTCATATTCCGGAATAATTTAACGAACCTAAGACAGCAATGCGGTTTCTGCATTCACTGAGACTTGCTCTTTTTGATTCTCCGAGGTATTTCGTAGATGTAATTATTCATTTGAAATGAAGAGAAAATGGTTTTGCTTTTTGTAGGAAATTGCTCTTTTTTTTACCTCTTTAGTTCTGTCAATTGGAAAATGTTACTCAAAAAATGTTACAGATAGAAAGTTGTGTTGGATTACATACTATAATTGAATTGGAAAAAAAATTGATGTGAAGTGTGAATTTTCACACATTTCAGGATTTCGCAGGTATTTAATAAGTGAATGATGTTTATTTGGGATGCCAAAACAAATTTTATGTCAAAATATTTTTTTTGTTAAGTTTAATGCGAATGCCTAATACCATTATTTAGGTTTCTAAATATGTGCAGTATTTTTTTATATACAGTAATACTCCGCCACTCAACGTTAATTCGTTCTGAAAAAGCGTCGAGTAGCGATTACGTCGAGTGGCGAGTCGAATTTCTCCATAAGAAATAAAGGGAATCATATGTACATATACTATATATATATACATATAAGGAAATACATATATGTATATGTTTTCGGCTTCCGTCTCCGGTCTCCTTCCTTCTTGGCTCCAGTTCTTCTACCCCTCTTTCGTCTCTTTTTCGCTTCTCTTCCCTCTTTTCTTTCCTCCTCCATTGGCTCTCTCTTCCTTCCTGTTCTCAGTTCTGTCTTACCTCTCCGTATTCCTTCCTTTTTTCCTCAATTACTCTCACCCATCTTTCTCCCTTTCCTTCTTCACTCAACAGCTCCTTTATCTCTTCCTCCCATTTTATCATCTTTCCACATCTTTTTGTTAGATGTTCCAAGGATTCTTCCTCCTCCCTACACATTCTGCATAACCTATCCTCTGGTTTTGCCCAATACCTATTACTCCGTTCTTCATTTCCACATCTTAATCTGGCAATCCTCCTTTTTTTGGCGATATTAAATCATTTTTGCGGATATCAAATCCCTAAAATCCCTAATCCTGATGTTCAATGCAATGGTATTAATGGACAATTCTTTTATATCTATGCCTCATTGATGTATTTTTTTCCCTTTAATAAAATATATTACTCCTCCCATTAGTTATGGTGAAAACAGCATTATTGATAGCCATGAGAATAACGCATATGCAAAATATGTCACATTGGACGCACGTCAAATCATTCATAATTCAACTGACGGATATTTTTACCATCTTTTCTGCCTTGTTATTATCTGACAGTCCTCACATCTTTCATTTATTTCTTATTCTATTTGAAAAGACGCGACTACTTATTTTTCTACTCTTTAATTTTCGCGCTGTTATTTTTGAATAAGAGATACTGATTTTTTATTCATAGCTTCAATTAATACTTTGAATTAGTTCATTAACCTATTATAATTCGGATTTCTTACTAGTTTGTAACCTATTATCATTGTAGGGACACGCAGTGTTGTCCAACTGTAGCCTTTGGTGGACCATTTCACTAGCGCATTAAGCACTCCCATTTCGCTGCTTTTTGCATTTTCAAACAGTTATTTTCATACTTAATTTTAAGCTCTGACATTTTTTAGTCACTGTCGTTCTAATCTAAGGCTAATCATTATAGGTTCAGCTAATATATATGTCAAAATATATGGACTAAATCCGGCGTTAATGCTGTCTGCTGTACAAAGAGAATTTTCAATGTCCCAAATAGGGAACAGTACTCCCTAGAAACCAGTATAAATGCAATATTTACTGCCCTAAATATAATCTGAAAATAAAAAATAAAACTACATGAGATAGGGACCTGCGGTTGGAATTTTTGAAATCCTGAGGTCCTGTTCAGGACTTATTATAAAACAATCCCCGTACATTTTTTTGTGTAATTTTAATTTTTGATTTTTTTTTTTGATATTTTGAAAAATCGTAACTTAAGAATAATAAAATATAGAGACCTGCGGTTTGAATTTTTGAAATCTACATACCTTTTTCTACCTAAATAAAAATTAGGGCCCTTCTTAGTTAACGCCTTTTTGATTCATGTAGTTTTGAAAATTTGAAAATATTTCATTTTCAAAAGACCGTATATCAAAAACTACATGAGATAGAGAAATGCGGGTGAAATTTTTGAAATCCTCTGGTCCTAAAGGGCCTTAGGGCTCTTTTTGAAGCAATTCCAAAACAAAAAAAATTTTTGCGAAATTTTTAATTTTTCATCTTTTTTTTGTAATTTAAAAAAATCCTAACTTAAGAACAATAAAATATAGAGAACTGCGGTTTGAATTTTTGAAATCTTCGTATATTGTTTAGTCTAGAAAAAAATTGGGGCCTTAATAACCCAAGTTTTACAATAAATACGAATCGTCAAACAAAACCTTTGGAAATGGCAAAAAATTTAAAAAATCGTAAGGGGTACCCCTTACGATTATTTTAGATTTTCGAGCAAAAATTTTTGGGCCCCGATTTGATTGAAAATTGCTACAAATAAGTATTTTTGGTCATAGATCAACATAATTTGGTCAATTTTTAAGTTTGGGCAAAAGTATTGGAATTATAAGCAAAAAAACTGACCCAAATCGACTCTAACTCAAAATCTAGGAAAGCATGATTTTTTTTAAATATTTTTTTCATAATCCTCACTCTAAAATTAGCTTAGAACTATATTTTAGCTAAAATCGGAGTCATATTTTTCTATTTTTAGGCAAAAAGAAATTATTAAATATGGTATTTTCGATAGTTTAAAAAAATCCTACGAACCTCCGGATTTTCAAATATGAAAAGTCTGGAGACCTACGCATTGAAAAAGCGTTAAACTGTGTTCATCCCGAATATAATTACGAAATTCAGTAAAATATGAAGAATTCTGTAGCAATGAAGTGTTATTAAATATCTTTGCATGTTTCAAGTGTCCAAGAAAGGCGAGACAACTTGTTAAAAAAAATATTTTTGCACTATTAAAACCACAAATCTACCACTTAAGTCACTGAACCGACTCATACTACAATAAATAAGAAACATACCTCTATAAATTATTTCGAATAATTTTATAACAAATCTAGTTATGTAAGTTATTCTAAATTAATAAATCCACTACTTGTCGCCATCTGTTGATTATTCAGTAAACTAATAACATTGAAAGACAAAAATGGACAAGAAAAAACTGCGTAATTTAGTGTTGCAAATGTCTTAAACTGACAAAATGTGCATCAATGTTACTATATTATTAAATATAAAGTAAAATACTTTGTTTAGTTTATTTATTTTTAGTAAATTAGTGAAATGGTAGTGATTTGCGAGTGCTTAAACGAAAGGATTTGCAATTGTCCTAGATTTCAGAAAAAACCCATTATACATGGACACATGTATCAGGTAAGAAATTATACTAAATATATCTTTAATACTGTTATAAATCATATTTTTGTTTAATAAAGTAGGAAACACTGGTTACAATTCTAATTTAGACTAATTAAGACCAAAAAACTATAATTTGAGCTAAGTTAGCAAACTCCAATTCAGATAAATCCAAACTAATGGAAATGAATGGTTTTGTAATAGCCCTACAGTGTGCCGATGCGGGAATGTCTCTTTGTAGGACAGTAGGGTTGTTTTACACAGTTTTTTTTTGTAAAATCTAATTCAGAAGCAATTCCCTACGTTGATTTGGCAAGAACATTGGATTTTCATTGCTTAATAATAAAAATAAATGTACATTTTTATTTATTTGTCTTATCTTTTTTATTAAATTCTGATTTAGTAAATGGATTATCTTTACTTCAAAATATATTTAGGTATAAAGGTGCCGCTATCGTAATTTATATTTGCAGATTATTATCTAAAACAATTTTAATAAAAACTTTGGTACTATTAATTAAAGTAAATTTTTACTCAAAATGTTTTAGAATTTTTTGAGTGAACTATTTGTATATTGGTAGATAACACAAGTAGAAGAAACAAAAAATCAGCTTTGGCCACCATAGGACCGACCCCCATCACAAATTACTTGTTTAATTTATGCTGCTTTATCAAAAAGTGTCTTAAATAAAAGTTGTTAGTTATTGCTTTTATATCAAATTTTGTTAAATTATTTTTTTCGAAATATTTCTGTTGTGAAATATTCGCGAAAATCTTAAAACCGACACGAGTAAACTCCTATTTCTAGTTAATTGATTTCTACCAAAAGTAGATCAACTCTTGAACAACAATTGATGTCAAAAGCTTAAATATGAAGTTTCATAAAAATCCTTTTAGCAGAATTTGCTCTGCACGTATACAGAGACAGACAGGCAGACAGACAGACATCCATCGAAATCTCGAAATGTCAAAATCGGTATGATCACAATACCTCCCTTATATTCAGACCAATTCTGTAACTCAGTTACTATGATTATTGTAACTAAATTTGTCACTATTAGCAAGGACAGTTACTATCGTGAATGAAAGTCATTATACTCTTTATAATATTTTATCTTGTACTAACGTTACTATAGTGCGTTCAAAGGTGAATTTGCAGTACAGGGCATATGGAGTAGTTCTTTTTCATACTCTCTGAGGGGTTTACACAATGACGCTATCCTTTTCTTGCTTGTCGACGTTGCCAGCTCTAAAACGCGCAGATCTGTAAAGACGCAGTATTCTACAAATGGCCATTTGTTTTTGTTGAGTGTTATTTTGAGTTTTATAAGAGTTGATTTTTGTAAATCATACGAGTTTTTCATATTATTATAATTGACACATTTGACACTTTTACAACATTTGGCAACACCGCTCCCATTTGCCATAAGAGCTATACTGCAAACTCACCTTTGAACGCACTTTACACAGTAAAGTTTTACAGAATTGATCTCATATGCTGAATGGATGCAATCGTGAAGATTTTTTGGTAAAACTTTTTTATCTATTTTTTCATACTTATATGTATCGTTTCCATGGTAAAGATAAATAATATCTCAGTTAGAAAATATTGGGTCAAGTTATTTCTACTCTGCTGCTAGAATGTATTTTGTACATGCACTTTGTGATGGCGGTCGGTCCTGTGGTGGCCACAGCTGATTTTTTTAAGTTTTTACGAGGTTACGTTTTATTTTAAAAATATTCCTCCGTTACGAGATACCTACAAAATCCTGAAAAGTATGAAAATACACTTCAAAACAATCTATACTCTATTTCTCTCAATTGGCATAGCAGTACAGTATCAAATCACTCAAGTATTGAAACTTTAGACATAGTATTTGTTCAATTTGTTTAGTAAACATGTAGCAGTACGATTTGGTGAGAGTGCATAGAGATAGTTAGTTAGTTAGTTAAAATGTTGGCGCACAGCAACAAAGGCTATTTGCACCTAGTGCATAGATATGTTTTTGGGGGTAATAATACCGTATTTTACCCCATATGTGCGGCTATGTAGTGCGTAAGCACAGATTTGTGTATTCAGTTCTTGTACTGTTGTACTTCAAGTACCTGGATCTATCTTTATTGCGATCTAAGTCAGTAAATCGAATGACTCAGACACACTTTAGATCCGGGCCTGGAAAATATAAGGACTGTACTATATGAATTGTTATCTTTCTTTGAATTAAATATTAATTTTATGTTTTTCTGTTTCAGGTAAGCGATTTTTCTTCCATTTCTACAAGTGTTAGTAAGTTTATTATTTAATATTGGCTATAAATCTTTTATAAAAAATTCTTAATTATGCAAAATAGAATAAATAATTCTGAAACAAGATTACAAAGTGTAGATACATAATTTTTTACACTTTCCAAAAGTGGAAGACCTCGTTTTTTGTCAACTTAAAGTCGCTTAAAATGCAGTTCTTGGAATTAATTTTGTCGTGCGAATTAACTTGACATAAATATATTTTTTATGGACATTGTCGGGATTTTTGGTCTCATTAGATCTTACTCTATTAATGAGTAGTTTTTCCAGGTATCTTATTTATCAATAATAGTTTGTTAATTGTACTTTTGCTTTGTACTTACCGATGTTCATTTTTTATCTTGCATTTTCAAGTGTCCTATGCACTGTAATCGTGCAAGTGTCTTATCCACTGTAATCGTGTGGTTTTGTTAAATCCCCTCCAAGCTTGTTGAGGATAGGATTGCTATTTTAATTTTTCCTCCCTGATTTCTTGTGTACTCCATAGTACAGAGCTCAGATATTTTTAGTAACATTCTGGAGTTCTAACCTAAAATGGGTTTTTGAAAAATAATTTTTCGAAAACGGTAAGACAGGGAGACTTGCGGTTTGAATTTTTGGATTTTTTACAGTTTGTTTACTGTAGAAAAAAATTGGGGCCTTCATTGTTTCAACCATTTTTGATTGAGACTATTTTGAAAAGTTCCAAAATTAGAAATAATGAATGATAAATATAAAATTAAAAATAATTAATATCTCAAAAACGGAAGGAGATAGAGATATGAGGTTTGAATTTTCGGATTTTTTACAGTTTGTTTACTGTAGAAAAAATTTGAGGCCTTCCTTGTGTCAACCATTTTTGATTGAGACTATTTTGAAAAATTCCAAAATTGGAAATAATTAATGAATAATATTGCAGTAAAAATAGAACTTTAATAATTCATATCTCAAAAACAGTGGGAGATATTGACCTGGGGTTTGAATTTTCGGATTTTTTACAGTTTGTTTAATGTAGAAAAAAATTGGGGCGTTCCTTATTTAAGTATTTTTTGATTGAGATCATTTTGAATTTTTTTACAAATTTGCTACATATTTTATTTTCAAATTACCATATCTCAAAAACTAAAAGAGATAGAGACCTGTGGTTGGAATTTTTGACTTTTTTACAGTTTATTTAGTGTAGAAAAAAATTGAGGTCTTCCTTGTTTAAGTCGTTTTTGATTGAGGCCATTTTGAAAATTTTTATAAATTTGCTAAAAATGTTATTTTTAAATGACCATATCTCAAAAACTAAAACAAATAGAGAGCTGTGGTTGGAATTTTTGTAATTATTAAGTGAAATATCCTCGATTGAACATAATAGTTTATGCCTTCCATACTTAAAAAATTAATATTCACTATTTAATAAGTATATTGGCAAAACATTTTTCTATTAAAATTTTAAATAATTAAATTTAAAATCATCAATCTTCATTGAACGTCAGTCAACACGTGGAGCATGTAAGCACGGTACAACGGTACTAGGTAGTACCAATTGTCACTGGTACCAACATATTAAATTAAATCACCAGGTGCATACTGCAAGGTGACAAGATGTTAGCGTATAATTTAATTACCGGTTATTAATTTTAAAATAAGGGTATTACTAAATAAAAACTCGGTTTATATAAGTACGAAGTTATTTTAGCAATAACTCAAACTAAAATAAAATTTAATTTATGACTAAGGTAAAGGCAGTAAATGTATTTTAAATATTATTCTTAGAATAGTTAAAATAAGAATAACAGGGCCGGGTTAAAACACGAAATAACTGTGTATCACACAAGAAATATTTTGGACACTGCGAACGACTGCCTTTAAAAAGATGATAAAAAAATTGATGTGAAGTGTGAATATTCACACATTTCAGGTTTTCGCAGGTATATAATAAGTGAAGGCGGTATGCTGAGTGTGTAGGACAAATTTTACTTTGTAGTAATCACGGCAAAATGAACGATATTTTTAAAATAATTTATCGTCTGTTAATCATATAATAAGACTGGTTATTAAATTTACGCTCTTAAAAATTAAATACAACATTTGTCAAAATATAACTAGAATTTTGACAAAATAATTTCAACATAATAATTTCAACATAATAAAAATGCAAAAAAAAAAAACAGAAAAAATAAAATTCACTCCGTACTCGAACTCGAAACCCTTCGTTTTCCAGCTCATTTTAGCAGTGCTCTAACCCATTAAGCTATCGCACGCTTTGCATGTGAGTGTCTTACATTGGTATAACTTTTGTACTTTGTGAACCAATAACCACAAAAAATGCGTTATTTTCCGAAAACATAATCTGATCAAAAATTCCTGTTGTACTATTTCGGTTCACACCAATATACATTAGTTAGAATTTTTTTAGATTTTTAGTTTAAACCATCTGGGCTACAGGGTGTGGGACAAAAATTTTTTTGCACAATTTTGGCAAAAATCGCCTCAAAATCATTTATTTTACAAAAATAAAAATTTGATCGTTAATCCACGTACTAAGGGCTTTCATTTGATACCCTACTCAGAATTTAAAAAAAATATTTTTGTTTTCGATGAGCACATATTTGTTTATATTTTTAGGGGGGTATGTTTTTTAGATGTTTTAGTATTTTTCCTATGTGCGGGTCAAAGAGTTGTATAAGCATGCCAAATTTCAACTATCTAGGTTTAGCCGTTTGGCTACAATTTTTACCGAACAGACAGACAGACGACAAAATGACGGTATAAGGGTTTTTTGGTCATACCTACAAAACCCTAAAAATGGAGAGCATGGTCTTTTTCTGGTCACTCTAGTAAAAGAAGACACAAGATGAACACTGTCCTATGAATTTTTATGTTTTCCCAGGTCTTACTTAATTTTCGCCACACGTTTTGTTCACTGTGACCATCTGCCTCTCTTTTCCTGTGTTGTTAAAATTAATTTTCCCTTGTAAGTTATGGTATTAAGAGTTTGTACGTATGTTTTTTTTTATCAATAGATTTCTTCATCTTTTATTTACGGACCTGTTAGCCTTCGATCGGTTTAAATTATGTTAACTGTTCTGAAATGGGTTTTCGAAAAACTCCTTCGCTGGGCATTAAAAAATGTAGAATTTTAACATATTAGCAATTCTAATACGTTTGTTTTTAGTTTTTGTTAACGTTCTGTTTCTTGCTGCTAAGATTTATCACCGAATTGCAATGGACTAGAAATTACAGGACCGTAATATTGGATTTTAAAAAATTATATTTTCAAAATGGTTGGAGATAGAAAATTTTGGGGTTGGGAGTCTAAAAAATATATTTAAAGTGCCCTCTCATACGTATTTTTTTAAATATGGTCATTTTATGTCTTTTTTTTTTTTAATTTATAATAATAATAATAAATTGCCACTGTTTGGCTTTAACAGTATTTTTCCCATCAAGAAACAATGTTTAATCAACACACGAAATTCTTTTTTATCCATTCTTTTGAAAATTACAAAACTGGAGTCACTATAACCATTGTATCCTCTAAACTAATTGTCAGAATGTCATGAAATTTTCACACGTATCGTTTGAAGGTTGGTACTATCCAGAAATCATATGGGTCTGTCAACAGTGTTGCCATATATATCAGACCGGAGACTTATTGAGTGAAGTGTTATAAGTATAGGCACATTTTTTTTTTGCCGCAAATGTCAAAATTTTAGACCGTAACTCAAAAGTGATAGTATATTTATGATCTAAGACTAATAATGTATAAGTACACCAATTTTCCAACAAAATTAAAAAAATTTATTTTCCTAAAATATTGAAATTTTGATCAAAAATTTTTTGACTCTGATTTTAGCCAAAATATAGTTTTAAGCTAATTTTGGGATGAGGATTATGAAAAAAATATTTAAAAAATTCATGCTTTCCTAGTTTTTTAGTTAGAGCCGATTTGGGTCAGTTTTTTGCCTATAATTCCAAAAGTTTTGCCCAAACTTCAAAATGGACCAAATTTTGTTAATCTATGACCAGAAATACATACTTGTACCAATTTTCAATAAAATCGGAGACAAAAATTTTTTGCTTGAAAATCGAAAAAATCGTAAGGTACCCCTTACGATTTTTTCGATTTTTGGCCATTTTCAAAGGTTTTGTTTAACAATTCGTATTTATTGTAAAAGTTGGTTTATTAAGGCCCCAATTTTTTTCTAGACTAAACAATATATGAGGATTTCAAAAATTCAAACCGCAGTTCTCTATATTTTTTTGTTCTTAAGTTAAGATTTTTTGAAATTTCAATGAAAATTTTGAAAAATTCAAAATTTTGCAAAAAATTTTTTTGTTTGGGTGTTGCTTCAAAATGAGTCCTAAGGCCTTTTAGGACCTCAGGATTTCAAAAATTTCAACCGCAGGTCTTTATCTCATGTAGATTTTGAGATAAGGTCTTTTGAAAATGAAATATTTACAAATTTTCAAAACTTCATGGATCGAAAAGGTGTTCACTAAGAAGGGCCCTATTTTTTATCTAGATAGGAAAAAGTTTGTAGATTTCAAAAATTCAAACCGCGGGTCCATATATTTTATTGTTCTTAAGTTAGGATTTTTTGAAATTTTCAACAAAAAAAATCTGACAAATTAAAAATTTCCCAAAAAATTTTTTGTTTGGGAGTTGCTTCAAAATCTGTTCTAAGGCCTTTTAGGACCTCAGGATTTCAAAAATTTCAACCCAGGTCTTTATCTAATGTTAATTTTGAGATACGGACTACACTGAACAAAAAAAAAAAAAAACGTTTACTAAGGAGGGCCCTATTTTTTTATCTAGGTAATTTGTTTCAACAAATATTTTAAAAGTTCAAATATTTTAACATAAAATTTGTTTTGGCATCCCAAATAATCATCATTCACTTACTAAATACCTGCGAAATCTTGAAATGTGTGAAAATTCACACTTCACATCCATTTTTAATATTTGCTGTCCATTCTAGATTTCAGCAGCAACAATTATCGCGTACAATTTAATTTTAACATAATCCTATCAAGATAATAAATCAAAAATTAATTTGTCCGAATATATAAATCATAAATATAATTAATTAAACATGTTTTGGAACAATATAATGTTGGGGAACTGTGTTAGTCATTGTAATAAGTTAAAGAGAGACAGCCTAATCTAAAGATCAAAAGCGCCGACCGAATGACAGCCTCTAATATGTGTTCATAAGAATATTTTTACGACATTTGTGTCTAACCGATTATTAAAGGTAACTTTACAAAGTAGGTGTTGATATACACTTGGGTTCTTTGCCTTCTTAAAAACACCGCCTTTTAATAAATGCCTAATTTTTTGTTTACATACATTCGATTCGGCAAATTAGTTTAATGTCAAGACTTCTGAATATTTGTTTAACTTCAGTTTTAACACATAATCACAGTATTAATTACATTTTTATTTGTATACGTTGTTTAATATTTGTTATTCGAAATCGAAATGATTTTTTATGCTCACAACAGTTAGTGATTTGGTGCTTTCGTTTTTAAAATAGTTGAAAAAACAATTTCGAGGCTTTGACTTATATATTTTTTTTTTTGAGATTTTGGGGGGATACTGGCATATGGTTAAATAAGGCCCGGAATGAAAGATATCGTGATCTAGGACCCAAAATATATAAATGTACAATTTTTCAGCAAACATTTACATAAGGTATTAAATATTTTACATGGTCAAGCAAAAAACACAAAACGTGCGTTTTTTTTCCGAAAACATAATCTGATCAAAAACTCATGTTGTACTATTCCGGTTCACACAAATATACATTACTTAGAATTTTTTCAGATTTTTAGTTTAAACCATCTGGACTACTGGGTGTGGGACAAAATTTGTTTTGCACAATTTTGGTAAAAATCGTGAAAAAATAATTTATTTTGCAAAAATAAAATTTTGATCGTAAATCCACGTACTAAGGGCAAACTTTTGAGGGAGACTTTTGTCTGAAAGACAAAACACTAACTATACTTTATCTCCGAAAGACTGATAGTAATAAAATTTATTATTTGTGAAAAGTTATTGTATTATCACACAGAAGCGGTAAAACATAAGCGACAAAATAAGAATAGTTCGAAACGAAATATTGTTAAAAACAACCGAGTGTGCCGCACATATTATATGGGAATACGATCTAGGGTAAAACACAATAGGCCATAAAAACTTGACCCTAAAATTTTGGGGAAAAATATGTCACAGGGGTGTGTTTAATGATATGATAAATATGGTCATAGGCGTGCGTTTAATAAAATGATAAATAGTAATATAGAAATACACAAAACTAATTTAAACGTGTTTAAAATGTGCACCCCACTGGTAACTGCCTGACAAAATGATTTATTACTATCAGTCTTTCAGAGACAGAGTATAAACAATTTTTATTATTGGGCGCATTAGATGTTCTTATCATGATTTTATTTCAATAGAGTTTGAACTGTTCAACTTCGAACTTTTTCAATTGATCTGGTCTTTTTTTTTATTTTCACTTTAATTCTTTTATTATATTATCATTTTGGAACAATATTATTATTGTGATCTTTTTCAACTAAGTACAGTGAAAGAAAATATTTCTTATCACTACAAACAAAATAAATTTTCGGTAAATATATTTTCATTCAGAATGGGATTCCGTAATTTTCAATTCAATCAGTTTATTATATGTTATTTTTTTTGCAGTCCATTTAAGGCACCTTTGATTTGGGCCCTGGGCCTGTCCCCTTTTGCCCCTATCTAATTACGGCTCTGTCTTAATGTGTTAAAAAAGGAACTTAATAATTTTTCTGTGTTCTAGAAAGAGATGGTGAAATATAAGTAGTTCTTAGCTGTGGATGATTGACATATTGGTTAACATTTGGCATTCCCCGCTATGGTTGGTTTATTTAAAATTCTTTTGGCTTTCAGTAGTTCCAAGAAGGACTAGTGGGAAATGGTAGGTTGGCACCCCTGTGTATTTTACGACCTTTCAAACTGTTGAAGATGATTTGTATAACTTTCATTTAAGAATGAGTACAAATTTCAGCTATTTTAGCTTCCTACCCAAATGATAGATTAATTACATACAGGGTTAACTAAATTAATACTTATAAATTAAAATTAAGAGTTTGCAAACTCCAAATTCTTACGTTAATTTATAATTGCCGCATGCGTAGTAAGTATTTATATGCCGATTGTTCAACAGAGAACTCTAGGAACGTCTCTTTGTTTCAGAAATGTTTCCCTGTATCACCCATAGTGTTACCCACAGTGACAAATATTAACAGACAGTGTACAAAATATTTTTTTAAGTCTTTAAAATAACACTAATGTCCAAAAATTACCACCCATGATCTAAAATTGAATTATCTAACTTTCTAAGACCCCCATCTACAACATTCCGTAGCAGTGTTACCACCATTCAAACACAATAAATCAAAAAGTCACTAAAACCTAAACAATAAACTTCCTCCCCACATGGTGCAACAAGTTAGCAAACAGGGAGGGGAGTGAAACAATCTGAGACATCCTTAAGAAGGTCATCGGGAACTGGACAACAAAAAAATCCCCTAGGCAAGGGTGAGAAAAATACGAGACCAGAAAATTAATCAGAAACAAGTATAGATATAAGATTACACAAAAGAGACAAATAAATACAGTAATACCTCGTTTAACATTAGGGATGCGTTCCTCAAGAACACTACGTTAACCGAATCAACGTTAACGGAGGAAGAAATAACACGCGAAGGATAGGGATAGGTTACTAAATTGAAAAAAAATACATTATTTAATACATTTATTTTTAATTTTTTAATTAATAGATAGGAACAACTGAAAACAGCTTTTCTTGACAAAATTTAAAGTATAAAATTAGTATGCATGTATGTATTACAAAATTAGCGGTTATACGTAAATAAACTGACAAGTTGTGACATTTTAATTTTTTGACTAGAATGAATCAAGGGTCGATTGCGTTGCTTGTCTCTTCTTTTCTCGTAATAGCTCACTGTGACATGTTAAAGCATTTAATACAGTTCTTTTTACAGCACAACTTCGTGAAAAATCTGGATCATTTTCGGACAAAATATCTACCGAATGAGACACTTGACTCAGGCAATCGGACAATATTTTTGTTGTTAAAACTTTAACCGGCGGCTCTTCCATATCAATGTCAGAATTGGCATCTTCTCTTACCAAATTTTCTTCTGTCAGTTCTTGCAATTCTTCATTTGTTAGCGGATTGTCGTTGTCATCCTATAGGAATTGTTGAATATCATCAGCGTCAACTTCATTGAAATGTAATTGGTGTGCCATTTCAACAAGTTCATTCTGGATTTCATTAGCAAGTTCCGATTCTTCTTCTAAATTGAGTCCTACTGTCGCCCAGAAATGACGTTATAGCGAGGTATTGTTAACGGAGGTAACGTTAAGCGAGGTATTACTGTACAGTAATACTACATTCACAACCTTAAAATTTGTACGTGGGTATTAAGTAGCATTCAGAATGTAAATTAATAAATTAAGACACTGACAGCGTTGCATTGGTAAATTTCTATTGATTTCTACTCTATCGATCGATATTTGACAGCTGTTTATATTTGCTAATGAGGTTTTGGGTGTTTCATAGTTTTGAAAAGAATTTAAGTAGAGGGAAAATTTATATCTATGCTCATAGAAAATAGAAAGATAAGGATAGAAACAATAATAATAATATTACACATAATATACACAAAATAATAATTTAAAATAGAAGAAAATATAAATATAGCACTAAATATTAAAACAAGAGTTCAGAGAGATTTATACTAGCTAACGCGTTAAAATTTAAAAGATAAAAATTCATTGACAGAATAAAATGGATTGTCTGTTAAAAAAAAATATATTTTATTTTTAAAAGTATTGAAACAGTCATATTTAAAATTATCAGGCAGTAAATTCATGAACTTTACTAAATAATAGTTAGTACTATTTTTTGATTTTTGGAGTCTTAAATAGGTTGGAAAGATTTTGCCTTTATTTCGAGTGTTGTAGTTATGTACCTGCTCATGTGTTACAAGTTCATTGAAGTTTCTGTGGGCATACAATAGAGAATTGTAAATAAATAGAGAAGGCAGTGTCATAATTTCCAGTTCAGGGAAACAAACCCTACAGTCGGTTTGGTAAGAGACTTTGGCCAGAACTCTTACAGCTTTCGTTGTAAGGAAAAGATTCTTTCTGCCGTAGGAGAATGTCCCCAGGCTAAAATGGCATAGGATATTTGCGACTGGAACAATGCAAAATAAATAATGCCAACAATTTCTCTGGAAACTGAGGCCATAAGATTTCTTAATAGATATACAGTGCTACATAATTTATTGGATAGGGAGCTAACGTGATGATACCACTTAAGGGTTAAAGAGTATGGTCATAGAAAATTTTAGGTTAAGACAAAATACATTGTCTCGAACTATATATCTGTATAAAGTTCTCGTATTCTGTGTATTATTTCTCTTTAGCTGTTATTTCTTGTTAGTTCAAATAAGTAATTGATAGTTTACATAGAATTGTTTGAAATCTATATATATATAAAATACCTGAGATGTCTGTCAGATGTCCTTCCAGAGGTTTTTTGCGTACTTTCTGGTGACCTAGAAAGTTGAAATTTGACATGCAGTTTCCTGGGAACATTCTTAACCCTTACGTTACGGTGTCCTTTGGTTGCGTTGTGGGGTACAAATGTACCTCATTTTTATTTTATCGTAAATAAATAATTTATTAATAATTTGTATTCAGGTTTACTAAGGAATATATTAAAAATGTTTTTTAGCTGAAATTACAATATTTTCAATTGCAATTTTTTCATACGTCCAACATTCATAAAATCCTGTTTCATACTAACCAACTAAATTTCTAGCAAAGCATAGTATACGCCCAACTTGATACGTCCGTCCTGTCCGATATCCAGATTCAGACTGAAGCGGTTGTTTAGGCGGTAGCTGCTTTGCAATAATCAGGGAATTCACCGGGAGTTGACACCGCCCTTAACTTAAAAATAACCAATAAAATTCATGAAAAATAAATTAATTAATATTAGGTGTTTAAAATAAAAAATGAAAAAAATATTTATTGTTTCATAAGTAGGTAAATAAAGTATTTATGGTGTTTATAAAACTCAAGAACGGTTATTTTATTCAAATTTTGTGGGGTACATTTTAAGTAGCACCGCATTTAAGTAAGAGTTAAGATAAGAAAAATCCTGAACCTAGAAAATTCAAAAAGGGCGCCCCCTTTTTGAATTTTCTGCGACCCAAAAAAGTTCCCAGGTTATCTTAATGGGCACTTTCAGTATCTGGGGGTGTTCTGAGCCCCCCCAATTCATGGGTGCGCGCCTGAAATTTATTGATGACAATTTTCGACATTTTCTCATCTTTTTATTTTCAAAAAAAGATATCTTTTTTAAATATTTGAGTATTTTTTTAACTCAATTTGCATATTGTCCACAAATATGTTATTTATGTTTTCTTGTGACTCTATTGTACTGTTGACAAAACATTTTTTTTGTGTGCTTGGCCAGACGATCTACGGACCTAAATGTATGCTACAGCAAACAATACTCAGGCTACCTGCTTTAGAGAGGCCTTACACTTCAGCATTCCATTTCTCAGTCACGCAAAACAGGGGTACTCAAAATTTAAATTTGAGGAACTTAAAAAAAAAAAAATTATAGAAAGAGTTAATTTTTACCTATATCAGCATATTTTGTAGTTACATTTTTAGGGTTTCGTACTCACTGTCTGTCTATCTGTCTATTCGGTAGAAATTGTAGCCAAATGGCTGAACATAAAAAGTTGAAATTTGGCATGCTTCTACAATTCTTTGACTCACTTATAAGAAAAATATAGAGAGATCAAAAAGACATATCGCAGGAAAAATATAAACAAATATGTGATTAGTGAATATGAATTAGGTGTACTAGAAAGTTTTTTCGTTTATTTGGTATTATTCAGATAAAAACAAATCGAAAAAAAATGTACTTTATTGATTAAAATAGTTTCCATTGTGTTCTATAACACTCTGCCATCTATCAGGAAGACAAAATATTCCCGATTTATTAAATTCCTGATTTTTTGAAGAAAAAAATTGTTCAAGGGTCAATTTAACATGGTTCATATCTCTGTAAGTGTCTTGTTTCTTAAACATTGTTCCAGTGATTAAAATAAGTGATAGTCGGAGGGCGAAATGTCTGGTGAATAGGGTGAGTGTGGTAGAACCTCCCAACCAAGCCCGGAAAGTTTTTCACGTGTCTTTTTTGATGCAGGAAGTCGGGCATTGTTGTGTTTAAGAATAATTCCTCTTCTATTCAAAATTTCTGGCCGTTTTCTGGAAAAGTTCTGATTCAGTCGATCCAATTGTTCACAGTAGAGATCAGAATTAACACTTTGCCCCGGTTTTAACATATAATAAATTATTCCTTTATAGGGCCTTTCAGATCTGTTCATCGTCCAAGCATAAATTTGCTGATCTAAATTTTTTAAACCACCTTTGACATGTGCGTACACTTAGTTTATCACCATAAACAGTGCAAATGTTTTTTGTAGCAACTGTAGCAGAATATTTTGTATGGTACTCATGAAACATTAAACAGCGTAAAAAATGTTTTGATGGAAATTCTTCCGCCATTTTAAAATATAAGGGTTTAAAATGAAACGAAAACAATAATTAGGTACTCAAAGGTACAGAGTTTAACCAAAACGCAAAAGACGTCTGTTCAATTCAGCGAACAAGTCGTGACTAGTTCGCATACTGCACTAATAATAAAAACGAAAGAACTTTCCGAAAATTTGCCAATCACCAGAAAAATTCGTATTAAATGTAGTTATAAAGCAGCTAATTTGTTAGTGACTTCAGGGTAATCTCAGAATCCGAACCGATTTGAAAAATTATTTTAGTGTTCAATTATGTAACTTAAATCTTCCTGAGTGTTATAGGCTATAGCAGTGTTTCTCACTCTATGAAGCGCGACCCCTTGGTGTGCCACAAAAATAAATGAACCGATTTGAAAAATTCCGAGGCGCAGTTGCGCTTTTATAGAGTTTTTGTTACAATGGCTTTTTCAGAAAGGAACCCAATACAAACTATGAAATTATGAATATTATTATTTTTTTAACTAATTTTAAATAAATATTTATTAATAGTTTATATATTTGTCTTTGAAAGTGTCATTTTCCATTGATTTTAATTAATTTTATTTTTATTTATAATTCCAACACATATTTTAAATAATTTTATGACATTTTCAAATTAAAATTATTTAATTAGTAGTTTTTTATTTGCTTCAAAAATTAAAATTTGTTTGATAAAAATATTGTGATTTAAATTGACATTTAAATTTTAATTTTTTAAATAAATTATTTTATAGTTGTTTTATTGACACTTCCAAATACATTAATTCACAAATAATTAATTCATAAATATAAAAATTATGTTTACTATACATATTTCACAGATCAGTACTGTGTTAAATGTTTATATATTTTTTTCCAATAACATCAATAGCTTTTTATTACTCCTGACATCTACCAGAGGCGCAAATAGCCATCGTTGCTGTGCACATTTTTTTTTATCTAACTAACTGACTTCTACCAGACATTTTTTAAGATCCACTTTAAGAGTTTCGTCCGCAAAACGAGTACCTATTAAAAATCATAAATTTCGATAACATTTGAAAAAATAATCCACGTGCTTCCATCTAGAGACAACAACTGTACTTGAGATGCGTTTGCATCAAGACCCAGCTATAGACAGTGGCGCACCCGGAGGGGGGGGGGAGCGGTCCCCTCCCTAAGAAGGCGAGAAATACCAATTTTTAAAATTTTTTATCATTAGGTAAATATATGGATTTAAAAAGAGATGAGGACTTTTTTTTTGGTTACCACTTGTGTTTTACAAGTGAGGACCTTTTGTTTTTTAGGTCATCACTTGTATTTCAAGAGCAAGGATCTTTTTTTTTCTTCCGCCTCCCTTCATAAAAAATTACTGGGTGCGCCACTGGCTATAGCTATCCAGTTCTCTAGTCAGTCAGATAAATATCGTACGCACGGTGTTGTAAAAAATTAGATAAGATACTGTCGAAGTTCCTAATACGCGTGTTCGCGGGAGATGCGTTCGACCGATATACCACGAATTCACTTTAAGATATAGCACCACGCTTGTTGCCCCTGCCGCGCCTATGACGCCACCATGAAAATGATGAATAAGAGCCTCATGAGGCTCTGGAGCCATTGGTTCCCGACTCCTGAAGTAAACTTTTATAGAAACCTTAGTATTTGCAATGTTCAAAATCAACTATTTCTTATTTCTGAGAAAATCTAATTTCTGCACTTAGTATTAGACGACATACCCATTAGTCACTGTAGGTCTTTATGTCCTGAGGCACGAGTCCGAGGTTAGGTTTCCTATAAAGGTGTAATGGTTAGCGACGTAACAGCCGGCTACTATCAAGCCGAACATTACAAAAAAAACTCTGAATAATAGATAAGTACGCGTTCAGAATACTTTATAAAAGAACCCGCAAGAGTTATTGCAACTTAAAATGGTGATTAGTACAGACGAATAAAATTCATTAAAGAAATACTGTGATTTTTAAAATGGTGCCACAAAGAAAATTAAAAAAATTACAAAGAGAACACGGCGGACGGTAGAAATTTACATTGTGTAAAAGAAAATTCCAGATATTTTAGTCCAATTCTAAACAGTTAGGGCCGGTTTCTGAAAGCTTAGTTAACTATAACCAAATGGTTAGGAAATGGTTGTTATGGTTATTTATGGGATTGTTATATTGTATCCGAGTTTAACCAAAACCGAGTTTAACCAAAGGCTTAAACTCGGCTAAGTTTTCAGAAACCGACCCCTAAGGCTGGTAATGGATATTTTTTGGTATTATTCACACAGTTATGTTCTTTTAACTGAGTTAAAATTTTTGGCGCACAGCAACAATGGCTATTTACACCTAACACAGCCCATCTAAATTACTAGAGTACAGGGTAATTATAAAATGGATCCGTGCAAACTTTATTTTATGTAACTTACTAATGCAAAAATTTTCTTGTGCCGTCTGTTGATGAAAAGTTGAGCTACTGAACTTTTAAAAACAATGTTTTTCAATACTTTGTGTACAAAAGTTTTTATGCCGAGCTTGCTTTTATTTTTACGTATTTTTGAGTATTTTTGGTAAATTGTAGATTACCTTTTTGATTTTTACCATAATTTGATTTTTATTAATAAAAAGGTCATTTTTAGTTGTTTTGTTATTATTAAGTATATTTTAGTTCAGGGGGGGGGGGGGTCCGAGGACCCTCCTTGTGTGCGATATCTTTAAACGTGCCATTTCAGATTTACCACCCTAAGATGATATTATAAATATGCGACATAAAAAATTAAGTTTCCCTCTTAGTTATGTATTACAAAATGAGACATATAGGCTTTTTCAAAGCTTTAGGCGGAACTAGATTTTGCAATTTAGTAATTTTTATAGTTTGATTCGAGCTTCTGACTATTTTGGTTAAGCTTTGTAAATCATACTTACAATAAACATTTTTAGGTTCTAATATCATTATAAAATGTCATTTTCATTACATTTTGATTTTTGTGTCATTTTTGATACAAATGACTCATTTTTTAAATTCTTACATTTACCAAAAATTTAAAAATGTGTTATTTATATTATTTTTTTAATAAATGTCACTTAATAATAAATGTTAACATGAAAAATGAAATAATCTAGCCAAGCTCTGTTTTTATGAAAACTTAAAAATACAAAACCCCCATTTAGTTCCGCTTGAACCAAAGAAAATGACCTATACAAAGTAAACTGTTACAGAAATTTATTTTCAACTACCTGAAATTTGATATCTGTATAGTTGAAGAGTTTCGGAAGTTGAGTAATCTTTGCAATTTGTAGTTGTGAGTTGTTTTATCTGGACTGTATCTCTTGCAGACGTCTCTACGGCACTCAGACATGCCTGACAACTTCTAACAATGACGAAGGAATTTTTCATTAGATTGGTATTAGTGTCAGATGGATTAGTCTTGATGGCCTACCTTGTTTTTAAATTTTCATCTTGTTTTGATGTTTTACCATTCAAAATATATCCACTATACCCTGTATTTACTATTTAAAGTTAAATTTAAACAAAAAAATCATTACAAAATAAGTTATCTAAGCGATTGAAAGGATTAAGATAAGACTATTAATACTTTACTAATTGCATTTTTTGTTATTAAGACAATACGCAGTAGTTCTTTAATTGTGTTTGGAAGCATTTGGTTTGTGTGGAATTTAAATAGTTATATTTGTTAGTCTTCATATTGTTGTGTCTTCATAATTTGTAAAATGAATTATTCTGTGGCGGTAATTTGGATCGTCAGCTAGGTATCTATAGGTAAATATTTTAACTAGGCATTAAAATTTTAACCTTCTTTCTTATTCTGTAACCAAGTTGTAACCCAAGCGTTTAGTTCTAACTTATTAACTTTATGGTTAAAAATAAGTTGTGAAATTATCTACAAGGGAGTGTATTTTACTAGTGTAAGTGTGGATTTAATGTAAACAAGTGGTATGGTTGAATCGTGAATGAACAACGTTTAAATATAATAAATCTATATTGCGAAAATTTACAATATTTACATATATAAATAATTATGTTTGCAGAAAGTAAATAATATAATATTACTATAACATGCAAATGTATCAATATTTTTTTCTTTCTTTTATATTAAGATACTCTTATTTTCAGGTTATATATACCTTTTTTTTTAAACAAACAGAGAAATCAAAATTTATAAGTGTATCTATCAAAATTTTTTAAAAGTTTAAATATTTACTTAAAATATATCTTTTAATATATAAATATATAAATCTTTTGGTTTTTCTCGGATTTTCAAAAAACAACATTTGTAAAACGAGATATTCCGTCGAAGTTTTAGACAAATGAAAATATTTTAAGGTAAAAGTAACTTTTAGCTGCCTATATTACGCCCTGAATTTATATATTTCATTTCACTTTAAAATACAATTTATTTTTAGGTGGTTTATAAAAAAATAAATAAAATGTTATCAACAATAACCTAAGATAGTGCTTTTAAGATGAATTACTGTCCCTGGCCCTGCGGAGAACAGTATGCGTATTATAAGGAGCTAAATTTACCTTTACCATATTTTAAAATATTTCTTCAGGTAAATTAAAAGGATCACGCAGTTGCCTTTGTTTAATGAACTGATCTCCTAAAAAGCATTTATATATATTTTTTATTCACCTACATTAATTTTTCACTTACCAACTTCTTTTTGTTCAATTTGTTTTAGTAAAAATTGGTCTAAAATAAACAGACTAGCCATGATTAATTCTGAAAATGGATTTTTTCTGGCTATTTGACGTTTATAGGTTAGAATTACAGTTGGTTAAAAAGTTAACACCATGTATTTAGCTGGAGTTAAAATTTCAAATATAACCTACTGAATTAACAATATCGAGGTTTAAATTTTAACCTTATAGAGTCACAGAATAACAAAATATTGTAAAGCGTGGTTAAATTTTTTTAACTTCGACTTTGAGGTTAATTTTAAACTTTTTAAGATACAGAATAGGCCTGCTTGAGTGTTAAATAGAAATAAAGAAACCGGTAAAAAAATAATGTAAGGCACCCAATACTTTTTTTTGTTCATTTTGGTACCAAGGCTTTCGGCTTCTTCGGTTCTACAGATTCACCCTTTTGCATATAAAATTAATCCTAATTACCTATTTTGTTTATGCATATGTG
Source organism: Liopterus haemorrhoidalis (assembly GCA_963971575.1). Taxonomy (NCBI): domain Eukaryota; kingdom Metazoa; phylum Arthropoda; class Insecta; order Coleoptera; family Dytiscidae; genus Liopterus; species Liopterus haemorrhoidalis. The sequence continues at coordinate 46,386,567 of OZ020619.1, forward strand.
CTCTCCGAGCCTTTCCTGGAGATCATATCGATATGCTGACCTTAAAGTTGGTACCCCTTGGTGAATATAAGCTTTTTTTAAAAATATTTATACTTTCCATTTCCAAGATTTTCCTAATAACTATTATATTGTGTAACATGTTCCTCTATTCAGAATTACTGAAGCAGGAAAAGTGGCTGGTCAATAATAAATTCGTAGAATGACTGACCATAAATTCTATTCAACAAGTTCATTCAGGTGTATTTACTAAAATTAAGGTAAAATATTTATACTTAAGAGGGTTAGATCTACATTTTGTATGTATTAAACTAACAAATAAACATAAAAATATAGACAACCACATCAAATTGTGAGTTGATACTTTAATAACACATTGTTAATATAACAAGTATTCGTAGACATCCAGTCAGGGCCGGCGCGAGGATCTTTGTCGCCCGTAGGCAAGATTTAATGGAGCGCCCCCCAGACAGGGTAAAATTTCAAGTGAAGACCTCTAGATCCTCACTTCTAAATTTCAAGTGAAGACGTAAAAAAAAAGTCCTCATATAATATTGCCGGTTATAACCTTGGCGCCCCTATCAACCTAATGCCTTGCATTACCTGCGGAATGCGTTCCGCTGGCCCTGCATCCAGTATTATGTTGGCTTCTTATACTAATTAAATACCTAGAAAACCCTGAAATGTGTGAAAATTCGCACTTCACATACATTTTTAGGGTTTTGTAGGTATGACCAAAAAACCCTTATACCGTCATTTTGTCGTCTGACTGTCTGTCTGTCTGTCTGTCTGTCTGTCTGTTCGGTAAAAATTGTAGCCAAACGGCTAAACCTAGAGAGTTGAAATTTGGCATGCTTGTACAACTTTTTGACCCGCACATAGGAAAAATACTAAAACATCTAAAAAATATATCCCCCTAAAAATATAAACAAATATGTGCTCATCGAAAAAAAAAATATTTTTTTAAAATTCTGAGTAGGGTATCAAAAGAAAGCCCTTAGTACGTGGATTAACGATCAAAATTTTATTTTTTCAAAATAAATTATTGTGACGCGATTATTGCCCAAATTGTGCAAAAAAATTTTTGTCCCACACCCTGTAGCCCAGATGGTTTAAACTAAAAATCTGAAAAAATTCGAAGTAATGTACATTGGTGTGAACCGAAATAGTACAACAGAAATTTTTGATCAGATTATGTTTTCGGAAAATAATGCATTTTTTGTGTTTTTAACCAAAATATGTTAAATATTTAATTCGCTATGTAAACCAGTAGATAAGCCAGTGCTCATAGCGATGTGCGTTTAGTCATTGGTTTTCTAATTTGCTAAACAGGTAACTTGCGAACTAGAGTTCGAATCTTGTCAGTTTTAAATTTTTTGTTTTTTTTTTTGCAGTTTTCTTTGTTTATATTATTTTGTTAAAATTCTAGTTATATTTTGGTAAATGTTGCATTTAATTTTTAAAAGCGTAAATTTAATAACCAGTGGGGAGTGTTGAAATTATAATTTAATGCTATGTTTGATGTATACGAAATCAGAGGGCGGGGCTAATGATTTAAGCAACCAATAGAAGCCATAGGCGCAATTTCCAAAATCTTAATGAATCTTGCTATGTAAAAAAAAAATACTGCGCATATTTAGAAACTTAAATAATGGTATTAGGCATTCGAATTAAAATTCATAAAAAAATATTTTGTATATTTTGGTATTTTACTAAATACCTGCAAAACCCTGAAATGTGTGAAAATTCACACTTCACATACATTTTTTATAAATGACTCCACATTTCAAACCATTCCAAACTATCGAGATCCGGGGAGTTTGAAATATGAAAGATTTAGAGTTCTTCATTTAATTTTTATTTCATTGTTACTGTTAATACTTTCCAGAGTTGGTTCTTAACTGATTCGATCTTAATATTTAATCGATCTTAATATTTAATTCTCCCTTAATCCAAGTTTAAATGTTATAAATGTGTGTTAGTTGTGTTGAAGTGGAGTGACAGTTTGTTACGATGTGGGTGGGCCTCGCATCTCAAGTCAGCTGAACTCCCGCCGAGGACTGGCGTCATCCAAGAGACACAACTGTCGCACTACTACTTTTTCTACCTAGTCACAGCTTACAAATGGTTTACAATCACACACAAACAAAATAGGAAAAGAAAAAGAAAATTTAATTTTGTAATTAACTTTACGGAGAAGCAGGGTTAAGAATAACGGAAACATTTCAATTATATGCTATTACATAAAAATTCGTTCCAAAAATTGGATTGTTAATAATTTTATTTCGGATTGTATAAAAATTTTGAATGGATATAGGTAAACCCTTTTAAGATTGCAGCGCCAGAGTGGCAAAATCGAAACTAACTAAATAGATAATAACTTTTTGACATATGGATAATACGTTGTAATCTGACATTTAGAAAGAATTTATTAATATTTTTGTCTTGATTTATGTTTTCTTAATAAATATTACACTTACGCCAAACAGATACAAAATCTAAAAATCAAACAAATGTAACACGTGTGTCAGAACAATAACAAAATTGTCTATTTGGTTAGTTCAACATAATTCCGCCAGATTGAGCTTCTCTTATGACTATTTGCCTATCGTTGGTAGAAAAAAAAAAAAAAAAAAATAGAATAAGGACGACGTTAAAAGACCGTATCTCAAAAACTACATGAAATAGGGACCTGCGGTTGGAATTTTTGAAATACCAAGGTCCTAGAGGGTCTCAGGACATGTTATAAGACAACCCCCAAACATTTTTTTTTTATTTAAAAAAATCTTAACTTAAGAACAATAAAATATAGGAACTTGCGGTTTGAATTTTTGAAATCTACAGATTTTTTTTTACCTAGATAAAAAATAAGGCCCTCTAAAATCGTAAGGGGTACCCCTTACGATTTTTTCGATTTTTGACCATTTTCAAGGGTTTAGCTTAACCAGTCATAAAAATTAAAAAAAACTGGGTGTTGAGGCCTTATTTTTTATCTAGACTAAACATGGCACAAGGATTTTAAAAATTTAAACCGAAGGCTTCTTTTACCGTTTTCAAGATACATTTTTTTTAAATTTTGAAAAAATAAAAAAAATCAAAATTTTGAACAAACAATTTTTCTCTGATTTATTTCAAAATGTGTAAACTTATGTATTTTGCGTCGTAGATCTCAAAAATAATCACCATTGCAAGTTATAATTTACCGTTTTTGAATAAATTCAAAAAAACGACAGAAAATGACCATATATAAAAAAATGCATGTATGGGGGCTTTAAATATATTTTGTATAGACTCCTTACCCTAAAATTGATCTATATACAAAAAAAAAAAAAAAAAACGTAGATCGGTTTTTCTATGGACGAAGTACAATCTTCCTTTCTTAATTTTCTTAGCCATTATGTCCTTCATCTTGATCACGTGTTTTATCCTATGTAATACGTTATATTTGTTTGCAAATTATTGACGAAGCAATCTGTATTTATTTGTAAAACAAGTAATTTTTCATTTTAAATTGCGTCCCTAATCATCGTTTTAACATTTCAAATAGTCCGATTAATTCATTTTAAAATTTATGAATTCTTTGTAGTTCGTTAAATTCCTCTTGAGTTGTCCTCAGACAATAAGCAGGAGACTTCAATTCCAATAGAGCCAATTTCGTAATACTCTTGAATTAATGTTACCGGTTAATTGGCAATACTGAAACGTTCTTCAACTTTCCTATAAGGAGAAAATGAACCACTAACAGTTCTAGTACCTCCCCGCACATATATTCTTATTCCGCCCCTGGGGGCTTTATTATAATACACCTTTAGTTTTATTGTATTCCTTTTTAAAAGTTTCTTAAAAACATATAATCGATTAATGAGCTTTATCTGTAATTCCTGATGTTTTAATCGCGAACACAACGATCAAAAAAATTTAATTTTGTATGCTTTGTGTACTGTTTTTTTGTAGTGATGAGCGTGTTAAATAAATTAATTTGTTACATTTTAACACGTCAGCATTTAACACAATGGAATAAGATGACAATTAACTTGTAGATTTTTATTTTGTTTATTTATTTTTTTCTAAAATTTTATCATGGCAAAACAAATGTATCAAAAACCACCAATTTCTTTGGTTTAAGCGGTACTAGATTTTAAATTCTAGCTACTTTTACCGATTAAGTGAGGGTTTTGATCATTTTATTTAGCAAAAGCCCACTTAAAATGTTAAAAAGATAGTTCATGACAACTTAGAAAAATGAAAATTCCAGTTATTGGTTATTCCAAACTTTTAGGTGGAACTAAATGGAATTTAAATTTTCTTAAGTTGTCTTTAGCTATTTTTTTATATATTGACGTTGGCTTTTCCTAAACTAAATTATCAAAAGCTTCAATCAATCGGTAAAATTTAGTTCCGCCTAAACCAAAGAAACAGTATATAGTTCGGCTTAAAATAGCCTATATTCTGACATTATTTTGAGACTTTTTGAGCCAAAGGGATTTTTTAAAATTATTATTTTAGTGGCCATTAGTCTTTCGACCATACTAACCAATTACAGCCAAAGAGATCATGATTTTTTTCCGAAAAATATCGAAATTAATAGGTTCTTGAATATATTTATTAAATTTACTAGCAGACCCCTTGCCAACAACGTGGGCAAACTGATATCGAATAAAAATCAATATAAGCAGGAGTCAATTATTAAAATTTGAATGATTCTGCGTATACTAACAAAACAAAAACTTGATTATATCTACGAAATCCTAAAAAGCTGCTTAATGTGTGTCGTTTAAAAATTAGTATCAGGCCGGATACGGCCCGCGGGTCATATGCTGGACATCAATGGTATAGCTGTTTCTGATTATACCTAGGAAATCCTAATAATACTCTCAATGCGTGTCTTTTAAAAATTAGTATCAGGCCGGATACGGCTCGCGGGTAATATGCTTGACATCAATGGTATAGCTGTTTCTGATTATACCTAGGAAATCCTAAAAATGCGCTCAATGCGTGTCGTTTAAAAATTAGTATCGGACCGGACACGGTCCGCGGACATAACATCAATTGACACAACATTCTTTCGTCAAGTCACCATACATACTGACTTGAGAGCTCTGGTCTGGTACGCCAGTTGCTTTGTCGAATACCTGTGCATAAATAGCTATTAAAAAATATTATGGACCATAAAGATTCAGAAACGAAAATTAATTTTTGTAAAGCTATTTATTTTAACGCGATTTTTGTCAAATCATCATTGGTATGCCTGATGGACCTAGGCCTCCTGTTTCCAGTTTTCATGACCATGTTTTTAATCTGTACATTCAGGAGTAATATGGTCAGTACTACGTCCTTTTTAGCGTACACAGAAAGGCACCTACAGTTAATAGCCTGTTGCGAACGGCTAAGCAGAACTTGTAATTTGTATAAATATTTTTACACAAATCATTTAACATAACACTCGTCCATAACTTTGCTAACAACAGCTTTTGACTTTCTGAAACCTGGGTACTGTCTGGTCTTTATAAATTTAATACTCTAAAAAGGACAGTTAATAATGACTTGTTAAATTTTATAGTTTACATATATGTCTACCAAAAAAGATGTTTCCGGTAACTGTTTTAAAGAACAATAGTATGATTTAATTAAGATATCACTTTACTCAGGTTGTCAAGAATGAGAAGAAAATTAAAATTTTAAGAAAATGAAAACACTTCCGTTTCGTGCTTAGAAAATTAATGACCACTTCCGGTTAAACCATTGCTTACCAAACTTTTTAACTCGTAGCACATTAGGGGACGGATTTTTGGGTTCCTCGCTTGGACCAAGGAAAATTTAGACCGCGAGTGATGTGGTTTTCTTTAATGAATTTAGTTTTTACATGAAATATAAACTTCGAACAATAAACGTTCGAAATTTGGATCAGCTAACTCAAATACAGATATGGAGATCACTGCCAAAGTATGCCGAAAATCTGGTAGAAAGTGTACCGAAAAGCCAAGCAATAATTCATAATAATGGAGATTGGACCAATTATTAGGTAGTAGCGTAGGGCTGCCATAATTGTCGGACTACCAACCGGGACCCCCCCCAAACAACTTAAAAAAAACTTTTATCAACAATAATACCTTTATTATAAAAAATTGCACAATATTTTAAAAAAATTAAAAATTTTAAAGACAAAAAAAAAAATAATTAAAGTAGAGATTGATAATAGGTATTCCAAGAGCAAACCGTTGGGATCAATGGTGAATCATTTTGGAACACTCAGTTCGACTGGAAAAATTTGATGTTTTTTTTTGTGGATGCGTCTTTATCAAATCTAAAGTAGTATAATATAAATTAATGGGCGATTCAATTTAATAAAACCAAATAGAACCTTACATTCCATTCTTCTCTTGCCTTTACTCTCCCCCTTCCCCGACTTCGGTGGCTTCTTTATCATCGCTCTTCTTTGCCCAATCATACTTCTCCGATGTTTTCGTTTTTTGGAGCAGTTCTTTTTCCCCTTTTATATAATTATAGAAGTCAATGCATGACATTTTATAATTTAAAACACGTTGAATTATGCTTTTCATGGTGTCAATAGAAAGCGAATTGCGCTCATCTGTCCAATGGGTTTTAATTAATTAGACACTAGATGACTGGTACTCGGCATTACTCCGGAACATTTCGAACCTCGAATCTGTTATATAATTTATATATAGTATGTATATATGTATATGTACAATATTATCGAAAAATAATTTTTTAATATGCATAAATTTTAAATCGACCGGGACAAATGACTCTTTGACCGGGACACTGGGACACAAACCTCAAAACCGGCACATGTCCCGGTGTACCGGGACGTATGGCAGCCCTATAGTAGCGTAATAATATTCACAGTAAATTATTTTTAGTTTTCCTTTTCTCTCTTATTTTACGGACTGTATTTTTAAAGAGAATCTTTTTTCTCAGCGTCCAATATATTTCTTTGCAGTTCGATTGGTCCTGAGTCTGCCAATGATATTATATTTTCTGCGCATGTTCGGAAGCTGTCAAGAACGGAAATAAGTTTTCAGTACCAAATTAAACGTCAAAACATTTGAAATAGTTTATAATTTAATAACTTTAAGTTCATAATTGTTTGAAACTTTTAAAATGAGTTATGAAAATTTGATTCCGGAAATTTTCATCACAAGAATTGGAAAATTGTTATATTATTCTCTCTTATTTTTTTGTCTCTCTCTCATGAATGAAATATAGATATTTGATACTTGTAATTTGAACTAGGGTTGTACAGAATTGATCCGCGGGTGGTCTTGTTTGTTCATCCCTGATTTATTCGAGTCATTGGTTCAGCAATGTGCGAATACCTTGAGTGTTCGATGAATTAAGCTTAAGAAGTAAAACGTATCCGTAAACCGGAAACCTTACGTGGTCGTTCGAGCATCCTTCCTGCCACCTAACGGCCTCGTTACAAACTACACGCTACATTAGATTCCCAACATACACAATCACAAACACCGAGGAACGATATTTCGATATTCCAAATCAAACTGGGAAACATGGAATTCAAAATACAGTTCCATTTGTTTTGAAATTGGTAAGAATTGGGAAGAAATGAACATCCATCGACTAAACCAAAGGAAGATTACAGATTCGGCCACCAGGCAGACCAGGCAGTCCAACTCCTGGTTTCAACATAACAAATTTATTAAATATGTATATCACATTTACAATATAATGTTTGAATTGGTCCATGGAGTTGGGGAAGTCTTCGGTCGACCCCGTGTTGGCCAGTATCGGCTTGTACCTATCTCCGAGGCGGGGGCTAACCATCCGGGAGTCGAGGAGCCTGGAGACGTCTTCTTCCACTCACATGGTGACTGTTTGTTTGGCTTCACCCGCTTTACAAATATCTGTCAGTGTCTTGGTCGTCACCGTGTGGATTAAGGCGGCGCACAACCCTATAGTTCTCAAAAGTTTCTTATACAAAACTAATAATCGGAAATAACATTAATAACAATCTATACATCAAAATTTGCAGCGAATTTTTATCTTTCTAATAGGATATTTTTTATTATTGAAAAAACTGTTATGTAATTGTAAATAAGCAAATTGCATTATAGACGCCATCTTGTAAACCAATTGACGCATATTTGCGTACGATGCGGCAAATTGTAGGTAAAGCTTCATTCTACAAATATGTTTATAGCTATTTTGCTCTATTGTGAAAACTACTTATAGTTATTATACTTGGTAGTCTATTTTTGCCACCATCTTGAATCTGCCGCAGTTTTCAAAATAGAAGTTACAAGAAAAATGATTTAATCTTCGTAAAGAATACGTGTACCAAGTGGCATTTCATTATCATCAAGTATAATATTTTTCGACGAAGGTTCTAAACTATAAGGAATCAAGTCGAAAAAAATGTTGACGTATTATTTGATCATTTCTACACATAACTATATAAATATAAAAGTTATTCGAAACCCACAAATAGATTTAAAAAATTACAGAACAATATCGCTGAAGTCTATTTTTAAGTTATTGAGCGATAATATTTTTACAATAAATGTTTCTATAATTAAAAATATCTTATTAGATAGATAAAAATTCGGTGCAAAATTTGAGGTATAGATTGATACTAATTTTATTTTAGATTTTTAGTTTTGTATAAGAAATTAGTAACCACTGGGGGTTATACGCAGCCTTAATACGTGCAGAGGAGTTGGCTATGTTCCTATGCCTCCATATTCTGTGACATCCAGCCTTTTTGTAACGAAAGTTAACCCAGTTCCAATATTTATTCGTCATGAAAAATATATCCTCATTACGAAAATGCGGCGTATGCATTTCGTAATCAGGCCACATACGTCAGACGCTGACAAATAGTTTTTAATCAGACAGCTGACCGTCAGAATGTCTAGATGTCGTAATCCTGACCTAGGATTACCTATGTGACAATATTTATATGTCTGGTAATTTCTGACTGTCAGAACAGCCTCTACGACCAGGCCTAATATCAAGAAATTCTGTTATTAACACGTTCGCGGACAGTTTTGTACAATGAGATGTACCCAAAATGTCACTTTTTTAGGTTTATGTTGATAATAGGACATTTACTGTGTTTGGTATGTTCCTGATAGGACAGTTTATACTAGTTTTCATATACTTAAATTGAATTAAAACCTGCCCCAGCCGTCATTTGTATATTTGAATAAAAAAATAGGACGGTTTAGACCGTCATGACCTTAGCTAGGAAAAATATTCGACGGCTATAGCCGTACTGTCCGCGAACGTGTTAAATACCTACAAAAGCCTCAAATTTTTGATAAAACCAATATTAGCTAACATTACATGTTATAGAACCCTTCGTGAAAGTTTTATTTATTTTTTAACTTAAAAAAATAATTCGCAGGTGTCAATCTACTCACGAAAACTTGAAAACAAACACATAAATTACCATTTATAACTCAATTAAATTCGAAAAAAATCATAAAAATTTACTCCATTTTATTACACCGGGTGTCCAGAAATAGCGGTTATAAAATTTTAATTCGTTCGTAAGGATTTTGAGCTTTATATCGAGATGATATAAGGGTGGGTGATAGTTGTTTGATTTGCATATGTCCACCTACCGGCCTAATACTGCACTAAAATTACACTATAAAGATATGTATCATGGGTAATTGTCGATAAAGTTTATACTATTAGCATAATTGTGTGTAATTTTGGTTGGCACTTCTGTGCCCTATGACTCCTGCAATGAAAACTGTTATTTTACTAGTTTCATTAAAAAAATTACATTGTTGCAAAAAGTACCGTATTTTACGCAGAAAAATCTACTTAAAATTGGGGTGCGTCTTGTGGTTCGAAGGATTGATTAAAAAGTGTGCGATGTTAGTGTGGAATCAATTCAGAGCGCATAAAACAGAATCAACCAAGAAAATATAATAGAAATGAATAAAGAATTAGCTGCCATTTCTGGAGGCCTTACAAGTCAACGACATCCCTTGGATGTGTCGATTAATAAACCATTTAATAATTTTGGACGATTCAGGACATTTGAAACGGACAATTTCAGAAGTACCTGGGTAAAAAATTCATGGGAAGCTGAAAAAGAAAAGACAATTATAAAGTCTTTTAAGAAATGCGGTATAAGCAACGCATTGGATAGTATCGAAGATGAGTTGGTTTTTGAAGAGATTGACAATAGTTCAGACGAAAATAATACGAACAGTGACATTAACGAGACGAGTGATAGTACAGAGAGTGAAGATGAACAGAATGTTGCTGGTACAACTTATCATAATAATAAAAATTTTCTAAAAATTGTCTGATAAATTTGGAGTGCGTCTTATGGTCCGAAAAATAAGAAAAGTAAGAAATTAGACAATTTGATGAGGAATATATAAAAGATCAGAAAAAATCGTGTAGGGCAGTGTACGACTAAAGGGATCCATCCTCTTCAGATTGGGAACAACCATGCGCATTACTGAACCCCTTTTAGACAGCCCTAGAAAAGTGATCGCAGAAATAATCATCTATAGGTGGTTGTGGTTTAGGTCTTAAACCATTCTCCGTCAGGTACTGCGAATACTTGACGGGGAAAATACACACTAGCGCATCTCAGACGCAAGAGAGGTGCGGCAGCGGCTAGTGCACTACGCCGTGCGTCTTCAAAGTGCACATCAAACATGCTTTGTGCACTCTGCAGACCAACGAGCTAGAAATTGGTCCCACCGTAGACTCCCATGATCAGAACCGCTCGCCTCCTCTTTACAACGCTCTCTTAAACGCTGTGCTCGCCAGGCGTTTGTCCCTCTTTTTGTCCAGAATTTTATCTTTCTGCCAAATCGCGAATCTTCATCATAATATATCGTTTAACATATTTCTTTGCATAAGATAAATCGAAATTTTTGTAACATTTTCACAGGTATGCAAACTTTCATCAACACTTGCGGCATTTGGGCTTGACGCTAGCAATGAGCTGATGCAAATAGCTGATGCATCGTTGATATGTACCAAAAATTTAATTAATTAACTCTAGGATCTTTTTTGTCATATTTTTTTTTTAGACTATTACTTATTCATAATTTAAATAATGTCTCTTTTGAGCCTCCCCCCCAATAAATATTAATGGGTGCGCGCCTAACTAGGAATGAGTGTCCCACGAGCTTGAGTTCCCAACACTTAAAAAACACGATTTTAAAAAATTTGTAACAATTTTTTCAGTTGACCAAAATATTTGCTTGTATTTATTGGTCCGATCACGTTTGTGGGGTTCGAACTAATGACCCGTCTGATTTGTACACTATCACATCATACGGCCTGTCACATATGGTCAAGAAGTGGCTTCCTCAATCGTCTGAAAGCTTCACAATCGGCAGCTTATTAGATTTGTAGTAAGCTTACATTTCGTGTCAATCTGTACAAATGGGGTGTTTTTTTATTTATTTTTTATGGGATTCACGCGTGATTAAGTGTTATTTGAGTATTAGATTGTTTTTTTTTTTTTAATATCAGATAAAGAAAAGCAATTCCAAAATATATAAACCAAAACATGAGAACGTAAATTAACTAAAAATATAAAATTAAAATTAAATTGCCGTTAAAGATATTATCCAGATTTTAAAGTGTGAAGATAGTGTAGAGAAGCACCTGTCAATTTTGTCAGACACTACTCAGACTCATATAAATAATAATTTTAAATTTAATGGTTCGAAAAATGTCTCCCTTCATCGAGAATTTGTCTTGTATTTATAGAATTTTTTAATTTGAAGGAGGAAATATATTTTAATGTGTCAAGCGGTAAATTAAACAGAGGTATTTAAAATTCATTCTGGTTTTGGCCCGTAGAATTTTTCGCCGTTCTAAGCGCAGAAAATGTAAAAATATTGATGTGAAGTGTGATTTTTCACACATTTCTGGGTTTTATTGGTATTTAGTAAGTGATAAAAAATTGTAGAGACATATTTATTTAATTGTAAGTACTTTAGAAGTAGTAATCCATCTGCTTCCATCTAGAGTCTTAACAATCGTACATAAGAAGCGCTCAGTACCCAACTATAGCTATTCAGTTATAGTCAAATAAATATTGTAAGCACAAAAAATTCGATAACTTAATCAGATCATAAATTCCTGTGGTACTTTTCCGGATGGTAATCCACGTGCTTCCATCTAGAGACGTACAACCGTTCTTAAGATACGCTCGAAACAAGAACCAGCTATAGCTATCCAGTTATAGTCAAATAAATATTGTAAGCACAAAAAAATCGATAACTTAATCAGATCATAAATTCCTGTGGTACTTTTCCGGATGGTAATCCACGTGCTTCCATCTAGAGACGTACAACCGTTCTTAAGATGCGCTCGAAACAAGAATCAGCTATAGCTATCCAGTTATAGTCAAATAAATATTTTAAGCACAAAAAATTGGATAACTTAATGAGATACAAATTCCTGTAGTGCGTTTCTGGATGGTATGCACGTGCTTCCATCTAGAGACAGCCACCGTTCTCGAGTATACATTATGTGAAGTGTGAATTTTCACACATTTCAGGGTTTTGTACATATTAATAATCATAAATTTCAATAACTTATGAAAGAATAATTCACGTGCTTCCTGCTTTCATCTAAAGACTTGAGATGCGCTTGCATCAAGACCCAGCTATCCAGTTATAGACAGTCAAATAAATATTGTATGCAGTGTTGCAAAAAATTCGATTGCGAAATAATTATCAGATCAAAAATTCGTGTGGTTCTTTTCCGGTTCACATTAATGTGCATTACTCAGAATTTTTCAGATTTTTATGTTGACCCCCCTGGGTTGAAAGGAGCAGGACAAGAGTTTTTTGGCACATGTTTGAAATAAATCGTGTTAAAATAAAGGAATTAAAAAAAACTACTTTTTGTTTCTTAATCTACGATTTAATAGCTTATTTTTTTGGTATCACATATTAAATATTAAAAAATATATATTTTTTTTATATTTTTCCAAAAACTAATCATCAAAAAATCTTATTGACTACTCCGGTTCCCATCAACGTACATTATTGAGAATTATTTCGGATTTTTATACCTACCCCTCTGTATATCCCTGGAAAAACCCACAAAAAATTCATATTCCAAGCTTCAAAGCCCCGTTTTGTAAGACAAAAGTTTTTCGACACATTTTTTGCGAAAATCCCATAAAAAAATTTATATTCCAAGTCTCATAGCTTTGTAAGGGGTTTCACAGTTAGCAAAAATAATAAAAAGGGCATGATTGTGCAATATTTACCCAAATCCGACCTTCATAGTCCTGGTTTGTACGGTGTTCCACAATCAACAAAAACAATAAAAAGGCCATGATTATTTAATATTTACCCAAATCCGACCTTCATAGTCCCGCTTTGTACGGGGTTCCACAATCAACAAAAACAATAAAAAGACCATGATTATTTAATATTTACCCAAATCCGACCTTCATAGTCCCGCTTTGTACGAGGTTCCACAATCAACAAAAACAATAAAAAGGCCATGATTGTTTAATATTTTCCCAAATACTACAACTATTTTGAAAATTATCAAAACAACTTACAAATTATCGTTAATCAAAAATAAATTTCAAATTCACATTCGCGAAGAAATATTCAATTTTCATTCTCTCTTAGCTGTTCATGCAGATGAAACAAGATTGTTATCTTATATATATCCTTATGAGAGTGCTGTTAAATAAAATTCTGTGTTACTTGGTTTTTATAACACTGCGTGTTATCTTAAAAAAACTTATAAATTATTGTTTATTGTGGTCCATAGTCTTTTTATCAAATATTTAAATTAAATCTCCCAGTAGTGAAGTTTATTTTTATAAAAAGTTTAATGTGGAAACACGTCGTACATCTCATTATGTTCTTGTACGTGTAATTATTTATTACAAGGTGTAATACTGCAGTTCTTGTACTTACTTCATGTAATAGTTAATACTTAATACCTATATGAGAATACAAAATTATATACTACTCCCTTAACACGCTGATGCTTGGTTTAAAAACATTTACACGAAGGCATAATTTTATGTTACTAACTAGATATGACTTTGTAACTTTTTAACACTTCAGATAAAACATTAAAATTATTTAGGACTATTAACTACAGAAAATAGAGAAAGTAGAACTCAAATTTTTAACAAGGATTAAAAGAAAGATTAAAAGAAATATTAAAAAATAAACTTTTGAAGTTATTTTTTATTTTATTTTATTTTATTTAAAGATAACCAACAGCATAAAAGCCAGTATAGGGATTTGCAGCTAAGCACCCTACCATCTGGTGAGCGTTTCATGAACTTGTGTACATCAGATAACATTTCGTTTTGTGTATTGGTTTTGTATGAAGTTTGTTTTTAAAGTTTTATTATAATCATTGAAAAATGTATAATACATATTGTTGTGTGCCTATGTGCAATTCATTGAAAAGAACAAACCCGGAAATATCGTTTCATTTGTTTCCACTAATATCAGACACCGTACGGTTCGAAACAAAATTGGGAAAGCAAGAGGTTAGGAATTGACGCGATGTTCAGATAAACAATTTAAAAATTGGAAAAAAAGTGAGCCCTTATATCAAAGTTTGCTCATTACATTTTAATTATAGTGACTACAAAAAATATTTTCAATTTTGTATTTATTATCGCATATCTTGAAAATTCCTGTTATTGTGTGTGGGTTTGTAATGCACAAGTTTGTAGGCATAATGCATAAATCTTTATGAACTCTCTGTTTTTTTCAGTGACTCCACACAATATTATATGCCCAGCATTGTAGATTTCTACCCCTTGGTAAACAACACGGGAATTATTATTTCCCCCAATATAGTTAAAATAATCGACAATGGAAAACCGCCATAACTTAAAACCAGATCACAAAATGTAGTATTTTAGATGTTTACAAGTAATGTCACTTCACAAAATCAGAAAATCCCAAACAATTATTTATTTTTTGTCGTTTTTTGATACACTTTTCGCTATTATTTACTAGTAAATGTCAAGTGGTATCTGATTTAGAATGGTTTCAAAAAAAACCGCGTGGCGCTACGATCTTAAAATTTTTCCCCTATAGGTTCCACTGTTTACAGTCAATATACACAAGAACATACGTAATATATAATTACATAGATTTACATAATATTTGCTTAATAGTATAATTCAATAAGTTTTAATTCACTGAGTTTAATAGTTTATTCTTAGTTGCCTCTTATTTATATTAAATATATCAATATTTGAAAAATATTTGTTCTGTTAGTTCAGTTTTGTTCAGTAAAACTTATACAGCTATATTTAGTATATTTAAACTTAAATTATTTAATTTACAATAATGAAATAAAATATCAAATCATCCGGGGTGACAATAGGGCTTACATTTTTGTAAAAAAAATAAAATATTTTTAATATGTTTAGATATGTCATTTACTTATAGTATGTTAAACAAAATAGGTCCTAGATGACTTCCTTGCGGCACCCCCGATGTTATCGGAACTTCACGAGATTTATATCCTTTTATTGTAATTACTTGCGACCTATTACTAGGGTGACCATCCGTCCCGGTTTTTGAGGTGAGGACCTTTTTTTTTGCTCTTCACTTTGAATTTGGGAGGTGAAGACCTTTTTTTTGCTCTTCACTTGGATTTGGGAGGTGAGGACCTTTTTTTTTTTGCTCCACTTGGATCTGGGAGGTGAAGACCTTCTTTTTTTTTCCTATGTCCCGGTTTCCCTTCACTGAAATCTGGTCACTCTACCTATTACGAATATATGAAATTATCAATCTTAGAAGATTGCCATGAAAACCTAGTTTCAACAGTTTTTAAAATAATATTGCATGACTAACACGATCAAACGCTTTAGCGAAATCAGTGTAAATTACATCTATTTGTTTCCGGCTATCCATATTTTGAGGTAAAAATTTAATGATAGGTACTAATTTAGTTAAAACTGATTTACCTTTACAGAAACCAGTTAAATCTGAATAGTGGTGTTCTGCTTTTGCCAATAGTTTGCAATTAAGAAATTTCAACAAACCAGCGCCGGTAGCAATATTTCTACGTGTCCGCTAAGACTGTGTGTGTTATAAGACAGGGTCTATGGCAATAACACCGCCTTGAAACTTAACATATCTTGTTTAGAATAGTACTCTAATGCCGGGTTGCTAACGTAAGAGTTTTCTCTAACTCGAGTTAAAATCATTTGTTTTTGTATGCTACAACATTGTATGTAAGTTTGTATCGTTTCAGTTTGTGTCCTGTTTTTCATGAAAGCATCCCCGACAAAAAGTCAATTGGTTTTATTTTAAAGAAAAAAAAATAGAATTTTTAAAATCTTTCATAAATAACCTAATTTAAAAAATCCTTGCATAAACTTAAAAAAAAAAAATGCCTATCACTTCCTCGTTTCACATATAGTGACGCATGAAACAGACGTCTGTACATCAAAGAGACGCCTGCCGACGGACGCGTCCCGACGCTCTTACTGATACAAACACACACATAATTGGTCTAGTTTAGCTACGACGGATTCTGAATCAAAGGCAGCGGCACTCGCACGTGACAAAAACATATCGTATTACAAATTAACAACTGTTCATAACGCCCGGTACAGACGGTGAAGGTCCGGGGGGGGGGGGGTGCAGAAAGGAACACGCACCTGGCGTAATGGATATATTGATATCATTGTCATTTAGATATCATTAGCAAAGGAAGGAGTTTTTTTAACCTAAAATCATATTCTGATAGGTTTGCTTCTTATATTTCGGGATTGCGCTAAACTAGT
This sequence comes from Liopterus haemorrhoidalis, assembly GCA_963971575.1. Classification (NCBI taxonomy): domain Eukaryota; kingdom Metazoa; phylum Arthropoda; class Insecta; order Coleoptera; family Dytiscidae; genus Liopterus; species Liopterus haemorrhoidalis. The sequence goes on from OZ020619.1 coordinate 46,403,335, forward strand.
GCTGCCATCTGGCAACTGACGCTTCTATCGTAAAGTTTGACATTTTCGACGATATAAGTACTCAGAATGTTTTGACGTACGAGCGCTGTTTGTATTGTTTACAGTAACTTGAAAAAATTCATCTCAGCTAAAAATGAAATTAAATAATAACTGGACGAAAATAATAAAACAAAAAAATCAAAACAGTTAAAAATCGGACTTTTACATGTAAGCCGACGATATGTAATATTAAGTTGATAAGCTCCGTCTAATGGCGGTATTCTGAAGTTAGATGTTAAGTCGCACATCGACGGAATCGCCCAAAATTGAACGATGTTAGAAAAACGGTATTCTGAAACGTCGCTATGTTAACGTTCGTCGATGTGAATTAACATTTTAGTTGTTAGATTAACCGCTAGCAAATAGCTCGACGGAATTGAGATTAGAGTGGTGTTAAATATTATTTTGAACAAATTTTCAACTAAAATCACTTCGCTTTCGTGATTGTCTGTATAGAAAAGAAAATTAATTTTATAAGCTTAAAAAATAACGGCTCAAATTCCACTCAGTACCGAAGTACAGAATGAAATTTTTACCAAAATAACATTAAGTTTCTTTTAACATGTAAAATACTTACTGTTCGAACGATGCATTTTAAAGCGATTCACTCATTTTTTTAAATTCTGGAACTTAGCAATATATACTGTTTTCAGGTAACTCAACGGTGTGACTGATCTATTTTTGCAAACTATCCTATTTATGTAAGAGATCTTTGGTAGGAATTACTGGGGTTAAACAACCCCTCTATCCCTGTGAGTACATATGTATGTTACAGATTAGAACATTTTTCTGAGAAAGTACTCTCATTAAAAAGGGTCGAAATTACCTGTGTTAAAATTACCTGAATTGTAAAAACCCATGTTGATTTACAATTCAAAACAAAAGAAATAGGTTTTGTAGTAATATGAATGACATCAAACACTGGAATTCCATTAATAATTATAACCCGTACCTAATCCTGCAGTAGCATTTGGTTTAGCCTTCAAATTAGATTTTTCTGCAATAGTAGTTACATTTTGAATGTCTTCTGTTTTTATTTCTAATTTATAAATAATTATTTAACCGTTTTAAAAACGTTAACCCAACAAAACATAATTCTTACACGGCTGTCAAAACGAACGTGAAGTTAGCCCCAGTGTTAATTCTACACCGGAAACAAATTGTAACATTGAATTTTACATCGGGTTGTTCAGACTACTGCTTTTTTCAGCGATGTTAAATCTGATTTAATAGAGCAGTGTTATTTTCATTGGTGTTAAGTTCACGGGTGTTACGATGGAAACTTCAGAATACTGCCATTAATGTATTTTTCAGAAGAGTATACATTTATTATTCCACCTTATTTTCTGGTTAGCCAAAAAAACCTGCTTATAAAAGCTCTTGAATTGAAATTCATCAGTGCATAAAATATATTAATAGCACACCACTTATACATATGACTTTGGTTACCCACTCCCCAAAATACCCTTAATAATATCCGTCCAGTTTGTTAGCAGACATCTCAAAGCGATGATTGGTTGAATAGTGTACTGGACGACTGTACCAGTTATGATATAATAATTTATAGGCACACGAGCGTTGGGATTAGGGGGTTGCAACCCCATGTGTAATATTCTGGTTATTAGTGATACAAATTCAAGTGTTTAGTTATGATTGTTACATATGGGTGGAGATTTGGCAAATTGTGGGAACAGGTTTTGAAATCAAGAGGGTTGGAAAATGGATCTCACAATAAAACGATACAAAAACCCATAGCGAACAAGGATATAGAAGGCAAAAAAATTGAATATACTATAGGCGAATAAAGCTATACCCTACCTTAACCCTTTGAGAACAGAGTTAAGAATCAATTTCTAAATTTATTTTGAATGATTAAAATTATTTACTATTATTAGCTACGCGAAATGATATTCAGGAAGATGCAAACTTAAAACTGTACAAACACTAAATTTCATATTAAGGCAACTCATCTTGCATTGTGTGAAAAAATAAGGAAGACTTGCAAGCAAATGTAAATATATTGAAGGAGGCGTTACTTAAAAGAAATATGGAACAGTAAAACCAAGGTAATTGTCATTGGTAAAGAGGAAGTTCAAATCAATTTAACTCTGGACGCAGTGAAAATTGAACAGGTCAGCAGCTTTAAGTATTTACGAGTTGTATTAGAGAGCAAAGGACGATACGAAGAAGAAATCAACAGTATGTATTCCAGGCCCTGAATAAAATCATAATAAATAAGAAAGAAATAACTAACAACACAAAACTCCTAGTATACAAAACAATTTACCTACCCACATTAACATATGGTTGCGAGTTCTGGAAAATTTTCTATCGACTCAAGAGCAAAGTTCAAACTGCAGAAATGAAATTTTTAAGAAGAGTTAAGTGTGTCACTAAAATTGACAGAATAAGAAGTGAAACAATACGAGAAGAGCTACAGATAGAAGCAGTAGAAAAAACAATAGACATACAGAAATTAAGATGGTATGGACAAATCACAAGAATGAAGCAAGAAAGACCAACAAAAAATATATGGCTAGCCAGAACTTCAGGAAGCAGACCGAGAGGAAGACCTCATAAAACATGGAACCAAACAGTGTCACAAATCCTAAATAAGAAAGGACATGGAAAGAAGCAGAAAATAAGGCTCACAATAAAACAGAATGGCACAACTTCTTAAAAGAATGTACACTGAGAAGAGCAACCTCTACACCGAATGGTAGAAGAGGTACTTATCTTAGGCTGACCAGATTTTTTTTTACAGAAAAAGAGTATACTAAAAAAAAGGTTACACTCCAAAAATTCAAATAATGAGCAAAAAACAGAGGTCCTCATTGAAAAATATTAGTGATGAGCAAAAAAAAAGGTCTTCACTCCCAAAATGGAAGTGATAAGCAAAAAAAAAAGGTCCTCACTCCCAAAATGGACGTGATGAACAAAAAAAAAAGGTCCTCACTTCTAAAATAGAAGTAATAAAAACAAGTGACCATCACAAAAAAGAGTATATTCAGGATTTTTTGTAAAAAGTAAGAGTATAGAAAATATTACTCAAAAAAGAGTATACCCTTTTCAAGAGAATACTCTTATACCCTTTTCACACTAGAACTTTAAGATCGGATGTTAAAGTGAATGTATCTTTAAACGCTAATGTGAAAACGTATGGCCTCGTCTAAATACAAGCGATGTTTAAGACAGAGATCTGCGTCTTAAACTGCGTCCGCATTGCCAACTTAATTTCTATTATAAAAAAATACTCCTTGAATTTGTGCTGTCAACATTTTATATTATCATAAACAAGAATACTGTATTATATCGACGTTATAAGAAGTTTATACTTGTTGTTATAGTAAAATTATTTATTTTAATAATGTGTTTAATAAAATACAGAGCTACAATAATTGAGATAAAATGTATCGACTTACATGTTAATACAGGTGTAATATATTCTTTATTGTAGTGTCTTTATTGTAGAATGAAATGAAATATCCATATTTGTTTATAATAATTCAAAATGTGCGTCTGCGCAGACAGTTCAAAACTGGTAATTTCATGACGGTAACTTAAGGACAAAATTACTGTAGCTGATGACAGCACCGGAGATTTAAACATCAAGTGTGAAAGCATACCGATCTTAAAGATCGGTGAACTTTAAGTTCACTCGTCTTAAAGATATAGTGTGAAAAGGGTATTAAAAAGAGTACGTCTGGTCACCCTAACTTATCTTGCATTGTAGTTATTACCAGAAACAAATAAAAACTTCAAAAATAAATTTGTGGTTAGCAGGAGTAACCAGTTATCCTGAAATGGTTAACAAAATCTACGACCTAATTATCCCATGAGAAAATATGTATTTTAATCCTTATAAAAATGTGAATGGATCAATATTTCGGATGTCCTAATGAAGTTGCGGATTACTTTCGCCAGCTTACGTACCCTCCACCCCATTATAACCCATACGAATCCCCTATTTACCTCTTTAAACATATAAAAAATGTACCGTTGTGTAGGACATTACATATGTCGTGTGGCATTGTCGCGAAGCAGTCGCAAACAATGGGAACACGCTGGATGAACGGCAACATGATTGACAATTGTCAGCGGCCCTATAGGATTATCTTGTAATTATTCAGGGCTTTAATAGATTGCTCTGTATGGGTTCTTTCATCAGATGAAAAAGGGACTAAGTAAACACTGGAAAAATGACATGCGATATTGGTTATATGAGGGGAATCATTAACGTTTCGCTTAGAGTTGGTTTTCAACAAAATCTCGATAAATAATTCTAACAGTTCTATTGGCTATTCTCAACTTTTAAGCGGAACTAACTGGAATTTTCATTTTTAGGGTTTTGTAGGTAGGACCAAAAAATCCTTATACCGTCATTTTGTCGTCTGTCTGTCTGTCTGGTTTAGCCGTTTGGCTACAATTTTTACCGAAAAAACAGACAGATAGACAGACAGACCGTCTGTCTATCTGTCTGTTTTTTCGGTAAAAATTGTAGCCAAACGGCTAAACCTAGAGAGTTGAAATTTTGCATGCTTATACAACTCTTTGACCCGCACATAGGAATAATACTAAAACATCTAAAAGACATATCCCCATAAAAATATAAACAAATATCTGCTCATCGAAAAAAAAAAAAAAAATTTAAATTCTAACTAGGATATCAAATGAAAGCCCTTAGTACGTGGATTAACGATCAAAATTTTATTTTCGCAAAATAAATTATTTTGACGCGATTTTGCGAAAATTGTGCAAAAAAAAATTTGTCCCACAGCCTGTAGCCCAGATGGTTTAAACTAAAAATCTGAAAAATTCTAAGTAACGTACATTTGTGTGAACCGGAATAGTACATCAGGAATTTTTGATCAGATTATGTTTTCGGAAAATAACGTATTTTCTGTGTTTTTTTGCTTGACCATGTAAAATATTTAATAACTTATGTAACACAGTAAACCAGCATGCTTTGATAGTGTAGTAGTTAGCATGCTCGCGTTCTAATATGCAAAAGATTCGTTTCGGTTTCGAGACAATATTATTTTTTTTTTTGCATTTTTATTTTATTTAAATATTTTTTTCAAAATTATAGTTATATTTGGGCATTTATGTTGCATTTAATTTTTAAGAGCGTAAATTTAATAACCAGTGGAAATTGTTGAAATTGAATACACGAAATCAGAGGGGCGGAGTTATGACTTAAAACAACCAATGAAAGCCATAGGCGCAATTTTCAAAATCTCAATGATTCTTGCTATATATGAAAAAAATACTGCACATATTTAGAAAACTAAATAATGGTATTAGACATTCGAATTAAAATTAACAAAAAAATATTTTAACATAAAATTTGTTTTGGCATCCCAAATAATCATCATTTACTTACTAAATACCTGAGAAATGCTGAAATGTGTGAAAATTCACACTTCACATCAATTTTTGTAAGTTATCATGAGCTCTTTTTTTAAGATTTAAGGACCGCTTTTGTTGAACAAAATACTGTGGACAAAAAAGCTTTACTTAACCCTTTCAGTAATCATTAAAAAAATTTAAAATGGAAAAAAACACCATTTTTTTTATGAATAAATTTTATTTACTGAACATATTTATTTTCGGCCGAGTACATTCGGGAGTGATCTTTTCTGCAGGTAAAGCTTGCCCGAGTTATCTCGGGTGTGGGAATTTTCGCACATAATAGCCGTCCTTAAGCCTTAGTCCTTAAGCGGTTAAACGGTAAAAGTAATATTCAATCATAATAATTCTAAGTTTTGCCAATAATTCATATTCCTACCAATACTTCTTAAGCAATAATAATCTGGTTTCTAAGAGTAGGTATATATTTCTTTATTTTTGCTCCATTCCCTTCTAGATGTTGGTATAACTGGTGTAGAAGTAGATTCATACATATGTAGAAAGAAATATTGACACAAGAGATAGTTAACATAACCAAACATTGTGCTAGGGGGTGCAGTCGCCATCTTGACTCGCAAGAACTCTCTCTCAAGTCTATGTACACACGTATGCATTTGTCTAACCCCGTTTATATACCCCTACAGTTTACCGAACGATTTTCACAAGATGGGGATAAAATTTCAATAGGATACATACTAAGGGTTCTAAATAAGATTTTGGAGACATTTGAACAATTTTTACACATAAATATCACAATACTCGCTCTAGGGAAGTGGTTCTTAATAAGTAATAAGTTCAAACTGTACTACAATATTTAGTACAATATTTGGCCACCAGAGCGTGTCAGTGCTCAGTACGAAAATAAATGCTTAGAAACAATAAACAGTACAGAAGTACCAACAAATAAAATTCAAGGCGACTTTTGTCGTCTGTATTGTATTAGCTGCATATCATATAGTATAGTAAACCAACCCTTTTAGAATGAAGTATAGAATTATTTCATTCTAAAATTCTTTATCCAGTATTAAAATGAAGTTGTTGAGTTTAAGGTTGAGTTGATAACCGTAGAGAGAGATCATGGCTCATAACTTTCCACAAAACCTCCAACATCAAAAAGGCAAATTATTCCAATATATACTGGAGTCTTTTATTTCTTATAAAAACTTCCCCATTAACCATAACCTTTTGCAAACATTGAAATGCACATACAGAAAGAACGAACGATAGCGAACGAAATCACATAAAAACTCCGCAAATTTCATGCATCAGGAAGCAATATTCTTTTCGCTGACCGCACAATTTCAGTTCTCAATCACGGGCCACGAGTGGACGAACGGACGGACGGACGGTCGGAATCAGACTAGGGAACTTCCACCCCCACTTAGGGGACATGTAAACGAGAAATGGCGAAAAGATCAAGAGCTAACAGCAATTCTACAAGTTTTTACTCTAAAAATAGTCACTGAAAAGATTGAGTAGTTGGAAAAAACATATTCGACAACTGTACTTACGAATTACACTAACACAAACCATTATACTTAGAGGGGGAAGTTTACATGAAAAGTAAACTTATCGCTGGACAGCAAAAGGTGTCAACATATAACCTGATCGGTTAATATTGTCACGTTAGATGGAAATGAAACTTCTTGGTTTTAACAATATAATTTATTAAGTATATATCCAATTTAGAATGTAATTGTATGAATTTGTCCATGGAGTTGTTGATCCACCCCGTGTTTCCAGCTTGGACTTATCTCCGAGGCGGGTTTTGCCCATCACGAGGAGCCTGGAAAAGCCTCCCACTCACATAGTACTACTGATTGGCTCACCAGATGTATTAGTATATGGCATCCTTATCTTGGTCGTCTTCTTGAATGGAACTTGTAGAGGAGTTTGCTAGGTTCCTCTGCTTCCTTACGACATCCATATACTTATACTTCTGATTGACCTTGTTCTGATATTCATCCGGCATGACAAATATATCCTTATTACGAAAATGCAGCGCATGCTTTACGTAATCAGGTAACATATTAGTCAAGATGACACATATCCAATAAATTGAAACCACATGAGTTAAACAATACATATAAATTTAACAAATAGTACAGTTTGTAGATTACATAATTCAATATTAGCCCTTATGGTGTAAATATTCCTGTATACTATAAAAACAGTTGGATAGTAAAAAATGTCTAAATTTTAATTTAAATGCTCTACTGGACGTAATAGATTTTAATGCAGTTGGTACACATTTAAAGCCATGTAGTGAGGACTTTTACTGTACAGTGCAGAGCTATGAAAGGGACATACAATTAAGTGTTTACTGCGGAAATGATAAGAAAGAAAATCAGAATTGGTAGCGAAAAGGTGCAGATTATTTTTAACGAACATTACGGCTTGTAATATATAAACAGATGGAAGAGTTAATATAGACAAAACAGGAAAGAGGGATCTGCAAGATGATCTAAAGGAGGCACCAGCTATAATGCGAATAGCACATTTTTGAATTACAAAAATCTTTGACGATTCAGAGGAACTTTCCCAACACAAAATGCCATAGATCATTGTTGAGTGAAACGTTCCAAAGTAAGCAGTTCTAAGAATATCAGAAGAAACAATATCTTTAAGCTTTTTTAATATATAAGTTGCAAGGACTTGACAGAGAGCCTATAGAAATAGAATTGAGTGTTATTACTATAAAAGTATGTAACGATAAATTTACACGTTTTTTCTACATGTTGCCATTTCAAAATTAAGTCCAGGTGGCGGAGATGATCCTAGTGCGACTGGATTTAGCGATGATGTCATCCAGGTACACCAGATAAAAGTCACTCATGTATGCGATCAAACTTTGGAATGTAGCCGGGGCATTTTTAATCCCAAACGGCACGATTGAAGTAGTAATCTAGTAGTTGTGCATTTAACATCTATTTTCTATTATTTGTGTAGTCCTAGTGCAACTGGGCTTACTGTTGATGTTGTCCAGGTACACCAGATAAAAGTCGTGAAGGTAAGGGATCAAACGCTGGAAGGTGACCGGTGCATTTTTCATCCCAAACGGCATGATTGAAAGTAATTTAATAATAGTTTCGGTGCATTTTTATCTGTTCTATTTTCTAAGATTGTTTGTGGAGATTATGGAGTCCTAGCGCGACTGGGTTTAGCGATGATGTCCAGGTACACCAGATAAAAGTCGTTCATGTATGCGATCAAACGCTGGAATGTGGCCGGGGCATTTTTCATCCCAAACGGCATAATTTGAGTAGTAATTTAGTAGTATTTTCGATGTATTTTTCATCTGTTCTATTTTCTAAGATTATTTGTACTGTCTGTCAGTGTCTATACTTCTTAGTTTGGTTAAAACAAGTCTATTAGTAAAGAGGACTTGAAAAGGAAGAATGGTTATAGAGAGATATGGTCTAACCCTTTATGTAATAAACATTTTCAATACCTTGTGATGGTTCAATCGACTTGATAGAGCTGTATATATTTATTTTTTATTTTCTAATTAAAATTTTTAATATTTGAAAAATTGTTTACTATCCCCCAATTTTCTGATATTGAAAAATCATCATCTTTGATAGGAAAGTGCGTTACAACCCTTCACTGTTTCCCCGTTTATCTCCTCATACCCCTGAATGTTCCGTGGATAAACGTACGTGTCACCGGCAGAGCTCCTTTGAAGTCCGGCGAACGCTCCGGGCGTCCGGGTAACGCAAACACTGCCCCAGAGGCGAAATACCCTTCCCTCCAACAGTCAGGACATATTGCCTCCACTGCATACATCAGATATGGTAATTATCGGAAATAGAACACACATCACTAACTCTCGCTCAAAATCATGGCTTATTTTTAATTTAAACAGAATCACAAAAGCAAATGACTGGACGATATATGGATTTTGGTCAGAAGGGCTAATTGGACTCTATTTCTTCGAGTAACACTAACTATGACCGCTACCGTAATATGATTGAGAACTTTTTGTTTATTAATTAGAACTAAGTTTGGAAAATATATAGTTTTCGCAAGATGGCACTACATGTCACACAGCGTGAGCTACAATCGAAATTCTGCATTTCTGAAATTCTGAAAGTTTTCACATCTATTAATCTCTAGATGCGGTGACATCGAGTTCTCTCAACTACTCCAGATTTTTTTCTGTGGATTTATTGGAATGGACGTATCTTTGCCAACAAGGAAACGTCTAAGCAACTAATGAACAATATTTGAGCAACAATAATTGAATTATTGTCTGTTTGTTAAACTAAATTTGTTTAAATGTAATGGAGAAAGACTCTTGAAAGTGCTCATATTTGTATGGCAGCAAAAGGTTGGCATTTAATTTTTTTTAATTATTATTATTATTATTATTTTATTCGAATAGAATTACAATTCAATATCATCTACCTCAAAATAACTTCCTTGGGAAGCCACACAGCGCTGGAGACGGTTCTTCCAATACTCATAGCAGTGCTGGAACTCGGATACTGGAATAGTTTTTAACTGGTTGGTTATGGACGTTTGAATGTTTTTGAGTGTCCCAAAATGACGTCCCTTGAGGTGATTTTTCAATCTTGGGAAGAGGAAAAAGTCATAAGGACTTAAGTCAGGTGAATGAGAAGGCTGAGGAGCCACAGGAAAGTTTTTATTGGCAAAATTAAAAAAATACTGGTTTATTGAAATTTCAGATTTTTATCATCCCCAATTTATTGGTCAAAATCTAATGAACGGTAGTGTGAGTCAAATTCAACTCTTCCCCGATCATTCTGACTGTCAACCGACGATCTGAACGCACAGGATCCCGGATTCTATCGACATTTTCATCGGTTCTTGAAGATAAAAGCATCCATCTTCAATCAACTCTCTTCCTTCTGAAAATGCCTTAAACCACCAAAAAACCTGGGTCCTTGACAAAACACTGTATCCGTAGGCCTGCTGAAGTTTTGCAATAGTTTCCCACTGTGTCCAAGTCTGAAGCAAAACCTGATAGCACACCGTTGCTCGAAATGAATGTCACTCAGTTTTAGAACGCACTAGAAAAAACTGTTTCACAAAAAAAATCGCTACGAACAACAAAATTACTCTAGCGAGTTCAAACTCGTACTGAAAGTGTATCACATGTTCACCTGCCGCCCTCCAAATCCTGCGTTCTAAATGTTGCTAGTTCAAATCAAACGCTATGTTGCCTATCCGGTTATTTAATTTCCACACCTCATACCTTATCGTTACCCAGACTTTTGTCAACATTGTTTTAAGTTTCATATCAGATATATATTAGTTTTTTTTTTGTTATCATGGGTCTTATTCTACCAGTTGAGAATCGCTGTTTACCATAATTTACTATTGACAATGCATGTCCGATGAAATTAGGATATAATATGTCAGGAACTGATAAAATTTTCAATCAATCAATATTGTTGAAATAGGGAAGTCTTATCATGTCAACACAGATAAAAATAACGGGCAAGCTATCTTCTGATCTCAACATACATTATTCACAAAATGTGCTCTTGTCAACGTTTAAATACACAACAAACTATTTACAAGATATCTATTATTCATTTATTTGAAAATAATAATGATTACCAACATAAAACAAATCAAAAAATTATGCTAAACACATCTTAAGTTAAGTACAAACCTAACGAATGATTATGAACCAATAAAAGCGAACACAAACATCAAAAAAATGTCAACAAGAATGTCAGACATAAGTTCTTAAGCCTGTAATACATGATGCGATTTCTCGTTTTGAATCTCGTACGATTTATCGTACAAGAATTATTGTATCGTGTACTACAGGATTTTCGTACGAGATCTTGTACGATATTGAAAACCATCCAATATTTATGCTCCAGACCTAAAATATTGTATAGAAATGAACAGATATCGACGCAGTAGATTATTGCGCATAGTCACGTGACCGATACCGTTAGGAATAATTATCGTACGATAAATCGTACGAGATTCAAAACGAGAAATCGCATCATGTATTACAGGCTTTAACCCTGTAGTACACAATGTAATTTCTCGATTTGAATCTCGTACGATTTGGCGTACGATAATTATTAAATTGAGACTTTTGTTCAGAATTATCGGATGTAAAATTATTGTAGTATACCATCCAGTATTTATTGCTTTGAATCTGTACCGATTGATGGGCACTACGTCTATTTTTGTAAGTTGACAGAATTCAAATAATTGTACTTAAAATGGACAGATAGTTTACCAATTTTTGAAGACTGATAATATTAATCTTTGTCCCGAATCATTAAATCTCCTGAATTCGCAAAGCCATACCGTTTTCTTTTCTATTTTATTACATTTGAAATTGAAGGGAATTATTATTTTATTTATTTTTTGTTATTATTATTTTTGTCTATAAAACTACGATTTTCGTTTATCTAAAAATATTATTGTCGTCATTATTATCGTTATAAAATTGATTAAAGAAAATAAAAACATATTATATTAATAATGATTTCGTTGAATTTATTTTATGCATAACACCCAACTTGAATAAATAAATGAGAAGTATAGGAATTTTAATCAAGAGTAGTTTATGGACAAGAAATGTTGCATTTGGGAAACTGGGACATATTTTAAAAAACCCAGAGCTTCCCATATAACTGAAAGTCAAAGTTTATTCGTGCATCCTTCGTGTTGACACTTACGGTCTGGCAACGATGACGTTGACACACAAGAGACCAACACAAAGGACAATGGAGCTTGCCATACCTGAAGTTTGCGGGACAGAATCAGAAATTCTGCAATTCGGAGACGCAGCAAAATTACAAACGTAATACATCGAACCTCAAATGAAGCTGGAAAGGACACGTAGCAAGACAGGATTCAACGAAGTGGACAAATAAAATATTCCATTGGGGCCCGCGGTTAAACAAAAGAAGCGTCGGACACCAAAAACGATGGCTTGACGATATAAAGAGACGATATAAACTGGTGTCGGACCAGTGGTGTAGAAGAGCTAAAGATAAAGATACGTGGAATAAGTATGTAGAAATAATGTAGGATAATTAAAAAATGGAGCTCTGACATCAGAGAATTTATTGTGCTTGTGCCGTTTTTAAAAGCTCTGAAACTTGTAGAGCCATCTGTTGATTAAAAATTGAACTTATGAGGTGTCAAAAACAATATATTTCAGTTTAAGTTGTACAGTTGCATGTATCCAGCAGTGGATGAATATAGACTGAGGAAGAAGAATATCAAAGTTAGCAAGGTGTCAACTTTCAACAGCACTTATATGGTTCATTTGTGGTCCTATATTCAGTGCTAGAGCTACATACCAGTGTCCTTGAACCAGTTTTAAGTTTTATAAACAAAATTGCAGTATCTTCTTTTCCAAAATTCATAAAACTCAATATTTCTTTTCATTTAAAAGAGAATTTTTAAAGGAACGTTGTTTTGTTTTCTTTTATTTCATAGCAGTATCCAGTAGTTGGATGGAACGTGAGTCAGATACGGTCCACAGAGTTCACATTCAATAACTGGACGTCGGGCATCTCGGGAATTCATGTCAGCGCCTCGACGTCCGTGACTCTAGAATTCCGTATACATAATGAAATAGTATCGGGGATATTTTGTTATTATGAAAAGGAAAGATCGTGTTTATATTAGAATTTTTTGAATTTTTTTAAAAAAAGAATTCCTTTTCAAAATTCTTGATGAACGTGCCTTATAGTGTTGGTCCTAAGGAACAGTCTTAGTTCAAATCCTTGTTTACAAGTCCTAGATGATAACTGAATTTAAATAGTTAGTTCTAAAGAACTGTAGTAGCTTCTGATTTTGTTGATGTTGTGTAGGAGGAGCCCTAGTTTTCAACCTTGCGGTACAAACAATTTCCAATAACTTAGGTGGTTGAGAGACTTAAGTGGTTGGGTCATGTATTGCGTCTTCCGGACGATAGAGTAACGAATTTAGTGTTACAAGGAGGGATAATTACCAAGAAAATAAGAGGCCAGCCAAAAGGCAGGTGGTTAGATGCAGTTCGCATCTGAGGTGAGAAACGCTGCCAGAACACATTCGGTGGAGAAATGGCCAGAGGAGTGGTCCAGGAATCAGGACAAAGGGCAGTGGACAAAAAAGCTCATCCCCAACATACCAGAGTGGCTGACCTGCAAGTTCAGGAACAAAGACTACTATGTCACGCAAGCCCTGACAGCCCATGGGTCTTTAAAGTCCTTCACCCTGAGGATTGGGAAGGACCAGGACGACGACTGTACCTACTGCGGCGCAGTCGACACAGCCGAACATACATTATTAATATGCGGGAGATGGACTGCAGAAAGATGAGCATACACGATAACAGGAAAAAATCTGACATCCGACAACATGGTCCAGGTTATGCGGCACTCCAGGGAAAACTGGGAAACGGTGCGACAGATGTTGTCAGCTATCATGAAGAGGAGACAGACGAGCGAGAAAGACAAAATAGTGGAATGTGAGGATAGGTTGAGCTAGCCTGTTCCCTCCAAGATGAAAATCACCACAGATAGTTTCTTGGTGGGAAAAAAGAGGCAAGCAGGGTTTTTGGTCGGTAGGCCAAATGAAGGAGATTTCGACACTACCAGATTGGTGTCTATAAAAGGTTTCCCTGAATAAAAAAAAAATACAGTTCGCATAGACCTACTGATACTGGAGATAAAGAAATGAGAATCTAAAGCTAAGAATCTCAGGCAATGGAGAAAAATCGTCAAACAAGACATGGGCCAGCTTGGCCTGGAGTGCTGATTATTATTATTATTTACCCATAAAAATTATTTGCATTTCTATGCAAGTTACAATAAGTGAAATCTCTAACTGTTAGCATTATTTAAGGCTCAGCTTGGTCACACCACAGTAAAGTAAATGTATCTATTTTGTTCACGTTATTGCATAGTTCATATTTACGCGTATTCAGACAAACTCGAGTCTACTGTAGTTGTTATTTCTGAAGAACTATTTGCAGATTTAGTTGATGTACAAGGGGAGTTTTGTTTTTTAAGTTCGTCCTTATTAAGGAGACTGAATTTAGATAGTTGTTAGTCCTAGCGAACGGTCCTAGCTGTAGACAGTAGCGCTACCCGTGGAGCAATAGCGAGTTTCAACATCTGAAGATGTTTGTTTTCATAAATTGTTGTTCCTCTTTGCTTTGATCTCAGTTTATTTAATGGTTTCTGTTTGTTTATCAGCTTACATTACGAGAATGCTACATTGCGTTATGTATAGATTATTATTTACATACTCAAATGAGATTTTTCAAGCAGACCAACAAATTTTATCACTAAAATATTTGACTTTATATAATAAGATATATTTGAGGTCAAAAATAGCAATAAACAGATTAAAGAATAACAAATTTGCAAGAATAAAGAGCATCCCTAACGAGTTTCTCAATCTTGATAGTGAAACGCTTCACTAGATTATAATATGATGTCATATTGATAGTATAGACCAGTGATTACCAGCCGGCTGTCACGATTTAGTAGTTTGTCGCGAAATTTATAGTTAGAAAATCTACATAAAATTAATAATAAATTAATATAATCTTCATCGCACATTGATTATAATGTACAGTTAGTTCCGGTGTTCATTTCTTCCTTTGTCTTCTTCGGTCTCGTCTGCCTTTTAAATATATTTCATAAATTTTTATTATTTTGAAAATTTTTAGTTTACTATTCGTGATCAATACTAAAATTCCGTAAAACAAAACGACACCGTGCTAACGACATCTAGGTATTTGAGTTGTTATAGGGGTCCTCCCTTCGTTTCTCATGCTTGGGGGTTAGGTGGTGGGGTTGGGGGGTTATCATCCCCCCAACGAGAGCGCGCTAACGGCGACGGTACTCGCTCTTTCGCGGTTCAACGAGCAGAAATTGATAGGATAAATTCCGACAGTGAATTGGTCCCGACCAAGCGTATATTGCTCCGACAGCGAACAATTTTGACGAGTTGAATTTTCAGGACATGCGTTGTTAAGGAAATTGTTCCTTAATTGGGAAGGAAATTGTTGAATTTTTGACTGAATCTTAAACTCTTACCATTTTATAACATTGTTGTTCTTATATCTCATCTTCAACACAAGAAAATAGATTGAGTGCTATTAGGTATATGGCCCTCGATTTGGTTAAAGTTTGAGACCATCGAGGGACAAACTTGCACCAGATTTGAAAGTTTTGTTTTTTTAATGGCCTTTGCTACTTCGGCAGTTAGCCAGGACAATTTTAATTTATTGAAAATTCTATGCCTGAACGTGATTCGAACCCAAGAACTTAGCAATGCAGTACCAGTACCTGTGTTACCACTACGTTACGCCGGTCGCCTAGATTTGAGAGTTAAGATTATTTTAGCGCTCTGACTGAACATACACATGTCATTCAAAAAAAAAGTTCTTCATAGCATTCTTTTTAGTTACTTGTAGGCACGCACCCATGGATTTTTCTTGGGGAGGGGCTCAGACCGGGACGCACATATTTATCTGGCCAAAAACGTTCAAAAATGACCTATAAAAATTCGCTTCCAAACTGTGCTGGAAATATATTGAAAGAATGCACACTTTCTAAATTCCCAAACACACAAATTTCCAAATACTGGGCTGCTGTATAACCCAAAAGGCAGACGACACCGAAAAAGACCAAGAAAGATTGGCAAACAATGATATAAGGGAAGAATTAAACATATCTTCCGTGCTGGAAAAGTATTGAAAGAATGCGCATTTTCAAAATTCCCAAGCACACAGATTTTCAATTAGAGGGCTGCTGTATAACCCAAAAGACAGACGAGACCGAAAAAGAGCAAGAAAGATTGGCAAACAATGATATAATTCGATACGCGAAATTCGATATACGCAGTAACTTTCTTAACGCTTCTACGAGATCTTTCTAACGAGATCTGACTTGTACGAAATTTTCCCACTTTTCTTACCGTGTTTAATTTTATCGTAATTGAAAGACGTTCCTAATAATTGTAAAAAAAACTACATTTTCCGCTGGTGTACTCTTACAGAATACAATTTCAAAAAACCCATTATCAACTAAATATATAAAAAAACAAGCTACACACAATATCAAAAGCCAGTATATGATGTCAATTTTTATAGGAACACTTGTGAAGTGCAGAACGAAATTGAGAGGCGACAACTGCTAAACCAGCATATTGAAACAACATCAGGTCGCGTGACGTTGGTTAAAATGTCAATCACAACGTGTGTAAACGGCCAAACCAATACTGAACATCCTACGTTTATACAATGTTGAAAAACTAACTGGTCCGATACACTTTTGATAATCTACCAAGTGTTAAAATATTTTAGATTTAAAATGCAATACAGAAAAAAATGTATATAAAAGGGAGGATCCAATTCCAAATACATTCTGAAAATTTGACTCTTTAAAAATTGATGACTAAGAGATATAGTGGACTCGAAAATGGACTTTGAGCGTTATATTTCCATACAAAATACAAAGCTTATGTATGTTTTGGAGTTTTGAGCTCATAAAACCGCGTGTTTCAACTTTGTTATCTCTCTCTCTGCCCTTTTAGCTCCCGCGTTTCTGTAGCCAATAGAAAATTGGTTGGTTGGCTAGACCCAAGATTATTAAAGTAATGGTTGTCTCGTAACTTCTGACCAATCATAGCGTAAGAGGGAATACGTCACACGTATGCGTAGTTCAAACTAGCATACAAAATTAATATAGATGTTGCATATTTTTAAATATTTTTATTGACTATTTTCATAATAGATATTTATTTCAAGACAGTTCTACTGAATAAATTATAAATAAAAACCTTTTATACTGATTTATATAAAATTTAAGGTGATAGGTATTTGTATTATAGTTAATAAATAACAATAAAATCGAATACAAATATAATTTTAGGTATATTTAAATAAAAATAGAAAAACAAGTTGCTATAATAATAGTGATTAATAAAATTTCAGGTTATATCTGTTTTTAAAAACGGCTGGATGTATTTTAACGCAATTTGGTAAAATAGAGTAGAACCAGGATCAAATATAGGCATGGTATCTCAAAATTTTCTTTTTTAGGGGGGGTCTGGGTTAAAACTGGTACTAAAAAAACTTAAAATATTTCCTTTATAAACAGAACTATCTTAACAGAAAAAAACTATACAATAAAAATTGTTTATAAGAAAACAAATTTTATTTGTTCTATGCATTTTTTTTTCAATTTGATAAATATTAAGGCCTTATCACACTAGAGTTATTATTCAAGTCTAAACTTGGAAAATTAAAGTCTTTGCATTCGAATCGAAGTCTTGTGTGTGTGATAGCATGACTAAAAACCTAGGTCATTAAGTCTGAGCAAATACATCGAGATATATTTCCCCTGTCTCTAGAAGACAGACGAAGTCCAAGTCTTCAAATGCGCTTGCGCGGCCTCGCCCTCTCAGTCAGATCAAATGAGATGGGTGTATTGTTAAAGTTATGTACGCAGACGCAAGTTACTTTTCCCTGTTTCACGTGTGATAGCTGAAGACGCGAAGACTTGAATCCTGGAAGAAGACTTATAAAATAAAACTTGGATAGCGTTCTAGTGTGATACGTCCTTTAGACTGTTTGGCCAGCTGTGCTCCCTTGACCTCAACCCGATTGAACATGTCTGGGACATGCTAGGCAGAAGACTTCGGTTGTTCAAAACAGAGAAGATGTAAGAGCCGCACTGATTCAGGAATGGGACAGATTGCCCCAAGAACTGATTGATGACCTCATAAGAAGTATGGGGAGGCGAATGACTGCAGTAAGGGCTCGTGTGGGAAGAACTGGCTAATGAGGTGATAGAAAAGCGCATTAAATGATTTACAATGTCCAAAATGTACAATAAATTTATTCTGTTTAAAATCATATTTTGTTCGACTCCGACATTTTTGATTTTCTTCAACAGGTTTCACATGGTGTAAATCAAGTTTCAATTATTCCAAAAAACATCGTACTAGAAGATTACCTGAGAGATATCAACAATATACTACAGGGAAAATAATTAGATTTTTATGTCTGTTCCTTTAAATTTGCTGGTGTGTGTATATAGAGGAGAAATTTACAAATACAGTGATTTTTCTCTTATTGCCCATAGATCTTTCTTTGAATTTTTTTAGTAATTATTTTTGTTATTGTCATAAATAACTAAAATCCTCCTGTTACATTTGTGTCATAAATTTATGATCAAGTCGTTCAGGATAATTACGGTTTTGAAAAGAGGCAGTCCACAGGATTGCGTCTGAATGTTTTATGTGAAGTCACGAGTTGATATTCAGGACGGCCCTTCCTCATTTAAAACTGTCATTCTCCAGAATATATTGCTGTTCTGTGCAATGTCACATTTAAGACACACGACATAAATATCTAGAATTCAAGTCTCAAATTACTCTCAAAATAAGATTTGGAATTAGAAATTTAGTTAAAATGTTTGGAGCATAGCATCTGTGGTTATTAGTGCTGTACCGAGCCCTGATACGTTACTTTACAACGTACCATTTATTATTAAGTAGGTAGCAAGCCTGTGATATTATATAAAGTCTGATCTCAAACTGAAATAAGATTCTTGACTAAAGGAGTTCGGGTACTAGGCGTGAGTGTTATCCAGGGATCATCATTACGATATGTGAATTAAATAATATGTATTAGTACTTATCAACCGACTGATCAGGCATCTTGTAATTAGTCTGGATCTTAGCTGGTCACTTAAGTTCTTAAAGGTGAAGGTTTACACACGTTAAGTAAGACGGTTTAAAATTAATGAATTTGACTTATTATAATATAATATTTACAAGATTAGTTTGAAAGATTAAAATATAAGTAAAAATAATGACAAAGATTAAAACAAATAGAATCCGATAGACCACCAAAATGCCGACACAGTGCCTCTAGGAATTCAACAACTTAGATGTTAACGCAAACAGGACCGAATACTTTCTGTCCTCGTTTTCAGGGAGACGGGTGTTTTTATAAGAGCGTTTCTAGGAAAAAAGGTTTAAGCATTGATCAAGGAGATACTAGTGTTCAAAGATTTTTTCGCATTGCATCCCACATAATTTGATAATCGCAGTGGAAACAGCCTCAATCGGAGTGGAAAAAGTGCTTCACTTAATAAATCGGTTTGGACTCTTCCATCTTTAACTGTACTAGTTAATTTATCATATTTATTATTATTCCCAGAGGACTTCTTCGTTTAAATTGTGCCTGAAATACGTAGTATTCTTCGGTAAATCCATATTTCGAAAGTGTTAATTCTCCTATTTAACTCCAGTTACAGTCTAGGCCTCTACACTGTACAATACTACTGGAAACTTGTAGTATTTCACTATTCGAAGATTTATGTTTTTTGGTAATTCGTCATAGTAGGATTACTTTTTTTATAATAATTGTATTGTTGAATTTTATTTCTTTTCTCATACTTTAGATAAATTTTATGATTTTAATTATTAAAAAAACGACTTTTCATAATCCAAAACAATAAGTAATTATAAAATGTTATTACTAAAAATATATGAAATGTATTGAAAAATATATTGTTCACATTACTTTTCCAATTTATTTGATATTCAATTTTAAGAATGTAATATAAAAAATAAACGATTATACCAAAAAGAAATCTTTCACAATAAAAGAAATGTCGCACAGAAAAATCAAAAAAAAAATATATATGAGGTTGTCAAAAACATCAAATACACTCGAGGCGTTTATTTTCTTTCAATCATTTTTCTTTCGCTTCAATAATCTATAAAACAACACGAATAGAAATACGAAAAATAAACAACTGAAAAAGAAATGTTAAAAAAAGAAAATTTCACAAAATGAAAACGGCATAACAGGGCAGTGGATACAATAGATAAAGTAATGAACAAGTCCCTCTTCGCTGGTTAGTCACCTTACAGCTAGATTCACCTAGGCGAAGGCTGCACAGCAGTAGCTTGAAAGCAATGTACCGGACTTTATTTCTCCTGCTGACTATCCACTTAGCTGCTTTGACCTCAACCTTCTGGACTACAAATTTTGGTCCGTGCTTCAGGACATTGCTTGCAAGAAAAGTAGATAGTTTGAAGCACATAAAATAATCGGCGGCCGATTAAGTGGTAATCGGTAATTGGCAACCTTAGTTGGGTCTATGCTTCACGGTAAAGTAACAGAAATCAGTGGCCGCTCATGACAATATTCAATGGTAGGGACAATTTCAAACCAATCCCCTACCCCCCATTTTACTAATTTTTGAATCAGCTTAGCTTGCAGTAATTTATTACCTCGTTTATTACCAATCCAAAACTACCTCCGGTCAAATTTTTGGTTGACAGTTCTGTACTTTTCAGTCGTACCAACACCAACTTTTTAGTTTTTAGGGTTTTGTAGGTATGACCAAAAAACCCTTATACCGTCATTTTGTCGTCTGTCTGTCTGTCTGTCTGTCTGTTCGGTAAAAATTGTAGCCAAACGGCTAAACCTAGAGAGTTGAAATTTGGCATGCTTATACAACTCTTTGACCCGCACATAGGAAAAATACTAAAACATCTAAAAAACATACCCCCCTAAAAATATAAACAAATAAGTGCTCATCGAAAACAAAAATATTTTTTTTAAATTCTGAGTAGGGTATCAAATGAAAGCCCTTAGTACGTGGATTAACGATCAAATTTTTATTTTGGCAAAATAAATTATTTTGATGCGATTTTTGCCAAAAATGTGCAAAAAAATTTTTGTCCCACACCCTGTAGCCCAGATGGTTTAAACTAAAAATTCTAAGTAATGTATATTGGTGTGAACCGAAATAGTACAACAGGAATTTTTGATCAGATTATGTTTTTGGAAAATAACGCATTTTTTGTGGTTTTTGGTTCACAAAGTACAAAAGTTATACCAATGCAAGACACCCACATGCAAGGCGTACGATAGCGTAGTGGTTAGAGCACTGGTGTCGTAAGCTAAAATTCACTGGAAACGAAGGGTTTCGAGTACGGAGTGAATTTTATTTTTTCTGTTTTTTTTTTTGCATTTTTATTATGTTGAAATTATTTTGTCAAAATTCTAGTTATATTTTGACAAATGTTGTATTTAATTTTTAAGAGCGTAAATTTAATAACCAGTCTTATTATATGATTAACAGACGATAAATGATTTTAAAAATATCGTTCATTTTGCCGTGATTACTACAAAGTAAAATTTGTCCTACACACTCAGCATACCGCCTTCACTTATTATATACCTGCGAAACCCTGAAATGTGTGAATATTCACACTTCACATCAATTTTTGTTTACAACTTAACTTTTAGTAGTTTATTAGATTGATAAGAAGTTTATTTAGTTCATATAATTAAATATAAACTTAGCCCAATTAAACAATATTTATAAATTGGTTTACTATAATCAAATTGTTGTCTGCCATCTGAACCTAAAAATTTTTAAGTTGGCAATGAAAAATAATAAGAGATGGAAGATATAAAATTTATAACTGTCTCTTATTTTTCCCCCACTATATTCTGTAGTATCAAAAGTTGAAATGACGTCAGAGTTGGATAGTATTGAAAAAAGTATAATGTATAATGGACTTTACTTTTCGTAGTAATTCGTAATCTTGTCTGGTCACATCTGCCCTTATCAAAATGCTAATAGGAGGGTTTAAAAAGAGTACATGGGCATGCGCACCGATGGACACACATAAAAGGTTTTAATTTACTTCCCAAGTGTTTGACTATTATAGTTTCTTAATTGCCAATCTGTTCAAAAGTGCATACGAACAAGGGTTAGCTGGACAAAATGTACCATCACTTTATAATGTACGTTACAAGCTTTTACACATTATATAATACAAATTTACATTTAGATCAAGTTTTTAATTGCAATACTTTTTAAACAATACAAAAAATATAACAATATTCGTAATACTACAAAAATTATGCCACTAAATCGGATTTAATATTTTTGCAATTCGTAAATATCCAATCCTATTTTATTTCCCCCCTATATTTAGGATATAGGATTTAAAATATTGTAGGGATAAGAACTGAATTCAGCTGGAATAATCTTTATTTTTGCAGTTTTTGCTATTTTTATAATTGGACAAAATTACAGTTTCAAAAAATTTACAAATAAAGTTTTTATTGAATTTTATTATGAACAATCTTATTTATAATCTCGCTGCTTGCAAATTAAGTTCACAGCTCTTAGCCAAGTAAACATAAGCTCTGGCCAATAGACAAGTAGACATAATGATCATCCAGTGCAATACTCACATAAAACAAGCAGCTGCGTTTCTACAGTTTTGATGTCTGACTTTGAAGAGTGTTATTTTAGTTTGTAGACCTAACTAATAAACATAATGCAGAAGTGTTAAACTACGTTCATAATTTTAAAATGAGTAGACTATGTGCTATGAGTTGTTCACTGTTGATTGTCACTAGAAGTTTGTCATAGGGTAACGCAAGAGACCATTCACAGCTCTAAATTTAATTATGCGTTATTGACTGTGGAATGTTTTCCAAACTTATAGTTAGTGCGTTGTTTTAATGAGACAGACATATAAACACATATTAGATATCTTACTTTACATAACCCAAAAATACTGCACAAATTTCAACAAATTTCGGAAATTGTGAAATAAAAACGAATGTAGTTGTATAATTTTGTTATTAAAATTTAGTAAGAAATCTCTGTCTCGCTGATGGCGAATTCGTAAAAAGTCAAATAAATGCATTAATTCCGTCGTAGTTGGTTTGAAAAGAAACAAATGTCACAACATTCGTTACGCATTAATTTTCATAGCTGTGAACGTTCTCTTAAACGTTAAAACTGTCTATTAAATTTATCCACAACGTACAGTGCAGTAACTAATTTTAGAGTTGTGAACGCACGCTCACATTTCATCGTCTCCAAGCCTTTTTGTGGGCTTTTATTGAGTATGTGTAATTTTATTGATTTTATTTATTTATTGTTTAATTTATTGTTTTTAATATGTAGCGTAGTCATTTAAATGGGCTGCGATAGGCGCAAATAGCCTTTGTTGCTGTGTGCCAAAAATTTTAACTAACTAACTAACCTTTTTGTGGGCTGTCTTTGCATTTTTTTTTACTTTTTTTGCCCAAATGGCAAAATTTTAGACCGTAACTCAAAAGTGACCATATATTTGTGATCTAGGGCTGTAAATGTATAAGTATACCAATTTGCCAAAAAATTTCAAAATTTTTGGAGAAAATTTTTTTTGAAATTTTGGTCAAAATTTTTTTGACTTAGATTTTAGCCAAAATATAGTTTTAAGCTAATTTTGGGGTGAGGATTACGAAAAAAATATTTAAAAAATTCATGCTTTCCTAGTTTTTGAGTTAGAGGTGATTTGGGTCAGTTTTTTGCCTATAATTCCAAAACTTTTGCCCAAACTTCAAAATGGACCAAATTTTCTTGATCTATGACCAAAAATACATATTTGTACCAATTTTCAATAAAATCGGAGACAAAAAATGTTTTGCTTGAAAATCACGATTTTTTTAAGGTATACCCCTTACGTTTTTTTCGATTTTTGGCCATTTTCAAGGGTTTTGGATTACTGCTCATACAGAACTTAATAATTGGTTTATTAATGCCCAAATTTTTTTCTAGACTAAACAATGTATGAGTATTTTAAAAATTCAAACCGCAGATTTCTATCTCTAACCATTTTTTAGTTAGGATTTATAAAAATTTTCAAAAAAATTTAAAAAAAATGAAAAATTTTCAAAAAAATTTTTTGTTCCAAAATATGTTTACAAGTCAATTAGGACCTCAAGATTTCAAAAATTTCAACCGCAGGTCTTTATCGCATTTCGTTTTTGAGATACATCCATGCGAAGATGAAAATTTCTATAAATCACGCCATATTAAAATTTGTCATAATTTTAAAATAGACTAAACAAATAAGGCCTCAGTTTTTTTATTGACTAAATGAACTACGAGGAATCCAAAAATTCTAACCTCAGGTCGTCTTCTCTAACACATTTTGAGTTGTGATTTTTTTTTAAAACCCAATTTTCGCAAATAATGTAAATTGTGGTATTAAAAAAACTGCCATAATTTCAAAATGCATTAAACAATTAAAGCCCTAAATTTTTTCTAGACTTAATAAATTACGGAGAATCCAAAAATTTGTAGTTCAAATCGCTATCTTTATCCGTTTTTGAGTTGTGCTTTATTTTAAATTCAAAATTTTCACAAATGATGTAAATTATGTCATTAAAAAAATCTTCGTAGCCTTAAAATACGTCAAACAATTAAAGCCCCAATTTTTTTCTAGATGAAATAAACTATGGAGAATCCAAAAATTTGAACCTCAGGTCGCTATCTCTAACCGTTTTTGAGTTATGCTTTATTTTAAATACACAATTTTCACAAATAATGTAAATTATGTCATTAAAAAATTCATGTTTAATCTCAAAACGCGTCAAACAATTAAAGCCCCAATTTTTTTCTAGATTAAATAAACTATGGAGAATCCAAAAATTTCAACCGCAGGTCGCTATCTTTAACCGTTTTTGAGTTATGATTTTTTTAAGTCACAGTTTTCACGTTATATCACTGATGATTTCAGAAAAAAATATTATTCTGATTTTTCTAATTTTAAAAGTGTGATTTCGTTGTGTGAGAATATAATTTTTTCAAGTGAGTAAATGCATCTCGCATGACCTTACGTGTACTATAAATCATGTGGTAACCCATGGAATTCTTAGCAAAAACCATTCAAACCAGTTGTAAATGGTTTCATATCGAAATGTCTGCTGTCGTTAAAATCGCGCTCGTTAGTGTTTTTTTTTACCACACACAGAACCGTAACGGGAACTTTAAAACATAAAAATGTGTTAAATGAATTATAGTTGCTATAGTAACATGGAGTTCATTCGTAATAAGAAAAATCAATTAAAAAACATTGAACAAACACATGAGTGACGATTTCTTTGTTATACCTCCAGATTTGTTTGGTGTTTGACGAGTTACATTTTATTTTAGAATTTATAATATACTAGCAGGCAGGCCTTGAGAGAGATTCAATGGGGCCCGAGCCAAACAACATTTCGGGGGCTCCATACCGCTCCGTTTATTTATGTAATTTATGTAAAATATAAGGCGCCGGGGCCCCTGGAGCCCCCAGGGCCTGGGCCTCCTTGAATTAGAATACAGTTTTGATATTTAAAAACCATTGTTTACCATTATGTAACGCTCAAGAATTAATGAATGCACTGTACAAACATAGCCACCAACTTTATATATATAGTTTTGTCACTTTTATGAATATATGTATTAATTATATATTTCTTTTGTTTACAGGTGAGTGTTCTTTATACTATTTTGGTCTTCATTAGGTAAGATATAATTTTAATTTAAACTTATGGAAGAAAAGGACATGGAGAAAAAAGATGGCGTGTCTAAACTTGAATGACATAGTCATTCGGTGTTAAGAAACACTTGTTCTTCGACAGACTTATGTCCTTGAAACTGCTAAAGTGTAAAACGGCCCCTAAACTATAAATATACGAGGGCGGATCGACATATAAGGTCTCCAACTCTATAAAATAAGAATAGGATAAGACAAAATAATGAAATCAGTCTCAAAATGAAGTAAATTTATTGTACTACCAATGTCCAATTATTCATTCCATTTCTTCATTCCGTCTATGAAAAATCTTTATTGTTTACTGTTGATCAAGTTGCAAACAGCAGTCCGAACTTCAGTATCTGATGAAAAATGTTGAGCTTTTAATACCTCCTTCAACTTTGGGAACTATCAGAAATCTGAAGGTGTCAAATCGGGACTGTATGGAGGCTGCGAAATAACCGTGAATTTCAGGCTCGAAACGAAGATGGCAGTGACGCCTTCTTCGTTTCGTTGCTGCAATGACAGAGTTTTGCATATCGACCCCACTGGCGAACATTCTTCACATCCATACAATCGTTGCGATAAACAGCTTTCAAACGCCTGTGAATTTTCATGGGTGCGCAACCTTCCAGGATTATGGCGCGTCTACATCGAGGCAACATGGTAGCATGCGACCGTTCGACATGTCGCATGCTACCAATGTGCAGCGGTCTGATGAGAGCCGTGCGACACGTTACTCGTTCCCCTTACTTGGCGGTAAACATCAAAGAGTTTTCGTGCGACACGCTACCAGTTCTGAAAGCCACATGCTCGCCATTTTGATATTTGATAGTTGTTATTATAGAGTTATTTGTTTTTTAAATTAACTAGTGTTGTAAGCGTTGATGTATCAACAAAAATTATTTAGCAACTTAAATTTATTTAAGATAATTGAGTAAATATAAGTTTTGATAAAATAGAGTATGAGAAATAATGATAAACATAATTAAGTAAGGTTATGTTTTTGTTATGGAATAAAAATTTGTTATAAAATAATATAAATTAGCTTGATATTATTTATAGTTATAAAATGTAATAATATTTTTGCGATCCGCCATATTTATTCAGTAAAGTGACAGATCTCGCAACAATAAACAGTAGCACGCTCCCAGTGTTGGTGTAGACACTAGCTTGTCAATGCGACATGGTCTGACGGTCTCGTCAGAGTTGTCGTATGCTACCATGTTGCCTCAAAGTAGACGCGCCATTAAAAATTCTATAACGGATCGTTGCTTGGTACGCATCTCAGAAATCGAACTCATGATAAATGACACTGTTACTCAAGGACGGTACACAGGAAACTAAAACTTTTAACGCTAAGACGAGATACACCAAATTACCGTTTGCGGGTTAGAACTTGTTTCTATCCCCACTATTCACACAATGGCGTTATTGGAGACCTTATATATCAATCCGCCCTCGTATATACAGTATTTAATTTTGCACAGTAATATTGACCGTTTGGAGACTGTATTCAACGTTTTGTACCAGGATTGCACCGATTAATAGGTTCATCATCGGTAATCGGTGTCGGCTATTTTGACATTTAATCGGTATCGGCTTTTCGGCCAATTAATCGGTTTTATTAGTCAGCTACTCTTAGTTATCGTAGATGCAGTGCGCTAGAAATTAGTACTTAATTACTGCCGGAGTAATTCAAAAGGTACCTGTGACCAAATTTGACGACAAATAATACAAGGGTTCTCTCAGTATGTTTTACTTCAGATTTTTGTAAATATTTTATGTTATAAGGGTTGGACATTTTAATTTATAACAAAATTAATTGCAAACTCAAAATGTGTCGAGCACAGATGACTTTAAAGTTATCTTCAAGTGTTCAGCTAATTTGGACATTTAGCCTTCGGCGAATTTCAGTAGCATTTCACTACAAAGCATTTCATGCGGTCAGCTTTGGAAATCACCCTAAGCTGATGTAGAAAATTAAATAAATAACTAGCTGGAGGTTCCCTTTCTTCGTCCGGTTTTTATAAGGTACATTTTTGCTGCAACACACTTGTAAATGATAAGTGAGATATTTCAACTTCAAGGAGAACAAAATAATTTTTCTTTTTTCTAAACGTATTTTTTGTATACATTTCGCCCGCCCCCTGGCATCGGCGATTAGCCTCGCTGCAGAAATAGGCCGATGTAAAATAAATAAATAAATAAATAAATGTTTTAGGTGCAAATAGCCATCGTTATTGTTTGAACAACACGATTGTATTTATTTTTTCTAAGTCTGTACGTAAGCGATGTAGATTTTTTTTCTTTTCCATAGCTACCGATTATTCAGTGCGGTTGGTGATTATTTTAAGTGATCGATTCGGGATGTATGCAATTTAATGTAGGGGCCCCGTGGCTGTAAGCAGTGGCGCTCAAGGGGGTGGGGAGATGTAAAGGGGGAGGGAACAGGCTCACATGCAACAGCTTATAACCGATTAATTGAAATTCGAAGCCGCGGGCATTTGCAAACTCTGGGAATTTACGTATGTTTGTTACTTTGTGGAAGAATTGATGGGAAATTAAAAGAAAAAGAAGGAGGTAACGAGTTTTATATGATTCAATATCAACAGAAATAATCAAACTACAAAAAATTAAAATGATAGACGAAATTGACATCGTTAAAATATTTAAAATTCTGGATTATTCCAGTTGCTAATAAACTGTCCAATAAGTTTATTAGCAACATAATTTTTTTTCGAGAGTTCCACCCCGAAATAGTTATTAGGTTGATAATAAATAATCTTATTTGTCTAATAACTTATAGGCAACATGAAGTGCTTAATAAAGTGACATATAACCAAAAAAAAGTTCGCAAAATGTGTTAATATTTCAATTTTAATTGAAAAACAGTATAATTTTAAAATAATATACGAATGTGTAGTTTTTAAACATTTTTATAATGGTGATTTTAGTGTTTTATATACATTTTTGTTGTATTTTGACGAAATCTACGTTCTGTTTGGATGAATTTATAAATTATGGACCACCGTTTTTAGAATATTTTGGGCATTTATTGTAAATATGATATATAAAGAACAATATATAAATATATATTTTTAAATAAACATTGTCTTTTATTTTTATATATGTATTTATTTCAATTACGAATACTTTAAGCATTACTATTTATATAAAAATGATAGAAAATAAGAAGACAGACGTAATTATTGGCAGAATAATAAAGATGTGTGGCTGAAAATTGCTGATAAGTTTAATTCATATTGTTTAAGGAATGTATAATAAAGCAAAATATTGCTGTCTTTCAGTCACTTTTGTATTATAAAATGCTATTTTTATTAACTTCTCTTCTATCTATATTGTCCTCTTTTTCTGTGATAAAATTTGTTGAACGCCGTTTAATTATCATTTTAACAGTAACACAAAAAATATACGTAATGTCATTGAATGTAAAGTCAAACTATTTATTGTCAAAATATTTAATGTCAAAATATTCAGTGTCAAAATTTCATCTCACTTTAGCTCTACAAATTTACGTATAGCTCTATCCCTCTTGCACCGTGTTAATATCTTCATAAGAAATACCAATACAAAAACAAAAAATTATGTTGCTAAACTATTAAAAGGATTTTGTAAGTTGAAAATCACCAATAAATTTATTAGCTTCATAAATATATTATGTGTTTAATAACGATTAGGGAGTTTATTAGGAACTGGAACTCTCGGCCCATAATGTTTGTAGTCCAACCCTGCATTAATCTTTTCTTCCATTGTGGGTTTTAGTAATTATTGGTCCTGAGCGGAAATCGGTTCTTACCTAGTTTATACAGACCTGTGGTTTTGTGGTCTGAGCTGGCCAAAAATCCACTCGCTAATTCCCAGAAACATCTTTTCTAGATGCAAATTGACACTTTGCTGTTTTTATTGTATTCTTGTTAGGTGGCCCCCTTTTAATTATGTATTAGAATTTTTTAACAACAGTTTTTTATCACTGGTTTCCAGACAGGCTTTGTTTGGTTAAGAACTAATAATATAAATGATTTAATAAGAATATTTTGACTGAGGAAAATTAATTTGAACGCACATTGTATGTTTAATGACAAATGGAAGGATCGAATAATGTTTAAAAAGGCCCTTGAATGAAATCACTGGCCTGTTTAGGGGGTGGGGGGGCACTTAGGGCACGTGCCACTCCTCTAAAGCCAGTGAAATGAAAATTTAAAAAATTTAAAATAATTTTGAAATAATCTTTTGGAAAAATGTGATTCAGCTAATGAATTATTCGTACTAGGGTTGTACATCGAAGGCAAAACATCGATGTTTAACATCGATGTTAACATCGGCGCCTTACTATCGATGTTGAAAAAACATCGAAGGAAAAACATCGATGTTTCCGATACATCGATGTTTTATTAATATTAAAAAAAGCTATTTATTTATATTATATAGGTTTTATTTAATAATGTAAAGATAAAATACGGAAAAAAGTAACTTATAATACACAAGAAGCATTTATTAGATTTTTAAATAGAAACATCAATCTTTTTTAATAGTAATTAATTTGGCATTAACATTACCCAATATAATAATCCTAATTTGTTCCTACTATTTTTACATTTCTAAAATGAAATATTGCATTTTATTATAATACTAATATAGTAATCTTAATGTTAATTTTATATTATTTAACATAAAAATAACATACTGTCATACACCTTTTTTTTAACTTTTTTAAGTTGAAATACATATTACATTTTTTATAACACTAACATAGCAATCCTAATATTAATTTTACACTAACATAACAATATAATAATCCTAATAATAGTTTTATTAATAAATAAATTATAATTATATTTCCCAATACGGTAATTCCAGGGATTGGAGGAATAACAACTGGGAAAGTGTCAACAAGACTCAAAAAGCAACAAGTTTGTTGGAGTCGTTGGTCGTTGCATTGTTTGCAAAAATTAGAAGTTTCTTCTTATTTTTTTCTTATTCTGCAAACTGCTAAAAAGAAAAAGAACTAACTCTATTAGTATTGTTATATCACAATAGATAGCGCTTATATTTTGTGTATTAATATTAATAAAAGTTAAAATTAAAAAAAACTGACCATCGATGGTAAAAACATCGATGTTTTTACCATCGATGTTTTTTCCCATCCCTAATTCGTACTACGAATTAAATACGTCGTATTTTTTTTTTGTAATTGATCTTGAGTCCCTACAAGAAAAAGAAATTACTTCTGAGCCCTGTCTAAGGATTAATTTTGGTTTCTGACCACCCCTTCTAGATGCGCGCCTGCTCCCAGTGTTGAATTCACTCCTTTGGATACTTATACAGTCGTTATTCTCGCTTACTGCGTGACGTGATCGTGAAGTGGCGAACTTAAAGAGAGGTGTGCCCGAATTAAAATTTTATAATTAGCAGGAGTGCTGCCTCGTCCTAACATAAATTATTCGTTTTATCTCCCCACTAAGACATTTATTTCCTATTTTAATTACGGTATTTACTTTTAAAGTGTTATTAAATATATCAAAAACTAAAACAGGTAGACATCTATAGTTAGAATTTTCAACTCAGAAAACGCGTAACACCGGAACGGGCAAGAACTAACCATAATAAATTTGAAGTGTGATTTTTTTCATATAAAGGGTTTCGTTGGTATATTAGGGTACATTTTTTATTAAAATCGCGGAAATTTTTTTTTTTTTAAATCAATTTACCTGGTATTTTAAGCATGAAAAGCTTTAATTTAATGCCTCATATGAAATTAAGTCATAAAATTTTATATCTTTTGAAAAAAATATATAATTGAAAATTCCGTAGCCCGTTGATTTAATTATGAGATACGCACACTTTAAACTAATTCCGAAATGATTAGTAAGCAGGCGCGCACCCAGGAGAGGCTATAAGAAAAAAAAAAAAAAAAAAAACGGCCTCAGAAACCATTTTTTTTTTTTTTCTTTGGAGTGAAAGTAGTTTTTTAAGAAGTTTCTTAGGAGTGTTTTTCTAAGGCTGGCCTTATCTCTATTACAATACAAATTTGTCCCTTAGAAACTTGTTTTTTAATATTGAGGGGGGCTCAAGCGTGAGAGTCCTTCATTGGATGCGCGCAATATTGTCTAAAAATTACATAATTTTAGAAAAAAAAAATCCTGTTGCACTACTCCGGTTCATATCAATGTACATTACACAATTTTTTCCCGAATTTTAGTTTGTAACCCCCCCCCCCCCCCCCCCCCGAAAGTTATATATTTTTAAAGAAATCATTGTATGCTCCAAAAAATTACAAAAACTTCTTTTTTTAAATTAATTTTGTTGAAAATGAAACGGTCGGAAATTCGCACTACTATGAGTATGAGTTCTTACGTGGAACTACGGCATCGCAGACCGCGCGAAACATTAATAGTGTATTTGGCTCTAGTGTTACTACCCAGCAGACAATATCAAATTGGTTCGCCAAATTTCGTACAGATAACTTAAAAACCAAACAAAAAGAAAAAACCAGGCTCATCGATCACAGCAGAAATATACTGCAACCAACTGGACAAAATGATGCAAAAACTTAAAGAAAAACCGCCTAGATTGGTCAACAGATCGACTCTTATCTTATTGCATGATAACGCTAGACCACACACTACACAAATGACTGTGGCAAAACTACAGGAATTGGAGTTGGAACTTCTTCATCTTCCTCCATACTCACCAGACCTACCCACTGACTACCACTTCTTCCGCAATTTGGACAACTTTTTAATAGGAAAACAGTTTAATTCCGACAATGCTGTAAAACTGGCCTTCCAGGAATTCATTGATTCTCGTCCTCCAGGATTTTATACCACCGGCCTGAACAACCTACCGCTTAAATGGCAAAAGTGTATAGACAATATGGGTGTACTTTGATGAATAAAATAATTCCTTATATTTGTAAGTTATCAAGAAACTTTGCCTTTTTTTCTACAAATATCATCCTTGACGTCCTAATATTATGTTTTGGGTGGTCAATTTAATGATGCAAGAATAAACTTGCTATGTTTATTTATACAGGCGTATCTTAAAACTTTCCTAGCGCCCTACGTAATATTTAAATTCACACAAAGTCCGACACCAGATATGTTAAAAGATCTCAACGATTAAATAACTATAATTTAATTAAAAATGATGTTTTAACAAGTGTTGTTTAGTTGAATAAGTTATGAATTTGATAACAATAGTTGTGGTTGTGAAAACAAACGGTTAATTATATTTGTGTTTGTTAGTAGCACGCACAGTTCTGGGTGTTAACGTGTTAAAAAGCTCTGGATGATTCTGACACAGTGAACTTGACATATACATACGTGTTATTATCCGACATATTACTGCATAAAACCTGGGCGTGTTTCTTAGTTTAACTAATAACAGAGCGGCGCCATTAGCTTAACAACATGAAACGATCAACATTACAGACCCCTATACACCATCACACGTGTTCGGACAATACAATTAACACCACCAACAACTTAAAGAAGAATATCAAGAAGAGATCAAGGGATGATTAACTGAGATGAAGATTATTATTATTATTATTATATTATTTATTTTACATCGGCCTTTATTTCTGCAACGAGGCTAATCGCCGATGCCAGGGGGCGAGCTCCTACACCTGGATGAGGGGT
This sequence comes from Liopterus haemorrhoidalis, assembly GCA_963971575.1. Classification (NCBI taxonomy): domain Eukaryota; kingdom Metazoa; phylum Arthropoda; class Insecta; order Coleoptera; family Dytiscidae; genus Liopterus; species Liopterus haemorrhoidalis. The sequence continues at coordinate 46,436,790 of OZ020619.1, forward strand.
GAATGATTGTGAAAATGAGAGTAATGCAAACATATTATTCTCGCCCGAATAATATCACCAACGAAGCAGGCTCGAACCACCGGCCGCCCAGTCACGCCTGTTTCTAAAACCGCACAACTTAATGCGCTCGGCCACTCCGTTGGCTAAACTGAGATGAAGATGTTGTGGATATCCATGGAGTGGAACAATGGCAGTTTTAGGATTAACAACTGTGTATACGTATTTATTTGGAGTCGTAGACAGGCGCGCACCTATTATTTTTATTGGGGGGGGGGGTTATAAGACGAAATTGTTTTAAAGGGTCGAAATCGAAAAATTACTAGGAAATAAGTGCTGGTCAAATGCACTTTATTTATTAAAATGCAAGTATTGATCTAAAAAAAAGGGGTAAAGGTCTCACTTTTAATTTACGTGATGACCTAAAACCGTTTTTACAAAATACAAGTGATGACCCTAAACAGAAAAAGGTCCTCTCTTTTATTTTGACAAAAAAAAAAACGTAAAAAACCACGGGTTTTTTTAGCTCTAGAGCCCCCCCCTCTGGATGCGCTCCTGGTTGTAGATCTCAAAAATATTCTCCATTACAAGCTTACGGTTTACCGTTTTTAAACCAATTCAAAAAATCAGCTGTGGCCACCACAGGATCGCCGTTTTATCTGTTGTGAAATATTCGCAAAAATCTTAAAATCGGCACGAGTCGACTCCCATTTCTAGTCAACCGATTTTTACCAAAAGTTGATCAACTCGTGCCATTGATGTCAAAAGCTTAAATATGAAGTTTCATATAAATCCTTTTAGCCGAATTTGTTTTGCATGTGTACACAGATCGACAGACAGACGGACGGACGGACGGACGGACGGACGGACGGACGGACGGACAGACAGACATCATGCTAAAAATAGTCAAAACGTTACGTAGGGACCTCAATTCGTAAAGATCCATCGAAATCTCGAAATGTCAAAATCGGTATGATCACAATACCTCCTTTATATATGTTGGCGGTCGGTAAAAAGCCATAGAAAATTACTATATTTAAAAAAATACGTATGTAAGGGGGCTTTCATTGGAAATTTTTAAATTGTCCTAAAGGGCCTCAGAACATATTATAAAGCAACACCAAAAACAAAACAAACAAAAACATGAAATTTAAAAAAATCGTTACTTAAGAAAAATGCTGCGAAATTTTTTCCGTTAAGGGAATTTTGTAGAAAACAGAACAAATTGTAGTCGGATGGTGCGATGTCTGGACCATATGCTCCGACTACCATTTGTTCCGATCTTTACAAAATTCCCTTAACGGAAAAAATTTCGCATCTTTGGACAATATCAAAATTCACCTCTACAGATTTTTCGGGAGCAAACACGGAACCTTCTGAAGAGATGGCATTATGAAATTGCCTGAGCGTTTGGCCAAAATAATGGACAGTACATTTGATAATAAAAGTTTTTTTTAGAATGTATATTTTATTGAATAAAAGGTGAAAAAAAAAAAAAATGAACAGACTTATGTAACAACCCAATAAAAACAATTTTTTATGTAAAATGCATTCTTGATGTAAAAATATTCGAAAAAATTCGAGATATAGAAAATTTTGACTTATACAAGTTCGAGTTATGAAAGTTCGACTGTATATTTAAAAATTTGTATTAAAAATGACACAAAAACTAAACCGCTACAGGACCACTGGACCGCTCACCCCAGCCTAAAATAAAAATAAAATAAAATAAAGCTTTATTGAAATTCTTTGCATGTCTACAATAAAAGAGAAAAACACATAAGTACAGTACAGAGTTCCGTGTAACCTCACAAAATTCGGTTTTGACTCTATTTAACAAATAGAAATTTTACTTTAGAGTTTAACAATTATGACTTAAAGGAAACCTAGCCTAAAATATTTAATGTAAGTACGATTTACCAACTCCGGAGACCCTGTATTTAATATCATGTGTTGTCCACATTTTTGTCGTGGAAGAAAAAAGGTGATATAATTTCATGTAATCCGGAAGAGTAGAAAATAACAAACAGATCCGTGTATGAGTGCATTAGTGTATATTTGTTGTCACACATACAGAGAATAACTAAAAGCGAAGTTCCGGTCTGTAAAAAGATGACGCCGCCTCATCTCCCCCGTCACCCCGCCGCCCCGAGAGCGCCCTGTGCGCCGGGACGCTCTCGGGCGTCGAGAGCCGAGCTCGTCAACTAATGAAATTTACAGATGCGTCGCCGGTAGATTGTATTATGTTATTTATAAAGGACTTTGAAGAGAGAGTGACGCCGGCAGCGCCACGCACGACTACGGCGCCCGGAGGTACTAGTTAGCGCGGATGCCACGTGGATTAACTAACTAGGTATGTAACTCTTTCTGCAGTGTATTCTCTCAGTATGTCTGTCTGTCCTCTTACACCACATCTCTCTCTCCACTACTCGGAAACAAGGGATGTGTTACGGCACCCACACACATGCTAAATAAGAGATTATACGTTTATTACAAAACACCCTGTATAATTACATTTATACATTTATTTTTTAAATCATTTTAACAACACAAGACATTTTCAGCTTAATTTTTAGGCCTAAACTAAAATAATTTATTAATAACAATTTGATGGTGCTTAAGTCATGCCATAAGTAAAGATATGGTTTATAACAGTGTTTCTCAATCAAAAACACACCGCGGACCAGTAAAATACATAATTTTCTAACGCGAACCACTAATAATAATTGTTGGTTCATTTTTTGCAAGAAAACAAATATACGAGGGATGTTTCAAAGTTCTGGGAATTTAGCTATAATTTTTATTATTTTGTTAATTTTCGTCAATATTACAATGTAGTTTTTCAACATAATCTCCATTTAACTGAATACATTTATCCCAACGATAAACTAATTTTTTTAAGCCGTCCTCAAAGTATCAGACCTATTGAGTTTCTGTTCTGGTCCCAACAGCCTTGGCACCCAGCGCGTCGAAACCTTGCTAACGCCCAAACAATCATGCAAGATGTCATGAACTTGTCGTGTACCTATCCCTAGGCGCACACTAATTTGACGAATAGTCATTCGCTTGTCCTCTTTCAGTAGGTCTTCGACGGCAGTAATGTTTCTTTCATTTACCGACGTACTTGGGCGCCCACTGCGTGGATCGTCTTCTAGTGGTGTTCTACCGGTTTTAAAACGATCGATCCACCGATAAACAGTACTTTTGGATTCTGCAGACTCACCAAATACTCCTTGCAGACGCTGAATAATTTCTGACGTTTTCACACCTTCTTTCCACAAAAAGAAAATTATTGCTCTTTGAGATTTTGCTGCGTCTTCCATGGTTACCAAAACAGTGCTATGAAAACGCGTTTATATCAGTCGAACACCTAAATCAGACAGAACAAATAAATTTGAGAAAGGTAAACAGGTAATGTAAGGCTTTTTATCAACGTTATAATTCAAACTGTGGACGTTTTTTTCTGTCTATATTTGTTATTTTTCGTATATACGAAATGTTTTGAAAATAAGATAAAATCTGAAAATATTTATATAATAATCCTCGTATTCCCACAGGATAATCGAATATGACCATCTTCCTTCCATATATAAATCTAGGATGCATTAGTTTTCCTCCCAACGGAGGTGGAAAGGGAGTGGGAACTCTGTAGCGAAGCGCGAATCTGATTTAGCGCGTCCCTCTCCGCGTCGCGACGTTAGGACGGGCGGCGTCGTTTGATCTCACCGCCCCTTGCGTCAACGCACTATGCCGGGGGGCAACACGCGTGTACTACCATACACGTGTACTCTCTAAGATCATTTTAAAATGGTTATGTGTCACTTAAAGTTTCACTGTCACATTTAGAATACTAAATACTTTATTTGAAACTATTTAAGAATTTTTATTCACAAAACTTGGTCATGTAAGCGACTGTGTTTTATTTAATCCTTCTTAAATCCTTTTCAGGATATTTAAATAATACTAAAATTTTTTCTAGACCTTACAATGTGTGAGGATTTCAAAAATTCCATCCCCAAGTCGCTATCTCTTACCGTTTTTGAGTTATGATTTTCTAAAAGCTATATTACTTCTTGCAAGCACGTCGCAGAATATATAATCGTTTATACAACCACAGAATATATAACATCGCTTTATATAACATCATGCAAAAATAGTGTGCCTCAAGGGAATGTCCCTGGGCCACTCTTATTCATATTGTACATCAATGGCCTGCCGTCATGGTATAATGTAGAACATACTTAAGACAATTTTGTGTCAACCCTTTACCACATTCCAATTTTTATTTTTTATTTTACTTTTAAAACTGAATCAGAACGTTACTTCATGAATGTTCATATATGCCACATACACAGCAATGGATCCCGCAGTATCTCAAGTAATAGGCTGCAATAGATTTGAGGATATAAAGCGGAATTTGCACTTCAACGATAACTCTGAATTTATTGAGAAAGGACAACTAGAAGATACGACATTTTCTTTCAAAAATTCGAGGGCGACTGCTTTTAATCCCTAATGAAGAACACCTAGCAATTGACGAGCAAATAATACGGAATCATTTTCTTTTGTAACATAATGTAGAATCATAATGTTCCATGTATGGCACAAACTCTAAATTATTATTTTAATTATTATTTTTTCATAAAAATAATAATTAATATTTTAAATATATTTTTTAAATTAATTTTTCTATCAGTAAGAACCAATTCCTAATGCTGATGAATTATTTCAGCTAAAAATAAAAATTCATGCAGTAAAGGGTTAAGTTACTAAGTTCCTAATTTTTTTCTACACTAATTAAGTCATGAAAATTTCAAAAATTCATTCCTCGACTTTCTATCTCTGACCGTTTTTCAGAAATCAATTTTTAAGCAACTCTATTTTTGAATGAATTTTTAAAAACCTGGTAACGAGTAACATTTTAGCTTCTGTAGTTTTAAACATAGCTATTATCCCGATAAATATCATGATAAACATCAATACAATATAAATAATATCAGATTGCTCAAACCTTTCAATGAACAAAAGAATAATTTCATATCAATCCAGCTTACAATACCTTATAATCATGTCAATTGGGTGCAGAGGGTTTGATACAGGAGGGGGTCGCAATATACAGGGGGTTGATTATATGCACTCATCTGCTAAAAGCTTGTCATTCGACCAAACTTATTTGTACGGACTCACTGGCTCTATTGTCGCTTAACAATGGATGTCCACCCCCCTGTATATAACTTACAGGGGGGTCGGTTATCTCCGATCACTGCCCCTTGTTGACATAAGGTTAATACAGGGATTTTTTTTATATAGAATATGTTTCAGCTGATTTAAATATGTGGACACTGGATTTTAAATACATTTCAAAAAAATAAACTTTGAAAATTTTTAATTCGAAAACGGTTAGAGATACAGACTTAGGAATCGAATTTTTGGAATTTTGATGCCTTGATTAATAAGGAAAAATTCTTTTATAGGCCACCGAGCCAGACTAAATTTTTTTCATCTTTTGATCTAAAAAAGTCATATCTTAAAAACGAGACGAAATATCAACTTGGGGATGGCATTTTTGGAATCATCACACCCTGATCAGTCTAAAAAAAATTGTAGTTTTAATTAAATTAAAGAAAAAGGACTTACAAAGGATTAAATAAAACAATTACTATTTCTGAAATTTCTATTTTTTTCAAGACATTAATAAAAAATCACTTAACTTGCTAAGTCCCAAGTTTGGAATTTTGATGCCTTGATTAATAAGGGAAAAAAATTTATAGGTTAAAACTATACTTTAAAACTATGATTTATCATAAAAAAATTAAAATACGTTTGAAGTTCGCTGAAGGCAAAGCTTTGAAAAACTTATTATAAAATTTTCTATAACTGTCTCCTAACGTTTTACAAGTTTTTGAATTTCTTCTTTGTAGAAACTGGGTGGTTTATCTTCAAAGAAAGTAGTAAGGTAGTTTTTGACTTTTTCCACAGAAACAATTTTTTTGCCATTCAAATTATTTTGAAGAGAACGAAACAGATGAAAATCTGAAAGGGCAAGGTCAGGGGAAAGTTTTTACAGTGACTGTTGAGCGACATGTGGTCTAGCGTTGTCGTGGTGAAAGATGATGCCTTTTCGATTAACCAAACTTGGACGTTTTGCTTAGATTTCCACATTGAGGTGGGTGAGTTGCTCACAGTACTTTTCCGCAGTTATTGTTTTGCCACGTGGAAGAAGCTCGAAATAAAGTATTCCTCTGCAATCCCATCAGACACATAACACTTTCATTGGATGCAATTCAGCTTTTGCCAAAGATTCTGCTCGTTCACTCCCATGCTTCCAGTTTATTTTCTTTTTATGTGGTGATATATAATCCATTTTTCATCTCCAGTTATTACTCGATCCAAGAAAGGTTTATTTTGTTGACGGGCAAGGAGAGAAACGGCAGTGGAAGCACGTTTCAGTTTGTTCCGTTCTGTCAAAATTTGCGGAACCCATACATCCGAAGTATAGCCAAGTTTATTTTAAATGGCGAAATGCTGTCGATTTGTCAACATTTAACTTCTCAGCAATCTCTTCAGTCGAAATCTGTGGATTACTATTCACCAAATTACGGATACAGTCATTATTACACGGGCACGAACTTTTGCAATCACCTGATAGTTTAACTAGGGTCTTCCTTTAAAGTTTGTTTCTTCGACCATACCTTCCACGATTATTTTCAGCAAATCTTCATGTCGCAAAATATGCCCCATCAAGCTAGCTCCTCTTTTATTTATATTTTGAAGCAGAAATTTTCTTGCGTCAGCTCTTTGAAACACCTCTTTGTTCGAAACTTTGTCAACCCATTTCACTTTTAACATGCGTCGATAACTCCAGGTCTCGAAGGCTTCCAATCTTTTTTCTGTGGTTTGGTTTGCTCTGAAGGCCAATGAAAGTTCGTGAAATGCAAGATTTTTCATAATGTAATTTGTAATTTCATAAATATCAGAAATACTTTCATGAAAATTAATTCTACTATAAATTGAACTTCGTTTTAAAATATTTTTTAACAAAAAAACGCGATCAGCAAATTTTCTTTACGTAACGACTCAATCGGAAAATAATTGCTTAAAATGAAATTCTAAAATGTGAAATTCCGAATAGTCCGCTTATATACAGATTAGTTCGGACGGTGCTGCCTTTGAAAAGAGCAAACGGGGGATGTTTGAGGGGTGTAGAGGAGGGTGAGTTGAGGGAGATGGCCTTTCCGGTTGCCAAGAGTCGTGATGAAATTCCGGGCGAGTGCTGCCCGCTACGGACCGGAGCCAATACCGCTTTCTCTATACAGGCAAATATGCGAATAGTTTGAGATACTGTTCAGGAATTCAAATATGCTCGGACATTGTAACCAGTAGAAAAAAAGTTAATCATTTTATTATAAAAAACATATTTACCAAAAAATACGTTAAAATTACACAAAAATTTAAATTGGAAAAATATTATGGAACATTTTTAACAACTTCTAAAAAAAATATATATATATATTTTTAATAAAATAAAAATTCTTGTATTATACACGTCATAACATTTATTATCAAATGATTAGAGACGTTTCGATTGAGTATCCAATAATCTTCAGTCTAATTTTAAGTCATATTTTTATAGCTTGACTCAATATTAGACTGAAGATGATTGGATACCCAATCGAAACGTCTTTAATCATTTGATAATAAATTTTATGACGAGTATTACACAAGAATTTTTATTTAAATAACCAAACATTTTTCGTCAAGAATATATTTTTTAATTATAACAATTTTGAAAAATTATTTCAAAAAGTGTGGTTTTTCACACATTTCAGGGTTTCGCAGGTATATAATAAGTGAAGGCGGCATGCTGAGTGTGTAGGACAAATTTTGCTTTGCAGTAATCATGGCAAAATGAACGATATTTTTAAAATAATTTATCGTCTGTAATAAAATATATTTTTGTTAATTTTAATTCGAATATCTAATACCATTATTTAGATTTCTAAATATGGGCAGTATTTTTTTTTTTTTTTATATAGCAAGGTAAGTTTGAAAATTGCGCCTATGGCTTCCATTGGTTGTTTTACGTCATATGCTCCGCTCCTCTGGTTTCGTATACATGACACAGAATGAAAATATAATTCCAACAATTCCAACTGGTTATTAAATTTACGCTCTTAAAAATTAAATGCAACATTTGCCAAAATATAACTAGAATTTTGACAAAATAATTTAAAGAAAATAAAAATGAAAAAAAAATAAATAAAATTGTCTCCTCTGCCCGGGAGCGATCCATGGTTTGCTGCGTAGCAAGCGAGCAAGCTAACCATTAGACCAGGATACGCCTAGTACAGTGTGTTACATAACTATAACTTTTGTACATCGTCAACAAAAATACACAAAAAATGCGTTATTTTACGAAAACATAATCTGATCAAAAATTCCTATTGTGCTATTACGGTTTACACCAATATACATTATTTAGAATTTTTTCAAATTTTTAGTTTAAATCATCTGGGCTACAGGGTGCGGGTTAAAATTTTATTTTGTACATTTTTTGCAAAAATCGCGTCAAAATAATTTATTTTGCAAAAATAAAATTTGAATCATTAATCCACGTACTAAGGGCTTTCATTTGATACCCTACTCAGAATATTAAAAAACATTTTTTTTTTTCGATGAGCCCATATTTGTTTATATTTTAAAGGTGATATGTTTGTTATATATTTTAGTATTTTTCCTATGTACGGGTCAAAGAGTTGTATAAGCATGCTAAATTTCAACTCTCTAGGTTTAGCCGTTTGGCTACAATTTTTAACGAATAGACAGACAGACACTCCGACAGACAGCCAGACGACAAAATGACGGTATACTTGCATCGGGGAATCAACGCAGTTACGTCACACGACGTAACAAACAATTGCATCGTTACAGACAATACAGTCGTTTGTTACGTCGTGTGACGTAACTGCGTTGATTCGCCGACGCTAGTATATAAGGGTTTTTTGGTCATACCTACAAAACCCTAAAAACTAGACGTGATGACTAGAGACTGAGTTGCTAAACAAAGTCGCAAAAATCGATATAAAACTTATTTGGTTGTATTTATATTAAAAAATGAAACGTGTCCTCTTAATATTTGAAGAGTTTTTTTGTTGAGTGATTGATTTTCTCAACGATTACCCAATGTTGTGAATAAGATCTGTTATATCCGTGAAAATATTTACTATAGCGTTTGACCCCTGATTTCGACAGTGGTGGTTTCTTAAAGGAAGCGGACAAAGGACAATCTCTTGAGCGTCGCGACGCTCCGAGGGGACACTAAAGACGACCAAACAGACGCTTCAATGCGCCACATAATCACAAAACCATTAGACGAAGATTAAACGGAACTGAAACGGAACAATAAAATAGAGATTTGTAAATTTGATTAAAATTAATTCATAACGCGAAAGCGGTTAGTAAGAGCGACTTAGCTGCGTGCTGCAAACGAAATTCTCATTTAGTTCCGCCTAAACGTTTGGAAAAGCCTATATTTTTTTGCAAGTATCAGGTCAAGGATGAAATTTGTAGTTACTGCCAACTTTAACAGCTTATTATTTGACATTGCCTTAATTTTTTACCCTTCTGTTTTTATTTGTTGGAAAGTTACATATATCGCCTGTTTAAAGAAATCATTGTATGGTCTAAAAAATATCAAAAACTTTTTTTTTTAAATTAATTTTGTTGAAAATGGAACGGTCGGAAATTCGCACTATTATGAAGTATGAATTCTTACGTGGAACTACGGCATCGCAGACCGCGCGAAACATTAATAGTGTATAATAATAATAATAATAATAATTTATTAAAACCAAAGAATGTACATTTGCACAATGGATAAGTCAAAACATATAGAATACAAAAAAGAACAGAATAACAAGAGCGGATTACATAATTATAACAATTTCTTGCATATATTGCAGAATTCTTCAATGTTATATATAGCATGCTCAAGAAGTAAGTTTTTGTAATTATTTTTAATTTTTGTTGCATGTTTTGAGTGTATTTATATTTGTCAGGTAACATATTAAATAAATGTAAACTGACAGATTTATATGCATTTTTTATAAACTCTAGTCTATGTCTTGGTGTACGAAACTCAGAGCCGCATTAAGGAAAACTTGGCAAATAAAAACAAGGTTCTTACCTTTAAAAATTTAAGCGATGAGCAAAAAAAAAGGTCCTCATCTCCCAAAATCCAAGTGACGAGCAAAAAAAAAAGGTCCTCATCTTCGCAATGGCGCCCCTTAGCAAACCCGTCAGCGGCCTTTTCCTTAGTGCGCTAGGGACCATCGTCAGCGTATATAGTTACGAAAGAGTATATAAAAAAGAACAAATCATTTACAAAAAGTAAAAATAAAATTGGACCTAATACCGATCCTTGAGGCACACCGATATTTATGGGTAAAAAATTAGACTTAGCATTTTTCATTTGGCTATTGTATTTGGCTGTTTGTATTTGGCTATTGTGTTACTACGCAGCAGACAATATCAAATTGGTTGTTTATTATGTTTCATTATGTTTGGCGAAATAAAACGATACTGGCATATTCGACGCTGACATAATCGACTTTACAACGACACTGTCACAAAACGATACATATATTCGACTTATGTTCCCGATTTTTTTTTAACCAAACGTGTTCCGCTACTTCGAAAAGGATAAGAACCACTGCCATTTACACAGAGAATCCTATCAACCCCTCACATGTTCATAAATGTCTTGAATTGATTTTAAAACAATTAAAATAACTATCGATCGATAGCAGCGGAAGTAAAAGAAGGTGAAATTGCGTATTTTTTTTGTTATATCCACATAAAATTCTCTCATCAACTTTCCGAAAATTTACATTTTAAACCGTAATGAAAGTTCTTTTGGCCCTGCCGTTTTCTCGTTAAATGCAAATGGCAGTAGTAATCAAGCAGCGTAACATCGAGAGAAGGATAGAGCTCACGCACAACCAAACATACAGACGAAGATGGTAAATATCAATGGTTCTTTCAAAAAACTGGCGAGTCTTTAAAAAAAATTCTAACAGGCGAGAATCGAAGAAAAGGAATTGTAAATGACGTAGTCAACTTTGCACTAATCAAAAATGCGAAGGATAAAAGAAGTAAAATAACTCGAGTTTTTATTAAAACCAGAATAGGGGTGCTTAAGAAGGATTCAACGATTTTTATGCATGGAGGATTTATTTTAACCCTAACGGAGCTTGAAGTGAAAAATTAGGAAAAATAGTAAAAGCACCATATAATTATTAGGTCGTCAAGGATGAAATTTGTAGAGAAAAATGCGAAGTTGGTTGATAACTTAGAAATACAGTAATACCCAGTTACTCGACTGCCTCTTATACCGTTTTCACAGTAGATCTTTAAGACGAGTGAACTTAAAGTTCACCGATGTTTAAGATCGGTATGCTTTCACTCTTGATGTTTAAACCTCTGGTGCTGTCATCAGCTACAGTAATTTTGTCCTTAAGTTACCGTCATGAAATTACCAGTTTTGAACTGTCTGCGCAGACGCACATTTCTTAAAGTTTTAGTGTGAAAAGGGTATTAGCTCAACGTTTTCGCCACTCGACGTAAATATCGAGAGTGAGAGTCGACGGATGCATCGGTATCCGACGCGTGATCGAGTACCGATCACGTGATACATATTTTGGTAAACAAAGCAAAATGAACGCATGGCCAGCAGTTCGCGCCTAGATATCTTGACGACAACAACTCAGATTTAGTGCACCTATGAACTTTTTGTTTTTTGCTAAAATAAGTGATTTATATTTATAGTTATGGGTCCAAAGGATAGAAATGCAAGCATAGCTAAAAGGAAAACATATACATATATGTATTTCCTTATATGTATATATGTATATATGTACATATGATTCCCTTTATTTCTTATGGAGAAATTCGACTCGCCACTCGACGTAATCGCTACTCGACGCTTTATCATTACGAATTAACATCGAGTGGCATATTGTCTATACACTTTTGCCATTTAAGCGGCAGGTTGTTCAGGCCGGTGGTTTAAAACCCTGGCGGACGAGAGTCAATGAATTCCTGGAAGACCAGTTTTACAGCATTTTCGGAATTAAACGGTTTTCCTATTAAAAAGTTGTCCAAATTGGGGAAGAAGTGGTAATCAGTGGGTAGGTCTGGTGAGTATGGAGGATGAAGAAGTTCCAACTCCAATTCCTGTAGTTTTGCCACAGTCATTTGTGCAGTATGTGGTCTAGTGTTATCATGCAATAAGATAGGAGTCGATCTGTTGACCAATCCAGGCTGTTTTTCTTTAAGTTTTTGCATCATTTGTCCAGTTGGTTGCAGTATATTTCTGCTGTGATCGATCAGGTTTTTTTTTTGTTTGGTTTTTAAGTTACCCGTACGAAATTTGGTGTTACTTCACACCATGAATACATTAAATATTGAAACGTTTGCGGTCAAACACGCGTATAGCTTCTCCGGTTGCTGACTTTAGACTGTCGAAGTGGCGCGGAATAACGTCAATTGTGTCTTGCGTGCTTACAGGTTTTGACAAACTGGTTAGTGACAATCAACAGAATACAAGCTATAGTCCATAGTCTGTTAACTTAACAGCTCAGGATGCGGCTTAAGGGCTAGAGAAGATAGTATTCTGTTTTCTAAATTTTGTTTAAAAAAAGGCTCAAACAAATATCGCCCTAATCTTTTTCCAAACTAACAAAGCTGTAAAAAATCCAAAAATCGAAACCGTAAGGCGCTACCTCTTACCGTATTTGAGTTATGAATTATAAAAGTTACTACTGTTTTTGAATACTCTAATATTTAAATCCTTCATTTTTTTCTCCCCTAAATATTTGATGTGAAATATAAAACTCAAGACGAGGTTTATTGTTGGGGGGTATATTCATCTTGGGGCTTAACTAAAGTGCCACGTAAGCGGCAATCCCCATTTCTTAGCGTTAAAAACCTTCGCCATTCAGAACCGGTGAAAAGAATATTCAGACAAAAAGAACTTTTATTAATAAACTTTTTTCCGGATGACTCTCTAAGACGATTTTCTTAAAGACTTCGGTCATTTGAAACACTAATGAAAAATTGAGATAAAAAAAGAACTGACGATCCTTCGGAACAGAGGGGTTTACAAATTAATTCTGTGAATTTTTTTAAAGAAATTAACCATTTTGAAAATTGTGAATTAAAAAATGCATAACTCAAAAATGGTTAGAGATAGCGACCTGCGGTTGAAATTTTTTGATTATCCGTAGTTTATTTAGTCCAGAAATAATTTGGGGCTGTAATCGGTTAATGCGTTTTGAGATTATGACAATTTTTTTAATGACAATTTACATTATTTATGAAAATTGTGAATTAAAAAAAGCACAACTCAAAAACGGTTAGAGATAGCGACTTGCGGTTGGAATTTTTGGATTCTCTGTAGTTTATTTAATCTAGAAAAAAATTGGGGCTTTAATCGTATAATTCGTTTTGAGATTAAGACAATTTTTTTAATGGCATAATTTAAATTGTGAAGATTGTGAATTAGAAAAAATCACAACTCAAAAATGGTTAGAAATAGCGACCTGCGGTTGAAATTTTTGGATTTTTTATAGTTTATTTAGTCTAGAAAAAAATTGGGGCTTTAATTGTTTAATACGTTTTGAGATTATGACAATTTTTTTAATGACATAATTTACATTATTTATGAAAATTGTGTTTAAAAAAAAATTAAACTCAAAAATGGTTGGAGATAGCGACCTGCGGTTGAAATTTTTGAATTCTCCGTATTTTTTTTAGTCTAGAAAAAAATTGGGGCTTTAACCGTTTAATGAGTTTTGAGATTATGACAATTTTTTTAATGACTTAATTTAGATTATTTGTTAAAATTTTGATTTTAAAATAAGCACAACTCAAAAACGGTTAGAGATAACGACCTGCGGTTGAAATTTTTGGATTCTTCGTAGTTTATTTAGTCTAGAAATAATTTGAGGCTTTAATCGTTTAACGCGTTTTGATATTATGACAATTTTTTTAATGACATAATTTACATTATTTGTGAAATTTGTGAATTAAAAAAAAATAACGACTCAAAAACGGTTAGAGAAAACGATCCGAGGTTAGAATTTATGGATTCCTCGTAGTTTATTTAGTCTAGAAAAAATTTGAGGCCTTATTCGTTTTGTTTATTTTAAAATTATGACAAATTTTAATATGGCGTGATTTATAGAAATTTCCATCTTCGCATGGACGTATCTCAAAAACTAAAAGAGATAAAGACCTGCGGTTGAAATTTTTGAAATCTTGAGGTCCTAATTAATTTGTAACCACATTTTGAAACAAAAAAAATTTTTGAAAATTTTTCATTTTTTTTAAAATTTTTTGAAAATTTTGGTCACTTGTAACTAAAAAATGATTAGGGATAGGAACCTGCGTTTTGAATTTTTAAAAATCTGCTACGTTGTATAGACTAAAAAAAAATTGGGCTTTAATAAATCATTTATTAAGTTTTGTATGGGCAATAATCCAAAACCTTTGAAAATGGCCAAAAAATGAAAAAATTGTAAGGGGTAGACCTTAAAAAAATCATTATTTTGAAGCAAAAAAAATTTGTCACCGATTTTATTGAAAATTGGTACAAATATGTATTTTTGGTCATAGATCAACAAAATTTGGTACATTTTGAAGTTTGGGCAAAAGTTTTAGAATTATGGGCAAAAAACTGACCCAAATTGTCTCTAACTCTGTCATAACTATAATAGTACTTATCGCTGCCGTTTTATATTAAAATAAAAAATTTAAATTTATTGGGGGTTGTATAAACTAACTCCCTTGTCCCATTGACCCTCCAATAATTTCATAAAACAACTAATTCTTCTCTATTATACAGTAAACATGCAAAGAAAACCAAATTTCAATATCAAAGGAGAGAGATGTTTCTTGAAATACGCATGCCCGGAATATCTAGTACGCTGGACCAATACTACCACAGACTCCGGGAGTTCGATCCGGGTCCGTTGTCCTCCCCCTCCACTGTCCTCCGGAAGTCCCCCACTCCCATTAAATAGATGGGGATGGGCGGGGTTCGATGTGTATATGAAGTTATCACATGCTTTCTTTTGATGTTTGAAGTCTCTGGACTGTATTGTAGGGCATACTCCCTATATTTATGCGTATTATAGATAAATAGGATGTTAGTGAACTACTTACAATACTACATTATATTACGTTGTCAAGGATGAAATTTGTAGAAAAAAATGCAAATTTGGTTGATACCTTACAAATATAAGGAATTATTTTATTCATCAAAGTATGCACCCATATTGTCTATACACTTTTGCCATTTTTTTTTTTTTTTTATTATTGTCGCGGCCGTAAGGCTGCGTTTAATATTAAATTAAATTTATCCGTTTCTTAAAAATGTTGAGTGCTGCAACTTGCCGGATTCAACATATCACACTCTGTTACTGACCTGCTCAGAACACAGAACGCTAGTAAAAATATTTAAAGTTTAGTGAAGTTACACCCGCTGTATCTTCATTAAAATATTAAAAGAATATAGTTCGCCTGCCGGAATATATATTTTACAAGTTTTCTTAACTTAAAATTACGCGTATCTAAAGCGGTTTTAGTGAATCTACACCTGCTGTTCTTCATTAAAATTATTGTGTGTGTGTTAACTTCAACAAGGAATCTATCCGGGACCCAGGAACCTGTTTTTTGGGACACCAGTGCCACACATGTAAAATTGGAATAAATATTCTACATATTTATTAAGAATACATCTAATGTAAGTCTGTTCCGATATTGCATATATTCTAATTCATTGTTTAATTAATATATATTTTGTTTGCAACATTTAAATTCTATTTCTATTATAATATTGTATTTTTGTGGCACTGTATGTGATACGTCCATCGTGTTGAACAACGTTTTCCGCATTGTTTGTCACTTGGCTAGGGTTTGCAGAGACGTGGGATTTCTAGGTTTGGTTCCTCCATAGCCATTGCTTGTGGGCCTAGGATTTTACCCGTCTACACCCCAGCTAGGGCTACCATTTCCATTGTGTTAGTCTCCTAGAGCAGCCCCTAGGAGCAGAAGAGTTTTTTATCCCCTCTCCTTTCCTCTAGGTCATCCGTGTCTTTCTCTGCGGCTCAACTCGGTGTGTTCGTGTCACATAACCTCCGTTTTCCTTTTTATATTCCAGCCTTCTGCTGGTGGTCCATTGAGGTGTCCGCTGCGAAGACCATTTGTGTGACTGTCTGGCCACCCTACCTTACTTAGGCGGGGAGCGGGCGCTACGATTATTATTAAAAACAAAAACAGAGGCACATCCACTGCTATGGTGATTAGTGCCCGTACATTATTAATTTACATTATATTTTCTATTTATATTATTATGAGATATTATTACAATACAGAATATATATTTGTGTCTAATAAAAATTCGTGAAAATTTGCCAGGTTTTCCGCCTTGTCACTGAGAGCTTCTTGTAAGTTGTCAGGTATATGGTGCCGTTGTCGTATCGTCTCGTATTTTGTGCAGTCTAATATAATATGTTCGATTGTCAGTCTTGTGTTACACTCGTCACAAGTTGGTGATTCTTTTCTTTCAAGTCTGTATTTATCTGTCAGTCTGGAATGTCCGCTTCTTAGTCTAGTCGTTGCTATTTGCTGTCTTTTTGTCCCTTCAAATTTCCATTTTTTGTGTCTTCTTTATTCGCCGTAGTTTGTTCTCTCTTAGTTCTTGCCATTTTTTGTTCTTCTTTTAGTATTAGTCTTTTACCTATTTCATTTGTAAGGTCAGTTGCTTCAATATTTAGGTCCAAGGGTGGTTCCTTTTGGGTGGCTTCTTTAGCAGCAATATCGGCTTTCTCATTGCCTTGAATACCAATGTGTGAAGGAATTCAAATAAGGTGTACTTCTATACCACAGGTTTTGTCGGAATTAAACTGTTTTCCAGTTAAAAAGTTGTCCAAATTGCGGGAGAAGTGGTAGTCAGTGGGTAGGTCTGTTACTTAATTTACACATCTCGTATAATACTGATTTCAGAAAAAAACAAATTTTTTCTAAATTAAAAATGGTGTGAAAAATCCAAAAATTCAAACTGCGAGTCGCTATCTTTTCTCGTTTTTGAGTTATGAATATTCAAACCTGTATTTTTTTTTTGTAACCAAGTGTAATTTCAGGAATTTCAGTATAATCTCTCTGGAAGTTATTAAAAAATGTAGACAATATAAGTCCATTCAAAATAAATAAGGATTTAAAAAAGTACGTGTTCGTACCATGGATAAAAACAGGCTAAGAAGATACTGGGAGATTTTAAAAAGACGCACAATGAAAGGAAATACAATATTCTTAAGGTGTTACAGTCGACCAGCACGTTAAAAGATACTTGAAAACGAGTAAGGGGATCGATGTTTGTTCCTTGTTTGACTTACTGCATGTCTTTTAGGCTTAAGAATTAAAGTATATAGACATTTAATATTTAACAAATATTATAGAGATACCATTTTTTCCATTAGATTAAATGTCACAGATTTAGAAAATAATATAACCTTAAAATATTTATATTAATATATTTTTCTTTTTTTCCAGGTAAGCTTCAAACGATTTTAAGTTCAATGTGACGGTAGTAGGTAAGATTAGGCTAAGTTATCTCGCTATTTGCCATTTGAAGACTTGTTATCATTGTTGGTTCGTGGAAACTGCTAATGGAGGTGATGCAACAAAAATTATAATTGAGATTTTCTTTCGGAAATGTAAATCATTAAGCTAAAATACTAAATTACCTAAAATATGAATTAGCTAAAATACGAATTGCTCTACGTTGAAGCGAAAATAGACGCCGTATGAGGAGAATGACCCCAGATCAAAAGGGCATACGTTAACTGGGATTGGATGGACGCGAAGTAGTAGGTTTTCATCACTGCCAGAGATGCACACCATTTAAGGTTAAATAGGCAATAGATATTCGAGCAGAGTTTCTTGGCTAATTTGTTTATTTGGAGGTCCCAGGTTAGCTTACAGTCAATAACAAGTCCTAGAAATGTTACCGAAACTGGGTTGTTTATCTCCTGTAAGTTTCTAGTCGACAATACCATGTTCTGAGTCTTGTTGTTTTTCATTTAACTTATTAGCAAGGAACCAATATTGAAGGGTAGACATAGCAAAATTTCGCTCATCAATAAGTGATGTAATAGAACTGTTGCGTTGGAGGGCGGTAGTGTCATCCGCGAAGAGTATTACATCCAGGTCAGTATTAAAAAAAGGCAAATCATTTATATAGATTAGAAACAGGATCGAACCCAGAACTGACCCCTGAGGTACTCATCAAAAAACCAACAAAATGGCACAACAAATTTTTCCTTTCAATTCTGCCTTGATACGTTGGAAGGAGTGTCGTCTGCTTCAGCAGTAACTGGCTGTGGTAGAGTTACATACAGGAACAACTCGCACAACAGAGCAGAGCCCTAAAGGTACTTCCGCCCGCGTAGTAGTAAAATTATGAATAGTACGAGACGACAAATTAACCGAAATCAGCGTTCGTGTTTGCAATAATGCAAGAAGTACAAAAAAAAACGTGACTGGTAGCGATTGTTTATAGCGATAGACAATTGGCCAATCTTACAAATAAAACATATGGTTTCTCCTACCAAATATCCCCTCTTAAACTAAATAAAATAAAGATAAGGATTTTGGCGTGGTGGCGCGAACTTATATATTGAAAATATTTGTGTTTGAGGCTATGCTCTTTTTTTGAGAGCGTTTTGTAAGGTCAAATGGTTTAATTCTTATCTATTTATTTATTTAATTATATAATTTTGGCCACACAACAGGCACAAGCCCAATAAAAGTGCACTAAAGTAATTTACATACAAAGTTATTAACACAGTATCAAAAGAAAAAAAAAAAAACAAAATTAAATTATCAGTAGAATGATTATAACATATATAATACAGAAAATGATTTAAATTTTAGGTAAAATTTTGTAGTATACTAATGATATTTTTCTTAAAGGTAATAAAATTGGTGGAGAAAATATCAGGAAAGTTATCATATTCAGTTAAACTATTTACATGTAAAGAAATGCGATTAATTGGTGAATTATAGGCAGAATTAGTTTTACTAAAAGGCAAAGATAAATGTTCACTAATTCTAGTTTTGTAAATTGGGATTTTGAAGTTAAATTTATTTAGAAGATCAGGACAATCAATAATACTGTTGAAAATTTTAAAATAAAAACTTAAATCATGCAGAATTCTTCTGTTTTCTAAAGATAACAGATTGAGTTTCACATTTTGAAATCTAAAATTTAATATTTAATATTCTTATATTTAATATATAAAATTAAATATTCTACAAAAGTAAAAACTGCTTTCAAATTTTACTTTTGCAGAATTACCTCTCAAAAAAAGGGCATAGCCTCAAATAATTTGTATTAATATAAATTGAAAAAAATTAGAGAAAATTGTAAAAAATATTTCTATTCGTTAGCCTCATTCTGGGCCATCGATTCCCTATCTCTGATTGAGTACATATACAACAACCTATTAGGTCTTACGTGGTTTTAGAAATGAACAATTCCGTAAGATTTTTCCATTTTCTGATAATAAAAACCACTGTAATTAATTCATTGGTGTTACAGGATTACCTATTAATTAAGAAAAATGTTTGTAATTATGTGATAATTAAAAAAAAAAAAAAAATGAGCGTAGTGAAATATAAGACAAACAGTATTCTGTGTAGATGGAGCCTTGAGTACTGGGGTATACCATCCTTGTTTCCGTCCGACGTAATTATTTTTCTAATTACTAGCTGGACACAAAAGTAGGGCTTGTTTTTAATCACTGACCGTACACTGTTGCTCTTTGATATAAAACACAATGAATTCTAGAAGTCTGAACCTAGGCTTGACCGCACGGGATTTTGGAAAAATATGCATCATTTCTTTAAAACATTTTATGCATCATTGGTATATTGCTACTAATGATGCATATAGCATCATTAGTAGCAATAAACATATTGACTATGGGTAAGACGAACTAAATAAATATTGCCCAATGTGAAATCCACACAATAAATAATACGAAGGATACCTTTTAGGTTTTTACAAAAACTAAGAAAGAAAATTTTGTTTGGAACAAACTGTTTTATTGCTTTTCAAAATATTCGCCTTTAAGATATATACACTTTTGCTTGCGTTCTAACGAATTCTCGAAACATTTTTTCCACTCTGAAGTTGGTATCTCAAAAACATGATTTTCGAAGGCTTCACAATTTCTTGAGGTGATCGCTGTCCACGCATTTTTTGTTTGACATTGAGGAACAAAAAAAATTCGTTAGGGGATAAATCAGGTGAATATGGGCGATGAGACAATTAATTCGATGTTTTTCTCCTTCAAATAATCAATTGTTTAACGTGCTGTGTGTGAGCTTGCATTGGATGAAGAATCATGCGACGTTTTTGGTTGTTTTTCCTAATTTTGTCAATGACTTCTGGCAAACAAATTGTTGTATACCATTCAGTATTACCTGTTTCTGATCCTCTAAAGCAACGGTTCTTAACCTTTTTATACTCGGGAGCCCCCAACTAGCCTAAAATATTTTCTGGACACCCCAAGAAAATTTTTGAAATAATATTATAAATCTTCTTAATTATTTATTGTTTGATAATTAAAGTTTATTGTAATTTTAAAAGCAAAAATTGGTAAAAATTAAATTTTATCTTTTAATTTTGGGACTTCCTGTTTAAGAACCGCTGCCCTAAAGGAATGGTTGCGACATGTCCAGTACAACCGAAGAAACAAACATTTTCTTGGAAGTGCTTCGCGAACGAACAACTTCTGTGGGTTTCGGTTCATCTTGGAAGACCCAAACAGTAGATTATTGCTTAATTTCCGGTTCATATGAATAAATCCAAGTTTCGTCACCTGTAACGATGTTGTATACGAATTTTGCAGTGCATAGGTTGAATTGTTTAGCATTCCCTTACACCAATCAACACAAGTCTTTTTTGAGCTTCTGTAAAATTATACGGAATCCATCAGGATCTTTTTCACAGCTAAATATTCATGCAAAATCGAATGTATTGCAGTCTGCGATATGCCAAAGGATGCCTCTATCTCACGGTAAGTCACATGTCTATCTTCTTCAATCATTTTGCGCACAGCATCGATGTTTTTTTGAATCATAACTGATTTTGGTCAACTTTCACTACATTCATCACTGACGGATGTACGACCACGACGAAACTGTAAACCAATTGTAAACAAGTCTTTTCTGATGGTGAATGGGAAAACATAGATTTCGTTTTACCCGCTCGCGCAAATATCAGTATAACGATTTTAATAAAACAACCGAAAATCTGATGTAGCTACAAACAGAAAGAAAAAAAAAAAATGCGCATGAAAATCGGATCAGCAGTAAAGCAGAAAAGTACACATATAGACGGACAGACACACAGGCAGAGGGACGTTGCTTTTTGTACATATATACAGATCAATTCTGTAAAAATTTACTGTGTAGTAACGTTACTACAAGATAAAATATTATAAAAAGTATAATAACTTTCATTCATGATAGTAACTGACCTTGCTCATAGGGACAAATTTTATTACAATGATCATAGTAACTGAGTTACAGAATTGGTCTGATTGAGAAGTAATTCTTGGCAGTGTAAGTGCAAGGTAACTCGGAGTAAATTACGGAGTTTTTACTTCTGACAGTTTCAATTAATTTTACTCATAATACCATATGTTCGAAATTATAATCGGTATTAATGGAATAGTAGATTCCATATAATTTTAATTTAAAAATATATCCTTAAAACCCCCTTATAAAATAATTCTCTTTTATATCAATAGAAAAAAAGAATTCTTCATAATACATCCCCCTTCTATTCATTGTGCTTTCTCTGGTTCCGAATTAACGAATGGCATTTTGCATATCTGGGGTTCACGAGGTGGGTTGAGCTGCGGGAGAGCTGGCGGGGTCGAGGGGGTGGCTGGGGTATTACTTGCTTGGCGTGGAACTCGTCGTCTCGTTGCCCCGAAGCACGGTCTCTTTAATTCGCTGATTAGGGCGCGTGTTCACTACACTTCTGGCGGAAACTGAAGCCAACTTGGCATAAAAAGCCGGAGAAGAGAGACGTAGTTAGCGTATGAACGAATAGCGAAACGCTAGAAGCTAACAACGATCATATACCGGGTATACAAAAACTTACATCCATTACTAGAAAATACCGAGAAAACAGAATTAGAAATATATACTAAATTTTAAAAAATATAAGTTGTTAAAGTTAAAAACTTATAAGATTGTTTCCTAAAATATTGTCTCGACCATTATTATTCTTCCATTAAGGCCCGATTTTTCCACCTTCAGATAAAGTCCCAGGTAACTATCTGACAGATAAGGTTATTTGTAACTTCATCTGCTGAGTAAATGTCATCCCTTCTTTCTATACAAATGTATCTATCGGATAGTTATCTAACGGATAATGAGACTGACGTATTGGACTGGTATTGACATTTATTCAGCAGATGAAGTTACAAATAACCTTATCTGTCAGATAGTTACCTGGGACTTTATCTGAAGGTGGAAAGACCGGGCCTTAGAGCCGTTGATAGGGGGGCGCAGAAGGGGTAGAATTTTTCGGATCTGCAGATTCCCGGACGAGCCCCCAATTTTTATTTTGTGGGCTTACTGTGAAAAGTGACCAAGTTAAATATATAATAGCTATTTGCATATTAACTCTTTCAGGCACGGAATTTTAGAAAATTAAAAAAAAAATGATGTGATGTGTGAATTTTCACACATTGCAGGTTTTCAGGTTTTATTTTGCATAAAATTTTGATCGTTAATCCACGCACTAAGGGCTTTCATTTGATACCCTACTCAGAATTTTAAAAATATATTTTTTTTTTTCGGTGAGCAATATGTTTTTTAGATGTTTTAGTATTTTTCCTATGTGCGGGTCAAAGAGTTGTATAAGCCTGGTTGTTAAGACCTGGAATCAATAGGTACGTGATGGATTTCGGCAGGACGAGTGTTTTTTTTTTTTTTGCTAGATTCCTCTACCTTGATACCGTGCGACGTCCATACATTTGTACTACTGGTTGACCTAATTCCAATATTCATTCATGACAAATATTTCATGTGCCTAAGGGCCAGTTGCACCGCTTTGTAATAAATCTAACACTTTACAAAGTGTAACTTAAATTTAAGCGACACTTAAAAAATAAATGCATTGCACCGACTACTTTTGAGGAGCGCTTTATTAAGGAATGGTTTAAGGTGGTGAAATACGGAATAATTTAAATATGTAACGTTTTTATCAAGAATAACTGTCACTTGTTTTTACCAAATTCTAATTTTAACATTTAACGTGGTAAATAATAATCAGCTACGGTTATTGGATGACAACTAGTACAGTAAAATCGTAAAATATTCAAAATTTCTTAAATTGGTGAAACTCTAAAATTAAAATATGTATGTAAATATAAATAAATATAAATAAAAGTAAACTATAAATTACTTTAAATAAAATTGAAATACAATATAACTTGTTTTTTTGGTTTAAGTGGAACTAGATTTTCAATTAAAAATAAGTAGGTCGTAAAATTAGGTTCCAAACTTGTTGCAAATTGGTTAGTAATGTTTTCTACAATAATTTCAAAACTGTATTACTGTGATAAATCATATTTTGAATGTTATCTTCTCAAATATTTTTAATATCAGCCCTGCCTACGAAATCCTGTAAACTATGAAAATTCACAGTTTATATATTTTTTCAGATAAACATGTTTCGTCGCATAAATGTTTACGTAATTCCTGCTAATGATATAAAAATAAAATTTCCTTATCAACTTATTTAAGAGGATTAATTATTTTTTTAATCCCATACTAATTCATTTGTGGTTAACAAAACATCGAGATAACATTAAAATGTCTTTCTTATAAATTCTAAGTTATTTTTTGTACGTATTTTAACATTGAATATATTGGGTCTCGTGAAAGTGTAGTTATTTTTGGAAATTTGGGTGTTAAATCAAAAACTATATCTCAAAAATGGTAAGAAATAGAGACCTAAGGTTTAAATCTTTAAAAAAAATAGTTTTACGATGTTTTTTCTGTAATATTTGGTCCGTAATGACCTAAAACTAATTGGTAAAATTTTGATTTTGTTTGTAAATTTCAAAAATTCATATCTCTAAAATGGTAAGAGGTAGAGACTTGAGGTTTGATTTTTTGGAATTCTTACACCTTGTTTTGTCTAGAAAAAATTAATGTTCGGTCCGTAATGACCTAAAACTATTAGGGAAAATTTTGATTTTAATGGAATTAAAAAAAATCTTATCTCAAAAAAGGTAAGAGATAGAGACTTGAGGTTTAAATTTTTGGAATTCTCACATCTTATTTTGTCTAGAATAAATTAATGTTTGGTCCGTAATGAACTAAAACTATTGACGGACAGACAGACCGACAGACATCATGCTAAAAATAGTCAAAACGTTATGTAGGGATATCAATTCGTGGAGATCCATCGAAATCTCGAAACGTCAAAATCGGTATGATCACAATACCTCCCT
Organism: Liopterus haemorrhoidalis; assembly: GCA_963971575.1. NCBI lineage: Eukaryota > Metazoa > Arthropoda > Insecta > Coleoptera > Dytiscidae > Liopterus > Liopterus haemorrhoidalis. The sequence continues at coordinate 46,461,392 of OZ020619.1, forward strand.
TATATATGTTGGCGGTCCGTAAAAATGTTAATACTTATATTTTCAATAACTGTCAAAATATGACATTTGAGTTTCACTTAAATAATAAGCCTAACCCAATCTAGGGCTTAATTTAGGTTTCATTTAACAAAAAATAAGTTCCACTTAAACAGCGGTGCAATGGAATAAACGTCACTTAACAGTTTTAAGTTATACTTAAAGTTTAAGTCTTAGCGGTGCAACTGCCCCTAAGTCTTGTGTCTTAAGTTGTACTTAGGCTTCATTTAGGGAATAATTCAATTTTTGATTATAAAAAATATGTATATGTTACATAGAGTGGCATCAGAATTTTAGGTGGGTCATGGTAAAAAAAGGTTGGGAAACACTGTATTAAACTTTATTATTGTGGACTTGATATGTAGTGGGAAAATATCTTGAATTTTTGCAAATTTTTACCATTAAAATTTTCTTTAGTCCGCTCTTTGTAGATGGTGTTCGGTATTCGTAATATTTTACCATTTTCCGCACATGTTAACTAGTGTTCTGGTAGTAAAGTGTGACTCGTAGCTCCACCTAATTAGTGCCCTGTTTTACCGACAGAGTACTCCGCGTTCGCCAGGACTCTCTGTCTCTCGTATTTTAAACCGCCTGAATGAACAGCGAATTTCTACGGCCTTTTTTGTTCCACAATTTATGAAAATGTTTTGTGTAGAAGGAAAATGTCGCATGTTTTTAACAATGATTCTCACGAATTATGTTTTTGTTTATTAATTAATATGTGTTTTAATTACGTTTTAGATTGTTGAATTTTACGATTGTACCATACACTTCAAACACGATCATTTTACCGATTAATTTCAAATCTAAATTTAACTCTGTTGATTTATAATTTTCACTTTGTTTAAATCTGCTTGACTTACACCAATTTTCAATATATGGTAAAATCTGCTTGACTTAAACCAATTTTCAATATATGGTAAAATCTGCTAATGCGACCATCTGCATAAGGTGGTTAATTGCTTAAGTTGATTGTTCCGTGCTGAAAATATGCACCTGAGTGCAGGTTCTGTATTCTGCCTGTTATTTTAGGTCATGTCTAGCGCATTTTCTGACGCTAGCTCCGTCTATATTTGTGTTATGTTATTCCAAATTTATATTAATAAAACTGGAGGCTATATCTACTTTTTTTCGGCCTCATATTTGGTTTCTACGCGTTTCAGATGAAGACGAGATCTGCAAAAAACTTAATTTGTGTCTCTGTCTGTATGTCTGTCTGTCAGTCTCTCTGTCCGAGATTTACGCAAAAACGAAATTTGGTACGATGATATATTTTTTTTATTTAATTATTTTACATTGGCCTGTTTCTGCAACGAGGCAAATCCCCGAGGTACGATGATATAGTAAACCTAATTAATAATTTTGGCATCTAATTTTTTTTATTTTAAGGGAGTGTTTCGGAGTTAAAACTGTTTACTAAAAAACTCAATATATTTACCTTATTATTAACTTAAAAATCAGCTGTGGCCACTACAGAACCGACCGCCATCACAAAGTACTTGTATAAAATACATTCTAGCAGCAGAGTAGAAATAACTTGGCCTAATATTTTTTAACAGAGATATTATTTATCATGACCATGGAAACGTTACATATAACCATGAAAAAAATAGATCAAATTTTATCAAAAAATGTCTCAAATAAAAGTTGTTAGTTATTGCTTTTATAGCAACTTTTGTTAAATTTTTCGAATTATTTTTCTGTTGTTAAATATTCGCAACAATTTTAAAATCGACACGAGTAAACTCCCATTTCTACTCAGAAGACAGATAGACCAACAGACATCATGCTAAAAATAGTCAAAACGTTATATAGGGACCTCAATTCGTGGAGATCCATCGACATGTCAAAATCGGTATGATCACAATACCTCCCTTATATATGTTGGCGGTCGGTAATAAATAAAACAAGAATATATAAATAAAATCTTATACTCATACTCAATAAAAAAAAGGACGAACACAAATAAAAATTAAAGTCTGTTCCAAAAATTTAATAGACGCAGGGTGATGGTATAGTAGCGTCGGCGAATCAACGCAGTTACGTCACACGACGTAACAAACGACTGTATGTCTGGAACAATGCAATCGTTTGTTACGTCGTGTGACGTAACTGCGTTGATTCGTCGATGCTAGTCAGACCAATTCTGTAACTCAGTTACTATGATCATAGTAACGAAATTTGTCACTATGAGCAAGGTCAGTTACTATCATGAATGGAAAGTCATTATACTTTTATAATATTTTATCTTGTAGTATCTACACATTAACTTTTTACAGAATTGATCTGATTATACCAGTTGTCATCAGATATCACAGATCAAAATAAATAACATTAAGTTAATTTGGCGGGATTTGAAAAACTGTCTTATGATCGGTAAGCCAACGTGGTGGCCGAGCGCACTTAGTCGTGCGGTTTGTACTGGTGGAAACCCAGTACGATTGTCCCGTCTGTGGTTCGAGCCTGCTTCGTTGATGATATTATTCGGGCGAGAATAATATGTTTACATTACTCTCATTTTCACAATCATTCACCCTTCATCCAGGTGTAGGAGCTCGCCCCCTGGCATCGGCGATTAGCCTCGTTGCAGAAATAAAGGCCGATGTAAAATAAATAATATAATAATAATCTTATGATCGGTAAGGCCTCTTGATCGGTATTGCGTCCTGATCGGTATTGCCTCGTAACCGATATTGTCTCCTAATCGGTATTGTCTCCTGATCGGTATTACCCAACTCTTGCCTACTAATAAAGAAATGTCTTAATTAACTAATATATTTTGATGAGTGGTGGTTTTGTAGTGACTTTTCATAATAGCAGTGAGTGTGACATTGTGTTAAACACAGTGTACGTGTGTGTGTGTGTCTGTATGTGTGAGTAAGTCCTTATGCGCTCCAAGTATTGATCATAGGGTTTCAGGAGTAGTACGGTATGCTTAGGTACTTGTACAGGCACACATACCTCTTGTCACTCTACTACATGTATCTGCATACACTGCAACACGCACGCAAAAAGAAAAACCAGGGGAAAAATCAGGACAATGCATCCCAGCATTTAAGGCTGGAGTTCATGACTGAGATGTCCTCGTTCCGCAGGATCCATTAATTATCATAATCATTTTCGTGATAGTCCAAGATGAAACTTGGGCCTTAGTTTTCTTGAGCCTAGTAGTCCAGGTTTCGGGACTATATTTTCAATCTGTGTACATTCAGGAGTAATATGGTCAGTAATCGTCCTTTTTTAGCGTACACAGAACCACTTTGGGCTAGTTTCGACTTTTCTGGATTATGCGCAAGTAACTAGAAACTAGTTACTATCCCTGTGTAAACAGGTGACAATGTGACTAGTAGAGTACTAGCTTCTATTAGTTGGGCTAGGATAGCAGCTAGCTCGTCGACGTATTTACTAGCTACTGTCTTTTCCCCCACTACCCAAAATTGATTAATTTCAAATTGGCGGCAAGCGATAACCTGTCATAACAAATAGAAAAAAAAACATATTAGGTAAGCTATATTATTTACATAAATTGCGTAACATTGATTTATTAATTGATGAAATCATCTGTGAAATAGCTGCCTTTGATACACGAAAAAGATGTAGACTACGATAACTATTTCCTGTGGCTAGGAGATAAAGCGTTAATTCCAATTTTATTCTTGCTGGAATCGCATCCATCATTAGTGTATCAGTTCGTTGTATTAATGGACTAACTAAATTCAATAGCCTGTTAAAATTATCAGGTGTCATTTTTAAACACAGTCTGTACTCTTTTTGATCTTCCACAGTTAATTCACGAAATAGAAGGGCTGATGTGCTTGGGTAGCTCTTCTATTAATCCATTTTTTAACCTATTTTCGTTTAGGCTTATATTCTGTACCAATTTCTTCAATAAGACATTCAGTTATTTCCTTCACAAGAAATTAAGTAATACAAAATACCATTTTTTTAATGGCATCACGCCGGCGACGATATATATTCATATTTATAAACTATTATTTGCAAAAAGACAATTGCACAACAAAATCACAGTGAAGATGTCAAATGTGTTTTGACACTTACTATCCAGAAAATAAGATAGTATGCCAATTGTGTATGAACACCTACTATCCCGAAAATAAGATAGTAGAGTAAAGCGCGTAGTACTTGCGCTAGTTACTAGTAGAGATGGGTCGTTCATGAACGAACCGGCTCACTGAGCCGACTCAGTACACTGACCGAAGTGACACGGTTCTCCAAATTGAAATGAGCCGGCTCACGGCTCACTGTATAGTTTCAAGTTTCAAGGATACGATTGGTCGGACGATTGTGAGCAGTGACCGGGGTGATCCGGATCTGGATCGATGTCATGTTGAACTTCGCGAGAACTCGGCGTGTAATGTATTATCATAAAGTGTATTATTTATTGTCATCAATTTGTAGGGCAGTTTATTTGAAACTAATAGGCTTAGTCTGTATTTTCTTACAACCATACTATATAAAAATATTAAAAATATTGCCCAAATCCCAGATGTCCGATTTATAAGGGCAATAAACATCGCCATAAACTTAACACATCTGGTTTAAAATACAGTAGCTACATAAAGTGCATTGTTTGTTTCAAAAATGTTAGATAAGAACCGGGGCTAAGCGAAGTTCTACCTACGAGCGAACGATCGACAACTGACCGGGTCTAAGCGACGTTCTACCTACGAGCGAACGACCGACAACTGACCGGGTCTAAGGAAGAGCCGGCTCTAAGCGACGTCTACCTACGAGCGAACGACCGACAACTGACCGGGTCTAAGGAAGAGCCGGCTCTAAGCGACGTCTACCTACGAGCGAACGACCGATAACTGACCGGGTCTAAGCAAGAGCCGGCTCTAAGCGACGTTCTACCTACGAACGAACGACTGACCGACCTGTCTCTCGGGATCATGTTTACAGTTCATATATTGCAAGAAGTGACGTTCTACCTACGAATTAACAACCGACCTGTGTCTCGAAAACATGTTTACTTAACCGGATCACTGAGCCGGATCAATGAACCGGCTCAACAAACTGAACGAACTCCACTGATCCGGTTCAGTAAACTGAGCCGAAATTCCCATCTCTAGTTACTAGCTCTTTTACTCTACCAATGTAAACCCGGCATCAAAAGTAAACGCGCCATTAGATAAGTAATAGGGAGGCCTTTATTCAACATTGGACGCCTTTATTCAACATTGGACGAAATCAAATGATGATGATAATGAATTTAAATTTGGTACTTGTCAACTTATCTCTTATTTTTTTAATTGGCAACTCAACAAAACCTTAAATTTTTGAATAGATTTGATTTTAGTAAATGAATACTGTTATTCATTCCGTTGCAGACACTTCTGTATCATAATTAACTGGAGGCTAACATAGAAATTAACTTCTTTTTTTTTTGAACCTGTATCAAAAGAGTCAGGTCTGAGTAAGCGTTTTGATTAAAACTAAAGAAAACACCAGGATGGTAGATAAGAGTTAGGTAACTGAGAGTTGTACAAGTCTTTTCATACAAACCAAACGGTACTTTGAATTCATAATTGCTGTAGAAATGTTGCAGAAGCGAGACTCGCTCACTCACTGTGTTATAATTAGTATTAATTAACACTTTGGTAAAACTAAATCTGTTTGTTCAAGTGCCTCTACCAACAAATATCATTATATGAGATGGGTTACATTCAACAACTTCACATATCTTCCATTAAAACAACAAACTAATATAACAACATATAAAAGAAAAAGCTGAGGTAAAGTGTGAAGTTTTATACATTTCAGGACTTCGTAGATATGTACAGGACGATAAAACATTATTTGTTTATATTAGGTCTGTCCGTAGAGCCATAATTAAAGACTGTTTTGCATTATAATTTTTACTACACTTTAAAACTTCTGATGTCATTCCTAGTAAAAAGTGACAGAAATGGGCATTCAACACCTTCTGTCTTTTGTTACTTTCCACTGCCAACTTAATAAGTAATATCCATCTGAAAATATGGTATAGATTACTTAAAAAATTGTGGGATTAACGAAAGTAATACTATCTTTTTACCGACCGCCAACATATATGAGGGAGGTATTGTGATCATACCGATTTTGACATTTCATAGAGGTCCCTACATAACGTTTTAACTATTTTTAGCATGATGTCTGTCGGTCTGTATGTCCGCCTATCCGTCTGTCTGTCTGTTTGTCTGTCTGTCTGTTCGTCCGTCTGTCTGTGTACACGTGCAGAGCAAATTCGGCTAAAAGGATTTTTATGAAACTTCATATTTAAGCTTTTGATATCAATGGTACGAGTTGATCAACTTTTGGTAAAAATCGGTTGACTAGAAATGGGAGTTTACTCGTGTCGATTTTAAGATTTTTGCGAATATTTTACAGCAGAAAAATAATTCGAAAAAATGTATTTAACAAAAGTTGCTATAAAAGCAATAACTATCAACTTTTATTTCAGACATTTTTTGATAAAACGAAAATTTTTTCGAAATTTTTTCATATTTATATGTAACGTTTCCATAGTCATGATAAATAATATCTCTGTTAGAAAATATTAGGCCAAGTTATTTCTACTCTGCTGCTAGGATGTATTTTATGCAAGTACTTTGTGATGGCGGTCGGTCCTGTGGTGGCCACAGCTGATTTTTTGTCATAATTTTGATTTATCTTCCTTTTTTTTCATCACTTCAGTCCATCTTTGTTTTGTGATTATTTTGATCCATCTTTTTTTATTCTCACCTGGAGCTGATTTCTTCTTTTGTCATTATTTTGATCCATCTTCCTTCTTTTTGTCATCACTTCGATCCGTCTTATTTTTGTAATTATTTTGATCCATTTTTATTTTTCCATTATTTTCATCCTTGTTTTTTGCTATCAATTCGATTTATCTTCTTTTTTGTCATTATTTTTTTAAATCTTTTTTTTTATCATCATTTTGTTCCATCTTTCTTCTTTTTGTCATCACTTCAATAAGTCTTATTTCTGTATTATTTTGATCCATCTTTATTTTTCCATTATTTTCATCCTTGTTTTTTCCGGTCCTGTGGTGGCTACAGCTGATTTTTTTCATACTTGTATGTAACGTTTCCATGGCTATGATAAATAATATCTCTGTTAGAAAATATTCGGTTAAATAAACCTTCAAACCATTTTAGACTGCACTAGATCCCTCGTAATTTTTCATTAATTCATTCTATTAATTAATACCTATCTTATTTTGTTTTGATTCGTTGATTGACGATGTGTTATTTTGTGAAACGCCCAGTCGGTGGTAGTTGCCAGAGATGCCGTCTCTGCAACTTGCCCGTCCAAGACTTCAAACTATGCACATTGCTACCGTACAGCAATTCAATTCCCTGCGCAAGGTATGTGATTGCAGGGTACAACAGAGGATAACAAACTTTTTAACTTAAGCTCACTAAAAAATTACATTATTTGTGAAAATTGTGAATTAAAAAAAAATCACAACTCAAAAACGGATAAAGATAGCGACCTACGGTTAGAATTTTTGGATTCTCCGTAGTTTATTTAGCCTAGAAAAAATTTGTGGCTTTATTCGTTAGGCGTATTTTAAAATTATGACAAATTATAATATGGCGTGATTTACAGAAATTTTCATCTTCGCATGGACGTATCTCAAAAACGAAATGCGATAAAGACCTGCGGTTGAAATTTTTGAAATCTTGAGGTCCTAAATATCTTGCAACCATATTAAATGACTACTCATTTTTTGAGATTAAAACGCTTTAAAACATAGTAAGTGTTTTGAGAGAGGGGTAACCATTAAACGTTCTTTGAAAAGTGTTCGTAAATAGAAACATTGTTGATTTAATTTTTCCGTTATTTGTTGAATGTGGCAAACGAATTACATATCACTGAATTAATGGAGTAAAACCACTAAACCAATTGATCGGTTTGGAATTTAATATCAAATGTATTTTGTTATCGCGACGAATTATCGTTTTTGCGTCGAGTTAACTTTTATTTAATAAATAAATATTGGTAACATCAATGCATTTGTTGCGGCTTTTAGTTATTTACTAATTTATTAAATACACATTGAATTTAAATATGACAAAAAGTTAATATTTTAAAGAGAAACTATTACAAACTATTGCACTATTACATTTCAAATGTTTATCACTTCTCGTGATCACTGAAGACGGAAACAGATCGTTGAGCAGTTTCCGAAATGTCCGAAAGAATTTTATATATAAGATTTGTCATCCTTTTTGTTACATACGTGTTTGCTAATATGTCAATAATAGGAATCCAAACCGGTGAAGAATTGTGAAAATATGTCCAGTTTTTGCGTGAATCTCAGACAAACAGACAAAAATTGACTTTTTTGCGGATATATTCTTATAATCATCTCAAACATGTAGAAAGCAAATATGAGGTCGAAAACATTTTTTAAAAAAATAACATTTATAGCTTCCAATTTTATTAATATAGACTTATCTTTTTTCGTTGTTACATTTTGAGGTTCTCTGTATTAGTGGATTACATGGCATGGTACAATGAATAACTCTGTTGGTATGTTGGTAATTGAAGCATAGGTTCATTCATGGCGCTGTGGAGCCGGGTTCGTATCTCCACTGGTTTTTATTACTCCCTTCTCTCCCCACCACGTCCCTCTGGTAGGAACTCCGCGAATACCCAGCGTTCCTAGACTTCACCGGCAAGAGATTACAACAATGTATATAAATCAAGGTCCTAACTCGATGGATCGACAAATATTTTCAACGTGTTATATGGATTTAGCACACTTTAATATTAATTCATATACATTATGACGTCCGTATATCGAAATCCATGGATTCACAAGAAAAATTCGGTATCTATATTAATAAAATTCAAGACTATATCTGTTTTTTTATTTTTTCGGCTTCGTATTTGGTTTCTACACGTTTAAAATTTTTATAAGACGAATCCAGACTCTGTATTTCTGTTTGTCTGTCTGTTAGACGCATATGTGTTTTTATATTGATAATAGTTAACACAACTTTCTAGTAAATCTTTTATATATATATTCGTTCGTATTTTTCGAAGTTGGTCCCTTGCTCATTTAGCGATACTTGAGAATCCCTCGGTAACGATCTGACGTTGAGGTCGTCTTGTTATCCCTTGCTAACGGTTCACTCTCGCAAAAAGCTCTACAATGTGCGATCAAGTGAGAATTTTAATTTTTATAATTGTTCCAACAATTCAAATGTACAAAACTAAAGACAGCGCTTTTTTTAACAAATTGACTAAAGTTGAATAGTGGAAATGGTGTATTAAACGAATAAACGAATGAATTTTTTCATGTGTGGTCTGTATTTTTAAATTAATTATATAATTTTAAATCCACATCTTTTCAAAATTTTTAAAAAACTACACAACGTATTGTACGTGAATAAATCTTAATGAGAATTCTTTGGGTACATTCTTGAGATGGAGAGACTTCAAGAATTCGCTACTGAAAATAATAATACTGCTTCCAATTAAGAAAAATCACGGCGACAATACTGAAAAACACGAACTTTAACAGAACGAGAGCAGAATAATATATTAGAGGCTATAGATTTTTGCACCATCAAATTGAGCAATTATTTGAATAGCAGAAAGAAAAATTAGAACATTTGATGATATGTTCGTTTTACTTTTAGATAAATTGTTCCGGTAGATGGTTCTTTATTCCTCTGGACTATAAAATTCGACGATCACGACTAAAATTATGGCCGCCACTATCGCTTTCTGAGTTTTTTACACGAAAGAGGATACTTATCTGTCAACATATGTAAACAGCAATTTTTTATAATCAATTTTTGCTGTGTACAATAATATTAAATATTAAAAAAGTGTACAAATATGAATCTATTTTATGATTTTACAATATTTCTTTTTAAATATATTACAGTTTAATCTATATTTATATTGACAATCCCCTAAGGTCCGGAATTTCCACCTTCAGGTAAACCTTTACATAACTATCACAATTGTGACAGGGTAGATATTCTCTCCTCCAAAAGGCATGCTGTATGAAATCGGAGACCATAAACTGTCATGAGCTCCCGGTCTATTACATTTTGTATAGTTAAATCATGTCATTTGGCTAGCTCCATATATTTCAGATGACTCTTTGCGTCATCGGTAAATATGAAACTCACATCATAGGTCTGTGGTAGGGTTTTGCAGCTACATCAGCTGCTTCATTATTTTTAATACAATGTCCCGGTATCCAAAACTGATCATCCCTCAATTTCTGAGCTTTCAGGTTGTGTCTAGCAACTGGATATTTTTTATCTGGATCTTGGGTACTGTTCAGAACGCTCAACAAGTCCGTCAAAATAACAGTTGAACGCCTGCTCTGACGAAACAAAACACAGGGCCTTGAAAATAGCGTATAACTCAGCAGTGTACATACTCGTTATGAAGTGCAAATGGTATTAAAACTGCTGACGTGGATCAAGACAACGGCACAACAAACCCTGGTTCCGGATTTTGATCCGTCAAAATGACAATGATCTCGAACTTAAGTGTCTTTTGTATCACCAAAAAAGCAAATTTTTTGTTGTTTTAGAAAAATCATATCTCAGAATTGGTAAGAAATGGGGCGTTGCAATTGGAATTTTTGAAAATTGTGCCTTGTTTAGTCTAGAAATAGTTTTACAATTATAAAATTTACGGAAATATTTAAATTTTTCTGTATATTTAAATACCTGCCTTAGGCTATATTTTTCTCTAATAAAAAATCTTTTAACTATAATAATAAATATAATTTCCTTTGATATTTTTTTAATATAATCTATGATTTCTTAGATCAAATGTGTATTTATTAATAGGGGGGTATGTGTTTATAAGCGCTAGACGCCGTTCGACGTCGGCGTCGAGACAAAGACGTGCGTGAATACGAGGTGGCCGCACTAATGGTGTATATTGGGCAGTGCGGCAAGCGACGGCGGTTGCTTTGAGGCGACGCCTTTGATATTTGCCGGCATAGCGTTGGGACGCCTCTCAACACTAACACATATGAACAATAATGCACTCAAAATGCAACTATAATTCGATTACTTTCGATTTTTCATTTTGTGATGCGCTAGAATATGAAATCAAAGTATTTATTGATTTTTGTTTGTTGAAGATTTTATGTTGTATGGTTTTAACAAGCTTTGATACATGTAAGATACTAAAAGATTTCTGAAAAGTAACAATGTATTTCTTAAAATTATATTTTACATCATATCCCGCTAAAAAGGAACGGAGATTCCAAAAATTCTCTCAAAAAGTCTCAATCTATAATTATTTTTGAGTTGTATCATGACTAGAGCCCTGCATATCCGCGGATTATCCGCGGATATCCGTCCGTCCGTCTGTCTGTCTGTCTCTCTGTGTATACGTGCAGAGCAAATTCGACCACTAAATTTAACACAAGTCTACTGTTCATCAGTGATTTTTGAGTTGATTATATCGATCCGACCCTGTTCGTAGCAATGACCAATAAAAATTAATAAGTTTCTTGGCTGAGATGTGGAATTCTCTAATAAAATGGTCATGACTTAGTTGAATGGTTCATTTATATTGTTAATATTGTTATGACTACTTTAATAATTGTATTATTTTCTTTCTCTGTTCGACCTGTAATTAATATTGTTTTAAAAAATATCATGATTTATTACCGTTTACTACAAGATTGATTATGTATCCACCATTTTGTTAATTAATATTTTGCAAGGGTATGCTCCCTATAAATATGATAATGTTTCACCCTTGGTGTAGTAGGGCCAAAGGGATCCGCCCTCTTCAGATTAGGGACAACCCTGTGCATCACTGAACCCCCTTTAGATAACCCTAGAAGGGAGATCACAAAATATAATCATAAGAACAATAATTCTACTGATGCAAAAGATTACAAAAAAAAGGCAAGACAGTTTCAGAGACACATCCGTAAAATACCTATGTCGTTTTGTGACAGTGTCGTTGATGAAGATTTACACGGTGATTTGGAAATTTTTAACACTCAAATTTTAACCAAACTGAGAATGAACTTTTACACTTATTATTATTATTATTTTTTTTTTGCAGTACAACAAAATTAGGGAATCAAGATGCACTTTGGGACAATAAATACGCCATGAGTACCAAAATACTCAAGAAAGAGATATGATACCATGTTTAGTTTAATTAAATTTATTTTATCTACTATTATATTGTACAAGTGTGGTATATATGTTCTATTCAACTTCTGGTGTATCTTCATTTTTCCGGTAACACGGAGAGAGGAAAATGAACCGTCGTCTTATCCGGGTGATATTTTTTTAATGCTTGGGCTTAATTTTATTTCGACAGGGGGTACTGACTAATTTTTATTGTTAAAAATCATGCATTTTTTCCTCGAATCCGTGTCGAATCAAAGTCACCATTGATCGACACGGACAGGTTTTATCAGACGATAAATCAAAAATATTCTTAATACAAGACGGCCAGTCCAGAATGTTTACGGCGAGAATCAAAGTGTTAAATAGTAATAATGGTTCAGGATAGCTTTTTGGACGTGCGAGATAATATTTTGAGGTATCAGAAAACATTTTTCAAAGAATCTGGGCCATTATTTGAGCATTTTGAGGTAAAAATATGCTTACAAGGTTTCAAAAGGACACAGCTGTCAAATTTTTTGCATTTTAAAATGGGACGAGATTTCACATTTTGAACGTGTTTCTTTACTGAAGAATACTAATTAAGGATTTAAGGTGAATTAACGATAAAACTTAAGACATTTGCAGAGGGAATTTCCATAAAATGGTGTTAAAAAAAGATGAACGACGAGTTTTATAATCGACAAGTGCGACAAAATACCTTATTATATTAAAACGAAACGAAACGTTTTTAACGACGTAGGGGAGAAGACCGGCGTAGCCGGGCTGAAGCCCCTAGTTTGGACTATATTGTACAATTTATTTTTTTACCGACCGCCAACATATATAAGGGAGGTATTGTGATCATACCAATTTTGACATTTCGAGATTTCTATGGATCTACACGAATTGGGGTCCCTACATAATGTTTTGACTATTTTTAGCATGATGTCTGTCGGTCTGTCTGTCCGTTCGTCCGTCTATCTGTCTGTCTGTCTGTCTGTGTAAACGTGCAAGAGCAAATTCGGCTAAAAGGATTTTTATGAAACTGTATATTTAAACCTTTGACATCAATGGCACGAGTTGATCAAATGTTGGTAAAAATCGGTTGACTAGAAATGGGAGTTTACCCGTGTCGATTTTAAGATTTTTGCGAATATTAAATTTTCGTGAAACATAATAACCCAAGCAAGGTTCCTTCTCGCGACAAGACACAAAAAACTGCTCAAACATATTGCGATTTTTGATGTAAATGAGTTGAATTTACTTGTGAAAACCTCTTTTTTTGTCAAAACTTATTTTAGAAGTGGACTTTTTTGTCATCATTTGTATTTTCATCTGTCTATTAAAATAAAAATAAATAAAACTGTCCTCCTTTATAAGTAATCCCTTGCAACATTGCAAGTTAGTAAAGTGTTATTCCATCATTTGATTAGAAATAAACACATAAAATATCATGATAATGTTTACAATAATTAGTCCTCTTAAAATTCCATAGTTGAGTGAGGAACAGTGTTGATACTCTCAATATGCATATGTCCATAGTTCATAAACATACTGGCTAAGCACTGGCTAATGGTTTTAAATTGAAAGAGCATGTTACAATTCCTTGTTGGGAAGACGAGTGGACGGGTATTTTGTTCTTGTTGCACCATCCCATAGGCTGCTTATCGCTATTTACACACTGCCAGCACTGTTTGCCCAGATATTCTCAGCCACTAATGGAGCATAAGACACTCTACGCAGTTTAGGTTATGTATTGTCAATATTAGGACGAGATGTTCTACTATGTCAATATGTTGGACGTTATTACCTACTTGCTCCCGGTTTAAATAACTTTAAATATTACGTACAAAACGACACAGACAACAATGTAAATCATCCTGATTAATATGAATCCCACAAAAATGTTGGACTGTTCTATTGAGAACTGACAGTAACTGAAGTGACGCCTAGCGGAATAAATTGGAACTTAACGGAATAGGATTTTGTTGGATGTGGCTTTTTAATTGCATTGTTTGTATGTGTTAAAGTGAAGAAAACTTTAATAAAATGTCTTTAAAATCGCAACAGAAAATTAACTGCAATGTAAATTGTTGTGTATCAAATGGCAAATGGCAAAAATAACCTATTCCTATCGCCATTTTGTAAGCGACAACAGCGCTTCTATAGGTAATTTGTATTCTCAATTGAGAAGTGACATTACCGGTGACGGCAATGATCGAAAGAAATATGACTGACGACAGTAGTATTTACTTCTTAATTTTCACATACCGAACAGGTTGATTTAAACACAATACATGTTTATTATATTAAAATATTCGCGAATTTTTTTAATTACTAAGCGCTACACATGTGTCGAAGTGTATGAGGGTTACCTTTTATGTTTTAATAAAAGACCACTAGATGGAAAGATTGAAATGTGCCACGTGGTGTGTAAATTAAGTAACCGGACTGATTTTTTTATTTATTCGAATAGAATTACAATTCAATATTGTCTCCCTCAAAATAACTTCCTTGGGAAGCCACTCAGCGCTGAAGACGGTTCTTCCTATCCTCATAGCAGTGCTGGAACTCGGATATTGGAATAGCTTTCAGCTGCTCTGTTACTGACGTTTGATTGTTTTCGAGTGTCCCAAAATGACGTCCCTTGAGGTGATTTTTCAATCTTGGGAAGAGGAAAAATTCACAATGACTCAAGTCAGGCGAATAAGGAGGCTGAGGAGCCACAGGAATGTTTTTACTGGCCAAAAACTCGTTTATTGAAATTGCAGATTTTTCTCATCCCCAATTCATTGGTAAAAATGAACGGTAGTGTGAGTCAAATTCAACTCTTCCCCGATTTCTGACTGACAACCGATAATCTGAACGCACAAGATCCCAGATTCTATCGACATTTTCATCGGCTCTTTAAGATGAAGGCCTTCCGCTGCGTGATTCATCTTCAATCAACTCTCTTCCTTCTGGAAATGCCTTAAACCAATAAAAACCTGGGTCCTTGACAAAACACTGTCTCCGTAGGCCTGCTGAAGTTTTGCAAATGTTTTCGTTGCACTGTGCCAAAGACTGAAGCAAAACCTGATAGCACACCGTTGCTCGAAATGAATTTTTAGAACGCACTAGAAAAAACTGTTTCACGAAAAAAATCGCTACGAACAACAAAATTACTCTAGCGAGTTCGAAACCGCGACTTAAGTACTAGGAAGGCGCGTCACATGTTCACCTGCCGCCCCTCCAAGTCTCGCGTCCCAAATGTTGCCATATCAAACGCTTTGTTGCCAGTCCGGTTACTTAATTTATACACCTCGTATTAACATGTTATTATTTTTTTAATAATGAGTAATTTTTCTGTTAAATATGTGGTACAGATGTACTTGCGGGGAAATTTTGATAGTTATCCGTAAGTGTGGCGTCAGCCGCGGTTAAGTTCTGATATTCCCGTACTAATCCCTTTGCGTGTAACAGCTAACATGTGTACGTTAAATATAGTAGTGTTCTGTTATGAATAAACATCCGTGTAGATTTACAGACATCCGACCGGACAGTCGCAGACATAAACGGCCTGCTCACTTACAATGTATTTTATTGCTATTTCCTCCACAGAATATTCTGCATTTGTAACTACAGAAATTAGCAAAAAAATACATACAGACCTAAGTCCTAATGAATAGAAAGAAAACAAGTCTATTTACGTTAAAATTATAGTTACGCAATAATTAGTTATCAAAGCAAGGTAGGAAACTGAAAAGAAATAAGTTCCCTAGACATGTCACGGTAAAAATAACCTGAACGTAGGGTTTTTTACAGATTAACAGTTGGCAATCCTGTACAGTCCTGTTTAGTTATTCCGACATTTCGGCTTACATTAAAGTCTGTTTCTTTGTTTTAATAACATTAATGGACATTAAGGGGTGGGGGGGTAGAGTCTGAACCACATTTTAAGCATATTTTTGTGATTTTTTTTCAAATCTATGGTTAAATTTATTAATTGTCAAACTAAGTACATATATAAAGTATGTTTTGAAGAAGATACAAAAACATTTTGAAGGCGAAATGTGCCAGCTGTGGCAAATCTTCTCAGACTCCGGGAAAAAAATTAGATTTTGCGGTGACCAGCATAATTCGTCACTGGATCATCTGAAATAAAAATCCAAAAAATTTTTGTTAGTTTATGAGTTTGCCGAGGTAACGACGTTGAGATATTTTTTTTTTCATGTTTTTTTTTTATTTAACAATCACAAATATACTCATTTTTAGGGAGAATTAATTTTTTTTTGTCTTCTAAGTAACGCTAAAAACTGAAAAATCATTTTAAAAATAAAAACTCAACGTCATTACCTCGGCAAACTCATAAACTAACAAAATCTTTTTCGATTTTTGATTTCAGATGATCCAGTGACGAGTTATGCTGGTCACCGCAAAATCTAATTTTTTCCCCGGAGTCTGAGAAGATTTGCCACAGCTGGCTCATTTCGCCATATTTTGCCTTCAAAATTTTTTTGTATCCTCTTCAAAACATACTTTATATATGTACTTAGTTTGAAAATGATTAAATTTAACCATAGCTTTGAAAAAAATTCACAAAAATATGCTTAAAATGTGATTATCAAACCCCCCCCCCTTAAATAAAAACATCAAAATTTGGAGGAACCTGACGACATTGATGGCGATGATCTTCCTCTGCCCGTAACTAATCGTGAGGCAAAAACAAAGTATTGATAGATTACAGCGTTATTTTATGCAAAATGGAAATGGCGGAAGTCCCATGTAAGCATTAAATATTTGTGCTGATTTTACTACAATACCGCAAAAACAAAAGGAAAACCACTTTGAAGGAATTCTTGCAGAATATATCAATTAATTTAAGTTTGACGTTTTTTGATAAAACGAAAAATTTCGAATAATGTTTGAAAAATTTTCAAGTCTCAATTTTTTCATACTTATATGTAACGTTTCCATGGTCATGATAAATAATATCTCTGTTAAAAAATATTAGGCCAAGTTATTTCTACTCTGCTGTTAGAATGTATTTTATACAAGTATCAGCTGTGGTGTTCACAGCTGATTTTTTATAATTGCAATATATTAATTGTGTGCGTGTTTGTTTTTTTTTCTAGGCGAGTAAGATGGGTTTGGCCCCAACGCACCCAGGGGCAGCGTTACCGTTCTTCTGTCATAATGGGGAGCACCTTTCGCAGCCGCCCCCGGCGCACATGGGAATCCCGCCGTACCAGCTGGACCCGAAGGGCGCGACGGCCATGGCTGGTGAGTACTGGACGAGGGGCGGTTCACCCGCCTCCGCCGCACCACCCGGCGCACCGTCACCACATCAACATCTCACCGCCGCCGACTGGAAAAGACTCGGTCCACTACTGGCCGCCACAGGTAGAATCTAATGGTGGTTGGATTATTTGGACATATAAAATACACACCTCTTAGAAAAGAATTTTAACTAACTAATGGTGCAATTCTATAATTATACTATCTTTGGCAAATATCTTGTGAAACTGCGGCCTTTACGGTGCACTCAAGGTGCGTTCGGCATAAGTTAATAATCTACACATTCTGCATGAGCTAATAATCTACACATTCTGCATAATTTACACAAGAAACGTTCGGCATAAAGTTTTTATGTGCTCTGTGCTGCACGAAGATCGTACGTCAAATATCGTGCAGTGCAGTTTGTGTTGCACAATCGTCACAAGTTCAGATCGTGCGGCAATCTATGCAATAGTGTTTTTCGCGGTAGAAAAACAAGTTATTATTTCTACAAAACAATATGAGTGAAAACAATCAAGATATCATTGTTTATGCCTGCAGCATTTGCAAAATAAATAGTACAGATATGAACCTCATGATGGAACATGTAAATACACTCAAAAAGACTCAAAATTTTCTGGATACAAGCGGTAATGTACTTTAAATTGATTTATAGTCATGTTTGGAACAGTACTCTTTGCATATTCAAACACTTTTTCCAAAATATTTTCTGGTTTGGAAAATTCTTCTGAATTGTCTTCCTCATCAAATAAAATTTTGCTAAGGACCACCAGTGGTCCGTGGACCACCGGTTGAGTAACACTGACCTAGAGTATATATTATACAGGTAAAATATTAACAAATTTAAAAAATCTTAACACTTGCACATTATATTTATATGTTAGGTCTACAAACTTAAACACCACCCATCACAGTTGGACATCAATGTAGAAATTCAGTTGCTTGCTTTATGTGAGAATTGCACTGGACGATCATTATGTCTACTTCTCTATTGGCAGAGCTCTTTCATCCCGCGCTCTTGCGTCTTTTACCAAATACTGTTTCAAGAAGTACATACACGTTTTCGAACAAAATGTATTAAGACCTCAAATCTGCACACAATTTTTGAAGTTACAGAATTGCACCATTATTTCGTATTATTTTATATTATTATTATGTATTGTTTATTTTTCCATTATTATTCTGTTGCACCCTAGGCTTCTAGCGTCTTTATATACATTTTGAAATTCTTTATTTATTATTTTTAGGTTTTAAGCCTCATTTATAATAGATCCATATCATAATCACAATACTCCCTATTTTGTTTATTATAAATAGATGTTCAGAACAGTGACACACCTTTGTACATCTTTATGCACATGTTATACATTATGTTATGGACCTATATAAACCAGGCTTTTGTTTTATTTTTTGTGTATATGTATTTTTTTGATTTTTTTTTTCTCCTTTTGTAAGAGGAGTGTGTTTTAATTTAAAAATTAAGTCGGTGGTGGTTTTGGTGCAGGGTGGGCTTAAGCATGTTTTGAAAATTTTAATACTTTTTTATTTTTTTAAACTAGTTATTTCTCCAATACGGTTAAAATATGGACCTGCGGATGGAATTTTTGAATTTTTAAATACTAAATATTCTAATAGTACATACAATATGTATATGTCAAGGGAAATTGGGGGGGGGGTCTTCCCCCCAGGGATGTAATTCTATATTATATATGCTTTATTTTCCGAAAATTAAATTTTTTATTGTTAAAATAATCGCTGTTACCGCTGGATACTTACGAAAGCCCAAAGGGATTTTTTTTGTTGTTAAAAAAAATTCTTGTATCAAAAACTGTGAGACATAAAGACCTGCGGGTAGATTATTATTATTATTTTATTTATTTTACATCGGCCTATTTGCCGAGGGTTGAATGATTGTAAAAATGGAAGTAATATAAACATATTATTATCGCCCGAATAATATCACCAACGGAAAATCGAACCAGCAACCTCACAATTCAGACTGTTTTCACCAGTCCGAACTGTACGATTTAGCGTCCTCGGCCACTTCGTTTACTAGAGTCCTAAGACATTCTTATAGTACATTTCGGACTAAAGCTTAAATATTTTTTTTTTTCGAATTTTTAAAACATTGTATTTCAAAAACTGTTGGAAATGAAGACCTGTAGGTAGAATTTTTGGACTGCTGAG
Organism: Liopterus haemorrhoidalis; assembly: GCA_963971575.1. Lineage (NCBI taxonomy): Eukaryota > Metazoa > Arthropoda > Insecta > Coleoptera > Dytiscidae > Liopterus > Liopterus haemorrhoidalis. The sequence continues at coordinate 46,481,017 of OZ020619.1, forward strand.
CCCCAAAATATTATTAGTACATTTTGGACTACACTAAAAGAAAAAAAAAAAAAATTTCGAATTTTTATAACATGATATCTCAAATAAAGTTGGAAATAAAGACCTGCGGGTAGAATTTTTGGACTACTGAGTTCCAAAATATTGTTACAGTACATTTTGGACTTAAATCTAAAAGAAAAAAAAAAAATTTCCCACATTTTTAAAACACCATTTCTCAAAAACTGGAAGATGAAGAACTGCGGGTAGAATTTTGGACTGTGGTGTCTCATAATCTTATAGTACAGTTTAGACTAGTCTAAAAGAAAAGGAAAAACACTAACATCGAAGGGGGGATAGAAATTCAATAATTCAAGTTATATATTTCAATTTTAAAAAATATCTCAATACCGTTGGTTTGTCTATTACCGTTTGTAATAGATATCATACCAATGGGTGTAATTTTTAAAATGCTAATACTTTTCTATCTATGAGAAAAAATTCTAAGGGTTAAATAATTGAACAAAAACAGTAACATTTTAGTTGCATTTGAAATAACTCAACTCGAATTTTCGTCTAAAAAACAACTAAGTTAACATAGCTATACTCTTTTGTAGTGGTGCGAAAATTGGCCTCATCAGTTCTAAACGTGCCTGCTTCGATTCCCGTCAACGTTATCGTCAAAATAAACACTGGAAATGAAGTACGGTGTTAGTTAACTGTGTTCAAAGTGGGCGACTGTACAGATTCACAGTGCTGAATGATCAAAGGGTTCTCTGGAGTTTTGTTTAAAACCAACGACTCTATAGGAAATGTCATATTTCTTATAATCACAATTAGCTTATAATTGGGTTCGTTGATATCTAGCGGTTTTTACCATACTCCACATCTGTTAATTGAATAAAAGGCACAAGAAAAACCAGAACAAAGAAGACTATCTAAGAAATACACTAGTTGCTTAGTTACATATATGAATTTATAAAAACCAAGGTATGGGGTACAGACATTCAAAAACACTAACATCGAAGGGGGGATAGAAATTCAATAATTCAAGTTATATTTCAACACATGTTAACTTTTAAAGCCATCGTCGCCTGTTATACGGGTGTATTCTGTAAGAAATGCGTTAAAATTAGCGTCAGGTTAATATTTTTATTTTAACTCCATGTCTAACGTCATTATCCAAAAATGCTATTCTGTAAGAGCATTTGTTTAAGGTAAGCGTTAATACAATATTTGTTAACGCGAGGCGCTAACTCACCCTGTAGAGAAGCTAATATTAACTGCACGCGCATGTGCTGTTACGTTGAATTTTAACAGGAGTATTTAGTCAAATGCCAAGAGAATCTTAACCTAATATTTCGGTGTTGAATTAAATATTCAGTGGCAAAATTTATTTTAAAAATGGAACAGAAATGTTTGGTCCTGTGATACTCATAACTGGTTTCCACAGTGTATTAAATAAAAATATAACTTTATTCAACTTTTGTTTAGTCAATTTATATACTACATTGTATTATAACAGTTTATCTATTTTTTTAATAATATGTGAATTATATGTTCATTTTATTTTTAAAAAGGTGTTCGGTGATGTTAATTATTAAATTTGATTTATTACGCTATTTCTACCCTGGAATAATGCTGTTGTGATCGTCATTATCAATCTCATCAATTGTTTCTTCAAATAATACACCATTCAAATGTACTGCGATATTTTGAAACACGGCGGAGGCATAAGTGAAGTTTTGTAGCTTTCAGAGGATTATAATTTTAAGTTCTGTGTCTCAACAAAAACCAAAACTGCTCTCCAATACTCCATTTACTTCCTTTCTATACAATTACTTGAACTTGCGTCTGGGTTACTTGTATAACAAACATTATGAAGCGTCATTCTTATCTCTACTGTAAAGAATTCACTTTAAAAAGTAATAGAAAGTTGATTAATATTTCTACCGTCTTGTGTTTTATTCATTTTTTTTTTTTAATAACAACATTTACTTAAATAGGATCAGCCATTTTTGCAAACTAAACACTAGCGTTAACTTTTAAAGCCACCGTTTTGGTAGGCGCTTATTGTAGAACGTTAACTGGCTATTTAACGCCGCCGCGCTATAATATTAACACATATATGTTTAGCGAATAGCATTTAGGTTAAAAATGGTGTTAAAAAAATTAACGTCAGTTTTTGACGCTAAGATTTTAACATCATGCTTAGAGAATAGGCCCGGTAGAACATTAACTTGTAATTTTAACGCCTCTACGGTTCTTTATCTTTATTCATCTTTATTTTTCCATGGAGTCTTTATCTATCTCTCTACAGTGAGTTGTTTTGAAATTATATTCCCAACATTTATTATGTGTATGTGTATTTCTGTTTGAATTTAGTTTTTTTCATCAGTAATGCCACTTTAAAAATATCTGGTGTAATCAAAAAACTCCCCAAACTTCAATAAAGTCCCTAAATAACGGGTAATGCGGCAGGTATTCCAATATACGCGGATATCCTACGTTATTAACAACATGTCATTGGTTTGACAAGCCCGATGTTCATATCAACAAGTACAGTCTATTGTCATCACAACAATAGCTAGGGGGCACTATTGTTGACTGTGATTGATCAGCTCTTCCATCTAATACGACCGAATATATCACTTTTTATTATACCAGAATAAAAATTCATAAAAAATCTCGAAAATACGCTAAATACATACTAAAAGACTTTTAATTCACAGACAAGTCCGTGTATCGGTTAAACATATTTAATAAAAGATTAATAAATAAATAAAGCACTCGGTAAGTTCCACAAATATAAGTTTAAAGTTACTCTATTCATATTTCGGCAGTGACGCCATCTACAGGAGTTCAAATTACAAACTTAATTTATTTTTAGGGTTTTGTAGGTATGACCAAAAAACCCTTATACCGTCATTTTGTCGTCTGTCTGTCTGTCTGTCTGTCTGTCTGTCTGTCTGTCTGTCTGTCTGTCTGTCTGTCTGTCTGTCTGTCTGTCTGTCTGTCTGTGTGTCTGTCTGTCTGTCTGTTCGGTAAAAATTGTAGCCAAACAGCTAAACCTAGAGAGTTGAAATTTGGCATGCTTATACAACTCTTTGACCCGCACATATGAAAAATACTAAAACATCTAAAAAACATATCCCCCTAAAAATATAAACAAATAAATGCACATCGAAAAAAAAAATATTTTTTTTTAAATTCTGAGTAGGGTATCCAATGAAAGCCCTTAGTACGTGGATTAACGATCAAAATTTTATTTTTGCAAAATAAATTATTTTGTCGCGACTTTCGCCAAAATTGTGCAAAAAAATTTTTGTCCCACACCCTGTAGCCCAGATGGTTTAAACTAAAAATCTGAATCTAAGAAATGTACATTGGTGTGAACCGAAATAGTACAACAGGAATTTTTTATCAGATTATGTTTTTGGAAAATTACGCATTTTTTGTGTTAAACTAAAATATGTTAAATATTTAATTCGCTATGTAACACAGTTGATAAGTAAGCGCTCGTAGCGTTGTGCGTTTTGTCGTTGCTTTGTAATTTGCAAACTAGAGTTCGATTCCTGTCAATTTTAATATTTTTTTTTTTACATTTTTATTTTGTTTAAATTATTTTGTGAAAATTCTAGTTATATTTTGGTTAATGTTTCATTTAATTTTTAAAAGCGTACATTTAATAACCAGTGGGAAGTGTTGAAATTATAATTTAATTCTATGTTTGAATGTATATGAAATCAGAGGGCAGGGCTTATGATTTAAGCAACCAATGGAAGCCATAGGCGCAATTTTCAAAATCTTAATGAACCTTGCTATATAAAAAAAAAATACTACACATATTTAGAAACTTAAATAATGGTATTGGGAATTCGAATTAAAATTCATAAAAAAATATTTTGATATAAAATTTGTTTTGGCATCCCAAATAATCGTCATTCAGTTACTAAATACCTGCTTAACCCTGAAATGTGTGAAAATTCACACTTCACATCAATTTTTTAATTATTAGAATCATCTGACACTTAATATTATCTAAATGTAACTACCGTATGGGTTGATTTTATGCGTAACACGGATTTTGCATTAGAAAGCAGTACTGTTCGCCCACATGGGTCTCTCTATAAGGCCAGGACAGGCTTGTATGGGTCGTACAATAGTACTAACGTGATTTAAAACATTTACAACTTATATGTCATAACTAACGCACGAGAAATAAATAATATTTATGTTTCCTATTGTCTCTTTGCGATTGCAAAGTCAAAAACCACACCAAGACCACAAATAACAATGCCCTTATTACGTTTTAAGTCGCATATTTTGAGTAGAAATATTGATAGAAATCAAAATTTTAATGAAAAGTATTTTTTATTAATTCAATACCAATTCTCAAGTCGGTGTTTGCATTTTAGTGCTATTATTAAGTCGTCAAGGATGAAATCTGTAGAAAAAAAGGCAAATTTGGTTGATAACTTACAAATATAAGGAATTATTTTATTCATCAAAGTATGCACCCATATTGTCTATACACTTTTGCCATTTAAGCGACAGGTTGTTCAGGCCGGTGGTATAAAACCATGGCGGACGAGTCAATTCCTGGAAGGCCAGTTTTACAGCATTGTCGGAATTAAACTGTTTTCCTATTAAAAGGTTGTCCAAATTGCGGAAGAAGTGGTAGTGGAGGCTAGGTCTGGTGAGTGTGGAGGATGATGAAGAAGTTCCAACTCCAATTCCTGCAGTTTTGCCACAGTCATTTGTGCAGTGTGTGGTCTAGCGTTATCATACAATAAGATAGGAGTCGATCTGTTGACCAATCTAGGCAGTTTTTCTTTAAGTTATTGCATCATTTCGTCTAGTTGGTTGCAGTATATTTCTGCTGTGATCGATGAGCCAGTTTTTTTTATGTTTTTAAGTTACCTGTACGAAATTTGGCGAACCAATTTGATATTCAGATCAATTCTGTAAAAAGTTACTGTGTACAGTCTGTTCCAAACGGTTAAGCGGAACTAGATTTTGCAATCCAGTTACTCTCATCGTTTAAATCGTGCCTTTCGGCCGTTTTATTTAAGCTTTGTAACACTTACAATAAACATTTTTTGGTTAAGGTTAATATCATTTTAAAATGTCATTTTCTTTATATTTTGATTTTTTGTGTCATTCTTAATACAAATTTCCCATTTATTTATTTTTTTGTCATTAAAATATCTAAAAAAATATTTAATTTTGACATATGTCATTCGTTTCCATGGTTTTATTGTTGGAATTTTAAATTTTGACATCCCAACGTGAAAAATGAAATAACCCAAGCAAGGTCCCTTCTCGTGACAACCTAAAAGAACTAAATCTCCATTTAGTTCCGCTTAACCGGTTGGAACAGACTGTAGTAATGTTACTACAAGATAAAATATTATAAAAAGTATAATGACTTTCATTCATGATAGTAACTGACCTTGCTCATAGTGACAAATTTAGTTACTATGATCATAGTAACTGAGTTACAGAATTTGTCTGTATGTTTACTGAGTAGTAACACTAGAGCCAAATACACTATTAATGTTTCGCGCGGTCTGCGATGCCGTAGTTCCACGTAAGAACTCATACTTCATAATAGTGCGAATTTCCAACCGTTCCATTTTAAATAAAATTAATTTAAAAAAAAAGATTTTGATATTTTTTAGAGCATACAATGATTTCTTTAAAGAGGCGAGATGTGTAACTTTCCAACAAAAAAAAAAAAAAAACAACGGTAAAATATTAAGCCAATGTCAAATAATAAGCTGTTAAAGTTGGCAATATTATCAACTACAAATTTCAGCCTTAACGACCTGATATAATTTTTTTAGGTGTGTTATAGTAATCCTTTGTAAAAGAGAAAAATTATTTTTATTAACAAATCTATTTGAATGACTATCTCCACAAAAACGGTACAAAATAAGGACATACGAATGAAATTTTTGGAATTCTGAAGTCCTAATTGTTTTTACGATGCATAGAAAAATTGGGGCCTTAATTCAGTTCCTTTATCCTTGTAATTCAATTATTATTTTATCAGTCATGTTTCCATAAATCCGTTTGCTAAGAATTGAATATTTATTGAATAAGACTATCTTAAACCGTTCGGAATATGCAGAAAATCTAATAAGAAATTCAATTTTCAAAGGTAAACCAATGAAATATAAACTCAATTTTAAATATTAAAACTATTCTGGAGGGTAAACTACTTTACTAAACTTATGGTAAAGTAGAGATGAAGTATTAAGGGTATTAACATATCTTATTGCAAGTTAATATGCCCAGTAGATACAGTAATATATTTTTGTAGAGAATTATGCCCCTGATTTTATGCAACCAACAACGCAGCAGTGTTTCACGAGGCGGTATACTTTACAGTTGTGATCCATATTCAATTGAACTACAGGTTTTAAGTTTCTTAAATATTTTTGCTGCTTATGTCAACATTTTAATTATTTCTATTTTTAATAATGTTTGCCAAATCATTAATATCGGGTCGTCAAGGATGAAATTTGTAGTTAACCCATTAATGACTAAAGGTTCGTATACGCAACCTTTTAGAAATTATTTTTTTTAAGGAAAGCAATTGTTTTATTTTTATTGCATAATTATTTAACGAGAAATACTAGGATACAATAGCTTCGTGAATATTTTATTTCGCAGTTTATTTAAAGAGTATATTTTTTTAAATATTTTAAAATTGGTCAATTTTTGAAGATTATACTGATTTATAAAAGCAGGCATTTTCTATACACTTGTTGGTAATATAAAAAATATATATATATAGTCAAAACGTATGAGAACATTGTTATGAATTATCCTATTTTGAAAAAATATCAATTTTATCTGTCATGTTGTTGTGTACATCATTCAAATTTATGGGGTGCGTTTACGCACCTTTGGCCAAATCAGTGAAATGTACAGGCGTGATTCAACATCGACAAGTCTCATCTTGTCTTAGCCATCTAACCTATTATTCATTTCTACTGTGTGTTCTTTCATAGTTCAGTATATGTATTTACAGAATAAGTATATTGAAAATATAAATTAGTTGTACAGTTGTCAAATGATAGTAAAATTTCTTAATTGGTCACGACTAGCAGTTGCTCTTATGAAGTATCAGAGTAATGCAGATACTGATAGAGAAGCAACAAATTCAAACTATGGGCGTCCTTCAAAAAACAGTTTATAAGATGTCATCAGATTTGATAATATTGGTCATCTGATAAGAGACATGAAACGAATGTAAAAAAAATGCAGTTTGTGTAAGAGCAACTCCATTTATTTATGTGTAAAATGTAAAGTACATCTGTGCCCAGAGTGTTCTGAAATGTGGCATTCCAAATAAGTTCATATTTCATTCATAATAATTTGCTTATTACATGTTTACAAATTTTTGATATTGTTATTAGTCAAGGGTGCGTATACGCATTCTTATATTCTTGTAGAGTTAAGCATATAGGGAAAAATTGCTAAGCGATATGACATCTGGTGGGATTTTAGGAACTACAGAAATAGACATTGTGTCGCGCTTTTTTTTATAAAAAATGTTTGCATAAAAATATAATTGCATAAAAACAAGTATTAATATTGTAGCAAAATTACAAAAACCACCAGTAAACATTTTCCATAAGTAAAATTCACGTTGTTTATATGTAACGAATGTCTATTTTGAAGGTTCCAAGTTTGCTGAAATAGCGCTGCGATCTTAAAATACTTCCCCTATATATTTTTTCAAAATGCAATGATTGTCTTAGTTGACGTATTTTAATTAATTTGCATTACAAGTTTTGTGAAAAATATTTTTTCTTTTTGCTTGGCCATTAATGGGTTAACGCAACCTCCTATTATATGGTTATTAGCGCCATAGCGGCGTATTAAAGATCACACGTCATCACTTTATAATTTAGTACAATTTCAATAATTCCACTCGACTTAGTTTTGCTCATTTTCAAATTCCTTTCATTGGATGATTTGACGTGTCCTGACAGGCGTTAACAGGCCAGGAGGGTATCATTACGTCCGGTCACGTGGCCGGGCGCGACCCTTCGAGGAGCCGCACACTTTTACCCTTGATCGTTCCAATATATGCGGTTTTAATGATCACCCTTATTTAAAAAGGGGGTGTGGGAATTGTAGAAAGCTTTCTATTAACTTCGAATTTTATTCAGTACATTTTTAATTAATTCTAGAAATGATAAAACTCAATAAATCCAAATAATAGGTTCACAACGACTAGTGGCCGGTTGTTAAAGTAAGAATTATCCCTAACTCGAATTAAAATCATTATTTTTTGAATATTGTAGCATTGTAGCATATAAAAACAAATGATTTTAACTTGAGTTAGAGAAAACTCTTACGTTAGCAACCCGACATTAGTGGAGTGTTTAAATTCTTTGTTTCTAGATTTTGGGTACTATTTGAAAGCCTAATTTACATAATTTTCCACTATGATGTGTCATACAAAACTAATCATCCGCAATGAAATTAGTAACAATCAAAATTTGTAACGATTTTTTAGTTATCTAATAGAATATTTTTAATTGTAGAAATGATTGTGGTAAAAATTTTATCGCTTAATAACTTAATAATAGATATCAGATAATTTTCTGTAATTTTTTAAATATTTTGTGGGTTTCAAATAATTTTTATATTTATACAGTTATGTGTAAAAACGTTCAAACAAGACTTCTTTTTCGACATGATTGTTTATAGTTCAGAACCTTGGTAAAAAAATACTATGCACTCTAAAAAAATAGTCTTAAAGAGACTTCATGGTTCACTAAAAAATGAACTTTTAGTGTACCAAGTCCTTCGCTTATCGTGTTAATTATTTACACTTTTTTTGGTTAAATTTAGTGTAAAGTTCACACTTACATACTGATTAAATGTGTTAGAAAATGTGTTAAAGTAGTGTTAATTTTAACACCGAAAAATAATATTTCATAAAAATAACACTGTTTGGATAAATGCAGATTTATGCTGCTTTCAGAGCTCTTTAAATTAGTTGCTGTGGACTGTGGACATTCATAACTAGTAAACCAAGCCTTGAACAAAAATTTGTATAAATCATAATTTGATGTATTTTTGAAGATTTACCTAAATATTTTTTATTTATTTATTTTTTTTATGGTAGGGCAAGTCTAGCGGAGGTCTCCCTTCGCCACTGGTTTTGCTGTGTGAGCTCATGACAACTTACAAAAATAAAAATTCCAGTTAGTTCCGCTGAAACGTCTGGAATAGCCTATATATTTTACCCTAAACTCACTGGATTATACAAAGTAGCGCAAAGAAGAAGCCGACAAACCTCAGAGTTTGATTGGCAACATTGGTTTCCCTGTTAAGCAAACTAAAGCAGCAATTTTTACGTTCTTAAGTTTGCATCTGCGCTGTCACATCTCTCTCTCTCTCTCTCGCTCTCATTTAATAACCTCCTTTGTCAGTGCTTTGAATATTTAAGGTTAAATTTCATTTAAATTTATATATTATATCCATTTTATTTAATGAAAATAAAAAAATAACTGAAATTGTACCACAATTTTGTTATAGTGCATCTTTGATTAAAAAAATCGTGATTACAATGTTTAAAATAAAAATTTTGGTAGTACTAGTTTTTTATTTTTGTACTGTTGGAATCACTGAAAATCATTTGTGTTGGCGACATTTTTAGCCCCAGTATGGCCACCGTTGCGCTACTTTATATAATCTAGTGACTTTATTTTGCCCTATACTGTTGTTCCTGAACATAATTTTCAGTTTTAGATCTTCGATACTATTCTGTTTATTTTATTTATCTTGCTCTATCCACTCTAATCGTCTTTCAGTTGGTTCTTTTTTAATTTTCCTTCTATAAATAGATTCATTGAATAACAAGTGTTGAAAGTAAAAAGAATCAAATTAACATCCTAGAAAGAAGTGTTAAAAATAATAAGAGTGTGGTGTAGCCGTACCGGGTGATGGTGCTGGTACCGTTACCGTTACCGGTAGTGTTACCGGCAGTCAGTTACTGGTTGACGGTTCCCGTTTGCCGGTAGCGGGTGTTGGTTATCTTTACCGGTAGCGTGTTTGTCGGTATATCTGTACAGAGCGAGAGGAGAGGAGCGAAAATTAGATTGCGCGGTTCAAAGAGAAGTTGCCCTTGTCGGCTGAATTTATGAAAACACCTCTTGTAGCCGTTCGCGTTCGAGTCGCATGGTCGCCCTTTGATACCGGCCTAATAAGCTCCGGCTCCGGCTCTTAAACGATATGTAAATGCTCTTCTGAGATGGGAATAATTAGTAACACTTCCAAATCCACTACTAACAATTCACTTCACTTTTTCATTACTCAAACAAGAAAATTATATTCAACAAGACTCATTTCACATTTATATAACTTAATATGGAACGTTTATTAATGATTTTATTATTACTACTAGCTGTCGTACTGCGTACTACAGCTAGTATTTTTAGTACTCGTTAAATATTTTTTTTTGATATATTTTTCTGTTGCTAAATATTCGCAAAAATCTTAAAATCGACACGAGTAAACTCCCATTTCTAGTCAACTGATTTTTACCAAAAGTTGATCAACTCGTGCCATTGATGTCAAAAGCTTAAATATGCAGTTTCATAAAAATCCTTTTAGCCGAATTTGCTCTGCACGTGTACACAGACGGACGGCCGGATAGACGGACGGACGGACAGACAGACCAACAGACATCATGCTAAAAATAGTTAAAACGTTATGTAGGGACCTCAATTCGTGGAGATCCATCGAAATCTCGAAATGTCAATCGATATGATCACAATACCTCCCTTATATATGTTGGCGGTCGGTAAAAATTAAATATAAATATTATTTTCCCACCATAACTCTCCAAATATTTATGCAAAAAATGCATTTAGATAAAATATTTGCTTTCTTATTCTAAACAATTTTTGTAATTTCAGTTTTTGCTAAAATTACACATGTTTTTCAAAAAAGCCGCCGAGTGTCGCCGTAGCAGCGACAGTGGATTTAAAGCTCATATTTTAAATGTCGCATTATCGACAACAACGGAGTGCAAAGGGTTAATATACATTAAAAAAAATCGCTGTACAGGTATATGCATGTCTAAATCTTTAGTAGCAGACCTGGTTAGACATGTGGCAACATGAGTGGAGCCGCACACAGAACGTTAAGTTGCGACAGATTAAGGGAGACGTTAAACCATGGTTCTTCCTGCAGGATTAACCACAGGGAGGAAACCGCCATCACACGCCTCCGTATAGGTCACTGTTGGTGGACCCATGGACACCTCCGAGGTGAAGAGTCCCCTATCTGTGAGACGTGTAACACAGATTTGTCTGTGTTACACATTTTAACTGAATGTGTACAGTTCGAGGATGTCAGGGAGAGGTTAGGCCTGTGCTATGACCTGTCAGTTGCTCTAGGTGACGACAGAGTACTCATGGACAAGCTGATATTCTTCCTGAGAGAATCGAACTTACTGTTTTATGTGTGAAGTCTTGCACCTTATTTTAATGTGGTCTATTTCTAAACTGTGATATTCGATGGTAATTGGTCCCTTTACAACCCCTTACCATCACCCTGAGTCTATTCAAATTTTCAAACAGACTTTTTATCCTAGTTATTTATGTTTGTCTGTGCAAGATTTCTTTTATTGAGTATGCGTTATTTTGTTGATTTTATCTATTTATTGATGGTTTAATTTATTGTTTTTAAAATGTAGTGTAGTCATTTATATGGGCTGCGTTAGGCGTAAATAGCCTTTGTTGCTGCGCGCCAACAATTTTTAACTAACTAACTAACTTTAGTAGCAGTCGTTAGCCAATAGACGCAGACACAACAGTTTAAATTTAATAAACCGTTTTTCTCGAATTAAATTTAATATTTGTGTGTTAATTTCGACTGTGCAGTTTTGATTGTTGTCACGTATTCTCAGGATGAGGTGCCAGTGTCGAGTGGGTGATATTAGCTATGACGTCACCGGGTAGCCGTGCACACGCGGTGTCAAGTGCTCAGTACTTGGCGCAGTCGGATCTCTCTGCACTTGAGAACCGCGTAACTAGCTTCAACACCGAGGGAAAAAGAAAAGAATGGAAATGTATGTGCATACATATAGGACACGGAAATATGATGGAATATTCACAACGAAAAATGAATACGTTTAGAGTTTTTTTTTTTTTTTTTTCACAGCTTCGCGGTTTGAATATAAATATACCCTGAGGAAACACTGAAAGTGACGCTTAAATATGTAAGAAATTGTGAGTACAATAATACCCAAAAGATTATTATACACTTATGCCAACGTTTTTTCCAATCCTCGAAGCACTTGAAAAAAATCATTTTTTGTGATCTTGTTCAGCTCCTCCTTCGATGCCGTCTTTATCTCCTCACTCGTAGCGTAGCGTCGTTCTTTCATGGGCCTCTTCAGTTTCGGGAACAAGAAAAAATCACAGGGGGCCAGATCTGGGGAATACGGTGGCTGCGGCATTATTAGTGTTGTTTTTGTATAAGGTTCTGTGCAGCACCTCTGGTGGCTACATTTTCCTGTTGATCACATAAATTACAGCCACAACCTCATCAAAAATTTCTGCTAATATTTTTACTGCAGCATAATGAACACTCCAACGCATATGTGTATCGTGTAACTATCGTGTATCGTGTAAGTGTGGTGTATGTTTTTTGGTATAGGCAAAAATCGAAGACGAGCCAAAACACGTGCAAGCAAAGCAACTGTCAAAAATTAACTGACTGAGCCAACGGAGTGGCCGAGCGCATTAAGTCGTGCGGTTTTAGACTGTTAGAAACAGGCGGGACTGGACGGCCGGTGGTTCGAGCCTGCTTCGTTGGTGATATTATTTGGGCGAGAATAATATGTTTACATTACTCTCATTTTCACAATCATTCACCCCTCATCCAGGTGTAGGAGCTCGCTTCCTGGCATCGGCGATTAGCCTCGTTGCAGAAAAAAAGGCCGATGTAAAATAAATAATATAATAATAATAACATTCAAAATGACCGAACTTGTCGGCATAAGTGAGAGACATAAGTACCAACATAACGCCACAAAAAAAAAATTGAAAATCGAATATACGTAATAGACCGGGAGCTCATGACATTTTTGGTCTCCGATTTCATACAGCATGCCTTTTGGAGGAGAGAATATTTACCCTGTGACAACAAAAAAGGGATGGTACTAAACCCCTGCATGCTTTCCGGTCATAGGAAAAATTGCATTTCCACTTGCACAAAATTTTTGTGTTTTTCTCTGATTTAATATTGCTTGCCCTTTTGTCAAAAGAAAGTTATAACAAATTTAAAGTCTTTTAATTATAGGCAGCATGCGTTTTCATACAGCATGTATGAAAACGCGGTAAATCATATTTTTTTATTACAAGATCACATGACCGTTTGAGCCCTTTGGGACCCTCCGAATCGCATGCATATATTTAAAAGACTTTAAATTTGTTATAACTTTCTTTTGACAAAAGGGCAAGCAATATTAAATCAGAGAAAAGCACAAAAATTTTGTGTTTAAGTGGAAATGCAATTTTCCCTATGACCGGAAAGCGTGCAGGGGTTTAGTACCATCCCTTTTTTGTTGTCACAGGGTAAATATTCTCTCCTCCAAAAGGCATGCTGTATGAAATCGGAGACCAAAAACTGTCATGAGCTCCCGGTCTATAACCCGCGGAAATTCAAAATTCGCGATACTTTTTGAACAGACTTCGTATTAATTCAAAATATGCACATATAAAAAAACAAAATAAACAATTTATTTATAAAAGTCATTTCAATGTCGATGGCTTCATAAAATCTAACAAATTCGTCTGACGACACAATGCCTTCTTTTTTTCACGCAGAATTTCTTCGTAGCAAGCTAATAATTTTTTTATTCCTTGCTTTGTAGCTCTTACGCGTTCTTCGTTGGGGTCCATGTATTCTAAAATATTTAAGCTATTCTCAATTAAGCTGAGACCTTCTGTCTAGCTTGAAATTGCCATGTGCTTTCTGGTGGAATTGGGTCTGAAGTATCTTCATCGTTGCTTAACTTACGCATCTCTATGATCTCATCGATTGTTTGCTCCTGACTAAGTGAATCCAACAGCTCGTTAGCATTGAGTTCCAAATCTAATTGTCTGCCAAGATAAACAACTTCTTCTACCACATGAGCGATCGGTCAGTTTATAAGCTGCCACTGATTTCACAATAACAAATGTTTTACGAATATAGTAATGACACATTTCAATATAGCCATCTAGTGGTCGTTTATAAAAGGTAACCCTCGTAGAGTGGCCAGACATCTTCATTCTATTTATCTATTATTATTTGTATTATTGTAATCTATATTTTGACATAAACACACGTCAACATTGATAGATCATAGTGACCGTTTTCGAAATAAACTATTAAACCTTTGATCTGAATATTTAAATGTTGAAATTCATATATAATTATTTGTATGATGTGATATGATATATATGATACCACAAATAGACCACGAAACACAATCAAACTGTGATCTTTTTACAAAAAAATCCCTACAATTGTCAACTGTAGCGTCCCGTTGTGATATCAACATGAACACTGCATGTCGTATTTGTTGTGGTCACGATTCCAAACCAACGTTTACAGCGCTAATGATACTTAAAGGCACGTGCCAAACTGCCACTGCCACTGCTATTCTCATATTGTTTGTCAATGGGGCTACGAATTATTTTTTTTATATATCTAACCAACAATTTTCCCATGGATTTTTAGTCTGTGGCATAAGGATTATGTATCGGATCATATAAAAGCCAGATCCGTCGATATGGATTACACTGGTCAACACAATTTTTACTGACTTACATCTAAGACTTGTTTCTTACTAATTTGGTGCTGCTGAACTCAAATATCACATCAGTTTTTGCGTGTCACATCAGATTTTTCTGGCCCTGCGCATAACAGTATGCGTATTACTTACATACTTCTAAACTGCAATTGATTACTAAAACAAAACCCAAACCATATTTGATGGTAATTGGCCTCCTTACAGTCTGTTACCATCACCCTGCATCTGTTTTTTTTTTTTCGAACAGACTTTTTATCTTATTTATTTGTATTTATCCGTGCAAAATTTCTTTTATTGAGTATGCGTATTTTTAATGATTTCAATTATTTATTTATTGTCTAATGTCTTGTTTTAAATATGTAGTATTTAGATGAACTGCGTTAGGCGAAATAGCCTTTGTAGCTGTGCGCCAAAAATTTTAACTAACTAATTTTAAAAAAAATTAACGTTTTCACTTCTAAAATACAAGTGATAATTTAAAAAGAAGGTCCTCAGACGTAACAAACACATGTTTTTGGAGTTGGGGGGGGGGGTGCTAAATCCAGTTTGCCCCCCTCATGGTGCGCGCCTGCTGCGTTCTATACTAAATTCAACAGTAAAATGTATGTAATAATTTCAAACTATACTGCAGTATTTGGTACAATAATTTTGCCTCCACTTAGCGTATTCGAGCATGTCACTTCTCAGTATCTAGTGACAATCATCGTGCAAATTTTAGCAATTTTTTTTTTTTAATTTGTGTTTAGACCAATTTTAGGTTGGGGTAAACCGTAGTTTGTAATAGCGATTATATTTGAGACCTACGACTCAAAATACAGAAGTATACACATTTTGAAGTAAATCAGACAGAAAAAAATTTTGCCCAAAAATCGGAAAAAAAAAATGATTCCGATTTTAGCCAAAATATAGTTTTGAGCTAATTTTGGGGTGAGGATTATGAAAAAAATATTTAAAAAATTCATGCTTTCCTAGTTTTTGAGTTAGAGCCGATTTGGGTCAGTTTTTTGCCTATAATTCCAAAACTTTTGCCCAAACTTAAAAATGGACCAAATTTTGTTAATCTATGACCAAAAATACATATTTGTACCAATTTTCAATAAAATCGGAGACAAAAATTTTTTGCTTAAAAATCGAAAAAATCTTAAGGGGTACCCCTTACGATTTTTTCGATTTTTGGCCATTTTCAAAGATTTTGTTTAACGATTCGTATTTATTGTAAAAGTTGAGTTATTAAGGCCCCAATTTTTTTCTAGACTAAACAATATACGAAGATTTTAAAAATTCAAACCGCAGTTCTCTATATTTTATTGTTCTTAAGTTAGGAGTTTTTTAAATTTGAAAAAAAAATAAAAATTCAAAATTTCGCAAAAAAATTTTTTGTTTGTGATTTGCTTCAAAATGAGTCCTAAGGCCCTTTAGGACCTCGGGATTTCAAAAATTCCAACCGCAAGTGTATATCTCATCTAGATTTTGAGATACGGTCTTTCGAAAATGAAATTTTTAAAAAATTTGAAAACTACACGGATCAAAAAGGCGTTAACTTAGGAGGACCCTATTTTTATCTAGGTAGAAAAAAGTCTGTAAATTTCAAAAATTCGAACCGCAGGTCTTTATATTTTATAGTTCTTAAGTTACGATCATTATAAAATGTCATTTTCATTAAATTTTGATTTTTTGTGTCATTTTGATACAAATGTCTCATTTCTTAAATTCTTACATTTTCCAAAAATTTTAAAATGTATTATTTTTTTTTTTTACTATTTACAACACAAGTTCAGCCGTTTGGCTACAATTTCTACCGTACAGACAGACAGACTGACAAGCAGACTGATAGACAGATAGAGAGACAGACCGACAGATAAACACATGGGGTGGGGCAAGAAAACATCCATAATAAATTTGCCGTACTGAGTAAATATTTTGTCATATTATCTGTCTTTTTTTTGTAATACGTAAATAACAGGAAAAGCTCATTTTTTATGTTGTATATTTACAATACATTTATATTATTATCATAGTATTGGTTCACATGGATGCGTCAAAGTCCGTTTACACCACAAAAGTCACTAAAATCATTAGATATAGTCAAGTCTTACAAAATAAAACATCTTCTACCATTATAATTTTCCCCAAATAAAATTTCTCTTGATATAATTTTATAAACTCTTACAGCCTGAAGCATTTAGTCTTGAAGGCGTAATTATCTTATTGTAAGATAATCAGTCTACTTTCCTTAAACGATATATTGTAAGAACATTTAACATATTCCCTGTGGACAGCTGTATAAAACATGTCGAAGCAAAAAGGCAATTGATAGTTTGCGAGACAGTTGAAGGGTAATTTAAGTGAACCGGTAGCCCGTAAGAATTCACGCTGTACCGCCCAGGTTGTGCTGGACACGCAATGCGTGACACACAATTGTTAACGCGTCACAACACTGACACCGATGACATGTTTAAGATTTAAATTATGGTTTTATTGAATCACGTTCGAAATTCGTCACATTCAAAAGACACACGATAATTTTAAACCAGGGATTCTCAAAGTGAGCGATACCGCCCCTGGGGGGGGGGCTGGAACGATACAGGGGGCGATAGTAGCCTCGGGTGCATTTGGGGGGCATTGAAAATGAATGTTTGCTTACCTATTGTCAGCATTTGAATGCTCTCCATTCTGACTTTAACCAACGATTTGAAGATATTTTTAAACCAGGGATTCTCAAAGTGGGCGATACCGCGATTTTTACGAGCCACTTACGAGCCACTTCGAGCCATTACGAGCCATTTCGAGCCACTTACGATTTTTTCGATTTTCAAGCAAAAAATGTTTGTCTCCGATTTTATTGAAAATTGGTACAAATATGTATTTTTGGGCATAGATTAACAAAATTTGGTCCATTTTGAAGTTTGGGCAAAAGTTTTGGAATTATAGGCAAAAAACTGATCCTAATCAGTTTTATCTCAAAAACTAGGAAAGCATGCATTTTTTAAATATTTTTTTCATAATCCTCACCCCAAAATTAGCTCAAAACAATATTTTGGCTAAAATCGGAATCATTTTTTTTTCTTCGATTTTTGGGCAAAATTTTTTTCTGTCTGATTTACTTCAAAATGTGTATACTTCTGTATTTTGAGTCGCAGTTCTCAAAAATAATCGCTATTACAAACTACGGTTTACCGTTTTTGTATAAATTAAAAAAAAAATCTATAGAAAATAACCATGTTTCAAAAAATACATACAGTCTGTTCCAAACGATTAAGCGGAACTAGATTTTGCAATCTAGTTACTTTCATCGTTTAAATCATGCTCTTCGACCGTTTTTTAAATCATACTTACAATAAACATTTTTTGTTTAAGGTTAATATCATTTTAAATTATCATTTCTTTATATTTTGATTTTTTGTGTCATTCTTTATACAAATTTCCCATTAATTATTTTTTTTTTGTCATTGAAATATATAAAAAATAATAATTTAATTTTGACATATGTCATTCGTTTCCATGGTTTCATTGTTGGAAAATGAAATAACCCAAGCAAGATCCCTTCTCGTGACAACCTAAAGGAACGAAATTCCCATTTAGTTCCGCCTAACCGTTTGGAACAGACTGTATGAGAATATTTTGGAATATTTCAAAATTAAACATATCATTTTTCATTACTTTTTTATGCATTTTCCACACAATTTTTGCTACACATTTAATATATTTCTTTTCTAAGGCTATTTTATTAAAAATGTAATACACCCTAAAATTTACAATTAAAAATTCTTTTTACTCTATCCAGATATTTCAACCCTTTCATGGTCGCCAATTAAATTCATCACAATACCTTCTCTGTAACCCTTTCACTGTGTCTCATGGGGGTAGTGTCACTTACATACAACCTTGTCATACGCAGTCTCCCCCCTACATCCAACGTTCTGTTTCACCCCCCCCCCCGCGCCGTTTGCCGTCCCTCCCAGCGTGTCATTCTGCATCTCATCAATACTTGATGAATGTGGAATGAGGGACGATGTAAAGAAGGGAGATGTAAATAAATGAAGGAACATACATAAACATACAAGAGGAGAAAAAGAATTTTAAATTTTTTCCTGAATTTTTTATGGAGGGAGGAAATTATTTTTGGATTTTAAAATTTTTAATTAAGTATTTAATATAAAAATAAATATGGATCAAACAAGCTTTAAACACCTAAGGGCCGTTTTTACAAAACTTGGATAAGCAACGGAATAACTTATCGGAGGTATAATATTGTAGACTATGAAAATTTCTATAAATCACGTCATATTAAGATTTTTCTTAATTTAAAACGAATATAAGCAAAACGAATACTGCCTAAAATTAGTAATGCAGCCTTTTAGTACATACCGACATCTGGTACATCCTACCGACTGCGCCATGTGATGATTAGTGATGATAGTGATAGACTTTATTCCAAACATTTAAGCGGAACTAACTCAATTTTTCCTAGACTATGAAAATTTCTATAAATCACGTCATATTAAGATTTGTCTTAATTTTATAAGCAATACGGCCTAAAATTAGTAATACAGCCTTTTAGTACATACCGACATCTGATACATCCTACCGACTGCGCCATGTGATGATTAGTGATGATAGTCATAGACTTGTTATAGCTTTAACATACCGTGTGTGACTGCCTTCTCTATTTTATTTCCTACTAATGTATACAAGTACAGTGCGATCATAATTTCTTGTCAGTTACATAACAGTAAACAATGAGTTTAAAAATATCAAAACTGTATTCTAATTCACAGCTGAAAATCCCAATTTAACAAAGAACCAATCAGATTACTTCGTTCTCCCGAACTCAACCGAGAAACAACGAAAATATGTGTTCCTAACTTAAGGGGGGGGGGGTAGGGTCTGATAACCACATTTTAAGCATATTTTTGTGATTTTTTTTCAAATCTATGGTTAAATTTATTCATTTTCAAACTAAGTACATATATAAAGTATGTTTTGAAGAAGATACAAAAAAATTTTGAAGGCAAAATATGGCGAAATGAGCCAGCTGTGGCAAATCTTCTCAGACTCCGGGAAAAAAATTAGATTTTGCGGTGACCAGCATAACTCGTCACTGGATCATCTGAAATCAAAAATCCAAAAAGATTTTGTTAGTTTATGAGTTTGCCGAGGTAACGACGTTGAGATATTTTTTTTTCATGGTTTTTTTTTAATTTAACAATCACAAATATACTTATTATTAGGTTTTTTTTTAGGGGGAATTATTTTTTTTTGTCTTCTAAGTAACGCTAAAAACTGAAAAATCATTTTAAAAATAAAAACTCAACGTCATTACCTCGGCAAACTCATAAACTAACAAAATCTTTTTGGATTTTTGATTTCAGATGATCCAGTGACGAGTTATGCTGGTCACCGCAAAATCTAATTTTTTTCCCGGAGTCTGAGAAGATTTGCCACAGCTGGCTCATTTCGCCATATTTTGCCTTCAAAATGTTTTTGTATCTTCTTCAAAACAAACTTCTTCATAATACATGACAATATATAGATGCATCTTAAACAAGAAGGATTGGTTAAACACCAAACAGTTTTCAAAATAGGCACGTCTGGCCGTTACACAGTACTTAAGTCTCTGCGGCCACGCGTCAATAGAATTACGTGTATTATTTCGTTAAAACCGCAGTGTTCTATCTTTTTTAGTTGTTGATACATTATTTTTTAATTTGGGTGATATTTGATGATTTAATTTGATGAATTTTTGATCATGGATTAATTTTTTATTTGTTCCAGGATTGTCGAGGCCCCCCATGTACCCCTTCTCCCCTGGACAGTACCCCTACCCAATGCTTAGTCCAGAAATGTCACAAGTTGCCACATGGTAAGTATAAAAATTTCAAAAAAAATATTATTACCCTCCCAAAATATACGAAAAAAATATTTACTAAACTACTTTTGGTTATTTTTTGTTTTCCCCCAATTCAAATAACTATTAACTCCCAAAATGACCCCTTAATAACAGTGATTTCTTTAAACGTTTCGTCAATTTACGATCATTAGATTTCCTGCCGGTTAGATACGAGTGTGTTACTATCGACCAAATAGTTCTTCGAATATACTATCATAGTTTATAGGGGAGTATTTAGAAGACTGCCTGGGGGATAAGATGGATCGAGTAACACGATTTACCCCAGAAAAATCGGGAACATTAGCTGGGTTAATGATTTGTACACGGTTAAAATGGGTGGTTAAATTGGACAATTTGGTGAATTTGTCACATAAAAGAAGTTTATTATTTAAAACCAATTTAAATGAACAGTTTTTACCGATCATATTATTCATGTCTTATGCCTGTAGTACAGGATGCAATTTCTCGATTTGAATTTCGTACGATTTGTCATACGATAATTATTGCATTGAGAATTTTGTTCAGAATTATCGGATATAAAATTATTATAGTATTGAGAATAAACATTACCTATAGAGGCGCTGTTGTCGCTTACAAAATGGCGATTGGAATAGGATATTTTTGACATTTGCTATTTGATACACAACAATTCACATTGCAGTTAATTTTCTGTTGCAATTTTAAAGACATTTTATTAAAGTTTTCTCCACTTTAACACATACAAACAATGCAATTAAATGAGCCACATCCAACAAAATCCTATTCCGTTAAGTTCCAAAATATTCCGCTAGGCGTCACTTCAGTTATTGTCAGTTCTCAATACCATCCAATATTTATCGCTTTGAATCTGTACCAATTGATGCGCACTACGTCTATTTTTGTAAGTTGACAGAATTCAAACAATTGTACTTAACCTAGAATATACAGATAGTTTACCAATTTTTGAAGATAATATTAATCTTTGTCCCAAATCAATAAATTTCCTGGATCCGTACCGTTTTCTGTTCTAATTTATTACATTGGAAATTGAATGAAATTATTATTTTATTTATTTTTTGTTATTATGTTTGTTTATGAAACTACGATTTTTCTTATAAAAAATATTATTGTTGTCATTATTATCGTTATAAAATAGTTTAAAGAAAATAAAAACATATTATATTAATAATTATTTCGTTGAATTTGTTTTATGTATAACACCCAACTTGAATAAATAAATGAGAAGTTTATAAATTGTAATCACGAGTAGTTTGTGGACAAGAAAATAAAATAAAAAAATTCTACACACATAAACAAAACAAAATAATAATAATAATTTCCCCGGTACTTTTTTCCCGGTTTGGAATGTTTAATGGTCACCTTAGATAAGTCACTAGTTAAGTATGTTGAATAATAAGAAGTTGAATAAATCCAAACGTATGTATAAATGTCCTAAGAATGTGAACACCTAAATCCAACAAAATTTTAAACAAAATAAGAAAAAATATTGCTAAAGTTGATACTAAATAACCTCTAAATATGTTTGATAGATGAACAGTTGTTCGCTACGGTCACATGAATATGCGCATCTTATACTGCGCCATTATTGGTTCATTCTGTCCAATATTTTAGGTCGAGACAATAAATATTGGTTGAATTTCAATATCATACAAGATCTCGTACGAAAATCCTGTAGTACGCGATACAATAATTTGTGTAATATAAATCGTACGAGATTCAAAACGAGAAATCGCATCATGTACACAGGCATTAGATCCATACTAAGATTTTAAAATCTTATTCTTATTTTCACATCACTAGTTAATATAGTAATTTTTATAGATTCATACTCTGGTTTTTTTTTTTTTCTAAGTTTCTATTATGTTTTATTTAACACTGTCTCCATGTTTGAAGGTAAATTATAAATACGTATTATAAAATTAGCTATATTTTTCTATGGTTTTTTTAGTTTTAAAGCAAAGTATTTCCCCTGAAATATATGCAATCCCGCTATACGTCAATGTATTGTTGGTCAACGGCTTATTTTTTTAAATTTTTTTTGAATTTATTAGTATTTTTATTTAAGAAGAGGGACGTTTAACATAAATTTGATCGTTACATATACATTAAACTGTGTTTCACGTAATTTTGAACGAATTTCGTGTTTTTTCTGATTTTTTGTGAGATTGCTAATTTTTTGTGACTGATTTTAGGCATACCCCTAGCATGTATCCAATATCATCGGCGGGCGCCGGTTTCAGGAGTCCGTACCCCACCTCGTTACCGATCACCAGCTCTAGTTTACCGAGGTAAGTACATGATTTTGTTACCTAGAGAACTTCTTCGAGATTTATATATTTTTATTTTATTTTTTCTTATAGTCCTTTATTTTATATGAACCCATAATTATGAAAATGGTCTAAGTCAAAATTTCATAAATATCAGTTATTTCACATCACATTATTTTAAACTAAATTAATAATAATAATAATAATAATAATAATATCTTACCATTAGGCAGTGGTTGTAATTTCAACATTATATGAAATTCATTTAGTGTTAATTATGAAAGTGGTCTAAGTGAAATAATAATAATATTGAAACGATAGACCACAAATTTTTGGTATCTGGTCATTCCTTTCTGCCGAATGACCGTGATTTCGGGTTGATAGAAATGAAAATAAAAAATCAAATTACTTATACAACCCTGAGCATTATTATGAATTGATAGAAAAGTGTAGAAGAAGAAATAGATTTTCGGTAAAACGAATGTCGCAGCCGGATTTTATTTCAACGAAACCACTGGAAGAGTCAACGACAAGAAGAAAAAAAATACCGCGGGCGAATCTGTCTTTTGGCTTCAAATTCAATGGATGAGATTCTTGAAAAATGAACCTTGTAAGATGCTCTATAAAACTTCTTTAGATGATTCTAAATTCCACGTTTTGGATCTTTCACCTAAAAGAGGAAGACCAAAAGTATACGGAAGTATTAAATTACATCCATTATACACCACCCCTAGACCAGTAACGGAAGAAAAACATAAAGATATTATGTGTTTACTACCATACATCCTTCCAGTTTTTTAGGAACACTTTAAGAATCTTACAAAATCATAATGATAAAAGCTTAAAATGATAAAAATGGATTACTTTTTAAAAATAATTAATAAATTTTCATATTATTTCATTGAAATTATTGTTTCTAATAAAACTTGTAGTTTTTTATTGCTTTAAGGCCCGGTCTTTCCACCTTCAGTTAAAGTCCCAGGTAACTATCTGACAGATAAGGTTATTTGTAACTTCATCTGCTGAATAAATGTCAATACCAGTCAGTGAATCCAATACGTCAGTCTCATTATCAGTTAGATAACTATCCGATAGATACATTTGTATAGAAAGAAGGGATGACATTTACTCAGCAGATGAAGTTACAAATAACCTTATCTGTCAGATAGTTACCTGGGACTTTATCTGAAGGTGGAAAGACCGGGCCTAAGTCATTTATAGGACATTCAGTTAATTTTGAAAATGGTTTAAGTCAATTCAAACTTCAAAAACAGCATTTTCGTATGAAATTCACACAAAATTTCATATTCATAATAAATTTCCATTATTCAAGACTAATAAAATACTAAATTAAAATGTTGCGTAGTATAAAAATATTTTTTAATTTATTCAAATGCAAATCATTAAATATCTCGAAACAAGACATATATGACTTAGTCCACTTTCACAATTATAGGCACATATGTGAGCTGGGGATCTTCTTCATATCTTTTTTTTTTTTAATTACAGTGATTTTTACCGGTTTTCACCGACGGGATTAATAGGACCTCATCCAGGACTTAGTCCACATGGAGGACATCCTCATGCGCTAGCATCACATCCTGCGATCGTTACACCAGGACCAAAACAGGATCTACCACCACATCACAATACAGACCTGAATCACAGGTACGCCAGGTATGTTTTGTATCAATGCTAACTAAAAACGTAATGATTTATGAATGATAAAAGTTTTGAGACAGAAATTTTTTTATTTTAAAACAAAGATATTTTTAATCGAATTTTTTTATGTATGAACAAGTTTGAGCAAGTTTATGTTTAGTAGATTAATATGTCATGCAAAACAGTCATCAAGAAGTAAAATCATTACTTGCAAACTAAGATTAAGGTCCTTATTTTACATAAAAGTAACATTAACACTCGCCATATATCAAGTTCGATGACTACATGATTGATTACCAGAAAGAAACAAAGCTTATGAGTAAAAATTTGTGTTAAATATACTTATACGAGCTGACGTACCCGTAGCCCAACGAAATATATTTTTTTTATTTTACTTTGGAACAAATCTAATGAAGTTCACTATTGAATTTTTTACAAATGTACAAGAAGGTGATAACTTATTATATCATATTATGTACAAATATATAATTAAATATTAAAATAAATATTAAAGTATAGACCGGATAAAATGGAAAAGATATGATATATCATCTAGAATCCAGAACAGTGCTCTTCAACCTTCTTACATCTGCGGAACCCTACAGTTTAAATGCTATTTCTTTGGCAACCCAAGGCAAAAACCACAATAGGCTGTCTTTTTTTTAATTTTAAGGTCAAACGTTTTAAAATAATAATTTAGATGTCTGCTATTGAATTTAGTCTTGATCAAAATTGATATATAGCTGACTATATTTCTATATTTTTTAAATGTAGGTATATTATTTTACTTTTTAAATACAGTCGATTCCGCTTAATTGGGATACATCGGGACTTAGGCATTTTGGCCCAATTAAGCGACTGCCCCAATTAAGCGAATTTCACATAAAATTAAACTATGCATATTTTTCTTTCAATAATTTTATTTTATAAACTCTTGGACAAAACTATAAATTACATATAACCAAAAAATATAAACTTTTAAGAAAAAATAATAATAAATTCCAAAATAAAATAATAAATAGGTACATACAATTTAATTCAATGCAAAAATGCGTCAAGTGTAGTCTGTCTTTTGTTTTTGTAACATTTCACTTCTAAAAAATCAGCACAGGTTTTCAGTGCGGATGTAGGGCTCCCTTCATTTCCTTCCTGCATAAAATAACGCTGTAATATTAAATTCTTTGTACATTTTCTTGAGAATATTTGTAACATAATATGTACTGTGATCTTAACTGTCCCAATTAAGCGGAATGTCCCAATTAAACATGTAAATTTACTGTTGGTTCCTTGGTTTGGTTTCTGTTCTTTGAGATTTGTCCCAAATAAGCGGCTGCCCCAATTAAGCGGTGGCCCAATTAAGCGGAATCGTTTGTAATGCAATACCTACCTAATATAATTTTTAATGTAAATTATAAATAAAAATTTAATCGAATAATTAACGCGAATAATTAATCGATTTAGTTATTTTTTCGCCATTAAGTTTGTCATTGAAGTTATGACGCAAAATGACGAACTGTGCTGTTTCAGCGACTGGGCTATAGAAAGCTGTCTTCGGCGCGAAAAGATCGGCGCCGGGAAAAAATTTTCTAGGTGTTTCTATTCTTACATTTCTTGTTTTCAATAATATCAACACTATGGTTCGGTAAAACTTTTAGGGGCTAATAATATTAATTACAAGCTAAATTATGATCGTTTTGAGCGTCTTAGAATTTTGTATTATTTTTGAAATTGTTATTGTATTTATTTAGTTTTTTTTGTTATTAGTGGTATTTTTTCCGAGATGTTTTTTAATGAAATCCCCCTTTTTGTGTAATAAGTCTGGAGTTGAGTCCGGTTCAGGTCTCGAATAACGGTTCGCTTGGTACGTATCCGCTAATTGCAATCATGAATAATCACATCGAAATCCGGGAGCGTTCCTTCTACGTCCCTCTTCCTGCAGGATAGCTGCTGGTAGTTCCCTCTTTGTTTCAACAGAAAACAGTGACCCAAAAACAGTGGCACACAAAAAATCAAAACAAGAACAGAAAATTACAGAAAAAAAAATGTATCAAAATAATCACTTACCTGCAAAAGATATCCATAAGGAAATGTATTCTGTTTACAGTAAAGAGGGTTTGTTGCGTAAAGCAGTGTACAACTGGGTCGAGAAATTTTCTCAAGGGCGATTAAAAGTTGTTGACGAATACCGAATTGGGTTCAGATGGCGAATGATGAAACAATTCGACGGGTGGACGAGATGGTTCGAGCTAACAGGCGGGTTACAATAGATTTATTTATTTGTTTATTTTACATCGGCCTATTTCTGCAACGAGGCTAATCGCCGATGTCAGGGGGCGAGCTCCTACACCTGGATGAGGGGTGAATGATTGTGAAATGAGAGTAATGTAAACATATTATTCTCGCCCGAATAATATCACCGACCGAGAATCGAATTACCAACCACACAATCCTGTTTTCCACCAGTCCAAACTGCTGCAATTTAATGCGCTCGGCCACTCCGTCGGTGGGGTTACAATAGACAGCATAGCACTTGCAATACAATAGAATGTTCTCATGGTTTAGTCTACAAAGAAACATCTTGGCGGCAAATGTTTCGTGGTTGATAATGTTGAACAAGAGATACGCATATGACTGAGACTGAAGCACAAAGACTTTTATACAGCAGGTCATTGATAAATAGGGTGACCATTCGTCCCGCTTTTTAACATTTTGTCCCGCATTTTAACATTTTGTTCCGTATTGTCCCGCATTTTGGATTTAGGAGGTGAGGACCTTTTTGTTTGCTCTTCACTTGGATTTGGGAGGTGAGGACCTTTTTTTTTGCTCTTCACTTGGATTTGGGAGGTGAGGACCTTTTGTTTTGCTCCGTCTCGGTTTGCCTTCTTAAGAAAATGGTCACCCTATTGATAAAGCGATGGGATAAGTGTATTAACCCTTTACTGCACTTTTACTATACTTTACTTTTATTTTTGGCTGAAATAATTCATGAGCATTAGGAATTGGTTCTTATTGATAATAAAATTAATAAAAAAAATATATTTAAAATATTAATTATTATTTTTATGAGAAAATAATAATTAAAATAATAATTTAGAGCTTGTGCCATACATGGAACATGATTCTACATTATGTTACAAAAGAAAATGATTCCGTATTATTTGCTCGTCAATTATATATTGCACACTATGCGGTAGTAAAGGGTTAATGTTGGTGGCGACTTTGCTGGAAAATAAAACTTGTTTTCGGTTAAGTATTTCTTTGAGTATTTTTTTAATAGCTTTTTGTGACTTAATTACTGATTTTCTCTCGTATATAGTTTCATTTTCAGTTTTTACATTTTCTTAAATATATGTTTTTTTGTGAAACATTTTGTTATCCACTGTTCGTGTCCGGTGTTGCGAGCCATTCTATCAGCCATGCGAGGAATGAGATCACCAAGATTGGTTATCGGAGCCGGGTACGCTATTGGTCAGCGTCTGGGTCCGGCGCTCAGGCGGTCGCCTAGCAACCGCTCCGGAGAGCAATCTCACCAACACCCCCACACACCCCACACACACCCCGGACTTCTACAACCCTCCGGACCGAGCTCCAGTAACACCCACGCTTCCCTAGCGCAAGGGTTCACAACCCTTCATCGCCGAATGGCACGATTCAAAAGACGCCAATAATTTTATTCTGAATACGTCAACTTAAGGAAGAGTTAAGATTTAGAAAATAGATATTAAGTTGAATTATAAGTGGTATTACAAGGGCTACCTTTTAAGTTTGTACAAAAACTAAGAAAGAAAAATTTTTTTTTGGAACAAACTTTAATTGCTTTTCAGAATATTCGCCTTTAAGATTTATACACTTTTGCATGCGTTCAAACCAATTCTCGAAACATTTTTTCCACTCTGAAGTTAGTATCTCAAAAACATGGTTTTCGAAGGCTTCAACAACTTTTTGAGGTAATGAAAATCGTTATCCACGAATTTTTGTTTGACATTGGGGAACAAATGAATGAATCCAAGTTTCTTCACCTGTAACGATGTTGTATACGGATTTTGCAGTGCCCAGGTTGAATTTTTTTAGCATTCCCTTTCACCAATCTACACGAACCTTTTTTTGAGCTTCGGTCAAATTATGCTGAATCCATCGGGAATCTTTTTCACAACTAAATGTTCATGCAAAATCGAATGTATGCAGTCTGCGATATGCTAAAGGATGCCTCTATCTCACAGTAAGTCACATGCTGATCTTCTTCAACCATTTTGGGCACATCATCGATATATATATATTTTTTTTAATCACAACCGATTGTGGTCGACCTTCACGAGATTCATCACTGACGGACGCACGACCACGATGAATTTCTGCAAACCAATTGAAAACAGTCTTTTCTGATGGTGTTTCATTACCAAAAGTTGAATCTATGCATTGTTGTTGAGTTAGACCTTTACTAAAATCGTAAAATATTAGCCAACGAAAACCTTCACGAGTAATATCCATTTTTTCACAAACTTGTATTTTTAAGCGCTCACTGCACTCAACAAACACTCAACAAACTACTCGGTCAATTCATAAGCTGCCACTGATTGCACAATAACAAATGTCAAATATGTTTTACTTAGCACTACCACCAAAAACACGACTAACAAATTTTTGCCATTTTTTTCTAGAAATCTGTTGGGACAATAAAGCCCCTAATTTTTTTCTAGAGTAAACAAGACCCAAGGATTTCAAGAATTCCAACCGCAAGTCTCTCTCCTACCGTTTTTGAGATATAATTAAATTTGTGTTGCACTACCACCAAAAACTCGACTAACAAATTTTTGCCAGATTTTTTTAGAAATCTATTGGGACAATTAAGTCCCTAATTTTATTCTAGAGTAAACAAGACTCAAGGATTCCAAAAATTCAAACCGCAAGTCTCTATCTCTTACCATTTTTGAGATATAATTAAATTTATGTTGCGCTAACACCAAAAACTCGACTAACAATATTTTTGCCAGATTTTTCTACAAATTCGTTGGGACAATTAAGTCCCTAATTTTTTTCTAGAATAAACAAGACATGAGCATTCAAAAAATTCACACCGCAAGTCTCTATCTCTTACCGTTTTAAAAATATTAATAAATTTATTTAGCGCTACCAGCAAAAACTCAACTAACAAATTCTTATCATTTTTTTTAGAAATCTATTGGGACAATTATGTCCCTAATTTTATTCTAGGGTAAATAAGACATGAGGATTCCAAAAATTAACACCCCAAGTCTCTATCTCTTACTGTTTTAGAGATTTTACTAAATTAATTTAGTGCTACCACCAAAAATTCAACAATACTAGCGTCGGCGAATCAACGTAGTTACGTCACACGACGTAACAAACGATTGCATTGTTCCAGACAATACAGTCGTGTAACGTCAGCGCCTTGATTCGCCGACGCTAGTATAACAAATTTTTGTCAATTTTTTTAAAGAAATCTATTGGAACAATTAAGTTTCTAATTTTATTCTAGTGTAAATAAGACATATAGACCGGGGGCTCATGACAGTTTTTGGTCTCCGATTTCATACAGCATGCCTTTTGGAGGAGAGAATATTTACCCTGTGACAACAAAAAAGGGATGGTACTAAACCCCTGCACGCTTTCCGGCCATAGGCAAAATTGCATTTCCACTTAAACACAAAATTTTTGTGCTTTTCTCTAATTTAATATTGCTTGCCCTTTTGTCAAAAGAAAGTTATAACAAATTTAAAGTCTTTTAAATATATGCATGCGATTTGGAGGGTCCCAAAGGGCTCAAACGGTCATGTGATCTTGTAATAAAAAATATGATTTTCCGCGTTTTCATACAGTATGCCTATAATTAAAAGACTTTAAATTTGTTATAACTTTCTTTTGACAAAAGGGCAAGCAATATTAAATCAGAGAAAAACACAAAAATTTTGTGCAAGTGGAAATGCAAATTTCCCTATGACCGGAAAGCGTGCAGGGGTTTAGTACCATCCCTTTTTTGTCGTCACAGAGTAAATATTCTCTCCTCCAAAAGGCATGCTGTATGAAATTGGAGACCAAAAATGTCATGAGCTCCCAGTCTAATAAGGATTCCAAAAATTAACATCCCAAGTCTCTATCTCTTACTGTTTTAGAGATATTACTAAATTTATTTAGCGTTACCACCAAAAACTCAACTGACAAAGTTTGTCTTTTTTTTTTAGAAATTTATTGGGACAATTAAGTCCCTAATATGTTTCTAAGCCAAACAAGACTCAATCTTTATCCATTTTTGAGATACGATCAATTTTTATTTTAAATTTAATTTTAAATTCTATTTATTTGCAATTCTTTTACATCCTTTTTCTATCCTTCTCCTCTCTCTCTCTTCTTTTAATTGCTATTTACATATTACATGTACGAAAATCCCGTTTTTTATTCCTGAAATTTAAATATTGACCCAAGCTTTATACAAAACTGGTGACCCTATCTGTATGCCCTATGGCGTACTAATCTTGCTGTAACATAGAACTCCTGCTCGCTATTTCCTTTTTATGCCGTCAGATAGCATTGCCTGTGTCCCCTCACTTGTAGCCTAATCAATAATTCTTTCTGAATATTATATATGCTTACGTTTTTTAATACCACGGATTATATAATTACAACTCTTCACAGGATTAACTTATAATTTTGTTTTATTTATTTATAAGTCTAATAATAATTTATAAACCTCGTTTAGCGACGTTTCACACTTACGACTGTTTTAAAACGCAGCTAGATTATATATACGACAGTTTTAGTACATGCAACGACAAAATAAATCGTTCATTTATCGACGGTCTGATACCTTAATCTATATTAGCGAACCGATTCCTCTCTTTTTTTCTTTCTCGATTTTCCTCTTTTATAGATATGAAAGATAATATAATAAATATGCGCAAAAAAAGGACGTAATACTGACTATATTACTACTGAATGTACACAGATTGAAAATATGATCACGAAGATAGATCAAAATGATGACCAAAAAAGATTGAAAAAAATAATGACAAAAAAGAAGATGAATCGAATTTATAGCAAAAAACAAGGATGAAAATAATGGAAAAATAAAGATGGATCAAAATAATTACAAAAATAAAACTTAGGGAAGTGATGACAAAAAGAAGAGAGATGGAACAAAATTATGATAAAAAAAGATAAAGAAAATAATGACAAAAAAGAAGATGAATCGAATTAATAGCAAAAAACAAAGATGAAAATAATGGAAAAATAAAGATGGCTCAAAATAATTACAAAAATAAGACGAATCAAAGTGATGACAAAAAGAAGGAAGATGGATCAAAATAATGACAAAAGAAGAAATCGGCTCCAGGTGAGAATAAAAAAGATGGATCAAAATAATCACAAAAAGATGGACTGAAGTGATGACAAAAAAAGGGAGATAAATCAAAATTATGACAAAAAATCAGCTGTGGCCACCACAGGACCGACCGCCATCACAAAGTACTTGTATAAAATTCATTCTGGCAGCATAGTAGAAATAACTTGGCCTAATATTTTCTAACAGATATATTATTTAACATGACCATGGAAACGTTACATATAAGTATGAAAAAATAGATACTTAAAAAAAATTTCAAAAACGGTTCGTTTTATCAAAAAATGTTTCAAATAAAAGTTATTATTAATTGCATTTATAGCCACTTTTAATAAATTTTTTCGAAATATTTTTCATGGAAATATTATTCGTGGAGATGCATCGAAATGTCAAAATCGGTATGATCACAATACCTCCCTTATATATGTTGGCGGTCGGTAAAAAGGAAGGCGGATACAAGTAATTAAAAAAAAAGATAAGATGGATCAAGACATTGACAAAATAAAATGAAGATGGATCAATAAAAAGGAATTGAATACAATAGATGTCCAAAAAAATATGGATAAATAGATTACAAAAAAATCCTTTCAAATGCTCATTTCAGCGCCCCTTAAAGAATGCGCCCCGATGCTCTGCATCATCTGCTTACCATGTAGAGCCGACCCTGATAATATAATAAAATATCTATATTTAATAATTAATATTTTATTACAACTCGTCATATTTAATTAAGCGATTTATTAAAATTTTAATTATTAGTTTTTTATAATAATTCAAAGCGATAAATTTAAACCGTTAACGTAAAACGTTACCGTATCAATCCATCAAATGTAACGCTAACTCTCGTCTTCCATCTTTGTTTGAAACTATTCAAACCGTAATAGCATTGTGACAATCGTAAATATAACATCTGAACGTCCACGATTTATTCCGCAGTTAATCTTAAAATAATCGGTTAAAAAACCTTTAAATTAAAACGTTATTTAGGTTATGGTTATGTGGTTATGTTTATAATGTTTGTCGTGTTTTAAAACCACGTGGTTCTGTTTAATTTAACAAAGAGATTCCCAGACATATCTGATACCATTATTATTGATTTTCATGATGTACTGTACCACAAAAAAAACTTGTTGAATCAAGTGGTGTATTTGGTTAATTGTTAGTGGGTGAAACAAGGGTGATTTGTTAAGAAAAAAAAAGTGTTATTATTACTCCATTGTTGATAACAGTGTAACAATAGATACACTGTTATTTTTTAAAACAAAAAATAAAATTACTTGTTTTTTTTTTATATTAATAAGAAAAGGGAATTAAAAGGATGTAAATTATTAATTTAAAATTAAATAATTATAAATTAACACTTTTGTTGATAGGTTAACAATAGATGATACACTGTTATTTTATAAAACAAAAAATTAAAATACGTGTTTTTTTTACATTTTGCAGAAATTAAGTTAATAATTTGAAATAAAATAAATAAAATATAATACCATTGTTGTTAACAGTGTAACAATAGAGAATATACTGTTATTTTTTAAAACAAAAAATTAAAATCAGTGATTTTTTTTCACTTTGCATGAAATAAGTTAATAATTTAAAATTAATTAAATAAAATTTACCAACATTGTTGATAACAGTGTAACAATAGAGGTTACACTGTTATTTTTTATACAAAAAATTAAAATAAGTTTTTTTTCACTTTGCAGAAATTAAGTTAATAATTTAAAATTAAATAAATAATTTGCCAACATAATAACAGTGTAAAAATAGAGAATACACTGTTATTTTTAAAACGAAAAATAAAAAAACGTGTTTTTTTCACTTTGCAGAAATTAAGTTAATAATTTAAAATTAACTAAATCATTCACAAACATTGTTAATAACAGTGTAACAATAGAGAATACACTGTTATTTTTAAAACAAAAAATTAAAATACGAGATTTTTTTTTTTCACTTTGCAGAAATTAAGTTAATGATTTAAAATTAAATAAATAAAAAATAACATTTTTGATAACAGTGTAACAATATATTATACACTGTTATTTAAAAAATTATAAAATAAAAATGCGTGATTTTCGTACACCTTTTTTTGTAACAGTGTAACAGAATACACTATAATTTATAATTATAAATCTACGCCAGAAATTCAGTGCCAGTTAATATAAGCTGTTCACTTTTGTTATTATCACTATGTTACTTGCCATAATAACGATTATTAACGTAAAATTTTCAAAATTAACCTACAAAATAATATTCTGCAAAAATAATGACAATAAATTATAATGTATAAAATAAGAATTTTAATAAATAAATATTAACTTGTAGTTTTGATGTAAAGCATTCTTTTACTTTGAAAACTTAATTTAAATTTCCAAAATACAATTTAACAAAAAAACATGCTAAATTCAAATAAAAGGAATCCAACCGCGAGACGGCAGCACTGAATCCCATTTTGTGACGTAGTTACTAATATGGTCTATTTTTTGTAACAGTGTAACAATAGATACACTGTTATACAAATAAAAATACCGTACTCTGAACTGATTAGTGTAAAATGTGAAAGTGTAGGCCTTTTTATTACATACATATTTATGATTTTTTATAACAGTGTAATAATGGAACTACACTATTAAAAAAAAATTTATGGTTTAAAAAAATTAAAAATGGAAGAAATCTGTGAACCCTTAAATTTATGTGTCAAAAAAACTAAACCAATAGCAGTAGTGGCTCCTAGCGCAATAATAGAAACCAAAATCAACAATGATTCTAAAGAATCACCAGAAGACTTGACATATAAATACGAAAAATGTAACAACGATTGTTTAGATCTTACAATTACAAAATATAATAAAAATGAACTTTTAGTTAAAGAAAATTCTGATTTTCGACATGAAGAACTTAAAAATTATATCGAAAAAGATAATGATTATGAAAAGAATATATTTAATGAAACAAAAATATATGAACAATTAAAAGATAACAAAACTAGTAACATTTTTAAGGAAGCCTATAAAATGTCGGAAAATATATATGATTCTCTGTCAAATAAACAGATGGCAACACCAGAAGGAATTTATTCTATGATTAATAGTTTGGCTGAACAAAAATTTTTGACCGCCCTGTATATGAATTCCCTACTTACACAAAATATGGGATATTTTTCTTATCCAATTTTAGAGCAAAATATGCTTAACAATCAGAATACATTGTTAAATAATTTTGTGGACAAGCAAAAAAATTCTTCTCAATTATTTAAAGTTGGAGATAAGAACTTAAATTTGGAGACTGTTATTAAAAATGAAGTAAATAGTGAAAGTGTTCCATTTAAACGGTAATTAGGGGGTGGTATCCCCCAATTATTTTTAATTATGCATGTATTATACTGTCTTTTATATTTCGGGATTTGAGTTAAAAAACAATTACATAGCCCAACAGATATTTTGGTGCGAGTTTTTAACTGTCTCTAGGTAATTTTTGGTCACAGAATCCAAAATAGCCGTCAGATTTGGTCTATCAGATCTAGTTTTTGAGATACGCTATATTGGCCTCTACAATAAAATATCTTATTTCTTAACTTATGTATTTTTCACATTACTACTGTTACTATATGCTCCAACTGCCAGTTACAAACACAAAAGAGACAAAGTAAGGTATTTATTTCACAAAGTAGATAAATATACAACACTTATCACTTAAAAATGTTCTTTTGTACGACTTTCGAGCATGGAGTTTACCAGAACAGTCTTTCTGAAGACTCCAACAGTAGTAGGCCATCATGTGGCTATCTTATTTTCCTTGATATCTATCTTTCATAGTTTTATGTCCTGATGGAATCTTTCCCCCGGTTCTTCACTAAAATCAGGTTTTCTGATACAACCGAGAATATTACAGTTGGAAAGCATATTTTCCACTAATTCTCTGCCTTATGATTTCCAAGAAAATGTTGTACTACTTGAATAAATGAACACCAAGAATTAGATTCAATCTCGTTCATTGATGCGGTTGGATTGGATTGTGGATCTTCAGTAGGTTGCCTTATCTGAGGACCATCAAATATTCTGGTTTTCAGTTTTTCAGAGTTAATCCCAGGAAATTTACGTGTCAAGTAGCCTACACAAAGTCCATCTCGATTTAAAGCCTTCAAAAATTGCTACATAAACCCAAACTTGATATGCAAGGGTGGAAATATAATTTTCTCGCAACCAAAGGTTCGTTGACAACGTTTTGTTTTTCTTGAATTATGACATTTCTTAATGGAAATCTCCCAATTTCTGTTAACCCATTGCTGATTCTTAGCTCTGCTGTCCCAAAGATATAAAAAACAAGGATATTTTGTATATCCACTTTGCTGTCCAAGGAGGAAGTTTACCGTTTTTAGATAAAAAAACTAAAATCAATTAGTCTGTATCTCAAAAACTAGAGCTGCTACGAAAAAGAGTCAGGTATTTTTGGAATCAGCTCTCACTATATATTTATTAATGCCTCATTTCAAAATGTTCTTATTAATTAAATACCTTTTTTTTGTAGGCAATCGGTGGATCAGAAAAATTCATCTGGCGACAATAAGAACAATCAAGACAGTAATAATTCAGTGGATAAGAAGAAGCCGCATATAAAGAAACCACTGAATGCCTTCATGCTGTACATGAAAGAAATGAGGGCCAAAGTCGTTGCTGAATGCACCCTTAAAGAAAGTGCAGCCATAAATCAAATACTAGGACGCAGGGTAAGAATAAATACATATTTATAATCTTTATGAAGCCATCGAGACAACAAGAAATTCACATTTGTTATTAACTAGCCTAGGTATGCCCGTTTTATTGAGCCAAAATACTATGTTAACATTAGAAATTTGAAAAAAAGCTTAATACAGTGGGTTTTACACGGTTCAATTTATTGATGTGTGTAAAGTGTTCAAATTTCATCAATGAATTGAACAATTTATTGACGAAAAAATTGATCAATTTATTTTGAAAATATAATCTGTCTCATTTTGTAATACGAAACTATGGTCGATTTCAAATTAAAAAAAAAAAAAAGTAGATAGCGCTGCGAACCGAGTACGATTTACACTGGATAAATACAGTATAGCGGAAAATTTAAAATAAGTTACAACTAGGGCATGGGCGTAGTAACTGGGTTAGCAAGTGATTTTTGTTTTAAATTTAAAAAAGGTTAATAAGATATTGAAGTAAACAAGACAGATAATACACTTACGTTATTTATACGACATAAATTCAGTTTAATGAGAAATTTGAAAAAGA
The DNA here is from genome assembly GCA_963971575.1 of Liopterus haemorrhoidalis. NCBI lineage: Eukaryota > Metazoa > Arthropoda > Insecta > Coleoptera > Dytiscidae > Liopterus > Liopterus haemorrhoidalis. The sequence continues at coordinate 46,518,269 of OZ020619.1, forward strand.
TAAAAAAATATTAATTTTAAAAATTATGTACTATATATAAAAAGAGAGATTTGGCTAAAAGAGTTTAAATAAAGCAATAAAACAAACAATATATCTTCAGAGCTAAAGTTTCTTATTTAAATAATTGTTGTAAATAAAAATTAAAAATATATGTATATATGAAGGTCTAAAAATTATATCAATAACTTCTTCTTTGGGCACAATCAGCTGGGCTGTCTTTAGCCTCACATTAGTCATCTATCTTGATCTGTTAATTGTCAAGTGTCAAAAAATATTTATATGTCAGATATAACCTAAAAAATATATAACTGCGTAAAAACAAATTACATGGAGAATTTTCTCCATAAAATCTACGCCAAGAATATAAATAAAAGTCTAAATATGTAAATAATAACAAAATATATGAATAAAAATTAAATAATATAAATAAAATATATTTCCAATGTACGACACTGAACATCTGTCAACTTGGACTAAAAACAATATTTTAAGAGTGTAATAGGGATGACGATCTAAACCAATCCGAAGCAAGGACAAACAGCTCCTATCTTCTTACACACATTTTTCTACTTTGAAATAGACCATAGTTCCGCCTAAATGTTTAGAATAGCCTATATCTCACCGGGAATCGAACCCGTGAAGCTAAAAATTTCGCTATCTCGTCTAAAGACGATTAGGTTACGAAGGCATACGAATAACTGCGGGGACTTTGGCCCTGGCTTTTCAATGTTAAAAAAATCTTTTGTAGTTCTCGATGGCTTTAAATAGTATTATTAAATTTTGAAAATTAATTCTCAATAGGTTTTAAAATGAATTTTGTATTTTATTTTCGGTTTTAAAATGTTATATATCCTGTTACCAATGATATTAATTTGACATTTGACCGTTTGTTTTCTAAATTGAAGTGTTACAAAATAGTTCTAAAAAATTTTAATAATGAAGATTTTGTCGTTGATTGTTCGTGTTTATAATTATATGAGGGATAATGATTTATTACGGGGATTACAAAAAAAAAGTAAATTTTTGATTTCATAATATAGTCATTGTAGATGAACATTTTGGAGTATTTGACATCTACTGTTATTTTCTATATTTTTAATTTGATTGTCTGGTGTTTATATACATTGTTAGTGATAATCCTCAACATTATTAGAGCGTGTGGGTAAGTCCAAAAATGCTTTTTATATCAAATTCTGTAGCGACATTTAAAACACATATCCAATAGCCTTTTTAACCAACTTTTAAACCACAGATGTGCGTCTCCGTTTTTTGGGTTGGTCTACCTTACATGTAATAATTGCGTAGATAATGTAATCTATGTAATCTATGGTATCAATCTGGCATTAAAGAGATAAATTTATAATAAACTAATTGTTATTGTGTATTAATAAATTAATTAATAGGATTCGGACCAGTCAAAAATAAAACAAGTTGGCCAATGTTTACAATATCCCCCTTCAAACTTTATACAGATGGCAGCACATAACGACTACACTAAATAATTCAAGAATTGTCAATGGCTCTAAAACAATGGTTCTAGAAGCGAGCCAACCATCTTCTAGTTTAATGACAAAACACTATCTTAGGTTAGGTTAGGTTAGGTTAGTAAGTGTTTGGTTAGAAGAAGCCGAGCGAAGCGAGCTACCCATCTTCTAGTTTAATGACATAAATAAAAGTTCTGCACAGTCCCACTTGTTTAGAATCTCTATTAAACAAATGACATGTGTTTGACGTATGCGCAAGTGTGAAGTGGGATGTTGTAAACACTTACCAACAAGTTTATTTAAATATGCTAATGTTACGACCTATTTTTAAATCTTCATCAGAGCTAAAATTAAAACGTAATGAAGTCTGTTCCAAACGGTTAGGCGGAACTAGATTTTGCAATCTAGTTACTTTCATCGTTTAAATCATGCTTTTCAGCCGTTTTGTTTAAGCTTTGTAAATCATACTTACAACAAACATTTTTTGGTTAAGGTTAATATCATTTTAAAATGTCATTTTCTTTATATTTTGATTTTTTGTGTCATTCTTAATACAAATATCCCATTTATTTATTTTTTTGTCATTAAAATGTGTAAGAAACATAATTTAATTTTGACATGTCATTCGTTTCCATGGTTTCATTGTTGGAATTTTAAATTTTGACATTCCAACGTGAAAAATGAAATAACCCAAGCAAGGTCCCTTTTTGTGACAACCTAAAAGAACGAAATTCCCATTTAGTTCTGCCTAACCGTTTGAAACAGACTGTACTTTTATATTATTTTATTTCTCTATTAATTCCATTTAATAAAATAATTGTTTCTATAAAAATGCAGTAGTGAAAATAAAAATACAATTTAATTATAAATTTATAATCAATATTTTTCAAAAAACGCGTTTTTTAGTTTCCATTGTAGACAATTTATTTGGCAGTACTAACCGTGCCCGTCCGCAGTGCTGATGTCTTTTTTCCAATTTGCCAACCGTCTCTGACAGCAGTAAAGACTTGTTTCTATCACTGTTTTGAACTGGAAACACAGTATACTGCTATATACTTAGTTACTACTTCCCACCGCTACCTGAAGCAGTAACGACTGTGACTGTTGGCAGTGGTATTTCATACTGCCTATCACCACTATCAGCAGTGCGTGATTCACTGGTTTTAGCTGGAAATATTTATAAATATCAACTTATAAATGTGTTATTTCCCTGAAACCCGTTACTATGGTTGGCACTAGCTGGTCATGACCACTAGCAGTTGTATTTCATACTACCTATCACCCCTGTCAGCAGATATTTGCGTGATTCACTGTTTTAAGCTGGAAATACTTATAAATATCGAAGTATAAATGTGTTATTTCCCTGAAACTGCCCGTTACTATGTTTGGCACTAGCTGCTGGTCATGACCACTGGCAGTTGTATTTCATACTACCTGTCAACAGCCAAAACTTGCGTCAATCACTCAGCTGAAATACTTATACCGACGTATAAATGTTCTATTTCTCTAAAACTGCCCACTATGGTTGGCAGTAGCTGCCTGCAGTTTACGCTGGCAGTGGTATTTATTTTAATCTACTTCCTCTGGTTAAGTAGTGATTTTTTCAGTCACTTTTTTGGAGCTAGTAATATTTACCGGCATTTAAAAGTACTATTTCGCTTCCCACCGTGACGATTGGTAGTAATTTCCAATCATGACCACTAATATAGTACCGGGAATCAATTTTATCTTATTGCCAAACGGTTGAAATATTTACCTGCTGAGAGATGTCTTGCTGATGTAATTTTTATGTAGTGCTGAAAGTCAATTACTCTTCTTAAACGTGCAACCTATTATCTATTTATACAGATAATAGGGTAGGTAGAAACAGCACGTGAATCTAGTATTATATAGACAAGATTTTAATTACATTTAAAAAAAATTGATTTAAGTAAATTACACAACTAATTTCTCTCTTATAATACTCTCGCACTCGCGTAGTACAGCGTCTCACCGGCCAGCTTAAAATAGCCCGACAATAGTGAGTAAGCCCCCAAACATAAAGGGGTAATTGAAGTCGCTACAGAATTTTTTATATATATAAAGCATATCTGTAAATGAATTTTCTTTAGAGGTTTCGGAAACGAGTTTCCTAAAAGAAATAGAAAAATATAATTTTTTTAAAATATAAATTGGTATTTTGAAAATGAAAAAATTATGTTATGAAACCAGTGGCATTCATTGAGTCGGGAAGAACAGGCGAAATACTACGAGAAGGCTCGCCAAGAAAGACAGCTGCACATGCAATTATATCCCGGTTGGAGTGCTAGGGATAATTACGGTTATGGCACCAAGAAGAAGAAGAGAAAGAAAGAACGAACGCCCGTCGAACCGGGAGGTACCCTTGAGCAAACTGCTATTTTTCAAACTACGCTATCACAAGCTTTACTCGATAATGTTAATCAGAAAATGGGCCAACGCAAATGTTACACAAATTAGTCAAATATATTATTAAAAACAACAACAAAAACACTCTTTAACAATGGTGTAAGGGTGTTTTATACCTGTCTTATTAGTACCATTATAATCGTCACCCATCCGCTCTCCGTGCACTATTAATCAGGTCTTATATACTCAAACCAGCACTCTATAATATTGGAAGTGGCATATGGGGTGTTTTATGTGGCGTTTTAGCCTTACTAGTACCATTATAACATCGTACACCGTCACCCATCCAATCTTTCCGTGTAATATTAGAGTTACCAGGTCTTACATACTAAAATCAGCACTCTTTAATGTTGGAACTGGCGTATGGGATGTTTTATGTAGCTTATTATCCTTACTAGTACCATTATTACATCGTTCACCGTCACCCATCCAATCTTTCAGTGTAATAATATAGTTATCAGGTCTTGTATACTTAAATCCGCACTCTTTAGCATTGGAAGTGGCGTATGGGGTGTTTTATATGCCCTATTAGCCTTATTAGTACCTTTATAACATCGTACACTGTCACCCATCCAATCATTTAGTATACTATTAGAGTTATCAGGTCTTATATACGTAACTCAGCACTCTTTAATGTTGGAAGTGACGTATAGGGTATTTTATGTGGCTTTATAGCCTTACTAGTACCATTATAGCATACTACACCGTCACCCATCCAATCTTTCCGTGTAATATTAGAATTATAAGGTCTTATATACTTAAATCTGTATACACTTTAATATGCGAAGTGGCAAGTGCAAGGAGTCATTACCTACCCATTAGTCTTGCTATTACCATTAGAACATTATTACCCATCACCTTATATAATAAGAGTTTTTTATTGGATCATTTAATTTTTTCAGGGGTGCGGGGGGTTTATAAAGTCATTACCACACACATTAGCCTTACCAATACTATTATAATATCATAGACCATGCAACACAACACGTTCATCGATTCCACACTTCTGTAGTTCTCAGGTCAAATTTGGGTTTTACCACTTCTCTTTTACCTACTTATCATAGATAGAGTGCTTTTCTCACAAGATCAGGCCAGTGACGTTATCGTATATGCGCTAAATAATAACGTCGGACCAACAGCAAAAAAAAGCAGGTAGTTCTAGGTTCGTTGCTTGGCAACGAAGCGACTACGAATTCTGGTTTCTGCGCATGTGGCGTCACTGGCCTAGTCTCATTGGTAAAGCACTCTACGTGACACTTTGCCTGTGCAAATCACATCACGGGTTGAGTCACTTAAAATTGATTACCTTAACAAGAATATTAGGGATATACGGATAATATTGTTGGTACAACGATTTATAAATGAATTTTTATGTTGAATCTATTTAACCCCTCCCCCTCAAAAAATTGCTGCATCCACCCATGGGGGCTAAATAACTAACATAAAATACCGGCGACTTATAATTAACCATAAAAAATTTTTAACAACCGGTTTCAGGTAATCGACTTAAATTTTTTACCGGTTTTTGGAAATCGGTGGGTGACACCACTGCCTATACGTCATACAAACGGTGGAAATCTATTATTTGCGTATTTAAAAATTAAATAGGGCCGGTTAAAACGTCAGAGAGGCCACGTGGATTACATACAGTTCCATAAGTCAAAAATTACAACTTTGCATACCCTGTGCGCCTGTTAAATGTGAAGAACGTAGTGTTATTGAGTCCTGTTGAAATGTCACGCTGACCACTTGACTTTTATATAGTGCTGGAAGTCGAGAAATAGAACTGTCCTCTACTTAAACGTTGAAATTCTGTTGGCAATTTAACGTTCTATTGTTATAATTTCATGTTGACCACATGATACATAATAGTGCCGGAAGTTACGGTGGGGGGGGGGCTTTACTACTGAGCCACTTTAGTATTGTTTTTTTTTTTTTAATAATTGTTTTTGAAAAGAAATTCAAAAGATAAAATTGAATGAAAAGAAAAATTAAAGCGTTTTGAAAAGAAATTGAGTGGTACTTTTTTGTTTTTATTATGATTTTTTTTTTTTTTTTTTTTTCTAATCGGCAATAATTTGTGTAATATTTGTGTATATTGTACATGCATATCTTACTAATTTAACCAAAATGTGTGTGCAGAAAATCGCGTGATTCGAAAATCAAAATATTAAAAAGATAAAAGAAAAAATCCCTGATTTCTAACACTATTTTATTTGTTGTTTTTTTGTTCTATGGTTACGACTGTTTTTGGTTTTATTTTATTTATTTTAAAACATTGATGCATCAGACAATATTAGCAGAATGGGTTAAGGCCGTACAATCATCGACATTTTATACACAGTTTTTAAAAAATATATATATATTTTTACGGGCTTCCAGATGGCCAGTCTTTGTAAGTCTTGTACTTTTTAACATATTGGAGACCAAAAGAAAAAAATCCTCACCTAATAAAACAGTTTTTTTAATTTATTATTATTATGATTATTATTATTATTATTTAATATGTAATATATTACACTATTTTTGTGGTTTAAGGGGATCAGATGTCTCAAGACAGGACGTTTTAATTTCAATTTATTCTCCAAATTACCGTTACAGTTTATTTACGTTAAAATTATAGTTGCGTAACAGTATCACGTGATACGTTGCCACGTTTTCTAAAATGTGCCCTGCTTGGGCAGTATCAGTGAACATATATGTGTTTAACGGGTATGATATAAAAAAAATATATAATTTTATGATATAAAGTATAATTTAATAATAATAAACATATTTACAAATATATTTGTAGCTATTTTGTTCTATTACAAAAATTACTTATAGATATTGTACTTGGAAATCTATCTTTTACGGTTCTCAATATAAGTTTTGCGGGTAATTGATTTAATATTCTTAAAGAAGACTTGTACCAAGTGGCATTTATCCATTATTATCAAATATAGTACTTTTCGAAGAAGGTTCTAAACCAGTGGTTCCCAAAATTTTTACTTGCGGAGCCTTTTTTAGAATCAATTTTTATGGCGGAGCCCCTAGGCCTACCCTATGTCTTACAAATTAATGGTGTTTAGAAGTAATGTTACCGTGGAGAGGGTAGATTTTTTCATTATAAATTTCACTATAAATCACTTTTCTCTTTCACAGCTCACTTGTTAATAGATTGGTAAAAAACAGATTTTTATAAAATGAAGCATATAATCAAAATACACGCGGATTATTCAAACAATGCATCTCGCCGATCACATTCCAGCTAGTCATACAGTTATAAATCGGCTAGAGTCAGAAATCACTCGGACATACAGTCAAGTTGGCAAATTTTCATTCAGAATATAATTTCCAGTTTTCTTATTTTAATTCGGTTTTTTTATTTCTAATTCTTTTGATTTTATTAATTTAATGTGATGACAGTTAATTAATTGACAGTTAAAGCTTGCAGTAAACATTATTTTATTTTTCCACAGCCAACCCTTATGTAATTTCTTTTTGAACACATAGTAGAAGGATCTTTACAAAAAAATTTTCTACAATTAAAAATATCCTATTTGATAATAAAAAATTCGCTGCAAATTTTATATCAGATTGAATTTACACAGTAAAATTGTCGGGAGGAGGGGGGTCAATTTAAAAAAATATCCATAAAATATTACAAATATATTATTGATTTTTAACGGAGAGGGCTGAATATATATTTAAATTTTATTGATGAAAAAGATGATTTTATTTTCAGTTGCTTAGTTTTTATTAAATAAGTACTTGATTTTTTCGTTCCTGAGGGGGGGGGGTACGCCTGTATTTGAATTTAGGTAACATCCCTAGGCAAATTTTGTGGTTGTATATATATATATTTTTTGTGTAAATACGGACAAATTCATCGTACCACACCAAGTTTTGTTATTTTTTTTTTTAGTGTAATTGTGTTTTTTATTAATTATGTTTTGTGTTGGTCTCCAATGTGTTTTTTAATTTTAGTGGGCCTTTTTAAGCAGCATTCCCGAGTAAATCCTGTGTATTGTATGTCTTTTATCTTCTTGGTGCTCAAGCAAACATATCGGCTGGTTTTTTTTTTTTGTGTGTTTCTCTTCAACTTTACAGGTTACAATTTTGTCCGGTCTAGATGTTTGTACTATTATAACCTAGCCGCATGCACATGTTCGCGATATAAAAAAATAAATCTCATGCAACTTACCAAAAAGTCGTAAGACTTTTGGTTTTTGAGATAATTTTTATACTAACTCCTACATTTACATTAACACCACAACTTTTCTAACCCACGTATGTGTTTTAACATTTTTTCAATACAAAAATACAGTTTTAGGTAGCGAAAGACATGGCTGATCATTGATCCAAGAATTTTGTACATAAATTTGTTTTTTGTTATATACACCTTCAAAAAATTGTTTTAGGTAGCAAAAAATTGTTTTAGCTTTAGCTATAGGTGACGCACAATATAATAGGACTTAAACCCGGTCTTCACACTTTCAGGTAAACATCTAGGTAACTATCTGACAGATAAGGTTATCCGGCAATTCATCTGCTGAATAAATGTCAATACTAATCAGTTATTTCAGTACGTCTCATTATCCGTTAGATAACTATCTGATAGATAAATTTGTATTGAAAGACGGGATGACATTTATTCAGCACAGAAAGTATCACTTAACCTTATCTGTCAGATAGTGATCTAGTGGTGTACCTCAAGGTGGAAAGACCGGGCCTTAATGTTGTCAATAAAAGTTATTAAAACAATGATCACTTTCAAGTATACGCTATTCCAAAAGTTTAAGCGGAACTTACTGGAATTTTCATTTTGCTAAGTTGTCATAAATTCGTTTTTTAATGTATGAAGTGGGGTTTTACTAAATAGAACTGATGATTTTATTAAAATCAAAAGTAAAAATGTATTATATGTATATCCCGCATATTTTTTTATGAAATTGGACACTTATTTTGCAACAAATAAAATTTCTAAATCGGACACTTTTTTTATAATAAACTTCACATCAATTATGGTCAACACAATTTTTACTGACTTACATCTAAGACTTGTTTCTTACTAATTTGGTGCTGCTGAACTCAAATATCACATCAGTTTTTGCATATCACATCAGATTTTTGCTCTACAACAAATACATATATTCGGCCAAATAATGCTTCTATCGTTTAATTTTAGACGTCGATACTGTAATTGGTACAAATTTGGCGAACAATAAGGACTAAATAAATAGAAAATAATCTTAAAATTTTACTTATAGTGAAAGAAAGAAAATGAGAATAGTTTTAATTACGTTTTAATGCATTGGAGTGTTAAAATAAAAATACAAAATAATTTAAGAATTAAATGGTCGTTTGTAAGATCTTCTGGAGTGCACCATTCCCGATAAGTCTCTTTTAATATTCCAACAGTAGTCAGCCATCATGTGAGTATCCCACCTTCCTTGATAACGTCTCTCCATCTCTCTTAAATCTTGATGGAAAAGTTCACCCTGTTCATCACTAACATCTCCAAGATTGACAGGAAATTTGTCAAGATGACTGTTTAAAAAATGAAGTTTCACGCCCATGTTGCAATCAAATTTTCAACGACCTCCACACAGTTTTCGGCATTTTTATTCCCAAGAAATTTTTTTATGAGCGCCACGAAAGACTGCCATGCATTCTTCTCCATATCATCCATATGTACAGTGAAATGTGGATCATTCACTAATTTTCTAATTTGTGGTCCATCAAAAATGCCAGCTTTTAGCTTCTCATTACTGAGACTTTGAAATGTTTCAGAAATTTATTTGAAACAGTCACCATCTTTGTTCAACGCTTTTACAAACTGCTTCATTAGATCCAGTTTAATATGAAGAGGGGGGAAAATGATTTTTGTTCGCTCCACCAAAAGTTCGTGTATTATGTTTGGGTCTCCAACATTTAAATCTATTCTCACCGGCCAATTTTTCTGAGTCCAATGCTTATCTTTCGCTTTGCTGTCCCACAAACACAAAAAAACATGGATATTTTGTGAATCTACCTTGTTGGCCAAGTAAAAAGTTGTAAAAAGGTCTATAACAAGTTTCCTGCGTTTCTACGAAATATATTGGACAACAAGAACGAAGTTGAAATTAAAGTAGACGTATATCAGAACGTGAAAAGGTGAAAAAAGTCAAAATACGATAGAACAAAAATTTGCCATGATAGGCAGAAACTGTTAACATTTTTGAAATCAGCACCCCAAAATTAGTTAAAAACAAGTATCAGATCTAAGTCAGTAAAAAAAAGTTTAAATTTGTTTACCTGTGTAATAACACAGGTAAACATAAATAAATAAATATGAATACATAAGGCTAAAGCCTCTTTCAGCTTCTGCTGAACTGACGGCTATAATCATTCCCTGTGTCTAAAGTATTTTAACAAGCGCTTCGCCGAACTTAAAATTTCTTAACAAACAGTTCGAGCGAACCGGTACGAACCGGGTGAATCCCATCATTGCCTTTATACCACATACAATCTGTTCCAAACGGTTAAACGGAACTAAATTTTGCAATCTAGTTACTTTCATCGTTTAAATCGTGCTTTTCGACCGTTTTGTTTAAGCTTTGTAAATCATACTTACAATACCCATTTTTTGGTTAAGGTTAATATCATTTTAAATTGTCATTTTCTTTATATTTTGATTTTTTGTGTCATTCTTAATACAAATTTCCCATTTATTAATTTTTTTGTCATTAAAATATATAAAACAATAATTTAATTTTGACATAGGTCATTCGTTTCCATGGTTTCATTGTTGTAATTTTAAATTTTGACATTCCAACATGAAAAATGAAATAACCCGAGCAAGGTCCCTTGTCGTGACAACCTAAAAGAACGAAATTCCCATTTAGTTCCGCCTAAGCGTTTGAAACAGACTGTAACTATGATAAAAGCTACCTAAAACATGTTTCACGTAAATAATTTTTTTATAAATTATGGTGATCAGCTGTGTAACTACCTAAAATATTTTTAACTGTGATGAGTTTGTTTTTGTCGGTTTGCCCCCCAACGTTGTTGTAGGTGTTAATGGGAATGTTAATGAGGCCCGTTCTGTTTTTGTGTCCGTGCTAAATCCAGATATGTTTGTATTCAATAGTGGCATGCATTGGGTCGCGAAGAACAGGCTAAATATTATGAGCTGGCAAGACGCGAACGCCAACTGCACATGCAGCTATATCCTGATTGGTCGTCGCGCGCTAATGCTACTCGCGGCAAGAAGAGGAAGCGCAAACAAGACACTAGCGAAGGAGGTACCCACAAAAAAAAATAAAAAAAAAAATAAATAAAAATAAAAATCAGAAAAAAAGAAAATGATCCTTGATCATTTTTATATTTTTCACTATTTGACCCGCAAATTATTAAACCCTATTTCTGTTCCTCCTTAAAAGTTTCGTAGTTTGCGTGCCCACTAGTTATTAAAATACTAGATTTGAAAAAAACACGATCTAAACTCTGGTAATTTGTTTTTACTACACTATCTCCACGAAAAAATATCTGCTAATGATTTCAACATTAAATACACCGAGATTTAATTTTATGTAAATTCGTTGTCATGGTCAACTCGCTTGTAGGCAATCGTACGATCGTGTCCAACGATCTGTAACCCATCTACGATAACTCATTTACGAACTCCTGATTTTATGAACGTACAGACATATCAGAAAAACTGCGGTTCAATTCTATGCCATCCGTAATGTGTTCCATAAGCAAGTGATAGCACGGCTACCTAAACGCAATTTGTAGAGTCTGTAGTCCGTACTATATTAGCTTTAAAGATCGCAATAAAATAATATAGGGAACTCATAAAATTACAATAAAAATGATAAACTATGCTCTATTTCAAATTTTAAAAAAGTAGATAGCGCTGCGAACCGAGTACGATTTACACTGGATAAATACAGTATAGCGGAAAATTTAAAATAAGTTACAACTAGGGCATGGGCGTAGTAACTGGGTTAGCAAGTGATTTTTTTTTTTAATTTAAAAATGGTTAATAAGATATTGAAATAGACAAGGCAGATAATACACTTACGTTATTTATACGATATAAATTCAGTGGGAAATTTAAAAAAGTTAAAAAAATATTAATTATAAAAATTATACTATATATAAAAACAGAGATTTGGCTAAAAGAGTTTAATAAAGCAATAAAAGAAACAATATATCTTCAGAGCTAAAGTTTCTTATTTAAATAATTATTGTAAATAAAAATTAAAAATATATGTATATATGAAAGTCTAAAAATTATATCAATAACTTCTTCTTTGCACTATCTTCTGGGCACTATCAGCTGGCCTGTCTTTTGGCCTCACATTAGTCCTCTCTCTTGATCTGTTAATTGTCGAGTGTCAAAAAATATTTATATGTCAGATAACCTAAAAAATATATAACTGCGTAAAAACAAATTACATGGAGAATTTTCTCCATAAAATCTACGCCAAGAATATAAATAAAAGTCTAAATATGTAAATAATAACAAAATATATGAAAAAAATTAAATAATATAAATAATATATATTTTAAATGTACGACACTGAATATCTGTCAACTTGGACTAAAAACAATATTTTAACAGTTTAATAGGGATGACGTTCTAAACCAATCCGAAGCAAGGACAAACAGCTCCTATCTTCTTACACACATTTTTCTACTTTGAAATAGACCATAGGCGTGTCAACCCATAGCCGTAGGGATTAGTTTTTTACATTACGCATCTTACTTAAAGGATTAACAAATAATAATTTATAATTAATCGTAATAAATACTAAAAACTATTTTAAATAAAAATTTATTCTAAAAACACATTTAAAATTCCTTGTAAAACTCTATAGTATTAAAATCAGTTTTAAAATTTTATAAAACTCGGATTTAAAAAAAATATTACATATTTAAAACATTTTAAGCTATGGGTGTCAATTATTTTCTGGTTTTTTTGCTTTGTAATTTTTACGATCTTTCTACAAAAATGGTCTTAAACTCAAAAAATTTGATTATTTTTTTTACTCGATTTGTAGAGTAGATAGAGAAATCGGTCAAACCATTGGTGTACGACAAAAAATCATTACACTTTCGACCGATTGAACGCGTTCGTCGTTATTGACATTGTTTAAACAAAATATTATATTAAAATCAGTTTTAAAATATATAAAATTAGTCATAGCAAGAATTTAAAATTAGTTTAAGCTTTTAAACCCATTAAAAAACCTTTATAAAATTCAGTTCTTAAAAAAGATATTAGTGCGTATTTAAAAGTAGATTTAAACCTTCAAATTGATGGTAAAAAAATATTAATTCATGGTTAAAACTAGTTATAAGGTTTTGAGGAAGTGGAACCTATACTTGTTTGACAGAAGAAGCCCTGATACAGTAGCACAACGGTAGAGATCATCAGTGCAGCTCGGTGAGACTACTGTGGGACATTTATAGTCTCAAAATCAGTTTTATAATTGAAAAAATAATTTTAATAATTGTGGAGAAATCATTAGTTATTTAAACTTTAAAAAAATATTACTTATAATATATAGATAGTAAAAAGTTTACCAGAGTACTGAGTATTGTTATTTAAAAATTTTCTAAGATGTCGGTGGTTGAAATAAAATTTCTCTTTTAGATTTTTGGACTTCAAATCTAGTATTTTATACCATAATCCTACTTCTCTGCATGCAACGGGATGGGAAACGGACTGGCCATGTTTATAAAACCTATTCTGCTAAACAATAAGATCCCTCAATGTATTTATTTAATTAATTTATTTTATCACTGTTTTTTTATTTATTAGAGTCACTTTTGTGACTTTTTAGCAGGTCGAGCTATATTCATTTCTAGCACACATATCGAATATAGCTTGCTGGCATTCTTCAGTGAGAATACAGCAAAAATTTAGTGATATGCATGGTAGGCATTCTCATTATTTAAAATAAAAAAATTAAGAAAAAATAAATAAAAAAATGGACTTCACTAAAAAAATGGACTTTTAGTCAAAAATGGACTTCTTGTCCAAAATGGACTTCTAGTCAAAAATGGACTTTTAGTTCAAATTGGATTTCTCGTCCAAAATGGACTTTTAGTCCAAAATGGACTTCTAGTCCAAAATGGACTTCTAGTCCAAAATGGACTTCTAGTCCAAATTGGACTTCTAGTCCAAAATGGACTTTTAGTCCAAATTGGATTTCTAGTCCAAATTGGATTTTTAGTCCAAATTCGATTTCTAGTCCAAATGGACTTGAAGTCTATTGCACTTGGAGTCTAAATGGACTTAAAGCCTAAATGGACTTCATTTCATAAATGGACTTAATGTTAAAAATGAACTTCAAGATGAAAAAAATTAAATTTAAAAATTAAATCTAAAATATTGAATTGTAAAGTTCACATGGACTTTTTTTGAAGTCCATAAAAAATAATGAGAGTGTTTTTTTCGCATGTTTTTGCTTTTTAGTGCATGCTTTCTGATGTAGTCACCTAAATCATACTATTAAAAAAAAATATATATTAAATTTGAAAATCATACAGGTTAAATATTCTAAATCCGTTTTTTTTTTAAATAAAATTTTTTGCGAACTGTGAAACGCTGTTGGTGTTAACAAGTTAAATATTCAAAATTGCAAAAAAAATTGGGAAATGGACTTAGCTACTTACTAAAAAAAATACCTTTTTCTACAAACATAATCAAAATTAACTTTAATGATTTTTTTCGGGAATAAAGTAATTAATCTCTAGGACAGTGTTTCTTAACCTCTTTGAAGTTGCGGAACAATTGATTGTAAAATACGGAAAATAAAAATTGGTAACATAAACATATACAAGGAGAATCAATCATAATTTCGTGGAAAACTTAACAAATTTACGGGTTACTAAAGTTTCGCGGAACACCGGTTAAAAACCTCTAGACTGCTCTAGATAATAAAATAGAACAATTCACATTTATAGTATCCAAAATTACTTACTAAAACATCAAAAGTTGTTTGAAATTTGTATTTTTTTTGTTATCTTTCAACAAAAATGTATTCGACGCGTAATTAGATTACTATCGCGCGATAATTATCGCTGTTGACTACACCTCGTATGCTATAATAATCGCTGGAGAGTAAAATCCAACTTAATCACTTGTAAATTATAAAATACAATAAATTCGGAGATAAAGCTGCAAATTTTGTACTCAAGTCGCTAAAAACTACACCGGTTTTTTAGTATAGAAGCTGTGGCGAGAGCTGTGACGCGTATTATTGCGTCAGTAACTCAGATTTGTCCATAAATTTTGGATTAAGAATATTTGATCTGTATTTTTAATTCAACTATTTAAATAGTGTGATTTGGATTGTAGTTAGCGTAATGGAATGTTATTTTATTTAATTTATATTTATTTAAAATGTTACTGATGATATTTTTCTGTAAATTAGGCAACAGTATGAAGAAATGTCGAGCAAGATATGGCCTAGATCAACAAAGTCAATGGTGTAAACCATGCAGGTAATTTAAATTTGTATAACCTCACTTTTATTAGTGTATGTATGTGTGTGGATGATTTTATTTATTAAAGTTTTTGAAATAATAAGAATTTATCAAAATAGGTCTATAATACAAGACTCTACAGATACCAAAATCGTCTGGGATTGTGGTGAACTACGCAAGCGCGTTTATGTCTTGTTAAACATTGCAAGCATAGGCAGGGCAAGATCCAGAATTTCAAGATTATTAAAGTATAAGGTTGTCTCATAACTTGTAGTGGTGGGGGTAAATAAAGAAGCTACGCTTCATCCGTATGCTAACGGGACGTCAGTCTTTGTTCATCGTATATGTTAAGTTTGAATTTTGACTATAAATATACAAATATGGTTTAATTTTTTGATTTTCTACTCGTTTCAATCCCTTTTTTCATCGAAAGGAATGTTTCTTGGTTCTAAATAAATTTTCTTACATACGTTTTTGATGTGAAGAGAATAATTAGTGAAATATTTTAATATTTTAGTTTATTGTCTCCCCGTAACTATCCTAATATTCATCAAATTGAAAAAATGCATAGAACAAATAAGATTTGTTTTCTTATAAAGAATTTTTATTGTATAGTTTTTTCTGTTAAGATAGTTCTGTTTATAAAGAAAATATTTTTTAGTACCTTTTAATCCAGAAAAACCCCCCAAGAAAGAAAATTTTGAGATACCATGCTTATATTTGAATCCTGGTTCTAATCTATTGTACTAAATTTCTTTAAAATACGTCCTTTTTAAAAAACAGATATAACCTCCAATTTTATACTATATTATTATAGCAATTTGTTTTTCTATTTTTATTTAAATATACCTAAAATTATATTTGTATTCGATTTTATTGTTACTTATTAACTATAATAAAAATACCAATCAGCTTGAATTTTATATAAATCAGTATAAAATTTGCTAAGGTTTTTATTTATAATTTATTCAGTAGAACTGTCTTGAAAGCAATATTTATTATGAAAATAGTCAGTAAAATATTTAAAAACGTGCAACATCTATATTAATTCTGTATGCTAGTTTGAACTGCGCATACGTGTGACGTATTCTCTCCCACGCTCTGATTGGTCAGAAGTTACGAGACAACCTTTACTTTAATAATCTTACCACGGACATAAATACGCTTGCGCAGTTTATCGCACTCCCGGACGATTTTGGTGTTTGTATAATCTTGTTTCTATGACCTGTGTTTTAATTTAGAAAAAATTATGAATTGATGGTAGAAATGCACATTTCTTGTTATTTCTTCATAAAATGATACTGTGTTTTATTTTGTTTATATACTGGGTGAGATACTAACAAATAAACCAAGAATATATACGGTTCTAAGAACTGTGTTTATGTAAAATTTCTAATGAAACATTCCCTTCGTATTTCTATTGACGAATGGCCGCAGAAACTTAAGAACTGTGTAAGAGTCAGAGGTGTTCATTTTGAAAAGTAATTGGTGTTTCTTGTTTAAAATGCATCTAGCCGACCGGCGTAGCGTAGTGGTAAAACATATGCTCTGCGTTGCGAAGGTCCCGGGTTCGAATCCCGTTCAGGCATTGCCACAGCAGCAAAGGCCATTAAATAAAATTTAAAAATGCATCTATGTATAAAGTACTAAAAGAACATGAAAATATCTTTAAGCATCTTCTGGAATTTCATTGAAAATTTTGTTAAAAGTATTTATTGCAAGACTAGATAAAAGAACTAAACTTTTCAGCCACAAAGGAAGTCTAAAAAATGAAGCTAAAAAATGGACTTCTACTAAAAAATTAACTTCTAGTTGAAAATGGACTTCTAGTCCAAAATGGACTTCTAGTCCAAAATGGACTTCTAGTCAAAAATGGACTTCTAGTCAAAAATGGACTTCTAGTCGAAAATGGACTTCTAGTCGAAAATGGACTTCTAGTCCAAAATGGACTTCTAGTCCAAAATAGACTTCTAGTCCAAAATGGACTTCTAGTCCAAATAGTATTCTAGTCAAAAATGGCCGAAAGAGACAGCACTGCCATTAGGCTTCCAAATAAATATTAGTTTCAAATAGAAAAATAATATAATTTTTACAAAAATAGTATATTTTTGGGAATATTTTCACATCTTGGAAAGTTTTTTCGCTTCCATAAAATGAACACCTCATGTTTTGGCGAATTATTAATTTTCCTTCGCATTTCGGTCGCTATATTCTTGCTTTTACCCTATAATACCATTCTTTTTTCTATGCATACAATACATTTTTCGGTCGATTCTGATTATTCGATATTAGAGATTTTAAACCACTAAAGAAGAAGAATAATGTTCTTGTACCTGCTTGGGGGTGTTATTTTCATCAAAATATTCCACTCCTGCAAACCAGACGTTGCAAAGCAAATGCATAACAAAATAATGAAATTTATTCTACCGATAAGTAATTGTTAATGTCAGTAATTCGGTACATTTAATTAATTTTATTAATTAGTATGAAATGTCAATGGTTCGCTACAAATTAAATCAAAAAAATCAACGATATATAAAAAAGTGACAGTTTCTTGTAAGTCATAAAATTCTTTCGTATATATTCTTGGTAATATTTTTTAACTAACAATTAATTTTAACCCTGTATATAATTTATTTTGTGTATCTTTAATCTATGTGGAAAGACTGTGTTTTATCTATTTATGTATTTTTGGAAGACACTTTGTTGTATTATTTCTATTATTTATTTCTTCCACCAAATGTACACATACAAGTTTTAAAAAAAAAAATGTCAGAAAGTGTGTCTTCCCACAAAGAGGAGAGTTACCAACCAACCAGAGATTAGAATGCACTTGTATTCGTAGCTTAAAAGCACTTTAGATGCCTTGTAGTGGTAGCTTTAAAAAAAAAAGTTAAACAATTGTTATAAGGGGCACAAAAAAATGATCTTTGTGATGGACACATTTTCTGAAATAGTGCACTTTTGAAAATATTTATTTTTTAAATATATTAACAGTTGCGTGCCTTTTCTCTCAATAAAAACACCTTTTATGAAGGCTTAAAAAAGTCATATGCACTTAGGGAAAACAAATTTTTGTTTAGCTTTATGGGTAACGATTTTATGTGGTCACAAGAGTCTATAAGATTTTCTGATCTTATTAATTTTAGCAGAGCTATTATATTATAATGTCTCAAATAAAAGTTGTTCGTTATTACTTTTACAGCAACTTTTATTAAATAAATTTTTTCGAAATATTTCTCTGTTGTGAAATATTCGCAAAAATCTTAAAATCGACACGAGTAAAATCTAATAATTTTAAAAATCTGGTCAGATATGTTATAAAATAGGGTCTTTTACAATTACACCGCCGTAAATACAATAAATTTAGTTCAGAATCAATGGCGAAACTAAAAGCCTGCTACGCTCGAAACCGTAGGATGGGCCCATCGAAGTTATTAATGAGTTTTTTTTGTCGTTTGTTCTCTTTAAATAAAGATGACAAACCCACTCCTAAAGAAAATTCTTTGGTGGAGGGGGGTGAATTTACGTACTGCTCAGAATAGCCCTATAAATAAATCTGTTTAACCCCGCTTTTATTGATAGGAGTTTAGAGATGGTTTAATACGGAAATATTAAAGGTTTTGTAGACGTTTAAAAAGAGATTTCATAATAACTTAGAAAAATGAAAATTCCAGTTCGGCTTAAAACTTTGAAATAGCCTGTAGACCTTAGTTTTCGCTCTGGTTTTATTGGTAGAAATTTAAAGAAGGTTCAGTATGGAAACTAATATAAAAAAGATGTTTTAAACAATTTATAACCTGTTTTAAATCTGCAGATAGACCTTGGTTTATCTATAAATTTAGAGAAGTTATAAGCAGTGTTTCTGTTTTTCATTTCTTGAGAAATGAAAAATTAAACTTATTTTTTCGAGAATTCTCGAGCAAAATAATAATTAGAATATACCGGGTGAATTATTTAAGGAGCAACATACATGTTTCACATATAATGTTAATGAAGTGAGTTATTTCAAAAGCAACATAGCCATAAAACAAATGCTTATCGTATCCATAGAAAAGACAAAATATTATTTTTTTAAATATTTGTTGGACTTAGCTACTAAGGACATTATTTTTGTTTGTATGTAAATATAACCAAACTAATAAAAATTCATTTATTGTTTCTAATTTACTATTTTTTACCAGTCTAGGAACTTTATCATGTCAAATAACTATTATATCTAATCACCATTGCATATCTGTTGCCATGGATATGAGCTTGCATTCATAATTTACTATGTTGCAAATGAAATAACTCACTTCATTAACATTATATGTGAAACATGTATGTTGCTCCTTAAATAATTCACCCGGTATATCTTTTTTTAATGTTGAAAATATTGTAGAGGATAAAAACATGTTAAAATTATAGTCAACTTTAAAGTACTAAAGTATTCATTTAAATAACATTAGAACAAACGGATAACGGGGCTTTAAAAATGATTATGAAAACGAAATAGTAATAATTATTTTATTTAACTTGTAGGTAATCTTTTACATGACAATTTTAAACTGAACAAAATAGAAATGTAATTGATTATAATAAATAAATACACTAAATTTAAATAAAATATTGTAACAATAAACCGTTGAACCAATAACCAATAACTTATCCGTTGCCACAGTTGCGTTGCTGGAGACAGAAGACAAATTTTATCAAAATTAAATTATAATCAGTGACTCACTAAACATTATATTTTTTAAAACAGTTTTTTAAAAGCACAATGCGTTTTACGTGTCGTAAACATTTCTCGAGAAATAAAAAATGAGAAATATCTTTTTCTAGAGAAAGAATTCTCGAGAAGAAACACTAGTTATAAGGTGCCAGTTTTCGTCCTCGTTTTATAAGAGATATTTAGAGAAGGTTTACAGACCAATTCTGTAACTCAGTTACTATGATCATAGTAACAAAATATGTCACTATGAGCAAGGTCAGTTACTATCATGAATGAAAGTCATTATACTTTTTATAATATTTTATCTTGTAGTAACGTTACTACACAGTAAATTTTTACAGAATTGATCTGTTAGTATAGAAAATATTTAAAAAAATTCTGAAAGGTGTTTTAAACAATTTATAACCAGTTTTAAATCTGCAGATAGAGCTTAGTTTTATTGATAAATTTATAGAATATTTAATGGGAATTTTAACCAAGTGAGAAAGAAACCGAAAGGTTACAAAAAACTTAAAGCTAATCCTAAATAATATTAATAATGTCCATGGCCAGGGACGTCCTAAGATAATCGGCGCCCGAGGGCTATTAAAAATAATGCGCCCCTCTTCATAAGAAAATACATAACCAGAGCCGTAGCAATGTTTTTGGCGCCCTTGGCAAATAAAGTTTTTGCACCCTTAGCAAAAATAATTGATTAAACACAAAAAAAAGTCTTGACTTTCCCAAATTCAAGTGAAGAGCAAAAAAAAGGTCTTCACCTCTCCAAATACAAGTGAGGAGCAAAAAAAAGGTCCTCACCTCCACAATTACGCCCCCAAAAAGCTTACGCCCGAGGGCTATATCCCATTTAGCCCTGTGGTTAGGGCGGCCCTGCCCATGTCTCAATAGAAAATACATTAATTTACAAATATCGCAAAAACAAACTTAATAACTAAACTTTCGTATCATAACATAAAATATCCAATGTATAAACCAACAATAACCCTAAGAAAGTATACTCAATCATACACTTGAAAATAACAATACATAATAGTAGGTAGGAAACAGCGGTTCTAGATCGGAAGTGACCACATCAATACTGGTGCAGGAGCAAAAACTCAACCCGTAACACACCTGATTTTATCAGATCACTTGATAATACGTGACCTGATTTGGTCACCTCATAGGATTCATTCGATTTGACGCTCCGAGCGTTCCGAGCACGTTCTGTACACTCAAACGTGTTCGATTTGACGCTCGGAGTACACTCAATTGCATTCGTTTTGTGATCGAGCGAGCATTTAGAGTGCGCTCTATGTGTTCGGGGTTTTAAGACCGAGCATATGGAGTATGGCGTAAAAAAGTGGGAGAACGGCGGGAAAGAAATGAAAGTTTAAAATTAAATAATAAATAAAATAAAAATAATAGCCTTAGACAAATAACAATAGACAAATAATATTGTTATTTGTCTATGGCTACAGAGTACTGCCATTTTATGTATTTGTGACGTTCTTTAACAGCAAAAAAATTATTAAAATACACCGTGCATAAAATTAAAATGGAAAAAATTCAATAAATTCATTAATTATTATTTAATTTTTAATTCATTTTTTTTCTTCATCATTGAAAAAAAATCAAGGAAAAACCGAGGTATATAATTTTGATTCATGACTGACGTGAACTAATCTGACAGTAAAAACGCCGCCTAAAATTGTAGGGTTAGATTTTATAAACATTACGTCACAAGAACGCTCGCTCCGTTAGTGCTCTATTCATGACGTCACCATCAACTGTTCGCTCAGCGCTCGCTCTACTCTGTACAACTCGAATGCACCCATAAAATCAGGTGTGTTGCGGGTTGCGTTTTTTGCTCCTGCGCCAGTCTTGATACTGATACGTCACTTCCGATCCAGAACCGCTGTCTCCTACCTACTCATAATCCATAAATCGGCAGGTAGACTTTATTTTAAGCCCAGGTTTTATTGAGAGAAGTCTTATAAGGCACACTACTGTTTATTTTTTATACAAAAATATAATTTTAATTATTATTTTAAATGTTTTTTTGTTATAATATATATAATTTGGTTGTTGTGCCCCTATATGTAAGTTTATAACAATTGTTTAGCCCTGATGGAGGAATGCGCGGTGTTGAGGGCGGCAGTTTAGGCGGTGGTGTGAGCGCCTCCCCCTCTGTAGGGGGGGCTCTCGTTCATACGAGCATCATCCATGGCGCTGCGGGCCCCACTTCAGCCTCCTCCCCACAAGAACCAACATACGTTAACCTGTAGTTGCAACAGGGGGTCAGTCTAAGCGTTTCGTGTCTGTAGAATAGAGTGTGAATTTTTATTATTTTTTATGTTTTATTATGTATAGAATTCAGAATAAATTACAACAAAAACATGTTCAGATAACTTACAGATCAAAGAACAATTTCTGAACAAGATCCCACACAATAATAGTTGTTTATAAACGTGCTTCTTAAAAATAAACTTACCACCGACAGGAAAATGTGCATTTTTTTCGTGAAGCTACAAAATGTGATTTTTTATACTTTGCGTTCACAATAATATCATTGTTACACTGTAAACAGTTAAGTTGTTCTTTTGGCTACCTTGCGTCTTACTGCAAGACGCGGCAGTATTGACGCGACGTTAAATTTATTAGTGCGGCTGTAAGAATTTAAGCCAAACTGCCAATTCAAACGAAGAGAAAATATTGACGCCGCTGTAAACCTGTTCGTTCGTAAGTAGAACGTCGCTTAGAGCCGACTCTTGCTTAGAGCCGGTTCTTGCAATATATGAACTGTAAACATGATCCCGAGACACAGGTCAGTCAGTTGTCGGTCGTTCGTTCGTAGGTAGAACGTCGCTTAGCCCCGGCTCTTATCTAACATTTTTGAAACAAACAATTAACTTTATGTAGCTACTGTATTTTAAACCAGATGTGTTAAGTTTATGGCGATGTTTATTGCCCTTATAAATCGGACATCTGGGATTTGGGCAATATTTTTAATATTTTTATATAGTATAGTTGTAAGAAAATACAGACTAAGCCTATTAGTTTCAAATAAACTGCCCTACAAATTGATGACAAAATACACTTTATGATAATACATTACAAGCCGAGTTCTCGCGAAGTTCAACATGACATCGATCCAGATCCGGATCACTCCGGTCACTGCTCACAATCGTCCGACCGATCGTATCCTTGAAACTTGAAACTATACAGTGAGCCGTGAGCCGGCTCATTTCAATTTGGTGAACCGTGTCACTTTGATCAGTGTACTGAGTCGGCTCAGTGAGCCGGTTCGTTCATGAACGACCCATCTCTAGTTTAAACTAATTAAATAGAAGCTCTTAGTACTCAAATATCTAATAAAAATAATTATCAAAATTCTGTTGATTTTGATGTGGCTATAGAAAAAAAATTGTCTTAGACATCCAGCGTTCTGTTGACTTATTAAATACCTACAAAACCCTGAAATGTGTGAAAATTCACACCACATTTTTTAAGTAAAACTATAAACTACTCGATATAGTTTTGAGAAACTCGATTTGTTTAATTTTATATTATTCTGAATTCGCCAACGATGTTTTTTTGTAGAATAGCATTTTTAATTTCAGCATGACAGCTGTTTTTTTCTAGAATTGTATTATTTTTAGGTCCGAAACATTTTAAAACTGTTTTTAACCGCAGTTTTAAATCGTACGGGTCTTGATGTTGTGTTTTACAGCATGGATGTGTGCATGAATTTTTGTTTTTGTTATTTAATAATTGTTGTTGTTTATTATTAATTTGAATTGTTTTTTTCAGACGCAAGAAGAAATGTATACGTTACATGGAATCTTCTGATAATAACGATGGTAATCAATCGGATGATAATTTGGGTAGTTGCGGAAGTATGGGAGATGCTCACACCCCACCTGAAGACGACACGGAGAGCCTAAACCATTCCTTGTCAAGCCCTGGAGGTTTATCCGGGTTGTCTAGTCTTACATCCCCTTCGATGATATTACCATCACCGTCAACTAGTTTAGCAAGCCCTTCCGTAAGTTTAGCATCGCCATGTATGTCGCTACAAAGTCCGTTAACACCCCACGAAGGTTCATCGTTTGATTGTAAACTACCAGCTAATATACATATGAACCAACCACATCGGAATCCAGTCGGGACTAATCCACACGATATTAATAACCCGTTGAGTGTTAATCAGTTGACTGGACAGTGCGTTAAAAGTTCTCCTGTTGTGAGCGAAAGTAATAATACAAACAGTAAAGAGACAAGGGCTATTAGTGTTACGTAGCGAAGAGTGTTTGATGTACTCTAAATCGGGAGACTATATTTTTTAAGAATTGTGCATACTCAGGACGTATATTGTGGAGTGTGGAGAAATTTTTTTTACTATGTAACATAAAATGTCATTTGCCAAAACCAACCTCTTTTATAATTAATTTATTTTTACCAATATCCAGTAACAACATTTTTTTTTATTTGTTTGATCTCGATTTTGTGAGGTGTTGTTACGGATTTTTTGGTAAAATTTTATATTTTAAGTTCATGTTCCTCGTGCCACGTTTTGAAAATATAAAAAAAGACAATATTTACTGCAATATAGGATGTAAGTCAAAAATATATTTTTTTCTTTAAATATGTTTTTATTATAAGACTGTTTTATATATTTTAACTAAAACTGTGGACTGTTTTAATATTTTTTTTATTTAAAAAAAAAATATTTGACGGTTTTTTGAGTTTTTATTTTAAAATTCTCAGAGAAAAATTTTGATTTTACAAAATATTTGCTCTGAATATAATGTTTATAAATTTTAAGTTTAATATTATTTTATTTATATTTTAAAATTATATAAACTGTTGTTATAAACTATTAATTTTCTCCAGCTAATAATTGTTTAATCAAAATTCTTCTCAAAATTTTTCACTTGTAAATATTGTCATTAATATTTGTAAATTTTTTTTGTTACTATTCCATGTATAGCGATTCTGTGGCACTAACGATTAGGCAAAAATTATTTTTACTTATAAACAACTTGTGATACTTATATATTATTTCTTATATTGTATTTTGTAATTTCGGCATTACTCAGGATCAAAAAAAGATAACAAACACAAACAAATAATTTTGTTAATTTTATATTTTTGTTTGTAATTGCATTTAGATGTGTCTTAATATGCCATTCAGTTTATTTTGTGCCATATTATTTACTGCCTCCCGACACGAAGTATTTATTTCACGATTTTTTTTTTTTTAATTGAGACACATCGTTGTACTAACTGACAGAATGTAACGAAAACCTCCCATACATTTTTTGGAAATGTGCAATTTATATAGTGTTAAATTTTTATATTGGTATACTGAAAAAAAAATCTGATGGCCATTTTTTGTATAAAAATATAGTAAACCCCCGATTTAACAGACTTGTACGAGAAAGGGTGTAAGGGTGTTACCCTTTAAAACCTAAAAATAAAGCTTTTCAACAAAAAAAAGTATCGTTAGTATCAAAAGTTAAAATATAAATATAATGAATTTATTACATTTTTTGAGGAAAAAAAAACGGTGGTTCCACCAGAAAACCACTAGGACACAAGAAAACCACTTTAAGTTTTTGTGGTATTTAATAAAACTTTTTTTTGTCATTTAGACAAAGTACCAAATGGACTGGTAGGGGAGAGGGTTGTAAAAGGTACTTTAAAAGCCCAAAATAAATGTTTAAAAAAGTTCATTTTATTAAGTTAAAATATACAATAAATTAATTTTTTATTGCATTTTTTTTGAGAAAAACTTGTGGTTCATCCAAAAAACCACTAGGACACAAGAAAACCACTTTTACTTTTCATGGTATTTAATAAAAAAAAAAACTCATTTGTACAAGGTCCTCTGCACTGATCGTATACAGTATTTGAGCGGTTAATTAACTTAAATAATATGTAAAGACTTGAGTTTTACTGGGGAAGAACCGAATAATTCTATGTGCACTGGGAAAGAACCAATTTAAAATACACATTTGTAAGTCAGAAAAAATCATTTTAAAGCATATTTAATTGTTTAGTTAATTTAAATAATATGTAAAGACATGGTTTTACCGGGGAATAACCGAATAATGGACTGGGGAAGTAAAAAAAAAATCATTTTGAAGCATATTTAAATTGTTTGTTAATTTAAATAATATGTAAAGACTAGGGTTTTACCGGGGAATAACCGAATAGTGCAGTGTTAATGCACTGGGGAAGAACCAATTTAAAAAATACATTCGTAAGTCAAAAAAATCATTTTTAAAGCGTATTTAAATGGTTAGTTAATTTTAATAATATGTAAAGACATGGTTTTACCGGGGAATAACCGAATAACGTTGTGTTAATGCACTGGGGAAGAACCAATTTAAAAATCAAATTCGTAAGTCAAAAAAATAATTGTAAAGCGTATTTTAGTGGTTAGTTAATTTAAATAATATGTAAAGACATGGGTTTTACCGGGGAATAACCAAATAACGCTGTGTTAATGCACTGGGGAAGAACCAATTTTAAGAACACATTCGTAAGTCAGGAAAAATTCATTTTGAAGCATATTTAATTGGTTAGTTAATTTAAATAATATGTAAAGACATGGGTTTTACCGAGGAATAACCGAATATCGCTGTGTTAATGCATTGGGGAAGGACAAATCTAAAAAACACATAATAAATAAATAATCTCTAAAGCGTATTTAAGTGGTTAGTTAATTTATATTATAAGTAAAGACATTGGTTTTACCGGGGAATAACCGAATAATACAGTGTTCATGCACTGGGGAAGAATAAATTTAAAAAACACATTCGGAAGTAAAAAAAAATCATTTTAAAGCGTACTTAAGTGGTTTGTTAATTTAAATAATATGTAAAGACATGGATTTTACCGAGGAATAACCGAATAACGCTGTTTTAATGCACTGGAGAAGAACCAATTTTAAGAACACATTCGTAAATCAAAAAAATATCATTTTAAAGCGTATTTAATTGGTTTGTTAATTTAAATAATATGTAAAGACATGGGTTTTACCGGGGAATAACCGAATAACGCTGTGTTAATGCACTGGGGAAAAACCAATTTAAAAAACACATTCGTAAGTTTAAAAAAAACATTTTAAAGCGTATTTAAGTGGTTAGTTAATTTAAATAATATGTAAAGACATGGGTTTTAACGGGGAATAACCGAATAATGCATTCATGCACTGGGGAAGTACCGATTATAAGCCATGTTCATACACCGAAGAAAAACGGCGATTTAAAAAAAAAATATGATTGAATTTTAAAATCATTTGTTCGTTAAATCGGGGGTTGTCTGTACCGAACTGACACAGAAGCAGGAATACATAAGTATATGTATACGCAAATCGAGTCTTTACAACGTTAGTTCTAATTGAATTTTTTGACTAATGGCCAATTTTTGTAATATTTGAAAGCCATTTTTTGTAGATTACCACTGTTTTGACTTAAACAGAACTCAATAAATAGTTTTTACTAAATATTTACACTTCTCTTGGACTCGTAGTATGAAATATATAAATAAGTTGATTGTCGAATCGTTCATTTCTAATTGAACAGACTTCTTTAAAAAAAACGATCTTTTCAAAGCCTATATATTGTTTATTATCGCCCTACTGTTGCTGTACGGGTTCTAAAACTAAATTTCTGTATTTTAAATGAGAAAACAATAAAGAACAAAAGTGGGTTTTTGAGAAATAAGTAAATCTAATTCAATTTAATTTATTTTGTTTATTTATTTCCAAGGTACAAAATAAAACAATTAGATTTTTTTTACAAATAATAATAATAGTTTGTACAGTGGATAAAGGCCCATGATCAGTCCTTGTAAGAACAAAAGGGCTGTATTTCCTCATGAGCCCTTAAAAAGTATAAATATAGCGTATATTAACTTAAATAACCAGGGTTCTTTGCTTTAGAAAATTCCACAATTGTTAATGCAACATTCGAAAATAAAATATTGTTCTCTATAATAAAGGACATATAGTCAGCGTAATTATATGTGAAGAACAGCTCCAAACGCATAAATAAATATTCCATTATAATTGCGTCGCATATGCTGAGCTCGTTTTTCTATCCCCCGTATCTAAAAGAAAAAACTTAAAAATTACTCGCACTTTTAGGTTATGTGCATTGATTTGACATTTTCGGTACAGTACAACATAGAAGTCAATAATTATTGTCTTTTTGCATAAATTTGTATAATTCAAAGGTAACCAAACATATGAACTGATTTAAATACATATTAAACTATTTATAAATAAATTAAATATATTTTTAACTTAATAAAGCTTGATTTTTCACGTTTATTAGAGTCATAATGTCAAAGTTTTGTGTAAATAATTAAATCTAAGCAATAAAAACTATGTGACACAAGTGACAAGTATTTTCAAGCGTCCAAATTAGTGTTCGGTTAATGAAATTTGGTTCAGTCGAGTTTTTTTTTTATTATATTGTTTTATTGACCGTTAGTCTTTCGGCCACATGGCCAGAGTCGAGTAGTTACGAACTGTTTGTTATAATTCATTCACATAATCGAAAGTAGTTTAGTATGAATATTAAAAAAATATTTTCAGTATTTCGAAAACTAACTTTTACAGATCTTGGTGAAAAAAATCTTAGTTTCTAACACTTTAAATCTCTAACGGTTTTACAGTAATTTTAACAAAAAGAAATCTTATTTTTTTACGTTTAAGAAAAAGATTGAATTTGATTTTTGATTAAGTATTATTATTATTAAACAGGGAAATGCATGTAGTAAATATCTTAAAATTTTGTTGCTTAATCATTTATTTTGTCAGTCTTTTTTTCTTAATTGACACGTTTGGCCTCACATTAGTTAATGATCAGTTAAGTTTTCGAAGTATCTGTCACGGAAATGTTATATTTCATCTTTTGTTCGGTCTTTCCACTAACCAATACCCAACCTAATGCTTAAACAAATGCTACCTGAGATAAAACTTTGAAGTCTTAATACCCCCCCCCCCCCATTGGCTACGTCCTTGACCTTATATTACGGACCGTGAGGTCCAAATTGGCAAGCCCCGGCTGTTATACCAAAAAAAAAATCAAATGTCCAAAGTCCAAGAGTGGTTTGTGAATTAAAAAAATAAAAACATGGGTCCAAATAAGCGTGAGGCCCAAAAAGGCCCCAGATTATTCAATCTACAAAACTTAAAATCAGTTTTTTTTTAAGTATACCAATTTTATATTTTATTTTTATGGGTGATTGTTGTAAATTTTCTAAAAAAAAAATATTTTTTCTGTAAATTATGTATATTTTTAAATTTGAAAATTGTCTTCCAAAAGTCTCAAATTGGAGACTTATATATTGTGTATAATTTACAATGATCATTACAATTTAAGGTCTGATGAATCCCTTTTAGATTTTTTTTTTGCAATATTTTTTAATCAGACTTTAAATTGCATTGTATGGGATTGCTATATTTCGTTGCTCCTTTTTGCTTAATTTTTTTCGAAGCATTATGAATGCAGATATGTTAAAAGAAGACAAAAATGAAAATAGCAAAGTATATAAAGTTCATTTTAAGATAAAAAATAATTATATTAGGTGTTAATGTCTTTGTAATTAGTATTTGTTCGTATCATCAACGTTTAATAGATTATAGTACCATTAAATACAAGAAAATATCATTATATTCATTTATATTTCATGTTTCTAACATTTTACACCCGTTTCCTTCCAGCGTTTCCTCAAAAATACAACTCCTCCCTCCCAAGAGCGTCGAAAGACTCTTAATTTCATGACCTTGTGGCGCCCCAAACTGGTTGCTAAACTCGTCTAATAGGGGAAACTTCCTAAGCGCCCTGACATCTGGTGGCAATTTCCGGAAGATACGAAACTGATATTGTTTTGTTTTGTTCAATGGAGAAATTTGTTGTTTGTGTTTTATTTTTGTGAATCATAGAAAAAAAAAACAATCAATTTTGTTGTATGCTGCAATGTAAATCGTGAATAAGAAAGAATCCTTCTTAAACATTCCATAATTTACCTAAGTCGAAAAAATATCAATTGAAACGACGTTTGGAGGCAGAGAGAAAGTGGATCGTAGGTTTTTATGGACCCAAAAACTAAAAATGGGCAAAATCCAAGCCTATCCATGCATGTTTGCTCGTTGCATTTTATGGAAAGTGATTTTTTACGTCCAAGAAAAGACTGAAAAAAGGCACTTCACCCAAATTTTGCCTAAATCATCAGTTGATATATTAAAAGGCCCTTCTACCTTTTCAGGAAGAGATATTAATTTTTACTAACATATTTACCATATTTTTGTTATTATTATATTGACAGACAGTCAAAAAGAATTAAAAATACAATGAAAAACTAAATATTTCCTTGAGATTTCTTTAGAATAGTATATTCTCAGCAAACATTTTTATACGGGCCAGTACTGGTAAAGCACATACTCCCCGGCATTGAAAGTAATGGGCCAGTACCCCGGTGTCCCCGGGGCCGTTACTGGCCCATTGATGTATCAGTTGCCGGGCCAGCAACGGTAAAGTTCAAAATAATCGTATTAGTTGCAAGATTTATTTCTGATGGTTTTAAATAAAAAGTATGAGTGAAGAAGAGTGCTTATAAAATGCTGGTAAAGTACTTCGTATAGGCGGAATGCGAAATACAAATGTGAAGTACATTATTAATACTGGCGTTGCACTTACTTTTGGTGCCAGTAATTTACCAGCATAAAAGCAGTTTGCCAGCATTCGGCCGTTAGTTGAATGTTTGCTGGGTTATTACATATCTTGTAAATCGTAGATTACCTTTAAATTAAAAAAAGCTCGGAAAACAGGAAAAATACAACTCTTGTTCATTTTCACCATGTAAACAAATACACGAATAACGGTTTGTCACTTTCAAATGTTCCAGCTTTGCCGCATATGGCGCTGCAATCTTAAAAAGTTTCCTCTATAACCGCAAAAGAGCGGAAAAATCAATTGATTCTAAAATTAATTTCTTAACTGCTTAAAATAATTTGAACTATACATTTGTACACTCAATAAAACTGGCCCTACGTAGTAACTAAAATAATAGTTTTTGTCGACCCAGACGTGATTTGATTGCACAAAGTCAGATTTATAATTTCATTGGTTTTGTCTTCCATTAGTTATGAGATACCTACGAAATCCTAAGAAATTTAAAACTTCTCATAAAATATGTTATATTATTCTACATTTTTACTCCCACCTTTTCTGAATGTAAATTTTAGCAATTCACTAATGAGCTCTTGTTATCAGTTTAAATAAAATTAATCCCTTTAATGATATTACGTAATTTGCGTTGTATTTTTTTTTGTAGTCAGGTGTTTTTGTTTCGTGTGGTGAGATGTTTTCTGTTTTTAATGCAGTGAAAAGTGTTTTAAATTTACAAAAACCACAATGGATTTGTGCTCTATTTGTTTTGGTAAGATATATGTTTGTTAAAAATAATACTGAACAAAATTTTCACGTTTTTAACTTGAAACTATTTGTAAATCAACATGAAATGTTTGGCTAAATTTCAATTCTGAAAGATGCGCACAGCAACGATAGCTGTTTAAGCCCAACACAGACATATTTATGATAAGAATATTATTAACTTAAATAAAATAATAAATAACTATATATACAGGCTATTCCAAACGATTAGCTAAAATTTTTAGAAATTTATATAGGTAGAAAAGTTCTGGGGTAAAGACATGAATATATTAAAAATTCTACCCGCAAGTCTATAATTTTAACAATTTTTTAAATATGATTAAAAATGTATAACGCTACCATAAAAAAAGTAAATTTTAAAAATTCCAAATTTTGCGAAAGGTGTTAGGTAGGAAAGTTGTTAATTTTTTCTAGGGTCAACAAGGCATGAGAATACCAAAAATTGAAACTGCAAGACCATAACTTTAACCATTTTTGAAATATAATTAAAATAGTAAAGCGCTACCTCAAAAAATTGTGAATTTTAAAAAATTTAAATTTAAAAAAAAATACCTATGGTCTATTTCAAATTAAAAAAAAGTAGATAGCGCTGCGAAACGAGTACGATTTACACTAGACAAATACAGTATAGCGGGAAATTTAAAATTAGTTACAACTAGGGCATGGGCGTAGTGACTGGGTTAGCAAGTTTTTTTTTTTTTTTAATTAAAAAAGGTTATAAGATATTGAAATAAACAAGGCAGATAATACATTTATACGACATAAATTCAGTTTAATGGGAAATTTGAAAAAGTTAAAAAAATATTAATTTTAAATATTATGTATAAGCAGTTCACTTTTGTAAGAACAAACTAAGACGGAATTTTGTTTTCAATAGTTTGCACCTTTGAAGCTGTATGTCATGTTGGTATTAAAGAATGTCACTTTTTTAAAATGTCAATCGATTTGACATATGTCATAATGAAAAATGATATCTAAATTATAGTGATCATAACCTTATCAACTTAAAGTCGGTTTTACAGCGTAAGGAATATTTTTAATTGACATTTAAAGTCAGTAACACACCATAAAAGTAACCAAAATAATCAGATCTAGTGTGTTCTTACAAAAGTGAACAGCTTATACTATATATAAAAAGAGAGATTTGGCTAAAAGAGTTTAAATAAATCAATAAAACAAACAATATATCTTCAGAGCTAAAGTTATTTAAATAATTATTGTAAATAAAAATTTAAAATATATAAAATATTAAAAATATAAATATGTATACATGAAGGTCTAAAAATTATTTCAATAACTTCTTCTTTGGGCACAATCAGCTGGTCTGTCTTTTAGCCTCACATTAGTCCTCTATCTTGATCTGTTAATTGTCAAGTGTCAAAAAATATTTATATGTCAGATAACCTAAAAAATATATAACTGCGTAAAAACAAATTACATGGAGAATTTTCTCCATAAAATCTACGCCAACAATATAAATAAAAGTCTAAATATGTAAATAATAACAAAATATATGAAAAAAATTAAATAATATATATTTCCAATGTACGACACTGAACATCTGTCAACTTAGACTAAAAACAATATTTTAACAGTGTAATAGGGATGACGATCTAAACCAATCCGAAGCAAGGACAAACAGCTCCTATCTTCTTACACACATTTTTCTACTTTGAAATAGACCATATATAAGAAAGTTTTTAATTTTTTTCTAGGGTCAACAAGGTACGAGGATTTTAAAAATTCAAACGGCAAGTCTCTATCTCCAACCATTTTTGAGATATACGTCTTTAAATTTCGGATTTCAACAGTGATAGTAAAACGGTACGTATGTATTAAATAGTTAATTGAATATTGATGTCATATCTAAATATTTAATTAGTTAAATATTTGTATATTTAT
Source organism: Liopterus haemorrhoidalis (assembly GCA_963971575.1). Classification (NCBI taxonomy): domain Eukaryota; kingdom Metazoa; phylum Arthropoda; class Insecta; order Coleoptera; family Dytiscidae; genus Liopterus; species Liopterus haemorrhoidalis. The sequence goes on from OZ020619.1 coordinate 46,551,715, forward strand.
GTTTTAAATGACCTTTTAACGGATCATTTCTATAAAAAAAATAAATGATATATGCGAATGTAAGAAGCGGCGCCAAAGTTTTTGTTAGATCATTTAAATAGCAATAATTTAATGCTGTATCTTGAAGTTTGGCATCTTATCTTAAGTCATAAATAACATTTATGAACTCTGCCATGACCCAAGAATTTGAGTAATTGATTATAGTAACCATTAGATCTTTCAAGTATTCGCAAAACAAATTATTTAAAAAAAATAAACATTAAATCAGAGCTGTAGCTAGATCTATTTTTTTCTCAAACAAGGTATAAGTATAGTCTATTCCAAACGTTTTAAGCGGGTCTAAACTGGATTTTTATTTTCTTAAGTTGTCACGAGCTCACTTTTTAAAGATTGAATGAGGCTTTTGTTTAACAAAATGGTCAAAAGTCTCATTCAGAGTTACTAGACTTCAAAATCTAGTTCTACTGAAAAAAGCACAACTCAAAAACCGTTAAAAATAGCGACCTGCCGTTGAAATTTTTGAATTCTTCATAGTTTATTTAGTATTGAAAAAATTTGAAGTTTTAATGGTTCAACGCGTTTTGAGATTAGGACATTTTTTTTAGGCTCGGTCTTTCCCCCTTCAGATAAAGTCCCAGGTAACTATCTGACAGATAAGGTTATTTGTAACTTCATCTGCTGAGTAAATGTCAATACCAGTCAGTGAATCCAATACGTCAGTCTCATTATCCGTTAGATAACTATCCGATATATACATTTGTATAGAAAGAAGGGATGACATTTACTCAGCAGATGAAGTTAAAAATAACCTTATCTGTCAGATAGTTACCTGGGACTTTATCTGAAGGTGGAAAGTCCGGGCCTTAATGACATATTTTACATTATTTATAAAAACTGTGAATTTCAAAAAAGCATAACTCAAAAACGGTTATAGATAGCGACCTCTGGTTAGAATTTTTGGATTCTCCGTAGTTTATTTAGTCTAGAAATAATTTGGGGCTTTAATCGTTTAACGCGTTTTGAGATTAAGACAATTTTTTTAATGGTATAATTTACATTATTTATAAATATTGTGAATTTCAAAAAAGCATAACTCAAAAACGGTTATAGATAGCGACTTGCGGTTGGAATTTTGGGATTCTTCGTAGTTTATTTAGTCCAGAAATAATTTGGGGCTTTAATCGGTTAACGCGTTTTGAGATTACGACAATTTTTTTAATGGCATAATTTATATTATTTATAAAAATTGTGAATTTCAAAAAAGCATAACTCAAAAACGGTTATAGATAGCGACATCTGGTTGGAATTTTTGGATTCTCCGTAGTTTATTTAGTCTAGAAATAATTTGGGGCTTTAATGGTTTAACGCGTTTTGAGATTTTTTTAATGGCATAATTTACATCATTTGTGAAAATTGTGATATAAAAAAAATCGTAACTCAAAAACGGTTAGAGATAGCGACCTGCGGTTGGAATTTTTGGATTCTTCGTAGTTTATTTAGTCTAGATAAAAATTGGGGCTTTAATCGTTTAATGCGTTTTAACATTAGGACAATTTTTTTAATGGCATAATTTACAACATTTGAGAAAATTGTGAATTTTAAAAAAATCACAACTCAAAAACTGTTATAGAAAACGACCTGAGGTTAGAATTTTTGGGTTCCTCATAGTTTATTTAGTCTAGAAAAAAATTAAGGCCTTATAAATTTAACGTATTTTAAAATTATGACAAATTTTAATATGGCGTGATTTATAGAAATTTTCATCTTCGCATGGACGTATCTCAAAAACTAAATGCGATAAAGACCTGCGGTTCGAATTTTTGAAATTTTGTGGTCCTAATTGACTTGTAACCAAATTTTAAAACAAAAAAATTTTTTGAAAATTTTCCATTTTTTTTTAAATTTTTTTGAAAATTTTGATAAATCGTAACTAAAAAATGGTTAGGGATATAAATCTGCGGTTTGAATTTTTAAAATCCTCGTACATTGTTTAGTCTAAAAAAAAATTTGGGCTTTAATAAACCAATTATTAAGTTTTGTATGGGCAGTAATCCAAAACCCTTGAAAATGGCCAAAAATCGAAAAAATCGTTACAAAAAAAATTGGTACAAATATGTATTTTTGGTCATAGATCAAGAAAATTTGGTCCATTTTGAAGTTTGGGCAAAAGTTTTGGAATTATAGGCAAAAAACTGACACAAATTGGCTCTAACTCAAAAACTAGGAAAGTATGAATTTTTTAAATATTTTTTTCATAATCCTCACACCAAAATTAGCTTATAACTATATTTTGGCTAAAATCCAAGTCAAAAAAATTTTGACCAAAATTTCAAAATTTTAGATTTTTTTTTTTTTGAAATTTTGTTGAAAAATTGGTAACTTATACATTTTTAGCCTTAGATCACAAATATATAGTCACTTCTGAGTTACGGTCTAAAATTTTGACATTTGCGGCAAATACAGTTCACAAAAAGCCTGCTCATTTTTATAAACTATCTTTATAAACTAATACTTACTTCTTATCTGTCATCTATATTTATCACATATAAAATAAAAAATACCAATCTTGCAGTGGTGCACCCAGAAATTTGGGGGGGGGGGGCGTAAAAAAAAATTATTTAAATAAAAAAAGGCAAAGTTGGTTGATAACTTACAAATATAAGGAATTATTTTATTCATCAAATTATGCACCCATATTGTCTATACACTTTTGCCATTTAACCGGCAGGTTGTTCAGGCCGGTGGTATAAAACCCTGGCGGACGAGAGTCAATTAATTCTTGGAAGGCCAGTTTTACAGCATTGTCGGAATTAAACTGTTTTCCTATTAAAAAGTTGTTCAAATTGCGGACGAAGGGGTAGTCAGTGGGGGCTAGGTCTGGTGAGTATGGAGGATGATGAAGAAGTTCCAACTCCAATTCCTGTAGTTTTGCCAGTCATTTGTGCAGTGTGTGGTCTAGCGTTATCATGCAATAAGATAGGAATCGATCTGTTGACCAATCTAGGCTGTTTTTCTTCAAGTTTTTGCATCATTTCGTCCAGTTGGTTGCAGTATATATCTACTGTGATCGATGAGCCAGATTTTATTTTTTTTTTGTTTAGTTTTTAAGTTACCAGTACGAAATTTTGCGAACCAATTTGATATTGTCTGCTGCGTAGTAAGACTAGAGCCAAATATTAAGAATATTAGAAAAAATATTAAGCCAATGTCAAATAATAAGCTGTTAAAGTTGGCAATATTATTAACTACAAATTTCATCCTTGACGACCTAAAATAACAATATCTGAATGAATGAAGATTTGCACGGTGCTTTGGTTAAAAATAGTGAACTTTTTACTTTTTTTAAATGAAAATTTTAACCAAACTGAAAATGAACTTATACTCTTATGATTTTTTGCTGTGTAGAATAGGGATTTGCAGCAAAGCACCCTACCATCTGGTGAGCGTTTCATGAACTTGTGTACATCAGATAACATTTCGTTTTGTGTATTGGTTTTGTATGAAGTTTGTTTTTAAAGTTTTATTATAATCATTGAAAAATGTATAATACATATTGTTGTGTGCCTATGTGCAATTCATTGAAAAGAAGAAACCCGGAAATATCGTTTCATTTGTTTCCACCAATATCAGACACCGTACGGTTCGAAACAAAATTGGGAAAGCAAGAGGTTAGGAATCGACGCGATGTTTAGATAAACAATTTAAAAATTGGAAAAAAAGTGAGCCCTTATATCAAAGTTTGCTCATTACATTTTAATGATAGTGACTACAAAAAATATTTTCAATTTTGTATTTATTATCGCATATCTTGAAAATTCCTGTTATTGTGTGTGGGTTTGTAATGCACAAGTTTGTAGGCATAATGCATAAATCTTTATGAACTCTGTTTTTTTCAGTGACTCCACACAATATTATATGCCCAGCATTGTAGATTTCTACCCCTTGGTAAACAACACGGGAATTATTATTTCCCCCAATATAGTTAAAATAATCGACAATGGAAAACCGCCATAACTTAAAACCAGATCACAAAATGTAGTATTTTAGATGTTTACAAGTAATGTCACTTCACAAAATCAGAAAATCCCAAACAATTATTTATTTTATATCGTTTTTTGATACACTTTTTGCTATTATTTACTAGTAAATGTCAAGTGGTATCTGATTTAGAATGGTTTCAAAAAAATCCGCGTGGCGCTACGATCTTAAAATTTTTCCCCTATACGGCTTAGATTTTTTTTTATTTGTTAATTTATGTATTTACTAAAAAGTATTAAAGTTTAATAAAGCTGGCAAATTGTTCATAAAAAGATAGTTATTAGTAATATACTCTCTGCTGGTAATAATAATAATTCATAAAGTTATTACAGCTTAAACTATAGAATCAGTTAGCCAGCAATCTGTAATGTATTACCGTCTTTAAGTATAATAGCCATGGTAATTACGCTATTGTTAGCCTGTAAAGCTAACAGCGCTGGAATATAATATATAATAGACCTTTGACTAATGATTATTTTTAAAATTTATCATTACATTTTTTTGTAGACAAAAACAATTAACGCGAATATGCCTATCTTCTACAATCATTCTGCGCACAGCATCGATGTTTTTTTGAAATCCTGTTTCGTAATCCATCGGGTACAGATCTTTTTCACAGCTAATTGTTCATGTAAATCGAATGTATTGAAGTCTGTGATATGCCAAAGGATGCCTCTATCTCACGGTAAGTCACATGCCGATCTTCTTCAATCATTTTGCGCATAGCATCGATGTTTTGAAAATCCTTTTGCATAATCTATCGGGAACAGATCTTTTTCACAGCTAAATGTTCATGCAAAATTGAATGTATTGCAGTCTGTGATATGCCAAAGGATGCCTCTATCCCACGGTAAGTCACATGCCGATCTTCTTCAATCATTTTGCGCATAGCATCGATGTTTTGAAAATCCTTTTGCATAATCTATCGGGAACAGATCTTTTTCACAGCTAAATGTTCATGTAAAATTGAATGTATTTCAGTCTGTGATATGCCAAAGGATGCCTCTATCTCACGATAAGTCACATGCCGATCTTCTTCAATCATTTTGCGCATAGCATCGATGTTTTGAAAATCCTTTTGCATAATCTATCGGGAACAGATCTTTTTCACAGCTAAATGTTCATGCAAAATTGAATGTATTGCAGTCTGTGATATGCCAAAGGATGCCTCTATCTCACGGTAAGTCACATGCCGATGTTCTTCAATCATTTTGCGCATAGCATCGATGTTTTGAAAATCCTTTTGCATAATCTATCGGGAACAGATCTTTTTCACAGCTAAATGTTCATGCAAAATTGAATGTATTGCAGTCTGTGATATGCCAAAGGATGCCTCTATCTCACGGTAAGTCACATGCCGATCTTCTTCAATCATTTTCGCACAGCATCGATGTTTTTTTGAATCACTACCGATTTTGGTCGACCTTCACGAGATTCATCACTGACGGACGCACGACCACGACGAAATTCTACAAACCAATTGTAAAGAATCTTTTCTGATGGTGTTTCATTACCAAAAATTAAACGAAGCGAATCTGTTGAGTTAGGCTTTTACTAAAATCATAAAATTGATGTGAAGTGTGAATTTTCACACATTGCAGGGTTTCCCAGGTATATAATAAGTGAAGGCATGCTGAGTGTGTAGGACAAATTTTGCTTTGTAGTGATCACGGCAAAATGAACGATATTTTTTAAATAATTTATCATCTGTTAATCTAAGAGCTTTAAAAACAAATTGTGTGTTAAAATATTTTTTTGTTAATTTTAATTCGAATACTTAATAACATTATTTAGGTTTCTAAATATGTGCAGAATTTTTTTAATATACTAAGGTTCATTAAGATTTTGAAAATTGCGCCTATAGCTTCCATTGGTTGTTTTAAGTCATGCTCCGCCCTTCTGGTTTCGTATACATGACACATAGAATGAAAATATAATTCCAACAATTCCAACTGGTTATTAAATTTACGCTCTTAAAAATTAAATGCAACATTTGCCAAAATATAACTTGAATTTTGACAAAATAATTTAAACAAAATAAAAATGAAAAAAAAACATAAATTTGAACCTTAGTTTGCTGCGTAGCAAGCGAGCAAACTAACCATTAAACCAGGTTACGCCTTCTATTATAGTGTGTTACATAACTATAACTTTTGTGCATCAACCAAAAATGCGGTATTTTCCGAAAACATAATCTGATCAAAAATTCCTGTTGTACTATTTCGGTTCACACCAATGTACGTCACTTACAATTTTTTCAGATTTTTAATTTAAACCATCTGAGCTACAGGGTGTGGGACAAAAAAATTGCACAATTTTGGCAAAAATCGTATCAAAATAATTTATTTTGCAAAAATAAAATTTTGATCGTTAATCAAAGTACTAAGGGTTTTCATTTGATACCCTACTCAGAATTTTAAAAAAATATTTTTTTTTCGATGTGCACATATTTGTTTATATTTTTAGGGGGGGTATGTTTTTTAGATGTTTTAGTATTTTTCCTATGTGCGGGTCAAAGAGTTGTATAAGCATGCAAAATTTCAACTCTCTAGGTTTTGCCGTTTGGCTACAATTTTTACCAAATAAACAGACGACAAAATGACAAGGGTTTTTTGGTCATATAATCCGTCTCAATTTGTAATACGAAACTAGATCTGGTTACTTTGGTGACTGTTGTGGTGTAAACAGACTTTGGCGTATCCGTGTGAACCAATACTATGATAATGTTATAAATGTATTATCAATATGCAACATAAAAAATGAACTTCCCCTGTTAGTTACGTATTACAAAATGAGACAGATAATACCTACAAAACCCTAAAAACAACATGTCAGTTAAAATAAAAGGAAACAAACCGCAAGGAGACAGCCCGGAAGCCCATTTTGTGACTTATTTACTAATATGGTCTATTATTTTTCTATGATACCGTTTCAGTGAAATAGTTTGAACAAATTTTATGAACTGTGTATAGTTATAAAGAAATTATCAATACTCTGCAAGTACTTCTGTACCTGAGAGGCGAGGTTTCTAAGAAAGCAAAAAGAAATCGGCTTCGTTAGTAGGCTGACCAGATCGCCTCAGGCATTTCAATTTATCTTCACTGTCTCGTAACACATCCGAACACGTTTACTTACACCCCAAACTTTTAATAAAAACAGTTTTAAAACCACTGTTAACTGACTTGTTTCAACTTGAGGGCCTATGACTAACATTTGACTCACTAAAAATTTTAAAATGTTATCTTAAATATTTCCGATATAGAATTTAATCCATAAATTAAAAACTGCAGTCTTTAGAAAAGATGACTGTTTTTCTAAAAAATCATTTGCAAAATTAGGTATCGAAATTTCAAAATCTGCGGTTGGAATTTCTGAAATCTTCACTTCGTATTAAGACCTTTGGATTTTTACCGACCGCCAACATATATAAGGGAGGTATTGTGATCATACCGATTTTTACATTTCGAGATTTCGATGGATCTCCACGAATTGAGGTCCTTACATAACGTTTTGACTATTTTTATAATATATATTTTTATAATAAGTGAAGGCATGAGTGTGTAGGACAAATTTTGCTTTGTAGTGATCACGGCAAAATGAACGATATTTTTAAAATAATTTATCATCTGTTAATCTAAGAGCTTTAAAAACAAATTTTATGTTAAAATATTTTTTTGTTAATTTTAATTCGAATACCTAATACCATTATTTAGGTTTCTCAATATGTGCAGTATTTTTTTTTTTTATATAGCAAGGTTCATTAAGATTTTGAAAATTGCGCCTATGGCTTCCATTGGTTGTTTTAAGTCATATGCTCCACCCCTCTGGTTTCTTCTTAAAAATTAAATGCAACATTTGCCAAAATATAACTAGAATTTTGACAAAATAATTTAAATTAAATAAAAATGGAAAAAAAAATAAAATTGTCTTCTCTGCCCGGGAGCGAATCCTAGTTTGCTGCGTAGCAAGCGAGCAAGTAAGCTAACCATTAGACCAGGAAACGCCTTTTAGTATAGTGTGTTACATAACTATAACTTTTGTACATCGTCAACCAAAAAACACAAAAAAATGCGTAATTTTCGTAATTATGCAATGAGAATGGGGGTAATTTTGAACAATATTTGTAAGCCCATAATAATTCATTTGAATAAAATTCAAACAAATTTAATTTGCCCCCCCCTTGGGTGCGCCACTGCTTTTAAGTAATATAAAAGAAATTGTATTTTAAGAGGAAGACAATTCAGAAGAATTTTCCAAACCAGAAAATATTTTGGAAAAAGTGTTTGAATATGCAGAGAGTACTGTTCCAAACATGACTACAAATCAATTTAAAGTACATTTCCGTTTGTATCCAGAAAATTTTGAGTCTTTTTGAGTGTATTTACATGTTCCATCATGAGGTTCATGTCTGTACTATTTATTTTGCAAATGCTGCAGGCATAAACAATGATAACTTGATTCTTTTCACTCATATTGTTTTGCAGAAATAACTTATATTTTTACCGCGAAAAACACTATTGCACAGATGGCCGCACGATCTGAACTAGTGACGACTGTGCAACACAAACTGCACTGCACGATATTTGCCGAACAATCTTCGTGCAGCACAAAGCACACAAAAACTTTATGCCGAACGTTTCTTGTGTAAATTATGCAGAATGTGTAGATTATTAGCATATGCCGAACGTACCTAAAGTGGTCAACTAATTCGGCAACTTTGTCCCAATTTAACTGACTTTGTATTTCTTACGGTTCACGATGTCCCAATGGTGAGAATCAAAAAACGGACAGCCTGTATATGAGTACATTATTATTAATAAAAATATCCGTACGGTATCCGCAACAAATTCAGTGGATACGGATGTTTTTTCTCGCGGATATCCGCGTATACGGATACAGATATCTAGTACATCTCTAGTTATTATTCATGCAATTTAGCAATCTTTGTGAAATCTTAAAACTGATGTGATGTTACGAATTAAAGTGATGCCTCCGCAATGTATGCTCTAAATTGAGTAAATCAAATTGGTGTTAGTTGTAACAGCCGTCTGTTAGTCTGTTGCTAATTGGGTAACACTACACTCTGCTTATAAATGCTTTTAAAGTGGTATAAGGCGGAAGCTTCCCACTCTTAATTCTTCAGGCACTTTAACTATCAATTAATTTTTTACTTAAATATATTCAGAGACGTACATAGCTTTTTTTATACCCAACTATAACTTTTAGATTCAAAATAATACGTTTGAAACTGCTATACAGATCAGGAGGACAATATTCTTTCTATTTATAGGGAAATCGGTGAAACAGTGCAGTTGCGTCACTTGAAACGTCACAAAAAAAATGTGACGTCAGGTTTAGTACGTTTACATTCATCTATTTAACGAATGTAATATTTTTGTACGCTGTCACTTGTATCGAAATGAAATGAAAATATAAGAATAAGAACAGAATAGAAACAAATAAACTATTCTAATAGGCTAAATAGTCCTACAAAGGACTGATGTGATCCAAAAGTATAATCAAAGAAAAGAAAATAAAAATAAGTTGAATATAACCTAAAAACTATGCAGTACACACAAAAACAAATAAGAAAATCTGTAAGAAAATGTATAACTAAACACAAAACTGCTAAATTAACAACTAAGTAAAAAAGGTTTTTAGAAATTACTATAAGGTAGATTTTTGAACACAAGTCAGTATCAAAACACAACAGACGTATTATTAAATGACAAATGTAAACATCGTTTTATTCAGGGATACCAATACAAATGTCCCTATATTAAAAAACACTTCAAATTTGTAAATCTTCAAAATGACTATCGAACACAAACTAAATATGACTTCAAAAGGTATGTTTTAGTAAAATAAAAGAATAAAGAGCAATATTAGTCTATAATTCACATGCAAAAAAATCGATTTAGCTATTTTTTCGCCACTAAGTTTTCATTGAAGTTATGACGCAAAATGACGAACTGCGCTGTTTGAGCTATATCATTTTTATTCGTTATGTTTTTTTCATTTATTTTTTTAAACTAAATTTACATATCAGGTCGTCAAGGATGAAATTTCTACTTAATAATATTGCCAACTTTAACAGCTTATTTGACATTGGCTTAATATTTTACCATTATTATTATTTTTTTTTTTGTTGGAAAGTTACACATCTCGCCAGTTTAAAAAAATCATTGTATGCAATAAAAAATATCAAAAACTTTTTTTTAAATTAATATTGTTGAAAATGGAACGGTCGGAAATTCGCACTACTATGAAGTATGAGTTCTTACGTGGAACTACGGCATCGCAGACCTCGCGAAACATTAATAGTGTATTTTGCTCTAGTGTTACTACGCAGCAGACAATATAAAATTGGTTCGCCAAATTTCGTATAGGTAATTTAAAAACAAAAAAAAAAAACTGGCTCATCGATCGCAGCAGAAATATACTGCAACCAACTGCACGAAATGATGCAAAAATTTGAAGAAAAACAGCCTAGATTGGTCAACAGATCGACTCCTATCTTATTGCATGATAACGCTAGACCACACACTGCACAAATGACTGTGGCAAAACTACAGGAATTGAAGTTGGAACTTCTTCATCATCCTCCATACTCACCAGACCTAGCCCCCACTACCACTTCTTCCGCAATTTGGACAACTTTTTAATAGGAAAACAGTTTAATTCCGATAATGCTGTAAAACTGGCTTTCCAGGAATTCATTGACTCTCGTCCGCCAGGGTTTTATACGGCTTGAACAACCTGCCGCTTAAATGGCAAAAATGTATAGACAATATGGGTGCATACTTTGATGAATAAAATAATTCCTTATTAAGTTATCAACCAACTTTGCCTTTTTTTCTACAAATTTCATCCTTGATGACCTAATATTTGCGAAAATTTCCTCACAAATTTAATAGCAATTTGTTGTTCTATTTTTATTTAAATATTCCTAAAATTATATTTGTATTCGATTTTATTGTTATTTATTAACTATAATACAAATACCCATCACCTTAAATTTTATATAAATCAGTAATTTCGGCTTTTATTTATAATTTATTCAGTAGAACTGTCTTTAAATATCTATTATGAATAGTCAATAAAAATATTTAAAAACATGCAACATCTATATTAATTATGTATGCTAGTTTGAACTACGCATACATGTGACGTATTCCATCTCACGCTCTGATTGGTCAGAAGTTTGAAACCTTTACTTTAATAATCTTTGTTTTTAGCTGCATCCAAAACACCAGCAATATTTCAAAACTGCGGCTGTCTTGATATAATGGCGCAGCTTGTACAACGTCTTCCGGTCACATTTGAATTTTATTGCACAAAAAGAGACTTGTAGAAATTGGAGAATGTTATTGGAAGAATCCATTAGAGTAGGGTGACCATTCGTCCCCCATTTTGCGGGACTCTCCCGCATTAAGATGCGTCCCGTAAAAGTCCCGCATTATAACATTTTGTCCCGCATTTTAACATTTTGGAGGTGAGGACCTGTTTTTTTGCTCTTCACTTTGATTTGGGAGGTGAAGACCTTTTTTTTTGCTCTTCACTTGGATTTTGGGTGATGAGGACCTTTTTTTTGCTCTTCACTTGGATTTGGGAGGTGAGGACCTTTCCTCTTTTTGCTCCGTCCCGCCTTGCCTTCTTAAGAAAATGGTTACCCTACATTAGAGAGTATGAAAATGAACTACTTTATTTGCCATTGTAACGTTTGATCGGAACATTGTTCCGCGGAACAGTGGTTAAAAACCACTGATATAAATCTACCTTTGATTGCTTTCAGTGTGGATAAATATTCTTCCTACTCCAGCTCTGTAAGTAAACATATAATATTTAATAATAATTTTAAAATTTGATGTAAACAAAACAACATAAACTATGAAATAATAAACTAAACGATTTATTAAATTATATACTATCAACAGAACACAATAATTAAATAATTATAGTATATATTTAGAGAGAATTACGGTAATTACACTGTAAAATTATTCTCTAGTATTAAATTTTAACAGTGTGTTAAATCTAGCAACAAAATTATTAATTTATTTATTGTGTTGTCGTTGGTGGGGTCACTATAGCCAATGTAAACTGTTGGACTATTCAGTTACAATCGAACTTTCGTACGGTACACATCGGTTATTCGGTTATATTCGGTTTTACTCGTCAACAATCAAATGTGAAAATATTGTTCTTTTGTTTTTTTATCTGTGATTAATAGTATTTTGTTTTAAATTAGGTTAGGTTTACTGTGATTTTTAAGTATTTTTATTGACGTACTGAGTTAAAAAATGTTAATTTATGAGTGTAGATGATCCTAGAGGATTACCATGGCAGTTATAGCGATGGTTTTTTTATTTTTTAGTATAGTTGCTTCACAAGATTTAATGGTAAGTCTTAATTTAACATGTAGAAATAATTGAAATGATAGAAAATTTGGTAGTTTTTTATATACTTGATTATTGGGGCTTTGGCTACTATTAAACCCTACCAAAATGGGTCCGGTGTAGCCTGTGGACCTATTTTGGTGGGTCGTTCGTGGGTTTTTGACCGCCCAGGTGCGGAAACAATAGCCCATAATTAATCTAACATTTAATTTAAAAAAAATTTAATCATTTAATTAAAAAATTGATATGTAAAGTCTGTTCCAAATGGTTAGGCGGAACTAGATTTTGCAATCTAGTTAGTTTCATCGTTTGAATCGTGCTTTTCGGCCGTTTTGTTTAAGCTTTGTAAATAATACTTACAATAAACATTTTTTGGTTAAGGTTAATATCATTTTAAAATGTAATTTTCTTTATATTTTGATGTTTTGTGTCATTCTTAATACAAATTTCCCATTTATTTATTTTTTGCCATTTAAATATGTAAAAAAAAAATTTAATTTTGACATATGTCATTCGTTTTCATTGTTGGAATTTTAAATTATGACATTCCAACGTGAAAAATGAAATAACCCAAGCAAGGTCCCTTCTCGTGACAACCTAAAAGAACGAAATTCTCATTTAGTTCCGCCTAACCATTTGGAACAGACTGTATTTACTTCTATTTTTGTACATAAGTTTTAAATATTTATCATGCAAAATATTTTCTAATTTTTATTTCCATAAAATAATATAAAGATCCTTAAAAATAAATGTTTTTATTTAAGATGAATATTTTATTTAATATATAAATACAAAAATATTACATAAAAAAGACGAATGTTAGTATTAAATATATTTAAAGTAAGGCGCAAATAGCCTTTGTTCCTGTGCGCCAAAAATTTTAACTAACTATAATCCGTCTCAATTTGTAATACGAAACTAGATCTGGTTACTTTGGTGACTGTTGTGGTGTAAACAGACTTTGGCGTATCCGTGTGAACCAATACTATGATAATATTATAAATGTATTGTCAATATACAACATAAAAAATGAACTTTACCTGTTAGTTACGTATTACAAAATGAGACAGATAATAACTATATTTAAAGTAAAATAAATTATTTTTGACAAATTCAATTTTTCATATATATATTTTTCTATTGAAAAAAATGGTGAATTATTAGAACTTTTCAACACAAAACTATATAAAAGTTATTTGAAACCCACAAATATATTTTTTTTAAATCAGCTGTGGCCACCACAGGTCCGACAGCCATCACAAAGTATTTGTTTAATTTTGCTTTATTAAAAAATGTCTCAAATAATAGTTATTATTGCTTTTATAGCAATTTTTGTTAAATAATTATTTTTGAAATATTTCTCTGTTGTGAAATATTCGCAAAAATCGTAAAACCACGAGTAAACTCCCATTTCTAGTCCCGATTTTTACCAAAAGTTGATCAACTCGTGCCATTGATGTCAAAAGCTTAAATATGAAGTTTCATAAAAATCTTTTCAGCTAAGTTTGCTCTGCACGTGTACACGGACCGACAGACAGATAGACAGACAGACAGGCAGACAGGTCGACAGTCATCATGCTAAAAATAGTTAAAACGTTATGTAGAGACCTCAATTCGTGGAGATCCATCGAAATCTCGAAATGTCAAAATCGGTATGATCACAATACCTCCCTTATCATGTTGGCGGTCGGTAATTACATAAAATTGTTGTCTGATAACTATTATTAAGTTATTGAATGATACATTTTTTCTATAATTAAAAATTTCTTGTGCTATGACCTGTCAGTTGCTTTACGTGACGACAGAGTACTCATGGACAGGCTGATACTCTTCCTGAGATAATCGAATACTGTTTTATTTGTGAGGTCTTGCACCTTATTTTAATGTGTTCTATTTCTAGACTGATATTCGATGGTAATTGGCCCTTTTGCAACCTCTTACTATCACCCTGCGACTGTTTAAATTTTCAAACAGATTTTTTTATCTTATTTTTGTATTTGTCCGAGAAAGATTTCTTTTATTGAGTATGCATATAAGATTTTATTTATGTATTGTTTTTAATATGTAGTGTAGTCATTTAGATGGGCTATGCGCAAATAGCCATCGTTGCTGTGCGCCAAAATTTTTAACCTTCTCCGTCTCGTGAACCATACCAACATCAAAAATTGTTATTCCTAACGCATTTAATTTTTTTGGTTAATTATTTTTGACGTCTCTAATTTTAATATGAAAAATCATTATTCACTTCGTTTTCGGCGCGATTTATTACATGTCTAATCCACTGTATTCGTCTGCTTCTCATTTTAAAATTGTAAAACAGCGTTCAGAGCTCTTTAAATTAGTTCACTGTTTATTGTGCGCTATGGATAAGTTTAGTATAAGCTGTTTACTTTTGTAAGAACAAACTAGATCTGGTTATTTTGGTAATTTTTATAGTGTATTACTGACTTTTAGAAACTTGGTTATATTGTATAAAAGGCCTTACAGTTTTGGGTTATGTTTGTATTATTTTAGGTTAGTATTATATTTACAAAATATTTAAGATATCACTATTTAAAATAAGACAAATGATATTTTTTTAAATGACATATTTATAATCTGACTTTTCAAATTATTTTTCTGTAATACCAACATGACATACAGTTTCAAAGGTGCAAACTGATGAAAACAAAATTTCCTCTTAGTTCTTACAAAAGTGAACTGCTTACAAATAATTTTAACATTCAAAGCAGCGTTTACAGCTCTGGAAATTTGTGCATTACGAATAGTGCGACATCTGTTTGTCTTTAAACCAAGTATGGTGGCTTCGTAAAATGTTTATTATTTATTATACTTTTCTTAATTCTGCTGTCCTAGATTTTTACTAACTAAATCTAACCTAATTACTTAAATTGATCATATTTACTGTTCGTCTTCGTAATTTTGGACGAGATTTTGGGCGATTGGGGCCAGAAAATTTTTGAGTAAAATTTGGGGGGGGTAGGAATTATTTGAAATCATTGTTTTATCGTTTACTCATGAAAATAAAAGTGATGACCTAAAAAAAAGGGTCCTCACTTCTAAAATACATTTTTCTAATTCTGGGTCCGCCCCCCCCCCTTCGCGAACTCACCGCTAGCGCCGCCACTGTGTAAAGGCGTACAATTTAAACGTTCCCTCTAATGTAGACTGAGCTAGTCAACGTGTTTATATATCTGTATCATTAAAACAACTCACTAACTATAAGTTTGGAAAACTATCGACAATCGACAACTTATAACGTATTAAATTTAGAGCTCTAAACGATTGCTCGCGTTACTATGGTGACAAACTTGTTAGTGACAATCAACAGCGAACAACTCACATAGTCCACCTGTTTAAAAGCTTTGAACGCAACTTTAATGTTGGCAATATTTGGATTACACAATTGTATAATTCAAGGTGTTAATCTTAAAATGGTAGATCACGATTTAATATTCATTTTTATCTGATCAAAACGTCACGATTTGAATTAATATAATACTATTTACGAAGCAGTTTTTTTTTCCATGGTTTGAGATTAAATTCTTATTTTATTACCAATACTATATAAGTAAGAAAATTAAGAAATTTACTTTTTTTGCCATGTAACAAGTAGCAAAAAAATTTATTACAAAAAATTCATTTACCCGGACATGAATTTTTTAAATTTTTGCTAAATGGGTTTTATAAATTTATAGCTAAATTAATTCAGTAATAAATAATATTTAATTTATTCAATCAATATAAATCTATCAGTTGCCAATATGGACTTAATTAATTTATCTTTTAGAATATAGATTAAAATGCCCTAGTTCAGTAGTTCCCAACCATATTTGACTTGCGTACCCCTTGGCAGTCCATTTTCTTAAATTGTATTCCACATATTAAAAAAAAATCTTAATTTATATACAGTTTTTAGGGTTTTGTAGGTATAATGAAAAATAAATTTGATAAATTTAAGTCATCATAAATATAAAGTTATGTTGCATTCACAACCTCATAATTATAAATTAAAATTATTACTTAGAATTAACGTAAATGTGTATTAAATATACTGGTACGTTAGCGTTCTCAACCTTCTAAATTAATACGTATGTATTTCTTTGGTTTAAGCGGAACTAAATGGAAATTTCGTTCTTTTAGGTTGTCACGAAAAGGGATCTTTCTTGGGTTATTTCATGTTTTACGTTGGTATGTGAAAATTTAAAATTCCAACAGTGAAACCATGGAAACTAATGACACTTGTTAAAAATATAATACATTTTTACATATTTTAAAGACAAAAAAAAAATGGAAAATGAAAATTTGTAAAAAATGGAACGGTTACTGGAATTGTTGTTACATATTCCAGTAATCGTTCAAGATACATAAATGCGTAGTTTATAATTTGAATTACATAAAAAATGTTTATAATTACTTGTAAAATTTATACAACAGAATTTACCTAAACAAATTCAATGTATGGGTGAATGTATGTATGTATGTCTGTATGTATGTATGTGTACAAATGTGCGTCACTCTTTCCTGCGTCATTAAACCCCGATTTCAATTCTTAAATTAAGATATTGTTTATTCTCTTCGTAGAAATGGCGTGAAAACACAAACCAGACGATAGAAGAGAAATAAATACACTAAAAGAAAAATGGTTTCAAAGAAATAATAGAAAGATTTTTAAGTATAAATTAAATATTGAAGAGTAACAGTAAACTTTTAATAATGGTTATAATTTATTTAAATGTGTATAAATTAAAAATATTAATAATTATAAATAGTTTATTTGTTTACTAAAGAATATATAACTGTCAATTAGAATAATTATGAATTTGTTTATCAAGGAAAATTATATTTTTATTTTAAACTTATGAATATTAAAATATTACAAAAAATATCGCGAAATCAACAGGTTTATCGCAAATTGAGAAAATAAGTGATTCAACAGACTAGTTTTTAGGGTTTTGTAGGTATGACCAAAAAACCCTTATACCGTCATTTTGTCGTCTGTCTGTCTGTCTGTTCGGTAAAAATTGTAGCCAAACGGCTAAACCTAGAGAGTTGAAATTTGGCATGCTTATACAACTCTTTGACCCGCACATAGGAAAAATACTAAAACATCTAAAAAACATATCCCCCTAAAAATATAAACAAATATGTGCTCATCGAAAAAAAAAAATATTTTTTTAAAATTCTGAGTAGGGTATCAAAGCCCTTAGTGCGTGGATTAACGATCAAAATTTAATTTTTGCAAAATAAATTATTTTGATGCGAATTTTGCCAAAATTGTGCAAAAAAATTTTTGTCCCACACCTGTAGCCCAGATGGTTTAAACTAAAAATCTGAAAAAATTCTAAGTAATGTACATTGGTGTGAACCGGAATAGTACAACAGGAATTTTTGATCAGATTATGTTTTCGGAAAATAACGCATTTTTTGTGTTTTTAACTAAAATATGTTAACTATTTAATACGTTGTGTAACATACCAGATTAGTAGCTCTCGTGGCGTGGTTGGATTTGTCGTACGCTTAATAATTTAAGTTAACTTGCAAACTAGGGTTCGAATCCTGTTGAGATTTTATTTTTTGTTTTTTTTTTTGTTTAAATTATTTTGTTAAAATTCTAGTTATATTTGGTAAATGTTGCATTTAATTTTTAAAAGCGTAAATTTAATAACCAGTGGAAAGTGTTGAAATTATAATTTAATTCTATGTTTGATGAAATCAAAGGGCGGGACTTATGATGTAAGCAACCAATGGAAGCCATAGGTGCAATTTTCAAAATCTTAATGAACTTTGCTGTATAAAAAAAAAAAATACTGCATATATTTAGAAACTTAAATAATGGTATTAGGCATTCGAATTAAAATTCATAAAAAAATATTTCGACATAAAATTTGTTTTGGCATCCCAAATAATCATCGTTCAGTTACTAAATACCTACAAAACCCAGAAATGTGTGAAAATTCACACTTCACATCAATTTTTTCTAGTGCGTTCTAAAAATGAGTGACATTCATTTCGAGCAACGGTGTGCTATCACGTTTTGCTTCAGACTTGGGCGCGCAACGGAAACTTTTGCAAAACTTCAGCAGGCCTATGGAGACAGTGTTTTGTCAAGGACACAGGTTTTTGGCGGTTTAAGGCATTTTCAGAAGGAAGAGAGTTGATTGAAGATGAATCACGCAGCGGAAGGCCTTCATCTTCAAGAATCGATGAAAATGTCGACAGAATCCGGGATCTTGTGCAATAGGGGAAGAGTTGAATTTGACTCACACTACCGTACAGATTTTGACCAATTGGGGCTGAGAAAAATCTGCTCAAAATGGTTCCAAAAAACCTTTCAATGCGCCTTGCCACACAGCAATTTAACGAGTAAAAACATTCCTGTGGCTCCTCAGCCTCCTTATTCGCCTAACTTGAGTCCTTGTGACTTTTTCTTCTTCACAAGATTGAAAAATCACCACAAGGGACGTCATTTTGGGACACTCGAAAACATTCAAACGTCCGAAACCGACCGCTGAAAGCTATTCCAGTATCCGAGTTCCAGCACTGCTATGAGGATTGGAAGAACCGTCTCCAGCGCTGTGTGGCTTCCCAAGGAAGTTATTTTGAGGGAGACAATATTGAATTGTAATTCTATTCGAATAAAAAATGTTAAAAAATCAGTTCGGTTACTTAATTTATAGAAATTTTCAGAAATTCTAAGTGTCATTTAATAATATATTTATTATTAGATGGTCGTAGATAAAAATATTTATTTAATGTATTTTTCGATCAGTCCCAGTATTTTTCGTAAAAAAATTATATAGAAATGCCAAATTTTAATTCTTAAAAATCTAATCCACATTTATTTGAAATATATTTTGTGCACAATCTTCTAGTTTCTTAACAATAAAACGTGACTTCTTATCTAATAAAATGAGTTTTATTTCAAAAATTATCATACGAAATCTGTATTAGCATTTAGTTTAAAAACAGTGTATTGGACTGTTGGCATATAAAATAAGATGCTGCATTCCAAGGGGGGCAGTGGGGGGTCGAGTGCATATTCGCAGACAGGTGCGAATGTCTCCCACCTTAACACAACTGGTCGGTGTAGGTGTCCAAACGACCGGTAACGCATTTGCATATTCTCAAACTAATCGAGTAAAAAGGTAAAATCCCAAAAACAACAATTAGAACAAAAACAATAAAAATTGAAGGTTTAGAAGTGGTTTAAACCCAGAATAAAGCCAGCGGAACAGTAAGGTTAATTTATAAATAATTATAAAATGTACAATTTATAAAGAGGCATTTGTTAGGCCAAGTGAAGTGTGAATTTTCACACATTTCAGGTTTTTTTTAGGTATTTAATAAGTGTAAGAAGCCAACATAATACTGGATTTCTAGGTATATTTATCACATCAAAATCAACAGTTTTTTTGATAATCACTTTTATTCATTATTTAAGAACTAAGAGCTTTGATTTAATTTTTTTAAACAAAATTAAATATTTTGCCATATATCCCAACATTTTTTTCTGCATTTGCCTTGTATTCAAGTCTTTTAGATTAATAAGAAATATTTTACAGTGTAGAGTGTAGTGTGGTGTGGTGTGAGTAACTCAGTTCGCAACTATTAAAAAATATTATTTTTTAAATATCTTTAATTCCCAAAAATACACGCACTATCTTAGCTATAAATACAAAAAATCCATAATATTATTATCCATAATTTAACCATGACCTAAAAAAAATTATAAATTTTTACAAAAACACAATCTGATCAAAAATTCCACTCGTACGTTTCCGGTTCAGATCATTATACATTAAAAATCCAATAAAAAAATTGATTTCTCAAAAATAAAAATTTGTTTGTTGATCCACACATTAAGAGATTTCATTTTGGTGTGTCACACAAAATTTAAAAAAATTTATTTATTTGTTATTATGTACATATTTGTTTATATTTATCCCGTGCTGTATTTTTTTAAACTCTATAGTTTTCCTATATGTGGGTTAAAAATTTGTATAAGTATGCCAAATTTCAACTTTCTATGTTCAGCCGTTTGGCTACAATATTTACCGTACAGACAGATAGACAGAAATGTAGGCAGGCAGACAGACAGACAGACAGACACTACAAAAGTCACCAAAATCATCAGATCTAGTTACGTATTACAGAATGAAATATCTTATACCATTATAATTTCCTCCAAATAAAATTTCTCTTGCTACAATTTCTACCATACAGACAGACAGACACATGAGTGACGTTATAAGGGTTTTTTTGGTGGTCATACCTACAAAACCCTAAAAACATTATTCTATAATATAAAGTATCTATAATAAACTGTATGTATTAGTGTATACTTATCAAAGATACATATTTTTTGCTCCAAAATTGAAAATAATCATAAAATTAAGGTAACAAAAGTAATGACACATGTATTTTAAATTAGCCAAAAAAAGGAAACGGTTGTCAGATGGCAGCACTCTATGTGACGTCACAATAAGGAGGTCTATTACCTTATTGAGAATAAACATTACCGATAGAGGCGCTGTTGTCGCCTACAAAATGGGGATTGTAATAGGATATTTTTGACATTTGCCATTTGATACACAACAATTCACATTGCAGTTAATTTTTTGTTGCGATTTTAAAGACATTTTATTAAAGTTTTCTTCACTTTAACACATACAAACAATGTAATTAAATGAGCCACATTCAACAAAATCCTATTCCGTTAAGTTTCAAAATATTCAGCTAGGCGTCACTTTTATTGTCAGTTCTCAATATCTGAACATTTTTTGCCGCCCGCCTTGATTCAATGGGGGTGGCATGTTCATATTTGTTAAAATTGGTAAAAATTTTCACTCCGTCACTGCTATTTACGAAATAGCTCTATTAAGCATTTAATTTTTTGTATATTTAAACATGTAATTGCAAAAAACTTTTAAGTTATATCAATATTTTGTTTAATCTGCGTACTTAGAGGCCAGAGTCTGACGCCTTGTTAATAGATGTAATTCTGTGTGTATGTAAGACTGTCAATTGCATAATGATTCCACACATTGACACTTATGACACGCCTCTATAACGGGACATACTGAACATAAATGTACACAAAAATAATACCAGAAAAAAAAATTATTTTGCTAAGCATGTATTAAATTGTATTTTATTTAACAAGCATATGATGACGGATATATTTCACGAGTATGAAGTTTACCACCAGAGACATAGGAAATGAATTTTTTTTAAGTAATATACATTGATCTGAACCAGAAACGCACTAAAGCAGCGGTTCTTAAACTGTGGTCCGCGTAGCCATTACCGGGGGTCCGCGAAACAATTTTGACATTAACTTTACAACCCCCAACTTTTCGCTTTTACTCAAATAACTCATTTAATAAAAATCCTACATGGTCAGGACTTTTTGTATTTGTTGTTACCTAACTAGTTATTGACATAACTAAACATTAAGTAGGAAAAATTTAATTATATTTATTCAACAGCAAATTATTTACAGAAAACGTATTATAATAAGATCTTTTTAAATTCTTTTTACTACTAATTTTATTCATTTTATGTTTTTTATTCTATATGCTAATAAAAATGTTCATCTCTTTAAATGCGCAAGACCATTTATTAAAATAACCAGCGATACATTTTTACTAATATTTATTATAACGTAGTGCCTATGAGATTACTGAGCCAGAAATTAAGTCTCAAGAACGACGGGCTCTAAGTCTCAAAAATGCCTAGGGTAGTTCAAGAGGGGGTCCTCGGACTACATAAGTTTACGAACCCCTGCAATAAAGGATTGATCATATGCGTTTTTGAAAAATACAGCATTTTTTGTATTATTTACAAAATTAATTATTTTTTAAGGTTTTGTAGGTATGACCACCAAAAAACCCTTATAACATCACTCATGTGTCTGTCTGTCTGTACGGTAGAAATTGTAGCCAAACGGCTGAACATAGAAAGTTGAAATTTGGCATACTTGTACAACTTTTTGACCCACATATAGGAAAACTATAGAGAGTTCAAAAAAATACAGCGCGGGATAAATATAAACAAATATGTATTTAATGAAAAAATAAATATTTTTTTTTAATTCTGATTGGGGTATCAACAAAAATGGTTCAAAAATTTTTGTCCCACAGCCTATCCCCCAAAGGGATTGATCTAAAATCCTGAAAAAAATCTTCGTAATGAACATTGATGGAAACCGGAATAGTTTAACAGGAATTTTTGATCAGATACATTTTTTAAAAAATGTTTTTTTATGTCGATGACAAAAAAATATATTTTTTAAAAATTTATTGTGTGGTATCAAAAGAAAGCTCTTAAGACGTAGTTTACGGAATAATAGTTTTTTGAAATTCGTTTCTTTTAACACGAATTTAGCAAAAAATGTGCAAAATTTCTTGTCCCGCCCCCTTTTACCAAAAAGGGTTAAACCAAAAATCTGAAAAGATTATAGGCAATGTACATTGATCTGAGCTAGAAACGTACGAGAGGAATTTTTGATCAAATTGTGTTTTTTGAAAATATGGCAGTTTTTGTGTTTTTGATTTGTTTTTTTTATTCACATTAATAATTCACAAAATAATAATAAAAAATATATATAATTAATTTTATTTCATTTTTAAAAATGCGTATTTTAAAAAAATAATTGCATTGTAAGTTTCAAAACCCAAGCGGCCGGTCACCATGGCGTAGTGGTTAGTGTAGCGATGCACTGGCTTCCAGGCCATGAGGGCTCGGGTTCGAATACTGGTTATGGCATGGATTTTTCAAAAATAAATGCATCCTCTGGATAATGGCCTGAGTAGCTAAGTCCAAAAATTAAAAAAAAAAAACCCAAGCGAGTTCTAATTTTTGTCCTAGTCAGGCCTGCAATAGGGGATAGGCATGATTTTTTTTTATTTTTTTATTATATTCCTCTTGTTGTATATAAACATAAAAAACAGTTTTTAATTTTTTTTTTTTAATTTGAAGGCTTTAAAAAATCAAAAATGTATGTAGCGCGCGAAAACGACGTGTGACGTCATAATCCTTTCTAACTGACGCATGAGACTACTAGCCAATCCAGCGAACGGTTGTTTATGCAGCGAACATAGTCTGTTGTGAATTATTTGTTTGTGTAACTTTTATAGGTTATGTAAAGGAGAGTGATTTTAATTAAAATAAAGTTTAATTCTATAAAAACAATTTATACATGTTTACCGAATTAAATTTTATATTAAAATATGGAATATCCAGGCCCCAGTACTTCGAAACATTATCGAAAATATTGTTCAGTACCGATGTGCACAATTAGTTCAACTAGAAATCCAAAAAAACTATTTATATCATTACCTAATGGCGAAAAACAACAGAAAAGGCGAAATTTGTGGCTGAAAACTATGAGGCGAAATAAAACCGATATTTCAGAAAAAAGTAAACTTTATGTTGTGTGCATAAATGCATCAATGTTGGGTAAATTATCACTCTGAGCCCTAACAAAATCTTTATCTGCCATTTTAATAGTAAATACGTGAAAAATTGTTTAAAAACAAATACAAAACTCTCGAACAATACAATACACACACGTGTGAAGATTATGTTGTAGCTGTCTGTATCTGTGATGTGAAAACCCTATCGTTTGACGTCATGCTCAGTCGTTTCTACTCGGCAACCTTCGCCCCGTGCTCGGAATATTTCAAATTTACAATATTTTAATTAAAAAATTTGGCTATAATGTTAATTAAAATGTGATTTTTGTTTTGTTAGGTGACATAACTAACATTAACATATCAAAATAATGTAGTTTTAAGGAAATACAAATTTTATGCGTATCCCCTATTAAAAAAACGCGCTCTGTTACAGTAGATGTTGGTTTTATTGTAAGAAGGGCATTAAATGATATATTTAAATTATCTGTCCTTGTTTTTTTGATTTTCCTGATTAATTTGAAATGAAAGCTTGAATTCTAAAAATAAATTGATTAACGCAATTAGAGCTTAATTGATTTACATATTTCGTCATGTGATTTATTGGAACTCTTGTAAAGGCGAAAAGGTATAAAAAAAATTGATGTGAAGTGTGAATATTCACACATTTCAGGGTTTCGCAGGTATATAATAAGTGAAGGCGGTATGCTGAGTGTGTAGGACAAATTTTACTTTATAGTAATCACGGCAAAATGAACGATATTTTAAAAATAATTTATCGTCTGTTAATCATATAATAAGATTGGTTATTAAATTTACGCTCTTAAAAATTAAATACAACATTTGTCAAAATATAACTAGAATTTTGACAAAATAATTTCAACATAATAAAAATGCAAAAAAAAAAAACAGAAAAAATAAAACTCACTCCGTCCGAACTCGAACTCGAAACCCTTCGTTTTCCAGAGAATTTTAGCTTCCGACACCAGCGCTCTAACCCGTTGCGCCATCGGACGCTTTGCATATGAGTGTCTTACATTGGTATAACTTTTGTACTTTGTGAACCAAAAACCACAAAAAATGCGTTATTTTCCGAAAACATAATCTGATCAAAAATTCCTGTTGTACTATTTCGGTTCACACCAATATACATTACTTGGAATTTTTTTAGATTTTTAGTTTAAACCATCTGGGCTACAGGGTGTGGGACAAAAATTTTTTTGCACAATTTTGGCAAAAATCGCATCAAAATAATTTATTTTGCAAAAATAAAAATTTGATCGTTAATCCACGTACTAAGGGCTTTCATTTGATACCCTACCCAGAATTAAAAAAAAATATTTTTGTTTTCGATGAGCACATATTTGTTTATATTTTTAGGGGGGTATGTTTTTTAGATGTTTTAGTATTTTTCCTATGTGCGGGTCAAAGAGTTGCATAAGCATGCCAAATTTCAACTCTCTAGGTTTAGCCGTTTGGCTACAATTTTAACCGAACAGACAGACAGACAGACAGACAGACAGACAGACGACAAAATGACGGTATAAGGGTTTATTGGTCATACCTACAAAACCCTAAAAAGTACCAGGTAAATTGAAAAAATTGTTGAAAAAAATTTTTTTTGTTTATTCGAAAAATATCCGAATTATCGAATAGTCCAAATTGGTCGGATAATCCGGATATTCGGATATCCGGATTGGAAACCGTACTAATATATTACATATAGAACAAAAATTCAAACGCTTTTCTGAGTGTTCTCCTTTTGTCTTATTTTCTAAATTTGGATAGTTCTCTTTGCAAACTTTAAACTTGTGGTACCCTTGGTCAAAAAAATTA
Organism: Liopterus haemorrhoidalis; assembly: GCA_963971575.1. Classification (NCBI taxonomy): domain Eukaryota; kingdom Metazoa; phylum Arthropoda; class Insecta; order Coleoptera; family Dytiscidae; genus Liopterus; species Liopterus haemorrhoidalis. The sequence continues at coordinate 46,577,405 of OZ020619.1, forward strand.
ATTTTTCAAGTTCCTAAAACTAGTTTTATATAATTTTAAACCTGGTTTATATAATAGTTTAAAATAGTGTTTAAATTTGGTTAAAATAGTGTGTTATTTAAGTTGAAAACAATGGTTGATTAAATATAAACCGCCGATGTTTTCCCAGACAGTTGGTCGCCTGTTAGCGGGGGTGTTTCCCCCGAGCTATGGGGCCCCTCGCACTCCACCGGCCCCTTGTACAAGGCAATGTGAGCCCAGGTGTGCTGACTCTTGAGTAGAGACTGCATTCCATGCTAGCATTGTGTTTAACAGGTGTGCATCGTATTCTTTGTTATTCCGACATCGATGATGAGAACCAATTGGAATATCATATATTTTGGAACTTGGAAGCAAAAATTTTATCTGGACACACTAAAAACAGAACATCATTCGCTTATTTCTAAAATCAGGTGCAAATGTACAAAATAACTACTGCAGGAAAGATTAAAAATGATTTGTTGGTTGATTAAAATTTTTGGGACGTAGCAATGATGGCTATTTGCACCTAACCCAGCCCATCTAAATTTCCAGAACAGACGTTCCCAATCTGTGGTACATGATACATATGGGTCCGGTACCGGTACCCGAATGTCGGGTTACCTGTACGCGTAGCAAGTAAATAAAATAATAATGAAAATAATATTAGGTCGTCAAAGATGAAATTTGTAGAAAAAAAGGTAAAGTTGGTTGATAACTTACAAATATAAGGAATTATTTTATTCATCAAAGCATGCACCCATATTGTCTATACCAGTGTTTCTCAACAGGTGATCCGCAGAAAAATTTTAGTGGTCCGCGAAAGTTTTTGTATATGTTTTTTGCAGCTATTTTGTTATTTTTATGCACTTTTTTTATGTAAATAATTTATATTTTGTTTATTTTCTGTAAACTTTCTGTGATTTTCTACAAATAAAATAAATATATTTAGTAGCACATTAAATATATTTTATTTTCTTGCAAAAAATGAACCAACAATTATTATTAGTGGTCCGCGTTAGAAAATTATTTATTTTACTGGTCAGCAGTGTGTTTTTGGTTGAGAAACACTGGTCTATACACTTTTGCCATTTAAGCGGCAGGTTGTTCAGGCCCTATAAAACCCTGGCGGACGAAAGTCAATGAATTCCTGGAAGGCCAGTTTTACAGCATTGTCGGAATTAAACTGTTTTCCTATTAAAAAGTTGTCCAAATTGCGGAAGAAGTGGTAGTCAGTGGGGGCTAGGTCTGGTGAGTATCGTGGATGATGAAGAAGTTCCAACTCTAATTCCTGTAGTTTTGCCACAGTCATTTGTGTAGTGTGTGGTCTAGCGTTATCATGCAATAAGATAGGAGTCGATCTGCTGACCAATCTAGGCTGTTTTTCTTTTATTTTTTTGCAAATTTTTGCATCATTTCGTCTAATTGGTTGCAATACATTTCTGCTGTGATCGATAAGCCATTTTTTTTTATTATTTGGTTTTTAAGTTACCTGTACGAAACTTGGCGAACCAATTTGATATTGTCCGCGGCGTAGTAACACTAGAGCCTAATACACTATTAATGTTTCGCGCACTGCGATGCCGTAGTTCCACGTAAGAACTCATACTTCATAATAGTGCGAATTTCCGACCGTTCCATTTTCAACAAAATTAATTTAAAAAAAAGTTTTTGATATTTTTTAGAATATACAATGATGTCTTTAAACAGGCGAGATGTAACTTTCCAACAAGAAAAACAACGGTAAAATATTAAGCCAATGTCAAATAATAAGCTTTCAAAGTTGGCAATATTATTGACTACAAATTTCATCCTTGACCTGATCATTTAAATTTTGGTTGTGAACGCTAACGTACAGTTACGTATAACAAACATTTACCTTAATTCTAAGTACTAATTCAAATTTCTAATTTTGAGGTTGTGAACGCAGCATAAGAGTTTGGAGCTTGCAAACTCTTAATTTTAATTTATAAGTATTAATTTAGAAGATTGTGAACGCAAACGTACAGTTACATATAACAAACATTTACGTTAATTCTAAGTACTAATTTTAATTTGTAATTATGAGGTTGTGAATACAGCATGATGGGCTTCGGCAACTATCTTTTTACGTGTTTGTACCCTTGAAAGTAGTTGGGAAGTTAAAAAGGTAGTAACGTATCAAGTTATATCTTTATTTATATAATATGACCCCGTTTAATGTTTTAAATTCTACGTATACTGAGTTTATTTGGGTGTTATTTTTTGAGTGTGTTTCTGACTTATACCTGACTAGTTTCCCATATTTCTATTTTAGTAATATTTTAGTTTTGAATCATTTATGATTTGTTTCGTTCATAAATTTTATTTTTCCTTGCATTAGTTTTGAAGGTTCTGGTTTTTGTTGTATAAGTCATTGGTCCTCTCAGCAGGTAGATCTCAGCAGGCCCTAAATGTTCACAGACTGCTTGTCGCCGTATTTTTTATACTCTCTTAAAATTCATGAAATCGTTTTAGTTGTACACCTACTGAAAAAATTTAAACAAACTTTCTAACTTGACTATGATTTTATGGTAAACAAATAGTGATCCAATTGATACACATTAAAATTAAAAAATATATTTGAATTTTCACACATTTCAGGGTTTTGTAGGTATTTAATAAGTGTAAGAAGCCAACATAATACTGGATGTCTAGGAATATTTATTCTATAATCACATCAAAATCAACAGTTTTTAGGGTTTTGAAGGTATGACGTAAAAACCCTTATACCGTCATTTTGTCGTCTATCTGTCTGTCTGTCTGTTCGGTAAAAATTGTAGCCAAACAGCTAAACCTAGAGAGTTGAAATTTGGCATGCTTATACAACTCTTTGACCTGCACATAGGAAAAATACTAAAACATCTAAAAAACATATCCCTCTAAAAATATAAACAAAAACCTGTACATCGAAAAAAAAATATATATTTTTTTTTAATTCTGAGAAGGGTATCAAATGAAAGCCCTTAGTACATGAATGAACCATCAAAATTTTATTTTTATAAAATAAATTATTTAAACGCGATTATTGTCAAAATTGTGCAAAAACAATTTTGTCCCACACCCTGTAGCCCAGATGGTTTAAACTAAAAATCTAAACAAATTCTAAGTAATGTACATTTGTGTGAACCGGAATAGTACTATCAGATTATGTTTTCGGAAAATAACGCATTTTTTATGTTTTTTGCTTGACCACGTATAATATTTAATAACTTATCTAACACAGTGAACCAGAATGATAGTATAATGGTTAGCATGCGCGCGTTCTATTTTGCAAACTAAGGTTCGCTCCACTCTCAAGGCAATTTTGTTTTTCCTCTATTTTTTTTTGCATTTTTGTTTGTTTAAATTATTTTTTCCAAATTCTAGTTATATTTGGGCAAATGTTGCATTTAATTTTTAAAAGCGTAAATTTAATAACCAGTGGAAATTGTTGAAATTGAATACACGAAATCAGAGGGGCGGAGTTATGACTTAAAACAACCAATGGAAGCTATTGTTTGCTATGAAAAAAAATACTGCACATATTTAGAAACCTAAATAATGGTATTAGGCATTCGCATTAAAATTAACAAAAAAAATATTTTAACATAAAATTAGTTTTGGCATCCCATATAATCATCATTCACTTACTAAATACCTGCGAAACTCTGAAATGTGTGAAAATTCACACTTCACATCCATTTTTTAGTACATTTTTATAAAATCGTGTTAAAATAAAAAAAAATCTAATAAAGTATTTTCCATTTCTTAATCTACGTCTTAAGAGCTTTCTTTTAATACTACTCAATAAATTTTGAAACGACACAAAAAAAATCGATATTTTTCGTTAAAGTAATGTGATCAAAAATTTTTGTTGAACTATTCCGGTGCCTATAAATGTACATTATTGAGATTTTTTTTAGTTTTTTAGATCAACCCCTCTGGGAGATAGGGAACAAATGTATTTTGACGAATATCTCATAAAATTAATTAGCGTTATCTTATAAAACCACATATTCACGTGATCCAAATCTTTAATTTGTGGTTGCATAAAGTGGCATATCATGTGGCAGTAGCAAAAAATATAGCATAACACTTCTAGCCCATATATTCATTTTTTTTTACAGCTAATTCTTCATTTTGGTCTGTTTTTAACATTTTGTTTTTCTTCTAGGTCCAAAGATGTCTAACATCTTGTTCACCAGGTCGGCCTGTATGTGGTAGCGACAACATAACATATCAATCCCGATGTCACCTTCGTTGTCACCCATCCATAGTTATGAAACATCGAGGTAATTGCAAAGCACGAACGTTACAATGTCAGGCAGATCTCAACTACGCCCAAAAACAAAGAGGAGAGGGTACTTATTTGCCATCCTGTCGCCCTGATGGTTCCTACGCCCCTGTACAATGTCATAGAGATTCAGGATATTGTTGGTGTGTTGACCCACAAGGGAGGCCCGTACCTAAAAGTAGTGTTAGAAATGTGGGAAAGCCTAGATGCAACTTAAATGGTAAGAAAATAATTTTATTTAACATCTGTTTTATTATATATCTTCAGTTATTTAGTACAGCCATCAAATCTTTGTTGCCGTTTGGATCTTCATATACATATTTGTGAATTAGCGGCAAAAATCGTGTTAAAATAAAATAATTTAAAAAAAATACTTTTCATTTCTTAATCTACGTCTTAACAGCTTTTATTTTGATAACACACAATAAATTAAAACAATATACCGGGTGAATTATTTAAGGAGCAACATACATGTTTCACATATAATGTTAATGAAGTGAGTTATTTCATTTGCAACATAGCAAATTATAAAAGCAAGCTCATATCCATGACAACAGATAAGCAATGGTGATTAGATATAATAGTTATTTGACATGATACAGTTCCTAGACGGCTAAAAAATAGTAAATTAGAAACAATAAATGAATTTTTATTAGTTTGTTTATATTTACATAAAAACAAAAATAATAATGTCTTTAGTAGCTAAGTCCAAAAAATATTCAAAAAAATAATATTTTGTCTTTTCTATGGATACGATAAGCATTTGTTTTATGGCTATGTTGCTTTTGAAATAACTCACATCATTAACATTATATGTGAAACATGTATGTCGCTCCTTAAATAATTCACCCGGTATGTAAAATTATGTAAATGTTAAGTTGTAAAATAAGTTGGATGTTTTGTAACACTTGAATATTGTTTTTCTATAAATATTTTGTTGCTTAAACTTCTAACATACTCTCTTCTAACATAAATAAAAGGTACAGAGTGATTAATTAATGGCGAGACGACGTCACCGAATTTTACACCCAAATACTGGTGAATACTATGACTATAATGACTTTGAAGAACATTTTATTATGAAGGAAAAAAGATAATGCGCATGCGCGTATAATCGCCTGCTACGATGTGTATGAAACGGCAATTTATTAAAACTTCCAGTAACGTCGTCTCGCCATTAAATAATCACTCCGTACATATTTTTCAACAATATATTTATAGTGTTTGGTTATAGCGACTTAATCCGCATTCAGAGCTCTTAAATCAATATCTTATGCACTGTAGCTTATCGACAGTTCACTGTCACCAAAAAGTTCGTCATATGATAAGACGTTAAACCGTTCAGACCTCCAAATTTAATACGCTGTTTGTTGTGGATTGTGCATAATTTAAACTTATAGCTAGTGAGATGTTTTATTGAGACAGACATATAAACACATTGGCTATCGCATTCTATCAGTGACACCGTAGTTATCGAATGCCTTTACATAACCTAACATAATGTCATCATTAAAAAATCTTGCTCAAAATTTCAAAGACGGACAGTAAATATGATCAATTTAGGTAATTAGGTAGTTAAAATCTAAGACAACAGAATTATAAGAACGATAATACATATAAAATATTTTACAAAGATAAATAGTTGGTTTCAAAATTCACAGATGGAGGGCTATTCGTAACGTACTAATTTATAACAGATGTGAACGGTACATGGAACGTTAAAATAATGCATTAAAGCATAACTCAGAGCGACACAACCAACAGTCTATACTCGTTAATTTAAAGATGTGGCTTTACGGTTTTAACGACCGAATTTCATTAGTCCCTTCAACGTCGTTATAAGCGATAACCACTGTATTCTGTCAAAATTACACTGCTTTAATCTTTATTTTCATTGTTTATCGTATGTGTCATTGTTAATATTATACCACAATTTTATCTTTTGATATAATTTCGCATGAACCATGATAAAATTCTTTTGTTAATTTTTAGCTAAATCAACAACAAGACGGCGTTCATCAACCCGAAACAGGAAACCAAAAAAAGGTTGTAAACGTGCCGATAAAGCCCTATTTAACAACAATCTTATCGATATATTTCATACCGAATGGGCCAGGATACATAACGACCCAAATTTGCACGGTACAGAATTAGACAACGCAGTTTTAGACTGGAAATTTAAGGATATGGACCGGGATAGAAATGGTGTTTTAGATAAAACAGAATATAGAGACCTCAAGAAGTTGGTTAAAAAAGTTGTTAAACCTAAAAGATGTTCAAAAACATTCGCCAAAGCTTGTGATGTTGATCGAGATCAACAAATAACTCGGCAAGAATGGTCTGATTGTTTGACAAGAGATGGCATGGATGGTATGTATAATTTTTTGATTTTTTTAAAAGCTTTTGCGATGCACCCAAACCTATATTTAAATGATTATTTCCCCTTGTATTATAAATAATTTCCGCTTAATGTTTGTTTCCTGTTGATGTCACTTCCGCAATCACTACCAACCTACAGAGTTAAAATACCCTAAAGCAGGGACGGAGAATATATCCGGAAAAAAGGGCGTAGACCTATACAAAAAAACAGTTTTAAAATGTAACATATTAGAAATTAAAAAACAATCATCAATTTGGAGATACAGTCATGAAAATGAATGTGGGTACGAATTTTGACACATTTTTCACATTTTGACAGTAGGTATCTAGTGGCAATTTTTGGGTACATTTTTTACTGTAATGGTGACAATTTTTTTTTTTTTTAATCAGTTCACGTCTATTAAGATACCTTCCATTAAATGTCATACAAATTCAATTAAAATATTTTTTATAAATTCTATAACAAAAAAATAATGGGCGATGTTCATAATCTTTTATTAAATATTCCAATTTAGCATTACTTGTTAAAATAAGAATTTTATATTAGCATTACAAGCAGAGCCGCAGTAAGGAAAACTTGCGATAGGGGCAAAACTGCGTTTTGGCACCCTTGGCAAATAAATATAAAAAAAAGGTCCTCACCTCCTAATTTCAAGTGATGAACAAAAAAAAGGATCCTCACCTGCCAAAATCCTAGTGATGAGCAAAAAAAAAAGGTCCTCACTTTCGCAATGTGCTCATCGGCGCCCTTTTACTTAGTGCGCTAGAGGCCGTCGCCCCCCCCCATATTACTGCGCTCTGATTAAAAGTGCCTACATAACGTTTTGACTATTTTTAGCATGATGTCTGTCTGTCTGTGCGGCTGTCTGTCTGTCCGTCAGTCTGTCTGTCCGTCCGTCTACCTGTCCGTCCGTCTGTCTGTCCGTCTGTCTGTCTGTCTGTCTGTCTATCTGTGTCTGTCCGTCCATCTGTCTGTGTACACGTGCAGAGCAAATTCGGCTAAAGGATTTTTATGAAACTTCATATTTAAGCTTTTGACATCAATGACATGAGTTGATCAACTTTTGGTAAAAATCGGTTGACTAGAAATGGGAGTTTACTCGTGTCGATTTTAAGATTTTTGCGAATATTTAACAACAGAAAAATATTTCGAAAAAATGTATTTAATAAAAGTTGCTATAGAAGCAATAACTAACAACTTTTATTTGAGACATTTTTTGATAAAACGAAAAAAATTTTGTAAATTTTTTTTAAAGTATCAATTTTTTCATACTTATGCGTAACGTTTCCATGTTCACGATAAATAATATCTCTGTTAGAAAATATTAGGCCAAATTATTTCTACTCTGCTGCTAGAATGTATTTTATACAAGTACTTTGTGATGGCGGTCGGTCCTGTGGTGGCCACAGCTGATTTTTGTTCATAGTTATATGTAACGTTTCCATGGTCATGATAAATAATATCTCTGTTAGAAAATATTAGGCCAAATTATTTCTACTCTACTGCTAGAATGTATTTTATACAAGTACTTTGTGATGGCGGTCGGTCCTGTGGTGGCCACAGCTGATTTTTTTTCATACTTATATGTAACGCTTCCATGGTCTTGATAAATAATATCTCTGTTAGAAAATATTAGGCCAAATTATTTCTACTCTGCTGCTAGAATGTATTTTATACAAGTACTTTGTGATGGCAGTCGGTCCTGTGGTGGCCACAGCTGATTTTTTTCATACTTATATGTAACGTTTCCATGGTTATGATAAATAATATATGTGTTAGAAAATATTACGCCGTTAACTTCACGTGTATGTAACATATACGATAAACAAAGACTGACGTCCCGTTAGCATACAGTTGACACGTAGCTTCGCTATTTACCCCCAACACTACAAGTTACGAGATAACCTTTACTTTAATAGTCTAAAGCGTGTTCTACATTATACTTTATTCATCAATTTTCTAAACTTTTTTCTTTGAACTAGAAGTTGTCAAAGTTTTAATACAATTTATTTTTCAATTTTTTGGTAGAGAATGAAATTCTTACACGTGTTTCAGTTCATTTAAAGTACCAACATAAAAAAATAATTCATATCTTGTCAAGTGTTTATAACCTAGCTATTAGATTTGTAAAATTACTGATTTACGTACAAAACACAATTTATATATTCGCTTATTCAAACCAATGATCAACAAAACACTATTAAACACGTGGTAATACAAAATATTTACAAGCGTAATTTTAATGTTGGTACTATTGTTAAAAGTGTCTACTGCGCATGCACCGAGTTCCAAGTTGGATGTGTTTTCAAGAAAAGTTGGATCAAATCTAGTTTTGAATAAAGTTGACCTTGACTACATAAAGTGTTCTACACTGTACAATTTCACTGATTTATTTCTAGTCAAAGAAATAAGTATGAAAATTTGATGAGAATTGTATAATGTAGAACACGCTTTAAGATTTAGTAAAAGATTATAAACATGGCCCAATACTTTGACTAAATCGCATTCAGACGTTGCACTTCTATATCTCACCTTTCATAAAGCCCTCAAACATCTCTTTGTAATGAGCTGTAGTAGTTCAAAATTATTAAAATTTGAAATATTATTTCTATAAAGCTCTCTCTGCGCATGCACCATCAAAACAATGTTGACAAAGCAATCCTTGTTTGTCTAAATCGTACCCAGACATTGCCCTCAACCAACTCTCTACGATGAGCCGTAATCTGAAACTTTATAGCCTTTATTTAATATAGCTTTATTTAATTTTTGAGCCTACAAGGTTATTAGTATTATTTTCAGTTTTGAAGAGGTTTTTAGTCGTGTTTAAAATATAGTTTTTTTAGTCACGATTTTTTTCAGACCGATTTTTTTTCGTAGAGATGTCTTGTGACTAACCTTTTGTACATCCTTGCGGGATATAAAACAGACTTGCAACATTATTATTTAGTGTCTTTGCGTGTGTTCTTATCGCTGAACGCAGACGATCGAAGTGGTCCACCAGGAAGTCATAGAAACGTCCATGACCACGATTCCCACGATGATGACGACGATGACTATGATGATGATGGAGAAGAGGACGATTTTCCACATCCCCCTAGAAAAAGCCCACCACATGGAGGTAAATAAATACAAAAAATTAAATTACAATAGGGGATAGGCATGATTTTTTTTATTTTTTATTAAATTTCTCTTGTTGCATATAACATAAAAAACAATTTTGCATTTTTTTTTTAATTTGGAGGCTTAAAAAATCATAAAATTATGTAGCGCGCGAAAACCACGTGTGACGTCATACCCTACATAAGTGTACTGCGTACAGCCTACCCAGTCTACAGCGTACAGCCTACACAGTCTGTCGTGAACTTATTTGCTTGTATAACTTTTATAGATTGTGTAAAGTTAGAGCGATTTTAATTAAAATGAAGTTTAATTCTATAAAAACAATTTATACATGTTTACCGAATTAAATTTTATATTAAAATATATAACCTATATTGCAGTATTTCAATTATGCCTCTAACGTTTTGTAACTTAATGTAAACAATGTAGTAAAATTCTGACATCTAAATTACATAAAAATTTACATTTTACAGAGTTGCAGCGTTTATTGTTTACATAAAGTTATAGAATACATAAATGGTTTACTTAAGTCTGTTTTGATACCACGTATTTCTTTAGCACTGTAGCATTAATTATTTTTCATATATTCCATGAGCATAAAAGCATCAATGTTGGGTAAATTATCACTCTGAGCCCAAACAAAATCTTTATCTGCCATTTTAATGATAAGTGCGTGGAAAATTGTTTAAAAACAAATACAATATACTCGAACAATACAATATACACACGTAAAGATGTTGTAGTCTGGTCTGTCTAGGGTTTGACGTCATGCTCAGTCGTATTTATTCGGCAACATTCGCGCTGTGGTCGGCTTATTTCAAATTCACAATATTTTAATTAAAAAATTTGTCTGTAATATTAATTAAAATGTGATTTTTGTTTTATTAGGTGACATAACTAATATTAACATATCAAAAAAATGTAGTTTTAAGGAAATATAAATTTTATGCGTATCCCCTATTGAGAACTGACACGCTCGAATACAGTCTGGTGGTCAAATATTGTACTAGGCGCTCTAGTACTGTTTGAACGTACACTCAGATGTACCACATAAAATTACTTGTCCGGCATTTACACCTGCTCAACTACAAATTACACAATAAATCTACTGAAATTAAACATTAAATACTGTAATTTGATGCCCACCTTCTGTTATACACCTCGATCGTTGTGTAGCGCTTTTAAAAAATTAAAAATTTCGCAAATATTTACTCGCATTTTCATAAAATAAAAATGTACTGTGCTTAAATTAACCTATTCGCTATTAGCATATTGACAGCTGAGTACTAGAGACGATAGCCATATTGCCTTGGAGCACAGCGCCGCCACCGGTAATATCACTTCTCAATTGCTTACGCAGGCTTTCAAAATTAAAATATTTTTCCACTACGGTAGGCAAAAAGGTATATGTGAATAGAAACCAGGACTGTTTATAAAAAAATGATAGGTAAAAAGATTAAATATGGGTCCGGTTTCTGAGAACTTAGTCGAGTTTAACCATTTGGTTAAACTCGGTTACAGTATTACAATCCCATAAGTAATCATAGCAACAATTTTCTGACCATATGGTTATAGTTAACTAAGCTTTCAGAAACCGGTCTTTAGTGAATAGTGGATGGTTCATTTAACAGAGTATTCACATAACCGAGTGCCTATTGTATTTATTTTTATGTTTTTGTTAATTTATTTATTTTTTAGTCCTCCAGAGCAGTGCAGCCATATCTAGCATCCCTGTTGAAGATTCTGCTGAGAGAAGAGGTGACCTTGAAGATGCAACAGATTGTTTTTCGGATAGACAAGCCGTTTTAAGTGAACAAAGAACGGAAAATATGTACGTTCCTGTTTGCACCCCTGACGGAAGATATGAAAAAATACAATGTTACAAGTAAGAGTCATAATAAATAAATCAAAAAGTAGCCTTAAGTAAATATGGGATTGTCCCAGAGAAACAAGAATGTCTCACCACATTATCCATTGGTTTCCTGTTTTATCAACCACAAATATTCTACAATAATATTTTTTTCTCATGATCAGGTGTAAAACTGACTTTACGTACCTAGTTATTGACATATTAAGTCTTACTTTATTCCCTAGGGAAATTTTTTGAACTTTATTCCCTCAATAAAGACAGATGTAAAAAAGACAAATTCCATAATAATTTATTATTTATTGTAATACTAATATTACTAGAATTTATAACATTAATGTAGTGACCTTCCCTTTCCAAAATAGTTTTTTTACTAATTACATTATTAATTGACTCAAAATTTATGCTTGTTGAAGTTAACGGCCTACACTCTTCTTATCACACGATTTTCTGAAATCTGTATATGCCTTTTCATACAATCTCTTTGATTTTGCAGTAATTAATTCGGCAGTTGCCTCCATTGCAACTGACGCAATATCTGGTGGTGTCCCGATAAAGTTCCCGTCGCCATCACAGTTTATTTCCATTCTTAAATCGTGCTTTTCAATCGTTTTGTTTAAGCTTTGTAAATCATACTTACAATAAACATTTTTTGGTTAAGGTTAATATCATTTTAAAGTGTCATTTTCTTTATATTTCGATTTTTTGTGTCATTCTTAATACAAATTTCCCATTTATTAATTTTTTTGTCATTAAAATATATAAAAAATAATAATTTAATTTTGACATATGTCATTCGTTTCCATGGTTTCATTGTTGGAATTTTAAATTGTGACATTCCAACGTGAAAAATGAAATAACCCAAGCAAGATCCCTTCTCGTGACAACCTAAAAGAACGAAATTCCCATTTAGTTCCGCCTAACCGTTTGGAACAGACTGTATTTGATAAAAAAGTAAATATTTTTTTAAAATTTGAAACCTCTTAATCCGTGGATTAACAAACAAATTTTTATTTTTGAAAAATCAATTGTATTTGTGGATTTTAGCCAAAAATGTGTTAAAAAAGTTCTTGTCAAAAAAAAAATTAAAAAAATTATAGGAATTGACATTAATCTAAGCTGAAAACGTACGTGAGAAAAGTTTTGTATGCATCTCTGGAGTAAAGTGCATTAATCCTCGAGGGTATTTTCATTTAAAGTGCATTAACCCTTTAAATGAAAATACCCTCGACTCCCTTCGGTAGTCTCAAACATTTCTTTCATTCTCGGGATTAAACCATCACTTTACTCCCTAGAAATAATAATTTTATTCGTGCTACGTTAACGTATTTTTTTTTTTTTTAGGTCTGTAGGTTATTGTTGGTGTGTCCATGAAGATACTGGCAAAAATATACCAGGTACTTCGGTGCATAATGCCATCCCTAAATGTGATCAGATACAAGCACCCAATCGCCCAATGAAAGGATGTCCAGAACCTAAAAAAACTGCCTTCTTAAAGGACCTCATAGAATTCCTACACAACAGAATGGTTTCGGGAACAAATGATACTAATATCACTGGGTAAGTGTGTCATAATTACTCTTTTACAAATCAAATTCATCCATTAGCAAATTAAATTCCATTTGCAAATTAAATTCATCCATTTGCAAATTTAATTCATCCTTTTGCAAATCGTGACATTCAGAGAAGACATGGGAGCCCTTAGTAAGGGGTCAAGGGGGAGGGGGCATTTGCCTTCGTGGGGTCTCCACTTTTAAGTGTTTTATTCCAAACCTTTATGCTGTTTTGTTCTCAAATTTATTTGCAATATACAGTGGGTGGCCAAATTATTAGGGACAGTGCAGATTTTCTGTAGTTTTCAAATGAATTTAGTGAGGAAATAAGTGGCTTTGGGTCCCGTATTTATTTTTATTCATTAGAGTGCTTTATTTAGAATATAAAACGACATAATTTCTTATTCATAACCATTTACTTTTGTATAAAAAGTGTTAATTTAACAAATTAAGTAAAATCTTAATATTTTGTAATGTCACCCTTTGCTGCGATTGCGGCTTCCAGGCGTTTGGGCATGCTTTCTATGCAGACTTTTGCGTTGTGTCGGAGATTGGGGTTGTGATGCCACTCTCTGATAAGGGTTTCTATCAATTGCCGCTTGGTGGTGATGATTTATTTGGCGACCTCCCGCTTTTTAAAATAATAATGATACCAGCAACATGAATATAGAAGAAAAATGATTTAAAAACAATTTATTTTCTCACAAAATGCATTTAAACTTGAAAATTGCAGGGGAGGTGTACTGTCCCTAATAATTTGGCCACCTACTGTATTAGGTTTAGTTAGTAAACATTTAGGACAGAAGCTAAAACTTGAGAGACATATATAATGAATGAAGTTCGAGCGGACCAGTCAGTATAAATTTACCTAAAAATAAATTTCTGACAAAAATACACCCGATTATTAACGAAAGAAGCCGATATTGTCGCGCGAATCCTTCGCGTCTTAATTGTTCTTCGAGAATTTCGTCGATTGATTAATTTATCATATTTTTTTTTTAGGAATGATTGGCAAGCCTCCAAAGAAGAAAAGGCAGCAACTTGGAACTTTGTGGTTTTGGATAAGAATAAAAATAAGGTTTTGGAAAGGAAAGAATGGAAAGCTTTCAGGGCTTTAGTGTCCGCCACCAAGCAGTTACGGAGATGTGGAAAAAAACTACCCAGATATTGCGATGTAAATCACGATAGGAAAATAACAATGACGGAATGGATGGATTGTTTAAATACTAAAAGAAATGTACAAATTAGTAAGTATTTAAAATATTAATTAAGTATTTTTAGTCAGGGGTGAAGGGGAAATATGGGCGACAAGAGATTTTTGATGCGTGTAGTTTTGAAAATTTGTAAATATTTCATTTTCGAAAGACCGTATCTCAAAAACTACTTGAGATAGGGCCTTGCGGTTGGAATTTTTTAAATCCCGAGGTCCTAAAGGGCCTCAGGACATATTTTAAACAGCCCACAAAAAAAAAAAATTTTTAGTGAATTTATAAAAAAATAATAATAATTTTTAAAAAACCAACTTTTACAGTAAATACGAATCGTCGAACGAAATCGATGTATCGGATACATCGATGTTTTATTAATATTAAAAAAAGCTATTTATTTATATTATATAGGTTTTATTTAATAATGTAAAGATAAAATACGAAAAAACTAACATATAATACACAAAAAGCATTTATTAGATTTTGACATAGAAATATTCCTTTTTAATAGTAATTAATTTCACATTAACATTATTATACCCAATATAATAATCTTAATTTGTACCTACAGTCTATTCCAAACGATTAGGCGGAACTAACCGCAATTTTCATTTTTGTAATTTGTCATTAGATATTTTTTATATATTGAAGTTGACTTTTCCTGAAAAAAATTATCAAAAGCTTCAATCAATCGGTAAAAGTAACTAGAATTGAAAATCTAGTTCCGCTTAAACCAAAGGAACAGACCTTACTATTTTTACATTTCTAAAATGAAATATTGGATTTTATTACAATACTAATATAGTAATCTTAATGTTAATATTTATTATTTAACATAAAAATAACACTGTCATACACAATTATTTTTACGGAACTAGATTTTCAATTCTAGTTACTTTTACCGATTAATTGAAGCTTTTGATCATTTTATTCAGGAAAAGCCAACTTCAATATATTAAAAAATAGCTAATAACAACTTACAAAAATCCAGGGATTGGAGGAATAACAACTGGGAAAGTGTCAACAAGACTCAAAAAGAAAAAGTGTGTTGGCGTCGTTGGTCGTTCGCATTGTTTGCAAAAATTAGAAATTTCTTCTTATTTTTTCGTATTCTGCTAACTGCTAAGAAGAATAAGAACTAACACTATTAGTATTGTTATATCACAATAGATGGCGCTTATATTTTGTGTACTAATTTTAAAAAAATTAAATTTTTAAGATTTAAGACTAATTTTAATAAAAATTAAATTTTTAAGATTCCAGCGCCTCTAGCGATAGTTTCAGAATTTCAAAGTTTAAACATCGATATCGGTAGTAGACATCGATGTTTTATCGATACTATCGCCAGCTGACCATCGATGGTAAAAACATCGATGTTTTTAAAACAAACATCGATGTTTTCGATACATCAATGTTTTTTTCCCATCCCTAGTTAAAAGATCAGGTACCTGATATAATAAGTTACCAAACCAGGTATCTGATAGAATCAGTTACACACCTGTACTGTGACGTCACTTCCGGTCTAGAACCAGCCAATCCACCCTACTCCAATGCAATATTAAATAATAGACTTGTCACTGGATAGCATTATCTAAGTTCATTTTGAAAATAGATGAGTTTGGATTTGTTTGTGATATATTTTGTAATATTTTTGTTTGTTTGTTTCAGACTTCAGTGCCAACACAGTGCCCCCAAAACGCCTCAACGGAACAAACCCCTTAGAAATATACCTAAAAGGGGACTGAATCTCTATTTTGCCATACGTGAAAATTTTTACAAGAATTGAATTAACAATATCGATTCAATGTGATTTAGTTCTAACAATTGTGTAGAAGTTTTTAACAATCTTTTCAGTAACTAGAAAAGAAAAATCACAAAACTGTCACAAAATCTATCTAGTTACTTATAAGAAATATTGATGGATTATTTTAGTGAATTATTATTAAAAGTATGCCCTGATCGCTCTAAAATAACTGATTTTATATGTTTTTGTGATGTCATGATTATTTTAAGGCGATATATGTAATGTATTGCATATAAAAACGCTTAAGTACTATGTATAAAAAAAATGCGCCGTTTTTTCTCTTGTTTATCATATGCTTTACAAATGTATGTAAATTAAAAAGTATATTGCAATGTATTTAATATTTTTTTAAATAATATTTTGCAACTATATGTATTTTATTTATTTCCTTACCTATCTAATGTTTAGTATTAGGTGCGTTCGGCATAACATAATTCACACAAGAAACGTTCGGTATAAAGTTTCTGTGTGCTCTGTCTGCACAAAGATCGTTAGGCAAATATCGTGCAGTGCAGTTTGTATTACACAGGGGTACGTTCCAAAACCTATGGAGTTTACTCTAAACTTAACTCTAAGTTTAGTAAGATCGTTCCATAACATTCGAGTTTCCGGTTTGAGTTAACACTAGAGTTTACTCTTTTAACTCTGCTTGCAAGGTGGGTAATATTTACTCCCATGCGCAGAATGCGTACGCATGTAATGTAAGTTTTGACATATCGAAATTAACAGATATTAATTATGGAAAACAGGAATTATGGAAAAAAATTAACAGAAATTCAAGATTCTGAAATAAAAAGAAAATATTTTATTTAATTATAAATTGGTATTTATGATACAATAGTTTGTAAATATTTATTAAAATTACCGTTAATAGATATACGTTGTTGAACAGTTGTTGACTCAAATCAGCAGCAATAATACATACTTTCCTCATCTTTTTATGCATCACTATTTAAAGATATTAATAATTATTTAAAATAATATGTCGTGTTGACAATATTTTAGCGGGAAATTTCATATAAGCACTCCTAACCTTAACATCGCCGTTCCAAAACCTGATGACATGACCACATTATCTTTGAGTAAACTCGAACTCCAAGATTTAAGTTTTGGAACGTACCCCAGTCGTCACAAGTTCAGATCGAGCGGCAATCTGTACAATAGTGTTTTTCGCGGTAAAGTTATTATTTCTAAAAAAACAATATGAGTGAAAACAATCAAGATATCATTGTTTTTGCCTGCAGCATTTGCAAAATAAATAGTACAGACATGAACCTCATGATGGAACATGTAAATACACTCAAAAAGACTCAAAATTTTGTGGATACAAGCGGAAATGTACTTTAAATTAATTTGTAGTTATGTTTGGAACAGTACTCTCTGCATATTCTAACACTTTTTCCAAAATAGTTTGGAAAATTCTTTTGAATTGTCTTCTTCATCAAATAAAATTTCTTTTATATTACTTAAAATCATCCCAAAACCTTCATGCGTCATTTTTATTATCGTACAAAACAAGTAGCAAGAGACAGACTTCATGTAATCAAACACATAATTTATTTATTTACAAAAAATAGGTTAGAATAACTGCACAATCTGAACAAAGCGTCCATCTTTGACATTCTTGTACAGTAGTCACGTGACAAAAAATTTGCACGACAGAGTTAACACTGCAGTTATGCCGAACGCACTTAATGTAAAGTTTACCCTAACCTATTTTAACCCAGTAATACCGGAGTAATTTTTAATTTAACTCCTCTAACTGAATTTTAATTTTCTCTAACTGAAATTTTTTAATGTTCGTAGCATGGTCCATTTTCGAACTATTCAAAAATTTGAATAGTTTTTTATTTTTTAATACTGTTTTTGAAAAAATGTATTTTTAAAATATACATAGAGTGGGGCCGTCGATTAATGGTTGTAGCTCCTTCACCCGTTTCTCAAAAAAATTGAAAAAAACAGAAATTTTAGATTGAAATCTTTACTTTCCAAAAATGAATAGTTAAAATTTTTGTCTTTTTTAATTTTTAATAAAATATACTTTTAACAAACACATGTTTACAAAAAACGCTATAGTATTTAATCTGGTACCTTAAAAAATCTGAAAAAATACTATTAATAGAAAAATGTTAGGGCTTTTCAAATAATTTTACAAAATTTATTTATCTTTTTTTGTTTTTGATCTACAGGGTGATTTGTAAAAACAGATCGAATTCTAAGATTAGTACCTCAAAAAAATTGAATAAAATCATACTTATAGACTAAGAGATTTTTGTTATCTCTTTCAGTTTTTGAGAAAATGCATTTTTAAAATGTAAAAAATGTGTTATAAATTCAATTTTCAAAATGGTACCACAAATATTCGCATCATTCATATCTTTATATGTAAATTATACCACATTGTATATGTATATTTGTATTTTACACTTTAATTATTAATAAATATATAAAAATAATATTGTGTTTTCATCCAAAAACCTACACCCCCCTTAATGTTTCAGGACATTGGAAAAAAGGCTGAAATAAGTAAGTATGAATGAGATATTTAAATAAAATATTTAAAAAATCTGTGGTACAGAGAGATTGAAATTAATAGATTTACCACGCAGCCACATATTTTTTAGTTATCTAAAAAAAAAGAATTTTTGAAATATAGTGTAGACTATATTTCAAAATACTCTCTAGCCCTTAAGGGTAGAAAGTTATTAAACGTTTTTTATATCTCACAACCCTTAAGAGTTAGGTGGTTGATTTTTGGTACGTACGTACTACAGAACCTTAGGACCCTACAGCCCAAATGGGAGCCCTACAACTCCTCTAGTTGTCGAGATATTAATAAAATAAAATTAAAATTTTGGTCTAATATGTGGCGGGGGGGCTTAAACACCGCAAAATATGTGGAGTCTTGGATTTGAGGACAGTTATAAAAAGGGGGGTAAAAAACACGTTAAAAACCCCAAATTCTGAACCCCTGAGGCGCTACATGGCATTTTTAATTTTTTTTCAACCCTTAAGAGTTATAGGGTTGGTTTCGGATACATAGGCACAGAAGGGTATAAGTACTCTACATCCACTATGGGAACCCTGTAACCCTTCTAGTTTTCGAGATATTAAATAAATAAAATTCCCTATTCCCCAAAACAACCCTTATTCACTGGCCATATACCGTCGATGGACAAAAATTTGTTATCAGTAAATAAATTTTAAGGGTTTAAATTAGGGGATGAAACTTTTAAGCATATGTTTTAAGTGTTCTACTGCACTTTCGTACCCCAATTTCATCCACTTAGTTTTGTCGGATAGCTGGTAAATTTTTGTCTGTGAAAAACACGATTTTTTACATATTTCAAGGTATTTCAAAATTTGAATCTTAAATATGAGTGGGGGGGGGGCTTAGACACCGCAAAATATGTGGAGTCTTGGATTTGAGTAGAGTTATAAAAAGGGGGGTAAAAAACACGTTAAAAACCCCAAATTCTGAACCCCTGAGGCGCTACAGGGCATTTTTAATTTTTTTTCAACCCTTAAGAGTTATAGGGTTGGTTTCGGATACATAGGCACAGAAGGGTATAAGTACTCTACATCCACTATGGGAACCCTGTAACCCTTCTAGTTTTCGAGATATTAAATAAATAAAATTCACTATTCCCCAAAACAACCCTTATTCACTGGCCATATACCGTCGATGGACAAAAATTTGTTATCAGTAAATAAATTTTAAGGGTTGAAATTAGGGGATGAAACTTTTAAGCATATGTTTTAATTGTTCTACTGCACTTTCGTACCCCAATTTCATCCACCTAGTTTTGTCGGATAGCTGGTAAATTTTTGTCTGAGAAAAACACGATATATTTCAAGGTATTTCAAAATTTGAATCTTAAATATGAGTGGGGGGGGGCTTAAACACCGCAAAATATGTGGAGTCTTGGATTTGAGGACCGTTATAAAAAGGGCGGTAAAAAAACACGTTAAAAACCCCAAATTCTGAAGCCCTAGGGCGCTACAGGGCATTTTCTAATTTCTTTCAACCCTTAAGAGTTATAGGGTTGGTTTCGGTTGAAATTAAGGGATGAAACTAAGGGATGACATTGATGATGTGCTCTAGTGGACCTATATGCCATTGCACTATCCCCATGTATCGGGGAAAGTTTCACGTCTAAAAACACGGATTTGTTTAAAATTTTAAAATTTTTTTTTCACCTATCAGGATACCAGGAGAGCCGGGAGGTGTAAATTGGTTTTTAGGGATTATCTCGTGAACTACAAGGGGTAGGACGTCCAGATTTGGAAGACACCTTCATTAGGGTCCTTTCTATTATCTGTTAGAATTTCAACCCTCTAGCCCTTAAGTGTAGGAAGTTATTAAGTGTTTTTTATATCTCACAACCCTTAAGAGTTAGGTGGTTGATTTTTGGTACGTACGTACTACAGAACCTTAGGACCCTACAGCACAAATGGGAGCCCTACAACTCCTCTAGTTGTCGAGATATTAATAAAATAAAATTAAAATTTTGGTCTAATATGTGACGTCACTGAAAATTAAAAATTAAATATCTCAAAAACCGTAAGGGTTGTAGAGAACCCTTGAAGGGTAGAGGGTCTATAGGTCATGAAGTACCTATCTACCGAATACCAACCACCTAACTCTTAAGGGTTGCTTCTTGTTTGCAGAACTAGCGAGTTGACTTTACTGTATCTATGCAACCCGGAGTACAGAGATGTTGAATTGGTGGTATCATAACGAAACAACGAAAATAGGACACCCTAGCTCTTATAATTTTAAAATATTTTAATTAAATATCTCATTCATACTTATCTTATTTCAGCCTTTTTTTCAGATGTACTGGATCCTTAAGGGGGCAGCAGGTTGTTGGAAGAAAACATAGTTTTTAGAAACACATTTTTAACACTTTCTCTGGGTGTTCTGAAATATTTAAGGGTGATATTAAAGAAGGGATATTTAAGGTTTTAGGAAGAAAACACAAAAATTATTTCTATATTTTTATTAATAATTAAATTGTAAAATATAAATATAAATGTGATAAAATGGGGTACAATTTGCATATAAACATATATATTGATGCGAATATTTGTGATAACATTTTGAAAATTGAATTTTTTTAAATAATATGACTAATTTTTCACATCTTAAAATTGCATTTTATCAAAAACTGAAAGAGATAACAAAAATCTCTTTTTTTGTTTTGAAAAGAGCACTTCTTAGTCTATAAGTGTGACTTTTTTCAACTTTTTTGGTGTACTATTCTTAGAGCTGAAGCTCTTTCTACAAATGACCTAACAAATCAAAAACTAAACATGATAAATAAATTTTGTAAAAATATTCGAAAAGCTCTAATCTTTTTCTATTAACAGTAATTTCTTCAGATTTTTTGATGTAACAGAAAAAAGACTACAGCCTTTTTTGTAAACATGTGTTCGTTAAAAATTTAATTTACAAAAAACTAAAATAGATAAAAATTTTAGTTATTAATTTTTGAAAAAAAAAGATTTTAGCCTATCATTGCTGATTTTTTCAATTTTTTTGAGATACGGGTACACGCTCTACAGCCATTTTTCGATGACCCCACTCTATGAACATTTAAATTTTTTTTTTTTTTTTCAAAAACTGTAATAGGTAATACTATTTTATTACAAATTTTGGATAAGGCATCCTTCAGTTTATAAATACGAATTTTTTTAATTTTTTTGGGGTACCGTACTCATAGCTGGAGACCATTTTACAAATGACCCCATATCTCAAAAACTAAAAAAGATAAATTAATTTTGTAAAAATATTTGAATAGCCCTAACCTTTTTCTATTATTAATGTTTTTTTCAGATTTTTTAGTTTACTACAAAAAGAGCCAAAGCAATTTTTTTGAACATGTGTTCATTTGAACTAAAATTTTTCAAAATATAGAAAATATTAAAAATTAAAAATCTAATATTTGAAAATAGCAGACTTCAGTCTATCGTTAGTATTTTTTTCAATTTTTTTAGGGTACGGGTGCAAGATCTAGCTAGTTTTACAAATGCCAGTTTTTTAAATATTTACACACCTACCTATCTACCATCTAGCGGAAAATTCTCAAACTATAACCGTACCGTGTTGAGTCACAAGCTCAGAGAAAACCATAGAGATTATCCCTATGGAGGAAACACTGGATTGACAAAGACAACATTTCAAGCGTCGCAAACTAAAGTTGAAATGGGCAAAGAGCTGGTTGTGTCTAATTATTAATGCGCAGTCATTTTAAATTTTTTGTTTTAGGTAAATAGGATTTGGCGACATATTCTATATAAACATTATTTTACGCAAAATATTGTTTTCATTATTATTTCATTCACTTATCGCGTACCGGTAGCTCAACATTACCACAGATTGGGAACGTCTGGTAAAGGCTATTCCTAACGTTTAAGCGGAACTAACTCGAACTTTCATTTTTGTAAGCTGTCATGAGCTTTTTTAAGGTTAGAAAAGGGATTTTGCTAAACAAAATGATTAAAAACCTCACTTAAACGGTTAAAGTTATTAGAATTCAAAATCTAGTTCCTCTTAAATTAAAGAAAAAGGCTATATATTGTGCAACTAGCGTGGAATATGCATTTTGTGCGTGTTGCATACTATGCTTTTCCTACGGTTATCAATTTTAAACAAATCTAATCAAGTAAATACAATAGACAGCCGTTAATGCGTTCACAACCGTTTATAGATACCTGTAACACCTATAAATTGCTATAGGAACACTATTCTACGTATTAAAAAAATATTTCTTCACTGTATAACAAGTTTATTCTTAATCTATAACAGTACTAATGATGACTAGGGCTAACTAAAGAAATACACAGAATTCAAAACACTGTTTAGGTCGAAGTCTCCTTTTGTTGGTAATTTTTGTATGATTCGGTTTAATTTCCTCTTCGTTAAATCCATAACGGATCCATCGTCTATAAGATCCCTGCAAAACAAGAAAAAAATATTAAATTAGTAATTAAATAAAACATAATGGCTATTCCAAATGTTTAAGAGGAACTAAATGGGAAATTTGTTTCTTTTAGAACAAGGGTGGGCAAATCTTCTGGTTGTCGGGAAACATTGCGGATGAAAATTTTACCGCGGGCAAAAAAAAAATGTTTTTCTTCAAGCGGATTATAATGCTAACATTACATTGTTCAATACATTCGGTAGAAATGATAAATTTTTTTACTAGTAACAAAATGTGAACATTTTTATACTAGTAAATAGTTCATATAGTTATCAACAGATGGCACTGATGGCAGCAGTCGCCATACACAAAACATCTGTCAATTTAATATGTTCGTAGCGTGGTTTGTAGTGAATTAAGAAATTAGTTACGTTATTAGTGAGTTACTTTAATATTATTCTGTGATCATTCTGCAAAAATTGCAAAAATTATAATGAATAAAATAAGAATTTTAATAAATAAATATTGCCTTGTAGATTTGATGGGAAGCATTTTCTTATACCATTTTCACACTAGAACTTTAAGTTCGGATGTTAAAGTTAATGTATCTTTAAACGCTAATGTGAAACCGTATGGCCTCGTCTAAATACAAGCGATGTTTAAGACAGAGATCTGCGTCTTAAACATCGTCCGCAATACCAACATAATTTCTATTATAATAAAATACTCCTTGAATTTGTGCTGTCAACATTTTATATTATCATAAACAAGAATACTGTATTATATCGACGTTATAAGAAGTTTATACTTATTGTTATAATAAAATTATTTATTTTAATAATGTGTTTAATAAAATACAGAGCTACAATAATTGAGATAAAATGTATCGACTTACATGTTAATACAGGTGTAATATATTCTTTATTGTAGTGTCTTTATTGTAGAATGAAATGAAATATCCATATTTGTTTATAATAATTCAAAATGTGCGTCTGCGCAGACAGTTCAAAACTGGTAATTTCATGACGGTAACTTAAGGACAAAATTAGTGTAGCTGATGACAGCACCGGAGATTTAAACATCAAGTGTGAAAGCATACCGATCTTAAACATCGGTGAACTTTAAGTTCACTCGTCTTAAAGTTCTAGTGTGAAAAGGGTATTTCTTTGAAAACTTAATTTATACTTCCAAAATGCAATAAAAAAACATGCTCAATTCAAATAAAAGGAAAGGAGGCAGCACAGAAGGCCATTTTGTGATGTAGTTACTAATGTGGTCTATTCTGGTTAGTGTATAAATCGTGCCCAATTTTGTAAATTAAGGCGCGAAAGACACACATACGGACAGACAGACAAAAAGATGTTGACTTTTATATAGTTGAGATGAAAATTATTATTTCGTGTAGTAGATTAAAGATTATTACAAAATTAGCGGTATTTTTTTCACCTTTCGGTGTACAAATATCTATATCGATAAAAAAATGTGTGCCTCTTCTAAATATTTCCTGGTACTCACTGGCCCCTCCCCAATTTTAAAAGCTAGAGCCGATACTGTGGACATATTATTACCTGTTATGAATGCTGTATTTTTTCACTAAAAACTGTGACAAGTCTTCTAAAATGGGCTGAGAGTGTAGCGCAACAAATTGTTCTCGACATATCTAAAACAATATATATTCAACATTATTTTCCTATTTAAAATTTTACAATTTGATATTTTTGATAAAATGGTCAAATTTTTACCTTGTTCATTACTTCAACAGAACGTGGATGCGTCCAAAAGCAGTCATGAACGGACACAAAAGTAATTCCTGCTCGTTCACAGTATAATGACGTCAACATCATATGACTTGAATCCAAAGAATGGATGAAATTTGGTGGAAAAGCATTCTTTTGTTTCATTACGTTTGGTTTCCTAAAAAATATTTAACATAATTAATACTCCTTCCTTCCAAAAATACAGGGTGAGCAGGGAGGATTGGGCTGAACTTCAGGAATGTATTGTACATGTAAAAACAAGTAAAAAAAAAAAACTCTAAGGTTGTTATACGATTGTCTTCTGTTTAATAAATAAATCATTAGTGTCATCCTGTTTATCATTAGTGTCAAATTAATTATTATTGTCTTCTGTTTAATAAATAAATAAGTAATAAATAATAATAATAAATAATAAATCACTAGTGTCATCCTTCAATGATATTTTTGAAAACTTGTTAGCACACCGAAATTAAAATGATGTTCGATAGAAAGTGTTTTAATTATGTTTTAACTTGAGAATAAAAGACAATAGCATAACAACATTATAGTTTTTTTTTACTTATTTTTACATGTACAATACATTCCTGAAGTTCGGCCCATTCCTCCCCACTCGTCCTGTATAGTATACAGGTGTTTGTTTGAAACGGGGCACCCCGAAAATCTCCTTTATTTGTAAAGATACAAAAAATCTTCAGAACAAATGTTAAATTAGACAAAAAGGCCCATCTAAAGGTTACTATAAGAATTCTGAGGCACTTCCGGTTTCACCGGAAATGATGTCAACTTTTGATCTAGCATAGGGAATCGATAATTTTATATTTTTTTCCTAAAAGTACATTAAATTATCTTTACAATGACACCAAAAAGTCATATTTTTATGTTAACCATTTCAAAATGGCGACCATTTATTTACAAAATAATAATCAACATAAGTTTTACAAAGTTGAACGTAGCAAGCTTTGAAAACAATAAAAAAAGAAACAAAATATCTATAAAATAAACTGTTTATTTTTTTAGTGCTATTCATTGAGGTGAAAATACTAAATTTAATTAGTTTAATCACTCTACAAGTATATTATTTAGCGATATACTTACTCAAACATATCCATCGTAAAATTCTCTGGCATAATTTTCTTCCCAGAATCAATTTTTCGGTGTCTACTATATGGCTGTACAACCGGAAGTCCTAACGGAGTTACCCATTCGACATTCTGTCCGTTAACTGCTGATATTAATCTAGCACATTCCGTAAACCAATCCTGAATTTCTCTCGTTGAAGTAAACATAGAACGAAGACTCTCAAATGTTTTGCTAGTAAGATATGTTGAAGCTGGCCAAACCATATCTTTGGGGAAATTGTCGATATCTTTAAGTTGTCTCGCTATTTGTAATCGAGCACCAAATCGAGTTACACCATAAACAGTTGTCATAACGGTTTGTTTGATTACTTTACGTCTAACAAAACCTAAAAATAAAATATTATAAATTAGAATATAAGAGAAAAAATACATAATTTATTTGTGAAAATTGTGAATTAAAAAAAGCACAACTCAAAAACGGTTATAGATAGCGGACCTGCGGTTGGAATTTAGTGTGGAAATAATTTGGGGCTCTAATAATTTTTTTAATGGCATAATTTACATTAATTATAAAAATTTTGAATTTAAACATTGTTTGTATGTGTTAAAGTGAAGAAAACTTTAATAAAATGTCTTTAAAATCGCAACAGAAAATTAACTGCAATGTGAATTGTTGTGTATCAAATGGCAAATGTCAAAAATATCCTATTCCAATCGCCATTTTGTAAGCGACAACAGCGCCTCTATAGGTAATGTTTATTCTCAATAATTATATTATAAATAAAAGTATTATCTTACCTTCTAAGGTTTGTGCGACTTGAATTCCATTTTCAGCATCTTTTTTTCTTTGTACTTCGACTAAAGCAGCTACAGCGCTATAAACATCTTGAGGAGTATCGGCTGGTGTAAGATTTACACTAAAAGCACCTGCGGAATCTCTTCCAAGAGCTGCGTAATGCTGCAACCCGTTACAGCTTCCGTCTTGATGGACTGGATAAGATGATTCGTAAGATTCAGGATCGGGGGATCGGACTGCATTTGCTATCTCGATACAACAAGCTAAAGTCTGCCAAGGTTCATCGGATTCAGACCACCACATTCGACCCTAAATATAAATAAAAAAAAGACATAAAAATATTGTTGTGAAGGCTGAGATTTTTTCAATTGCATAATTTACATTATTTGTGAAAATTGTGAATAAAAAAAGATCAAAACTAAAAAACGGTTAAAGATAGCGACCTGCGGTTGAAATTTTTGGATTGTCCGTAGTTTATTTAGTCTAGAAAAAAATTGGGGCTTTAATCGTTTAAATCGTTTTGAAACTATGACATTTTTTTTAATGGCATTAATTTACATTATTTGTGAAAATTGTGAATTGAAAAAAAATCAAAACTAAAAAACGGTTAAAGATAGCTACCTGCGATTGAAATTTTTGGATTCTCCGTACTTTATTTAGTCTATAAAAAATTTGGAAGCTTTAATAGTTTAATGCGTTTTGAGATTATGACAATTTTTTAAATGGCATAATTTACATTATTCGTGAAAATTGTGAATTTAAAAAAATCACGACTCAAAAACGGTTAGAGAAAAAGACCTGAAATTAGAATTTTTGGATTTCTCGTAGTTTATCTAGTCTAGAAAAAAATGAAGGCCTTATTCGTTTTGCGTATTTTAAAATTATAACACATTTTAATATGAGGTGATTTATAGAAATTTTCATCTTCGCATGGACGTATCTCAAAAACGAAATACGATAAAGACCTGCGGTTGAAATTTTTGAAATCTTGAGGTCCTAATTGACTTGTAAACAAATTTTGAAACATTTTGCGGCATTTTTACATATTTTGAAGACAAAAATAAAGAAAAAATATTAAGAATGACACAAAGAATCAAAATGTAATGAAAATGACATTTTATAATGACGGTCAATTTAATCTAAAATTTGCAATGTGAGTATGATTTACAAAGCTTAAACAAAATGACCAAAAGTCCGAATTAATAGATAAAAATTTTTAGATTTCAAAATCTACTCCAGCTTTTCTCACAAAATCGGAATTATTGTCTAGCCAACCTCGTAGCTATTATAGTTCTCGAAATAAAAATGGTGGACAAAACACTGTATATGTGTGTCATATTTCAACTCTATGTCCAGCCACCTGGCAAATACATGACATTTTTTTAAAGTATACCTACAAAACCCTACAAATTAGTGTTAATAGCCAACGGAGTGGCCGAGCTCGTTAAACCGTGCAGTTTGGACTGGTGAAAGCAGTCTGAATTGTGAGGCTGCTGGTTCGATTCTCCGTTGGTGATATTATTCGGGCGAGAATAATATGTTTACATTACTCCCATTTTCACAATCATTCACCCCTCATCCAGGTGTAGGAGCTCGCCCCCTGGCATTGGCGATTAGCCTCGTTGCAGAAATAAAGGCCGATGTAAAATAAATAATATAATTATAATAATAATAATAAAATTAATTCGATTTTTCTCCTAACCTCGTTGCAGAAATAGGCAGATGTAAAATAAATTAAAAAAATGTTAAAATTTACCGTTAGAGGATTATCAGCACTATCCAAAATATCTTCCATGATCTCGTTAGCATATTCCAGTCTTACATGGACAGGATCTCTTTTTTTCAATCCAGTCAAATTGATACAATGCACCTTAAGCCAATCCAAGCCTTTTGGTCCTAATTGTTCACTTTTAGCAAAAACCAGCATACTCCTGGCTAAGTCACTTCCGAGATGGTTCAAATGAGGTGGAACTGGATAGACTCTACCCCTAAAATCCATATTATGCGGCAGCCAAAACACGTCATCTCTAAAATGGTTGGCGAGAGATAATCTATATAGAGCATCACACCATAGTGAATACATTTCAGCGCGTCTTCGTCTAACTTGAAGTTTTTGACGAAATACATGGAATTTTTCAGATTTTGTCATTGTTGGTGCTATACTAGGAGCCGGTTGACATGCTGTTGGGGGTTGGGGGACATCTAATTTTTCTGAACCACCTAAAATAAAAATTAATACAATAAACTACAAGAGTTGTGCCAATACTTATTAAAAGTATTTCAAATACCAATCTAATAGTATTTGAAATAACAAATACTATTAGTCATCACTGATAAAAAGTGTTTAAAATATCAAAAACTTTCTAAAAGGAATTGAAATGTATTTCAAATAATTTATATGTATATGAAATACTAGAATAGGGGATACGCATAAAATTTGTATTTCCTTAAAACTACATTATTTTGATATGTTAATGTTAGTTATGTCACCTAACAAAACAAAAATCACATTTTAATTAACATTATAGCCAAATTTTTTAATTAAAATATTGTAAATTTGAAATATTCCGAGCACGGGGCGAAGGTTGCCGAGTAGAAACGACTGAGTATGACGTCAAACGATAGGGTTTTCACATCACAGATACAGACAGCTACAACATAATCTTCACACGTGTGTGTATTGCATTGTTCGAGAGTTTTGTATTTGTTTTTAAACAATTTTTCACGTATTTACTATTAAAATGGCAGATAAAGATTTTGTTAGGGCTCAGAGTGATAATTTACCCAACACTGATGCATTTATGCACACAACATAAAGTTTACTTTTTTCTGAAATATCGGTTTTATTTCGCCTCATAGTTTTCAGCCACAAATTTCGCCTTTTCTGTTGTTTTTCGCCATTAGGTAATGATATAAATATTTTTTTTGGATTTCTAGTTGAACTAATTGTGCACATCGGTACTGAACAATATTTTCGATAATGTTTCGAAGTATTGGGGCCTGGATATTCCATATTTTAATATAAAATTTAATTCGGTAAACATGTATAAATTGTTTTTATAGAATTAAACTTTATTTTAATTAAAATCACTCTCCTTTACATAACCTATAAAAGTTACACAAACAAATAATTCACAACAGACTATGTTCGCTGCATAAACAACCGTTCGCTGGATTGGCTAGTAGTCTCATGCGTCAGTTAGAAAGGATTATGACGTCACACGTCGTTTTCGCGCGCTACATACATTTTTGATTTTTTAAAGCCTTCAAATTAAAAAAAAAAAAATTAAAAACTGTTTTTTATGTTTATATACAACAAGAGGAATATAATAAAAAAATAAAAAAAAATCATGCCTATCCCCTATTATGAAATACTAGGAAATATTTGAAATAATAATGAAATATTTGAAATAATGGGAAAATATTTGAAATAATATATTTCAAATCCCACTACAGCAGTAATAACGAAGAAAACATATTAAATAAATTCACAAGGCAGAAAATCAAAGGCTTTACGTGGCCGGTATTTTAAATATTAAATACTTTCAAAAGTACTTGAAATACTAGAAGTATTTGAAATACTAGAGAAATATTTCCTACTATTTCCAATATTTTTCTAGTATTTCAAATATTTCCCAAGTATTTCAAATATTTTCCTAGTATTTCAAATATTTCCCAAGCACATATTTCAAATATTTCCCTAGAATATATTTCAAATATTTCCTAATATTCCAGATATTTCCCTACTATTTCAAATATTTACCTATTATTTAAAATATTTCCCTAGTATTAAAAATATTTCCCAGTATTTCAAATATATCCCTAGTATATATTTATAATATTTCCTAATATTTCAAATATTTCCTAGTATTTCAAATATTTTTCTAGTATTTTAAATATTTCCTAATATTTCAAATATATTCGAGTATTTCAAATATTTTTCTAGTATTTTAACATATTCTTAGTGCATAATTCAAATATTTCCTAGTATTTCAAATGTTTCAAATATTTCCTTAGTCATTATTTCAAATATTTTCTTGGTACATATTTCAAAATATTTCCAAGTATTTTAATTTTTGTTTCTAGTATTTGAAATATTTCCCTAGTATATCAAATATTTCCCTTTTATTTCAAATATATCTATGCACATATTTCAAATATTTCCAAATATTTACTAATATTTCAAATATTTACCTAGAATTTCAAATATTTCCCTATTATTTCAAATATTTTTACTAGTATTTCACATATTTCCCTAGTATTTCAATTAGTTCCCTATTATTTCAAATATTTCCTAGTATTTCAAATATTTCCCTACTATTTCAAATATTTACCTATTATTTAAAATATTTCCCTGGTATTTACAATATTTCACAGTATTTCAAATATTTCCTCTTATATCAAATATTTCTCTACAATTTCAAATATTTACCTATTAAAATATTTCCCTGTTATATAAAATATTACCCTATTACTTCAAATATTTCCCTAGTATTTCAAATATTTCCCTATTATTTCAAATATATCCTAGTATTTAAAACATTTCCCTAGTACTTCAAATACTTGTAGTATTTCAAATACATTTAAAGTATTTAAAATACATTATTTCAAAAAGTTTTTAAAAGTAATTGATATTTCAAAAACCTCTTATCATTGATGACTAATAGTATTTTATATTTCAAATACTTTGATCGATATTTAGTATTTAAAATACTTTTACTGAGTATTTGGTACAGCTCAATTCGTGACATATCGACCGAACACATCCCTCGCGAATGAGCTTCGACTTTATATGAAATAATTATTTTAAATATAAATTTAGATAATATCCCTAAACAAATCTTGTGCATGTCGCTTACCTGAATTAAAAACTTCTAGTATAACATCTAAAATCCTTTTATTAACTTTCCAAGGAACACTTCCTAGTTGGTTTAAGCTGTCTAGAGCTGGATAAAGACTACTAGGTGGTGCGTTAGTCAGTCTATTCCATTGTTGCACCGCCTGAACGGGGAGTCGAACCACATCCGCATGAGAAACTAGATATCCTCCACTTGTTACAGAAATCCACGGCTTCGGAGGACATCGCATTGGTACTTCATAAGCCGGAAATTTGAGGTACTCCTGTTCAGAACCGCGAAAGAGTCGCGCTAAAACTGGATGAGGTTTGACTTCCTCTTTAACTATCCGACCTTGGGAGCGGAAAATTGTGTAAAATGCTGGTAAAAGTTTCCTGAAAACAAAATTATTTGTAAAGAACATTGGTATAGCTTAGCATGACCATTCGTCCCGCATTTTGATTGGGTGTCCCGCATTAATATACGTCCCGCAAAAGTCCCGCATTCTAACATTTTGAGGAACTTGTATTTGAGAAAATGAGGACTTTTTTTTTGCTCTTCACTTGGATTTGGGAAGTGAGGACCTTTTTTTTTGCTCCTCACTTAGATTTGGAAGGTGAGGACATTTTTTTTGCTCTTCACTTATATTTGGGAAGTGACGACCTTTTTTTTGCTCCATCCCGCATTGCCTTCTTAATAAAATTGTCACCCTAGTATAGCTCAGTCGCTGAAACAGCGCAGTTCGTCATTTTGCGTCGTAACTTCAATGACGAACTTAGTGGCGAAATAATAACTAAATCGATTTTTTTTTTTTTTTTCATGTGAATTATAGTCTAATATTGCTCTTTACTCTTTTATTTTACTAAAACATACCTTTTTAAGTCATATTTAGCTTGTGTTCGATAGTCATTTTGAAGATTTACAAATTTTAAGTGTTTATTAAAATTTTAAAAAGTTAGTTTTAAGACATTTTTATGTATTTTGAAGTCAAAAAAAAAAATAGGATATTTTTATTAAGAATGACAAAAACTTAAAATGCAATGAAAAGGACATTTTATAATGACAATCAATTTAATCTAGAATTTGCAATGTATGATTTAAAAAGCTTAAACAAAATGACCAAAAGTCCGAATAAATAGATAAAAATTACTAGATTTCAAAATCTAGTTCCGCCTAAACGTTTGAAATAGCCTATATGTATCGTTTATTGTAGAAAGTAATTATTATTGTATTTTATAAATTAACATGATTTTGTTTTATAAACTTACACATAAAAATAATTCTGCGGACCGGCAAAAAATCTCGCAAAAACACTGTTCTACTGTACTAACTCAAGAAAATACTACATGTACCTATGTGAGAAAGACTCATCGCTCAAGTTGACGCCGGGCACGTGAATCGTTTGACTTTCCGCCTTGTGAATTTATTTAATATGTTCTCCCCGTTATTACTAAATTCAATAAAATAAAAATATCTTAAAATTCTTGAAATCGTCATATAACTTTCATCTTTTAATAATAGGATGAATTTAAGAATTTAGTTTTATTTTTAGGAACTCTTTTTTTTAAATTTGCTGATCTTATAGGACTTTCCTTGTTATTTATTGGTCTTTTTTTTAGTGTAATATGGATCTTACTAGCATTAGCTAAATAAATAAATAAATAAACTATATAAATGTGATAAATTAATCTATTAAATTATTTCTAAATATCGCTGCTCTAAAACAATAGTGAGATATCTCAAGAAACTAAGTTTTTAAGATATT
The DNA here is from genome assembly GCA_963971575.1 of Liopterus haemorrhoidalis. Classification (NCBI taxonomy): domain Eukaryota; kingdom Metazoa; phylum Arthropoda; class Insecta; order Coleoptera; family Dytiscidae; genus Liopterus; species Liopterus haemorrhoidalis. The sequence goes on from OZ020619.1 coordinate 46,610,786, forward strand.
GCTGTTTAAAGTTTTACATTTTATATAAACTTTTTTAATAATATTTTAATATTTTTAATAATATTTCAAATAACAACAATCTGGTTGATAACAACAATCTGGTCACCTTTTCAATGCCACCCTAACTTTTTTGAAATATTGTATTAAAATATTATAATACTTACTCTTTGGTTGTATTCGTCCTAATAATATTGACATTTATTTTTAAGTCGTGCATAATAATTTTATATAAAAATTCTCCAATCGCTATCATCGTAGTAGCTGGCCAATTGTGGTGAAAAGCTCCATTAACACTCGACCCTTTTTGATGTTCATGTCCGATCCACTGCCATTTTTGTCTCGTATTTAACGGTCCACCATTTCCATGATGTTTCGAATACCAATCGCAGTAACTTTCTTGTATTTCGCATACTTTATCAAGAACACCGTCTCGTATTTTACGTTGTACTTGATATCGAGCATAAACTCGAGAACCTAGTTCACGATAGAGTTGATTTGTGGTTGGACTGTAGGTTTCAGAACCTTCAGCTAAACGACGTACCTAGAAAAAAGTATTTTTTTAACACCGTCCTAAAACGGAGTCAAATTTGAACCCGATGACTTGATTTCGATGAACCGAGCATTATATTTCGATTTTTTATAACTTGAATCCTTCAAGATTAACAAAAAATCGATTGAAGTAAGAACAGTATTTGGTACAATAAATTAAGCACCACTGCTGTAATCCATACTAATATACCAGGTGAATTATTTAAGGAGCAACATACATGTTTCACATATAATGTTAATGAAGTGAGTTATTTCAAAAGCAACATAGCCATAAAACAAATGCTTATCGTATCCATAGAAAAGACAAAATATTATTTTTTTAAATATTTTTTGGACTTAGCCACTAAGGACATTATTATTTTTATTTGTATGTAAATATAAGCAAACTAATAAAAATTCATTTATTGTTTCTAATTTACTATTTTTTAGCCGTCTAGGAACTTTATCATGTCAAATAACTATTATACAGTGAATTTATTCTTTTATGCAACATGTACCATGTCATTACCATGGATACAGTTTTTGACAGCAATATAAATCGTGTTCATTTTCATTTGCAACATAGACAATTAGTGTGTATACATTCGCTCATTACTGATTTAAAAATTAATCAACATGTATATACAAATGAAGAAAAAATAATGATGGTAACTTGGTATAATTCCCAAATGAGTTTAAGAGAAGTTTTTGCTGTATTTAGTGCAACTTATCCAGATCGGCCAATACCAAATCCCTCTACAATTTCAAGACTAGTTAATAAATTTCATCGCGAAGGATGTCTTAAGTCAAAACAATAAAAAAAGAACAACATCCCACGTGCTTACAGAAGAGAAGCAGTTGGAAATATTATTAAAAGTGGAAGAAAACAATCAAAATACTTTAAGATCAATTGCACAAACCGTTGGTGTCAGTACTGGATCTGTTTTTAACTTCTTAAAAAAAGAAAAGTTTCGATCATACAAATTTCAAAATCATCAAGAATTTTTAGAAAGGGACGCAGCAGTACGTATGGATTTTTGTTTTGAATTGTTTGAAAAAATTAATTCCGACCCAACAATGCTTCAAAGAATTTTATTTACAGACGAAGCAACGTTTACTCTAAATGGTGAAGTGCACAGACAAAATTTTAGGTACTGGAGTCGAGAAAATTTACATTTGTTTCATTCCTCCCGAACTCAAAATCCGCAAAAATTAAATGTTTGGGCAGGGATAATAGGAACCAAAATTATAGGGCCTTTTTTTATTGACGGTAACCTTAATGCCGCAAAATATCTAGCCCTTTTGCAAAATAAAATATTACCTGCGTTGCGAAACCTGAATATTAATGGACAGTTATGGTTTCAACATGATGGCGCACAAGTCCATTATTCTAGAATAGTTAAAGAATATTTACATAGAACTTTCCCAAAAAGCTGGATTGGAAGAGGAGGTTCGATGAATTGGCCAGCGAGATCTCCGGATTTGGCACCCAATGATTTTTTTTATTGGGGATATTTAAAGGCCAAAGTAAATAATGAAGAACTTAGGGATGTTGCTGAACTGCAAGACATAATTGTTTAAGCATCCAACAATATATCTCAAGAGCAATTGCTGAATGTTTTGAATCATTTTTATGATTGCTTAACATTTTGTATGCAAGTAAACGGAGAAACTTTTGAACATTTATTATAAGTTTTTATTAGTTATTTATTTATTATTATTATTTTTTTTTTTTAATTTGTATTTTCAATAAAATATTTTGATTTTGCTAGTAAATATGGTTTTTTCTATGTTGCAAATGAAAATGAACACGATTTATATTGCTGTCAAAAACTATATCCATGATAATCACATAGTACATGTTGCGTAAAAGAATAAATTCACTGTATCTAATCATCATTGCATATCTGTTGCCATGGATATGAGCTTTCTTTCATAATTTGCTATGTTGCAAATGAAATAACTCACTTCATTAACATTATATGTGAAACATGTACGTTGCTCCTTAAATAATTCACCCGGTATAAAAAAATATAAAACACTTACTTCGTTTAATATCACTTGTACGTAATCAGACATCGGTAAACATTTTAAGTATGGATCTAATGACAAAGTTTTAGATCCCTGTCTAGGTTGAGCTGTTATAACATCTAATTCTCTCTGAAAAGATTCTGCAGCTACCGTTTCCCAATTATGAAAAATATCGTCTAAAATTTTTCGATAATGTAAGACTAATTCTGATGGTTCCGGCTTACTCTCTATACTACGAACCTAAAATTACAATAGAAAAAAACATATATTGAAAAAATTAGTGGTTTTTTGACTTGTAACACTATATGAAAATAGGGTTACCAAATGTCTCTCGTGACAGAGTAGGATATATCTACTAAAAATAGTAGTTTGGTAAGACACAGTAGGACAATTTTTTTAAAATTTTTATTATGTTACGAAATATTTAGATACCTGACAATTAAGGTCAAATCCCATAACAAGGCATTTTTTTCATAATAAGGCCTTTTTTTCATAATGAGGCCTTTTTTAAAATTTGTTTAATAATATTATAAAAACATTTTATTATAGATTATATATTATTAAACAAATTTTCAAAAAGGCTTCATTATAAAAAAAAGACCTTATTATGGGATCCAACACTATTAATTATCGTTTAATTTTTGAAACAAAATTATAAAATAAATTATAGGTCATTTTTATAAATTTCTTAATAACATATAATTAACAAGAAACAATCAATAAATAATAAGTAACACTACTAATATGAAAATTTAATGATATATTTATTGGTTCACATCTTTCTTTATAATTAATAAGAAACAACCAATAAATAATTAACAATCAAATTTAAATATATATATGGTAATAAAAAATATAATTAAATAAGTTTATTGGTTGACGTTCACATTTTCTTTTTTTTTTTTTGATAAAATCATATTTTTTAGATGTATCTTCTTTTTATAATAAAGCTTTATCCTTAATGACATCATAGAAAAATTCTAAACATGTTTTATTTTTATAATTAAATTTCACGAACATTAAATTTTTAACTGTATCAATTGACAATCAATTTCGCTCTTCGGACCATTGTGCTTCCATTAAACTAAAAATTCTTTCTACAACAGCATTATGCGCTGAAATAGCAAACATAACCTGGAATATTTTTAAAAATTCGGAAAATTGTTCCTCGTGTTTTACACTTTGAAAAAAATGTAACCACTTATCATTAACTGTTTTGGCATTTAAATTTAAAGCGTCTTCAAAAGTAAAAATACTATAAAGTAGGACATTTTTGTACAGCAGGTAGGACGTAGGACAAGGAGGTAAATTGTAGGACATGTCCTACTAAAGTAGGACGGTTGGTAACACTCTATGAAAACAACATGATTTCTGTGACTTACTTTTACATATCCATCCATTTCTATCTGTAGTTGTTGGCTAGTTAATTTTTTTAACTCGTCAGAGGAAAACAGTCTATTTTTTAAATCATCACAGTTCTCTTCATATGGCAGCGTTTGTTCCTTAACATTTAGAGAGTCCAACATTGGACACGTATATTGCACTTCTGGACTTTTATACTTCGGGACATAGTCAGGATGAAGTCTCCCGAACACTAAAAGAATAATTAAATTACGATGTATTGAGTTGTGTCAAAAACTTAATGTTTTTGTCTGTTAAGTATCATTCACCGCTCATGTTTTAATAGATAGTACGTAATTCATAGTGTTAAGGTTAACGCATAACAATGTTAGTTCTACACAAGTCCGTATAAGCATTCATAGCTCCAATTTAGTGGATAAGCGTAAGAAAATATTTAACGCATAATGTTAGAAGTTTGTATATCTCAAACTTTTAACATTAACTTTAACATTAAAACACTGACAACTGTCAAAATGAAGGAATATATTATACTTGAAATTCGAATAAGACTTGTGGATGCAGCTTGTGACATAATTATTAGTAAAAATGTTGAAACTAATATTGAAAAGTAGATGTGAAGTTCGAATTTTTACATATTTCAGGGTTTCGCAGGTATACAGTGATACATTTCAAAATAGATGAATATATTACACAGGAAATTCTAAAAAGACTTGTGGCTGCAGTTTATGATGTACTAATTAATAAATGTGTTGAATCTAATAAAATATTAATGTGAAGTGTGAATTTTCACATATTTTAGTATTTTTCAGGTATCTAGTACCCAAGTTAAAGCAGCTATATGTGTGGAACTTTTTTTTTTTTTGCGGTAATCAAGTCAAAATGAACAATATTTTGAAAATAATGTACCGTTTGTTATTCTATGTACAAAGAGCTTTTCCTTAAAATACTACATGAACTTTTAAAATAAAATATGTATTTTTTCAACAATAAAAAAATTAATCTGACAAAAATTCCTTTTGAACTATATTGGTTTCCAGCTAGATCGATTGGCAGCTAGATCGATTTATCTATTAAAACATGAGCTATGAATGGTACCAAAGTGTTGTGACTAGCCACTAACATTATGCACTATGAATTACGTACTATCTATTAAAACGTGAGCTGTGAATGATACTTTAAAGTGTTAAGTTTCACTCAAGACTAATTTTTAAACGTTACGTGTGGAAAACATTGGTTAAAACCGGAATTCAATATATTTACTATTTATCTAATTTTGGATATGTACCTGACAGAATAACTTCTCGTTGCTCTCCAACAAAATTAACTTCATTCATCAGATCGTCCATGGTTATTCCTTGCTCTGTCATTTGTTTATAATATTGTCGCAATTGTTTAGTACGATTCGAATGTTTTAGGTGTCCTAAACATTCAAAAATGGCAGCGTACGACTGAATATTTAGTTGTAAACCATCTTCTTTGATGTATTTCAATATTTCTTTCATCTAAAATAAATTAGAATAGTAAAATCCCGTATACAACGCATTTAATTTATAGGGATTTCTCAAAGATAAAGATTATGCCATTAAATTACTGAATAGCAGTATAAACATATTATAATCAAAGATACGGGGCACAGATTAAGATTTCAATAAAAAAAATGTCCTACCTTGTGGATATTCGTACGAACTGCAAATCCTCGAAGTAGCGTATTATAAATATTAATATTTTTAACCGATGTATAATTTTTTTTCTTTCCCCTATTCCGATAATAAATCAAAGATGTAAGGCCTCTATATGGATTTCCTACAGCTACACACATCTCAATATGAGCTCCTAATATTCTACAAAGCGCTTCTTCTTTTCCAGCCTGCTCTCGTTGTTTACCAACTGTCAAAGTTGAATGTTCTGGTATAGTTTCTAACTCCTCGCTAAAATAAAATACAAATACAATTTTATAAACATATATAAACAAGAAAAATATCAGATTAGATTTAAAAATATTAGTTTAAAATAAACAAAAAACCTACCTGTGATATGGTTCTATTTCTGTTATATTCTCCCGCAACTCATTGTCTATAAAAACATTTTGCGCTATCGTTTCACAATGTTCAATATCCTCATTATCAACTTGCGTAAGACTTGGATCGGCAGGATTATTATTAACAAATTTAGACCTAGTTTTAATTTTATGAAGTTCACCTAAACCGATTTCAGGTTCGAGAGCTAATAAACTCAAATCCTGCGCTTTAAGTTTTTTAACTGACGCTCTTGCTTCTGTTGTTGCTAACCCGTTAACTGTAAATAAATTTAATAGAATATCGTTTAAAAGAAATATTTTGGGGCTTACCTTCTAAGATTTCGGCATAAGTTTGCGGTTTTTTCCGCCGTTTTCGACTTGAGACTAAAATTAAAGGATTTGTATCCGTAGATCTACTTCGTGAAATTATTTCTGTAAAAATACGTTAACACAGGTCTTAAAACACATAAAATGAGATATTTCTTACAGAATTTAAGGGTTTTATTTGTAGTTTTACATACCTTTAGTATTCTGTTGACATAAAATGCATTCCCTTATTCGGTAAGTAGGAACAAAACTTGTGAAAGACATAGCTTGTATATGTTGGAATGGCAACTTTTGTAACTTTAATAAGCGATGCATTTTACTTATTTAAATCAAAATATCTTTATTGTTCTTAAATTTATATAAAAACACGTGCGTTTTTATCTTAAAAATGCGCAGTTAACCTAAAAACGATTAGTACCTAAAACAGTAATAAAAGAAACATTTAAACACGTTTGAAAACATTAAAAACGTGCTTCACAAGCTATAAATAATCCCTTTTGGACTTACTTAGAATATAATTTTGCTGCCAATTAGTTTAGAACTTAAAAATTATATAAAAATTATTTTTGATCATAAACCTCTACAAATGTCATTTCGAAATATAGTTGAAGAGAACTCCCCTAGATGGCATAAACAAAAATATACCCCGCGTATATATTTTTTTTTAAACAGCTGCATTTAATTATCTTTTATCTTATGTGTCTTAAGTTTAAAAGCCTCCAGATGTTTTCAGTTGGCCCCAGCCACTCGAAGGAACAAGTTAATAACCCTAAGAAAACTTATATAAACATATAGTAGCGTTAATTAAATTTTAGTTTTAAATTATTTGTGTTTGAAGGTAAGTAATTTAATTCATTTTTGCGGGAATTATTGTGAAATTACATGTTTTTACATAATGACTATCCCTTAAGGGTGTGTACAAACATTCTACTGATTATTTGAGAACAAAAACATATTTTTTTTTTTGCTATTAAACAGTCATGTTTTGAAACAAAGGGTTTTTATTTCGCTAAAGGCTTTTTTAAATATTAAAAAAGGTATTTTAACTAATATTTCAGACAGAATAAAGTAAAAAAGCTTTATGTTTAATACAAAAAATACACAATAGAACTATTTTGAGTGTATAGCTTCTTAAATATTTCTGCTGTAGCAATAAAAATATAATCTGTTCCGTGATTGATAATTAATAAATTAAATTTAATTGAAAAATAAGATTTTTCTGAATTAAAGTCCTCATCCTTGGCCTAAGGTCGATGGTGTTATCATCGTTTATCACTTTATTATTTCTACTTAAATGAAATATATGGGGAAGCGAATCTCGGATATTTATTGATGCGTCGCAAATGACATGTTTATAGAAATAAAACAATTTAAAAATGAATTTTTTTATCACATTATTGATAAACTAAGTTGACTATTTCATATTTACAATTACTGATAAACAGATGATTGAGAAAAATATTTGTTTGTCAACTTAGTATTATATTGTATTCTATAACATTACATTTTTTTTATTGTGGCTTTAAAAGGGCAGTTATTTTAAAAGAAAAACTTGTACCTAAATGTTATTCTTCGAATTTACGAACAAGTTTACAAAAAATTAACACTTGTTTTGGTTGAGTTCAGAATTTCTGCTTAGCCTTGTATTTGGTCACGATTCTGTTGAAACATATAAATAATTCCTGGATCATAACTCAAAAACGGTAAGAAATAGAGATCTGTGGTTTGAAAAAATAAATTTCTTACACCTTGTTTAGTAAGGGAGACAATTAAGGAATTAAAAGTCCAATTAATTTAGGACTTATAACAAAATATATAATTACATGTTGTTGGTAGCGTTTGAACTATTTTTAAATTGTCATATCTCAAAAACGGTAAAAGATAGAGAGTTGCAGTTTCAAAATTTGATTTTTTCGCACCTTGTTTAGTTTGTAGCACAATTTGGGACTAAAAAGTCCAATTAATATAGGACTTATAACAAAATATATAACTACGTTGTTGATAGTGGTTGGAACTATTTTTAAATAAACATATCTCAAAAATGGCAAGAGATAGAGACCAGTGGTTTCAAAATTTGAATTCTTCGTACCTTGTTTACTTTGTAACACAATGAGGGACTTAAAAATCCAACGAATATAGGACAATTTTATCAGGCTTAGGACTGGCTATATTTGAATTATAAATATAGGCATGTTTAAAAATCGTTTTGTTTTAAAGTCTTTATAGTCTATATTAAATACTTCAAATTTGTACAAACAAAAATCTTTTTTTTGCAACAAAAATAAATCCTAGAAACTTCAAATAATTATGCATATGGCTAACTTTGTATGGAAATTCTATTCCGCTTTCTTCCAACTTTTTTATTAAAAGTCGGCACTATATTTTTCGAATAAAAGTCGTATATTTTATTTATTATTATTTTAGGCATAAAACTATTTAATTTCTTGAAAACTTGTAAATCGGGTCGTTTTCGCTGCTGATTTTTGCCACGAACAATGATACGTTGAATTGTTCTGTATGGAACACTAGTTAATTCCACAATTCTAGGTATAGGTTTGTCATTACCTTCCAAAACTAACTTTTTATAAACATTCAGTATCAAAACTTTGCAATCTTCTGACAAATGAAATTTTTCTTTAGTAGCCACGTCCACATTTTCGCATTCCAAGTCAACGTCCACATTTTCGCACTCCAAATCACCTTGCACAGATTCACTACAGAAAAGAGGAATTTCTTCAAAATCAAATGGTCGCCAAAGAGTAGGGTGACCATTTTCTTAAAAAGGCACTGCGGGATAGAGCAAAAAAGGTCGTCACTTCCCAAATATAAGTGAAGAGCAAACGAAAAAAAGGTCTTCACCTCCCAAATCCAAGTGAAGAGCAAAAAAAAAGGTCCTCACTTCCCAAATCCAAGTAAAGAGCAAAAAAAAGGTCTCCACCTCCCAAATCTAAGTGAAGAGCAAAACAAAAGGTCCTCATTTCCTCAAATACAAGTTACAATGCGGGACAAAATGTTAGAATGCGGGACTTTTGCGGGACGTATCTTAATGCGGGACACCCAATCAAAATACGGGACAGTCATGCCAAAGAACCATGTTGTTAATGTATGCATGCTATGAACGTTGAAAATTAACTAACAAACCATTATAACAACCCCTAACATTTAGAAACAATAGGATTATAAATTTGGAAAATATGTTTATAGTTTTTAAGAAACTTCAATTGAACTAGTGTTACGTCTATCGATTTTAATTTAAAATTCCCTTAATACTTCTTATATTATTTTGACTGCAATAAGCCTTGGCATTACATGTCTGTCGACACAGTTGTAAACATGCAAGATACCATCCACTATCCAGTTAAATTACTGAATTTTTTTAACCCATCAGGATTACCTCCTCATGCTCTTACTTTGAAAATAATATGAACATCCACTACATCTATAAATATGCCAAATAAATTTTTTGTAACTGTTATGTTATTGTTTTTTTGCAGAGTATAAAAATGTTAAAACCATGGCTGCTGGTGTTGTGCCTAATTCTCTATCAAACTCCCATAGAAGCAAGAGAAGTTACGTAAGTTTTTACTACAATAATAACGATCCCATATGGCGCGCGTAAGAAAAGCGGCTTTTATAAACAGAAAGTTCATTAGCCCGGAATAAACAACTCTTGTTTTTATATTCATTAATGTATGTTTATTGGACATTACTGTCTGTTTACTTCATAAAATCACCATTAATACTATTTGAAATGTCACAAAGGCGCTACTTACATATGTATTTAGTATTATTTAATATTTTAACTGCTGGTAATAAACACTTTGAATCATTACAAATGGCGCCTATAGTTTTATTATTATTTAAAAGTTCTTTTATTTGTATTAACTTCTTTTTAATTAGTTAATAACTAGGCTAGTAATTTATTTTAATTTTTACTAGCTTTTGCCATTTATTTCAATAATATAACATTCGGTTTGGAGACAAAATATCTATATTAATAAAATTGTACAGGCTATTCCAAACGTTTAGGCGGAATTAAATGGGAATTTCGTTCGGATTATTTCATGTTTCACGTTGGTATGTGAAAAATTCAAATTACAATAGTGAAACGATGGAATCGAATGACATTTATTAAAAATTTTAATACATTTTTACATATTTTAAATACAATTAAATAAATAACTTACTTAATCCTGAAGCCTTTTTACCTTGCAGTGTAAGTAAGTAAGTATAAATAAATAAATGGGAAATATTTATTAAGGATGACAAAAAATTAAAATGTAATGAAAAGGACATTTTATAATGACAATCAATTAAATCTGGAATTTGCAATGTGAGTATGATTTAAAAAATTAAACAAAATGACAAAAAGTCCGAATTAATAGATAAAAATTACTTTCAAAAACTAGTTCCGCCTAAACGTTTGGAATAGCCTATAGCAGTGTTTCCCAACCGCCGGTCCGCGAGATTTTTTTGCCGTTCCGCGAGATTTTTTACGGTCCGCAGAATTATTTTTATGTGCTGTTAAACTCGGTCCTTAATCAAGTTAATTACTTAAGTAATAATTTGTTTCTTTTTGCACTAATTATATTTAATTTTTTATTTATTGTTTTTTGTGTGTGTTTGTAATCAGTGCAAAAAATATATAAAACTTTTGCGATACCCATAACTAAACTTGCCGGTCCGCCTTGAAAAAAGGTTGGGAAACGCTGACATAGACTATAATACATATCAAAATTTTTATTCTAAGGGGGTGTTTCGGAGTTAAAAATTTAAAAAAACTTAAAATATCTCCCTTATTATTGACTAAACAGAAAAATTTATATGACAAATATTGTTTATAAAAAGAAAACAAATCTTTTTGTTAAATGCATTTTCCAAGTTACATGATTTTCATTTTCAATAAAAATGACTGAAAATTCTTTTATGTCTAGGAATGAAGATATAAGAGATGCTATGCTATCTTTAGTTCATATGGTAAGAGCTGGAGAAGATAAACTTGAGAGACATGAATATAGAGAGCGGCAATTAGGAGAACAATTAAAGAAGGGCCTAGCTGGATTAGACAAAAGACATCGGTCTCTGGAACCCATCAAAGGTACCTTAAGCAGAATTGACGAACGCCTGGCCAATGTTGAAACCATCTTATTACAGGTAAATATTTTGAAACTTAAAAAATATATATCTCAAAAATGGCTAAAGATAGAGTACTGCGGTTTGAATTTTTGAAAATAATAAATCTTGTTTAATTTAGAAAAAATTTAATTTTTTTATTCAGTATTTTTAGAAAAAAATTACGATCAGATTGATTAAACAGGTTGGAAATCTCAAAAAAATAAAAACAAAACGAGCAGAATTAAAAAAATATATATCTCAAAAACGGTTTGAGATAAAGACCTGCGGATTAAATTTTTGGAATCTTTGGATCTTGCTTAAACTAGAAAAAATTTGTCGATTATTTTAATTAAGAATTAAAAAAAAAAATACTATCAAGTTAGTCAAACAAGTTGGATATCTCAAAAAAATATTAACAAAAACAGCAGAATTAAAAAAAATATATTGGAAAAACGGTTTGAGATAAAGACCTGTGGTTTGAGTTTTTGGAATCTCCATATCTTCTTTAGTTTTAAAAAAATTTAGGGTTAAAGATTAAATCGATAGAACAAGTTAGAATGAAAACAAGTTTTTAGCGAAACGAACAAATTTTAAAAAAATCATATCTCAAGAACGGTTAGAGATAGGGCCTTGCAGTTTAAATTTTTGGATTTTTTATAGCTTATTTAGTCTAGAAATAATTTGGGGTCTGTTTTGTACATGCCCTTTTTGAATACGATCATTTTGAAAATTATCAAAATTTACTAAAATTTACTTTTTGGAAGACCATATCTCAAAAACTAAAAAAGATAGAGACCTGCGGTTTGAATTTTTGAAATTCTTATGTCCGAAATACCCTTATATTACATTTTGAATCAAATCTAGAAAAAAAAATTTTTTGGATTTTTTTTTTTTTTGATATACTTTTCAATATTTCAAAAATATATATCTCAAAAACAGTAACAGCTTGAAACCTGCGGTTAGAATTTTTGAAATCCTCATACTTTGTTTAGTTTAGAAAAAAATTGGGGCCTTAATAAACTTATTTTTAGATCTAATACGTACCATCTACAAAAAACCTTGAAAAAATCGTAAGGGGTATACCTTAAAAAAATTGCATTTTTTAAGCAAAAAATTTTTGTCTCCGATTTTATTGAAAATTGGTACAAATATGTATTTTTGATCATAGATCAACAAAATTTGGTCCATTTTGAAGTTTGGACAAAAGTTTTAGAATTATAGGCAAAAAACTTACTCAAATAAGCTCTAACTCAAAAACTAGCAAAGCATGAATTTTTTTAATATTTTTTTCATCATCCTCACCCCAAAATTAGCTTAAAATTATATTTTGGCTACAATCTGAGTCAAAAAAATTTGACCAAAATTTCAAAACTTTAGAATTTTTTTTTTTTTAATTTTGTTGGTATTTTTATACAATTTTAGTCTTACATCACAAATATATAGTCACTTCTGCGTTACAGCCTAACATTTTGACATTTGCAGCAAAAAAAAGACGGAATAGAAAAATTTTTGACTAAAATTTCAATATTTTAGGATTTTTTTTTTCTTGAACATTATTGAGTTATTGGTACTTTGCCTCACTATATTTCTATTTTAGAAAGATGAAAGAGAAAGAATACAACTCCAGAAGACTCAAAATGCAATTGATGAAATCCGAAACACCATTACATCATGGATGACAAATATGGAGATACTAATTCGTGAAAGTGCTTCTGCCAAAATCTTGGAAGTTCCTCAACAAGACAGTGTTTCCAAAGAGGAATATCAACAACTCCTGAAGTCCCAAAAAGAATTATCATCCACAGTCAACGACGTTCTATCCAAAGTCCACAAAATTGACAACGAAGTCACCAAAGTCCACGATGAAAGTCAAGTAATAAAACAGTTAAACGAAAAGTCAGCTAAGAATTTAGATCAAGTCGAAGGACAATTGAAGAATAGTGAGCAATTATTGGTAAAATACGAAAATAGATTGGCAGAATTGAATAACAAAATACCAGAAGTACAACCAATTAAAGAGGAAACAGATTGGCAAGCATTGTTCCTAAAAGGTAATTTTTTGTATATTCTTTGGATGGGTGACGCTGAATGGTTGATGATGGATGGGTGACCACAACAACTCTCTATACATTAGACCAGCGGTTCCCAAACTTTTTTGACCGCGACCCGGTACTATGTTTTAAAATATTTCGCGACCTTATGAAAAAAACATTTATTTACAAAACAAATTTTATTTTAAGGCGGCGCACAACCCTATAGTTCTCAATAGTTTCTTATACAAAATTAATAATCGGAAATAAAATTAATAACAATCTATATATCAAAATTTGCAGCGAATTTTTATCTATCTAATAGGATATTTTTAATTGTAGAAAAAGCTGTATTGTAATTGTAAATAAGCTAATTGCATTATAGACGCCATCTTGTAAACCAATTGACGCATATTTGCGTACGATGCGGCAAATTGTAGCTAAAGCTTCATTCTACAAATATGTTTATAGCTATTTTGCTCTATTGTGAAAACTACTTATTGTTATTATACTTGGTAGTCTATTTTTGCCGCCATCTTGAATCTGCCGAGGTTTTCAAGATAGGTGTTACAAGAAAAATGATTTAATCTTCGTAAAGAATACGTGTACCAAGTGGCATTCCATTATCATCAAGTATAATATTTTTCGACGAAGGTTCTAAACTATAAGGAATCAAGTCGAAAAAAAAGTTGACGTATTATTTGAACATTTCTACACAAAACTATATAAATATGAAAGTTATTCGAAACCCACAAATAGATTTAAAAAATTACAGAACAATATCGCTGATGTCTATTTTTAAGTTATTGAGCGATAATATTTTTACAATAAATGTTTCTATAATTAAAAATATCTTATTAGATAGATAAAAACTCGGTGTAAAATTTGATGTACCATATAGGTTGATACTAATTTTATTTTAGATTTTTAGTTTTGTATAAGAAATTTGTTACCACTGGGGTTATACGCAGCCTTAAAGCAGTAGCTTTATAGTAATAAAGAGTGATAAATAGTAATAAAGAGTATAGTATAGTAATAAAGAATATAGTATAGTAATAGAGCAATACACACTATTCTAGTGATTAACTGACAAAAAAATAATATGTACAAAAATTTTTTTTGTGTTTTTACAATTTTTTTCGCGAGCCGGCAAAATTTTTCTGCGACCCGGTGCCGGGTCGCGCCCCACACTTTGGGAAACGCTGCATTAGACCATAATGAAATCGACATGTATGTATTTTTGATTTTTCGTAGCACTGGAATCCCAAAGAGATCATCTACAAAAAATAGCAACAGACATCAAGAATTTCGACTCAAAATTAGTTCTTCCAGACAACGATGAAGCTCTTTCCAATCATAACACAACTTTGGAAAAACTTCAAGAACTTCGTTATGAAATTTCAACTAAAACCGAAAAAACTGCACTCAAAATTGAGTCTAAACTTGAAGAAATCGAAGGCAAAGTTATCCAAAATCAAGTAGATATGTTAAAATCGGTGACAGATATTGGAGAAATGTCCGAAAATGTTTATAGCGATGTTGCAAAAAGTTATGAACAATTACGTGCAGAAGTTCAAGCTTTAGGAAAAATGGAAAAGGTTATGATACAAACTGCTGATAATGTCATGGATACAAAACGTAGAATTGAATATGGAGTCCATCAAATATTACTGGAAGTTGGAGATTTGGTTAAAATCCATTCCAAGGATATCAATACAACTCTTAACAATAGGTAAGTGTAACATATTTCAGGATTTCGTAGTTATACTGTTTTTTAATTCGAAGGAGTGATTCAAGAATGCCGCTCAAGTGTGATATTTTCGGTCATAGAGGAAACTTTTTAAGATCGCAGCGCCATATGCGGCAAAAACTGGAACACTCGAAAGTGACATTAACTGTCACTTATATATTTACATCATGAAAATGAATACGAGTTGTATTTTCCTATTTTCCGAGCTTTTTACTGCTTTTTTTTTTATTTAAAGATACTCTACGATTTACAAGATATGTAATAATATACTATTCTAAAGAAATTACAAGGAAATTTTTAGTTTTTCATTATATTTTTAATTCTTTTTTACTGTCTGTCAATATATCAACAAAAATATGGTAAATATATTAGTAAAAAATAAAAATATCTGCCTGAAAAATGAGCCTTTTAATAAATCAATTGATGATTTAGGCAAATTTTGGGCCGGGTAAATCTTTTTTTGGACGTAAAAAATCACTTTCCATAAAATGCAACAAGCAAACATGCATGCATAGGCTTGGATTTTTGTCCATTTTTAGTTTTTAGAAGGTCGCAAAAAGTATTGAGAAGGAGAGGGCCATTAAAATTAGACTGCACCTTGAGGATCTCCAATTGTTTAAAGCGCCACTGACAAAAAGTAGTACACACTATATTTTCCCCTGGGGAGAGTTACCTAGAAAATTATATTTGTACAATAGGGGATACGCATAAAATTTATATTACCTTAAAACTACATTTTTTGATATGTTAATGTTAGTTATGTCACCTAACAAAACAAAAATCACATTTTAATTAATATAGCCAAATTTTTTAATTAAAATATTATAAATTTAAAATAAGCCGACCACGGCGCGAAGGTTGCCGAGTAAATACGACTGAGTATGACATCAAACTGCTGGGGTTTGACGTCACAGATACAGACTACAACATAATCTTTACGTGTGTATATTGTATTGTTCGAGAGTTTTGTATTTGTTTTTAAACAATTCTTCACGCATTTTTTATTTTTTATTTAATTTATAAAATATATGTACTCACATTAAAATTCTTCACAAACAAAAGTTTACTTTTTTCTGAAATATCGTTTTTATTTCGCCTCATAGCTTTCAGCCACAAATTTCGCCTTTTCTGTTGTTTTTAGCCATCAGGTAATGATATAAATTGTTTTTTTGGATTTCTAATTGAACTATTTCTGCACATCGGTACTAAACAATATTTTCGACTATGTTTCGAAGTACTGGGGCCTGGATCTTCCATATTTTATATATTTTAATATAAAATTTAATTCAGTAAACATGTATAAATTGTTTTTATAGAATTAAACTTTATTTTAATTAAAATCACTCTAACTTTACATAACCTATAAAAGTTATACAAGCAAATAAGTTCACGACAGACGGGCAATGAGACATTAATTCGATGTTTTTCTCCTTCAAATAATTGTTTGACGTGCTGTGTGGGAGATTGCATTGTCATGATGAAGAATTATGCGACGTTTTTAGTTGTTTTTCCTGATTTTGTGAATAACTTCTGGCAAACAAATTATTTTATACCATTCAGCATTCATGTGTATGCTGTACGCTGTACACTGGGTAGAATGTACGCAGTACACTTAGTTGGGGTATGACGTCACACGTCGTTTTCGCGCGCTACATACATTTATGATTTTTTTAAGCCTTCAAATTAAAAACAAACAAAAAAAACAAAACTGTTTTTTATGTTTATATGCAACAAGAGGAAAATAATAAAAAAAAATTTAAAAATCATGCCTATCCCCTATTATTTAAATAATAATTTCGCCACACCTTTACTAATGAACCAAGGTGTGATAAACTGATTGGTAAGCACTGCAAAATTACAAATCTCTCTATTTTTCAGGTTTGACAATATTGAATTAACCATTTTGGACAACCAGACAGGTGCTTTAGCAAATCTTAGTTCCAAACTCGAACAAGAGATGTCCCAGGTTTGGCGTCAAATCGGTATAATGTATCAAGAATTAACAGCAAGTACAACTGCCTTGGATCGTCTCCAAGAACAAACTGAAACCTACGTCAACGGATCTCTTTCCACAATGGATAGTATGGAAGGAAAAGTCGGTCAAATAACTGGTCGGATGGCAGAAGTAGACGAAAACCTTAACTATTTACTTGGACGGCTATCATTGGTGACGCAAGAATTTAACCAAATCAAAACTGGGCTTGGGACGGCCCTGGATAATATACGAAGTAGTTTTCAAACAGTTCAAGATAAAATAAAGGACTCAGGGCCGGGTCCACATAAAATTGACAGCCCCGAATCTGAAAAATAATATTATAGTAATAAGATTTAGATTAGTTTTATATTGTAATTTTTATGTAATACTTATAATAAAACTGGTTTTAATTAGATGTTTTAAAACTCTTATTCTTCACATAGAGAAGGCATATTTGGACCGTCTAACCAAAGCAGTCATAATTTTAATAACAAACTTAGTGATGAAAAAATAGCTAAATCGATATATTTTACATTTAAATTAAAGACTACGAGGGTTACCTTTTATGTTTTTACAAACAACCAATAGATGGCAATATTGAAATGTGTCATTACTATATTAGTAAAATTTTACATTTGTTATTGTGAAATCAATGGCAGCTTATAAATTGACCGACTAGTTTACTGACAGTGAGTGTTTAAAAAAAACAAGTTTGTGACAAAATGGATATTACTCGTGAATGTTTTCGTTGGATTTTTTATGATTTTAGTAAAGTCCTAACTCAACAACGATGCATAGATTTGCTTCTTTCAATTTTGCTAATGAAGCACCATCAGAAAAGATTGTTTACAATTGGTTTATAGAATTTCGTCGTGGTCATGCATCCATCAGTGATGAATCTCGTGAAGGTCGATCAAAATCAGTTGTGTTTCAAAAAAATATCGATGCTGTGCGCAAATTGATTGAAGAAGATCAGCATGTGACTTACCGTGAGATAGAAGCATCCTTAGGCATATCGCAGACTGCAATAAATTCGATTTTACATGAATATTTAGCTGTGAAAAAGATCTGTTCCAGATGGATTCCGCATAATTTGACCGAAGCTAAAAAAATAGCTCGTGTTAATTGGTGTAAGGGAATGCTAAAAAAGTTTAACTTAGGCACTGCAAAATCCGTATACAACATCGTTACAGGTGACGAAACTTGGATTTATTCATATGAACCGGAAACTATGCAACAGTCCACTGTTTGGGTCTGATTAAGATGAACCGAAACCCACAAAAGTTGTTCGTTCACGAAACACTTCCAAGAAAATGATCGCTTGTTTCTTCGGTTGTACTGGACATGTTGCAACCATTCCTTTAGAGGATCGGAGAATGGTTAATGCTGAATGGTATACAGCAATTTGTTTGCCAGAAGTTATTCACAAAATCAGGAAAAACAACTAAAAACGTCGCATAATTCTTCATCATGACAATGCAATCTCGCACACAGCACGTCAAACAATTATTTGAAGGAGAAAAACATCGAATTAATGTCTCATTGCCCGTATTCACCTGATTTATCCCCTAACGACTTTTTTTTTGTTCCCCAATGTCAAACAAAAAATGCGTGGTGATTTTTATCTCCTCAAGAACTGTTGAAGCCTTCAAAAAACATGCTTTTGAGATACCAACTTCAAAATGGAAAATATGTTTGGAGAATTGGTTTGAACGCATGCAAAAGTATATAAATATTAAAGGCGAATATTTTGAAAAGCAATAAAACAGTTTGTTCCAAAAAAATTTTTCTTTCTCAGTTTTTGTAAAAACTTAAAAGGCAGCCCTCGTATTTAAACTGTATTCCTGTGCTCTGTACACCAGTGGTTCTTAACCGGGGTCCGCAGAACGAACGTAAGAACCACTGATGTAATCCTTCTTACCATGGAATAGGTGAAAATTTCATGGAGCCAACGGGAATCGAATCAGAGTCCGTGTAATAGCCAACTCCAAGTGGTCACTAAAAAATCAAACATACCACAAAAATTTGTGAATACAGTATTAAATTCTGTGGCGTAGCCAATAGAGAGGTAGATTTGGCTATAACCCCTCCATCCTTAGTCATAATTACTAAATCCCACAGTGTCATAATGAAGCTCATTACAGTACTAAATTCAGTTGTATAATGACTCTGAAGAATGCAAAATAGATTTTTTAGCTAACTCCTCCTTCCTTAGAACCCTGGCTACGTGACTGATGATGACTGCCATCTGTTATCTGCAAATGTGACTGGTTAATTATGATACAATTCAAAACATATGAATAAAACAATTAATATTAATAATTTATTTGCAAATGATTTGAGTCGTGGTATGGCCTAAGTACATTTTCAGTATAATACAATTTTTTTTTTATATTGCAGATTTTCGTCACGTTATGGCCTCATATCTGCCATTTTGTCCGTCTGTCTGTCTAAATAGTTTCTCCATTTCATTACAATATTTGGTACTTAGTACGTACAATATTATGACAGCATCCTGGAAAATTAACATTTGCATAACTCGAAAACAGAAAGAGTTATAAGATTAAATTGGAGACACTCAGGTGAACAACTAATGAAACTCAGTCAAAAAAAAAAAAACAATTACGTATTTTTGCCAAAGAACAAATGACTTTACGACCGAAGTTAAAAAAAATATAACTCAAAAACGATTAGAGATAGAGACCTACTGTTTGAAATTTTGTGATCTTCACATATTATTTAGTCTAGAAAAAATTAAGGATTTTCTAAAATATATATTTTTTTCGAGATATTAATAGATCAATAATTGTATATAATAACAGTAATTGAACAAGTCCGCAAAGAATATATTTTTAGAGAAAAGATCTGAATTAAAAAAATCATATCTCAAAATTGGATAAAAATAGAGACCTGCGGTTTGAATTTTTGGAATTTTCATATCTTCTTTTGTCTAGAAAATACCTGAGCTTTATCTGAAATCACAATTTTTAGCGAAAATCGACTAAGAAATCTATCGATGAAATTTGAACTAAAAGAAGTTTCTAACGAAAGTGGTAGAATTTAAAAAATCATACCTTAAAAACGGTTAAAAATAGAAACCTGCGGTTTCAATTTTTGGAATGTTCATATCTTGTTTAATCTAGGATGTATTTTAGGTTATTCTGAAATCACAATTTTTAACGAAAATCAACAAACAAATCAATCAAACAAATTTGAACAAAAAGAATTTTCTAGGGAAAGTAGTAGAATAAAAAAAATCATTTCTCAAAAAGGGTTAGAGACAGCGACTTGTGGTTTCAATTTTTGGAAATTTCACATCCTAATTAGTGTAAAAAAAAAATGAACTTTATCTGAAATCAAAATTTTTAACGAAAATCCAGAAACAAATCGAACGAACAATTTTGAAAAGAAGTTTCTATCTAAACCGGGATTAAAAAAATATATATCCCCAAAACGGTTAAAAATAGGGATTTGCGGTTTAAATTTTTGGATTTTTTATAGTCTGTTTGCTCTAAAAATAATTTTAGGCCTTTCTAGTATAAACCTTTCTTGATTGATTTCATTTTGAAAATTATTAAAAAATGCAAAAATTTGTTTTTTATTTATTTGGGTATCCGACCTGGCGCGCACACTCTAAATTGATGTGAGGGGGGTCCATTTCGAAAAAAATATCCGTAAAACAATACAAATTTATTACTGATTTTTTACGGAGAGGGGTGGGTTTATATATTAATTTAATTGATTATAATTTGATTTTTATTAATAAAAAAGATAATATTTCAATCGCTTAGTTTTTATTAAATAAGTATATGATGTTTAATATCTGGGGGGGGGTCCGGACCCGAGGACAACTCTCTTGTGTGCGTGTATACGATGCTTAATTTATCGTTTTATTTTGGCGAGTTTTTAAACAATTAATTTTTTTTTCCAAATTATAGACGATAAAAAAATTGATCTAACCCGAACCCGGAAAAAATTAAATATGTAGGCGCACGATATTTCACTTACGGTCAAAACGTATAAACCGTATTTTAATAATATTTACTCATCATCATCATTGGCGCGACAGCCCGAAGTGAGTCAAGGTCTCCTGTTTCCAGGTTTCATGACCATGTTTTCAATCTATGTACATTCAGGAGCAATATGGTCAGTATTACGTCCATTTTTTAGCGTACACAGAAATGCACCTACAGTTTAAAGACGGTTGCGAACAGCTATGCTGAACCTGTAATTTGTATAAATATTTTTACACAAATTATTTGACATAAGCAGAAATATTTACTCATAATTAACAAAAAAAAATGGTGTCTGATAATTTGACATAAGGATAAATTCTTTGAAAATAATTTACCATACCCCCCCCCCCCCAATATTCCTGTTGTGATACCTTCGAGAGAGCTTACTTAAAAGTTTCAATAACTTAAAATAAATCGGGTAAATATGGTTTAAAAGATACAGATAAAGTCTCCAATATTATTTATATAGAAAAATTGCGCTGGCAGAATGGTTAATAGACTGTTATACAGGTTGCCCTCGGTTTCAGCCGCAGTTCCATTCCAGAATGAACCGACGTATATCGAAACGGAGTAAAATGAATCCTATAATTGAGTTCATATCTAAGTGTGGATTTATGCACAACCAATTAACAATTATTAAGTAAGTATTATCATTTACGAAATATTAATTAACAAGTATGGCATAGAGTAGTACAGTGGCGCACCCAGCATTTTTTGGGGCCCGGAAGACAAAATTATTTAAATTATGAATAGTGATGATCTTAAAACAACGGTATTTTTCCTCGTTATTAGGGAGACCCCAGGCCCCCGGGCCCCCCCTGGGTACTAAAGTAGTATTTATGCAAACAAAATTAACAATTATTTAATATTATCAATTACGAATTATTAATTAACAAGTATTGCAAAGAATAGTATTTATGCAAACAAAATTAAGAATTAACAGGTTTTAATCAATGTTTGTAGGTTACTATAAACATTTTCATTTGCTTCTATTGGTAATGTTTTTATAATACTAAAATTCCCTAGCATTTTGGTCATGCGCATATATTCATTCGTGGCAGTTTAAACTGAGAAGCAATTTCGTGCGTCTTCATCGCCAGATATTTTGTCAATGTAGTAATATAGGCGTGAGCTACTGATAAGTGACACTTGAATACGTTAACTAGTGGCCAAATGGTACTAAATACGGCAGTACAATTTGAATTTATCACTTATATTTAGTTGAATTTTTGTCGACAAAAGTTGTAAAAAATTAGAACAAATTCTAGTCTTTTTGGCTTCATTCAAGAAAAGACAAAGATAGGCATCTTAGTTTTTTTACTTTTTCTAAAAAAAATGGAGGGAAAATTAATATTAAGTCCAAATTTTTGCGAGATGTATTATACATCTTAATACATGTATAGCGATTAAAAATTCAAAAATGTTGCATATATTTACTCCCATTTTAATAAAATAAAAACTTATTGTGCTTAAATTAACCTGTTCACTATATGCTAACTGATGACTACGTACTACTGTCGTCAATCATATTTATTTTGCATGTAAATATTGAAGTTTTCTTAAGCTTCACATAAATGAACAATGATTATAATATGTAAACACTTATACATCAAAAGTGTTGACTGATATAAATCACATAATGCGGTAACGCCAAAAAATCATGCTTTCATGATTCCGTAAAACACAAGAGAAATGCTACAAGGCGTGCTTTTCTCCCTGAGAAGTGTTAATAGTAAATAAATAATTAAGAATTGCTTTTATCATAATTTTTTTCCCATATTTTATCTAGTTTTATACTGAAGTTATTTATCTAAAATTATTATCCATGATATTTTCTTTTGATAATTTCAAAAACCTATACGTGATGGAGAAAAACTAAAACTTAATATGAAATCAGGATTCGCTATTCCACCTAAAACTAGGGTGACCATTCGTCCCGCATTTTAACATTTTGTCCCGCATTAAAATGCGTCCCGCAAAAGTCCCGCATTTTAACATATTGTCCCGCAATTGGATTTGGGAGGTGAGGACCTTTTTTTTCTCTTCACTTGGATTTGGGAGGTGAAGACCTTTTTTTGCTCTTCACTTGGATTTTGGGAGATGAGGACCTTTTTTTTTGCTCTTCACTTGGATTTGGAAGGTGAGGACCTTTTTTTTGCTCTTCACTTGGATTTGGGAGATGAGGACCTTTTATTTTTGCTCCGTTCCGCATTGCCTTCTTAAGAAAATGGTCACCTTACCTAAAACACCCATTAAAATCAAATGCGAAGGAAATTTAATTTTTTTGCCTGTGTAATTACTGTAAATAATTTAGCCCTGTGTAATTAGTTGTACATAAATCCACACTAATATAACATTATTCTATTTAAATCATTTAAATTAATGTATCCTTCAATTATTAAATGTAGAATTGTAAAAAAGAACTTATATTTTTAACAACAAAATTAAATTTAATTCAATAAAAATGTCCTGGCGTTATATATAAATGGACGTAAATGGAACCGTCGGAAAACGAAGGCTACCTGTATTCGTGTTTCTTATAATTATGGGTTTGTAATTTAATTTTTCTGTATATAAATGTTAATTTTTTAGGACGCCATCATGAATTTTCATAGTTTTGTCAACACATGTATTATTTATATACAATTATTTTTTTTGATGTGTTCTTTTTTATTAAACAATTAGTGACTTGGCAGTGAAAAACTCTCCACTCCCATCGGCTGATATTAAACTTGCAGTTTTTTCCAGTGTCTTCTCTTTTTATCGCACTAGAAGATTCAGAAATATTACCATTATAAATATTACAAATATTAGAGATAACTTAATAAACTATTATAAGATACTCAGGAAAATTTGATAACCTACTTATCTGTGAATTTAGATTCAAGAGATCGAAGAGAACTATAGGTCTGAGTTAGAGATGGGTCGTTCATGAACGAACCGGTTCACTGAGCCGGCTCAGTACACTGACCGAACTGACACGGTTCACCAAATTGAAATGAGCCGGCTCACGGCTCACTGTATAGTTTCAAGGATACGGTTGGTCGGGCGATTGTGAGCAGTGACCGGAGTGATCCGGATCTGGATCGATGTCATGTTGAACTTCGCGAGAACTCGGCTTGTAATGTATTATCATAAAGTGTATTTTGTCATCAATTTGTAGGGCAGTTTATTTGAAACTAATAGGCTTAGTCTGTATTTTCTTACAACCATACTATATAAAAATATTAAAAATATTACCCAAACCCCAGATGTCCGATTTATAAGGGCAATAAACATCGCCATAAACTTAACACATCTGGTTTAAAATACAGTAGCTACATAAAGTGAATTGTTTGTTTCAAAAATGTTAGATAAGAGCCGGGGCTAAGCGACGTTCTACCTACGAAAGAACGACCGACCTGTGTCTCGGGAACATGTTTACCCGGTTCTTCATGTAATGCAAGAGCCGGCTCTAAGCGACGTTCTACCTACGAACGAACGACCGACCTGTGTCTCGGAAACATGTTTACTTAACCGGATCACTGATCCGTATCAATGAACCGGCTCAACAAAGTGAACGACCTCCACTGATCCGGTTCCGCAAACTGAGCCGAAATTCCCATCTCTAGTCTGAGTCACTGGCGTCTTATCAGTGGCGGCTCGTGACTTTTTGGGACTCAGAGCTGCAAATTATAATATAAGGATAGGTTTAGGTGTTTAACCAGGACGTTTTATCATACAAGACTCTGTTAAATTGCCTCTTATAATTATAATTTTTGCTTTTTGCACTTTCCGAAATATTTAAATTTGGTGTGTGTCGCCCCAATTATTTAATATCAATTTTTTCTTCTAACGTTCGTCTGTTAAATGGACTTTCCAAAAATGATTTGACAGTATTCATTTTTTAAACCTATTGTTTTATAATCTAAACGAAACGTATTTGTTAAGCTAAGATACTTCTACAAATTTAAAAGAAAAAGTTAGAAAATACTAATTATTAATACCTACCTAAACAATAAATTTTTAGAGATAATATACGTATAGCGATTTCAGTTACGACTTAAATAAATACATTCAATAATTTCATAGTACTGTGATCACTGTTATTGTGACGCTAACAGCATTCTAGCTCCGATCCCCACCAGTTTATCACTATTTCCTACGCACCGCTACCCCTTTACAAGCCTACATTTGCACTTTCCTTGAAGCTACGATATAAGCAGCGCAACGTAGACTTATTCAAAGGAAACTTGTAAATATTTATGAAACAATAGCATTCAAGTTCAAAATATATTTAAAAAAAAGCATTTTCACACCACAATTACTATGTTAAATCCATTTAATCTCCCTCTCCCACCCCGTTGTTACATTCTAGTGGCAGCGGTGGGATTTTTAAATAAAAAATCTTTAGTAGTTCTTGACTGTTACAGACGCAAGCGCAGAGTTATTTTGACGCACTCCTATAAACTTTGCGCTTGCGTCCGACGATAATAAACCGTTAAAAAAGGCTCTACGAACAGACTTTTTATAACAGATCATTTTGTCAGATGAATTTTAAGTTATCATAGAATAAATTATATAATATCTGTCCGACTTAAATTTAAAAAGTATCTAAATCATTCCCAGCAAACATTCAACTAACGGCCGAATGCCGGCAAACTGCTTTATGCTGGTAAATTACTGGCACCAAAAGTAAGTGCAACGCCAGTATTAATAATGTACTTCACATTTGTATTTCGCATTCCGCCTATACGAAGTACTTTACCAGCATTTTATAAGCACTCTTCTTCACTCATACTTTTTACTTAAAACCATCAGAAATAAATCTTGCAACTAATGCGATTATTTTACACTTTACCGTTGCTGGGACGGCAACTGATACATCAATGGGCCAGTAACGGCCACGGGGACACCGGGGTACTGGCCCATTATTTTCAATGCCGGGGAGTATGTGCTTTACCAGTACTGGCCCGTATAAAAATGTTTGCTGGGTTGTAATATTTTTTCTTTTAATTTATTAATATAAAAACCTACAAGTTATACGAAAAATATACTAACAAATTCAGGTTAATTTAATATTATTTATGAAATATTATTCCTATTAAAATTTGCAGTTTATAGATTTTTTTTTTTCTATACAAATTTTGTCTGCAAAACATTGAAAAAGAAATCCGAACTACTCCAAAGGTCAACCTCCCTTCCCCCTCCTACATAGGTCATGGCTTCATAACAAGTTTCCCGTATACAATCTCTATAGTATACTCTCATTAACACATTTCTTCAATTTCGATTATTTCTTCAATATCACAATAATGTTTTTTGTCGGTCGTACATACGTCTGCCTATTTACATTGGTTTCATTTTAACAACCTAAACTGTCCAGACGTTGTACATCCAACCATACAGACCTTAAGCCCTCAACCATCTCTCAACGGTGAGCTGTTGTGGAATAATCCAAACTTGCAAAATTGCTGTTAAATAATAAAATATAAGTATCTTTTTAATAGTTTACCATGAAGATTTAAAACATTTTCAAAATATGTTGCTAAAAAATCAAAAACGAATACCGTACGCAACAATAAAAAATGTATTCTCGCGTAGGTTGTGCTGTAGACTTCGTTCAACAAAAGAAAAACACAGATGCTAGAGGCTCCCATGCGCAGAAACCAAATTTCGTCCATTATTAACAGTTAAACACATTTCAGTGACATCACTTACTTTGATTTGTTTTTAACTACGCGTATTGTGCGATGTTTGTTTATATTTATTATTATTCTCGTACGTTTCAAGGTATACCGTGTACTAAAATGAGTAAAAATGTATTTGAAACACATGATTTTGTTTGTTTGGTATCCACAATTGTTTAAAACTCTTATGTACGTCAATGTCATCAGCTGTTTTCTTGCGCAGAATTGATGACGTAATTTATGATACCCTGCGTTTTTTCTTATGTTGAACTAAGCCAAGTTTCTGCAGTTTTACAGAAAATTGGGGGGGAGGGGGATAAAAAAACAAGAGCTAACGCTATGTACAATAACCAAAATTATTGCACACAACGCTCAGCGCTAGCTCTTGTCATTTTATTTACAATAATTAGGGCAAATTTTGATTTAATATAAAATTAAATTGATTGTCTTCGAAAAAATAAAATTTCCAAAGCACAAATATTCACAAAAGGTACCAATCACGCACTCCAAAGGGTCTTTTGTCCTTTTTAAAATAATTTTTTAGCTTTCATTAATATTTTGAAATAAATATTTTGTTTGTAATATTTCTGAATCTGCAATTCCTTTGCTATAATTAACAATAATATTATTTTGTACAGTGGGACCTTAAATCAAGGTGTTTTGAAAATAAGGGGCCACATCGGGGCCCCAAATTTAGCACTTTAAACACCCAACTCACATTTAAATATCAAATTAACTAATTTCAATATATACACATTTAAAAAATACAGCGAAAAACAAATAAAAAAAATTTGAACACAGTGTATTATATAATTTTGATAATATTTTGTACTTAATTAATAGGTTTCATAGCCAATTTTGACCAAAAAATATACAATATGCGATTTAATACTTTTTTGGTATATTTTCTTTTCTGAATTTTTTGTTATTTAAAAATATAATCTGCTTATATTACACTTATAACCTTTTACAGACAATTATTTACGTTTTTGAAAAAAATACAGCCTATTGCAATAAAAAATATAATAAGTGATTAGTGACTCATAACAGTAATCTACCTATTAAAAACAATTGCATACATTTGTTTCTATTATTTACCAACAAATAAGTCGTCATTTTGAAGGCCACAAAATGCGATTTTCTGAAAAATTTTGTTATGTAAGAATATACAGGTTTTACACCGTTGTATAAAGAAAAAGTTCTATAGTAATATGTAAAATAATATGTGTAGTGTAATTTGAAGAAAAGTTAATACTAAGAATCTTCTTTATGAAAAGAACTACATGAGACAGGGACCTACGGTTGGAATTTTTGAAATCCCGAGGTCCTAAAGGGTCTCAGGACATATTATAAAACAACCTCCTTTTTTTATGAAATTTCAAAAAATTTTAATTTAAGAACAATAAAATATAGAGAACTGCGGTTTGAATTTTTGAAATCTTCGTATATTATTTAGTCTAGAAAAAAATTGGGGCCTTAATAACCCAACTTTTACAATAAATACGAATCGTCAAACAAAACCTTACGATTTTTTCGTTTTTTTGCCATTTTCAAAGGTTTAGTTTAACCACTCATATAAATTAAAAAAATTGGGTGTTTAAGGCCTTATTTTTTTTTCTAGACTTAAGAAAGCACAATGGTTCCAAAAATTTAAACCGTAGGTCTTTATCTTTTACCGTTTTCAAGATAATATTTTATGAAATTTCAATTACTGTCTACGGTTTACAGTTTTTGATTAAATTCAAAAAACCGACAAAAAATGACCATATTTCAAAAAATACATGTATGAGAGCTTTAAATATACTTTTTAGACTCCCCACCCTAAAATTGGTCTATATACAAAAAAAAATTAAAAAAATAGTAAAATCGGCGGGAGAAAATAACGTAGAACGATAATAGTTACTCACTAGGTATTGAGAAGTAACACACTCAAATACGCTAAATGGTGGCCCAATTATTGTACAAAATATTCGCGACTCAAACTAACGTTGGCGGCGCTGCGTACGACAGTTAATGGTCGTCGAGAAGCGTATATGTCAGAAGATTTTTCTTAATATTTATCTGTTCAAACAATATTTCGGCAAAAAAAAGCACTGTATTTAAGTCACTATACTTAAAAATACGGCTTAATTCACATAAACTGCAGCACAACAAACTACAAATATACGCTTCTGTTTAATTTACCAAGCCGCCACCAGATGTCTCACTGTTATTTGGAGTCGCGAATTGTCTACAATAGTATGAGTCTAAAAAGCATTATCGAAACCGGTATTGGATACAACAATGCCCGATGGCGGCGCTACGAGCGCTGTGAACAGCTGATTGAAACGAGTAATGTGAAAGTTGTCCATATTTGTTTACATGTTAAATCATCGATTTGCAATGGATAATAAACAGCTATCTTTATTAAATTATTTTAATTTTTTAAGTGCAACACCTTCTTCTAGGTGTGTAGTTGAAGGAGAAGAGTTGTTAAACGCCGGAAATCTTATGTTGTGCGGAATTTTGGACAAAAATGATGAGCATGTCGACATATGTGGGTTATGTTTACAAACAAGCAGTTTGAGAACACCACCTCACGAAGTCACTGGGAAATTAAAATTTAGTAATGATGTTGAAGTTTTAAATATGTCCTGCACATGTAAAGCAGGAACTACATGCAAACACATTTCAGCTATCCTATTATTTTGTGCCAGGTGGTTAACAAACCAAAATGAAAGAAGCCAAGATCAGGGCATTGATTGATTGTGAAATATTTGATTTATCTTTTTTTTGTGTGGTTTCTGTTGGTTTTACTTTTTGTTCCAGAAACAATATATTGAGTATGGAAATATTAACCAGCACAGATTTAAAATGCCTGTGGTCTACTTTTAAGAAACCTGTCTTACAACAGTATGAACCGAAACCTCTGTTAGAAACTCCTTGCCTAAATAAATTGATTAAAAACAAAAGCAGGCACTGAAAGTTCAGTGAAAATGTATTAGAAAAGCTGCGTACAGAATTTGAGACCGCTTGCCCTAATTCTGCATTAAAATTACCCGGGTAGATATTTAATTATGTTCGAGAAGGATTTTTATAATTTAGTGTTTGTTTTTTATTTAATTTGTTTAATAAATACTAGTTTGTTATTATCACTTCCACAGCACCAAATTTATTAACAGTTCACAAATTGTTTCTCATTTGGAAAATAGTGGAAGTAAATATTTTTGTTACTTCCTTTTCTAGAGTGACAGCCAAACACACACCAATTTGTGTTATAATAACTCATTATAACATAAAGTAATATAAAAAAGAATAATAATTGCTATCAAAAGTTAATATAACAAACAAACTGCAACACTAACTTTTAAAAGCAATACAAACTACACGAGATAACACATGTAAACCAGATGTAAACAATAAACTATTACTCGTTTCGCTTAGTTCAGTTATAGTCCGCATGGCGTCACTTCATAGCGCTGTTGAGCCCAATAGTTCAACAGGAAAATCTTTTTTCGAAAAATTTATTTTTTTTCCTGCGAGTATGCAACCATTTTAACATCTCTGCTTTGATGGACACATACATCTAAGGCTGATGTGTTTTAACACTATAATACCCTTTCAATGGCGCACCCGGGAATTTTTGTTGGGGTAGAGGGGGCATAATTTCTTAATTTAAATGAGCTGGCTCAGTAAACCCCTTGAACGATAGCCTTAAACAGAACGATAGCCACTAAGCTGGTTCCACGTACTGGGCCGAAATGTCCATCTCTGAGTATTAAGTGAAAATAAAATTGAAACTTACTTATTCAGTGTTCACTTTTGTAAGAACATACTAAGAGGAAATTTTGTTTTCAATAGTTTGCACCTTTGAAGCTGTATGTCATGTTGGTATTAAAAAATGTCACTTTTTTAAAATGTCGATCCATTTGTTTTTTTTTTTTAAAGTCGGTTTTACAGCGTAAGGAATATTTTTAATTGACATTTAAAGTCAGTAACACACTATAAAAGTAACTAAAATAACCAGATCTAGTTTGTTCTTACAAAAGTGAACTGCTTATATTTGTTATTTATCTTGATAACCTCATATTCTTCGGGAAATTTAGAAAACTCCTTTTCAACTTATAATTTCTCAAATAAACTTTCTGTAGTATTTAAAGCTATTAGCGCTTATAAATTGTCTGTACAAGGTCTTAAATAACTTATATTTTACATAATTGGTGTTGTTTTATAAAAAAATTCAGAAAAAAATTATCGCATTAAAAATTTTCAAATTTTTTTGGTTCACTATTCTGTTTTTACAGAAAAGTAAAAAAGCTGTTGGATAGCGTAATTTTATAAATTGTTTTACTTTTTTTTTAACGCTATTATGTGTAAAAAATACAAATTCTTGCTGAAGAAAACCGTACCAACCTTCTAGCCGTTTTGTGAATTGGTCAAAAACGTCTATCAGCTAATTTGTGCTATCTACAAAGCAACAAGCTGATTTTTTTTTATATTCTGGCCCTTAAGGTTTAGGTAAGCTTTTTATATCAAAATATAAGGGAATGTATTTTAGTGTTTAATTTTTTTTATATAAAAATGGCTATGTTTATTTTTTCCTCCAATCTTTTCTTTGGACACCCCTAACTAAAAAAAAATAAATAAAAAAATACAAAAAATTACATGTTATTGATTTAAAATAATTGTTTTCAAATCCATATATTCATTTTCAAAGCGATTGCTTTCAAAATGTCAACAGAAGAAAATTAAAATGTCGACTTTTTATTTAAAAAGCCGACGTTTTAATAATTTCGTACGAGTAGTATCCACGAATAAAAGAAGCGCTGATTGAGATCGTAAGATTTCAAGGTGTTAAAAAGAAAACAAATTATAAAAAATTATAAAGAATATTATTAACAAATAAAACAAAATTACTTAAAATAATTAAATATATACAAAAAAATCAGTTCTATATTTTAATATATCCACCAATCCCAAATTTTTGGGATACTGGAATGTTTCCCGTCAAAACTAAGATAAAATTAAATGAAATTTAACTAAAAATTAAGTGTTACAAATTAAAACTGTGTCCTTAACTCTACATATCTTTAACAATCGTTGTATAGTTAAATTCTACGTGTGTAAAAAATTTGTTTAATTTAAAATACAACAAGTAACAAAGCTGCTTAAAAACAGCTGCAAATATTTTCTTTACACATCGTAGATTGCAATTTCCATCAATTTGAGACACATTTAGTTTAGATCTTCATAGAACAAAATAATAACAAAATACACTTTAAACAAACTTGAAAATCATTGATAGAAAATTATAACATCCAGGGATGTAGCCCCCGGCAGATTCGTGTATTACGCATGCGCGTTAATCATTCGTAATCTAATAGCGCACGCGCGTTACTCTAATTTTATCCGAGAATGTAGCTAAATATGAACAACTCAATATTACATCCGTTGATATACAGCAGTAAAAATGTCTATGGATCAGTTGCATAAAGCGTAGTTCAATATATCATCACGTAATCATCCGTTGACAATGGCCGCATACACCAGACTCATCAGTGACTTACCAGTACAAATTTACCGATGAATTTGTCTGAATGCACATTATTTGACAGCGCTGTAGAACAGCGTATATGAAAACTACAATATCTAAACAATGACAGATTGTAATGACAATAATTTTGAATGTAAGCTTTTACAGTAATTTTAAAAGTACATGTGCTTAAGGTTGTCAACAGGTCTCTTTTAAAGAGAACATGTTCTCTTTTTCAACAAAATATTTTTGTTCTCTTCCTTTTTTTATTTATACTAAAATTGTTCTTTTAAATTTTGCCAACTATTAATTACTTATTATTGAAAACATAGCTGCACAAAAATGGCATCAGTTATTTAAGCTATTCCCGGAAAAAAAAACTAATATTTATAAATTAATTTCATTTATTATAAGCATATCAACATCTAATTGCTATCCCGAACAAGTATTTTGTCAAATGAATTTTAAATGGCCAGAAGCAAGAAACACGTGTTCTATTGAGTTGATAAAATCGGAATTACTTGTTCAATTCAACATGCAATACTCATGTGCTGAATTTTATCAATATATTAAGAACCAGAAAGATACTCTTTCTAAAGTAAAATCGTAAGCCAATAAATATAGGCGAATTTCTGAAAAAAATATTGTAAAGTATCAGTATTTAGATTAAAATGTTCCATTTTGATTGCTTTAAGATAAATAAATAACTGTACATTTTATTAGGTTGTCCCGCTTTCTGCGCCTTAGTCCCGATTTTTTTAAATTTATTTGGTAAAATCCCAATTTGGTTAAATAATAATCTGGGAACGATGGTACAGATATAGATATAATTGTCAAAATATCCATCAACGACTAGTGAGTAAGTATAGTAACTCACCGGTAGATCAACGTACGCATACAGGAAAAAATTTACTAACCGATGAGTCTTTTGAATGCAGCCAATATTATCAAATATTTGACACCGTCATGATGAAAAACAATGTATACTTAACAATGCTTTCAGCAACACTCGATATGATGTTAATTACATTCTTAGGACTAAACGCTTTATACACCTGGGCTAATTAATTTTAAAGATTTTTACC
The DNA here is from genome assembly GCA_963971575.1 of Liopterus haemorrhoidalis. Classification (NCBI taxonomy): domain Eukaryota; kingdom Metazoa; phylum Arthropoda; class Insecta; order Coleoptera; family Dytiscidae; genus Liopterus; species Liopterus haemorrhoidalis. Next base: position 46,644,203 of record OZ020619.1, read on the forward strand.
TCCGTCCCAAATTAAATATTTCTGTAAAATTTTCTGATAATAGTTAATATAAATTAAATGCTCTTTCTGATATGTAGTTTCCGCTGCTTGTAATTATGTTTTTCAATCGACAATGTCAAAATGACACCCGTTAGTCTATCACAAATGTTTAAGCGGAACTAAATAGGTATTTAACTTTCGTAAATTGTCACGAGTAGTCGTATATGAACAAAGCATTGTAAATCGAAGGTATTTTTGAATTATTATGTTCCAGAAGATCATTTTTATCTGTAGATCTTTTGCCTTAAAACAATTATTTATAAAATTTGGATCGTAACAAAATTTTGTGAAAATATAATGGCCAAAAGTCTCTCATATTTTAAGACAGTTTCGTGAAACAGAATTTATATAAAAATTAATGGAATCGTATACAAATATCTACAGATTTGAAAATTCTAGTCATTTTTTTAAAAATTAAAAATAATTTTTTTTTTTTTTTGTTTAACATAGTGGGCACTAGCATATACCACCTCTAAAACTGGAAAAATATTGGAATTAAAGAAAGGCAAATGGACTCATGCATAAATTAAGTTATTAAAATTTCAAAGATCTAATCTAATTATTAAAAAATTACTAAAAAACTGTCTTTAAATATGTAATATTTTTTTTTAAATATAAAAAGCCAATTTTAGTTTAAGATGAAAGATCAAAAATGTTTTTTTTTTTTCAAAAATTTCAAAAACCCTGTCCATTTTCTTTAAATATTACAAAGACATACAATTTTTATACACTTTTTTTTTTTGATAATAGCAATTTTTAGCCTTTTTTATTTACTAGTTTTCGAGAATAAAATTTCAAATGTAAGCTTTAATATTTTATTTGAATAACCACACTTTTTTTGAGGAATCTATTTTCAGCGATTTACAATTTTGCGCACTTCAGAAATATCCATTTAAATAACAAGAAAGTGCAGATGCTTTATGCCAGAGAAAAGTGTTCGGACAGAACTGAAGTGTGCAGGAAAATACAAAGGTACGTTCAGGTTTTTTAACAGTGTTACGTTAGGCAGTTCAGTTTATAAAAATATAAGCTTTAAAAGTAAAGTGTCTGGCGTGTTATAGTTTGTAGGTGGACAGGGAGGGAGGGTTGAGTTTCATACGATCCCTAGCCATACCATTAAACGCACATTAATTTTAAATTCATCGCACTAGAATTATATACGTATCTATTACCGTTATAATCGAACTAATTAAATTAACTTTGTTCGACAGTATTTAACATATTTATGTAACCGTAAGTCGATCAAGAGAGAATTGGCGAATAAATTGATTAACACAAAAGCTGTAAGATAAAATTATATCTAAAATCATCACCCACAGCTGTAGAACAATTATTAGATGACAATAAGAATCAAAATAGTCCAACCATACTTGACTAAATAATAAAAATATTTAATTTCCTAAATAGTAATTTATATTAGCGTGTAAAATTTTTGTATAAGTGGGAAGTTTATTGATGCCCACGAATACAGACAATTTACATATGGGTTGTATATATTTCTTACGACCACAATTCTGTAAACATTTGATCCGGAGAAAGATAAACCATGATAGTTCTATTTTCATATTTCAAAACATAAAAATCATGGTTAAAAACCAAATTTGTTGTTAATTTATGTATTGTAAAAAATGGTCCTGTTTAGTAAACGGAACTGTTGAATTTATTGATGCGACTCTTTATTGACAAAGGATGTGTGTTTAACAAAACGCAACTGACAGTCAATCTGTTTTTGTGATTACAGTCCACTGATGGAAGTTCGCTAAACGAACAATCGCAATACTCAATAGTTCAGTTCGTTAAACATACCAATGACATAATATGAAGTGTGCAATAAGTCTGTTCGCAATTTCCAACACTTTATCATTAAACAAAGACGCAGAGTAATTTTAATGCACTTATACAAACTGCACTTAAAAATGACTATTAACAGACTCATGAAATATTGGGCAGGATGCAATATTTTTTTGTTAAAAAAAGGTGTACTTTACACTCTTAAGTGTTTTGAAATGTTCTACTTTTGTGGTCATATCAAAATATATAATTACTCCCAAATCTGTTTAATTCACTAATTTTCGAAGATGATAATTTAGGTATGTAAAAATAAAATTAGTAGCCGTTTTTTTCCGCCGTTGAGTTTATTTAAACAGCATGGTGCGTGTGATGATATGGCCGGGGAGCGTAAAGGGTGGTGCTGGGAAAGAGTTAGTCTGGTGTCGTACGGTGCGGAAGGAGTGGGCGCAGAGAGGCGAGTCGGCGGTAGTAATGCGTAGTGACGTAGTAGCCCACTTGGTAGGAAGACGAGATAATACATAAGTACGTCTTCGCTCTCCATCGATACATATTGTCAACCTTACTAGAACACACACACTATTTACATAACTGTTAGACCCGTGTCTTTCAATATATCTTTAGTTAAAATGTCCATCGTTTACATTAGTTAACGTAGTATGTACATATTGTCATAGATTAAAGTAATTAAATGTCCATGTTTGAGTGTGCGACGTTGTGTGGAGAGAGTTGAAACGCTCTCGCTCTCTCTCTCAAAAGGGGGGGCGGGGCGGATCGGATCCATCGGACGATTGAGACGTTTCTCTCTATAGCTAGAGACAAGAGGGTAGGCTGCGTCGCACGAGCAGGGCAGCGGCTGGGCAGCAGCAATGTGAGTCGGGAGCTCGGGGCATACACTGTCAGTGTTTAGAGATGGAATGCCCCGAGGCTTTTCCCTAACTGGAGGTGCTGGCCATTGGGCTGACGGGCGACATGGGTGAGCGGCTCGAGTCGCGCAGGCAGCCGTTGAGCGTGATAAGCAGCTTGCGCGAGCCCGCATGGTCCCTGTGCTCGCACAGCCAGATGCCCTGCCACGTACCCAAATTCAGCTTCCCCTCCGTTATAGGGATGGTGAGCGAGCTGCCGAGGAAACATGCCTTCACATGCGCCGGCATATCGTCGGGACCTTCACAAGAATGCCTGTACGCTAATCCCTCCGGAACGATCTTGTTCAGCATCATCTCCATATCGTCCCGCACGTCCGGGTCCCAACTCTCGTTCAGTGCTAGCGAAGCCGACGTGTGCAGTACTGCAACAACACCAAAAACAAACAAATACACACCGTGAATAGCTGTCACGCCGTTGACATGACACAACAAACACAACACCGCACCGCACCGCGGCAAACATGTCACGCACAGCCATAATACTCACTCTGCACGTGGCACAGCCCTATCGAGAACTGCGCCAGCTCCGGGATCTGTCGCAGGATCTCCTCGGAGACGAGGTGCACGCCGCGGTGTTGCGGCCGCAGGTTGATCTTGCGTTGAAACCACGCAGATCCCATCTGAATACCTCTCGTCGTCGACGAAGCCATGTTGGATACACTGTCACTTTTAACACTAATTTTCACACGCGCACTGATACTCGCCACACACGGCTATGCTCTTTTAATTCTCACCGGTAACATATTTATCATGAGCAAGACATTTGCAGATTTAAAAGAATGTTCTAATTGTATAAAATAAAAGGTTACTAATATACCGCACCGCGTTCTCAACACACGGCCGGCTGCGCTATTCTGTGGCGCTAGTAATCACTGAACTAGTAATGCCCGTGTTCGGCACGCTACGCTTATATTTCGGTTGATAACGGATCGGGCGCGGACCGCATCACGTGCAAGCGCGAGCTTCAAATATGACCTCGTGCTTGATAACAACAAACAAAATACAACAACGTCTCAAAACTAACAACAATATGCGTTTACAAAAATTATACCTATAGTTACCAGTAGTACCAACTGCGTTCAAAAATGCCCTCGGTGAACATTTCGGGTTTAATTAATACACCACCGGTACGCGCGTACCTGTTATTAAAATGAATATTAGAATAAATAGTAAAACATAGTTTCATTAAAACATAGTTTCATTCATTTTACTTTGGACAAAAAGGCACATCAACGATTTCTAAAAATCGACAAATGATATGAAAAAGATTAAAATGATTTGCGCCAAAACTATTATCAGTTCACTATTTAAAATATTCTTGTTATAAAAGTCCACGTGGGGTCTGTTATAGATTAAACTGTAGCCTAAAATTCTGACACATTTCGATCTATAAACATAATGCAGTAAATCCAATATTAGAATCGCGTTGTTGTCACGAGTCGGTAGCGTTTCAACAATCGACGCATGTTTTTAGAAGAGAAGATGAGTGTAAATAAACCATTGCCAGATAATGCTATTTAGCTAGTTTTACGAGGCTCGTAGCATGTGTTATAAAGGGGCTTTTGATTAAAAATTACACCAAAATTTTAAAACAATTATTTATTTTCATAGTTAAATAATCTTCAATATATATGAGCAATTTAAAAGTTACGTTTTTTAGATATACGTCGGTTTTCATAATCAGTTTTAAAGTGGCTTATTTGTTTATTCAAATTATATTTAAAGTGACTTTATTTATTATGAAAATATTAGTTAGCATAAGTAGATTTATTAATAATATTGTAAATGTCGATTTCACGCAGAAGTTTATGTTCAAAGCTTATTAGAGAAGAACTTTATTACGTAGAAAAATCGATATAAAATTGAAGTGCGTCTTATGATCCGAAATTTACGAGGTAGACCGGGCTTTCCCTCGTTTACAATACGAGCCAAACACTTGTCTCGCAACATAAGTGGGAATCCCCGATGTACACTCTAATTTTTTGCGCGTCAATAGTATCTAATTAGGTACCGGCTTACGCAATTTGGTACGATACATAAGAATTATTTTTATAATTTGTTGATATTTCATTATTTTATCTATCGTTCTAGTCAAGTCAGCAAAACTAAAATAATAACAAGCGACTGTTCAGCTGGATTAATCAGAATAAATGCTGACGAATCTAAAGCAGCAAATGACTTAAGTCTGAGAAAAATACAAAATTAACAGGAACAAAGGAGTTGTTATTTGGTTATCGTTGAATAAAGACATTTCAAAGCCACAATGTATTTTTATTTTATAATCCTCATACATACATCCCATATTACAACATAATTCGTTCAAATTTTTATCCGTCTTATAATTAGACAAATGAGTGTGACACAAAAGACACTTTAAGAATGGTTTCCAATTGACGTAGAATTCTACGTTTTCGTGAAAATATAAGTAATAGGAAAATGCATGCTAGGATTTCCAATCAGACTTAGATGAACATAGACCAGCGTTGCCAGACGTCCCGATTCTTGCGGGACGTCCCGCTTTATGAACAAGAATAGAAAGTCCCGCGCGGGACAACTAAATTCACGAATTATTCAAAAAGAAATAAATCGTGATTGAGAAAAATTCGAAAGATTTAGCTGCACAAAAATGGAACCAGTTTAGGCTGACCAGATTTTTTAAAATAGAAGTAAAGACTTTTTTTTTTGCTCGTCACTTTTATTATGCGATAGAGAAAAAAATTTGTGGACTGGCAAGTTTAGAAAGTAATGTGTATCGCAAAATTATTACAAGTGATGAGCAAAAAAAGGTCTTCACCTCCAAAATGTAAAAGATGAGCAATAAAAAAGGTGTTCACCTTCAAAAAGTAAGTGAAGAGCAAACAAAAAGGTCTTCACCTCCAAAATGTAAGTGATGAGCAAAAAAAAAAATGTCCTCCCCTGCAAACTATCAGGTGATTGCAAAAATTCGTGCCCGATTTGAAATAAAATTAAATAAAACACATTTTCGTGGAAAAACATTTTTATTAATCAATAATGTACTCCCCATCATTTTCTATAACTGTCTCCCAACGTTTTACAAGTTTTTGAATTACTTCTTGGTAAAAACTGGGTGGTTTATCTTCAAAGAAAGTAGTAAAGTAGTTTTTGACTTCTTCCACAAAAACAATTTTTTTGCCATTCAAATTATTTTGAAGAGAACGAAACAGATGAAAATCTGAAGGGCAAGGTCAGGGGAATACGGTGCAGGAGGATTTCCCACTTTAACTCCCTAAGTTTTTGCAGTGTCTGTTGAGTGACATGTGGTCTAACGTTGTCGTGGTGAAAGATGATGCCTTTTCGATTAACCAAACTTGGACGTTTTGCTTAGATTTCCACATTGAGTTGCTCACAGTACTTCTCCGCAGTTATTGTTTTGCCACGTGGAAGAAGCTCGAAATAAAGTATTCCTATGCAATCCCACCAGACACATAACAACACTTTCATTGGATGCAATTCAGCTTTTGCCAAAGATTCTGCTCGTTCACTCCCATACTTCCAGCTTCTTTTTCTTTTTATGTTGTGATACATAATCCATTTTTCATCTTCAGTTATTACTCGATCCAAGAAAGGTTCATTTTGATGACGGGCAAGGAGAGAAACGGCAGTGGAAACACGTTACAGTTTGTTCCGTTCTGTCAAAATGTGTGGAACCCATATATCGAGTTTCGAAGTATAGCCAAGTTTTTTTAAATGGCGAAATGCTGTCGGTTTGTCAACATTTAACTTCTCAGCAATCTTTTCTGTCGAAATCCGTGGAATACTATTCACTAGAGTTCACCATTCGTCCCGCATTTTGGATTTGGGAGGTGAGGACCTTTTTTTTTTGCTCTTCACTTGGATTTGGGAGGTGAAGACCTTTTTTTTGCTCTTCATTTGAATTTTGGGAGATGAGGATTTTTTTTTCTCTTCACTTGGACTTAGGAGGTGAGGACCTTTTTCTTTTTTGCTCCGTCCCGCATTGCCTTTTTAAGAAAATGGTCACCCTACTATTCACCAAATCACGGATACAGTCATATTTACACGGGCACGAACTTTTGCAATCACCTGATACAATAAAACTTTATTTGAAAACGGAATGGCTTTACAAATTCGGGACATTTACTGATATCTACGGGTTCGTGAACCTCCCGATTGAGAAACGCCGCTCTAATCAATCCTCAATATAAGAGACATACTGTATATTACTATTTTATTAGCTAATGCACGTGCTTAATGGAAGTGAATGCGTGCGAGTTAAGGGAGTGGTGTTCATTTTACGATTCCCAAACGATTTCTTTGTTCAGTGGTGTCTGGGACGAGACGCGGGGTAGTTCGGATAAACAACAATGGAGATTAACAATGACATCGAGTGGATAGAACAACCAGCATTCAAAAACAGCCCGTTCAGGATCTGGCATGTTATGTTCATGGCATTCTTCGCATTTTTAACATTTGGTTAGTAAACACCTTTTTAACCCCTTTTCGATACCTATCAGATAAATATGGCATGCATAACAAACTTATCTACACACGATCTAAATATATTAAATTATAATAAGTTTATTTCATCAAAATATTAGTTATTTACTTATAATCAGTACAACCCTTTTTATTCCTAAAGGTTTCTTTTAATAAATTTCAAACTTTTTATCAATTGGGCGAGTTCATTTTGTAAACACCATTGTTGAACTCATATATTTAATACTTACGTATATAATTTAGTGGTGTGACTGAGCTCCGTATCCGCAGATAATCCGTAAAAAATAAAAATCAGTATCCGATTCTTCAAGGCGGATCTCATATAGATACATTTGAATTAGTTATAATATAAGATTGCGTCTAAAAATGCTCAAGGAGGAGTAAATTTTACTCTGACTTTTAAATTCATATTTAGTCGAGCATTACATTACTTACCGGTGGTTTTAGAACAGTCTATTACAGTGTTCTTCAACCTTTTTGCCCCCGCGGACCGGTGAAAATAGGATAAATATTTCGCGGAACATGTAAGCTAAGACACAAATAAAAACCAATATATATTGAGAACTAATGGCCCGGTTACACGATGCCAGTAACTTGTGCAAGTACTGGCACAAGTACTTGTGCCAGTACTTGCACAAGTCGTTTTGTCGTTTACACGTATTCCACTATCTTATTTAAGTAACCTTGCAAAGAACCCGAAACACACTGCAAAAAGTAGATCCTTCCAATTATTTTTTATGCTTAAAACCGTCTTTTTAACGCGCCAATTTTCGATGTTTAACCTAATTTTATGTATTTTATGCGTACGTCTTTCTAAACAAAAATGAATCGGCGCCAAAAACTACATTTATTAAAAGAAGGTGTGAAAAAGTTTGTTTTTGTAACCGCAAAATACATCAGCTGTTCATGGCGGCCATTTTTAAGTCACTGGCACGGCTACTTGTGCCAGTAAATAGGAACGGCTTCTATTCACTTGACTTGCATGAGATACTTGTGCCAGTACTGGCGCAAGTATCGCCAAAGTGGCTATAGTGTGTTTGTGTTTTTATTTTTATTTCCTTCCTTTTTAGGGGGGGGGCTATATTTTTGACAAAACAGAATATGTAACCCTGTTCAAGGGTCAGGTATCCAAAACTGGGTAAATTAGGGTGACCATTTTCTTAAGAAGGCAATGCGGGACGGAGAAAAAAAAAAAGTCCTCATCTCCCAAAATCCAAGTGAAAAGCAAAGAAAAAAAGGTCCTCACCTCCCAAATCCAAGTGAAGAGCAAAAAAAAAGGTCCTCATCTCCCAAAATCCAAGTGAAGAGCAAAAAAAAGGTCCTCATCTCCCAAAATCCCAGTGAAGAGCATAAAAAAAGGTCCTCACCTCCCAAATCCAAAATGCGGGACAAAATGTTAAAATGCGGGACGAATGGTCACCCTAGGGTAAATCCCAAACCGATATTTTTAACCGGTTCCGTCAAAATCGATTCCTGACAGCACTAGAAACGCCACAAAGGTGCCCAAAATTTTGATAACTGGTGACTGGTAGAAATGTCAATGTCAAAAAACATCCGTATATAGTTAAATGCATCATGTACAGCGGTACAAACAATGTGAGATGAAAATAACGACGACAACGCGATAATTTCAAATGCTTTTCAATTATTTATGGACGTTTAGTATTATCGTCATCAGTAACATTGTTATATCTTTCTCTTTTTATTATTTAATTTATTTTTATTTGTCACTGAGACCTAACGCACTGCGAATCTTATCTACACCACTGCTTCTATTGACTAAATACCTACAAAACCCTGCAATGTATAAAAATATCCTTTATTGTAGTTATCCTCATCTGTTGCTGTGTAAAAATTCGCATTCCAAGAACGAAACAAGAAATAGAAGCAGATTATCAAAGAAAAAAGATAGCTAAAAAGTTTCGTGAACGTTTAAGATTAATCCAAAATCAGGATATGGATAATCTGGATTTAAAATCAGGTAAATTTAATCCTAAAATTAATAAATGTTTCTTCATTTACACTTATTAGCTTTAGAAAGGGTTAGAAAGGATTTTCCTAAGGAGAAAAACTTGGACTCCATAAGTGAAGCAGAATCCAATTCTTCTGTCAAAGGTAAATAATTTTGTTGTTTTATTTATTTAATATTAATATTTATTTTTTAGAAACTATGAAAGCAGAACCACAACAGCCAACAAATAAAACGAGTTTTGGAAAAAGAATAACTAACGCCATGCTTTTTGCAAAAACTAAAAAAAGTGAAGACCAAGAAAAAATTGAATGTTAATATATTTATTTAATATTTATAAATTTATACCAGTTATTAAACTTGTGTTCATTAATGAATAAAATATAATTATCTTACACAATTATAAATAATTTTTCATAGAGAACGAAAACAAAATGTAGAACCTCGTTAATCAGGACTAATGGGGGGGGGGTAAGATGGATCGAAGTAATGCCTAAAAAAAAGGTGTGATTTTTGTGCCTCAACCATTATTTGCGCCCGAGGCGAATGCCTCGCTCGTCACACCCTAGATCTTAAGTCACTGGATTATACAAAGTAGCGCAAGCCTTTGAAGAAGCCGACAGACCCCAGAGTTTGATTGGCAACATTGGTTCCCCTTTAAGCAAAGTAAAGCAGCAATTTTTACGTTCTTAAGTTTGCGTCTGCGCTCTCATTTAATAACCTCCTTTGTCAGCGTTTTGAATATTTAAGGTTAAGTTTCATTTAAATTTATATATTATATCCATTTAATTTAATGAAAATTAAAAAAAATAACTGAAATTGTATCAATTTTATTATAATGCATCTTTGATTAAAAAAATCGTGATTACAATGTTTAAAATAAAAATTTTGGTAGTACTAGTTTCTTATTTTTGTACTGTTGGAATCACTGAAAATTATTTACTTTATATAATCTAGTGACTTTACCTAGATCCAGCCCTGCTTCACATTTTTAAGTTTTCCGTAATACCCTTTTCACACTAGAACTTTAAGATCGGATGTTAAAGTGAATGTATCTTTAAACGCTAATGTGAAACCGTATGGCCTCGTCTAAATACAAGCGATGTTTAAGACAGAGATCTGCGTCTTAAATATCGTCCGCATTGCCAACTTAATTTCTATTATAAAAAAATACTCCTTGAATTTGTGCTGTCAACATTTTATATTATCATAAACAAGAATACTGTATTATATCGACGTTATAAGAAGTTTATACTTATTGTTATAATAAAATTATTTATTTTAATAATGTGTTTAATAAAATACAGAGCTACAATAATTGAGATAAAATGTATCGACTTACATGTTAATACAGGTGTAATATATTCTTTATTGTAGTGTCTTTATTGTAGAATGAAATGAAATATCCATATTTGTTTATAATAATTCAAAATGTGCGTCTGCGCAGACAGTTCAAAACTGGTAATTTCCTGACGGTAACTTAAGGACAAAATTACTGTAGCTGATGACAGCACCGGAGATTTAAATATCAAGTGTGAAAGCATACCGATCTTAAACATCGGTGAACTTTAAGTTCACTCGTCTTAAAGTTCTAGTGTGAAAAGGGTATAACTCTGAAACCTTAAATTAAAAAATACAGCGGTAAAAAAAATGTTAGGAATTTCATATTTAGGGTAATATATTTTTGACTATTTTTCACCATAACAACTTTATTTAGGACTACATCTATACAAATCAGTGGTGTGTTGTGACTATTAAAAGTAATATCACACTTTTTTCAGATGTAGCGTAATAATTGTTTCGGCTAAAATGATTCTTACGTAACATACATAAAGATCATTTAAGTCGAAACAAAATCTTAAAAATAACATTGCATCGGAACAAGGGTAAGTTGTATAGTACATTTTTATTTAATTCTGGGTAAAATAATCTACCCAACAAGTAATCTATACAATTATTTAATCTGGATATACAAAAGGATTAAAAACAAAATGGATTAAAAATTAAAAACGTAATACAAATAGTTTATTTGATTTTATTTTAAATTGTTGAACTACGGCTCTATGAGACTTATGTGAGACTTTTAAGGACTGAAGAATGTCGTTTATGTCAGTGGTTCTCAAAATTAATCTAATAAAAAATAAATAAAATAGTATAAAGAAAACATTTTTCGTTCGAGGGCGCGAGTTTTTTTATATTTTCCCAACGAGCCTTGATATCAACGAGTTTGAGAAGCACTGGTTTAGTTAGCCAAATAAGTTCTTTAAGTTTTAGATTAATAATTTAAAAAAATATTACGTAAGGGGGGGGGGGGATAATTTGGGACTTTAATCGTTTATGGAGTTTTGAGATTACATTTTTTTTAACGACATAATTTACATTATTTATGAAACATGTTGAACTTAAAGAGAGCACACCTCAAAAACGGTTAGAGATAGCGACCTGGGGTTGAAATTTTTGGATTCTTCGTAATTTATTTAGTATAGAAAAAAATTGGGGCTTTAATAGTTTAATGCGTTTTGAGATTATGACAATTTTGTTAATGCCATAATTTACATTATTTCTGAAAATTGTGAATTTAAAAAAATCACAACTCAAAAACGGTTAGAGATAGCGACCTGCGGTTGAAATTTTTGGATTCTCCGTAATTTATTTAGTATAGAAAAAAATTGGGGCTTTAATAGTTTAATGCGTTTTGAGATTATGACAATTTTTTGAATGGCATAATTTACATTATTTGTGAAAATTGTGAATTTAAAAAAAATCACAACTCAAAAACGGTTAGAGCAACCGACCTGAGATTAGAATGTTTGGATTCCTCGTAGTTTATTTAGTCTAGAAAAAATTTGAGGCCTTATTCGTTTTGCGTATTTTAAAATTATGACAAATTTTAATATGGCGTGATTTATAGAAATTTGCATCTTCGCATGGACGTATCTCAAAAACGAAATACGATAAAGACCTACGGTTGAAATTTTCGAAATCTTTAGGTCCTAATTGAATTGTAAGCAAATTTTGGAACAAAAAATTTTTTTGAAAATTTTTCATTTTTTTATAATTTTTTTGAAAATTTTGATAAATCCTAACTAAAAAATGGTTAGGGATATAAATCTGCGGTTTGAATTTTTAAAATTCTATTATATTGTTAAGTCTAAAAAAAAAATTGGGCCTTAATAAACCGATTATTAAATTTTGTATGGGCAGTAATCCAAAACCCTTGAAAATGGCCAAATATCGAAAAAATCGTAAGGGGTAGACCTTAAAAAAATCATGATTTTCAAGCAAAAATTTTTTGTCTCCGATTTTATTGAAAATTGGTACAAATATGTATTTTTGGTCATAGATCAATAAAATTTGGTCCAATTTGAAGTTTGGGCAAAAGTTTTGGAATTATAGGCAAAAAACTGACCCAAATCGGCACTAACTGAAAAACTAGGAAAGCATGAATTTTTTAAATATTTTTTTCAACATCCTGACCCCAAAATTAGCTTAAAACTATATTTTGGCTAATATTGGGGCCAAAAAATTTTTGACCAAAATTTTAAAAATTTAGGAAAAATTGTTTTTTTAATTTTATTGGATTATGTTATATTTATAGATTATTAGCCTTAGATCACAAATATATGGTCACTTTTGAATTACGGTCAAAAATTTTGACATTTGCGGCAAAAAAAACCTTCCACTGAAAACGTCAAAATATATATGGAAAAAAATTCCCTAAAACAAATACTAAGAACTCTGTATCTAATTATCGTACATTTTTATGACATTTAGGGTCCCATTTTTTTAAAAACAATTAAACTCAAAATGCTTTAATTTATATGAAAATAATTCCCTAAAAACATGAATGCTTAGAACTTTGTTCTTAATTATCGTACAAGAGTATGATTTTGCACCAAATTGTTCGCAAAATCTTTCCGCGAACTAAAGCCTCATTTTTATGCCTTAAAATTTTATAATTAAAAAAAAGATATAGATAGTGTATTGATGGAAATTAAAGTCACTGGATTATACAAAGTTGATTGGCAACATTGGTTCCCCTGTTAAGCAAAATAAAGCAGCAATTTTTACGTTCTTAAGTTTGCGTCTGCGCTGTCACATCTCTCTTTCTCGCTCTCATTTAATAACCTCCTTTGTCAGCGAGTTTGAATATTTAAGGTTAAGTTTCATTTAAATTTATATATTATATCTATTTTATTTAATAAAAATTAAAAAAAAAAAAATGAAATTGTACCACAATTTTGTTATAGTGCATCTTTGATTAAAAAAATCGTGATTACAATGTTCAAAATAAAAATTATTGCTAGTACTAGTTTCTTATTTTTGTACTGTTGGAATCACTGAAAATCATCTGTGTTGGCGACATTTTTAGCCCCAGTATGGCCACCTTTGCGCTATTTTATATAATCTAGTGACTTTAATGGAAATGGGAAACAGAGAGAAAGATGGCTTACGAACAACGGGCACGCCAGCTAATATGGAACGTTTATGTCATATATTTTTTTATTTATTTTACAGCGGCCTATTTCTTCAACGAGGTTAATCGCCGATGCGAGGGGGCGAGCTCCTACACCTGGATGAATGATTGTGAAAATGGGAGTAATGTACACATATCATTCTCGCCCGAATAATATCAACGGGGAGTTGAGCCAGCAACCTCACAATTCAGACTGTTTCTACCAGTCCAAACTGCGTGATTTAACGAGCTCGGCCACTCTGTTAGCTGTTTATGTAATAATAATAACTAAAACAATAACCATTAATACCAGAATGACTCAAAGAACTTATTTGGTTACCTGTTTTTGTGTTCTTTTATTGCTTAAATATCAAATAAACTATTTTATAACAATGACTATATTAGCCCATTGGGCGTGAAAATATTCTTTCAAATAAGGTATTTGTGCAGTGCTCTTATCGGAAGCACAGGGTTAAAAAGTTAGTCAATAATTCGCCTAAAAATTAGGAGGCGACCTATTTAGAAAAATTCTTCAGGTATCAAGTTGTTAAAAAATGACCAACATATGGAATTAAGGTGTCCAAATCTTCCCAAACGAAACAAGGTTTTTCACATAGATAAGTTTCTTATACAAAACTAACAATCTGAAATAAAATTAATAATAATCTGTACAGCAAAATTTGCAGCCAATTATCTATCTAATAGGATATTTATAACTGTAGAAAAATTGTTGTAAGTATGTTATCGTTAAGGCCCAGTTTTTCCACCTTCAGATAAAGTTCCAGGTAACTATCTGACAGATAAGGTTATTTGTAACTTCATCTGCTGAGTAAATGTTATCTCTTCTTTCTATACAAATGTATCTATCGGATAGTTATCTAACAGATAACGAGACTGACGTATTGGATTCACTGACATTTATTCAGCAGATGAAGTTACAAATAACCTTATCTGTCAGATAGTTACCTCGAACTTTATCTGAAGGTGGAAAGACCGGGCCTCAATAACTTAATAATAGATATCAGATAAAAATGTTCTGTAATTTTTTAAATATAATTGTGGATTTTAAATAAAATTAAAATAAATAATAGGTTCCCAACGCCTAGACAGACGTATAAGGGATAGAGAAGGTAAGTTCTCCATTTCTAGGGTTTCAAATAACTTTTATATTTACATAATTTTGTGTAAAAATGTTCAAATTATACGTCAACACTCTTTACAACTCTTTTTCGACATGAATGTTTTTAGTTATTAGTGTTTAAGCCTCGTCCGCAAATTACTATACTTGATAATAGTGGAATGCCACTTGGTACACATGTTCTTTACGAAAATAAATCATTTTACCCGCAGCACCTATATTGAGAGCCATTTTTAACGTAAATGCTATTCGCTAAACATATATGTGTTAAAATTATAGCGCGGCGGCGTTAAAATAGCACGTTCTACAATAAGCGCCTATTAAAACGGTGGCTTTAAAAGTTAACGCTAGTGTTTAGTTAAAATGGCTGATCCTATTTAAGTTAATGTCATGTTATTTAAAATAATGAATAAAACACAAGACGGTAGGAATATTAATCAACTTTCTATTACTTTTTAAAGTGAATTCTTTACAGTAGAGATAAGAATGACGCTTCATAATTTTTGTTATACAAATAACCCAGACGCAAGTTCAAGTAATTGTATAGAAAGGAAGTAAATGGAGTATTGAAGAGCAGTTTTGGTTTTTGTTGAGACACAGAACTTAAAATTATAATCATCTGAAAGCTACAAAACATCACTTATGCCTCCGCCGTGTTTCAAAATATCGCAGTACATTTTAATGGTGTAATTTGAAGAAACAATTGATGAGATTGATAATGACGATCACAACAGTGTTATTCCAAGGTAGAAACAGCGTAATAAATCAATTAATTATTTAATAATTAATATCACCGAACACCTTTTTAAAAATATAATGAACATATAATTCACATTTTATTAAAAAATTAGATAAACTGTTATAATACAATGTAGTATATAAATTGACTAAATAAAAGTTGAATAAAGTTATATTTTTATTTAATACACTGTGGAAACCAGTTATAATGAGTATCACAGGACCAAACATTTCTGTTTCATTTTTAAAATGGAATTTCGCCACTGAATATTTAATTCAACACCGAAATATTAGGTTAAGATTCTCTTGGCATTTGACTAAATAAATACTCCTGTTAAAATTCAACGTAACAGCGCATGCGCGCGCTTTAAATATTAGCCTCTCTACAAGGTGAGTTAGCACCTCGCGTTAACAAATATTGTATTAACGCTTACCTTAACAAACGCTTTTACAGAATAGCATTTTTGGATAATGACGTTAGACATGGAGTTAAAATAAAAATATTAACCTGACGCTAATTTTAAAGCATTTATTACAAAATACACCCGAATGTGTGTTTATATGTCTGAGTTATTAAAACAACGCACTATCTATAAGTTTGGAAAAAAAATCGACAAGGCATAATCTATTAAATTTAGAGCTCTGGACGATTGCTCGGGTTTCCGTATGATAAACTTGTAGTGACAATCAACAGTGAACAACTCATAGCGTACAGTCTATTATCTTTTGACCTGTGAACGTAGCTTTCACCATAAGGCTAAAATAAAAACCAATCGAGTACATGGTAAAATTTGGACACCTTAAATTCCATTTTTAAAATAGGCCAAGGCTTATATTTTTAACACCACTAGAGCAAACTACCACTTCTTAGCTTAACAGCTTTATTTACAAAAAGAAAAATGCGTTTAAATTTCAAAATACAAGCAACACTTAAACCTTCATCGGTTTTAAATGTTTAATAAAATTCTAGTAGTGTTAAATAATGTTATCACAACAAATTTACAGAAATAATTAATAGAGTATAGATATTTGTTGTTAATTTTTACACTCTTTATATTATGTTGTCTGTAAATCTGATTTAAGGGCCTAAATGAAGCATTTGAAAATTAATTTATATACAAAAAAATACCATACCAGAAAAGCTATATATTAAAACTGATATTGCTATAATTAATATGAGCCAATTTACAAATTTTTTGAAATAAATAAATTTTACGTCTTATGAAATAATGCGTAGAAAATATATTGTATGCAGGATTCGATCATAAACCGACATGGCTCCCGTCTATTCCCAGTGCGCGTCTTTTATGCGCAGAGAATTTTTTTATATACAAGTTTAAAGAAATGCGCATCCCTAACTCCGTAACAGTGCATTTAAACAAGATAAATAAGAGGTTAGGTTAGGATGCAATAAAATTATTAAGTAGGGTGACCATTCGTCCCGCATTTTAACATTTTGTCCCGCATTAAGATGCGTCCCGCAAAAGTCCCGCATTTTAACATTTTGTCCCGCATTTTGGAGGTGTGGACCTTTTTTTTGCTCTTCAGTTGGATTTGGGAGGTGAAGACCTTTTTTTTGCTCTTCACTTGGATTTTGGGAGATGAGGTCCTTTTTTCTGCTCCGTCCCGCATTGCCTTCTTAAGAAAATGGTCACCCTATTATTAACAGATTTTTTTTATAAGAACTTAATCGAATATGTATCAAAACAAAATTGTTCGCTATACATTCCTAGGCTCGTTGACCGATTTCACCAAATTTTGCAGTTATTTTTTAGG
This sequence comes from Liopterus haemorrhoidalis, assembly GCA_963971575.1. Lineage (NCBI taxonomy): Eukaryota > Metazoa > Arthropoda > Insecta > Coleoptera > Dytiscidae > Liopterus > Liopterus haemorrhoidalis. Next base: position 46,661,509 of record OZ020619.1, read on the forward strand.
ACCCTACACAAAAAAATAAATACTTGATATTAAAAATTATTTTGAATCCGGGATCTTGTGCGTTCAGATCGTCGGTTGCCAGTCTTAATCGGGGAAGAGTTGAATTTGACTCACACTACCGTACATTAGATTTTGACCAATGAATTGGGGATGAGAAAAATCTGCAATTTCAATAAACAAGTTTTTGGTCAGTCAAAACTTTCCTATGGCTCCTCAGCCTCCTTATTCGCCTGAATTGAGTCCTTGTGACTTTTTCCTCTTCGCAAGATTAAAAAATCACCTCAAGGGACGTCATTTTGGGACACTCGAAAACATACAAACGTCCATAACCAGCTGAAAGCTATTCCAGTATCCGAGTTCCAGCACTGCTATAAGGATTGGAAGAACCGTCTCCAGCGCTGTGTGGCTTCCCAAGGAAGTTATTTTGAAGGAGACAATATTGAATTGTAATTCTATTCGAATAAAAAAATTTTAAAAAATCTGGTTTCTTAATTTACACACCTGGTACATAAAAAGAACTGACAGTTAAGAGATCAACATGGAGTTATGTGAGGTAATTTTCGTCTCCCGCATACAATACGTTAAATAAAATTAATAAAAACATTTAATTGTTAATTTTTGAGCATCTAAAGCTATTAGCGCATTTTAAATGACTGTAGTCACGATTGATCCTTACTAAATCAATCGTAATTCGTACAAAAAAATGTTTAAAATAATTCTATTTAAAACCAAAATGCTAAAAATGCATTGTACCCCATTGCATACGTAATGAGCTGTACAGAAAAAAAATATATATATTTAATTTTTAAAATGGGACACAACTTTACCTATGCCAGAGATAAAATTCGTCACGATGGACGAAAATGTCTCGTTTTTTTTATATCTGCTTGGCAGTTAATGTTGAGCTCATGATTTTTCAAAAGTTCTATACATTTTCGCACTTTGTACACAACTATCTAACTATTATTTGTTGTTACATCATTCTTTTCTAACGAAAGTTCTACCCCTGAAACAAAAAATGGACGTTAATAATTATTCTCCAATGCTAGCTACAAAGGCTACAATATCAAATAGAAATCTATAAGATATCTATAAGAAAATATATAACTAAACACAAAACTACTAAATAAACAACAAAGTAAATAAAAAAGATAATTAAAGTAAAGGAGAATTTACTTGACAGATTGATCGATTCAGAACCGATAATGAAAAATATATCTATTTCACACAGTTTTATGTAAGTCATCAAGAACGTATTTCGGCTTCTTACTGTAACGTACGTTCATAGCTTTTGTCTTTTTTTGTTATATTATAATATGGTAACTTCAACGTATGTCTCTTTGTATACATGCGCGCGCATTCAGCTCTGAGCTCAGTCTTTGAAGACAGGCCTGTCAAGTGAAACAAATTATATCTCTTTCTCTATTTTTAGCTCTGTCTGTGAACAAATGATATGGCTCTATTTAAAAATGAAAATTTTATTGCTATAGTTCTCTCCCATTGAATCATATGCTTTAATTAACCGTCATCTGTCAACTTAAGTCTCTTTTACTATACTATAAAGGCTCATTTACATTTAGATACAAGTATGAGGACTTGTATGAGATACAAGTCAAATTGACTTGTCGCGATACATCACCTCATACATGAGCTCATACAATTTGTATAATTTGTCAAATCCATTGACATTTGCTCATACTTTCTGTATGAACAGACTCTTCCATATACTTAAGTTGTATGAGCTGACAACCTGGTGGAAAGTTAGATTATGTTTTAAAAGATATCTCACATTTGATTATTTTCAATAGTTTTTTTTTTTTTACAAGTTAAATATGTCTTTGTGGAATAAGGATAAAACTCTGTTATCAATTGAGAAAATCATAGCCAGTAATATCTGGGATGTAAAGTCGAAGGAGTATAAAGATTTAAACAAAAGAAAAGATATTTATGATAACTTTTCTGAGGTGTTAAGTTGCATAGCTAAAGATGTATAGACTAAATGGCACAACGTAAAAGTCAGTATAGTCGAGAGCTATCTAAAGTAGAAATCCTAGGTGCGTACATCAGTGATGCAAATAAGTCACCAGTTGCCAAGAACCGCAATGTAACAGCCAGTTGATCTGCAGGTGATATAGCTTCTCGAAATCTTGTGTCACTTTTAGTAATTAATGGAGCCACCAACGTGAGTATTCTTTCAAAATCAGCGACACTCATTCTCACATAATTTCTGAAGCATGAACCATCTTCTAAAGTCAGTTCATTAATCAACATTAAGTTGGTCCCATGGGTTTCTCGTCGAGATAAAAAATATCGCAGCCACCATCTACGCTTTCTTTTTCGTGATTTTGACAGAAGTAATGCACATGTACTTAAATACAAAAAACTCTCCTCGTCATCACTAGACATTTTTTGCGAGTGTATGCGTGTATGCAAATGTAAACAGAGCACAAAAATGACATGATTTTAGACTTGTTATTATTATTATTATTATTAAAAAGTATAGTATTACATTCGCGATTATGGCCATTATTCACTAAGATGAATTGCGCCACTCGCCTACGGCTTGTGGGCTCCTACGAAACTCTAAGTAAAAATTGAGACAAACAAAATTTTTAATTTTTAGATACTTACGAAATTGTTTTCTTTTCGTTGGACCGTTGTTCTGGTCTTGCTCTATTCAACACTTTAAGGAAATCGGAAGTCTTGGCTCGCATCCTCGAGTGAATATATGCCTTAGAACACTTAATATGGTAGTGCAAGTAATGTCGGAACATATGTATCAAATTAATGGTATTATCTCGAGTCCCTCGATTTGTATGTCGAGGAAACAACACTACAAAAACAAATTATTAATAAAAATTTACTATCAAATATAAGGAAGTCGAAGCAAAAGTGGTATATTAATTTTGAGAAACAAACCACTCGTTAGTTTTGCACATGTAGTAAATCTTTTTTCTAAATTTAATTTACACCACTTTGGTTTTGACTCTGTTGTATAATAAACTTACCAAATGTAACATAACCAATATTTTCACCAACTCTAGCGTCTGTATTTTGTAATTCCAACGGTGGCTCCCTATGCGAAAACAATACCGGGGGTGCAGTATGGCTAGCACGTAAACCTTCTTTTAATTCCTGCATAAATACTTTTCCTAACACAACATCGTCTTCATCTTTAAATATCGTAGAGAATACAACTGTTACACGGTCTGATTTTGCTTCAACGTACATTGTTTCATCATTACGGTAATTAATTACGGCACGTTTATGACCTTCTTCACCTCTTTCTTGAAAATCAAAATATTTTTCGAATACTGAGGCGAAACAATGACGTTTAAGGAGACCGATTTTTTTGACAATTTCTTCCCAATTGTCTGGGATGGTTTCCAAATCGATAAGAACTGAGACGTTGTAACCTTTAAGAAAAAAAAAGTGTAAAAAAATTGGTTAATTTAAAATACAACACATAACAAAGCTGCTTAAATACATCTACAAATATTTCTTTATACGTTAGATTGCAATTGCCATCAATTCTAGACACATTTAGTTTAGATATTCATAGAACAAAATACACTTTAGTAATAAATTTGAAAATCATTAAAATAATAAAAGTTAGAGGGTTCTGAACGAAATATTTACCATTGATTAAAATTACACTTACCATCTTCAGGAGAAATTAATAAATGTCCATATTCTTTTTTTAGTAATTCATCTGCTCCATGTTCTTGTAATTCTTTGTAAAATTTCAACGATATACTGACCTAAAATAAGAAAAACTACTTTTAACTACTATTTCCCATTTTTAAACCTTAAATATATCGGTTATTTATCGTTATTTGTTTATATAAGACAGGGAAATTTAATAAATGGGTGGTAAAATTATATATTTATATACCTACCCTAACTTTTGTTTTATCATTATTTTTGTTTGAAATATGGAACAACGCCCCATCAAAATCAGCAACAGTAACATCTATGGACTCAGGTTTAAGTCTATAACATATAAAAACATGTAACACACATGTCAAGTTTATAAAACAAGTCATAAAGTGTGAGTCATAATAGTTCCAGATTTGGATTGTTTAGAATACTTAGACAAAAGGTTATGTATATTTAATACTAAATATCTGTGTTAATGACAAATAAAAGATAACAATTTGTCAGTATATTAAAGATAAGAAATGCCTCACCCTATGACCGGTTGTAAAAACCTAGCCTAAATCTAAGTACTGAATTAAAAATCACTTAATACTTACCCTGCAAGAGCATTCTTATACTTTAAAGTTAATGTTTCTTCAACTATTCTATTATTTATTTCTAATAAAATCATTTTAACACTATTATAATAAGATTTTTTTCACAAAACCCACATGAAAAGTGTGTTGACGGTTCTAAGAGCAGAGCATTGGGAGGTGTTTCTCCTTGTTGATAAGTAGGAACTCGACTACGCGGTCGGTATGTCAGTACACTGTTCACCAGATTTTATTTCAAGGAAAATTGTGAAAAGTTTAGCTTAAAAAAAATAAAAAAAAGTTTTTATCCGGAAAAATCAATGAAAAAACACTTTCAGAAGTTAGGTAAGATATATTTACAACACATTTCATGAACTATATCACTTATTATTTGTAATATTTTCAACAATGCTCCAATAATCTATCATAAATTTTGTAATTTATACCAAATAATTAATAAAACACATAGTTAATAGTGTTATTGTAGTTTATTAAAATAAATATATGTATTTTACAATAAAATCAGTCATATATAAACTAAATTCTATAGGAAATGACCTGTAATAAAATTTTATTCTTTAACCCGTCTTCGTAAACAGTGGTTTTATAGCTTCAGCTATCTTATTTACGTCAAAAGTTTGTTTTGATCCTTCTGGCGCCGCATTAGAATTTATTATCCCCTGAACATACTCTTGTAACTGTTGTAAATTTAATGACAGTTCTTCTAAATTTGGTTTTGTTGTTGTTTCATATTTAGGCGTTGAACTTGGATAAACAGACGTTTCTTCATATTTGGTAACGTCTTCCGGTTTATCAGTTATTGGTTGTGGATAAGGGTATGGACCTGCATAGGGTGGTCTTGAAGGTTTATAGTTTAAGTTTGGGACAGTTGAACTATTAATTTCTTCCTCTGGTTTATTTTGGGTTGTAATAGGTTGGGGATATACTTGTGGTTTTCCAGCATAAAATGGACGTGTAGGTTTATAACCTAAATTTGGAATAGCGGAAGGTACTGTTTGTTCTTCGGGTATTTTATTCTTGTGTTCGATTGGGGTGGGATATTGCGTAAAATTGCCAGCAATTGGGGGCCTGGAAGGCTTGTATTCTAAACTAGGGACCTTGGAATCTTCAGTACTCGGTGCTTTTTCCTTCCCATCTTCTTCAAATTGTACTTTAGGAGTGGTAGTGGACTCTTCCGTGTCATGCTCAATGGGAATTGGGTATTGAGTAAAATTACCAGCAAATGGAGGCCTTGAAGGCTTGTATTCTAAACTAGGAACCTTGGAATTTTCTGTACTAGGTGCCTTTTCTTCCTCAAATTGTACTTTAGGAGTGGTAGAGGTTTCATCTGTGTTATGCTCAATGGGAACTGGGTACTGGGTAAAATTGCCAGCAAATGGGGGCCTAGAAGGCTTGTATTCTAAACTAGGAACCTTGGAATCATCAGTAGTAGGCGCCTTTTCCGTTCTATCTTCCTCGAATTGTACTTTAGGAGTGGTAGTGGGTTTTTCTGTGTTATGCTCAATGGGAACTGGGTACTGAGTAAAATTACCAGCAAATGGGGGTCTAGAAGGCTTGTATCCTAAGCTAGGAACCTTGGAATCTTCTGTACTAGGTGCCATTTCCATTTTATCTTCCTCGAATTGTACTTTAGAAGTGGTAGAGTGTTCATCTGTGTTATGCTCATTTGGAATTGGGTACTGAGTAAAATTGCCAGCAAATGGGGGCCTAGAAGGCTTGTATCCTAAACTGGGAACCTTGGAATCTTGTGTACTAGGTGCCATTTCCGTTCTATCTTCCTCGAATTGTACTTTAGAAGTGGTAGTGGGTTCATCTGTGTTATGCTCAATGGGAACTGGGTATTGAGTAAAATTGCCAGCAAATGGAGGCCTAGAAGGCTTGTATTCTAAACTAGGAACCTTGGGATCTTTAGTACTGGGTGTTTTTTCTGTATTATCTTCCTCAAATTGTACATTAGGAGTGGTAGTAGGTCCATTATGCTCCGATGTTACCTCTAGCATTGTTTTATGCGTGTATTTTTCTGTGTGATATATTGGTTCGGGATAGGGCCTCGGTGGACCGGCATAAAATGGACGATTGGGTACATAACTTAGATTCGGAACACCATAACTTGGCTTATAATCGGGTTTGATTGGTTTATATTCGGGATTATTCGGTTTATACTCGGGATTATTCGGTTTATACTCGGGATTATTCGGTTTAAACTCGGGATTATTAGGCTTTTGTTCGGGTTTCGGCGGTTTAGGCTCTTCTGGTTTGCTTGTAAACCTATCAGACAATTCGGTGTTAATTGGTTGTGGATATATTATTGGATCTGGTGCGTAAAATGGTCGGGTCGGTTTGTAGTTCAAATTTAGGACAGTAGTTGTCTTTACTGGTGTTTTAGTACTCATTGTACCGAATCTGTCACCTAATGGAATTATATCTTCGTGTTCAGTTGGAAAAACTATTCTATCATCTTCTGTTGTCGATATTAGGTCACTTATCAAATAATTTGATGTGGTGTAGTTTGTACTTTTGTCACTAGATGGTGCTCTGTGTACTATATTTGAATTTATGTCTTTAACAGGTGTGGTTGTATTCTTTTTTGAGCCTATTTCTGTGGTGTTTTTGTTTCCAAATCGATTTTCTAAATTTTCTTTTGATGTTGTTGGGGTTTCTTCTTTTATAACAGGATTGAGAGTTGATTTTTTGTTCTTATCTGGGATTGAGCCTTCGATTGGACCGGAAGTGGGCCTTATTATGGGTTGGGGGTATACTATGGGGTTTGGCGCGTAAAATGGGCGTATTTCTGGGTTATATCCAAGTTCCAATGGAGTACAACTGATGGTCTGGATTAGTGCGACAATCAAAACTACTCTGAATTTTAACATCTGCAAAAAATAAAAAGTTAGCATATAAATAGAAATCATGGAAGGTAGCAAAAAATTTTTAAGAAGAAGGAATAATATCAAGTCATATTTCTAAAAATATTTAATAATTTATTAATTATGCTTTCACAAATACAGTACACTATTTCAATAGAAATTGAAGCCGTCTGCGATTATTAGCAGCGGTTATCCGTCATAGTTAACCTTGCAGTTGACGTAATAATAATTGAAATAGTAGTGTTTCTATGTGCGGGCCAGACCCGTTTTGACTGCACACTTTGTTTATGTAGTTAGCTGTCATCAGTATTTGGGACACTTTGACGTAAACAAAAATTGAAGGCCATATCTGTTTTTTTATGATGATTATAAGAAAATATCCGCAAAAAAAAAACAATTATTGTCTGTCTCTCCGAAATTCACGCAAAAACTGAAAGTATTTTCACGTTATTTGCTATGATGATAGAGTAAAACCAGGATTCGAACATAGGCTGTAAGACATTTCAAAAATTTTATTCTAGGGGGGTGTTTCGGGGTTAAAAATGTTTATTAAAAAATAATATTTTATTATTGGCATCTGACACTACCGATAGAGGCGCTACTGCATTGTACATCATGGCTGACGCAGACAGGATATTTTTGACAGGTTCAATGATATCTTCATGTGATATTTATTGAAATTAATTTATTATTCAATATGAGGGTTGCGTTAAATGAAATTTTCCGTTTTCTCAGTGCCCAAGTAACCTCTAGGGTTATAACTGAAGGTAATAAGGCTTTTTTGCCACGTTTCGGAACACGATGAAAACTTAGGTCTCTATCACGACCTACTTTTGCATTGCAAAGATAAACACAACAATTCACGTTGCATTTAATTTAATTTTAAAGACATTTTTTAAAAACTCGCTATGAAAACAACAATATACAAACTTGACTATCCTTCACCTGTCAGTTTCTCAAAATCTCACTAGAGGCGCTTCAGTTATTGTCAGTTGACAATTGACTTAACAAAAAAATATATAGAACAAAAATTGTTTACAGTAAAAAATAAATATTTTTTGTTAAATGCATTTTTTCAATTAGATGAATATTTGGTAAGTTACGGTGCGGGGGGGGGGACACCCTATAACTAAAATCTACATATATCTCCCTTATTATTGACTTAAAAGTAAAATCATGTAGGACAAAAATAATTCATAATAAGAAAAAAAATCTTTTATTTTTATGCATATTTTTCATTTAGATGAATATTTGGGGAGTTGCGGGGGGACACCCTAAAGCTAAAATCTACATATATCTCCTTTATTATTGACTTAACATCAAAATCATATATGACAAAAATAATTAATAATAAGAAAACAAATATTTTATTTCTTTTAATTTTTTCATTTAGATGAATATTTCGGTTGCGGGGGGACACCCTAAAGCTAAAATCTGCATATATCTCCTTTATTATTGACTTAACATCAAAATCATATATGACAAAAATAATTAATAATAAGAAAACAAATATTTTATTTTTTTTAATTTTTTCATTTAGATGAATATTTGGGGAGTTGCGGGGGGACACCCTAAAGCTAAAATCTACATATATCTCCTTTATTATTGACTTAACATCAAAATCATATATGACAAAAATAATTAATAATAAGAAAACAAATATTTTATTTTTTTAAATTTTTTCATTTAGATGAATATTTGGGGAGTTGCGGGGGGACACCCTAAAGCTAAAATCTACATATATCTCCTTTATTATTGACTTAACATCAAAATCATATATGACAAAAATAATTAATAATAAGAAAACAAATATTTTATTTTTTTTAATTTTTTCATTTAGATGATTATTTCGGGAGTTGCGGGGGGACACCCTAAAGCTAAAGTTTTGAAATATATCCTTTATTATTGACAATGCAATATACAGAGTGTTTGTTTGAAACGGGGCAACCCGAAACCTCCTTTATTTGTAAAGATACAAAAAATCTTCAGAACATAAGTTAAACTAGACAAAAAGGCCCATCTAAAGGTTACTATAAGAATTCTGAGCCACTTCCGGTTTCACCGGAAATGATGTCAACTTTTGATCTAGCATAGGGAATCGATAATTTTATATTTTTTTCCTAAAAGTACATTAAATTAGCTTTACAATGACACCAAAAAGTCATATTTTTATGTTAACCATTTCAAAATGGCGACCATTTATTTACAAAATAATAATCAACATAAGTTTTACAAAGTTGAACGTAGCAAGCTTTGAAAACAATAAAAAAAGAAACAAAATATCTCTAAAATAAACTGTTATAACTAATTATTATATGAAATAACATGAAATAACTTGAATTTTAATTTTTCAATTAAATGTTTTATAAATAACAAGAGTTTAATAGTTTATTTTGCTTATTTTTGTAAAATAATTGTAAAAAGTAAGTTTTTTTTTTTTTCTAAATAGTCAAATAGTTTATTTTAGAGATATTTTGTTTCTTTTTTTATTGTTTCGCAAATAAATAATCGTTAATCGCAAATAATATTTTCTTATTATTTGCGATTGCTATTCTAGATTATTTTTACAAAATAGATAAGTTTTATTAAAACTTACTGTAATATAACTGCAGTTCACTGTCAACTGAAACTGGGAAGGTATGTCTTTTACAGGTTGATATAACTGTATATACAGCACAGAATGAATCACAAATTACTTTAAATAATTTGATAGTCCGCAATTACAAATAAATTCATTTATCTCTGTAACACAGGTTTGATTCAATTTCCCAGAAATTATCCATTAGTCATTTTTATAAATTAGTAGTACAGGTAAATAATTTTAAAATTTGCTAACTTAACGTTCTGAGTTTATACCTTCAACTTGTTTAGTAGCGAAGAGATCAAGTTCTTATATACCGTTGTATTGAAAAAAGAATGCATGGGTTAATCCCGTATAAATTTGGTAAAAAAGGCACACATTGGCGGGTTACTGGGACGATATAAAGGGGCTTAAATTGTATTTAAATGACAAATTAAACAAATACAATGAAAACGAACGCTACTGAACACGATAAATAGGTATTACACAGGGAATAAAGCCTGGTTTATAATAGATATGCTATGGAATATAACCATAAAAATTACACTACGCTCTTTGTTCTGTTTATTACAAACAGATGTTTTGAAGGCTCAAATCCATTGTTCAATGCATATGCGTTTATGTTATGGAGTTATTATAAACCAAACTTTAGAGGCAAATAACTACAGTTGATATTAAGACAGTGGCGTAGAGTGGATCTTGAACGAGGGTTGCCATTTATATTTCGGGATTTGAGATCGAAAACAATTATTTATCAACAATAGTGGCTTTATTGTTTTTCAAAATATTCTCCATGAAGATCAATACAATTTTGCATGCGTTTGAACCAGTTTTCGAAGCATTTTTTCCACCTCGATTGCTTTTTGCACTGCGATTGTTAAATTATGTGGGATCCAATGCGAACAAATCTTTTCGACGGCCAAATGTTCTTGCAATAGTGAATGTATGCTGGTCCCACTAATGCCCAAGGATACCTCAATCTCACGATAACTCACAAGACGATCTTGCAGTATCACTTCACGCACAGCATCAATGTTTTCCGGAACAACAACCGATTTTGGATGACCTTTACGAAATTCGTCCTTAAGCGAACTACAGCCACGATTGAAGTCGGCAAACCATCGATAAACAGTAGTCCTTGATGGTGCTTCATCGCCAAAAGTCGAATTAAGTTTATCGATGCACTGTTGTTGGGTTAATCCACGTCAAAATTGTAAAAAATAATCGCTCAAAAATTTAATTCCATTTTTAGCCGAGATTATTTTTTTCAAGTTACTGTAAACAACACAAATAGCGCTCGTATGTCAAAACGTTCTGAGTAAGTATGCCGTCAAAAAGGTCAAACTTTACGATAGAAGCTTCAATTGCCAGATGGAAGCACTAGTTAATCCCGAAATATAAGAGGGAACCCTCGTAAAATATATTTCTTAGCAACGTAGGCATTACACACAAAAACTGTTTGTTAGTTATTTAATAAATTTATCAGATCAAAAGTGTGAAATTGTTGAGTATTTTGGGAAATAAATATAAAACAATATTCAACTTACCGTAAAATATTAATAATAAAAATATCAACAAATATTTATATTTATTTATTTGCATATCCCCACTTTTAATGTATTAAAATATTTTGAAAGTAATAAAATATTAATTAGGGTAACGGACCAGATTTTTAGTAAACAAAATAACCAAGTAGACATTGACCGCTAATTAGGTCAAGGTTGCTACGTTTTGCCAAAATCAATTCACGAATAAAATGGACAAAAAAATAAAATAACTGTATTCTTTTATAAATAGTATTTAATCTAAATAATAATACATCATTTCACACATAAATTATGATTATATAAAAATCACAAATTTCTAATAATTAGAACTTTTTTTAAAACTTAATAAGTGAAATTTATTTATTTATTATTACTATATATTCTAGGTGTAAGGTTAAAAATTAGGCCTGACACTGCCTAGATGAGATTACAATAGAAAATTAAACCCAAAATAAATGCTTTACACTTATAAAGTTTTTAAAAAAGTGCTACTAAAACCCAAATTTGGACTAACCTAAACAATCGCTTATTATTTAATTTAAAGTATCGCTTTTTGGCCAAATTTAGGTTTTGAATAATACGGGGGTATTTTATTATGTAAGGGCAATTAATTTATTTCGTAAGTTAAAAGAGATGCAAAAACTAAATAGCGTCACTTTTATATTATTAATTTATTATAGGGAAATCGGCGAAACAGTGCAGTTGCGTCACTTGAAACGTCACAAAAAAATGTGACGTCAGGTTTAGTACGTTTACATTCATCTATTTAACGAATGTAATATTTGTACGCTGTCAGTTGTATCGAAATGAAATGAAAATATAAGAATAAGAACAGAATAGAAACAAATAAACTATTCTAATAGGCAAGATAGTCCTACAAAGGACTGATGTGATCCAAAAATATGATCAAAGAAATGAAAATAAAAATAAGTTGAATATAACCTAAAAACTATGCAGTACACACAAAATCAAATAAGAAAATATATAACTAAACACAAAACTGCTAAATAAACAACAAACTAAATAAAAAAGGTTTTTAGAAATTACTATAAGTTAGATATTTGAACACAAATCAGTATCAAAACACAACAGACGTATTATTAAATGACAAATAGACCGGGAGCTCATGACATTTTTGGTCTCCGATTTCATACAGCATGCCTTTTGGAGGCGAGAATATTTACCCTGTGACAACAAAAAAGGGATGGTTACTAAACCCCTGCACGCTTTCCGGTCATAGGGAAAATTGCATTTCCACTTGCACAAAATTTTTGTGTTTTTCTCTGATTTAATATTGCTTGCCCTTTTGTCAAAAGAAAGTTATAACAAATTTAAAGTCTTTTAATTATAGGCATGCTGTATGAAAACGCGGAAAATCATATTTTTTTATTACAAGATCACATGACCGTTTGAGCCCTTTGGGACCCTCCGAATCGCATGCATATATTTAAAAGACTTTAAATTTGTTATAACTTTCTTTTGACAAAAGGACAAGCAATATTAAATCAGAGAAAAGCACAAAAATTTTGTGTTTAAGTGGAAATGCAATTTTCCCTATGACCGGAAAGCGTGCAGGGGTTTAGTACCATCTCTTTTTTGTTGTCACAGGGTAAATATTCTCTCCTCCAAAAGGCATGCTGTATGAAATCGGAGACCAAAAACTGTCATGAGCTCCCGGTTTAAATGTAAACATCGTTTTATTCAGGGATACCAATACAATTATCCCTATATTAAATAAACATTTTTAAAATTTGTAAATCTTCAAAATGACTATCGAACACTAACTAAATATGTCTTCAAAAGGTATGTTTTAGTAAAATAAAAGAGTAAAATGCAATATTAGGAAGACAAAATTATTTAAATTATGAAAATATAAAGTGATGACCTAAAAAAAAGGTCCTCACTTCTAAAATACAAGTGACGACCTAAAAAAAAAGGTCCTCATCTCTCATTTTAAAAATTTTCTAGTGTGTTTGTGTGTTTTTATTTTTATTTCCTTCCTTTTTAGGGAGAGAGCGCCCCCCCCCCCATATGAAGGAAGTTTTTAAACGATAAAAAAATATTTCCTGACCCCCCAACATTTTAAATGATATTAAATTAACAAGACTACACTGTCATAAAAAATCAACTTTAGATTTGTATTTTAAAATGTGATTTTGTCACTAAGTTAAATGCGTCCTACTTGCAATTTAAGAATTAAATTAACTGCCCATAATTAATAGAATGCCCTCATACATGTATATCACAATATTTTCTTTTTCAGTACAAAATATTTTCAAAAAAATGCATAATAAATAAAGGCCATTTTACAAAAATGTTTTATAGTTACCTATTTTACCCTTTCTGATTTAATTTTTACTACAAAGGCACAACATCTTAGTAAGAAGCTAGAATAAAACTGTCTTATTCCTCTGTTATCAAAAAATAATAATATTTTCCATTAGAAAACCACAAATATTGTTTTTCTAGGTATTTTTATCATGCAGGAAGTGGCTAGTTACTCATACATATCAACCGGAAGTAAAACAAAATCAGAATTAGTACTTTGTGCAACAGCTTTAATAAAATCAGTGTCATCTCTCGTTAAATTCCAACCTGTCACCCTACCAAGTAGCCTTAAATAGGGGCAATGCCCCATCAGTAATTCAATTGTATTGACGGTCAAATACCTCGCATTTATAAACCACAATTCTTCTAAACTCAACAGACAAAAATCAGCGCACAGTCGATATAAATCACCATCTGTAATACCGACCTCATCACCGATAATAATCTTTTTTAATTCAGGCGCGCGATTTAAAATATATCTCAAACAAGATGTTGTTAATTCAGTGTAATGGACTTCTAGGTTTTGTAGTTTATAAATTGGGGGATCTGTGGTGTGGGAGATGAATTCCATTTTGTAGAATTCTATTTTTTGAACATTTGGACAGTCTTGTGCTACTTTTGACATGTCTAATATACCTCTACCTAAACTTAGTTTTAAAGTATGGAGACATTCACCCCATTTCTCAAGCAATTTATGTACATCAGAACATTGGAATTTGACCAATTTCAAACTATTTAGTCCTGTAATTTTTTTTATATTCCCCACCACACCATTTTCTGGAGAGTCAAAATATAAATTCTCCAAAAATGGACAGGTTTTTTGAACTGCTTCACAAATTTCTAGAGTAGTTTTAGTGTCATGAATATGTTTTAAATTACAAGTCCAATATTTATCTTTTTTATAGAGATATAACAAAGATTTTCCTACAAAAGAATAACTTTTAAGTGTTGCCAAGTGTTTTAAATTTAATATTAACTCTGCTACTATTTCATGTGGAACGTTTTCCTCCCCATTACTACCAATATCTAAAACCTTTAACCCCCAATTTTTGTTTTTAATACATTGGCAAAACTGATCTAATCCTTCTTTAGTAAAATTACATTCTCCAGACACATTTAGAACTTTTAAATTTGTTAATTTGGTAATAGTTTTTAATACAATATCATCAGCTATGTGTGGTATATGAAGAACTTTTAATTGGTCCATTTGATTTAAAGCTAAACAGAGTAAATCCGGATTATCTTTTAGCCAGACACCTTTAAGACTTAAATGTTGCAATCCTGATCCTTGGGAGATTAATACTTGTAATATTCTTTCGTAGTAGAACTGTGGAAACATTCCAGTTTCTAAAAATTTTACGTTATTTTTGAGTAAGACTTCGAGGCAGTTAAATCTGGTTCCAGCATCCAATGATTCGGTACGTAGGATTATTTTTAGGATGTCTTCAACTATTTCTGGTGGAGCGTATTTGTAGTAATCACATATTTCTTCATAGTGAAGACCTTCGTCATCAGATAGGGCAAATGTGACCTTTACAAAAAATAAATCTTAATTAAATCAAGTAAGTAGAAGGTACGTTCTGGATAAATTTAGTAGACAGTTTTAACGTTTAAGGCACAGACATATAAACACACATTGGCTATCTCAGTCTGCATCGTAGAGAATGTTTACATTGTATGCCTTTACATAACTTAACAATATACAGTGAATTTATTTTTTAAAGCAACATGTACTATGTCATTACCATGGATACAGTTTTTGACAGCAATATAAATCGTGTTCATTTTCATTTGCAACATAGAAAAAACCATATTTATTAGCAAAATCAAAACATTTTATTGAAAATACAAATTTTTAAAAAAAATAAATAAATAACTGATAAAAACTTATAATAATGTTCAAAAGTTTCTCTGTTTAGTTGCATACAAAATGTTAAGCGATCATAAAAATGATTCAAAACATTCAGCAATTGCTCTTGAGGTAAATTATTGGATGCTTGAACAATTTTGTCTTGCAGTTCAGCAACATCCCTAAGTTCTCCATTATATACTTTGGCATTTAAATATCCCCAATAAAAAAAATCATTGGGTGCCAAATCCGGAGATCTCGCTGGCCAATTCATCGACCCTCCTCTTCCAATCCAGCTATTTGGGAAAATTCTATGTAAATATTCTTTAACTATTCTAGAATAATGGACTTGTGCGCCATCATGTTGAAACCATACTTGTCCATTAATATTCAGGTTTCGCAATGCAGGTAATATTTAGTTTTGCAAAAAGGCTAGATATTTTGCGGCATTAAGGTTACCGTCAATAAAAAAAGGCCCTATAATATTGGTTCCTATTATCCCTGCCCAAACATTTAATTTTTGCGGCCTTTGAGTTCGGGATAAATGAAACAAATGTAAATTTTCTCGACTCCAGTACCTAAAATTTTGTCTGTGCACTTCACCATTTAGAGTAAACGTTGCTTCGTCAGTAAATAAAATTCTTTGAAGCATTGTTGGGTCGGAATTAATTTTTTCGAACATTTCAAAACAAAAATCCATACGTATTGCTGCGTCCCTTTCTAACAATTGTTGATGATTTTGAAATTTGTATGATCGAAACTTTTCGTTTTTTAAGAAGTTAAAAACAGATCCAATACTGATAACGGTTTGTGCAATTGATCTTAAAGTATTTTGATTGTTTTCTTCCACTTGTAATAATATTTCCAACTGCCTCTCTTCAGAAAGCACGTGCGGTGTTGTTTTTTTTAAATTATGTTTTGACTTAAGACATCCTTCGCAATGAAATTTATTAACTAGTCTTGAAATTGTAGAGGGATTTGGTATTGGCCGATCTGGATGAGTTGCACTAAATACAGCAGAAACTTCTCTTAAACTCATTTGGGAGTTATACCAAGTTACTATCATTATGTTTTCTTCTTCTGTATACATGTTGATTAATTTTTAAATCAGCAATGAGCAAAAGTATACACACTAATTGTCTATGTTGCAAATGAAAATGAACATGATTTATATTGCTGTCAAAAACTATATCCATGGTAATGACATACGTACATGTTACATTAAAAAATAAATTCACTGTATCATCGCGCCAATTACAACAAATCTCGCCCAAATACGAAAAATAAATATGATCAATTTAGGTAATTAGGTTAGGTTCAGTTTGTAAAAATCTAGGACAGCAGAATTAGGAAAACGAGAATAGATAATAAACATTTTACGAGTCGTAGTTGGTTTAAAGACAGATAGAAGTTGCACTATTCGTAACGCACTAATTTCCATAGCTGTAAACGCTGCCTTGAATGTAAAAACTATCTACTAAACTTATCCAAAACGCACAGTGAACAACTAGTTTAAAGAGCTCTGAACGCTACTTTACTCGAGTATTGCCCAACTTACCTTTATACAATTTTTTTTTTAATGTCTAAATTAATTTGGGACAATATTTAGGCATTAAAAGTGACATTTTGGGGCAGAGGGAGTATTTACAGAGAGAGATATAATTACCTGTTGCACTAATAATTTTAGGGCTAAATTTGTCAAATTAGACACTTTTATTTTAGGTGACATAACTAAAAAATATCAATGTTTGTTTACTAATTTTTATGGGCAAAGACTAAACTGACTTGCACTAAATCTGAAACACAAATGTTATATTTAGAAAATAAATTGGCAACTTACAAAACTTTTGTCCGTAGTCGAAACTTGTTACTCAAAGGAAATTTTAGAAGTTTCCTTGTTTTGTTATGATCAAATATTTAATAAGACGCGTAGTTTGTTTTATTTGTAAAATTGGCAAAGACGACATTTTCTAAAATAATGTAAGATTGTATAATATGATTCCATAAGATAAGAGATATATAATTTAAGTTTTTGCTTTTACTTTGTACACGACTCTTTGTTTAAAACGGTATTTCAGGAATAAAACTTCAATCAAAATAATAGAATAATGATTCTCCACGAACAAAGCAGACCAATTCCATTTCGTTTGCAGGAAAGTCTACGGCTTCCTTATTCTGGTTCTCAAAGAAGATATTGCTCATTGATTATTTTCCAATAGGGGATAAGCATGATTTTTTTTTATTATTTTTTATTATATTCCTCTTGTTGCATATAAACATAAAAAAAAGTTTTGTATTTTTTTTTTAATTTGAAGGCTTAAAGAAATCGTAAATGTATGTAGCGCGCGAAAACCACGTGTGACGTCATGCCCTACATAAGTGTACTGCGTACAGCCTACCCAGTCTACAGCGTACAACCTACACAGTCTGTCGTGAACTTATTTGCTTGTATAACTTTTATAGATTGTGTAAAGTTAGAGTGACTTTAATTAAAATAAAGTTTAATTCTATAAAAACAATTTATACATGTTTATCGAATTAAATTTTATATTAACATATATAGCCTATATTGCAGTATTTCAATTATGCCTCCAACGATTTGTAACTTCATGTAACCAATGTAGTAAAATTCTGACATCTAAATTACATAAATATTTACATTTTACAGAGTTGGAGCGTTTATATTGTTTACATAAAGTTATAGAATACATAAATGGTTTACTTACAAGTCTGTTTTGACACGACGTATTTCTTCAGCACTGTAGCATTCATTATTTTTCATATATTCCATGAGCATAAAAGCATCAATGTTGGGTAAATTATAATTCCTGTTGTACTGTTCCGGTTCACACAAATGTACATTACTTAGAATTTTTCAGATTTTTAGTTTAAACCATCTGGGCCCCTTGTAGTGGGACAAACATTTTTTTGCACAATTTTGGAAAAAATCGCGTCAAAATAACTTATTTTGCAAAAATAAAATTTTGATGGTTAATCAACGTACTAAGGGCTTTTATTTGATACCCTACTAAGAATTTAAAAAAAATATATATTTTTTTCGATGAACAGATATTTGTTTATATTTTTAGAGGGATATGTTTTTTAGATGTTTTAGTATTTTTCCTATGTGCGGGTCAAAGAGTTCTATAAGCATGCCAAATTTCAACTCTCTAGGTTTAGCCGTTTGGCTACAATTTTTATCGAACAGACAGACAGACAGACAGACGACAAAATGACGGTATAAGGGTTTTTTGGTCATACCTACAAAACCCTAAACATGAAAAATGCATTAAATACTTATCTACCTAAATATGGATACTTAAATTAAATGGAAGTGATTTACCAAAATCTCAGGTAGCAGGTTGTCTTGTAAATCTAATACAATTTATGATTATGTTTAAAACATACCTGTTTTTGTCAACTCTCTCGTTGTGTTCTACTATTGGGTTTCTATAGGTTGAGTTCAACTGGGTTAAAATATTTAATTTGCCAAGTATAGAAAAACTAAAAATATTGTTCATATGTACTTTAGATTTCTCGTACGTTTTATTTTTTCCCAGATGTTCACTAAATCCGAAATACCGTTCTTCGTCCATGTTAATACACCTCCGAATAAAATGCAAGGAAAACAAAAAACAGCTTGCTTTTCGTTGCATCCGAAAATCTAATTGTTCTTTAAGTAAATGTTTCTATTAATTTTTCTTGTCCGTGTTTTAGAAGCAGAGGCAGAAACATTCTGAGTTTTTGAAATATCCAAATCCGGTAGCGGTCTTCCCAGTAATTTTATTTCGGGTTTTTCCTCGAGGGAATAGGAAGAAAATGATTTTTTCAAAAGGTTACTGTATTGTTCATTTCTAATAGTAACACAAAACAACACACACACGACACGACACAGTAAAAAACACAATAATACACTACGCTTTCTATATGCAAGTGTAACTCAAACTATTGGATACAACAATGCCCGATGGCGGCGCTACGAGCGCTGTGAACAGCTGATTGAAACGAGTAATGTGAAAGTTGTCCATATTTGTTTACATGTTAAATCATCGATTTGCAATGGATAATAAACAGCTATCTTTATTAAATTATTTTAATTTTTTAAGTGCAACACCTTCTTCTAGGTGTGTAGTTGAAGGAGAAGAGTTGTTAAACGCCGGAAATCTTATGTTGTGCGGAATTTTGGACAAAAATGATGAGCATGTCGACATATGTGGGTTATGTTTACAAACAAGCAGTTTGAGAACACCACCTCACGAAGTCACTGGGAAATTAAAATTTAGTAATGATGTTGAAGTTTTAAATATGTCCTGCACATGTAAAGCAGGAACTACATGCAAACACATTTCAGCTATCCTATTATTTTGTGCCAGGTGGTTAACAAACCAAAATGAAAGAAGCCAAGATCAGGGCATTGATTGATTGTGAAATATTTGATTTATCTTTTTTTTGTGTGGTTTCTGTTGGTTTTACTTTTTGTTCCAGAAACAATATATTGAGTATGGAAATATTAACCAGCACAGATTTAAAATGCCTGTGGTCTACTTTTAAGAAACCTGTCTTACAACAGTATGAACCGAAACCTCTGTTAGAAACTCCTTGCCTAAATAAATTGATTAAAAACAAAAGCAGGCACTGAAAGTTCAGTGAAAATGTATTAGAAATGCTGCGTACAGAATTTAAGACCGCTTGCCCTAATTCTGCATTAAAATGACCCGGGTAGATATTTAATTATGTTCGAGAAGGATTTTTATAATTTAGTGTTTGTTTTTTATTTAATTTGTTTAATAAATACTAGTTTGTTATTATCACTTCCACAGCACCAAATTTATTAACAGTTCACAAATTGTTTCTCATTTGGAAAATAGTGGAAGTAAATATTTTTGTTACTTCCTTTTCTAGAGTGACAGCCAAACACACACCAATTTGTGTTATAATAACTCATTATAACATAAAGTAATATAAAAAAGAATAATAATTGCTATCAAAAGTTAATATAACAAACAAACTGCAACACTAACTTTTAAAAGCAATACAAACTACACGAGAAAACACATGTAAACCAGATGTAAACAATAAACTATTACTCGTTTCGCTTAGTTCAGTTATAGTCCGCTTGGCGTCACTTCATAACGCTGTTGAGCCCAATAGAGCCATTACGATGGAGGACTTATGTGAGTGAGAAGAAAAAGAATATGTTTATTAATATTTATTGCTGTATTATTGAGACATACATAAATTATACAGAATAAAAATATATAAGCTATGAGATATACTATAACTTGCAAGAAAATTTTTAATTTTATTTTGGGATACTATAAGTCAAAAATATTCAAATCCCAAACAAATTTCATTCACTACTCGTACATTGATAAATAGTTAAATTTTGGTTTCAATCTCCCAACAGGAAGTTTATGCAAATAGTTTTTTCTGAATATCTCCTTAAATATCAATTTTACAAAAAAATCATAAATAGAAAAATTGTAGCTAATTTTATTAGCTACAACTTTTATTTGAAATATTTTATTCTATCTCTTTCCGTTTTTGAGAAATTTTAAAAATTCTCTTGCATACAACTGTTTTATAAGAATATTACAAGATGATTTTGCAAAAATATAGATTTCATCTCGAAATTAAATAGTGAATTTTTGAAAATCGATGGTTTGAGAGAAAGGCTTTTTGAATTCCTATAAATAGGGCGGTTATTTTTTTTTTAAGGACGTTGTTATGTAAAAAGGCGTTGTATGATCAACGGACGGTGTGATGAAAAAGGGATTGTCATTGGTGAGCAAAAAAAAGAATCGAAAAAAAAATTCAAAATATTTTTTTTTTCGATTCTATTATTTGAAATTATTGTTAAGTATGAGATTTTTTATGAAATGGCCCATTTATAGGCTGTAATAGGCAAAAAATGCCAAAAATTATTTTTTAAATATTATATATTTCGTAGAATTAGTGTAATTAATTTGGCAAACGTTCAACACTATGTTATATACGTATATTTAAGAACAAACCCAAAAAAATACGTCTACTATACTTAAAACACGTACAAACCTGAACGAACATGAACAAGCATAAACAAACTTAAACAAACACTACAACGAACATTTGTTTATATTTGTTTATGCTCGTTGATACACCAACATCATTTTCTTTATGTATACATACTATATAGTGCATATTCGTTAGGTTTATAAACGATTTAAGTAGTCAAAAATTCAGTCTATAAAAATTTTAAATGTAGTCGCGATTTTTTTTATTTTATATGTGTATAGTACACGCTTAAATGTTCAGGCGAACACTAAAAAGCTAAAAAAAATATAACAAGCTACGACTAAGTGATCAGGTACTACTTAAAAAAAATTATTGCCGATATATTTATTTTTTTCAAGAGCGAAGTCGAAAAAACGCAGAATATGGTTTCAAAGCGTATAATTGACAATATTTTTATAATTTTAAAATTTCAAAATTTGAGCAAAAATTTTTTTTAGAAAAAAAAAATACTTGCACTGTTAGAGTTGGTTAATTACAACAAAACATGATTTGTTTCGGATATGACAATGCATAAAAAAATCTAGGGGCTAATAGCCAGGTATCCAAAAAAATCTATATCTTTCGAAAATATCCTAAAAAGAAGTTTCAATATTTTTCATATACAGTCTGTTCCAAACGGTTAAGCGGAACTAAATTTTGCAATCTAGTTACTTTCATCGTTTAAATCGTGCTTTTCGACCGTTTTGTTTAAGCTTTGTAAATCATACTTACAATAAACATTTTTGGTTAAGGTTAATATCATTTTAAAATGTCATTTTCTTTATATTTTGATTTTTTGTGTCTTTCTTAATACAAATTTCCCATTTATTTTTTTTTTTGTCATTAAAATATATAAAAAAATAATTTAATTTTGACATAGGTCATTCGTTTCCATGGTTTCATTGTTGTAATTTTAAATTTTGACATTCCAACGTAAAAAATGAAATAACCCAAGCAAGGTCCCTTGTCGTGACAACCTAAAAGAACGAAATTCCCATTTAGTTCCGCCTAAGCGTTTCTAACAGACTGTATGTGGTTCAAAGAAATGTATAAGCATACCAAATTTCAACCACAATAGGGGATAGGCATGATTTTTTTTTATTTTTTATTATATTCCTCTTGTTGCATATAACATAAAAAACAGTTTTGCATTTTTTTTTAATTTGAAGGCTTAAAAAAATCATAAATGTATGTAGCGCGCGAAAACCACGTGTGACGTCATACCCTACTTAAGTGTACTGCGTACAGCCTACCCAGTGTACAGCGTACAACCTACACAGTCTGTCGTGAACTTATTTGCTTGTATAACTTTTAAAGATTGTGTAAAGTTAGAGTGATTTTAATTAAAATGAAGTTTAATTCTATAACAACAATTTATACATGTTTACCGAATTAAATTTTATATTAAAATGTATAACCTATATTGCAGTATTTCAATTATGCCTCTAACGTTTTTAACTTCATGTAAACAATGTAGTAAAATTCTGACATCTAAATTACATAAATATTTACATTTTACAGAGTTGCAGTTTATTGTTTACATAAAGTTATAGAATACATAAATGGTTATTACAAGTCTGTTTTGACACCACGTATTTCTTCAGCACTGTAGCATTCATTATTTTTCATATATTCCATGAGAATAAAAGCATCAATGTTGGGTAAATTATTACTCTGAGCCCAAAATCTTTATCTGCCATTTTAATAATAAATGCGTGAAAAATTGTTTAAAAACAAATACAAAACTCTCGAACAATACAATATACACACGTAAAGATTATGTTGTAGTCTGGGCAGTCTAGGGTTTGACGTCATGCTCAGTCGTATTTACTCGGCAACCTTCGCGCTGTGGTCGGCTTATTTCAAATTTACAATATTTTAATTACAAAATTTGGCTGTAATATTAATTAAAATGTGATTTTTGTTTTGTTAGGTGACATAACTAACATTAACATATCAAAAAAATGTAGTTTTAAGGAAATATAAATTTTATGCCTATCCCCTATTTCTATCATACATAGAACACGTGAGTGACTCTATAAGGATTTCTTTGTTATACTTACGAAATCCTAACCCGTTTTAGGTCGCTTATAAACCAACTCTATCAGCCCAAGTATCTTATTAAAAAAATCCAATAAACATTCTTAAAAGAATTTATAATTCTTTTTATAAAATAATTGGTGTTCCCTTTTTTTTGTTCCAATATTTTTAAAAACTTTTTTTTTTTAAATAGAATTAAAACAAAAGAAATTTTACAAAAGTTTAAATAAAAGATTCAGCCAAATTCTGTCCGTCCTTTCGACAGCGCAAAGCCTTCCGCTACCTGACAGTTAACGGGTTTAATAAAGGCGCTGGTTCTTCCAAACGGAGCATGCTGTATTGGTTACAGAGTGCGGGAGTTCGAAGGTGAAGAAGAAGTTCTCGATGTTGGGCCTCTTCGCATACGCTGTCATCGTAGGAACGTGGGATATCTAATGGGCTAAAGAAAAAACAAAAAGTTATCAATCAGAAAAGAATTAAATAGCCTTAGCTGTAAACGCTGCCTTGAACGTTAAAACTATCTACTAAACTTATCCACAATGCACAGTGAACAGTTAACTAGTTTAAAGAGTTCTGAACGCAGTTTTAGTTGTATACGTAGCTTTATATTGGCTAAGAAGGGAATATATCTTGACAAAAGCTCTGTAAACCTAATAAGCAATTACCATTACTTTTAAGGTTATCTTACTAATTCAGGAGAAATGCGTTTATGAGCTTTTAAGGAACAAGGGAATAATAAGCTCTTAAGACTATATTTAATGGTCCTTGTTTACCATTGTATCCCATTTTCTTTAATGTTTTAGATAAAAATAAAATTATTCGTACCTTTTTTGGTTCATTAAAATTTTATTTCACTATGTTTTTTTATACTCTGAAAATGTTCTTGACAATGACCATGAAATATAGTCTTAATTTTCAAAACTAAAATTACCTTTAAAATAAAATTCATGCAAAAACTTCATAATCTTCTGTATAATGGCGTCTGAGACAAAAAAATAGTTTATTTGCAGTAAATAATACTCCCTCCCTCCGAAAATATAGTATACATTACTTAAAAAAATCAGCTGTGGCCACCACAGGATCGACCTCCATCGTATTTGTTTAATTTATGCTGCTTTATCAAAAAATGTCTCTAATAAAAGTTGTTAGTTATTGCTTTTATACCAACTTTTGTTAAATTAGTTTTTTCGAAATATTTTTCTGTTGAGAAATATTCTCAAAAATCTTAAAATCGACACGAGTAAACTCCCATTTCTAGTTGACCGATTTTTACCAAAAGTTGATCGACTCGTGCCTTTGATGTCAAAAGCTTAAATATGAAGTTTCATAAAAATCCTTTTAGCCGAATTTGTTCTGCATGTGTACACGGACCGACAGACGTTGAAAATGTATACCATATTTTTGGACGGAAGAAATAGCATTTTGAAATAACAGTGAAAGGTGTTAAATCAAACCATAAAATATATCTTAACAAATCAAATTCAAACCCACTAAATTATTGCTAAGATCCAGTAAACCGCAGATTTATGGGCAAGTGTTCAACCCTAGATCATTTGTCTAAGGGTTGAATTTACAGAAAATGTAATTAAGTTAGGCAGGTGTCTGTTTCTTGACGGGGAGCGAGGTGTCATTTGCGGGTAAAGCTAATTTTCTCCCTGAAATTGTTTAATTTTAATTCTTTCACGAACGAAAATTAGATAAAATGGTTTTGTTACACAGGATAATGAAATAGTAGCTGCACAGACGGACGGACGGGCAGACAGACAGACAGACAGACAGACAGACGGACAGACAGACCGACAGACATCATGCTAAAAGTAGTCAAAACGTTATGTAGGGACCTCAATTCGTGGAGATCCATCGAAATCTCGAAATGTCAAAATCGGTATGTTCACAATAACTCCCTTATATATGTTGGCGGTCGGTAAAAATGTCAATGTAGTTCTTAATTTAATAAATAAGAAAACATTCTGGGTGCACGTCTGAGTGGACCAGTGGTAAACTAACGGTGGCGGTCCGCTTTGGGTACCACGGTAGTTAAGGGTATTATGCAAAGATAATATTGTTGTCAATATGGAGCCTTAGAATAAATGGATAGAATGGGCCCCTAAAAAATTTCTGATCGAAGTAATGAGCAAAAATATCGAAATCGAATCGAAATCTGTTTATTCCAACGAAATTTGCTCATAAACAAGAGATATTTTTCAACTTTTGGGGTCTTATGATGGCCTTATTCTACATACATCCTATTTTCGTGCACCTATTTTTAAAGACTACCTATTTCCACACCTCTATGTCAAATCCCAGCAATATCAGTTCATAAATAAGCGAGTTATGGTCCTGATCCACATTCGGCCAAACTGGAGCACTTTTTTGTTCAAAATTAAACATCACCTGTCAATGAAACTCTACTTTTGAACCCTGATACTAAATCTCATTCAAATCAGTCAATAAATAAGAGAGTTAAAGTGATTTTTCAACATTGGGGGCCTCCTGAGGCCCTATTCCTGCATATATTCCATTTTGGTGCTCCTACGTTTAAACATTACATCATTCCACACCCCTGTTCCAAATCTCAGCCATATCGCTCCATAAATAAGCGAGTAATAGCAGTGCTCCACTTTCGGCCGAAATTGCAGCAGTATTTTTGGTCAAATTTTAACATCTCCTATCCATAAGACTTTAATTTTGAACCCAATTGAAAATCTCATCCAAATCGGTCAATAAATAAGATATTTATAGACTTTTTTCAACTTTAGGGGCCTCCAGAGGCTCTAATTCTACATATTTTCCATTTTGGTGCACCTACGTTCAAAGATTACATCATTCCACACCCCTGTGCCAAATCTCAGCGATATCGGTCCATAAATAAGCGAGTTATAGCCGTGCTCCACTTTCGGCCGAAACTGGAGCAGAATTTTTTATCAAAGTTCGAATTTGGTACTTTTAAGGGTACAGGCAGAAGCACCTTGATGTTCTGATTCCAGAAGTGTGATGTTTTTTAAAATCGGTTCATAAATAAGGGAGTTATAGCCATTTGAACTAGTTTTCACTTAATCTGCTATAGTTCTCAGATTAAGATTAAGGAATTAGTTCACCTAATTAATGAGTTCACATACTACGTCATTTAATCCTGTTAATTGGTATTAAAACCGAATTTTTTATCGTTAATATTCGTGTGTATCCGTCAGTTGCATTAATTCCAGAATTTAAAACTGGAGGCAGTAGGAGTCGATGAAATTTGGGAAATATTTTTACGTATACGAAGGTCAGAGGTGCAAGTTCATTAGTTTTTAATATATTAATTGGGGGCAGCAGGTGTCAATATATCTTGAAAATGTGTTATGTCATCGAAGGTCAAAATGGTGGATTAATAAGTGATACGTATTAAGAGTTATTTAAGATTTTAGTAGTTTAAAGATCTACTTTCATGCAAAACTGGAGCAGAATTTTTTAATTTTCAATATTTATCTACATCACAGGACTAATTTTGAATCCTCGTACCAAATTCAGTGTCGGATTAAGATTTTTGTGGGCCCTAGAATAAATGGATAGCATGGACTCCTAAAGAATTTCCCATCGAAGTGATAAGAAAATAAAAGTAAAATAAAACTTGAATTGAAGTGATGAACAAAAAGGAAAAACCAGGCACTCTTGGGGCCCCAAAATCACAAGGCCTAGGCCTACGTGGCCTATACGTAAATCCTTAATTTAATAAAATCGTTTTCATTAAACTGGTGCTAATAATGACTTATTAGAATATCTAATAACCGGTACGCTAAAAAATTGGTGTGAAGTGTGAATTTTCACACATTTCAGGATTTTGTAGTTATTGTAAGTGAAACAAATTGTGAGTACATATTAAAAATTACAAATTTCGAAAACTTTTGAACATAACGTCTTCCATCTAGAGACTGCAGTCATTTAGATAAATATTGTAAGTATGTAGTGTTGAAAAAAATTGATGTGAAGTGTGAATTTTCACACATTTCAGAGTTTCGCAGGTATTTAGTAAGTGAATGATGCTTAGCAAGGTTCATTAAAATTTTGAAAATTACGCCTATGGCTTCCATTGGTTGTTTTAAGTCATATGCTCTGCCCCTTTGATTTCGTATACATTGAAACAAATACATTCGTATACACAGAATTAAATTATAATTCCAACAATTCCCACTGGTTATTAAATTCAGGGACTCGAACCGGAACTGAACCGAAAACCGAAAAAAAAATTATTTTTGTCGGAACGAAAACCGGAGCTGAACCGAAAAAAAATATCGGTTTATTTCGGTTCAGATAATGTTTATGGGAGTGAATATAAAATACATTTTATTTAAGATTATTTTTTAAACTGTTGAGCAGAAAAAAGTCGTTTTTAACTGATAAAACCCCCAGACCCCCCCTCAGCAGCGGCCTTGGTATGATTATTACAAAAACAGGAAAAAAATAAATGTTCTTCTAAATTATAGTAGAAAATAAATTTCTAATCCAAATAAAAGCATTTAAAAATTTAACACTAGGAACTGAACCGAAAACCGAAAAAAAAACTTTATTTTTGCCGGAACGAAAACCGAAACCGAACCGATATTTATTTTTTTAATTGAACCGGAACAAAAACCGAAACGAAAAAAATAATGGTTCGAAACCCTGATTAAATTTACGCTTTTAAAAATTAAATACATACTTTTACCAATACAGTCGATTCCGCTTAATTGGGACACATCGGGACTTAGACATTTTGGCCCAATTAAGCGGCTGCCCCAATTAAGCGGTGGCCCAATTAAGCGGAATCGTCTGTATATAATTAGAATTTTGACAAATTAATTCAAACAAAATAAAAATGCAAAAAAAACAGAAAAAATAAAATTGTCTCCAGCCCGGAAGCGAACCCTTGTTTGCAGCTTAGGAAGCGAGAAGGCTAACCATTAGACTATGAATGCTTACTGGTTTACTTTGTTACATAACATATTAAATATTTTACATCGTCAACCAAAAAATACAAAAAATGTGTTATTTTCGAAAACATAATCTAATCAAAAATTCCTGTTGTGCTATTCCGGTTCACACAAATGTTCATTACTTAGAATTTTTTCAGATTTTTAGATTACCCCCTCTGGCTTACAGGGGGTGGAACAATTTTATTACACATTTTTTGCGAAAATATAATATTAAAAAAAACAATTTTTCAGAAATGTAGGGAACATATTTTTTCTCGAAAACGCGTTTTCGAGATACACCATTTATAGTCATAGAGACAGACGTTCCCTTATATATATTTATAAAAATTAATATTTAACACCCACCGTCTCTCCCTAGCTAAGGGACTGCTTGGTTCGCTGCAACATGCCCTCCTAGGTCTTCTAACGTCCTCCAGGAGTAGTCTCACAGGATGTGGAAGTCTATGTGTACTGCCACTTCCTCTAAGTCTCATTTCCCTCAAATCAATATTTCGGAAAAGGTCGCACATCAAAAGTTCTTCCACTGTTGGATATCGACATTCGGGATGAGAAAATATTAATTCCAAAATTTCCACCACCTGCAAAAATAAATTCAGTGTAAGGCTGGGTTCAGATTAGCGAGCCGATCCTGTAATATATCGCGTAATGTAACACATCGTGTAACATTTTGATCTAGTCCAGTGTTTCTCAACAGGTGGTCCGCAGATAAATTTTAGCGGTCCGCGAAAGTTTTTGTAAATTTTTTTGCAGTTATTTTGTTATTTTTATGTTTTTTTTTTGTTTTTTTCTTGTAACCTTTCTGTCATTTTCTACAAATAAAATAAATATATTTAGTAGCACATTAAATATATTTGTTTTCTTCCAAAAAATGAACCAACAATTATTATAAGTGGTCTGCGTTAGAAAATTATGTATTTTACTGCCCCGCGGTGAGTTTTTGGTTGAGAAACACTGGTCTAGTCCATTCAAACGTTATAATGCAGTATTTAAAATAATACAGTATTAAAATGATAACAAATTTAAATGTTTTTAAAAAAATTAAACGTTTTTTTTATATATTTCCGAAAATTGTGAATAGGGGATACGCATAAAATTTGTATTTCCTTAAAACTACATTATTTTGATATGTTAATGTTAGTTATGTCACCTAACAAAACAAAAATCACATTTTAATTAACATTATAGCCAAATTTTTTAATTAAAATATTGTAAATTTGAAATATTCCGAGCACGGGGCGAAGGTTGCCGAGTAGAAACGACTGAGTATGACGTCAAACGATAGGGTTTTCACATCACAGATACAGACAGCTACAACATAATCTTCACACGTGTGTGTATTGTATTGTTCGAGAGTTTTGTATTTGTTTTTAAACAATTTTTCACGTATTTACTATTAAAATGGCAGATCAAGATTTTGTTAGGGCTCAGAGTGATAATTTACCCAACATTGATGCATTTATGCACACAACATAAAGTTTACTTTTTTCTGAAAATCGGTTTTATTTCGCCTCATAGTTTTCAGCCACAAATTTCGCCTTTTCTGTTGTTTTTCGCCATTAGGTAATGATATAAATAGTTTTTTTGGATTTCTAGTTGAACTAATTGTGCACATCGGTACTGAACAATATTTTCGATAATGTTTCGAAGTACTGGGGCCTGGATATTCCATATTTTAATATAAAATTTAATTCGGTAAACATGTATAAATTGTTTTTATAGAATTAAACTTTATTTTAATTAAAATCACTCTCCTTTACATAACCTATAAAAGTTACACAAACAAATAATTCACAACAGACTATGTTCGCTGCATAAACAACCGTTCGCTGGATTGGCTAGTAGTCTCATGCGTCAGTTAGAAAGGATTATGACGTCACACGTCGTTTTCGCGCGCTACATACATTTTTGATTTTTTAAAGCCTTCAAATTAAAAAAAAAAAAATTAAAACTGTTTTTTATGTTTATATACAACAAGAGGAATATAATAAAAAAATTAAAAAAAATCATGCCTATCCCCTATTATACAAAAAAAAACGTAACTCTAACATGGTTAGAGATAACGACCCGCGGTTGAAAATTTTGGATTATTCATAGTTTATTTAGTCTAGAAAAAAATTGGGGCTTTAATCGTGAACGCTAATGTGAAACCGTATGGCCTCGTCTAAATACAAGCGATGTTTAAGACAGAGATCTGCGTCTTAAACTTCGTCCGCAATGCCAACTTAATTTCTATTATAAAAAAATACTCCTTGAATTTGTGCTGTCAACATTTTATATTATCATAAACAAGAATACTGTATTATATCGACGTTATATGAAGTTTATACTTATTGTTATAATAAAATTATTTATTTTAATAATGTGTTTAATAAAATACAGAGCTACAATAATTGAGATAAAATGTATCGACTTACATGTTAATACAGTTGTAATATATTCTTTATTGTAGTGTCTTTATTGTAGAATGAAATGAAATATCCATATTTGTTTATAATAATTCAAAATGTGCGTCTGCGCAGACAGTTCAAAACTGGTAATTTCATGACGGTAACTTAAGGACAAAATTACTGTAGCTGATGACAGCACCAGAGATTTAAACATCAAGTGTGAAAACATACCGATCTTAAACATCGGTGAACTTTAAGTTCACTCGTCTTAAAGATCTAGTGTGAAAAGGGTATTATAGAAAAAGTATTAAACAATAATTGACTTGTAGGAAACCATTTATGCGTTATGGTAAACACATTTCGATTTTCATTGTAGTTTTATTTGAGATTTTTTTTAATACATACCTGTGGGTATCGTTCCAGGTCTAGTTGTAAGTGTCCAGGGGAGGGTTGAGGTGCATTTAGCTCGTACCCAGCGCTCATTTCGAAAAGGACATGCCCGAAACATATTATGTCCACAGCACTCGGGTAGATTCGTGCTCTTCGCCATACCACTGAATGTATCCTTGAGGTGAACCCTAGAAGAGTATTTTCCAACCCAGCCAATCTGAAAAAAAAGTTATTTACTACTGCAATGCGCAATAAGAAACCCATGAAAATTTCACAATGTTATTATTTTTTTTATCATTACACCGTTGAGAATAACATTTTTAAATATTCATACGTTATTATTGAGATACAGGTTTAATTACAAAGTCCGGTTGTCTTGTATATAACGGTTAATGGAGCGTCAGTCGCCGATAATTTTACATTTTGCCCGGTTTCAAAATTACTAAATTGATTCATGAATACTTCAAGTTTTTTGAAAGCTTTGAAAAAAGTTCATTTTTGACATTATAATTTCAATAAGAATAATTTATTAAATATAAATAGACTATTTTTAAAATAATCTCTTTCAAAAACGGTTTACACAATCTAAGTCCCAAATTTTTTCTATACCAATTAAAGTATGTAGGTTTCAAAAATTTGACCCGAAAGACTTTATCACTAACCGGTTTGGAAATATGATGTTTTCAATTTAAATTTTTAATTTTTAACCCCAAAAATTAAAAATTTTAATTACTATTATTGACTTAACAGCAAAAATTTATATAACAAATATTGTTAAGAATAAG
Organism: Liopterus haemorrhoidalis; assembly: GCA_963971575.1. NCBI lineage: Eukaryota > Metazoa > Arthropoda > Insecta > Coleoptera > Dytiscidae > Liopterus > Liopterus haemorrhoidalis. The sequence continues at coordinate 46,693,524 of OZ020619.1, forward strand.
AAGACAAATCTTTTATCCAAATGCATTTTTTTGATTGGATAAATATTTGGAGAGTTATGGCGGGAAAACCCCAAAAATTAAAAATTTAAATGACTCCTTTATTACCGATTTTACAGCAAAAATGTATATAACAAATATTGTTAAGAATAAGAAGACAAATCTTTTATCCAAATGCATTTTTTTGATTGGATAAATATTTGGAGAGTTATGGCGGGAAAACCCCAAAAATTAAAAATTTAAATGACTCCTTTATTACCGATTTTACAGCAAAAATGTATATAACAAATATTGTTAAGAATAAGAAAACAAATCTTTTATCTAAATGCACTTTTTTGATCGGATAAATATTTGGAGAGTTATGGCGGAAAAACCCCAAAAATTTTAAATTTAAATTACTCCCTTATTGTTGACTTAACAGAAAAAACTTGTATTACAAATATTGTTAAGAATAAGAAAACAAATCTTTTATATAAATGCATTTTTTTGATTGGATAAATATTTGGAGAGTTATGGCGGAAAAATCCCAAAAATTAAAAATTAAATTACTCCCTTATTGACTTAACAGCAAAAACTTATATTACAAATATTGTTAAGAATAAGAAGACAAATCTTTTATCCAAATGCATTTTTTTGATTGGATAAATATTTGGTGAGTTATGGCGGAAGAACCCCAAAAATTAAAAATTTAAATTACTCCTTTATTACTGATTTTACAGCAAAAATATATATAACAAATATTGTTAAGAATAAGAAGACAAATCTTTTACCTCATTACCTTGATTGGATAAATATTTGTAGAGTTATGGCGAAAAAACCTCAATAATTAAAAACTTTAAAAAATAATATCTCTTTTATTATAAAACTTTTACTAAGGTGTTTAAAAATTTTTCGCCTTCTTTTGACCTGTAGTATTACCCATTAAAAAAGAAATAAAAAGACCGTAAACACTAAGTACGTTTCCATGATTTCGGTAAATTATAAAAACGTCATAAAATTGTCAATGTAATATAACACGTTATTATTTTTTTCAATAATCATTTCTGTTAAAAAGTATGTTGTTTAAATACTTTGTGGTGACGGTCGGTTCTATAGTAGTCACAGCTGATTTTTAATAGTTAATTTATAAAATAAAAATAGACAATCTCAACCGCGTATAACCAAAACCGTGGAAAACGAGAGATTACTGTATTTTTTATTTTATTGCACTTACCTAGCAACACCATTCTGTAGGATAACATTCCCACTATGAAGATGTCCATAGGGTGGAAACCCTCTCTCCCTTAAAAATAACAACGCTTCCAAAATCTGTCTTCCCAATCGCTGTATTTGAGTGAGGGGTAAACCAGGACTTCTCTTCCCATACTTGTGTCCCCATTCGTCCTGCCATCCTGCTGCATAGATTAGGTCCTTCAGGCTTCCCTCCGTGTGGTAAGGCATCACAAGGACTGCATGGGGGGCGGGGGATTCATTTGGAAGGTCTATGAAATCAAAATCGAGAACAGGGTAGATGTAAGGATGTTGTAGTGACTGGAATAGATCAAGGATAATCTCTCTTGTGTCCTGTAATAAAAATAAAATTGATGTAGTGTGCATTTTCACACATTTCAGGGTTTATTTTTTATTTCTATTTTTTTATTTTTATTGTAAATATGAAAACTTACAGGGAAAAATCCCTAAAAAAAGTTTTCACGTAATACATAAAGTACAAATTAATTGGTTAAACTAAATAGTAAAAATTACAGAAAAGAAAGAAGTACAACAAAAAATACATTAATAAACAATAGGGGATACGAATAAAATTTATATTTCCTTAAAACTACATTTTTTTGATATATTAATGTTAGCTATGTCACCTAACAAAACAAAAATCACATTTTAATTAATATTACAGCCAAATTTTTTAATTAAAATATTGTAAATTTGAAATAAGCCGACCACAGCGCGAAGGTTGCCGAGTAAATACGACTGAGCATGACGTCAAACCCCAGACAACCCAGACTACAACATAATCTTTATGTGTGTATATTGTATTGTTCGAGAGTTTTGTATTTGTTTTTAAACAATTTTCGACGCATTTATTATTAAAATGGCAGATAAAGATTTTGTTTGGGCTAAAAAAAAAAAATTCTAAGTAATGTACATTTGTGTGAACCGGAATAATACAACAGGAATTATAATTTACCCAACATTGATGCTTTTATGCTCATGGAATATATGAAAAATAATGAATGCTACAGTGCTGAAGAAATACGTGGTGTCAAAACAGACTTGTAAGTAAACCATTTATGTTTGCTATAACTTTATGTAAGCAATAAACGCTGCAACTCTGTAAAATGTAAATATTTATGTAATTTAGATGTCAGAATTTTACTACATTGTTTACATGAAGTTACAAAACGTTAGAGGCATAATTGAAATACTGCAATATAGGTTATATATTTTAATATAAAATTTAATTCGGCAAACATGTATAAATTGTTTTTATAGAATTGAACTTTATTTTAATTAAAATCACTCTAACTTTACACAATCTGTAAAAGTTATACAAGCAAATAATTTCACAGACTGTGTAGGCTGTACGCTGTACACTGGGTAGGCTGTACGCAGTACACTTATGTAGGGTATGACGTCACACGTGGTTTTCGCGCGCTACATACATTTATAATTTTTTTAAGCCTTCAAATTAAAAAAAAAATGCAAAACTGTTTTTTATGTTATATGCAACAAGAGGAATATAATAAAAAATAAAAATTCATGCCTATCCCCTATTATATTTGATTTTTTAGTTGTTTTTTTTGTGCTTGTAATCAGTGCAATAAAAAATTTAAAATTTTTGCGATACACATTACTAAACTTGCCGGTCCGCGAATTTTTACTACGTCACTTGCCGGTCCGCCATGAAAAAAGGTTGGGAAATGCTATACTAGATACTTGAAACTCTTGAAAAGATGTTACGAAGTTGGAAAAATTTAGAATTGGTGACCAGCTTAACATTTCAGTGATGCGGTTTGCATACCAATAAGGGATTACTCATTGAAATTTTGTTAAAAGTATAATATGACCTATATCTGAAATTAAAATCGATGTTTACAGACCTGAAAATTAGGTTTTACTTCTAAATTGTGATTTATTAATATTAAGATTTTGAAATAATTTATAACTCTTGATATTTTTGTTTTGAAAATATCTCTTGCGAATAAAATCTGCATGATGAAAAATATGTCAAGTAGAAACAAAAAGGAATTTCTGAATACGAATGCATTTCACCGGTGCATTCATAACCCTGACCTGTTTTACTGACATAATTCGAATTGCGTCTCTTCAACTTTTCTCTTTAGAAAATCTCGAAACACTTTCAGAAAACTGAAATAACACAACATGAATTCATTGAAATATTAAACAGGAAAACTTGAAAATAGGGGTTCCATGATTGACACTGTCTGGTTACCATATTGATAAGTGACAGGCTTGACGCTAAGTGGTGGTCAATTTACTGTACTAAATATTATTGAGAACCGACAATAACTGAAGTAACACCTAGCGGAATATTTTGGTACTTCACGGAATAGGATTTTATTGGATGTGGCTCATTTAATTGCATTGTTTGTATGTGTTAAACAGAGATGGGCGTCTACGCGTAAACTTGAATTTTTTACGTCTACGTGTAAATTTACCGTAGACAGCGTAGAGAAGTGTAGACTGTGTAGACACGTAGAATCTAGCGTAGAATAATGAAAAATGAGGTTCTGTAACGTTTAAAAAAATAAAATACCGCCAGTTTTATGCAGAAGAGGTAGTAAAGAACTCAAATTTAATATTTTTGACAGCTTTCTGATTAAAACAACTACTAACTTTTAATTTTAATTTTATTTTAGTAGTTCATACGGACAGAAACCAAGTAATTCATATTGTCCATAACAACATACGATTTGTGAGATAACATTTTTGGAAACAATATATGTAATTAGAACTACATAAAATTGAAATAAACATAAACATTAAAGTAAACTATTTAAACTATTACCATTCTATTATTGCAAATATTACATTTAAACGTACTGCGCATGTACAGTTTACATTCTACATTCGACACGTAAACAAAGACATATTCTACTTGACATGTTTACGCGTAAAATCTACATTAGTCTACATCATGTATTCTACGCGCCCATCACTGGTGTTAAAGTGAGGAAAACTTTAATAAAATGTCTTTAAAATCGCAACAGAAAATTAACTGCAATATGAATTGTTGTGTATCAAATGGCAAATGTCAAAAATATCCTATTCCAATCGCCATTTTGTAAGCCACAACAGCGCCTCTATAGGTAATGTTTATTCTCAATAGTACAGTTCAAATTTATTACGTATATTTTAGTGTTACATGTCGACAAAAGTAATGAAAAACTATAAAGGCAGAACAAATTGTAGTGTTTTTGGTTGTCATTTAAGAAAGGACAAAGATAGGCATCTTAGTTTTTTTACTTTTTCTAAGAAAAATTTAGAGAAAATTAATATTAAGTCCAAATTTCTATTAGTCCAGTCCAAGTCGCGAGATGATTCCGTTGTTGAACGATTAGACATAGAAACATACGGTTTGAATTTTTAAATCTAGACTTACATTTACGTAAATAAAAATTGAAGCTCTCCTGAGTCTTTTTGATCCGTGTGGTTTTAAAAATTTGTAAATATTTCGTTTTTTAAAGACCGTATCTTAAAAACTACATGAGATAGGGACCTGCGGTTGGAATTTTCGAAATGCCGAGATCTTAAAGAACCCCAGAACATATAAAACAACCAAACAATTTTTTTTTTTGTGAAATTTTTATTTATTTTTTTTTTTTTTATTTAAAAAATCCTAACTTAAGAACAATAAAATATAAAGACCTGCGGTTTGAATCTACAGATATTTTTCCACCTAGATAAAAAATAAGGCCCTTCTTAGTTAACGCCTTTTTGATCCATATAGATTTAAAAATTTGTAAATATTTCATTTTCGAAAAACCGTATCATTCAAGAAAGGACAAAGATAGGCATCATAGGGCCGAGAGTTCCAGTTCCTAATAAACTCCCTAATAGTTATTTGACACATAATATATTTATGAAGCTAATAAATTTATTGGTGATTTCCAAGTTACAGAATCCTTCTAATAGTTTATTAGCAACATAATTTTTTGTTTTTGCATTGGTATTTCTTATGAAGATAGTAACACGGTGCAAGAGGGATAGAGCTATACGTAAATTTGTAGAGCTAAAGTGAGATGAAATTTTGACACTGAATATTTTGACATTAAATATTTTGACAATAAATAGTTTGACTCGACATTCAATGACATTACGTATATTTTTTGTGTTACTGTTAAAATGACAATTAAACGGCGTTCAACAAATTTTATCACAGAAAAAGAGGACAATATAGATAGAAGAGAAGTTAATAAAAATAGTATTTTATAATACAAAAGTGACTGAAAATAAGAAGACAGCCATATTTTGCTTTATTTTACATTCCTTAAACAATATGAATTAAACTTGTCAGCAATTTTCAGCCACACATCTTTATTATTCTGCCAATAATTGCGTCTGTCTTCTTATTCTCTATCATTTTTATACAAATAGTAATGCGTAAAGTATTGTTTGTAGTGTGTTGTAATCGTAATTGAAATAAATACATATGTAAAAATAAAAGACAATGTTTATTTAAAAATATATATTTATATATTGTTCTTTATATGTATATCACATTTACAATAAATGCCCAAAATATTCTAAAAACGGTTGTCCATAATTTATAAATTCACCCAAACAGATCGTCGATTTCGCCAAAATACAACTTAAATGTATATAAAACACTAATATCACCATTATATAAATGTTTAAAAACTACACATTCGTATATTCTTTTAAAATTATACGGTTTTTAATTAAAATTGAAATATGAACACATTTTGCGAACTTGTTTTTGGTTATATGTCACTTTATTAAGCACTTCATGTTAAGTTATTAGACAAATAAGCCTGTTTATTAGCAACCTAATAACTATTTAGGGGTGGAACTCTCGGATAAAAAATTATGTTGCTAATAAACTTATTGGACAGTTTATTAGCAACTGGAACTCTCGGCCCTTAGTTTTTTACTTTTCCTAAGAAAAATGGAAAATTAAAAGATTAAAAATTCAAAAATGTCACAAATATTTACTCCCATTTTAATAAAATAAAAATGAATTATGCTTAAATTAACCTGACAAAATTATTTAAACTATGCATAAGGTTCACACTTCTAAAATGCAAGTGACGACGTAAAAGAAGGTCCTCATCTTTATTTTTTAAATTTTCTAGTGTGTATTTTTGTTTTTATTTCCATCCTTCTTAGGGGGTGCCCCCCCTGAGTGCACCACTGCATAGCAGTAATTAATAATTGATAAACAAATTGTTGATACATTAAATTTGGACACTGTAGTAACTAACTAAAACGAAGCGGATATAAATAAAAGGAAATTGATAAATTTGAATGTCAGTACTAGCACGTAATTGGTTAGTTGTTGGCAGTAGGAAAGTTTGGTAAAGTAGGTTATATTAGAGCTTGTTCTTGATGTCGCGAATACTAAATTACAGACAGAGTGCATGCAAGTTTTGCTAATGAATTTAGAGCCAAAGTCAAGAGTAATATCATAACAAACACCGTTTGAAGTTTACGATTAAGCTCAACATAAAATTACGTTTAAAACGTTATTTACCCTCCTTTAAAGCATAAAATACTAAATTTATATTTAAAAAAAAGCTTTTGTTAAAATTTTTTGAGGAACTTATATTTATCATCTCGTTATAAAAAAACCAAATTTGATATTAAAGGCCTGATTTTGTCCTAGACTAAACAAGATGTAAGGCTTCCAAAAATTTAAACCGCAGATCTGTAACTCTTACCGTTTTTGAGATAAAAAGTTATTAAAAAAATCTTAAAAAATAGCTCTGAAAAGAAGCATTTTTTTCAAAATTTGTTTCAACTAAAAACGGTTTAACCAAGGGAGACCTTAATTTTTTTCTAGATCAATAGGGGATACGCATAAAATTTGTATTTCCTTAAAACTACATTATTTTGATATGTTAATGTTAGTTATGTCACCTAACAAAACAAAAATTACATTTTAATTAATATTATAGCCAAATTTTTAAATTAAAATATTGTAAATTTGAAATAAGCCGACCACGGAGCGAAGGTTGCCGAGTAAAACGACTGAGTATGACGTCAAACGATAGGGGTTTCACATCACAGATACAGCTACAACATAATCTTTACACGTGTGTGTATTGTAATGTTCGAGAGTTTTGTATTTGTTTTTAAGCAATTTTTCACGCATTTATTATTAAAATGGCAGATAAAGATTTTGTTAGGGCTCAGAGTGATAATTTACCCAACATTGATGCATTTATGCTCATGGAATATATGAAAAATAATGAATGCTACAGTGCTGAGGAAATACGTGGTGTCAAAGTAATTTTATTTTATGTTCTATAACTTTATGTAAACAAATGCTGCAACTCTGTAAAATGTAAATATTTATGTAATTTAGATGTCAGAATTTTACTACATTGTTTACATGAAGTTACAAAACGTTAGAGGCGTAATTGAAATACTGCAATATAAGTCATCTATTTTAATATAAAATTTAATTCGGTAAACATGTATAAATTGTTTTTATAGAATTAAACTTTATTTTAACTAAAATCACTCTAATAACTTTACATAACCTATGAAAGATATACAAACAAATAAGTTCAGAACAGACTATGTACGCCGGTAAGCTAGTAGTGTCATACGTCAGTTAGAAGGGGTATGACGTCACACGTCGTTTTCGCGCGCTACATAAATTTATGATTTTTTTAAGCCTTCAAATTACACAAAAAATAAAATAAAAACTGTTTTTTATGTTTATATTTAACAAGAGGAATATAATAAAAATAAAAAAAAATCATGCCTATCCCCTATTGAGGTATGAGGATTTAAAAATTTAACTCCCAAGTCTCTACCTTTAACAGTTTTTGAGATATAAATTTTGTAATCATACAAAAATATTCAAAAAATTGCAACTTTAAAGCCCAGTCTTTCCACCTTGAGGTACACCTCTGGGTAACTATCTGTCAGATGTGATACTTTCTGTGCTGAATAAATATCATCCCGTCTTTCAATACAAATTTATCTATCGAATAGTTAGCTAACGGATAATGAGACTGACGTATTGAATTCACTGATTGGTATTGACATTTATTCAGCAGATGAAGTTCCAGATAATCTTATCTGTCAGATAGTAACCCAGAGGTTTACCTGAAGGTGGAAAGATCGGGCCTAAAACATGTTTCAACTAAATTTGGTGTTATTAAGAAAGGTCCTAATTTTACTAAACAAGGTATGAACATTTCAAATATTTAAACCGTAAGTCCCTATATCTTACATTTTTTGAGATTTTACTAAAATTCTTAAATGCGTTTCTTTAAAAAATACCTATACAAAGAAGTAACCATTTTTTTCAAATCCCGTTTCAACGAAAAAAGCTAAATCCAAGAAAGTTTCTAGACCAAATGAGTTGTGGAAATTCTAAAAATTCAACTACCAGTAGCGACGATCTGAATTTTAAGCTCTTAAAATCTGGAGGGGCCAGGAAATATTTGGGTAAAATGTGGGGGGGGGCAGTAAATATTTGAGGAGGGCATCATTTTTTATGGACAGGTGAAAATACAAGTGATGACCTAAAAAAAAGGTCTCCACTTGCACACAAGTTTTTCTACAAGCATTTCTGGGGGGGTCAACTGGAGGCCAAAGCAAGTTGGGGGGGGGCGAGCCCTCATGAACCCTTTGCTAGTGCCGCCACTGCTTCCAAGTCTTTATCTCTGTTTTTGAGATATACATTTTTTAATTATACAAACATTTGAAAACATTTAAAACTTTAAACCACGCTTCAACTAAATTTGAAGTAACTAAAAAAGGTCCTAATTTTTTTCTAGACTAAACCAGGCATTAGAATTTCAAAAATTCAAACCGCAGGTCCCTATTTTTTACTGTTTTTGAGATATAAAATTCTTAAAAGCGTCTCTATAAAAAATACCTCTACAAAGATGTCACTGTTTTTTTAAATCTTGTTTCAGCTAAAAGGGCTTTAACCAAAGAAACCCCCATTTTTTCCTAGACCAAACAAGGCGTTAAGATTCCAAAAATTCAATTTTCAAATTTTTATCTCCCTCCATTTTTGAGTTATGTTTTTTTTACCAAATAAAAATATTTGTAAAAATAGTAACCATGCTTCAATTAAATTTGGCTTAAAAAAGAAGGTACCAATTTTTCTAGACTAAACAAATTTTTCTTACCTGATTACAATCAATTGGACAAGTAGCACAGGTGGGGACAAGACTCATGAGTCTATCTGTTTTAATTGAAACATCCTTCACCACAAACCAGTGTTTCTCAAACCTGGATCCAATGTCGTTCAGATGCGACAAAAGCTCGTAACGTGGGTTTAGATTTAGGTACTCCTGACAGACGGTCACTGCGTTGTCTCTAACTTTTCTCTCTAACTCTAGACGTTCTCCCCCTAAACCTGAGTCTACGTCTAAAGCGGAATAATGGTATCGAACACCGTGCCTGAAAAAAAAAGTAAAATGTGTCAGAAAATCAGTCAGAGTATTTAAGGGTTTGATTTAGGATGGTGGGACATATATATCCCAGATGGTGGGACATATATGTCCCACTGGGTAATTAGACTGGGATATATATGTCCCACTCGGTATTGAGAGTGGGGAACATGTATCACTTTCCAAATAAATTTTTTATTAATTACATTATTGACTCAAAATACTTGTTGAAATTGGAAGTTCATTTCCAAGTAAAATAGTAAAATAGTAGTAGTTCTGTGTAAGTGCCTACACTCTTCTTATCAGACCATTTTCTGAAATCTGTGTATGCATTTTCTTACAGTCTCTTTGATTATGCAGGCAATTTCAGTTGCCTCCATTGCAACTAACGCAATATTTGGTGGTATCCCGATAAAGTTATCGTCGCTATCATCACTGTTTATTTCCATTTTTAGGGTTTTGTAGGTATGACCAAAAAACCCTTATATACTGGCGTCGGCGAATCAACGCAGTTACGTCACACGACGTAATAAATAATTGCATTGTTCCAGATAATACAATCGTCGTGTGTCGTAACTGCATTGATTTGCCGACGCTAGTATACCGGCATTTTGTCGTCTGTCTGTCTGTCTGTTTGGTAAAAATTGTAGCCAAACAGCTAAACCTAGAGAGTTGAAATTTGGCATGCTTATACAACTCTTTGACCCGCACATAAGAAAAATACTAAAACATCTAAAAAACATATCCCTCTAAAAATATAAACAAATATGTGCTCATCGAAAAAGAATTTTTTTTTTTTAACTCTGAGTAGGGTATTAAATGAAAACCCTTAGTACGTGGATTAACGATCAAAATTTTATTTTTGCAAAATAAATTATTATGATTTTAGCTAAAATTGTGCAAAAAAAAATTGTCCCACACCTGTAGCCCAGATGGTTTAAACTAAAAATCTGAAAAAATTCTGAGTAAGGTACATTTGCGTGAACCGGAATAGTACAACAGGAATTTTTGATCAGATGTTTTCGGAAAATAACGCATTTTTTGTGTTTTTTTGTTGACGATGCACAAAAGTTATAGTTATGTAACACACTATATTAGAAGACGTATCCTAGTCTAATGGTTAGCTTGCTCGGTTGCTACCCAGCATATTAGGGTTCTCTCCCGAGCAGAGAAAACAATTTAATTTTTTGTTTTGTTTGCCATTTTTATTTTGTTTAAATTATTTTTTAATTCTAGTAATATTTTGGCAAATGTTGCATTTAATTTTTAAGAGCATAAATTTAATATCCAGTTGACATTGTTGGAATTATATTTTCAGTCTATGTGTCATGTATACGAAACCAGAGGGGTGGAGCATATGACTTAAAACAACCAATGGAAGCCATAGGCGCAATTTTCAAAATCTTAATGAACCTTGTTATATAAAAAAAATACTGCACATATTTAGAAACCTAAATAATGGTATTAGGTATTCGAATTAAAATTAACAAAAAAATATTTTAACATAAAATTTGTTTTTAAAGCTCTTAGATCAACAGACGATAAATTATTTTAAAAGTATCGTTCATTTTGCCGTGATTACTACAAAGCAAAATTTGTACTACACACTCAGCATACCGCCTTCACTTATTATAAACCTGCGAAATCCTGCAATGTGTGAAAATTCACATTTCACATCAATTTTTTTGTGCTAATATAAAAACAGATAAATTCCATGGTTATCTAGACGTCTTTTTTTCTCGATTATATTTTATTAGCGTATAAGGGCATTTGCTAAATTAAATTTTGTGCTGAATTTGAGACAGTATTCCAATATTTGGGTTTAATATGTGAGGTGAAGTATGAAATCGTTCAATCTCCGGAAATTGATACAAAATTTTAAAAGCAAAAGCACGTTTCATCAATCAATTTGACAATAATCGCTAAGATAAGATAATACTATACATTACAATAAAATTATTCAGTCTAGATGTTTACTAAATGATAAAAATGTTTTAAAATATAACACAAATTGATGTTACACAAATTAAGCAATTTGTAGGTATTTAATAAGTGAAAAGACAACAGAGTTTGAATGCTGGCTGCTACAAATGGTTCAGAAAAAGGCGCGCACACAGAAAAATGGTCTAGGGCAGAGGTTCCCAAACTTTTTTCACCGGGACCCGGTACGAGGTTTTAAAATTTTTTGCGACCCACCTTATGAAAAAAAAACATTTATTTACAAAACAAATTTTATTTTAAAGCAGTAGCTTTATAGTAATAAAGAGTAATAAATAGTAATAAAGTGTATAGTATAGTAATAAAGAGTATAGTATAGTAATAAAAAATATAGTATAGTAATAAAGAGCACAAATACACACTCTTCTATACTCTATCTCAGAACGACTGATAGTAATAAAATTTATTATTTGTAAAAAGTTATTGTTTTTTCACACAGAAGCGGCAAAACAAAAGCGACAAAATATGAATAGTTCGAAACGAAATATTGTTCAAAAACAACCGGGTGTGCCGCACATCTTATATGGGAATACGAACTAGGGTTAAACACAATAGATCAAAATTTGACCCTAAAATTTTGAGGAAAAATATGGTCACAGGGGTGTGTTTAATGATATGATAAATATGGTCACAGGCGTGCGTTTAATGAAATGATAAATAGTATTATAGAAATACACAAAACCAATTTAAACATGTTTAAAATGTGCACGCCTCTGGTAACTGCCTGACAAAATGATTTATTACTATCAGTCTTTCTGAGATAGAATATAGTGATTAACTAACGTAAAAAAAATAATATGTACAAAAAAAAAATCTTTTTTTGTGTTTTTACAATTTTTTTCGCGACCCGGCAAAATTTTTCTGCGGCCCGGTGCCGGGTCGCGACCCACACTTTGGGAAACGCTGGTCTAGGGCGTGGTGTGACTTTCTGTACAAAAGATGCAGGTGAAAAAAAAAAAAACAATCAATTTTGTTGTGTGCCACAATGTAAATCGTGAATAAGGAAGAATCCTTCTTAAACATTCCATAATTTACCTAAATCGAAAAAAATATCAATTGAAACGACGTTTGGAGGCAGAGAAATAGTGGATCGTAGGTTTTTATGGACCCAAAAACTAAAAATGGACAAAAATCCAAGCCTATGCATGCATGTTTGCTCGTTGCATTTTATGGAAAGTGATTTTTTACGTCCAAAAAAAGACTGAAAAAAGCATTTATCTCACCCAAAATTTGCCTAAATCATCAGTTGATATATTAAAAGGCCCTTCTACTTTTTCAGGCAGAGATATTAATTTTTACTAATATATTTATCATATTTTTGTTGTTATTATATTGACAGACAGTCAAAAAGAATTAAAAATACAATGAAAAACTAAAAATTTCTTTAGAATAGTATATTATTACATATCTTGTAAATCGTAGATTACCTTTAAATTAAAAAAAAGCTCGGAAAACAGGAAAAATACAACTCGTGTTCATTTTTACCATGTAAATACACGAGTAACAGTTTAATGTCACTTTCAAGTGTTCCAGCTTTGCCGCATATAGCGCTGCGATCTTAAAAAGTTTCCCCTATTGGTAATGATATAAATATTTCTTTATATTTAAAAACGCGAATTTAAAAAAAATCTGCTATCTTAGAGTAATAAAGGAAGTTTCTAGCATAAAATATGGCTACAAATCATGTTTAAGGTATTCATAAGGTTTTGGTGAATTTTAACTTCCTGCAAGTGGCAATAAATAGTAATAAATGTCTTAAAAACCCTAAACTTTTTATTAAATTATCGCAACCAACTTAACACGAAAGTATTGCTGGTAGCATATGCCGAAGGCGCAAACAGTTACAATAAGACCATATTTTTACTAGTATATTGTAAATCTATGATAAATATTTAACTATAAACTTCCAGAAAATAGAGTAAATGTTATTCTGAACCCTTAAACTTCGGTCAATAATATCTCTTACTCCCTATTATCTCAAAACCATTTTATTTGATCTTATCATTTCACAAGTCAATTTATATAACTCTGAATTAGTTCGACAAAACTCCGCGCCAGGACACTGTGGCGCTAGTATAGCACTTAAGATACCCAATTTGTTCAAAAGCCAGTATGACACTGAAGAAAAATTGAGTTAGTTTTGAATTTGGGTCACAGTTTTGGCAAGAGACAACACTTTTTTTTAGTCTATGGTAATATATTACCCTACATACATGTCTCGATAAAATTTATGATAAAGCAGTAAGTGAATTACGACCTAAAGAATATAAAACGATTGATGGATCTTTCGTTGATGTTCATTCTGTTCTACTTCATCTTTATCACGAGTCTTTCTATAATAGACTTGTAGAATGATATTAATTAATTTTAGTATTTGCACCTCAAAGAATTCGCGACTCAAATCATCGCTATCCGACGCGTTATCGAGTACCGATCACGTGTCACATATTTTGGTAAACAAAGCAAAATGAACGCATGGCCAGCAGTTCGCGCCTAGATATCTTGACGACAACAACTCAGATTTAGTGCAGCTATGAACTTTTTGTTTTTTGCTAAATGAAGTGATTTATATTTATAATTATGGGTCCAAAGGATAGAAATGCAAGCATAGCTAAAAGGAAGACATATACATATATGTATTTCCTTATATGTATATGTATATATGTACATATGATTCCCTTTTTTTTCTTATGGAGAAATTCGACTCGCCACTCGACGCTTTTACAGAACGAATTAACGTCGAGTGGCTGGGTATTACTGAATAAGGCTTTTTTGGTCATACCTACAAAACTATAAAAAAGTTATAATTGTATTTAACTTCCAAATATGTAATAACAATCTTTTAAAATAAACCTGTACAGAAGCGTTCTAGCATTAATAGTTTTTACCACATTTTTAAACCTACTATATCCATACTGCGACATAATAATCAATCTAAATCTACCCATACAATATCAAAGAGTAATTTAATCAACCTCCTAAGTACTGTTAAGCCTTTAATACCTCTGGGCATCACTAGAGGCGCTTTTACTCCCTCCTAACGTCTTGCTGAATAGTAACTTGGCTAGGGAGTCTATTTTCCCAGAAACCAGTGGTGTACGTTCTGTTTCTTCCTCACCTTCGACTTTCTCAGTACTGGAGGAACGGGTTCTGAAACTTACTCTCTTGTTTGCAGTTGCGACGGCACTGGGATTTAATTCAACGGCACTTTGGGCACGACGAGTTACACGACGTTTTCGACGATAACTAGATCTGGTCAAGTGGAAAGAAAATTAAAAAATGGTAAAAGAAAATCATTTTTTTCCAGCAGTAATATAATTAATACTTCCTCCATCCGAAAATATGGTATGTATACATTTTTAATTAATTATAATGATTTTATTTATTGAATAGTTAGAAATATCTAATAAAACAAAGATTAATACAAAAAGTTTTAATTTAACAAGGACGTGGCTGTCTCCACAACTTGTATGGAACATGATAATGTTGTTTGATATCGTCCCTTACGATGAAGTTTTGCCTTATTAATGTGCGGAATCTTATAGGAATTCCCTCCTTTTGCTAACATAGTTGCTTCTAGACAAGTTTGCAATGTTTGCAATGCAGAAAAACATTATCAAGGATTATGTTTAATGCATTAAATGCATTTTGTACGCATTCAATCAGTTCGTCGATTGTATTCAGTAAAGCTGTATGTTATAAGGATTGTATAGAATTGAAAAAGCCAAGATCCAGATTAAATATACTGAGTATTTTATTCAGTAACAATTGTCAACCTGTAAATATTACCTGTAATATTTTCGTATATTTTTTACTGTGTAGTAAAATATGTAGCCAATTGTGATATTTAATAAATATTATTAATATTATTATTATTAAATACAGGTTTACAATTGTTTTAGTTAATTTTTAGTCATGGCTCACTATTCTTTTTTCGACTAGGTGTATAAAAAAGTGCCCGCCATTATACTTAATAATGTAACATATGGATTATTTTACATGATTGTAAAGCAAATTTGATGTACTTTTCAAATTTGTAAAAAAATGTAGTATGTTCCGTTTGAAATTTCAAAGTTGATATTAAATTACTAATAAACCGGAAGTGGTATCATTAATGTACATCCGTCATCAAGTAGCTTACATGTTGCTGTATAAATCATGTTATATGAAATAAATTACTAACTTAATAAATAAGCGAGATATTTGCTGGGTCCACTAAAATATAACACCCTGTATAAGAGAGGTATTGTGATCATACCGATTTTGACATTTCGAGATTTCGATGGATCTCCACGAATTGTGGTCCTTACATAACATTTTGACTATTTTTAGCATGATGTCTGTTCGGTCTGTCTGTCTGTCTGTCTGTCTGTGGTCTGTCTGTGGTCTGTCTGTCGGCCCGTATACAGATGCAGAGCAAATTCGGCTAAAAGGTTTTTTATGAAACTTCATATTTAAGCTTTTGATATCAATGGCACGAGTTGATCAACTTTTGGTAAAAATCGATTAACTAGATATGGGAGTTTACTCGTGTCGGTTTTAAGATTTTTGCGAATATATCACAACAGAGAAATATTTCGAAAAAATTTATTTAACAAAAGTTGCTATAAAAGCAATAACTAACAACTTTTATTTGAGATATTTTTTGATAAAACGAAAAAAATATGAAAAAATTTACGAAATTTCTAAGAAGTATCTATTTTTTCACACTTATATGTAATGTTTCCATGGTCATGATAAATAATATCTCTGTTAGAACATATTGGGCCAAGTTATTTCTACTCTGCTGCTAGAATGTATTTTATACAAGTACTTTGTGATGGCGGTTGGTCCTGTGGTGGCCACAGCAGATTTTTTTAAGTAATGTAACATATTTTCGGACGGAGGGAGTATATAAGAATCGTTCAGAAAGTTTTCCAGAATAATAACACTGGGGTATTTACCCGCATGTATTATATCAATCATATCGAAAGCGAGCCATATTTTTCCAGACGGGCCAAATTTAATTTGAAATTTTTTAGATTCAAATCGCAGGTCAAATATATAATGCGTAAATAAAAATCTGCCTCTTTAGAGGAAGTATTTGTGTGGAACTCCTGCTAATCTCGTCAACTCTACATGAGCTAGCGGCCTTGTGTTTGACGTACAATGAAAATTTTTGATTTTTAAAAATATTTATATTTTAAGGTTTTTTATTAAATTTATGACGTTTCTGATATAGTGGATCACCTGTATTAACAATAAACACTATTTTTATTGTTGCTAACAACCATTCTTTACTTTCTGGACGAGTCTCAATCTTCACATTGAACTAAAAATGTTTTTTTTCCTTGGATCATCGCGAATTAAGTTTTAAGAATCTATTTTTTATTTAACAACTTCTGAAGTAATTTAAAACTTTTAAGAGAATTTTACAAGTTCTACAAGTTTGTATATTTTTTGTCGAAATTGAGTTGTCGTATGTTTTTGCTAGAAATAAAAGAAAACAAAATAATTTAAATCTATAGCTAGTTAAAAGTTCTACTAAACTATAGTACGCCTTATACTTGTGTATAGCGAAACCTTATAACGAAATAAACACTATACACCAGTGTTTTTCAACCTTTTTGCCCCCGCGGACCGATGAAAATGAAAATACTCCACGGGGGGCCAAGAAAATTTTGTCGTGTGCATAGAAAATGCTGCCGGGGGATAAAATATCTTCCCGGGGTGGCAAAAAAAAATCTTCCTGAGGGGGGGGGCAAAAAAATCTGCCGGGGGAAAAACCTGCTGGGGGCAACAAGTGAAGTTACGCCACCGACGTGATATTATTGCTGTTTGCCTTCGACTATTGTAGGCGTAGCAGTAAGCGTTTTAAATCAATCCAAATTTCGTTACGCTCGTTTTTCGGGAACGACCCCCATACCAATTTACGGGCAAAGTCAATATTCTCCGTCAAAATAAAAAAACAGAATGATATGATCTGTTAAAGCAATGTATAGAAGTGGATTAATTTGGGTGGTAGATAATCATTTTTCCATAAATAGACAGTCTAATCGTGATTACTTTATCTAACATGTAACGAATTAACGTAGATATTGATGTGTTACTATTAATACATCTACTTTTTAATTCTATCTGTTGAATTATTTTAGTTTGACTGTACACGTAATACGTCAAACAGAATTTAAAACAATTCTAAAGATCGATTCCAATAAGACAACTTTAATAGAGAAAAAGAAAAGGAAAACAAGTAGGTGTTTTTATTTTTAGACAGAAAATCAAAACGCTTTAAAAACTTCGTAACTAATGATAGACGCCGAAACTGCAGTCAAATATGCATAAACAAGGGCCGGAGCGAGGGTCTTTGGCGCCCGTATGCAAGATTTAATAAGAGCGCCCCCAGACAAGTAGTGTAGACCTAAAAAAATGATCCTCACTTCTAAATTTTAAGTGAAGACAAGTGAAGACCTAAAAAAAGGTCCTCACTTTAATCTTGGCGGAATGCGTTCCTCCGGCCCTGTGCATAAAAGAATCGAGCATGAAAAATAAAGAATAAAAATTTTTGTGAAACTTTACCAGTTGCTTTATTTAGAACAGTGTCTGCCAAATTGTGTACCGCAACAGATTCTAGGTGTGCCGCGAAATTTTCATTCAAAATTCATTAACTTACTTACCCGGGGAAGTTAAATTTTTACTTACATCCCGTTGTTAATACGAGGGTTACCTTTTATATTTTTACAAACGACCACTAGATGGCAATATTGAAATGTCTCATTACTATATTTGACATATATTGTGAAATCAGTGTCATATTATAAATTGACCGAGTAGTTTGTTGACAGTGAGCGTTAAAAAAAATAGTTTGTGAAAAAAATTATATTACTCGTGAAGGTTTTCGTTGGATGATTTTTTACGATTTAAGTAAAGGCCTAACTCAACACCAATGCATAGATTCGCTTCGTTCAACTTTTGGTAATGAAGCTCCATCATAAAAGACTTGAAGAATTTCGTCGTGGTCGTGCGTCCGTCAGTGATGAATCTCGTGAAGGTCGACCAAAATCAGTTGTGATTCAAAAAAATATCGATGCTGTGTGCAAAATGATTGAAGAAGATCGGCATGTGACTTACCATGAGATAGAGGCATCCTTTGGCATATCGCAGACTGCAATACATTTGATTTTGCATCAACATTTAGCTGTGAAAAAGATCTGTTCCCGATGGATTCTGCAAAATTTGACCGAAGCTCAAAAAAAGGCTCGTGTTAATTGGTGTAAGGGAATGCTAAAAAAGTTTAACTTAGGCACTGCAAAATCCGTATACAACATCGTTACAGGTGACGAAACTTGGATTTATTCATATGAACCGGAAACTATGCAACAGTCCACTGTTTGGGTCTGATTAAGATGAACCGAAACCCACAAAAGTTGTTCGTTCATTTAGCTGTGTTTCATTTAGCTGTTCGTACATTTAGCTGTGAAAAAGATCTGTTCCCGATGGATTCTGCAAAATTTGACCGAAGCTAAAAAAATAGCTCGTGTTGATTGGTGTAAGGGAATTCTAAAAAAATTCAACCTAGGCATTGCAAAATCCGTATACATCATCGTTACAGGTGACGAAACTTGGATTTATTCATATGAACCGGAAACTATGCAACAGTCCACTGTTTGGGTCTGATTAAGATGAACCGAAACCCACAAAAGTTGTTCGTTCATTTAGCTGTGTTTCATTTAGCTGTTCGTACATTTAGCTGTGAAAAAGATCTGTTCCCGATGGATTCTGCAAAATTTGACCGAAGCTAAAAAAATAGCTCGTGTTGATTGGTGTAAGGGAATTCTAAAAAAATTCAACCTAGGCATTGCAAAATCCGTATACATCATCGTTACAGGTGACGAAACTTGGATTTATTCATATGAACCGGAAACTATGCAACAGTCCACTGTTTGGGTCTGATTAAGATGAACCGAAACCCACAAAAGTTGTTCGTTCATTTAGCTGTGTTTCATTTAGCTGTTCGTACATTTAGCTGTGAAAAAGATCTGTTCCCGATGGATTCTGCAAAATTTGACCGAAGCTAAAAAAATAGCTCGTGTTGATTGGTGTAAGGGAATTCTAAAAAAATTCAACCTAGGCATTGCAAAATCCGTATACATCATCGTTACAGGTGACGAAACTTGGATTTATTCATATGAACCGGAAACTATGCAACAGTCCACTGTTTGGGTCTGATTAAGATGAACCGAAACCCACAAAAGTTGTTCGTTCATTTAGCTGTGTTTCATTTAGCTGTTCGTACATTTAGCTGTGAAAAAGATCTGTTCCCGATGGATTCTGCAAAATTTGACCGAAGCTAAAAAAATAGCTCGTGTTGATTGGTGTAAGGGAATTCTAAAAAAATTCAACCTAGGCATTGCAAAATCCGTATACATCATCGTTACAGGTGACGAAACTTGGATTTATTCATATGAACCGGAAACTATGCAACAGTCCACTGTTTGGGTCTGATTAAGATGAACCGAAACCCACAAAAGTTGTTCGTTCATTTAGCTGTGTTTCATTTAGCTGTTCGTACATTTAGCTGTGAAAAAGATCTGTTCCCGATGGATTCTGCAAAATTTGACCGAAGCTAAAAAAATAGCTCGTGTTGATTGGTGTAAGGGAATTCTAAAAAAATTCAACCTAGGCATTGCAAAATCCGTATACATCATCGTTACAGGTGACGAAACTTGGATTTATTCATATGAACCGGAAACTATGCAACAGTCCACTGTTTGGGTCTGATTAAGATGAACCGAAACCCACAAAAGTTGTTCGTTCATTTAGCTGTGTTTCATTTAGCTGTTCGTACATTTAGCTGTGAAAAAGATCTGTTCCCGATGGATTCTGCAAAATTTGACCGAAGCTAAAAAAATAGCTCGTGTTGATTGGTGTAAGGGAATTCTAAAAAAATTCAACCTAGGCATTGCAAAATCCGTATACATCATCGTTACAGGTGACGAAACTTGGATTTATTCATATGAACCGGAAACTATGCAACAGTCCACTGTTTGGGTCTGATTAAGATGAACCGAAACCCACAAAAGTTGTTCGTTCATTTAGCTGTGTTTCATTTAGCTGTTCGAACATTTAGCTGTGAAAAAGATCTGTTCCCGATGGATTCTGCAAAATTTGACCGAAGCTAAAAAAATAGCTCGTGTTGATTGGTGTAAGGGAATTCTAAAAAAATTCAACCTAGGCATTGCAAAATCCGTATACAACATCGTTACAGGTGACGAAACTTGGATTTATTCATATGAACCGGAAATTAAGCAACAATCCACTGTTTGGGTCTTCCAAGATGAACCGAAACGCACAACATTGTTCGTTTACGAAGCACTTCCAAGAAAAAGATCGCTTGTTTCTTCGGTTGTACTGGACATGTCGCAACCATTCCTTTAGAGGATCGGAGAACAGTTAATGATGAATGGTATACAACAAATTGTTTGCCAGAAGTCATCGATAAAATCAGGAATAACAACCAAAAACGTTACATCATTCTTTATCATGACAATGCAAGCTCCTACACAGCACGTCAAACAATTGATTATTTGAAGGAGAAAAACATCGAATTAATGTCTCATTGCCCGTATTCACCTGATTTATTCCCTAACGACTTTTTTTTGTTCCCCAATGTCGAAAAAAAAAAAAAATGCGTGGACAGCGAATTCCCTTCTTGATCACTTCAAGAAGCTGTTGAAGCCTTCGAAAACCATGTTTTTGAGATACCAACTTCAGAGTGGAAAAAATGTTTCGAGAATTGGTTTGAACGTATACAAAAGTGTATAAATCTTAAAGGCGAATATTTTGAAAAGCAATAAAAGTTTGTTCAAAAAAAAAATTTTCTTTCTTAGTTTTTGTAAAAAACTTAAAAGCCTAGCCCTTGTAGTAACCAAAGCTTCCTCAGTAATGTGTAAAAACTTCCATCAAATCAATGTCAGAACAATGTAGAGAGTGGAAAAACATATTTGTTGCATAAGCAAAAACATACCACAAAATATTATTTTAAAAATTAATTCACTATGATCCATTTTTAATCACCTTGACGCCCTCTCCTGATAAAATCTGTCATGTCCTATAACATCTGGTTCTTTTTTCTCTTCATTTTTGGTTTTATTCATATTTTGGTATAAATTAAACATGTTTGAACGTTTTTTATAAATTTTCTGCTGTATTAAAGCAAATATAGACGTTGTAGATATAAACGCGCCAATTTTGGAATATACTACAATAAAATTCAGCCTTTGAATTAATTCTTTAGTTTCTGTTAATAGTTTTGACATATTTAGAAGCAAACGCTAGTAACCACAGTTGCGTAAAAAATGTTCGAAACTGGATAAAAATATATTATTCATATCTGCTAATGTTTGAAAAAGCTACAGATTTGACAAGAAATCCCGGAATTAAATATTGATATACAATATTTCCAAAAATACCTGACACTTAAGGGGGGGGGTCTGATAACCACATTTTAAGCATATGTTTGTGAATTTTTTTCAAATCTATGGTTAAATTTATTCATTTTCAAACTAAGTACATATATAAAGTATGTTTTGAAGAAAATACAAAAAAATTTTGAAGGCAAAATATGGCGAAATGAGCCAGCTGTGGCAAATCTTCTCAGACTCCGAGAAAAATATTAATTTTGCGGTGACCAGCATAACTCGTCACTGGATCATCTGAAATCAAAAATCCAAAAAGATTTGGTTAGTTTATGAGTTTGCCGAGGTAACGACGTTGAGATATTTTTTTTCACGTTTTTTTTTTATTTAACAATCACAAATATACTCATTTTTAGGTTTTTTTTAGGAATTAAATTTTTTTTGTCTTCTAAGTAACGCTAAAAACTGAAAAATCATTTTAAAAAAAATATCTCAACGTCGTTATCTCGGCAAACTCATAAACTAACAAAATCTTTTAGGATTTTTGATTTCAGATGATCCAGTGATGAGTTATGCTGGTCACCGCAAAATCTAATATTTTTCCCGGAGTCTGAGAAGATTTGCCACAGCTGGCTCATTTCGCCATATTTTGCCTTAAAAATTTTTTTGTATCTTCTTCAAAACATACTTTATATATGTACTTAGTTTGAAAATGAATAAATTTAATCATAGATTTGAAAAAAATTCACAAAAATATGCTTTAAATGTGGTTATCAGACCCTACCCCCCCTTAAAGCAAAATGGCTTTAAGCAAGGCTAGAATTCAACCTAACTAAAGAAGAGATTTCGTGCTATTTTTTTTTTTTTCAGATTCAATTTTAAATGAATTTAAAAATTTATAAAGAATGTCTGAAATTATTTGCTAGGCAATAAAAACGGTTATATTACGAGCGTGAAAAAGAAAAATGTGTTGTCTCAGCGTGAAAATTTTCTTTTCTTTTTAAACATTCATAAGACAAGATTCGACTTTTATTTTCTTTTACTGGTTGAGTTATTAAATTTTTAACAAAATATAAACGTAACAAAAAAATACGATTTGAGTTTACACTTCTCAAATTTCAGTTTTAAAACTATGTTTTACAAGGTGTCTCAAAAGAAATTTTATATTTATTTATCTTACTGCGTGAACGCAACGTATCCGAGGGGCGCGGGGGTTATGTCAATCGGTAACCTGGCTCTTGGGACTTCAGTCGCTATGGAGCGTTTCTCGGGAGCAGACCGCACGTTATGCGTGCGAGAGTTTTACAAAAACTGTGATTCGGCGACTGTAGCGCGTAGAAAATTCTGCAGTATTCGAGGTTTTCGCCACTTAAATGATGCGTCAAGCATTCCTCTCATTCGACATTGGGTTAAAAAGTTTGAAGAGACTGGTACAACGCTGGATAAATCAAAATCCAGGCGACCTAGGTCATCAAGAACGGTAGAAAACGTGGAGAATGTTAATCAGTCTGTTCGTGACGACCCGAACCTTTCAATTCGGAAGCGCGCAAGTGCTTTAAATGTGCATAGATCATCATAACATCGCATTATGCACAAAGACCTAAAGCTGCACCCCTACAAAATTCAATTGGTGCAAGAATTAAAGCCCCAAGATGCCAGTCAGAGGCTTAATTTCGTAAATCAGGTGATTGAGCGATTTTCAACGTTTACCAACATTTTGTTTTCGGATGAAGCTCATTTTCATCTTAATGGCCACGTAAATAAGCAGAACTGCCGCTACTGGAGTGCAACGAATCCGAAACGCAAACATCAGAAACCCCTACATTCGCCTAAAGTGACCGTATGGGCTGCGATGTCGGCGCGAGGAATTATCGGCCCTTACTTTTTTGAAGACGAAAGGGGCGTGCAGTTACAGTGAATTCAGAGCGTTATGTGGAGATGTTAGACAACTTCTTGGTACCTGAACTGCAAAACTTTCCTGGCTATAACCAAAGAACATGGTTCCAACAGGACGGAGCAACTTCACACACGTCCAATATGTCTCTGCCACGTGTTCGTGAAATTTTCTCAGGCAAATTGATCTCCCGGAGAGGTGACATAAATTGGCCTCCACGCAGTCCAGATTTAACCCCCTATGGACTTTTTCCTATGGGGTTATCTTAAATCTAAAGTTTACGCCAATAAATCGACTTCACTGGCGCATTTGAAAGAAAATATCCGTCACGAAATGGCAGCCATCCCTGAGTCCACCTGCCGAGACGTCATAAGTAATTTTACTGTTCGATTAAATGAGTGCCGAGAACGCGAGGGTCTACATTTAGACGATATTATTTTTAAGAAATAAATCCCCAAAAAGTGTATTTTAATACTTAATAAACATTTTTTCTATATACGGCTTACTTTTTTTTTAATCGATCCACTAAATATAAAATTTCTTTTGAGACACCTTGTATAATGAGTCTCAGTAACGATCTAGTCTACAACTCCAAAAATGGCGCATCCAATCTACGATGGGGGGAAGGGGGGATTGAGCGAGCCAGAGCTTTTGTTTTTTGCTTCTAAATATGTCTACTACGATTATCTAGTACTAAATAAGACACCACTTGAAAACTTAACACACTTCGAATCAATATGTCTAAATAAATAATTATTTATCGACTGTACAGTAGAACAGTCTACATACTAACTGAATTTACTGCAGAGAATACTAATAATCGAATTAGTCTCAGATTCAATCTATGGCTTCTAGATTTAAAACTCTTATCGATTTTTATAATTTGCAATCTGCAATAGAATTACGCGAATGTGTTTAAATATTATAGTAGTATCTTCGTAAGCTCTTAATGAGAAATAAATGTCAACAATATGAAAAACGGCCCGAGGATTGGTCACCTGCGCTATCTAACTATCGATGTCGAACCTTTTTTGCTTGCCCGACCTTAAAATATAAGAGGCAAGTATTGTAATCGCGAAAATTTTCGATGAATTTTGACTGATGGCCACGTTTTATGGTCTAGGGAATCTAAAAAATCTATTTTCGAAGTCCCGTCCGTATGTGTTTTTGTGTGTGGGTGTGTCTGTGTGTGTGTGTGTGTCTGTGTGTGTGTGTGTCTGTCTGTGTGTCTGTGTGTATATGTATACACGATAACTCAAGAACAGCTGAACTTAGAGAGCTCGTTCTGGTTCTAAAAAATTCTCCTAATAATTGGGACGAACCCTATTGTTTTATATAAAGATCCCAAACTGGAAATGGAAGTTATTAAAATTTAAAATTTTAAAAACATCATAACTACCCAGCAAACATTTTTATACGGGCCAGTACTGGTAAAGCACATACTCCCCGGCATGAAAGTAATGGGCCAGTACCCCAGTGTCCCCGTGGCCGTTACTGGCCCATTGATGTATCAGTTGCCGGCCCAGCAACGGTAAAGTGCAAAATAATCGCATTAGTTTCAAGATTTATTTCTGATGGTTTTAAGTAAAAAGTATGAGTGAAGAAGAGTGCTTATAAAATGCTGGTAAAGTACTTCGTATAGGCGGAATGCGAAATACAAATGTGAAGTACATTATTAATACTGGCGTTGCACTTACTTTTGGTGCCAGTAATTTACCAGCATAAAAGCAGTTAGCCGGCATTCGGCCGTTAGTTGAATGTTTGCTGGGTAGTAAAAGGCCTTGGACAAAAATTTGTATGAAACATAATTTGATGTATTTTTGAAGGTCTATGTAAATCTTTTTTATTAATTTCTTTTAAATTAAAAAAAAAAAAAAAAATTTTTTTGGAAGTGCAAGTCTAGCGGAGGTTTCCCTTCGCCACTGGTTTTAGATCAAATTGTGGGTCAAATATATAATACGTAAAAACAAATCTGTTGTTTTAAGGTGTTAATAGTTGTGTGGAATTCCCTGCTAATCTCGATAACTCAACCTAAGCTAGCGGCCTTATGTTTGACGTGTATAATACAAATTGACGGAATATGTGCCAATATGTGCGTTTAAGCGGAACTAAATGGAAATTTCGTTCTTTTAGATTGTCACGAGAAGGGACCTTGCTTGGATTATTTCATGTTTCAGGTTTGGTATGTGAAAATTTAAAATTCCTTGTGCCCCAGTTGCCCCTGCTTAGTTACGGCTATGTATAAGACAATAAAATTCAATTTTAACATAATACTGAACAGAGGAAAATTGAGATATTAAAAACTTTTTAATTGAAATTAATACCTGAGATGGAATGTTTTTTTTTCATTTGACAGCCACATCAATAACGTGATAATGGACGGAAATTACCTATAAAAACATTTCCCCCAAAAGGTCATGAACTATCGAGTTTTTCCGATGCTTAATATTAATATTTAACTACTTTTATATCAACTTTTGGAATACATTTAAATAAATTTAGTATTTTTAGGAACACTCCCGATTTATATTAAGATTTTTTTAAATTTAACCTATATGTACAATCTTGTGTGTGAAAATAACATTAGGATATTACAAAATTGTAAATTTATAAAGTTGAATACTGACAGAAGCTAGCGGCAGAAACTGCGCTAGACCCAGGGCGTAACTAAGAGCCTGCTACACCCGCAACCACCGTGGGCACTTCATTATGGGGCCCATCGAACCTTTAAGGAGGGGTAGGGTCTGATAACCACATTTTAAGCATATTTTTGTGCATTTTTTTCAAATCTATGGTTAAATTTATTCATTTTCAAACTAAGTACATATATAAAGTATGTTTTGAAGAAGGTACAAAAAAAATTTGAAGGCAAAATATGGCGAAATGAGCCAGCTGTGGCAAATCTTCTCAGACTCCGGGAAAAAAATTAGATTTTGCGGTGACCAGCATAACTCGTCACTGGATCATCTGAAATAAAAAATCCAAAAAGATTTTGTTAGTTTATGAGTTTGCCGAGGTAATGACGTTGAATTTTTTATTTTTAAAATGATTTTTCAGATTTTAGCGTTACTTAGAAGACAAAAAAAAATTAATTCCCTCTAAAAAAAACCTAAAAATGAGTATATTTGTGATTGTTAATAAAAAAAAACATGAAAAAAAAATATCTCAACGTCGTTACCTCGGCAAACTCATAAACTAACAAAATATTTTTGGATTTTTGATTTCAGATGATCCAGTGACGAGTTATGCTGGTCACCGCAAAATCTAATTTTTTTCCCGGAGTCTGAGAAGATTTGCCACAGCTGGCTCATTTCGCCATATTTTGCCTTCAAATTTTTTTTGTATCTTCTTCAAAACATACTTTATATATGTACTTAGTTTGAAAATGAATAAATTTAACCATAGATTTGAAAAAAATTCACAAAAATATGCTTAAAATGTGGTTATCAGACCCTACCCCCCCCCTTAAATTATCTTTTTACTCAGTCTCTCCCTAAACAAGGTTGACGTGAGTATTTTTCTGTTAAATCTATTAAATCCCCCCTCCCCTCAAAATACTGCTAAATCTGCCCATGGGGGGGGGGTAAATAATAAATATAACTACAGATAAAAATATCGGCGGTTTGACATAAACCACCGTAATTTTGGCAAACGGTTTCTGGAAATCGCCTTAAATTTTAACAACCGGTTTTCGGCAATCTGCTGGGGATTTAAATACACATATTTTGGCCGACTGTACCCAAGAAGAAATTGATTAAATTCCGCTACTATGCATACGGGTTAATTTTTTTAATTTTTTTATTTAATTTTCATAAAGAAGAGTAATGATATCATGATTACATAATTTTTAGTTTTAATTTAATTTAGGTAATATAGTAAATTGAACATAGCATACTTGCCAGGAGACACGCTAGCATTTATTTAAAATAATTAACGGGCGCTTTACTAAATGAACTCGTTAACAAATGACACCAGTTATTACTCATTTCACCTTAATAAAGGTTTTATTAATTATAAACATTCATTTTGTTTAATTAAATTTAATACGATAAATAATATTACCAGTGGTGTAAAATCATTATTACTCCCCCCGCAAAATATTCTTTGGGCCTCGTAATAGATTTGTCAATTTTGTCTAGAAAGACCAAGCAACCAAAAAGAAAGACAATCTTTCGTTGAGCCCCTAAAATGACAAGGTACCGCGCAGGGGACCTTGACAAGTGTAGCGGGCCCATTGCGTAACGGAGTGACAAGTGTAGCGGAGGCATTGGGTAACTAATACCCTTTTCACACTAGATCTTTAAGACGATTGAACTTAAACTTCATCGATGTTTAATATCGGTTTGCTTTCACACTTGATGTTTAATTTGAAGAAGAAATCTCCATGTAAAGCTAGTATGTATTGCCAACATAATTTCATATCGTTTGAATTTATTCTGTCATTATTTTGTATATCGAGGTTAGGAGAAGTTTATTTTTTATATTTATTTAAATAATAACGCAAATAATCTTCTCATAACCTCGATATATAAAATGATAACAGCTGAACATAGATAAAAGAAGAGAAGCACAAATTCAAGGAGTATTTTTTTATAATGGGAATTAAGTTGGCAATGCGGGCGAAGTTTAAGACGCAGATCTCTGTCTTAAACATCGGTCGTGTTTAGACGAGGCCGTACGGTTTCACATTAGCGTTTAAAGATCCATTCACTTAAACATCCGATCTTAAAGATCTAGTGTGAAAAGGGTATAATGCCTCAGACGTAGACTTTTACCACGCGATCAGGCCAGTGACGTCACATGCGCAGAAACCAGAATTAGTTTACTCGCTTCGTTGCTAAACAATTGATGTAGAACCACCTGCAAACTCTATTGCTATTGGTTTGACTGTATGAATACATAACAAATTTAGTTCAGAGCCTACGTACATCCTAACACAAAATTCATTCAAAATTAATATAAATTTAAATTGCATTTTTTTTTTTTTTTCAAATAATTTGTGCTGTAAGACTGTCTTATTTATATCGTTGAAATTGGAATAAAATTCTCTTTCAAATAAGCGAATAAGTGTGTTCGTATTTAAAATAAGAAACTTGCACAAGTACTTTGAAACCCACTGGCTGAAACAAAAAATTGTTTCGCCTGTTGATATTCTCTAATCTTTCTAATCGTTGAAACTAAATCAGAAACTGAAGGTACGTCTAAATTTATTGAAAAGAAAAGGAATAAATTTTCATTATGACGTCCTCACTCAGCAAAAACAACCCGCGAAAAAATTCAGGACTTGGAAAATTATTCCACATCCACCGTATTCAACCAATACCGCGCTTTTCGATTTTAAAAAATTCCGAAAAATAACCAGTGTAGAAAACCAGCTGATCACTTATTTTAAATCAAAACCAAAAAACTTCTATAGAGAGGGTATCGAAAAATTAGTATAACGTTGGGAAGCCTTAATAAGTACTCGTCTAGTTTTTATAATTCTCAAAAGAAAATATCATTGATAATATTTTTAGATAAATAACTTTATAAAACAAGATAAAATATGGAGAATTTTTTATGATAAAGGCAATTTTTCACTGTAGCCTTTCTCTTGTGTTTGGTGGAACTGTTATAAATTCATTTTTGACGTTACCGCATAAATGTGAATTTTATTACTCAATACTTTTGATGTGTAAGTGTTTACATATTATAATCATTGTTTATTCATATGAAGCTTAAGACAACTGAAACATTTACATTCGGCCCTTCTAAATATGAGTCATAGATAAACAGACCTCAATTTTTAAAGTGGTAAAAAAAATTGATACGTGAAAAAAAATCTAGCATTATCACTACTAATCTATTAAAATTATCATATATTATTAAAAGCAGGACAATCTTCACAGCCCTGTTCAGGGGGGGGGGGTCTGATAACCACATTTTAAGCATATTTTTGTGATTTTTTTTCAAATCTATGGTTAAATTTATTCATTTTCAAACTAATTACATATATAAAGTATGTTTTGATGAAGATACAAAAAAATTTTGAAGGCAAAATATGGCGAAATGAGCCAGCTGTGGCAAATCTTCTCAGACTCCGGGAAAAAAATTATATTTTGCGGTGACCAGCATAATTCGTCACTGGATCATCTGAAATCAAAAATCCAAAAAGATTTTGTTAGTTTATGAGTTTGCCGAGGTAGTTGAGTTTTTATTTTTAAAATGATTTTTCAGTTTTTAGCGTTACTTAGAAGACAAAAAAAATTTAATTCCCCCTAAAAAAAACCTAAAAATGAGTATATTTGTGATTGTTAAATAAAAAAAAAATGAAAAAAAAATATTTCAACGTCGTTACCTCGGCAAACTCATAAACTAACAAAATCTTTTTGGATTTTTGATTTCAGATGATCCAGTGACGAGTTTTGCTGGTCACAGCAAAATCTAATTTTTTTCCCGGAGTCTGAGAAGATTTGCCACAGCTGGCTCATTTCGCCATATTTTGCCTTCAAAATTTTTTTGTATCTTCTTCAAAACATACTTTATATATGTACTTAGTTTGAAAATGAATAAATTTAACCATAGATTTGAAAAAAATTCACAAAAATATGCTTAAAATGTGGTTATCAGACCCTACTCCCCCCTTAATGTATTTGTTTCCAGCCTCCCTAATATTTAGCTATTTTTTAAAAAAATATTATATTACCTGCATTTTCGGTACCAATAAATAGCGACAACACCAACTACGACAGCGAAGATTCCAAGCCAAGCTCCAATCTATAAAAATGTAAATTAAAAACTTGTTGATTAATTCACTTAAAATAACGTACCCAATGATGTACATTTTCTGGTAAATGTTTTGGCGTTGGTTTTATATACTTCATTTGTCAAATCATCACAAAGAAACACAATCACACGCGACAAAGAAAAACAAAAAAAAGTCCCAAAACAAAACACTACCTATTTGATAACTAGTTCATATTTTAATTTTTTAACAATGTTTTATGTTATAAATTTAATGTTTATTGTCGTGTGTTATAAGCGGATATTGTTGTTAACTTTGCCGTGCACGCGATCTGACTGACGAATTTTCCCGGACGGGAAAATTGGTCGATATTTGTAAGCGCTGTGTTCGGGAAATATATGAACTAAACATTTTGTCGGTAATATAGGGGTGGGTTGCGTTTTTTGATTTTATCTCAATAGCGTGAGTTAATTACATTAAAAAAACTCATTCAAATGAACAGTTCTATTAAATTTACAAGTTAATTATCAATAATACGGCCCTGACATACAAAAAAATATTTGGAAACTATATTTTAATTGACCCTCTAGTGTCCCATTTTATTTTTTTTTTGCAAAAAAATTATTAGGCTTATGGAGAGCCACTAATTCTAAAAACAAGGACCTCAGGACGTATTATAAAACAACACCGAAACAAAAATAATTCTGGTGAAATTTTTAATTTTTCAATTTTTTTGTTGAATTTAAAAAAATTCTAACTGAAGAATAATAAAATATAGGGACCTGCGGTTTGAATTTTTGAAATCTACAGACTTTTTTCTACCTAGATAAAAAATAGGGCCCTCCATAGTTCAGGCTTTTTTGATCCGCGTAGTTTTGAAAATTTGTAAATATTTCATTTTCGAAAGACCGTATCTCAAAAACTACATGAGATAGAGACCTGCGGTTCAAATTTTTGAAATCCTGAGGTCCTAAAGTGCCTTAGGACTCATTTTGAAGTAATTCCCAAGCAAAAAAATTTTTTGTGAAATTTTTAATTTTCAATTTTTTTGGTGAATTTGAAAAAATTCTAACTTAAGAACAATAAAATATAGGGACCTGCGGTTTGAATTTTTGAAATCAACAGAATTTTTTCTACTTAGATTAAAAATAGGGCCCTCCTTAGTTAACGACTTTTTGACCCGTGTAGATTTGAAAATTTGTAAATATTTCATTTTCGAAAGACCGTATCTCAAAAACTACATGAGATAGAGACCTGCGGTTGAAATTTTTAAAATCCTGAGGTCCTAAAGGGCCTTAGGACTCATTTTGGAGCAATTCCTAAACAAAAAATTTTTTTGCGAAATTTTTATTTTTTCATTTTTTTTTTTAAATTTCAAAAAACTATAACTTAAGAACAATAAAATATAAAGGACTGCGGTTTGAATTTTTGAAATCTTCGTATATTGTTTAGTCTAGAAAAAAATTGGGGCCTTAATAAGCCAACTTTTACAATAAATACGAATCGTCAAACAAAATCCTTGAAAATGGCCAAAAATTGAAAAAATCGTAAGGGGTACCCCTTACGACTTTTTCAATTTTTTGCCACATTTAAGGATTTAGCTTAACCAGTTATATAAATTCAAAAAATTTAGTGTTTAAGGCCTTATTTTTTTTCTAGACTAAAGAAGGCACAAGGGTTCCAAAAATTTAAACCGCAGGTCTGTATCTTTTACCGTTTTCAAGATAGAATTTTTTGAAATTTTGAAAAAAAAATTTTTTTTTAAATCTAAATTTGGAGCAAAATTTTTTTCTTTCTAATTTCCTTCAAAATGTGTATACTTACGTATTTTGAGTCCTAAATCTCAAAAATAATTTCAATTACAAGCTACGATTTACTGTTTTCAAAAAAAAAAAAAAAAAACAAACTATTATTTCGAAAAATACATAAGAGAGGGTGCTTTAAATATAATTTATAAAATTGATCTATTAATATCTATGAAAATAATATATCTAGACCGCCTAGAACTGAAAGCGCGCGCGTGTATACAAAGGGACATACGTTGACGTTACCATTTTATAATATAACAAAAAAAGACAAAAACAATGAACGTACGTTACAGTAAGAAGCCGAAATACGTTCTTGACACCTTACATAAAACTGTGTGAAATAGATATATATTTCTTTATCGGTTCTCAATCGATCAATCTGTCAAGTAAAATCTCCTTTACTATAGGGATTTGCAGCTAAGCACCCTACCATCTGGTGAGCGTTTCATGAACTTGTGTACTACATATAACATTTCGTTTTGTGTATTGGTTTTGTATGAAGTTTGTTTTTAAAGTTTTATTATAATCATTGAAAAATGTATAATACATATTGTTGTGTGCCTATGTGCAATTCATTGAAAAGAAGAAACCCGGAAATATCGTTTCATTTGTATCCACCAATATCAGACACCGTACAGTTCGAAACAAAATTGGGAAAGCAAGAGGTTAGGAATCGACGCGATGTTTAGATAAACAATTTAAAAATTGGAAAAAAAGTGAGCCCTTATATCAAAGTTTGCTCATTACATTTTAATGATAGTGACTACAAAAAATATTTTCAATTTTGTATTTATTATCGCATATCTTGAAAATTCCTGTTATTGTGTGTGGGTTTGTAATGCACAAGTCTGTAGGCATAATGCATAAATCTTTATGAACTCTCTGTTTTTTTCAGTGACTCCACACAATATTATATGCCCAGCATTGTAGATTTCTACCCCTTGGTAAACAACACGGGAATTATTATTTCCCCCAATATAGTTAAAATAATCGACAATGGAAAACTGTGCCGCCATAACTTAAAACCAGATCACAAAATGTAGTATTTAAGATGTTTACAAGTAATGTCACTTAAAAAAAATGTCCTCACAATACGTGTGTATACTTGATTACAAAATTTTAAAACAAAATCAGAAAATCCCAAACAATTATTTATTTTTTGTCGTTTTTTGATACACTTTTCGCTATTATTTACTAGTAAAGTGGTATCTGATTTAGAATGGTTTCAAAAAAATCCGCGTGGCGCTACGATCTTAAAATTTTTCCCCTATATATACAAGGTAAATGTTAACTGATATGTTTATTCTCGAGTCGAGCATATACGATGCTGCCCGAAGACCTCACGATGTTACTACAGCCGTACAATCAACTATAGAAAGGAAATTCCCACGTCTTCACTGAATGTTTCATAAATATTTCAATGGTCCAATATAATTAGAAACAAAAATATTAATTTCTCGTTTCTGATGCGATTTTTTTTAGTTTTTTCTCGTTATATTAAATTTACGAGAAAATAACGTAGAACGACAATAGTCACTCATTAGATATTGAGAAGTAACACGCTCGAATAGGCTAATTGCTGACCACATTACTAAATATTGCAGTAGTTTTAAAATTTTCAAAATAAAACTATTAAATATAAATACAAAAATTTATTAAAACTAAATAATACATACACACTTAAATATAAATATCACAAAATATATATACACGGTACAAAATAAGTACTGGCTGTTCTAAAATGATGACATAACAGTTCTATTAGAACAATCAGATAGAAGACAAATGCTTATCTACAGATTTACAAAATGATATATACAATGAATAAATACAGGCACTAGGAGTGATAATGTAAAATTTTGTAGAAAAAACACTGAATAAGTGATATCAAAAATATTTAGAATTTTTAGAAAGGTTTTGGCACTTAACAATGGCACTATTTACAAAGGGTGAGAAAAAAACACCTGCCTTAAAATCCATTTTAATCCGATTAGAAGCTTTAAAGAGGATTAAAAACGGTTTTCACGTGAGAAAGAATTAAGCACAAAAAATAACACCTCTTTTTAAAACTGAGTTTAAAAAATATTTCAACATACCGTTGGCTTACTTTTAAAACCTTCTAAGTTCGATTTTGGACTGTTTTGATTTTTTTTGTTTTATTATTTCCGTAAAATAATAAAAAAAATGATAAAATAATCCATTGTAACTGAGATTGTATTACTGATATTTCATAGAAATTTCATAAAACAGAGTTCTAAAATAATAATTGTAGCAAGTTTTTTTCCTCTCCAGAAAAGTTATGATTAAGTATTTACAGGTAAGCCGACGATATGAAAAAGCAAAAAAAAAAAAAATCAAGCAGTAAGTGGTAGCTATGACCAATAAGTCGTTGCAACCAACTGATCACCCAAAAAACTGGGCCCGCAGGTGGTTTTAAGGGACCCGCAAAAAAATTATCCACCTTTTTAATTTTTAAATTTTTATGTTTTTGGCATTTCTGAAGTTTGTTTCTGTTTCTTGTGTTTTTGCTGCTATATTTTTTTAAATCAAATTATTATTTTAAATAAGTCTTATTCGTTTTTATGTTACAAACTAAGGGGCTGTGAAAATTGTGACGTTTTCCGCGATAGTAAAGATTAAGAACCACTGAGAGTACTATGGATCTAAGAATACATAGACTAACAAATCAGTCTTTTTGGTCGCTACGGCCATGTTGAAGTTGCGGCCAAGTTGGCGCTACAGCCAAGTTGAAGCTACGGCCAGGTTTTCATATTAACATATATACTGCAATAAACACACTAGTGCACTACGGATCTATGGAGACATTCTAATACATATCTCTTAGTGGTTGCTACGGCCAAGTTGGAGCTGCGGCCAAGTTGGCGCTACAGCCAAGTTGACGCCACGGTCACGTTCTCATATTAACATATATACTGCAATGAACATTATAGTGCATTATGGATCTATGAAGACATTCTAACAAATCTGTCTTAATCGTTCATATTATCTCTTCCATATTAACATATATACTGCAATAATCACATTAGTGCACTATTAATCTATGGACACATTCTAATTAATCGGTTTTAGCGGTCGCTACGACCAAATTGGAGCTGCGGCCAAGTTTTGCTCTTTCATATTAAAATATATACTGCGAATATCACACTAGTGCTCTATGAGTCCATGGACAAATTCTAATAAATTGGTCTTAGTGGTCGCTACAGCCAAGTTGGCACTGCGGCCAAGTTGTGCTCTTCAATATTAAAATATATACTGCAAATATCAAACTAGTTCTCTCTGAGTCCACGGACATCTTCTAATAAATTGGTCTTATTGGTCGCTACGGCCAAGTTGGTGCTGCGGCCAAGTTGTGTTCTTCCATATTAACATATATACTGCAATGAACACATTAGTGATCTATGGATTTACGGACACATTCTATTTAATTAGTTTTAGTGGGTGCTGCGGCCAATTTTGTATTCATAATTATTAGTTGTGACAGTGTATTAAGAGTTTAAAAGTACACATATTACCCAATCAGTCTTAGTAGTCGCAGGGGCCAAGTTGACGTTACAGCCAAGATGGTAGTGGTAGCTGCGGCCAATTTTGTATTCTTTCATCATGAACATGTAAGCTTAATTAGTTGTGCCAGTGCATTAACAGCTTAAAATTACACATATTAACCAATTAGTCTTAGTGGTCGCAGCGACCAGTTGGCAGTTTGTTTTAAAATATTCAATAGTACTCCAGTGTTCTCGCTAGTACGCTAGTTTTACACCCAGATGTTGAATTAAATTTTTAAACCCAGTTTTAAGTCATGAAAATAAAAAATATTTATATTTTTTCACGTTTTTAAGGCAGTCTTTCTCAAACTTTACAATGGTTTTAGTACTTAAGTGGTCCTCAAACAACTGCTTCCCCTCTATGGTAGCCCCTAGGTCTGTGTTTATGTTGATATCTTCGACTGTTTGAGTGCTGCTGAATAGGTTGTGGTGTATATCTGCAAAAAATATATATTGTTAAAACCCAATATTATATAACAAATATTGATATATAAGATACAAAGAAAGACCTTAAGCTTTTCACCTGTGCTGTCACAACTCTATCACATACTCAATCAAAGAAATCTTGCACAAGACAAATAAATAAAATAAAAAGTCTGTTCGAAAAATTCAGGGTGATGGTAAGAGTCTGTAAAGGGACCAATTACCATCATTTAGAGTGAACTCAGCTTTACTATTACAGACATAAAAATACTAATTACCTGACAACGGCTGGTTGGCATTTCACTGGAGGCCTATGATACGCAGGTCTAGGAAGTAATCGGCTGAAGAAGTTCTTCCAGGCGGTCAGGGAACGTCTGGACCACACACAACTGGCGAGCGTAATTCCCACAACCAAAGACATGAACATCTGCAAGAGTTGGACCCAGAGGTGAGGCTTGGAATGACCCAGTAACCAGGATTCACGGCAGAAGAAGTTATAGAATAAAGTTCCAACCACGCAGAGCTGTGGCAGCATATATAAGACTCCTGCAAATAAATTAATAATTAATTAAATCTATATATATATAAATCAGAAAATTTGTGTGTATGTCCGGAAATTCTAACCCACTTCCAGATATTAGTACAGAGTTAAAATTTGGCAAACAGTTAGGAAATACCGTCAATATAACGATAATCTGAAAAAACTCATATCAGAAACGAGAAATTAATAATTTTGTTTTGAATTATATTGGACCATTGAAATATTTATGAAACATACAGTGCAAAAATGGGAATTTCTTTTCATTAGTTGATTGTACGACTGTATTAACATCGTGAGGTCTTCACTTTAACTGCGCTCAGCTGACCATCTCTTCTTTCAGCTCGAAAAACATTCATTTATCCTTCTATGGTCTATTTCAAAGTAGAAAAAAGTAGATAGCGCTGCGAACCTAGTACGATTTAAACTGATCAAACACAGTATAGCGGGAAATTTAAAATAAGTTACAACTAGGACATGGGCGTAGCAACTGGGTTAGCAAGTGATTTTTTTTAAATATAAAAAAGGTTAATAAGATATTGAAATAAACAAGGCAGATAATACACTTACGTTATTTATACGACATAAATTCAGTTTAATGGAAAATTTGAAAAAGTTAAAAATATATTAATTTTAAAAATTATGTACTTTATATAAAAAGAGAGATTTGACTAAAAGAGTTTAAACAAAGCAATAAAACAAACAATATATCTTCAGAGCTAAAGTTTCTTATTTAAATAATTATTGTAAATAAAAATTAAATATATATGTATATATGAAGGTCTAAAAATTATATCAATAACTTCTTCTTTGGGCACAATCAGCTGGGCTGTCTTTTGGCCTCACATTAGTCCTCTTTCTTGATCTGTTAATTGTCAACTGTCAAAAAATATTTATATGTCAGATAACCTAAAAAATATATAACTGCGTAAAAACAAATTACATGGAGAATTTTCTCCATAAAATCTACGCCAAGGACATAAATAAAAGTCTAAATATGTAAATAATAACAAAATATATGAGAAAAATTAATTAATATAAATTATATATATTTCCAATGTACGACACTGAACATCTGTCAACTTGGATTAAAAACAATATTTTAACAGTGTAATAAGGATGACGATCTAAACCAATCCGAAGCAAGGACAAACAGCTCCTATCTTCTTACACACATTTTTCTACTTTGAAATAGACCATAGGTATTTAAACTACTATATTTTATTACTTACCATATACTCCTAATTTCACCAGATCTGGTTGACCTTTAACTCTTCTTGTAGCAACTCCTCCAGGTACAGGTAGTGGTGTAGAAGCCGTATCTGATTCCTTGTTAACTGGAGTAACTTTTCGAGAAACCAAGAAGGCACCAACAGAAAGAAAAATGATTCCCACCAAAAGATAAATTGCTTGAGGTAGTAGCACTAAATATAGGAGAGTTTTTGGGTTCTGGGCTCCAACGTAACAAGCACCTAAAAAATAAAATCAAATATTATCAAAATAAAAAGAAATTTAGAAGGGGTACGTTATTATCTGGGGAGAGTTTTGAGACCTATCCTCTACAGTTACATCGGACATACTATAATTTAGTTTATTTTGTGGATAAATATGCTTGGAACCAATATGGCGGTTATACTGTATTCAAATAATTTAAATACGCAAATTTGGTGACAAAATTTAGCATTCCGTTGAGTTTTGGTATCAATAAATAATGTCACCAGTGCATCTTATTAAGGGGGAATGCGTCTGTTTAGCATACAGTAGTGGTCCAGCCGCCTATTGCAGACCTCAGGTACAAAGGCGGTTTCTGTCCGAATGTCTCGAAGTGAATTAACGAGCGCATTGTTTCAGCAGGCAACAGGCTGCAACCTGGCCGCACTATATGCAAAACTAAATACAGAGATGGAGTTAGGAGATTGGAAAACCAAAATTAAAATTTTATAAATATCGTGAATGGAATACTGTTTTTAGGGTTTGTAAGTATGATCAAAAAACTCTTATACCGTCATTTTGTCGTCTGTCTTAAAGTCACTGGATTATACAAAGTACCGCAAGCCTTTGAAGAAGCCGGCAGACCCCAGGGTTTGATTGGCAACATTGCTTCCCCTATTAAGCAAACTAAAGCAGCAATTTTTACGTTCTTAAGTTTACGTCTGCGCTGTCACATCTCCCTTTCTCGCTCTCATTTAATAACCTTCTTTGTCAGCGGTTTGAATATTTAAGGTTAAGTTTAATTTAAATTTATATATTATATCCATTTTATTTAATAAAAATTAAAAAAATAATTGAAATTGTACCACAATTTTGTTATAGTGCATCTTTGATTAAAAAAATCGTGATTACAATGTTTAAAATAAAAACTAGTTTCTTATTTTTGTAATGTTGGAATCACTGAACATCATTTGTGTTGGCGACATTTTTAACCCCAGCATGGCCGCCGTTGCGGTACTTTGTATAATCCAGTGACTTTAGTCTGTCTGTCTCTCTGTTCGGGAAATATTGTAGCCAAACGGCTAAACCTAGAGAGTTGAAATTTGGCATGCTTATACAACTCTTTGACCCGCACATAGGAAAAATACTAAAACATCTAAAAAACATATCCCCCTAAAAATATAAACAAATATATGCTCATCGAAAAAAAAATATTTTTTTACAATTCTGTGTAGGGTATCAAATGAAAGCCCTTGGTACGTGAATTAACGATCAAAATTTTATTTTTGCAAAATAAATTATTTTAGCGCGATTTTTGCCAAAATTGTGCAAAAAAAAAATT
This sequence comes from Liopterus haemorrhoidalis, assembly GCA_963971575.1. Classification (NCBI taxonomy): domain Eukaryota; kingdom Metazoa; phylum Arthropoda; class Insecta; order Coleoptera; family Dytiscidae; genus Liopterus; species Liopterus haemorrhoidalis. The sequence continues at coordinate 46,733,259 of OZ020619.1, forward strand.
TCCCACACCCTGTACCTCAGATGGTTTAAATTAAAAATCTGAAAAAATTCTAAGTAATGTACATTGGTGTGAACCGGAATAGTACAGCAGGAATTTTTGATCAGATTATGTTTTCGGAAAATAACGCATTTTTTGTGTTTTTAACTAAAATATGTAAAATATTTAATCCGCTATTTAACATAGTAAACGAGTGAACGTCCGTAGTCCAGTGGTAACGTTCTCGTTTCGTACTACTGTTCGATTCCCGTCAATTTTTATTTTTTGTTTTTTTTTTGCATTTTTATTTTGTTTAAATTATTTTGTCAAAATTCTAGTTATATTTTGGCAAATGTTGCATTTCATTTTTAAAAGCGTAAAATTAATAACCAGTGGAAATTGTTGAAAATGCATACACGAAATTAGAGGGGCGGAGTTATTACTTAAAACAACCAATGGTAGCCATAGGCGCAATTTTCAAAATCTTAATGAACCTTGCTATATATACATATATATATATATATATATATATATATATATATATATATATATATATATAAAAAAAATACTGCATATATTTAGAAATCTAAATAATGGTATTAGGCATTCGAATTAATATTAACAAAAAAAATATATTTTAACATAAAATTTGTTTCGGCATTCACTTAGTAAATACCTGCGAAACTCTGAAATGTGTGAAAATTCACACTTCACGTCAATTTTTTAAGTAATGTATACCATATTTTCAGACGGAGGGAGTGCCAATTTTCAACCAAGAATGCGATTTTACTTTCTGAAAATACAAAATTAATGACAAATTGTTATTTACCGAACGGGGTTACTGTAGTTTGATAGATTAATTACTAATCAAAACAACCAATATCGAATCCTGGTTTTTCTCGGCTTCTTACGTTCCTCCACTTTTTTATGGCGCGAAACTGTCCTGTGTTCTCAAGTCCGCCTGAGTATGTGCCTACTTGTGATGTATATTTAAGGGCACAATATTAATAATATTGACTTTAAATATACTACTTTTAAATACTATTTAAAACTGAAGTTTTTTTGCGATTAAATTCTTCCTCCTAAATACGTGTCTGTGTCCGGAGCGTGTCTGAAAAGGCAGTTTTGCTAACGAGACTGGCCGAGTTGAAAACTATTCTACCTCGAACCGCCAGAACAGGACAAAGAGATCCTCTACAAAGGCTCTGATAGCGAACAATGGCACTAGGTGTCCAACAAAATATACCTGCCAAAGATTTAAATCTACTGCAAATTTCAAAACGAATTTCAAGAAATACAAATTTTGTAAAGATATGTAAAAGTAACTAGAAGTTCAAAATGTTAGTGTATTAGGTTGGTTTCTACACATATTTGGTTTTTACACGTTTCAGATGAAAACAATTTCAGTCTGTGTGTCCGAGGTTCACGCAAAGACGCCTACCCATATTTTCACGTAATTTGCTACGATGATAGAGTAAAACCAGGTTTCGAACATAGGCTATATGGCATCTTAAAATTTGTATTCAAAAGGGATGTTTCGAGGTTAAAATTATTTACTAAAAAACTTAAAATATTTCCCTTACAGTTGAGTTGTCACAAAAATTAATATTGCAAAAATTGTTTATAAGAAAACAAATCTTTTTTGTTGCATGCCTTTTTTTAATTGGTTAATAATGGAGAGTTACGGAGGGTCACCTTAAAATTAATATCTTGGAATATCTCCCTTATACTTGAAAGCAAAGACATGTATGATAAAAATTGTTTAAAATAAAAAAATATTTTTTTTGTCTTATGTATTTACCGACCGTCAACATGAAAAGGGAGGTATTGTGATCATACCGATTTTGACATTTCGAGATTTCGATGGATCTCCATGAATTGAGGCCCCTACATAACGTTTTGACTATTTTTAGCATGATATCTGTCGGTCTATCTGTCTGTCGGTCCGTGTACACGTGCAGAGCAAATTCGGCTAAAAGTATTTTTATGAAACTTCATATTTAAGCTTTTGACATCAATGGCACGGGTTGATCAACTTTTGGTAAAAATCGGTTAACTAGAAATGGGAGTTTACTCGTGTCGATTTTAAGATTTTTGCAAATATTTCACAACAGAGAAATATTTCGAAAAAATTTATTGAACAAAAGTTGCTACAAATGTAATAACTAACAACTTTTATTTGAGACATTTTTTGATAAAACGAAAAAATTTCGAAAAATTTTTCGAAATTTTTTCTATTTATCTATTTTTTCATACTAAAGAAAATATTAGGCCAAGTTATTTCTACTCTAGAATGTATTTTATATAAGTACTTTGTGATGGCGGTCGGTCCTGTGATGGCCACAGCTGATTTTTTAATAAGATATAAATTTGGGGAGCTACGGGGAACACTACCTACAAATTTGATATATCTCACTTATTATTTACTTAACAACAAAACTGTATATAAGAAAATGTGTTAAGAATGAAGAAACGCTTCTTTTCTGTTCAAGACAGTTATCTTATTAAAAACTATTTTGAAATCTTATAAAAAACTTTGGAGGCTATGGGGAACGCTACCTATAAACGAAGTATCCCACTTATTATTTATTTAACAGCAAAGTTGTATAAAAGAAAATGTTTCTGGAATGAAGAAACGTTTCTCTTCAAGATAGTTTTTAATAATATTTATCTTATTAAAAACTATTTTGAAATCTTATTAAAAAACCTGAAGGGGGCTATGGGGAACGCTACCTATAAACGAAGTATCTCACTTATTATTTATTTAACAGCAAAGTTGTATAAAAGAAAATGTTTCTGGAATGAAGAAACATTTCTCTTCAAGATAGTTTTTAATAATATTTATCTTATTAAAAACTATTTTGAAATCTTATTAAAAAACCTGAAGGGGGAACGCTACCAATAAATTACGTTACTTAACATCAAAAATTTAAATAAAAGTGTGGTTTAGAATAATGAAACGATTATTTTTTCTTCTACTTTAAACTGAAATATCTCGCTTATCATTTTACATAAAAAATGTACCTAACAAAAACAGTAGGAAGTCCGGGCATGACAGCTAGTATATTAAATAAAATATTTGCTATATAGTTATACACTTGTGTTGCGATTTACCGGTGTAAATTCTTGACAGCTTTTGACGAGACGTATAAAAACAAGACTATGCTAAGCATTTGAGAATATCACATTCTACGGCACGGATGTTCGCGAAGAAGAAGGGGTAATGACTCAATCTGACACCTGGGGATAAAAACTAGTCAATAGGCACTAACTAGGTGGACCTAAGAAAAACTCAAATACACCAACTACCGTACAACAATTTGGAACGACCGATAAAAATAATCTAAATAAATACATCACACATTCAAAATCATTTATAGAAAATTTAATTTTCTACATTTTACATTATATTTGAAGTACAAAGATAATTAATTTTATTTACGTCAACATGTAAACTCTAATTGCGTCTTTACCTGTTAACTCATCAGCATCAACGTCTCTTCTGACGAGAACTGCGACAGTTTGAGCAGCTGGAAGGCCCCAAGCAGCCAAATGAAGTAAAGAACTGAGTCCTTGCAGTCTATCAGGAGTCCACTTCAATCCAGCGCTGCAGAACCAACAGAAACAAAGGACAGTCCACCTGAAAAAAGAACAATAAATTCCATAAGGGGTAGGCATGATTTTTTTATTATTTTTTATTATATTCATATTGTTGTATATAAACATAAAAAACAGTTTTGCATTTTTTTTTTAATCTGAAAGCTTAAAAAAATCATAAATGTATGTAGCGCGCGAAAACTACGTGTGACGTCATACCCTACATAAGTGTACTGCGTACAGCCTACCCAGTGTACAGCGTACAGCCTGTCGTGAACTTATTTGCTTGTATAACTCTTAAAGATTGTGTAAAGTTAGAGTGATTTTAATTAAAATAAAATTTAATTCTATAAAAACAATTTATACATACCAAATTAAATTTTATATTAAAATATATAACCTATATTGCAGTTTTTTAACGTTTTTTAACTTCATGTAAAATTTTGACATCTAAATTACATAAATATTTACATTTTACAGAGTAGCAGCGTTTGTTTACATAAAGTTATAGAATACATAAATGGTTATTACAAGTCTGTTTTGACACCACGTATTTCTTCAGCACTGTAGCATTCATTATTTTTCATATATTCCATGAGCATAAAAGCATCAATGTTGGGTAAATTATCACTCTGAGCCCTAACAAAATCTTTATCTGCCCTTTTAATAGTAAATGCGTGAAAAATTCTTTAAAAACAAATACAAAACTCTCGAACAATACAATATACACACGTAAAGATTATGTTGTAGTCTGGGCTGTCTGGGATTTGACGTCATGCTCAGTCGTATTTACTCGGCAACCTACGCGCTGTGGTCGGCTTATTTCAAATTTACAATATATTAATTAAAAAATTTGGCTGTAATATTAATTAAAATGTGATTTTTGTTTTGTTAGGTGACATAACTAACATTAACATATCAAAAAAATTTAGTTATAAGGAAATAAAAATTTTATACGTATCCCCTATTGTACTCCCTTTCATTACTGTCCATGTAGCACCGCTAATAGCCTTAGATGCTGATTATATTTTAACAAGTTATGAGACAGAGTGTACATGTTCAAAAAAACCACCTTCCCCATAAGTTGAAGAGAGAAATAATATCTCTCCATTTCACGCTCGTTAAGCAAAGAGACATGGTTTATATTGTTGTTGAACAACTTCGTAAGAAAGCCTTACTTCACAGCAAAGGCGTTAATGTAATTTATAATTGGCGAAACGTAACTTTGAAAACATTAATTTTACCTGCTAATTTTTAATTTTTAATTCACAGTTGTTTATTTTAATAAATCTCTCACGAACACAAATACAAATTAATTTCTAAAGAACTGTCATGACTGAAAAAATATTCTATTGGAAATTAATTCAACTTTCAGAACACAGAAAAATAATATAGAAGAGTATTCTTTTTGATGTATCAAAAAAAAAAAAAAAAGATAACTATGATGGTCGCATATACCCTTTTCACACTAGAACTTTAAGATCGGATGTAAAAGTGAATGTGTCTTTAAACGCTAATGTGAAAACGTATGACCTCGTCTAAATACAAGCGAAGTTGAAGACAGAGATCTGCGTCTTAAACATCGTCCACATTGCCAAAATAATTTCTATTATAAAAAATACTCTTTCAATTTGTGCTGTCAACATTTTATATTATCATAAACAAGAATACTGTATTATATCGACGTTATAAGAAGTTTATACTTATTGTTATAATAAAATTATTTATTTTAATAATGTGTTTAATAAAATACAGAGCTACAATAATTGAGATAAAATGTATCGACTTACATGTTAATACAGGTGTAATATATTCTTTATTGTAGTGTCTTTATTGTAGAATAAAATGAAATATCCTTATTTGTTTATAATAATTCAAAATGTGCGTCTGCGCAGACAGTTCAAAACTGGTAATTTCCTGACGGTAACTTAAGGACAAAATTACTGTAGCTGATGACAGCACCGGAGATTTAAACATCAAGTGTGAAAGCATACCGATAACATCGGTGATCTTTAAGTTCAATCGTCTTAAAGTTCTAGTGTGAAAAGGGTAATAGAAAAGAAATGATGTAGAAAAAAATATATATACAGGGTGTTAGGTAAATGTCCGGCACAATTTAAAAGACAGCATGGTGACGTAAAATGCAATCGATTTTTCCTTTGCTAATTTTCTCTAAAATGTGAATTTCGTCCAAAAATAAACAAACAAAAAGATGCCCCAAATTTTAAAAACCACTGACTTTTTTATTTTTCATATTAATCCAGAAGTTGTGTAGTTGCCATAGAGAAAAAAATATTTTAATTGTAGTTCAATAATAGAATATCAAAGTACGTGATTGTTTAAACTTGCAATTTAAATTATGGAAATCCCCTTAATTGTTCTAGAAAAAATTGGGGCCTAATTGTTCAGCTACTTATTTTCAAATCTTCAAGAAATATTTTGTTATTTTTGGGTTTATATTCTTAAATATTTATAACAAGTAATGAATTTTTGACTTTCTTTGTAATTTTATGATAGTCTTGTATATATTTAATGCCAATTTTTAACTGTATTTATTTAAGACCTCTAATAAACCATTTAAAACGTCAATAAATTTTACAACTAGCTATTAATGTTAGACTAAAATTATCCCAAATTCCAGGAAGGAAACTTTAGTCAGATACAAGCTTTATAAGATGCAGATGGCCTTAGCTAGCCATGTGTACAAGGCACCCACAAAAGACTGACTTGCAACAGCTCATAAAATTTTGAAGTTGTTATACAGAAGTTAAAAATTGTGTACTATAAACTTGTCACAAAAAAAAACAACAAATTTGTTAAAAAATTTAATTAGGATTTTGTGATACGGTCTTTCGAAAATGAAATATTTACAAAATTCAATACTACACGGATCAAAAAGAGGTTAACTTGAAAAGAATTTCAATTTTTATTTAGGTAGATAAAAGCCTAGAATTCAAAAATTCAAACCGTAGGATTCTATCTTTATCTTTAACAACAGAATCAACATCTCGAGAAAATTTGGACCTAATATTAACTTTCCCTCCATTTTTCTTCGAAAAAGTAAAAAAATTGATGTGAAGTGTGAATTTTCACACATTTCAGGTTTTCGCAGGTATTTAATAAGTGAATGATGATTATTTGGGATGCCAAAACAAATTTTATGTTAAAATATATTTTTTGTTAATTTTAATTCGAATGCCTAATACCATTATTTAGGTTTCTAAATATGTGCAGTATTTTTTTTTTTATACATAGCAATGTTCATTAAGATTTTGAAAATTGCGCCTATGGCTTCCATTGGTTGTTTTAAGTCATAACTCCGCCCCTCTGATTTTTGTATTCAATTTCAACAATTTCCACTGGTTATTAAATTTATGCTTTTAAAAATTAAATGCAACATTTGCCCAAATATAACTAGAATTTTGAAAAAATAATTTAAACAAAATAAAAATGCAAAAGAAAACGGAAAAATAAAATTGTCTCGAGACCGGAACCATAGTTTGCAAATTAGAACGCGAGAACGCTAACCATTACACCATGAAAACATGCTGGTTTACTTTGTTACATAAGTTATTAAATATTTTACACAAATGTGCATTACTTAGAATTTTTTCAGATTTTTAGTGTAAACCATCTGGGCTACAGGGTGTGGGACAATTTTTTTTGCACAATTTTGCCAAAAATCGCCTGAAAATAATGTATTTTGCAAAAATAAAATTTTGATCGTTAATCCACGTACTAAGGGCTTTCATTAGATACCCTACTCAGAATTTTAAGAAAATATTTTTTTTTTCAATGAGCAGATATTTGTTAATATTTTTAGGGGGATATGTTTTTTAGATGTTTTAGTATTTTTCCTATGTGCGGGTCAAAGAGTTGTATAAGCATGCCAAATTTCAACTCTCTAGGTTTAGCTGTTTGGCTACAATTTTTACCGAACAGACAGACAGACGACAAAATAACGGTATAAGGGTTTTTTGGTCATACCTACAAAACCCTAAAAAACTAAAGACAAAGATAGGCATCTTTGTCCTTTCTTATTACACTACAATTTCTTCTGCTTTTATAGTTTTTCACAACTTCTGTCGACATTGTAATACAAATTCAACACTAAAATATACGTAATAATTTTAAAGTGTACTGCAATATTTTTTGTCTCTTGGCGTCCCTCTTGTTTGGAATCTTTGTGTGGCGCTCAACTTGTAAACCTACTTGGGGCCCTTGATGACCATATTTTTCAGGAAAATAATTAACAATATTGTACTTAACACACAAAAATACAGTAAACACAAAAACTGCCGTTAGTCAAATATACTTTCGAACGTTTTCTATTTGTTAACAATGTTTACAATCTTTATTTGTAAAGGTAGGTGTTTGACTCCTGTAGTTCCCACAGCTACTGATAGATGGCTGGCTACACGTTCAGTAAACATATAAGAACCAGTCTTATGTTTGTTTAAATATCGACTGACTGCCTTTAAGTTTAAAAAACAACCACGCTAAGTGTCGAAGAAAAAAAAATGTATGTTTGACTTAATTATGTTTGTGTATGTAAATAAGTAAGTAATGAGATAGTGGTTACGTACTAATGCTATATTATGGATTGAAGAACACAGTAAAAAAAATCTGTTATAGCAATTTTTTCATATTCTATATATTAATAGAATTGGAGGCTATATCTGTTTTTTTTTTTTTATTTATTCAACCTCATCTTTGGTTTCTACACGTTTCAGATGATTATAAGACAGGGGTCGGCAACCTGCGGCTCTTTTAGAAAATATTGTGGCTCTTTAAAAATTGGCTCGTTTTTATTTTAATATAATTTATTTTTTAATTTTCAACTTTCTGCCTGTACTATACAGGTTTTGTATTGTTCAGGATGTTTTACGGTGCAATTCACGCCCGGTAATTCCCCGAGTTACTGCATATTCCCTTTTAGAAGAAGTAATTTCTCATGAATGATATACGTGCAGAAACATTTTTACATTTTATTAATTTTCAAAAACATAAGGACAATAACAACGTTATTAATGCAATTTTTTTTTGGCACAAACTATTGTTAACATGCAAGAAGCTCTTGGAGAAAGATTTAAAGAGTTTAGAAAATATTCCTACACTAGCTCTTTTGACAAAACCAATTGAAGCAGATATGTAGCAATTACATTTATCACCATTCCCATTGATTAATCAGGTACAATTTGAACTTCAATTATTGGATTTGAAATCTAAAGATTTATGGAATATATTCTTAAAACTTAATTCTGAACTGGAAAGTTTAGAAAGAGAAAAGTTCATTTTATCCAGCATAAGTGGACCGAAAATCGCAATCTTCAAGATGTATATAAAGTTGTTTTCGATGCTTCGAATCGTCTTCCAGAATCGTTCAATCATTTAAAAAATTATGCTTTTGGACTACTGACAATTTTCGGATCCACACATAACTGTGAGCAAGCCTTTTCACATATGAAATTAATAGTCAGTTAAGAAGTAATCTTACTGACCTGAAACTTGAGTGCTGCCTTAAGTTAAAGATTACTGAATATTTACCAATAATTGAAGTCTTATCGAACACTATGCAAGTAGCAATCGTCCCAGTAAACAAAATATTATATTGTAATATACTGGAAAGTGCAATAGGTATCACAAACTAAATGTATAAGTAAATATTAATTTATTTATACGTTATATATTAATAACAATTTTTACGTTTTTTCCTTAAATATAGCATATATTTTTTAGCGGCTCTTCCATGTTATTGTTTTCAATATAGATTTGGCTCTTTGTCACTGAAAGGTTGCCGACCCCTGCACTACACCATTAGCGACCGCCCAGAGATGATGCGCGTGTGTGTATACAAAGGGACATACGTTGAAGTTACCATATTATAATATAATAAAAAAGACAAAAACTATGAACGTACGTTACAGTAAGAAGCCGAAATACGTTCTTGACATCTTACATAAAACTCTGTGAAATAGATATATATTTTTTTATCGGTTCTCAATCGATCAATCTGTCAAGTAAATTCTCCTTTACTATACCTACAAGCTTGAAATATCTCATTGTATATAGAGATTTAAAATCGTTTGCCAATTATTTAATTCGTTATAAGGTTTGTTGAATATTTCAAGTTAGATGTAGGCGTAGACCAAAGCTCGTTAATAATATTTCAAACAGGCGTGCCGATAGGCTGCACACCTCACGACAAGAATCTTATTACCACGACAAAAATATTAAAATTTATTATCATGTACTCAGTTGTGCGAAGAAGTGTTGAAAACTGAATCTAAAAGTGAAACTAGCAAAAATTTAATCTAATATAATATTTGCATACTTTAACAAACATAAATGAACATTTTAACGAATGCAACAATTTGAAACAAATAATTTTTCAAAAATTCTTGAGGTTTCTAAGAATTTTCTACGCCAAAATTTGTACAACTGAAATTTATACGAAAGCAAATATATACGCTAAACACTTTATAAGCTACGTTGTAACGTTTGTACGACAATAAAACTGCGTTCAGAGCTCTTAAATTAGTCGACTATAGACTATAACTTATGCACTAAATATCAAGTGATAATCTAAAAATTATGTGAAGTGTGAATATTCACACATTTCAGGGTTTCGCAGGTATTTTCCAAAACAAATTTTATGTTAAAATATTTTTTTTATTAATTTTAATCGAATGCCTAATACCATTATTTGGGTTTCTAAATATTTGCAGTGTTTTTTTTTATATAGCAAGGTTCATTAATATTTTGAAAATTGCACCTACGGCTTCCATTGGTTGTTTAAGTCATAAACTCCGCCCCTCTAATTTCGTATACATTCAAACATAGAATTAAATTATAATTTCAACACTTCCCACTGGTTATTAAATTTACGCTTTTAAAAATTAAATGCAACATTTGCCAAAATATAACTAGAATTTCGACAACATAATTTAAACAAAATAAAAATGAAAAAAAAAAACAGAAAAAATAAAAATTGACGGGAATCGAACAGTGGTTTGTAACTTACGAAGCGAGAACGTTACCACTGGACTACGGACGTTCACTCGTATACTGTGTTAAATAACGGATTAAATATTTTACATATTTTAGTTAAAAACACAAAAAATGCGTTATTTTCCGAAAACATAATCTGATCAAAAATTCTTGTTGTACTATTCCGGTTCACACCAATGTACATTACTTATTCGCCGGCTCCAGTTTTACTAGTGTGTGTGAAAACGCCCTAAAAAGGTTGCCTTTTAGTTCATGTTTGTTCATATTGTGTGCCTTTATATTTTATCTCATTACAGATGTATATTTTGCATTGTTAGAAATTTTAACAAGACATACTATAAATAAGAATTATGAATGCTTCATTCGTAGTGTAGGCTGTGTATTTAAATGTAAATTATTTGCTGGAATTATTAAATAGTTTGCGTTGGTGCATTGTTATAAACTGGTTGCATACTTTTGTTCTGCAACTCATAAAACTTGATTCTATGTTAGTTTTTAGAACCTCAATTGTTTTATATTGGGTTGTTACATAAGTCCGTTCGTTTTTTTTTTCACTTTTTATTCATCTCTCTAGAACAGCGGTTCTTAAACCGAGGACCCCTGGGGGTCCGCGAAGCAATTTTGACATTAACTTTACAACCCCCAACTTTTCGCTTTTATTCAAAAACTCATTTAATAAAAATCCTACATGGTCAGGACTTTTTGTATTTGTTGTTACCTAACTAGTTATTGACTATTTTTTTACTATTTTTGTTCATTTTTTATTTTTTATTCGTAATGCTAATAAAAATGTTCCTCTATAAATGCGCAAGACCATTTATTAAAATAACCAGCGATACATTTTTACCAATATTTATTATAACGTAGTGCCTATTTAGCCAGAAATTAAGTCTCAAGAACGACGTAAAATGCCTAGGGTAGAGATGGTGTCCGCAAAAGAAAAATGTTGTTCAAGAGGGGGTCCTCGGACTACATAAGTTTAAGAACCCCTGCTCTAGAAGGTTCCGTCTTTGCTCTCGAAAAATCTGTAGAGGTGAATTTTGATATCGTCCAAAGATGCGAAATTTTTTCTGTTAAGGGAATTTTGTAGAGAGCGGAACAAATGGTAGTCGGAGCATATAGTCCAGATATCGCACCATTCGACTAAAAAAAGTCCCCAATTTTTTCCTAGACAAAAAAAGTGGGAATGTTCCAAAACTTCAAACAGCAAAACTGTTTTTGAAATTTTGTAAATTGTATAAAGGAAACGATTGTTCGTCTTTTTTTGAAGAGGGTGGGAGTTAAATTTCTATAGTAGGTATGGGATTGTTATTGATGTCCAGGTGTGGCTTTAGATACGAAATGCATTCTGTTGTAGTGTTATACAAGCTTTATATTTCAGGTTAAATGTAAAGTCAGCGAGGGGCGTTCCTGTTGCTTGTTTGTTTAGAGCTCTGCCCCAGGCCCCCTATAATCATCTACATTTTACAGGAATTTAATTTTTCAAAGTCATTAAACGAAGATTTCGTAAAAAATAAACATAATTGACCAGCCGTGAAACGAAACAGTTGAAAAAAAAAATGACAAAAAAGTAGTCGGAACTGTTTGATAGTTAAAGGATGAATTATTAGAAAAATTACATGTTAATTTATTGTTTAACTAACTCAAATAATTCGGCCTTGATTGATAAAGTTTAAAAAAATGGGGACAATGCTCCAAAATAAATATTTTGCAGCAAATTGGTCAAGAAATTGTAATAACTAAGCTACAAACTAGAGAAAAAATTGATGTGAAGTGTGAATTATTACACATATCAGAGTTTTGTAGGTATTTAATAAGTGTAAGAAGCCAACAAATTGCTGGATGTTTAGGACAATACGAGGTGTGTAAATTAAGTAACCGGACTGATTTTTTATTTTTTTTTATTCGAATAGAATTAAAATTCAATTTGTCTCACTCAAAATAACTTCCTTGGGAAACCACTAGCGCTGGAGACGGTTCTTCCAATTCTCATAGCAGTGCTGGAACTCGGATACTGGAATAGCTTTCAGCTGGTTGGTTACAGACGTTTGAATGTTTTTATTGGTCAAAAACTCGTTTATTGAAATTGTTTTGTAACAAGGCGCATTGTCTTATTCCCAATTCATTGGTCAAAATCTGATGAACGGTAGTGTGAGTCAAATTCAACTCTTCCCCGATTAAGACTGTCAACCGACGATCTGAACGCACAAGATCCCGGATTCTGTCCACATTTTTATCGGTTCTTGAAGATGAAGGCCTTCCGTGCGTGATTCATCTTCAATCAACTCTCTTCCTTTTGAAAATGCCTTAAACCACCAAAAAACCTGGGTCCTTGATAAAACACTGTCTCCGTAGGCCTGCTGAAGTTTTGCAAAAGTTTCCGTTGCACTGTGCCTAAGTCTGAAGAAAAACCTGATGACACACCGTTGCTCGAAATGAATATCACTCATTTTTAGAGCGCACTAAAAAAAAAAACTCGCGAAAAAATCGCTACTCGAAATCATGGGTACAATGCCCCAAAATACATAATTTCGAGTAAATAGACCAAGAAAAGTAATAACTGAGTTGTAAACTAGAGAAAAAAGACAACTATTTGTGTTTAAAAGCATATTTAATTTGGTCCACACAATCGTAATGAAAAGCAATACTAACGAGGTTTACTTGATCGTTCATTTGTTTATGGTTCCAGGGATTTTGTTTTTGAATTTTAATTGGTAGTTAAGGCAGCTGCCGTTTGTTTTAAACCATGAAATTAAATCTCAACAGTTGATGTGTGAAAATATTAAACTGCGATTGAATCTGGAAGTTTTATTGACGATAAAATTGCAGACTGAAAAATGGTTATACGCGTCTATAGCGAATAAAGCCATAGACCTAATCAACGGATATGAACGAGCAATTAAGCTGGGTAAGCAAATTAGTTGACTGTGCACTGCAGTGGCGCACCCAGGAGAAGCCCCCCCCCCCTAAGAAGGAAGGAAATAAAAATAAAAACACACTAGAAAATAGAGATGATGATCTTTTTTTTTAACTCGTCACTTGTATTTTAGAAATGAGGATCTTTTTTAGGTCATCACTTTGTATTTCCGAAGCGAGGACCTTTTAGGGTTTTGTAGGTATGACCAAAAAAACCCTAATGCCGTCATTTTGTCGTCTGTCTGTCTGTTCGGTAAAAATTGTAGCCAAACGGCTAAACCTAGAGAGTTGAAATTTGGCATGCTTATACAACTCTTTGACCCGCACATAGGAAAAAAATTATAATTTAATTCTATGTTTGAATGTATACGAAATCAGAGGGGCGGAACTTATGATTTAAGCAACCAGTGGAAGCCATAGGCGCTATTTTCAAAATCTTAATGAACCTTGCTATATATAAAAAAAATACTGTAGCTATTTAGAAACTTAAATAATGGTATTAGGCACTCGAATTAAAATTCATAAAAAAATATTTTGACATAAAATTTGTTTTGGCATCCCAAATAATCATAATTCACTTACTAAATACCTGCGAAACCCCGAAATGTGTGAAAATTCACACTTCACATCAATTTTTTAGTGTACCATGAAGTCCTTTTAACACTACTTTTTTGAGTGTATGTACGTTTGAGTTTATTATTCATTAGGTGTATATTTGGCTTAATAGTTGAACGAATGGTTCACAGGATGTACATATGTCACATTGTTTATTAACAAATAGCTGTAGGTGTTTGTTTTATAGAAATATTTAATAATTCTGAATAAAACATTAGCTAAAGAATGTCGGAGTGATAATTTTATGCCGCTTTTAGAAGTTTATTTTAATTTATTGGTCGTCAAAGTCTCATGCTGAGTTTTACGGCTGTATAATTTATTGAAATTGATTATTTTAATATTCAAAGAAACGAAATTTAATGATTTCTATTTTCATATTTAACGAGTGATGTATAAATAAATATATATGTACGCTTACAAAAGTAGAACTTTTATATTTATGTTAGATCAGTTAAGAAACTAAAAAAAATAAAATAATTTAATAAAAATATTACACTTTTGAAAATTTTGTGAGAGACGGAGAGTCGTGAGTTAACCATCACCGGAGTCGAACGAATTCCCAAGCATTTTGGTTGAGAAACCTGGTAGCGTGTAGTGGGTGAACCAGAAGTAATCTGGAAGTGTTGAGGACAGACTTAACCCTTTACCGCATAGTGTGCCATATATGATACACTCCGATTTTTATTTTTTATTTTACTTTTAAAACTGAATCAGAACGTTATTTCATGAATGTTCATATATGCCACATACACAGCAATGGATCCTGCAGTATCTCAAGTAATGGGCTGCAATAGATTTGAGGATATCAAGCGGAATTTGCACAACGATAACTCTGAATTTATTGAGAAAGGACAACTAGAAGATACGATCTTTTCTTTCAAAAATTCGAGGGCGACTGCTTTTAATCCCTAATGAAGAACACCTAGCAATTGACGAGCAAATAATACGGATTCATTTTCTTTTGTAACATAATGTAGAATCATAATGTTCCATGTATGGCACAAACCCTAAATTATTATTTTTTCATAAAAATAATAATTAATATTTTAAATATATTTTTTTAATTAATTTTTCTATCAATAAGAACCAATTCCTAATGCTCATGAATTATTTCAGCCAAAAATAAAAAATTCATACAGTAAAGTGTTAATGAAATAAACGAACCTCGTTAACGGGTTAAACACTGTGAGTGTTGTGAGGTGTTTAACGGCTTGTGAGGATAATGGTAATTGTGAGATTTTGCGATTGAGTGTCTGTCATGGGATTTTGTAGCCAGCACTAAATTGTAAATTCTAGTGTAATTAATAATTATCAGTTTTTAACTAAACATTAAACGTAGATTAAGTAAAATGCTGACTTTAATTCATACGCCCTTATTCCTGTCATAAAGAATCTAAGCAACCGATAGGCGGACCTTTAGGGTTTCAGACTTGATTCCGCTCGCAAGTCTTGGAATCCACTATGTGGAGGACCTTTCAAAGTAAGTACCAAGATGTACAATGAAAATAACCCTATATAAAAGTAAATCACCAGATTATTAAAATTTTAATAAATCCCTGAGGCCCCCCATTTATCTCGTTATATTTAACAATCTGCGGACATATTCAAATTTGTGTACATCTCGAGAAGTTGTCCCCTATAATTTTATTAATTAACTAGGTACTTCGGACAGCGAGTTACAGTCTGTTTACTATTAATTTATTTATTCATAAGAGTCTCAATTATTTTTTTTTTACTTGCATGTATGTAATTAGCATTAAGTAAACATTTTGAAAGCTATACTCCCAGCAGACGAGTTTACAAGATGTAGTAACGTACCTTAGTAACTTGGTAACGGTACGCACTGGTGAACAAAATTATATTCCCTAAAGCTGCGTTCAGAACTTATTAAATTAGTTGATTGTTCACTGTGCATTGTGTATAAGCTTAGTAGATATTAGGTGTACAGATTACCCCCGTTCAACGCGGGGGATAAGTTTTGGACATGAACGCGTTAAGCGAAATTTCGAAATCGAGGGATTTTTGAAAAAAAAAAAAAAACATTGTAAACCTAGAAAAACACTTTATTTATTAAATAAACATTAAGGATAACAAAAAGGCGTACATTAAATAATTAATAATTTATTTATTTTGTTCCACGTTGCAAAAGGAATCTAGTTTCCCTTGTTTGGCCTCTCTACGTTTATTGCGCAAAATTTGCCGATAACTGTCAATGCATTCCAGCCACGTTTAACAGCACTCACCCGCTCGTAATATTCGTCGTTTTCTTCTAACAACTCCATGCATTGATTGTGAAGAGAAAGGTCCTTTTCGATGGTTTTAACAGTTAAATTTCGCACGGGAACAGGTTCGTCATTTTCTAGGGACGTATGGCAGTCCATTTTCTGCAGCTCTTCATTACGCAAAGGTTCACCGTGTGATTTTAACAAAGTCTGAATATCATCTTCATCAAAACCTTCGATGCCTTCGGAAATGACTATATGACTAATACCTTCGATGATATTTTCAACATAATTTTCATGCAGTGAACTTCAGCAATTTCACTGAACAATTTTTTCCAAACACCCTTCATACACGACTGGGTGACTTCATTCCACGCTTTGTCGATGTGTCTGATAAAAAATTCCTGTTGTACTATTCCGGTTCACATCAATGTACATTACTTAGAATTTTTCAGATTTTTAATTTAAACCATCTGGGCTACATGGTGTGGGACAAATTTTTTTTTGCACAATTTTGACTAAAATCGCATCACAATAATTTATTTTGCAAAAATAAAAATTTAACCTTTAATCCACGTACTAAGGGCTTTCATTTGATACCCTACTCAGAATTTAAAACAATATTTTTTTTTTTCGATGAGCACATATTTGTTTATATTTTTAGGGAGATATGTTTTTTAGATGTTTTAGTATTTTTCCTATGTGCGGGTCAAAGAGTTGTATAAGCATGCCAAATTTCAACTCTCTAGGTTTAGCCGTTTGGCTACAATTTTTACCGAACGGACAGACGACAAAATGACATATAAGGGTTTTTTGGTCACACCTACAAAACCCCAAATTTTTTTAAGACTATACAAGGTGTTTTAAACTCAAAAATGCAACTTGCAAGTCTCTATTTTAAATCGTTTTTATGTTACGAATTTTTTAAATCGTACAAAAATACTTGAAAATTATGTTATACCCTTTTCACACTAGATCTTTAAGATCGGATGTTAAAGTGAATGTATCTTTAAACGCTAATGTGAAACCGTACGGCCTCATCTAAATACAAGCGATGTTTAAGATAGAGATCTGCGTCTTAAACTTCGTCCGCATTGCCAACTTAATTTCTATTATAAAAAAATACTCCTTGAATTTGTGCTGTCAACATTTTATATTATCATAAACAAGAATACTGTATTATATCGACGTTATAAGAAGTTTATACTTATTGTTATAATAAAATTATTTATTTTAATAATGTGTTTAATAAAATACAGAGCTACAATAATTGAGATAAAATGTATCGACTTACATGTTAATATAGGTATAATGTATTCTTTATTGTAGTGTCTTTATTGTAGAATGAAATGAAATATCCTTATTTGTTTATAATAATTCAAAATGTGCGTCTGCGCAGACAGTTCAAAACTGGTAATTTCATGACGGTAACTTAAGGACAAAATTACTGTAGCTGATGACAGCACCAGAGATTTAAACATCAAGTGTGAAAGCATACCGATCTTAAACATCGGTGAACTTTAAGTTCACTCGTCTTAAAGATCTAGTGTGAAAAGGGTATTACAAATTCTATTTCAACAAAAAATGTCTTAAATCAAGAAGGCCCCAATTACAACATAGATTAAACAAAGGTGTGAGAATTTCAAAAATTCAACTCCAAAGTCTCTACCTCCAACCGTTTTTAAACTACAGCTAAAATATCAGATAAACATTTTATAAATAATTTTAGTTATTATCACATAATAAGTGGTACCGTGTTCTGTTTATGGTGATTCGGTTTATGTCTTGGGGCGAAGTTGTTGTTACGAGAACCCCTCCCACAAAGCCGTCGATTATAATCATGCAGCATGTAAAAGACTCGAAGAACCGAGGCTAAGCTGGACAGCCACAAGATTAAAACGGAAAAGGTATTATTGAAAAATAGGGCTGCGTCATAAAACATTTGTTTCCAGTGATTAAATAATGTATTTGTATTTAAGATTTATAACCAGTAAAGATAAAACGACCGGGCTTTAAACACTATGACCGTAACCGATAGCTTACTTCCCGACATTACTGAATTTTCCCCGTGAATTTATAATTAAAATTTTTTAAAGTGTTGAAACAGTATCCTTTGAATTTTTGGGTAAGGTGACCAGAATTTGTAAATCCCCCAAAAACACCACAAAATAAATTACACCGTCACATATTTAATAATACTACAGTAATACCCCGCCACTCGACGTTAATTCGTGCTGAAAAAGCGTTCTTTTTGCTGTGATTACTACAAAGCACAATTTGTCCTACACACTCAGCATGCCGTCTTCACTTATTATGTATCTGCGAAACCCTGCAATGTGTGAAAATTCACACTTCACATCAATTTTTTTTGTTAACCCTTTACTGCATGATTTTTTATTTTTGGCTGAAATAATTCGTGAGCATTAGGAATTGGTTCTTATTGATAGAAAAATTAATTAAAAAAATATATTTAAAATATTAATTATTATTTTTATGAAAAAATAATAATTAAAATAATAATTTAGGGTTTGTGCCATACATGGAACATTATGATTCTACATTATGTTACAAAAGAAAATGATTCCGTATTATTTGCTCGTCAATTGCTAGGGGTTCTTCATTAGGGATTAAAAGCAGTCGCCCTCGAATTTTTGAAAGAAAAGGTCGTATCTTCTAGTTGTCCTTTCTCAATAAATTCAGAGTTATCGTTGAAGTGAAAATTCCGCTTGATATCCTCAAAACTATTGCAGCCCATTACTTGAGACACTGCAGGATCCAATGCTGTGTATATGGCATATATGAACATTCATGAAGTAACGTTCTGATTCAGTTTTAAAAGTAAAATAAAAAATAAAAATCGGAATGTGCCATATATGGCACACTATGCGGCAAAGGGTTAATACTGATTCTTAGGGCTACAGGGTGTGGGACAAAAAAAATTTTGCACAATTTTGGCAAAAATCGCATCAAAATAATTTATTTTGCAAAAATAAAATTTTGATTGTTAATCCACGTACTATGGGCTTTTGATACTCTCAGAAATTAAAAAAAAAATTTTTTTTTCGATGTGCACCTATTTGTTTATATTTTTAGGGGAATATGTTTTTAGATGTTTTAGTATTTTGCCTATGTGCGGGTCAAAAAGTTGTATAAGCATGCCAAATTTCAACTCTCTAGGTTTAGCCGTTTGCCTCCAATTTTTACCGAATAGACAGACAGACAGACGACAAAATGACGGTATAAGTGTTTTTTGGTCATACCTACAAAACCCTAAAAATGATGAAAATACATAAAAACAACTGAATCTATATTCTGAATTTTGTTGCGTGCGAATACACGAATTACTGTGGTCATAGTAGTTTTTAGCACGTAGCTACGTTACCCAGGTACGTAGCATTGTTATTCGAGGGGGCAAGAGAGTTCAGGTTGCATCCATGTCGGCTGATTGAAAGAGATATTGAATTTGATTGGATTTTATTTTTTGTTTACGTCTTATAATGATGCTAGATAGAAAATGGACTGTTTTATGATTTTAAATATTAGATTTTGGTCGTGAGAATGCAAATAAAAGAACAAAAAGGTAAATATCAATTTTTGTCTGTATGTCTGCCATCCCAGATTCACGCAAAAATAGCTGGACACATTTTCACATAATTCGTTATGATGATGGAGAGTAAAACCAGGATTCGAACATGTACAACAAAGAAATGTTTATTTTACCTAATAATATTTGAGGTGTCGTCCTCTTAATATTCTTCAATTCTATTGAGAACTGACAATAACTGAAGGGACGCCTAGCGAAATATTTTGGAACTTAACGGAATAGGATTGTGTTGGATGTGGCTCATTTAATTGCATTGTTTGTATGTGTTAAAGTGAAGAAAACTTTAATAAAATGTCTTTAAAATCGCAACAGAAAATTAACTGCAATGTGAATTCTTGTGTATCAAATGGCAAATATCCTATTCCAATCGCTATTTTGTAAGCGACAATAGCGCCTTTATAGGTAATGTTTATTCTCAATAATACAAATACACATCACCTTAAATTTTATATAAATCAGTATATAATTTCCTTAGGTTTTTATTTATAATTTATTGAGTAGAACTGTCTTGAAATAAATATCTATTATGAAAATAGCCAATAAAAATATTTAAAAACATGCAACATCTATATTAATTATGTATGTTAGTTTGAACTACGCATACGTGTTACGTATTCCCTCTCACGCTCTGATTGGTCAGAAGTTACGACACAACTTTATACCCTTTTCACACTAGAACTTTAAGATCGGATGTTAAAGTGAATGTATCTTTAAACGCTAATGTGAAACCGTATGGCCACGTCTAAATACAAGCGATGTTTAAGACAGAGATCTGCGTCTTAAACTTCGTCCGCATTGCCAACTTAATATCTATTATAAAAAAATACTCCTTGAATTTGTGCTGTCAACATTTTATATTATCATAAACAAGAATACTGTATTATATCGACGTTATAAGAAGTTTATACTTATTGTTATAATAAAATTATTTATTTTAATAATGTGTTTAATAAAATACAGAGCTACAATAATTGAGATAAAATGTATCGACTTACATGTTAATACAGGTGTAATATATTCTTTATTGTAGTGTCTTTATTGTAGAATGAAATGAAATACCCATATTTGTTTATAATAATTCAAAATGTGCGTCTGCGCAGACAGTTCAAAACTGGTAATTTCATGACGGTAACTTAAGGACAAAATTACTGTAGCTGATGACAGCACCAGAGATTTAAACAAGTGTGAAAGCATACCGATCTTAAACATCGGTGAACTTTAAGTTCACTCGTCTTAAAGTTCTAGTGTGAAAAGGGTATTACTTTAATAATCTTGGGTTAATCGGTCCAATATTGGACACACTGTAGTCGTTAACTACTCTTGTTCTTCCTTCTAGCTTTTGTCCCATGAAAGTCTTATTTACACAGCTCAAAATAATTCAAATATTGACTAAACTAATAAGAAGATACGGTTTGTGTGACTGGCGCAACACCTACCGGGAACTTGGTGTACTAAATGTTTATTTTTTTACCGCTGTACAATAAATTAATCGGTTTCTTTCGCCGAGTTGTTGCCGGTCGTTTATTTTAAGGCGCTGTCGGCAGCATACACAATTTCTCAGATAATAAATTATCTCTAAACCTTGTCAGAAATATTAACTAGAGGTAACAAGAACCAGTTGAAACCAATGATCGTTTATAACCTGATGGAAATTGGAACTAACTAAAGAGGTGCGAATATCTACGGGTATGCGAATATCAGCTAATAGATTTAGGTAGGGATGTGGAGTCGGAAAAAAAATCCCGACTCCGACTCTTAAAACTATTACAGGCGAGCACCAGGGGGAGCTCACGGGTTTGCCCCCCCCCCCCCAACTGCTCTTCAAAACACGTGATTATTACGTATTTTTGTCAAAACACAAATGAAGACCTTTTTTTATTCAGGATTACAACATACGCTATAGGCTGACTAGATTTTTTTTACAGAAATATAGTATGCTTCGTAGCCAGAGCTGTAGCAAAGGCCCTCACTCTAGAAATACAAGTGATGAGCCAAAAAAAAAGGTCCTTACTCTACAAATACAAGTGATGAGCAAAAAAAAAAAATGTTTATCAAAAAATTTATTGGAATATTTGGATGATCCTTAGTTTATTTAGTTTAGAAATAGTTGAGGCTTTAATCATGTAACGCGTTTTGAGATTACAATAATTTTTACCGACCGTCAACATATATAAGGAAGGTATTGTGATCATACCGATTTTGACATTTCAAGATTTCGATGGATCTCCACGAATTGAGTTCCCTACATAACGTTTTGACTATTTTTAGCATGATGTCTGTCGGTCTGTCTGTCCGTCCGTCTGTCTGTCTGTCTGTCTGTCTGTCCGTCCGTCTGTCTGTCTGTCTGTCCGTCTGTGTACACGTGTAGAGTAAATTCGGCTGAAAGGATTTTTATGAAACTTTATATTTAAGCTTCTGCCATCAATGGCACGAGTTGATCAACTTTTGGTAAAAATCGGTTGTCTAAAAATGGAAGTTTACTCGTGTCAATTTTAGGATTTTTGTAAGTATTTCATAACACAAAAATATTTCGAAAAAAATTATTGAACAAAAGCAATAACTAATAACTTTTATTTGAGACGTTATTTGATAAAACGAAAAATTTCGAATAATTTCTGTAAAATTTTTCGAAGTCTCAATTTTTTCATACTTATAAGTAACGTTTCCATGGTCATGATAAATAATATCTCTGTTAGAAAATATTAGGCCACGTTATTTCTACTCTGCTGCTAGAATATATTTTATATAAGTACTTTACGATGGCGGTCGGTCCTGTGGTGGCCACAGCTGATTTTTTTTTATTGGTATAATTTAAACTATTTGTGAAAATTGTGAATTTAAAAAAATACAACTCAAAAACGGTTAAAGATAGCGACCTGCGGTTAAATTTTTTGGATTCTCCGTAGTTTATTTAGTTTAGAAAAAAATCGGGGCTTTAATCGTTTGACGCGTTTTGAGATTATGGCAATTTTTTTAAAGGCATAACTTACATTATATGTCAAAATTGGGAATTAAAAAAAGCACAACTCAAAAACGGTTAAAGATAGCGACCTGCTGTTGAAATTTTTGTATTCTTCGTAGTTTATTTAGCTTAGAAAAAAAATTGGGGCTTTAATAGTTTGACGCGTTTTGAGATTATGGCAATTTCTTTAATGACATAATTTGCATTATTTACTGTATTTGTGAAAACTGTGAATTTAAAAAAAAGCACTACTCAAAAATGGTTAGAGATAGCGACCCCCTCTTGGCTGCGCCATTGTATCTCACAAAACTGTACGTTATGCTACCAAAATTATAGTTTTTTGTAAAACGATTTTTTCATGAAAAGATTTTAATATTTTAATATTTTACTTATTTCATTATAAAAATAAAAATATTGAGTTACGTCGATCTTGGTAGGATGGGTCAATATGTTTTGTTTTTTAGTTCTGTATCATCAGAATTTTTATTTGGTTTTTGTGGCAGGTGTCCATTAATCAATATTTGAATAAATTGACATTTTTATCAGATAATCTAACATAGAGTTCTCTAATGAATTCTAAAAGTTTCACGCTGAGACAACAATATTCCGAGACTTGTTTTCAGTCGTTTCTATAATGTACTGTCAAACCCCCGTCACTCACAAAATAAGGACTAAGCAAATAAAAGATATGCCGCCTTTTCGTCCCCTACAGGCTGGGACTAAGGGTTTTTTGACGAGTCACGAGAAAGTACAAAATATAAATTTAAAAATCTCCATATATTGAAGTCAATGTTTCAATGATAAAAATTCGATATGTAGAAATGAATACGGGATACGCATAAAATTTATATTTCCTTAAAACTACATTTTTTTGATATATTAATGTTAGTTATGTCACCTAACAAAACAAAAATCCCATTTTAATTAATATTACAGCCAAATTTTCTAATTAAAATATTGTAAATTTGATATAAGCCGACCACAGCGCGAAGCTTGACGAGTAAATACGACTGAGCATGACGTCAAACCCCAGACAGCCCAGACTACAACATAATCTTTACGTGCGTATATTGTATTGTTCGAGAGTTTTGTATTTGTTTTTAAACAATTTTTCACGCATTTATTATTAAAATGGCAGATAAAGATTTTGTTAGGACAGAGTAATAATTTACCCAACATTGATGCTTTTATGCTCATGGAATATATGAAAAATAATTAATACTACAGTGCTGAAAAAATACGTGTCAAAACAGAATTGTAAGTAAACCAATTATGTATTCTATAACTTTATGTAAACAACAAACGCTGCAACTCTGTAAAATGTAAATATTTATGTAATTTAGATGTCAGAATTTTACTACATTGTTTACATGTAGTTACAAAACGTTAGAGGCATAATTAAAATACTGCAATATAGGTTATATATTTTAATATAAAATTTAATTCGGTAAACATGTATAAATTGTTTTTATAGAATTAAACTTTATTTTAATTAAAATCACTCTAACTTTACACAATCTATAAAAGTTATACAAGCAAATAAGTTCACGATAGACTGTGTAGGCTGTACGCTGTAGACTGGGTAGGCTGTACGCAGTACACTTATGTAGGGTATGACGTCACACGTGGTTTTCGCGCACTACATACATTTATGATTTTATTAAGCCTTCAAATTAAAAAAAAAATGCAAAACGGTTTTTTATGTATATATGCAACAAGAGGAATATAATAAAAAATAAAAAATGTTCTTTTAGGTTGTCACGAGAAGGAAATTTAAAATTCCAACAGTGAAAGCATGCAAACGAATGACATTTATTAATAAATTTAATACATTTTTCCACATTTTGAAGAAGAAAATAATAATAATGCATAGTATGCAATTCTCAGAACGTCAGTAAATGCAGGTTTTTAGCAAATATATTGCAGAACATAGTTAGTTTGCCAGTGCACCAACATGCTGATCTCAACTGAGTTTGGGATCAATTAGTACCCAAGGTCACAAATTTCATGTTATCAAAATTGTTTGCTTTTAGTGTTAAAAAAATTTGTTTAGTCTTGTTGAGGTTTAGGGAGAGTTGGTTGGTTGCGAACCAGTACTTATGCTCTCTGCATTTCGATGATATTGATACGAAGGGAAGTTGTTGACATAAATCAAGAAGAGGAGGGTGCCGAGGATGGATCCTTGCGGAACGCCCGAGGTAACATTCGGGAGATCTGACGAAACATTTTTAACATACGAGCAGTGTAGAAGTGGTAAATTATGGAGCGTTTTACGATTCAACAACGAAGCCAACAAGCCAACGTATTTTTGTTTAAGAAAATGCCTAATAAGAATGCAAAATTATAATCAAAGTAATAAATTTGTGATTAGTTTATCAAATAAACTTTTAAGGAGATTGAAAGGTCCATTATTTTAGAATTATTAATTCCATAACAATAGTTAAGTTGTTGAATTTATAGCAAATTTAATATTCAATACCTATTGTTTTAATAATTATACTATTATTTTGAGAGGCGTTGAAAATCGTTTATTATTCTAATATTGTTCAAAAATCTTTTGTTCTCAAATATTTAGAATTAGAAACACAAAATCAAATTAGTTTCTAGGTCACGTATTACTACGTTTTAATGTTTAAAATAAAACCATTTTCTCAATTTAAAATTTTGAAAATGTTTGTAGAAAACAAAAAATATACCTCGAAAAGCTAGTGGCATACCGATAATATAAGAAAACGTGTATAGTACAGAAAGTAAAAGATATATCAAAGCCAGTGCAAGCCTGTGACCGCAAATGCTAAATCGTTTGTTCTTGCTGTTGAATGTTAGCAAGAGTATAGACGTGGGTTCAAATCCTGACTACGTCAAATAATTTGTGCAAAAATATTTATACAAAATTGGGCTCTGCTTAGCCGTTCACAACCGGCTATTAACTATAGTTGCATTTCTGTGTGCGCTAAAAACTGGACGTAATAATGATAATAATAAATTTATTTAAATTTAAGGTACAAAAAAAATATACATAATTTCACTATTACATACATGTACTACAAAGATATGTTTATTTTACATAATAATATTTGAGGTGTCGTCTTCTTAATATTCTTCAATGCTATAGAGAACTGACAATAACTGAAGTGACGCCTAGCGGAATATTTTGGAACTTAACGGAATAGGATTTTGTTGGATGTGGCTCATTTAATTGCATTGTTTGTATGTGTTAAAGTGAAGAAAAATTTAATAAAATGTCTTTAAAATCGCAACAGAAAATTAACTGCAATGTGAATTGTTGTGTATCAAATGGCAAATGTCAAAAATATCCTATTCCAATCGCCATTTTGTAAGCGACAACAGCGCCTCTATAGGTAATGTTTAATCTCAATAGGAATTTATTTTACCAGCAATGTGAGAAAGATGATCTTTCCACGATAGTCTGATGTCTAAAATAAATCCTAGAAATTTAGTTTTGGTACAGGTATAATATTCTGAATTTCTAGAAAAATTTCTGTTAAGACGGAATTTAAGGTCATGTGTCTTTTCTTTATTAATACTCAGTTTCTTAGCCGTGAACCATGTAAAGGCGTCATTGTGGGTTTCTTTGGTCTTTAATATGGCCTCATTTTGGTCAACTCCTTTAATGATGAAGGTACTATCATCCGCGAATAATTGTTTTGGCAGTCATGTTTGCTGGCAGGTCATTCATATAGAGTATAAAGAGCAACGGACCCAAAATTGAACCTTGAGGAACTCCGTTCTTTGAACCATTGAGTATTATTCACGCAAACATGCGGAATTCTCTCTGACAAGAAACTCATTAGAAGTTTTTTAGCAACTGCTCTAATGCCATAGTAGTCCAATTTATTGCAATACTGATCATATTACTCCTGTACATAGATTGAAAATATGGTAAATGTTACTAAATTTCAAAATCTAGCTCCGCTTCAACCAAAAAATAGGCTATATTTTATTATGAACTTCATTTATTGGACTGCTTTCTTTACCAGCTTTTCTTCTCAGATCAATACATAAAATTTAATAAAAAAAATTGTGGTAAATAACTTCAAAACCGCAGTTATTCGAAATTATTCAACTGTAAAATTCAAATAATTATATAAAACTTACCAAACGCATGCTGCCATTCCAAAATAATATAGAAGTAAAAAGACAACAGCGCAGTTTGCATTCCCGAATCCATCTTCTGTAAGTAAAAATCTTCCTGGAATCTGATCTTCTGTTCTACAGGAAACAGCATTCCTTCCAGCAGCAGTTCTTACACCCCATCCAACACTAATAAGTGTGTAACACAGCGCCAAAAATACAAGCGGTTTTTCCGGGTACCTTCCACGATTTGAATTATCAACCGCGAAAGTTAAAACAACAAAAACAGTTGATATAAAACATAAAGCAGCCCATATTGACAACCACACTTCAGCTAGGTTCTTATCAGCGTTATCATATAAAATATCAGAATTACAAAACGGTACACAACGTCCAGAACGATTTAGATAAAAATATTGAGTTGATATTGTTAATTTTTGACACGGTGACGGTCCAGTTGGTGTAAAATGAATATTAACAGGCAGTCCACTTGTTATTTCACTTGGCCCTTCCATACACATATGTTCATGATTATTTTCAACAGGAAAACGCGAACAATTTAACGCACTTGGCCATGGAAAACCAAATCCCTGTAAAACAGGAAAACATCTGGACCTTACTTTCTCACAAAGGCCTCTACATGGACCTATAGGGTTCATAACTTTGTCTGTACACATCGGTAGATAAACACTGCACAAAAAAAACTTCAACTGAGCACTACAACCATATTCAACTAATGGTTGAAATGTTTTTAAAATCATAACAGCATCTTTTTGTCTTTCATGGCCTACTAAATTAGGCATTCCTGTTTCATTATAACCTAAACCGGTACACATATCAACTCTTATTGGTTCACATGATCTTAAAGATGGTTCTGCAAATGTAGCACCAAATAATAATAACAATAACATAACACAAGCCATCTCGTAGAATCGTAGAACCTCTCTTGTTGCCATCTCCGAATTTACTAAAACGTGCACTTTCATTTAACAAGCTTGTTGAGGAATTTTACGAAGATATACGATGTTTCACGAGGGTAAACGAGTATTATAATCAGAACCGGATTGGATGTTTTTTTTTTTTTCTTTCTTTTTTATGGCAGGCTTTTTAACTGGCTTGTTTAAGAATACTAAATTTAAATACGTTGCAGCGTATTTAACAAGAGGAATATATCGTCTGGAAAATAAGGGAAACTTTTAATTATTTATTTAAAGTCAATTTAATAAATGATTTAAATTTTAAGTCATCAACTGGAAATATAAGTGTTTTATTAAAGAGCTAATAAAAAATAGCTGGCCCATTAAGGACCCAAATTATTTTTAGACTAAATAAGAATCCAAAAACGCAACTCCCAAGTAACCTCGAAGCTAGAGCCCTGCGGGGAATGAAGTTTTGGGACTCAAGTTATACAAGGGTTACTTTTTATGTTTTTACAAACAACCACTAGATGGCAATATTGAAATGTGTCATTACTAAATTCGTAAAATTTTACATTTGTAATTGTGAAATCAGTGGCAGCTTATACATTGACCGAATAGTTTGTTGATAGTGAGCGCTTAAAAAAATAAGTTTATAAAAAAATTGATATTACTCGTGAAGGTTTTCGCGATTTTAAAGACATTTTATTAAAGTTTTCTTCACTTTAACACATACAAATAATGCAATTAAGGGGGGGGGGGGGTCTGATAACCACATTTTAAGCATATTTTTGTGAATTTTTTTCAAATCTATGCTGAAATTTATTCATTTTCAAACTAAGTACATATATAAAGTATGTTTTGAAGAAGATACAAAAAAATTTTGAAGACAAAATATGGCGAAATGAGCCAGCTGTGGCAAATCTTCTCAGACTCCGGGAAAAAAATTAGATTTTGCGGTGACCAGCATAACTCGTCACTGGATCATCTGAAATCAAAAATCCAAAAAGATTTTGTTAGTTTATGACTTTGCCGAGGTAACGACGTTGAGATATATTTTTTTTTATTTAACAATCACAAATATACTCATTTTTAAGTTTTTTTTAGGGGGAATTAATTTTTTTTTGTCTTCTAAGTAACGCTAAAAACTGAAAAATCATTTTAAAAATAAAAACTCAATGTCATTACCTCGGCAAACTCATAAACAAACAAAATCTTTTTTGATTTTTGATTTCAGATGATCCAGTGATGAGTTATGCTGGTCACCGCAAAATCTAATTTTTTTCCCGGAGTCTGAGAAGATTTGCCACAGCTGGCTCATTTCGCCATATTTTGCCTTCAAAATTTTTTTGTATCTTCTTCAAAACATACTTTATATATGTACTTAGTTTGAAAATGAATAAATTTCAGCATAGATTTGAAAAAAAATCACAAAAATATGCTTAAAATGTGGTTATCAGAGCCCCTTAAATGAGCCACATCCAACAAAATCCTATTCCGTTAAGTTCCAAAATATTCCGCTAGGCGTGACTTCAGTTATTGTCAGTTCTGAATAAAACTGTGAAGATTTCCAATAGTGAACAATTTAAAGAGTGAAGTTAACATGGACATAGTTAACATTTAAACAAGTTAACGTTATCTTTATGTAGTGTAGGCAACTGCGAATTATCGCCAATTCCCAACGTAAAACAACAACATGTAAATGAATATAATTATAAGTTGAGTTAATAAACATCGGGTTTATGGAGTGTAATCGGGCAGATCCTGTTTAACTCGTAGAACGCTCACGCACATACTGCAGCGCCATGCTCGTTCACCAGCCCAACTATATAATTTGGACGTCAACAGGCACTGTACGTCATAACTCAGAGTATACCCTAGCATTCTACCAGAGAACATGCAGAGAACGTTTAACCCGTTACAAGCCGAACACAAATTATATGAATACTTGCCAACCCGTTGCACAATCAGCCGTATGAATAAAGTTGAAGTAAATGCTCATAAGTAGAAAGTAGAAGTAAAAGCATTTGCTTCGAGTAAAAGGTCGGAGTAAAAGCATTTGCTTCTTTTTATGTGAATAGGGTTGCCAGGCGTCCGGATAAAGCAGGACATAGTTAGGCTTTTTGATTGCGTGTCCGGCCAAAATAAACGGTGTCCGGCTTGTCCGGCTTTTGTTAGGCTTTTTACATTTCGCAAACGAGCGAGCGCCGTTTTCTGAACAATAACAAAGAGAACGTTAATTTCAAGAAGCTGTTAGCACACAAGAAATGGGTTGCCTATTTTAAATCGATGAGTAATCAAGATTGCTTTTCAGAATTCCTAACTATTTGTCAGTACTACTTTGCATCCCAGGACATAACGCAAACGTTGAAAGAGTTTTTTCCTTGATAGGTCAGCAATGGTCAAAAGAACGCATCAGATTACATGTTAACACTGTAGCTAAAATGTTGGTAGTAGAATTTAATTTAAAACATTTGACGTGTAAGGATTTTTACAACTGCATTTTGAAAGAAAGTTTCTGCCAACCAAAAATATGAATAATTATTTTTATTGTTTAACTTAAAGTTTTGTTTTGTTTTTGTTTTGTTTAGATTGTTTTTTATTTTGTTTTGCTTTGGGAAGTAATAGCAAGTAAATAAGACTTATTTGTGCAATTGCATTTATTTAATTTAAGAAGAATTTAAAAATGTTGATAAATGTTTATCTAGAATATAATTTTGACTGATGACTTGATTTGACTGATTAATAATAAATTATTTAGACTGATTTGGCGTTTTACTTATTTTTTATTTATTTTTCATTAGAATTTAACAAGATTTATGGTAATAAACAAAAAAGCTTGATTCTACATAAAAAAAACTGTCGTACCTATTAATACAGAGAAACAAAATCCTCAATAATGTAGGGTGTCCGGCTTTTTTACCCAAACGTCCGGCCAAACTGGCTGGTCTGTTCGGGTATTATGTTTGGCGACCTGGCAACCCTATATATGAATAATGATTACCTTTTACTTACAAGTCAATTACTACCGGTGAGTAAAAGAAATGCGTTCGGCATAAGCTAATAATCTACACATTCTGCATAATTTACATATTTACAAAAGAATCTTGTGTAAATTATGCAGAATGTGTAGATTATTAGCTTATGCCGAACGCACCTAAGGTCAAAAGGATGTGTTTATGTTGAAATCTGAAAATCAGTATTTATCAAAATCGTACTACTTCTTTCTGATTGCTGTCAACTTGAAATTAGTCTATAAACACTATCAAAACTGTACTAGTGCTGTACTGAGTTCCATGTTTGACATATCAGTGTATTTTTGTTGGTGTAAAGTCATGTACAGATTCAGGGCACTTTACACCTAAACTTGTGAACATTTCACTGGCATCACAAATTGCCTATACATTTAGTTTTCCTTTACGATTGACATATTCATCTCCATGGATCTTCGGTTTTTCCATCCCTATATGCGTACAGTCAATGACATCAACTGCGGTTGGAAAACGGTATTTTCTTTGCCACATATTTTTCGCCTCCACTAATAAATTTTGGGAAGTAAGAAATTTAATAAATTTGCCAGCTTGTGCAACTATTTGATCAACAACACTGCTGACAGTCAGTGATACTGTGGATTGCTTCACCCCAAGTTCTTCACCGATACTTCATTGAAATCCAAGATCAGCTAGATATCTCAACAAAAAAAAAGTTACCTAAAAACTATTAGCTAAACACTCCATGTTCTCCTGTTCAAAACGAAACTTACTTTTATGTCAGTACGACGTGAGGAAGAACGATGCCTATAATGTTTCATATTTCTCAAATGCACAATATACGCCATGGCAATTAGTTCACTACAACACTTTTTCACAAGTGAGTATATGAATATATAGATCCATGTTTTTCGAAGCATTTGCTTATAATTTAAAGTAAAAGGTCTGTTTTATTCATAACCATTTACTTCTGTCTTGAGCAAAAGATCAACAAAAAAGCATTTGCTTCTTACTCATAAGTAGAAGGTTTTGCTTGCATTTTTATTCATATTGTTGGGAGGATTTGCTTCATCATTTGCAAGTAAAAGGTTATGCTTATTTTTATTCATACGGCCCATTATCTGCGAAAGTAATTTATTAAATTTAATCGATAACCGTATTTTTCATACTATAAGAAGTACCCGAAATTTATGAGACAATTTTTAGAAAAATATTTATTTTTCCGATAACTTGTACCAGCAACCAGGCCCGACAAGAGGAGGGGGTAGCCGGGGAAAATTCCCGGGGTTGTGGGTAAAGCTTTCTTTTACAGCTTCCCATAATTTTTTTACCCAGGTACGACCTGTTACTTTTACATCGTGATTTGAACATTGAAATAATTGAACCAATTACATTTTTCAAAATTAAATTTGAAATTTTGTAGATTCAAATCGTCTAATATATAATGCGTAAATAAAAATCTGCTGCATAGGATGTAAATATGTGGAATCTCCTGCTAATCTCGTTCACTCTAACTGAGCTAGCGGTCTTGTGTTTGACGTGTATAATACAGGTATAAAACAGGTAATAGTTGAATTCCATCTCAGCTAATTCTGTTTCTATTTTATGTCAATAACATTTTAATCCTTCGTCGAAAATCAAAATAAATGCCACATATACTTCTAAAACATGTCTATCTACACACATTTCATAAAAAATATATTTTTTTTCGGGCCGAATTGATGATTTTGGTCTTAAAAAATCATTTCTGACATCCGAAATCCTGCAACTAGTAACGTTTTTAAGTTATACGTGATTTTTGAAAATTCAACATTTTCGTTGCTATTTTATGTCAATAACATTTTAATGCTTGATCGGAAACCAAAATAAATGCCATATACTTCTAAAACATGTCTGTCTACACAATTTTCACGCAGATAAACCTGTCGCCTTGTTTTGTTTCTTATCCAGTACATTCCGCTCGGTGTGTAAAGTGTTAAATATTCTGTCGGCAATAATTCTTTGTTCTGATTTCCATGCGGCGAAGAACATAAGATTACGTTTTTATCTTCATAAATATGTAAACAAACATACTATTATCACAATTACGAGTTACTCTAAGATAACAATTAAGTTACGCTATAAAACTGTTCCAAAAAAAAGTAAATGAATGCATTGTTTTCTCTGTAAGATATTATCACTATGTAAATATTTATATTTAACCGTTGCTGAAAAAACTCAACATAACTTTTTGTTGGCATCTTGTTAATATTGTACTACGATTTGTCACTGAATAAAAATAATGTGGTGTGAATTTTGACAGGATTCATTTTATTGAAGTGACCTCTGTTTCATATACAAGGAGCGGTTGAAAAGTAACCGGCCTAGGCGCTCGTCGATTATCATTCCATGGATTTTATCGCCCGTTTCTGGCGTGTTGACTTCCTTTAGATGGCCTGGACGCTCATCATCAAAATGCTCTTATTTTTGAGACCCTATACTAAATCTTATTCAATTCAGTCTATAAATAAGAGAGTAATAGACATTTTTGGGGCTCCTTGAGAACTTTGGGGGCCTCCTGAGGCCCCTGTTCTACATATATCCCATTTTCGTGCACCTACGTTCAAAGATTACCTAATTCCACACCCCTGTACCAAATATCAGAAATATCGGTCCATAAATAAGCGAGTTATATCCGTGCTCTAATTTTTGCCGAAATTCTAGCCATTTTTTTGGTCAAATTTTAACTTCTCCTGTCCATAAGACTCTAAATTTGATCCCCATTCTAAATCTCATCCAAATCGGTCAATAAATAAGAAAGCTGTAGACTTTTTTCAACATTGGGGGCCTCCAGAGGCCCTAATTCTGCATATTTTCCATTTTGGTGCAACTACGTTCAAAGATTACATCATTCCACACCCCTGTGCCAAATCTCAGCAATATCGGTCCATAAATAAGCGAGTTATAGCCGTGCTCCACTTTCGGCCGAAACTGGAGCAGAATTTTTTATCAAAGTCCGAATTTGGCACTTTTAAGGGTACAAGCAGAAGCATCTTGATGTTCTGATTCCAGAAGTGTGATGTTTTTTAAAATCGGTTCATAAATAAGGGAGTTAGAGGCATTTGAACTAATTTTCACTTAATCTGCTCTAGTTCTCAGATTAAGATTAAGGAATTAGTTCACCTACTTAATTAATGAGTTCACATGCTACGTCATTTAATCCTGTTAATTGGTATTAAAAGCGAATTTTTTATCGTTAATATTCGTGTATATCCGTCAGTTGCATTAATTCCAGAAATTAAAACTGGAGGCAGTAGGAGTCGAAGAAATTTAGGAATTATTTTTACGTCTACGAAGGTCAGAGGTACAAGTTTATTAGTTTTCAATATATTAACTAGGGGCAGCAGGTGTCAATATATTTTAGACAATGACAGGTCGAATGTATAGAGAACAGTAATCGGATAGAATAGGTCCCTAAATGAAGTTGAGATGAAAAAATAAAGGAAGTCAAATTGAAGGGTTGGACAAAGAAATACAAGGCTTTTTCGGGGTCCGAAAATCGAGAGATCGTACGCCCTGGACTATTTGGAAATTTTTAATCGCATTTAAAACGTTCCCACGTCTAATGGCCCTGGGTATGTTAACGCAATTATTTTATAAAGCAAACAAGACAGTAAAAATCCAAAAATTCAAACAGCAGTTCTCAATCTCAAACCATTTTTGAATTATAAAAGCCAGGAAAATGCACTTAAAATTACTTTACAACAATGTGTAAGAGGGAGAAAAGATGAATATTAATAATACGTCCTTGTGCACGTCCTGAACTTTTTGTTACGTCACAGAGTAAGTAATATGGCCGCGGGTGACGCTACAGGTTTTTTTTTTGTGAATAATTTTCCAAAAAAAAGGGAAAATAGTGCAAAAAGAAGTGAAATTTATAAAGAAGATGATATATAAATAATTCAAAAAGATATTGGAATACAAATTTAAATAATAAATTGAGAAATTCCAGAAAAAATGTCCTTGAGCGTCCTATACCTGTTGCTTGGCTTCGGAAAAATAGGTGAGTGTTCATTTATTTTAAAATATTAGGGCCTTAATATTGAAAATTTTGATTTTTGTAGCATTTTTGTGTATTTTTTATAATATTTCTTTGTTATATTTTGTTATTTTTTTGCGTCGCAAAAATCGAGTTCATTAATTGGCATATTCTTGTAGGATTATTGCGATAAGGAACTAAGGTCATTAATGAAATTAACAAAAATATTCAATTTAATATATGCAGGTGTTTATTTAATAAATTTAACTTAGAAATTTTAAAGATAAATAATATATTGGACAAAATTATTGCAACAAATTTTATATATTTTTTGTTTTTATTTAGTATAACCGTGGATATAATATGTGTTTTTTAATTTATAATTTATTTCCAGTCTCATTTTCTGGGAGTGATTTTACCGGAGATTGTACACGATATCGGCAAGTGTCAGGCTGGTTTCCGCCAACATATCTGACGCTCGGACCCAACTTACAATGCAGTTTTCAAAAGGAAGGATAATTTTCGGTAAGTTTTAAGATTTTTCAATTCAATATTGTTATTCATTCAATTACAGTAGGAGCTCGGTTATGTGAACTAATATTATTCATGGCTACAAGGAACATTTTAATTTAATTTGATTTAAGAACAACTCCACGTTTCAAAATGCAGTACCGCCTTGTAAAATATATTATTATTATTTTTTTAATGTATGGTATTTGTTTCAGGAGTAATTGGGCGCAAATTTCAGCGCCCAGTAAGGAGGCTTTTGCTGTCCCCAAGTGGAAACTGCGGAAACCATCTCCATGGTGTCCTCATAACCTACCTATCAGCTCTTCCAGTTGGGCCGGAAGCATTCCTTTGTTGCAGTATTCCCCGGTTCTTCACACTACCTGTGCGGGTGACCTGGCAAGCTTCTCCGTCCGGTTCTCTGGGTTTCGGAGTGTTCTGGGTTCTGCGATACCACAGGTCCCACACCTCACCACTCGTACCGTGACCACATACTCCTCGTTTAGAGATTACGCAACCTTAAACATGACAAGAATTAGTAACAATTCACCCTCGGTTGGGATTTGAATGCACACCACAAAGACTGTTTCGCAGTTTCTATGACAGTGCGGGGAAGATGTTCCAGTACGGACAGAAATAGAGGTCCGTAATGATGGAGTTCAGAAAAAAGATTCCTCCAAGAATTGCAGACGCTGTCTTCCAACCAAAAGAAAAAATTCGGTGAGTCTTATGCTTTTTCAATTTAATATTATTATTCATTCAATGCAGTAGACACTTGATTGTGTAAACTAGTAGAAACCAGTATTGCTTAAAAGGCAAAAATCCCTTATACTATCATTCATGTGTCTGTCTGTCCATGATAATTTAATTTGTAGGATTTCGTAGGTATGATCTAGAAATCCTTAATACTATATTAAAATTTTTAAAAAATCCAAAGTAATGCAGATTAATGGGAACTAGAATTGTACAACAGGAATTTTTTATTAGATTATTTTTTCATAAGATATCGAAGTTTTAGTATTTTTGATGAAATATATTTTAAAGAAATTGTCATGAACATTTAATAAGTTTAGTTTGATTTAAGGTGAACTCCACATATAAAAATCCAATACTGCCTGCTGAAATAAATTTAATTGTTTTTTAATGTAAAGGATTTGTTTTAGGAGTAATTGGGCGAAAATTTCAATCTCACCTCTCGTACTGTGACCACAAACTCCTCGTTTAGAGGCTAAGCAACCTTAAACATGACAAGAATTAGTAATACTTCACCCTCGGTTGGGATTTGAATGCACACCACAGAGTTGTTTCCGCAGTCTCTATGACAACGAGGAAAAGATGGTCCAGTACGGACCGAAGCAGTTATCCAGATTGATGGAGTTCAGAAAAAAGAATTCTGCCCAATTTTCCAGACGCAATGATGCGAGATAAGAATTTTATGTACGTACACCAGAATAAAAGTGTATTAACTCATAACAAATTTACAAAAGAGCAAATTGAACATCGTATCTTTAGTACCACACATGGATTTAATATTATTAACGCAATATTTCTAATACCAATAGAAATAAAAAATTGCATTTGAAAAATATTCCATATGCTTTTCAATAAAAATATAATTTTATGAAAAATTATAGTTAATACACTTTTATTCTGGGGTACATACAGATATTTAAAGTAATGAAATATAATAATTTAGGGAGATTATTTTAAATTTTAACTCAAAATATTTTCAGTTTATTTTTATATACGATTTATCAAGCATGGATGTTTTTGATTTATTCGGAAAGTAATCAATACTGTCTAATTTTTTTTGGATTTGTTCCGAGATCAATCAATAAAGTCCAATCGGTTTGGACATTTAATATTGGTTCAAAAAGTGAACAATAACAATTTCTTTTTAAATTAAAGAATAGTTTGGAAAAAAATCAATTTTATTTTTTAGAAATTAAATATTAATTAATAAAACATATAGAAATTTAGGTACGATATTTATAGCAACGTTTGCTATTAGCGTTTTTTAATTAAATACTTTTTAATTTTTTTTTTTTTTTTTTTTGAAAACTAATTAAGTAAATTTTTAGCGTTCAGTAATGATAGCTATTTGCATTATTTTAGCAATTTAAAATTAGTTTGATAACTAATCAGTATTTTGATTTTTAGAAATTAAATACCAATTTAGAAACAAATTAATAATATTAAATTTTTTAGAAATTTAGTTAGATACAATTTTTAGTGCTCAGCAAAAATAGTTATTTGCGCTTTTTTACAAATTTAAAATAAATTGGTTAACTAATCAATATTAATTTTTTTAATAATTTTATATTTGTAAACTAATCAGTATTTTTTTTTTTAATGAAAAGGTAATTTAGAAACTAATCATTAATACTAATCATTTTGAAAACCAATCGATAACTTCCAAACTGTTTGGGTGTGTCCGATTTGTCTAGAAACTGATCTACGATGTCCATTTTTTTGGAAATTTAATGTTAAGAAATAAATGGACAATATAGCTACTGATGCACTGACAAAATTTAATTTATTTCACGGCTTGCAATGTTTCATTTTTGATTGATTTTGTAAATTTTATTTAATTAACTCGAGGTGCAGTGGCTCCGTAAGACTGTGATTGGGATTCAGTTCCCGGACACCACTGCGGAATTAATATTCCACACTCCTGTGCACTCAGCCCAGGGGTTGACTCAGCCCTCATTTCATAATTAAAATGAGTGTGCAAACATAATAGGAGCACTAGTATCGCCAGATCGTTGGGGGATGTATTATTTGTTTATTATTTATTTAATTAATTGATAATTTAATATTTTTATTTAATATTTCAATATTGAACAGTATAGTTGTTGAATATATTTCCTGTGTAGGGCGTAAGGGCCCCATTTACCAGGTTTGGGCCCGCCTGGTAAATGCTTACAACTTACGTGGGAAATTATAAAAAAAAAAAAAATAAATAATAAATATTTGGGGTTCAATATTTGTACGAAAATATAGATGATCTTGAAAGATTGTAAAGCAATGAAATTATTTTATTTGGACAGTAAATTAGTTAATAATTTTTTGAAAAAATTAAGATTAATTGACAAATTAAATTAATGATTTGGAAAAATAAATTATTTTGATAGTAAATTAGTTGGTAAATTTTTTATGAAATAAATGCAAGTTATGATTAGTTCACAAATTAAATGAATATATTTAAAAAAAAAATAAAATTAAATATACAGTAAATTAGTTGATAAATTTTTTGAAAAATAAAGTCAATTTATGATTGGTTAACAAATTTAAATATTTTGAAAATATGTAATTATTTTGATATAAAATGAAAAATAAATTCAAGTTATGGTTAGTTGACAGATTTAATTAAAATATTTTCAAAAAATAAAATAATTTTGACAGTAAATTAGTTAGTAAATTATTTTAACAATAAATTCAAGTTATAATTAGTTGGCAAATTAATTTAAAATATTTTCAAAGAAACGAAATTGTTTTGAAAGTAAATTAATTGGTATTTTTTTTTGAAAAACAAATTAAAATAAAATTTTTTCGTAATAGAAAATTAATTAGACAGCAAAGTAGTTGGTAAATTTTTTGAAAAATAAATTTAAGTTTTGATTAGATGACAAATTAAATTAAAATATTTTCAAAAAATAAAATAATTTTTCTAGTAAATTAGATGGTAAATTTTTCGAAAAATATATTCAAGCTATGATTATTTGATAAATTTATTTTACTTATTTTGTAAAATTAATAATTTGTAGAACACGATATTTAAAAGGAATAATATATAAAAGAACAATATTTGTGAATATTTTGAGTTGGAATATTTGAAATCATCTCCCTCATTATTATAAGACTCCCTTATTATTGTATTGATTTGTATTCTGTATCATATTTTGTACAAATTATTGTTTATGTAAAAAATAAAACTGTGTTTGTTGGTGTAGATAGGCACTAAATAAAGATTGTAAAAAAAAATATTGAGAAAGAATGAATGTGGAAAAATAAGTGGATGAATAAAGAAAAAAAAAAAAAAATCGAGTGAAAATAAGTGGAATTGAGTTGAATGTGGAGAAGAATGGTTGGAAGTGACTGGAAAATGAAAGACTTTGATGAATGTGGATAGGAATGAATGGAAGAATATTGTTTATTTTCCCATGAATTCTTATCCAAATCTGAGATTGATTGTGGAATGGGAAACTGTGATGAACGTGGAAAGATATGTATGGAAGAATATAATTTTCCCATGCATTCCTATTCAAATCTGAGAATGATTGTAGAATGAGTAACTGCGGTGAATGTGGATAGAAATGCATGAAGAATATTTATTTTCCCATGCATTCCTACCCGAACCAGAATAATTGTTTTACGAGAGACTGCGTTGAATGTGGAAAGAAATACATGGAAAAATATTCTTATTTTTCCATGCATTCCTACCCGAACCAGAATAATTGTTTTACGAGAGACTGCGTTGAAAGTGGAAAGAAATACATGGAAAAATATTCTTATTTTCCCATGCATTCCTACCCGAACCAGAATAATTGTGGAACGGGAGACTGCGTTGAATGTGGAAAGAAATGCATGGAAGAATATTATTTTCCCATGCATTTCTATCCGAATCAAAATAATTGTGAGACTGCGCTGAATGCGGAAAGAAATGCATGGATGATAGAATGACCTTGAAATGAAAGACTGAACCCTTATTTCTTT
The DNA here is from genome assembly GCA_963971575.1 of Liopterus haemorrhoidalis. Lineage (NCBI taxonomy): Eukaryota > Metazoa > Arthropoda > Insecta > Coleoptera > Dytiscidae > Liopterus > Liopterus haemorrhoidalis. The sequence goes on from OZ020619.1 coordinate 46,773,405, forward strand.
GTTAACAACCTCTGTATTTACATTATTTTTAATAAATAAATATAAAATAAACAGCATTATTATTTCGATAAATACCCACCTAATAAATCCTCTCTGGGGTTGGTTTTTATCTTTCAGATGACGAGAAAGTAAAGAGTAAGTATTAATGTATATATTTAGTTGAGCAAAGGGAGTAGCCCTTGAGGTGGTGAGTATGTATATTATATATATAGACTACGCGAGATGTAAGACTGAACCCTTATTTCTTTTTTAACAACCTCTGTATTTGCATCATTTTTAATAAATATAAATAAAATAAACCGCATTATTATTTCAATAATTACATAGGCACAGAAGGGTATAAGTACTCTACATCCACTATGGGAACCCTGTAACCCTTCTAGTTTTCGAGATATTAAATAAATAAAATTCACTATTCCCCAAAACAACCCTTATTCACTGGCCATATACCGTCGATGGACAAAAATTTGTTATCAGTAAATAAATTTTAAGGGTTGAAATTAGGGGATGAAACTTTTAAGCATATGTTTTAAGTGTTCTACTGCACTATCGTACCCCAATTTCATCCACCTAGTTTTGTCGGATAGCTGGTAAGTTTTTGTCTGTGAAAAACACGATTTTTTACATATTTCAAGGTATTTCAAAATTTGAATCTTAAATATGAGTGGGGGGGGCTTAGACACCGCAAAATATGTGGAGTCTTGGATTTGAGTAGGGTTGTAAAAAGGGGGGGTTAAAACACGTTAAAAACCCCAAATTCTGAACCCCTGAGGCGCTACAGGGCATTTTTAATTTTTTTTCAACCCTTAAGAGTTATAGGGTTGGTATTCAGTAGGTAGGCAGTTCATGACCTAGAGACCCTCTACCCTTCAAGGGTTCCCTACAACCCTTACGGTTTTTGAGATATTTAATTTTTAATTTTCAGTGACGTCACATATTAGACCAAAATTTTAATTTTATTTTATTAATATCTCGACAAATAGAGGAGTTGTAGGGCTCCCAATTGGGCTGTAGGGTCCTAAGGTTCTGTAGTACGTACGTACCAAAAATCAACCACCTAACTCTTAAGGGTTGAGAGATATAAAAAACACTTAATAACTTCCTACCCTTAAGGGCTAGAGGGTTGAAACTCTAATAGATTATAGAACGGACCCTAATGAAGGTGCCTTCCAAATCTGGACGTCCTAACCCTTGTAGTTCACGAGATAATCCCTAAAAACCAATTTATACCTCTCCGGTCTCCTGGTATCCTGATAGGTGAAAAAAATTTTTTTAAATTTTAAACAAAACCGTGTTTTTAGACGTGAAACGTTACCCGATACATGGGGATAGTGCAATGGCATATAGGGCCACTAGAGCACATCATCAATGCCATCCCTTAGTTTCATCCCTTAATTTCAACCCCCTGAATTTTTTTTAAGATACACAAAAATTGTTAATCGACGGTTTAAGGGCGCAAAATTCAGGGTATTTTGAGACATAGTGAATTTTATTTTATTATTATCTCAGAACCTATAAGGGTTGTAGAGCACCCATTGCAGTAGTAGATACCCTATACTTTAAAATAGGTACCTGCCAAAAAGCAACCCCCTAGCCCTTAAGGGTAGGAAGTTATTAAGTGTTTTTTATATCTCACAACCCTTAAGAGTTAGGTGGTTGATGTTTGGTACGTACGTACTACAGAACCTTAGGACCCTACAGCCCAATTGGGAGCCCTACAACTCCTCTATTTGTCGAGATATTAATAAAATAAAATTAAAATTTTGGTCTAATATGTGACGTCACTGAAAATTAAAAATTAAATATCTAAAAAACCGTAAGGGTTGTAGGGAACCCTTGAAGGGTAGAGGGTCTCTAAGTCATGAACTGCCTACCTACTAAATACCAACCCTATAACTCTTAAGGGTTGAAAAAAAATTAAAAATGCCCTGTAGCGCCTCAGGGGTTCAGAATTTGGGGTTTTTAACGTGTTTTAACCCCCCCTTTTTATAACCCTCGTCAAATCCAAGACTCCACATATTTTGCGGTGTCTAAGCCCCCCCCCACTCATATTTAAGATTCAAATTTTGAAATACCTTGAAATATGTAAAAAATCGTGTTTTTCACAGACAAAAACTTACCAGCTATCCGACAAAACTAGGTGGATGAAATTGGGGTACGATAGTGCAGTAGAACACTTAAAACATATGCTTAAAAGTTTCATCCCCTAATTTCAACCCTTAAAATTTATTTACTGATAACAAATTTTTGTCCATCGACGGTATATGGCCAGTGAATAAGGGTTGTTTTGGGGAATAGTGAATTTTATTTATTTAATATCTCGAAAACTAGAAGGGTTACAGGGTTCCCATAGTGGATGTAGAGTACTTATACCCTTCTGTGCCTATGTAATTATTGAAATAATAATGCGGTTTATTTTATTTATATTTATTAAAAATGATGCAAATACAGAGGTTGTTAAAAAAGAAATAAGGGTTCAGTCTTACATCTCGCGTAGTCTATATATATAATATACATACTCACCACCTCAAGGGCTACTCCCTTTGCTCAACTAAATATATACATTAATACTTACTCTTTACTTTCTCGTCATCTGAAAGATAAAAACCAACCCCAGAGAGGATTTATTAGGTGGGTATTTATCGAAATAATAATGCTGTTTATTTTATATTTATTTATTAAAAATAATGTAAATACAGAGGTTGTTAACAAAGAAATAAGGGTTCAGTCTTTCATTTCAAGGTCATTCTATCATCCATGCATTTCTTTCCGCATTCAGCGCAGTCTCACAATTATTTTGATTCGGATAGAAATGCATGGGAAAATAATATTCTTCCATGCATTTCTTTCCACATTCAACGCAGTCTCCCGTTCCACAATTATTCTGGTTCGGGTAGGAATGCATGGGAAAATAAGAATATTTTTCCATGTATTTCTTTCCACTTTCAACGCAGTCTCTCGTAAAACAATTATTCTGGTTCGGGTAGGAATGCATGGAAAAATAAGAATATTTTTCCATGTATTTCTTTCCACATTCAACGCAGTCTCTCGTAAAACAATTATTCTGGTTCGGGTAGGAATGCATGGGAAAATAAATATTCTTCATGCATTTCTATCCACATTCACCGCAGTTACTCATTCTACAATCATTCTCAGATTTGAATAGGAATGCATGGGAAAATTATATTCTTCCATACATATCTTTCCACGTTCATCACAGTTTCCCATTCCACAATCAATCTCAGATTTGGATAAGAATTCATGGGAAAATAAACAATATTCTTCCATTCATTCCTATCCACATTCATCAAAGTCTTTCATTTTCCAGTCACTTCCAACCATTCTTCTCCACATTCAACTCAATTCCACTTATTTTCACTCGATTTTTTTTTTTTTTTCTTTATTCATCCACTTATTTTTCCACATTCATTCTTTCTCAATATTTTTTTTTACAATCTTTATTTAGTGCCTATCTACACCAACAAACACAGTTTTATTTTTTACATAAACAATAATTTGTACAAAATATGATACAGAATACAAATCAATACAATAATAAGGGAGTCTTATAATAATGAGGGAGATGATTTCAAATATTCCAACTCAAAATATTCACAAATATTGTTCTTTTATATATTATTCCTTTTAAATATCGTGTTCTACAAATTATTAATTTTACAAAATAAGTAAAATAAATTTATCAAATAATCATAGCTTGAATATATTTTTCGAAAAATTTACCATCTAATTTACTAGAAAAATTATTTTATTTTTTGAAAATATTTTAATTTAATTTGTCATCTAATCAAAACTTAAATTTATTTTTCAAAAAATTTACCAACTACTTTGCTGTCTAATTAATTTTCTATTACGAAAAAATTTTATTTTAATTTGTTTTTCAAAAAAAAATACCAATTAATTTACTTTCAAAACAATTTCGTTTCTTTGAAAATATTTTAAATTAATTTGCCAACTAATTATAACTTGAATTTATTGTTAAAATAATTTACTAACTAATTTACTGTCAAAATTATTTTATTTTTTGAAAATATTTTAATTAAATCTGTCAACTAACCATAACTTGAATTTATTTTTCATTTTATATCAAAATAATTACATATTTTCAAAATATTTAAATTTGTTAACCAATCATAAATTGACTTTATTTTTCAAAAAATTTATCAACTAATTTACTGTATATTTAATTTTATTTTTTTTTTAAATATATTCATTTAATTTGTGAACTAATCATAACTTGCATTTATTTCATAAAAAATTTACCAACTAATTTACTATCAACATAATTTATTTTTCCAAATCATTAATTTAATTTGTCAATTAATCTTAATTTTTTCAAAAAATTATTAACTAATTTACTGTCCAAATAAAATAATTTCATTGCTTTACAATCTTTCAAGATCATCTATATTTTCGTACAAATATTCAACCCCAAATATTTATTATTTTTTTTTTTTTTTTTATAATTTCCCACGTAAGTTGTAAGCATTTACCAGGCGGGCCCAAACCTGGTAAATGGGGCCCTTACGCCCTACACAGGAAATATATTCAACAACTATACTGTTCAATATTGAAATATTAAATAAAAATATTAAATTATCAATTAATTAAATAAATAATAAACAAATAATACATCCCCCAACGATCTGGCGATACTAGTGCTCCTATTATGTTTGCACACTCATTTTAATTATGAAATGAGGGCTGAGTCAACCCCTGGGCTGAGTGCACAGGAGTGTGGAATATTAATTCCGCAGTGGTGTCCGGGAACTGAATCCCAGTCACAGTCTTACGGAGCCACTGTACCTCGAGTTAATTAAATAAAATTTACAAAATCAATCAAAAATGAAACATTGCAAGCCGTGAAATAAATTAAATTTTGTCAGTGCATCAGTAGGTATATTGTCCATTTATTTCTTAACATTAAATTTCCAAAAAAATGGACATCGTAGATCAGTTTCTAGACAAATCGGACACACCCAAACAGTTTGGAAGTTATCGATTGGTTTTCAAAATGATTAGTATTAATGATTAGTTTCTAAATTACCTTTTCATTAAAAAAAAAAAAATACTGATTAGTTTACAAATATAAAATTATTAAAAAAATTAATATTGATTAGTTTACCAATTTATTTTAAATTTGTAAAAAAGCGCAAATAACTATTTTTGCTGAGCACTAAAAATTGTATCTAACTAAATTTCTAAAAAATTTAATATTATTAATTTGTTTCTAAATTGGTATTTAATTTCTAAAAATCAAAATACTGATTAGTTATCAAACTAATTTTAAATTGCTAAAATAATGCAAATAGCTATCATTACTGAACGCTAAAAATTTACTTAATTAGTTTTCAAAAAAAAAAAAAAAAAATTAAAAAGTATTTAATTAAAAAACGCTAATAGCAAACGTTGCTATAAATATCGTACCTAAATTTCTATATGTTTTATTAATTAATATTTAATTTCTAAAAAATAAAATTGATTTTTTTCCAAACTATTCTTTAATTTAAAAAGAAATTGTTATTGTTCACTTTTTGAACCAATATTAAATGTCCAAACCGATTGGACTTTATTGATTGATCTCGGAACAAATCCAAAAAAAATTAGACAGTATTTATTACTTTCCGAATAAATCAAAAATATCCATGCTTGATAAATCGTATATAAAAATAAACTGAAAATATTTTGAGTTAAAATTTAAAATAATCTCCCTAAAATATTATATTTCATTACTTTAAATATCTGTATGTACCCCAGAATAAAAGTGTATTAACTATAATTTTTCATAAAATTATATTTTTATTGAAAAGCATATGGAATATTTTTCAAATGCAATTTTTTATTTCTATTGGTATTAGAAATATTGCGTTAATAATATTAAATCCATGTATGGTACTAAAGATACGATGTTCAATTTGCTCTTTTGTAAATTTGTTATGAGTTAATACACTTTTATTCTGGTGTACGTACATAAAATTCTTATCTCGCATCATTGCGTCTGGAAAATTGGGCAGAATTCTTTTTTCTGAACTCCATCAATTTGGATAACTGCTTCGGTCTGTACTGGACCATCTTTTCCTCGTTGTCATAGAGACTGCGGAAACAAACTCTGTGGTGTGCATTCAAATCCCAACCGAGGGTGAAGTATTACTAATTCTTGTCATGTTTAAGGTTGCTTAGCCTCTAAACGAGGAGTTTGTGGTCACGGTACGAGAGGTGAGATTGAAATTTTCGCCCAATTACTCCTAAAACAAATCCTTTACATTAAAAAACAATTAAATTTATTTCAGCAGGCAGTATTGGATTTTTATATGTGGAGTTCACCTTAAATCAAACTAAACTTATTAAATGTTCATGACAATTTCTTTAAAATATATTTCATCAAAAATACTAAAACTTCGATATCTTATGAAAAAATAATCTAATAAAAAATTCCTGTTGTACAATTCTAGTTCCCATTAATCTGCATTACTTTGGATTTTTAAAAAATTTTAATATAGTATTAAGGATTTCTAGATCATACCTACGAAATCCTACAAATTAAATTATCATGGACAGACAGACACATGAATGATAGTATAAGGGATTTTTGCCTTTTAAGCAATACTGGTTTCTACTAGTTTACACAATCAAGTGTCTACTGCATTGAATGAATAATAATATTAAATTGAAAAAGCATAAGACTCACCGAATTTTTTCTTTTGGTTGGAAGACAGCGTCTGCAATTCTTGGAGGAATCTTTTTTCTGAACTCCATCATTACGGACCTCTATTTCTGTCCGTACTGGAACATCTTCCCCGCACTGTCATAGAAACTGCGAAACAGTCTTTGTGGTGTGCATTCAAATCCCAACCGAGGGTGAATTGTTACTAATTCTTGTCATGTTTAAGGTTGCGTAATCTCTAAACGAGGAGTATGTGGTCACGGTACGAGTGGTGAGGTGTGGGACCTGTGGTATCGCAGAACCCAGAACACTCCGAAACCCAGAGAACCGGACGGAGAAGCTTGCCAGGTCACCCGCACAGGTAGTGTGAAGAACCGGGGAATACTGCAACAAAGGAATGCTTCCGGCCCAACTGGAAGAGCTGATAGGTAGGTTATGAGGACACCATGGAGATGGTTTCCGCAGTTTCCACTTGGGGACAGCAAAAGCCTCCTTACTGGGCGCTGAAATTTGCGCCCAATTACTCCTGAAACAAATACCATACATTAAAAAAATAATAATAATATATTTTACAAGGCGGTACTGCATTTTGAAACGTGGAGTTGTTCTTAAATCAAATTAAATTAAAATGTTCCTTGTAGCCATGAATAATATTAGTTCACATAACCGAGCTCCTACTGTAATTGAATGAATAACAATATTGAATTGAAAAATCTTAAAACTTACCGAAAATTATCCTTCCTTTTGAAAACTGCATTGTAAGTTGGGTCCGAGCGTCAGATATGTTGGCGGAAACCAGCCTGACACTTGCCGATATCGTGTACAATCTCCGGTAAAATCACTCCCAGAAAATGAGACTGGAAATAAATTATAAATTAAAAAACACATATTATATCCACGGTTATACTAAATAAAAACAAAAAATATATAAAATTTGTTGCAATAATTTTGTCCAATATATTATTTATCTTTAAAATTTCTAAGTTAAATTTATTAAATAAACACCTGCATATATTAAATTGAATATTTTTGTTAATTTCACTAATGACCTTAGTTCCTTATCGCTATAATCCTACAAGAATATGCCAATTAATGAAATCGATTTTTGCGACGCAAAAAAATAACAAAATATAACAAAGAAATATTATAAAAAATACACAAAAATGCTACAAAAATCAAAATTTTCAATATTAAGGCCCTAATATTTTAAAATAAATGAACACTCACCTATTTTTCCGAAGCCAAGCAACAGGTATAGGACGCTCAAGGACATTTTTTCTGGAATTTCTCAATTTATTATTTAAATTTGTATTCCAATATCCTTTTGAATTATTTATATATCATCTTCTTTATAAATTTCACTTCTTTTTGCACTATTTTCCCTTTTTTTTGGAAAATTATTCACAAAAAAAAAACCTGTAGCGTCACCCGCGGCCATAATACTTACTCTGTGACGTAACAAAAAGTTCAGGACGTGCACAAGGACGTATTATTAATATTCATCTTTTCTCCCTCTTACACATTGTTGTAAAGTAATTTTAAGTGCATTTTCCTGGCTTTTATAATTCAAAAATGGTTTGAGATTGAGAACTGCTGTTTGAATTTTTGGATTTTTACTGTCTTGTTTGCTTTATAAAATAATTGCGTTAACATACCCAGGGCCATTAGACGTGGGAACGTTTTAAATGCGATTAAAAATTTCCAAATAGTCCAGGGCGTACGATCTCTCGATTTTCGGACCCCGAAAAAGCCTTGTATTTCTTTGTCCAACCCTTCAATTTGACTTCCTTTATTTTTTTCATCTCAACTTCATTTAGGGACCTATTCTATCTATTCATTTACTGTTCTCTATACATTCGACCTGTCATTGTCTAAAATATATTGACACCTGCTGCCCCTAGTTAATATATTGAAAACTAATAAACTTGTACCTCTGACCTTCGTAGACGTAAAAATAATTCCTAAATTTCTTCGACTCCAACTGCCTCCAGTTTTAATTTCTGGAATTAATGCAACTGACGGATATACACGAATATTAACGATAAAAAATTCGCTTTTAATACCAATTAACAGGATTAAATGACGTAGCATGTGAACTCATTAATTAAGTGGGTGAACTAATTCCTTAATCTTAATCTGAGAACTAGAGCAGATTAAGTGAAAACTAGTTCAAATGGCTATAACTCCCTTATTTATGAACCGATTTTAAAAAACATCACACTTCTGGAATCAGAACATCAAGATGTTTCTGCCTGTACCCTTAAAAGTGCCAAATTCGGACTTTGACAAAAAATTCTGCTCCAGTTTCGGCCGAAAGTGGAGCACGGCTATAACTCGCTTATTTATGGACCGATATTGCTGAGATTTGGCACAGGGGTGTGGAATGATGTAATCTTTGAACGTAGTTGCACCAAAATGGAAAATATGCAGAATTAGGGCCTCTGGAGGCCCCCAATGTTGAAAAAAGTCTACAGCTTTCTTATTTATTGACCGATTTGGATGAGATTTAGAATGAGGGTCTTTCAAAATGAAACATTTACAAATTTTCAAAATTACACGGAAATTATTAAAAAAAAAAATCGTAACTAGTAAACCAAGCCTTGAACAAAAATTTGTACAGAACATACAGTCTATTCCAAACGGTTAGGCGGAACTAAATGGGAATTTCGTTCTTTTAGGTTGTCACGAGAAGGGACTTTGCTTGGGTTATTTCATTTTTCGTGTTGGAATGTCAAAATTTAAAATTCCAACAATTTAACTATGGAAACGAATGACATATGTCAAAATTAAATAATTTTTTTTACAAATTTTAATGACAAAAAAATAAATAAATGGGACTGTTGTATTAAGAATGGCACAAAAAAATCAAAATATAAAGAAAATGACATTTTAAAATGATATTAACCTTAACCAAAAATGTTTATTGTAAGTATGATTTACAGAGCTTAAACAAAACGGCTGAAAAGCACGATTTATAACGATGAAAGTAACTAGATTGCAAAATCTAGTTCCGCCTAACCGTTTGGAACAGACATTACAAAAAATAATTTGATGTATTTTTACATTTTTTTGCCACTAGTTTTATATTTGTATACCGACCAACTAAAGTGGGAGATCTACAAAAATATTTATTCGTCAATAATCTTTCTACATGTTCGAACCCGTACTCTGTATTTCTTACCATATGTTCCAAAAATCGATAAATTTCAATCCTGAAGCATTTGAAGTGTAAAGATATTGAACCTGAAATTTTCTAAACATTTACGGAGTAATTTTCTCAATTTTTGAGACAAAATTAATTTTTATTTAATTTTATTTTAAATATAAACGTCTATATACAATAACATACAAAAAGACATGATTAAAAATCAGCAAATAAACTTATTTCAAAATACTTAAACTAATAGAAATTCTGTCTTGGGTCGTATTGATACTGTCCAGGTCCAGGAGGCCTAAAAGGGGGTCTAACTGGATTAACCGGATTAAAATTATTATAATCCACCCTCTCCGGATAATTATAATCTTGATTAAAGTTCCCTTGATACGGCTGGTTATAATTTTGTTCAAACTGATTAAACTGCCTGTTAGGATAATAATTAAAATTTTGATTAACAGGAGGATAACCAACGTTTTCTATTTTTTGTGGTGGTGTTGGATTTATATTAGGGATTTTAGCGTTGTTAACAAGAGATGGCACTACATTTAGTGATTCTGTTACGGCTGTTGGAATACTTAATAAGTTTGAACTTGTTGTTGTATTTGTTGAAGAAGTCGGGGCTGTACTCGCTAAACCTAAAAGATTTATACCGCTACTCTTATTAGCATTCCCTAATTGTCCCATTAAATTTGCGATCAACATTTTAGCATCGTTAAGATTTATGCCCATATCTTTAGGCTTATCCGCTGCTTTTGGTTCGAGAAGTTTACGTTCTTCTTGTATTTGTTTAACATTTTTCGAAGCTGCCCGAAAAACATCTTCAAAAGAATAATCATCGTCTTCATCTGAATCTATATTTAATTTTTTTTGAGGAGCATTTTTATTTTTCTTATCCATATCATCAACGCTAGGATTTTGTCCACCTTCACGATTTGAAAATGGACTTACTCTTCCGCTTGTGTAAGCTTTTTCCGTACTATCAGCGTTTGGTCCTAATTTAACGAATTTTCTTAATCGTTCAACTCGATCTGGCTCACGAGCTTCTAATTTTTTTAGATATGTTATAAGTCCGTGTTGTTCATCCGTAGAGAGATCTTTGAAGTTTTGGAGAAGGGTTTTTAGATCGGAGTCCGAGAGGCCTTCCATTGCATTTTGATTTTTTATTGATTCGTTTTTAGTTTGTAACATCTGAAGAGCGTTTGACATTAAATCAGGTTTTATTGTTGGTGTTAATATTGTATCTGTCGTAGCAGGCTGTAAAAAATAAATCAGTTTTAAATAATCACTTGGAAATAGGTATATAAAGTTATAGGGGAAACTTTTTAAGATTGCAGCGCCATATGCGGCAAAGCTGGAACACTCGAAAGTGACATTAAACTGTTACTCGTGTATTTACATAGTGAAAATGAACACGAGTTTTATTTTTCCTGTTTTCCGAGCTTTTTTTTTAATTTAAAGGTAATCTACGATTTACAAGATATGTAATAATATACTATTCTAAAGAAATTTTAAGGAAATTTTTAGTTTTTCATTGTATTTTTAATTCTTTTTGACTGTCTGTCAATATAATAACAAACAAAAATATGGTAAATATATTAGTAAAAATTAACATCTCTACCTGAAAAAGTAGAAGAGCCTTTTAATATATCAACTGATGATTTAGGCAAATTTTGGGTACGATAAATGCTTTTTTTCAGTCTTTTTTTGGACGTAAAAAATCACTTTCCATAAAATGCAACGGGCAAACATGCTTGCATGGGCTTGGATTTTTGTCCATTATTAGTTTTTGGGTCCATAAAAACCTACAACCACTTTCTCTCTGCCTCCAAACGTCGTTTCAATTGATATTTGTGTTTTATTTTTGTGAATCATGGAAAAAACAATCAATTTTGTTGTGTGCCGCAATGTAAATAAGCAAGAATCCTTCTTAAACATTCCATAATTTACCTAAATATAAAAAAATATCAATTGAAACGACGTTTGGAGGCAGAGAGAAAGTGGATCGTAGGTTTTTATGGACCCAAAAACTAAAATTGGGCAAAAATCCAAGCCCATGCATGCATGTTTGCTCGTTGCATTTTATGGAAAGTGATTTTTTACGGCCAAGAAAAGACTGAAAAAAATCATTTATCCCACCCAAAATTTGCCTAAATCATCAGTTGATATATTAAAAGGCCCTCTACTTTTTCAGGCAGAGATGTTAATTTTTACTAATATATTTACCATATTTTTGTTATATTATATTTACCATACTTAACAAAAAAACACGTATTTCTCCATTGAACAAAACAAAACAATGTCACTTTCGTATCTTCCGCAAATTGACACCAGATGTCAGGGCGCTTAGGAAGTTTCCCCTATTAAATACATGTACTTACCGTTGGGTTACTTAATTGTTGTATAAAAGCTGCGGTAGAAACAGGTTTACCCGAATTCTGCGAAGCTTGTGCCATTCCAACAACAGCGTTAATCAACTGTTCAAGTTCAGCTTGCGTAACATCAGTTTTCCCTTGCGCAATAAGAGCCGTAGCAATCTGTTTAGCAATAGCTGGTTTATCAACCGTACCAATCCCTGGAATCTTAACAGGTTCCAAATTTTTAACCTGTAATTTTTTATCATTTTCCCTTTTACGTTCCGAAGCAAAATGTAATAAAGAAGCTATTTTTTGGATACTGTTTTTAAAAGTCTTTTCTGCTGATGGTTCAACCATTCCAGCTAAAAGTTGACCTTTTAATTTTTCTTTTACTGTTTCGAAAAAAACACAATTGACATCGTTATCAAGAAGTGTTTCTGCGGAATTTGCTTCGGCTTTTTCTAAAGCAAGAGCTTGCGATAACATTTCTATTACACGGGGCCCGAGAGAACCTAATTTTTCTTCCAATGCTGTTAGTAAACGTAGAATTGCAACAATATTAATTTCTTCCTCGGCTTCTTTAGAATACTTCGGAGATAATTGTATTTTACGTTTATATTCTGGTTCACGCATTGGTTCTCGGTAACGTGGTTTGTAATACTCACGAGAATAATCGATCTTTATTGGTCTTTCTCTCTCACGAGATCTCTCCCGAGTATCAACTTCCCAAGGTGAATGCGATCTTTTACGTTCCCTCGAATCATCATCTTTAGAATCATCGATGATTATTACTTCATCCGAAGTACTTGGAACTTCGATTAATTTTTTACTATCCCGTTCTTTAGAGTCGTGTCGTTTGTTTCCTATTTTGAAACTAATAGGATTTGGTTCCTCGGGAAGATTCAGTCTTTTACGGATGGCATCTTTTTTAGCTTTTAATTCATTTTCATGCATTTCTTTCATACGTTTATTCCAAAAATCTATCCATTCTGGTTTAAAATCATGCTTTGTTGCATCTTTATTTTCAGCTTGAAGTTCTTTATAACGACGGTTCCAGAATTTTTTCCATTCTTCTGGATACATTGGATGTTTTTCTGGATTTTTTTCATGTTGTTCTAACACTTTATCCATTTCTTCTTCAACTAAAGAACATTGTTTTCTGTAGTCTTCATACCTAAGAACAAATTAAATTAAATGAAAATTTAATCGGTGTGACTTATTAATTTTAATTTGATTTTACAAAATTCAATTTATTGATCAATAAATTGATCAATTTTTACCGACCGCCAACATATATAAGGGAGGTATTGTGATCATACCGATTTTGACATTTCGAGATTTCGATGGATGTCCACGAATTGAGATCCCTACATAAGGTTTTGACTATTTTTAGCATGTCCGTCTGTCTGTCGGTCTGTGTACACGTGCAGAGCATATTCAGCTAAAAGGATTTTTATGAAACTTCATATAAGCTTTTGACATCAATGGCACGATCACTTTTTGGTAAAAATCGGTTAACTATGCTCTATGTCAACTTAGAAAAATGTGTGTAAGAAGATGTTTGTCCTTGCTTCGGATTGGTTTAGAACGTCATCCCTATTACACTGTTAAAATATTGTTTTTAGTCCAAGTTGACAGATGTTCAGTGTCGTACATTGGGAATATATATTATTTATATTATACTATATTTTTCGTATATTTTGTTATTATTTACGTATTTAGACTTTTATTTATATTCTTGGCGTAGATTTTATGGAGAAAATTCTCCATGTAATTTGTTTTTACGCAGTTATATATTTTTTAGGTTATCTGACATATAAATATTTTTTGACACTTGACAATTAACAGATCAAGATAGAGGACTAATGTGAGGCCAAGAGACTGCCCAGCTGATTGTGCCGAAAGAAGAAGTTATTGATATAATTTTTAGACCTTCATATAAACATTTTTTTTTTTTATAATTAATATTTAAATAAGAAACTTTAGCTCTGAAGATATATTGTTTGTTTTATTGCTTTATTTAAACTCTTTTAGCCAAATCTCTCTTTTTATATACAGTACATAATTTTTAAAAATTAATATTTTTTTAACTTTTTCAAATTAACCATTAAATTGAATTTATGTCGTATAAATAACGTAAGTGTATTATCTGCCTTATTATTTCAATATCTTATTAACATTTTTATATAAAAAAAATCACTTGCTAACCGAGTTACTACGCCCATGCCTTACTTGTAACTTTTTTAAATTTCCCGCTATACTGTATTTGTTCAGTGTAAATCGTACTCGGTTCGCAGCGCTATCTATTTTTTTCTAATTTGAAATAGACCATAGAAATGGGAGTTTACTCGTGTCGGTTTTAAGATTTTTGCGAATATTTCACAGCAGAAAAATATTTCGAAAAAATTTATTTAACAAAAGTTGCTATAAAAGCAATAACTAACAACTTTTATTTGAGACATTTTTTGATAAAACGAAAAAATTTTGAAACATTTTTCGAAATTTTTTAAAAAATTGAACAATTTATTGATATATAAATGATCTTGAAGTGACTTTAATTTTGTTACACAATATCTTACCTAGCATTTCTAGCATCTCCTCTACGTTGTTCCCTATAATCCTTTCTTCCATATTCCGGTCTTTGCCAAGGCATGGGTCTTCCTCCTGGATAAACAGGAGGACCTCCTCCATAAGGTCCACCCTCTGGTCTTCTATAGCGCGGTGGTGGAGATCTCGAATAACTTCTAGAGCGTCGATAATATCGACGTCTCGGTGATCTGCTTCTTGAACGCGGCGAATGTCGACGACGATAATTCGCATTAGATCTGGAACGAGAACGCGAACGAGCAGTTCTAGGACTACTCAATGATGAAGAAGATATTGAAGAAATTGATGAAAGAGAACGACCACGTTCAGATTTCTTCTTAACCGCTAAAAGCAAAATAAAAAATTATTAAATATTAATTGTTCAGTTAACGCGAAGTTTAGGATAAGTTAAAGCCACATTCAGAGCTCTTTAAATTAAGAGGTTGTAGACTGTGCTTTGTTAGCTGTAAGCTATGTTTCTATGCATTCTTTTTAACGTTGCACGTACCGTTCATAGCAAATTAGAAATTAATATGTTACGGTTAGTCCGCCATCTGTGAATTCTGAAACCAACTATTTAGCTTCGTAAAATATTTTATATGTATTATCGTTCTTATAATTCTGTTGTCTTAGATAATCAGATCAATTCTGTAAACATTTACTGTGTAGTAACGTTACTACAAGATAAAATAATCAGATCAATTCTGTAAAACGTTACTGTGTAAGAACGTTACTACAACATAAAATATTATAAAAAGTATAATGCCTTTCATTCATGATAGTAACTGACCTTGCTGATAGTGACGAATTTAGTTACAATAGGGGATAGGCATGATTTTTTTTTTATTTTTTATTATATTCCTCTTGTTGCATATAAACATAAAAAACAGTTTTTAATTTTTTTTTTTTTTGTAATTTGAAGGCTTAAAAAAATTATAAATGTATATAGCGCGCGAAAACGACGTGTGACGTCATACCCCTTCTAACTGACGCATGACACTACTACCTTACCGGCGTACATAGTCTGTTGTGAACTTATTTGTTTGTATAACTTTTATAGGTTATGTAAAGTTAGAGTGATTTTAGTTAAAATAAAGTTTAATTCTATAAAAACAATTTATACATGTTTACCGAATTAAATTTTATATTAAAATAGATAACTTATATTGCAGTATTTCAATTATGCCTCTAACGTTTTGTAACTTCATGTAAACAATGTAGTAAAATTCTGACATCTAAATTACATAAATATTTACATTTTACAGAGTTGCAGCGTTTGTTTACATAAAGTTATAGAATATAAAATAAAAATTACTTTGACACCACGTATTTCTTCAGCACTGTAGCATTCATTATTTCTCTTATATTCCATGAGCATAAATGCATCAATGTTGGGTAAATTATCACTCTGAGCCCAAACAAAATCTTTATCTGCCATTTTAATAATAAATGCGTGAAAAATTGTTTAAAAACAAATACAAAACTCTCGAACAATACTATACACACACGTGTAAAGATTATGTTGTAGTTGTATCTGTGATGTGAAACCCCTATCGTTTGACGTCATACTCAGTCGTTTTACTCGGCAACCTTCGCTCCGTGGTCGGCTTATTTCAAATTTACAATATTTTAATTCAAAAATTTGGCTGTAATATTAATTAAAATGTAATTTTTGTTTTGTTAGGTGACATAACTAACATTAACATATCAAAATAATGTAGTTTTAAGGAAATACAAATTTTATGCGTATCCCCTATTATCATAGTAACAGAGTTACAGAATTGGTCTGATTATAAAAAGTATAATGACTTTCATTCATGATAGTAAATGACCTTGCTCATAGTGACACATTTAGTTACTAGGATCATAGTAACTGAGTTACAGAATTGGTCTGTTTAACTACCTAATTACCTAAATTGATCATATTTTCTGTCCGTCTTTGTAATTTTGAGCAAGATTTGTTAATGATGACATTATGTTAGGTTATGTAAAGGCATTCGATAACTGCAGTGTAACTGATAGAATGCGATAGCCAATGTGTTTATATGTCTGTCTCTTTAAAACATCTCACTAGTTACAAGTTTAGAAAATTATACACAGTAAGTTCACGACAGACTGTGTAGGCTGTACGCAGTACACTTATATAGGGTATGACGTCACACGTGATTTTCACGCGCTAAATACAGTCTGTTCCAAACGGTTAAGCGGAACTAGATTTTACAATCTAGTTACTTTCATCGTTTAAATCGTGCCTTTCGGCCGTTTTGTTTAAGCTTTGTAAATCATACTTACAATAAACATTTTTTGGTTAAGGTTAATATCATTTTAAAATGTAATTTTCTTTATATTTTGATTTTTTGTGTCATTCTTAATACAAATTTCCCATTTATTTATTTTTTTGTCATTAAAATATCTAAAAAAATATTTAATTTTGACATATGTCATTCGTTTCCATGGTTTCATTGTTGAAATTTTAAATTTTGACATCCCAACGTAAAAAATGAAATAACCCAAGCAGGGTCCCTTCTCGTGACAACCTAAAAAAACTAAATTGCCATTTAGTTCCGCTTAACCGTTTGGAACAGACTGTACCTTTAGGATTTTTTTAAGTCTTCAAATTAAAAAAAAAATGCACAATTGTTTTTTATGTTTATATGCAACAAGAGGAATATAATTTAAAAAAATCATGCCTAGCCCCTATTATAATTATGATTATTTTTCTAATGTATTAGCTAAAACCCTAAATGCCGCAAGACCTAGGGGAAATA
Organism: Liopterus haemorrhoidalis; assembly: GCA_963971575.1. Classification (NCBI taxonomy): domain Eukaryota; kingdom Metazoa; phylum Arthropoda; class Insecta; order Coleoptera; family Dytiscidae; genus Liopterus; species Liopterus haemorrhoidalis. The sequence goes on from OZ020619.1 coordinate 46,790,952, forward strand.
AAGAATTGATATATTTAATTAAAATCTAACAAAACTATCGGTAAAGACTATAGTGTGTTCGTTAATGTAGTATCATTAGAATTATTATTTTTTAATTTGTTGCTTTTTATGAAATAAGTAAAATAAAGTGATTTCCTTGTATAAACAATGCAGGATTTTCTTAAGATAATAAAGGATTGAAAGATATTAATTTATTGGGTGTTACTTGCCTGGTACAGCAACTACAGGAGGTGAAGGATCCTTTTTTCCATCTCGTCCTGGAACGCTTCCAGTTTTTCTGTACTGCCTATTCTTCACCTGTTGTTCTTTATTCGCCTTCCTAATTTCAGCCATCACATCAACTGTAAAAGCCGAATTAGTCAATATTAAAACATACTGGGTGGCATAATACATAAAAAAAAGGCATATAATTGTAATTTTTGTAATTAGAAGTTCGTTGGCATAGAGAAATGAATCTTATGCACAGCTAACCACACAGTAACCAATTATATTAGTTATTCTCTGTGTTTATACCAACAAAAAACCAAAAACATACCTTTCGGAGAAGCAATAATAGCTTCTTTATCAACTAAATGTTCAAACGTTTCTCCAAGTCTCTCCGACGGATGAGAATCTTTCATAATACTGTCCATATAATCCTTTTTCTTCCTCTCAAAAGTCTCCCTATCAGCAGCTTGTGGTGTCGTTCGTCCAAACTTCTTCTCAATCGCCTCACAAATAACAGTAACTGTATTTTGTACATTTCTTCGATACTGTCTAGTGTTGTACGGACTGACAGCTCGGTACGCTGTAGGAAAATGAGTTTGCAAATAAGTCATACGATGATTGAAAGACACAAGATGCGCCATCACAGTACGGGGATCTCCACGTTTATCGCATAATAAACAGACGTATTGTGGTTCACGTTCATCTTCGTATGCTGCAAGTTCTATGAGATATTCAAGACCGATAAGAGGTCCGGAATGATATGCGTCAAGAGATGCTTGGATTTCGGTCACACCACGAACCTACAAAAATATACGATTAGGAATAATACATAAAAATTTATTAAACCTGTATATTTATTTTAATTTGTCTACTAATGTCATATCGAGAACTATAAACTTGCATATACAGCTTCAAAATTAATAAACTGTACGCTGTTTATTTAGCAGTTTTGTGTTTAGTTATATATTTTCTTATTTGATTTTGTGTGTACTGCATATTTTTTAGGTTATATTCAACTTATTTTTATTTTCTTTTCTTTGATCAAATTTTTGGATCACATCAGTCCTTTGTAAGACTATTTTGCCTACTAGAATAGTTTATTTGTTTCTATTCTGTTCTTATTCTTATATTTTCATTTCATTTCGATACAAGTGTGAATTTCAATTTAGATGGCGTTTGAAACTGTTAATATTTAATAATTAACAGCGACCCCATATAAAAATGGGAAAAGCTGAAGAAGAATAACTTTCTTATGGAATAAGATATTTTTTTCTTCATATTTTTTGATTGCAATTCTTTGAGGTGCAACTAATAAATTTCATCAATATTCTGCAAAATATCAACAAAATAAAAATACATTTAAATTGCACTTTTCTTAATTACTGTTTATAGCACTGAATTCAGAGAAAAAAAAATCCTTCAAAGAGGAAAAAAAATTTGTGTTCCCATTTAAAATAAGAAAATTACACAACACTGATAAAGTTGAAAACCTCTGATCAAAACAAAAAATTGTTTTGCTTGATAATATTCTCTTAAGCGTGTTCTACATTATACTTTATTCATCAATTTTCTAAACTTTTTTCTTTGAACTAGAAGTTGTCAAAGTTTTAATACAATTTATTTTTCAATTTTTTGGTAGAGAATGAAATTCTTACACGTGTTTCAGTTCATTTAAAGTACCAACATAAAAATATTATTCATATCTTGTCAAGTGTTTATAACCTAGCTATTAGATTTGTAAAATTACTGATTTACGTACAAAACACAATTTATATATTCGCTTATTCAAACCAATGATCAACAAAACACTATTAAACACGTGGTAATACAAAATATTTACAAGCGTAATTTTAATGTTGGTACAATTGTTAAAACTGTCTACTGCGCATGCACCGAGTTCCAAGTTGGATGTGTTTTCAAGAATAGTTGGATCAAATCTAGTTTTGAATAAAGTTGACCTTGACAATATATCGTGTTCTACACTGTACAATTTCACTGATTTATTTCTAGTACAAGTTCTAGTCAAAGAAATAAGTATGAAAATTTGATGAGAATTGTATAATGTAGAACACGCTTTATAAAATTGCAATTGTTGCCCAATTTAACCAAGCTCGTAGCTATTATAGTTCTCAAGAGAGGTTCTCAAGAGAGGAGAAATTAAAATTAATACCAAAATGAAGCCAACATAGTGACTGGAGCTCGTTAAATCACGCAGTTCAGACTAGTAAAAACAGTCTGAATTGTGATGTGACTGGTTCCCCGTTGGTGATATTATTCGGGCGAGAATAATATGTTAACATTACTCCCATTTTCATAATCATTCACCCCTCATCCAGGTGTAGGAGCTCGCCCCCTGGCATCGGCGATTAGCCTCGTTGCAGAAATAGGCCTATGTAAAATAAATAAATAAATAAAAAAACTATACCTCATCTTCAAATCCTGGTGGTACTGGTTCACCAGGTGCCAATCTCAAGTCACCCATACCAAATCTTGGTTTCGGAGCCTGTTTTCCCCATAACTTGATCGGATGACTGGGTAATGCCAAACACGCCTGATGTTTTCGTCCTGTGACATGTTTATCCATATATCCTTTGACTGTAACATCGCAGATATTGCATCTCCAGAACGCCTTGTTGTGATCATCGAATACCTTGAGGAATACGAAGTTGTAAGTTCCATCGTCTAGTTTCACTTTTTCACTGAGAACAATTTCAAGCTGAAAATCAAAAATATATAAGAAAAAAATATTTAAGAAATTCTGAATTACAACCTTTTTAAATATATTGTTAAAATATTTTAGTATTTTATTTTAAACCTAGTTTTATATCCATGTATTTTTGGGTTTATATCAGGTTTAACCCTATAATGCCGAACACAATGTTCTCGTAACATTTAGTTATAGTGTTTCTGCGAAACTAAAAGTCCTGGATGAGCATGCGTTTCTGATTCGGTGGTTATTTGGAGAGTCGTTTAGCGCATAGTATTTTATTACAAAAATATTAATTATAGACTAGTTGGCGAGTCAATGCAGTTGCGTCACTTTAAACGTCACATTTTTTTATGACGTCATATTAGATACGTTTACATGGCATCCAAAATAGAAATGTTGAATTTAACCTAAAAAGCTATATACTACACAAAATTTCATAAAATAGAAATCTATAGGGGAAGTATTTTAAGATCGCAGCGCTACTTCGGCATACTTGGAACCTTCAAAATAGACATAAACAACGAGAATTTTAATGTTTACTGGTGGTTTCTGTAATTTTGCTACAATATTAATACTTGTTTTTATGCAATTATATTTTTATGCAAACATTTTTTATAAAAAAAAGCGCAATAGAATGTCTATTTCTGTAGTTCCTAAAATCCCACCAGATGTCATATCGCTTAGCACGTTTTTCCTATAAGAAAATATATAACTAAACATAAAACTGCTAAATAAACAACAAACTAAATAAAAAAAGACATAATTAGTATAAGATAGATATGTGAGCACAAGTGTCAAAACAGATCAGAACGTAATATATCGGCAAATGTAAACAAAATAAAATTTATGGATACCAATACAAATGTCCCTATATTAAATAAAAACTTTTAAAATTTGTAAATCTTCAAAATGACTATCAAACACAAACTAAATATGAGTTCAATAGGTATGTTTTAGTAAAATAAAACAGTGAGGAGTAATATTAGTCAATAACTGAAATGAAAAAAAAATCGATTGAGTTATTTTTTCGCTACTAAGTTTGTCTTTGAAATTATGACGCAAAATGACGAAATGCATTGAGTAGGCAATTTCAGAGGTCAATTGATTCAAGAGGAACTAAATACAATATTTATCTTTTTAAGTTGTCACGAACCCATTTTTTAGCGATTGAAAGGGGCTTTTTTGGAGCCTGATTCAATGGTTAAAAATTTTCAACAACTTGTTCCATTTATGGCGGGTTGCTAACGTAAGAATTATCCCTAAATCAAGTTAAAATCATTTGTTTTTATATGTTACAACATACAAAAACAAATGATTTTAACTTGAGTTAGGGATAATTCTTACTTTAGCAACCGGCCATTAAACATTTAGAACAGACTGTATAAGGCTATTCGAAACTTTTAAGCGGAACGAAAAGGGATTTTAAGTTTCCAAGTTGTCACAAGTTCACTTTTTAACGATTGAATGAGATTTTTGTCAAATAAAATAGTAAAAATCATCAAACAATCGTTAAAAGTTACTAGATTTAAAAATCCAGTTCCGCTTAAACTAAAGAAACATACAATAGGCAAAGTAGTGTTATTTTTTTTTGTATATAGATTATAAAATGTACATAAAAACATACCGGGTGAATTATTTAAGGAGCAACATACATGTTTCACATATAATGTTAATAAAGTGAGTTATTTCATTTGCAACATAGCAAATTATGAAAGCAAGCTCATATCCATGGAAACAGATATGCAGTGTTGATTAGATATAATAGTTATTTAACAAGTTCCTAGACGGCTAAAAAATAGTAAATTAGAAACAATAAATGAATTTTTATTAGTTTGTTTATATTTACATACAAACAAAAATAATAATGTCCTTAGTAGCTCAGTCCAAAAAATATTTTAAAAAATAATATTTTGTCTTTTCTATGGATACGATAAGCATTTGTTTTATGGCTACGTTGCTTTTGAAATAACTCACTTCATTAACATTATATGTGAAACATGTATGTTGCTCCTTAAATAATTCACCCGGTATAAACTTTTTCTACATGCATATATGATAAAGGCAAATGCAAATGTGACAATTTAGTAAAAACAAAAAAAATTATAAATTTAAAATTTTTAAAATGTATCTTATTTTTTATACGTTAAAAACTATACAAATAAAGGAAAAAAGATTTTTTTTAAATAAAAATTCTGGCATTTAGTACACAATTTGAACTGCCTTCATGGCACAAACAGTCATTGTTGATGTGCCCCAAAATTTTTAACTAACTAACAAGCTTCAACAAGTGCATTTAATAACTTTTTACTCAACTTCCACGTAATCGAAGTGATATTACAACTCAGTATAAATACCCATTAAGTATTGCTTGACGGTTTACTTTCGAGTTGATTTTAATTGTATCGGAAGATGAAAATTCCGAAATGGTGTCAGCGGCATTGTAACATTGTAGAAATAAACACTAACACTTTATGATAAATCACTTAACACAAATACACACAATATTGTACATATATTTCACTTCAAAATAATTTTTTATATAAAAACCGAGTTAAAGAACTTTTCCTAATACAATGGAAACTGTTTAACATGAAATTATGAGAACAAAACACTTTTTCGTGTTACAAGAAATTAATTTAAAAAAATTATCAATGTTTTGTTACACTATTGTTAAATTTTCATTAATTTTGCGATTGATTAGCTCAATATTAATTACTTTAAAAGAAATTATAAATTTTATTTCATTTATTTTTGCGATTCTGACTACGGAAGCCAAAAAAATTGCAAGGCATAAAAAGAATGGGCTAAATTCGTATATAAATCCGTAACGCCATAAAATAAATAAAAGAGAAAGAAATGCAGCCTACACCATATATGGTAGAAGGCTTTTAGATACATATATGTATATTTCATTTATTGCTTTCTTGATTTTGATTTGATTGTTGGCCTGGTCAATAAAATATTGTCATAAAGAATAATAAATTAAGTAACGACGCGGCAATCGGTATATTTCTTTCTTCACATGCGAAAACTTCTCTTGTTAAGCATTTTTTATTTCATATTGAAAGAAAATAAATGTATGAAATCACATATCGTCACGATCAAAATATTTTTTTAATCGGTATTTCATGTTAAACTTTTTCCACTGTATTTCTTATGAGCGAAATGAATAGTTCTAAAAATTTAAACTCCAATTTTTTTAGAATGTATATAGGTATTTGAAAAAAATCACAGTTTACAACAATAATCTCCTTTTTGGCATTATACAAAAAATAGCTTATTCTAACGAACCTAAATAATTTTCTCTTTTAATTATATAGACACAAACAATTCATTTGTGACATACGTCGTAATAAAGTGCATATACTTACTGTAAAAATACTGTAAAGAACACAAATTATAAAAAAATTACTAAAAACATCCATTAAAAAACAAACGTACCTTTTTCTCATCATCCATCCCATCCATAGTTGTGAAGTTATCCATAAAACTAACACTACGCGATTCTTCGTCTACGTTTGACTCAGTAATTTAAAAACTTAAATTACCAATATTCTGTAAAAGGAAAAAATAAATATTATCAAACAAATCATAAAAAATAATTTACTTACCAAAATTTACAAAAAAATATCCTTAAGACTTACCGTGCTTTTAACACTACCCCTGAATTATTTATGCCTTTATTAATACACAACCACTTCACAATCACGAGTTTTTACCCTTTTACAAAGTAATAAATTCGCGTATACATTTACTAAAATATTTGGCATTTATATCGATTCCGATGTTATACAAAATAAAAATGATTCAAAACAACCTTAAATATGGAAATAATATACTAACCGTTTAATATTTCATATATACACTGATGTAACACAGTTTTCGGCAGTTTTTATTTTGTTTTTATAATAAAAACTCAAATTGTAAACGTCAAAGTTTAATAGTACGCCATTTTGTCTACCGGAGTAACAATATACTAATAAAGTCAAAAGAAGAAATTTAATCAAGTAAAAATAATTATTTTAAAACATTTACAGCAAAATTTGATCTCTAAAAACTGTAGAATTTAATTAAATATTTGTAAAATAAACACTGAATGAAACACTGTTAAATTTAATAATTTAACCATAAATTTAAAATATATTTTTGAACTATAGAAGTAAAAATAAAATATGTTGTACACATAAAGCGGTATAATCGTATATTTTAATGTTTTTCCAATGTTAAATTTTTAGTTTTTTGTTTGTAATATGTCTTTAATTTTTGAGTTGATTGATTAAAACGGAAGTTATTTCCTCCCGCCTAACTCAGTCGTATTGCGTTTGCGCAAGCATTTATCCACAAAACATTTTTAATCCGGCGATTTGTGCTTGGTGAATTGGCGGTCTAAAACAAGTTTCTTGGTGTTAATTCCACTGAAAATAAGTAAGATCCAACCCATTTCACATGATGGGTGATAAAGGTGATGCTGGTAAGTGTTTATAACAAATACTAACGTTATTTTGATTGAATAAAACAAACTCTATTGTTCTATTTTTTTGTTAATGTCTTTTTTTCATTAACAGAAACGTTCGATGATGCCGTTGAAGAACGAGTCATTAATGAAGAATATAAGATATGGAAAAAGAACACACCATTTTTATATGATCTTGTAATGACACATGCATTAGAATGGCCATCCCTCACCGCACAGTGGTTACCGGATGTTACAAGGCCAGATGGTAAAGATCATTCAATCCACCGATTGATTCTCGGCACACACACATCCGATGAACAAAACCACCTACTTATCGCAAGTGTACAGTTACCAAATGAAGATGCCCAGTTCGATGCATCTCACTATGATAATGAAAAAGGTGAATTTGGTGGTTTTGGATCCGTATCCGGTAAGATAGAGATTGAAATCAAAATTAACCACGAAGGAGAAGTTAATAGAGCACGTTACATGCCACAAAATCCTTGCGTTATCGCAACTAAAACACCTTCAAGTGACGTATTGGTTTTTGATTATACAAAACACCCTTCCAAACCTGATCCAAGCGGTGAATGTCATCCAGATCTACGTCTCCGTGGCCATCAAAAGGAAGGTTATGGATTATCGTGGAATCCAAACTTAAATGGTTACCTGTTATCTGCAAGCGATGATCATACTATTTGTCTTTGGGATATTAACGCTACACCAAAAGAAAACCGCATAATCGATGCTAAAACAATCTTCACAGGACATACAGCAGTTGTTGAAGATGTTGCTTGGCATTTACTTCATGAAAGTCTTTTCGGATCAGTTGCCGATGATCAAAAACTTATGATTTGGGACACACGTTGTAACAATACGTCAAAACCATCTCATACCGTAGATGCACACACAGCTGAAGTTAATTGTTTAAGCTTCAATCCGTACTCTGAATTTATCTTAGCGACAGGTAGCGCTGATAAAACTGTTGCATTATGGGATTTACGTAACTTAAAATTAAAATTACACTCATTCGAATCGCACAAGGATGAAATTTTCCAAGTACAGTGGTCACCGCATAATGAAACTATCTTAGCATCAAGCGGAACTGATCGTAGATTACATGTTTGGGATTTATCGAAGATCGGGGAAGAACAAAGCGCTGAGGATGCTGAAGATGGACCTCCGGAATTATTGTTTATTCACGGTGGACATACAGCGAAGATCTCAGACTTTAGCTGGAATCCAAATGAACCTTGGGTAATTTGTTCGGTATCCGAAGATAATATTATGCAGGTTTGGCAAATGGCGGAGAATATTTATAACGATGAAGAACCAGAAACTCCGGCTTCCGAATTGGAACCAGCTGCTTCTTAATTTTATTACACATTTTTAATATCAATTAAATTCAATAATATATTTTTTATTGTTAGACTGTACTTTAAAATTTTTGTATCATTAAATTTATTATTGAATTTAATTGATAAAAATTAAATTAGTGTGTTATTTTTTTACTGTGTATGTTGTCTCATTGAATATATTTCCATGTTAGTTGTAACTTTTATTTAATATTAGTAATAATAAAATTCTTTCAATATATTAAATTGTGTACATTATTTAACTATATGCTATTAGTTCTGTTCAAGCAGAAAATCTGACTGGTTGGTGACAGTTCTGAAATGCGCATGCGTTCAAAATCATGTTTCAAACCAATTCGAAAACCTGAAAAATCAGATAATTGTGTTGAAATCTTTTGAAAAATAATAATACTTATATTGAAACTAATGTCTAACTTTAATTTGGCCAAAGGTGTAGCCGAACTCGTTAAATCACGCAGTTCTGACTGGTAAAAACAGTCTGAATTGTGAGGTAGCTGGTTTAAGTCTCCGTTGGTGATTTTATTCAAACGAGAATAATATGTTAGCCTCGTTGCAGAAATAGGCCGATGTAACTTAAATTTAAAAAAAAAAAACTTAATTTACCTTATAATTTCAATCAGGGCTTCGAACCGGAACTGAACCGAAAAAACCGTTATTTTTGTCGGAACGAAAACGTGAGCTGAACCGAAAAAAAAATATCGGTTTATTTCGGTTCAGATAATGTTTGTGGGACTGAATATAAAATATATTTTATTTAAGATTATTTTTCAAACTGATGAGCAGAAAAAAAATCATAATTTTTTTAACTGATAAGTTAAAAAACAATTGAGCTTCTATTATTTCGGGTGGGAGGGGGGTTGAACGCCCAGATCCCCTCCCCCTCTGGCAGTGGCCTTAGTATTATTATTACAAAATAAGGAATAAAACGTTCTTCTAAATTATAGTAGAAAATAAATTTCTAATACAAATAAAAGCATTTAAAAATTTATCACTCGGAACTGAACCAAAAACCAAGAAAAACCGTTATTTTTGCGGGAACCGAACCGATATTTATTTTTTTAATTGAAGAAAAACCGAAACGAAAAAAATTGCGCTGCTTTTAACCAATCAAATTTCTTTAAACTTAAATTCAGCCAATAGAAGCCAATTAATCTTTTAACCAATCAAATTGCTTTAAATTCAAATTCAGCCAATAGGAGACAGTTAATCTTTTAACCAATCAAATTGCTTTAAATTCAAATTCAGCCAATAGGAGAAAATTAATCTTACGTAATAAGTTTAAACAGTACTAGAGTGTCTAATACAATATTTGACCATCAGAATGCGTATTCGAGCGTGTCAGTTCTCAATTGCTTGAGCACAAAAATTAGCGCATGCTGATATGTTTTTAACAACCAGTTTTTTGCTTAAACAAATCTATTGCTTTTTCCAGTTTGGGTTAAAATGTTTCTTCAAACCCTGCCAACACTTATAATAGTTTTCATCCAATTTTTGACAAGTTTTTTCTCCCCATTCTGTCACGGCCATGCTAAGAGACGTCTCAAACATGAATGCCTAAAAATAATAACAATTATATTAATTTTTTCTAAATTATTCATCTACACATTGTATGCGAGTTCGGAATTTTTCAAAATCGTTGCTTTAGACTTCAATAAATTTACCTGGGTATTTTCAGCAACCCTGCATGGTTTTAATGGACAGTCTACATTAGATTCAAAACAATTTTCATCTGGTCCATGTGGAGTCATAGTATTATGTAATGTTGCTCCTCCTGGTAAAAAACTATCTGCTTTTGCTTCATAGTTACCCAAAATTAGGCCCATGAATTCTGACATACAATTTCCTAAAACGAAAAATGTTAGAAGAATTTTTTGGGGGACATTGGCGTAACTTACTGTGGTAGTAGGGAGGCCTGAATGTGTGTTCTTGGACTGACCAACGGGGGGGAAATATTACAAAATCTGCTATTGCAGTTCCTGGTTTTAATGATTGACAAGTTAGAACAGTAAAAATAGATGGGTCCTGAAACAGATTTTACGAAAAAACTTTACAGATGAGCACTATACACAGTTCAAAAGCACAACTCAGAAACGGTTAGAGATAGCAACCTGCGATTGAAATTTTTGATATTCCGTAGTTTATTTAGTCTAGAAAAAATATGGGACCTTAATCGTGTAATGCGTTTTGAAATTATGACAATTTTTTTAATGGCATAATTTACATTATTTGTGAAAAATGTGAATAAAAAAAAAAATCACAACTCAAAAACGGTTAGAGATAGCGACCTGCGGTTGAAATTTTTAGATTTTCCGTAGTTTATTAAGTCTAGATAAAATTTGGGGCCCTAATTGTTTAAAGATTATGATTTTTTTTTTAGTGACATAATTAACGTTATTTGTGAAAATTGTGAATTAAAAAAAATCATTACTCAAAAACGGTTAGTGACAGGGACCTGCAGTTGAAATTTTTAGATTCTTCGTAGTTTATTTAGTCTAGAAAAAAATTCGGGCTTTAATTGTTTAATGCGTTTTGATAATATGACAATATTATTAATGTCATAATTTACATTATATGTGAAAATTGTGAATTTAAAAAAATCCACAACTCAAAAATGGTTGGAGAAAACGACCTGAGGTTAGAATTTTTGGATTCCTCGTAGTTTATTTAGCCTAGAAAAAATTTGAGGCTTTATTCGTTTCGCGTATTTTAAAATTATGACAAATTTTAATATGGCGTGATTTATAAAATTTTTTAGAAATTTTCATCTTCGCGTGGACGTATCTCAAAAACGTAATGCGATAAACACCTGCGGTGGCAATTTTTGAAATCGTGAGGTCCTAATTGACTTGTAACCATATTTTGGAACAAAAAAATTTTTTGAAGATTTTTCATTTTTTTTTTTAAATTTTTTGAAAAATTTTATATTCTAACTAAAAAGTGGTTAGGGATATTAAAGTGCGGTTTGAATTTTTAAAATTAACATACATGGTTTAGTCTAAAAAGAAATTTGGGCTTTAATAAACCAATTATTAAGTTTTGTACGGGCAGTAACCCAAAACCCTTGAAAATAGCCAAAATTCGAAAAAATCGTAAGGGGTACCCCTTAAGAAAATCGTGATTTTTAAGCAAAAAATTTTTGTCTCCGATTTTATTGAAAATTGGTACATATATGTATTTTTGGTCGTAGATCACTAAAATTTGATCCATTTTGAAATTTGGGCAAAAGTTTTGGAATTATAGGCAAAAAACTGAACCGAATCGGCCCTAACTCAAAAACTAGGAAAGCATGAATTTTTTTAATATTTTTTTCATAATCCTCACCCCAAAATTAACTTAAAACTATATTTTGACTAAAATCGGAGTCAAAAAATTTTTGATCAAAATTTCAATTTTTTTTGGAAAAAAAATATTTGAATTTATGTTTGAAAATGTGTATACTTATACAATTTTAGCCTTAGATCATAAATATATGGTCACTTTTGAGTTAGACTCTAAAATTTTGACATTTACGGCAAAAAAAAATTAAAAAGTCAAAAATTTAACTCGCAAATCTCTCACCGTTTTCAGATAAGAATTTTTAAAAATCTATGTTAACATACTTACACAATGATCGAAAGAAACAGAGTTAATAACCATAAATTTTTTCAAATCATATTTATAGGGCACATAATTTCCATGCCAGGCTACAACATCAAAAGGGCTATGATTTTGTTCAGCTTCAAAAAGACTTCCTTGAAATTTCGAAATAATTTTATAATCAACATCGAGGTCTTCGTAAAATGCTGTTGGAGTCAAAAAATCTCTTGGATTTGCTAAGCCATTAGCACCAATAGGACCCAGATCTGGTAACTGAAAATGGTTATCAAAGACTTCCAAAATATATCCACGACTCGGCCCAGAAATTTGGATAGAAAAACGCATTCCTTGTTGGATAACACAGATTTCATTTGGAGATACTTCCATCTTTCCAAATTCAGTTTGGATAGATAAGACACCTTGCTGGGGAACTACAAAGTTTGAAATTAAAAAAGAAAAAAAACTTAAGAAGATTCAAAAATCGTAGTGTGAAACTATTATAAGTATACCTATTAGAAAGTCGCCATCTGAGTTGTAAAAGGCTTTGTTTTTCATAGAGATATTACAGGAATAAATGTGTACAGCAATCCCACTTCTGACTTTTGGGTCTCCAGCGCCACATACCGTGTGTAATCCTTGCACAAAATCAATTTTTTGATTCTTGTCCGGAAGATCGAATGGGTTCCATCGCATCTAAAATAATACCAACTAAATTAACAAATACAGTGCATATCGTTTATAACGAAATATCGGTTTTTGTGACGAAATTAATATAACGACGAAAAATAGCTTTATATTTGGGTCTAATTATCTTTTATAACGACGAATCACCATTGTCTTACGCGAAAACGCCGGGGAAGTATCGACTTGGCTAGGGGAATTACCGAATTATGAAAAGGAAAGGCGAAACGCGACAGATAAACATATTCATTCAGTGATTAACTTCGAGTTGAAGGTGTATCGACGTCGAAATGGTGAAACGAAAGGCATTAATTTAAATTTTTCAAATATTGATGAACTCGAAACGGAGGAGGATATGAAGATGAAATTTTAACTGGGTCAGATCCGTATTTGGAGTCAGAAATAAACAACGTCGATGTGGAAATGGAAGAAAACACCGAGTTCCAAACACCTACTATAAAGGATTCATTTTAAGCAGTTACAATGCTATTGAAAATTTGGGGCTCTAATTGTTTAAAGATTATGACCTTTTTTTAATGGCATAATTTACATTATAATATTGACATGGACGTGTTCAGTATGTCTTAAAAAATAAACAGCCAAATGAGAACAACTTGACTATAAAATTTTGAATTAAAAAAAAAAAACAACTCAAAAACGGTTAGAGAATACGACCTAAGGATAGAATTTTTGGATTCCTCGTATATTATTTAGCCTAGAAAAAATTTGAGGCCTTATACGTTTAGCGTATTTTAAAATTATTACAACTTATAATATGGCGTGATTTATAGAAATTTTCATCTTCCCATGGACGTATCTCAAAAACGAAATGCGATAAAGACCTGCGGTTGAAAATTTTGAAATCTTGAGGTCCTAATTGTAATCCAAAATCCTTGAAAATGGCCAAAAATTGAAAAAATCGTAAGGGGTACCCCTTTAGAAAATCGTGATTTTTAAGCAAAAAATTTTTTATCTCCGATTTTATTGAAAATTGGTACAAATATGTATTTTTGGCCATAGATCAAGAAAATTTGGTCCATTTTGAAATTTGGGCAAAAGTTTTGGCATTATAGGCAAAAAACTGACCCAAATCGGCTCTAACTCAAAAACTAGGAAAGTATGAATTTTTTTAATATTTTTTTCATAATCCTCACCCCTAAATTAGCTCAAAACCATATTTTGACTAAAATTGAAGTCAAAAAAATTTTGACCAAAATTTCAAAATTTTAGATTTTTTTTATTTTTTATTTTTTTGGAAAATTGGTAAACTTATACATTTTTAGCACTAGATCACTAATATATGGTCACTTTTAAGTTACGGTCTAAAATTTTGACATTTGCGGCAAAAAAAGTAAAAAAAGACAGTCCAAAATAAGGCCCAGAGCCGATGAAATGTGAGCCTGCCCCCTTTTTTAAGCTTAATAAACTAATACTTAACTGTTTATAGTACAGAAAAATTCGTCGAAAAATACAATATTGATGATAATGGAATGCCACTTGATAGACGTGTTCTTTACGAAAATTAACTTACGAATATGTTTTTAATTGACCAAAATGGGGTCTTCGGATTTAACAGACCCCCCCTTATTAGTCTATTTTATCGAGAATTTACTGTATTTTAATTATTCTTACTTGATTTGGATTTGGTTTTCTTGTATTCCAATCATCGCTAAAAAATCTGCTCTCAATTCCTTTGAAAGGTCTGTGTACTACAGATGGCCTAATTCTATAAAACCAGGTTCTTTTATTCGTTAAACGGGGGGCCGTAAAAGCGGTTCCTGAGAGTTGTTCAGCGTAGAGACCGAAAGGACATTCTTGAGGACTGTTTTGTCCTTCTGGTAATGCTCCAGGACATCGAGGGTCCTCTGAAGTAAATTCAGAACCAAAACCCGAAAGATACTAAAAAAATTTAAAAATTAGAAAAGTTATCTTTTAAAAAATATATTGATACTTACTTTAAAACTCATTGTTGATAACTGATATAAAATCAATGTTATTTTATATTTTGTTGAACAAGTATGTAAATTATTTCTTGAGTACCTTGAATTTAGTAAACAACATACGACATGATCAGCAAATTTTAATTCATCTTGCAATTTGCATTAATTATTAAACTAGCTTTTCAAGATTTTCAAGAAAATGTTACCAAGAGAAGAAATAGAACTGTTTTGAAGTTAATCTTTTTGTTATCAATATTTATTTTTACGATTATTTTTAGAACGTTGTTAAGATAAATAAATAATAAAACTATACGTAAAATTATTTAATAATAATAGGTTTACAACGCTTAGGTGACACATAGGGTGGTATTTTAAGCAAGATATCAATCTTATATAAGGGTGTTTAAAAAAAGTGATCGTAGATTGTCAAATAATTAGAGAGACGTTTCGATTGGGTCCAATCATCTTCAGTCTAAAAATAAGATTTACAAATTGAAACATAACAAATTCAAAAATATTAATATTGTATAAAAGAATATTTGTAATAAAGAAAATGAAAAGGAAAACGAAGTAACTAGAAAACTAAAACAAAAACAAAAATTGAAAATCAAAAAGAAAATGGCGTAAACTCCATTTTGTATCCAAGATAAAAATAATTATTATATGCGTAAATCACACAAACTGAAAAAAAAAACATTTAAATGGAAAAACAATAGTCAAGTTGTAACAAATAATGTCCAAAAATTTCCACATTAAAATGCATGGTATGGACAGAAACGGTTAATCATAGTCTATCTTAAAAAAATAGTCCTAGTAAAAACCTATTCTGTGCATAGTTTGCTGCGCCATGTTTCACATCCATCAAAGATATTTAAAGGGTTAAGGTAATGTTGAAATAATCTTTATAGATACAAATGAAATTGTTTAATCACTTATTCATAACATACAATCCTACAATAGGTACAGTATATCTGTCCCAGTATCAGAGTTATTTCAATATCTTGTCTGAAACTCAACAATGCAATCATAATTCGACAGTTCAACAATGTCGCCTTAATATTTCTGCTTCATGTTTTTGTAACTTAATACTAATTTGTTATATGTTTAAACACACTTAGGCTTAATAAAATTCAGAACTACATAATAATGCCAATTCAAAATTTGTATATCATTAAATAAAATTACAAACGTACAAATACATTCATACAAGCACACGCACACACACAGTTCAGTAGGTTAAAAAAATTATTGCATTTGTGGAGAAAAACAAATATAGTTTTACAATAAATTATGACAATAATGAGTTTATGTTATTCAATAGAAATATGATTCGTATCCGTGGATATCCGCAAGAAAAAACATCCGCGGATTCCGAAAACCGCGAATACCGAAATCCGCGGATAACAAAATCCGCGGATACCGAAATTCGCGAATATCAAAATCCGCGAATACCGAAATCCGCAGATACCGAAATCTGCAAGGAAAAACATCCGCGGATACCAAAAACCGCGAATTCCGAAATCAGCGGATAACGAAATTCGAGAATACCAAAATCCGCGAATACCGAAATCTACATATAATGATATCCGCGGATGCCCGCAAGTAAAAAACATCCGTGGATTGAAAAAATCCAGAATACCGAAATCCGCGAATACCGAAATCTGCAAGGAAAAACTTTTGCGGATACCGATAAACGCGAATACCAAAATCCGTGGATAACGAGATCAGCAAAAACCGAAATCTGTGGATACTGAAATTCGCGAATACCAAAATCCGCGAATACCGAAATCCGCATATAATGATATCCGCGGATACCCGCAAGTAAAAAATATCAGTGGATACCAAAAACCGCAAATACCGAAACCCCAGGATACCGAAACCCGCATTATCGAAATCTGCAAGAAAAACATCCGCGTATACCGAAAATCGCGGATACCAAAATCCGCAGATAACAAAAATCACGAATACCGAAATCCGCATATAATGATATCCGCAAGAAAAACCATCCGCGGATACCGAAATCAGAGGATATTGAAATCCGCGGATACCAAGATCCGCGGATAATAGTGAAACGCTTTAAAGTGATCGTATATTCTTCTGTTAGTTTACTGTATAAAGTTTCATTAATAAATGATGTACAGTATTAAATAAATACAAACAATTATATAATGCATTGTTTCCCAAACTGTGGTCCTCAGAAAATATAATAACTGTTTTATGAAACAAAAATATCAAAATAACCGAAACGTACGTCTGGTGACAATAAAATGATTTGTAAAGTAAAGAATCTTTTTAATTTTACTTCATAAAGTTACAAATTTCTAAATGATTACCCTGCTCTTTGAATGATGTTTTGCATTTCGCCCTACCGTTCTTCAAGTAATTTTCCGAATTTCTACAGTTTGTAATTTTTTGTGATATACAACTTTTTGTCTTTTTCCGGATCAGAGTGAAGCGCTAAATGGCAACCCTACTTATCAACCTTATTTTAATATATGTAATAGGGTGGGCCGCGAAAAATATTACAAAACTTATCGGTCTTTTGTCTGAAAAGTGTGGGAAACGCTGATATAATCAGTAATGGCATCCTACCGGTTCGCGCGAACCGTTTCTTAAAATTATTGAAACCTTAGGGAACCGGTTGTTAGAATTATTAAAAATAAATGAATTACTCTGACTTCAGTTTTGAATCGTGCCTTGCAGTGTTGCAAATGTAATATTTATTTTAAAGGTTATTAATAATACGCTCTTAATTTTTTTTTCCTTATATTTAATAAATGGAAGTAAGTGATTTGTTTTCACTCTTAAAAATACAGAATAGGTTCCTATAGATATCACATGACTTTATAGAACAGCTTCCTGAAAATTTAGGATGCCATCACTGGATATAATGTATTCTTGTTGTGGTAATGTAACAATGCCTAGGCGGTGAGAAGAATCGAGGGGAAAGACACAAACAATGGGCTGTAGCGTTAACCTACTCCTGACATGTCAGAGGATGTCCCTTTCGGTGATTTTTACGAATAATTACGGCGGATAAGGCGAGAAATTGGAATTTCTAACGTGTTTCTTTTCAAAATCTGTAATTATTTTATTAAAGTTAGTTACGTTAACTACAGGTGGACCCGCTTTGCCTGGGGCCCTGTGCTGTTAGTTAATTTGTTGTAAAACTATTTTTGTTTATTTATAATTTAAATAAATATATTTGAAGGAACCTACTGAACACAATTTTAACAAAACATTCAAATTGAAGGTAGGTCACAGCGACTAATATATACGATAATCATTTTCTACAGGCTTTAAAAAAAAAGACAGCAACATTAACTTTTTCCTTATCTATTTTGTATGTCCTAAAGATTATAGTTTTGAAAGCAGAAATTATTTTAGTTTGCAAGAGTGTATGATCTATTTAAATCAACAAATATATTTTATTGTCTATCGGTGTTTTATAAGAAAAAATAATAAGATGTTTAAAAAATAACGACTAATTTTCGAAATGTCGTTTAATGGTTACAATAACTTCCTCTAAATTCGTAGGAATGTGACGTAAGGTGACCAAATGATCAGTTTTAAAGGGGACAATCCCAATTTTGAAAAACATACATAACAGTAAACAATGGGTTTAAAAATATCAAAACTATATTCTAATTCACAGCTGAAAATCCCAACTTAAGAAAGAACCCAGCAAACATTCAACTAACGACCGAATGCCGGCAAACTGCTTTTATGCTGGTAATTTAGTGGCACCAAAAGTAAGTGCAACGCCAGTATTAATAATGTACTTCACATTTGTATTTCGCATTCCGCCTATACGAAGTACTTTACCAGCATTTTATAAGCACTCTTCTTCACTCATACTTTTTACTTAAAACCATCAGAAATAAATCTTGCAACTAATGCGATTATTTTGCACTTTACCGTTGCTGGGCCGGCAACTGATACATCAATGGGCCAGTAACGGCCACGGGGACACCGGGGTACTGGCCCATTACTTTCAATGCCGGGGAGTATGTGCTTTACCAGTACTGGCCCGTATAAAAATGTTTGCTGGGAAGTGTTCGACTTACACAGTGCACAGTGGTCACGTGACAAAAAACTTGCACGACACAGAGTTAACACTGTACAGTTATGCCGAACGCACCTTTTATATGCCGACGAAATTAAATTTTACGGTTAGTTATTCGCGGGGATCCCAGGGACGAAGCCCCTGCAAATAACAAGAGCCGACTGTATTTTCAAAATATGATCACCTTAAGAAAACTAAGAATTTTCCACTATTTTTTTCTTATAACACTTAATTTGTGTTTCTACATTTTATATTTGTTGATTCAAATTTTTAAATTTTGGCTTAGACCATATAGGTCTAAAATGTCACAGCAAAACTCCAAATGTGAAAATCGATGGTATAAAATATTTTCTCAATTCGGAGTAAAAAAAAAATTTTAATGTATATAGTATACAGTATCTTATATACATTATAAATACTTCTTACGATGATTATAGAAACTAATTCGAGCCAGGGACCAAAATACTATCGATACAAAAGATATTTTTTTTTTTCGAGATATCGGTTAGTTTTTTGGTCACAACTATTATTTAGTACGCACTAATGATACCATGCAAAATAATTATCGACCTTTTTACACCTTGACCTATATAAATTTTGTACTCTATCGTAATATAGCGCTTGAAATGTAAACCATTGGTGCTCAACTTGGGACCTGTGGTAATTTTTTTTAATACTCCGCATGGCTGCTTTCCAGGCTATGCTTTACTTGTATCGTGCTTCAAATTCTTGCAATCAACTTCGATTATTTAATAGGATTTGCAAAACACGCCAGGAAAGTAACTAATATAGAAAAGAAAATTTCCTTCCATTACCGAACTGGGTAACTGGACTGATGGGGATAATGATGTTGGGAGACTGATGTATGATCTCTTATCTACAGTCCGTTTAAATGGTAGAATGCAGTACAGGGCAAATGGAGTATTCTAGCGTCGGCGAATCAGTGCAGTTACGTCACATGACGTAACAATTGCATTGTTCCAGACAATACAGTGGTTTGTTACGTCATGTGACGTAATTGCATTGATTAGCCAACGCTAGTAAAGTACATTCACGATAAGAATGAGATGACGTCACACTTGTTTAATTAAATTGCCAACATCATAATGTAATTTAACCAACATGAAAGTATTACTCAATTGTTACATTTGACTGCTACATGTTGGTACCACTTTCCTACGTTGTCACTTTTAAATAACATTGTTCAGTCATATTTCTGTTTGACATATGAAGGAGCGAGGTTAAAATAGTTGTATATAACCTAACTTATTTGACAATTAACGAATTGGCAACACATCAAGTTTTTCAACTGTGACGTCATGTCATTCTTATCGTGAATGCACTTTATAGTTCTTTTTCATACTCTCTAAAGCAGGGGTTCTTAAACTTATGTAGTTCGAGGACCCCCTCCTGAATAACATTTTTTTTGCGGACCCCATCCCAACCCTAGGCATTTACGTCGTTCTTGAGACTTAATTTCTGGCTCAATAATCTCATAGGCACTACGTTATAATAAATATTGGTAAAAATGTATCGCTGGTTATTTTAATAAATGGTCTTGTGCATTTATAGAGTAGAACATTTTTATTAGCATATACAGTAGCTGGCCAAATTATTAGGGACAGCACACCCCCCTTGTAATTTTCAAGTTTAAATGCATTTTGTGAGAAAATAAATTGTTTTTAAATCATTTTTCTTCTATATTCTTGTTGCTGGTATCATTATTATTTTAAAAAGCGGGAGATCGCCAAAGAAATCATCACCACCAAGCGGCAATTTATAGAAACCCTTATCAGAGAGTGGCATCACAACCCCAATCTCCGACACAACGCAAAAGTCTGCATAGAAAGCATGCCCAAACGCCTGGAAGCCGCAATTGCAGCAAAGGGTGGCATTACAAAATATTAAGATTTTACTTAATTTGTTAAATTAACACTTTTTATACAAAAATAAATGATTATGAATAAGCAATTGTGTCGTTTTATATTCTAAATAAAGAACTCTAACGAATAAAAATAAATACGAGACCCAAAGCCACTTATTTCCTCATTAAATTCATTTGAAAATTACAGAAAATCTGCACTGTCCCTAATAATTTGGCCACTCACTGTATAATAAAAAACATAAAATGGATAAAAATAGTAGTAAAAAGAATTAAAAAAGTTACAAATTATAATACGTAAATTTTTTGTCAACTTTAAAACAATTTAATCAAAAAACACTTCTTTTTATTTGTCATTGGTTAGATGTTTTTCATTAAACTGTTCGACTGCGCTGTCAAAAAATATACTTTCGGTAAAACTCACCCATAAGTTTGCACCGGTTAGTCACCGATGAGTCTGCTGAATGCGACCATTGGGCGAAACAAATAATTGTTTCTCTCGTTGATATTACAAAATGTCAATTGTCTAATTTAAGTAACATCATAGTTATTATTGTCCCGATATAGCAATGGAGTACAAATTAAAATGAATACTGTATAAGACTTGCTTGCGAAATGTACAAAATTTTCAAATTAGCTCAAATTTTGCAAAAAGTTGAGCACCCCTGGTGTAAGCGATTAAATAGGGTGTCTACGATTCACACGAAACAAGTCAAAATCAACTAACACTCCCAAAAAATCCATCAATACCTTAAAAAAAAACAAATTCTTAAGAAATAAAATATTTAATGACAATCTACTTACATTTCAAATCACAAAATAAAATAAACAGAAATTTTTTTGACAAAATACTTTAATAATTATTAAAATTTACTTTTTCATACATTTTCCAACACTTTTTTTTTCCAAGAAATTCAATAAAGTAGACACCCAATTCCTTCAAAATAATGGTGTAAACAGGTCGTTTTTAAAATCAGCAAGTGATATTTTGGTCAGGAAATATCAGTTTCTTTTCAAAATAATATTCAACGACTTTGTTTCAATAGAAAATGCTTGGTATTTGTTTGTTTTAAGAACATAAATCGGAGCAGATACTTTATGTCGTGGCTATGTTATGGCAAAGCGATAAAAATCGCGCGACAGCATCGAACGATTAAGCTGCCATCTCTCCTTTCATCCAGAGACTCCAGTGTTTATATTAAAACTCCAGTTTTAATTCCAAATCTCTTGTTTTTTAAAATAATGCTTTATTTTTCTGTAAAGGTCGAATACCCGGATTTTTAAAGCTGAAAAGGTCGAACCTCCGAATTTTTAAAGCTGAAAAAGTCGAATCTCCGGATTTTTAAAACTAAATAGGACGAATCTCCGGATCTTTAAAGCTGAAAAGGTCGAATATCCGGATTTTTAAAGCTGTATAGGTCGAATATCCGGATTTTTAAAGCTGTATAGGTCGAATCTCCGGATTTTTTAAGCTGAATAGGTCGAATCTCCGGATTTTTTAAGCTGAAAAGGTCGAAACTCCGGATTTTTAAGCTGAAAAAGTCGAATATCCGAATTTTGTAAAACGAAAAAATGGCAGCCAAATCGAACGACCAATACATGTTTCAAGGACATAAGTCTGTCGATGAACAAGTGTTACTCATTTTCAATATCAATAAAAATTAAATAACGAGCTTCCCACGAGAATTGGTTAAGTCACGCATGCGCCGAAATCAGAATTCATACAGTCGCTTCGTTGCTAAGCGACGTAGAACCGTTAACAAATCGTCTTCCCATTGGTTTGACGTCATTACTTAGCGAATATACGATGACATCACTGGCTTGTTCTATGTCTTTCGACTTGACGGGCCATTATAGACATCAAGTTGTCAGATCTTTATTTGAAATGACAACGTTAGTACTTAGTGCATATACTGGCTTGTTCTATGTCTTTCAACTTGACGAGCCAGTGTAAACACCAATTCGTTAGACATTTTTATTTGAAATGACAAATATCGCAACAAAATCACACGACTTTAACATTATCGAACGACACTGACAATGCATAACTTGTAACACCGCTACAGACACGTCATTAAATACACATTGTGTACACACGATTGACATATGTCAGTGGTTCTCTGGGAGCGATATCACCTCTTAGAACCGGTTGCTTAAGTAAGAATTATCCCTAACGTAAGTTAAAATCATTTTATTTTGTATGTTACAGATAAAAACAAATGATTTTAACTTGAGTTAGAGAAAAGTCTTACGTTAGCAACCCGACATTAGAGTAACGTGACCATTCGTCCCGATTTTTGCGGGACAGTCCCGCGTTTTTATTGGGTGTCCCGCTTTAAGGCATGTCCCGTATTCTAACTTTTGTGCACTTAACTTGATTTCTTGACTTGTATTTAAAGAGATGAGGACCTTTTTTTTTGCTCTTCACTTATTTGGAAAGTGACGACCTCTTTTTCTTGATTTGTCCCGCATTGCATTCTTAAAAAATGGTCACCCTACATTAGAGGCATTTAAAATCGAACTCAGTTTCGCAGAGTCCTGAAAACTCATTTCCAGAAACCCTAAGTATTACTTTGCGACATAAAATAATAGTTAAATTTCAATAAATTATGAAAAGGAGGCAGTTGCAATTCGGTATGCTTTTAACTTAAAGAATTTGTTTACAAAAGTTTGTGAAACACTGCCATATATTGTATGAAAAGTACATCTTATCGTATCTTGCAATTATAATCGAAACATTTTTAAACGTAACTCACAGTTAACGATGTTTCATTGCACTTATTACGTTCTTATTTTGTCGATTGAATTTTTAGTTTCGAAAAGAAACGGATGAAATAATTGTTGGAATAGTGTCAAGTGCCAGAATGTAATAAGGAGGACATAGGAGGGGGGGGGGGGTGAGTGGGTAAAGGAGTACAACGTGTTGATACACAAACGCTGGGAAAAATAGGCGAAGGATAAGAATGCAGGTTGTTTTTGTTTAAGGGTAAATACGATTGCTAGATTACAGAACTTATAGGAAATAGTCTGGAGTCCTCCTTGTGACATGAGGTTCACCTCGGCGGGGTGCTGGATCAAACTGTAAACTGTAAAAAAAAAAAATATTGTAAACATAAAAACAATACTATATAAACAATGAGTTTAAATATTTCAAAACTGTATTCCAATTAGTAACTACGTCACAAAATGGGATTCAGTGCTGCCGCCTCGCGGTTGGATTCCTTTTATATGAATTTAGTATGTTGTTTTTTTGTTAAATTGTATTTTGGAAATATAAATTAAGTTTTCAAAGTAAGAGAATGCTTCACATCAAAACTACAAGTCAATATTTATTTATTAAAATTTTTATTTTATACATTGAAATTTAATATGTCATTATTTTTGCAGAACAATATTATTTTGCAGGTTAATTTTGTAAAATTTTACGTTAATAATCGTTATTATGGCAAGTAACATAGCAATAAGTATGTATGTCATATCTAAATGGTTTGAAGGAATAATATGTTGCTTTTATTTTATCCATTATTGCTTTTCATTTCATCTGTCAAATATAGGTGGTAGTGGTTCATGTTTCACGTTTGGTATGTGAAAATTTAAATTTCCAACAGTGAAACCATGAAAACGAATGACATTTATAAAAAAAATTAATTCATTTTTATATATTTTGAAAACAAAAAAAAAAAAATGGGAAATTTTTATTAAGACAAAAAAAAAATTAAAATGTAATGAAAAGGACATTTCATAATGACAATCAATTTAATCTAGAATTTGCAATGTGAGAATGATTTACAAAGCTTAAACAAAATAACCAAAGGTCCGAATTAATAGATAAAAATTACTATACTTCATTTTTTTTAAGAATGGAGTGTGGGAAAGATAGGAGCTATTTCGATCTTGTTTTTAATTGGATAAGAACGTGGAAAAGTTTACACTGTAGAAAAATAGATTTGTCTCAACTTATTCTATTTGTCTCTGTTATTTTAAACCAAATTTATAAACATAGGCGTACAAACTAAGTTTACAGTGAATATATAATTATCTATTATTTCTAATAAGTAAAACGGAGGTGTTTAAATAAATTTAGAATATAAAAGCCAGTGAATAAACAGATTTGAAATTAATTTAGAATATATATATTAAGAGAAATATTTTAAAATGAAGTCGTCTGAAAATGAATTAATGTACGTACGCCTCTGGTATCAAACACAACAGTTGTTTTGCTGTCAACTGTCATATTCTTTGCTGTCATTTATCTATATTTTACA
This sequence comes from Liopterus haemorrhoidalis, assembly GCA_963971575.1. Lineage (NCBI taxonomy): Eukaryota > Metazoa > Arthropoda > Insecta > Coleoptera > Dytiscidae > Liopterus > Liopterus haemorrhoidalis. The sequence continues at coordinate 46,816,111 of OZ020619.1, forward strand.
ATTTATTTAGAAATTAAGAATAATAATAATTTTATGCATTTAAATTCAGAGATGGGCGTCTACGCGTAAACTTGACTTTTTTACGTCTATGTGTAAATTTACTGTAGACAGCGTAGACAGGTGTAGACACGTAGAATCTAGCGTAGAATAATGAAAAATGAGGTTATGTAACGTGTAAAAAAATAAAATACCGCCAGTTTTAAGCAGAAGAGTCAGTAAAGAACTCAAATTTAATATTTTTGACAGCTTCCTGATTAAAACAAGTACTAACTTTTAATTTTAATTTTACTTTAGTAGTTCATACAGCCAGAAACCAAGTAATTTATATTTTCCATAACAACATACGATTTGTGAGATAACATTTTTGGAAACAATATATGTAATTAGAACTACATAAAATTGAAATAAACATAAACATTAAAGTAAACTATTTAAACTATTACCATTCTATTATTTCAAATATTACATTTAAACGTACTGCGCATGTACAGTTTACATTCTACATTCGACACGTAAACAAAAGCATATTCTACTTGACATGTTTACGCGTAAAATCTACATTAGTCTACATCATGTATTCTACGCGCCCATCACTGTTTAAATTATATCTTTTTTAAAAACATTAATTTTGAAATATCAAATTTGACTTTACCGCAAAATGTTTTTAATTTTAAATTATAAACTTTAAATTGATACAGTGTGAAACCGGACGCGATCGCAGCGCCATCTACTTCGTTCTTAAAAAAATAGAGTATAGATTTTAAAATCTAGTTCCGCCTAAACGTTTGGAATAGCCTATAATATTCTGTATTTTGATTTGATTGACAGAAGAAAGTAATCTAAGATTTTAATGTTGCAAATGATTCAAAGAAAAGTAATAAAACTTGTTATCGAACAGGCTTGACCTGGTAAATTTAGTTAGTAGCAAAGCCCATTAAAATAAATTTTAAAAATATATATATTATGGAAGATATATACTTACAATGAATATTTGAGCGCATCGTCTAATTCCATGATAGCAGCTTGGTTTCCACAGCGATAACAATAATTGGGCGCGCTGAAAATAGTGACTACGTTGCGATCATGACACCAATTGTACCCTTCCATTACGAGCTGATGCGCTCGTGACACTAATGTAAGACCATTCGAATGGTTAAACGTTTCTGATATATCTTGTCCGAATGTGTAACCGGCACCACGAGGAGAAATACCCCAGCCACCTCTGCAAAATAAAACAATTATTAAAAAAACCATCCAATAATACCCAAAAGGTGAAGGAATTTTATAAAGTAGAAAGTCATTTTCTTAGTACTAAATAACTTATACCCTTTTCACACTAGATCTTTAAGATCGGATGTTAAAGTGAGTGTATCTTTAAACGCTAATGTGAAACCGCACGGCCTCGTCTAAATACAAGCGATGTTTAAGACAGAGATTGCGTCTTAAACTTCGTCCGCATTGCCAACTTAATTTCTATTATAAAAAAAATACTCTTTGAATTTGTGCTGTCAACATTTTATATTATCATAAACAAGAATACTGTATTATATCGACGTTATAAGAAGTTTATACTTATTGTTATAATAAAATTATTTATTTTAATAATGTGTTTAATAAAATACAGAGCTACAATAATTGAGATAAAATGTATCGACTTACATGTTAATACAGGTGTAATATATTCTTTATTGTAGTGTCTTTATAGTAGAATGAAATGAAATATCATTATTTGTTTATAATAATTCAAAATGTGCGTCTGCGCAGACAGTTCAAAACTGGTAATTTCATGACGGTAACTTAAGGACAAAATTACTGTAGCTGATGACAGCACCAGAGATTTAAACATCAAGTGTGAAAGCATACCGATCTTAAACATCGGTGAACTTTAAGTTCACTCGTCTTAAAGATCTAGTGTGAAAAGGGTATTAGGATTGTAAATTTTAAGAGAAAAAGAGAGTAATAACTTTACCTGTCGTCCGGATCAGACCATAATAGATCACACATGGGTCCCTCGTGTGGAACTTCCTGTAGACGATCCAGTGCTCTAATATGATCTAAGGTATCTATACTGGGGCTCAGTCCACCGTGCAAGCAGAAGATCTGACCATCGACCAACGCCGTCAGCGGCAGATAATCGAACAGGTCTGTGAAGAATTTCCATACATTTGCATTTCCGTACTTCCGCAAACATTCGTCATAGAAACCGTAGACTTGTGTGATTTGACGCGACTCATGGTTACCACGAAGGATTGTTATTCTTTCACGATAACGAACCTGTAAAATAATTCAATATATAACAATTATACACAACATTTGTTGACCTAGACTTGCAATAAAGGAAAATCTACTTTACAAGAAACAGAGTTTTTACTGATTTTAAGTACCTCGTCAACAATGATAACATTGCCTTTGTTTCTTCTGTTAACGATCTTGTAGAAGTTTTTGACAAGAAATTAATATTTGATGTTCATATGGACGCAAAATCTTATAGAATGTTAAGATTAATTTGTAGAACAGGTAAAGAATTTAAATCATACAAAACTCTTTTGTCTTTATAATGTTCTATGGTAAGGAAACAACTAGAATTTTGCTCTGTATGTTAGTCACCTTAATATTATGTTTATATTAATTGCATTGAAAAAATACTGGATTCATCAAACATATTGGGCCATGTTCATAATCTTTTACTAAATATTGTAATTAATTGATACTTGTTAAATTAAGAAAGTGTAATGCTTGCGCTAGTAGTGTTCATAATTTCAATACTACGACATTTTAACTAATAGAGAAGTACGTTTGGCAACGTTTTCTTTTGTCGATAGAAAGAGATAGACGTATGCACTGTACAACAAGTTAAAAGAGATGGAAGATGCGCTACTAGCTTGTACTATTAACGCGGTAAAAACACAAACATAACCTTGTTGCTTTAGTTAGTTAATATTTTTGGCGCACAGCAACAAAGGCTATTTGCGCTAACCTTGTTTCTTTGACAGCGTTTGGTGGCGATTTTATTATCGATTTCTTTTAACAATAAATGTGAATAATTTAAAAGAATTATGAGTAAAAATGTAATTTAACTAATTATTCATGTTATTAACTAGTTACCTATATCTTGTTGATATGAACCTTTAGCAAAATAACGTAAAGCTATACATATTTGGGGTTCAGTTGAAATAAATCCACCTTTTGAAGATACCGGTTTTATATCATCATTTGATGTTTTAATTAATATTTTAACTCATTTGTAAATTTAATTCTTCACTTATTATCTACCACGTACCGGCAAAGGAACATTATTTTTTAACCGGACCGGTAAAATATCCAATATATTAATAATTTCAATACAAATTAATTTTTAAATTTTCATATAACTTTTAAAGACATGCAAGAGTTAACAAATTAATTTATTTTAAAAGTATTCATAAAATGACCTTCAAATATATATTTTTAATAGTACTAGATCAATAATATTAGTTACAAATAAGTGTAATGTAATATGAACCAGTAACATAATACTTAGAATAAATTTATAATGATTACTAATAAATTCAAGTCTATATTGCAAATCAATTTTATAGACAGGATAATAACAATAAAAAATATCTCATTAAAGGTATTAATGAAAATTATAAATTAAATTATTTAAACAGTTCAAATTATTTTAATTTTTCACATTGTACAGTAATACCTCGGCTAACGAATTACCCTGTTAACGAATATTTCTTTTGCAAGTTTTTTTCCGCGACTATCGAATTGGGATTCGGTTAACGACTCGCACGACAATGAGCGGCCGTTTTTTGTATCAGTACACTTTCTCTTTGACATAACCCCGTAGAAAAACCCAAATGATTTTCGTTAGGAGACCCTGCGGGTCACGCATAGGCCCACTATTGATACGAATCCAGTGGTCTGGCAATTTTTCATTAAGGTACCCTACTACTTGACAAGAGTTGTGAGCTGGGGCTATATCCTGCTGAAAGTATACATCTCTAACAACTATTAAAGGCACGATCGTCAAAATAGCGTCAATCTTGGTCCTTAAAAATCCCAAATACCTATACCAGTTACAATGCCAGGTATGGAATAGGGGATAGGCATGATTTTTTTTTATTTTTTTATTATATTCCTCTTGTTGTATATAAACATAAAAAACAGTTTTTAATTTTTTTTTTTTTAATTTGAAGGCTTTAAAAAATCAAAAATGTATGTAGCGCGCGAAAACGACGTGTGACGTCATAATCCTTTCTAACTGACGCATGAGACTGCTAGCCAATCCAGCGAACGGTTGTTTATGCAGCGAACATAGTCTGTTGTGAATTATTTGTTTGTGTAACTTTTATAGGTTATGTAAAGGAGAGTGATTTTAATTAAAATAAAGTTTAATTCTATAAAAACAATTTATACATGTTTACCGAATTAAATTTTATATTAAAATATGGAATATCCAGGCCCCAGTACTTCGAAACATTATCGAAAATATTGTTCAGTACCGATGTGCACAATTAGTTCAACTAGAAATCCAAAAAAACTATTTATATCATTACCTAATGGCGAAAAACAACAGAAAAGGCGAAATTTGTGGCTGAAAACTATGAGGCGAAATAAAACCGATATTTCAGAAAAAAGTAAACTTTATGTTGTGTGCATAAATGCATCAATGTTGGGTAAATTATCACTCTGAGCCCTAACAAAATCTTTATCTGCCATTTTAATAGTAAATACGTGAAAAATTGTTTAAAAACAAATACAAAACTCTCGAACAATACAATATACACACGTGTGAAGATTATGTTGTAGCTGTCTGTATCTGTGATGTGAAAACCCTATCGTTTGACGTCATACTCAGTCGTTTCTACTCGGCGACCTTCGCCCCGTGCTCGGAATATTTCAAATTTACAATATTTTAATTAAAAAATTTGGCTATAATGTTAATTAAAATGTGATTTTTGTTTTGTTAGGTGACATAACTAACATTAACATATCAAAATAATGTAGTTTTAAGGAAATACAAATTTTATGCGTATCCCCTATTGTAACAATATCAAAAAATGTATGTGAATAGTAAATTTTCCCACATTTCAGGATTTTGTAGGTATTTAGTAAGTGATAAGTTGTAGGTACACATTAAAATTCATAATTTTTGAAAGAATAAATCACATGGTTCCATCTAAAGAATTACAAACATACTTGAGATGCGTTCGCATTAAGATACAAACTACCCAGTTCCCCAGTTAGTCAGATAAATACTGTAAGCACGATGTTGTAATTTCGATAACTTTTGAAATAATTATCAGATCAAAATTCCTGTTGTACTATTCCGGTTCACATTAATGTACATTTCTCAGAATTTTTTCAGATTTCTAGATTATCCCATCCTGGGTTACGGGGTGTGGGAAAATAATTTTTTTTTTTGTCACATTTTGACATAAATTGTGTAAACTCAAAGATATTTTAAAAAACTCTTTCTCATTCCTTAATCTACGTCTTCAGGGTTTTCTTTTGATACCACACAATAAATTTTAAAATAATAATTATTTTTTTAATCACAAATTCGATATTTTTGAAAAACTAATTTAATTAAAAATTTCTGTTGTACTATTCTGGTTCACATTAATGTGTATTACTTAGGTTTCTTCTTATTTTTGGATTAACCCCTCCTGGGTTACAGGGTAAGGGACAAAAAATTTTAACACATTTTGGCAAAAATCGTGTTAAAATCAAAGAAATTTTTAACAACTACTTCTCGTTCCTTAATCTTCGTCTTAAGGGTTTTCTTTTGATACCACACAATGAATTTTTAAAAAATAATTGTTTTTTTTAACCACTTAAAATATTTTTGAAAATCTAATTTGATCAAAAATTCCTGTTGTACTAATCTTAGTTCTCATCAATGTGCATTACTCAGATTTTTTCTGATTCTTAGTTTAGCCCCTCCAAGGTGACAGGGTAATGGACAAGTTTTTTTCCACATTTTTTTTTTTTAAATCGTATTAAGATAAAGAAATTTAAAAAACCTATTTTTTGTTCCTGATCTACCCCTTAAGGGAATTATTTTACTACTACACAATGAATTTAAAATAAATATATTATTTTTTTTTTTTTTTTTTATTTAGAAGAAAATATGGCACATCAACTGCTAAGGTCATTAGTGCCTAGGTACATTTGTTTACATTTTAACATCAATTTGGAAAAGAAAAACATTGGATAAATACATAGATAACAGTCTTAGGATACACTATTTAACACTTATATTTCACTGAACAGTTTAGAATCTTTTAGAAATTCAATAAGATTTCTCAATTGTGCCATATTGTTTCCTAGGGCTACTTTTGGGTCGTCACTTATATTATGTTTCTGCCTGTGTAGGGACAATTTCCGACAATTTTATTTTATGATACAAAAAAAAATCGATATTTAAAAAAAAACTGATCTGATAACAAATTCCTGTTGGAACTCTTCCGGTTCCCATCAATGTATATAACTGAGATTTTTTCTATTTTTTAGACCAAGCCCTCTGTGAAATAGAGTTGGGGTAAAGTTTTTTGACAAATTTTTGGCGAAAAATCCATTTAAAAAACTGATTTCGGACCGTTGTAAAATGAATTAAAAATTTTTTTTCAATGAAACTTATGCAAAATATTTAGTGCCTTTTAAACTTTATAGAATTCCAGGCATTTCACATCTACATCTCAACACCATATAGAGCCCTCAACCACCTCTTTATGATGAGCCGTTTCAGTTCACATAAATATGGAAAATTATTAAAGGATTATATACAAATCATAAAATAAACAGAATTATCTTAATCTATATAATTTAGACAATAAACAGAATGTAGAATGTGTTGCTATAGAGTAAAGGTATGTATGCAATACTTAAAAATATTAACTCATACTATTTTTTTGGGACATATATATCCCTTTAGTATTGAAAGGGTTGACACATAAATCTCTTACCTTCAAAGCGACGAGCAGGGTGACTGTTTCAACCGAATAATATCCACGATCAACGTAATCTCCCATAAACAAATAATTTGTGTCCGGTGACCTCCCTCCTATCCGAAATAGTTCCATAAGATCGTGGAATTGTCCATGGACATCTCCACAGACTGTAACTGGGCATTTTACTTCTTGTACGTTAGACTCTTTTGCTAAAATTTCTTTAGCCTACGAAAAAAAAATTGTTTTAAAAAAAGTAGGTGTCGGTGAAGCAAACTTATATTTTATAAATTAGAGATTGTTTGTGAGTTCAACAGAATAAAATAGGGGGTAAATAAAGGGAGAATTGAAAAGAAATGTTTAAATTAAAGATAAATTGGTTTTAGCCTACAAAAAAGGAGATAATTAGCGATAATTAAAAAATTTAAATGGCGTACTGTGTACTAATATCAGATTTTAAATAAAATGAGACGAAAGGGTATGTTTTTGAGTGGAAATTTGGGGTGTAGAAGGGTAAATTGATGCTAAAATCCTTTTAGCCTACAAAAAAAGGGAGGTATTTAACGACAATTAAAATTTTTAAATGGCGTTCTGTGTACCAATACCCTATTTAAAGTGTACTTAATAAAAAGATTATGTTTCTTAACGTTAAATAATCGGGTGAATATTAGTAAATAATAAAATCCTTACCTTATCGCATAGCGTTTTAACTTGATTTTCTGTCAACTGCTTGCAATCGTTAAGTTGTTCGATCCATTGATCGAGTTCTTTTGACGATGTTTTATCATCCATCATGTATTCTCTAGGTATGACACCAACCTTATCTTACAAACGTTTATCTATTATAATCTTATTTACTAATTACGATAAATACATGTAAAATGAGTTAAATTCACTATTCACAAATACCAAGCACTTTTTAAAATGGCCGATTCATGACGTCAGGTAAATGGAGGACAATAACGACACTAGTGGGGCTTTGTTTAACTAACAAACATTAGAAAAATGTTTAATTATTCAAAAAATAATGATTTTTCTATTACTTTTAGATGTTACACCCCCCTTATAATTATATATGAATTAAATAAGATGATTAACATTGAAAATTTTTACGAGTTTTTTTTGTAAAAAATAATTTTTTACCTAATACGTCATGAGTAGGCGTTATTTTAACACATGACGTCTTGATTATGATTCATTCCATTCATAAACGTATGAAGCGTTATTTTAAATAAATTACCTCTCTAAACATAGTTTTAAAATTACGTAGCTGTTGCGGTATCATCTTTTCAGTTCATATTCCACCTAATCTACTGAAATTTGATGTTATAAACAAAAACAAAAAGCATTATAGGAAGCTGTCAAATATATTTTGTTTATTAATTACATGAATTAGGTATAATGAGTCAAATAAATGATTCACTAGTTAAATCTTTCATGTGTAAAGACATTATATCGGATGATCTCATCTGTGCTATCTTGACAGGCAAAAAAGGTGTCTGTAGATTCTCAACAATTATGTTTTGAAAACCAAAATCAAAAGCTTTAAGTTTCCCTATCACTTTAATGTTTTCTTGCATATTAATTTCCGCTTCTTGACCACCTAAAAAATTAAAATGTTAGCTAATATAATAATACAAGGTCATTTTTAGTACCTGATAACTTGGCAATGAATCGTAAAAATCTTTCTCGTAGAAAAGCATTCGCTTGTTGTAATTCAGTATCTTCCTCAGTCATATTTATATATTTAACAACTACTGGTAACTTTTTACAATTAAAACTATACAACAACTAATAATTTATTAAATATTAAATCCCAAATCTCTCATACACTTTTTGTGAGCTTCTATTAAATGTTCACAATTTTCTTGACCTTTTTCAATAACGCTAAAACAAATTTCTGATTAATAAATGTTTATTTATGCGGTTTATTGGCATTACCATTCGTCTCTTGCACGTTTTGTTTCAGGACAAGCACAACAAGGTTTTAATTTTTTTTCTTCTTTTGGTTGTGTTGAATTTTCAATACTTTTTATATCAGCTGCACTTACTTTTTCACCTGTATTTCCCATTTTAAATAACAAATTTCTATAATTTCGCAGTTATAATTTAAGATAACCTTAAAGTTGTTTTATAAGTAGACAGGTACAAAATTTTCTAGTCATGTGATGAGGGCGCTATTCGAAATTATGTGGGAATTTTAACGAAATTTAAAAAATTTTATCTCAAAAACGATTAGAAACAATGATCTCGAGATAGAATTTTTGGAATCCTTACAACTTATTTAGTCTAGAAATAGTTTGGGAGGTTTCTAAACTAGAATTTTTTAGCAGAAATCCACAATCAAATACATTAAACCTTGGGATTCAATCAAGAAAAACTTTTTAGCAAAAAATCTATATTTAAAAAATCATATCTCAAAAACGGTTAGAGATAGAGACTTGCGGGTAGAATTTTTAGAATCTTCACATCTTGTTTAGTCTAGAAATAATTTGGGGATTTTCTAACTTTTGTATTTTTAGCAAAAATCAACGAACAAATTGATCCAACAAATTAGACCTTGGGTAAGTTTTTAGCGAAAAGATCAAAATTTAAAAAATCATAACTCGAAAACGATTCGATTTAGAGACTTGCGGTTTAAATTTTTGGAATTCTTATAGTTTATTTACTCTAGGAAAAAATTAACGCTTTTCCAGTTAAGCCCGTTTTGGATTGAGATCATTTTGAAAATTACCAAAATTAGCAAAAATTTTATTTTCAAATTACCATATCTCAAAAACTAAAAATGATAGGGACCTGCGGTTGGAATTTTTAAAATCTCCAGGTCCAAATTACCCTTAGGGTGCAATTTAATTATTTTTTTAAATTTTAATTTTTTCCGAAAAAATTTACAAATTTCAAAATTTTTTTATCTTCTGAACCATAAAAGATAGAGACCTGATGTTTGAATTTTTGAAATCCTTATATTTTAATTAATCTAGAAAAAAATTGGGGCATTAATAAACTAATTTTAAAATCTTCTACGAATCGCCTACGAAAACCATTGAAAAAGGCCAAAAAACGAAAAAATCGTAAGGGGTATACCTTAAAAAAAATTATGATTTTTGATTTTTATTTTTTGTCTCGGATTTAGCTCAAATTTGGTATACTTACGTATTTCGAACCGTAGATCTCAAAAATAAGGTCCATTCCGGGCCTTAATTAACCGTTTTCGAGTGATCCGTTAAAAACTACAAAAAGAAAGGGCAACCAATCGAAAAGACCGAATTGATCGATTATCAGGATTCTCCGGAACTATACTAAGGATACCGAATGATGGAGCAACGCACACAACAACAATCATTGGCAGTAGAGGAAAAGAAGGACAGTAAATATATATCAAAATTGATTGAGAAATAATATATTTAATATATTAATTACTAATATACATTCGTAAGACATTCATAAAATTATTCATTCCACATATGTTGTTCCTGTTTCAAGATATCGAAACAGTTATTCCGTTACAATTACAAAAGTTACTTTCGTTACAAGTTATGAGTACTTAAAATAATTATCAATATTTGACAAAGGTACTTAAAAACCTCTAACTTTTCTACTGAAGCAAATATTGGAAAATTTTAAATATATTTTTCAATAAATGGTAAAAGATTTTCAATATGCATTCAGTAATATAGAGGTATAAATCCATAGAGAAAACACACATTACACCTAAGTATCAGTTAGTGCTCCATATAATTCTAAGCTCTCAAGTAATAATATTTTTTAAAAAATTCTATTACTTCTTAGTGATCTTAAATAGTCTAATTTATTTCTAGTATCAAAAATGCATAGGTCTAAAGTCATAAACACTAAAATTGAGCTTTTGTTAATGCCTAATTTTCTAATTTTTAGTTCGGACGAACTAATACTTACGTGTTTTGGGGAGCTTTACAGAATTTTACATCGACTTAAGAGGCTTGCCTCTTATATTTCGGGATTGCGCTAAACTAGTGCTGCATCAGGCAACTGAAAGTTTGACATTTTTGACGGTATACGTACTCAGAATGCTTTGACATACGAGAGCTATTTGTGTTTTTTACAGTAATTTGAAAAATCTCGGTTAAAAATGGAATTAAATCGTGAACATTTTCGAGCGATTATTTTTACAACTTGTATTAACCCAACAACAGAGTCAACGGAGTAGCCGAGCTCGTTAAATCGTGCAGTTTGTACTGGTGAAAACAGTCTGGATTGTGAGCTTGGTGGTTCGATTCTCCGTTGTTGATATTATTCTGACGAGAATATGTTTACATTACTCTCATTTCACAATCATTCACACCTCATCCAGGTGTAGGAGCTCGCCCCCTGGCATCGGCGATTAACCTTCTTGCAGAAATAGGCCGATGTAAAATAAATTTAAAAAAAAAATCTCAACAACAGTGCATCGATAAAGTTAATTCGACTTTTGGCGATGAAGCACCATCAAGGACTACTGGTTATCGATGGTTTACCGACTTCAATCGTGGCCGTAGTTCGCTTAAGGATGAATTTCATGAAGGTCTGGAAAACATTGATGCTGTGCGTGAACTGATACTGCAAGATCGCCATGTGACTTATCGTGAGATTGAGGTATTCTTCAGCATTAGTGGGACCAGCATACATTCATTATTGCATGAACATTTGGCTGTCAAAAAGATTTGTTCATATTGGATCCCACATAATTTGACAATTGGAATGGAAAATGCCTCAGAGTGGAAAAAGAACTTCGAAAATTCAAACTATAGATTGGAATTTTGGCTCAGTTAGCGTAACCGGATCAGTGGAGGTCGTTCAGTTTGCTGAGCCGGCTCGGTGATCCGGCTCAGTGATCCGGCTCAGTGATCCGGCTCAGTAATCCGGCTAAGTAAACGTGTCCCCGAGAAACCGGTCGGTCAGTTGTCAGTTCTCCCACCGTTCAACAAGGTTGTTGGTTTGCAATATGTAGGTAGAACGTCGCTCAGCCAGCTCAGCAGAAAACGGAATTGTTTGGTCGAGTAGAATAAATGCGATAAAAATGTCTTTGCCGCTTTATTACCTTTATTCTTGTTAATATTCATAATATGAATTCAAGACGTAAATTATGACTTATTGACAAATTTTCCATCTTTTTCTCTGTCTTCCTCATTATCTTATTATAAAGAAATAATGAATTAAAATAAATGAAAATCTATAGAAATGAATTTTATAACATTTTTGCCGGGTAAATAGTAAACAAACAATTCACTTGTAGCTACTGTATTTTAAACCAGATGTGTTAAGTTTATGGCGATGTTTATTGCCCTAATAAATCGGACATTTGGGATTTGTGCAATATTTTTATATAGTATGGTTGTATAGTCCGTACCAAATTAGTTTTGAAGATCACAATAAAATAATAAAAGTTAGGGAACTCATAAAATTACAATAGAAGTAATGTAACTAGGCGTGTCAACCCATAGCCGTAGAGATTAGTTTTTCACATTACGCATCTTACTTAAAGGATTAACAAAAACAAGTATACTTATTTATGTTAGTACTTAAACGTATGTATGCGCCACTGACCGTTGACTGTTTACAACGTGGTTGAAAACATGAACTTTAGTCCTTTTGTAGTTTAACAATGTGATTATAGTTATACGGGATAATTGTTTTATGCCGATCTTCAAAAATAATATGGTATGTTCTATAAGAAAGTACAGATTAAGCCTATTAGTTTCAAGTAGACTGACCTACTAATTAATGACAAAATACACTTTATGATAATACATTACAAGCCGAGTTCTCGCGAAGTTCAACATGACATCGGTCCAGATCCGGATCACTCTGGTGACTGCTCACAATCACCCAATCAATCGTATCCTTGAAACTATGCAGTGAGCCGGCTCATTTCAATTTGGTGAACCGAATCACTTCGGTCAGTGAACTGAGCCGGTTCGTTCATGAACGACCCATCTCTAGTTCAAACGCATGCAAAAGTGTATTGATCTTCATGGAGAATATTTTGAAAAACAATAAAGCCACTTTTGTTGATAAATTGGGACAATGTTTACAATATCCCCCTTCAAACTCTATACAGATGGCAGCACATAACTACACTAAATAATTCAAGAATTATCAGTGGCTCTAAAACAATGGTTTCTGGAAGCGAGCTAACCATCTTCTAGTTTAATGACAAAACACTATCTTACATTTGGTTAGAAGAAGCCGAGCGAAGCGAGCTACCCATCTTCTAGTTTAATGACATAAATAAAAGTTCCGCACAGTCCCACCTGTTTAGAATCTCTGTATATTGAACAAATGACGTGTGTGTGACGCATGCAGTGTGCAGTGGGATGTTGTAAATCTACACCAATAATTGTTTTTGATCTCAAATCCCGAAAGATAAAAGGCAACCCTTGTAATAAAATACCTTCGTATTTTTAGATCTCTAGCACATAAGGTCTAAAAATAATAAATAATAGGATTCCAACGGCTAGATAGGCATATAAGGGGCAGAGAAGGTATGTTCTCCGTTTCTAGATCGTCGGCCATAGATATAAAAGCCACGTAGTTAATTGTTATAACCAATTTTCAAAATCCGAGTATTTTTCTTAATTGTTATTTTTGATTTGTCAATTCCTAAACAGTGTAATTGTGATTTAATTCTTCTATATTCCAAGTACTTGTTGACTCTATAGTTCTATAACTCTACAATTTAGTAAAACTTCAGTAAAACGAAAAAAAAAAAACTACAGCTTTTGATAATCTACAGAAGCCATAGGAATGTAGTATTTCAATAAGCTAAAATAAAATTGCGAATAAATTATTATCCTCAATTCTTTACAGACTTTACAAACTAATATACATAAATAATACAAATTGTTACTGAAGAGTTACTTTTTAAAGATTACAATATACCATTACACATTTTGAGAAATACTATTTTTTAAAAATCACGATTTGGCAATATTTTGTATGATTTTTTTTTAGTATTCCTCGAGGAAGTTTTATTTGTAATCAGGGTTGACAGGTATCCAAAATTAGACGGGAATGCCCGATTTATAAGCTGTTTTTACTAGTAACAGTTTTAACAAAATAAGCTATAAAAGAAATGTATTAATGTTCCGTATGAGTCCCCCAGAACTAGGCTGTATGCTTAGAATGATGTATATTATAACGTTAGAAATGAGAAGCCATGTTCGTAAGAGTGGGGAGCCAATAGTAATCATTCATGCATCTGTAGTTGCCAGAGAAATACGCGTTTCTAACATGACGATACGTCGGAATATAACTGATATTTTTGGAACTCTCTATGAAGTTAATGCTTTTCAAATATATAAAATTCATTGAAAACAGGTAAAAAATCCTTATGAGCATCTGTTTATTACGTCTATCATATTTTAAAAGGAATTAAAATATAAATAATATTTTAATGGTTCTTCAAGATTTACGTGTTTTATTCTTTGACATTCCAAAACACTGTCCGAAAAGAGCTCATCTTCAAACGTTGGTCCTTCGAGCCGGATTTTGTTTTAGTTTATTTGATAGGAAAAACGGTAAACTTCCTCCTTGGACAGCAAAGTGGATATACAAAATATCCTTGTTTTTTATGTCTTTCGGACAGCAGAGCTAAAGATCAGCACTGGGTTAACAGAAATTGGATGATTTCCATTAAATGTCATAATTCCAGAAAAACAAAACGTTGTCAACGAACCTTTGGTTGCGGGAGAGAAAATTATATTTCCACCCTTGCATATCAAGTTTGGGCTTATGTAGCAATTTTTGAAGGCTTATAGAGATGGACTTTGTGTAGGCTACTTGACACGTAAATTTCCTGGGATTAACTCTGAAAAACTGAAAGCCAGAATATTATGGTCCTCAGAAAAGGCAACCTACTGAAGATCCACAATCCAATCCAACCGCATCAATGAACGAGATTGAATCTAATTCTTGGTGTTCATTTATTCTAGTACAAAATTTTCTTGGAAATCATAAGGCAGAGAATTAGTGGAAAATATGCTTTCTAACTTTAATATTCTCGGTTGTATTATGACCACTTACCAGAAAAACTAGGTGATTTTAGTGAAGAACCGGGGGAAAGATTCCATCAGGCCATAAAACTATGGAAGATAGATATCAACAAAGATAATATAGCCACATGATGGCCTACTACTGTTGAAGTCTTCAGAAAGACTGTTCTGGTAAATTCCATGCTAGAAAGTCGTACAAAACATTTTTAAGTGATAAATGTATATTTATCTACTTTGTGAAATAAATACCTTACTTTGTCTCTTTTGTGTTTGTAACTGGCAGTTGGAGCAAATAGTAACAGTAATAACGTGAAAAATACACAAGTTAAGAAATAAGATATTTATTTAAAAAGGCCAATATAGCGTATATCAAAAACTATGATAGACCAAATCTGACGGCTATTTTGGATTCTGTGCCCAAAAATTACCTAGAGACAGTTAAAAATTCGCAGGCACCAAAATGTCTGTTGGGCTGTGTTATTAAATAATTGCTTGGACTTTATAATAGAGAACTATCAAGTACTTATTTCAGTTTTGAATAAAAATATTGGAGCAGATACAGTGAATCGTAAATGTTATGTTTTGAAAGAAAGGGGCGGCGCTTCGCCAAGGCCAAATCTCATTCTAACTAGCTTACGCGTTTTATATGACGAATTGTTTATAGTGGACTTATACGGAACATTATAACCCCATTCTAGCTTTATCTGGCACAATGTATGCACAAAACAATGTTTTTTAATTGTCCTTTTCTTCCCGATATATTGTTTTGTAAACCTGTCAACCCTGATTTTGTAATACATATTGGCTTCGTTGATATTTTAGTACATTTGACTAGTGCTTGAAACAACACTAGCTTTTCTTAGACGGCCACCAGATGGCCCAGCCCTATGTCACGCACTCGTTTCATTTTCACCCCATCCATCGCTATCATATTCACTTTCACTCGCTGAATCACTATCGCTAAATTCAACAGCAACCCTCCTCGCTAAAATACTAGCAACATCATGTAAACCATTACCTCTTTCAACTTCTTTCTGTTCAATTTTCTCAACTTTCCTTAATTTAATACCATCCCTAATAGCTTTCAACAAATCATTTCTAGGATCCTCAATAGGTACAGGTTGTTTTGGTACTCTATCTTTAACAGGTGTTAATTTAGGTGGTGAGCATCCCATAATTTTCGCATCGCCGTTAATAAGTGGCTGTGGTGGACTGACAGGGGTAGGTCCGTTGGTTAGTACAGGCATTGGTGGAGGAGGTGGTAGTGGGGGAGGTGGAGGGGCATTGATTGGCGAATCAGATTTAGGGGGAGTGGCTCTTGGCACTGGTGGAGGGGGTGGTAGATCATTATTAGGTGGTTCCGGAGTTGCGGTATGGGAATGTGGACTATTAGAACGACTACCGCTTTCCTTCCGCGCTAACATATGTGCTGGTACACCATTTGGAGGAGAAATAACACTCTCAGGCGGTGGAGGAGGGGGTGGTAATGTTTCCCGCCCAGTTGACATACTTCTTCCTCTTGTAGGCGTTCCACTTGCTGAAGGTGTTGAACTATTACTAGGTGGTGCCGGAGGTGGAACGGAAGGTCTTATTTTATTAACCGGAGCTCTTGTAGGAGTATTAGATTGTTGATTGTACAGACTCTCCGAACTCATCGGACCTTGCCCGTACATTTGTTGTTGATAAATACTATCATCGTAAACCTGGTAATCTTGAGCTGTTGGACTAGCTGGTTGTCTCGGACTATATGGTCCGTCCATTTGTTCTGTTTGATAACTCCGTCTAAGTTCTATTGAGTTTGGTCGTGGAGGTCTTGGATCAGTTAGGGTCATGCCTAAATAACCATCTTCCATTGGATAGTGTGGTTGTATTTGTGGTGTACGATACTGAACATTTTGTGGCATTATATGTTCACCGTGACCGACTGCTATCTGACGTTGTCTTTCTCGAGTATTGTGTGGTTGTCGTACACGTTTTTTGTGACGTCCACCTTGACCACCTTCTGTACGAGGTCTGTGGGGCTGAAAAAATATATTAACATTAAATTTCATAGTAAAACATGATGTAACATATTAAACAAATGTTTCATTAATATCATTTGCTCTCAATCAATGCTATAGGTCAGTCGTTCAATCAACGCAGTTGGTAATTTTGCGTCATTGAATGACAATAAAGATAACTTAGTGGCGAAAAAATACCTAAACCGTTTTTTTTTTTTTTTGCATGTGAATTATAGACTAATATTGGTCTTCACTCTTTTATTTTAGTAAAACATACCTTTTGAAGTCATATTTAATTTGTGTTAGTCATTTTGAAAATTTATAAATTTTAAAAGTGTTTATTTCTGGGCTTCGAACCGGAACTGAACCGAAAACCGAAAAAAACCGTTATATTTGTCAGAACGAAAACCGGAGCTGAGCCGAAAAAAAATATCGGTTTACTTCGGTTCAGATGTTTATGGGTGTGAACCAAAATATAAAATACATATTAAAGTGCAAGATTGCAAAACACAAATGCAGCTCAAAAACAATGCTGAAGCAAAGAATAATTGAAGAGTGGAACGCAATTTCACCGTGTGTAAAAATTTGGTATCAAGTATGTCACGTAGAATAAAATTATTAATTAAGGCTGGAGGAGGATCCATAAAATATTAATTTGATGTATTAATTTTATAATAAATGTTAAGTAATTATAAGTGGTATAAATTTGTTTTTCTCAAAATTACCTATTCCAAAAATTATTCATTAGAATAACAAGTGCCTAATACATATGAGCATGGCTGTATTACTCTTATATAATAACTTAATAATAAATACCTTTTTGCCCTTATCGTGCATCATTCTTTCCGTATCCTTCAACATTTCTTGTCTCCAAAGATCGAAGAAGTAATTTGGATCTGTGTAGAATTTAAGACCATCTTTTCCATCTTCACGATAACAGTTTAGTTTGTCTAGAGGTGGTGGTTTATCGCAAAGGTTGTACGTTTCAAGCATAGCTGTTGGCATTGTTGCTCGGGAGAAGATTTGTTGATCAAAAACTACAGCACTCTTGAAGGCTTTTCGCATATGTATGTCTTGCAATGATACTTCTTCTACCGTACTATCCAATTGAGTTACCTGAATAAAAAAAGAAATATAATGTAAAAAATAAATTAAAAGACTTGCAATACTTAAGTAATAATACTAAATAATGAAAACAGTCAAGTTATACAATGCTAGATAAAAAAAAAACATTTATTTATTTGAATATAAGAACTTCCGGCGTAGCGTAGTGGTAACACATGTGCTCTACATTGCTAAGGTCTCAGGTTCGAATCCCGTTCAGGCATGGAATAATTTTGAAAAATAATAATTGTCCTGGCTAATTGCCGAAGCAACAAAAGCCATTAGAATAAAATTAAAAAAAAAAAACTCGATTCTCATCTGTTCATAATTTTTTGTTATATTTTTAATTTCATTAAACGATCCACACAACCTTACCTATAAATACAAAAAATCCATAACATTTAGCATAACATTAGCCAGAATTTAGCCATGAATTAGAAAAATAATTATTTTTGTCAAAAACACAAATACTGCAATATTTTCTAAAACCGAAATCTAATCAAAAATTCCTCTCGTACGTTTCCGGCTTAGATCAACGTGCATTACTTAAATTTTTTTGATTTTTAGTTTAACCCCCCCCCTTTGGTTCAGTTTAAAAGTGCGGGACACTAATTTTTTTAGTACATTTTTGTAAAAAATCGTGTTAAACAATAGCATGAGTTCAAAAAGAAATTACATAAGGGTTGGCTTTGGAAAAATAGCTTTAGAATTAATCAACTATCATCACTGTTGTTTTATGGCACAAGTTAATATTGTTATATAAAGCTTGCAGTAGACATTATTTTATTTTTCCAAAGCCAACCCTTATGTAATTTCTTTTTGAACTCATGGTATATATTCTAAAAAACTACTTTCCGTTCTTTAATCTATATCTTAAGAGATATCTTTTGATACCACGCAATAAATTTTTAAAAAGACAATATTTCCACAAAACAAAAAAATTCTATATTTTTAGAAAACTTTTTTTTTCTAAATAGTCAAATAATTTATTTTAGAGATATTTTGTATCTTTTTTTTATTATTTTCAAAGCTTGCTACGTTCAACTTTGTAAAACTTATGTTGATTATTATTTTGTAAATAAATGGTCGCCATTTTGAAATGGTTAACATAAAAATATGATTTTTTGGTGTCATTGTAAAGCTAATTTAATGTACTTTTAGGAAAAAAATATAAAATTATCGATTCCCTATGCTAGATCAAAGGTTGACATCATTTCCGGTGAAACCGGAAGTGCCTCAGAATTCTTATAGTAACCTTTAGATGGGCCTTTTTGTCTAGTTTAACTTTTGTTCTGAAGATTTTTTGTATCTTTACAAATAAAGGAGAATTTCGGGGTGCCCCGTTTCAAACAAACACCCTGTATATATATATATTTTTTCATTAATTACATATTTGTTTATATTTATCTAATGATGTCATGAGCTTTTTTGACCTCTCAGTATTTTTCCTATATGTAGGTCAAAGAGTTGTATAAGCATACCAAATTTCAACATTCTATGTTCAGCCGTTTGGCTACAATTTTTACGGTACAGACAGACAGACAGACACATGTGTGACGCTATAAGGATTTTATAGTGGTCATATCTACAAAACCCTAAAAATGCACCAGTTGATAGCGGAAAAATCAAAATTTATTTAAAATTATTATTAAATTTAAAAAATAAATATACAGTATGAAAATTTAGAAAATGTAAAAAGTGTTCCAAGGTACAACGGTCACCCCCATATTTATTTTCTATTAAATGCTTCCCTAAATTAAAAGTTTTTTTTAAAACCGAGTGTATTATATCATTTTGAATATATTTTCATGTTTTTATTTTAAACAATAATTCTATTGATCTGAGCAATGCATAAGGAATGAGGCACTCCTTATGACATCAATAATTAAATTATATTCATAATTAGTATTCCGTCATTATTCAAAAAAACACATAATCACTTTTAAATAAAAATGAACTAAAGAAATGTTTAGAAAAAAAATCTTGTCATTTATCAAAGGGAAAGTGAACTTTCTTTTTGACATTTAAAAACTGAAAGTGACTTGCATGGAATTATATCTAATAAGTTATTAGATGAGTTAAATTTTTTAGCGCACAGCATCTGTAGCTATTAGCGAAGTTATTAAATGAGTAAAATGGACAAAACAATTATTGTAGGCGCCTACAAGAGTGTCCCCCTTTTGTTATTGAAATAGGAAATATATATTTAGCTGTCACAAATTGGGTTCAATAATCCGTGCTAAATTATATGGTTCCTTGTTTTAAAATAAATTTGGCAATATCTGCCAACAATAAGGGTCAATTTTTCTATTAAGATAATTTGGAGTTGTTCCAGATATTCTATAAATTCTTAACACAAAAAATGTAAACTTTACAATATAAATACAGTGTTAAAAAAAATTATACAGGATGTTTCAGCGAAATGGGATGTCATTATTTTCTTTATTATTAGAAATACGAAAAAATACTAAATAACAAAGTTGTAGGAGACCAAGGGGGGCAGATGATTATAGAAGAAAATATTTTTTTAAACCAGTATTGACGTGAAAAGTATAATGTGAAACACAATATTTCCTTCAAACTTTCAATGCTATCCGACATACTACCCAACTTTTCAAACTAGATACAGTCAGACTTTTATTTGACGTACAAATACTTTGTCAGGCAGAGAAAAATATAATGTAGAACAAACTTTAGATGAAAATTTACTGAGGCCCTATGCTTCACCTGGGAGTTAGAGGAATTAATCTATCGCGGGTGACCTGGCAATACCTCCTATCTGCATAGGTAATATCGTCTGTTAATCTAAGAGTTTTAAAAACAAATTTTAAAGCTTTATTATAAGCTATTTTATGTTAAAATATTTTTTTTATTAATGTTAATTCGAATACCTAATACCATTATTTAGGTTTTTAAATATATGCAGTATTTTTTATATAGCAAGGTTCATTAAGATTTTGAAAATTGCGCCTATGTCTGCCATTGGTTGTCATATGCTCCGCCCCTGTGGTTTCGTATACATGACACATAGAATGAAAATATAATTCCAACTGGTTATTTACGCTCTTAAAAATTAAATGCAATATTTGCCAAAATATAACTAGAATTTTGACAAAATAATTTAGAGAAAATAAAAATGGAACAAAAAAATAACATTGTCTCCTCTGGCCGGGAGCGAACCCTAGAATTCTGGGTAGCTAGCGAGCATGCTAATCATTAGACCATGATATGTCTTCTAGTTTAGTGTGTTACATAACTATAACCTTTGTAAATCGTCAACAAAAAAAAACACAAAAAATGCGTTATTTTCCGAAAACATAATCTGATCAAAAATTCCTGTTGTACTATTCCGGTTCACACCAATGTACATTACTTACAATTTTTTCAGATTTTTAGTTTAAACCATCTACAGGATGTGAGACAAATTTTTTTTTGCACAATTTTGGCAATTTTTTTTTTCGACAATCAAAATAATTTATTTTGCAAAAAAAAATTTTGATCGTTAATCCACGTACTAAGGGCTTTCATTTGATACCCTACTCAGAATTTAAAAAAAAATATTTTTTTTTTCGATGAACATATACAGTCTGTTCCAAACGGTTAGGCGGCACTAAATGGGAATTTCGTTCTTTTAGGTTGTCACGAGAAGGGACCTTGCTTGGGTTATTTCATTTTTCACGTTGGAATGTCAATATTTAAAATTCCGACAATGAAACCATAGAAACGAATGACATGTCAAAATTAAATTATATTTTTTTACAAATTTAATAACAAAAAAATAAATAAATGGGAAATTTGTATTAAGAATGCACAAAATATCAAAATATAAAGAAAATGACATTTTAAAATGATATTAACCTTAACCAAAAAATGTTTATTGTAAGTATGATGTACAAAGCTTAAACAAAACGGCCGAAAAGCACGATTTAAACGATGAAAGTAACTAGATTGCAAAATCTAGTTCCGCCTAACCGTTTGGAACAGACTTTATTTGTTTATATTTTTAGGGGGATATATTTTTAGATGTTTTAGTATTTTTCTTATGTGTGGGTCAAAGAGTTGTATATGCATGCCAAATTGCAACTCTAAGTTTAGCCGTTTGGCTACAATTTTTACCGAACAGACAGACAGACGACAAAATGACGGTATAAGGGTTTTTTGGTCATACCTACAAAACCCTAAAAATTACATGGTTATATTTTCTAAGGATTTAGAAGTGTTTTTAAAGAAATAAAAAATCTTTTCTCACCTTAACGGCTAGCCGATCTATCCTTGCTTGCAGGCTATTACTTCTGTCGTTAATTTGGCAAGCATCTCTAGCTAGTTCTCCGAATACATCTTCTGCATGTTTGCTAAGTGAGCTTAGCTGTCGTACAGTATTAGCAAGTGTTCCGTTAGTTAATGCCTCAAGTTCACTCGGTAATGGAACTCCATCAGGAATAGTGCCTCGTGCAATATGCACCGGTTCTACCACACGTTTCGGTAAAGGCATTTCAAACAAATGTTAAAACATCTGAAAAAAAAAAAATTATTACAGTAAAAAAATTATAAGGTTTTATAAGACACTCCTAAAATTATATCTTTAGTAAATAAGATAAGCGAAAAGATTAATACATTTTATAGATAGAGATTTGACATCTTAAATTTTCTTTTGCAATGTTCATAACAGAATACTCCATTCGTTTTTGTACTCATTGTCCTCATTATTTAACTTGTACTTTTAAAAAGATACTTTTAAGAAGATAAGAAGACCTTTATTAAACAATTTTACTTAACTCAAAATTTAGAACAAAAAATTTTGACGAGTTTTTACTGGACAAATTTTGACAGTAAAAATAAATGACAACTGTCAAATTTTTTATAAAAAGTCAAATAAATTTAGAGTACTATAGTTTATTTGAATTAGAAATAGTTTGTAAGGAGATAAGCAAATGGTCATAAGAGAGACTAAAGAGAAAAGCAGACGATTGCAATGGATAGAACATGATGAGGATGAAGAACAATACAGGTTTTGCACTTCAAATTAACTTTTACAAATCAAATTCACCTTTTTGAAAATTAAATTCAACTTTTTGGAAATCAAATTCAATCTTTTGCAAATTGTGACATCATTTTTCATATTTCATCTTTCCTAATTTAGCCTCTTTTGTATCTCGTATTACAAAAAAAGGTCTAACTTTACTTAACAAAGGTTAAAGTATTTCAAATACTAAATACCGATCAAAGTATTTGAAATAATTACTTCAAATACTTTCAATGTATTTGAAATACTTGGGAAATATTTGCAATATGTATTAGGAAATATTTGAAATAATAACGAAATATTTTAAATATTAGGAAAATATTTGAAATATTTACTAAGGAAACATTTGACATTTGACTAGGGAAATATTCGAAATACTAGGAAAATATTTGAAATACTTCTAATGTATACTGACATATTAAAACAAATATCAAATACCTACAAATACCATGGAGAAAGTATTTTCAAATCCAAATACCAAGAGTATTTTTTTTGTAGTATATGAAATACAATATTGAAATACAATATAGCTTTTAAAGCTTAATTCGAGCCGCTCGACTTCTGTATTACATTCTTTACAAGGCGCACACCCATAATTTTTTTTGGATGGGGGGTAAAAAAATAAAATTGCTTTATAGGGGCAGAAATGGACCAGGGTCTACTTTTTGATCGAGCCAAAAAATGTCCAAAAACCAAAAAGGACTTTCAAATTCAAGTAAAGACAAAAAAAGGTCCTCACTTCCAAAGTGCAAGTAATGACAAAAAAAAGTTCGCTTCCAAACAAGAAATCACATTAAAAAAACTCATAAGCTCTAAAATTTAAGTGGTGGGGGGGATAAAAACAATCAAGAGTGTTCCATAAAAACACCGTTTTTTGAGCGCTTGGGGGGGAGGTTCAAGCTCCTGGATGCTGGACCTGTTTAAAATCATAACATAACCTAATGTCCCTATAATGTACAACAACAGCCTGTTTTTTGGTTTAATGAGAATTAGCTCTTGAAATCTAGTAACTTTTACCGTTTAAGTGAAGCTTTTGATCATTTTGTTTAGCAAAAACCCACTTCAAAGCTTTAAAAGAGGCATGACAACTTAAAAAATTAAAATTCTATTTCTGGTTAAACAATTGGAATAGCTTACACAGGTTATCGGTTAAGTTGGGGATGTACGGGTTCCCAGAGATCTAATTATCATTTCAATGGTTCGATAAAAGTAAACAGATTAAGAAACACTGGCCTAGATGCTGTTTAGCTACAATTACTACTGTACAGACGAGCAACAAATGGTATTTTGATTATTTCTATGACCTAGAAATGATAAAATGTTGTGCAAATTTTAAAATAAATAACATTTTAGTGACATACAAGGAAGTATCAAATTAAACACAATTAAAACTGAATATTACAGAACATAGATTACTCTATCATTGCTAATATTAAAAGACCTAACCCAAAAAATTTAAAAGATTACTTTATCACTTGACTTCCTGATGAAAAATTCCCATAAGTCATGACAATTTTTAAACATTGAGTATTTATTACTACGACCTCTATCAAATAAACGCAATATTAAAATGATTGAAAAAGGAAATTAACTATCAAGTGTCGAGTTGTTTTTTAAACATTGAAAAAGTATCATAAAAACTATCACAACAGCATCTAAACTTAAAGACGAACAGATAAAATATGTAAAACAGGGTGTAGAGTTAAAATAAAACTTAAAAATAACACAAAGATCGATAGTTGATGTTAGAAAATGATTTACATGGAAATATTTAGAAGATATTTGTTTAAAATAGTCATGTTTTATCATTTCATGTATATTTGAAGTAACATTTATCAATATTGAGTCCAAAGATGACTCACAATATCCCAGAAGGGTGCAAAATAAGTCAATAAGATTAAGAATTAAAACTGCATTCTAACATGAAATAAACAGTTATAAAATGCAATGTGAAAAAGTATTTTACAAAAACCAGAGCGTTCACTTCTCGAAATGTCAAATCTCAAGGCTAGTTTTACTATTTAGCAAAAATGTGTAAATGCATGTACCTCACATAAGAAATATTTCACCCATTTTAAACACTGTTTTATTAAAATGTATTAATTAACTAATTAAACTACACTAGATTATATTATTTAATATACATTTTAATCGCGAAAATGGCGATTAAAGTACACCGCCTATGAAACAAGCGAGCAATCTCCCACTGACTTTTGTGACTAAAAAGCTACGTTCGCTTGAACATGACACGACTAAGAAGAATTTTCAAACGAACGTGACTTGAATGAAATAATAACGCGCGAAATATTTAAATTTAACATGGTTTATTAGTAGAGCGGAAATTTATAAATAAACTTGTGTGTTAACCGGAAAATTTGCATGTTTATATCTTAATTATCGATTTATATAATTAACTTTCTTAATTAACTATTTTTCTAATCAAAAATTTTAAATAGCAATAAACAAAATAAACATAAGTGTGGATGTTATTTTTATGATCTATGAACTTAAAATACAAAACTTTTAACCAAATCCAAGCAAGGCGGGTTAAGCCTTCGCCGGGCCCAAGACATTTTTGATTTTGGGGCCCTCAACCTAGAGGCGTTCAAAGGGGAAGGGGGAAGGGTTCGTTGGGCCCTTGAAAATTACGGCACAGTAGAGTATACTGTGATTACGGGCCCAAGACAATTGTCTTTTTTGTCTTTGCGAAAGTCCGCCATTGAATCTAAGCTAAAAAACTATTACTTAAAATAATTTTTTAAGTTTTTTATTAACTTTTATAAGTAGTTTTTTACGGATATCTCGAAAATGATGGGATAAGGCCCCGAATGGATGATATTTTTGTGATTTACAGCCCAAAATATATATAAATTCAAAATTTGAACTAAATCAAAGACAAATATTTTATGTTTAAAAATCCGAATTTTTTTAAAGTATATATTGAAATTTCAAAAAATCCTAACTTAGGAACAATAAAATATAGAGACCTGCGGTTTGAATTTTTGAAACCTACAGACTTTTTTCTACCCATATAAAAAATAAGGCCCTCCTTAGTTAACGCCTTTTTGATCCGTATAGTTTTGAAAATTTGTAAATATTTAATTTTCAAAAGACCGTATCTCAAAAACTACATGAGATATAGACCTGCGGTTAGAATTTTTGAAATCCTGAGGTCCTAAAGGGCCTTAAGACACATTCTGAAGCAAATCCCAAACAAAAAAAATTTTCGAAATTTTTGATTTTTCAATTTTTTTTTTTGGAATTTCAAAAAATTCTAACTTAAAAACAGTAAAATATAGAGAACTACGGTTTGAATTTTTGAAATCTTCGTATATTGTTTAGTCTAGAAAAAAATTAGGGCCTTAATAACCCAACTTATACAATAAATACGAATCGTTAAACAAAACCTTTGAAAATGGTCAAAAATCGAAAAAATCGTAAGGGGTACCCCTTACGATTTTTTCAATTTTACGTCATTTTTAAAGGTTTTTGTTAATTTGTCGCATAAGATTTAAATATTTGTTTATTAAAACCCCATTTTTTTTTCTAGATTAAACAAGATATCAGGATTTCAAAAATTTAAACCACAGGTTCATATTTTTAAAGGTTTCTGAATTAAAAATTTTTGAAATTCTGAAATTTTTTATGAAAAAATTAAAATTTTCAAAAAAATTTTTTTTTCAAGAATTGCTTCTAAATGTGCCCTTAGGACATTTCAGACCTAAGGATTTCAAAAATTCCAACCGAAGGGCTTTATCTTTTTTATTTTTTGTGATATCGTCACATGAAAATATTTTTTTTTCCAGTTTTGGATGTTTTTCAAAATGGTCTCAATCAAAAACTGTTTTAACAAAAAAGGTCCTAATTTTTTAACAAAGTAAATAAATCATGAAAATTCCAAAAATTCAAACCGCAAGTCTTTAACTTAAACCATTTTTGAGATATAATTTTTTAAATTTCTTCTAAAATGTTTTTTTTTTATCAATATTGGTTGTTTTTCAAAATTGTCTCAATCAAAAAGGGCTGTAACAAAAAAGGTCCTAATTTTTTTTTTAAAGTAAATAAACCATGAAAATTCCAAAAATTCAAAACCCAAGGCCCTAACTTTAACCGTTCTCTAGATATAATTTTTTTAATTTGTACTAAAATGTTATTTTTGTGAAAGTTGGTATGTTTCAAAATTACCTCAATCAAAAAGAGCTTAAACAAGGAAGGTCCCATTTTTTCTAGACTAAAAATAAGGCAAGGATTTCAAAAATTCAAGCCCCAAGTCGCTAACTCTAACCGTTTTCGAGAAATGATTTTTTTAATTTGTACTAAAATTAAATTTTTGTCTGGCAAGTTTCAAAATTACCTCTATAGAAAATGGCTTATACAAGAATGGTTCCAATTTTTTTCTAGACTAAAAATGAGGCAAGGATTTCAAAAATTCAAACCCCAAGTCGCTAGAATTAACCGTTTTTCGAGAAATGTTTTTTTTAATTTGTACTAAAATTAAATTTTTGTCAATTTTGGAAAGTTTCAAAATTACCTCTATAGAAAATGGCTTATACAAGAACAGTTACAATTTTTTTCTAGACTAAAAAAGAGGCGAGGATTTCAAAAATTCAAACCCCAAGTCGCTAACTCTAACCGTTTCTGAGATTTTTTTTTTTTAGTTTGTACAAAAAGTAAATTTTATTTTTACTGTAATGAAATTTTAAGCCAGGAAAGGTAATCATACCAACAGGAATAAAGGAACCATATGAAATAAAA
The DNA here is from genome assembly GCA_963971575.1 of Liopterus haemorrhoidalis. Lineage (NCBI taxonomy): Eukaryota > Metazoa > Arthropoda > Insecta > Coleoptera > Dytiscidae > Liopterus > Liopterus haemorrhoidalis. The sequence continues at coordinate 46,843,940 of OZ020619.1, forward strand.
AACATATTTTTTTACAAAAAGATACATTTCTGTTTTACAACTCATATAAATACATATTTAACAACAATTAATCCAAGTAACTCTTGAATACAAATACATAGGACACACCAGTCATTGCGCTTAAAAAGGAAAAGTGATTTTTTAGTCATTATTAAAATTAGCCACAAAGAAATAATTTCTAACTATCTACATTATAAATAAAAAATATTGTCAGTAATAAAAAAAAAAACATATATTAATAAAACATAGCGCTTATATTTATACTACAAAAAGTTAAATTAATTTAAAATTAATAACAATATTCGTTCCGTAAAAACTAAAATAATTAACTCCATAATTTTCTGACATTTTGTTCATATATCTGTAACGAACGAAGTTCTTAGAACCAATTACGTTCATTATAGTATACGGAGACCAACAAATAGTTATACGTACTCTATCATAGAGGACAGTCTTTTATTTTAGAACCTTTTCCTTTAAATGTATTTATTTTTCAAGAACCAACTTTGTCCTTTTTATTATTTCAGATTAAATTATTTTAGTTTTCACGGAACATACCATCTACGTTACTCTTGATTCAAATGAGAAAAGAATACAAATACACTTTAGATACATGGTATCGAACATACGAGGTCGTGCGAAATATTTTCACGAACTAGCATTACAGATATTTTTTTTTTGAATTAGTTTGACACAAATATATATTAAATTTTTTGTTTCATACTTCATACGATGTGAAAATAATTTTTTTATAAGAAAAACACCTCCATTTATACTACACCGTTGAATTCTATTTATTTAAAACACATTTTTAACTAAAACAGATTCATCCGTATATCATAACTCAAATTAAATGAACCCAAAATCACATAGGATCACCCGTATCTATTTAACCGTTGAATTTGCTTTACGTAAATTTTAATAAAACAATAAAAATTCAATGGACATATTTTTTGTTTTATTCTCCTGGATAAAAAAAAGCATCATATCATAAATATATCACCGCTCCCAACCCGGATTAGGTCACCGTGGGAGTTGTGGACCTGAAACATCACTCTTCGGAGTGAAAGACTCGTACTCAACATAAAAGTAGCAGTACTGCTCGGTGAGACTACTGTGAGACGTTTATGGGCTGAAGATGATTCTCCTGCAGTGATGGGCGCGTAAGTTACATGATGTAAGTTACCTCATTATTGACGCGTAAACAACTAATGTAAAGTAAACACAAAATTCCTGTAAACAATGTAAACAACGTAAACAATGTAAACAACGTAAACAATGATTTAGACATGCGCACTTGTTTTGAATTACAGAACCTCGTTATCAATACATTTTTATAAATAATAAAATTTTAATGAAAATATTAATTGAAAAAGTAAGTATATAAAATAAGGCCAATATACATATTAATAAAAACCGAATTTGCATCATTATACAGGTGTTACATACAAAAATTCAGTCTAATTTTTTTAATAACAAAATACATTAAATTTCACCTTTAACAAAATCAGCCTATATTTTTTAATAACGAAAAGATTCATTGCAAATTTTGCATAACACCCTATATTTTCTTTCATTTTCTTTAATTAAAACAAAACCTAGTTCTTCAGAACTATTCCTTCGGTTTCTTCCCACCATGTTTTTAATAAATTTATTGTTTTGAACTGAATATACTTGTTCATTAACTCTCTATTATTCGTATTAAATAACTGAAACTAACCTCATTAATTGACAGTTTACAAAGTTTACATTGTTGACAAGTTTACCAATTGTTTACATAAGTTTACACGTAAACGTAAACAATTAAAGTTTACGTGTAAACGCCCATCACTGTTCTCCTGGATTGAGTTTTCATGTATTTAGAGGCCATTAGATTAATTTAAAAATTACATTTTGTTATACTGGTCCCACGTTGGGCGCCAGATGGATAAATCTCTCCGCCGGAAAAAAGAAGAGAGTGATGTGACTAGTAACAAGGGATGTTATGTGACACGCATTGTTTTTTTGACTGATTTGTGCTACTGTATTGAAATATATTTTTTTTTGACTCATCTCTACTGGGTTGTGTTTTTATTAAATTAATTTAATAATTACATTTATTTGTAAGCTTATTTTGTACGTAAATGTATTTAAACTGAATTAAACAATAAAGTAAATAAGTATGTATAGAGGCGCTGTTGTCGCTTGCAAAATGGCGATTGGAATAGGATATTTTTGACATTTACCATTTGATACACAACAATTCACATTGCAGTTAATTTTCTGTTGCGATTTTAAAGACATTTTATTAAAGTTTTCTTCACTTTAACACATACAAACAATGCAATTAAATGAGCCACATCCAACAAAATCCTATTCCGTTAAGTTCCAAAATATTCCGCTAGACGTCACTTCAGTTATTGTCAGTTCTCAATAGCAATGTTTGTTTTTATTTCACCTATTCTGTACTTTTGAAGTAAAAATCTTAAAAATGCAGACAGGCGAACCATAATATTTTGAGCTCGTAGATCTAAAATAGGACCAGCCTAAGAAATTCTTGCGCCCAAAATCAGACAGGATTTAAGACGAGAAATAAACAAAAAAAAAAAACAAATTTCAAATATATAATTGTAGATATATTTGTATTTGTGCTTCATTACCTTAATTTTTCATCCAGTGATTTTTTTTAACCATTACTATGGAGGTAAATTCTTCTTATAAAAAATATCTTCAATTCTAACTCAATGTTACACAATGTACAATTTCTTCTCTTCAATATGAAGATTAATGTTTAGAAAAAAAAATTATATTCAATAAAAAAAAATTCGGTCTACTCTTGAATTAACTTAGTTATTTAACCCAGAGAGTCCTTCGGGAACATTGCTAGGATAGCTGCACATATTTTTTGAGGATTTGTTTCATCAGGATACAACTGCATTGCTTGGTGTACCTACAAAAAATATGTAGCGTTAGAAACATAATTATTATTGTTTAAAAAGTATTGATACAAATATGCATTATTATCAGAACGTAGCATTAAGATTAAATATCGTTACGTAAAGCGAGAAGATGTAATCGCCTGTTAATTGATTTTTTCGAAGTGCTGATAAAATAATAAAAACTAGCCGCTAGCTATTGTGTGATAAGGAACATTGATCCCTTTACCGTACGGCTGTGAATATCTGCCGCTAGTATTTGTGCAGTAAATGAGATGAATAAATTAAATATCTAACACTTATTAAAAAAAAGTCTTTTAAGCAATAAGTCATTTTATTGATGTTTAATTGTTTTTCTAATTTAATATTTTTAGTTTCACAGTGGAATACTAAACTTTTCCTAATTTAACCTCCTTCGTATCTCTTATAATAAAGTAGTTAGCAATTCTTAAAAAGTTCTGTATAAGGTAGTCCTGCACAAAATAATGTATTAAGATCTAATTAGATTAGTATTATGGTCTAATATTATATATAAAAATCAGCTGTGGCCGCCACAGAACCGACCGCTATCACAAAGTACTTGTTTAATTTATGCTGCTTTATCAAAATATGTCTCAAATAAAAGTTGTTAGTTATAGGGATTTGCAGCTAAGCACCCTACCATCTGGTGAGCGTTTCATGATCTTGTGTACATCAGATAACATTTCGTTTTGTGTATTGGTTTTGTATGAAGTTTGTTATTAAAGTTTTATTATAATCATTGAAAAATGTATAATACATATTGTTGTGTGCCTATGTGCAATTCATTGAAAAGAAGAAACCCGGAAATATCGTTTCATTTGTTTCCACTAATATCAGACACCGTACGGTTCGAAACAAAATTGGGAAAGCAAGAGGTTAGGAATCGACGCGATGTTTAGATAAACAATTTAAAAATTGGAAAAAAGTGAGCCCTTATATCAAAGTTTGCTCATTACATTTTAATGATAGTGACTACAAAAAATATTTTCAATTTAGTATTTATTATCGCATATCTTGAAAATTCCTGTTATTGTGTGTGGGTTTGTAATGCACAAGTTTGTAGGCATAATGCATAAATCTTTATGAACTCTCTATTTTTTTCAGTGACTCCACACAATATTATATGCCCAGCATTGTAGATTTCTACCCCTTGGTAAACAACACGGGAATTATTATTTCCCCCAATATAGTTAAAATAATCGACAATGGAAAACCGCCATAACTTAAAACCAGATCACAAAATGTAGTATTTTAGATGTTTACAAGTAATGTCACTTCACAAAATCAGAAAATCCCAAACAATTATTTATTTTTTGTCGTTTTTTGACACACTTTTCGCTATTATTTACTAGTAAATGTCAAGTGGTATCTGATTTAGAATGGTTTCAAAAAAATCCGCGTGGCGCTACGATCTTAAAATTTTTCCCCTATCGTGTATTGGGCAATTTTTAGTTTTTAAACTTAATAGTTTTTGTATTATAAAGTTTGTGAGTTCATAACATCGCAGTTTTATAGTTATGTATCAATTATTTTAGAATAATAAAGACAACATCATAAAATATTTTACACTATACATCAAAGATAAATAATAACGGAGTCATCACAGTGTAAACAGAAGCCCTAAAAGCAGATATGTTGAGAGTTGTGGAATTTGTCAACAGATGGTAATGTTGGATAGTAGTTTCTTCTCCGCTGCCAAACGTTAGTTAAAATGACAATACCGTTTTATATATTTAACTTTAACGTTGCAAGCGTTATGTTCTACTTTCTTGGATTTAAATTAGTTAAATGCCGTAGTGAAGCATGGGTACTCCTCCCGCTAATTAGATATAAAATTTACCTGTTCTTCTGGAAATATCGCAGCTAGATGATAGTGTAATTTACACCTTGCGTCTTCTGTGCTATACTGTTGTTGGCAGACCTGCGCTGGTGGGGGCCACATGACATGTTGCCCCGGCCATGGTGGACCGGTCGTCGGTGTTGGCGGAACGCACAGATTGATCTGCGGGTCTGAACTAGAGCTAAGACGTTGCATGTGCCTATGATGAGGTACAGGACCAACTGCCCATGGACGGAAACTATCAGGAGCAGATGCTATTCTAGTTACACTTTGATGAAGGTCCCAAGATTGTGTGGAAGGGGATGATTGCTGTTGCATTTGCATCTATACAAAATTATAACAAATATATTACTATTGAGAACTGACAATAACTGAAGCGGAATATTTTGGAACTTAACGGAATAGGATTTGGTTGGATGTGGCTCATTTAATTGCATTGTTTGTATGTGTTAAAGTGAAGAAAACTAATAAAATGTCTTTAAAATCGCATCAAAAAATTAACTGCAATGTGAATTGTTGTGTATCAAATGGCAAATGTCAAAAATATCCTATTCCAATCGCCATTTTGTAAGCGACAACAGCGCCTCTATAGGTAATGCTTATTCTCAATAGGGAAATCTGCGAAACAGTGCAGTTGCGTCACTTGAAACGTCACAATAAAATGTGACGTCAGGTTTAGTACGTTTACATTCATCTATTTAACGAATGTAATATTTGTACGCTGTCACTTGTATCGAAATGAAATGAAAATATAAGAATAAGAACAGAATAGAAACAAATTAACTATTCTAATAGGCAAAATAGTCCTACAAAGGACTGATGTGATCCAAAAATATGATCAAAGAAAAGAAAATAAAGATAAGTTGAATATAACCTAAAAACTATGCAGTACACACAAAATCAAATAAGAAAATATATAACTAAACACAAAACTGCTAAATAAACAATAAACTAAATAAAAAAGATTTTTAGAAATTACTATAAGTTAGATATTTGAACACAAGTCAGTATCAAAACACAACAGACGTATTATTAAATGACAAATGTAAACATCGTTTTATTTAGGGATACCAATACACATGTCCCTATATTAAATAAACACTTTTAAAATTTGTAAATCTTCAAAATAACTATCGAACACAAAGAAATAAAGTCGTTTCAAAATGAATTTTTTATAAATTTTAATAATTTTCAAAATGGTCTCAATTAAAAAAGGCCTTAATAAGAGAGGTCCCCAATTTTTTTCTAAAATAAAAAAACTATATAATACGCAAAAATTCAAACCATACCTCTCTATCTATAACCATTCTCCAGATATGAATTTTTCAAATTCTAACCCTTTGGCTTGAAATATTTTTACGGTCTAATTTGTTTAATCGATCGGAACTATTTTTATGGTACTTACTTGTAGTGCGTATTGATTCTGTCCTTCAGCATTAGAGCTATGTCTACTCAGCGGTCTATGTCCACCAATATATCGTCTCATTTGATATAACCTCGGATCGCAACCAGGGTTCAACGTTAGTTGTCTTGCTAGTTTCCGATGTAAATTAGCATTCTCCTCCTCTTGATGTCTTTGCGAACATCTTGCAGGTCCTTGAGCATTCGCTACATTTTCTACGCTGTGAGATTTTGGAACAGATGAAGAGAGACAGTCTTTTATAGTCGGAACAACAGATTTCGTACGACTAAGAGGAATCTTGCGAGGTTTTGATTCTTCGGTACTTAACGGCAAACTTAAACTTTTACCTATAAAAATAAAATAATGAATGTAAATTTTTACATATTTACATGTTTTATAACTCTCCAGGAGATCTATTTTATTTCTACGATAGATATTTCGCAACGATTTGAACTGAACATTATAAAAATAATTTTCTAGTGACCCGGTAAATATTTGACGATATCATATTTTATCTGGACAACCGTGAGAGCAAAAGGAGGGTGCGTGGTATCGTTTTAAAGCTCTCGAGATATTTAAAAATATGAAAGAAATTTTTTTCGCAGTAGTTTGAACTCAATATTTTAAAAATTGTTTTCTTTTGAACCAATGAACACTTTTGAGAGTATCAATGAACACAAAACTGCTAAATAAACAACAAACTAAATAAAAAAGATTTTTAGAAATTACTATAATGTAGATATTTGAACACAAGTCAGTATCAAAACACAACAGACGTATTATTAAATGACAAATGTAAACATCGTTTTATTCAGGGATACCAATACAAATGTCCCTATATTAAATAAACACTTAAAATTTGTAAATCTTCAAAATGACTATCGAATACAAACTAAATATGACTGCAAAAGGTATGTTTTAGTAAAATAAAAGAGTAAAGAGCAATATTAGTCTATAATTCACATGCAAAAAAAATCGATATAGTTATTTTTTCGCCACTAAGTTTGTCATTGAAGTTATGACGCAAAATGATGAACTGCGCTGTTTCAGCGACTGAGCTATACTAAGAAAATTTCGCAGTAGTTTGAATCAAACATTTTAAAAATTGTTTTCTTGTAGAACTAAGGCCAACCGTTTTTTTTTTTTTGTCACATTCTTATATAAACCTAGCATTAAGTGGTTAACCCTTTACCGCATAGTGTGCCATATATGACACATTCCGATTTTTATTTTTTATTTTACTTTGAAAACTGAATCAGAACGTTACTTCATGAATGTTCATATATGCCACAAACACAGCAATGGATCCTGCAGTATCTCAAGTAATGGGCTGCAATAGATTTGAGGATATCAAGCGGAATTTGCACTTCAACGATAACTCTGAATTTATTGAGAAAGGACAACTAGAAGATACGACCTTTTCTTTCAAAAATTCGAGGGCGACTGCTTTTAATCCCTAATGAAGAACACCTAGCAATTGACGAGCAAATAATACGGAATCATTTTCTTTTGTAACATAATGTAGAATCATAATATTCCATGTATGGCACAAACCCTATATTATTATTTTAATTATTATTTTTTCATAAACATAATAATTAATATTTTAAATATATTTTTTTAATTAAATTTTCTATCAATAAGAACCAATTCCTAATGCTCATGAATTATTTCAGCTAAAAATAAAAATTAAATAAAAAATAAAATACCTTTTAAAGGACTAGGATCTCCTCTTGCCTGTAGATGTCGCTGGGCATGTTCTACTAATCTTTCCGTAACTGATTTGTGTGGCAGTGGTCCCCTTTCCGGATGATGATATTTACATTTATTTCCATAAGTACATTTTTTTCCATATGGACAGGGTCTTGGAGGATCACCTTTACGGGGTTGTATTCTTAAAAAATTCTCTAACGTAGGCCCAGTTCTTCCTAACGGATCATCAGGTGGCATAAATCGATCATTAACAAACGAATACATTAAAATCCTTTCTTCAACAACTTTTTTAAACTCCGGATTCTCTTGAGCGAGGTCTCTATAGTTATCATTTGATACTACGATACCATCATTTTCTGCAGCTAATCGTAAAATGTATCTATCATCGTAACAAACCATTCTTTTGCCCCCGACTAATCGACTTGGGGTAAAAACTAAGTATCGATCTCTTTCTAGTTCGCTAAGAAAATCTTGGTCAGTTATCGGGTTATCTGGCCGAGGTGCTTCTTTACGCCATTTAGGAACGAAAACTGTTATTTCTGTATGGCCACGAGAGATGAACCAATCTACGCAGATCTTTATACCACGACAAGAAAATACTTCTTTGTTACCATGACTGAAAAAAAAAGAGAATTGTTATTCATACAACAAAGTAACTCATTTTTGTGTTGCATACAATACTTTTTCTACGACCGATCAAAAGGCTGTGAAAAACGAGTGAAACATAAGAAAAATGGGTCATTTATTAATGAGAAGTTAAGCTAATTTCCTGTCAATTAACTGTATCGAAATGAGACAATTCCATAGCAGTCGTAGGAAAATATTTACCGACCGCCAACATATATAAGGGAGGTATTGTGATCATGCCGATTTTGACATTTCGAGATTTCGATGGATCTCCACGAATTGAGGTCCCTACATAACGTTTTGACTATTTTTAGCATGATGTCTGTCGGTCTGTCTGTCTGTCTCTCCGTCTGTCTATCTGTCCGTCTGTCTGTCTGTATACACGTGCAGAGCAAATTCGGTTAAAAGGATTTTTATGAAACTTCATATTTAAGCTTTTGACATCAATGGCACGAGTTGATCAACTTTTGGTAAAAATCGGTTGACTAGAAATGGGAGTTTACTCGTGTCGATTTTAAGATTTTTACGAATATTTAACAACAGAAATTATGTTTCGAAAAAATTTATTTGACAAAAGTTGCTATAAAAACAGGAACTAACAACTTTTATTTGAGATATTTTTTGATAAAACGAAAAATATTTGAAATTTTTTTCTAAGTATCTATTTTTACATACATATGTATCGTTTCCATGGTCATGATAAATAATATCTCTGTTAGAAAACATTGGGCCAAGTTATTTCTACTCTGCTGCTAGAATGTATTTTATATAAGTACTTTATGATGGCGGTCGGTCCTGTGGTGGCCACAGCTGATTTTTTTTTTCTATATTTATTTGACAAAAGTTGCTATAAAAACAGAAACTAACAACTTTTATTTGGGACGTATTTTGATAAAACGAAAAATTTTTGAAAAATTTTTCGAATTTTTTTCTAAGTATCTATTTGTTCATACTCATATGTAAGGTTTTTATTTTAAAGAAAATATTGGGCCAAGTTATTTCTACTCTGCTGCTAGAATGTATTTTATACAAGTACTTTGTGATGACGGTCGGTCCTGTGGTGGCCACAGCTGATTTTTTTTAAATATTTTCATTTTGATAAATATGTCAACATGTTTTACAGTTGGTAATGTAAAAGTTTCCAAAAAAATTGATAAATAAATAGATGTGTGCAAAGTAATCTTTTTATTTTTAAGTTCATCAATAAATTGTTCAATTAATTGATAAAAAAATGATCAATAAATTGAACTGTGTAAAAGTATCTTAACTTATTTAGAATAAAAAGAATTCTTGACTGTGTTTTATAGTTAAATATATAGGTATTTTCTTGGGTTTCGGTCGATAAGGAAAAGCAAATTTAGTCAAATATTTAAAAAGATTTTATTATTTGCTAACCAGTTTCGGTTCTATCTGAACCATTCTCAAAGCCTAGAAATAAGTACATGTAGGCTTTGAGAATGATTCAGATAGAACCGAAACTGGTTAGCAAATAATAAAATCTTTTTAAATATTTGACTAAGGCCCGGTCTTTCCACCTTCAGATAAAGTTCCAGGTAACTATCTGACAGATAAGTTTATTTGTAACTTCATCTGCTGAATAAATGTCAATACCAGTCAGTGAATCCAATACGTCAGTCTCATAATCTGTTAGATAACTATCCGATAGATACATTTGTATAGAAAGAAGGGATGACATTTGCTCAGCAGATGAAGTTACAAATAACCTTATCTGTCAGATAGTTACCTGGAACTTTATCTGAAGGTGGAAAAACCGGGCCTAAATTTGCTTTTCCTTATCGACCGAAACCCAAGAAAATACCTATATATTTAACTTATTTAATATGTGGGCATAAAATATAAAATTGATTTACCTCATAGCGACATTACTTCCATCGATAACAACAGGACGCAAACTACATCCTTGTCCTTCCAAAACCGTTTCCTGAGAAACATCTCCTTCCAAACTTCCATCTAGTCCTGGATCAGAAACTCTAGGTCCTTGTGCTCCTAATTTAATTAACTCAGCCAATAACTCATTTTGTCCTGGGTTAGGTCCAAGTTTCTGCAATGCAGCTTGTACCAATCTCTCTGTGTAGCCGAGCTTGAGACCGAATTCAACCCTGGCAGTGTAACCAGGTGGTTGATTTGGACCTGTATGGACATACTCCGCGAATTCTGCACCTAGAGTATCGCTTACGGTCCTGGATACGTCCTGATGGGGTCCCCCGGAGGCACGGTCCTCCACCTCATAGTCGCTGTCGTAACTTGAATCTTCAGCAGCTGCGCTTTCTGCATCTTTACATAAGTCGTCTACATACGACTGCAAAAAAAAAAAAAAACAGTTATAAACGTACATATACCGTGTGATCATAATTTCTTGTCAGTTACATAACAGTAAACAATGAGCTTAAAAATATCAAAACTGTATTCAAAAAATTCCAATTTAACAAAGAACCAATCAGTAACGATATTGTATTGATAACTTCATGTTGTTCGTTAACTCAATGGCGTGTAGAGAAAAAGTAGTGGTTTTTGTTACGATATATTATTGTTTTTTTCGTTATTATTGTTGTTGTTGATATTATTGTTATTAAGATTGTAATTGGAAGACGATTGTTGATCGAGGTTAGCTCTTAGAGGTAAGTGAAATATTGAACATACATAACCCAATATAAAAATCGAATCTACGTCTATGTGTGCATGTCCTTGGAAATAAATTTGATAACAAAATGTTTCTGTCAACTATTGCATAACTGACAAGAAATTATGACCACTCTGTATAATTAGCAAGTGTATGTATGAAATCTGGGTAACATTGTGACGTCAATTTTTCCAAAGGTTCTCGTGATTGGCTAACTGGGGACATCCTGTCTCTTGATTAACAGGTATTTTGCAAATTTATTCTCTAAGAATCTACGAATATAATTACATACAGAAATGTCTAGGGTTTCGTTAAGAAACTCTAGACACTGCTATATCCTTTGACCGATATAAACAATATTTTGCAGATTTTTCTCTAAGAAACTGCGGATAAAATTACATATAGAAATGTTTAGGGTTTCGTAGGCATAAAAAAGAAATTTTAGACACTGTTATATCCTTTGACGGATATGAACAATATTTTGCAGATTTATTCTCTAAGAATCTACGAATATAATTACTTACATAAATGTCTAGGATTTCGTAGGCATAAATTAACGTCACAAATTATTTTTAGTTTTAACAATATAAATGTAATATAATAAAAGATTTGTTTTCTTATTCTTAACAATATTTGTAATATAAGTTTTAGCTGTTAAATCATTAATAAGAGAGTGATTTAAATTTTTAATTTTTGGGTTTTTTTCGCCATAACTCTCCAAATATTTATCCAATCAAAAAAATGCATCGAGATAAAAGATTTATCTTCTTATTCTTAACATTATTTGTTATATAAATTTTTGCTGTTAAGTCAATAAGAAGATTAATTTAAATTTTTATTTTTTTGGATTTTCCGCCATAACTCTCCAAATATTTATCCAATCTAAAAATGCATTTAGATAAAAGATTTGTCTTTTTATTCTTAACAATATTTGTAATATACATTTTTGCTGTTAAGTCAATTATAAGATAGTAATTTTAATTTTTAATTTTTGGGGTTTTTCCGCCATAACTCTCCAAATATTTATCCACCCAAAAAATACATTTGGATAAAATATTTGTCTTCTTATTCTTAACAATATTTGTTATATAAATTTTTGCTGTTAAGTCAATAATAAGGGAGTAATTTAAAATTTTAATTTTTGGGGTTTTTCCGCCATAACTCTCCAAACATTTATCCAATCAAAAAATGCATTTGTAGAGACGCAAAGGGAGAAATGAAGCTTGGGAGAGACAACGGGCATTACAGCTAGCAGTGAATAAATTAATATGAACACTTTACCACGTCACAAATTGTTTTCTCAAAAGTTATTGTAGCTTCTCCAAAACGGTCAGAACAATAAATTTAATATTTATTTAACATTTAAATTAACATAATTAACAAACATTTACATAATATTGACTTCAGGAATCCACATACATTCTTTCATAATTACTTCAGTTAATGTACATCCTGAAACGAAATACCATTTACAATGTTGTTAAAATTTATAGAAAAACACGTATTCTTAACGATACAAAATCGACAGTTAGAATGCAATCAACTATTTAAAATAGAACTATTGTGATTCAATATAGATTCAGGTTAAAGCTCTTTTGTTATAGTTTTTATCAGAACTACTGCAGATTAAAAAAAAAAACTTGTTCAAATATTTCACGTGTTCATTTGAATTTTGAAACCCGATAGGGATATTGGATAGAACACATTTTAATAATATAAAAGAATAGAAAGATAGAGATATCGGAAGGAAAAAAATCCGAGCGTGAGGGAACTCTTATAAAAAGTATAAGCAGTTCACTTTTATAAGATAAACTAAGAGGGAATTTTGTTTTCAATATTGCGCACCTTTGAAGCTGTATATCATGTTTGTATTAAAAAATTGATGTGAAGTGTGAATTTTCACACATTTCAGGGTTTCGCAGGAATTTAGTAAGTGAATAATGATTATTTGGGATGCCAAAACAAATTTTATGTTAAAATATAATTTTTTTTGTTAATTTTAATTCGAATGCCTAATACCATTATGTAGGTTTCTAAATACAGTCTGTTCCAAACGGTTAGGCGGAACTAAATGGGAATTTTGTTCTTTTAGGTTGTCACGAGAAGGGACCTTGCTAGGGTTATTTCATTTTTCACGTTGGAATGTCAAAATTTAAAATTCCAACAATGAAACCATGGAAACGAAGTATATATGTCAAAATTAAATTATTATTTTTATATATTTTAATGACAAAAATATAAATAATTGGGAAATTTGTAATAAGAATGACACAAAAAATTAACATATAAAGAAAATGGCATTTTAAAATGATGAAAAAAATTACCAAAAAATGTTTATTGTAAGTATGATTTACAAAGCTTAAACAAAACGGCCGAAAAGCACGATTTAAACGATGAAAGTAGATTGCAAAATCTAGTTCCGCTTAACCGTTTGGAACAGACTGTATGTGCAGTATTTTTTTTATATAGCAAGGTTTAATAAGATTTTGAAAATTGCGTCAACAACCAATGGAAGATTGGTTGTTTTAGTCATAAGCTCCGCCCTTCTGTTTTCGTGTATTTATAGGAATATAAATAACAGTATAGCAGTAATATATTTAGGCACTAATATGATACAGGCATTATAACACATGACATAACATATATTTTATATATTTCATTTTTTTTACTTGTATCCATGGTATTATATATTTATACACGTTATATTTTAAGTTACTTAGTTGTAAGTCCAATAGTAATCAATTTGACTAGTTATTAAATTTACGCTTTTAAAAATTAAATGCAATATTTGCCCAAATATAACTAGAATTTTGAAAAAATAATTTAAACAAAATAAAAATGCAAAAAAAAACAGAAAAAATAAAATTGCCTCGAGGCCGATTTGAACTCGAGTTTGCAAATTAGAACGCCAGTATATTAACCATTGCACCATCGAAACTCTCTGCTTATTGTGCTACATAATATCATTAAGTATTTTAAATGGTCACGCAAAACAAAAAATGCGTTATTTTCCGAAAACATAATCTGATCAAAAATTCCTGGTGTACTATTCCGGTTTACACCAATGTACATTATTTAGAATTTTTCAGATTTTTAGTTTAAATCATCTGGGCTACAGGGTGTGGGACAAAATTTTTTTTGCACAATTTTGGCAAAAAAGCATCAAAATAATTTATTTTGAAAAAATAAAATTTTGATTGTTAATCCACGTACCAAGGGTTTTCATTTGATACCCTACTCAGAATTAAAAAAATATATATATTTTTTTTTCGATGAGCACATATTTGTTTATATTTTTAGGGGGATATGTTTTTTAGATGTTTTAGTATTTTTCCTATACGCGGGTCAAAGAGTTGTATAAGCATGCGAAAAAAAACACCCTTTCTTTTTATATTATAAATCCGTCATTGTTGACGGATAATGACCTAGTAAATAAATAAAAGCATTAAAAGGGTTATGAACTTTAAAAATTAGATTTTTATTAAATGCTCAAGGGTAAAGAGTTTAGATTTTACTGACGTAAATTTAGGTTTTTCCATTTAACAGGTTTTAATTAATAAACTAGGTATTCCCAATTTTAAATACTTAATGCTAATAGCCAAAGATATAGTTCAAAATTTATAAATTCATATTTTCAATAATATAATTTAACGTAAAAAAATCAACTTAAAATAATTAATATTTTTACTATTTTTATTTGAAAGTGATGGTTGTTTCGGCTTTCGCTATTTTCAAAGTAATGAGAAACGAAAGGATCAAAACAATAATTTTTTTTTCGAAACTATTTTTTATAGTAAGCACTATAAGCAGTTCACTTTTGCAAGAACAAACTAAGAGGGAATTTTGTTTTCAATAGTTTGCACCTTTGAAGCTGTATGTCATGTTGGTATTAAAAAATGTCACTTTTTTAAAATGTCGATCCATTTGACATATGTCATAATGAAAAATGATATCTTAATTATAGTGATCATAACCTTATCAACCTAAATTCGGTTTTACAGCATAAGGAATATTTTTCATTGACATTTAATGTCAGTAACACACCATAAAAGTAACCAAAATTACCAGATCTAGTGTGTTCTTACAAAAGTGAACAGCTTATATTTAATATATGTTTTATAGTAAACATATATTTATTATTTCATTAATAAATCTATATTATTTTACGGATATTTCTTTCGGATTGGACCCCCCCCAGACGATTTTTCTTTGTGTGCCTGTCGGTAAATGAAAATATTTTTAATTTAAGCAGTTATTAAAAACGCTTTTACTTAAAAAAATATCGTGTTTCTTTATTTAATTAATTTAAATAATTTATAAAACTACTGAAGTGTAATGTTTTAAATTGTTAATTTTTAAAAATTAATTGTTTATTGAGCGTATCCTGTTATAAACAATAGTGTTAACCGTGGAGTTTGCTGTGAGATTCTTTACAGCAAAAAAGAAAGCCGGATCTTGAATGAAAGACTTGAGTATACAAAAATAAAAGACCTCAACCAGGTGTACACTCTAACATCTGTTTCACTACAGAAAATATTCATTTTTATATAAGTTGTTATTTCTAAATAATTTATCAAAACAATTTTAATTGTTGCATCAAAATTAGACAAATTTTCAAAAGATCAGTTTAATTTTCAGAAGTTTTAATCATCAAAAGTTATAAAAATTAAATATAATCTGTCTCAATTTGTAATACGAAACTAGATATGGTTACTTTGGTGACTGTTGTGGTGTAAACAGACTTTGGCGTATCCGTGTGAACCAATACTATGACAATATTATAAATGTATTGTCAATATACAACATAAAAAATGAACTGTTACTGTTAGTTCCGTATTACAAAATGAGACAGATAATATAAAAGTTATAAAAAAAAACTTGTAAAGCGGGGTTTTTTAAGTTTAAACCGGTAAAAAGCCAAATAATTTTTCGCAAATAATTATATTTTAATTTAATTTTATTATCTCAATCTTATCTCTAGTTCATTTTTAGGGTTTTGTAGGTATGACCAAAAACCCTTATACCGTCATTTTGTCGTCTGTCTGTCTGTCTAGAGAGTTAAAATTTGGCCTGCTTATACAACTCTTTGACCCGCACATAGGAAAAATACTAAAACATCTAAAAAACACATCCCCCTAAAAATATAAACAAATAGGAGCTCATCGAAAAAAATAATATTTTTTTAAAATTCTGAGTAGGGTATCAAATGAAAGCCCTTAGTACGTGGATTAACGATCAAAATTTTACTTTTGCAAAATAAATTATTTTGAGGCGATTTTAGCCAAATTTGTGCAAAAAAAAAAATTGTCCCACACCTTTAGCCAAGATGTTTTAAACTAAATATCTAAAAAATTCTAAGTAATGTACATTGATGTGAACCAGAATATTATAACAGGAATTTTTGATCAGATTATGTTTTCGGAAAATCACGCATTTTTTGTGTTTTTAACTAAAATATGTTAAATATTTAATTCGCTATGTCACACAGTAGATAAGTAAGCACTCGTAGCGTAGTGCGTTTCGTCGTGGCTTTGTAATTTGCGAACTAGAGTTCGATTACTGTCAATTTTGATTTTTCTGTTTTTTTTGCATTTTTATTTTGTCAATATTCTAGTTATATTTTGGTATTTTTTTGGTTGACAATATTTTTGGTAAAATATTTGCAGGGATCACCATTGGTACCCAGAAAAATTTTAGTGGTCCGCGAAAGTTTTTTTGTTTTTTTTTTGTTATTTTATATGCACATTTTTTATGTAAATAATTTATATTTTGTTATGAAACTTTCTGTGATGCTCTACAAATAAAATAAATGTATTTAGTAGCACATTAAATATATTTGTTTTCTTCCAAAAAATGAACCAACCATTACACAACTCGGCCACTCCGTTGGCATGTTAGTTAATTAACTCCATAACTAGTAGCCAACTATGCTAATATTAATTATTATGTTTACAACAAAATTGGAGTCTCAATAATGAATCAATTAACTAATTAATTTCCATGAAAAATACATGATAATATAATGGTATTCATTATATGAATACAATAATTATTTTTGGTACCAGTCAATAATTTGGGGCCTTTATACTTGCATACACACAGACGGACATAAGTTTTTGTTAATAGAAATCTAAGACCACTTATCCTTCAAACATTTCGAAAACGTTCAACTTTCTAGAGACTAGCATTGAATTTTAAATATAGCGATTACTCGGGTTACTCTTAGGTACAATCTAAAATACATATTTACTCCAAAGAACCCCGAAAATATCAATCCACTATTCAAAAATAAGTAACAATTTCCCAAAAATAAAATACGAAAAATAAAACAGGATTTAATAATGTTTATATACTTTTTAGGCTAATTAGCAAGGATTTCACACTAGAGCAGCAGGATGTCATTTAGTACATAAATATTTTAAGAAGGGATATAACTAGTGAACGGACACAATTAGCCCTTTTAAGAAATATGTTAAAATCATTCATATTAAGCGCTAAACATATTCCAGTGTGTATAATTAAATATTACGCATATCGTTTCTTTAAAATGGTATGATTGTCCAATCATTCAAATAACTGTCTTGAAATGTGTCTACAAAACAAAGTAAAAAGCTTTACGAATTGGGTGAACCTATGCAGAGATAAATCAGATAGATTAATATCGTATTAATATTTTAACCATTATCAGTGGCGAGTAAATTTAGTTCAGAACATAAATACGTTCTAATACTAGTCATCACACATTGCTGTCAGATCGTTGGGTCTTACTTTAAAGAAATACTAGAAGCCTAAAGTTTGGGGTAAAAGACTTTTTAAAAGTCCTCAAAATCGTTAAAAATAGTATTATTATATTTTGATAAAAACATTTAGGAAAAGGAGCTTAACCGATTTAATCCTTTGGTTAAACTCAGTTACAATAGAACAATCCCATAAGTAACCATAGTGTTCTAACTATTTGGTTATAGTTAACTAATCTTTTAGAAACCGGCCCTTAGGTGCCAGAATAGAGAAACGATACTAGGAGCCTAAGCTGTGGGATAGGGAGGTTAAATACAAGGGATGTTTCCTAAATTCTGGCAATTGTGCTATAATTAAATTACGCAGAACTTATAGGCAATGTTATTGGTGCCAGACAAGTTTTGACATGTTTATGCAACTATCTAGAATTCCACTGTAATAAATATTTCGAAAAGGATCAGAACAAATTGCTATTAGGTTCTTGGGTATTCTTATAAATACTATGAATCTCAAATTTAGTAGGTTAAACTCATCAAAAATAAACTAAAATTGTATTTTATTAAAAAAATATCTTAAAACATTGATAACTGGGTTCTACAACAAAGAAACAACAGTAATAAGAACCCAAAATTTGAGGGACAGTCTTACTAAGACTTCTAAAAATTCTTCAGAACCAATTTTATTAAATACCAGTACAGGATTTCTTTTCTAATAAAAATAAATTTCAAGAAAGACTAAAATATTATTTTTTTAGATGCTAGATGAAAAATATAAATCAATAATACTAAGAACCTGAAATTTGGAGGAAAGTAAAACTTTTTAAAACTCCTCAAAAATAATACTAAAATTGTATTTTATTAAAAATATATTTCAAAAAGGTTCTTAACGCATTGGTAATTGGGTGCTACAATAAAGAAACAATAGTACGAATCTAAAATTTGGAGATAGTCTTAATAAAACTTCTAAAAAAAACCTCAAAATCAATTTTATTAAATACTTGTACTCTAAAATTTCCTTTCTAATTAAAATCTATTGTAAAGAGTTTAAGGTATTAATTTTGGGTTTTAGGGACAAAATATAAAGAAATAATAACTAGGAGCCTAAATCTGGTTGACATTAAAATCTCTAAAAATCCCTCAAAACCAATTTTATAAAATATTAGTACACCAGGATTTTTTTTTTCTAATTAAAACCTATTATAAAATGGCCTTTAACGTAGGGTGACCATTTTCTTAAGAAGGCAATGCGAGACGGAGCAAAAAAAAAGGTCCTCATCTCCCAAAATCCAAGTGAAGAGCAAAAAAAAAGGTCTTCACCTCCCAAATCCAAGTGAAGAGCAAAAAAAAGGTCTTCACCTCCCAAATCCAAGTGAAGAGCAAAAAAAAAAGGTCCTCACCTCCCAAATCCAAGTGAAGAGCAAAAAAAAAGGTCATCACCTCCCAAATCCAAGTGAAGAGCAAAAAAAAGGTCATCACCTCCCAAATCCAAGTGAAGAGCAAAAAAAAAAGGTCCTCATCTCCCAAAATCCAAGTGAAGAGCAAAAAAAAAGGTCTTCACCTCCCAAATCCAAGTGAAGAGCAAAAAAAAAGGTCCTCATCTCCCAAAATCCAAGTGAAGAGCAAAAAAAAGGTCTTCACCTCCCAAATCCAAGTGAAGAGCAAAAAAAAAAGGTCCTCATCTCCCAAAATCCAAGTGAAGAGCAAAAAAAAGGTCTTCACCTCCCAAATCCAAGTGAAGAGCAAAAAAAAAGGTTCTCACCTCCCAAATCCAAAATGTTAAAATGCGGGACTTTTGCGGGATGCATCTTAATGCGAGACGAATGGTCACCCTACTTTAACGTATTAATTTTAGGTTCTAGGAACAAAATATAAAGGAATAGAGGAGACTAAATTTGGTTAACATTAGTTTTCTAAAAATTCTAAAAATCCCTGAAAACCAATGTTATTAAATACTACTACACCAGAATCTCTTCTAATTTAAACCAATTCTAACGTATTAATTTTTGGTTCTAGAGGTTGTTTGACAATTGAGAACTGACACGCTCGGATACGCAGTCTGGTGGTCAAATATTGTACTACGCGACTGTAGTACTATTTGAAATTAAAACATATTTTCTAGTGTTGATTTTTTGTTAGAACGTCGATAGATACATTTTCATAAAATAAAAATGTACTGTGCTTAAATTAACTTGTTCCCTGTTGGCATATTGACAGCTGAATACTAGACAATTCAGTCATTTTGTCATGAATTACAGCGCCGCCAACGGTAATGTCACTTCTCAATAGTCTTACAAAAACTTCTAAAAGTCCCTCAAAACCAAATTAAATTAAATACTAGTACGCCAGGAGTTTTTTTTTTTAAATAAAGAACTGATTTAAAAAGTTAGTTTAACGAATTAAACTTATATTCTAGGGGTAAAATATGAAGATACACAACCCAGATCCGAAATTTGGGGTATAATTTGAGGTTAACTTATCAAAAACTATTTAAAAAACCTTAAATTAATGTCTCACCTTTCCAATAATGGTCATTACTTTACATTCCATTAAAATTCACCCTTATTATTGTCACAAACACACACATTATCACATATATAATGATGTCCACAATATTTTAAGTGTATTGAAACATTTGCTTGGCGAATCGTTTGTGAAGTGAACACACACACAAACAGCTTACGATGACGTCAACTCGTTTTAAGATCCGGGTCGGAGTGGGCACCTGCGAACGCGACTCCACGGTCAAAGACCCACGGATGATGACCCACTGATGCACTGGGCACCAGGAAGTTGGAATAGGAGCATATCCGGTCACTACTTTAAATTGTTTTACCAAAAATAATAACTTAATACTTAAAAGAATTATACTTAACATTGGAACATGTTAAATTAGAAACTATGATGGTTTAATTGACAAAATGAGACTCGTTAATAATAAACTAGATAAATCTGATTTACACAACAAAAGTGGAGTTTATCAAGCATCGTGCCAAGATTGTTCAACAATATATATAGGCCAAACTGGTCGAAAATTTGCTACAAGATTTGGTGAACATTTGAAAGCCATCCAACATAAAAAATTGATGTGAAGTGTGAATTTTCACACATTTCAGGGTTTTGCAGGTATTTAGTAAGTAAATGATGATTATTTTGGATGCGAAAACAAATTTTATATTAAAATATTTTTTTTGTTAATTTTAATTCGAACGCCTAATACCATTATTTAGATTTCTAAATATGTGCAGTATTTTTTTTTTTATATAGCAAGGTTCATTAAGAATTTTAAAAATTGCGCCTATGGCTTCCATTGGTTGTTATAAATTCCGCCCCTCTGATTTCGTGTACATTGAAACAGAATTAAATTATAATTTAAACAATTCCCACTGGTTATTAAATTTACGCTTTTAAAAATTAAATGCAACATTTGCCAAAATATAAGTAGAATTTTGAAAAAATTATTTAAACAATATAAAATTTTTAATAAAATATATATATATATATTGTCTCTTCTCGCAGGGTTCGATCCCTTTTGGATCGAGTTACTTGGGTGAAAAACCAGCGTCAAAAACCACTACACCAGCATACACGTTCCAGAGTAGCGTGTTACAAAGCTATAATTTGTGTACATTATTAGCAAAAAATCACAAAAAATCGCTTTTTTTCCAAAAACATAATCTGATCAAAAATTCCTGTTGTACTATTCCGGTTCACACCAATGTACATTACTTTGAATTTTTTCAGATTTTTAGTTTAAACCATCTGGGCTACAGGTGTGGGACAAAATTTTTTTTGCACAATTTTAGCAAAAATCGCGTCAAAATAATTTATTTTGCCAAAATAAAATTTTGATCGTTAATCCACGTACCAAGGGCTTTCATTTGATACCCTACACAGAATTGTAAAAAAAAAAATGTTTTTCGATGAGCATATATTTGTTTATATTTTTAGGGGGATATGTTTTTCAGATGTTTTAGTATATTTCCTATGTGCGGGTTAAAGAGTTGTATAAGCATGCAAAATTTCAACTCTCTAGGTTTATCCGTTTGGCTACAATTTTTACCGAACAGACAGACAGACAGACGACATAATGACGATATAAGGGTTTTTTGGTCATACCTACAAAACCATAAAAAGTAGAACTTGTTCTATTTTCAAAATAAATTTATCCATTTTTTCGTCAATAAATTGATCAATTGATTAAATTTGAAGATTACACACATCAGTAAATTGAAAGTCAACTTTTTCTACTTATTGATCAATAAATTAAACCGTGCAAAATCCACTTAATACATCAAGAAACAAAAATTGTGTAATTAACTATTTATTTTATTTTTTGTGTCAAATCTGTTTGGATATTTGCAAGTGTTTTCTATACCAGGGCTTCTTAAACTTTTTCATATAGCGACCCCCTTCAAGCCTAGGAAATTTTAAACGACCCACCATGTAATGAAATTAATATTGACCATAGATGTAGGTGTAATATCGCGACATTGTAGAATCTACTTTGTAGATTCTAAAAATTTATTTATTATTATCCAAAAGTAGTAGATCTTTGCGACCCCCCTTCAGTAGCCTCGCGACCCCCCGGGGAGTCGGGACCCACAGTTTAAGAAGCCCTGTTCAAGACAGTCAAGTGGATTTCAAAAATTCGATTCCCAACACTATATTTTTAACTGTTCTCGAGATATTTTACAAAACAATATTTAATTTTTGCATAGTTTTAATTGTATTTACATAGTATTTCTCCTCCAAAAATTTTCGTGTTATAACTCATCATAACCTTTTGTACTAATTTCAAAGGTCCGGGTGGTGGTGTTAAGCAGGATATGATCACGGTACTGGTGGCACAGACCTTGTGCAACTCCTTTCACCGAATGCATGGTCTTTCTCGATGTAACCAAGATCGCGCGACCGCGTCTCCGACTACGATTGCCGGACCAACGTTCTCAATAATCATACAACCAGCAACTGTGTCAAAGAAACCAGGTCGGAGATGGGAAATTTTCGGTTTTTCAATTATTGTTCCGTCATTTTTTGGATGCATTAGCCTCGATTTTCCAAAAAAAAAAATTTAAATACAAAACGTGTGCGAAAAAAAAATTAGAAATTAGCAAAATAGTGATTATCTCAAAAACGGTTATCAATAAAGACTTGGAAGTTGAATTTTTGGAATTCTCACATGTTATTTAGTCTAGAAAAAAATTTGGGTCTACTTTATTTAAGCCACTTTTGGTTGAGACGTGGTTTAAAATCTTTTTAATTATTATTTTTGAATGCTTTAATTAAAATACAATAACCGTTAAGCCGCATCCATAGCTTATACACTGTAGCTTGTACTCTGTTTACTGTCACTAGAGAATTTTGTCATATGGTAAGACGTGAAACCGTTCAGACCTCCAAATTTAATATGTTGTTCGTTGTGGCTGTGGACAATTTTCTAAACTTATAGCTAGTGAGATGTTTTAATGAGACAGACATATAAACACATTGACTATCGCAGTCTGTCAGTGACACCGTAGTTATCGTATGCCTTTACATAACCTAACATAATGTCATCATTAACAAATCTTGCTCAACATTACAAAGACGGACCGTAAATATGATCAATTTGGGTAATTAGGTTAGGTTTAGTTAGTTAAAATCAACAACAGAATTATAAAAACGATAATACATAGAAAACATGTTACGAAGCCATGTAGTTGGTTTAAAGACACATAGATGTCGGACTATTCGTAACATTAATGTCTAACTTGCTGTGACCGGTACACGTTGGGCGCCAATTTCCACTTCGAAATGTCGCAACTTAAATCTCAGTAGTATTTTGGAAGTGAGGACCTTTTTTAGGTCAACACTTGCATTTTGGAAAATAAAGTGCACTAGTACCGAATTTTCCGATTCCTACATTTTTAAAACAATTATGTAACTTTTTTTTTAATTGTAAAAGTGTTTATATTAAATATTCGTTCATCGGTTAAAATTGGCCCCACGTTGGGTGCCAATTTCCGTTTCGAAATGTCGCAACTTAAGTCTCAGTAGTATTTTGGAAGTGAGGAACTTTTTTTGTATTTTAGAAAATAAAGTGCACCCAAGAAATTCTCCGATTTTTACCTTTTTAAAATAATTCTGTCACTTTTATATTAATAGTGTATTTTGAAATAAAATAAAATAAATAATTTCTTAAAATTGTAAAAATGTTTACATTAAACATTCGTTGATCGGTTATAATTGGTCCCACGTTGGGCACCAATATCAACTTAGAAATTTCGCTAGTTTGCAAAGAAAATATGTACTAATGATCCGTAATAACAATTTCTGCAATACTAAAGTGCAAAAACAACGAACAAATATTCGTAACACAGTGCAAATGCGGAAAGAGTAACAAAAATTTCGACCTTACATCGAAAAGTCGCAACGTTTCCAAAGAAAATATGTAAAACTATATAAGATTCGAGTGTTGAAAGGAAGAAGACAAAATGCTGGACATAATGAGGGGTCATTAGGCAAAACCTAGCGAGCACGACGCTGAAGAGAGCGTTGTAAAACTACGACGAATGACGTAAACAACAGAGCTAACTTTTTACATCAAAGCCAGCAGTGCCTATGTATAAACGAATGGAATTTATAGAAATAAATGAAATTTATTGCTATATCATTGTTAATACACAAACTGCATTGACTTATTAAGTAACGGATCTATCTCCGACAGAGTACCCTGTTAGATTTTTTTAAATGATGAATTTTTAATCTTATATTTTTAAATTTCAAATCCGTGTTGCTTAGAAAATTGCACACATGTCAACTGTTGATATCAAAGAGTAACGTCCATTTAACCCTTGATAACAGCTCTGTTATTTATGGACCAAGAGATAACATTATCGACAGGAAATGGCTATTTTAACATTCAGTTTTTTTACAATTTTTATTGATAATAATTTGATATTTACTCGATAAAAAATAGATTGGACAGTATGCTTTATTCTTCTATCAACGAAGAGCAAGTTTTAACAGCACGTTATTTGGAATAGAAATTTGAAACGTAAGTATTGGTGACCCCGACACAACCCACCTTTTTTTAAATAAAATTTAAATAATTTGCAAAAATTTCGTCACAAAATATAAATAAAAAATCCTTGCTATTTTATCTGCATTTGCTTCGTATTCAAGTCTTCATTAAATTAAAAAGAAATATCAATTTAAAAAAATAGTTAATTTGGTCAAAAACACTAAAACTGCAATATTTTCCAAAAACGAAATCTGATAAAAAATTCCTCTAGTACGTTTCCAGTTTAGATCAATGTATATATTACTTAGAATTTTTTCAGATTTTTAGTTAATTTTTAACCCTTTTGGATTAAAGAGACATTGATTTAAAATCCAAAATCCAAAATCCAAAATCCAAAATCCAAAATTCAAAATCCAAAATCCAAAATAAAAATCCAAAATCCAAAATCCAAAATTCAAAATCCAAAATTCAAAATTCAAAATCCAAAATTCAAAATCCAAAATCCAAAATCCAAAATCCAAAATTCAAAATCCAAAATCCAAAATCCAAAATTCAAAATCCAAAATCCAAAATTCAAAATCCAAAATCCAAAATCCAAAATCCAAAATCCAAAATTCAAAATCCAAAATCCAAATCCAAAATCCAAAATCCAAAATCCAAAATCCAAAATCCAAAATCCAAAATCCAAAATTCAAAATCCAAAATCCAAAATTTAAAATTCAAAATCCAAAATTCAAAATCCAAAATCCAAAATCCAAAATCCAAAATCCAAAATTCAAAATCCAAAATCCAAAATCCAAAATCCAAAATCCAAAATCCAAAATTCAAAATCCAAAATCCAAAATCCATAATTCAAAATTTAAAATTCAAAATCCAAAATCCAAAATCCAAAATTCAAAATCCAAAATTCAAAATCCAAAATTCAAAATCCAAAATTCAAAATCCAAAATCCAAAATCCAAAATTCAAAATCCAAAATCCAAAATCCAAAATCCAAAATCCAAAATCCAAAATCCAAATCCTAAATCCAAAATCCAAAATTCAAAATCCAAAATTCAAAATCCAAAATCCAAAATCCAAAATCCAAAATCCAAAATCCAAAATTCAAAATCCAAAATCCAAAATCCAAAATCCAAAATTCAAAATCCAAAACTCAAAATCCAAAATTCAAAATTCAAAATCCAAAATCCAAAATCCAAAATTGAAATCGAAAATCGAAAATCCAAAATCCAAAATCCAAAATTCAAAATCCAAAATCCAAAATCCAAAATCCAAAATGCAAAATCCAAAATCCAAAATTCAAAATTCAAAATCCAAAATCCAAAATCCAAAATCCAAAATTCAAAATTCAAAATTCAAAATTCAAAATCCAAAATCCAAAATCCAAAATCCAAAATCCAAAATCCAAAATCCAAAATTCAAAATTCAAAATTCAAAATTCAAAATTCAAAATCCAAAATCCAAAATCCAGACGGATGGAGTGCGGACCGCACTCCATCCGTCCTTCCACAATCCAAGCTGCGAAATTGAATATTAATAAACTCGGTTTACGATAACTATGAGATGACGTCACACTTGGTTAATTTAAGTACCAACGTTATGATATGTTTTAATCAACATCAATCAACTCAGTACATTTATTTATTTAATGTTGGTACATTTTTTCAATGTTGTCAGTTTGAAATTGGATTGTTCAATAGTTATTTGTCAGGTTTACTTTTAGATGTTTAGAATTTAGTGAGATTAAATTTTATTTTTTTAAAATTTTATTGTAATAAGAATGTTGTAATAAGAAAGCTCTTAGGAGCCGTGCTCAAAGAATGGTTTTGTCTCTTATTAATTATTTTGAAAGTGATCGAGATAATGGTGGACCTTTAATGTCAAATGTATATTTTAAAAGGTTTTATAATTTGTAATGTAAGTGAACAAAAACAATATTTAATTTTGTACTACGCGACTGTAGTACTGTTAGAAATTATTACATATATTCTAGTGTTGATTTTTTGTTAGAATGTCGATAGATATATTTTCATAAAATAAAAATGTACTGTGCTTAAATTAACCTGTTCGCTGTTAACATATTGACAGCTGAATACTAGACAATTCAGCCATATTGCCTTGAAAAACAACGCCGCCAACGGTAATGTCACTTCTCAATTATCAATCTCTTCAAAAACCAAGCCATACCAGGTTTCTCAACAAAAAATGCTTGGGAGGTTCGTCCGACTTCGGTGGTGGTTTACTCACGACTCCCCTTTCTCTCACACGATTTTCCAAACTCTTTTCTTAAAACTAATAATTTTATCTCTGAACCCCATTTTGTGTGGTTGTAAAAATAATCAGATCTCCAATTAACAAAAAAAACCTTTTAACTTAAGACTCATATTTCTAATCCCAATAATTCATAATCCCAAATAATTCATTTTAACTCTAATTACCTACGAAGCATGAGTGTAAACATTCGACCATGTACTTGAGATAAACGGTGACAACATTTTAAACAAATCATATAATATATGATCGTAAATATTACCTTTGTCTCTCAACATTTAACTAAAAAATATTTGATAACTCAACTAATCTCTTATACCCTTTTCACACTAGAACTTTAAGATCGGATGTTAAAGTGAATGTATCTTTAAACGCTAATGTGAAACCGTACGGCCTCGTTTAAACACAAGCGATGTTTAAGACAGAGATCTGCGTCTTAAACTTCGCCCGCATTACCAACTTAATTTCTATTATAAAAAAATACTCCTTGAATTTGTGCTGTCAACATTTTATATTATCATAAACAAGAATACTGTATTATATCGACGTTATAAGAAGTTTATACTTATTTAACAATAACATTATTTATTTTAATAATGTGTTTAATAAAATACAGAGCTACAATAATTGAGATAAAATGTATCGACTTACATGTTAATACAGGTGTAATATATTCTTTATTGTGTCTTTATAGTAGAATGAAATGAAATATCATTATTTGTTTATAATAATT
Organism: Liopterus haemorrhoidalis; assembly: GCA_963971575.1. Taxonomy (NCBI): domain Eukaryota; kingdom Metazoa; phylum Arthropoda; class Insecta; order Coleoptera; family Dytiscidae; genus Liopterus; species Liopterus haemorrhoidalis. Next base: position 46,871,842 of record OZ020619.1, read on the forward strand.
CAAAATGTGCGTCTGCGCAGACAGTTCAAAACTGGTAATTTCATGACGGTAATTTAAGGACAAAATTACTGTAGCTGATGACAGCACCAGAGATTTAAACATCAAGTGTGAAAGCATAACGATCTTAAACATCGGTGAACTTTAAGTTCACTCGTCTTAAAGATCTAGTGTGAAAAGGGTATAAGGATGTTTATCTTAAAACAGATTAGTTTTTATATTTAAATAATTTGAATATTTAACTAATTGATTAATTTTATTTTAAATAATAATGAAATTTTATTTCGGAAAATACCGCTCCCATATTATGATTATTTTTTATGCTGCAAATAATTCTGAAAGCTAGATTTGAAAAATTTATATCTGACAGTTTAGTTAAGATTCTGTAATTTCCTGTGGACTAAAATTAGAAAATCTGTTATAAGCAGGAAATAGAATCGATTATTAATGAATCGAAAATAGATGATTTACGAAATAAAGTTTATATTTTAATAAAAGTAAAGCTATTTTAGTCTATCAATAAAATAATAAACGGTTTTACCGAAAATTCATTGATAAATTTATTAAGTTTATTTAGTTCATATGTACTTTGTCTGTTCAGTATATTTTATATAAATAAATAAGTGAACTAATGACGTAATTTTTAGATTGTGTCAAAATTGTATAAACATATAAATCAAATGGTCACCAATGACAATCGAGTTGAAAACAAATGAAATTTATGATGAATGATAGGGAAATTCCTACCTATTGTAATTTCTTGGAATTTTTCGTTGTTTATTTTTTATTGAAACGTGTTTTCCCAGCCTACTTTTTGGCAATGTGTGGTTATGATACGTCATTTGCCCATATATCTAAATTTTCCCCGGAAAAAAAAAAAATAAATAAATAAAATTTAGTCAATTTAATTAAATAAAGCCTGTTTCTTTGGTTTAAGCAGAACTAAATTTTGAATTCTAGTAACTGTTAACGTTCAACAGGAATTTCTGATCAGATTAGTTTTTCGATAAATATCGAATTTTTTGTACCGTTAAAAAGAAATCGTTCTTTTTAAATTCCGTTTGTAGTATCAACAAAAAGCTGTAGTTAAGGCGTAGATTAAGAAACGAAAAGTAGTTTTTTTTTAAGATTTCTTTTTTTCAGAACAATTTTGCCAACAATGTGGTAAAAAAAACTTATTATATTTTAACACGTACTTTTTCAAAAATGTACTACAAAAATTACAGGCTATTCCAAACTTTTAGGCCAAACTAAATGAAAATTTCGTTCTTTTAGGTTGTCACGAAAAGGGATCTTGCTTAAAATTCCAGCAGTGAAACCATGGAAACGAATTGCATGCCAAAAATTTTAATACATTTTTCTAAAGTCACTGGATTATACAAAGTAGCGCAAGCCTTTGAAGAAGCCGACAGACCCCAGGGTTTGATTGGCAACATTGCTTCCCCTATTAAGCAAACTAAAGCAGCAATTTTTACGTTCTTAAGTTTGCGTCTGCGCTGTCACATCTCTCTTTCTCGCTGTAATTTAATAACCTCCTTTGTCAGCGGTTTGAATATTTAAGGTTAAGTTTCATTTAAATTTATATATTATATCCATTTTATTTAATAAAAATAAAAAAAAAAAAATTGAAACTGTACCACAATTTTGTTATAGTGCATCTTTGATTAAAAAAATCGTGATTACAATGTTTAAAATAAAAATTTTGGTAGTACTAGTTTCTTATTTTTTTACTATTGGAATCACTGAAAATCATTTGTGTTGGCGACATTGTTAGCCCCAGTATGGCCGCCGTTGCGCTACTTGTATAATCTAGTGACTTTACCTTTTTCCATATTTTGAAGACAAAAAAATAAATAAATAGGAAAATTTTATTAAGTATAACAAAAAATTAAAAAGCAGTGAAAAGGACATTTTATAATGATAATCAATTTAAGCTAGAATTTGCAATGTGAGTAGGATTTACAAAGCTTAAACAAAATGACTAAAAGTTCGAATTAATAGATAAAAATTACTAGATTACAAAATCTAGTTCCGCCTAAACGTTTGGAATAGCCTATAGTGGTCTAATCGCCATTTTCCAAGGCTGCACTTTTTGTACTGCGTGTATATTTTGAACTTTTAAATTTTTACGAAATGTCCGGGACAAAATGACAAATTGGCCGAGACCATACCTTCATACCGGGACAATCTCGGTCAAACCGGGATGTATTGTAAGCCTATACTTTATATATATCAAAAAAAAAAAAATAATAATTACTATTCTATTTACACTATCCTAAAGTAAAACTGAAAATTATTCAATTGAAAGAGGAACACTTTTTTGACTATCAAATCATTTCAAAATCTATTGATAATTACACATATTATATACACACCATAATATTAACCTGATTTTTTGAGCAATGAACTCTTGTTTTTTTGTCCATTTCAAACATTTTAAATTCGGAAATAAAACATAGCCTAAAGAAAAAGCAATGCGGATCAGGTAGAAAGTTTGGTTCGCGCTTGATTCAATCTAACTTTTTACGGCCGAAATAGGACGATAGGTCGTTTTTTATTCACTCGTCACGATGGAAACGATTTAAATAATTTAAAAATAGCATTTTTCTATTTTTAGGATACACAAAAAAATAATATAATCATTAATTCATTCAACAAAGAAATTTCAACAAACAGGATATATTGCGAAATTGGCTGAAGTAAGGTGGGCCAGAAAAATTCACGAATGGACATGAGGATACTAGAAATAAGAAGTCCTTCAATGGATGGAAGTTAATAAAAAAAGTGAGTGCTTAGGAACAGACATTAGAAGTAAAACATATGTCAAAAATCATTTTCTTACATTAAAAAGGATTGTTTAATAATACGGGTGAATTTAACACGAAATTAACACAAAAGACAATGTTAAAAATTATTTTTCCAACGACTACTATGGATTTGTCTCATTTCGATACTGTTAGTTGAGAGGAAATTGGCTTAATTTCGCATGTTACGCATATGCGCGCGCAGGCGATGCGGGAATGATAAATGCGCCCCAATGCGCATGTGCAGTGTGCGGGAAAGAATAAATTCGCAGCAATGCGCATGTGCAGTTTCCAAGAATTTTCATTCCCGCACTGGCTGCGCGCGTATTAAGGGCTGTTAACCATATTTATATTGTATTTTCTTGATTATTTATTTATTGAAAAATGGTAATCGGAGGAAAAGCATAGTGAGCAACACGCGCTGAATACATATTCCGCGCTAGTTGCACAATATACTATTCTAGCATTAAAAACGATAGTTAAAACAATGCGAGTGAATTTACCTAGAAATTAAGACAAAACACAATGTCAAAAATTATTTTAGCTGACTGGCGTAGCGTAGTGGTAACACACGTGCCCTGCGCTGCTAAGATCTCGGGTTCGAATCCCGTTCACACATGGAATTTTCAACACGAATAATTAGAATTGTACTGGCTAATTGCCTTAGCTGTAAAGGCCATAAACAAGAAATAAAAAATATTTTCTTTTATTAAAAACTATTTCTTTAACAATGCGGGTGAATTTACCGAAATTTTGCAACTTACGTTTTTAAAACATTTATAAATATAGCATTAAACTAAAGAGTAGGCGGAACTAAATGAGAGTTTCGTATTTTTAAGTTGTCACGAAAACGGAGCTTGGTTAGATTATTTAATTTTTCATGTTGGCATTTATTATTAAGTGACTTTTATGAGAAAAATAAAATAAATAATACATTGTTAAATTTTTGGAAAATTTAAGAATTTAAGAAATGAGACATTTGTATTAAAAATTACACACAGACCAATTCTGTAACTCAGTTACTATGTTCATTGTAACTAAATTTGTCACTATGAGCAAGGTCATTTACTGAATGAACGTCATTATACTTTTTATAATATTTTATCTTGTAGTAACGTTACTACACAGTAAATTTTTACAGAATTGATCTGATAAAAAATCAAAATGTAATGAAAATAACATTTTATAATGATATTAACTTTAACCTAAAAATGTTTATTGTACGTATGATTTACAAAGCTTAACCAAAACGGTCAAAAGCTCGAATAAAACTATAATAATTACTAGATTGAAAAATCTAGTCCAGCCTAAAGGTTTGGAATGGCTCTTACTTAAAAATACCAAACAATAATACAGAAAACATATGTTTTAACACGGCTTAACAGAATGGTGCTCTCAACGTGACTCATGCGAACAATGGTCAAGTTTGGAGCACACTGAGTGCTGAGACGTGTTGGAGTGCGGTCGGATATGATTTTGGGGGAGAGGGATACATTTCCGTAACGCGCTTCCGTCACTGTTTGATCCAAATACGTGCCCATAGAATGTTTCACTTTAAAAAGGAAATTGGCTATTGTTTTCCCAAAATGACAATTTTGAGCAGGAAACTATTTAAAATCTAGAGCAGGACATAAGTCATAAAAACGGGACAAAATCTACAGCGGGACATAAATCATAAAAGCGAGACTGTCCGATATAAAGCGGGACTGTCCCATATAAAGCGGGACTGTCTCATATACAGCAGGACTGTCCCGACTAATTCGGGACGAACAGGACTCTATTCGCGAGGCAAAAATATTGAGAAACGCTGTTTTGACTTTTTCGATACAAAATAAATAAGAAAATGGAGTTTATAATTTAGGCTATCCTTAACTGTTGTGCCAAAAATAAAAAATAATTTTTGACTACATTATAATTTTCAAGGATAACCGAATGTCCATAATTTAAAATTCCAAAAAATTATCTTACCTGTATTTTTTCAATAATGTCACTAACTGGTTTTTGATTTTTATCCTGTATAACATTAAAATACACATATCCTTCTGGAACGCCATTCTGATTATCCTTAACACTTAATTTTACAGTAAATAAACTATATATTTTATGATTATTTTCTATTATTTTCACACAATTTTTTTTAACGATCACTGACAAAACAGCGTCGTCAGCCATAATGCAGAATTTTCCATTATTAAGTTACATTTTTATTTAAAATCATGATTAAATTAATCATTTTACTTAAAAACACAACTAGCACTATTAATTTGTCAATTTTACGAACAGCTGAGAATTACAGACATTTTGTTTTCACTTCCATCAATGTACTCTACTGACATCTAGCGTTTAAACAACGAAATATATAACAACAATTTTATGTATGGCCACTGTTCAAATGTTTTATTCCTCAAAAACATTCTCCTATCAAAAAAACTACAAATAAAACAGTTTTAAAACAAATCCTTGAAAAGAAAAACACATATTTTGATAAAAATATTTAAAAATAGCATATCTTCCATCTATTAGTCATAAAAACAACTAAATATCTGAAATATATACTGCATGTTTCAATATAATTGCCGTATTTCAAAAACTACATGAAATAAGGACCTGGGGTTGGAATTTTTTTAATCTCGAGGTCCTAAAGGGCTTCAGGACATTATAAAACAACCTCCAAACAAAAATTTTTTTGTGATAAACTTTTCAATTTTTTTTTGAAATTTAGAAAATTCCTATCTTAAAAACAATAAAATATAGGGACATGCGGTTTGAATTTTTGAAATCTACAGACTTTTTACTACCTAGATAAAAAATAGGGCCCTCCTTAGTTAACGCCTTTTTGATCCATATAGTTTTGAAAATTTGTAAATATTTCATTTTCGAAAGACCGTATCTCAAAATCTACATGAGATACAGACCTACGGTTAGAATTTTTGAAATCTGGAGGTCCTAAAGGGCCTTAGGACACATTTTGAAGCAAATCCCAAACAAAAAAATTTTTTGAAATTTTTTAAATTTTTCAATTTTTTTTTTTTTTTGATATTTCAAAAAATTCTAACTTAAGAACAATAAAATATTGAGAACTGCGGTTTGAATTTTTTAAATCTTCGTATATTGTTTAGTGTAGGAAAAAATTGGGGCCTTAATAACCCAACTTTTAGAATAAATACGAATCGTCAAACAAAACCTTTGAAAATGGTCGAAAATCGAAAAAATCGTAAGGGGTACCCCTTACGATTTTTTCGATTTTTGGCCATTTTCAAGGGTTTAGCTTAACCAATCAGATAAATAAAAAAAATTGGGTGTTTAAGGCCTTATTTTTTTTCTAGACTAAAAAAGACACAAGGATTTCAAAAATTTGAACCGCAGGTCTCTATCTTTTATCGTTTTCAAGATAGAATTTTTCAAAATTTTGAAGAAAAAAAAATTTTAAATCAAAATTTTTCAAAAAATTATTTTTTTTCAAAATGTGATTTAAGGCCGTTTAGGACATCAGGATTACAAAAATTCCAACCGCAGGTCTATATATATTATAGTTTTTAAGATACAGTCATTCAAAAATCAATTTTTTTGTAAAATTCGCCTATTTCAAAACGACTTAAATCAAAAATGGGCACGACTCATAAGGCCCCAATTTTTTTACAAGTTAACAAAACAATGAAATTTCTAAAAAATCAAACCGCAGGTCTTTATCTTTTATCGTTCTCGAGATAGGATTTTCCAAAAATTTCAAAATTTTCACAAAAATTTTTAATTCTGGATTTGTCTCAAAATGTCACACACCGCCACCTAGGACTATAGGATTCCAAAAATGTAAACCATGGGTCTCTATCTCATATATTTTTTGAGATATGGTCATACAAAAATAAAATTTGATCAATTTTAAGATTTCTTAGATGACCTAAAAAAAATTCCTCACTTCTAAAATACAAGTGACGACCTAAAAAAAAGATCCTCATCTCTATTTTTAAAATTTTCTAATGTGTTTGTGTGTTTTTATTATTATTTCCTTCCTTTTTAGGCGGGGGGCGGCCCCCTCCCCAGGGTGCGTCACTGATAGGTAACAAATACAAATTATGTATACTGCAGTAGTTCAAGATTTTAGCCGTCTTGGCGTTGCGATCTTAAAATAAAAGTCCCATATACTGCATGTTTTACGAACATACTGTAGTTTAACTTTGTCAGAGACATCTATGTACATCTTAATCTATTAAAACGCGGTAAATTTAAACTTTATCTAATTTAATAGTGGAGAGGTCTTCCATTTATAAGGAAAATTAAAGATTGAAATCAAAATGATCAAATACGTAATATTTTTACTACTTATTAATAAAATTTATTGTAGAACTGAAGCTGATGAAGGCGTTAAATATGCAAATAAGTGTGAAGGTTTGTTAACAAATATTTAATTTTTAAAAAATTCTTAACCTATCTTTTCAGTGTGCAAAATCTTGGCAACGGAACTTGAAGGTAGATTACAAGAAACAGGGAAATCTCACGATATCATAGAGACAGGGTACTCATTAGATGATGTTAAACCAAAAAAGAAAAAGGAATATAAGAAATCAGAGCTAAGATTAGTTGAATCGTTGGAAGGCGTTTGCGATAGAATTTTGGAATATAATATTCATAAAGAAAGACAGGATAGTACACGTTTTGCAAAAGGAATGAGTCAGACTTTTAAAGCACTACATGGTTTAGTCGATAAGGGTGTTAAAGTTGAACTTGGGATCCCGTACGAACTTTGGGATAAACCTAGCGTTGAAATAACTAACATGAAAACACAGGTTTGTACAATTATACAACAGGTGTCTCTATAAATCAATAAATGGCTTGAAACTTTTTTAAAAAAATAAGATTTTTAATGGCATCATGTATAAATATTATTTCATAGCTTATATTTTTCTAAATTTAGCAGTAAAAAATTTGTATCATACTTATAAAAGCTCTATGCTATTTTTTGCATAACGTTCGTGGTACAGAGCGGGGTGGAGACGTGTCAGCGGTCAGAAATGCTGAGTGGGAAGGTAATGACACACTCTCGGTCAAGTTAGCATTGAAATGTACATGGCGAGCAATTCATTTTAGCTGAACGGTCTCAGAATATTAAATCGATGCCTTCTTTGCCGAAGTTTTAGAAGCTTCCTTACTTCTAGGACTAAACTTTTTATTACATAATATTTTAATAGTGCTTTTGTATTCGAAAATAAATTATACGAATACAAATATTTTATTTAAAATAAATGAACACGTATCTTTTATTGAAAAGGTGAAAAAAAAAAAGAACGGACTTATGTAACAACCCGATAAATACCTTGTACAAAAAATGAATAACATAATAATTCCCAAAAATAAATTGAATACTATGTAATATCAGGGTACCGCAAATGATATTTATAATAGGGCCAAGTTTCCTAAGACCGACCTTGAGGTGAACCATTTTAGAATTTCATAGATATCTAGTGACAAAAATTTAAAGTTAAAGTTCAATTTGGAGTGATTAAAATTTATTGAGGAGATAATTAAAAAGCCAGTAGGAATATTAAATGGTCTAGTGTCTTTTACATGGTGTTTGAGGTCAAGAAACACTTGCCCCTATACCCCACATAAGAGCTTAACTATTAGAAAAGCTTAAACATATTTTTATTTCAGTGTGAAACATTGTTGGAAGAAAATGAATCTGACATTGAAGAATGGTATTTTAAATATCAAGGCGATAAAAATTTGAAAGAATTTCTTTGTGTGGATCACGTGTTAAAAGGAGACGATGTTAATTGTTTAGACGAGACATTTATCGAAGATAAATCAAAGGGTGAAACTGGTACGAAGAAAGAAGAATTATAATTCCATATTTTTTATTAAAAATGAATCTAAGTCTTTAATGTTATTGAATCGTTTTAAAATGTAATCAATTTTTTATGGTTTTAATAAAAACTTTACAATTTTTTATTTAAATCTTTATTTACAAATAAACTATAGACCACCAGATCCTATTGCCAATTTTTTGTGTCATATTAAACAATTTCAACCCCTAATAGAAATATGGTTGGAATACTTAGGTCCTAATAGACTCAGAACACTTTTGGATGTCCTATTTTGGCTTTTTTAAAACCTGGTTATAGGTACATTACATAAAAAAACTATTTCGCTACTCGTTTCCGTTCTGGTGGTGCTTTTCCACGAAGTGCTCTTAATCGTTTCATCTCATCTTGAAAATCTTCATGTTCATCACGATACAGTCCATATTCTCTTAATTTTTTCATTAACCAACCTGTTTCGACATGTCTCGGATAGTAATCGGTTATATCTTTATCTAAATGTAATGGTTTTTCACTGTATAGTTTTACAACTTTCATAGATTTAGCATTTGTAGGTCTAGTTACTTCTCCAAATATTCGATTACTTAGTAAATTCATTCTCCTAGCATAAATTGTTGATAGTTGTGAAATTTCTTTATAAGTCCTATATTTACTCATTTTTAACCTAAAAATATTTCATTTGTTAATAAAATAAAACTATTTAATAAAAGGAAGTGTTCATTAAATTGTTTTGAACAAAACTTACGTAAATTAGTCGATTATATTTTGTAAAAAATTGTTTTTATTACTATTTTATTACCCTACGTCACAATTAATTATTCCTCGTTATGGATGTGTTTGACAAAGGTACCGCACTAAATTATTTTTCTTTTTAACCAATTTAAGAATTTTAATTAACTTATTGTATTATTAAAACGATCCATTGTTATAAATCATTGCGTAAATTCTTTATATTACGTGATATTATTTAGGTTAATTAAAATTTAGGTTAAATAGATGCATAATTTTAAAATAACCAAAAATTGTTTATATTTTTTAGATGGAAAATAATGTTTTGTGTCTTAAATGCAGTGTTTGCGAAAAAGACACTGGCTTTTTATGCCAGTACTTGTATTAAGCAGTCTTTTTATTATAACTGTATTTGTCACTTATTATCGTACTACACAAAAATTGTATCGGATACAGGAATATAAGCATAAAGTAAGTCAAATTTATATTTATTAATTTTAAACTATTTTGGTTTTGTTGTGTCAGTTAATTCTTGATGTTAAAAGGATTGAATTTGTTTCAAAATGCCAAAAACTAATAATTGTGCCCTTTGGGAAAATATTCTTATTTGCAAAATTTAGTTTATATTAAAATTAATCATTATTGTGTGATATGTTTTAGATTGAGGTATTAACGTACATGATGGATAATATTGAACGTATCGTTCATAAGACAGACCAAAGGATCGAGGAAATGAGACAGTATATAGAAAAGAAACAAAATGAACTATCGAAAACTACAAGTTGACAAATCGAAAAATAGCACAAGTATTTTTAAGCATTGCTTATTTCAATATTTTACTTTTTTGAAATTCTGTGATGTCGACAATATGTGATTACATGACAAAATTTAGAAATTTGTACTTACAAATAGTCTTAAGTTTATTTTATGCAAATTAAAATTTAAAAAAGGTAAGTTAATTTTTAATACGGAATTCCGGAAGACAAAATTACTCCAACGGGAGCTGTGATGCGTCATGTTGACGATAGTGAAGCTAAATTGTTACTCTAAGGAGTTCCGTATTAGGATATCTTCGCTTATAAATGAAATATTTCAATAGAGTTAAAAAAATTTATTTAATTATAAATTTCTTTGGTCCAAGATTTGGATAAAAATTTGTTGAATTTTTAAAAGATGTCTGTTCAAGGTCAAAAAACAACTAAGATATTAACCACGCCTACTATTATTCAAAAGTAAATTTTTAAATTTTGAGCTTGCGTTGATATTTAATATTTGGAACTTGCGTTGAAATTCAATATCTGGAGCTTGCGTTGGAACTTCAATATCTAGAACTTGCCTTGAAATTCAATATCTTGCTTGCGTTGTAATATCTAGTTGTGTTTAGGTAAAAATAGACACTGTAAATATATACGATGAATTTTGAGTTGGACTTATGTTCTTGAACAGACATCTTATTTTCAGTATTATATTTTAAACAATTGCAGTATTTTTAAAAATTGCCTTTATAAAACGTCCATAAAACTAAAGAAGCACATTTCAACGAGTCGCAAAGCGTAAACAAATCAGGGTAGTTATCGCTGAATTTTAAATTGTTAGAATTTTAGAGTTTATTTAAAAAAATTCATTCTTAAAAACTGCCAATTAATCACTTAAAAGCTTATTTTGCACAAAAAGAATTATTTTAAGAGTGAATTTAAAATTCAGTTGTTTTATTGTTAAAAAATTTATTTTAATTGTTGTATTTTATGTACAGGGAGTTATTGCAATATAACAAAATACAAAAATATGGTATATTTATAATTAAATTGATTTCAAGCCACTTGAAATTTTTATAATGAATAGTTTATATATTATATTAAATAAAAATGATCGTCAGCTGCCGACATAACGGGGTAAAGATCGTCAGTTACATCATTGATTACATTATAAAATGCTTAGGCTAAATGCCCGCTCAGCAATTATAATCCCTCAGCTGACGGTCTCACCCCCATTATACAAACAGCTGATTGTTGTTTCTATTATTCTAATTATATAATAAGTTCGATGTACAACTTTCATTGAATTTAAAATGACTACATCATTTTTTTTTTATGACAGGTTTATACAAGCGACTGACGTATAATCCTCCACTACGCACGCATCTGACTTTTATTATTATTATTATTATCATTTAAACAATTATTATTTCTTTATTTTCCCCTAGGCCTTGCGGCGTTTAGGGTTTTAACTAATACATTAGAAAAATAATAATAATAATAATAATAATACAATTTATGACTGTCTTTCTTCTACATTCTTTCTCCGGCGTTCCTCTCTTCCTATTCTCTTTTCGGATCCGTCTCCGGTCTCCTTCCTTCTTGAGTCCAGTTCTTCCTCCCCTCTTTCGTCTCTTTTTTCGCTTCTCTTCCCTCTTTTCTTTCCTCCTCCTTTACCTCTCTCTTCCTTCCTGTTCACAGTTCTGTCTTACCTCTCCGCATTCCTTCCTTCTTTCCTCGAGTACTCTCACCCACCTTTCTCCCTTTCTTCACTCAACAGCTCCTTTATCTCTTCCTTCCATTTTATCATCTTTCCAAATCTTTTTGTTAGGTGTTCCAAGGATTCTTCCTCCTCCCTACACATTCTGCATAGCCTCTGGTTTTGCAATACCTATTACTCCGTTCTTCATTTCCACATCTTAATCTGGCAATCCTCCTAACTGCCCCCTGCCTTTCCTCTCCTCCCTTTCAAATATTTAGGTATTCCTACCGTCTTTATCTCTCTATACCTTTTCACATTCCTTGCATTGTCAATTTCTTTCCTGCTCCTGTACCTCCTTGTCTCTCCTCCTCAATTCTTCTATGTTTCTTCCTCCGTTTCTCTTTCGCTCAGGTTCCCTTGTGTCCATCCCACATCTCCAATAATACTCTTTCCTTGTTTCTCCCCATTCTGACAGTTTACCCTTTTGTTCTTCCTTCATTCTTTCTTCCCAGCATTCTCTTAATATCTTCCTTCTTTCGTCCCTTCTGATTCTCTTCTCATACGTCGCCGCCCTCGCCCCGGCTCCACTATCATTTAAACAATAACTGTGCAAATTTCAAGTGGCTTGAAATGACTTTTGGACATCTTTTTTTTACAAGATGTGTGTATGTTCTGACGGCTGACGCTTGATTTGATAATTAGCCACGTCTAAACTATCAATTACAAAAAAAAATTAAGCGGGATGCAACACTGCCTATTGGACTATTAGTGATTTTTCTCAAAATAACGTGGGCATTATTTTCATTGCAAAATCTCCCTTATACCGTAGTACAGAAGAATATTTTTCTGTTTAAAAGTGTTGGATAAGAACTATTGTGCCATTGAATACAGCTTATATTTGATACATTTATTGTACAGATTTATAAAATCGTTCTCAAGCAGCCTAATAAAATATATTTAAATGTTTTTTTATTTATTATTATTTAAAAGATCTAAACACTTGGGATTATTTTTAAATTCTCCTTTATCCTCAAGGACAGCATGTGGGGCACAAATCCAAGGATCTTTTGTTTTTTTTTGCCAATCAAATAATTTTTGTTTCAACATCTCGAAAGTATCTTTCATCGATGGTTTGTTCGCTATGTTTCGAAGCTCTTCTGGATCTTTTTTAAGATCAAATAACTCCCATTCTGGCCGAAAATAATATGACTTCAAGTCTTTGTTCCAAGGAACAGGTTGATGGGACTTAGTTATATTCAAGATGTCCTAAAAAATAGATTCAATGAATATAAAAACAAATTTTATTACAATAAACACCCTGTCTATGGGAACTTTTTAAGAATTGCTAACTTTTTTATTATAAGAGATAAGGTGGTTATATTACGAAAGATTGATTATTCCACTCTAAAACTAAGATACTACCTCCGTCCAAAAATATGGTATATATTTTAGATATAATTTTACCTGAAAAGTTGGTGATAGAAAGAAATCTTGATCAATTGGAAATGGTGCATTTGAATTCAAATTATGGATCAGTTTATACCGATGTGTTCTTACTACTCGCATTGGATAATACATAGTTATTTCATGTAATTGTTGACTTGCGAATACTGCTTCGGAGCTAGTGTTTTGCGGCTCTGAAATTTGAAATGTTAAAACTATTTTTTTTCTTTTGTTCAGACCATACCTTTTTCTAATAATGGTAGCAAACTTTTCCCAGTTAAAGGAGGATGTACATCATTGTTTTCATTCTCAAATTTGATATCGAACCAATCTAGAATTGTTGGTGTGATATCTAATAAACTTGTTAAAGAATATGTAACCTTATTTTGTCTTTCAGTGTGGAACGGTGAAGATATAAACATTGGTTCAGCTATTCCAGAATCGTATAAATTTGTACGACCATTTGGGAATGGTATACCATTATCCGAACTGTATATAACTAAAGTATCTTTATCATGGCCTGCTTTTTTAAGCTCATCCAATATTAAGCCAACTCCTAAAATAATTTTGAGAATTTTATTTTACATTTTTCGGTTGCTGTCTTAACAAAAATCTCGTGAAAGGGTTTCAAACTTCTTGGGAAATTAGTGTATTTGACTGTCTCTGTATCTGTCACTGTCTATCATGGTATCCTCTCTCTCTCTCTCTTTCTACACCATAAAGACAGCCCCTTTCACGAGGTTTTTATCATATTGTACCTTGATCTAACCGAGATATGGTGGTGTATTGGGCTGCGACATCTCTACGTGTATTTGGTGTATCGGGGATGAAATAAGGTAAATTTATTTGTTCCGGAACATATGTAATTGGTGCCCAGTCTGGGATAAGACCCATTCCTACATCTCCGTTACCAAATCTTTGGCAAAATTCACCGTATTCTGGATTTGTATGACCACAACGGTGAGGATCATGAAATGCAACGTATAAGAAAAATTGGGAACTAAAAAAAATAATTTTAGTTAATAAGTATTTTTCTACAATGTTTTAACTTTTGCCGTTTCAAAAAGAAGTCATACTTGACCCGAGAGTACAATTTTTTGCTTTAATTTATGAAACAAAGATATTGAAAAAAAAATAAATAATTAAAAAATTACCACAGGCCTTTTGGGTGGCAGTAATCTTCAAGGGGCCCCTTTCTACGGAATGCAACAGCACTCAAAGGTAAGTTTTACTATTTCTACCCCTCTTTACGACCATTTTACCCGAACTAACGCAACCAACCAGCAATACGGTCCACAATTTAGCCGTTTCTCCTGAAGTTGCCATCAGGAGCAATGCAACAAAAATTATTTTGGGTCGGCAAGGATTAAATTATGTTATTCCACACCTATTTAATTATATTGCAATTATTAGCACTTTTTTCGTGAAATATAGTACTCATAAATAACTACAGTGAATTATGGTTTCATAATTCACTGTTTACGGCCAATCACAAACCTACATTTCCATAATTCACGCTGATCCAATCATATTTAACAATGGCAATGGGAGGGGCCAAAACTGCAGTGATAGCAGGCAACATGGATGACGCTATCACTTTCATTAAAATTATCAATTTTGAGTCTAATTTATTTGTTTAATAGGTGTGGAAAAAGTATAGTATTACATTCGCGATTATGGCCATTATTCACTCAGATGATTTGCCTGTCATAATCGCTCATATAATTATATATATAAAAGCCCTAATTCCTGTGTGTCAGACCGTAACGCTAAGTTCCTGGGTGCTAGCGGGTCTTGCGGTATGCGGTGGGTCACGAACTGAGTGGTGGGGAACGACGTACTCCGACAGCAACTCGGTTACCGAGACCAGAGCTCTGTAGTCAGTACCTTGGCTTAATTAAAGAATGTTGTGACAATTGATGTTATGCCCGCGGGCCGTTTCCGGCCCAATACTAATTTTTAAACGACACGCATTAAGCGGGTTTTTAGGATTTTTTAGATATACTCAGAAACAGCTATACCATAGATGTCCAGCATATGGCCCGTGGGCCGTATCCGGTCTGATACTGATTTTTAAACGACACGCATTGAGCTACTTTTTAGGATTTCCTAGGTATAATCAGAAACAGCTATACCAGCGTTTCCCAAAGTGTGGGTCGCGACCCGACACCGGGTCATAGAAAAATTTTGCCGGGTCGCGAAAAAAATTGTAAAAACACAAAAAAGATTTTTTTTGTACATATTATTTTTTTTTACGTCAGTTAATCACTAGAATAGTGTGTATTTGTGCTCTTTTTACTATACTATATTCTTTATTAGTATATTATACTCTTTATTACTATACTATACTCTTTATTACTATTTATTACTCTTTATTACTATAAAGCTACTGCTTTAAAATAAAATTTGTTTTGTAAATAAATGTTTTTTTTTTCATAAGGTGGGTCGCGAAAAATTTGCAAACTTCGTACCGAGTCGCGGCCAAAAAAGTTTGGGAACCGCTGAGCTATACCATTAATGTCCAGCATATGGCCCGCGGGCCGTACCCGGCCCGATATTAATTTTTAAACGACACGCATTAAGCAGCTTTTTAGGATTTCCTAGCTATAATCAAGAAACGTTTTTGTTTTGTTAATATACGCAAAATCATGCAAATTTTAATAATTGATTCCTGCTTATATTCATTTTTATTCGATATTAGTTTGCCAATATTGTAGGCAACGGGTCTGCTAGAATAAACTATTACCTATTAACGGAATTAAGAAATTCTTTTGTTAATAATTTAATTTTTGTGATATTTCTTCCAACTTGTAATATTGAATTATTTTCTTCGGTCTGCGAATAATCAAATGGATATACTGCTTCAGGACCAACATGTTTTTTGCCAATAATTCCTAAAATATTGTATATAATAATTTATTATATATTATTATTTTGATATTTACCTGTCCGTATTCCATTTTTATTCAATATTTTTGGTAAGCTCTCAATATGATCGAAAGAGTTAAAATGGTGAACTCCTTGGTGTAATCCATACATTCCATTTTGGTGAGATGGCATTCCGGTTAAAATAGCTGATCGGCTAAAAGTTTTTTTTTTTTTTTATTAATGAAATATTTTAATTTTACATTAATTACCTAGGAGAACAACTGCTTACAGATGTGTATGCATTGTTGAATATTAAACTTTTTTTTGCTAATTTGTCTAGATTTGGAGTTTGACAAATTTTGTTTCTGTATGCTCCCATTTCAAAACCCCCATCATCGGCTAAAAAATATTTTTTATTTTATCAAAATTAATTTCTAGAATAAAGAGGATTATAATAAAAATATTTCAAGTTATGGTCAAAGATGTGTCAAATACTAATTAATAGCTATTTATGCAACAAGGGTGTTACTATGATGATTACGCCCGGAGAGCGACGAAAAACAGCACGAGGGCCTCTGGCCAGGGGCGCATACATATTTTTTGCTTGGGGGGAGTCCAATTTTATATAATTTTTATAAACACAGGTCAAAATTTCAATTTCAAGTAAAGAGCAAAGAAATGGTTCTCCCTTCTAAATTTTAAGTGAAGAGCAAAAAAAAGTCCTCACTTCTAAATTTTAAGTAAAGAGCAAAAAAAAAGGTCCTCATTTCTAAGTTTTAAGTGAAGAGCAAAAAAAAGTCCTCACTTCTAAATTTTAAGTAAAGAGCAAAAAAAAAGGTCCTCATTTCTAAGTTTTAAGTGAAGAGCAAAAAAAAGGTCCACACTTCTAAATTTTAAGTAAAGAGCAAAAAAAAAGGTCCTCATTTCTAAGTTTTAAGTGAAGAGCAAAAAAAAGGTCCACACTTCTAAATTTTAAGTAAAGAGCAAAAAAAAAGGTCCTCATTTCTAAGTTTTAAGTGAAGAGCAAAAAAAAGGTCCACACTTCTAAATTTTAAGTAAAGAGCAAAAAAAAAGGTCCTCATTTCTAAGTTTTAAGTGAAGAGCAAAAAAAAGTCCTCATTTCTAAGTTTTAAGTGAAGAGCAAAAAAAAGTCCTCACTTCTAAATTTTAAGTGAAGAGCAAAAAAAATTCCTCACTTCTCACAGTAGGGGGGTCCGGACCCCCCCTTGTCTGCGCCCCTGTCTCTGGCCCCAAGGATGTATGTCGCTTGGGGCCACGAGCTTGAGGCTTAATTGGGGCCTTACGAGCCGTGCCCATTATTAATTTAAATCGTTTCGAATTTTACAAAAAAATTAAATTCGCGTGACTATCTTAAAAACTATAACACATAGAGACCTGCGGTTGAAATTTTTGTAATTCTGATGTCCTAAATAGACTTAAACCAGATTTTGAAGAAAAAAAATTTTTTGAAAAATTTTGATTTTTGTAAAATTTTTTTCAAAATTTCAAAAAATTCTATCTTTAAAACGGTAAAAGATAGAGACCTGCGATTTAAATTTTTGAAATCTTTGTGTCTTGTTTAGTCTAGAAAAATAATAAGGCCTTAAACACCCAATTTTTTGTATTTATATGACGGTTTAAGCAAAAACCTTGAAAATAGCCAAAAACTGTAAAAATCGTAAGGGGTACCCCTTACGATTTTTTCAAATTTTGACCATTTTCAAAGGTTTTGTTTGACGATTCGTATTTATTGTAAAAGTTGGGTTATTAAGGCCCCAATTTTTTTCTAGACTAAACAATATACGAAGATTTCAAAAATTCAAACCGCAGTTCTCTATATTTTATTGTTTTTAAGTTAGGATTTTTTTAAATTAAAAAAAAAAATTGAAAAAATAAAAGTTTCACAAAAATTTTTTTTTTTGGGATTTGCTTCGAAATGAGTCCTAAGGCTCTTTAGGACCTCGAGATTCCAAAAATTCTAACCGTAGGTCTGTATCTCATGTAGATTTTAAGATACAGTCTTTTGAAAATGAAATATTTACAAATTTTCAAAACTATACGGATCAAAAAGGCATTAACTAAGGAGGGCCCTATTTTTTATCTGGGTAGAAAAAAGTCTGTAGATTTAAAAAATTTAAACCGCAGGTCCCTATATCTTTTTGTTCTTAAGTTAGGATTTTTTGAAATATAAAAAAAAAAAAATGAAAAATTACTACTGTCGCCAATTGAGAAAGCCATTGATTTTATGAAAATAAAACACAAACAACAAAAAATCACGTATTTCTCCATTGAACAAAACAAAACAATGTCACTTTCGTATCTTCCGCAAATTGCCACCAGATTTCAGGGCGCTTAGGAGGTTTCCCCTATTAGAAAATATTTGAAATACTAGTTAAGATTTGAAATACTTGGAAAATATTTGAAATATTAGGGAACAATGGTGTAACTATGGCCCTGCAGCACCCTCAACCGCGATGTCCTTATTTTTCCTTTCTACGGTAAAAAAAACTATGTAAATTCCAAAAATTCAAACCACAAATCGTTATCTTTTATCGTTTTTGAAATATGTTTCATTTATCAAAGTATTGGATATGTTACTGAACGATTCAATACGTAAAAATAATTCAAATCTCCCGGTCATTTTCAAATTTATTATCTTCAGACGTTTGTGATAACCAAACAAAACAGAGATTAATAAATGTTTACGTACACAATTAAAATAAATTCTCCACGTATATGCTACATATTACCTATTATCAGTAGTACGTTCTTCTTCTCATTTTGAGAAACAGCTGTTGAGTATCTAGCGCAAAAAATCACCAAAAAACAAGTGAGTATCTTAGAGGTCATTTTGAGAATGAAAATTTTATTAAAAACAAAAAAGTAGATCACAGTAGTAGGGGAAGTATTGAGAAAATACCGGATTTTTAAATGAATAAACTATTAGAAAGTCTTAAAATGCTAATATCCAAGAGCCACTTAGTAATTCCATTTTTAGTAACAATATAAATGATACTATTACAACCGGTTTTTTCTTTATTTTAGAAAATGCAGGCTCGAGAAAAGATCCTATGTCTCTTTGATGTAGATGGAACGTTAACACCAGCTCGTCAACCCATCAAAAAAGACTTCGAAGACTATCTTTTAAACGTACTCAAACCGTGCGTTACTATCGGAATAGTAGGAGGTTCCGATTTCAATAAAATCTCAGAACAAATGGGAGGCGACGATGTAATCCATAAATACGACTATATATTCCCCGAAAATGGATTAGTTCAGTACCACAAAGGACAACTAATAGGTCAACAAAGTATTCAGAAACATATGGGAGAAGAAAAACTACAAATATTTATTAATTACGTACTGAAATATTTGTCGAATGTTATGTTACCAGTAAAAAGAGGAACGTTTGTTGAATTTCGATCTGGGATGTTGAATATTTCTCCAATAGGTCGCTCTTGTTCACAAGCAGAAAGGAATGAATTCGAAAAATATGACAAAATCAATCATGTTCGTCAACAAATGATTGATTCTCTGAAAAAACAATTTCCAGATATTGGTTTAACGTATAGTATAGGTGGACAGATTAGTTTTGATGTTTTTCCAGATGGTTGGGACAAAACTTATTGCCTCCAACATGTTACAAAAGGTACTAGCTTCCGAGAAATACATTTCTTCGGAGATAAAACTAGTCCCGGTGGAAATGACCATGAAATTTTCAACGATGAGAGAGTTATTGGACATAAAGTTCTAAATCCTGATGATACAAGAAGACAACTTGAAAATCTACTCAAAACTCTGTGAAAATTATTTTAATAAATTTATTTATTTTAAGTTAAAAATTGTTTTTTTTACAGTGTAAAAATATATTTATTAACATGCTTAACACAAAATTTAAAAATATATAAAATTATTCTCCCTTGTAAACAGGGGCTCTTTTTTCACCAAATGCTTTTAAACCTTCCAGTCTATCTTTTGTAGGAATTACTTTGGCGTAACAGTTCTCTTCGAAAGCCAACGCAGTCTGTAAATCAACTTCAATACCTCCGTTGATAGCTTCTTTGGCAACTTGAATAGCGATTGGTCCATTTGGTACAATTTCTTGAGCGATTTCAATGGCTTTCTTGAAAGCTGCATCACCAGTTTCATTTTGTTTAACGGCATGATTTACTAAACCTATAAAAAAAAAGAGTCGAGACTTGTATTTTACCAGATAAAAATGTACGTTATAAATAAAATTCATTTACCTATTTCTTTAGCTTGTTGTCCATCTAAAATTCTACCCGTATATATTAATTCTTTCGCCAAAGACACACTAATTGTTCTAGGTAATCGTTGACTACCTCCCGCTCCTGGTATAATAGCTAATTTTGTTTCAACAAGTCCCATCTTAGTTACCGTTGAAGCAGTACGTATATCACAAGCTAACGCAAGTTCCAAACCACCGCCTAAAGCCGTACCATCAAGGGCTGCGATAACGGGAACTGGAAAATGGTAAACTGTTTGCATTAACGAACGCAACCTAGTTACGAACTTCGAGACTTGATCAGGAGTGAGTTTTGTACGTTCCTTTAAATCGGCACCTAGAAATTTAAATCAATAAAACAGATGTTCAGAATCAATTTTATAGTGATTTTATTTGTTCAAAAAATATTTAAAATGACTTTATTCATTATGCAAATGGTCTCAAGTCTATTCGTTAAATTTCCAATGACTTGTAGCTGTAAAATTACTCAGCCGCAAGAGTAATTTAACGCACTTCTACAAAATTTAAACTTGCGCTTAATAGTAACAAATCATTGTAAATATTTGAAACGAATCGAGTTAAAATACCTGCGCAAAAGATTCCAGGTGCAAGACTTCGAATAATCAACACTCGAACATCAGAATCATGTTGAATTATACTTAAATTCTCTTCAAATTCAGTTAATAAATTTAAACTAAATGCATTCTTAGCTTTCGGTCTATTCATTCCGAGAACAGCTATATTTGAATCTTTCCCAGGAAGTCTTTCGTAAATAATATCTTGATATACTTTTTGAGAAAAACATCTTAAATTTTTAATATTATTGTACAAACACCTGTTGATTAGTATTTTGTTTAAAGACATGGTGATTATATAAAACAAAAATTGAGGTTAAAAAAAAAAGGTCAATTTATTATAATTTATGCAGTTCATTGATAACAGAGATGTTGGTGGGAATTATTAATCATTTGAAAAATTAATAGGGTCGCATACGACCCCAACAAATTTTGATTTCAAATTTAAATCAAAATACGTCCTTTTCATGTTTTAGGGATAAAGAATCCAAATTTTAAAATCATTTAAACCCTAACTTTTTATTTATCCTAGCGAGTATTTTTTATATTTCTACAATATCATATGTCAGACTTTTCCCCTAATTTGGCAGAATTGTATGTGATGTTTTTTTACGCAGTTGGTAGTAAAGCAGCCATATTGGAAGCACGTTGTTTGACGTTTGACAGTTCGTAATAAACAAGAAAACATCTAAAAAATGACTACAGCTGCAAGACCAACATTTGAACCTGCCAAAGGTGGCCAAGGTCGAGGAGAAAAAGATTTAAGTGCCATTTCTAGACAGTATTCAAGTAGAGATCTCCCCGGACATTTAAAACTAAAATATCGTGAACACGGTCAAGGTACTGTTGATGAAATAAAAACCAGAGATTTCCGTAGAGAATTAGAAGATAGAGAAGTTAAATCATCAAGACCAAGAGGACAAATTGAGTATCAAAGTAAACGATTAAAGTTAGATCAAGTTCCCGCTGCAAGTTTAGACGCAGATGATCCGTTAGACGAAGACGATTCAAGTTCATCGGAAAGTGAAGATGAAACAGAAGTTTTACTTGCTGAATTAAATAAAATTAAAAAAGAACGTGCTGTTGAACAAGCTAAAAAGGAACTTGAAAGGAAACAAGAAGAAGAACGGATAAGAATGGAGAATATTTTAAGCGGTAATCCACTCCTTACACACTATTCTTCAGGGAGCGGACAGGATCTTAAGGTTAAAAGACGATGGGATGATGATGTAGTTTTTAAAAATTGTGCACGATCAGAACCAGAAAAGAAACAAAATGTGTTTATTAATGACTCTTTAAGATCTGATTTTCATCGGAAATTTATGGAAAAATATGTAAAATAATTTGTAAGTTTTGTAATATATTTAAGTAATTCATCGTTCATAATAAACAGTTATTTAATTAATTGGCTTTAATTTATTTTATTACCTATAATTCATTTCTTTCCTTTGAGCTGAACTTGATTTTGAAGTATAATAACTTTTAACAACTGAATGAGGCTTTTGTTCATTTTGTTAAGCAAAAACCCACTTCGATTGTTAAAAAGTGAGCTCTTAACAACTTAAGAGAGTTCCACACTGATTACAGAAGGAAATCACTGTATATTTAAATAATTCATTAAGGGGGGGGGTGGGGGTAGGGTCTAATAACCACATTTTAAGCATATTTTTGTGAATTTTTTTCAAATCTATGGTTAAATTTATTCATTTTCAAACTAAGTACATATATAAAGTATGTTTTGAAGAAGATATAAAAAAATTTTGAAGGCAAAATATGGCAAAATGAGCCAGCTGTGGCAAATCTTCTCAGACTCCGGGAAAAAAATTAGATTTTGCGGTGACCAGCATAACTCGTCACTGGATCATCTGAAATCAAAAATCCAAAAAGATTTTGTTAGTTTATGAGTTTGCCGAGGTAACGACGTTGAGATATTTTTTTTTTCATGTTTTTTTTTATTTAACAATCACAAATATACTCATTTTTAGGTTTTTTTAGGGGGAATTAATTTTTTTGTCTTCTAAGTAACGCTAAAAACTGAAAAATCATTTTAAAAATAAAAACGCAACGTCATTACCTCGGCAAACTCATAAACTAACAAAATCTTTTTGGATTTTTGATTTCAGATGATCCAGTGACGAGTTATGCTGGTCACCGCAAAATCTAATTTTATTCCCGGAGTCTGAGAAGATTTGCCACAGCTGGCTCATTTCGCCATATTTTGCCTTCAAATTTTTTTTGTATCTTCTTCAAAACATACTTTATATATGTACTTAGTTTGAAAATGAATAAATTTAACCATAGATTTGAATAAAATTCACAAAAATATGCTTAAAATGTGGTTATCAGACCCCCCCCTTAAGGGTCCAGAATTTAGAAAAAGTTAGTGGATGTACCTTCCTCGGATTATTTTACCCCCCTGGATTAAATTTGGTGAAAATCGATCCATCTGTTTGCCTTTACATAAAGAACAGACAAACAAAAAAACAAACAGAAATTGATTTTTATATATAAAGATAATACAGCAAAATCAACAATTAATATATGATCTTAACATACATTTACATTATATTTTGATTGAATACCATGAGTTAAATCTGTCTAATTACTAATGTTGTTATAAAATATCGCTTTTGCATTTTTTGCCAATACTATGCAACTGATTAAAATCAAACAAAAATATATGTAAAAACCAAATATTATTTGTTGTTTCTGTGTATTATTTTTTATAAATTCTTAACGCTTTATGAAATACAAATACGGCAATTTCCTTGCATGTACAGTGTAGGATCCTCCTAAGAATATAGAAAAAAATGCATGCGGAGTTTCAGCGGGTTTTGGCAACAGATTTTTTTCAAATAAAAAAAAAAAAAAACTGTCCCCAGGGATGGCCACGTGGAGGCACCCGCAGGACAAAATATTGCAATATTAAAAAAAAAAAAAAATAGACTCATAATAAATATTTTGGTAGAACTGAAAACATTTTTTTTAGGACAATCCCAGCAAACATTCAACTAACGGCCGAATGCTGGCAAACTGCTTTTATGCTGGTAAATTACTGGCACCAAAAGTAAGTGCAACGCCAGTATTAATAATGTACTTCACATTTGTATTTCGCATTCCGCCTATACGAAGTACTTTACCAGCATTTTATAAGCACTCTTCTAAACTCATCCTTTTTACTTAAAACTATCAGAAATAAATCTTGCACCTAATGCGATTATTTTGCACTTTACCGTTGCTGGGCCAGCAACTGATACATCAATGGGCCAGTAACGGCCCCGGGGACACCGGGGTACTGGCCCATTACTTTCAATGCCGGGGAGTATGTGCTTTAGCAGTACTGGCCCGTATAAAAATGTTTGCTGGGATATTTATCCTATTAAGTTATTTAAATGAGTTCCTAGCGCTTAGGTGGCGCAAAAAGGCTGAAAAGGTAAGTTCGCCGTTTCTAATACATTTATTTTGAATATCTTATAGTCTGTCTAAGCAAACAAAAACCCTAAATGGGTGTGTATGTCGCTGTCTTCATTTGTAAGTAACACTTCACTCAATAAGTCTCTGGTTTGACATATATATGACAAAACTGTTGACAGACCTATATGATTTCTGGATAGTACCAACCTTCAAACGATACGTGTGAAAATTTCATGACATTCTGACAATTAGTTCAGAGGTTACAGTGGTTTTAATGACTCCAGTTTTGTAATTTTCAAAAGAATAAAACAGAATTTCGTGTGTTGATTAAACATTGGTTTTTGATGGAAAAAAATACTGTTGAAGCCAAACAGTGGCTTGATAAGCGTTATAGGGACTCGGGGTTTGCACCAGGCAAATTAACTATTACTAATTGGTATGTTGAATTTAAATTAATTAATTAATTTTAATTTTATTAATTTTAGGAGCGTTGGAATGAATGTATCACTCTTGAAGGAGAGTATGTGGTTAAATAAAGTCAAATTTCTAAAAAAAAAATGTTTTTCTTAGTTAGACCGGAGATTATTGAGCGACATGGTACACTCAAGTTCATAAATATGATCTACGCATTTTTAGTTTATGTTAAAAAAAAGTATTGTAAATACTAATAATGAAATAGCTATTATATTCATAAAATCATGGCCTTTCAGAGTTCACTGTAGCAGATTGATTGGACCGGAACCCATCTAAAATTTTTCAAATTAGTTCACATTAGTTTTCTGAAGGTTTTGTATGCTAGGACAGACTATAACACCGCTGTAATATTACAAATTGGGCCATATGTGTGTGTTTAAGATTGAATTAATTAAAATATCGACAATTCAAATTTTTATTATTATTAAGATTGCAATATTTTGCCCCCCATCCCCATCTGAAACAGAAGAAACAAAACAAAACAAGCAATATTACAAAAAATAACAATAAAAAAATTGCTACAACCCTACAATAAACAAAGCAATAAATGGAATAAACAATATAATAAAAAAAACAGCAATAGCAGCAACCCTACCTGCAATAGAGAATAAAACAATACATATAAAATAAACAATACAAGTCAAATAATCAATAAAATATGCAATAGAAACAGAGTATGCAATAGAAATAGAATAAGCAATAGAAGCAAAATTGGCCAACAAGCAAAATATATACACAAATATTATAAAATACAAACATAGCGCTATGTGGGATAAATTTATGCATAAATTTATGGAGGGAATGGAACACATAATATATCAATCAATCGAACAATATAAACATATTAAACATAAAAACAAAACCTAAAAAATACCTGTGATGTAATCTGGAAACCTAAAAAATACCTGTGATGTAATCTGGAAACCTGAAAAACACTTGCAACCTGAAACAGACAAAATAAAAAATATTAAAAAACAACGAAAAGAAAACCTGAAAACATTTTTATAAAACGAAAAACAAAAATCAATTTAAAACCTGTAAATATACAAACACGGGAAGTTTTGTAGTTAACCGGCTTCTGAGCTGGGTCTCGCCGTCAAGATGTTCAGTAGTGGGCCAGCAGTAGTCCGCATTCGCCAGGTCTGAAACATTCTTATTAGTCCTATAACTAACGGAGGGAATTCTGGAGGAAATCCCACTCTGAGAGTGATATCACCCTGGAAGTGATGCCACTCTGGGAGTGCTGCCACTCAAGTGGCAACAAATATCACACCTGGGGCAAAGCTCTAATTTTGTATATCTCCAGACTAGAATTCATTATTCTTAGGAGTATTTGAAAAAAAGTTAAGTCTAAAAATTTATTTTAATAAATCTAGTTCAAAAATTGCAAAGTGAAAAATTTTAAAGAGACTAAAAATTGACTACAAAAAATGGAGTATATAAATTTGAGTCTAAATTGGACTAAAAATTAGACTAAAAGTTTTATTTTACAAAAATTGACTAAAAATGTTACTAATGATATTTGACTTTTTAAATTAGTTTTTAAAAATATGCTTCTAAAAAATTTGTTGACTACAAAATAAAACTAAAAAATTAACCAAGAAAATTTACTTAATTGATAAAAAAATTTACTTTAAAAAATGACTAAAAAACCGAGTAAATATTGACATTAAAAAATTGAAGCTAAAAAAATTACTCTAACAAAAGAGTCTAAAAAAATTGATTCTAATAAGAGTCTAAAAATATGAAGATAAAAAATTGAAGTTAAAAAATTGACTATAAGAAAAGTCCAAAAAAATTATGATAAAAAATTGAAGTTAAAAAAAAATTGACTCTAACAAAAGTCTAAAAAAAATGACTTTAATAAAAGGCTAAAAAAAATGACTCAAAATAAATGAGTCTAAATATGAACACTAAAAAATTGAAGCTAAAAAAATTGACTAAAATAAATTATTAAAAAATGAGTAAATATATAACACTAAAAAAATTGACTCTAAATAAATGACTAAAAAATGAGTCTAAATATTAACATTAAAAAATGGAAGCTAAAAAAATTGACTCTAAATAAATGACTCTAAAAAAATGAGTCTAAATATTAACGCTAAATAATTGAAGCTAAAAAAATTGACTCTAAATAAATTACTCTAAAAAAATGAGTCTAAATATTAGCGCTAAATAATTGAAGCTAAAAAATTTACTCTAAATAAATGACTCTAAAAAAATGAGTCTAAATATTAGCGCTAAATAATTGAAGCTAAAAAAATTGACTCTAAATAAATTACTCTAAAAAAATGAGTCTAAATATTAGCGCTAAATAATTGAAGCTAAAAAATTTACTCTAAATAAATGACTCTAAAAAAATGAGTCTAAATATTAACGCTAAATAATTGAAGCTAAAAAAATTTACTCTAAATAAATGAGTCTAAATATTAACGCTAAATAATTGAAGCTAAAAAAATTGACTCTAAATAAATTACTCTAAAAAAATGAGTCTAAATATTAGCGCTAAATAATTGAAGCTAAAAAATTTACTCTAAATAAATGACTCTAAAAAAATGAGTCTAAATATTAGCGCTAAATAATTGAAGCTAAAAAAATTGACTCTAAATAAATTACTCTAAAAAAATGAGTCTAAATATTAACGCTAAATAATTGAAGCTAAAAAAATTGACTCTAAATAAATGACTCTAAAAAAATGAGTCTAAATATTAACGCTAAATAATTGAAGCTAAAAAAATTGACTCCAAATAAATGACTCTAAAAAAATGAGTCTAAATATTAACGCTAAATAATTGAAGCTAAAAAAATTTACTCTAAATAAATGACTCTAAAAAAATGAGTCTAAATATTAACGCTAAATAATTGTTAAAATAAGTTAAAAAAATTGAAGTTAAAAAAATGAACTCTAAAAAACTGAGTTTAAATATTGACACAAATATATTGAGTTTAAAAATTGAAGCTAAAAAAGTTGACTCTAAATAACTCAGTCTAAAAATTTATGCTGAAAAAATTTACTTTAAAAAAATGACTCTAAATTTTGATTCTAACTGAACAACTATTTGCGAAAAAATTTTGAAAAAAAAAAACATCTTAATTTTCTTCTCCTGTAACAACTCCTGATATCTCCCTAAACAGAAAACAGAATTAGCACATGAAAAATATTACACTCTAAACTTAAAACTAATTTTCTAAAAACTTAAAAACTATAATTTTCAAGCACCTACGTCAAACATAGGATTTCAAATTTACCTACACAGACCCGTTCCCTTACCAGAAGTTGCAGTTTGCAAAATCCAATAAAGGAAACAAATCCTTACCGTGCAGGATTTAAAGCACCTACTGACAAGTAACATTATCGAGCCAAATACGGTCCAATAATAGAAACAAGTCTTGTAGGATTTATAAGGTTGGTAATACCACCTCCAGTTATGAGTAAAAAATTCGTTCACCCGAAAAAAATACCCACTCCTAGAGAGCATTACCGGGTATTAGCACCCACATACAATTCGACAGAATGTGTAAAATAGCATGTGATTGTAATACCAAAAACATGTTTTGTTTAAAGTTCTAGAAGTCTTCATTGTTGGAACTGCTGCTGATGAATCTCGAGAAGACGCAACCATACCTAGTTGCCCCTCCTACGAGTGTTAGTAGGATGCTCTGAAAGAGAAGGTAATATTTCCTAAGGTTCATCGCAATTCTTTCCGGGAAGGCGCAAAAAACCGTTACTAACCACCCAAAACCCACGTGGAAAGAAATAGCGTTCTACCTAATTGTGTTCACACAACAGAGCTGGTTCCTCCACGTCTATAGAAGAGTCCGTGGAGGGCTCCATTGTAAGCCATCGCCGCCCGATCCGATGCACATGGAAAGGGCTTGGGCTCCACCGGAGGAATCGCGAGGGCAACGAACAACCTAGAGGAAAGAGGATGCTTGCCCAGAACAAAAACTTGTGCCCGCATTAAAGGGAAATCCGTTTGCACAAGTATAACCGCAATCCTGAAATGTTTGTTTCTGTCAACAGGAATTTTAAACTAAAATTAAAACAAAACAAAATGGCGTGAGTGTATAACAACTCACTAAAAGACAAAAAGGTGTGAAGTATATAAAAATACTTCACTAAATGTAGATAAATTTTTTGAAGGCTCGTTCCTTCACTCGGTTGGTCAGTTTCTCTATCGGAAGAGTCTTTACCGACCGGCTTCCAAAAAAAAATAACTATTTTTACTGTTATTTTACGAGCGCTACCCATCCGTTGGGTAGTTGGCCCCGTGATCAGGCGGTGTCAAACATCCCTTACCCTCGGCTACGCCTTGGGGGGAAACGCTAGATCGTCCTGACCAGAAAAAAGACTCTAACAAAAAAACAAAACTCTTTTGTGACATCTTTTGGTCACCTTCAGTTAACCAGTATCTCTCGCCTCCCTCGGCTAGGCCGTTAAGGTAGGGAAAGACTCGGAAGAGACTTAATTAACCGGCACCTATATTCCTGAAGCAAAAACAAACCTAGTGTGTATTAAAAAGCGCAGTGTATTTAGTGTTGTACAATTGTTGGTAAGATTTACCTAACAACTAAATAACTTAAAAGTTACTAGTTGTTAGAACTAACCAGTCCTCAGAATTGTCCATAGAAATCAACTAGAATCTTTCTAGATTAACGTCCCAACCTAAATCAATCCTAGTTAATAATTACGGGCGCTTCAGAGGGGGTGTAGTACCTGTTGTTTATTTTGTTGCAAAACCCAACAGAAACATACGCAGAAGATCTGTGGGTACCACAAGAAATAAACACACTTCCACACAAAGGTACCATGTGTGGAAGGATTTTAAAATGGTCTACAAGCAAACCTTGTAGCATACAAACAGACATACGTAGGTTAGTTTGGTTCATCCATCACTAATATACCTTTACAATGGCTGATGTACAATTTGAAAAGATTTTTAAGGTTTGAAAGAAACAAATTCACCCTAAAAATGATTACAAAATGTACAGACAGAATCAACTTGGATATAAGAGGCTTTGGAAGTACTATTTTGTACCTGTTTATGACAGGACAAAATTTAACTTTATATAATTTAAAAAAACCTACCTAAACTAAAATTTCTTTATATTTTATTTAATTTGTGTTAAATATTCTTTCTTAAACATGCATTACTTTAATTTTTATCAAACAAAATAATTTTTTACCATGCATTGTTCATATTTTTATATATTTCTTTCTTTTCTAACAAAACAGCTGATTGTTTTGTTATGTTGGTCCTACTGACCAGTGTATGGTATAAGGGAGTAGTTTTAAGGGACAGACATTAGCTAGCCCCCCAAAACAAAAATACACCCCCAAATACGCGTGTGCTTGTACTTAAGTACTGTTTGTGTTTAGTTACTAGGGACGTGTCCTAGATGGCAGCACTAGCTAACCAAACAGCACACAAAATGGCTGTCCTCATAGTAAGCGTGTGTGGATTTACAGTTTGTTTTAATAGAAAAGAACACCCTGTGTTATTATGTATGCATGAAACTTAAACATCAAGACAGTGGCATACCAATGAAGTTTTTTTCAGATATTTTAAAACAGGGTACTTATAAAAGTACTGAATATAAGTGCACAAAATATTGCTTTAGACTTGAAAAAGTCTGATTTAGTCTTGAAAAAGACTGATTAAGTCTTAAAAAAGACTGATTTTGTCTTGAAAAAGACTGATTAGTCTTGAAAAAGACTGGTTGTCTTGAAAAAGACGGATTAGTCTTGAAAAAGACAGTTTTTAGAAATATTTTGTGCAAATAATAATTTAAAAGACTACCCAAATAGTCAAATAAGAGCAACAGTAACCAAATTTGGTTTCTGCGCATTTCTATAGTAGTGTTCTTCTCTAATAAAACAAACTTTTTTCATGCACATGCACATATTTTTTTATATTTGTACGAATGTTTGTTACCAGGAGTATGTCCTAAGGGGTAGCACTAGCTTCCCCCTCAGGTCAATTTAAGACCACTCCAAAGTAAACGTGTGTGAATTTAATTTAGTTTTTGCCTTAGTTGAGGTGTGTTTCAAAGGGTAGCACTAGCTTCCCCCCCGAGACACGATAAAGGCTACCCCAAGGTAAAGCGTAAATTAAATTTAAAAACTCAATAAATTTATAATTGGTTTCGATGGTCTGAAGAAATAAAATATCCTAAAACATGGACTCATAAAATTGAAATCTAAAAGTTTGAATTAATTTTTTTTCTAATATTAATAATAATAAACCCAGGTTCTCTACGCCTAGGTGAGGTATAAGGGCAGAGAAGGTAAGTTCTCTGTTAAAAAAAAATTAAAAATACAAAATTTAAAACCAAAATTAGATAAAAAAAAAAAACTAAAATTTTACTTTAAAGAAAAGTTATAAATTTACTCTAAAAAATAGATAATAAAAAATTACTTTAATAATTTGAGTTAAAAAATGACTACAAAAAAAAAATAAGAGTATATATATTTAAGTTATAAAATTAAATTTGGAAAAAAATTAAAAAAAAGATTCTAAAAAAAATCATTCAAAATTTTACTCTTAAAAAATTACTTTAATAATTTGAGTTAAAAAATGACTACAAAAAAAATAAGAGTATATATATTTAAGTTATAAAATTAAGTTTGGAAAAAATTTTAAAAAAAGATTCTAAAAAAAAATCAAAAAAAAATTACTTTAATAATTTGAGTTAAAAAATTACTAAAATTTTTAAAGTGACAGAGTCGACTACAAAAAAATAAAGTATATTAATTTGAGTCATAAAATTAAACTAAAAATTCGAGTTTCCAAAATTTAAAAATTAGTCAAAAAAACTGATTCTACAAAAAAAAAAATCGTTAAAAATTGTACTCTAAATATTTGAGTTTTTAAATTTGATTTAATAAAATTTATTCTGCAAAATTAGTCCTGAAAACATTTTCCTGAAAAATAAACTCCTAAGAAAATTGACCACGAAAATTTACTCTAAAAAATTTACTATAAATCGACATTAAAGAAATTTATTTTTAAAATTGACTATCAAAATTACTTTTAAAAAAACTATAAATATGACTCTAAAATAAGGATTAAAAAAAAAAATTAAATACTAAAAAAATATTACTTAAAAAACTGGCTTAAAAAAATTTACTGTAAAAAATTGACTAAAAATCGACAATAAAGAAATTTACTTTTAAAATTGACAATTAAAAAAAAACATACTTTAAATATGATTCTAAAAAAGTGATAAAAACAAATACTTAAAAAAAATACTCTAAAAAATTTACTCTAAAAATTTACTCAAAAATATTACTTAAAAAACTGATTTTATAAAATTTACTGTAAAAAAATTACTATATATTGACTCTAAAAATTGACGCTAAAACATCGAATTAAAACATTTATATTTCTTAAAACTACATGATGATCTGAAAAACAAATTGCTTAAATTTAAGCGGGACTATTCTAAAAAATTTGTCCCTTTTGTGTTTCTTTCTTAATACTATCATGCGAAATTACTGTGTGCCTTTTTAGTGTGTCTTAAAAATGCCTCAAATATCCAGTCAGCCATAGTAAATTAAGTCCATTTCAAATAAGAATGCAATAAGTGGTACTGCGAACCGAGAACGATTTATATATCGCAAATATATAGTGAAAAATTTGAATTAAAAAAATGTTCATTTAGAAAATTATATAAAAATGTTTGTTAAAATATTAATAAATAATAAAATAAACAAAATAAATAATATAAGTTATATACAATAAACAAATTTAATATAAAAGGAAATTTGAACGAGTTAAAAAATTAATTTTTAATAATTATCAATAGTTTCCTAACGCCTAAGTTCTCTTTTAAAAAAATATAATATATAAGAATCCAAAATTTTAAATTATATTTGATAAAAAGAAACTCTAAAATTTTACTTAAAAAAGTCTAAAAATTTACTCTAAAATAAATTATTATTTTAGAGTAATTTTTTTTTTTATTATTTTAGAAAGCCACATAGTTAGTGTGACGTTTCAACCGTTCTTATTATCCCTGTATGAACAGGTACTCATTTTGAGTATTAAATACTTTGCTTTTATAATAATTATATTTAAAAAAAAATGGTAAAAAGTATTTAAAATAACACAAACAATATCAGATTTAAATTACTAATGTAAAAATGATTTTGATATTGTTCATTGTAAACTTGGCTCCGCTTTAAGCTAATCAAAATCAGGGTAAAAATGATATCTCATAACACAATGCATTCTTAATTGAAATGGGCTACCAGAAACAATCTACTTAACAATTTTTAACGGCTGTTTTGTTATTCACTGATGTCCTTTTGGTCCCGTCCTGGTTCGTCCTTGCCCTGGTTGGTTCCTTTCCTGGCTGGTTCCTTTCCTGGCTGGTTCCTTTCCTGGCTGGTTCCTTTCCTGGTTGGCTCCTGTATTGATGTCCGGATTGGTTCCTTATCCTGTTTGGTCCTTGTTGATCCTTGTTTGCGCCCAATACACTGTTTTCCAACTCTACAAATAAATAAAAATCGTTAAAAAAAATAACAATAACATTTCCGCGTCTGCATATCGCCAGGGTTTGGGATGCAGACGTGTGTATTTAACTCCACTAGTCTCTAATATGACGCGGCCCAAAAGTTGAAGTTTACGATTAGTGGACGCTTGTCAAACTGACAAACCCCAAATAATAATAAAAAAAGATTGAAAGTGTGAATTTTTATAAGTTGCAGGGTTTTGTAGGTATCTAGTAAACGACAAAAAATTGTGGAAACGATTAGGTGGAACCAGATTTGATTTAGTGGATTTTTTGTCCAGGAAAAACTTATATAAAAAATAGCAACGTTCCAATATTCCTTTAACTGCGTTAATTAGACCAAAATTTTGACTTGGGGCGCCGCAGAAAAGTTCTGATACATTAAGGGCGCAGAGAACCGAAAAAGTTTGGAAACCACAGGTTTAAACGGAACTAGATTTTGAATTCTAGTTTTTTTGAAGTAAATCAGAGAAAAAAATTTTGCTCAAAAATCGTAAAATCGGTCAAATTTTATTTTTGTATGACCATATCTCAAAAATTATAAGAGATAGAGATCCATGGTTTACATTTTTTGAACCCTGTGGTCCTAGATAGCGTTAGGTGATATTTTGAGACAAATCCTGAATAAAACATTTTTGTGAAATTTTGAAATTTTTGAAAATTTTATCTCGAGAACGGTAAAAGATAAAGAAATGCGGTTTGATTTTTTAGAATTTTCATTGTTTTTTTTTACCTTGTAAAAAAACTGGGGCCTTACGAGCCGTTCCCGTTTTTGATTTAAATGGTTTTGAAATAGGCGAATTTTATTATTCGCTTGACTGTATTATAAAAACTATAATATATAGAGACCTGCGGTTGGAATTTTTATAATCCTGATGTTCTAAATGGCCTTAAAACACATTTGGAAAAAAAATTTTTTTTTGAAAAATTTTGATTAAAAAAATTTTTTTTTTCAAAATTTCAAAAAATTCTATTTTGAAAACGGTAAAATATAGAGACCTGCGGTTTAAATTTTTGAAACTATTGTGCCTTGTTTAGTCTAAAAAAAAAATAAGGCCTTAAACACCCAATTTTTTGAATTTATATGACTGGTTAAGCTAAATCCTTGAAAATGGCCAAAAATCGAAAAAATAGTACCCCTTACGACTTTTTCGATGGCCCTGAGGCCTAGATAAAAAACTAGATATCAAAAATTCAAACCTTTCTCTAATCGTTTAACAACAGAATTATCTCGCGAAAATTTGGACTTAATATTATCTTTACCTCAATTTTTCTTAGGAAAGTAAATAAACCAAGATGCCTATCTTTGTCCTTTCTTAAGTGACAACCAAAAACACTACAATTTATTCTGATTTTATAGTTTTTCACAACTTCTGTCAACATTGTAACAAAAATTCAATAATAAAATATACGTAATAAATTTAAACTGTACTGCAGTATTAAGTACAATAATTTGGCCATCAATTAGCGTATTTAAGCATATCACTTCTCAATAAATTAAATCACTCGCGGTTATTTCAAAAATCTACTGGTTATTAAATAAATCAAAAACTAAAAACATAAAATATACCAGTAAATTATTTTTGGATTAAATTTATTAGCAAATTTAAATTTAAAGAAATTACAATTTTGTTTAAACTTGTTAAATATCTTTGCGATTGTTATCAAAATAATATTCAACCGGATTAAAATATTATCTATAAAAGTGCTTAAGCTTTTAATCCCCTAAAATTTTC
Source organism: Liopterus haemorrhoidalis (assembly GCA_963971575.1). Taxonomy (NCBI): domain Eukaryota; kingdom Metazoa; phylum Arthropoda; class Insecta; order Coleoptera; family Dytiscidae; genus Liopterus; species Liopterus haemorrhoidalis. Next base: position 46,906,918 of record OZ020619.1, read on the forward strand.
AAGGCGATATTTATATAACATAAATTACGTATAAAATAATTAAAAAAATACATAAAAATTATTTAAAAAATGCATTATTATTTAAAAAATGCATTATTTTTTGAAAAATAAATATTTCTTACCTTTTCCCAAATTTTTGGTAGCAACTATAGGATGAAGGATAATTTTAGACATCCTTTTGGCAACTTCCAGACGTCCTTAAGGTCCATTCCAGCATCATTTTGGCACAAATTTTTTAGTTTATTTAAGAAAACTTTATAAAACAATTTTTAAAAGTACTAAAATGTTTTTTAGTCTTCAAAAATATAAAAAAATTATATTTTTTTGCAATTTTTCTTAAAATTTTAATAATATTTAAATAAATTTATAAAAATAATTATTTCTTTGTTAAAAACATATTATTAAACTATTAATTTTATTGTTTAAACATATTAATCAACTTTTTTAACATTATTTTAGAGTTGGAAAACTTTAGAAAACGTAAGACGATCCCTTTCTTGAAGAAACACGACAAACAATGCTATTAGTTAACTAAATAAACACGACGCTTTGGAATCGCGCTATGAGCAGGCGCAATAAATTCAAAACGGCATCCGAATTAAATGACAGTTTTTTACATTTGTTAAATGCAATTTTTTAAAACGACAGTTTAAAAAACGAAACGAGGTGGAAAAACGTATCAAACAGAATTTGTTACGTATCAAACAAGATTATATAAATGATTTTCAACCCAAAACTTTTCGCGGACCGGCGAAATATCAAACTTAGACAGGTGAAATTATTTTTAAAAAAATTATTTTTATGATATTTATTGCCGACAAATTTTGATCTTATTATTCTTTTAGTTATGATGCTGGCCCCTAGCTGTAACAAAAAACTTTTGTTAATTCTGCCTCTGGGCCTCTTGTATTCGTACTTACTTTGTGGGGCGAGGACCAACGCGGCAGGCCTATTGTACCCGGGACCTGGACGGGTCTGTATCTACAAGCAGAGCTGAAACATCCCTGGTGGAGATGAAATGTTGCTGGGAACCAACGTAAGGGAGGAGTGCTGGCTAAGGGTGTTAAGCTAAAGAGGTATTACCACATTGGGAGTGCTAGTGTATACCTCCTGAAGAGATTTCCAACTGTAACAAAAAAAAAAATGGTTGAATATAATTTTGGATTAGTAATTCTTGGACTTACTTTTATAGATTGGAAATCACGCGGCAGGCATATTGTAACCGGGACCTGCACGGCTCTTCTGACAGCATATCCTCCTAAACACTTCCCCTCTTTGGTGGTGTGGTGCTCTCTTCCTTGTCAACGAGTATACTGAGTTAGGATGTCTACTGGCCAACAAGGGCTTGAGCATATCCTGGTCCAGTTCCTCTAAGACATCTTCTAGCACCAGGTCCTCCTGGTAACACTCCCCTCTCTGGTGGTGCGGTGCTCTCTTCCTTGTCAACGAGTATACTGAGTTAGGATGTCTCCTGGCCAACAAGGGCTTGAGCATATCCAGGTCCAGTTCCTCTAAGACATCTTCTAGCACCAGGTCCTCCTGGTAACATCCCCTCTCTGGTGGTGCGGTGCTCTCTTCCTTGTCAACGAGTATACTGAGTTAGGATGTCTCCTGGCCAACAAGGGCTTGAGCATATCCAGGTCCAGTTCCTCTAAGACATCTTCTAGCACCAGGTCCTCCTGGTAACACTCCCCTCTCTGGTGGTGCGGTGCTCTCTTCCTTGTCAACGAGTATACTGAGTTAGGATGTCTCCTGGCCAACAAGGGCTTGAGCATATCCAGGTCCAGTTCCTCTAAGACATCTTCTAGCACCAGGTCCTCCTGGTAACATCCCCTCTCTGGTGGTGCGGTGCTCTCTTCCTTGTCAACGAGTATACTGAGTTAGGATGTCTCTTGGCCAACAAGGGCTTGAGCATATCCAGGCCCAGTGCCTCTAAGACATCTTCTAGCACCAGGACAAAAGCTAACTGAAACTCAAAAGTGCATTAGTGCATGAATTCATACAAACAAATCTTATATCTAAGGGAGGACAGTTGGGGAATGCCGTGCTGGGAGTGCAGATGTACAGTCACTCAACTGGCTGTAAGGTATTTGGTCGTCGAAGACCTAAAACCTGTGGCAGAGAAGGAACTCTAATATCTCAATCATGAGCCATTCGTTGGCTTCGGACCTTCTAGCAAATGAAGGTTGCCATGGAGTGCTGATGTATAGTCACTCGGCTATCCCGAAGGTGTTTGAAGGTAGATGACCTCACACCTGGACGAGAGTTCTAATATTATTCTACTGGGTGATAGGAAACTTGTTACAAGATGCTGTAAATTTTGGAAAACCTGGCTCCCTGCACCCCTACACCAGACCCTTACCACCTCATTAGAATTTTGAAATGTAAAAAGGAATATTGAAAAAATATGTTATTAATTGGACAGCATTTTGTAACAATTTATCCTAATTCTACTTTCAAACCAATCTCTTCCTTTACTCTGAAAGGTTCTCTCTACTCGCATTTTTCTCTACATCTGTGGATCTGTTTACCTAAAACACACACACATACGAAAGATTAGTAGGATCGTAGTATCGGAAGAAACCTGAAAGAAATAATTATATTAGGAACTGCAGGCAACAGACGACCTAAACAGAAAACAGATATTAGTACAGATATAGAGACAAGATAACTTATATCTAATGTTAACTAAACTAAGAGCTAGAGCACCTATGCATAGCACAGGATTTAAAGTTACCTACACAAACCAGCTCCAGTACCAGAAGCTGCAATTTGCAAAGTCCGGTAAAGGAAACTGGTCTTTGGTGTGCAGGATTTAAAGATCTGTGGTAATCCATCTCCGGTCACGGGTAAAGTACTCGTCCATTCGAATACAATACTCACTTCCAGAGAGTATTACCAGGTATTAGCGCCCACATACCATTCGACAAAACATGTAAAACAGCATGTGATCGTAATACCAAAAAATGCTAAGAGAATTTGTATGTTTATTATTACTTCTTTCTGCTGCTGATGAATCTCGTGAAGGTGCAACCATACTTAATTGCGCCTCCAACGAGTGTTAGTAGGATGACCTGAAATAGTCCCTGCCTAAGAGTTTTAATACTGTTTGCATTTAAACCCAATATAGTGTTCACACACAGGGATTGGCCCTACAACGTCTATAGAAGAGTCCGTTGCAGGTCCCTGTGTAAGCCATCGCCGCCCAATCCGAAGTGCAATGGAAAGGGCTTGGGCTCCACGGAGGAAACGCGAGAGCAGTCGAACAGCCTAGAGGAAAGAGGTCTGCCTGCCCTTTCTAAGACGACCTGTGCCCGCATTAACTGGGAAAACCGAATTGCACAAGTTTTTATTATACGGAGCTGAAATGTTTACCCTCATCTCAGGAATTTTAAATTAAAATAACGATTTAATAAAAAAATAATAACAAAAAACTTTATTTTTACTTGCTACATTGTATAAAGCAGCGATTTTCAAGTGATGTACCGCGACACACTGGTACAGAGTTGCTGGTGTACCAGCAGTCATTAATATAACATTAAATCAACAATATGTTTGAAAATAACAATGATAAAAATATATAATATTGAACTTTTAAATAAGTACAATGCTCAAATTTTTTAAGTAAAATTTTTTTTATTACAAAACTGGTGTATCGTGACAATTTTGCAACCTATTTGGTGTGCTGTCAATTGACAAATGTGGAAAAATCGCTGGTATTAAGTATATCCGTGGTTATAAATTTCTGGGGCCCGTCCCCACTCGGCCGGCTAGTATCTCTATCGGAAGAGGCTAGACCGACCGGCTTCCAAAGAAGTGATTCTACTGAAGCTATTGTTTAACGGGCGCTACCCATCCGTTGGGAAGTTGGCCCCGTGATCAGGCGGTGTCAAACATCCCTTACCCTCGGCTACGCCTTGGGGGGAAACGCAAGATCGTCCCGACCAGATAAAAGACTCTACCAACAAAACAAAACTCATTCGTGACATCTTTGGTCACCTTCAGTCAACTAGTATCTCTCGCCTCCCTCGGCTAGGCCGTTAAGGTAGGGAAAGACTCGGAAGAGACTTGGCTGACCGGCTCCTATATTCCTGAGACAAAAATAAACCTATGGGCACTAATAACGCTGTGTAACTGGTGTTATGTCTGAATCAGCAGCTCTGACATCTGTGACCTCTGTCTCAGATATCAGCTCTACTGGGTCCTCAAGGTGTCTGACAAGTTCGACTAGAATCTCTCTAGATAAACGTCCCAACCTAAATCAACCCCGGTCTCACTCGCAGACACACATGAGGGGGTGTGCTGTACCTGTACAAATAAACCTCCACGCAAAGGTACCATGCGGGAAGCTGAATCTAAAACTAGAAGCACTCAGGGGTTAGTTTGATTCATCCATCACAGACATCCTTTTGCGTAGGCTGATGCACCCTCTGTCAACACTCGAGTTATGAAAGAAACAAAGTTAATTCGAAGTGAGGACATAAGCGTACAGACAGTATATCAACATGGACATAAGAGGCGTATTTAAAATAATTTATCAAATCTGATTTCATAAATTTAATCTAAATAGAAAGCTACAAGAATTCAATAGTTGTATTGAATGCTTGTAGATAGTGAGATATATAGACAGTATGTCTTAAACAGCTTAGTCGATTGTTGACTAGTACTGCAGGACACAATTACGACTGTCTAAATACCTGTGTTGTACCGGAGTACTGTACGAATATGTGTTACTCGGAGTATGCCTTAAGGAGTAGCACTAGCTTCCCCCCCATGGCAATCAAAAACCACTCCTGAGTAAGCGTGTGGGACTCTACATCAATTCACTTGCCAATATATATTATTAGGAGTATGTTCTAAAGGGTAGCACTAGCTGCCCCTCCAGGACAACAATGGACCACTCCTGTTAGCTGAGCCAACTCATCAATATTAAATTAATTTATCATGCAACTCAAACTGCATAAATCAATTCAAAAACTGTTTTACTTACTGATTTAATACATTTATTAGTAAAATAATGTTTCTTTCCTAAGTCTAGAATGTGGGTGTGTACCTATAAAAATGCCTCTTTATATCCAGCCAGCCCAGCAAAATACGTAATACTCAACTTACGTTGAGGACTTACCCCGTGTAGCCCCAGCGGCTCTGGGTGCTACGCCCTTCTGAGAACTTACTTCGGACTCCTCCATCGGTGGCTGTAACAAAAAAACAACAATCAGAAACAGTCCAACTTCCTTCAAAATACCCTCTTTACAAATGTGTTTATTTTATAAGTAATAATACAGTGATAGACCTACCAAGTTCTCGAGGGCTGGAATACCAGGATCCTTCGCCGACAGCAAACCCCTCTGCTTCTCAGGCACTCACTAAACACTCGCGGAGGAATTAAGCTAACTCTAACACCAGGCCTCAGGACGAGACCCATTCAAAAAAACAAACTAAAGGAGGAAGCCGTTAAATTCGGAAATATTATACGGACACTATTCTTCGTTCACTTGATGCTGGCCCCCAACTGTAACAAAAAAGACATTGTAAAATGTTTCTCTGGGTCTATTATATTCGGACTTACTTTGTGGACCAGGGGCCAGCGCGGCAGGCCTATTGTAACCGGGACCTGCACGGGTCTTCACCTCTGAGAAGTACTGAAATACCGCTGGGGAAGCTGAAACATACTGATTAATCTTATAGCTAAGGGAGTAAGGTGTGGGAGCATTGCCACGCTGGGAGTGCTAGTGTATACCTCCTGAAGCGATTTCCAACTATAACAAAAAAAAAAAAAATGTTTGAATATAATTTTGAATTAGTAATTTTTGGACTTACTTTTTTAGATTGGAAATCACGCGGCAGGCCTTTTGTAACCGGGACCTGCACGGCTCTTCTGACAGCATATCCTCCTAAAGACTTCCCCTCTTTGGTGGTGTGGTGCTCTCTTCCTTGTCAACGAGTATACTGAGTTAGGACGTCTCCTGGCCAACAAGGGCTTGAGCATATCCTGGTCCAGTTCCTCTAAGACATCTTCTAGCACCAGGTCCTCCTGGTAACACTCCCCTCTCTGGTGGTGCGGTGCTCTCTTCATTGTCAACGAGTATACTGAGTTAGAATGTCTCCTGGCCAACAAGGGCTTGAGCATATCCTGGTCCAGTTCCTCTAAGACATCTTCTAGCACCAGGTCCTCCTGGTAACATCCCCTCTCTGGTGGTGTGGTGCTCTCTTCCTTGTCAACGAGTATACTGAGTTAGGATGTCTCCTGGCCAACAAGGGCTTGAGCATATCCTGGTCCAGTTCCTCTAAGACATCTTCTAGCACCAGGTCCTCCTGGTAACACTCCCCTCTCTGGTGGTGCGGTGCTCTCTTCATTGTCAACGAGTATACTGAGTTAGAATGTCTCCTGGCCAACAAGGGCTTGAGCATATCCTGGTCCAGTTCCTCTAAGACATCTTCTAGCACCAGGTCCTCCTGGTAACATCCCCTCTCTGGTGGTGTGGTGCTCTCTTCCTTGTCAACGAGTATACTGAGTTAGGATGTCTCCTGGCCAACAAGGGCTTGAGCATATCCTGGTCCAGTTCCTCTAAGACATCTTCTAGCACCAGGTCCTCCTGGTAACACTCCCCTCTCTGGTGGTGTGGTGCTCTCTTCCTTGTCAACGAGTATACTGAGTTAGGATGTCTCCTGGCCAACAAGGGCTTGAGCATATCCAGGTCCAGTTCCTCTAAGACATCTTCTAGCACCAGGACAAAAGCTAACTGAAACTCAAAAGTGCATTAGTGCATGAATTCATATAAACTAATCTTATATCTAAGGGAGGGCAGTTGGGGAATGCCATGCTGGTAGTGCTGATGTACAGTCACTCAACTGGCTGTAAGGTATTTGGTCGTCGAAGACCTAAAACCTGTGGCAGAGAAGGAACTCTAATATCTCAATCATGAGCCATTCGTTGGCTTGGGACCTTCTAGCAAATGAAGGTTGCCATGGAGTGCTGATGTATAGTCACTCGGCTATCCCGAAGGTGTTTGAAGGTAGATGACCTCACACCTGGACGAGAGTTCTAATATTATTCTACTGGGTGATAGGAAACTTGTTACAAGATGCTGTAAATTTTGGAAAACCTGGCTCCCTGCACCCCTACACCAGACCCTTACCACCTCATTAGAATTTTGAAATGTAAAAAGGAATATTGAAAAAATATGTTATTAATTGGACAGCATTTTGTAACAATTTATCCTAATTCTACTTTCAAACCAATCTCTTCCTTTACTCTGAAAGGTTCTCTCTACTCGCATTTTTCTCTACATCTGTGGATCTGTTTACCTAAAACACACACACATACGAAAGATTAGTAGGATCGTAGTATCGGAAGAAACCTGAAAGAAATAATTATATTAGGAACTGCAGGCAACAGACGACCTAAACAGAAAACAGATATTAGTACAGATATAGAGACAAGATAACTTATACCTAATGTTAACTAAACTAAGAGCTAGAGCACCTATGCATAGCACAGGATTTAAAGTTACCTACACAAACCAGCTCCAGTACCAGAAGCTGCAATTTGCAAAGTCCGGTAAAGGAAACTGGTCTTTGGTGTGCAGGATTTAAAGATCTGTGGTAATCCATCTCCGGTCATGGGTAAAGTACTCGTCCATTCGAATACAATACTCACTTCCAGAGAGTATTACCAGGTATTAGCGCCCACATACCATTCGACAAAACATGTAAAACAGCATGTGATCGTAATACCAAAAAATGCTAAGAGAATTTGTATGTTTATTATTACTTCTTTCTGCTGCTGATGAATCTCGTGAAGGTGCAACCATACTTAATTGCGCCTCCAACGAGTGTTAGTAGGATGACCTGAAATAGTCCCTGCCTAAGAGTTTTAATACTGTTTGCATTTAAACCCAATATAGTGTTCACACACAGGGATTGGCCCTACAACGTCTATAGAAGAGTCCGTTGCAGGTCCCTGTGTAAGCCATCGCCGCCCAATCCGAAGTGCAATGGAAAGGGCTTGGGCTCCACGGAGGAAACGCGAGAGCAGTCGAACAGCCTAGAGGAAAGAGGTCTGCCTGCCCTTTCTAAGACGACCTGTGCCCGCATTAACTGGGAAAACCGAATTGCACAAGTTTTATTATACGGAGCTGAAATGTTTACCCTCATCTCAGGAATTTTAAATTAAAATAACGATTTAATAAAAAAATAATAACAAAAAACTTTATTTTTACTTGCTACATTGTATAAAGCAGCGATTTTCAAGTGATGTACCGCGACACACTGGTACAGAGTTGCTGGTGTACCAGCAGTCATTAATATAACATTAAATCAACAATATGTTTGAAAATAACAATGATAAAAATATATAATATTGAACTTTTAAATAAGTACAATACTCAAATTTTTTAAGTAAAATTTTTCTTGTTACTAAACTGGTGTATCATGACAATTTTGCAACCTATTTGGTGTGCTGTCAATTGAAAAATGTTGAAAAATCGCTGGTATTAAGTATATCCGTGGTTATAAATTTCTGGGGCCCGTCCCCACTCGGCCGGCTAGTATCTCTATCGGAAGAGGCTAGACCGACCGGCTTCCAAAGAAGTGATTCTACTGAAGCTATTGTTTTACGGGCGCTACCCATCCGTTGGGAAGTTGGCCCCGTGATCAGGCGGTGTCAAACATCCCTTACCCTCGGCTACGCCTTGGGGGGAAACGCAAGATCGTCCCGACCAGATAAAAGACTCTACCAACAAAACAAAACTCATTCGTGACATCTTTGGTCACCTTCAGTCAACTAGTATCTCTCGCCTCCCTCGGCTAGGCCGTTAAGGTAGGGAAAGACTCGGAAGAGACTTGGCTGACCGGCTCCTATATTCCTGAGACAAAAATAAACCTATGGGCACTAATAACGCAGTGTAACTGGTGTTATGTCTGAATCAGCAGCTCTGACATCTGTGACCTCTGTCTCAGATATCAGCTCTACTGGGTCCTCAAGGTGTCTGACAAGTTCGACTAGAATCTCTCTAGATAAACGTCCCAACCTAAATCAACCCCGGTCTCACTCGCAGACACACATGAGGGGGTGTGCTGTACCTGTACAAATAAACCTCCACGCAAAGGTACCATGCGGGAAGCTGAATCTAAAACTAGAAGCACTCAGGGGTTAGTTTGATTCATCCATCACAGACATCCTTTTGCGTAGGCTGATGCACCCTCTGTCAACACTCGAGTTATGAAAGAAACAAAGTTAATTCGAAGTGAGGACATAAGCGTACAGACAGTATATCAACATGGACATAAGAGGCGTATTTAAAATAATTTATCAAATCTGATTTCATAAATTTAATCTAAATAGAAAGCTACAAGAATTCAATAGTTGTATTGAATGCTTGTAGATAGTGAGATATATAGACAGTATGTCTTAAACAGCTTAGTCGATTGTTGACTAGTACTGCAGGACACAATTACGACTGTCTAAATACCTGTGTTGTACCGGAGTACTGTACGAATATGTGTTACTCGGAGTATGCCTTAAGGAGTAGCACTAGCTTCCCCCCCAAGGCAATCAAAAACCACTCCTGAGTAAGCGTGTGCGACTCTACATCAATTCACTTGCCAATATATATTATTAGGAGTATGTTCTAAAGGGTAGCACTAGCTGCCCCTCCAGGACAACAATGGACCACTCCTGTTAGCTGAGCCAACTCATCAATATTAAATTAATTTATCATGCAACTCAAACTGCATAAATCAATTCAAAAACTGTTTTACTTACTGATTTAATACATTTATTAGTAAAATAATGTTTCTTTCCTAAGTCTAGAATGTGGGTGTGTACCTATAAAAATGCCTCTTTATATCCAGCCAGCCCAGCAAAATACGTAATACTCAACTTACGTTGAGGACTTACCCCGTGTAGCCCCAGCGGCTCTGGGCGCTACGCCCTTCTGAGAACTTACATCGGACTCCTCCATCGGTGGCTGTAACAAAAAAACAACAATCAGAAACAGTCCAACTTCCTTCAAAATACCCTCTTTACAAATGTGTTTATTTTATAAGTAATAATATAGTGATAGACCTACCAAGTTCTCGAGGGCTGGAATACCAGGATCCTTCGCCGACAGCAAACCCCTCTGCTTCTCAGGCACTCACTAAACACTCGCGGAGGAATTAAACTAACTCTAACACCAGGTCTCAGGATGAGACCCATTCAAAAAACAAACTAAAGGAGGAAGCCGTTAAATTCGGAAATATTATACGGACACTATTCTTCGTTCACTTGATGCTGGCCCCCAACTGTAACAAAAAAGACATTGTAAAATGTTTTTCTGGGTCTATTATATTCGGACTTACTTTGTGGACCAGGGACCAGCGCGGCAGGCCTATTATACCCGGGACCTGCACGGGTCTTCACCTCTGAGAAGTACTGAAACACCGCTGGGGAAGCTGAAACATACTGATTAATCTTATAGCTAAGGGAGTAAGGTGTGGAGCATTGCCACGCTGGGAGTGCTAGTGTATACCTCCTGAAGCGATTTCCAACTGTAACAAAAAAAAATGTTTGAATATAATTTTGAATTAGTAATTTTTGGACTTACTTTTTTAGATTGGAAATCACGCGGCAGGCATATTGTAACCGGGACCTGCACGGCTCTTCTGACAGCATATCCTCCTAAAGACTTCCCCTCTTTGGTGGTGTGGTGCTCTCTTCCTTGTCAACGAGTATACTGAGTTAGGATGTCTCCTGGCCAACAAGGGCTTGAGCATATCCTGGTCCAGTTCCTCTAAGACATCTTCTAGCACCAGGTCCTCCTGGTAACACTCCCCTCTCTGGTTGTGTGGTGCTCTCTTCCTTGTCAACGAGTATACTGAGTTAGGATGTCTCCTGGCCAACAAGGGCTTGAGCATATCCTGGTCCAGTTCCTCTAAGACATCTTCTAGCACCAGGTCCTCCTGGTAACACTCCCCTCTCTGGTTGTGTGGTGCTCTCTTCCTTGTCAACGAGTATACTGAGTTAGGATGTCTCCTGGCCAACAAGGGCTTGAGCATATCCTGGTCCAGTTCCTCTAAGACATCTTCTAGCACCAGGTCCTCCTGGTAACATCCCCTCTCTGGTGGTGTGGTGCTCTCTTCCTTGTCAACGAGTATACTGAGTTAGGATGTCTCCTGGCCAACAAGGGCTTGAGCATATCCTGGTCCAGTTCCTCTAAGACATCTTCTAGCACCAGGTCCTCCTGGTAACACTCCCCTCTCTGGTTGTGTGGTGCTCTCTTCCTTGTCAACGAGTATACTGAGTTAGGATGTCTCCAGGCCAACAAGGGCTTGAGCATATCCTGGTCCAGTTCCTCTAAGACATCTTCTAGCACCAGGTCCTCCTGGTAACACTCCCCTCTCTGGTTGTGTGGTGCTCTCTTCCTTGTCAACGAGTATACTGAGTTAGGATGTCTCCTGGCCAACAAGGGCTTGAGCATATCCTGGTCCAGTTCCTCTAAGACATCTTCTAGCACCAGGAGAAAAGCTAACTGAAACTCGAAAGTGCATTAGTGCATGAATTCATATAAACAAATCTTATATCTAAGGGAGGGCAGTTGGGGAATGCCATGCTGGGAGTGCTGATGTACAGTCACTCAACTGGCTGTAAGGTATTTGGTCGTCGAAGACCTAAAACCTGTGGCAGAGAAGGAACTCTAATATTTCAAATAATGAGCCATTCGTTGGCTTGGGACCTTCTAGCAAATGAAGGTTGCCATGGAGTGCTGATGTATAGTCACTCGGCTATCCCGAAGGTGTTTGAAGGTAGATGACCTCACACCTGGACGAGAGTTCTAATATTATTCCACTGGGTGATATGAAACTTGTTACAAGATGCTGTCAATTTTGGAAAACCTGGCTCCCTGCACCCCTACACCAGAACCTTACCACCTCATTAGAATTTTGAAATGTAAAAAGGAATATTGAAAAAATATGTTATTAATTGGACAGCATTTTGTAACAATTTGTCCTAACTCTACTTTCAAACCAATCTCTTCCTTTACTCTGAAAGGTTCTCTCTACTCGCATTTTTCTCTACATCTGTGGATCTGTTTACCTAAAACACACACATACGAAAGATTAGTAGGATCGTAGTAACGGAAGAAACCTGAAAGAAATAATTATATTAGGAACTGCAGGCAACAGACGACCTAAACAGAAAACAGATATTAGTACAGATATAGAGACAAGATAACTTATATCTAATGTTAACTAAACTAAGAGCTAGAGCACCTATGCATAGCACAGGATTTAAAGTTACCTACACAAACCAGCTCCAGTACCAGAAGCTGCAATTTGCAAAGTCCGGTAAAGGAAACTGGTCTTTGGTGTGCAGGATTTAAAGATCTGTGGTAATCCATCTCCGGTCCCGGGTAAAGTACTCGTCCATTCGAATACAATACTCACTTCCAGAGAGTATTACCAGGTATTAGCGCCCACATACCATTCGACAAAACATGTAAAACAGCATGTGATCGTAATACCAAAAAATGCTAAGAGAATTTGTATTAATTATTTATTTTTTCTGCTGCTGATGAATCTCGTGAAGGTGCAACCATACTTAATTGCGCCTCCAGCGAGTGTTAGTAGGATGACCTGAAATAGTCCCTGCCTAAGAGTTTTAATACTGTTTGTATTTAAACCCAATATAGTGTTCACACACAGGGATTGGCCCTACAACGTCTATAGAAGAGTCCGTTGCAGGTCCCTGTGTAAGCCATCGCCGCCCAATCCGAAGTGCAATGGAAAGGGCTTGGGCTCCACGGAGGAAACGCGAGAGCAGTCGAACAGCCTAGAGGAAAGAGGTCTGCCTGCCCTTTCTAAGACGACCTGTGCCCGCATTAACTGGGAAAACCGAATTGCACAAGTTTTATTGTACGGAGCTGAAATGTTTACCCCCATCTCAGGAATTTTAAATTAATATAATGATTTAACAAAAAAATAATAACAAAAAACTGTATTTTTATAGATTTGTTAAATTGTATAAAGCAGCGATTTTCAAGTGATGTACCGCGACACACTGGTACAGAGTTGCTGGTGTACCAGCAGTCATTAATATAACATTAAATCAACAATATTTTTAAAAATAACAATGATAAGAATATAAAATATTGAACTTTTAAATAAGTACAATACTCAAATTTTTTAAGTAAAATTTTTCTTGTTACTAAACTGGTGTATCATGACAATTTTGCAACCTATTTGGTGTGCTGTCAATTGAAAAATGTTGAAAAATCGCTGGTATTAAGTATATCTGTGGTTATAAATTTCTGGGGCCCGTCCCCACTCGGCCGGCTAGTATCTCTATCGGAAGAGGTTAGACCGACCGGCTTCCAAAGAAGTGATTCTACTGAAGCTATTGTTTTACGGGCGCTACCCATCCGTTGGGAAGTTGGCCCCGTGATCAGGCGGTGTCAAACATCCCTTACCCTCGGCTACGCCTTGGGGGGAAACGCAAGATCGTCCCGACCAGATAAAAGACTCTACCAACAAAACAAAACTGTTTCGTGACATCTTTGGTCACCTTCAATCAGCTAGTATCTCTCGCCTCCCTCGGCTAGGCCGTTAAGGTAGGGAAAGACTCGGAAGAGACTTGGCTGACCGGCTCCTATATTCCTGAGACAAAAATAAACCTATGGGCACCTAATAACGCAGTGTAACTGGTGTTATGTCTGTATCAGCAGCTCTGACATCTGTGACCTCTGTCTCAGATATCAGCTCTACTGCGTCCTCAAGGTGTCTGACAAGTTCGACTAGAATCTCTCTAGATAAACGTCCCAACCTAAATCAACCCCGGTCTCACCCGCAGACACACATGAGGGGGTGTGCTGTACCTGTACAAATAAACCTCCACGCAAAGGTACCATGCGGGAAGCTAAATCTAAAACTAGAAGCACTCAGGGGTTAGTTTGATTCATCCATCACAGACATCCTTTTGCGTAGGCTGATGCACCCTCTGTCGACACTCGAGTTATGAAAGAAACAAAGTTAATTCGAAGTGAGGACATAAGCGTACAGACAGTATATCAACATGGACATAAGAGGCGTATTTAAAATAATTTATCAAATCTGATTTCATAAATTTAATCTAAATAGAAAGCTACAAGAATTCAATAGTTGTATTGAATGCTTGTAGATTGTGAGATAAATAGACAGTATGTCTTAAACAGCTTAGTCGATTGTTGACTAGTACTGCAGGACACAATTACGACTGTCTAAATACCTGTGTTGTACCGAAGTACTGTACGAATATGTGTTACTCGGAGTATGCCTTAAGGAGTAGCACTAGCTTCCTCCCCAAGGCAATCAAACACCACTCCTGAGTAAGCGTGTGCGACTCTACATCAATTCACTTGCCAATATATATTATTAGGAGTATGTCCTAAAGGGTAGCACTAGCTGCCCCTCCAGGACAACCAAAGACCACTCCTGTTAGCTGTGCCAACTCATCAATATTAAATTAATTTGCAATATTAAATAAAGTTGCATGAGAATCATGCAACTCAAACTGCATAAAACAATTCAAAAACTATTTTACTTACTGATTTTATACATTTATTAGTAAAATAATGTTTCTTTCCTAGGTCTAGAATGTGGGTGTGTACCTATAAAAATGCCTCTTTATATCCAGCCAGCCCAGCAAAATACGTAATACTCAACTTATGTTGAGGACTTACCCCGTGTAGCCCCAGCGGCTCTGGGCGCTACGCCCTTCTGAGAACTTACTTCGAACTCCTCCATCGGTGGCTGTAACAAAAAAACAACAATCAGAAACAGTCCAACTTCCTTCAAAATACCCTCTTTACAAATGTGTTTATTTTATAAGTAATAATATAGTGATAGACCTACCAAGTTCTCGAGGGCTGGAATACCAGGATCCTTCGCCGACAGCAAACCCCTCTGCTTCTCAGGCACTCACTAAACACTCGCGGAGGAATTAAACTAACTCTAACACCAGGTCTCAGGATGAGACCCATTCAAAAAACAAACTAAAGGAGGAAGCCGTTAAATTCGGAAATATTATACGGACACTATTCTTCGTTCACTTGATGCTGGCTCCCAGCTGTAACAAAAAAGACATTGTAAAATGTTTCTCTGGGTCTATTATATTCGGACTTACTTTGTGGACCAGGGACCAGCGCGGCAGGCCTATTGTACCCGGGACCTGCACGGGTCTTCATCTCTGAGAAGTACTGAAATACCGCTGGGGAAGCTGAAACATACTGATTAATCTTATAGCTAAGGGAGTAAGGTGTGGGAGCATTGCCACGCTGGGAGTGCTAGTGTATACCTCCTGAAGCGATTTCCAACTATAACAAAAAAAAAAAAATGTTTGAATATAATTTTGAATTAGTAATTTTTGGACTTACTTTTATAGATTGGAAATCACGCGGCAGGCATATTGTAACCGGGACCTGCACGGCTCTTCTGACAGCATATCCTCCTAAAGACTTCCCCTCTTTGGTGGTGTGGTGCTCTCTTCCTTGTCAACGAGTATACTGAGTTAGGACGTCTCCTGGCCAACAAGGGCTTGAGCATATCCTGGTCCAGTTCCTCTAAGACATCTTCTAGCACCAGGTCCTCCTGGTAACATCCCCTCTCTGGTGGTGTGGTGCTCTCTTCCTTGTCAACGAGTATACTGAGTCAGGATGTCTCCTGGCCAACAAGGGCTTGAGCATATCCTGGTCCAGTTCCTCTAAGACATCTTCTAGCACCAGGTCCTCCTGGTAACACTCCCCTCTCTGGTGGTGCGGTGCTCTCTTCCTTGTCAACGAGTATACTGAGTTAGAATGTCTCCTGGCCAACAAGGGCTTGAGCATATCCTGGTCCAGTTCCTCTAAGACATCTTCTAGCACCAGGTCCTCCTGGTAACACTCCCCTCTCTGGTGGTGCGGTGCTCTCTTCCTTGTCAACGAGTATACTGAGTTAGAATGTCTCCTGGCCAACAAGGGCTTGAGCATATCCTGGTCCAGTTCCTCTAAGACATCTTCTAGCACCAGGTCCTCCTGGTAACACTCCCCTCTCTGGTGGTGTGGTGCTCTCTTCCTTGTCAACGAGTATACTGAGTTAGGATGTCTCCTGGCCAACAAGGGCTTGAGCATATCCTGGTCCAGTTCCTCTAAGACATCTTCTAGCACCAGGAGAAAAGCTAACTGAAACTCGAAAGTGCATTAGTGCATGAATTCATAAAAACAAATCTTATATCTAAGGGAGGGCAGTTGGGGAATGCCATGCTGGGAGTGCTGATGTACAGTCACTCAACTGGCTGTAAGGTATTTGGTCGTCGAAGACCTAAAACCTGGGGCAGAGAAGGAACTCTAATATTTCAAATAATGAGCCATTCGTTGGCTTGGGACCTTCTAGCAAATGAAGGTTGCCATGGAGTGCTGATGTATAGTCACTCGGCTATCCCGAAGGTGTTTGAAGGTAGATGACCTCACACCTGGACGAGAGTTCTAATATTATTCTACTGGGTGATATGAAACTTGTTACAAGATGCTGTAAATTTTGGAAAACCTGGCTCCCTGCACCCCTACACCAGAACCTTACCACCTCATTAGAATTTTGAAATGTAAAAAGGAATATTGAAAAAATATGTTATTAATTGGACAGCATTTTGTAACAATTTATCCTAATTCTACTTTCAAACCAATCTCTTCCTTTACTCTGAAAGGTTCTCTCTACTCGCATTTTTCTCTACATCTGTGGATCTGTTTACCTAAAACACATACATACGAAAGATTAGTAGGATCGTAGTAACGGAAGAAACCTGAAAGAAATAATTATATTAGGAACTGCAGACAACAGACGACCTAAACAGAAAACAGATATTAGTACAGATATAGAGACAAGATAACTTATATCTAATGTTAACTAAACTAAGAGCTAGAGCACCTATGCATAGCACAGGATTTAAAGTTACCTACACAAACCAGCTCCAGTACCAGAAGCTGCAATTTGCAAAGTCCGGTAAAGGAAACTGGTCTTTGGTGTGCAGGATTTAAAGGTCTGTGGTAATCCATCTCCGGTCACGGGTAAAGTACTCGTCCATTCGAATACAATACTCACTTCCAGAGAGTATTACCGGGTATTAGCGCCCACATACCATTCGACAAAACATGTAAAACAGCATGTGATCGTAATACCAAAAAATGCTAAGAGAATTTGTGTGTTAATTATTTCTTCTTTCTGCTGCTGATGAATCTCGTGAAGGTGCAACCATACTTAATTGCGCCTCCAGCGAGTGTTAGTAGGATGACCTGAAATAGTCCCTGCCTAAGAGTTTTAATACTGTTTGTATTTAAACCCAATATAGTGTTCACACACAGGGATTGGCCCTACAACGTCTATAGAAGAGTCCGTTGCAGGTCCCTGTGTAAGCCATCGCCGCCCAATCCGAAGTGCAATGGAAAGGGCTTGGGCTCCACGGAGGAATCGCGAGGGCATTCGAACAGCCTAGAGGAAAGAGGTCTGCCTGCCCTTTCTAAGACGACCTGTGCCCGCATTAACTGGGAAAACCGAATTGCACAAGTTTTATTGTACGGAGCTGAAATGTTTACCCTCGTCTCAGGAATTTTAAATTAAAATAACGATTTAATAAAAAAATAATAACAAAAAACTCTATTTTTACTTGTTACATTGTATAAAGCAGCGATTTTCAAGTGATGTACCGCGACACACTGGTACAGAGTTGCTGGTGTACCAGTAGTCATTAATATAACATTAAATCAACAATATATTTGAAAATAACAATGATAAGAATATATAATATTGAACTTTTAAATAAGTACAATATTCAAATTTTTTAAGTAAAATTTTTCTTATTACAAAACTAGTGTATCATGACAATTTTGCAACCTATTTGGTGTGCTGTCAATTGACAAATGTTGAAAAATCGCTGGTATTAAGTATATCCGTGGTTATAAATTTCTGGGGCCCGTCCCCACTCGACCGGCTAGTATCTCTATCGGAAGAGGCTAGACCGACCGGCTTCCAAAGAAGTGACTCTACTGAAGCTATAGTTAACGAGCGCTACCCATCCGTTGGGAAGTTGGCCCCGTGATCAGGCGGTGTCAAACATCCCTTACCCTCGGCTACGCCTTGGGGGGAAACGCTAGATCGTCCTGACCAGATAAAATAATTTAAATCAAAAACAAAACTGTTTCGTGACATCTTTGGTCACCTTCAGTCAACTAGTATCTCTCGCCTCCCTCGGCTAGGCCGTTAAGGTAGGGAAAGACTCGGAAGAGACTTGGCTGACCGGCTCCTATATTCCTGAGACAAAAATAAACCTATGGGCACCTAATAACGCAGTGTAACTGGTGTTATGTCTGTATCAGCAGCTCTGACATCTGTGACCTCTGTCTCAGATATCAGCTCTACTGGGTCCTCAAGGTGTCTGACAAGTTCGACTAGAATCTCTCTAGATAAACGTCCCAACCTAAATCAACCCCGGTCTCACTCGCAGACACACATGAGGGGGTGTGCTGTACCTTTACAAATAAACCTCCACGCAAAGGTACCATGCGGGAAGCTGAATCTAAAACTAGAAGCACTCAGGGGTTAGTTTGATTCATCCATCACAGACATCCTTTTGCGTAGGCTGATGCACCCTCTGTCAACACTCGAGTTATGAAAGAAACAAAGTTAATTCGAAGTGAGGACATAAGCGTACAGACAGTATATCAGCATGGACATAAGAGGCGTATTTAAAATAATTTATCAAATATGATTTTTTAAATTTAATCTAAATAGAAAGCTACAAGAATTCAATAGTTGTATTGAATGCTTGTAGATAGTGAGATATATAGACAGTATGTCTTAAACAGCTTAGTCGATTGTTGACTAGTACTGCAGGACACAATTACGACTGTCTAAATACCTGTGTTGTACCGGAGTACTGTACGAATATGTGTTACTCGGAGTATGCCTTAAGGAGTAGCACTAGCTTCCCCCCCAAGGCAATCAAAAACCACTCCTGAGTAAGCGTGTGAGACTCTACATCAATTCACTTGCCAATATATATTATTAGGAGTATGTTCTAAAGGGTAGCACTAGCTGCCCCTCCAGGACAACAATGGACCACTCCTGTTAGCTGTGCCAACTCATCAATATTAAATTAATATATCATGCAACTCAAACTGCATAAATCAATTCAAAAACTATTTTATTTACTGACTTTATACATTTTTTAGTAAAATAATGTTTCTTTCCTAAGTCTAGAATGTGGGTGTGTACCTATAAAAATGCCTCTTTATATCCAGCCAGCCCAGCAAAATACGTAATACTCAACTTACGTTGAGGACTTACCCCGTGTAGCCCCAGCGGCTCTGGGCGCTACGCCCTTCTGAGAACTTACATCGGACTCCTCCATCGGTGGCTGTAACAAAAAAACAACAATCAGAAACAGTCCAACTTCCTTCAAAATACCCTCTTTACAAATGTGTTTATTTTATAAGTAATAATATAGTGATAGACCTACCAAGCTCTCGAGGGCTGGAATACCAGGATCCTTCGCCGACAGCAAACCCCTCTGCTTCTCAGGCACTCACTAAACACTCGCGGAGGAATTAAGCTAACTCTAACACCAGGTCTCAGGACGAGACCCATTCAAAAAACAAACTAAGGGAGGAAGCCGTTAAATTCGGAAATATTATACGGACACTATTCTTCGTTTACTTGATGCTGGCCCCCAACTGTAACAAAAAAGACATTGTAAAATGTTTCTCTGGGTCTATTATATTTGGACTTACTTTGTGGACCAGGGACCAGCGCGGCAGGCCTATTATACCCGGGACCTGCACGGGTCTTCATCTCTGAGAAGTACTGAAACACCGCTGGGGAAGCTGAAACATACTGATTAATCTTATAGCTAAGGGAGTAAGGTGTGGGAGCATTGCCACGCTGGGAGTGCTGATGTATAGTCACTCGGCAAGCCTAAGTCTAGACACTCAGAGCTGGGCTAGAGCTCTTATAATTTATTATCCTGTAAAGGGAGGAGGTCTAACTAAGAGAAGCCAGAGCTGTGCTAGAGCTCTTATATTTTATTTTCCTGTAAAGGGCAAAAGTCTAACTAAGGGAAGCCAGAGCTGTGCTAGAGCTCTTATATTTTATTTTCCTGTAAAGGGCAAAAGTCTAACTAAGGGAAGCCAGAGCTGTGCTAGAGCTCTTATATTTTATTTTCCTGTAAAGGGCAAAAGTCTAACTAAGGGAAGCCAGAGCTGTGCTAGAGCTCTTATATTTTATTTTCCTGTAAAGGGCAAAAGTCTAACTAAGGGAAGCCAGAGCTGTGCTAGAGCTCTTATATTTTATTTTCCTGTAAAGGGCAAAAGTCTAACTAAGGGAAGCCAGAGCTGTGCTAGAGCTCTTTTATTTTATTTTCCTGTAAAGGGCAAAAGTCTAACTAAGGGAAGCCAGAGCTGTGCTAGAGCTCTTATATTTTATTTTCCTGTAAAGGGCAAAAGTCTAACTAAGGGAAGCCAGAGCTGTGCTAGAGCTCTTATATTTTATTTTCCTGTAAAGGGCAAAAGTCTAACTAAGAGAAGCCAGAGCTGTGCTAGAGCTCTTATATTTTATTTTCCTGTAAAGGGCAAAAGTCTAACTAAGGGAAGCCAGAGCTGTGCTAGAGCTCTTTTATTTTATTTTCCTGTAAAGGGCAAAAGTCTAACTAAGGGAAGCCAGAGCTGTGCTAGAGCTCTTTTATTTTATTTTCCTGTAAAGGGCAAAAGTCTAACTAAGGGAAGCCAGAGCTGTGCTAGAGCTCTTTTATTTTATTTTCCTGTAAAGGGCAAAAGTCTAACTAAGGGAAGCCAGAGCTGTGCTAGAGCTCTTATATTTTATTTTCCTGTAAAGGGCAAAAGTCTAACTAAGGGAAGCCAGAGCTGTGCTAGAGCTCTTATATTTTATTTTCCTGTAAAGGGCAAAAGTCTAACTAAGGGAAGCCAGAGCTGTGCTAGAGCTCTTATATTTTATTTTCCTGTAAAGGGCAAAAGTCTAACTAAGGGAAGCCAGAGCTGTGCTAGAGCTCTTATATTTTATTTTCCTGTAAAGGGCAAAAGTCTAACTAAGGGAAGCCAGAGCTGTGCTAGAGCTCTTATATTTTATTTTCCTGTAAAGGGCAAAAGTCTAACTAAGGGAAGCCAGAGCTGTGCTAGAGCTCTTATATTTTATTTTCCTGTAAAGGGCAAAAGTCTAACTAAGGGAAGCCAGAGCTGTGCTAGAGCTCTTATATTTTATTTTCCTGTAAAGGGCAAAAGTCTAACTAAGGGAAGCCAGAGCTGTGCTAGAGCTCTTATATTTTATTTTCCTGTAAAGGGCAAAAGTCTAACTAAGGGAAGCCAGAGCTGTGCTAGAGCTCTTATATTTTATTTTCCTGTAAAGGGCAAAAGTCTAACTAAGGGAAGCCAGAGCTGTGCTAGAGCTCTTATATTTTATTTTCCTGTAAAGGGCAAAAGTCTAACTAAGAGAAGCCAGAGCTGTGCTAGAGCTCTTATATTTTATTTTCCTGTAAAGGGCAAAAGTCTAACTAAGGGAAGCCAGAGCTGTGCTAGAGCTCTTTTATTTTATTTTCCTGTAAAGGGCAAAAGTCTAACTAAGGGAAGCCAGAGCTGTGCTAGAGCTCTTTTATTTTATTTTCCTGTAAAGGGCAAAAGTCTAACTAAGGGAAGCCAGAGCTGTGCTAGAGCTCTTTTATTTTATTTTCCTGTAAAGGGCAAAAGTCTAACTAAGGGAAGCCAGAGCTGTGCTAGAGCTCTTTTATTTTATTTTCCTGTAAAGGGCAAAAGTCTAACTAAGGGAAGCCAGAGCTGTGCTAGAGCTCTTTTATTTTATTTTCCTGTAAAGGGCAAAAGTCTAACTAAGGGAAGCCAGAGCTGTGCTAGAGCTCTTTTATTTTATTTTCCTGTAAAGGGCAAAAGTCTAACTAAGGAAAGCCAGAGCTGTGCTAGAGCTCTTATATTTTATTTTCCTGTAAAGGGCAAAAGTCTAACTAAGGGAAGCCAGAGCTGTGCTAGAGCTCTTATATTTTATTTTCCTGTAAAGGGCAAAAGTCTAACTAAGGGAAGCCAGAGCTGTGCTAGAGCTCTTATATTTTATTTTCCTGTAAAGGGCAAAAGTCTAACTAAGGGAAGACAGAGCTGGGCTAGAGCTCTTATATTTTATTTTCCTGTAAAGGGCAAAAGTCTAACTAAGGGAAGCCAGAGCTGTGCTAGAGCTCTTATATTTTATTTTCCTGTAAAGGGCAAAAGTCTAACTAAGGGAAGCCAGAGCTGTGCTAGAGCTCTTATATTTTATTTTCCTGTAAAGGGCAAAAGTCTAACTAAGGGAAGCCAGAGCTGTGCTAGAGCTCTTATATTTTATTTTCCTGTAAAGGGCAAAAGTCTAACTAAGGGATGTCAGAGCTGTGCTAGAGCTCTTATATTTTATTTTCCTGTAAAGGGCAAAAGTCTAACTAAGGGATGTCAGAGCTGTGCTAGAGCTCTTATATTTTATTTTCCTGTAAAGGGCAAAAGTCTAACTAAGGGAAGCCAGAGCTGTGCTAGAGCTCTTTTATTTTATTTTCCTGTAAAGGGCAAAAGTCTAACTAAGGGAAGCCAGAGCTGTACTAGAGCTCTTTTATTTTATTTTCCTGTAAAGGGCAAAAGTCTAACTAAGGGAAGACAGAGCTGTGCTAGAGCTCTTTTATTTTATTTTCCTGTAAAGGGCAAAAGTCTAACTAAGGGAAGCCAGAGCTGTGCTAGAGCTCTTTTATTTTATTTTCCTGTAAAGGGCAAAAGTCTAACTAAGGAAAGCCAGAGCTGTGCTAGAGCTCTTATATTTTATTTTCCTGTAAAGGGCAAAAGTCTAACTAAGGGAAGCCAGAGCTGTGCTAGAGCTCTTTTATTTTATTTTCCTGTAAAGGGCAAAAGTCTAACTAAGGAAAGCCAGAGCTGTGCTAGAGCTCTTATATTTTATTTTCCTGTAAAGGGCAAAAGTCTAACTAAGGAAAGCCAGAGCTGTGCTAGAGCTCTTATATTTTATTTTCCTGTAAAGGGCAAAAGTCTAACTAAGGGAAGGCAGAGCTGTGCTAGAGCTCTTATATTTTATTTTCCTGTAAAGGGCAAAAGTCTAACTAAGGAAAGCCAGAGCTGTGCTAGAGCTCTTTTATTTTATTTTCCTGTAAAGGGCAAAAGTCTAACTAAGGGAAGCCAGAGCTGTGCTAGAGCTCTTATATTTTATTTTCCTGTAAAGGGCAAAAGTCTAACTAAGGGAAGCCAGAGCTGTGCTAGAGCTCTTTTATTTTATTTTCCTGTAAAGGGCAAAAGTCTAACTAAGGAAAGCCAGAGCTGTGCTAGAGCTCTTATATTTTATTTTCCTGTAAAGGGCAAAAGTCTAACTAAGGAAAGCCAGAGCTGTGCTAGAGCTCTTTTATTTTATTTTCCTGTAAAGGGCAAAAGTCTAACTAAGGGAAGGCAGAGCTGTGCTAGAGCTCTTATATTTTATTTTCCTGTAAAGGGAGGAAGTCTAACTAAAGGAAGTCAGTTATGGAGGCATTGCCACACTGGGAGTGCTGATGTATAGTCACTCGGCCAGCTTTATAATGTCTAGAGGCCCAGACCTGGGCCAGTGAACTCTAATATTTTAATCTGGTATAGTCTGGTGACTATGAGAATTTATATATAAGAAAGCGCTGACGTATAATCGCTGGGTTGGAGGTGATAATGTACATAAATCCGTCACCATTCCTCATATATACAACTAAAACTAATACACTACAATAATACTTCCTACCTACTTCCAATAACCACTAAACAACCAACGCAAAAATCCATATGTGTAACTACCACCACAAATAAACCATATACATAACTAGCACCACACCACCTATTATGTACAAAACCACCTCGAACTCGCTTATACGAAGGCGACCTTTCTAACTAAGGGAAGTTAGTTATGGAGGCATTGCCACGCTGGGAGTGCTGATGTATAGTCACTCGACAAGCCTATATCTAGACACTCAGAGCTGGGCTAGAGCTCTTATATTTTTCCTGTAAAGGGAGGAATGCTAACTAAGAGAGTTCCATTATGGAAGCATTGCCACGCTGGGAGTGCTGATGTATAGTCACTCGGCAAGCCTATCTCTAGACACTCAGAGCTGGGCTAGAGCTCTTATATTTTATTATCCTGTAAAGGGAGGAAGTCTAACTAAGGGTTGTCAGTTATGGAGGCATTGCCACGCTGGGAGTGCTGATGTATAGTCACTCGGCAAGCCTATCTCTAGACACTCAGAGCTGGGCTAGAGCTCTTATATTTCATTATCCTGTAAAGGGAGGAAGTCTAACTAAGGGTTGTCAGTTATGGAGGCATTGCCACGCTGGGAGTGCTGATGTATAGTCACTCGGCAAGCCTATCTCTAGACACTCAGAGCTGGGCTAGAGCTCTTATATTTTATTATCCTGTAAAGGGAGGAAGTCTAAATAAGGGTTGTCAGTTATGGAGGCATTGCCACGCTGGGAGTGCTGATGTATAGTCACTCGGCAAGCCTATCTCTAGACACTCAGAGCTGGGCTAGAGCTCTTATATTTTTCCTGTAAAGGGAGGAAGTCTAACTAAAGGTTGTCAGTTATGGAGGCATTGCCACGCTGGGAGTGCTGATGTATAGTCACTCGGCAAGCCTATCTCTAGACACTCAGAGCTGGGCTAGAGCTCTTATATTTTTCCTGTAAAGGGAGGAAGTCTAACTAAAGGTTGTCAGTTATGGAGGCATTGCCACGCTGGGAGTGCTGATGTATAGTCACTCGGCAAGCCTATCTCTAGACACTCAGAGCTGGGCTAGAGCTCTTATATTTCATTATCCTGTAAAGGGAGGAAGTCTAACTAAGGGTTGTCAGTTATGGAGGCATTGCCACGCTGGGAGTGCTGATGTATAGTCACTCGGCAAGCCTATCTCTAGACACTCAGAGCTGGGCTAGAGCTCTTATATTTTATTATCCTGTAAAGGGAGGAAGTCTAACTAAGGGTTGTCAGTTATGGAGGCATTGCCACGCTGGGAGTGCTGATGTATAGTCACTCGGCAAGCCTATCTCTAGACACTCAGAGCTGGGCTAGAGCTCTTATATTTTATTATCCTGTAAAGGGAGGAAGTCTAACTAAGGGTTGTCAGTTATGGAGGCATTGCCACGCTGGGAGTGCTGATGTATAGTCACTCGGCAAGCCTATCTCTAGACACTCAGAGCTGGGCTAGAGCTCTTATATTTTATTATCCTGTAAAGGGAGGAAGTCTAAATAAGGGTTGTCAGTTATGGAGGCATTGCCACGCTGGGAGTGCTGATGTATAGTCACTCGGCAAGCCTATCTCTAGACACTCAGAGCTGGGCTAGAGCTCTTATATTTTATTATCCTGTAAAGGGAGGAAGTCTAACTAAGGGTTGTCAGTTATGGAGGCATTGCCACGCTGGGAGTGCTGATGTATAGTCACTCGGCAAGCCTATCTCTAGACACTCAGAGCTGGGCTAGAGCTCTTATATTTTTCCTGTAAAGGGAGGAAGTCTAACTAAAGGTTGTCAGTTATGGAGGCATTGCCACGCTGGGAGTGCTGATGTATAGTCACTCGGCAAGCCTATCTCTAGACACTCAGAGCTGGGCTAGAGCTCTTATATTTTTCCTGTAAAGGGAGGAAGTCTAACTAAAGGTTGTCAGTTATGGAGGCATTGCCACGCTGGGAGTGCTGATGTATAGTCACTCGGCAAGCCTATCTCTAGACACTCAGAGCTGGGCTAGAGCTCTTATATTTTATTATCCTGTAAAGGGAGGAAGTCTAACTAAGGGTTGTCAGTTATGGAGGCATTGCCACGCTGGGAGTGCTGATGTATAGTCACTCGGCAAGCCTATCTCTAGACACTCAGAGCTGGGCTAGAGCTCTTATATTTTTCCTGTAAAGGGAGGAAGTCTAACTAAAGGTTGTCAGTTATGGAGGCATTGCCACGCTGGGAGTGCTGATGTATAGTCACTCGGCAAGCCTATCTCTAGACACTCAGAGCTGGGCTAGAGCTCTTATATTTCATTATCCTGTAAAGGGAGGAAGTCTAACTAAGGGTTGTCAGTTATGGAGGCATTGCCACGCTGGGAGTGCTGATGTATAGTCACTCGGCAAGCCTATCTCTAGACACTCAGAGCTGGGCTAGAGCTCTTATATTTTATTATCCTGTAAAGGGAGGAAGTCTAACTAAGGGTTGTCAGTTATGGAGGCATTGCCACGCTGGGAGTGCTGATGTATAGTCACTCGGCAAGCCTATCTCTAGACACTCAGAGCTGGGCTAGAGCTCTTATATTTTTCCTGTAAAGGGAGGAAGTCTAACTAAAGGTTGTCAGTTATGGAAGCATTGCCACGCTGGGAGTGCTGATGTATAGTCACTCGGCAAGCCTATCTCTAGACACTCAGAGCTGGGCTAGAGCTCTTATATTTCATTATCCTGTAAAGGGAGGAAGTCTAACTAAGGGTTGTCAGTTATGGAGGCATTGCCACGCTGGTAGTGCTGATGTATAGTCACTCGGCAAGCCTATCTCTAGACACTCAGAGCTGGGCTAGAGCTCTTATATTTTATTATCCTGTAAAGGGAGGAAGTCTAACTAAGGGTTGTCAGTTATGGAGGCATTGCCACGCTGGGAGTGCTGATGTATAGTAACTCGGCAAGCCTATCTCTAGACACTCAGAGCTGGGCTAGAGCTCTTATATTTTTCCTGTAAAGGGAGGAAGTCTAACTAAAGGTTGTCAGTTATGGAGGCATTGCCACGCTGGGAGTGCTGATGTATAGTCACTCGGCAAGCCTATCTCTAGACACTCAGAGCTGGGCTAGAGCTCTTATATTTTATTATCCTGTAAAGGGAGGAAGTCTAACTAAGGGTTGTCAGTTATGGAGGCATTGCCACGCTGGGAGTGCTGATGTATAGTCACTCGGCAAGCCTATCTCTAGACACTCAGAGCTGGGCTAGAGCTCTTATATTTTTCCTGTAAAGGGAGGAAGTCTAACTAAAGGTTATCAGTTATGGAGGCATTGCCACGCTGGGAGTGCTGATGTATAGTCACTCGGCAAGCCTATCTCTAGACACTCAGAGCTGGGCTAGAGCTCTTATATTTCATTATCCTGTAAAGGGAGGAAGTCTAACTAAGGGTTGTCAGTTATGGAGGCATTGCCACGCTGGGAGTGCTGATGTATAGTCACTCGGCAAGCCTATCTCTAGACACTCAGAGCTGGGCTAGAGCTCTTATATTTTATTATCCTGTAAAGGGAGGAAGTCTAACTAAGGGCTGTCAGTTATGGAGGCATTGCCACGCTGGGAGTGCTGATGTATAGTCACTCGGCAAGCCTATCTCTAGACACTCAGAGCTGGGCTAGAGCTCTTATATTTTATTATCCTGTAAAGGGAGGAAGTCTAACTAAGGGTTGTCAGTTATGGAGGCATTGCCACGCTGGGAGTGCTGATGTATAGTCACTCGGCAAGCCTATCTCTAGACACTCAGAGCTGGGCTAGAGCTCTTATATTTCATTATCCTGTAAAGGGAGGAAGTCTAACTAAGGGTTGTCAGTTATGGAGGCATTGCCACGCTGGGAGTGCTGATGTATAGTCACTCGGCAAGCCTATCTCTAGACACTCAGAGCTGGGCTAGAGCTCTTATATTTTATTATCCTGTAAAGGGAGGAAGTCTAACTAAGGGTTGTCAGTTATGGAGGCATTGCCACGCTGGGAGTGCTGATGTATAGTCACTCGGCAAGCCTATCTCTAGACACTCAGAGCTGGGCTAGAGCTCTTATATTTTTCCTGTAAAGGGAGGAAGTCTAACTAAAGGTTGTCAGTTATGGAGGCATTGCCACGCTGGGAGTGCTGATGTATAGTCACTCGGCAAGCCTATCTCTAGACACTCAGAGCTGGGCTAGAGCTCTTATATTTCATTATCCTGTAAAGGGAGGAAGTCTAACTAAGGGTTGTCAGTTATGGAGGCATTGCCACGCTGGGAGTGCTGATGTATAGTCACTCGGCAAGCCTATCTCTAGACACTCAGAGCTGGGCTAGAGCTCTTATATTTTATTATCCTGTAAAGGGAGGAAGTCTAACTAAGGGTTGTCAGTTATGGAGGCATTGCCACGCTGGGAGTGCTGATGTATAGTCACTCGGCAAGCCTATCTCTAGACACTCAGAGCTGGGCTAGAGCTCTTATATTTTATTATCCTGTAAAGGGAGGAAGTCTAACTAAGGGTTGTCAGTTATGGAGGCATTGCCACGCTGGGAGTGCTGATGTATAGTCACTCGGCAAGCCTATCTCTAGACACTCAGAGCTGGGCTAGAGCTCTTATATTTTTCCTGTAAAGGGAGGAAGTCTAACTAAAGGTTGTCAGTTATGGAGGCATTGCCACGCTGGGAGTGCTGATGTATAGTCACTCGGCAAGCCTATCTCTAGACACTCAGAGCTGGGCTAGAGCTCTTATATTTTTCCTGTAAAGGGAGGAAGTCTAACTAAAGGTTGTCAGTTATGGAGGCATTGCCACGCTGGGAGTGCTGATGTATAGTCACTCGGCAAGCCTATCTCTAGACACTCAGAGCTGGGCTAGAGCTCTTATATTTTTCCTGTAAAGGGAGGAAGTCTAACTAAAGGTTGTCAGTTATGGAGGCATTGCCACGCTGGGAGTGCTGATGTATAGTCACTCGACAAGCCTATCTCTAGACACTCAGAGCTGGGCTAGAGCTCTTATATTTTTCCTGTAAAGGGAGGAAGTCTAACTAAAGGTTGTCAGTTATGGAAGCATTGCCACGCTGGGAGTGCTGATGTATAGTCACTCGGCAAGCCTATCTCTAGACACTCAGAGCTGGGCTAGAGCTCTTATATTTCATTATCCTGTAAAGGGAGGAAGTCTAACTAAGGGTTGTCAGTTATGGAGGCATTGCCACGCTGGGAGTGCTGATGTATAGTCACTCGGCAAGCCTATCTCTAGACACTCAGAGCTGGGCTAGAGCTCTTATATTTTATTATCCTGTAAAGGGAGGAAGTCTAACTAAGGGTTGTCAGTTATGGAGGCATTGCCACGCTGGGAGTGCTGATGTATAGTCACTCGGCAAGCCTATCTCTAGACACTCAGAGCTGGGCTAGAGCTCTTATATTTTTCCTGTAAAGGGAGGAAGTCTAACTAAAGGTTGTCAGTTATGGAGGCATTGCCACGCTGGGAGTGCTGATGTATAGTCACTCGGCAAGCCTATCTCTAGACACTCAGAGCTGGGCTAGAGCTCTTATATTTGTCCTGTAAAGGGAGGAAGTCTAACTAAAGGTTGTCAGTTATGGAAGCATTGCCACGCTGGGAGTGCTGATGTATAGTCACTCGGCAAGCCTATCTCTAGACACTCAGAGCTGGGCTAGAGCTCTTATATTTTATTATCCTGTAAAGGGAGGAAGTCTAACTAAGGGTTGTCAGTTATGGAGGCATTGCCACGCTGGGAGTGCTGATGTATAGTCACTCGGCACGCCTATCTCTAGACACTCAGAGCTGGGCTAGAGCTCTTATATTTTATTATCCTGTAAAGGGAGGAAGTCTAACTAAGGGTTGTCAGTTATGGAGGCATTGCCACGCTGGGAGTGCTGATGTATAGTCACTCGGCAAGCCTATCTCTAGACACTCAGAGCTGGGCTAGAGCTCTTATATTTTATTATCCTGTAAAGGGAGGAAGTCTAACTAAGCGTTGTCAGTTATGGAGGCATTGCCACGCTGGGAGTGCTGATGTATAGTCACTCGGCAAGCCTATCTCTAGACACTCAGAGCTGGGCTAGAGCTCTTATATTTCATTATCCTGTAAAGGGAGGAAGTCTAACTAAGGGTTGTCAGTTATGGAGGCATTGCCACGCTGGGAGTGCTGATGTATAGTCACTCGGCAAGCCTATCTCTAGACACTCAGAGCTGGGCTAGAGCTCTTATATTTTATTATCCTGTAAAGGGAGGAAGTCTAACTAAGGGTTGTCAGTTATGGAGGCATTGCCACGCTGGGAGTGCTGATGTATAGTCACTCGGCAAGCCTATCTCTAGACACTCAGAGCTGGGCTAGAGCTCTTATATTTTATTATCCTGTAAAGGGAGGAAGTCTAACTAAGGGTTGTCAGTTATGGAGGCATTGCCACGTTGGGAGTGCTGATGTATAGTCACTCGGCAAGCCTATCTCTAGACACTCAGAGCTGGGCTAGAGCTCTTATATTTTATTATCCTGTAAAGGGAGGAAGTCTAACTAAGCGTTGTCAGTTATGGAGGCATTGCCACCCTGGGAGTGCTGATGTATAGTCACTCGGCAAGCCTATTTCTAGACACTCAGAGCTGGGCTAGAGCTCTTATATTTCATTATCCTGTAAAGGGAGGAAGTCTAACTAAGGGTTGTCAGTTATGGAGGCATTGCCACGCTGGGAGTGCTGATGTATAGTCACTCGGCAAGCCTATCTCTAGACACTCAGAGCTGGGCTAGAGCTCTTATATTTTATTATCCTGTAAAGGGAGGAAGTCTAACTAAGGGTTGTCAGTTATGGAGGCATTGCCACGCTGGGAGTGCTGATGTATAGTCACTCGGCAAGCCTATCTCTAGACACTCAGAGCTGGGCTAGAGCTCTTATATTTTTCCTGTAAAGGGAGGAAGTCTAACTAAAGGTTGTCAGTTATGGAGGCATTGCCACGCTGGGAGTGCTGATGTATAGTCACTCGGCAAGCCTATCTCTAGACACTCAGAGCTGGGCTAGAGCTCTTATATTTTTCCTGTAAAGGGAGGAAGTCTAACTAAAGGTTGTCAGTTATGGAGGCATTGCCACGCTGGGAGTGCTGATGTATAGTCACTCGGCAAGCCTATCTCTAGACACTCAGAGCTGGGCTAGAGCTCTTATATTTCATTATCCTGTAAAGGGAGGAAGTCTAACTAAGGGTTGTCAGTTATGGAGGCATTGCCACGCTGGGAGTGCTGATGTATAGTCACTCGGCAAGCCTATCTCTAGACACTCAGAGCTGGGCTAGAGCTCTTATATTTTATTATCCTGTAAAGGGAGGAAGTCTAACTAAGGGTTGTCAGTTATGGAGGCATTGCCACGCTGGGAGTGCTGATGTATAGTCACTCGGCAAGCCTATCTCTAGACACTCAGAGCTGGGCTAGAGCTCTTATATTTTTCCTGTAAAGGGAGGAAGTCTAACTAAAGGTTGTCAGTTATGGAGGCATTGCCACGCTGGGAGTGCTGATGTATAGTCACTCGGCAAGCCTATCTCTAGACACTCAGAGCTGGGCTAGAGCTCTTATATTTTTCCTGTAAAGGGAGGAAGTCTAACTAAAGGTTGTCAGTTATGGAGGCATTGCCACGCTGGGAGTGCTGATGTATAGTCACTCGGCAAGCCTATCTCTAGACACTCAGAGCTGGGCTAGAGCTCTTATATTTTTCCTGTAAAGGGAGGAAGTCTAACTAAAGGTTGTCAGTTATGGAAGCATTGCCACGCTGGGAGTGCTGATGTATAGTCACTCGGCAAGCCTATCTCTAGACACTCAGAGCTGGGCTAGAGCTCTTATATTTCATTATCCTGTAAAGGGAGGAAGTCTAACTAAAGGTTGTCAGTTATGGAAGCATTGCCACGCTGGGAGTGCTGATGTATAGTCACTCGGCAAGCCTATCTCTAGACACTCAGAGCTGGGCTAGAGCTCTTATATTTCATTATCCTGTAAAGGGAGGAAGTCTAACTAAGGGTTGTCAGTTATGGAGGCATTGCCACGCTGGGAGTGCTGATGTATAGTCACTCGGCAAGCCTATCTCTAGACACTCAGAGCTGGGCTAGAGCTCTTATATTTCATTATCCTGTAAAGGGAGGAAGTCTAACTAAGGGTTGTCAGTTATGGAGGCATTGCCACGCTGGGAGTGCTGATGTATAGTCACTCGGCAAGCCTATCTCTAGACACTCAGAGCTGGGCTAGAGCTCTTATATTTCATTATCCTGTAAAGGGAGGAAGTCTAACTAAGGGTTGTCAGTTATGGAGGCATTGCCACGCTGGGAGTGCTGATGTATAGTCACTCGGCAAGCCTATCTCTAGACACTCAGAGCTGGGCTAGAGCTCTTATATTTTATTATCCTGTAAAGGGAGGAAGTCTAACTAAGGGTTGTCAGTTATGGAGGCATTGCCACGCTGGGAGTGC
The DNA here is from genome assembly GCA_963971575.1 of Liopterus haemorrhoidalis. NCBI lineage: Eukaryota > Metazoa > Arthropoda > Insecta > Coleoptera > Dytiscidae > Liopterus > Liopterus haemorrhoidalis. The sequence continues at coordinate 46,939,109 of OZ020619.1, forward strand.
TGATGTATAGTCACTCGGCAAGCCTATCTCTAGACACTCAGAGCTGGGCTAGAGCTCTTATATTTTTCCTGTAAAGGGAGGAAGTCTAACTAAAGGTTGTCAGTTATGGAGGCATTGCCACGCTGGGAGTGCTGATGTATAGTCACTCGGCAAGCCTATCTCTAGACACTCAGAGCTGGGCTAGAGCTCTTATATTTTTCCTGTAAAGGGAGGAAGTCTAACTAAAGGTTGTCAGTTATGGAGGCATTGCCACGCTGGGAGTGCTGATGTATAGTCACTCGGCAAGCCTATCTCTAGACACTCAGAGCTGGGCTAGAGCTCTTATATTTTTCCTGTAAAGGGAGGAAGTCTAACTAAAGGTTGTCAGTTATGGAAGCATTGCCACGCTGGGAGTGCTGATGTATAGTCACTCGGCAAGCCTATCTCTAGACACTCAGAGCTGGGCTAGAGCTCTTATATTTCATTATCCTGTAAAGGGAGGAAGTCTAACTAAGGGTTGTCAGTTATGGAGGCATTGCCACGCTGGGAGTGCTGATGTATAGTCACTCGGCAAGCCTATCTCTAGACACTCAGAGCTGGGCTAGAGCTCTTATATTTTATTATCCTGTAAAGGGAGGAAGTCTAACTAAGGGTTGTCAGTTATGGAGGCATTGCCACGCTGGGAGTGCTGATGTATAGTCACTCGGCAAGCCTATCTCTAGACACTCAGAGCTGGGCTAGAGCTCTTATATTTTATTATCCTGTAAATTTGAGGAAGTCTAACTAAGAGAGTTCCATTATGGAAGCATTGCCACGCTGGGAGTGCTGATGTATAGTCACTCGGCAAGCCTATGTCTAGACACTCAGAGCTGGGCTAGAGCTCTTATATTTTTCCTGTAAAGGGAGGAATGCTAACTAAGAGAGTTAAGTTATGGAAGCATTACCGCGCTGGGAGTGCTGATGTATAGTCACTCGGCAAGCTTATGTCTAGAGCCACACCTGGGCAGACCTCTGATATCTTTCCTGTAAATGGGAGGGGTGCTATCTAAGAGGGTTTAATTATGAAGGCACCAAGTGCGCTGGGAGGGTCATTTGGGAAAAATAAACATTATAAAAATCTCCTAAGCTCATACAGAGCCCAGGAGCCTACCTTGTAGATTTGGGAACCAGGCGGCTGGTCTGTGTTACCTGTTGTATTGACAGTTTATTTCTTTTACGTAGTTTCTTATTATGACGGTTCTGAAATAAAAATAGAAAAATATATTAGAACACAGTATTTTGAATGTGGCGCATATGTAGTTCCAAAATTACTCTTGGAGATAGCGCTAGTTGTGCTAACGGTGGCTAACGGTATCAAAGGTCATGTCATGACGCTCGAGAAAAATTGTTTACGTTTCTAATTTTTAAGACGCATTTAGTTTTTCACCGAAAAATATGCACAGAGTAAGTTATTTATTATTACAATTATTTAAATAAAGGTAACTGTTTGGTAAATAATATATTTCATAACTATAGGACTTTATTTTAAAGAATAACGCCAAGTTTAATATCTGAGTTTATGGTTAAGTAGTTTTTGTTACAAAATTCCACATTTTAGAAATAAATAGTTGTAAAATTATTAAGTTTAACTCATTAATTAATCATAAACATTGTTTTGATGCATATTGTTGATATGTTTTTGTTTTTTAGGCGTGAAACTGATCATGGGTTTTGCAGAAGGATATCGGGGGACATATTTTATTATTCTCCGTATGTATAAAATGGGAAAATATGTAGTAAAATAGACCAATGCTTCTTCCTTCTTAAACTTTACTATCTAAACCTAACTACCTAGGTCTTAGGTACACACTACTTTATTTTTCCCAAACATTAGCCCAATTAAAATTGTGTATCATTATGTAATATTTTATATCTTAATTTATTATTTCTGTTTTTGTTAAATATCCCTGACCATATTGCATTGGCCTATTTTACTACATTTTAGCTGTATAATGATGTAATAAATATTTTAAATACGCATAAATTCTAGAACCTGACGTTATAGTTACGAAAGCTATTAGAGTTAACAAAACCGTAACGTTGGGTTCGGAATAGTTTGATACATATGTGCACTCCTAACCCCATTATTTTACAGTAGCACCTCACATTATATTTACTTGCATTACAATTACTATGATGTTAAAGATTTAACGCAATTCTGATTTTTAATGTTTGGAAAAGCACAATATATGTACACAACATATTGTATTCTAGAACCTTACGTTAGAGTATAAAGTAAGTCTTATTTCATGTTCCACATTTATAATTAACACAATTTATTTTAACGTTGGGTTAGGAATACCTTAAAACATATACATCGTAAAGGATAAGATAGTTGTGCATGCTTTACGAAGTATCGGAACATTTTGGATTATAAACAAAAATTACAGAACACCAAATTTAATAACGTATATATATATGTGACGACTCGACGTAAAAAAGCAAAAAATATATCAATGATTCTTAGCCTTTATTAAGTATCGGAATACTTTGAATTATAAAAAAAATTATGAAACACCAAATTTAGTAATGCATATATATAAGATGACTCGACATAAAAAAGCAAAAAATATATATCAATGCTATTTATCCTTTACGAAGTATTGGAACACTTTAGATTATAAAAAAAAATATTTGCAGAACACCAATTTTAATAATGTATGTATACAAGGCAAAATGACATAGTATAGCAAAAAAATAATAATAAATATGATTGTACATGCATTTTAAGAAATATAGATTTCAGATTACGTAATAAAATTGAGAATCTATCAAAAAATTAATGCACTTGATTTAACGTTAGGTTTGGAATACCTCAAAACATTTGCAATAAGTAAATCTTTCAAAACATCGGAACACTTTACTTCAACATTTATCAAATTTTTTACACTTGCGGAATCTTTTAAATAATATTCATGTCTAAAAAAACTTCTTCATAAAAAATATTTCTCATAATTATAACTCAAAATATGAAAAAGTAATTTATTCATAATTTGTCGCAAAATTAATGCAATTGATTTTTATGATAAGTTCGGAATACCTCAAAATATATATACAGTACACAAAAATGCCTTTTATTAATGTACATTTTATTAAGTATAGATTTCAGATAACGTTGTAAAATTATAAATCGGTAAAAAATTAACTCTACTGGTTTTAACGTTAGGTTCGGAATACCAACAAACATATACGTACAGCACACAAATATACCTTGTACAATTTTTATGAAGTATCTGAACACTTTAATTTATAAAAAAAGAACTGCGGAACCAAATTTAATAACGTACGTACACAAGGGGACTTGACATAAAATAGCAAAAAATTAAAAATTTAATGAACATGCATTTTATAAATTATAGATTTCAAATTACGTAAAATTATAAATCTGTCAAAAAATTAACTCGACTGATTTTAACGTTAGGTTCGGAATACTAAAAAACATATATATACAGCACACAAATATACTTTGTTAATTTTGTTTACAATGTTACAATGTTTACAATTACAATGTTTCTTAATTTTTATGAAGTATCGGAACACTTTAGATTATTATAAAAAAATGTGGAACACCATATTTAATAATGTACGTAGACAAGTGGACTCTACATAAATTAGAAAAAAAATTAAAAATATAGATGAACGTACATTTTATTAAATATAGATTTCAGAACAATTCATTTTAATGTTGGTTTCGTAATACCTTCAAACATATGTACATCGCGCAACTATCTTATCCGTTATGAAGTATCAAAACACTTTGGATTATTAAAAAAAATTATGGAACACCAAATTTAATAACGCAAAAATATATAAGACGACTCGACATACGAAAGCAAAAAATATATCAATGCTTCTTATTCTTTATGAAGTATCGGAACACTTTGAATTAAAAAAAAAATTACGGGACACCAAATTTAATATCGCATATATATAAGACGACCCGACATAAGAAAGCAAAAAATATATCACCGCTTCTTATTCTTTATGAAGTATCGGAACACTTTGAATTAAAAAAAAAATTACGGAACACCAAATTTAATATCGCATATATATAAGACGACTCGACATAAGAAAGCAAAAAATATATCAATGCTTCTTATTCTTTATGAAGTATCGGAACACTTTGAATTAAAAAAAAAATTACGGGACACCAAATTTAATATCGCATATATATAAGACGACTCGACATAAGAAAGCAAAAAATATATCACCGCTTCTTATTCTTTATGAAGTATCGGAACACTTTGAATTAAAAAAAAAATTACGGAACACCAAATTTAATATCGCATATATATAAGACGACTCGACATAAGAAAGCAAAAAATATATCAATGCTTCTTATTCTTTATGAAGTATCGGAACACTTTGAATTAAAAAAAAAATTACGGAACACCAAATTTAATATCGCATATATATAAGACGACTCGACATAAGAAAGCAAAAAATATATCACCGCTTCTTATTCTTTATGAAGTATCGGAACACTTTGAATTAAAAAAAAAATTACGGAACACCAAATTTAATATCGCATATATATAAGACGACTCGACATAAGAATGCAAAAAATATATCACCGCTTCTTATTCTTTATGAAGTATCGGAACACTTTGAATTAAAAAAAAAATTACGGAACACCAAATTTAATATCGCATATATATAAGACGACTCGACATAAGAAAGCAAAAGTATATCAATGCTTCTTATTCTTTATGAAGTATCGGAACACTTTGAATTAAAAAAAAAATTACGGAAGACCAAATTTAATAACACAAATATATAAGACGACTCGACATAAGAAAGCAAAAAATATATCAATGCTTCTTATCCTTTACGAAGTATCGGAACACTTTGAATTATAAAAAAAAATTACGTAAGACCAAATTTAGTAACGGAAATATATAAGACGACTCGACATAAGAAAGCAAAAAATATATCAATGCTTCTTATTCTTTATGAAGTATCGGAACACTTTGAATTAAAAAAAAAATTACGGAAGACCAAATTTAATATCGCATATATATAAGACGACTCGACATAAGAAAGCAAAAAATATATCAATGCTTCCTATTCTTTATGAAGTATCGGAAAACTTTGAATTAAAAAAAAAATTACAGAACACCAAATTTAATATCGCATATATATAAGACGACTCGACATAAGAAAGCAAAAAATATATCAATGCTTCTTATTCTTTATGAAGTATCGGAACACTTTGAATTAAAAAAAAAATTACAGAACACCAAATTTAATATCGCATATATATAAGACGACTCGACATAAGAAAGCAAAAAATATATCAATGCTTCTTATTCTTTATGAAGTATCGGAACACTTTGAATTAAAAAAAAAATTACGGAAGACCAAATTTAATATCGCATATATATAAGACGACTCGACATAAGAAAGCAAAAAATATATCAATGCTTCCTATTCTTTATGAAGTATCGGAACACTATGAATTAAAAAAAAAATTACGGAAGACCAAATTTAATAACGCAAATATATAAGACGACTCGACATAAGAAAGCAAAAAATATATCAATGCTTCTTATTCTTTATGAAGTATCGGAACACTTTGAATTAAAAAAAAAATTACGGAACACCAAATTTAATATCGCATATATATAAGACGACTCGACATAAGAAAGCAAAAAATATATCAATGCTTCTTATTCTTTATGAAGTATCGGAACACATTGAATTAAAAAAAAAATTACGGAAGACCAAATTTAATATCGCATATATATAAGACGACTCGACATAAGAAAGCAAAAAATATATCAATGCTTCCTATTCTTTATGAAGTATCGGAACACTTTGAATTAAAAAAAAAATTACGGAAGACCAAATTTAATATCGCATATATATAAGACGACTCGACATAAGAAAGCAAAAAATATATCAATGCTTCTTATTCTTTATGAAGTATCGGAACACTTTGAATTAAAAAAAAAATTACGGAAGACCAAATTTAATAACGCAAATATATAAGACGACTCGACATAAGAAAGCAAAAAATATATCAATGCTTCTTATTCTTTATGAAGTATCGGAACGCTTTGAATTATAAAAAAAAATTACGGAAGACCAAATTTAATATCGCATATATATAAGACGACTCGACATAAGAAAGCAAAAAATATATCAATGCTTCTTATTCTTTATGAAGTATCGGAACACATTGAATTAAAAAAAAAACTACGGAAGACCAAATTTAATATCGCATATATATAAGACGACTCGACATAAGAAAGCAAAAAATATATCAATGCTTCTTATTCTTTATGAAGTATCGGAACACTTTGAATTAAAAAAAAAATTACGGAAGACCAAATTTAATATCGCATATATATAAGACGACTCGACATAAGAAAGCAAAAAATATATCAATGCTTCTTATTCTTTATGAAGTATCGGAACACTTTGAATTAAAAAAAAAATTACGGAAGACCAAATTTAATAACGCAAATATATAAGACGACTCGACATAAGAAAGCAAAAAATATATCAATGCTTCTTATCCTTAACGAAGTATCGGAACACTTTGAATTATAAAAAAAAATTACGGAAGACCAAATTTAATAACGCAAATATATAAGACGACTCGACATAAGAAAGCAAAAAATATATCAATGCTTCTTATCCTTTACGAAGTATCGGAACACTTTGAATTATAAAAAAAAATTACGGAAGACCAAATTTAATAACGCAAATATATAAGACGACTCGACATAAGAAAGCAAAAAATATATCAATGCTTCTTATCCTTTACGAAGTATCGGAACACTTTGAATTATAAAAAAAAATTACGTAAGACCAAATTTAGTAACGGAAATATATAAGACGACTCGACATAAGAAAGCAAAAAATATATCAATGCTTCTTATTCTCTTTACGAAGTATCGGAACACTTTGATTTATAAAAAAAAAAATTACGGAAGACCAAATTTAATAACGCATATATATAAGACGACTCGACATAAGAAAGCAAAAAATATATCAATGCTTCTTATCCTTTACGAAGTATCGGAACACTTTGAATTATAAAAAAAAATTACGGAAGACCAAATTTAATAACGCAAATATATAAGACGACTCGACATAAGAAAGCAAAAAATATATCAATGCTTCTTATCCTTTACGAAGTATCGGAACACTTTGAATTATAAAAAAAAATTACGGAAGACCAAATTTAATAACGCAAATATATAAGACGACTTGACATAAGAAAGCAAAAAATATATCACCGCTTCTTATCCTTTACGAAGTATCGGAACTCTTATTGGAATTATAAAAAAAAATTACGGAAGACCAAATTTAATAACGCAAATATATAAGACGACTCGACATAAGAAAGCAAAAAATATATCAATGCTTCTTATCCTTTACGAAGTATCGGAACACTTTGAATTATAAAAAAAAATTACGGAAGACCAAATTTAATATTGCATGTATATAAGACGACTCGACATAAGAAAGCAAAAAATATATCACCGCTTCTTATCCTTTACGAAGTATCGGAACTCTTATTGGATTTATAAAAAAAAATTACGGAAAACCAAATTTAATATTGCATGTATATAAGACGATTCGACATAAGAAAGCAAAAAATATATCACCGCTTCTTATTCTTTATGAAGTATCGGAACACTTTGAATTATAAAAAAAAAATACGGAGCACCAAATTTAATATCGCATATATATAAGACAAATCGACATAAAAAAGCAAAAAAATAAAAATGTGGATGAATGTACATTTTATTAAAAATTATAAAATTACATTAAATAAATTTATTATTATTATTAAGTAGTAAAAAAAAAAATTATTAAAAAAAATAGTTTATGAAGTCAATTTTTGGTTCAGAATAATTTGACATAACACTTATAAAACACTGCCTAATAAAAATAATTATTTAAATAAACTAATAAAATAATAAATCACTTACCTTATTTATTGTATTCCTCTTGAGACACTTTATTATTACACACTTATTTAACGAAATGAATCAAATTATTTTTAAATTTTCAATTCGAATTTTTCTAAGTCCAGACGTCACCTGAAGTTCTGCTACCTGTTGCACCAATCAGTTCTGCCACTTGTCACTAAAAAAAAATACCGCGAACCTGCCTAAAAGTCTTAACCTCCAACGCCGTATGAAATAACTGATTTTTCCCGAAAAAAACAATTTCCCGCACAAAATTTATATCTCAATAGTCTTAAAATCTTTTGTTTAATAATTAAAACCGATAATTCAATTGTTTCTATTAAGTTTTAAATTACAGTATCGAAACGGAGAGACGAAGTTTCCCGTAGCGCGACGAAAACGTAAATGAAAATGGAAGCCGGTAGGGGTTGTATTTATAACTTTTCGATGCACGGCCTACTAGATCCCTAATTTTCAGTAAAATTATTAAAAAACTCAGAATTTAGTTATATTTAAAGATACAAATAAAATTAAATAACTTTAAAAATCGAATTCTCTATATCTCAAAACCTTTAGTAAATTTTTTGAGGGCTTAATTTATTGATTTAATTATTAATAATTAATAACTCTTCAAAAAAAAATTTCATTTTTTTTTACCTATATCGTTTTAAAGTCCAAAATAAGGTAAACTGGACATTTTAAAAACTTTTTTTCTAATAAAATTTTTCTCTAAAACTCACCATTTTTGAGATACGGGCTTAAAAAATTCATATTATAGCTTTTATAAAAATTTTGAAAATATAAAGCCTTTAAAAGATGATTTATTTACATATTTTATGCCCCTGAATACGTTTATGCATAATTTTTTCCTTAAAAATGCAAAATTTTTGAAAATTTCGTTTCCCAAGTTTTGATTCACAATTTTCAAATTTTTTGTTATTTTAAAAAGTTAGACCTTAAAAATATGTTTTTAGTATAATATTAAGCTCCCTGATTTTACTGACCTACTTTTTTCCCCTTAAAAATGCGTAATTTTTGAGAATTTCTTTTTAAAAGTTTTGAATGACAATTTTAAATTTTTTGTTATTTTGAAAAATTAGGCCTTAAAAATATGTTTTTAGTATAATATTAAGGCCCCTGATTGTATTGATCTACTTTTTTTCCTTTAAAATTGAATAATTTAGAAAAAAAATTAAATAATACATTACTAACCTGTTTACACCTGTTGCTCGAGAGGTTTTTTTTATTTTTCTTTTATTACCCACAATGAAATCTTCTCAAATTTTCAGGAATAAAAATAGGGCTCTTTCCACATCTTTTGATACTAATATTAATGGGTATTAAGCTTGTGGTTCAAAATTACAGGCTGAGAAAAAATTTGACATTTCGAAGATGTGCGAAATGATTTTATAAATTTTTTGCTAAATCGTAAAAAACAGCAATAAAACTAACAATAACTAAAAGTTGGATGATCTTTACTGCTATGGATCTAATTTTTATTGTCTGATTTGCTGTAATTAAAAAATGGGGTGATTTTTCATAATTGGTTCTCCGTTAACTAAATTGGCTTACGTGGGATTTGGCTTATTCCATTTCGTAACTCATATTTATATTTTTTATGTCTCAAAAAGTAATAACAAAACTTATTTTATATATTCTGGAAAAAAAATCACTTTCTAATTGTTATAAGTATGGTAATTAGGACATATAAAATTAGTTGTCCTACGATAACTAAAGAAGTATTGACCGATCTGTTTTTAACATCCTATTATTACATTTTTTATGGCCTAAAATATTAAATTAGAGCATATTCTACTTTTCTAACACATATGACATTGCTGGATTTGATGCAGTTAAAAAAATATGTATATATAAAATTTTTCACTATTTGCATTATGATCATGTGCGCTGGAGTATATCTTAAAAACTATAATAGATAGAGACTTTTGGTTGGAATTTTTGAAATCCTGAGGTTCCAAATGTTCTTCATACATATTTTAAAGTATATTGATACATATACAGTTTAACTGACCAGGTACATATAGAGATTTAACATGTAAAAACAGATATATGCGATTAACTGCTTTTTCGTTGGTTATACAGAAAAAAAAATAATATAAAAATTGTTCAGAATTTTATTTTGAATTTAATAAATTCATAAAAATTTAATTTAATATTCATTTACATAATTTTTTTTTTTTTTTCAAAAACAAATAAATATAGATACCTGCATTTGGAGATTTGGAAATCCTTAGTTCCGAAATGCCCCCAGGGAACAATTGGAATCAATTCTAGAAAAAAAAATTAATTTGAAAATTTTTTTCGAAAAAAAAGTCGAGGTACTTCAAAAAAATATATATTCAAAACCGTAAAATATAAAAACCTGCGATTTAAATTTTTGAAATCCTCGTACTTTGTTTACTCTAGTAATAAATTAAGGCCTTAATAAACTGATTTTTAAATCTTATATGAATCCTTTACAGAAACCCTTAACAATTGCAAAAATCCTAAAAGACTTCCACTTTGAATTTTTCGGTTTAATATAGTTTATTTACCCTAGAAAAAAATTCAGAACCTCTTTTGTTAAGGCCTTTTTTAATTGAGACCATTTTGAAATTTGAAACAACTTTATTTCAAAAACTAAAAAATATAAATTTATTAATTAGCTTCTATAGCTAGTACAAAATACTTATATTAACCCTTTAATGCATGAATTTTTATTTTTGGCTGAAATAATTCATGAGCATTATGAATTGGTTCTTATTGATAGAAAAATTAATTTAAAAAATATATTTAAAATATTAATTGTTATGTTTATGAAAAAATAATAATTAAAATAATAATTTAGGGTTTGTGCCATACATGGAACATTATGATTCTACATTATGTTACAAAAGAAAATGATTCCATATTATTTACTCATCAATTGCTAGGTGTTCTTCATTAGGGATTAAAAGCAGTCGCCCTCGAATTTTTTAAAGAAAAGGTCGTATCTTCTAGTTGTCATTTCTCAATAAATTCAGAGTTATCGTTGAAGTGGAAATTCCGCTTGATATCCTCAAATATATTGCAGCCCATTACTTGAGATACTGCAGGATCCATTACTGTGTATGTGGTATATATGAACATTCATGAAGTAATGTTCTGATTCGGTTTTAAAAGTAAAATAAAAAATAAAAATCGGAATGTGCCATATATGGCACACTATGCGGTAAAGGGTTAATAAATTTACAAAAATAAAACTAAAAATTGTACATAAATTTATACATGTAACACAAATTATACACCAATAACCACATACAAATTAAATTATAGTTAATGTTATACATCTATAAATGGGTCCCAGTTAATTGTTTAACTAAAAGTTTTTTAAATGTTTTTACATTAACGCTATTGTGGATTATATTTGGTAAGGTGTTACTCCAGAAGACCTCTATGAAAAATATTGTTTTTAGCCATCTAAAAAAAATATATATATTCCCAAGTAAAAGTTAGACTTGCGGTTTAAATTTTTGAAATCCTCGTACTTTGTTTAGTGTTAAATATTTAAACTATTAAACACAAAAACAATTTTTAATAATCATAAATTTGAAATCCCATTTGAAACAGAAATACTGACGGATGTTAACAGACGTACAGTCAAGATATGAATGAATCTTCTCGCATGATAACAAGTCACCACTGGTCATTACCTTATCAGCTAATTAGTGAAAACCAATTAGTTGACGTCACACATTGCCGCTTTACGTAACTACTCAAACAAAAATTTTACTTTTGACAATATTTCATATTTCTACCTATACTTATTAAACAATAATAATAATAATTTTTATTTTCAATAATACATATAAATAATACAATAAGTAATACAATAAATTAATGTACAGTTTTATTTTGTTTTGTTACAATAATGAAAATAAAGAATTAACACCATAATGAATCTCGTTTAGTGTGTGGCGATAGTTTTTAATATAAATAATACAAAAATGTAGTGAACTATATACAGTACCTAGACAAAATATTATAACCACTTACAAGAACAACTGTTTATTAAAAATGCCGACATATAATCATATGCTACTTTATTTCTTTCTTTAACATATCGTGTATTTATTAAGAGATAAGCTATTTTAAACATCTTCAACTCTGTATTTTTATTCTGAGACTGATTTGCAAGAACCAAAAGTACCGATTTTGTCCTGGCCAGGTAATTCGCCGGATATTAATCCTATAAAAAATATTTGGAACCTCCTGAAAAGACTTGTGTATGATTTAAATAATACTAATAAACAAGTTTTAATAGATAATATTAAAAAAGTATGGCATGGTTCTCCAGATATTGAAAATTGTATTAGGGCATGTATTGAGAGTATGCCTCGAAGAATTGCGGCAGTAATAAAAGCAAAGGGGGGCAACACAAAATATTAAAAAACATTTTATAAATGTACTAAAATAATTTTAATTAATAAAATACAAAATAAAAATTAAATTGGTGTATTACTATTTTGTTGATTTTGTGTAAAACAATGAATTTTTAAAAAATCATAAGTGGTTATAATATTTTGTCTAGGTACTGTATATGCAAGTAATATGATTAATAGAATGCATAAATATTAATAGAATGAATAAACATTAATACTCTTAATTTATTAAATTTGAATAATATGGAAGAACTTTTTAAATATTATTTTGGGCTACAGATAACTTTATCTATCAGATAGTTACCCAGAATTTTATCAGAAGGTGGAAAGACCGGTCCTAAATTGAATAAAAACATTAGTAAAAAAAAAAAAATTAAGGGTTATTTTTAATTTTTATATATTGCCGGTCGTCTCATTTAAAGAGAGAGGTCTTTTGATCACTCCAAATTTTATTTTTACCTAATATAATAATTTGTACAGTCATATTAACTTGTTCGTATTAGAATGCAATATTTAATTTTATGTATTAATTATAGTGATTTTTTTAAATAAAATATACATTTTTTTTTGTAACTATTGTTTTTTTTTTATTATCATCAACATGTTATACCCTAAAAATAAAAAATCGGCTGAAAATAATAAGGTTGTATGTCGAAGTGTAATACATTTGAGAAAATAAGCTTCAAAAATTTTGACATGGAAAAAACCAATGTAAGGTTACAATACAAGGAAGAAATTTTTTTAATAACTATATATTGATATGTTATTGTCATTAACGCATTATTTTGAAAAAAAAATTATTGAATAATACCATTTTAACAATTTGAAAAATGAACATACAACTTTGTGATTAAGAAAAATACGAAACTTAGTACCTTAACGTTACATACAGCTTTGTAGTTCAAAGTAATATCGGGGGGAAATTCAGTTTATAGGTAAAGCTTCAGTTTTTAGGTTTCTGAAAATTGTTAAAAAGGTACCAGAAAAGGTAAAAGAAATGTTTGTCACGTATTAAATTTTTATTTGATTAAATAACACAAATTAAACAATATGCTTGCAAAATAATAACTAATTAAACATTAATCTTACAAAAAATTAAGAAAAATTAAGATAATTTGAACTGAAACTGAAACATTCGAAATAAAGAAATTAAACGAAGTAAAATGTATTTTTATTATTTTCTTGAGATTTACTTTCTTGGCAATATTGTTTCATAATAAGATTTATTCATAGTAGGCATCCAGCATAGATTTTAAAGCGATTACCTTGTTTTCTGGTAACGGATTTTTATTTGTAGAAACCTTAATGTCTCTAAATATATTTAACAAGTCTTCAAGACCTTGTTTTATTCTTTTTAATATTTTTTGTAACCCAAGTGCCCGAAAAAGATGTTTTATATTTAACATAAAAGATGTATGTCAAACATACAACCATAAATTATGAATTAAAAAAAAAACAATTAAAATACAACAAGGGTGTATGTTTTAACATACAACTATGTTTTGTAAGTTTTTTATTTTTTAAGACATACAACTATGGTTTTATGCTTTTTTCTCCGACACCGGTAATGCTATCTTATGGAAATTATTGGAACAAGTAGGTTACGTGACATACAACTCTATAGTATTGAAAAGTGCATTTGACAAAAAATGTCACATACAACCTTATTATTTTCAGCCGACGAAATCTTGATAAAAATCATGCACGATATGGGGGGGGGGCGAGTTTTTACCTAGAAGGAATAAGGGGGCGCGTCACAAAAAGTTTGCGCACCCCTGTTGTAGCATACTGGTATTTTTTATTTATTTATTTTACATCGGCCTATAGCATACTGGTAATTAATAAAGATTATTCGTTAGGTAGGTGTCATTTAATGAGTATGTTAAGACAAGTTAATTAACAGTAAGGAATTGAGATTCATTCATTAAGTGACCACCGCCGTGTACGGACAATAACAGTAAACTAGTGTTTCATTAATAAATCCTTAAACGAAGTGAGTTCCTAAAATATAAAAGAACGAGTACTGTACAAGTACAATAGTAAACATAATCTTTATACAATGTGTTCAAAAAGATATTACATAAAGGTTCGTTGTGGAAAAATAAAATAATGTGAACTGCAAGCTTTAACTGTCATCACTGTTGTTGCCATAAGTTTCTATTGAAAATTCAGTTAAGCTACAATTATAATGGTTTTTACAATAGAACACAAAAAATTTATGATTGAATCATATATTCGAAATGGTGTTCGAGTGAACGGCGAATGGATTTACAGTGCGTCATGTTTAGAGGAATTTCGGCTACAATTTCCAGATATTGCTTTCTTTGAAGGAGATTTTTACAGAGCACTTAGAAGATGTGTTAATTTATTCCAAGATACAGGGAGCATTACTCATAGAGATAGAACTGGAAGGCCAAGAGTTCGTACTCAAAATGCAGTTGATTATCTTCGTGAATTTTTTGACGATCGAATAATTAGTTTACGTTCAAATCTAGAATTTCCACCTATATCACCAGTCTTGACTATTTTAGAATATGTACTTTATTTTCCCTTATCTGAAAAATAATGTATACAAGACTCCTATTAACAATATCGAGGAACTGCAAAACAGAATTACCGAACAGTATGCCAATATAACTCCTCAAATTCTGATAAATGCTTTTAATAGTATGAAAAGACGAGTAAATTTGTGTCTGCAGGAAAACGGTAGTCATTTTGAACAGCTTCTTTAGTTTTTTATGTTTATTTTTCTGCACCTGTGAAATCAAAAAATATATTGTATATAATATATAAATTTGTATTTATTGTATATAATGTATATTGTCTCGTTTTGAAAATTTAAACTTAATTTTGTTTTTTTTTCATGTTAGTTTATTTAAAAAATATCTTTGTTTAGATTCAATGTTTTCGTTATAGTTAAACTGCAGAAGTTGTAATTTACTATCACGCCTCGTAACTATCAACACAGTATAGTAGCCCTCTTTTTTACTTAGATTTGTTTAGAAACGTTACATTTTTTATAACAGAGTTGAGATTAGTTCGACATAGTATTAAGACGTATTCTTTCAATTCAATATTACGTGCGTATCACGTCAGTTCGGTTGTACTAAACCTCTATATAAACTCTTTATATTAAATATATAAAAATATCTAGTGATTTTATCACATATAAAAGTGTCTGTGTGTGTTCTTCAATTGCAAATGTTCTGTTGGTGTCATCCTGAAGTTTCCTCAGCATCTGGGTACCCAGAAGACAGCTATCCACGAGAACCAAGGTTAGTAACATTTGTTTATTGAATAATCACATAAGACACTGTAGTCAAACGTCCGTCGAGTCGCAGAAATTTTACATTATAGCTCTGTATGGTGTGCTAAAAATTTTATACCAGTTAGCGGTTTGCTTAGAGCCCCTACATATATATTTGTATTAAGCTGGCTTATATGGTTGCATAGACTAATGGCCAATAAAACAATATAATTTAAAAAAATAAAAAATAATTTCCAATTTTAATGATTACAAAGGTTGTGTCTCCTAAACGTTAGTCAATTGTTATATAAAGCTTGCAATAGACATTATTTTATTTTTCCACAGCCAACCCTTATGTAATTTCTTTTTGAACTCATGTACTTACCTGTCAAATGTATATAGCACTTATCTGAGCTTTTCTGAAAATGGGACGCCGGGATAAGAACTCCAAGGAAACGTGAGTAACGACAAAATACAAGTAATAATAATAATAATGCTTTATTGTGCCTTAACAATCCATACATGTATAAACAAAGTCATAGTTCTACAGATAACGTCCATTTTAATTATAAATACAATTAAAATAATTGTTATATTTATATAATTATTAAATTTAGCAACTATTATAACAAAACTTGTTAATTATCCTGGTAAACTTAAATAAATTCTTTACTTCACAAATAATTTCATTGTCACTAGACGTACATTTCGGCTACGAAGTAGCCATCTTCAGTAGCCGAGTTTTATTTAATACTTCATTGCGCATTCAGTATTCTATCATCCTAGTTTATAATTACAAGTTAACCTAAAATTAACAACTGACTTTCTGTGAATTCTTTAAGTAACTGCTGTTTTTGCACAAGCAACTTTATACACACTTATACTGCATAAATACATACTACCAATGACGTCATAATATAGATACAGCATCTATGCCTTAGCACTGTTTGTTATGAAGCCAAGATCTTGCGGAAGGGAGATTTGTCTTGTGGGTCTAGCAGATTGCCTAATATACATTTATTTTTTCAACCTAAAGTTAGGAGAGGTTATCATTAGCTCTGTTCGTTGAACCATTTCTCTAACGCAATAACCTAATTGAATGTTACTTATACTCAATGAGGTAGTATAACAGAGAGACTGAACAAGGACGAGTTGTTATGAAGCCAGCACCTCTTTAAGCGGGGAAACGGGGGTTGCTCCGAGGAGTTGTACACTTTGCCTACATCAATGTTTTACCGATAAGAATTGAAAGTAAAAATATATTTTTTTAATACTGTAAACTGCAAATTTTAATAACATAAATTTCATAAATAATATTAAATTAACCTGAATTTATTAGTATATATTTAAGATAATTAGTAGGTTTCCAAATTACATATATTTAAAATACAATATGATCGAAAAAAAAGTTTAGTTGGCCCTGAATTTAAAATGTTATGTGGACAATTCTGTTAATATCAAAATAAATAAATTCCATGTCTATCTAAAACATATTTTTTTCTCGATCATATTCAGACCAATTCTGTAACTCAGTTACTATGAAAATAGGAACTAAATTCGTCACTATGAGCAAGGTCAGTTACTACTATGAAAGTCATTGTACTTTTTATAATATTTTATCTCGTAGTAACGTTCTTACAGAGTAATTTTTTACAGAATTGATCTGATTGTAAGCAATGCTTCAGACACTTTCTAAATTTAAAACTGGCAGATATTACATCATTTATTCCATGATAAATTAAAATTTATCTGACAAATTATTCAGGTGTATATCTATAATCAATGCTAGGTAAAATACTGATGTA
The DNA here is from genome assembly GCA_963971575.1 of Liopterus haemorrhoidalis. Classification (NCBI taxonomy): domain Eukaryota; kingdom Metazoa; phylum Arthropoda; class Insecta; order Coleoptera; family Dytiscidae; genus Liopterus; species Liopterus haemorrhoidalis. The sequence goes on from OZ020619.1 coordinate 46,956,525, forward strand.
TTCGAAGTACTGAATAGAGATGGGAATTTCGACTCAGTTTGCGGAACATGTCGGTCTGTTGTCGGTCGTTCGTTCAATACGGTTGTTGGTTTGAAATATGTAAGTAGAACGTCGCTCAGTTAAATAAATAAAACTCTATAGAAGTGAATTATCTAACTTTTTGCCGGGTTAATAGTAAACAATGTAGCTACTGTATTTTAAACCAGATGTGTTAAGCTTATCTGGGATTTGGCCAATATTTTGAATATTTTTCTATAGTATGGTTGTAAAAAAGTATAGACTAAGCCTATTAGTTTCAAGTAGACTGCCCTACAAATTGATGACAAAATACACTTTATGATAATACTTTACAAGTCGAGCGAAGTTCAACATGATATCGATCCAGATCCGGATCACTCCGGTCACTGCTCACAATCGCCCGATCAATCGTATCCTTGAAACTATGCAGTGAGCCGTGAGCCGGCTCATTTCAATTTGGTGAACCGTGTCACTTCGGTCAGTGTACTGAGCCGGCTCAATGAGCCGAATCGTTCATGAACGACCCATCTCTAGTACCGAATACAAATACTTTTTTTAAAGGAAAAACTATATGTAACATATTAATTAAACATTACTTTTTAGTATTTAAAATACTACGTAGTTGAAATACAGTTCGCAACTCTTAAAATGCAATTTACGGCAAATTTATTAAAAATTGAAAGATTATGAAAAGGTAAAATAGTAAAATAGAAAAAATAACACAACAAAACAATCATAAACACAATACAGCGCCGGCGTTTTTCTTAGCAATAGCTGAATAAAATAAATGTAAATTAGGTTCTCGGGGCAAATCCCCCTTTCGTCTCCGCAGGGTCTTGGCTTCATAAATTAAGACATAGAGCCTGGTGTGTCTATTTATATGACGTCAATGCTTATACTATTCCGTTGAACCCTTCAATTACTAGTTAATATTTAAAATACTTTGGCAGTATTTTAAATACTTTTTAGTATTGGAAATACAATTATAAATACTTATTCCTCTAAATACAAATAAAAAAGAATATTTTAAATAAAGTATTTAAACATTTTTTTTTTTTAAATTAGCCAGCTACAAATTAATGGTTAATGTTTTGGCTACAAGCCGAAGTAGTTGGGTCAGCGCACTTGGGGAAGTGCATAGAAGAGTGGTTGATCAAGGTCGTCAAGGCCATCAAGGCTGTCAAGGCTTTCGTTCAGTAGCGCTCGTTATCCTGTGATGGAGCGTTACGTCCGCCGCTGAGGAGCTCTTGTGATCGGGCGTCTTGCGCACGGCCGCCTCTCCGGGGGTGCCTAGGCCGTGCTGCGGCGCTGCATCGGGAACCAGCCCGCGCAGGAACAATGAAACACACTTCCATGGGAACACCCTGTAACAATAAAAACATCAGGTATACAGCCACACATGCCTATTATACAAAAAGTAAAAGTATTTTAAATACTAATGCATCATTTTCATGGTAGTGTCAAAGGCGCGACAGGGGTGAGATGCGTGGTGTTATATTTACAAGTTCGAATTTCATGATGGGGTTAGAGGCGTGATAAGTGCGCGTTTTAGGTTTTGACAACATTTGTATCTAACCCAAATCTAACCTAAAAGTTTATACAAATATTTAGAGTAAACGGTTATTCAATTTCATTAAATATGGTGTCAAATCGAAGGAGACGTCTAGCTCTTTTTTATGCATATTTAGACTTACTGCGATATGAAGAAAAGCGATGATGGGTACGTCCCATATATACAGAGAAACAGAAGGCAACAGGGAGATTATTTTAACTTGATGCAAAAAATGAGACACAAAAAACAGACAGTTACTTCAATTACAAGAAAATAATTTAATACACAATCTTTTTTACTTGACATCACAGTTTAGAATGAAGATTCTGTTGGCACCCCCAAGCAAGGGGTGTATTATTAGTATACCCACTGCATGACATTTCTGCAGACCTGATATTTGTAACCGAATCCATAATAATAAACTTTATGACTGCCGACAACATTGTAAAATTCACTATTTCGCTACATCAATTTACGTTTTTTTATTTTTTTTAGGTAATTAATATAAGTGTCTCGCTATAGATCTCACCATTCTGGGCAATCAGCATGATCGGACACGCTCGTGCTTTGTCGTTGCTATACTACTGTTGAGCGATATAGTACGGAGCTTGTCCGATCATACCAATTGCCCTCCCAAACATGCTTCACCGGCCGCCAATGTTTGGAACTGAACTGATTTTAATAAAATAGCAAAAAAAAAAATACAATCGTGAGCGTGTGTGACGTTAAATTTTATTAATCCAGCGTACGTGATTGAACGTGAGTTAACATGTCATTCTCGTGAGTAGACGTGATTGTGACATAAAAATCACTCATGCGCCTCCATTCCAAAACTATTCAAAACAAAAAAATAAATAAATAAAATTGGGAAAGTAAGAAAAATTATATCTGCTGTCAGACAAATTATTTATTTAATTTAGTTTTTTTAATAAAGTTTTTAGTTTTTTTTTTAAATTTATATTTAATAAAGAACTTATATCGTGTAACGTAATTACAGTATAATCGAGAAAAAAACGCGTTTAAAGAGCTGTGGAATTCGTTTACTTTTAAATTAGCTCAGAATTATCCACTTAAAATTTAAAAAAATTAAATTCAAGGTCTACTAGGTCTTTTTTCGATCATATTTCTAATAATCATCGAATAAAAAAATACATATATAAGATAAATTTAATGAAGAACGCACTAAAAAAATTAATATATAGCAAATAATAATTTAGATATAACAAATTTTGGAACATATTAGATTCAAAGTTTTTAAAACGATGTAAATTTAAGTAATTTTCTGTATAAAATTTTTCAAAAAATGGCTATCTTAAATACTGAGGCGGGAAATAATGTTATATATCACAAGAAAACGAGATAAAAACACCTACATGAAAAAAACAAAACAAAAACAATTACTATAATATGTTTCATTTTGTAATAAGTTACTGTTGGCTATTCCAGTGGTCTTCAACCTTCTTACATCTGCGGAACCCTACAGATTAAATGCTATTGTAAATTTTGACATTCCAACGTGAAAAATTAAATAACCCAAACAAGATCTCTTCTCGTGACATCCTAAAAGAACGAAATTTCCATTTAGTTCCGCCTAAACCTTTGGAATAGCCTGTATTACAAAGTGAAACATTTAATGTGTAACATAATTTCTTCCTCAGTGCAAAATTAACCGATATATTAATAAAAATAATAATTGTAAGATAATATTATAAAATACAACATAACATAAAAAATTAAGTTTCCCTTTTAGTTTTGTATTATAAAATGAAACATATATCAGTGGTAGGGTGACCATTTTCTTAAGAAGGCAATGCGGGACGGAGCAAAAAAAAGGTCCTCATCTCCCAAATCCAAGTGAAGAGCAAAAAAAAAGGTCCTCATTTGCTCAAATACAAGTTACAAAATACGGGACAAAGTTTTAAAATGCGGGACTTTTGCGGGACAAAATGTTAGAATGCGGGACAGTCCCGCAAAAAGCGGGACGAATGGTCACCCTAATCAGTGGGGCTTACATGAACGATTAACGTCCGGTTTCTTACCATTTGAACATAAGCATGAGCCTCAAGTATCCAGGCATCAACACGAACAACTCTTCCTCTTGGATAGCTTTGACGGTGCGATCGGCAACGTCTTCAGCTCGCAACGTCGGTACGAACGAACGTACGTTATCGAACATACCGGTTGCTTGGATAAAGTACGGTGAAACGACAGTAGTGCGTACACCCTGTACCCCTTGGGCTTCCAATTCGACACGCAGCGACTCGTCGAAGCCAACAGCAGCAAATTTACTGCCACAGTAGTCGACCAACTTGTTAATACCTGCAAGGGAGATCATTTTGATATTATTTCACAAATAAAATTACATAAATAGATTCAATGTAATCATCCAATTAGAGTAGAATATTAGATTACATATAGGGGAAACTTCCTAAGCGCCCTGACATCTGGTGGCGATTTGTGGAAGATTCGAGAGTCACATTGTTTTGTTTTGTTCATTGGAGAAATGTTTTTTTGTTTGTGTTTTATTTTTGTGGATCATGAAAAAAAAAACAATTCATTTTGTTTTGTGGCGCAATGTATAAAAAATATATAAAAAACAATTAATCCTTGGCTTTAAAATAAACATTAGTTTTTGGTAATTTTTCTATTGAGATATGGGAGACTGTTATACCTTGGAACATTTTTTAAATTTTCTTGCCGTAGATATTTATTTTTAAAATTTAATATTAATGTAAAATAAACTTTGATTTTTCCTCTATCAACTGGTGCACTTTTTATATTATTATTTCTTTTTTATATTAGTTTTTAAAATTATTTTCTAAAACCTTGCAAAGTGTTTCAAGCTACAAATGTTTGTGTGCCTTGGAGCCATCTTGCACATTGAAATATTCATTCATATTAATTATTTTAATAATAAATAATTATTATTCGTTACTTTACATTTTCATGAAAATAATAACTCATTATTATTAAATAATTTTTAAAATATTTAAAATAAATATTTACCAGTCTCGGAAATACTGTTTCAGTATTTGTGAACCTGTGTCTTTCTTGGTTTAGTTGTTAACAGTGTAAGTTTAGTGTAAATAATGTAAATATTAAATCGTAACGTAAATAAAATAGGTTAGTTAAAATGTAGAGTTTAATTCAATAACCCATAACTACTTCCTAAGAATCATAGCAACCAGTCAGCGGATGCGGGATGTTCATATCCGAAACCCCTCGCAATTTCAAAATCGTTATGTGGGAGAACTTTAGTTTGGAGGGATGTAGAGGGTAAGTATATTAATTTATTAAAAATTAATCACATACCGACGTAGCCGGCCATTGAGGCGATGGTAACTATGTGTCCACGGCTCGTCGCTATCATCTCCGGGAGGAAGGCCTTGGTGGTCCAATAGTGGGCCATCACGTTAACCTCGAACGTTCGTTGGATGAGATGGTCGGGTGTTTCGAGCAACGAACGGCCGGACGCTACGCCGGCGTTGTTGATCAACACAGTTACCGGACCGACGTCTCGACGGGTCTCCTCGGCGGCACGGTATACATCGTGTCTGTCCGCCAGGTCGCAACGGTAGCCGTAAGCACGACCAGCTTCATCACGGACCAGTTTAACCGTCTCGTTTACACCTGGAACATATACGTTAGCAGAGTTCAAGATTATTAAAGTAAAGGTTGTCTCATAACTTCTGACCAATCAGAGCGTGAGAGGGAATACGTCACACGCATGCGTAGTTCAAACTAGCATACAGAATTAATATAGATGTTTTTAAATATTTTTATTGGCTATTTTCATAATAGATATTTATTTCAAGACAGTTCTACTGAATAAATTATAAATAAAAACCTAAGGAAATTTTATACTGATTTATATAAAATTTAAGGTGATGAGTATTATAGTTAATAAATAACAATAAAATCGAATACAAATATAATTTTAGGTGTATTTAAATAAAAATAATAATAATATCTTTATTTAATAGCACAGTGGCCAATCAAAAATACAAAAATAGAAATTAAAATAGCATTTAAACTAAAATAAACTACATATAATAAGTATTAAAAATCAACAAAACAACTTTTTCAAAAGATATTCACGTACTTTACAGTCAAATAATTTTTATCTTTCAATAACTTTAATTTCCTTAGGAAGTTCGTTATATAAAGTCAAACCTTTAGAAAAAACTGCTCTTAGTTGCTTCCTTTCTAACACAAGTTTTGGAAAAATCTTCCTTATTTCTTGTGTTGTACACATGTACATCTTTATTTTGTTTAATTCTAATTCTTAGATAATCAGGTACCATATTTTTACTTGCCCGACCTTAATATATAAGGGGCAAGTATTGTAATCGCGAAAATTTTCGATGTCGAAATTTTTTGAAGTGCCGTCCGTATGTGTGTGTGTGTGTGTCTGTGTGTCTGTGTGTATACACGATAACTCAAAAACGGTTTAACTTGGACAAAAAAACCAGGCCTTGGACAAAAAATTGTATAGGACATAATTTAATGTATTTTTGAAGATTTACCTACATCTTTTTTTAAATTAAAAAAAAAATATATGAATTTTTTTTAATTCTTTTTTTATGGGAGGGCAAGTCTAGCGGAGGTCTTCCTTCGCCACTGGTTTAGTATTTTATAAATAAATGTTAATACTTTAAATTCCACATAACTACTGATATCTAGCCAGTTCATCGCCTTTAACATAGACATAATACTTGCATACTTATCACATTTTAATATTACTCCTAGGGCCTTATTTTGACATTTCTGTAACTTATCTATATCTGTTTTATTGCACATAAAAGTGACAGTTGCACAGTATGTAAAGTGTGGCAGTATAATAGGGGATAGGCATGATTTTTTTAATTTTTTTTATTATATTCCTCTTATTGCATATAAACATAAAAAAAGGTTTTTTTTTTTTAATTTGAAGGCTTAAAAAAATCATAAATGTATGTATCGCGCGAAAAGGACGTGTGACGTCATACCCCTTCTAACTGACGCATGACACTACTAGCTTACCCAGCGTACACAGTTTGTTGTGAACTTATTTGTTTGTATAACTTTTATAGGTTATGTAAAGTTAGAGTGATTTTAATTAAAATAAAGTTTAATTCTATAAAAACAATTTATACATGTTTACCGAATTAAATTTTGTATTAAAATATATAAAATATGGAAGATCCAGGCCCCAGTACTTCGAAACATAGTCGAAAATATTGTTTAGTACCGATGTGCACAAATAGTTCAACTATAAATTCAAAAAAACAATTTATATCATTACCTGATGGCGAAAAACAACAGAAAAGGCGAAATTTGTACCACGTATTTCTTCAGCACTGTAGCATTCATTATTTTTCATATATTACATGAGCATAAAACAATGTTGGGTAAATTATCACTCTAATACAAAAATACAAAACTCTCGAACAATACAATATACACACATGTAAAGATTATGTTTAGCTGTATCCGTGACGTGTAACCCCTATCGTTTGACGTCATACTCAGTCGTTTTTACTCGGCAACCTTCGCGCCGTGGTCGGCTTATTTCAAATTTACAATATTTTAATTAAAAAATTTGGTTATAATATTAATTAAAATGTGATTTTTGTTTTGTTAGGTGACATACAGTCTGTTCCAAACGGTTAAGCGGAACTAGATTTTGCAATCTAGTTACTTTCATCGTTTAAATCGTGCTTTTTGGCCGTGTTGTTTAAGCTTTGTAAATCATACTTACAATAAACATTTTTTGGTGATTTTTTTCATCATTTTAAAATGTCATTTTCTTTATATGTTAATTTTTTGTGTCATTCTTATTACAAATTTCCCAATTATTTATATTTTTGTCATTAAAATATATAAAAAAAAATAATTTAATTTGGACATATATACTTCGTTTCCATGGTTTCATTGTTGGAATTTTAAATTTTGACATTCCAAAGTGATAAATGAAATAACCCTAGCAAGGTCCCTTCTAGTGACAACCTAAAAGAACAAAATTTCCATTTAGTTCCGCCTAACCGTTTGGAACAGACTGTAACTAACATTAACCTATCAAAATAATGTAGTTTTAAGGAAATATAAATTTTATGCGTATCCCCTATTGTATTATATATTAATTATCTAGTGTATCTACTTGAACAATACCTATAAGAAACTCTCCTGAAAAAGCCTATTTTTTGCCACTTTCTTAAGAAGTGAGATATTAAAACAAGTAGAAAATCAAAAAATTAAACGATATTTTGATATCTATAGCCAAAAATCAAACTTCTATATATAACATATACGATAAACAAAGACTGACGTGCCGTTAGTATACGGATGACGCGTAGTTTCTCTATTTACCCCCACCACTACAAGTTACGAGACAACCTTATACTTTAATAATCTTGAGCAGGGTTGATATTCAGACGGTACGTGCGTACCGGTTCTTGAAATTAATAATAGGAACATAGTCCAAGAAATTGGTGTTCAAACAGGCGGTTTTAGAGCAAGTTTTGCGGGAGTGTCGTAAATTGCTAGGATGAATAGGTCTTGCTGTTTTCGAGGTCATATTTAGCGAGTAAAATTTTTTGCCAGAACTTTGAAAAAAACCTCGTAAAACATACAAAAAAATGTTTTTGCAAATATTTCCGTTCCATTTCAACATAACTGAATTAAAGAGGAATAAATTATCTATAATACTTTCATAAGTTTTTGTGATATAACATAAAATATATATAAAATATTTATTGCTTTGCAAAGTAGTACAATAAAACTTTTTTTTACAAATTAGAATGCATACATATATCAATAAATTTTCTATGTATTCTTAGAATTAAATATATAGTTTTCCCTATAGGGATTTGCAGCTAAGTACCCTACCATCTGGTGAGCGTTTCATGAACTTGTGTACTACATATAACATTTCGTTTTGTGTATTGGTTTTGTATGAAGTTTGTTTTTAAAGTTTTATTATAATCATTGAAAAATGTATAATACATATTGTTGTGTGCCTATGTGCAATTCATTGAAAAAAACCCGGAAATATCGTTTCATTTGTTTCCACTAATATCAGACACCGTACGGTTCGAAACAAAATTGGGAAAGCAAGAAGTTAGGAATCGACGCGATGTTTAGATAAACAATTTAAAAATTGGAAAAAAAGTGAGCCCTTATATCAAAGTTTGCTCATTACATTTTAATGATAGTGACTACAAAAAATATTTTCAATTTTGTATTTATTATCGCATATCTTGAAAATTCCTGTTATTGTGTGTGGGTTTGTAATGCACAAGTCTGTAGGCATAATGCATAAATCTTTATGAACTCTGTTTTTTTCAGTGACTCCACACAATATTATATGCCCAGCATTGTAGATTTCTACCCCTTGGTAAACAACACGGGAATTATTATTTCCCCCAATATAATTAAAATAATCGGTAATGGAAAACTGTGCCGCCATAACTTAAAACCAGATCACAAAATGTAGTATTTAAGATGTTTACAAGTAATGTCACTTTAAAAAAATGTCCTCACACTACGTGTGTATATTTACTTGATTATAAAATTTTAAAACAAAATCAGAAAATCCCATACAATTATTTATTTTTTGTCGTTTTCTGATACACTTTTCGCTATTATTTACTAGTAAATGTCAAGTGGTATCTGATTTAGAATGGTTTCAAAAAAATCCGCGTGGCGCTACGTTCTTAAAATTTTTCCCCTATACAGGCATATATGTACATCATTGAACTGTCAAACAAATTTATAATAAAAAATATTTGTTTTCTTATTATGAACAATTTTTGCTATATAAATTTTTCTGGTAAGTCAAAAATAAGCGAGAAATTTAAGTTTTTTTAATTTTTAACTCCGAAACACCCCCCTAGAATAAAAAATCTGATATGCCCTATAGCCTATCATCGAATCCTGCTTTTACTATGTTCTCATACCAAATTTCGTGAAAATATGTCCTGCTGTTTTTGCGTGAATCTCAGACAGACATTGAATTTTTTGCTACCCAATAAAAAAAAAAATAAAAAACAAATATAGCCTTCAATTTAATTAATATAGATGATAGATAAGAAGTAAGTATTAGTTTATTAATATAGTTTTAAAAATGGGGCAGTCTCACATTTCATCGACTCTGAGCCTTTTTGTGGACTGTCTTTTTTTTGCCGTAAATGTCAAAATTTTAGACCGTAACTCAAAAGTGACCATCTATTTGTGATTTACGGTCAAAAATGTATAAGTATACCAATTTACAAACAAAAGTTAAAAAAAAAATTTTTGAAATTTTGGTCAAAAATTTTTGGCCTTCGATTTTAGTCAAAATAAAATTTTAAGCTAATTTTGAGGTGAGGATTATGAAAAAAATATTTAAAAAATTCACGCTTTCCTAGTTTTTGAGTTAGGGTCGAGCTGGGTCAGTTTTTTGCCTATAATGCCAAAACTTTTGCCCAAACTTCAAAATGGACCAAATTTTGTTGATCTATGACCAAAAATACATATTTGTACCAATTTTCAATAAAATCAGAGACAAAAATTTTTTGCTTAAAAATCACGATTTTCTTAAGGGGTACCCCTTACGATTTTTTCGATTTTTGGCCATTTTCAAGGGTTTTGGATTACTTCCCGTACAAATCTTAATAATTGGTTTATTAAAGCCCAATTTTTTTTATAGACTAAACAATGTATGTGAATTTTAAAAATTCAAACCGTAGATTCCTATCCCTAACCATTTTTTAGATCGGAATTTTCAAAATTTTCAAAAAATTTAAAAAAAAACTGAAAATTTTCAAAAAAAAAATTGTTTCAAAATTTGGTTAAAAGTCAATTAGGCCCTCCAGATTTCAAAAATTTCAACCGCAGGTCTTTATCTCATTTAGTTTTTGAGATACGTCCATGCGAAAATGAAAATTTCTATAAATCACGCCATATTAAAATTTGTAATAATTATAAAATACGTTAAACGAATAAGGCCTCAAATTTTTTCCAGACTCAATAAACTATGAGGAATCCAAAAATTCTAACCTCAGGTCGTTTTCTCTAGCCGTTTTTGAGTTATGATTTTTTTAAATTCACAATTTTCACAAATTATGTAAATTGTGCCATTAAAAAAATTGTCATAATCTCAAGACGCATTAAACGATTAAAGCCTCAATTTTTTTCTAAACTAAATAAACTATGGAGAATCCAAAAATTCTAACCGGAGGTCACTATCTCTAACCGTTTTTGAGTTATGATTTTTTCTAATACACATTTTGCACAAAGAATGTACCTAAATGTATGCTATTAAAAAAATTGTTATAATCTCCAAACGCATTAAATGATTAAATCCCAATTTTATTTCTAGACTAAATAAACTACGGAGAATCCAAAAATTTCAACCGCAGGTCGCTATCTTTAACCCTTTTTGAGTTGTGTTTTTTTTTTTAATTCGCAAATTTTCACAAATAATGTAAATTATGTCATTAAAAAAAATTGTTGGATTTTTTCAAAAATGCGTTAAACGATTAAAGCCCCAATTTTTTTTTAGATTAAATAAAATACAGAGATTCCAAAAATTTCAACTACAGGTCACTGTCTCTAACCGTTTTTGAGTTATGTTTTTTTTTAAATTAACAAATAATGTAAATTATGTCATTAAATAAATTGTCGTTTTTTCACAAAACGCGTTAAACGATTAAAGCCCCAATTTTTTTCTAGAATAAATAAACTACGGAATATCCAAAAATTTCAACCGCAGGTCGCTATCTCTAACCGTTTTTGAGTTGTGCTATTTTTAATTCATAATCCGCAGGTATTTATCTCATTACCTTTTTGAGATACGTGTATGCAAAAATGAAAATTTCAGATACATCCTCCATTATACCCTTTTCACACTAGATCTTTAAGACGATTGAACTTAAACTTCATCGATGTTTAATATCGGTTTGCTTTCACACTTGATGTTTAATTTGAAGAAGAAATCTCCATGTAAAGCTAGTATGTATTGCCAACATAATTTCATATCGTTTGAATTTATTCTGCCATTATTTTGTATATCGAGGTTAGGAGAAGTTTATTTTTTATATTTATTTAAATAATAACGCAAATAATCTTCTCATAACCTCGATATATAAAATGATAACAGCTGAACATAAATAAAAGAAGAGAAGCTCAAATTCAAGGAGTATTTTTTTATAATGGGAATTAAGTTGGCAATGCGGGCGAAGTTTAAGACGCAGATCTCTGTCTTAAACATCGGTCGTGTTTAGACGAGGCCGTACGGTTTCACATTAGCGGTTAAAGATCCATTCACTTAAACATCCGATCTTAAAGATCTAGTGTGAAAAGGGTATTAGATATTGCGAATACGAGCCTTGGAATAAGAGTAGTTGTCCGTGCACTGTGTACCTGGGACCTTTGGCCGCCGAGCCAGAGTGCGGCCCAGTCTAAGTTGACCCTCTTACACAGCATCAAACTAGGTAGAAAAATATCCACTTCACCTCGTCCCAACACACCTTGCCATGCGATGCACCAGCAACTATACGCTTTCGCTAATGGAAATCGTACTTACTCTCGCAACTGGCGCGCAACATTCCAAAATATTCATTTATAAAAAATAATAACAATCATAAAATGTTAAAAAAACTTTCATAGGTACTTTCACTGACGAGGTTCACCGCGTTCATGTCTAACTAAAGATAACTCCTAGAACATGGAAAACGGCACAAATTACTCCTGTCTTCAAAGCAGAAGACAAATCAAGAATGGATAATACCGGTCTAAATATCTGTTGATAACCAGACAACTGGGGCCGTAAGACAATTCGGGCCGTTCACAATTGGGGCCTTTTACAACTGGGGCCATTAACAACTGGGGCGATGGACAATTCGGGCCGTACACAATTGGGGCTTTTCACAACTGGGCTCATTAACAACTGGGGCGATGGACAATTCGGGCCGTTCTAATTGGGGCTTTTGACAACTGGGGCCATAACTATAAGAGGTAGAGTCTTATTTTGTTTAATATAAAAAAATATTATTTTTTATTTTTAACAAAATACACGAATAAAAAATACACAAACGCACGAATAAAAGGGAGATAGATACAACTATCAAAATTTTGTACAGAAAAATGTGCGATAAACGCCCAAGAAGCGCAAATTTCAATATTTCCGAAACGAGCCAACCTGTAAATCCTGTGTTAAAATGTAAAAATGTTATAGAAAATAAAGCTACTGACGCTGTAAATCTAAAAGATAAACAAGGGGCCTGGGAAAAAAAAATGTATTATGTTTAATGCATCCTGCATACAGAATAGAAATGCAAAAACACTGAAAATTAAATACGACCGTTTATTTATTTTTATTTCTTAATTGGTGTAGTATTTGGTGAAGCAGGATATTAAATGCATTTTTCGCTAAGCGAAATCGATTAATAAATTCTTTCTCATCCCAATGGTTCATATGATTTGGTCTAACACGAACTATGTATGGATGTTCTAAATACTCTACAATTTCTTCATCATCGTCTGCTTGCAAATTTTCTAAATCAGCATCCATGATTTCTTTCTTTAAAAATAAATGTAAATTATCTAAAAATAATCGAATATTTTTTTTATTTCAGTATAAATTAAAGTAGATTACTAAATTATTTTGAATTTATTTTGATATAGGTAATTACACAATAAAATAGTACACATAATAGAAACAGGTGTATGTAATATGTATATAAAGTGTAGGTATGTCTAATATGTACGTAATACCTGTTATATTATATATTTTACGTACAGTCTGTTCCAAACGGTTAGGCGGAACTAAATGGGAATTTCGTTCTTTTAGGTTGTCACGAGAAGGGACCTTGCTTGGGTTATTTAATTTTTCACGTTGGAATGTCAAAATTTAAAATTCCAACAATGAAACCATGGAAACGAATGACATATGTCAAAATTAAATATTTTTTTTAGATATTTTAATGACAAAAAAATAAATAAATGGGAAATTTGTATTAAGAATGACACAAAAAATCAAAATATAAAGAAAATGACATTTTAAAATGATATTAACCTTAACCAAAAAATGTTTATTGTAAGTATGATTTACAAAGCTTAAACAAAACGGCCGAAAGGCACGATTTAAACGATGAAAGTAACTAGATTGCAAAATCTAGTTCCGCTTAACCGTTTGGAACAGACTGTATGCTTATATTATGTACATATATTTATCAATAAAATGTTTTTTTGACACCTATCTGTCATTTTTATCCAATGGATAATATTTATCTGTACCTACACGTTGTGAATAACTTATCCTGTAGATAACTTAGTTACTCTATAGATAAATAATTGGAAATACGCAAAAAATTGTTTATTCCCTTGATAACAACTTATCCCATAGATAGTCAATTTTATCTATGGTTCGAAATACCGGGCCTTAAATAAATACATAAACTCACCATCCATGTTGATGTCCCAGAGAACGACAGTGGCACGTAACCGGGCAAAACGTAAGGCCAACAAACGTCCAAGACCTCCTCCTCCTCCTGTGATCAACACTACGTCCCCAGCGAGAGACTTCCGGTGCCGATAGCGTGATGGAATCAATAAACCGACTGCTGCTCTTATGATATACGTTGCGCACACAAGCAAAAATGCCACCACATCTGTAAGGGTGGCGAACGCACGTCTGTGCGCGTTTGAGCCCATTGTATCAGCTCCCATTGGGACCAGCTTTCAGCTAACACTGTTCACTGTTTCAACATTACCTGCAACAAAAATAAGTGCGCTCGTAATCTTCAGACGGGCGCATTATACAACCTCTTCAACACTTTCAGCACCACGTATCCTTCGGTGGTTACACTGATGGCACGTGGAGCTGAACGTGTTAAAATATTAACTCTGCACCATTGCTAACAGTGAGTGGGTTTGGGAAGCAAGCTTGGGGTGCCTTGAGTCACTCTGTTTAACTCCAGACCGTTCGAGGAAACGCTTTTAGGCTTTTTCTCGAACGGGCTGGAGTTAATATTTTAATCCTTATTTTGTAATAATCATACCAAGGCCTCTGCTAGGGGGGGGGTTCTGGGCATTCACCCCCTTCCCTGAAATAAGAAAAGCGCATTTTTTTGCCCCTTATTCGCGACTGCAAATAACAGTGAGACGTCTGGTGGTGACTAGCTAAATTAAACAGAAGCGTATATTTGTATCATATTTGTAGCGTGTTGTGCTGCAGTTTATGTGAATTAAGAAGTATTTTAAAATATAGTGACTTAAATACAGTGCTTTTTTGCCGAAATATTGTTTGAGCAGATAAATATTAAGAAAAAACTTTTGACATTTACGCTTCTCGTGCGCTATCAGCTGTTGTACGCAGCGCCGCCAACGTTAGTTTCAGTCGCGAATAATCACAATAAATTTTAATCACTCGAAATTGAGTTTTACCTTTAAATTTTTGTCACTAGATATCTCTGAAATTCTAAAATGGTTCACCTCAAGGTCGGTCTTAGGAAACTTGGCCCTATTATAAGTATCATTTGCGGTACCCTGATATTAGTATTGAATTTATTTTTGGGAATTATCATGTTATTAATTCTTTGTACAAGGTATTTATTGGGTTATTACGTAAGTCCGTTCGTTATTTTTTTTTTTTCACCTTTTATTCAATAAAATATACATTCTAAAAAAAACTTTTATTATCAAGTGTCCATTATTCACTTTGGATAAACGCTCAGGCAATTTCATAATGCCATCTCTCCAGAAGGTTTCGTCTTTGCTCTCGAAAAATCTGTCCAGGTGAATTTTGATATTGTCCAGATTTTTACCGTTAAGGGAATTTTGTAGAAAGCAAAATGGTAGTCGGATGGTACGATGTCTGGACCATATGCTCCGACTACCATTTGTTCTCTACAAAATTCCCTTAACGGAAAAAATTTCGCATCTTTGGACGATATCAAAATTCACCTCTACAGATTTTTCGAGAGCAAAGACCAAACCTTCTGGAGAGATGGCATTATGAAATTGCCTGAGCGTTTGTCCAAAGTGATAGAAAATAATGGACAGTACATTTAATAATAAAAGTTTTTTTTAGAATTAATATTTTATTGAATAAAAGGTGAAAAAAAAGAACGCACGGACTCATGTAACAAACCAATAAAAAAAAATGCGCTTCACTTATTTCGGGGGAAGGGGTGAACGCCCCCAGAACGCCCCCCCCCCTGGCAGAGGCCTTGGTATAATTATTACAAAATTAGGAATAAAATGTTCTTCTAAATTATAGTAGAAAATAAATTTCTAACACAAATAAAAGCATTTAAAAATTTATCACTCGGAACTGAACCGAAAACCGAAAAAACCGTTTATATTGCCGGAACCGAAGTGATATATATGTATATATATATATATATATATATATATATATATCACCAGGTACCAACGTATTTTTGTGATTTTATACTGTGATATTTATTTTAATGTTTAATTTTATTTTGTTTTTTTTTAAATATAGTTTTATGAGTTTAACCAAATTATATATTAGAGGAGACTCTTAGATTTTACTCCCTTGAAAAAGGTCTAAAAATTTAGACCGAAATATAGAGTATGAGTAAATATTGAGTTTACTTTTCTCCACCGCTACTCCCAATAATTTTTACTACTATATATATATATACAGGTATCCCCCCGACTTACGAAGTCCCGTACTTACGACCAAAATTTTAAAACTTTAATTTTTTTTTATAAACACTACCAAAGTTTTAATTTTTTTTATAAACACCATAAAACGTAAAAAACAAGCAAATATTGGTCAAATTCACTTGCAATGCTACAGGTAAAATTGTACGTTTTTTTTTAAATTCTATATTTCTATGATTTCTAACGTTTCTTGCACTTTATTTTCTTCCAATCTTTAAATAAAAATTGTATTTTTTTTCCAGGTAAGACCAATTTTGTTTATTTTTATCGCCTTTTTTCAAGTATTTGCAGTCGGGATTTAACATATATTGACGTTAAAACCATGATTAGGGGGGGGGGTGTAAGATATGTATACTTATTTTGAAATTTTATAAATTCTCCGACTTACGACCAAATTCGACTTACGACCAACCCTTCGGAACGAAACTTGGTCGTAAGTCGGGGGATATCTGTATATATTTTTTAATTGAACCGGAACAAAAACCGAAACGAAAAGTAACTGTTCGAAGCCGTGGTTTTTACTACCGTCAAATGCGTAAAATTTATAACTTATTTGTCCAATTAACCGAGTTAGCAATGTTGCTGAGTAAAGTTTGTATATGACCCCAATTCTCAGCTTTGTATTATTCTCTCCTTCGGTCCCTAGCCCCTATATACGTACGTGCACTGTAGACTTCACAAGAATAATGTCGATGTACTTGGTAGTAAAATAAAATACTATTTGTAGTGAAAAACGGTATCTGTAACGGAATCACTTTTACTTTTCAGTTTGTTGAACGTTTCACTTTCAGCTGCACCGGGAGCACTGGCACTGATGGAGATGGCTCTGCCCTACCTCACCACTCTTCGACAGTTCTTGTTTATTTGCGCGCGCAACAATAACTTTCTTTATGATCTTTGGAACACTCCATCGCGGTACATACACTGAGGTCAATTGAGATGAGAAGGTCGTTTGGTGATATAAACATATACCTGTCCTCGATGTTAACTAGGTGCAATTGAGTGGCGCTCTAGGCATCTCTGGTATGAAGGCGTCGGAGTCGGTTAATTTAGGCGTCGGAGCAGGTTAATCTAGGCGTCAGAGAGTGGCGCTCTAAGAGTCTTTGCTATGAAGGCGTTGGTGCTGGTTTTCCTAGGCGTCGGAGTCGATTAATCTAGGCGTCGGAGCCGGTTATGCGTCGCAGTTTCTCATATTAGACCAGTGGTTTTAAAACTAGAGCTCGCGGTCCCCTAGGGGCGAGCGAAGCAGTTTCAGGAGGACCGCAAAAGGATCATATAATATTTTACATGTACATTTTTACATGTACAGGACCGACCGCCATCACAAAGTACTTGTATAAAATACATTCTAGCAGCAGGGTAGAAATAACTTGGCCTAATATTTTCTAACAGAAATATTATTTATCATGACCATGCTCGGCTCATTATCTGCTCGGTCCTGTGGTGGCCACAACTGATTTTTTAAATTGTACTGAACTTCTCGTTAATCTAATCGCAAGAGAATAGGGGATACGCATAAAATTTATATTTCCTTAAAACTAAATTTTTTTGATATTTTAATGTTAGTTATGTCACCTAACACAACAAAAATCACATTTTAATTAATATTATTGCCAAATTTTTTAATTAAAATATTGTAAATTTGAAATAAGCCGACCACGCCGCGAAGGTTGCCGAGTAGATACGACTGAGACTGTAAGGGTTTGACGTCACAGATACAGACAAAACATAATGTTTACGTGTTTATATTGTATTGTTTGAGAGTTTTGTATTTGTTTTTAAACAATTTTTCACGCATTTATTATTAAAATAATTTATAAAATATATGTACTCACATTAAAATGGTCTTCACAAACATAAAGTTTACTTTTTTCTGAAATATCGGTTTTATTTCGCCTCATAGCTTTTCTGTTGTTTTTCGTCATCAGGTAATGATATAAATTATTTTTTTGGATTTCTAATTGAACTATTTGTGCACATTGGTACTAAAAAATATTTTCGACTATGTTTCGAAGTACTGGGGCCTGGATCTTCCATATTTTATATATTTTAATATAAAATTTAATTCGGTAAACATGTATAAATTGTTTTTATAGAATTAAACTTTATTTTAATTAAAATCACTCTAACTTTACATAACCTATAAAAGTTATACAAACAAATAAGTTCACAACAGACTATGTACGCTGGGTAGACTAGTAGTGTCATGTGTCAGTTAGAAGGGTATGACGTCACACGTCGTTTTCGCGCGCTACATACATTTATGATTTTTTAAAGCCTTCAAATTAAAAAAAAAAAAAATTAAAACTGTTTTTTATGTTTATATGCAACAAGAGGAATATAATAAAAAAATTTAAAAAAATCATGCCTATCCCCTATTATATTTGGAATAGATTTTTTGTGGATATTGTCTAATAATCATCTGAAACGTGTAGAAACTGAAGCCGAAAAAATAAAAAAATTGATGTGAAGTGTGCATTTTCACACATTTCAGGATTTTGCAGGTATTTAGTAAGTGAATGATGATTATTTGAGATGCCAAAACAAATTTTATATTAAAATATTTTTTTTGTTAATTTTAACTCGAGCGCCTAATACCATTATTTAGGTTTCTAAATATGTGCAGTATTTTTTTTTATATAGCAAGCTTCATTAAGAATTTTAAAAATTGCGCCTATGGCTTCCATTGGTTGTTATAAATTCCGCCCCTCTGATTTCGTGTACATTGAAACAGAATTAAATTATAATTTAAACAATTTCCACTGGCTATTAAATTTACGCTTTTAAAAATTAAATGCAACATTTGCAAAATATAACTAGAATTTTGAAAGCCATCAAATTAAAAAAAAATAAATAAAAACTGTTTTTTATGTTTATATGCAACAAGAGGAATATAATAAAAAAAATTTAAAAATCATGCCTATCCACTGGCTATTAAATTTACGCTTTTAAAAATTAAATGCAACATTTGCAAAATATAACTAGAATTTTGAAAGGCTTCAAATTAAAAAAAAAAAAATTAAAAACTGTTTTTTATGTTTATATGCAACAAGAGGAATATAATAAAAAAAAATTAAAAAATCATGCCTATCCCCTATTGACGTATCTATGCTATGTTCCGTTGCGTGTCGTCTTATGCGCTCGTTTCACTCCAGTTAACATAAATTTCACACAATAAAACAAACCAGATAGTTTCTAACGACGAGCGACGAAAGAGGCAATTAGAAAGGTGCCGTTAGCAATGCTTTCCTGTTTTCTCCGTGCATTAGTAAAGCAAAAGCTGCGGAGCAAAGATGCTGTCAAAGTTACGCGAACTACTTTACAATGTTTTGATGTTGTGCTGGCGTGTGGCGACGCTGTTGTGGTTAACTGTTTGGTACGTCGGGACGGCGACGCTTGAAACAATAACTCCACGCGCTTTGTTACCACGACGTTCGCTCGCTGGTCGGGTGGCTCTTGTTACCGGGGGAGCTGGTGGTGTTGGGGTGCAATTAGCGCGATGTCTTGCTCGGCGTCGCGTCACTGTTGTGTTATGGGATGTGGATGAACAGGCGCTTGAAAAAGCAAAGCAACAGCTTTCCAGTGAGGGCCACCTAGTGCATACGTACAAAGTGGACGTTGCTGATAGACATAGTGTGTACAAGTATGCCCAGTTGCTCAGGAGCGATGTCGGGGAGGTCGATATTCTGGTGAACAATGCAGGAATTGTGTACGGAAAACCATTGCTAGAACTGACAGATGATGCGATTGAACAAACTTATCGTGTCAATATTCTCTCGCATTATTGGGTGAGTATTTGTCATCTCCAGATGACCCTAACACACCGGACTTTAACTTATTAGTAGTCAAATAAAGCTAATGACTAGGGTCGCAAATTTTTGAGGCTTGTTATTCAAATGTACTACAGCGGCAGTCTTTCGAGTTCCGTTTTATTTATTTATTTTTCTTATTTCTTGGCGGTTGATCACTTTAGACTGTTTACGCAAGGAAATCACTGTATTTGTAAATAATTAATCAAAAGTAACAAGTATAAAGAAAAAATAAAAACAAAATCAGCTAATAATCTATGGTCTTTACCAGAGCGGTGAATATTTTAATTAAAATATTTCAAATAGTGTTTCGATTTCTTTCTGGTATTTAAAATATTGTATTTCAAAATATGCTCTTGGTATTTGGATTTTCATTTTTTTTCGTGGTATTTGTATTTGATATTTGCTGTCTGAAAAAGTTAGTATTTGAAATACTTGAAGTATTTAGAAATATTTAAAGCGTTTTAGCGAGGGTCCTGGGCCCCCCAAAAATTGCTCTGGCCCCCTTAGAATTGTTTGGAGAAAAATATATTTTAGAAGTGAGGAACTTTTTTTTTGTCATCATTTGTATTTGCCCCCCCAAATTTTACTAAAAAATTTCCTGGCCCCCCAGACTTTGAGAGCTAGCGTCACCACTGTTTCGTAGTATTTCAAATATTTTCCCAGTATTTCAAATATTTCCTAGTATTTCAAATATTTCCTTAGTAAATATTTCCTAATATTTCAAATATTTACCCAGTAATTCAAATATTTCCTAATATTCCAAATATTTACCTAGTATTTCAAATAGTTCCCTATTATTTCAAATTTTTCCCTAGTAAATATTTCCCAGTATTTGCAATGATTCCCTATTATTTCAAATATTTCCCTAATATTTCAAATATTGTCCTATTATTCCAAATTTTTCCCTATTATTTCAAATATTTCTCTAGTATTTCAAATATTTCCTAATATTTCAAATAGTTCCTTAATATTTCAAATATTTTCCTAATATTTCAAATGTTGTCCTATTATTCCAAATATTTCCCTAATATTTCAAATATTTTCCTATTATTTCAAATATTTCCTTAATATTTCAAATATTTTCCTATTATTTCAAATATTTCAAATAGTTCCCTAGTATTTCAAATATTTCCCTAATATTTCAAATATTGTCCTATTATTACAAATATTTCCCTATTATTTCAAATATTTCCTAATATTTTAAATATATCAAATACTTTTATCAGTATTTGGTATTTGAAATACATTTACTGAGTATTTGGCGCAGGTCTATTATTTCTGGATCGACCCCACTCAGCACTGGGGTCAACTAAATGGAGTCAAAAAAAGCCTCAAGTAAATACTTAAAATGAGTACCTATTTATACAGGGGTAATAGGACCAGGCAAAACGTCACTCTACTCACATAACTTTCATATCTATGGCCGGCGGTCTAGAAACGAAGAACTTACCTTTTCTATCCCAATACGCTTGTCTTGGCGTTAGGAACATGTTATTTAATTTTTTTTTTTTTATTATTCACTAACTTATGTATTTTAAATATAATGAAGTCCTTGCATAAACAGTGCAGAATCCTCTTAAATTTCCACCATTTTTTGTTTCTAATTTCCTGACTGCAATTTCAATCTTATAAATTAGAATAAAAAGGGCTGGGAAAAATCCAAATGCTTAGGGCCTAGAAGTACTCGAGTTGGGGCCCGGATGACACATTTATCTCGATGTTTTTATGTTGACAGACAACCAGAAGCTTCCTAGAAGGGATGATATCTCGGAGAAGAGGACACGTAGTGACTGTAGCCAGTGTAGCCGGGTTAATGGGCACCCACCTCTGTACAGACTACAGCGCTACCAAATTCGCAGCGGTTGGTTTCCACGAGAGCCTGTTCACTGACCTGCGGGTGAGCGGGGCTAGAGGTGTACGCTGTACTCTAGTCTGTCCGTACTTCATAGACACAGGCATGTTCGAAGGTGTGACACCAAGTACGATGCCTATGCTCAAACCACTGGATGTCGCTGAACGTATTGTCCAAGCTCTCGAGGGGAATGAAGTTTTGGTTGTAATGCCTACTGCCGTCCGATACCTCCTGCCTCTCAAGAGCTGGTTACCGGCAGAGCTCTGCTGGTATATCATGCACCACGTACTAAAAGGACCACAGGCCATGGCTACATTCCGTGGCCGAGTACGTAGTGAACAAGTGCGAATCAGCGAACCAGCAGCCGCTTGATATCGGACTTACTTTATTCAGTGTAGCCTTTAGGAGCTTGTTTAGTGCTGTTGTAGGAACCCGTTATATTATTGTTATAGGTCAGTCGTTCAATCAACACAGTTGGTCATTTTGCGTCATAACTTCAATGACAAACTTGGCGAAAAATAACTAAATCGATTTTTTTTGCATGTGAATTATAGACTAAAGTCTGTTTACCATAACTATGAAATGACGTCACAGTTGAAAAACTCGCCTTGTTGCCAATAGGGGAAACTTCCTAAGCGCCCTGACATCTGGTGGCAATTTGTGAAAGATACGAAAGCCACATTGTTTTGTTTTGTTCAATGGAGAAATACGTGTTTTTTTGTTGTTTGTGTTTTATTTTTGTGTATCATGGAAAAAAAAAACAATCAATTTTGTTGTGTGCCGCAATGTAAATCGTGAATAATGAAAAATTCTTCTTAAACATTCCATAATTTACCTAAATCGAAAAAAATATCAATTGAAACGACGTTTGGAGGCAGAGAGAAAGTGGATCGTAGGTTTTTATGGACTCAAAAACTAAAAATGGGCAAAAATCCAAGCTTATGCAGGCATGTTTGCCCGTTGCATTTTATGGAAAGTGATTTTTTACGTCCAAAAAAAGACTGAAAAAAAGCATTTATCGCACCTAAAATTTGCCTAAATCATCAGTTGATATATTAAAAGGCCCTTCTACTTTTTCAGGCAGAGATATTAATTTTTACTAATATATTTACCATATTTTAGTTGTTATTATATTGACAGACAGTCAAAAAGAATTAAAAATACAATGAAAAACTAAAAATATCCTTGAAATTTCTTTAGAATAGTATATTATTACATATCTTGTAAATCGGAGATTACCTTTAAATTAAAAAAAAGCTCGGAAAACAGGAAAAATACAACTCGTGTTCATTTTCACCATGTAAACAAATACACGAGTAACAGTTTAATGTGGCTTTCGAGTGTTCCAACTTTGCCGCATACGGCGCTGCGATCTTAAAAAGTTTCCCCTATTCGTAAACTGTCAAAAAAAGTTAGGTTAGGTTAAAAAGAGATGAAAATGACATATTTTGTGTCTCTTTCTATCCCATAGAAATTGAAGTGAACTCGAAACAATAATGGGTGTGGCCTTAACAACGATTGAACAATCCAATTTCAAACTGGCAACATTGAAAAAATGTACCAACATTAAATAAATAAATGTACTGAGTTATGGATTGATGTTGATTAAAACATATAACGTTGGTACTTAAATTAACCAAGTGTGACGTCATCTCATAGTTATCCGACTTTACGAATATCACATTTGTTAAAGGGATGCTATGTAGACGTACTAAATATGACGTTACACGCACATGTGACGTTTCCAGTGACGCAACTGCACTGATTTGCCGACTGTCCTACACACGGTGTTAAAACTGCTCTGTATTGTAATGTAGGATATTTATTAAAAGTCATTTAGTGTAATACACATTAACAATATTAGAAGAGATCGTAGAAGTAGTCGAGTCCTTGTCCCAGCTCCCATAAAGCAATGCCGGTTCCAAGTTCACGGGCCAAACCCAACCGCTTCTCGATCGAGTAGAGTGTTGGATAGAAAACAGTGTGACGCTCTCCACTCGAATCCTTCATCTCGAAGTAGTGCTCAGCTGAGGTGGAATCATAACGCAATTTTCCAGGTGCCTTCAACCGCCGTAATAGTGTGATGTACTGCTCTCCGATAATCGGTCCACCACCCTGCGCGGTCCAATCATTTCCGTACATGTTCAAACCGAGCAAGATCTGTCCCCTTCCTTCACCACCCGGAGATAGTTCTTCGACAGAAGAACGCACCCATTCCAGTGGACTATTCGGGCCTGGTCTCTGCGCACTCGAGTAATCATAAGTCATAAGGGAAAATCCAGTGACATACTGACGTAGTGCTTCAAACTCGCTCCGTCCAAACAACTGTGGCGCTGGAGGTACCACTAAGAACAGGTCCAATGAACGCGCTGACATTGAAGCGGAAAGATCGCGCACCGCTTCGATTAATTGTGAAGGAGGAATGCGAGCGGCTGCGGCCTGTGACCATAGCTCTAAAACTAAACCATCCCAGCGCCAGTTCATGCAAGCATCCTCGAGAGTTGTCGCGAGTGCTTCTCGTGCTTCCTCACTACCGATAAGACGCGCATAATCCGTTGCTGACCAGCCATCAAATAACACTCGAGGCACAACTGCAACACAATAAATATAATCAGTAAAGCTACGGCTCAAGTAATAATAATAATTTGTAAAATAAAATGTGTAGGAAGCGAGAATTATATATATAAAAGCCCTAATTCCTGTGTGTCAGACCACAGTAGAATCAGTAAGCCGACTCGTGTCGGAAGCTTTGATGTTGGCGTTCCATATTTTCGTGACCTCGAGCTACCTCGTCCTAACCAAAATTCTAAAGAACGATACAGACTATTACGCGTATGGATACGGACGAATAAGCTTTATATGACAACTAACAAAAGAATTTTGCATTTTATGACTCTATAAGCTGTTCATTTTTGTAAGAACACACTAGATCTGGTTATTTTGGTTACTTTTATGGTGTGTTACTGACTTTAAATGTCAATTAAAAATATTCCTTACGCTGTAAAACCGACTTTAGGTTGATAAGGTTATGATCATTATAATTAAGATATCATTTTTCAATATGACATATGTCAAATGGATCAACATTTTAAAAAAGTGACATTTTTTAATACCAACATGACATACAGCTTCAAAGGTGCAAACTATTGAAAACAAAATTCCCTCTTAGTTTGTTCTTACAAAAGTGAACCGGCTATAAAATGATTTAAAAAATATACAAAAACTATTGAAAGTAGTATAATAATAAAGTAGGAAAATTACTTAAATATAAAATAATATTTAATATTTTTTAATTTATTCACTTCGCAAAACTGCGCTTCCTAACCAGGATTAACATATGCGCATGAAAAAACTGGTACAGAAAAACGGTCGAGTGAAACTACTGTATATACTGTGGTCAGACCGTAACGCTAAGTTCCTGGGTCCTAGCAGGTCTTGCGGTATGCGGTGGGTCACGAACTAAGTGGTGGGGAACGACATATTCCGACAGCAGCTCGGTTACCGAGACCAGAGCTCTGCAGTCAGTACCTTGGCTTAATCAAAGAATTTTGTGTCAATTGATATTATGCCCGTATTACTAATTTTTAAACGACACGCATTAAGCGGCTTTTTAGGATTTCCTAGGTATAATCAGAAACAGCTATACCATTAATGTCCAACATATGGCCCGCGGGCCGTATCCGGCTCTATACTAATTTTTAAACGACATGCATTAAGCGGCTTTTTAGGATTTCCTAGGTATAATCAGAAACAGCTATAACACTGATGTCCAACATATGGCCCGCGGGCGGTATCCGGCCCGATACTAATTTTTAAACGACACGCATTACGTGGCTTTTTAGGATTTCCTATGTATAATCAGAAACAGCTATAACACTGATGTCCATCATATGATCCGTGTGCCGCATCCGGCCCGATACTAATTTTTAAACGATACGCACTAAGCTGCTTTTTAGGATTTCCTAGGTATAATCAGAAACAGCTATACCATTAATGTCCAACACATGGCCCGCGGGCCGTATCCGACTCGATACTAATTTTTAAACGACAGACACTAATTTTCTTTTTAGTATTTCGTAGGTATAATCAAGAAACGTTTTTGTTTTGTTAATATACGCAGAATCATGCAAATTTTAATAAATGATTCCCGCTTATATTGATTTTTATTCGATATCAGTTTGCCAATGTTGTTGACAACGGGTCTGCTAGTAACTAGTATAATATAGTTTAAGCGAAGTTGGTATGAGTTCTCTTTTTAAGGATTGTAGTGACCTTTTGCTAAATAAAATTATTAAAAGCCTCACTTAATCGGTAAAAGTTAAACATTACACTGTATGAAACTAAGTAAAAAGAAACAAAATAAATTACATACAGGTTTAAGCCTGTAAAATGCAAAATTATGCTATACTGCAAAGGTTACTATTTAGTTAACTGATACATGAATGACTTACTTTTCGTGTTACGTGAAGCTCCTGCCTTCTTAACGTCTTTCATCCAGCGCTTGTCCACATCGTGTGTGCCATGTACTTGATATGAAATGCTGCCTGATTTAGGTGCGGGCTTAACCTGCAGCCACACAGGGCTGATATGACTGAACTTGCTAGCAAACAGCTTCGCCACATCATAACCGTGGCCGTTCCACTGAAAAACCGCTCTGAAACGCTACAAGCAACCACTACAACCCTATCTACCAACTACTTACAGGAGTCACGTAACCAAGTGAGATGCCTTCTGTGCTGCTGCGAGATGTGTCCGATAGATATGCCTGGTAATTATTCAGAATATCCTTCGCAGTTGGATTTTCTGACACTAATTTCAAATCTCGCACTGATTTTTCAGACGCACCTAATTTTGCGTTAGACTTTTTACCCTTTGTAGGTGATAAAGTACCATGAGTTATGGTTAGCAGACAACAAAATGATATAAACACTTTAATGAAAAACATAACTTCGCGGCACAAAATACAAAACTACTTGTAACGGTTTTATATCGTAAAAATATATAAACATTACCGGTTTAATACAAATGTCATTTATTTGACAGGTGGCTCAGTGTTGCCATGTCACAGTAGAACAAAACGTAAATTGGTTGGTGCAGTGTTACCAAATGACGAAAATGAAAAATCCCCATCTCTATCTTCGCGGATTTGCTTTATTTAATTTCAATTTTTCCCTAATATTTTATCTTCAAATTGCCCATCTATCCCCTTAATAAATTTTTTTAAGCTCCAGGTATTTCCCTAAAATATGTTTGAGAAATGATTATTTAATCCCAGTTTATTTAAACCGTGATAAAAGGTTAAAATGTTAATTATGGGGTCCTAAAGGGTCTCAGGACATATTATAAAACAACCCCCAAATAATTTTTTTTTTGTGTTATACATATATTTTTTTTTTAATTTTAAAAAATCTTAACTTAAAAACTATAAAATATATGGACCTGCGGTTTGAATTTTTGTAATCTATAGACTTTTTTCTGCTTAGATAAAAAAAATAGGGCCCTCCTTAGTTAACGCCTTTTTGATTAATATAATTTTGAAAATTTGTAAATATTTCATTTTCGAAGACCGTATCTCAAAATCTACATGAGATATAGACCTGCGGTTAGAATTTTTGAAATCTCGAGGTCCTAATTGTCATTAGGACTCATTTTGAAGCAACTCCTAAACAAAAATTTTTTTTGCAAAACTTTCATTTTTTCAAAATTTTTTTTTGAAATTTCAAAAAATCCTAACTTTAGAAAAATAAAATATAAAGAACTGCGGTTTGAATTTTTGAAATCTTCATATATTGTTTAGTCTAGAAAAAAATTGGGGCCTTAATAGCCCAACTTTTACAATAAATACGAATCATCAAACAAAACCCTTGAAAATGGCCAAAAATCGAAAAAGTCGTAAGGGGTACCCCTTACGATTTTTTCGATTTTTGGCCATTTTCAAGGGTTTAGTTTAACCAGTCATATAAATTCAAAAAATTGGGTGTTTAAGGCCCTATTTTTTTTGTAGACTAAACAAGGCATAAGGATTTCAAAAATTTAAACCGTAGGTCTCTATCTTTTACCGTTTTCGAGATAATTTTTTTTGAAATTTAAAAAAAAAAAATTTTTTTTAGTCAAAATTTTACAAAAAAAAAAAATTTCTCAAAATGTGTTTTAGTATCTTTGAGGACATCAGAATTATAAAAATGCCAACCGCAGGTCTTTATATATTATAGTTTTTAAGATACAGTCCCGCAAACATAAATTTTTTTGTAAAATTAGCTTATTTCAAAACGATTTAAATCAAAAATGGGCACGATTGGTAAAGCCCCAATTTTTTTCACAAGGTAAAAAACACAATAAGAATTTAAAAAAATCAAAACCGCAAGTCTTTATCTTTTACCGTTCTCGAGATAGGATTTTTAAAAATTTCATAATTTTCACAAATTTAAATTTTAAATATAGCGCGTATTTTAAATAACTAAATACCAAACGTTTATATAAAAACGGTTATAGAAACTAATATAAATATAAAAAGAGGTTCTTCATTGTACAAAACCCGAAGATTACATATATGGGTTTATATTTTCCTCCCTATTTTCTTAAACCTTACAAAACCCTAGTTTTAGTGACTTTTCCATTAATCAGGCAGCACTAGCATAGACAAGAGCACTAGGTTGGCGACAGTGAGTGTCAATGAGACGTCAAAATGTGGACGGAAGTGTGTTTTACAGGCAATGCTTATTGCAAAGTTATTTTACATGCAGCGAAATACCCGCATTGCTCTGTAAATGGAGTACTTCTCGCTGACAGTTCCAAACTAAAAGCTAACAAACTAATGCTCGTGGATGCAATACCACTGTTCCACATTCAACTTAACCTGACGCCTATGGCAGAGATCGCATTGACTCAAGTAATTATTCACTTAAAATTAATTATGAATCTGGATGATAAACATTTTTCATCTACAGATAGACACTTGGGCAGCTGGCCGCGGTTTGTCAATAGCTGGTTATTACACAGCCAATGAGAACTGGAAGGAATGTTCTGTGGAAAAAGCAGCGCAACATCGTATAGCTGAAAAGGTTGCGGAGAATTGTACAACGGCATGCTTGGTCGTGGTGGATAACAAGATCCTGAGTGTTCATCTGGATAATATGTCTGTGCGTGTAGGACAATTTTCCTGCCAATCGATTGGACAGTACGGCCCAGTTGGTCTCAAGTGTCGACCAGTAGAAGCGCAGAAAGTGTCTACAGAGCCTAGCTGTGTTATAGATGCGTGCTGCTCGCTGTTACAGAGACAGGCCTACAAGACGTTAATTGATTTTGACAATCATCTAGACGATATCTCAGGGGACTGGAGCAATCCTCATATCAATGAAGATATCGTTGATATCTTGAAGTTGTACGGATCTCTAAATTGATCCTCGTAATCCACGCAGCTCAGTTTCAGTGTCGTCAAAATCGAATATTTTCTTTATTGGCTTGATACATAAGTATGTAGTTTTGCAAGGTTACCAGAACGTTGGGAATCAATTATAAAATTCACGTAATTAAGTCTGCAGTTTTCAAATTATTGCAAGTCTCCAAAGAAAAATTAATTTATTTCATGAAAAATTCCACTTATAAGTAGACCAACACAGTTCAGATCCGCATTTTATTCAACAGGAGAATATATTGTTGATTAGTTTGTATATTTTGTTTATTTATAAAAAAATTAATTAAAAAAAAATGCTAGGAACTTATGCATCAAGCTAATAAAGGCTGTTACAGACATTATACTTCTCAGTACACTTTCAAACTTCAGAATTTTTCCTTCAAACTTTTAAAACTACCTTCTGAAGTAAAAAGTGACAGAAATAGGCATTCAACATCTTTGTTTTGTTACTTTTTACTGCCAACTTACCAATTTAAAGTGACAGATAAAAGTTTGGTTATAATAACCAATTTATAAATATCGTTGAATTATGGTAGTTTATATTTAATTATGGTAACCATTAGACAGTATAGTTTTTATTTATAAGACCAAATCTCAATCAGGATTATTAAATGTCAGAATAAATAAATCAGTATAGAATAAAAATAAACTGTAAGTTGGTACGCCTGAAAAAGTTTGACTGGATCTAGTTTCAAAAGTTGGAAAGAATTGAAAGTATTGCGTTTTACATTATACTTTTTACGTTAATTCTATGTAATCCATAGTGTTTAAGAGAAAAGTATTATGTAGACACGTTGAATAGCTATACTTGTATGGAGATATCTAATATATTAAATAATACTATATTGATATATGAAATATTTAATAAAGGGTATTGTAATAAACTGTTGGTACACATATTATCCGTCCTGCAGGATCTCCGGTTCTTGCTCAGGTTCAGGGCTGTGTCCCGTAAACACCGGCATAGCTTCACACCGGTTCCTATATTCGCGGCTCAAGAACGTTTTCAATAATGAAATGGACATTTTGGAAGCGAGGCTGGTCTTAGCCGGCTCATCGGCAAAAAATACTGTAGTTCTTTGACTCGGTCTGCTGTCGATTTGCTGTTTAGACTTAAGTTGTAGGTCAGAATATTGCTGGAGTTGTGCTTTAAAATCATTTTTAGTCTTGCTTGATTTTTTAAAGAGCAATTGTTTTAATTTCCCCTCGTCCTTCAAGGATTCTTTACTGGGTGCGAAAGAAACTCTGCTCAAGTTTTTTCCTTTCTCCGGTGGAACATATGTTCCCAGACCTCGACTTGGTGGGATTGTTTCGAAGAAATGGTTTACGCTGAGGATTATGGCGTGGGTATCGTAGCTCTCGCCTTTCCACTCATGACCATCGTAGTCCTGCATGCTGATGGTGGTGACTGGCTTGTTCTCCTTGAACTCAGCCGTTAAGATGAGGTGGTTGTCCAGGATATAGATCCCTGGGCCTGAATACTGGCCCGCTCGGATACTTCCGACATATTTGTGACCTGTCGGGTACAGAATAGCTGTCTCGTCACTGACCAATAGTTGATCGTTCTCCCATTCACCTTGGTATACGTGTCCATCCTTGGTCGCATACACTCCCCAACCCTCGCGCCAAATTATTCCTGACTTGTGACAGCCATATCCTCCATCAAACACATCACCATTTTCCAGTGTAAATGTTAGGTTTCCAAAATAAAAATTAGGATTTGGTATTGTCTCTTCTTCGGATAGCGGTTCTTTCTTATCAGAATCTTTTAATTTATCCCCAGCACCTTTTTTCTTACCTTTTTTAGATCCTTTCTCTGACATTTCTTTTTTATTTAATTACTTGTTTATAACATATATATTAGATATTTTTGAAATGAAGAGACAAAATAAACAAATCCCAGGAGTAATGTAATAAAACAGCCGCTGTTTTTGCGCCTGTCTACTTTCACGTTGACGTACGCCCATGAACTGTCAATATGTAGGTATAGTGACGTGTATGTGAAAATATTGTTTGAAAGTTAGAATGGAGTATTTTAAAAGTGGTTTAAAGACAGTTTTGGGGAGTCCACCAGCGGGAAACCAGCCGACCGGAGCAGAAACGGTAAAATTATTTATGCTAGTGTTTTTCAGTAAAATAACCTAAAAATATTTATATAGGTAGAGAGATTAGTGGAACGAGTGACGAGTTCCACGTTGCTAGAAGACAGACGAGATGCGTGCCGAGCTCTCAAGGCCTTGTCCAGGAAGTATCGCGTGGAGGTGGGCGCGCAGAGCATGGACGCGCTCCGGCAAGTCCTGGAGCTAGACAGAACAGATTGTGAGATTATCGGTTACTGCCTGGACACGCTGTGCAACATTACCTCCTCCGAAACATTCGAGGAAGAGCAGGAATCTCACCCGCAGCTCTCGGTCAATGTCGGGGAGCAGTTCACTGAGATGTTCATCAAGAACCCTGACACAGTGTCTTTAGTTTTAAGTTTTATGGAAGAGTATGATTTCCGTGTGCGTTGGCCGGCTGTTAAATTGCTGACGAGCCTACTAGCCAACAAGCAGAAAGACATCCAGGAGATAATACTGGTGAGTCCGTTGGGTGTATCGAAACTGATGGATCTGCTCGGGGACAGCAGAGAGGTGATTAGGAATGATGCACTACTGCTGCTTATTCAGCTAACTAAGGGTCATGCAAACATACAAAAGATCGTAGCGTTCGAGAATGCTTTTGACAGGTTGTTCGATGTGATTAGCGAGGAGGGGTATACGGATGGTGGAATCGTGGTGGAGGATTGCATGCTGCTCATGTTGAATTTGTTGAAGAATAACGCGAGCAACCAGAACTTCTTCAAGGAGGGCAGTTACATACAGAGATTGGTGCCGATGTTCGTAATCCCAGCGGAGATGGAGGAACAAGGATGGTCTCCGCAGAAGGTGTCAAATGTTCACTGCGTGCTGCAGGTGGCTCGCACACTCGTCAGTCCAGGCAACACGGCGCAAGTAGTCAGCTCGTGCCAGAAAACGATGCGCAACTGCGGATTAGTCGTAGCTCTTTGCGATATGCTCATGGCGAACGGTGTTCCAGCGAACGTGCTCACAGAAACGATAAACACGGTAGCGGAGGTGATACGTGGCAATCTCACGAACCAGGAGTACTTTTCGAACGTGATGGCTCCATCGAATCCTCCGCGGCCTGCCATAGTCGTGCTTCTCATGTCAATGGTTAATGAGACGCAGCCGTTCAGTTTGCGATGCGCGGTCTTGTACTGTTACCAGTGCTTCCTTTACAAGAACGAAGTGGGTCAATCTCAGGTAATACAGACGCTGTTGCAGTCCACTGCTGCCGCGGCAGGATCTCCTACCACTGGCCGCCTTCTTTGTGGCGGTCTTTTCAGCTCCGACCCCGTTTCCAACTGGTTCTCTGCGGTGGCTCTTTCGCACACCCTCATCGAAAACCCCGCGCAAAAAGAACAGCTTTTACGCGTGTTGCTTGGAACCACACTCGGAAGCCCGCCTGTGTCTCTTATGCACCAGTGCACCAACTTTCTTCAGCAGGGCAACAAGCTACAATCAAAGATGGGGCTGTTGATGTTACTGGCTACATGGATGGCCCATTGTCCGCCTGCTGTCAAGATGTTCATCGGCGTGCCAGGCGGTATGGCGTACCTTATAGCTCAAACTTCCGCTAACGAGCATGATGAGAACGAAGAGCTCGTCCAAGGTCTTTGTGCTTTTCTCATGGGCATGTGCGTTATTTTCAATGATGACTCGGCACCCAGTTTTTCTAAGGAGAATCTTTCGCAACTAGTCGAGAAGCGAGTTGGGCTGGAAACGTACACTTCCAAATTAAGCGAAGTATCTCGCCATGAGATATATAGTCGAGCGGCAAAACAACCGCAGATCCGCGCAAAGAAACCGACTGAATTATTGCTAGAATACGAGTTTTGTAGGTTATTTAAGGCGCTCGAGGGCATGATTGTTAAGGCGCTGGGCGTACAAAGAGACCTAATGAACGGACTATCGGAGCTGAGTCTTTCCGAGCAGGAGAACGGATTGCTTCTTCAGTACAAGGAACTGATACGCGATCAGGACAGGCGAATAACGGAGATGTCTTCAGCGATCAGTGCGATGAACAGCGAACAGGCGTCGCTTGAAAGCCAACTGGAGGAAGCTTTACAAGCCAACTCGCAACTACGCGATCAGAATATTCTTCTGAACGCGCAATTATCGGCTGGGGCTTTGTCTAACACCACTCCCGCGGACTATGAACAGCTACAGGCGAGACTTGCACAGAGTGAAGCGGAGGTTGAAAGATTGCGTAGGGACCAAGAGGACCTCCTTGAGCTACTCACTGACCAGGACCAACGACTGAATAAGTTCAAAGATAGGCTTAGAGAACTCGGTGAACCGGTTGATGATGAGGACAGCGATGCACATTCCCATGACGAGAGTGAGAAAGAGCCACACTCAAAACACTCGGACTGATCAGACATAAAAACGGGCAACACTCTCGCTCTCGAGGTAAACTAATGGTTCTTAACCGTTTTAAAATCGCAGGACATTTTCCAGAACACCAAAATCAATAACATATACATGACGATTGAGTCGCGCTTACATCGTGGAATACTAGTTAAGAACCACTCAGGCAAACTGTCGACGTACACTAATAGGGTTATTCTGAACAAGTTTGTTTTCTATAACAGTTGTAATATTCCAAATCTGACTAGATTACCTGTTTGATCTTGAAATTTTACAGTTTACCTACAGTTAACATGTTTTGTTCTGAATAACACTAAAGGGCCGGTTTCTGAAAGCTTAGTTAACTGTAACCAAATGGTCAGAGAATGGTTGCTATGGTTACTTATGGGTTTATATTGTAACCGAGTTTAACCAAATGGTTAAACTCGGCTAAGCTCTCTGAAACAGGACCTAAATGGCGCTCGTCAGAATCGTTGTATTTTTTTAAAAATATGTTCATTTTATAAACGTTGATATGATTCCTTTTAATACTTTGTCATTAGTGACGGAAATACAATAAAAAATGTATCTAGTCCGGTTCATAAAGTTTGTATTATTTATGATATGTTCAATAAATGTTTTATTAGTTTGTACTTGCTGTAACCGGGCTGCTGAAACAAAGCACTTTGTCCTGTTAAATCTGTTCGTAGAGTAATTTCCAATGTTTTATTTTCGTCAGTTGCAGGCGCAGAATTCGTAAAAGTACGTTAGAATTACTGTGCGCTTGCGTCTAACGATAATAAACCGTTAGAAATTGCTCTACGAACAGACCTATTATGTCATAATTTCAGTGATAAACTGGTGAAAATGTAGCTATAGGCTGTTTACCTTTAAGCGGAACTAAAGGCTGGAATTTTGCCGACCGGCGTAGCATAGTGGTAACACATGTGCTCTGCGTTGCGAAGGTCTCGGGTTCGAATCCCGTTCAGGCATGGAAATTTTCCCAAATTAAAATTGTCCTGGCTAATTGCCACAGCAGCAAAGGCCATTAAATTAAAAAAAAAAGTGGAATTTTCATTATCCTAAGTTGTTGTGAGCTATCTTTCGTTAGATTGAAGTTTGTTTTTGCTAACAAAATGATCAAAAGCCTCACTTAATCGGAAAATGTTACTAGAATTGAAAATCTAGTTCCGCCTAAACCAAAGAAACAAGCTATAAAACTTTTTTTTTTCATTTAAATTGTACAGTATTACTGCTCTCCACCCTTTTATTTTACTAAAAGATATTCAGGACTGATATTCAGGGATAACAGCTAAAAAAACTTTTGAATTAAATTAACTATAGGCTATTGCAAACCTTTAACGGAACTAAATTGCAAAATTCGTTCTTTTAGGTTGTCACGAAAGGGATCTTATTGGGGTTATTTCTTGTTCAATGTTGGTATGTGGACTGATTTTACAAAGCACCGATGTCTATAATTGTTGAGGGTAATACCCCTGTAGAAATAAAACAACATTATTTTATATTTCTGAAGTTATATTATTGCAACTTTTGAAATGACGTATGAACCGCCGTGTTTCGGTGGCCCGACTATATTACAATTAATAGTTCATTCGTGGCGAACTCGGTATTTTCGGCCCCCTTATATCTAGGGTTAACATATTTTTATTAAGTCAAACTGAGGCCGGAATTAAAAAGAAAAAAAAACTAAATTATATGAAATTATAAAAGAAAATACAAATTTGAACATTTTGAAAAAAAAAATGTGTATTGTATATATTAAATAAATTAACATTTATTTAGTTTTATATTCATTTTGATTTGACTTATATTTTTCTGTGCCTATTACTTTTTTCAAAGATGTTTTATAGATTTCGGGCGGGGGGGGGATCCTCCCCCTGCATACGCCACTGGCTGATACCTTATACAGTCGCCCTATTTAATTCACAGCCGGGTAGTGTATGCAACCCGTGTGACAGGCGTGTTCTTCGGGTGATCTAACTGCACCAGGACCAATTGGTGTAGTATGAAACCAGGGCGCAGCCCCCGGTTAAAACAGCATCTTTAGAGATTTCCTCTTGGATTTATTTTTTATTCTTATCGATAATGTGTACTATTGTTTATTTTTAATATATCAAATTTTGAGTAATCCATTATTTTAAATAATTACAAAAATTATTATTTATTAAGGCTTCCCAATGTTGTACTAATTTTTCGATACCCTCTCTATAGAAGTTTTCTGGTTTTAACTTAAAATAATTGATCAGGTGATTTTCTTCATCGGTGACTTCGAAATAATTATTTCTGAGTGTATGTTTCATAGACCTAAATAGGTGAAAATTGCAAGGCGCGAGATCTGATAAATACGGTGGGTTAAATACTGAATTTTTACGCGGGTTATTTTTGCGTGCATAGTCATAAAAAAATATTCCTGTTCGGTTAAATAAATTTGGACGTTTTTCTTTTAGCTTTTGAGTTAGTTTCTTTAATTGTTGAAATTAAATTAGTACAACGTCAAACAAATATCAAATAGAAATATCACGGAGAAGGCATATTTGCAAATTCAATTATCAAGAGCATTTTTTTGATATATTTCAAATACCAGAAAGCAATTGAATATACTTTTCAAAAACTTTTTCAAATATTTCCAGCTCTACATACGTATATATAAATGTGGTCGCTGCAGCGCATAGGTAGAGGGAGATAAACGACCGCTATAGAGGCTGCCACATCTTCTAGATTAAAGATAGTGAAGTAAGTAATCTCAGCAGAGCGGAGGAACAACACACACACACATACACATACACAGCTCTCTATTACATATTACAAACATCTGCTATATAAATGTTTAACTCATTATTTCATCGTTTATATTTTTTCTATCAATGCAGAATTAATTTCATCCCCATCCGAATTGCGAGCAGGTATTTTATGTAGGAAAATAAAACGGGTCAATATATGTACTTCGTACGACAAATATTGCACGACATATTATGTACTCGGCACGATAAATGATGTCATTATAGCGACAAATGAGGTCACGACAAAATAGGTTGTTTGCACGACAGAGTATGGCGTTTGATAGATGAAAGCTGCAGTTAGCATTAAATTAAATTTGAACAGTGGGATAAATGTATAAAAAAAAATTAAAAAATATTTTCATGCAGAAAACATAAACATTATAAAAAATAGTATTTTATTTAACAAGCATATAATACAAAAATATAATATAACAAGCTATATTCCACGAGTATGAGGTTTACTACCCGAGCCATAGGCAAGGATTGTAATCATCCTAGTAACTCCCCAAATATTCATTTAAAGCAAAAATGCATAGAAATAAAAGATTTGTTTTCTTATTATATACTATTTTTGTTATATATAATTTTGCTGTTGTCAATAATAAGGGAGATATATGTAAGGAAATATACAGTAAGGAAAACTTGCGCTAGGGGCAGAGCCGTGTTTTGGCGCCCTTAGCAAATAAAAACAAGGTTCTCACCTCTAAAAATTTAAGTGATGAGCAAAAAAAAAGATCCTTACCTCCCAAAATCCAAGTAACGAGCAAAAAAAAGGTCCTCACCCTAATAGCGCTCCTTAGTCAAGCCCGTCAGCGCCCTTTTCCTTAGTGCGCCCAGGGCCGTCGCCCCCTCCGCCCCCCTTACTGCGTCTCTGCTCTCCGTAATTCCCCAAATATTCATCTAATTGAAAAAATATTTCATTCCTTTAAAAAAAAATCTCAAGTCAATAATAAGAGAGAAATTTTAAGTTTTTTTAATTAGAAGTTTTAACCCCAAAACACCTCTCGATAATAAAAATTTTTAGGTGCCTTATAGCCTAAGTTCGAATTCTGGTTTTACTCTATCATCATACCAAATTAGTTGAAAATGTGTCCAGCCATCTTTGCGTGAATCTCGGACAGACAGACAAAAAATGATTTTTCTGCGGATATTGTCTTATAATCATTTGAAACGTAAAGAAATCAAATATGAGGCCGAAAAAAAAACAGATATTTCCTTAAATTTTTAATATGGATTACACTTATCGACAAATAAATTATGCATCAAAATCACAAATAATAAAACTGAATATCGGAATATCGATTTGTAAAAAAAGCATCTCGTCCCGGGCCTCATAGACTGTCAGGGCCCCGGCAATTTTTACTGACATCTTCCGTCTCTCGACGTTCTTGAGTACAACAGATTTTGGCGTGAACT
Organism: Liopterus haemorrhoidalis; assembly: GCA_963971575.1. Taxonomy (NCBI): domain Eukaryota; kingdom Metazoa; phylum Arthropoda; class Insecta; order Coleoptera; family Dytiscidae; genus Liopterus; species Liopterus haemorrhoidalis. The sequence goes on from OZ020619.1 coordinate 46,994,496, forward strand.
ACGGTGACCATTTTCTTAAGAAGGCAATGCGGGACGGAGCAAAAAAATGGTCCTCATCTCCCAAATCCAAGTGAAGATCAAAAAAAAGTCCTCACCTCCCAAATCCAAGTGAAGAGCAAAAAAAGGTCCTCATCTCCCAAATCCAAGTGAAGAGCAATAAAAAGTCCTCACCTCCCAAATCCAAGTGAAGAGCAAAAAAAAAGATCCTCATCTCCCAAATCCAAGTGAAGAGCAAAAAAAGGTCCTTACCTCCCAAATCCAAGTGAAGAGCAAAAAAAGGTCCTCATCTCCCAAATCCAAGTGAAGAGCAAAAAAAAGGTCCTTACCTCCCAAATCCAAGTGAAGAGCAAAAAAATTCCTCATCTCCCAAATTCAAGTGAAGAGAAAGAAAAAGGTCCTCATTTCCTCAAATACAAGTTACAATGCGGGACAAAATGTTAAAATGCGGGACTTTTGCGGGACGCATCTTAATGCGGGACAGTCCCGCAAAAAGCGGGACGAATGGTCACCCTATCGTGAACCTACATATTCTGTCGCTCAACTACATATTTTGTCGTTACAGGAATAATCTGTCTTGCATTATTTTTTTTCTGTTCTTAAAATCAAATTTGTTATTAATAAACGATATTTTGTCTGGCCGAAAAAGGAACCCAATATGATATGATAGGAACATTTATCGGTCTTGGTAGCGCTCCTGCTTCACAAGCCAAAGGTCCTGGGTTCGAATCCCGATCAGGGCATGGATGTTTGTGAACCATAGTGTAATTAGCACATATAGTCTTGTTCTGTGGTTAAAATAAAAAAGGTTTCAATGCTGAACTGGCTGCATAGAGTGAATTTGATTATGACGGCGTGCTCCAGAGGAGGAAATGTACTGTGCTGGGTGCCCCAGTTGCGGCTACCATGGATACCGTGGGCGCATTCCGGCCCGCGAGGCCGCCTGTACTCAGGCCGGTGTATCTGTGCGGGATGGGCGAGGAGAGGGAGGAACGCAACGCAGCCCGTCGGCGGCATTGTGCTGCCGTTAGTAGGGTAGCGGCCGGCCGCGCAACTACCGCACGCAACAACTCGCGACCGCGCTTGCCCCTCTCCCCCCCACTGTCCGAGACACGGGACAACAGCGTATCTCAACATCTGGACCATCTCGAAGATCACTTCCACACCATAACTAGGATCCGTAATCAAAGCAGTTCATCAGATTTCGGTGACAAACTTGGTCTTGGCTTGCTCAATGACGCATTCGTTTAATTTTAGAGGTGCTGCAGCCATGCAGCTCTTATGTACCAGGCTCCAATGGTGACCTGCATCCTGTTTTGTGAAAATCAGATTGTCATAGTACACATTACTTAGTGTGACGTCACAACCGTCAACCGGGTATTTAAAAATGGCAGAGATAGGATAAGCAGTACATCGATTATTCGCGCCAGTCGCGCGAATTATTAATATTTATGTGGGGGAGTTCTCAGTCTAACATTATTTTTAGTTACGGAATAACATTCGAACCATCTGTGTCGTGTTAATTTTTGTACTCAGTTCTGCCTGTACGCGACGAATGTATGTTATGTACATGTATTTTAGTCGCTCATTTCGGTCTCCGCATCATCAGAGCTCTTAGTATCGTACGTCTTTAAGCAGAGATAGAATTTGTCTTGTTCTTCATCATTTTCGTTCACTCTGCTTTGTTGTCGTGAATGCATTTTACGCTAGGGTGACCATTTTCTTAAGAAGGCAATGCGAGACGTTGTCTGTCACCTGAACCTAGAATTTTTTAAGTTGGCAGTGAAGAGTAACACAATATAATAAAGGTATAAATACATCTCCTTGAGTGACTCCAGTATGAATTTCAAAAGTCTGTGATAAAAGGTTTCTTGCTTTCATTCTTATGGATCCCAACACACACCATTGTCAATCTTGTGGTCAGAGCCGCAGTAAGGAAAACTTGCGCTAGGGACAGAGCCGTGTTTTGGCGCCCTTGGCAAATAAAAGGTTCTCATCTCTCAAAATTCAAGTGATGAGCAAAAAAAAGGTCTTCACCTCCCAAAATCCAAGTGACGAGCAAAGAAAAGGTCCTCCCTCTCAAAATCTAAGATGAGCAAAAAAAAGGTCTTCACATCCCAAAATCTAAGTGACGAGCAGAAAAAAGGTCCTCACCTCCCAAAATTCAAGTGACAAGCAAAAAAAAAGTCCTCACCTCTCAAAATCTACGTGACGAGCAAAAAAAAGGTCCTCGGTCCTCGCTTTCGCAATGGCGCCCCTTAGTCAAGCCCGTCAGCGCCCTTCTCCTTAGTGCGCCCAAGGTCGTCGCTTCCTCCGCCCCCCCCCTTACTGCGGCTCTGCTTATGGTACCCATTGAGCTGTAGACCACGTTGGTTAGTATCTTTGGCTTTTCGTAACATAGGGTGACCATTTTCTTAAGAAGGCAATGCGGGACGGAGCAAAAAAAAAGGTCCTCATCTCCCAAATCCAAGTGAAGAGCAAAAAAAAGGTTCTCACCGCCCAAATCCAAGTGAAGAGCAAAAAAAAAGGTCCTTATCTCCCAAAATCCAAGTGAAGAGCAAAAAAAAAAGGTCTTCACCTCCCAAATCTAAGTGAAGAGCAAAAAAAAGTCCTCACCTCCCAAATCCAAAATGCGGAACTTTTGCGGGACGCATCTTAATGCGGGACAAAATGTTAAAATGCGGGACGAATGGTCACGCTATCGTAACACCATCTCTAGCACGATGTTAAATAGCAAAGGTGAGGTGGCATCTCCTTGAGTGTCTCCAGTCTGAATTTCAAAAGGCTGCGACAAAAGGTCCTGCTTTTACTCTGCTTAAACCATATTTTCACGAACAGGGAATATTTCCATACTTCCACAAACCAGAACAGTGTTCTGGTACAATTTCCATGCTCAGTACCATTAAAGATACTTGTTTGGTGGTCACTGTACTTGGTGGAATTAGTGTGGAGAGGTTAGCGTACTGCCGCACCAGCCAGGCCAACACAGCAGCTTCACTCTAGTGAGAGAGCGCGCGCAATATACTCATACTGCGCGTCATAGGTTCAACAAGTGCTTCTACCTCCTGTTTATCCCGACAAGGACTCGAACCGAATATCCCGCGATCGCGTTATCCTCCCGTGAATCTCACCCAACGTGTTCAGTGAGTGTTTAAGTTTCAGACAGTGCCCCAGTGCACACTATGGATTTTAGTGATTGGTTTTTTGTGTTAGATCATAAGGACTCCACGTAAGGTAAGAGAAAGGCGAATGTTTATTTTCAAATGTTCAATAAAACTTATATTATACATCCAGGGCTATGGTGTATAACATATAACAGTATATCAATAAGTAAAAAATACCCCATGCCTTTTAAAATATCCTAAATAACCTCTGATTTTTGTAGAGAGTACGCTTTGCTAATTTAACTCCACTTTTTGGTTCAATAAGAAGCTTATCAATACGCTTCTGTACTTATTTTTTATTTCTTGCATTGTTCTACCGAACAAAATTTATGTAATCATATAAACTAAGTCATTTTCATGATAAAACATAATAGCCTTTTCTGGTTAATACCAAACAAACAATACTGTTATCTTTATACATTGCCAATAAAACACATTTGTGGCGTAATTTATAACTATTAATATAAAGTAATCCATTGTTTCTTATTTAATATTAATTAAAAACAGAATGAGAAATGGCTACTGAAATTTTTCCGATTGTATTCAAATTAGAACATTCGGTAGTAGCGTTGGAAGGATCTAGTTAATTCTGTTCTCACACCACCAAAAGTTTTGGACTGTTTAAACGGAAATGGATTTTGAAAAGGCTTTTACCGTTTGAGGTTTTTGATTATTTTGTTTAGCATCCCTCTGCAAAACTTAAAAGGGTTCTTGGCAACAAAAATAAAAATTCCAGTTTATTCCTCTTAAAGGTTTGGATTAGCCTTTTTCTTTGGTTTAAGCGGAACTAGATTTTGAAAATTAATAGCTTTTACCATTTAAGAGAGGTTTTTGATCAATTAATTTAGCATAGGGTGACCATTTTCTTAAGAAGGCAATGCGGGACGGAGCAAAAAAAGGTCCTCATCTCCCAAATCCAAGTGAAGAGCAAAAAAAAAAGTCCTCACCTCCCAAATCCAAGTGAAGAGCAAAAAAAAAGGTCCTCATCTCCCAAAATCCAAGTGAAGAGCAAAAAAAAGGGACTTAAAATGCGGGACTTTTGCGGGACGCATCTTAATGCGGGACAAATTGCTAAAATGCGGGACGAATGGTCACCCTAATTTAGCAGCCTTCTTCAAAACATAAAAGAGTTCATGACAAAAATGAAAATTCCAATTAGTTGCTCTTAAAGGTTTGGAATATCGCCTTTTTCTTTGGTTTAAGCGGATCTAGATTTTGACAACTAATAGCTTTTACTGTTTAAGTGAGGCTTTTGATTATTTTGTTTTAGCAAAAGCCCCATTCAAACCTTAAAAGAGTTCATGGCAACTTACAAAAATGAAGATTCCAATTAATTCAGATAAATAGCGTCTTTTTCTTTCGTTTAAGCGGACCTGGATTTTGAAAACTAGCTTTTACTGTTTAAGTGAGGCTTTTGATTATTTTGTTTAGCAAAAGCCTTCTTCAAACCCTAAAAGGAAAATTTATGACAACTTACAAAAATAAAAATTCCAGTAAGTTTTGCTTAAAGGTTTGGAAAAGCGCTTCTTTCTTTGGTTTGCGGTACTAGGTTTTAAAAACTAGTAATTTTGTTTAGCAAAAGCCTTCTTCAATCCACTTACTGATTGAAGAAAGCTCGTGCCAACTTACAAATATTAAAATACCATTTAGTTCCCAATGACAAATTACAAAAATGAAAATTCTAGTAAGATTTGCTTACAGGTTTGGAAAAGCGACTGTTTTTTTGGTTTAAGCGGTACTAGGTTTTAAAAACTAGTAATTTTGTTTAGCAAAAGCCTTCTTCAATCAGTAAGTGAGCTCGTGCCAACTTACAAAAATTAAAATTCCCAAATCCTTCCATTTAGTTCGCAAATGTTTGGAATAACTTATTCAGCGATCAATACGCTATGTCTAATTACTGAACCCGGATACTAGGTTTTCGTCCTTTTATTTCCTGATTGTACTTGTCAAAAACAAATATCTTCCCCTGTTACATTTCCAGAACATAAAAAAGTGGTTTTAATCAAACTTCGAATCCCAGATTGCTCTTATTTTGAAGTTTCTTGGTCCATAATTTGTTTGGTTGCGGATGCTGTACTCGCCATGTTGCTCTGGTGTTCGTGGGCCGCGGCGTTGGGAGAGGGGGGGGGGGGCAACGGTAGCGGCAGCCATCTTGCACAGGTGAACGGCTTGAGACGCGCCGACTCCTGGAGCAGCCGATGTTTCTTAAATGGCTAGTAGCGGCTTCTTTACATACATATGTAATACACAGTCTATAATGCATTCGATGGATTTTTACTAACCACTACATTATGATATGATTATTTACCTGGATATTTTGCAAATTAAATATATCTCTGATGAAGATTAAAAACAGAGTGGTGTAAAACACATTTTATTCATTTCGTAAAAACTAATAGTTTTATTACATTTGCTGTAATAAATAACTATTTAAAATTCTTGTTTTATGACTTTTGCTACTTAGGCAATTATCCAAGTCATTTTTCATGATGAAAATGACATGCCTAAACTGGATTCAAACCCGAGACCTTAACAATGCAAGGTACGTTAGTTACTACTATGCTACGCAGGTCGGCTTTTATGACTTTTGGTACTACTACTAGATATAGGGTGACCATTCGTTACGCATTAAGATGCGTCCCGCAAAAGTCCCGCATTATCCCGCATTTGGATTTGGGAGGTGAGGACCTTTTTTTTTTTGCTCGTCACTTGGATTTGGGAGGTGAAGATCTTTTTTTTTTTGCTTTTCACTCGGATTTTGGGAGATGAGGACCTTTTTTTTCATCTTCACTTGGATTTGGGAGGTGAGGACCTTTTTTTTGCTCCGTCCTGCATTGCCTTCTTAAGAAAATGGTCAGCCTAACTAGATATCATATTTATAAAATTTGAGGCTGTATCTGTTTTTTTTTCCCAGTCTCATATTAGGTTTCTACGCACGTTTTAGATCAGCGTTTCTCAACAGGTGGTCCGCGGACCACCAGTGGTCCCCAGAAAAATTTTAGTGGACCACGAAAGTTTTTATATGTGTTTTTTGAAGTTTTTTTTTTTCATTTTTCATGCACATTTTTTATGTAAATAATTTATATTTTGTTTATTTTCTGTAAACTTTCTGTGATTTTCTACAAATAAAATAAATGTATTTAGTAGCGCATTAAATATATTTGTTTTCTTGCAAAAAATGAACCAACAATTATTATTAGTGGTCCGCGTTAGAAAATTATATATTATACTGGTCCGCGGTGAGTTTTTGGTTGAGAAACACTGTTTTATTTATTTATTTATTTATTTATTTAATTTAATTATACAAAAAAAATGTAATATATACAAATATATGCCATAAAGTCACAAAAGATACAAGGTATCCTGTGAATATATATCTAATATATATATTTAGATGATTATAAGACAATATCCGCATTTTTTGTCTGTCTGGCTGTCCGAAATTTACGCAAAAACTGCTGAGCATATTTTTGCGTAATTTGGTATGATGATACAGTAAAACCAGGATTTGAACATAGGCTATAAAGCATCTCAAAATTTTTATTCTAGGGGGGTGTTTCGGAGTTAAAACTGTTTATTAAAAACTTAAAATATTTTCCTTATTATTGGCGTAACATAAAAATGAATATAACAAAAATTGTTAATATAATTAGAAAACAAATCTTTTTTTTCATTTAGATGACGAAAAGGACCTTATTAATTTTTATTAATAAGAAAATAAATCTTTTATTTCTATGCATTTTTTTCACTTAGATGAATATTTGGGGAATTACTGGAGGGGACCCCATAGTTAAACTTTTGAAATATCTGCCTTATTATTGCAACAGCAAAAACGTATATGATAAAAGTTTATAAAACACATTTTTTTGTTCTATTTACTTTTTCTATTTGATGTATATTTGGGTTGTTATGGGGGCCACCATAAAACTAAAATCTTGAAATATTTCACTTATTTACTTTTCATCAAAAATTTGTATAAAGAAAAAATGTTGTCTTTTGAGCGGGGAGCCAAGAAAAATTTTCAACTTCTGAGTTCCCTCAAGAAAAAGTTTTGACTTCTGAGCCCCCCCAAGAAAAATTGTGAGTGCACGCCTAAATATAAATGATACTTGCTATTCCGTCAGTGCCTACCACAGTACATCCTCCTTATTGATAAACTAAGTAAAAATGCTTGTCATACAAGTGATTGTGGAAAATGTTATTACGCATTTGGTGATAGGGAGGTAATAAAAATCTCGGAATATTAGGTTAGGTCGTCGATAGTATGTCAGTGAGGTTGTGTAACATAGAGCAGTTTCCCAAACTGTGCTCCGCGATCTGCTAGTGTTGGTATATATTATATAGCAACGATAGTGCTCCACGGCCAATTTTTCTCGTGAAAAGTGCTCCGCGGCTCGAAAAGTTTGGAGAACTCTGACAGAGACATAAAGACTGAACGCGAGCAACTTGCCACTTGTTTGTAGGAGTTCGTTCGAATCGCTTTACACTTGCGTTCGACGAATAAATCATTAGTTCTACGAACAGAGGTAATGATAACCTCTTCTAGCGGTAGTTTGACAAAATAAATGTATATTAGGTAACCTGCTATACTCATAGGGCAAATCCCCTTTCCGTCTCCACAGGTTCTTGGCTTCATAACAAACAGTGCTAAGGCAGAGTGTGCTGTGTCTATATTATATTACGCCATTGGTACAGTTTAATGAGGTAAGAGTGAGTTCGCACGCTCGTTAATGTTTATTTAAAGTATGTAAATGAGCAGATCAGATGAATTATAACAATAGATACAAGTGGGAGGAATGCGCTAGGTGTGGCCAACAGGAGCGAATGTGGTAGAAACATGAATATGTAGATAAGAGAAAGGACAGGAGCGATCACATTCCGCTCCGCTTCGCTCTGCCCGGAACGGACCGGCCCGGATTCGCATGGCTGTCCCATCGATACAACCAGGCGACTGTATTAAGCGTTTTAACATCTTCCGAACTAACTTTGTACCTGTAACGATTATGCCAGTTGGAGATTTACCACATTTTGCGGACGATAAGACGCACGCCAAATTTATGAGACAATTTTTATAAAAAATATTTATTACCATAACTTGTACCAGCAACATTCTGTTCTTCTTCACTCTCTGTACTATCACTCGTCTAGTTAATGTCACTGTTCGTATTATTTTCATTTAAACTATTGTCAATCTCTTCAAAAATAGGATGACCATTCATCCCGCATTTTTACATTTTGTCCCGCATTAAGATGCGTCCCGCAAAAGTCTCGCATTTTAACATTTTGTCCCGCATTGTCCCGCATTTGGATTTGGGAGGTGAGGACCTTTTTTTTTGCTCTTAACTGGGATTTGGGAGGTGAAGACCTTTTTTTTTGCTCTTCACTCAGATTTTGGGAGATGAGGACCTTTTTTTTTTGCTCTTCACTTGGATTTGGGAGATGAGGACCTATTTTTTTGCTCCGTCCCGCATTGCCTCTTAAGAAAATGGTCACCCTATTCAAAAACCAAATCATCATTGATACTATCCAATGCGTCGCATTTCTTAAAAGACTTTATAATCGTCTTTTCTTTTACAGCATCCCATGAACTTTTTACCCAAGTACTTCTGAAATTATCGTCATGTTGCTGTAACATCGTGATTTGGCTTTATCATCCGTTTGTTCCACCCTTCCAGCATAAAATTATTAAATGGTTTATTAATCGACACATCCAAGGGTTGTTGAGTTGTAAGACCTCCAGAAATGATAGTTAATTCTGTATTAATTTCTATATTTTCTTGGTTAATTCTGTTTTATGTGTTCTGAATTGATTCCACACTAACATCGCATACTTTTAAAACAACGTACCTATATCTTCGGACCATAAGTTCATTAGGCTCAGACTCAATCATACTCTTGCTCTCGACTACTTGTACAGATTCAAAATAGTACAGTCGAACCTATGCAGCTGTGGTGAGGTAGCAGATCCTCATCACCTACTGTTTGCTTGCTTTTCCTATGAAGAAGATTCCCAACTGCTTAATCTAAAACTAGGAGAATCTATGCCACTTCCCTTCTCAATTGCTGCCATATTGTCTGTGCCTACAGGCACAACATGTAGGACTTTAGCAGATTTTGTGTCAACTATGAAGATAGTAATATAAAGCTTAATACAAACTAATTCTGGTTGAATGGCGAAAGCCTAACCAATAAATGAAGAAGAAGAAGAAGCACCTCAATTTTAAGTAAAAAAGTGCGTCTTATGGTCCGAAAAATACGGTAATTATCTTGCATGATTTTTTCCCTTTACTATCCCTTTACTGCATGAATTTTTATTTTTGGCTGAAATAATTCATGAGCATTAGGAATTGGTTCTTATTGATAGAAAAAATAATTAAAAAAATATATTTAAAATATTAATTATTATTTTTATGAAAAAAATAATATCTAAAATAATAATTTAGGGTTTGTGCCATACATGGAACATTATGATTCTACTTTATGTTACAAAAGAAAATTATTCCGTATTATTTGCTCGTCAATTGCTAGGTGTCCTTCATTAGGGATTAAAAGCAGTCGCCCCCTAATTTTTGAAAGAAAAGTTCGTATCTTCTAGTTAGAGGTATCGTTGAAGTGCAAATTCCGCTTGGTATCCTCAAATCTATTGCAGCCCATTACTTGAGATACTGCAGGATCCATTGCTGTGTATGTGGCATATATGAACATTCATGAAGTGATGTTTTGATTCAGTTTTAAAAGTAAAATAAAAAATAAAAATCGGAATGTGCCATATGGCACACTATGCGGTAAAGGGTTAAGTATTGATAAGAGTTGTACTTTAAAAATAATGACTTTATTTTTGCGAATTACATGTTAATATTTTATTATAAAATAAGTATTTATATATCTATAGTTAAAATTGTAATTTTTATAAATATGTTGATTATTAATTTTATAAATATTACCTAATACGTTTACTTCTTTTATTAGACTTATTTCGACTTCGAACACTGTTAAAGTTTTAAATAGTTGTTTATTAACGCTACGTATTATATAAAACTAAAGTTAGTTTTACACAGTTCAATTAATTGATCAACAAATTGATCAAGTTTTTTGTCAATTAATTGAAAAATTTATTGGTAACATTGGGAACAAAAACTTCACTTTACACACATCAATTTATTTATCAATTTTTTTGAAAATTTTTACATTACCAACTGTAAAACATGTTGTCATATTTATCAAAATGAAAATATTGAAAAAATCTTCACAAAATTACGAGCTGTGAACAAAAACAAAAGAAATAACCTAGATGATGATAAATTAGAACGTTTGACGTTATGTTAGATTTGAAACTGAAACACAAATAATATGTTTCGAGGTTATGCTACAACTAAACAGTTGGCAATTTCTTAACAGATAAAAATATACCTAGAATTCCCTAAAAAATTAATGAAAAAATGACGTTCTATTTTCAAAATAAATTGATAAAATTTTTTGTCAATTAATTGATCAATTAATTGAATCGTGTAAAACCCACTTAAGCCATTGAAAATAAAAATCACAAATTAAATTATATTCAAAATTAAATTAATATACAGCATGATCCAAGAAATTGGATATAAATGGAAAACTTTTTTATTATCTTTACATTGATAATAAATAAATTCCTTTTTTATCCAATTTCTTGGATCACGCTGTATAAGCCCAATCCTCTCCTTAAAAAACAAAAATTTTGTATTATTTTCCGAATTGATCTCCACTGTGCCTAAAATGCCTAAAGTGCCTGTAGTGCTTAAAGTGCCTAAAATGCCTAAAGTGCCTAATGGATATGGCGGCCCTGTTCTGCTCTAGAGTACCGCCCGCAGATATTATAGTTTAGGATTAACAAGTTTTATACCATACTTTCTTTTTCAACAAATGTAGGAATCTACTTCAAATATCCGATATACATTAAATGTAACTTTCTCGAAATATTGTGGAGCGGCAAAAGTGAGCTCAGCATGCGCTAGGCGCGGCCCGAACGAGCCAGCGTTATCCGAGATCCACTTATCTCCCGTCATTAATTACTTCGATCGCGTTACTATTGTAGAATAATATGGAGTCGTTCAGTGGTCACCTGCATGGACATGTTCGATAGGTACGCTCGATGGACGTTGACCAATTCTTAGTGGTTCCCAGTGGGTTTTACCGTTCATACGCAATACATACACAAAGAGTTGTTTACTGAGAGTTAGTGCGGGTACTTGACTGCGTTTGTTGTTTGCCCAATGTTTCCTAGAACGCAACTCGCGGCTTTCAGCTCTCTTTGTCGGAAGTCTTTACCAACACGTGTAATACTTGCGGTAGAATAACGATTCCAAGTAATTTCACTCTTAGACATTTTATATCCACATCGCTACGGTCAATGCTGGATGAAACAAATGTGGGTTCTGCTCGTCTTGTAATTTTGTAGGGCCAACTTTAAAATTGGGTAAAATAATCCAAATGACTACATATCGGACATTCTGAAAATCAAGAGACCAGAAAGATTCCATCGGCCTCTTTAAAAATATCTGCTGTGGCCACCACAGGACCGACCGCCATCACAAAGTACTTGTATAAAATACATTCTAGCAGCAGAGTAGAAATAACTTGGCTCAATATTTTCTAACAGAGATATTATTTATCATGACCAATGAAACGTTATATATAAGTATGAAAAAATTGAGAATATCGAAAAAAAATTCAAAATTTTTTTCATTTTATCAAAAAATGTCTCAAATAAAAGTTGTTAGTTATTGCTTTTATAGCAACTTTTGTTAAATAAATTTTTTCGACATATTTTTCTGTTGTGAAATATTCGCAAAAATCTTTCATTTTCAAAATTATCAAAATTTTAATGAACCTTGCTATATAAAAAAACCAGTGGCGAAGGGAGACCTCCGCTAGACTTTTAAAAATAATAATAAAAAAAATACATATATTTTTTTTTAATATAAAAAAATATTTAGGTAAATCTTCAAAAATACATCAAATTATGTCCTATACAATTTTTTGTCCAAGGCTTGGTTTACTAGTTACGAATTTTTAAAATTTTAAAGTTTAATAACTTCCGTTTCCGGTTTCGGATTTTAATAAATAACAATAGGGTTCTTCCCAATTATTAGGAGAATTTTTTAGTACCAGAACGAACTCTTTTAAGTTAAACCGTTTTTGAGTTATCGTGTATACACACAGACACACACACCCACACACAGACACACACACATACGGACGGCACTTCGAAAATAGGTTTTTTGGATTCTCTGGACCATGAAACGTGGTCATCCGTCAAAATCTCGACTTCGAAAATTTTCGCGATTACAATACTTGCCCCTTATATATTAAGGTCGGGCAAGTAAAAATACTGCACATATTTAGAAACCTAAATAATGGTATTAGGCATTCGAATTAAAATTAACAAAAAAATATTTTAACATAAAATTTGTTTTTAAAGCTCTTAGATTAACAAATGATAAATTATTTTTAAAATAGCATTCATTTATCTGTGATTACTACAAAGCAAAATTTATCCTACACAGTCAGTATGCCACCTTCACTTATTATATACCTGCGAAACCCTGCAATGTGTGAAAGTTCACACTTCATATCAATATTTTTAGCACATTTTTAAAAATCGACCCTGCTTAATAGATACTTAAATATTGCACATACTCATACATGTATGTATAAATTCGAAATGCAATTTGACGGGAAATTTTGGGGGCCCCATAGTGTTCCGGGGCCCGATGCTGGTAGTGTTATGGCAAAATCGTCTCTGCCGGTTTGGGAGTTCCCGCTACCCTGTTGAGTAGTCGCCGTTCGCCAGTTCGCTATTAACAACATTCTTGAGAGGAATTTGAAGTGCTTGTTCAAGGAGGCCCGATATAAACATCTCATCGAAATGCAAATGCCTCCATGTTATTAAGTGTCTTATATATCGAAGACCCTGATAAAATTATCATGCAAATTGCGACTGAATTTATTTTTAAATGAAATTATTAAGGCAGGTATGGATGCTACCACAGACAGTGCCGGATTAGCATCAAAAGTAGCATACCGACTGCGCCGTTCTGATAACTCAAATCTCACAAATTAACGGAGAAAAAAAAAAATCTCTGAGACAAAAATTTAAATATATTCAGTGACTTAATTTTTATTGAACTAGTATAATTCACTTATTATATACGAGGGATGTTTCCAAGGTTCTGGGAATTTAGCTATAATTTTTATTATTTTGTTAATTTTCGTCAATATTACAATGTAGTTTTTCAACATAATCTCCATTTAACTGAATACATTTATCCCAACGATAAACTAATTTTTTAAGCCGTCCTCAAAGTATCAGACCTATTGAGTTTCTGTTCTGGTCCCAACAGCCTTGGCACCCAGCGCGACGAAACCTTGCTAACGCCCAAACAATCATGCAAGATGTCATGAACTTGTGTACCTATCCCTAGACGAATAATTTGACGAATAGTCATTCGCCTGTCCTCTTTCAGTAGGTCTTCGACGGTAGTAATGTTTCTTTCATTTACCGACGTGCTTGGGCGCCCACTGCGTGGATCGTCTTTTAGTGATGTTCTACCGGTTTTAAAACGATCGATCCACCGATAAACAGTACTTTTGGATTCTGCAGACTCACCAAATACTCCTTGCAGACGCTAAATAATTTCTGATGTTTTCACACCTTTCCACAAAAAGAAAATTATTGCTCTTTGAGATGCTGCGTTTTCCATGGTTACAAAAACAGTGCTATGAAAACGCGTTTATATCAGTCGAACATCTAAATCAGACTGAACAATATTGCACTAGATAGTTGCATAAACATGTCAAGACTTGTTTGGCACCAATAACATTGCCTATAAGTTCTGCGTAATTTAATTATAGCACAATTCCCAGAATTTAGAATCCCTCGTACATGCGAACAGACCCGACAAGAGGGGGGGGGGTAGCTGGGGAAAAAACCGGGGCCCTGGGTGTTTGGGGCCCCGGAAACATGGGCAGAACCCTAAGAACGGTCTGGCATTGTGCCAGATGCGACTGGCCGTCACTCACTTTGGAAATGAGGAAAAATTCCCGGATATAAAATTGATCATTACTCTGGGCCCGCAAAGAAATTTTCTCCTCGGGGCTCCAGAAGTCCTCTCAGCGGCCATGCCTGCGAAACCCTGTAATGTGTGAAAATTCACACTTCACATAATTTTTTTTATTTCAACTTTGATTGTCCCTCCAGTTGCTTAGTCAGTAACCATTATGAATCAGAGGAAAGTTGCGTTCGAGTTGGTCCAAGTGTAACAGTGGCCAGTGATATAAGTTTGCGGTTATTGGCAATCGCGCGATGTGGGCGCGGTCGCGGTCTCGGTGTAATTACCGTGAGAAGAGACAAGTGAACCGTGGCCACTGACTGCAACATTTTTATATTCAATCCATCGCACACTCATTAAAGTGCCTGTGCCTGTACAGATAAAACAACCAGTTGTACCGCAGTGTCAGTCTCGGAAACTCGAACAATCTTGTACGTAATTGTTTTCACACACGAACAAAGTAAACGGTTCAGCGTCCAGTGTCCACAAGACGACAACCGAAGACGTCATATAATATAGACACAGAATGCTCTATGCCTTAGCACTGTTTGTTATGAAACCAAAACCCTATAGAGACAAAAGGGGGATTTGCCCCTATATGTAGGTATAGCAGGTTGCCTAATATACATTTATTTTGTCAAACTACCGCTAGGAGAGGTTATCATTAGGTCCAGTGGCGCACCCAGGGGAGACCGCCCCCCCCCCCAAGAAGGAAGGAAATAAAAATAAAAACACACAAACACACTAGAAAATTTTAAAAACAGAGATGAGGATCTTTTTTTTAGGTCGTCACTTGTATTTTAGAAGTGAGGACCCTTTTTTAGGCCATCACTTTGTATTTCCGAAGCGAGGACCTTTTCTTTTAGGTCATCACTTGTATTTTAGAAGTGAGGACCTTTTTTGTTTTAAGTCATCACTTTGTATTTCCGAAGCGAGGACTTTTTTGTTTTTTAGATCATCACTTGAAATTTAGACATACAAGCTTTGGAGACAGCCACGTCCTTATTAAGTTAAAACTTTTAGTATAATTCTTTGTTTTACTAGATATTTGTAATTATTTCATTAATAAAATCATTCTAATTAATTAAGATTGAAAATGTTTTCTTGTTCGAAAAATGTATACCATATTTTCGGACGGAAACTATCAGATGAATCCGTAATATTTCCCTGTGTACATGTTCTTTGTTTTAAATGTCTGAGTTGATTCACAAGCTGAGAGCAACACGCAACTTTGTTTCCTGTGCAACTTGCAATTAACTGCAATTTCTGTCGACGATTTTGTGATCAAAGTGCCGAGAGAGTGCCAATTTAAGTTAAACTTGCGCTTCGTATACACGTACACTTACATCTTAAATGTCATGAAACGATTTAAAAACCAAAGAATTTGTATAAACCGTTGGTAGCTTTAAAAAATTCTTACAATACCGCTAAATATTTCAATAGCCAGAAAATTTTTAATTCTACAATTTTATGTTACGTACGTCTTTCACAACCTGTAAACAAAAATGAATCTCCATCAAAAACAGCATTTATTAAAAAAAAATCTGTTTCAAAATGATTTTAGAAGAATTAATTGATAACTTAGAAGATATTGTGGCGCGCCTACCAAATAAAAATATTTCCTCAACAAAACGCGTATTCTGACTAAACCGAAACAAGAATTGGCACAACAAAACGCACCCATTGTCACCGCAACTGTCTCAATCAGTTAGTTTTTGAAACAAGAAACGACGTAAACAACTCAAGCTTTCTATAATCCGTTCTAAAATCGATTAAGTTCTGCTTGTTCTGTTTTGGAGACACCAGTAGTGTTAATATGGTATATTGACCGCCGGTCAACGTGATCTGGCCAATATTGCTTAACTCGTGTGTGGCTGCTGCTGATCTAGAATGCTACGACTTTCTCTCAACAGCGTTCTCATGAAATAAATATATTTCCTCATTGCCGTACAGCGGTAGCTCAAACAATTGTACTAATACATTTTCCTCTCGTTCCAGGTTTAACGATGCCTACAGAAACCGCAAGCACCTCTCGCCCGTCGGAGGAGCGACCGGTTCAGCTAACACGGAGGGAGTTCCCTGCACCTAGAAGTTCATCCGGTGGTCGTACTCAAAGTTTCGAACCACAGAACCTAGCGTACCATCATCATCTTTTAGGATTGCCGGCTATGGCACATCACCAGAGCTCCGCATTCGTTCCAGTTGTTCCCTCAGGGAGATCTCATCCAGTGCTTTACCCTGGGGAAATACACCCCCTGCTTTCCGCAGAACTGGGTAGAGAAAGGCCCGAAAGTGGCAAGGACAATGCCGCAGCTGCTGCTTACACAGCAGCCAGAAAATCTTCCTTCGACCTGATGGCTATGATGGCTGACAAAAGGAAGGAACTACAGCTTAGGGAGGAAGCAGCGTGTGTGGCGGCAGCCCACGCCGCCGCTATGCTCTTACCCCACCGTTCTGCACCACCCCCAGGTCTCCTAGAAACCTCCACTACTCAACAACACGCTTACCCCGGATTTCTACCGTCTAACAATGCCCCCGCTGGAACGTTCCCCTTCCCTGGAAGCTCCGGGTTGTTTCCTCCGGGGCCTCCACAGATGCACCCGCACCTGGACAGGCGGTTGCTTCGGGCCCCAGGAAGAGCCTCCAGACCTAAGAAACAGTTCATCTGTAAGTTCTGCAACAGGCAGTTCACCAAGTCGTATAACTTGTTGATACACGAGAGGACCCACACGGACGAGAGGCCCTACTCCTGCGACATCTGTGGAAAGGCCTTCCGCCGCCAAGACCATCTCAGAGACCACAGGTAATTTTCATTTATTTATTTATTTAACCAGCAACTATACAGATTTGTACAGTAGTGCACAAGGCCAGAAAAAATACAATACAATGATAATAACAATAATATAGAAATACTAATAATATAAAATAATAAAACACAATTGTCAGCTTTCGTGCCGGACGGAAGGGGTCTGTAAACCGAGAGCCGGTATCTAAAAATAATTTTGTAGTCAAAGCCAAGCTTACTGTTTAATTTCTATTACTATGATAATATAACGACCATCCAGCCAACAATGTGACATCGCCACACTATTGTCAGCTTTCGTGCCAGACGGAAGGGGTCTGTAGTCAAATCGAAGCTTACTGTTTAATTTCTATAAAGGCCTTATCACACTAGAGTTATTATTCAAGCCTAAACTTGGAAAATTAAAGTCTTTGCATTCGAATCGAAGTCTTGTTCGTGTGATAGTATGAAGAAAAAACCTAGGTTTTGAAGACCAGGCAAATGAAACAGGATACAATTTCTCGGTCTTTTTACCCAGGTCTTACAGCTGACGCGTCTTTGTCTTTTGTTTATGTCAAAATATAACTGTCAACTGTCATAATTTCAAGATGTGCGCATGGGTAAACAAACAATTTCCAAGTCTTAACTAATATTCAAATACCGTGTGATATGTCAAGACCTGAAGACTTGGATCCTGAAAAAAAAACCTACAAAAATAAGACTTGGATAGTGTTCTAGTGTGATAAGGTAACTATGATAATATAACATCCAATCCAGCTTCTATTGTGGCATTACCATATTATTGTCAGCTTCTATGCTGGACGGCAAACATACAATAAAATACAATATAACTAATGTAATTTATTTTTATATTAACAATCTTTCTATAATTGTCGTAAAATATATCTATATATTTTTTTCACTCAGATTTTAGCCAAAATTAATTTTTAAGCTAATTTTGGGATGAGGATTATGAAAAAAATATTTAAATAATTCATGCTTTCCTAGTTTTTGAGTTGGTGCCGATTTGGGCCAGTTTTTTGCCAATAATTCCAAAACTTTTGCCCAAACTTAAAAATGGACCAAATTTTGTTGATCTATGACCAAAAATACATATTTGTACCAATTTTCAATAAAATCGGAGACAAAAAATGTTTGCTCCAAAATCACGATTTTTTTAAGGGGTACCCCTTACGATTTTTTCGATTTTTGGCTATTTTCAAGGGTTTTGGATTACTGCTCATACAAAACTTAATAATTGGTTTATTACAGCCCAAATTTTTTTTTAGACTAAATAAAGTATGATAATTTTAAAAATTCAAACAGCAGATTTTTATGACTAACCATTTTTTAGTTAGGATTTATCAAAATTTTCAAAAAATTTTAAAAAAAATTAAAAATTTTCAAAAAATTTTTTTGTTTCAAAATATGTATACAAGTCAATTAGGACCTCAAGATTTCAAAAATTTCAACCGCAGGTTTTTATCGCATTTCGTTTTTGAGATATATCCCTGCGAAGATGAAAATTTCTATAAATCACGCCGTATTAAAATTTGCCATAATTTTAAAATACGCAAAAAGAATAAGGCCTCTAATTTTTTCTAGACTAAATAAACTACGGAGAATTCAAAAATTCAAACCGCAGGTCTCTATCTCTAACCGTTTTTGAGTTGTGATTTTTTTAAATTCACAATTTTCACAAATTGTGTAAATTATGCCATTAAAAAAATTGTCATAATCTCAAAACGCATTAAACGATTAAAGCCCCAATTTTTTTCTAGACTAAATAAACTACGGATAATCCAAAAATTTCAACCGCAAGTCTCTATCTCTAACCGTTTTTGAGTTGTGATTTTTTTAAATTTACAATTTTCACAAATTATGTAAATTATGCCATTAAAAAAATTGTTACAATCTCAAAACGCATTAAACGATTAAAGCCCCAATTTTTTTCTAGACTAAATAAACTACGGATAATCTAAAAATTTCAACCGCAGGTCGCTATCTCCAACCGTTTTTGAGTTGAGCTTTTTTTTAAAGTTTGTCTGTTTCGACGTACTGTACTAGCAAAGATGTAATAGCAAATCTAAGAAAGATGGTACACTCGATGAAGTGGTCCGCGAATTGCGATGCAGTATGTGTGAGGAGGCCCCCTCCTTACCGGCCGAGTTAATTAGTCGGGCTGGCTCTCGCGATGGTATGTTGAGATAAACGCGTTCTCTGTGAGGTCAACAGCTGGACCACTGTCCTCGCCTTAACCAGTATATACTTGGTCCACTCCATCAGTCCCACGATACACATAAATGTAAACTTAAGCCTGGAACAGAATACACAGCGCGCAACGCCGTCAGCGCGCCGTCATTTGCGATAGCGTTGCGTTAGCGCCGTTGAGAATTTTCGCCTGCACACAATGCAATAATTTTTACACCGTCAAAGTGTCACGTGACAACCTATATCTGTGTTTATACGTGCGCTTTATTTTATTAAAAGTATAATGGATGATGAAGACTTGTGTGTGATGTTATTTATGTTGTATGCAAGTTATTCATACATACAAACACTTTACCATTCAGTAAAAACTGAGGTTAGGTGTTCTGCGTCAACGTTCAACGGCGTCAAAAGTTGGAAGTTGACGAACATTCAGTATCAATGGCGTTCGAACGCCGTAGGATGTTGTCCATTCTGTGCACTTGCGTACGACAGCTTGGTTTTAACTTTCTTCTGACAGATAGCGCCGTACGAACGCCGTCAACGCGCCGTAGAACTCGTTGCATTCTGTTCCCCACTTGAGTTTAAACCCATTGGAATCAAGGCCATTTTAAAATAGCGAGGATGAAGATTACCACCCGATCCGAAGGCGAGGGTTGTGATCATCCGAGTGTATGTAGGGGAGAGTGTATTATATCCCGATTTGTCATCAATAAAACCTTTTGACGTGATATAGTTATGACTTTCTCACACTACATAGCCACATCAATAGAATCAAAATCTCAAGTTGACTGTGTTTATACCGATTTCGCTAGTCTTTGACAAAGTAAAGCCGCATTCAGACCTCTTTAAATTAACGAGTTATTGACTGTGCGTTGTGTCGCTCTGAGTTATGCTTTAATGAATTCTTTTAACGTTCCATGTACCATTCACATCTGTTATAAATTAGTACGTTACGAATAGCCCTCCATCTGTGAATTTTGAAACCAACTATATAGCTTCGTAAAATATTTTATATGTATTATCGTTCTTATAATTGTGTTGTCTTAGATTTTAACTACCTAATTACCTAAATCATATTTACTTGTAATTTTGAGCAAGATTTGTTAATGATGACATTATGTTAGGTTATGTAAAGGCATTCTATAACTACGGTGTCACTGATAGAATGCGATAGACAATGTGTTTATATGTCTGTCTTATTAAAAATCTCACTAGCTATAAGTTTAGAAAATTATGCACCATCCACAACAAACAGCGTATTAAATTTGGAGGTCTGAACGGTTTCACGTTTTATCATATGACAAACTTTCTGGTGACAGTGAGCAGTCCATAAGCTACAGTGCATAAGCTATTGATTTAAGAACTATGAATGCGGCTTTAGTCACAAAATCCTGCTCGACAAAATGTCTTTGGTTGCAGCCCAGAAGTAGTCAGTTTTTTTCAGTCAACTAAAGTCAATGACACGGAATCGAATTCTTTTTTCCCTACATCTGGCGTACCCCAAGAAACAATTCTAGGTCCCTTTCTGTTCCTCCTACTCATTAACAATTTACCTGTGGAAGTAGGAACCAGTAAAGTACTTCTTTATGCAGACGATCTTAAGCTGTTTCGGGTAATCAACAAGTTGTTGCAAAAAGATTTAAATAGTATAGTAAACTGGTGCGAGAAAATAAACTCAAATTAAATATTAACAAATGCAAAGTAATATCCTACAGTGGATGGCCAAATTATTAGGGACAGTGCAGATTTTTTGTAATTTTCAAATGAATTTAATGAGGAAATAAGTGGTTTTGGGTCTCGTATTTATTTTTATTCATTAGAGTGCTTTATTTAGAATATAAAACGACATAATTGCTTATTCATAATCATTTATTTTTGTATAAAAAGTGTTAATTTAACAAATTAAGTAAAATCTTAATATTGTGTAATGCCACCTTTTGCTGCGATTGCGGCTTCCAGGCGTTTGGGCATGCTTTCTATGCAGACTTTTGCGTTGTGTCGGAGATTGGGGTTGTGATTCCACTCTCTGATAAGGGTTTCTATAAATTGCCGCTTGGTGGTGATGATTTCTTTGGCGATCTCCCGCTTTTTAAAATAATAATGATATCAGCAACAAGAATATAGAAGAAAAATGTTTTAAAAACAATTTATTTTCTCACAAAATGCATTTGAAACTTGAAAATTACAAGGGGGGTGTGCTGTCCCTAATAATTTGGCCACCCACTGTATATACAGACTATATATTTTATTGGTACTTTTGTTGGAAAATTAATCTCCACTGTTGGCAACACTGTCCACAGTATAACGTTCGATCTCAGTCAACTCCGGTCGCATTCTTCCATGTAGAAACCGGAGCAGCATTCTGTCTCTCTCGCTAGTATCCGCGTCTCCTCTGAGCTTCTCCCGCGCCACACTATTAAACCGGAGCACATTTGTCCTAATGGAGTTTTTTTTCGAGTTGTTAGTGTTCATGGCCCGGGGCTAGCATGTCACAGCCATGACGATCAGGTTTGATAGATGACGTCATATGAGAATTAATAACTCGATGCTGGATCAGATAGCTATACATACATATATACATACACACGATGGAATGCGTTCACGATCAGTGGAATCTGAAATACGGGTACAAAGGAACACCAAGCGACCACCGGCAGCCTTGTATCCTTATTATGTACTGGCTGGCGTGCCCATAGTTTCTACGCGCTTCTTTTTCTGTTAGTTATTCTGAGGTAGACATTAACTGGTCGCTGACCAACGGAGTGTGCACAACTTGTCAATATGTGATTGATCGCCACAAGAGACAAATCTCTTAATTAGCATTAATGCCGGCCGTACGCATCAGCGAACATCGCTCGTCTACCTAATCGCCCGCTTCCGACTACAAGCCACCACGTTCCTCGTTCACCTATTCCGCTTTCCGTCCTACACACATTCTGTTTCTGTTCAAAACCACGTGGTTAACGCATAACGTCTCATGTGTTTTACGTGTTTTACCTCCAAGGTGAGAAATCACGTGACGAGTAACGTCTGTAGATATGAAAGAAGCTGTCAAAACAGGATAACATCCTGGACTTATTTGCATTCACCAAAGAAAAATTAATGGGGGAGACGTTAACTTCAAAATTCACTAATTCTTTAATAATGTACAACATCCAGTGGCGCACCCAGCAATTTTTGTTGGGAGGGGGGGGGGGGGGTGGAAGACAAAATTATTTAAATTATGAAAATATCAAGTGATGACCTAAAAAAAAAGGTCCTCACTTCTAAAATACAAGGGACGACCTAAAAAAAGGTCCTCGTCTCTATTTTTTAAATTTTCTAGTGTGTTTGGGTGTTTTTACTTTTATTTCCTTCCTTCTTAGGGGGGGGGGGGCGAGCCCTCTGGCCCCCTCCCTGGGTGCGCCACTGACAAAATCTCACTATACATCGGGATCTTTGATTGTTTGGACACATTAAAAGAATAGATGTAAATAGGATCGTCTCCTTTTCTTTTTTCAAAAACTGGAAAATTGACAATATCCTCTTTTAAAATCGGAAGATTCGATCATCTTTTAGAATCAAGAAAGACATGATTCATATACAGATCTATACCCCCTTTTTATGGTTCTTTTTAACCAAAACGAAAGAAATTAACTATATTCGATTGTTTGGACAGATTAAAAGAATAGATGTAAATAGGGTCGTCACCTTTTCTTTTTTCAAAAACTGGAAAATTAACAATTTCAACTTTTAAAATCCGAAGATTCGATCATCTTTTAGACTCAAGAAAGACATGATTCATATACAGACCTACCCCCCTTTTTATGGCTCTTTTTAACCAAAACGAAAGGAATTAACTATATTCGATTGTTTGGACAGATTAAAAGAATAGATGTAAATAGGATCGTCACCTTTTCTTTTTTCAAAAACTGGAAAATTGATCATTTCAACTTTTAAAATCCGAAAATTCGATCATCTTTTTCAGAAAATACGTGATTTACAGATCATATCCCCCCCTTTTATGGCTATTTTTAACCAAAACAAAGTTCCTGGACGGAAACTAGAGAGCTGGTAGATCTAATAAAGGCAGAACTACGAGGAGTATGCTCCAAATTCAACCAACTGGAAGCTCAAAGTTGGAAAAGCAAAATTACGTGGAATGGAATCAAAATGGATTGGTTTGAAGGGTTCTGAATATGGAATTGGTGGACAGTAATGCAAAATAGATTAGAATGATGACGTATCTTAAATGAGACGAAGGATCAGCCCTTGTTTTAGAGCAAATGATGCTCAGTCCGTTACACATAACTGTCTTACCACAACCGCAGCATCTGGGAAGAAGCTGACCAGAGTTACGGAGTTACATCGCTGACGCTGGTCGTCTTTTATAATCGTATAAAATGTAAATCCGACATATCCCCTGATACTTTAAAGCTTGTAATAATTCAGTTCTCAGCCGAGGTATATAGAGAACCGCGTTTCCAACAGGAGATTAACATTCTGTAATAGCAGGAAATGTAATGATGAAAAAAGAAACAAACTTGTATAAATCATTAGAGCAGTATAAGAACTGGTTTTAATCCGAGGCAGCAGTTCGCTGTATGTCCTATACAACAAATGTACATTCCGTCCTCAACGCGGCTGCTAACCAATCTCTTCACCCCCCCCCCCCCACCAACCATTGCCATCCAGCATTCCGCCAGCTTTTAATTACAAACAAACCATTTAGATAAATTAGATTGGTCTGCGCTGGTGCACTTGCGGAATACCCATTTGCCTTCGTATTATAGATCCGCGAGATATGAACGCACTTATCTACGGAGCAGTAAGCTAGCCACATATCATTGCCTTACTTTCAAAATCTCCTATTTACAAAACAGATATTTTTACAGAGAGAAAACAACTTGCACTTTGGGTTAATTATTATATGATAAAATTATTCAAGCTAATAATTTATTAAACATAATTATGGTTACTTAGTTATTTGGCAAAAACAAAGGTATTGCTAGGTACAGCACTTGGCAATGGTGAATTTTGCTCCCTAGACGGGTCAAACTGAATTTGAAAATATGTAAATTCAAATTGTGGATTAAATATATAATACGTAAATAAAAATCTGCCTTTTTAGTGTGTAAATATGTGTGTAGAATCTCCTGCTAATCTCGGTAACTCTGCCTGAGCTAGCGGCCTTGAGGGAAATTGCTCAGGTAGAGTTACCGAGATTAGTAGGAAATACCACACACACATTTTTAATTTTTGGGGTCTACCCCTTTAGTGTGTAAATAAATATGTGTGTGGAATTTCCTACTAATCTCAGTAACTCTACCTGAGCTAGCGGCCTTGAGGGAAATAGCACAGGTAGAGTTACCGAGTTAAGCAGGAGATTCCACACACATATTTTTTATTTTTGAGGTTTTCTTCAAGATTTTTTAGAGTTTTCTTTAAGATTTGTCTTCTTATTCTTAACAATATTTGTTATATAAATTTTTGCTGTTAAGTCAATAATGAAGGAGTCATGTAAATACCGTCTGGAAGACGGTCCAATCTTTAATACAACTTTATCTAAGACGGTTCCAATCTTCGAAAACAACTTTAACTATATTTTGATAATTGTGAATTTCGGTCCACTTATGCTGGGAAGATAAAATGCACTTTTCTCTTTCTAAACTTTCCAGTTCAGAATTAAATTTTAAGAATATATTATTCCATAAATTTTTGGATTTCAAATCCAATAATTGAAGTTCAAATCCTGATTAATCCTGAATGGTGATAAATGTAATTGCTGCATATCTGCTTCAATTGGTTTTGTCAAAAAAGCTAGTGTAGCTTTATAACATGTAATAACATGTAAAAATGTTTCTGCACGTAAATCATTCACAAATACAAATATTTTAACTTATTTTCGAAACTAATTACTTCTTCTAAAAGGGAATATGCAGTAACTCGGGCAATTACCGGGCGTGAATTGCACCGTAAAACATCCTGAACAATACAAAACCTGTATAGTATAGGCAGAAAGTTGAAAATTAAAAAAAAATTATATCAAAATAAAAACCAGCCATTTTTGGAGCCACAAATTTTTCTAAAAGAGCCGCAGGTGCCGACCCCTGGTTTAGTCCCTTGGTCGGAAAGGCACGCCACGCCAGTGCTGTAAACAAATACAAACAGGCAGACAAACAGCGCTCT
Organism: Liopterus haemorrhoidalis; assembly: GCA_963971575.1. Taxonomy (NCBI): domain Eukaryota; kingdom Metazoa; phylum Arthropoda; class Insecta; order Coleoptera; family Dytiscidae; genus Liopterus; species Liopterus haemorrhoidalis. The sequence goes on from OZ020619.1 coordinate 47,019,905, forward strand.
GTACGTTTATAGGTATATTCGTACATATATATGTATGTATGAGATGGCTACTGCATCAGGCAGCCATTTGAGTTTATTAACCGGCACATAATTTTTCCATTTATATAATTTATAATGATTGTAATGTGTTTAATATGCAAAATCTGAGAGCGGCAGCCTAATGAGCTAGTAATGGTAATGAGCGAAGTGGACGACGCATACAGCATCTGATGTTCCGCCGGTATTTATGGCCGCCGCGCTCTGCGCTAACATAACTGCCAGGGAAACCGTTAGATCAACCACAAAACCAACATCACTTTATAACCTCAGAAAACTGAATGAGAAAGTGCGTCAAGATATAACCGGGAATGCTGCGACAAAACCAAAAAGTTTACGCAAAAAAAAAGTTAAAAATAATATATTTTGGGAAATTATCAGAATTCAAGTTATAATAATAATTATTTTTCACTTTGCTGTTATTTATTAATCCAGCATGTTTTTATAAATTTACCGCTGATCTTAAGATCGTTAAGGTACGGTTTCTGAGAACTTAGCCGAGTTTAACCATTTGGTTAAACTCGGTTACAATATAACAATCCCATAAGTAACCATAGCTTAACTAAGCTTTCATAAACCGGTCCTAAGATATTTAATTACATCATAAATTAGTGAATAGTTCTTTTTCTCAAATCCAGGGCAACTCAATTTTTGGACGGCGCTTTTATAGTCACAAAAAATTACAAGTTCATTATGAAAATGATTCTTTAAGTATTCTAAATTAAACCACCATTTCCGCATTGTAAATAAACATATTGTCTGGGAGTTTAAATTGTTTTTATTTTTTTAATGCATGGAAATTAATTCCTGCGTCAAAAGACACATCCTTTCAATTGCATTTTGAGTTTAGGGGACAAAAGAAACTCCTGGTAGCCGTATTCGCCGGATTTAGTTCCGTTTGTCGCTTGTGAAGAAGTGGCGCAGCACTTTTCTTGTGTAAGAAGTCGCCAGTATCTAACATAGTGATGTTCTAGCCGAGTGGACTAGTTGAACTTGTTTATTTTTCAACTGTCCATTTGGGTACAGTCTGGGAAAAAATGCATGCAGTCCATTGTGAGTTCAGCTCGGCCTCAAAATATCTGGACAATTGTTCACAGACAACTGCCTACTTCAATGGAATATAAATTATATTTATAAGAGTTTTTATGTGAAAGATGTTCCTTGCACGTTATCTGGTAACGCTCAGAATTCTAAGTAAACTGTGGACGAGAACTTGTACATCAGATAGTTCACCGGTCCTCATCCTAGAACTGGATTGAAATTTAATACTCGCGAGTGTACGATGATAAACAATATCTACCCGGATCCAGTTGAAATATTTAGTTTATAATTTAGATAACATCAAAATATTTTACGTATATTCAGAATTCCATGTCGCATTCTTTATATATATAGAAAAAAAGTTAAACCGTAAGATCACCATCAAAACATTTCCTAATTAGTTACACAACATTAGTGGAATAGCATGGACGTCCGTAGAGGGGGGCGAATGGGATACGTGCCCCACTGTTAAGGGATACAGTTAAAATAAATGCATGCAGGCAAAAATATTCTAACGAATATCAAGGGTTGATTGTACTCCATAGAGATAGTTTCTAAAGCTTTTGACCCTTAAAAGCTTTTAATTTCAGGGTTTTGTAGGTGTTTAATACGTCTAAGAAGCCAACAGAATACTAAAGACATACGTGAACTCGATTCTCAGTTGTTAAAATTTTTTTATTACGTTTTTAATTTCAAAACGACCTGCTAATTTTTGGATTTATGGCCAAGGAACACTTCACGCTACACTCTATATAAATGAACTCGGTTCTCAGCTGTTAATTTTTTTTTTATTTGTTTTTAATTTCAAAAAAAGACACATTACATTCGCCATAAATACAAATAATCCATAATATTACTAGCCATAATTTAACCATGAATTAAAAAAATAATTAATTTTGTTAAAAACACAAAAACTACAATATTTTACAAAAACAAAATCTAATCAAAAATTCTTCTCGTACGTTTCCGGTTTAGATCAATGCACATTTCTTAGGAATTTTTCAGATTTTTATTTTAACCCTTTGCGTTAAAGGGGGCGGGACAAGAACTTTTTTAGCAGGTTTTTGGCTAAAATTGTGTTAAAACAAACGAATTTTAAAAAACTGTTTTTGTTTCTTATAATATGTTTTAAGAGCGTTCTTTTGGTTTATATATGTTTTTTTAATTTTTTTTTTTTCATTAATAAAAAAAAACGATATTTTTCGAAAAACTAATCTGGTCAAAAACCCTGTTAAACTATTTCGGTTCCCATCAATGTACATTATTGAATTTTTTTTCAGATTTTTAGATCAATCCCTTTGGGAGATAGGGGGGCACAAATGTTTTTTTGGCAAAAAGGCCATAAAAAAAGATTTTTCAAAAATAAAAATCTGTTTATCTACGCAGAGGTTTCATTTGATATCCTACTCAAAAATTATTTTGTCATTAAATACATTTCTGTATTTATTTTATTTTATTTTTTTATATCTATCCCGCTCTGTATTTTTTTTTTTTGAACTATCTATATTTTTTCTATATGTGGATCAAAAAGTTGTACAAGCATGCCAAATTTCAACTTTCCCTATTCACCCGTTTGGCTAAAATTTCTACCGTACAGACAGACAGACAGACAGACACATGAGTAACGTTATAAGGTTTTTTTGGGGGTCATACCTACAAAACTCTAAATAACACGCTTTTAGGTGACACATTCGTTTAATTGTATGTGATCCCCCCAAACAAAAATCGTTGCTTCGACCCTCCCCCCAAGACAAAATCCAGGTGCTTTCCCAAATATATTTTGAGGTAATACTCAAAAAAGTAAGCCAACCAGTGTTCGGCGGACACCGTTATTTTGGACGTTTACCATTGGTGATAGTACTAGCCTAGAATGAAGTATTATATCTTTTTGATACTAATACTCATTATATTATATTATTCTAGCCTAGTACTATCAGCAATGGCAAACGTCCAAAATAAAGGTGTCCGCATTAATATTGGATCATTGCAAAATAATTTCAAAGACATTAACCAGTGTTATTGTATCGGGTTTTTCACCATATATTCGTTAACTAATAGTTTATTTAATCGTAATCGTAGCTTCGCTAATAACAAAGTCAACAATGGTGTCCGGTTAATTTTGTGTGTCTCTCTGGTCTCGCAGTGTAGTGGTTGTGATGGTCGATGCCATGGTGCCGCTAAGCCGCGATGGTATGGTAGTTGGTTGGTAGTGCTCTGGTGGCGAGAGGCAGTGGTTAACCTTGAAGCGGCGGACAAAGACCCTCCTCTCCCTCCCCCCTCTGGACCGCCACCCAGTCCTCCACACCGGCCCTAATCATCTCACATATCGGACTATATAATACATGAGATACGCGTTCAGCCCATCCGCAAACATTGCCCGCTTTGAACACACGACACACGCATCATGACGCGCAATGCTCTCCGCAACATCGACACAGTGTCGGATTAAGTGGGTCTTGGACACTGCTTTCCGCAACATCGACACAGTGTTGGATTAAGTATGTCTTGGACCTGAAGAACCGCGGGATATTAGCAAATTTTTTTCATCGTCCTCCAATATCCTGAATTAGGTACTGGCGTATACAGGATTCAGGGGGCACTTATAATTCTGTTTGATGGGGGGAACTGACGGCTCGAGGGCCGCACATGTCCCGAAATATTTTTTGTGATCCATGAAACGTCAATGAAAAAAAGCTTATTTAGGATAAAAATATATTTAAAACCGTAAAATATATTAACTTCTCCGTTTCCTATTTATAAAAAAAAAAAAAAACAAGAAATAATCCTTCGGGATATTTGAATATTTGAACCCTTATTAGGGTTTTTCTAAATAATCCAATAATTTATTTTAGAGATATTTTGTTTCTTTTTTTATTGTTTTCAAACCTTGCTACGTTCAACTTTGTAAAACTTATGTTGATTATTATTTTGTAAATAAATGGTCGCCATTTTAAAATTGTTAACATAAAAATATGATTTTTTGGTGTCATTGTAAAGCTAATTTAATGTACTTTTAGGAAAAAAATATAAAATTATCGATTCCCTATGCTAGATCAAAAGTTGACATCTTTTCCGGTGAAACCGGAAGTGCCTCAGAATTCTTATAGTAACCTTTAGATGGACCTTTTTGTCTAGTTTAACTTTTGTTCTGAAGATTATTTGTATCTTTACAAATAAAGATTTTCGGGGTGCCCCGTTTCAAACAAACACCCTGTATATATATATATATATATATATATATTATTTTGTTAAAAGTAACAGGAAAACATCGTTGATCTATTTTACTTTCAGTAAATTTTTACCGCCAGTAGCCTCAAAAATTTTACCACCAGTGGGGCCCAAAAATAACCCCCCTCCCCCTCCATGGAGACCATGATTCATTCTCATTACAATCCAGTCCGTAAATCCGTAGATCTAGTCTCAAGCTGAATATTTAAATTACGTTAAAATTTTAATAACCACTTATAAATCATCTTGTTCTCGATCTCGCGCGTTCGCATGCAAATCCAAGTCGCCCTCATTAAGCCTTGTTTATAATAAACAAAGCATAACCACATGGCATGCTCGCATAACATAATAAAGATGAATCATAGGATTATTATTGATCTTTGTAACTCCCTGCAAGTATCAAAAGAACCATATTTTCACAACCAAAGAGCCAGATCTTACTCGCGAACCATATATTGCTGATCTCCAGCGACAGCTGGACAATTCTAGGCAAAGAAAACAAGCAGCACCTTCCACGCAGTAAACACTGTGCCTTCTGTATCGCTGAACTATAATTATTAATATAAAAACAGTGGGGCCAACAGAAGCCGAGCTAATAGCAGAGATTATGAAACATCTGCCATGGGTCGCTGGATTTGTTTTGTTGATATCTTGGAGAAGATCTAAACTACGGCCGGAAACGTATTTTCCGCTACCGAAATATCGTTCACTGAAATTATGTTTACGGTGAGTGAACACCTCTCCAATTAATTATGTAGAGCGATGTGTATATCATCTAATTAGCATATGGGAGATGGTCGACATTCACTACTGCTTCGATACTACCCAAGTACGCTACAAGTACTACAGCCTTTCTGATACATTGTTTGGTATCCCCCCCCAAGCAAGTACACTATTCACAGGTCTGTGCCTCCTGCATCCAGTCACTTGACTATAGGGATTTGCAACTAAGCACCCTACCATCTGGTGAGCGTTTCATGAACTTGTGTACATCATATAACATTTCGTTTTGTGTATTGGTTTTGTATGAAGTTTGTTTTTAAAGTTTTATTATAATCATTGAAAAATGTATAATACATATTGTTGTGTGCCTATGTGCAATTCATTGAAAAGAAGAAACCCGGAAATATCGTTTCATTTGTTTCCACTAATATCAGACACCGTATGGTTCGAAACAAAATTGGGAAAGCAAGAGGTTAGGAATCGACGCGATGTTTAGATAAACAATTTAAAAATTGGAAAAAAAGTGAGCCTTTGTATCAAAGTTTGCTCATTACATTTTAATGATAGTGACTACAAAAAATATTTTCAATTTTGTATTTATTATCGCATATCTTGAAAATTCCTGTTATTGTGTGTGGGTTTGTAATGCACAAGTTTGTAGGCATAATGCATAAATCTTTATGAACTCTCTGTTTTTTTCAGTGACTCCACACAATATTATATGCCCAGCATTGTAGATTTCTACCCCTTGGTAAACAACACGGGAATTATTATTTCCCCCAATATAGTTAAAATAATCGACAATGGAAAACCGCCATAACTTAAAACCAGATCACAAAATGTAGTATTTTAGATGTTTACAAGTAATGTCACTTCACAAAATCAGAAAATCCCAAACAATTATTTATTTTTTGTCGTTTTTTGATACACTTTTCGCTATTATTTACTAGTAAATGTCAAGTGGTATCTGATTTAGAATGGTTTCAAAAAAATCCGCGTGGCGCTACGATCTTAAAATTTTTCCCCTATATGGGAAACTTCCTAAGCGCCCTGACATCTGGTGGCAATTTGTGGAAGATACGAAAGTGACATTGTTTTGTTTTATTCAATGGAGAAATACGTGTTTTTTTGTCGTTTGTATTTTATTTTTGTGAATCATAGAAAAATAACAATCAATTTTGTTGTGTGCCGCATTGTAAATCGTGAATAAGAAAGAATCTCTCTTAAACATTCTATAATTTACCTGAAGCAATTTTTTTGGTCAAATTTTAACATCTCCTGTCAATAAGACTCTAAATTTGACCCCCATTCTAAATCTTATTCAAATCAGTCAATAAATAAGAGAGTTATAGGCTGTTTTCAACATTGGGGGCCTCCAGAGGCCCTACTTGTGCATATTTTCCATTTTGGTGCACCTACGTTCAAAGATTACATCAATCCACACCCCTGTGCCAAATCTCAGCGAAATCGGTCCATAAATAAGCGAGTTATAGCCGTGCTCCACTTTCGGCCGAAACTGGAGCAGAATTTTTTGTCAAAGTCCGAATTTGGCACTTTTAAGGGTACAGGCAGAAGCATCTTGATGTCCTGATTCCAGAAGTGTGATGCTTTTTAAAATCGGTTCATAAATAAGGGAGTTATAGCCATTTGAACTAGTTTTCACTTAATCTGGTCTAGTTCTCAGATTAAGATTAAGGAATTAGTTCACCCACTTAATTAATGAGTTCACATACTACGTCATTTAATCCTGTTAATTGGTATTAAAACCGAATTTTTTATCGTTAATATTCGTGTGTATCCGTCAGTTGCATTAATTCCAGAAATTAAAACTGGAGGCAGTAGGAGTCGAAGAAATTTAGGAATTATTTTTACGTCTACGAAGGTCAGAGGTACAACTTTATTAGTTTTCAATATATTAACTAGGGGCAGCAGGTGTCAATATATTTTAGACAGTGACAGGTAGAACGGATAGAGAACAGTAACAGGTCGAACAAATAGAATAAGCACCTAAATTGAGTTGAGTTTTTTACGTAAAAATAATATTTTAATAATTTGATTATATTGTTACAATTGTACATTAAGTAAGAAATATTTTTTAGATATTAATACTTAAGAGGATAAAATTGGTGTAAGCCAGTGTTTCCCAACCGCCAGTTCGCGAGTTTTTTTTTACTATACAACTATTCGCCTAATGTGTTATAACCGGTCCGCCATGGAAAAAGGTTGAGAAACGCTGGTGTAACCACGTTATTAAAAAATAAATAAAACTAAAACAAATAAATAAATTAGACGTGGTACATTCTGTGTGATTTCTCCAGAAATAATAATAAAATTACGTATAAGATAAACAGCATTTTTTAAGTGTTGCGCGATTTCTAAAAGATTAAGAATCACTGCAATGGATCAACCTGTTGGTCCCTTAGTCCCTTCATCCTTCACTTCCTTCATATCGCCTCCGCGTAGCAAAAACTTGATAAACAGAACCAACAATTCACCTTTCCGGATTAGCATAATTTATTCAAAATTTAAAATATAAAAAACCTGTCCGAATTTTTTTCACAACAACTATTAATTAAAATCTCAATAAATAAAAAAAGATGTGTAGAGACGTGTGAGTGCGAGAAAGAACGTGCAATTATTGTGATGTTGCGGGCGACGGCCGGCTGGTGACGTCATCGCGGGTCCTCCGCGGGCCCTCCGCGGCCCCCTTATCGAGGTAATTATATATTGTACGGTCGAGTCGAGGGCCTTCCCGATCTCACTACACCGTCATTATCATCCCGACAAATAAAAACAAATATGATACACCATGACAAATAGCTTGATTATTTTTTGACAGTTTAGAATCCGACCAACATACCAAAAACATAATTTCCAAGAAACATCACTAAGTATGTCATTTATATTAATACCTACAGAGCTGTGATTGCAAATGTCGCAGGAAGCCACAAGATAACATTCGCCGAAAGATATGCTTTTACATTTTTGTGGTTTGTGAAAAGTATAATTTTGCTTCGAAGCATATAATTTATTTACTGGGCTACTGTGATAATATAAAAGTTGCGTTCGGCATAACTGTGCAGTGTTAACTTAGTGTTCTGCAAGTTTTTTGTCACGTGACCACTGTGCATACTGTGCAAGAAAGCCAAAGACGAACGCTTTATTCAGATTGTGCAGTTATTCAAACTATTATTCTAACCTATTTTTTTTTTTTTTTTTTGTAACAAATGAATTATGTGTGTGTGATTCAAGTCTGTCTCCTACTAATTGTTTTGTACGATAATATATAAATGGCGAAGGTTTTGCGATGCTGTTAAGTAATAATGGGTGTTTTTTTTAGAGGTATAGAACTTTAAATTGCAATAAAACAACGATGGATTATTCGATTGACATGAATTTTTTTTTTATTCGAAAGATAATCTTGTGGCATTACATTTTAAATATGATTTCTGGCATATGACCGCCACGGCTGGCTCGGATGTAGTCCAATCTGGACGTCCAATTTTCGATGACTTTTTCCAACATTTGTGGCCGTATATCGGCAATAACACGGCGAATGTTGTCTTCCAAATGGTCAAGCGTTTGTGGCTTATCCGCATAGACCAATGACTTTACATAGCCCCACAGAAAGTCGTCCAGCGGTGTTAAATCACAAGATCTTGGAGGCCAATTCACAGGTCCAAAACGTGAAATTAGGCGGTCACCAAACGTGTCTTTCAATTAAAAATAATAAAATTGCACTATTTGCAAGAGTTGTTCAGGCGTGAGTCTATTCATGATGAATTGCCAAACCAAACTGAGAATAAATCACTTGACAGCTGTTAAATCGGTCGCCATCTTGAACAGTAATGCCAACTTAAAGTTCTATACCTCTAAAAAAAACACCCGTTATAAATGAAATTTTATTTGATGAGGAAGACAATTCAGAAGAATTTTCCAAACCAGAAAATATTTTGGAAAAAGTGTTTGAATATGCAGTACTAGAATATGGCGAAATGGGCCAGGTGTGGCAAATCTTCTCAGACTCCGGGAAAAAAATAGATTTTGCGGTGACCAGCATAACTCGTCACTGGATCATCTGAAATCAAAAATCCAAAAAGATTTTGTTAGTTTATGAGTTTGCCGAGGTAATGACGTTGAGTTTTTATTTTTAAAATGATTTTTCAGTTTTTAGCGTTACTTAGAAGACAAAAAAAAATAATTCTCCCTAAAAAAAACGAGTATATTTGTGATTGTTAAATAAAAAAAAAAACCATGAAAAAAAATATCTCACCGTCGTTACCTCGGCAAACTCATAAACTAACAAAATCTTTTTGGATTTTTGATTTCAGATGATCCAGTGACGAGTTATGCTGGTCACCGCAAAATCTAATTTTTTTCCCGGAGTCTGAGAAGATTTGCCACAGCTGGCTCATTTCGCCATATTTTACCTTCAAAATTTTTTTGTATCTTCTTCAAAACATACTTTATATATGTACTTAGTTTGAAAATGAATAAATTTAACCATAGATTTGAAAAAAATTCACAAAAATATGCTTAAAATGTGGTTATCAGACACCCCCCCCCCCCTTTAATAGGTCTTGAGGTGCTGTTTCCAGGTCACATTCGGCGACTAAAATTTTTTTTAGGTCATGTACACCTTGGTACTGAAGCTCTTTTTTATCATTCACGTGGTTATTTATCTCGACTAACGCCTCGAAAATAATATCCACAATTCGTGATAAAAAACTCGACTTTACTGCCTTGGTACACAAATAACTATTTTTACCAGACTGCGTAAAATTGTTTTTCTGGTCCGTATTTGGCTTAAGGTTGATAACCACTGTCCTAGTACCCTGACTGTCATTGATTGCGTCACTAGGAGAATTGAGTGCGTGCGCACATAAAGAAGCCCTTGGCACTGGGCGTACAGAGAGAGCACGATAACAAATTAGCTCGAATGTGTTGTTCTTTTTCTTGATACGACATAAATCAAAAGTGACATTCGCAGGTGCAGAGCAACAGTGTAGAGCGTGTGTGTGATGGGATTGTAGGTTCTCTGTTCGATACCCACTGCTGCCCGCTCTTCACCGCGACTTGCAGGGAAGCAAGCGCGTACAGTGAGTGCCCCGAAGCGATCACCTAGTCACGATCAAGAACCTTTCGATCTGATTTTAATAATTTCCCTGCCCGAACTGATTTTTTAACGACAGTTGCGTCATTTTTAAATAAATTTAAAATAAGATCTATTTCAAAACTAATTATAGCTATGGGTGAAGCATGGACAATTTATCAAAATATAGCAAGCTGTTTAGTTTGGTAGACGAGCCCCGGGCTAAAAGCAAATATAACCTGCCTTTTTATTCGTTAATTAATTTCAAAAGCCTGCAACATTCAAGGCTGAGAACTTTACCTACTTCCCAGCAATATGAGACAGTTCCAGAGCTGTGACAAATACTCAACCCCTACCGGAATCAACAGAACCGTTTTCTACAACCACACCTGGATAAATTAAAGAAATCATAAAAAATAATATTAAAAAAAGAATCCGGTCATGACCTCATTGAAAAATAGAAGCTTTCAAGTAAATATCAATAACACCTTATCAGAAATTAAAAACATACGAGCAAGAGTCCCACAGGGATCAGTCTTAGGCCCTGTTCTATTCATCGTATTTGTGCACGACATGCCCGTTCCAGCAGATGCAACAATCGCCATGTTTGCAGATGATACGGCAATTGTTACAAAAAAACGAGGTTCAAAACAGAGCAGTCAGTGATCTACAAAAAAACCTTAACATCACTACTGATTATTTAAAAAAATTGTGCATTAAACTAAATACAAGTAAATGCGAAATAAAAATGTTCACGCTAAGAAAAACTAGTAACCTGCCAGATATAATCATTAACAACATTATTCCATGGAACCCGCCTAACCAAGCAATAAGATACTTAGGGGTGCATCTCGATAAAAGACTAATATGGAGACACCACATTACGAAAAAACTACGAGAAGCCCAAACTAAATTAGCGATGCTCTATCATTAGTGAATAGGAAATCAACCCTAAAAAGAAAATGTTCCCTCTTAATTTATAAAGGTATATTGAGACCTACCTTGACCTACGCGTGCATGGTATGGGGTGCTGCACACCAAACACACATTAAAAAATTGCAAGCCTTTCAGTCGAAAGTATTACGCCACCAAAAGCCCGTGGTTTATCAGGAACAGCCATTTACACGAGGAACTGGGTATAATGACAATAGAAGAATTCATGAAAAAGCTGTCAACAACATTTTTCCACAGAATTGGACAGTGCTTCTATGGAAAAACCGTTCCATTCGTAATATTTTTCCCGTTTCATTCCCCATTTGGTATCGGTTTTCATATTCTCTCTCTCTTTCCAGCACTCTTCTAGTACTGTGATTTTTATATTTCATGGCTCTTCTCCTTGTTAGTACTCTTATTTTACTCCCATCCACAGCATTGTATTGGAAGCGCTTATAAAATGGCTTACACCTCGTCCAGTCACTATCACAGACAATTATAGCCTTAATTGAACTGAAAGTGGTCTATAACTTGTTCTGCAGTCCAGGTCAATCTCATCACTTAATATGTTTTTTGTCGATGCTCGGGAAAAATTTATTTCTTACTCTTTATTTTTTAATTAAACAAAAAATAAATTGTTTCCTGAAAATAACGATAGATCAATGCTGACAAGTTCCCAGGATTGGACGAGTTAATTGGACGTGTTCTTATGTATTTACATCACAAAGTCCACTTGCTTTGCTGGTTGTCGAATCAACTATAGATTTAAAAGACTTCGGATTTAACGGATTGAACAGACGCGCCCTCGTATAACAAAGTGTACAAAAATATAACCATTACCTGGATTATCTACCTGGCAGAAGGAACGAGGAACCAAAAGATAATCACAAGATTCATATGTGGCAACGAGGAGAGGACAAACAATTATTGGATGAGAGAATATATGTAGAATCTGTAGAGAAGAACTAGAAACAATAGACCACCTAAAAAACTGTGAAGGAATGCAGCCAGAACCACGAAAAACAGAAGACCTACTAGACGACTCGGGAAGAGGCCTAGTTTGGATGAAAGCAATCTTGGAAAGAAAAATAAAATGAATGATTATGTATCATAGAATAGTATATATAATTATAAAATATTGTAAACCAATTCTTTCAAAGCTGAAAGGTACGAAATAAATTTATTATTACAATGCAGTGGCCATTTATCTGACATCAACTGGTGACCATGTCTGTTGTTGACTTACGTAATGTACCTCTATGTAGTGACGCACATAAATATACTTTGGGCAAACAATGCGGGGGAGATGCGGCTCAATTTTAAGACTACAGTAAGCAGACAGCGCTAATTTAACCCGCATCAACTAAATACTTTATTTGATAAAAGTAAAACTTCAAATGAAAAAAAAACAGAGCCATCGATCATTTTATAGGATTTTCCTTATGACTGTCACGGAATGTACCACGTTTAGGGCTTGCAAACAATTATAAAAAATTAATTTATCTACGATCATTAAATAATAAATACAATGTGTCCAATGCATTATGTGTGGGGTTGAAATATGTGGATGGAAGGAATGGGAGAAGGTAGAACGAGTACAGGAGAGGTATTTGAGATGGATCTTAGGAGTAGATAGAACAACACCAGGGTATGTTATAAGAGATGAACTGAAAAGGGATAAGATGAAACTGGGTACAGAAAGGAGGGCGGTTAAGCACGAGGAGAAAGAAGAGAAACAGACAAAAGAATAGTGAGGGAATGTTGGGAGGAAAGAGCCAGAGAGGAACAGAAAGGAAGATGGTACGCATGGGCGTAGATGATAAAGGAGTATTACTGGAGATGCAGAGTGGATGCGACAGAGGTGAAAAGGAGAAGAAATGAAGGAATAAGCGTGACTGAGGAGGTGTGGAGGAGGGATAAGGAAGTGGGGGAGCAAGAATGAACAGTCAGAATAGACAAATCAAGGAGCGCAGGGTGATATAAGGAGGTCAGAACTATAGAGATACCAAGCTACTTGAAGGGAGAAAGAGGAAGGCCAGGAGGGTTAGGAGGATTGCGAGGCTAAGGTGAATGAAGAGAGAGGAAATAGATATTGGAAGAAACAGGAGGATAAGATGTGCAGGATGTGTGGGGAGGAGGAAGAAGATATAGAGCACCTCACGAAGAGGTGTAGGGAGATGACAGTGTGGTCGGGGAACACATTAGACCTGTTGCACGAACATGGAAGGGGGAGAGGTGGGCGAAGGAATTCGAGGCAAGAAGGATTAAGATTGGGGAAGGATAACAGGAAAGTGTAAAGGAAGGAAGGAAGAAGTCCGGTGGGAAGCAGAAGGGGGAAAAGGAAGGAAAGGGGCTGAGGTTACCTGGGAATGGGGAGAAAGGAAGGGACATAGGAGGAGAGGTGAAGAAATGGTTGGAAGGGAAGAGAATGGAATAAAATAAATACTAATGTAATGTATGCTTAATATGACATTGATATGTTGGTAGGAGATATATGTTTTGTAATTGTAGTAAATACCTTAAACACCGAAAGGTCGATGGGAAATCAAGGATTATATTATTATGTGTTCAACTGTAAATACATAAAGCTGTTCATATTGCAACAAATGCAAAAAAGTGAGGCGCATTGATCTCCCGTAAAAAATTAACGAAGCCTTATATAACAATTTAAACTTGACAACAACAACAGTGATGACAGTTAATTAATTCTAAATATTGCTGTTGACTTTACTTTTATTTTCCATAGTCAACCCTTATGTAATTTATTTTTGAACTCATGGTAGTTTCTTGCTGTCTGTACCACCGTTAAAATCTCTGCAAAAAGTTGCATTTAAAGTTTTTTTGTTGCATTGTTTTATTTGTTTAGTGCATTTTTAGATCAGGGCCACCCACTGAAGTTTTTCGTATCAAATTTCTAAACGGAATTCATAGCCTTCTGTCAAAATATTTAAAACTGTTTCGAAAATATTGAGGTCGATTTTTATTAGATTTACATTTGATGGATTTTGAACATTTTAGTCGCTTTCCAATATTATGAAAGTGAGTTTATCTACTTGAATTACGTCACTGATAAAAGGATGACATCATTGTTCTATTTCTGATTGTGTTTGGTAACAAGCTAGGGATATCCCCGTACATGATCGGCTATTCCTGGTAACCTGGTTGGAAACCATTTCATTTCGCACTGCTACCATGTTTTAGTAGCAATTCACGTATTAATCCAGATCACGCGGTTTTTATTTCCAGCAAGATAATCCCCATTAATCTTTTATATTGTGTTTGTCGTTCACTTATGCCACAGATGGATACAAATTAGTTATTAGATACAAAAAAAAATTATGTGATTATAGTAAAAATTCACTCTAAAAAAATCAGCTGTGGCCACCACAGGACCGACCGCCATCACAAAGTACTTGCATAAAATACATTCTAGCAGCAGAGTAGAAATAACTTGACCTAATATCTTCTAACAGAGATATTATTTATCATGACTATGGAAACGTTACATATAAGTATAAAAAAATAGATAATTAGAAACATATTCGAAAAAAAAAATCAAATTTTTTTAGTTTTATCAAAAAATGTCTCAAATAAAAGTTGTTAGTGATTGCTTTTATAGCAACTTTTGTTAAATAATTTTTTTCTAAATATTTTTATTTTGTTAAATATTCGCAAAAATCTTAAAATCGACACGAGTAAACTCCTATTTCTAGTCAACCGATTTTTACCAAAAGTTGATCAACTCGTGCCATTGATGTCAAAAGCTTAAATATGAAGTTTCATAAAAATCCTTTTAGCCGAATTTGCTCTACACGTGTAAACGGTCCGACGGACGGACGGACAGACAGACCGACAGACATCATGCTAAAAATAGTCAAAACGTTATGTAGGGACCTCAATTCGTGGAGATCCATCGAAATCTCGAAATGTCAAAATCGGTATGATCACAATACCACCTCCTTTATGTTAGCGGTCGGTAAAAATTGAAAAATTAAAAATTTTGCAAAAAAATATTTTGTTTAGGGGTTGCTTCAAAGCTTAAAGACCTCAGGATTTCAAAAATTCTAACCGCAGGTCCTTATCTCATACAGTTTTTGAGATACAGTCTTTCAAAAATGAATTATATAACGGGTGTTTTTTTTAGAGGTATAGAACTTTAAATTGCAATAAAACAACGATGGATTATTCGATTGACATGAATTTTTTTTTATTCGAAAGATAATCTTGTGGCATTACATTAAATCATACCAACAAGACGGCGCAACATGTCACACAGCTCGTGCCACAATCGATTTATTGAAAGACACGTTTGGTGACCGCCTAATTTCACGTTTTGGACCTGTGAATTGGCCTCCAAGATCTTGTGATTTAACACCGCTGGACTACTTTCTGTGGGGCTATGTAAAGTCATTGGTCTATGCGGATAAGCCACAAACGCTTGACCATTTGGAAGACAACATTCGCCGTGTTATTGCCGATATACGGCCACAAATGTTGGAAAAAGTCATCGAAAATTGGACGTCCAGATTGGACTACATCCGAGCCAGCCGTGGCGGTTATATGCCAGAAATCATATTTAAAATGTAATGCCACAAGATTATCTTTCGAATAAAAAAAAATTCATGTCAATCGAATAATCCATCGTTGTTTTATTGCAATTTAAAGTTCTATACCTCTAAAAAAAACACCCATTACAAATTTTCATGTGTTTTTTGCTGTCGCTTCTATATGTTTGTTGTTATTAAACAGGGCCATAAAAGGCCATTTATGTGATTGTCTCGGTTGGACCTCCCATGGTGACAGTGGCTTGATGCCTAGGGTTAGCACAAGAGACGGGTTATGTTCAGAAGTCAGAGCTGATGTTGAGGGAAAAGTAAGGGTTCCTTCTACCTGTTGCCACCCTTTACAGGGCCGCACTAGCAGCAAGTACATTTTACCCTCTTACCCACCGGCTGCTGTCACCCTTCCCCCTTAATGCCACCCCCGCACAGTACGATACCGGACAGATACAACCTGTTTCCTGGAACCTGCAACCTGCCATTGTTATGCAATCATCACCTGTTTCTACCATTTCACACAAAGAAACCCAACCGCAATGCGAAAATACAATTAGCTCCTGGTCTCGTCTGAATTATACCTTTTAAGAAGTGACACGCTCCAATACGCTTACTGATGGCCAAAATTTGTACTAAATACTGCAGTACACAGCAAAAGTTCATAAGTTTTTACACTTAAGGCTGCGTATAACCCCCAGAGGTTACTAGTTTCTTATACAAAACTAACAATCTGAAATAAAATTAGTATCAACCTATACATCAAATTTTGCACCGAATTTGTATCTATCCAATATGATAGTTTTAATTGTAGAAACATTTATA
Source organism: Liopterus haemorrhoidalis (assembly GCA_963971575.1). Lineage (NCBI taxonomy): Eukaryota > Metazoa > Arthropoda > Insecta > Coleoptera > Dytiscidae > Liopterus > Liopterus haemorrhoidalis. The sequence continues at coordinate 47,036,336 of OZ020619.1, forward strand.
GTAAAAATATTATCGCTCAATAACTTAAAAATAGACATCAGCGATATTGTTCTGTAATTTTTTAAATCTATTTGTGGGTTTCGAATAACTTTTATATTTATATAGTTTTGTGTAGAAATGTTCAAATAATACGTCAATTTTTTTTTCGACGTGATTACTTATAGTTTAGAGCCTTCGTCGAAAAATATTATACTTAAAGATAATAGAATGCCACATGGTACACGTATTCTTCACGAAAAATAAATCATTTTTACCCGTAACACCAATTTTGAAAACCGCGTCAGATTCAAGAGTGCGGCAAAAATAGATTACCAAGTACAATAACTATAAGTAATTTTCACAATACACCAAAATAGGTAAAATCATATTTGTAGAATGAAGGTTTAGGTACAATTTGCCGCATTGTACGCAAATATGCGTCGATTGGTTTACAAGATGGCGTCTATAATGCAATTTGCTTATTTACAACTACCTAACAGTTTTTTCTACAATTAAAAATATCCTATTAGATAGATAAAAATTCGCTGCAAATTTTGATATATAGATTGTTATTAATTTTATTTCCGATTATTAGTTTTGTATAAGAAACTATTGAGGACTATAGGGTTGTGCGCCGCCTTAAAACTTAATGTCAAAGTTTTCATTTAAAAAATTGAACTGAAGAACACATTTCAGGGTTTTGCAGGTATTTAATAGGAGTAAGAAGCCAACATAATACTGGATGTCTAGGTATAAAAAGTCTCAATTTTTTCATACTTATATGTAACGTTTCCATGGTGATGATAAATAATATCTCTGTTAGAAAATATTAGGCCAAGTTATTTCTACTCAGCTGCTAGAATGTATTTTATACAAGTACTTTATGATGGCGGTCACAGCTGATTTTTACCAATATTATAACGTAGTGCCTACGAGATTATTGGACCAGAAATTAAGTCTCAAGAACAACGTAAAATGTCTAGGGTTGGGATGGGGTCCGAAAAAAAAAAGTTGTTCAATAGGGGGTCCTCGGACTACATAAATTTAAGAACCCCTGGTCTAGATTGTTCGTGGGTGATAATGAAGATTGCAACAATATGCTAGCAGAAAATTGAATAACCCAGCCTGTTACTTTAATATGTTAGGGAGCTGTTTCAAGCTACTGAAACAATATTAATTCCTCATAAAATTGTGTGAGAGTCCTTTCACTCCGGGAGTCCGTGGCTCGCCCGCCGACTCAAGTAGTCTAATACCCAATCATGTAGAAATAATATCTCGAGCAACGCACAACAGATCTGTTCTTGGCGGTGTGTTTCCTCTCTCTCCTCGCGTCTCCCCATCATACCTGCGCCCGTGCAGGTAGACAAACCTGTTTCTGAAACCGTTCCGAGACACCGCGGGCCTTTCAAATCACGTGACCGCCCTCCCCGCCCCCTTAACCGCACCGTATCTATCTTTATGCGTGATTGTCTCTGCAGCGTACAATTCAGTTTACTATGATTCTTTCATTAACGTTTTCAAACGTTGTTTACATAATAGATGCGTGGGTGTACCTTGTACATCTCTTCTTTGCATTGTTAAATTCAAGTATACCCCCCCCCCCCCCCGTAGTGAATTTTTAGCTAACTAATCTGCCTAGTATATAGATTTTTTAATAAGAACTACGAGGTGTGTAAATTAAGTAACCGGACTGGCAAAACCATTTGATCTGGTAACATTTGTGACGCGGGACTTGGAGGGGTGGCTGGTGAACATGTGATACACCTTCAGTACGAGTTTGAACTTGCTACAGAAATTTTGTTGTCCATAGCGATTTTTTTCGTAAAACACTTTTTCTAGTGCGTTCTAAAGAGAATGATTTGCTCTTCGACTTGCTCATTCTTGCTGTTTTTGGGCCTTGGTTAGTGTTGCAATTGTAGTTCATTGTACAGTGGGTGGCCAAATTATTAGGGACAGCACACCTTCCCTGTAATTTTCAAGTTTAAATGCAATTTGTGAGAAAATGAATTGTTTTTAAATCATTTTTCTTCTATATTCTTGTTGCTGGTATCATTATTATTTTAAAAAGCGGGAGATCGCCAAAGAAATCATCACCACCAAGCGGCAATTTATAGAAACCCTTATTAGAGAGTGGCATCACAACCCCAATCTCCGACACAACGCAAAAGTCTGCATAGAAAGCATGCCCAAACGCATGGAAGCCGCAATCGCAGCAAAGGGTGGCATTACAAAATATTTTACTTAATTTGTTAAATTAACACTTTTTATACAAAAATAAATGATTATGAAAAAGCAATTATGTCGTTTTATATTCTAGATAAAGCACTCTAATGAATAAAAATAAATACAAGACCCAAAGCCACTTATTTCCTCATTAAATTCATTTGAAAATTACAGAAAATCTTCACTGTCCCAAATAATTTGGCCACCCACTGTACCTTTTCAGCGTGTTTTAGCACATTCCTTAAGTGACAATGTGGTCTATATTGCGACATTTCCTCAATAAATGCAAACACTGCGCATTCTTAATTATCAATTACAAATAATGCAACTCATACAATAGGGGATAGGCATGACTTTTTTTATTTTTTATTATATTCCTCTTGTTGCATATAAACATAACAAATAGTTTTGCATTTTTTTTTTTAATTTGAAGGCTTAAAAAAATCATAAATGTATGTAGCGCGTGAAAACCACGTGTGACGTCATACCCTACATAAGTGTACTGCGTACAGCCTACCCAGTGTACAGCGTACAGCCTACACAGTCTATAGTGAACTTATTTGCTTGTATAACTTTTATAGATTGTGTAAAGTTAGAGTGATTTTAATTAAAATAAAGTTTAATTCTATAAAAACAATTTATACATGCTTACCGAATTAAATTTTATATTAAAATATATAACCTACATTGCAGTATTTCAATTATGCCTCAAACGTTTTGTAACTTCATGTAAACAATATAGTAAAATTCTGATATCTAAATTACATAAATATTTACATTTTACAGAGTTGCAGCGTTTATATTGTTTACATAAAGTTATAGAATACATAAATGGTTATTACAAGTCTGTTTGACACCACGTATTTCTTAAGCACTGTAGCATTAATTATTTTTCATATATTCCATGAGCATAAAAGCATCAATGTTGAGTAAATTATCACTCTGAGCCCTAACAAAATCTTTATCTGCCATTTTAATAATAAATGCGTGAAAAATTGTTTAAAAACAAATACAAAACTCTCGAACAATACAATATACACACGTAAAGATTATGCTGTAGTCTGGGCCGTCTAGGGTTTGACGTCATGCTCAGTCGTATTTACTCGGCAACCTTGTCGCTGTGGTCGGCTTATTTCAATTTACAAATATTTTAATTAAAAAATTTGGCTGTAATATTAAAATGTGATTTTTGTTTTGTTTGCTGACATAACATTAACATATCAAAAAAATGTAGTTTTAAGAAAATATAAATTTTATGCGTATCCCCTACTAACCGTCATCTGTCAACTAAAGTCTCCTTTACACTGCCGCATGTCGCTTATCAATACGTTGAAATTTGTCTTAATATTACATTTATGTTTGTACATTATAATACGTAACCTACCAAAATTTTAAAGGGCCTTTGTATATATTCCAAAAAAAGCTGACAATGTATCTATTTTTATTTTGTTTCTATGTTCAATCTCTTGCTTTTCTAATTCTTCAATTTTTTCTACAGATACATCCACAGCAAGGAGAAACCGTTCAAATGCGGTGAATGTGGCAAAGGATTCTGTCAATCCCGCACCCTGGCAGTCCACAAGATCCTGCACATGGAAGAATCCCCGCACAAGTGTCCTGTCTGCTCGAGATCCTTCAACCAACGTTCAAATCTCAAGACGCATCTACTAACTCACACCGACCACAAACCCTACGAATGCAACTCTTGTGGAAAAGTATTCCGAAGAAATTGCGATTTACGGCGTCATGCTCTAACACACGCTGTTGGAGACGTTCTTCCTGAAGTATTAGCAGCTGAGGGATTCCCTCCTGGGGAACTCCAACCGCACCAAGACATTTCAGATATATCTCCAAGATCAAGAAGTCCAGAACGTCGAATAGAACATTATTCAACAAGATCAACATCACCGGTTGAACTAACAAAATGTCATCACGATGAAGCACCTTCTGCATCATCAGCACCTTATACAATGCGTCCACCACCCAATGATGAAGCCCCAGGGCCCAGTGTGGCCCCCCTCCCACATCCACAACTACAAATACGAAGAGATCTACACCAACTCAAACCATCAACGATAACAAGTTCATCTGAAGAGAACACAAACGTATTCAGAAAAAGGATACATGAATGTCCTGATGTGCATCCAAGGACATTAACAGCGACGGTGATTAGTCCAGGTATGTCACAGCCAGGACACTCGAAGGATAACGAAAGTCCAACGACGAGCAGTGGAATCGGAACAAGCAGTGGAATCGGAACAAGCAGTGGAATTGGAACAACGGTGGCGGGTGTAACAGATCTGACAGTTAAACGTGATCTGACGCCTGTAAGACCGCCGGTGCCGCCCCCAGATCGGCCACCCCCGAAGAAACATGGCTTCAGCATCGAGGATATCATGAGAAGAGATTAACTAGCGGTAGAAGAGTTATGTATGCAACCCGCATTACAAGCATGTCAAAAGGGAAGCCTGACTAGCAGTAATTTATTCCGTTGAAGAGTTCAGAAAGAAAACGATCAGTCACAAATGATACAGTTGCGTAAATATTAAGCGCAGTTAAGGGCCTAAATAGGGGCCGCAAGTGAACTGAAGGAGACCCAGAATATTTTATATTTTATTTTTTGCTCGTTCAATATTTCTTTTTTACTGTTCATTCGTCTTTTATTATTCGTTCATTAATTTATTTTGTCGTTTAGTGGATGGGTACAATGGCGTACGCAGGGTGGGGATTAGGGGGTTAAGTTCCTCCAGTGGCGCACTCAGGAATTTTTGTTGGTGGGGGCCCGTAAGACATTTTTTTTAAAATGTGATGATGTAAACCAGTGTTTCTCAACCAAAAACGCACCGCGGACCAGTATAATATATAATTTTCTAACGCGGACCACTAATAATAAATGTTGGTTCATTTTTTGCAAGAAAACAAATATATTTAATGTGCTACTAAATACATTTGTTTTATTTGTAGACAATCACAGAAAGTTTACAGAAAATAAACAAAATATTTACATAAAACATGTGCATAAAATTTAAAAAAAAAACTACAGAAAATACATATAAAAACTTTCGCGGACCACTAAAATTTTTCTGGGGACCACCTGTTGAGGAACACTGATCTTAAAAAGGTCCTTGCTTCGGAAATAGAAAGTGACCACCTAAAAAAAAAGGCACTTATCTCTATTTTTTATTTTTTTTAGTGTGTTTGTGTGAATTTATTTTTATTTTCTTCCTTCTTAGGGTGCTTGGGCCCCCGGGCAACCCCCCATGGGTGCGCCACTGAATTCCCCCCCTCGAAAATTCGAAAAAACTAAAATTATAATTACCGCATTTCAAGATTGCTCACCTTTTCAATACGTATAAATTCTATGTGAAAAATCCCCCCGAAATATTTTTCTGCGTACGCCACTGGATGGGCATTCTTTTTTTACACGGGGGCCTTTTTGCTAATTTTGCTTAAAGCATTAAAATTCCTATAAATATTAAAATGAGTGCCTGCTTATACAGGAATAATAAGACCGGTCGTAACGTCACACTGGCCACGTGGCTTTCATATCTAGAAACTTACCTCCTCTGCCCCTTATGCGCCTATCTAGACGTTGGGATCCTATTATTTATTTTATAAATATTAAAATGTCCAAATTTATTTGAACCAAATCAATTTTACATTATGAAAATCCACGGCCTCAGTAAAAATACCTCGCAAAAAATTTCAGGGCTTAAACTGGGATATTATTCCACACCCACCGTATTCACCCGATCTCGCGCCTTACGATTTTCACCTATTTAGGTCTATGAAACATAAACTCAGAGAGAAAATATCGAAATAACACCGATGTAGAAAATCACCTGATCAGTTATTTTAAGTCAAAACCAGAAATCTATAGAGAGGGTATTGAAAAATTACCACAACGTTGGGAAGCCGTAAAAGTAGTAATGGAAATTATATTTTGTAATAGACCATATTAGTGTGTCGTCACATACATGTGCTGCCATCTGAGAGCTGATTCCTTTTGAAGTTTAAAATACATGGGACATTACTTTTGTTACCTTAATTTTATAAATATTTTCAATTTTGGAGCATAAAATATATATTTTTGATAAATATATAATAATATATACAGTCCAGATACTTTATATTATAGAAAATTCAAATAAAAGGAATCCAACCGCGAGACGGCAGCACTGAATTCCAATTTGTGACGTAGTTACTAATATGGTCTATTATATATAGTAAAATTTCTGGAAAAAAATTATTTTGAACTCTAAAAAAATTGTTTCCAGTCTCATGTTTTTTAAGTGCTCTAGTTCAGATGTTTTATAATTATTTGGAAGTTTTAAACAGCCAGAAATATCTGCAAATTGACTAATATTGGTTTAAGATCGTTCTTCCCCTGGACTCTTCATTGGTAAAGACTGAAAGAATTTTTAATTCTTTCTAGTTTTTTAAATTCTCTATTGTTGAAAAGCAACTTGAAAATAGTTGTTATTTTTTTGAAATTAAATTTTATTTTTATATTTTGATGTTGTTGAAGATGTATTAAGGTATTATTAAGGATGTAATATAGTATTTAAATAATTTGTGATGAAATTCTGGACATTGTTACAACCGGGCCGCCGAAACAATGCGATTACTTTATTTAAAACGTCAAAATATGATACTAATCTAACCTAAAAATTGTAAAACCTCAATATTGTCACGGGGGTGGTTTGATTGAGACACAACTCCTGGTTTCAACATAACAAATTTATTGAATATGTATATCACATTTACAATATAATGTTTGAATTGGTCCATGGAGTTGGGGAAGTCTTCGGTCCACCCCGTGTTGACTATGATCGGCTTGGACCTATCTCCGAGGCGGGGGCTACAATGGGTATTCGGGAGTCGAGGAGCCTGGAGAAGTCTTCTTCCACTCACATGGTCACTACTTGCTTGGCTTCAACCTAGTTACAAGAATCTGGCGTCAGTGTCTTGGTCGTCACCTTCTGGACTAATACGTGCAACGGAGTTGGCTATGTTCCACTACTTTCATATTTTGTGACTTCCAGCCTTTTTGTAACGAAAATTAACCCAATTCCAATATTCATTCGTCATGACAAATATTTCCTCATTATGAAAATGCGATGTCTGCATTTTCGTAATCAGGCCACATACGTCAGACGCTGACGAATAGTTTTTAATCAGACAGCTGACCGTCACAATGTCTAGATGTCGTAATCCTGACCTAGGATTACCTATGTGACAATATTATCAGACTAAATATGGTTTCCAGTCTAGCTGCTTTGGAAACTAAACAGTAGCGGCTGGTACATAAGACCAAAATTAAACGATTTTTTTTAAATTTTATTTATTTTACATCGGCCTATTTTTGCAACTAATTGCCGATGCCAGGGGGACCCTACACCTGGATGAGGGGTGAATGATTATGAAAATGGGAATAATGTAAACATATTATTCTCGCCCGAATAATATCGTTAACGGGAAATTGAACTAGCAACCTCACAAATCAGGCTTTTAACCAGTCAAAACTGTACGATTTAACGAGCACATTAAACATTTAATATTTTTTATTGTCTCTATCTCTAAATTTACTTAATTATTGATTAAAACGCCATACTATTGTTGTGCGTGATGCTTAAAACAAGTAGTACGTCTACAAGTTATGAAGTACAATGTGCTGCAGACACTCGCAGCTCAAAATGTTAAAATTATATAGAAAAAATCCCTAAAAAAAATAAATAAATATACTGCTTCCCATAGCCTTCCAAATATTCATCTTATTAAAAACTGCATTAATTTGCCTGATGCAGAGTCTCTCTAACGCTTACTGTTTGGCTTCAACAGTATTTTTTTCCATCAAAAAACAATGTTTAAATCAACACACGAAATTCTTTTTTATCCATTGTTTTGAAAATTACAAAACTGGAGTCACTAAAACCACTGTAACCTCTAAACTAATTGTCAGAATGTCATGAAATTTTCACACGTATCGTTTGAAGGTTAGTACTATCCAGAAATCATATGGGTCTGTCAACAGTGTTGCCATATATATGTCAGACCGAAGACTTATTGAGTGAAGTGTTAGTATTATAATTGCATTGATTAGGCGGCCCAAGTATTTTTATTGTGTTGGCACATTTGTATTTGCTATATTACGCCTGATGCCCATGAAGTATTATTGTTAATTGTTAAGTATTCCACGGTATGTGAGGGGGGGGGCTTGTTCCGCCCCTGGGAGCGGTAATAAACCCTCACCGCCCCCATCAGCAAGTACTATGTACATATAATGTATTTTAAGTTAATTATTAAGAGTGCAATGTGCGGAGAGTGAGATGGAAATGTTGGCCCGTGGGGGCCAACGGTGACTCCCAGTGAACACAGTGTGCACTACTGTCAGTGAACGATCTCCAACAGGACATACAGACAATGGGACATTTGTGTTTTAATATAAGTACATAATATAGGTACAACATATATATCATTATTTAATTTGGTTCATTTCTAAGATTGTTATATATGAAGAATTTCATGTTAAAATATAGTTAGTTTTTAATAATTGTCTTGTTTAATTTCACCCAATACCAGATATATCCTTAAATTAAAATTTTAAAAAACGAAAAGTAATACGAGCTGTGTAAATTAAGTAACCGGACTGACTGTAATTGGTACAAATTTGGTGAACAATAAGGGCTAAATAAGTAGATAATATTCTTAAAATTTAATTTATAGTGAAAGAAAGAAAATGAGAACAGTTTTAATTACATTTTAATGCATTGGAGTATTAAAATAAAAATACAAAATAATTTAAGGATTAAATGGTCGTTTGTAAGATCTTCTTTCTGCACCATTCCCGATAAGTCTCTTTTAATACTCCAGCAGTAGTCAGCCATCATGTGAGTATCCCACCTTCCTTGATAACGTCTCTCCATCTCTTTTAAATCCTGATGGAATCGTTCACCCTGTTCATCACTAACATCTCCAAGATTGACAGGAAATTTTTCAAGATGACTGTTTAAAAAATGAAGATTCACGCTCCCCCGCCGTTGTAAAAAGGTCTATAACAAGTACCTGCATATAAGGTGTTCCTACGAAATATATTGGACAACAAGAACGAAGTTGAAATTAAAGTAGACGTATATCAGAACGTGAAAAGCTGAAAAAATACGATAGAACAAAAATTTGACGTGATAGGCAGAAACTGTTAACATTTTTGAAATCAGCACCCTAAAATTAGATAAAAAAAAAGTATTAGATCTAAGTCAGCAAAAAAAAGGTTTAAATTTGTTGACCAGTGTTATCAAATATACATTTTTTTGAGTATAATTACAATTCAATATTGTCTCCCTTAAAATTACTTCCTTGGGAAGCCACACAGCGCTGGAGACGGTTCTTCCAATCCTCATAGCAGTGCTGGAACTCGGATACTGGAATAGTTTTCAGCTGGTCGTTTACGGACGTTTGAATGTTTTCGAGTGTCCCAAAATGACATCCCTTGAGGTGATTTTTCAATCTTGGGAAGAAGAAAAAGTCACAAGGACTCAAGTCAGCCGAATAAGGAGGCTGAGGAGCCACAGGAATGTTTTACTGGCCAAAAACTCGTTTATTGAAATACAAGTGTGACAAGGCGCATTGTCATCCCCAATTCATTGGTCAAAATCTGAACGGTAGTTTGAGTCAAATTCAACTCTTCCCCAATCAGACTGTCTACCGATGATCTGAACGCACAAGATCCAGGATTCTGTCGACATTTTCATTGGTTCTTGAAGATGAAGGCCTTCCGCTGCGTGATTCATCTTCAATTAACTCTCTTCCTTCTGAAAATGCCTTAAACCACCAAAAAACGTAGGTCCTTGACAAAACACTGTCTCTGTAATCCTGCTGAAGTTTTGCAAAAGTTTTGGAAGTCTGAAGCAAAACCTAGTAGCACCCCGTTGCTCGATATGTCACTTATTTTTAGAACGCATTTAAAAAAACTGTTTCTCGAAAAAACGTTAATACTGTCTAACGCACAGTGTATAGTCAATTAATTTATTGTGAACGCAACTTTATGGCTTTAGAACATGTAAGTTTTGTAAAAAGTGGTTATGCAACAAGGTGTTCATCATGAATGTAGTTCTGTTTATGAATGTACCTGAGTTCTTGGTCACAATAAAACATAAATTACAGGGCGGCATCGCTACGGCTGAGACAAATCAATTACATCGCTACGTGGCATCTTCCCTTCGTCCCCCCTCCCTCTCGCACAACGCCACAGAGGCCAGGGACATCACAGAGTAAACTGATTTCGAGTAGATGATCCACTGCAACAAATTAAGTTTGCCCTCAACTCACAACACATCAAATTCTTAATCAAAGTTAATTGAACATAAAATAGATCGGATGAGGGGTAATCTACTGGAAGTAGTGGCATGGGGGGAGGGTTGGGGTGTTGTCACATAATGTCCTTGATTAAGTAGCCCGTTGGCATCGCAAACATACGACTTAAACAAACAAAAGTTACCCTTCGGTATCATTAACACCCCTGCAACTTAATTGTAGTAAACATTGGTTCACGCTAGTGCCCTCGATGACACGTTTAGCACGTATCGGTCAGGGGTCAAACCACTGCCGGATTATTACAGTAGTATATGGGCCCCGCACAATCTATATACTAAATCCTAATGCTGTCATTACAATTAAAAAGTTACCTTTTTATTGACGTAAAAAATCTTGTGGAGTTACAATAACTGATAGTTTTTTGGAGTCTCATTTTTCAAATGTAACTGAGAACTATCAAACTCAAATACGCTAACTGGTGGCCATATTATTGTACTAAGTACAGTAGTACTGTTTGTGATTATTACGTATTTTAATGTTGAATTTTTGTACAAATATCGAATGTTGTGAAAAACTATAAAAATTGTAGTATTTTTGGCTGTCATTCAAGAAAGGATAAAGATAAGCATATTTTTTCTTTTACCTTTCCTATGAAAAATGGAGAGAAAGTTTATATTAAGTCAAAATTTTCGCTAGATGACTTTACGATTAGAAACGAACCTATGGTTTGAATTTTTGCAATTTTATCCACTGGCGAATTAAGTTGCTTGGGGGCCCTGGGCGGTAAAATTAAAATGGGCTTTCTATTATTTTAAATAGAATGGAAATATTTGTATATAGGCTTCGATAGGCCCCCCAGATTCGTGGGCCCTGGGTGGCCGCCCAGTCCGCCCACCGCTTAATTCGCCTCTGTTTTATCCACCTAAATAAAAATTGAAGATCTCTTGAGTTAAAATCTTTTTGATTAGTGTAATTTTGAAAATATGTAAATATTTCGAAAAACCATATCTCAAAATCTACATGAAATTGAGGTGTACGTACTCAGGACGTTTTGACGTACGAGCACTATTTGTGTTTACAGTAACTTGAAAAAAAATCATCTCGGCTAAAAATAGATTAAATCGTGAACATTTTCGAGCGATTATTTTTTACTTTCGACGTGGATTAACCCAACAACAGTGCATCGATGAACTTAATTCGACTTTTGGCGATGAAGCACCATCAAGGACTACTGTTTATCGATGGTTTGACGTCTTCAATCGTGGACGTAGTTCGCTTAAGGACGAATTTCGTGAAGGTCGTCCTAAATGTTGTTCCGAAAAAAATTGATGCTGTGCGTGAACTGATACTACAAGATCGTCATGTGACTTATAGTGAGTGTGAGGTATCCTTGGGCATTAGTGGGACCAGCATTCACTATTGCATGAACATTTAGCTGTCAAAAGGATTTTTTCGCATTGGATCCCACATAATTTGACAATCGCAGTGGAAAAATCCTCAATTGGAGTGGAAAAAGTGCTTCAAAAATTGGTTGAAATACATGCAAAGGTGTATTGATCTTCATGGAGAATATTTTTAAAAACAATAAAGCCACTTTTGTTAAATAAATGTTTTTGATCTCAAATCCCGAAATATAAAAGGCTCTAAAAAGCAGTTAAATTTATATTATTTGATCGCCATCTCTGTTCTAGTAAATTAAGATTGAGTTTAATTTGATGGATTAGTAGAGTTGTAGATAAAATGAACATGGCGAAACACACGTTGCCGGCTCCGTAACCAAACAGTGATGTAATATTGTCAATTTTTATCATGAAATGAGAATTATGGGCCATAAACCAACTAAGTAAACACGTAGATATTTCAGTAAATCTAGCAAAGCCAACTTATCTAAAACCTTCAAACTTTATTGCATGAAAATTCCCCATCTCAAAAATATAAGGAGCGATGTTGATAAATAAGAATATTCGACATTTAATTAACTTCCGAGTGATCCATTTCACGTGATGTGGCAACACTGACACCGGTACCGGTTTAGTATTTTTTTGAGTGCAGTATAGAGTGAGATGGTGTCTCTGTTGGTACAAGAGGAGTGTTAGAGCGAGGAGGAAAGAAAGATATGATCGCATTCCGAAGAGAACACCGTTGCTGCTGGCCAACAACACTCTGGACCAATAGCGCTGTTGCCACTTTATCTAGAACTGGTCTAGGCACTAATAGCCCAATTCTTTACCAAAATTTATAGTTTTATAGAGGAGTTATGTTAAAATTTTAGCCAGATATCTGTACTAATAAAATTGAATGCTTTCTACACGTTTCAGATGACTATAAATCAATATCCGCAAAAAATATATTTTTGTCTGTCTGTGTGTCTGTCTGTCTGTTTGTCTGTCTGTCTGTCTATCTGTCTGTCCAGGGCCGAACCATAGCACAGACAAATGTCTAGGGCCCGGTCAAACCGTACACTTTGAAATAAAAATTGTCAAAAAAGTTTTCTTTTATTTCACGAAATATATAAAAGTTTATTCCTATTCTCAGTTAGTTCAATTAACTTCCGCTTTCCCCACCTTTTGTTTTGTATTGAAAATTCTTTTTAGGGTTTTGTAGGTATGACCAAAAAACCCTTATACCGTCATTTTGTCGTCTGTCTATCTGTCTGTCTGTTCGGTAAAATTGTAGCCAAACGGCTAAACCTAGAGAGTTGAAATTTGGAATGCTTATACAACTCTTTGACCCGCACATAGGAAAAATACTAAAACATCTAAAAAACATATCCCCCTAAAAATATAAACAAATATATGCTCATCGAAAAAATAAATATTTTTTTTAAATTCTGAGTAGGGTATCAAATGAAAGCCTTGCATTTTCTAAGCCGCTCCTTGCTATTTAAATTGATGTTCAAAGATTCGGGCATCTGTTCCAGTAAGGGCTAAATGCTTGCGCTTTCAGATGTTATGTAAAATAAGTTATAGACGTCAGAGACAGCCTAGGGCTTTGGGCAGTTTCATTAAATAGCACAGCTACCAAACCGCCCTTCGATGACAGCCACCTGCTAACTATGGCCATCATCGCACAACTCTACCACAATCAACATTACCATCCAGCAATTTTAGCAAATATTTGCTAATTGAAAAATATTGATAGATTTTATATCGTTCCAAGATTTGAATCACACCTCAGCAGCACCATCTTTGAATGTAGTAATGAAGTAATGTTCTTGAGCAGGTAACAAGAACTTCTTGAGATGTGGAGGAAGGTGCATGAGAGCCTCGAGCGGACAGGTGTGGAGATACCTCTACTTCAAGACATTGGTGATAGATAGCGCACGCTGTTTCAAACAGATGCAACTTCAGAATTATTATAATTACTTTTCGCCACTAGTCAACAAGCTGCATATTAAAATTTTTATGAATATTCAACATGACACCAATTTAAATGGTTCCAGTATTGTCCAAATACGTTACTCCTTAAAATTAAAGCCATAATAACCAATAAAGTCACTAAATAAAAGTAAAGTCCGTTTTCCATAACTATGAAATGACGTCTCAGTTGAAAAACTCTCCTTGTTGCCAATTCGTAAACTGTCAAAAAAAGTTAGGTTATATCGAACAACTTCTAAAAATATATTGAAAACCTATATTTCCTATAGGGAAATGTTCCTAAGCGAGACTCTCTCTGGCGGAATTATGTTGAACTAACCAAATAGGCAAGTTTGTTATTGCTCTGACACATGTGTTACATTTGTCTGGATTCTAGATTTTATATTTGTTTGGCATATATGTCATATTTATTAAGAAAACATAAATCAAGACAAAAATATTAATGAATTCTTTCTAAATGTCAGATTACAACGTATTATCAATATGTCAAAAAGTTGTTATTGTGTATTTAGTTAGTTCCGATTTTGCCACATTGGCGCTGCAATCTTAAAAGGGGTTCCCTATGGAGGAAAGGAATTAATGTAAATTATGATGCACAGCAGTTCTTTCTAACCGATTTGTCGCGAAATTTATGGTTTATGTTATATTAAGTGTGTAATGTAATATTAAAAAAAAAAAAAAATTCAGTGTATAAGAATCATCAGAAATATTTGTTTTTAGAAATGTGTCGTGTTCTTTTAATACTTTTTATACAATTTACTTTAATTTTTCGCCTGGTGTCACATTGACACGGGTTCGAGAAGCAAACGCGGAGTGTTTCGAGTCACACTATTTAACTCCAGACCGCTCGAATAATTTAGACCTTTTCTCGAACACTCCGAGCTTGCTTCTTGAACTCACTAAATAATATCGGAAAGCAATGATAAAGAGTAAAATTTTTTATTATTCGAATAGAAATTTTTAAATTTCAGATGTTAAATTTTGTTTCGAATAATGAATATTCAAATATTATTTCCAGTCGAACAGTTTATTGCCGCTAGCTGCAAGTGTAAATTTCATGAGTACGCTAAAATTACTTTTCGTTTGCATCTGATGATAATAAACCGTTCTACGTAACAGACCTGTAGGTTAAAATTACAAAAAAAAAGAACGTAACAAATGTAAATAGAACATATTTTATTAATCATATAAAATATTTGTTTATCGACCAAGATACAAAATTAAATATTGTTTTTGTTCACTTACATTACAAATTATAAAACCTTTTAAAATATACACAATATACAGATAAAAGTACGTTATAGAAATATCACCCAACATGGAAAATACTTAAATATACAGTTCAAATAAAGTAAAAATAAATTTGGGCATTTTTATTACAATAAAATTTAAAAAAATAAATAAAATTTAACCTCACTAAATTCTAAACACCTAAATGTCAACCTGACAAATAACGATTGAACAATCCAGTTTCAAACTGGCAACATTGAAAAAATGTACCAAAATTAAATAAATAAATGTACTAACTGAGTTATGGATTGATGTTGATTAAACATATCATAACGTTGGTACTTAAATTAACCAAGTGTGACGTCATCTCATAGTCATCGTAAACCGACTTTAGTAATCACTTCACTTATATTTGATTTGTGTAAAGCCATAATAACCAATAAAGTCACTAAATAAAAGTACATACTGATTTTTTTATTCACTTTTTTTTGACTTTCTAAGAGGGCCCAAAACTTTGAGTGCTCAAGGGCCCCTGTATGGCCTAAGACGGCCCTGATAGACAGGAGTGGTTTTATGTAATATTCGTGTTCAGGAACTGTGTGGATGGATGCTATGCGTCGGTATGCAGTGCAGGCGACAGACGGTGGCGGTTGCCATAGCTACTGGCGTCGCGGCGTCCAATAGCGTCGCAGCAATGGAAGACGCCTGTAGCTCCGAGCACAGCATCCTCTAAATAAACATTAATCAAGTTGTATAAAGTCAAAATTGGTTTTATGGAGATCCATAAAGCAGACAGATTGCTTCGGGATTCAATAATGGGACGGTTTTAAATCTCATCGTATATTTGAAGAAGTCATACCTACACGAGAGTTGCCTTTTATATTTCGCGATTTGAGATCAAAAACAATTATTTACCAAGAAAAATGGCTTTATTGTTTTTCAAAATATTCTCAATACACTTTTGCATGCGTTTGAACTTTTGTATGAATTTCCGAATCACTTTTTCCACTCCGATTGAGGTTTTTTCCACTGTGATTGTCAAATTATGTGGGATCCAATTTGAACAAATCTTTTTAACGGCCAAATGTTCATTCAATAGTGAATGTATGCTGGTCCCACTAATGCCCAAGGATACCTCAATCTCACGATAAGTCACATAACGATCTTGCAGTATCAGTTCACGCACAGCATCAATGTTTTCCGGAACAACCGATTTTGGACGACCTTCACGAAATTCGTCCTTAAGCGAACTATAGCCACTATTAAAGTCGGCAAATCATCGATAAAAAATAAAATGGTCTTCTTTGACCGGGAGCGAACCTAGAATTCTGGATAGCTAGCGAGTTTGCTAACCATTACACCATGATACGTCTTATAGTCTAGTGTGTTACATAACTATAACTTTTGTAAATCGTCAACCAAAAAAACACAAAAAATTCTTTATTTTCCGAAAACATAATCTGATCAAAAATTCCTGTTGTACTATTCCGGTTCACACAAATGTACATCACTTAGAATTTGTTCAGATTTTTAGTTTAAACCATCTGGGCTACAGGGTATGGGACAATTTTTTTTACACAATTTTGGCAAAAATTGCGCCAAATAAATTTATTGTTCAAAATTAAAATTTTGATCGTTAATCCACGTACTAAGGGCTTTCATTTGATACCCTACTCAGAATTTTAATATATATATATTTTTTTTTCCGATGAACACATATTTATATTTTTAGTTTATAGTTTATATTTTTAGAGGGATATGTTTTTTAGATGTTTTAGTATTTTTCCTATGTACGGGTCAAAGAGTTGTACAAGCTTACCAAAGTTCAACTCTCTAGGTTTAGCCGCTTGGCTACAATTTTTACCGAACAGACAGACAGACAGACAGACAGACATACAGACAGACAGACAGACAGACAGACAGACGACAAAATGACGGTGTAAGGGTTTTTTGGTCGTACCTACAAAACCCTAAAAAGGATAAACAGTCCGGTCCAGACAGACAGACAGACGACAAAATGACGGTATAAGGCTTTTTTGGTCATACCTACAAAACCCTAAAAAGGATAAATAGTTGGTTTGTTTATATTAATGTAAAAAGAAAACTTTGTTTTTTCTTTTTTTAACTGTAAATATATTTTTTTGCTTTCATTCATATCTCCCCCCTCTCAAATAAATCTAAGACGCCTGGTCGCAGTTAAAATGTGGTCACTTAACGTAACTCGGGTGCAATATTCTGCAAGGTTGTAGGCATCGTTTTAAGAAGATGGCTGTATCGTTAAGCGGAATGTTAACATTTCCTCCCGGGCCTGTCGTGTGGTTCTGGCTACCGTCTGACCCATCAGCTCGTGTTTCATCCTCAGAGGTGTCATATGTCTGACTGATGGCCTCACAAATTGCTCTTAGCATTTGCCGTCTTCAAGAATGCAACCATTTCCTACCACCTAATTGGCACACGGACGTGATGTAATTATTTTCCAATTAAATTGTAAATACATACATCCGGTCCAAATATTTGACTGTCCTCGCACAAATATATAAAACAAATAGAAGAGTTCTCACCTCGCGTTCAATACATCAGGCTAACGCTGCGTTCAGAGCTCTTAAATTAGTCGACTATAGACTATAGCTTGTGCACTGTCAATTGTCACTAACAAGTTTGTCATATGGTAAGGCGAGCAACCGTTCAGAGCTCCAAATTTAATACGTTGTCGATTGTGGATAGTTTTCCAAACTTATAGCAAGTGAGTTGTTTTAATGAGACAGACATACAAACACATTGACTATCTCAGTCTATATCGGTGAGAATGTTCATACTGTATGCTTTTACATAACCTAATAAAATGTCATCACGCCGATTAAAACAAATCTCGCCCAAAATTACAAAGATGAACAGTAAATATGATCGATTTAGGTAATTAGGTTAAGTAAAAATCTAAGACTGCATAATTAGGAAAACGATAATAGATTATAAACATTTTAGGAAGCCACCGTAGTTGGTTTAAAGACACACAGATGTCGCACTAATTTCCGTAGCTATAAACGATGACTTGAACGTTAAAACTATCTCTTATGCCCCAAAGGGGGTCGCAAATCTAAGTGCTATGGTCGCGAAAATTAGAATTTTTTTTAGAACCTTCCATGAAGCTGGATTTTTTATTACTTCGATACATTTTCCTTCTTTTGTCATTATTTCCATACTCATTTTATAACCCTCCCCCTCATGATACTATTTTTGCGTCACTGAATAGAACTTTTGTTAATTTTTTTAAAAACAAAAACTATTGTTTTTAATAATTTTAAAAAAATACATTAAAAATGAGGAATTGGAAAAGACTTTTTGATCTTTAATATATTTCAACTCCTGCAATATAAACATTTACCTACACTCATACATACATATTTTATATATATTTAATTTATATAATTTTCTTTACTAATCTTCTTCATTGTCTATTATATCTAAAAATTACACTTAAAATCAAATGTCCGCCATTTTTATCTTCATAAGAACTAAGTTATTATTTATAAAAACCAGAATTTGGTTGTTACTATGATATGAACTTTTATAGTAACATGTTAGTAAATATTGTAGTAACTTTTGTCTTACAGAATACGAAATACTCCAAAGTTACTATGATAGTAACTGACCTTGCTCATAGTGTCAAATTTAGTTACTATGATCATAGTAACTGAGTTACAGAATTGGTCTGAATATTGAATTGTAATTCTATTTAATTATCAGTCTTACTTAATTTGCACACCTCGTAAACCAGAACAGTTCTTAATTTAAAAATAATGCTAGTAATTAGAAGTGGCAAATTTAAATAATGCTAATTTGAAAATCGTCTATTTAACATAATAGTATATGGCTCTAGCAGTTTGTAATACCTCCAACACATGTGATTAGACTGATCTATAGGAAAATTGTAAGATATTGGTGACGGTGGTAGAGCAAAGCGATTCCCTGTGCCCCCCAGCGGTTAGTAGTCGTGCTCTTTTTCAGATGGACATGTTTTTTTGTGAGACAGATTGCCGGTTCCATTTCAGTTGCAACGGTTTACTAAATTATATGTTGCGTTAAAGCCTGGGTTTTTATGGTGGGATCACCAGCTCAACTAGCTTATATAATTTCGCTATGTCATAATAGCATCAATTTAAGTGGCTACAAAATAAATATCTACAAATTTAGGGTTTTGGGGTTACAGTTTAAAACATAATAAGTTTGTTTCACTTTTGTTACATTGTGATTTGATTTAAGAATTGAAGAGTGTCCCCCCCAATACGTCACTGACACAAGCTACAGAGTGATCTAACTTTATTCAGAACTGAGTGCTTCGCTGAAAAATTACAATTCAATAACTGATAAGGCAGTTCGGCGGAAGCTCTTTATTATTAATATCTATAGGTGCAATGTTATGATTAATTTTATCGATAATACATTTGAATGAGATTCTTGAAATATTTGGGCGAGTGTTTTTCCTTTGAGAAGTGTTTAAGGCCGCTCGGCTGCCTTCATCTGTGTGGACTGGAGTGGCTGACTTGAAGTGTCAGAGCGAGAAGTGAGTTAACATTTTCTCATAGGACACCTGCCCACTTGACATAGTGTCAGTGCGAGAAAGGGCACCCTCAACCCTCGATAACACAGGAATGCCACTTTATCTACACACATCGACTTAACATTTGTCGCACCACGCTTGTACTTCTTTCATACACCTATTATTTATTAGGCGTTTTATGGCCTGATATATGATCTTTCACAACTATTAATTAAGAATACCGTAAAACGGGATGAACTTGACAACCAGGTAATCTTGACCACCAGGACGTACATGACCACCGGAAATCTCTAGGTAATTTTTGGGCACAGAATCCAAAATAGTCGTCAGGTCTATCAGATCTAGTTTTTGAGATACGCTATATTGGCCTATTTTACAATAAAATATCTTATTTCTTAACTTGTGTATTTTTCACGTTATTACTGTTACTATTTGCTCCAACTGCCAGTTACAAACACAAAAGAGACAAAGGTATTTAGTTCACAAAGTAGATAAATATACATTCATTATCACTTAAAAATGATCTTTTGTACTACTTTTTAGCATGGTGTTTACCAGAACAGTCCTTCTGAAGACTCCAACAGTAGTAGGCCATCATGTGGCTATTTTATCTTCCTTGATATCTATCTTCCATAGTTTTATGTCCTGATGAAATCTTTCCCCCGGTTCTTCACTAAAATCACGTTTTCTGGTAAGTGGTCATAAATACAACCGAGAATATTGTTGGAAAGCATATTTTCCACTAATTCTCTACCTTACGATTTCCAAGAAAATTATGTACTACTTGAATAAATGAACACCAAGAATTAGATTCAATCTCGTTGATGAGGTTGGATTGGATTGTGGATCTTCAGTAGGTTGCCTTATCTGAGGACCATCAAATATGCTTTCAGTTTTTTAGAGTTAATCCCAGGAAATTTAGGTGTTAAGTAACCTACATAAAGTCCATCTCGATTTAAAGCCTTCAAAAATTGCTACATAAGCCCAAACTTGATATTCAAGAATGGAAATATAATTTTCTCTCTCGCAACCAAAGGTTCGTTGACAACGTTTTTCTTGAATTATGACATTTCTTAATGGAAATCATCCAATTTCTGTTAACCCAGTGCTGATCCTTAGCTCTGCTGTCCCAAAGACATAAAAAACAAGGATATTTTGTATATACACTTTGCCGTCCAAGGATAGGATGACCATTTTCTTGGAGAAGGCAAAGCGGGACGGAGCAAAAAAAAGGTCGTCACTTCCGAAATATAAGTGAAGAGCAAACAAAAAAAAGGTCCTCATCTCCCAAATATAAGTACAGAGCAAAAAAAAGGTCTTCACCTCCCAAATATAAGTACAGAGCAAAATTCGGCCCTGGGGACACCAAATCAAAATGCGGGACGAATGGTCACCTTATCCAAAGAGGAAGTTTACCGTTTTTAGTTAAAAAACTAAAATCAATTTGTCTGTACCTAAAAAACTAGAGCTGCTACGAAAAAAAGTCAGGTATTTTTGGAATCAGCACATCAAAAATATCCAAAATCAGTTCTTACTTTCCCGGCACCAAGATAAAAAAAATATTTTTTTGGGCAGTGTTAGCTTTGATTTGTGAGAAAGGTGGCATCGGTTGTATTTGAATTTGGTGTGGTACGGTGGGGGGGTGTATGGCATGGGTTTAGGTTGTATGGCATGTATGGCAAGCGGAGCAAGCCACCGACCATTGCTCATTACGCCAGTCAATATGTGAGATTTAGTTATGACGCAGCGTGAGGTCTGGTCCGGGGATCGATAGGCTCGACCAGCCGGTCTCCGCCAACAAGCGCGGTTACATGTGCGTTACACGGGCATCGCGTGAAGCACCTCCACACTGCCCATGCGGCCACCTCGCATTTCATATGCTCAATTTACACGTGTCGAAAAAATAAAAGCAGAGGTTTCCAGGGGTGATACACGAAACGGCGTGTCTCGCCAAAATAATCACTTCATCAGAGGTGAGCTCAAGCACGGAACACGGAGCACGGCGAGTTATAAAACTGCATGTAGGCAGCACCGGCATTAGGACGATTGCATCAATTGAGCCCCTTAATCAATAGGATTCCGAGATATAACGTTAGTTCACGCCGGCGTGACATTTGAAAAGAACCAATTAAAAACGTTTATTTCAAAATATCTGCAAAGTGATTGGTTCTTTTCAAATTTCACGCCGGAGTGAACTAACGTTATTTTCGGAATCCCATTGAATATCTAGGGCCCCACACAAAATAAAAACAATGAGAGTATTTTTAAAGACATTTTTAAAAATTTTAATAATCACGTTTCGAAAACAAGCCTAAAAAAATTATATTATCTGTCTCATTTTATACGTAACTAACAGGGAAAGTTCATTTTTAGGGTTTTGTAGATATGACCAAAAAACCCTTATACCGTCATTTTGTCGTCTGTCTGTCTGTTCGGTAAAAATTGTAGCCAAACAGCTAAATCTAGAGAGTTGAAATTTGGCATACTTATACAACTCGTTGACCCGCACATAGGAAAAATACCAAAACATCTAAAAAACATATCCCCCTAAAGATATAAACAAATATGTGCTCATCAAAAATCATTTTTTTTTTTAATTCTGAGTAGGTTATCAAATGAAAGCCCTTAGTACGTGGATTAACGATCAAAATTTTATTTTTGCAAAATAAATTATTATGACGCGATTTTTGCCAAAATTGTGCAAAAAAAAATTTGTCCCACACCCTGTAGCCCAGATGGTTTAAACTAAAAATCTGAAAAAATTCTAAGTTATGTACATTGGTGTGAACCGGAATAGTACAATAGGAATTTTTGATTAAATTATGTTTTCAGAAAATAACGCATATTTTTGTATTTTTAACTAAAATATGTTAAATATTTAATTCGCTATGTAACACAGTACATAAGTAAGCGCTCGTAGCGTAGTGCGTTGTGTCTTCGCTTCGTAATTTGCAAACTAGTTCGATTCCTGTCAATTTTAATTTTTCTGTTTTTTTTAAATTTTATTTTGTTTAAATTATTTTGTCAAAATTCTAGTTATATTTTGGTAAATGTTGCATTTAATTTTTAAAAGCGTAAATTTAATAACCAGTGGGAAGTGAAATTATAATTTAATTCTATGTTTGAATGTATACGAAATTAGATAGCGGGGCTTATGATTTAAGCAACGAATGGAAGCCATAGGCGCAGTTTTCAAAATCTTAATGAACCTTGGTATATAAAAAAAATACTGCACATATTTAGAAACTTAAATAATGGTATTAGGCATTCGAATTAAAATTCATAAAAAAATATTTTGACATAAAATTTATTTTGGCATCCCAAATAATCATCATTCAGTTACTAAATACCTGCGAAACCCTGAAATGTGTGAAAATTCACACTTCACATCAATTTTTTTTTATTCTTTTTAGTTGTACAATAATTTTAAAGTAGCATTTTGGTTCGTAAAATTTCTATTTCGAGCTTTGCTAAACCTTTAGTAGTCAGCCGAGAATTAGCGTATTTGCGAAGACCCCCGTAGGGAGCGCCCTGGAATTGTCCAGTTAGTTGCAACAACCGTTAGAGATGTGCATAACCCTTTACTGTAAATGTAATTGGGAGCAGGGAGCAGAGGACAGGGGAAAGGGCACCGGACGCCCTTCAGAGAAAGTCAATAAAGCCGGACAATAAACTAAAATAGCAATGTTTATTTGAAAAATCAGCTATGAGAATGAAGGCCATAATAGTTTGTTTTTATGGCCCCCTATTCTAGCTGTGACTCTGAAGAAGCGACTACTAAATTCCAGGTAGTGGACTTGGGATGTCCATTTAGTCTGTCCTTGGCCTGTAAACTTGCATTACTTCTATTACTTTTCTCACAAAATTGTTTTATTACTCTCGCTTTTCGCTTTTTCAGTCGCGTGGCCGATCGAAGGTCCCAATGTTTGTGCTTTGGTCTAATGCGAGACCAATTTGCTGGACAATGTCTCAGCTCGGCTATGTCTAATGTCTACACTAAAGAAGCACCATTGCCCTTTACATAATTTATTACGAAAACAACATTTGTACAATTTGTGACGCACTTGCTGAGGAACATTTCACGGCCAACAAAAATTCTCCCAATAAAGTAGGGCTGCCATAATTGTCGGACTACCAACCGGGACCCCCCCCCTCAAAAAAAACTTTTAAAAAACTTTTATCGACAATAATACCTTTATTATAAAAAAATGCACAATATTTAAAAAAAATAAAAAATTTTAAAGACAAAAAAAATAATTAAAGTAGAGATTGATAATAGGTATTCCAAGAGCAAAACGTTGGGATCAATGGTGAATCATTTTGGAACACTCAGTTCGACTGGAAAAATGTTATGTTTTTTTTGTGGATGCGTCTTTATCAAATCTAAAATAATATAATATAAATTAATGGGCGATTCAATTTAATAAAACCAAATAGAACCTTACATTCCATTCTTCTCTTGCCTTTACTCTCCCCCTTCCCCGACTTCGGTGGCTTCTTTATCATCGCTCTTCTTTGCCCAATCATACTTCTCCGATGTTTTCGTTTTTTTGGAGCAGTTCTTTTTCCCCTTTTATATAATTATAGAATTCAATGCATGACATTTTATAATTTAAAACACATTGAATTATGCTTTTCACGGTGTCAATAGAAAGCGAATTGCGCTCATCTGTCAGTACCAGTCAGCTAGTCACTAGCAATCAGTGTTCTGCAGATGTAAGAAGGTTGAAGCCCACTGCCCTAGACAAATCTTGTGTGTGTGTATTATCCATTTAATTTTAGTCACTTGTTACGGGAGAAACGTCTCACGGGAAGGCCACTCACAAAAAAAATCTCTCGATTAGAGAAATAAGAGCGCGTAAGTGCTACCACAGTGGTAATTAAGCTGTGACTGGGAGGGGGGTAGTGTTTAGATAAGGCCCTTTGAACTGTGCATGTGTTTAAATGGGAGTGGTGACTGCTGCCATCTGTTTCTCCTGATAATGTAATGATATGTATATGAGTAGCACATATGGACGCGTATTTCTTCTACACCCGATTAGACAAGTCGCTGGCGGTGTGTTTGTGCCTTCACAATGCAATCACCCCACTCCCCCTCTCGTCAATCATAGTTCCCGCCGGCCCCCGCTGTGTAAACAATTGATTGACATCGAAAACTCATCACGATATCGCAGTGCAAATATGAACTGTCATATCGCTGAATCTTCAGTGTAGGTACATGGAAATGTATTTAGCTGCTAATTGAACGACAGACCGTTCCCTCACTCGCTTATCATATCGCCTATCGCTAAAATTATCATACGAGTACTTGGTGAAACAGTCCAGATTTTTAATAGTTTGTCTTGCGTCCCGAAGAATTTAAGGATGTCACGTTTTGTTAAACAAAATAAATAAATTCTAGCAGAATTATTTGCACCTGTACATTATGATTTATAATATACGTATATAGTTTGGGATATTACTCGTGAAGGTTTTCGTTGGATAATTTTTTACGATTTTAGTAAAGGTCTAACTCAACAACAATGCATAGATTCGCTTTGTTCAACTTTAGGTAATGAAGCATCATCAGAAAAGACTGTTTACAATTGGTTTGCAGAATTTTGTCGTGGTCGTAAGTCCATCAGTGATGAATCTCGTGAAGGTCTACCAAAATCGGTTGTGATTCAAAAAAACATCTATGCTGTGCGCAAAATGATTGAAGAAGATCGGCATGTGACTTACAGTGAGATAGAAGCATCATTTGGCATATCGCAGACTGCAATACATTCGATTTTTCATGAATATTTAACTGTGAAAAAGATCTGTTCCCGATGTATTCCACATAATTTGATCGAAGCTCAAAAAAAGGCTCGTGTTGATTGTTGTAAGGGAATGCTAAAAAAATTCAACCTAGGCACTGCAAAATCTGTATACAACATTATTACAGGTGAAGAAACTTATTCATATGAACCGGAAACTAAGCAACAATCCACTTTGGGTTTTCCAAGATGAACCGAAACTCACAAAAGTTGTTCGTTCACGAAGCATTTCCAACAAAATGATCGCTTGTTTTTTCGGTTGTACTGGACATGTCGCAACGATTCCTTTAGAGGATCGGAGAACAGTTAATGCTGTATATAATAATTTGTTTGCCAGAAGTCATCGACAAAATCAGGAAAAACATTCTTTATGACAATGCAAGCTCCCACACAGCACGTCAAACAATTATTTGAAGGAGAAAAACATCGAATTAATGTCTCATTGCCCGTATTCTTCTGATTTATCCCCTAACGATTTTTTTTTGTTACCCAATGCAAACAAAAAATACGTGGACAGCAAATTTCATCACCTAAAGTAACTGTTGAAACCTTCGAAAACCATGTTTTTGAGATACCAACTTCAGAGTGGAACAAATGTTTCGAGAATTGGTTTGAACGTATGCAAAAGTATATAAATCTTAAAGGTGAATATTTTGAAAAGCAATAAAACAATTTGTACGGGTATTCTAGTTATAGAATATGATCGGTTGAAATATCTATTTGGATAATAGTCGATGAGTGATGCATGAGAGTGCATGAAAAATAGAGTAAATCCAGCACATATGTCTGTTGATAAGGGCAAGTGTCAGGAGTGATCGTTATCCTCGTGTAAATAGTATGTAATTGTGTGCAGCTCAGTTATTTTATCTATTTTAATTTATTAGATTAGAGTAATTCGCCGGATCAACGAGGACTACTGATCAGAGGCCGGCACAGATGGCCGGATACACCGGCCTGCAGGTGCAGCTTATACCTACCTATTGGCTATCGGTCAATAATGGATGACGTTCCTTGTTTATCTGTTGTTTTTGCCAGCTCGGATTGTTATTCCCTTGGATTATAAGGGGAGACGAGGGTAAATAGTAAATAGCACAGAGTTATGGAACGTGCCGTATACACTGTTACGCATTTCATGTCGGTAAATACGTACGCACGTGAATTGTGACGTGAACAATGCACATATACACAGGACCGTATGAATGAGTGTGCGAAGGGGGCACTGGCCATGGGCGCCTAAACTAGGAGGCGCCAATATGACGTTTCGGGGGTTTGGAGGTAAGTCGGATTAAAGCTTTGTCTCGGGCGCTTTTCCTTCGCATGGTTTTGGGTATACAGCAATCCTACATGTAGCCCCGACTTTAATAACTACGAGGCCTGATTGTAGTATGTTGGTGGAGCCTACAGATAAAAATTACTTTGAACCCTTCAAGGTTTTAACTTATTCACAAATGTAAAATTGAATAATATTTATTTATGTAATACAGAAAAATTAGCTGTGGCCACCACAGGACGGACCTCCATCACAAATTACTTGTATAAAATATATATCAGAAGCTTAAATATCAAGTTTCATAAAAATCCTTTCAGCTGAATTTGTTCTGCACATGTACACAGACCAACAGACAGACAGACAGACCGACAGATATCATGCTAAAAATAGACAAAACGTTATGTAGGGAGCTCAATTCGTGGAGATCCTCGAAATGCCGAAATCTCGAAATCTCGAAATGCCAAAATCGGTATGTTCACAATACCTCCCTTATATATTGGCGGCCGGTAAAAACGGATGAAAATAAAAAATTTAAAAATTCTAAATACTGTACTTTGATATAAAACGGAAACATACCGGAGGAATTTTTTTATCAGGTTTCGTTTTTGGGAAATATTGCAGTTTTTATTTATTTTGCTTAATTTTGACTTATAAATGAGCCATAAGGCATGTGCATTCAAAGAAGCATTGTAGATGTCCTCGGCACAGTTTGTCCGATTTTTAGTGTTTCCGAGTAACTGGTCGTTTGGTGTGGGCATCTTTTGTAATCCGGTGACATATATTGCGGCTACTAGCCTTTATAAGCCCACGGCCGCATCACTTTACGATTATTTTATGTTTAGACATTAAAATTTTAACACTTTTCATCCGAACACTTTTATTTGAAGCACTATTATTGACGGAAACAATCCAGCAGTCCATTGCAACAGTGATCGCTGGACAAACGAATAACGATCACAGCTTGAGCAATTCTTATATCGACCGCTCCTCGAATTTGAAACGCCAAATTTTATAGTACAACCTTTGCGACACCTATTGATGCTTTAAAACGGGTTGGGATGACGTTCTTTTAACTCTGTTGCTGTTTACAACAAGTGATCGCTTCAATAATGTATCGTTAAAAAAATACCGGAACGCTCGTCGATTAACTACAAATAGTTATAGCTGACGCAAGATGAAAAGAAACTGTGCAGAAGACTAGTTTTGGAGAGAAAAGGTACAAATTTAAAGAATAGGGGTGTTTCTAGAATGTTTTTGCAAAATACATGGAAATATCAATTTAGACTAAATGCTCACAACGATTAGTAATCCATTACTAACTAGTACTACTAAATAGTACGCCTGTTCTGGCCCAAATATACCACGTGATCGGTTCTTCGCGAAGAACTCAATAATTGAGAACTGACAATAACTGAAGTGACGCCTAGCGGAAATTTTGGAACTGAACGGAATAGGATTTTGTTGGATGTGGCTCACTTAATTGCATTGTTTGTATGTATTAAAGTGAAGAAAACTTTAATAAAATATATTTAAAATCGCAACAGAAAATTAACTGCAATGTGAATTGTTGTGTATCAAATGGCAAATGTCAAAAATATCCTATTCCAATCGCCATTTTGTAAGCGACAACAGCGCCTCTATAGGTAATGTCACTTCTCAATACAGACGCCTCGCTAGAATTTTTAAAATTGCGTTGTGAAAAATAAGGTTTTATAAGAGCGTAAGCGTTTTGTTAGAGTAAAGCGCTGTTATTATTTGATAACTGTTAAACTTTAAAATGAGCTTTTTGTATGCAAATAGAACGTTTGATAGTTGTCGGTGTTGGTTGCTGGCTCCGGGGTGCTCCGGTGTCGCTGCCGGGCTCCGGAGCTGACGGCTTTGATCCGGGCCTCCACCGGCAAATTGCATTACCGAGCCCTTTGACAACCAAAATTCGTTACCTGCTGTGATATCTTCCATGCGACAAAGCGATGTTTGCGCGAACAATCTGTCTCTCTTCGCAATTATATATAGAGCTCGTTTCGAGAGATTTCTGCTTTCAATATGTCATCTCCGTTTGCCCTAAGTAGTTCGGCGAATGAGTGTTATAAATCTAGCAGGTTTAAAGTGAGCCCTAAACACGTGTGAAGATCATGTTACATTGGACTGACACATTCGCCTGACTTGTTAAGGGCAGTTAACGCTAGTTTAACCTGGTAGCAAAAGTAGCATATGCCATAACACAAGCCTATAGGTTACCTACAAACTACGAGCTATTTAAAACATGAAAATTGTGTATTTATGTTAAAATAAAGTAAATATAATTTAAGATAAATGGTTTTTATTATATCAGTACTTTGTTGAAAGTATTTCACTAAAATATTTTCCAATATTTTCAATTGTTATTATATATCCCTAAAGCTAAAATTTTGAAATATCTCCCTTATTATTGACTTAACAGCAAACACATATATCGCAAAAATAAGATATTATAATAAAATGACAAATCTTTTATGTTCAGTATACTTTTTTTAATGGCATAATTTATAATATTTGTGAAAATTGTGTATTAAAAAAAAGCACAACTCATATATGAAATTTTTGGATTCTATGTAGTTTATTTAGTTAATTTTTAGAAAATTGTGAATTAAAAAACGCTCAAAAACGGTTAGAAATAGCGACCTCCGGTTAGAATTTTTGGATTCTCCGTACTTTATTTAGTCTAGTAATAATTTGGGGCTGTAATCGTTTAACGCGTTTTGTGATTCCGACAATTTTTTTTTTTTTTTTTTAATATATTTATTTAGGGGTGCTTCAACTGCTTGGTTATTAGCACCCCGGAATATCTGTTTTACATAATTTTTTTAATGGTATAATTTACATTATTTATGGAAATTGTAAATTTAAAAAAAGCATAACTCAAAAACGATTAGAGATAGCGACCTGCGGTTGAAATTTTTGGATTCTCCGTAGATTGTTTAGTCTATAAATAATTTGGGGCTTTAATCGTTTAACGCGTTTTGAGATTATGACAATTTTTTTAATGGCATAATTTACATCATTTGTGAAAATTGTGAAATGAAAAAAAAGCACAACTAAAAAACGGTTAGAGATAGCGACCTCCGGTTATAATTTTTGGATTCTCCGTAGTTTATTTAGTCTAGAAAAAAATTAAGGCCTTATTCATTTTGCGTATTTTAAAATTATGACAAATTTTAATATGGCGTGATTTAGAGAAATTTTCATCTTTGCATGGACGTATCTCAAAAACGAAATGAGATAAAGTCCTCCGGTTCAAATTTTTGAAATCTTGAGGTCCTAATTGACTTGTAACCATATTTTGAAAAAAAAATTTTTTTTTGAAAATTTTTCATTTTATTTATTTTTTTTTTGAAAATTTTGAAAATTTCTAACAAGAAAATGGTTGGGGATATAAATATGCGGTTTGAATTTTTAGAATTCTCCTACGTTGTTTAGTCGAAGAAAAAATTTGGGCTTTAATAAACCAATTATTAAGTTTTGTATGGGCAGTAATCCAAAACCCTTGAAAATGGCAAAAAATCGAAAAAATCGTAATGGGTAGACCTTAAAAAAATCGTGATTTTCAAGCAAAAATTTTTTGTCTCCAATTTTATTGAAAATTGGTACAAATGTGTATTTTTGGTCATAGATCAAGAAAATTTGATCCATTTTGAAATTTGGGCAAAAGTTTTGGAATTATAGGCAAGAAACCCAAATCGGCTCTAACTCAAAAACAAGGAAAGCATGAAATTTAAATATATTTTTTTCATAATCCTCACCCCATAATTAGCTTTAAACTATATTTTGGCTAAAATCGAAGTCAAAAGGTTTTTTTTAAATTTTGTTAGAAAATTGCTATAGATATACATTTTTAGCCTTAGATAACAAATATATGTTCACTTTTGAGTAAAATTTTGACATTTGCGGCAAAAAATGTAAAAAAAAACAGTAATAATTAATATGAGAAAGGAAAAAAAAAAATGTTGAGTTATAAAGTTGATGTGTTAAAGATAAACTAAACATAAAGAGATTCTTTATTTCACAAATTATTTTATTGTCACTCGACGTGCATTTCGGTTACGAAGTAGCCATCTTCAGTAGTTGCATAAAACTGAAAGTTTTACCTGAAATATATTTCGGGTTCACAACATAGAAATTTATACGTATTGAAAAAGAGCGCGATTTTGAATGCGGTAATTATAATTTTAGTTCTTTACGAATTTTCGAGGGGGGATTTATCTCCCTAATCCCTTCCCTGCGTACAACACTGCTGTCTAGGACAGTGGTGGTTGATGGAGTGGCCGGCACACAATGGCAGAGTTATGTTAGTGCCTGTTGCTCGTACATTTGACTCTGCTTGTATCAACATATATGGCCGAGATATTTATGAATATACACAGACGGCGGCGCATAATGTGTTCAGTTATCGTATATAGCATTGCAGGCGATGGCGAGGGCGATGGTGAGGATCTTGGGGAGGCCGTAAATAACAGCGCCGCCGAGTGTGAAGTGTTGGAAGTCACGCTAGCTACCTGGACCTCTGCTACAAGTGTTTCGCTGTAACGAGCCTGTATCGAGAGTCCGGGTGGCCGACAGATCCTTCCACAGAGGGAAGAAGTCTGGACAAACCCCCAAAGTCCGGCCAAACTGCAGAGACCATGCTCTGGATTCACTTTTTTAAAATAACTGCAATTAAGAGGGCTACCTTTTAAGTTTTTACAAAAACTAAGAAAGAAAAAAATCTTTTTAGAACAAACTGTTTTATTTAGGACACATCAACATATACAACTAGCATGGTCATTAATGTTACATTAAATTTACAGTTAAGTTTTTAAATATATACATGTACATAGATAGATTTATAACATTGAATAGTTTACAAAGAATTTTAAATGACAATTTTAATATTACAATTAAATGGAATCGCTCAGTTTGGTCTCATTTAGGAATTTCATGAGATTGTGCTTCACATATAGTTTATCTATATCTTGCTTATACCCTTTTCACACTAGATCTTTAAGACGAGTGAACTTAAAGTTCACCGATGTTTAAGATCGGTATGCTTTCACACTTGATGTTTAAATCTCTGGTGCTGTCATCAGCTACAGTAATTTTGTCCTTAAGTTACCGTCATGAAATTACCAGTTTTGAACTGTCTGCGCAGGCGCACATTTTGAATTATTATAAACAAATAAGGATATTTAATTTAATTCTACAATAAAAACACTACAATAAAGAATATATTTCACCTGTATTAACATGTAAGTCGATACATTTTATCTCAATTATTGTAGCTCTGTATTTTATTAAACACATTATTAAAATAAATAATTTTATTATAACAATAAGTATAAACTTCTTATAACGTCGATATAATACAGTATTCTTGTTTATGATAATATAAAATGTTGACAGCACAAATTCAAGGAGTATTTCTTTATAATAGAAATTAAGTTGGTAATGCGGGCGAAGTTTAAGACGCAGATCTCTGTCTTAAACATCGGTCGTGTTTAGACAAGGCCGTACGGTTTCACATTAGCGTTTAAAGA
The DNA here is from genome assembly GCA_963971575.1 of Liopterus haemorrhoidalis. Taxonomy (NCBI): domain Eukaryota; kingdom Metazoa; phylum Arthropoda; class Insecta; order Coleoptera; family Dytiscidae; genus Liopterus; species Liopterus haemorrhoidalis. Next base: position 47,068,633 of record OZ020619.1, read on the forward strand.
TACATTCACTTTAACATCCGATCTTAAAGATCTAGTGTGAAAAGGGTATTAGGACTTAGAGAAAAATATTTACCTTTAAGATTTATACACTTTTGTTCAACCAATCCTCGAAAAATTTTTTTCATTTTGAAGTTGATATCTCAAAAACATGGTTTTCGAAGGCTTCAACAGTTTCCTGAGCTGATGAAAATCGTTGTCCACGCATTTTTTGTTTGACATTTGGGAACAAAAAAAAGTCGGGGATAAATCAGGTGAATACGGGCAACGAGACATTAATTCGATGTTTTTTCCTTCAAATAATCAATTGTTTGACGTGCTGTGTGGGAGCTTGCATTGTCATGAGCCAAGTTTCGTCACCTGTAATGATGTACACGGATTTTGCAGTGCTTAGGTTGAATTTTTTTAGCATTCCCTTACTCCAATCAACACGAGCCTTCGGTCAAACTATGCGGAATCCATCGGGAACAGATATTTTTCACAGCTAAATGTTCATACAAAATCGAATGTATTGCAGTCTGAGATATGCCAAAGGATGCCTCTATCTTACGGTCACATGTCGATCTTCTTCATTTTGCGCACAGCATTGATGTTTTTTTGAATCACAACCAATTTTGGTCGACCTTTACGAAATTCATCACTGACGGACGCACGACCACGACGAAATTCTGCAAACCAATTGTAAACAGTTATTTCTGATGGTGCTTACCAAAAGTTGAACGAAGCGAATTTATGCATTATTGTTGAGTTAGGCCTTTACTAAAGTCGTAAAAAATTATCCAACTAAAACCTTCACGAGTAATATCAATTTTTTCACAAATGTGTTTTTTTTTTTAACGCTCACTTAAAAGGTTAAAAACTTAAAAGGTAACACTCCTATAATGTGAAATAGGCTTTTTGAGACTTATTTATTTTAATATTAATCCTTGTTAAGTATGGGATTCCGGGTGATAAATGTGAGAGTAATCTGGTTGGCGAATGTTGTGAACAGGTCAGAAGCGGTTCTTGTCGGCAAAGTAAGGGATCGAACCCCTGCCGGGTTCACTTTCACCGCGGGGACACCCAAACTCTATCTGTCACACGACCCTATACACACTACAGTTCAAAATTAGCCCATTTTTCTTTTGTTACATATCACAGATTTAATTCACGTTTTATTCTATGCAGTGGGGGGGGGGGGAACTGGAGGTACAAAATTAGCTTAGAACTTTATTTTGGCTAAAATTAGTCAAAATTTTTTACTGGTTTCCAAGGTTTCATATTTGGTTGATCCATGTATGTCCTGGAAAGAGGTAGGTAGAGTTTTCGCGAAATATAAACGAAAAGCGAGTGTCATATAGATAAATGTATTTGATACAATGAATGATTTTATTGCTGATAAGGCAACCGCGGTTTCTCTGATGTTTTATTGCGGGTGGGTGTGTTGTCAGCTCGTCATTTTCTGTTTTATTGTCTGTTTGTCCCAGATTAAAATATCGCAACTCCGTCAACACCATCAGACCAAGCCGCGCTTCTATTTTCCAGCTCTGCGTTTTCCAAAAACTAATGTGACTCAAGGTCCTTCCTTAGTTGATTTTGTCTGCTCCAACTGATATGTTCTCTTTTTGTCCTGCTTGGAAATATTTCTCCTTCTTGTCCTACCTTGTCTTGTTAAATAACTTTTATTTTTACACTCCGAAACATGGACCTTAACAAAGCTTGATCGATAACACCTCAGGAAACATTTTTATACGGGCCAGTACTGTTGAAGCACATACTTCCCGGCATTGAAAGTAATGGCCAGTACCCCGGTGTCCTCGTGGCCGTTAGCTGGCCCATTGATGTATTAATTGCCGGTCCAGCAGCGGTTAAGTGCAAAATAATTAGTTGCAAGATTTATTTCTGACGGACCAGTGTATTTCAAATGTAACATATGTATAGTTACCCAGTATTAAAATAAATTAATAGTTAGGTGCAAAATAAATACTCATTTGGCCATTTCACCATCGTTGAATAAATGTATTTAAGAAATAAAGTTGACAATATTGCCTCGGTTTTAAACTATCAATGAAGAAATTAACGTTACTGTCAAGAGAATGATGCGATATTGTCAACTTTATTCATTGAATAAATTTATTCAACGATGGTGAAACAAAATTAAAATGAAACATATAAACAAAAATAAGGAATGCGAAATACAAATGTGCAGTATATTATTAATACTGGCGTTGCACAAACTTTTAGTGCCAGCAATTCACCAACAGAAAAAGCAGTTTGCCGGCATTCGGCCAAGGGTTGAATGTTTGCTGGAACCTCACAGTTTTTGAAAATAAAATATTTCACCGCATCGTCGGGCCCATATACGAGCGTTGCCCTAAAGGGCACGTACCCACGTGCCCCTTAAGACTATCCGCCACTGTTTTTTAGTGGTATCCTCCTCAAACATTTTGAAATTTTGGTCACCTTACAAAAAACCGTCTCTTAAACTGATAGAGCTGTTGACATTTTTATCTGAGGGTGAAGTGTTAATTATTATCGTCTTATTGACATACAAGGACCAAGCTTTGGGACCTGCTGTAAATCAAGCATTCCTCTGATCCGCTGTTTACGTTATGCGAGGGCCTGGATGCACTGTAAACAAACACGGGCTCGGAGAATGTAGCGCCGCACCCACCCCGCTCCCGATATCCGAACATTGACGGCGGATATTGGCAAATATAGACTGTTTGCTGTACCTACACTATTTCATAGAAACATGTTTTCTTCATAGCTGATATTGAATATCCGTAGATTAGATACCTGTAATTTACAATGCGAGCCTTGTGTAAACATATACTAAATCATTGCAACCTCCACTTTAACAAAACTCTTATCAGTTCTGTTTAAATACCAAATTCACGCTCACAAAAATATGTCATTTTTATTTTCGTGTGCAGGGCTTCGAACCGGAACTGAACCGAAAACCGATAAAAACCGTTATTTTTCTAGGAACGTAAACCGGAGATGACCCGAAAAAAAAATCGGTTTATTTCGGTTCAGATAATGTTTATGGGAGTGAATATAAAATACATTTTATTTAAGATTATTTTTTAAACTGATGAGCAGAAAAAAAATTGTAATTTTTTTTAACTGATAAGTAAAAATGCGCTTCTATTATTTCAGGGGGGGGTCACTCATGTATCTGTCTATCTCAGGGGTCGGTTACCTATCAGTGACAAAGATCCAAATCTATATTGAAAACAAAAACAATAACATGGAAGAGCCGCTAAAAAATATTTGCTATATTTAAGAAAAAAACGTAAAAATTGTTATTAATATATAATGTATAAATAAATTAATATTTACTTATACATTTGTGATACCTATTGCACTTGCCAGTATATTACAATATAATATTTTTTTACTTGAACGATTGCTACTTGCATAGTGTTTGATAAGACTTACCCTTTTCACACTAGAACTTAAAGATCGGATGTTAAAGTGAATGTATCTTTAAACGCTAATGTGAAACCGTATGGCCTCGTCTAAATACAAGCGATGTTTAAGGCAGAGATCTGCGTCTTAATCTTCGTACGCATTGCCAACTTAATTTCTATTATAAAAAAATACTCCTTGAATTTGTTCTGTCAACATTTTATATTATCATAAACAAGAATACTGTATTATATCAACGTTATAAGAAGTTTATACTTATTGTTATAATAAAATTATTTGTTTTAATAATGTGTTTAATAAAATACAGAGCTACAATAATTGAGATAAAATGTATCGACTTACATGTTAATACAGGTGTAATATATTCTTTAGTGTAGTGTCTTTATTGTAGAATGAAATGAAATATCCATATTTGTTTATAATAAATCAAAATGTGCGTCTGCGCAGACAGTTCAAAACTGGTAATTTCATGACGGTAACTTAAGGACAAAATTACTGTAGCTGATGACAGCACCAGAGATTTAAACATCAAGTGTGAAGCATACCGATGTTAAACATCGGTGAACTTTAAGTTCACTCGTCTTAAAGTTCTAGTGTGAAAAGGGTATTACAAACTAGTTTGAAATATATGAAGTCAATTTCATGACGGTAACTTAAGGATAAAATTACTGTAGCTGATGACAGCACCAGAGATTTAAACATCAAGTGTGAAAGCATACCGATGTTAAACATCGGTGAACTTTAAGTTCACTCGTCTTAAAGTTTTAGTTTGAAAAGGGTATTACAAACTAGTTTGAAATAAATGAAGTCCAGCACAAAAAAATCACGAAGCAGTCACAGGTTTTCTGCTTAAATAAAGCTTTTATTCCAGCAGACGACGTTGCGGCCCTGACTCATCTACATACATAAATACATATCTACCTACATATATATAACATAAGGTAAATGAAGCAGTGTTAAGTCGCGTGGCTACTATTCTACCTGGTCTTGTAACCCTCCCGCTGTTTTCAATTTGTATATTTGCAACACACACCTTGTTTTGAATAGTCGGACAAGTCCGCTCCAGTATTTCTCATCTAATTTTACATCTTTCAGCGTCTTAATACTCCCTAATCCGGTTTATTGTCGGGTACAGAGGTCCACTGCAAACATCATAAACCCGGAGAGGTGAGGGGTGGACCGGGGAACCGTTTGCAAAGTACCGAAAGGGCCTTCGCTACCGCTCATAAAATATCGGCTACTTTGATGGGTCGTGTGCCACTCTCTATCCCAATAAATATTTATTGAATTTCCAATCGACTTTTTGTATATTCACTTTCTCCTCTATAACATTTTGGAATTTACGTAGATCAGAGATCAGTGTTTTTCAACCAGTGTGTCGGGACAGCTTCTTGTTTCATGAATTAGTAACACTATTATTGACGTTATAGTAGGATTGCTGATAGGTGACTGTTCGTTGCTACAAGTATCGATGTACAATACTATATGCTTTCTCTGTCTATATTATTATAATTATTATCATACCCATAGTAACGTATAGTGACGCAAGTTGACAACTAACCTTCCAAATTATTTGAATAAAAAACAAAGTTTAGAAAGAAACTGCATGATTCGGAGATATCTTTATTAATTAGAGCACGAAAATAAATTCACAGCAGTACTCAAACAAACAAAATTATTAATTTTAAGGTAATAATTATAAATAAGGAAAAACTTATACTCATACGTAAATTTTGGATTATAATTTGATGTTTCATTAAATAAATTTTTTATGTTTACCCTAAGTACAAAGTAATAAAATATTAAGTAAAAATATATTTATTCATATAATATATTGCTACAAGTTGTATTTAAATGTTTATTTTTATTTTAAAAAAATTATTTACTGTAATGCATGATATCGTCGTCATCTGAACTATCGCTGTCATTTCTTGTATTTATTATTATTGGATTAATATCATCAACAATCCTTTCCCTTTCCCACCATTCATTTATTAAATTTTCGATTTTTTTAACAGATTTTGCCCAAGTTTCACAATTAATTTGATCACAGGCTACTTGCCACATTTTCAAAACTTCGTTATCACTATATCCGTTTTGACCAATATGTCTATCATAATATTTTTTTGTTACACTCCAAATTAGTTCAATGAGGTTAAACTGACAGTGATAAGGAGGTAATCTCAGTACTTCATGACCATACGTTTGTGCCAATGTATCAATAAAATAAACTGGTTCAGGTTTTAATTTCCTTCGTTTTCTCGTGATTTTGTTAGTGAGAAGTTCAGATTTATTACATTTTATAATTCTACGAATTGTTGATTCCGAAATCTTCAAGGCAGCTGCTACTCTTTGATGGACACTAGATAGAGAAATAAGTGGCCCATTGTTTTCTTTTTCGGAATTAAAATATTCCAGCAGATTTAAAACTAAAGTTTGTGAATTTAATAATTGGCCGCATGCTTTATTAATTAATATTATTAACAGACACTGACAGCTAAGACAAATAACAAAAAATATTTTTAAAATCGCTGAAAAATGGTAACTAGATTATTATATGAATTCACTACTTGATACATACATGTAACAGTCACCTATCAGCAATCCGACTATATAAGGGATTTGGTGGTCATGCCTACATAATCCTAAAAGCGTGAAAAACAAATGTTTTCCTCTCATGTAGACGAAAATGTTGGAAAACACTGTCACAGATGATTATTTCTAAGTAAAGATCGACGAAGCAGACGATACTTAGTTGTGTACAGTAGTCTGCGATAAGGTTTTTTTATTAAGTACACATCAATGATATTGAAGTCAAATAGAGTTATCAATAAAAGGTATTTATCAATAGTCGGCTCGATACTTTATAGCTACCACATACTCTAAATTATCTGCAGATTAGCGGGGGGGGGGGGGCTCACATGAAAAGAGACCGACGACCGACTACTATATATCTCACCTATTTCTGGATCAATTACTTTCAAGTGGCCCCGATCAAATTCACAGAAAATATCTATTTATTCAATTGCAACAAACTCTTATCGAAATGAAAACATATCAAATATAAACAAGATTTATGTGTAACTGCAATTCAAGCCACTTACTAGATAATTAACTTTAGCATCACTTACTCAGAGGCGTCGGGAACGGGCCTGAGGCTTGGTAAAACAATAATTCTGGGTTCAGGCCCTGGGAAAGCCATATTTCAGCCTTATCTCCTTCCGACAACGATTATTACAAGCCAGATAACTAAAAAACTGTCGATAAAAAATGTTCCTTATTTTTTCCCTAATCTATATTACTAAAATTGAAGGCTATATCTTAATCGATTTTTATGCCTTAAAATTTCATAATTTTATAAACAAATTAAAAAACATTCGGACGATTTTCACCACAAAATTTCCGAAAATACGTATTCATCATGCTGCCTTACTTCTTTTTAGATTTATATATTTTTGTAGATGGCTATCTAGAAAGTGTAATGAGTCACAGTAAACTGATTTGAAATAAGTTGTATTTGTGTACAGCGGTAATTGCTCTTTACTGAATTATGATAGAAACATGTCAGCATTCATCAAGCAACGAGTGGGACAGATAAAGCCGAGTCTATAGCGTCATAGCAACTAGTGTTTCTCATTTCTTCAGAAATGAGAAACTCTCATTTCTTCCAGTGAATGAATTATCATTGAAAACGTGTACCAAAAATATTTTTTGTCATATACATTTTTATTTTAATTGTAAATTATAAAAAAATGTACAAATATAAACTTGAATCTTTTTTTGAAATTAAGGATTATGTAAAATTACACTTGAGATGCATTGAAGATATATGTATCTACAATTATTTTTTTTTACAAATTTTGTAACTACCTCATTTTCTTAAAGCTATATATCTCGAGAAATATTATAATTATCTGCGAGGGGGGCTTACGGGTTTGAGCTCTCTCTCCCAGCATTCAAAAAAGTACGTTTTAAAGGCCACAAATGAACATAAGTCTGCCAGAAGAAAAAAAAAATATCTGTGTCTCGCAAACAAAACATTTAAAACAAAGAAATATGAGTGTTAAACTGTACATTTAATCAATCATCCTAAGACTGTTATTTATGTATCTATACCATGTTTTTCTTTTCCAAAATGATGTTAAAATGTAAACAAATGTACCTAGGCACTAATGACCTTAGCAGTTGATGTGCCTTATTTTCTTCTAAATAATAAAAAAAGAAAACATTTTAGCTTCTGACTCCCTCTAAGAAAAAATTCTGGGTGCGCGGCTGTGTATCAGTATGTGTATTCTCATTATCTCATTATCGAAATTATAACAGAATAAGGCCCGGTTTTTCCACCTTCAGATAAAGTTCCAGGTAACTATCTGACAGATAAGGTTATTTGTAACTTCATCTGCTGAGTAAATGTCATCCCTTCTTTCTATACAAATGTATCTATCGGATAGTTATCTAACGAATAATGAGACTGACGTATTGGATTCACTGACTGGTATTGACATTTATTCAGCAGATGAAGTTACAAATAACCTTATCTGTCAGATAGTTACCTGGAACTTTAACTGAAGGTGGAAAGACCGGGCCTAAATGAGATAAGTTTAAATTTTTCGAAACTTAAATTTCTGGAGAATTTTTGTAAATTATCGAGAAATAAATATTAAGAAGCTATAAAATTTCTCGAGAAGAAACACAATAAAATCGCAATCAAGCTATGGCTAAAACAGAGCCAAATCAAGGACCTTTCTCCACTTAAGGCATGGTCCTTGGATTATACAACCATAATCAAATTATGGCTAAAATGGAGCCAAAACAAGAATCCTTCTTCACTTGGGGCATGGTTCCTGAGCCTTCAACAAAACCTAGTCCTCGCGAGGTCGTCACCATCTTCTGCGATGATTTCTTGCGAACGTGCAGTCACTCGTTGTCCGTGCGTCTGGTGTAAACGCGCCTTAACTCCCGTGTACATATGTTTATTTGATCTGGTTATAAATGCAGCTCGATTCCCACGTACCGTTTAGCGGTGACAGCTCTATTAGCATTCAGCGTGAGTTATATTATCAGTGCTGTGTCGTTGTGCCGGTGTCCCGGAGTACACGCGACAAGAGCTTTTACATGTCGCGACTCCTTATCTGTTTGCGTTATATACGCACCCCGTTTACCCTAAAACCACACCTCACTTGCACAACTCTTTATCCGTCTACCGACGTGTGTATGCGGAATTTTTACACCAACATTTGTTCCCTCCGAAATTTAGATGCCTTTATTGTCAACTGACAATAACTGAAGCGCCTCTAGTGAGATTTTGAGAAACTGACGGTTGTAGGATAGTCGAGTTTGTGACAAGCATGGGAATATGTTCTTAGAAGTGGACAGTTAAAGACTATTTTAGAGTGTGTTCCCGTGTGTTTCAATAAATATCACATGAAGATACCATTGAACCTGTCAAAAATATCCTACCAAAGTCAGCCATGATGTGAATGCAGTAGCGCCTCTATCGGTAGTGTCAGATGCCAATATAATAGGTATACCTTTAGACACTTTTTATATTTTGTTCAAAAGGGAAAAATTGCTAAGCGATATGACATCTGGTGGGATTTTAGGAACTACAGAAATAGACATTCTATCGCGCTTTTTTTTATAAAAAATGTTTGCATAAAAACAAGTATTAATATTGTACCAAAATTACAAAAACCACCAGTAAACATTAAAATTCACGTTGTTTATATGTAACGAATGTCTATTTTGAAGGTTCCAAGTATGCCACAACAGCGCTGCGATCTTAAAATACTTCCCCTATAACATTCATTTGAATGATTTCACTGGTCAACACAATTTTTGCTGACTTACATCTAACTTGTTTCTTACTAATTTGGTGCTGCTGAACTCAAATATCACATCAGTTTTTGCGTATCACATCAGATTTTTGCTCTACAACAAATACATATTTTCGGCCAAATAATGCTTCTATCGTTTAATTTTAGACGTCGATACTGTAATTGGTACAAATATGGCGAACAATAAGGACTAAATAATTAGAAAATATTCTAAATTTATAGTGAAAGAAAGAAAATTAGAACAGTTTTAATTACATTTTAATGCATTGGAGTGTTAAAATAAAAATACAAAATAATTTAAGGATTAAATGGTCGTTTGTAAGATCTTCTGGAGTGCACCATTCCCGATAAGTCTCTTTTAATACTCCAACAGTAGTCAGCCATCATGTGAGTATCCCACCTTCCTTGATAACGTCTCTCCATCTCTTTTAAATCCTGATAGAAACGTTCACCCTGTTCATCACTAACATCTCCAAGATTGACAGGAAATTTTTAATGTTTAAAAAATGAAGTTTCACGCTCATGTTGCACCCCAGCTGATGATAATTTTCAATCAAATTTTCAACGACCTCATAGTTTTCGGCTTTTTTATTCCCAAGAAAATTTTTGATGAGCGCCACCAAAGACTGGCATGGATTCTTCTCCATATCATCCATATGTACAGTGAAATGTGGATCATTCACTAGTTTTCTAATTTGTGGTCCGTCAAAAATGCCAGCTTTTAGCTTCTCATTACTGAGACTTTGAAATGTTTCAGATGTATATTTGAAACAGTCACCATCTTTGTTCAAGGCTTTTACAAACTGCTTCATTAGACCCAGTTTAATATGAAGGGAGGAAAATGATTTTTGTTCGTTCCACCAAAGGTTCGTGTATTATGTTTGGGTCTCCAACATTTAAATCTATTCTCACCGGACAATTTTCCAATGCTTATCTCTCGCTCTGCTGTCCCACAAACACAAAAAACATGGATATTTTGTGAATCCACCTTGTTGGCCAAGTAAAAAGTTTACCATTTTAAGATCTACAAGGTCTATAACAAGTACCTGCATGTAAGGCGGTCCTACGAAATATATTGGACAACAAGAACGAAGTTGAAATTAGAGTAGACGTATATCAGAACGTGAAAAGGTGAAAAAAGTCAAAATACGATAGAACAAAAATTTGACGTGATAGGCAGAAACTGTTAATATTTTTGAAATCAGCACCCCAAAATTAGTTAAAAACAAGTATCAGATCTAAGTCAGCAAAAAAAAGTTTAAATTTGTTGACCAGTATTATTGAATGATCTGAGCGTAAAAAATATATGTATAAATATATATTTTCGGCAGGGATGGGGAGTCGACAGAAAAATTATCGACTCCCGACTCTCGACTCCGGAGTCGGTATTTTCGAAAATCGACTCCGACTCCGACTCCGACTCCCGACTCCTTTCACTGGTAAATTGTAAAGTCTATTCCAAATGTTTAAGCGGAACTAAATGGAATTTTTATTTTCTTAATTTATCACGAGTTCACTTTTTAACTATCAAAGTGGGCTTTTGTTAAACAAAATGATACAAAGCTTCATTCAATCCTTAAAAGTTAGTAGATTTCGATATCTAATTCCGCTTAAACCAAAGAAACAGACTATACTTACATTAAATATCTTGGGTTTGGGTGAGCTGTTTTTATAAAATGTCATTTTCATTTCATCTTGACTATTGGGTCATTTTTAATACAAATTTTCAAATATATTAGTTTAAAAAAAAATTGTTTTGTATTTTATATAAAGTCTGTTCCTTTGGTTTAGGCGGAACTAGATTTTCGGTTAGTCTGATTTTCGGTTAGTCTGTTCCAAACGATTAGGCGGAACTAACCGAAAATCTAGTTCCGCCTAATCGTTTGGAACAGACTATACTTTATTTTTCATAACATGTCACTTTTTTCTTTTGACATATAAATTTTAGCTGCCAACATGAAACATAAAATAATCACAAAGCCCGTTACAACTTGAGAAAATAAAAATCCAGTTTAGTTTCGTTTTAACATAATAAAAGTATACAGAAAAAGAAAAATTAGATATGACTAAAAATTAATTAAATTTTTAACTGGAAAGCGTGAAGGAAACCGGAATTGAATATTTTTAATTTCATTTTCGTTCATGAACAGAGAAAAAATGTCGTTCCTGTTTCCGTACTTTAAAAAATTCTGGTAGTATGGTATTTTACTTTCGTTTTCGGATTGTTCTCATCCTTGATAAATATGTAATCAAAGAGTCGGGAGTCGATAACTTTTTCCGACTCCCGACTCCGACTCCGACTCCTCCAAAAAGCTTCGACTCCTCGACTCCCGACTCCCGACTCCGACTCCGACTCCCCATCCCTGATTTTCGGTTCGCGATGCATAAATGAAACAAAAAAATATTTTTTTTTAACCAACATGGGTTCCAAAAAATAAATTTAGGAACGGCGTGGGTTATTGATTTGAGTTGCAGGGGAGCCGCGACATCAAAAAGTTTAAGAAGCACTGGTTTAGGTAATAGTTTGACTACGCCTGTTTCATCGGATTGCGTAATGCTGGAAATTACTGATATACTTCAAAGAAAACAACTAAATAAACTGTTCCGATTAATAGTGTCTATCCGAGAAATAAACATAACATTACAAGGAACAGATAAGATATGTTGATATTATCCTGAACGCTACGTTGCAAAATATTCGCCATTGTAGCATAACAATAGTATGTAATTTAAAAATTAACCATTCAATCCATGTACAGTAATTTCCAGTCAGAAAAAAAAATAATTTTCGTAGATGGGCATATTGATCATGTTACCCTTGGTACTGTTGCCTGGAGTGGAGAATTGGACTAGTGCGCACGCGCCTGCTCGACCAATGATAGAGTGGTATGAGGCGTCGAGGCGTGACGCTACGAGACGCTCGACGCCCCAGGAGGAACTCAGCTACTTGTTCAGTCTACGCTCGGCATCAGACAAACTAACAACGATATATCAAAACCTACGCAGCTACTTGTTATTTTTTTTTGTGATCAGTGATACAGTGAAATGGCTTTCGAGGGTGACACCAGGCAACCAGGTAAGTCGAATTTTTCCTTTTTTTAAAATACTTTTTATTAACTTAAATAAATAAAGTATAACCCAAACGTTTAAGCGGAATTTTTATTTGTCAGAAGTTGACTTTATTGAAGTGGGCCTTTGCTAAAATGATCAAAAGCCTCATTTAAACGTTAAAGTTATTAGTTTTCAAAATAGAGTTCCGCTTAAATTAAAGAGACAGACTATATATAAGCTATTCCAAATGTTTAAACGGAATTCAATGTAATTTTTATTTGTCACAAGTTGTCTTTTAAACTATTGAAGTGGGCTTTTTCTAAAATGATCAAAAGCTTTATTTAAACATTAAAAATTATTAGTTTTCAAATTCCAGTTCTGCTTAAATCAAAGAAACATCTTTTTGTGACGTTTTGTGTTAGTTAAATATTTGACGCTAAGCAATGATGGCTATTTGCGCTCTTTCTTCACTGTCCTGGTACAAGTGCGGTCCTCTGGTTCTGACCCCCCCCCTCCAGGAAATATATCATATTTATTTAATAAAAAAACATACGTTTTTTATTATTTATAATCAAATTGTAATCAAAATTAAATTAATATATAAAGTCGGTCCGTAAAAAATCGATGATTTATATTAATTTACGATTTTTTTTAGAAATTGACCCTCCCCCCAGACAGTTTTTTTGGGTGCGCCCCTTTTTTCGCAACATTTTAATAAGAGAATTTATTGATTAAAAAAAAAATATAATTCCTATAAATTTATGAATATTTCACTATTTTATTTTTCATTTAATTTATTTATATAATTGATTTTTTTTATATAATATATATAAATTTATATTTTTTAAATTAATATTATGTGCTCCACATTTATGTAATATATTGAATAACATTGACATTTTCACTATTTTTTTTTCACTTAATTTATTATATTATTTATTTAATTTATTTATATAATTATTATTTTTTTATAAATTAATATTATATGCTCCACATTTATGTAATATGCTTATTGAATAACATCCAAGATTTTTTCACTATTTTTTTTCACTTAATTTATTATTTTATTTTTTTTATAAATTAATATTCTGTGCTCCACATTTATGTAATATATTGAATAACATTCAAGACTTTTTCACTATTTTTTTTTTTCACTTAATTTATTATTTAATTTATTTGTATAATTAATATTTTATAAATTAATTCAGTCACATTTTTATATTAGATAATTTTATTTCCCTTTAATAGGGCTGGTCCGTCTAGACCTGAAGAATATCCCAGCTAAAAAAAAAAAATTGTATTGAGTTTTTTTCATATTTTTTAATCAGTGTCGTACCTAGAATTTTTGAATTAGGGTGCAGAACTTATCAAGTTTTATTTTATCCGGGGCCTCCGGGGGAAGCACTGTTTCCATTTAAGACCACATAGTTACGCTCAGGGCCGTCCTAAGATAGTCGGCGCCCGTGGGCTACTAAAAATAATGCGCCCCTCTTCATAATAACTAATAATAAAAAAAAATATATATAAAACTAATAAAAATTGCCGCCCCCCAAAAAGCTTGCGCCCAGGGGCTGTAGCCCATTTAGCCCTGTGGTTAGGATTGTGACTAGTTACGCCTCTGTTTTTAGTTCACCTGTAACAAATAAATTATTTTTTTATTCATTTCTTATCACTGGCCTAAATTTTTAATATTAAATTTAGATAGGCTGCGTTAAGCGCAAATAGCCTTTATTGCTGTGCGCCAAAAAATTTAACTAATCAACTAATTTTCTGATATTAAATATGTTCTTACTCCAGCCCTGTTCAAAACTTATTAAATATTTTTTGCTCATTTTATTACTATTTAATTTATTATACTCATTTATTTATGCATATAATTATATTTATAAATTTATATTGCATAATTCTAGTATTGGATTTATATTTTTAAAACTTAATTGCTATACGATTCGTTTATAATATTAAACAATAATCAAGAAACAAAAACAAAAAATACTTGTGGCAAAAACCCCGCCGGAGTCGAGAAAAAAAAACATATATTTATATATATTTCAATTTCATATTAAAATTTATTTTTTTTATCCGTTAACAATCGTAGACCCACTTAGCCTTCCCTTAAATGAGTATCTGTATCTCTGAATTAATATTAAATAATATTGGGTGTTCTTCGGAGGGCACGTTAAGCCGGCGGTCTCGGTTACCATAAAAATTAGTTAAACCGTTAAGTTAGGCCAGAGAGCGCTAGTCGCGATCTGAAAATCTCTTATAGACATAAAAAGACACTTAGCAATTATGCCATTCGAAATAGATAACACATTTTTTAACATTACAAAGCTGTAAAAATCTTCAGATTAAACGTATTAATATGTGTTTTTTTTGCAGGTATGTTAGGAACATATCCTGAGATAAAACAGGAACCTGATAGTACAAGTCCACTATTAACTCCTCCTCACACCCCGACCTACGAGAGTAGTCCACCACGAGCACCACTCGTCCCCCAGGAACCCGTACCACAGCAGTTATCTCCCCCGGGCTACCACCAACCAGCCAGCAGACAGTGGTACCAACAACTAGATCATTATCCCACCTACAGTCCGGCTGTGCTTGTGAACCAATGGTTGAGAACCGCTGCTTTATACCACCGCCATATGCCTCCAGCGGCGGCACCAGCACTCACGCATCGTCCTCAGCTACAACCGTACCAACGTGCGCCCACTGCTGGCCAACGCCCTAAGAAACAGTTTATCTGTAAGTTCTGCAACAGGCAGTTCACCAAATCGTATAACTTGTTGATACACGAGAGGACCCACACGGACGAGAGGCCCTACTCCTGCGACATCTGTGGAAAGGCCTTCCGTCGCCAAGACCATCTCAGAGACCACAGGTAATTATCATAAATAAATCATTTATTAATTAGCCCGAAGCTATTACATATTCAATGAAAAATTAGTATACAAATAAAAAACATTTATAAAAATATTACATAGGTATAGATAGCAAATAACAAAAATTATATACTAAAAATAACTAAGTTGTATATAATGGTCACTATTTAATAACTCTGGTAAATTAGACATTTCAGAATTAACCAAATATTAATGTGTCATCAGTGAAAAGATGAATTTTACAATTTTTGAGAATATTCGGAAGATCGTTAATGTACAGTAAGAAAATGAGTGGACCTAAGACACTTCCTTGAGGTACGCCCATATCAATAGACAAAGATTTTGAAGTTACATTATTCATCCTAATACCCTTTTCACACTAGATCTTTAAGACGAGTGAACTTAAAGTTCACCGATGTTTAAGATCGGTATGCTTTCACACTTGATGTTTAAATCTCTGGTGCTGTCATCAGCTACAGTAATTTTGTCCTTAAGTTACCGTCATGAAATTACCAGTTTTGAACTGTCTGCGCAGTCGCACATTTTGAATTATTTTAAACAATTAAGGATATTTCATTTCATTCTACAATAAAGGCACTACAATAAAGAATATATTACACCTGTATTAACATGTAAGTCGATACATTTTATCTCAATTATTGTAGCTCTGTATTTTATTAAACACATTATTAAAATAAATAATTTTATTATAACAATAAGTATAAACTTCTTATAATGTCGATATAATACAGTATTCTTGTTTATGATAATATAAAATGTTGACAGCACAAATTCAAGGAGTATTTTTTTATAATAGAAATTAAGTTGGCAATGCGGACGAAGTTTAAGACGCAGATCTCTGTCTTAAACATCGCTTGTATTTAGACGAGGCCATAAGGATTCACATTAGCGTTTAAAGATACATTCACTTTAACATCCGATCTTAAAGATCTAGTGTGAAAAGGGTATTACACACTGGAATCTACCATTAAGATAGCTTCAAAACCACTGCAAAGCAGTGCCTTTGATTCCGTAATTTTCGAGCTTCTTAATAAGTATATCTCTGTCCAACGTCTCAAAAGCTCTCTTAAGATCTAATAATACCGCACAGATAAATTTGTTATCATCAAGCATCAATTTCCATTCATTAAGCAAACAATTTAACGCCGTTTCACATGAATATCAAGTCAACAGGTGTTATAGATGATAAACCGTGGTATAATACACTCTCCCCTACATAAAGAACAGTCAAATATACTTAGAGAGTGGCCAAAATCGTTTTTATGCGGCAAATGACGCGTCATTCACCGATAACCTCAAATTTTCCCCGGACAAGTTTTTAAAAAATATATATTTGCACTAAAATATACACAAAAATCAAAAAATTTCATTATAAATGTGATTGTTTGGGATTTATTTGGAACTTTAGAATCTCAAGATTCCAAAAATTCAATTCGTAGGTCCCTATCTATTTTAGTTTTTGAGATATGATCAAATGAAATGGTTTTATCGCCTGCTCTTAAAAAAGAACAATTTAAAATACATTACTGCCGTACATATCAAAACTTGTAACAGGGTGTCAATATTGAAATTGGGAGAAGAAAATTTTAATAGTTTATTACGGGCAATAAAGTACCTTTTTAAAAATTCTCTACGGTAGTTAAGCCTTTTTATTGGGCAAGGGGGTAAAAAGTATTACTACCGATAGTAATAAAAAAATATCGTTAAAAACGTTATTTTTATAACAGTACCCCTTTACAAAATCTTTACTGTCGGCGGCCTTTGCCCTGAACATAATAACTATGTTTCAATTACCGATTTTTATTTTTTTGTTTGAGCTAAAAACCTATCTGTTAAATATATATTTGGTGTACCGGAAAGTTTTTTCGTTTTTATTAGTGCAGTATGCGAACTAGTCACGACTTATTCGCTGAATTAAACAGACATCTTTTGCGTTTTGATTAAACTATGTAATCTTGAGTACCTAATTATTGTTTTAGTTTCATTTTAAACCCTTGCATTTTAAAATGGCGGAAGAATTTTCATCAAGTTTTTTTATGCTGTTTAATGTATGAGTACCATAAAAAAAACTGCTACAGTTGCTACATAAAACATTTGCACTGTTTATGGTGATAAACTAAGTGTACGAACAAGTCAACAGTGGTTTAAAAAAATTTTAATCAAGAAATTTATGCTTGGATAATGAACTTCGATCTGGAAGGCCTTATAAAGGAATAATTTATTACGAGATGTTAAACCCGGGGCAAAGTGTTTTTATGATCTCTACTGTTAATGGGATCGACTGAATCAGAACTTGACCAGAAATCTGCCAGAAATTGTGAATAGAAGAGGAGTTATTGTTCAAGACGACAATGCCTGACCTCATTCATCAAAAAACGACACGTGAAAAAATTTCCGAGCTTGATTGGGAGGTTCTAACACACCCACCCTATTCACCAGACATTTCACCCTCGGACTATCACTTATTTCGGTCACTGGAATACTTTTTAAGAAACAAGACTCTAGAGACACTTGTTAAAATTAGCCTTGAACAATTTTTTCCTTAAAAAAATCAAGAATTTTATAAATCGGGAATATTTTCTCTTCTTGATAAACGGCAGAGTGTTATTGAGAAGTGACATTACCTATAGAGGCGCTGTTGTCGCTTACAAAATGGCGATTGGAATAGGATATTTTTTACATTTGCCATTTGATACACAATTCACATTGCAGTTAATTTTCTGTTGCGATTTAGACATTTTATTTAAGTTTTCTTCACTTTAACACATACAAACAATGCAATTAAATGAGCCACATCCAACAAAATCCTATTCCGTTAAGTTCCAAAATTTCCGCTAGGCGTCACAATTATTGTCAGTTCTCAATAGAGCACAATGGTACTATTTTACTCAATAAAATACATTTTTTACCGATTTGTTTGTATTTTAATAATACCAAATAAACGAAAAAACTATCCGGTACACTTAATATGTTTCGTTTTACGAATTCAAGCAGTTAATTACTTGTTTCGATTGCAAAATTGTTACATTTAATTTTACGTTGTTTATTCCAGATACATCCACAGCAAGGAGAAACCTTTCAAATGCGGTGAATGTGGTAAAGGATTCTGTCAATCCCGCACCCTGGCAGTCCACAAGATTCTGCACATGGAGGAATCCCCGCACAAGTGTCCTGTCTGCTCGCGGTCCTTCAACCAGCGCTCGAATTTAAAAACGCATCTTCTTACACATACAGAGCGACCTGCGGATAGTACCACAATCACTCTAGCCAACCATAATACCCTCCTCGACCTCTCCACCAGAAGACCTACGGTTCAAGAGACAGTCCCTAAGAAAAAACCACTTGGTTTCTCCATCGAGGATATCATGAAGAGATAAAATGTGTTTCTAAATGCCTGTACCAAAGATTGTTACCTCGAGCCCAAGACTGACTATTCACGTTACCCAAATGATCTCACCTTTTGATGGGGCCTCTCTCTATTGAGCCTCTTTGATCAGTGGCTATTGTACATTTATTTTCAGCCCCTGTCTATGTATATAATTCTTGTAAATAGTATTTATATGTTGTCATATGTTAATTATTATCTTTAATGTATAAATAAATTTATCTTAAACGTATTTGTGTGCTTTTTTTTTCCTCTGTGAAAGATGTTGCCGAACACGAACATAAATTCCGCCCGTAATTATAGACTAGAATGTCACAGCAGGTAGAATGGAAACAATTTATAGTTAAATTGTAGGTATCTTACCATTTACTTTGAAAACTTGCCGTTAAAATTCATTTTCACTGCCAAATAAAATTATTATTAATAGAAAAAAATAATACACTTTGTAATTTTCCACAAAACTGTTTATTTTAACCTAAAAATTACATAAACATTTAATTTTTAGAAATTTCAATTCATTTTAAATGTATTTTTGTAAATTATAACAAAAAAATTGATGTGAAGTGTGAATTTTCACACATTTCAGGGTTTTGTAGGTACACACACCCAGTGGCGCACCCAGAGACCCAGTGATGGGCGCGTAGAATACATGATGTAGACTAATGTAGATTTTACGCGTAAACATGTCAAGTAGAATATGCCTTTGTTTACGTGTCGAAAGTAGAATGTAAACTGTACTTGCGCAGTACGTTTAAATGTAATATTTGAAATAATAGAATGGTAATAGTTTAAATTTACTTTAATGTTTATGTTTATTTCAATTTTATGTAGTTCTAATTACATATATTGTTTCCAAAAATGTTATCTCACAAATCGTATGTTGCTATGGACAACATAAATTACTTGGTTTCTGTCTGTATGAACTAAAAAGTTAGCAGTTGTTTTAATCAGGAAGGATCAGGAAGCTGTCAAAAATATTAAATTTTAGTTCTTTACTTCTTCTTCTACTTAAAACTGGCGGTATTTTATTTTTTAAACGTTACATAACTTAATTTTTCATTATTCTACGCTAGATTCTACGTGTCTACACAGTCTACACTTCTCTACGCTGTCTACGGTAAATTTACACGTAGACGTAAAAAATTCAAGTTTACGCGTAGACGCCCATCTCTGCAGAGACCCCCCCCCCCTTCCTAAGAAGGAAGAAAATAAAGATAAAACACAAACACGCTAGAAAATTTTCAAAATAGAGATGAGGACTTTTATTTTTAGGTCGTCACTTGTATTTTAGAAGTGAGGACCTTTTTTTTAGGTCATTTTATATTTAAATAATTTTGTGGGACCAGCATACATTCCAGTGGCACAGCAAAGGGGGGGGGGGCGACGGGCCTGGGCCCCTACCAGGACTAGCAGATTACACGGCGGTTAATTAAAAATTAACCACAACAGTAATTAATTTTTAAATTACTTCATTGTTAACAATATTGGCATATTTTTTCGTATAAATAAACTTTTTTAAGATTGCCTACTCTTGATAAAGTGACATATTGTTCAAGTGAAAATACATCACTTTCCAAATATGCTCCAACAAATTATATGTAGGGGGTGTTGATCCTTTTTCCCCCTGACACATCGACTAAAACATTCGCCCAGTCAAATGATAAAACTGTTTTAAACTAATTACTCGATTCAGATAAGATAAAGTGGAAATCTGACTTCGGTATAACCTTCAGAATGTAATTTTAAAATGACACCTCAAACGTGAAATAGAGTAGAAATAGTAGAAATATAATAAAGAGAAACTGGGCGATAGGTGGCCAAGTGGTGGTCAGACCCAAGGCCAATAAAGTAAAGTAAAAAAAAAAAATAAATAAATAATAATAAAGAGAGTAGTTTTGGAGACAATCGCGCTCTTAAAATCGGTATTTGGTTTTATTTTGTAGATAAATGTGAATATCAATATCTTAGGTATTTTTGAAATTATGTTTTACACACAAAAAGGAGTGATATAAGTTGTACTGAACAACAATGGCGTATTCAATGGAGGGGGGGGGGGGGGGCAAGCTCCCTCTAAAGGTCCAATGAAATGAAAATTTAACAAATTTATCATAATCGTACAGCAAAATAACTTATCTATTTTACAATAATAATAAGCTATATTTTATTATGATTAATGTTGAAATTAACAGAAAATGCATATTTACATGTTATTTTTAGGTTTTCGTAGGTATAATCAAGAAATCCTTATTCCGTCAGATAAGTCTGTTCGTTCGGTACAAATTGTGGCCAAGCGGCTGATTTAGAGAACTGAACATAAGTAAGAAAAATATTGAGACTTCAAAAATATATCCCGCGAAAAATATAAATAAATATGTATTTATCGAAAATAAAATCAAGTGAAAGTTTTTGGTGCATGGATTAACAATTACATTTTTTTATCAACAAATAATGGAATTATTATTTAATATAAACATCAATATCCAACAGAAGGGGTGTCGAACTGATTTGGGTCGCAGTCTATTTTACATACAAAATAATAAGCAGTGACGGAACTTTAAATATCCCGAAGGGTTTCTTGACATTTTCTTATAAACAAAAAAGGGGAAGAGAGTATATTTGACATTTTTAAGTATATTTTTCCCCTAAATAAGCTCAAGTGATTTTGATTACCGCTTCAGGAGCCACAAAAACTGAGGTTGAGGGCCGTATGCAGCCCGCGTGCCCTCGAAATTTGATTCGGCCCTCCCCAAGACAAAATCCTGTCTGCGCCACTGATACATTCACGACCATTTCGCCGTCAAAAAGATTTTTAAAAGATCGCAGTGGAAAATGCCTCAATCGGAGTGAAAAAATTGGTTCAAACGGATGCAAATGTGGAGAATATTTTGAAAAACAATAAAGCCACTTTTGTTGATAAATAATTGTTTTTGATCTCAAATCCCGAAATATAGAATGCAACCCTTGTGTAGGGATTTGTTTTAAGCGACGCATTAGTTCTCATACCCTTTTCACACTAGATCTTTAAGACGAGTGAACTTAAAGTTCCCCGATGTTTAACATCGGTATGCTTTCACACTTGATATTTAAATCTCCGATGCTGTCATCACCTACAGTAATTTTGTCCTTAAGTTACCGTCATGAAATTACCAGTTTTGAACTGTCTGCGCAGTCGCACATTTTGAATTATTATAAACAAATATGGTTATTTCATTTCATTCTACAATAAAGACACTACAATAAAGAATATATTACACCTGTATTAACATGTAAGTCGATACATTTTATCTCAATTATTGTAGCTCTGTATTTTATTAAACACATTATTAAAATAAATAATTTTATTATAACAATAAGTATAAACTTCTTATAACGTCGATATAATACAGTATTCTTGTTTATGATAATATAAAATGTTGACAGCACAAATTGAAGGAGTATTTTTTTATAATAGAAATTAAGTTGACAATGCGGACGAAGTTTAAGACGCAGATCTCTGTCTCAAACATCGCTTGTGTTTAAACGAGGCCATACGGTTTCACATTAGCGTTTAAAGATACATTTACTTTAACATCTGATCTTAAAGATCTAGTGTGAAAAGGGTATGATTAAATTCGTCCTTGTCACTTTTGTTGATAAATAATTGTTTTTGATGTTAAATTCCGAAATATAAAAGTCAACCCTTGTGTAGGTGTTTGGTTTAAGCGGCGTATTAGTTCTCAGTGAGTAAATTCGTCCTTCCAATGCAAGAGGTCGCGATGTGCCGGGCGTCGCGACGTCTGAAGGAGCGCGCGCATCGTCCTAATCTGCATACCCGATCGATGGAGCCATCTGGTCGTAGCGCTCCCAACTAAAGCACTCTTGAAGCATTCCTTTGTCTGTGAGCCACAACTACCTAATTATTATTCCAAGTTAATTTACAAATATATTCAACGACAGCCCACTTATAAAATAAGAACGCCTACTGAAAATTACAAATGCTTTTTCTCTATTATCTAACGTTCTCCGTTCTCTTCAACGGAATCAAATCGTGATGTAAATTCTGATATGGATGGAATGATGGGACGCCCCCGATGTCTTGACTTTCAAATGTTGGATAAGTCAGTCGGCAACAACCAAATATTTCCATTGTTATGACAGACGTTTCATTTTAATACATGCCAGCAGTGGCGGACTCAGCTGGCGGGACACCAGAAGATTTCCCTGTAGGCCGGTCATAACTGAGGCTGATATTGAGAAGAGACACGCTCGAATACGCTAACTGGTGACCAAATTATTGTACTGAGTACTCTGGTTCGAATCTTGTTCCAGTATGGAGAGTTCTCAGTAGGCCGGTCATAACTAAGGCCGTGAGGCTGATATTGAGAAGACACACGCTCGAATACGCTAACTGGTGGCCAAATTATTGTACTATTGTTCTACTACTATATTGTTCAGGCATGGAATTTTCAACACGAAAAATTATATCTGGCTAATTGTCTTAGTAGAAAAGGCGATAAAGGTGAAATATTTTTTTTTTTTAAAACCTACAGTACAGTTTAAACTTTTAGTGTTGAATTTTTGTTACAATGTCGACGAAACTCCCAAATAAAACTTTTACTAGCAAACTTTATAATTTGTCATAATTTAAATTTGAAAATATCCTAACTTAAAAACAATAAAATATTGAGAAGTGATAAGCTAGAATACGCTAACTGGTGGCTTTATTATAGTACTAAATACTGCAGTACAGTTTGAATTTATTACAAATATTTTAATGTTGAATTTTTGTTACAATGCTAATAGAACACACAAACAAAAAATTTGTTTGCCGGATTTTTAGTCATTTTTTTAAAATTTTAATAAATTCTTACTTAAATCCAATAAAATATTGAGAAGTGACACGCTGAAATACGCTAACTGGTGGCCAAATTATTGTACTAAATACTGCAGTACAGTTTGAACTTATTACGTGTATTTTAGTGTTGAATTTTTATTGCAATGTCGACAGAAGTTATGAAAAACTATAATAGTAGAACAAATTGTAATGTTTTTGGCTGTCATTCAAGAAAGGACAAAGATAGGCATCATAGTTTTTATTATTATTAAGTCCAAATTTTCGCGAGATGATCCTGTTGTTTTGAATGATTAGAGATAGAAACCTATGGTTTGATTTTTTTATCTATCTAAATAAAAATTCTCCTGAAGTTAACGATTTTTTACGGGCCCTCCTTAGTTAACGCCTTTTGGATCCTCGTAATTTTGAAAATTTGTAAATATTTAATTTTCAAAAGACCGTATCTCAAAAACTACATGAGATACAGACCTGTGGTTGGAATTTTTGAACTTCCAAGGTCCTAAATGGCATAAAGACACATTTTGAAATAAATCCAAACAAAAAAATTTTTTGCAAAATTTTTAATTTTTCAAATTTTTTTCAAAAAATTTCAAAAAATCCTAACTTAAGAACAATAAAATATAGAGAACTGCGGTTTGAATTTTTGAAATCTTCGTATATTGTTTAGTCTAGAAAAAAATTGGGGCCTTAATAACCCAACTTTTACAATAAATACGAATCGTCAAACAAAACCTTTGAAAATGGCCAAAAATCGAAAAAATCGTAAGGGGTACCCCTTACAACTTTTTCGATTTTTTGCCATTTTCAAGGGTTTAGCTAACCAGTCATATAAATTCAAAAAATTGGGTGTTTAAGCCCTTATTTTTTTTCTAGACTAAACAAGGCACTAGGGTTTCAAAAATTTAAACTGCATGTATCTATCTTTTATCGTTTTCAAGATAGATTTTTTTGAAATTTTGTAAAAAAAAAAATTTAAAAACCAAAATTTTTCAAAAAAAAAAATTTCTTCCAAATGTGATCTAAGGCCATTTAGGACATCAGGATTTTAAAAATTCTAACCGCAGGTCTCTATGTATTATAGTTTTTAAGATACAGTCCCGCAAATATCAAATTTTTTGTAAAATATGCTTATTTCAAAACGATTTAAATCAAAAATGGGCACAGCACATAAGGCCTTAATTTTTTTTTACAAGGTAAAGAAACAATGAGTATTTTAAAAAATCAAACCGCTGGTCTTTATCTTTTACCGTTCTCGAGATAAAATTTACAAAAAAAAATGATTTTTCCAATTTTTTAGCAATTTTTCTCTCTCATTTTTTACTTTATTTACTTCAAAATGTGTATACTTATGTATCGTGTGTCGTAGATCTCAAAAATAATCTCCATTACAAGCAATGGTTTACTGTTTTTGAATAATATTTAAAAAAAAAACGAAGGAAAATGAAATTTTAAAAATTACATGTAAGAGGGCGCTTTAAATATATGCATACTATTGATAAAATATGAATGTATGTGTTTACACTCATTAATAACGATTTTAAACTAATCTGTTCCTTATTTATTAATTCTTAATGACTATATTCCTTAATGAGCTTTATCAGTGATAGCCATTTTGATTTATAGTGACACGTGAATTTTGCAAGTGGCGTTTGTATTTTTTCTGCCGTTTTTAGTTATTTTTAAGTGGTAAAAGTGCACAGAGGACTTGAAAAAGTGTGTTATAGTGTGGACTTTGGTGTTTGGACTTCATGGAGACCAAAATTGGAGCGAATGAGAAGGTATTTATAGAAATTTTTGTTAATTTTGTAATGCAAGTCATTGTTGTGTAGAATGTGCTTCTATGTACAATATGGAAACACATACATATGTACCATACATACATATATATTAAGGAGACTGGAAAGAAATCCATTATTTTAGATCAGGGGTTCTTAAACTTATGTAGTCCGAGGACCCCCTTTTGAACAAAAATTTTTTTGCGGACCCCATCCCAACCCTAGGCATTTTACGTCGTTCTTGAGACTTAATTTCTGGCTCAATAATCTCATAGGCACTACGTTGTAATAAATATTGGTAAAAATGTATCGCTGGTTATTTTAATAAATGGTCTTGTGCATTTATAGAGGAACATTTTTATTAGCATATAGAATAAAAAACATAAAATTAATAAAAATAGTAGTAAAAATAATAAAAAAAAGTTACAAATTATAATACGTTAAACTCATACAAACATTTCTTGGTCAAATATTTGTCAAAATAGATCTTATTATAATATGTTTTCTGTAAATAATTTGCAGATGAATAAAAATAATTAAATTTTTACTAATCATTGTTTAGTTATGTTAATAACTAGTTAGATAACAACAAATACAAAAAGTCTTGACCATGTAGGATTTTTATTAAACGACCCAGCAAACATTTTTATACGGGCCAGTACTGGTAAAGCACATACTCCCCGGCATTGAAAGTAATGGGCCAGTACCCCGGTGTCCCCGTGGCTGTTACTGGCCCATTGATGTATCAGTTGCCGGCCCAGCAACGGTTAAGTGCAAAATAATCGCATTAGTTGCAAGATTTATTTCTGATGGTTTTAAGTAAAAAGTATGAGTGAAGAAGAGTGTGTATAAAATGCTGGTAAAGTACTTCGTATAGGCGGAATGCGAAATACAAATGTGAAGTACATTATTAATACTGGCGTTGTACTTTTGGTGCCAGTAATTTACCAGCATAAAAGCAGTTTGCTGGCATTTGGCCGTTAGTTGAATGTTTGCTGGAGAGTTATTTGAATAAAAGCGAAAAGTTGGGGGATGTAAAGTTAATGTCAAAATTGTTTCGCGGACCCCCAGAAATCGCTACGTGGACCCCTACAGACCACAGTTTAAGAACCGGTGTATTAGAATATTAACTTTCTATAGTCAAAAAATTTTAGAATTGGTAAATTCGGTATCGCTCGTGGAATTTTTTTGTTAATATCGTTTTATAATCACCAATTATCTTTTTTTGATACAGTTTTCATACGGGGGGCGCAGTTAGTTAGATGTGCCTTAGGCTCCAAAATCATTCGGCACGGCTCAGAGGACTTTGGAATGTTTTCCGAAGGGTCGTTATGGACCATTAATAATGAGGAGCTGGTCCGCAGTTCCCTGTGGTAGCTCTTCCCGCGAGTCACGGGATCGTTTGCGGACAGGTGTCTTGGACGTAGCTGTCAATCACTGCTACCATGGCATTAGACCTTAGCCTGGAGGGCCTGTGCATTATTGGAACGGCACATCCATCACTGAACAATCGCGTGCGTCTTGATTGCATATAATTGTTTAATCGGAGAACGCGCGCTGCACCCTGCCTGACTGCGCTCTACCTGCGCAGTAATTGTTCTCACGGCCCCTGTCAATGCGGTGATAGATCGGGAAATGACCATACAATAGCCTCAAGCAAACACCATTGTTCTATATCCACTGTTCCCTTTAATTGTTGGCCAAAATAATCGCTCCAATTATACACTTATGTACGCATCCAAGAAATTTCTTTTTAATTTCAGGGAAACAACAAAATTACAGTACACAAACGGACGGAATCTCTTCGGATGTCGATAAAAAATATCTTGTATTTCACTGTTTATCCTGGAAGGTATCCAGTTGTTCTATGCGTGCAGTTTACGGCAGGATGAAGTAATTTAAAGACATGCGTCGGTCACAGTGCATGGGGCAGCGAGCTTTTCCGCATCGACGGTCTGGGAAAGCACGCACGTATACACAGAACCACATACAACATCACTAACAGGGGTGGTCTCAGCAAAACCCTGCG
Source organism: Liopterus haemorrhoidalis (assembly GCA_963971575.1). Taxonomy (NCBI): domain Eukaryota; kingdom Metazoa; phylum Arthropoda; class Insecta; order Coleoptera; family Dytiscidae; genus Liopterus; species Liopterus haemorrhoidalis. The sequence continues at coordinate 47,095,861 of OZ020619.1, forward strand.
TTTGCTGAGACCTTCTTTTGAAGCGCCTTCATACCAGCACTGAATTTGTTTAGGTATTAGGTATACCAGAAAGTTCTTTCGTTTTAAGGTTTTGTAGGTATGACCAAAAATACCTTATACTGTTATTTTGTCGTCTGTCTGTTTGTCTGTTCGGTAAAAATGGTAGCCAAACGGCTAAACCTAGAGAGTTGAAATTTGGCATGCTTATACAACTCTTTGACCCGCACATAGGAAAAATACTAAAACATCTAAAAAACATATCTCCCTAAAAATATAAACAAATATGTTCTCATCGAAGAAAAAATATATTTTTTTTATTCTGAGTAGGGTTACGATCAAATAACGATCATAAATTAATTTGACGTGATTTTTGCCAACATTGTGCAAAAAAAAATTGTCCCACACCCTGTAGCCCAGATAGTTTAAACTAAAAATCTGAAAAAATTCTAAGTAATGTACACTGGTGTGAACCGGAATAGTACAACAGGAATTTTTGATCAGATTTTGTTTTCGGAAAATAACGCATTTTTGTGTTTTTTGTTTAACCATGTAAAATATTTAATAACTTAGATAAAACAGTTAACCAACGTGCTTTGATAGTGTAATGGTTACCATGCTCGCGTTCTAATTTGCAAACTAAGGTTCGATCCGGTTGCGAGTCAATTTTATTTTTTCTGTTTTTTATTTGCATTTTTATTTTGTTCAAATTATTTTTTCAAAATTTTAGTTATATTTGGGCAAATGTTGCATTTAATTTTTAAATGCGTAAATTTAATAACCAGTGGAAATTATTGAAATTGAATACACGAAATCAGAGGGGTGGTGTTATGACTTGAAACAACCAATGGAAGCCATAGGCGCAACTTTCAAAATCTTAATGAACCTTAATATATAAAAAAAAATATTGCACATATTTAAAAACCTAAATAATGGTATTAGGCATTCGAATTAAAATTAACAGAAAAAAATAATATTTTAACATAAAATTTGTTTTGGTATCCCAAATAATCATCATTCAGTTACTAAATACCTGCGAAACCCTGAAATGTGTGAAAATTCACATGTCACATCAATTTTTTTAACGATCCGTGCTTTAACCAGCGATTCATCGAAAAATAATCGCAGCAAAAACAAATAAATAACACTGCACCACTGTGACTTACTGACTTCCTGTCTGAATTACAAGAGATATAGAAGGATTGAGATTGGGGAAGGATAACAGGAAGTGGTAAAGGAAGGAAGGAAGAGGCCCGGTGGGACGAAGGGGAGAAATGGAAGGAAGGAAGGGGGCTGAAGTTACCTGGAAACGGGGAGGAAGGAGGGGAGATAGGAGGAGGGGTGAAGAAATGGAATAAAGGGAAGGGAAGAGAATGGAATAAAATAAATTAAAGATGGGCGAGAGAACTGGAAGCAAGAAAGAAGGAGATCGGAGAGGGAAACCTGAATGAGAATAGGAAGAAAGAGAGGGACACTGGAGCAAAAAGAAAGAAATGAAAAAAAAATGTAAATTGAATTGTATCGTACGTTATTTATTTTTGATTGTTTTATTTCTATTTGTAATGGTTAATACCCTGAACGCCGCAAGGCCTAGGGAATAAAGAATATAATATTTTTGACATTTATAAGAGATCTAAAGAATAGAAGTCATATTTCTATTGTATGAAACGTCATAACATCCATTACCTATTTTTCTTTTCCGCAAATTTTAAGGAATCTGTACTGTATTTATATATGCCGCACCTATAATATACCAGTCCTGTAATAAAACAGTCACTCAGCTGTATATTTGTATTTTATGTAGGTTAAAACTTTTTCAATGACCAGTTGAAACATTGAGATTCGAGCGCTTTTATTTATATTTATTAGGGGCAATAAAATATTACTGTACTGACTTTTGTTATCTTCAGTATCGTATCATTTCTGAGTGAAATGTTTGTTTTGAAAACAACGCACACATTTTCACATCTGATCACATTTATTTTATTTACTTTTCTGTCTGATCTGCTCGCGGAGCACAGTTTGGGAAACCCTGCTCTAGACTCCGATGTGTGTATATATAAATAATTTTTTAACTTTTTGCAGATTTCTAAAACTTCCTCGAATACACAGCGACGTTACTGGCTCTTACTCTATTGAAACGGACTTTAATTTATATTGTATTTTCCTTTTGGTATTATGAATATATATATTTTTTGCGACAATTCAGCATGGGGCTTTTTTTATCATGATGATTGTTCCTAAGACCGGTCCTGAGAATTTTAGTCAGCGAGAAAATATTTGCTCATGGTGATCCATCAGTGATGTTTAAAAATAACATCATTGAGAAAACGTGTGATATTTCCAAGTAGTTTGCAACAAAAAACAGCGAATAACGAGTCAGCCAGTCGTCCGTGCATTATAAATTTATTAGGTATAATTAACATTTCAAGTTGCTGTGTATCTGCTCGCATGGATCCGCGAATCCGTGCGGGAACACGTCATCCCAAACACGACGTGCGAGAACAATGGGGGTGGTCCCCCCTGCGTCCCCCACAAGAGCACACTATTTTTTCCCATGTCCTCTGATGGGTGGAGGATCCCGCTACTCAAGCATCTCCATGTATTATAGTGTTCTTCTCTTACAGCCTCCAGCTACTATTTACATCTATGTTTTGTTATATAAAAAAAAATTTCTCATCGCTTGTTAATAGCATTCTCACTGCATGTTAAATTTTTAAATATTCGGGTTCGTCGTTTGATCGATCGTAGAAATCTCTTTGAGACATGTTCATGCTGTGGACACAAAGACATTTCTTTTAAAATGTATCTCGGCGAACAAGCAACATATTTAAATTTATTATTAAAAAAATCATCTGTTGAAAACCTCTTGTCGTTATTAATACAGGTGAACAGAATAGATGGATACAGCACGGGGACTCCTATCTCAGTAGGCCTCTGTTGGACACAAGACCATCGCTCTTGATTTCACGGTTGTCCCGCTCTGATACCTGTACAGAGACGTACCGAGGTTATGGCAAATTTGGCCCCAGCCAAAGGCGCTAATCTTAAGAAGAAACCAAACAGAAGGTCAAAATTTTTAACAATAGGGGATACGCATAAAATTTATATTTCCTTAAAACTACATTTTTTGATATGTTAATGTTAGTTATGTCACCTAACAAAACAAAAATCACATTTTAATTAATATTACTGCCAAATTTTTTAATTAAAATATTGTAAATTTGAAATAAGCCGACCACAGCGCGAAGGTTGCCGAGTAAATACGACTGAGCATGACGTCAAACCCCAGACAGCCCAGACTACAACATAAACTTTACATGTGTATATTATATTGTTCGAGAGTTTTGTATTTGTAACAATTTTTCACGCATTTATTATTAAAATGGCAGATAAAGATTTTGGGCTCAGAGTGATAATTTACCCAACATTGATGCTTTTATGCTAATGGAATATATGATAAATAATGAATGCTACTGAAGAAATACGTGGTGTCAAAACAGACTTGTAAGTAAACCATTTATGTATTTTATAACTTTTTGTAAACAATAAACGCTGCAACTCTGTAAAATGTAAATATTTATGTAATTTAGCTGTCAGAATTTTACTACATTGTTTACATGAAGTTACAAAACTTTAGAGGCATAATTGAAATACTGCAATATAGGTTATATATTTTAATATAAAATTTAATTCGGTAAACATGTATAAATTGTTTTTATAGAATTAAACTTTATTTTAATTAAAATCACTCTAACTTTACACAATCTATAAAAGTTATACAAGCAAATAAGTTCACGACAGACTGTGTAGGCTGTACGCTGTACACTGGGTAGGCTGTACGCAGTACAGTAGGGTATGATGTCACACGTGATTTTCGCGCGCTACATACATTTATGATTTTTTTAAACCTTAAAATTAAAAAAAAAAAATGCAAAACTGTTTTTTATGTTATATGCAACAAGAGGAATATAATAAAAAATAAAAAAAATCATGCCTTTCCCCTATTATGCAAATTAATTGTAAATGATGGTGCTTCATTACCAAAAATTGAACGAAGCGAATCTATGTATTGTTTTTGAGTTAGGCCTTTACTAACATCCTAAAAAATCATCCAACGAAAACCTTCACGAGTAATATCCATTTTTTCACAAAATTGTTTTTTTTAAACGTTGTCAACAAACTAAAGTCTGTTCCAAACGGTTAGGCGGAACTAGATTTTGCAATCTAGTTACTTTCATCGTTTAAATCATGCTTTTCGGCCGTTTTGTTTAAGCTTTGTAAATCATACTTGCAACAAATATTTTTTGGTTAAGATTAATATCATTTTAAAATGTCATTTTCTTTATATTTTGATTTTTTGTGTCATTCTTAATACAAATATCCCATTTATTTATTTTTTTGTCATTAAAATACGCAAGAAAAATAATTTAATTTTGACATAAGTCATTCGTTTCCATGGTTTCATTGTTGGAATTTTAAATTTTGACATTTCAACGTGAAAAATGAAATAACCCAAGCAAGGTCCCTTTTCGTGACAACCTAAAAGAACGAAATTCCCATTTAGTTCCGCCTAACCGTTTGAAACAGACTGTACTCGGTCAATTTATAAGCTGCCACTGATTTCACAATAGTATATGTAAAATTTGATGAATATAGTAATGACACATTTCAATATTGCCATCTAGTGGTTGTTTGTAAAAACATAAAAGGTAACCCTCGTAGAGGTGCCACAATACGGACGCCGTAATGTCTTGCGGATTCGTACGTCCCCGGCTAAACATAAAGCAAGATTTTTTACTGTGTAAATTTCTAAATTAATCAAAGATCCTCATATATTTTAAGAGTGATGAGTTTTACTTCAATTACGGCGTTTTCTTTATTCCCCCTAGGCGCCAAAAGTATTCATTACGTCTCTGCCTCTGCAGAACAACTTCTAAACGTTTCCTATTTTATAAAAATTCCACCCAAATCTACGACTGTGTAATTTCAACCAAATAACATATTATAAAGGAGTCGCAGGTGCCACTTAATGAAATGCGGGACAATCAACGACAAGCCTACCTGAACTACTCCCATTTCATTCCAGTAGGGAATTATCTAAGGGTAATTTTACAAAAACGGAATTTAAATCATAATTTGGACATTGGCTGTCCCGTTAGACAACAATCTGTTCTTTCTGTTCTCTAATCTGTCTCATTAACATAATTCCCAGGGTCTGTAGATGGGCCGTTTTAAAACGCATCAGAGCCATTTTAAGTCAGTTCTACATTATACTTTTCTTTAATACCAACATGACATATAATTTCAGAGGTGCAAACTTTTTAAATCAAAATTTGCTCTTAGTTTGTTTTTACAATAGTGAACAGCATATACTGTTTTACTTTTTCTGAAATTTTTAGGGTTTTGTAGGTATGACCAAAAAACCCTTATACCGTCATTTTGTCGTCTGGCTGTCTGTCTGTCTGTTCGGTAAAAATTGTAGCCAGACGGCTAAACCTAGAGAGTTGAAATATGGCATGCTTATACAACTATTTCACCCGCACATAGAAAATATACTAAAACATCTAAAAAACATATCCCCCTAAAAATATAAACAAATATGTGCTCGTCGAAAAAAAAATATTTTTTTAAAATTCTGAGTAGGGTATTAAATGAAAGCCCTAAGTATGTGGATTAACGCTCAAAATTTTATTTTTGTATAATAAATTATTTTGACGCGATTTTTGCCAAAATTGTGCAAAAAATTTTTTGTCCCACACCCTGTAGCCCAGATGGTTTAAACTAAAAATCTGAAAAAATTCTAAGTAATGTACATTGGTGTGAACCGGAATAGTACAAAAGGAATTTTTGATCAGATTATGTTTTCGGAAAATAACGCATTTTTTGTGTTTTTATCTAAAATATGTTAAATATTTAATTCGCTATGTAACACAGTAGATAAGTAAGCGCTCATAGCGTAGTGCGTTGTGTCGTCGCTTTGTAAATTGCACACTAGAGTTCGATTCCTGTCAATTTTAATTTTTCGTTTTTAACTAAAATATGTTAAATATTTAATTCGCTATGTAATAAAGTAGATTAGTAGGCGTTCGTAGCGTTGTGCGTTTCGTCGATTATTTGTGAGTTGCAAACTAGAGTTCGTATCCTGTCAATTTTTGTTTTTGTTTTTTTTTTACAATTTTATTTTGTTTAAATTATTTTGTCAAAATTTTAGTTATATTTTGGTAAATGTTGCATTTAATTTTTAAAAGCGTAAATTTAATAACCAGTGGGAAGTGTTGAAATTATAATTTAATTCACTGTTTGAATGTATACGAAATCAGAGGGCGGGGCTTATGATTTAAGCAACCAATGGAAGCCATAGGCGCAATTTTCAAAATCTTAATGAACTTTGCTATTTAAAAAAAATACTGCACATATTTAGAAACTTAAATAATGGTATTAGGCATTCGAATTAAAATTTATAAAAAAAATATTTTGACATAAAATTTGTTTTGGCATCCCAAATAATCATCGTTCACTTACTAAATACCTGCGAAACCATGAAATGTGTGAAAATTCACACTTCACATACATTTTTTTCTTAAATATAGCATATATTTTTTAGCGGCTCTTCCATGTTATTGTTTTTGTTTTTAATATAGATTTGGTTCTTTGTCACTGAAAGGTTGCCGACCGATGGCATATACTGTTTTACTTTTCCTGACATTTTTAATAATTCTGATTGAGATTTGGTCTTCTAAATATAAACTATACTGGCTAATGGTTTACTATAATTAAATACAAACTATCATAATTTAACGATATATATAAATTGGTTATTATAAGCAAACTTTTATCTGTCACTTCAAATTGTTAAGTTGGCAGTGAAAAGTGACAAAAGACAGGTGTTGAATGTCTATTTCTGTCACTTTTTACTTCAGAAGGTAGTCTTAAACCTTGGAATGACTTCAGAAGATTGTGAGTGCCTTAAGTTGAGCATATTGCGGAATGCTGGATGCTTGTGATGTTCCGCGACACAAAATGAAATGTTTTGTGCGCGAAATGAGAGTGTCTAGTAATTCGGGCAAGCGTGTAATTAGAGGAATCCTTTGAGTTATCGCGAGCGTAGCCAGTGGTTCCGCGAAGGGGACCCTCTTGTCTCGGCCGAGATCAACACACCTATACTTAAGGCGGGTGCGGGTCAGCCACAGCTTGTAATTTTCTAAAATGTATAAAACTGTTTCGGGGGTTGTCTGGCGGTGGTAATAGTGGGGGCAGGCCCGAGGTGGCGCCACCGGCCACAGTCTAATGATACACCCTCGCGACAACAATATCATCAATAATGAAATTATGAAGTTTATGGGAAAGTCGCGCCTTTCTAAAAAAATACAGGGGGTCTATTCTGCAACTTCTCGACAGTCACATGCACAGTATCGTTTTGCCTATGCACATTACACTGTCATCACACTGTCATCGTACAGTGTTACTTTGTGTTGGAAAGTGTCGAAAGTAAATGTGGCCATTTTGAAATTTTGACGTACCGTGACAGAATAAACTGAGGTTATTAGACAGTATATACAATGCACATATATGTACATAACACAGTATATACAGTGATATTATTTAATATTGTCATATTACAAATCTGGCCAGGTATACCTACTAAAAGATAGGACATATTCTGACCTGAATTTTTTCTGCCCCGTTACAGTTAATATAATTTGTTTAAAATAACTCTAATAATAATTATTGTAGCAGGATTTTGTGCCAACTTCCCTTCCAGCAGGTATTATTCAAAAGTTTGACTTGTTTCTCTTAATTCATGGCGTCATGCTAATCCTTCATAGAAATTTGGAATTTCCATCTAATCTCCTAAATAACATTTACTCAATGAATACATTCTCTACCCCCTACAAAAAATTGTGCAAAACCGCACGACGGTATATTTAGATTAATTTTGTTTTTGTTTTTATGGTTTTATTAGGATTTTTATTTAATAATATATTTTATGACATGTATTTTATTTTTATTTTATAAATTAAAATATTCATTGACATATCCTCTTGTCTCTTCCTCTTCCAATTCATCCAATACTTCAAATATAATAAGTCCTTCGGCCATAACTACAACATTTAAGTTAAAAAACAACAAAAATATACATATTTCCATATATAAAACACATTTTAAATCATACTAACCTCAAAATAAGTAAATCAATATATTCAAATTAAACGTAAACAAACGTCTTTCCAAAAACGACACGTTCGTACGTGTCGTCTCAAAATCAACACAATACTGCACTATCACACAATAAGTGCACTGTCGATAAGTTACAGAATACCAACGCGAAGTGTTGAAAATTGGCACTTTCAACACGATACTGTAAAAGCGATTGTCGAAATGCTTACAGAATAGACCCCCTGGTAAAGTTGGTAAAGTCGACATTTGGACGAAATCCTGATATGCGGATCCTATGTACATGTGAGTTATGGCATGCGAGTCGCCTGTATTGCACTATGCACCAACTGTGGGAGAATATACGCAATATATCAGGTGTAGTAGCGACCTGTCAACCGGGGAATGTGAACAATTTACTCGGGGCGATCCTCCTCGCGTTCGTCATCCTCACGGGAAAGCCTCGGAAAATCGTGATTGACAAATTCCGGGTTTGCGGTAGCGTTGGTCCACGGAAAAAGATGTTCCCATAATGCCGCCCGGGGTGTTATGGTGATATCATTCATATGTCCGTCGATTATTTGGATCGGCGTGCAATGCGAAAGATCCGCATGCGGTTGAAAGAGTGCTGAAGTTGTAGAGAGGGGACGGGGGGAATGTTGTGGTCGCCGCAGGGTGCTGTCGCTGGCGCAGTTACCGTATCTCGGTATCGTGGGAGTGCGCGAGGCGAACGCTGCCCGAGGGCCACTAGCTCGCTCTCTGGCGCAATGCCGTGGGATCGCCTCGCCGTGGACACCACTCGTGTTCTTCTCGTCTCATCATCTACAAACTCCCGATTAACACCGGACAATATCGCGACATTCGCACTCCATAATCGTGTTTCTCTATATATTAGGTCGTCAAGGATGAAATTTGTAGAAAAAAAGGTAAAGTTGGTTGATAACAAATATAAGGAATTATTTTATTCATCAAAGTATGCACCCATATTGTCTATCAAGCGACAGGTTGTTCAGACCGGTGGTATAAAACCCTGGCGGACGAGAGTCAATGAAGTTGGTTCGAATAAAGTTTACTATTTTAATGAGCAGAATAATGCCGAACGACCGAACAAATCATCTTTTGTGGCTCCAATGTATTTACAAGATTGAGCCACAATAAAACTCTTGAAGAGCCGCATGCGGCTCGCGTGCCGTGGTTTGGCCACAGTTGGTATACATGGATATTAATTTCCCGCTTCTCAAACGGGCTTCGGAAGAAATTAATTCGTTAAGTCGGGAATAGACCATATTAGTGTGTCGTCACATACATGTGCTGCCATCTGAGACTTGAGTCCTTTGGAAGTTTTTGACTGGTTTAAAATACATGTGACATTACTTTTGTTACCGTAATTTTATGAATATCGTCAATTTTGGAGCAAAAAATATGTATTTTTGATAAATATATACTAATATACACAGTCCAGATACTTTATATTATAGAATAATGATTTTAAAAATAATTTAATTTTTGACAGATGAAAAACAATAATGAGTAAAATAAAACAATATATTATTCCTTCAAACCATTTAGATATGACATACATACTTATTGCCACGTTACTTGCCATAATAACGATTATTAACGTAAAATTTTCAAAATTAACCTGCAAAATAATATTGTTCTACAAAAATAATGACATATTAAATTATAATGTATAAAATAAGAATTTTAATAAATAAAAATTGACTTGTAGTTTTGATGTGAAGCATTCTCTTACTTTGGAAACTTAATTTATATTTCCAAAATACAATTTAACAAAGAAACAACATGCTAAATTCAAATAAAAGGAATACAACCGCGAGGCGGCAGCACTGAATCCCATTTTGTGACGTAGTTATTAATATGGTCTATTAGATATAGACATTACCCTCTTGCAGTTCGTTAGATTGGTGCTAACTGGATTACCGTATCACTCCGATTTACTCCGAGAGGCGATAATTATAGACGTGTGCGTGTGTGTGCGTGTGTGCGTGTGCGTGTGTGTGTGTGTGTGTGTGTGTGTGTGCACTACCTACCTACCTACACAGGAGTGCTTGCCGCCACACAAATATTCAACAATTATTTTTATGGTCTCCATTAAAATTTACATGAGAATTTGTTGTCATTTACATAGTGTCATCAGGGGCGTCATGCCGAAGCAGGAGCGCGCCTAACGGCCTCCGATTTACGAGCGCCTCATGTGGTACCTCCGTAAACGGCCGACACACTAAAATATATCACTTGCGGAATGACTCCTCAGCTCATTCCGGATACTTAATGGACGCTCCAACATACATTTATTATCTCCGGAGACTACAGATTCCTACCTGGGTCCCCTCACCCTTATTACTTCGCACAAACATTTCTCGCAAATTGTTGGGTTGTTAGTGGAGCTTCTTACATTTAATAACCACCTTAAACGGTCATTTTTCATTTTACCCAGAAACACAAAGAAGTCTAATGCTCGGTTATGTCTTTGCGGTTCTCTAATCATCGTTTTTACGGCCCAACGATGTTATCACTTAGTAGCAAGTGCGGTTCTCTCCCAGAGCGGGGGAACGATGCGGCACTAGTTCAGAGGTCGCGAGACGGTGTTCATTACCGGCGTGCGTGTGTGCGTGTGTGCGTGTGTGCCTCGCTAATGGTCCTCATTAGCCGTCGCTCATCTCTGTGTCATTCCCGTAACTGCCCGATGCAATGTCGCGTAACTGGCCGCAATCCCCAACTCCACACACACCAAGCTCAGCGCAGCATTATGCAAATGCGCGCATAAATTCACCCAATAAATCTGCAGCAAACCTGATTAATAAAAAAACGACAGTTTTTATTGCGGTGTGGCGCGGGCATAATGGCTCGCCGCATATCAAAATATTTCCACGAGCGCTGTGACAGCCGCGCGCACGGGATTCTCCCACAGATGTGTATGCGGCTAAAGCTGTAGTGATTGACGGTGATCGACCCAGATGTTCACACGATAACTAGCCCGCGATGCGAGCGAGCTTATATACCTCCCCCTCACCGATCCCTCGCGATGTTTACGGCGGCCAGACACCTGTAATTACGTGCGGGCCGGCGGCATACCGCGCATAGCTGCACGTACGGTCGTGTCACGCGCTACAACCGCGGCGTCCCGGCGCTCTATACCTGCGCCCGTGGGCGTGACGCGCGGCTAAATGTACGTAAGCGCTCGCACACCGTGAGAACATCGCGCTACGGAGTCACAGCCCGCAAGGGTTCGCCCTCGGCTCCGGTCCAGGCTCTAATTGACGGTTACACCACCGCGAATCTCTCGGAAAACGCGCCCTCTCGGTAAGGAGATTTTAATTCCCCCCGCGTGCACAGTAAACCCAACAACAACCAACAAGCGAACAAGCGAACAGCCGAACAGCCGACAGGTATTTGTATCATTTAGATGAAGTAACATATTAAACGAGTTAATGGTCGCATTATAAAGCCCCCTTTCTCACGGACCATTTGGAGCCATTAAACAAATTACAGACTGTGAAACATTTCCTCGAAGAAGAAGAGACACAGATGTGATGTGGACGAGCGATCGCCACGTTGGCAGTTCCCACACCCCCGGCTCGTGGATTGTACACGCGAGGGGGGGGCGCATTTCGCCCACGCACATCACATAAACATGCGTATTTTTGAGGCGTTACACCTCTGATGGACGGTGCGCCGGCATGCGACCGCTCCGACTGTCTCTTCAATGGACCTTGCTTACTGCCCCGTCCCATTCCCGCACCTCTCCTCCTCAACCACCGCCGCGGACATAATCGATTAGCTTGTTTCCAAACAAACAACATACCATGGCATGCCACAGCATCGGACATCGGACGCAAATATACATTTACATACTAAATAAATAACGATCAAAATTATTAAGACAAAACATGTCATCGCATAAGTTATGCCAGTCAAATAAAGAAAACATTAATACGATAAAAAAGAAACAAGTTGAAGAAATTCAAGAATAACACATTCCTGTTACTGAGGCTGAGACTGATGTGGATGTCTGGTGGTACAAGAAGTTCCTCCGCCTCGCTGAGAACGGCGCCTGTCTTCGCTCAACAACCACTGAAATGTTTATTTGCCTAAGAATTTATGTAAAACAGGTCAACAAATCACCACGGCCGGACAATTGCTCCGTGAACGGTGAACAGAAGCGCTGTCACATTGACAAATTGTATCAGTTGGTGAGGAGCGAGCAATGGCACTAAACAAACATGCCCCTATAAATAACATATTTAAACACATTATCAGAGCGCACGCATGACTTATCGGAGGTTGAGCGTCGAGCGTACTCCGTGTGTTCATCTTGTCCCGGGCTGCATGCCGGGCTCCACGACTGAGCGAGAGAGCGCACGCCCTAAGGGCGGGTGGGTGACCCGTGCGACCCTCGACCCCGACCGCCATTACCGGCCCACATAGCCCACGGGAACAATACTGGAAACCAAAACACGACCGGCACGACAGCCGCACGCGTTCCCACGATCAGTCGCGGCCCCAACAACTTCTATTCCATTCCATTCAACACATGCGCGCGTTCCTCCTGCATCCTACTTGTCAGTGATGAGCGGTGCCCATTGACAGGCATAATCCGGGCAACCGATCAAACATAGATAAGTCAGCAATGACTCTGATGTTCTTAATAGGATAAGGAATGCGCTGGGAAACACACTGGCTGTCACTCCGGGATCAGGTGTGTTACATGTCGCGGAAGCACGCGCGGTAATGTGTTGATTAGAACGTGCGTGCGTGCGAGATGCGTGAACTCAGGTTATCGCGTGGCGTTCAATACTCATAGTTATATATATATACCAGGGTTGCCTTTTATATTGCGGGATTTGAGATCAAAAACAATTATTTATCAACAAGAGTGGCTTTGTTGTTTTTCAAAATATTCTTAGCCTCACAATACTTAAAACCAAACTAAACAAATTAGATAAAACCACTCATCACAATACACTTCCATGGGAAATATCCTACCAACTACAAATCTACGCCTCAATCAATTCAAAAAAAAAAACACTAACGAAAAATACCAAGAAGAATTTAATAAAATCTGTGCAAAACAACCAGCTGATACAACATTCTACTATACGGACGCCTCATGCCACAACGATATGGTCACTATAGGATTTAAAACTAGCTCCACTACTAAATGCTATAGCCTAGAACCAGCAGTATCCATCAACACCGCTGAGCTAAATAGCATGAAAATAGCTCTAGAATATATAGCTGCAGTACCAGAAAAAAACAACATCGTCATATGTACAGATTCCCTCACTGCCATTAAAAGCATAAATAACATAAAAACTAAACAACAAATCATCCAGGAAATAATCCACCACTACCAGAAACATACAAAACAGAAAATAACGTTTCTTTGGGTCCCAAGTCATAAAGGTATACCAGGAAACGAGGAAATAGACAACATTATAAAAAGCAGAAGTGACGCACCACAACTAAGGACCGAGATACCAATGGAGGACAGCTTCAAAACCATCACAGAATACATGATCAAGCAACAAAGGCATAAATGGCTAGAGGCTGGTGAATACTGTCTTTCGACTTTCCTAGATTTATCGAAAGCCTTTGACTGTGTTTCTCACCCTATCCTTTTAAATAAGTTGGAAAGATATGGTTTTGATGAAGGCAGTTGCGCTTTCGTAAAATCTTATCTCTCTAATAGAAAACAGTATGTAGCTATTAATAATATAAAATCTGATCCTCTTCCAGTAAATATCGGTATTCCTCAGGGTTCCGTTCTAGGCCCGTTATTATTTCTAATTTTTATTAATGATTTTCCCCTATCAATAAAGATCAAAAGTATCCTCTACGCTGATGATACTACATTAATTGTTAGATCTAACGACCTAGATAAAGCACTGTCTAGGAGTAACGAATTTCTAAGTCAAGCCAAAATGTGGTTTAATGCAAATGGACTATTACTAAATGAAAATAAAACTCAGCAGCTAGTAACAACTTTTAAACACCACAATTTTTGAAAAAAAAATAAGATTTATCCACCTTTTTTAAGATTGACTAAATCTAAAAATAGCACGAACTATTATTCTTATAAATTTATTAACGTATTGCCAGACTCCTTCAAATCCAATAGTTTTAACTCTTTTAAAAATACCATCAAAATTTTGCTTATCAACCATGCTTTTTATTCTATAAATGAATTTTTACAACATAAATTCTGAATTATTTTTATTGCTCTTAAAATTGTAGTTGATGCTATTTTGAATTATTTTGTCTAATTCTCTATTTTATTTCTATTTCATTCCCTAAGTACACAATTTCTACCAAACAAAATGTTTCATATTGTATATGTACATATTGTTTGCCATATTGTTTCCTGTACATTTTATTAAATATTACATTCACGATTGTGCTGACTGACTTAAAACAAATATTATTGTAATTTTGTCAATAAACAATTATTATTATTATTATTATTAAGTACCAACAACTCCAACAAACTAAGAAACATAAAAAAGGATACGGAACATATGGAATCTCTGTAGTGATCGCAAAACACAAACATCTCTCACAAGATTACGAATTGGCCACACGAAACTTACACACGAACATCTACTACAAAGGAAAATGCCAAGATCTGTGAGCAGTGCCATGAATTAATCACAGTTGAACACAAACTCATAGAGTGCCAAGCCTACAGTCAACTACGGCACAAATATAATATCCCCGATAGCTTAGCCGAAGCCTTTAAAAAAACTCCAGACGCCTCCAACAACATAATTCGGTTCCTAACAGCAGCAGAACGGCTACAGCTAATATAAGGACAAATTCTAATGGGTCTATTCTGTAAAAACATGTTTACAGCACTGTATCACTATAGCGCTGTAGTGAAATAGGCACTGTAAAGTGCCAAGTTACGGCGGTTCTGTAAATATTGAGCATTAGCTATTCTGTAACATATTCTGTAATTTCGGTCGATTTAAACTTTGCTTACATTGTAGCTAACTTCACTATGTTTATTTCTAACCTCAAAATTTGACATATAGATCAATGTCATCGATCGGTAAGTGTATATCATATTCGTATATACACATATACTCATGTTTTTTACGTTTATAATTTTTATAAATTATTGTTATAATTTTTTTATAAAATTAAAAGTTTCTCTTTGCATCTTAAGTATCTTTATTCCATATAAACATATTTTTTACATCAAATTATACAATGGACAAATTCATATCTTGATTAGCTGTTAAAAAAAGTTTTAAATCAGTTTTTGAAAATTTTAAATAGGTACTTTTCAAATATTTTACCATTTTGGTACAGGATCTTCATTATTTTCAGGTTCAGGATCTTCATTATTCATAGGTTCAAGCTCATCATCATAAATCTCAGCATAGTTAGGTATTCTTGCTTTTGTTGCTATATTATGCAAAACTTACCCTTCTTTCAATCCATGTTTTTCTTCCCTCGTAGTGGGGAACTTTATATGAATTGGCATTAGATGTGTTATTATCAGATAACAAATTTCTATTATCGATCTACTAACCATAGGCTGGCTTATAGAAGTGAAATTTTGAGCCCCTGTAGTAGCCTGATAGGATACTTAAAAAATACAGTGTTTCTAAAACCTGTATATAAAAATATATAAATGAAAACATGTATGCATGAAAAAAAAGGACCACTATATAATCTTAATTCATTCCAACTTCATAAAATGATTTTCAGGGATAGAAAATGGATTTTCTCTATCCCTTAACTATCTTTTTTTGACTCGTACATAATTTCTAAAAAAAAAGTTTATGTGTGGTTGTAACGTGATATTTTAAGCATAATTACCTGTTATGATCCTCTTGTAGTAGTTGCATTAGAAATAGGGCGAAATTTGGATCATTAATTTTTTTTTTAGGTGACACAAACAATACAAACATATACAACTTGACTTCATTACAGTACTGTAACTGACTTACGGCCAGAAAAATATCGCCGTAACGTTACAGCGATATTTTATATCGGTGTAGAGTTTACAGAGGAACGCGTGTCAATACAGAATAGCACTTTCCTTACAGCGCTGTATTTTACAAGGTTATAGCGCTTACAGCGGTAGAAAACTCATACAGAATAGACCCATAAGAATAATAAAATGTTACCTTAATTTAAGTATACTATATATTGTACCATATATTGCATTATTAGAAAGACGCTAAAAACCTTGATGTTGAAGCGTCAATAAATAAAGTCTATGAAAAAAAAAAATCTTCGTGAAGATCAATACACTTTTGCCCAGAGGGGATGCATAGCGGTAAGAGGAGGGGTGGGAAGGAGGACGAGAAAGAAGTTAAGGCAATCTTCTGGAATGTGGCAGGGATTAAAGGAAAGGATGAAGAATTTTGGGAATTTTTTATGGAATTTGAATGTAGAGAGATGGAGTCTAGGAGGAAGAGATAATGGAACTGATGAATGAAGAAGGCAAGGGAGAAAGATGGGCAAGAGAACTGGAGGCAAGAAGGAAGGATATCGAAGAGGGAAGTCGGAAGGAGAATTGGTAGAAAAAAAAGGACACTGGAAGAAGAAAGAAATGAAAAAATATTCGAATGTGAAAAGAAAGGGAGAAAGATGGGCGAGAGAACTGGAGGCAAGAAGGAAGGAGATAAGAGAGGGAAGCCGGAAGGAGACTAGGAAGAAAGAGAGGGACACTGGAAGAAGAACAAAGAAATGAAACAAAAATAGTGTAATACATTCATTATGTTATTTTATTTTTATTTCTTTGTAATTGTTTGTTAATTGGTTGTAATTGTTAATACCCGCAAGGCCTAGGGGAAATAAAGAATATTGTAACAAAATTCATCCAGAGATGGACCCTGCAGGGAGTCCAGGAATTTGTCTAGTCTTCCTTCCTCCGTCAACAGTCCTGGTTGTAGAATGCCGTCATTGTTGAATGAAGGTGCCCGCACCTTGAGCAAGCATCTCTCTTGAGGTCCCAAAGGTATTGATTAACTAATGATGTATGATATAGGTGAACAATGGTCGCGAGTGTATGAATGGCGGGGCATCACGGACAAAAGGTGTCGATAATGAAGCAGAGATAGTGGAATGGCCTGTGACAATGGTTGGCGCGGGGGAGTGCTCGCCGAGAGGCGAACAGGGGGAGGGGAGAGCGGCCCATTGTGCGGCCCGCTGTGACTGATGACACGCGGGATCTCCCCCCACCCCCCTTAACCCCCCCGCCCTGGCACAATGATCGCGAGCGCGCACACACACACACAATGGTAAAAATATATTATAAAGGAAATGTTTATGCGCCTTTAAAGTATGATTAGAGCCTTAAGTGGTCGGCGGGGGTCCCGCGACTCGGCCATTGTGACCGCGCGGGTCAGCGAGCCCGGAGCCGCGGGTCGTCACAAGAGCTCTACCCCCCCTCCCCCTCCCCCTCGCCCCTGCCGTCCCTACACATGCACGGCCGTTTTCATCAGCTCACATTCGTAAATCAATCCTGAACGAATGAGCGATCGTCGCTTTTTTCCATACCACAACTCGAGACATACATTAAGTTGACTTGCGGGTTGACATTATAGATTTTAAAAAGTTTGGAAAATTTGCTTACAATTTTGTGCCACTAGAAATTGTAGTGTAAATTATGAAGGGGTAAAACTCTAAAAGGGGTTAACCACGTTTTGAGCATATCCAGAAACTAGTCGTTTTATTTAGATTTTCTGTATTAAATTATAATAATAATAGGCGCTTTCCTTTTACCACTTTACTTAAGAAATCTAAGCTAAGCTAAGTTAATCTAAGTTGTAAGAGCGTTCCATTTATAAGACACTGGCTAAGATAAACTAAGTTTTTTCCTCCCCCCTTTCCCGTGCTAAGACATTTGACTAACTTCTTAGCTTAGCCAAGCGTTTTAACTTGTAAAAGGAAAACAGCTATTATAATTTACATTATTTGGACACGTGTATAACGAATTTGGCTAAACGAATTTTTATTACACTTTTTTTTTATTTTAATGGCCTTTGCTGCTTAGGCAAGTAGCCAGGATAAAAAGGACATTTTTTTTAAATGTAAATTTACATTATTTGTGAAAATTGTGAATTAGGCGCAAATAGCCTTTGTTGCTGTGCGCAAAAAATTTTAACAAACTGAAAATTGTGAATTAAAAAAAGCACAAATCAAGAACGGTTAGATATAGCGACCTCCGGTTGGAATTTTTGGATTATTCGTTGTTTATTTAGTCTAGAAAAAAATTGAGGCTTTTTTTTTTTAATTTAATGGCCTTTGCTACTGTGGCAATTAGCCAGGACAATTTTTATTTGAGAAAATTTCCATGCCTGAACGGGATTTAAACCCGAGACCTTTGCAACGCAGAGCACATCTGTTACCACTACGCTACGCCGGTCGGCAATTGAGGCTTTAATCGTTTAATGCGTTTTGAGATTATGGCAATTTTATTAATTGCATAATTTACATTTTTTTTGAAAATTGTAAGTTAAAAAAAAAATCACAACTCAAGAACGGTTAGAGAAAACGACCTGAGATTAGAATTTTTGGATTCCTCGTAGTTTATTTAGTCTAGAAAAAATTTTGGGCTTTAATCGGTAAATGCGTTTTGAGATTATGGCAATTTTTTTAATGGCATAATTTACAATTTTTTGAAAATTGTGAATTAAAAAAAAAAATGAGAACTCAAGAACGGTTAGAGAAAATGATCTGAGGTTAGAATTTTTGGATTCCTCGTAGTTTATTTAGTCTAGAAAAAAATTGAGGCTTTAATCGTTTAATGCGTTTTGAGATTATGGCAATTTTTTTAATGGCATAATTTACATTTTTTGAAAATTGTGAATTAAAAAAAAATGACTTCTCAAGAACGGTTAGAGAAAATGACCTGAGGTTCGAATTTTTGGATTCCTCGTAGTTTATTTATTCTAGAAAAAATTTAAGGCCTTATTCGTTTTGCGTATTTTAAAATTATGACAAATTTTAATATGGCGTGATTTATAGAAATTTTCATCTTCGCGTGGACGTATCTCAAAAACGAAATACGATAAAGACCTGCGGTTGCAATTTTTGAAATCCTGAGGTACTAATTGACTTATAACCAAATTTTGAAACAAAAAAATGTTTTGAAAATTTTTCATTTTTTTAAAATTTTTTTGGAAGTTTTAATAAATCCTAGCTAAAAAATGGTTAGGGATATAAATTTGCGGTTTGAATTTTTAAAATTATCATACATTGTTTAGTCCAAAAAAAAATTTGGGCTTTAATAAATTAATAATTAAGTTTTGTACGGGCAGTAATCCAAAACCCTTGAAAATGGCCAAAAATCGAAAAAATCGTAAGGGGTACCCCTTAAGAAAATCGTGATTTTTAAGCAAAAAATTTTTGTCTCCGATTTTATTGAAAATTGGTACAAATATGTATTTTTGGTCATAGATCAAGAAAATTTGGTCCATTTTTAAGTTTGGGCAAAAATTTTGGAATTATAGGCAAAAAACTGACCCAAATCGGCTCTAACTAAAAAACTAGGAAAGCATGAATTTTTTAAATATTTTTTTCACAATACTCACCCCAAAATTAGCCTAAAACTATATTTTGACTAAAATCTGAGTAAAAAAAAATTTGACCAAAATTTCAAAATTTTAGGAGTTTTTTTTTTAAATTTTATTTTCGAAAATTGGTATGTTTGTACATTTTTAGCCTTAGATCATAAATATATGGCCACTTTTGAGTAAAAAAAACTTTTGGTCTAAAATTTTGACATTTAGGGCAAAAAAAGTAAAAAAAAGACAGTCCATAAAAAGGCTCAGAGCCGAAGAAATGTGAGCCTGCCCCGTTTTTTTGAGCTATGTTAACAAACTAATACTTACTTCTTATGTATCATCTATATCCGTGTTTAAACAGGTGGACTGATTTCCCAATAACAATTGTAAAATTTTAATACTCGCGACTGTAAATAACAGTGAGACATCTGGTGGTGACTGGCTAAATTACACAGAAGCGTATATTTGGATAATATTTGTAGCGTATTGTGCTGCAGTTTATGTGAATTAAGAAGTATTTTAAAATATAGTGACTTAAATACAGTGCTTTTTTGCCGAAATATTGTTTGAACAGATAAATATTAAGAAAAAACCGCCATCAGCTGTTGTACGCAGCGCCGCCAACGTTAGTTTCAGTCGCGAATAGTGATGACACATTTCAATATTGCCATCTAGTGGTTGTTTGTAAAAACATAAAAGGTAACCCTCGTATTAATTTTGTATTATAAAATAAACATCGTAAAATGCACCATCAAAAGTATCCGGATTGCGAAGATGCCTCCGAAAAGGTGGTAACCCAAAGCACAAGACATTCTACAGTGGTTCGCCGGCAGCCAAATCTCGGAATAGGTCAAATATTAATTTTGTATTATAAAATAAACATCATAAAATGCAAACTGGTCGTATTTCACCCTTTACGAGTGTAGCTTCCACAAAGTGTGAGTGGGCGTTGACACAGGTCACCGAGATGTTCGGGGGGTGGGTGGGGGGTGGCTGATGGATCCGCTGTCAGCAGGAACACGGTGGATGGAATGCGCGCACATATCGTTGCGAGGGACCCCTGCCCGCACGGCAGCCGAAGACGCAGCTATATGGAATTCATTCCACTTAAAATGCACATTTTAATGCACCAACAAAACACGAGTCTCTTACCGTGCATCTATCAATGTTAAAAATTCCGTAAAATTTTAATTATAAAAGTTGTGAAGAAGCGACTTGTGACAGCCGTTCTGAAATATGAACCCTCAACACATTAATATCCAAAGTCCACCGGTACCAGTCGAAACATCGGACCACGGACCATAGAAACGTATGTATTTTACCCGAATTAGACTACGGCTATAGTCATTTGGTCGACGCAGCGGGTGGCGCGTGAATTATGAACTCACCTCCCTGAGCTCTCTGCTCAGGTAGACGCCACTCTAAATACTTAACAATTAAAATGTTGCTCCAAGAGAACGTTCTCTAGGTCGTGGTGGAGGCAAGCCTGCCGAGAGCCGTACCATGCCCCGGGATAAACAATAATTCAAGGCCTGTTGATAAAGAGTAGTAGAATTATATTTGGAATAGATTTTTTGTGGATATTGTCTTATAATCATCTGAAACGTATAGAAACTAAGGCCGAAAATATAAAAAAATTGATGTGAAGTGTGAATATTCACACATTTCAGGGTTTCGCAGGTATATAATAAGTGAAGGCGGTATGCTGAGTGTGTAGGACAAATTTTACTTTGTAGTAATCACGGCAAAATGAACGATATTTTTAAAATAATTTATCGTCTGTTAATCATATAATAAGACTGGTTATTAAATTTACGCTCATAAAAATTAAATACAACATTTGTCAAAATATAACTAGAATTTTGACAAAATAATTTCAACATAATAAAAATGCAAAAAAAAACAGAAAAAATAAAATTCAGTCCGTACTCGAACTCGAAACCCTTCGTTTTCCAGCCAGTTTAAGAGTGCTCTAACGCATGTAGCCATCGGACGCCATGCATGTGAGTGTCTTACATTGGTATAACTTTTGTACTTTGTGAACCAAAAACGACAAAAAATGCGTTATTTTCCAAAAACATAATCTGATAAAAAATTCCTGTTGTACTATTTCGGTTCACACCAATATACATTACTTAGATTTTTTTTAGATTTTTAGTTTAAACCATCTGGGCTACAGGGTGTGGGACAAAATTTTTTTTGCACATTTTTGGCAAAAATCGCATCAAAATAATTTATTTTGCAAAAATAAAAATTTGATCGTTAATCCACGTACTAAGGGCTTTCATTTGATACCCTACTCAGAATTAAAAAAAAATATTTTTGTTTTCAACGAGCACATATTTGTTTATTTTTTTAGGGGGGTATGTTTTTTAGATGTTTTAGTATTTTTCCTATGTGCGGGTCAAAGAGTTGTATAAGCATGCCAAATTTCAACTCTCTAGATTTAGCCGTTTGGCTACAATTTTTACCGAACAGACAGACAGACAGACAGACAGACAGACAGACGACAAAATGACGGTATAAGGGTTTTTTGGTCATACCTACACAACCCTAAAAAATTGATGTGAAGTGTGAATTTTCACACATTTCAGGGTTTTGCAGGTATTTAGTAAGTGAATGATGATTATTTAAGATGCCAAAACAAATTTTATATTAAAATATTTTTTTTGTTAATTTTAACTTGAGCGCATAATACCATTATTTAGGTTTCTAAATATGTGCAGTATTTTTTTTTATATAGCAAGGTTCATTAAGAATTTTAAAAATTGCGCCTATGGCTTCCATTGGTTGTTATAAATTCCGCCCCTCTGATTTCGTGTACATTGAAACAGAATTAAATTATAATTTAAACAATTTCCACTGGTTATTAAATTTACGCTTTTAAAAATTAAATGCAACATTTGCAAAATATAACTAGAATTTTGAAAAAATAATTTAAACATTATAAAAATTAAAAAAAAAACAAAAAATAATATTGTCTCTTCTCGCAGGGTTTGATCCCTTTCGGATCGAGTTACTTGGGTGAAACGCCAGCGTCAAAACCACTACACCAGGATACACGTTCCATTGTAGCGTGTTACAAAGCTATAACTTGTGTACATTATTAGCAAAAAATCACAAGAAATGCGTTTTTTTCCAAAAACGTAATCTGATCAAAAATTCCTGTTGTACTATTCCGGTTCACACCAATGTACATTACTTAGAATTTTTTCAGATTTTTAGTTTAAACCATCTGGGCTACAGGGCGGGGCTAAGGTGCGGGAATGAAGAGAGAGGAAATAGATATTGAAGGAGACAGGAGGATAAGATGTGCAGGATGTGCGGGGAGGAGGAAGAAGATATAGAACACCTCGCGAAGAGGTGTAGAGAGATGACAGTATGGTCGGGGAGCACATTAAACTTGTTGCACGACGATGGAAGGGGGAGAGGTGGGCGAGGGAATTAGAGGCAAGTAGGATAGAGAAGGGGAGAAATAGAATGAAGGGGGCTGAGGTTACCTCGAAATGGGGAGGAAGGAAGGGAGATAGGAGGAGGGGTGAAGAAATGGTTGGAAGGGAAAAGAATGGAATAAAATAAATTAAAGATGGGCGACAGAACTGGAAGCAAGAAGGAAGGAGATCGGAGAGCGAAACCAGATTGAGAATAGGAAGAAAGAGAGGGACACTGGAGCAAGAAGAAAGAAATGAGAAAAAAAAATATTGTAAATTGAATTGTATTGTACGTTATTTATTTTTGATTGTTTTATTTCTATTTGTAATGGTTAATACCCTGAACGCCGCAAGGCCTAGGAATAAAGAATATATATATACAAAATATTTACTCATTCAAGACGTTCTTTTTTTGTTGTTTTGGTAAGAGTGAGGCACTAGGTGGCAGTTGAAGCTAGATGGTCTCCGGACAGACATGTGTAGATGCGGCAGATACACAGCGTGCCATATCCACTTACTAATTTATAGCATTACACAACCCGGCACAGTAAAAACAGAATGACATCCAAATAGCGCGTCACTCCTCAGACAAAGACCGCTCAGCATTCAGCATTCAGCGGTCAGCATTCAGCACTCAGCAGTCAGGCTAGGTGCTGAGTCTGTATCGAGGGGCACAGGTGCTCTAAGCGGTCGATGATGACTTGCATCGCGGAACGCACGCTGTTCACCTTTGTCAGGGATAAAAGCAAGAAATCATTTTTTAAAAGTTTCAAGTGCCGCCCATCTCAAAGACCCCCGGTGTTACGTCGTTCGAACGCGCCTGTTTTATGACCGACCGCTCGACCGCTCCATACCGAATCTCGTAAAAACGATACTCATTTATGTAGCCCGGTCAATTTTTCCCGTCCGTGGATCATTTGAAATAAACACGTAAGGATGCGTTTTGGAACAGTTATAAAAACTATAAGAGCGACAGTAAAAAGCTTATCAGATCTTCGATAAACCGGGTATTGTACTGTTTACCATAGAGTATTGTAAAACTAACAATACAGTTTATTTAAACCAGCAAACTACAGGGTGCTAAATAAAACTATATTTAATATACTTTTTGACGAAATTGTCAGCCATTTCTGCGCTTCTCACACTTTTAATTAAATTTATTTATGCTGTTCGTCGCTACACAGCAGAAAACACAATGTGGAGTATTTACGTATTTAGCTTGTTGACTGAGAGGAGTTGCGCGTAGGCGTAATTCGTTTTACAAAACATTCTGTTTAAAATAACGAAACGATATATTAGAATTAACAAAAACTTACCTTACAAAAAAATATAGTACTTTGTACTAAACTGGTACATTTACTTTTACAATCAGTTTTGTAGCCACAACAAATTTTACTGTTAATGTAGCAAAAAAAATCTTACTATACTATTTTAACAATACACTTATCTCCATGTAGGACAGTATTTGTTCCATAATCACATCAAAATCAACAGTTTTTTTGATAATCACTTTTCTTCGTTATTTGACAAAAATCCCATCGTTTTTTCTGCATTTACTTCGTATTCGTCTTCATTAGAATAATAAGAATAAATTGATAGATGGCTTTTTTCAATTCCAGAAACGTATTTCTAACTATTAACAATGTGTTATTTCCAACGGAGTGGCCGAACGCATTAAATCGTACTGTTTGTACTGGTGAAAACAGTTTGGATTGTGAGGTTGGTGATTCGATTCTCCATTGGTGATATTATTCGGGTGAGAATAATATGTTTACATTACTCTCATTTCACAATCATTCACACCTCATCCAAGTGTAGGAGATTGCCTGGTTTGACTTTACAAAAGTGAACGCAATATATTAAAGCGGGCAAACGATTAAATTTTACTGTGTAATAGTTGCTCACGATATATTTTAAACTGATTTGAGATAGTGTAAGTACGCTTTTTTTCCGTGTGTGTATTTTTTCATTTGCGCTTAAATCCGTGTGCGTATTTTTATATTATATAAGTAATTGGAAAATTTATTTTAATAAATATATTTTAAATTTAACGTCTCAAATCATTTTCAGTTTTCTTATTATAAAGGTAATGCACGAGTGAAAATGAATCGTTTTCCCATCTTAAAAAGTTAATGAATAAATAATTCGAAATAATACTCATTATTTGTCCAGTTTTTAATAATGGAAGAGTTGATTCAATTTGAATTAGATGAAGTTAGACGTATGGCTAGAGAAAGAAGTCTGAGGTATCAAGCAAGTTCCACATTAAGGCAAGGGCATATCATGGCATAGACAAATGAGACAAATGTCTAGGGCCCGGTTTTTTGAGGGGCCCAGTCCAACCGTCCACTTTGAAGAAAAATGTAAAAAAAAATTAAAGTTTCCTTTTATTTCACAAAATAAATAAAAGTTTATATTGAAAAAAAAAACGAGAAATAGCAAACAAAATTAATAATTTAGAATTCATTTTATTAACAGTTATTTGGGATAAAATTCTTTCCAGAATAAATGCAAGCAGTAAATCCTTACAAGATCCTACTATGCCAATCTCGTTTGCGGCAAATATTTTTGACAATTTATTTAATTACGTTAATAGTTTAAGAAGTTTATTTCCCGAAATAGAAGCGGAGGCATTAAACGCATCAGAAATAAAAACTTATTTCGATTAAAAAAAAGGTCCCGAAAAAGGGAAGGATTTTTTGATGAAGTTCATCATGATGAGGAAGACGTAAGTTCTTGTAGTCAGGGTCAAGAAGCCTTTAAACGAAATTGTTTTTATGTGATTTGTGACAAAATATCTTTTGAACTAAAACTACGTAGCAAAAGTTACAAAGACATTGACGAGATTTTTAAAATATTTCATACAGACTTAGATGACGACGTATCAATTAGATCTGAACATACCGCATTGCTAAAAAGATGGTACAATGAAGACATTGATACTGAAGAATTGGATGAGGAACTGTTGCAATTTATGTTAATTTGTAAAAGCCAAAATTTTAAGTTGCCATCTATAATGCTACAATTTATAAAGACCACAAAAATTGTCTCCACATTTCCAAATATAGAAATCTTATTGTGCATATATTTAACTTTGCCTGTATCAAATGCATCTGATGAAAGGTCGTTTTCAGTATTTTAAACGTGTAAAAAATTATTTATGAAACTCATTGAGCTAATCAAAATTAACTTCTTTAGCTGTACTATATATCGAACAAAATGCTTTGGACAATAGCAATTATGATGAAATAATTAATAATTTTGCAGAATTAAAAGCGAGAAAAAAGGATTTTTGAATTGTCCTTTTTCCCTATTGATTCTATTGGAATAAAAACTAAAATTTATTTATTTTGTTTTGTATTAAAAATTCTTTTTACTTGCCCGACCTTAATATATAAGGGGCAAATATTGTAATCGCGAAAATTTTCGATGTCGAGATTTTGACTGATGACCACGTTTCATGGTCAAGGGAAGCCAAAAATCCTATTTCCGAAGTGCCGTCCGTATGTGTGTGTGTCTGTGTGTGTGTGTGTGTGTGTCTGTGTGTGTGTCTGTTTGTGTGTCTGTTTGTGTGTCTGTTTGTGTGTCTGTGTGTATACACGATAACTCAAGAACGGTTTAACTTAGAGAGTTCGTTCTGGTATTAAAAAATTCTCCTGTTAATTGGGAAGAACCTTATTGGTTTTTATGCAAATCCGAAACCGGAAACGGAAGTTATTAAACTTTAAAAAATTTAAAAATTCGTATCTAGTAAACCAAGCCTTGGATAAAAATTTGTATAGAACAAAATTTGATGTATTTTTGAAGATTTACCTAAAACTTTTTTTATTAAAAAAAAAAAATTTTTTTTTTTTTGTTTATTATTATTTTTTTTATAGGAGGGCAAGTCTAGCGGAGGTCTCTCTTCGCCACTGGTTTTAATAAAAAATTAACATATGTATTAGTTTTTTAACTACTCCAGGAACATTATTTATTTATTTTTTAAAATTTTATTTGTTTTCTAATTTTTTGGAGAGTATTTTATTTTTGGTCCATTTCTTGTGATGGCCCGGCAGGGAAAAAATGTCTAGGGCCCCAAAATAGGTTAATCCGGCCCTGCATTAAGGTAATGATTGTTTGCGAACACAGTTGGCAACGGGTCCACTAGTTATTCATAATATTTAAATTTTCTAAACCAATCTTGGGTGGGGGTTTATCTCCAATACCCTTCCACTGGAACCATCACCGTTATCGGGTTTTTTATTTTAAAATTGTGGCAATCCTACCCGTTGTACAGATGCAGGGACGTGCGCGCATTCAAGTGACTTGTCGTCAAAGTGAGTTGAGCCGGCCGGCCTGGTGCGGCTGTTGGATCTTCTTAC
Source organism: Liopterus haemorrhoidalis (assembly GCA_963971575.1). Taxonomy (NCBI): domain Eukaryota; kingdom Metazoa; phylum Arthropoda; class Insecta; order Coleoptera; family Dytiscidae; genus Liopterus; species Liopterus haemorrhoidalis. The sequence goes on from OZ020619.1 coordinate 47,123,356, forward strand.
AGATTTATGGTACGCGAGTATATCTGGAGTTAGGTCCCACGGCTTGATGTATGTGCGCGCCCCATTAGGCGATGCCCCGCTGAGACTCGCGCCGCTCTTAATTGGAAATTCCTGTATTTACGGCCACTACCCCATCGACCATCAACCAACGACCATCGCAATCATCGACTCCTATAATGATTCGTGAAATTAAATTACTGCCAAAGAGAGAAGCTTACCGCTACAATCGCCATTCTCCAACATATTAACCTCTCTTTATCTTGCTAGTTAGTTACAATTTTCGGCGCACAACAACGGTGGATATTTGCGCTGCATTTATGTTAGAGCAGTGATGAAAATTATTAGAACAACGATAAAAGCTTATCAAATTATTTTTTAAGATGAAATAAACTCTTACGTCTTGTTGGACAATGTATTTATTATATAATTACAACATTTCGCTAAATAACGAGTTATGCATAGGGTTACCAACCGTCCTACTTTAGTAGAACATGTCCTACAATTTACCTCCTTGTCCTTCGTCCTACCTACTGTTAAAAAATATCGGAAATGTCCTACTTTATAGTATTTTTACTTTTGAAGACGCCTTTACCGCTGAGTCGACGTTTGCCGATGAACGCGATCGAGGCATCATGTTTTGACTAAATTTCTATATCATTAAGGATAAAGCTTTATTAAAAAAATTGATGTGAAGTGTGAATATTCACACATTTCAGGGTTTCGCAGGTATATAATAAGTGAAGGCGGTATGCTGAGTGTGTAGAACAAAATTTACTTTGTAGTAATCACGGCAAAATGAACGATATTTTTAAAATAATTTATCGTTTTTTAATCATATAAGACTGGTTATTAAATTTACGCTCTTAAAAATTAAATACAACGTTTGTCAAAATATAACTAGAATTTTGACAAAATAATTTCAACATAATAAAAATGCAAAAAAAAAACAGAAAAAATAAAATTCGCTACGTACTCGAACCCGAAACCCTTCGTTTTCCAGCTTACGACACCAGTGCTCTAACCCATTAAGCTATCGCACGCCTTGCATGTGAGTGTCTTACATTGATATAACTTTTGTACTTTGTGAACCAAAAACCACAAAAAATGCGTTATTTTCCGAAAACATAATCTGATCAAAAATTCCTGTTGTACTATTTCGGTTCACACCAATATACATTACTTAGAATTTTTTTAGATTTTTAGTTTAAGTCATTCTGGCTACAGGGTGTGGGACAAAATTTTTTTTGCACAATTTTGGCAAAAATCGCTTCAAAATAATTTATTTTGCAAAAATAAAAATTTGAGTGTTAATCCACGTACTAAGGGCTTTCATTCGATACCCTACTCAGAATTTAAAAAAAATATTTTTGTTTTCGATGAGCACATATTTGTTTATATTTTTAGAGGGGTATGTTTTTTAGATGTTTTAGTATTTTTCCTATGTGCGGGTCAAAGAGTTGTATAAGCATGCCAAATTTCAACTCTCTAGGTTTAGCCGTTTGGCTACAATTTTTACCGAACAGACAGACAGACAGACAGACAGACAGACAGACGACAAAATGACGGTATAAGGGTTTTTTGGTCATACCTACAAAACCCTAAAAAGCAGGTATATCTAAAAAATATGATTTTATTAAAAAAAAAAAAGAAAATGTAAACGTCAAACAATAAACATATCTAATTATATTTTTTATTACCATATATGTTTATTTAAACTTGATTGTTAATTATTTATTGGTTGTTTCTTATTAATTATATACAAAGAAAATTTAACAAAATTTCTTATGATTTATTTTATATTTTTATTTCAAAAATGTGATTTTGTTAAATATAAAGAAAGATGTGAACCAATAAACATATAATTTAATTTTCATATTAGTAGTATTGATTATTATTTATTGACTGTTTCTTGTTATTTATATGTTATTTTGGATTAAATAATAAGGCCTTTTTTCATAATCAGGCCTTTTTGAAAATTTGTTTAATAATATATAATCTATAATAAAATGTTTTTATAGTATTATTAAACAAACATTATGAAAAAAATGCCTTACTATGAAAAAAGGCCTTGTTATGGGATTTGAACTTAATTAGGTACCTATATATTTCGTAGCATAATAAAAATTAAAAAAAAAAACTGTCCTACTGTGTCCTACTAAACTACTATTTTTAGTTGAAATATCCTACTCTGTCACGAGAGACATTTGGTAACCCTAGTTATGCACTCTAAAAAAATTTATGTGAAGTGTGAATTTTCACACATTTCAGGGTTTCGCAGGTATTTAGTAAGTGAATGATGATTATTTGGGATGCCAAAACAAATTTTATGTTAAAATATTTTTTATTAATTTTAATTCGAATGCATAATACCATTATTTGGGTTTCTAAATATTTGCAGTATTTTTTTTTATATAGCAAGGTTCATTAATATTTTGAAAATTGCGCCTACGGCTTCCATTGGTTGTTTAAGTCATAAACTCCGCCCCTCTGATTTCGTATACATTCAAACATAGAATTAAATTATAATTTCAACACTTCCCACTGGTTATTAAATTTACTCTTTTAAAAATTAAATGTAACATTTGCCAAAATATAATTAGAATTTTGACAAAATAATTTAAACAAAATAAAAATGCAAAAAAAAAACAGAAAAAATAAAAATTGACGAGAATCGAAGAGTAGTTTGCACCTTACGAAGCGAGAACGTTACCACTGGACTACTGACGTTCACTCGTTTACTGTGTTAAATAGTGGAATAAATATTTTACATATTTTAGTTAAAAACACAAAAAATGCGTTATTTTCCGAAAACATAATCTGATCAAAAATTCCTGTTGTACTATTCCGGTTCACACCAATGTACATTACTTAGAATTTTTTCAGATTTTTAGTTTAAACCATCTGGGCTGCAGGGTCTGGGACAAAAATTTTTTTTGCACTATTTTGGCAAAAATCGCTTGAAAATAATTTATTTTGCAAAAATAAAAATTTGATCGTTAATCCACGTACCTACCAAGGGCTTTCATTTGATACCCTACTCAGAATTTAAAAAAAAATATTTTTTTTTCGATGAGCACATATTTGTTTATATTTTTAGGGGTATATGTTTTTTAGATGTTTTAGTATTTTTCCTATATGCGTGTCAAAGAGTTGTATAAGCATGCCAAATTTCAAATCTCTAGGTTTAGACGTTTGGCTACAATTTTTACCAAACAGACAGACAGATAGACGACAAAATGACGGTATAAGGGTTTTTTGGTCATACCTACAAAACCCTAAAAAAGGTTAGAATAACAAGAATAACCGCAAATCTGAACAAAGCGTTCGTATTTGACTTTCTTGCACAGTGTGCATAGTGGTCACGTGACAAAAAACTTGCACGATACAGAGTTAACACTGCAAAGTTATGCCGAACGCACCTTATTAAATTTAAAACTGTGAACAGTCGCTTGCGTTATCATATGACAACCTTGCTAGTGACAATCAACAGTTGACAAGTCATAGCGTATGGTTAACTAATTTTAGAGCTGTGAACTCAGGTTAAGTGAGATGAAAGTGCGTGTGTGTAAGATGGAGTCACGTCCGTACATCTGTAATGCGAGTATTGTCCTGCGAGGCACGTTATGAAATATTGAAGTCTCGCTGTGGATTTACATTTAGATGAGAGCGGGACACCTCCCGCTAGGAAACGGCAAACTCCCAGTTTTTAACGAAATTAAGCGACGGTAGAGGAGCCCGCTGAGACGCAGTGGGGTGCGTCTACTGGCGAGTCCCGACGTCCAGCACCGTTTGACCGCCTGTCGACCCACTAATGGCCAGCGCTACCTCTGCACACATCGAGACAATGGACCACATTACACTCCCGCTGGAATCAACAAACATCAAACATCATTAACCCACAAACAAATGATCGACACATGACTCTGCTCGCTCTGCTCTTACCTACCTATTACCTATTACCTATTACCTACTGCCTACTGATCGCTCTCTGTGTTTGTTCGCCTTTTTAATTAACGACGAATCTCCAGTAAATGCTCACAAGCTCGTCCGCCCGTCAGCTAACAAACTGAGCTTTTAATTAACCCTCCGACAGCCGCAATTGATACACAATATCAAAGAATTCACGTCAAAATTAACAGTTATAGTCGGATTGCTGATAAGTGACTGTTACATGTATGTATCAAGTAGTGAATTCATATAATAATCTAGTTACCATTTTTCAGCGATTTTAAAAAGGTTTTTTGTTATTTGTCTTAGCTGTCAGTGTCTGTTAATAATATTAATTAATAGACCTTGCGGCCAATTATTAAATTCACAAACTTTAATTTTAAATCTGCTGGAATATTTTAATTCCGAAAAAAAGAACAATGGGACACTTATTTCTCTATCATGTGTCCACCAAAGAGTAGCAGCTGCCTTAAAGATTTCGGAATCAACAATTCATAGAATTATAAAATGTAATAAATCTGAACTTCTCACTAACAAAATCACGAGAAAACGAAGGAAATTAAAATCTCCAGTTTATTTTATTGATACATTGGCACAAACGTATGGTCATGAAGTACTAAGATTACCTCCTTATCACTGCCAGTTTAACCCTATTGAACTAATTTGGGGTATAACAAAAAATTATTATGATAGACATATTGGTCAAAACGGATATAGTGATTAAAAGGGGTAAGTAGCCTGTGATCAAATTAGTTGTGAAACTTGGGCAGAATCTGTTAAAAAAATCGAAAATTTAATAAATGAATGGTGGGAAAGGGAAAGGATTGTTGATGATATTAATCCAATAATAATACAATAACATACAATAAATGACAGCGATAGTTCAAATGACGACGATATGCATTACAGTGACTAATTTTTTAAAATTTAAAATAAACATTGAAATACAACTTGTAGCAATATATTATATGAATAAATATATTTTTACTTAACATTTTATTACTTTGTACTTAGAGGAAACATAAAAATTTAATTTAATTAAACAACAAATTATAATACGAAATTTACGTATGAGTAGAAGTTTTTCCTTATTTATAATTATTACTGGTTGTACTGGACATATCGCAACCATTCCTTTAGAGGATCGGAGAACAGTTAATGTTGAATGGTATACAACAATTTGTTTGCCAGAAGACAAAATCAGGAAAAACAACCAAAAACTTCGCATCATTCTTCATCATAACAATGCAAGCTCCCACACACCACGTCTAACAATTGATTATTTGAAGGAGAAAAACATCGAATTAATGTCTCATTGCCCGTATTCACCTGATTTATCCCCGACTTTTTTTTGTTCCCCAATGTCAAACAAAAAATGCATGGACAGCGATTTTCATCACTTCTGTTGAATCGCAAAAAGCTGTTGAAGCCTTCAAAAACCATGTTTTTGAGATACTAACTTCAGAGTGGAAAAAATGTTTCGAGAATTGGTTTGAACATGCAAAAGTGTATAAATCTTAAAGGCGAATATTGAAAAGCTATAAAACAGTTTGTTCCAAAAAATATTTTTTTCTTCAAGCGGATTATAATGCTAACATTACATTGTTCAATACATTCGGTAGAAATGATACATTTTTTTACTAGTAACAAAATATGAACATTTTTATACTAGTAAATAGTTCATATAGTTATCAACAGATGGCACTGATGGCAGCAGTCGCCATAAAGAAAACATCTGTCAATTTAATATGTTTGTAGCGTGGTTTGTACTGAATTCAGAAATTAGTTACGTTATTAGTGAGTTACTTTATTATTATTCTGTGATCATTCTGTGATTAGTTACAAAATACACAATATAAAGATCAAAAATTAAAAAATGTCTCAACCAATTCAATGTACATCGCCGGAATTAGCAGCAATAGCATCTGAAACTATAAAGTCATAAGTATTTATGGTTGCAAATTTTTAATACATACGCTTGAAGAAAAAATAGTATATGTCACTCGGACTAGAAAGCCTTTTTTGTGCTTCGCTCAATTTGCAAGCCTCGGCTGCGCCTCGGCAGCAACATTTGAGCTCAGCACAAAAAAGAGCGCGTTCTACTCCTAGTAACATAATATACTATTTTCCTTTCTTAGTTTTTGTAAAAACTTAAAATGTAGCCCTTGTATATAATTAATTAATAGTGTTGAAAGGGTTAAGAATATAATATCTGGCAGATTGGCAACATTGTTTCATTTAAGAATTGCGCCTGACATAGGGTTTAACGTAGGTTCCCACCGTTCCCAGTCATTTTCCCGAGCACCATATTTCACGTAAGCCAGACAACGAATCGAATTGAAGAAAAAACCGCAATAAGATGATGCGATTTGCAATTAAAGTTTGATCGTAGTCGCTGCTTGCTGGGAGTAATCGAATTAGCGGTTGGCTGAGACGTCCAGCGGCGTGCGCCGGCAGGGGCGCCACATGTAATTGAGTAATTTGTTGTAGCGGTCAGTGGCGGGTATTAATGAAACTGATTAATTGGAGCGGTAGTGTTGCGCGGGGCTACCGCCTCTCCACCGGGGGTACCGGACCCCCTCTGACAACACGCCCGTCATGCAAAACAATTTCATTAATCGATATCGCTCTCCTTCCCACCTCTCGGCCCGACCAATCTTCAACACACTTTTTTTTTTCATCAGGGGAGAAATTAAGTACATAAACCGGGGTGAAATAAATTAGGCAGGTTCAACAGGTTAAACATTTTTTTAATGTCTAAAGCAGCGATTCCCAATTCTAATATTCCTCCAACTACATTAGTTAGACCAGGGTTTCCCAAATGGTGGGTCGCGACCCAGTACCGGGTCGCATAAAAACTCGCAAAACCTAGGTGTTCTTTTCAAGAAACACTAGAATATGATTAAATATCATTGAATCCGGACTACTGAATAATACTTCGGAGCATTTTCGGTTTTCGGTACTTCGATTTGCGAGCGGATCGAGAATACCACCGTGATACAAAACTCAAAGCCGTCTTCGACAGAATACCATTGATATATTTTTGGATAAATTGTCGTCAGGAATACCCCAGTTATAGCGGAAAAACCAATAAGATTTCTAATGCTTTTCGTAACGACCTATAAGTGCAAAGCAGGTTTCTCAACATTAGTCTTCCTTAAAAATAATTACCGAAACCGATTGGAAGTAGAACCGGATATAAGGATAAAGCTATCATCATTTTCTCCTAATCTGAAATTATTAGTAAAAAATAAACAGCACCACACTTCTCATTAATAATTTATTGGTTCTCAATAATTTTTGTTTAATTTCTACAAATTTTTGGAACGGTTAATGCTTTTTAGGGTTTGTAGGTATGACCAAAAAACCCTTATACTGTCATTTTGTCGTCTGTCTGTCTGTTCGGTAAAAATTGTAGCCAAACGGCTAAACCTAGAGAATTGAAATTTGGTATGCTTATACAACTCTTTGACCCGCACATAGGAAAAATACTAAAACATCTAAAAAACATATCCCCCTAAAAATATAAACAAATATGTGCTCACCGAAAAAAAATTTTTTTTTTTAAAATTCTGTTTAGGGTATCAAATGAAATTCCTTAGTACGTGGATTAACGATCAAAATTTTATTTTTACAAAATAAATTATTTTGATGAGATTTTTGCTAAAATTGTGCAAAAAAAAATTTGTCCCACACCCTGTAGCCCAGATGGTTTAAATTAAAAATTTGAAAAAATTCTAAGTAATGTACATTGGTGTGAACCGGAATAGTACAACAAGAATTTTTGATCGGATTATGTTTTCGGAAAATAACGCATTTTTTGTGTTTTTAACTAAAATATGTTAAATATTTAATTCGCTATGTAACACAATAACTAAGTAAGCACCCGTAGCGTAGTGCGTAATGTCATCGCTTAGTAATTTGCAAACTACAGTTCGATTCATGTCAGTTTTTCTGTTTGCATTTTTATTTTGTTTAAATTATTTTGTCAAAATTCTAGTAATATTTTGGTAAATGTTGCATTTAATTTTTAAAAGCGTAAATTTAATAACCAGTGGGAAGTGTTGAAATTATAATTTAATTCTATGTTTGAATGTATGCGAAATCAGAGGGCGGGGCTTATGATTTAAGCAACCAAAACCAATGGAAGCCATAGGCGCAATTTTCAAAATCTTAATGAACCTTGTTATATAAAAAAAAATACTGCACATATTTAGAAAGTTAAATAATGGTATTAGGCATTCGAATTAAAATTCATAAAAAAATATTTTGACAAAATTTGTTTTGGCATCCCAAATAATCATCATTCAGTTACTAAATATCTGTGAAACCCTGAAATGTGTGAAAATTCACACTTCACATAAATTTTTTTCTTGCTCACATTGCGGATGACACAACAATCTCGTGGCACACCGATTTCGGATCACTGCCTTAGATCACGGCGGTGGTTGTTTGCTCTGGAGGTGGCAGAGTTTCGTAGAAATAAAACGTGACGTACGGCCCCTCTCTATAACCTACTAATGGTTACCGTGCCGTTACGAGTTCCTCCGTGAGAACATACTCCTACACTTTCACTGATGCGAACAGCGCGCCACTTTCGATGGGAATGTGGCCGGTTCAGAGGTCACGCTTATACCCCCCCCCCCCTTCCCACCGTCCTGTACCGGGCTGGACGCTCCAAGCCCAGGCCGTCGCGATGCGTGGGCGTCGTACAGGTATTGTGGTCGTGCGTTACCACTTCAAGTATTAAAACACGCAGGTAATGTGTAAATATTACGGTTATCAGGTGCGTGACCGTCCGTCCGATTATCTGTTGGACAATATTGACAGAGTGAAGATCGCTTCCTGCCCGTGGCCGTGTTTATCCGGAGAAAACAAACGCGATGGGAAACAATGCTCTTTTCTCGGACGCAAAACAAGTGACGTTGTTTGATGAATTTGACGGGCGTAGTGTCAATATTACTCATCCAAAACCAAGGGGGTACCACAAGAAATTTTCAACACTGACTACATTTATTTTAAATCACTGTTTCTCAACCGAAAACCCGCGGACCGCTGCAGATTCGTGGCAAATTTTAACCGATCCATGAAATTTATAAAATATAGAACTGAAAATAATTATTATCTTTACAACTACAAAAGTACAAAAGAGATTTGTAAGAAACCTGACCCTGAATTTGTAAAGCCTGGAACAGAATGCACAGCGCGCCGTCATTTGCGACGGCGTTGCGTTAGCGCCGTTGAAAACACCGTTGAATTTTCGCCTGCACACAATCATTTTTAACGCCGTCAAAGTGTCACGTGACAACCTATATCTGTGCTTATACGTGCACTTTCTTTTATTAAAATTATAATGGATGATGAAGACTTGTGTGTGATGTTATTTATGTTGTATGCAAGTTATTTATACATACAAACACTTTACCATTCAGTAAAAACTGAGGTTAGGTGTTCTACGTCAACGTTCAACGGCGTTAAAAGTTGGAAGTTGACGAACATTCAGTATCAACGGCGTTCGAACGCCGCTTGGACGTTACAGATTCTGTGCACTTGCGTACGACAGCTTGGTTTTAACTTTTCTCTGACAGATAGCGCCGTTCAAACACCGTCAACGCGCCGTAGAACTCGTTGAATTCTGTTCCCCACTTTAGAAACCTGACCCTGAAATTAACCGAAACATATCCTTTTCGAATCTCTTATGCAAACCAGTTAAAAATATTAGTACATTTGACCCAGTATCTAATTATTTCTTTTTTTTCTGGTCCCTATGTTTGAGGATACTGTAATTTTTACTGACGGATCAAAATTCGGAACCAGGGTTGGGTGTGCGTTCGTTGTTTTGAATCCACGCCAACAGTTTCAGTACCGTCTGCACTCCATAACGAGTGTGTACACTGCTGAGCTGTACGCTATTTTCAAGGTCCTGTGTTTTGTTTCGTCAGAGCAAAGTCGGTCAAGTGTTATCTTGACGGACTCTGAACAGTATCCAAGATCCAGATCCAGTGCATCTTCTTGTACTAAAGATCCGGTTGCTACTCCACAATCTGAATGCTCAGAATGTGAGGGTAGAGCTGTTTTGGATACCGGGACATGTTGGTATTAAAGGCAACGAAGCGACAGATACAGCTGCAAAATCCGCCTCCCACCTATGATTGATGTGAGTTTCATTTTTCCAGATGACGCAAAGAGTCATCTGAAACACCTGGTTTTAGACATGTGGCAACATGAGTGAATCCGCACACAGAACGTGAAGTTGCGACAGATTAAGGGAGACGTTAAACCATGGGGTTCTTCCTGCAGGATTAACCGCAGGGAGGAAACCGCCATCACACGTCTCCGTATAGGTCACTGTTGGTGGACCCATGGACACCTCCTTCGAGGTGAAGAGTCCCCTATCTGTGAGACGTGTAACACAGATTTGTCTGTATTACATTTTTTAACTGAGTGTTTACAGTTCGAGGAGGTCAGGGAGAAGTTAGGCCTGTGCTATGACCTGTCAGTTGCTTTAGATGACGACAGGGTTCTCATGGACAGGCTGATACTCTTCCTGAGAGAATCGAACTTATTGTTTTATGTGTGAAGTGTTGCACCTTATTTTAATGTGTTCCTAGTTATTGACTGTGATATTCCATGGTAATTGGCCTCTTTACAGCCTCTTACCATGACCTGCGTCTGTTAATTTTTTCGAACAGACTTTTTATATTATTTATTTGTATTTTTCCGTGCAAGATTTCTTTTATTGAGTATGCGTATTTTTAATGATTTTATTTATTTATTTACTTTCTAATTTATTGTTTTTAATATGTAGTGTAGTGATTTAGATGGGCTCCGTTAGACGCAAATAGCCTTTGTAGCTGTGCGCCAAAAATTTTAACTTACTAACTTTTTTGGTAAAAATCTGTTGACTAAAAATGGGAGTTTACTCGTGTCGATTTTAAGATTTATGCGAATATTTAACAAAAAAATATTTAGAAAAAAATTATTATCAAAAGTTGCTATAAAAGCAATAAATAACAACTTTTATTTGAGACATTTTTTGATAAAACGAAAAAAAATTGAAAAATTTTTCGAAATTTTTTTAAGTATTTATTTTTTTATACTTATATGTAACGTTTCCATGGTCATGATAAATAATATCTTTGTTACAAAATATTAGGCCAAGTTATTTCTACTCTGCTGCTAGAATGTATTTTATACAAGTACTTTATAATGGAGGTCGATGGTGGCCACAGCTGATTTTTTTTATTACGTTTTATAGAAAATATATTCATTTTTCCTTTCGATTCTTGAAAATATCGATATTTTTCGATACGATACTAGTATAGGTAATTTTTATTCGATATTATCGATACCCAAATATCGATACTCTCTCAGTATCGCACAGAGCCGCAGTAAGGAAAACTTGCGCTAGGGGCAGAGCCGTGTTTTGGCGCCCTTGACAAATAAAAACAAGGTTCTCACCTCTCAAAATTTAGGTGATGAGCAAAAAAAAAAGTCCTCACTTCCAAAAATCTAAGTGACGAGCAAAAAAAAGGTCCTCGCCTTCGCAATGGCGCCCCTTAGTCAAGCCCGTCAGCGCCCTCTTCCTTAGTGCGGCTCTGGTATCGCATATCCCAATATGTGACTCTAGCAGTTTGTTATACCTCCAACACATGATATGACGTCATGCGGACCACGTGATTAGACTGATCTATTGATTGTTATTTACATAGTTAACTACTTGGTCAAACTTAACAACGCTTTATACAACTAGGCCATGTTTAACAAAAACTATTGTTGTTATGTTATGTTAAGACACAAAAATTACGAAATGTATAGACTTTTCAAAACTTTTAATTTCTGTGTACTTTATAACTGGTATATTTTTTATATTGTTTGTGTTTTGCCGCGGAATTATGGCTTTGGTGTTCCGTTGATGATCAAAGCACTGTTTTAAGGGATTCTTCAATATTTAATATTCTCCTTTTGTGCGGTTTTAAATTTGTCCACAGATATAGTGGCCAGTCGTGCGATTACCATATTGCGACACTTACAGGTAATGTATGCGCGCGATAATGTCACAATCAGGTGGCGTGCGTGGGTGTACCAACATAAATATGTCAGCGACACTGTTTTCAAATTTGCATCCGGCTAAGTTATGGCAAGGTCGAAAAACAATTATGTATCAACCTACACAAGTATCCCTCAGGAGAGGATTCCATCCTAACGTCCAGGAAACGTCCCGGGATCGTTCGACCGTTAAATAAATCAAAGGCAACGGGGCCCGAGACGGCACGGATTAAACCGGTGTGAGAAACAACAAATCCTGCTCGCTCTATCTTTGTCTTGAGCGTTGTGTGTTGGTTGTGTTGAGTTGTTCGTAGCTATGGTGCGAGGTGCGGCCCGGTCTCAGCTTGCTGGCCACTCGCCAGTCTTCAGTCAGTCCTCTAAGCTCTACTGTGTATGTCTGTGTAACCGTCAGCTCTTAAACTCGTTACGCGTGTTATGTGTTTTGTGCAGTGCGTGATTAATTCTGGGAGATTTTCGCCGTGCGTCATGTGGTAATAATGCAGAGTCCGTCAGACAACGCTCCCTCCCTCCTAGACAAGCTGACGGCGGCAGCAAACCCAGGGGAAAATGGACCCGCAGCAATCGCCCTCCTCCAGGGAGACCTTTTGCAACGCTCAATACAGAGCGTCGCACTCTCCCTACAAAACGCCATGATGAACTCTCTACAACAAGCGGCTCTACTGCCTGCCAACTCAGCAGCAGCGCATGCCCTTAACCTTCAAGCCCTAGAATCCTACCTAACACTACAAAGGCTAAGTTCCGTATCCCTGGGAGCAGCCACCACACAATCCACAGAAGACAAACCAACCACAACAGAACTCTCAGAAGATGTTGATCTCTCAGAAGAAGTTGAAGAAGACCTTGCTTTACTCGACAGTGACTCCTTCCCTCTTAGTTCACCAACAACATCACCCTCTTCACCTACTATTGACACCTCATACCCAAGTCTCATCATGAACAATGCTTTTTCTGCCCCTGGTCCTTCTACAGCTGTTCGCAACAAACAATCCACCCCAAGACCTAAGAAACAGTTCATCTGTAAGTTCTGCAACAGGCAGTTCACCAAGTCTTATAACCTGTTGATACATGAGAGGACCCACACGGATGAAAGGCCCTACTCCTGCGACATCTGTGGCAAGGCCTTCCGACGCCAAGACCATCTCAGAGACCACAGGTAACTATTATTTATAAATATATCAAGTCAACAGGTGTTACAAATGACAAACTCTCCCCTACATAACAGTCAAATATACCTAGATAGTGGCCAAAATCGTTTTTATACAGCAAAGAACGCGTCATTCACCGAGAACCTCAAATTTTCCCCCGACAAATATAACCAACAAATAAAAATATATTTTCAAATTTAAACTGAGTTTATAAACTAACTCTGTGGTATAATATACACGAACTGTAGGCTATTGCAAACCTAAGTTTTAAAAATATATATATTTATACTAAACAATACACAAAAATGACAAATTCTCCTTTATATACACTCTCCCCTACATAAAGAGCAGTCAAATATACCTAGAGAGTGGCCATAATCGTTTTTATACGGCAAACGACGCGTCATTCACCGAGATCCTCAAATTTTCCCCGGACAAGTTTTAAAAATATATATATTTACACTAAACAATACACAAAAATGACAAATTCTCCTCTATATACACTCTCCCCTACATAAAGAACAGTCAAATATACTTAGAGAGTGGCCATAATCGTTTTTATACGGCAAACGACGCGTCATTCACCGACAACCTCAAATTTTCCCCGGATAAATATAACCAAAAAAATTATATTTTCAAATTTAAACTGAGTTTATAAACTAACTCTGTGGTATAATATACACGAACTATAGGCTATTGCAAAACTTTTAGTGGTACTATTATAAATAGAATTTTAATTTTCTTAAGTTGTCACTAATTAGTAATTAAGAAAAAAGTATATCTTTCCTTAAATTTTTTTAAATTTTTATACTAGATGCACATTTCGTTCACCACGTGAACATTATCAATAGACTAAATATTACAAAACTATTACAATATTTATACATAGTTAGGTAATATCAGTGATGTGAATGGGGTGAATTAGGGTATTTGAACATTTACGATTATTGTAGGTAATGGTTATGAATTGGGGAATTTTTATAATTAGGTTGTTGGGATTATCTCTAAAAGCGGGTTTTGTAAAAGACTTAAGTCGGTGTTAATTAGAATTTTGGAATTTTTCTTCATCTATATTGCCTCTAACATGTTGAAGTTTATGAATTACTTTCTTTAAGTAAGGAAATTGCGCCTATGTCATGCCCTGTTTTCATTTTATGGAATGCTAACGATGATCTATTAGTATCTAAATTTTTAACGCAATTTTTATGTTCCTTATATCTAGTTTAGTAGAGAATTATGAGAGATCGAAATAGGGGTAGGATCCCATAACTTTAAAGTAGATGAACTTTAAAAATTTATGTTGCACTTTTTCAATGGCATTCTTTTGAATCTCATAAATGGGATCCCATATGGAACAATATTCAATTTTAGAGCGAATGAATGCATAGTAAAGTGTGAAGATAACGTTTATATTTGAAAAAGTGCGTGAATTCCTGATAATAAATCCTAGCATTTTATAGGACGAAGAATAAATCGTATCTATATGCGAGTTGAAAGTAAGTCTACTATCAAACTCAATGCCCAGATCTCGAGTACTTTCGCAACGAATAAGCAACTGATTAAGTTTCGAATAGGAGAAAATAATGTCACATTTTCGTGTAAATGTCAGAATTTTGCATTTAGAAAGATTGAGGTTAAGTTTGTTTAAGGTGCACCAATTAGAGATATTTTCCAAGTCATTTTGAAGAATGTGGCAATCATTATTTGAAGAGATAGTGCAAAAAATTTTCAGATCGTCAGCAAAAACTAATCTTTCACTGACTATTACATTATTAATGTCATCAATAAATATTAAAAAAAGAAGAGGACCTAAATTTGATCCTTGTGGGACTCCGGAAGTGACAAAAGGTGAGGTTGTATGACCACAATAAAAAACAGATAGATTGCGATCTAGAAGATACGACGACAATAACGCTACAAGTGCTGATCCATATTGGTATTGTTCGCGGTTTAGTTCCTAACAAGTTGGATCGTGTACATCAAGCATGTGTAACTTCCAAAATACCGAGAGCCGGATAGCAATCTGAAATACATTCGCTAGGGTTTCCAATTATCCGACATTAATAAATATCTGGATATCGAATACAAAAAATTCGGATATATCCCGATATCCGGATAACAAATAAGAAATTAAAGATAATAGATTGAATCCAATATTCATGGTGTTTTATAACTCATTTATTTTATTTTATTTAAGTATTTTAACTATATACATTAATAATTCACAAAATCATAAAAAAAATTATATAATTAAATTTATTTCATTTTTAAAAATGCGTAAAAAATAATTGAATTGAAAGTTTCAAAATTCAAGCGAGTTCTAATTTTTGTCCTAGTCAGGCCTGCAATTGAAAAAACGCGCTCTGTTGCAGTAGATGTTGGTTTTATTGTAAGAAGTGCATTAAATAATATATTTAAATTATCTGTCCTTGTTTTTGTGTTTGTTAAAATCATAAAATCTTTTTTCAACAATGTAGTAATAACGTTGCTCTACTCCTCAACATGAGTAATTGAAGAAATTGCCTATTATATATTATTATAATTACATTATAATTACAGCATTCTACAACCCTACAAAAACTAAAGTCCTACTAGGAAGTTGTTTAGACAAAATTAAAATTTTTCAGAAATCAGGTGTATATAAAATTAACTGTAAAAAATGTAATAAAATAGGACAAACACAAAGAAATTTGGAAACTAGATATAAGGAACATAAAAATTACGTTAAAAATTTAGATATTAACAGATCATCGTTAGCATTCCATAAAATGAAAACAGAGCATGAGATAGACACAATTTCCTTCTTAATATTTTTTTCACCAAATCTTTAAGTGAGCGGCGTGAGTTAAGCTCCACAAATTATCTTAAAAAATTAGCATCAAATCTAATTGACGATCCACTTTCCAACAATTAAATTTCCACATCCCATCTTTCCGTACAAGGCATTCCTCACTATTTTATCTTCCCCAGGCACATACCAATCTATTCCTCAAATCCCCATTGAACAGGATGTGTTCATATTATGAGCAGAATACAACAATTGAACTGTTCTAATAATTCTAATAATTTTCATATAAAGTTCTATAAATTTATTCATTTTTGTGTATTATAACTTCTTATTATAGTTGAAGGTAATGGGATTCGGACCAGTCAGAAAATAAAAACAAATTTATTAACTTCGCTAACGTTTCGATTTTAATTTAAATCTTCATCAGAGCTTAGTTAATAGTCACGATATAAAATAACAATTTTAAAATTAATAAAGAACACATCATATTGTTCGGTTATTGAACTCAGAGATAAGCAATAACCGGACAATATGATGTGTTCTTTATTAATTTTTAAAATTGTTATTTTATATCGTGACTATTAACTAAGCTCTGATGAAGATTTAAATTAAAATCGAAACGTTAGCGAAGTTAATATATTTGTTTTTATTTTGTGACTGGTCCGAATCCCATTACCTTCAACTATAATTACTAACTTATGGACGTAACTCATCTAATCAACAATTTCTTATGTTTAATAGTTTTTAATTTTTAAGTCTTAATATTGTTAATTATGTTCCTGTCCAATTTAGGCTATGCTGTTGGGACAGATGTATTAAATAAATAAATAAATAAAATAAATAATTATGTAGTACATATGTAGTGCGAACACAAGTCATATTTTAAATTCATAGATGCGTTAAGTACACTTGATAGATGGCGCGGCATGTCTACATTTTTCGATTAAATTAACATAGATTTAAATAAAAGAGTAGGTACATTATTTTTCACACTAGTCTGTTATTTAATTTACAAATGGGGAGACGTGTTAGCGTAGGCGAAACACGGACAAAGCACGCGCATCCCCATCATCTACACGGAGACTTCAACGTTAGCGCAAGCGACCAACCCGAGATATTTCAACGCTCGATCAAGAAACAAACCTACGCCTCAATGCAGACTTTTAAACATATAATTTGTCTCCGGTCAATCTTTGTTTGTTTGGACAAACATATGTGTTGCTTCAGTTTATAATGAATGCAGAAACTGCCCTGAGGTGGCCAATAACTGAGCTCTAATTTTCCGCATATCTTAAATTCTATTCAAATGAGGGCCGAGGGCTAATTTGGGCGGGACGCAATCAACCGGTAGCTTACCACGCCCCATTTCCGACGCCTTTGGCAACCAATTATCACCTCTTCATACAGGGTGTCTCTCACGTAATAAACTTGCACAATTTAAAGCTTTTAGCGCCTGCTTCAATGATAACAACTCTGTAAGGACTTGTTAAACTATTCATTTAACACCTAACAATCTTATAAGCAGGGTCTCCTTGCATTTCAGGTACGGGGGAGTAATCGGAAAATTTCTAGAACGAACTAAAGGCGGAGTTGAGCGCGCATTTTGTCCATATATTTTGAAAGACTAATCTTTCATATAACTGCAATCAATTTTCCTGATCGTGCATACAATATCTATATTGTATGCACGATCAGGAAAATGCAGCCTGTGACAGTCAACTAAAACAACGAATTACGTAACACTTCACTCAGTCAGTCTCCGGTCTGACATATTCACGGCAACACTGTTAACAGACCCATATGATTTCTGAATAGTACCAACCTTCAAACGATACATGTGAAAATTTCTCGTGATCGTGCGTAACACTCAATAAGTCTCTCAAACAAACATTAAATGCAGTTATGTTTGTTTGAAAACCTTGAATAAAATTAGCCAATGGCTAACGAAATATAGGCCTTAATGAAATAATTGTAGTTACTATCGACACAATAAACTAAATAATAAACTAAACAATAGAGCCATTCACTTCAAAAAATAATAACAAATTATGAAACAGATTTTGTGCTGAAAAATCCAAGTTGCTTTAAAAAATCTGAATGACATTTTTCATTTAGTTTCTGATCTTATCTATCTAATTGTTGAAACTTAATGTGGAAACTTCTCAGTGGTGTACCACAAGGCTCAATTCTAGGACCTCTTCTTTTTTAAATACCACTTCACTCAATAAGTCTCCGGTCTGACATATATATGGCAACACTGTTGACAGACCCATATGATTTCTGAATAGTACCAACCTTCAAACGATACGTGTGAAAATTTCATGACATTCTGACAATTAGTTTAGAGATTACAGTGGTTATAGTGACTCCAGTTTTGTAATTTTTAAAAGAATGGATAAAAAAGAATTTCGTGTGTTGACTAAACATTGTTTTTTGATGGGAAAAAATACTGTTGAAGTCAAACAGTCGCTTGATAAGCGTTATAGAGACTCCAGGCAAATCAACTATTACTGATTGGTATACTGAATTTAAACGCGGTCGTACAAACACCGATGATGCTAAACGCTCTGGTTGCCCAAAACCGGCAGTTGTTCCGGAAAATATTTTTAAAAAAACCATAAAATAGTTTTGAAAGACCGTAAAGTGAAGTTGCGTGAGATAGCTGACACCTTAAAGATATCAGAAGGTAGTGTGTTTAGACCACCATTGTCTCCTTACCTTCCCTGCACATTCTACATGTTCTTTCTTCCTCTTTCATCCAAAAATTATTGTCCCTCTCCTCATTTCCACATCTAAATCTCGCTATCACTTTTTTCTTCTCTGCCTTTTTCTGTCAAATACTGTGGTTTTCTCACCATCCAGGTCTTTTCATATTTGCTGTTATATCTTGATTCTCTTATTTTTGTATCTTGCTCCGTTGTATGTAGATCATTCGCTCTGTTACTTCGTGCCCCAATTCTTCTCCATTCATTCTTTTTAGTCTTACTGCTGTTGAGTAGCCACAATATTCGTACATTTCCTTCCTTTCCTTTTCCCATCTTGATAGTGGCTTTCCTTGTTGATTCCGTTTTTCCATTTCCCTCCAGCATTCATAAAGAATTTATTTTTTCGGGTGTTTAATTATATTCTCTTCATATTTTATGGCTTTTTTGACTGCCTCTATTTTTATGTTCTTCATTTTCATCTCTTCCAGTATAATGTATGTTGGTGTGTTCGTGTCTACTCCCAACATTTTAAGTATTTTATTTGTACTTTTTCCATATGTTCTTGTTCTGCCCATCTCCATACTTCTGGTCCATACATTATTATATTTTTTAGCAACGCCTGGTACATGAGCCTTTGTTATTATCTTACATTGTTTTAGTAGGTTCATGTATTTACATTCTAACTATATTAGCTTAAAAATATTAATTGATTGTAAGAATTGCAAAACATTGTTGGTTATTGCTGGGTCGGGTTTTAGTATGTCTTTAATGTCCTGTAGTAGGTTGTAGTTAGTACGTATGTTAGTGTATAGTTGACAGTCGGTTAATATGTGGTTAACAGTCAGTTCTTCGTCACATGTCTCGCAAATTTTCTAGTCTGTTCATGAGGTGTTCGTGACTAAGTCTGGTGTGTCCGATTCTAAGTCTTGTCATGATTATTTGGTCACTTCTATTGGTACCTGAGCTCCAGTTGTGTATGTCGTCTTTGACTGTTCTAAGTTTATTGTTCATAGTTTTGCGCTACTTGTTCAGTCTGCTCGAGTAGAGTCTAGTGTTGGTGGTGTGTCTTAAGTACGTCTTGTTTGGGGCAATATGGAATATCCTTGCTGCTGTTGGGTTCTCGGGCTGCAGATTTTGTTTCCCTCGATGCACCCAAGGACTGTTTTAAACTAACAAATATTAATTTACTACCTCGGACAATTCTATAACTGTGTTTTCTTTGTATTTCAGGTATATCCATAGTAAGGAGAAACCGTTCAAATGCGGTGAATGTGGTAAAGGATTCTGTCAATCCCGCACCCTGGCAGTTCACAAGATCCTGCACATGGAGGAGTCACCGCATAAGTGTCCTGTCTGCTCGCGATCATTCAACCAACGTTCAAATCTCAAGACGCATCTACTTACGCATACAGATATTAAACCATACAACTGTAGCGCATGCGGCAAGGTTTTCAGGAGGAATTGCGATCTTAGAAGACATTCTCTTACTCATAACCTGGGGGCGGCATCCACAGCGACATCTACGGCTACCTCCGCTTCTACATCAACATCATCCGATGAACAACAGTGATTTTACGTGAAAATTGAACTGTGAGTGTCAGTGGCGTAACCCACCCCGCAAGTGCTCAATAAAACACATTTAAAGGAATACATTTGTCTAGTAATTGAATGTGAGCGCCCCCAAGGTAACATTTTGGCTTCTAAGCCCCTCCAGGTAAACATTTTGGCTTCTGAAACCCCCCAAAGAAAACAGTTTGACTTCTGAGCTCTCCAAGAATAAAAGTTTGGATTCTGAGTTCCCAAGGAAATAAAATTGGCTTCTAAGTCCCCCCAGAAAATCATTTTGGCTTCTAAACCTCTCAAGGAAAACATTTTGGCTTCCCTAAACGAAAATATATTAGTTTATGAACCCCTAATGAACAATTTTTGTTTTTCGAGCTCCATATAGAAAACATTTTAGATTATGAACCCACAAAGAAAACATTTTGAATTCTGAACCCCCTAAAGAATACATTTTGGCTTCAGAACCCCTCAAGGAAAACGTTTTGGCTTCCCCCAAGGAAAATATTTTTGTTTCTGAACCCCCCAATGAAAACTTTTTGTCTTCCGAGCCCCACAAAGAAAACAATTTGGACTCTTAACCCCCAAAGATTACATTTTGGCTTCAGAACCCCTCAAGGAAAACGTTTTGACTTCCCCCAAGGAAAATATTTTTATTTCTGAATCCTCCAATGAAAACATTTTGTCCTCCGAGCCCCACAAAGAAAACATTTTGGATTCTGAACCCCCCAAAGATTACATTTTGGCTTCAGAACCCCTAAAGGAAAACGTTTTGGCTTCCCCCAAGTAAAATATTTTTGTTTCTGAACCCCCCAATGAAAACAGTTTGTCCTCCGAGCCCCACAAAGAAAACATTTTGGATTCTGAACCTTCCAAAAAAAAAAAAACATATGGGTTTCTGAACCCCCCCCCCCCAAGGAATACATTTTGGCTTCTGCGTCCCTCAAGGAAAACATTTTTGCTTCTGAGCCGTTCAAAATAAAATATTTTGACTTTTGAACCCCCCAAGGAAAACATCTTGGCATCAGAGCCCTCTCAAGGAAAAAATGGCTTCTGAGCCCCCCAAGGAGGACATTTTGGCTTCGCAAAAAAAAAATTGTGACTAGTGAACCTCCCAAGGAAATCATTTTGGATTCTGAACCTCCAAGGAAAATATTTTGGATTCTGAACCCCCCAAAGAAAAAATTTTGGATTCTTTCCCCCCCCCCCGAAAAAAAAATTGGATGCACGTCTGTTTGTACCCATAGTTACGCCACTGATTAGTGAAGATGCCACGTTCTCAGTGACACTGATCGCGAAACTACAGTGAATTTTGCCGTCGCTGAAAGTTCTTCTGTAAATACGTTCGTCATAGACATTTTATTTCATCCGTCCATACTATTTGTGATTCATTAGATGAAGATATTATATTGTATAAATGTTATTTTTAAGTTTTATATTGTTTAATTTTAGGAAAAGGCTTTTTTTAAATAAATACTTGTAGAAAAATACAAAAGGGTTTTATTTTAGTTTTTAATTAAAATATTTAGATATCAAACAAGAATAAATAATTTATAGTAGAGAAATAATACTTAACTATAAACGAAACTACACATAATAAAAGTGAAAAATATGTTTTTGAAATTGGAAAAGTTGTCGAAGATTATAAACTATCCATTTCGGTGCACGGATCCGTATAAAAAGTTGAAATTGAGATATTCACGTCCGAAATTTAAATATGAAATTTCTTAAAAATCCGTACAATCAAAATCTAATTTGTGTTTATATATGTATGATAACAATACTTCCTTCTCTATATGTAAATTCATAAAGAATAATGAATTCAAAAAGAGTAATACAACTAAATGCACAAATAATCTATGGTCTTTACATATTTTTTTGTTTGATTTTGATCAGTTTTATACAGAGCTGCAATTACCTAATGGTGCATGAGGTGAAAGCTGGAGTGTTGGACTAGTTGGACTATTTCCGAAATATTTTTTAAAATCACATTATAATAGGGGATACGCATAAAATTTATATTTCCTTAAAACTACATTTTTTTGATATTTTAATGTTAGTTATGTCACTTAACACAACAAAAATCACATTTTAATTAATATTATAGCCAAATTTTTTAATTAAAATATTGTAAATTTGAAATAAGCTGACCACGCCGCGAATGTTGCCGAGTAGATACGACTGAGACTGTAAGGGTTTGACGTCACAGATACAGACAAAACATAATGTTTACGTGTTTATATTGTATTGTTTGAGAGTTTTGTATTTGTTTTTAAACAATTTTTCACGCATTTATTATTAAAATAATTTATAAAATATATGTACTCACATTAAAATGGTCTTCACAAACATAAAGTTTACTTTTTTCTGAAATATCGGTTTTATTTCGCTTCATAGCTTTTCTGTTGTTTTCCGTCATCAGGTAATGATATAAATTATTTTTTTGGATTTCTAATTGAACTATTTGTGCACATTGGTACTAAACAATATTTTCGACTATGTTTCGAAGTACTGGGGCCTGGATCTTCCATATTTTATATATTTTAATATAAAATTTAATTCGGTGACATGTATAAATTGTTTTTATAGAATCAAACTTTATTTTAATTAAAATCACTCTAACTTTACATAACCTATAAAAGTTATACAAACAAATAAGTTCAGAACAGACTATGTACGCTGGCTAGACTAGTAGTGTCATGTGTCAGTTAGAAGGGTATGACGTCACACGTCGTTTTCGCGCGCTACATACATTTATGATTTCTTTAAGCCTTCAAATTAAAAAAAAAAAAAAATTAAAAACTGTTTTTTATGTTTATATGCAACAAGAGGAATATAATAAAAAAAATTAAAAAAATCATGCCTTTCCCCTATTAAGATGACCAGATTTTAACATTGACGAAGCCGGACACCATTGACGGGGGGAGGGGTGTTATATGTATAGCATTATAGGCTGACTAAATTTTTTTTACTGAAAAAGAGTATACTAAAAATATTGTTGTGAAGCGTGAATTTTCACACATTTTGCAGGTATTTAGTAACTGAATGATGATTATTTGAGATGCCAAAACAGATTTTATGTCAAAATATTTTTTTATGAATTTTAATTCGAATGCCTAATACCATTATTTAACTGGAGTTGGTGTATTTTACCGGGATTTTAGGTCATAAGAAAAAACATCAAATTATTGAATATTCAGTACCAACTCCAGTAAAAATATATATGTATATTCGAGGTCGGCAACGTTTACATTAATATTACCATTATTTAAGTTTCTAAATATGTGCAGTATTTTTTTTTTATATATATAGCAAGGTTCATTAAGATTTTGAAAATTGCGCCTATGGCTTCCATTGGTAGCTTAAATCACAAGCCCCGCCCTCTGATTTCGCATACATTCAAACATAGAATTGAATTATAATTTCAACACTTCCCACTGGTTATTAAATTTACGCTTTTAAAAATGAAATGCAACATTTACCAAAATATTACTAGAATTTTGACAAAATAATTTAAACTAATTAAAAAATGAAAAAAAAAAAAACAGTAAAATTAAAATTGACAGGAATCGAACTGTAGTTTGGAAATTACTTAGCGATGACACAACGCACTACGCTGCAGGCGCTTACTTATTTACTGTGTTACATAGCGAATTAACATATTTTAGTTAAAAACACAAAAAATGCGTTATTTTCCAAAAACATAATCTGATCAAAAATTCCTATTGTACTATTCCGGTTCACACCAATGTAAATTACTTAGATTTTTTCAGATTTTGGGTCAAAAATTTTTTTGCACAATTTTGGCAAAAATCGCGTCAAAATAATTTATTTTGCTAAAATAAAATTTGGTCGTTAATCCACGTACTAAGGGCTTTCATTTGATACCCTACTCAGAAATTAAAAATATATATATATATTTTTTTTTCGGTTAGTACATATTTGTGCACAATTTTGGCAAAAATCGCGTCAAAATAATTTATTTACAAAAATAAAATTTTGATCGTTAATCCACGTACCAAGGGCTTTCATTTGATACCCTACACAGAATTGTAAAAAAATATATATATTTTTTTTTCGATGAGCATATATTTGTTTATATTTTTAGGGGGATATGTTTTTTAGATGTTTTAGTATGTGCGGGTCAAAGAGTTGTATAAGTATGCCAAATTTCAACTCTCTAGGTTTAGCCGTTTGGCTACAAATTTTACCGAACAGACAGACAGACACACAGACAGACACACAGACAGACACACAGACAGACACACAGACAGACAGACAGACATACAGACAGACGACAAAATGACGGTATAAGGGTTTTTTGGTCATACCTACAAAACCCTAAAAATTGATTCTACATCATTAATATACCTATATAGTAAGTATAAAAATAAGTGGCCCGAAAGTAAAAAGACTGAGAAACACAATAAGGTAAGCAAAGGTGGTCCGGAATTTGGAAAAGATTAAGAACCACTGAAACAGAGTTAACATGGTT
This sequence comes from Liopterus haemorrhoidalis, assembly GCA_963971575.1. NCBI lineage: Eukaryota > Metazoa > Arthropoda > Insecta > Coleoptera > Dytiscidae > Liopterus > Liopterus haemorrhoidalis. Next base: position 47,148,067 of record OZ020619.1, read on the forward strand.
CTAAAATTGCAGTATCGCTGTACAATCTGATGAATTAATTGAATGAGTGGGTGATTGAAAGCAGGCAATGGGTCGTTCTGCCGTAGTCTCTCGGCCAGGTACATCCCTGAGGTAAAAATTAGTTTTATCTTTAGTTGAAATATTGCACGGGACAATGTGTGACAATTTGTCGTTATGTCACTGTTGTCGGACGCGTTAAATGGAACCAGTATCTGTGTAGGATATGGCGGGATATACGGGGGGCATCGCGGGAAACCGAGAGTTACAGGCCGGCTGAAGATATGTCGCCTGTCGATCGCCGTGTGCGGCCATCGGATTATCTTAGATTACAACAAACGTACTTAACACCTCTAAAAGTCTGCGTGTGGTCCATCTTGCTCGACTTGTTACCAAACATTGGGGGTGTACTTTAAGAGCACTTCAATTACTCTGTTAAGAGTATTGTTCAACTCCTCGACTACCTATCGCAAGCAGAGCGTGCTGCTCTTTTAACAGCCAGCTGTTAACTGTGAGATCCTGTGTAATCCCTTGCCGAATAATCATAGGGATTAACACACGTTCAACAGTGAGTACCCTTATTACTCGCTACTCAAAAGGGATTTGTCAACAATATTCTCATCAAAGTACCATTACATAATTATTTCAAGCAGTGTACATATAACGACCGATGGATTATAAAACTACCCTGTTATTTCATACTCAAGTGCATTTAAAAATAGGGATGTAAAGAGTAGAAGCTGGTAGGGCTAAAATCGCGGGAATCGGTGCGAAAATTAAATGTGAGGCCTCCCAAAAATACATATACATATTTTTATGTTTAAGAGGTTTCAGCAATTTTGCTATTAGGATTCTTCGGGACCAGAAAGAAATCCTTTATTTTAAAGTAAAAACAATTTGTTTCCAACAATTTTATGTACAATTACAAAATATAATTACCATCGTTATTTCCCAACGTTGACTAATTTAGTTTCAACAATTAGAGAACAATCAGAAACTAAAAGAAAAACGTCCAAATTTATTTAACCGAAAAAACTATAGTATTTCTAAAATTAAATGGCCTCCCACTTATATTGATTCCAATAATGACAATATAACCATTATAACTGCTGAGTTTATGGTTCTGTTAATAATAGTTGCCAGGACCGTAATAATTATTTAAAACAAACCTGTTCCCTTATATGCTATTTAGAATGAACTGTATATACTCACATGACATTCCTTCACATTTTTATCAGGGTTAGGACTGGCTATATTTGAAATACTTCAAATACAAAAACAAAAATCATTATGTTTTTGCAACTTTGTCACTTAGCAATGCTAGATATTAGCGTCTTACACAGTCCATCTTTATAACTAGAAAATTATGATAATCTAAGAAAAAGGTTCTTGCTTCTGAAATCCAAGTGATGACCTAAAAAAAAGGTCCTTGTCTCATTTTTAGGGTTTTGTAGGTATGACCAAAAAACCCTTATACCGTCATTTTGTCTGTCTGTCTGTCTGTCTGTCTGTCTGTCTGTCTGTCTGTCTGTCTGTCTGTCTGTCTGTCTGTCTGTCTGTCTGTCTGTCTGTCTGTCTGTCTGTCTGTCTGTCTGTCTGTCTGTCTGTCTGTTCGGTAGAAATTGTAGCCAAACGGCTAAACCTAGAGAGTTTAAATTTGGCATGCTTATACAACTCTTTGACCCGCACATAGGAAAAATACTAAAACATCTAAAAAACATATCCCCCTAAAAATATAAACAAATATTTGCTCATCGAAAAAAAAAATTTTTTTTTTCTAATTCTGAGTAGAGTATCAAATGAAAGCCCTTAGTACGTGGATTAACGAACAAAATTTTATTTTTGCAAAATAAATTAATTTGATTTCCCAAAATTGTGCAAAAAATTTTTTATCCCACACCCTGTAGCCCAGATGGTTTAAACTAAAAATCCGAAAAAATTCTAAGTAATGTACATTGGTGTGAACGGAATAGTACAACAGGAATTTTTGATCAGATTATGTTTTCGGAAAACAACGCATTTTTTGTGTTTTTTGATTGACGATATACAAAAGTTATAGTTATGTAACACACTATATTAGAGGGCGTATCCTGGTCTAATGCTTAGCTTGGTCGCTTGCTACGCAGCAAACTAGGGTTTGCTCGAAACCAGAGGAGCATATGACTTAAAACAACCAATGGAAGCCATAGGTGCAATTTTAAAAATCTTAATGAACCTTGCTATATAAAAAAAATACTGCACATATTTAGAAACCTAAATAATAGTATTAGGTATTCGAATTAAAATTAACAAAAAAATATTTTAACATAAAAGTAGTTTTTAAAGCTCTTAGATTAACAGACGATAAATTATTTTAAAAATATCGTTCATTTTGCTGTGATTAATACAAAGCAAAATTTGTCCTACATACTCAGCATGCCGCCTTCACTTATTATATACCTGTGAAACCCTGCAATATGTGAAAATTCACATTTCACATCAATTTTTTTACGTTTAAAGTGTTTCAGAAACTTTTCCATTGGCCCTAGTTCATTAGGGGGACCGGAAAGAAATTATTTTAGAGTACAATTTTTTATTTATTTTTTTTTTCTATAAATTTTCATTTTGTGTAATTACAAAATATAATTTCCATCATTATTTATTAAGGCTTCTTAACGTTGTACTAATTTTTCGATACCCTCTCTACAGAAGTTTTCTAGTTTTGATTTAAAATAAATTAACTGATCAGTTGATTTTCTACATCAAAAATAAGTGAAGTGATTACTATTTTGAGAATTGGACTAACGTTAATGATGATGGTTTCTTCCTGGATTTCTGTCCTGAAAAATCTTCTATTATGTCCTCAAAGTCTAATTTTTGAAGAATATCACTTTCTATGCACATGATTGGCAAATTAGCAAGTCGTTCATGTAACATAGTCGTTCGTAATTCATTTTTTATTCTTTTTAGCCGTGAAAATGGCCGCTATCCACTACAATCGGTGACCATTAAGCAAAGGAATATCTAGCAAAAATTTCTTTTAATTTATCTGCTTTTATTAAAGTGACTTATCTATTAAACTCACTTAACTTGAGTATGTAAAGCTGAGATACTCAAGTCTGCCGATTAATTTGCAAGGTTTTTTAATAAAAGTAGTAAAATTGCACTAAAAATTGAGCTCCTCTTTTTTCCGTGTAAACGATGACCTCGGTATTTTGAGGCCCCCCTCAAGCCGGAGGCCCTGGGCTTGTGCCTCATGTGCCCTTATGGAAAAGACGGAACTGTCTAAAATCCTAAGCCAGTCTGCTCCAAGTTTAAAATGCGAGAAGTCCGTTTGTCCGGCGTATTGTAGTAACAAGGTACAACCGGACAACTCCGGGTAATTGATTATTGTTTACCCGGAATCCATATTGTTGTTGTCGTTACCTCCCATTGCAATGTTTAAAACAAAAGCTGTTTGTTTGGATTGGCGATAGCGAGATGAAGTGGCGGCCAATAGCATTCGAGACTATTGTCTCGTGAATCGTGCGGCCCTTCGCCTTCCAGCTCGAATAAATGATCCGGCGATTCGCGTCACATCCAAGCGACGGCAAATCAATCCGGACTATTTTTAGGACAGTCGAGAACCGGCCTGGCCCCCAAAAAAACAATAATTCCGGGCTAGATAACAAGGAAATATTGGGATTTATTAAAAGAAATTGAGAAAATAATAAGTATTAAAAAAAAAAAATCTGTGAAATATATATATATATATATATAATCATCGAAATAAAGTTCTTGACGAAATTAATATGGGTATTAAATAAAATTCTTATTTCATATTCGTCATATATTTATTTTAAAAAAATTATCGAGACGTTTCGATTGGTAATCCAATCAACCTCAGTCCAATATTATTGTCAAATATATAAAATGTATTTCCACATTAAAATGTTTGGAACGGACAGGAACGGTTAATCATAGTCTAGCCCAGCGGTTCCCAAACTTTTTTGGCCGCGACCCGGTACGAGGTTTGAAAATTTTTCGCGACCCACCATATGAAAAAAAAACATTTATTTACAAATCAATTTTTTTTTAAAACAGTAGCTTTATAGCAATAAAGAGTAATAAATAGTAATAAAGAGTATAGTATAGTAATAAAGAATATAGTATAGTAATAAAGAATATAGTATAGTAAAAAGAGCGCAAATATACACTATTCTAGTGATTAACTGACGTAAAAAAAAAAAGTACAAAAAAAATCTTTTTTGTGTTTTTACAATTTTTTTCGCGACCCGCCAAAAATTTTCTGCGGCCCGGTGTCGGGTCGCGACCCACACTTTGGGAAACGCTGGTCTAGCCGAACGGTCTGTCCTATGATTTTATACATTTGACAATAATATTGGACTGAGGATGATTGGATTACCAATCGAAACGTCTCGATGATTTTTTTTTTTTTTAAATAAATATATGACGAATATGAAATAAGAATTTTATTTAATACCTATATATATATATATATATTAGGTAAACCGGAAGGAAATCCATTATTTTAGAGCACAAAATATTTTTTTCCAAATTTTTTACAATCTATAATTGCAAAATATAATTTTTATTATTATTTATTACGGCTTCCAACGTTGTACTAATTTTCGATACCGTCTCTAGAAGTTTTCTCGTTTTGACTTAAAATAACTGATGAGGTGAATTTCTACATCGGTGATATTTCCAAATTTTTATCTCTGAGTATATGTTCCATAGACCTAAATAGGTGAAAATCGGAAGGCGTGAGTTCGTGTGAATACGGTGGATGTGGAATAATTTCCCAGTTTAAGTCCCGATTTATTTCGCGGGTGAGAACATGCATTTCATAATGAAAAATTATTCCTTTTCGGTTAAATAAATTTGAACGTTTTTCTTTTAGTTTAATTGTTGAAACTAAATTTAAATTAATTCATTAATAAAATATACGTATTAAGTTCAAACTGTACTGCAGTATTTAGTACAATAATTTGGCCACCAGTTAGCGAATTAAAGCATGTCATTTCTCAATAGTCTAATATGTTTTTAATTTAACAATGAGAGTTTCTGAAAAACAGCTTATTTGAGTGTAAAGTATAATGTTCGGAGTGCAGTATAGGTAATGCGTTAAATAATAAAGCGGCGGAGCCCCCGTGGTTCAGTGACAGGGCCCCCCTGTGGTCCAGCGCTCACTCTGAGCTAATGCTGTCGTCGCAGCCACCGCCTTTAGGCAGTCGAGACGTCGCAACGCTCGTGTTCCTACACCCAACCAAGTATCTCTCTCCTCATCCAAACAAATCATTACCGATATTCTAGCTGAGGGGCAATTAATTAAAATAACTCTGGCAGAACGAAGCATATCATAATAAACATAAAGGTTGGCGTGTAATAATGAGTTTCTTGAAAAGGGGTTGTGAGGCGGCGGCTCGCCAACACCACAATCGTGCCCGAAATTCGAATAAAACCGTGGACAGCCCGAAATTCATGGGAGCATCGCTAGGCCTCCTGCTGTGCACCTTATAACACTGCTTAATGAGCAAGCGCATCGTTAAGTCGAGAAGCGGACTTCACCAGAGATTTCTGTTACCTGCGGCTGTGGCCGTGTCAATGGCTGTGAGACACACGAACCACCCTCGCACACCTAATAGACGTTGCATCAATTTACGATGTTGTCCTGTCCGTAGATCGAGCCTTGATAACGCATCTTAGTGTCTTAACTCTGGCACAACAGCCCTTATTTGTCAGGGCGATGTACGGGTTGGGTGAGCCGTAGACCGGAGAGCTGGAGAGAGCTATGGCAGAGGCAGCCGGGGAGGTCTGTCGCAGCCGTAAATCAGTCCGTCTGTCGATGCTGTTGTGGGTGTTCAAGAGCTCGCGAACCGTCCCACGCGGCCCGGGGTCACTGAGCCGCGGGTCGCCGCCGCCAGCCGTCCCCGCAGTGTGGGTCGCGCTAGGGTCACAGGTCGACACCGCTTGCTTCGCCCACGCCAGGCACGCGCTACGTAAACAGCTCGCGCGTTGTTTGTAGACAGCCGGCCCGTACCCGGTACCGGCTTGCGACAGTTTGTTCCTGCACTACTTCCTTTGCGGCTCCCTTGTTTCAAAGGATCAAACATGGCACGCCCCGCCGGTTATAAGACTGAACGTCCGCCGTGGGAAACTTATCAATTATCGGACGATACTTGCGGATCCAATCATATGCGCACGCGGTTTTATTCGTGTCTCTGTAATTGACGTTTATTACGGCGCGCTGTGATTTGTACCCCGTATAGGGGAAACTTCCTAAGCGCCCTGACATCTGGTGGAAGATACAAGAGTAACATTGCTTTATTACGTTCAATAAAGAAATTAAGGCTATTCCAAACGTTTAGGCGGAACTGGAATTTTCAATTTTATAAGTTGTCATGAGCTCTTTTTCTATGGTTTAGAGTAGGCTTTTGCTAAACAAAATTATCAAAAGCCTCACTTAACTCTTATGGAGCGGTGCTACTTAAAATGTATCCCACAAAATTTTAATAAAATAACCGTTCTTGAGTTTTATAAATACCATAAATACTTTATTTACCTACTTATGAAACAATGTAGGTAAATATTTTTTTCATATTTTATTTTAAACACTTAATATGAATTAATTTATTTTTCATGAATTTTATTGGTTATTTTTAAGTAAAGGGCGGAGTCAACTCGGGTGAATTCCCTGATATTTGCAAAGCAGCTACGCCTAAACACCCGATTCAGTATGAATCTGTACGTAACACAGAACAGACGTATTAGGTTAGGCGTATACTATGCTTTTCTAGAAATTTAGTTGGTTAGTATGAAACAGGATTTTATGAATGTTGGACGTATGAAAAAACTGCAATTGAAAATATTGTAGTTTCAGCTAAAAAACATTTTTAATATATTCCATAGTAAACCTGAATACAAATTATTAATAAATTATTTATTTACGATAAAATAAAAAAGGGGTACATTTGTACCCCACACCGCAACCAAAGGACACCGTAACGTAAGGGTTAATCGGTAAAAGTTACTAAAATTGGAAATCTAGTTCCGCTTGAACGTTTGGAATAGCCTTTATATGTTTTTTTTTTGTTGTTTGTGTTTTATTTTCGTGAATCATGGCAAAAAAACAATTAATTTTGTTGTTTTTGTTTGTAAATCGTGGTTAAAGAAGAATTTCACATTAACATTCCATCATTTTCCTAAATTGGAAACAATATCAATTGAAACGACATTTTGAGGTAGAGAGAAAGTGGATCGTAGGTCCTTATGGATCCAAAAGCTAAAAATGGGCAAAATTCAAGCCCATGCATGTACGTTTGCTCGTTGCATTTTATGGAAAATGATTTTTTACGTCCAAAAAAGACCACCAAAAATTTGCCTTAATCATCAATTGATGTATTAAAAGGCCCTTCCACTTTTTCAGGCAAAGATTTTTATTTTTACTAATATATTTACCATATTTTTGTTGATATTATATTGACAGATAGTCCTAAAATAATTAAAAATACAATTAAAAACTAAAAAATTCCTTGTTATTTCTTTAGAATATATTATTACATACAGGCTATTTCAAACGTTTAGGCGGAACTAAATGGGAATTTCGTTCTTTTAGGTTGTCACGAGAAGAGACCTTGCTTGGGTTATTTTGTGTTTGACGTTGATATGTGAAAATTTAAAATTCTAATATTAAACCATGGAAACGAATGACATGTCAAGAATTTGAATACATTTTCACATATTTTGAAGACAAAAAAATAAATAAATGGGAAATTTTTATTAACTCTTACGGTGCTACTTAAAATGTACCCAGCAAACATTTAACTAACGGCCGAATGCCGGCTAACTGCTTTTATGCTGGTAAATTACTGGCACCAAAAGTAAGTGTAACGCCAGTATTAATAATGTACTTCACATTTGTATTTCGCATTCCGCCTATACGAAGTACTTTACCAGCATTTTATAAGCACTCTTCTTCACTCATACTTTTTACTTAAAACCATCAGAAATAAATCTTGCAACTAATGCGATTATTTTGCACTTTACCGTTGCTGGGCCGGCAACTGATACATCAATGGGCCAGTAACGGCCACGGGGACACCGGGGTACTGGCCCATTACTTTCAATGCCGGGGAGTATGTGCTTTACTAGTACTGACCCGTATAAAAATGTTTGCTGGGAAGGGTTAAGAATGACAAAAAATTAAAATGCAATGAAAAGGACATTTTATAATGATAACCAATTTAATCTAGAATTTGCAATGCGAGTATGATTTACAAAGCTTAAACAAAATGACCAAAAGTCCGAATTAATAGATAAAAATTACTAGATTTTAAAATCTAGTTCCGCCTAAACGTTTGGAATAGCCTATATCTTGTAAATCATAGATTACTTTAGAAAAAAAAGCACAAAAAAGCTTGGAAAATAGGAAATAACTCATTTTCATCACGTAAACAGATACACAAGTGACACTTTAATGCCACTCTCGAGTGTTCCATATTTTGCCGCATGTGGCGCTGCGTTCTTAAAAAGTTTCCCGTATGAAGGAGACGGCGGTAGGACGTTGCCAGGCGACACGTACCTACGTACCTATATATTCGTACGCGCTCTTGTAGCCGTCTCCCGCTCTGGGTGTTCCAGTATCTCTCGACTGATCGTCGATACCTAGATAAACCTGTCACATGACATCAGACAACTCGTAAAGATAATTTTCTGCATCGCGTCCTCAACTAATTAGGATTTTGTAATAATCAACAGCTCTTCTCTTCGTTATCTCAACACGAACCATATTATAATTGCCGCTGATTTTTTCTCCTCATTTCAAAACAGAGAAGAAGCGATGCATATTTAATGTGATACCTGGACCACAGGAGACAATTAATCTTAGACAGTGATGCCGGATAAAGCTTTAGTTTGTGCTCTAAAACGAGCCTCAAACTAAAAGTTACACCAACATTTTAAATAAAAATTATCACAATTAAATAGTACTTACATGAGTACATAAAAATGTTTCTTTACTATTACTTCGTCAGCAGATGTCTTTGTTATTATAATTAACGCAATAAACTTAATATTATACATAGTTTTTGCGGGGCCCGTATTCAGTGCCGGATCAAGGTATGTCTGAACAGTAACGGACTGGCAAAATTTTCCGGTCTTGGAAAATTTGAATAAATCGGCCCTATAGTATTAAGAGCCAGCCTCTTGCCTCGAGGTCGCCATAAACGCTAACTTATTTAGTTCAGAATATAACTTATTTAGGACAGAAATAGAAGAGGTAAAAAGTATGAAGTACCTCGGATATGTTCTAACGAGGAACAACAGAGCAGAGCAGCATGTTAGAGAAAGGGTGAAGAAAGCAAGAATGGTTATGGGGAAGCTATGGAGCATAAGAGAGAGGAGGTTTGACGACGATATCAGGTGGAGGATGAAATTGTTTGACGGGATAGTGAAGAGTATCCTCATGTACGGAGTAGAGATCTGGGGATGGAAAGAATGGGAGATAGTAGAAAGGGTACAAGAGGGATACATGAAATGGATTATGGGATTAGACAGAACGACATCAGGAGAGGAAATGAAGAGGGAAAAGCTGAGAGTGGGAGCCGGGGCGAGGGCGGCGAAGTATGAGGAGAAAATCAGAAGGGACGAAAGAAGAAGATATTAAGAGAATGCTGGGAAGAACGAATGAAGGAAGAACAAAAGGGTAAACTGACGGAATGGGGAGAAACAAGGAAAGAGTACTATTGGAGATGTGGGATGGACATAAGGGAAGCTGAGCGAAAGAGAAATGGAGGAAGAAACATAGTAGAAGAATTGAGGAGGAGAGACCTCCTTGCCTCTCCTCACAGGAGCAGGAAAGAACAGTAAGAATAGACAATTCAAGGAATGTGAAAAGGTATAGAGAGATAAGGACGGTAGGAATACCTAAATATTTGAAAGGGAGGAGAGGAAAGGCAGGGGGCAGAGTTAGAAGGATTGCCAGATTAAGATGTGGAAATGAAGAACGGAGTAATAGGTATTGGGCAAAACCAGAGAATAGGCTATGCAGAATGTGTAAGGAGGAGGAAGTATCCTTGGAACACCTAACAAAAAGATGTGGAAAGATGACAAAATGGAAGGGAGAGATAAAGGAGCTGTTGAGTGAAGAAGGAAAAAGAGAAAGGTGGGTGAGAGTACTCGAGGAAAGAAGGAAGGAATGTAGAGAGGTAAGACAGAACTGAGAACAGGAAGGAAGAGAGAGGCAAAGAAGGAGGAAAGAAAAGAGGGAAGAGAAGTGAAGAAAGAGGGGAAGAAGAACTGGAGTCGAGAAGGAAGGTGACCGGAGACGGAAGCCGAAAAGAGAATAAGAAGAAAGAGAGGAATACCGGAGGAAGAATGTAGAAGAAGAAGAAGAAGAATAAAAAAAGTCATAAAATGTATTATTTTATTATTATTATGATATTTTTCCAATGTACTAGTTAAAACCCTAAACGCCGCAAGGCCTAGGAGAAATAAAGAATTATATATTAATTCAGAATATCCATAAAGGTGTTAAAAATTTTATGATAATTCGAAATATGTGTAAATTCTAATTTAATACGTGGGTATCCGTTACGGTGCGACGCAAGGGGAGTTTACATAAAGATATAAACAGTGTCTAGGACAAAACGGTTACGTGCCCGAAAAGTAAGAACGCCATGGTAGGGGAGACTGGTGTCAAATGTAACAGGTGTTAATTGTAACACGGCAAATTATTCTGTCATCTACAAGACAATAGTGAAATCATATGTGTATTCAAGAAGCGAATTGTACCCTGCATTACCGATACTAATCAAAATTACAAATAGCACGTTTTTTGTTTTTTGTATAAAAAGTAAGTTTTATTTTGTCTGATATTTCTTTTATTTCTGAAAATATAGTAAAATAATTAGCGACTTTATTGCTTGTTATAAATATATAGAGGTTTTAGCACATTCTCACCTATTTTTTGTTGGCAATTTATAAACTGCTTGTTAATAAATTCTGTGTAATATAAGAAATGGCAATTGGTGTTGGTTGTAACATAATATTTGGTGTCGTTTGTAACATGTTACAACTGACACCTGAATAAAATACAGAGCCAGAAAGTGCTCAGCTAACAGTAAAAACTCCAGAGCAAATAAGACCATTTCCAAAAGGTGATATTAAAAACCGAGAAAAAACGGAAGAAGGAAGGGAAAAACGGAAATATTGACAGACACGCCAGAAAAGATGGTATTAGAAGAAGCAAGAAATAAAAAGAAAGTGATTGTAAAATTTAATTCCAATGCTATAAAAAATCAAAACCAAACTCAATATCTAAAAAATCTAAAATTTCAAGTTCATCCGAGGATGAAGAAACACATTGTTTGGTATGTTTTGATTCATACATAAACAGTAAAAACGACTGGGTTCAGTGCACAAGTTGCAAAATATGGGCATATGTTAGTTGCACTAACAATGATATTTTCTATGTTTGCAAAAATTGTGAATCTGAATAAATATTTTTTGCTATTTATAATTTTATTTTATATGGAGTATCTTCTTTATGTTTACGTAAATACATATATTTTTAAAATTCTTATTCCAAATAATACTTTGTTTCATTATTTATCTTTTCGAAAATAAGCATAATATTTATTTTGTGTTTAATTAGAATTTTGAATTGAATATGACTTGTAAAGAAGATATTTAAAATTTGATGTTTCTATTGTATGTTTACTTACAAAATATACATTTACGTATAATTATATAAAAATGTTTTTTATTTTATTTATACCAATAAAGAAACAATATTTATTTATGTTACTATTGACACTGACAGTGTTACAACTGACACCGTAAAGGTGTCAATTGTAACAAGTGTCACAGTGTTATATTATAGCTTAAAAAAATATAAAAATATAAAATTATTATTAATTTGAATAATAAAATGTGTAGCTACCTAACCATTCTAATTATTAAAAAAAAATCATTAAGTAGAAATAAATAAGAAGTCATATAATGCAAAATTTATAAATTTTGTAACAATTGACACCAGTCTCCCCTACATACTAGAGCGCTGTTTATAAACAATCGCGCGAAATCAATCAAAAACAAACTAGCTGTTAGGATTATTGGTACAAAGGCGTCTTACATGTTAGCGACAGCCCTGGTGGTGGATGGACGGTCTTCTTAAGTGCCGCCACTGAAAGTTGTGCCTCCTCCCACGCCCGCCACTGCCTGTGTGGCGTACCAAGAGTTATTGGTCGTGGTCGATGACATTTGATTAACATATACCCACCACCAAGGCGTTGATTGCATCCAACTATCGCTAGAGAGCGGTATAACACACACACACACACACACACACACACACACACACACGCACACACACACACATAGTGTATGAGCAACCATTTCCTGGTGAATGTCGTCCCGGACTGTCTACCGCCAGTACATGGGTGGTTTGACACTCAAACCGGGCCTTTTATATCCCATAAAAGTCCACAAGCACACACTGAAACAAATAGCAGCCAGGACATCCAGATTTATTGTCATTCTACTCACAATATCATATTATATAGCACCTCTTTGACATTTTAATACGGCAGGTAGATAGAGAGAGGTGAAGAGAAAGAGAAGAAGACACCCGAACCACTTAAGCCATCAACCGAAAAATATCTACGGTTTTAAGGAATTCTTGTAGCAATTCATTCTGTGGCTGATAACGGTGTCTCATGTAACACGGCCAGATCGGCCGGTCTTTTCTTTATCTCTCATCTTTGGGTTGTGGAGTGACAGCCGGACAGACGGACGGACGGACGGATGGACTGTGGGCGGGGAAATCGCACATCTAGTAGCCGTGTTATTATAGTTGACGCATATAACAATACCTTATTTCTATACTGAATCTTTAAAAATTTGCAACGCATGACTTTGAACATGAAGAGAATGAAGGATGATGCGTAATTTGACAGGAGTAAGAGGATTAACTGTCCCTTAAAACTGCTCAAGTCCAGGTAAGGCTTTAAGTATATAAACACAACATTTATCTACGGTCTAGGGATATTATTCAAATTCACATATAAAATAATGATTTCACTTATTGTATTACACTGGTCAACACAATTTTTGCTGACTTACATCTAAGACTTGTTTCTTACTAATTTGTTGCTGCTGAACTCAAATATCACATCAGTTTTTGCGTATCACATCAGATTTTTGCTCTACAACAAATACATATTTTCGGCCAAATAATGCTTCTATCGTTTAATATTAGACGTCGATACTGTAATTGGTACAAATTTGGCGAACAATAAGGACTAAATAATTAGAATAAATTGAGGTGAAGTGTGAATTTTCACACATTTCAGGGTTTTGCAGGTATTTAATAACTGAATGATGATTATTTGGGATGCCAAAACAAATTTTATGTCAAAATATTTTTTTATGAATTTTAATTCGAATGCCTAATACCATTATTTAAGTTTCTAAATATGTGCAGTATTTTTTTTACATAGCAAGGTTCATTAAAATTTTGAAAATTGCGCCTATGGCTTCTATTGGTTACTTAAATCATTAGCCCCGCCCTCTGATTTCGTATACATCAAACAGAATTAAATTACAATTTCAACACTTCCCACTGGTTATTAAATTTACGCTTTTAAAAATTAAATGCAACATTTACCAAAATATAACTAGAATTTTGACAAAATAATTTAAACAAAAGAAAAATGCAAAAAAAAAAACAAAAAAAAAATAAAATTGACAGGATTCGAACTCTAGTTTGCAAGTTACCTGTTTGAAAAATTAAAAAACCAATGACTAAACGCACATCGCTATGAGCACTGACGTATGAACTTGGTTACATAGCGAATTAAATATTTAACATATTTTGGTTAAAAACACAAAAAATGCATTATTTTCCGAAAACATAATCTGATCAAAAATTCCTGTTGTACGATTCCGGTTCACACCAATATACATTACTTAGAATTTTTTCAGATTTTTAGTTTAAACAATCTAGGCTACAGGGTGTGGGACAAAAACTTTTTTGCACAATTTTGACAAAACTCGCATCAAAATAACTTATTTTGCAAAAATAAAATTTTGATCGTTAATCCACGTACTAAGGGCTTTTATTTGATACCCTACTCAGAATTTTAAAAAAATATTTTTTTTTTCGTTGAGCACATGTTTGTTTATATTTTTATGGTGATACGTTTTTTAGATGTTTTAGTATTTTTCCTATGTGCGGGTCAAAAAGTTGTACAAGCATGCCAAATTTCAACTCTCTAGGTTTAGCCGTTTGGCTACAATTTTTACCGAACAGACAGACAGACAGACAGACAGACAGACAGACAGACAGACAGACAGACAGACAGACAGACAGACAGACGACAAAATGACGGTATAAGGGTTTTTTGGTCATACCTACAAAACCCTAAAAATGGTTAGGAATAGAAATATACGGTTTGAATTTTGTACAAGCATGCCAAATTTCAACTCTCTAGGTTTAGCCGTTTGGCTACAATTTTTACCGAACAGACAGACAGACAGACAGACAGACAGACAGACAGACAGACAGACAGACAGACAGACAGACAGACGACAAAATGACGGTATGAGAGTTTTTTGGTCATACCTACAAAACCCTAAAAACTGGGGGCACTGGGACGCGAGGATCATAAGTACGAGAACTGCGTTCCGAGGCGGTGATTTTTTTTATCATTTTATTTTTTAGTGGCGCTCAACTAGAGGCATAGGGACGCCAGGATTCCAAGTTCCTGGGGACTGGATTTAGAGGCGTTGAGAGACGGACGATGGGGGGGGGGGGGGAAGGTGGGCAATATTCAATACCTCGTTAATATTCCAAACAGCACCGACATTAGTTGTATGCAAATTTAAAATAATGATGTTAAGATTTCTCCCCCGTCAATCAAATGTCTCGAACAAAAGGAACGGCACGCTACAAAAACAGTGTCTTTGATCGTGTTAATGTATTCAACGGACTGTTCCGATCCTAATCGAATTACAGTGGTGCATTGTGGCGTGGAGTCGCGAGTCATCGCTGGCCCGCGGGGCGTCCCTCAGAGGCGGCATCTGAGGAATGCGCCACGCGGGACACCTGTTGTCACCGCACAATGACCACCATTCAACGGCGCGGGACGCCCGTTCCCAGCCGCATTCCATCAATACGTCCGACGGTCGTCCTCTATCGACATCGACATCGCCATCGCCATCGGCATGTCCTCTCTGCGGCTGCAACTACGGTAACAGACCGGCCACAATTTCGCGGGATATCCCGTATTTAGAGTCTATATACCAGTGGAATCCAACTTTTTCCCATACTCAGACCAAATTTAATCTATACCAGGGATTCACAAAGGGGGCCAGGTGGACCCCTTGGGGGTCTATGGAAGTTGAAAAAGGGTCTATAGTATTCCAGAGGTCTATCAGGGGTCTATTATTAAACTAGGGCGCATTCAGAGTTGGGCCAGAGCCAGCCACGGTTCCTAAATCTAAAAGAAATTATGCGAAAGTAATGATGACTCTTTATAATAATTTACTTCTTCATACAGAAGTTCGTTCGTTGTCGAAAGGCAATTGTTTGCACCGTTTCACTGTAATCTTTAATTCTGTAATTGAGTTCCTTTTGGAAATTGATAAATCTACGAAATTAATTGAATCAAAAAAATATATTAAAAAATATGTCTGCTAAACATATTTTCTTTATTTAAGAATATGCAAAATAAATCACAAGGAAAAAACGTGAATCTCATTCAAACTCGAACAGTTATATTTGGGTTTCACACCAAAATTGATTTGTTTATTTCCACTTTAAATCGAAATGAGTTTCGATACTTTGAACATTTGATGCAATAGACCGGGAGCTCATGACATTTTTGGTCTCCGATTTCATACAGCATGCCTTTTGGAGGAGAGAATATTTACCCTGTGACAACAAAAAAGGGATGGTACTAAACCCCTGCACACTTTCCGGTCATAGGGAAAATTACATTTCCACTTGCTCAAAATTTTTGTGTTTTTCTCTGACTTAATATTGCTTGCCCTTTTGTCAAAAGAAAGTTATAACAAATTTTAAGTCTTATAATTATAGGCATGCTGTATGAAAACGCGGAAAATCATATTTTTTTATTACAAGATCACATGACCGTTTGAGCGCTTTGGGACCCTCCGAATCGCATGCATATATTTAAAAGACTTTAAATTTGTTATAACTTTCTTTTGACAAAAGGGCAAGCAATATTAAATCAGAGAAAAGCACAAAAATTTTGTGTTTAAGTGGAAATGCAATTTTCCCTATGACCGGAAAGCGTGCAGGGGTTTAGTACCATCCCTTTTTTGTTGTCACAGGGTAAATATTCTCTCCTCCAAAAGGCATGCTGTATGAAATCGGAGACCAAAAACTGTCATGAGCTCCCGGTCTACAACTTTCTGTTGTTGAAAAATATTTGATTAATGTTGATGACATTCAAATTTACAGTGACCACTTGAAACAATTAAAAGAAGATATCAATGCCCGTTATAACGTACTTATTATTTGAGCCTTATTTTACATCAAAATGACAATTGTGTGACATGCTTGTATACCTAATTTATGTGCCTTTCAAATTAAGTAAAAATATATAGGATGTTCCATTTAAATTTTTCATAGATAATTGAATATCTCCCGTATTTGTTACTCAATTGTTATTTTTAATATGTACAGTTATAGATCCTGTAGTATCAAGCAACTTTTAAATTTAACGTTATGCCCTATTTTCAGTAATAAAGAAGTTTTGCATTGGGTAATATAACTTCAACCACCTGTACACTATTGATAATATATGAATGTATATGTTTAATCTCATTAATAATGATTTTAAACAATTCTGTTCCTTATGTATTAATTCTTAATGACTATATTCCTTAATGAGCTTTATCAGTGATAGCCATTTTGATTTATAGTGACACATGAATTTTGCAAGTTGAGTTTGTATTTTCTCTGGCGTTTTTAGTTATTTTAAAGTGATAAAAGTGCAGAGAGTGCTTGAAAAGGTGTGCCATAGTGTGGAATCTGGTGTTTGGAGTTCATGGAGACCAAAATTGGAGCGATTAGAAAGGTATTTATAGAAATATTTGTTAATTTTATAATACAAGTCATTGTTATGTAGAATGTGCTTATATGTACAATATGGAAGCATATACATATGTACATATATATGTAGGTATATACAGTAGGAATATTTTATATATGTATATAGACCAGTGGTATTCAACCTTTGATCCCTCGGCTTCTAAATTTCCATTATTGTTTTGATTTTTTGGGTTGTGTCCCTGTTTTATAAAGCCGATATCTTGAAATAGGCTGATCTAGAGTTGATGTTGTAAGGTGCAAGTGATGTTCCTCGCTGTGAAGAACCACTTATCCGCGTAATTCCGACGAGTCACGCGGCCGGCCCGGCACGTTATTAAAGCGAACTGCCTCCATTGATTTACTCATTAGAAAGGCTATTAGCGACCGCCACTGCTTACCCCACACCACGCCACTGTTAATTAACTATGTCCATCAGCGGTCTTCGACTTCATTCCACTACTGACATGTCGCTAATAGATTTTTCACGGCATCTCTTTAGGACCACCGTCAAACGGAACCATCCACTTGTTCGCTGTATCTACTGCGACATAACGCGGCTAACATATTACTTCCTACAACTCCTGAGAGGAGCACAGGGCCTCAATAAACAACACCATCGCGTTGGGACAAAGATACAATGTGATGATGCCGTCTAACGCAGTGTTTCTCACCCTAAATCTTATCACGGACCAGTAAAATATCTATTTTTTTTACGCGGACTGGTGAAATAGTTATTTACATTGCTAGATATGTAAGTGAATTTTTTTGGCAGAGGTGTTTTAAAGGCCGAGGCCCGTAAAACATCTGAGGACAAAAAAATAACTACACATCGTGCAATGTACGAGGATTACCTTTTATGTCTTTACAAACGACCACTAGATGGCAATATTGAAATGTGTCATTACTATATTCGTCAAATTTGACATTTGTTATTGTGTAATCAGTGGCAGCTTATAAATTGACCGTGTAGTTGTTGACAGTGAACGTTTAAAAAAACAAGTTTGTGAAAAAATGGATATTACTCGTGAAGGTTTTCGTTGATTTTTTACGATTTTAGTAAAGGCCTAACTCAACAACAATGCACAGATTCGCTTCATTCAACTTTTGGTAATGAAGCACCATCAGAAAAGATTGTCTACAATTGGTTTGCAGAATTTCTTCGTGGTCGTGCGTCCGTCAGTGATGAACCCCGTGAAGATCGACCAAAATCGGTTGTGATTAAAAAAAAAAACATCGCTGCTGTGCGCAAAATGATTGAAGAAGATCGGCATGTGACTAACCGTGAGGCATCCTTTGGCATATCGCAGACTGCAATACATTCCATTTTGGATGAACATTTAGATATGAAAAAGATCTGTTCCCGATGGATTCCGCATAATTTGACCAAAGCGCAAAAAAAACATCGATGGTGTGCGCAAAATGATTGAAAAAGATCGGCATGTAACTTACCGGGAGATACAATTTTTGAGATACCACCTTCAGTGCCACTAACACACAATTATTAATTTCTACTCTTTCTACCCTATTGTCTTTTATATCTAAATCGTACTCATTATTTTTACATAATATCATATATTTACATTTATCTAAGTTAAGTTTCAGTCTGTTCATTTCAAAATTCTCATTCATTATTTTTAGTTCATCTTTTAAACCACTAACTACCTCTTTATAACTATCTCCTTCAACATATATTAAAGTATCATCCGCGAACATATTTATTTTACATATTTTTGTGATGTCATTAATGTATACAATTAATAGCAGTGGTCCCAACACACTTCCCTGTGGCACTCCTATACAGTTTTCTAACTTCTCACCAAGCACACTATTCCATTTCACCTTTTGTTCTCTGTTCAGCATGTAACTGTTGAACCATTTCAATACTGTGCCCCTTATACCAATAAAGTTTCTGCAGCAGTGTTGATCTATCAACAGTTTCGAAAGCTCTTCTTAGATAAAATACAAAAAGTTTTAATTTAACAAGGACGTGGCTGTCTTCACAGCTTGTATGTGTAAGGTACGTAAAGACACTTGTAGAACAGTGTTTCCCAACCTCCGGTCCGCGAAATTTTTTTTACGCCTAATAAGTTATAACACACTAAATTTTGAGATGAAAATCTCGGTCCTTAATCTGTTAATTGCTTAAGTAATAATTTGTTTCATTTTTCACTAATTATATGTGATTTTTTATTTGTTGTTTTTTGTGTGTATGTAATCAGTGCAATAAATAATACTCGTATAAAACTTTTGCGATACACAATATTTTCTAAACTTGCTAGTCCGCGAATTTTTTCTAGGTCGCTTGCCGGTCCGCTGTTAAAATGAGTTGGGAAACTCTGGTGTAGAGAACCAAGAAGTGTATTTATCGGAGGCAATAAATGGAAACGATGTGGAAGGTACTGACCGTCAGGCGAGTATATTAATTGCGCTTCTCGTCAGTGAGTTGACACTAGTGGCTAGTCATCTCTTGATTAGTTTTCGTTATGCCGGGGTCTCAATGAGCTGGCCGCTGGCCCGCTAACCGCTAACCGCTAACCACTAACCACTAACCACTGACCGCCGATCGACGCCGTAATGAGTGTTAAGCGAACTGTTTACGTGCCTTCATTAGCAACGGAATTAACTCTTACCAGCTCCCATCCATCATCCACTACTGACGTTCCAATTCACGACACCCGGCTCACCCCCTCGCCCCCTCGGCCCCCGGCAGGCCCTGGCCACCGGGTAACAACAAGGCCCATCCGCCTCGAGATCACCACTTTTAATTAATTCCGCAATAAACACAGCTATCATCTAGATAACAGTAGGAACACGCGACTTAATTTGAAAAGCTTTGTTAATAGCGATTCAAAAGGATAACTCAAAAATGGTTAGAGATAGCGACCTGCGGTTTAAATTTTTGGATTCTACGTAGTTTATTTAGTCTAGAAATAAATTGGGGCTTTAATCGTTGAACCAGTTTTGAGATTATGACAATTTTTTTTTGAATGGCATAGTTTACATTATTTGTAAAACTTGTGAAATTAAAAAAATCACAACTCAAAAACGGTTAGAGATAGCGATCTGCGGTTTAAATTTTTGGATTCTCCGTAGTTTATTTAGTCTAGAAAAAAATTGGGGCTTAAATCGTTTAATGGGTTTTGAGATTATGACAATTTTTTTTAATGGCATAATTTACATTATTTGTGAAAATTGTAATATAAAAAAAATCACAACTCAAAAACGGTTAGAGGTAGCGACCTGCGGATGAAATTTTTGGATTTTCCGTAGTTTGTTTAGTGTACAAATAATTTGGGGCTTTAATCGTGTAATGCGATTTGAGATTGTGACAATTTTTTTAATGTCATAATTAACATAATTTGTGAAAATTTGAAATTAAAAAAAAAATCACAACTCAAAAACGGTTAGAGATAGCGACCTGCGGTTTAAGTTTTTGGATTCTCCATAGTTCATTTAATCTAGAAAAAATTTGGGGCTCTAATCGTTTATTGCGTTTTGAGATTATGACAATTTTTTGAATAGCGTAATTTACATTATTTGCGAAAATTGTGAATTTAAAAAAATCAAAACTCAAAAACGGTTAGAGAAAACGACCTAAGATTAGAATTTTTGGATTCCTCATAGTTTAATTAGTCTAGAAAAAATTTGAGGCCTTATTCGCTTTGTGTATTTTAAAATAATGACAAATTTTAATATGGCGTGATTTATAGAAAATTTCATCTTCGCATGGATATATCTCAAAAACGAAATGCGATAAAGACCTGCGGTTGAAATTTTTGAAATATTGAGGCCCTAATTGACTCGTAACCAAATTTTGAACAAAAAAAACTTTTTGAAAATTTTTCATTTTTAAAATTTTTTTTTTGAAAATTTTGAAAATTTCTAACTAAAAAATGGTTAGGGATAGAAATATGCGGTTTGAATTTTTAGAATTCTAGTACATTGTTTAGTCTAAGAAAAAATTTGGGCTTTAATAAACCAATTATTACGTTTTGTATGGGTAGAAATAATAATGGGTAAAGTAATCCAAAACCCTTGAAAATGGCCAAAAATTGAAAAAATCGTAAGGGGTAGACCTTAAAAAAATCGTGATTTTCAAGCAAAAAATTTTTGTCTCCGATTTTATTGAAAATTGGTATAAATATGTATTTTTGGTCGTAGATCAAGAAAATTTGGTCCATTTTGAAGTTTGGGCAAAAGTTTTGGAATTATAGGCAAAAAACTGACCCAAATCGGCTCTAACTCAAAAACTAGTAAAGCATGAATTTTTAAAATATTTTTTTCATAATCCTCACCCCAAAATTAGCTTAAAATTATATTTTGGCTAAAATCGAAGGCAAAAAAATTTTTACCAAAAAAAATTTTAGGAGAAAGTTTTTTTTTTTTAAATTTTGTTCGAATATTGGTATACTTTTAGCCTTAGATCACAAATACATGATCAATTTTGAGTTACGGTCTAAAATTTTGATATTTGCGGCAAAAATTTAAAACAATCAGCTGTGCCCACCACAGGACCGACTGCCATCACAAAATACTTTTATAAAATACATTCTAGCAGCAGAGTAGAAATAACTTGGCTTAATATTTTCTAACAGAGATATTATTTATCATGACCATGGAAACGTTACATATAAGTATGAAAAAACAGATACTTTGAAAAAATATTCGAAAAAATCCTCAAAATCGACACGAGTAAACTCCCATTTCTAGTCATTTTTACCAAAAGTTGATTCACTCGTGCCATTGATGTCAAAAACTTAAATATGAAGTTTCATAAAAATCCTTTTAGCCGAATTTGCTCTGCACGTGTACACAGACAGACGGACGGACAGACAGACAGACAGACAGACAGACAGGCAGACAGACAGATAGACAGTCAGACAGAAAGACCGACAGACATCATGCTAAAAATAGTCAAAACATTATGTAGGGACCTCAATTCGTGGAGATCCATCGAAATCTCGAAATGTGAAAATCGGTATGATCACAATAATTCCCTTGTATAATAATAATAATAATAATAATAATAATATTTATTTATTGTCCACATAAAATACATATTCATTAGTGGACAGTCAATCAGATAAATTACACAAAAAGGCTCAGAACCGATGAAATACTAGCCTGCCCCCTTTTTTTTCATTTAGAATCTAAATTTTAGATGAATATTTGAAGAGGGGGGGCACCCTAAAACACAAATCTACAAATATCTCCCTTATTATTGACCGTAAAATCTTATATGACAAAAATAGTTTATAATAAGAAAACAAATCTTTTATTTCTATACATTTTTTCAGTTAGATGAATATTTGGGGGGTTGGGGGGTGGCTGAAGCCCCCCTCCAGGGTACGCGCCTTTCTGTTTGTTGCTTTTCAATAAATAATTAAAGAAAATAAATAAGTATTACTTAACAATGAAAATAAATTATTGTTTTTAAATTGTTAAATTTTCAGGGCCCTTTATAACAAATGGTAGAGTCCCCGCATTTTAATCTGGTATTTATTTTAATTTATTTGAATCGAAACTACTTGATATTAAAATGATAAGTAGCTGGTGGGTTCGTAATGATTTCGTTAGCCAAGAATATTGTCCGTGTGCGTAATAAACAGGCAGGTAGTTGGACTGGACCATAAAATAGCGGGGGCCGGGAGACGGGGGCCCCCCGTGGTGGGCACACACCAACACTCGTACTCTTGACACAATATCCCGTATTCGGTATTTTCTTCCTCATGCATACATAAACAGCCGAGTCGAATTAGATGACCTGTTTATTTACAACGGACAAAAAACCACTCAACATACCTTTATTTAACAAATCAACAACTTATTCACTGCTTATTTTATGATACTGTTTTCAGGAAAACATTCTTAGTCTGTAAAATATGGAAAATGATTTATTGAGCTTTTTTGTTAGCTTTGATCATATTATGCGGAATCCATCGGGAACAGATTTTTTTCACTGCTTCGTGCAAAATCGAATGTATTGTAGTCTGCGATATGCCAAAGGATGCCTCTATCTCACAGTAAGTCACATCTTCTTCAATCATTTTACGCAGAGTATCGATGTTTTTTTGAATCCCAACTGATTTTGGTCGACCTTCACGAGTTTCATCATCTATACCCTTTTCACACTAGATCTTTAAGATCGGATGTTAAAGTGAATGTATCTTTAAACGCTAATGTGAAACCGTATGGCCTCGTCTAAATACAAGCGATGTTTAAGACAGAGATCTGCGTCTTAAACTTCGTCCGCATTGCCAACTTAATTTCTATTATAAAAAAATACTCCTTGAATTTGTGCTGTCAACATTTTATATTATCATAAACAAGAATACTGTATTATATCGAAGTCATAAGAAATTTATACTTATTGTTATAATAAAATTATTTATTTTAATAATGTGTTTAATAAAATACAGAGCTACAATAATTGAGATAAAATGTATCGACTTACATGTTAATACAGGTGTAACATATTCATTATTGTAGTGTCTTTATTGTAGAATGAAATGAAATATCCTTATTTGTTTATAATAATTCAAAATGTGCGTCTGCGCAGACAGTTCAAAACTGGTAATTTCATGACGGTAACTTAAGGACAAAATTACTGTAGCTGATGACAGCACCAGAGATTTAAACATCAAGTGTGAAAGCATACCGATCTTAAACATCGGTGAACTTTAAGTTCACTCGTCTTAAAGATCTAGTGTGAAAAGGGAATGATGGACGCACGACCACGACGAAATTCTGCAAACCAATTGTAAACAGTCTTTTCTGATGGTGCTTCACTACCAAAAGTTGAACGAAACGAATATATGCATTGTTTTTGAGTTAGGCCTTTACTAAAATCGTAAAATATCATCCATCGAAAACATTCACGAGTAATATCCATTTTTTCACAAACTTATTCGATTGTGTATGAATATTTAGCTGTGAAAAGGATCTGTTCCCGATGGATTCCCGATTATTTGACCGAAGCTCAAAAAATGCTCGTGTTGATTGGTGTAAAGCGTGTTCTACATTATACAATTCTCATCAAATTTTCATACTTATTTCTTTGACTAGAACTTGTACTAGAAATAAATCAGTGAAATTGTACAGTGTAGACAACGGTATGTAGTCAAGGTCAACTTTATTCAAAACAAGATTTGATCCAACTATTCTTGAAAACACATCCAACTTGGAGCTCGGTGCATGCGCAGTAGACACTTTTAACAATAGTACCAACATTAAAATTACGCTTGTAAATATTTTGTATTACCACGTGTTTAATAGTGTTTTGTTGATCATTGGTTTGAATAAGCGAATATATAAATTGAGTTTTGTACGTAAATCAATAATTTTACAAATCTAATAGCTAGGTTATAAACATTTGACAAGATATAAATTATATTTTTATGTTGGTACTTTAAATGAACTGAAACACGTGTAAGAGTTCATTCTCTACCAAAAAATTGAAAAATAAATTGTATTAAAACTTTGACAACTTCTAGTTCAAAGAAAAAAGTTTAGAAAATTGATGAATAAAGTATAATGTAGAACACGCTTAAGGGAATGCTAAAAAAATTCAAGTTTTTTTTTAAACACTCACTGTCAACTACTCGATCTATTTATAAGCTGCCACTAATTTCACCATAATAAATATCAAATTTTACGAATATTGTTATAATTGCCATCAATTTCAATATTGCCATCTAGTGGTTGTTTGTAATAACATAAAAGGGAACCCTCGTATTAAAGCATTCGACGTAATATAGTTAATATTAGAAGAAGTAAAAGTTGCCAACATCAGGATAGAAGCTACAAAAAGAGCAATTAAATTTGAAGAGAGGATAATAACGATCCAGAAAAAAAAAATTGCGAAACCAATGCTTGGCAGAAATAAAAAGAAAAATGGAGCAAAGAAAGATTGAATCGAGATAGGAAGTAAAAAGAAGAAAAAGATTTGAATATAACTGCTACTCAACAAGGGAGATATCTATAAAGTTGGGAGGACAAGATGTGACACTGGAAATAAGAGATAGAATGATTTTCCAAGGACAAGAAAGAAGCGAGAGCCTAAAAAATTCCAGATATAACTGCAAATACGTAAATACTTGGACGACACAGATACCAGAGTACCTAAAAACAAAAATGAACGGAGATAAGAAGAAAATAATAGCGAGATTTAGGTGCGGAAATGAGGAAAGGGAACACGAATACTGGAAAAAGGATGAACAAAGAATGTGCCGGTTGTGTGGAGAGGAAAGAGAAACCATAGAGCACATACTGAAGAATTTCGGAGAAATGAAATATAAAGAAGAGACAAGAAAAGATTCAAGTGATTCAAGCCAAGGATGAACATGAATGGAAGAGGTCTTGGAGAGAAGAAGGAATTTGAAACGAAGATAAGCAATAATTATAGTTTTTATGTGAAATATAAAGTTAATGAATGTAAATATGTAGATTTAAACCGAAAGGTACATAAATAAAGTATTAACTATCTATCTAGTTAATAGTGAAGGACCAATGTTCTTTTTGCTACCAGGTGAATGGCAGAGGAAAAGGGAAGAGGGGTACGGGAATGAATCAGCGGGTGAGTATAAGAGACAAGAGATGGTGAAAGCGCGAAATGACATCGTCGATTATGCACGGTCTATCGGTTGAGCGTGTCGAATGTACTGACAATGACATTTACCGCGGTACAATGTCTCTGTGGTCACCCTCAAATACCTGCTGTAAATATGTCCCGCCGCGGGACGTCTGCGAACAGGCAACACCCCGCAAGTGCGAGCAGTGCATAACCACCATCAGGAATAATGCCCCGAGTACGACTACTGTGCATTAGACACTAGCTCTCTCCTCATAAATCAATCGATACACTTCTTTCCGGAATCAGGGCAACCAACATTAATAATAAAACAATAATTCAAGGTCAGGGCTCCCAAAAAACAATAATTATAGGCCTGATAACAGGAGAGAAAAATTACGTATCACTCTACAAAAAGTATTGTTAAAGGAACGTCACATGAGTGAAGATTTACACGGTAATTTGGTTCAAAATAGTAAATTTTTTCCTTTTTTTAAATGAAAATTTTAATGAAACTGTGAATGGACTTTTAGAAGTTGTGAGTGCATTCAAATGGATATAGTCCGTACCAAATTAGTTTTGAAGATCGCAATAAAATAATAAAAGTCAGGGAACTCATGAAATTACAATAGAAGTGATATAAGTAGGCGAGAATTCCCGAGAAATCTCGAGAAAAATAATTATTAGATTATTTTTTTTATTGTTGAATATATTATATAGAGGATAAAACATGTTTAAATTATAGTTAACTTTAAAGTTCTAAAGTATTCATTTAAATAACATTACAACAAATAGATAACGGGGCTTTAAAAATGATTACGAGAACAGCACGTAATTGCATATTAATTGAAAATACATATGTATAGAAAAATTTCAAAAAATTAATAATAATAGTAATAATTATTTTATTTTATTTGTAGGTAATCTTTTACGTAACAGTTTTAAACTGAACAAAAAATTAAATGTAATTGATTTATAATAAATAATACACTAAATTAAAATAAAATATTGTAACAATAAATGGTAATTAGCTAAATATTATAAATCGCTTCTTATCTTTTGCCAGAGTTGCGTTACGGAAGACAGAAGACAAATTTTATCAAAATTAAATTATAATCAGTGTCTCACTAAACATTATATTTTTTTTAAATAGATTTTTAAAAGCACAATGCGTTTAGCGTGGCTTCGAGAAAAATATATATTTCTCGAGAAATGAAGCCGTGAGTCTGTTCAAAGGGCCTTCCTTAATCACTGTGGGGCCCAGGACAAAGTGACGCTCCAAAAACATTGGAGGGGGGATATAATTAAATGATTACTACAAATTAAAATTATAATGTATTGTTTTAAGTACTTTATTTACAAATTAATAACATATTCTAAGTAAATATTCAATAAGCTTAATATACATAACTTCTAATGAAGAGAATGAACTTTTTCGCTTATGAATTTTTTACTGTGCAGTTTTACCGGGTTCCTCCATAATGATGGCGCTGTCCGGAATCACTAGGACGAAGTTATAAAGCGATGAAGAGGTTGTGAGGGCGCTCACCCCGTTTGGTCGCACGGTGTTTTTGTCCATCGTAGTTTACAAGCTCATCTCGACGACATGGCGGTAAAAAGTGTTGTTTGCGGTAGTACATCTATCGGTAGTACCGGTGTACGTGCGTGCGTGGTGTTTCTCACGCCCGCACGAGCTTTCTCCGGAGAGTAGCGTCGCCGCAACAACTCTATGGTTCCGCATTTTTCAGTAATTCGCGAGAGGAGTCGTGTCAAGCTACGGGCACTGTTCCAGTTCCCATACCGCGTCTTGCACGTATGTAGATGAGCTGCTCTTTTATCGTGAACGCCACCGGCTCATGATAACCGTACAATGCGGTTCTCACAATGTTCGATTCCCTCACTTTACCGGTTATATGTGTTTCCTCCGGGATCCTGGCCCTCGAGCGGGATATTCGGGCAGGGTATGGCCCGGTAGCCAGCACGCACCACACCGTTATACCCAGGTACATTATTAACCATGCATACTTTTTGCCTGATTTGATTCACGGTTTACTGACTACGCAAGTTTTCGAAATTATGAGATCCAAAACATTGCGTTTCTATTATTTTTCTAAAATACGAGTGATGACTAAAATCAGAAGGTCCTCGTTTCTAAAATCCAAGTTTATTACTTAAAACCATGTTTTTAAGCTCTGGGGGGGGGGCTGATGCCCGTGAATCCACCTTCTAAGATTGAGTCGAACTTTTGGTCATTTTATTTAAGCTTTGTAAATCATACTCACATTGCAAATTCTAGATTAAATTGACTGTCATTATAAAATATCCTTTTCATTACGTTTAGATTTTTTGTGTCACTCTTCATAAAAAATAACCTTTTTTTTTGTCTTCAAATTATAGTTGGATAAATAGATATAGTCTTTATTCGTGCCTTGCAGCTTTGAATGTTACAGTTGGAAAACAGTCTTCAAAATATGTAAAAATATATCATATTTTATAACAAATGTCGTTTGCACGGTTTCATGAATGGAATTTTTAATTTTCACATACCAACCTGAAACATGAAATAACCCAATGCAAAGTGACAACCTAAAAATACAAAATCCCCATTTAGTTCCCCTTCAAGCAAAGATATGACCTATAGTACAAACGCAACTATCGTCAGTGGCGTTGCTTCAAATTTCACCCAAGGTAATGGGATTCGGACCAGTCAGAAAATAAAATAAAATTTAATAACTTCGCTAACCTTTCGATTTAATTTAAATCTTCATCAGAGCTACAAAGATATATGGAATTAATAGCACTCACTCTCAAAATAAAATATCACCAAAAACAGTTTAACAATAGCTTCTATTGTTAATAATAATATTTTTATTTTTATTATTTAAATATTTATTTATTATACTCTATCTCTGAAAGACTGATAGTAATAAATCATTTTGTCAGGCAGTTACCAGTGGCGTGCACATTTTAAACACGTTTAAATTGGTTTTGTGTATTTCTATATTACTATTTATCATTTTATTAAACGCACGCCTGTGTCCATATTTATCATATCATTAAACACACCCCTGTGACCATATTTTTCCTCAAAATTTTAGGGTCAAATTTTTATGGTCTATTGCAGCGGTTCCCAAATTTTTTTGACCGCGAACAGTAAAAGTTTTAAAATTTTCGCGAACCACCTTATAAAAAAAACATGTACTTACAAAACAAATTTTATTTTAAAGCAGTAGCTTTATAGTAATAAAGAGTAATAAATAGTAATAAAGAGTATAGTATAGTAATAAAGAATATAGTATAGTAATAAAGAATATAGTATAGTAATAAAGAGCACAAATACACACTATTCTAGTTATTAACTGACGAAAAAAAAAAAAATAATATGTACAAAAAAAATCTTTTTTGTGTTTTTACAATTTTTTTCGCGACCCGAAAAATTTTTCTGCGACCCGGTGCCGGGTCGCGACCCACACTTTGGGAAACGCTGGTCTATTATGTTTAACCCTAGTTCGTATTGCCATATAATATGTGCGGCACACTCGGTTGTTTTTAACAATATTTCGTTTCGAACTATTCATTTTTGTCGCTTTTGTTTTACCGCTTCTGTGTGATAATACAATAATTTTTTACAAATAATAAATTTTATTACTATCAGTCTTTCGGAGATAGAGTATAATTATTTATTTATTTATTACTTTGATAAACTGTTTTCAGTGTAACAATGATATTATTGTGAACACAAAGTATAAAAAAGTTTTTTTTGTCGCTTGGGCTCTTTAGAAAAAGTTGACAAACCTACTGGGGGGAGGGGCTAAATTTGAAGTTTCACCACTGCCGATGAAGCAATCCTTTGGAGTTGATCCTCTAAAATGTCCAACGGTGTATGCCAGCCTGTTCGGAAAGGGAATGGACCGGTAGCCAACAAGCATTACACCGTTATACTCGTACAGGTACGTTATTCCCACGCAATAAATCAAACACAGATATAAGTCTTTTCAACTACAGTATTTATTAAAGCACAATGTACATTTACAGTTCTATAATAGCATCTGAACAGAATTACAGAACGTCAATAAATAGGGCGCGAGTCTGGCTAGTGACTTGCACAGGAGCTGCAAGCCGCTGCAAACCGCGCTCTTCTCTTCGTCTAGTACTTCCCTGGACTAGATACAAGTCTTATGAGGTTATTCTCAACAAAATATGTTCACTTTTACCCGCTGTAAAACATTTCAAGATCTACATTTACCTTAACATAACAGCTACAGGTGATTAATTCTTTTTCTTCTAGCGCCACAAAATATCCTGTACCGAATTACCAATAGCGGACTTTTCGGTTTGTACCTCTACAAAACGTTTTTGACCGAATTACCTTTAGAATATTATCTTTTGTACCGCTACAAAATATCCTGTATCGAATTACCAATACCGGAATTTTTGGTTTGTACCGCTACAAAATATCCTTGACCGAATTACCATTAGAGTGCTCCTCCCACGAAAACTGGCCAGTGATGTCACAGAATATGAGCCAAGTTATGACGTCAAACCAATACGACTTGCAGTCAGTTTTACATCCGTTGCTTAGCAACGAAGAAACTGTACGGATTTTGGTTTCTGTGCATGTGACATCACTGGCCAGTTCTCGTGGGAAGAGCACTCTACCGGATGTACCACTGCAAAATATCCTGGATCTAATTACTATTATTGGATATTTTATTCGTACCGCTATAAAATATCCTGTAACGAATTATTACCATTTGGTTTGAACCGCTTCAAAATATCCTGTACTGAATTATAACAGGAACATTTTGGTTAGTACCGCTATAAAATATTTTGAACTGAATTATTATAGGACATTTTGGAATGTACCGTTACAAAATATCATGGACTGAATTACAATTACCGGGCATTTTAGTTTGTACCACTACAAAATATCCTGGACCAAATTACCAATACAGGACTGTTTGGTTTGTACCGCTAAAAAATACCATGGACCGAATAACCATTACAGGACATTTTTGTTTGTACCGCTATAAAATATCCTAGATCGAATTAGCATCACCGGACATTTTAGTTTGTACCACTACAAAATATTCTGGACCGAATTACCATTACAGGACAGTTTGGTTTGTAGCGCTACAAAATACTCTAGACCGAATAACCATTACAGGACATTTTTATTGTACCGCTACAAAATATCCTGGGCCGAATTACCGTTACAGGATATTTTAGTTTGTACCGCTATAAAATATCCCTGCCGAATTACCATTACAGTACATTTTTGTTTGTACCGATACAAAATATCCTGGGATGAATAAACATTTCAGGACATTTTTGTTTGTACCGCTACAAAACATCCTGGACCAAATTATCATTACCGTACATTTAATATTTTATGCAACATTTATAATGATTTCTAAATTTGAAATTTCTTATTTTTATTTTTATACGTAAATTACTTTTTCGTTAGCATGTAATTTATACCACAATTTTAAAAACTGGCACAAAATTTTAAGTGGATTACCACCAAAAAACTAACTATATGAAATAAAATTTGGAACACTATACACAAATAAAATTTTGCAGCGATTACTTATCTATCTAATAAAATAATGAAAATTATAAAAAATTGTAATTGTTTAATAATTTAACAGTAGGCAACAATTTGCATGGGTTTTATGGGTTTCAAATAACCAAAATAAAATTTTAAACAATTTTTCCAAGTAATAGGTACCGTATATTTTGAACCATATGACGCACTAGACGATATAAGATGTACTCCTAATGTATAGACGAGCACAAAATTGGAGAGTGTAAATCGAGATTTCTCATATATGCAGCGAGAAATTAGGTCGGTCAATATCGTAAACGACTATCGAAATCTTCGTCAAATTCTCCGAATCTTCGGACTATAAAACGCACCGGAGATGCACTCCTAATTTATAGACGCGCACAAAATTGGAGATTATAAATCGAGAATTCCCATATATGCAACGAGACATGTGGTAGGCTCATATCGTCAATGACTATCGAAATCCTCGACCATTCGGACTATAAAACGCACCGGAGATGAGACGCACTCCTAATTTATTAACGC
Source organism: Liopterus haemorrhoidalis (assembly GCA_963971575.1). Lineage (NCBI taxonomy): Eukaryota > Metazoa > Arthropoda > Insecta > Coleoptera > Dytiscidae > Liopterus > Liopterus haemorrhoidalis. The sequence goes on from OZ020619.1 coordinate 47,179,828, forward strand.
ACATAAAACTGGAAAGTGTAAATCGAGAATTCCCATATATGCAACGAAACATGGTAGGTTCATATCATAAACGACTAACGAAATCCTCGACCCTTCGGACTATAAAACGCACCGGAGATGAGATGCACTCCTAATTTATTAACGCACATAAAACTGGAAAGTGTAAATCGAGAATTCTCATATATCCAGCGAGACATTTGGTAGGCTAATATCGTAAATGACTATCGAAATTTTCATCGAATTCACCGATCCTTCGGACTATAAAACGCACCGCTGTCTATTTTATTACGTAAAAAGGTGCCCCTTGTAGTCTGAAAAATACGGTGGATTAATTAAAAAAATAATGTACCCGGGTACTGAAGACTGATATAGTTGAAATTATCTAATAAAAAAAAAAACAAACAGATTTTAAAATCACCTGTAACTTTCACCAGCTGTAAATGCTTCAATGTCATACGTTTGAACACGCCTGGCGAATCTTCTTTGGGCACTATCAGTCTTGAACATTATAGCTATGTTAAAATGAACAATTTTGTTCAGAATAACCCTCTTAGCTAGCACATAGGTCGCTAACACATCTACCTTTTAACTTGTTAATGTATACATATATTTATATAATATAATAAAAATAATATTAGTTCAATAGTTAAGGATAAATCTTCAATATATACTATATACTATGATAGATAGGACTAAAGGTATAAATAATGTTTGTTTGCTGGGCGCTAGGGAGGAGGGGGGGGGGCTAGTTTGGCCGGAGGCTTCTTAACAACTAGTAAGGCACACAGAGGACGTATTTACAATGGCGGATGCGGCTGGCGGCGTTGTTAATATCTGGAATAACAGCTATGGGCGGCGTTGCTGGTCGGCGCATGGATCGTCCTGTGAACAGAGAACTAGAAATGAGCGAGGCGAGTGAGGCACACGCACGGCAATGGCGGCACCGTTAGTACCAGCACCTTGAGGCGTTAGTGCAAGCCCAGTAAATAACTTTGTTTGAGCAGAAAATTTCTGACTGGTGTAGATTTTTTAATGCGCAGATGTTTTAAGGTCCAGTTTTTCCACCTTGAGGTACACCACTAGATAACTAGACAAATAAGGTTATGGGGTACTTTCTGTGTTGAATGAATGTACCGTCTTTCAATACAAATTTATCTAACGGATAATGAGACGTATTGCATTCACTGATTGGTATTGACATTTATTCAATAGATGAAGTTCCAGATAACCTTATCTGTCAGATAGTTATCTATAGGTTTACCTGAAGGTGGAAAGACCAAGCCTAAATGTTTTAAATATATAAAAAAAAAATCGACTTTTCGGTATTATTAAAAAAATACCTATAAACTATTCCAAATTTTACTTTTCTTAAAGCTGCATTCCCACCTCAGTAATTTAACACTCTGTGCGTTGTAGATAGTTTTTAAACGAGTGCAATTGGTATGATCGGACAAGCTCGTACTATCTCGCTCAACAGTAGTATAGCAACGACAAAGCACGAGCATGTCCGATCATACCAAATGACCTCGTTTAAAAATTATCCATAGCGTACAACGTATAGATTTACAGAGGTGGGAATGCAGCTTAAGTCGTTACGAAATTTTTTAATGATTTAAGTTGGCTTTTGCTTAACAAAATGACCAAAAACTTTAATCAAACGTACGGGTACGGCCATACTCCGATATGCAATGATATAGAATATAGACCATATGAGTAACTACGTCACAAAATGGGATTCAGTGCTGCCGTCTCGCGTTTGTTTCCTTTTTTTTTAATTTTTATTGTATTTTGGAAATATAAATTAAGTTTTCAAAGTAAGAGAATGCTTCACATCAAAACTACAAGTCAATATTTATTTATTAAAATTCTTATTTTATACATTATAATTTGTCATTATTTTTGCAGCACATTATTATTTTGCAGGTTAATTTTGAAAATTTTACGTTATTAATCGTTATTATGGCAAGTAACATAACTAAGTCTGTTTGCCATTTCTAAATAATTTGAAGGAACAATATCTTATTTTATCCTCTATTGTTTTTCATTTTCTGTCAAAAAATTAAATTTGCAATTAAGAATGTGGATGTAATGATTACAATTTGGAGCAAAACAATACACCATTATGCATTCTAAACCAAAATATTAATGATTACTTAGTTTTAATTAAATAAATACTAAAGAAATTTCGATTTTTTTTATTTTTTGGCCTTTACTGCTTTGGCAATTAACCAGGACAATTCCTATTTTTGAAAATTGCATGCCTGAATGGGATTCGAACCCGAGACCTTAGCAACGTAGAGCACATGTGTTACCACTACGCTGGTCGGCTATTTCGATTTTCATATTATTTAAAAACGTAACCTATAAATATATCTTCGAATCCTTATTTATATATTTATAAAAACATTATTCTATAATATATATTATTATTATTATATTAGTATATACTTATCAAAGATATATATTGATCCAAAATTGAAAATATTCATAAAATGAAGGTAACAAAAGTAACGATACATGTATTTTAAATCTCCCAAAAAATTTCAAAGGAAACAGTATGGCAGCACATGTATGTGGCGTCACACTAATATGGTCTATTGCAGGCCGTACGGGTATAGCCATACTACTTTAGAGGTTAAGTTGGCAATGGATTTTCGTTGTTCCTCGGGTGCGTTCGGGTCTACGAAGTAATCTGATTGGTTGTTTGTTAAGTTGTGACATTCATTTGTGAATTGGAATAGAATTTTGATATTTTAAAACTGATTGTTTACTGTTTTGTAACGGTCAGGAATTAATAGAGTGTGCGCATGCTCTGACAAATATCGTACCAGTCAGAATTGGCTGCTCGAACGTTGTTATTGTAGAGTGTGCAAGTGGTATATAGCCAGTGCCGTGCGTGTTGTTGTATTAAATGGTTTGAAGAAAGAATGAAAAAGTGTCTTACGTGTTTGTATTAGAGCAGAGAGGAGGTACAGAGCAGAGCGGGGGGCGGGGGGCGATGGGCAGGGCAGGGGGGAGGGCGTCAGCAATAGGGCGAGCGCCGGCCCTCGGCGTCGCCACAACCTCACCTCAAGGCCCCCTCCTTCACCGCCACACGCATTGACTACATCTACAGAACAAATAAGATCGTCAGTCGACATACATAACACACTCATGGTAACCAGGGGGCAGGGGGGGGCAGGTGGTAGGGGTAGGTATCCCTTGCATACAGGATCGTTTTAACATCGTGTTATTACATAACGGGAAATAACTTCAAATTATGCGTCATCTTTCAGAGCTGTGCCAAATATTCAGTAAAAGTACTTCAAATACCTAACACCAAAGTATTTGATATATCAAATACTTTTAAAAAGTATTTGAAATACTAGGGAAATATTTGTAACTCCAGGGGAAATATTTAAAATATATACTAGGGAAATATTTGAAATAATAGGAAATATTTGTAATACTAGGGAAATATTTGAAATATTTACTAAGGAAATATTTAAGATACTAGGAAAATATTTGAAATGCTAGGAAAATATTTGAAGTATCTACTATGGAAATATTAAAAATATTAGGAAAATATTTGAAATATGTATTAGGGAAATATTTGAAATAATAGGTACATATTTGAAATACTAGGGAAATATTTGTAATAATAGGAAATATTTGAAATACTAGGAAATATTGAAAATATGTACTAGGGAAATATTTGTAATAATAGGGAAATATTTGAAATATTTACTAAGGAAATATTTAAGATACTAGGAAAATATTTGAAATGCTAGGAAAATATTTGAAGTATCTACTATGGAAATATTAAAAATATTAGGAAAATATTTGAAATATGTATTAGGGAAATATTTGAAATAATAGGTACATATTTGAAATACTAGGGAAATATTTGTAATAATAGGAAATATTTGCAATACTAGGAAATATTGAAAATATGTACTAGGGAAATATTTGTAATAATAGGGAAATGTTTGAAATACTAGGTAAATATTTTAAATACTACAGAAATATTTGAATGCCAGCGAAATATTTGAAATATATAATAGGGAAATATTTCAAATAATAGGGAAATATTTGAAGTACTAGGAAATATTTGAAATATAACCAGCGAAATATTTGAAATATATACTAGGGAAATATTTCAAATAATAGGGAAATATTCGAATTACTAGGAAAATATTTGAGATACTAGGAAATATTTGAAGTGTGTATTTGGAAAATATTTTAAATACTAGGGAAATATTTTAAATAATAGAAAAATAAGTATTTGAAATAATAAGGAAATATTTGAAATACTAGGAAAATATCTGAAATATTTACTAATGAAATATTTGAAATATAAGAAAATATTTGCAATATGTACTAGAAAATATTTGAAATACTAGGGAAATATTTGAAATAATAAGAAAATATTTGAAATACTACAAAATATTTGAAATACTAGGAAATATTTGAATTATAACTAGCAAAATATTTGAAATACTAGGGAAATATTTGAAATACTAAGAAAATATTTAAAATATTTACTATTGAAATATATGAAATACTAGGAAAATATCTGAATTATTTGAAAAATTAGGAAATATTTGAAATATGTACTAGAAAATATATGAAATACTAGGAAATATTTGAAATACTAGAAAATATTTTAAATACTAGGGAAATATTTGAAATACTAAAAAATATTTGAAATACCTATATATTAGGGAAATATTTGAAATATTAGAAAATAATTGAAATACTAGGAAAATATTTCAAACACTAGGAAACATTTGAAATACTAGAAAATATTTAAAATACTGAGTATTTCAAATATTGACTTTTCAGGCAACAAATATCAAATACAAATACCACGAAGAAAATATTAACAAATTCAAATATCAAAGATTTTTTTGAAGTATTTGAAATACAATACTTCATATATCAGAAAGTAATTGAAATAAATTTTCAAAAAAATTATTTCAAATTTTAAAAACTATAAATTAAAATTATATTATCTCCCAGATATTGCCCGAACTTTACTACTGCGCCTGAAGGAGAGTTACGTAATTTAATCATAACAATTTAAAAAGATTAAGTTAAGTAATTCTGTTCAGAATATTTTGTAGCGATACATACGATAACTAATACCTTACATAATAACAAGATTTTAAAATCACCCTGTATAGGAATATTTGGGGGGGGGGGTTAGGTGGGAATATTTACAATGTACGGTGATATCGCACCGTTTGATGGTTGCCGCCGGATTAATGGGCTGAGTTTGGGCCGCACCTCACTGATAAACTCTCATTGTTTGTACGGGTTAAGAGATAAGGCCGAGCCTTTGCCCGTTCGCGGAACGGTCCTTTCGTCGCACGCGCTGACTCAGCTAACAAACCAGAACCGGGCTTTTCCATAAAGAGAAGAGGGTGCAAGTAATTTTGAAGACTCCAAAAATGTGTCAATTACCTTGTTTACATGCACTGTTCAGAGCTATTAAATTAATCGACTACAGTAATACCCCGTTACTCGACTGCCTCTTAGCTCGCCGTTTTCGCCACTCGACGTAAATGTAGAGAGTGAGAATCGACGGAAGCATCGCTATCCGACGCGTGATCGAGTACCGATCACGTGATACATATTTTGGTAAACAAAGCAAAATGAACGCATGGCCAGCAGTTCGCGCCTAGATATCTTGACGACAACAACTCAGATTTAGTGCAGATATGAACTTTTTGTTTTTTGCTAAAATAAGTGATTTATATTTATAATTATGGGTCCAAAGGATAGAAATGCAAGCATAGCTAAAAGGAAAACATGTACATATATGTATTTCCTTATATGTATATGTATATATGTACAGATGATTCCCTTTATTTCTTATGGAGAAATTCGACTCGCCACTCGACGTAATCGCTACTCGACGCTTTTTCAGAACGAATTAACGTCGAATGGCAGGATTTTACTGTACATAAAATACCTATGTACAAAAAAATTCTATCATACATAAAAAAAACTAGGAAAATCAAATAGTCAAACAAAAAATAACTGATTTTCTCGTATTTGACTCATATTAATTAAATTTAGTTATAAAATATTTACTTCTAGAATTAAATGCAATTTTTATTTATTTATTCTAAGGAACACTTAAATTTACTTAAGTCAACCTTTAAAATACATTTTTTTTATTTATTCTAATTAGCACCAAAATGTACTTAATCAAACCATTAAAATATTTTTTTTCAAAAGAACACGCAAATTTACTTAATCCTACTCGTAAAATAATTATTTTTTATTTTAAACAAAAGAAGACTCTAACTCTTATAGCTATGGCCCCAGTTATCAAAAGCCCCAATTGTGAACGGCCCGAATTGTCCATCGCCCCAGTTGTTAATGGTCCCAGTTGTGAAAAGCCCCAATTGTGTACGGACCGAATTGTCCATCGCCCCAGTTTTTAATGGCCCCATATATATATACTGTTTTAATTTACTGTGTTCCGCAAAAAAAATGTAAAATTGTAAGTGTTCCGTGATTCTGAAAAGGTTAAGAACCACTGATTTAATACCTACAAAACCATGAAATGTGTGAAAATTCACAGTTTTTTTTATCCGTCGCACGCTCTGAGTCAGCCCGTGGCCGGATACAAAGTAGGAATTCGCGGACGAGAGTTAGTCAGCGATGATTCGCGTTGGGAAAATTTACCGATCAGAGAATATTCAGGTGATATATTGGGAAATATATTTATGATAAAACTATGTCGTCATCGTAATCATGAATTTTAAAATTTGATTTGTGTGACATACGGCCAGAGGACCAACTGACCACCCAGTTGTCTGCTGTTTTCTAAACTGAATATGTATGAACAGTTGCGATCGCTTCCGTACGCGTTAAATAACCGCATCGCGTTAGGCCATGCGATAGACGGAGACGTCCGTGCTTGTGCAGCATAATAAACTTGGTCATTAAAGTTATTAAAGCGGCATAACCCCCTTACCGCGACCTCGCAATCGTGTAGGCAGCCTGAACAGGTTAATAAATCTTCATGTTTAAAATGCTTGTCAATGGTGAAATTTATGCGCGGGCCAGCTCTCAACACAATGGCCTCAAAAAATGTCCTTTCTATCAGGCGGCGTGGGCGAAAAAACACTCACAGTTGGCGCAGACCAAACGAAGATATGTTTCGTGCGTTCATACTAAAATCACATAAAAACCAGATCAGCGGATACGGATTATTTGCGCCCTTATCCGCGAATACGAATACTTATACGGATATTGCACGGTAGAAAAATCAGCTGTGGCCACCACAGGACCTACCGCCATCATAAGGTAATTGTATAAAATACATTCTAGCAGCAGAGTAGAAATAACTTGGCCTAATATTTTCTAACAGAGATATTATTTATCATGATCATGGAAATGTTACATATAAGCAGGGCTTCGAACCGGAACTGAACCGAAAATCGAAAAAAAAAACGTTATTTTTGTAAGAACGAAAACCGGAATTGAACCGAAAAAAAAATATCGGTTTATTTCGGTTCAGATAATGTTTATATGAGTGAATATAAAATACATTTTATTTAAGATTATTTTTTAAAATGAACGGTAGAAAAAAATCGTAATTTTTTTAACTGATAAGTAAAAAAATTGGGGTTGAACGCTCAGAATGCACCCCTGGCAGCGGCCTTGGTATGATTATTACAAAATAAGGAATAAAATGTTCTTCTAAATTATAGTAGAAAATAAATATCTAATACAAATAAAAGCATTTAAAAATGTATCTCTTGGTACTGAACCGAAAACCGAAAAAAACCGTTATTTTTGCTGGAACGAAAACCGGAACCGAACTGATATTTTTTTTAATTGAACCGGAACGAAAACCGAAACGAAAAAAATAACGGTTCGAAGCCCTGCATATAAGTATGAAAAAATTGAGACAGAAAAAATTTGAGCAGCAGAGTAGAAATAACTTGGCCTAATAATTTCTAACAGAGATATTATTTATCATGACCATGGAAACGTTACATATAAGTATGAAAAAATAGATACTTGGACAAATTTCGAAAAAAAAATTAAATTTTTTTCTTTTTATCAAAAAATGTCTCAAATAAAAGTTGTTAGTTATTGCTTTTATAGCAACTTTTGTTCAATAAATATTTTTCTGTTGTGAAATATTCGCAAAAATCTTAAAATCGACACGAGTAAACTCCCATTTTTAGTCAACCGATTTTTACCAAAAATTGATCAATTCGTGCCATTGATGTCAAGAGCTTAAATATGAAGTTTCATAAAAATCCTTTTAGTCTAATTTGCTCTGCACGTGTACACAGCCATACAGACGGACAGACCGACAGACATCATGCTAAAAATAGTCAAAATGTTATGTAGGGACCTCAATTCGTGGAGATCCATCGAGATCTTGAAATGTCAAAATCGGTATGATCACAATACCTCCCTTATATATGTTGGCGGTCGGTAAAAAACTGATTCTGTAAAAAATTTTGGTCTGTTCTGCAAAAAATATCTCTGCTGGTAGAATGTATTTTATACAAGTACTTTATGATGGCGATTTCGGTCCTGTGGTGGCCACAGCTGATTTTTTTGTATAGTTTAGAAAATTTAGAATGTTTTATTTTTTTATAATGAAGACAATTTAAGTGAATTTAAAAAAGATCCTTAAAAAATTCTGGCTTGCGAATGTATTTCAAATCGCTATCCGGCTCTCGATCTTTTGGAAGTTGCACATTCCTGGTTAACATTAATTTTAAAGTCAGAGTAAAATTTACTCCATCTTCGGCATTTTTAAACGGAAGTTTATATTGAAAACTAAAAAGTTTAAGATACGGCGTGAAAGAACGGATATGGATTTTTTTTGTGGATCATCCGCGGATACTGATATGGATACGGATACGGAGAAGTGGGAGACCACTTGATAGGTGGGAGTTAGCGACTTACCTGTGCTGCTTGAGATTGTCCTGCCTTTTGAAACTCTTCCCACAAACCTCGCATGAAAACGTCAATTCTGGGGACTTGTGCGTCCTTTCGTGAATCATCAGGTTGTAGGATTTAGTGAATCTACGTTGGCAGTACTTGCAGATGTATTCGCACTTGGCTCTCATCTTTCTCATACGGAACTCCCTGCCACGGTCTTCGTTCTCAATCTGCATTATGGCGAACATGTTGCTTACTGTCTTGACTCGGGTACTTTCGGTCTGATGTGACGCGCGTGTCGTCGCACGTTATCAGTGTTTGAGTGTCGTCAAGGCGCCTGTTAGCCTTCTAGTTTTGTCGCTTGTTGAATCGTTCGATTGCTTAGTTGCCTGAAACATTCAGAGAAAGACGCCGGTGTTCAGATATCATAAGACCTACCCCCGCAGAACAATGGCAAGGCGTGAGAGGTTCATTAACATAAATACGCCGGTCGTACCGATCGCCTGTCAATAGCAAGGAATGTGCTGCGCCCATATTGCGCCCAATTCAACAGGCCCACACATTCCAGACTAACTCCCCAGCATTCTCATACATTCAAATAGGGTGAACATCCCGAATTACGACCAGAATTGTACGCTATTTCTATGGTTTCAACCGGTGTTTCCTAAAGTGGGTCCCACGCCCCAAATGGGGGCAGTTTGATTACTCAGGGGGGCAATTCGAGAAAGTCCTGAACAAGTTGTAATTAGACTTAATTTAGGGAATAATTTTTGAATTTAAATATGTGTATGTTACATAGGGGAAGAATTTTAGAAATACTTAGGTGGGCATGGTAAAAAAAGGTTGGGAAACACTGGTTTAAATGAAACTAAATTCCAATATATTCAAATAGGCTGAATAAACATCTCGAATTACGAGAGACATCCAAAATTATATGCTATTTCTTTGGTTTAAACTAAATTTGGAAAACAACAGGCTATTTCAAACGTTTAGGCGAACGAAACGTTCAAACTAAATGGGAAATTCGTTCTTTTAGGTTGTCACGAGAAGGGACCTTGCTTGGGTTATTTAATATTTTAAGTTGGTGTGTGAAAATTTAAAATTCCAACAGTGGAAACAAATGATATTTATTAAAAAATTTAAAACATATTTTGAAGACAAAAATATAAGTATAGGCTATTCCAAATGTTTAGGCGGAACTAGATTTTGAAATCTAGAAATTTCCATCTATTAATTCGGACTTTTGGTCATTTTGTTTAAGTTTTGTAAATCATACTCACATTGCAAATTCTAGATTAAATTGATTCTCATTATAAAATGTCCTTTTCATTGCATTTTAATTTTTGTCGTTCTTAATAAAAATGTCCCATTTATTTATTTTTTCGTCTTCAAAATATGGAAAAATGTATTCAAATTTTTGACATATGGCATTCGTTTCCATGGTAATTTTAAATTTTCACATACCAAACCTGAAACATGAAATAACCCAAGCAAGGTCCCTCTTCGTGACAACCTAAGAGAACGAAATTTCCATTTAATTCCGCTTAATCGTTTGGAATAGTCTAGTACTTCTAAAATACATTTTTCTCCAAACAATTCTGGGGGGGGGGCAACTGGTAATCAGAGCAATTTTGCCCCCCCCCCCGCTAGCGTCGATACTCCGCCACTGCAGGATAGGCTTGCTAATCTAGTCCCAGCCTTAAATATTGTAAATAAATAGCGAAATTTGTTAGGCCAAGTGGAATAAAAGCAATAAAAACGCCAAATAATCAGATGTTTGCAAATTTTTCCACTCGACCTAACAATTTCTGTTTACTAATTATAAGGTATTAACAAACATCACTATCGTAGATGGCATTGGCATCCAGAGGTGTAAAAAGTAAGCGAATCGGCCTAGGCGGAAAAAGATTTACTTTTTGTCTAGTACTAGATAATAAAAGAGAACTGTTTTTGATATGGTCGCCTAAAAATTCTTTTGTTTTGTTCCGATTTTTTTGTGTTTTATTCCGGTTTTTTGTTTTCTTCCTCCGATTTTTTGTATTTTGTTCCGATATTTTGTGTTTTGTTTCGATTTTTGGTGTTTTGTTCGGTTTTTTTGTAACAATTATTTGCGTTTTGTTTCGATATTTTGTGTTTTGTTTCGAATTTTTTGTGCTTTGTTTCGATGTATTGTATTTTGTACCGATTTATTGTTTTGTTCTGGTTTCTTATTCCTATTTTTTATGTTTTGTTTCGATTTTTTGTGTTTTGTTTCGAATTTTTTGTGCTTTGTTTCGATGTATTGTATTTTGTACCGATTTATTGTTTTGTTCTGGTTTCTTATTCCTATTTTTTGTGTTTTGTTTCGATATTTTGTGTTTTGTTTCCGATTTTTTTGCGTTTTGTTCCAGTTTCTTGTTCCGATTTTTTGTGCTTTGTTCCGATATATTGTATTTTGTACCGTTTTATTGTTTTGTTCTGGTTTCTTATTCCGATTTTTTGTGTTTTGTTTCGATATTTTGTGTTTTATTGCGATTTTTGAAGGTCCATATCCCGAAGCTGGTTAAGTGTGGATCACCCTAGATACGTAGGGTGAAGAATTGAAGAGTTGTGCGGTTGGTCGTGGTTTTGTTGATCACGGTTGGCTGAGCTATTAGTGGGGGATATGTAGAGCGCTACCGGTTTACGCGCCTCCCCGTGGACATGCGGCGTGGGGCTACCAGATCATTGGCTACCAGGCAGCTGGCTACCCGCCAACACCGGAGTTACGCACGTGAGAACGCGACAAGCCGCGGACAATGATTATGTACACCGCAACTGGCATGTCGCTCGCGGACAAACGGACCACTAGCGGCTCCGGCTTCTTTCCCACGATCATTCTCCAATCAGAGATCCGCTAAACACACTATCGACCCTACATTTAAATATCTGAACTACTTAATATCTCCAACAATTAAAGAACAAATCCTAAGCATAATATCAACCAGTGATGTACAAAAGGTGGCCCGCGGGACTGTGGTACATTTTTAAACGCTTTTTGGTGGGTCTTATATAAATAAAACTACGTTCTTAGAAAAAAAATAATAATAATAATACAAGAGTTGCCTCTTATATTTCGGGATTGTGCTAAACTAGTGCTGCCATCTAGCAACTGACTCTTCTATCGTAAAGTTTGACATTTTCACGATATACGTACTCAGAACGTTTTGATGTACGAGCGCTATTTGTGTTGTTTACAGTAACTTGAAAAAATTCATCTCGATTAAAAATGGAATTAAATCGTGAACATTTTCGAACTTTTTTTACAACTTTCGACGTGGATTAACCCAACAACAGTGCATCGATGAACTTAATTCGACTTTTGAGGATGAAGCACCATCAGATGAAGCACCACTAGATGAAGTTTACCGATTTCAACGTGGCCGTAGTTCGCTTAAGGACGAATTTCGTAAAGGTCATTTCCAAAATACGAATGAAGACTAAAAAAAAACTCATGAGCTCTAAAATTTAAGTGTATTTCTTTGAAAATACTAAAATCACGTGTTTTTTTTTAATTCGGGGGGGTCAAAACCGGGGGAATGTCAGTTACGGGTCCATCGAATCTCTAAATGACGTTCTTTTAGTCGCTTGGTTTCCTTATAGACAAAGTTGACAAACCTCGAAGTCGGACCAATGAAAATTCTGCAGGGGGGGAGCAAAAAAAGCCATAGCAAAAGTAAAGTCTGTTCTACACTTTTCTCCTAACCAATACGATTTTTTTACGTAGTATTGATATAAAATATAATGCCAAACATAATACTTTCTTGAAACTTCCAGTGCTACCCGACATCCAATACAACTTTTGATACTACATCCAGGATCCGGGGGGGGGGGCTTTTGCCCCCCCTGGCCCCCAGTTGCCCCCCCTCCCAGAATTGTATGGAGAAAAATGTATTTTAGTGTAAAATAATAAGCCGGAATCTGGGCATTTATTAAAGAAATTCCCAAATCAACATATCCTTTTTATTTATTCAAAATATTCCTCTGAATTTATACACCGTTGACAGCGATCCAAAAGTGACTGGAAGGAGTGGGCGAGCTTCTTGAGTGGAATAATTTTTATACCTAATACCCATGGATCTGAATGGTGTTTACGGCTTCAAAATAGCAACCTTTCAGTTACATTTTGAGTTTTTAAAATAAAAACAAGTCAACTTACTTAGATATTTTTTTACTAAGGATTTTTTACAATAAGATATTTTCGGCTGATTGAGTCCACTCTAAAAAAAGTAGTGTTAAAGAGACTTCATGGTACACTAAAAAGTGAACTTTTAGTGTACCATGTCCCTCGCTTTTCGTGTTAATTATCTACACTTCTTTTATGGTTAAAATTAGTATAAAGTTTACACTTACATACTGGTTAAATTATAGTCTTAGAAAATAAATTAAAGTAGTGTTAATTTTAACACTGAAAAATTAATATTTCATAAAAATAACACTATCTGAATAAATGAAGATTTACACACTGATTTGGTTAAAAATAATGAACTCTTTCATGTTTATAAATAAAAATTTTAACCAACCTGAGAATGAACTTTTACACTTATGAATTTTTTGCTGTGTATACTTATTAAATACAGTAGAACCTCGATATAACGGACCAATGCGGGTGAGGGGGTGTCCAATATAGCCGAATGCCCGTTATATAAAAATAATTTTTCTGAATAAGCTATCTGTTAACTATCAAATAGAAATATATTATAAAAGTTTACATTGTAATTACACTTTAAAATTGCACTTTATTCGTCTTCAGATGATATGTCACTATACGCCCGTTGAGGAGAGTCGTCAGTGTTTGTTTTTGAACTTCCTGGTTTCGGTGACACTCCCAGCAAACATTCTACTAACGGCCGAATGCTGGCAAACAGCTTTTATGCTGGTAAATTACTGGCACCAAAAGTAAGTGTAACGCCAGTATTAATAATGTACTTCACATTTGTATTTCGCATTCCGCCTATACGAAGTACTTTATCAGCATTTTATAAGCACTCTTCTTCACTCATACTTTTTACTTAAAACCATCAGAAATAAATCTTGCAACTAATGCAATTATTTTGCACTTTACCGTTGCTGGGCCAGCAACTGATACATCAATGGGCCAGTAACGGCCCCGGGGATACCGGGGTACTGGCCCATTACTTTTAATGCCGGGGAGTATGTGCTTTACCAGTACTGGCCCGTATAAAAATGTTTGCTGGGACTGGTTTGAAAAATGTATCAATTTTTGTTTGGATTTTTGAAGTTTGTTTCTTAATTATTAACTCTCTAAAATTTCGAATTCCCCGAGTGTGCAGTCAAGTACAGTTTCCGATCGCTTACATGCTGTCTGTTATATCCGAAGTCCGTTGTATCGAGGTCCGTTATATCGAGGTTTTACTGTACCTACAAAATCCTGAAATATGTGAAAATTCACACTTCACATCAATTTCGTTAAAAATAGTGAACTTTTTACTTTTAAATGAAAATTTTAACACTAAAATTTTAACCAAACTGATGTACTTTTACACTTGCATTTTTTGCTGTGTAAAGCCAGGATTCCAACACAGGCTATAAGCATTTCAAAATTTTTATTCTAAGGGGGTGTTTCGGGGTTAAAACTGTTTATCAGAAAACTTAAAATATCTTTCTAATTATTGATTTAATATAAAAACATGTAATGGGTGTTTTTTTTAGAGGTATAGAAATTTAAATTGCAATAAAACAACGATGGATTATTCGATTGACATGAATTTTTTTTTATTCGAAAGATAATCTTGTGGCATTACATTTTAAATATGATTTCTGGCATATGACCGCCACGGCTGGCTCGGATGTAGTCCAATCTGGACGTCCAATTTTCGATGACTTTTTCCAACATTTGTGGCCGTATATCGGCAATAACACGGCGAATGTTGTCTTCCAAATGGTCAAGCGTTTGTGGCTTATCCGCATAGACCAATGACTTTACATAGCCCCACAGAAAGTAGTCCAGCGGTGTTAAATCACAAGATCTTGGAGGCCAATTCACAGGTCCAAAACGTGAAATTAGGCGGTCACCAAACGTGTCTTTCAATAAATCGATTGTGGCACGAGCTGTGTGACATGTTGCGCCGTCTTGTTGGTATGATTTAATGTAATGCCACAAGATTATCTTTCGAATAAAAAAAAATTCATGTCAATCGAATAATCCATCGTTGTTTTATTGCAATTTAAAGTTCTATACCTCTAAAAAAAACACCCGTTACAACAAAAATTGTTTATAGTAAGAAAACAATCTTTTTTGTTCAATGCATTTTTGTATTTATACTTGCGTGATTTCATTGAGTGGTTAAGCGTGGTATAAATGTATAAACACAGTAAGGATTAGTTACCGTTGTTGTAAAAGTCGTGTATTCAGAATGGTCTCGGGATGATTGCGAAATGATCACGGATATAGGTATACAAAGTGGTAATTTTCATAACAGTTCAGGTGCGTGCGACGTGCGGCGTGCGGTAGTGGAAGATGCGGCCCCAGGTGAGCGTGACGATTGAAGATCATGTAACACGGAAGCACGTGTCCGGCAGCTACCGGTATTCGACAGCAACAGCCTGTACCGTTACAACCCACACGGAAACCCCTTACCACCTTACACACGATACACGATACAACATCTCAACACGAGCATTTTCACAAACAATTATAAATAACAAATATTGCAAAAAACCACCCTAATATAAAAGATACCAATCTACAGATTTTACACGCGATATTAGTGGCGTATTCAGAGGGGGAGCATGTGATCTCTTAAAGCCCGATACCCGAGCTTACTTTATTAATAGCTATTTATCCAGTCTACATAGTACAAGTACATTGTTTTGACATTGATTTGATGGAAGTAGATACACATTACCGAACAGGGTTATAACGAGGATATTAAACGCCGGTGGCAAGTGTCCAACTTGCACCCTTTCGAATATTTTGGCGCCCCTATTTCGAATGCTGATGAGTAAAAAAAAGGAAAACAAATCTAATAAGTGATGAAAAAAAAGGTCTTCACCTCCAAAATACAAGTGATGAGCAAAAAAAAGGTTCTTACCTCCAAAATACAAGTGACGAGCAAATAACAAAGATCCTCATATCTAAAAACAAGTGATGAAAAAAAAAAGAAGGTCCTCACCTCCAAAATACAAGTGATGGGCAAAAAAAAAGTGATGGGCAACAAAAAAAGGTCCTCACCTCCAAAATATAAGTGATGGACAAAAAAACAAGGTCCTCACCCTCCAAAATATAAGTGATGGGCAAAAAAAAGGTCCTCACCCTCCAAAATACAAGTGATGGGCAGCAAAAAAAGATCCTCACCGCCAAAATACAAGTGATGGACAAAAAAATAAGGTCCTCACCCTCCAAAATATAAGTGACGGGCAACAAAAAAAAGGTCCTCACCTCCAAAATACAAGTGATGAGCAAAAAAAGGTCCTCGCCCTCCAAAATATAAGTGATGGGCAACAAAAAAAAGGTTTTCACCTCCAAAATACAAGTGATGGGCAAAAAAAAGGTCCTCGCCCTCCAAAATATAAGTGATGGGCAACAAAAAAAAGGTTTTCACCTCCAAAATACAAGTGATGAGTAAAAAAAAGGTCCTCACCCTCCAAAATACAAGTGATGAGCAAAAAAAAGGTCCTCGCCCTCCAAAATATAAGTGATGGGCAACAAAGAAAAGATCTTTATCTCCAAAATACAAGTGATGGGCAAAAAAAAGGTCTTCACGTCCAAAATACAAGTGATGAGCAAAAAAAAGGTCCTCACCCTCCAAAATACAAGTGATGGGCAAAAAAAAAGGTCCTCACCCTCCAAAATACAAGTAATGGGCAACAAAAAAAAGGTCTTCACCTCCAAAATACAAGTGATGGGCAAAAAAAGGTCCTCACCCTCCAAAATACAAGTGATGAACAAAAAAAAGGTCCTTACCTCCAAAATACAAGTGATGAGCAAAAAAAAGGTCCTTACCTCCAAAATACAAGTGATGAGCAATAAAAAATATCCTCACCCTCCAAAATACAAGTGATGAGCAAAAAAAAGTCCTCACCTCGAAAATACAAGTGATGAGCAAAAAAAAAGGTCCTCACCTCCAAAATACAAGTGACGAGCAAATAACAAAGATCCTCACCTCTAAAATACAAGTGATAAAAAAAAGAAGGTCCTCACCTCCAAAATACAAGTGATGGCCAAAAAAGCAAGGTCCTCATCCTTCAAAATACAAGTGATGGGCAAAAAAAAGGTCCTCACCTCCAAAATACAAGTGATGAGCAAAAAAGGTCCTCACTTGCATATTGCAAGTGATGTGGAAAAAACAGCAACTAAAAATTTTGCGCCCTCCACACTGCTGCGCCGGTGGCGGGCGCCTCTTTCGCCACGCCCTAATTACGGGCCTGTTACCGAGGAAACTTTGGTTACTAATAACAACGGGACGTAAGCAAAAATGTACCACCCTCGGGAATGTAAGAGAAAAAAATTATACAAATTTTTTTTTGCCAAAACGTCCCTTCGTTTTCTCCGGCAGGAGAAAGGAACATGCAGCATTTGCAGCTTCATCAATTCCCATTTCTCTTTCACTTTTGTTCAAATTCATTTTACAAACTTTTGACGCAAAACTTTTAATATTCACGCTTTGTTTGATGAAAACCATAGCAACCGGCCACAGACATACTGATATTTTATTCAAATATCTAAAATAAATTTTTTTCGTCACTTGATAAAACTGAAAACGGAATTAATTTATACAACAATCAATTAAAAACAATTACTAGATCATTGTTGACTTACCAAACTAGTAGGAACTTAAAGATTATTATGTTCTCAACAAAAAATTTTAGGTAAAATTAATGAATCAACTATAGTAAGCACAAAACAAATTTGTTTAAAAATCACGACAAACTTGTCTCAACCGGTCCAAGGATAAAACAAAGATACATTTCAACACATCAAGCGCTGCCATAAAATTAAATAGATACAGGTCTTTCTGTTCAATGCAGTTTTTAAGTATCTTTCTTATTATTTACTTAACATCCGAAATATATACAAAACATTGATTTAAAATAAAAACTCCAGCTAGTTTTTAATAAAATATTTGGGGGGCTATGTGGAGCGCTATATAAACACTTAAAATATCTCATTAATACCAATTCAACAAAAATGGATTTAATAAAAATTATAAGAAATACGGATACGCAGCTAATATTTAGTTACACAGCAAAAAATTCATAAAAGTAAAAGTTCATTCTCAGTTTGGTTAAATTTTTAGAGTTTTTAGTTCATTATTTTTAACCATATCACCGTATATCTTAATTTATTCAGACAGTGTTATTTTTGTGAAAAATTACATTTTCTGTTATTCTTAAATTCTTAAACTGTGTTAAAATTAACACTACTTTAACACTATTTATTTTCTAGCACTAATTTAAATTAATTAAACTAATTTAACCAAAAAAGAAGTGTAAATAATTAACACGAAAAGCGAGGGACTTCATACACTAAAGCAGTGTTTTTCAACCAAAAACGAACCGTGGACCAGTATAATATAAAATTTTCTAACGCGAACCACTAATAATAATTGTTGGTTCATTTTTTGCAAGAAAACAAATTTATTTAATATGCTACTAAATACATTTATTTTATTTGTAGAAAATCACAGAAAGTTTACAGAAAATAAAAAAAATATAAATTATTTACATAAAAAATGTGCATAAAATTTAAAAAAAAACTGCAAAAAACACCTATAAAAACTTTCGCGGACCACTAAAATTTTTCTGGGGACCACTGGTGGTCCGCGGACCACCTGTTGAGAAACTCTGCACTAAAGGATAATTTTTTAGTGTACTATGAAGTCCCTTTAACATCTTTTTTAGTGTAATAATCACTATTCAACAAAAATGGATTTAATAAAAATTATAAGAAGTATGGGTACAGAACTATTATACAGAAATATTCAGTTACAAGTACAAGAAAAAGTTAAAGCTAGTTTGAAATATCTGGAAGGCTGTAGCGCGGTTTAATTCTAATACTTCTATTCTATTTAATAAAAATACAGTAAATGTACATTTAAGGTGTCTTTAGTTATGAATTTGATGGTGATATTTACAAATAAAAGTGCAGGCAAAACTCAAAACTGATTTGAAATAACTGGAAGGCTGTATCGCGTAAATTTCAACACTGCTAATTCCATTTATAAAAAATTATTATTGTACATTTAAGATGTCGTTAAAGATGGTAATGGTAATGGTCAGTGATAGGATTCACCCGGTTCGCACCGGTTCGTTCGAACCGTTTGTTAAAAAATTTTAAGTTCGGCGAACCGAAAATACCCCTGCAACACGGTTGTTGAGCAAATTGAATCCCATCACTGGTTATGGTTAAAAATAAAAGTGCAGCCGAAACTCAAAACTGATTTTAAATAACTGGAACAATCTACCGCTTGATTTCAACACTGCTAATTCCATTTATCAAAAATTGTTATTGTACATTTAAAGCGTTGTTAGAGATGGTTTTAATGGTGATGGTTACAAATAAAAGTGCAAGCAAAACTTGAAACTGATTTGGAATAATTGGAAGGCTATATCGCGTTTTGATGTCAACACTGCTAATTCCATTTATCCAAAATATGGTACATTTAAGGCGTCGTTAGAGATGGTTTTAATGGTGATGGTTACAAATAAAAGTGCAAGCAAAACTTGAAACTGAATTGGAAAAATTGGAAGGCCATATCGCGTTTTGATGTCAATACTGCTAATTCCATTTATCCAAAATACGGTACATTTAAGGCGTCGTTACAGATGGTTTTAATGGTGATGGTTACAAATAAAAGTGCAAGCAAAACTTGAAACTGATTTGGAAAAATTGGAAAGCTATATCGCGTTTTGATGTCAACACTGCTAATTCCATTTATCCAAAATACGGTACATTTAAGGCGTCGTTAGAGATGGTTTTGATGGTGATGGTTACAAATAAAAGTGCAAGCAAAACTTGAAACTGATTTGGAAAAATTGGAAGGCTATATCGCGTTTTGATGTCAACACTGCTAATTCCATTTATCCAAAATACGGTACATTTAAGGAGTCGTTAGAGATGGTTTTGATGGTGATGGTTACAAATAAAAGTGCAAGCAAAACTTGAAACTGATTTAAAATAACTGGAAGGCTATATCGCGGTTTAATTACAACACTGCTTATTCCATTTATCAAAAATACGGTTATTGTACATTTAAGGTGTCGATAGAGATGGTTTTGATGGTGATGGTTAAAAATAAAAGTACAGGCAAAACTTGAAACTGATTTGAAATATCTGAAAGGCTGTTTTGATGTTAACACTGCTAATTCCATTTATCAAAAATACGATTGTTGCATATTTAGTCTGTTTCAAACGCTTCGGCGGAACTAAATAGGAATTTCGTTCTTTTAGGTTGTCACGACAAGGGACCTTGCTTGGGTTATTTAATTTTTCACGTTGGAATGTCAAAATTTAAAATTACAACAATGAAACCATGGAACCTATGTCAAAATTAAATTATTTTTTTTATATATTTTAATGACAAAAAAATAAATAAATGGGAAATTTGTATTAAGAATGACACAAAAAATCAAAATATAAAGAAAATGACATTTTAAAATGATATTAACCTTAACCAAAAAATGTTTATTTTAAGTATGATTTACAAAGCTTAAACAAAACGGCCGAAAAGCACGATTTAAGCGATAAAGTAACTAAATTGCAAAATCTAGTTCCGCTTAACCGTTTGGAACAGACTGTATGGTATCGAGATGGTTTTGATGGTGATGGTTACAAATAAAAGTACAGGCTAAACGCGAAACTGATTTGAATTAACTGAATGGTTATATTCCGTTTTGATTTGAACACTGCTAATTTATTAAAAATATGGTAGTTATACATTTAGGGTGTTGTTGGAGATGGATTTGATGGTGATGGTTACAAATAAAAGTACAGGCTAAACGCGAAACTGATTTGAATTAACTGAAAGGTTATATTCCGTTTTGATTTGAACACTGCTAATTTATTAAAAATATGGTAGTTATACATTTAGGGTGTTGTTGGAGATGGTTTTGATGGTGATGGTTACAAATAAAAGTACAGGCTAAACGCGAAACTGATTTGAAATAACTGAAAGGTTATATCGCGTTTTGATTTCAACACTGCTAATTTATTAAAAATATGGTAGTTATACATTTAGGGTGTTGTTGGAGATGGTTTTGATGGTGATGGTTACAAATAAAAGTACAGGCTAAACGCGAAACTGATTTGAAATAACTGAAAGGTTATATCGCGTTTTGATTTCAACACTGCTAATTTATTAAAAATATGGTAGTTATACATTTAGGGTGTTGTTGGAGATGGTTTTGATGGTGATGGTTACAAATAAAAGTACAGGCTAAACGCGAAACTAATTTGAAATAACTGAAAGGTTATATAGCGTTTTGATTTGAACACTGTTAATTTATCAAAAATATGGTGGTTATACATTTAGGGTGTTGTTGGAGATGGTTTTGATAGACAATACTCGAAGCTGATTGAATCTTATATTGTTCGAGTTGGATTGAAATGAGCCGTCGCGTTTTAGTTAGCACTTAGTTAAAATAATAAAATAAACTGACCTGTGATTGTCTGTTGTTCGTGTTATCCTGGTGTTGGTTCTTGAGTTGGTAGGATGGATAGCGCGCGCGTGTATGTGTATGTGTGTAGTCGTGGAGAGTGCTCGAACGGCTCCTGCGGATGCTTCTGTTCAAATCCTGCGATGGTAGCGAAGGTTGCTGAGGTAGTGAGTCTTCTGTGAGGCTCTGAGGCGTCTGTCGGGCTGCTGTGTTTTCCGTGGTTCTACCACCACCACTAGACATCGGGGCCGGTACCTATACCCGTCGCCCGCCACTATACACTATTCAACTGATGCTATTGGTGGCTAAAGGGCACGCCTGTGGACGCCCGGCGTCTGTGTTACGCATCACTTAATTACCACACCACTTCATCTCCACTGTTTGTTAGTTTAAACACAGCTATAATTTTCAACTTTTACCTGAACTTTGTGAATGAATGACGAACCACAAGTCACTAGATTCAGTAGCTATATGCCACCACCATTCATTCAAATCTAAAACTACAATGTTCTACTGAGAATTAGACTATTTAACCCTTTGGATTAAGGTATTATATCTCGGTATTCTCTTCAATGCACATAGGGGATGATTACAACTTTATAAGCCTGGCTGTTAGTAGTATTTATTTTCACCTTGCGGTGTTAAAATTTTCATACATTTACATTTTCTGGTAGCAAACAGTGTTCAATTATTATATGTACAGTAAATTTTTTTAATTTTGTCATTTATAGTATTTTATTTAATATGTTCTTCATCCAGGTTTCATCCGGGTTTTCGTCATTGAGTATTTGTATGGCTGATTTCGGGTTTCTCACTTCTTCCTTGCAGTCACGTGTTAGATGTTCTATTGTCTCTTCATTCCTCTCACATATTCTGCACTTCTTTTCTTCTTTTTCTCTCCAATATTCGTTCCTTCTTTCTTCGTTTTCTACTCTGAATCTGGCTATTATTTTTTGGTTTTTTGACTGTTTTCTTAGATACACAGGCATGCCTATTGTTTCTAAAAACCTGTATCTGGGGTTGTATTTTGATATCTGTATCATCTCTCTTCGTTGTTGTAGTTCCATGTCCTTTTCCCTTCTCACAATTTCTTCTTTTAAGCTAACTCCCATTTGTCTTCGGTTCTCTACTTCTGTTGTTGAATAGCCCTTTCTTTCGTAATACTTTGTTCGTTCTAGTTCCCAATCATTCTTTTCTAGTTTATTTTCTTCTTTTCTTCTTATCTGCTCCCAGCATGCAAAAACCAGTTCTTTCCAATTCGATCTTCTTGTTTTCTCCTCGTATATTATTGCTCTTCTGCCCGTTTCAACGCATAGTTTATGCCTCTTCGTTTCCTCGTGTAATATGTAGAGCGGTGTTCTTTTATCAATTGAAAGTGTCCATCGTAGGTATTTGTTGTGGATTTTCTCTATCTCTTCTTGCTCTTTCCATCCTGGCTGTTTTACATAAAAAAACTCGCAAAAAAATCAAATTATAGTAAACAGTAGCCGATTAAGCAGGATTTGGACCTGAGCACAACAAGAGATATAAAGTCCGCAATAGATTCGCAGCATGCTATAGACCAGGGGTTCTTAAACTTATGTAGTCCGAGGACCCCTTCTTGAACAACATTTTTTTTTGCGGACCCCATCCCAACCCTAAGCATTTTACGTCGTTCTTGAGACCTAATTTCTGGCTCAATAATCTCATAGGCACTACGTTGTACTAAATATTGGTAAAAATCGCTGGTTATTTTAATAAATTGTCTTGTTCATTTGTAGAGGACCATTTTTATTAGCATATAAAAAACATAAAATTAATAAAAATAGTAGTAAAAAGAATAAAAAAAGTTACAAATTATAATACGTTAAACTCATACAAATATTTCTTGGTCAAATATTGGTCAAAATAGATAATTATAATATGTTTTCTGTAAATAATTTGCAGTTGAATAAAAATATTTAAATTTTTACTAATTGTTGTTTAGTTATGTAAATAACTAGTTAGATAACAACAAATACAAAAAGTCTTGACCATGTAGGATTTTTATTAAATGAGTTATTTGATAAAAAGCGAAATTTTGGGGGATGTAAAGTTAATGTCAAAATTGTTTCGCGGACCCCAGGTAATGCCTACGCGGACGTAAAGGGGTCCGCGTAGCGATTCGACGTCGATGATACCTTCAACTCGTAGTTAATTACTGAATGAATATGTTTATCTGTCGCGTTTCGCGTTTCCTTTTCATAACTCGGTAATTCCCCGGCGTATTCGCGTTAGGCAATGGTGATACGTCGTTATAAAAGATAATTAGACCCAAATTTCAAGCCATTTTTCTTCGTTATATTAATTTCGTCGTAATATCCGATGTCTTTATAAGTTTCACGTATAAAAAGATATGTTTCTGGCCGGGACTTTGAAATTTCGTCGCAAAAACCATTTTTGTAAGTATTATTGACAAAGCTTAACCAAAATTATCAAAAGCTCTAGTTCCGTCTAAAGGTTTGGATTAGCCTATATCTAAACAATTACAAGTTCAAAATTAAAGGAATAATAAAACACAGAGCCGCAGTAAGGAAAACTTGCGCTAGGGGCAGAGCAATGTTTTTGGCGCCCTTGGCAAATAAAACAAAAAAAGAAGGTCCTCACTTCTCAAAATTCAAGTGATGAGTAAAAAACAAAAGGTTCTCATCTCTTAATTTACATTTACTCCATCATTTGCGCCCCCTACAAACAGCGTCGGCGCCCTTTTCCTTAGTGCGCCCAGGTCCATCGCCGCCTCCACTCCCCCCTTACTGCGGCTCTGATAAAACACATACTGAATTCGATAAAGAAAACGCAGTAAATAAAAAATAATTTAATTTAAATGTTCTATTGATCACTCCTTTCATCTGGAGCAGCGTTTCTCAACCGAAAACATACCACGGACCAGTAAAACAGAGCCGCAGTGAGGAAAACTTGCGCTAGGGGCAAAACTGCGTTTTGGCGCCCCTTGGCAAATAAATATAAGTGATAAGCAAATTCCCAGTGAAGAGCAAAAAAAAAGGTCCTCACTTTCGCAATGTGACGCCCCTTAGTTAAGCTCATCAGCGCCCTTTTCCTTAGTGCGCTAGGTACCGAGGTAAACCGAGGTACTACTGTATTACTGAAAATGAACAAAAACTACAGAAAATGAACAAAAGATTATAAAAAATTATACTCTATCTCTGAAAGCCTGATAATAATAAATCATTTTTTCAGACAGTTACCAGTGGCGTGCACATTTTAAACACGTTTAAATTGGTTTTGTGTATTTCTATATTACTATTTATCATTTTATTAAACGCACGCCTGTGACCATATTTATCGTATCATTAAACACACCCCTGTGACCATATTTTTCCTCAAAATTTTATGGTCAAATTTTTATGGCCTATTGTGTTTAACCCTAGTTCGTATTCCCATATACTATGTGCGGCACACTCGGTTGTTTTTAACAATATTTCGTTTCGAACTATTCATATTTTGTCGCTTTTGTTTTACCGCTTCTGTGTGATAATACAATAACTTTTTACAAATAATAAATTATATTACTATCAGGCTTTCGGAGATAGAGTATAACAAAAAATCTAAAAAATAATAATTTATAAGCCTTTCGCGGACCACAAAAATTTTTCCAAGTGGACTAATGGTAGTCCATTAGTCCGCCGACCACCGGTTGAGAAACACTGATCTAGATCTTTATTATTTAGTTATTCTTTTTAAAATTATAGCATAATAAAACAGATGACGATTTTATTTTTTTTAAATTATTCAAACGATATATTAATTGCCACATAATTATTTATCAGCTTTAAAATTAATAATTAAATACCATAATTAATAATTGAGTGAAACTTTTCTTTAAACATTGTTTTTGAGTGGGTAGTGTTGAGCGTCGGTTGGCGTCTCGATGCTAGTGTTGCGGTGTGGGTGTGCTGTCGATCCACCGTGGGAACTGCACGGTGGCTGCCGAGAAGACCTCCTCCCCCCTTAGCCCCACGGTACACCGCACCCGGGCCGCAGCGCGCTCTCTCCAGCACTCTACACTCGCTCTCTCGCTCGGTCTGGAGAGACCACCTTATGCCACTCCTTTACCGTAACGCCTAACATATTGAATTATACTCTGTACATCGATTGTCCTTAACATTTTACCAAATATATTAAGCTCTCATCATTTAAAGATTTCATTAAAAATATGTAAATTTTTAACTTTATTCTGTAAAATTAATTATGGAAAACTAAAGAATTTGACAGAAAAGTCGGGAAACTATTAGTTCATCAAGGATGAAATTTGTAGAAAAAAAGGCAAAGTTGATTGATAACTTACAAATATAATAATAACTGATAATCACATTTTAAGCATATTTTTGTGAATTTTTTTCAAATCTATGGTTAAATTTATTCTTTTTCAAACTAAGTACATATATAAAGTATGTTTTGAAGAAGATACAAAAAAATTTTGAAGGCAAAATATGGCGAAATGAGCCAGCTGTGGCAAATCTTCTCAGACTACGGGAAAAAATTAGATTTTGCGGTGACCAGCATAACTCGTCACTGGATCATCTGAAATCAAAAATCCAAAAAGATTTTGTTAGTTTATGAGTTTGCCGAGGTAATGACGTTGAGTTTTTATTTTTAAAATGATTTTTCAGTTTTTAGCGTTACTTAGAAGACAAAAAAAATTAATTCCCCCTAAAAAAAAACCTAAAAATGAGTATATTTGTGATTGTTAAATAAAAAAAA
Organism: Liopterus haemorrhoidalis; assembly: GCA_963971575.1. NCBI lineage: Eukaryota > Metazoa > Arthropoda > Insecta > Coleoptera > Dytiscidae > Liopterus > Liopterus haemorrhoidalis. The sequence continues at coordinate 47,206,108 of OZ020619.1, forward strand.
AACCATGAAAAAAAAATATCTCTGGCAAACTCATAAGCTAACAAAATCTTTTTGGATTTTTGATTTCAGATGATCCAGTGACGAGTTATGCTGGTCACCGCAAAATCTAATTTTTTTCCCGTAGTCTGAGAAGATTTGCCACAGCTGGCTCATTTCGCCATATTTTGCGTTCAAAAATTTTTTGTATCTTCTTCAAAACATACTTTATATATGTACTTAGTTTGAAAATGAATAAATTTAACCATAGATTTGAAAAAAATTCACAAAAATATGCATAAAATGTGGTTATCAGACCCCCCCTTAAATTATTTCAAGACAAAATTATTTTTAAAAGGATTATTTATGTTTCAAGTAGGAATCGGGAAATTAGTCAGCAAGAAGAGCTGGCCAAAAGCACTTTAATATTTAACATGATTGTATATGGCTCTCACAGTTTGTGATACCTCCAACACATGTGATGACGTCATACGGACCACGTGATTAGACTGATCTATTTCATAACACTATGTGAGAGATATGAATGATCCCGACTGTGAATTTACTATTATCTTTCAACAGTTTAAGTTACTGAATAAATATTAGTAAATATATTTTTACCTGCTTTGTTCGGGAAATATTTTACCTTTTTGTATTGACTTGTAAATGAAAGGAAGATGATTATACTTGATAGGACACGTGGTGAGAAGAACGAGAATATAGTGTTTAACAAGTTCTGGGATGAAATGCCATATTTCTCGTCCAAAACTGACATTATTCTTGAATAGTTTTTATTGTAAATTAATAAAAAGAATAGAAGGCATACCGATAGCAAGAATTATGTCAGAACAAGAAATGAAGTATCGAGATCTTTTATAACGGAAAACGGACTCGGACAAGGATGCGTACTCAGTCCGCTACTGTTTTCACTGGTACTAGACGACGCCTTAAAAGAAGTAAGACAAAATATTAAAGAATATTCTGAGGGCTACTGGAAAATGGAAAATGTGAAAGTAGCAGAACTTTGCTATGCGGATGACATGGTCATAATATCAAGGAACGAGGACGAACTACAAAACAACTTGAACCAATACAATAAAGAAGTGAAGAAAATAAATATGAAAATTAGCACACAAAAAACAAAAACAATGATAACAGGACAAAAATGCAATACAAAATAAAAATAAATGACAAAATAATAGAACAGGTAGGAAAATTCAAATACCTAGGCACAGTTTTCGCTGAAGATGGAAAAATGGATGAAGAAATTATGGAAAGAGCAGGCGCAGTTGGAAGAATGTTTAATAGCATCAAAGCATCGTTCTTAACTAAAAAAGAAATACCAACTAACATCAAGGTAGAGATCTTCAAAAAAGTGACAGTACCAATTTTGACATACGCCTCAGAATCCTGGACCACTACAGAGACGCACAGGTCTAAAATAAGCTCCAAAATGAGATTTTTAAGGAAAATCGAAGGTAAAACAAAATTGGACAGAATAAGAAATGAAGTATTTAGAGAAAAACTAGGCACAAAACCAGTAGAGACTATAATATAATAGAAGAAGGACAGCTAAGATGGCAGGGACATATACACAGAATGTAGTAAAAAGAGTTTATGAAGCAAGAACAGTGAAGAAAGTAAGACCAGGAAGACCGAGAAAAACCTGGCTCCAAGAAACAAAAGAAGCTGACACGAAGAGAGGAGTAAAGTGGGAGGAGATAAGAAAATATACAAAGGACAGAACACGATGGAAAGAAGTTTGGAGAACAACACCAGAAAATAAGTAACTCGACTATAGCCTTACACCGCAAGGTAGAAAGGCTTCAGGATTAAGAAGAAGAAGAAGAAAGCATGTAGAAATAAGCAATTTTTCTTTTTCATTCCATACAATTTAATTTATAAACAAAATTTCAGTTAACATTCTCACGCTTACAAATTAAATATGAACGTTTAATAATTTATTCAATTTTACGTCCTTTAGGAAATACCTATTTATTTTACTGATTTCAATTAGGAAACGAACTTAATAACCACACTAAATGCCTCAAAAATATCAGTGTATTTTCAATCACCAGATATTTTTGAAGGGCCTTAATTTGTCTTGCCCAAGGCTTCACAAAACCACGGTCCACTCCCAAACCGCTTATGTGGATATAATTTTTCATATGTTTTTAGTACACAAACCTTAAAAAACATAAAAATTTTACTAATAAGTGAGAGATAGACGATTGAACACGATTCAAAAGATGGAGTTGTCAACTAAGAACAGATCTAGCAATTAGTAAGATACCTGGATAGAGCTATCAATTAACAGATCAACTTGTGTGTGGCCACTAGTCCTGATAGATGGCAGGGCCGTCTTATGCATTGTAAGGGCCCTAGGCCATGGGTATTTAACGCCCCCCCACCATTTCCGACTACGTCGTCAAATTAAAAAAATATATTGCAATATAAAATAAATTACATAAATATAAAATAAAATACAAATTTTTGAAAATCCTCCCTTATTAATGACAAAACTGCAAAAAATATTACAAAAATTGTTTAGAATAAGAAGACAAATCTTTTATCTAAATGCATTTTTTTGATTGGATAAATATTTGGAGAGTTATGGCGAGAAAATTCCTAAAATTTAAATTTTGAAAAATCTCTCTTATTAATGGCAACAGAAAAAAACTTATATTACAAAAATTGTTTAGAATAAGAAAACCGGGAAACTCTAAAACCTAAATTTTGAAAAACCTCCATTATTAATGACTTATAAGCTGTTCACTTTTGTAAGAACAAACTAAGAGGGAATTTTGTTTTCAATAGTTTGCACCTTTGAAGCTGTATGTCATGTTGGTATTAAAAAATGTCACTTTTGATCTATTTGACATATGTCATGATGAAAAATGATATCTTAATTATAATGATCATAACCTTATCAACCTAAAGTCGGTTTTACAGCGTAAGGAATATTTTTAATTGACATTTAAAGTCAGAAACACACCATAAAAGTAACCAAAATAACCAGATCTAGTGTGTTCTTACAAAAGTGAACAGCTTATAACAACAAAAAGATAAATAACAAAAATTGTTAAGAATAAGAAGACAAATCTTTTAACTAAATGCATTTTTTTTGATTGGATTAATATTTGGAAAAGTTATGGCGGGAAAACTCCAAAAATTAATATTTTGAAATACCTCCCTTATTAATAACTTAACAGCAAAAACTTATATAATAAAAATTATAATGTCAGTGTTATTAACTTTAATTTTAATTTTTGTTAATTTTTTTTTGCCGTCTAAAAAACGAATAACACCACGAACTTCGCAATCGGTGGTAGGAGCAAGTGGAGTCTCCATAGCGGGCCAAAGAGTTGTATAAGCATGCTAAATTCCAACTCTCTAGGTTTAGCCGTTTGGCTACAATTTTTACCGAACAGACAGACAGACAGACAGATAGACGACAAAATGACGGTAAATGGGTTTTTTGGTCATACCTACAAAGCCCTAAAAATTAAGAAACATAAATTCAAGATATTAATAAGCATATCGGTAGCTGTACCCCGTCTTCGTACTAATTACCGGCGAGCGAGGCGTCATCTACCGATATAACACAGAATCCCCGGGGTTTGTCACCCTAAACTTGAATATATTTTGATCAGGAGTTATGTGTGAGCCTGTCGAAGGCTGCTAGTGATTCCCAGCGACATGTTTGACGGTGTGTGGCGCGATGACGGCCATGTCTGCCGCGAGACCTCCCGCTATTGGTCCATCAGATACCGCCTTCCACATCCACGATCCGGCCCACAGATCATGAGACCACCCCGTCACCGTGAACAACTAATATCAATAGTAAAAAAACAAAATACTATTCAAAAGAATACCTGGTACAACTGAAAATTGTTGAATATTAATTTTTTATCTGGAATTAATCGTAGGCAGTAGATGATAAAATAAACCTAATGCGGGTTCTATAAGATGGACAGTACAAAATTCATAAGAGTACGAGTTCATACGCAGTTTGGTTAAAATTTTAGTGTTAAAATTTTCATTTAAAAAAAGTGAAAAATTCACTATTTCTAACCAAATCGCCGTGTTAATTTTCATTTATTCAGATAATGTTATTTAATGAAATATTACTTTTTCAGTGTTAAAATTAATACGAAAAGCGAGAAACTTCATGGTACCATATTAGTTTTGAAGATCGCAATAAAATAATAAAAGTTAGGGGACTCATAAAATTACAATAGAAGTGATATAACTAGGCGTGTCACCCCATAGCCGTAAGGATTAGTTTTTCACATTACGCATCTTACTTAAAGGATTAACAAAAACAAACATCCCTGTGCCACTGACCGTTGACTGTTTACAACGTGGTTGTAAACATGAACCCTAGTTCTCTTGTAGTTTAACAATGTGATTATAGTTATACGGGATAGTTGTTTTATGCCGATCTTCAAAAGTAATATGGTATGTTCTATACACTAAAAGTTCATTTTTTAGTGTACCATGAAGTTCTTTTAACACAATTTATTTATAAATAAAATAATAATACGAATTATTTATTTATTTATTTATTTATTTATTTATTTATTTATTTATTTATTTATTTATTTATTTATTTATTTATTTATTTATTTATTTATTTATTTATTTATTTATTTATTTATTTATTTATTTATTTATTTATTTATTTATTTATTTATTTATTTATTTATTTACTTATTTTCATTTTTAATATTACTATACTTCTAACATTTAGTTGTATTTTGATATTGATTATATTTTGTAAAATTTACTTCATTAACCCTTTACTGCATAGTGTGCCATATATAGCACATTCCGATTTTTATTTTTTATTTTACTTTTAAAACTGAATCAGAACGTTACTTCATGAATGTTCATAATGCCACATAGTCAGAAATGGATCCTGCAGATAGATTTGAGGATATCAAGCGGAATTTGCACTTCAACGATAACTCTGAATTTATTGAGAAAGGACAACTAGAAGATACGACCTTTTCTTTAAAAAATTCGAGGGCGACTGCTTTTAATCCCTAATGAAGAACACCTAGCAACTGACGAACAAATAATACGGAATCATTTTCTTTTGTAACATAATGTAGAATCATAATGTTCCATGTATGGCACAAACCCTAAATTATTATTTTAATTATTATTTTTTCATAAAAATATTAATTAATATTTTAAATATATTTTTTTAATTAATTTTTCTATCAATAAGAACCAATTCCTAATGCTCATGAATTATTTCAGCCAAAAATAAAAATTCATGCAGTAAAGGGTTAAAAATATATTATTATGCACAATTTTATAGCATCATATCATATGGTATTACTGTCTGGGGAGGTGTAAGCTATTCTATAAGAATTTTCGACTGCAAAAAAAAAATTATTAGAATTATGAGCAGCGTGTGCAGAAACTTTTCATGTAGAAATCTATTTCGAGAATTAAAAATTTTAACTTTTCCTTGTTTATACATATACAAAAATTTGATCTACTTAAAAAATAATATAAATGACATGGAAGATTCCCCTGTATTAACTTATTCCCAGTAATCTGAAATACATTTCATTTAAAAAAAACTAGTTTTTAAAGGTGAATATAATTTATTTCGTGTAAAAAATCATTAAAAACGGCACATTTATATAACTGTCTGTGACTTCAATGAACAATACATGTGACAATTTAGTTTTTTGGTCGCCTTGAAAGCAGGCAACCAGTTTAACATCTGTGCTACGCGGGAGATTATCAGAGTTGCTGTGAGGCGACACTGGACATGTAGGAGCAGGTCGTTCCCTTAGTACCCTTTTTAGACGTCCTCTTCTTATCCTTAGACGCAGGCATACACGTCTGCAGTAGATGCCGTAACTCAGTATTCTGTTTTCGGAGTGCAAGGACTTCTGTATTGATGCGATGTCTCTCCTAAACAATATTTTAAATAAAGATTTTGCATGATTCTGCGTATATTAACAAAACAAAAAAGTTTCTTGATTATATCTAGGAAATCCTAAAAAGCTGCTTAATGCGTGTCGTTTAAAATTAGTATCGGGCCGGATACGGTCCGCGGACCATATGCTGGACATCAATGGTATAGCTGTTTCTGATTATACCTAGGAAATCCTAAAAAGCCACTCAATGCGTGTCGTTTAAAAATTAGTATCGGACCGGACACGTTCCGCGGGCTTAACACCAATTGATACAATATTCTTTAATTTAGCCAAGGTATGTACTGACTTGAGAGTTCTGTCAAGCCAGCTTCTTTGTAGGGGTACGTCGTCCCCACCACTCAGTTCGTGACCGACCGCATGCCGCAAGACTCGCTAGCACCCAGGAACTTAGCGTTACGTTAAGAAATTTGGACTTTTTTAGGGAAATATTTGAAATATGTGCTAGGGAAATATTTGAAATATTAGGAAAATCTTGAAATAATTGGAAAATATTTGAAAATATTTGAAATATTTGAGATATATACTAGGGAAATGTTTGAAATATGTACTAGTGAAATATTTGAAATATTACGAAAATTTAATATTTGGAAATATTATTTGAAATATTAGAGAATATTTGAAATATTAGGAAATATTTGAAGTTCTAGGGAAATATTTGAAATATTGCGAAAATTTTGAAATATTAGAAACTATTTGAAATACTAGGAAAATATTTGAAATATTAGAAAATATTTGAAATATTAGAAAATATTTGAAATATTAGGAAATATTTTAAATACTAGGAAATATTTGAAATATGTACTAGGAAAACATACTAAGGAAATATTTTAAGTATTTGAAATACTTATTACAAAATATTTGAAATACTAGAAAATATTTTAAATACTTATAAAATATTTCAAATACTGACATTTTTAGACAACAAATATCAAATATAAATACCACAGAAAAGTATTTGCAAACCCAAGTACCAAGAGCATTTTTTGAAGTATTTGAATTACTATATTTCAAATACCAAAAAGTAATTGAAATACTTTTTCAAATATTTCCAACTCTGTCTCAAACAAAGCTTTATAAAATATCTCTACACACAAACCTACTATACTAGCGTCGGCGAAACAACGCAGTTACGTCACACGACGTAACAAACGACTGTATTGTTTGAAACAATGCAATTGTTTGTTACGTCGTGTGACGTAACTGCGTTGATTCGCCTAGGCTAGTATAGCTGAGTAACTTACCTGCAATACAGAGTGATAACGTGTGAGTCCATCTAGAAGAAGGTCCCACATCTTCAATCTTTCATCAGGAAAAGCTTCAGCAAACTGCTCCCAAAAAGTCTCAACATCCTCACGCGTCAAGCAACGTGAAACAGTAACCCGATCCCGCCTAACCCGGTATTCAATCCCGGGTTCCCTGGCAGCTGGTGCAGTCATCCCAGTACGGGTAGCATATTCCCTGAGAGCAGGAAATACATTTCCACTCTCAATAGTAATCGGATGACCTTCTTTGAATCTTTTTCCCTTCGCCCCAATACAAACTGTCCCCCCTCTAGTAATTGGCGTAGCTGGCAATTGTGCCAAACTAAACTCCTGGAGACACACACTTCGGGTATCTGAAGGAGTTACAGTTGTATCAACAGGTATTGGTTCAGCTGTTTCTATATCGGTCTTAGTATTGACAACCTCTTCAAGAACATGTGCAGGTTGCTGTACATCTTGTAGGAGATCGTGCATTGTAATAGAAGTAGCTGAAGAAGGTATACGCATAGGTCGTATTTCATGAACATCTTCTAATTGCTGAGCATCATCAGCCTCACATACTGGACAATAAACGTATGGAGAAAAACAATCCATCAAAAGTTCCATATCTTCAGTACGATTTACACCAAGGGCACCAAAAACACTATCCACACGAACAACATCTCCTTGCTCACGAGGAAGTTCCGCTATTAAAGGTGCCAATTGTGTTTCTATTAAAAAATCAGCTCGTTCACCAACTCTACCAACCAATATTTTTTGTAGACTTTCTGGGAATTCGATAGGGTTATGGGCACTGGATTCTATAGTAGTACCTGTTCCAGTACTAGCTTGGCTTTTAGGTCTAGATGTCTTCCCTTGCAATGCCATCAAGTGTTGGGCTTGTTTATAGCTTGGTAGTGAATGCAATCTAACTCTAGGTCGACGAGGTGGTTGCCATTCCAATCCTAAAAGATTCTCACTAAATGAACGATCCGCTGCTAATATTTGCTGGAGTTTTTGTTCAGCTAAATGTTCATTATGTTGCCACACTTGTGAATATTTCGTGTCATTAACTGTTTCGAGTAGATCTGCTTTGGCTTCTACCTGGAATACGCTGTTACGCAACCTGTGAATAGAGGCAATAAAAATTAATGAACCTACAAGGGTTACCTTTTATATTTTTATGACCATTAGATGGCAATATTGAAATGTGTCATTACTATAATCGTAACTGGCATTTGTTATTGTGAATTCAGTGGCAGGTTACAAATTGATCGAGCAATTGACAGTGAGAATATCCGAATATCCGGATTATCCGACCAATTTAGACTATTCGATAATCCGGATAATTTTCATTGAATATCCGATAATCCGGATATTTTTTGAATAAACAAAAAAAAAATTCAACAATTTTTTTCAATTTACAAAAGTCAAAACGCTGCAATTTCTCTACAGCAACAACTGGAAGGCCGGTCGCTATGGCGTAGTGGTCAGCTCATTTGACTGCTAATCATGGGGGCTCGGGTTCGAATCCCGGTGATGGCATGGATGTTTGTATTTGTTGTAAAAATTACTAATGTATCCATAAAAATAAAGATATCCTGGTTAATGGAAATCGTAGATAAGACACAAAAAATTATTAAAAAAAAAAAAAAAACAAGGACAGATAATTTAAATATATTATTTAATGCTCTTCTTACAATAAAACCAACATCTACTGAAACAGAGCGCGTTTTTTCAATTGCAAGCCTGATTAGGACAAAAATTAGAACTCCCTTGAATTTTGAAACTTTCAATGCAATTATTTTTTTAAAATACGCATTATTAGGGTTTTGTAGGTATGGCCAAAAAACCCTTATACCATCATTTTGTCATCTGTTTGTCTGTTCGGTAAAAATTGTAGCCAAACGGCTAAACCTAGAGAGTTGAAATTGCATGCTTATACAACTCTTTGACTCGCACATAGGAAAAATACTAAAACATATCTCCCTAAAAATATAAACAAATATTTGCTCGTCGAAAAAAAAATATATATTTTTTTTTAATTCTGAGTAGGGTATCAAATGAAAGCACTTAGTACGTGGATTAACAATCAAAATTATATTTTTGCAAAATAAATTATTTTGAGGCGATTTTTGCCAAAATTGTGCAAAATTTTGTCCCACACCCTGTTGCCCAGATGGTTTAAACTAAAAATCTGAAAAAATTATAAGTAATGTACATTGGTGTGAACCGGAATAGTACCACAGGAATTTTTTATCAGATTATGTTTTCGGAAAATAACGCATTTTTTGTGTTTTTAACTAAAATATGTAAAATATTTAATCCGCTATTTAACACAATAAACGAGTGAACGTTCGTAGTCCAATGGTAACGTTCTTGCTTCGTAAGTTGCAAACTACTGTTCGATTCCCATCAATTTTTATTTTTTCTGTGTATTTTATTTTTTATTTTATTTATTTATTTTTTTATTTTTATTCTATTCGGGGAATAAAACAGAGACAAGTCTCCTACAAATTCCCACACATTACAAAATTGTACAAGATACAAAATATAATCTTTATATAAAGCAAAAGTTGACTTCATGGAGTCATCAGAAAGCCATAATACAAATATATTACATATTATATATATTACATAATACAAAGAGAGAGAGAAAAAAAAAACAGATATAAAAGTAATAGATAAAATAGACATATATATTCACAAAAATCAATAGGAAATGAAATATACAACTGACAGTTACTGAGGGAGTAAGGATCTAATTTCAGATTTAAACCGTGAAAACGATAGGAAAAAAATATCACTATTATTAAAATATTTATCAAAAAGAATCATAATTCTGTTCAGTGGTGAGTTTCTACCCGCGTTAGTATTTCTGCTATTATAATAAAAAGTATTGTTTCGCCTAGTATTTACTAACGGTACGTTAAAATTAATAAGTTCCAAGATATCTGGACAATCCATCATATTGTTTACAATTTTATAAATATTGTTCAAATCAATCTGCTTGCGTCGATTTACAAGACTTACTAAATTGTATCTTTTCAAACGATCATCATAAGATATTAAATTGTTTTTATTAAATTTATAATCCATATATTTAGTAAATCGTTTTTGTACTGATTCAAGTCGGTCACTGTAAATATTATAATACGGGTTCCATACAATACTTGCATATTCCAAACGACTCAACACGAGGGATTTAAATAAATGAATTAGACTGTCTGGTTGAGTGAATTCTTTACAAGAACGTAATATGAAGCCGAGTGTTTTTAATGAGGATGTTACTATTTTATCTACGTGAACATTGAATTTTAATTTACTATCAAAATAAACACCAAGATCTTTTACAACATTTAATTTAACAAGGGATGAACCATCAATTGAATAGTTAAAAAGAATTGGAATATGTTTTCTCGTAAATGAGATGAAATTACATTTTTCTAAATTTAGGAAGAGCTTATTAATTTGACAATATATATAAAAATTATGCAGATCTGACATTAATTCATAGCAGTCTTGAAGGCATTCAATGCTTTTATAAATTTTCAAATCATCTGCATAGAGAAGGAATCTAGATTATTTAAAACAGGAAATTATGTCGTTAATAAATATGACAAATAGAACAGGGCCAAGATGAGAGCCTTGCGGCACACCAGACGTTATGTGCACGAAATTTGATGTAAAATTGTTAATAGCCACTGCTTGCATTCTATTTGTTATGTAAGACGTAATCCAGCGTAACAGGTTTCCATGAATACCAATAGAAATTAGTTTGGAGATAAGCAAACTGTGGTTAACCTTATCAAATGCTTTTTTAAAGTCTGTACATATAACGTCAACTTGGCCCGATGAGTCCATCTTTGAGTGCAAGTACTCAACGTAAGGTAACAGATTTGAAATAACTGATCTTTTTGCACAAAATCCATGTTGCTGCGGAATAATGACTGATTTAATGGAATTAGATATAAATTTAGTTATTATATTTTCAAATATTTTTGCAAAAATACTTAGTTTAGAAATAGGCCGATAGTTTTCAATATTATTATTGGACCCATTTTTAAATACTGGTGTTACAATTGCTTGTTTCCATAAATCGGGAACAGTACCTTCTTTTAGAGATTTATTAAATATAACATATAAGGGATCACATAATGACTCAGAACAATTTTTAACAAAATGAGGTGAAATTCCATCTGGCCCAGGACCTTTAGATAGATCAGTAGACTTTAATAATTCTAAAATATCACATTTAAAAATATGTTGTAAATTAACAGAAAGAGGTGAGTTATGACCATTATTTACAGTGGCAGTTGCAGTACTAGGTTCGAAATTTGATCGGAAGAATTCATTAAATAAGTTGCAAATATCGCTATAGTTATCAGCGTGCTCATTACCCAAAGTCATGTCATTAGGAATACGGGAACTGCATTTCTTAGTAGACACATAATTCCAGAATTTTTTGGGATTGTTTTTTAAACTAGTTTCAGTGGATCGTATCCAATCACGGTAGTCATCATTTATAGCTTTTTTTAATCTACGGCGCAGTAAAGAAAACGAGATATAGTCAGAAGGTTGCTTGTATAATTTCCATTTTTTATGAAGTTTATTTTTTTCATTGAAAATTTTTTTCAGTGTATTTTATTTTGTTTGAATTATTTTGTCAAAATTCTAGTTATATATTGGCAAATATTGCATTTAATTTTTAAAAGCGTAAATTTAATAACCAGTGGGAAGTGTTGAAATTATAATTTAATTCTATGTTTGAACGTATACGAAATCAGAGAGGCGGAGTTTATGACTTAAACAACCAATGGAAGCCGTAGGCGCAATTTTCAAAATATTAATGAACCTTGCTATATAAAAAAATACTGCAAATATTTAGAAACCCAAATAATGGTATTAGGCATTCGAATTAAAATTAATAAAAAAATATTTTAACATAAAATTTGTTTTGGCATCCCAAATAATCATCATTCACTTACTAAATACCTGCGAAACCCTGAAATGTGTAAAAATTTACACTTCACATTAGTTACGATTATTTAAAAATATATTGATACTAACCAAAGTCACCGCAGATGTCTGTTTTTTTGACGGCGAGCGACGTGTCCCTGGCCGACAAAAATAACGCTGAAAAGCCGGACTAATAATTTTTATAGAACAATGTATATATATATATTTTTTTTTTATATGAAAATAAAAATGTTCTAATGATAATTTGGACTTAAAAAAACTGGGATAATGGCTTAAAAAATATATATAAACCATGAAATAATGTATTTAGTAGATACTATTTCACACATGTAAAATTTTAGTTCATAAAATAATTTGATTGATGAGTTATTAAACGGGTACAGGAATGTCTTTAGCGACCAAGAGCAAGATCTGTTCTACACCTAAATACCAGTTCACATAATTTTTTTTAATAGATGATGCTTCCTTTATAATTATTTTATTTTTTTTTTATAATATATTTTCAGAAATGGGCTTAAAACCAATATAAATAATATATTTTTTTAGGGGCTTTTCAAATATTTGCCCGGGGCGCTAGAATTCGTCGGGCAAGCCCTGCTCGTACCTGTGAATCTCTTGCTGTAATCTACGTTCAGTTTGTTCTCCACTAATCTTCTGCTCTTCTGTTTTGTGACGAAGAGATGCTAATTCATCCCTCAGCCTGTTTAATAACCTCTTTTGTTGAGATCTGATGATCATATTTTCGTCTTCTCGTTTCTTTAGTATCTGGTAGTTGTAATCAAGTTTTTCCTCGTTGAGTAGACAGAATGCTCGCACATGTTCCAACTCTTGTTGGAGTACTTGGAGCTCGTTATCAAGAGTTATCTTCATGTCATGATATAACTCCTCGTTCGCAATTCGGTTTTCGTCTAGTTCCACTAAAAATGTTTCTTGTTGCTCTAGTTTCTTCATCATGTTCTGTTCTTCTAGTTCATTGCGTTGTTTGTATAAATCTTGCCAAGAATGTAAATCTTGTTCCAAAGCATTTTTCCATTCTGTATCTGCAGCTGCTTCCAGTAAAAGCAACTCGTGTCTGTATGCAGAACGCATTAAACTAACTTGTTTATCGATGCGTTCGGCCAATAATGCCAACTCATCTTTCTGTGATTCCAGGTCTTTGGTGTATTCAAGTTCTAGTCGATCTATTTCGGTACGTAATTCACCGATTAAGTTATCTTTTTGGGCAATCAATTCGTCGCAGAGTCCTTTTTGAGCACTTATTCCATCGTGGACGTCTAGTGGGTCGTCAAGGAGCAATAAATCGCACCAACGACCATTGATACGTTCGAAAGCCTCTGTTGCTTCATTCGCTTCTTCATCTAGCTTCTCAATAAGTTTTTGTCTTAATTCTCTTTCACATTCACGACGTTGGACCTCCCGTTGATCACCACCTACCGCTACGTTCGTGATAAGTTCTTCACCTTCGAGTAAAAGTCGCTCTAGTTGTTCAGCACTTTCTACTACTTGAATTTCTAGTTCAGTTTTTTGTACTTCAATGTCTTCATCAGTGGTTTTTTCACGTTGTTTTTTAATTGCTTCCATACGACGTTGAATTCGTAATGAACGGGCTAACTTACGGATTTCAGGATCTGAGGATGTAATATCAGGCTCCAATTCTGGCACAGCATCTTCTTCTTCTTCTATTACTATCGCACCTGATTTTGAACCAGGCTGAAAAGAAACCCCACTACGACTGTATTCCACAGTAGATACTTTTCCCGATGCAATTTGACCGAACGACATCATTGTTCCCGTACTCTTTTCCATTTTTTCTACGGAAACAAACAGATTTTACACAAATGTCAGTTCGTAGCAAGTCACTAACGATCAAATTGATTTCATTATTTGTAACATTATTGAACTGAATTTCCCTCCATGGCAACGGGCCATCTGGTGATCTTTACGTGTACTCACTAACTAACTTCATGTCAGTTAAGTTTGTCTCTTTTCCTTGTTAACCATGGCGGTGAGTGTTGTAGTGGTTTTGAAAAATTAAAATCTACGTTCATCTTACGGGTTTTGAAACATTTGTGAAAATTAAAAAGGAAATTAATTATCAAATCGCCGATTTTTTAAGTTAAACTCTTTATATTTCATATCTATATCGCTGTTCAAAATTTGGATAGTGTGCTATTTAGACGTCAATTTGTTAAAACATTTGTTAATTTTGATTTAATCATTAAAAACAGTGAATATTTGAGATAATTTTCAGTTTTCGTTCAATATTGTGATTTAGTTATTATAAATTTTTCATAGAATAATTTAAAATAATATATTTTAACCTCAAAACAGCATGTTGACATGTATGTTTATTTTTTAGCCAGTAGCAGCCGCACCGAAAACAGCCGCTCCGGCTAAAAAAGAGAGGAAGGAGATTAAGGATAAATCTAAAAATGTAATGAGAGATTTGCATATCCGTAAATTATGTTTAAACATTTGTGTGGGAGAATCTGGTGACAGGCTGACTCGTGCCGCTAAGGTAAGTACTATTATACTAATTAAAAACTAGCGAAGTGTAACAATTGTGCGTGTGTGAAGGTGTTGGAACAGCTGACAGGCCAGCAGCCCGTCTTCTCCAAGGCCCGTTACACAGTGCGTTCTTTCGGTATCAGACGTAATGAAAAGATCGCTGTTCACTGCACTGTACGTGGCGCTAAGGCTGAGGAAATTCTCGAACGTGGTTTGAAGGTTCGTGAATACGAGTTACGCAGAGATAATTTCTCTGGAACTGGTAACTTTGGGTTCGGCATCCAGGAACATATTGATTTGGGTATTAAATACGATCCTAGCATCGGTATCTATGGTTTGGACTTCTACGTTGTACTTGGCCGACCTGGATTCAACGTTGCTCACCGAAGAAGAAAGCAAGGCAAAGTTGGTTTTCCACATCGTCTCACAAAGGAAGATGCTATGAAATGGTTCCAACAGAAATACGATGGCATCATACTTCCAAGCAAGAAGTAGTATGTAATTTTATAAGGATTAATTAAATATATATAAAAATTAATATTGTTTAATAAATAATTCCTTTATTTCGCAAATACATCTTAGAATTTAACAATAAACCACACCTACGGTAACACATATTAACATATAATAACAAGAAAACTTTAATCACATAACAACTAATAGTTAACTGCGAGAAATAAACAAAATACATGTGGTGTCGAACAGTCTGTTCCGCTTTCAGCAGGTTCGGACCTAAGCATAAGGCAGAATCTCACTAAATTCGCAACTGGACGCAAATCAAAAGTCCGTACCTTCCTGTAACGAACCGCTAAATATATATTTATATACATACAGGCTGAACAAGTTCAACGGCTAATACTAATATCGTTACGAAAATGCTAATGCGTTGATTTGTATTTGTCAACGATGATGAAGGGGTTGGCCGAATTGTGTCAAGTGAAACGAAAATTTTTTCACTATCGTAACGTTAAAAAATCACTGGATTAAAAAAAAATCCAAACTTGCACAAAAGTACATGTAATTATCATTATTCTTTTCTGAGCATAAAATTTTATAAATTAATCTAGAAAATTATTTAATAAAAAATTCCAAAAGTATTATATCGATTTATATCAATTTGCAATACTTTGATTTTTTTCAGATTTTTAAACCAGCCCCTCTGAGAAATAAGGTGGGAAATAAACATTTTAACAAAATGCATTAACCTTTTTAAACCGTTTCATTTGTGCCAAATCTGAAAATACCAAAAATTCTGTAATATTTAAAAAAATTAATTTGTCCTTTTTTAATTTTTGAAAAAAATTTTAGGCGGTTTTACTAAAAATGTGCAAAGACTTCGTAAACCAACCTTAGTTCATTTATTAACATCGTGCGGAACTAGATAATAATTTCATTGTTTTAATGTTACCTGTTTGCACTCAAATAATTTTAGATTTTTTTTAATGTTGGCTAAACCTCCCAAAATAACACTTTATGTCTTAAACATTTTATTTCATATGTCATGTTATACAGTTGTTAAATTAATAATTTATTTATTATTTTTAAAATCTCTAATCAAACCGACATTTTAACCTAAATTGTCTAATAAAGCCCGATTTACTATGTTAAAAACAATCTGTCTCAAAGTACCATTCAATCATTAAAAGTTACTAGATTTCATACTCTAGTTCCGCACGAAGCTAAGAATTGAATTATATTCACCAAAAAAGCTAAATTCTACTAAATGTTTAAGCGCAACTAAACGATATTTTTATCTTCTTAAGTTGTCAGGAACACTTTAACAATTGAACTGGGGCTTTAGCTAAACAAAGAGCTAAAGCCTCATTCAATTATTAAAAGTTACAGGATTTCAAAATCGCTTAAACCAAAGAAATAAATCTAGGTTTAAAATCAACATATTTTAACCCTTTGCCCTCCAGCCTAGTATACCAAAAACTGCAGCACTATATTGGTTACTTGAGTACATTAGTAAGTTTTTGCTGTTAAGTCATTAGTAAGGGAGGTTTTTAAAAATTTTACTTTTTGGAGTTTTCCCGCCAAAATTCGAAATATTTATCCAATAAAAAAAAATGCATTTAGGTAAAATATTTGTCTTCTTATTCTAAACAATTTTTGTAATTGTAATGTTTTTGCTGAAATTACACTGTAAAAATTAATATCTCTGCCTGAAAAAGTAGGGCCTTTTAATATATCAACTGATGATTTAGGCAAATTTTGGGTGGGATAAATGCTTTGTTTCAGTCTTTTCTTGTACATAAAAAATCACTTTCCATAAAATGCAACGAGCAAACATGCATGCATGGGCTAGAATTTTTGCCCATTTTTAGTTTTTGGGTCCATAAAAACCTACGATCCACTTTCTGCCTCCAAACATCGTTTCAATTGATATTTTTTTCGATTTAGGTAAATTATGGAATGTTTAAGAAGGATTCTTCCTTATTCACGATTTACATTGCAGCACACAACAAAATTGATTGTTTTTACTTGCCCGACTTTAATATATAACGGACAAGTATTGTAATCGCGAAAATTTTCGATGTCGAGATATTGACTGATGACAACGTTTCATGGTCCAGGGAATCCAAAAAACCTATTTTCGAAGTGCCGTCCATATGTGTGTTACACGATAACTCAAAAACGGTTCAATTTAGAGAATTCGTTCTGGTGCTAAAAAATTCTCCTATTATTTGGGAAGAACCCTATTGTTTTTTATGAAAATCCAAAACCGGAAACGGAAGTTATTAAACTTTAAAATTTTAAAAAATTCATAACTAGTAAACAAAACCTTGAACAAAAATTTTTATAAAACATAATTAATTGTATTTTTCAAGATTTACCTAAATCTTTTTTTTTTAATTATTATTATGGGAGGGCAAGTCTAGCGGAGGTCTCTCTTCGCCATTGGTTTTTTCCATTATTCACAAAAATAAAACACAAACAACAAAAAAACACGTATTTCTCCACTGAGCAAAACAAAACAATGTCACTTTCGTATATTCCGCAAATTGCCACCAGATGTCAGGGCGCTTAGGAAGTTTCTCCTATAATTAACTCAAAAAGGGTTATTTTCTTTTACAATCTAAAGAAAAATACTAAAATTAAATATTGCACCAGTGTCCCAATTCTACGCCATTCTGTCATTCAGGTATTGCTGCTTTAGCCATTGAATTTATTCAACCTATATATGATTGCAAGTGTACATCTATATCTGACTGTAAGTATTTAAAGTACAGTACCTAACATAAATATAAGATGATGGGCCTCCGCCACTTGCTGCGTACCTTTAAGGCCTCTTACCAATTTTGATTAAATCACAACTCAATGATAAAAATGAGCTCGTGCTCGATCTATATTAGCTATTTCCTGCGGTGTAAATCCAAGAATACTTTGAATAGCCTTCAAGTGTCCATGATGGTTTTCACGGTCCGTCAAGAAATAGTAGATAGCGGACTTAAGGAACTGCAATGTGATCTCAGGGTCCATAGAATGGCGAGCACTTCGGGTTTCAACTAATCTTCGATACATCGCCTGAAACATGAAAAACAATAAGTAAATGCTTGAAACGATATCTACGGGTTGGAATTTTAATAATGGAAACTTTATATTAACTACAAATATAACTGTTTAGATTTTGACAGTATTTTATTGTACAGCTAGGTTTAATAAGAAACATGCTTTTGCTTTTTGAATTCTAATATCCTTTCAAAATTTGGTATAATATTGGATAATCAAATTCGCAAATCTGGTGCAGCCTTAACAGTATTTTATTGTATTGTTGCCTGTCACCAGTACTGTTTGCCAGCAATGTGGTTGACTTAGGATGCCATTAGCTTTCAATAATACAGAGTGTTTGAAACGCCGAATCTGGAATAACTCCTTTATTTTCAGAGATACAAAAAATTCTTCAGAGGACAAGTTAAACTAGATAAAAGGGCCCACTTAAGGAATATAATAAGAATTCGGCATCACTTCCGCTTTCAGCGGAAATTATTTAATCTTTTTCCCTAACAGGGAATCGGTACTTTATTTTTTTTTCTTGAAAATACATCAAATAAGCTTTACAATGATATCAAAATATCATTCTATAATTTTAACCATTTCAAAATGACGACCATTTATTTACGAAATAACATAAAAATCGTAGAAACTAAATTATGAAAAGATATAACATTATGTAACTAGGAAAAACAATAAAACAAAATATGACTAAATTTGGTAACAAACTAAGGAAAATTTACAAATGTTCAATATGACCGCCGTTGTTATCCACACATTTTTTCATTCGTAATAAAAACTTGCTTTATATTTAGAACGGAATGCTCTTGAATTTCCCTGATGACTGTTCTTACCCTATGTTCTAATGGCGGATTGCTAACGTAAGAGTTTTCTCTGACTCAAGTTAAGATCATTTGTTTTTATATGTTACAAAAACAAATGATTTTAACTTGAGTTAGAGATAATTCTTACTTTAGCAACCCGCCATAAGTCTTCTAACCTTTATCTTCATGATACCTTTCTTGGTAGAGTTGCTGGACCCTAACAGAATTTATTTGACATTCCCCGAATGTCAGAACCATATCTGTCATTTCTTCATTTGAATAACGTACGTAAGCCATAATTACAAACGATTTGATGTTATCACCTTTAATATCAAACTCGTACTAACAGGCAAGAAAATTTGCTGGTTTTTTATGTAACAAAATCATTTTCAAAGCTTACTATGTTTAACTTTGTACGGTTTATGTTATTTATTATTTTGTAAATAAATCAGGGCTTCGAAGCGGAATTGAACCGAAAACCGAAAAAAAAACGTTATTTTTCTCGGAACGAAAACCGGAACTAAACCGAAAAAAAATACCAGTTTATTTCGGTTCAGATAATGTTTGTGTGAGTGAATATAAAATACATTTTATTTAAGATTATTTTTTAAACTGATGAGCAGAAAAAAATCGTACTTTTTTAAATTGACAAAAAAAATATCGCTTCTATTATTTAGCGGGAGGGGGTCGAACGCCTAGAACTCCCTCACTGGCAGAGGCCTTGGTATGTATATATAATTATAGTAGAAAATGAATTTCTAATACAAATAAAAACATTTAAAAATTTATCACTCGGAACTGAATCGAAAAAAAAAACGTTATTTTTGCCGGAACCGAACTGATATATATTTTTTTTGAACCGGAACGAAAAAAATAACGGTTCGAAGCTCTAAAATAAATGGTTGCCATTTTGAAATTTTTAAAATAAAAGTATGATATTTTGACATCCTTGTAAAGCCGATTTAATGTAATTTCGAGAAAAGAAAATTAAAGTACCGATTCCCTATGCTAGATAAAAATTTGAAACAATTTCCGCTGAAACCAGAAATGATGAAGAATTCTTATTATATTCTTTAAGTGGGCCCTTTTGTCTATTTTTTCTTTTCCTTTGAAGAATTTTTTCTATCTCTTAAAATAAAGGAATTATTCGAGGTGCAGGGTTTCAAACAAACACCCTGTATACATTATGAAGTAAATCAGAGATTTTTTTTCTGAAAAATCGTAAGTGGTACCCCTTACATATTTGCGGTTGAAATTTTTATAAACCTGATGTCCTAAAGGGCCGTAGATCACATTTTGAAGTTTTTAATTTTTCACAATTTCAAAAAATGTTATCTTAAAAATGGTAAAAGATAGAGACCTGCGGTTTAAATTTTGTTTGGTTTAAATACTGTTTACTCCTACCACATCGCTGGCATGTGGTGTTCCACAAGGTACAATAAAAGGCTGTATTTGAAAACATTAATCTGTAGTTAATATAGCCACTATTAAAATAACCGTTGTACATGCAAACATAAATGGGGGGTTAATAGGGAGACATGCGGGTGTATTTGTGCATTTCTACGTATGGTGCCTATGGTCTCCTGGTACGCACCTTCCTTGCGCCCAGCACCCACAGTGACACGGCCTCCTTGGCGCTTAGCAAACTCTTCTCTTCGGTAAAGTCAGTGTCCTGTGAACACGTATATACTGCAACACTGGTTATACGTAGCGCCTGGAGGAGTTATGGGCCACTACAAGGGAGTTAGCCAGCCTCTGATGTTAGTACGGAATTACAGGAAACATAAGGTCAGGGCAAACAACACGGATTCAAAATTTCTCATACAAACGGAGGTAGATTTGAATTAAACTTGCTTTATTATATAAAAGAAGTCCAGAATAAGTTTATATTTCTCTTGTAACAATCTTAAATAAAATTAAAATCTATATTGAATTTTGCAGCAATTTTTAGGGTTTTGTAGGTATGACCAAAAAACCCTTATACCGTCATTTTGTCGTCTGTCTGTTCAGTTAAAATTGTAGCCAACGGCTAAACCTAGAGAGTTGAAATTTGGCATGCTTATACAACTCTTTGACCCGCACATAGGAAAAATACTAAAACATCTAAAAAACATACCCCCCTAAAAATATAAACAAATATGTGCTCATCGAAAACAAAAATATTTTTTTTTTATTCTGAGTAGGGTATCAAATGAAAGCCCTTAGTACGTGGATTAACGATCAAATTTTTATTTTTGCAAAATAAATTATTTTGATGCGATTTTTGCCAAAATTGTGCAAAAAATTTTTTGTCCCACACCCTGTAGCCCAGATGGTTTAAACTAAAAATCTAAAAAAATTCTAAGTAATGTATATTGGTGTGAACCGAAATAGTACAACAGGAATTTTTGATCAGATTATGTTTTCGGAAACTAACGCATTTTTTGTGGTTTTTGGTTCATAAAGTACAAAAGTTATACCAATGTAAGACACTCACATGCATGGTGTACGATGGCGTAACGGGTTAGAGCGCTGGTCTCGGAAGCTAAAATTCTCTGGAACACGAAGGGTTTCGAGTTCGAGTACGGAGTGAATTTTATTTTTTCTGTTTTTTTTTTTGCATTTTTATTATGTTGAAATTATTTTGTCAAAATTTTAGTTATATTTTGACAAATATTGTATTTAATTTTTAAGAGCGTAAATTTAATAACCAGTCTAATTATATGATTAACAGACGATAAATTATTTTAAAAATATCGTTCATTTTGCCGTGATTACTACAAAGTAAAATTTGTCCTACACACTCAGCATACCGCCTTCACTTATTATATACCTGCGAAACCCTGAAATGTGTGAATATTCACACTTCACATCAATTTTTTATCTGTACAATAGGATATTTTTAATTGCAAAATATCTATGGGTTATTACTTTATACGTAAAAATCAGCTGTGGCCACCACAGGACCGAGTGCCATCACAAAGTACTTTTATAAAATATTAGGTCGTCAAGGATGAAATTTGTAGAAAAAATTATGTGAATTGTGAATTTTCACACATTTCAGGGTTTCGCAGGTATTTAGTAAGTGAATGATGATTATTTGGGATGCCAAAACAAATTTTATTTTAAAATATTTTTTTATTAATTTTAATTCGAATGCCTAATACCATTATTTGGGTTTCTATATTTGCAGTATTTTTTTATATAGCAAGGTTCATTATTATTTTGAAAATTGCGCCTACGGCTTCCATTGGTTGTTTAAGTCATAAACTCCGCCTCTCTGATTTCGTATACGTTCAAACATAGAATTAAATTATAATTTCAACACTTCCCACTGGTTATTAAAGTATTATTGTACATTGCTTAGATTTTTTTCAGATTTTTAGTTTAAACCATCGCCCAGATGGGCACTCTGTATGGGCTACAGGGTGTGGGACAAAATTTTTTTTGCACAATTTTGGCAAAAATCGCATCAAAATAATTTATTTTGCAAAAATAAAATTTTTATCGTTAATCCACGTACTAAGGGCTTTCATTTGATACCCTACTCAGAATTTTTTAAAAATATTTTTTTTTTTGATGAGCACATATTTGTTTATATTTTTAGGGGGATATGTTTTTTAGATGTTTTAGTATTTTTCCTATGTGCGGGTCAAAGAGTTGTATAAGCATGCCAAATTTCAACTCTCTAGGTTTAGCAGTTTGGCTACAATTTTTACCGAACAGACAGACAGACGACAAAATGACGGTATAAGGGTTTTTTGGTCATACCTACAAAACCCTAAAAACGCCACTTTTTCCCAGACCTGATATATTAAGGTCGGGCTAGTAAAAAGTTTGAAGCTCACAAATAATACGGATAATTATTACCTGATGTCTATTATTAAGTTATTGAACGATAACAAATTCTTTTACAATTAGAAATACCCCATTAGAAAGATAATATGTCATTGCAAATTTTAATTTAGATCATTAATTTTGAGTTTTGTATGAGAAATGTGTGTTGTTTCCCCTGCCCTTAACCACTACTCACCTTGATGTTATCCAGTTCCGTTTGAGTAATTTGTAACTGTTGTAATAACTCAGAGACAGAAACTCTCGAAGGAGAGTGTGCTACAAGTGCTACCGCTTGATCGACAGCCGACGCGGCACTCGGGTGTTCGGTCGCCTGTAGCCTAGTATTAACATCATCCAGCTGCCTTTCCAATTCCTGGATACGATCCCGGGCCTGTTCGTAATCCGGCACAAGCTGACAATACCGGATATTAACATCAGACAACTTATGTAACAGTTCTTCTATTTTTTCATTATGACGTTGTTTGAGTTCATGGGTTTGGTCTCCATGAGCTCGGACTGCGTCTTCTAATCTTCGTTCGTACATTTCAATAATACGTCGCTCTTCTGTGAATTCTAAACGAGCGAGGCAAGCTTTATCAACCCTTTCTACAACTGCGTTTCTAAGTTCTGAAGTAGCGACACAATCTAGGTCTTCAAAATGACCACTATCTGCGTAAGAGGAATGCATATCTTTTCCATCTACAGCTGATCGTCCTGCTACATCGTAAGTCAAGTCTGTACATGTTGGGGAATCGGGTGTTTTTAAATCAGCGTCTGTAGCGTCTGCGTCTGCGTTTTCCCGGACTGTAACAGCCTCGCTGGAGGATTCTGGAGAATGCTCTCCAGCACGTGGCCCAGATAAACATGCTTTATAAAGTCTTAACTCAACTACTTCTTTAGTTAAACGAAATATGTCGCTGTCTTTCTGTTCAATGTCTAACTTCGCTTGCCCGAGGAGATGTTTTAATCTACGAATCTGTCTCTGTGCCCTTTGTGTTGGTGTTAAATAATCTTCTCCAGTTTGACCGGCATGTGATGAACAATGTACCACATATCTCATTCTTCTTCCGGAAAATGTAGTGCCGTTGTGGGCTACAAAAGGATGTTCACAAGACGCTGTTGAAGCGCCACTTGCGTAGCTTCTTAAAGAATCCAGGTCGTCGTCTAAGTCACGATGTTTAATAGTTGATGGTGATGCCTCGGCGTATCCATCACTGTTTAGACGGGATGTTGATAGACTCAGACTCTAGAATATAGATCTTATGTTAGTTATTAGAGCGTGAGAATAAAAGTTTCTTAGTTGCAACGGTACATTTTCAATTGTGGGTAAAAACAAAAAAAGGTTTGTTCACCGTTGATGGATTTAGTTACACAGACGTCACAGATGAGACGAAACAGGGATAATTACTGGGATTAGAATTTTTTGGAAATCACTAATTTTATAATTTGAAATTTTGCTGAATTTTTTTGTCGGCGGAGTTGTGTCAAATTTCAGTAAAAGTATAGGTTATTCCAAAACTTAAAGCGAAACCAAATGATATTTTAATTTTTTTAAGTTGTCACGGGCTATTTTTTTAATGTTTGAAGGTGGCTTTTGCTAAACAAAATCTTCATTTAACCGATAAAAATTACACAATCTAGTTGTCACAATCTAGTTCCGCTTAAACCAAAGAGGCAGGCTATATTTCAAATACCAAATACCGATAAAAATATTTCAAATAACAAATACTGTTTTTTACCGACCGCCAACATATATAAGGGTAGACAGACATCAAGCTAAAAATAGTCAAATCGTTATGTAGGGACTAGAGATGGGTCGTTCATGAACGAGCCGGCTCACGGCTCATTGTATAGTTTCAAGAATACGATAGGTCGGGCGATTGTGAACCGTGACCGGAGTGATCCGGATCTGGGTCGATATCATGTTGATCTTCGCGAGAACTTGGCTTGTAATGTATTATCATAAAGTGTATTTTGTCATCAATTTGTAGGGCAGTTTATTTGAAACTAATCGGCTTAGTCTGTATTTTCTTACAACCATACTATATAAAAATATTAAAAATATTGCCCAAATCCCAGATGTCCGATTTATAAGGGCAATAAACATCGCCATAAACTTAACACATCTGGTTTAAAATACAGTAGCTACATAAAGTGAATTGTTTGTTTCAAAAATGTTAGATAAGAGTCGGGGCTAAGCGACGTTCTACCTACGACCGGCAACTGACTGACCTGTGTCTCGGGATCATGTTTAAAAGAACCGGCTCTAAGCAAGAGTCGGTTCTAAGCGACGTTCTACCTACGACCGAACGACCGACCGACCTGTGTCTCGGGATCATGTTTACAAGAACCGGCTCTAAGCAAGAGTCGGCACTAAGCGACGTTCTACCTACGACCGAACGACCGACCGACCTGTGTCTTGGGATCATATTTACAGTTCATATATTGCAAGAACCGGCTCTAAGCAAGAACCGGCTCTAAGCGACTTTCTACCTACGAACTAACGACCGTCCTGTGTTTTGGAAACATGTTTACTTAACCGGATCAATGAACCGGCTCAACAAACTGAACGACCTCCACTGATCCGGTTCTGCAAACTGAGCCGAAATTCCCATCTCTAATCATAATCCGTTTTTTTCAACAAAGTTTTTATTTTACATTTATCATATTATAGTGTATTATTGTTGCAAAGAAAAAAATGAAAAAAAAAGTTTTTGTACGATATTTCCTTATGTCCTCCTTTTCATTGTAAAAAAGATGGTCACCTTATTATTAGTAAAAATCCGTATGACATCCATAACAAAATCAGCGAATATGGATTCCGATATTTTTTTTGCGGTTTTTCTACGGATATTTGGCACATCTCTAGTGTCTACCTTCTATTTTCTTTCGAATTAAAAACGTATTCTCTTTGCTTGTTGGAGGCTGAGTATTGATTCCCCTCTAAGTAAAATTTTTATCGTATACCTTTTTATTTTTAGGATATACATACAGTAAATAAAGTGCTGTAGCCGTAACATCAACAGAGAGGTATGCTGTACATATAACGTAAAAACCAGAGGGTATACTTCTCAATTTAACTCATAGAAAATACTACACATTCGCCGGACACAGCCCTGAGTACCTGTATACCCTCTACCGATTTAACGACTACGGCACTGGATATGATTGCATAAAAAATTAATAAATAACAATGTTTATCTACAAGTAGTTTATTTGTAACTGTCAGCTGACTCGTGATTATTGTTTAGTGGGGTGCCGGCCCTGGAATTATCGTTTTTCCAGGGCCGTACTCAGCATCCCTCTTCTCATGTTGTAAACAAGTAGATAGAGCGAGTGATAGAGTGGGTGTACTTACATAACTGCGAACCCTGGCGCCTGTATTGAGTTGCG
Organism: Liopterus haemorrhoidalis; assembly: GCA_963971575.1. Classification (NCBI taxonomy): domain Eukaryota; kingdom Metazoa; phylum Arthropoda; class Insecta; order Coleoptera; family Dytiscidae; genus Liopterus; species Liopterus haemorrhoidalis. Next base: position 47,232,304 of record OZ020619.1, read on the forward strand.
ATTGCTCCAGGTTGTTGTGAGGATGCTGTGGCGGCGGGCGCGCCGCCGCCGGCGCCCTCTTCTGCTGCCGCTGGTCGTGCAGGTCGCGGAGGTTTGTTGGTGAGACGGCCGGCGTCGCGCCAGCCCCTCTGATGCGCAACGTATTAGGCCGTTCTCCACGCAGTCGCATACTGGCGCTGCGTCTAAAACCGTAGTTTGGAGACGCCACCGGTATACGGCTTCCTTCTGTCGCCGTTCGGAATAATTCGGCGCTCATATCGTGCGCCAACGCGCCAACTATAAAATAAATACGTGAATATATTACCTACAACATTTTCATTTCATTAACATTTTAATGAGAAAAAATATGAAAAATCGATTATTAAAATTTGGAAAAATTACGTTTTGAATGAAGTTAATGGACAAATGATGGTTTAAATCAGGGATGAGCAACCTTTTTTTACTACGGGCCAACTAGAAATTTAAAAATTTCCTGCGGGCCGCATACGAAATTTATTAAAATATAAACACAAGATGATAAACACAAATTATCTATTTATTAACAAAATAACAAAATTATTTTAAAAAAAAAATGCACAAATGAAACATATAATAGAAATGCTAGGTATAAAAAAACAGTCAAAGATAATTATTATGGGGAAAAAATCATAAACAAATTTTAATGAGAAGTTTGGCATTGCTTCTTTGCAACCAATTGCTCTATATTGCTCTTATTTATGCTTTAAAATATATATGTATCTTTTGTAATTTAATGGCCTTTTTTGAAATTTGACAGACAAAAGCTTTGACGGGCCGCACGAAAAAGTACGCCGGGCCGCGGGTTGCTCATCCCTGGTTTAAATCAGTGGTTCTCTAACGCCCCCTTTTCAGAAAAAAATTACTCAGCGCCCCCTGGAAATCTACAGTGGGTGGCCAAATTATTAGGGACAGTGCAGATTTTTTGTAATTTTCAAATGAATTTAATGAGGAAATAAGTGGCTTTGGGTCTTGTATTTATTTTTATTCATTAGAGTGCTTTATTTAGAATATAAAACGACATAATTGCTTATTCATAATCATTTATTTTTGTATAAAAAGTGTTAATTTAACAAATTAAGTAAAATCTTAATATTTTGTAATGCCACCCTTTGCTGCGATTGCGGCTTCCAGGCGTTTGGGCATGCTTTCTATGCAGACTTTTGCGTTGTGTCGGAGATTGGGGTTGTGATGCCACTCTCTGATAAGGGTTTCTATAAATTGCCGCTTGGTGGAGATGATTTCTTTGGCGATCTCCCGCTTTTTAAAATAATAATGATACCAGCAACAAGAATATAGAAGAAAAATTATTTAAAAACAATTTATTTTCTCACAAAATGCGTTTAAACTTGAAAATTACAGGGGGGGGTGTGTGCTGTCCCTAATAATTTGGCCACCTACTGTACATTCTTTAAACGAACATATAGAAAGATATATGTATCTATATTTCTACCTACGTTCTAAAATATAGTAAAGAAAGATGTTGTAAATAAAACACCTTGAAGTTTGAAATTAAAAATTATTTATTAAAATCATATTCTCATCTAATGAGAAGGATGAACCTGGTGCGCTGCTATCATTGTATCAATCCTCGGCTCTATTTTTGTCAGCAGTATTCTTAAATCACCGCGATTAGCTATTTGCAGTCGATTTTTTTTTACCGACCGCCAACATATATAAGGGAGGTATTGTGATCATACCGATTTTGACATTTCGATGGATCTCCATGAAGTGAGGTCCCTATATAACGTTTTGACTATTTTTAGCATGATGTCTGTCGGTCTGTCTGTGTACACGTGTAGAGCAAATTCGGCTGAAAGTATTTTTATGAAACTTCATATTTAAGCTTCTGCCATCAATGGCAAGAGTTGATCAACTTTTGGTAAAAATCAGTTGACTAAAAATGGGAGTTTACTCGTGTCGATTTTAATATTTTTGCAAATATTTCATAACAGAAAAATATTTCAAAAAAATTTATTACACAAAAGTTGCTATAAAAGAAACAACTTTTATTTGAGACATTTTTTGATAAAACGAAAAAATTTTGAATTTTTTTTCGAAAGTCGCAAGTTTTTCATATTTATATGTAACGTTTTCATGATCATGATAAATAATATCTTTGTTAGAAAATATTAGGCCAAGTTATTTCTACTCTGCTTTCAGAATGTATTTTATACAAGTACTTTATGATGGCGGTCGGTCCTGTGATGGCCATAGCTGATTTTCTACTTTTTTTGCCGCAAATGTCAAAATTTTAGACCGTAACTCAAAAGTGACCATATATTTGTGATCTAAGGGTAAAAATGTATACTTATACCAATATTACAACAAAAAAAATTTTTTTGACCTGAAATTTTGGTCAAAATTTTTTTTGGCTCCAATTTTAGCCAAAATATACTTTTAAGCTAATTTTAGGGTGAGGATTATGAAAAAAATATTTAAAAAAATCATGCTTTCCTAGTTTTTGAGTTAAAGCCAACTTGAGTCAGTTTTTTGGCTATAATTTCAAAACTTTTGCCCAAATTTCAAAATGGACTAAATTTTCTTGATCTACGGCCAAAAATACATATTCGTACCAATTTTCAATAAAATCGGAGACAAAAATTTTTTGCTTAAAAAACACGATTTTTTTAAGGTCTACCCCTTACGTTTTTTTTTATTTTTAGCCATTTTCAAGGGTTTTGGATTACTGCCCATACAAAACTTAATAATTGGTTTATTAAAGCCCAAATTTTTTCTTTGACTAAAAAATGTACTAGAATTCTAAAAATTAAAACCGCATATTTCTATCCCTAACCATTTTTTAGTAAGAAATTTTCAAAATTTTCAAAAAAAAATTTAAAAAAATGAAAAATTTTCAAAATTTTTTTTTTGTTCAAAATGGTTACAAGATAATTAGGGCCTCAAAATTTCAAAAATTTTAACCGCAGGTCTTTATCGCATTTCGTTTTTGAGATACGTCCATGCGAAGATGAAAATTTCTAGAAATCACGCCATATTAAAATTTGTCATAATTTTAAAATACGCAAAACGAATAAGGCCTCAATTTTTTTTTAGACTAAATAAACTACGAGTAATCCCAAAATTCTAACCGCAGGTCGTTTTCTCTAACCGTTTTTATGTTGTAATTTTTTTTAATTCACAATTTTTACAAAAAAGGTAAATTCTGTCATTTAAAAAATTGTCATAATCTCAAAACGCATTAAACGATTAAAGCCCCAATTTTTTTCTAGACTAAATAAACTACGGAGAATCTAAAAATTTCAACCGTAGATCACTATCTCCAGCCGTTTTTGAGTTATGCTTTTTTTAATTCACAGTTTTCACAAATATTGTAAATAATGTTATTAAAAAAATTGTCATAATCTCAAAACGCGTTAAACGATTAAAGCCCCAAATTATTTCTAGACTAAATAAACTACGGAGAATCCAAAAATTCTAACCAGAGATCGTTGTCTCTAACTGTTTTTGAGTTGTGGTTTTTTTTAAATTCAAAAATAATTTATTTAATAAATTGTCATTAAAAAAATTGTCCTTTTTTCTCAAAATGCGTTAAACGATTAAAGCCCCAATTTTTTTCTAGACTAAATAAACTACGGAGAATCCAAAAATTTAAACCGCAGGTCATTATCTTTAACCGTTTTTGAGTTGACACGAGTAAACTTCCTCTTCCGGGTATCCTATTTACCAAAATTGATCAAAATGTGGCATCAATATTAAAAGCTTAAATATGAAGTTTCATAAAAATCCGTTTAGCCAAATTTGCTTTACACATGTCTACGGACAGACAGACATGCTAATAATAGTCAAAATGTTATTTAGAAACCTCAGTTCGGACAACCGTCGAAAGTGGCGGTCGGTAAAAATGTTACTGTGTAATTGTAATTATAGACTTGGTATATACTTTGTGCGCGGTCCGTATCAAACAAATACTTTTGCTACAAAGCTAACCCAGCACTGATTATTATAAAAATCACTATAATCTCTAACTTAACCAATAAACTACAGTGATTCACCCACTGACCTAAAGAATCGCTTAAATCATGCGTCGCGGCGCCAATTATAAAACAAACATGTGAAACTACACCATTCTCATGGTCTTTGTTATGAAAGCGTTCCAATCTCTTACGTAATTATACAATTAGTAGTGAAAGTAACGGTAGAGAAATCATAATTACTTACTATTTAAAAAATATTCCCTTCTTATTATATGCATCGATCACCACGGAATATGCAACGGGAACTCCCCCTCCCCCCGCGAGTTTTAATAATAATAATAACAGTAACAATAGCGGATGTGGATATTAATAATTAACCTTGTTACAAAAACAATCAAGTAAACGAAATATTTTTCGTAGCTGGTGCTGAATCGATGACGCATGTTGTAATTACCTTTGAGGAAGTTGTGGTGAATTACTTCTTTAAAGAAACCTTCACAAAAATGTAAACTCAAACAATCACCGGCCGTAATCTAATTGTATTATTGACGTAGTAAAAAAACAATAGTATAATCGTCAACGTAATCAGTTGCGAAACAACTGAAACGTCGCTTAAAACTGCTAGTCACTTTATCAGCGATGATAACACTTTATAAATTCACTAGGTGTCTTCAATAAAGTCTTTAGGATTTAGTACTTACCCTCTTTATTTTTCTGAGCTCCGTCCGTCACGTATGTTCTGCCATTATTATCTGCAGTTACTGCACCTCACGAGTGTTGAAAACCGACTGATACCATTACCGTGGTAAACATAGGACACGTGGACGATAGGCAACCCTCACGACATTCGTGAGTGTATTGTGACTGGCTAACAGTAATAAATCGATGTCTAAATATATATATTTCCCCTCTACCTATTAATAATATAATTTATTAGTCCATTTGTTAAAGTAGCTAGATCAAAAAAATTTATGTTAAGTGTGGATTTTTATATTTCAGAGTTTTTAAGTATTTAAGTAAGTGATAAAAATGGTGGGTATAGTCTGTTTCTTTGGTTTAAGCGGACCTAAATGGAAGTTTCGTTATTTTAAGGATTCCACACACCAAAGCGGCCACGGTAGCGATCAGGTCTCCTCACACTAACGCGGTGGGAGTGGCGGTAGCGGTAGCGATCAGTTAGTGAATCACGGTATATAGTTGTATGATAATATTGGACCTTGCTTGGGTTATTTCATTTTTCCCCTTTGGAATGTTAAAATTTAAAATTCCAACAATGAAACCATGGAAACGAATGACATATGTCAAACTTAAATTAATTTTCTTACATATTTTAATGACAAAAAATAAATAAATGGGATATTTGTATTAAGAATGACACAAAAAATCAAAATATAAAGAAAATGACATTTTAAAATGATATTAACCTTAACCAAAAAATGTTTGTTGCAAGTATGATTTACAAAGCTTAAACAAAACGGCTGAAAAGCATTATTTAAACGATGAAAGTAACTAGATTGCAAAATCTAGTTCCGCCTAATCGTTTGGAACAGACTTTACTATCAATTTCCAAAACTTTTCCTATTTCGTCCCACACTTTATTTATTTTCCTAATATTCTTGTAATCAGGATGTGCTAAGTCATACAAAATTAAATGATCCTTTACTGATCTATGATTTTTTCTGTTAAATTATCTATTTTCGACATTATTTTCTTAAATATATTCACTCTGTGGTATATAAACAATGAATATCGCGCGGCCTAACGCAACTTGTCGAGTTTGGCCGCCAGTGTTTGGTGATCGCCAGACTGAACGCTGCATTCGGCGCCGTTCTCAGATAGCGGAACGCTTGTATGTGCGTGGTCTCATTGTATTGTATAGGTTGCGTTAGGCCGCTCCATTATCGCCACCGTGGCCGCCACCGCGGCCGCTTTGGTGTGTGGAATCCTTTAGGTTGTCACGAGAAGTGTCCTTGTTTTAGGTTATTTTATGTTGACGTGTGAAAATTTAAAATTCCAACAGTGAAACCTTGGAAACAAATGACATTTATTATAAAATTAAAATATACACATGCCGGTTGCTATGGGTAGTGGTCAGCTCATTTGACTGCTAACCATGGCAGCTCGGGTTCGAATACCGGTGATGGCATGGATGTTTGTATTTGTTATAAAATTTCTAATGTATCCATAATAAAAATAAAGATATTTTGGTTAATAGCCATCGTAGCTAAAACCAAAAAATTTATTTAAAAAAATATATATATATACACACCGGCAAATTTAAAGGAACCAGTGGCGCAGCCAAGGGTGGGCCGATGCCCCCCCCCCCCTCCAGGACCAGCAGAATTAGCACAATTTTTATACAATACTAGCAGATTACACGACGCTGCTCGGGGAGTTGAAGATAAAATTTATTAAACACAATAGTAATTAATTTTTAAATTACTTCATTGTAAGCAATATTGTCATTTTTTTTTCGTACAAATATTTTTTTTTTAAGATTGCCTATTCTTGATAAAGCGACATAATTATTGTTCAAGTGAAAATACATCACTTTCCAAATATGCTCCAACGAATTATATGAAGGGGAGCGTTGATCCTTTTTCCCCCTGACAATTCGAATAAAATATTTGCCCAGTCAAATGATAAAACTGTTTTAAACATCTAATTACTCGATTCAGATAAGTTAAAGTGGATGCCAAAACAAATTTTATGTTAAAATATTTTTTTGTTAATTTTAATTCTAGTGCCTAATACCATTATTTAGGTTTCTAAATATGTGCAGTATTTTTATGTAGCAAGGTTCATTAAGATTTTGAAAATTGCGCCTATGACTTCCATTGGTTGTTTTAAGTCATAATCTCCGCCATTCTGATTTCGTGTACATTGAAACATAGAATTAAATTATAATTTTAACAATTTCCATTCGTTATTAAATTTACGCTTTTAAAAATTAAATGCAATATTTGCCCAAATATAATGAATTTTGAAAAAATAATTTAAACAAAATAAAAATGCAAAAAAAAATAAAATTGCCTCCAGACGGGAAGCGAACCCTAGCTTGCAACTTAGAAAGCGAGAAGGCTAACCATTATACTATGAAAGCGTACTGGTTTATTGTGTTACATAATGTTTTAAATATTTTACATCGCCAAAAAACATAAAAACACGTTATTTTCCGAAAACATAATCTGTTCAAAAATTCCTGTTATACTATTCCGGATCACACAGGTGTACATTACTTAGAATTTTTTCAGATTTTTAGTTTAAACCATCTGGGCTACAGGGTGTGGGACAAATTTTTTTTTGTACATTTTTGGCAAAAATCCGCGTAAAAATAATTTATTTTGCAAAAATAAAATTTTGATCGTTAATCCACGTACCAAGGGCTTTCATTTGATACCCTACTCATAATTTTAAAAAAATATTATTTATTTCGATGAACAGATATTTGTTTATATGTTTAGGGGGATATATTTTTTAGAAGTTTTAGTATTTTTCATATGTGCGGGTAAAAGAGTATATAAGCACGCCAAATTTCAACTCTCTAGGTTTAGTCGTTTGGCTACAATTTTTACCGAACAGACAGACGACAAAATAACAGTATAAGGGTTTTTTGGTCATACCTACAAAACCCTAAAAAGGGCGCAGTTTGGCGGGTTTGCCTCGGGCGCCAAAAGAGCTATCGTCGGCTTTGGTGGTCATACTTACAAAAACCTAAAAACGTTATGTGGATTCAATTGTTTCAGTTAATAAAGCACACAATTAAAAATTACATATCTATATTTATTAAGAGACTCATTTAGGGTTCATATACATGGACGAAATATCACAGATTGGTGGTGGAAGTATGAGCTGCTAGGTTGGTTGGGAAGTGTTAAGATGTACCATGTTCAACCAGTGTTCAGTACTGTGTTCAGATCGTTCTCCACCAAGTTCAGCAGGAAGTATATCCGGTGGTAGATGTTCATGAAGCGTTGCCAAATTATTTCCATGTGTATGTAATCTAGCTCGGGATTTCTCCGTCAAAAATCTTTTCAAAACAATCAAAGGAGGTTCCAACCACCATGGTTGATTTAACATATGAACAGCTTTAAAACGAACCGGAAAACAGTCTTGTAAACCATCAACTATATCACGAAGAAGTCTTGGAGAAAGTGCACCAACAGTTCTAACTGGTAATTCGCTCCAATCAACCACCAAAACCAGTCCATTCACCATGTTCTGCAGGTGGTCCGTACATGAACTAGTCAGTCTTTCGAGGGTATGCCAGATTGCCCGATAAACTGCTGCTAGGGTATGACGTGTGGAATCCCAATTAGCGGCGAAAATAACAAGAACGCGACGTCCTCGTCGATCTCGGTCTTCTAAAACACCTGGAAGTGAACTACGAAGTGCTTCGACAACATCCGCGGGTGGAGGTTTATGTTGATCCCGTAATTCACCAAGTAGAGGACCATGTTGTGCTAGATGTCTTCGGTACGACAACAGCAACGCGCTGGCTTTATCCAAATCCCATTTACGGGCGTACAAAAAACGACGAATCGAATGATTAGTTTCAGAGAATACTGCTGGACGCCATTCCGGTGCAGCGTCTTCAGCAGCACGTTTTCTTACTTCTTCCGCTGTGGATTGTTGTTGTTCTTCAGTAAGAGATCTACCTCTAAGAACTCCTGCTCTATCGACCTGGACAGCTTGGGAACGCCATTCGTATTCCATATATTCAGCCATAATTCGTCTCCCACTGCAACAATAATTATATTCACAAGCAGTGGCGGCTGGGATAGTCCCCCTAAAAAAATTAATAAGAAAAACTGAATTTAAAATCTTATTTATACTTTAAAATTGCATTAAACTAACTAAATATACCGTGAATTTATTTTTTAATGCAACTGTCATTACCATGGATACAGTTTTTGACAGCAATATAAATCGTGTTCATTTTCATTTGCAACATAGACAATTAGTGTGTATACTTTTGCTCATTGCTGATTTAAAAATTAATCAACATGTATACAGATAAAGAAAAAATAATGATGGTAACTTGGTATAACTCCCAAATGAGTTTAAGAGAAGTTTCTGCTGTATTTAGTGCAACTTATCCAGATCGGCCAATACCAAATCCCTCTACAATTTAAAGACTAGTATATAAATTTCATCGCGATGGATGTCTTAAGTCAAGACATAATAAAAAAAGAACAACATCCCACGTGCTTACAGAAGAAAAGCAGTTGGAAATATTATTACAAGCGGAAGAAAACAATAATACTTTAAGATCAATTGCACAAACCGTTGGTGTCAGTATTGGATCTGTTTTTAACTTCTTAAAAAAAGAAAAGTTTCGATCATACAAATTTCAGAATTGTTAGAAAGAGACGCAGTAGTACGTATGGATTTTTGTTTTGGAATGTTTGAAAAAATTCCGACCCAACAATGCTTCAAAGAATTTTATTTACTGACGAAGCAACGTTTACTCAATGGTGAAGTGCACAGACAAAATTTTAGGTACTGGAGTCGAGAAAATTTACAGTTTCATTCCTCCCGAACTCAAAGGCCGCAAAAATTAAATGTTTGAGCAGGGATAATAGGATAATATCATAGGGCCTTTTTTATTGACGGTAACCTCAATGCCGCAAAATATTTAGCCCTTTTGCAAAACCAAATATTACCTGCATTGCGAAACCTGAATATTAATGGACAAGTATGGTTTCAACATGATGGCACACAAGTCCATTATTCTAGAATATTTACATAGAACTTTCCCAAATAGCTGGATTGGAAGAGGAGGGTCGATGCATTGGCCAGCGAGATCTTCGGATTTGGCACCCAATTATTATTTTTTTATTGGGGTATTTAAAGGCCAAAGTATATAATGGAGAACTTAGGGATGTTGCTGAACTGCAAGAAAAAATTGTTTAAGCATCCAACAATATACATCAAGAGCAATTGATGAATGTTTTGAATCATTTTTATGATCGCTTAATATTTTGTATGCAAGTAAACGGAGAAACTTTTGAACATTTATTATAAGTTTTTATTAGTTATTTAGTATTATTATTATTTTTTATTTGTATTTTCAATAAAATATTTTGATTTTGCTAGTAAATATAGTTTTTTCTATGTTGCAAATGAAAATGAACACGATTTATATTGCTGTCAAAAAATGTATCCATGGTAATGACATAGTACATGTTGCATTAAAAAATCATAATTCAACATAAGCTGCATTGAATTAGTAGGAGTAATAATGACCTGACATCATTACCCTTTACCTGTGGGGTAATGATGGTTTTGACACTTTGTAGTAATTACTGTTTTTTTAATAGAAATATATGTAATACTCTTATCTCAATTTTTATTACTTGTTACCAATGCAGTGCTCTAGTGAAATATAAAAAATATATAAAAAAAGTGTTGATAATTAAGCAAGTTATAGTCAAAAATCCTTAGGGGGGCACCATTCCCCCTTTCCCCTACAGTGCGGTATATTAAAACGTGCTTAACTGTGAAACTATATTATTAATAATATAGTAGGCCCCCGCGGACCGTAGGTTGTACACTGCAATATATTGATAAAAAAAATGTCCCCCCTAAATATTTTACCCACCGTTACTGCTCACTGGATAGGCGCGCGCATTTTTCATTCACGTAGCTATGAATGTAATTAATTCTTATCATGAAATTATTTAAACGCTACCATGCAAATAGAAATAAGTTTGAAAACAACTGAAATTGTAAAAAAATATTATTAAGTTATTGGCTTACCTGTTTGTTTAGAGAATACGGTGGTCAATGAAGTCAACAGGTGTCCGTAAAAACTCCCCCCGCACCATATCGTCCACTAAGCTGACTCATCGAACTGGACTTTCTATCAGCGCGCGCTGCCTGGCGGGAATTTATTCAAATTCTTACTGGTTCGACAACGTAAACAATCTTGTAATCATCTCAAAGATGATGATTATATCAATGTAGAGACTAAGAACTGCCATTATATATTCTTCTGGTGATATTGAGTACTTATGGTTACCACCTAACATTAACTGAGTGTCGTAAACGAGAAAACAACTATAAAGTGCGACTGCTATTGAACAATATACAATATGAACTATACGATCATGGATAAAAATGCAAACAATACCAAAAATCATGAGTACCAATGCACAAACAAATAAATACACACCCCAAGATGTAAAATCACACCAATTTTGGAAGGCGAAGAGGGTTAAACCAAGTACAACAGCTGCTGTAATTCCTGCAGCGTACAAAACATACTTGGTTTTCGTGAAAACACATAAGATACCACAACTACAGCCTACAAGGATTGTTAAAAGTAACAACAGGATCAAGTTAACAGGATAACAACGTCTTGCTGGTTCCACACAAGCAATTACGAACATAAGAATAAGTTGTAACAACCATAAAACTATCACTATCCAATAATTTTGTATGACCCAATGTGATAGACCAGGAATGAACATAAAAGTAACGACTATAGCTGTAGTGATTGCTAACATCACTAGAAGTAGACCATATACCTTCCGGACGAATTTATGTCTTATGGTACGCTCGTTGAATCTTTGGGCGATATTGTTGTGGACTGCTCGTCTTGGTGGTCTTTCTACCACTTCCTCTTCTTCTTCTTCTTCGGTTTCATCTTCGGTTTCATCCCGTCTTCGTCTTCTACGACGTCTGCGATGTCTCCTATTATCTCTGTGGTGGCTAATGTCATTCCCCATCTGTCAATTGATTTTAGACAACCGGAAAACAAAAACTACGTTTTTTATCAATAACAGTCTACTGTGATCTAGGGTGACCATTTTCTTAAGAAGGCAATGCGGGACTGAGCAAAAAAAAAAGTCTTCACCTCCCAAATCCAAGTGAAGAGCAAAGAAAAGGTCCTCATCTCCCAAAATCCAAGTGAAGAGCAAAAAAAAGGTCCTCACCTCCCAAATCCAAAATGCGGGACAAAATGTTAAAATGCGGGACTTTTGCGGGACGCATCTTAATGCGGGACAAAATGTTAAAATGCGGGACGAATGGTCACCCTACTGTGATCAGAACTGAAGAGTTGACCCCTGAGCTGACTGAGGTCGACCCAGTAAAGAACAGAGCTGTGCCAAATACTCAGTAAATATTTCAAATACCAAATAACGATCAAAGTATTTGAAATATCAAATACTTTTAAAAAGAATTTGAAATAATTTATTTCAAATAATTTAAATGTAGAAATACTAGAATTATTTGAAATCCTAGGAAATATTTGAAATAATAAAGAAATATTTGAAATACTAGGGAAATATTTGAAATATTAGGAAATATTTGAAATACCAGGGAAATATTTGAAATATGTATAAAAGGATTCTACTAAGGAATATTAGAAATATGTAATAGGGAATTATTTTAAATATTAGTAAATATTTGAAATATGTACTCACGAATATTTGAAATAATAGGGAAATATTTGATATATAATAGGGGAATATTTGAAATACTATATTACTAAGGAAATATTTTAAATAATAGGAAAATATTTTAAATACTAAGAAATATTTAAAATTATAAGGAAATACTAAGGAAATTTGAAATACTAGAATAATATTTGAAATACTGGGGAAATATTTGAAATAATAGGGAAATATTTGAAATATTAGGAAATATTAAAAATAATAGGAAAATATTTGAAATACTAGGAAATATTTGAAATTATAAGGAAATATTTGAAATATTTACTAAGGCAATATTTGAAATAGTAGAAAAATATTTGAAATACTGGGGAAATATTTAAAATAATATAGAATTATTGGAAATCTTGGTGAAATATTTGAAATAATAGAGAATATTTGAAATAGTAGGAAATATTGGAAATAATAGGGAAATATTTGAAATATTAGGAATTGTTAGAAATAATAGGAAAATATTTGAAATACTAGGAAATATTTGAAATTATAAGAAAATATTTGAAATATTTACTAAGGAAATATTTGAAATGCTAAGAAAATTTTTAAAACAGTGGGGAAATATTTGAAATACTAGGAAATATTTGAAATACTTCAAGTATTTCAAATACTGACATTTTCAGCCAACAAATATCAAATACAAATACTACGGAGAAGGTATTTGCAAATCCAAATATTTGAAATATCAAAAAGAGTCTACTACTGTATATAATTTTGTTATTATTATTACGTCAATTTCCATTACGAAAATTGTCTATTGTGTTTAAATAAGTGTTTACCTAAGGGGGTATTTGTTGTAAAAGGTTGAAAAACACTGGTCTACTGTAACGTGTCTTAAACTTTATTTCTGAAACTTTACAAAACCTTATAATGAATTTTAAAATTGTGCTCAATGTAACGTCTGTCACATTTTTCTAACATTTTAGCAAGTATTTCGCTTGCTCTACATGATGTATGCATGTATTTATGTACAAGGCTTAGTCATTAACTATCCAAAATATATTTATAAAAAATATCAAAGCATTGATAGAATTATTAATAATATTGCCAACTTTAACAGCTTATTATTTGACATTGGTTTAACATTTTACCGTTCTGTATTTTTATTGAAAACCCTGCAGATGAAAGTGAAGAAAGCGTGGCGAAAAGGACAAAAATCAGCGAATAAAATAATATTGCCAACTTTAACAGCTTATTCAGTTATGCAGTTCAACATTTCTCCTCCACCTCTGTCAGTATCTTCAAGTCGTCTGATCTTCTTTACCTTGATGTACATAATACTTAATCAGTTTACTGCAGTAATTCTATTGTATTGCGCTTTTATAAAATATTCCATATTTATAAACATAATTTTCTTATCTAAAAACATGTAATAAAATTGCGGTGTGTTTTGAGGGCCCGGAACGTATTAATGGCTTTTCAATTAATTCCAATGGGGAAAATTGATTTGACATACGAGTAATTTGAGTTACGAGCTCCGTCACGGAACAAATTAAACTCGTAAGTCAAGGCACCATTGTATTTGTAAGTTATTAACCAACTTTGCCTTTTTTTTACAAATTTCATCCTTGACGACCTAATACAAGTGATGACAAAAAAGGTCCTCACTTCTAAAATACAAGTGATGGCAAAAAAGGTCTTTACTTCTAAAATAATATAAGTGATAACGAAAAACAAAACGTCCTCACTTTTAAAATACAAGTAAAGACCAAAAAAAACACGTTGCTACGGCTCTGTGTAAATATAATATTAAATAATTATCAGTGCTTTAATAATTTTTATATTAAGAATGATTAATGACTCATCCTGGTATTTTTAGTTAACATGGGTGATTCATCAGCAACACTAATATCCGGGAAAGGATCATAAATATATTGTGCTAGATGAATGTGCTCCTTCCATCTCAAAGCCCAACAAATAATCACAGCAGTTTCGTTAAAAATATCAACAAATTCACAACAATTCACAACATGGCGAGTTATCGTACCTTGCATGGTACGACAATTATTGCTTAATCAATGGTGCCGGGGTATTGTCTTATATGCAGGTCAGCTGCGGCGTTTAACACCTGGAGGTGCTGAACGTGGATGTTCTGAAACCAGCGAAGTACTGGAACCAATAACCGTGGAAGCGGACCGCCTAGGCCAATGTCTAGGTGATACTGGGGGACTGGATCTTGGTGTACATGGTGCTGTAAGTGTACCACTTTGGGATGGTGTCAAGGCGCTAGGGCCAGCAGCCCCTGGGAGGTAAAGATCTACACGGCTTCCAGAACGACTTGGAGGAGCGCTACCAGCTCCTGTATACGTACCAGCGTATCGTGGTCGCCCGTATTGGACGGACGTGGTGCTAGGGCTTCTTGATAATGGTTGGTCTCCAGCGCTTCGACTTGCACGTCTTCTACTCCCTCCCCCAATACTCGCCTGACGTTGATGACGCCGAAAATCACTCGCCGCTCGACACAATCCAGTCGGACAGGCTTGCCCGAGTGGACAGGTTCCCTCGCAAATGTCACGCTGACTTAGAAGTCGTTCGTATGAATCCAACATGAGTGCGCACTGCTCTTGGTCTTGTGTGGTGAGTGCTAGTGAAGGGAAGCGCTCTTTGAGACGACGTCGTTCATCTGTTAATTTCCCGCACGTTTCCCACTCCTGCAACTGTCTTTGGAAGCCGCTGTTTGGGTTTGCTACAGAGCGTCCTGCACGTACTACCTTCAGCGCTTCTTTCCAGGAGAGCGAAGTGACAGACATGATGTAAGCTACGGCGACGGTTACACTGCGTGACATTCCCGCCAAACAGTGGATGAGGACCTTTCCATCGCGCAGTCGCGCCGCATGTATAAAGTCGTTGCAGAGCGTGAAATACTGTGTGAGATTTTGATCGGGTGAATCGCTGGCCAGCACGCAGAGGTAGTGCTTGTCTGGATGGAGACGACGTGCTGCATCATGGATGGCGACTATGTGAGTGATGCCGTACTTGTCCAGTTGACCAGAATCCTTTGAGTCACGGTAGTTGCCAACATACAACCCCGGCAGCACCTGTGTCAAAACAACATGTAGATGGGATGTTGATATGGGACACGCGCATGATTTATCGATGTAGTGGGACCGTTCCGGGCCGGGCCACATGCAATTGCCCGCTACTTCCGCCTGTGGCAGCCTACATCTACAATGGTATGATGGTAACGCGAAGCTAGTGTGAAGCTATGAGACAAGTGTGCGGTTTTTGAGCGATGAGCGTGTACCTTGTTCATGCCATTGCCCATGGCTGTGTGCCGTGTGCGGCTTCCTGTTTCTCACATCGCGCTGCGCTTAGCGCCCAGGCACGGCTCGCGCTCTACTGATCGCTCCACGGCGTCACCCCGTCTCGAGCGACGCTCGATCGATACCACGACGTCACAATAACAACCACCGCTTGCCCGCCAAACTAACCACCCTCATCTTACATTACGACTGTTTCTTGAATCATTTCCAACGGTTTATTACTCTCAGACACAAGCGCAGAGTAATTTTAATACACTCTTACAAAATATGCGCCTGCGTCTTATACTAACAAATGACTACGAACAGACCTATTCACCATACTGTTCATTAAAATTCACATTCATTTCATCCCTCGAAATTGTCCTTTACAATATTCATAACACGAAGGAAGAGAGAAACGGCCAGAATTATCATAAAAAAATGATTATTACAGTGCATTTACGTCAGAATTATATTTGCCACACTTTGTACAGCGCCATCCTATTTTTGGTGGTAGTATTATGATCTAATTTGACAGTAGCAAAACGTCAAAAAACGTTCTTCGTAAACAAACTATTGTACAGCAGTTCCATGCAATTAGAAAAATAATAATTGTTTAGTGTATGAAATTACACAATGACGACCCCGGCGCAGGTATTAGTGAACAGGAATAAAAAACATTTTCTCGGAGTCCCCGCTCCTCTAGGTTATGTTGCTGGTGTAGGCAGGGGGTAAGTACAACATATAAAGTTATGTAGCTTTTATTAACTGGATTATTAACAGGGCCACTGGGTTTACAACACGTTCTGATATCGGTCCAGCGAGAGATGCAAATGATGTATCAGATGATAGGCATGCACCACCTGCCGCAAAACGCACTAAGAAAAAAGAAGAAGAGGAAGAACCACCAGATGAGGAGGACTTGAACGATTCTAATTATGATGAATTCAGTGGATATGGTGGATCGCTTTTTTCTAAAGATCCATATGATAAAGATGACGCAGAAGCGGATGCTATATATGAAGCAATCGACAAACGAATGGATGAAAAACGTAAAGAATATCGTGAGCGGAGGTTACGAGAAGAACTTGAGCGATACCGTCAGGAGCGACCTAAAATCCAACAACAGTTCTCTGATTTAAAGCGTGATCTAGGTACTGTGACAGATGATGACTGGAAAAATATTCCGGAAGTAGGAGATGCACGTAATCGTAAACAACGTAATCCACGTGCGGAACGTTTCACTCCTTTACCCGATAGTGTACTCTCACGAAATCTCGGAGGTGACTCTGCATCTTCAATTGATCCAACAAGCGGTTTAGCAAGTACCGTTCCCGGTCTAGCAACACCTGCGGGTATGCTAACACCCACCGGTGATATGGATCTTAGAAAAATCGGTCAGGCTCGTAACACACTCATGAACGTAAAGCTATCACAGGCAAGCGATTCAGTCACTGGACAAACCGTAGTCGATCCGAAAGGTTATCTCACCGATCTTCAATCCATGATACCGACCTACGGAGGAGATATAAACGATATTAAAAAAGCTCGTTTACTTCTCAAATCAGTTCGTGAAACAAACCCAAATCATCCACCAGCATGGATTGCTAGTGCTCGTCTTGAAGAAGTAACGGGTAAAGCCCAAGCCGCACGAAATTTAATAATGAAAGGCTGCGAACAAAACCCGCACAGTGAAGATCTTTGGTTGGAAGCAGCACGACTACAACCCCCGGACACAGCTAAAGCTGTAATCGCACAGGCCGCTCGTCATATACCCACCTCTGTGCGTATTTGGATAAAAGCAGCAGAATTAGAACAAGAAACAAAGGCAAAACGACGCGTCTACCGTAAAGCTTTAGAACACATCCCAAACTCTGTTCGCTTATGGAAGGCAGCTGTCGAATTAGAAAGTCCAGAGGATGCTCGAATCTTACTCTCACGCGCTGTAGAATGTTGTCCACAAGCAGTAGAACTGTGGCTTGCCCTCGCTCGACTTGAAACCTACGAAAACGCTCGTAAAGTTCTAAATAGAGCCCGCGAAAACGTCCCAACAGACCGTCAAATATGGACTACAGCTGCAAAATTAGAAGAAGCAAACGGTAATCATCACATGGTGGACAAAATCATAGAACGTGCCATTGCTTCTCTTAGTGCTAATGGTGTGGAAATCAATCGTGAGCATTGGTTCCGTGAAGCTGTCGAAGCTGAAAAAGGAGGCCATGTACACTGCTGTCGGGCCATAGTACGCGCTGTTATAGGTCACGGGGTTGAACCCGAAGACCAGAAGCATACTTGGATGGAAGATGCAGAAAACGTAGCCGGACAACAGGCTTTCGAATGTGCTCGTGCTGTTTATGCGCATGCGTTACAAGCTTTTGCTTCTAAAAAATCAATTTGGTTACGTGCTGCTTATTTCGAAAAGAATCATGGAAGTAGGGAAAGTCTTGAAGCGCTACTTCAAAGAGCTGTTGCTCATTGCCCTAAAAGCGAGGTCCTCTGGTTGATGGGGGCGAAAAGTAAATGGTTAGCGGGAGATGTTCCAGCTGCTCGGGGTATTCTTTCTCTTGCTTTCCAGGCTAATCCAAATTCGGAAGAGATTTGGTTAGCTGCTGTTAAACTCGAATCTGAAAATTCAGAATATGAACGCGCGCGGCGTTTGCTTGCAAAAGCGCGTGGTTCAGCACCTACTCCAAGGGTAATGATGAAATCTGCACGTCTCGAATGGGCTCTGGATGATCTAGATGCATCCCTCGCTTTATTAGACGAAGCAGCGAGAGCATTTCCTGATTTCGGAAAACTCTGGATGATGAAAGGACAAATTGAAGAACAACGTGGAGAAACATCAAAAGCTTTAGACACGTATGCTCAAGGAATCAAACGTTGCCCACAATCCGTTCAGTTATGGACTTTATTATCACGTTTAGAAGAAAAACGTGGACATCTTACAAAAGCACGTTCTGCGCTTGAGAAAGCCAGATTACGTAACCCAAAATGTGATGCACTTTGGCTTGAAGCGATAAGAATTGAATTACGGGCTGGACTACGTGACATAGCAATGTCTATGATGGCACGGGCACTACAAGAATGCCCGAACAGTGGACCACTATGGGCTGATGCTATTTTCCTAGAGACAAGACCTCAGAGGAAAACTAAAAGCGTGGATGCATTAAAACGTTGTGAGCATGATCCTCATGTTTTGTTGGCTGTGTCCAAGTTGTTTTGGTGTGAACGCAAATTGTCCAAGTGTAGGGATTGGTTTAACCGAACTGTGAAGATTGAACCAGACCTGGGGGATGCCTGGGCATATTTTTATAGGTTCGAGCAATTGCATGGTACGGCAGAACAACAAGCGGATGTGCGACAGAGATGCGTAGCAGCTGAACCCCATCATGGCGAATTATGGTGCCGTGTCTCCAAAAACATTCGTAATTGGTGTTTAGGTGTAGAACAGATTTTGCTCTTGGTCGCTAAAGACGTTCCTGTACCCGTTTAATAACTCATCAATCAAATTATTTTATGAACTAGAATTTTACATGTGTGAAATAGTATCTACTAAATACATTATTTCATGGTTTATATATATTTTTTAAGTCATTATCCCAGTTTTTTTAAGTCCAAATTATCATTAAAACATTTTTATTTTCAAATAAAACAAAAAAGAAAAAAATATACATTATTCTATAAAAATTACTAGTCCGGCTTTTCAGCGTTATTTTTGTCGGCCAGGGACACGTCGCTCGCCGTCAAAAAAACAGACATCTGCGGTGACTTTGGTTAGTAACAAAAAAAATTTTTTAAAAATCGTAACTAAAAAATTTATGTGAAGTGTGAATTTTCACACATTTCAGGGCTTCGCAGGTATTTAGTAAGTGAATGATAATTTTATTTGGGATGCCAAAACAAATTTTATGTTAAAATATTTTTTTATTAATTTTAATTCGAATGCCTAATACCATTATTTGGGTTTCTAAATATTTGCAGTATTTTTTTTTTTATATAGCATGGTTCATTAATATTTTAAAAACGCGCCTACGGCTTCCATTGGTTGTTTAAGTCATAAACTGCGTGATTTCGTATACATTCAAACATAGAATTAAATTATAATTTCAACACTTGCCACTGGTTATTAAATTTACGCTTTTAAAAATTAAATGCAACATTTACCAAAATATAACTAGAACAAAATAAAAATGCAAAAAAAAAACAAAAAATAAAATTGACAGGATACGAACTCGTTTTTTTTTTAATTTTATGGCCTTTGCTGCTATGGCAATTACCCAGGACAATTTTTTATTTGAGAAAATTTCCATGCCTGAACGGGATTCGAACCCGAGACCTACTCTAGTTTGCAAATCACAAATAAACGACGAAACGCACAACGCTACGAACGCCTACTAATCTACTTTTTTACATAGCGAATTAAATATTTGACATATTTTAGATAAAAACAAAAAATGCGTTACTTTCCGAAAACATAATCTGATCAAAAATTCCTGTTGTACTATTCCGGTTCACACCAATGTACATCACTTAGAAATTTCTGAAAACAAAAATAATGAATAAGATAATAGGTGTGTTCGATTTGCACATTTGCAGTTACTGTTTACTGCCGCGTTAAAGCGTTAACAGCCGTAAAAAATAATCCGCAAGAGAAACAGCTGTAACTTTTTCGTAGTAGCGTCATAAACTGGCAGTAAATTACGACAAATTAAACAGATTTGCAGTTACTGCGACCAAACGAACAGATTTTTTTAACGCGGCAGTAAACAGTAACTGCAAATGTGCAAATCGAACACACCTAATACAGCGCCGGAATAAGGGTTTACTTTCTTATTGTTTCTGTTTCTTTCTACTACATTACAACTCGTATGTCGTATCCTTCGCTCCAGATGACAGTTCAACAAAAAGGTTGGCAGTTTGTTTATGAGGTTGGCAATAAACTACTGTAAATATGTAAGATGCAGGTTAAAATCTCTAAAAAATTTTTGAAATATTTATTACAAGATGGGTATAGTTAAAAAAGATGACACAAGGAATATTAAATTAAATTATCTACAAAATGAATTTATAAAAATAAACAAAGAAATGCTTAGTGCTGGTTTCAAACTCAACATTCTACGTAACATTTGTTCAAAGAAGAGTTTCTTTCTTAAGTATCCTTTTATATGTGGTTTATTAACCGCTGCAGCAGCAGTACTGCTGTCCGAACTAACTGAAGTATCTATAATAAACACAATCACTTCATACATACTGGGTACAAGATGTATACTGCCAAATAATTATTTCATCTGGGAAGCAACTCGTCCCGTTTCAAACTGCCAGTTTTGTATGAACGTTACACGACCAATTATACTGCCAAATGTAACGAGAGAAGAGTTTGCTCCATACGCATATAGCTCACAGCCAATTATAATAAAAGGAGCTGTTGCACACTGGCCCGCTGTTAAAACATTCAGTTTCGGATGGTTGAGAGATCTGTATGAACGGACTGAAGGTGCATACGAGAGTGTTGAAGAGGATTGCCAGTTTTTACATTTCCATTCCGATTTTACCACATTGCGGGATGTATTTGATATGAGTGAAGACCGTGCACATCTTCTGCCCGGAGAAAAGCCCTGGTACATCGGCTGGTAAGTGTTTACAGTGAGAACGAATTGGTATATTTGGGCTGTATAATTAAAGCAGTTCATCGTAATGTCAATGCCGTTAAAACTAAGGTCCGGTTTCTGAGAGCTTAACCATTTAGTTAAACTCTTACATTTTCTGACCATTTAGTTATAATTAACTAAGCTTTCAGAAACCGGCCTTTAGTGATGGAGATATAGAAAAGTAACACTCGAATACGGTAACTGGTGGTAAAATTACTGTACTAAACACTGTAGTACAGTTTGAACTTATTACGTATATTTTAGTGTTGAATTTTTGTTACAATGTCTACAGAAATTGTGAAAAACTATAAAAATAGAACAAATTGAAGTGTTTTTGGCTGTCATTCAAGAAAGGACAAAGATAGGCATCTTAGTTTTTTATTTGTGAAATTTTTAATTTTTCAATTTATTTTTGATATTTAAAAAAATCATAACTTTAGAACAATAAAATATATGGACCTACGGATTGAATTTTTGAAATCTACAGGCTTTTTTCTATCTATATAAAAAATAGGGCCCTCCTCAGTTAATGCATTTTTGATCCGTATGATTTTGAAAATTTGTAAATATTTCATTTTTGAAAGACCATATCTCAAAATCTACATGAGATAAAGAACTACGGTAGAAAATTTAGAAATTCTGAGGTCTAAAATGGCCTTAGACCTCATTTTGAAGCAACTCCCAGATAAAAAAATTTTTTGTGAAATTTTAAATTTTTCAATTTTTTTTTTGGAATTTCAAAAAATCCTAATTTAATAACTATAAAATATAGAGAACTGCGGTTTGAATTTTTGAAATCTTCGTATATTATTTAGTCTAGAAAAAAATTGGGGCCTTAATAACCCTACTTTTACAATAAATACGAATCGTTAAACAAAACCTTTGAAAATGGCCAAAAATTGAAAAAATCGTAAGGGGTACCCCTTACGATTTTTTCAGTTTTTGGTCATTTTCAAGGGTTTAGCTTAACCAGTCATATAAATACAAAAAATTGGGTGTTTAAGGCCTTATTTTTTTTCTAGACTAAATAAGGCACAAGGGTTTCAAAAATTTAAACCGCAGCTCTCTATCTTTTACCGTTTTCAAGATAGAATTTTTTGAAATTTTGAAAAAAAAAATTTTATATCAAAATTTTTCAAAAAATTTTTTTTCTTCAAAATTTGATCTACGGCCCTTTAGGACATCAGGATTATAAAAATTCCAACCGCAGGTCTTTATCTATTATAGTTTTTAAGATACAGTCACGCGAATATCAAATTTTTTGTAAAATTCGCCTATTTCAAAACGATTTAAATCAAAAATGGGTACGGCTCTTAAGGCCCTAATTTTTTTACAAAGTAAAAAAACGATGAAAATTCTAAAAAATCAAACCGCAGGTC
This sequence comes from Liopterus haemorrhoidalis, assembly GCA_963971575.1. Lineage (NCBI taxonomy): Eukaryota > Metazoa > Arthropoda > Insecta > Coleoptera > Dytiscidae > Liopterus > Liopterus haemorrhoidalis. Next base: position 47,254,979 of record OZ020619.1, read on the forward strand.
TTTATCTTTTACCGTTTTCGAGATATGATTTTTCAAAAAATTCAATATTTTCACAATATTTTATTCAGGAATTGTCTCAAAATGTCACCTAACCGTCTAGTACCACAGTCGAATACACTAACTGGTGGCCAAATGAATGTACTAAATTTTGCAGTACAGTTTGAACTTAATACGTATATTTTAGTGTTGAATTTTTGTTAGAATGTCGATAGAAGTTGTGAAAAACTATAAAAGCACAACAAATTGTAGTGTTTTACGTTACAATCTTAAAAAGGTTTACCTATAGGTTCATTTTTTGTGGCAGGTGTACCTGTAATCCAAATGTATTGAAAAAGATGCGGGATCAATATCCCGTACCTCATTTTCTTCCATCAGACAGTGAGTTGTCTAATCACGAGTACATCTTCATGGGGTACGAAGCAGGAGCAACAATGCATCTAGACTTCATCTCCAGGTTAATGTGGCAAGCCCAACTGCAGGGTAACAAAACCTGGCAACTTATACCATCTCCAGAGTGTGAACATGTGTGCGAACCATTCTCTTTCTACGTAGAACCCGGTGATGCAATGCTACTGGACACTAGAGTGTGGTACCATGGAACCACTATTGCCCAAGGAGAATTTTCTCTCACCATACAGTCAGAATACAGCTAGGAATAGGGATACCTACTTATTCAATACAGTACAACGCAATCTCAGCCACTGCCAACTGTCACAGGTGGCAGTAAGTCACTTCCAACCAATTCGGGTGGTAGTAAGTCACTGCCAACCAATTAGGATGGCAGTAAGTCACTGCCAACCAATTCGGGTGGCAGTTAGTGTTAGTTTTGTTTCTAGTCTAAGTTAGGGAAGGAATTATCTGTCTATTCTAGAGTATTTATATTGTGCCTTATATTTACATGTATTTTAGTCGCTTTAGTTACCTTTTCGAGGAAGTTCTCAAAAGCTGAAGCCAACTGTGCCAATTTCTTGTCAGCACAAACTCAATTCTTCCCGTACTCTTGTAATCTCTTGCCATTATTTGTGTGTTGTGTGTATACAGGCGCGCACCTAAAACATTCTTTTAGAGGGACTCGTTACATCTAGCCAACCAAGAACACATCTGTAGATAAATTTCACTTTAAAGCTCCGTTCAGAGCTCTTTAAATTAATTAACTGTGCATTGTGCGTTATCTATAAGTTTAGTAGATAGTTTTAACATTCCAGGCAGCGTTTACAGCTCTGGAAATTAGTGAGTTACGAATAGTGCGACATCTGTGTCTTTAAACCAACTACGATGGCTTCGAAAATGTTTACTATCTATTATCGTTTTCCTAATTCTGCTGTCCTATATTTTTACTAACTAAACCTAACCTAATTACCTAAATTGATCACATTTACTGTTCGTCTTTGTAATTTTGGCCGAGATTTGTTGTAATTGATGACATTTTGTTAGGTTATGTAAAGGCATACAATATGAACGTTCTCTCCTATGTAGACCGAGATAGACAATGTGTTTATATCTCATTAAAACATCTCTTTAACTACAAAGTTTAGGAAACTATCCATAATCGACAACGTATTAAATTTACAGGTCTGAACGGTTGCTCGCCTTACCATATGACAAACTTGTTAGTGACCATCAACAGTGCATAAGCTTTAGTCTACATACTACTAATTTAATTGCTCTGAACGCAGCTTTTTACGTATTTAAGGATAGTATATAAATATAGAAAAAATTCCCCTAGGATAATTTTTACCGGGGAAAATCGATTTTAAGCTACGTTCAAGAACCGGCCAAAAACGGCATTTTTTTTTTAGGAATTATGATCTGTAAATTATTAACAACCGATGAGTGGTCCGTTAAATCGAGGGTGTAACAATAAAGTTACTTTCCAAAAATTAATTGAAGTTCTTGGTACTCTTAAATAACGAATATCAAAAATCTGTTGATTTTGATGTGATTATGCAACAAATATTCCTAGACATCCAGTATTATGTTGGCTTCTTACACTTAAATACCTACAAAACCCTGAAATGTATGAAAATTCACAGTTCACATCAATTTTTTAAATATATAGTAACTTTCAAAATTCACCGCAGTTTTCTAAATTTATGACGGCGAGCGACGCTTCACTTGCCGATAAAATATCTACCGAAAAGCCGGACTAGTAAATTCATGAAATAAGTGATATTTTACCCTCTAATAGGTGCGCGCTTTTGTTTATGTATGAAAAGGGGGGTTAGTACCCCTGCCCCCTCTTAGTACTCTTAGGTGTAAGGTGTGTTTTCAGCTTTATCTTTTGTTACGAGATTATTTTATATATGAAATATTAAACATTTATTATATTAAGTAATATTATATACAGCGGTGTTTTATTTAGAACAGTGAAAGGTATAACCCAGGTCTTTTTATTTTAAGAAAAACACATCCATCTTAGTATCAATTTAAATAATCACACATTACAAATCGTTAGATTTTGTTTCAAATTAATTTGAGATAAAATCCAACTATTAAAAATAAAAAATAAGGTTTTAATTTCGCATTATCCTTATATATGTAAGTAGATCACAAATGTATAAAATGATGAGAGGAGGTCGTTGCAGCTGTAAGGGGTAGTCAGAAATATTGCCATTTGCCGAGAATGGCGTCTTTAATCGCATCGATGTACTGCGCTGGAACCCAATAGACCCAGTAACGCGAGGCTTCAGTCGGCCCCAGCTGGATACCCATGATGTGGTACTCTTCGTGCCCGTCGATCGGTTCGCTGACGATACTCTTGATGGAGCTCATTGCGAGCTTCTCCGTACGCTCCTTAGTGCCTAGCCAAAGTTGATCTTGCTCCAGTTTGAAGGTCAACCTTAGTTTGCCGCCATGTTTGTTCAGCATCCCGCTCAGTGGTACTCCAGGAAGCACCTCCTGCACAAATCAACACAACCAATTCTAGTATTTTCATTTTTGGTTAAGTATTGGTTAGTGATAACCAGTAGTTAAATTTTCGTTTGTGAATTGCTATGGTTAAACAGCACTTAAGTATTCTACCCTTAACCAGATCTTAAAAAGACCGAGCCTTAAGAGAATTCTGTATTATTTACCCATGGAAATCACCAAATTTCTAAATAATACATAAAAAAAAAAAAATGTAAAAAATTACAACTAATTAAACAAATAATCTATGGAAGTGGTACGTAATACCCGTGAGTCCAATAGTGATCCGTATGACGATTTAAAATGACCCGTATAAAAGAAGTTATTTGTAGCTCTGAAGATTCTAAAGAGAGATTCTAAGATAACTAAGGTTGGGTCTAAGCATGCGCAATCATGAAACAGAATAGGGAAATCGACAAATATAGTAATAATAGCGAGATAGTATTCAACTATTACCTGTTATATACAAGTCAAACATAAGGCCGCTAGCTCCGGTAGAGTTAATGAGATTAGCAGGGGATTAGTCAGTTGGATAACTGGTAAAAACTAGTGGTAGGAAATTTGAAAAAAAATAACTGGTGTAAATTAAAAAAAAAAAACTTGCAGTTGGACGCAGCATGATACTCACCTTTGTGTTTTTGATGCCAGGCATAGCATCCTCCGGGACACCCTTATCCAGGATCTTGCGGTGAATCTTTTGCTTACTGAGTGGCTCTTTACTGGCGGCCGGCCGCTCTAACTCCTGCAGTTCTTGTGCCCTCACGCTTGTCACTGCTATAATGTCGTTAGGCTTGGATCCAACAACCATGAGCTTAGATCCACGTGCCACTCCCGCACTACTCAACGTTTGCTCATCCCTCAGAAGTCCTTTGAACATCAACTTCTGATTCTTCTCCGGCACACCCAGTAGACCCACTAATTGTTTCTTCAGTTCGCCCACAGTGCCATCAAGTGACACAGACACCTCGTATTTAGTCTTATTGTAAATCACTTTAATGTCCACTGTCTCTACCGGTTCGGCTGAGGTTGAGCTAGTCGACCCGGCTACACTCTCCTTTATCGTTGGGGGCAAAGCTGTTGCTCCGTCTTCAGCTGGAGCATCTTCTCGCCTTTCTAACTCTGTACCGCTTTCACTACTGTTCACTGTTAGGGGTAGGGAAGTCGCTTCCTTATTCCCTGTTTCTGCAACAATAAATACGTCAGAAATGCCGCTGTCATTCTAAAGACATAACCTCACTTTCCATTGTCATTCACAAATATGCAATTAAAACGCAACACACAAACGTTCAATACGCTCTTCTCAGCTATTTTTGCAAACTACGACTGAAATTATATTTTTATTTTTAAGATTTGCCATTGTCGTCACTAATGACTTGCATTTAGAAAACCCTGTTGATTTTGTACCAAACAACTATTAATTCAAGCCTGTCTGTGATTATTATCATTACAATTAGACTATGAACGAGTGTTTCAGTATAAATTTCATTAAATATATTTATTATTTACCTATACAATCCATGTTGCATTGATACGTCAAACAAGTACTATCACTCACTTTTGGCTGAATATCACATCAGCTGGAATTATTTACGAACTTTACGTAAACTTTAACACTTTATTTAGATAACTGACTGACTATTCTATATTACTCTAGTCAGTTCTTGTGTAGACGATTATTCTGTGACAATTTCCAATAACTGTCAAGCATATGACAGAAAGCTAGAAATTGGAGATGACAGCCGACGTGACAACAAAAGAATTCAAACTGAAACAGGATTTAAAATATTAATATTTAAATGAAAAATTAATAATAATTCTTCAAGTAGAACTAAATTTAGCGTCAAATAATTAATTTTGAATTACTAGAAAACATATTTTCTTCAATAACTCTTTAAAAAATTATAACATTGCAATAAAAAATAACGTTTTTTTAAACGCGTTGTTCAAGCGAGACGCAACGGTAGATTTGAAAGAAATAAGATATGCTGTTTATTTTGCTGATTGAGAATAGTTTGTCTTTATAGCGTGGAAAATAAATTATTGCTATTATTTTTTATGAAATGTATTTTTATATAGGAAAAATCAGATGATCAATTTAAAAAATCAAACCGCCGTATCCGTGCCGTCAAGCGTGAGGTGTTAGTGCGCCTGCGCGCGATTGTGAAAGGAGTATGAGCGTTGCCTTGTTTCGCGCGTTCTTCTATATATTTTTCTAATTATTTTGTGTTAATCATGCCTCCTAAAAAGCGTGATAAAGATGGGGAGTCATCAAAGAATCCACGTATGGATCATATTCAGGCGGATCACGAGTTGTTCCTTCAGGCCTTCGAGAGTAAGTTGTAACGATTTTTATTGGTTATGTGAGCGTTCAAAGACCTTTAATTTAAAATTGTTTTTACGAATGACGACTGCACAACATAAGTCAGTGTTGAAAAAAGGTTTTTTGAGTGTCATGTGCGTTCTGTGTTCCATGGATCTCGTGTTTATCTTTCAGAAACATCTAGTTAAAATGTTACTTTCCCTCTACAATTTTTTACTGCAGTTGATAGGGCGTTATTTGTTGCAGAACCCACACAGATCTACAGGTTTCTTCGAACTAGGAACATGATCTCAGTAAGTGCTACTTCATTTAATATAGACTTGTAAAATATACTAACAGGGCATGCGTTTCTACAGCCCATCTTCCTCAACCGAACACTATCATACATGAAACAGAGGATGTCTCGCAATCACAAACGGAGGCGTGGTTTCAAGGTGGACTCACTTCTAGAGCGCCTCAAGGCCAGACGTAACGAACTGCCAAACGTAATGCAAGCACGATACATGAACCTTACGTTCCTCGGATTCTACGATAAGACCCTCGAATCTGGACTGGCACCACCCAGCGTGCAAGTCGAGACCTCAATCATCAAAGTATCTCACAAGAAGCGTAAAGACAGTTCATCTTCCACATCAAAGATGGCAATCGGGACCACTGAGGTTCCAATTAATCCCTCGGATGCAGCACCGCCTCAACAAGTACCCACTGCCTGTATACCTACGGAGAGTTTCTGTATAAGTAACGGAGGCCTCATAAAATCTTATCTATTATTGCTACGCGTGCAGTATCCACCAGGTGCTTCAGCTGATGATCCAGAGTCCGGTATAGATGATGAACCAGCTGTAAAACGTCGCAAATCCACCAATAACAACGGAGTCGTCATCCGTGCCCTCGGAGAAGAATTCAAACTATACTGTTCAGAACTTACAGTGTACGATAAACATAATCGTTGCTTGTTAACGGATGGAGATTATGAATTGGGTCTCAGTGAACTCACTTGTCCTGCGCGTGGTTCTCCACGCAAGCATTCCTCCTGGGAGAATATGGACGACCTACAGGACACTAGTGATAGTTTCGACACCTTCAGCAAAGGACCATCACTGAAATTCAAGTTAACCTGGTCACAAGACTCGACATGCGGGCTTGTAGAACGTCCACCACCTTTTACAGTATCAGAAAACAAGGAAAACGTTCCCGCGCCGCTTAATGGAGCCAATAACAACAACAATGTAGTGGCAAACGGTACACCAGGCCTTCAAATCATCTACCAGTTCCTTTACAACAACAATAGTCGACAACAAACAGAAGCATGCGAAGATTTACACTGTCCTTGGTGTAGCGTCAACTGCGGAGTCCTGTATGCGTTACTCAAACATCTAAAGCTTTGTCATTCTCGCTTTACTTTCACATACGTGCCAATTCAACAAGGCGCACGCATAGATGTAGCAATTAACGAACTATACGATGGTTCTTATACCGGATCACCTCATGATTTGATCGCACGTAATGCTTTCTCCCGTAATGGTCCAACTCGTCGAACACCTGTCACAAATATCTTGGTATGGCGACCGAAACGAAATCCACCATCCCTCTCAGAGTTTCTAGAACTCGATGATCTTGAGTATGATGGTCACAGTCGTCCTTATATTACGGGTCACAATCGTTTGTATCACCACACCACGACTTGCCTTCCAGTTTATCCAAAAGAAATGGAAATGGATTCTGAAGGTGAAAACGATCCCGAATGGTTACAACAGAAAACAATGATGATGATCGATGAATTCACGGATGTTAATGAAGGTGAAAAAGAGTTGATGAAGATGTGGAATCTACACGTAATGAAGCATGGATATGTGGGAGATTGCCAGATAGGGTTGGCTTGTGGAATGTTCCTTCAAGCTAAAGGAAAAGAATTACTTCTCAAGAATTTGTATCGGAACTTCGTGTTGCATTTGTGCAGCCTGTTTGATTTTGGACTTATAAGTCCGGTGACTTTATATAATACAGTGAAGAAACTTCAGGAGATTGCGGGAGAAACGGGTAGCGGACAGATTAGAGCGGTTTTGCGTGAAAGTCGAGATAAACAGATGGACAATTGGGTTCGTAGTGGAGTTTTTCAACAACCCGGTAGTCCACCGGCTAATACTCAACCTCCTAAAACGCCTAGTGGACAGAATGGGCGTAAAGCAACCAGTACACAAAACACCAATGGTCCTCAACGACGTAAGGAACTTCCTTTGCGTAGGAAATCATCTGGGACTCCTCAGGCAAATGCTGGTGAGTCCTCCAGCAGAAAACGCCTTTCATTGTCGCTCAAGAAAGATGAAACTCAGAGCAAACAGCTCTCTAGCTAGTCTTCATATCGTTTCATAAGCGTAATTCACATCATTAATACGCTCGACTCTGTTTATAAACATCTGGTTTGAATCGGCTGTGTGTTTGTAACAAACTTACAAAAATATCTCTAATGGCTAGGCATATGTTCAAGTCGGTACAATCGTTTCGTACAATGGTAAATCCAGTGTTCAAACGATTATATTTGAACTTTTTTGGTTCAAATACCCTTCACTACTGCCAATGCAAGGCCTTAGTTGATAGCATTCCGTTACAAACAAATATTGGAAATTGTTTCACGATTTTCTCTAACTTTCTGCCACTGGTTTTGTAGCAGAGCGAATCATAGCGTTGTTTTTTAATCTAACTTTTATACACTTTCACACGATTCGTCATTCACGATACGCGTATGCGATACACGTAGCCGGAATAATGGGATACAGTATTCTATCCGCTTATGGTGTAGAGTAGCAGTTATTCAACAATATTTTGTCTAAATCGTGTTCTATTTGAGATAAATGGATCAACTTATTAGAAATATTCTGTATTTTATTCTCACTGCCAAAACGATTTGAAGTGATAAAAGTTTAGTTATAATAACCAATTTATAAATATCGTTGAATTATGTTTATATTTAATTATAGTAACCATTAGCTAGTACAGTTTTTATTCACAAGACCAATCAGGATTATTAAAAATGTCAGAAGTAAAACAGTACAGCATAAAAAAGGTAAAGTTGGTATGCCTGACAAAGTATTGGTGTAAATTGTCCAACATAAGATCATTTTGCTGTCAGATGGGCGGGTACTCCTACCCTCTACAGGCCGTCGTTTTGAACCGGGAGACCCAGTGGCGTTCGTACTCATTGTGAATCGACTACAATTGTACATACACTAACTAAATAAACCATCTTCGGACGACACTATTTATTTCTTAGTATATAATTGCCCCAACGTTCAATAGACCATATTAGTAACTACGTCACAAAATGGGATTCAGTGCTGCCTCCTCGCGGTTGGATTCCTTTTATTTGAATTTATGTTGTTTTTTTGTTAAATTGTATTTTGGAAATATAAATTAAGTTTTCAAAGTAAGAGAATGCTTCAAATCAAAACTACAAGTCAATATTTATTAAAATTCTTATTTTATACATTATAATTTAATGTCATTATTTCTGCAAAACATATTTTGCATTTTTATTTTGAAAATTTTACGTTAATCGTTATTATTGCAAGTAACATAGCAATAAGTGTGTATCCCATATCTAAATGGTTTGAAGGAATATGTTGTTTTTATTTTATCCATTATTGTTTATCATTTTCATCTGTAAAAAAACGAAAAAAATTGCAGTTAAGAATGTAGCTGTAATGGTTACAATTTGGAGCAAAAAAATACACTATTATACATTCTAAAACAAAATATTAATGATTACTTAGTGTTAATTAAATAAATATTAAAGATATTTCGATTTTCATATTATTTAAAAACGTAACCCATAAATATATCTTCGAATCCTTATTTATATATTTATAAAATCATTATTCTATAATATAAAGTATCTGGACTGTATATATTAGTATATATTTATCAAAGATACATATTTTTTAGATAAAATTGAAGATATTCATAAAATTAAGGTAACAAAAGTAGTCACATGTATTTTAAACCAGTCAAAAACTTCCAAAGGACTCAGATGGCAGCACATGTATATGACGACACACTAATATGGTCTATCCCTAATAGTAAGGGCAGAGCCTATTTACCCACTGCGCATTTAGAGTTTTAAGGCTTATGGTTCAGCTTACGATGGACAATTTATACATCAAAAGAAGTCTGATTGAATTTAGTTTGAAAATGTGGGTGATATGTTGGATAATATTGAAAGTTTGAAGGAATAATTGTGTTTAACATACTTGACGTCAATACAACGCAAAAATCTGTAGTTCTTAGGAGAAAAATGTAATGTAGAACTTAATTTTTGATAAGCGTATCGTGATTGATGGAATCGTGTGAATGTGTTCTTATTGTTAATTGTTGTTGACGCGGGGCGATTTGAATCATTCCGCCCTGTCGCGATGACGAACATTTTAACCACTGCCAGTTTCACATTCTCCAAGCAATAAGCAGCATCAGTTATTTCTCTCAGTATTTCGCGCCGGATCATTATTTTCTGTCTTTGCTCTAGTCACCGCCAGCCCTCGTTTTGCCATCGTTTGTTCGTGCCTTAACAGCCATCGCGGGCCCGCGTTGTCAACAGTTTTTCTCTCTCTCAATCTTACTCAGACCCTCAACTACGTTTCCTCTAAGGTTCGTGCTAAACAAACGGTTCTGCCGCCCCGATAACCCGAATAAAACGTATTAAAAATTACACAATGGCGTTTTTATCAGTCTTAAAATGGATCCCGCGATAATTAACTTTATCACAGCGTTATTAAGACCATGAGTTTAAAAATAAATTGCGTAAGGGTTGGAAAAATAAAATAATGTCTACTGCAAGCTTTATACAGGGTGTTTACGGTCTTATTTCCTTTTTAATGGGTGATACTACAGGTCAAAAGAAGGCGAAAAACCTCAAAAACCTTAAAGTTTTATAATAAAAAAGAGATATTAATTTTTTTTTAAATTTCAAGTCTTTTTCCGCCAAAGCTCTCCAAATATTTATCCAATCAAAAAAATGCATTTAGATAAAAGATTTGTCTTCTTATTATTAACAATATTTGTAATGTAAGTTTTTGCTGTTAAGTCGACAATAAGGGAGTAATTTAAATTTTTAATTTTTGGTTTTTTTTCCGCCATAACTCTCCAAATATTTATCCAATCAAAAAAATGCATTAAGATAAAAGATTTGTCTTCTTATTCTTAACAATATTTGTTATATAAGTTTTTGCTGTTAAGTCAATAATAAGGGAGTAATTTAATTTTTGGGGAGTTTCCGCTATAACTCTCCAAATATTTATCCAATCAAAAAAATGCATTAAGATAAAAGATTTGTCTTCTTATTCTTAACAATATTTGTAATGTAAGTTTTTGCTGTCAAGTCAGTAATACGGGAGTAATTTAAATTTTTAATTTTTGGGATTTTTTCGCCATAACTCTCCAAATATTTATCCAATCAAAAAAATACATTTGGATAAAGATTTGTCTTCTTATTCTTAACAATATTTGTAATGTAAGTTTTGCTGTTAAGTCAATAATAAGGGAATAATTTAAATTATTAACAGGGCTGGCTCAAGGGTACCTACCTGGCGCCCGATACAAAATTAGGTAGGGCGCCCCCACATATTTTTTTAAATATTTTTTTTTAAATTTACTTTCTCCCCCCTCTTTACTAGAAGCCTGAAGTGCCGCCCAGTAAAAAAACTAGTTTTTTCTAAACTTCCTTTTTTGCTAAGTTAGTTTGCTAAGTAACTAAATTCTAAAGATCGCTGTTGTCATTACTTTTATTTTCCATAGCCAACCCTTATGTAATTTTGAACTAATGGTAGTATCAAAACGTAAAAGTGAACGTAATATTTACATTCATCCAATATTAAATATTCGTTTAATTTGGGAATAATTAATACAAACTGTATAGCCCAGCGTTTCCCAAAGTGTGGGTCGCGACTCGGCACCGGGTCGCAGAAATATTTTGCCGGGTCGCGAAAAAAATTGTAAAAACAAAAAATATTTTTTTTGGACATATTATTTTTTTTTACGTCAGTTAATCACCAAATAGTGTGTATTTGTGCTCTTTATTACTATACTATATTCTTTATTACTATACTATACTCTTTATTACTATTTATTACTCTATATTACTATAAAGCTACTGCTTTAAAATAAAATTTGTTTTGTAAATAAATGTTTTTTTTTTCATAAGGTGGGTCGCGAAAAATTTTAAAACCTCGTACCGGGTCGCGGTCAAAAAAGTTTGGGAACCGCTGGTATAGCCGATTCCAAATGTTTAATCGGACCTATAAGGCCACTGAAAATAAATATGTGCTGACAGACTGACGAAATCGTCGTGTAGATTGAACGAGCGGTTTTCTACGGCGGTTGAATTCTTGTGAACCGCTGCAAAAACCGCACAGTGTTGCATTTGGTTTGTAACTTTTGAAAGAGTGTTTGCGGTGTTTTGAAGACGGTTTATCGCGGCGGCACAACCGTTCGTTTAGCCAGAACCTATTACACAACCAAGTAACTTGAATTTTACATTTTTGTATATAGTTTTTTATCCTTTACATTACGTATGTTGTAATAATTATGTTAAGTCGTTTAATTTGTAATAATTAGATTATTTAATTTATATACGTGTAAAAGCAATAAGTGTTTTTCCTAAATCCATGGATCTCCTTTGAGGTGAAGAGACTCCTATTTGTGAGACGTGTGACGTAGATTTATCTGTGTTACACATTTTAATCAGCAGGGTGAGATGCTACGATTTGTTTGTCGACAGTTTTCGTGGACAGATTGATTTTCTTGAATGAAACATTCTGTTTTATATTAGATGAGTTACGTCCGTAGATTAAAAATTTAATGAAATACAGTGAAACCTCTATCTATCGTTTTTGAAGGAACCTATTGAAATAAAAAATTGATGTGAAGTGTGAATTTTCACACATTTCAGGGTTTTGCAGGTATTTAGTAAGTGAATGATGATTATTTGGGATGCCAAAACAAATTTTATCTCAAAATATTTTTTTATGAATTTTAAATCGAATGCCTATTACCATTATTTAAGTTTTTAAAGATGTGCAGTATTTTTTTTTTATATATCAAGGTTCATTAAGATTTTGAAAATTGCGCCTATGGCTTCCATTGGTTGTTTTTAGTCATAGCTCCTCCCCTTTGATTTCGTGTACATTCAAATATATAATTAAATTATAATTTCAACAATTTCCACTGGTTATTAAATTTACGCTATTAAAAATTAAATGCAACAATTGCCAAAATATAATTAAAATTTTGAAAAAATAATTTAAACAATATAAAAATGCAAAAAAAAATAAAAAATAATATTGTCTCCTCACGTAGGACTCGAACATGAGTCCGAATATGAATTCTTGGGCAGAACGCAAGTATCTTAGCCACAGCACCAAGAAACACGTTACTGTTTAGCGTATTATATAACTATAAGTTGTCAACATTATTAGCAAAAAAACACAAATAATGCTTTTTTTTCCAAAAACATAATCTGATCAAAAATTCCTGTTGAACTATTCCGGTTCACACCAATGTACATTACTTAGAATTTTTTCAGATTTTTAGTTTAAACCATCTGGGCTACAGGGTGTGGGACAAAATTTTTTTTGCACAATATTGGCAAAAATCGCTTCAAAATAATTTATTTTGCAAAAATAAAAATTTGATCGTTAATCCACGTACCAAGGGCTTTCATTTGATACCCTACTCAGAATTAAAAAAAAATATTTTTTTTTCGATGAGCACATATTTGTTTATATTTTTAGGGGGATATGTTTTTTAGATGTTTTAGTATTTTTCCTATGTGCGGGTCAAAGAGTTGTATAAGCATGCCAAATTTCAACTCTCTAGGTTTAGCCGTTTGGCTACAATTTTTACCGAACAGACAGACAGACAGACAGACGACAAAATGACGGTATAAGGGTTTTTTGGTCATACCTACAAAACCCTAATTATGGATGCGGGAAAACAATGAATGCGGGAATATAGAAAAAAACACATTAATACATATTTAAATGTTTAATATGTACATACATACATACAGTGGGTGGCCAAATTATTAGGGACAGTACAAATTTTCTGTAGTTTTCAAATGAATTTAATGAGGAAATAAGTGGCTTTGGGTCTCGTATTAATTTTTATTCATTAGAGTGCTTTATTTAGAATATAAAACGATATAATTGCTTATTCATAACCATTTATTTTTGTATAAAAAGTGTTAATTTAACAAATTAAGTAAAATCTTAATATTTTGTAATGTCACCCTTTGCTGCGATTGCGGCTTCCAGGCGTTTGGGCATGCTTTCTATGCAGACTTTTGCGTTGTGTCGGAGATTGGGGTTGTGATGCCACTCTCTGATAAGGGTTTCTATAAATTGCCGCTTGGTGGTGATGATTTCTTTGGCGATCTCCCGCTTTTTAAAATAATAATGCTACCAGCAATAAGAATATAGAAGAAAAATGATTTAAAAACAATTTATTTTCTCACAAAATGCATTTAAACTTGAAAATTGCAAGGGAGGTGTACTGTCCCTAATAATTTGGCCACCCACTGTATTCTAAAAATGATACATGTTTCAGGTATAAATCAATTTGTTTAAATAAAAAATATCGTAACAAAATAAAAAAGGAAGCTGCATGCAGACAAAAAAATTATACTTTGTATTGTATATAATCTTTCATCGTCATTTGCTTTTTGGCTTTTTTATTGCCGTAAGAAATCAATATTTTTTCGGTGTTACAAATTAAATTTTTTTGGCATCAGTTATCGAATGTGCATAAAAAAAAGTTTTTAATTTGAAAAAACACGAAATTTGTTGCGTAATTTAAATGATGAATGCGGTAAAATCATGCATAGAGAAACGATCGATGCGATCTATTTTTGAGTGTTGTATGAAATTAATTCGGAACCGCAAGAAATAACGATACATACGGGAAAACTATTATAGGAACGATAGATAGAGGTTTCACTGTATAATTAACTACAAATTTCATCCTTGATGACCTGATATATAAAAAATAATTAATTAAAGTACTTATTTGCGGTCAGGTTAAATTTGTTAGCGGTTAAGAAACACTGGTGTAGATAAATAGGCGCTAATAGCCACTTATGTGTGCACTAATTGATTGCTGTGACGTTTTAACAAGAGAATTCCGTTGCCGTGCCACTGACAAAATATGTTTTGGCCGTGATGACATGACAAATCACTGTACTTTGTATTCGTTATAATAGTAGTGTATTGAGTTGGATGTAGAGCTGCGAGCAATGGAAGTGTTGAATCAGCAGGATCAGGATAAAGTGGCGGCACAACTGTGTGAGGGCGTTAACGAACTCAACATCAGCGGACAGGTAAAACGACTCTGCCTCGTTCATCTCTTACGTCAGTCAAGGGCCTTTTACACGATCAGTTCAACTTCTCCGTTCAGTTTTCCTTTCAGGTAAACCAGTGCTTTTCAACCTTATCATTTACGAGACACATTATTACTTAGGACAACCCGGGAAAAAAATAAAAATAATTGGTATAAGAAAACACCATTCTAAATTCTACAATTACAAGCTATTCCAAACGATTAGGCGGAACTAGATTTTGCAAACTAGTTACTTTCATCGTTTGAATCGTGTTTTTTGGCCGTTTTGTTTAAGCTTTGTAAATCATACTTACAATAAACATTTTTTGGTTATGGTTAATATAATTTTAAAATGTCATTTTCTTTCTATTTTAATTTTTTGTGTCAATCTTAAAACAAATTTCCCATTTATTTATTTTTTTAATGAAATAACCCAAGCAAGATCCCTTCTCGTGACACCCTAAAACAACGAAATTCCCATTTAGTTCCGCCTAAACTTTTGGAATAGATTTAGGTGACATTTTGAGACAAATCCTGAATAAAATATTTTTCTGTAAATTTTGAATATTTGGAAAATCCTATCTCGAGAATGGTAAAAGATAAAGACCTGCGGTTTGATTTTTTAGAATTCTCATTATTTTTTTACTTTGTAACAAAATTGGGGCCTTATGAGCTGTGCCCATTTTTGATTTAAATCGTTTTGAAATAGGCGAATTTTACAAAAAAATTGATAATCGCGTGACTGTATCTTAAAAACTATGATATATAAAGACCTGCGGTTGGAACTTTTATGATTCTGGTATCCTATATGGCCTTAGATCACATTTTGAAGATTTTTTTTTTTTTGAAAAATTTTGATTTTTTAAATTTTTTTTTCAAAATTTAAAAAAATTCTATTTTGAAAACGGTAAAAGATAGAGACCTGCGGTTTTAATTTCTGAAACCCTTGTGCCTTTTTTAGTCTGGAAAAAAAATAAGGCTTTAAACACCCAATTTTTTGTATTTATATGACTGTTTAAGCAAAAACCTTGAAAATGGCCAAAAACTGAAAAAATCGTAAGGGGTACCCCTTACGATTTTTTCAATTTTTGGCCATTTTCAAAGGTTTTGTTTTACAATTCGTATTTTATGTATAAGTTGGGTTATTAAGGCCCCAATTTTTTTCTAGACTAAACAATATACGAAGATTTCAAAAATTCAAATCGCAGTTCTCTATATTTTATAGTTCTTAAGTTAGGATTTTTTGAAATTTCAAAAAAAAGAGAAAAATTAAAATTTTGCAAAAAAATTTTTTGTTTGGGATTTGGTTCAAAATGTGCCCTAAAGCCCTTTAGGACCTTGGGATTTCAAAAATTCTAACGACAGGTCTGTATCTCATGTGGCTTTTGAGATACGGTCTTTTGAAAATGAAATACTTACAAATATTAAAAAATATACTGATCAAAAAGGCGTTAACTAAGGAGGGTCCTATTTTTTATCCGTATAGAAAAAAGTCTGTAGATTTCAAAAATTCAAACCGCAGTTCCCTATATTTTATTTTTCTAAAGTTAAGAATTTTTGAAATTTCAAAAAAAATTGAAAAATAAAATTAAACAATTTTTTTGGTGTGCAACACCGGTTGAAAAGCACCGAGTTAAACTGAAGTGTAAACAAAACGGATGCGACGAACTGAAACTGAAACATGGATCAATTGTTAAGCCTGAAGTTCTCAAAATAAGTCTAGAGTTGTATAAAGTTTGGTTTAAACTAAAGATGGTTTAAACTAAAAATCTAAAAAAATTCTAAGTAATGTATACTGGTGTGAACCGAAATAGTACAACAGGAATTTTTGATCAGATTATGTTTTCGGAAAATACCGCATTTTTGTGGTTTTTGGTTCACAAAGTACAAAAGTTATACCAATGTAAGACACCCACATGCAAGGCGTGCGATAGCGTAATGGCTAGAGCACTGGTGTCGTAAGCTAAAATGTGCTGGAAACGAAGGGTTTCGAGTTCGAGTACGGAGTGAATTTTATTTTTTCTGTTTTTTTTTTGCATTTTTATTATGTTGAAATTATTTTGTCAAAATTCTAGTTATATTTTGACAAATGTTGCATTTAATTTTTAAGAGCGTAAATTTAATAACCAATCTTATTATATGATTAACAGACGATAAATTATTTTAAAAATATCGTTCATTTTGCCGTGATTACTACAAAGTAAAATTTGTCCTACACACTCAGCATGCCGCCTTCACTTATTATATACCTGCGAAACCCTGAAATGTGTGAATATTCACACTTCACATCAATTTTTTAATAAGTGGAATCTCTAATTGCAACAGTCGTAAACAAGTCTATTCACTATTTCGCAAACAATTTGACCTTGGTCAGTTGGTTCAAAGTGAAGTTTATTTAACAGAAGCACATAAAAGAGATTGTCTTTTGAAATACCATGCTTCAGTTTTTCTTTTTTAAAAGTTATTGCAACTAATGAGTAACTGGTTCATGTTCCTTTGAATACAAACAATAACTTAACTGAATCGTGTAAATATGCCGGACTCTTTTAGGCAAACTGAACAGAAACTGAAACGGAGAACTGAACTTGATTGTGTAAAAGGCCCTTAACTTCATCGGTCGTTCCTGCAATCAGGTTGACGGCGAGCTTCCTCAGACGAGTGCCACTGGTGATAGCAGTGACTGCGATGTTAAACCGGGCCGTTGGCTCCGCGTAAGAGACAGCCTAGAAGGCATCTCTAGGGTGAGTCCCACCCGAACCACTCTAAGACCTACACCGATAAACATAAACGACTTATCAAACCAAGGAGACGAATTATCCAAGACTAACTCACAAAAAACTGACAAATTCATCAAAAGTAAATCACCAGTGTCAGATTCACTTCTTGTTTCTAAAAAACCAACATCACAAATTAGTTTCTCAAAGATATTTCTTTGGGATCCTTGGAACAAAATAGGTCGCAAAAGCAAGAAAGAAAAGGTACGGAATTAACAAATTTTTGCCATTGTTTCCAGAACAATTTATTTTGCAGTTAAGAAAAAAAAAGGAGGAGAAACTTCTTAAATTAGAACATAGAAATAGGAGTGAAGGTCCAAGTCCGATTCTCAGAAAACCAGTCCCCGATAAAGAAAAATTTTTAACCCATCTAGAACGTAATCAACTCGAAATAATTTTATTAACCCTTAATAATATTCAATGATTTTTAGAGGATCTATCAAGTGGTGAACAACAAAGTGTTGGAGCTGATCGTAATTCCAAATGTGTCAGGTTTCAAAAGGATGTAAACGTGGTTTATTTCGCAGGAGATCAAATTGTTGAACAAATTACAGAACCTCTAAAGAAGGAAACGGAACAACAAGAACGGAATAAAGAGTTACGAAGAGAGGTCTGCGCTGAAGCACTTTCCGACATCAAGTTTGTTCTCCGTAAATCTCACAGCGAATACACTCATAACTGGAACAAAAAATAGTAAAAAAAAATGTGTCTCTTTTTAATTAATTTATTTTTAATTACATGCAAAATTTTTAAGTAAATTTGTCTAGGTATATATTTTCCATAGTACTAATTCTTTAACTTTATCATATTGAAAATACTGCGGAAAATCGATGGAGATTTCTTCAGTTCGAATATTCTTTTCTCTTAATTTGTACAGGCATCTCAAGAAATGTTCATAGCATGGAGCTACGGCGTTCAAATCATCCAGACTAAAAACAATTCGTTTTTCTAAAGCCACGTACACCAACCGGGATTTCCCATCTTTAAATAATGTTATCAGTGTATCAACAAATGCATCTGTCACATGATCATCATATATAACTGCAAAACAACTTTTAGAACACATCAACTTTTAAAAGAAAACTCTTACCATCTGCTGCTAGAATTATTTCTATATCTGGTAATTCTGTCTTTATTTTTTCACTAAATGGCAACATAAAATCTAACTCCGTTACTTGGACAGAGTTCTTTACAAATCGTTTATTCTTCTTCACATTACTTCTTATAAGATCCAATATTCCTCCTTTATCAATATCTACAAAAACAAAAAACTAGAAGGCTGTTGAAAGTTGCAAATAATTTAATTACCAGTGCATATGACAGGGGCATACATTGAGGCTACTATACTCGTGAGACCGACTCCAGAACCTAGTTCAAGAATTTTTTTCTGTGATGGTATAGTATCAGAGTGGTGTATAAGCCAATCTGCCAACAAAAGGGCTCCTCTCCACACCTGAAGCCCTACTAGATCTAATACTGTGTTTTTACTGTGCTCTGGAAAGAAACTAGTCAGTATAATATCTTTTTATCAACCTTAATCCTACCTATTTGAATAATTTGGTCGTATTTTGGTTTCCTGTCGATTATCAAGTCCCCATCTTCATCCACTTGTGTTGTTTTAGGCGGCAAGTGGAAGGCAAATTTGGAAACCACATCTGTAAAATATCAATACTAGCTTAATAAAATCAAGTTTTATTGTTGAGCGACGTAACTGGTCTTCTCAAGAGTTGGTTCTTCATTTGTTATGTAGTTTTTTTCCGCATAGAGTTCTGAAGTGACTGTGTACATTGTGGAACTCATTTAAAAATCCCTCCGAATTGTGCGGCTGTTGATTATTGGCCGTATAAGGACTTGCGCATTGTACGAGTATTGACAGTGGATGATTTATTTAACAATTAAACGATAATCGGTTATTAAAAAAATCATAAAAACTAACAATATAATAGGAATATTAAGTTAACAAATCACACTACCGTAAAAAATAAAAGAATCACAAAGAACTAGTTTATTGCAGTTTATGCAGAGTTTTAGCTGTCGATAAAAATACTCGTAAAATTGACTATATAATAATAGAAATGTATTATTTAATAGACGTCACCGTTTGTACGAGATTTGAAATAAGTTATTTTTGAAAATCCTTCGTATTTGTGTGACGTCAGATTGTCAGAGAGCAGACCAATCACAAGTACACACGAATATTGCCACGTTTTAAAGACAAAACCGGACAAAGTGCTGTCGTCTCTGTTCATTTTCGTGCGGTCGGTAGTCGCGGCCAGTCGTGTTTAGCAATAGCGGTAACAGTTAAGTGTCTAAAGGGCCCACAAGAACCAATAGTGAACATGAAGTTTTCTTTGGGATTCTGCCTGTTTTTGGCAGTCGTTACCCATGTTTATTCCGAGGAGGAGATCAAGGCTGAGGATGGCGTACTTGTTCTCAACAAGAGTAACTTCCAATCGGCAGTGGCCGCTAACGAGTTCATCCTCGTAGAAT
The DNA here is from genome assembly GCA_963971575.1 of Liopterus haemorrhoidalis. Taxonomy (NCBI): domain Eukaryota; kingdom Metazoa; phylum Arthropoda; class Insecta; order Coleoptera; family Dytiscidae; genus Liopterus; species Liopterus haemorrhoidalis. Next base: position 47,274,833 of record OZ020619.1, read on the forward strand.
TCTGTAAGTATACGCAATAGATTCGTTATTCGTCAAGAGCAACAATAAATGACGGTCTTTGTAACGATATTATAATGTTCCCATCTGGCCGGCTACAAATGTCAATTATGTTTCGACACTACATTATTATCTTGAGTGAAATGTCAGTGATGATTCTGATGCCAACTTTCCGGTTGACGATCGCCGCCAACGTGGAACTCATCCGAGCAGTTATCTCCTCAAGAACCCCTCTCGAATGTTTTTCTCATCAAACTTATGGGTCACTGACCCAACCGGCCGGTCGTACTTAAACATCATGGAAGAATTCCTGAATCTATCAAACATATGTATCAAATAAAACCGCGTATATACATCACCATTTTTGCATTAAACGTGGGTGAATGAGTAATGTAGATTTTTGCCAGCTGTTTAATGACACGCCTCTAATGTCACGTACACGTCCACGACGCGAGATGAGTGTTTATAAAAACACGTCTTAGTATTCTTCATAGTTAACTTAAATTTTGTTTAGATGCACCATGGTGTGGACATTGTAAGGCATTAGCCCCAGAGTACGCCAAAGCCGCTCAACAACTCGCCAAAGATGAATCCACCATCAAGTTAGGCAAAGTTGATGCAACCGAAGAGGCTGAACTTGCTGAACAGTTCGGCATTCGAGGTTACCCAACATTAAAGTTCTTCAAGAATGGAAACCCACTTGAATACAACGGTAGGTACATAAATTACACAATACCCAGATAAAATTGTTGACTTATGTGATAATGTTTCTTAAATATTATCAGTTGTTATAAATTAACCACTTAACTGATATAAATTTGTTCGTAACCTGTTTATTTATAATTAATTGTTTTAAACGCTTATAAATGACTTGGAGTGGAAAAGTCTTAATTATAACTTTCAATATTAGTTTGTATTTTATTGTTTTATTTTATATAGGTGGTAGAACAAGTGATGACATTGTAAACTGGCTTAAGAAGAAGACTGGTCCTCCAGCTAAAGATCTCGCTACTGTAGAGGCTGCTAAAGAATTCGTTGAAGCCAATAACGTGGTCGTAATTGGCTTCTTCAAGGATCAAACCACAGAACAAGCAAAGACTTTCTTGGATGTCGCCAGTGGAATCGACGATATTCCATTCGGTATCGCTTCTGATGACGCCGTTTGCAACGAATTGGCCGCAAAATGCGGAACAATCGTCCTCTTCAAGAAAGTAAGTTTTGCCAACATGGTAATGGTACTTGACCTTGACTTTTGTAGTATTACATCATCGAAAGTGTAATCTGAATTTTTGTTTCCTAATTTTGGAACGGTTATCGCTCAAATAATTGTTCAAAATCTTGACAGATAAAAAAAAAAAAAAACTGATTGAAGTGTTAATTTGTACACGGTTTAGGGTTTTGTAGGTATTTAATGAGGTAAAACTGCCACCAGAGGAACTGAATACTGAATGTGGTACTTTTTTTTAACGTAATTGCGTCCAATGAATAATATTTTTAAAATCATTTGTCTTTTAATTAAAAGTTTTTATTTAATGTCTTGATTTTTTTAAATACAAATATTGTGATATCTTAAGAAAAACTAAGTTTGCCTAAATTTCTTTTGTTCTATTTTGGTGCACATCGACGTATGTTACTCAATTTTTTTTTTTTTAGATTTTTAGACCCATCCCTCTGGTTGATGATAGGGCATGAAACATTTTTAAGCACATTTTAAAAAAATTACAAACTAAAAAGTAACCAAAAACTAATCGTCGTTTCTTAATTTTCTTTTGATCCCCAACAATTAATTTTAAAAAATGACCCCAAATTGTACACCCAGGGGTGGCTCTTGCTTGAGTCCCCCGCCCCCAAACTAAAAAAACGCGTTTTTTAAACTCATTTTTCTGACCGTGAACGTGAAGGGGCTTAAGAAAAATTTTCGGCTTCCAAGTCCCCCCAAATTGAGTGCACACATGATTCCAAAATTTACGGTATTTTACTTAAAATAATTTGATCAAATAATCAAAATTGGGATACACTACAAGGTGCATTATTGATAATTTTTAAAAACTATTTTGATATTTTTAAAAATTATCAACAGGTCTGGGATATGGGTGGGGAACAAAAGGCTTTTTTTTTGCAATAAATACGTCAAAAATGTTTTTAAAAAATTACTAGTCCATTCAGGCACCCAGAAAGAGGGACTTGGAAGCCAAAATTATTTCTTAGCTGGTTTCAGAAACTCAAAATTATTTCTTAAGTGGTTTCAGAAACTCAAAATTATTCTTAAGTGGTTTCAGAAACTCAAAATTATTTCTTAGGTGGTTTCAGAAACTCAAAATTATTTCTTAGATTGTTTCAGAAACTCAAAATTTTTCTTAGGTGGTTTCAGAAACTCAAAATTATTCCTTAGGTGGTTTCAGAAACTCAAAATTATTCCTTAGGTGGTTTCAGAAACTCAAAATTATTCTTTAGGTGGTTTCAGAAACTCAAAATTTTTCTTAGGTGGTTTCAGAAACTCAAAATTATTCCTTAGGTGGTTTCAGAAACTCAAAATTATTCCTTAGGTGGTTTCAGAAACTCAAAATTATTCCTTAGGTGGTTTCAGAAACTCAAAATTATTCCTTAGGTGGTTTCAGAAACTCAAAATTATTCCTTAGGTGGTTTCAGAAACTCAAAATTATTCCTTAGGTGGTTTCAGAAACTCAAAATTATTCCTTAGGTGGTTTCAGAAACTCAAAATTATTCCTTAGGTGGTTTCAGAAACTCAAAATTATTCCTTAGGTGGTTTCAGAAACTCAAAATTATTCCTTAGGTGGTTTCAGAAACTCAAAATTATTCCTTAGGTGGTTTCAGAAACTCAAAATTATTCCTTAGGTGGTTTCAGAAACTCAAAATTATTCCTTAGGTGGTTTCAGAAACTCAAAATTATTCCTTAGGTGGTTTCAGAAACTCAAAATTATTCCTTAGGTGGTTTCAGAAACTCAAAATTATTCCTTAGGTGGTTTCAGAAACTCAAAATTATTCCTTAGGTGGTTTCAGAAACTCAAAATTATTCCTTAGGTGGTTTCAGAAACTCAAAATTATTTCTTAAGTGGTTTCAGAAATTCAAAATTATTTCTTAAGTGGTTTCAGAAACTCAAAATTATTTCTTAAGTGGTTTCAGAAACTTAAAATTATTTCTTAAGTGATTTCAGAATTTTTCTTAGGTAAGCTCAGAAAACATTTTTTTTTTGGGAACGTTCAATTAAAAGAAAAATGTGTTTTTGGTGTAACCCCCCCCCCCCCCCCCTAGAGCGCTTCTAAGTCCATTAATAACATATCAAGAGCTTTAATTTGATAACCCACTGAAAATTCATTTAGTTTTTTCGTAAAAAAAAAAATATTTTTCGGACGAAATATTTTTTTCAGTCTTTTTCTTAAATGCATATCAAAGAACTGTATATGCATCTCAAATTACAACTGTCTACGTCAAACCATTTGGTTATTTCTACGATACAGACAAGTTTTTTGGTTGTTGTATTAATTTATTTTCTTTTAATTTACAGTTCGACGAAGGCAAAGTAGAATATGAGGGAGAAAACACAGTAGAAGCCCTTAAGAAGTTCGTGACAAGCCAATCCCTCCCCTTGATCGTAGAATTCAACCATGAAACCGCACAAAAGATCTTCGGTGGTGAAATCAAGAGCCACCTACTTATCTTCCTTTCTAAAGAAGCCGGTCATTTCGACAAATACGTCGAACCAGCTCGCTCAGTTGCCAAACCATACAGGGAACAGATTCTCTTTGTTACAATTGATTCCGATGAAGAGGATCATCAAAGAATACTAGAATTCTTCGGAATGAAGAAAGAAGAAGTACCAGCTATCAGACTTATTAAATTAGAAGAAGATATGGCTAAATACAAACCAAGTTCTCCTGAAATTACATCAGAAGTTATCGAAGAATTCCTTCAGGATTTCCTTAATGGAAAATTGAAGCAACATCTTTTAAGCCAAGATCTTCCAGAGGATTGGGATAAGAACCCTGTTAAAGTATTAGTAGCTTCCAACTTTGACGAAGTCGCTTTAGACAAGGACAAGGATGTACTCGTAGAGTTCTACGCACCATGGTGTGGACATTGCAAACAACTCGTTCCAATCTACGATCAACTCGGGGAGAAATTCTCTAAACGTGATGATGTAGTTATCGCTAAAATGGATGCTACTGTCAACGAGATGGAACATACTAAAATTTCAAGTTTCCCAACGTTGAAATTGTACAAAAAGGGAGATAATCAAGTTGTGGAATATAACGGTGAGCGTACTCTTGATGGTTTAGCGAAGTTTATCGAAACAAGTGGAGATTATGGAAAGGCTGCCCCAGAAGGTGACCTATCAGAAGAAGAAGATGAGAATGATGACCTTCCCCGTAAGGACGAATTGTAAATTTATAGTTAATTTTTTTTTTAAAACATCAATACGGGTGCAAAATCGATTTGTGCTCTATTTAGTCTAGATTTCTTTCAAGAGATTTGAATGGCGTCTTCATACTTAAGAACTGAAGAGTTATCTGGTAAATGAAAAACGATTTTTTTTTTATTTACCCGATTTGTCTTAGTGATATTCTTATGTTATCATTCCTTCATTGCATTTTATAATAGTTTGTACTTTTCAAATGGGAGGTTATGTTTCTTCTCTTTGCTGACTTTTTGGTGCAGCATGAATGAATTTAAATTTATTTTATTATTTTTTTTTTTAACTAAGCAACGAATGACTCTTTGCTGGTTGTTACCCCCAAAGTCTTGTGGGCCCCCCTTTCCAAGAGTCTGCATGAGTGAATGTGTATTTTTACTACGGAAACTAGAAAACCAAATCATATTTTCCGTGTGAGAATATAAGAAAATGTATTTTAATATTTTTTGTGATGACTGATACAAAGTCAAATAAAAAAAATACATATTAAAAAAAAAAATCATTAAAATTAATTTGTTTTATTTGATGTAATGATGTAACCCAATGTCCCGATATGGTCGGGATTGTCTTATTTGTCCCGATTTTGATTTTCTAGAAATTGATTTTTTTTTGGTTCGGACTATACACACTTTGTAGTAAATCAGAGAAAAAAAAAAATACTCAAAAAATCATAAGGGGTACCTTTTTCAGAATTCTTTTTGTTTTTTACCTTGTAAATTGGGGCCTTACGAGCCGCCGCCCTTTTGGTTATATTTTTGGAATCCTGTCGTCCTAGAAGGCGTTAAGTGATATTTTGAGACAAATTTTTTGTTTGGGAGTTGCTTCAAAATGAGTCCTAATGCCCTTTAGGACCTCAGGATTTCAAAAATTTCAACCGCAGGTGTCTGATATAGATTTTGAGATACGGTCTTTCGAAAATGAAATATTTAAAAATTATTAAAACTATGTGGATCAAAAAAGAGTTAACTAAAGAGGGCCCTATTTATTATTTAGGTAGAAAAAACTCTGTAAATTTCAAAAATTCAAACTGCAGGATTATATTTTATCGTTCAGAAGATACGATTTTTTAAAATTTCACAAAAAAACTAAAAATTTCACAAAAATTATTTGTTTGGGGGTTTTTTATATGTCCTTAACATCAATTTTGACCACTCGGTAGGTACCCTAAATTAGTGAATTGTTAATTAATATTAATAATTATTTTTTGTACTCCTTTTAATCGACTGAATGTTAAATAAAAAATTTGCTCTGCTACTGATTTTTGCACATGCGCACTGTTATCAATCTGTCATTTCTATCAAGCGTGGGTACGCCATTAGTTTGTTGTGATAAATAATTAATAAAAAAATGGTTTTATGTGAAATATGCTCCAAAAATAATAATGCATCATACAAATGTCCTTCATGCCGAATATCCTAGTATGTAAATTAGTGCTTAATATTAAAAGATCGATCTATTATTCAACGATTTTTGTAGCTGCACCGTAGCCTGTTTTAAAATTCACAAAGAAACAAAATGTGAGAAAGTATCCGATAAACCTGTAGAGAATCAACAAGTAGCAGAGAATTTTAATTATATAACAGAAGACACAATACCGGCACACAAACTTACATTATTAGGTTAGTTTTTTAACCACTTGTTGATTTTATTGACTAAATTTCACATTTTAACTAGAAAATAGTGAAGAGTTGAAAGGGATATTAGAGAATAAGCATGTACGGGATATATTGCTGGGAATAGATCGCAGTGAAAAACCTGGCGAGCTGCTGGAACGAGCGATGCAGGAACCCATCTTTACGGAGTTTGCCGATGCCTGTTTGAAACTCGTCGAAGACAAACAAAAGGAATCTCCATAAATATTGGTAGGTATTACCTCTTTATTTCTGTTACACATTAATACATATGTATTTTATGTTTACTATCTTGTATTTTCGCAATGCCATTTTCAGCGTTTGACAAGTGCACTACAATCTAAAGGCGCAAGGTAAAGTAATACAAATGTAATATATTAAGCGAAATTTTTATAAACGATTATATATTTTTCTTAATTATTCTTCATCTCTAAGTACTGGTTCTCCATCCAATTTTTTTAGAGATGGAAGTCGCTTAGTGGCTTCCGCTTTCCAGGTTTCCACATCCATACTTTCACACAATGGGTTTCCGACAAACATTAGATCTTCTAGTACGGGACATTCATCTAGTTTTTTAAATTCAGACCATTCTCGTACAATATTATTTCCCATGTATAACACTTTTAGTTTTTTAAGTACACCAACACCTTTCATCCTGTCAATAAAATTATAAGATATCCATAATTCTTCGAGTGTATCACCAACACCTTCTAATCCAGAAAAAGTCTTGATATAATTTCTTCCAAGTGAAAGTATTTTTAAATTTTTTAATGTATTGAGACCAGTTATTTTTTCTATCATGTTTGTGGATAGGCTTAGTTTTTCCACTGCTGCCAACATACTGAGTGAGTTGTCCATTTTTTCAATGGGGGGCCATTGAAATTGAAAACCAACCTCTTTAGCTTCGCTTATGCTTTCATCTTCATGGGCATCTTCCCATTTTTTAATTGCTTCTCTTATGGTAGTCGGCGCCATTTTAAATACTGTTTATTTGCTACCATGACGACTGGAAACAAGAAAAGTCTAGAATATTTAGACGAAAATAGGTAACTTAGATTTTTTAGTAACATTACTTTGACGTTTATAAAGGTAAATATATAAACGGGTATGCAGGAATTTTCACCTATTTTCAATGAGATTTATAGTTTCCAAAATATGGAAATTTTCTTCATTGCGGGGAAATTTCCTAATTGGCGGCGATCGCGCCGTTAGTTACCGATAAACAAATGTAGACGCGCTCATTAAACAAATTGCAATTTTATGAATTTTAAATGAGAGAAATAATTGCCATTAAATAATCATTAGAAAACATTGAGTGATTTTTGAGTATTGTACTATTGTTTAATACAATATAAATTGTTTTTAAAATTGTACTATTAGCAGCGACAGAAAATCGTAATTTGTATAGGAACACAATTCGGGCCAAGCGGCTATTAAATACCAATATTCTTTCCTTTCAATGTAAAAATCAATTGTCCGTACGTTTAATTTAATGGGACCCATACTAATTCATTTAATTTCATATTAAAATTATGAAATTATGGGTACCAAGCTACTTGAAGGGAGAAAGAGGAAGGTCAGGAGGGAGTGTTAGGCGGATTGCGAGGCTAATGTGCGGGAATGAAGAGAGAGGAAATAGATATTGGAGGAAACGGGAGGATAAGATGTGCGGGGAGGAGGAAGAAGATATAGAGCACCTCGCAAAGAGGTGTAGGGAGATGACAGTATGGTCGGGGAGTACATTAGACCTGTTGCACGAAGATGGAAGGGGGGAGAGGTAGGCGAGGGAATTAGAGGCATGAAGGATTGAGAATGGGGAAGGATAACAGGAAGGGATAAAGGAAGGAAGGAAGAGGCCCGGTGGGAAGCAGAAGGGGAGAAATGGAAGGAAGGAAGGGGGCTGAGGTTACCTGGAAATGGGGATGAAGGAATGGAGATAAGAGGAGGGGTGAAGAGATGGTTGGAAGGGAAGAGAATGAAATAAAATAAATTAAAGATGGGCGAGAGAACTGGAAGCAAGAAGGAAGGAGATCGGAGAGGGAAACCAGAATGAGAATAGGAAGAAAGAGAGGGACACTGGAGCACGAAGAAATAAATAAAAGAGATATAGTCTCCAATTTTATTAATGTAGATTTAATACGTTACTGGCTAATCAATTAAATAGAATTATTATCCTAAATTTGTCTGCTCCCTTGGTCATTAGTAAATTTAAATAAATTATCAAAGTACACAAAAATGTCATAGCTCAGTATGGGAGTGTGTCTTATTTGAAATATCGTATGGATAGAGATCATGCGGAACAGAACAATTGTATAATTGCTTCGCTAAGTTTAAATATCTTCTTCGAAGATGATGCGCACTAGCTTTCGGCTGTCTGTTCCTTGTAAAAATTCCTTTTTTATTTCCACCAACACGTGTTGTCGCTAAAATAACAATAAATAATAAATTGTAAACTAAGATGTGAACAAACTTACATTGCGCAGTTTTGAAATCAGCAAAATTCCAAATAAACTCTCCGATAAACCAACCACGACTTCTTAATTCATCGAATGCTTGAAAATGTTTCGACATTAATGTAACTTGGTATTCTTCGGACCAAATAAATTCTGGATGCTGCAAAAATTAATTTAATAAATTGATTGTAGAGTGCTTTCAAGAGAAACAGCCATAGGGAAAATTTTGAAGGAAATTATAAAATTCAAAATTTTTCACAAAAATTTTGTCGGGGAAAATTTGAGCGTATCAATGATAAGTTTAGTGTGGGTTTGCACTGTGGTTTCTTACAAGATGTAGTCCCTCGTAAGTGTCTGCTCCGTATTCCGACATTAACACTGGCTTGTTGTATCGGTTTCTCCATCCTTCGGCTTCCGCTATCACACGATTAGTTATCATATCCAATCTTCCTGGGTTAGAATACCATCCATTGTATCTGTTAAAACTTATTATATCCAAATGTTTGCCCTGAACACAAAAATAATACCATAAAAACAATAAACAGAAAAAAATACGATACTGAATAGGTATAAAAAATATATATAATCCCATTTGAAAAAATATAACTTAGTACTTTAACTTGAGAACCACTGGTTTAAAAAAATATTTTCTTTAAGCAGATGTCCCCCTTGGTCTCCTACAACTTTGTTTCATATTATGCGTACCGGAAAGATTTTTCGTTTATTTGGTATTATTAAAATAGAAAAAAATCGAAAGAAAAAAATGTTCTTTATTGAGTAAAATAGTTATAATTGTGATCTACAACACTCTGCCATTTATCAGGAAGAAAAAAAATATTCCCGACTTATAAAATTCCTGATTTTTTTAAGGAAACAATAGGAGATACGCATAAAATTTATATTTCCTTAAAACTCCATTTTTTTGATATGTTAATGTTAGTTATGTCACCTAACAAAACAAAAATCACATTTTAATTAATATTACAACCAAATTTTTTAATTAAAAAATTGTAAATTTGAAATAAGCCGACCACAGCGCGAAGGTTGCTGAGTAAATACGACTGAGCATGACGTCAAACCCCAGACAGCCCAGACTATAGACCGGGAGCTCATGACATTTTTGGTCTCCGATTTCATACAGCATGCCTTTTGGAGGAGAGAATATTTACCCTGTGACAACAAAAAAGGGATGGTACTAAACCCCTGCACGCTTTCCGGTCATAGGGAAAATTGCATTTCCACTTGCACAAAATTTTTGTGTTTTTCTCTGATTTAATATTGCTTGCCCTTTTGTCAAAAGAAAGTTATAACAAATTTAAAGTCTTTTAATTATAGGCATGCTGTATGAAAACGCGGAAAATCATATTTTTTTATTACAAGATCACATGACCGTTTGAGCCCTTTGGGACCCTCCGAACGGCATGCATATATTTAAAAGACTTTATATTTGTTATTACTTTCTTTTGACAAAAGGGCAAGCAATATTAAATCAGAGAAAAGCACAAAAATTTTGTGTTTAAGTGGAAATGCAATTTTCCCTATGACCGGAAAGCGTGCAGGGGTTTAGTACCATCCCTTTTTTGTTGTCACAGGGTAAATATTCTCTCCTCCAAAAGGCATGCTGTATGAAATCGGAGACCAAAAACTGTCATGAGCTCCCGGTCTACTACAACATAATCTTTACGTGTGTATATTGTATTGTTCGAGAGTTTTGTATTTGTTTTTATACAATTATTCACGCATTTATTATTAAAATGGCAGATAAAGATTTTGTTTGAGCTCAACGTGTTAATTTACCCAACATTGATGCTTTTATGCTCATGGAATTTATAAAAAATAATGAATACAGTGCTGAAGAAATACGTGGTGTCAAAACAGACTTATAAATAAACCATTTATGTATTCTATAACTTTATGTAAACAATAAACTCTGTAAATTGTAAATATTTATGTAATTTAGATGTCAGAATTTTACTACATTGTTTACATGAAGTTACAAAACGTTAGAGGCATAATTGAAATACTGCAATATAGGTTATATATTTTAATATAAAATTTAATTCGGTAAACATGTATAAATTGTTTTTATAGAATTAAACTTTATTTTAATTAAAATCACTTTAACTTTACACAATCTATAAAAGTTATACAAGCAAATAAGTTCACTACAGACTGTGTAGGCTGTATGCTGTACACTGGGTAGGCTGTACGCAGTACACTTATGTAGGGTATGACGTTACCCGTGGTTTTCGCGTGCTACATACATTTATGATTTTTTTAAGCCATCGAATTAAAAAAAAAATGCAAAACTGTTTATGTTATATGCAACAAGAGGAATATAAGGTAACTGCAGCGAATTTCGACTACGCAGGTAATTTCGACTATCCCATTATTTCTCTAAGTAATTGCTGCCATATAGCGGTAGTATAACGTAACACTATGTTTATGTGAAAAACTAACATCACTTTATTTTAAGCCACGTGTGAATGTCGTTAGACGAACAGTGTAGATATTTATATTTTTTAAGTGTTAAATATTTTTTTATTGGTTTTAATCAGCAGTTGTTTATCAAAGGAAAGTTGAACAAAATATTTTGCATTGAATAAACTGATAAGAACTGATCCAAATACGTATATATTAGCTGGTAAAATTTGATTTTCATAATATTTTGTTACAATACCACAGGCTAAATAAAACAGATTTGATTGCAGGTAATATCGACTAGAGGAATGAAGCTACTACGGACTAGTCGATATTACATGCATGCATGTTTCACTTACCTAATTTGACGACAATTAAAATCACGTCTTACTAAAAGTCTCTATTATTATATTCTTTTACCTAAATAAATTGTAAAAGAGACAAGAAACGTTGATTATCTTAAAATTATAGGGTAGTCGATATTAACATCACTTTTTTGAAATCAACGTTTTTTTCATATTTTTTTTATGTCGAACTTAAGTTGTAATAACAGCTTGTTTCATCGTGAAAATATTTAGCACCTAAAGATAAGTGAATGAGGTATCGGTTGGGACCACTTTCCTACCAAAATATTGAATAGTACGTAAATTAAAAAATAAATAAATTTGGTAGTCGAAATTCGCTGCAGTTACCCTAATAAAAAATAAAAAAAAATCATGCCTATCCCCTATTACGAATACGTACAACTTTATCTTCTGAAAAATTTCTGGAAAGTGCCAGCGTAGTAGGTCTTGTTATGTCTAAAGATTTGACATGTTGTACGATAGATCCAAAATATTCATCGGCTGCTGGATTTTGTGTTCTGGCTTCGTTAGCAACAGACCATGCTATAACACTTGGTCTGTTTTTATCTCTCCTAATCAACTGAGTTAGTGAGTCCTTATGTTTCTTCAATAATCTTTGGTTAAATCCACTGAAAAATATTAATTTTTAATACATCGTACTCTTTTATTGTAAGTTTTATGACAAACCTTGTAGCAAGCAAGCAATTAAATAAGTTGTCAATGGTTTGAAAATCGCAAGACGAACTCAAACTGTGCAATGGAAAGAGGATCGTGAAAAGAAAGCATGCAAAACAAACAAACAAATTAACAAATAAAGAAGAAGAGAAGAATGATTGTTTCTTTGGTTTAAGTGGAACTAAATTTTGAAATCTAATAACTTTTAATAATTGAATGAGGCTTTTGACAATAAACTTTTTGGTAGTTTTGACTTTGGCGTATCCGTGTGAACCAATACTATGATAATATTATAAATGTATTGTCAATATACAACATAAAAAATGAACTTTTCCTGTTAGTTCCGTATTACAAAATGAGACAGATAATAACTGTATAATGTTTACTTTTCTTATTCAACGCCCAGAACCCCCCCCCCCCCCTCTGGTATGATTATTACAAAATAAAGAATAAAATGTTCTTCTAAATTATAGTAGAAAATAAATTTCTAATACAAATAAAAACATTTAAAAATTTATCACTCGGAACTGAACCGAAAACCGAAAAAAAAAACCGGTTATTTTTGCCGGAACGAAAACCGGAACCGAACTGATATATATTTTTTTAATTGAACCGGAACGAAAACCGAAACGAAAAAAATAACGGTTCGAAGCCCTGTAATACATTTTAAAATTTTTATATTTAAAAATGCTGTGCACTGTCGGGGTCCATTTATTGTTTATACATTTATTACTAAAATACAGAACTACGCAAAAGCAATTTAGTTCCGCGTAAACGTTTAGAATAGCCTATAATGCTAATACTGGTTAACAAAATTATTATAAATTTAAAAAATTATTTTTAAATTTTTATATTTAAATTGCTGTGCACTGTCGTGGACCATTTATTGTTTACGCAATACAGAACTACGCAAAAAAATCCACATTAAAATTTTCATTAGCGAAACTAATTAAGAGGATTAATTTGTTTACTTAAGCCTAATAGATTATTTTGGTAGACATTACGTCATTAATCCTTCCAAATATTTCTCGTTCACAATCGTTTATGAAACGTTCTGAAAGTAACAACACATGTTGACCAGTGCATTTTTTGTATAAAATACCCTTAAATTAATAACTACCTTAAGCGCTAGTAGCCATAAATGCTGTGTGTACACATTTTTACCAGTTTTATAAAAAGTCAAATTCGAAAAAGTGCAATAGTGATGAAACAAGTTGAGTGTCTATTGAAGGGTTAAGAAGGGACATCCTATACTGAGTCGACATCCCTTGGGAGCTAATAGCCAAAGATGCTGCACACCATTTTCTCAAAATTCAAAAAATTCTGTGGATTTTAAATTTTTGTAAGTGGTTCTTTTTTAATTTTTTTATGGATATTAAGCAGTTTTTATACATATTGGTCAGAACTGGGAATATTTGAAGTAAACTATTTGAAAATGTTTTTCAATTGCTTTCTGGTATTTGAAATATAATATTTCATATATATTGGCCCATTTAATTTTGTAAGTTTCGTTATGATTTTGGAAAAAAATAATTATAAATACTTTTACATTTTAAAATTTACGTCATTGTAACGTACGTATCTGCCGCTAGTGGATGTTCTGCTTATTAGTATTCGACCTATGTTTATTATTTCACTCTCGAGTGCATGAACATTCATGCATTCATGTTATCTTTTGCTAATATTATCAAACATAAAGTTAGTTTATATAATTTTTTAAAATTAAAGAAAATAAAAAGGGTATCATTGACATCTTTTGCGCACATATTAAGACACTACGTCACCAGCTACGTCATTAAAATGGCTGCGTTTGAAACTCTTTAATATTATTAATTTATAACTTACGGAATAAGATATTATTATTGTTTTGTTCAAAATATATTTTTGCTATTCTTTGAGGTACAAATACTAAATTGTATTAATTTAATATTATTTTATAATACAAGTCTATTTTATCTAACAAAAGCTCACTTCGATTGTTAAAAAATGAATTCGTGACTACTAAAGAAAATAAAAATTACATTTAGTTCCTCTTAAACAGTTGGTTGAAGTCTATACTTCATATACATATATTTCTACTCACTCAGTGTCTACAGAAGGACATTCATCAATAATCATTATTCCTTGCTGGTCCGCTTGGTCCATTATCTCTTCAGCGTAAGGATAATGTGATGTTCTATACGCATTACCACCAACCCATTTGATTAGGTTGTAATCTTTTATTATTAATGGAAGATCTAAACCTTTTCCTCGGATCTAAAAAATATATAAACGGTTTAATACAGTAGAACCCAAACGTTTTTGCCTTTAGTACCCTTTAATAACCATTTCGCTAAATTGCACTGCTGATATTAAAACAAAAAATAGACGTAGTTGTTTAAATTAAATAAAGGATAATAAAAATAACCTTTTTTAGGGGACCATATCAAGAACAGTTCTTTTTTATGATCTAGTACTGCAAGTAAATCTTTTTCGGCGTAGACCGATTCTCTTACTTTTTAGGTTGCTGGATGCCAATGCCATCTACGATAATGAAGTTTGTTCAATAAGAGGCGGATTTTTAAAATTATGTAGCTAATTAAAATAAATAAGTTTAATTTTTCTAATTAAAATTACATTTGGTCGCCCAAAAAATATAATGTGTACCTTTGCCAAAAAGTTCTTTTCCGTCCTCATCTGTTTGAAGGCCTTGGCTCTGCCTCGGCCATCAAATTCAGATGCGGACGAAAAAGAACTTTTTTCTTCAAGCGGATTATAATGCTAACATTACATTGTTCAATACATTCGGTAGAAATGATAAATTTTTTTACTAGTAAAATAGTGAACATTTTATACTAGTAAATAGTTCATATAGTTATCAACAGATAGCACTGATGGCAGCAGTCGCCATAAACAACATCTGTCAATTTAATATGTTTGTAGCGTGGTTTGTAGTGAATTCAGAAATTAGTTACGTTATTAGTGAGTTACTTTATTATTATTCTGTGATCATTCTGTGATTAGTTACAAAATACACAATATAAAGATCAAAAATTAAAAATGTCTCAACCAATTCAATGTACACCGCCGGAATTAGCAGCAATAGCATCTGAAACTATAAAGTCATAAGTATTTAGGTTGTAAATTTTTAATACCTACGCTTGAAGAAAAAATAGTATATGTCACTCGGAGTAGAACGCCTTTTTTATGCTTCACTCAATATGCAAGCCTCGGCTGCGCCTCGGCAGCAACATTTGAGCTCAGTACAAAAAAGAGCGCGTTCTACTCCTAGTAACATAATATACTATTTGGTCACGGTACACAAATAACTATTTCAAAAACCTGTTGTAAAAATTCTAAAATAAAACATGTTAATTTGATACCACTGGTCTTATTAAAAAGGGAAAAATCAAATGAGAACTTACATCAGAATCCTCATGTCTTCCAAAACCATGTAAATACATCGGTTTGTCATTTATTAAAAACTTGGATTCATCCCATTTAAGAGTTCTAATACCAACTGGTAATCTGTACACGTCTAAAATAGACTCATTCGGAGAACTTAGGACCACCTAAAAAATATGTCAACCTTAAATTAGATATAGTCGAAATATCAATCCGCGCATGAGCAAATACATATGCCACAAGGACCAGGGTTCGAATCCCTCCACCTTAATATTTTTATACGATATTGTGCAGCCAGCTCTGGGGTCGACTCGGCCTCAAGTATATACTTAAAATGACCTGTTTACAGGGATAATAGGACCGGTCGAAACGTCGCATTGATGGCGAAGATTCTCTGCCTATATACGCCTATCTAGCAGAGCTGGGAATATTTGAAATAAAGTATTTAAAAAAGTATTTCGATTACTTTCTGGTATTTGAAATATTTTATTTCAAATACTTGGTATTTGGATTTGCAAATACTTTCTCCGTGATATTTGTACGTATATGATATTTGTTGTCTGAAAATATCAATATTTGATATAAATTAAAAGTACAGAATTTTCTTTTTTGTAAGTTGTCATTAGCTATTTTTTTATATATTAAAGTTGGCTTTTCCTGAACAAAATGATCAGAAGCTTCAATCAATCGGTAAAAGTAACTAGAATTGAAAATCTAGTCCCGCCTAAACCAAAGCAACACACTTTATTTCAAATATTTCCCTATTTCAAAATCGGTATGATCACAATACCTCCCTTATACATGGCGGTCGGTAAAAATCAATTTAGCTTAACAATATAATGAACCGCATTGAATACGCGGCTGATATAAAAAATTATAATTAACCTCTAGTGTGTATAAATAGCCAGGTTCGGCATGCATAAGATAAGGCCACCAAAATTTCGCAAAAGGCACTGTTAGATTCCCACTAGTTGCTCCAGTAGTTTCATCTTGGGCTACTTGCACCCCGTTTTTATCCAAAAGACGCACAGTGCAAAAAACGTCTTTCAAATCACTGGCATCTGAATTGGCGTCCAGACCACCTATCACTATTGAGTATTGAACTAGACCTGCAAATAATGACCTTGAAGTTTTTTTTTCAAATTCAGCGAAATATTTAATAAATATTATTAATTTGTGATGTAATATTTTTATGATAAAAACTGAATACCTGTATCTCCTAGAATATCCGTATTGACGGTGATGTCATCAATGTAAATTTGTGGGGTCGTGTATAAAGTAACTGGCCTGTGAATGCCCGCATAATTGAAGAAGTCAAAAGTATAACTTTGTATCAAAACTTTTCCAAGATCGCTGCAAAAATACACATAAAATAAATTTTTAATACCGTATCTACAACGTGGAAACATAGTCACGCGACAGTGAGGAGCGACTAACACATGGAATATGTATTAGCTGTACAAAATGCATTTGTATAATTTAAATATTTTCTTGTTCTGGTATTTTGAAATTTGGATTTCTTTTCAACAAGAATTTCTTCAAATTCCTATTGTACTACCGGAAGATTCCCATAAAGTATAGTCGGTTTTTTTGGTTTAAGCGGAACTAGATTTTGAATTTTAGTAACTGTTAATATTTGATTAAAGATTTTGATCATTTTGTTTAACAAAACCCAGCTTCAAACATTAAAAAATTAGCTCGTGAGAAAATTAAAATTTCATTTGGTTGGAATATATATTATTGAGATTTTTTTTTTCAGATTTTTAGACGAACTCTTCTGGGAAATAGGGTATGGGACAAAAAATTTTGGACATATTATTGGAAAAAATATATTGTTTTCACTTTTGTGTCTTTAAATGTCATTTAAAAAAATCCTTACACTGTAGAACAGACTTTAGATTTGTTGGTTATGATCAATTAACATACAGGCTATTCCGAACGTTTAGGCGGAATTAAATGGGAATTTCGTTCTTTTAGGTTGTCACGAGAAGGGACCTTGCTTGGGTTATTTCATTTTTCACGTTGGAATATCAAAATTTAAAACTCCATTTTAAACAGTGAAACCATGGAAACGAATGACATGTCAAAAATAGTAACACAAAAAATCGAAATAAAAAATGACATTTTAAAATTATATTAACCTTAACCAAAATTTTTTTATTGTAAGTATGATTTACAAAGCTTAAACAAAATTGCCAAAAAACACGATTCAATCGATGAAAGTAACTAGATTGGAAAATCTAGTTCTGCCTAATCGTTTGGAATAGCCTATATTATTTTTCATTATGACGTATGTCAAATGGATTGACATATTAATAAAGTGACATGCCGACCGGCGTAGCGTAGTGGTATAACATCTGCTCTACGTTGCTAAGGTCTCGGGTTCGAATCCCTTCAGGCATGGATTTTCCAAAAAAATAATAATTGTCCTGGCTAATTGCCGAAGCAGCAAAGGCCATTAAAAAAAAATAAAAAATAAAGTGACATTTTTAATTATTTTTTAATACCAACAAGACATACATTAAAGGTGGAACTATTGAAATCAAAATTTCCTCTTAGTTTATTTAAACAAAAGTGAAAACTGTATTCTCTAATAATTTATTCATTTTGAAGTTATGCAAAATAATCAGAAATAATAAAACTAGATAGAGATTTGTAAAAAAGACCCGTCTTTAACGTCCCTGAGCATGATAGATGCCGTGGGCGCCGTAGTTAAAAGGGGCGCGTGGCAGTGAAGGTGGCGCACTATTTTTGTTATAATTTTGATTTGGTATATTTTTTTTGTGACTACCACTGAAGTTTTGCGCATATACAATAACATCTTTTACGTAATTTTTCTCTATTGAAACTGTAAGGATCGAAGACATGGTCGCGCGACATTGTCGCTCCAGTGTAGACACGGCATGAGATGTCACACCTAGTTACCTTTGTTGCTCCGAGAGCACGCCCTGGGGCACTGTGTCATCCCTCAACATATTGTCACAGGCTACAGTCACGCGATTTTTCTCCCCGAATTTTAAAAATGTAGTTATATCCCTCTGGAATGGTAAATGTCCTATCTCATGAACCATCGCAAGTTCGCCATTCACCCACTGAAAAATAAAAGTAATTAGTTGTTATTCATTTTAAAATTGTTGCTGGTTGGTAACATTGCCTGGAAAGCAGCTAATTTTACGTACCACTTGTGTTGCGTAATGAACGGATGAGAATCGAAGCCAGACCTTTTTCTCTCCTAACCTCCAGGTATCACTCACGAAGAAGGTTCTGTCGTACCACACCAGCCCTACATGGTCCCTTATATTGTTGTCCTGAGTTATATCGTTATAACTCGAAGGAACTGGCATGGGAATTACATTTCCAGTCTGAAAGATATTTACAAAATAGGGGATACGCTTAAAATTGTTTCCTTAAAACTATATTTTTTTGATATGTTAATGTTAGTTATGTCACCTAACAAAACAAAAATCACATTTTAATTAATATTACAGCCAATTTTTTTAATTAAAATATTGTAAATTTGAAATAAGCCGACCACAGCGCGAAGGTTGCCGAGTAAATACGACTGAGCATGACGTCAAACCCCAGACAGCCCAGACTACAACACAATCTTTACGTGCGTATATTGTATTGTTCGAGAGTTTTGTATTTGTTTTTAAACAATTTTTCACGCATTTATTATTAAAATGGCAGATAAAGATTTTTTTTGGGCTCAGAGTGATAATTTACCCAACATTGATGCTTTTATGCTCATGGAATATATGAAAAATAATGAATGCTACAGTGCTGAAGAAATACGTGGTGTTAAAACAGACTTGTAATAACCATTTATGTATTCTATAACTTTATGTAAACAATAAACTCTGTAAATTGTAAATATTTATGTAATTTAGATGTCAGAATTTTACTACATTGTTTACATGAAGTTACAAAACGTTAGAGGCATAATTGAAATACTGCAATATAGATTATATATTTTAATATAAAATTTAATTCGGTAAACATGTATTAATTGTTTTTATAGAATTAAATTTTATATTAATTAAAATCACTCTTGACACAATCTATAAAAGTTATACAAGCAAATAAGTTCACGACAGACTGTGTAGCTGTACACTGGGTAGGCTGTACGCAGTACACTTATGTAGGGTAAGATGTCACACGTAGTTTTCGCGCGCTACATACATTTATGATTTTTTTAAGCCTACAAATTAAAAAAAAATGCTAAACTGTTTTTTATGATATATGCAACAAGAGGAATATAATAAAAAATAAAAAAAAATCATGCCTATCCCCTATAACTAGATTTTTAGTTATAGGGGATACTACTTTGATTAATGGAATACTTTTACTGAGTTTTTGACACAGTTCTGAGTGTTGGAGGTCTAAAAATAATTTGCCCTATGCGCCACCTTGACGATGGGTGTTTTTGCCTCGGATTTGTTAGGCTAGATATTTAAAATATTTGGTTTGCGTGTCGATAAATTACAAAAATACTTTTAAAATTTATTAAATAGCAATGTTGATCATAAGTCTATTGAAATTTTTTATATATCCGCCCATCATTATTTACATTGAATACGGATATTAAATTAAAAAATAAATCACAATTTATGATATTTATACAAGTGGTATTTAACCTGAGAGGCATTTCCTAGATTTTATCTTTCTCATCTATAAGTTTCTAAAATTCATATCGAACCCTCTTTTCGAAAAAGTTTGTAACCCTGATATGTACAAATGTTACAATAATTTTTAGGGTTTTGTAGGTATGACCAAAAAACCCTTATACCGTCATTTTGTCGTCTGTCTGTCTGTCTGTCTGTTCGGTAAAAATTGTAGCCAAACGGCTAAACCTAGAGAGTTGAAATTTGGCATGCTTATACAACTCTTTGACCCGCACATAGGAAAAATACTAAAACATCTAAAAAACATACCCCCCTAAAAATATAAACAAATATGTGCTCATCGAAAACAAAAATATTTTTTTTAAATTCTGAGTAAGGTATCAAATGAAAGCCCGTAGTACGTGGATTAACAATCAAATTTTTATTTTTGCAAAATAAATTATTTTGATGCGATTTTTGCCAAAAATGTGCAAAAAAAATTTTGTCCCACACCCTGTAGCCCAGATGGTTTAAACTAAAAATCTAAAAAAATTCTAAGTAATGTATATTGGTGTGAACCGAAATAGTACAACAGGAATTTTTGATCAGATTATGTTTTTGAAAAATAACGCATTTTTTGTGGTTTTTGGTTCACAAAGTACAAAAGTTATACCAATGTAAGACACTCACATGCATGGCGTGCGATGGCTACATGCGTTAGAACACTCTTAAACTGGCTGGAAAACGAAGGGTTTCGAGTTCGAGTACACCACGGAGTGAATTTTATTTTTTCTGTTTTTTTTTTGCATTTTTATTATGTTGAAATTATTTTGTCAAAATTCTAGTTATATTTTGACAAATGTTGTATTTAATTTTTATGAGCGTAAATTTAATAACCAGTCTTATTATATGATTAACAGACGATAAATTATTTTAAAAATATCGTTCATTTTGCCGTGATTACTACAAAGTAAAATTTGTCCTACACACTCAGCATACCGCCTTCACTTATTATATACCTGCGAAACCCTGAAATGTGTGAATATTCACACTTCACATCAATTTTTTCGTACAATTGAAATTTTGTAAATATGTATTATCTGTCTCATTTTGTAATACGGAACTAACAGTAACAGTTCATTTTTTATGTTGTATATTGACAATACATTTATAATATTGTCATAGTATTGGTTCACACGGATACGCCAAAGTCTGTTTACACCACAACAGTCACCAAAGTAACCATATCTAGTTTCGTATTACAAATTGAGACGGATTATATTATTCTTGATATATTTATCAATAAATATTATTATTAAAAATTGTATTTGTGTTTGGAAAAACACAACTACCGAAAATGTTGGCATATTACCTTTTCTAAGTCGTGCTTAAACCATTCCTTCTCAAAACCAAGACTGCTCTGGTTGTTTGTTGCAATCCTGAAATTCCAGATGCCATCTAGAGATGTTACATCACGTGTTTCACTGCTTCTGGGGTATAAAATGCCACCATCTTCGCTTTTCGCCGAATGGCTCATACTTACCCCCACTAACAACAGATATACAAGCATATCTAAAGAAATCACAATTTTTAAATACATATAAACGACAAACAGGCTAAATTTGCCTTTTTTTAAATAGATATATGTGTAAAACAAACGAAATTTGCCTTTTTAAAATATATATCCCCACAAAATAGGTGAAATTTTTCTTTTTTAAATAAATATACGTCCGAAACAGGCGAAATTTGCTTTTTTAAAAATATATCCACAAGACACTGGTAGAATTTGCCTTTCTTGAATATAAATAGGCGAAAAACAGGCGAAAATGGTAATTTTTAATTAGATATACACCCAAATCACAGTTTTTAAATTTATAAGTGCGCGAAATTTGTGGTTTTTAAATATATATACCCTCGAAACAAGTATAATTCGTCGTTTGCAAATATATGTACGCCGAAAACACTGTTTTTAAATGTTTATCTACGAAAAAGGTGCAGTTTTTCGTTTTTAAATATATATATACGCCGGAATCACTGTTTTTAAATATATTTTTGCGCGAAATTTGCTTTTTTTAAATGTATATACACGCGAAACATGCGAAAATCTTTTTTAAATATATGTACGCTGAAATCACAGTTTTTAAATGTTTATGCTTCAAATAAGCGAGATTTTTTGTTTTTATATATATATGTACGAGCGAATCACTATTTTTAAATGTATTTGTGAGCGAAATTTTCTTTTTTTTTAATGTAAATGCGCGCGAAACATGCGCAAATCGTCCTTTTGAAAAATATGTGTATTCATAGTTTTTAAATATTTATCTGTGGAACAGATGAAATTTATTGTTTTTATATATATCACTGTTTTTAAATATATTTGTGCGCGAAATTTGCTTTTTTTAAACGTACATGCGCGCGAAACATGCGAAAATTGCTTTTTTTAAATATTTTTACGCCGAAATCAGTTTTAATGTTGATATGCAAAAGTGATATACACTAAAATCACTGTTTTTAAATGAATATACGCCAAACCCATAATTTTTAAATGTATTTGTGAGCGAAAATTGTCTTTTAAATGTATATATGCGCGAAACTAGCGAAAATCGTCGTTTTTTAATATATTCACGCCAAAATCACAGTATTTAAATGTTTATTACACCAAAATTACTGTTATTAAATATATTTGTGGGCGAAATTTTCCATTTTTAAATATATATACACCGAAATCATAGTTTTTAAAAGAATGCGCGAAACAGGCGAAATTTTTCGTTTTTAACTAACTCCAAAACACCTGTTTAACTGTTTTTAATATTTTTGCTCGCGAAAAAGACGAAAATTGTTGTTTTTAAATATATATATACGTAGAAATTACAGTATTTAAATCTATATACGCGCGAAATAAGCCAAATTTGTCCTTTTTGAATATATGCACTTTGAAATCACTATTTAAATATTTAAACGCGAAATAGGCGAAATTTGTCGTTATTGAATATATATATATATACGTAGAAATTACAGTATTTAAATCTATATACGCGCGAAAAATCCAAATTCGTCCTTTTTGAATATATGTACCTTGAAATCAGTATTTAAATATTTAAACGCGCGAAACAGGAGAAATTTGTCGTTTTTTGAATATATATATACGTAGAAATTACAGTATTTAAATCTATATACGCGCGAAATTAGTCGATTTTGAATATATGTATACACCGAAATCACTATTTAAATGTTTCTACGCGCGAAACAGGCGAAATTTATCTTTTTTTAAATATAAATAAACGAAATTCATAGTTTTTAAATAAATATACGCGTAAATTCGCCGGTTTTAAACACGCATACGCGCGAAACTTGAAATTTGTTGTTTTTAAATATTTATACGTGCAAAATTTGTTTTTAACAAGAAATTTTTAAATATGTAGTTGGAATTTATATAGAATGGTGCGCGTCTGATAGCGGACATCTCACTGAATTCCCACGGAGTGTTGTGCGTGTTTGTTATCCATACACAAACGCACACGGGTTCAACAAGTCCCCTCCTGCCTCAGTATATATATATGAACCCGATCTATCTGAAGTCATGACCTGTATAACGTTCATTGCAAATTTACGCTAGGGTTTGGCCTATTATCGCAACCAGAATGTTCAATCGACTTTTATTCCATTCAAAAATATTAACAATCCACTTGTTTGTTGAGAAATTAATTCGTGTGGGTTAAATGGATAGTTTGATCTATGTAGAGGCTTAAATTTAATTGTTATTTGCATATTACCTTGAAGTGAAAGGTATTGCAAATGTCACTTATGTACTTAAAACGTTGGAATACCAAAAATAATTTTAATCCCTTAACGCAGGAATTAATTTAAAGATTTTTTTTTATAGAAACAAATATATAAGATATTAGAGAATTATTGCAACCTCTGTTCTACTGATCTTTTAATAAAGTTTCCCTTTATTTGACATGTGCGCATGCGCAGTTGATATATCCTTAATTTCTTTCTTTTATTAAAATACAGGCAACCTATATTTAATTTAAATAACGGCAAAGCATTTTTTATTTAAAGCACCTTAATTTTGACAGGTCTTCTGTCAATGTAACCTCAAAATTAACAACGGATTAAATTCGAACAAAAAATTGGTGACTTTTCTTGTGAGTAATGATGCAAGCTAAAGATAAAAAACGTTTACGATTTAAATACGAGGACGATGTTATTCTTCTCCGAGAAATTGTGTCACGAAACCCTTTTGCGAATGGTTGTGCCGTATGCGAGTATGCCGTATGGGAAAAAAATAGTCTGTTGCAGTTAACTCATATAAGAGTTGCAGTTAACTCATATAAGAGTTGCAGTTAACTTCTATATTCATTACGATTCCGATCTATCAATTTGGCATATTTGTCAAAATAAAATATGAAGCAAGAGCACCGTTGCAATAACACTCTTTAAAACATCATGGAAAATTTTAATACAGGATACTTTATTAGAGGTTTCTTTTAATAAAGTCAGCTTTTTTTCACTTTGCAATATCTCTCTATTATGGCAACTTTAAATTTTTACTGTTATATGCAGGGGCGCACACAGATTTTTGGCTTGGGGGGGTTCAATTAGACATAATTTTTATAAGCACAGGACAAAATTTCAATTTCAAGTGAAGAATAAAAAAAAGGTCCTCCTTTCTAAATCTTAAGTGAAGAGCAAAAAAAAAGTTCCTCACTTCTAAATTTTAAGTGAAGAGCAAAAAAAAATCCTCACTTTTCACAGTACGGGGGGAGTCCGGACCCCTTAATGATGCCCTACTTAAATATTTCCTGCCCCCCCCCCAGATTTTACTCAAATATTTTCTTGGCCCTCCAAATTTTAAGAGCCAGTGCCGCCACTGATTAAGAGGTTAAAAAAACAGGTTTGCCGAAAAAAAAATTCGTTAGTTTTTTTTTCAATGTGCTAAACAGATAAAAAATTATTTAGTGTGAATTTTTTTACACATTTCAGGGTTTCGATGGTATCTGTAAACGAAATTGACAACAATTTTGGGTTAATTTACGGTAATGAATGCTTTTTACCGATCGCCAACATATATAAGGGAGATTATACCGATTTTGACATTTCGAGATTTCGATGGATCTTTACGAATTCAGGTCCCTACATAACGTTTTAACTATTTTTAGCATGATTTCTGTCGGTCTGTCTGTCTGTCTGTCCGTCCGTCCGTCTGTCTGTCTGTGTACACGTGCAGATTCGGCTAAAAGGATTTTTATGAAACTTCATATTTAAGCTTTTGACATCAATGGCACGAGTTGATCAACTTTTGGTAAAAATCGGTTGACTAGAAATCGGAGATTACTCGTGTCTATTTTAAAATATTGCGAATATTTCATAACAGAAAAATATTTCGAAAAAATTTATTAAACAAAAGTTGCTATAAAAGCAATAACTAACAACTTTTATATGAAACATTTTTTGATAAACCGAAAAAAAAAAAATTGAAAAAAGTTATTTTTTTTAAGTATCTATTTTTTCATACTTATATGTATCGTTTCCATGGTCATGATAAATAATATCTCTGTTAGAAAATATTGGTTTAAGTTATTTCTACTCTGCAGCTAGAATGCATTTTATACAAGTACTTTGTGATGGCGGTTGGTCTTGTGGTGGCCACAGGTGATTTTTATTTTTCGATCCATAAAGACCTTGGATCATAGAGGTTAAATTGGCTTTTGCTTATCAAAATTCTCATTTAATCAATAAAAATCCTTGTTTTCAAAATCTAGTTCCGCTTAAATTAAAGTAACAGAATCAACACAAATTAAAAAAATAATATTTTTCAATGATCCACAATTTTTTTTCGAGAAAAATAATTGATAAAAAATTCCGAGCACAATATTTCGGTTCACATTAATGTGCTTTACTCTGTTTTTTTTTTCAAATTTGTAATCCAGCCCCTCTGGGGAATAAGGTGAAAGACAAAAATATATTTTTGGCAAAAATCGCTGTTTTTGTTGTATGTTTATTTCTATATAAAAAAAAATGAACACTTACCTTCAAATTCTGCTTATAAATACAATATGAGTGCAATTAAAATATAAATATATATCAGGCTGAGAATGTAAGTATTTATTAATTATCTTATTAACCTAACCGGATCTTATCTCAAAAGATCCAATCTTAAGTTTATTTAAAATATAAAATTCAAGTTCCAATAATACTATCAACATTACAACGTTCATTTCTTATCTCTCTAAATATACAATTTGTTTAATATATTATCATATACTTGTTTTTAATTATTTGTTTTGAAAAAAATAAATGACATCCAAAATTATTATTCAAATTTATTTGTAAATATTATTCGGTACGTTTAGTTTGTTGATATAGCTAGTAGTAAATAATGTATCAGGTTACGGTTAAAAATAAATAAATGTAAATTAAATAGTTTTTCAAATTGCAAAAGATATTATATCGGTTCTAATATGATAATTCTGCATGGTAACATGTTCAAAAAACGTCGCAAAAAGTCATATATGTGGAAATTACAGCCACATTATCTTGCATAATGTAGTTTTTTATAAGTTTCGTAATTTACAAATTTATATAAATACAACTTTACCCCTGAAATTTAGGCAATGTTCTCAACACAAGTGTGAATACGGTTGCATAAACAGTCATAACCTAATTTCATGTGGCTGTCATTTAAATTTCACTTCAAAATTATAATTTTTACGTATAAAATGCACAATAATACCATAAGTAATGCTTTGGATACTTACATGTTTTCCAGAATGAGTGGAGAACATATACTTGCTGCTATTATTGTACTTATTTGTTTTTATTTTATCCTGTACACTGACTAATAGGTGAAAATACGCATGCGTGACCATCTGTCAAAAATATATTCAGAAATAAAATAATTTAAAGCTATTTTGGTGAGTTTATATTTAAATATTATTTATTTTTCAATTCTAATGATCTTATTTATTTTGTTATGTACGGTAAAATTAGTTAACTGTAGTGTAGCATCGTTGGTTCAGTGGTAGAATGCTCGCCTGCCACGCGGGCGGCCCGGGTTCGATTCCCGGACGATGCAATTTTTTAATTTTAAAACATATTTTCAACATCTTAAATACATGAAATCTTTATTCTGTAAAAAAATTAATAAAAACCATATTAAACATTTAAAAAGGATTTTATTAAATGCCAAATAGTACAATATAATTGGAATATTTTTAGAACTTAATATGTACAAGTTATATAAATGAACACAAAAATATAAAATATATTTTAATTTTTCTTATACTCTATTCTTTCAACTTTAACATCATCACCAACGAGTTGATACACGTACGTAACAACAGTCGTATTTTGTATGTCCATCAGAACGAAAGACGGAGTCACCGATCTGTTAAAAAAAATAATTAATGTAACGTTGAAAATTTTAACGATGTGTAACTTACGTATCGAGTGGGTTATAAGCTCCCGTTGCTGATCCTGGGTTTATATAAAATTTGTTCTCATGCTCGTACGCTTCAAATTTATGCGTGTGACCCGATATCAATATATCGACATCTAGCTGCCTCTGGATTAAGGCTAGAGATTCTGGATCGCCCCATGGAACAACTTGGTGTCCATGACATAACCCAATACGAAATTGACCTACCGTTACTACTTTTTGTTCTGGATAATTTAAATTCTGAAATATTCAAGTTGTATAATTATATTTAAGATTATATTTTATTAGTTTTACTTCATCGAAGTCTCCTCGTACGACATGAACATCACTGGCTAAAGTCTTCAAGTAATCAAATGATTCTTTGGTACAAAGATTTCCTGTGCATAATATATGTTGTATTCTACCAGGAACTAATAATTTTTTGAATTTTGACGGTAAACTACTGCATCTGTGTGGAATATGCAAGTCTCCCAACACTAAAACCAACTTTTTATAAGGTTAAGATTAGTTGACAGGCGTATTATTTATAAATATTATATACTTACCATTTTATATTCGATATTAGAGAATCTAAAGTTTTGATTAGTTAGTAAATATGATTTTAAATCTGAATAAATGCAAAATTTTGACGTTTCTATTTAATTTGACACTAGGACCAGATGTCCTAGTTCGAGCTATTGCGGACAGATGGCGCATGGGTAATAATTTGAAGTTTATTTTGACAGCTGTCACCTTTATGATTTAATGATTTTAGAATTTTCTGTATAAATGACCCCGGATAAATTGTGGCTTGTCGGTAAATGGCACATCATATGCGGTCATAAGTGTTTCCTTTCGGACTATTTTTGAGACGCACATTGATTAAGGAATATTTAAAAGATTCCAAACCACTGTAAATATCCCCCATTTATGTTTGTACTGGCTGTGTGGTAAAATTTTATATTTTTAATTTACATCAAATAGTGTTTATAGATTTAAGGTGGGAATATAAAAACCTAGATTTTTAAAAAGGTATCCATTACGATTTTTTTAATGTCTTAAATGGCGTTATGTGATAAATCCTGAATAAAATATTTTTGTGAAAATTTTGAATTTTTTGAAAATCATATCTCGAGAACGGTAAAAGATAAAGACCTGCGGTTTGATTTTTTAGAAAACTCATTATTTTTTTACCTTGTAAAAAAATAGGGGCCTTAATATCCGTGCCCATTTTTTATTTAAACCGTTTTGAAATAGGCGAATTTTATAAAAAAATTGATTTTCGCTTGACTGTATCTTAAAAACTATAATATATATAGACCTGCGGTTGGAATTTTTGTAATCCTGGTATCCTAAATGGCCTTAGATTACATTTTGAAGAATTTTTTTTTTTTTGGAAATATTTGAGTTTTTTATTTTTTTTTTCAAAATTTAAAAAAATTCTATCTTGAAAACGGTAAAAGA
This sequence comes from Liopterus haemorrhoidalis, assembly GCA_963971575.1. NCBI lineage: Eukaryota > Metazoa > Arthropoda > Insecta > Coleoptera > Dytiscidae > Liopterus > Liopterus haemorrhoidalis. Next base: position 47,303,662 of record OZ020619.1, read on the forward strand.
TAGAGATCTGCGGTTTAAATTTTTGAAATCCTTGTGTCTTTTTTAGTCTAGAAAAAAATTAAGGTATTAAACACCCCATTTTTAGTATTTATATGACTGGTTAATCAAAAACCTTGAAAATGGCTCAAAAATGAAAAAATCGTAAGGGTTTCCCATTTTCAAAGGTTTTGTTTGACGATTCGTATTTATTGTATAAGTTGGGTTATTAAGGCCCCAATTTTTTTCTAGACTAAACAATATACGAAGATTTCAAAAATTCAAACCGCAGTTCTTTATATTTTATTGTTCATAAGTTAGGATTTTTTGAAATTTAAAAAAAAAAAATTGACAATATGAAAATTTTGCAAAAATTTTTTTTGTTTGGGGTTTGTTTTAAAATGAGCCCTAAGGCCCTTTAGGACCTCGGAATTTCAAAAATTTCAACCGCAGGTCTCTATCTCATGTAGTTTTTGAGATACGGTTTTTTGAAAATGCAATATTTACATATTTTCAAAATTATTTGAAACAAAAAGGCGTTAACTAAGGAGGGCCCTATTTTTTATCTGGGCAGAAAAAAGCCTATAGATTTCAAAAATTCAAACCGCAGGTCCCTATATTTAATTGTTCTTAAGTTATGATTTTTTAAAATTTACAGTTCTTATCATCTTTAAATTTAAAGGTTTTAGGCCCGGTTTTTCCAGCTTCAGATAAAGTTCCAGGTAACTATCTGACAGATAAGGTTATTTGTAACTTCATCTGCTGAGTAAATGTCATCCCTTCTTTCTATACAAATGTATCTATCGGATAGTTATCTAACGGATAATGAGACTGACGTATTGGATTCACTGATTGGTATTGACATTTATTCAGCAGATGAAGTTACAAATAACCTTATCTGTCAGATAGTTACCTGGAACTTTATCTGAAGGTGGAAAGACCGGGCCTTACAAAAATTTTAATTTTGCCAATTTTAGTAATTTTCAAAATGGTCCTAAATATAAAAGGCTTATATAATGTAGGGTTTTACTTCGCAGGAAGACGTTTCTAGATATACAGGGTCGTGTTTTGTGGACATTAAAACGGTCATATAATCTGAAATAAAAAGCAAGTGGTTTTTCGGGCAAAGTACCCTTCCTTCCCCTCTGTGGCCGACTACCCTATCACCCGCTGACTCACGACATTTCGCGGTCGATAGAGAATTATGTTTTATTCACGTAGAAACAGCCCGTAAGATTGTCCTTTGCAAATCATTTCCTACTTCAAGCTCAGTTAGGAAATAGGAATGATTGCCTTTAAATTGATTTTATAACTTAATAGTTTTCAAATTTGCAGAGCCGTCTCGTGCGGATGTACAAATTGTGCACTGTACAAAATTCCTAACGAAGGGGGGCGCCCTCCTGTCACAATCATATTATCATACTGTAATTTAATTTAACATAAAATTCGTTTAATGTTTGATGTTTTTAGGGTTTTGTAGGTAAGAGCAAAAAACCCTTATACCGTCATTTTGTCGTCTGTCTGTCTGTCTGTCTGTCTGTTCGGTAAAAATTGTAGCCAAACGGCTAAACCTAGAGAGTTGAAATTTGGCATTCTTATACAACTCTTTGACCCACACATAGGAAAAATACTTAAACATCTAAAAAACATATCCCCCTAAAAATATAAACAAAATTATACAGTCTGTTCTAAACGGTTAACCGGAACTAAATGGGAATTTAGTTCTTTTAGGTTGTCACGAGAAGGGACCTTGCTTGGGTTATTTCATTTTTCACGTTGGGATGTCAAAATTTAAAATTCCAACAATGAAACCATGGAAACGAATGACTTATGTCAAAATTAAATATTTTTTTTAGATATTTTAATGACAAAAAAATAAATAAATGGGAAATTTGTATTAAGAATGACACAAAAAATCAAAATATAAAGAAAATGACATTTTAAAATGATATTAACCTTAACCAAAAAATATTTATTGTAAGTATGATTTACAAAGCTTAAACAAAACGGCCGAAAGGCACGATTTAAACGATGAAAGTAACTAGATTGCAAAATCTAGTTCCGCTTAACCGTTTGGAACAGACTGTATATGCTCATCGAAAAAAAAATATAAATATTTTTACAATTCTGTGTAGGGTATCAAATGAAAGCCCTTGGTACGTCGATCAAAATTTTATTTTTGTAAATAAATTATTTTGACGCGATTTTTGCCAAAATTGTGTAAAAAAATTTTGTCCTACACCCTGTAGCCCAGATGGTTTAAACTAAAAATCTGAAAAAAATCTAAGTACTGTACATAGGTGTGAACCGGAATAGTTCAACAGGAATTTTTAATCAGATTATGTTTTCGGAAAATAACAAATTTTTTGTGTTTTTAACTAAAATATGTAAAATATTTAATCCGCTATTTAACACAGTAAACGAGTGAACGTCCGTAGTCCAGTGGTAAAGTTCTCGCTTCGTAAGTTGCAAACTACTGTTCGATTCCCGTCAATTTTTATTTTTTTCTGTATTTTTTGTATTTTTATTTTGTTTTTGTCAAAATTCTAGTTATATTTTGGCAAATGTTGCATTTAATTTTTAAAAGCGTTAATTTAATAACCAGTGGGAAGTGTTGAAATTATAATTTAATTCTATGTTTGAATGTATACGAAATCAGAGAGGCGGAGTTTATGACTTAAACAACCAATGGAAGCCGTAGGCGCAATTTTCAAAATATTAATGAACCTTGCTATATAAAAAAAAAAAAATACTGCAAATATTTAGAAACCCAAATAATGGTTTAGGCATTCGAATTAAATTTAATAAAAAATATTTTAACATAAAATTTGTTTTGGCATCCCAAATAATCATCATTCACTTACTAAATACCTGTGAACCCTGAAATGTGTGAAAATTCACACTTCACATAAATTTTTTTTAAAGCGCACGAACTTTTTTGGTCAATATTTAATTGTGGTTTTTGCAGTAGTGATGTTTTATTTTCAATTGGGTTACGTATACAATGCGTTGAACCAAAGAACTAAAAATAAATTGATGTATTTATTTACAATCTATTTTAGTTGTGTCGGAGCCCGAAATCAATCACTTCACAGCGTTCTCAAAGAACATGAATTTCAGTTAAAAATTATTTAAAAAGCAAGGAGTGGAGGATGCAGTGGCGGATTATACTTTTGAGTAGGGTCACCATTCGTCCCGCATTTTAACATTTTGTCCCGCATTGTCCCGCATTTTGGATTTGGGAGGTGAGGACCTTTTTTTTTACTCTTCACTTGGATTTCGGAGGTGAAGACCTTTTTTTTTTGCTCTTCACTTGGATTTTGAGAGATGAGAACCTTTTTTTTTGCTCTTCACTTGGATTTGGGAGGTGAGGACCTTTTGTTTTTTTTTTGCTCCGTCCCCCATTGCCTTCGTAAGAAAATGGTTACCCTACTTTTGAGGGAAAAAAAAACTAAATATGAGAACTTGTTGAACACGCATTTAACTGACCTTATTGATGTCGATAGCGACGTATTCCAGGAAAGAGGGGGGGGCACTGGGGGTACGAAAATAATTAATTCAGGGAATTCTGGGTGCCTTGTTTGACAATATAAAATAAAATAGCAGGTAGAAATTGTTTTCTCCATGTTTTTTTTTAATTTTATTTTACATCGGCCTATTTCTGCAACGAGGCTAATCGCTGTTGCCAGGGGGCGAGCTCCTACACCTGGATGAAGGGTGAATGATTGTGAAAATGGGAGTAATATAAACATATTATTCTCGCCCGAAATCTAATCCGACACTACAAGCAACGAAGAACTATGGCGAATAACAAAACAGTCAGAGATCAGAAATTAGATACGCTTGGGCAAATGGAGATGGTTGGGACATATACTTAGGCGAGACTCAGACAACATAACCAGACAGGCACTTCACTGGAACCCGCAAGGAAAAAGGAGGATCGGACGACCGAAGAACACATGGAGGCGCACAGTGGAGAAAGAATTGCGAGCATGGGAAAGTCGTGGGACGAAATCAAGATCTTAACCCAGAACCGCACCAGATGGAGATGCTTTATTGAGGCCCTTTGCTCCTCTTGAGGAGTTCTAGGAACTAATATATATATATTTTCGCCCGATAATACCGATAATATCACCAACACCAACAGGGACTTGAACCAGAAACCTCACAATTCAGACTGTTTTTGCCAGTCAGAACTGCGTGATTTAATGATCTCGGTCACTCTGTTGGCTCCGTTGAGGAGTGGACAAAAATTAAAGGCTGAAAGAATATTTTTATTAATCGTGTTGGGGCCTGCTGATCATGTTGGGCCCGAGGCGACTGTTTTCACCGCTTGTATATAAATCCGCCACTGGAAAGATGTGAAAAATATAGTAGGGGTCATTTGTTCCGCTAGCAGGAAACCGTAGGCCGAACCGACAAACATATTTTTTTAAAAAAGATTACACTCATTATAGTAATTTTTAACATGATAACTGATGATTATGATGATTCTAAAAAAAAAATAATGGCGCCTCTATTTGGTGTGGGAGGATGATAATATAATTCATTGACTCTCTGAGTGTGGAGTGATGAATTATGAGTGACTATCTGAGCGAGATACAGATTTGCAGGACCATCTCGTGGATATAATTCCGCTCTTTTTTTTTTTTTCCACCTTTTATTCAATAAAATATACATTCTAAAAAAACGTTTATTATCAAATGTACTGTTCATTATTTTCTATCACTTTGGACAAACGCTCAGACAATTTCATAATGCCATCTCTCCAGAAGGTTCCGTATTTGCTCTCGAAAAATCTGTCCAGGTGAATTTTGATATCGTTCACAGATGCGAAATTTTTTCCGTTAAGGGAATTTTGTAGAAAGCAGAACAAATGGTAGTCGGATGGTGCGATGTCTGGACCATATGCTCCAACTACCATTTGTTCTCTACGAAAAAAATTTCGTATCTTTGGACAATATCAAAATTCACCTCTACAGAGAGCAAAGGCGGAAACTTCTGGAGAGATGGCATTATGAAATTGCCTGAGGGTTTGTCCAAAGTGATAGAAAATAATGGACAGTACATTTGATAATAAAAGTTATTTTTAGAATGTATATTTTATTGAATAAAAGGTGAAAAAAATATCGAACGGGCTTAACAACCCAATAACATTACCTTAATCCTTTACCGCATAGTGTGCCATGTATGGTACATTCCGATTTTTATTTTTTATTTTACTTTTAAAACTGAATCAGAACGTTACTTCATGAATGTTCATATATGCCACATACACAGCAATGGATCCTGCAGTGTCTCAAGTAATGGGCTGCAATAGATTTGAGGATATCAAGCGGAATTTGCACTTCAAGGATAACTCTGAATTTACTGAGAAAGGACAACTAGAAGATACGACCTTTTCTTTCAAAAATTCGAGGGCGACTGCTTTTAATCCCTAATGAAGAACACCTAGCAATTGACGAGCAAATAATACGGAATCATTTTCTTTTGTAACATAATGTAGAATCATAATGTTCCATGTATGGCACAAAATCCTAAATTATTATTTTAATTATTATTTTTTCATAAAAATAATAATTAATTGTATTGTATTGTATTGTATTGTATTGTATTTATTTAATTTATACAGATTCTGCACAAATGTGTCAGTATACAATTATTGATCAATTAAATAAGAACAAAATCAACATACATGAAATAAAAGAAATAATTTTTTAATAAATAATTAATTTAAATATATTTTTTTAATTAATTTTTCTATCAATAAGAACCAATTCTGAATGCTCATGAATTATTTCAGCCAAAAATAAAAATTCATGCAGTAAAGGGTTAATCTATATTTATTTAATTTTCTACGCCACCGTATCTTTCCTTTTGTTAGACTCTTGATTTGTAAAGATCAACTTTTCCAAAAGTCCATTTCCGGGGCGCTAATCGTTATTTATAATACTGTTAAAACAGAGTCGTGTTATAGCATTAAGTAGAATCTTAAGGCGCCTTTATTTAATTCAAATCATTGCTTAAGTGATAATGCTTAAGTCTTTCAACACAATGTTACAATGACTTTTTCATGACAGTGTTCATGATTTCAACATCGTATTTCCATTAGTTTACTCTCTCGTTGTGTTTGTTTTCAATAGTAACAAGGTATTAATCATAGGCCAATAAACAGAGTTTAATATAAAACCACAGCAATACGGAAGTGGCGCAACGAAGTATTTTCCAAACTGATTTACCGGAATATTATCAATGAATAAAGATGTTGCGTTCAAAACGTTAAGAAATCAATATTATGAGTCAGGATGGTAAATAAATCTAATTTTGAAATTTATAAAATAAACTAGCGAGCAAAAAAATTTACTCAATCTCCATTTCTTCATTTGACAGCTATTTTTCAGATACGAGGCTTACCTTTTATGTTTTTACAAACGACCACTAGATGGCAATATTGAAATGTGTCATTACTATATTCGTAAAATTTGACTATTGTTATTGTGAAATCAGGGGCAGCTCATAAATTGACAGAGAAGTTTGTAAAAAATGGATATTACTCGTGAAGGTTTTTGTTGGATGATTTTTTACGATTTTAGTAAAGGCCAAACTCAACAACAATGCATAGATTCGCTTCGTTTAACTTTTGGTAATGAAGCACCATCAGGAAAGACTGTTTACAATTGGTTTGCAGAATTTCGTCGTGGTCGTGCGTCCGTCAATGATGAATCTCGTGAAGGTCGACCAAATTTGGTTGTGATTAAAAAAAAACATCGATGCTTTGCGCCAAATGATTGAAGATCGGCATGTGACTTACCGTGAGATAGAGGCATCCTTTGGCATATCGCAGACTGCAATACATTCGCTTTTGCATGAACATGAAAAAGATCTGTTCCCAATGGATTCCGCATAATTTGACCAAAGCTCAAAAAAAGGTTCGTGTTGATTGGTGTAAGGGAATGCTAAAAAAATGCAACCTAGGCACTGTAAAATCCGTATACAACATCGTTACAGGTGACGAAACTTGAATTTATTCATATGAACCGGAAACTAAGCAACAATCCACTGTTTGAGTCTTCCAAGACGAACCGGAACCCCACAAAAGTTCATTCACGAAGCACTTCCAACAAAATGATCACTTGTTTCTTCGGTTGTACTGGACATGTTGCAACTATTCCTTTAGAGGATCGGAGAACAGTTAATGCTGAATGGTATACAACAATTTGTTTGCCAGAAGTCATCGACAAAATCAAGAAAAACAACCAAAAACGTCGCATCATTCTTCATCATGACAATGCAATCTCCCACACAGGACGTCAAACAATTGATTATTTGAAGGAGAAAAACATCGAATTAATGTCTCATTGCCCGTATTCACCTGATTTATTCCCTAACGACTTTTAGTTCCCCAATGTCAAACAAAAAATGTGTGGGCAGCGATTTTCATCGCTTCAAGAAGCTGTTGAAGCCTTCGAAAACCATGTTTTTTTCTTAGTTTTTGTAAAAACTTAAAAGGTAGCCCTCATACAACTATATTATTTTTGAAAATTTGGGTTGTGCTAGAAGATTTATCTAACGCAGAGCTATGGCAACGAACAAACCAAACAGACATCCAGAAGGAAATAAAATTGCGCAAGTGGAAATGGATAGGACATGTCCTGAAAAGAGAGCGGACTAGCGAGCCTAGAATGGCCTTGGATTGAAATCCACCAGGCACACGCAAAATCGGAAGGCCAAAAACAACCTGGAGAAGAAGAATTATTCAAGAAGCGAGGAATTATGGAAAATCGTGGCTGGAGATTAAACATCTTGCAGTCAATAGAATACGCTGGAAGAGTTTTGTGGAAGCCCTATGCTCCTCATAGGAGCCAAAGGAACATATATATAGAAAGTTTAGAAAACAAATGTGTAGTGTAATTTGAAGAAAGTTATTTACAGTCATACCTTTTGCAAAACAAACGCAAAAAAAAAATTTGATACCAATTGCCCCAAATAAGTTTTATTTGAATAATATTTTTATAACTCTTTTTATTAAAGAAATAATTATAAGTGCCTCACTTTGTATAGTTGAAAGCGTCCATGTATCATGTACAGTATTTTGTACAATTGACCTTAAAACGCACAATGTGAACGTCCTGTGATTGCAGTTTTTCTGGTGCAGCGGTGAGGCCCTTAAATGGCAGCTTGTCCCCGTTGCTGAGGCAGACGCACGCACATTCTCAGTGCGTAGGCACGTGCCTCGCTGTCATTACACCCTCCACAACCCTCAAAGGGATGACATCTAACAATCACTATTAATTAAGCAGCAAAAGACACCATATAAATATTACTATGTTGATTCACTTTTTTTGTACGGCTCAGCGACTGCTATTATTCGGGATTAAAAGGAGATCACTGTCTCTTCCTAGATACCAGAGCCGGCCCGTCATTTTCTGGGCCGGGTTCAGACAATAAAATGCGTTATTTTGCGGGGTCGGCTTCAAACCAAAGAAGAATGATTACGAATCGTAGTGGTAACAAAAAATAAGAAGACAGATCGAAATGATTACAAAATAAGGAAGATAAATAGAAGTGATGATGAAAAATAAAAGATAAGACGGATCATAGTGATGACAAAAAAAAGGAAGACAGATCTAAGTGACGACAAGAAAATGAAGATAGATAGAAGTGATGACCAAAAAGAAAAAGGAAAACGGTTCGTAGTAATGACAAAAAAAAGGAAAATAGATAGAAGTGATGATCAAAAAGAAAAAGGAAGACGAATCGTAGTGATGACAAAAAAAAGGAAGACAGATCTAAGTGACTGCAAGAAAATGAAGATACATAGAAGTGATGACCAAAAAGAAAAATGAAAACGGTTCGTCGTAATGACAAAAAAAAGGAAAATAGATAGAAGTGTTGACCAAAAAGAAAAAGGAAGTCAGATCGTAGCCAGACAAAATTATTTAAATAATTCTCATTTCTAAAAAAGGGATAACGTAAAAAAAGCTCCTCGCTTCTGAAATACAAGTGATGTCTTAAAAAAAAAAGATCCTCACTTCTGAAATACAAGTGATGACCTAAAAAACAAAAAGTCCTCGCTTTTGAAATACAAGTAATGATCTAAAAAAAAGGTCCTCAGTCCTCATATCTATATGTATCTAAGACCATTGATAAATTTTTTTGTATTTACCTCTTTCTTGGGGGGGTCCAGCACCCCCCCCCCACCCCTGGGAGCGTCACTGGATCGTAGTGAGGACAAAAAACATGAAGGCAGATCGAAGTGACGAAAAGAAAAGGAAGAAATAAATAAGTTATGACCAAAAACAAAAAGAAAGACGGATCGAAGTGATGACAAAAAAAGGAAAACGGATTAAAGTGATGAAAAAATTGATGCTACCGAGGAGACATTCAAATCGTGGGGCCGGTTTCCGGAAAATACTTTGAAACTCCTTACGCTGGCCCTGTTGGACACTGTCATTTGAATGGAATTTTGGCTTTATTCACTCCTTGCTCCTCAGGTATTTGGTATACCAATGATAGATCTTTTGCTTTTCCTAGGGGCAATTTATTTTTTCATATCTTTACTGTTTTATTCATCGTCATATTCCTAATTTTATCTACTGCAATATTCTGTCTCTTGTGTGATACTCATGTAGTATGATACTAGTGTGAATCAACAAATTTTTGTTAAAAAATCGCCATTAATTTATTTAAGACTTTCAGGAATTTAGTTTGACAATTCTTATTAATTAAAAAATTAAGTTATTAAGGTCTTAAATTTTTTATAAACTAAAGAGGGTATGGGGACTTCAAAAATTCAAACCGTAAGACTTTATCTTTCACTGTTTTCGAGACAGAATTTTTTGAAATAATTAAAAAAAAAAAAAACAATTTTTTTTTTTTGATAATTTCAAAGAATTCTGTCTCGAAAACTTTTAAAGATAGAGCTTTACGGTTTGAATTTTTGAAGCCCCATTACCCATTTTTGTCTATAAAAAATTTTGTACCTTAATAACCCATTTTTTTTTTGGGTTTTGTGTTCGATGTGGCCAACATTCTTTTTTTTTCATATCTTTACTATTCTGTTCTATTTCTTTTACTCTTGTATACCACTTGAGAGGCACTAGACTGGCACACAACAGTAAATAATTCGTATATCATCATTTTGCGGTTTAATTTATTAATTTAGGACAAAAGATTTGCAATAATTTTTTAACTACAAACTTATTACAAATCTTTCGTAGATGAAACGTCATAGTGATAGTATTCTTCCACCTACGCATACAAACACAATTTTATGAATGAATCTGAACCGGATAAATCCATTCACTAGAAATTTCGTAAACACTGATAATTAAAAGATTTCAATGTTTATATCGTTAAATGCTTCTACATGTGTTATTATAGACACGCGTTAAAAAGGCTCTAAAAACTCGAGTGTTCTCTGAACTCAATGGAACAACTGTTTTATTTATAAAAATATCTCTTACAAGTGGCCCATAAACATTATTGAATCAATGATGGGGCCCAAATCATTCCAAAACTTCCGTCAAATACCATCAGAAGCTGGTAAATAAATTATAAAATTACGTTATGCAATTTTAAAATATGTAAGATTAATCTTAACCATATAAGGATCTTTTCAGATCTGTGTCAAATTCTTTGATAGTTAATTAAGGTGTCCAGGGCCGTATAAGGCTCAGGTCCAAGCCTGCATTTTCAGAAGATTTACCAAAGAACCCATCGTGAATTATTTTGTCCCTTGAGTAACTATCGCATATAAAATGTATTTTTTTCACGACTATATAGATATACGTTCATTACGGGGGAACCTCCTTCCCAACTCCTTTTTATTACACACCTGTTACGTAATGAGTTCATTACGTAACAGGTAGCAGCAAATGACCGTTGCTAGGCTCCGTAATATTAGGTGTACTGGAAAGTTCTTTTGTTTTCACTAACCGCCAACATATATAAGGGAGGTATTGTGATCATATCGATTTTGACATTTCGAGATTTCGATGGATCTCCACGAATTGAAGTCCCTACATAACGTTTTGACTATTTTTAGCATGATGTCTGTCGGTCTGTCTGTCTGTCCGTCTGTCCGTCCGTATGTCCGTCCGTCTGTCTGTGTATACGTGCAGAGCAAATTCGGCTGAAAGAATTTTTATGAAACTGCATATTTAAGATTTTGACATCAATGGCACGAGTTGATCAACTTTTAGTAAAAATCGGTTGACTAGAAATGGGTGTTTACTCGTGTCGATTTTAAGATTTTTGCGAATATTTAGCAACAGAGAAATATTTCGAAAACATTTATTTAATATAAATAAAAGTTAATATAAATGCAATAACTAATAACTTTTATTTGAGACATGTTGGCGGTCGGTGAAAATTAGCTAGTGACAACTTAAGAAAATTTAAATTACATTTAGTTCCGCCTAAAAGTTTGGAATAACCTATAGTTAAAGTTATCGAATTTTACAAATATATTTTTGATAGAGTTAGTCTTGCACAGTCCTGACGTAAATATTGTTATTTTAATTGAATGTACATTCCGTATGACAGGTACATGTCCGTACTATAGCTTAAAAAAAAATCTTCCGAAAAACGGGTGAATTGTTGGGGGCAAATCCCTCCCGGATATCCCCACAGATTCAACACTAGCCTCCATACGCGAATAAAACCAAAGATACTTTGTTTACAAAACGTACTATATAATTTATTTATAATTAATTAGCGGCTATTGTCATAAAAGGATATGTATTGACTAGTTCTTGTTAAAAATATTAGTGAAAGTTGCTTGTCAGCAATCCATTTTTATGAAAAAAACGTAAAGGACCTTCTACTCTTGTGAGATATTGAGCGTAAAGAAATCATATTGAAAATGTCATGGACATATAAAGCGCATATATGCATTTTCCGTATCGAACTAATCATATCTCTGCACAGCAGGAGAACAAGGAGTATTTTTTAAGTCATTCTCATGTCAGAGTTAAATTATTATCACTACCTATGTATTTCAACATTTCCGTATAAAATTATCCGATATGATTTTAGATTAAAAACTTTAAATAACTACTATATCGGTTTTTGTGGTCAAATATGTCATCGTTACAATACCAAGCTGACCAGTACATTAGTAACTTTAATCTTATATATTAGCAACAGGGATAAAACATTAAGTTATTGGTCCTTCGAGCCGGATTCTGAAACGTCTCGTTGCTAAATAAAGTCCTATAAAATAACGCGTTGGTCGGATGGAACTAGATATTATTTCACACCCCGAATATTTAGTGAATGCAATAGTGTATTTTTATACTATAGAGAGTTAATTCAAAAGTCATATTTACAATATAACAAATCACAAAGAATTCACTTAATTTTGTTTTTTGGGAAAATTGAACTTCGGCATAAAAATATCAATAATAATATAACGAAAAGAATTTTATTTAGGCGCATCTACAATGTTTTTTACAGTTAAAATGTACATAATTATATTTATTAAATATCAGACTGAAAGAACTTTCATAAAACTGTCGCTATATGAAATTTTACTGACATCAAGATGATGTCAGTGAAATTTTGCTAAGTAAATAGCATTTTTTAATTCAATAACTTATACAAGGGCTACCTTTTATGTTTTTACAAACGACCACTAGATGGAAATATTAAAATGTAATAATAATAATAATAATTTATTGACAAAATTACACGTAATGTGTTTTAAGTCAGTCAGACATACATATTTAGGTCATACAATAATAAAATTTATAAAAACACGGTGCAAAAACAACGGTGTTAAAAATTACCATTTTATTGTCTTAAAATTAAAATTAGTAAAATCTTCCAGTTTATAAAAAGGTTATAAAATTATTACTATATTCTTAAAATTTGACATTTGTTATTGTGAAATCAGTGGCAGGTTATAAAATGACCGAGTAGTTTGAAGACAGTGAGCGTTAAAAAAAAACAAGTTTGTGAAAAAAATGGATATTACTCATGAAGGTATTCGTTGAATAATTTTTTACGATTTTAGTAAAGGCCTAACTCAACAACAATGCATAGAATCGCTTCATTCAACATTTGGTAATGAAGCACCATCAGAAAAGACTGTTTACAATTGGTTTGCAGAATTTCGTCGTGGTCGTGCGTCCATCGGTGATGAATCTCGTGAAGGTCGACCAAAATCGGTTGTGATTCAAGAAGACATCGATGCTTTGCGCAAAATGATTGAAAATCGGCATGTGACTTACCGTGAGATAGAGGCATCCTTTGGCATATCGCAGACTGCAATACATTCGATTTTGCATGATCATTTAGCTGTGAAAAAGATCTGTTCTAGCTGGGATATTCTGTGTAAAAGATGGAGATCTATGGAGAGGAATTAATACTGAAGAATTTTCCATTTACGCGAGTTCCGTTTAACTAACTAGGATATGCCAAGAGATTGCTTGGAAAAAATCATTTCCTTTCCGCAATGTTTTTATTTTATACGTTTATAGTTTCGTCAATACTTTCTGAAAGGGGGAAAAACCATTAATTACTCATTCGGAAATGCGTGTTTCTTACATTTATTATTAGTAAACAATAGGCTCGACTCTCGATAAAATTTTTATTTATTATTTTTTTAGGTGTATATCAAAAACAAACATTTTTCCAAGAACTAGTTCTTACAGTGTTCCATTTCTCAATGTGTGCATTAGATATAATGTTTGCATAGATAAGTGTCGGCATTATGAGATGAGGCAACAGACATACAGACAGACAGACGCATGCTTAATCTCTTGTATCAGATTGGATGGTTGCGTTGGTGGTCCAGCATCTCAAAGACTTGAGCACTCCATCTTTAGTCTCACTTTCAATCGCACTTTTACTTTGCAACATCCTAGATCTCCCACGTACAGTGGCGGAACAACCCAGAAGGGGAGGGGGCACGCCAGATTAATTTAATTACATAGGAATGGAAATCATTGTATTTGAAAATAATTTATAAAGAGTAACGAATTAAAAAATAAGCTGTGGCCACCACAAAATCGACCGTCACCACTTAATAATTGAAATAAACAGTGATGATGGCAGCGAGAACTTTATCGGGACATCACCAGATATTGCGTCAGTTGCAATGGAGCCAACTATCGAATTATTGCCTCCCAAATCAAATTGTATGAAAAGGAATTTACAGATTTCAGAAAATGGTGTGATAAGAAGAGTGTTGGAGATGCGGAGTGGATGCGGCAGAGGTGGAAAGGAGAAGAAAATATGGGATAAGCGTGATTGAGGAGGTGTGGAGGAGGGATAAGGAAGTGGGAGAGCAAGAAAGTACAGTCAGAATAGACAAATCAAGGAGCGCAGGGAGATATAAGGAGGTCAGAACTATAGTGGTACCAAGCTACTTGAAGGGAGAAAGAGGAAGGTCCATATTACAAAATAAATATTAAAAAAATCAGCTGTGGCCACCACAGGACCGACCGCCATCGTAAAGTACTTTTATAAAATAAATTCTAGCAGCAAAGTAGAAATAACTTTGCCTAATATTTTCTAACAGAGATATTATTTATCATGACCATGGAAACGTTACATAAAAGTATGAAAAAAAATTTACATAAATTTGTCGAAATTTTTCGTTTTATCAAAATACGTCTCAAATACAAGTTATTAGTTACTGCATTTAAAGCAACTTATGTTCAACAAATTTTTTCGAAATATTTTTCTGTTGCTAAATATTCGCAAAAATCTTAAAATCGACACGAGTAAACTCCCATTTCTAGTTAACCGATTTTTACCAAAAGTTGATCAACTCGTGTCATTGATGTCAAAAGCTTAAATATGCAGTTTCATAAAAATCCTTTCAGCTTAATTTGCTCTGCACGTGTACACAGACAGACAGACAGACAGACAGATAGACAGACAGACAGACAGACAGAGAGACATCATGCTAAAAATAGTCAAAACGTTATGTAGGGACTTCAATTCGTGGAGATCCATCGAAATCTCGAAATGTCAAAATCGGTATGATTACAATACCTCCCTTATTCATGTTGACGGTCGGTAAAAAGAAGAGGACCTAAATTTGATCCTTGTGGGACTCCGGAAGTGACTTTAAAAGATGAGGTTGTATGACCACAATAGCAAACAGATAGATTGCGATCTAGAAGATACGACGACAATAACGCTACCAGTGCTGGTGAAAGTCCAAAAATAAGTTTTTCATTGATAATTTGGGGATCAATTGTATCAAAAGCTTTGGCAAAATCGGTATATACAACGTCTACCTGATTATTGCTATCCAGAGCAGACGAAACTTTTATTTGTTGAAAGAATGAAATCTCAACATAATCCGCCCCAAGAAAAATTGTAGAGTGCGTTCCTGATCATCCCTTCCCCTGGGAAAACGTTCTAGGTACGCGCCACTCAAATTTCTAACCTGAAAAAAAAAATAGTTTGCGTAAAGGAGTATATTCCTTGGTGTTGTATACAAGGGTTGTATTTTATTATAATTGTATCGCATAGTACGTCACTGTAATTTAAAAAATACATATGTTGTGTTTGTGGCGCTATGCGGGGTACCGGGAGAGCAGTAGTAAGTTCACAGAGAGCGGTTCCGTCAGTTAGTCGTGTGCAAGCTAGGCTCTAGACCGCTCGCAAACTAAAACGCCGTTCACCACAGCAAACACTGCCAAATAAATACCTCAAAAAATATGTGTTCAGTTTAAATATGTGCCGCGAATCATCCCTTCATGTTCCGCATCACAAAAACCACACATGAACTATGGGTTTAACACTGTGGTTTATAAATTAGTTAAATTCGATAGTCCTGTTTAATTTTTTTTTAGTGCTTAACTGTCAGGGTTATTGTTCACTTCTTTCTACAGACTTAATTTCGGGAATTTTTTTATTCCACTAATTATGTGGTTGTTTTAATATATTATTTAAATTATCGTGTTTTTGTGGCTGTGTCAAAATGTGGGGTGATATGTGCAGATGTTCGCGATGGGTCTTTGCCTGGTGTTTACTACTAGCCCTTTTCTACAACTGTTTGGGGGCGCCTGCTAGAAAAAAAGATTTTATAGACGACAATGTGGTTAGTAAAATTATATTTATATTTAAAGGTTTACGTATTTTTTAAAATATTTTTGTTGTATATGACAGTTTTTAGGTAGTGTCCCCCATTTTTTACCCACCCCCCCCGTAATATTCATACTATTGAAAACATGTGAACAAAAATGTTTTTTTATATCCAAAGATTCATATATTTTTTTATATTTTTGTTGCATATTATAAGAGTTTTTAGGTGGTGTCCCCCATTTTTTAGCCCCCCCCCCTTAATATTCATACTATTGAAAACTTGTGTAGAACAAAAATATTTTTTATATGAAAGTTTTATGTATTTTTTATATTTTTGTTGTATATTATAAGAGTTTTTAGGTGGTGTCCCTCATTTTTTAGCCCCCCCCCCTAAATATTCATACTATTGAAAACTTTTGTAGAACAAAAAATTTTTTTATATGAAAGTTTTTTGTATTTTTTATATTTTTGTTGTATATTATTAGAGGTTTTGGGGGTGTCTCCCATTTTTAGCCCCCCCCCCAATATTCATACTATTGAAAACTTGTGTCGAAGAAATTTTTTTTATCAAAGGTTCAGGTATTGTGATCATACCGATTTTGACATTTCGAGATTTCGATGGATCTCCACGAATTGATGTCCCTACATAACGTTTTGACTATTTTTAGCATGATGTCTGTCGGTCTGTCTGTCTGTCCGTCTGTCCGTCCGTCTGTCCGTCTGTCCGTCTGTCCGTCTGTCCGTCTGTCTGTGTACACGTGCAGAGCAAATTCGGCTGAAAGGATTTTTATGAAACTTCATATTTAAGCTTTTGCCATCAATGACACGAGTTGATCAACTTTTGGTAAAAATAAGTTGACTAAAAATGGGAGTTTACTCGTGTCGATTTTACAGAAAAATATTTCGAAAAAATTTATTGAACAAAAGTTGCTATAAAAGCAATAATTAATAACTTTTATTTGAGACGTTTTTTGATAAAACGAAAAATTTCGAATAATTTTTGTCTCAATTTTTTCATTCTTATATGTAACGTTTCCATGGTCATGATAAATAATATGTCTGTTAAAAAATATTAGGCCAAGTTATTTCTCTGCTGCTAGAATGTATTTTATATAAGTACTTTATAATGGCGGTCGGTCCTGTGGTGGCCACAGCTGATTTTTTATATGAAAGTTTTATATGTTTTTGATATTTTTGTTTTATATTATTAGACGTTTTGGTGGTGTCCCCCATTTTTAGCCCCCCCTCCCCCCTAATATTCATACTATTGAAAACTTTTGTAGAAGCAATTTTTTTTATATCAAAGGTTCATATATTTTTTCACATTTCTTTCAGGTCTATTCCTTATGTTTTGTCCTCATTTTTTGATAATTTTTATCATTCTATTATTTGATAATCTAACTACCATCTAGGTTATATTTATATACGATCAATTTTTTCTTAATTTAATCAGAAGAGTCCTTGTACTAATTGAAGTCTCTGAACTACATGTGTCAGACTTGAAGCAAAAAACACTCTGCAGATCGCAAAAAATATTGCAGAAATCGTAAAAAACTTGAAATCATAATCGCTGCTGTCGAAATTGTAGTCGAGTTTATTGAAATTTACATTTATAGTAGTTTTATTTATTACATAGTGTAAATTTTATGAGATAGTCAACACAGTCTTCCACTTCTTCCTGCAGTGTCAGTCGACCTAACGGCAAACCTTTGACAGTCATGCCATTTATTGCGAAATAAACTGTCATTTGAAAACGAAATTATTTTAATTTTAATTTATTTAAGCTTTATACATAGAATTAAAATGAAACATAGTGGAATATTATTTATTTCAATAGTAAATGAATTATATGAAGCGGTTCCATGACAACTGGGGCCGTAAGACAATTCGGGCCGTTCACAATTGGGGCTTTTCAATCTGGGGCCATTAACAACTGGGGCGAGGAACAATTCGGGCCGTACACAATTGGGGCTTTTCACAACTGGGGCCATTAACAACTGGGGCGATGGACAATTCGGGCCGTACACAATTGGGGCTTTTGACAACTGGGACCATAACTATAAGAGCTAGAGTCTTCTTTTGTTTAAAATAAAAAATAATTATTTTACATGTAGGCATAAATTAAATTGCGTGTATTAATGAAAATATATCAGTTAGTCACTGATTTGAAAATATTTTGTTTAAAAAACAAGGTCATCTGTTGTTATTTCAAAAATCAACAACTTTGTATTTAGCGTCAGCAAGCGTGAATCCTGGTCTATTTAGAGTTTTTACAGACTTATTAAATTTATTCATCCAGCAATTGGTCGTATGTACATCGCCCACGGGTATCCATCCATATAACTGTGTACAGAGAGTACAGGCAAACACCCACACAACTACCAAGGGCGCTAACACTATGTTTTATTTTTATGAAATACGAGAAGTTTATATTAATTTTGTAGATTAGTCATGTTCTTTGTTTGGAATAAATATCGACAAAATATTTACAGCCCACATGTCAAGAAACACCAGACTTCCAGGAATATTAAGACAACATAAATTTTTATGTTGGAAAAATGGTTTGACACGTTGATGTACACATGTCTACAGGTAGTTTTAATTCTCTCCCTCGTCCTGCTGTACGGATCAATACTGCCCTTAAACACGCGCTGTACGAAAAAAAAAAATCATTGACTACAAGACATTTATTGCCGGCCACTAAACTCCTCGATCGATTCCCGGCGTAAGCTTAAGACTGTTACACTAGGACAGTGCTTTCCAAACAGTGTTTTGCGACTCCTTGCATGGTGTCCTGGAATCTCCTGGAATTTGAAATTGTACCTTGAATTCCTTGAATATACTTGAATCTCAGAGCAATTCCTTGAATTAAAAATCTAAACGATTTATATTTAAAATATATATTTTATTTGTTAAAAAATAATGTTCATAATATATATTTTTTAATCTCGCGGTTCTGTATGCTCATGTTTCATGGTAGGTGTATAGCATATACAGTCGATTCCGCTTAATTGGGACACATCGTGACTTAGGCATTTTGGCCCAATTAAGCGGCTGCCCCAATTAAGTGAATTTCACATAAAATTAAAAAATGCATATTTTTCTTTCAATAATTTTATTTTATAAACTCTTGGACAAAACTATAAATTACATATAACCAAAAAATATAAACTTTTAAGAAAAAATAATAATAAATTCCAAAATAAAATAATAAATAGGTACATACAATTTAATTCAATGCAAAAATGCGTCAAGTGTAGTCTGTCTTTTGTTTTTGTAACATTTCACTTCTACAAAATCAGCACAGGTATTCAGTGTGGATGTAGGGCTCCCTTCATTTCTTTCCTGCATAAAATAACGCTGTAACACGGCCATACATTTTTTTGCCTCCTGGTTAGTCACAGGCACAGGTGGATCATCATCATCATCGTCATCTTCGTCTAATTTTTCATGTTTTGATTTAATGTTTTCTACAATTGAATCCTTACAATCTTCAACTTGATATCTGCTAGTTTTTTAAATATATTTTTTCATCTTGTGAATCTAAAAAGATATGAAGCGCATCATATTAAATTCTTTGTACATATTTTTTCTTGAGAATATCTGTAACATAATATGTACTGTGATCTGAAATTTACTGTCCCAATTAGGCGGAATGTTGTCCCAATTAAACAGGTAAATTTACTGTTGGTTCCTTGGTTTGGTTTCTGTTCTTTGAGATTTGGCCCAAATAAGCGGCTGCCCCAATTAATTAAACGGAATCGTCTGTATATGAAAGCAAGCACTAAATACATAGTAATTATAGGATTTGTGTTACAGGATTTTTTTTTTGTTCTAAAGTAGTACTAAGTATGTCTCGTAGATAAGAAGGTTGGCAAGCACTGTACTAGGATGTAAATGGCGCCACCAAAATCCCCCGTAATATAATATCGAATAAATTCAGTGCGGGTAACATGAGCTAAATCTGAATGAACTCAATAAATATATTGAATATAGGGTGGTAAGGGCCCGTATAGCGAACAGCTGGACACACACACTGTAACAGACACGCTTATTATGTAGCCCCCCCGCTCAATAATCCATTACTTCATGTAATAGATGATAATGTAATTGGAAAACGCACCACTTATATTACACACATTAAACTCCATTTACAATAAATATGAGACTACGTCACACTTGGTTAATATAAGTACCAAAGTCATTGTGATTTAACCAACATCAAATCATTACTCAGTTGGTACATTTATTTACTGAATGTTGGTAACGTTTTTACACGTTGCCAGGCTTAGATTGTACCGTTCACTCGTTTTTAAGTCAGGTTTGATATTTAAGTTAAACTTTATTTTTCATTAAATCAAATATTATTGTAACATAAATGCTGAAAGCTCTTAGTAGCCGTTTCCAAAGGATGGTTTTGTCTCTTATTAATTATTTTGAAAGAATGGTGGACCTTTAATGGATTTGAAATGTATGAGAGATGTAAGTAAATATTAAATTTTGTTTATATCTATGGTAAATATTAATTGTTGAGTTAACGTGAAGTTTAGGATAAGGTAAACTTAAAGAGATTCTTTACTTCATAAATTATTTTATTTTCACTATACGTACATTTCGGCTACGAAGTAGCCATCTTCAGTAGTTGAATAAAACTTAGTTTTATATATAAATAAAAAATATAAAAAAATATATATAAATAAAACTAAGTTTTATTCAACTACTGAAGATGGCTACTTCGTAGCCGAAATGTACGTATAGTGAAAATAAAATAATTTGTGAAGTAAAGAATCTCTTTAAGTTTACCTATATCTATGGTATTTTCACTTGAATATTTTTCTACAAATAATTGTTAATTAACTCTTTAGAGCAGTGTTTCTCAACAGGTGGTCCGCGGACGGCACACTGGTGGTCCACTGGTGCACATACAAAAAATATAGTGGTCCGCGAAAGTTTTTGTGCTTTTTGCGTTTTTTTTTGTTATTTTTTATGCAAATTTTTTATGTTAATAATTTAAATTTTGTTTATTTTCTGTAAACTTTCTGTGATTTTCTACAAATAAAATAATTGTATATAGAAGCACATTAAATATATTTGTTTTCTTGCAAAAAATGAACCAACATTTATTATTAGTGGTCCGCGTTAGAGAATTATATATTTTATTGGTCCGCGATACGTTTCTGGTTGTGAAACACTGCTTTAGAGAGTTGTTGCTGCATTATATGTCAGCATTTCTAAATTGAATAAAATCGCTGCACAACAATCGAGAGAAGATACTAAATCTGTTGTAGAATTAGACAATTTTACAACAGTTGGGATACGTAATGTGACTGACCAAAAACAATATTTCATTTTCTATCTTGGTCGATAAATAAATAATAATAATCTTTATTAGTGCTTACTTACATTACAAAGAATGTTTACACAAGTCAAAAGTAATAATAATAAGAATACATTATGTCAAAAAATTATAATATCAAAAAATTAAAATTATATTAATAAAATATGTTTTATTTACATTTATTACGTTCATTCTTTTTTCTAATTTAAGAGGTCTGTTACGTAGAGTCAACGGTTTATTATCATCAGATGCAAGCGAAAAGTAATTTTAGCGTACTCGTGAAATTTACACTTGAAGCTAGCGGCAATAAACTGTTCGAACTGGCAAAAATATAAGAATATTCATTATTCGAAGTAAAATTGTATGGAACATCTGAAATTCAAATATTCAAAAATTTCTATTCGAATAATAAATAATTTGACTCCTCATCATTGCTTTCTGAACTCTTTAGGTGGGTTAGGCAAGCTATGAGCGTTCGAGAAAAGGTCTATAAAATAAAAAAAAAACAGATATAGGCTCCAATTTTATTAATAGAGATAACCAACTCTTTGATACTCCGTTGACAGTGGTTCAAAAGTGATTGGAAAGAATGGGCGGGTTCGTTGAGTTGGTGTAGGTGTTTATATCGTCAAAATGCAATCCACTAAGTAGCATTTTAAATATTTAACATGAAAACTAGTCAGTTTACTTGTATTCACCAGATTTGGCTACGTAGGATTTAACTTTGTTGAACTTTTTAATTTTTCTTGAACATTTATTATATTTTGTTTTATTTCGTAAGTAGCTCGTTAGTGAAACGTGTCTTGTTACCTATACAATGTCTCGTAAAAATCTCTGTACAGGTGCTAAAAAATTCACACCTACCTGATTTATGAGTCTGCGAGTAAAAGACATGGTGGGAGTTGATTTAAATGCATTTATTAAATAAGTAGACACTTGTTTAACAATAAGAGATTGCGCCAAGAATATCTCCGAGTACCGAGTACACTGTACAGCAGTGATTCCGAAACTTTACAAGCTGGAGAACCCCTTTTATAAATTAAATATGTTGGCATACACCTATATTTTAGATTGGTATTAATTATCAGGTTGTCAAGGATGAAATTTGTAGTTAATAATATTGCCAAAATTAACAGCTTATTATTTGACATTGACTTATTATTTTACCGTTCTGTTATTTTTTTTTTTTGGAAAGTTACATATCTCGGCTGTTAAAAGAATCATTGTATACTCTAAAAACTATCAAAACCTTTTTTTTTAAATTAATTTGATTGAAAATGGAACGGTCGGAAATTCGCACTATTATGAAGTATGAGTTCTTACGTGGAACTACGGCATCGCAGACCGCGCGAAAAGAATCTACAAATATAATTAAATATAGTAATGACTAAGATTTCGTAGGCATAAACAAGAAACTCTAGACACCCCTATATGCTTTGACCGATATGAATAATATTTTGCAGATTTATTCTCTAAGAATCTACGAATATAATTACATACAGAAATGTCTAGGGTTTCATAGGCATAAATTAACTATAAAAAATCATGCTGACAAAAAGGTTTACGTAGAAAAAAAGGATCAAAACATTTTTAGAATTGGACCTTTGACCAGACGAGCAGATAGGGGGCCCAAGCCCGGTGAAAACAATAATTCCGAGCCCCAGGAAAACAATAATTACGGGCCCGATAATAGGTTAGCTAGAAATGTTTCTTTATTTTTTCTGTAATATAAACATATAATTTTTTTTTTCTACGTAATATGCCCGAAGTCCGCTATTGACAGAAACGCCACAAAGGGACCGAAAATACTACTAAATAATTCTGTATTATTATAACAGTATATTTTATGCGCTACTACGAAAAACACTTTTCCACCGATTATTTTTATAATTCAGTCAGTGCATTCCTGCTTTAAATATTTATATAAAGAATTCCTCGTTATTTTTAATTTCTGAATAAAAGGAAACTTGCCAAAACATTCACAGGAAATTTTAAAATCAATATCATTGTCGCGCACATAAAATATAATGTAATGTTAATAAACATAATCGATATTAAGGATAATGAACTCCAAAGAAAGCCCCTCCCCCCGGTCCCCCCTCCAGCCCCATAGGCTGTGAAATTACTCATTAGCTAATAGAAAGGTGAGGTACCATTTGAATAACATTTTTATTATGTTGGAAATAAGAAGATCATACTATTTAAGGATATGTTCAATTTAATTCTGTACAGCAGTGATTCCGAAACTGTTGTTTACGGATGCCTGGGGATCCGTATTATAGTTTCTAAGGGTCCACGATAAAATTTAAAAATTATATTGCATTCAAACCTCAAAATTATAAATTAGAATTACCGTATTTTTCGGACCATAAGACGTACCTTTTTACGCAGAAAAATCGACTTAAAATTGTGGTGCGTCTTATGGTCTGTTTTAAAAGTTTGCCATGTTAGTGTGGAATCAATACATTCAACCAAGAAAATATAACTAGTGCACCCGTTACCAACTGTGTTGGCAAACACATCATTACCTTAATGTGGAACTTGCTCGGCCTTACTTCATTCAATTCAAATTGAATCGACTCTAGACATTTCTATATGTTATTTTATCAGCAGATGCTTAGAGAATAAATCTGCAAAATATTTTTCATATCGATCAAAGGATATAGAAGTGTCTAGAGTTTCTTGTTTATGCCTACGAAACTCTATACATTTCTATATGATATTTTATTCGCAGATTCTTAGGAAATAAATCTGCAAAATATTTTTCATATCGATCAAAGGATATAGGAGTTTCTACAGTTTCTTGTTTATGCCTACGAAACTCTATACATTTCTATATGATATATTATCCGCAGGTTCTTAGGAAATAAATCTGCAAAATATTTTTCATATCGATCATAGGATATAGGAGTGTCTACAGATTCTTGTTTATGCCTACGAAACTCTATACATTTCTCTATGATATTTTATCCGCATATTCATAGGAAATAAATCTGCAAAATATTGTTCATATTGATCAAAAGATATAGGAGTGTCGAGTTTATTTTTAATGCCTACGAAAACCTAGACATTTCTATATATTGTTTTATCTGCAGATTCTTAGAAAATAAATCTGCAAAAATTGTTCATATCGGTCAAAGGTGATAGGAGTGTCTAGAGTTTCTTGTTTATGCCTGCGAAATCTTTTCTATATTTAATTATATTTGTAGATTCTTAGAGAATAAATCTGCAAAATATTGTTCATACCCGTCAAAGTATATAGGAGTGTCGAGAGTTTCTTGTTTATGCCTGTGAAAGCCTAGACATTTCTGTATGTAATTATATTCGTAGATTCTTAGAAAATAAATCTGCAAAATATCAGCCAATCAAGAGACAGGGTGTCCCCAGTTAGCCAATCACGAGAACTTTAGGAAAAATGATGTCACAATGTTACATACAGACACTTGCTAATTATATTATTACTATTGCCAGTTTTGTAAAAGAAACCGGTAAGAACTATATTGTTGAGCCTACCCTTAAGCGTTGAATTTCATATGGTGTCCAGAAACAAAACTTTTCTTTGACCTATGTGTTCATTTAATCATTAGGAACAAATTATTTAGAACAGTACAAAGGAGCTTAGTCAAACATGAGACAGAGGGAAACAATGTAACGAACTGGACTTGAACTAAGGACACACATCACGTCACACGAACCTTGGCTAAATGTTTAATTGCATTAAACTATAACGAACCCAACAAATTACTAGCAAAATAGATAGCCTTGAAATCATTGTTTTATCTTCATATAATCACATTTATTAATCAGTGTCTCTGCATGTAGGAATGCCTTTATTTCAAAGAATACTCAATATGGCCAGTGTCCATATTACCATTGTATTGTTCAACAATAGAGTTGGTGTCCACATCTCGTGGCATATTGCCAACATGTTATTTTTACTAATAATTCGTAAATTTAGTTATACTTTGTTGTAATTCACAAAAGAAACCTTCGCGTTTATTTTAAGAAATGAATTGAAAAAGTTTTGACAGTGGAGGTGATTGTTTGTTCATGTAGGGCTGTGTGGGTGGGGCGCAGGGCACAGTGGGACCCAGGGTGCTCTGACCCCGACCAACAGGAAATAGCAGGGTCAAGCTCAGAACATACCTAACCTTGAACATATGTATGAACTGCATATGATTCTATCTTTTAATTACTATCGTTTATTGATGTATCAAGGAAGATGTTAAAATGTTTTCTACTTACACTGGTCAACAATAAATTTACATCAGCTTTAGTTTTAAGTGTACTATACAGAGCCGCAGTAAGTAAAACTTGCGCTAGGGGCAGAGCCGTATTTTGGCGCCCTTTGCAAATTAAAAAAAAAGGTTCTCACCTCTCAAAATTCAGGTGATGAGCAAAAAAAAAAAAAGGTCCTCCTCGTCTTCGCAACGGTGCCCCTTAGTCAAGCGTTAGCGCCCTTTTCCTTGGTGCGCCCAGGGCCATCGCCCCCTCCGCCCCCCCTTACTGCGGCTGATCAAGCTGATTCCAAATATGTGCTTAGTTTTTCTCCAGCACGTCTGGATCTTGAGATTTCGGTCTGTCATTTTAGCTATAAGACATACTTACAGCGCAAATTGTATTGATATTTTCTTCTTTTTCAGAATTATTTAATTGATTCAAATTACCTTATATAATGCCTAGCAATTGCAAAAATTCACCGATACGTACCTTATTTAGTATACAAAAAATTTGGGGCTTTAATTGTTTCAACGAAGTCATTTTGTAAAAATCAAAAATACATAATTTTTTCATTTTTGATTGAGCATATCTAAAAAACTATAAAAAATAAAGACCTGCGGTTGGAATTTTTGGAATCCTGAGGTCCTAATTGATCCCAGTACATATTTTGAGACAAATCAAAAACAAAAAATTTTTTGTAAAATTTTGTTTCATCGAAATTTTTTTCAAAATTTCAAAAAATCCTATTTTAAAAACGATAAAAGATAAAGACCTGCGGTTTGAATTTTTGAAATCCTCGTACCTTTTTTAATCTAGAAAAAAATTGAGGCCTTAACTGTCTTACTGTAATTTTTTTTACAAGAGTGTTAAACAAAACCTTTGAAAATGGCCAAAAACTAAAAAAATCGTAAGGGGTACACCTTAAAAATATCGCAAATTTTAGCAAAAATTTTTTGTCTCGGATTTGGATAAAAATTTGTAATAATATGTATTTTGGGCCGTAGATTTCGAAAATCAGGTCAGTTTTGAGTTTTGGGAAAAACTTAATGAGTTACAGGCAAACAATTTAATCAGAATGGCTATAACTTTTATTTTGATTGACCATATCTGAAAAACTATAAAAGATAGAAACCTTCGGATGGAATTTCTGAAATTCTAAGGTCCTAATTAATCTTAGTACACATCTTGAAACAAATCCAGATAAAAAAAAAAATTGTAAAATTTTGAATTTTTCTAATTATTTTTTAAATTTCAAAAAATCTTATTTTAAAAACGATAAAAGATAAAGTCCTGCGGTTTGAACTTTTGAAATACTCGTACCTTTTTTAATCTAGAAAAAATTGGGGCCTTAACTGTTTTACTGCAATTTATTTACCAGAGTGTTAACCAAAACCTTTGAAAATGGCCAAAAACTGAAAAAATCGTAAGGGAAAAAAGTCAGAATTGTGAACGGCCCGAATTGTCTTACGGCCCCAGTTGTCTGGTTATCATTTTAATGTAACCCTACAAAAACAAATGACAACAAGTATGGATAGTTATTCCTTCATTTGTAAAGGAATTAAATACACGCAAAATGCATAAGAAGATAAGTGCTTTAGAATAACATTCCAACTCTTATGTTAGAATATTAACTTTCTGTAGTCAAAATTGGTTTTAGAATTGGTAAATTCTATAGTGGTTGTGGAGAAACCATACATATTTTGTAATTAAATCTAAAAAATTTTGGAAATAATTATTTTGTACTCTAAAATAATGGTCCCCCTAATATATAATTGCTCGTGAGTTGATTTGGATTTTATAGGGGGGGGGCAGACATATATAGGTGATTGACTTCTCCATTTCAGTTGAATATTATGCAATGCCAACCAAAATAGATACTTCCGGCTATTCAAATAATAAAAATAGTTTCTATAGATTATCTAGTGTATTTTTTTTATGTACCAGTTAAGGTCAAAGGTCGTGTCCTCCCAGCTGAAGAGTACAAATTACATATAATTGATATGCAGGGGGTTATCGGCAGGCCTTGCTTTATACTGCAACATAACAAAAATAAATTCTAAGAAAGTGAACTTTTGTTTTAAACAAACAATTAAACAATAAAATTGTGATTTATTATTTTTATCAACTATGTCGGGAAATATTTATTAATAATTAAAAAATAATTTTTATACTGAAAAAATTAATCAAAAAATTCCGACAGTACTTTTTGGGTTCCTAATGATATATCTGTATTATTCTATTTTTGTTTGTCATATTTTTAAACCCCTCTGGGGAATAAGAAGGGAGCCAACATTTTTTGGAACTTTTTAGGGAATAAGTGAGACAAATATTTTTTTCATTGCTAAGGTCTCGGGTTCGAATCCCGTTCAGGCATGTAATTTTTCACAAATAAGACTTGTCCTGGCCAATTTCCTTTGCTGCTTTGGAAATTGGCTGAGATTATTTTTTAAATTGAAGAGCAGAAAAAATTGTGCTTCTATTATTTGGGTATTATTTGCCTCCTGGCAGCGGCCTTTGTATGATTATTACCAAATAAGCAATAAAATTCTCTTCTAAATTATAGTAGAAAATAAATTTCTAATACAAATAAAAGCATTTAAAAATTTATCACCCGGAACTGAACCGAAAACCGAAAAAAATCACCGTAAAATGTTTATTATCTATTATCGTTTTTGTAATTTTGCTGTCCTAGATTTTTACTAACTAAGCCTAATCTAATTACCCAAATTGAACATACAAGGTGTCTCAAAAGAAATTTTATATTTAGTGGATCGATTAAAAAAAAAGTAAGCCGTATATAGAAAAAATGTTTATTAATTATTAAAATACACTTTTTGGGGATTTATTTCTTAAAAATAATATCGTCTAAATGTAGACCCTCGCGTTCTCGGCACTCATTTAATCGAACAGTAAAATTACTTATGACGTCTCGGCAGGTGGACTCAGGGATGGCTGCCATTTCGTGACGGATATTTTCTTTCAAATGCGCCAGTGAAGTCGGTTTATTGGCGTAAACTTTAGATTTAAGATAACCCCATAGGAAAAAGTCCATAGGGGTTAAATCTGGACTGCGTGGAGGTCAATTTATGTCACCTCTCCGGGAGAAATCGCTCAATCACCTGATTTACGAAATTAAGCCTCTGACTGGCATCTTGGGGCTTTAATTCTTGCACCAATTGAATTTTGTAGGGGTGCAGCTTTAGGTCTTTGTGCATAATGCGATGTAATGATGATCTATGCACATTTAAAGCACTTGCGCGCTTCCGAATTGAAAGGTTCGGGTCGTCACGAACAGACTGATTAACATTCTCCACGTTTTCTACCGTTCTTGATGACCTAGGTCGCCCGGATTTTGATTTATCCAGCGTTGTACCAGTCTCTTCAAACTTTTTAACCCAATGTCGAATGAGAGGAATGCTTGGCGCATCATTTAAGTGGCGAAAACCTCGAATACTGCAGAATTTTCTACGCGCTACAGTCGCCGAATCACCGTTTTTGTAAAACTCTCGCACACATAACGCGCGGTCTGCTCCCGAGAAACGCTCCATAGCGACTAAATTCCCAAGAGCCAGGCTACCGATTGACATAAACCCTGCGCCCCTCGGATACGTTGCGTTCACGCAGTAAGCTAAATAAATATAAAATTTCTTTTGAGACACCTTGTATTTACTGTTCGTCTTTGTAATTTTGAGCGAGATTTGTTGTAATCGGCGCGATTTTGTTACGGTTATGTAAAGGCATAACATGTAAACGTTCTTTACGATGTAGACTGAGATGGCCAATGTATGTTTGTATGTCTCATTAAAACGACTCACTAACTTTAAGTTTGGAAAACTATCGACAGTCGACAACGTATTATTAAATTTAGAGCTCTGAACGGTTGCTCGCGTTACCATATGACAAACTTGACAATCAACAATGAACAAGTTATAGTCTATAGTCGACTAATTTAAGAGCTCTGAACTCAGCTTTATACCTTTATTATATAATGTTTATTCGTGAGATTTTGGATAGTGCTGTTTAACATTTTCAAGTATTTTTTAATAAATATCTTGTTGGATAGTTAAATAAACATTATAAGGCAGTGTGTGTTGGTCGGCGTCGGTCTGTCCCCTAGGGCGCCGCGACGCTAGCAATCAGACGACGCTTGTTGTTACAGCGAGATTGGTTCTGAGCAGCCATCAGACACAACTGGTATTTTTCTCCGGAGATGAAGCGGGACAGTAGAGACAGCGGACGCAGAATAGATAGAAGACAGAACAGATAATATTGAGAATTGAAAACAGAGATATCAAAACAACTGATAAGGTAGACGTAATCAATCAGAAGGGATACGGATACCTTCGGGGAAATGTCTTGTTTTTCAACACTCCTCACGACGCTTACAAGCATGGACCGATTGTTAAACTGATTTGGACGTCAGAAAATCTATTCAAGATCTTTCAAACTGAAATTATGGTTGAAATATAAAAATAAAAACACTAGGTTAATTTTCACAAATTCATTGATTTTTTTGATATTTTTTAGAGCATACTGTGTAACTTTCCAAAAAAAAAAAAAAAACAGAACGGTAAAATATTAAGCCAATGTCAAATAATAAGCTGCTAAAGTTTTTTGTTGGAAAGTTACACAACTCGCCTGTTTAAAGAAATCATTGTATGCTCTAAAATATATCAAAAACTTTTTTTAAAATTAATTTTGTTGAAAATGAAACGGTCGGAAATTCGCACTATTATGAAGTATGAGTTCTTACGTAGAACTACGGCATCGCTGATCGCGCGAAACATAAATAGTGTATTTGGCTCTAGTGTTACTACGCAGAAGACAATATCAAATTGTTTCGCCAAATTTCGTACACTTAAAAACCAAACAAAAACAAAAAACCTGGCTCATCGATCACAGCAGAAATATATTGCAACCAACTGGACAAAATAATGCATAAACTTAAAGAAAAACAGCCTAGATTGGTCAACAGATCGACTCCTATCTTATTGCATGATAATGCTAGACCACACACTGCACAAATGACAAAAGATTTGAAAAACAAAGAGGCAAAACTACAGGAATTGGAGTTGGAACTTCTTCATCATTCTCCATATTCACCAGATCACAGCAGAAATATACTGGAATCAACTGGACGAAATTTTGCAAACATTTAAAGAAAAACAGCCTAGATTGGTCAACAGATCGACTCCTATCTTATTGCATGATAACGCTAGACCACACACTGCACAAATGACTGTGGCAAAACTACAGGAATTGGAGTTGGATTGGATTAACTTCTTCATCATCCTCCATACTCACCAGACCTAGCCCCCACTGACTACCACTTCTTTCGCAATTTGGACAACTTTTTAATAGGAAAACAGTTTAATTCCGACAATGCTGTAAAACTGGCCTTCCAGGAATTCATTGACTCTCGTCCGCCAGGGTTTTATATCACCGGCCTGAAGAACCTGCCGCTTAAATGGCAAAAGTGTATAGACAATATGGGTGCATACATTGATGAATAAAATAATTCCTTATATTTGTAAGTTATCAACCAACTTTTCCTTTATACTGAGATAATATAATTTTTGTAATATTTAGAGCCTATTTTTAAACTATTGTTACCGAGATATGATAATTTTTATAAATATAAAATATTTGTGAATGTGTTGGAAATTGCATTGTCTCAGACAATTTTAAAATAATAAGCCCCTGCATCCAATTATGTTGGGTGACGATGGTACGGTGTGATTGGCCCACTGGCCGTATGAATCATCGCGCTAAATTTGTCTAATTTGTTTGAATGTCTGCAATGATTGCACCAGGCAAATTGGGACAAGAATTATCCGTGAAAGGTTCAAGGACCATCACACTACAAAAAATTCATTCACTCTTCATTTATATAAGGACGAATAATGTTTCGAGAATTGGTTTGAACGCATGCAGTATATAAATCTTAAAGGCGAATATTTTGAAAAGCGATAAAACAGTTCCAAAACAAATTTTTGTTTCTTAGTTTTTGTAAAAACTTAAAAGATAGCCTTCGTATTACATCAAATTTAACCTTGAAATCCTGGATTCTTCTGTCTAACTAAAACCACAATCTTTCCTTATACCCTTTTCACACTAGAACTTTAAGATCGGATGTTAAAGTGAATGTGTCTTTAAACGCTAATGTGAAACCGTATGGCCTCGTCTAAATACAAGCGATGTTTAAGACAGAGATCTGCGTCTTAAACATCGACCGCATTGCCAATTTAATTTCTAATATAAAAAAATACTCTATGAATTTGTGCTGTCAACATTTTATATTATCATAAACAAGAATACTGTATTATATCGACGTTATAAGAAGTTTATACTTATTGTTATAATAAAATTATTTATTTTAATAATGTGTTTAATAAAATACAGAGCTACAATAATTGAGATAAAATGTATCGACTTACATGTTAATACAGGTGTAATATATTCTTTATTGTAGTGTCTTTATTGTAGAATGAAATGAAATATCCATATTTGTTTATAATAATTCAAAATGTGCGTCTGCGCAGACAGTTTAAAACTGGTAATTTCATGACGGTAACTTAAGGACAAAATTACTGTAGCTGATGACAGCACCGGAGATTTAAACATCAAGTGTGAAAGCATACCGATGTTAAACATCGGTAAACTTTAAGTTCACTCGTCTTAAAGTTCTAGTGTTAAAAGGGTATTAGGTCGTGAACTTTCCAAATGATCGTTATATGACGCCAACGGTTGGCGACGTCTCCGACGCTACGGAATGCGAAGTTACGTACGGTATTTCAGTTATAACGGAGATATGTCCGGCTGTGTTAATTTATCGCACGCGAATTAACAAAATATTCCCGCGCCTCTGACTCATATCATTGCTGGTTTCAAGATCTCGGAGCCGGCTCATCGCATCAATGAAAGGAGAATCCTTAAACTGAGAGTCATCTGTGTTTTTGTCATGTCATCACCCGTTGTTTTTTGTCAAGTCTCCCACGGTAGCACCGGATTTATTTTTAAAATATATATAAACACATTAGAGGTTAGATTATTCTCTTTTTAGGATTTAGTAGATTATCAGCAAAAACACTTAGAATAGGACTAGCCACGGGGGAGGGGACAGCAAGTGCCAAGCAAAGATAAAAAATATATTTTTATCGTTTTTATCGTAAATATTTCCAATATTTTCCTTGTATTCGAATATTTCCATATTATTTCAAATATTTCCTTATTATTTAAAATATTTACCTATTATTTTGAATATGTCCCCTTTTTTTCAAATATTTCCCTGGTACATATTTCTAATATTTTGTAATATTTCAAATATTTCCCTATTATATCAATTTTTTTTTTAAGTATTTCAAATGTTTCCTTATTGAGAAATTCAAATATTTCGCTAGTATTTCAAATATTTCCCTATTATTTAAAATATTTTCTTAGTATTTAAAATATTTCCCTACTATTTCAAATGTTTCCCTAATATTTCAAATATTACCCTAGGACATATTTAAAATATTTCGCTAGTATTTGCAAATATTTCCCTATTATTTCAAATATTTTCCTAGTATTTCAAATATTTTCCTAGTATTTAAAATATTTACCTACTATTTCAAATGTTTCCCTAATATTTCAAATATTTACCTATTATTTCAAATATTCCCCTAGTACATATTTCAAATATTTCCTAGTACTTCATGTATTTCCCTAGCATTTCAAATATTTCCTTAGTAAATATTTCAAATATTTCCGTACTATTTAAAATATCCCTAGTATTTCAAATATTTCCCTATTATTTCAAATATTTCGCTAGTATTTCAAATATTTCCCTATTATTTAAAATATTTCTAAAAGTATTTGATATTTCAAATACGTATTATCAGTGATGACTAATAGTATTTGTTATTTTAAGTACTTTAATTCGTATTTGGTATTTGAAATATTTTTACTGAGTATTTTCTGTTCATCCTGGTTATGTGTCTTATAGTTTTATTTGAATTTAACCCCCCCCCCCCCCCTCCCGGACTACATATTAGGCCAGTTTGTATGCGTTATAGAGAAGTAGACTTAGGAAATGGAGCAATCTAACGAATCGATTGGTTTTGGCTTGCAACAGACAGCATTATTAACCACTAATAACACTCCAATAACTTCCAATATTGAGGGGAATTGAACACTAATGAGGGCTTTACACTATGATTTATGGGATGTCGTCTGCGACAAGCCCTATACGGCGCCAGCCACTTTTTAACGTGTTTTATTACGTGTCGAGAATGTCATCATTTGAATTTTTATATACGCAAAAAAAACAACTAACAAGATAGGGTTAAATTTAATCACGAACGGTCTTTAAAAAGAAAGTACTACGCTGAATATTTGCACTAAAATTATAAATGGAAATGAGCATTAATAGAGAGTTCAGTAAAAAACAATGGTAATAATTTAGATTTTTTTTTTTTGGTAGCTACAATTTTTAAGAAAAATTTTTAATAAAAAAAACAAAATACGGTTCGAGTTTTCAAAATAAGTTTCAAGGCTCGCATGAAATTTCTGCCCCTTGTTTTTTTGGAATCACCCTCCCCCGTCCTCAAAAATTTTTCGGAATTTCCCCCCCCCCCGCCCTTCCCTTAATTGATTTTCAGAATTTCTTCCCCACGTTCTCAAATGATTTTCAGATTTTCTCCCAACCGTCCTCTATGTTTTTACTTGCCCGACCTTAATATATAAGGGGCAAGTATTGTAATCGCGAAAATTTTCGATGTCGAGATTTTGACGGATGACCACGTTTCATGGTCCAGGGAATCCAAAAAACCTATTTTCGAAGTGCCGTCCGTATGTGTGTGTGTGTGTGTGTGTGTGTCTGTCTGTCTGTCTGTGTGTATACACGATAACTCAAAAACGGTTTAACTTAAAGAGTTCGTTCTGGTACTAAAAAATTCTCCTATTAAATAGGAAGAACCCTATTGTTTTTTATGAAAATCGGTTGACTAGAAATGGGAGTTTACTCGTGTCGATTTTAATATTTTTGCGAATATTTAGCAACAGAAAAATATTTCGAAAAAATTTATTGAACAAAAGTTACTATAAATGCAATAACTAATAACTTTTATTTGAGACGTTTTTTGATAAAACGAAAAATTTCGACATTTTTTTGTAAAATTATTTAAAATTTTTCCAAGTCTCAATTTTTTCATACTTATATGTAACGTTTCCATGGTCATGATAATTAATTCGTAACTAGTAAAGCAAGCCTTGGACAAAAATTTGTATAGAACATAATTTGATGTATTTTTGAAGATTTATCTAAATATTTAAATTTTTTTTTTTTAAATTTACGTTTTTTTTAAATATTTTTTTTATTGGAGGGCAAGTCTAGCGGAGGTTTGCCTTCGCCACTGGTTTAAATATCTGTCCCCCAATCCAAATCAATTTTGCCCGTGAAACATATTTAGAATTGATATGCACAATGTATCAAGGTAGAGGGTACACGATTTTTCTCGAAAACGCGATGTATAAGTAAAAAAATTTGTTAATCAAAGTTGACCATAATAAAAATAATTAAAAATATCGCGCTTTCAAATCATACAAGTACGATTTGAAAGTGAAATATTTTTTTTTATTATGCTCCGAGCTACAGATAGCTCAATCATCGGTCGTTGAAAAAGAGTAAAAAGAAGTGACGAGTAAAAAAAAGGTCTTCACTCCCAAAATAGAAAAAATAGAACTGACGAGCAAAAATAAAAAGGTCCTCACTTCCAAAATACAACTGATGAGCAAAAAAAAGGTCTCTTCACTCCCAAAATAGAAGTGATGAGAAAAAAAAAAAAAGATTTCTATTCTAAAAACTCTGGTCAGCCTTAACTGATGCCGTTTTTAATCACGATTTTTTTTTGGAATAATTCGTGAATTTTGCTGTCCCGCCCGGGACAATCTATTCTTGTTCATAAAGCGGGTCCCGCAAATATCGGGACGTCTGGCAACACTGGCTCTAATAGACATAGACGCCGTGCGCCAAAAATTTTAAGTAACTCACTATACATTAATGAAATTATTAAAACAGTTGTTGAAACAAAAACAAAACTTGAAAATAGGGTGAAGAACAAAAGGATAATATTAGGAAAGTAAAGTTATGTTGAAAAGCGTTTATAAAGGATATGGCAAGTGGGATGTGGCGAGTCCTTCACTTGTGGCGGGACTGTATTCGTCCATCCACATGATTTATACAATTGTCAGAGAGTGTTTTTTGTGCTGTTTCCTCTTCAACATTGCATTCCGTCTGACATCTGTCTGCCTTCACTTCATCCAGACTATTCAAATAAACTAAATGACAAATTTAATACCACAAAACCGTTAATTTATAAAAAAACACTGCAAGTTGAATTTTTTTCTCCATTATCCAGAAATTCCTTGTAGATTTATTTACGTAGTAATTTTATTTGATCGATATTCAGGATTTGTGCATATCCGTCAAAAATCCTTCTGTCCTCTTGGGATGTATAAAAATAGATGCGTCTAGTGATATATTATCAAGGAGATTGGGAGTTGGTAGTACTGTGCCACTGATTTATATCTACATCACAAGAACACGACAAGAATTTTGGATATTTCAAGAAAAAATTCTAGGCTTTGTTTAGAAAAAACAAACTTAAAATTGTTTAGATCAGTGATTCTGAAACTTTTGTTATAAGGTACGGTATCACATGAAAGGCCTTAGTACAGTCTGTTCCAAATAGTTAAGCGGAACTAAATGGGAATTTAGTTCTTTTAAGTTGTCACGAGAAGGGACCTTGCTTGGGTTATTTAATTTTTCACGTTGGGATGTCAAAATTTAAAATTCCAACAATGAAACCATAGAAACGAATGACCATATGTCAAAATTAAATATTTTTTTAGATATTTTAATGACAAAAAAATAAATAAATGGGAAATTGGTATTAAGAATGACATAAAAAATCAAAATATAAAGAAAATTACATTTTAAAATGATATTAACCTTAACCAAAAAATGTTTATTGTAAGTATGATTTACAAAGTTTAAACAAAACGGCCGAAAGGCACGATTTAAACGATGAAAGTAACTAGATTGCAAAATCTAGTTCCGCTTAACCGTTTGGAACAGACTGTGCGTGGATTAACAATCAAAATTTTATTTTTGCAAAATAAATTATTTTGATGTGATTCTTTCCAAAATTGTGCAAAAAAAATTTGTCCCACACCCTGTACCCCAGATGGTTTAAACTAAAACCGGAATAGTACAACAGGATTTTTTGATCAGATTATGTTTTCGAAAAATGAGGCATTGTTTGGTTGACGATGTTAATATTTAATATGTTATGTAAGACAGTAAACCAGTATGCCTTCATGTGTAGTGATTAGACAGCTTTCTAAATTGCAAACTAGGGTTCGCTTCCAGTCTGGAGACAATTTTATTTATTCTGTTTTTGTTTGCATTTTTATTTTGTTTAAATTTCTAATTATGGATTTCTAATTTATGTGTGAAAATTCACACTTCACATTAATTTTTTTGAATGGTTTTTGCTACTGATTAATTAGCCAGGAAAATTATATTTTTTTCAAAAATTCCATTCCTGAATAGGATTTGAACCTGATAACTTAGAAATGCAGGGCACCCCCCTAGGCGCGCCACTGGTTAGCACATTGTGACTTTCTTTCCATCTAGGTATAATCTACTGGACCACAGCAATATACTTATGAGACAATTTTGAGAATTATTTTCCTTATAAGATTAAAAATTCCCATCCAAAAGACGTGTTAAATTTCTGTGTATTCGGGCGGAAATGCATAAACCACTGAGACAAACCCATCCATTGTCTGTAATTCTACTTCCGTTTCCTGTGACAGACGTGTCTCTGGTGCACGTGAATATTGTGACCCTTATCAAGGGTCGAGAACCACCCTTATCACACACACAAAACTCCAGACGGAAGTGTTATCAACTTTTGTAAAACCGTGTTTTAATCAGTATGGATTTGTGACGCTCGGGTGTGTATGTACGGGTGTATAAGGGGAGGGGGGGGGGATATGGAAGCCCTGTTGAATGCATTAGTGCCCAGGTCACGTGCTACTAAATCACAGTTAGCTCACTTTGTTTTCTACGGCCGTCTGTTTTAACGCACTGATACCTGGATGAGGTTAATGTATATGCACTACACCAAACATAGGGGTGTGCCCATTGTTTTTTTCATCTTTAGACACTGTCAGACACTCAAATAACTCCTCTTTCTTGATCTGTTGTCAGCTCTTTCCAGATATCCCGTATACCAACTGACTTACTGACTACAGTTCAGCTCTGCTTGAACTAAATATGTTGTCACTAAGGAATCGTCGCACACTGTCAATGTAAAATTTGCAATAGTATTATTGAAAACTGACACGCTCGGATACGCAGTCTGGTAGTCAAATATTGTACTACGCGACTGTAGTACTGTTTGAAATTAAAACATATTTTCTAGTGTTGATTTTTTGTTAGAACGTCGATATATACATTTTTATAAAATAAAAATGTACTGTGCTTAAATTAAACTGTTCCCTGTTGGAATATTGACAGCTGAATACTAGACAATTCAGCCATTTTGTCATGAATTACAGCGCCGCCAACGGTAATGTCACTTCTCAATAGACTGCAATGATCTGTTAATGTTGTTCACTTTTTTAATTCCGTCTTATAATGTCCGCAACCAACATTCATTTTTCGTTTCCAAAACTAACAATAATGTTTTCCAATTCACCCATTGAAAGACTATCTTCCACATTCAACAATGTTTATAATAATGTTGATAAATCAAATTTGACATTAAATAAATTTAAATCACATTGTAAAATTATATTACAACATTTGGATTCAAGCTCAGTCTAACTCCAGTTGCTTCTGTTTAAATTGTTGTATTATGTAACTTGCTTATTGTAATACTCTTGTTCGTACATGACTGTCGCGATTTTTTTCAATTCAATATATAATAGCTATAAATAAACGTTAAAATTTTTCAAATCAAAAATAAAATCGTTGCATTCTTGTAGTATAGTGTAATATGTAAATTTTACGCACGTAATTGTTAAAAAATTCTTGAACACTGCTGTGGGTTCGTCCTGTTTGTGTTCTTAAAATGTAAAATAAATAAATAAATAAATAAATAAATAAATAAATAAATAAATAAATAAATAAATACCAATACTTGCTAAGAGGGTAATATGAGAGTTACATTTTATGTTTTTACAAACGACCGCTAGATGGCAATATTGAAATGTGCCATTACTATATTCGTAAATTTAGACATTTGTTATTGTGAAATCAGTGGCAGCTTATAAATTGGCGAGTAGTTTGCTGACAGTGAGCGTTAAAAAAAAACATGTTTATGAAAAAATGTATATTACTCGTGTTTTAGTTGGATGATTTTTTACGATTTTAGTAAAGGCTTAACTCAACAACAAAGCATAGATTCGCTTTGTTCAACTTTTGGTAATGAAGCACCATCAGAAAAGACTGTTTACAATTGGTTGTAGAATTTCGTCGTGGTCGTGCGTCCGTCAGTGATGAATCTCGTGAAGGTCGACCAAAATCGGTTGTGATTCAAAAAAACATCAATGCTGTGCGCAAAATGATTGAAGAAGATCAGCATGTGACTTACCGTGAGATAGAGGCATCCTTTGGCATATTGCAGACTGCAATAAATTTTTTAGCTGTGAAAAAGATTTGGATGGATTTCGCATAATTTGACCGAAACCCAAAAAAAGGCTTTTGTTGATTGGTGTAATGTTAAAAAAATTCAACATAGGCACTGCATAATTCGTATACAACATCGTTACAGGCGACGAAACTTGGATTTATTCATATGAACCGGAAACTAAGCAACAATCCACTGTTTGGGTTGTCCAAGAGGAACCGAAACCCACAAAAGTTGTTCAGGAAGCACTTCCAAGAATATGATCTCTTGTTTCTTCGGTTGTACTGGACATGTCGTTTAGAGGATCGGAGAACAATTAATGCTGAATGGTATACAACAATTTGTTTGCCAGAAGTCATCGACAAAATCAGGAAAAAAACCCAAAAACGTCGCATCATTCTTCATCATGACAATACAAGCTCCCACAAAGCACGTCAAACAATTATTTGAAGGAGAAAAACATCGAATTAATGTCTCATTACCCGTATTCGCCTGATTTATCCCCGACTTTTTTTTTTTCCCTAATGTCAAACAAAAAATGCGTGGACATCGATTTTCATCACCTCAAGAACCTGTTAAAGCCTTCGAAAACCATGTTTTTGAGATACCAACTTCAGAATAGATTTTTTTTTTCGACAATTGATTTGAACGCAGGTATAAGTGTATAAATCTACAATGCGAATATTTTGAAAAGAAATAAAACACATAGTTCCAAAAAAAAAAATGTCTCTAAGTTTTTATAAAAACTTAAAAGGTAACTCGTACGCAGGCGAGCTATTGAGTTGATTTTAGTTAAGTTGGCTACATTACGATCTTAAGTCTGTTCTATTATATACTTTTTTCCAAAACAGGAAAAAGTGATTTAAAAATGAAAAATACAGTCATTATTTAAAATGATTTTAGTATTGAGCAAATAATTGTTTCTTCATAAATAATTCTTGTCATGATTAACAATTATTATTTAAATATTGAATCACAATTCTCTTAATTATCAATTGGTGAATAAATATATAATTGCTTCGTTAACTTCCGACCTCAAAATGATTTGTGATTTTCTTGTGACGTCAACTTCCTAATACTAGTAACCCGTGAGTAACACTTCGCGAAAAAAGAAAATTTCTCATTAACATTCTACTCTCTTTCGTTAATCGAGCTGAATGGGTTCGCGAAGGTATTGCAAAATTTTTGTGAGCAATCCGAGAATGGATCATGTTATAGTATTTCCAAAATGAAATGGCCACCCTTGTTAAGAAGCTTAATGACAGCACCAGAGATTTAAACATCAAGTGTGAAAGCATACCGATCTTAAACATCGGTGAACTTTAAGTTCACTCGTCTTAAAGATCTAGTGTGAAAATGGTATAAAAAAGAGTACGTCTGGTCAGCCTAAGTTACAGAATAGACCTCCTGTACTCTTTCATTCTCACGTGTCCTATCTACTTTAATTATTATGCTACGCATACACCAAATTTTTGTTTTCATTTCGAAAGTTTTACGATGACATATATTTAAGTTTATTTTCTGAATATTAATTTTACGATTTAAAAACATAGATGACGTCCACATAGGTGATTGCATCAGTCAGATATATGATATGATAGGTTTAAAAGGTTCTATCGACAGATTTGGGGTTGTTTTATTTGTCTTCAGGGAAGAGATGTCATAATATTTACCGACACATATATATTAGCTCGCTGGAGTAGTCACTGGATGATAAATAACCCCATGGGAGACAGGACAGCACTTGGGAAGATTCTAAAATCATCTTTATATAACAATGAACATCCCTAGTCAGGGGCGTAGCTATCGGGGTGCTGACAGTGCGAGTGCACCCCAGCACGGCGCAAAATAAAAATTATAGGCGCCGAATTGATGAAAAATTTCAAAATACTACAGGAAAAATATAGTAGGGCAACCCAGGCATAATACCCTTTTCACACTAGAACTTTAAGATCGAATGTTAAAGTGAATGTATCTTTAAACGCTAATGTGAAACCGTATGGCCTCGTCTAAATACAAGCGATGTTTAAGACAGAGATCTGCGTCTTAATCTTCGTCCGCATTGCCAAATTAAATTCTATTATAAAAAAATACTCCTTGAATTTGTGCTGTCAACATTTTATATTATCATAAACAAGAATACTGTATTATATCGACGTTATAAGAAGTTTATACTTGTTGTTATAGTAAAATTATTTATTTTAATAATGTGTTTAATAAAATACAGAGCTACAATAATTGAGATAAAATGTATCGACTTACATGTTAATACAGGTGTAATATATTCTTTATTGTAGTGTCTTTATTGTAGAATGAAATGAAATATCCATATTTGTTTATAATAATTCAAAATGTGCGTCTACGAAGACAGTTCAAAACTGGTAATTTCATGACGGTAACTTAAGGACAAAATTACTGTAGCTGATGACAGCACCGGAGATTTAAACATCAAGTGTGAAAGCATACCGATCTTAAACATCGGTGAACTTTAAGTTCACTCGTCTTAAAGATCTAGTGTGAAAAGTGTATAACGGGCACCTTAAGGATGATTATCTTTAATATAATCTTAAGGAATATCGTTAAAAAAATCAGGTTTTTAGATCCACCCTTCTGGGTGACAGGGTGTGGTCAGCCAGCCATCCAAAGTGATTTATGAGTAATATTTACATAACTTAAGAAGCCGATGATTAAGCCATAGTCGGTCACCTTTGTTGACTTAGTATATATTTCATATTTTTTTCTAATTACAAAGTGATAAATCATTTATTGTTGGAATGAATCACATATTAGGCTAAGTGTCTCCTATATTTTACGTTTTTCTTGCAACATTTCTATTGATGTGATGAAATAAAAGACTGTATCATAAGGAAATATGCTTATTGCTGTCGTATCTCCGTTTAGTTTGAAATTTTACTACGGCTAGCGGGTTTGTTATCTTTTAAAAGTGGTCCACAGTTTATCCACAATGATATTTTTTATCTCGTAGGATGCTGTTACATAATATTTATCTGTCCATGTTATTGACTCGGGGAAAATAGTCCGGGTTACACTAACCTGCAGGGTAAACGAGGCTTATATGAAAAAAATTCACGCCTCGGAGGTCTATTTTGTAAGTTTTTCGACATTTTATTTACAAATGTTGCTCCCATTTCCCATAAGAACAATACTGCATTCTAACGTTTGAACGGATATAGCAGTGGTGTAATTATGAGACGAGGGGAGGGGGGCATTCAGGGGTCCGAACCTCTAATTGAGATTTTTTCTTGTTGCTAATTTTCCCTGGATAAAGTAGACAAAAAAAATCTGCCGGGTTGGAAAAAATGTTGAAATTATGCTACTGTTTACTACTACATACTTACGAAATCCTGAAGTGTTAAAATTTACACTTATTAATCGACATTAAATAAAAAGTTATAAAGTCGTATAAAATATATCTTAAAACAAAAAATAAAACAATAAAGAAAAAAAAAAAGAAAAATTATCCTATAATTAT
This sequence comes from Liopterus haemorrhoidalis, assembly GCA_963971575.1. Taxonomy (NCBI): domain Eukaryota; kingdom Metazoa; phylum Arthropoda; class Insecta; order Coleoptera; family Dytiscidae; genus Liopterus; species Liopterus haemorrhoidalis. The sequence goes on from OZ020619.1 coordinate 47,346,416, forward strand.
TTTAAAAAATATTTGGTTTTGATGAAAGTATGTAAGAAAAATGTGACTTTCTTTTCTTAATTATTATTTTTTCAATGCTTTATTATTTTTTTATTTCTACGATTGACGTTTTAAATTTTCAAAAATGTATATATAATGCAGTGATTAAAATACGATTTGGTAAAAATGAATAATTTTTACTAAAAATTCCGGCCGAGTTTGGTCATTCATATCAGCGCCACTAGGTTACAATTTATTTGTGTAAATTTAAAATTGGTTCGAAATATTTTAGTAAAAATTACAAATTGATACATTCAATAGTTTGCACCTTTGAAAATGTATGTCATGTTGGTATTAAAACATGGTAAAAAATGTCACTTAAAATGTCATTCCATTTGACATATGTCATAAAGATAAATGATATTATAGTTATAATGATCATAACCACCAATCTGAAGTGGGTTTTACAGCGTAAGGAATATTTTGAAATGACAAATTTACATCTAAAAGTCAGTACTACAATATAAAAGTAACCAAAATAACCAGATTTGATCTTACAAATGTGAACGCAATATATTAAAGCGTGCAAACAATTAAATTTTACTGTGTAATAGTTTCTCACGATTTATTTCAAACTGATTTGAGATATATTGTAAGTACGCTTTTTTCCGTGTGTGCATTTCTTCGTGTGCGTTTTTTTCCGTGTGTGTATTTTTTCATGTGCGTTTTTTTCCGTGTGTGTATTTTTTCATGTGCGTTTTTTTCCGTGTGTGTATTTTTTCATGTGCGCTTTTTTCCGTTTGCGTGTTAAACCGTGTGCGTTTTTTTCCGTGTGCGTATTTTTATATTATATAAGAAATTGGCAAAATTATTTTAATAAATATATTTTAAATTTAACGTCTCAAATCATTTTTAGTTTTAACATGTAATGCACTGAGTGAAAATGAATCGTTTTCCCATCTTAAAAAGTTAATGAATAAATAATTCGGAATAATACTCATTATTTGTCCAGTTTTAAATAATGGGCGAAGAGTTGATTCAATTTGATCCAAAGTTCTACTTTCTTGGATTTAAAGTAGTTAAATGCCGTAGTGAAGTACGAGTACACCAGTTAGTTTTGAATAAAAACATTTGAGAATATTTTCTAAAGTGATTTGATTATGTTGGTTTAATATTGTATTATCAGTAAGCGAGTATCGTTAGTTCGCCGTCAAACGTAGATCGTGTCGAACTGGTAATCTGTGTCTGTGAAATACCATTAATCAAAGAGTAAATACAGTATTCAGAGCGCTGCTGTGCTATGCCGGGCAGAGGCATAACAGAACAGTGCAACAGCCACTAAATAATGAACGACTCACATTAAACAGAACTGTTCACATATAAATGAAATCAATTTGTAACTCAGCCTTCCACCCAGACACCCTCCACCCAAATCAACCTCATTAATATGTAAATCAACCTAATACATTTATTAAGCAATAGATTCGCTACATTACTTCGCAGATATTTCAAACACCGACTCACTTCAAATATAGGCTATAAGACATTTAAAAAAATTATTTTAGGGGGGTGTTTCGGGATTAAAACTGTTTATTCGTCCCGCATTTTAACATTTTGTCTCGCAAAAGTCCCGCATTTGGATTTGGGAGGTGAGAACCTTTTTTTTTTGCTCTTCACTTGGATTTGGGAGGTGAAGACCTTTTTTTTTGCTCTTCACTTGGATTTTGGAAGATGAGGACCTTTTTTTTTTGCTCCGTCCCGCATTGCCTTCTTAAGAAAATGGTCACCCTACCTTATCATCAACTTACCAGAAAAATATATACAGATTAATTCTGTAAAAATTTACTGTGTAGTAACCCAGCAAACATTTTTATACGGGCCAGTACTGGTAAAGCACATACTCCCCGGCATTGAAAGTAATGGGCCAGTACTCCGGTGTCCCCGTGGCCGTTACTGGCCCATTGATGTATCAGTTGCCGGCCCAGCAACGGTAAAGTGCAAAATAATCGCATTAGTTGCAAGATTTATTTCTGATAGTTTTAAGTAAAAAGTATGAGTGAAGAAGAGTGCTTATAAAATGCTGGTAAAGCACTTCGTATAGGCGGAATGCGAAATACAAATGTGAAGTACATTATTAATACTGGCGTTGCACTTACTTTTGGTGCCAGTAATTTACCAGCATAAAAGCAGTTTGCCAGCATTCGGCCGTTAGTTGAATGTTTGCTGGGAACGTTAATACAAGATAAAATATTAAAAAAAGTATAATGACTTTCATTCATGATAGTAACTGACCTTGCTCATAGTGACAAATTTAGTTACTTTGATCATAGTAACTGAGTTACAGAATTGGTCTGATAGAATAATTTTTTACCGACCGTCAACATATATAAGGGAGGTATTGTGATCATACCGATTTTGACATTTCGAGATTTCGATGGATCTCCACGAATTGAGGTCCCTACATAACGTTTTGACTATTTTTAGCATCATGTCTATCGGTCTGTCTGTCCGTCCGTCTGTCTGTGTACACGTGCAGAGCAAATACGGCTAAAAGGATTTTTATGAAACTGCATATTTAAGCTTTTGACATCAATGACACGAGTTGATCAACTTTTAGTAAAAATCTGTTGACTAGAAATGGGAGTTTACTCGTGTCGATTTTAAGATTTTTGAGAATATTTAGCAACAGAAAAATATTTCGAAAAAATTTATTTAACAAAAGTTGCTATAAATGCCATAACTAATAACTTTTGTTTGAGGCGTTTTTTGATAAATTTTGTAAAATTTTGTAAAATTTTCATCATGTATCTATTTTTAGGGTTTTGTAGGTATGACCAAAAAACCCTTATACCGTCATTTTGTCGTCTGTCTGTCTGTCTGTCTGTCTGTCTGTCTGTCTGTCTGTCTGTCTGTCTGTCTGTCTGTCTGTCTGTCTGTCTGTCTGTCTGTCTGTCTGTCTGTCTGTCTGTCTGTCTGTCTGTCTGTCTGTCTGTCTGTCTGTCTGTCTGTCTGTCTGTCTGTCTGTCTGTCTGTCTGTTCGGTATAAATTGTAGCCAAACGCCTAAACCTAGAGAGTTGAAATTTGGCATGCTTATACAACTCGTTGACCCGCACATAGGAAAAATACCAAAACATCTAAAAACATATCCCCCTAAAAATATAAACAAATGTGTTCATCGAAAAAAAAAATTTTTTTTTTCTTAATTACTTATTTGTTTTATTTTGCTGTCAATTTTTCATGGGCATTCCCTTAATAGGCATTTTTACCCTAAAATGACTGTAGATAGCAGTAGAGAAATGTATTTTTTTGTTGAGTTTTTTCATGTCGAGAAGATAAATAAAAGAAAGTAGTATATGAAGTGATATCTGGCGCATCATTAGCTGGGTTAAGATTAAGTTTTCGACATCATTCAGCGTCTGGCAGCGTGCACGGACATGATGCACGGGCACGGGCACGGGCACGGGCAACCAGTGATGCGGCTCGTTACAGATAGCGTCTGGATGTATTAATAGCAAACTCCCTCGGGATTACCCGACGCACACTTTCTAAATACACTCTTATAAAACTCATTACCAGTTGAGCTATTGTATAAACCGACTCTTAAATATCTACTTTATTATTTTATTATTCGAACGATATCGAGGTGAACTCAGCAGTAAAGCTGTATTCAGAGCTCTTAAATTAGTCGACTGTTATGACTTGTGTACTGTTGATTGTCACTACAAGTTTGTCATATGGTAATGCGAGCAACCGTTTAGTACTCTAAATTGAATGCGTTAAATGTTGTCGATTGTCGATAGTTTTCAGCCGCATTCAGAGCTCTTAAATCAATAGCTTATGCACTGTATCTTATGGACTGTTCACTGTCACCAGCAAGTTTGTCATATGATAAGACGTGAAACCGTTCAGACCTCCAAATTTAATACGCTGTTTGTTGTGGATTATGCATCATTTTCTAAACTTATAGCTAGTGAGATTTTTAATGAGACAGACATATAAACACATTCGCTATCGCATTCTATCAGTGACACCGTAGTTATCGAATGCCTTTACATAACTTAACATAATGTCATCATTAACAAATCTTGCTCAAAATTACAAAGACGGACAGTAAATATGATCAATTTAGGTAATTAGGTAGTTAAAATCTAAGACAAGAGAATTATAAGAACGATAATACATATAAAATATTTTACGAAGCTAAATAGTTGGTTTCAAAATTCACAGATGGAGGGCTATTCGTAACGTATTAATTTATAACAGATGTGAACGGTATCATTATAATTGTAGCTTAATTAAATTTTCAATAGAAACTTATGACAACAACAGTTATTTTCAATATTTGGTAAATTAAACATTTTTCACATATTTGGATACGTAAGGTTATTGATTTATTTATTTTGGTCTGAAATTTACTCTCCTACTTCACTATGGACCAAATACATATTTATATTTTTTATTAAAACGGAAACAAAATTTTGTGGGTTTAATGAGCTAATGAAAGGGCGTTATGGATCCATTACGCCCGCTGATTACGTTGGGTTATTATAAATTTGTTTAAATATGTCGTATCCAAGTAGACCGGGAGCTCATGACAATTTTTGGTCTCCGATTTCATACAGCATGCCTTTTGGAGGAGAGAATATTTACCCTGTGACAACAAAAAAGGGATGGTACTAAACCCCTGCACGCTTTCGGTCATAGGGAAAATTGCATTTCCACTTAAACATAAAATTTTTGTGCTTTTCTCTGATTTAATATTGCTTGCCCTTTTGTCAAAAGAAAGTTATAACAAATTTAAAGTCTTTTAAATATATGCATGCGATTCGGAGGGTCCCAAAGGGCTCAAACGGTCATGTGATCTTGTAATAAAAAAATATGATTTTCCGCGTTTTCATACAGCATGCCTATAATTAAAAGACTTTAAATTTGTTATAACTTTCTTTTGACAAAAGGGCAAGCAATATTAAATCAGAGAAAAACACAAAAATTTTGTGCAAGTGGAAATGCAATTTTCCCTATGACCGGAAAGCGTGCAGGGGTTTAGTTCCATCCCTTTTTTGTTGTAAAGGCATGCTTTATGAAATCGGAGACCAAAAATGTCATGAGCTCCCGGTTTAAAGGAATTATAAGCAAATAACAGCGTAAAAAATAAATGTACATTTGAACTACCATGGATTCATCAGTTGTACAATTGTTGATTCTGTTCTGTTTTAGCCTGTTATAAATTGAAATAAGAGAAACAAAGTTTATGACATATTTTGTATACATTAAATGTTATGTTAAGCGACTGTTGACCTCGGTTCAAGGCACTAAAAATGAGAAATTCTAAGATGCACACTCTTTCTTAATCAGTTGTAAAACGAGTACAACACTTACTCCAAATTCTGTCTCTCTCCATTTTAATTCACTCGCGAGGTAGAGGTATGTATTTCAGTGGCGTAGTTTCAAATTCGGAACCCTCGAAAAGTCCCCCCCCCCCCTCACTGCGGAGCCTTAGCTACGGGGCTGTATATATTATAATATTCTCGTGATTATTATGTTGTTTCAGTTAATTTAGTTAAACAATTAGTGTAGATACGCTTCGCAGAATGACTTCAAACGATTTGGTTGCAACTGCATTCGACATTATTATTATTATATTATGAATTTGAGATTGAAGGTTTAAAAATGAAGTGGCATTAGCGAATTGTGTGTAGAAGCAGTGTCCAGAGGCGTCTCTAGGATAATTTTAAACATCCTGTCTACGGATTTAGAATGGCGAAGCGCCGTACGAGACTGTCTCGCCTTTAGCGAATAGCAATGTTAAAAATATCCCGGCGCTCTTGTATCACTGCATTTTCACTTCTCTCTAACTTTACTTTATCCGACTGTTTAGATTTAGGATTAAACTTGATCTCATTTTAAGTGAAATGGATTTCGTAGCTATAACCAAAAAAGTAATGTCTATCTGTACGGTAGAAATTATTGCTAAATGAATGGATGAAAGTTGAAACTTGGCATGTATATTGAGAACTGAAACGCTCGAATACGCAATCTGGTGGTCAAATATTGTACTAGGCACTCTAGTACTGTTTGAACTTATTACATATGTTATAGTATAGGGATTTGCAGCTAAGCACCCTACCATCTGGTGAGCGTTTCATGAACTTGTGTACATCAGATAACATTTCGTTTTGTGTATTGGTTTTGTATGAAGTTTGTTTTTAAAGTTTTATTATAATCATTGAAAAATGTATAATACATATTGTTGTGTGTCTATGTGCAATTCATTGAAAAGAAGAAACCCGGAAATATCGTTTCATTTGTTTCCACTAATATCAGACACCGTACGGTTCGAAACAAAATTGGAGAAGCAAGAGGTTAGGAATCGACGCGATGTTTAGATAAACAATTTAAAAATTGGAAAAAAAGTGAGCCCTTATATCAAAGTTTGCTCATTACATTTTAATGATAGTGACTACAAAAAATATTTTCAATTTTGTATTTATTATCGCATATCTTGAAAATTCCTGTTATTGTGTGTGGGTTTGTAATGCACAAGTTTGTAGGCATAATGCATAAATCTTTATGAACTCTCTATTTTTTTCAGTGACTCCACACAATATTATATGCCCAGCATTGTAGATTTCTACCCCTTGGTAAACAACACGGGAATTATTATTTCCCCCAATATTGTTAAAATAATCGACAATGGAAAACCGCCATAACTTAAAACCAGATCACAAAATGTAGTATTTTAGATGTTTACAAGTAATGTCACTTCACAAAATCAGAAAATCCCAAACAATTATTTATTTTTTGTCGTTTTTTGATACTCTTTTCGCTATTATTTACTAGTAAATGTCAAGTGGTATCTGATTTAGAATGGTTTCAAAAAAATCCGCGTGGCGCTACGATCTTAAAATTTTTCCCCTATTGAATTTTGCTTTACATGAGTTGCTGCCAGCAGATCACAATAGGCGAACAAAATTCGGGTTCCAACAAAATTATATTTGAAATAGAGAGGGGTATGGGCCGCGTATTTTATCGGGTTACGAATAGTAGAACAATTGGCACTTTTTTTTATTGAAAAAAAATTAATTTACGTAAACTTATCTATGGCTCGAGCAAATGGTCTCAAATAAATATTGAAGGAAAGATTCGTAGATTTGTTGAAGTTATTTTGGTGTTAAGAGGGTATCTATTCACCCTAATTTCGTAAAATCCTAGGCGTGTCTGTTGCACGGTCAATTTGGTGAGATTACTTAAGTCTCCTCAGTGCAGCATACTGAGTATGTCACTCACAACATAGGAGCATCTGTGTTTCTTTCACAACCGAACATTCAACACGACTCCCTCTTAAAAATCACACAATAAATCACTGGCTGATTGCCTTAGGGACCTTTTATAAACAAACTTCTACTTGCACATTTCAACGTTCTTCCATATTAATAAAATTTAATGCTATATCTGTTTTTTAATTTTTCGGCTTCATATTGGTTTCTACACATTTCAGAAGATTGTTAGTACGACATTTTTTTTTTCTTAATTACTTATTTGTTTTATTTTGCTGTCAATTTTTCATGGGCATTCCCTTAATAGGCATTTTTACCCTAAAATGACTGTAGATAGCAGTAGAGAAATGTATTTTTTTGTTGAGTTTTTTCATGTCGAGAAGATAAATAAAAGAAAGTAGTATATGAAGTGATATCTGGCGCATCATTAGCTGGGTTAAGATTAAGTTTTCGACATCATTCAGCGTCTGGCAGCGTGCACGGACATGATGCACGGGCACGGGCACGGGCACGGGCAACCAGTGATGCGGCTCGTTACAGATAGCGTCTGGATGTATTAATAGCAAACTCCCTCGGGATTACCCGACGCACACTTTCTAAATACACTCTTATAAAACTCATTACCAGTTGAGCTATTGTATAAACCGACTCTTAAATATCTACTTTATTATTTTATTATTCGAACGATATCGAGGTGAACTCAGCAGTAAAGCTGTATTCAGAGCTCTTAAATTAGTCGACTGTTATGACTTGTGTACTGTTGATTGTCACTACAAGTTTGTCATATGGTAATGCGAGCAACCGTTTAGTACTCTAAATTGAATGCGTTAAATGTTGTCGATTGTCGATAGTTTTCAGCCGCATTCAGAGCTCTTAAATCAATAGCTTATGCACTGTATCTTATGGACTGTTCACTGTCACCAGCAAGTTTGTCATATGATAAGACGTGAAACCGTTCAGACCTCCAAATTTAATACGCTGTTTGTTGTGGATTATGCATCATTTTCTAAACTTATAGCTAGTGAGATTTTTAATGAGACAGACATATAAACACATTCGCTATCGCATTCTATCAGTGACACCGTAGTTATCGAATGCCTTTACATAACTTAACATAATGTCATCATTAACAAATCTTGCTCAAAATTACAAAGACGGACAGTAAATATGATCAATTTAGGTAATTAGGTAGTTAAAATCTAAGACAAGAGAATTATAAGAACGATAATACATATAAAATATTTTACGAAGCTAAATAGTTGGTTTCAAAATTCACAGATGGAGGGCTATTCGTAACGTATTAATTTATAACAGATGTGAACGGTATCATTATAATTGTAGCTTAATTAAATTTTCAATAGAAACTTATGACAACAACAGTTATTTTCAATATTTGGTAAATTAAACATTTTTCACATATTTGGATACGTAAGGTTATTGATTTATTTATTTTGGTCTGAAATTTACTCTCCTACTTCACTATGGACCAAATACATATTTATATTTTTTATTAAAACGGAAACAAAATTTTGTGGGTTTAATGAGCTAATGAAAGGGCGTTATGGATCCATTACGCCCGCTGATTACGTTGGGTTATTATAAATTTGTTTAAATATGTCGTATCCAAGTAGACCGGGAGCTCATGACAATTTTTGGTCTCCGATTTCATACAGCATGCCTTTTGGAGGAGAGAATATTTACCCTGTGACAACAAAAAAGGGATGGTACTAAACCCCTGCACGCTTTCGGTCATAGGGAAAATTGCATTTCCACTTAAACATAAAATTTTTGTGCTTTTCTCTGATTTAATATTGCTTGCCCTTTTGTCAAAAGAAAGTTATAACAAATTTAAAGTCTTTTAAATATATGCATGCGATTCGGAGGGTCCCAAAGGGCTCAAACGGTCATGTGATCTTGTAATAAAAAAATATGATTTTCCGCGTTTTCATACAGCATGCCTATAATTAAAAGACTTTAAATTTGTTATAACTTTCTTTTGACAAAAGGGCAAGCAATATTAAATCAGAGAAAAACACAAAAATTTTGTGCAAGTGGAAATGCAATTTTCCCTATGACCGGAAAGCGTGCAGGGGTTTAGTTCCATCCCTTTTTTGTTGTAAAGGCATGCTTTATGAAATCGGAGACCAAAAATGTCATGAGCTCCCGGTTTAAAGGAATTATAAGCAAATAACAGCGTAAAAAATAAATGTACATTTGAACTACCATGGATTCATCAGTTGTACAATTGTTGATTCTGTTCTGTTTTAGCCTGTTATAAATTGAAATAAGAGAAACAAAGTTTATGACATATTTTGTATACATTAAATGTTATGTTAAGCGACTGTTGACCTCGGTTCAAGGCACTAAAAATGAGAAATTCTAAGATGCACACTCTTTCTTAATCAGTTGTAAAACGAGTACAACACTTACTCCAAATTCTGTCTCTCTCCATTTTAATTCACTCGCGAGGTAGAGGTATGTATTTCAGTGGCGTAGTTTCAAATTCGGAACCCTCGAAAAGTCCCCCCCCCCCCTCACTGCGGAGCCTTAGCTACGGGGCTGTATATATTATAATATTCTCGTGATTATTATGTTGTTTCAGTTAATTTAGTTAAACAATTAGTGTAGATACGCTTCGCAGAATGACTTCAAACGATTTGGTTGCAACTGCATTCGACATTATTATTATTATATTATGAATTTGAGATTGAAGGTTTAAAAATGAAGTGGCATTAGCGAATTGTGTGTAGAAGCAGTGTCCAGAGGCGTCTCTAGGATAATTTTAAACATCCTGTCTACGGATTTAGAATGGCGAAGCGCCGTACGAGACTGTCTCGCCTTTAGCGAATAGCAATGTTAAAAATATCCCGGCGCTCTTGTATCACTGCATTTTCACTTCTCTCTAACTTTACTTTATCCGACTGTTTAGATTTAGGATTAAACTTGATCTCATTTTAAGTGAAATGGATTTCGTAGCTATAACCAAAAAAGTAATGTCTATCTGTACGGTAGAAATTATTGCTAAATGAATGGATGAAAGTTGAAACTTGGCATGTATATTGAGAACTGAAACGCTCGAATACGCAATCTGGTGGTCAAATATTGTACTAGGCACTCTAGTACTGTTTGAACTTATTACATATGTTATAGTATAGGGATTTGCAGCTAAGCACCCTACCATCTGGTGAGCGTTTCATGAACTTGTGTACATCAGATAACATTTCGTTTTGTGTATTGGTTTTGTATGAAGTTTGTTTTTAAAGTTTTATTATAATCATTGAAAAATGTATAATACATATTGTTGTGTGTCTATGTGCAATTCATTGAAAAGAAGAAACCCGGAAATATCGTTTCATTTGTTTCCACTAATATCAGACACCGTACGGTTCGAAACAAAATTGGAGAAGCAAGAGGTTAGGAATCGACGCGATGTTTAGATAAACAATTTAAAAATTGGAAAAAAAGTGAGCCCTTATATCAAAGTTTGCTCATTACATTTTAATGATAGTGACTACAAAAAATATTTTCAATTTTGTATTTATTATCGCATATCTTGAAAATTCCTGTTATTGTGTGTGGGTTTGTAATGCACAAGTTTGTAGGCATAATGCATAAATCTTTATGAACTCTCTATTTTTTTCAGTGACTCCACACAATATTATATGCCCAGCATTGTAGATTTCTACCCCTTGGTAAACAACACGGGAATTATTATTTCCCCCAATATTGTTAAAATAATCGACAATGGAAAACCGCCATAACTTAAAACCAGATCACAAAATGTAGTATTTTAGATGTTTACAAGTAATGTCACTTCACAAAATCAGAAAATCCCAAACAATTATTTATTTTTTGTCGTTTTTTGATACTCTTTTCGCTATTATTTACTAGTAAATGTCAAGTGGTATCTGATTTAGAATGGTTTCAAAAAAATCCGCGTGGCGCTACGATCTTAAAATTTTTCCCCTATTGAATTTTGCTTTACATGAGTTGCTGCCAGCAGATCACAATAGGCGAACAAAATTCGGGTTCCAACAAAATTATATTTGAAATAGAGAGGGGTATGGGCCGCGTATTTTATCGGGTTACGAATAGTAGAACAATTGGCACTTTTTTTTATTGAAAAAAAATTAATTTACGTAAACTTATCTATGGCTCGAGCAAATGGTCTCAAATAAATATTGAAGGAAAGATTCGTAGATTTGTTGAAGTTATTTTGGTGTTAAGAGGGTATCTATTCACCCTAATTTCGTAAAATCCTAGGCGTGTCTGTTGCACGGTCAATTTGGTGAGATTACTTAAGTCTCCTCAGTGCAGCATACTGAGTATGTCACTCACAACATAGGAGCATCTGTGTTTCTTTCACAACCGAACATTCAACACGACTCCCTCTTAAAAATCACACAATAAATCACTGGCTGATTGCCTTAGGGACCTTTTATAAACAAACTTCTACTTGCACATTTCAACGTTCTTCCATATTAATAAAATTTAATGCTATATCTGTTTTTTAATTTTTCGGCTTCATATTGGTTTCTACACATTTCAGAAGATTGTTAGTACGACATCGGGAAAAACATTTTTTTGTCTGTGTACATACAGAGACAGACAGGGTCTCTGTATGTCTGTCTGTCCGAGATTTACGTAAAAACGGCTGAATATATTTTGACTTATTTTGGTTTATACCAAATTACGACTAAACAGGATTCGAAAATAGGTTCTGAAAATATCAATTCTAAGAGGGGATTTTCGGGGTTAAAACTGTCTATTAAATAACTTAAATATCTCACAGGGTTACCAGATTTCAGTTGAGGTAAACCATAAAATAGAATACAGTATATTTTATTAAATTTTAATAAAAAAGGTCTTCATCTCCAAAACCCAAGTGATGAGCAAAAAAAAGGTTTTCAGGTCCAAAATACAAATCATGAACAAAAAAAAGTCCTCACCTCCAAAAACTACAAACCCGGTGATTTTATAACAAAACCCGTAGGCTTGAGACTCTGGCCCGAAACCTTGAGACTTCGGGTGGAAACCAGAAACCTGGTTACCTAGGGTGACCATTTTCTTAAGAAGGCAATGCGGGACGGAGCAAAAAAAGGTCCTCATCTCCCAAATCCAAGTGAAGAGCAAAACAAAAAGTCCTCACTTCCCAAATCCAAGTGAAGAGCAAAAAAAAAGGTCCTCATCTCCCAAATCCAAGTGAAGAGCAAAAAAAAGAAAAAAAAAGGTCCTCATCTCCCAAATCCAAGTGAAGAGCAAAAAAAAGGTCCTCATCTCCCAAATCCAAGTGAAGAGCAAAAAAAAGAAAAAAAAAGGTCCTCATCTCCCAAATGCAAGTGAAGAGCAAAAAAAAAGGTCCTCATCTCCCAAATCTAAGTGAAGAGCAAAAAAAAGAAAAAAAAAAGGTCCTCATCTCCCAAATCCAAGTGAAAAGCAAAAAAAAGAAAAAAAAAGGTCCTCATCTCCCAAATCCAAGTGAAGAGCAAAAAAAAGGTCCTCATTTCCTCAAATACAAGTTACAAAATGCGGGACAAAATGTTAAAATGCGGGACTTTTGCGGGACGCATCTTAATGCGGGACAAAATGTTAGAATGCGGGACGAATGGTCACCCTATGGTTACCCTACTCACTTATTAGCAAAAATGTATTTGTCAAAAATCTTACGAAGTAGGAGTACTTTAGATGAGTTTTTGTAAATAATAAAAATTGTGTTGTGGGGGGTGTGGGGCCTGCCATGCATATGACGGTGTATTTCTGTGAGGTGTGGCTGGAACACAATAGTATTTAAGGTCGGGTCATCTTAACAGATTACAGGGTTGTTCGCGCTATTGTCATTCAGAACACTCATGAATAAAGCATAGACTCTACGGAGCTGCATAAGCTGTCAAACCAGTCAAATCTCTTCATTTCAACTCACACCAACGACTCAGGAAATACTGACTTCACAACATTTTTGTCTTTGTTTCAGTTTGAAATTTTACAGCTTATTAAAGTCGGTTAATGCGGACAGGAAGTAAACCTGCGTCCAAGAGCTCTTTATAGGGGAAAAATTTTAAGATCGTAGCGCCACGCGGATTTTTTTGAAACCATTCTAAATCAGATACCACTTGACATTTACTAGTATATAATAGCGAAAAGTGTATCAAAAACGACAAAAAATAAATAATTGTTTGGGATTTTCTGATTTTGTGAAGTGACATTACTTGTAAACATCTAAAATACTACATTTTGTGATCTGGTTTTAAGTTATGGCGGTTTTCCATTGTCGATTATTTTAACTATATTGGGGGAAATAATAATTCCCGTGTTGTTTACCAAGGGGTAGAAATCTACAATGCTGGGCATATAATATTGTGTGGAGTCACTGAAAAAAACAGAGAGTTCATAAAGATTTATGCATTATGCCTACACTTGTGCATTACAAACCCACACACAATAACAGGAATTTTCAAGATATGCGATAATAAATACAAAATTGAAAATATTTTTTGTAGTCACTATCATTAAAATGTAATGAGCAAACTTTGATACAAGGGCTCACTTTTTTCCAATTTTTAAATTGTTTATCTAAACATCGCGTCGATTCCTAACCTCTTGCTTTCCCAATTTTGTTTCGAACCGTACGGTGTCTGATATTAGTGGAAACAAATGAAACGATATTTCCGGGTTTCTTCTTTTCAATGAATTGCACATAGGCACACAACAATATGTATTATACATTTTTCAATGATTATAATAAAACTTTAAAAACAAACTTCATACAAAACCAATACACAAAACGAAATGTTATCTGATGTACACAAGTCATGAAACGCTCACCAGATGGTAGGGTGCTTAGCTGCAAATCCCTATACTAATATGATTTTGGAAGTCACTTCCATTTAATTTAAGTATCCGTATTTAGGTGGATAAGTACCAGCGATATTTTTCATTTTTAAATGACTTCTCAATTTGTCTTTATTAAAATTTTAAAAACTTAGTAAAATTGACAAAATGGGGGCTAGAGGATTAGTCCAAGATTGGCTCTACCACTCAATATTGTCATGAACCCCGCCACTGCAATGTGATAGTTCACAATTCGTATCAGTTTAAAATTTACTTGTAGACACATTTCCCAAATATTGTTTGAGTCTTTTGTTATCATGGTCCGTAAATGAGTCACGTGTTTCCTGTCCTGGTTCTTTTATCGGTTGTGTAAGTGTCGAAACAGACCACTGACACGTCGGACGTGCCCTTCCTGCTGCCGACTACCAGTCAAAACACCTCTGACCCGGAGACATCCTATCATTAACCGTGACTACTTCAAAAGAAACTATCAATGAATCAACGTTCCGGAAATGCAAATATTCCTACTTGGTGGTCCATTTTTGTATGCATCATCGGTGCATTAGCGGATATGTGACCAATTATGAAGGTTTTTTCATAGTTTCAACGGTCTAACAGATGGGGTTAATGCTACTGAGCAGTTTTTAGCGTGGTTATTAGCGACAGAACCAGGGATTACTCATGTATTTAAGCACAGATTTATGAACTAGCATATGTATTCATTACAGCTGCATACTTTGCTATTTCTGGGACTTATGACAATTTTCACCTTCAAAAAATAATCTATTTTCTTACTGTTAATCGGTATTTTTGACCTCAACCAGTGGTGGCGCTAGCTCTTAAAAGCTGGGGGACGGACGGAAATATTTGAGGAGGGCACCATTTTTTATCTACTCATTTTCAAAAGTACTTAGATAAATGAGCATGAAACGTCCTCATTTTTAAAATATAAGTGATGACCTAAAACAACAGAAAAGTTCTCACCTAAAATATAAATGTTGACCTAAAAAAAGTCTCACTTTTAAATAAAGGTCCTCACTTTTAAAAAAAGTCTTGCTATGCTTTGTTTTTTAAATGACATAATTTACATTTTTTGTGAAAATAGTGAAATAAAAAAAGTACAACTCAAAAACGGTTTGAGATAGAGACCTGCGGTTGAAATTTTTGGATTCTCTGTAGTTTATTTAGTCTAGAAAAAAAATAGGGCTTTAATCGTTTAATGCGTTATGAAATTATGATAATTTTTTTTTATGGCATAATTTACATCATTTGTGAAAGTTGTGAATTAAAAAAAGATCATAACTCAAAAACGGTTAGAGAAAACGACCTGAGGTTAGAATTTTTGGATTCCTCGTAGTTTATTTAGTCTAGAAGAAATTTGAGGCCTTATTCTTTTTGTGTATTTTAAAATTAAGACACATTTTAATATGGCGTGATTTATAGAAATTTTCACCTTCTCATGGACGTATCTCAAAAACGAAATGCGATAAAGACTTGCGGTTGAAATTTTTGAAATCTTGGGGTCCTAATTGACTTGTATCCAAATTTTGAAACAAAAAAATTTTTTGAAAATTTTTAATTTTTTTAAATTTTTTTTGGAAATTTTGATAAATCCTAACTAAAAAATGGTTGGGGATAGAAATATGCGGTTTGAATTTTTATAATTCTCATACATTGTTTAGTCTAAGAAAAAATTTGGGTTTTAATAAACCAATTATTAAGTTTTGTATGGGCAGTAATCCAAAACCCTTGAAAATGGCCAAAAATCGAAAAAATCGTAAGGGGTGCCCCTTAAGAAAATCGTGATTTTTAAGCAAAAAATTTTTGTCTCCGATTTTATTGAAAATTGGTACAAATATGTATTTTTGGTCATAGATCAAGAAAATTTGGTCCATTTTTAAGTTTGGGCAAAAGTTTTGGAATTATAGGCAAAAAACTGATCCAAATCGGCTCTAACTCAAAAACTAGGAAAGCATGCATTTTTTAAATATTTTTTTCATAATCCTCACCCCAAAATTAGCTTAAAATTATATTTTGGCTCAAATTGAAGACAAAAAATTTTTGACCAAAATTTCAAAATTTTAGGGCTCTAACTCAAAAACCAAGAAAGCATGCATTTTTTAAATATTTTTTTCATAATCTTCACCCCAAAATTAGCTTAAAATAATATTTTGGCTAAAATTGAAGTCAAAAAATTTTTGACCAAAATTTCAAAATTTTAGGACAATTTTTTTTTTATTTTTTTTTGGAAAATTGGTATACTTATACAGTTTTAGCCAAAATAAAAAACAAAATTGGTTTATAAGAGATCGAGAAATTACTCGGTAAGAAGCATTGACCAAAAATGCAAGTGTGACCTTAAACAAATAAGTGATGACCTTAAAAAAGGTCCTCACTTCTAAAATACAAGTCATGACCCAAAAAAGAAGATAATCCAAAAGAGAAGACTTTTTTAAAATTTTTTTAATTTAATGGCCTTTGCTGCTGTGGCAATTAGCCAGGACAATTTTTATTTTGAGAAAATTTCCATGCCTGAACGGGATTCGAACTCGAGACCTTCGCAACGCAGAGCACATGTGTTACCACTACGCTACGCCGGTCGGCAAAAAAGAAGTCTTCTCAAATACGATAAGCTTTGTATTTCAAGTGTATTATTTACAAATCATGTGTTTTTTGAATTATTCGGTAAGGGGGGGGGGTGAAGCTAGTAACCCTCCGTAGGTGCGCGCCTTGTCACGAGTCAGGTTGATTTTTATCATCGTCATTAAGCGTGCAGTTTTTTTTTAAATTCATTAATCGAAACTCTGCAGCGTATTAACCTTTGCCCTATTACTTCCTGTGTCTAATAGATTAGATTTTTCTTAATTAAGTTAATGAAAGTGACGTAAGATCATTCAGGGGTTCGAATGAATAGTTAAACAACATGTCTTAACTGTCTAATATCCTGTATGCAGTGTCAAACGGGCGTCCATCGAGGAAGACGTCTTGTTAAATGAGCCAGGATGTCTAATTGACATCTTTGACCTTGCCTGACCTCTTCTTTCTCCTTCCTTCCCTCAGTCCTCATCCCGTTCCTACATACTATCATTTCTGAAAAACGAAACATTTCACAGAAAATTTTTATCAAGAATTTGATAAATTTTATAGAACGTTGTACTTGGTATTACAAGATATCGTTTGTAATATTTAGATGAGTCTCAAAACTTTTTCTTTTGCCTTTCTTACAGGTACAGAGTTGGTAATATTTGAAGTAGAGTATTTCAACTACTTTCTGGCATTCGAAATATTGTATTATATTTCAAATACTTTAACCCTTTACTGCATGAATTTTTATTTTTGGCTGAAATAATTCATGGGCATTAGGAATTGGTTTTTATTGATAGAAAAATTAATTAAAAAAATATATTTAAAATATTAATTATTATTTTTATGAAAAAATAATAATTAAAATAATAATTTAGGGTTTGTGCCATACATGGAACATTATGATTCTACATTATGTTACAAAAGAAAATGATTCCGTATTATTTGCTCGTCAATTGCTAGGTGTTCTTCATTAGGGATTAAAAGCAGTTGTCCTCGAATTTTTGAAAGAAGAGGTCGTATCTTCTAGTTGTCTTTCTCAATAAATTCAGAATTATCGTTGAAGTGCAAATTTCGCTTAATATCCTCAAATCTATTGCACCCATTACTTGAGATACTGCAGGATCCATTGCTGTGTATGTGGCATATATGAACATTCATGAAGTAACGTTCTGATTCAGTTTTAAAAGTAAAATAAAAAATAAAAATCAGTATGTGCCATATATGGCACACTATGCGGTAAAAAGTTAAAAGATGACATTAAATCTCATATAATTTTAATAAATTAATGATCATCATCATGATAAATTAATAAATTTTACTAGATATAAAAATCAAAATTAAATTAATATAAGGCAACTCTTCGCCGTAAAAAATAAATAATAAATGTGTATTATTTTACGGATATTTTTTTGAAATAGACCCCCCCCCATGTGTTTTCCTTTTCTCCGTAGTATTTGTTTATGTTGATATATGTTGTCTAAAAACATCAGTATTTCAAATATTTCTCTATTATTTAAGATATTTCCCTACTATTTTAAATACTATGCTAGTATTTCATTATTTTCCTTGTACTTCAAATATTTTTTTAGTATTTCAAATATTTCCCTGGTATTGTAAATCTTTCCTAGTATTTCAAACCTTCCCTTGTATTTTAAATATTTTCCTTGTATTTCAAATATTTTCTTAGTATTTCAAATCTTCCCTAGTATTTTAAATATTTTCCTAGTATTTTAAATATTTTCCTTGTATTTCAAATACTTTCTTAGTATTTCAAACCTTCCCTAGTATTTTAAATATTTTCCTAGTATTTTAAATATTTTCCTTGTATTTGAAATATTTTCCTAATATTTCAAATACTTCGCATGTATTTCCAATATTTTCCTAGTATTTTAAATTATTCCTAGTATTTCAAACCTTCCAGAGTATTTCAAATATTTCCCTATTATTAAAATATTTCCCTACTATTTTAAATACTTTGCTAGTATTTAAAATATTTTCCTATTATTTAAAATATCTCCCTACTATTTTAAATACTTTGCTAGTATTTAAAATATTTTCCTTGTATTTCAAATACTTCCTTAGTATTTCAAATATTTCCCTAATATTGTAAATCGTCCCTAGTATTTCAAACCTTCTCTAGTATTTCAAATATTTTCCTAGTATTTCAAATACTTTGCATGTATTTCCAATATTTTTCTAGTATTTTAAATTATCCCTAGTATTTCAAACCTTCCCTAATATTTCAAATAATTCCCTACTATTTTAAATACTTTACTAGTATTTCAAATATTTCCCTAGTATTGTAAATCTTCCCTAGTATTTCAAACCCTTTTTACTTCAAATATTTCCCTAGTATTTCAAATATTTCCCTAGTATGTAAAATATTTTCCTAGTATTTCAAATATTTCTTTTATATTTTTGGGGCGACCATCTCAAAAACAGTTGTTTTTCATAATCTAATAATAGCCAAAAAGTAAATCTTTTTCGGCCTAAGCCTATTCGCTTATTTTTTTGGCCGCTGGATGCTAGAGCCGTCTATGTGCCATTTATTAAGTTACAAGATCACCATGGTTACACGGGAACTGATAGTCAAACTTTTATAATTGTAATTGTTCAATAACCATAAATTATCCAATGTAAATAAATAAATTTAATTTTTCTAATAAAAATTACTTGTGGTCGCCAAAACAAAATATAATGTGCACCTTGGCCAAAAAGATCTTTTTCGTCTTTATCTGTTTGAAGTCCTCGTCTGCACCTCGGCCTTCAGATTGAGATGTGGCCGAAAAAAAATCTACTTTTTGGTCATGGTACACAAATAACTATTTACATTGACGCTTGACAGGCCACAAAAAATTACGTTGCGGGCAGTATACGGCCCGCGAGCCACAAACTTTCTTACAGATAAGCATCAAAAGCCCCCCCCCCCCAACTAAGAGTGTTGTATATGCCACTGTATTAAGTATAGGTATAATGTATACATATATTTTGTGAAAGTGCCCCTTAAAAGCTCGCAATAGGCAACCATCATGACGCGCTTGTAATGCGGGCATGCCTAACCTTCAAGGCGGACCGTTGTCTCATGAAAACTGCGAAAAATACTGCAAGTTTTATAAGAAAACATGAATAAAACATATAGATATTAAAATTAAATTTGAATTTGAAATTTTAACACGTTAGAATATTATTAGGTAAATGGCAAGTGTATTTATGTAATTTATTATTTGAAAAGAGAAAGATAGAGAGGAAACTGATTAAACAATAGTAAATTAACATAATAGACCGAGGATTATCTCCCGTCACTCTCGGTTGCAAGGGAGGTTTATGGGGGTGGAAGTGAGAGGGGAAAAGACAGACGGACGGCGTCAGTCCGACGTCAACTAAAATCAATTATACACCACAGGACTGAATTATGTCGTTTGTTAAGGACAACTCCATAACAACGAACGATTAAGCCCCCCCCCATCTTGTTTGACTACAGTGAATACATATAATGTTATCAGTGCGATCATAATATTGACTCAAGTGAAGTAGAACATACGCATACTTAGATAAGTAGTGTGAATGGCCTTATATATGTTTACGCAATAAATCCAATAAGTATGGACCTGTTTTTGTTATTTCAATTCTTACCGAGATATTTATACAGATAAAATACCTATACCACAAGAATATATAGTATACAGAGGTTTAACTCAGTGTACAGGGAAACATTAATAAAAAGCCGGTTGCTATGGCGTAGTGGTCTCATTTGACTGCTAAACATGGGGGCTCGGGTTCAAATCCGGGTGATGGCATGGATGTTTGTATTTGTTATAAAAATTAATGTATCCATAATAAAAATAAAGATATACTGGTTAATGGCCATCGTAGCTAAGACCATATATTAAAAAAAAAATGAAATATCCTAAATTAATTTTTTAAAATATATTTAAAAAATAATTACTTAATTTATCTTAAAAATTATTAGTCCGGCTTTTTAGCTGAAAACTTATCGGCAAGTGACGCTACGGTAGCCGTCAAAATTTCTATCAACTGCGGTGATATTTGATTACAATAATAATGATTCAAAAATTCATAACTTAAAAACCATAGGAGTTAAAGACCTGCGGATTGAAGTTTTGGAATCTACAATCTTTTCTTTACTAAAAAAAAAAATTAGGGCCTTTGTTGTTTAAGTCATTTTTGACTGGTGTAATTTTAATATTTTGTACAAATTTTAGTTTATAATGCCCCTATCTCATAAAATAAAAAATTTATGTGAATTGTGAGTTTTCTCATATTTCAGGGTTTCGCAGGTATTTAATAAATTAATGATGATTATTTGGGATGCCAAAACAAGTTTTATGTTAAAATATTTTTTTTTGTTAATTTTAATTCGAATGCCTTATACCATTATTTAGGTTTCTAAATATGTGCAGTATTTTTTTTTTTTTATAAAGCAACGTTCATTAAGGTTTTGAAAATTGCGCCTATGGCTTCCATTGGTTGTTTTAAGTCATAACTCTGCCCCTCTGATTTTGTGTATTAAATTCCAACAATTTCCACTGGTTATTAAATTTACGCTTTTAAAAATTAAATGCAACATTTGCAAAATATAAGTAGAATTTTGAAAAAATAATTTAAACAAAATAAAAATGCAAAAAAAAAGTCGAGACCGGAACCCTAGTTTGCAAATTAGAACGCAAGAGTGCTAACCATTACACCATGACAGCATATTGGTTTACTTTCTTACAAAAGTTATTAAATATTTTACATGGTAAAGCAAAAAATGCGTTATTTTCCGAAAACATAATCTGATCAAAAAATCTTGTTGTACTATTCCGGTTCACACAAATGTACATTACTTAGAATTTTTTCAGATTTTTAGTTTAAACCATCTGGGCTACAGGGTGTGGGACAAAAAAATTTTTTTTCACAATTTTGGCAAAAATCGAGTCAGAATATTTTTTTTTTGCAAAAATAAAATTTTGATCGTTAATCCATGTACGAAGGGCTTTCATTTGATACCCTATTCAGAATTTTAAAAAAATATTTTTTTTTTGATGAGCACATATTTTTTTATATTTTTAGGGGGGTATGTTTTTTAGATGTTTTAGTAATTTTCCTATGTGCGGGTTAAAGAGTTGTATAAGCATGCCAAATTTCAAATCTCTAGGTTTAGCCGTTTGGCTACAATTTTTACCGAACAGACATACAGACAGACGGTATAAGGGTTTTTTGGTCATACCTATAAAGCCCTAATAAGTTAATTGATTATTAATTAATTTGTCATTGAAAAGACTTCTTTAAAAATCTGAACTTTACAAAATCTTACAAAAAAAAGTAATAATGTACAGTCGTAATCCAACCTGTTAGGGATTGTATCCATGAACGATGTTATTAAAACAGAATTTGGACATATTTTTAATAATATTTTTCTTTTCAGCACAACTATTTAATGCAATTCGGATACCTCCCTCAATCAGACATAGAAACTGGAAATCTTCGTACTGAAGAATCCGTCCGAGATGCCATCAGAGACCTTCAAAGATTCGGCGGTCTTCCCCCAACTGGGGAAGTGGACGCTGCGACAAGACGACTCCTATCAACACCTAGGTGCGGGGTACCTGACAAACAAGAACCACAATACATGGAGAGACCCGGGTACGGGATTAGGCGAGTCAAAAGATACACACTACAAGGATTAAAATGGGGATACACCAATTTAACATGGAGGTCAGTAATATATTTTGTTTTTATTTGTTAATTACGGTTCAGTTGATAATAATTAGCAGTTTTAATTGAGGAAAGTTATTCGGAGAAAAGTGATGGAAATAGAGTGTACGACCACTTGTGGATGCTGGCGCCACGCTAATCCGACGGCGACTAGATGAATTAACATCGATAAACAAGTATAAAGGCGTATATTATGTTGTCACAGGAGACAATTTATTGCTCATTTTTAGGATTTCGTAGGATTTTGCCTTAAAAACTCTTACACTCTCACCCATATATATCCATCCACGATATTTTCAAATCTGAGTAAGCCATGATTTTTTTGTAAGGTTCCATGATTTTGACATTAAAAAAATTATTACATTTTTAAAACAACTCAATATATTACCAGTGTTGTCGAATGAATAGTTCTTATACAGTGTCACTGATATTTTAGAATATTCATTTTTTCACATGTCTAGTTATTTTGCATGGCTACCAACAAAACTGTCACTCATCAGAGTAGGGCATTTAGAGGAAACGTCGTGAATAGATTAATTATATCATTTATGTGCGGTTATATAAGTCTTAAAACTAGTTATAAGCTAAAACTAATTATAAAACACAAAATTGCGTAGCAACGTATTGAGTTGTATTATTATATATGTATTTTATATATAGTTTTAGTTTGTAATTAGTTTTAAGTCTTCTATGCAACCGCGTATATGTCTGTCTGTCAGTAGAAATTGTTGCAAAAGTTGGGTTTGGGGGTTTTAATTTGGCCTGCATATACAATTCTGTTCCAATTTTGAAAATTTTGACTTTCAAACATGTCCGAAAAATATAAATAAATATGTATTTATCGCAAAGAAATTTTTTTAAAACTTTTGTCTGAGTTACAAAATAAAGCTCTTAAAGTGCACACAAAAAAATTGAAGGGGGGGGGGGGCAATATCGAAAGGATTTGCATAAAATAATTCAAATTTATTATTGATTTTTTACGGAGGGGGTGGGTTTGTTTACTAATTTAATTTTAATTATAATTTGATTTTTATTTTCTGTCGCTTAGTTTTTATTAAAGTATATGATTTTTTCATTTCTGGGAGTGTGGGGGGGCGGTCTGACCGAGGACCCCCTTGTGTGTACGTTTGATCTATGTTGATCTATAAACCTATTAAAAAAAAAAAAGTTTGTTCATGGCATTGTTTAAGGTAAAATAGACTTGTTTTTATGACCTCTCAGGGTCTCTGAATTTTTAAAATAATTAAAATCAAGCGAAAACTCTAAAACAGTATGGAAATAAATTGCCTAAAACATCAATTGTAAGAACTCTATACCTGATTATTATACAACAGTTTGGTTTGCACCAACGTTTTCAGAAAATCTTTCCGCAGGTTGAAACCTCTTTTTTATGCCTTAAAGCTTTATCATTTTTATAAACAAACTACACACTCAGGCAATCTTTGGATAGTGCTTTGATAGGCGAGGGAAAGCAGAGAGGCAGACGGATAGAAGAAGGTTGGGACATACAAGGGGCACACCAGCTAGTATGTGTGTGTGATATAGCTCTGCTGAAGAAATAAAATATTTTGAAACTGGTCAGCTACATTTAGTTGCATTATTTAAGTCCGCAAGCAGTACAACCTTTTCCTCACCAGCTAATCGACTTTAAGACTACGGTTTTGTTGTCCATTCAATATTTGGTCTCCAAAATGGATCTCTCTTACTTCATATATACCTACGAAATCGTAACAATTCTGAAAATTCTTACTTAACATTAATTTTTCTTCATGAATGATATAATTCAGTCGATTTTTAGACTGCGGTTTTGTTATCTAGTGGACATTTACCCTTGGGCTTTCAAATGGGCTTCCCTTACCCTAGAAACCTGTAAAATTCTAACATATTTGAAAATTCATACTTAACATGAGTTTTTGGCAAGTAGAAAGGTTGTTTTTGTACAGGGTGTGCTTGCTGTGGGGTATTGGGCTGTAAGTTAGTTATAGAGAAGTGTGGTGAGATGCACTCTACAGACAATTAGTCGCTCTTTCCAGCTAATTGACGTTAATTGACATCTTCTCCATCGATTTACAGAGTCTCGCATTACAGCAAAAACTTCCATAACACTTATCAATAAAAAAAATATATACCGGATAACATTCCATCATAATATAGATGGATATCTAAGAAATTACGTCATAAAGTTAACAAAAAAACTATAAAAATTAAATATTTCTAAAGATCGTCCGCGTAAATCGTGAATATTTTCGAGCGATTATTTTTTACAACTTTTGAAGTGGATTAACCCAACAACAGTGCATCGATGAACTTAATTCGACTTTTGGCGATAAAGCACCATCAAGGACTGTTCATCGATGGTTTGCCGACTTCAATCGTGCCGTAGTTCGCTTATACCCTTTTCACACTAGATCTTTAAGATCGGATGTTAAAGTGAATGTATCTTTAAACGCTAATGTGAAACCGTACGGCCTCGTCTAAACACAAGCGATGTTTAAGACAGAGATCTGCGTCTTAAACTTCGTCCGCATTGCCAACTTAATTTCTATTATAAAAAAAACTCCTTGAATTTGTGCTGTAAACATTTTATATTATCATAAACAAGAATACTGTATTATATCGACGTTATAAGAAGTTTATACTTATTGTTATAATAAAATTATTTATTTTAATAATGTGTTTAATAAAATACAGAGCTACAATAATTGAGATAAAATGTATCGACTTACATGTTAATACAGTTGTAATATATTCTTTATTGTAGTGTCTTTATTGTAGAATGAAATGAAATATCCTTATTTGTTTATAATAATTCAAAATGTGCGTCTGCGCAGACAGTTTAAAACTGGTAATTTCATGACGGTAACTTAAGGACAAAATTACTGTAGCTGATGACAGCACCAGAGATTTAAACATCAAGTGTGAAAGCTTACCGATCTTAAACATCGGTGAATTTTAAGTTCACTCGTCTTAAAGATCTAGTGTGAAAAGGGTATTAAGGACGAATTTCGTGATGGTCCAAAATCGGTTGTTAATAAAAAAATTGGAAAAAATTGATGCTGTGTGTGAACTGATACTGCAAGATCGTCATGTGACTTATCGTGAGATTGAGGTATTTTTGCGAATTAGTGGGACCAGCATACATTCACTATTGCATGAACATTTGGCCGTCAATTTTCGTGTTGGATCCCACATAATTTGACAATCGGAGTGGAAAATTCTTTAATCGGAATGGAAAAAGTGCTTCGAAAATTGGTTCAAACGCATGCAAAAGTGAATTGATCTTCATGAGAATACTTTGAGAAACTATAAAGCCACTTTTGTTCATAATTGTTTTTGATCTCAAATCCCGAAATATAAAAGGCAACACTTGTTCTGCTTAAGCATTTGGATAAACTTTTCGTATTTCCTAAATATGCAGAGTTAATTAGGTTGGTGGCTTCAAATCGAAAATCATTTTTTAAATGAGCTAGTTGATATTCTGTACGTCGTGCTGAGCTGCTCCAGTATGAAGTGTCTATTAGGAACAATGCATGTGGGGTGTGCTCTGCTGTAGCCCCCCCCCCAGCATGTCCCGCGGTATGCTCGCACGGTCAAGGGCCCTCAACTCGTCACCACAAGTACTGAGAGGTCGAAAGGCCTCTGCAGTTGACGTCACACACAATTCTCATTTCAACTAAAAACGACGATCGATTTTTAGATATATCAAAAAATATTTAAAAAAATATATATTTCACACAAATTATAATTCGAAATTTTTCTTGTGAAAGTGTGAAAACGAGAGAGAGGCAGATACAGTGACGGAGGAGAAAGATAGAAATGGAGGGATAATTAAAGAGTGAGAACGAGAGAGTAAGAGGAAGAGAAAAAGGAGAGACGAGAGTGGAGAAAGGAGACAGGAGAAAGGAGAAAGGAGAAATGAGAATGGAAAAATGAGAAAGGAGAAGGAGAGAGGAGAGGTGAGGAGCCTCCCTCTTGGGTGGAGGGCTCAGAAGATGAAATTAGAAATTATTTTAAAGGGTAATAGGGGATAGGCAAGATTAAAAATTTTTTTTTTATTATATTCCTCTTGTTGCATATAAACATAAAAAACAGTTTTGCATTTTTTTTCTTAATTTGAAAGCTTAAAAAAATCATAAATGTATGTAGCGCGCAAAAACGACGTGTGACGTCATACCCCAACTAAGTGTACTGCGTACAGCCTACCCAGTGTACAGCGTACAGCTTACACACTCTGTCGTGAACTTATTTACTTGTATAACTTTTATAGGTTATGTAAAGTTAGAGTGATTTTAATTAAAATAAAGTTTAATTCTATAAAAACAATTTATACATGTTAACCGAATTATATTTTATATTAAAATGTATAAAATATGGAAGATCCAGGCCTCAGTACTTCGAAACATAGTCGAAAATATTGTTTAGTACCGATGTGCACAAATATTTCAATTAGAAATCCAAAAAAACAATTTATATCATTACCTGATGGCGAAAAACAACAGAACAGGCGAAATTTGTGGCTGAAAGCTATGAGGCGAAATAAGATCGGTATTTCAGAAAAAAGTAAACTTTATGTTTGTGAAGACCATTTTAATGTGAGTACATATATTTTATAAATTATTTTAATAATAAATGCGTGAAAAATTGTTTAAAAACAAATACAAAACTCTCAAACAATACAATATACACACGTAAAGATTATGTTTAGTCTGTATATGTGACGTCAAACCCCAGCAGTTTGACGTCATACTCAGTCGTATTTACTCGGCAACCTTCGGGCCGTGGTCGGCTTATTTCAAATTTACAATATTTTAATTAAAAAATTTGGCTATAATATTAATTAAAATGTGATTTTTGTTTTGTTAGGTGACATAACTAACATTAATATATCAAAAAAATTTAGTTTTAAGGAAATATAAATTTTATGCGTATACCCTATTAGGAAATTACTCAGAATTAATGATCTAAAAAAAGGTCCTTATATGTATTTTTACATAACTATGGGCCGGTTTCTGAAAGCCTAGTTAACTATAACCATATATTTCGAAAATGGATGCTATGGTTCCTTATGGGGTTGTTCTATTGTAACCGAGATTAACCAAACTATTAAACTCGGTTAAGCTTTCAGAAACCGGCCCTATATGTTTATGAAGCTTTAGAGCTCTTGAGGGGGGTTCGTCACTTGCATTTTTAAGCTCTAGAGAAGGGACTTAAGCCAGTGACCCCCCCCCCCCCGGGTGCGCACCAGCTCCTAAGTACTCTGGATCTTTTTTAATAGTCATTACGCCTATAAGTCGGTGACCCGCAACACTCTTGTGTTAATTTGGTTGCTGACTTTTCCAGCTTAAACTGTGTTGCATTTCCGACATTTTGCAGCCTTCTAACTATTGAATTCTGATAAGATTAATAATCGGTAAACAACTATCGTGATTGATGCATAAATGCCAAATTTGATACGGTATTGTTACATATTTCTTAGATTTTTAAACAAAGTGATTGGTTTCGAAGTATCCATATAAAAGACCAATTTGAGAAAATTAAAAAGAATAAAATGGAACTAAACTATCCATAAAGAAATTTATGTGGTTGTTAGTGACAATTTTTTACACTTTCAACACACATTGTCACAGAAATGCAACATTCTATCACTCAAAATTTAAAAATTGATGTGAAGTGTGAATTTTCACACATTGCAGGATTTCGCAGCTATATAATAAGTGAAGGCGGCATGCTGAGTGTGTAGGACAAATTTTGCTTTGTAGTAATTACGGCAAAATGAACGATATTTAAAAATAATTTATCGTCTGTTAATCTAAGAGCATTAAAAACAAATTTTATGTTAAAATATTTTTTTGTTAATTTTAATTCGAATACCTAATACCATTATTTTGGTTTCTAAATATGTGCAGTATTTTTTTATATAGCAAGGTTCATTAAGTTTAATTTATTTTGCAAAAATAAAATTTTGGTCGTTAATCCACCTACCAAGGGCTTTCATTTGATACCCTAAACAGAATTTAAAAAAAATATTTTTGAAAATTGCGCCTATGGCTTCCATTTGTTGTTTTATGTCGTATGCTCCGCCCCTCTGGTTTCGTATACATGACACATAGAATGAAAATATAATTCCAACAATTCCAACTGGTTACTAAATTTACGCTCTTAAAAATATAACTAGAATTTTGACAAAATAATTAAAACAAAATAAAAATGTAAAAAAAAACATAAATAAAATTGTCTCCTCTACCCGGGAGTGAACCCTAGTTTGCTGCGTAGCAAGCGAGCAAGCTAACCATTAGATCAGGATACGCCTTCTAATATAGTGTAGGGTTACCATTTTCTTAAGAAGGCAATGCGGGACGGAGCAAAAAAAAAGGTCCTCGTCTGTCAAATCCAAGTGAAGAACAAAAAAAAGGTCCTCACATTCCAAATCCAAGTGAAGAGCAAAAAAAAGTCCTCATCTCCCAAAATCCAAATGAAGGACAAAAAAAAGGTCTTCACCTCCCATATCCAAGTGAAGAGCAAAAAAAAAGGTCCTCACCTCCCATATCCAAAATGCGGGACAAAATGTTAAAATGCGGGACTTTTGCGGGACGCATCTTAATGCGGGACAAAATGTTAAAATGCGGGACAGTCCCGCAGAATGCGGGACGAATGGTCACCCTAGTATAGTGTGCTAACTTAACCATAACTTTTGTACATTGTCAACAAAAAAACACAAAAAATGCGTTACTTTCCGAAAACATAATCTGATTAAAATAACAAAAAGGTAAATGATATTTTAATGTTATAAATAAACAAAAACCACTCATATTTCTTGAATTACTTAGTGAAGTCATTATGTGCTGTCCTTTGTATAGAGCATTCAGTGTCCAGTATGCAAGCCAATCAAAAAAATAAAAAATAATATATATATATAACGGGTGTTTTTTTTAGAGGTATAGAACTTTAAATTGCAATAAAACAACGATGGATTATTCGATTGACATGAATTTTTTTTTATTCGAAAGATAATCTTGTGGCATTAGATTAAATCATACCAACAAGACGGCGCAACATGTCACACAGCTCGTGCCACAATCGATTTATTGAAAGACACGTTTGGTGACCGCCTAATTTCACGTTTTGGACCTGTGAATTGGCCTCCAAGATCTTGTGATTTAACACCGCTGGACTACTTTCTGTGGGGCTATGTAAAGTCATTGGTCTATGCGGTTAAGCCACAAACGCTTGACCATTTGGAAGACAACATTCGCCGTGTTATTGCCGATATACGGCCACAAATGTTGGAAAAAGTCATCGAAAATTGGACGTCCAGATTGGACTACATCCGAGCCAGCCGTGGCGGTCATATGCCAGAAATCATATTTAAAATGTAATGCCATAAGATTATCTTTCGAATAAAAAAAAATTCATGTCAATCGAATAATCCATCGTTGTTTTATTGCAATTTAAAGTTCTATACCTCTAAAAAAAACACCCATTATATATATATTGTCCTAGACATCCAGCACTTTGCTGGCCTCTTCACTTATAAAATATCTACAAAACCGTGAAATATGTGAAAATTCACACTCCACATAATTTTTTTTTTTTAAATATTGTCAAAGTTTTGTGTATGTGATATATTTACACGTGTTATTATTCACGTGTGTGAGTGTGTGTCTGTCCGGTGACGGGTTCGGGGGGGGGGGGGCGGAGCCGGTCATAACGCACAAAGGACCAAACGTGCGGCCCTCGCCCCGGAACTAAACAAGAAATGCGAACACAGAACACGCGTCCGAAAACGCGGCAACGTGCATACGACCACAAAACAAACATTTGTTACGGAATACCTACAATTTATAATTGGAAATGGATTGTTATTTATAGAACAATAAAAACACCCTCTCTCTCTCACTCTCTCACTCTCACTCCCCCCCCCCCCCCGCCCCTATCCTTCTACTAGGACATTATCACCAGGCTCGTTTAGCGAACGCAAATTTTCAATTGGGCTCAACAGCGCTATGAAGTGACGCCAAGCGGACTATAACTGAACTAAGCGAAACGAGTAATAGTTTATTGTTTACATCTGGTTTACATGTGTTTTCTCGTGTAGTTTGTATTGCTTTTAAAAGTTAGTGTTGCCGTTTGTTTGTTATATTAACTTTTGATAGCAATTATTATTCTTTTTTATATTACTTTATGTTATAATGAGTTATTATAACACAAATTGGTGTGTGTTTGGCTGTCACTCTAGAAAAGGAAGTAACAAAAATATTTACTTCCACTATTTTCCAAATGAGAAACAATTTGTGAACTGTTAATAAATTTGGTGCTGTGGAAGTGATAATAACAAACTAGTATTTATTAAACAAATTAAATAAAAAACAAACACTAAATTATAAAAATCCTTCTCGAACATAATTAAATATCTACCCGGGTAATTTTAATGCAGAATTAGGGCAAGCGGTCTCAAATTCTGTACGCAGCTTTTCTAATACATTTTCACTGAACTTTCAGTGTCTGCTTTTGTTTTTAATCAATTTATTTAGGCAAGGAGTTTCTAACAGAGGTTTCGGTTCATACTGTTGTAAGACAGGTTTCTTAAAAGTAGACTACAGGCATTTTAAATCTGTGCTGGTTAATATTTCCATACTCAATATATTGTTTCTGGAACAAAAAGTAAAACCAACAGAAACCACACAAAAAAAAGATAAATCAAATATTTCACAATCAATCAATGCCCTGATCTTGGCTTCTTTCATTTTGGTTTGTTAACCACCTGGCACAAAATAATAGGATAGCTGAAATGTGTTTGCATGTAGTTCCTGCTTTACATGTGCAGGACATATTTAAAACTTCAACATCATTACTAAATTTTAATTTCCCAGTGACTTCGTGAGGTGGTGTTCTCAAACTGCTTGTTTGTAAACATAACCCACATATGTCGACATGCTCATCATTTTTGTCCAAAATTCCGCACAACATAAGATTTCCGGCGTTTAACAACTCTTCTCCTTCAACTACACACCTAGAAGAAGGTGTTGCACTTAAAAAAATTAAATAATTTAATAAGGATAGCTGTTTATTATCCATTGCAAATCGATGATTTAACATGTAAACAAATATGGACAACTTTCACATTACTCGTTTCAATCAGCTGTTCACAGCGCTCGTAGCGCCGCCATCGGGCATTGTTGTATCCAATATGTTAACTGATATGGTCGCGCTTAACGCCTGTTGGGGGGGGGGGAGTTGCTCACGGGCTTAAGAGTCTTCTTATTCTTAACAGTATTTAAAGTTTTTGCTGTTAAATCAATTATGAGGGAGATTACTCGAAATTTTAATTCTAAGTTTTCCCTAGGCTGTCCACATATTTTTTACAGAAATAGAGATGCTTCGTAGCCGTGCAAAGGTCGTAGCAAAATTTCTAGAGTGAGCTAGAAATACAAGTGATGAGAGAAAAAAAAGGTCCTCACTCTAGAAATAAAGTGATGAGCAAAAAAAAGGTTCTGACTCTAGAAATACAAGTGATGAGCAAAAAAAGGTCCTCACTCTAGAAATACAAGTGATGAGAAAAAAAGGTCCTCACTCTAGAAATACAGGTGATGAGCAAAAAAAGATTCTCACTCTAGAAATCCAAGTGATGAGAAAAAAAGGTCCTCACTCTAGAAATACAAGTGATGAGCCAAAAAAAGGTTCTTACTCTAGAAATACAAGTGATGAGAAAAAAAGGTCCTCACTCTAGAAATACAAGTTATGAGCCAAAAAAAGGTTCTTACTCTAGAAATCCAAGTGATGAGAAAAAAAGGTCCTCACTCTAGAAATACAAGTTATGAGCCAAAAAAAGGTTCTTACTCTAGAAATACAAGTGATGAGCAAAAAAATGTCCTCACTCTAGAAATACAAGTGATGAGCAAAAAAAGGTCCTCACTCTAGAAATACAAGTGATGAGAAAAAAAGGTCCTCACTCTAGAAATACAGGTGATGAGCAAAAAAAGATTCTCACTCTAGAAATCCAAGTGATGAGAAAAAAAGGTCCTCACTCTAGAAATACAAGTGATGAGCCAAAAAAAGGTTCTTACTCTAGAAATACAAGTGATGAGCAAAAAAAGGTCCTCACTCTAGAAATACAAGTGATGAGCAAAAAAAAAGTCCTCACTCTGGAAATAAAGTGATGAGTCCATCTCGATTTAAAGCCTTCAAAAATTGCTACATAAGCCCAAACTTGATATGCAAGGGTGGAAAAATAATTTTCTCTCTCGCAACCGTTCGTTGCGGTTCGTTGCGGCGTAAGGTTCGTTTACAACGTTTTGTTTTTCTTGAATAATGACATTTCTTAATGGAAATCACCCAATTTCTGTTAACCCAGTGGTGATCCTTATAGCTCTGTTGACCCAGAGATATAAAAAACAAGGATATTTTGTATATCCACTTTGCTGTCCAAGGAGGAAGTTTACCGTTTTTAGATAAAAAGCTAAAATCAATTAGTCTGTATCTCAAAAACTAGAGCTGCTACGAAAATGAGTCAGGTATTTTTGGAATCAGCACATCAAAAATATCCAAAATCAGTTCTTACTTTTCCGGCACCAAGATAAAAAAATTGTTTTGTTGTGTTATCGACTAATTTAAGAGCTCTGAATTCAATTTTAACTGTTCTTTGCGCCACCTAGTCGTTGTTAACCTATTATTCCTTCTGAAAAATGATTATAAATGTAAGAATATAATTTTTCAATAGTTGATTTTAAAAGCGTTATCTCAAAGTGACAGCCTGGAGGATTCTATCTAGTAATGTAATTAATCCAGCGAGTTTTTGCTTTCAGCGTCTGAAATCATTTAGAATATCTGTCCAATTTGTAAAGTAAATCCTTATTAATCAACTTATCAGAAGCAATTTAGTGAAGCGATGATGCGAGATGAACGGAGAAATTATATGAAGGCCCTTTTCACTTTGCAATGTCCTCAAGAAGGCCTCCACCACACCGTCAATAAATCCCGAGCACCAACAGTGAATCGGTCATGAGTGAACAATTAGGAAATCGATCATGATAAGTGCTTATGAAAATGTTTAAAAATTAACTACACTAAAGCATGGTAGGACATGGAGAAGTATGTTTGGAACTACCGTTTTCTACCACTAATGAAGCTAGGCTCTTTTCACCGTATTTTTCGGGCGGTTGAGTACGGTACGTACTCCGGGTATTGTCCGGAACAACAATTAAATTCCGGATAGTTCAGATTTCAGTTTAATCAGCGATATCACTTATTTTACTCCTTCAAAAATTTTAAATCATTTTCCTATCAGAACAATCTGATTTGTATTAAAAGACAGACGACTATAGTTAAGGTTACCATATTTTTTAATTCAAAATTCGGGACGGGAGGTCATAGACGGCACGGGGGAGGGTTGATTATTCAAATATAATTATCTAATTAATTTTTTACCGACCGCCAACATATATAAGGGAGGTATTGTGATACCGATTTTGACATTTCGATGGATCTCCACGAATTGAGGTCCCTACATAGAGTTTTGACTATTTTTAGCATGATGTCTGACGGTCTGTCTGTCTGTTTGTCCGTCTGTCTGTCTGTATCTCCGTACGTCTGTCTGTGTACACGTGCAGAGCAAAATCGGCTAAAAGGATTTTTATGAAACTTCATATTTAAGCTTTTGACATCAATGGCACGAGTTGATCAACTTTTGGTAAAAATCGGTTAACTAGAAATTGGAGTTTACTCGTGTCGGTTAGGATTTTTGCAAATATTTCACAACAGAGAAATGTTTCGAAAAAAATATTTAACAAAACTATAAGCTATAAAAATAAAACAAAATTTTATATAGCTATAAAAGCAATAACTAATAACTTTTATTTGAGACATTTTTTGATAAAGCAGCATAAATTAAACAAGTACTTTGCCACAGCTGATTTTTTTCAAGTTTCGTAAAAGGGTGAACAGGTGGTCTAATACAGTGTTTCTCAACCAAAAACTCACCGCGGACCAGTATATATAATTAATATATATAATTTTCTTACGCAGACCACTAATAATAACTGTTGGTTATTTTTTGCAAGAAAACAAATATATTTAATATGCTACTAATAATACATTCATTTTATTGGTAGAAAATCACAGAAAGTTTACAGAAAATAAACGAAATATAAATTATTTACATAAAAAATGTGCATAAAAAATAAAACTGCAAAAAAAAAACATATAAAAACTTTCGCAGACCACTAAAATTTTTCTGGGGACCACCTGTTGAGAAACACTGGCCTAATAAACCCTGTACATATTATGGAAACGTAATAGGCAATTGTGACGTTATTATCTATAACAAAATCCGACTGTAGTAAACCGGAAAAATAAAGACGTGCTTATTAATTTTTTGCGTACGCCTTAAAAACCCTTTGCGAAACCCTGATTAAGAACCACTGTATTAGTTAACAACGGTTTGTCCTAACATTACAAACTGATTCAAATTTTGTCTTAATTGTTATGATGACGCTGTTCTAATTAAGAGGGCTCGTTCTTTAATTAAAAGGGTCACTGTAAACATCTAGCCGGCACTGGACACTTACAAAACAAATGAATTAGCTTTGTATCTTCTAAACAAACGTGCACTTAAAAATAGTTTCTCAAGTAAAAAATAAAGCTGCACCTTTTCTTTCTCGAAATGTATTTCTGTTATTTTAATTCATTCATTATTAGGAGATTTTAAAACGGTTTTAAAAAAACATTAATTTTTGAATTGATAGAAAAGAGTTTTTTAATCCTGGTGGTATCAGTGGATAATAACCATATGCCCAAAGACGCCCATATTACTTTCAAGTATCCAGTTGCATCCACCCCTTCCCTAGGGATCCCCTGGACTATACTTCCTATGTATTTCTACAGATTCTCATTAATTTTACACTAATTAAATATATTACAATCAAACTATTTTTATTTCCTAACAATTTGGTATACAAATTAATTACATTGAATTAATAATAACTGTTTTAAACTTAAATATTATTTAGTATTTTGGAATACCAACTTTTCTGGGAAATAAGAACGGTTTTTAGCATCTTCTAGTTCTATACCTAGTAATGCTAATGAACTTACGCGGTCCTGAGTCACTTAATGTCTTCTAAAAAGATTTTATAATTTTTATCCTTAATTATTTATTTGGTTGTCTCTTCTGATTCCTCATCTAACTGTAATGTGCTAACAATTCTACCTGAATATTTTTTGAAATATTTGAAATAGTATTCATGTCATGGTTTATGCATCATATATGCAGCCTAATGAGAAAAGTTGGATTGAATTTTATCGAACGCATTTCGGAAGTTTTCTTTAATAAGTCATAATTATACCCCTTGTACGTAAAAAGTAAACAACAAAACTTTACACATTTCGGACTCAAGAAAGCGCAAATAATATATCTAAGGGCCGGTTTCTGAAAGCTTAGTTAACTATAACCAAATAGTTACAAAATGGTTTCTATGGTTACTTATGAAAACTGGCCCAGAATTTTTTTTTTTCGCCACCATTTTTCGACATGACTGTTTATAGTTCAGAACCTTCATCAAAAAATATTATACCTGATGATAATGGAATGTTACTTACGTATTCTTGACGAAAATTAAACCTTTTTTACCTGCAGCACCTATATTGAGAATCACAGTAGATTCAAGATCGTTAAGAGAAGAACTATAAGTAATTTTGATTTAGCAATAAAACAAACAATATATCTTCAGAGCTAAAGTTTCTTATTTAAATAATTATTGTAAATAAAAATTAAAAATATATGTATATATGAAGGTCTAAAAATTATATCAATAACTTCTTCTTTGGGCACAATCAGCTGGGTTGTCTTTTGGCCTCACATTAGTCCTCTCTCTTGATCTGTTAATTGTCAAGTGTCAAAAAATATTTATATGTCAGATAATCTAAAAAATATGTAACTGCGTAAAAACAAATTACATGGAGAATTTTCTCCATAAAATCTACGCCAAGAATATAAATAAAAGCAAATATGTAAATACAGTCGATTCCGCTTAATTGGGACACATCGGGACTTAGGCATTTTGGCCCAATTAAGCGGCTGCCCCAATTAAGCGAATTTCAAATCAAATTAAACAATGCATATTTTTCTTTCAATAATTTTATTTTATAAACTCTTGGACAAAACTATAAATTACATATAACCAAAAAATATAAACTTTTAAGGAAAAATAATAATAAATTCCAAAATAAAATAATAAATAGGTACATACAATTTAATTCAATGCAAACATGCGTCAAGTGTAGTCTGTCTTGTAACATTTCACTTCTACAAAATCAGCACAGGTATTCAGTGTGGATGTAGGGCTCCCTTCATTTCCTTCCTGCATAAAATAACGCTGTAACACGGCCATACATATTTTTGCCTCCTGGTTGAGAATATGTGTAGCATAATATGTACTGTGATCTTAAATTTACTGTCCCAATTAAGTGGAATGTTGTCCCAATTAAACATGTAACTTTACTGTTGGTTCCTTGGTTTGGTTTCTGTTCTTTGAGATTTAGCCCAAATAAGCGGTGGCCCAATTAAGCGGAATCGTCTGTAATAACAAAATATATGAAAAAAATAAAATAAATAATATAAATAATATATATTTCAAATGTAGGACACTGAACATCTGTCAACTTGGACTAAAAACAATATTTTAACAGTGTAATAGGGATGACGATCTAAACCAATCCGAAGCAAGTACAAACAGCTCCTTACACACATTTTTCTACTTTGAAATAGACCATAGAGAAATATAGAAAACATTTGAAATATTTCTTATATTGACATTTAGTATTTCAAATATTGAGACCAGACAACAAATATCAAATACATAGACCACGGAGAAAGTATTTGAAAATCCAACTTCTAAGAGCAAGTATTTAAAATACAATATTTCAAATACCAGAAAGTAATTGAAATACTTTCTCAAATACTTTATTTTAAGTATCCCCAGCTCTAATCTGCCAGATACATTACGTCTGAACTCATTATTATTACACCTGACAGGGGATTAAGCGAAATATAGAATGAACGCTGCCGCCAAAAGTCAAATTTCTTAAATGTAAATAGTTTTTGGTAGTGTCTTGATGACAGACATCTTCATATATGTGTAACACATGCGAGATGTGAATGCGTGCCTGATAAACAAATTGATTTGGTGTGAGGGCGAGGCGAAGTGATGGTCGGGGGAAACATCCGCGCGCGCGGGTACAAGGGAGGGAGGAGATCTCTGGGCGGTATTGCGCGCGCCTGTCGCGGGACTTACACCCTGAGACGGGCGCTCTGCCCGACAGTCACTTCCTGGCCTCATCATAGTAAGGACTACCACGAAACTACTTCCAACGATATGGTATGATAAAGCTCGCAATATTCATTTTAACACTTATTTCAAATTAATATAATTACCATTTTTAAAAACAGTGTTTTTAGTTTTAGAAATTTAGTACTGTGTTTAGTTTAGAATATTAACTTAATTAATAGAATGCTTGCTCTATGAGGTGATTTTTAAACACTTTTATTTATATAAAGGTGTTGAATTAACCAGGTATATACAGGCTGTAATAGCGGAACTGACCACTGCCAATATTAGTTTTATTATTATAGTTATTGTCTGTCTCATTTTGTAATACGTAACTAACAGGGAAAGTTCATTTTTAGGGTTTTGTAGGTATGTCCAAAAAACCCTTATACCGTCTGTCTGTCTGTCTGTCTGTCTGTTTGGTAAAAATTGTAGCCAAACAGCTAAACCTAGAGAGTTGAAATTTGGCATGCTTATACAACTCTTTGACCCGCACATAGGAAAAATACTAAAACATCTAAAAAACATATCCCCCTAAAAATATAAACAAATATATGCTCATCGAAAAAAAAATTTTCTTTTTTAATTCTTAGTAGGGTATCAAATGAAAGCCCTTAGTACGTGGATTAACGAACAAAATTTTATTTTTGCAAAATAAATTATTTTGAAGCGATTTTTGCAAAAAAAAAAAAATTGTCCCACACCCTGTAGCCCAGATGGTTTAAACTAAAAATCTGAAAAAATTCTAAGTAATGTACATTGGTGTGAACCGGAATAGTACAACAGGAATTTTTGATCAGATTATGTTTTCGGAAAATAACACATTTTTTGTGTTTTTAACTAAAATATGTAAAATATTTAATCCGCTATTTAACACAATAAATGAATGAACGTTCGTAGTCCATTGGTAACGTTCTCGCTTCGTAAGTCGCAAACTACTGTTCCCGTCAATTTTATATTTTTTGTTTTTTTTGCATTTTTATTTTGTTTAAATTATTTTGGCAAATGTTGTATTTAATTTTTAAAAGCGTAAATTTAATAGCCAGTGGGAAGTGTTGAAATTATAATTTAATTCTATGTTTGAATGTATACGAAATCAGAGGGGCGGAGTCGAAATATTATGAACCTTGTTATATAAAAAAATACTGCATATATTTAGAAACTTAAATAATGGTATTAGGCATACGAATTAAAATTAATAAAAAAATATTTTAACATAAAATTTGTTTTGGCATCTCAAATAATCATCATTTACTTGAATATATTCTACTATATAATTCTACTAAATACCTGCGAAACCCTGAAATGTGTGAAAATTCATACTTCACAATTTTGTAATTTTAATTTTGTTTTTAAAATTGTTCTTCTCATCACTGTCAAAATTTGATGAATTATCCTTATTTTTAACATAAATTTGGCAGTCTTCTATTTTCTTAAATTTATTTTTATTTTTATTCTTTTGTTTTATGTCTACGTCATCTTCATTAGGAATTTTTATAATAATTGATGTGACTTACGCCACATCACGTATGTGTGAAGTGTGAATATTCATAAATTTCAGTGTTTTGTAGGTATTTAATAAATGTAAGAACAAGTGGATGGCTAGGAATATTTATTCTATAATCATATTAAAATCAACAGTTTTTTTGATAATTTTTATTCGTTATTTGAGTACTAAGTATATTGATTTTGATATTTCCTGATTTTCATGGATCTCCACGAATTGTGGTCCCTACATAATAATAATAATAATACTAATAATACTTTATTTAGTATACCAAAGGTTTCACTTCGTCATTACAATATACACATATGTTCTATAAAGATTTTAAAATATAAAACTATATAATTAAAGTACAGTAGGTTTACATATAAAAAAATAAATAAATAAAATGTTTAAAAATAATAATAATAATAATAGCAATAATGACTTAGGTGAATAATGACATAACGTTTTGTCTATTTTTAGCATGATGTCTATCGGTCTTTCTTATGATGTCTTTCTTATTATCAAAAAATGTCTTATATAAAAGTTGTTATTTATTGCTTTTATAGCAACTTTTGTTAAATAATTTTTTTCGAAATATTTTTCTGTTGTTAAATATTCGCAAAAATCTTAAAATCGACACGAGTATACTCCCATTTTTAGTCAAACGATTTTTACCCAAAGTTGATCAATTCGTGCCATTGATGTCAAGAGCTTAAATATGAAGTTTCATAAAAATCCTTCTAGCCGAATTTGCTCTGCACGTGTACACAGACAGACGGACAGACAGACGGACATACAGACAGACGGACAGACAGACGGACGGACAGACAGACCGACAGACATCATGCTAAAAATAGTCAAAACGTTATGTAGAGACCTCAATTCGTGGAGATCCATCGAAATCTCGAAACGTCAAAATTGGTATGATCACAATACCTCCCTTATATATGTTGGCGGTCGGTAAAAATTGAAAAAGTCTAAATTTTTTCATACTTATATGTAACGTTTCCATAGTCATGATAAATAATATCTCTGTTAGAAAATATTTGGCCAAGTTATTTCTACTCTGCTGCTAGAATGTATTTTATACTTTATGATGGCGGTCGGTCCTGTGGTGGCCACAGCTGATTTTTTTGTTGTACAAAACCTACAAAACCCTAATTAAATGCAATGCTGAAACGAGCTCCGAAAAAAATTCTAGTTGAAAGGTGTTCTGTAGTGGTGTCGAACTGAATTTATTTTCATTCTCGAAGCGTCACTGGTAAAAGCTTTAAAAACGTAATTATGTATTTTTCCGGTGAGTCCGGAGTCCGGAGTAACTGGAGTAACACAGTCCCAACGCTACTCAATTATAAACATTTATAATTCTTTTTAGCACTCAGATAATTTAAAAAAGATTTTTATTTTTCATTTATTGTATAACCGTAATATACTAGGTGTTCATTTTAAATTGCCCACCATTTATCATTTAGAGCGTATTTCGAAAATTATTTTTAAATTTCGTAAGTTTTGTAAGTATTATGTTTACGTACTTTGTGGTGACAGTCGGTTTTGTGTATTTTTTACAATTTTAGCATATTTAAAAATTTCTCTTTGTTTTCAATTTTTTTAATGATTTAAAAATTGACATTTTTGTCAAGCGACCTTTTTGAAAATACCACCAGTGCGGTACACAGGGCCAGTGAGGTTAAACGCGTGCGGGGGGGGGGTCACAATGTCGTTGACATTTCGTCCTGAACTTTAGGTGAATTTATTAACTTGTTAGAACTGAAAAAAACTTGATGAATTTATGTGTAAAGGGGAAGATTGAACAGTCGAAGAGAAAATTGACATGCTACTAAAAATATCGTGGTATTTTAAGAAAAAAACTAATCGATTTCTGTTTTAATATTTAATATTATAATTTCTTAGAATGAAACCAAACAATACAGTGATTTGATTTTTATAATTATACCGACCGCCAACATATATAAGCAGAGGCGCTGTAAGGAAAACTTGCGCTAGGGGCAGAGCCGTGTTTTGGCGCCCTTGGTAAATAAAAACAAGGTTCTTACCTCTCAAAATTGTGATGAGCAAAAAAAAAGGTCCTCATCTCCCAAAATCCAAGTGACGAGCAAAAAAAAAAGGTCCTCATCTTCGCAATGGCGCCCCTTAGCAAACCCGTCAGCGCCCTTTTCCTTAGTACGCTAGCCCCCCCCCCCCCCTACTGCGGTTCTGTATATAAGGGAGGTATTGTGATCATACCGATTTTGACATTTCGAGATTTCAATGGATCTTCACGAATTGAGGTCCCTACATAACGTTTTGACTATTTTTAGCATGAAGTCTGTCGGTCTGTCTGTCTGTCTGTCGGTATGTCTGTCTGTCTGTCTGTCTGTCTGTCTGTCTGTTGTCTGTCTGTCTGTCTGTATGTCTGTCGGTCTGTGTACACGTGCAGAGCAAATTCAAAAAGGATTTTTATGAAACTTCATATTTAAGCTTCTGACATCAATGGCACGAGTTGATCAACTTTTGGTAAAAATCAATTAACTAAAAATGGGAGTTTACTCGTGTCGATATTAATATTTTTGAACTAACACGCTCGAATACGCAGTCTGGTGGTCAAATATTGTACTAGGCACTCTAGTACTGTTTGAACGTATTACATATGTTCTTCTCTAATGTTGAATTTTTGTTAGAATGTCGATAGAAGTTGTCTAAAACTATAAAAGTAGAACAAATTGTTGTGTTTTTGGCTGTCATTGAAGACAGGACAAAGATAGGCATTTTATTTTTTTTATTTTCTTAAGAAAAATTGAGGGAAAGTTAATATTAAGTCCAGATTGGGAAAAGTTTGGTTATGGGCAGGAGGAAGGCATGGGAATATATTTTGAGTTAAAAAGTAACTGATACTATTCGAGTTTGTTCATTCACATTTGTCGCATAAAAACAAAACTGCACTAATATGCACCTGCAAGTTGCATTTTTAACTTTTAGCTGCTCCTGTCCAACTAAAATTAATTTTATTTCATGAGGCAATGAACATAATGCACTTGTTTGCAAACAGAATCAATATTTCTATATGTTATTTTATCCATTTTTATATGTTATTTTATTAATTCCATTTCTATATGTTATTTTATCTGCAGATTCTTAGAAAATAAATCCGCAAAATATTGTTCATATCGGCCAAAGGATATAAGAGTGTCTAGAGTTTCTTGTTTATGCCTACGAAATCGGGCGAATCATCACGAATCCTCACGAACAGACGAACGGACAATATATATATATATATATATATATATATATATACTATATATACTATATACTAGAGACGACAGCCATATTGCCTTGGAGCACAGCGCCGCCATCGGTAATGTCACTTCTCAATATGTACATGGTCAATTCAACCCTGTATGTATTTATACAGTGTTATAGCAACAGTCGAAAAAATTAATCACGTGTTTACCAAGTGATGGAGAAAAGTTCTATATGCGACTTAAACATTGAGATTTTATTATTTTTTTATAGAAGTGCAAACATTATCGAAGTTATTGTTAAGTTAATAAAACGACATATATATCATATTGAATTCGATATAAAAATAATGATTTAAAACAGTACATGATCGTTTTAAATATCAATAAAATGATGTTTACGATCGGGAGCCATGGCGATATGAGCTGGAATGTTGCAATGGGACACGTTCCTCTTGCACGTGTTCGCAACTCTTTCACATTGCCATAAATACAACAATCAGTACATGTGCGGGGGGGGGGGCTGTTGGAAGGACCAAATAATACCCTTCAGAGCAGAATAAACGCCACACTTCTCGCAAGTTTCAGAAACAATCAAATAATATTACTATACATCAGTAGTTTAATAA
Source organism: Liopterus haemorrhoidalis (assembly GCA_963971575.1). Lineage (NCBI taxonomy): Eukaryota > Metazoa > Arthropoda > Insecta > Coleoptera > Dytiscidae > Liopterus > Liopterus haemorrhoidalis. Next base: position 47,389,479 of record OZ020619.1, read on the forward strand.
ACGCAGTTGGTCATTCTGTGTCATAACTTAGCCAAACTTAGTGGCGAAAAAATAACTAAATCGATTTTTTTTTCGTGTGTATTATAGACTAATATTGCTCTTCACTCTTTTATTTTACCAAAACATACCTTTTGAAGTTATATTTAGTTTGTGTTCGATAGTCATTTTGAAGATTTACAAATTTGTGTTTATTTAATGTAGGGACATTTGTATTGGTATCGCTAAATAAAACAATGTTTACATTTGTCATTTAATAATACGTCAGTTGTGTTTTGATACTGACTTGTTTTCAAATATTTAACTTATAGTAATTTCTAAAAACCTTTTTACTTGCCCGACCTTAATATAAAAGGGGCAAGTATTGTAATCGCGAAAATTTTCGATGTCGAGATTTTGACTGATAACCTTTCATGGTTCAGGGAATCCAAAAAACCTATTTTCGAAGTGCCGTCCGTATGTGTGTGTGTCTGTGTGTGTGTGTGTGTGTCTGTGTGTGTCTGTGTGTGTGTGTCTGTGTGTGTGTCTGTGTGTATACAGGATAACTCAAAAACGGTTTAACTTAAAGAGTTCGTTCTGGTACTAAAAATTCTCCTAATAATTGGGAAGAACCCTATTGTTTTTTATTAAAATCCGAAACCAGAAACGGAAGTTATTAAACTTTAAAATTTTAAAAAATTCGTAACTAGTAAACCAAACCTTGGGCATAATTTGATGTATTTTTGAAGATTTACCTAAATCTTCTTTTAAATTAAAAAAAAAAAAAAAATTATCTATTTTTTTTTATTATTATTTTTTTTTATGGGAGGGCAAGTCTAGCGGAGGTCTCCCTACGCCACTGGTTTATATTGTTTGTTTGTTTTTTATATTATTTGAGTGTAAAATACGTGAACATCTTTTGAAAAAGTTGTTTTGTTGATTTTTAATACTTATTATATGTAGTTTATTTTTAGTTTAAATGCTATTATCTTTTTAAGGTTTGAAATGGGCTTTTACTAAACAAAATGATAAAAAACCTCACTTAATGGGTAAAACTTATTAGAATTCAAAATCTAGTTCCGCTTAAACGAAAGAAACATGCTATATATGCAGTATAGAAAATACTGTGATCGAGTATTTAGAACTGCGTCTGAATTTCCGATAGCGAACTGACAAATACAATCATTTGACAATTGATCTCAATTTCTTTGGTTAATAGTTATCAATTAGAGGCAATGAGTGTTTCATACCAACACGTCACAAACAGCACTGACATACACACGCACAGACACACTGACAGACACACACACACACGATGGGAGAATTGTATAAACATTAATTGGTCCATTGGAGAGACAGTTGACATGTCAAACAGAACAGATTTACATTTAGTTTGGCAATTTTTTGACAGAACAAAATTGGGAAATAAACCATCTGTATTTATATACCTATCATTGTTTGAATTCAATCTGATACGCAAACAAAAAAAAATGTAATCTTCACGTATCCCAGGGTTTGGTATAGAATAGTCGGCGAATCTGTGCAGTTTCGTCACTGGAAACGTCACATGTTTTTGTGACATCATATTCAGTACGTTTACATTCATCCATTTAACAAATTTAATATTCGTACGCCGTTACTTGTATCGAAATGAAATGAAATTTTTTCTAATTTTTCTCATTTTTAGGGTTTTGTAGGTATGACCAAAAAACCCTTATACCGTCATTTTGTCGTCTGTCTGTCTGTCTGTCTGTCTGTCTGTCTGTTCGGTAAAAATTGTAGCCAAACGGCTAAACCTAGAGAGTTGAAATTTGGCATGCTTATACAACTCTTTGACCCGCACATAGGAAAAATACTAAAACCTCTAAAAAACATACCCCCCTAAAAATATAAACAAATATGTGCTCATCGAAAACAAAAATATTTTTTTTAAATTCTGAGTAGGCTATCAAATGAAAGCCCTTAGTAAAATTATCGATCAAAATTTTATTTTTGCAAAATAAATTATTTTGATGCGATTTTTGCCAAAATTGTGCAAAAAAATTTTTGTCCCACATCCTGTAGCCCAGATGGTTTAAACTAAAAATCTGAAAAAATTCTAAGTAATGTACATTGGTGTGAACCGGAATAGTACAACAGGAATTTTTGATCAGATTATGTTTTCGGAAAATAACGCATTTTTTGTGTTTTTAACTAAAATATGTTAACTATTTAATACGTTGTGTAACATACCACATCAGTAGCTCTCGTGGCGTGGTTGGATTTGTCGTACGCTTAATAATATAAGAAACTTGCAAACTAGGGTTCGAATCCTATTGATTTTATTTATTTTTTTTTTTGCATTTTTATTTTGTTTAAATTATTTTGTTAAAATTCTTATATTTGTTATATTTATAAATGTTGCATTCAATTTTTAAAAGCGTAAATTTAATAACCACTGGAAAGTGTTGAAATTATAATTTAATTCTATGTTTGACGAAATCAAAGGGCGGGACTTATGATGTAAGCAACCAATGGAAACCATAGGTGCAATTTTCAAAATCTTAATGAACTTTGCTATATAAAAAAAATACTAAATATATATATAGAAACTTAAATAATGGTATTAGGCATTCGAATTAAAATTCATAAAAAAATATTTTGACATAAAATTTGTTTTGGCATCCCAAATAATCATCGTTCAGTTACTAAATACCTGCAAAACCCAGAAATGTGTGAAGATACACACTTCACATCAATTTTTTTTTCATATTTTTAAATCAGTTCCTCTGGGAGATAAGGTGATAAGTTCAGGAAATCATGAAAGTGTCCTCTTCATCCTGTTTATGATTGATAATGTGAGGATAGATGTCAGGCTTTAATGATAAGACATATTGCTAATGACTGCATTCATGTATTTGAAATTGTAGAGTAATCCAAGGCGCGACCAGCGCTCAAATTAAAGCCCTTCAGACTTCCATTCACTGCAATCACTGCTCAGAGAAGCATTTCATTATCAGAATTATAAACTATTGTATGGATTCGTTAAGAAAACACCTCTTTATCAAAGCATTTCAACCCTTCAAACATAATTAAGAATTATTATGTTCGAAAACGACTTCTATAATTCTAAAGTCCGCGAATGCGCGCCATAATTTCGTCATTTTGAGGCTTTTGTAGTTATGACCACCAAAAAAACCCTTGTAATGTCATTCAAGTGTAAGATTTCCAATCCCGATATCCGAATATCCGGATTATCCGACCAATTTGGGCTATTCAATAATCCGGAGAGTTTTTATTGAATATCCGATAATCCGGATATTTGAATAAACAAAAATTTTTTTTTTTCAATTTACCTGGTACTTCTTAGGGTTTTGTAGGTATGACCAAAAAACCCTTATACCGTCATTTTGTCGTTTGTCTGTTTGTCTGCCTGTCTGTCTGTCTGTCTGTCTGTCTGTCTGTCTGTCTGTCTGTCTGTCTGTCTGTCTGTCTGTCTGTCTGTCTGTCTGTTCGGTAAAAATTGTAACCAAACGGTTAAACCTAGAGAGTTGAAATTTGGCATGCTTATAGAACTCTTTGACTAGCACATAGGAAAAATACTAAAACATCTAAAAAACATATCCCTCTAAAAATATAAACAAATAGATGTTCATCGAAAAAAAAAATTTGTTTTAAAGTTCTGAGTAGGGTATCAAATGAAAGTCCTTAGTACGTGGATTAACGATCAAAATTTTATTTTTGCAAAATAAATTATTTTGACACGATTTTTGCCAAAAAATTGTGCAAAAAAAATTTTGTTCCACACCCTGTAGCCCAGATGGTTTAAACTAAAAATCTGAAAAAATTCTAAGTAATGTACATTTGTGTGAACCGGAATAATACAACAGGAATTTTTGATCAGATTATGTTTTCGGAAAATAACGCATTTTTTTTTTTTTTAACAAAAATATGTTAAATATTTAATTCGCTATGTAACACAGTAGATAAGTAAGCGCCCGTAGTATAGTGCGTTGTGTCATCGCTTCGTAATTTGCAAACTACAGTTCGATTCCTGTCAATTTTAATTTTTCTTCTTTTTGCATTTTTATTTTGTTTAAATTATTTTGTTAAAATTCTAGTTATATTTTGGTAAATGTTGCATTTAATTTTTAAAAGCGTAAATTTAATAACCAGTGGGAAGTGTTGAAATTATAATTTAATTCTATGTTTGAATGTCTACGAAATCAGAGGGCGGGGCTTATGATTTAAGCAACCAATGGAAGCTATAGGCGCAATTTTCAAAATCTTAATGAACCTTGCTATATAAAAAAATACTGCACATATTTAGAAACTTAAATAATGGTATTAGGCATTCGAATTAAAATTCATAAAAACATATTTTGACATAAAATTTGTTTTGGCATCCCAAATAATAATCATTCACTTACTAAATACCTCCGAAACCCTGAAATGTGTGAAAATTCACACTTCACTTTTTTATATAAATATTTTTTCGCTGGCGATCGACTTTAAATCATTACGCGATTGACCTAATGAGCACCACTGATATATAACCTATAATAACTTATACCTATAAAAGTTGCAATCCCCTCATTTCTACAACAGGAGCCTCTATTACACAGTATACATATACATTTCTTTGACCCGTTTTAATATTTCATATTACATTTTTTATTTCATTCGCGATGAAATTTTTACAACATATGTCCGAGAATTGAACAAAAGTCTTTTTCAAAGTTGAAACTATAATAGTTTTAATTCAGGGGTACGCGAGGTTATATGAGAGTGAAATAAAAACTATTTACTTGAACAATAGTCCGAGTTGATACAATTTGAAGTTCGTTGGTCGCTGCACATCAAATGTTTGTATAAAAGTTATAGATTAGTGGAATCTTTTTATCGGTTCGACCGGTTTGTATAGCGGTAATATAGCGCGTGTCTACAGACAGACTTTATTGAATAATAAAACAGTTTGTACATACAGAGATATCCATCTCTCAATACCAGACCAAGAACGTCAAATAATTTATTTATTTAGTTTAATTATTAATTGTAAACACGAATAACTGGTACGAACTGGTACAACATGCCTCCAGCCTTGATCAATAGGACACCACTAAAAACTATAGTTGAAGTTTTAAGCCGCATTCAGACCTCTTTAAATTAACGAATTATATACTCTGCGTTATGTCGCTCTGAGTTATGATTTAATGCATTCTTTTAACGTTCCATGTACCGTTCACATCTGTTATAAATTAGTACGTTACGAATAGCCCTCCATCTGTGAATTTTGAAATCAACTATTTAGCTTCGTAAAATATTTTATATGTATTATCGTTCTTATAATTCTGTTGTCTTAGATTTTAACTACCTAATTACCTAAATTGATCATATTTACTGTCCGTCTTTGTAATTTTGAGTAAGATTTGTTAATGATGACATTATGTTCGAACCGTTATTTTTTTCGTTCCGGTTCAACTAAAAAAATATATATCTGTTCGGTTCCAGGTTTCGTTCCGGCAAAAATAACGGTTTTTTTCGGTTTTCGGTTCAGTTCCGAGTGATAAATTTTTAAATGGTTTTATTTGAATTGGAAATTTATTTTCTACTATAATTTAGAAGAACATTTTATTCTTTATTTTGTAATAATCATACCAAGGCCGCTGCCAAGAGGGGGGTTCTGGTCCCCCCCACCGAAATAAGCGCATTTTTTTTTTACTCATCTGTTAAATAAATTACAATTTTTTTCTGCTCATCAGTTTAAAAAATAATCTTAAATAAAATGTATTTTAAATTCACTCCCATAAACATTATCTGAACCGAAATAAACCGATATTTTTTTTGGTTCAGCTCCGGTTTTCGTTCTGACAAAAATAACGGTTTTTATCGGTTTTCGGTTCAGTTCCGGTTCGAAGACCTGATACTGTCGTCTTTGTAATTTTGAGCAAGGTTTGTTAATGATGACATTATGTTAGGTTATGTAAAGGCATTCGATATCTACGGTGTCACTGATAGACTGCGATAGCTAATGTGTTTATATGTCTGTCTCATTAAAACATCTCACTAGCTATAAGTTTAGAAAATTATGCACAATCCACAACAAACAGCGTATTAAATTTGGAGGTCTGAACGGTTTCACGTCTTATCATATGACAAACTTTCTGGTGACAGTGAACAATCCATAAGCTACAGTGCATAAGCTATTGATTTAAGAGCTCTGAATGCGGCTTTACAGCAAAAAACACGAGTCTTTTTTTTTGAGCTTCGATTATATTATGCGGAATCCATCGGGAACAGATCTTTTTCACAGCTAAATGTTCATGCAAAATTGAAGGTATTGCAGTCTGCGATATGCCAAAGGATGCCTCTATCTCACGGTAAATCACATGCCAATCTTCTTCTTTGAATCACAACCGATTTTGGTCGACCTTCACCGAATTCATCACTGATGGACTCACGACCACAACGAAATTCTGCAAACCGATTGTAAACGGTCTTTTCTGATGGTGCTTCATTACCAAAAGTTGAACGAAGCGAATCTATGCATTGTTGTTGAGTTAGGCCTTTACTAAAATCGTAAAAAATCATCCGTATTATACGTATTTATATTTATTTAAATGTTTTATTTAATTATTCGTGACGTCTTATATTCTTTTTATAAAAATTCAACTATATATTCTGATTTTCTTATATTGAAATTTGTCGTCTAGAGTATAGGAGTCTGGATTACTCCAGTTTACAGTTAAATCCCTCGATTTACAAATCCTTCCTGACGTATTCATGTCGGAGTGTCGTCAACTCCCTCTCTATCCCTCAGGAACGAACAGAGGCAAAGGGAGAATAGGATAAAGCCCACAATTATCTCGATGCAAAGAAATGGTAATTGTGTCAAAAAGAATAATTGATTTATTTAATATTTATTAAAGTATGATTTAAATATATTTATTTGTGGGCGAAGGAAAACCAACTGGCCATCAAAGATAACGAGAAATGAGAGTTTTTTTACAGCTGTTTTTATGAGAACATTTCAAAGATCGTGGTCCGAATTTTACGAGTTGCAAGATTTTAATAGATAATAAAATTCAGAGAAATAATGATTGCTATCACTCTTAACAATTTAACACAATTGTAAAAATAAACAATTTTAAATTTAATACGCTTTTCATTTATAAAATGTTTATGTTAACTTTAACATAAATTAAGATATCGTAGGTATACAGTACATGGGCGTCCTCTGATTTTTTTTAAGGGTGGGTGCAAAATATGGATGAATATTTTTAAAAATACACCGGAAAATTTAAGGGAACAGGCATAAAAATCTAAAAAATGTATGTGAAGTGTGAATTTTCACACATTTCAGGGTTCGCAGGTATTTATTAACTGTGTGATGATTATTTGGGATGCCAAAGCAAATTTTATGTCAAAATATATTTTTATGAATTTTAATTCGAATGCCTAATACCATTATTTAAGTTTCTAAATATGTGCAGTATTTTTTTTATATAGCAAGGTTCATTAAGATTTTGAAAATTGTGCCTATGGCTTCCATTGGTTGCTTAAATCATAAGCCTCGCCCTCTGATACCTTCAAATATAGAATTAAATTATAATTTCAACACTTCCCACTGGTTATCAAATTTACGCTTTTAAAAATTAGATGCAACATTTACCAAAATATAACTAGAATTTTGACAAAATAATTTAAACAAAATAAAAATGCAAAAAAAACAAAAAATAAAAATTGACGGGATTCGAACACAGTTTCTTACAGTAGTTTCAACTCACTAAGCTAGAACGCTACCACTGTGCTATACAGGATCACTCGTTTACTATGTTAAATAACGGATTAAATATTTTACTTAAAAACACAAAAAATGTGTTATTTTCCGAAAACATAATCTGATCAAAAATTCCTGTTGTACTATTCCGGTTCACACCAATGTACATTACTGAGAATTTTTTCAGATTTTTAGTTTAAATCATCTGGGCTACAGGGTGTGGGACAAAATTTTTTTTTCACAATTTTGGCAAAAATTGCCGCTTATAATTTATTTTGCAAAAATAAAATTTTGATCGTTAATCCACGTACCAAGGGCTTTCATTTGATACCCTACACAGAATTGTAAAAAAATATATTTTTTTTTCGATGAGCATATATTTGTTTATATTTTTAGGGGGGTATGCTTTTTAGATGTTTTAGTATTTTTCCTATGTGCGGGTCAAAGAGTTGTATAAGCATGCCAAATTTCAACTCTCTAGGTTTAGCCGTTTGGCTACAATTTTTACCGAACAGACAGACAGACGACAAAATGACGGTATAAGGGTTTTTTGGTCATACCTACAAAACCCTAAAAAGGAGGCAAAAGTTCGTTATTAATTCTTAATAATAATCAGAATGTTATTTGTAAAATGATTTTTTTCCGTAATTTTCCATGACAAACAAGTTGAAATTTTTAGTAGATTTACATGTATTCGACTATATTGGAAAGCGACACGTCGCAAACCTTCAAATTGAATTACAGCGGCTGTTTTGGGCGAAATCCACTCTCCCGAACTCCCAGCAGGCATCACATCATCACAGAGCTACGACTATCGAGAGGAGACAATGGAGGAGACGTGGAACTATGGAACTGTGGAGCTATGAAGAGGTTTTCTCAGTGACTCACTCAACCTGGGTGTGATGTCGTGTTAGTATTTCATCACAACCTCCTTGAGTGAGCGACTGGGCTGACCAAACCAACATCATCATGACCTGGGGTTGACATGTACGGGTTTAACACGGCTAATACCCTTTTCACACTAGATCTTTAAGACGAGTGAACTTAAAGTTCCCCGATGTTTAACATCGGTATGCTTTCACACTTGATGTTTAAATCTCTGGTGCTGTCATCAGCTACAGTAATTTTGTCCTTAAGTTACCGTCATGAAATTACCAGTTTTGAACTGTCTGCGCAGACGCACATTTTGAATTATTATAAACAAATATGGATATTTCATTTCATTCTACAATAAAGACACTACAATAAAGAATATATTACACCTGTATTAACATGTAAGTCGATACATTTTATCTCAATTATTGTAGCTCTGTATTTTATTAAACACATTATTAAAATAAATAATTTTATTATAACAATAAGTATAAACTTCTTATAACGTCGATATAATACAGTATTCTTGTTTATGATAATATAAAATGTTGACAGCACAAATTCAAGGAATATTTTTTTATAATAGAAATTAAGTTGGCAATGCGGACGAAGTTTAAGACGCAGATCTCTGTCTTAAACATCGCTTGTATTTAGACGAGGCCATACGGTTTCACATTAGCGTTTAAAGCTACATTCACTTTAACATCCGATCTTAAAGTTCTAGTGTGAAAAGGGTATAGTAGGCTTAATACGGCTTTGAACCCGGTCCTGGTGTTGATAATTTCTAAAATGTATATTTTGTGGGAACCGGAATAGTACAACAGGAATTTTTGATTAGATTGTTTTCGGAAAATAACGCATTTTTATCTGTTTTTTGCTTTGAATTGTGATATTCTGTGAATATCACAATATACAACATCTTTGGAAATATAACATACCTACGAAATCCTAAAAGCATTTTAGAGTTATTTTGCGTTATCAGTATTTTGTTTCACACCATTTTCTCCCGGAGAGACGCGACATAAATACTGATTATATCTTCCTACTTCGTTTCTCAGACGTGTGATTATTTTTAAATATTTCAACAGCCCTTTTCAACAAATAAGATTTTAGAATTATGACATGATGGCTACGTAGCCACCACCTAAATAAGCAGGAGGATCTTAAAAAAGGTCTGTTTACTAATTTTTGAATAAACACACAAGCTAATTTTACATTGAACACAAACAGACGCAGCCCTCTGAATAAATAAATACATGCACCGTCAACAAGACATCATTTCACTCAATTACAAAATTTATCTCACACAGTTCAAGGTTTCGTTGGTATCTTGTGACTGAAAAAAGCTCAATAGAATGCTAGATTTTTAGGGTTTTGTATGACCAAAAAACCCTTATACCGTCATTTTGTCGTCTGTCTGTCTGTCTGTCTGTCTGTCTGTCTGTCTGCCTGCCTGCCTGTCTGTGTCTGTCTGTCTGCCTGCCTGTGTGTCTGTCTGTCTGTCTGTCTGTCTGTCTAGCTGTTGTAACCAAACGGCTAAACCGAGAGAGTTGAAATTTGGTATGCTTATACAACTCTTTGACCCGCACATAGGAAAAATACTAAAACATCTAAAAAACATATTCCACTAAAAATATAAACAAATATCTGCTCATCGAAAAAAAAATATTTTTTTAATATTCTAAATAGGGTATCAAATGAAAGCCCTTAGTACGTGGATTAACGATCAAAATTTTATTTTTGCATAATAAATTATTATGACGCGATTTTTGCCAAAATTGTTCAAAAAAAAAAATTGTCCCACATCTTGTAGCCCAGATGGTTTAAAATAAAAATCTGAAAAAATTCTAAGTAATGTACATTTGTGTAAACCGGAATAGTACAACAGGAATTTTTGATCAGATTATGCTTTCGGAAAATAACGCATTTTTTGTTTTTTTCTTGACCATGTAAAATATTTAATACCTTATGTAACACAGAAAACCAGCTTGCTTTGACAGTGTAATGCTTACCATTCTCCCGTTCTAATTTGCAAACTAAGGTTCGCTCCGAACTCGAGACAATATTTTTGCATTTTTATTTTGTTTAATTTATTTTTTCAAAATTCTAGTTATATTTGGGCAAATGTTGCATTTAATTTTTAAAAGCGTAAATTTAATAACCAGTGGAAATTGTTTAAATTGAATACATGAAATCAGCGGAGTTATGACTTAAAACCACCAATGGAATCCATGGGCCCAATTTTCAAAATCTTAATGAACCTTGCTATATAAAAAAATACTGCACATATTTAGAAACCTAAATAATGGTATTAGGCATTCGAATTAAAATTAACAAAAAAATATTTTAACATAAAATTTGTTTTGGCATTTTAAATAATCATCATTCACTTACTAAATACCTGCGAAACCCTGAAATGTGTGAAAATTCACGTGTGAGGGACTAAATGTATTTTTATTTTCTTAAGTTATGATAACTAACAGGAAAAGTTTGAAAGATTTTGTATTCTGGATGTAGACTCGGCGTTAGACTGTACCCGCATAGTTTATTAAAATACGGGTCCTATAATAAGCTTTGAATAAGTCAATAGGGTGTCTCATATTGTTAATAAATTAAAATTTACTGCTCCAGTACTTAATGGCAGTATATTAGATGTAAAACCCTAATTTATTAGGTCGGCATGGGAGAATATCAATACAGTTTACAAGGGATTAGACCAGCATTGAAACTCAGATTAAGGGCAGTGCTAGCACCACAATTCTCACAAGTTTCACAAGTTTGGGTACTCCTTGTATATATTTTGTGCGAAGCCCATCACATATACTTTTGCTACTAGATTAATCCAACACAAACCTTAAATACATTTAGTATATTTTTAAGTATGATGTATTCATCCTGTGGGAATTTATAATATTTTATTTCTATTTAACAAGTTTTTGAAGTCCCAGGTAAACAGCTCATCCCTCGGGACTCTGATATATTGTTTATATGTACTGAACATAGAACGTAAGAACGTAAGAACCAGATTTGCCAGTGTTTTGGATGTTGGATTGCCCCATAAAAACTTTCCACCACTCAAAACTTTTCTGTCCTGATAAACATTTCTGACTTAAACAAATATTTGTCAGAAAATACGAAAAATAACATTATAACAGTTATTCTCATATAAAAAGACTAAAAGAAGGAGTATTATTGGGTTGTTACATAACTCCGTTTTTTTTTTTTTTTTTACCGACCGCCAACGTATATAAGGGAGGTATTGTGATCATACCGAATTTGACATTTCGAGATTTCGATGGATCTCCACGAATTGAGGTCCCTACATATCGTTTTGACTATTTTTAGCATGATGTTTGTCGGTCTGTCTGTCTGTCTGTCCGTCTGTCTCTCCGTCCGCCCGTCTGTCCGTCCGTCCGTCTGTCTGTCTGTCTGTGTACACGTGCAAGGCAAATTCGGCTAAAAGGATTTTTATGAAACTTCATATTTAAGCTTCTGCCATCAATGGCACGAGTTGATCAACTTTTGGTAAAAATCGGTTGATTTTTGCGAATATTTAGCAACAGAAAAATATTTGGAAAAAAATTATTCAACAAAAGTTGCTATAAATGCAATAACTACAGTCTGTTCCAAACGGTTAAGCGGAACTAAATGGGAATTTCGTTCTTTTAGGTTGTCACGAGAAGAGACCTTGCTTGGGTTATTTCATTTTTCATGTTGGAATGTCAAAATTTAAAATTCCAACAATGAAACCATGGAAACGAATGCCGTATGTCAAAATTAAATTATTTTTTTTTACATATATAATGACAAAAAAATAAATAAATGGGAAATTTGTATTAAGAATGACACGAAAGAAACAAAATGTAAAGAAAATAACATTTTAAAATGATATTAACCTTAACCAAAAAATGTTTATTGTAAGTATGATTTACAAAGCTTAAACAAAACGGCTGAAAAGCACGATTTAAAAGATGAAAGTAACTTGATTGCAAAATCTAGTTCCGCCTAACCGTTTGGAACAGACTATAATAACTTTAATTTGAGACGTTTTTTTATTGACAAGTCTCAATTTTTTCATACTTATATGTAAAGTTTCCATGGTCATGATAAATAATATCTCTGTTAGAAAATATTAGGCCAAGTTATTTCTACTCTGCTGCTAGAATGTATTTTATACAAGTACTTTATAATGGTGGTTGGTCCTGTGGTGGCCACAGCTGATTTTTCACCTTTTATTCAATAAAATATACATTCTAAAAAAAAAAAAATATTATCAAATGTACTGTCCATTATTTTCTATCACTTTGGACAAACGCTCAGGCAATTTCATAATACCATCTCTCCAGAAGGTTCCGTCTTTGCCGTCGAAAAATCTGTAGAGGTGAATTTTGATATCGTCCACAGATGCGAAATTTTTTCCGTTAAGGGAATTTTGTAGAGAGCGGAACAAATGGTAGTCGGAGCATATGGTCCAGACATCGCACCATCCGACTAAAATTGTAGCAAAAATTTGTATGTAAAAATCTATAAAGCCTTCTTCCTCTAGTATTTGTATTCAATGTTTATTCTAGAATTTGTTTATGAGGTCGCATCAGTTTGTTTCTATTGTTGTTAATTTGTTGCAGTTTGCGGAAAAAACCATCTCGGAGGGACTCAAGGGTGTTGGACACAGGGCGCGTACGGGCGGCACTCGCCAGAGCCCTGGATGTTTGGGCCCAACATTCAAAACTTACATTCCAGGAATTGGATAGCGATGATGCTGATATACTCGTCAGTTTTGAAGAGTAAGTATTCTTAATTACGTTTTAAATTGTAACGGGTTAATTAAAATCGTCAGAGTAAGCCCTGGAAGAGAAAGATACATAAATTAACGGACGAAAAATTATGACGAATCTAAAGATAATAATAAATCTTTTAATTTTACGTTATTCTTTTTGTCAAAATTTTCCAAAAAGTCTGTCTGCTACTCTTTCTGTCAGAGGCTGGTTTAAAAATATGAAAAAAATTAAGTATGCCCATTTTGATTATTATTACCGAGCGCCAAAATATATAAGGGAGGTATTGTGATCATACCGATTTTGACATTTCGAGATTTCGATGGATCTCCACGAATTCAGGTCCCTACATAACGTTTTGACTATTTTTAGCATGATGTCTGTTGGTCTGTCTGTCCGTCTGTCCGTCCGTCTGTCCATCCGTCCGTCTGTCCGTCTGTCTGTGTACACGTGCAGAGCAAATTCGGCTAAAAGGATTTTTATGAAACTTCATATTTAAGCTTTTGACATCAAGGGCACCAGTTGGGCAACTTTTAGTAAAAATCGGTTAACTAGAAATGGGAGTTTACTCGTGTCGGTTTTAAGATTTTTGCGAATATTTCAAAACACTGAAATATTTCGAAAAAAATTATTTAACAAAAGTTGCTATAAAAGCAATAACTAACAACTTTTATTTGAGACAAGTAACCAAAATAACCAGATCTAGTGTGTTCTTACAAAAGTGAACAGCTTATACAGTCTGTTCCAAACGGTTAAGCGGAACTAAATGGGAATTTAGTTCTTTTAGGTTGTCACGAGAAGGGACCTTGCTTGGGTTATTTCATTTTTCACATTGGGATGTCAAAATTTAAAATTCCAACAATGAAACCATTGAAACGAATGACATATGTCAAAATTAAATATTTTTTTAGATATTTTAATGACAAAAAAATAAATTAATGGGAATTTGTATTAAGAATGACACAAAAAATCAAAATATAAAGAAAATGACATTTTAAAATGATATTAACCTTAACCAAAAATGTTTATTGTAAGCATGATTTACAAAGCTTAAACAAAACGGCCGAAAGGCACGATTTAAACGATGAAAGTAACTAGATTACAAAATCTAGTTCCGCTTAACCGTTTGGAACAGACTGTATAAGAACAAACTATGAATTTTGATTACTTTTATAGTGTGTTACTGACTTTAAATGTCAATTAAAAATATTCCTTACGCTGTAATACCGACTTTAGGTTGATAAGATTATGATCATTATAATTAAAATATCATTTTTCATTATGACATATGTCAAATGGATCGACATTTTAAAAAAGTGACATTTTTTTAATACCAACATGACAACAGCTTCAAAGGTGCAAACTATTCAAAACAAAATTCCCTCTTAGTTTGTTCTTACAAAAGTGAACTGCTTATATAAATTATTATTATTATATAAACAAACCCTGAAAAGTATAAAAATTAACATAATATCAATTTATTTTAATTTTTTCAGTCGCTACCACGGAGATGGTTATCCTTTCGATGGAAAAGGACAAATCCTGGCTCATGCTTTTTTCCCAAACACTGGTCGAGGTGGAGACGCTCATTTTGACGATGCTGAAACATGGCTAACAGAAGATTACGATGATAATGAAGAAGGTAATTTTAAAATTTCTTCAGAATCAATTTTCATCCTAAAAAATTGTGTCGAGACTGCTTCGAGAGAGTAACTCGACTAACTACATTAGTCCAGGGGATGTGACGTGTTGAAAGGGGAATGGGGCGTGCCTGAAGGGTGGGGCGGAAAGGCGCTATTACCCCCTTCAATTTAAATTAGAATTGCAATTTAACAGATTGATTTATAAACGAATTTAATTATGGCATGATTTTAAAAATTAACTTATGAAACTCATCAGAATATTTAAAAATACTGAATTATTATCTCTTTTGGGGCCTTGTGCTGTGCGAGATAAATGTAATCGTGATTGCTCTCAGCAAATGTACTTCCGGCGAATGCAGATAGTCACTTCCGGTACATCTTGCACAGATAACACTAACAGAAAAAAAAATTATCTTAAACTTTTACGCCCATATTTTTCAAGAGAGTTCATTTTACGTTTTCAAGCCCAAATTAAACCTCTATTGCGTGAATTATTTTGATTTAGACCCAGTCTTTCCACCTTGAGGTAAACCTCTAGGTCAGTGTCTTTCAACCACCGGTCCGCGAGATTTTTTTGCCGCTTCGCAAAATTATTTTTATGTGCAACTTTATAAAACAAAAAATATCTACCTCGATAAATTTATTCACTAAAAAAAATTCATTTTACTATGGAACTATTCGATCACAATTGGGGCTTTTCACAACTGGGGCCATTAACAACTGGGGCGATGGACAATTCGGGCCGTACACAATTGGGCTTTTGACAACTGGGGCCATAACTACAGTCTGTTTCAAACGGTTAGGCGGAACTAAATGGGAATTTCGTTCTTTTAGGTTGTCACGAGAAGGGACCTTGCTTGGGTAATTTCATTTTTTACGTTGGAATGTCAAAATTTAAAATTCCAACAATGAAACCATGGAAACGAATGACATTAAATTATTTTTTTACATATTTTAATAAAAAAATAAATAAATAAATGGGAAATTTGTATTAAGAAAGACAGAAAAAATCAAAATATAAAGAAAATGACATTTTAAAATGATATTTACCTTAACAAAAAAATGTTTATTGTAATTATGATTTACAAAGCTTAAACAAAACGGCCGAAAAGCACGATTTAAACGATGAAAGTAACTAGACTGCAAAATCTAGTTCCGCCTAACCATTTGGAACAGACTATATAAGAGCTAGAGTCTTCTTTTGTTTAAAATAAAAAATAATTATTTTACAAGTTGGCATAAATTAAATTGCGTGTTCTTTTGAAAAAAAAAATATTTTAATGGTTTGATTAAGTAAATTTTGGGGGGAATTAGAATAAATAAAAAAATTGTATTTTAGGGGTTGGCTTAAGTAAATTTTCGTGTTCATTTGATTAAAAAGAAATTGTATTTTAAGGGTTAGATTAAGTAAAATTTATACCTCCGTTTTACTTATTTGAAATAATAGGTAGTAATATATTCACTGTAAACATAGTTTGTACGCCTATGTTTACAGATTTGGGTTAAAATAACAGATACAAATAGAATAAGTTATTAGTCGGATTGCTGATAGGTGACTGTTCGTTGCTACAAGTATCGATATACAATACTATATGCTTTCTCTGTCTATATCATTATAATTATTTGCATACCCATAGTAACATATAGTGACACAAGTTGACAACTAACCTTCCAAATTATTTTAATAAAAAACAAAGCATTAGAAAGAAACGGCATGATTCGTAGATATCTTCACTAATTATAGCACGAAAATAAATTCACAACAGTACTCAAACAAACAAAATTATTAATTTTAAGGTAATAATTATAAATAAGGAAAAACTTATACTCACACGTAAATTTTGGATTATAATTTGTTGTTTAATTAAATTAAATTTTTATGTTTCCCCTAAGTACAAAGTAATAAAATATTAAGTAAAAATATATTTATTCATATAATATATTGCTACAAGCTGTATTAAAATGTTTATTTTTATTTTTTAAAAAACAGTCACTGTAATGCATGATATCGTTGTCATCTGAACTATCGCTGTCATTTCTTGTATTTATTATTATTGGATTAATATCATCAACAATCTTTTCCCTTTCCCACCATTCATTTATTAAATTTTTTTAACAGATTTTGCCCAAGTTTCAGAACTAATTTGAAGCCATATTTTAATTAATATTTATTACCAGACACTGACAGCTAAGACAAATAACAAAAACATTTTTAAAATCGCTGAAAAATGGTAACTAGATTATTATATGAATGCACTACTTGATACATACATGTATCAGCAATCCGACTATAAGTGTAAATTTTTCCACGTTCTTACCCAATCAAAAACAAGATCGAAATAGCTCCTATCTGGCCCACACTCCATTCTTTAAAAAAATTAAGTATAGAGGTTTACCTGAAGGTGGAAAGATCGGGGAATGATTTTTTACGCTAACAGCGCAGGATAAATCATCTTGACGATAAAAATTCCCATTTTAAAGTGGGTATTAAAGGGTTAAAAATCGAATGTCATATTGTAATGCATGATTATTTCGTGTCCTTGAAAACATTAGTAAATTGAAATGACGTTGTTCTTCTTTCTGTGTTTATTTGCCAACGACTAAATTTAGCAGTGTGTGAGGCAGTTCCGCTTTTAAAATAAATAAAACATTATAACTAGTAGTCGACAAGTCTCCTTGTCGCGTACAAATTCTTTTACTGCTCTATCGAGTTATAAAAAAAAATACTATCAGTGCAATAACTCCTTATAAACTTGTGTGATTCCATGTGATATTTTTAGTTTATCAAAACAAAAATGACGTGCAACTGCTGGCTGTATTACATAATAGGTACTGTTCTCAATGACTAAGTTCGTCATAGTTTTGTATTTTTTTAATCACGTTGACCACGTGATTTTTATATGATACCGAAGGTCTATACACCTTACTCTATCGTATGCTGCAACTAGGCCAATCTATCCAATCAAAAAAATGTATTTAGATAAAAGATTTGTCTTTTCATTTTAAACAATATTTGTTTTACATATTTTGCTGTTAAGTCAATAGTAAGGGAGTTATTTAAATTTTAAATTTTTAATCTTCCCCGCATTAACTCCTCAAATATTTATCCAATCAAAAAAATGTATTTAAATAAAAGATTTGTCATTTTATTTTAAACAATATTTGTTTTACATATTTTGCTGTTAAGTCAATAGTAAGGGAGTTATTTAAATTTTAAATTTTTAATCTTCCCCGCATTAACTCCTCAAATATTTATCCAATCAAAAAAATGTATTTAAATAAAAGATTTGTCATTTTATTTTAAACAATATTTGTTTTACATATTTTGCTGTTAAGTCAATAGTAAGGGAGTTATTTAAATTTTAAATTTTTGAGTTTTCCCGCAATAACTCTTCAATCTATTTATCAAAAACTCTTCAATTTAACTCTTCAATGTATTTAAATAAAAGATTTGTCTTTTTATTTTAAACAATATTTGTTTTACACATTTTGCTGTTAAGTCAATAATAAGGGAGTTATTTAAATTTTATTTTTCCCGCAATAACTTTCCCGCAATAATCCAATCAAAAAAATGTATTTAAATAAAAGATTTGTCTTTTTATTTTAAACAATATTTGTTTTACACATTTTGCTGTTAAGTCAATAATAAGGGAGTTATTTAAATTTTATTTTTCCCGCAATAACTCTTCAAATATTTATCCAATAAAAAAAATGTTTTTAGATAAAAGATTTGTCTTTTTATTTTAAACAATATTTGTTTTACATATTTTGCTGTTAAGTCAATAATAAGGGAGTTATTTAAATTTAAAATTTTTGTGTTTTCCCGCAATAACTCTTCAAATATTTATCCAATCAAAAAAATGTATTTGGATAAAAGATTTGTTTTTTTATTTTAAACAATATTTGTTTTACATATTTTGCTGTTAAGTTAATAGTAAGGGAGTTATTTAAATTTTACTAACAGAAAAACTAAAGAAAGAACGTCCATATTTATAACATAAAATGAATCATTTTTCATCATAACAATGCACGTTTTCACTCAGCAAAAATAATCCGCGAAAAAATTCTTAAATTAAGAAATTATTCCACCGTATTCACCCGATCTCGCGCCTTCCGATTTTCACCTATTGAGGTCTATGGAACATACACATATGGCCGGTTGCTAAAGTAAGAATTATCCCTACCTCGAGTTAAAATCATTTGTTTTTGTATGTTGTAAAATACAAAAACAAATGATTTTAACTTGAGTTAGAGAAAACTCTTACGTTAGCAACCCGTCATTGGAGATACAAAATTTTAAAATATCACCGTAGAAAATCAGCTAATCAGTTATTTTAAGTCAAAACCAGAAAACTTCTATAGAGAGGGTATCGAAAAATTAGTACAACGTTGAGAAGCCATAATAAATAATGAAATTATACATGATAAAAATTTCTGGAAAAATAATATTTTGTATTCTAAAATAATGAATTTATTTCCGCCCCCCTAACATTAAATGAAAATTTTTGCCAGTCCGCTACTGAATATATACCTGTGACAAATTCGTTCTCGAAACATTCAGCTTAAAATCGATTCAATTTACCAACACGATCTTGCACGATTGTATTCCTAAAATATTATTATTTTTTTTTTTAGGTACGAGTTTATTTTTAGTGGCAGCCCATGAATTTGGTCATTCTCTAGGCCTCAGCCACTCCTCTGTAGAAGGGGCTTTAATGTATCCTTGGTACCAAGGACTGAAACAGGATTTCCAACTCCCAGACGATGATCGGCATGGTATACAACAAATGTATGGGGCTCGCGAAACAAAAATGTGGGACCGCCGTCCAGTTTATAACCCACCCCCAACCACAGCTAGAACAACAGAAAGAACCACCACTAGACCTCGTTACCCACACTACTACCCAGAAAAACCTTACTATCCAGATAAAAAACATCAATATCCCAAAGAACATCCACATTATCCGCATAAAGGTCATCACGATGATAGAGAATGGGGACAAGATCATCCAAGAAGACATCCAGAAAAACCAACTAGACATCCAGACCATAGGTACCCAGATAATACACCTAGAAGACACCCAGAGGAACCTAGAAGATACCCAGAAGAACCTAGAAGATACCCAGAAAATAACGATCCAAAAAGATACGATCCAAGATATCCAGCAAATACTCCAAGGAGATTTCCAGAAACAAATGATCCAAGGAGGTACCCAGAAACCACTGACCCGAGAAGGTACCCAGATACCAATGATCCGAGGAGGTACCCTGGTTATGACCATCCAGAGAGGAGACCCACTACTGAAAGACCAAGACATCGAGAACATTTAACAAGAAAACCTGAAACTAAACCTGTTATTCCAGAAACCTGCGATACAAGTTATGACGCTATTTCTGTCATCAGGCGGGAAGTTTTCATCTTCAAAGACAAAGTAAGTCAACGATACTTTACCGGGGGATGGGTCTAGATATGGCAATAAAAAATAATTAATCGATTAATTTATCATTTGATTAATCGAAGTGTTATAATCGATTTTCGATTAAATTGCTAAAAAATAATCGATAAATCGATTATGAAATAAAAAACATATACACTGGCCAACAAAAAAATAAATAAAAATGGGACTGTCTTAATATTGTATTTTTTTAGACTGATAAAAAATTATTTAATCGATTTATTAGGAAACTCTAAGTAATGGGAGGTAATAAAATGCATAAACATATATTTTTTGTTGCTAATTAAACAGGCTGTAACAAATAATGCCCGTTTAAACGAAGACTATATAATATCGCATATTAAGTACGTAAGTTTTAACACAAATAACTCATTGTTAAAATAATATTTTGCTATTAATTACCCATCTTAGAGATTTCTAAACTGCTACAAGTCTTTTTTTGTGCAATAAAATTAAAATGTGGCTTGGACGACGTTGTACGAGCTGCGCCATTATATGAAGATGGCCACAGTATTTGAATATTGCTGGTGTTTTGGATGTAGCTAAAAACTTTATTAACTACGCGATGATGTGTCATAAGCGAACAGTATCCACGAGCCACAAGACCTTAAGAACATAGAGCACATGTGTTACCACTACCCTACGCTGGTCGGCTGTAATAGATAATAAACATTTTACGAAGCCACCGTAGTTGGTTTAAAGACACACAGATGTCGTACTCTTCGTAACGCACTCATTTCAGTTGTAAACGCTGCCTTGAACGTTAAAACTATCTACTAAATTTATCCACAACGCACAGTGAACAGTCTACTAATTTAAAGAGCTCTAAACGCAGCTTTTATGACCTTGAATTTCATTTTCTTAATTAAAAAATAGTTTAATTGGAGCAATTAAACGTTACATAGCTTAATCAGTGAATGGCAAACAATTTTTTAATTGAAATATTCTGTTGACAGTATCTTTGGAGAATTGGAGATCATGGTCTAAAACAGAACTATCCAGTTGAAATTGTACGGATGTGGAATGGACTTCCAGAAAATTTAACACAAGTCGATGCAGTTTACGAAAGACCTGACAATAAAATAGTATTTTTCGTTGGTAAGTTAAAATTTAATTTAAAATTTAAACAAGTCTAACTGAATCTTTTTTTAAGGTAAAAAATATTATGTTCATAATGGAAATAACGTGGAGAGAGGTTATCCAAAACCTTTATCACATTTGGGTCTTCCAGAATCTTTGGAAAAAATGGATGCTGCCATGATTTGGGGACATAATAGCAAAACTTATTTCTATAGTGGAACCATGTATTGGAGGTAATTATTTACTAAAAATTTCAAATTGCATATTTCAAATATTTCCCTATTATTTCAAATACATTTACAGTATGTTCCAAACGGTTAAGCGGAACTAAATGGGAATTTAGTTCTTTTAGGTTGTCATGAGAAGGGACCTTGCTTGGGTTATTTCATTTTTCATGTTGGGATGTCAAAATTTAAAATTCCAACAATGAAACCATGGAAACGAATGACATATGTCAAAATTAAATATTTTTTTTAGATATTTTAATGACAAAAAAATAAATAAATGGGAAATTTGTATTAAGAATGACACAAAAAATCAAAATATAAAGAAAGTGACATTTTAAAATGATATTAACCTTAATCAAAAAATGTTTATTGTAAGTATGATTTACAAAGCTAAAACAAAACGGCCGAAAGGCACGATTTAAACGATGAAAGTAACTAGATTGCAAAATCTAGTTCCGCTTAACCGTTTGGAACAGACTGTAAGTATCTGAAATACATTATACTTTTAAAAAGTATTTGAAATAATTGCTAAACTAAATGATCAAAAGTCCCATTTAAACGTTAAAACTTACTAGTTTTCAAAATCCAGTTCCATTTAAATCAAAGAAACAGGCTCTATGTACATGATTACGATAAATTATAAATACGTATCATGAAATTGTCAACGTAATATAACACTTTATTATCTTTTCCAATAAGTATTTTAAGTACTTTGTGTTGACGGTCGGTTCTTTGGTGACCACTGCTAATTCTAATAATCTATATTAATGATTTGCCTTCCTTCCTCAAAACTACAAACACAATATTGTACGCGGATGATACCACCATAATTTCAACTTCGAAGAACTTTGAAGAAACATTATCTTTAAATAACACCAATTTAAAACTTAGTCGTGAGTGGTTCACTGCTAATAACCTAAGTTTAAACGCTCAAAAAACTCAGCAAATGATCTTCTCACTTCGATTGGCACATATGGAAAATCCAGAATCAATTAAATTCTTAGGTATCCATATTGGTGTTAATCTTAGCTGGGAAGTTCATATAGATCATCTTGCCAATAAACTTTGCAAAGCAATTTTTTGTTTGCGTAATCTCAGACATAGCGTGTCCCGTAATATTTTACTCACAGCATATCATGCACTCTTTCATAGTCACATGTCCTACGCGATTCTTGCCTGGGGACACTCCCCCTTTTCACAGAGAATATTTTCTTTGCAAAGACGCGTTATTAGAATAATAGCTAACTTATCCTACAGATCAGACTGTAAACACAAATTTACTGATTTGAATATCCTTACCTTGCCGTGTTTATTTATATTTCAATGTCTCGTCTACGTACATTGCAACCTGATTAATTATGAACAGCAAAATCAAATACATGCTCATTTTACAAGAAAAAATGATATAATCAGACCAAAATACGTAAGATTGACCAAATCAAGGCAGTCCTTCAATTATTTTGGTATCTTATTTTACAACATACTCCCCTTGGCAATAAAAAAGTTAAACAACCAGAAATTCAAAAAGACCGTAAAAACATATTTAATAACTAAAGCATTTTATAACTTTGACCAATACCTCGCTAATAATTTTAATGACTTGTAATGTAATTTTGTAACTTTATTTTTAATGTTAAATTCAATGTATTATTGTTTATGCTATGTTTATTTGTAGTATTTTTTCCCCATTATTACTTTTATTTATATTTCTGACGTATGTAAAAATATTTTGTATTTGTTAACATTAATAAAATTATTATTATTAATTTTTATTTTATTTTTAAAGGTTTGATGAGGAACTTGGAAAGGTAGAACTAGATTATCCAAGAGATATGTCCATGTGGAAGGGTGTTGGATACAATATAGACACAGTTTTCCAATGGAAAGATGGTAATTAAAGAATTATAAAAAAATAAATAAAACAGATTTTAATTTGATTGTTTTTAGGAAAAACTTATTTCTTCAAAGGCAAAGGCTTTTGGAAATTTAATGATCTCAAAATGAGTGTAGAGAAACCGGAACAATCATTATCCGCACCATTTTGGATGGGCTGTCCGGGTAGTAATGAAGGCAAAGAAATCTTTACGAAAGAAAAATATACAAGCGAAGAAACATCCTCAGCAAATATTCATTTATCATCAATGCTAACATTATCTCTTATTTTATTTATAAGACTTTGGATTTTAGTCACATAATTTTTTTACTTTTATATCTATTTACTAAGAATTAAGACAGTGATATTTGCACACTGCCTATTTTATTGGGTTGATGCGAAATAATAGGAATTTTCCAAGTGTTACCAACTTAAAGGACCGAAAATGCGGATACTATGTATCCAATGATAAGTGTAGTTTTTATATTGAATTAAGGCTGGATTGGGGACAATTTTACTACCGGGAACTATGGATGAAGCCCATTTAAAAAAATAAAATAAATAAAAATTATTTATCACAGAAATTTTGGAAATTTATGCGATTAATAGGCCTTTAGGTACTGTTTTTAGTGACTGACTAAAGGCCTTATCACACTAGAGTTATTATTCAAGTCTAAACTTGGAAAATTAAAGTATTTGCATTCGAATTGAAGTCTTGTGTGTGTGATAGCATGACAAAAAACCTTGGTCTTTAAGTCTGAGCAAATACATCGAGATATATTTCCCCTGTCTCTAGAAGACAGACGAAGTCCAAGTCGGCAAATGCGCGTGCGCGGCCTCGCCCTCTCAGTCAGATCAAATGAGATGGGTCTATTGTTAACATTATGTACGCAGACGCAAGTTACTTTTCCCTGTTTCGCGTGTGATAGCAAAAGACGTGAAGACTTGAATCCTCGAAAAACTTACAAAATAAAACTTGAATAGCGTTCTAGTGTGATACGCTCTTTAGGAAAATCGGGGCCCTAGGCAAGGTTCTCATTGCGAGCCTTCCTAGTTAAAAAAAATAATAAAATAATAGAAAAAAATGTATAATAAATCCCTCTTGCGTGCCCCCAAAAAATACGGGCCCTAGGCAGTTGCCTAGTTTGCCTAGGCCAAAGTTCGCCCCGACTGTTTTCGAGGTCATATTTTGGGACTAAATTTTATTTGGCCGAAAAAAACTTCGAAAATCGTGCAAAAAAATGTTTTTCTGCAAATATCTTCGTTACATTGCAAAATTCGACGAAAATATGTTTATACTGAATTAAAGAGAAATAAATTCTCTATAATTTATTTTGTATAAGTTTTTTTGTGAGATTTACTGTTTCGACGCTAGAGCTCCGCAAATTTGGGAAATTTTTCGAAAAATCGTGCAAAAAAATGTTTTTCTGTAAATATCTCCGTTCCATTGCAAAATTCGAAGAAAATATGTCTATATTGAATTAAAGAGGAATAAATTCTCTATAATTTATTTTGTATAAGTTTTTTTGTAAGATAAACGGTTTCGAAGATAGAACGCTGCAAATTTGATCAATTTTTCGGTAATCGTGCAAACAAATGTTTTTCTGTAAATATCTCCGTTCCATTGCAAAATTCGAAAAAAATATATCTATACTGAATTAAAGAGGAGTAAATTCTCTATAATTTATTTTATATAAGTTTTTTTGTTAGATGAACGGTTTCGAAGATAGAGCGCTGCAAATTTGATCAATTTTTCGGTAATCGTGCAAACAAATGTTTTTCTGTAAATATCTCCGTTCCATTGCAAAATTCGACAAAAATATATCTATACTGAATTAAAGAGGAGTAAATTCTCTATAATTTATTTTGTATAAGTTTTTTTCTGAGATGTACGGTTTCGACGCAAGAGCGCCACAAATTTGATAAATTTTCAAAACAGCTGTTAAAACACAAATTTCCCTACTATTTAGAATTTAAAGCGATATTCTTCTAATTTATTTGTTTAAATTTGTCACCTCATGGCCTCGGTGAATTCCCGGTATCCCTCCAGACCAGTCCAGCTCTTCGGTGGTTCATATAAAACTCTCAGAATGACTGATTTGTGAAAATTCCTGTGATTTTCGCTTAATCCAGCTTAGATATTCAATGAATATTTCGTGCAATTTTTACCCTAATTTTTTTGAGTGTTTGTTTTGGGGTATGAGTTGTTGGCTGTGTTTTTAAATAAAATTTCTACGAGCCGACAAGTACTGTGATATTATAAAAATACTCAATAAGTCAGATTTTTTCATTTTCTTTAGCAGTAATCGGACAATCAATTGCACCCAATTAAATGTATCCGTACAATGCCTCCGGACCACTTCATCGATTGGCCTCTAACTCTAGTTTGTATATTTCGACTTTCATATTAATATTTTATAATAATCTCTTATTCTAGAAGGTGATAATACATTTTATTTATTATGTATGTTATGGATATAAGAGTGATAAGCATTTAATACTTTTATATGATAAATTCCAAATCTATATGTATATCTCTCTCAATAAACCATTATACAGTAATAACCTGCTGACAGTTTTATTTTTCCCTCCATCTTTATTAATTAAACTAGCTGGAGTACCCGTTTTTAACCCCGAAACATCCCGAACAAAAATAGAATAGTTTAGAATAAAGGAATAATTATTTTCTCTTCTACTTGAAATGAAAATATCTCGCTTATAATTTACCTTACAGCAAAAATTTACAAAAACCGTACGATGTACGGGTACTACAGCTTGTTCATTATAAAACCAACATTTTCTTGGTTAATTATGTTAAAAAATTTCATTAATTTCATTTTAAAATAAATGTATAAGGCATTGCTGGGCTGGATATTTCAAAAATTCCAATCGCTGAAAGTGTTCTTGCGCATATCGGCAATATTTTGTTACGTCACGGCGTCATTTTGATATGGCTCCCAACGAAGGAGCACGCATTTTTTGCAGTGAATATTTTTTCAAAAAATAATTGGAAAATAGTGCAAAAATAGTGAATTTTGGAATGAAGATGATAAATAAATAATTTAAAAGTGCACTGAAATAAAAATTTTAATTATATTATTGAGAAATTCAAGGAAAATTTTGGAGTCCTTGAGCGTCTACCTGTTGTTTGACTTCGGAAATAAAGAAAAATATGTGAGTGTTCATTTATTTTAAAGTATTGGGGCTTTAATGTTGAAAATTTTGAGTTTTTATAGCATTTTTAGCTATTTTTTATAATATTTCTTTGTTATATTTTATTAATTTTTTGCGTCGCATAAATCAAGGTGATTAATTGGCATATTCTTGTAGGATTATAGAGATAAGACACTCTGGTCATTAGTGAAGTTGACATTGTAATATTCAGCTCAATAAATGCAGGTGTTTATTTAATAATTCTAACTTGGAAATTTTAAAGATAAATAATATAATGGACAAAATTATTGCAACAAATTTTATATATTTTTGTTTTTATTTAGTAAAACCGTGGATATAATACATGTGTTTTTTTAATTTATAATTTATTTCCAGTCTCATTTTCTGGAAGTAATTTTACCGGAGATTGTACACGATATCGGCAAGTGTCAGGCCGGTTTCCGCCAACATATCTGACGCTCGGACCCAACTAACAATGCAGTTTTCAAAAGGAAGGATAATTTTCTGTAAGTTTTAAGATTTTTCAATTCAGTATTGTTATTCATCCAATTACAGTAGGAGTTCGGTTATGTGAACTAATATAAACCAGGGCTATAAGTTAAATTTTAATTTGACTTAAGGTGAACCCTACATTTAAAAATCCAGTACCGCCTATTAAAATAATTTATTATTATTTTTTTAATGTATGGTATTTGTTTCAGGAGTAATTGGGCGCAAATTTCAACGCCCGTTAAGGCGGCTTTCGCCAGAGGTAACGGTCGTCCTCATAACCTACCTATCAGCCCTTCCAGTTGGGCCGGAAGCATTCCTTTGTTGCAGTATTCCCCGGTTCTTCACACTACCTGTGCGGGTGACCTGGCAAGCTTCTCCGCTCGGTTCTCTGGGTTTCGGAGTGTTCTGGGTTCTGCGATACCACAGGTCCATCACCTCACCACTCGTACCGTGACCACAAACTCCTCGTTTAGAGATTACGCAACCTTAAACATGACAAGAATTAGTAACAATTCACCCTCGGTTGGGATTTGAATGCACACCACAAAGACTGTTTCCGCAGTTTCTATGACAATGCGGGGAAGATGTTCCAGTACGGACAGAAGTAGAGGTCCGTAATGATGGAGTTCAGAAAAATGATTCCTCCAAGAATTGCAGACGCTGTCTTCCAACCAAAAGAAAAAATTCGGTGAGTCTTATGCTTTTTCAATTTAATATTATTATTCATTCAATGCAGTAGACACTTGATTGTGTGAACTAGTAGAAACCGGTATTGCTTAAAAGGCAAAAATCCCTTATACTATCATTCATGTGTCTGTCTGTCCATGATAATTTAATTTGTAGGATTTCGTAGGTATGATCTAGAAATCCTTAATACTATATTAAAATTTTTTAAAAATCCAAAGTAATGCAGATTAATGGGAACTAGAATAGTACAACAGGAATTTTTTATTAGATTATTTTTTCATAAGATATCGAAGTTTTAGTATTCTTGATGAAATATATTTTAAAGAAATTGTCATGAACATTTAATAAGTTTAGTTTGATTTAAGGTGAACTCCACATATAAAAATCCAATACTGCCTGCTGAAATAGATTTAATTGTTTTTAATGTAAAGGATTTGTTTCAGGAGTAATTGGGCGCAAATTTCAGCGCCCAGTAAGGAGACTTTTGCTGTCCCCAAGTGGAAACGTGTTCCGGAGTGTACTGGGTTCTGCGATACCACCGGTCCCCAATCTCACCTCTCGTACCGTGACCACAAACTCTTCGTTTAGAGGCTAAGCAACCTTAAACATGACAAGAATTAGTAATAATTCACCCTCGGTTGGGATTTGAATGCACACCACAGAGTTTGTTTCCGCAGTCTCTATGACAACGAGGAAAAGATGGTCCAGTACGGAGCGAAGCAGTTATCCAGATTGATGGAGTTCAGAAAAAAGAATTCTGCCCAATTTTCCAGACGCAATGATGCGAGATAAGAATTTTATATACGTACACCAGAATAAAAGTGTATTAACTCATAACAAATTTACAAAAGAGCAAATTGAACATCGTATCTTTAGTACCATACATGGATTTAATATTATTAACGCAATATTTCTAATACTAATAGAAATAAAAAATTGCATTTGAAAAATATTCCATATGCTTTTCAATAAAAATATAATTTTATGAAAAATTATAGTTAATACACTTTTATTCTGGGGTACATACAGATATTTAAAGTAATGAAATATAATATTTTAGGGAGATTATTTTAAATTTTAACTCAAAATATTTTCAGTTTATTTTTATATACGATTTATCAAGCATGGATATTTTTGATTTATTCGGAAAGTAATCAATACTGTCTAATTTTTTTTGGATTTGTTCCGAGATCAATCAATAAAGTCCAATCGGTTTGGACATTTAATATTAGTTCAAAAAGTGAACAATAACAATTTATTTTTAAATTAAAGAATAGTTTGGAAAAAAATCAATTTTATTTTTTAGAAATTAAATATTAATTAATAAAACATAAAAAAAAGAAATTTAGGTACGATATTTATAGCAACGTTTGCTATTAGCGTTTTTTAATTAAATACTTTTTAATTTTTTTTTTTTTTGAAAACTAATTAAGTAAATTTTTAGCGTTCAGTAATGATAGCTATTTGCATTATTTTAGCAATTTAAAATTAGTTTGATAACTAATCAGTATTTTGATTTTTAGAAATTAAATACCAATTTAGAAACAAATTAATAATATTAAATTTTTTAGAAATTTAGTTAGATACAATTTTTAGTGCTCAGCAAAAATAGTTATTTGCGCTTTTTTACAAATTTAAAATAAATTGGTAAACTAATCAATATTAATTTTTTTAATAATTTTATATTTGTAAACTAATCAGTATTTTTTTTTTTAACGAAAAGGTAATTTAGAAACTAATCATTAATACTAATCATTTTGAAAACCAATCGATAACTTCCAAACTGTTTGGTTGTGTCCGATTTGTCTAGAAACTGATCTACGATGTCCATTTTTTGGGAAATTTAATGTTAAGAAATAAATGGACAATATATCTACTGATGCACTGACAAAATTTAATTTATTTCACGGCTTGCAATGTTTCATTTTTTATTGATTTTGTAAATTTTATTTAATTAACTCGAGGTACGGTGTCTCCGTAAGACTGTGACTGGGATTCAGTTCCCGGACACCACTGCGGAATTAATATTCCACACTCCTGTGCACTCAGCCCAGGGGTTGACTCAGCCCTCATTTCATAATTAAAATGAGTGTGCAAAGATAATAGGAGCACTAGTATCGCCAGATCGTTGGGGGATGTATTATTTGTTTATTATTTATTTAATTAATTGATAATTTAATATTTTATTTAATATTTCAATATTGAACAGTATAGTTGTTGAATATATTTCCTGTGTAGGGCGTTAGGGCCCCATTTACCAGGTTTGGGCCCGCCTGGTAAATGCTTACAACTTACGTGGGAAATATAAAAAAAAAAAAAAAATAAATAATAAATATTTGGGGTTGAATATTTGTACGAAAATATAGATAATCTTGAAACATTGTAAAGCAATGAAATTATTTTATTTGGACAGTAAATTAGTTAATAATTTTTTGAAAAAATTAAGATTAATTGACAAATTAAATTAATGATTTGGAAAAATAAATTATTTTGATAGTAAATTAGTTGGTAATTTTTTTGTGAAATAAATGCAAGTTATGATTAGTTCACAAATTAAATGAATATATTTTTAAAAAAATAAAATTAAATATACAGTAAATTAGTTGATAAATTTTTTGAAAAATAAAGTCAATTTATGATTGGTTTACAAATTTAAATATTTTGAAAATATATAGTTAGTTTACAGATTTAATTAAAATATTTTCAAAAAATAAAATAATTTTGACAGTAAATTAGTTGGTAAATTATTTTAACAATAAATTCAAGTTATGATTAGTTGGCAAATTAATTTAAAATATTTTCAAAAAAACGAAATTATTTTGAAAGTAAATTAATTGGTATTTTTTTTGAAAAACAAATTAAAATAAAATTTTTTCGTAATAGAAAATTAATTAGACAGTAAATTAGTTGGTAAATTTTTTGAAAAATAAATTTAAGTTTTGATTAGATGACAAATTAAATTAAAATATTTTCAAAAAAAAACAAAAATTTTCTATTAAATTAGATGGTAAATTTTTCGAAAAATATATTCAAGCTATGATTATTTGATAAATTTATTTTACTTATTTTGTAAAATTAATAATTTGTAGAACACGATATTTAAAAGGAATAATATATAAAAGAACAATATTTGTGAATATTTTGAGTTGGAATATTTGAAATCATCTCCCTCATTATTATAAGACTCCCTTATTATTGTATTGATTTGTATTCTGTATCATATTTTGTACAAATTATTGTTTATGTAAAAAATAAAAATGTGTTTGTTGGTGTAGATAGGCACTAAATAAAGATTGTAAAAAAAAAATATTGAGAAAGAATGAATGTGGAAAAATAAGTGGATGAAATAAAGAAAAAATAAATCGAGTGAAAATAAGTGGAATTGAGTTGAATGTGGAGAAGAATGGTTGGAAGTGACTGGAAAATGAAAGACTTTGATGAATGTGGATAGGAATGAATGGAAGAATATTGTTTATTTTCCCATGAATTCTTATCCAAATCTGAGATTGATTGTGGAATGGGAAACTGTGATGAACGTGGAAAGATATATATGGAAGAATATAATTTTCCCATGCATTCCTATTCAAATCTGAGAATGATTGTAGAATGAGTAACTGCGGTGAATGTGGATAGAAATGCATGAAGAATATTTATTTTCCCATGCATTCTTACCCGAACCAGAATAATTGTTTTACGAGAGACTGCGTTGAATGTGGAAAGAAATACATGGAAAAATATTCTTATTTTCCCATGCATTCCTACCCGAACCAGAATAATTGTTTTACGAGAGACTGCGTTGAAAGTGGAAAGAAATACATGGAAAAATATTCTTATTTTCCCATGCATTCCTACCAGAACCAGAATAATTGTGGAACGGGAGACTGCGTTGAATGTGGGAAGAAATGCATGGAAGAATATTATTTTCCCATGCTTTTCTATCCGAATCAGAATAATTGTGAGACTGCGCTGAATGCGGAAAGATATCATGGATGATAGAATGACCTTGAAATGAAAGACTGAACCCTTATTTCTTTGTTAACAACCCCTCTGTATTTACATTATTTTTAATAAATAAATATAAAATAAACAGCATTATTATTTCGATAAATACCCACCTAATAAATCCTCTCTGGGGTTGGTTTTTATCTTTCAGATGACGAGAAAGTAAAGAGTAAGTATTAATGTATATATTTAGTTGAGCAAAGGGAGTAGCCCTTGAGGTGGTGAGTATGTATATTATATATATATAGACTACGCGAGATGAAAGACTGAACCCTTATTTCTTTTTTAACAACCTCTGTATTTGCATCATTTTTAATAAATATAAATAAAATAAACCGCATTATTATTTCAATAATTACATAGGCACAGAAGGGTATAAGTACTCTACATCCACTATGGGAACCCTGTAACCCTTCTAGTTTTCGAGATATTAAATAAATAAAATTCACTATTCCCCAAAACAACCCTTATTCACTGGCCATATACCGTCGATGGACAAAAATTTGTTATCAGTAAATAAATTTTAAGGGTTGAAATTAGGGGATGAAACTTTTAAGCATATGTTTTAAGTGTTCTACTGCACTTTCGTACCCCAATTTCATCCACCTAGTTTTGTCGGATAGCTGGTAAATTTTTGTCTGTGAAAAACACGATTTTTTACATATTTCAAGGTATTTCAAAATTTGAATCTTAAATATGAGTGGGGGGGGGCTTAGACACCGCAAAATATGTGGAGTCTTGGATTTGAGTAGGGTTATAAAAAGGGGGGGTTAAAACACGTTAAAAACCCCAAATTCTGAACCCCTGAGGCGCTACAGGGCATTTTTAATTTTTTTTCAACCCTTAAGAGTTATAGGGTTGGTATTTAGTAGGTAGGCAGTTCATGACCTAGAGACCCTCTACCCTTCAAGGGTTCCCTACAACCCTTAAGGTTTTTGAGATATTTAATTTTTAATTTTCAGTGACGTCACATATTAGACCAAAATTTTAATTTTATTTTATTAATATCTCGACAAATAGAGGAGTTGTAGGGCTCCCAATTGGGCTGTAGGGTCCTAAGGTTTTGTAGTACGTACGTACCAAAAATCAACCACCTAACTCTTAAGGGTTGTGAGATATAAAAAACACTTAATAACTTCCTACCCTTAAGGGCTAGAGGGTTGAAACTCTAATAGATTATAGAACGGACCCTAATGAAGGTGCCTTCCAAATCTGGACGTCCTAACCCTGGTAGTTCACGAGATAATCCCTAAAAACCAATTTATACCTCTCCGGTCTCCTGGTATCCTGATAGGTGAAAATTTTTTTTTAAAATTTTAAACAAAACCGTGTTTTTAGACGTGAAACGTTACCCGATACATGGGGATAGTGCAATGGCATATATGGCCACTAGAGCACATCATCAATGCCATCCCTTAGTTTCATCCCTTAATTTCAACCCCCTGAATTTTTTTTAAGATACACAAAAATTGTTAGTCGACGGTTTAAGGGCGCAAAATTCAGGGTATTTTGAGACATAGTGAATTTTATTTTATTATTATCTCAGAACCTATAAGGGTTGTAGAGCACCCATTGCAGTAGTAGGTACCCTATACCTTAAAATAGGTACCTGCCAAAAAGCAACCCCCTAGCCCTTAAGGGTAGGAAGTTATTAAGTGTTTCTTATATCTCACAACCCTTAAGGGCTAGGGGGTTGCTTTTTGGCAGGTACCTATTTTAAGGTATAGGGTACCTACTACTGCAATGGGTGCTCTACAACCCTTATAGGTTCTGAGATAATAATAAAATAAAATTCACTATGTCTCAAAATACCCTGAATTTTGCGCCCTTAAACCGTCGATTAACAATTTTTGTGTATCTTAAAAAAAATTCAGGGGGTTGAAATTAAGGGATGAAACTAAGGGATGGCATTGATGATGTGCTCTAGTGGCCCTATATGCCATTGCACTATCCCCATGTATCGGGTAACGTTTCACGTCTAAAAACACGGTTTTGTTTAAAATTTTAAAAAATTTTTTTCACCTATCAGGATACCAGGAGACCGGAGAGGTATAAATTGGTTTTTAGGGATTATATCGTGAACTACAAGGGTTAGGACGTCCAGATTTGGAAGGCACCTTCATTAGGGTCCGTTCTATAATCTATTAGAGTTTCAACCCTCTAGCCCTTAAGGGTAGGAAGTTATTAAGTGTTTTTTATATCTCACAACCCTTAAGAGTTAGGTGGTTGATTTTTGGTACGTACGTACTACAAAACCTTAGGACCCTACAGCCCAATTGGGAGCCCTACAACTCCTCTATTTGTCGAGATATTAATAAAATAAAATTAAAATTTTGGTCTAATATGTGACGTCACTGAAAATTAAAAATTAAATATCTCAAAAACCTTAAGGGTTGTAGGGAACCCTTGAAGGGTAGAGGGTCTCTAGGTCATGAACTGCCTACCTACTAAATACCAACCCTATAACTCTTAAGGGTTGAAAAAAAATTAAAAATGCCCTGTAGCGCCTCAGGGGTTCAGAATTTGGGGTTTTTAACGTGTTTTAACCCCCCCTTTTTATAACCCTACTCAAATCCAAGACTCCACATATTTTGCGGTGTCTAAGCCCCCCCCCCACTCATATTTAAGATTCAAATTTTGAAATACCTTGAAATATGTAAAAAATCGTGTTTTTCACAGACAAAAATTTACCAGCTATCCGACAAAACTAGGTGGATGAAATTGGGGTACGAAAGTGCAGTAGAACACTTAAAACATATGCTTAAAAGTTTCATCCCCTAATTTCAACCCTTAAAATTTATTTACTGATAACAAATTTTTGTCCATCGACGGTATATGGCCAGTGAATAAGGGTTGTTTTGGGGAATAGTGAATTTTATTTATTTAATATCTCGAAAACTAGAAGGGTTACAGGGTTCCCATAGTGGATGTAGAGTACTTATACCCTTCTGTGCCTATGTAATTATTGAAATAATAATGCGGTTTATTTTATTTATATTTATTAAAAATGATGCAAATACAGAGGTTGTTAAAAAAGAAATAAGGGTTCAGTCTTTCATCTCGCGTAGTCTATATATATATAATATACATACTCACCACCTCAAGGGCTACTCCCTTTGCTCAACTAAATATATACATTAATACTTACTCTTTACTTTCTCGTCATCTGAAAGATAAAAACCAACCCCAGAGAGGATTTATTAGGTGGGTATTTATCGAAATAATAATGCTGTTTATTTTATATTTATTTATTAAAAATAATGTAAATACAGAGGGGTTGTTAACAAAGAAATAAGGGTTCAGTCTTTCATTTCAAGGTCATTCTATCATCCATGATATCTTTCCGCATTCAGCGCAGTCTCACAATTATTCTGATTCGGATAGAAAAGCATGGGAAAACAATATTCTTCCATGCATTTCTTCCCACATTCAACGCAGTCTCCCGTTCCACAATTATTCTGGTTCTGGTAGGAATGCATGGGAAAATAAGAATATTTTTCCATGTATTTCTTTCCACTTTCAACGCAGTCTCTCGTAAAACAATTATTCTGGTTCGGGTAGGAATGCATGGGAAAATAAGAATATTTTTCCATGTATTTCTTTCCACATTCAACGCAGTCTCTCGTAAAACAATTATTCTGGTTCGGGTAAGAATGCATGGGAAAATAAATATTCTTCATGCATTTCTATCCACATTCACCGCAGTTACTCATTCTACAATCATTCTCAGATTTGAATAGGAATGCATGGGAAAATTATATTCTTCCATATATATCTTTCCACGTTCATCACAGTTTCCCATTCCACAATCAATCTCAGATTTGGATAAGAATTCATGGGAAAATAAACAATATTCTTCCATTCATTCCTATCCACATTCATCAAAGTCTTTCATTTTCCAGTCACTTCCAACCATTCTTCTCCACATTCAACTCAATTCCACTTATTTTCACTCGATTTATTTTTTCTTTATTTCATCCACTTATTTTTCCACATTCATTCTTTCTCAATATTTTTTTTTTACAATCTTTATTTAGTGCCTATCTACACCAACAAACACATTTTTATTTTTTACATAAACAATAATTTGTACAAAATATGATACAGAATACAAATCAATACAATAATAAGGGAGTCTTATAATAATGAGGGAGATGATTTCAAATATTCCAACTCAAAATATTCACAAATATTGTTCTTTTATATATTATTCCTTTTAAATATCGTGTTCTACAAATTATTAATTTTACAAAATAAGTAAAATAAATTTATCAAATAATCATAGCTTGAATATATTTTTCGAAAAATTTACCATCTAATTTACTAGAAAATTTTTGTTTTTTTTTGAAAATATTTTAATTTAATTTGTCATCTAATCAAAACTTAAATTTATTTTTCAAAAAATTTACCAACTAATTTACTGTCTAATTAATTTTCTATTACGAAAAAATTTTATTTTAATTTGTTTTTCAAAAAAAATACCAATTAATTTACTTTCAAAATAATTTCGTTTTTTTGAAAATATTTTAAATTAATTTGCCAACTAATCATAACTTGAATTTATTGTTAAAATAATTTACCAACTAATTTACTGTCAAAATTATTTTATTTTTTGAAAATATTTTAATTAAATCTGTAAACTAACTATATATTTTCAAAATATTTAAATTTGTAAACCAATCATAAATTGACTTTATTTTTCAAAAAATTTATCAACTAATTTACTGTATATTTAATTTTATTTTTTTAAAAATATATTCATTTAATTTGTGAACTAATCATAACTTGCATTTATTTCACAAAAAAATTACCAACTAATTTACTATCAAAATAATTTATTTTTCCAAATCATTAATTTAATTTGTCAATTAATCTTAATTTTTTCAAAAAATTATTAACTAATTTACTGTCCAAATAAAATAATTTCATTGCTTTACAATGTTTCAAGATTATCTATATTTTCGTACAAATATTCAACCCCAAATATTTATTATTTATTTTTTTTTTTTTTTTATATTTCCCACGTAAGTTGTAAGCATTTACCAGGCGGGCCCAAACCTGGTAAATGGGGCCCTAACGCCCTACACAGGAAATATATTCAACAACTATACTGTTCAATATTGAAATATTAAATAAAATATTAAATTATCAATTAATTAAATAAATAATAAACAAATAATACATCCCCCAACGATCTGGCGATACTAGTGCTCCTATTATCTTTGCACACTCATTTTAATTATGAAATGAGGGCTGAGTCAACCCCTGGGCTGAGTGCACAGGAGTGTGGAATATTAATTCCGCAGTGGTGTCCGGGAACTGAATCCCAGTCACAGTCTTACGGAGCCACCGTACCTCGAGTTAATTACATAAAATTTACAAAATCAATCAAAAATGAAACATTGCAAGCCGTGAAATAATTTAAATTTTGTCAGTGCATCAGTAGGTATATTGTCCATTTATTTCTTAACATTAAATTTCCAAAAAAATGGACATCGTAGATCAGTTTCTAGACAAATCGGACACACCCAAACAGTTTGGAAGTTATCGATTGGTTTTCAAAATGATTAGTATTAATGATTAGTTTCTAAATTACCTTTTCATTAAAAAAAAAAATACTGATTAGTTTACAAATATAAAATTATTAAAAAAATTAATATTGATTAGTTTACCAATTTATTTTAAATTTGTAAAAAAGCGCAAATAACTATTTTTGCTGAGCACTAAAAATTGTATCTAACTAAATTTCTAAAAAATTTAATATTATTAATTTGTTTCTAAATTGGTATTTAATTTCTAAAAATCAAAATATTGATTAGTTATCAAACTAATTTTAAATTGCTAAAATAATGCAAATAGCTATCATTACTGAACGCTAATAATTTACTTAATTAGTTTTCAAAAAAAAAAAAAAATTAAAAAGTATTTAATTAAAAAACGCTAATAGCAAACGTTGCTATAAATATCGTACCTAAATTTCTTTTTTTTATGTTTTATTAATTAATATTTAATTTCTAAAAAATAAAATTGATTTTTTTCCAAACTATTCTTTAATTTAAAAATAAATTGTTATTGTTCACTTTTTGAACCAATATTAAATGTCCAAACCGATTGGACTTTATTGATTGATCTCGGAACAAATCCAAAAAAAATTAGACAGTATTGATTACTTTCCGAATAAATCAAAAATATCCATGCTTGATAAATCGTATATAAAAATAAACTGAAAATATTTTGAGTTAAAATTTAAAATAATCTCCCTAAAATATTATATTTCATTACTTTAAATATCTGTATGTACCCCAGAATAAAAGTGTATTAACTATAATTTTTCATAAAATTATATTTTTATTGAAAAGCATATGGAATA
Organism: Liopterus haemorrhoidalis; assembly: GCA_963971575.1. Taxonomy (NCBI): domain Eukaryota; kingdom Metazoa; phylum Arthropoda; class Insecta; order Coleoptera; family Dytiscidae; genus Liopterus; species Liopterus haemorrhoidalis. The sequence goes on from OZ020619.1 coordinate 47,427,866, forward strand.
TTTTTCAAATGCAATTTTTTATTTCTATTGGTATTAGAAATATTGCGTTAATAATATTAAATCCATGTATGGTACTAAAGATACGATGTTCAATTTGCTCTTTTGTAAATTTGTTATGAGTTAATACACTTTTATTCTGGTGTACGTACATAAAATTCTTATCTCGCATCATTGCGTCTGGAAAATTGGGCAGAATTCTTTTTTCTGAACTCCATCAATCTGGATAACTGCTTCGCTCCGTACTGGACCATCTTTTCCTCGTTGTCATAGAGACTGCGGAAACAAACTCTGTGGTGTGCATTCAAATCCCAACCGAGGGTGAATTATTACTAATTCTTGTCATGTTTAAGGTTGCTTAGCCTCTAAACGAAGAGTTTGTGGTCACGGTACGAGAGGTGAGATTGGGGACCGGTGGTATCGCAGAACCCAGTACACTCCGGAACACGTTTCCACTTGGGGACAGCAAAAGCCTCCTTACTGGGCGCTGAAATTTGCGCCCAATTACTCCTGAAACAAATCCTTTACATTAAAAACAATTAAATCTATTTCAGCAGGCAGTATTGGATTTTTATATGTGGAGTTCACCTTAAATCAAACTAAACTTATTAAATGTTCATGACAATTTCTTTAAAATATATTTCATCAAAAATACTAAAACTTCGATATCTTATGAAAAAATAATCTAATAAAAAATTCCTGTTGTACTATTCTAGTTCCCATTAATCTGCATTACTTTGGATTTTTTAAAAATTTTAATATAGTATTAAGGATTTCTAGATCATACCTACGAAATCCTACAAATTAAATTATCATGGACAGACAGACACATGAATGATAGTATAAGGGATTTTTGCCTTTTAAGCAATACCGGTTTCTACTAGTTCACACAATCAAGTGTCTACTGCATTGAATGAATAATAATATTAAATTGAAAAAGCATAAGACTCACCGAATTTTTTCTTTTGGTTGGAAGACAGCGTCTGCAATTCTTGGAGGAATCATTTTTCTGAACTCCATCATTACGGACCTCTACTTCTGTCCGTACTGGAACATCTTCCCCGCATTGTCATAGAAACTGCGGAAACAGTCTTTGTGGTGTGCATTCAAATCCCAACCGAGGATGAATTGTTACTAATTCTTGTCATGTTTAAGGTTGCGTAATCTCTAAACGAGGAGTTTGTGGTCACGGTACGAGTGGTGAGGTGATGGACCTGTGGTATCGCAGAACCCAGAACACTCCGAAACCCAGAGAACCGAGCGGAGAAGCTTGCCAGGTCACCCGCACAGGTAGTGTGAAGAACCGGGGAATACTGCAACAAAGGAATGCTTCCGGCCCAACTGGAAGGGCTGATAGGTAGGTTATGAGGACGACCGTTTCCTCTGGCGAAAGCCGCCTTAACGGGCGTTGAAATTTGCGCCCAATTACTCCTGAAACAAATACCATACATTAAAAAAATAATAATAAATTATTTTAATAGGCGGTACTGGATTTTTAAATGTAGGGTTCACCTTAAGTCAAATTAAAATTTAACTTATAGCCCTGGTTTATATTAGTTCACATAACCGAACTCCTACTGTAATTGGATGAATAACAATACTGAATTGAAAAATCTTAAAACTTACAGAAAATTATCCTTCCTTTTGAAAACTGCATTGTAAGTTGGGTCCGAGCGTCAGATATGTTGGCGGAAACCGGCCTGACACTTGCCGATATCGTGTACAATCTCCGGTAAAATTACTTCCAGAAAATGAGACTGGAAATAAATTATAAATTAAAAAAACACATGTATTATATCCACGGTTTTACTAAATAAAAACAAAAATATATAAAATTTGTTGCAATAATTTTGTCCATTATATTATTTATCTTTAAAATTTCCAAGTTAGAATTATTAAATAAACACCTGCATTTATTGAGCTGAATATTACAATGTCAACTTCACTAATGACCAGAGTGTCTTATCTCTATAATCCTACAAGAATGTGCCAATTAATGACCTTGATTTATGCGACGCAAAAAATTAATAAAATTTAACAAAGAAACATTATAAAAAATAGCTAAAAATTCTATACAAACTCAAAATTTTCAATATTAAAGCCCCAATACTTTAAAATAAATGAACACTCACATATTTTTCTTTATTTCCGAAGTCAAACAACAGGTAAACGCTCAAGGACTCCAAAATTTTCCTCGAATTTCTCAATAATATAATTAAAATTTTTATTTCAGTGCACTTTTAAATTATTTATTTATCATCTTCATTCCAAAATTCACTATTTTTGCACTATTTTCCAATTATTTTTTGAAAAAATATTCACTGCAAAAAATGCGTGCTCCTTCGTTGGGAGCCATATCAAAATGACGCCGTGACGTAACAAAATATTGCCGATATGCGCAAGAACACTTTCAGCGATTGGAATTTTTGAAATATCCAGCCCAGCAATGCCTTATACATTTATTTTAAAATGAAATTAATGAAAATTTTTAACATAATTAACAAAAACAATTTTTATAAGAGCTTTTTTAAATTTGATCAGATGAAGATGATAAATAAATAAATATTTGAGAGGAGATTTTTCACAAAAGCGAACGCCTTGATTAAAACGGATGCTGTTTTAATCTGTATTCGGGGACTTAAGAAATATCTATACAGGTTGCCATAAAAGCCTTAACAGGATTGGAAATTATTAATAACTAACTGATTTACTCGATGCCTGTTCCTCCCTTTACTCTGGCGGCAGAGGGAGACTCTGCCGCCTATTACCCTTGCGTATCAACGGCTGTTACGATAATTAGGTATAGAGTTCATATCATTGATACATTTAGGGATTTATTTCCATATAATTTTAAACGTTTTCACTAAATTGTAATTGTTTAAAACAATTCGGGTACCCAGAGAGTCTTAAAATCTGGTCTATTTTACCATAAACAATGCCATGGACCGCTGGTACACCCAGGAATTTGGGGGGGGGGGGAACAAAATTATTTAAATTATGAATAAGGTTCTCACTACCAAATTTCAAGTGATGATCTAAAAAAAAATTGATGTGAAATGTGAATTTTCACATCATTTCAGGGTTTCGCAGGTATTTAGTAAGTAATGATGATTATTTGCCAAACAGATGCCAAAACAAGTTTTATGTTAAAATATTTTCTATGCTAATAAATATATGCAGTATTTTTTTTATAGCAAGTTTCATTAAGATTTTGAAAATTGCGCCTATGGCTACCATTGGTTGTATCACAATCCCGCCCCTCTGATTTCGTGTATTCAATTTCAACAATTTCCACTGGTTATTAAATTTACGCTTTTAAAAATTAAATGCAAAATTTGCCCAAATATAACTAGAATTTTGGAAAAATAATTTAAACAAAATAAAAATGTAAAAAAAAAACAAAAAATAAAATTGTCTCGAGACCGGAACCCTAGTTTGCAAATTATACAATGAAAGCATGCTGGTTTACTTTGTTACATAAGTTATTAAATATTTTACATGGTCAAGAAAACAACACAAAAAATGCGTTATTTTCCGAAAAGATAATCTCATCAAAAATTCCTGTTGTACTATTTCGGTTCACACAAATGTACATTACTTAGAATTTTTTCAGATTTTTAGTCTAAACCTTCAGGGCTACAGGGTGTGGGGCATTTTTTTTGCACAATTTGGCAAAACTCGCGTCAATATAATTTATTTTCCAAAAATAAAATTTTCGTTAATTCACGTACTAAGGGCTTTTATATGATGCCCTACTCAGAATTTTAAAAAAATATTTTTTTTTTCGATAAAATTTTCTAGTACAGTCTGTTCCAAACGGTTAAGCGGAACTAGATTTTGCAATCTAGTTACTTTCATCGTTTAAATCGTGCCTTTCGGCCGTTTTGTTTAAGCTTTGTAAATCATACTTACAATAAACATTTTTTGGTTAAGGTTAATATCATTTTAAAATGTCATTTTCTTTATATTTTGATTTTTTGTGTCATTCTTAATACAAATTTCCCAATTATTTATTTTTTTGTCATTAAAGTATCTAAAAAAAATATTTAATTTTGACATATGTCATTCGTTTCCATGGTTTTATTGTTGGAATTTTAAATTTTGACATCCCAACATGAAAAATGAAATAACCCAAGCAAGGTCCCTTCTCGTGACAACCTAAAAGAACTAAATTCCCATTTAGTTCCGCTTAACCGTTTGGAACAGACTGTATTTTTTTATTTCTATTTCTTTCTTTCTTGGGGGGACGGTTCTTTGGGGGACGGTTGATATTTAGCAGCCGGTAAGCAAGGGAAAGCGCGTTCCGTTTGTTAAAAAACTGAAATTGTAATAAGTGTTTTATTTAATACTTACAAAGTATTAAATAAATGGGGGAAAAGCTATGGAATAGATTTTAAAACTCAGTTTGACCAACATAAAAATGTAAAAATACTGCGTAAATTTCAGTGCTACCAACTACGATATATTAATTTACAATTTTTGGTCGGAATATTCTAATATTCTAGATCTCCACACATATATAAATATTAACAATGTAAGATCATGTAATCTGCAACCTACCTGAGCAATAGAACAAAAACATCTAAACATTTTTATGTGACAATTACATGTAAGAAAAAATTTGACATTTCATGTTAATTTGACATTGTAACTTAATAAAATTTTAGATCTTATGGAATCAGAAAAGCTTCTAGTAGCTGCGGGTTTAACTGCAGCTGCTGTTGTTGGAGCTTTCGTATTCTGGGGTCCAGCTGTGAACGCTGGCCATGGAAGAGGTCGATTGGCTGGTCTAATTAACCTCGGACAGACTTGTTTTTTAAATACGATCCTACAAGCACTTGCCGCTTGTCCACAGTTCATAGCATGGCTTAGTTTAGATGCAAATAGGAAAAAAGATACTCTACGTGTTACTTTAGCTACTGTTATCTCAGGTAAGAAACTAAAAAACACTTTAAGATATGTTGCAAGTTTTTTAATTTGCAGTTATCAATGGCACGCATGAGTCCATTGATAAAGACTCTTATGCGCCAGCTGATGTGATGAATGCTCTTCGAAAGCTCGGTTGGGCAATACCACCAGGCGAACAAGATGCTCATGAGTTGTTTCATGTGTTATTAACATCTTTAGATGAAGAAACACCTAAAATTAACAGAACCGTAAGTTGTAAATCCTCATTTCTGTGTAAATATTACGGTAGACTGCACACTAATATATTATTTGTAGGCCGGTTGTTTATCTGATGCGATCGGTTTGGACAACCTGGAGTTCACAGATCCTCCAGCAGATGATGATGATGACTGTCATTCCATAGATCCGTCCGCTAGTATACTTTCTTTGACTGACTTGGCGACAAGTATGTCTAGTGAAGATGGAATGTTAGCTCGACCTCGTACTTTACGCTGGGGAGGTCGATTAACACGAAAACATAGATGGATTTCCAGGTCGTGCAGATCCTTAAAATTCACCTTGTCTGGTCCACCACCTATTCCAGTCTCTCATCCATTTTGTGGCACCCTAACTAGTCAACTTAAATGTACTGAATGTGGTTTTAAATCTCCAGTTAGGTAAGATTAAACACCAGCTTTTAATCCTTGTCTTCCCAAAATGTAGTCATACTTGACTCAAAAGTACAATTTTTTAAAATAAATTTATTATTTTTAATTGAGAACTGACACGCTCGGATACGCAGTCTGGTGGTCAAATATTGTACTACGCGACTGTAGTACTGTTTGAAATTATTACATATGTTCTGGTGTGGATTTTTTGTTAAAACGTCGATAGATACATTTTCATAAAATAAAAATGTACTGTGCTTAAATTAACCTGTTCCCTGTTAGCATATTGACAGCTGAATACTAGACAATTTAGCCATTTTGCCATGAATTACAGCGCCGCCAACGGTAATGTCACTTCTCAATAGTAAATAAGAATATAACAGCAATATTAACAAGGCTATTAAATCTCTTGGCTTTATTGATAATCTCTCTCCATAATTGTCTGTCTTGTTTTTGTACTTCCGTATCTTATTTTTTTAAATATTCCCTCTTAGTTTGTTCTTACAAAAGTGAACAGCATATACGAAAATAAAATTTTACCGATTTTAGCGCAAAACATTTTTTTTTTCTCTGATTTACTTCAAAATGTGTAATCTTATGTATTTAGAGTCGTAGGTCTCAAAAATAACTCCCATTATAAGCTGTGGTTTACCATTTTTGAACATATTCAAAAAAACAGACAGAAAATTACTATAAAAGACATGTAAAATTTGAAATAAAATAAATTTTGAAAGTCATGTGTGACCTAATTTTGGGTATCGTTTTTAAATTATTTTGGAACAGCAAAGGTAAAATTAGTTGCAATTTTTGTTTAGGTATGACAAATTTGAAAGTTTAAGTCTACCCTTACCGATTGGCATGGGTGATCTTGGTTGGGGGCGGCATAAATTACATCAGTTACTCAGTAACTTCGTAACTGCGGAGGTGGTTAGCGATGTTACCTGTGACGGTTGCAACAGAGGGAGAGATAAAAGTTTAACTCCAATTCAATCAAAACAGCTTAAAATACAACAATTCGGAAAGGTAAAATTTTATCCAAAAAATGTTAAATAATGACACTAAAACTCTGCTAAGCAGTCTTCGTCAACAGCTTACTACTAACGAAAGCTGCTTAGCAGATTGAAATGTGTATCTATTATTATAAATACAATATTGGAATAAAGTTTCAGTGTCATTATTTTATATTTAAACCTTTAAAACACTATTTAATATTTTAATGGTATAATTTTCAGTTGCCTGTTTGTCTTTGTATCCATATCTCCAGAAATACGTGGCATTCCAGTGGAAAAATCTCCAAACGACAAGATTATGTTCAATTTCCAATTAGGCTATCGCTAACAGCTTACACTTTTCTCCAAGCGCAGTTTTTAACAAGGGTAACAAAATTATATTTCTGCAAGTTTTCCAATAGGCAGTACAATGTGTAAAATAAGATATTAATTTAAATAAATGTTTAGGAGTTCAGTAGCGCTAGTGAAGGCGGAAGTCCGTTGTCGTACAGCATGCCTAGTTCGTGGGGTGCTGCCCAGATGAATAGTAACCAAGAATGGCGGCATCTCTATCAGTTGGCCGCTGTTGTAGTGCATATTGGGGACGCACACTCAGGCCATTTCGCCACTTATAGACGTGGACATTCTTCCACTACCACTAAGTAATATTTTTACTATATAAAACTTAGCGCGCACGTCCGTTTTTTTGCCTGTAGCGACAAAAATAATAGGCGCTTTCCTATTACCATAATACCTCAGTCCATAAGCTAAGCCAAAAGTCATAAAACTTTAAATGCGCAGTGTGTTAATAGGCTCCGCCCTTACTATTAGGGATTCGACGTTTGGGCAATTATGTTGCCATCTGACACTACCGATAGAGGCGCCACTGCATTGTACATCATGGCTGACGCAGATAGGATATTTTTCCATGGTATCTTCATGTTATATTTATTGAAATTAATTTATTATTCAATATGAGGAATGCGTTAAATGAAATTTTCCGTTTTTTCAGTGCCCAAGTAACCTCTAGAGTTATAATTGAAAGTAATAAGGCTTTTTTGCCACGTTTCGGAGCACGATGAAAACTTACACGACCTACTTTTGCATTGCAAAGATAAATACAACAATTCACGTTGCATTTAATTTTTTCTTGCAATTTTATAGACATTTTTTAAAAACTCGCTATGAAAACAACAGTAAACAAACTCGACTATCCTCCACCTGTCAGTTTCTTAAAATCGCACTAGAGGCGCTTTATTGTCAGTTGACAATACTAAGAAATAAATACAGTGTCGTCCGACGATGGTTTATTTAGTTAAAATAATCCACGAAAAACTTCAGAACTTGAACTGGGAAATTATTCCACATTAGAAAAAGAAGAGATCCTATAATTGAGCCTTGTGGTACAACACTGAGAAGTTTCCACATTAATTTTCAACAATTGATAGACTAGATCAGAAACTAAAAGAAAAACGTCCAAATTGATTTAACCAAGAAGGAATAATGACTCCTGACGTCCTTACTAAAAAATAAATCGTAAAAAAATTCAGAACTCAAACTGGGAAATTATTCCACATCCACTGTTAGTTATTTTAAGTCAAAACTAGAAAACTTCTATTGAGAACTGACAATAACTGAAGTGACGCCTAGCAGAATATTTTGGAATTTAACGGAATAGGGTTTTGTTGGATGTGGCTGATTTAATTGCATTGTTTATATGTGTTAAAGTGAAGAAAACTTTAATAAAATGTCTTAAAAATGGCAACAGAAAATTAACTGCAATGTGAATTGTGTATCAAATGGCAAATGTCAAAAATATCCTATACCAATCGCCATTTTGTAAGCGACAACAGCGCCTCTATAGGTAATGTTTATTCTCAATAGAGAGGGCATCGAAAAATTATTACAACGTTGGGAAACCGTAATAAATAATGATGGAAATTATATTTTGTAATTTAAAATAGTAAAAATTTACGAGAAAAAAAAAAAAACCCCAATGGTAGTATTGAATAGCCTATTTCTTTGGTTTAAGCGGGACTAGATTTTAAATTCAAGTAAAATACTATTCTAGTTTGATCATATTGTTTAGCAAAAGTTTACTTTTTTTTTTTTTTATTAACGGCCTTTATTAACTAGAACAATGAGCCACACATGGTATTTAAAAAAAAAAAGTTTACTTCAATTCATAAAAAGAGAACTTATGATAACTTAGAGAAATTTTAATTCTAGTTCCGTTTAAATGTTTAGAATTTAGAATAACCCATATATGTATCAAGGCGGTTTAAAAACCATAACTACTTGGCAGATAAAGACCGGCCGTGCGCGCTTTCTATAATTTTTGAGATTGTATGACAGTGAAATATTTTTCAGGTGGTTTTATACCTCCGACGTTGAAATCCGTGAGGCAACAATGGATGAAGTATTAAAAAGTACTGCTTATATGTTATTCTATGAAAAATGTTCTCCCGTAAGTACTTATTGACTTAGAGTAAGTTTAAATATTTAAAAAAAAAATGTCTACGGGTCGAATTTTTGTACGTAAGTATGCTATGTGCATTAACAATATGAAACTAGTCTTATTTCAAATAAATGTTTATTAAACACATATTTAAAATGCCAAAATGTACAAGTAATGTGATAAATACTCCAATTTCGTCCTCTCCTTTAAATATATAATATTGTTGTCTGATTGTATTTTATCTTTGCTTCAGATAAGAAGTGTCATCAAAAAAATGCTGTAATATTTGTAAAAAAAAAAAGTTTTAAGGTAAGAAAAAAATAAATACATACACTACACACAAAAATATACCTTTTCTTCTTGACCGTCTTCTTTTATATAAGTTTTGGACTTATTTTAGTCTTTAATACTTGGGTTCCAGGTGCCCCCCACTCTAAAGCTTGGGTTCCTACTCCTAAGTTTAGGTTCTTCCTACCCCCACTTTTGTTATTTTAAAACTTCCATTGTTTTTATAATTTATAACGTGATAGAAAATAATGATAATTTAATATCTACTAACCTTGGAAATCTAATAAATATTATTATTTATATTTCTGCAAATCATTTTTCGTAACCTAATTCTTTAAGAAATCAGGGTAAAAGCAGTATTGTTGTAAGATCTAATTATTTCAACAAAATATAATAAAAATAGTGTTTAAAATATATTAAAGTATAATTATTAATTCAAAAATGTTTCTTATTAATTCAACAATTAAATTATTATCAACAACTGAAAAATGTTCTTCATTATTGAGGTTAAAATTCTCCACATCATCAGTAAATCAAAAATATAAGACTGGTATTGTGATGTTAAACATGGGTGGTCCGGAAACAACTGATCAAGTTCATGACTATCTTCACCGAATAATGACAGACCGTGATATGATCCAGTTTCCATTCTTCCAAGACAAAATCGGAGCATGGATAGCTAACAGAAGAACACCGGAAGTACAGAAAAAATATAATGAAATAGGTGGAGGATCCCCGATCTTAAAATGGACTAAGAAACAAGGGGAGTTATTAGTTAATAAATTAGATAAAATAAGTCCCGAAACTGGACCGCATAAATATTACGTAGCATTTCGATATGTGCCACCGTTTACCCATGACACGTTTGCGAAAATTGAAAAAGACGGTGTCGAAAGAGCAGTGATATTCTCTCAATATCCACAATACAGTTGCGCTACATCAGGGAGTAGTTTAAATGAAATTTATAAGTTTTATAAAAATCGTCCTGTGCCTGATAATTTAAAACTAAGTTTGATAGAGCGTTGGCCAACTCACCCGCTACTCGCAAAGACATTTGCTGATTTAATAAGTAAAGAACTTGCGCAATTCCCAGAAGAGAAGCGCAAAGATGTTATAATATTATTCTCAGCTCATTCACTACCGATGAAAACAGTTCAGCGTGGAGATTCCTATCCATACGAAGTAGGTTCAACCGTTCAAAAAGTTATGGAACAACTAAAATTTTCAAACCCGTATCACTTAGTATGGCAGTCTAAAGTAGGACCACTACCTTGGCTAGGTCCTTTTACTGATGACGCATTAAAGAGTTACGTGAAAAAGGGTAAAAAGAATTTCATTTTGGTCCCTATAGCATTCGTAAATGAACATATTGAAACATTACATGAGTTGGATATTGAGTATTGCCATGAACTGGGGAAAGAGATAGGTGCTGAGGAAATTAGACGCTGTCCAGCACCCAACGATCACCCGATGTTTATAGAAGCTCTTTCAGATATTGTCAGCAGCCATCTTAAGAGTGGTGTTAGGGTTAATCCTAAATTTTTACATCGGTGCCCACATTGTATCAATAAAAACTGTTATGAAAGCAAAAAATGGTACCAGAAAATTTGTTCTAAATAATTTATATTAATTTTTGCACTTGTATTTTTATAAATATATATTTTAATGTTAAAATTGTTGTTTATTGGGTTGGGTAGTTAAATAAAATAAATATATTTGAAAATATTATTCATGAAAAACTATAAAACATTATTACAATCAACAATAAATATATTAATACTAAAATATATCACTTTTAAGAAAAAATATATTATTCTACTCAAGTACTTTCCAACCTTTTTCCAAGTTAATCAGAAAATTTCTGTAGAGACGGCATCGAACAATTAGTAAACGTTGAAAATTATATTTTACAAAGATGAAAAAGTATCAGAATATTTAATTCTAACAATTAATTTTAGTTTTATTTATATTTATAAATCAATGACCAGTATTGCATAAAAAATTTAAACTTAAACCATAAATTTTGCGATATCTTTACTACCTAGTTACAACACACCAATTGGAAAGCATCGTATTATTCAGTTTTGAAATATTTTTCAATCGGCACTGGAATAGTATTGAGATATGCTAAGGCTGGTTCTCTATCTAAATTGTAACACTCCATGAATAATTTTAAACAATATTCTGGTAACAATACTTTCCAATAATAATCAATATGTTTATAAATGTTTTTTTTATCATATTTCTGACGAAACAGTTTAATTAGATGTATTAATTGATCCTGTTGGAACACTTCACAGCTAACATTATAATTGAGATCTCTGAAAGTCAGTCTATATTTTGGATGATCTTTTTTAAACAGTTCATGTCTTTTGCAATAAATTTTTCCTTTAAAAATACCATCGATCCATTCGAAGTCTCTATTAAACATTTCTGTTAATTCTTCTTTACTAAAATGTTTACAATCTTTCATTACAAAATTTCTTTTTTCTTCCTCCATCTCTCTTTCCCTCCTTTCACATTCCTTCTCTTTTTCTTTATCTTTTTTTAATTTCTGTTCGATTAACTTAGCTTCTTTTAATATTTCTTGATCTCTTTCACGTATTTTATCTTGTTTTCTCCACATTGCTTTAATATCTTTTGCTGTCATTTCCCAAATTTGTTTTTGTTTCTTTGTACGTTTCTTAGATTTTCTTTTTTTAGTTTTTTTATCTTCATCGCTGTCGCTACTCAGAAGATATGATTCCACTGATGTAGTATTTTTTCTCTTGGGTCGTTTGTCGTCCATTATTTAATAAAATGATTCTAAAACAAATATGAACTAGAAATATATGATTTACTTCTAAATTTATTGTTTATTATATTTACCAATTCTTTGGTAAACAGCAAAATACACGACAGTTAAAACTAACCTCACTTTTCGTACTAACCTAACTGACATCAGCTGTTTGAATCTGACATTCGCGCGCGAAAAAACCGTAAAATAGCAATAAGGTAATAAAACTAAAATAAATAAATGAAAATACGTTTCTTCATTAAAATTGACTACCAGATTTTAATTTATAAACTCAGAATATACTAGGTAAGTTTTTTAACTACAATTTGTTTTTTTAAAAATTAGTTCAGGTTAGAATGTATAAACAAATGCAATTTAATTTATAGAAAATAATCAAAATGTCTGGAAATTCATCGAATATGGAAAATTATACAGCTGCTTCCATGTGGAACATGTTCAACAATACGATAAAAATGATGTTGGAAAATTTCGAAGGACGTGAAGACAGAGTTTGTATTTTAGCTAACACAATATTAAATTCAAAAGAGTTTGCTGACACTCTCAAACCTAAAATAAACAAATCACTATCACTGGCTGAAAATAAAAGAAATGAAAAACGTTACGAAGCATTCTGTACTTGGTTACTGGGTATATTATTTTATTTATTATCCAGTGAAAAATTGTCCGCAAGTCATGAATTATTTATAAAAGCACAATTAAAAATAATGGATCACTTAAGAATTAGAGTTCCGCATATCCATTTCAGGATGCTCACTGAATATATTTCAGGTCTGAACCAGATATGTTGTTATTTAAAAAATCAAGATAATATAGAAGTTGAAATTAAGTGTTTCATACCTGATGATACAGTTATGGAGAAAGAAATTGCTGATTTAACACCTGTACTTATTAAATTAAACAGCGATGTTCCAGTTACTAATTTACAGAAAAATTCTGTTCTTTTAGTTACAAAAATAATATCTTCAGGCGTTGTTTGTAGCCCTTTACTTCCTGCCATAGAACAGGCATTTGATATACTCTTTGAATGTCTAGAAAATAACACTACTTCAAGTATATATATTGTTGAATTCTTTTATAACGTTCTGCAAGATTATACTCCGAAACACAACGACCAGAATAAATTACATGACTATGTAACAAGATTCATATTAGTTTTAGAACAGATTGTATACAGACAGTACTCAGAAATCAGTTACTTTGATCTAAACGATTCGGTAGTGTTCGAAAATTTGCTAAGTAATATTATAAAAACTTGCGTTAACAATGAAATTATAATTGACACAACAATAAGCAATAAATGTGCTAAAATATGCGAATATTTATTGCTTCAAATCAGCGATATTGACTCTGAAACTAAAACAAGTTTCTTAACATCTATTTGCAGTGATTTGAGAAATATTTTTCAGTATTCAAATGTTCCGTACACAAATAATAATTTATTCGATAAACTTATAGGAGTAAGGGTCTTGGAATATGCTTATCCAATACTAGAATACGTTGTAATTCAAGAAATAAAAAGATACATAACGTTAAATAACCCGCAACAAGTTGTAGTTGCTGATGTGAGTGAAATTTGGAAAAAATTACATACTTGTCTCCAACAAAATTTGGATATCTGTACAGTCAGAACTTTGACAATGATTGGCCTTCAAGAAAAACTCAATATCAATAAAAATATCCTTAAATCCGTACGTAAAATATATTTTAACATCCAGGAATGGCATTTTAAACACTTTAAACAAGAAATAAGTTTATTATTTATGGAACTTACGCCATTTTTAATAAAATGCCGCCAAATTAAAGAGAGTTATAAACTAAATATCAATTCTACATTGAATTATTTAGAATTATTAGTTGAGAGTTATGAATATTTATTGCCTACAATTGAATTATCAATGAACAACGTTACACAGATTGAAATAATGGTTTATTATATCGCATTTCCATTTATTGGAGATGTAAACTTTCCATTCATCGATCAAGCGTTGAAAGTGTCTCTCCAAAACAATCTTAGCGGAGATAATAAGCTCTCCAAACAAACAGAATCCCTCCAAAGGCTTTCTGTATGTTTATCCCGCTGTAAAAATCAAGAATGGAAACATTTTGTTTGCGTACGTCAGTGGATTAAAAATATTTTTCTCTACGCCATCAAAAATAATCGAATTCAAGTTGCAAAATGTTTACAACATTTAATAAGTTATTGGAAAGATGAAGATATTATTACAGAAATATTAGTACCAATTTTAAACTCAGATTTGTTGGAATATTTTGGAATTATAATTTGTCAGACTATAGGAGAAGTATCAATGGTTCGAAGAGTGAATTTTGAAAATATTTTGTATTATGATCTTTACTGTACGTATTGTGATTTTGAATATATATTGGAGAGCAAGACCTATTTTCCTTTGAATAATAAACAATCAACACAAGAGAATTATATCAGTAAAAATATATTAAAATATTTAGTAACAACAGATGTAATAGTGAGAAGAAATATTACTAAATTACTACCTAGATTGTCAAGACATATTAGCAAATTTCAAACTGAAGAAATTACGAAAGATTGGGCCAAATATATACTTGATGAAGATCTAGAAACTAGGACAAATCTAGGAAGAGTTATCAGAAAAACAATTCAAAATACACAGGTATTTTTTTCTCACAAAAAAAAATAATTCCTAAGCATAATTTTTTTATTGAAGATAGAGTATAACATTAACTTTAAAAGTTGCTTTATACAATATCTATTGAGAATAAACATTACCTATAGAGGCGCTGTTGTCGCTTACAAAATGGCGATTGGAATAGGATATTTTTGACATTTGCCATTTCATACACAATTCACATTGCAGTTAATTTTCTGTTGCGATTTTAAAAACATTTTATTAAAGTTTTCTTCACTTTAACATATACAAACAATGCAATTTAATGAGCCACATCCAACAAAATCCTATTCCGTTAAGTTCCAAAATATTCCGCTAGGCGTCACTTCAGTTATTGTCAGTTCTCAATAACATACCTCATTCACGAGTCGGTGTAGAGCTAAAAATTCAGCTGTGGCCACCACAGTACCGACCGCTATCATAAAGTACTTGTATGAAATACATTCTAGCAGCAGAGTAGAAATAACTTGGCCTTATATTTTCTAACTTATTATTTATCATGACCATGGAAACGTTACATATAAGTATGAAAAAATAGATACTTAAAAAAAAATCGAATAATCTCTCAAAAAAAAATTCGTTTTATCAAAAAATTATCCTCAGTAGAAATAACTTGGCCTAATATAAAAAAAAATCGAATAATCTCTCAAAAAAAAATTATCCTCAGAGGACCTTTTTTTTAAGTCATTACTTGTATTTTCATATATAAACGATAAAAAAATATTTCCGTCTCCCCTCCAAATTTTATTCAAAATTTTTTTGGCCCCCTCTGATTTTAAGAGCTAGCGCCGCCACTGCAAAAGCTTAAATATGAAGTTTCATAAAAATCCTTTTAACCGAATTTGCTTTGCACGTGTACTCAGACAGACGGACGGACAGACAAATAGACCGACAGACATCATGCTAAAAATAGTTAAAACGTTATGTAGTGACCTCAATTCGTGATCCATCAAAATCTCGAAATGTCAAAATCGGTATGATCACAATACCTCCCTTATACCGGGTGAATTATTTAAGAAGCAACATACATGTTTCACATATAATGTTAATGAAGTGAGTTATTTCATTTGCAACATAGCAAATTATGAAAGCAAGCTCATATCCATGGCAACAGATATGCAATGGTGATTAGATATAATAGTTATTTGACATGATAAAGTTCCTAGACAGCTAAAAAATAGTAAATTAGAAACAATAAATGAATTTTTATTAGTTTGTTTATATTTACATACAAACAAAAATAATAATGTCCTTAGTAGCTAAGTCAAAAAAATATTTAAAAAAATAATATTTTGTCTTTTCTATGGATACGATAAGTATTTGTTTTATGGCTATGTTGCTTTTGAAATAACTCACTTCATTAACATTATATGTGAAACATGTATGTTGCTCCTTAAATAATTCACCCGCTATATATTGGCGTCGGTAAAAAATCTTCAATAATAAAAAAATTGTGCTTTTAATTCTTTAATCGATTGTGCATTTATGTAATTCTTTATTTTCAGAACAAACAAATCAACATTGACTTAAAAAATAAACTTTTAAGTATAGTGTTGAATTCTTTAAAAGAAAATTTTACGGATATGTATCTTAATCGTCGCGACGATTACCCATTTCAAGAAACTACTCTTGAAGTAATCAAAGAAGTCGGTCATATTAAAGACGATATCGTAGCCAGAGACACCTATGCTTTGCTCTTAATATTTGTACTAATTTCAAGGACTGATGTACATCGTTCAGCTCACGCAATAATGCGAAAAATTGCAGAAGCACAAAACTTAAAACTATCTCAAATATACACCAGATATAAAAAACAATACTGCCACAGTATTGCAACTATGATAATTTTCAATCGTTTACAGTTCGAAGAAGACTTATCTAGTTCACTTAAAAGAATAGAGTTTCCAACAGAGTATAGCGTACAGGATTTTTGGAGCAACGATGGACATTATCTTATTCCGCATTTTGTAGAATCCTTTGCGGTTTTACCTCCTTCGAGACCATTACTCGATGATCTAGCGAGTATGTTAATGTGCGAACCAGCTGATGTTTTAATAAGTTATTTCGGAAAAATATATCCACATGTTTATCTCTACGCGAATCAAAATTTCGATAAGTGTATGAAATACATAGTAACTGTTACGAAGACCAATATTTCTGTTTTAAGACATAGAAGTTTACAAGTAAGTATATTTTTAGGATTACGTAGGTAGAATAAAAAATCTCAAACCGCCACTTATATGTCTGTATATAAAAAATATTTAAAAAATTCATATTTTCCTAGTTTTTGAGTTAGAGAAATTGTGGACTGTTTTTTTTTTAAATTTTTTTGCTGCAAAATTTTAGACCGTCACTCAAAAGTGACCATATATTTGTAATCTAAGGCTAAATATGTAGAAGTATACCAATTTTCCAGCAAAATTTACCAAGGTTCCAGCAAAATTGTGAAAAAAAAAAATCCTAAAATTTTGATCAAAATTTTTTTTGACTCCGATTTTAGCCAAAATAAAGTTTTTAGCTAATTTTAGGGTGAGGATCATAAAAAAAATATTTAAAAAATTTATGCTTCTCGAGTTAGAGCCGATTTGGGTCAGTTTTTTGCCTATAATTCCAAAACTTTTGCCCAAACTGCAAAATGGACCAAATTTTATTGATCTATTCCCAAAAATACATATTTGTACCAATTTGTACTTAAAATGTAGACGTATACCAATTTACCAGCAAAATTCTGAATAAAAAAATTCCTAAAATTTTGATCAAAAATTTTTTTGACTCCGTTTTTAGCCAAAATATAATTTTAAGCTAATTTTGGGGTGAGGATCATGAAAAAAATATTTAAAAAAATCATACTTTCCTAGTTTTTGAGTTAGAGCTGATGTGGATCAGTTTTTTGCCTATAATTCCATAACTTTTGCCCAAACTTCAAAATGGACCAAATATTATTGATCTATGCCCAAAAATACATATTTGTACCAATTTTCAATAAAATCGGAGACAAAAATTTTTTGTTTAAAAATCGAAAAATTCGTAAGGGGTACCCCTTACGATTTTTTCAATTTTTGGCCATTTTCAAGGGTTTTGGATTACTGCCCATACAAAAATTAATAATTGGTATATTAAAGCCCAATTTTTTTTTCAGATTAATCAATGTAATAGAATTTTAAAAATTCAAACCGCAGATTTCTATCCCTAACCATTTT
The DNA here is from genome assembly GCA_963971575.1 of Liopterus haemorrhoidalis. Lineage (NCBI taxonomy): Eukaryota > Metazoa > Arthropoda > Insecta > Coleoptera > Dytiscidae > Liopterus > Liopterus haemorrhoidalis. The sequence goes on from OZ020619.1 coordinate 47,445,813, forward strand.
TTAGTTAGAATATATCAAAATTTTCAAAAAAATTTAAAAAAAAAGGAAAATTTTCAAAAAAAATTTTTGTTTCAAAATAAGGTTACAAGTCAATTAGGACCTCAAGATTTCAAAAATTTCAACCATACGTCCATGCGAAGATGAAAATTTCTATAAATCACGCCATATTAAAATTTGTCATAATTTTGAAATAAGCAAAACGAATAAGGCCTCAATTTTTTTTCTAGACTAAATAAACTACGAGGAATCAAAAAATTCAAACCGCAGGTCGATATCTCTAACCGTTTTTGAGTGATTTATTTTAATTCACAATTTTCACAAATAATGTGTATTATGCCGACACGATTAAACTCCCATTTCTAGTTAACCAATTTTTACCAAAAGTTTATCAACTCGTGCCATTGATGTCAAAAGCTTAAATATGAAATTTAATAAAAATCCTCTTGGCCGAATTTGCTCTGCACGTGTACACAGACGGGCAGACAGACAAACAGACATCATGCTAAAAATAATCAATACGTTATATAGGGACCTCAATTCATGGAGATCCATCGAAATCTTGAAATGTCAAAATTGGTATGATCTCAATACCTCCCTTATATATGTTGGCGGTCGGTAAAAATAAATATAGCCTCCAATTTTAGTAATATATCTACGAAATCCTGTGTATAAAAATTTACACTTCACATCAATAGCATTTGTCTTTAAAAATATTTTTTTTTTAGGTAATCTACAATCAACTACTAATGAGTTTCCACGACAAACGAGAATTAGTTTTGAAAGCAATCTTCGATATTTCAAAAGACAGTTCCGAGCCTACGGTCTTATCATCTCCGACAAATTTACAGGAAATGGCCGATTTTTTAAATCCACGATTTTTAGGGTTCCTAGTTTATTTTGATGGTAAACTAGTCTCTTCCGGACTTTGCGAAATGGTGAAAATGAACGTTCTATTGAGTTTGGCCGATATGTTAAAGTTAATGGGTAGTAAATATATAACACCTTTGCGTTTTAAAGTATTAGCAACCTTAAGAACAGCTTTAACATTAAAAGAAGAACAGTATCAAGGACCTACAATAGACGCATGGGAAGTATTTGTACGCTGTTGTGATATAGAATCACTTGGACCATTGTTAAGCACAATATTTATTTCTTTATTGGATTTATTAAAAAAATTTCCACAAAAAATTGAATCAATATTTCGTTATTTATTAATTGAAAACCGAGATAAAATTATAGATTATTTAGATGATTTGTTTTTCTTACAAGAAACTAATGTAAGCAATGAGTTTAAAAATATTGTCGATCAAAATTTAAGTTTGTATCGTTCACGTACACTTTTAGAACAAATTGGTGTTTATCTAAAATTTTTATCTCATGAAAACCACGCTGTAAGAGTCTACGCTTTACAGTTTTTAAAAAAACTACTCTCGAAAAAAAGATTTGAACTTAATGAAATTATATTAGGTGCGAACGGAATGAATGAAATTATAGTTGAGCTTATTGATACCTTAATGACAGGCTGTCGGGAGAGTGATGATAAAATAAAGTTAGCTTGCGGAGAACTTATCGGTGAATTAGGAGCGATAGAACCTAGTCACTTCCCTAGAAGATACACTTTGACCGATTCGAACTTTACATTTTACATAACAGATGATACGTTTGCAGTTAACGCATTACTAGAATTGACCCGTTGTTTTCAAGTTGAAAAACATACACAAAATATGAATAGATATGCTTTAGCTATACAAGAAATGTTGAAAGTTTACGGAGTATCTCCTGATGAAAATGCTCCTAAATACAATTTATGGAACAGTTTTCCGGAGACTATAAAAGAACTCATCCTTCCATTAATTTCATCCAGATATACTATGATTTGTGAGATGTCTGATCGAAATATTAACTTTCATCCGATATATAGATCGAAGCTTTGTCCATCGTTCAAAGAATGGTTGTTTAAATGGACTTGTTACCTGATTTCTTTACTCAAGAACGATAAAAAAACTTTATTACAACTCTGTACACCAAGTCTTAAACAAGATCAAAGGGCTCTTATGTTCTTTTTGCCACACATTTTAGTCCACGCAATAATTGAGAGTGAACCGGGAGAAAGAAATATTATCTACGAAGAATTTCAAGCTGTTTTAACTTCAAATAAAGAAAGTACTCTCGATAAATATTTAGTGGATTATCGACCAATTCCATTTGTAAATTCTGTATCCACAACCACAGAAACACTAAGTGAAGACAGTAAAACAGTAAGTTATTTTACAGGAGGAAGGCATGGGAATATATTTTGAGTTAAAAAGTAACTGATACTATGCGAGTTTGTTCATTACATTTGTCGCAGAAAAACAAAACTGCACTAATATGTTTGCATCTGCAAGTTGCATATTTAACTTTTAGCTGCTTCTGTCCAACTAAAGCTATTTTTATTTCATGAGGCAATTAACATAATGCACTAGTTTGTAAACAGAATCCAAACATTAGTTATATTCCGACGTATAGTCATGTTCGAAATGCGTATTTCTCTGCAAACTACAGATGAATGATTACTATTGGCTCCCCACTCTTACGACCATGCCTTCTTGTTTCTAACGTTATAATATACTTCATTCTAAGCATAGAGCCTAGTTCTAGTGGACTCTTGCGGAACATTATCCTAATTCAGTATTTTTCAGGATAGATCTATGAAAGTTATTTTTGTTTTATTGGATTATTTGGACCGTTGGTTACGTGAATTTGAATCTAATATTAATCCAAAAGACCCATCGACTCCTGTCAATAATAAGCACTACAGAGCTATAGAAGAATTTATGGGACTTTTTTGTAAATTTACAGTGGCCCAGCGTAATTTTCAGGAACAGGAGTATCCTCGGGCTTTGCTTTATCTAGAAAAATATATATCCGAAGATAAGTCAAGATTAAATGATCAACTAGGATTTTTCGTGCAAATTTATGCTAAATTAGAAGTACCAGATGGTGTTATGGGTATGTTTTAAACCAGTGATTATCAACCGCCGGTCCGTTGCAAAATTTATCATCGCGTTAACTTTAAAAATACAGTAGGACTTCTATAATTCCTACTGAAGAAAAATGTCATTTCTATATACAGTAATACCCCGCTACTCGACGTTAATTCGTTCTGAAAAAGCGTCGAGTAGCGATTACGTCGAGTGGCGAGTCGAATTTCTCCATAAGAAATAAAGGGAATCATATGTACATATATACATATACATATAAGGAAATACATATGTGTATATGTTTTCCTTTTAGCTATGCTTGCATTTCTATCCTTTGGACCCATAATTATAAATATAAATCACTTATTTTAGCAAAAAACAAAAAGTTCATAGCTGCACTAAATCTGAGTTGTTGTCGTCAAGATATCTAGGCGCGAACTGCTGGCCATGCGTTCATTTTGCTTTGTTTATCAAATATGTATCACGTGATCGGTACTCGAATACGCGTCGGATAGCGATGCTTCCGTCGACTCTCACTCTCGACATTTACGTCGAGTGGCGAAAACGTCAAGCTAAGAGGCAGTCGAGTAACGGGCTATTACTATAACAAAAAAATTTTTGTTAAATAATTTATAATTATATATTTTTATATGTGTTTATAACTAAAAAAATATCTATTTCTTAATGTAAATATAAATAATGAATATTATTGTGTTTTTAGGAGCAATGGCGCTTCAACAAACCGAATCAACTTTAGAAAACAAAATAGTAGCTCACGGAGTATTAGGTCAATTTCAAGACATGGCATCTTGTTACGATAGAATGGCTCAAGAACAAAGACTAGAACCAGGATGTCTTCGTGAGATGGCTCGCTGTTATCTTGAACTCGACAATCCATACACAGCCATGAACATAACCGAAGGTGTCATTATGAGTCTCCCCGATTACAAATCATGGATGCAAGAAGCGCAAGCCGAATGTTACTGGCGTTTAAATTCATACGATGAACTTGATAAATTTTTATCACAAAGAGAAGTTGCGCAAGACACAAGTTGGGGTGTTTCAATTGGTAGAACATTACAACACTTTAGATTAGGTCATAGAAATGAGTTTCGAAATGAGATACGCAATATTACAAAGAGTTTAACTGATCTTTTAACGGTTACAAGTATCGAAGAAGGAGTTTATAGAGATGGGTATCCAAACGTAATCAAATTACATATTTTAAACGAATTACAGAAAGCCGAAGAGGTCTTATATGAAATTATACGTTCAGATGATAACAATAAAAGTGAAGAAATAATTAATAAATTAATAGAAGAATGGGATTTACGTCTAACAACTCTACAAACATCAGTTCGTGTTTTAGAACCAGTTTTAAGATTACGCCGTATTATTTTAGAACATTCACAAGTATTACTTAAAACAGATAATTTTAAAAATACCTTAAACAAACATATAGCAAAATACTGGTTGAAAAGCGCTGAAATAGCTAGACAAGCTGGTATTTTTCAACAGGCGTATAGTTATATTTTAAAAGCTGAAACTTATAAACCCAAAGAATTGTTTATAGAAAAAGCAAAGCATTATTGGGCTAGAGAAGAGAAAGAACAAGCCTTCTCCACCCTTAAAAGAGGAATAGAAGAACTCTTCCCTGATGCTGCTAGTTTTAAAGATATGAACCCACTCTTAAGAAGATCTGATAGGAAATTATGCGCAGAAGCAAAACTACTAATTGCAACCTATAATGATGAAACTGCAAATGTAGCACTCGAAGCCAATAGCACGAATTATAAAGAAGCTGTCGAAGTGTACAAAGAATGGGAAAAAAGTCTTGTTTGTTTAGCCCAATACTACGACAAAATGTTTTCAAATATGGACGAAGAAGAAAAGGATACTCGTGGAGGAGAAATTCAAGTACACATAATAAATTGTTTCGGAAGATCACTCCAATACGGAAGCACTTTTATCCATCAATCTATGCCAAGAATGCTTAGCATTTGGTTGGATTACGGAACTAGAATTATTGAAACTAAATCAACGGATGATAGTACTTCGAAAGATATTAAAAAGAAAACTCTGGTGAAAATGATACAAATGATGGATAATTTTTTAGATCAACTACCTTCTTATATGTTTCTTTCTGCTTTTTCACAATTGGTTTCACGTATTTGTCACCCAGTTCGGGAAATGTACACACAAATAAAATCGATTTTAATTAAATTAATCCTAAAGTATCCCCAACAATCTTTATGGATGATTTTAGTTGTATCTAAAAGTGGATATACAATGAGAACAAAACGATGTCAAGAAGTGTTACAGGATCAAAGACTTAAAAATTCTAAAATAATTAGATTGATCTATGATTTTAATAGATTAGCTGAGAAGTTAATAGAACTTTGTAATAAAAATATTGCTGATGGTATAACTGTTACAAGTGTAAACGCAATAATGCGTATGTTACCCAGACTTTTAAAATCATCGGACTTTAGTCAAATTATATTGCCTATACAAAAATTATTGAAGATGGTTGCTCCAAATCCAGATTTCAATAGCACTGAACATGATCCATTCCCTAATAAATATATTTATATTGTTGATATTGAGGATGAATTAAGTGTTCTTCCATCTTTGCAAAGACCCAGAAGAATTACATTCCGAGGTTCTGATGGTAAAAGATATATACATATGTTAAAACCTAAAGATGATTTAAGAAAAGATTCAAGATTAATGGAATTTAATGATGTTGTTAATTTATATTTAATGAGAGAACCAGAATCTAGACAAAGAAGACTTTATATTCGAACTTATTCCGTAGTTCCTTTGAACGAAGAATGTGGTATAATAGAATGGATCGATAATCTTGTAGGTTTAAGACCTATATTGATTAAAATGTATAAACAAAAAGGAATTTTCGTAGGTAATAGAGATTTAAAAACTATGATGTGTAGTTTACGTGAACCATTAGCTAAAAAACGACAAATTTTTCAAGAGAAACTCTTAGTTAGACATCCTGCTATTTTGTCAGAATGGTTTCGGCAAAAGTTTCCGGATGCTCATCATTGGTTCCAGGCAAGGACAGCGTATATACGGACTTGTGCAGCTATGTCCATGGTTGGGTACATACTTGGACTTGGTGATAGACACGGAGAAAATATACTGTTCGATTCAACCAACGGAGATGTTGTCCATGTTGATTTTAATTGCCTCTTCAATAAAGGTAAGCGATTAAATTATTTATGTGAAGTTTGAATTTTCACATATTTCAGGGTTTTCTAGGTATATAATAATATTTATTTATGGGCATACAAATGACAATACAATGTCACTATAAAAAATAAAATATAAACAAATATGTGAAAAACATAACAAGTAATTAGTAAATGTCAGAATTCAACATAAAGTTGGATGTCTAATATTTGTTTTATTTGTTGTTTTTACCGACCGCCAACATATATAAGGGAGGTATTGTGATCATACCGATTTTGACATTTCGAGATTTCGATGGATCTCCACGAATTGAGGTCCCTACATAACGTTTTGACTATTATTAGCATGATGTCTGTCTGTCTGTCCGTCTGTTTGTCTGTCTGTGTACACGTACAGAGCAAATTCGGCTAAAAGGATTTTTATGAAACTTCATATTTAAACTTACTAGCTGATTTTTTTTTTTTTTTTGATTATTTTAATTCGTTATTTGAGTACTCCATTTATATTTTTTAAGCAAAATTTAAATAACTTGCGAATATTTCGTCACAATAAAATTTAAATTAAAAAAATTCTAGCGTTTTTTTTTTCTGCATTTCGTTTTCAAGTACATTTTTGGAAAAAATCGTGTTAAAATTAAAAATTTCTAAAATAAAAAACATTTTTCGTTCTTTAATCAATGTCTAAGAGATTTATTCGCGCATTAAGAGGTTTCATTTCGTACTCCACTCAAATTTAAAAAAAATTATTTGTTTCAATTTGTTTATAATTATCTTGTGATGTGTTTTTTGAACTCTCAGTATTTTTTCTACATTGTTGTAGAAGCATGCCAGATTTTAACTTTATTTTTCAGCCGTTTGGCTACAATTTCTACCGTAAAGACAGACACACGAGTGAAATTATAAGAATTTTTTTAGTGGTCATACCTACAAAACCCTAAAAATGAACTTTTTAATGTAATTTTCAATTAAATATTTGACTAATAATGTTATATTGATTTTTTTTCTAGGGGAATGTTTTGATTGGCCCGAATTGGTGCCTTTCCGCCTGACCCATAACATGGTCGAAGCGATGGGCCCTTTGGGTGTTGAAGGAATGTTCCGTAAATCTGCAGCTGTCACCTTAAGAGTCCTAAGAACCCATACGAACACTTTACTGTCCATAGTGCGACCATTTGTCTACGATCCTTTAGTTTCTTGGCCTAGGAACCAAGCGCAAAGATCTGAACAAGCAGAAGCCGAAAGAACGAACGAGTTAGCATTTGAACATGTCAAAAATATTGAACATAGGCTACAGGGTTGTTATAGAAGTCGCGGTAAAGTGTACCAGGTAGCCTTAAGCTGTGAAGGACAAGCAAATAATTTAATAGCAGAGGCTACAAACATTGATAAACTCGCGCAAATGTACATTGGTTGGGGACCATATTTGTAATTATTTTTAAATAATTTTTAAGTAAATATAAATTGTTATACCAATATATGAATACTGTGATTCTTTTGATACTTGAATAAAATATATTATATATCGATAAAACTTTCAAATTTCTAAATAGGTTATCTCTTACCTTTCATGTAACTATCCTTGTTTAATCGAAACGTCAAAACTGCATTTGTCAATTTTGAAGGTTAGAAATAAATTAAAATGAAAATAAACGAGAAAAATCTGTGTGCTTTTGCAACATCAGCAACTCCAGTGGACAAAGAAGGATGGCTTAATAAGCGAGGTGAAGTTAATAAATCTTTCCAGAAACGTTGGTTTATTTTAAAAGGAAATCTATTGTTTTATTTTGAAAAAAGAGGTGATAGAGAACCTGTAGGATTGATAATCCTTGAAGGGTGTACTGTAGAACTAGCAGAAGATGATGAACAATATAGTTTTAAGATTGAATTCCATGGACCAAATAACAGAAGTTATGTACTTGGAGCTGATTCGCAAGAAATTATGGAACAATGGATGAAAGCTTTGGCTTGTGCTGGTTACGATTACATGAAACTCATGGTATCAGAACTGCAGAGGCAGCTGGACGACATAGAAGGTACGTAATTAGGGATGATATTCAGGTACATGCATACTGGTTGCTAAAATATTGATATACTTCTTCGTTGTTAAAATGAATAGTAGGAGAATCGATAAAAAATAGTTAAGTTCATGTATTTTTTGGGCAAAAAGCCACAGTTTCTAAAGACAACCAAATAACTTAAAATCATTACAATGAATTCCGGAACAAATACCTTTAGATAAGTTTTCTTTAGTTCATCAGTTTTTTAAACATCCCAGTTGTTAAATAATTTGAATATTGACCCAGTATGTAGTTCAAAAATTGTTTAACAATAATAATATTTTTGAAATATGTATAGAAACTCCGTTACCCCTGGCGCAAGCTGTTGGTTCACCTGTTCCCCCACCCAGACAACGATACAACCCTTTCAACCGATCGGAGAACATTCACCAGAGGTCTGCTAGTATGCGAACAGCGCCTGGGACAAGAATAGATGATGTGAATCGCCATTCGGATAGCGGTGTTAGAAACAAGATAACATTCAGAGAACTGCATACGATGTACGGTAGACCGATACTTACTGACTTAACGGCCTGGAAACATGCGCAACGCGCTGCTCAACAGGATTTGATAAACCTGTGATTTAATCATGTAGAGGATCGTAGACAAGGAAATAGGACAAAGAGCACGCACTCGACAGAACAAAACACCTCTGTGATGGAGTCATTATTTATTAATAATCCCTAATCGTATGTATATAATTATTTTATAAAGTTATTAACATTTCATGTATGTATTTTCACTAATTAGTCAACTAACTTTTATCAATAAAATATGTACAAATTTCTTTAACTACAATTATTTTAATAATTCCCAATTCCCTAAAATTGACAGTTTCCGACATAAACGGTAACTTTCTTCATTTATGTACAAAGTTGCGGCTAGCTTGTCCGTAGCTACCGTCATTTATAAATAGTTATAATAAAAACAAATAACAGTCCTGATCAACCAATTTGCAAAAATATGAAATCTCACTCGCTGGAAAATATCGGTCTGTACCTACCACAATGATACACAGCACAGCGATTAGAATCAACTACAATTAAAATGCCTTAATTCAGTAATATTCGAATTGTTTTACTGTGTTGTTGATCGTTGTGGTTCAAGTCCAGCGAGATTGTTACGTTACCATACAGAAACAGATTACTGATGCCCTCGGAGCGTTGTTGCAACCAAAGGGCTAGTGGTAAATACCGGTACAATTAGTCTAATAAAAGAGACTCGCCTCTCCGGCAATGCAAGCATTCTCGTAACTATTCCACATATGTCTAATGTAAGAGAAGGTAACATAACGGCCAGGCTATCGCCGCGGCCACGCCATCTCGCCAATGCACTGAGATACGTTCGAAACATTGGCCCCCAGTTTTCTTTTACACTATTACAAATTTGTTAATACACTTAATGTAATTCTAGCTACGTACATGTCTTAATATCATCGTGACTACGTAAAATAAATAAATTAAAAATTAAAAAAAAGTGTTTTTACGCCTTTTAATCATCTAAAACATCAGGTAAGTAGTTGTGGTGTTTTTTAGCAATACATATTTACTTTGGCAGTTTCACGTATCTGTCGGTATGTAGCGCCTCGAGCGCCTTGCCGTTTCATCCCACAAGACTGTATTGCTCCAATTATTCACGTCACTGCTCAGTCTCTAAGATCTCTGATCAAATCTTTTAATGTAACATTACAACTGTACATATATACACTGTACATTTACGAAAACTTAACGTAAATATATTAAGTATTTTTTCTTTTTTAATATATGTAAAACATTTCTAATGATTTCTGTAACAGTCATAACTACTGTCATACAGGTAGATATTCAAATCCATTCATTCATTTTAATACAACAGAATATACAGTTGGGCCACAGTCGGCGAATCCAAATTAAACACTATCCAAACGCCCCCATCCCGCTTATCACACATTATTTTTGTACGATGCACCATTGATGCAAGTGGAAAGATAAACAGAGCCTCAACAAAAACTCATAAAATTCGTTGTAGGGCTTCATTATAGCAAAGAAGTTGTCATATGATAAAGTTGAATAAGTACTTGTATATGAACAGGCAAACAACTCAACCTATCCTGCGTGTTTGAATCAATAGCGAGCCAGGACAACGCATTGTAACCCTCCAGGACATACCTAAGAACATCAGTCGTGTACTGCGAGTCCAAAGGATGCGATGTAACCGCCACCTGTTGCAACAAATCATCCGAACTCTGCTGAATCGCTGGACTGTGTAAATGTAACGCATTCTTCAAAAAAGCCGGACAAACCCCTTCCAGATGTGGACAAGACGCCCAAAACCATCTAGGCATCTTCCCCGTGGGTGCAGTACTCACCAAATACCCCAGCGCTAAAGGTTGTTGCAACAAAGTCCCAACTTCCTCAGCAGGTTCGCCTCCTCGTGAATTAGCATTACATGGATAAGAAGGACTTTGTCTACCATTCCCTCCAAGGCCACAACCAGGACTTCCAGGTCTAGATTCCTCTCTTCTAGGACTACCATTGGGACTCTGTCCCCCACCAGGTCCAGATTCGGGCCACACATTAAAAATATCAGTAAAATCATTCATTCCGTCCATTCCTTCCGCAATGTCTGCGTTTAAAGCATTAAATAATTCATCGTCACCTAAATCTGGACCGTTAATATGTTGTTCTTGGAAAGCAGTTTGCGAACTTTGTGTTGTTGCACTCGTTGGGAATACTAAGATATGTGTACAGGTTACATCTTGCGGAGTTGATAATTGGCTGTTTACGCTAGCCTGGCTGAATCTTTCGTCCGGGGTAAATTGATCGGGCATCAATCTTAACGTTGAATCTGGTTCTAAACTAACTAAACAAGCACTTAATATACATGGTACACCAGTTGGATACATCAAAGAACATTGACTGCATAATTCTTTTAGATGTTTTGATGCCTTGAGTAATGATTTTCTGCTTAAAAGCCAACTCCAACCTTTTAATTCACCGTGTCCTATCCTTCCTACCCTTCCTATGATCAATCTCCATGGTTGTACACTTTGTGACATAACTCCGAGAATAAAATCCATTAATTTTTGTAATCCCACTCTACGGGCTGATGCTTTCTTTCGTCGACTTCTGTTTGGTATGTCTATGTTTATTGTGACTGTTTCAAATATTTCACCTCGTTCATCTGTTGCGACAGCTAATAACCAACTCTGATCTTCCGATAGACAGTAACTTAAATATAAAACTGAACACTGTTCACTACTATTTGTTCCGAACGCTTCTGCCGCTTCTGATTTTTCTTTCAACGGAGCCAGTATGTATGGTGGGGTGTACATCTTGTAGGGAGCACGATTTTTCTCCTAAAAAAAATATTTTTAATATTTGTACTATTACGATGGAAAGTTTGAATTTTTACACTTTTCAGAATTTCGTAGGTATTTAGTATGGCACATTTTTAGTTTTAATCACATCATGTATTAATGCAATAAGTACTAAATTAAAAAAAAAAAAAAAAGCACAAAAATTTTATAACTTTTGAAAAAATAATATTAAAAATTCCGACCGTACCATTCCAGTTCTCACCAATGTACATTACTCAGATTTATAGCACATTTTTTTCAAATTCACTTGAAAGTTTAAATTTTTTAAAAATTTTGAATACATAAAATCAGAGCTGGATATATTTGAAATACAGTATTTGAAATATTGTATTTCAAATAGTTCAAAAAAAATCTCTTGGTATTTGTATTTTATATTTCTTGCCAGAAAATGTCTGTTATTTGAAATACTTTAAAAGTATTTCAAATAGTTCCTAGTATTTCAAAAAATTCCTAGTATTTTAAATATTTCCCTAGTATTTCAAATATTTTTCTATCATATCAAATATTTTCCTAGTATTATAAATATTGCCCTATTATTTCAAATATTTCTCTAGTATTTCAAAAAATTCCATATTATTCCAAATATTTCCTTAGTATTTATATATTTCAAATATTTCCCTAATTTTTCAAATCATTCCTAGTATTCTAAATATTTCACTATTATTTCAAATATATTTAGATGGGCTGCGTTAGGCGCAAATAGCATTTGTTGCTGTGCGCCAAAAATTTTAACTAACTTATTTCAAATATTTCTATAGTACATATTTCAAATATTTTCTAGTATTTAAAATATTTCCCTAGTACTTCAAATACATTTAAAGTATTTGAAATACATTATTTCAAATAATTTTTAAAAGTTTTTATTTTTCGTAGTTTTTTGGCACATATTTTGCAAATTTGCGTAAAAATTAAAGTTTTTAAAAACTTTCAATACACAAAATTTAATAAAAAAAATATAACTATAAAATTCCAAGCGTACTATTAAATTTATATATTACGCGTTTTTTTTTCGTATTTGGAGTGCATTACTCAAAATTTTGAACAATCCCCTCTGGGACATCTCCCATAGGGGATTGGGGAGACTAAATTTTTTGGCGCATTTCTTAATAGTGTTAAATAATTTTTTAAACATTATTCTTTTATGAATCTACGTTTCAAAAATATTTCATAAGGCACAAATTATAAATTTAGTCTTTCAAAAAATATTTTTTGATTTTCCAGTTCAAAGAACCTTATATGGTCGCCAAATTACAACGAAGTCCAGCCATTATAATTTGTACCCACATATGACAGATGGTATAGGGGTGTCTTTGATCATACCTACGAAACCCTACAAATAAAATACTTACATCTTTGCTTTTCAAAAAGAGATCAGCTTTTGCAGCAGTACCAAATCCTGTCAACGACTTAACATTCGAACTGTGAACCAATAATCTCCTACATTGAGAGAAAACGCTTAAAGCCAACGCTCTCATGTGATCGCTCTGTCTGTGCCGCTCTCTCGCTCTACCAAGCTCAACGATACTCTCCTGCGATATAATCTATAAACAAAAGATAACAATAATCTCTAAAATTTCAACTCGTACTCATTTTATTTACCTGTACACTTATGTTTGTTCGAATATGATCAGGCATGGAAGCCAAAATGGTTTGGAAACATCGGAGTAAAGCTAAACAAGCCAACCTCTGGAGATCACAACTCTCAGTACCCATGGTGAAGGGTTCCACCAAGTATACCACCAAAGAAGGTGCTATTTGGTCGTCATCATCATGGCTTGATTCAGAAGAAGGCGTTATCGTTGGAGTCATATCTCTACTCGAGTCACCATCTAAACAAAATAAAAATTTAGAAAAATCTGAATCAAAAAAAATATTGACGTAGAACACGTCGCTGTCCGCTGGTAGGGGGGTTTTCCCGGAAATCTAGCGTAAGAAATTAGTCGGACTTGGCAATATTAACACGTGACCGTTTAAAGTAATGCGCTGTCCTAACTCCGAGAGTAACAGTGCATATAAACAGTAAATAAAATTCGTAACTAATCATTGTGTAATTACTATAGGTCAATCGTTCAATCAACGCAGTTGGTCATTTTGCGTCATAACTTCAATGATAAACTTAGTGGCGAAAAAATAACTAAATCGATTTTTTTTGCATGTGAATTATAGAGTAATATTGCTCTTCACTCTTTTATTTTATTAAAACATACCTTTTGAAGTCTTTTGTTTGTGTTCGATAGTCATTTTGAAAGAATTTTAATAAACAAATATTGACTTGTAGTTTTGATGTGAAGCATTCTCTTACTTTGAAATCTTAATTTATATTTCCAAAATACAATTTAAAAGAAACACAACATGCTAAATTTAAATAAAAAAAATCTCACAAGCACTGAATCCCGTTTTGTTACGTACAGTCTGTTCCAAACGGTTAGGCGGAACTAAATGGGTATTTCGTTCTTTTAGGTTGTCACGAGAAGGGATCTTGCTTGGGTTATTTCATTTTTCACGTTGGAATGTCACAATTTAAAATTCCAACAATGATACCATGGAAACGAATGACATATGTCAAAATTAAATTATTATTTTTAATACATTTTAATGACAAAAAAATTAATAAATGGGAAATTTGTATTAAGGATGACACAAAAAATCAAAATATAAAGAAAATAACATTTTAAAATGATATTAACCTTAACCAAAAAATGTTTGTTGCAAGTATGATTTACAAAGGTAAACAAAACGGTCGAAAAGCACGATATAAACGATGAAAGTAACTAGATTGCAAAATCTAGTTCCGCCTAACCGTTTGGAACAGACTGTAAGTACTAATATGGTCTATTTTAAAAGTGTTTATTTAATATAAGGACATTTGTATTGGTATCACTAAATAAAACTATGTTTACATTTGTCATTTTATAATACGCTGTGATGTGTTTTGATACTTGTGTTCATATATCTAACTTATAGTAATTTTTAAAAACATTTTTTATTTATTATATGAGTTACGTCCGTAAGTTAGTATTATAGTTTAGTTAGTAAGAGTAATTTAATCTTTAATAATTATTTTGAGTTATATTTTAAATTCCGACAATTTTGTAATGCCTGTTTTAACTACTTGACATGTTAAATTTGAACATTATTATATTTTTATACATGTAAACTTACTGTGTTATTAATTCTATATATCTTTTTAGCTCTGATGAAGATTTAAATTAAATCAAAACGTTAGCGAAGTTAATAAATTTTGTTTTATTTTCTAATTGGTCCGAATCCCATTACCTAGCAACTATAATTTTTTATTTAGTTTGTTGTTTATTTAGCAGTTTTGTGTTTAGTTATATATTTTCTTATAGATTTCCATTTGATATTGTGTGTAGTGCATAGCTTTTTAGGTTAAATTCAACGTATTTCTATTTTCTTTTCTTTGATCATATTTTTTGATCACATCAGCCCTTTTTAGGACTACTTAGCCTATTAGAATAGTTTATTTGTTTCTATTCTGTTCTTATTCTTATATTTTCATTTCATTACGATACAAGTGACAGCGTATGAATATTACAATCGTTAAATGGATGCTATGTAGATGTACTAAACATGACGTCACATGTTTTTGTCACATTTCCAGTGACGCAACTGCACTGATTCGTCGATTGCCCTATACACTCAAACGACAGTGACGTATCCTACTATTTTTCAAGGCAGTTTTGGGGGAGGTGCCCCCAAAACTGCCTTGCCCATTCTTTATTTTTTTTACCTTCGTTTTTGGGAGTGGAAGGTGCTTTTTCTGAACCCTGGCTGTTGTCTGGTGTGCTTGGAGGGGGCATAGGGCTCGGAGCTGGTCTTTCAACGCAAGATTTTTCCGTTATATCTGGAGGGTCCAAAAGCGACTTATCCATGGGGACCTGTTGTAAGTGCGGGGCTAAATGATGTTTGCAAGCCTAAAAAAACAAATCGTATTAAAAATAAAAAATTGATGTGGTGTGAATTTTCACACATTGCAGGATTTCACAGGTATATAATAAATGATGGCGGCATGCTGAGTGTGTTGGACAAATTTTGCTTTATAGTAATCACGGCAAAATGAACGAAATTTTTAAAATAACTTATCGTCTGTTAATCTAAAGCTGCATTCAGAGCTCTTTAAATTAAGAGGTTGTATACTGTGCTTTGTTAGCTGTAAGTTATGTTTCTATGCATTCTTTTTAACGTTCCATGTACCGTTCAAATCTGTTATAAATTAGTACGTTACGAATAGCCCTCCATCTGTGAATTTTGAAATCAACTATTTAGCTTCGTAAAATATTTTATATGTATTATCGTTCTTATAATTCTGTTGTCTTAGATTTTAACTACCTAATTACCTAAATTGATCATATTTACTGTCCGTCTTTTGAGCAAAATTTGTTAATGATGACATTATGTTAAGTTATGTAAAGGCATTCGATAACTACGTTATCATTGATAGAATACGATAGCCAATGTGGTTATATGTCTGTCTCATTAAAACATCTCATAGCTATAAGTTTAGAAAATTATGCACAATCCACAACAGCGTATTAAATTTGGAGGTCTGAACGGTTTCACGTCTTACCATATAACAAACTTTCTGGTGACAGTGAATAGTCCATAAGCTACAGTGCATAAGCTATTGATTTAAGAGCTCTGAATGCGGCTTTAGGCCACAATTTCTGTTGTACAAACAGACAAGTGAGTTTTTTATATTTACCTACGAAATCCTAAAAAACCAGAAACATACCTGTGCATATAATTTGAGCATTTCCGCAGTATCAGTCTCTCCTAACATCGTAAACCATTCCTCGATAGGTTCGTTAGCCAATTTAGTCTTTGCGTTCTTCCCGACTCTAAGAATTCCATCCCGCAACACTTTCGTAATAGGACTATGTCTTCCGAGCTTACACGTTTCGTACGCAGTACTAAGTTCTTTAAAGAACGTCCTCACTCTCGGTAAAATAGCTTCGTTATCCGGGGCAACAACTATATACGCAATATCCCTGGCGTAGGAATATGGTTCTAATAATAATCGATCCCAGTGTTGAAGTGCGTAAGGAGATAATGAAAGCCAGTCTTTGTCGTGTCCAACGATTAGGGAAGGTATTGGTTGTGGTTCGCATCTATCGTCTGTTCCTCGGCCTGCTAATCGATGGAATTGTCTCCATGTTAATGGTCCCTTGACTGTATAAGGTGCTTCCCATAACCTAGTTGTGCATTTTTTCTGTATCGCTTCGTGTAGGAGTGGTTGTAGGCATTTCATAACCCTTACAATATCCTGATTACATTGTGGACCGTTCGCTCTTAAGTAAGGCCATCTGTGGACACATAACGAACCAATTTTCCCATGATTACGATGCATCTCCTCCATTTTACACATCGATAATGAATTACTGTCCAAGATGGCTTGTCTTCCTTGTTCTAAAGCTAATGTTATCACCTCGTTACCATCTGTGTATTCTAAGACGTTAATTGTTGAACAGTATGGTGGTGTCATCTGTGCTTTGTACATCCTAGCGGCACGGTGTAAAGAATTACTGCTGGATTGTAGCATGACGCATTGTTCCCGAACTAATTCTAACACATTTTGTGGTATTGCATCGACCTGGTCACGGTCTATTGTTGGATCCATTTTTGTTGTACTTGTTGATAATAGATACGTATATAATGAGCCTTTTCTACGTTCACTTGGGTCTTCTGCTAAACCTAAAAGAAATATTCAACTTAATAGAGAGATATTGCAAAGTGAAAAAAAGCTGACTTTATTAAAAGAAACCTCTAATAAAGTATCCTGTATTAAATTTTTTCATGATGTTTTAAAGAGTGTTATTGCAACGGTGCTCTTGCTTCATACTTTATTTTGACAAATATGCCAAATTGATAGATCGAAATCGTAATGAATATAGAAGTTAACTGCAACTCTTATATGAGTTAACTGCAACAGACTATTTTTTGTTTCCGTTTTTGTTCAAAATACGTATATCGATGTATTTTAAGCTCTATATCTCAAAAATAAACTCCATTACAACCAAAGGCTTACAGTTTTTGAGTAAAAGACAAAAAATAAACTTGTTAGGTCCGTAACTCACGAACTGGGTAAGAACGAATTTTTTTATTATTTTTTCCAAACTCCCCACTCCAAAATTAGTCTATAAACATAGTTTAGTCCAAATTAAAAATGAAAAAATATTTTGTTAAAAATTGACCGGGGAAAAATTTTCGAGTATCGGCAACTGCACCATGACCGTGCAGGTCATTTACCGTATAATGAAAATTCTAGCCACTACAAGTCTGTTTCAAACGCTTAGGCGGAACTAGATTTTGCAATTTAGTTACTTTCATCGCTTAAATCGTGCTTTTCGGCCGTTTTGTTTAAGCTTTGTAAATCATACTTACAATAAACATTTTTTGGTTAAGGTTAATATCATTTGAAAATGTCATTTTCTTTATATTTTGATTTTTTGTGTCATTCTTAATACAAATTTCCCATTTATTTATTTTCTTGTCATTAAAATATATAAAAAAATAATTTAATTTTGACATAGGTCATTCGTTTCCATGGTTTCATTGTTGTAATTTTAAATTTTGACATTCTAACTTGAAAAATGAAATAACCCAAGCAAGGTCCCTTGTCGTGACAACCTAAAAGAACGAAATTCCCATTTAGTTCCGCCTAAGCGTTTGAAACAGACTGTATACTAAAAATTTCAAATTTTACAAACAAATTTTTTTTGTTTTGGATTTATTTCAAAATGAGTCCCAAGGCCTTTAGAATCTCGGGATTTCAAAAATTTTAACCGCAAGTCTGTATCTCATGTAGATTTTGAGATACGGTCTTTCGAAAATGAAATATTTACAAATTTTCAAAATTACATGGATCAAAAAGGCGTTAACTAAGGAGGGCCCTAATTTTTATCTAGGTAGAAAAAAGTCTATAGATTTCAAAAATTCAAACCGCAGGTCCCTACATTTTATTGTTTTTAAATTAGGATTTTTTTAAATTTTTGAAATTTTTTATTTAAAAAAAAAAAAAAATTCAAAATTTTTTTTTGTTTGGGTGTTGTTTTATATGTCCCGAGGCCCTATAGGACGTCGTGATTTCAGAAATTCCAACCCCAGATTCCTATCTCATGTAGTTTTTGAGATACGGCATAGATAAACAGAATCAAATATAATACAGAGGTACGGTTGATAAAAACTGATTTAGATCGTAAGAGATTAAGCATCGACATACCTGTGATTTCAAGTTCATCTTCATAAAAAAGTCCTGAACGGTGTGACAGCTTCCTATTGACAACGGCAGAAAAACCGCAACTGCACCTTATGGGATCTTCCTCCGATAACATCGGTTGGTGGTGCGTCCCCAAAGGAGACAGCATACTATACGGTGGTGGAGGTCCTCCCAATCCCCCCATACCAGGGAAAGGACTAGTAGGGGGCGCACTTTGTTGAGGTGGTATAACATCTCTTCCAGACATTGGTAAATATAATCCAGCATCGGCCCCACGAATATTTCCAACAACTTTAGGTCCAGCGTTACATACACACAATATACAACTATCGAAATTATGGTCCCTGAAGATATTAAGTGCTGTATCAGCGAGTAAAATATTAACTAAGAGAGCATTCGCTTCTGGTGCCCGTGTAACAGACGGTGTTGGAGCTGGTTCGACTGAATTAAGATTTTTATTGAGATAAGAGGAAGCTGATGACGTGGCAGGACTACTAAGTTCGTACGGAGGTGGTGGGGGACGGAAGGCAGCATGTAAAGGACTTGCGGGATAAGGTGGTACACTAGTTCCGTGACCATGCGTTGTTTGACTGCTAACGGAACCAGGTCTTGAATTATTCCCACCACTCGATTGCATATTATGATTAACCGAATGTGTTATATTATTAATCGCTGGTTTATCTCCGTGTGATACCCATGAAGGTTTATAAACACAATGTAACGGTAGTACAATCGGTGGTAAACTTTGACTTGGAAGATTTGTTAATGGTGCGTATTTACTCGATCCAACCATTTTACAAACAATCGGTGGTTTAAATACGTAACTCCAATCATCGATGTTTTCTTCTTGGGGACTTCCGAGATTTGGATATTCTTGTTTAATACGCACTATCCCTAAATCGCTGAGATCTGTTGATTGGATATCGAGTTGGCCGCAAGGTGATGAAACTGGATTATGTTCTAAGGAGGGAGGAGTTGGAAACATTTTTGATAATTCTTCTGGTCGTAACATTCCAGTATTTGGACCGCTACTGTGACAACCGGAAAGCCTTTTTGAGTCTTCGTTATGTACTGATTTGTTCGAACCTGGTGGTGTTTGTACTTGTAATGCTTCGTCACTACTTGTATCATCTGAGTTATCAAATATTTGATCAAGATCTTTGTACGAAGGTGCTAATCCTTCATTCGTAAATAAATTTCCTACGATATTCTTTTTACTTTCTTTTGATTCTTCTTTAATAGGTACCGCACCTCTTTTAAAACCATCCATGCTTACGTTTCCTTGTCCACCTTCTTCGTCGAACTCATATGGATCTCCCGGTCTTTTCATTCCAGGAACTCCGGGCATTGGATTTCCAAGTTGTTGACCACCCGGATCCATTCCTTCCATCATACAATTTGTTCCGGGTTCCTGTTTGATTTCTTGCTTTATGAAACAGGTGTTTGAATTCGTATTTTCCATGCTGGGGGCTGCTACTCCATTAGGTGTACCGTACAGTGAATAAATGTCATTACTTTTACTAAATTTTAATCTATTTTCTTTAGAATCTGGTTTGAATTTTTTCACAGGATGATTGTACCTAAAATTTAAACATGTTAAAAGAATGTAAAATGTGGTTTATTATACATTTCAGGGTTTCGAAGGTATGTTAAAGTGACAATATTTATCAATATTTAAAAAAAATATGTAAATCATTAAAAAAAAAAATAAACTTGCCACCACAGAACCAACCGTCACCACAGAGTACTCAAATAAAATCCTTTCTAGCAAAGAAATTATTATTGAAAAAGATAATAACGTGTTATATTACGTTGATTATTTATAATTTACTGTAATCACAAATACTCAGTAAAAGTATTTTAAATAATAAATACCGATAAAAGTATTTGAAATAACAAATACAATTAGTCATCACTGATAAACAGTATTTAAAATATCAACTAATTTTTAAAGAATTTGAAATAATATAATAGGGAAATATTTTAAATACTAGAGAAATACTTGAAATATTAAGAAATATTTACTAAAGAAATATTTGAAATGCTAGTAAAATATTTGCAATACTAGGAAATATTTGAAATACAAGGGAAATGTTCGAAATACTCGGGAGATATTTGAGATATATACTAAAGGAAATATTTGAAATACTAAGAAAATATTTGAAATACTAGAGACAAGTATTTCTCTAATTTTTAAAGTATTTGAAATAATTTAAATGTATTTGAAATATTAGGAAATATGTAAATTAATCGGGAAATATTTGAAATACTAAGAAAACATTTGCAATACTAGGAAATATTTGAAATATGAACTAGGGAAATATTTGAAATACCAGGAAAATATTCTAAATAATAGAGAAATATTTTAAATGTTTACTAAAGAATTATTTAAAATACTAGGAAAATATTTAAAATACTAGGAAAATATTTGAAATACTAGGGAAATGTTTAAAATAGTAAAGAAATATTTGAAATACTCGGGAAATATATGAAATACTAAGAAAATATTTTAAATACTAGAGCATTTCTCTACTAATTTTTAAAGTATTTGAAATAATTTAAATGTATTTGAAATATAGGAAAATACGTGAAATAATAGGGAATTATTTTAAATACTACAGAAATACTTGAAATATTAACAAATATTTGAAATACTAAGAAAATATTTGCAATACTAGGAAATATTTGAAATATGAACTACAGAAATATTTGAAATACTAGGGAAATATTGTAAATAATAGAGAAATATTTTAAATATTTACTAAAGAATTATTTAAAATACTAGGAAAATATTTAAAATACTAGGAAAATATTTGAAATACTAGGGAGATGTCTGAAATAGTAAGGAAATATTTGAAATACTAAGGAAATATTTGAAATACTAAGGAAATATTTTAAAAAATAGGGAATTATTTGAAATATTAAGAAGATATTTTAAATACATACTAAGGAAATATTTGAAACACTACGGAAATATTTACTAAGGAAATATTTGAAATACTGAGAAAATACTTGTAATACTGGGGAATTATTTGAAATACTAGAAAATACTTTTAGTATTTCAAATACTGACATTTTCAGACAACAAATATCAAATAAAAATACCATGGAGAAACTATTTGCAAATCCCAATACCGATGAAATTTTTTTGTGTTTGAAATACATAATTTCAAATACCAGAAAGTAATTAAAATACTTTATTCCAAATATTCCCCGCTCTGCCAGTTACCGATCGTCATTCCTAGTATATATACCAAATTTCAACTCTAGGTCTTGCCGTTTGGTCACAATTTCAAACTTACAAATAAATGACTATTTTTTGTTTATACAGACACATGACTGTTTTGTTTATACCAACGAAACCCTGTTACAAATATCCTTCTACTTACCAAGCTTCCAGCGTGGAATAATCATAAAGCAAATCCAGCGTCTGTTCTTCTTCAAGAAGTGCATTTTCATATTCTTTTGAGGTCAATACAGGCCTTTTAAGACTAAGACTCTGTTGAATCGAATGTCCAAGCGAATGAATAGAGTCCTGATTATTCCTCGTTTCCTGCTGTTGATTTCCCGGGCTTGGTTGTTGAGATTCCTGACTCTCTGGCCCGGGTTCACCGGGCGTTGAAGGTCTTCCACTTTCCCCTGGAGAATGAAGCGGTAAAGTAGCAGGAGGATGTGGACTTAGCGTAGGCATTGGTTGTTCTGCAGCTGCTTCACTCGCTGGTTGACTATGCGGATTCGGCAAAGGAGATGGAGCCGCAGATGGTGGAGAACCCACCGACGGCACCGTTAAAGATTCCTGAGTACGTGGATATGAAGGAGGACCACCTTGAGGAGTACACGAACCACCTTGCTGATACCTAAAAAAATAAAACAATTTTACACTCAATAAAATATTCCATACAAGAAAAAAGTAAATGATAACTTTTAAAAATACTTTTTGATTATTAAAATTTGCATTAAACATCACAGAAAGCATTAGGGGAAACTTCTTAAGCGCCCTGACATCTGGTGGCAATTTGCGGAAGATACGAAAGTGATATTGTTTTATCTTTCATCACTTCTCGTGATCGCTGAAGACGGAAACAGATTGTTGAGCAGTTTCCGAAACATACGAATTTTTTTTTTTTTATATTACTCTTGAAGTATTATATCTTTTTAATACTAATACTCATTATATTATACTATTCTAGCCTAGTACTATCAGCAATGGCAAACGTCCAAAATAAAGGTGTCCGCATTGATATTGTTTTGTTTTGTTCAATGGAGAAATACGTGTTTTTTTGTTGTTTGTATTTTAATTTTGTAAATCATGGAAAAAAACAATCAATTTTGTTGCGTGCCGCAATATAAATCGTGAATAAGGAAGAATCCTTCTTAAACATTCCATAATTTACCTAAATCGAAAAAAATATCAATTGAAACGACGTTTGGAGGCAGAAAGTGGATCGTAGGTTTTTATGGACCCAAAAACTAAAAATGGGCAAAAATCCAAGCCCATGCATGTTTGCTCGTTACATTTTATGGAAAGTGATTTTTTACGTCCAAGAAAAGACTGAAAAAAAGCATTTATCCCATCCAAAATTTGCCTACATCATCAGTTGATATATTAAAAGGCCCTTCTATTTTTTCAGGCAGAGATATTAATTTTTACTAATATATTTACATATTTTTGTTGTTATTATATTGACAGACAGTCAAAAAGAATTAAAAATACAATGAAAAACTAAAAATTTCTTTAGAATAGTATATTATTACATATCTTGTAAATCGTAGATTACCTTTAAATTAAAAAAATGCTCGGAAAACAGGAAAAATACAACTCAATGTCACTTCCGAGTGTTCCAGTTTTGCCGCATATGGCGCTGCGATCTTAAAATGTTTCCCCTTTTTTGTTTTGAACATGGCGAAGCATATCAGTTTAATAAGCATTTCTTTGATCAAAAAGAATTTTATAAGTCACCAAGTACAAAATATCGTTGAGTAAGGTGTTGTTCCAGCCACCTCTGTCTGCAAATGAGACTGTGTGCGTATTATGTCGTGTCTACATTAAAAAAAAAACATTGTCCCTCGACACTGTCGGACGACTAATGCCATGTCTTCACAAATATACGGCACCCTTCAAAGATATAGCTTGTTTCTTTAGTTTAAGCGGAACTAGTTTTTCAATTCTACTAACTTAAAGCCTCACTTAACCGATTAAGGCTTTGGATCCCTTTGTTTAGGAAAATCTGATTTCAAACGACATAACAACCGCTTCAAACAACTTAGAAAAATGAAAATTCCATGTGGTTCCGCTTAAAGCTGCGTTCAGAGCTCTTAAAATTAGTTGACTGTGCACTGTGCGTTATGGATATGTTTAGTAGATAGTTATAACATTCAAGGCACCGTTTACAGCTCTGAAAATTAGTGAGTTAAGAATATTGAGTTACGAATTAGTGAATTACGATTTGGTCTCCGTTTCAGAGTAAATTAATTAAATTGCTAGAGGTTGTCCAGACTAAATTTTTATTTTTTGCAGAGTTAATATTATGAATTCTGTTTTTTCTGCATTTAGTTTGATTCTCCATTTGTTGAAATGTTTATTGATTTTATGCAAATTGTTATTTAACCTGTTGGTAATAATATCCAATCTAAATGATGTAGTAAACAAAGCTGTGTCGTCATAGAGACTTAAATTGACATGTAGAGTTTTCGGTACGTCATTGACATAAATATTGAAAAGGGTAGGTCCTAAAACACTTCCTTGAGGTACACCTGCAGTTATGGTTCGATTAAGAGAAAGTATAATTATTTAATTGTACTTTAAATTGCCTATTTGCTAAATATGTTTTAAATAAATGAACTTTATACGGTGGGAAGTTATATTTAATAAGTTTGTAGACAAGACTAAAGTCACTGGATTGTACAAAGTAGCGCAAGCCTTTGAAGAAGCCGACAGACCCCAGGGTTTGATTGGCAGCATTGGTTCCCCTATTAAGCAAACTAAAGCAGCAATTTTTACGTTCTTAAGTTTGCGTCTGCGCCGTCACATCTCTATTTCTCGCTCTAATTTAATAACCTCCTTTGTCAGCGGTTTGAATATTTAAGGTTAAGTTTCATTTAAATTTATATTTTACAGTCTGTTCCAAACGGTTAGGCGGAACTAGATTTTGCAATCTAGTTACTTTCATCGTTTAAATCATGCTTTTCGGCCATTTTGTTTAAGCTTTGTAAATCATACTTGTAACAAACATTTTTTGGTTAAGGTTAATATCATTTTAAAATGTCATTTTATTTATATTTTGATTTTTTGTGTCATTCTTAATACAATTATCTCATTTATTTATTTTTTTGTCATTAAAATATGTAAGAAAATTAATTTAAGTCAATCGTTTCCATGGTTTCATTGTTGGAATTTAAAATTTTGACATTCCAACGTGAAAAATGAAATAACCCAAGCAAGGTCTCTTTTCGTGACAACCTAAAAGAACGAAATTCCCATTTAGTTCCGCCTAACCGTTTGAAACAGACTGTATATCCATTTTATTTAATAAAAATTAAAAAAAATAATTGAAATTGTACCACAATTTTGTTATAGTGCATTTTTGATTAAAAAAATCGTGATTACAATGTTTAAAATAAAAATTTTGGTATTACTAGTTTCTTATTTTTTTACTGTTGGAATCACTGCAAATCATTTGTGTTGGCGATATTTTTAGCCCCAGTATGGCCGCCGTTGCGCTACTTTATATAATCTAGTGACTTTAGACAAGACCACATATTATTCCACACACCAAATATTGTTATTTCTCCACCACATATTGTTATTTAACTACAAATTGTAAATGGTCGTTTCATTGTAGACAGATGTGCTAGGGCAGAGTCTTGCGACAGTGTAGAACGACAATATATCTTAAATATAGACACGTCATTACATATAATAACCATGAAATAATGACCATGACCATGCTATTAGCGTATAACTGCGCAGTCGTGTTAGCCCACAAGCCTCCCAAAAATTCAAAAAATCCACACCAATGGACAGGAGAAAAGTAGTAAAAAAAAAAAAGAGGCAAGCACCCAACCGACAGTGTGGGTTCAGTACCTGTTCTCTGTCGCGGCGTTATCTGTGTGACGCGGAGGAGGTATAACGGTGGCGTTAGGCGTTAGGGGTACGGGTGAACGCCTATGAAAAGGCACACGACCACGACCCTTATTTGCCTTTCCACCTCCCGTCCCCACCTTGCCCCCGCCTATACTTCCACCCCCAGTAATGTTCTTCTCTGTACATCTCTTATCATTCGATCCAGGACCAATGTACTTCCTACATCTGAAAGATTTAAACAATTCTTTTACATCTAACTACAAATACCGAGATAACTGCTCTGGAGATGACCTGAAAATATTCAAATCTACGTACGAGAGTCTTCCATAAACCAAAGAACATTTGTAGTTAGCAACTTTTCATGCCAAATCGTGTCTATAGGGAAATCGGCGAAACAGTGCAGTTGCGTCACTTGATACGTCACAAAAAAAATGTGACGTCAGGTTTAGTACGTTTACATTCATCTATTTAACGAATATATTTGTACGCTGTCACTTCTATCGAAATGAAATGAAAATATAAGAATAAGAACAGAATAGAAACAAATAAACTATTCTAGTAGGCAAAATAGTCCCACAAAGGACTGATGTGATCCAAAAATATGATCAAAGAAAATAAAATAAAAATAAGTTAAATATAACCTAAAAACTATGCAGTACACACAAAATCAAATAAGAAAATATGTAACCAGTGATGGGCGTTTACGTGTAAACATCAGTTGTTTACATATACATGTAAACAATGTCAACAACATGTAAACAGCGTCAACATGTCAACACACGTAAAATTTTTAAATAGTGAGGTTAAGGCGTTCATTTGTCGTGTTTGTCCTGTCAATTTAGGGGCGCTAATAACAAAATTGTAGTAATATTCATATGTTAAAGTGTGTTATACATAATATGTAACAAAATGAGTGGTGGGCCTATAAGAAACATTCATGAAAACAAATTAATAATTTTAATTATATGCAAACTTTTTAAAATATACGTAAAATACTAATAAGAACATTCATTTTGATACCTTATTAAGTAATTAAATACATTGTTTTATTAAAAAAGTAAGATTACACGAATGACAGAAGGTAATACGCATGCGCAGTAAATGTTTACATGTTTACCTTGTTTACGTCGAAAAAAATATTTTTGTTTACATCATTTGTTTACACGTAAACAGTGATGTAAATTTACGTGATGTAGTCTACGCGCCCATCACTGTATGTAACTAAACACAAAACTGCTAAATAAACAACAAACTAAATAAAAAAGGTTTTTAGAAATAACTATAAGTTAGATATTTGAACACAATTCAGTATCAAAACACAACAGACTTATTATTAAATGACAAATGTAAACATCGTTTTGTTTAGGGATTCCAATACAAATGTTCATATATTAAATAAACACTTTTAAAATTTGTAAATCTTCAAAATGACTATCGAACACAAACTAAATATGACTTCAAAAGGTATAGGGGAAGTATTTTAAGATCGCAGCGCTATTGTGGCATACTTGGAACCTTCAATATAGACATTCGTTACATATAAACAACGTGAATTTTAATGTTTACTGGTGGTTTTTGTAATTTTTCTACAATATTAATACTTGTTTTTATGCAATTATATTTTTATGCAAACATTTTTTATAAAAAAAGCGCGATAGAATGTCTATTTCTGTAGTTCCTAAAATCCCACCAGATGTCATATCGCTTAGCAATTTTTCCCTATGTTTTAGTAAAATAAAAGAGTGAAGACCAATATTACAGTCTGTTCCAAACGGTTAAGCGGAACTAGATTTTGCAATTTAGTTACTTTCATCGTTTAAATCGTGCTTTTCGGCCGTTTTGTTTAAGCTTTGTAAATCATACTTACAATCAACATTTTTTGGTTAAGGTTAATATCATTTTAAAATGTCATTTTCTTTATTTTGATTTTTTGTGTCATTCTTAATACAAATTTCCCATTTATTTATTTTTTTGTCATTAAAATATATAAAAAAATAATTTAATTTTGACATAGGTTATTCGTTTCCATGGTTTCATTGTTGTAATTTTAAATTTTGACATACCAACGTAAAAAATGAAATAACCCAAGCAAGGTCCCTTGTCGTGACAACCTAAAAGAACGAAATTCCCATTTAGTTCCGCCTAAGCGTTTGAAACAGACTGTAGTCTATAATTTACATGTAATCGATTTAGTTATTTTTTCGCCACTAAGTTTGTCATTATGACGCAAAATTACCAACTGCATTGATTTAAACTACTGATAAAAGGACTTTAAAAAATTTCTCACAAGCAAACTTGACATCACAAAAAGTTTTATAAGTTATAAGTGTCTCCACCTAAATGTTGACTGTATAAAATTAATAACACTGTTCTAAATCGGCTTTAACGTTGCTAAAAACCAAAAGTTCTTTAGTTTCTGAATGAATCTCGTATAAAGAACGTTGTACTTACTTCGAGCAACCGCAACTGGTCCTTTTGGTCGGGTCAACAAAGTCCCACTGTCCCGAGCATTCTGGTTGCGTTCCCTGCTGGGCTTGTGGACCACCTAGTACGCATTCCTGCCACACTCTCTCCGGCAGCACTGTCCCAATCGTTTGTTCTCGCTGGATACTGCTTTGATTTTCTACGGAGATGGTTAACGGTCCAGACTGAGGGATACGACTGTTTATGGTAACTGGGGATGGAGGAGGTGTATTTAATCCCACTGGAGACACTAAAAAATAAATAAATAATTAACTCAAATTGCCGAGAGTCCCAAACAACCAGGGAGTCCCATTATGTAGACATTAAAAACTAAAAAATACTTATAGATTAGATAAATATTTGGAGAGTTATGGCGGGAAAACTACAAAAATTAAATATTTTAAAAACCTCCCTTACTAATGATTTAACAGCAAAAACTTACTAATGTACGAAAGTAACTAATATCGTGCTGGAGTTGTTGGTATACTATATGAGTCACTAGGCTGGAGTGCAAAGGGTTAAAACATAGGGTAGGTAGCATTAAAAAATAAATTACTATCTATAAGAAGGTATTTGAATGGACATTTGTTTTGATAAAATTAATAAAATATAAGCAAAATACTAAAATTCGTCAAATTTAATTTTCCCATATTACTTTTTTTTTTAAATTAAAAATTATAAAATTAAACTAAAATTTATTTAGGCAACTTTTTGATTACTTTCCAATGGTATAGTAAAAAAAAATCACTGACCATTTTTCATTTATTAGTATTAATTATAGTAATACTAATAAATCTAGTAATCTAGTAAATCTAGTAAAAATCTAGTAATTTTTATCTATTAATTCGGACTTTTGGTCATTTTATTTAAGCTTTGTAAATCATACTCACATTGCAAATTCTAGATTAAATTAATTGTCATTATAAAGTTCTTTTCATTGCATTTTAATTTTTTGTCATTAACAAAAATTTACCATTTATTTTTTTATGTCTTTAAAATATGTAAAAATGTATCAAAATTTTTAATAATCATCCGTTTCAATGGTTACACAGTTGGAATTTAAAATTTTCACATACCAACCTAAAAAATGAAATAACCCAAGCAAGGTCCCTTCTCATGACAACCTGAAAGAAGGAAATTCCCATCTTCCAATACAAATTTATCTATTGGATAGTTATCTAACGGATAATGAGACTGACTTGAATTGACGCCTAACTGAATTCAATTCAGTGATTGGTATTGACATTTATTAGGCAGATGAAGTTCCAGATAACCTTATCTGTCAGATAGTTACCTAGAGGTTTGCCTGAATATGAAAAGACAGGACCTTAAATAAGTTTGATTCCGTTTTCTGATTTTAATTTTTATAATCGACATATAAAACACTATTTTAAATAGAATATTTAGTTGGTTACAAGGATAAAAATGGCACAAAAACCGCCCCTTGTGGATCTTCTCATAGATTTTCTAAGTTTATGGATTTAAAAAAAATTTCCACTTACCATTTCCTGCACTGCTCTTAGGATTTCCATTAGCAATCCCAAGTAATCCACTTCTTTCATTAGCACCTTCATCCATATCAGTGACAAGAACGTAACAACTTGGGTACCTCATCTTGACACCGCCGACAACTGCTTCAACAGCCGGAGGTAGTACATTCTCTTCCGTAGCTACGTATTTCTCTACGGGGTAAAAATGACCCCAGTCCTCTAAGAGTCGACCACATACATCAGCGGACTTATAAGACTGTCCAGTGAGAGTACCAGCAAGTCCAAATGGGGCCATTATCACCTGAAGTCCACCAGCAGAGGCCTGAGCTTGAAGGAGATGTTGTTTGGTTAAACGACGAACAGGTGGATGTTGCCGCACGTCTACAGATGCACAAACAGTGCTTTCACCGTGGACAAAGAATGCGAAGGAAAACGATAAATGGGCAGTACTGAAAAAAAAAAACAAAAATGTTATTTTATATATACACTGATTTGTCTATAATTTAATTTTGTTAAACTCTTTAAAGGTGCATTAACAGCTCTTAAATTAGTCAATTACAGACTATACTCTGTTCAAAATCAAGAAGTAGTAATCATGCAATGTTCATGTAATAATTTTGTTAAATTTCGTCGTTCGTAGGCTGTTGAGCAAGATTATTAAATTAAAGGTTGTCTCGTAACTTCTGGCCAATCAAAGCGTGAGAGGAAATACGTCACACGCATGCGTAGTTCAAACTACCATACAGAATTAATATAGATGTTGCACGTTTTTAAATATTTTTATTGACTATTTTCATAATAGATATTTATTTCAACCTTCTACGTTATTTTTAGAAATAATTTTCAATTAAGAATGCCTTACCTGGCTCCTGGTGGTTTTTTAGGGCCATCATAAGGTTGGACGAACCATTTTCCTAATCTCACAAAATCTCTCGACAGCAAACACCTAAAAAAAATAAATTAAAGTGTTAATTTTTACACTTTTCAGGATTTCGTAATTTTTATTCATAAATCAATATTTTTTCATATATTTTTTCAACATTGCATTAAAAAAAATGTTTACATAACGATCAAAAATTTCGAGCGTATTCTGGTTCGTATGTGAATTATTCTGAACTTGTTCAAATTTTAAGAACAACCCCTCTGGGAAATAGAATAAGAGACCAAAGTACTTTTGGAATAATCGCGAAAAAAGATGTTATATATTTTTTTTCGAAAAAACACTAGTAATTTTTTTTTTTTTTTTTGATTTCTCAGTATTTTAATTAATGTGGGTGAAAGAACTGTGCGTACAGGCTATTCCAAATGATTAGGCGGAATTAAATGGAAATTTCGTTCTTTTAGGTTGTCACGAAAAGGGACCTTGCTTGGGTTATTTTATGTTTCAGGTTTGGTATGTGAAAATTTAAAATTCTAACTGTGAAACCATGGAAATGAATGAAATGTGATAATTTTAATACATTTTTCCATATTTTGAAAACAAAACAATAAATAAATGAGAAATTTTTATTAAGAAAAACAAAAAATTAAAATGCAATGAAAAGGACATTTTATAATGATAATCAATTTAATCGAGAATTGTGTTTATTTACAAAGCTTAAACAAAATGACCAAAAGTCCGAATTAATACATGAAAATTACTAGATTTCAAAATCTTGTTCCGCTTAAACGTTTGGAATAGCCTATATGTACATACAGTGAATTTCTTGTATCCTGCAATATAGGTATTATTGTTACTATGGTAATTGAAATCTGACAGCAATGTAAAATTGCGTTTCTTTTAACTTGCAACATAGGCGATCTAATATTGCTGTCAAAATAATTTGTCATTACTAGGGAAACTATGCATAATAATAATTTCAATGTTGCAGGATAAAAGGAATTCACTGTATCAAATTTTAACTCTTTATATCCAGACGTTTGGTCACAATTTCTAAAAGACCCAAACAGACACGCATGAATTTTTTTTTTTTTTTTAAATTATTTTTTTATTTTTATTTTTTTGTTTCTCCTACGATACTCTATAAAAATGTCTAGTTATGAATGAACACAATAGGTGTCTCTAAAAACACTTACCTTTCTATGAGATTATGCAATGCTTTGAAAAGTAGCGAGCGGC
Source organism: Liopterus haemorrhoidalis (assembly GCA_963971575.1). Taxonomy (NCBI): domain Eukaryota; kingdom Metazoa; phylum Arthropoda; class Insecta; order Coleoptera; family Dytiscidae; genus Liopterus; species Liopterus haemorrhoidalis. Next base: position 47,477,793 of record OZ020619.1, read on the forward strand.
ATTCATAGCTTAGACCGCTTTCCCACGAACCCTGTTCACCATCTAAAACAAAACAAAACAAAAAAAATTATTAACATTAACAAACACTTTTGTACCCGAATGTACTTTGGATAACATTACACTGAATAGTAAATAGTTGCAATTTGCCGCTCACTTAACATCCTGACATGTATAAGATTCCAACGGAATATATATTTTTATCATCGATTTTAAGTCAAATTTCAAAAAATTATAACTCAAAAACGGTAAGAGATAGAAACGAGCGGATTGAATTTTTGGAATCCTCGCACTGTTGTCTCATAAGTGACCCATAGGACACAGGCAATTAATTCAACTTCTGGCACTACATACAATTCAAGTAGTCAACATAATATTTTTATTAAGGATTTTAAGGCAAATTAAAAAAAAAATCATAACTCAAAAACGGTAAGAGATAGAAACTCGCGGACTGAAATTTTGGAATCCTTGCAGTCTTGTCTCATAAGTGACCCATAGGCCAGAGGCAATGAATTCGACTTCTGGCACTAGATACAATTCAAGTAGTCAACATAATATTTTTATCATGGATTTTAAGACAAATTTAAAAAAATCATAACTCAAAAACGGTAAGAGATAGAAACTCGCGGACTGAATTTTTGGAATCCTTGCAGTCTTGTCTCATAAGTGACCCATAGGCCAGAGGCAATGAATTCGACTTCTGGCACTACATACAATTGAATAAGTTGACATAATATTTTTATCATCGATTTTAGGACAAATTTAAAAAAATCATAACTCAAAAACGGTAAGAGATAGAAACTCGCGGACTGAATTTTTGGAATCCTTGCAGTCTTGTCTCATAAGTGACCCATAGGCCAGAGGCAATGAATTCGACTTCTGGCACTACATACAATTGAATAAGTTGACATAATATTTTTATCATCGATTTTAGGACAAATTTAAAAAAATCATAACTCAAAAACGGTAAAGATAGAAACTTGGGGATTGAATTTTTGGAATCCTTGTACTCATGTCTCATAAATTACATATTGGGCTGAGATGGTAAGTTCTGATTTTGGTCCTCTGGCACTATATAAGATCGACACTATTATTTCCCTACAAATTAATTTTAAGAAATACGAGCCAACCCCTGAACAGACTTGTATCTGGTGTCCCGTTAAACCGGAATTGTATATATTGAAAACTACAAGAGATACGACTTGGGTTAAATTAAGACTATCACTATAACAAGGCTTGAGCCCCCAACATTAAAAAAAACACGTTTTTAAGGGATACACTTTTTTTTTAATTAAACGTGATCCCCACAAGAAAAAAAAATGGCTTCTGATCCAGCCTGAACAAAAAAAAAGCTCTTTTTTTCTCTTATTAGACTCTTATTTAGGTCTATGAAACATACAGAGATAAAAAATTTCAAATATCATCGATGCAGAAAATCACCTGATCAGTTATTTTAAGTCAATACCAGAAAACTTCTATACTGCCCCTCCCCCAGATTATAGGTGCGCGTCTTTGTAAAAATAAAATTAATAGTTTAGCAAAATCAGATATGTTTAATAAGCAGGCCACGTACTGTATGATAAAAAAAAAATCAATCCTACTAAAAAATAAATATAAATGAAAACTAAATGACTAAAAAATTATTATGAAAGTTTATTAAAAAATTTCTAGTATTATGACAGAGGCTAATTATTTTTACGTATCATAATAAGAATGTTGAAAATATTTCTCAACTTTTGTTTTATAAGCCGGTTTCACGCATTTAATCCAACAGAATTTGCCGCGAATATTTTGGCATTTGGCCACATAATTCATTGAATGAAACTATTATTTGACGCACCTACAATCTCACACAAATCCACAACTAAAAAAATCAAAACTTTTAAAAAAATTAGTGCAATTTTATTAAGTGTATTAAAACTACTTGGTCAAGGTTTTTATAAATCTAAATCATGTCAAGGAAAGTATCAGTCGCACTAAAAATCTTAGGGTACAATCATGTAGAAACAATGTTATCGGCGACTATAAGTGCTGATCAGCCAGCGTCGACCGTCGGGAATAAATATCCATTTAATTTAAAATGTATCCGAATACGTTTAAAAATTGTTTCCGGTGACTATAGGTGCTTGCTAGCCAGCGCTGACCATCTAGCACAGCGTTTCTCAACCGGGGGGGGCGTGAAAGCTTCGTCGGGGGGTCATCATAGAAGATGGAAGCATGCAATTTTTTTTTCTTATTTTATTATTATGCTCCGTACTAACCAGCATTAACAAGCACTTATAGGCGCTGATAAATAATCTTTCTACATGTTCATACCCTTATATAACAATCAATATTCAAAAATATCCTGTTAAACAGACAAAAAACATACCCATATAGTTTAGTAGCGGGTGCTTTTGTGCATTGTACACTAGCGCCACCGGGATCGTTGCGGCGACCCGTCCACCTACCGAACTTTAGGCCCCTCCTACCCGCCCGGTTGTCATGGTGATATAAAAGCTCCGCACGTGGGTGCACCAGTGACCAACAAAATACCATAAGTCAAGAACAACAGAAAATTCACTTCTTACAAGATAGCGATGTGTTTATGTTATTTTATCTGTTAAGATAAGAGACATAGTTGTCATATCTGTAGCACAACCAAACAATGGTGTTGTGTTTGTAAAAAAAGCACAACTCCCCGACCTTGGAGGGCTACACAATCAGACGTAACGCGTGTAAGCAATAACGTATTTATGCAATTAATCACTTATGTAATGCTTTTTCCTGTTTTTCACAACTGACACTCGATTGGGGACATGTAAAAATCAAACCACGGGCCATAACCACTCTGAAATAGCACAAGACTGGAAAATTATGATAAAGGCATTATTTTTCTGTTAAGTCAATAATAAGAAAGATATTGTAGGAAATATTTGTTCTCTTATTATAAACTATTTTTGTCATACATGATTTTTTTGTTAGGTCAATAATAAGAGAGAAATATAATGAAATATAAAGAGCCGGTTATATTGACAGTAAACACAATATTAGAAGAGTGCTGGAAAGAAAGAGAGAAGATGAATTAATAATCTACTTTAATTTATATTGAAATAAATAAATATTGTCGATTATTTTTAGATAATTTACATTTATTTTTAAAGAAAGAAATCATGGATGCTGATTTAGAAGATTTGCAAGCAGACGATGATGAAGAAATTGTAGAGGATTTAGAACGTCCATACATAGTTCGTGTTAGACCAAATCATGTGAAACATTGGGATGAGAAAGAATTTATTAATCGATTTCGCTTAGCGAAAAATGCATTTAATATCCTACTTCACCAAATATTACACCAATTAAAAAATAAAGAAACAGTCGTATTTAATTTTCAGTGCTTTTGTATTTCTATTATTTATGCAGGATGCATTAAACATAATACAATTTTTTTTCCCAGTCCCCTTGTTTATCTTTTAGATTTACAGCATCAGTAGCTTTATTTTCTATAACATTTTTACATTTTAACACAAGATTTACAAGTTGCCTTGTTTCGGAAATATTGAAATTTGCGCTTCTTGGGCGTTTATCGCACATTTTTCTGTATAAAATTTTGACAGTTGTCATTTATTTTCACAGTTGTATCTATCTCTCTTTTATTCGTGCGAGTCGCGTATATGTCTCTCTTTGTTTAAGATAACGCTACTAATACCAACATAAAAAAACATTCGAAAATATTATTATTATCTGTCTCATTTTGTAATACGAAACTAACAGGGAAACTTCATTTTTTATGTTGTATATTTAAAATATCACCTTAGGGTGGTAACACCTTTCAAAATATTTGACAATTCATAATTGACATTAAATTACGTATATGTCAAGTTACTAACACAAATTGTATAAAACACAAATTGACAAGCATTTGAAATATATTTTATGCAACCAGAACAGAAAATATGAATAAGCGAATTAAGATGAAATAAATATTTGTATACAATTCAAAATATTTGACATGTCAATCACAAATTTGACAGGTCAATTGGGTATCTGACATGTAGTTTTTGAGTGAATATAACCTCAGTATAATGCAACTTCACTAAAAATGTAAAAGCCAGATTTACAAGTTTACATGGTTTCAAAAAAGTCTATTTACACCACAACAGTCACCAAAGTAACCAGATTTAGTTTCGTATTACAAATTGAGACAGATTATATCAATCAGAATAGCTACAGTCTGTTCCAAACGGTTAGGCGGAACTAGATTTTGCAATCTAGTTACTTTCATCGTTTAAATCGTGCTTTTCGACCGTTTCATACTTACAATAAACATTTTTTGGTTAAAGTTAATATCATTTTAAAATGTCATTTTCTTTATATTTTGATTTTTTGTGTCATTCTTAAAACAAATTTCCTATTTATTTATTTTTTTGTCAATAAAATAAGTAAAAAAAAATTATTAAATTTTGACATTTGTCATTCGTTTCCATGGTTTCATTGTTGGAATTTAAAATTTTGATATTTCAACATGAAAAATGAAATAATTCAAGCAAGGTCCCTTCTCGTGACAACCTAAAAGAACGAAATTCCCATTTAGTTCCGCCTAACCGTTTGGAACAGACTGTATCTACGGGATAACTAGAGTTGGAAATACAGAAAGCAATTTATCCTAGTGACTATCAAGAGGACAATATTATCCCATTGATAGTTATTCTTATAGATCAGGGGTCTTATAGATAGTTATTCTTATAGATCTTATAGAACACGGCGCCCTCTGTGGGATTTTTAGGCGCCCTCGCTATCGAGACACATATACTGAGCTCAATATCATGAGGACCGTTTTTTTGGTAGGTGAGGACCTTTTTTTTTGCTCGTCACTCTTGGATTTTGAGAGCTGAGGACCTTTTTTTTGCTCATCACTTGGATTTTAGGAAGTGAGGACCTTTTTTTTTGTTCATCACTTGGATTTTGGGAGGTGAGGACCTTTTTTAGATTAGACGACCTTGCCAACCACGAGTGTTTCCATATTTTACGTTTTTATGCGCCCTCAATAACATTTGAATTTATATTGCGCCCTTATCGACAAAAAGGTTGCTAACCCCTGTTATAGATAATAGTAAGGTGGAAAATACCGGGCCTAAAACGCATTGCATTGCTAGGTAATTTTGTGTTTACATCTAGTTTTAAGAGTTTATGACACCGTGCATTATTTTACAACTTTCAAATTATATTAAAAAATGCGAATGGGTGAACTAATGTTATTTTGGATTCGTATTTGCTCCGTTTTTCGGATGATTGCAGTCGAGGGAGATCGGAAGTTGTTTCGTTCTAGTTGCGGTATGTTGGCGCGCGGATGTTCTGAGTTCTATACCAGTCCAGTCGTACAAGAGCTGCGGGAAAAATTTTCACCGTGCAAGTTCATCGGCCGATTCAAGAGAGCGTATACATGCACTGTTCTCTAACCATGGGTGCCTGCCTCACAGTACATTCCCTGCGAAATTATAACAGATAATAGTAGAACCTAGGCCAAAACATCTTTATCAATCATTAAGCGACGATTTAAACATAATAAAAAATATGTTTACAGCAATTTAAAAACAAAATACTGTAGACTCGCAAGAAAAATTCGCTTCTACACATATGGGAGACTGTTCACATTATTGAATCATGAAATACCGTAATTTTCGGACGATAAGACATCCCAAATTTATGATTTTTAGAAAAAATATTTACATATACGAGGTCTGTTCAAAAAGTATCGCGAATTTTGATTTTCCGCGGGTTAAGTATATTCGATTTTGGATTTTTTTGTGGCGTTATGTTGGTACTCATGTCTCTCACTTATGCCGACAAGTTCGACCATTTTGAATGTTCAGTTAATTTTTGACAGTTGCTTTGCTTACACGTGTTTTGGCTCGTCTTCGATTTTTGTCTATACCAAAAAATGGATCAAAGAATATCAAATTTTGGGTGAGAAACAAAATTAAGTGCGTGGACGCATTCCGAATGTTGACTGTGGCATATGGTGAAGCTACCTTGGACCGAAGCAACGTTTATCGGTGGTACAAAATGTTCTCAGAGGGCCGAGAAGATGTGAGCGACGAAGAGCGTGCCAGGCGCCCGAGCACGTCAACAACAGACGAAAACGTTGATGAAGTGAAGAAAATAGTATTGGCCAATCGTCGAATCACCGTTACAGAAGTTACTGAGGACCTAAACATATCGATTGGCTCGTGCCATTCGATGTTTACCAATGATTTGTGTATGAGACGGGTCGCCGCGAAATTCACATCGTTGCTTGTGCGCGAATTTTTGGCCAAAAACAACACACTGATAATGCCGCAGCCACCGTATTCCCCAGATCTGGCCTCCTGTAACTTTTTCTTGTTCCCGAAACTGAAGAGGCACATGAAAGGACGACGCTACGCTACGAGTGAGGAGATAAAGACGGCATCGAAGGAGGAGCTGAATAAGATCACAAAAAATGATTTTTTCAAGTGCTTCGAGAATTGGAAAAAACGTTGGCACAAGTGTATAATATCTGGTGGGGATTACTTTGAAGGGGACAAAATAGATATTCATGAATAAATAATTTTTGAGAAAACACAAAATTCGCGATACTTTTTGAACAGACCTCGTATATATATAATCGTAAACCCTGTCTACCCGTAGGTGTAAGGTTAGTTTTGTTCTATTTATCTAACTCGTTTACGATTTTTTCCAATCTTTTCTGCTTTTCGCCATAATCTTTGCTTATGTTCAGTTTATTTCTCTTTTCTTTAATATTTCTGCCACCACGTCGTTCCAAGTCTTCCTCTCGTTCTTTTCTTCTGTACTCTAGTTTCCCAAATTTCTTTTACTGGCCTGTTCTTACGAGATGCCCGAACCATTTTAAATGTTGTTGTTGGATTCTTTTGCTTAATGGTTCCATCTCCAATAATTTCTTTATATTTTCATTTCTTATTCTATATCTGTGTGTAATACCTTTCACTTTTCTTAGATACTTCATCTCCATGGCTTGTAATCTGATTTTTTGTGCCTTTGATAGGACCCAGCTTTCACCCCCATAACTAAGTATTGGCCTATATACTGTTTTATAAACGACCATCTTTTCCTTGATATTTCCTTTTTTCCTATAAAAGAGTTTGATAGAGCGTGGTACATTGTTGAGGCATTTGTTATCCTTTCGTTTATTTCATTTTCCATGAGTCCTTCCTTCTGTATCGTTACTCCTAGGTATTTATAACTTTCTACTTGATCTATTTTTTCCCCGTTGATTGCTATTTTGGCGTTCGCGTTTTCATCCGCAATGACCATTACCTTTATTTTGGTTGTACTTATTTCCATATTTCTCTTTGCCAGTTCCTTCGGACCATAAGACGCACCCCAATTTTAAGTCGATTTTTCTGCGTAAAATGGTGTCTTATGATCCGAAAAATACGGTAATAAAACATGATAAAAGGTATATAAATAATACGGTAATAAAAGGGAAAAAATCAAAAATAAAATATGGGTGAACTCATATGGTTTTGGGCTCCCACCTCACATATCCAACTAAACTACGCATATATCGGGTAAAATATCTTCAACGTGCGCGTTAAGAAGTCGTAGAATGCGTCGAGATGCCGGTGCGTCGCGCTGCCTGGCGCCGGTTACCGTGGTAACGCGAGCACCATATGGCAACACTGAACAACCCTGCCACCTACCCCCCCCCCCCCCACCTCCTTAGAACAAGCAGCCGGACGAAAAAGACAGGGGTTTAAAAATGTAAGACGTTGTTAAAAGGTTATCTACAAACCCTCAGAAAAAAAGGGATTTTAGATGTAGGCCATATATGACTACACAGGGGGTGAGATAAAGCTATTGCTTTACTGTAAGGGTAGGGAACCGGTGGCTCCAGAGCCGCATAAGGCTCTTAAATAGAAAAAGTGTTGCTCTTTTATTTTATATAGAATTTATTACCATTTCTTAAAAACTGTGAGAGATAGAGACTGGTGGTTGGAATTTTTGAAATCCTGAGACCATAATGGGCCTTAGGTACCATTTAGATATAAATACCAATAAAAAAAAAAAAAAATGTAAAATCTTCAATTTTTTGAAATATTATAAATTTTAAAAAATCCTAACTTAAAAACGGTTAAAGATAGATATCTGTGGTTTGAATTTTTGGAAACTACATACTTTTTATTACCTAGAAAAAAATTGGGGCCTTAATTTTTAAAGCCATTTTGGAACGGTGTAATTTTTCATATATTTAAAAAAATAATTTTCGATTGATCATATCTCAAAAACTAAAAGAGATAAAGCCCTGTGGTTGGAATTTTTGAAATCCTGAGACCTAAAAGGGCCTAAGGTGACATTTTGAAACAAAATAAAAAAAAAAAATTTTTTTAAATTTTTCGAAAAATTTCAAAAAATTCTAACTTGAAAACGGTAAAAGATAAAGATCTGTGGTTTAAATATTTGAAATCCTCCTTCCTTGTTTAGTCTAGTAAAAAATTGAAGCTTCAATAAACAAAATTAATAAAAAAATATGTACCGTCAAACAAATACCCTTGAAAATGGCAAAAAATCGAAAAAATCGTAAGGGGTACCCCTTACGAAAATTCCCATTCTGGAGCAAAAATTTTTTGTTTCCGTTTTTGTTCAAAATACGTATATCGATGTATTTTGAGCTCTAGATCTCAAAAATAACCTCCATTACAAACAAAAGCTTGCAATTTTTGAGTCAAAGATAAAAAAAAGTAACTTGTTGTAGCCATAACTCAAAAACGGGGCAAGATAGAATTTTTTAAATATTTTTTTTAAACTCCCCACCCCTAAATTAATCTATAAACATAGTTTAGAACAAATTAAAAATGAAAAAAAAAATCGATAAAAATTGACCGGGGAAAAAATTTCGGGTATCGGCAATTGCCGCGTCATTTGCCGTATAATGACGATTCTAGCCACTCTATACCAAAAACTACTTTTGGGAAAACAAAATTGTTTCGGAGTTTCATAAACAAATTTTTCTAGTAATAGAAAAAAAATCTGGGTTACAATGCCCCCCTCCCAATTATTGGGTGCGCTTCTGGACTATTAACGGTATGTATAACCCCTACATATTACAAGTTTCTAATACAAAACTAACAATCTGAAATAAAATCAGTACCAATCTATACCTCAAAATTAGCAGTGTATTTTTATCTATGAAAAAAATGGTGTAAAATGTTATCGGTCAATAACTTAATAATAGATAACAAAACAATTTTCAGTAATTTTTTAAATATATTTGTAGCTTTCAGATAAATTTTATATTTATGAAGTTTTGTGTAGAAATAATACGTCAATATTTTTTCGCCATGACCGTTTATAGTTTAGAACCTTCGTCGAAAAATACCTTGATGATTGTTAAAGGCCACTTGGTATACATGTTTTTGACGAAAATTATGTCAGTAATATCTCCAAAATGATCATTATTACACCATAATTATTATTCCCTTGAATTATTACATTTAATTGAACAAAACCATCAAAACTAATAATAGTGAAACAAAATAAACATGGGGGCGTTTGTATACCATATTTCAAAGCAATTCTTCCAACAATTCCCGATTTTTATAAAAGCCACCTACGTTTTGCCCTTTGCAGTCTACCTGTGCAATTGCAACTGTCACTGTATGGGCGTGTATATGCGCCGAGACGCTTTTCCCGCCGTCGTGACGTAACCCAGCGTCACAGCGCTACGTCACCGTGACGTAGGCAGGCGCGACAAAGACCCCGGAGCTACAGAGTGAGAAAGAACGCGAAACGACAATGGTTTTTAATGTCTTTTTATAAGACGTTAAAAATGTAATACGTTACGTTATTAATACGTGATTTTATAGTTTTAAACCACCTGTTGACCGCTTTTTAGGGTGAGATGCACTGGACAATATTAAACACGAGATATCTGTAATGCTGCATTCATAACATTAAAATTATAAATTAGAATTAACGTTAAATAAGTATTTAACATTAAATCTGTACGTGGAAATTACCGTATTTTTCGGATGATAAGACGCTAAATGTATGAGACAATTTTTAATTATTCCGTTAATTTGTACCTGCAACATTCTGTTCATTTTCACCCTAAAGCTAAACTACTGGAATATCTCCCTTATTATTGTAACTTAACAGTAAAAACGTATATAACAAATATTGTTCATAATAAGAAAACATTTTTTTTGTTGTATATGCTTTTTCGATTGAATGAATATTTTGGGAGTTACTGGGGCACCCTAAAACTAAAATATTGAAATATCTAAGATAGGGTCTTAATTACACCATCATAAATTAAGATATATTGTTTAGAATAGCCCTATAAGAGACTGATTTGATCCAGAGTTGTATAGGGAAATCGGCGAAACAGTGCAGTTGCGTCACTTGAAACATCACAAAAAAAATGTGACGTCAGGTTTAGTACGTTCACATTCATCCATTTAACGAATGTAATATTTGTACGCTGTCACTTGTATCGAAATGAAATGAAAATATAAGAATAAGAACAGAATAGAAACAAATAAACTATTCTAATAGGCAAAAGCGTCCTACAAAGGATGTGATCCAAAAATATGATCAAAGAAAAGAAAATAAAAATAAGTTGAATATAACCTAAAAACTATGCAGTACACACAAAATCAAATAACATATATAACTAAACACAAAACTGCTAAATAAACAACAAACTAATTAAAAAAAGTTTTTAGAAATTACTATAAGTTAGATATTTGAACCAAGTCAGTATCAAAACATAACAGACGTATTATTAAATGACAAATGTAAACATCGTTTTATTGAGGGATACCAATACAAATGTCCCTATATTAAATAAACACTTTTAAAATTTGTAAATCTTCAAAATGAATATCGAACACAAACTAAATATGACTTCAAAAGGTATGTTTTAGTAAAATAAAAGAGTAAAGAGCAATATTAGTCTATAATTCACATACAAAAATAAATCTATTTAGTTATATTTTCGCCACTAAGTTTGTCATTGAAGTTAATACGCAAAATGTCGAACTGCGCTGTTTCAGCGACTGAGCTATAAAGACCTATGATAATATATCCATAATAGGGCTATTCTAAACAAGGTTAAGTTTTACGGCAGTGTTATATCTTAAGTCCCTTATAACACGCACATAAATCCAGTTTTTTAATGTTACATCCGTGTAAAAATGTTCTGAACAAACGTATTTGAAGGCCTTTGACTTCTAACTGTTTTATTTGAAAGAGTAAACAGTTGTTTGGGGAGGGTACACGTGTTTGTCGAGCTAATTATCGATCGTGACTCTAGTGTGTTAAGGGTGAAACTCCTGGCCCTGTTATGTACCCATTGGACATCGATCCCTGTGCGTAACGCACTTACCTCCCAATCGTCCTACACAATTAAACAACAAATGGAAGAACCATGTCCATTTCCTAATGGAATTAATATTGGAAAGAATTTCAAGAGAAACTCTACGTGATACGCTTACAAAAGTACTGTTTAGGGAATACTGGAATACATTTTTAATACATTGAGTGGCTAGAATCGCAATTATACGGTAAATGACAAGGCAATCGCTCATACCCGAACATTTTTCCCCGGTTAATTACTATCGAATAATTTTTCATTTTTAATTTACATTAAACTATGTTTATAGACTAATTTTGGGGTGCTGAGTTTGAAAAAACATATTTAAAAAATTCAATCTTATCCAGTTCTTGAATTATGGCTACCAGAAGTTTTTTTGTTTTTATTTTTTACTCAAGAACTATAAGCCCTTAGTTGTAATGGAGGTTATTTTTGAGATCTACAGCTCAAAATACATCGATATATTTATTTTGGAGAAAATACGAAACAAAACATTTTTACTAAAATTTAAAATTTTTAGTATAGTGGCTAGAATTTTCATGATACCGTAAATGACGCGGCAGTTGCCGATACTCGAAAAATTTTCCCCGGTCAATTTTTGTCTTTTTTTTTTTTTCATTTTTAATTTGTACTAAACTATGTTTATTGACTAATTTTGGGGTGGAGAGTTTGGAAAAAATATTTAAAAAATTATTTCTTGCCCAGTTCTTGAGTTATGACTCCCGTAAGTTTTTTTGTTTTTATTTTTTACTCAAGAACTATAAGCCCTTAGTTGTAATGGAGGTTATTTTTGAGATCTACAGCTCAAAATACATCGATATATTTATTTTGGAGAAAATACGAAACAAAACATTTTTACTAAAATTTTAAATTTTTAGTATAGTGGCTAGAATTTTCATTATACCGTAAATGACGCGGCAGTTGCCGATACTCGAAAAATTTTCCCCGGTCAATTTTTGTCTTTTTTTTTTCATTTTTAATTTGTACTAAACTATGTTTATAGACTAATTTTGGGGTGGGGTGTTTGGAAAAAATATTTAAAAAATTATTTCTTGCCCAGTTCTTGAGTTATGACTCCCGTAAGTTTTTTTATTTTAGTTTTTTACTCAAAAACTATAAGCCCTTAGTTGTAATGGAGGTTATTTTTGAAATCTATAGCTCAAAATACATCGATATATTTATTTTGGATAAAATATGAAACAAAAAGTGCGGTTTTTGACGATTCTTGAGCTTTGTCTTATTTTGTAGCCCTGTTTGTTGCCTTTTTTCCCGTATTGATCAAATGAATGATTGCAATGCAGTTATGTTGAAAGAAAATCAATACGAAATGCGGCAAAAAGGACCAATTATACTCCTCACAGGTCATTATGTTAATTAGTCGTGTCTCTCTGTGGAAAGTTAGAGAACACTCGGTAACAAGTACTACCACCTGGGATAAATCAATTTTACTCTACCTATCGTGTATGTGAACCAAAATCAACTACCTCAAATGAAACACAGTATAAGTAATGCTGCAAAATTATTGTCGGCGTCATCAAATCAATACAAATAATAATAATAAAAACACACGATTTAAAGATTGCCTTGTTAAACTCGTGTTAAACATATTTAATTGTCTTTTTAACGCTTAAGACCCGGACGATCCCCTTTTTAATGGTGCAATTCTGTGCTCTTCTATAACCTAAAGCCTGGTTTATAATAGATATGTTATGGATACATAAGCATAAAAATTACACTACTCTCTTTGTTCTATTTATTAAGGCCTTATCACACTAGAACGCTATCCAAGTCTTATTTTTGTAGGTTTTTTTTTCAGGATCCAAGTCTTCAGGTCTGGTCTTGACATATCACACGGTATTTGAATATTAGTTTCGACTTGGAAATTGTTTGTTTACCAATGCGCACATCGTGAAATTATGACAGTTGACAGTTATATTTTGACATAAACAAAAGACAAAGACGCGTCAGCTGTAAGACCTGGGTAAAAAGACCGAGAAATTGTATCCTGTTTCATTTGCCTGGTCTTCAAAACCTAGGTTTTTTCTTCATACTATCACACGCACAAGACTTCGATTAGAATGCAAAGACTTTAATTTTCCTAGTTGAACTTGAATAATAACTCTAGTGTGATAAGGCTTTTACAAATAGATGTTTTGAAGGGTCAAACCCATTGTATAATTCTTATGCGTTATGCTATGTAGTTATTATAAACCAGGTTTTACGGGCGACCATAGCTAAAGAATTGGTATATCCGGAGTAAAACCAGGATTCCAACATAAACTATAAGGCGTCTCAAAATTTTTATTCTAGGGAGGGTGCTGTGTTAAAAAAATGCACAAATGGCTCATGAACCGCCGTTTCGTCATTGCTGTTATATACTCTTGCGGTTACAGAGACTTTGGCTTGTAACTAAAGGAAAAAACGCCTGTTCTGCAGCAAATATTCAATGATATGATTTTTTTTAGGCAGTATTTAAATCCGTGTGGAGAATTGTGTGTAACATGCATTTATAGGGTTCATGTATTGATCAGGACAGGGCGAGAGAGAGACCCCCTGACTAATGTACTCCCGCGAAGCTGCCCTTAGTTCCCACCGCAACAAACCTAGAGCGGCAAAAATACCCCCAAACAGGGGTCGACAACACGGAAGTATGCACAAAAATAATAAATTTTCCCAAAAACAATACGTTATATTTTTCTAACATTAATAACCAGTTGCTAAAATGCGAATTAAAACACTTAAGCTTCGATCATAGCTCTAAAATTAGTAGATTACACACTGTGCGTTGTAGATAAATATAATAATTTTAACGTTTAACGCCGTCGTTCACTGCTATGAAAATTAATGCGTAACGAGGGATATCTATGTTTTTTCAAACCAACTACGAAGAAATAAATGCATTTTGTGACTTTTTACAACCCCCCCCCCCCTCAGAGAAATCGTGATTTCTTACTAAAATTTAATAACAGAATTATAACCGCAATTACAACAATTCTTTTCGTTTTACGATTTCCGAAATTCGTTGAAATTTGTGCGACATTATTTTTTAAAAACTAATATTTTCCAAAAACGAAATCAGATAAAAAATTCCTCTCGTACGTTTCCGATTCATAGCAATATACATTGCTTAGAATTTTTTCAGATTTTTAATTTAACCTCTTAGGGTTAAAAGGTGTGGGACACTGATTTTTAGTACTTTTTTGGTAAAAATGGTATTAAAATATTTAAAAAAATAATAAAAACTACTTCCCGTTCTTTTATCTACGTCTTAAGAGCTTTCTTTTGATACCACACAATACATTTAAAAAAAAATCGTTGACAAAAAAATCAATATTTTGCGAAAAACCAATTTGATCAAAATTTCCTGTTGAACTATTCCAGTTCCCATTAATGTACATTATTGAGATTTTACTCAGATTTTTGTTCAACCCCTCTGGGAGATAGGTTGGGGACCAAAATTTTGTGTCATTATATTGACAAAAACTCCATAAAAAAGATTTTTCAAAAATAAAAATTTGTGTATCCACGCATTACGAGGTTTCATTTGATATCCCACTCAAAATTTTAACCGCTTAAGGACTAAGGCTTAAGCCGCCCGAGCATACTCGGGCGGCTATTAGGTGCGAAAATTCCCACACCCGAGATAACTCGTGCAAGCTTTACCTGCAGAAAAGATCACTCCCGAATGTACTCGGGCGAAAATAAATACGATTCATGGTTTGTGGAAGCGAGACAAAAGACAGCTACGATGATTCAAACGAGGTACGAGAGAAAATTAATATTTTTTTATGAATTTATTTTATTTCTCGACCCACACTATGCACCATAATATCAACTTTCAATCCCATTTTGGGCCGGAAATGGCTTTTATGAAGGATATATATGTTCAAAAAATAAAATTCATTCATAAAAAAATTGTGTTGTTTTAAATTTTTAAATTTTTTAATGATTACTGAGGGGGTTAAAAAAATATTTATTTTTCCATGAAATACATATTTGTTTATATTTATCCCGCGCTATTTTTTTTTCTATAGTTTTCCTATACATGGGTCAAAAAGATATACAAGCATGCCAAATTTGAACTTTCTATGTTCAATCGTTTGGCTACAATTTCTACCGTACAGATAGACAGACAGACAGACAGATACATGAGTGACGTTATAAGGGTTTTTTGTGGTCATACCTACAAAATCCTAAAAAAGGTGAATTTTTGAAGAAATAATGTACTCCGCGAAGTTTCTACCACAAAATCTGATAAGCGGCAAATCCTTACAAATTGACAATTCGAAAGTACGCACTAAAATTCTCTTAAAATAATACAATACTACATAATATTTTTTTTACGTTTAACAAAATATTTCGTGTGCGATTGTCATTGGGCAATATGCCAAAAGTTTGTTTGAACAGGGTCAAGAACCTGTCCACTGTTGTGGTACCACTGTCGTGCCGGCAACTAGCGTCCTTGAGCGTCGTTCCATACACAACACAGGTCGCTATCGAACGATGTCGAGCGTCGTTTTGTAGGCCACAGACAAGAAACGTATCTCGACGCACTATCTAGAGGTGTCTCCATAGAAAGAAGACACCCTAAAGCGACAGTAGATAGATGATATTTCAACAAAAGATGCGCCAAAAAAAAATAGAGATATGTCACACTGCGGAATAATACGTATTTTAACCTTCTATTACTAGAATTTTTAGTTTTTAATTTCTAAAATATCATTTGCACACACAAAAGAATTAATTTATGTAATAAATAAATAAATAAATAAATAAATAAATACTACAGATTTTCTGCGTGTGAAGAATGATAAAAAAATGAAAAACCTATCCTAAAAATTAATAAGAACGAAGATTTTCGTTTTATAATCAATTTTTCTTATATACAGTGGGTGGCCAAATTATTAGGGACAGTGCAGATTTTCTGTAATTTTCAAATGAATTTAATGAGGAAATAAGTGGCTTTGGGTCTCGTATTTATTTTTATTCATTAGAGTGCTTTATTTAGAATATAAAACGACATAATTGTTTATTCATAATCATTTATTTTTGTATAAAAAGTGTTAATTTAACAAATTAAGTAAAATCTTAATATTTTGTAATGCCACCCTTTGCTGGGATTGCGGCTTCCAGGCGTTTGGGTATGCTTTCTATGCAGACTTTTGCGTTGTGTCGGAGATTGGGATTGTAATGCCACTCTCTGATAAGGGTTTCTATAAATTGCCGCTTGGTGGTGATGATTTTTTTGGCGATCTCCCGCTTTTTAAAATAATAATGATACCAGAAACAAGAATATAGAAGAACAATGATTTAAAAACAATTTATTTTCTCACAAAATGCATTTAAACTTGAAAATTACAGGGGGGGTGTGCTGTCCCTAATAATTTGGCCACCTACTGTAGATTTTTGTTGTTAATAATAAGGAAAAATATTGCAAAAGTTTAGCTTTAGGGTCCCCCCAGTAAATCCCCAAATTTATTCCATCATCATACCAAATTTCGTAAAACTATGTCCAGCCGTTTTTGCGTGAATCTCGGACAGACAATCAGATAAAATTGATTTTTTTCTGAATGTTGTCTTATAATATAAAACGCGTAGAGACCAAATATGACCGAAAAAATAGATATAGCCTCCAAATTTATTAATATTTCTAGATTTACAGCCATTTCCTTGCGCAAACAGTGCAGGATCCTCTTAAACCAACATCTCTAGGTGGGAACTAGGTACGCGGACACCATGATATTGAATATAGCCCTAATACCCTTTTCACACTAGATCTTTAAGACGAGTGAACTTAAAGTTCACCGATGTTTAAGATCGGTATGCTTTCACACTTGCTGTTTAAATCTCTGGTGCTGTCATCAGCTACAGTAATTTTGTCCTTAAGTTACCGTCATGAAATTACCAGTTTTGAACTGTCTGCGTAGACGCACATTTTGAATTATTATAAACAAATAAGGATATTTCATTTCATTCTACAATAAAGACACTACAATAAAGAATATATTACACCTGTATTAACATGTAAGTCGATACATTTTATCTCAATTATTGTAGCTCTGTATTTTATTAAACACATTATTAAAATAAATAATTTTATTATAACAATAAGTATAAACTTCTTATAACGTCGATATAATACAGTATTCTTGTTTATGATAATATAAAATGTTGATAGCACAAATTCCAGGAGTATTTTTTTATAATAGAAATTAAGTTGGCAATGCGGACGAAGTTTAAGACGCAGATATCTGTCTTAAACATCGCTTGTATTTAGACGAGGCCATACGGTTTCACATTAGCGTTTAAAGACACATTCACTTTAACATCCGATCTTAAAGATCTAGTGTGAAAAGGGTATTAGTACTAAAAAGCAGTATTAAATAGTGGGTTAGTATAAAATAAAATATTTTTCTATCGATATCAAGTGTAGACATATTTGTGAAACACAGACAAATCCATCATTGTCACAATTCGTACGCTGATAAATTTTTAGTGTTTAGTACGCTTGGCTAATGAGTCTAGGCGTCTGGTAAGAAGCCCGGTGCCGTTGTCTAGACTCGTTGGCCGGGTAGCGACTAGCGAGCGATCTACAGCTGGGGTGCTTGCTTACCCACATATGCGAGCAACTTCCGTACGCCAGGTGCTAACATTCTACACCCATCACAATTTTACTTAAACCGCCAGACATTTTCGTTTGGTTCAATTTTAACAATTCATATTAGATAGTCACATACATTTCAGAATGCTGGAGAAATTATATATTCAAAAGACGAAGAAACAAAACCATCTTGCGTTCCTCACTGGATGCAAGAAATTAGACTTAATTCCTAAAGGTTTATAGCAACATACCTATAACCTGGTCCCACCCTTACAATACCCGGTATAAAAACTCGATGTAAATTGAAATGTTTATCACACTCGTGATCGTTGAAGACGGAAATAGATCGTTGAGCAGTTTCCGAAACGTCCGAAAGAGTTTTATATAACTCATGAAATATTATATCTTTTTGATACTAATGCTCATTATTTTGTACTATACTAGCCTAGTACTATCAGCAATTGCAAACGGCCAAAATAAAAGTGTCCGTATTAATATTGGACCATTGCAAAATAATTTCAAAGATGTTAAAAAATATTTTGTACTCTTAAACAGTGGTTCTTAACCAGGGTTGCCAGATTATTATTTTACCAAATCGGGATTTTTACTAAATAAATATAAAAAAATCGGGGTTAAGGCGCAAAAAGCGGGACAAACTAATAAAATGTATAGTTCAAATATTTAAAAATTTTTATAAAAAGACTCTCTCCTAAAATAGTAGTGACGAGCAAAAAAAAAGGTCCTCGCTTCCAAAATAGAAGTGATGAGCAGAAAAAAAAGGTCTTCACTCCCAAAATAGAACTGATGAGTAAAAAAAAAAGGTCCTTACTTCCAAGTGATGAGCAAGACAAAAAAATTTGATTAATTCGTGATTTTAGCTGTCCCGCGCGGGACAATTATTTTTATTCAAAAAGCGGGACGTCCCGCGAAATTCGGGACGTCTGGCAACCCTGTTGTTAACCGTGTGGTCCCGAAATTAAAAGAAAAATTTAATTTTTACCAGTTTTTGCTTTTAAAATTACAATAAACTTAATTATTAAATAATACATTATTTTAAGAACATTAAAAATATTATTTCAAAAATTTTCTTGGGGGGTCCAGAAAATATTTTAGTCCCGGGGGGTTCCGAGTATAAAAAGCTTAAGAACCGCTGCTCTAAAATAATGGATTTTTTCCAGTCCCCATAATATAATAAAATAAGTTATTATTATTTTTTAAATAAAGTTTATACCCAAAAACGGAACCTATTTATGAATCGACCCAATATATTTCCGAAGCGTGACTGGCGCAAGGTGAATTTAACGGTACAAAAACAATTTAACCGTATAAAATCAGAGTTCGTTGTACTAATCCACATTTTACCATATTTCGAATTCTAGAGAAAATTTCCAAGGGATTACTTAGAAAGAAAACATAGCTGCACGACAAAATAACTACATCGAACGACAAATTACACTCTTACAACGGCAAATTACAACTTTATAACGACAAATTAAGTCCTTATAACGACAAATTAAGTCCTCATAACGACAAATTAAGTTCTCTTAACGACAAATTATGTTCTCTTAACGACAAATTAAATGTTCACTTACCAGGTGATATTAGTTCGGGGGCGACGAGTTCGCTGAGATCGGGTTCCTCTCCGTACCAGAAGATCCAGAGTTCCTTGGCGGCCTGCAGCGAGAGAGGTGGATGCTGCAGCGGCGGCGGGGGACCCATGTCGAACATGCCGCCCCCTGAGCCTGGGGGAGCGCTCGCGACGCGCCGCCACACGCACAGGATGTCGCTGGCGATGCAACGGGAGTAGGAGCGCAGTACAGGATCCTCCAGGGGCTCCCCGGAGGACGAACAACTGCCTCCAAGCATACCACCACCTCCGCCTTCGCCCCATACCAACTTACGCCATTTTATACCACATAAGTCCGTCTGGAAAAGAAAAAACAATTAGAAAAAAAAAAAAATCACTTAAAAAAAGGATTTTATTTAACAAGCATATAATGGGGGGCTATATTTCACGAGGATGAAATTTACCACCCGAGCTGGAGGCTAGTAAAATATAGCCATTATATGCGAATCAAATATAATAATTATAATAATAATATTTTTTATTTATTAAAATTTTTAAAAATACAGAATATGTTTCTTATTGATAGAGTACCACTTATACGTATAACCTCTATAATTACATGTTTTTAATAGTTTTTAGATATGCTATTTTTTACATTTTAATTATTTTATAAAATAGAGGAAAAATTAAAAAAAAAAACTCTGAATTTATTGAGAAAGTACAACTAGAAGATACGACCTTTTCTTTCAAAAATTCGAGGGCGACTGCTAATCCCTAATGAAGAACACCTAGCAATTGACGAGCAAATAATACGGAATCATTTTCCTTTGTAACATAATTTAGAATCAAAAAAGTTCCATGTATGGCACAAACCCTAATTATTATTTTAATTATATTTTTTTAATTAAATTTTCTATCAATAAGAACCAATTCCTAATGATAATGAATTATTTCAGCCAAAAATAAAAATTCATGCAGTAAAGGGTTAACAGATATACACAGTATCTACAGAACGAACAAAGAGACAGACAGACAGATAGACAGCCAGCTAGACAGCCAGATAGACAGACAGGAAGACGGACAGATAAATACATGAGGTATAACTAAGGGTTTCTTGGTCAATCTACAAAACTAAGCAAAGCTTAAGCAGTACGTAAATAATGTATAGATATACGCAGCGGGAGGTGCACGAGTCGCTAAAAGTTGATCAAATTGAGATATTAAACTCCGAAGTTTAATTACGAATTTTCTTAGAAATCCGTTCAAAATGTCGAACGGCATCACGCTAAAAATAGTTGATTCGTGTTATAAAAAATCCTAATTCGTGTTTATCAGTAAAAATTCAAAAATGTTATGATTACAATACCTCCCTCTTAGTTGGTAAAAATTCAAACGTTGGAGAAAATCAATGTATTTCGTCTTAAATATATTAAAATGTGAACCCTTTTAAATATAGACACGTTAAAAATTCCATCCACAACCCCGAAATCAAATAAACCCATTTTAAAATTTCATCACTCGATGTATTGGGTCGCGAGACCGTCCACGCGACTCGTGAAGGCGTGTGCCAGCGTCAACGACCGCCAGGACGGAGGGGGGGGGGTCACGGCATCCAGGGCCACACTTCAGTTATGACCCTATTTACAAGCTGTATATTTAGTAAAATAAAGTGCGTTAATACTGTCCGGAAGTAAGGTAATTAATTCGTAGCGAACTACAACACTTCAGGTACCTGTTGCATTTGCACTTAATAGTCCATTGTAACTTCTAAGCTAAAAGATCCTGGCAAACTTCACCAATGTCATTTTCTTGGCACTCATATTACTATCATGTATTTCTCACTTAGCAACAAACAAAATGGGCGTTAAATACATTTTTTTAACTATAAAGCCGCATTCAGAGCTCTTAAATCTGTAGCTTATGCACTGGAGCTTATGGACTGTTCACTGTCACCAGAAAGTTTGTCATATGGTAAGACGTGAAACCGTTCAGACCTTCAAATTTAATACGGTTTGTTGTGGATTGTGCATAATTTTCTAAACTTATAGCTAGTGAGATGGTTTAATGAGACAGACATATAAACACATTGGCTATCGCATTCTATCAGAGACACCGTAGTTATCGAATACCTTTACATAACCTAACATAATCATTAACAAATCTTGCTTAAAATTACAAAGACGGATAGTAAATATGATCAATTTAGGTAATTAGATAGTTAAAATCTAAGACAACAGAATTATAAGAACGATAATACATATAAAATATTTTACGAAGCTAAATAGTTGGTTTCAAAATTCACAGATGGAGGGCTATTCGTAACGTATTAATTTATAACAGATGTGAACGGTACATGGAACGTTAAAAAATGTATTAAATCATAACTCTGAGCGACACAACGCACAGTCTATAACTTATTAATTTAAAGAGGTCTGAATGCGGCTTAACACAACCCTCGAAAAAACTACTCGTACGCATTTTGCGAGTGGAAAAATGTCATTTGTGAGTAGGCTAGTTTTACTGCAGGCTATTCCAAACGTTTAGGCGGAACTAAATGGAAATTTCGTTCTTTTAGGTTGTCACGAGATGAGACCTTGCTTGAGTTATTTTATGTTTGACGTTTGGTATGTGAAAATTTAAAATTCTAACAGTGAAACCATGGAAACGAATGACGTATGTCAAAAATTTTAGTACATTTTTACATATTTTGAAGAAAAAATCATCTGTGGTCACCACAGGACCGACCGCCATCACAAATTACTTGTATAAAATACATTCTAGCAGCAGAGTAAAAATAACTTGGCCCAATATTTTTTAGCAGAGATATTATTTATCATGACCATGGAAACGTTACATATAAGTATGAAAAAATAGATACTTAAAAAAATCTCGATTTTTTTTCGTTTTATCAAAAAATGTCTCAAATAAAAGTTGTTAGTTATTGCTTTTAGTTAAAGCAATAACTAGTAGCAACTTTTGTTAAATACATTTTTTCGAAATATTTTTCTGTTGTTAAATATTCGCAAAAACCTTAAGTTAGTTACTAAAAATTATTGGCGCACAGCAACAAAAGCTATTTAATGACTACACTACATAATAGAAAATAATAAATTAGACAATAAATAAATAAATAAAATCATAAAAATAACGCATAATCAATAAAAGAAATCTTGCACGGACAAATACAAATAAATAAAATAAAAAGTTCGTTCGAAAAAATGAACAGACTCAGGGTGATGGTGAGAGGCTGTAAAGGAGCCAATTACCATCGAATATCACAGTCAATAACTAGAACACATTAAAAAATCTTAAAATCGTCACGAGTAAACTCCCATTTCTACTCAACCGATTTTTACCAAAAGTTGATCAACTCGTGCCATTAATGTCAAAAGCTTAAATATGAAGTTTCATAAAAATCCTTTCAGCTGAATTTGCTCTGCACGTATACACAGATAGACGGACAGACATACAGACAGACAGACCGACAGACATCATGCTAAAAATAGTCAAAACGTTATGTAGGGACCTCAATTCGTGGAGATCCATCGAAATCTCGAAATGTCAAAATCGGTATGATTACAATACCTCCCTTATATATGTTGGCGGTCGGTAAAAAATTATTATTTTATGTACTAATTGAAATATTTCACTTATCATTCATGTTACAGCAAAAATGCACATTATAAAAACTGTACGAACTACGGGTACTCCAGCTAGTCTTCAATATGCAAATAAATTCCAAAAGCAGTCCTTGAAATTAAAGCCCACCTGTACGTCAAACAAACTGTGTCAGTTAAAGTTGCTTTTTTAATAAGATTTGTGTCGTGCTTATAACGGTGTTGTGTGCATTTCTATTCCATATAACGGACTAAATTGCTGGCGTATTGTTCTTTTGTAGAAAAAAAATACAGGTTACAAACATTTCTAGAGCAACTGATTATGAAATGACGGTGAAATCGAGAAATGTTTTCATATTGTTTCAAATATGCGCAAACACACACAACATTTCCACGACACAAACACAACAAACACAAAAGTATACAAGAAAACAATATCCAACTAGAACAGAGATCGGAAAACAGGATAAGACAAGTCAAAAAGTCGTGAAATACACATTCAGACCAATAGGGGATACGCATAAAATTTGTATTTCCTTAAAACTACATTATTTTGATATGTTAATGTTAGTTATGTCACCTAACAAAACAAAATTAATATTAAAGCCAAATTTTTTAATTAAAATATTGTAAATTTGAAATAAGCCGACCACGCCGCGAATGTTGCCGAGTAAAAACGACTGAGTACAACGTCAAACGATAGGGGTTTCACGTCACACATACAGCTACAACATAATCTTTACACGTGTGTATATTGTATTGTTCGAGAGTTTTGTATTTGTTTTTAAACAATTTTTCACGCATTTATTATTAAAATGGCAGATAAAGATTTTGTTAGGGCTCAGAGTGATAATTTACCCAACGTTGATGCATTTATGCACACAACATAAAGTTTACTTTTTTCTGAAATATCGGTTTTATTTCGCCTCATAGCTTTCAGCCACAAATTTCGCCTTTTCTGTTGTTTTTCGCCATCAGGTAATGATATAAATTGTTTTTTTGGATTTCTAGTTGAACTAATTGTGCACATCGGTACTGAACAATATTTTCGATAATGTTTCGAAGTACTAGGGCCTGGATCTTCCATATTTTATATATTTTAATATAAAATTTAATTCAGTAAACATGTATAAATTGTTTTTATAGAATTAAACTTTATTTTAATTAAAATCACTCTAACTTTACATAACCTATAAAAGTTATACAAACAAATAAGTTCACAAGACCTATGTACGCTGGGTAAGCTAGTAGTGTCATGCGTCAGTTAGAAGGGGTATGACGTCACACGTCGTTTTCGCGCGCTACATACATTTATGATGTTTAAGCCTTCAAATTAAAAAAAAAAAATTAAAAACTGTTTTTCATGTTTATATGCAACAAAAGGAATATAATAAAAAAAAATTAAAAAATCATGCCTATCCCTTATTCTGTAACTCAGTTACTATGGTCATAGTAACTAAATTTGTCACTATGAGCAAGGTCAGTTATTATCATAGTAACTTTGGGGTATTTCGTATTCCGTAAGACAAAAGTTACTACAATATTTAGTAACATGTTACTATAAAATTTCCTATCATAGTAACTACCAAATGCTGTTGTTTATAAGTAATAACTTAGTTCTTATGAAGATAAAAATGGAGGACATTTGATTTTAAGTGTAATTTTTAGATATAATAGAAACTGAAGATTAGTAAAGAAAATTATATAAATTAAATATATATAAAATATGTATGTATGAGTGTAGGTAAATGTTTATATTGCAGGAGATGAAATATATTAAAAATCAAAAAGTCTTTTCCAATTCCTCATTTTTAATATGAGTCTTTTTTAAATTGTTAAAGAAATAGTTTTTGTCCTTAAAAAAATTAACAAAAATTCTATTCAGTGACGCAAAAATAGTTTCATGAGGGGGGAGGGTTATAAAATGAGACGTATGAAAGTAATGACCAAACAAGGAAAATGTATCGAAGTAATAAAAAAATCCAGCTTCATGGGAGGTTCTAACCCCCAAATCCTACCCGCCTGCGCCACTGGTTGTATTGTCGAGAATTTTTCTTTGCATTCCGTTTTTTTTTTTAAATTTCTTCACTCATTTTGTTTTTTAAAATATTTTATAAATGCATAAACCATAATATATACAGTCGATTCCGCTTAATTGGACACATCGAGACTTGGGCATTTTGGCCCAATTAAGCGGCTGCCCCAATTAAGTGAATTTCACATAAAATTATACAATGCAAATTTTTCTTTCAATAATTTTATTTTATAAACACTTGGACAAAACTATAAATTACATGTAACCAAAAAATATAAACTTTTAAGAAAAAATAATAATAAATTCCAAAATAAAATAATAAATAGGTACATACAATTTAATTCAATGCAAAAATTCGTCAAGTGTAGTCTGTCTTTTGTTTTTGTAACATTTCACTTCTACAAAATCAGCACAGGTATTCAGTGCGGATGTAGGGCTCCCTTCATTTCCTTCCTGCATAAAATAACGCTGTAATATTTAATTCTTTATACATATTTTTTCTTGAGTAATATGTGTAACATAATATGTACTGTGATCTTAAATTTACTGTCCCAATTAAGCGGAATGTTGTCCCAATTAAACATGTAAATTTACTGTTGGTTCCTTGGTTTAGTTTCTGTTCTTTGGTATTTAGCCCAAATAAGCGGCTGCCCCAATTAAGCGGTGGCCCAATTAAGCGGAATCGTCTGTATTATATAACAACAAAATAACGTAAGCAATACAATATTTTGACATTTTTAACCTCAACTGTCATCTGTATACCACCAATGCGCATGCGTGTTGCGCTTCTGTAACTAACTTCATTCTTTTCTCAGTAACTGTCACTAAGATTTAATTTTCATAGCGACGTCACTACAGTTGGATATTACAGAATACGAAAAATGTTAAAGTTACTATTAAAGTCACTATAAAAGTTATCTTGTAGTAACGTTACTACACGGTAACTATTATAGTAAATTTTACAGAATTGACCTGTATAAAATAATTTATATGATGGAAATATTAGCATTTTTCCAAGTATCAAAAGGTCCACATTTGGATATAAAGAGCCAGATCCCTGATCCAGAAAAACTAATTCACTAATATGTTTGTCCATTTGTAACTCAGAACCAATCTGCTCAAAGTAATCAAAGAAACACAGCAGTAAAGGATATAACAATGATCCAGCTCGAAGGACCAATTAGTAGATAATCAAATATTTGTGCAGTGTTGTCGAATGCAACTCAACTAGATCAATCAATAATCTGTTGCATATTCTAATAATAATCCTGGGTGTTATTGGGTCCAAGGATGCTACGCACCAAAGTAACGTCGGTGCGTCGTTCCCGCCGACGCCGGTAGTCGCGACGCATGCGTCTATAAGGGCAACACCCACGTGCAAACAGAGATCAATCACGAACAAGCACAAAATCCAAGACGATATCAAAACCCAACCGAGATTCCAACATAAAACAATATAATCATAAAATATAAACAAAATCAGGAAATAGTAATTTTTTTATTAATGTCATACTATAAATAAATTACAACACATATTATATATCATACGGGATATGAGTAATATTTATTTTGTCTAATTCTCTGTGTTATATTTTTGCATGGAAGAAAATTTCTATAAGTTTGAGATTGTTCTGACCTGTGTGGGGCCTCATACACTTTCTCTGAGGCCCCCTTCTCCGCACCAAACCCCCCTGCAGCGGATACAGGTTCTTCCGACCACGATTTTATATCACGCTATACAAGAAGTCCGGTCTCGCAACACTTTGGCGGTAACCGTAGCTCCATTCTCACATACATTCAAATATTCCCCGTCTACACTCAATAACAACTGGAAACAAAACTTGTCTATAAGATAAGAATAGAAATTTTGCCTTAAAACCTTCTCTTTTAAAGCCTTAAAACTTAACATAATTAATATATACAAACTAAACTTAAGAACAATAATGGCTGGTTTCTGAAAGTTTAGTTAACTATAACCAAATAGTTAGAAAATGGTTGTTATGGTTACTTATGAGATTGTTATATTGTAGCCGGGTTTAACCAAAAGATTAAACTCGGTTAAGCTTTCAGAAACCAGCCCTAACGCGTTCGGTAAATAATAAGATAGATATTTTAAGTTTTTAAATAATACCCCAGTTTAACCTCGAAACACCTCCCTAGAATAAAAATTTTGAGATGCCTTATAGCCTATGTTCAAATCCTGTTTTAACTATATCCTCATACTAAATATCGTAAAAATATGTTCAGCCGTTCTTGCGTAAATCTCGGACAGACAGACAAACCAACAAAAATTGATTTTTTTGCGAGTATTGTCTTATAATCATCTGAAACGTGTATAAATAAAATATGAGGCCGAAAAAATAAAAACACAAATTTAGTCTTCAATTTTATTAATATAGATGATAGTTAACACGTTCGCGGACAGTTTTGTACAATGAGATGTACTCAAAATGTCACTTTTTTAGATTTTTGTTTATAATAGGACATTTACTGTGTTTGGTATGTTCCTGATAGGACAGTTTATACTAGTTTTCATATACTTAAATGGAATTAAAACCTGCCCCAGCCGTCATTTGTATATTTGAATAAAAAAAATAGGACGGTTTAGACCGTCATGACATGAACTAAGAAAAATATTCGACGGCTATAGCCGTACTGTCCGCGAACGTGTTAAGAAGTATTAAGCCGCATTCAGACCTCTTTAAATTAACAAGTTATAGACTGTTCGTTGTGTCGCTTTGAGTTATGCTTTAATGCAGCGGTTCCCAAACTTTTTTGACTGCGACCCGGTACGAGGTTTTAAAATTTTTCGCGACCCACCTTATGAAAAAAAACATTTATTTACAAAACAAATTTTATTTTAAAGCAGTACGTTTGTAGTAAGAAAGAGTAATAAATAGTAATAGAGTATAGTAAAAAAAAAATTGTATAGTAATAAAGACCACAAATACAACTATTCTAGTGATTAACTGACGTAAAAATAATAAGTACAAAAAAATCTTTTTTGTGTTTTTACAATTTTTATAATTTTATTCGCGACCCGGCAAAAATTTTCTGAGACCCGGTGCCGGGTCGTTCACATCTGTTATAAATTAGTACGTTACGAATAGCCCTCCATCTGTGAATTTTGAAACCAACTATTTAGCTTCGTAAAATATTTTATATGTATTATCGTTCTTATAATTCTGTTGTCTTAGATTTTAACTACCTAATTACCTAAATTGATCATATTTACTGTCCGTCTTTGTAATTTTGAGCAAGATTTGTTAATGGTGACATTATGCTAGGTTATGTAAAGGCATTCGATAACTACGGCGTCACTGATAGAATGCGATATCCAATGTGTTTGTCTGTCTCATTAAAACATCTCACCTTGTAAACTATCCCCATCGGGTATGGCGACATAATGCATTTTAATTTCGTACAGATAAAAAATCTTTCTTGGCCATTCACTAAAATGATTATTTCCTCATTTTTTTTTTTTTTTCCTCAGTGTCCTACCTAATAAAATTATTTAATATCCACCTCCATTATAATTTTACATAATTTGAATGACATAAAATCGCCTATCTTAGTTTTGAGGTCGGGGTTAAATTTATAGAAACGTAACTTGAACGTATTTACGTACGTATAAGCACCAAATAGGAAAGTAGGTTTCTAGGATAGAGACGGTAAGCAAGCAGGCAGGCAACATTGCGACGTGAAATGCGCACCGGACAGACAATGCGTCTAACAATTTAATATTACGCACATCTGATACTATACAATAATCAGGTTTTACTTTCTTAGAATGACACTGCAAATGTAGCAAAATATTTCAATGAATAGACTTTTTAGAATCATATTATATTAAAGAAATTTAGTATTTACACCTTAAAGCAAGGGTTCCCAAAGTTTTTCCTAGGCGTGCCAATTCAGTATTTCTAAAATATCTGGCGGACAAAAAAAAAACGGAATTATATCAAAACAGTGATATATGTAATCATGAATTTTTTGGTTTCAAATATATTTAACTACTTCTTTATTTATTTTTTTATTTTTATTATTTATTAATATACCAAATTTAATATAAATATAAATCCTTAATTATATCAACAATTTTTTATTTGTTACTAAATTCATATCAACCCTTTACCGCATAGTGTGCCATATATGGCACATTCCAATTTTTATTTTTTATTATATTTTTAAAACTGAATCAGAACGTTACTTCAGGAATGTTTATATATGCCACATACACAGCAATGGATCCTGCAGAATCTCAAGTAATGGGCTGCAATAGATTTGAGGATATCAAGCGGAATTTGCACTTCAACGATAACTCTGAATTTATTGAGAAAGGACAACTAGAAGATACGACCTTTTCTTTCAAAAATTCGAGGGCGACTGCTTTTAATCAATAAGAACGAATTCCTAATGCTCATGAATTATTTCAGCCAAAAATAATAATTCATGCAGTAAAGTGCAATTTTTTGTAAACGACGTGAAATTTTTTTATAGCTGAATGTATTTTTAAAGTGGCCAATTATTTTATAAATGTTCTTTTTACTTTTTTCTTTTATCTGTGGGAAACACTTTTTTTACCGTTATGAAAAGTTTATTTAAAGGGCTTTTCAGCCCTTTCCCACATTTTATTGTATTTTATTCGTAATATTTTATTATCTATTTTACTATTTATTTATTTTTTTAATAAAAATATAAATTATCGCATCATGTCGCGGGCCGCATTCACATGGTTCGCGAGCCGCATTTGTCCCGCGGGCCGCACTTTTGGAACCCCTGCCTTAAAGAATAGCAATCAGTGACGGCTGGTACAGGGAGGGCAACGGGGCAATACCCTCCCAATTATTTACTTATGAAAAAGAAGAAAATCTTTAATAAAAATAACAACATGTATTATTTTCATTTTACCCATTTTAAATTAATATTTAGTTACATTGAAATGTTTATAAATTAAATTCGCATCGCGCTGTGTTTCGCTTCCTAAAACAAATGTTTTTAGAATGGACATACGCCAAGCAGGGCAAAACAGCGAATATCTCAAATATTAGTACGAGTGTAGGTGCGAGGTACAAGCGGGGGTAAAGGACGAACAATAGTATGTAATCAGCCATTGCAGTGGGTCAAAACATATTTTGTCCGTAGTTTTAATTATCAGTGGGAGTGCTTTATTTTGACATTTGTTTGTAGTTCTGTGTTATTAAAAGATTATGTATGTTCGATGTTTTAATAATTACATCATTAAAATAGTGTTTTATTAGTATATTTGGTAATAATTTACTGGCTACATTTTCTTGAGTTTATGTAATTGTGTTTTATGTAAGTGGTGAATTTTGGAAAAAAAAAATAATAATAAATAAATAAATTTTAAAAATGAATGAGAAAATAGCGTGATTTCAATTTTAGAACTGGTTTCCAGAAATAACTGAACCTATGATATAAAAATTAGACTTAAGACCGACAGACAGACAGACAGACACGCAGGCAGACATCATGCTAAAAATAGTCAAAACGTTATATAGGGACATTATATAGGGAATAGTCAAAACGTTATATTCGTGGAGATCCATCGAAATCTCAAAATGTCAAAATCGGTATGATCACAATACCTCCCTTATACCGGGTGAATTATTTAAGGAGCAACATACATGTTTCACATATAATGTTAATGAAGTGAGTTATTTCAAAAGCAACATAGCCATAAAACAAATGCTTATCGTATCCATAGAAAAAACAAAATACTATTTTTTAAAATATTTTTTGGACTTAGCTACTAAGGACATTATTTTTGTTTGCATGTAAATATAAACAAACTAATAAAAATTCATTTATTGTTTCTAATTTACTATTTTTTAGCCGTCTAGGAACTTGTCAAAAAATAACTATTATATCTAATCAACACTGCATATCTGTTGCCATGGATATGAGCTTGCTTTCATAATTTGCTATGTTGCAAATGAAATAACTCACTTCATTAACATTATATGTGAAACATGTATGTTGCTCCTTAAATAATTCACCCGGTATATGTTGGCGGTCGGTAAAAAAATCGATTTAGCTATTTTTTTCACCCCTATAGGGGAAGTATTTTAAGATCGCAGCGCTATTTCGGCATATTTGGAACCTTCAAATAGACATTCGTTACATATAAACAACGTGAATTTTAATGTTTACTGGTGGTATTTGTAATTTTGCTACAATATTATTATTTATGCAAACATTTTTTATAAAGTAAAGCACGATAGAATGTCTATTTCTGTAGTTCCTAAAATCCCACCAGATGTCACATCGCTTAGCACGGTTTCCTTATATTTATAATGACGTAATATGACGAACTGATTGATAACGCGACTCAAGCATATCACTCAAAACCGTTCAAAAATAACAAATATATTATTAAAAACAATAAACATCTAATCAAGCAATGGAATCAGTATAGTCTATTAGCACCCAATTACTCCGCTCTATATTTGTGGTGTACCTTACTAACCGTTCAACAGGTTGTCGGCGCTGGTATCGGGGGCTTCCCCCACCACTAAACCGTAACGGGAGAGTAGTGGGGTGAAGGAGTAACGGCAAACCGCGCCGTTACGGGCGACCGCGCGCCCAACAAATGTTATTAGCGGCTACTTCGACGATAATCGCTCAGCTGATCGCAGATAACAGATTGATAACAGTTTCAATGTCAAAGATTCTTTATACTTTATAATAAAACGATTGTAGCGACAATAATTTCTAATTTATTGGCAATAAAACTTAAAAATATGCAATAAAAAATAGAGAAATTCCCTATGAACGCGTTTTTCCAATTACGAAAGATTTTATAACACAGAAAAAATTATACATGGGAAAATTATTTCCCGTAACAACAATGACATCAACAAATTACTTCTAAGCATGAGTTGTCAAATTTGGTAGGTCTCTTTAAAGGTGTCTTATTGGATTAGACTAGTGATTCTCAAAGTAGGAGATACCACCCCCTGGGGGGCGATAGTAACCTCGGGTGCATTTGGGGGGCGTTGAATAAAAATAAGGGGGCATAAATAAGCAGATTCCTACAGCTTAGCCTGAATGCACTCTTGAATGCATGAACATTTAACACATCGAAATTGATTTGTAGATATTAGCACATATTGGTTTTTTGTGGCAGCGCCGTAAAGAAAATCAAAAACTGTTCGAGATAATTAAATTATTACTTTTATATTATATTATATTATATTATATTATATTATATTATATTATATTATATTATATTATATTATATTATATTATATTATATTATATTATATTATATTATATTATATTATATTATATTATATTTCATTATCTATAATATAATACCCCAACCTGTGTCCTTGGCTGGGTGGGTGCGTGGAAATTGTCTGAAACAATTGAGCGAGGTTCCGAAATGCAACGATTTATTATATATTAATTTATGTATTGGACAGTAGTGTGCTGTGAATTTTTGTTTTGAGTGTTGACAATAAATTAGTAAAAATGACAGTTGTGTTTTTCATTAAAAAATCACTTCACAATTATTAATTTAGTTGTGAAATACACGGATCGGTTTTTTTACGAAACAAAACACAGAAAAACGTTAATAGTTTTGCGGGGCCTCGAGAAAATAATGCATTTGGTGTCAAAAACTTGCCCTAGCTACTAATAATTGTTAAAAATATCCCCCTATAAGCGCGGGGCCTCGGGAAAAATCTCCGAAGTCCCGACCTCTGAGCCGGCCCTGTTTCTACGATTTCTAGGACAAGATTTACAATATCCCACTGCAAACTCTATACAGATGACAGCACATAACGACTACACTAAAGAGGTATCAGTGGCTCTAAAACAATGGTTTCTGTTTATTTATCACATTAAAATATCATTTACCTTTTAGTTTAGGTTAGATTCACTTTAAAAGCACTATCTTAGGTTATGGTTGATAACTGTTTATTTTTATTTTTTTATAAACCACCTAAAAATAAATTGTGTTTTAAAAGTTCTGCACAGTCCCACCTGTATAGAATCTCTGCATATGGAACAAATGACGTGTGTGACGCATGCGCAGTGTTCAGTGGTATATTTTAAATCTACCTCCAAATGTGAACGCAATATATTAAAGCGGGCAAACAATTAAATTTTACTGTGCAATAGTTTCTCACGATTTATTTCAAACTGATTTGAGATATAGTGTAAGTACGCTTTATTCCGTGTGTGTATTTTTTCATGTGTGCTTTTTTCCGTGTGCGTATTAATCCGTGTGCGTATTTTTATATTATATAAGAAAATGGAAAATTAATTTTAATAAATATATTTTAAATTTAACGTCTCAAATCATTTTTAGTTTTAACATTATAAATAAAATGCACTGAGTGAAAATGAATCGATTTCCCATCTTAAAAAGTTAATGAATAAATAATTCGGAATAATACTCATTATTTGTCCAGTTTTTAATAATACGCGAAGAGTTGATTCAATTTGAATTGGATGAAGTTAGGCGTATGGATAGAGAAAGAAGTCTGAGGTGTCGAGCAAGTTCCACATTAAGGTAATGATTTGTTTGCCAACACAGTTGGCAATGGGTCCACTAGTATAAATATAAATATCATTCAGAAATACTAAACACAAATGCGAAAAACGCGACATACTTCGATTAACGGGTTCAATTCCCAGTGAGGCAGTATTTTAATATTTACTTATTACAGTAAGCTCGCAAATATTTTACACTTGCTAAATAGTTCATTTTTTTACTTATTTTTTTGCATAATGTTTTTCTCTGTTGTTTGTTACGTTTACGGAATAATGTACGCGAACTGATGATACCAGTGAGCTAAGAAGCACAGGCAGAGATTCTTGGGTTCAATGACTGTCTTATCTAACGTACCCACTGTATAATTACCGTCTATAAAACGGATGTGATTATGAAAAAGCGCGCTAGCACACCCGGTTCTCGTAGATACACATCTTAATCGACAACAACACTGATAAAACACTCACAACTGACAACATTGGCAAAATATTCATTTAAAAAATCATCAACTTCCTAACCTATTTGAACGTATTAGTGACTATTCTCTAAGTACATCGACCTTAGGAACATCTTAATTTCTTTCTATTAATAAATTATGGAGTATTAAAATTCCGTCAATAATGTTACACGCACACGAATCTTTGTGTATTGGAAAAATTTGATACGTCACTTACATGCGGCGACCTGTATTGATTGATACCTTTGCAAACGCCCCCAAACAAATGCCAATAACTGTGTTGAAAAATAAAAGAAACCTGCTTTCATTCCATACAAAAATCTTAACATAGTATACTCTAACATAAAATGAAACTCGTAAAACGATTAATGAGATTAAGACCTATTTAAGGGGGGGATTCAAATTTTAAGCTTATTTTTGTGAATTTTTTTCAAATCTATGGTTAAATTTATTCATTTTCAAACTAAGTACATATATAAAGTATGTTTTGAAGAAGATACAAAAAAATTTTGACGGCAAAATATGGCGAAATGAGCCAGCTGTGGCAAATCTTCTCAGACTCCGGGAAAAAAATTAGATTTTGCGGTGACCAGCATAACTCGTCACTGGATCATCTGAAATCAAAAATCCAAAAAGATTTTGTTAGTTTATGAGTGTGCCGAGGTAACGACGTTGAGATATATTTTTTTTTCATGATTCTTTTTTATTTAACAATCACAAATATACTCATTTTTAGGTTTTTTTTAGGGTGAATTAATGTTTTTTGTCATCTAAGTAACGCTAAAAACTGAAAAATCATTTTAAAAATAAAAACTCAACGTCATTACCTCGGCAAACTCATAAACTAACAAAATCTTTTTGGATTTTTGATTTCAGATGATCCAGTGACGAGTTATGCTGGTCACCGCAAAATCTAATTTTTTTCGTGGAGTCTGAGAAGATTTGCCACAGCTGGCTCATTTCACCATATTTTGCTTTCATTTTTTTTTTGTATCTTCTTCAAAACATACTTTATATATGTACTTAGTTTGAAAATGAATAAATTTAACCATAGATTTGAAAAAAATTCACAAAAATATGCTTAAAATGTGGTTATCAGACCCTAACCCCCCCCCCCCTCTTAAGGCAGTCATAAATATTATTTTAATAAGATTACAACAGGACCGGATTTAACAGGTATAACCTGTTCTTTGGTTTAAGCGGAACTAGATATTCAATTCTAGTAACTTGAAGCGTTTGAGTTAGACTTAACTAAGAGGGAAACTTCATTTTTTATGTTTTATATGTATAAAATTATCTTTGAGTGGTAATTCTGAAATAGCACGTTTCAAAATATTTGACAAATAATTACAGGCTATTATAAGTTCACTTTTGTTAGGACAAACTAAGAGGAAATTTTGCTTTCAACAGTTTGCACATTTGAAACTGTATGTCATGTTGGTGTTACAGACAAATAATTTGAAAAGTCAGATTATAAATTTGTCATTTAAAAAAATATAATTTATATTTCATTTTGAATAGTGACATCTTAAATATTTTATAAATATAATACTAATCTAAAATAATACAAACATAACCCAAAACTGTAAAGCCTTTTTTACAATATAACCAAATTTCTAAAAGTCAGTAATACACTATAAAAATCACCAAAATAATCAATCTAGTTTGTTCTTACAAAAGTGAACTGCTTATACAAACGTTTAGGCGGAACTAAATGGGAATTACGTTCTTTTAGGTTGTCACGAGAAGGGACCTTGCTTGGGTTATGTCATTTTTCAGGTTGGTATGTGAAAATTTAAAATTCCAACAGTGAAACCATGGAAACGAATGACATCTTAAAAATAAATTTGTATTAAGAAGAACACAAAAAATCAAAATAAGTACTTTTTTTCAGATCAACGCTTGAATTTTGAAAAATAAAGTACTTACAGCTAGCACTTTTGTAATTTCCTAATTCCTACCCTTTTAAAACAATTTTGACTTATGACCCCCCCCCCCACAATTCCGTGTGCGCGTCTGTCCACCGTATTTTAGACGAATACGAACAGATTTTCAACATGCCACATTTCTAATTGTTAACATTTGTAGATTTAACATTTTCAAAACTTTCTAGTCTATTTGGCTATCTTACATGATCACTCCCCGTGAAGAAATTCGCACGCGTGACTTGGCTGCTCACTGAAATCAGCTGCATCAATTACAGCTACCTCTGCCCCAACTTAATAATAACTTATAAAATCAATTAAAACTAGAAAACACTACATCTACAGAGAGACAATAAGAAATCCGCTAATTTTACTCATACGCATGGCATCTTAGATATTTCTTTTGTGTTATCAAGGCAGAGCAAAAGAAGCGAACATAAAGAAAGAATGGAATACGGGAAAAACCAAATATATGTATGTCATATAGCAGGGTCGCTGAAACAATGCAATTACGTCATACGTTTAACTAAAAGTTGTAAAACTAAAAGTTTTACAACTAACTTTAAAAAAAATAATTTAAACACAAACATATTTCAATATTTATGTTTAATTGAAATAACGGTGAAGAGCGATCTGGCAACATTGGGGACGCAGGACATGGATGGGCGGCAGGTGAACATGTGATACGTCTTCAGAACGAGTTTGAACTCGCTAGAGTAATTGTGTTCTCCGTAGCGATTTGTTTCATGAAACAGTTTTTTCCAGTGCGTTCTAAAAATGAGTGAAATTAATTTCGAGTAACGGTGTGCTATCAGGTTTTGCTTCAGAATTGGGCAACGAAAACTTTTGCAAAACATCAACAGGCCTACGGAGACATTTTTTTTTTTTGCAGGGACCCAGGTTTTTTTGTGGTTTAAGGCATTTTCAAGGGAGATATTTTGAAGATGAATCACGCAGCGGAAGGCCTTCATCTTCAAGAACCGTTGAAAATGTCGATAGGATCTTGTACGTTCGTCGGTTGACAGAATGATTGGGGAAGAGTTGAATTTGACACTACCGTTCATCAGATTTTGACCAATAAATTGGGGATAAGAAAAATCTGCGCAATTTCAATAAACGAGTTTTTGGCCAGTAAAAACATTCCTGGTCTTCTCAGCCTTCTTATTCGCCTGACTTGAGGCGCAAATAGCCATTGTTGCTGTGCTCCAAAAATTTTAACTAACTATTCGCCTGACTTGAGTCCTTGTGACTTTTTCCTCTTCCCAAGATTGAAAAATCACCTCAAGGGACGTCATTTTGGGACATTCGAAAACATTTAAAAATCCGACCAGCTGAAAGCTATTCTAGTATCCGAGTTCCAGCACTGCTATGAGGATTGGAAGAACGGTCTCCAGCGCTGTGTGGCTTCCCAAGGAAGTTATTTTGAGGGAGACAATATTGAATTGTAATTCTATTCGTCTAAACAAATTTTAAAAGCAATATTACAAACTGAATTTACTAGGCGACTCAATTATTACCAATAAACCATACCAAATATACAATTTCTCTGAAACAGAACTACTATTATATTTCTTCGTGTTTCCTGTCAATTCACAAGCCTATAAATTATTAGTCCGAAGGGCCTGGTCAAAAATGGTAGTCTCTACCAAAAGATATTACCTACTTCGATAACATTGGAATGTCGAACTAACCAACAGCGTATTAATGCGTCATGTTTTTTGGTTTATAAAATATTTGGTAAACATAAAATTACCAAATTGTAAACACTAGAAAAAAAACATGTTAGAAACAACGCATAAGTTTCTACTAGAAGTGGTAAACCATTTACTAAATGGACAATTTTATAATAATTGGAAACTGAGTAGTGTTAAGCCAAAGAAAATAAAAGTACCTAGGGGCCTGGCGAGGAGAGTTAAAATTTTTAATATACATATAAAAAATAATGATATTGTAATGAAGCATCTCCAAAAGTTTTCATATATACAGGCTGTTTACGGTCTTATTTCTTTGTTAGTGGGTGATACTACAAGTCAAAAGAATGCGAAAAACATTAAAACACCTAAGTAAAAGTTTACCAATCAAAAAATGTATTTAGATAAAATATTTGTCTTCTTATTCTTAACAATATTTGTAATAAGTTTTTGCTGTTAAGTTAATAATAAGGAAGAAATTTAAATTTTTAATTTTTGGTGTTTTTCCGCCATCACTCTCTAAATATTTATCCAATCAAAAAAATGTATTTAGATAAAAGATTTGTCTTCTTATTCTTAACAATATTTGTAATATAAGTTTTTGCTGTTAATTGAATAATAAGGGAGTAATTTACATTTGTAATTTTTGGGGTTTTTCCGCCATAACTCTCCAAATATTTATCCAATAAAAAAAATGCATTTGGATAAAAGATTTGTCTTCTTATTCTTAACAATATTTGAAATAAAGTTCTTGCTGTTAAATCAATAATAAGCGAGTAATTTAAATTTTTAATTTTTGGGGTTTTTCGCTATAAACTCTCCAAATATTTATCCAATCAAAGAAATGCATTTGGATAAAAGATTTGTCTTCTTATTCTTAACAATATTTGTAATAAAGTTCTTGCTGTTAAATCAATAATAAGAGAGTAATTTACATTTTTAACTTTTAGTGTTTTTCCGCCATAACTCTCCAAATATTCATCCAATCAAAAAAATGCATTTAGATAAAAGATTTGTCTTCTTATTCTTAACAATATTTGTAAAATAAGTTTTTGCTGTTAAATCAATAATAAGGGAGTAATTTAAATGTTTCATTTTTGGGGTTTTTCCGACATATCTCTCCAAATATATATCCAATCAAAAAAATGCATTTAGATAAAAGATTTGTTTTCTTATTCTTAACAATGTTTGTTATATAAATGTTTGCTGTTAATTCAATCTTAAGAGTAATTTAAATTAAATTTTTGGGGTTAAAATTAATAAATCTTTAATTGTTGAAACTAATCAGAAACTAAAGGAAAAACGTCCAAATTTATGGAATAATTTTTCATCATGACAATACACGACACTCAAAAATAAGCCGCGAAAAAATTCAGGACTTAAACTGGGAAATTATTCCACATCCACCGTATTCACCCGTTCTCGCGCCTTTCTATTTTCGCCTATTTAGGTCTATGGAACATACACGGAGATAAAAAATTTCAAAATATGTAGAAAATTACCTTAGCAGTTATTTTGAGTCAAAACTTCTATAAAGACAGTATCAAAAAATTATTACAACGTTGGGAAGCCGTCATAAACAACGAAGGAAATTATATTTTGTAATTATACATAATAAAAATTTTTGGAAAATATTTTGTGTTGCAAAACAAAAGATTTCTTTCCAGTCCCCCTAATATATTCAATGTACTAGTTTTTCTATTTATATTTTCACCCTAGCATCATCTAAAGTACCCCTGAATGAAACTGAAACTAAATATTTTCAGTGGCTAGTTACTGAAGTATCCCCCTACCTGAAATGTATGCTTAGCATGTGAACACCTGGTCTTTACGATAATTACAACTGTAGTCATACATTGGCGAGGTCAGTGCAACATTAATCGCATTGCAAATGCAACATTTTCAGCACAGAAATTAAACACAAGGGCCATTTTCGATAAACAATTTAGGGAATTCCAAAGCAAAAGTTAATAGACAAGAATGAAAATTAGCTATTAAGTGTTTCAGTAAATCGTCTCAATACAATTTTGAACAATTACCATGTCGCCAGTTAAACAGTACTAGTCTACTACCACATGTAATGTCTATATATAGTTCTTTCACACTAAAATTAATTATTAAATGTAATTTAACCATTTTTCCACAATTTAATTAAGTTTTTGTTGCAAAATTAACTCAATTTTTGACAATATATTCAGATATAGAACATACCATATTACTTTTGAAGATCGGCACAAAACAATTAGCAAGGTCCCTTCTCGTGACAATCTAAAATAACGAAATTCCCATTTAGTTCCGCCTAAACGTTTGGAATAGCCTGTATATTAATAAAATTGGAGGCTATATCTGTTTTTTTTTTAATTTTCGGCCTCATTTGGTTTCTATACGTTTCAGATAAGACAGTATCCGCAAAAAATTCAATTTTTGTCTGTTTGAAATTCACGCAAAAACGGCTAGACCAGCGTTTCCCAAAGTGTGGGTCGCGACATGGCACCGGGTCGCAGAAAAATTATGCCGGGTCGCGAAAAAAATTGTATAAACACAAAAAAGATTTTTTTTGTACATATTATTTTTTTTTTACGTCAGTTAATCACTACAATAGTGTGTATTTGTGCTCTTTATTACTATACTATATTCTTTATTGCTATACTATACTCTTTATTACTATACTATACTCTTTATTACTATTTATTACTCTTTATTACTAAAAAGCTACTGCTTTAAAATAAAATTTGTTTTGTAAATAAATGTTTTTTTTTCAACCTTTTTCAAACCTCGTACTGGGTCGCGGTCAAAAAAGTTTGGGAACCGCTGGGCTAGACATATTTTTACGAAATTTGGTATGATGATACAGTAAAACTAGGATTCGAACATAGGCTATTAAGCATTTAAATTTTTTTATTCTAGGGGGGTGTTTCGGTATTAAAACTGTTTATTAAAAAACTTTAATATATGAAAATATTTCCTTTATTATTGACGTAATAGAAAAATATATAGAAAAATTATTTATAGTAAAAAAAAAAACAAATCTTTTTTGTTCAATGCATTTTTTCAATTAGCTAAATATTTGGGGAATTATGGGGGGACACCCTAAAACTAAAATCTACATATATCTCCCTTATTATTGACTTAACAGCAAAATATGTACAACAAAAATTGTTTATAATAAAAAAACAAATCTTTTTTGTTCAATGCATTTTTTCAATTAGCTAAATATTTGGGGAATTATGGGGGGACACCCTAAAAATAAAATCTACATATATCTCCCTTATTATTGACTTAACAGCAAAATCATATAGGACAAAAAAAAGTTTATAATAAGAAAGAAATCTTTTACTTTTTGTTATTTTTTTCAGTTACAGGGGGGGGGGGACTAAAACTACGATATAATGTACATATATCTCCCTTATTGTTGACTTTACAGCAAAATCATATATGACCAAAATAATTTTTAATAAGAAAATAAATCTTTTATTTTTATGAATTTTTTTATTTAAATAAATATTTGGGGATATACGGGGGGACACCCTAAATTTAAAAATTTCAAATATCTCCCTTATTATTGACTTAACAGCAAAAATGTATATAATAAAAATTGTTTAGAATAAGAAAACCAATATTTATTGTTGTATATACTTTTCGATTTAATGAATATTTGGGGAGTTAGGGGGGGACCAAATAAAATCTGGCAATATCTCACTTACACAATTAATTACAACAAAAATATCTTCTATAAGTTGTATATTACCCCATATAAAGTTTTAAACTTTAAATTAAGACATTAATTTTGTTTTGCAAAATAAACCCACATACATTTTGACAATTGGTTTATATCTTGAATAATAATATATTTCTTAAATTTACACATGTTATCAGTAATAATAGTAAACAAAAATCACTGCCATACGATAAGAAACGGATTATTGTATTTGTCCCAGAATTGGAAAAATATAATTCTCGATACTGGAAATATTAAATTAATTTATTCCGATGCATTATTCATATTAAAGACAATCAATTTTACCATATACGGTAGGTTAGTTACGTACGAAAAATCTTTATCAACAATTTCAAAAGCAAAATTTGAGAGAAAATATCATAAGTATTTCAATTAATCGCGTATTATAAATATGTTGTGCTATACAAAGTAATAGTTGCAATATGAGTAGTTAAAATGCTGAGGCATCACATTTTTGTATAATTTGATATCTTTTTCCGAACCAAAAAGTAACGTTGAATTGTTTCAGTGAGTGTACTGTGCTGTCACCATCGGCTGTGCCGGCGACGTTGCCACATTGCATCGAGTCAATGTCAGTTCTGCTGCCGTTTCATAAACAATTCAACACTCACACACGCACATGTATAGATTGTGCGCATGTTGACATTCATACAGTTCGTCTTATCTCCGAACGCTCACCAAAATAAAGTAACCATACATTGCAACCTTATTTTATCAACAGGTCTAAATAAAAACAGATTTTATTGACGTGTCAATAATATGTCGTTATGATTAGAAGCGACTATCAGCTGTCTAATAAACAAGAAAACAATTATATTTCTGTTGTGTGAAACCGTCTAGTTAGGTACGGTTATCAGTCACATGAAGTGTCAATCTATTGTGAGTATCCCATAATTGAGAGCGTTGTTCAATCAAAGACGTGCGTCTCTTATTTTTGTTTAGATGGAAAATTCTTAGAACCAGTTTCTTAATCGACTGATACATTTAGAAAGAATACTTTTATCATTTTTTAGTTGTACCAATCAGAGATACTTGGAATGTTTACGTTCTAGTCGGAATACCTAAACACAGATCTATTAGGTCGGAAGTATTAAGTGACGTACGTCATCGAACGTAATAAACATGATTATTCTAAAGTCCAGCGTTCACAGGCGTTGTAGTGGACTGATCTACATAGCACGGTAGTAATAGTGAGTTCTAGAACGTAGAGCGGTGCCTGAAGACCGTTACGTACCGCGGTAGATAATGTGGCAACGGTGGTGCACCCAAAGCAAGAGTTCACACGACTCCGACGAGCCTTTTACCGCCCTCACAGCCATCGGGCCGGCCCCCGTCCCTATACCTGTCTGTCTCTGCATCTACATGCGTGATACACACCACACAGGAATCTGCTTATTGACAGCGCGCGATCTCCGATAACAAACGCAGATCGATAGCAACAATTGACACGCGTACGTCAGGACCAGGTGCGCGACACCGACGTTACACGGCCGGACGACTTGTCAAAGTCAGCGGCGAACCGGCGACCGATCGCGCCGCACGCACCACCGTCACACGTGTGCATTGTTTGGACACGAGCGAAACCCACAACTCTCGCGTTATGTGACAGCTAGTTACGTACTTTTCTAGAAATTAGGAAGGCTATCGTGTGTCCGTAACGCAGTGATAATGGCACGTCCCGTCTTCCCGAGGTAAACAGATGAGCGTGAAGGGGTGACACTTCTCACAGATGACACTTTGTGGCGATCGCGAGGAATGCGGAACGGACGGATGATCAGGCCGCCGTCGGCCCGTGTGACACACATAACAAATGTGCGCGTTGCAATGAGAGATGTTGGCCGAGCCCCGCGAAACGAACGGCGGCGATCGTCACACACACACTTGCATACATACATAGATGTGCAGGGATAGAAATCAAGTGGCACGGCAAACGGCAAGACTCACCAAGGCAAAGAAGTTAGTATGGCAATCCTCCAAACTGGCCCCGTTGGTCTGATGGTTTGGATGCGTCATGGTTGATCCATTATACACTAGTTTTGATCACAACACTTTACACTCGAACTGAACGTAGGCAATCACTTAAAACTTGCCCGAGTTGGTTAACATCAGACGGGCTTTTCACCTTTCTATCGCGACTGCAAAATGGCGGATGAGACACAACAAGCCACAACTAATTCAGCGCTTCCATTCGGGAGCGGAGTAAAGCAAGGCATTTCACAGTTTCACGGTGCGCACAGATAAGAACGCGCACGTCTCACCACTGCCCCGTAACGACGTTCACACTAGAACAGCACGCACGAGCAAGGGTCGCGTCGCAACTTGAAGCACACGCCGCTAGCGACAAAACCACAACCGACACGATGGCGGCGCTCATGAGGCATGGACTGTTCAAAACTGGACTTCAATTCACTCAACAAAACGTAAATATTATCTCTATTATCACAACCGTCTCACACTTAACACCACATCTCTGTATCACTAACACGAAACGACTCGTTCAAGTAGTTCTAACCATTCTGTGTGCGATCCGCAGTAACCTACAATCGAACCCCGCTCCTTGCGACCGCTCACCACTCCACTTGTTTACGATTTCACCAATGATTAATGTTGTTTGCAGTTGGCGAGGACCATGGCCACCAAAACTAGGAAACCGAACCCGGACAAGAAGAAAACGCCGAGAATTGACTCGACAGCGGAATCCCTAGCAGCGAAAGGGTGTGTACACACATCACAAGCAACT
The DNA here is from genome assembly GCA_963971575.1 of Liopterus haemorrhoidalis. Classification (NCBI taxonomy): domain Eukaryota; kingdom Metazoa; phylum Arthropoda; class Insecta; order Coleoptera; family Dytiscidae; genus Liopterus; species Liopterus haemorrhoidalis. The sequence continues at coordinate 47,522,042 of OZ020619.1, forward strand.
GCCAAACTTACACTGGCTGCCATAGTGGTGTTGCAACATCTGTAGTGACGCGGCGCCACCGGTCGAACGCACGGTCAATACATTCGATGCTGCGCGCATACATATCAAATACAAAAATATCCAATACTCGCGAACGTCACAAATAAATTTATGATTTCAGGTTCCTTCGGGCGCAGAATGCCTACAAGCCACCTTCAGACATCGCCGACCGGTTCAAATCCCTATGCAAAACCGTACTAGGCACTGAGAACTCCGAGATAAAAGACAACAATCAGAGATTCAATCTACTGAATGCCTGCAACAAAGAATTCAATCACGCCGTGCCGAATTCTTTACTACACACGATGGAAACCACCAAAGAAGTCCTGCAGTTCTATTCAACTCCAGTCGAGACAAACACCCCGTTAGATATGATGCAACATATGAACCTACCTTCGAATCTCCACATTCAATATGAATATCACAGATTTCACCCTGGTACACATTAAATTTAACAACAAGAAAATAATCTTTATTAACAAACTTTTTAAATTTTCAGAAACAGACACAATGTTTGATGGTGTAACAGCATTTCCTCGTAGTTCAACAATAGTCACCGGTTTAACAAGTCGAAAGAAGTATCGTGGATTTGAAGCGAGAACACAATGGCCTTATAACACATAGATCCATATAATTGTATAGCACCAATTAACATTCATACTTGTAATATAATAAATATGCAATAAATACAAAAATACCTATAGAATAAAAGCTTTTTCTTAATTCGTAAACCCTAGGAACAATTATTTCCTCCCAAAAAATAAACTGTGTCATTTGTGGAACTTGAAAACACCACTAACTCCCTTCTTCAGACTTTTATCATTTGACTGAAACAAAAAAATTAAGTGCAATTAGTAATAAAAAAAAAAATCTTTAAAACCAAAGAATTCTCAAGAGGACGCTGTTGTATAATCCAAAAGGGGTATAAGAGCAAAAGATGGACGTCGAAACAGGAAAAAAAAAATTAGCTCCAAAAAAGGATGTGCGGGCGATTATAAGAGACAGTAAAGGGGACAATTCTCATCTAGTATTATAGATATTAAATAAACAAGTTAAAAAATAATCATACAAGATAACAAATTTGATTTTAGGAAGAGAAGCATCAATGGAGTAGCTATGGAAGACCCATCGATCCTTTAAATAACTTTTTTTTGTCGTTTGGTCCGTATAAACCAGGGTTACCCAACCTTTTTTATAGAACGACCCCTACATACGAAAAAATTCCTTTGCGGACCTCAAAATGATTTAGTAAATCATACATCTATGTTAATACATTTTTTTTTGTCAAAATTTGTATTATTTGTAAATTTAAAAAAAGCACAACTCAAAAACGGTTAGAGATAGCGACCTGCGGTTAGAAACTTTGGATTCCTCGTAGTTTATTTAATCTAGAAAAAATTTGAGGCCTTATTCGTTTAGCGTATTTTAAAATTATGACAAATTTTAATAAGGCGTGATTTATAGAAATTTTCATCTTCACATGAACGTATCTCAAAAACGAAATGCTATAACGACCTGCGGTTTAAATTTTTGGAATCTTGAGGTCCAAATTGACTTGTAACCATATTTTGACACAAAAAAAAAATTTGAAAATTTTTGATTCTATATTAATTTTTTTGAAAATTTTGAAAAATCGTAACTAAAAAATGGTTAGGGATAAAAATATGCGTTTTGAATTTATATAATTCTCATACATTGTTTAGTCTAAAAAAAAAATTGGGCTTTAATAAACCAATTATTAAGTTTTGTACGGGCAGTAATCCAAAAACCTTGAAAATGGCAAAAAATCGTAAGGGGTACACCTTAAAAAAATCGTGAATTTTAAGCAAAAATTTTTTGTTTCTGATTTTATTGAAAATTGGTATAAAACTGTATTTTTGGTCATAGATCAATAAAATTTGGTCCATTTTGAAGTTTGGGCAAAAGTTTTGGAATTATAGGCAAAAAACTGACCCAAATCAACTCAAAAACTAGGAAAGCATGAATTTTTTAAATATTTTTTTCATAATCCTCACCCCAAAATTAGCTTAAAACTATATTTTGGTAAAAATCGGAGTCAATTTTTTTATTATCAAAATTTCAAAAATTTAGGGGAAAAAAATTAAGCCAAAATACACCTAAGGAAAAAAATCTTACATGTCTCGTCCCAAACAACATCCTTGCTTTATCCTCTTCCTGTGGCTGTGCATTTTCATCATTTGCTCCCCGATTTCTATTAATTTGAAGTTTTTGTTTGATTGCCTAAAAAACAATTGTTTTCAAAACTGTTTAAGATATTATTAAAAACATACTTGTGATAGTATAACTCTTCGACTATCGGACTTCATAGCAAGTAATAAGTCCAGCCAAGTCCAAGTCACATTATGGTATTCTAATGTAGGAATAATCAATGAAAAATCTCTTATATCAGCGATATTTTTTTCTTTATTTCCTTTATAACTAACTCTAACGGGAACTTCAGGAATTTTAATATAAATAAATAATTTATTCTTCTCAGCCCGTTCCTAAAAATAAAGAAATAAAAACTATTGAGAAGTGACATTACCTATAGAGGCGCTGTTGTCGCTTACAAAATGGCGATTGGAATAGGATATTTTTGACATTTGCCATTTGATACACAACAATTAACATTGCAGTTAATTTTCTATTGCGATTTTAAAGACATTTTATTAAAGTTTTCTTTACTTTAACACATACAAACAATCCAATTAAATGAGCCACATCCAACAAAATCCTATTCCGTTAGTTCCAAAATATTCCGCTAGGCGTCACTTCAGTTATTGTCAGTTCTCAATGTTGCACGATAAAATAAATAGTGTGACATCACAAATGTGCTGCCATCTGACAGCGGTTTCCTTCGGAATTTTTTTGCTAATTTAAAATACATATGTCATTACTTTTGTTAACTTAATTTTATGATTATTTTAATTTTGGAGCAAAAAATAGCTATCTTTGATAAGTATATACTAAAATATAAAATTCAGATACTTTATATTATAGAATAATGATTTTATAAATATATAAATAAGGGTTCGAAGATATATTTATAGGTTACGTTTTTAAATAATATGAAAATCAAAATAAAGTCTGTTTCAAACGGTTAGGCGGAACTAAATGGGACTTTCGTTCTTTTAGGTTGTCACGAGAAGGGACCTTGCTTGGGTTATTTCATTTTTCACGTTGGAATGTCAAAATTTAAAATTCCAACAATGAAACCACGGAAACGAATGACATATGTCAAAATTAAATTATTTTTTTTACATATTTTAATGACAAAAAAAAAAAAAAATGGGAAATTAGTATTAAGAATGACACAAAAAATCAAAATATAAAGAAAATGACATTTTAAAATGATATTAACCTTAACCAAAAAATGTTTATTGTAAGTATGATTTACAAAGCTTAAACAACACGGTCGAAAAGCAAGATTTAAACGATGAAAGTAACTAGATTGCAAAATCTAGTTCCGCCTAACCGTTTGGAACAGACTTTATCTTCAGTATTTATTTAATTAAAACTAAGTAATCATTAATATTTTGTTTAAGAATGCGTAATGGTGTATTGCTTTGCTCCAAATTGGAACCATTACAGCCACATTCATAATTAATTTTTTTTTGGTTTTCTAAAAAATTAAAATGAAAAACAATAATGGATAAAATGGCAGACAGATTTTTCAAAAGTAACCTGCAAAGTAATATTGTTCTACAAAAATAATGACATATTAAATTATAATGTATAAAATAAGAATTTCAATAAATAAATATTGGCTTGTAAATTTTATGTGAAGCATTTTCTTACTTTTAAAACTTAATTTATACAGGTCGTCAAGGATGAAATTTGTAGTTAATAATATTACCAACTTAAACAGCTTATTATTTGACATTGGCTTAATATTTTACCGTACTGTTTTTTATTTTGTTGGAAAGTTACACATCTCTCCTGTTTAAAGAAATCATTGTATGCTCCAAAAAATATCTAAAACTTTTTTTTAAAATTAATTTTGTTGAAAATGGAACGGTCGGAAATTCGCACTATTATGAAGTATGAGTTTTTACATGGAACTACGGCATCGCAGACCACGCGAAACATTAATAGTGTATTTGGCTCTAGTGTTTCTACGCAGCAGACAATATCAAATTGGTTCGCCAAATTTCGTACAGGTAACGTAAAAACAAAAAAAAAAAAAAAACTGGCTCATCGATCACTGCAGAAATATACTGCAACCCACTGGATGAAATGATGCAAAAACTTAAAGAAAAACAGCCTAGATTAGTCAACATATCGACTCCTATCTTATTGCATGATAACGCTAGACCACACACTGCACAAATGACTGTGGCAAAACTACAGGAATTGGAGTTGGAATTTCTTCATCATCCTCCACACTCACCAGACCTAGCCTCCACTACCACTTATTCCGCAATTTGGACAACTTTTTAATAGGAAAACAGTTTAATTCCGACAATGCTGTAAAACTGGCCTTCCAGGAATTCATTGACTTTCGTCCACCAGGGTTTTATACCACCGGCCTGAACAACCTGCCGCTTAAATGGCAAAAGTGTATAGACAATATGAGTGCATACTTTGATGAATAAAATAATTCTTTATATTTGTAAGTTATTAACCAACTTTGCCTTTTTTTCTACAAATTTCATCTTTGACGTCCTAATACTTCCAAAATACAATTAGAAAAAACTTTTTATAACAACATGCTAAATTAAATAAAAGGAAACAAAACGCCAGGCGGCAGCACTGAGGCCAATTTTATGACGTAGTTACTAATATAGTCTATTCACTGTACATACCTTCATTTTTTCAACATCATCTTTTGGAGGCATTGAAACATAAAAATTGGTATCCTTCGAATGTTTTTTAACTGACGTCCTTGTCTTTTTTCCTCTTGAATTCTCATCAATCTCTTCTCCAGGTTCTCCTTCTATGTTATCAGGATCTCTTTCAGGGAAACAGAATTTAAGCATTGTATTGAAGAATTTTTTAGTCAACCCGATAGTTATCGGAACTACATTTATTTCAAAATGTTCTTTAACCGATATTCCACCGACTGGAGGCCTTTCTCGACAGAATACTCTCAAGACACGCTAGAAATTAATTAATAAAATTGAAGTGGAGTGAATTTTCACACATTTCAGGGTTTTGTAGGTATTTAGTAAAAAAAAAATAAAATCTCAACAAAATATGAATTTTTTAAATTTTTTGTTTGTTTATTCACGCCTCAAAACCTTTCATTTGATACCCTAAATTAAATTTAAAAATAAAACATTTTTTGGATAATATTAAAGATAATATATAGCCTGTTTTTTTGGTTTAAGCGGAACTAGATTATGTTTTTTTTAATTTTTACCTATGAACTGAGGCTTTGGTTCAAACTAAGCATAATATGTAACTCCTAATCATCCAAAGCCTTTGGATGATTTTTTTTTAGCAATATCCCACTTTAATCGTTAAAAACAGAACTTGTGAAAACTTAGGAAAATGCAAATTCTAGTTAGTACCGCTTAAATGTTTGGAATAGCCTATAGTAGTGTTTCCCAACCACTGGTCCGCGAGATTTTTTTGCCGATCCGCAGAATTATTTTTATGTGCAATTTTATAAAACAAAAAATTATGATAATTTATAAAATACAATTATAAGAATTGTTGTAATCAGTGTAATAAAAAATATAAAACTTTTGCGATACACATTACTTTCTAAACTTGCCGGTCCGCGAATTTTTTCTAGGTCACTTGCCGGTCCGCCATGAAAAAAGGTTGGGAAACGCTGGCCTATAATATACAAAATTCGATAATTCGAAAAAATAATTTGTTCAAAATTTCTGGCGTACTATTATACGTATTATTCTGCATTACTCTGATTTTTCTTAGAATTTCAAACCAACCCCTCTGGTAAATAAGGTGGACGACACTTTTTTTTGACATTTTGCGCAGATCCAATCAAAAGATTTAAATAAAATAATTTTTGTTCGTAAATTTACGCTTCAAGAACTTTCATTTAATGCCCAACATTAAAAAAAAGTAATAATAATAATAGCTGTTAAAAAAATAAATAAATATAGGCTATTCCAAACATTTAGGAGGAACTAACTGGAATTTTAATTTTTGTAAGTTGTCATGGTGTCCTTTTTTATGGTTTGAAGTGGGCTTTTCCTAAAAAAAATGATCAAAAGCCTCACTTAATCGGTAAAAGTTACTAGAACTGAAAATCTAGTTCCTCCTAAACCAAAAAAACAAGCTATATGTATTATTTATATATTTTTTCAGGTGTTTTTTCGAACTCCCAGTATTTTTCCTACATGTGGATCAAAGATTTGTGTATGCATGCCAAATTTCAACCCTCTACTTCTAATAGTTTGCACAATTTTTACAACAGACACATGAGTGACAGTAAGGTCTTTTAATTATACCTACAAAACCCTAAAAATATTATTTAAACAATAATTAAATAAATAAATAAATTACCTTATGATCGACAGGCATATTGCTCTGTATTTCCGTAGGACAAAGTACTTCGGTATAAACTTGATTTGGCAGTAAATTAGTCATCCGAATATATCCTAACTCTAAAAGATGTTCTACGGAATCATCACTCCGAGAATTTTTGGTGTACAAAAAATTACTAAGTACTAAATCAGCAATACCGAGCTGTCCATCAGCTTCCGTTAGTCTCCATTGTGCATGTTTAAAACATATCTCATTTGCTCGGACTGTAGTCAACGGTTTATCATTTCGAGTAGTAGATAATCTGTTCGTTGCTGATAATTGCATTTCTTTATAACAACTAAGCATAATATGTAACTCCTCGCTTTGGTTGATAAGCTGTTCTTTACTTTCATAAACAACAGTTTCGAGTCTTTTTATCTCTTGCCATAAGGCTTCGTTTGGTTCTTCAGCGTTTGCTTTCGAAACTAAGTACATTTCTTTTTCAAGACGTCGAATTTTGGATAACAATCCTCTGACTTGGTTCTGGAGATTTTGGATAGGTCTCTTTTGGTCCTCATGACTGTGTAGCTGTAACTGAAATCTCATCCTAGCTAATCGTTCTTGAGTTTTTTTTCTGTGGGGTTCTACGTAGAGGAGTAAATTATTAACAATATCTAAAAGCATTGCGTACTGAAGTGAATTTGTGCAGACGTCTAAATCATGATGCATAAGTGTAAACCCATCTACGGCAGTTTCAGGTCTATCCCATGGACCAACATCTTCTTGGGGAGGTGGTGGAACTTCTGCAACTTGAGTTGGATCAATGCTAGAGTCTCCGTAACCCACATAAAAAAATTCACATTTACATCTCGAGACAATTCGTTGTAGTTGGATTGGTGGATTTTCTTTACTAGAAGCACCAACTGTTTCAGAAACAACTCCCCCAACAGATTGTCCACTTCCTACTAAATCAGGAACATCTGGCAAATCACTTATAACAGTTGAATCTTTTTCTTGAATATTATCTACAGTCAGCCACATAATATTTTCATCTAAAGAATCATTTTCTCCAGCACTAACAGTAGCATAGTACTGCATACTTTCCAAAGTACCCATCCAAGTTGTTTTGGAAACTAAAGTATGGTCCTTCCAAACAGGTCGATGAATTCTTTGAAGTATTTCCGCTTTAGCTGCACTTAAAATTACATAACCCTTTGTTTCACATCCTTTTAATAAAACCTGGGAGTTTACAAGAGCTATCAACCAATTTTTGTGTTGTACATCATCCTCTTGACAAGCTTGAAGACCTTTTAAGTTTTGTTTTCTTGGAGCAGAACTTAGATCATCGCTAAAAACAACTGCTTTGTTTTCTGCTTCGGCGATGAGTTGTTGAAGCATTGTAGCCGCGTGCCCGGATTGTAGTTTACTCATTGGGGATGGGGTTGCTTGGACAGATGCACTAGGAACACTAATCCCTCCTGGAGTTGGGGATACTTGTGGAGGATCAACATTACGTCTTGATTTTAAGGGAGTTGAATTAGTTTCACACCTGAATCCTTTAAGGGCTTCTGTACTTAAATTTTTCTTTAATTGAGTTGTTTTTATGAATGTGTCAAACAAAGCTAAAGCAACATTTCTATTGCTTTTTGTCCAAGCGCCTTTTAAATCGTAGACAACTAATCGATGTGTTGGTGTGTCTTTACTACCTGTTCTATCAGAAGAAGTAGGGTCTCCACGTGTGTATATAGCAGTTTCACGCCCATAAGAAACCTTTCCAACAGACAAACAATAACATTTTTCAACAGGTTGACTAGAAGACAAAGGTTCGTTTTCTTCTAAACTTTCTTGAAGGGCACTTTGTAACCAAATTTCTGCATCTGTCAAATCGCAGTTCATATACATAATACTCCATTCTGCTCTTGGTCTATGTGTTAAACCATCATCAATAGGTACTAAAGTTAGTGTATGTTCAGAAGAAGAACTTAATCTACCTCCTATCAACTCAAAACCTCTTTGCATTGCTGAACTCATCCAATAACAAATTTGGAATCGATGTAACCCAAGTAACAGATGGACTTTTCTATAATGACGACTTAATTGGATTTTACGTGGTCGTACATTTTTAAATATAGTCCCTCTTTTTGTAGGACGTGTTACCCCTGATAAAATAAGCTTTAAATTTTCAATCCACCTTAAAGTAGATCCGTAGAGTAATAAATTTGGAACATCAAATTCATTTGGTGGTGTACTACAAGGTTTTGTCTCCAAAGCAATGCTTATATTAACATTTTGAGACCTAAAAGCTCTAAATGAATCATGTTCTTGATTGCTAGAGTATTCTGGGAGTTTATCAGGAGCACAAGAAATAACAGAATGGTGATCATTTGGGTCTGCTAAACAAACCCAATCTATTTTGATTGTAAGTTTCAAATTTGGTAAATGCAAAAGTCTACAATCATCGTATTTCGAAGCAGTACGTACATAAACATTTAAATCTCCTTTATAAACAAATTTAGCATTAGTCCAATCCATTGCTACATCAGTCCAAGTTAACTCCATCTCTTCAGTGGTGTTATAAGGGTCTAAAGATGCGTGTAAGAGTAAAGTCATTTGATTGATACACATAGTTAATCTTCCATGGAATAATAATCGCATTTTATCCCAAAAAGACAAAGGTGGACTTGGATCTCTTGAAGGTGGACTTATTTTCTCAAAACTTAAATTACATTGCGCAATAACCGGTTCCCAGCAAGGTCCAAAAGCATAGCTATAGTGTTGGACTTCACAATTAAAGTCGTGATAAAATTTTAATGGAGTCATTCCTCTTTCTATTACTATTTCCCCCCAAGGTTCTCCTAGATTGATTACAACTCCTCTTTTAGCTCGCCTAGGTGCTACTTGTTCTGCCCCTACTAATCTCCCAAACAAATGCATTTGACTTATATCTAAAAGTGGTTGGGGAAAATCTCTAAGTTGAAATTTCCATTCGTTACAACTCATTGAAACACTTCTACACCAAAGTGTTGTAAATTCAAGTCCTTCTTCTGGCCAAGGACTATCTGAATCTATTTCCCGCATAACAGAAATTACATTTTCTGTTCCATGGACTGAAGGATCAGCTAGAGCTATTATTTTAATCTCTGACATTAGCCAAGCAAAAAGACGTGTTCGAGGAGGAACTGCTCTGTACATTTGTTTGGATCTTTGGACGTATATTTCTGCGTTCTTTTTGTTAAGATTTGCGTACAGTTCTTCGACTTTACCAGCTGGGAGATGAAGATGCTGTTTGCAGAGTTCAGAAACCTTGGCATCTAACATTTTTTGTCGTTTTAAAGATTCCTTGTATTCATCTTCTAAGAGTTCGTAATTATCACGTAAACGGACCTCGAAAGGATCATCTGACATCTCAAATAAGAATTCTTTGATCTGAAAAATATATTTGTTAATCTTAAGCTTGGTCAGATCAGAGCTGTTTCAAATACTCAGTACAAGTATTTCAAATACCAAATACCAGAAAACGATCAAAGTATTTGAAATAACAAATAATATTAGCAATCACTGATAAAAACTATTTGAAAAATCAAATACTTTAAAAAAGTATTTTAAAAAATTATATAAAAATTTAAATATATCTGAAATACTTGAATTATTTGAAATAGCAGGAAAATTTGAAATATTTGAAATAATAGGGAAATATTTTAAATATTAGGAAATATCTGATATAATAGGGAAATATTTGAAATACTAGAGAAATGTTTAAAATATAAGGAAATATTTGAAATACCAGAGAAATATTTTAAATATTAGGAAATATTTGAAATACTGAGAAATATTTGAAATATGTACTGGGGAAATATTTTAATTACTAAGGAAATATTGAAATACTAAGGAAATATTTGAAATAAGTACTAGGGAAATATTTGAAATATTAGGAAATATTTGGAATAATAGGGAAATATTTGAAATACTACGAAAGATTTGAAATATTTACTAAGGAAATATTTAAAATATGTACAAGGGAAATATTTGAAATACTAGGGAAATATTTGAAACACAAGGAAAATATTTGAAATACTAGGAAATATTAGAAATATGTACCAGAGAAATATTTTAAATACTAAGGAAATATTTTAAATACTAGGGAAATATTTGAAATACTAGGAAATATTTGATATATGTACTAGAGAAATATTTTAAATACTAAGGAAATATTTTAAATACTAGGGAAATATTTGAAATAATAGAAAAATATTTGAAATAATAGGGAAATATATTAAATACTAGGAAAAATTTTAAATACTAGGGAAATATTTGGAATAATAGGGAAATATATGAAATACTAGGGAAATATTTGAAATATTAGGAAATATATGAAATACTAGGGAAATATTTGAAATATTAGGAAATATTTGAAAGATTAGGAAATATTTGAAATACTAGGAAATAATTGAAATATGTACTAGTTAGTTAAATTTTTTGGCGCATAGCAGCAAAGGCTATTTGCGCCTAACGCAACCCATCTAAATGACTACACTACATATTAAAACCAATAAATTAAATAATTAATAAATAAATAAAATCATTAAAATATGTACTAAGAAAATATCTTAAATATTAGGAAATATTTGAAATATTTACTAAGGAAAAATATAAAATACTAGGAAATATATGAAATATGTTCTAGGAAAATATTTGAAATATTAGAGAAATGAAGATTGATGAAACAAAGGTCATACCCTTTGTTCCATCCTTATGCATTATGTTATGGGTTTATTATAAACGAAACTTAAGAAATAATAAAAAATTTAAAACTTACGTTTATTAACAAGTCGCTGGGTAGTGGACTATCTACGGTAAAAGGTATTTTAGTTCTTTTATGAACTAATTTCAACCATTTAAAAACCGAAATAAATTCATTTTGAATCGCTTCTGCATAATCGTGTTGATAAGGAAATGTTGCTTTAAACAAATTAATCGTTAAACCCCATGTTTTATTCCAATCCAAAATAAATCCATCAGAATTTAATCTTTCTTCTCTTATTTCCAAATTGTCTTTAATTCGATAAAACCGTAATCCTTCAAAAGTAAATATATCGGAATCATCAATTGCGATAATAGAAGTAACATTTTCAATACTAAAATCATTTTGTAAACTCGAAATCAACATCTCATCCGTTGATATTTTCATGTGATGTTTATCAGATATTTTAATATGCAACGCTATGTTTCCACTAAGTTGTATAACGTAGTTCTTTTTAATTTTCTGCGGTTCAATTGGTATATTTTCAGTCAACATAGCTTTAAAACGGTCGTGAAATATTTTAATTTCATCAAATAAAGTCATTATTTTTAGGTGTAAGTTTGTGCTCCAATAAAACAGGACATCTTGAAGCAAATTTATTTTGTTTTCATTGCTATTCGTTTCAATCCTTGCCATATCGATGAACCCAACGTAATTCTTCATATCTTCTGCTCGAATACAAGTATAAAAATTTTTATCTGGCATAATATTATTCATTTTAAATCCATTTATATTTATAGAACTTTTTTTATTTGTACGATCATAATTTATGGAGTTGAAACGTAAAACTAAATACAAACAATTTTCAGTTATGAAAAATGCGTTGAAATTTGTAACTGAAATATTTATAACGGTTCGTAAATCATTCGTAGTAACTTTTTGAACTTTTTTAGAAGTACTAACTCCATTTTTATACTGTCCGAAGCATTGTAGGCTAAGTAGTAGAAATTTGTTCAACCTAGGACTCCATTCACAGTGCAAGGAATCAATCATCGATTCAATTTTAGTTTCTTTTGAACCGTGAGAACCTAATTTTATCAGGGCTACACCTAAAAATAAAGGAGTTCCCCATGGATGTTGTTTTTTCAGAATAGCGGTATCTGGTTCTTGACAGGATAAATAACACCATAGAGATTCTATTAGGATTTCTAATGTCCAGTGTCTTTTTGCAAGTATTATTTTTGGTAAAAATGACTCATATTTATAACCTAAAATAATATTAAATGTATTAAAAATTATGGATATAAATTTCTTAACGTGCGTATCTAAATTTTGAAAGGTGATTTTTAAAGATTGAATGAGATTTTGAGACCGATTGTTTTAACATAGTAAATCGAACTTTTATCGGGCTTTATAAGACTTATAAGAAGTTGGTAAGAATACCGATCGAGGAACGTTTCCGTGATGACAAGTTCAATAGCGCTCGAAGGCGCTTTTCGTAATGTCAAGTTTGTAATGAGAGCGACCGAGGAACGTTTCCGTGATGACAAGTTCAATAGCGCTCGAGGGCGCTTTTCGTAATGGCAAGTTTGTAATGAGAGCGACCGAGGAACGTTTCCGTGATGACAAGTTCAATAGCGCTCGAAGGCGCTTTTCGTAATGTCAAGTTTGTAATGAGAGCGACCGAGGAACGTTTCCGTGATGACAAGTTCAATAGCGCTCGAGGGCGCTTTTCGTAATGGCAAGTTTGTAATGAGAGCGACCGAGGAACGTTTCCGTGATGACAAGTTCAATAGCGCTCGAAGGCGCTTTTCGTAATGTCAAGTTTGTAATGAGAGCGACCGAGGAACGTTTCCGTGATGACAAGTTCAATAGCGCTCGAAGGCGCTTTTCGTAATGTCAAGTTTGTAATGAGAGCGACCGAAGAACGTTTCCGTGATGACAAGTTCAATAGCGCTCGAAGGCGCTTTTCGTAATGTCAAGTTTGTAATGAGAGCGACTGAGGAACATTTCCGTGATGACAAGTTCAATAGCGCTCGAGGGCGCTTTTCGTAATGTCAAGTTTGTAATGAGAGCGACCGAGGAACGTTTCCGTGATGACAAGTTCAATAGCGCTCGAGGGCGCTTTTCGTAATGGCAAGTTTGTAATGAGAGCGACCGAGGAACGTTTCCGTGATGACAAGTTCAATAGCGCTCGAGGGCGCTTTTCGTAATGGCAAGTTTGTAATGAGAGCGACCGAGGAACGTTTCCGTGATGACAAGTTCAATAGCGCTCGAGGGCGCTTTTCGTAATGGCAAGTTTGTAATGAGAGCGACCGAGGAACGTTTCCGTGATGACAAGTTCAATAGCGCTCGAGGGCGCTTTTCGTAATGGCAAGTTTGTAATGAGAGCGACCGAGGAACGTTTCCGTGATGACAAGTTCAATAGCGCTCGAGGGCGCTTTTCGTAATGGCAAGTTTGTAATGAGAGCGACCGAGGAACGTTTCCGTGATGACAAGTTCAATAGCGCTCGAGGGCGCTTTTCGTAATGGCAAGTTTGTAATGAGAGCGACCGAGGAACGTTTCCGTGATGACAAGTTCAATAGCGCTCGAGGGCGCTTTTCGTAATGGCAAGTTTGTAATGAGAGCGACCGAGGAACGTTTCCGTGATGACAAGTTCAATAGCGCTCGAGGGCGCTTTTCGTAATGGCAAGTTTGTAATAAGAACGACCGAGGAACTTTTTCGTGATGACATGTTTGTTAAAAGGGCGACGTTCCGTATAAATCATATGCTTTTCGCGTAAAGTCATGCAAATAAAAAAAATTCAAAATCCCAACGCGATGTCAAGTTCAGTTATCGAAAACACCGCTCAAGAGGCTTTTTTGGTCGAAAGTAGCTAAAAATATAACAGTGTTCCCAGGCCGGGCGACTTTCGGAATGGCGGCAACCGACCCGTACGCTCGCCAGTATATCTGGAAACGCCGGTAAAATTTGACTATATCACTTTTGACCGCCGGCGTATATATAGGATAAGTTATCACGTATATATGTAATTAGTTATTATTTTTGAAAATTATTCCATGCCTGAACGGCATTCGAACCCGAGGCTTTGAAAAAAAAAAAATGTGAAATCTTTAATTTTTCAATTTTTTTTTTTGAAAATTCAAAAAATTGTAACTTTTTAACAATAAAATATTAGGACCTGCGGTTTTAATTTTTGAAATCTACATACTTTTTTCTACCAAGATAAAAAATAGGGCCCTCTTTAGTTAACGCCTTTTTGATCCGTATAGTTTTGAAAATTTGTAAATATTTCATTTTCGAAAGACCGTATCTCAAAAACTACATAAGATACAGACTTGCGGTTGGAATTTTTGAAATCCCGAGGTCCTAAAGGGCCTTAGAAAGCATTTTGAAGCAAATCCCAAACAAAAAAATTGTTTGTGAAATTTTTTATTTTTCAATTTTTTTTTTTTGAAATTTCGAAAAATCCTGACTTAAGAACAATAAAATATATAGAACTGCGGTTTGAATTTTTGAAATCTTCGTATATTGTTTAGTCTAGAAAAAAATTGGGGCCTAAATAACCCATCTTTTAGAATAAATACGAATCGTCAAACAAAAGCTTTGAAAATGGCCAAAAATCGAAGAAATCGTAAGGGGTACCCCTTACGATTTTTTCGAATTTTGGCCATTTTCAAGGATTTTGCTTAACCAGGTATATAAAATCAAAAAATTGGGTGTTTAAGGCCCTATTTTTTTTTTCTAGACTAAACAAGGCACAAGGGTTTCAAAAATTTAAACCGCAGGCATCTATCTTTTACCGTTTTCAAGATAGAAATTTTTGAAATTTTGAAAATATTTTCAAAATAAATCAAA
This sequence comes from Liopterus haemorrhoidalis, assembly GCA_963971575.1. Taxonomy (NCBI): domain Eukaryota; kingdom Metazoa; phylum Arthropoda; class Insecta; order Coleoptera; family Dytiscidae; genus Liopterus; species Liopterus haemorrhoidalis. The sequence goes on from OZ020619.1 coordinate 47,537,120, forward strand.
ATTTTTCAAAAAAAAAAATGTCTTCAAAATGTGATATAAGGCCATTTAGGACATCAGGATTACAAAAATTCCGCAGGTCTTTATCTATTATAGTTTTTAAGATACAGTCCCGCAAATATCAAATTTTGTGTAAAATTCGCCTATTTCAAAACGATTTAAATCAAAAATGAGGAGGGCTAATAAGGCCCCAATTTTTTTACAAGGTAAAAAAACAATGAGAAATCTAAAAAATGAAACCACAGGTCTTTATCTTTTACCGTTCTCGAGATAGGATTTTCAAAAATTTCAAAATTTTCACAAAAAATTTTTATTCAGGATTTGTCTCAAAATGACACCTAACGCCATCTAGGGCCTCAGGATTCCAAAAATGTAAACTGTGGGTCTTTATCTCTTATAGTTTTTGAGATATGGTCATACAAAAATAAAATTTGACCGATTTTAGCAATAATTAAAACGATCACAGTTCTAAGAGGCCAAAATATAAGAGACTACAATTTCTTCATGGCCCTAAAAAACAATGAGGAAGCTCAAAAATCATACTGTGCGTCTTTACCTCTTATAGTTTTTGAGCAAATTTTTTTTCTCTCCGATTTACTTCAAAATGTGTATATATTTATGTATTTTGAGTCGTAGATCTCAAAAATATTCTGCATTTAAAGATACGGTTTACCGTTTTTTATAAATTCAAAAAAAGACTGAAAATGGCCTTATTAAAAAAAAAATTACATCAGAGAAGGCGTTTTAAATATATTTTTTAGACTGCACGCACTAAAATTAGTCAAAATTAAAAAAAATAATAATAATAAAGCTCTAACAAAACTTGACATTTTAACCTAAATTGTCTTAAAAAGTCCGATTTACTATGAGAGAAACAATCGCTATAAAATTCCCATTGAATCACTAAAATTCACTAGATTTCTAATTCTAATTCTGCACGATCCTAAAAAATTAATTATAATAAAAATATTTACCTCTACTTTCAAAACTTTGTTCTAAAATTAATTTTGTGTGATCGAATCCAACAGAAGCATTTGAATGATCATCTTCAGACAGCCGAAGTAAAACAGAAACGTACCATAATTCTGCACAACCGTTAATAATACATCGGCAAAGAAGTTTTTCCAATAATCCTAAATCTGTTCCCTTCTGCGCTTCTGGCAATGTTTTCTTCGTTGTTTTACTTTGTAAGAAATTTGTACTGACCCATTTATGAATCATCGTATGATTATAACAAATATTTAACGTATTCAACTTAAAATATAAGTTAACGATATTATTTTCTAACTTTGCATCCAAAGATAATGTTCGTAAGACTAAAAATTCTTCTTTTATACTTTTAATACTGAAATTGTTGAGTTGGAAAGCAAAATATATTTGAGGCAGATTTTCCATTCCGTCAGAATTATATGTACTTTGTGAATTAAATCTAATGTTCACTAATAGTGTTTGTAGAATTGATTTAAAATCAGTTCTATTATTATTTTTCATGCTTCGTAAAGATGTATCTTCGATTTTTAAAGTAAAATTCTAAAAGAAAAATATTAGTTAACCATCCATCAGACACAATCAGGCACACACACAGAAAATTGGACTGGGGGGGGTCCATTACGAATAAATATCCGTAAAACTATACAATGAGATCATTAGTTCTTGAGCGTTATAAAGTCGGTTTACGATAACTATGAGATGACGTCACACTTGGTTAATTTAAGTACCAATGTTATGATATGTTTTAATCAACATCAATCCATAACTCAGTACATTTATTTATTTAATGTTGGTACATTTTTTCAATGTTGCCAGTTTGAAATTGGATTGTTCAATCGTTATTTAAACATAAAAGGCCACACCCATTATTATTTCTAGCTCTCTTCAATTTATATAAGTTAGAAAGAGACAAATGTTCAGGAATAAATAATAGACCATATTAGTGTGTCGTCACACACATGTGCTGCCATCTGAGAGCTGAGTCCTTTGGAAGTTTTTGACTGGTTTAAAATACATGTGAAATTACTTTTGTTACCTTAATTTTATGAATATCTTCAATTTTAGAGCAAAAAATATGTATTTTTGATAAATATATACTAATATATACAGTCCAGATACTTTATATTATAGAATAATGATTTTATAAATATATAAATAAAGATTCGAAGATATATTTATAGGTTACGTTTTTAAATAATATGAAAATCGAAATATCTTTAGTATTTATTTAATTAACACTTAATCATTAATATTTTAAAATGCATAATAGTGTATTGTTTTGCTCAAATTGTAACCATTACAGCTACATTCTTAATTGCAAATTTTCGTTTTTTGACAAATGAAAATGAAAAACAATAATGGATAAAATAAAAACATATTGGTCCTTCAAACCATTTAGATATGGCATACACACTTATTGCTATGTTACTTGCCATAATAACGATTAGTAACGTAAAATTTTCAAAATAACCCGCAAAATAATATTGTTCTGCAAAAATTACATATTAAATTATAATGTATAAAATAAGAATTTTAATAAATAAATATTGACTTATAGTTTTGATGTGAAGCATTCTCTTACTTTGAAAACTTAATTTATATTTCCAAAATATAATTTAACAAAAAAACAACATGCTAAATTCAAATAAAAGGAATCCAACCGCGAGGCAGCAGCACTGAATCCCATTTTGTGACATAGTTACTAATATGGTCTATTCAGATTATTATCTGTCTCATTTTGTAATACGGAACTAACAGTGAAAGTTCATTTTTTATGTTGTATATTGACAATACATTTATAATATTGTCATAGTATTGGTTCACACGGATACGCCTAAGTCTGTTTACACCACAACAGTCACCAAAGTAACCAGATCTAGTTTCGTATTACAAATTGAGACGGATTATAGTAATTTTTATTAACGAAATATTTAATTTGTTAAAATTACCTTTGGTATAACAGGTGCTATTCGATGGTACAGATTCGAAGAATCCTGCACCTTTATCCCAGGGACATTATCCTTATTCTGTCTTTCTTGAACAAAAGTATAGAATCCTTCATTAATTACAGCGCTTGTTTTCGACATCCCGATATGAACTTTCTATAAAAAACAAGAAATGTTTAAATAAGTCCAAAATAAAATACAGCTATTTTTACACAATCAGCAGTGAAACAAAAATATTTAAGTGCGTACATCTAGCGTAACTACATTACTTACAGCAATGTTCTGAAAAATATTCTGAAAAACAACAAGCCGCATTTGTAATTTATTTAGATAGAATATAACAATATTTACCTCGACAGAGAGTGCACCTTGGGCTATTAGTGTTGCTTCCATTGTGATTGCAAAGCTAAGTTCCCCAAGACATGACTCGGAATCATCTTTTTGTTCAACGTGTCTCAGTACTCGAATTTTTACTTCGGATAACTGAATATTACAAAGTAGTGATCTTGCGTTGTGGACAACACTGCCATCTAAATGGGATTCGGATGCCGTAACATGGACCAAACATCCAGGTGACTCCGGACGGAGAAATATGGCCGATACATTATAAATATGTACAGCCATAAACTACACAAAATAAATTGTTGTAAAAAAGTGTTAATTTTCACACATTTCAGGATTTTGTAGGTATTTAATAAGTATAAGAAATCAACAGAATGCTGTCTAGGAATATTTTTTTAATAAAAAGTTTTTTGATTAACATTTTTATTCATTATTTGAGAACTAAGTGCTTCCATTTAATTTATTTAACTAAATTTAAATAATTTAATTAAGCGAAAAATTTGTCACAATAAAATTTAAATTAAAAAATTGATGTGAAGTGTGAGTTTTCACACTTTGCAGGGTTTCGCAGGTATATAATGAGTGAAGGCGGCATGCTGAGTGTGTAGGAAAATTTTTTCTTGATCATACCTACAAAATCCTAAAACTTACCTGTGCAAAAGTAGTAATGAAGGGTGGTACTTTCTTGTTCCTAAAATCAATTTCACTGGGTGCCTTTTGAGAAGTTTGTTTATTTCTTTTACCATCACATATATTCTTCTTAATTCTAACATTTCTTACGAATAAAGTTACTAATTTTGTTACTTCCGAATTAAAGAAACTACTTCGAAACCCAATCTCATCAATGTGCTACAAATAAGACATAAAAATAGTAAGTTATATAGTTTTTAAGGTTATTTATTGTGTACTTACAACTGATATTCCATTTTTCGATATGTGAACATCGCACAGTCTTACATAAGGTATACCTATCCTCCCAATTTGTAATGTAATACTATATTTACGTTGAAAATACCAAGCAATTAATTTAGGTAAAATCCTAAAATATAAATCATTAACAACTATGAATTAATTGATTGAAATAATTAATAACTTACCATGACACTGCGTAGTAAATTAAGAAAACAGTGATACAGAGCGTAACAAAATTATTCATTTCGAATAAACACACAAATGAAGATACATATTCAAAATATGTAATTATGAACCTTAAAATAAATGTATTTTACATTTTATAAATTAAAAATTATGATGCATTGCTGTCAAAACTTTTAGGTTGGGATTTTGACATAGATTATACATAAGCGTACGAAATATTTTTACCACAGGGGTTATTTCATTACATCTTCAAAAGTAACGTATTTATTTCATAAAAATTACAGCGTCATGTAACAAATATTGACTAGGACAACTGGTACTCTTCATAAAATACTGCCATATAATACTTATTCAAGTTTAGATTTTATATCTGCGATTTTCTCAACAGGATCTGGTTCGGATAGTATTTCGTATTCCACTTCTTCAGAGTGTTCCGGAGCAAATAACTGGTGTAGAGTAACTACTACAATGGTTAAAGATAAGAAATAAGGTAACCGATAGATACTTATTGGAGCGTAGACCAGACAAACGATTGCCATGAAATATAAAAACTTGGCGATTTCTTTGTAATACAACCTGAAACATAATTGTTAGAACAGAGAAAAATATGAGTTTTCAAATATACTTATTAGGGTTTGGCAAGTCGATTTGCCATAGGAAAATAGCGCAAAGGCTTAAAACTACTCCTGGAATACTCGATGGGTCCGGATTCAGATGATTGCTGTAACTAATTTTTTCAAATTATTATTATATAAATATTTCATATGAGAAGTTTACATTACAATTAATTATTATTAAGTTGGTGACTTAAAAAAAATTATGTGAAGTGTGAATTTTCACACATTTCAGGGTTTTGAATGTATTTAATAAGTGTATGAAGACAACAGAATGCTAGATATCTAAGAATATTTTTTCTATAATCGCATCAAACAGTTTTTTATAGTCATTTTACTAGAACTAAGAGCTTTCATTTAAAAAATTGAAATAAAATTGAAATAATTTCGTTACAATAAAATTTAGATTCAAAATCCCAGCGATTTTTTCTGCTTTTGCTTCGAACTAAAATCTTCATTAAGTTAATATGAAATATATTGATAAATGACTTTTTAGGGTTTTGTAGGTATGACCAAAAAACCCTTGATTTTGTTTCATAAAAAAACCAAATAAAACCTTCAAATTTTTTTGTCTGTTAGTACGAGTTTGATATTAAAGGTGATAACATAAAGTTTCGTATTCTTTTTCATATTTCTATTTAGATTTAAGTGGTCACAAACTTTCTGTTGTTTTTCTCGATATATTTGGGTAATTCTTGCATATTCATTGGGCATGTAAAATTAATTCTGACTTAAATAATTAAACAAAATCATTTGTTTTTAGGGTTTTGTAGGGTTTTTAGGGTTTTGTAGGTATGACCAAAAAACCCTTATACCTTCATTTTGTCGTCTGTCTGTCTGTTCGGTAAAAATTGTAGCCAAACGGCTAAACCTAGAGAGTTGAAATTTGGCATACTTATACAACTCTTTGACCCGCACATAGGAAAAATACTAAAACATCTAAAAAACATATCCCCATTAAATATAAACAAATATGTGCTCATTGAAAAAAAATATATTATTTTTTAATTCTGAGTAGGGTATCAAATGAAAGCCCTTAGTACGTAGATTAACGATCAAAATTTTATTTTTGCAAAATAAATTATTTTGATGCAATTTTAGCCAAAACGCAAAAAAAATCCCACACCCTGTAGCCTAGATGGTTTAAACTAAAAATCTGAAAAAATTCTAAGTAATGTACATTGGTGTGAACCGGTATAGTACAACAGGAATTTTTGATCAGATTATGTTTTCGGAAAATAACGCATTTTTTGTGTTTTTTTGGTTAACGATGCACAAAAGTTATAGTTATGTAACACAATATATTAGAAAGCGTATCCTGGTCTAACGGTTAGCTTGCTCGCTTGCTACTTAGCATACTAGGGTTCGGTCCCGGGCAGAGGAGACAATTTTATTTATTTTTTTTTCCATTTTTATTTTGTTTAAATTATTTTGTCAAAATTATAGTTATATTTTGGCAAATGTTGTATTTAATTTTTAAGAGCGTAAATTTAATAACCAATTGGAATTGTTGGAATTATATTTTCATTCTATGTGTCATGTATACGAAACCAGAGGGGCTATTTTACTAGGCTTATGTAGGGTGACCATTCGTCCCGCATTTTGATTTGGTGTCCCCAGGGCCGAATTTTGCTCTGTACTTATATTTGGGAGGTGAAGACCTTTTTTTTTGCTCTTTAATTATATTTGGGAGGTGAGGACCTTCTTTTTGTTTGCTCTTCACTTATATTTCGGAAGTGACGACCTTTTTTTTGCTCCGTCCCGCATTGCCTTCTCCAAGAAACTGGTCACCCTAGGCTTATGACTAAAATAACCAATGAAAACCATAGGTGCAATTTTCAAAATCTTAATGAACCTTGCTATTATCTGTTTCATTTTGTAATACGTAACTAACAGGGGAAGTTCATTTTTTATGTTGTATATTGACAATACATTTATAATATTATCATAGTATTGGTTCACACGGATACGCCAAAGTCTGTTTACACCACAACAGTTAGCAAAGTAACCAGATCTAGTTTCGTATTACAAATTGAGACAGATTATATATATATATATATATATATATATAAAAAAAAAATACTGCACATATTTAGAAACCTATATAATGGTATTAGGTATTCGAATTAAAATTAACAAAAAAATATTTTAACATAAAATTTGTTTATAAAGCTCTTAGATTAAAAGACGATAAATTATTTTAAAAATATCGTTCATTTTGCCGTGATTATTACAAAGCAAAATTTGTCCTACACACTCAGCATACCGCTTTCACTTATTATATACCTGCGAAACCATGCAATGTGTGAAAATTCACACTCACATCAACTTTTTTGGGAACATATCGTGTAAAAACAGAATTCTATATACTTACTGAAAATTTCTGGCCCAAGTAAGAATAGAAGGTATACTAATAGCACTTACAATAAGCCATAGTAAAAATATAGTGAAATGAAAATGTATAGAATCATGAAAACTTTTTTTCTCTCGACTTGGTCTGGACTGATTATGATCCTGATTTTCCTGGAGATCCTGCTCCTGGACTTCCCTCAACCGGAGTTCATTCTCTTCTCTACTATCAGGTACAATTTCAAAATTTTCTTCAATTATTTTCTCTTCATTATTCAATTGTATTTCTTCCTTTTTACTACTTCCTTCCTCACTCGGACTTTGATCGAGCTCTTTAGTTTGTTCAACAACTGCATCTTTCTTTTGTTTTCTCGAAAACAATCCAATAAATTTAAAAGTCATCTTTTTAATATACCGAAAAACTAAACTCTCAATATATTCTTGACACATATGTGTTAATTTTAAGAAATAATAAACTGCCCCAATACACAAGGCCATCCCTCCACAAGTACTGAGCCCCAGGCTAAATAGTGTGATCGCCACAACGCAAGGAACTTTATGTAAAGCATTTAGAAGCCAATCAGACAGTTTTACAGCTCCTCCGATAGTTCTTGTAACACCTTTAGCAACAAGTTTATGGACTGTGGACTCTGAGACTATTAAAACAGTCCATAGGGCACAGGAGATCATATAAGTCAGTCCAACAGATGTTATGTACAGTAGAATTGGTAAAATTAAAAAGTCCAAGTTTTCGGAAAGTAAATAATAACCGTCCGGGGTCGGGAAAATGTCTTGAAAACGACCCCAACTGCAAAAAAATATATTAGTTACATTTTATAGATATTATACCATGTGTGCAACGAAACGCGGAATATGGGATTTTAGTTAAGTGCGGAAATTGGCTCTCCTGTACATTTTAGAGAAAAAATACAAAAAAAGTTGTTTAAAATTAGTTTTATTTTTATAAAGTCTAAATTTGATGCCACAGAATATAAAGTCTGTTCCAAACGGTTAGGCGGAACTAGATTTTACATTCTAGTTACTTTCATCGTTTAAATCATGATTTCGGCCGTTTTGTTTAAGCTTTGTAAAACATACTTGCAACAAATATTTTTTGGTTAAGGTTAATATCATTTTAAAATGTCATTTTCTTTATATTTTGATTTTTTGTGTCATTCTTAATACATATATTATCTGTCTCATTTTGTAATACGTAACTAACAGGGGAAGTTAATTTTTTATGTTGTATATTGACAATACATTTATAATATTATCATAGTATTGGTTCACACGGATACGCCAAAGTCTGTTTACACTACAACAGTCACCAAAGTAACCAGATCTAGTTTCGTATTATAAATTGAGACAGATTATATCCCATTTATTTATTTTTTTGTCATTAAAATATGTAAGAAAATTAATTTAAGTTTTATATATGTCATTCGTTTCCATGGTTTCATTGTTGGAATTTTTAATTTTGACATTCCAACGTGAAAAATGAAATAACCCAAGCCAGGTCCCTTTTCGTGACAACCTAAAAGAACGAAATTCCCATTTAATTCCGCCTAACCGTTTGAAACAGACTGTATATTACAGACATACTATGGCATCAACTTTTTAATAATAAAAACTAATTTTAAACAATTTTTTATTCTTGTATTTTTGCTCTAAAATATACAAGAGCCACCTTGTATAATTTTAACTTACGCAAACAGTCTGGATAGTAACTTAGCAGTCGTAACTATATAATATGGCTTCGTACTAACACTGAGCGCTGATTGGAAATTAAGACATCTTCCTTCCTTCTCTAAATGCAACATTTGAGAATAATACGCCATCAGTACAACTGCGGCGATATTTGCCAACAATAATGGAGAATAATACCGGGACATTTGCGATAACATCCCAATAAAAGAGCTGCGAACACTAAAAACATTCATTATTATTTACATCGGTCAGAAGTTTGTTCATTTACCTGATTGTATATCGACAACTTGGGTCTAAATTCAAAAATACTTTAGCCGTTGAATTTATAGCAACAGGTCTTGAGTTATGAAGACGTAAAACTAATGGTTTTTTTATTCCTTCCCTGAAAAATAAGTTACAAATTAATTATTTTATTAATTTATATCAGTGTTTCTCAAAACAGGTTCAGACAAGTTCCAAAAACGAATGTGTGGACAATATAGGGACCTACTACCATCTAGTATAGTCGGATTGCTGATAGGTGACTGTTCGTTGCTACAAGGATCGATATACAATACTATATGCTTTCTCTGTCAAAGCATTAGAACGAAACGCCATGATTCGTAGATATCTTTACTAATTAGAGCATGAAAATAAATTCACAGCAGTACTCAAACAAACAAAATTATTAATTTTAAGACAATAATAAGGAAAAACTTATACTCATACGTAAATTTTGGATTATAATTTGTTGTTTAATTAAATTAAATTTATATGTGTCCCCTAAGTATAAAGTAATAAAATATTAAGTAAAAATATATTTATTCATATAATATATTGCTACAAGTTGTATTTAAATGTTTATTTTTATTTTTTTAAAAATAGTCACTGTAATGCATGATATCGTCGTCATCTGAACTATCGCTGTCATTTCTTGTATTTATTACTATTGGATTAATATCATCAACAATCCTTTCCCTTTCCCACCATTTATTTATTAAATTTTCGATTTTTTTAACAGATTTTGACCAAGTTTCACAACTAAATTGATCACAGGTTAGTTGCCACATTTTCAAAACTTCGTTATCACTCTATTCGTTTTGACCAATATGTCTATCATAATAATTTTTTGTTATACCCCAAATTAGTTCAATGGAGTCAAACTGGCAGTGATAAGGAGGTAATCTTAGTACTTCATGACCATACGTTTGTGCCAATATATCAATAAAATAAACTGGTTCAGATTTTAATTTCCTTCGATTTCTCCTGATTTTGTTAGTGAGAAGTTCAGATTTATTACATTTTATAATTCCACGAAATCTTTAAGGCAGCTGCTACTCTTTGATGGACACAAGATAGAGAAATAAGTGGCCCATTGTTCTCTTTTTCGGAATTAAAATATTCCAGCAAATTTAAAATTAAAGTTTGTGAATTTAATAATTGGCCGCAAGCTCTACTAATTAATATTATTAACAGACACTGACAGCTAAGACAAATAACAAAAAACATTTTTAAAATCGCTGAAAAATGGTAACTAGATTATTATATGAATGCACTACTTGATACATACATGTAACAGTCACCTATCAGCAATCCGACTATATCACAGATATTACATAACACACTAAACTTAATAACTTACGTGATAAAATTATGAGTATCTTGGTGGGCCCATGGTAAATGCAGTTTTGCAGTGGCTTGATGCGAAGTGGTAGTGCATGAAATAGGTTCTACGTATAATAAATATGTCTGGGCTATATGTGACAAGCCTGGGAGTTCAACCACATATCTCAGAGCTTGTGGAAAAGTCTCTTTTAAAATAACTTTTCTACTCAAGGAATACCATCCGGGTAACTCAGTGTTAATAACCCTTTCTTTCGGGTTGTGCAGATCAAAATTTAAAGTAACCTACGGAATTTAATTTTATATTTTGAATTAAAGTATACACACAGGATTTAGCTAAGTATTTTACCGATTTCTGAAAGCTTAGTTAACTATAACCAAAAGGTCAGAAAATGGTTGCTATGGTTACTTACGGGATTGTTATATTGTAACCGAGTTTAACCAAATGGTTAGGTTAGGTTATTAACCAAATGGTTAAACTAGGCTAAGCTTTCAGCAACCGGCCCTAAAATATTATATTTTGACGTAGGACTACGTCGAATTATTACTTTTACAACATAATGAAGATGAGATAAACATATAAAGAAATTTTGAATTGCTGGGGGGAAAAAAAATACACAAAATTTAAACAAAACTGAAATTTTCCGTACAGAATGTGGCTTCATCGAGCCCTTAGGATTGCTCTGCAACGATTATCTAATATGAGAAATTATTACCTTATATTGAATGTATAAGATTATTAGTGGTTATATAATAGGAGTTAGTTTCGCTCAATTCGAGCATTATCAAAGCTAATAGTCGAAAAAAACAAATAAAAAATAAATAATAGTTTAAGTAAGTAAAAAAGCAAAAATCGTTGAGGCTAGTCATGACTTGCCTCAACGATTTTTACCGTTAACTTACTCCATTTTATTTTTACCGACCGCCAATATATAAGGGAGGTATAGTGATCATATCGATTTTGACATTTCGATGGATCTCCACAAATTGAGGTCCCTACATAACGTTTTGACTATTTTTAGCATGGTGTCTGTCGGTCTGTCTGTCTCTCTGTCTGTCCTTCGGTTTGTGTACATGTGCAGAGCAAATTCTGCTAAAAGGATTTTTATGAAACTTCATATTTAAGCTTTTGACATCTATGACACGAGTTGATCAACTTTTGGGTCAAGCCCGTGAGCCCCCCCCCCTAAGTAAGAGCTCCAAAAACATATGATTGTACGTTTCTATCAAGATACAAGTGAGAACCTTTTTTGTGTCATCACTTGTATCTTAAAGGTAAGGACTTTTTTGTGAGGTCTTTTTTTTTAGATAATCATTTGTATTTTTGAAGTGAGGTCCTTTTTTTAGGTAATCACTTGTATTTTTGAAGTGAGAACTTTTTCAATAATTAACTAATTTTGTCTTTTGAGCCCCCCTCCCACGAAAAATTACTGGGTGCGCTCCCGCTTGTTTGTATAATGGCACTTACTTGTTCAGAAGGTAACAATTTGATGACAACATGAGTAAATTCTGGATATCTTTTTCTAAGTCGGAAGAGATCAAAATAAAACAATCGTCTTTTTTCGAATTTTTTGGCTGATGGTGCTATCTCAGAACGGTGACTTAGATGAAGTACGTTGTCGTCACTAAAAAAAATACATACTAATCTGAATTACAATTGACGCTTGATTAAAAACGAAATGCAATTAGAAAATGTTTAGATATAGGAATGTTTTATGCAACCGGGGGTATAAGTAGAGTACCAAAGAATAGTCTATAATATTTTTAATATACCATATTCGACTCTGTCCTTGGATTGTGGTGGCTGTACATGCAAAAATCCAATCTGGAGATTCCAGGTTAATAGCTTGAACGAATAGAGCCTGATATTTGATATCGTCCACAAGTCTTATCATGTAATGGTTTACTATATTTTTGCCCTTTCCTGTTGTCACTGTATATTGTCGCTCAATGGATTCTTTCCATTCTCCTCGTGGCTCTAGTTTGGTTCGCACTCGATATTTTGAAGCATGTTCAAACTTTGTACCGCTATTCTACAAAATAAAATATAAATATGTTAGGTCTGTTCTTTTCGCAACCTTGCGTATACGATTTACTGCGGCGTCAATATTTTCAGTTAGTTTGCATTGGCTGTTTGGCTTAAATTCTTACAGCCGCAGTAATAAATTTAACGCTGCGTTAATACAGCCGCGTTTTGCAGTAAAACGCAATATTATTTTATTGCTGAACGATTGGAGATAGAAATCTATGGATTATTCCAAAGATTTAAATGAAACTAAATGAAATTTAAATTTCTTAAGTTGTCAATAACTATTTTTTTAAATATTGAAGTTGGTTATTTCTAAAAAAAATTATCAAAAGCTTCAATCAATCGGTAAAAGTTCATATATTTGAGAATCTAGTTCCGCTTAAAGCAAAAAAAAAAAAAAAAACATGTACGGTATGAATTTTTTTAAATCTAGAATTTTATTCACCTAAATTGAGGTTCTCCTGAGTTAAAACCTATTCGGTCTGTGTAGTTTTGAAAATTTATAGAAAGACCGAATGTCAAAACAAGAGATAAAGACCTGTGATTGAAATTTTTTAAATCCCAAGGTCCTAAAGGGTCTTAGGATATATTCTGAAGCAACTACCAAACAAAAAAATTTTCTGTAAAATTTTAATTTATTAATTTTTTTTTTTGAAATTTCAAAAAATCATAACTTAAAAACCATAAAATATAGGGACCTGCGGTTTGAATTTTTGAAATCTACGGACCTTTTTTTACCCAAATAAAAAATAGGGCCCTATTTAGTTAACGCCTTTTTGATCCGTAGAGTTTTGAAAATTTGTAAATATTTCATTTTCGAAAGACCGTATCTCAAAAACTACATTTGATACAGAGCTGCGGTTGAAATTTTTGAAATCCCGAGGCCCTAAAGGACCTTAGGACACATTTTTAAACAATTCGGAAACAAAAAATTTTTTTGTTAAATTTTTTATTTTTCAATTTTTTTTTTTGAAATTTCAAAAAATTCTAACTTGAGAACAATAAAATATAGAGAACTGCGGTTTGAATTTTTAAAATATTCGTATATTGTTTAGTCTAGGAAAAAATTGGGGCCTTAATAACCCAACTTTTACAATAAATACGAATCGTCAAAGAAAACCTTTGAAAATGGCCAAAAATCGAAAAAATCATAAGGGGTACCCCTTACGATTTTTTCGATTTTTGGCCATTTTCAAGGGTTTTGCTTAACCAGGCATATAAAATCAAAAAAATGGATGTTTAAGGCCTTATTTTTTTTCTAGAATAAACAAGGTACTAGAGTTTCAAAAATTTAAACCACAGGTCTCTATCTTTTACCGCTTTCGAGATAGAATTTTTTGAAATTTTGAAAATATTTACAAAAAAAATCAAAAATTTTCCAAAAAAAAAATTTCTTCAAAATGTGATCCAAGGCCCTTTAGGACATCAGGATTACAAAAATTCCAACCGCAGGTCTTTATGTATTATAGTTTTTAAGATACAGTCACGCAAATATCAAATTTTTTGTAAAATTCGCCTATTTCAAAATAATTTAAATCAAAAATGGACACGACTCATAAGGCCCCAATTTTTTTATAAGGTAAAAAAACAATGAGAATTCTAAAAAATCAAACCGCAGGTCTTTATCTTTTACAGTTCTCGAGATATGATTTTCAAAAATTTCAAAATTTTCACAAAAATATTTTATTCGGGATTTGTCTCAAAATGTCACCTAACGCCATCTAGGACCACAGGATTCCAAAAATGTAAGCAATGGGTCTCTATCTCTTATAGTTTTTGAGATATGGTCACAGAGAAATAAAATTTGACTGATTTTAGCATTTATTAAAATGGTTGTAAGAGAGCTAAACAGAAAGAAAAAAGTGACAACTTTAGAAAATTATATCCATTTAGTTCCTCTTAAACATTTGGAATAGTCTATACATTATTTTTGCAAAAAACAATATCTGGTTTGTAGGTATTAGCACTTACCAATAAGAGATGATGCTTGAAAGCAGCCAGCCTGTAAGTGTGTTCCGAACTAAGTTGTTTTGTTATTGGATCTATGCTGTCAAACAAAGCTCTTACAGTCGCTAACACCAATTGTTTACACCAAACAATGCAGAGATGATCCATCGTTAACCACACACCAGGTACAGCCGTAGCCAAAACATTTAAAGAACTCATATTGGCATTAGTTAGCCAACTATTCACATGTCTGTCCGCTGTACCAGACCCAATACTTATAAAAGTCTGATTATTTAACTTTGTATTCCCTATTTTATTATTAATTTCATCATAATAAACCTTCATATGTCTATCAATAGCTAACATTGGACTCCTATGTGGACTTCCCATTGTAATCAACAATTCCACATTACGAACTTCAGAGTTAACGACAACGCTATGGGCTATAACTCCACCCATTGAGTGCCCAATAAGTATAACACTTTTCGGTTGTATAATCTTTGGTTTTTGATACAATGTTAATACTCTTTGGATGGATTCATTTAGAAACTGTGTCTGTTCATTAAGCAAAGCTCCATTTAAGCCTGATAATTCATCATTTAAATCGACAGTGAAAAAATCAAAATGATATCGGCTTCGTGAATTTAAAGCTTTTCGCAAAGCCACAGAAGCCAAAGATCGAGCTGAAAATATATGTATTAATATAATTTTATGGTTAAATTAATGAAATAGTACCTTGTTTAAAAGAACCGGCATTTCCAGGAATAAATAATACTGGTATACCATCAAATCTCATCGACCTGGCTTTTTCGGTAAATTTCCCTTCGCTATATGCATATAAACCATATTTAGTATATTTTGTACCATTAGGCATTGATATTTTCTGAAATTATTTAAAATTAATTAACTATAAACAATATTTAAAAAAACATAACCTATACTTACAACAAATTGTGGATATTCGTACATATAAGTCATATCACACTTATTTTCTTCATTTTCTGTGATAAATGATAGAAGTCCAACGAAGTAGATTAAAGTAAATATTAAGGAGATTATTACAAAATTACTTATTAGAGCCATTTTTGTGGAATAACTTTTACAACTACATTACTGAAATGTCAAATAACAAGCAATAATTTTATATAATGGTTTTTGATGCAATAAAACTGACTAATGTATCTAATAATACTGTATTATTTCTGGAAAACTGCATCAAATCATCTGTACTCTTAAAAAGATTGCTTAACACCATAGAGAAATATAATTTATCTATCACTTAACTATATTTATTTAATGATAATTTATTTTAAGTAAAAAAAAATATCAGAACACAGCATTTTCCAACTCATTGGAAGTTTGCTCAGATAATTCTGGTACATAAAGCACAAAAAACAGCATATGAATAGCTTCTGCCAATATTATTATTACTATCTTTGTCTAAATTACTAGAAAAACTAATTTTAAAACAACTAGAACTTATTATTTGACGTATTACCCCTTTTGTAGTAAGGTAAAAGTTGCCCGATGCTAATTTCGAGGGTGAACACACTAGATGGCGCCCAACTTGGGGCACCATTGACGTGTTACCCTCTTTCGCACTAAGGTAAAAGTCGCCCAACGCTCACTTCGGAGGTGAACACTAGAGCTTCTTAAACGGTCCCGTTTTCCCGTATGAAAAAATACATCCCGTAAAAAAATTCAGGACTTAAACTGGGAATTTATTCCACATCCACCGTATTCATCAACCTTGCGCCTTCCGATTTTCATCTATTTAGGTCTATGGAACTTACATGCAGAGATAAAAAAAATTCAAAATATCACCGATGTAGAAAATCACTTGATCAGTTATTTTAAGTCAAAACCAGAAAACTTCTATAGAGGGTATCAAAAAAATAGTACAACGTTGAGAAGGCGTAATAAATAAGGATGGAAATTATATTTTGTAATTATACACAATAAAAATTTCTGGAAAAAAATATTTTGTAGTCTAAAATAATGGATTTTCTTCCGGTCCCCCTAATATCAATAAGAAAAAAAACTATGTAAAATGGAAAATATATCTTTATTGTTTACAGTTCAGACTTATAAGAGTATTTCTTGATTGAATCCAAGAATGTTACAAAATCTTAATACATAACAAGGGTATAAAACGATTAAAACGTATAAAACCAAACAAAAATTAACGATGTTTCTTATAATTTAGATTTCAAACTTCCCATGAGTTTTTCAAGTTTCATTGCTTTCTGCAAATTACCTTGAATCTTCAATTTACCCATCATGTAAGCAGTGGTGGGTTTCAATTTTCCAGTAAACATATCAAAGAAATTTTTAGCGTCCATTGTAAGAACAGCATCAGCTTTATCAGGACAGTCTCCTTTACCACAGGCACCTTTACCAGAACGAAGATCAACAAACCATTCACCAGCTTCAGAACCTGTTACTTTAAAATGGAATAAAGCTTTAGTTTTTCCAACAAGTTCTTCGCTTAAATTTGCTTCGATTGTCTTGAAAAGTTTGCTGACTTTTCCATCATCGCCAGCGGGAGCAGCTTTAGAATCTTTTCCAGGATTACCTGGGTTTCCAGGATTACTTTCAGGGTTGTCAGATGGAATACTTCCATACTTTCCAGTTTTTTCATCCAAGAAAAAGTCCACCATAAGTTTATCTTTGAACTCTGGAAAAATAAATAAATAAATTACCTGAAAGAAAATAAATTTAAAACATATAGTAAACCTTCGATTTAACGAATTTAAGGCCCATGGATCAAATGTTAAGACACATTCATAATTCTTTAAAAAAATTCGCTGCGCAGCAGCTGGGTAATGAATCGGTGGCGGGTAATTAACCCCACATGATAAAGATTTGAGCTATATGGTTTGAAAATTGAAAAACGAATACCTATCAACTGAGGAAGGAGAAATTCATATAGGACAATAGGACATTATCAAATTGGATCGCCAAATCGTACAGGTAACTTAAAAAAACTATCTCATCTATCACAGCAGATATATACTGCAACCAACTGGACGAAATGATGTAAAAACTTAAAGAAAAACAGCCTAGATTGGTCAACAGATCGACTCCTATTTTATAGCATGATAACGCTAGATCACACTGCACAAATGACTGTAGCAAAACTACAGGAATTGGAGTTGGAACTTCTTCATCATCCTCCATACTCACCAGACCTAGCCCCCACTACCACTTCTTCCGCAATTTGGACAACTTTTTAATAGGAAAACAGTTTAATTCCGACAATGCAGTAAAACTAGTCTTCCAGGAATTCATTAACTCTCGTCCGCCACGGTTTTATACGGCCTGAACAACCTGCCGCTTAAATGGCAAAAGTGTATAGACAATATGGGTGCATACTTTGATGAATAAAATAATTCCTTATATTTGTAAGTTATCAAACAACTTTGCCTTTTTTTCTACAAATTTCATCCTTGACGACCGAATAGAACAGACTTTAAATTAATTGACAAAAACGTTGATTTTGAAGCGATTATAGTAATAAACCTAGCGTTCTATTAAGCTTAAGTTAGGAGAGCAAATGAAGGAAGATCGATAAATAGAGTGACACACTAGAGTCTAACAGGACGAAGAAACAGAGGTAGACCAAAAAGATCGTGGCGGAATGAAGTATATGAGACTATGGAGAAAAAAAGACATGAAAAATAGAGAATGGGAAGATAATAAATGGAGAAACTGGCCGAGGGTAAATGGCGTCAGCCGTAAAAAAATCCCTTATATATGGGTAATTAGTGGGTAGTGGGTAATTAACTCGTAGCGGATAATAGTTTTGGGTACCCGATCTTATAAATTTTTAATTTTCGTCTTTATACGCATTAAAGTGAAATTTTTAATTTTCTCACTCACAAATGAGTTACTGACTAGCGAAAACGAAGAGGTCGGTTTAAATAGACACCCCTCCACCCTAATTGTTCGTTAAATCGATATTTTACTATGTTCAATTAAGTGAAACTCTACCTGGATTAACGCAGTATTGAACGAAATCTTTAATTCCAGCCTTTTCTAAAATCTCGTCATCAATCAAAAATTGTCCTGTACAATTCTTGGGATCCTGGCTAAGTACTTGATACGCGGCATCGGCCATTATATCAGGTTTCCTACTCCAGTTACCGCTGTCTGGTCCGGTCAACATCTCAATAGCGGCCGTGTGAATCGCAGTACGCGGCCAAAGCGCGTTAACTGCTATATTGTATGGCTTGAACTCTTCAGCCATACCTAATACGCACATGGACATACCATACTTAGCCATTGTATACGCAACATGATTTGCGAACCATTTTGTGGTCATGTTAAGGGGTGGAGAAATATTTAAAATATGGGCATGATTACTTTTTTTAAGGTATGGTAAACACTCCTTTGACCTAAAAATATATTGTTAATAATTTAAATTATCTTAAATTATTGTTTTTTTGTAAAAAGATACTGTTATTCTAAAATTACACACTCAAGATAAGTAAACAGTACTTAGATAACAGTTTAAAAACATGACACTGTACAAATATACAGTCAAGATATGCCTGGAAAAGTTTTTCTGGTAACTTAATAAACGACTTACACTAAAAATGTTCCTCTAGTGTTGATATTATGCATTAGATCATAACGTTTCATGTCTGTTTGATCGGTTGGGGTGAGCGAAATGGCTGAAGCATTGTTAACCAGGACATCAATACCTCCAAACTTCTTCACTGCTTCCTCTACAGCACTTCTCACCTGTTTTTCATCACGTACATCTACGATACAAGGCAAACACTTGCCTCCCGCAGCTTCAACTAAATAACAACTCATTAAAAACCCTGTATGATTTTTTGGTGTTTAAATATACCTTCTTTAGCAGCGCTGTAGATAGTTCCTGGTAGTTTTGGGTGAGCCTCTGCGGTTTTAGCTGCGATAACAATGTTTGCGCCATCCTTAGCGGCTTTAAGTGCAATAGCTTTACCTATACCGCGACTTGCACCAGTTATAAAAATTGTACGACCAGCTAATTTACTACAAAAAAATTAACAGACTAGTTATATAATTTATTTCATAATTAATATTATTTATAGTGAATTAAAATGTAAGGGTTGTTTATTTTTGGGGTATTTTCTTAACTCACCCTGTGTTGATCATGATGACTTGCTAAATGTGAAATTTTTAAGTAATATCTAAAGAAAGAAGATTCTTTTTTGAAGATTGAAAGTAAACTACCAAAGTCCAATGATACACCGTTATTTAGTACAGTTTAAAATAAATTGACAAGTCGACAACACCGGCTGATTGTACATTGTGCGTTCAGATAACAACAAAATTACAAATTTTAAAAAAAACGTAATTTTGCACCTGGAAATACTTTAGAAAAAACGAATATCGCCTTCGTAATATAGTTCATAAGGTTCAAAATACTCTGCTTATATTTTATAACAAATTTAATTTTGGAAATTTGAAATTAGCGCTAAATTTAAAAAGTTAGCTGGAATATGGTTAAACTTTTTCAATTTCAAGAGATCTGGTAATAAAATATACATTTTCAATAATAAAATATATTAGTTATACAGTAAAAATCCTAAAATTAATAAAGTATTTTGGTATTACAATTATACAAATGTATTTAATGAAAAATATACACACACACTCGCACACAATTAGATTCTATCATAAGTTTCTCCTGGTTGTTGAGGTGGTTTACAACCATTTTGTAAAAATATCACGCCATCCTACAACAAAAATTAAATTTAATACTTGTTTCGGAACTAATTAACAATACTTACTCTAACTAACAAGGGTAAATCTGACCAAAAATCTATATTTGGTATCATTTCTTTTCCTCTGGCACCTCTCAAAAAGTGCAAAATAGCAGCACCCCCCAATAAATACACTCCAGAAAATATCAATAATATAATTACTAATACAGAACCAGTACTTAATCCATGATGTTCTTCAAATGGGCAAGCGTAATGAGAGAATAATATTAGATCCTAAAAAATGATCGTTAGATATATAAAAAAATAAATTTCAAAGTACTTACATGTTTTTTAGGAATATCTTTCGAGTGTTCTACATGAAGAATAGTCTCCTTAACATGTTCTGTACAAACCAAAGTAATATACACAGTTCTGAAAAAAGTAAATTAGAAAAAATAAAATCTAATATTGAACTAACCTTACTTATTATTTATTGTATCGATGAATATCATGTCATACAATCCACTGTCGAACACAGATGGTACAATTAAGGCATCTTTGCTTTTTCCGATATTAACTATTTTCTTTTTACTATCTTGTTCGTTTTTATTATACATACACAACTATAAACAAACATTAATAAATTCTTCGTAAGCCATTGTTGATTTTGTTTACTTACCGAAGTGCCTTCTGCACAATTCTGCGTGATATTCTCCTTTACATCAGTTGGAATATTTATCTTCACATTTTTACAAGGGTGAAAATAAAAAGTTAAATTATCTTTTGTTCCTTCCAAATAAGCTTCTTCACCAAGCGGACTGAGATCTATAACCTTTCCATCTTCGAACTCACATTGACAAGGAAGATGCGGAACACATTTTTCTAATGTCAATCCTTTTGTTATAAAAATACTTAATATCAAAATAATTATATCAATATATTTAAGGCCCAACATGGTCCGGTAATTTGACACAACAATCACTTGGTCAAATCTGGTCGTTTAAATAAAAATTAATAGACAAAAAAAATTGTTAATAAAAATAGTAAACAATGTAAATTTTTATAAAAATAACTGCGTAAGTACTTGTCAAAAACTGTTTGACATTTTATTAAGTGTTGTGTAACTCTAACTTTGAAGCTAGATTTACACCATATAATTATATAAAAAATTGAAAGGAATCAAATTTTTAGTTTTAAAACAAATCTGGCGTTTGTTATCAGATGATTCATGTTGACCTTATATTTTACTCAAAGCCACTTAACATTATTTAAATAATATAGATAAGCTTTAGCCTTGAAATCTGATTTATTAAAATGAGTGATGTTGTAGTCGTTGGGTCTTGTATGATTGATTTTATCAGGTAAAAATAAAATATACCAACACAACCAAATTATTTATATCTATATTTTAGTTATACTCCACATTTACCAAAGGCGGGAGAAACTATTCATGGGACCAAATTTTTAACGGGTTTTGGGGGTAAAGGAGCCAACCAATGTGTAGCCGCTGCCCGATTAGGAAGCAAAACAACTTTCGTCGCTAGGGTAAGAACTTAAAAATACATCTAAATTAGTCAGTACTGTATTTATTTTTCAGTTGGGCGATGATACATGGGGTAAGGATTACGTTCAAAAACTCGAGGGAGAAAAAGTAGATACGAAATTCGTTCTATTAACGAGAGAGGTATCAAGCGGAATCGCCCAAATCGTTGTGGATGATAATGGCGAAAACCAAATTGTCATAGTAGCAGGTGCTAACCTAAAACTCATTCCAGAAGACTTAATAAGGGCGGAAAATTCAATTAAAACTGCCAAAGTTTTGGTACTACAACTAGAGACACCTATGGAAACTGCTATTGCAGCAATGAAACTATGCGATGGCGTAAGTTCCTAAAAACCAAAAAAATAAATGTCATTAATTTAATTTTTCAGGTATCCATTTTAAACGGGGCTCCAGCTATAGAAGGAGAAAATTTTGAACTTTTAAAACTTCCTACTATCTTTTGCGTTAATGAAAGCGAAGCATCTGTTTTTGCGAAAACACCTGTCAAAAACATTGAGTAAGTCAAAATCAATTTCGTCATTGTCAAAATAAAGAACTTTTTCGCTACTAGCGCGGACTATAGCTACCATTTGCGTTTTTTTTTTTTTTTTTCTCCTACTATATTGTAGCGAAATAGTTTTTAGTCGGGAAGTATTCGCGGTAAATTTTCCTGTACAGTGAATAGTAGAGCTCTAAAGATTGTATTATTATTCTATTGCAGCGATGCCAAAAAAGCAGTTGGAAAATTACTAAGAAGAGGCTGCAGATCTGTAATATTGACACTGGGCCCTGAAGGTGCCTTATATGCCAGTAAAGATCAACCACTGATACATTTAAAAACACCTAAAGTAACAGCTATAGACACAACAGTATGTATAATACACATAAAAGATTTGTCTTGGGATATTACTTAAATTCAAATATAATGATTTCGCATATTAAATAATCACTGCAGAGCTGTCCTATGGGCTCGGTGAGGTCACATTATGTACTGATATTTTGTTTTAATTTAGTTAAACTTTTCTTCTCCAGCAATAAATATAAATATGTAAAGAAATTCTGATCTTTACATATTTATCTTATCTTTATTATGTTGTAAAGGTAGTAAAAGTGCCTCTTTAAAAGAAATTTTCGTCTCTGGAGGCGAATTAAGTTTAATTTTCCTATTTACGGTAATAAGTATTAAAAATAAATACAAAAATATGAACTTTTTTACCTACTGTCACAACAATAGTTCAGACGAAAATAATAGGGGAAACTTCCTAGACTTCATAGAACCCCTATAAAAAAATTGGCATGAGGCCCTCGTTGGCCCAAGGGTGGAAAATTTCGGAAAAGTTTTGTGAAAATTTCAATCACCCAAATTTTTCCCCAAAATTTCCTTTGGTCCGCATATAATATTTTTATAGGGGTTCTATGACACAAACTTTAATCTTTTCATCTGCATGAAAACGCGGAAAATCATATTTTTTTATTACAAGATGACCGTTTGAGCTCTTTGGGACCTTGCGAATCGCATGCCTATAATTTTTAAGACTTTAAATTTGTTTTAACTTTCTTTTGATAAAAAGGCAAGCATTATTAAATCAGAGAAAAACACATAATTTTGTGAAAGAGGAAAAGCAATTTTCCACATAACCGGAAAGCGTACAGGGGTTTAGTACGCTCATTTCTTTGTTGTCACAGGATAAATATTCTCTCCTCCAAAAGGCAAGTTGTATGAAATCGGAGACCATAAACTGTCATGAGCTCCCGGTCTATTATAGATATCCTTTTGCCCACAAAAAAACGCAAACAGCACGTTGCTCTTCCGCAGTATACTCTTCGAGCACGATCGCCATTTTCATTCTGCCTGCGCACGCACACAACTGTCAGTGTTCAAGCTGGATTGTGCTGCCATCTAGACACTTTTGAAAATAGCTCACTGCTATTTTCATCTTTCCAACATTGTTTGTGATCTAATTACTGTATTTGTCTTTTTGATTTTTCTACATTTTATTTTTTAGGGTGCTGGAGATTGTTTTATAGGAGCCCTAGCACATATGATAGCAAATTACGAGGAATTAGAAATGGCTAAAAAAATTGAAATAGCCTGTCATGTCGCCGCCATTTCTGTTACAATACCTGGAACCCAAACAAGTTATCCTGGTGGTTGTGCATTGAGTAAAGTATTAAGACAAGTAAATCTTGAATAAAATGTAAATTTGAAATAAAAACATTTATAACAAATAGTAAATTATATTTTTTCTACAAGTGCAACGTACATAAAACATACATTTATTGTGTAATAAATCAAATTAAATATAGTCCATTTTCTGACACTAAAAAAATATATAAAGGTTATAAAATGTTTATAAAATCCTCATTTTTTTTGTATTTTTATTTAAGTCTTTGGCAATGTTAAAATGTACAACTCCAAAACGTACATTGCAATACTCAGTTCCAAGAATTTTTCAGTACTTTAAATATTCTGAAATGCAAAGTGTGGAAAATCAAAGACTTATTTCACTTTGTCTTCCAGGGAAATGTTAAAACATTATACACGGGTACGAGAATGCGTGTTTTAGATCTCATTATGGCATTAAAAACAAGCATTCAAATCTGTCTTTAAAAAAATGATGTAAAGTAATTTCAATGAAACTAATACATCGAACTTATTATATAATTAGAATAATAAAAACAACAAATAGCTGTCTTCACAATGGCGGTAAACCGACAGATGTGGGATTATAATTGCTGAGCGGGCATTTAGCCTAAGCATTTTATAATGTAATCAGTGATGTAACTGACGATCTTTACCCCGTTATGTCGGCAGCTGACGATCATTTTTATTTAAAATAATATGTAAACTATTCATTATAAAAATTTCAAATGGCTTGAAATCAGTTTAGCTATAATTTCATTGTTTTAATCGGTTTTTTTATATTTATATTTATTATATTTTTATTTATATTTTAAATTTTTTATTTATATTTTAAAAATTTAATTCTCGTTACCCGTTATATAATGTATTTAAAATATTTTTTATAAGTTTTGGAATAATTTCTACCTTCCACAGACAATACTAAAACATTTATAAAATTTTTTATTTGATCTATCTCCAATGAAAGCGAAAAATATTTAAGCATTTGATTTGATAATTTTGGCAATTTTCTCACAAAAATATATAGAAGATAGAACAAATACAAAGAATTAATTTCACCAAAAAATAAATGCTACCCTGACTAACACATATCTTACTCTAAGTTTTTGGTGAAAAAAATGGCAATTTTTTCAAAAAATTTATGTGAAATGTGAATTTTCACACATTTCAGGGTTTCATAGGTATGTAAGAAAATCGAAAACTTTTGTTTAAACATTCTAACCGTCCTAGGTTCACATCAATATGCATTACTCTGGAATTTTCCAATTTTTAAAACAACCCCTCTGGGATATATAGCCGGGTTTAAAGGTTTTCACCATATTCATGAAAAAAAAGCAAAAATATATGTATCAATAGTATTTTAAATACCAAATACCGATCAAAGTATTTCAAATAAAAAATACTGTTTGTTATCACTGATAAAAAGTATTTGAAATAATGTATTTCAAATATTTTATTTGTATTTGAAATACTAGGAAATATTTTAAATAATAAAGAAATATTTGAAATAGTAAGGAAATATTTGAAATACTAGAAAAATATGTGAAATACTAGGAAATATTTGAAATACTAGAAAAATATGTGAAATACTAGGAAATATTTTAAATAACAGGAAAATATTTTAAATACTATGAAAAATTGAAATAATAAGGAAATATTTGAAATAATAGAGAAATATTTGATACATTAGGAAATATTAGAAATAATAGGGAAATATTTGAAATATTAAAAATACTAGGAAAATATTTGAAATACTAGGAAATATTTGAAATTTTAAGAAAATAATTGCAATACTAGCGAAATATTAGAAATACTAGGGAAGTATTTGAAATACTAGGAAATATTTTAAATAATAAAGAAATATTTGAAATAATAAGGAAATATTTTAAATACTAGAAAAATATTTGAAATACTAGGAAATATTTGAAATACTAGGAAATATTTTAAATAACAGGAAAATATTTTAAATACTAGGAAAAATTGAAATAATAAGGAAATATTTGAAATAATAGAGAAATATTTGATATATTAGGAAATATTAGAAATAATAGGGAAATATTTGAAATATTAAAAATACTAGGAAAATATTTGAAATACTAGGAAATATTTGAAATAATAGGGATATATTTGAAATATTAAGAAAATAATTGCAATACTAGGGAAATATTAGAAATAATAGGGAAATATTTGAAATATTAGAAATACTAGGAAAATATTTAAAATACTAGGACAATATTTGAAATACTAGGAAATATTTGAAATAATAGGGTAATATATCAAATATTAGGAAAATATTTGCAATACTTGGAAAATATCTGAAATACTAGGGAAATATTTTAAATACTTCTAAAGTATTTCAAATACCGACATTTTTAAACAACAAATATCAAAATACAAATACCACGTAGAAAGTATTTGCAAATACAAATACCAAGAGCCTTTTTTGTATTATTTGAAACATTGCAAATACTAGACAGTAATTGAAATACTTTTTCATATACTAGAAAGTAATAGAAATACTTTTCAAATATTCCCAGCTCTGATATGCATACCAAATTTCAACACTACTTTTTTCTACCGTACATACCAGTGGTTTTCAAATGGTGGTACGCCTACCCCAAGGCTTATATTTTAAAGTACCAGTAGTCTCTCTGGGTGCAGTAATATTTGCCTATAGGCGTAGCGTAGTGGTCTGCGTTGCGAAGGTGTCTGGTTCGAATCCCGTTCAGGCATGGAAATTTTCTCAAATAAAAATTGTCCTGGATAATTCAGGAAAGGCCATTAAATTTAAAAAAAAGTACCAGGAGTACGCCTGGTTAAAATGGCAGATTTTTTTAATTTCCTACCCTTTTACCCTGTTGTATTTTTCAGGGTTACTTGGGAAATGGCAAACCAAAGGGTACGCCACGAAAAATGGTTGAGATTCACTGGTACAAACGGTATAAGATTTCTTATTCCTATTCCTACGAAACCCTGAAAACAATAAGTACCAACACTAACCCTGTGCAGGATAAAATCATTAAAAAATAAATTAAAAAAAAAATTATCACAAAAAAAAACCACAGTACAAAATTGGAATGAATTGTAGACAATTATTTGCCTTGAAAATCTCATTTAGGTAAATTTGGATTCATAACCGGACAAACAAAATCCTCCATATTTGGCATAACTAAAAATTTTTGAAATTCTTGAGATAGTTTTTTTTCTATCCATCTAGTGACATGTGCAAAATTAATAGATCTTTCTCCAAAAGCTGGCTTAGCACAAAGTTGTAATTTTGGATTACCACGAAATCCAAGCCAGATACGATCGGAAGGGGGGGCTGAAATATTAACGGATAGAGTCCCTTCCAAGCTACGAATTTCAACACTTAATTTTAGTTCTGTTCTGGATACACCTTCCATGGCACGTTTTATATATTTATTTTCAGTCGCCTGAAAAATAAAATAATATAAAATTTGTTTACTTAGTTTGGCGGGAGTAAAAGGGAGTTTAGTTTTCTTAAGTTGTCACTAAAACCGAACCTATTCGCGACTCCAAATAACAGTGAGACATCTGGTGGCGGCTTGGTAAATTAAACAGAAGCGTATATTTGTATAATATTTGTAGTATGTTGTGCTGCAGTTTATGTGAATAAAGACGTATTTTTAAATATTGTGACTTAAATACAGTGCTTTTTTGTCGAAATATTGTTTGAACAGATATATTAAGAAACAACTTCTGACATATACGCTTCTTGTCGGCCATTAACTGTCGTACGCAGCGCCGCCAACGTTAGTTTGAGTCGCGAATAGTCTGTTGTAAAATAACCTCATTTTTTTAAATAGTAATCGTTAATACAGACGATTCCGCTTAATTGGGCCACCGCTTAATTGGGGCAGCCGCTTATTTGGGACAAATCTCAAAGAACAGAAACCAAACCAAGAAACCAACAGTAAATTTACATGTTTAATTGGGACAAAATTCCGCTTAATTGGGACAGCTAAGTTCACAGTACATATTATGTTACACATATTCTCAAGAAAATGTACAAAGAATTTAATATTACAGCGTTATCTTATGCAGGAAGGAAATGAAGGGAGCCCTACATCCGCACTGAATACCTGTGCTGATTTTGTAGAAGTGAAATGTTACAAAAACAAAAGACAGACTACACTTGACGCATTTTTGCATTGAATTAAATTGTATGTACCTATTTATTATTTTATTTTGGAATTTATTATTATTTTTTCTTAAAAGTTTATATTTTTTGGTTATATGTAATTTATAGTTTTGTCCAAGAGTTTATAAAATAAAATTATTGAACGAAAAATATGCATAGTTTAATTTTATGTGAAATTCGCTTAATTGGGGCAGCTGCTTAATTGGGCCAAAATGCTTAAGTCCCGATGTGTCCCAATTAAGCAGAATCGACTGTATTTGTAGTGTGTTGTGCTGCAGTTTATGTGAATTAAGACGTATTTTTAAATATAGTGACTTAAATACAGTGCTTTTTTGTCGAAATATTGTTTGAATAGATATATTAAGAAAAAACTTCTGACATATACGCTTCTTGTCGGCCATTAACTGTCGTACGCAGCGCCGCCAACGTTAGTTTGAGTCGCGAATAGTCCGTTGTAAAATAACCTTATTTTGTTAAATAGTAATCGTTAATATTCATAGAAGCCGTTTGCAAATAACGTTTAAATATGAGTATATTTTTACATTAAATAATTGGCTTCGCTGCCTTTTTGTAATAGAGGCAGAAAGAGGTTAAAGCTACCTGTTAAAAAGTGAGCTCTGCAGCAATGCAGCATTAAATAGTTTAGGAGATATAGGTCTCCTTGGCGTACACCTCGCTCGATTTTTAAACAATCTGTTTTCTTGTGGACCTTCGCAACACCGTCTGCCTTTTTATACACATAATTTATTACTTGACAACTTAAGAAAATAAAAATCCCGTTTAGATACGCTTAAATATTTGGGATACATTTAAAAACTTCTGGAAAATAAATTCTTACTTGTTGAAAAAGACTTGAAGATGCGATATTATCAATCATCCTTAAAAATTTCTTCCCCTTGGCATCTCTAACCCTGTAAAAAAAAATCATGGGGTGAAAATTAATACATATTACAGAGTTTCGTAAGTATTTGTAACCAACTCATCAGTTAACAAGTATTAAGATTTTTCATTTAAAACCTACATTAAAATTTATATTTTTTTTTCCGAAAAATTCTGGTTTACTTCAGTGTACATAGTGTAGAGCAGCGATTCTTAACCGGGGGGTCCCGACCCCCAGAGGTGTACCCAAAAGCCCTTAGGGGGTCCCGAAATTAAAAGAAAAAATTTAATTTTTACCAGTTTTTGCTTTTAAAATTGCAATAAACTTGATTATTAAACAATAACTTAATCAATAAATTTTCTTGGGAGGTCCAGAAAATATGGAGGGTCCCGAATATAAAAAGGTTAAGAACCGCTGGAGGACCCATGCCTTGATTTTTTTTTTATTATTAGAATCGCATCAAAATATAAATATTTTGATATAAATAATTTATTGTACTTGTTGATACAGGCTTCTAGGCCTTTCATTTAATGCCCCACAT
Organism: Liopterus haemorrhoidalis; assembly: GCA_963971575.1. NCBI lineage: Eukaryota > Metazoa > Arthropoda > Insecta > Coleoptera > Dytiscidae > Liopterus > Liopterus haemorrhoidalis. The sequence continues at coordinate 47,566,706 of OZ020619.1, forward strand.
TAAAAAAAAAAAATACATTTAAATACAAAAAATTCTATAACTCAAAACCAAAAATGCATTACTATATATTTTTCAGTTTTTAACGCCAGCACTTTTGGAAAATAAGGTGAATAAATTCTTTTATTTATAAAAAAAAACAAAAAGTCTTTTATTTATAAAAAAAAAACCAAAGTATTTAATTTATAAAAAAAAAAGGTTAAGAGCTTCTAAAGCTTTTACTTGAGATGGCATTCAAAATTAAAATAAAAAAATCAAAAAATACATTTCTTTTTATATTATTTGCGCATTTTTTCGTCTTAATATTTTTCCTATATGCAATTCAAAGACCTGTACATGCATGCCAAATTTCAGCTCTCTAGGCCCATCCTAGGTCATAATTTCTACAGTACAGATACACGAGTGAGAATAAAATAGCCCTCAATCAAAAATTCAATGCGATCTTTGTGCTTGTTTTGAGGCACAGAGTTTTTTGAATTCAAGTTGAACTGATTAATTATCTTTTACTGTTAATATATGTATCTTTTTCCGACGTTATTATTATTATATATATATATTTTTTTTTCTGCAACGACGATTTCATACTCGATCCTATTTTAATATGCCCATCTAGCCAGATTTTTAACATTACAGCTGTGTTAAAATATCCCTGAATAGAGGTACATAGCTTGGTTATACCTACGAAACCCTTATAAATGGTTACATACTCTTTTTCTGTTTCTGATTTTTCACTCGGAGCAACATAAATCCCTTCATCATCACTGCTTGACTCTGCGCTATCTTCAATATCCGAATGGAACATCGGAGACCTATTATCATCTGAGTTCGGTGAAGTAGGTCTGATAGCATCATCAGATCGACCGGCTTGCTCTTTAAGTTTCATCAGATTTAATTTGGTTGTGAGTGACATCTTGATAATCCCTTCGTACGTAACATCCATGTCTATCCAGAGACCTCTTTCATCCAGGAAAGATGGATATATTTTAAGGACACGAGGACTTGCTTTTCCAAGATTTAGTTGTGAAATTACTATTTCTTCAATGAAATATGGAAGCTAAAAAGATAAATTATCTTTTAATTACAAGTTTTTAAATCTATTTATGTTAAAAATATAGTTGCATATAGGCTATTCGAAACATTTAAAGTTGTGTTTCGATTTACCTTTATTGTACTGAGTTTTTTCTGTATTCGTTCTTGCATATTAGTGATGACAGCTTCATTTTTATTCATATCGAAGAGTATCCTCCCGATCATAATATTAAACCATTGGTGTTCTTCTATGTCATCAATTTTGTCTTCTTTTTCCTTGTCACCATCAGCTTCATCCTCAATATTTTTCTGCTTGTCTTTCTTCTTGCGAAACTAAAAATTTTATTATCTAAATCCATTTTATAGTCAAATTTAAATAAGAAAGCAAAAATTTGCTTAAATATGCTTTCACAGCTCTTTAAATTAGTTAACTGCTCATTGTGCGCTATGGATATGTTTAGTAGATAGTTTTAACATGCAAGGCAGCGTTTACAGCTGAGGAAATTCGTGCGTTACGAATATTCCGACATCTGTGTGTCTTTAAACCAACTACGGTATTTTTTTTTATATAGCAAGGTTCATTAAGATTTTGAAAATTGCGCCTATGGCTTCCATTGGTTGTTTTAAGTCATATGCTTCGCCCCTCTGGTTTCGTATACATGACACATAGAATGAAAATATAATTCCAACTGGTTATTAAATTTACGCTCTTAAAAATTAAATGCATCATTTGCCAAAATCTAACTAGAATTTTGACAAAATAATTTAAACAAAATAAAAATGGTAAAAAAACAATAATAAAATTGTCTCCTCTGCCAGGGACCGAACCCTAGTATGCTGGATAGTAAGCGAGCAAGCTAACCATTAGACCAGGATACGCCTTCTAGTATAATGTGTTACATAACTATGACTTTTGTACATCGTCAACAAAAAAAAACACAAAAATGCGATATTTTCCGCATACAATTGTTGTACTATTCCGGTTCACACTAATATACATTACTTTCACTTACTTTTTTTCAGATTTTTAGTTTAAACCATCTGGGCTACAGGTGTGGGACAACATTTTTTTTGCACAATTTTGGCACAAATCGCATCAAAATAATTTATTTTGCAAAAATAAAATTTTGATCGTTAATCCACGTACTAAGGGGAAAGCCCTTTAAATTTGATACCCTACTCAAAATTTAAAAAAAATATATTTTTTTTTTCGATGAGCAGTTATTTGTTTATATTTATAGGGGGATATGTTTTTTAGATGTTTTAGTATTTTTCCTATGTGCTGGTCAAAGAGTTGTATAAGCATGCCAAATTTCAACTCTCTAGGTTTAGCCGTTTGGCTACAATTTTTACCGAACAGTTTGAAGGAAATATTGTGTTTGACAATATATTTTTTATGTAATTACTCAAAAAATCCGTAGTGCTACAAAGAAAAGTACCATGTGTTCAAAAAGAAATTACATAAGGGTTGGCTGTGGAAAAATAAAATAATATGTACTGCAAGTTTTAACTGTCAATTAATTAACTGTCATCACTGTTGTTCTCACAAGTTTCTATTGAAAATTAGTCCATTGTTATATAAAGTTTGCAATAGACATTATTTTATTTTTCCACAGCCAATCCTTATGTAATTTCTTTTTGAAATCATGGTATAATATACAACAGACTTAATACTTACAAAAGATCGTCCTTTTTTGATATGCTGATTTGTTAATTCTGAAATAGTTTCTCTTTTGACCTGTCCCAACCGAGCCATATATTCTAAATAATCCTCCTCTTCATCTTTAATCTCTTCTTTCTTTTGAGACTCTGATTCCAAGTTTTCACTCTTGACCGAAGTATCTAATTCTGAGCTAACGGAAACATCTTCTTCGGCTTCAGCTTTGATTTCAATTTTAATATCTTGTGGGTTACGACTAGCTAAAACTAATCTTCTATACCAGTCCTCCTTATCACGTCCAGTTCTTCCAAAGAAATATAATTTAGTTTCTTGTGAATTTTCATCTAAAAGTGTATCCCAATCTTCAGTTATGCTTTTGTCATCTTCCTCATCTTTTTCAAATACATCTCTATAATCATCTACTTCGGTTTTATCGTCCTCTTCACGACAAACGCTCTAGAAAATAAAAGTGTTATTACTCGCTTAGCATCTGTGGCTAATAGGAACTAACACTAAAGAATAAATTAACCGTATCAGAGACAATTAATCATTTAACCAATCAAATTGCTTTAAATTCAAATTCAGCCAATAGGAGACAGTTAATCATTTAACCAATCAAATTGCTTTAAATTCAAATTCAGCCAATAGGAGACAATTAATCATTTAACCAATCAAATTGCTTTAAATTCAAATTCAGCCAATAGGAGACAATTAATCTTTTAACCAATCAAATTGCTTTAAATTCAAATACAGCCAATAGGAGACAATTAATCTTTTAACCAATCAAATTACTTTAAATTCAAATACAGCCAATAGGAGACAATTAATCTTTTAACCAATCAAATTGCTTTAAATACAAATACAGCTAATAGGAGACAATTAATTTTTAACCAATCAAATTTGAAAACCATACACACAACAAGGAGTATTTAATCTTTTTTTATTAAATTTGTGTTGTAAAAACGGAGTAAGAATGGACAGAAACAAACAACACATGCTGAACTATACGTAAGCAATGACAGTATACATTTTAGTTTTCGCTAGAGGGATACGCGCTAACCCTTTCCTGCATGAATTTTTATTTTTGGCTGAAATAATTCATGAGCATTAGGAATTGGTTCTTATTGATAGAAAAATTTATTTAAAAAATATATTTAAAATATTAATTATTATTTTTATGAAAAAATAATAATTAAAATAATAATTTAGGGTTTGTGCCATACATGGAACATTATGATTCTACATTATGTTATAAAAGAAAATGATTCCGTATTATTTGCTCGTCAATTGCTAGGTGTTCTTCATTAGGGATTAAAAGCAGTCGCCCTCGAATTTTTGAAAGAAAAGGTCGTATCTTCTAGTTGCCTTTTCTCAATAAATTCAGAGTTATCGTTGAAGTGCAAATTCCGCTTGATATCCTCAAATCTATTGCAGCCCATTACTTGAGATACTGCAGAATCCATTGCTGTGTATGTGGCATATATGAACATTCATGAAGTAACGTTCTAAATCAGTTTTAAAAGTAAAAAAATAAATAAAAATCGGAATGTGCCTTATATGGCACACTATGCGGTAAAGGGTTAATACGAGCCACCAATAAAAGTCCATTTTCTTAGATATAAAATAAAACCGTGGGTACAAATTTTTAAATAACTTACATTTTCTGACTGTTCTTTTTCGCTGTCTTTTCTGGTTTTGTCTTTCTTTGAAAGATCTTCTAAAACACTTTCCTCTTTCTCAAATCTCTTATTAGGAAGATCTGTGTGCATGAATTCTTTATTTAGAATAATACATATTGGATATTTTTTGCTCCATATTCTACAAACATAAAAAATAAACAAATTTTAGGCCTATTAATCCAATTTACATTGTGCATTACTTATTTTTTTTTTTTTTTTTAATTTTAAACCAAAAATCGAAAAAATCGTAAGTACCCCTTACGATTCTTCGTAAGGGGTACCGCAAAACAATTTTTTGTTTTTTCCATAAATGTTTCCTGTCCTTTCTGATGAGTATTTCTTGATTATACCTACGAAAACCAAAAAACATACCTCTTATGTATAAGTCCACGTGGAAGAAGAACAACTTCAGCACCTTTCAAATTGTAAATTCGATGATAGGTAAAATTAACGTTATGTTTTGGTTCATTCCACATTGCCCTTTTCGGAATTTTACTAGTTGTATGCGATATTCTCAAAATATTACTCTCTAATTTAAGATAAATACTCTGTGTGTACTGAATATGATATGTATATGGATTATATACTTCAGGATATTCATTCACCCAACCCTAAAAAAGACACAATTACAAACGGAAACATTTTTTCGATAAATTAATTTACCTCGAATTTAGTAACGGGTTGATGTTCTTTAACAGCGGGTATCTCTAATATCGGAACTGTTTCTTCAGTTTTCTCGAATATGTAATCATCTTTATCGGTTTCATTAAATAAATTAAAATATACTAGACATAACAATCCAGTGACGATAGCACCAAACGAGAAACCAATCATAAATACTGGATAACAATACAACAATACAACAATAAGTATTAATACTAATATTTTATACAATCTATAACTCTTTTTAATAATTCTCTTCCGCGTTCTCCTATCTACGAAACCTTTAGGAGCACTAACAGTTTCCACAAAATTCAATTCTCGTTCCATTTTTAAGTATTCTTCGAAAGCTTCTATTCCGCTTTCTATTTCTTCTTGTGTTTCCGTTGAGTCTTTTCTATCACGGTCTGTCATTGTTGTCAATTGAATCTCTTCTTGTTCTTTCTTATAAGAGATTTGAATTGTGTTTTTTCGTTGGCGTAGTTCTGGAGTGCCTGTCAACATTTTTGGAGAACTTGTGGGTGTTTTGTCGTTTTCTACTGAACACTCGTCTTCTGAAGACATTTCTAAATCTTCTGCAGTTGAACTAAGACCTAAAAACATTTTTTTTTTAAATATCGCATCGTGAAAATTGAAAAAAAATCAATAAAAATACAGATTTTTCAACTCTTTTTAAAATAAAATTAATCCTTTTGCAAACCAAATTCAACATGTTGATTTGCGTTGGATATTTTTGGCATCCAAATATCCTTAATAAGTTTTTTAAATCAAATTTAAACAATAATTACTTAATTTATCATAAAAATTTTAGTCCGGCTTTTTAGTTGAAAACTTATCGGCAAGTGACGCTACGGTAGCCGTCAAAATTTCTGTCAACTGCGGTGATATTTGATTACAATAATAATGATTCAAAAATTCATAACTCAAAAACCGTGGGAGTTAAAGACCTGCGGATTGAAGTTTTGGAATCTACAATCTTTTCTTTACTAAGAAAAAAATTAAGGCTATTGTTATTTAAGCCATTTTTGACTGGTGTAATTTTAAAATTTTGTACAAATTTTAGTTTATAATGCCCGTATCTCATACAATAAATTAAATAATTGATGTGAAGTGTGAATTTTCACACATTTCAGGGTTTCGCAGGTATTTAGTAAGTGAATGATGATTATTTGGGATGCCAAAACAAATTTTATGTTAAAATATTTTTTTTGTTAATTTTAATTCGAATGACTAATACCATTATTTAGGTTTCTAAATATGTGCAGTATTTTTCTTTTCGAACTTTAGTTTGCAAATTAGAACGGGAGCATGCTAACCATTACACTATCAAAGCATACTGGTTCAGCGTGTTAAATAAGTTATTAAATATTTTACATCGTCAAGCAAAAAACACAAAAAATGCGTTATTTTCCGAAAACATAATCTGATCAAAAATTCCTGTTGTACTATTTCGGTTCCCACAAATATACATTACTTAGAATTTTTTCAGATTTTTAGTTTATACTATGGGCTTTCATTTGATACCTTACTCAAAATTTAAAAAAAAATATTTTTTCGCTGAGCAGATATTTGTTTATATTTTTAGGGGGATATGTTTTTTAGATGTTTTACTATTTTTCCTATGTGCGGGTCAAAGAGTTATATAAGCATGCCAAATTTTAACTCTCTAGGTTTAGCCGTTTGGTTACAATTTTTACGGAACAGACAGACGACAAAATGACGGTATAAGGGTGTTTGGTCATACCTACAAAACCCTAAAAATATAGAATTAACTGATTGGAATTTTTTAAATCTGAATTCTAAAAAATATGAAATTTTAATATTTTTGAAGATTTTTAAAACATCTTTCAAATATGCCTAGTTTGCAATAATAAAATCTTGCAATAATAAAATTTCTCACCTGCGGATCTGGGTATAGAACACTCGGAAACAGAATTTTCTTCGCAGTCTGAAATACTGGAATTGTCCTTACTACTAGTCTTATTTTTATCAAATTTTGGGCTATTTTCTGCATCACTACTTTTAGATTTAATTTCACTTAATTTTTCTTCTACAGTTTTAGTAAGTTTTCCTTTAAATTCTGTAAAATTTGAAAAAATTCTCCATGGATCTGTGGAAGTCTGTTGGGAAGTATCATTAATTCCTCCGTCTATACTGGAAGATCTTTTACCTACAAAATTAACAATTCAATAAAGAGAAAAAATTGATATGAGTTTATTGTACCAAATTTATTGAGATAATCTCTCATCGGAGAAGACTCTTGTTTGGTTGGTTCGCTTGCAGTTGATTCCGTACATTTTTCTTCAGTTAATGACTTGTCTTCTTCTTCACTAGGATATAACTCTTCAAGTTCTTCACCGCTGGCATGAAAACGTATGGCAAAAGTTGGAACTGACGTTGTTATAGGTTTACCTAAACAAAATTAATACTTTAGAACAAAAAATATCAATAATCTAAAACTAGAACCATTTTCTAATAAACATTGTATTTGGGGAGGTTTATTTGATCTAGTTCTAAACAGATGTAAAGCAATGATGAATGAGAAATGACATGCTTGAGTTGTGCGTAAGAACCGTTGTGCGTATTCTTGAAGGTTTATGTACAGTCGGTAGATATATCTATGTACAATCATGCCTCTACGACAAGTACCTGATACCTTTTAGCATTCCTAGAGTAATCTTACTAGCGTGGGGTCTTCGACTCATGTTAGAAAATTAAAAGGAAGGTTAGTAAGTAAAAAGATTAAAATACCAGTTAATCTGAAAAAGATGTATCATTAAAAAGGATGTGAAAATGAAATTAAAGGAATGATTTAGGTAAAAATACTGTATCCAATCCTTCTTACCTTTTTGTTTGTTATTCATTGTTAAAAAAAAACTGTATTTCGTTATCACAAAGTAATAATTAAAGTATTATTCTATTATTTACATGTTTGTGATTAGAATAAGCTTTATTGTTTGTTTAAATGAGTTTATTTTGAACATATCAATATGTTGAATCGTCTGTCAATTTGACATTTGGAACAACATAGTACGTTTCAATCTGACGTTTGAGAGCGCATTCAAAATACTTGTCAACATAGTTTGTGTACACTTTCCTCATTATTTTGCATAGTCATTTAACCGCATATCATTATAATATGATTTGCATACACCTATTTTTAGTCATTATAATTATTTAAAAACATAATTTTGTCCTTAAAACTACATTTGTCGATAACACGACTGATAGAATTGCTTTAAAATAATTTAAAAAAGTCGTATCTTTAAATGCACTAGAGATAGAGATTTATAAATTGGATTTTTAAAATCCTCTCATATCGCGAGGACTGTAAAAACATTAAGATTATGAAACTAAATCACTTAGTTGTCCTAAAAAATGTACTAATCCAAAAATCTACAATTATGGAAAATATGTAAATACTTTATAGTTGATTTATTGTGTCTCATTACCATAAAGACACATTTTAGGCGAAAACGAGGACATGTATTTTCTGTGTCACCGAAAAAATAATTTAATACGTGCAAACGTTGCGTCGGTTGCCGCTATACAGACATAAAGCCGGACTTAAGTTTGATTGGTATTCAAAATAAATACCAGTTATCTTTTTTTTTGCTCATCACCTGTATTTCTAGAGTAAGGACCTTTATTTTTTGCTCACCGCCTGTATTTTTAGAGTGAGGACCTTTTCTTTTGCTCATCAGTTGTCTTACTAGAGTAAGGACCTTTTCTGCGACTCTGGCTACGAAGCATACTCTATTTCTGTAAAAATCATAACTCGGCATAAGTAAGGTTTACATTGGTAGAGTAAAAGAGCTAGTAACTACCGCAAGTAACTAGAAACTATAGTTACTATCCTTGTGTAAACGGATGAAAATGTGACTAGTAGAGTACTAGATTCTAGTAGTTGGGCTAGGATAGCAGCTAACTCGTCGACGTATTTACTAGCTACTATCTTTTCCCCCACTACGCAAAATTGATTCATTTCAAATTGGCGGCAAGCGGTAACCTGTCATAACAGAAAAAAACCCATATCAGGTAAGTTACAATTTATTTAAATAAATTGCATAACATTGATTTATTAATTGATGATTTCTGAAATAATCTGTGAAATAGCTGCCTTTGATACACGAAAAAGGTGTTGTAGACTAGTGTTTCTCGACCAAAAACGCACCGTGGACCAGAATAATATATATTCTAACGCGGACTACTAATAATAATTGTTGGTTTATTTTTTGCAAGAAAACAAATATATTTAATGTGCTACTGAACACATTTATTTTATTTGTAGAAAATCACAGAAAGTTTACAGAAAATAAACAAAATATAAACTATTTGCATAAAAAATGGGCAAAATAAATTAAAAATAAAACTGCAAAAAACACATATAACGGACCACTAAAATTTTTCTGGGGACCACCTGTTGAGAAACACTGTTGTAGACTACAATAACTATTTCCTGTGGCTAGGAAATAAAGCGTTAATTCCAATTTTATTTTTGCTGGAATCGCATCCCTTATTAGTGTATCAGTTCGTTGTATTAATGGACTAACTAAATTGAATAGCCTATTAAAATCATCTGGTGTCATTCTTAAACACAGTCTGTACTCTTTTTGATCTTCCACGGCTAATTCACGAAATAGAAGGACTGATGCGCCATGGGTAGTTCTTCTATCAATCAATTTTTTAACCCATTTTTGTTTAGGCTTATATTCTGTACAGAATACTTCAATAATAAAATCAATTATTTCCTCCACAAGAAATGATGTAATTCAAAATACCACTTCTTTAATGGCATCACGCCGGCGACGATGTATATCCACATTCATAAACTATTTTTTGCAAAAAGATAATTTCACTACAAAATCACAGTGAAGATGTCAAATGTGTTTTGACACTTACTATCCAGAAAATAAGATATGTATGTCAATTGCGTATGAACACCTACTATCCTGAAAATAAGATAGTAGACTAAAGCGCGTAGTACTTGCGCTAGTTACTAGCTCTGTTACTCTACCAATTTAAACCCGGCAGTAGTACTTGCGCTAGTTACTAGCTGTTTTACTCTACCAATGTAAGCCCGGCATAAGTCAAATAAAACAGCGTTATAGATACCGTTTATGTATATTGTTTTACTTGGAACCTCCTATACTCTCACTATAAGTTTAATTTTACCCCAATTCGGTATACGCCGCTTCTCTTACGAACGATACTGCGTATATCGAGTTCTTCATGTACTTATAAAATCTAGAGATCCTACAAAATGACTATAAACTACTAAAAATGTGTCAACTGACTGTACCTTTTAGAAAATAAAACAATTTTTTACAGAAATTCCAAGCCTATCTTATCGTTCCATATTGTCCTGTAATTTTTTGTTCTATCTCCTACTGTTTTTTAGTTACATAAGAAATAGTATAGAAATAATGAGATCCACCACATGCAGAGAGAAAATAATATCCCTGGGAAGCTAAATGGGGGCTGCTTGCGCATCTGAAATATATTTAGAACAGTTTCGTTTTAACTATGAGCTAGAGTAGGCAACACAATCGTAAGTTAATTTTATTAGAAACTAATCAGATAATATTTATTCTACTTTATATTATCACAACGGAAACTGATAAGATTGTAATGCATTAGATTAACAACTAGTTAATACGTTTCAATCATTTTTTAACTCTAACTTTATTATTTAATTTACCCTAAATGCACTTTGATAGGTTGTGGCATTTTTTATAAATGTTGCAATGATAATATAGTGCTATATTAATTTCTAACTCAGACAAGTTTCAAGTTCTTTATTACTTGGGGATTGAGTACAAGTTAGAAACATTTAAAAATAGAGTTAGCTTAGGTTAAGACCTTTTAATTAACATTAATAGACGCATTGGCGGATTAACTGGGAAGCAGAAAAACACTTGCTTTAGTTTAGGGCCAGAATGTAGCAAGGCACCGAAAATATATAACAATAAAAAAGATATTTAGTTCAATATTATATTTATGCAGAGCTCGAAATGTACCGGAGAAACCGCAACAGTGTTCCGGTTCGTGAAATTTTTGGGTATATTGTAATAATTTTGAAGTAGCGTTACCATTTCGAGCCCTGTATTTACTTATATATATTTAATTTTTCTAATTTACATTTTTGGAAATTATTTACTTATTAATTTTAAATTATACACCGCAGTTGACAGAAATTTTAACGGCTACCGTAGCGTCATTTGCCGATAAGTTTTCAGCTGAAATGCCGGACTAATAATTTTTATGAAAAACTCACATACTTTTAATAATTTAGAATGAAACTCAATAGTATTTGTTTTAAAATATTCTACCCACTTAAGACAGGAAATATGTTTTTTAAAATGTTCTGTATTAAGATTTTTCTCTAACAATACCTTTAAATTGCAAAATTGGTCAAAACATTTTGAGTCATCCACCACAATGTTTTTAGAAGCAAGAAATACAATAGACTTTTCAATTTCATTCCATATTGGAATCTTTTCTAATTTCATCCAAGTAAAATTATCGAAATTTGATGGCTGATTACTCCATAATTTCAAATATTCGTATGATTTTTTATAGCAATCCATGCAGTTTAAATTGAATTTATCTATTTCCTTTTGCAGACCATTTTCCGCAATATCATACAAAATAGATTTTACTTTGATTGGAAGAAATGATTCTTCATACCTTTGACTTAATATATTTGCTAATGAATTTACTGTGGCCATTACTTCCAACACAGAATTTTGTTTTTCTATTTCTAATATTTTTTCATGTTTTCAATATTAAGTAATTAATAGTTGGCAAAATTTAAAAAGAGAACAATTTTAGTATAAATAAAAAAGAAAGAACAAAAATATTTTGTTGGAAAAGAGAACATGTTCTCTTTAAAAGAGACCTGTTGACAACCCTATCTTAACAAGAACATAGCTGCGTATATATAAGACTAACATTAGTCTTATAGATATGCAGCTCATACGATAGCACATATGGCTAACATAATATAATTATGTTAGGTTAGGTCATAAAATTTATTCCGTAGAACAGTGTTTTACCTTGAATATTAATGTGATTTTTGTGACGTCACGGTCATTTTTGAACAGCCTGTATAATACTGATTAAAATGCACTGTTTGTTTGGTAAAAAATATGGTATTTTCATATTGCTGTTTTTTTTTTCAAGTCTCTAGCTGTATCTAGATACAAAAATTTTTGGCATGTATCTGTATCTAGATATTTTTTATAATTCTGTATCTGTATCTGCATCTAGATACCATTTTTCTTAGGTATCTGTATCTAGATATTTAGTTAAATGTATCTATTACAACACTGCCCTTTGTATTACAGCGGTCTCCGGCCGTAATCGTCTTAGTGACACCCTTAGTGCATAAATAGCAATTTATTTTTTCAAAGAGGTGGCGATAATGTTGCCAATGCAATTAATTTGTAAAGAATTGGACAATAAATGTTTTAGAAAATAAGCTCCTCATTTCTTCAAATTTTAAGGCTTTAATATTTTTTCAGAACATCCATGGTTTCATTTCCCCATTGTATTTACTCATGGTAAGTCTATTTAGTATTTTTCTTTAATTAAAAGTAATTAGATACGGTCTATGAATCATATGATAAGCGCATTCGTGTGACAAAATTAGATATTTTATTACTAACAATCATATTTTTAAAACTAAATAACTGGAGGTCGAGTATTGTATTTAATTTATCAGCACACCCGTATTAAATAATCAAGGTCTTAAAATCATAGTCGCGTTAGTAGTGGCTCCATCTCCAGCGTGTTAGCTTTCTCTTGTTTTTAAGAATGGATAACGTATTTTAATTGAAGGTAGTGTGTTATCTTTGCACAGTGTGAGGATGTCGGACGTGGGATTGTTGGCCGTTTCGGCGGCCTGCATCCTAATGACCTGCACCTTGGCATATTTCGCAAGACTCATCATACGAAAAACAGTCACAAATGATTTAGTCAAGATTTTATTTGAAGAAGCTATCGCAGCCGCTGAACTTTGCGGTTCTTGTTTCGAGTTAATTATCGGTAATTATCTCACGCTTTTAAGTTTTAACAGTGTGTTTTAAATTAATTAAATGTCATGTTACTAAACAACATCCTTATTGAGAATAAACATTACCTATTCGCGACTCCAAATAACAGTGAGACATCTAGTGGCAGCTTGGTAAATTAACAGAAGCGTATATTTGTATAAAGTAGTGTGTCGTGCTGTAGTTTATGTGAATTAAGACGTATTTTTAAATATAGTGACTTAATTATAGTGCTTTTTTGCCGAAATATTGTTTGAACAGGTATATATTAAGAAAAAACTTCTGATATATACGCTTCAACCATCAACTGTCGTACGCAGCGCCGCCAACGTTAGTTTGAGTCGCGAATAGAGGCGCTGTTGTCGCTTGCAAAATGGCGATTGGAATAGGATATTTTTGACATTTGCCATTTGATACACAACAATTCACATTGCAGTTAATTTTCTGTTGCGATTTTAAAGACATTTTATTAAAGTTTTCTTCACTTTAACACATACAAACAATGCAATTAAATGAGCCACATCCAACAAAATCCTATTCCGTTAAGTTCCAAAATATTCCGTTAGGCGTCACTTCAGTTATTGTCAGTTCTCAATTGTTATCAAAATTAATTTCTGTGTTGGAAAGAAACACTAATCTAAACTTTCTTCTATTATTTTTGTATGAATATTATGTGCGTATAGACAATTTTAATCCTATTTTTTTTGCCAGACGGAAATTCCGTTGTTTTATTATAGGGTGACCATTTTCTTAAGAAGGCAATGCGGGACGGAGCAAAAAAAAAGGCCCTCACCTCCCAAATCCAACTGAAGAGCAAAAAAAAGGTCCTCATCTCCCAAAATCCAAGTGAAGAGCAAAAAAAAAGGTCTTCACATCCCAAATCCAAGTGAAGAGCAAAAAAAAGGTCCTCACCTCCCAAATCCAAATGCGGGACTAAATGTTAAAATTCGGGACTTTTGCGGGACGCATCTTAATACGGGACAAAATGTTATAATGCGGGACGAATGGTCACCCTATTTTTTTAGGAACAGAGGGCGTTATGAGAGAGATAAATAGTCACAGCTGCTATTTTTAGGGTTTTGTAGGTATGACCAAAAAACCCTTATACCGTCATTTTGTCGGCTCTGTCTGTTTGTAAAATAAAATTGACTCCTTGAATTATTATTATTTAATTACTTAAATTAGATCTGGCGCAATGTTAGCAACAACAAAACTGTCTGGCAACTATAAATTTATAATGCTAGAAAGACAGAAAATTAAAAAAAAAAAAAAAATGTTTTAAAATGATTTCAAAATATCCAAATATTGTTTGTACCTGTACAGGCGAGATGCGCACAGGTAAACGCAACCGCTCCCAGGTGCCAGACGTACCGCATCCCTACCTAACTTAATAAGAAAGGGAAATATCGAAAAACCAACCGACCTAAAATAAACTTTTTTGTGACGTTGCTAGCTCTTATACTACTAGTTCATTTGATAAAATAGCAGTGTTTCAAATGCTCATGCCTCGTGCGAGATTTCTTCAATCACTTAAACAATAGAAGCCAATTTTTTCACGTCTGGTAGTATTCAGCGGTCTCTCGTTCATACCTATCTTCTATTATTGCGCCTACTCCAACTACTTGTGGCCTTTGAGAGATGAAATTGTTTCAATAAACTTTTTCTAGCATAGAAGGCCAATAGTAAAGCTATGTTTTTGAGCATGAAATTGTTATATTTTTTGTGTGATACCTCATAGCAACAAAACCTACCATGCCAGTATTGTTTGGCCTTATTGTCTGTGGGATATACCCTAATATCCTTCTGTATAATAGGCCTTAAGCAATAATTACGTATTCAGCACAAAACAGTTTGAATTTTTTGTGTGATGCACGTAGCAACAATTTAATTTGGCCTTAGAGAAAGTGAGTTATTTTCTCACAAATTTCTCACTGCATAAGAGGCCGATAATAACGCTACTATAGCTCTCATGATTTTGTTTGATTTTTTGTGTGAATTTTAAGTAGCAACAAACGTTTGTGCTTATTTATTTTGTAGTAACTCATTGCAAATTTCAACGCCTTCCAAAAATCCTGGATAGGCGTCTGTATATATATAATTCTTTATTTACCCTAGGCCTTGTGGCGTTTAGGGCTTTATCCAGTACATTGAAAATAATCATAATAATAATAATAATACATTTTATGACATTCTTTCTTCTTCTACATTCTTCCTCCGGTGTTCCTCTCTTTCTTCCTATTCTCTTCCCTCTTTTCTTTCCTCCTCCTTTGCCTCTCTCTTCCTTCCTGTTCTCAGTTCTGTCTTGCCTCTCCGCATTCCTTCCTTCTTTCCTCGAGTACTCTCACCCACCTTTCTCCCTTTCCTTCTTCACTCAACAGCTCCTTTATCTCTCCCTCCCATTTTGTCATCTTTCCACATCTTTTTGTCAGGTGTTCCAAGGATTCTTCCTCCTCCCTACACATTCTGCATAGCCTATCCTCTGGTTTTGCCCAATACCTATTACTCCGTTCTTCATTTCCACATCTTAATCTGGCAATCCTTCTAACTCTGCCCCCTGCCTTTCCTCTCCTCCCTTTCAAATATTTAGGTATTCCTACCGTCCTTATCTCTCTATACCTTTTCACATTCCTTGAATTGTCTATTCTTACTGTTCTTTCCTGCTCCTGTACCTCCTTGTCTCTCCTCCTCAATTCTTCTACTATGTTTCTTCCTCCATTTCTCTTTCGCTCAGCTTCCCTTATGTCCATCCCACATCTCCAATAGTACTCTTTCCGTGTTTCTCCCCATTTCGACCGTTTACCCTTTTGTTCTTCCTTCATTCTTTCTTCCCAGCATTCTCTTAATATTTTCCTTCTGATTTTCTCCTCATACTTCGCCTACCTCGGCCTGGTTCCCACTCTCAGCTTTTCCCTCTTCATTTCCTCTCTCATTATATATCCTGGTTTCGTTCTGTCTAATCCCATACCTCTTGTACCGTTTCTACTATCTCCCATTCTTTCCATCCCCAGATCTCTACTCCGTACATGAGGATACTCTTCACTATTCCGTCAAACAATTTCATCCTCCACCTGATATCGTCGTCAAACCTCCTCTCTCCTCCTATGCTCCATAGCTTCTCCATAACCATTCTTGCTTTCTTCACCCTTTCTCTAACATGCTGCTCTGCTCTGTTGTTTCTCGTTAGAACATATCCGAGGTACTTCATACTTTTTACCTCTTTAATTTCTGTCCCTGGCCATGGATAGGCGTCTGTACTTTTGTATTATAACATTTTTAATAATTCTCTTTCTTAGTTGCTGATAATTTTGGAGTGGCCACCTATGCGGTGTTCCTATTTTTGTTGACCATCTGGTGGTCTAATAACTGGGGAGATGCGACCGCTTGTCCATATACACACCTAGAGGACCTAGTCGAAGGTAAAACAGATGTAAGAAACGCTGCATTGAAGACCTGGGCGGAAGTTACTGGCGGTATGCTAGTTTTTAAATACGTACAAGCCTACTGGAGCCTCGAACTGATCAAAACACATGAGGATAGAGCTTTTTCAGATTGCACTGCCGATTTACAAGTAAGGACATGATGTTATTTCACCTGGTGGAGATGTTAATTGAGTTTGTTTCAGGTACATTGGTTGTATGGTGCCATTATTGAAGGTATCGCAACTTGCATTTGCAGGATTGTATCCAGAGCTCTTAGTGAATCCAATTTGAGAATTGCGCCAGTTATGGATTCTTTTATTGCGACTACACTCGTCGTTGCAGGTAAATGAATTAAACGTACAGTGAGATTAATTCCTCTTATATAATACTTAACAGAACCATTTAGTTATTTAACTTATTTCCAAAGACGTGTACACGAATAGATATGGGGACGACTTGGCCTGGGAACTTTTTGTAGACCGTGAGAATTTTCTTATCAGGGCGGAATCCTTTGATGTTACCGACATCTGACCAAGTGTCAATTACAGGTGTGCAATCAGGTAACCTGATTTTATCAGGTGACCAGATCAGGTACCTGCTATAGTCACCTATAGTTAACACCTGGTCAGATGTCGGCGACATCAAAGAATGCCGCACTGATAAGAAAATTCCCACGGTCTACAAAAAGTTCCCAGACTAAGTCGTTCACTACCTACTATTAGAGTACGTTCAACTTAACTTCATCCAGATATTACCAGTTCCCTTGCGCAGAAACCAAATTTCGTCCAATACGTTATCAATAGTTAGCTTAACACATTTCAGTGGCGTCACTTACTTTGATTTGTGTTTGACTACGCGTATTGTGCGATGTTGTACGTTTATTTCCGTTATTATTATTTATTTCTCGTAAGTTTCAAAGTATACCGTGTACTAAAATGAGTAAAAATGTATTTGAAATACATGATTTTGTGTGTTTGGTTTCCACAATTGTTTAAAACTCTAATGTACGTCAATATCCAGCCATTGCATTTGTATCTTTAGATGATTCTATCATACTATTTTTTTTGTTGCAGCATTCAACTATTCCGGAGGATATTTCAATCCAGTACTGGCGACATCATTGAAATGGGGCTGTGATGGCCACACAATGCCAGAACACATGTTGGTTTACTGGGTAGGAGCATGCACTGGCTCAGCACTTTCCACATACGTCTATAAACTGCCATTAGTACAAGATTGGTTATTCGTAAAACAAAAATACGACTAAAAAACACGAAAAAAGAACTTTAGGGCATTACGTGACACATTAGGATTTACTGTCAGAGGAACTACTAATAGAGAAGGCATAACGCGAATTTTACGTAGACTAAGAGATTACAAAGACAACATATCATCTCTCTCAAACTAAAGTAGACATGCGCAAACAGCTCAGAGGAACCGATCTTATTGGTTCGTCTGTGACAGAATGACGTTTATTACCGCACGTGACCTGATTTACCGACTAAAAATATTTTTTGCGCATGCCGACTTTAGTTTGAGACAAAATATACGTATCTATATATCTTTCTTTGTCGATCTCTCTGGTTCCGATATTTTACTTGTGTATGAATGCGCGATGCCCTCTCAGTAGTTCATCTGAAGATTTACCAAACCAGCAACCATAAATACTAGCCGGTCGCGGCAACTAAATGGCCGCTGCTCTCTTCCAAATATACTTCAGTGGTCGCCGCAACCAGTCACGTAGTGTTCTAAGAGATCTAAGCCATACCTAACAAATCTAAGTCAATTGTTACTTGTTAAAAAGACCTGTTATATTTTTATTTTTGTATTTTATGATTTTAATTTCAATTTGTTATGATTAAACTAATATTTTATAAACATGAGTTTTATTTCATATAAAAATACATTTTTAAAATATCTTAAAATATATAAATAGGCTATTCCAAACCTTTAAGCGGAACTAGAATAGGTTTTGAAATCTTTTATAGATTGATTCGAGTTTTTGGCCATTTTGGTTAAGCTTTGTAAATCATACAATAAACATTTTAAGGTTCGGCACTAGAGGATTAAAATTGCATTTTAGTTTATTTTTACAAAAGTGGAAATAGTATATAGGCAAACATTATACGGGAACTAAATGGAATTTTTATTTTTGTAAGTTGTCACGAGTTCACTTTATAATGACTGAAGTGGGCTTTTGCTAAACAAAATGATCTAATTCCTCATTTAATCAATAAAAATTACTAGTTTTCAAAACCTAGTTTCGCTTAAACCAGAGAAACAGACTGTACATCCCCGATACTGCCATAGTCTGTTTTTTAATTCTGAGGAGTAAATGCGAAAGGAAGATTTACATTAGAACATTTTAACAAGCATTAATGTTTACAAACTAAAGGTAACATTCCCAGTATTAAATTTAAAAATAGGTTGCATCTGAAAACTAATCATGTCATTAATTTATCTGACATTTTCACAGAATTTGTTGTTGTGCCGTTGTTATAAAAATTTGCTGAATGTAAAAAAAAACTCAGTGGTAGCCAAACACAGATCAACTTTCTGGCACTTTTTGAATCACTCCTTCGAATTAAAAAACAGAGTATAAGTAAAACGTGGAAACCACCAAAAACATTTTCGTTTCTCGCGTACAATGTCCACTGCAAAAGAAAATCGTTATCCAAAGAATTAAAAGCTAGTATAATGATTAAAAGGGCTTTCTATATTATCCAGTTTTTTAAAAATTCTTGGAGAAGTATGTAAGTGATTATCCGAATAGATAAAAGGAAAATATTGAATTCGACCACTAGACCAAGCGATTGCTAAACAGGAGCCTTCTGAGAAATTCTTCTGGAACTGAATAGTGTTAGGAATTTCTTCCGGCTGACCAGAAATGAGACAACTGAAAAAATTAATGTAAAAAAAAGAGTCCAGCAAATTAATTTAGATCTTTACCTAGGTGTGATGTGTAGAACCGGTGAAATATTCGTACTAAAAATGGCTACATGACCAGTGTCTTTATAAATCATCGCTAAATATCTTCCGTTGGGATCCCAGTCCATAGACTGCACTAGTCCACCTACAATTTCACCAGACGGTAGTTCTATACGACTTAAATCCAAAATAGGACTGGCTATGTTCGGAGAAGATGCATTGTGGGTAAATACACTTCCTTCCGTCTTAGAAATCAAGCTGTATAAAAGAGTTTCTTCCGATGTAACGAATAATAAGACAGAACCACATGGAGACCAACATCCTGTCTGTAGACGACCTAATGAGGTGTTCCAACGATCACAAGTCCATTTTTTGCATTCCCAAACTCTAAAAATGTCATTATTTATAAAATTATATACATACCGTTAGTTTATTTTATCATGGAATGTAAAGATTTAATTTCTCAAGTTGACAAATTCTGTTTTATTTTAAAATAAACGCATTCTACAATGCTGTCAATCAACGGTTGTTACAGAAATGAAACCTCTGTTCTATGGTAAAATAAACTAACGGTATAAAAAAAATTTCTTCTAATTTTGTAGGTTGTATCTTTAATTGTTTTATTAATTTTACATTACCTAAAAACCATTCCTGCTGTTGCCGATAGTAATTTTGAACCATCTTGTGTGAACGATATGAAAGTATTTCCAACATTTCCCACTCGTTTGAGGGGGCAGCTCTGATCCAGGGCTACGTCCCACACATGAAGAGTTGAATCTCCAACCGCAGCACTCACTAAATATTCCCCACGAGGACTCCAAGCCAAACTACTAATTGGCAAATGATTTACACGTTTCAATACATAAGAATTAGCTGTAGATGGACGTGTTACCTACAATTTTAAATATTTAAACAAGTTTTTGTATAAATTTAATTAACTTACAACTGAATTTGGGTCAACAGTCCAGATTAAAATGCAGCTTTCACATCCAATAGCTATTTCTGAGGCAGATAATGGTCTCCACGCTATACAAGATACACCTCTTTGCATTTTACTTTTGAGTATTGGTACTAAATTATTTTCGTTGCTATATATTCTAACACTATCATCAGAAGCTGCGATTGCTATTTTAGTACAATGTGGATGCCACGCTATACATCTCACAGGACTACGCAACCAATCTTTAACCTGACAAACCGAAGCAATCAAAGCTTTTTGATTTTTATTCATATGTGGTTGTACCATATTTCTAATGTTCGATAAAATTTCTATAACCTTCAACGCGTAAGTAGAAGCAGTTGCAATGTATGGGTGATTGTATCTTTGTCTTTCTGCGATCAGTTCTAACGCTTCTGTAATACCTTGTTCGTACCAGACCTGTGCAACTTGTTTGACAAATGTTTCATTGACCGGAAGAAATAAAGCTTTTGATTCATCTCCACTAGTCATCGGGTGGAGCATATCTCTCATAATATGTATCTTTGGATGGTTATCCACCTGAAAACATATATTTTAATACAAAAGAAATCATAAAAACATAACCTCAACTTACTGAATTTGTGAATGAAGAGATTGTAGCGTAATCATTTTGCATAGAATGTAATCTACCATTAACTTCACATAAAGGTATTTCATTTGGCAAGGCCGTACTGAATCCATTTAAGGTTTTCATTTTAAAATTAAATAATACCGACGTTTAAAATTTGAAAATGTACACTACCAACCTCTAAACAAAATAAAGTAAAATTTTTGTTGTGGAATATTGGTACTACTGATTTTGGATTTCAAATTTGAAAAAAAAAGGTGGCGTTAGGTGACATTTTGAGATAAATCCTAAATAAAATAATTTTGAATTTTCGTATCATTTCGTAAAATCCTATCTCCAGAACGGTAAAAGATAAATATTGTCTCTCACAAAATAACTTCCTTGGGAAGCAATAGCCTTTGTTGCTATGCGCCAAAAATTGTAACTAACTTCCTTGGGAAGCCACACAGCGCTGGAGACGGTTCTTCCAATCCTCATAGCAGTGCTGGAACTCGGATACTGGAATAGCTTTCACCTGGTCGGTTACAGGTGTTTGAATGTTTTCGAGTGTCCCAAAATAACTTTCCTTGAGGTGATTTTTCAATCTTGGGAAGAGGAAAAAGTCACAAGGACTCAAGTCTGGCGAATAAGGAGGCTGCGGAGCCACAGGAATGTTTTTACTGGCCAAAAACTCGTTTATTTTTCACAGCAGATTTTTCTCATCCCCAATTCATTGGTCAAAATCTGATGAACGGTAGTGTGAATCAAATTCAACTCTTCCCCGATCATTTTGACTGTCAACCGACGATCCGAACGCACAAGATCCCGGATACTGTTGAAATTTTCATTGGTTCTTGAAGATGAAGGCCTTCCGCTGCGTGATTCATCTTCAATCAACTCTCTTCCTTTCGAAAATGCCTTGAACCACCAAAAAACCTGGGCCCTTGACAAAACACTGTCTCTGTAGGCCTGAAGTTTTGCAAAAGTTTCCGTTACACTGTGCCCCAGTCTAAAGCAAAACCTGGTAGCACACCGTTGCTCGAAATGAATGTCACTCATTTTTAGAATGTTCTAGCAAAAACTGTTTCATGAAAAAATTAGCTACGTACAATAAAATTACTCTAGCGAGTTCAAACAAAGGCGTATCACAAACAGACAAACTAATTTAATTATTAATATAGATAACAGCAATGTATATTATATATTTTATTTCAAATAGAAATAATTATAACATAGAGTACAATTAAGAAAAATTATTAAATAAATACAAATTTTATAATATGCAGTAAATAATAAGGAATGTAACAATAATACTATAAATTGTATACGGAATACGAATGGAACGAAAGGAAGTGGCAAAGAAAAAAATACTGAAAGTTTTGTTTGTAAAAATGAAGCATTAATTAAGTACCTACCCTAAAAGATTAAATTCTCGCAGAATTAATATTTTACTGTACAAATTACCCAATTTGGGTAAAACAACATACCATTTCAATATATTTTTTTTATACTATAATATATATTGTATATATATATATATCGTGTATATAACAGGATGTGATGTTAAGAGAATTTCTTAGAGTTGCATTTCAAGTTTCCCGAAAAAAAAAAACAAAAAACCAAATTTAGAATTAATACGGAGAATAGGATCGGTATAAATCCAATATGTAATCTCCGTTATACAACTCGTAACTGCCAAAATAAACCGAAATATAACGTAAGCATTTCACCAACAAGACCGATTAAGATCAATTTTTTTTTTTTCAAAAGCTGAGTTGTGTTGCGAATGAATATTTTGATTTGAAAATTCAACAGTGCTTGATATCCTATAGAAGAAGATTAGCTTCCATACTATAGCAACGCTTATAATGTCAGAAATTACAGGACAACCACCATTTTAATTAAAATAAACAATGGAGGATCGCGCATGCGTAATTTTAACAAAAATGGCGAACCGCGCAGACGCAGACCCAGCCCAGGTTTGGTCACAAATAGTGCTATATGTTACTCGTTGATTCAAAATCGTGCGCAACAAACACCAAAGCAATTTTAAAATCACTTTTAACGTAAGTTAAACGCTTTAGTTTTTTTTTTAAGTCTGTCAAATATCAACTTCGATTACCCAAAGTTAAAATGTTATAAGACGATGGATAATCGAAAAATAATGAAATTTGCAGTGGTACGTTTTATTTAGATCAGCGTTTCTCAACCGAAAACATACCACGGACCAGTAAAATATTTAATTTTTTACCGCGGAGCATAAAAAATAAATGTACTTTTAAACAAATTTATTGTATATGTAGACCAGTTTTTCCCAACCGCCGGTCCGTGAGATTTTTTTTTTTAACCTAACCTAACCCATTTAATTTTGAGATAAAAAATTCGGTCCTTAATCTATTAATTGCAGTAATAATTTGTTTCTTTTTTCACTAATTATATGAGATTTTTTTATTCGTTTTTTTTTTGTTTGTAATTAGTGCAATAAAAAATATAAAACTTTTGCGATACACGATTACTTTCTAAACTTGCCGGTCCGCGAATTTTTTCCAGTTCGCTTGCCGGTCCGTCATGAAAAAAGGTTGGAAAACGCTGATGTAGACTCTACACGATAATATCTCTCAAAATCACTGAAAAATGAACAAAAATTACAGAAAATGAACAAAATATCATTAAAAAAAATGAACGAAAAATCTCAAAAATAATAATTTATACGCCTTTCGCGTTCCACCAGTAGTCCGCGGACCACCGGTTGAGAAAACTGATTTAGATTATAATTATTTAATAATGATATATTTGTAATTTATATGATTTAATATAGGTAATTTTTTTGTTTTAAGCGGAACTAAATGGGAATTACGCTCTTTTAGGTTGTCACGAGAAGGGACCTTATTTCATGTTTTATGAAAATTTAAAATTCCAACAGTGAAACCGCCGACCGGAGTAGCGTAGTGGTAGCACAGCTGCCTTGCGTTGCAAAGGTCTTGGGTTCGAAACACGTTCAGGCATGGAATTTCCAAAAATTAAGAATTGTCCTGGCTAATTGCCAAAGTAGCAAAGGCCATTAAATTTAAAAAAAAAAAAAAACTGTGAAACCATGGAAACGAATGACATTTGTTATAAAGTATAATACAATTTTACATATTTTGAAAACAAAAAAAAAATAAATAAATGAATGGGAAATTTTTATTAAATACACATAAATCAAAATGTAATGAAAAGGACATTTTATGGCGCGTCTACATCGAGGCAACATGGTGGCGTGCGACCGTTCGACATGTCGCATGCTACCAATGTGCAGCGGTCTGATGGGAGCCGTGCGACATGTTGTTCATTCCCGTTACTTGGCGGTAAACATCAAAGAGTTTTCGTGCGACACGCTACCACTTTTGAAAGCCACATGTTCGCCTTTTTGATATTTGATAGTTGTTATTATAGAAGTATTTGTTTTGTATATTAACTAGTGTTGTAAACGTTGCTGTATCAACAAAAATTATTTAACAACTTAAATTTATTTAATATAAGTGAGAAAATATAAGTTTTGATAAAATAGAGTATGAGAAATAATGATAAACATAATTAAGTAAGGTTATGTTTTTGTTATGGAATTAAAATTTCCGCTATATTTAGTCAATAAACTGACAGATCTCGCAACAATAAACAGTAGCACGCTCCCAGTGTTGGTGTAGTCTCGTCAGACTTGTCGTATGCTACCATGTTGCCTCAATGCCTGATTTAATAGATAAAAACCTTTTAGATTTCAAAATCTAGTTCCGCGTAAAGGTTTGGAATAGCTTATATGTTAAAAAAAAAGATTTTTGAGCATTTTTTTATGGTGGCGTGTCCTGTATATATAGAACATTCTAAATGCATGCTCCATGAGTTAAACTATAAACAACATTGTAAAAAAAAACTCTAAAGACGTGTTTCTAAACAAACGTTCTTTCAAATCACCGGGACAACAGATATAAGAAAAAAAATCAACATCAAAAATTTTAAATCCAGCTTTAAATTAATACTGATGACGCAGTCGGAGCTGGATGTTTTTTTTTTTAAATATTTCTTTATTCTATGTTCAAACCTCAGACCTATACAAACTAATAATCCTAACAGAAATGTTAGGAAAATAGCGTTTTTTTTTTCTCCTAATTTAATTTTCCCTAAAATTTGTCACGATTTCGTCACGATGATAAGAAATGCCCTAAAAAACTTCGATTATACCATAGAACATGTCATACAATATATACAAACCCTCAGTAAAAATTCAAAAATAAAAAAATAAATTTCAATACTCGCTTAACTTCGAGTGAAGTCCAAAAAAAAATTGTAAAAAATTTAAACGAATAAATAAACGTTGGATTCAAATATAAAAATGGACTTCGGAAAAATCAAGTAAAAATGGACTTCGGACAATTCAAGTACAAAATGGACTTCAGAGTAAGGATAAAACATAAAATAGACTTCGAATTAAAAATAATTACAAAATACATTTCAGACTAAAGATATATAAGTACATATATAGACTTTGGACAAAGGATACTTAAGGTATAAAATGGACTTCTACTTAAGGATAATTCAAGTACAAAATACATTTTGGAATGATATTTAAATAAATGGATTTCGAACTAAGAATAAGTACAAAAATGATTTTGAACTAAAGATGATTCAAGTACTAAATGGACTTCGAAATAATAATAATCCAAGTACAAAATGGACTTAAACCTAAGCATAATTCAAGTATAAAATATACTTTGGAATGAATAATAAATATATGGACTTCGAACTAAGAATAAGTACAGAAAGGACTTTGAACTAAGAAAAATTCAAGTACTGAATGGACTTGGAATTAAAAATAATTTAAGTAAAAAATGAACTTTGAACTAAGAATAAGTACAAAAAGGACTTTGAACTAAGGATGTTTTAAGTACTAAATGGACTTCAAATTGAGAATTATTTAAGTACAAAATGAACTTCGAACTAAGGATGTTTCAAGTACTAAATGGACTCCGAACTAAGAATTACCCAAGTACAAAATGGACTTCAACCTAAGCATAATTCAAGTACAAAATATACTTTGGAATGAATAATAAATAAATGGACTTCAAATTGAGAATTATTTAAGTACAAAATGAACTTCGAACTAAGGATGTTTCAAGTACTAAATGGACTTCGAACTAAGAATAAGTACCAAAATGGATCTGAACTAAGAAAAATTCAAGTACTAAATGGACTTCGAAACTAAAAACAATATAACTACAAAATGAACTTCGAACTAAGAATAAGTACAAAAAGGACTTTGAACTAAGAATGTTTCAAGTACTAAATGGACTTCAAATTGAGAATTATACGGGATTTTCCAATTAAGTAGGATTTAACGTAGTAAAACTTAATCTACCAGCACTTTAATTATCGGAGAAACTAAGGAGTTAATGCGTTTAAATCCTAATAAAAAGAAAAATGATTTTTTTCCAATTAAGTAGAATTTAGGCCCAGTCTTTCCTCCTTGAGGTACACCACTAGGTAACTATCTGACAGATTAGGTTATGTGATACTTTCTGTGCTGAATAAATGTCATCCCGTCTTTCATTACAAACTTATCTAACGGATAATGAGACTGACGTATTGAATTCACTGATTAGTATTGATAGATAAAATTCCAAATAAACTTATCTGTCAAATATATACCTAGAGGTGGAAACACTGGGCCTTAATCGTATTAAAACTTAATCAGGCAGCACTTTCGTTATTATTAGAAAGTGACCAATCTAAAGGTGCGTACTGACTTGAGCATTTGTACGCGCACGGATTTTCGTGCGCGGCAGGATTTTCGTGCGGGTAAAAAAATTTGCACACACAACTTTCTAATTTGTGCGCGTAAAATCTCGCTCCGTGTATTTCAGTTACATCCACGCACATATTTATTTAAAGTAAGTAGTGTCAACGATGGCGGAAAGAAATGTTGTTGGCTTAACAAGTGTAGCGTACATAAGTCGCATTCAGCAGACTCATCGGTGTCTTACCGGTACAAACTTACCGGTGAATTTGACTAAATGCACATTTTTTGACAGCGTTGTCAAACGGCGTATATAAAAACTACAATATCTAAACAAAGACAGATTGTAATGACAGTAAATTTTGAATGTAAGCTTTTACAGTAATTTTAAAAGTACATGTGCTTTATATACGTCTCCTCAATATCTAAGTAAACTGACTTAACACTCAATTCCATAATTTTTTACTTGCTTTGTGCTTGATTCTTTGTTACTATAGATATAACTGTCAAAATGTCCACCGGTGAGCAACTAATCGTTAATGAAATCCGGTGAATAAAATGGCGACCGGTGAGTAAGTACGGTAACTCACTGGTAGATCAACGTAGGCATACAGGAAAAAAATTTACCAACCGGTAACTCACTATTGAGTCTGCTGAATGTGGCCATAGTAGACTTAGTAAAAAAAAAAAAAACGGTGGTTCATGACACAACTATATAGAAGCAGGGAAATATACAATAGTTTAAGTTTGCTAGCAGAACTGCAAATGCAAGAGGTTAGTGGACAATTTCAAAATTTTGTTCGAATGTCAGCGGCAGATTTTGAACTACTCGTTAATAAAGTTGGTCACAAAATTGGGAGAAAGACAAGTTTTATAAGGGTTGTTCCCGCGAAAGAACGATTAGCCATAACCCTACGTTTTTTGCAACTGGGGATTCGTTTACCAGCATACAATACATTTTTACTCCATTCCAGGTTGAATATTTACTGGTGTTTACTTAAATTTACGCGCACAATTATATGATTGTATAAACCCGTACACACTGAGCGCACAAGTTCTTTGATCTTATCGGTGGGACCGACAAGTTACGGATAGCATTCGTGGAAGGATTACTGTACGCGCACACAAATTATACCTCGTACTCACCTGAGCATTTGTACGCACACATAATCCGTGCGCGTACAAATGCTCAAGTCAGTACGCACCTTTAGATGCGTTTTAATCCTATTAAATTAAAATGAACAATGAGTTCTTTCGAATTAAGTAGGATTAAAACTTATTAAGACCCAATTTGACCGCACTTTAGTTATCATTGTTTAGTTAAGGACTTAAATATTTAAGTACGTAATACTTTTGGACAAAGAACTTGATATTTTTTTCACTATCTGTTAAGCGAGTATTAAAACAAATTTAAGTACAAATATATTGCATTCTTCTAATTGAGAGGCAGACAGAACATATGCTGAAGAATGCTTTTGGTGGGTCTGATATCCATGTGTAATATGCTGACGTCATCATAGTCGTCCAGGTCTCGGACAGCGGCGGCGGCATGAGCGGGTACAGGTGGGGGAGGCGGTAATAGGGCTCTGCCCCCGTGTAGGGCACACATAGCGTGATGTCACACACAATCCTCCAGAGACATCAACAATGGATTCACATACTCGAACCCTTCGAACTCTGATTGGTCTATCTTGTCGATTACACGTCTAAACAATATTTTTATTAAAATAAATTATTTAAAAAAACATTTATTAATATATTATAAGGTGTCTCAATACTTAGTAAACATTGGAATTACTCGATTCAGTGGAGTATAATAGCGAGAATGTATCTAGGAAATTTAGTAGCCATGCCGAATTTCAAGGTGAAATGCGTTTTAACCATGCAGGTGTTGACGGTCTTATTATTATTTTTTTTAATACTACATGTCAAAAGAAGGCGAAAATTCTTAAAACACCTTTGTAAGTTTTATAATAAAAGAGATATTAATTTTTTAAGTTTTTAATTTTTGGGGTTTTTCCGCTATAACTCTCCAAATATTTATCCAATCAAAAAAATGCATATAGATAAAAGATTTGTATTCTTATTCTTAACAATATTTGTATATAAGTTTTTGCTGTTAAATCAATAATAATGGAGTAATTTTAATTTTTAATCTTTGGAGTTTTCCCGCCATAACTCTCCAAATATTTATCCAATCAAAAAAATACATTTTATAAAAGATTTGTCTTCTTATTCTTAACAATATTTATAGTATAAGTTTTTGCTGTTAAGTCAATAATAAGGGAGTAATTTAAATTTTTAATTTTTGGGGTTTTCCCGCCATAACTCTCCAAATATTTATCCAATCAAAAAAATGCATTTAGATAAAAGATTTGTCTTCTTATTCTTAACAATATTTGTTATAAGTTTTTGCTGTTAAGCCAATAATAAGGGAGTAATTTAAATTTTTAATTTTTGGGGTTTCCCGCCACAACTCTCCCAATATTAATGCAATCAAAAAAATGCATTTAGATAAAAGATTTGTCTTCTTATTCTTAACAATATTTGTTACATAAGTTTTTACTGTTAAGTCAATAATAAGGGAGTAATTTAAATTTAAAATTTTTAATTTTTACTATGTATGGACGTTCTAAATAGTCTACAATTTCTTTATCATTGTCTAGCAAATCTTTAAAATCAGAATTCATGATTTCCTTCTTTAACAATAAATGTAAATTATCTAAAAATAATCGACAATATTTTTTTTCTTTCAGTATAAATTAAAGTATATTACTAAATTATTTTGAATTTATTTTGATATAGGTAATTATAAAATAAAATAGTACATATAATGTAAACAGGTTTATGTAATATGTATATAATGTGTAGGTATGTCTAATATGTACTTAATACCTGTCACATTATATAATTTATGTATATCTGCTTATATTATGTACATATATTTATAAGTAAAATGTTTTTTTTTGACACCTATCTGACAAAATCTGCAATTTTTTAACCAATAGATAACATTTATCAGTATCTACACGTGGAAATAGCTTAGCCTGTGGATAATCTAGTTACTTTGTAGATAAATAATTGGAAATATGCAAAAAAACGTTTATTCCCTTGATAACTACTTATCCCATTGATAGATAATTTTATCAATGGTTGGAAATACCGGGCCTAATACCCTTTTCACACTATAACTTTAAGATCGGATGTTAAAGTGAATGTATCTTTAAACGCTATGTGAAACCGTACGGCCTCGTTTAAATACAAGCGATGTTTAAGACAGAGATCTGCGTCTTAAACATCGTCCGCATTGCCAACTTAATTTCTATTATAAAAAAATACTCCTTGAATTTGTGCTGTCAACATTTTATATTATCATAAACAAGAATACTGTATTATATCGACGTTATAAGAAGTTTATACTTATTGTTATAATAAAATTATTTATTTTAATAATGTGTTTAATAAAATACAGAGCTACAATCATTGAGATAAAATGTATCGACTTACATGTTAATACAGGTGTAATATATTCTTTATTGTAGTGTCTTTATTGTAGAATGAAATGAAATATCCTTATTTGATTATAATAATTTAAAATGTGCGTCTGCGCAGACAGTTCAAAACTGGTAATTTCATGACGGTAACTTAAGGACAAATTTACTGTAGCTGATGACAGCACCAGAGATTTAAACATCAAGTGTGAAAGCATACCGATCTTAAACATCGGTGAACTTTAAGTTCACTCGTCTTACAGATCTAGTGTGAAAAGGGTATAAGAATCAAAACTTGGACGTAAGCCAGAAATTTCAGGTATTACAGAATATCTTAGACTTCTGAGGAGAAATATAGTTTTGCACAACATATTGGACAGGTTGTTGAGTGTGTCGATTCCATTTTAAGTTTAAATATTACCTTCTTATTTAAGTTATCGCTTTGAAGAAACTGGGCAGTCTTCAAGAATGAAGTTAGCTACGTAATGGGATATAATTGGATGATGCAAATATACAGTCATATTTTATAAATTTTCCAATTATTTAAATAGTTTTGAGACACCTTAATATATTAAGCGAATTAAAATAACAACATACGGGTCATCTGGCGTTAGGTGTACAGGCTCATTGGTGAACTCTGGTGGGAAATTCGCCAAGTCTCTATCCGAGTCGAAGCGTGGCTTGTACGGTGGTGATACTTGCTTCTGTTCAAGCTGTAACAAGCGTTCTACTTCGCTAGCAGTTCTACCAAAATACAAATAAAAACCTAAACCTAGCATACTAACTAAACTCACTCATCATCTGGACTCAAAGAACCAGATTCAGCAGTAAAATGAGGATCGAAATTACTCAATAGATCCTGATTTGGTTCCGGTAAATACGGAGGATCAAGTTTTCTTTGTTTCAACTTGAGAAATAAAACAATAAGATCTTAAATATATGACACATTCTCACAAGGTTTCGTAGGTATGTAATACATGACAAAGACCTGGACGAAGGCTTTTTTAAAAATATTATTTAATACTTTGGCTGCCATAAAAGCCGCCCAGAAAAACTTTCTGGCAGTCACAGTGTTAATCTGATCTTATAAATTAGGGGTACCAGAAAGAAATCTATTATTTTAGAGAGCAATTATTTTTCCAGAAATTTTTATTATGTATAGTTGCAAAATATAATTTCCATCATTATTTATTACGGCTTCCCAACGTTGTACTAATTTTTCGATACCCTCTCTATAGAAGTTTTCTGGTTTTGAATTAAAATAACTGATCAGGTGATTTTTTACATCGGTGATATTTCGAAATTTTTTATCTTTGAGTGTATGTTCCATAGACCTAAATAGGTGAAAATCGGAAGGCGCGAGAACGTGTGAATACGGTGGATGTGGAATAATTTCCCAATTTAAATCCTGAATTTATTTAAGAGTTATTTTTGCTGTGTGGACGTCATGATGAAAAATTATTCCTTTTCGGTTTTAATTTGGACGTTTTTTCTTTAGTTTCTGTTTTTGTCTATCTAATTGTTGAAACTTAATGTGGAAACTCCTCAGTGGTGCACCACAAGGCTCAATTCTAGGACCTCTTCTTTTTGTAATATGTTGCCGATCTTAAATTGAAAGTTTTTTTTTTCGCGGGTTATTTTTGCTCAGTGAGGAGTGATTGTCATGAAAAAATATTCCTTTTCGGTTAAATCAATTTGGATCTTTTTCCTTAAATTTCTGATTTAATTTCAACAATTAGAGAAAACGCTAAGAAAAATAGCTATTAATTTGGCCAGATTTTCTGGGATACACAGACAGACAAACAGACAAATAGACACATGGTTTAACAGGTTTTTGTTCACACCTACGAAACCTTAAAAAAAAACTTAAGAAGTAAATTCTAAAGAGAAAAAATCTTACCAGTTCCCATTCAATAGATTTGAAGAAAAGATGATTAACTATATCTAAAAATCCTGAGTCTCTATGACAACCCAGTCTGTCCGCAGGATTTTTATTCAAAAATCCTTTTAGTACACTAGCAGCCTTTACGCTTAGACTTCTTGGAATTCTTATAGTCTTCTCCAAAATCACCTACAACAAGAACACATTTAATTTACAATTAATTACACTTTCAGACGGTGTGAGAAATATTTTAAGCCTATATTCGTACAAATAAAACTTATACGCCAGCATTTATACGGCAAAACATTTATACATTTGTAAGTGGTTACGTCAACAACCTAAAGATTTTTTTGACAATAATGCGGAAGCTACCAAAGCGATGTGACGTAGATTGTATCGACGCCATGGAGAACAAAATGCACCATTTAATTTTGCTACTAGTGTATCTTTTGGTGAAAGTTCAATTATGGTGTGGGGTGGAATATGTTTGGGAGTTAGTGTTATTTTTTTGAGTAGAATTGAATCTTTATTAAACTTCAATAGGTAGCATAGTAGATGTTAACAAAAATTGATGTGAAGTGTGAATTTTCACACATTGTAGGGTTTTGCAGGTATATAATAAGTGAAGGCGGCATGCTGAGTGTGTAGGACAAATTTTGCTTTGTAGTAATCACGGCAAAATGAACGATATTTTTAAAATAATTTATCGCATGTTAATCTAAGAGCTTTAAAAACAAATTTTATGCTAAAATATTTTTTTGTTAATTTTAATCGAATACCTAATACCATTATTTAGGTTTCTAAATATATGCAGTATTTTTTTTACATATATCGCAAGGTTTATTATTAAGATTTTGAAAATTGCGCCTATGGCTTCCATTGGTTGCTTTAAGTCATATGCTCCCCCCTCTGGTTTCGTATACATGACACATAGAATGAAAATATAATTCCAGCAATTCAAACTGGTTATTAAATTTACGCTCTTAAAAATTAAATGCAACATTTGCCAAAATATAACTAGAATTTTGACAAAATAATTTAAGCAAAATAAAAATGGAAAAAAAAACAAAAAACTGTCTCCTCTGCCCAGGAGCAAACCATAGTTTGCTGCGTAGCAAGCTAACCATTAGACCAGGATACGCCTTCTAGTATAGTGTGTTATATAACTATAACTTTTGTACATCGTCAACAAAAAAACA
The DNA here is from genome assembly GCA_963971575.1 of Liopterus haemorrhoidalis. Lineage (NCBI taxonomy): Eukaryota > Metazoa > Arthropoda > Insecta > Coleoptera > Dytiscidae > Liopterus > Liopterus haemorrhoidalis. Next base: position 47,600,000 of record OZ020619.1, read on the forward strand.
TAAAAAAAGAGTTATTTTCCGAAAACATAATCTGATCAAAAAATCCTGTTGTACTGTTCCGGTTCACACCAATGTACATTAATTAGAATTTTTTCAAATTTTTAGTTTAAACCACTGGGCTACAGGGTGTGGAACATTTTTTTTTGTACAATTTTAGAAAAATCGCATCAATTTATTTTGCAAAAATAAAATTTTGATCGTTAATCCACGTACTAAAGGCTTTGATTTTTTTTCTATGACCACATATTTGTTTATATTTTTAGAGGGGTATGTTTTTTAGATATTTTAGTATTTTCCTATGTGCGGGTCAAAGAGTTGTATAAGCATGCCAAATTTCAACTCTCTAGGTTTAGCCATTTGGCTACAATTTTTACCAAACAGACAAACATACAGACAGACGTCAAAATGACAGTATAAGGGTTTTTTGGTCATACCTACAAAACCCTAAAAACAAATGATTTTGTTTAATTATTTGTCAGAATTAATTTTACATGCCCAATGAATATGCAAGAAGTACTCAAATATATCGAGAAAAAAGCAACAGAAAGTTTGTTACCACTTATATCTAAATAGAAATATGAAAAAGAATACGAAACCTTATGTTATCACCTTTAATATCAAACTCGTACTAACAGGCAAGAAAATTTGTATAAGCATACCAAATTTCAATTCTCTAGGTTTAGTACAATTTTTACCGAACAGACAGACACACAGACGACAAAATGACGGTATAAGGGTTTTTTGGTCATACCTACAAAACCCTAAAAAGCGTAAAAATACTGATGGATAAGTTTCTTTTGTACATATGTTCGTAAAAAAATTCTTAGAATCATTTATGATGACATTACCTGGAAAAGATAGTCTTCAGTGTTTTGATCAGGATTTTCTGAAGCACCAGCAATATCAAACGGACTTCTTCCTGCCAACATTTCATAAAGTAATACACCAAGTGCCCACCAATCAACACTAAATCCATAATCTTCTCCTCTTAGTATTTCAGGTGCAATATAATTGGGCGTTCCACAAAAAGTACTAGTTGTATCACCAGGTCGAATACCTTCTTTACACATTCCATAATCAGTCAACTTAATATGTCCTTCATGATCAAGAAGAACATTATCTAATTTCAAATCACGATAAATAATTCCTTTATCATGTAAAAAGTTTAATGCTAAACTTATTTCAGCAGCATAAAATCTAGCATGTTCTTCTGGGAGACGTCTTTGTCTTTGCATGTGAAACATTAGATCACCACCACGAACAAATTCAATCACGAAAAATAGCCGTGATGGTGTTTGGAAACAAGAATGCAAACCAACTAAGAATGGATGGTTAGACGCTGTTTCGAAAACATGTTTTTCTGTTTGCACCCAATCAATATCCTCATCATCTGTTACTAGTGCCTTTTTGATAACTTTCATGGCATATATCCTTCTTGTTTTCTTCAGTTCAACCATAAGTACCTTTGCGTAACTGCCTCTTCCAATAACCCTGATTAACTCAAAGTCATTAAGAGAATACTGCCTTTGTGTTCCAGGTTCCAGAGATTCATCCGGTTTGCATGGATCTTCCACTGGTACACTCTCTCCAGTTATATCTGGTGGTGGTTCTGGAAACTCTTTAATATCTGGAATGAGTTCCATTGTTGGTGTACTAATTGTTGGTTCTCCATTATGATCATCTTTAATAATTGGTTCAACATGTTCGTTTGTACATGGCATTTGTACCAATTTGTGACATTTTTTATGAACAAGGAGTTTACATTGAATGCATTTGAAACCTTGACGTCCAAGGCCCCATATACGATCGTGGCAAAAGGCACAAAAAGCACGCTGAAAAAAATAAGAAAAAGTTTTAGACAGAAAAAATTTAAGACGAAGATGAAGATAATGGTAGGGAAATGCAGAAATAGTATATTGCAGCGGTTCTTAAATTGTGGTCCACGTACCCCTGGGGGTCCACGTAGCCATTACCGGGGTCCACGTAGCCATTACCGGGGTCCACAAAACAATGTTGACATTAACTTTACATCCCCCAACTTTTCGCTTTTATTCAAATAAACCATTTCAGCACCTCAGAGGTAAATTGTATTAAGTCGCAAATGATAAATAGCTCAGAAAAGACGAATTTAGATTGTTTATCTTCTTGTGTTGATCGACTTGATACATTTTTAAAGCAACGTATATTGAAACTGGCTAGAGCTATAATTCCAAATTATTTTTCAGTCGACAGACTATAAAGTATTGAGTCACTTGGCACTAAAATGTCATTTTTGATAAAAATTACACTTGTGACTTGATACAGTTTATCTCTAAGGTGCTGATTTAATGTCAAAATTTTAGACCGTAACTCAAAAGTGACCATATATTTGTGATCTAAGGCTAAAAATGTATAAGTATACCAATTTTCCAGCAAAACTAAAAAAAAAAAAATCCTAAAATTTTGAAATTTTGGTCAAAAATTTTTTGACTCCGATTTTAGCCAAAATATAGTTTTAAGCTAATTTAGGGGTGAGGATTATGAAAAAAATATTTAAAAAATTCATGCTTTCCTAGTTTTTGAGTTAGAGCCTATTTGGGTCAGTTTTTTGCCTATAATTCCAAAACTTTTGCCCAAACTTCAAAATGGACCAAATTTTATTGATCTACGGCCAAAAATACATATTTATACCAATTTTCAATAAAATCTGAGACAAAAATTTTTTGCTTCAAAATCACTGTTTTTTTAAGGTCTACCCCTTACGATTTTTTCAAATTTTGGCCATTTTCAAGGGTTTTGGATTACTGCCCATAAAAAATTTAATAACAGGTTTATTAAAGCCCATTTTTTTTTTCAGACTAAATGATGTATGAGAATTTTAAAAATTCAAACCGCAGATTTCTAACTCTAACCATTTTTTACTTACGATTTTTCAAAATTTTCGAAAAATTAAAAAAAAAATGAAAAATTTTCAAAAAATTTTTTGTGTCAAAATTTGGTTACAAGTCAATTAGGACCTCAAGATTTCAAAAATTTCAACCGCAGGTCTTTATCTCATTTCGTTTTTGAGATACGTCCATGCGAAGATGAAAATTTCTATAAATCACGCCATATTAAAATATGTCATAATTTTAAAATACGCAAAACAAATAAGGACTCACATTTTTTCTAGACTAAACAAGCTACGAGGATTCCGAAAATTCGAACCGCAGGTCGCTATCTCTAACCGTTTTTGAGTTGTGATTTTTTTAAATTCACAATTTTTACAAAAAATGTAAATTATGCCATTAAAAAAATTATCATAGTCTCATAACGCATTAAACGATTAAAGCCCCAAACTATTTCTAGACTAAATAAACTATGGAGAATCCAAATATTTCAACCACAGGTCGCTATCTCTAACCGTTTTTGGGTTATGTTTTTTTTTAATTCACAATTTTCACAAATAAATATGCTAACAAAAAAATTATCATAGTCTCAAAACGCATTAAACGATTAAAGCCCCAAATTATTTCTAGACTAAATAAACTAGGGAGAATCCAAAAATTCTAACCACAGGTCGCTATCTTTAACCGTTTTTGAGTTATGCTTTTTTTTAATTCACAATTTTCACAAATAAATATGCCAACAAAAAAATTATCAAAATTTCAAAACGCATTAAACGATTAAGACCCTAAATTTTTTCTAGACTAACTAAACAACGGAGAATCCAAAAATTCTAACCGGAGATCGCTATCTCCAACCGTTTTTGAGTTGTGCTTTTTTTAACACAACTAAATATGAGGCCGACAAAATAAGACAACCGATATGCGTCCAATTTTATTAATATATACCGGGTGAATTATTTAAGGAGCAACATACATGTTTCACATATAATGTTAATGAAGTGAGTTATTTCATTTGCAACATAGCAAATTATGAAAGCAAGCTCATATCCATGGCAACAGATATACAATGGTGATTAGATATAATAGTTATTTAACATGATAAAGTTCCTAGACGGCTAAAAAATAGTAAATTAGAAACAATAAATGAATTTTTATTAGTTTGTTTATATTTACATACAAACAAAAATAATAATGTCCTTCGTAGCTAAGTCCAAAAATATTTAAAAAAATAATATTTTGTCTTTTCTATGGATACGATAAGCTTTTGTTTTATGGCTATGTTGCTTTTGAAATAACTCACTTCATTAACATTATATGTGAAACATGTATGTTGCTCCTTAAATTATTCACCCGGTATATACGGGTAAACTCATATTATTGGGGGATGTATGAATAAGCCAAAAATTAGAAGGGATAACGTACTCTATTAAATCTTTTGGCCTGGAAGATGTGTCCGTTGATACGGTAAAGTTTCCTCCAACGTCTGGCGCCGCGACGATAGATCGAACGATCTTCGCCGGGGCATGGCATTCCAGGGGCGGACGGCACATTTGGAAACACTAAAACAAATAAAAATAAAAACACTTTTAACATTTAACAAATAACAATCAAACAAGATAAGATTAAACACTTTAAACAACAAAACTAAGAATACAAACTATGAAAAAAACTGCAGAAAATACTTTAAGACGATAATACATACTATATCAACCGTATATACCTGAATGAATTATGGTTATGATCGAAATGAAATCATAAAATAATTACAAAAACTGTATATATAAACATTACGTAACAACAAAACACATGGGCGTACCACATGAATATTTATGTTTAGTCATCTGGAACCACCTTAAAAAAAACGCTCATTAACTCAGATAATTGAACCAGATTCAATGCAATAACAAATTTGAAATTATGAACAACTAGCTGATGTTCTTATATTTCGTTCGGGATTAAAGAAATGATCAAATAGAAAAGGTTTATTTATAGTCGGATTGCTGATAGGTGACTGTTACATGTATTTATCAAGTAGTGCATTCATATAATAACCTAGTTACCATTTTTCAGCGATTTTAAAAATGTTTTTTGTTTGTTGTCTTAGCTGTCACTGTCTGTTAATAATATTAATTAATAGATCTTGCGGCCAGTTATTAAATTCACAAACTTTAATTTTAAATCTGCTGGAATATTTTAATTCCGAAAAAGAGAACAATGGGCCACTTATTTCTCTATCTTGTGTCCATCAAAGAGTAGCAGCTGCCTTAAAGATTTCAGAATCAACAATTCGTAGAATTATAAAATGTAATAAATCTGAACTTCTCACTAACAAAATCACGAGAAAACGAAGGAAATTAAAATCTGAACCAGTTTATTTTACTGATACATTGGCACAAACGTATGGTCATGAAATACTAAGATTACCTCCTTATCACTGCCAGTTTAACCCCATTGAACTAATTTGGGGTATAACAAAAAATTATTATGATAGACATATTGGTCAAAACGGATATAGTGATAAAGTTTTGAAAATGTGGCAAGTAGCCTGTGATCAAATTAGTTGTGAAATTTGGGCAAAATCTGTTAAAAAAAATCGAAAATTTAATAAATCAATGGTGGGAAAGGGAAAGAATTGTTGATGATATTAATTCAATAATAATAAATACAAGAAATGACAGCGATAGTTCAGATGACGACGATATCATGCATTAGAGTGACTATTTTTTTTTAAATAAAAATATACACTTTATACAACTTGTAGCAATATATTATATGAATAAATATATTTTTACTCAATATTTTAATACTTTGTACTTAGGGGACAAAATAATTTAAACAAAATAAAAATGCAAAAAAAAAATAAATAAATAAAATTGTCTCCAGACCGGGAGCGAACTTTGGTTTGCAACTTAGAAAGCGAGAAGGCTAACCATTAAACCATAAAAGCGTACTGGTTAACTGTGTTACATAACGTATTAAATATTTACATCAACAAAAAAACACAAAAAATTCGTTATTTTCCGAAAACATAATCTGATCAAAAATTCCTGTTGTACTACTCCGGTTCACAACAATGTACATTACTTAGATTTTTTTCAGATTTTTAGTTTAAACCATCCGGGCTACAGGGTGTGGGGCAATTTTATTTTTTGTTTTTATTTTGTTTAAATTTTTTTTTGCACAATTTTGGCAAAAATCGCCTCAAAATAATTTATATTGCAAAAATAAAATATTTATCTTTAATCCACGTACTAAGGGCTTTCATTTGATAGCCTATTCAGAATTTTAAAAAAATATTTATTTTTTCGATGAGCACATATTTGTTTATATTTTTAGGGGGGTATGTTTTTTAGATGTTTTAGTATTTTTCCTATATGCGGGTCAAATAGTTGCATAAGCATGCTAAATTTCAGCTCAAAGGTTTATCCGTTTGGCTACAATTTTTACCGAACAGACAGATAGACAACAAAATGCCGTTTTGTTTAAGCTTTGTAAATCGTACTTGCAACAAACATTTTTTGGTTAAGGTTAATATCATTTTAAAATGTCATTTTCTTTATATTTTGATTTGTTGTGTCATTCTTAATACAAATATCCCATTTATTTATTTTTTTGTCATTAAAATATGTAAGAAAAATAATTTAATTTTGACATATGTCATTCGTTTCCATGGTTTCATTGTTGGAATTTTAAATTTTGACATTCCAACGTGAAAAATGAAATAACCCAAGCAAGGTCTCTTTTTGTGACAACCTAAAAGAACGAAATTCCCATTTAGTTCCGCCTAACCGTTTGAAACAGACTGTACCATATGCCAAATTTAGTGACAATCAACAGTGCATAAGTCATAGCTTATAGTCCACTAATTTAAAAGCTCTGGACACAGCTTTAGTTTATCTGTTTGGCCAAAATTACTACCATACAGACACATGATATAAGGGTTTCTTGATCATATCTACGAAACCCTAATAAAACGGGAAACAATCCGTAGTATTTTGTAAATAACTATTTTTCCACAAAATCACAACAAATTTAAATGTAACCAATAACCAAACAAAGTATAATCACGCACAAAAAATATTATAAATAAATAACGAATACAGATTGTGTGAAATAAAAGTTGTAGTAAATAATAACTGTAATAAATAATCACTTTAAGGAATAAAAATCTTACAATATGTTTTAAGTTGTTTAAAAATACACCATTTTTTATAAAATCTAAATAACTTGTAACTCGCTTTTTGCATTCTGCTTATGAACTGTCTTAAACTTGCTTATACAACTGTGTTGACCTGAAAAACGAATTATGCAACTTGTGTGTGACTTGCCTCTGTATTTGGACTCATTAACGAAAACTTTAATATAGTGATAAATTGAAGAGCATTAAGAAAGACTAATGTTGGGACGAAGAGACTTCTCAAAACTTTGCAACGTTTATCTTCCGGATAATGTTTTAGATTATTAATTGCGGGGATGTTACAAGTTTTTTTATAAGAATATTAAGGCTATTATGTATTACAAATTAAGGACAAAGGGTTACAATTATGTCAAGGGTACGGTGGTTTATGAATTTAATCGCAGTGTAGGGAGTTCTGACGTTTTTCTCGGGGGGTTGGGAGGATAAGGTTGTATGAGTTGGGGGAGGGAACCAAATAGAGTAGCGATTAGGCAGATATAGATTAAAATATTTCTCCGGGGAGAAATTTTTGCTATTGGGGACCCGGGGGGCATCGGTGAAAGGTGATTTGTCATCCAGGGGGGATTTACAATCCGATGGGAATTTGTCTTCGGGGGGGATTTGCCATCGAGAAGGATTTGGCAACCGGAATTATTTTGCCATCGGAAGGATAGGGAATTCTTTGTCATCGAGAGGGAAATGAGCCATAGGAGGGGGGGGGGGGCATTCGAGAAGATAATCATGAAAAAAACTTGAGACGTGTAATCAAGTCAGTTTGTCATATTATGTCATAATTTTAATCAAAGATAAACTTACTGGAAAAAAAAAAAACAAAATCGTTTTTGTATTTTGATTATAAATAAGTAACTATCAGAAGGAGGGGGAATTCTTTGTCATCGAGAAAATTAGCCATGTGGGGGGGGGGGGTATTCAAGAAGATAATCGTGAGAAAAACTTGGGACGTGTAATCAATGCAGTTCGTTATATTCATAATTTAATAGTCATAATTTTAATCAAAAATAAACTTACTGAAAAAAAATAGCAAAATCGTTTTTGTATTTGGATTCCAAATATGTAACTAGCTGGTGTGCCCGCTGCATCTCTCCCTTAACTCTGCGTTCTCGTGTCTTTTAACGCACTGTATACAGAAAGCTTAAGTTTTTTTTTTTAGTTTGGTTATAAAAATTATGAATATAATAATATTCCTTGAATTATGAATTTTAAGGCATGAAAAAGAGGCTTGAGCCCGCGGAAAGACTTTTTGGCAAGCCACACATTCGTAGGATAATTAGGTACATAGCGCTTAAGTTTTTTTTTTTTTAGTTTATAAAAATTATGAAGTTTTAAGGCATGAAAAAGAGGCTTGAGCCTGCGGAAACTTTTTGGCAAACCACACATTCGTAGGATAATTAGGTACAGAACGCCTAATTTTTTTTTTTTTTTAGTTTGTTTATAATAATTATGAAGATTTAAGACATGAAAAAGAGGCATCAGCCTGCGGAAAGACTTTTTGGCAAACCACACATTCAAAGGATAATTAGGTACAGAACGCTTAATTTTTTTTTTTTTTGTTTGTTTATAAAAATTATGAAGTTTTAAGACATGAAAAAGAGGCATCAGCCTGCGGAAAGACTTTTTGGCAAGCCACACATTCGTAGGATAATTAGGTACAGAGCGCCTAAGTTTTTTTTTTTTTTAGTTTATAAAAATTATGAAGTTTTAAGGCATGAAAAAGAGGCTTGAGCCTGCGGAAAGACTTTTCAGCAAACCACACATTCGTAGGATAATTAGGTACAGAACGCCTAATTTTTTTTTTTTTTTTTTTTGGTTTGTTTATAAAAATTATGAAGTTTTAAGACATGAAAAAGAGGCATCAGCCTGCGGAAAGACTTTTTGGCAAACCATTTTTTATTTATTTATTTTTTAAAATTTTTTCTTGACTTTTATTACCTAATTTATTAATAGACTAAACAAGGATTGAGGATTCCAAAACTTCAATCCGCTAATCATAAAAAAAAATCAAAATATCAAAAAAAATGTGTAGATCTTCAAATTGTGCCCTAAGAGCATTTAGCACCTTAGAAGAACAAAATTTTCAACGGCAGGTCTCTATCTCAATTCTTTTTTTTTCTTAAATTTTCAAAATTAAACCAGACGAAATAGGCGTTAATAATGCAGGCCCCAATTTTTTTCTAGGTAAAAAAAAGTACGTAATTTCCAAAAATTCAAATCCCAAACCTCTATCTCTAACAATTTTCAAGTTACAAATTATTTAAATTTCCCAAAACCACATTTTTTTCCTTAAATTCATATTTTCAAAATTACACTATTCGAAATGGGCGTTAACAGGATTCCAATTTGTTTTCTAGGTAAACGAAAGTACGTAATTTCCAAAAATTTAAACCCCAAACCTCTATCTCTAACAATTTTCAAGTTACAAATTATTTAAATTTCCCAAAACCACATTTTTTTCCTTAAATTCATATTTTCAAAATTACACTATTCGAAATGGGCGTTAAGAGGATTCCAATTTGTTTTCTAGGTAAAAAAAAAGTACGTAATTTCCAGAAATTCAAACCCCAAACCTCTATCTCTAACAATTTTCAAGTTACAAATTATTTAAATTTCCCTGAAACTCCAATTTTTTTCTTAAATCGAGTACTTCAATTAAGGCTTTATAAAAAGACATTTTTTACGTGATAAAATCCATTCTATCCTCTATTACAATAATCTCTCTTAATAACACATTTATTTTTTGTTCTAAAAATTCTCTTCCATCATAATAATCCACTTAGCTACCATTTTCTTGTCTTAAAGAAATTATCTGATTCGTTCGGCATGTACGATATACACCTTTCGCTGTAGATCACAAGCGGAGAAAAATGGTTCGTACAAAGACGTTTTGTCATTTAATCCCTAAGGAATGAACAGAATGGTGATAAACAGTTGTTTGAAATATAAAAACTACACAGAAATACGGTAAACAACACACGATAAGACACTTTTTCGTCGCGCGAAAAAAACGAGCAAGTTTGACGGGAACAAATCGCTCTAAAAAGACAATGGTCGCAATCTTTAACAGAATCTATAGTTATTCTAAAGCCGCATTTAGAGCTCTTAAATCAATAGCTTATGCACTGTAGATTATAGACTGTTCACTGTCACCAGAAAGTTTGTCATATGATAAGATGCGAAACCGTTCAGACCTCCAAATTTAATACGCTGTTTGTTGTGGATTGTGCATAATTTTCTAAACTTATAGCTAGTGAGATGTTTTAAAGAGACAGACATATAAACACACTGGCTATCGCATTCTATCAGAGCCACCGTAGTTATCGAATGCCTTTACATAACCTAACATAATGTCATCATTAACAAATCTTGCTCAAAATTACAAAGACGAACAGTAAATATGATCAATTTAGGTAATTAAGTAGTTAAAATTTAAGACAACAGAATTATAAGAACGATAATACAAAAAAAAATATTTTACGAAGCTAAATAGTTGCTTTCAAAATTCACAGATGGAAGGCTAGTGGTAACGTACTATACTCTATCTCAGAAAGACTGATAGTAATTTATCATTTATAAAAAGTTAGATTTTTTTCACACAGAAGCGGCCCACAAAATATAAATAGTTCGAAACGAAATATTGTTAAAAACAACCGAGTGTGCCGCACATGTTATATGGGAATACGAACTAGGGTTAAACACAATAGATCATAAAAAATTTACCCAAAAATTTTTAGGAAAAATATGGTCACAGGCGTTTAATAAATGATAAATAGTAATATAGAAATACACAAAACCAATTTAAACGTGTTTAAAATGTGCACGCCACTGGTAACTGCCTGACAAAATGAGTTATTACTATCAGTCTTTCTGAGATAGAGTATAATTTATAACAGATGTGAACGGTACATGGAACGTTAAGAGAATGCATTAAAGCATAACTCAGAGCGACACAACGAACAGTCTATAACTCATTAATTTAAAGAGGTCTGAATGCGGCTTAACCTTTAGAAAAATACAAAATCCGTGTCGAATATTTTTAAGAGGGGGGGGGCAAAAAAGGTTAAATCTTTGCGCTCCGTGAAATATTTCAATCCGAGCCCTGAAAACTTGAAGAAATTTCAACCGGATGTACAATAATTTCCAAAAATTAATTAGAACGACTGAGATGACTGATGATCGCTATAAATCATGCGATTTCCAATAAAACATGATAAAAACATATTTTATACGCTGATAAGATTAAGTTAGTCGAACATATTGCAATGTATAAATATTGCAAAAATAAAATTTCCATAGAAAGTCGCCACCATTTGGAATTATGAAAAAGTATTAAGATAATAAACTGATAATTGATAATACATAAATTCTGTATCTTACAGATATGTAGATTTGTTATTTCAAGAATATTTTAAGACTTCAGTGGATATTACACAGTTCAATGTATTGATAAAAAAATTGATCATTTTGTTGTCAGTTAATTTATTGATAACCTTGAAAATAAAAGGATTACTTTACACACATCAATTTATTTATCAATTTTTTTGAAAACTTTTACATTACCAACTTTAAAATATGTTGACATATTTATCAAAATGAAAATATTCACTCATTCCAATCAGTTTTGGATCGCTGTCAATGGTGTATAGATTAGGAACTGGACTATTTTGAATAAATAATAATTAATTTTTGAATAAAGTTATTTTTTTTGTTTTAATTCCAAAAATTCAAACCGTAGGTCCCCACCATTCTGGAGTTACAATTTTTCAAAAAATTAAAATTATTTAAAAAAAAATTAAATTAAATATAAATTAAATATAATTTATAAATAAAAATTATTTAAAAAAAGTTAGGTTTGGTTTTAAATGTGTCCTAAGGACACGTAGAAGTTCAAAATTTACCCATTTCGAATATATAATAATAATAATAATAATAATAGAATAGGTCCTAAATGAGACCCCTGCGGAACTCCGAAAATGATATTTATTAAGATAATGGTGACCGCTTGACTTCTATTACTTATATATGAAATAATCCAACTAAGAAAGACGCGAAAGTAAAAATAATAGGTTCCCAACGCCCAGATAGATGTGGCAGAGAAGTTTCTAGACCGCCGGCCATAGATTTGAAAACCACCTAGTCAGTGTGACGTTTTGACTGGTCCTATTATCCTTGTATAAACATGTACTCATTTTTTAAGTTTTAAATACTAGAGGAGCAGTCGACCTAAGAGCTGACTGTACAAGATAAAAATCAGAAGAAGGGAGGATTCGAACCCGTTTCTCTGCTCCGTAGGCAACCGTCTAACCATGAAGCTCCAACAATTCTTTCGAATATATGACATTTAAAATTTCTAATTATTCTGGTTTGGGTTTTATTTAAAACAGCATTTTTAGCCATATTTTAGCGGGCTGTGTATACCTGAATAGCAATTGAGAATAAACATTACCTATAGAGGAGCTGTTGTTGCTTACAAAATGGCGATTGGAATAGGATATTTGTGACATTTGCCATTTGATACACAACAATTCACATTGCAGTTAATTTTCTGTTGCGATTTTAAAGACATTTTATTCAAGTTTTCTTCACTTTAACACATACAAACAATGCAATTAAATGATCTACATCCAACAAAATCCTATTCCGTTAAATTCCAAAATATTCCGCTAGGCGTCACTTCAGTTATTGTCAGTTCTCAATATAAACCGTCTACATTTTCGCATACTGTCTATATATCCTAATTTCTACACCTAACTATTCCTGATCATTTGGAAGTTTTGTGTAAACCATACTGCCCATTTTAGGTGAATAATATACCTGAATTGCCCGTAATTTCAACACAAACCCATCTCCTATACTGTCTATATGTCCTAATTTATCCATCTAACCATTCCTAATCATTTAAAAGTTTTATATTAGTCATACTTCCCATTTTAGGTGAATAATATACCTGAATTTCCCGTAATTTCAACACAAACAAACTCATTCCCCATACTGTCTATGTGTCCTAATTTCTTCACTTAACCTAACACGATAACTAAATAATCTAACCTCCAACTTCTCCGGTATATATGTTATAGATCAATGGAAATCCATAGAGTGCTGCTGCCTCACACATATCTGTCCAAATGTTCATATTACATGAACGCCTGCCGTACATTAACGCACGTAGACGCACGCACAACACGCACTTAACAATAAACACAACGCAAATGAATTTATCAACTCTTATCAAAATAGATAGCAAGGTGTATATCTCTTATCAACAAATGTGTTATCAACAAAATATACGAGGACTTGAATACAGTGACAAATAAGAAATGTGATAGTGGATACACCTGTAGTGGACAGACCTCGCAAAATAGACCAAATAAATGATCTGCCATTGGTGCACAACAATGGTTCACAACGATTTTTGACTTCATCAAACATTTCTCTAAATTGTACCTCTCATATTAATAATTTATACCATGAGTTCAAATTACATAAGGGTTGGCTGTGGAAAAATAAAATAATGTCTATTGCAAGCTTTATATAACAATTGACTAATTAATTTTCAATAGAAACTTATGACAACAACAGTAATGACAGTTAATTAATTGACAGTTACAGCTTGCAGTACACATTATTTTATTTTTCCACAGTCAACCCTTATGTAATTTCTTTTTGAAAACATGGTATATTAGGAGCTTGTTTTCTTTGTTTTTTGAGTATTTATTAGGGTTTTGTTGATATGACCAAAAAACTCTTATACCGTCATTTTGTCGTCTGTCTGTTCGGTAAAAATTGTAGCCAAACGGCTAAACCTAGAGAGTTGAAATTTGGCATGCTTATACAACTCTTTCATAGGAAAAATACTAAAACATCTAAAAAACATATCCACCTAAAAATATTTAAAAAAATGTGCTCATCGAAAAAAAAAAATTCTGAGTAGGGTATCAAATGAAAGCCCTTAGTACGTGGATTAACGATCAAAATTTTATTTTTGCAAAATAAATTATTTGGATGCGATTTTTGTTTCAAAATGTTTCAAAAATGTTTCGTTTTATCAAAAAACGTCTCAAATAAAAGTTATTAGTTATTGCATTTATAGGAACTTTTGTTAAATAAATTTTTTCGAAATATTTTTCTGTTGCTAAATATTCGCAAAACTCTTAAAATCGACACGAGTAAACTCCCATTTTTAGTGAACCGATTTTTACCAAAAGTTGATCAACTCGTGCCATTGATGTCAAAAGCTTAAATATGCAGTTTCATAAAAATCCTTTTAGCCGAATTTGCTCTGCACGTGTAACAGACAGACGGACGGACAGACGGACGGACAGACAGACCGACAGACATCATACTAAAAATAGTCAAAACGTTATGTAGGGACCTCAATTCGTGGAGATCCATAGAAATCTCGAAATGTCAAAATCGGTATGATCACAATACCTCCCTTATATATGTTGGCGGTCGGTAAAAATACTGCACATATTTAGAAACATAAATAATGGTATTAGGTATTCGAAATAAAATTAATAAAAAAATATTTTAACATAAAATTTGTTTTTAAAGCTCTTAGATTAACAGACCATAAATTATTTTAAAAATATCGTTCATTTTGCCGTGATTACTACAAAGCAAAATTTGTCCTACACACTCAGCATGCCGCCTTTACTTATTATATACCTGCGAAACCCTGCAATGTGTGAAAATTCACACTATTCAATAATAAAATGCGTGATTTCAAAGTTCCCTCGGAAGCTATGACCTCGGTTTCTGAATGCCTAGCCAAGTTTAAACTTTTGGTTAAACTCGGTTACAATATAACAATCCCATAAGTAACCATAGCAACCATTTTCTAACTTTTTGGTTATAGTTAACTAGGCTTTTAGAAATACCCTAAATATTTGGGTCGATGAAAATTATTCAGTTTGATCTCGTAATACCTCAAGATTTACGAAGAAAACACGCTGGTCTAGAACGATTTACTGCTTTTTACTTATTTTTCAAGCAAGATTATTCTGCCAAACTGTCCCCTTATTTCAGCCTAAGGCTTTTTGAAACATAAAACTCAACCCTGTTGTTTTTGAATATAAAAATAACTATTATCAAAACTTATACGTCTTTTTATTTCTTCTTATTGGTGAAACGAATCGTAACATCTAAATTTATCTGTAATTTTTAAAATGGGAGAATAAAATTTTATGTGGTCAGCTGCAAGTGCAATGCAGGACTTGTTTATGGTCCAGGATATAATCCTTTATATGTCCGGTGAACGTAAATACCAGGAGTTTGCAATTGCGAGGTTGAATTTGCAGGAAAGTGCGGTCTGGACTACCTATGATGAAGATTCCCGTAGGTTCCTTGTATCGCCCGTCATGTCAACTAAACAGGGATCAATAGAAACAACCAGGGACGTACTAACTAAAAATCAACAGTATACCTAGTCTTACTAGAAATTCAATCACAAAAATCTCTAAGAACTTCCTTAAGATGTTTAAAGATATTTTTATTTTCTTTCAGTACGTAACTTGACGACCTAATAAAATAATGGATTCCTTTCCGGTCCAGAATTATGGTAAGAGTATGTAAATCATACTTTTTATTTCAAAACTATCTGAATTCGGTGGTCTATTTGGACCTTTTGTTAATCCGGTAGCCGGAAAGATAAAGGGTAGATACATCTGGAAACCGGTAGTGACCGGTAGTGATAAATTCGGGAAAAGTATTGGCCGCGTACTGGGCACTCTAAATCATTGTTATGGCCTTTAAAATTGGTTATTAATTTTGAAATAGATGTGAACTCTCTTGAGAAATGATTTTTATATACAGTAAAAACACTTGGTTACTCTCAGTCCAGTTGAGTTCTATCATAGATACACAAATCTACCCTTGTGTTTATCTCAAACATGTTATCCTTAAAAAAACAAATATTCTTTAAAATTAAAATTTCTTGCTTTAATTTATAGATTTTTAATTGAGCTTGGGGGAAAAGGTATTATTCCAGTTTTAGTCACTTTAATAAAAGATATATGAAATTGGACAACATATATATCATATTCTGAACTACAAACTAAATTATAAAAAAAAAAAAACAAGATTACAGTATACGTCATTAAGATGAAAAACTTATCTCATCAAAAATTCCCAATGTACTGTTCTTGTTTCAGTGAATTGTTGCTGATTTTTAAACATTTTTTTATAAAAAAATTCATCGCATAAAAAAAAATCCAAAGATTTATTTTTACCGAAAAATTATTAACGAAAAAGTTTAAGTTATTTCATGTTATTTCATATAATAACTACAGTCTGTTTCAAACGCTTAGGCGGAACTAGATTTTGCAATTTAGTTACTTTCATCGCTTAAATCGTGCTTTTCGGCCGTTTTGTTTAAGCTTTGTAAATCATACTTACATTTTTTGGTTAAGGTTAATATCATTTTAAAATGTCATTTTCTTTATATTTTGATTTTTTGTGTCATTCTTAATACAAATTTCCCATTTATTTATTTTTTTGTCATTAAAATATATAAAAAAAATAATTTAATTTTGACATAGGTCATACGTTTCCATGGTTTCATTGTTGTAATTTTAAATTTTGACATTCCAACGTTAAAAATGAAATAACCCAAGCAAGGTCCCTTGTCGTGACAACCTAAAAGAACGAAATTCCCATTTAGTTCCGCCTAAGCGTTTGAAACAGACTGTAGTTATAAAAGTTTATTTTAGAGATATTTTGTTTCTTTTTTTATTGTTTTCAAAGCTTGCTACGTTCAACTTTATTTTGTAAATAAATGGTCGCCATTTTGAAATGGTTAACATAAAAATATGACTTTTTGGTGTCATTGTAAAGCTAATTTAATGTACTTTTAGGGAAAAAATATAAAATTATCGATTCCCTATGCTAGATCAAAAGTTGACATCATTTCCGGTGAAACCGGAAGTGCCTCAGAATTCTTATAGTAACCTTTAGATGGGCCTTTTTGTCTAGTTAAACTTTTGTTCTGAAGATTTTTTGTACCTTTACAAATAAAGGAGATTTTCAGGGTGCCCCGTTTCAAACAAACACCCTGTATAAGGGAGGACATATCGAGATATGGATGGATCTCCACGAATTGAGGTCCCTACATAACGTTTTGACTATTTTTAGCATGATGTCTGTCGGTCCGTGTAAACGTGCAGAGCAAATTCGGCTGAACGGATTTTATGAAACTTCATATTTAAGCTTTTGACATCAATGGCAAGAGTTGATCAACTGTTGGTAAAAATCGGTTAACTAGAAATGGGAGTTTACTCGTGTTGGTTTTAAGATTTTTGCGAATATTTCACAAAGAAATATTTCGAAAAAAATTATTTAACACAAGCTGCTATAAAAGCAATAACTAACCACTTTTATTTGAGACAGTTTTTGGTAAAGCAGCATCAATTAAACAAGAATTTTGTGACGGCGGTCGGTCCTGTGGTGGCCACAGCTGATTTTTTTTTTAATTTGATTTCTAATAAAAACTGGCGTTAATATCCACAGATGCCGTGCACTAAATCCAACTCCGACTCCCAGTCCTTGGTTCTATCCAGCCTGTGGTTTATTATGACAAATTTCATATTATATTTTTTCCGAGTGTTTTTTTAAAACGTTTAAAAATTAAATTTCCAATTAGAGTGAAATATGAAGAACTGTGGGTTGTTGGTGGAAATCCGGTAAGAAAGTTGTGTGAAATCCAGGATTGGTACTAAAATATGTAGGGGAATTTGTCTCCACGCGTTGTATGTGTGTTGGTACGCCTCGGGACCTCTTCCGAAACTGACTTTTCTACTAAGCCACTTTTCCAAAGCTTACATGGAAATATGAAAATTATTTACATAATACAGGTGCGGTAGATTGAATTTTTATACAATTACTTCCACCCTTGTACTGTCTCTAAACCTTCTATTAATTCCATAACATTTTCTTGTGACTTGAATTATTTTTCCGGTAACGAATTCAAGAAAAATTGTTCTAAAAATCAAAGTGACAAGTTAATTTCTTTTGTAATATATATTATTTCACGTCAAACTTATTGCAGTAGTGGAAATATATTCAAAAATATTCTACTTTACTAACTTAATCGAAGATACGGTCACACAAATATAAAAATAATTTTTTGTTTGTATTATATTTTATCTAAAAACACTAAAATAAAATTTAACTCTCAATATTCAAGTATTCGAAACATGACCTCCTGGCACCCAATGATTTGGCACCCAATGATTTTTTTTATTGGGGATATTTAAAGGCCAAAGTATATAACGGAGAACTTAGGGATGTTGCTGATCTGCAAGACAAAATTGTTCAAGCATCCAACAATATACCTCAAGAGCAATTGCTGAATGTTTTGAATCATTTTTATGATCGCTTAACATTTCGTATGCAAGTAAACGGAGAAACTTTTGAACATTTATTATAAGTTTTTATTAGTTATTTATTATTATTTTTTTAATTTGTATTTTCAATAAACTATTTTGATTTTGCTAGTAAATATGGTTTTTTCTATGTTGCAAATGAAAATGAACACGATTTATATTGCTGTCAAAAACTGTATCCATGGTAATGACATAGTACATGTTGCATTAAGGGGGGGGGGGGGTCTGATAACCACATGTTAAGCATATTATTGTGAATTTTTTTCAAATCTATGGTTAAATTTATTCATTTTCAAACTAAGTACATATATAAAGTATGTTTTGAAGAAGATACAAAAAAATTTTGAAGGCAAAATATGGCGAAATGTGGCAAATCTTCTCAGACTCCGGGAAAAAAATTAGATTTTGCGGTGACCAGTATAACTCGTCACTGGATCATCTGAAATAAAAAATCCAAAAAGATTTTGTTAGTTTATGAGTTTGCCGAGGTAATGACGATTAATGCTGGTCACCGCAAAATCTAATTTTTTTCCCGGAGTCTGAGAAGATTTGCCACAGCTGGTTCATTTCGCCATATTGTGCCTTCAAAATTTTTTTGTATCTTCTTCAAAACATACTTTATATATGTACTTAGTTTGAAAATGAATAAATTTAACCATAGATTTGAAAAAAAATCACAAAAATATGCTTAAAATGTGGTTATCAGACCCTACCCCCCCCCTTAAAAAATAAATTCACTGTATTATTTGTTGTGGTAACGCTGTAAGTATTTTTTTAAACATTTTAAAGAAGCATTTTTTCACCCTTTTTTGTTATTTTTTTCGTTAAAAATAACTAATCTATAATCTAGCAATATTAATTACAATGAGGTTATCGCAAATTAAATATGTTAAGGTCGTAGAGATACGCATTGTAGATAGTTTAGTATTTATACGTAGAGGCGGCCGTTCGTTGCTATAAATATTGAAATATTAGCATACGGTAGTGGCGAGTGCCTGGTGCAGTTTGCGTGCATGTCGCTTTGCCCTCTGACAATGCGCCACTGTAACACCCCCCCCCCCCGGAGCTGGAGCTAGGCCCCCCATCAACAATAACACAACAACCACACAACGTCAAAACTAGCGAAAATCAAACATTTCAAACAATAAACGATGTAGTAAAACCAAAAACGCAATAAGACTGACACGGATCAAGAACGTACGAGGGTTGCCTTTTATATTTTAGGATTTGTGATCAAAAACAATAGGGGAGCGGCATGATTTTATTTTAATTTTTTATTATATTCCTCTTGTTGCATATAAACATATAAAAACAGTCTTGCATTATTTTATTTTAATTTGAAGGCTTAAAAAAGTCATAAATGTATGTAGCGCGCGAAAACGACGTGTGACGTCATACCCCTTCTAAGTGACTCAGTACACTACTAGTCTACCCAGTGTACAGCGTGCAGCCTACATAGTCTGTTGTGAACTTATTTGCTTGTATAACTTTTATAGGTTATGTAAAGTTAGAGTGATTTTAATTAAAATAAAGTTTAATTCTATAAAAAATAAAAACAATTTATACATGTTTACCCAATTAAATTTTATATTAAAGTATATAAAATATGGATAATAAAGTATATAAAGATCCAGGCCCCAGTACTTCGAAACATAGTCGAAAATATTGTTTAGTACCGATGTGCACAAATAGTTCAAATAGAAATCCAAAAAAACCATTTATATCATTACCTGATGGCGAAAAACAACAGAAAAGGCGAAATTTGTGGCTGAAAGCTATGAAGCGAAATAAAACCGATATATTAGAAAAAAGTAAACTTTACGTTGTTTGCATAAATGCATCAATGTTGGGTAAATTATCACTCTGAGCCCTAGCAAAATCTTTATCTGCCATTTGAATAATAAATGCGTGAAAAATTGTTTAAAAATAAATACAAAACTCTCGAACAATACAATATACACACGTAAAGATTATGTTGTAGCTGTATCTGTGACGTCAAACCCCAGTCGTTTGACGTCATACTCAGTCGTATTTACTCGGAACCTTTCGCGCCGTGGTCGGCTTATTTCAAATTTACAATATTTTAATTAAAAAATTTGGCTATAATATTAATTAAAATGTGATTTTTGTTTTGTTAGGTGACATAACTAACATTAACATATCAAAAAAATGTAGTTTTAAGGAAATATAAATTTTATGCGTATCCCCTATTATTTATCAACAAAAGTGGCTTGTTTTTCAAAATATTCTCCATTAAGATCAATACATTTTTTCCACTCCGATTGAGGCTTTTTCCACTGCGATTGTCAAATTATGTAAGATCCTACGCAAAAAAATCTTTTTGACGGCCAAATGTTCTATAATATTAAAAGACAAACTCTGTTAATAAATTAGATTTGAAGTGTTAGAACCATATGGGAAAATATATTAATCTCTGTTTTAAAATAAATATTAGTTAGTACTTATCTGGGGAGATTATACAATTTAATTTATAGATAATAAATGTCGTCTCGATTGACCAGGGTGTTAAATGACATTTAACAGTAGGGCGATGTAACCTTTTCAGGGTAGTCGTGTTTTAAGAGGAGTTGATTTTAACCCGTCGTATGGTTAAGACCATTTTTAAGAGTTGAGTCTAAAGAGTAAAGAAGTTAAGTCGAGTTTTAAGTAGAGTGAGATTTAGTTAATCATGGGTTAGAGACATTTAGAGTGTTCGGGCGAGTCGAGTTAATGTAAACAAATAATTCCGTATTTGCGTTAATGTAGTGGTCTTTAATTTGGTGTAGTGTGCCTAGTGTGTGTGTGAATGTCTCATTTGGATTTAGCTGTATCGACGTAATTGTAAGTCTAGTGTAATCATGTAAATATTTAAACCGTAATCGTAATTAAAATAGGTTCGTTAAAATGTTGAGTTTAATTAATCAAACCCCTTAATCCTTCCAAGAATCATAGCAACCAACTAGCGGACCAATAACGGGGCGGTCCAGACTTGATCCGCTCGCAAGTCTGGATACTCATAATGTGAGGGAGACCTAAAGTCGAGGCATGAGAGTAAGTACGAATGAAATAAATAAATCAGCCAACCATGAAATTTCATATGTAAGCATGGTTTTACGGCTATGTGCGGTTGCATAGAGTAGAAATATGAGCATTTTTGTTGAGCGGAGATCTCTCATTCATGTTGCCATTTTGAAAATATCTCGTTATGTATTACTGGCAAGAGATCCTTAAAGGGGGGGGATCTCTGCTTGATGTATGGTTCTCCCTCCATAATTGCGCCCGTTCTGGCTAATTGGTCTATTTCATTGCCGTTTATCCCTCAGTGGAAAGGATACCTCAATCTCACGATAAGTCACATGACGATCTTGCAGTATCAGTTCACGCACAGCATCAATGTTTTCCGGAACAACAACCAATTTTAGACGACCTTCACGAAATTCGTCTTTAAGTGAACTACGGCCACGATTGAAGTCGGCAAACCATCGATAAACAGTAGTCCTTGATGGTGCTTCATCGCCAATAGTCGAATTGAGTTCATCGGTGCAGTGTTGTTGGGTTAATCCACGTCGAAAGTTGTAAAAAATAATCGGACAAAATATGGTCCACATAAGTAACAGTTTCGCCATGGTTGGTTTTTAATTTTTGTAATTTTTATCTTGTTAACAAAATAATTTGTTTCATTATAGAGAGGTGTATTAAATAGCGGGTGTCTTGCTGTTAGATCTGATGGAAGTTTTGTTATGAAACATCTCACCCCCCCTGTGTTTTAATTAAATAGATCATTTTTGCATGAAAGTTGAAAGTGGCTTGAATATTTCATAAGAGAATCTGCCAAGTTTTAGTGACAATACAACGGACTGAGAGAGGCATTCAACTCACTTACTTCCCTTCTGAATACATATAATTATTCATTGTTTAATTTCATTCAGTAAATTTAACTCTTTATTGCCTTACCACTCATAATTCTCCCGTTCAATGCACCAAGAATTAACACGCAAAAAAGAAAACAGAAATTACGGAACCCCAGGGTTCCGCGGAACATTGGTTGAATACCACTGGCTTAAATTATAAAATTTTTACTGATCGTAATTTTCGAAATTGTAATGTCCGTATGCTGCCATTAACTAATAGTCTCTAGAGAGTCTAATAGTGTAAATTATTGGTCTATTGTTTAGGGGTGTGCTAGTAAAGGGTGTATAAAAATATTATTAATAGGGGGGGCGGTACATTTGCATGTATTTATTGGACATATCATGTCGTATCGCTGGAAAACACACGATTCGCGAATGGGGTGTTGTATTTGCACGTTTAAATGTATTTTTAGAAATTCATTGGAAAAGTTTTCATAAGGAAATTAGTTGGAAACATGGCTGTTGTCAAAAATGACAACTAAATAAGTAAATATAGAAATTTTATTCCTCAATTTGTGAAATATTATTAAAATAAGAAATAAGATTATTAAAATAACTAAATATTTGGAGTATAGACTATTCCAAACAAAATGATCAAAAGCCTCTTTTAAACGTTAAAAGTTACTTGTTTTCAAAATCTAGTTCCGCTCAAATTAAATAAATAGATTATATATACTAATTATATTACAATAATATAAAAATAATGAATATCGCTAGTCACTACACTTATACCACAGCTAAACTTTACTTAAACTCTTCGGTATATCACTATGTAGTTCCAGACTAGTTATTCGCTGAATAATGTACATCTTTTCTCGCGGTATAATTTTCGAATTACGGAAAACGGACAATACGAAGAAGCCCAAAAAGTAAGTTTTGGTCAATCGTAAAAATTTTCTGTGTAACACAAAAAAAGCCTTGTAAACCTGGATTAAGGAGTTTTTTTTTTTAACGATTTTTATTCAAATTTAATTATTTTACCCACATCTTCTGACCCACAGGGGTTGGTATAAAAATCTCAAAAAAGAGAAAATATGCTAGCCGAATTTCATGACTATGTCCAAGGGACGTTTTATAGAATAAAAAATAGCAATTTACTCCTTTCGGGGTGCAATTAAAAAAATATGTTGAAAAGATATTTTAAGTTTTTAAGTTAACGGTTTTAATCCCGAAACAATCCCTTAGAATGAGAATTTTGAGATGCTATATGGCCTCTGTTCGAATCCTGGTTTTAATCTATTATCATACTAAATTTGGTTAAAATATGTCAAACTGTTTCTAAAAAAGATTCGTCAAAAGCAAAAATAAATAAACCAAAATAATAAAGTTCATAAATATCGGCAAAAATAAAAAAATATAATATAAATGTTGTCTCGTTCTACATATCATAGTTTTGCTAAATAACTGAATGAAGATCAGTGCTGTTTACCGATTAATACCGATTAATATTTGAGCCGAACATTTCCGATGCCGCCCGAAGAGCCACTATCATAAAGCCATCCAATCAATTATTGAACGAAAATTCCTATCCCTTCACTGCATATTTAATAGATATTCCAATGGTCCAATATAATTAAAAACAAAATTATAAATTTCTCGTTTCTAATGTGACTTTTTTGAGATTTTTCTAGTTATGATGAAGGCATTTCCTACCCGTATGCAAAATTTCAACTCGGTAGCATATCTGGAAGTGGGTTAGAATTTCCGGACATACCCACAAATATTCTGTTTTATATATAAATATTTCAGCCAAGTTATTTTAAATTTTAATTTTCAAAAAGTGGATGTGACATGTTTGGATAGGGGCACAATTTTAATGTTTGCCATGGGCGTCATTTACTCTAGGTACGCCCTTGCAGTTTGGGAAACTCTGGCCTATAGTATCCACTGTACCCGTCAGCCTTATTAGATGTATATTATTCTCGCATATCTGTAATATTAACACATAACTTAATAGAATTTACGATGGCCTGCTATGCATTGACCTGTGTATAGTACAGGTTAACACGTACAGGTAACGTTACAACGGAATTACAGCTGAATTTAAAGTACTTTTTGGTTTCTCTCATTAAAATATCCCATTAACTTGCTGCTGGATAAATATTGTTTCAAAAGACGTACAAAAGAATAGTAAATGGATGAAAAACACCGCAGGGTTTAGCTTGGTAACGGTCAGTGACGCATCGTTTGCGGACATCATCCATATTTCCCCGCATTATGAATTTATTTCAATAAATCTTTTCATAACTTTTATAATTTAAATGTTGTGTTCAAAATCCATGTTATTCATTATTGTGGCAAGGACTATATTTTATCAAAGTCCTGTCATATATCAAGCATTTTATACGGTCTTGGTTGTAAATCGTTTGATCCTTTAAAAAATGGCGATGTCCTACGCAACTTATAATTATACAAAAAAAATAACATATTGAAAATTTAAAACGTATTATTTTGGTATTATATGCGGTTTGTTGTAAATCGAATACGTAAGTCGAGGATTACTTTCAGGATTTTGTAGGTATAATGACGTATTAGCTATTAAATCATTAATTATACTCCGCTCGAAATAAAAATAAAAAAAAAAACTAAAATAACAGCTGTGTGTATTTAAACAAAATACTTTCTAAAAGAAATTTTTATTGAAAAAGATGCGTTATATTACCTTGAAAATGTCATAATATATTAGTGGTTTTCAACCTGTGTTCCGCGGAACCCTGGAGTTCCGTTTTGTGGTTTTTTGCTTTGGGGTTCCAAAGTAATAGTATTTAAACTGAAGGGTTCCACAGATGTAAGAAGGTTGAAGACCACTGATTTAAGCTGTTCATGTGACACTTAACAGACATGAAGTATGTACGATTGCTACTGCCCAGACAAGAATAAAAATGTCAATTTTTCATATAAAAACTAAAATGTCAAGCTATCTTTTACATCAGTGTGTAATGTAGTGTAAAGAAAGATTTTGGTTCGATTCCAGAGAAACTTCGCGCGCTCTTAAAAAGATTAAATTTTATCCCAATAAATAATCTTTATAGATGAATAAATTTAAGAAAAATTACACCTAGAACACCTCAGAACAAAAATATTTAATGAAAAATTCAGACAGAAGAGGCCAAAAATCTCAACTGTCGGCAAACGACGTGCCATTTGCCGACAAAAGCTGAAATCTCCCCTAATCACAATACGGTAATATCTGAGCTAACGAATATAATTTTTTTCACAGTGTAATTCGTAGTAATACACGGTTTTCTATAAGTATCAGTGCGAAAACCTTTTACTCCATTCCACAACGTTACCAAAAGAAGAATTGAAGAGTTTCTGATTAGTCACTGACAGTCTGGTAAAAAAATACAGTAAGACAATTAAGGACCCGATTTTTGGAAACTACGGCCCAAAATACATATTATTATAATTTTTATACAAATTTAAGACAAAAAAAAAATTTTTTTTTTACTAATTTTTGCCTGACATTATTTTTTAATTTTTTGAGAACCTACCCTGTAATTTCTCCTCCTTCTACTCCTGTTACTGCATGCTTAATGCAGGTGGTATACAGCAAGTCTAAGATGATAAATTTAATAAATAAAGTTTTAAAAAGTTTCCCGAGGAGACAATTACTGTAAGATGGTGCTAGTTTTGCAAGAGTCTCCGCAACTTTTTTGGCAATTGATCAAATGTTACAAAACTTCTCAAGGATATCTTAAATGACTGCTAATTCAATATGAAAATTTTGGTAATGTAAGAAATTTAACACCAGACAATTTTCAAACCAATATTTTATAATTTAATTTTTATTTCCCCAAGATTTAGAGGGTTGAAATATAGTGAATATTTAATGGAGGGGATACCCTTGCAGAAGGATTGAATTGGGACACCATCTGTGTTTCTGATAAAGTGTAAAAATTCAACAAGATTAACAGAAAATTACTTTTTTAACAAATCTAAGCCCGCATGGAATAATTTATTGATTAAATCTCTTGTTAATATATTATTTGGTAATACAAAACGGTATTATTAACGTGTATGTCCTTGCTAACACGATTCAAAAGGATTATTTGTATAAAATCATTATAAGGGATCTATTCTGTAAGTTTTTCGACAATCGTTTCTACAGTATCCTGTTGAAAATTCCGATTTTCAACACCTAGTGTTGGTATTCTGTAACTTATCGATAGTGCACTTATAACAGTGTCGTGTCGCTCTTGATAGAGCTAGGAACGTGTCCTCTTTGAAAAGTGATTGTTTTTTGACATTTGTACATATTGTTTACAAACGTTTGAATATATTTGTAGGTTAGTGTGATTTAAAATGTGTTTTATTTGGAAATATTAGGTGTACCAGAAAGTTTTTTCATTTTAAGGGTTTTGTAGGTATGACCAAAAAACCCTTATACCGTCATTTTGTCGTCTGTCTGTCTGTTCGGTAAAAATTGTAGCCAAACGGCTAAACCTAGAGAAATTTGGCATGCTTATACAACTCTTTGACCCGCACATAGGAAAAATACTAAAACATCTAAAAAACATACCCCCCTAAAAATATAAACAAATATGTGCTCATCGAAAACAAAAATATTTTTTTTAAAATTTGAGTAGGGTATCAAATGAAAGCCCTTAGTACGTGGATTAACGATCAAATTTTTATTTTTGCAAAATAAATTATTTTGATGCGATTTTTGCCAAAATTGTGCAAAAAAATTTTTGTCCCACACCCTGTAGCCTGGTTTAAACTAAAAATCTAAAAAAATTCTAAGTAATGTATATTGGTGTGAACCGAAATAGTACAACAGGAATTTTTGATCAGATTATGTTTTCGGAAAATAACTCATTTTTTGTGGTTTTTGGTTCACAAAGTACAAAAATTATACCAATGTAAGACACTCACATGCAAGGCGTGCGATAGCGTAATGAGTTAGAGCACTGGTGTCGTAAGCTAAAATGGGCTGGAACGAAGGGTTTCGAGTTCGAGTACGGAGTGAATTTTATTTTTTCTGTTTTTTTTTTTGCATTTTTATTATGTTGAAATTATTTTGTCAAAATTCTAGTTATATATTGACAAATGTTGTATTTAATTTTTAAGAGCGTAAATTTAATAACCAGTCTTATTATATGATTAACAGACGATAAATTATTTTAAAAATATCGTTCATTTTGCCGTGATTACTACAAAGTAAAATTTGTCCTACACACTCAGCATACCGCCTTCACTTATTATATACCTGCGAAACCCTGAAATGTGTGAATATTCACACTTCACATCAATTTTTATTAGTGCAGTATGCGAACTAGTCACGTCTGATTCGCTGAATTAAACAGACGTCTTTTGCGTTTTGATTAAAGTCTGTAATCTTGAGTACCTAATTATTGTTTTCGTTTCATTTTAAACCCTTGCATTTTAAAATGGCGGAAGAATTTTCATCAAAACATTTTTTATGCTGTTTAATGCTGTATGAGTACCATAAAAAAAAATCTGCTACAGTTGCTACATAAAACATTTGTTTATGATGATAAACTAAGTGTACGCGCATGTCAAAAGTGGTTTAAAAAATTTAAATCAGGAAATTTATGTTTGGATGATGAACTTCGATCTGGAAGGCAATATAAAGAAATAATTTATTATGAGATGTTAAAACCGGGGCAAAGTGTTAATTCTGATCTCTACTGTGAATAATTGGATCGACTGAATCAGAACTTGACCAGAATTAATCAGATCCTGATAATATTAATACAATATTTCTGGTATAAATTACATCTCCATATAAAATATGTTTATGTACCATGAATATTTCAATGTATGAATATAAAAGGCATATATTGTCACGAGCATAAAGGCATTAGTGGTCCATAAAGATAAAGATCTACGAAGCGCTAATATTCAAGGGGTAGGCATGCAGAGTAAGGGGTAATAAACCGCTACTATCAGGGATAGGAAATTTAATTTACGGCGAAAAATAATTAAGAAAAGAGATTTGGAAAAATAGAAATTTTTTATTGGTCTTTAGAGACAAAAATATTAAATCAGGGAAGATTTTTACAAATTATTCTGGGGTTGAAACAGACGCGAAAGCCTTTTGAGAGAATGAAAAAAAAAAATTGATGTGAAGTGTGAATTTTCACACATTTCAGGGTTTTGCAGGTATTTAATAACTGAATGATGATTATTTGGGATGCCAAAACAAATTTTGTGTCAAAATATTTTTTTATGTATTTTAATTCGAATGCCTAATACCATTATTTAAGTTTCTAAATATGTGCAGTATTTTTTTTACATAGCAAGGTTCATTAAGATTTTGAAAATTGCGCCAATGGCTTCTATTGGTTGCTTAAATCATTAGCCCCGCCCTCTGATTTCGTATACATCAAACAGAATTAAATTATAATTTCAACACTTCCCACTGGTTATTAAATTTACGCTTTTAAAAATTAAATGCAACATTTACCAAAATATAACTAGAATTTTGACAAAATAATTTACACAAAAGAAAACTGATGACTAAACGCACATCGCTATGAGCGCTGACGTATCAACTTGGTTACATAGCGAATTAAATATTTAACATATTTTGGTTAAAAACACAAAAAATGCATTATTTTCCGAAAACATAATCTGATCAAAAATTCCTATTGTACTATTCCGGTTCACACCAATATACATTACTTAGAATTTTTTCAGATTTTTAGTTTAAACCATCTGGGCTACAGGGTGTGGGACAAAAATTTGTTTGCACAATTTTGACAAAAATCGCGTCAAAATAATTTATTTTGCAAAAATAAAATTTTGATCGTTAATCCACGTACTAAGGGCTTTCATTTGATACCCTACTCAGAATTTTAAAAAAATATTGTTTTTTTCGATGAGCACATATTTGTTTATATTTTTAGGGGGATATGTTTTTTAGATGTTTTAGTATTTTTCCTATGTGCGGGTCAAAAAGTTGTACAAGCATGCCAAATTTCAACTCTCTAGGTTTAGCCGTTTGGCTACAATTTTTACCGAACAGACAGACAGACAGACAGACAGACAGACAGACAGACAGACAGACAGACAGACAGACAGACAGACGACAAAATGACGGTATAAGGGTTTTTTGGTCATACCTACAAAACCCTAAAAATGAATAGAGATTTTCATAACTATCTATATTCAGGAGTAATATGGTCAGTATTACGTCCATTTTTTAGCGTACTCAGAAAGGTACCTACAGTTTATATCCGACTGCGAACGGCTAAGCAGAACCTGTAATTTGTATAAATATTTTTACCAGGGCTTCGAACCGGAACTGAACCGAAAACCGAAAAAAAAACGTTATTTTTATCGGAACGAAATCCGGAGCTGAACGGAAAAAAAATATCGGTATATTTTGGTTCAGATAATGTTTTATGGGAGTGAATAAAAAATACATTTTATTTAAGATTATTTAAACTGATGAGCAGAAAAAATAACCGAACCGATATATATTTTTTTAATTTTTATTTTTTTTTTAATTTAATAGCCTTTGCTACTGTAACAATTAGCCAGGACAATTTTTATTCGAGAAAATTTCCATTACTGAACGGGATTCGAACCCGAGACCTTCGCAACGCAGAGCACATGTGTTACCACTACGCTACGCCGGTCGGCTATTTTTTTAATTGAACCGGAACAAAAACCGAAATGAAAAAAATACCGGTTCGAAGCCCTAATTTTTACACAAATTATTTGATATAAACAGGAATTGTACTCACTTCCTTGCCCTTGCTTAGCAGGAAAATAGCAGGTACAAACGATTTAACGATTGCTTATTATTTAGTTGTAGTTATGTCTTATTCTGCGATTTTCTGATTTTATTTTAAATAGTTATTATGTAAGTAAACTTTTTAAAAAATTTCTACGGACCGGTTGATTTCTTCTTGCGGGTGGGATTAGTCCCGCGGGTCATTGTTTGGAGGCCTCTGCTCTAGAGATTCGAAGAGTAAGCAACCTTCCCACGATAATTTTAAAAGAACATGGCAGAGTTTTAAATTATCGCGGATATAAAAGGTATTTCTCGGTGAAAATTCTTGTTTTTAAGTGACTTCATACATCTTTTCCTTTATATATTATTATATGAAAAGTTTGTTGAAAGACAAACATCCTGTCTTAAGTTCTAAACAAAAATAACGTGGTGAAATCTTTCTGGATAAGTTTCAACCAAAAGTTAATCTGACGTATGATATCTTTAAATCGGAGATATCAAAACTAAGGGAGAAACTGTCTGTTAAACTGTTGATTAATTTAATTACCTTTTGTGTTACCGAACTTTTATCAGCGACGGGAAAAAAAAAAGAGTAGAGAAATAATTACAGAGTTATGTTTCAACACATTACAAAACTTTCTAAATTGTCATTTGTATTATAAAACTTATTAATGAAACAATATTAATTAATAAACTAAACAATAGAGCCATTCACTTCAAAAAATAATAACAAATTATGAAACAGATTTTGTGCTGAAAAATCCAAGTTGCTTTAAAAAATCTGAATGACATTTTTCACTTAGTTTCTGATCTGATCTATCTAATTGTTGAAACTTAATGTGGAAACTTCTCAGTGGTGTACCACAAGGCTCAATTCTAGGACCTATTCTCTTTTAAATACCACTTCACTCAATTAGTCTCCGGTCTGACATATATATGGCAACACTGTTGACAGACCCATATGATTTCTGGATAGTACCAACCTTCAAACGATATGTGTGAAAATTTCATGACATTCTGACAATTAGTTAAGAGGTTACAGTGGTTTTAGTGACTCCAGTTTTGTAATTTTCAAAAGATAAAAAAGAATTTCGTGTATTGATTAAACATTGTTTTTTGATGGGAAAAAATACTGTTGAAGCCAAACAGTGGCTTGATAAACGTTATAGAGACTCTGCACCAGGCAAATCAACTATTACTGATTGGTATGCTGAATTTAAATTAATTAATTTAAATTTTTTTAATTTTAGAAGCATTGGAATGAATGTATCTTTTGAAGGAGAGAATATTGATGAATAAAGTCGAAATTCTAAAAAAAAAAAATGTTTTTTTTTAGTTAAACCGGAAACGAGGGACGTGGTATTAGGGGGACCGGAAAAAATCCATTATTTAAAAATACATTTTTTTTTCCAGAAATTTTTTCCTGTTACGTAATGAGCTTATTACGTAACAGGTTGGGCTCATTACATAACAGGTTCAAGCAGCAATGCCCGACCGTTGCTAGGCAACATAATAAATATGTTAAAACTATATGTCAAATTATTGTTAATTTGTAAAGAAAACCGAAATAACATTAAATTTAGTTAAAGTTGACGAATTTTGCAAATATATTTAGATAGAGTTGGTCTTGGTCAGTGAATCAGCTGACGCAAGTATTGTTATTTTAACTGAATTTACATTCCGTATGACACGTACATGACCGTTGCTAGGGAACTTAATAAATAGGTTCAAAGCAACTGTCAAATTATTGTTAGTTTTTAAAAGGAACTGAATAAAAAATAAATAAACAATAAAATTATAGTCGTGGAAAAAGCATAGTATGAAACTTGGAATAATCATTCCATGTTCGTTACATAATATACTATTCCGTTATTATTTATTACGGGCTCCTGTCCTTTCTTAAATAAATACAATCAAGACAAAACGTTAAAATTATACAGAAATAAATTACCTAATACAAATATTAAGAATTCTGTACCTAATTACCCTAGAAGTCTGGTGTTCAAAAAATCTTTCTGTAGGCTAAAATTCAACTCTCTATTTCCAGTCATTAGACCATAATTTCTACCGTTCAAACATACAGACAAACATACCAATATAAGAGATTATATCTACAAAACCCTAAAAAGATTAGGAAACAAATTCAGAACTTCCAAATTGCTCTTTTATCAAAATAAAAAAAGTAATTTCCGCAGACGTTATCTGAATGTAAAAACCCTCATGAAACCGAAAAATATTGTTATTAACAACATAAATAAATCCGAACGAAATGGGACAAAAAAAACTGCTAATTACAGTGCTTTAACTGACCAACAAAATAAGTTCAAAACTGCTGAACTACACATGGAAAATTCCAAAATCACGTTTTCTGTAAATATGTCACAGAAATTTCCAGAAATAAATTTAACATTTATTTTAATTATAGTTGATACAGTCTGTTCCAAACGGTTAGGCGGAACTAAATGGGAATTTCGTTCTTTTAGGTTGTCACGAGAAGAGACCTTGCTTGGGTTATTTCATTTTTCATGTTGGAATGTAAAAATTTTAAATTCCAACAATGAAACCATGGAAACGAATGCCGTATGTCAAAATTAAATTATTTTTTTTACATATATAATGACAAAAAAATAAATAAATGGGAAATTTGTATTAAGAATGACACGAAAGAAACAAAATATAAAGTAAATCACATTTTAAAATGATATTAACCTTAACCAAAAAATGTTTATTGTAAGTATGATTTACAAAGCTTATACAAATCGGCTGAAAGCACGATTTAAAAGATGAAAGTAACTAGATTGCAAAATCTAGTTCCACCTAACCGTTTGGAACAGACTTTAGGTAATTCGGACCAGTCAGAAAAAAAAAACAATTTATTAACTTCGCTTACGTTTCGATTTAATTTAAATCTTCATCAGAGCTACAAAGATATATAGAAATATAGAATTAATAACTAAAGTTTTTTATTAATTTTAAATTGTTATTTTACATCGTGACTATTAACATATATGACTATGAGCATATATTTGTTTACATTTTTAGGGGGATATGTTTTTTAGATGTTTTAGTATTTTTCCTATGTGCGGGTCAAAGAGTTGTAAAAGCATGTCAAATTTCAACTCTCTAGGTTTAGCCGTTTGGCTACATTTTTTACCGAACAGATATACAGACAGACAGACGACAAAATGACGGTATAAGTGTTTTTTTGTCATACCTACAAAACCCTAAAAACAATGTTAAATTTACAATACCTTAGTTAATAGTCACGATGTAAAATAACAATTTAAAATTAATAAAAATCTTACTAAGTTATTAATTCTATATTTCTATATATCTTTGTAGCTCTGATGAAGATTTAAATTAAATCGAAACGTAAGCGAAGTTAATAAATTTGTTTTATTTCTGACTGGTCCGAATCCCATTACCTATCAACTGTAATTAATAACTTACATACGTTACTCATCTAATCAAGATTTATTTTAATATTTTGGATATCATCTTCATACCTGTAGCGTATCCTGGTTCACTATCCTCATCATCACTAGGACTCATTTGATCATGATGATACTCAACATAAGGCCCATGATGATGAAAATGATGCGGAACCGCATATTCAACATTAGCAGCTTGATGAGCCTGATGTCGACTTCCTAGCCTCGTCAGAGTGTTCCCAGCGCTAAGTGTCCCTCCACGTTGTCCACCAGGCCCATGAGCCCCACACAGTACCACCGCTAAAGCCCTATCAGGCCCATGCCCCAGGTCCAAACTAGGCCTCCGCGAAAAAGACGGACCAATATCAAACTCAACAGGAGGAGGAATTTGAGTTGTGTTATTATTACTATTCACATTCGTGTACGGACTAACGACAGGCCTGTCTTCGATACTCACAGGTATATTACTAACCGTAGATACATTTTGACCTCGTCTGGGGCTTCGTCCCCGGTCTGACACTGTTGTAGCACTCCAATAACCCCAAGCCATATTAATTTAATATTTTAAAATACGGATTTTTAATAAATATATTTTTTTAATTCAATACATGAGACACTTTACGGGTACCGCGGTGGTTTGACGTCTAGCTCGGGTGTATTTTGTGCGTCGCGGCGCTCGCGACGCTGAATCGATAGTTGTAACATCGAGACGCAAGGGCGGAGGTCTAAAATGCGTGTGAGTACAGTTCACCTGGATATAACTGTTCTTATGTTTACGATGGACCGAAGCTTTAAGGCATAAAACTTTACAATACCCACGTCAAAAACTAAACTAACTAAGGAAAAGCGAGAAAAATTAATTGAAGAAAAAGAAGAAGAATTACCGCGAAAATTAACTTTGTTAAAATATATTTTTCAAATATACATCACACAAAAAACTTTTTTAAATAATTCTAAATACGTAGATGAATGTTTTGGCGCACAACATAAATGGCTACTTGCACATAAGAGCTCTTAAATACTTAATAAAAAAATACTGAATTTTTGTTACAAATTTTCAATTATTTTACTGCGAAAATTTATATTTTTAAATACATTTTTTAACCTCAAAAAACTTTTTTAAAACAGTCTAAATAATTCTAAATACGTGAAATGTTTTGACGCCAACATCAATGGCTACTTGCACATAAGAGCTCTTAAATACTTAATAAAAAAATACTGAATTTTTGCTTCAAATTTTTAATTATTTTACCGCGAAAATTTATACTTTTATAAGATGGCAGATAAAGATTTTGTTTGGGCTCAGAGTGATAATTTACCCAACATTGATGCTTTTATGCTCATGGAATATATGAAAAATAATGAATGCTACAGTGCTGAAGAAATACGTGGTGTCAAAACAGACTTGTAAGTAAACCATTTATATATTCTGTAACTTTATGTAAACAATAAAATTTGCAACTCTGTAAAATGTAAATATTTATGCAATTTAGATGTCAGAATTTTACTACATTGTTTACATGAAGTTACAAAACGTTAGAGGCATAATTGAAATACTGTAATATAGGTTATATATTTTAATATAAAATTTAATTCGGTCAACATGTATAAATTGTTTTTATAGAATTAAACTTTATTTTAATTAAAATCACTCTAACTTTACACAATCTATAAAAGTTATACAAGCAAATAAGTTCACGACAGACTGTGTAGGCTGTACGCTGTACACTGGCTAGGCTGTACGCAGTACACTTAGGTAGGGTATGACGTCACACGTGGTTTTCGCTACATACATTTATTATTTTTTTAAGCCTTCAAATTAAAAAAAAATGCAAAACTGTTTTTTATGTTATATGCAACAAGAGGAATATAATAAAAGAAATTAAAAAATCATTCCTATCCCCTATTATCCCACGAAAATCTGGTATGCACCAACGTGGAAAATATTTCCGCAAGCTGAAGCCTCTTTTTTATGCCTTGCAACTTCATAATTTATATAAATATACTAAAAACACTTTTTACACAATACTTTAGCAGACGCGGAGCATAGAGATGTCGAGGGAGATATGCAACGGGATCACCAGATAGCCCACAAAAAAAAATATAACTAGGTGGTCCGCGATGTTAAAATTAAAAAAAAAAGTTAGATTCTTATCTCTGGGTTCAACGACCTTAACAACTATGGACATATAAATCTATTTTTTATTTCAAGAAATATTTTTAACTTCAGTGACTTTTAACTAGAGTCTATTCCAAACAATTAGGCGGAACTAGATTTTCAAATCTAGTAATTTTTACAGATTGATTAAACTTTTGATCATTTTATTCAGGAAAAGCCAACTTCAATATATAAAAAAATAGCTAATGACAACAAAAATGAAAATTCCAGTTAATTCCGCCTAATCGTTTGGAATAGCCTGTAGCTCTGATGAAGATCTGAATAAAATCGAAACGTAAGCTTGGTTAAATAAACTTTTATTTTATTTTTTCACTGGTCCGATTTCTATTAATTCATTAATTATTTTAAAAAAAGATACTGAATGCGGCCATCGACGTAAAGAAGGTAGCCGACCCCTATATTAGATTACTGTATTTTAAAAAACGCACGTAATTTAATAAACAAATTAGCTGAAAACTGACAAGTTCCTGGTATTATGTACGCAATTTAAATTTAAGAAAATCTCAATTTTCGTGTAAAAATTGCCCAGTAAAAAATCACGTTTTTTTAATTCACGCCCGCTCACGGGAATCACGTCTTGACCCATTAAAATTCATTGCATGCGCCCATGTCTACTTTAAAACAATATAAAATACTAAAAACAATTTTTAAAAAATATAGCTACAATTTTTTGGTAAATCTTATGCATGTACTTACACCATAAAATCATTTTTATGCATAAAAAAACATTAAATACCTCACAAAATCATTCATTATTTCATTTTAAGCCAAACTGAATCACATAAATAAATAAAGACTCTAATATTTTACACAAAATAGGTTTGTTTGTTTTTCAATTATCACTTATCGTTCGAAGAAATGTTAATTCCAAAGTTTTGTATTGTATTTATAATTATTCATAGTTATTTAAGACTACCATACATATTAATAATAAGACTTACCGTGTATTGTTAATTCGGAATCTCGATTCAACTCGTACAATCTTATAGCTTCGTCCAACTCCATCTGACTTGATATAGTACACGGATCACCTTCTTCATCAACCCATTTCATCGTAAAAACCTGATCAGGCATAAATCTACAGATTTCTCTCATTTCTTGACACAATTGATCAACGGTAATCTGTTGATCAATGTACGTAATCATAATCTCTCCGTTATATGCAGTCTTAACTCTAATTTCAGATCCATTATTCTCGTGCATTAATTGGGTAGGCATTTTGGACGGAATTTGTTACAGTTTGTTAAAAAAAATTATAAATGACGTGTGTAGAATGCGAATCTGGAATGAATGAAACATATAAATATTTTATACATTAGTCATAGGGGCGTATTTGTAGATTTTACTACAATATTCCAGTAGAAAAATAAAATATAATGTCTTAAATATCAAATACTAACCGAATTTTAAAATAAAAATATAAAAAATTAAAATTACAAACAAAAATTGACACAAATGTCACATATGAAGTTGGAAAACTTCACCGGTAAAACTGCAAACTTCACACGGCGACCATTTTCTAAACTATAACTGTCAAATACACGTGTATAATATAACCGCAAAAACTTATTTAAAAAATGTAACAGTACCCAAAAAACATAACAAGTATTTACCATAGTTTAAAATGGGAAAACCAAATAAAAAACAAAAACCTTTCCAAGGTAAAAAAACAAGAAAAGTGCTTCGTAAAGAGAAACGATTAGAAAAGAAGCAACGTAAACAAGACTATTATGTTAATCGCACAAAAGGTGGTAAGTTTGTATTAGCACCAAATGTTACCGAAGTATCAAAAGGGGCCAAACAACCAAAATCTGAGAATAAAAATGTAAATAAAAAACCAGTTGATCAACATACGAAAGATATTTTGAATGAGAAACGAAAACAAGAAAAATTAATGAAAGAGATGCGTAAGAGGAGAAAAAGACAATTAGAAGAAGCTAATTTGGAAGAAGATAAAGTTATAAAGAGATTGGAAAAAGATTTAAAGTTGAATAAAAGAAAAACTAAATCTATACCTAAAAGTTTTGAAAGTGATGGCTTAGATTGTATCCTTTTTAAAAAATATCTTATATCCCAGTCAGAGCTGGGTATATTTGAAATAAAGTATTCGAAAAAGTATTTTAATTACTTTTTAGTATTCGAAATATTGTATTTCGATACTTCTAAAAACTAATTGCAAAATCTAGTTCCGCTTAATCTTTTGGAATAGCCCTTATTTCCAAATATTTCCCTATTTTTTAAATATTTCTCTAGTACATATTACTTCAAATACTTCTTTAACAAATATTTGAAATATTCCCTAATATTTAAAATATTTCCCTAGCACATATTTCAAATATTTCCTATTGTTTCAAATATTTCAAATATTTCCCTAGTATTTCAAATATTTTCCTATTATCTCAAATATTTCCTTAGTATTTAAAATATTTCCCTTCTATTTAAAATATTTTCTAGTATTTCAAATATTTCCTAATATTTCAAATATTTCCCTAGTATTTCAAATATTTTCTTATTATCTCAAATATTTCCTTAGTATTTAAAATATTTCCCTTCTATTTAAAGTATTTTCTAGTATTTCAAATATTTCCCTAGTATTTCAAATATTCCCTAGTTGTCAAGATATTTATTAATTTTAAATACAAATTTCCTCTAATTTTCCTTAATTTTTATAAAAGATCTTTTAGAAGTCTGTGACCCAGAAAAAATGAAGAACGTAATATCATCCGAACAGCAATTCATGGATGGAAATGATAATTTTGAGGAAGATTTTGAATTAATCACTGGCAAAAAAACCAAAACTGACACACATGACTCAGAATCAGAATCAAATTCAGACGAAAATGATGATTTTTTCGCTACCAATAAAACAAAACGTGAATCCCAAAACCAATACGAATCTGAGGAAGAAATATCTGAAGAAGAAACCAACAAAAAGAAAAGTAAAGTCAAATTTGAAGACGAAGAATTAAGTGATGAGTTTGGAGAGGAGTCCGATGAAGAAATGGACTTTGATGAAGACTTTTCTGAGGACAATGAAGAGCCAACAAAGAAACAAGGTGTTAAAGAAATAAAGAAACAAAAAATGGACTCCGACAGTTCCGATAAAAGCGATGAAGAATCTGAAGAAAGTGACGAAAATATTGAAGCTGACAAAAAAGAAGACACGTGGGAAGATATTTATGGGCGCAAAAGAACAAAAGATGGTGCCGTAATTCAGGTAAAACCCACTAACAAATCTTGCGAAAGCAAAATAATTAAAGAGTTATGGCGGGAAAACTTTAAAAGTTAAAATTTAATTATCTC
The DNA here is from genome assembly GCA_963971575.1 of Liopterus haemorrhoidalis. Lineage (NCBI taxonomy): Eukaryota > Metazoa > Arthropoda > Insecta > Coleoptera > Dytiscidae > Liopterus > Liopterus haemorrhoidalis. The sequence goes on from OZ020619.1 coordinate 47,638,972, forward strand.
TTATTATTGACTTAACATCAAAAAATGTAAAACAAATTTTGTTTAAAATTAAAAGACAAATCTTTTATTTAAATACATTTTTTTGATTGGATAAATAATTAATGAGTTATGGCGGGAAAACTTTAAAAGTTAAATATCTTATTTAATTTAGTAATTTTATTTTTTCCAGGCAGTTCAGAAGTATATTCCACCAGCATTACGCGCTCAAAACGATTCTAAGCGGTCTGAAAAATTACTCCGTCTCAAAAAACAACTCAAAGGTTTACTGAATCGTTTAGCAGAGGGTAACATGCATAGTATATCTTCACAGATAGAAGAATTATATATGAATAACAGCAGGAATGATATGAACGAAACATTGACTCAGTTGATTTTTGATTCTTTAATTTGTAACGTAGCGACTCCCGAAAGATTATTATTGGAACACGTTATGTTGATTTCTATTTTACACGCTAATATAGGAACAGAAGTTGGTAAGTATATTTTAATACAAATTATGGACAGATTTTATATAATCTGAAACACTCAAGGGTTAAAGTGGAAATTGTTAGGGGAAACTTCCTAAGCGCCCTGACATCTGGTGGCGGTATGCGAAAGATACGAGGGTGACATTGTTTTGTTTTGTTCAATGGAGACATACTTTTTACCGACCACCAACATATATAAGGGTGGTATTGTGATCATACCGATTTTGACTTTTCGAGATTTCGATGGATCTCCGCGAATTGAGGTCCCTACATAATGTTTTGACTATTTTTAGCATGATGTCTGTCTGTCTGTCGGACCGTCTGTCTGTCTGTCTGTCTGTCGGACCGTCTGTCTGTCTGTCCGTCCGTCCATCTGTCTGTGTACACGTGCAGAGCAAATTCGGCTAAAAGGATTTTTATGAAACTTCATATTTAAGCTTCTGACATCAATGGAACGAGTTGATCAACATTTGGTAAAAATCGGTTGACTAGAAATGGGAGTTTACTCGTGTCGATTTTAAGATTTTTGCGAATATTTAACAACATAAAAATATTTCGAAAAAAAATATTTAACAAAAGTTGCTATAAAATCAATAACTAACAACTTTTATCTGGGAGTTTTTTTGATAAAACGAAAAAAAATTTAAAAATTTTTAAAAAATTTCTTTAAAAAAGTGATCTTAAAAAGTTTCCCCTATATCAAAAATTCGACCCTCCGTGGGGGAAAATATATTTTTGCTACACTACATATTTTACAGGAGCAAATTTTTTATTGAATGTCGTCAAAAAATTCGACGTACTACTAAAAATGGACCAAGAAGTACAAAACAAGGAATTAGACAACACAGTTCATATAATAGCTCAGTTATACAATTTCAAGGTATGTCTAAACCAGGGGGTTTCAACCGGTGTGCCATGGCACACATGTATACAAGCATTAATGGGACCGTAGTTTGCTAGAATCGAACCCAAATGTCACAGGTGTTGATGAAAGTTTGCAAACCTGCGTGATTTGGCTTGTGAATTTTTTATAGTAATAACTAAAAAATATTTATTTCTTAATATTATAAAAAAAAATATATATTTTTTCTGTGCTACATTATTATTGGGATTCCTCCTGTTGTGTAGCTTATTTTTGTAAGTAAATAAATAAATAAATAAAAATAAATTTGCAATTTTTACAATAAAATAAAAATTCTTTTAAAAATATTTTCTGCGATGTGCGTAATAAAATGGATATTTTTCCGTAACGCGTTAAATTTTGGGTTGAGAAACACTGGCCTAAACTTATTTCAATGTTAACTATCATTGATATATTTTTTTTATATCACTAATTTTTTTCAGGTATTCCACGCTCAATTATTATATCAAATCTTAAACCAACTGGCTTCAAAATTCGAGGAAAAACACGTAGAATGCATCCTTTTAATACTCAAAAGTGTTGGCTTTAGTTTACGTAAAGATGACCCTTCATCTCTCAAACAAATAATCCTCGATCTCCAAAAAAAAGCCTCAACATCCAATAATGAAGACTCTCGAGTAAAATTCATGCTCGATATATTACTTGCTATCAAAAATAATAACGTAACCAAAATTCCAAATTACGATACAACATATTCCGAACATTTAAAGAAATTAATTAAAGGATTTGTTAGGAAAGGAAATTATGTTACGCAGTTAAATATTAGTTTAGAAGATTTGTTGAAAGCAGATGAGAGAGGAAAATGGTGGGTGGTTGGGTCTGCGTGGACTGGAATGGAGGAGAAACAACAGAAAGATGATAAAATTAAAACTCCAGCGTACAGCCAGAAGTTGTTGGAATTAGCTAAAAAACAACGAATGAATACAGATGTTCGGAGGAATATTTTTTGTATTATAATGTCCGCAGAGGTAATGTATAATTTTAATAATATATCAGGAAAACTGGAAAGAAATCCATTATTTTATAGTAATTTCCAGAAATTTTTATTATGTATAATTACAAAATATAATTATTATTTCTACGGCTTCCCAAAGTTGTACTAATATCTTCGTCTAAAAATGGTCTGATTTAGAAATAATGTTCCTGTACCTACTTGGCAGTGTTATATATAGGGTGACCATTCGTCCCGCATTTTAACATTCTGTCCCGCATTAAGATGCGTCCCGCAAAAGTCCCGCATTTTAACATTTTGTCCCGCATTTTGAATTTGGAAGGTGAGGACCTTTTTTTTGCTCTTCACTTGGATTTGGGAGGTGAAGACTTTTTTTTTGCTCTTCACTTGGATTTTGCGAGATGAGGACCTTTTTTATGCTCTTCACTTGGATTTTGGGAGGTGAAGACCTTTTTTTTGCTCTTCGCTTGGATTTGGGAGGTGAAGAATTTTTTTTTTGCTCTTCACTTGGATTTTGCGAGATGAGGACCTTTTTTTTGCTCTTCACTTGGATTTGGGAGGTGAGGACCTTTTTTTTGCTCTTCACTTGGATTTGGGAGATGAGGACCTTTTTTTTTGCTCCGTCCCGCATTGCCTTCTTAAGAAAATGGTCACCCTAGTTATATACCGACTAAAACGTACCACTTCTGCAGACCAGACGTTGGAAAACAAAACCATAACAAAATAATAAAATTTATTCTGCCGATAACTGTAAATTAATTTTTTTTTTAGGATTACCTTGACGCTTTTGAAAAACTACTCCATTTAGGCCTCAAAAATCAACAAGAACGTGAAATAATTCACGTTATTTTGCACTGTTGTCTACAAGAAAAAAAATTCAATCCATATTACGCGGTTTTAGCGCAAAAGTTTTGCGAACACGATCGAAAATTTCAGGTAAGTTACGTTAATTTTTTTTGTTTTTTTTTTTAATCAATAATTTTTTAGATGACCATTAGATGCTCTATTTGGGACAAACTTAAGGCCCTGACCGACTGCTCAGGGAATATGTTATCGAATATGGCAAAATTATTAGCGCATCTATTTTTAAAACAAGGACTGCCAATATCAACTTTGAAGGTAATTTTAAAAAAATCAGCTTAAAAACGGAGAAAAATAGTGACTTGATTGAATTTTTGGATTCCCAAGGACTTGTTTAGTCTATAAAAAAATTGAGAGTTCCCAATTTAAACAGAATTAAAAATAAATATATTTTTGAAATTCTCAAAATTAAAAAAATATATATTTAAAAATTTCGAAAAATCATAATTCTAAATTGTTAAAAATATATATTTGCGGATTGAATTTTTGGAACATGTCATCTTGTTTAATCTATTAAAAAATAAATGAAAAAATCAGAGCATCCCAAATCAAGCCAAAATTTAAAAAAAGTGATTTTTTTTTTTTTTTCTCAAAATTTATATTTAAATTAATAAAAAAGCATATCTTCTAAACTATTAAGAGACTCGCGAATAGAATTTTTGGAATCTTCAGAAATTCCTTCCTTGTTTAGTCTATAAAAAAAATGAGATCCCAAGTCAAGCAGAAATTAAAAAAATATATATTTGTAAATAATCAAAATTTTGAAAATTGTTTGATATGATTCAAGATATAGAATTACAGATTGACTTTTGGAACCTATAGATTTTGTTTAGTCTATAAAAAATAAAAGCTACCCAAGTCGACCACAATTTAAAAAAAAAAAAATTTTTTCAAAATTTCAAAAAATCATATCTTTGAAACGGTTATAGATAAAGACTTGCGGATAAAAGATTTGGATTCCTTAAGTCCTTTTTAATTTATGAAAATGGGATCCCAAGACAAGCAGAAATAAAAAAATATATATCTGTAAAATTTTCAAAATTTCAAAAAATCGTGTATGTGAAACGGTTACAGATAGAGATTTTCAGTTTAAATTTTTAGAAACCCCAGTTCTTGTTTAGTCTAGAAAAAATTTGGGACCTTCCCAACCCAACCAGAAATCTAAAAAAAAATGTTTTCAGGTGATCGAGTTCGGAGAATTGGATAAAATTACTCTACGCTTCATGCGTCAAGTTTTACTCGGCGTTCTTCTTCACGAAGACGAAGAATCATGTCTGACAGTATTTACCAAAGTCTCTACTCCAAAACTCAAAATATTCAGGGACAGTCTAAGGCTATTCATCCACCATTTCTTACTTCGAAATTTGAAGGACGGAGTTATAGATGATGAACAAAAAGAATTACTAACTCGAAGAGCACAGATGGTGGAAAAGAGTTTATCAACAGAACATCGTCAATTGTTTTAATATGGGTTTAAAATCGTTGTTAAGTTTTCAAGGTGATATTTGTTTACTAATATTGATTGTAGTTAAATTTAAATATGTCCTTGAAGAAGTTTGCGAATTGTACATACGTTTATAAGCGGTGGTTCCGTGGGAAAATGGTTGCCTACATAAAAAATACCGGTTCGAATCCAATTTTGAAATTTTCATGTTTTGATTTTGCGCAAATTTTGCGTAGGGTAGTAAATGAAAGGTCTTCATGCGTAGATTAATGGCTAAAAGTTGATTTTCAAGACAATTTTATTTTTCGCCCCCACTAATAATCCAGAGGGGTACGTATACAATTAAAAAAAAAAAAATAGAGCATAAAACGGAAGAAGGAATTTTAGATCAAATTTTTTTTTTATTTTTTTTATACTAATTTTTTATTTTAATTTAATGGCCTTTGCTGCTGTGGCCATTTGCCAGGACAATTTTTATTTGAGAAAATTTCCTTGCCTGAACGGGATTCGAACCCGAGACCTTCGCAACGCAGAGCACATGTGTTACCACTACGCTACGCCGGTCGGCTAAAACAATTTTATTTTTATTTAAATGGGTTGTCCTAAAAATCAGGTAAAAAAATGAAGTAAAGCGCATCGATAATCGAAAAACTACCAGAATTTTTGATCAGATTATTTTTTTAATTTTTTTTATTAAAACAAAATAAAAATATATAATAAACAAAAAATACCCACATGGGTTGTCCTAACAATCAGAAAAAAAATTGAAGCAATGCACATGTTATAAATAAAAAAACTACACTCAAAATATAGATTATTTTTTCGAAAATTTTCGTTAGACTTATGATTTTTTAATTTCATAACAAGCATTACATGAAAACTCTTAATACTTAGAGGAAAACTAATTTTAAATTTTCTCGCAATCCCTAAATGTACTAAAAAAAAATCAAGCCATAAGTAGACTTCTTTCACTTACTAAATACCTACAAAACCCTGAATTATGAAAATTTACACTTCATAACTTCTATTACACTTCAAGAATGACTCAAGACTGAGTCGACCCCTAAGCTGGTGTGCACAGTAAAAAATTAAGCGGGCTATGATCCCGTGCCCTTCTTGTAGGCAAGTTTTTTCCACGGAGCCACTTTAGAATTATTATAAAATGTATTTTTTGTAAAATAAATAAAATTTAAAAGTATTAAGGCCCCTTTTATCTCCCTGTTATCGTTGGTATTAATTTCAGTAGGCGTACAAAGTGTTAAATTTCATATAACTTGGCTTTGTTCAGTTTCATTTGTATGTTTGAAATAATATGTCACAAAAAAGACTCTGGAAATTCAAGAACCAAGTCAAACGGGTTCCATCCTCAAAGAGAAAAAGAAAGGTAAGTTGATATTACAATTTAAGAATCAAAACATATTTGTCAAAATTATTTAAAAATAAAATATTAATAATGAAAACAAGAATATCATAGTTTATATTTAGTTTATCAACTCATTTTATAATGTGTATTTTCGGATAAAATTGTCTCTAAACCCACGATATTTCCAACGAGATCACCCGACATTTTCCGAACAAGAAAATTTTAACCGTGTTACCGCGATTTCTAGAATTTTCCAAACATTTAAAAACGTGCAGTGAGCGTATCAGAAACAGTAACTATTGAAATTTCAACAAGTGAATAGTGACATAAAAGTGAATTTTTAAAAAAATGGGAAAAACACCAGCAATTGGTATAGATCTGGGTACAACATATTCATGTGTGGGTGTTTTTCAAATGGGTAAAGTAGAAATAATAGCAAATGATCAAGGAAATCGTACAACACCAAGTTATGTCGCATTTACTGACACCGAACGTTTGATTGGTGACGCTGCCAAAAACCAAGTAGCTATGAATCCAAACAACACTGTATTCGATGCTAAAAGATTAATCGGACGACGATTCGACGACCAAAAAATACAAGAAGACATGAAACACTGGCCTTTTAAAGTCGTTAACGATAATGGTAAACCAAAAATCGTTGTTGATTTTAAAGGAGAACACAAACGATTCGCTCCTGAAGAAGTAAGTTCGATGGTTTTAACAAAAATGAAACAAACTGCCGAATCGTACCTTGGAGGAACTGTCATCGATGCTGTCATCACAGTGCCAGCTTATTTCAATGATTCCCAACGTCAAGCAACTAAAGATGCTGGTTCTATTGCTGGTATGAATGTTCTGCGAATAATCAACGAACCAACTGCTGCTGCTTTGGCATATGGACTTGATAAAAACCTCCAAGGTGAGAAAAAAGTACTTATTTTTGACCTAGGTGGTGGTACCTTTGATGTATCCATCCTAACAATCGATGAAGGATCGCTTTTCGAAGTCAAATCAACAGCAGGGGACACTCATTTAGGAGGAGAAGATTTTGACAACCGCCTCGTCGATCATTTGGCCAATGAATTTAAACGCAAGTTCAAAAAGGATATAAAAGGTAATAATAAAGCTTTAAGGAGACTTAGAACAGCTGCTGAAAGAGCTAAAAGGACTTTATCCTCCAGCACAGAATCCTCATTAGAAATAGATGCTTTGCATGAAGGTATTGATTTTTACACAAAAATTTCACGAGCTAGATTCGAAGAACTCTGTTCAGATCTTTTTAGAGGTACCTTACAACCAGTAGAAAAAGCTTTAAATGATGCTAAAATGTCAAAATCTGATATTAACGACGTTGTTTTGGTTGGGGGTTCAACCAGAATCCCAAAAATTCAATCCCTACTCCAAAACTATTTCAATGGAAAGTCTTTAAATCTAAGCATCAACCCTGATGAAGCTGTGGCATATGGAGCAGCTATCCAAGCAGCAATTTTAAGTGGAGATACAAGTTCTAAGATCCAAGATGTGTTATTGGTAGATGTAGCACCTTTGTCTCTCGGTATTGAAACTGCTGGAGGTGTCATGACTAAAATAATAGAAAGAAATACTCGCATTCCATGTAAACATTCCCAGACCTTTACAACATATTCCGATAACCAACCAGCTGTCACCATTCAAGTATTTGAAGGGGAAAGAGCTATGACAAGAGATAACAACCTTTTGGGTACCTTTGATTTATCTGGAATACCTCCAGCACCTAGAGGAATTCCACAGATTGATGTAACATTTGATATAGATGCCAATGGTATTTTAAATGTAACAGCAAAAGAAAACAGCACTGGAAACACAAGAAATATCACTATAAAGAACGACAAAGGAAGATTGTCACAAAGGGATATAGAAAAGATGTTGAGCAACGCAAAGAAATATAAAGAAGAAGATGATAGAATGATGGAGAAAGTAGCAGCGAGAAATAAACTAGAATCATACGTCTTCAGTGTTAAACAAGCTGGGGAAGATGCTGGGGATAAATTGACTGATAAAGAAAAAGAGAAGATACGTAAAGAAACGTCTTCTGTTTTGAAGTGGTTGGAACATAACATGTCTGCTGAAAAATCGGAGTATGAAGAAAGACTTAAAGCTGTTCAATCCATCTGTGGTCCTTTGATGACGAAGATGCATAAAGGAAGACAAGGAGGAGACGAAAGTGGACCAACTATTGAAGAAGTTGATTAAATATATTTTAAAATATTTGTAAACGTAATAAATGCTTCCAGTTTAGTCCCCAAAATCTTCATTGGGAAACGAAATTAATAATATTAATTTCGTTTCTCTTTTTGACTCTTTTATTCAGCTTTTCTACCTTTTTTTCCCATGTCATAGGTGTTCTAGGATTTCGTAGGTATAACTAAGAAACAATACACCATCATATGTCAGTCTGTATAGTTAAAATTGTGACAAAATTTAGATATAATTGAAATTTGGCACGCATATTCATATTTTACACCTGCATATAGGAAAAATACTAATGAGCGGTTGCATTCAAGTCTTAAAACTAGTCTCAAACTAAAACTAGATATAAAACAAATGTATTTTTGTGTTTTATATCTAGTTTTAGCTTATAATTATTTTTAAGACTTTTATGAACCAAACATTAGACTGCAAAATAACCCCAAAAGAATATAAACAAATACAGTCTGTTTCAAACGCTTAGGCGGAACTAAATGGGAATTTCGTTCTTTTAGGTTGTCACGACAAGGGACCTTGCTTGGGTTATTTCATTTTTCACGTTGCAATGTCAAAATTTAAAATTACAACAATGAAACCATGGAAACGAATGTCATATGTCAAAATTAAATATTTTTTTTAGATATTTTAATGACAAAAAAATAAATAAATGGGAAATTTGTATTAAGAATGACACAAAAAATCAAAATATAAAGAAAATGACATTTTAAAATGATATTAACCTTAACCAAAAAATGTTTATTGTAAGTATGATTTACAAAGCTTAAACAAAACGGCCGAAAGGCACGATTTAAACGATGAAAGTAACTAGATTGCAAAATCTAGTTCCGCTTAAGCGTTTGGAACAGACTGTAATTGAAATTTGACACGCATATTCATATTTTACACCTGCATATAGGAAAAATACTAATGAGCGGTTGCATATAAGTCTTAAAACTAGTCACAAGCTAAAACTAGATATAAAACACACAAAAAATCTATTTTTGTGTTTTATATGTAGTTTTAGCTTGTGACTATTTTTAAGATTTTTATAAAACTGAACATTAGACTTTGCAAAATAACCCCAAAAAAATATAAACAAATATATCTATCAAATATTAAATATTTTTTGTATGATTCTGGTTTCAAAAGTAAATTAATACGCTTATTCGGAATATTTAGACATCACTGTAAATTAAAAAAACTAGCCAGATGAAATTGTTAAAATAAAGGGTCAGAATAGCCCTTTAAGAAATTAAATTTTATTTTTTCTGGGAGCTCAAATGGCTTTGCAGCCCTCTCCATTAATCCGGTCCTGGCTTGTATGAAAGTTGCGGCTCCTTAAATTTTGTTTTTTATTAGTTTTTTGTTAGAATTAATCTGTTTCAAATCAACACCCATAAATTCTCGAATTCCTTTTTAATGCAATTTTGTATTTTTCCACGGTCGATCGAATTTCTTGCAAGTAAATATTTGTCTAATATATTCAGTAGTTTTATAGTCGGGTCGCATGCAGAATCGATTTAGTTAAGGTATTTGTAACAATTCTATGGTTCCGTTGCCATCAAATGCAATCAACCAAAACCAAGGTCGTGCCAGGTAATTTTTTTGGATAATTATTAAAGAATCTGATTTGAAAAATAGGTCAATTAAGCAACGAAAACTTAACTTTCTGTCAGGACCAATTAATCTATGAAATCGCACCGAACATTTTAAGTATTTCGTTAAAACATCATGTGAATTTAGTTCAGTTTGAATTTATTACATATAGGCTTTTTCAAACGTTCAGGCGAAACTAACTGAAATTTTCATTTTTGTAAGTTGTCATGAGCTCTTCTTTTATGGTTTGAAGTAGGCTTTTGCTAAACAAAATTACCAAAAGCATTTTTACTTAATCTGTAAAAGTAACTAGAATTGAAAATATAGTTCCGCCTAAACCAAAGAAACAGACTTTATATTTTAGTATTGAATTTTAGTTACAATGTCGATAAAAGTTGTGGAAAACTATAAAATCAGAACAAATTGTAGTGTTTCTGTCTGTTATTTTTGAAAAGACAAATATAGGCATCTTATTTTTTTACTTTTCCTAAAAAAAATAGAGGGAAATTTAATAAGTTCAAATTTTCGCCCCCCCCCCCCCCCTTAGAAGGATGGATCATTATGATCTTAGGTAAATATATAGATATGGATTTAAAAGTAAAATGAGGACCCTTTTTTTTGCTCATCACTTGTATTTTACTAGTGAGGACCTTTTTTTTATATCTCCACTTTTTTTTCTACCGCCCCCCCCCAAGGAAAATTCCTGGGTGTGCCACTGATGTACATTGATTAGAACCGAAATAGTTTTAAGAAAAATATCGTTTTTTTTTGTGTCGTTGAAAAAAATTATTATCTTTTAAAAATTTATTGTGTGGCATAAGGTGACCATTCGTCCCGCTTTAGGACACGTCCCGCATTTTAACTTTTGATTTCTTGACTTGAATTTGAGGAGATGAGGACCTATTTTTTTTTGCTCTTCACTAAGATTTGGGAGGTGAGAACCTTTTTTTTGCTCTTCACTTATATTTGGAAAGTGACGACCTTTTTTTTGCTTTGTCCCGCATTGCCTTCTTAGAAAATGGTCATCCTAGTATGGCATCAAAAAAAAAAAATCTCTTAAAAGGTAGATTAAGGAACAAAAATTAGTTGTTTTTTTAAATTTTCTATTAACACGACAAAAATAAGGTATTGTCCCGCCCGTTTTTACCCAAGGGGGTTAAATTAAAAATCTGAAAAAATTATAAGTAATGTATATTGATGTAAGCCGGAAACATACGAGAGGAATTTTCCCCTGCTGCCCCCCCCCCCTCTTGTCGTGCCAGCCAGGTACATCTATTTTTTTGTAAATATACTAATTAAAATAGATACATTGTGCCCTAATTCGCTAATTAGGGCACAATTACTATTTCATCTGACAAAGGGTTAGGTCTATTATTTAACGGAATTTTTTGTGATGAGTCATCACACGACCTTGTCATTTTAGTGGCAATCTTTGTCATCCCTAGGTTGCACGTTACTCTACGTCAAGTGTCAGCACATGTTTGACTACCTGCGTTTGTTGCCTGTTTAGCCGCACTTTGAAATACGGTCCCGTATTTGGTGGGGCGCATGACCTTAACACCGCGCGGCAAAACAACCCAACGTATCAGCGTTCAACTGAACATAGCACTCCAACTCAGCACAACTAACCAGTTCAATAAATAACATCAAGTTCAAATTTATAACAAAAATTAATAAAGATATTTACTGAATTTAAAAAGTGTTTTATTCAATTAAAGATAATGAGATATATGTAATTCACTTGCTAAACTATCAATTAATAAATTAATTTTATAATTTTTGTGGAAAAAATGATATTATTTTTAATAATAAACTAAAAGCGCACTCCATTTTAGTTAAAATTACTGATATTTTTTACACAAATAAAAAAATATATTTTGACGCATTTTGCGAGTTCTGCTAAGCTCGAATTTAAGCGCGCACTTAGAGATTTATCGAGGGGGGGGCTCAAAAGACAAAACTGCTTAATAGGAGTGGATATTCGGTAATTACTCGGCAAAAAGTGCTAACTAAAAGTATTTTATTTTTCAAAAATTGTTGACCCCAATACCTTCTTTAGGGGGGAAGCGAGATCGGGCGACCGCCCAGGGCGCCAGGCAAGGAAGGGCGGCGGACAGCCACAACAATAAACTTTTTCGCCTAGAAAAGCAAACGAAAAGTAAATTTTTATTTATTTTGTCTTAAAAATTATATTTAAACAAAAAATTTATTTCTTTTATTGAATAAATTATAAATTATTAGATTAATTTTTTTATGGGGGCGGCGAAAAAAATCTCGCCCAGGGCGCCAGATTTGCTAAGGCCCTGGTTGACACAAAAAAAGGGTCGTCATTTAAAAAAAAAAACATGTGATGACTAAAAAACAGAAGGTTCTTGCTTTTAAAATAAAAGTAATGACCTTAAAAAAAGGTCCTCGCTTCCAAAATACGATGACTACAAAGAAAAAATAATAGCTGTGGCCAACACAGGACCGCCATCACAAAGTACTTGTTTAATTTATGCTGATTTATAAAAAAATGTCTCAAATTAAAGTTTTTAGTTATTCTTTTATAGCAACTTTTGTTAAATAAATTTTTTCGAAATATTTTTCCGTTATGAAATATTCGCAAAAATCTTAAAATCGACAAGAGTAAAATCCCATTTCTAGTCAACTGATTTTTACTAAAAGTTGATCAAATGGTGCCATTGATGTCAAAAGCTTAAATATGAAGTTTCATAAAAATCCTTTTAGCCGAATTTGCTGAACGTGCACACAGACAGACGGACGGAGGACAGACGGACGGAGGACGGACGGACAGACAAAATCTTAAAATCGAGTAAACTCTCATCTCTAGTCAACCGATTTTTACCAAAAGTTGATCAACTCGTGCCATTGATGTCAAAAGCTTAAATATGAAGTTTCATAAAAATCCTTTTAGCCGAATTTGCTCTGCATGTGTACACAGACAGACAGACGGACAGACAAACAGACAGACAGACAGACAGACAGACAGACAGACAGACCGACGGACGGACGGACAGACAGATAGACATCATGCTAAAAATGGTCAAAACGTTACGTCGGGACCTCAGTTCATGGAGATCCATCGAAATCTCGAAATGTTAAAATCGGTATGATCACAATACCTCCCTAATGTTGGCGGTCGCTAAAAAATACTACTTTGTTTCTCAATCTGGCGCTTATAACTCAACGGTCTGAGCAAAAAATGTTAACTAATGGGTCTCAAACTCGGTTATTTAACCGAATGATACACAGGTTATAGTTATGAATTAAAATTCTAGTAAACTCAAATTTGGAGCCCTCAAACCAAAGAAATCCTACTTCGTTTCTCAATCAGGTGCTAATAGCCACAGACGTTATGCGCAAAAAATGTTATCCAATAGGTCTCTAACGTAGGGTGACCATTCGTCCCGCATTTTAACATTTTGTCCCGCATTTTAACATTATGGATTTCATTTTTTTGCTCTTCACTTGGATTTGAGAGGCGAGGACCTTTCTTTTTTTTTGCTCTTCACTTGGATTTTGGGAGATGAGGACCTTTTTTTTGCTCTTCACTTGGATTTGGGAGATGAGGACATTTTTTGCTCCGTCCCGCATTGCCTTCTTAAGAAAATGGTCACCCTACTCTAACGCGGTTAATTAACGGATTGGCGCGCAGGTTATCGTTATGACAAATACATCACTGCGCAACTATACGCTTGCGCTGAGAACCATCACCAAGAGATCGTTCTTCGTCGTTAAACCGAGGTTGAACGAAGCTGTATAAGCATTCAGAATTTACCAGTATACAAGTTGGCTTAACAAAGTCACTTAAATTAAAAACATTCTTAAACAAAATGTGTTGAAAACATGTGCCTTAAAACTAAAAGTGTTAAATAGTGTAGGTGTTCGTAGTCAATATGGATATTACAAACAATATGACTAATTTACCAGAAGTAAGTTTAAATTTTTACCTGATATTATTTGATGACTTTGGATTTTCTTACTTTAAATGCAACAAAAGCTTTTTTTTTCAAAAGATCAGATCGGATTTCGAAGCGATTTTACCGTTTGGATTATTTCCACACTGGCTTAAGTGCGAGTTTTTTTGAATTCCAGAAATTTTTTAAATAAGTAACGTATTAGATTATTTAAAATACATTTTTTAAAGCGCGTATAAAAAATTTCAACTTTTATTTTATTATAAATCTTATTTTCTGAGAATAAGACAGAAGTTCTTAATAACAGAACCCTTTGGATTATTAAAGGTTTCTCCAGGTAGGATTCTAGCCCTTTCGTATGTCAGGAATTCAAAGATACAAAATATTTTATATATGTACGTGTGTAAACGTTTCACTGTTTAACAATAGTAATTTAACGGTCAAATAAACAAATTAAAATACAGTAAAACAAGTTATTTTATTTACTTTGATTTTTGGAATTTTTAATTGGTTATAAATGATAAGTTTATTATCGTACAGATTTATTTACATGGATAAAGCTGTAAGTTTATAAAATGGGTTGGTTTAATGACTAAATTTCCAAAATTAGACAACATTTTTTTATTTTTTTTTTCTACGACCTTATGGGAAGAGGATTTTGTCTATTTTTTCTACGGCTGAACGGAAACAGGCTGTTTTTCTATTTATTATTTTTCAACGACCGTATACAAATATTTACCTAATTTTTTCTACGGCCGTAAGGAAACAGACTCATTTACCTAATTTTTTTCTACGGCCATAAATAGGCCTATTGAGCTATTTTTTCAACGGCCGTAAACAAATATATTTACCTAATTTTTTTCTACGGCCATCAACAAGCCTATATACCTATTTTATTTTTAGAGTCGTAATGAAAAATGCTCCTTTTCATAAATCTTTACAGCCATAAATAGGTCTATTTACCTATTTTTTTCTACGGCCGTCAACTGATATGTTTACCTGAATTTTTTCTACGGCCGTAAGAAAACAGGCCTATTTATCTATTTTATTTTTAGGGCCGTAATGAAAAAGACTCTTATCTAATTTTTCTACGGCCATATATAGGTCTATTTACCTATTTTTTCTATGGCCATAAACAGGTATATTTACCTAAATTTTTCTACGGCCGTAAGGAAACAGGCATATTTACTTATTTTATTTCTATGGCCGTAATGAAACGCTCATTTATCTATTTTTCTACGGCCAGAAATAGGCCTATTTACCTAATTTTTTCTACGGACATAAACAGGTATATTTACCTAAATTTTTCTACGGCTGAAAGGAAACAGGCATATTTACTTATGTTATTTCTATGGCTGTAATGAAACGCTCATTTATATATTTTTTCTACAGCCATAAATAAGCCTATTTACCTAATTTTTTTATACGGCCGTAAACAGATATATTTACGAATGTTTTTTCTACGCGCGCAAGGAAACATGCATATTTACTTATTTTATTTCTATGGCCGTAATGAAGCAGGCTCAATTATATAATTTTTTCTACGGCCATAAATAACCTATTTACCAATTTTTTTCTACGGTCTTAAATAGGCTTTTATCCGATTTTTTGTTTTCTACAGCCGTAAGAAAACAGGTTTGTTACCTATTTTTTTCCTACGACTGTAAGGAAATACGCCTGTTCATCTAGTTTTTTTTTTCAACGGCCGTAAAGTATAGGTCTATTTAGCTTTTTTTTCTACGTCTTTCCTGTTTTTGAAAAACGAGTGAGAATATTTTTTGATATTTCATATAATTTAATTTGGTAAGGCTAGAATTTCCACTCTTCTGAATTTTGTTTATAAATTTAATTTATATGAAATATCAAATAAACTATTATTCTTACTCCTTTTTTGCAGCCTATTGAACGGCCGAAGAAAAATCATTGTATGCAATGAGGAAAATGGTTCATTATATTACTCACGTGATTTACAGAACTCTGATTTACCTCGTTTTGCAAATTTCACATTCGTAGATAATGATCTTAATTTCCTCACTTATCCCATTAATAGTTATTTTGACTTTAGGGTATTAGTTTCTAAAATTTAAAGGTATTAGTAATTAACCAATCAGGTAGGCATACCGCAAAAACTGACAAAGATGTAATTTTTTACTTTTAAACCATACCCCATTACTTTATACATTTAGGTGTATGAAAAATCACTTTTAGTTTATCTTAGCAGGCAAAATTTGAGGGTATCGGCAACTGACGCGTTACTTGCCGTATAAAAACGATTTTAGCCTTTCCCTAAATACGTTAATATTCTGATGACCATATCTCAAAAACTGTCGTAGATAGAAAACTGGGGAATGAATTTTTGAATTCTACACAGTAATTTGAATTTTACCACTAAAAATTAGGGCCCTTCATATTTAATACCTTTTTCAAAAGTGTATTTTCGAAAATTTGTAAAAATTTCATTGCAAAATGACCGTAACTCAAAAAGTAAATTAGATAAAGACCTGCGGTTAAAATTTTTGGAATCCTTAGGCCCTAAATGTCCTTAGACAAACAAATTCCGAAAAAATATTTTTTTGAAAAATTTTGAATATTTCGAATTTTTTTAAAATTTTTCAAAAAATCCTATCTTAAAAACGGTAAATGATAGTGTCCTGCTGATTGAATTTTTAAAATCCTCGTACCTTGTTAAGTCTAGAATAAAATTAGGGCCTTAATTTTCTAACTATTAAAAAAAATATGGATCGTTAAACAAAACCCTTGAAAATGGCCAAAAATCGAAAAAATCGTAAGGGGTATACCTTAAAAAAATCGTGATTTTTAAGAAAATTTTTTTTTACTCTGATTTTATTGAAAATTGGTACAAATATGTATTTTTGGTCATAGATCAATAAAATTTGGTCCATTTTGAAGTTTGGGCAAAAGTTTTTGAATTATAGGCAAAAAACTGACCCAAATTGACTTTAACTCATAAACTAGGAAAGCATGAATTTTTTAAATATTTTTTTCTTAATCCTCACCCCAAAATTAGCTTAAAATTATGTTTTGGCTAAAATCAGAGACAAAAAATTTTTGACCAAAATTTTGAAGAAAAAAATTTTTGAATTTTTTTGTAAAATTTGTATACTTATACATTTTTGCTTTAGATCACAAATATATGGTCACTTTTGAGTTACGGTCTAATATTTACACATTTGAGACAAAAATAGTAAAAAAAAGTCCACAAAAAGGCTGAGAGCCTATGAAATGTAACTTAACCATTTTTGAACAAAAATTGTTTGTTTCTGATTATGTCCAAAATATATCGATGTATTTTGAGCTGTAGATCTCAAAATTAACCTCCATTACAACCAAGGGTGACCCGTTATAAATTAAAAAAAAAAGACTAGAATTGGGCAATAACTCAAAAACTAGACAACGAGGTATTTTTTAAATATTTTTACAGACTCTCCACCCCAAAATTAGTCTATAACATAATTTGAGGCAATTAAAAAAAAAATGTTTTCGTAAAAAATCTGGAAAAATTTCAGGGTATGGGTTTTCACTGGGTCATTTGCTGTATAAATTATTATATTCCCCACCCCAAAATTAGTCTATTAACATAATTTCAGACAAATGTTATTTTTTTTTTTTTTTTGTTAAATTTGAGTGGGGAAAATTTTAGTATATCGGTCTTCGACGGGTCATTTGCCGTATAAAGATAATTTTACCCACTCGTTAGATTCTTTAAAATGTCCAGTTGTGAAAACAATTTAAAACTGGTTGTAAATTATTTAGTTCTAAGTCCATTCTTATTGTAAAAACTGGTTTAAATTTTTACTGTTTTTTATGTTAGTGGTTTTCGCAGATAGTGTAGAATTTCTCTATTTATTTTATTAGAGAAAACTTTCAGTAAAAGTAATGTCAAACAGAAAGTCACATATCTGTACATTTTTTTATAGTAAAAAATTAAGGTCAACAGGTCTTCTAAGACCTTCAGTTAGCGATTAATCGAAGCCCTACACCCGACACAAACAGAAGCCCTGAACAGTTTAAAAATTAACACTAGAATATATGTAGCTGTTTTGTTACATCTTCCTGTATCATTGAAGACCAAAAATAACCATTTCCCACTGTTTTTTCACTTCCTCTTTGTTATTTAATTCTATTTCTGTACCACTGTAGTATAACAGACTTAACCTCGTATTGAAGGGTCGTATTTATAGGGTTTCGCGTAATTGAAAAGCTTCTTTAATGGTATTTATGCTAGGTGATTTTTTGGCGCACTATTATTACACTGGTCAACAAATTTAAACTTTTTTTTGCTGACTTAGATCTGATACTTGTTTTTAACTAATTTTGGGGAGCTGATTTCAAAAATGTTAACAGTTTCTGCCTATCACGTCAAATTTTTGTTCTATCGTATTTTGACTTTTCATCTTTTCACGTTCTGATATACGTCTACTTTAATTTCAACTTCGTTCTTGTTGTTCAATATATTTCGTAGGAACGCCTTACATGCAGGTACTTGTTATAGACCTTTTTACAATCATGTTCCCCCCTTTTCATATTAAACTGGGTATAATGAAGCAGTTTGTAAAAGCGTTTAACAAAGATGGTGACTGTTTCAAATATATATCTGAAACATTTCAAAGTCTCAGTAATGAGAAGCTAAAAGCTGGCATTTTT
Organism: Liopterus haemorrhoidalis; assembly: GCA_963971575.1. Lineage (NCBI taxonomy): Eukaryota > Metazoa > Arthropoda > Insecta > Coleoptera > Dytiscidae > Liopterus > Liopterus haemorrhoidalis. Next base: position 47,657,388 of record OZ020619.1, read on the forward strand.
GACGGACCACAAATTAAAAAATTAGTGAATGATCCACATTTCATTGTACATATGGATGATATGGAGAAGAATGCATGGCAGTCTTTCGTGGCGCTCATCAAAAATTTTCTTGGGAATAAAAAAGCCAAAAACTATGTGAACGTCGTTGAAAATTTGATTGAAAATTATCATCATCTGGGGTGCAACATGAGCGTGAATCTTCATTTTTTAAACATCTTGACAAATTTCCTGTCAATCTTGGAGATGTTAGTGATGAACAGGGTGAACGTTTCCATCAGGATTTAAAAGAGAGACGTTATCAAGAAAGGTGGGATACTCACATGATAGCTGACTACTGTTGGAGTATTAAAAGAGACTTATCGGGAATGGTGCACTCCAGAAGATCTTACAAACGACCATTTAATCTTTAAATTATTTTGTATTTTTTTTTAACACTCCAATGCATTAAAATTTAATTAAAACTGTTCTCATTTTCTTTCACTATAAATAAAATTTTAAGAATATTTTATAATTATTTAGTCCTTATTGTTCGCCAAATTTGTACCAATTACAGTATCGACGTCTAAAATTAAACGATAAACATTATTTGGCCGAAAATATGTATTTGTTGTAGAGCAAAAATCTGATGTGATACGCAAAAACTGATGTGATATCAGCACCAAATTAGTAAGAAACAAGTCTTAGATGTAAGTCAGCAAAAATTGTGTTGACCAGTGATAATTTGCGTTTTTCTAAATTATTTTGTGATGTAATGCTATGACTTGTTTATATCGTTGAAATCGGAATAGACTACTCTATCGAATAAGTTAAAATAAAATGTGTGTTCCTATTTAAAATAAGAAAGTTGCACAACGTACTTTGAGAACCACTGGTCGAAATAAAAAATTGCTTCACTCATTGATATTGTCCTGTAAAATAGTATTTGTTGTCTAATTTAAGTAACCACGTAGCTCTTATAGTTTTCGAGATAGCAATGGTGAGCAATTTAAAATGAACACCCTGTATATCAAGCCTTTACTTAGGCTTATTTATCTGAACGCCTAGGTCAGGTCCACTATTTCCTCTTATCTCTTATCAATTTCTCTATAACAAGCGATTGTTTTATGAGACATAAAACAATTGCGACATCATACAATTATAATTGCGTCTCTCTCACCTAATGTACTTTCTTTGTGTTGGACAAAGATGGATAAATGTGGTATTCGCAAGTGCATGAGGGAGTGCCCATGACGTCATACAGGACTGCAGGCGATCTTAATCATTTTTGATTCCGATTTCGAAATTTCTTCCATTATACTTTTAACAATATAAACATTTGCCTAACTATGTTATAACGCTGAATATATTATTGCAAGGTACGACGGCTTTTAAGTTTTTACAAAAACTAAGAAAGATTTTTTTGGAACAAACTATTTTATTCCTTTTTAAATTATCCGCCTTTAAGATTTATACACTTTTGTGTTTATTTCAGATTTGCGTTCAAACCAATTCTCGAAACATTTTTTCCACTCCATTGGTATCACAAAAACATGGTTTTCGAAGGCTTCAACAGCTTCTTGAATTGGGGCTTTTTTTGTTTGACATTGGGGAACAAAAAAAAGTCGGGGATAAATCTGGTGAATACGGGCAATGAGACATTAATTCGATGTTTTTCTCCTTCAAATAATTCTTTGACGTGCTGTGTGGGAGCTTGCATTGTCATGAAGAATGATGCGAAGTTTTTGGTTGTTTTTCCTGATTTTGTCGATGACTTCTGGCAAAAAATTATTATATAACATTCAGTATTAACTGTTCTCCGATTCTTTAAAGGAATGATTGCGACATGTCCAGTGCAACCGAAGAAACAACCGATCATTTTCTTGGAAGTGCTTCGTGAACGAACAATTTTTGTGGGTTTCGGTTCATCTTGGAAGACCCAGTGGATTGTTGCTTAGTTTCCGGTTCATATGAATAAATCCAAGTTTCACCTGTAACGATATTGTATACGGATTTTGCAGTGCCTAGGATGAATTTTTTTAGCATTACACCAACCAACACATCTTTTTTTGAGTTTCGGTCAAATTAATCCAAGTTTCTTCATTTGTAACGATGTTGTATACGGATTTTGCAGTGCCTAGGTTGAATTTTTTAGCATTCCCTTACACCAATCAATACGAGCCTTTTTTGAGCTTCGGTCAAATATCGGAATCCATCGGGGACAGATCTTTTTCACAGCTAAATGTTCATGCAAAATCGAATTGTAGTCTGCGATATGCCAAAGGATGCCTCTATCTCACGGTAAGTCACATGCTGATCTTCTTCAATCATTTTGCGCACAGCATCGATGTTTTTTTTTGAATCACAACCGATTTTGGTTGACCTTCACGAGATTCATCACTGACGGACGCACGACCACGACGAAATTCTGCAAACCAATAGTAAACAGTCTTTTCTGATGGTGCTTCATTACCAAAATTTGAACGAAGCGAATCTATGCATTGTTGTTGAGTTAGGCCTTTACTAAAATCGTAAAAAATCATCCAACGAACACCTACACGTGTAACATAATTTTTTTCACAAACTTGTTTTTTTAAACGCTCACTGTCAACCAACTCGGTCAATTTATAAGCTGCTACTGATTTCACAATAACAAAAGTCAAACTTTAGGAATATAGTAATGACACATTTCAGTATTGCCATCTAGTGGTCGTTTATAAAAACATAAAAGGTAACCCTCGTATACCAAATGCCAATACTAGATCTTGTCAGCTATTTTTTTCGAGGTGTCTGCGATTGTAGAATCTTCTCAGATCTTTCTGTCGATCCATATCATTTAATCTCCTCTCAATTCCTGTTTGATGTTTGACGTTGAGTCCAGTTCTTTTTACGTTGTCCGAGCGAGTATGTGCAAATATTTACGTGGGAGTAAAATAAACACCTGTCATTACGTAACTTCCATGATGGTTATTTAGTATTATAACATAATATATTTTCATTGGATTATATTACGCTCGTAAAGATTGCAATTGTTTCATAAATATAAATTATATTATTTTATCACCGTTACTCTATTTGTATTGCTAAGATGTCATGGTTTTAAATAATATAACAATTTTACAGTCTAGAATTAAATTAAACACATTCTATACAAAAGATTACACTTTTAGAAGTGTTTAAATACATTAGAATGGAATTTAAAGAGTGCGATTTTATTGAAATTGAAAGTAGGAGTGGTTTCAAAACATAACTATTGATAAATTTCTTTGCATAATTATGAAAACACGCTTTCTCTCATAGGTGGGGTCTTTGCATATCTCTAATCAAAATAAACAAATTTAAAGTCCAACGTTAAAATATTTAAAGAAAATTTATACCTGGACTTTACAAAAAGATAGGAGATAAAAGAAATGTGGGAGTGTAATTTTTCACACCATTTTTAGGGTTTTGTAGGTATGGCCACTAAAAAACCCTTATAACGTCACTCATGTGTCTGTCTGTACGGTAAAAATTGTAGCCAAACGGCTTAAGAAAGTTGTAATTTGGTATGCTTATACAACACTTTGACCCACATATAGGAAAAATACTGTGTTCAAAAAAACACATCCCCAGGTAAATATAAACAAATATGTAATAAATGAAAAAATTAATATTTTTTTAAAATTGATAGTGGCATACCAAATGAAACGTCTTAATACGTGGACCAACAAGCAAATTTTTATTTTTGAAAAATCTATATTTTTACGTGGTTTTGCCAAAAATATGTAAAAAGCTTTTGTACCCCACCCTATCTTGCAGAGGGGTTGATCTAAAAATCTGAAAAAAATCTCCATAATAAAAATTGATGGGAACCGGAATAGTTCAACAAGAATTGTTGATCAGATTAGTTTTTCGAAAAATATCGAGTTGAAAAATATAATTATTTAAAAAAAAATTATTGTGGTATCGAAAGAAAACTCTTAGGACGTAAATTAAGGAACGAAAAGTAGTTTTTTATAACACGATTTTAGCCAAAAATGTGTTACAAAAGTTCTTGTTCCGCCCCTTTTACCCAAAGGGGTTAAACTAAAAATCTGAAAAAATTATAGGTAATTTACATTGATTTGAGCTGGAAACGTACGAGAGGAATTTTTGATCCGATTGCGTTTTTGAAAAATATTGCAATTTTTGTGTTTTTGACAAAAATAATTATATAATGTTATGGATTTTTTTTGTATTTATGTCTACGATAGTGTGTGTCTTTTTATGAAATTAAAAATATAATACAAAAAAAAAACAGCGCGAGGAATTATACAAACAAATATGATTCTACGAAAAATATATTTTAAAAATTTTGAGTGGGGCATCTTATTATGTGGATAAATCAAATTTTTATTCTAATACAAAATTCGATGTCGGTACCTATATAAAGGTACTGGCATTATGCATTACTCTGGTTTTTTTCAGATTTGTAAACTAACCCCGGGGCAAATGTGGGGGGCAAAATTTTTGTGTATTTTATGAAAATACATGATGTTTTTGTGCGTACATGTTTCTTGTGTAGTTGTCCAGTCACAAAAATCCCACTTTGCGTTTTTGGCAGAGTTTATAATTTTATAAATAAGATTCTTGGCTTGTATTAAGTCGATTCACGAGAAGTGTTATTTTTTTGTAGTTAATTTTGAACCTGTTTTGTCATCTGGACCAATTCACTATCTAAACATTCAATTAACATATTTCGCGGCATATAACTAAATACAATCCTTAATTCTCAATGAAAATATAATTCTCACGAACGATACGGACATTGCACACATTTCAATAATGTAGACGATGAAGATGGGTGGGGGAGGTAATTATAGAGTACAATTAGAAAAGTAGACTCAACTTTAGACAGGAAGTTAAGTGTATTCTCACTTATTAAGTAGTGTGAAAGGATAGGCTTGTCAAGGGTAGGAATAATGGTCTAACAATAGACGTATTACTTGCTAAAACCCATATTTAACGAAAAAACATTCTTGTTTGAGAAATATTCTAATTTTTATTACCACACAAGTTAAGTTTGTTTATTGAAGAGGTCTTCTACATAAAGGCGCCCTCTGGGACTGTAGTAATCGTCTAGTAAGGGCCAAAGAATTAAAAAATTTATGTGAAGTGTGAATTTTCACACATTTCAGGGTTTTGCAGGTATTTAGTAAGTGAATGATGATTATTTTGGATGCGAAAACAAATTTTATATTAAAATATTTTTTTTGTTAAGTTTAATTCGAACGCCTAATACCATTATTTAGGTTTCTAAATATGTGCAGTATTTTTTTTTTATATAGCAAGGTTCATTAAGAATTTTAAAAATTGCGCTTATGGCTTCCATTGGTTGTTATAAGTTCCGCCCCTCTGATTTCGTGTACATTGAAACAGAATTAAATTATAATTTAACAATTTCCACTGGTTATTAAATTTACGCTTTTAAAAATTAAATGCAACATTTGCCAAAATATAACTAGAATTTTGAAAAAATAATTTAAACAATATAAAAATTCAAAAAAATAAAACAAAAAATAATATTGTGTCTTCTTGCAGGGTTCGATCCCTTTCGGATCGAATTAGTTGGGTGAAAATGACCACTAGACCAGCATACACCTTCTAGGGTAGCGCGTTACAAAGTTATAACTTGTGTACATTATTAGCCAAAAAAACACACAAAATATACGCCTTCTAGTATAGTGTGTTACATAACTATAACTTTTGTACATTGTCAACAAAAAAACACAAAAATGCGTTATTTTCCAAAAACATAATTTGATAAAAAATTCCTGTTGTACTATTCCGGTTCACACCAATGTACATTACTTAGAATTTTTTCAGATTTTTAGTTTAAACCATCTGGGCTATAGGGTGTGGGACATAAAAATTTTTGCACAATTTTGGCAAAAATCGCTTCAAAATAATTTATTTTGCAAAAATAAAAATTTGATCGTTAATCCACGTACCAAGGGCTTTCATTTGATACCCTACTCAGAATTATAAAATTTTTTTTTTTTTTTTTTTCGATATACACGGTGAAGGTTTACTCATGACTCCTTTGTCTCTCACAAGATTTTTCCAACTCTTTTCTTAAACTAATAATCTGATCTCTGACCCCTTTTTTATCCTTGTAAAAATAATCAACTCTCCACATTAACAACAAAACCCTTTTATAAACTTATCTTTCTATGACCAATAAATTATAAACCCAAGTAATTTTGACTCTAATTACTACGAGGTTCATATCACTGAAAATATATTGTCGCCTATCATCATCTATATAAACATTTGACCATTGCTATTTGATCTAAACAATAACGTTCTTTCAAACTAATTAATAGTCAAGCCTAACAAATAGTCATAAACAGTCAAGCTTGTTAATACCTGCAGACCTTTATTTTTCGTTGAATTGGCATCGATTCTTAACCGCGGGTTCTCAAAAGGTTCTTAAATTAACAACAGGGTTCTGAATAAATACATTTTGTTTTCGTTTTATAATATTGTTTTAATTACAATCAATAAATAAAATTATTTTAAAATAAATCTTAACAATTACGTAGCTACAAAACAAGAGGTCGCGAAATTATTTGTGGTCCACAATTACTAGTAGGTTAAAAACCACTGGATTAAGATTTCCCTTGTTCAGAGTTAACGAACCCTCATCTAAATCCAGACAAAATTAAATTGTCTTATATAGGGGGACTCAAGGTCAAACAGTAGACATAATTTTTTTAATTATCGCAAAGAAAATACTTGTTCCAATTTAATAATTTGGCGTTTTGACAAATTATATTAATTTTGGATACCACAAAAATGTGACAGGTGTTTAAATCTGAACCCCCTTTAGGTAACGACAGGTGGAAACCGTAGTTTACAATATGGTTTTATATTTTTTGGGCTGCTAAAATCTTTGTTAGTATTAAATATTTAAAGGCAGGTGGTATGAATTAATTCTATCTGTATCTACCTGCTAGGTTACTGGAGACCATAGTGAGTCATACTTCTGCGTATTGCAAATTGATAGAAAGGTATCACTAGCATATAATCGGGTTTCAAATGAACTTTTAAAACTTTGTTTACGAACTCGGACAAGATCAACTCTTGGAGAATCGTTGGACGAAGTGAATCGTTTTAAAACGAGACTATGTTGAGAAATAAAATGAGTTTTACTGAAAAAGTTGTATTTTCTTGCCTAGGCATAACTATTTAGGATCTCTTATACAAGGGTCTCAAAAGAAATTTTATATTTATTTAGCTTACTGCGTGAACGCAACGTATCCGAGGGGCGCGGGGGTTATGTCAATCGGTAGCCTGGCTCTTGGGAATTCAGTCGCTATGGAGCGTTTCTCGGGAGCAGACCGCGCGTTATGCGTGCGAGAGTTTTACAAAAACGGTGATTCGGCGACTGTAGCGCGTAGAAAATTCTGCAGTATTCGAGGTTTTCGCCACTTAAATGATGCGCCAAGCATTCCTCTCATTCGACATTGGGTTAAAAAGTTTGAAGAGACTGGTACAACGCTGGATAAATCAAAATCCAGGCGACCTAGGTCATCAAGAACGGTAGAAAACGTAGAGAATGTTAATCAGTCTGTTCGTGACGACCCGAACCTTTCAATTCGGAAGCGCGCAAGTGCTTTAAATGTGCATAGATCATCATTACATCGCATTAAGCACAAAGACCTAAAGCTGCACCCCTACAAAATTCAATTGGTGCAAGAATTAAAGCCCCAAGATGCCAGTCAGAGGCTTAATTTCGTAAATCAGGTGATTGAGCGATTTTCAACGTTTACCAACATTTTGTTTTCGGATGAAGCTCATTTTCATCTCAATGGCCACGTAAATAAGCAGAACTGCCGCTACTGGAGTGCAACGAATCCGAAACGCAAACATCAGAAACCCCTACATTCGCCTAAAGTGACCGTATGGGCTGCTTTTTTTTTAATCGATCCACTAAATATAAAATTTCTTTTGAGACACCTTGTAGTTTCTTCTGCTTTTTCAGACAATTCTCATTTCCCCATACAATGTATAATTAATTTTTGCAAACTTTTATTATAAAAAGTGTTATAATTAATGAATGTATTCATAACATTCGATAAAAAATGTTCTCATGAGTTTATTGTATGAGTAATAGTAAAGGCATTAGAAGATTGCGTAATTGTATATCAAATTACACACCCATTTTTCAAAACATTTCTCTCGTGTCCAACTTCCAACTATTGACGAATGAAGTAAGTGTCAACTAGATATGTAAACATCGGAACAAAATACATCTTTGTTGCAAAATGATAACTTAAATAAATAAAAAAAATTAGATAAGGAGATTGAAAAAAGAAAAATTTCGCAACGGGTGCGTGTGCATATTTTTGAATAAGAAATAGAACAGAATAAACAGGTTTGCGAAATTAGGGGATCGAAATCGAAGTGGTGTGAAGTTGTATTTAAAAAAAAACTATGACCCTCAGTTTGAGCAGGATCGGACTAAGATAATTTCACGGCCCGGTCTTCTTATGTGGCACCCCTATTACTTTTTTTCCAACCATTTTAAGCTATCGTAAATCATACTTGCATTATAATTTCTAGGTTTAGTTGACCTGTCTTTATAAAATATACTCCCTCCGTCCGAAAATGTGGTATACATTTTGATTTTTTCTTGTCCGAAAATATGATTATTCCAACTTATTTTTTACGTTACCTATCAACGGTCATGTACGTGTCATACGGAATGTAAATTCAGTTATAAGCAGTTCACTTTTGTAAGAACAAACTAAGAGGGAATTTTGTTTTCAATAGTTTGCATCTTTGAAGCTGTATGTCATGTTGGTATTAAAAAATATCACTTTTTTTAAAATGTCGATCCATTTGACATATGTCATAATGAAAAATGATATCTTAATTATAATGATCATAACCTTATCAACCTAAAGTCGGTTTTACAGCGTAAGGAATATTTTTAATTGACATTTAAAGTCAGTAACACACCATAAAAGTAACCAAAATAACCAAATCTAGTTTGTTCTTACAAAAGTGAACTGCTTATACAATAAAAAAACTTGTGTCAGCTGATTAAATGACTGATCAAGACCGTTTTTGTCCCACACCCTTTAGCTCAGATGGTTTAAACTAAAAACCTGAAAAAAATCTAAGTAATGTACAATGGTGTGAACCGGAATAGTACAACAGGAATTTTTGATCAGATTATGTTTTCGGAAAATAAAGCAATTTTTGTGTTTTTTGGTTGATGATATACAAAAGTTATAATCATGTAACACACTATACTAGGAGGCGTATCCTGGTCTAATGGTTAGCTTGCTTGCTTGCTACGCAGAAAACTAGGGTTCGCTCCCGGGCAGAGACATTTTTTTTTTCCATTTTTATTTTGTTTAAATTATTTTGTCAAAATTCTAGTTATATTTTGGCAAATGTTACATTTAATTTTTAAGAGCGTAATTTTTATAACCAGTTGGAATTGTTGAAATTATATTTTCATTCTATGTGTCATGTATACGAAACCAGAGGGGAGAAGCATTTGACTTAAAACAACCAATGGAAGCCATAGGCGCAGTTTTCAAAATCTTAATGAACCTTTCTATATAAAAAAAATACTGCACATATTTATAAACCTAAATAATGGTATTAGGTATTATTAAAATTAACAAAAAAATATTTTAACATAAAATTTGTTTTTAAAGCTCTTAGATTAACAGACGATAAATTTTAAAAATATCGTTTATTTTGCCGTGATTACTACAAAGCAAAATTTGTCCTACACACTCAGCATGCCGTCTTCACTTATTATATACCTGCGAAACCCTACAATGTATGAAAATTCACACCACATCAATTTTTCAACACATTAGAATGTAGTTCAAAACTTATGTTGACAAACACGCAACACTCTGCACATTCTTTAATTCTAGGGTGGCCGACCGGCGTAGCGTAGTGGCAACACATCTGCTGTGCGTTGCGAAGGTCTCGGGTTCGAATCCCGTTCAGGCATGGAAATTTTCTCAAATAAAAAATTGTCCTGGCTAATTGCCACAGCAGCAAAGACCAAAAATAATAAAAATAAAAAAAAAAAAAATTGTGACCATTCGTCCCGCATTTTAACATTTTGTCCCGCATTTTAACATTTTGTTCCACATTGTCGGCGAGGACCTTTTTTTTGCTCTTCACTTGGATTTGGGAGGTGAAGACCTTTTTTTTGCTCTTCACTTGGATTTTGGGAGATGAGGACCTTTTTTTTTGGTTCGTCCCGAATTGCCTTCTTAAGAAAATGGTCACCCTATTTAATTCCCAAAACCGTAAGTCAGCAACCTTGACCTACACACCATAAAGGCCGCTCAAGGAATTAGAACACAATTATACCATAATTGTGACCATATAATAATAACTGGTTTAGAAAAATTTAATAACTAGTAAGATTTATATTTTTTATTATTATTTTTAATTTATTTATTTATTTTTGCAGGAGCGGGGATGGGAATACAAACAAATAGCGGTAACCCGCGTTCCTGGTTATGGTTTCGGGATAGCGGTTTCTGGAGGACGAGACAATCCACATTTTGCTTCAGGAGATCCAAGTATAGCAGTAAGCGACGTCTTAGTATCGGGTCCTGCCGAAAGAACCCTCCAGTAAGCCCATAAACCTTTATCAAATAACCTTAATAATCAAATAATTTTTAGGGTGAACGACAGAATAATCTCAGTCAACGGCATATCACTCCAAAATGTAGACTACGCAACAGCAGTTCAGGTTCTTAGAGATTCAGGAGATACAGTTTCATTGGTTATTAAAAGAAGAACTGCGAACCATCAACATCAACATTCTCACACACAAAGTGCTACATATTCCAATCCACCAATTGGAATACAACCAGCGAAAGTAACACTAACCAAAAACTCCAAAAAAGAAGACTTCGGTATTGTTTTGGGTTGTAAACTTTTTATTAAAGAAATTTCTTCGAAAGCTCGTGATCAACTTTTGGCGACAAATCAGTATTTGGTGGAAGGAGATTTTATAACGAAGATTAATAATACTAATTGTAATGATATTATGAGCCTAAAAGAAGCGAAAAAAATTATTGATAGCTGTAAAGATAAATTAAATTTGACAGTAGCGAGGGATATCACTAATAATGCAAGTATAAGCCATCAAACACAAAGTAGTGTGAGTACAACGGGAGCAGTAAATAATTATTATAAAGGTATGTTAAATATTTGGTCGAATCTTAAAAAAAACGTTTTCGTAATCCTCTGGTGTTCATAGGGGAAACTTTTTAAGATCGCAGTGCCATATGCGGCAAAAGCTGGAACATTCAAGAGTGACAACTATCACTTCTGTATTTGTTTACATGGTGAAAATGAACACGAGTTGTATTTTCCGAGGCTTTTTGTTTTTTTTTAATTCTACGATTTACCAGATATGTAATACGAGGTTTGCCTTCTATATTTCGGTATTTGAAATCAAAAACAATAGGGGATACGCATAAAATTTATATTTCCTTAAAACTACATTTTTTTTTTATATGTTAATGTTAGTTATGTCACTTAACAAAACAAAAATCACATTTTAATTAGTATTACAGTCAATTTTTTTAGTTAAAATATTGTAAATTTGAAATAAGCCGACCACAGCGCGAAGGTTACCGAGTAAATACGACTGAGCATGACGTCAAACCCCAGACAGCCCAGACTACAACATAATCTGTGTGTATATTGTATTGTTCGAGTGTTTTGTATTTGTTTTTAAACAATTTATTATTAAAATGGCAGATAAAGATTTTGGGCTCAGAGTGACAATTTACCCAACACTGATGCTTTTGTGCTCATGGAATATATGAAAAATAATGAATGCTACAGTGCTGAAGAAATACGTGGTGTCAAAACAGACTTGTAAATAAACCATTTATGTATTCTATAACTTTATGTAAACAATAAACGCTGCAACTCTGTAAAATATAAATATTTATGTAATTTAGATGTCAGAATTTTACTACATTGTTTACATGAAGTTACAAAACGTTAGAGGCATAATTGAAATACTGCAATATAGGTTAAATATTTTAATATAAAATTTAATTCGGTAAACATGTATAAATTGTTTTTATAGAATTAAACTTTATTTTAATTAAAATCACTCTAACTTTACACAATCTATAAAAGTTATACAAGCAAATAAGTTCACGACAGACTGTGTAGGCTGTACACTGGGTAGACTGTACGCAGTACACTTAAGTGGGGTATGACGTCACACGTGGTTTTCCCGCGCTACCTACATTTATGATTTTTTTAGCCTTTAAGTTAAAAAAAAATGCAAAACTGTTTTTTATGTTATATGCAACAAAAGAAATATAATAAAAAATAAAAAAAAATCATGCCTATCCCCTATTGATATCGTTTCCGATTTAGGAAAATGATGGGTTAAACCAAGATTCTTGTTTATCTATGATTTACATTGCGGCATACAACAAAATAAATTGTTTTTTGCCACAAGTCACAAAAATAAAACAAACAAAAAACACGTATTTCTTCACTGAACAAAACAAAATAATTTCACTCTTGTATCTTCCGAAAAATGCCACCAGATGTCAGGGCCCTTAGGAAGTTTCCTCTATGGATACAAGGGATGCTCTACATCCATTTACAAAAACTTTTTTTTATAAAACAATTTGCAAAAAAAGTTTTTATTAAAGATCAAAACTAAAACGATATTTTACAGGTGACGACTACTTAACAAACCAAAGTTATTCAAATCAAAACCTTTACGTTCAACCTCCAACCCGGAACCCAAATATAAATACCAACAACGGGTACCCAGAAGAGAAACCCGAATACCCAAACCCTTTAATAGACGACAAATCAAACCTAGCACCTCGTGGACGCCTTCGAGGTCCTTTATCAGACGCAAACCTAAGCCAATTGGATAGAGCATCGTCTTTGAGTGGTTATGGGAAATCTAAAAGGCCAGATGAACCTCCTAGACCACCTCCACCAAGACCGGAAGATTATTACAGCTCCAGAAGACAGCTATATGAAGAAGATCCCTTGAAAGGGAAACAAAGTGTACCAGATGCAAGATTTATTACATTCCAAAAAGAAGGGTCAGTTGGAATTAGACTGACCGGAGGAAATTATGTAGGGATTTTTGTTACTGCAGTGCAGCCTGGTAGTCCTGCAAGTTTACAAGGACTTCAACCAGGAGACAAAATACTTAAGGTAAATTTTAACAAAACTTGTTACACATATTAACTATAGCCATTTCTTAATTATTCCCGCACTGCTGCACTTGCGCACTGAAGCGAATTTATTAATCCCGCACCGCACATGCGCATTAATGGCAATGAAAATTGATGTGAAGTGTGAATTTTCACACATTTCAGGGTTTTGCAGGTATTTAGTAAGTGAATGATGATTATTTTGGATGCGAAAACAAATTTTATATTAAAATATTTTTTTTGTTAATTTTAATTCGAAAGCCTAATACCATTATTTAGGTTTCTAAATATGTGCAGTATTTTTTTTTATATAGCAAGGTTCATTAAGAATTTTAAAAATTGCGCCTATGGCTTCCATTGGTTGTTATAAGTTCCGCCCCTCTGATTTCGTGTACATTGAAACAGAATTAAATTATAATTTAAACAATTTCCACTGGCTATTAAATTTACGCTTTTAAAAATTAAATGCAACATTTGCCAAAATATAACTAGAATTTTGAAAAAATAATTTAAACAATATAAAAATTAAAAAAAAAAAAAAAACAAGAAATAATATAGTCTCTTTCTCACAGAGTTCGATCCCTTTCGGATCGGGTTACTTGGGTGAAAAATCAGCGTCAAATACCATTAGACCAGCATACACGTTACAGTGTGGCGTGTTACAAAGCTATAACTTGTGTACATTATTAGCAAAAAATCACAAAAAATTCGTTTTTTTTCCAAAAACCTAATCTAATCAAAAATTCCTGTTGAACTATTTCGGTTCACACCAATGTACATTACTTAGAATTTTTTCAGATTTTTAGTTTAAACCATCTGGGCTACAGGGTGTGGGCCAAAAAATTTTTTACACAATTTTGGCAAAAATCGCTTCAAAATAATTTATTTTTCAAAAATAAAAATTTGATTGTTAATCCACGTACCAAGGGCTTTCATTTGATACCCTACTCAGAATTATAAAAAAATATTTTTTTTTTCGATGAGCACATGTTTGTTTATATTTTTAAGGGGATATGTTTTTTAGATGTTTTAGTATTTTTCCTATGTGCGGGTCAAAGAGTTGTATAAGCATGCCAAATTTCAACTCTCTGGTTATAGCCGTTTGGCTACAATTTTTACCGAACAGACAGACAGACGACAAAATGACGGTATAAGGGTTTTTTGGTCATACCTACAAAACCCTAAAAATAGCATACGTAATTAAATTAATTACCTGTCAACTACTAATACCGAAATGAGATAATTTCATAGAAGTTGTGGAAAAATACTTTTAAATCAAACTTATTAATTAAAAATGTAAATTTTGTTTTTAGGTAAACGATATGGATATGACTGGTGTTACAAGAGAAGAAGCTGTTCTATTTCTTTTAAGTCTGCAAGATCGGATAGAACTTATAGTACAGTTTTGTAAAGAAGAATATGATAATATTGTAGCCTCACAAAAAGGAGATAGTTTTTATATAAAAACACATTTCCATTATGAAAATCCAGCCAAAGGAGAAATGACTTTCAGATCAGGTAATTTAAAACATTAAAAATCAGCTGTGGCCATCACAAAACCGACCATCATCGCAAAGTACTTAAACAAAATACTTTCTGACTAATTAATATTGCAAAAATAATAGTGTTAAATTTCGTTGACAATTCTATGATACGTCTTTATAATTTACTGTAATTATGGAAGCGTTTTAAAATATGTTTATGAAATTTTTTCGTCGTAAGTGCGAATGGTCGTAAATCGAGGTGGTCGTAACTCGAGAAGTTAACCCAATTAACTCGGTTGAGCTCGCATACGGGCATGTCTGGCGCAAGTATCCCAACAGACTACTGACTGTATATGATTAATTTTTTAGGGGATATATTCCACGTTATAGACACGCTTTATAACGGTGTTGTCGGTTGTTGGCAAGTATTTAGGATAGGCCGTAACAATCAAGAGGTGCAAAAGGGTATAATACCGAACAAAGCAAGAGCTGAAGAACTGGCAACTGCGCAATTTAACGCTACCAAAAAAGAAATGAGTGCCAACGAAAGTAGAGGAAGCTTCTTTAGAAGAAGAAGAAGTAGTAGCCGAAGATCAAAGAGTTTAGGAAAGGTAAGAATGAAAAACAAAACAATATTAAGATCTAATTTTGTATTTTTTTAGGAACATTGGGACGATATACTCTTCTCTGATTGTGTGTCGAAATTCCCAGCGTATGAAAGAGTAATTTTAAAACATCCTGGTTTCACAAGACCAGTCATATTATTTGGACCGATTGCTGATATTGCAAGGGATAAGATGCTAAAGGATTTTCCCGATAAATTTATAAGTCCTCGTAAGCTATTTTCCAAGTTCAAAATTGAAGTGCCTTTTATTTTTTTCTGAAAGTAATTGAAGAGTTATTTGATGTTAAGTAAATAATAAGTGAGATACTTCCTTTATAGGTGGCTCTCGCCATAGCTCCCCAAAATATATCTTATTAAAAACTACATTAAAAAGAAAGGAATAGTTTCTTTCCTCGTATTCATTTTGCTGTTAAGCAAGGATAGGCTCACAATTCATCGGCTCTCTTTTTTGGACCGTCTTTTTTACTTTTTTTGCGTTAAATTGCAAAGTTTTAGACCGTAACTAAAAAGTGACCATATATTTGTGATCTAAGGCTAAAAATATATAAGTATACCAATTTTCCAAAAAAAAAAAATGTTTTTCTTCTAAAATTTTGGTCAAAAATTTTTTGACTCCGATTTTAGCCAAAATATAGTTTTAAGCTAATTTTGGGGTGAGGATTATGAAAAAAATATTTAAAAAATTCATGCTTTCCTAGTTTTTGAGTTAGAGCCGACTGTGGTCAGTTTTTTGCCTATAATACCAAAACTTTTGCCCAAACTTCAAAATGGACCAAATTTTCTTAATCTATGACCAAAAATACATATTTGTACCAATTTTCAATAAAATCTGAGACAAAAATTTTTTGCTTCAAAATCACGATTTTTTTAAGGTCTACCCCTTACGATTTTTTCGATTTTTTGCCATTTTCAAGGGTTTTGGATTACTGCCCATATAAAATTTAATAACTGGTTTATGAAAGCCCAAATTTTTTTTTAGACTAAACAATGTAGTAGAATTTTAAAAATTCAAACCGTATATTTATATCCCTAACCATTATTTAGTTACGATTTTTCAAAATTTTCAAAATATATGAAAAAAAAGGAAAATTTTTCAAAAAATTTTTTTGTTTCAAAATTTGTTTACAAGTCAATTAGGACCTCAAGATTTCAAAAATTTCAACCGCAGGTCTTTATCGCATTTCGTTTTTGAGATACGTCCATGCGAAGATGAAAATTTCTATAAATCACGCCATATTAAAATTTGTCCTAATTTTAAAATACGCAAAACGAATAAAGCCTCAAATTTTTTCTAGACTAAATAAACTATGGAGAATTAAAAAATTTAAACCGCAGGTCGCTATCTTTAACCGTTTTTGAGTTGTGATTTTTTTTTAATTCACAATTTTCACAAATAATGTAAATTATGCCATTAAAAAAAATTTCATAATTTCAAAACGCATTAATCGATTAAAGCCCCAAATTTTTTCTAGACTAAATAAACTATGGAGAATCAAAAAATTTCAACCGCAGTTCGCTATGTCTAACCGTTTTTGAGTTGTGATTTTTTTTATTTCACAATTTTCACAAATAATGTAAATTATGCCATTAATTTTTATAGACTAGAAAAAAATAAAATGTACATCAAATTTGAACCCGTGTCATATTTTATTTTAAAGTAATAAATTACATATTTTGTTTTTTAGAATTGGAGGCTGGTTCGGATGAAGCTAAACCCCAAAAAGGTTCAAACATCATTCGGTTATCAGCAATACGTGATGTAATATCAACGGGTAAACATGCCCTTCTTGATATAACTCCGAACGCAGTAGAAAGACTGAATTATGCTCAATTATATCCGATAGTTATATTTTTTAAAGCCGAGAGTAAAATTATTATTAAGCAACTACGACAGGGCCTTCCCAAGTAAGTTAATAAAATAGTAAAAAATAAAATTTTCATTTATTTTTATTAATATAAATAAATGAAATAAATATATAAATAAAAAATGTATTATTTCCTCAAAATAAAATATTCATCTATTTAGTATTTAGCAACTTTTTTTTATTTTTAGGTCAGCTCATAAAAGTTCTAAAAAATTATTAGAACAATGTCAAAAACTAGACAAAGTCTGGGGCCATATATTTAGTTCGACCGTTACACTGAACGATAATACTGAAAACTGGTATAGAAAAGTGCGAGAACTTGTTGATAAACAACAAACTGGTGCGTTATGGATGAGCGAATGCAAGGTAACACAAATATTTCATAATCAAACAGGAAACGGGTTGGGATAATTATTAAAAAAAAATCCATATTACATAAATAAAAATAAAAAACACATGCAAAAATAAAATAAAACTTTATTAAACATGCAAAAATAAAATTTAAAAAAATGGAATTTACCTTAAAATGTTACGATGAAATTTTTTTTCTCTACGTAACACCAACGGCAACTTCGTTTTTCGATATAAATTTCTTACTTCTTTCTGGCTCTTAATTACCTCCTGACACACAGTAAGCTTGGTACAACTTGTTAAATCTTCTTTTTTGAACCTGTTTGATAAAAATTACACAAAAAACACCTTCTTACGGAAGAAAAAACATGTAACAAACCATTTTTTTCTTGTTTAAACACCTGTTTGACAAGTGAATATAAGCAAAAAAAATGGACACACACTCAAAAAAACACAAATATGTATAAATAACAGTACTTAAAACTAAAAAAAAAGTAAAAAATATACCACCTTTCTCAAGACGGTGTCAAATTCAACAGGTGAATCGGCCATTTGCAAAAGTCTTACGAATCCACTCCATTGGTGCGAGAGAGATAGACAACGTCTCAAAAATCTAGAACAAAATTATTAACAATTTTACGAAATTACCTCAAATTTTTTATTATAAACATGTAAAGAATTATTAATATACCTTCTGTCTGCAATTTCAAGGTGTATTTTTAGGTTTTTCTATTATTTCTTAAATTTTTCTAAAAGCTGCATGTTGACAGGCAAGGCGACGCTCAAAGAGGAATACTTTTGAGTCAATTAGTGACTAATTACGACAACTGCAAATAATTAAAAAAATATAAAACAATAAAACTATGTAATCAGAAATTGTATTTTGCTTTTAAATTAATATTTACAAACTTATTTTTGCCTCAAATATTTTTTTAATTTTTTCTTAAAAAACTATAATGAATATCAACCTTCAATTGACTTATTTGTCTTAGTTTGAATATTTTTATATGTACTATGGAAAATTTATGTATAATAATAACTCGGACAGGGCAAATAATACGTAAAACTAATAAGGCCTGTAATTTTTTCTAGACTAAATCAACTACGAGGAATCCAAAAATTCTAACCTCAGGTCGTTTTCTCATACCGTTTTTGAGTTGTGATTTTTTTTTTTTACATTTTTCACAAATACCGTAAACTATGTCATTAAAACTTTTTCATAATTTCAAAACGCATTGATCGATTAAAGCCCCAAATTTTTTCTAGATTAAATAAACTACGAAGAATTCAAAAATTTCAACCTCAAGTCGCTATCTTTAGCCGTTTTTGAGTTGTGATTTTTTTAATTCACTATTTTCACAAATAATTTAATAGATAAAAATTACTGATTTTCAAAGTTTAGTTCCGCTTAAACCAAAAAAACAGACATTAACATTTATTTTTCTTAAATAGAATAAAAAATGATAAACCAAAACTACTAATTTTTTAGATATTAAACTTAATGTTCAAGTAAATCCCTATCAACTGCTAGGTAAAAGCCTAATCTGTTCTACTCCCTTCGAAAGACACTTAAAGGCTTTGTATAATTTTGTTACACTCTTGTGTACATTTTTAAGGCCCGGTCTTCCCACCTTCAGGTAAACCTCTAGGTAACTATCTGACATATAAGGTTATCTGGAACTTCTTCTGATTAAATGTCAATACCAATCAGTGAATTCAATACGTCAATCTCATTATCCATTAGATAACTATTCGATAGATAAATTTGTATTGAAAAACGGGATGACATTTATTCAGCACAAAAAGTATCACATAACCTTATCTGTTTGATATTTACCTAAGGGATTACCTCAAGGTGAAAAAACTGGGCCTTAACTATGTATCATTTGGATGCTGGTACTTTTTTCTTTTAAATATGGCCACAGAAAGACATATTAAGAAAATTATCTCTTATCAATTAGCGTCCAAAATTGCACTGTACGAGTTATTATTGTATTAAAATATATGTTCTTAAACATCTATTAGTCTTTATTCTTCTATTATTTGGGCTTATTGTGGGGTTTTAAATGTTTAAATAACTATTCTTATCTTCTATTGGTGATGGGATCTTTCTTTTCAGAATTCCAAAATATCCAAAAGACCCAGTAAAACCAAATCCTTACCAAGTTATTGCCGCACATCCTGTCGAAGTAGATCCCGTAATCCTACATCCGTTTCTAGCCAGTTACCCCGTTATAATTACATTTATCACTACCCCCAAGCACGGATGTCCGACTATCTGTATTACCAGTACCAACCTAATTCAGCAAGTAGCCTACAGATTTGTGATACGATTGATACTAATTCATATAGAAATGCTTATTCTTGCTTGTACAATAATAATGAACCTGCTTACTATGACTATGTTCCTAATACTAATGCTAAATTAAGACTAAGTAAAGAATATTTTGGTAGTAGTAACTTATCTATTAGAGAAAATTGCTTTGGTAGCATTTAGCATGTTTTCTATTGAGATATCGTGATAAAAAATTGATTTGAAGTGGATTTTTACAACTTTCAGGATTACGTAGGTATTTAGTAACTGAAGGAGGCAAACTGAAGATCTAAATAGTGAAAAATTTTTGCTATATGACGCCAATATTTTGAAAATCATTTGTCTGTTAATCTAATAATGTTTATTCTAAATACAAAACTTTAACAAACTATGAGTTCCAGATCTAATATAGGCTATTCCAAACGTTTAAGTGGAACTAACCGGAATTTTCATTTGTCATGAGGTCAAATTTCAAGTTGTCATGAGTTCTTCTTTTATGGTTTGAAGTAGGATTTTGCCAAACAAAATTATCAACAGCCTCTCTTAATCGGTAAATGTTACTAAAATTGAAAATCTACTTCCGCCTAAACATTTGGAATAGCCTTTAGCCTTTTTTTTGTGAACAAACTGTTTTATTTCTTTTCAAAATATTCGCCTTTAAGATTTATTCACTGTTGCATACGTTCAAACCAATTCTCGAAACATTTTTTCCACTCTGAAGTTGGTATCTCAAAAACATGTTTTTCGAAGGCTTCAACATTTTCAACAAGTGATGAAAATCGCTGTCCACGCATTTTTTGTTTGACATTGGGGAACAAAAAAAAGTCGTTAGGGGATAAATCAAGTGAATACGGGCAATGAGACATTAATTCGATGTTTTTCTCCTTCAAATAAATTGTTTAACATGCTGTGTGGGAGTTTGCATTGACATGATGAAGAATGACGCGACTTTGGTTGTTTTTCCTGATTTTGTCGACCTCTGGCAAACAAATTGTTGTATACCATTCAGTTTTAACTGTGCTCCGATCCAAGGAATGATTGTGGCATGTCCAGTACAACCGAAGAAACAAACGATCATTTTCTTGGAAGTACTTCGTGAACAACTTTTGTGGGTTTCGGTTCATTTTGGAAGACCCAGTGGATTGTTGCTTAGTTTCCGATTCATATGAATAAATCCAAGTTTCGTCACCTGTAACGATGTTGTATATGGATTTTGCAGTGCCTAGGTTGAATTTTTTTAGCATTACACCAATCAAGTCTTTTTTTGAGCTTTGGTCAAATTATGCGGAATCCATCGGGAACAGATCTTTTTCACAGCTAAATGTTCATGCAAAATCGAATGTATTGCAGTCTGCAATATGCCAAAGGGTGCCTCTATCTCACAGTAAGTCACATGTAGATCTTCTTCAATCATTTTGCGCACAGCATCGATGTTTTTTTGAATCACAAACCATTTTGGTCGACCTTCACGAGATTCATCACTAACGGACGCACGACCACGACGAAATTCTGCTAACTAATTGTAAACAATCTGATGGTGCTTCATTACCAAAAGTTGCACGAAGCGAATCTATGCATTGTTGTTGAGTTAGGGCTTTACTAAAATCGTAAAAAATCATCCAACGAAAATCTTCACGAGTAATATCCATTTTTTCACAAACTTGTTTTTCATAAATACTCCTATCAACAAACTGCTCAATCAATTTATAAGCTGCCACTGATTTCACAATATCAAATGTCAAATTTTAATAATGACACATTTCAATATTGCCATCCAGTGGTCGTTTGTAAAAACATAAAAGGTGACCCTCGTACCTACGAAACCCGAAGATAAATAAATATCTCTAGATATTTTTATAACTAGATTAAATCTCTTTTAAAAATCTTTTTTATATTAATTATAACATTATTTTTATCATGATATCTCTGTTCGTTTAAAAATCATTCATAACTCATGAACCTTGTGTTGACCAATGCTTATTACAGCCCGAAGAATCATTATCCGATGATTTCCTGTTCCCAATGTCATCTCTGCGATTGTCTTATGCTAGTAGCCCTGAGAGTGACCTGGAGCACAGCCCAGGACCCCCTGTATCGCTGTCAGCGGGCCTCAACCAAGGTGGGGCGCCTCCTCCAGGGCGACTGGCCAAAGCAAGTTCAGACCCTAGTGTGGTAATGCCAGATAACAGTACCACAGATGTATTACCACCATACCAGGTATAAATTACTAAAAATATAATGGAAAACATCTTGAACACTTTAAAATATTTTAATTTATTATAGAGAATACAGTTTTTCGTAAAATGTGAAAAATACTTCGTCCGAAAATATGGTATACATTCTTTTTTTGTCCGAAAATATTATACACAGGATGTTTGTTTGAAACGGGGCACCCCGAAAATCTCCTTTATTTGTAAAGATACAAAAAATCTTCAGAACAAAAGTTAAACTAGACAAAAAGGCCCATCTAAAGGTTACTATAAGAATTCTGAGGCACTTCCGGTTTCACCTGAAATGATGTCAACTTTTGATCTAGCATAAGGAATCGATAATTTATATTTTTTTCCTAAAATTACATTAAATTAGCTTTACAATGACACCAAAAAACCATATTTTTATGTTAACTATTTCAAAATGGCGACCATTTATTTACAAAATAATAAACAACATAAGTTTTACAAAGTTGAACGTAGCAAGCTTTGAAAACAATAAAAAAAAGAAATAAATATCTCTAAAATAAACTATTTGACTCAATAAACATAAATTCTCAATTTTTTCATATTTATATGTAACGTTTCCATGGTCATGATAAATAATATCTCTGTTAGAAAATATTAGGTCAAGATATTTCTACTCTGCTGCTAGAATGTATTTTATACAAGTACTTTTGATGGCGGTCGGTCCTGTGATGGCCACAGCTGATTTTTAAGTAATGTATACCATATTTTCGGACGGGAGTATTAAAAAAGGTTTACAACACAAAAATTATATAATTTGTTTTGCAGCCCACTTATGACACGAGATATGGCTTTTCAAACCAGACCGAAACACACAGCACGAACGTTAGTCCTGTCAACAGTAACCGAAACAGTAACTCAAAGGACCAGTTGTTCCTTTCACAAAATCAACTGCACACCCCCACTGAAAATCAGAATGATCCTGCGAATTATAAAGGAGTTTATGGTCAAAATGGACAGGACTATCTTAAAAATGACCACAAGAGACAGAGTAGCAATATCCATGGACATTTCCCGAGTAAAAGCCATGAGAATAGTCCTGTAAGGGGCAGTAAAGAAGGAATGTATGCTGGTGCACCTGATTTGCCCCCAAGAGTAGATCGAACGGCGAAACCAGCTAGTCTATCCAAAGCCACTTCCAATAGGTACGTATTTAATCATAAACTCCATTCACAATAACTATGAGATGACGTCACACTTGGTTATTTTAAGTACCAACGTTATGACATGTTTTAATCAACATCAATCCATAACTCATTTAGTACATTTATTTATTGAAATTTGGTACATTTTTTCAATATTGCATTTCATATTTTTTTAATTAATTTTTCTATCAATAAGAACCAATTCCTAATGTCCATGAATTATTTCAGCCAAAAATAAAAATTCATGCAGTAAAGGGTTAAAATTCACATATATATTTTTTATTGCAGATCTGCCCACGAGAGGTTGTTTGGAACGAAAGCTGGAGCCCCTCCTGAGAACCCAGAACCCAATTCAGACCCTAATTTTGTAAATAATAAAATAGGTTCATTAGATAGACATCAAAATTCAAAATCGGTGAGTATTTTTAAATTTTAATAATATTTAATGTTTTGTAGAAGTACAATGAGCTCTATTTTTGATAAACAAACTTTTTAATATTTATTAAATAATAGGAGTAAATGATTTTAGGACTCATTGTCCAGCTATGATTCATTCAACAATCCCCAAAAAGCTGGTCCTCGGTTGGGACCAAATGCACATGACGATCTCAAAAGTAGTGTCCCTAAGACTGAACCTGTGGACCAGCAGAGCCCCCGAGGGAGTGGAATGCCGGGACCACCACGATGGGAGCCACCACCAGGAGTCAGGCACGAGCACCCCAGGCACTCTGGAGAACAAGAATTCAACAGGAACAGCCAGGAGATTGAAATGGAGAATAGGGACCCCAGAGGAGAGATGTATAGGTGAGCAAATACCATTTTGACCTATGTTGTTTTTGTTAATAATAAATAATCGTCACCACTTACATCAGATCTGGGGAAAAGTTCGTGGCGTTTTTGCCGATAGATAATTGCAAATAACTCAGGAAACACAGATCGCAGCGACACCACTAAGCGCTCGCTGAAACGGTGACAGTTCGAGCGTTACTTTGAGTGTATAAACATCAAAATTTGTGCAGTGGTTGGAAAGTTGTTTGCGTTTGAAAATGGATCAAAGTAATGAAAAATTGCGCTATCTTTTGCAATATTATTACGACAAAGGGAAGAATGCTGCGCAGGCTTGTGAAAAAAATTGTGCTGTGTACGTTGAAGGTACTTTATCAAAATCTGCTGCGCGGAAATGGTTCGCTCGCTTTCGTTCTAGTAATTTTAATGTGAAAGATGACACGCTCTGGTCGTCCAGTCAGTGAAAAAGCTGATGAAATTCTTGAAAAAGTCCAGCAAGATAGGCATATCAGCAGTGTCGTTATTGGTACGGAGCTAGGCATTGACCACACAACTGTTTTGAACCATTTGCGGAAAGCTGGCTACAAAAAGAAGCTCGATATATGGGTTCCTCATGAGTTGACCGCGAAAAACATGATAGACCGAATTAACATCTGCGAAGCGCTGCTGAAACGCAATGAAATCGAGCCAGTTCTGAAACGTGTCATAACCGGTGATGAAAAATATATCACGTACGACAATCGGAAGCGTAAAATATCGTGGACAAGGGATGGTGAGCCGTCACAAGCGTTCGCGAAGCACGGATTGACGCCGAACAAAGTGATGCTGTGTGTGTGGTGGGACTGGAAGGGAATCGTCCACCATGAGCTACTTCCAGTTGGTCAGACTATTGATTCTCAACTCTACTGTGGACAACTAGAGAGATTACGCCAGGCAATTGAAAGATAACGGCCCGAATTGAATAATAGGAAAGGTGTTGTCTTTCATCATACAACGCAAGACCACACACTTCTTTGATGACCCGTCAAAAATTGGGAGAGCTTGGTTGGGAAATTTTGTTGCATCCACCGTATAGTCCAGACATAGTACCCTCTGACTATCACCTATTCCGATCTCTGCAGAATTCTCTCGATGGAATTAAGCTGGTTTCAAAAGAAGCCTGTGAAAACCACTTGATTCAGTTTTTCAACCAGAAACCACAGAATTTCTTCACCGATGGCATCATGGCTCTACCCGAAAAAATGGCGAAACGTTGTCGATAATAATGGAGCATATTTGGTTTAGATACATTTATTTTCACACTATAACAAAACCAGTTGAATTTTACTAAAAAAAAAACGCGACGAACTTTTCCCAGACCTGTATTTTTCGCGTTAAATATGGTACTAATAGGTTGAATTAGGTATTCTAGGTCGCCAAGTAAACCAGGACCCCCAAAACATATGGAAACTAAAACAGACTACGGCAAATACAGTAGAAACAATAGTTCAGCTCAAGACTATCGACATTCTCACCAGGACTTAACCCAGGCCCATCTAAGTATCCATCAAAGTTCACCAGCTCATCATCATTCCCCTATGAAGAGCACTTCTGGACTTTACCACAGTAATGGACTTGATAGCAGTCCAATGGGACCTCCAAATGGACCTCCCACTACCTACAAACCGGTACCACCACCAAAACCGAAAAATTATAAACCACCATTCCCACAAAGTCCAAAACAGGGCTATGATGTCTTTCCTCAAAGTCCAAATGGGGGGTATAATCATGGGAAAAGCCATAGTAACCCAGTGGTAAGTAAAAATTATTATTTATGTATCTAGGGAGTAAAGGGATGGTTTAACCCATTAGCGCCCAAAGATATTTTTTGGAAAAAATAATTAAAATCAACTATCCATGTATAGACGGCGGTAGTGGTCAAGGAATGTCTCAATATTTTTTGTACTTAAGCGAGTACAATGGATGCTAATGGGTTAATGAATATTTGTCGCTTTATTGCACTTGTTCCGCCTCGCCTAACAGTGTTCGCACTATAACGTGGTAGTCTTACAAAAGATACACCACATTCAAAAATGTTAACATGTCTTTATAATGTGTTTTAGAATGACCAGAGATCTCCAAACTATTATTACAACATGCCATCCAATAATTGGCATACAGAGACTGCAGTTCGATATAATTCTAATATCCACGGCCATTATGACATGTCTCCTGGTTATGAACAACGAAGACATACGTCAATTAGTTATTCAAGTAGGAACGAAATGATGCAAATGGCACCACAGGAAATATCTTATCCACATATGGAAACAGAAATAGATCCACGAAATATGGATACAAGACCTAATATAGTGGATTTACAGGGATCTAGAGAACAAAGAGGATCTGCTTTTGAGTTGTACAGGAAACCAGTACATCACAATATGAGGTAGGTGTTTTTTTCTTTTTTTAAAGTAGGGTTGCCACCTTTTCTATTTTCAAAATCCGGAGATTCAGAGATCTATTTAAAAATATATATAAGTTGAATATATGCAGAGATGGCAGGCATGGTACGTGCCATAGGCGCCTAGTTTTAAGGGGCATCATGTTATAAAGGGGCACATGGCTGAGAAAAGCCATTAGATTTTTTTTGTCATCTCTATGATTTGGTATCGTTTTTTCTCGTCATTTTGATTTCGTATATATCCTTGTTTTTGCTCATCAGAAATTTGGTAATTTTTTTTTTTGTCTTCATATGGATGCAAGTTTCTTTTTTACCAACCGCCAACATATATAAGGGAGGTATTGTGATCATACCGATTTTGACATTTCGAGATTTCGATGGATCTCCAAGAATTGAGGTCCCTACATAACGTTTTAACTATTTTTAGCATATCTGTAGGTCTGTCTGTCTGTCGGTTCGTGTACACGTGCAGAGCAAATTCGGCTAAAAGGATTTTTATGAAACTTCATATTTAAGCTTCTGACATCAATGGCACGAGTTGATCAACTTTTGGTAAAAATCGGTTAACTAGAAATGGGAGTTTACTCGTGTCGGTTTTAACCAATTCGAAAAAATTTACGTTTAGAGATAATTAATTCAAAACTTTACAAAAGCAAAAAAAAGGTAGTTTTAAGAACACTGGAGATTTAAAATTAAAACCGGAGGTAGAAGACGAAAATCCAAGAGGTGGCAACCTTATTTTATAGTATGTACACTGGTTTTAGTAGGGATGAGTATCGTTGTTCGAAATTTTTAGACATCTTAACGAACTATCGATGTTTTTCACATTTTAAATGTTAAGGTAGTCGTCGTCCTTCACCCGCGGACCCCAGTTTGAGAATCACTGGTTTAAGGTATTCAGCCAATTACAAGACTGACTTAAAACTTTTTTTTTCAATTTTTACCGACCGCCAACATATATAAGGGAGGTATTGTGATCATACCGATTTTGACATTTCGAGATTTCGATGGATTTCCAAGAATTGAGGTCCCTACATAACGTTTTGACTATTTTTAGCATGATGTCTGTCGGTCGGTCTGTCTGTCTGTCTGTCTGTCTGTCTGTCTGTCTGTCCGTCCGTCTGTCTGTCTGTCTACACGTGCAGAGCAAATTCGGCTAAAAGGATTTTTATGAAACTTCATATTTAAGCTTTTGACATCAATGGCACGAGTTGATCAACTTTAGGTAAAAATCGGTTGACTAGAAATGGGAGTTTACTCGTATCGATTTTAAAATTTTTGCGAATATTTAACAACAGAAAAATATTTCGAAAAAAATTATTAAACAAAAGTTGCTATAAAAGCAATATCTAACAACTTTTATACGAGACATTTTTTGATAAAACGAAAAAATTTTGGAAATTTTTTCTAAGTATCTATTTTTTCATACTTATATGTAATGTTTCCATGGTCATGATAAATAATATCTCTGTTAGAAAATATTAGGCCAAGTTATTTCTACTCTGCTGCTAGACTGTATTTTATACACGTACTATGTGATGGCGGTCGGTCCTGTGGTGGCTACAGCAGATTTTTTTTTCTTACTAGAGTCATTATGATACCGAACTTTGTGTTAATACTGTGTTAGAACTGTTGATAATAAACTTGTCACAAGGCTTTTTGCCGCACTTATCGATTAATTATCAATTTAACTTAGACGCGTGCGGCGAAAATCATGCCTCATGTTTAATATACATACTATTGTAGATACTAATTTAACTTTAACTATTTAAATTGCAGTAAAAAATAACATTATTACCCGTTCTTGGTTAAACATCGATGTTATGTTTCTTTTTTGTTGAAAGATATTATTTCGAGAGCACATTTTAAGATGCCCTAAATAAAATAATTGTAAAATAAGTCGTTATACGGATTCTGTAATTGAAATTTAGAAATACGAGCTTTATTATTATTATTATTATTTGGAATTTCCAGGTTTATTTTGGGCGTTTCTTTTAAATAATGAAGATCTTTACTTTTTCGTTTAAACATAGTGATGATTTTATTGGCAGTTTTGGAAGAACTTCTGTAAAACAAAGACAGTATTTTCACTTTTTTTGTTGTACATCAAAAACAACGTTGTAAATCATATTTTTTGTTTAATATTTTCCCAATATTGATGTAAGACATCTGATATTGCTATCGATGTCAATTATAGGTGTCTTGTGAACCGATACCATCCCTAATTTTTTGTTTTGGCTTTGGTTTGCTTTTACCATTTTACTAATGAATCTCTTCTTTGCACTAAAACTATTCTTCTTTTCCGTAGTTCAACGGAAAATGGATCTCACACAAGTCTTAATTCTGAATCAATTAGTATTTCATCATCAAATACCTTTACTAACTCTAAAATTAACGAACAAGAAATTAGGCAAGGTGATGGGGAAGAAAATGAAAACGGAAATGATCAAAATATACAAATAGAACAAAATATACAAATAGAAAATGGTCAAAATTCAAGAGATGTTACCTCAGCTGTTATCGATCACAAGGGTGGAATTTTGGTGAATGATTATTGGGGGGTATCGCTTGAAATACCTGAAAATGCCCTCCCGCATGGGTTACAGCAAGAAATTTACTTTGTTATCACAGATCCAAGACTGTGTGATAATGCTCCTCCTTTGGATTTTGAAAATGGTACACCAGTGTACATACTTTAATTAAACACTAAATGCACAAGTTAATATTTTATTAATATTTATTTTATTTTAGGTGAAACCATGCTTTCTCCATTGGTAATGTGTGGACCACAAGGTAATTATTACAGAACACTCTATTTAACAGACCTTGCATTTAACAGACTTCGCATTTAACGGACTTTGTATTCATAAATTGATCTATTGTTAAAATTCAACCATAACTCTTTCAAAATATTCGCTGCCGCTTCTTCAGTTTTCTTTCGAATACAGTAATACCCCGCCACTTGACGTTAATTCGGTCTGAAAAAGCGTCGAGTAGCGATTGCGTCGAGTGGCGAGTCGATTTTCTCCATAAGAAATAAAGGGAATCATATGTACATATATACATATACATATAAGGAAATACAGTCTATTTAAGCCTGGCAGATGACCTTGGGTGCGCAGTAGCAATCACTAGAAATTGGAGTGGGGACGTCAGTTGACTTCAGACTGTCTTGCTGCAAGCATCAGTGAAAGTACATTCGGATGAAAAAGTATAATGGAATTTAAGACGAAATTATGCGGGCGCGTAAACCATAGTCAGTGTAAGGAGATTATTAGTAATGTGATTGACTTTATGACTAAGTAAGCTGCAGCAGGGAACGTGATTATACCTTTGAAGAATATTTTGGATCGAGTTTCAGCGTGCACAGGCGTTTCTGCAAGAAGTTTAAGTAGATTTAACAAGGAAAAAAAAAGTGTCTGCAGGTTAGACAAGTTAAAAGTTGTAATACAATATAACTTTAATACAAAGATGAGACACGGACGGAACAAATATTTTGAACAAAAGAATCCGAAATTTCACGTTCTAAATTAACAATCATAATAAATATCTTTGTTATAAGACGCAACAAAGCTGTTCAACAAAAACATTTATTTTGTTTGGTAAACTTAGTTCAGTTCTTAACAGGCTTTTCATTTTTATTTCATTGTTATATTATTTATACATTATTATTTTCTAAATTCAGGTGAATGTTCCACATTTTCGTCACCTAGAAAACAGAAAGAAAGAAGTGAACAGAAACTATGAAATATAAAAAGTAATCCATTAAATTGTGGAAAAAATTAATATTTTGATGAAAACTTGTGTCTCGTACTGTACAGTCCAAGCGCTCGACCCTCTCTTTCTTTCCGAATGCGTTCTTCCTCTGCGCGAAACTGATTTCCCACACGCCAGTACTAAATAGATTTGCTGTACAGTTATGTATATGTTTTCCTTTTAGCTATGCTTGCATTTCTATCCTTTGGACCCATAATTATAAATATAAATCACTTATTTTAGCAAAAAACAAAAAGTTCATAGCTGCACTAAATCTGAGTTGTTGTCGTCAAGATATCTAGGCGCGAACTGCTGGCCATGCGTTCAGTTTGCTTTGTTTACCAGGATATGTATCACGTGATCGGTACTCGATCACGCGTCGGATAGCGATGCTTCCGTCGACTCTCACTCTCGATATTTACGAGTGGCAGAAACGTCAAGCTAAGAGGCAGTTGAGTAACGGGGTATTACTGTAATACGATTCTGTAGATTTTCTCTGTACTTTGGTTTTAGATATAAATCTCGGTTTTTGAAAGAAAAGTCGTAATTTTAAATTAACTATTTTCGTCTGTGGATATTAATAGGCCTGAAACTTCACTCTTCGAAGTGAAAATTTGTTTAAAACATTATTTGATGTTTGATGACATTTTAACATTTTGTCCCGTATTTTGGATTTGGGAGGTGAAGACCTTTTTTTTGCTCTTCATTTGGATTTGGGAGGTGAAGACCTTTTTTTTGCTCTTCACTTGGATTTGGGAGGTGAGAAACTTTTTTTTGCTCTTCACGGAGATGAGGACCTTTTTTTTTTGCTCCGTCCCGCATTGTCTTCTTAAGAAAATGGTCACTCTACCCAAAGCTATATTTCTTTACACCGGCGTTGCCCCATTGGCTTGTAAAAATTTAAGTGACAAGCAAATAAAAAGGTCTTTACCTCCCAAAATCTAAGTGATGAGAAAAAAAAGGTCCTCACCTCTCAAAATCCAAAAGACGAGAAAAAAAAGGTCCTAACCTCCCAAAATCTAAATGATGAGCAAAAAAAGGTCCTCATCTTCGCAATAACGCCCCTTAGTCAAGCCCTTCAGCGCCCTTTTCCTAAGTGCGCCCAGGGCCGTCCCCCCTTCGCCCCCCTTACTGCGCCTCTGTCTATTAATATATAATTACCCCTAAGAATTTCGTTTTTGCTCCGTTTGGGGTAATTTACCCCGGTTCCTCCACCCCTGTACTAGTCCGTTAAATCGAAGTTGTATTATATTTCTAAAATTGTTAAACACAGTTTAATATTGTTTGTTTTTTTTAGGTATTGAATTTCAAAAACCAGTGATTCTAAACATCCCTCACTACGCAAACACCTTACCTAGTTTGAGCATAAGTTTGAAGGCCACTGATTCCGAATCAAACATATTAACAGAATGGGACAATATTTTATTACCCAGCAATCATTGCGCGAACAGTGTCGCAGTCAAAGTGGACCATTTTTGACTTTGTGCAATCCAGATTATTTTAAGATTTTTTTTATACTTAATTTTAAGATTGTATATAAGCACATTTTATATAAAAAAAGACGAGCAATATTTTCAAATTGCCATATTTTAAATTGTACCTACGTAATTATTTTTTGAGTTTTCTTTTGATATTATTGCTCCATTTCTTTCCAGAGTTGCTCAAAAGTTTTTACAGTATTCCAAATTTCTGAAGAATGTGATAGTTGGACATTGGTTTAAGGGGAGGTTAAACATCACAGTTCACAAAAGTTTTTCATACAAAACTAACAATCTAAATTTTGTAACGAATTTTTATTTAACAGAACAAAAAAAAATATGTAATTGTAAATAAACAAATTGCATTATAGACGCCAACTTGTATTCTACTAGGTTTGCCTTTTATATTTCAGGATTTGAGATCAAAAACAATTATTTATCAACAAAGGTAGCTTTATTGTTTTCAAAATATTCTCCATGGAGATCAACAATTTTTTTTTAATTTAATGAGGCAATTAGCCAGGACAATTTTTATTTGAGAAAATTTCTATGCCTGAACTGGATTCGAACCCGAGACCTTCCTAACGCAGAGTACATCAACACACTTTTGCATGCGTTTGAACCAATTTTCGAAGCACTTTTTTTTATTAAGGCTTTTTCGGCTGCGACTGTCAAATTATCTGGGATCCGACGAACAAATCTTTTTGACGGCCAAATGGTCTTGCAATAGTGAATGTATGCTGGTCTCACTAATGCCCAAGGATACCTCAATCTCACGATAAGTCACATGACGATTTTGCAGTATCAGTTCACGCACAGCATCAATGTTTTCCGGAACAACAACCGATTTAAGACGACCTTCACGAAATTCGTCCTTAAACGAACTACGGCCACGATTGAAGTCGGCAAACCATCGATAAACAGCAGTCCTTGATGGTGCTTCATCGCCAAAAGTCAAATTAAGTTCATCGATGCACTGTTGTTGGGTTAATTCACGTCGAAAGTTGTAAAAAATAATCGCTCGAAAATGTTCACGATTTAATTCCATTTTTAGCCCAGATGATTTTTTTCAAGTTACTGTAAACAAATAGCGCTTGTACGTCAAAACTGAGTACATACCTATACCGTCAAAAATGTCAAAATTTACGATAAAAGCGTCAGTTGCCAGATGGTAGCACTAGATTAGCGTAATCCCGAATTATAATAGGCAACCCTTGCAATTCGCTGCAAATTTTGATGTATAGTTTGTAACTAATTTTATTTCAGATTGTTAGTTTTGTATAAGAAACTAGTAACTTGCGGTGTTTAACCTAACGTTAATAAATTGTAACAATTTATTTTAAACCAGAGGGGCCGAAGTGTAATATTGTACTTTAATTTTATTACTCTGTATTTTATTAAACATATCAAAATGTATTAAAAATAAATAAATAAATAAAAGTGGGGTCAAAAGACCTATAATATTATTGTGTTTACTTGGAATTAATTCAAAAAAATACGAATTTTTACGTATTTCCATAGAGGTTTGTCTCTGTATTTTCTCTAAATATTTTGACCTCTTTGGATGTTTGTCGATAAGACTGGGACGGCGTATAAAATTAATCGGCGTCGTTCACAGCGTCTTATTCGCGTCTGTCGGCGTCGCCTAAACATACGTATGTTTACGAATTCAGAAAGCGTCCGTCTGCATTTTAACTTTCTATTGAATTAATTATTTTAATTTTTATTAAATGGAATTAAGGTATCAGAAATTAATCATGGTAGTGAAATATGTACTTATAAATCAAATAACTCATTTTTAACAGTGATATTTGGGCGGATTCTTCAATTTTTTTAAAGGGGGTTTTTTTAAATAATCTGAATAGTAAAATTAATTTTTTTATTATCGTTCCCTCCGTACATTCTTTTTTTTCTACAAAACAATATTGTCAAACAGGCGCGCGCACATAGAATTGGTTGTGTGGGGGGGGGGGTACATTCTAAATGCATTTTTTTTGATTGGATAAATATTTGGAGAGTTATGGCGGAAAAACCCCAAAAACTTAAATTACTCCCTTATTATTTACTTAACAGCAAAAATTTATATTACAAATATTGTTGAAAATAAGAAGACAAATCTTTTATCTCCATACATTTTTTTGATTGGATAAATATTTGGAGAATTATGGCGGAAAAACCCCAAAAATTAAAAATTTAAATCACTCTTTTATTATTGATTTAACAGCAAAAACTTATATAACAAATATTGTTAAGAATAAGAAGACAAATCTTTTAGCTCAATGTATTTTTTTGATTGGATACAGATTTGGAGAGTTATGGAGGAAAAATCCCAAAAATTTAAATCTTAAAAAATTAATATCTCTTTTACTATAATACTTTTATTAAGGTTTTTCGCTATCTTTTGGCCTGTAGTCTCACCCATTAAAAAATAAATAAGAAGAATTTACTTTTTATTATACACTAAATTAAAGTGATTTTTATTTTCAATTGCTTAACTTTTATTAAATAATTATACTATTATTTAGTTGAGGGGGGGGGGGTTGTGGCTCATACTCGAGGACCCTCCTAATGTTCGCGTTACACGATACGAAAAAATCTGAAATTTTTCACATGGAGAAAATATTTTTAAAATGAAATTATTGCATTACAAAACAATATCCTTTTTCTAAGGATATCTTCCATTTTGTTGGAAATATAATGTTAAGAAAGTGCCGAAATGTAAAACAAGTTGCAGAAAATTAGTTTGGATATATATTTTTTTGTGGTTATTCGTTTCATCAGTTTCCCTTTTTTTGTACATTACTTCGTGTGTCATCCTTTTTTTTTTTAACTTGAAATAGGGTCACCAAATATTCCAAAAAGCGCAGTTGGACACTTCCCACCAGCGCTCAACACCCTCTTGACGGCCCTGATCCTGAACCTTGAAAATTATCTTATCAAACACAACGCGTGTAATGTTTAAAAATTCTTGTGATAAAAAACGTGCTCAAATTATCTTATTTAATTATTTACTACAAAATAAAACGGAATTTTGTTTATGTCTGAAGATATTTTTTTATAAATTAAAAATTTTGAGAGGAATATATGTAAAAAATTTACTGCCGAAACCAGGGATCGAACCAGGGACCTTTAGATCTTCAGTCTAACGCTCTCCCAACTGAGCTATTTCGGCTGATACAATATGGGTAATAAACAATGAATCAAATTGCCCCCCAATCTCAAAAAAAACATTTTTTTTATTCAAAAAACTCCATTTTAATTCCAATTAAATATTTCTTTTACCATTAATTTAATTTTGTAGCAATTGTTTAAAATGTTATTGGTTTATTTTGCTTTTAATATATTGATTATTATTATCACTAGATAATTTCCTGGCATTTCAGAATTATAGGTCGTAGTAAATATTTAATTCATAAACTACAATATAACGTGACCTCGGTAAAATGTGTATTTTATCGGAGAGAGGCTTATAACTGCAGTCAATCAACAAAGCACGCCGGAAGCAGTATCATTATGGACGTGTTTTTTTGTTTAACTCAAAAACTGCGACGCATCGTAGAACTGTTCTACTCTGACTTCACAGTTGTTAACATATGATTGTAGAGGTAAATCTCTTCAAACATGCTATCTCTGTTTCCAATGCTCTAATTTCGGTGTGTACATTAGTAACCTCTAAAGACAATATACTGTGTTTCAACCTTTTATTAAAGCGTCCAAATTCTCTATTAATGTTTCCACTGTTGTCCACCATGAGATTCTGTATTTTTTTCTCGTAACCCCACACATGTTTAGGAGTCACATGCTGTCTTCTGCACTTCAATAGGAAAGTTAATCTGATTTTGGCTGATGCTAATTTTCTGCTTTTTCTTGAGAAATTCTTCATTGCTTTTGTCAGTAAGTTTACCTTATCTTACACTTGCAAAAGAGCTACAAATCTGCTGAACAGTTGCAGTTGAGCAGATTTAATAAAAGAAAGTTTATTGCATATCCGTTTGAATGAAGAAGGAATAAAAGAACAAGAATCTGCAAAGATGGACAACTCTGATGTATATCTACTGGAAAAAAACACGCTTTTTGTAAACTTCATGTTTTAGTTTTGTTAAAAACAATATAAAACCACCCTCTAGAGGGGTTTTGAAGAGAAAAAATTATCAAAAAACTTGATATCTCCAATACGATAATAAATTTTGTTCTGTTGTTTTATTATTTGAAATTTTCAAGCTTGAATTATGAAGGAACGTACTTAAAATTACAATTAATTCTATTTTTTAACATCAAATTGGTAAATTGCGGAATCAAATATCACAAACACGTGTTTACCAATCCCCCCCTTCATGTATTCCTCCCCCCTACAATGTTTCGCAGTGCATGGCCGGCTATTTTGACGGGAAGGTCATGTGACACGAATGCGGGGGTATCGAGACGTAAAGAGAACGACATTGGCTAGACTTTCCACTAGCCAGTGATGGCAACGATATAATAACAAATTTACAATGTTTTTTTAAAAGGAAATTACAGTTCAGGCAAGAATTAATACCTGGACGATGAGCTGGCAAAATTTTTAGAATCACCTTGCTTCTAATCTAGAAACTGGACAACTATTGGACTTGAGGACAAGTTGAAGCAATGTTAGGCAATTTGGAAACTATTAAAATCATTTTTGTGTAGAATTCATGGAAAATGAACAATTTTTCTGTGCATTTGGTTTTATTTGTTGTTTTGGGGAACTGTTATGATTATTTTGAAAAGCAGTGTTACGTTACGTGCAAAAACGAATGTAAACAATATATTTTTACCACAAATTGTTTATATTTCACTTTTTTAAAGGGCAATGCCTCTTGTAATTAGTAGTAAAATCATTTGTTGACTCGCATATCAATATATTTATAGATACAACTGATTTTACAAAAATTATTGAGTAATTCAATGAATTGTCATCAAAAATAGTAGTGGAAGGGACTTAAAATAGTTTTGACAATGAAAAATTATGTACTTTGAAGTGTTCTAGATGGTTTTTAGATCTTCATGCTTATTACCAATGATTTGTTTAGTAAAATAGCAATTGTTGATGTCGTAAATTCATTAAAAACTAGCAATAAACAAGCATATTCGATGTGGAAATGTTGATGTTCTTGTGATAGTACTGCGCTTGCGTTGAGACTTGAAGCGTCTACAACCTACCCAGACATACGTACGTTCGGCAGACATGTTTAGCTAGACGTATGATACAGACCTTCCCAATGTAAAATTTGTCAGTTATTTTCCATCATCAAACTTCAAACAAATAATAAACAGACAACAGGACAATATAAAATAAGTGTTATTAATAAGAAACAGTGCGGGATAAAGTGTTTTAGAATTAAATAAATGTGACCTTAGACAGTGTTATATAGAAGTCTAGACTTGGTGCGAGACAAAATTATTGGAGAGTGTATATATATATGTGTGTATATAAGTGCTAAATGGTGCATTTTTAACCTCAATGAAGTGAAAAATGTATGGGCGACAATATAGGGTTCGTGGACGTAAAGTTATTTAGTATTTTCCCCAAAAAAACAGTGCCAATATAACAAAAATGGAATTAGTAACACCACATTTAAAATCAGTACTAAAGAACTATCAACACAGTGCTATTAAATCTCTTCATGGTCCTGGGTCATGCCAGACCACATCAAAAAAGGATGAAATTAAAGACGAGGAATTTATCCAACCGGTTCAATTTCCAATCCAACAATTACCTATCCTTACAACACCTGATACATCCAGAAGTGAAAGAACTGAAACAGTTTTAGAAGGAGAATCTATTTCTTGCTTTGTAGTTGGTGGTGAAAAGCGTTTATGTCTACCCCAAGTGTTAAATAGTGTTCTTCGTGAATTTTCTTTGCATCAAATTAATCAAGAATGTGATGCATTGCAAATATATTGTTCGCGTTGTACTCCAGAACAATTAAACGAGTTAAAAACAAACGGAATCTTACCCCATAGTGCTCCAAGTTGTGGTTTAATAACAAAAACTGATGCGGAAAGACTATGTAGTGCCCTTTTACATTCAGCAATAGTTCCATCACCTAGAGCTCACAAAGGAGCATTATCCTTTAAAGTGTATCATGAGTGTTTTGGTAAATGTACGGGGATATGTACACCTGAATTATATACAGATAAATACGCAAGGTGTATCGAATGTGTTGAATGCCAAGGAATGTATTCACCACAACAATTCGTCTGCCATGCTCATCGATATTTAGAAAATCGGACGTGTCATTGGGGATTCGACAGCAATAATTGGAGGAATTATCTTTATGTCTGCAAAGAACAACAACCAGAACAAGATAAATTGGCCAAATTATTAGATGTCCTGAAAGAAAGATTTGATGCTGGTGCAAATGGTCCACCTCCTCATTTGAACGTTGAAGTTACAAACAATAACCACAAAAGAAAGGTAAGAAAATGCCCTTAACATCTTGATTGATTTGTGTAACTCGAATATATAATGTTTTTTAGAAGATTCAGCCTTGTTTACGCAAATTGCTGTATTTAGGGTAATGGATTTAAAAAATAATAATACAACTGAATTCATTATCTATGGTCTTTACTAGCCGTCAAAAACCCACTCGCACGCTCGCATTTCCTGAACTATCGACATGGGCGTCTGCAGAGGGAAGAAGTGCCCCAAAATTGGATTTGCCCCCCACCTGAGAACAGTATTTTTATATTTAAAATTCCAATTACAAAAATCCAAGTATTACCCTGAAAAAATGTCTGCGGAGAAGGTATTTTTTTCATGATATTCTTCGAATATTTTTTCAAAATATCCTAACTTAGCTTGTCTCGATTAATTGGTGTTTTATTTATATTAATTTAGACAAAACATTTTGCAATATTTATTATGCATAACTTTATGTATGACGTAGCTTATTATTTGAAGAAGAAATTCCGGAAATAACAAGTTTTACGCAGTTTTTTTTTTATTACTAGTTCACATGTGCATTACTCTGATTTTTTTTAGAGTTTTAGGTCAACCCCTCTGGGAAGTTGGGTGGGAACAATTTTTTACATTTTTTTGATAAAAGTAATTTTTTAGTACTTCTTTCAAAATTTAAAAATATTTCCAAAATACATTTTTTCTTGCTATATATAATTTTATATATGACGTAGCTTATTACTTGAAGAAGAAATTCCAGAAATAACAAGTTTTACGCTGTTTTTTTTACTACCAGATCACATATGCATTACTCTGATTTTTTTTAGATTTTTAAATCAACCCCTCTGGGAAATTGGGTTGGGACAATTTTTTACATATTTTTGATAAAAGTATTTTTTTAGTACTTCTTTCAAAATTTAAAAATATTTTGAAAATACATTTTTATTTATATTTTCGTGCTATATATAATTTTATTTATGACGTACATTATTAGTTGAAGAAGAAATTCCAGAAAGACAAGTTTTTCGCTGTTTTTTTACTACCAATTCACATGTGCATTACTCTGATTTTTTTAGATTTTTAAATTAACCCCTCTGGGAAATAGGGTGGGGAATTTTTTTTTTACATATTTTTGATCTAAGTAATTTTTTAATACTTCTCTCAAAATTTAAAAATATTTCGAAAATACATTTTTATTTATATTTTCGTGCTATATATAATTTTATATATGACGTAGCTTATTATTTAAAAAGAAATTCCAGAAAAACAAGTTTTGCGATGTTTTTTACTACCGGTTCACATGTGCATTACTCTGATTTTTTAAAGATTGTTAGATCAACCCCTCTGGGAAATATTGTGGGTACAATTTTTTTTACAAATTTTTGATCAAAGTAATTTTTTTATACTTCTCTCAAAATTTAAAAATATTTCGAAAATAGGGGACAATTTTTTTTCGCATGTTTTTGATAAAAATACTTCTCTCAAGATTTAAAAATATTTTAAATTTAAATTTAATAGATGTAATAGTAGTTCAATTGAAGTTTCTTAAAAACCTTATATTGTACATTGATAATAACTGAAATAGTTCAACAGGAATTTTTGATCAGATAAGTTTTTTGAAACTTTGTCGTTGAAAATTATTTTATTTAATATTGTGGTACAGTGGGACGCTAGCGGGGATTCCGGGGGGGTACGGCCCCCCTATAAGTTGCTCTGGCCCCCAGTTGGCCCCGTAGAATTGCTTGGAAAAAATATATTTTAGAAGTGAAGACCTTTTTTTTAGGTCATTACTTGTATTTTCATATGTAAACGATAAAACAATATTTCCTGGCCCCCCCAAATTTTACTCAATTTTTTTTGGCCCCCCTAGATTTTAAGAGCTAGCGCCGCCACTGTTGTGGTACCGAATGAGTGGTAGAATCTTATTGAATAAAAGTTTTAGAGCCAAATGTAGCTCTGGAGCCGAGAATTTCGACCCTTCTTTAGTACATTACGGTGTGGAAACGCACCTGTATTTTGAACCCTTTACCTGGCGCGTTATTCCAGGACATTGTAGCAGTACTTTCTATACAAAATATGGTCTGAATGACTTGATTCATAGTATCCACAGTAATTTAACTATACGTGCGTTCTACACATGTTAATTAACTTTATTTATTAAGAGGTCATTACAATAAGAATTAGATTTCTCTAGGGGATTTCTTTTAATCTTATTCTAACTATTAAACTTACAAAAGGACGATGGTAAACTCGATTTGTGTTATTTTGAACAGAACTGGTCCACTTTAATAGAACTTTTGATATAAAAGATGGCGGAAAGAAATCCAATTGGAGACCAAAATAATTTTTATTTTCAAGAAATTATTATTATATATATATTCTTTATTCCCTAGGCCTTGCCGCGTTCATGGTATTAACCATTACAAATAGAAATAAAACAATCAAAAATAAATAACGTACAATACAATTCAATTTACAATTTTTTTTTCTCATTTATTTCTTCTTGCTCCAGTGTCCTTCTCTTTCTTCCTATTCTCATTCTGGTTTCCCTCTACGATCTCCTTCCATCTTGCTTCCAGTTCTCTCGCCCATCTTTAATATATTTTATTCCATTCTCTTCCCTTCCAACCATTTCTTCACCCCTCCTCCTATCTCCCTTCCTTCCTCCCCATTTTCAGGTAACCTCAGCCCCCTTCCTTTCTTCCATTTCTCCACTTCTGCTTCCCACCGGGCCTCTTCCTTCCTTCCTTTACCCCTTCCTGTTATCCTTCCCCAATCTCAATCCTTGCCTCTAATTCCCTCGCCCACCTCTCCCCCTTTCATCTTCGTGCAATAGGTCTAATGTGCTCCCCGACCATACTGTCATCTCTCTACACCTCTTCGCGAGGTGCTCTATATCTTCTTCCTCCTCCCCGCACATCCTGCACATCTTATCCTCCTGTTTCCTCCAATATCTATTTCCTCTCTCTTCATTCACCTTAGCCTCGCAATCCTAACTCTCCCTCCTGACCTTCCTCTTTCTCCCTTCAAGTAGCTTGGTACCCCTATAGTTCTGACCTCCTTATATCTCCCTGCGCTCCTTGATTTGTATATTCTGACTGTCCTTTCTTGCTCCCCCACTTCCTTATCCCTCCTCCACAACTCCTCAATCACGCTTATCCCGTCTTTTCTTCTCCTTTCCACCCTGTCGCATCCACTCCGCATCTCCAGTAATACTCCTTTCTCATCTCCCCCATGCGTACCATCTTCCTTTCTGTTCCTCTCTGGCTCTTTCCTCCCAGCATTCCCTCATTATTTTTTTGTCTGTTTCTATTCTTGTATTGCCCTTTTCTGAATTCCTGATCAGTCCATGACATAAACTTCGTCTTTGTCTCGTTTATCTGTAGTCCCATTTTTTTTGCTTCTTCTAGTCTCGTTATTACTTCTTTTATTTCTCGTTTATTTCGGGTTATGACTACTAGATCGTCAGCATAGACCAAGCATTGGTGTCTCATTTGGTTCCTTCTTTTACAATTATAAATATAACTGATAACCATCTTAATTTTATACGTTTTGTAAGAGGTTTTATGCTAAAATGTACATAATACTGACCATATTACTTCTGAATGTATACAGATTGAAAACGTGGTCATGAAACCTGGAAAAAGGAGACCTAGGCTTGTTTCTGCCGTCGCACCTTTGATGAGGAGCGGATTTTACATATATTTTTAATAATTCTAGCCAATAAAGGAATCTAGGGGTACCAAACTTTTTTTGCCATTGACCTACTTGTTCTATATAATTTTCTTTATATTGGAATCTTTCGATATGTCCATAGTCCTTAAATTTGTTTACCCAGCAGAGTTTATTATCGTATTGCTTATTCGACGTCTCAAAATAAATTCGGAGCGTGAGAATGAAACTTCGGTGGTGATAAACAAATTCTAAGAATCAATCCGACTGATAAAATTATGAATGACATACCAACATAATGGAATTTGATACAACAGCAAAATATACAGATACCAAAATAGCCAACTTAGAAACAACATATCGCAATAAGATTATGTTTGGGTTTGAAGAATGTACGTAATCATATATATATTTTGTCAATATAGCAATTTTAGGATTATTTAATTTTTTTCAGAGAATTAATCTCGTTTATTAAATAATAAGTTTTTCTGCAAAGTCATTTGTAGATCTTTTAATATAACTATGTTATTAGTACAGCATTTCCTTGGAATTTGCATTCGATTGAATATTTTTCAAAGGATGTATACACTATTTTAAATAATAATAATAATACTTT
The DNA here is from genome assembly GCA_963971575.1 of Liopterus haemorrhoidalis. Taxonomy (NCBI): domain Eukaryota; kingdom Metazoa; phylum Arthropoda; class Insecta; order Coleoptera; family Dytiscidae; genus Liopterus; species Liopterus haemorrhoidalis. The sequence continues at coordinate 47,699,777 of OZ020619.1, forward strand.
ATTTCCCTAGGCCAGAGTTTCCCAAACTGTGCTCCACGATCACTATTCCCTAGGCCTTGCGGCGTTCAGGGTATTAACCATTACAAATAGAAATAAAACAATCAAAACAATCAAAAATAAATAATGTACAATACAATCCAATTTACAATATGTTTTCTCCTTTCTTTCTTCTTGCTCCAGTGTTCCTCTCTTTCTTCCTATTCTCATTCTGGTTTCCCTCTCCGATCTCCTTCCTTCTTGCTTCCAGTTCTCTCGCCCATCTTTAATTTATTTTATTCCATTCTCTTCCCTTCCAACCGTTTCTTCACCCCTCCTCCTATCTCCCTTCCTTCCTCCTCATTTCCAGGTAACCTCAGCCCCCTTCCTTCCTTTTCTCCCCTTCTGCTTCCCACCGGGTCTCTTCCTTCCTTCCTTTACCCCTTCCTGTTATCCCTCCCCAATCTCAATCCTTGCCTCTAATTCCCTCGCCCACCTCTCCCCCTTCCATCTTCGTGCAACAGGTCTAATGTGCTTCCCGACCATACTGTCATCTCTCTACACCTCTTCGCGAGGTGCTCTATATCTTCTTCCTCCTCCCCGCACATCCTGCACATCTTCCTGTTTCCTCCAATATCTATTTCCTCTCTCTTCATTCACCTTAGCCTCGCAATCCTAAATCTCCCTCCTGACCTTCCTCTTTCTCCCTTCAAGTAGCTTGGTACCCCTATAGTTCTGACCTTATATCTCCCTGCGCTCCTTGATTTGTCTATTCTGACTGTCCTTTCTTGCTCCCCCACTTCCTTATCCCCCTTCCAAAACTCCTCACGCTTATCCCGTCTTTTCTTCTCCTTTCCACCTCTGTCGCATCTCCAGTAATACTTCTTTCTCATCTCTCCCCATGCGTACCATATTCCTTTCTGTTCCTCTCTGGCTCTTTCCTCCCAGCATTCCCTCATTATTCTGTCTGTTTCTATTCTTTCTCCTCGTACTTAACCGCCCTCCTTCCTGTACCCACTTTCATCTTATCCCTTTTCAGTTCCTCTCTTACAATATACCCTGGTGTTGTTCTATCTACCCCTAATATCCATCTCAAATACCTCTCTAATATAGAATTACTCTAAATAAGAATACGACTTCGATCAAATACATGAAGTGATTAAGTAACTAATTATGTTTGTATATTAGAACAATAGTTGCTCTATATTTTTGGTTTTGCTGACTTAACTTACTTGAAACCTTAATCTTTATTAGTTGCAAGAGTGAAATTTCAACAGCCCTTTTTTACACTTTCCATTATATCCCATTCCTTACATCCCCAAATCTCCACTCCATACATAAGGATACTCTTCACTATTGCATCGAATATCTTCATCCTCCACTTGATATCGTTAATAAATCTCCTCAGAAGCAAGGACAAATAGCTCCTATCTTCTTACACACAGGATTCTTGCGTGAGACTCATAGGTTTTTATTTTGATTTTGCAAATTCCATGGATGTTTTTTTACTTGGAATTTCTTTAATCATGAAGGACAATGGAGTGCACGAAAGACAGATAGTGATAGTAGTGTGAGAGAAATGTAGGAGTATACTGATAACTGATTACTCTTATCAATATTTGATAAGAATGTTTTGCCTTCTACAGCTATAGACATAGCGCTAAATTCATTGAAATATGGTCTTTCAAACATAAACTAAGAGTTAATTGATGTCTAGCTGGAGTACCCGTAGTTCATATGGTTTTTGTAATGTAATTTTGCTGTAACGTGAATGATAAGTGTGATATTTGAATTTCAAGTACACAATATAATCGTTTCTTTTTTTCTAATTTTTATTTTTGGCTGAAATAATTCATGAGCATTAGGAATTGGTTCTTATTGATAAAAAAAATAATTAAAAAATTATATTTAAAATATTAATTATTATTTTTATGAAAAAATAATAATTAAAATAATTTACGGTTTGTGCCATACATGGAACATTATGATTCTACATTATGTTACAAAAGAAAATGATTCCGTATTATTTGCTCGTCAATTGCTAGGTGTTCTTCATTAGGGATTAAAAGCAGTCGCCCTCGAATTTTTGAAAGAAAAGGTCGTATCTTCTAGTTGCCCTTTCTCAATAAATTCAGAGTTATCGTTGAAGTGCAAATTCCGCTTGATATCCTCAAATCTATTGCAGCCCATTACTTGAGATACTGCAGGATCCATTGCTGTGTATGTGGCATATATGAACATTCATGAACTAACGTTCTGATTCAGTTTTAAAAGTAAAATAAAAAATAAAAATCGGAATATGACTTATATGGCACACTATGCTGTAAAGGGTTAACTACTCTTCTGCATTTATTTTTGATGTTAAGTAAACAATAAGTGAGATATTTCGTTTATAGGTAGCTGTTCCCCATAGCTCTCCAAAATATATCTTATTAAAAACTGTATTAAACGGAGAAGGAATAGTTTCTTTTCTCATATTCATTTTTGCTGTTAAGTAAATGATTTCAACCTTATAAATAATACTCTCCTTGCCCCCTAAATAATTTCATTAAATCGGCTCTGAGCCTTTTTGTGGAATATGTGTCTTTTTTTGCCGTAAATATCAAAATTTTAGACTGTTACTTAAAAGTGACCATACATTTGTGATCCAAGGCTAAAAATGTATAAGTATAACAAAAAAAAAAAAAAAAAATCAAAAAAAAATTCCCTTGAAATTTTGGTCAAAAATTTTTGACTCCGAATTTAGCCAAAATTCAGTTTTATGCTAATTTTAGGGTAAGGATTATGAAAAAAATATTTAAAAAATTCATGCTGTTCTATTTTTTGAGTTAGAGCTGATTTGGGTCAGTTTTTTGCCTATAACTCCAAAACTTTTGCCCAAACTTCAAAATGGACCAAATTTTATTGATCTATGACCAAAAATACATATTTGTACCAATTTTTAATAAAATTGGAGACAAAAATTTTTTGCTTCAAAATCACGATTTTTTTAAGGTGTACCCCTTACGAATTTTTCGATTTTTGGCCATTTTTAAGGGTTTTGGATTACTGCCCATACAAAACTTAATAATTGGTTTATTAAAGCCCAAATTTTTTCTTAGACTAAATAATGTATGAGAATTATAAAAATTCAAACCGCATATTTCTATCCCCAACCATTTTTTAGTTAGGATTTATCAAAATTTTCAAAAAAAATTAAAAAAATTAAAAAAATTTCGAAATTTTTTTTTGTCTCAGAATTTGGTTACAAGTCAATTAGGACCCCAGGATTTCAAAAATTTCAACCGCAGGTTTTTATCGCATTTCGTTTTTGAGATACGTCCATGCGAAGATGGAAATTTCTATAAATCAATCCATATTAAAATTTGTCATAATTTTAAAATACGCAAAACTAACAAGGTCTCAAATTTTTTCTAGACTAAATAAACTATGAGGATTCCAAAAATTCTAACCGGAGGTCGCTAACTCTAACTGTTTTTGAGTTCTGATTTTTTTTAAATTCACAATTTTCACAAATAATGTAAATTATGCCATTCAAAAAATTGTCATAATCTCAAGACGCACTAAACAATTAAAGCCCCAATTTTTTTTTTAGACTAAATAAACTACGAGGAATCCAAAAATTCTAACCGGAGGTCGCTATCTCTAACCGTTTTTGAGTTATGATTTTTTTAATTCACAATTTTAACAAATAATGAAATAAATACCATTAAAAAAATTGTCATAAACTTCAATGATTAAAACCCCAATTTTTTTCTATACTAAATAATCTATGGATTTATTTTTTCATTAAATCTGTAGCCACGGTGTATGTTGTATTTTTTATTTTTTAGTCTGTAAGTCTGTTGGTCTGTTGAGTTTGTAATTGTGATCGAAGTGCCATGTTTATATTCCGGGAGTGGACGGAATTAACTCGGTAACACCATCGCATATTGAGTGCATCAGTATATTTCTGGACCTTCTGTTGGCAGCCATACAGCTCATAATTCACACTAACAAAAAATAATATATACACATACAGACACACACAAAATACATATACCTACGTGGACAAACATACATACATACACTAGAAATATGGCCATGCGTTTATTAGTATATGAAAATAACAACAGCAAATATTGATAATTTGTTTATCACCGAAAATCATTAATGAACAAGTTTATATTGTTAACAAATATGTTTAGAACTTATTCATACAGCGGTAAAATTATAAATATATGCTCCATTAAGGGGGGGGGGGGTAGGATCTGATAACCACATTTTAAGCATATTTTTGTGAATTTTTTTCAAATCTATGGTTAAATTTATTCATTTTCAAACTAAGTACATATATAAAGTATGTTTTGAAGAAGATACAAAAAAATTTTTAAGGCAAAATATGGTGAAATGAGCCAGCTGTGGCAAATCTTCTCAGACTCCGGGAAAAAAATTAGATTTTGCGGTGACCAGCATAACTCGTCACTGGATCATCTGAAATCAAAAATCCAAAAAGATTTTGTTAGTTTATGAGTTTGCCGAGGTAACGACGTTGAGATATATTTTTTGCATGTTTTTTTTTTTTATTTAACAATCACAAATATACTTATTTTTAGGTTTTTTTTAGGAGGAATTAATTTTTTTTGTCTTCTAAGTAACGCTAAAAATTGAAAAATCATTTTAAAAATAAAAACTCAACGTCATTACCTCGGCAAACTCATAAACTAACAAAATCTTTTTGGATTTTTGATTTCAGATGATCCAGTGACGAGTTATGCTAGTCACCGCAAAATCTAATTTTTTTCTGAGAAGATTTGCCACAGCTGGCTCATTTCGCCATATTTAGCCGTCAAAATTTTTTTGTATCTTCTTCAAAACATACTTTATATATGTACTTAGTTTGAAAATGAATAAATTTAACCATAGATTTGAAAAAAATTTACAAAAATATGCTTAAAATGTGGTTATCAGACCCTACCCCCCCTTAAAGGCTACTCAGATTTAGAGTTCAACAAGTCGTTCTTCTAGCCAAAGAAGCAGCTGTAAATTGCTTCCTGTTAACTATTCGTCTAACTAAACAGTAATAAGATTATTTCTATCTTCAAATCTTCCATATACAACCAATGGCAACAAGAATACATAGATTATTTGCAGTTCAACAAAGAAGTCGATCTTCTAGTCAAAGAAGCAGCTGTAAATTGCTTCCTGTTAAATATTCGTCTAACTAAACAGTAATAAGATTATTTCAATCTTCAAATCTTCCATATACAACCAATGGCAACAAGAATACATAGATTATTTGCAGTTCAACAAAGAAGTCGATCTTCTAGTCAAAGAAGCAGCTGTAAATTGCTTCCTGTTAAATATTCGTCTAACTAAACAGTAATAAGATTATTTCAATCTTCAAATCTTCCATATACAACCAATTGCAACAAGAATACATAGATTATTTGCAGTTCAACAAAGAAGTCGATCTTCTAGCCAAAGAAGCAGCTGTAAATTGCTCCCTGTTAACTATTCGTCTAACTAAACAGTAATAAGATTATTTCAATCTTCAAATCTGCCATATACAACCAATGGCAACAAAAATACATAGATTATTTGCAGTTCAACAAAGAAGTCGATCTTCTAGCCAAAGAAGCAGCTGTAAATTGCTCCCTGTTAACTATTCGTGTAACTAAACAGCCAGATATTGCGTCAGTTGCAATGGAGACAACTGCCGAATTATTGCCTCCCAAATCAAAGAGATTCTATGAAAAGGCATTTATAGATTTCAGAAAATGGTGTGATAAAAAGAGTGTAGGCAATTACACAGAACTACTTTGTCCTTAAATTTGAATTTTATTAAATTTTAATTATAATAATATCCATTTATCAGTGTCCTCTGAATGTGTAGACCCGGTGTTCTGATATAGATCAGCACAAAAACACATCTGCCGACCCCTTTATGAATGTACAATTCTATAAACACGTGCTGTACTCTGAATACCTTCTTAAACAATTGACTGATAGATGAATTGAACGGATGAATAAAATAATGAATTAGAAGGAAGTTTGAAAATAAAAATAAAAATATAAAAAAGTTCTTAATATGAATTGAACAATTTCTATACAGAAAATAAACACAGAAAATTTTTAGGATTTTGTAGGTATGACCAAAAAACCCTTATAGCGTCATTTTGTCGTCTGTCTGTCTGTTCGGTAAAATTTTTAGCCAAACAGCTAAACCTAGAAAGTTGAAATTTGGCATGCTTATACAACTCTTTGATCCGCACATAGGAAAAATACTAAAACAACTAAAAAACATATTCCCCTAAAAATATAAACAAATATGTGCTCATCGAAAAAAAAATATTGTTTTAAAATTCTTAGTAGGGTATCAAATGAAAGCCCTTAGTACGTGGATTAACGATCACATTTTTATTTTTGCAAAAAAATTATTAAGCGATTTTGCCAAAATTGTGCAAAAAAAAATTGTCCCACACCCTATAGCCCAGATGGTTTACACTAAAACTCTGAAAAAATTCTAAGTAATGTACATTGGTGTGAAATAGTAAATTGACGGAAAATAACGCATTTTTTGTGTTTTTTTGGTTGACAATGTACAAAAGTTATAGTTATGTAACACGCTACATTGATGAAGTGAAACCTTTGGTATACTAAATAAAGTATTATTATTATTATTATTACACTAGAAGGCGTATCCTGGTGTAATGGTTATGGTGCTTGCTTCTTACCCAACAAAATAGAGTTCGCCCCCGGTGAGAGAAGACAATTTTATTTTTTCTGTATTTTATTGCATTTTTACCTTGTTTAAATTATTTTTTCAAAATTCTAGTTATACTTTGGCAAATGTTGCATTTAAAAAGCACGATGTACACGAAACCAGAGGAGCTTATGTCTTAAAACAACCAATGGCGCAATTTTCAAAATCTTAATGAACCTTGCTATTTAAAAAAAAATACTGCACATATTTAGAAACATAAATAATGCTATTAGGCATTCCAATTAAAATTAACAAAAAAAATATTTTAACATAAAATTTGTTTTGGCATCCCAAATAATCATCACTTACTGAATACCTGCGAAACCAACAAAGTGTGGATTTTCACACTTCACATCAATTTTTCCTTTCTTCACTCTTTTCCTAACGTGCTGCTGACAATTTAAAATAAACACCCTTTATACCGTATTTATATTTGGATGCTGGGATGGACACCACCTATATTCACACCTTTAAACAATGAATTTTCAATCACTGAACATAAACTCGGGTCTTAAAGTGTTAAATCAAAGTGTTAAGTGATTATTTGTACCTACTCATATATTAATAGGGGTGAAACTTGTCAAAAAAAATTTAGCGCGTTCGTATTATATTTTTTTGATGTTATCAAACGGTTTTTTAAAATAGATTCGCTTAAGGCATTAATCGGTTCAGTAAACATTATTAACCCTGTACATCAAGTTGGGAAAAACGGTTTTTAGCAAACTGCTAAAAGAATTATAATACAGTAGATAAGGTGTGAACTTGAATTCGGATTCTTTTGCTACCTCCCCTAGTGCGAAGGGTTTATTTCATATTTGAGGGGTGCGAATTATGTTAAAAAATACTTGAATATAACATAGGGTTATTAACACAAAATATTATAGGCTTCACAGGACAAAGGATTGGAGATTAAGATGCAAGTAGAACTATCTCTTACATCGCTAGGGGTGTTTGATTACTACAAAGACGGTGAGAAAAACACTATAGATTACAAGTTTCTCATACGTTCCTAACTATCTGAAGTGAAATTAGTAATAATCTATACAAAATAACCGCGAATTTTTATCGTACTTAGAGATGATCCAGTTTCAGGACGTCCTAAAGAATTCTTCTTCTGATGATTGCCTAACAAGCCTAAATATATATTTATTTTTATTATTTAGGGTTTGTCAGGTCTTGACAAGCGTCCACTAATCGCAAATTTCAGATTTAGAGCCGCGTCATACTAGAGACTAGTGGAGTTAATCTCAAAATTTCCAATTTGTTATCGTAACACAAATTTCTAATTACTGGACACAACTTTGTAGCACGCCGTTGAACCTTCTCCATTAAGTTTATATTCTCCATTAAGTTTAAGTCTTATGTATGTAATATACAATTTTCGCACTAGTTCCCGTGACGGCTGATAAAAGGATCTTGATATCAAGTATAAGACATAGTTAACCCTTTTCACTGCTTTTAAAACTTGTGACGACCATTTCATGTCTGAAGTGACAGTTATTCCAAGATCAATTTGTTCAGTGACTTGTTTAATTGGAACAGTATTTAATTTGTAACAATATTTAGGATTATTGCGACCGCAATGTAAGACGGTAATTTTCTGTACATTGAGAGATAAAAGTCAATCGTCAGACCATCGGTTCCCAATCTGTGCTCCGCGTACCCTTCTCAGGGACGCAGCCATTCCAGGAATTAAAATAAATCAAAATTGAGTAAAATCAAAAGAATAGAAATAAAAAACAGAATCAAAATAAAACTGGAAATTAAATTCTGAACGAAAATTTGCCAAGTTGAATGTATACCCGAGTTATTTGTGACTCTAGCCGGTTTATGACTCTAGCTGGAATGTGATCGGCGAGATGCATTGTTGTTTGAATAATCTGCTTCTATTTTGATTACTTGCTTTATTTTATATTGTACTTGAAACATATTGTAATTTGACTGACCAAAAACAATATTTCTTTTGTACCTTGGTCAATAAATAAATATTATTATTATTATTATTATAAAAATCTGTCTATCTATCAATATGTGAGCTATGAAAGAGAAAAGTGAATTTATAGTAAAAAAATCTACCCCCTCCCCTACATTGTTGTAACATTACTTCTAAACACCATTAATTTTGAAGGCATAAGGGGCTCCGCCGTAGAAATTGATTCTAAAAAGAGCTGCGCAAGTCAAAAAGGTTGGGAACTCCTGCGTTAGACCATAAAAAAATCAAATTAATGTTATCCAGTACAGTCTGGAATTTATTTGAAAAATTGTAGATTTTGGTATCAACTTTATACATGCTGCAGAGAGAAGAGAGACATGATTTTAAGTCGGCTATATAAATTAAGAAAAGCAAGGGGCCAATTACAGATCCTTGTGGAACACCACTAAGGCTGGGGTTCACCACTGTTGCTCTACAAAAGCTTGTCTCGGCAATAATTCGCTCCATAACTTTCCTAACATTAGATCCAACACTTACAGGGCAGTAATATATTAAGGTATAACGGTATATACGAGGGTTGTTTCCTAAATTCTGGGAATTGTGCTATAATTAAATTACGCAGAACTTATAGGCAATGTTATTGGTGCCAGACAAGTCTTGACATGTTTATGCAACTATCTAGTGCAATATGGTTCAGTCTGATTTAGGTGTTCGACTGATATAGACGCGTTTTCATAGCACTGTTTTTGTAACCATGGAAGACGCAGCAAGATCTCAAAAAGCATTAATTTTCTTTTTGTGGAAAGGTGTGAAAACATCAGAAATTATTCAGCGTCTACAAGGAGTATTTGGTGAGTCTGCAGAATCCAAAGGTACTGTTTATCGGTGGATCGATCGTTTTAAAACCGGTAGAACATCACTAGAAGACGATCCCAACCACGTCGGTAAATGAAAGAAACATTACTGCCGTCGAAGATCTACTGAAAGAGGACAGGCGAATGACTATTCGTTAAATTAGTGTGCGCCTGGGGATAGGTACACGACAAGTTCATGACATCTTGCATGATTGTTTGGGTGTTAGCAAGGTTTCGCCGCGCTGGGTACCAAGGCTGTTGGGACCAGAACAAGTTTGAAGCATTTGAAGATGTTTGAGGACGGCTTAAAAAAATTAGTTTATTGTTGGGATAAATGCATTCAGTTAAATGGAGATTATGTTGATAAACTACATTGTAATATTGACGAAAATTAACAAAATAATAAAAATTATAGCTAAATTCACAGAACTTTGGAAACATCCCTCGTATTAAGTATTTCATAAATTAATTTTGTGGAACTTTAATCAAGTGTGTTTTGTGTTTTTTTCTATATTATTCAAAATGTTCCATCAAAAGGTAACGGCTACATCCATCAATATTATCGTATGTTGTTATGTCTTCTGCAGTAATTCTTATTCAGGTGTGTTCTATGTAATTTTGGTGAGTTGCTGAACACAGGGGTTTACTAATTCGACACTGATTGTGATCGGTTTTATCAAACGGAACGCTACACACATACAGACCTATCAGACACTTCCGGATGAACACAAATACGTGTTTACAATATAAAAAAATACGACAAAGTTCATTGCTTCTATAAATAACACTAACTAATAGCCTAAATTGATGCAAAATAATCATTGTTATATGCTTATACGAGTGTACCTTTTAAGTTTTTACAAAAACTAAGAAAGAAATATTTTTTTTTGGAACTGTTTTATTGCTTTTCAAAATATTCGCTTTTAAGATTTATATAGTTTTGCATGCGTTCAAACCAATTCTTGAAACATTTTTTCCACTCTGAAGTTGGTATCTCAAAAACATGGTTTACGAAGGCATCAACAACTGCTGGAGGTTATGAAAATTGCTATCCACGCATTTTTTGTTTGACATTGGGGAACAAAAAAAGTTTTGGGATAAATCAGGTGAAACGGGCAATGAGACATTAATTCGATGTTTTTCTCCTTCAAATAATCAATTGTTTGACCTGCTGTGTGAGAGCTTGCATTTTCATGAAAAAGAATGCGACGTTTTTGATTGTTTTTCCTGATTTTGTCGATGACTTCTGGCAAACAAATTTTATACCATTCAGCATTAACTGTTCTTCAATCCTCTAAAGGAATGGTTGTGACAAGTCTAGTACAACCGAAGAAACAAACGATCATTCTCTTGGAAGTGCTTCGTGAACGAACAACTTTTGTGGGTTTCGGTTCATCTTGGAAGACCCAGTGGATTGTTGCTTAGTTTCCGGTTCATATGAATAAATCCAAGTTTCACCTGTAACGATGTTGTATACGGATTTTGCAGTGCCTAGGTTGAATTTTTTTAGCATTCCCTTACACTAATGAACACCTTTTTTTGAGATTTGGTCAAATTATGCGGAATCCATCGGGAACAGATCTTTTTCACAGCTAAATGTTCATGCAAAATCGAATGTATTGTAGTCTGAGATATGCAGAAGGATGCCTCTATCTCAAGGTAAGTCACATGCTGATCTTCTTCAATCATTTTGCGCTCAGCATCGATGTTTTTTTGAATCACAACCGATTTTGGTCGACCTTCACGAGATTCATCACTGACGGACGCACGACCACGACTAAATTCTGCAAACCAAATTCTGATGGTGCTTCATTACCAAAAGTTGAACGAAACGAATCTATTGTTGAGTAATACCCTTTTCACACTAGATCTTTAAGATCGGATGTTTAAGTGAATGGATCTTTAAACGCTAATGTGAAACCGTACGGCCTCGTCTAAACACGACCGATGTTTAAGACAGAGATCTGCGTCTTAAACTTCGCCCGCATTGCCAACTTAATTCCCATTATAAAAAAATACTCCTTGAATTTGTGCTTCTCTTCTTTTATCTATGTTCATCTGTTATCATTTTATATATCGAGGTTATGAGAAGATTATTTGCGTTATTATTTAAATAAATATAAAAAATAAACTTCTCCTAACCTCGATATACAAAATAATGACAGAATAAATTCAAACGATATGAAATTATGTTGGCAATACATACTAGCTTTACATGGAGATTTCTTCTTCAAATTAAACATCAAGTGTGAAAGCAAACCGATATTAAACATCGATGAAGTTTAAGTTCAATCGTCTTAAAGATCTAGTATGAAAAGGGTATTAGGCCTTTACTAAAATCGTAAAAAATCAAGAGTACCAAACCTAAACCAGTGTGATCTATACCTAAAATAACTGTAATATTTTTACAAATAAATTGTTTTTTGAGTTTTTAAAAATTCAATATTTTTACTTTGTGGACATTCCTCGTATAATGATCAATGTATAGTGTATTTTAAGTTGTGTGCTGGCCATATTTTTGTTGCATGTACCTAATAAGTCGACCTCCAAAAGATCATTTGTGAATCTTCAATTGGTTGGTTGAATGCTCTGTAAGCCATTACTATACCTCGTCTCTTACACCGCCTTTACTCGTTCCAATTAAATAGTTTTATACTATTGTTTTTGTTGAAACCGCGCCTATCTCTAACTGAGAAATATACTTAGATACCCTAAAATATCTTTAAATTATGCGCGCTATCGTTGTTTTTCTTTTGTACTAATCATAATTATAATTTGCATCACTTTCTGTTATCGACAGAGGTTCCCACTCTCATAACTTGTTATACAAATGATAAAAACTTTTAATAGCTACTTTTAATCGCGTATCATAAAAAAACGAGCGGTTCTAACATAGATAGTCATCTTACAGAAGTCTAGCGGTAGACTGTTGTATTATCACAGCACTAACTACATGGAAAAGTAGAAAAAAAATACGACAAAGAAAATTTTATTTAATGCTATTTTATATATTGAAGTGGGTTTCAAAATAAGCAAAAGCTTCAATCAATAGGTAAAGGTTACTAGATTTGAAAATCTAGTTCCGCCTAACCAAAGAAACCGCCTATATTTTTGATTTTTAGGGTTTTGTAGGTATGACCAAAAAACCCTTATATCGTCATTTTGTCGTCTGTCTGTCTGTCTGTCTGTCTGTCTCTCTGTCTGTCTCTCTGTCTGTCTGTCTGTCTGTCTGTCTGTCTGTTCGGTTAAAATTGTAGCCAAACGGCTAAACCTAGAGAGTTGAAATTTGGCATGCTTATACAACTCTTTGACCCGCACATAGGAAAAATACTAAAACATCTAAAAAACATACCCCCCTAAAAATATAAACAAATATGTGCTCATCGAAAACAAAAATATTTTTTTTTAATTCTGAGTAGGGTATCAAATGAAAGCCCTTAGTACGTGGATTAACGATCAAATTTTTATTTTTGCAAAATAAATTATTTTGATGCGATTTTTGCCAAAATTGTGCAAAAAAAAATTTGTCCCACACCCTGTAGCCCAGATGGTTTAAACTAAAAATCTAAAAAAATTCCAAGTAATGTATATTGGTGTGAACCGAAATAGTACAACAGGAATTTTTGATCAGATTATGTTTTCGGAAAATAACGCATTTTTTGTGGTTTTTGGTTCACAAAGTAGAAAAGTTATACCAATGTAAGACAGTCATATACAAAGCGTCCGATGGCGCAACGGGTTAGAGCGCTGGTGTCGGAAGCTAAAATTCTCTGGAATACGAAGGGTTTCGAGTTCGAGTACGGACGGAGTGAGTTTTATTTTTTCTGTTTTTTTTTTGCATTTTTATTATGTTGAAATTATTTTGTCAAAATTCTAGTTATATTTTGACAAATGTTGTATTTAATTTTTAAGAGCGTAAATTTAATAACCAGTCTTATTATATGATTAACAGACGATAAATTATTTTAAAAATATCGTTCATTTTGCCGTGATTACTATAAAGTAAAATTTGTCTTACACACTCAGCATACCGCCTTCACTTATTATATACCTGCGAAACCCTGAAATGTGTGAATATTCACACTTCACATCAATTTTTTTAAGTTTAATTATTTAACCGAATTTGGAAGATTTACATGTTTATGAGTTGATTATAGTGTATTGCATCTAAGGTTATTAGAGCCTACCACCCTCATATTTCCTGTTTATAACCATCATCCTAAACACATAATCCTCCTACAGTAATTCAGCGTTTCCCCCCCATTTAGTAGAATACATAACAATTTACTCTCCAACTTCTTTAATGAATAGGTCAACGTTATGATCTTGGTTGACCCTCGAACTAATGAATAGCTGGCAATACGGGCCTGGAATAGGTCTTCAGGAACAACCATCTCATCAGGGCACCGCCTCCGGAGACGGCACTGCATCTCACAATTACGTGAACTAACACATAAATTACAGAATTAAGAACTTTATGCTGGTCCCAGTGAAAATTAGCACGGCCTACTTTACCAGAGCTCTGCGCGTTTATACCATTAGAACTAAATTACAAAACTGCATAAATGCACACTTTATAACTTTAAACCATTGTTTATTGGATGTATACTTGACTCCCACATGGGGTATTTTGTCAGTAAATATATTTCAGAGGGTTACAATTATGTGGGTGACAAACACTGGTAGTCTATTCCTATTTTGGATGACACACACGCAAAATACCTTTTTAGAGCGTCACAAATTACTTCGAAATGTACCCACGATATTTAAATTAAAACCACTTAAGGGAAACCGCTATATTAAAGTCCAAAATGACACCACTTCACCCATCAGAGTCGCTAATTTTTATTTTGCTTTTATAATACTGAATTTTTCTGATACCTACGAAGAGCCAAAGTTTTGAGATACGGGCATACTTTTTAAACTTTTTACCGACCGCTAACATACGATGTCTGTTCAAAAAGTATCGCGAATTTTGTGTTTTTTTCAAAAGTTATTTATTTATTCATGAATATCTATTTTGTCCCCTTCAAAGTAATCCCCACCAGATATTATACACTTGTGCCAACGTTTTTTCCAATCCTCGAAGCATTTGAAAAAATTATTTTTTGTGATTTTGTTCAGCTCCTCCTTCGATGCCGTCTTTATCTCCTCACTCGTAGCGTAGCGTCGTCCTTTCATGGGCCTCTTCAGTTTCGGGAACAAGAAAAAGTCACAGGGGGGCAGATCTGGGGAATACGGTGGCTGCGGCATTATTAGTGTGTTGTTTTTGGTCTAAATGGAGCAATTTTGGTACGAATTTCGCGGCGACCCGTCTCATGCCCAAATCATTGGTAAAAATCGAATGGCACGAGCCAATCGATATGTTTAGGTCCTCAGCAACTTCTCTAACGGTGATTCGACGATTGGCCAATACTATTTTCTTCACTTCATCAATGTTTTCGTCTGTTGTTGACGTGCTCGGGCGTCCGGCACGCTCTTCGTCGTTCACATCTTCTCGGCCCTCTGAGAACATTTTCTACCACCGATAAACATTGCTTCGGTCCAAGGTAGCTTCACCATATGCCACAGTCAACATTCGGAATGCGTCCGCGCACTTAATTTTGTTTTTCACACAAAATTTGATACAGATTCTTTGATCCATTTTTTGGTATAGGGAAAAATCGAAGACGAGCCAAAACACGTACAATCAAAGCAACTGTCAAAAATTAACCGAACATTCAAAATGGCCGAACTTTTCGGCGTAAGTGAGAGACATGAGTACCAACATAACGAGAAAAAAAAAATCGAAAATCGAATATACGTAACCCGCAGAAATTCAAAATTCGCGATACATTTTGAACAGACCTCATATCGACCCGATACCGATTTTGATATTTCGAGATTTCTATGGATCTCCACGAATTGAGATCCCTACATAAAGTTTTGACTATTTTTAGCATGATGTCTGTCGGTCTGTCTGTCCGTCCGTCCGTCCGTCCGTCCGTCCGTCTGTCTGTCTGTCGAACCATTTCTGAGATATATTTTTTTTATATCATCCTTGTCACAAAAGAAAAAAATATGTTTGTCCAATTGGTGTGAAAATTCATTGCTAAGTAAATTTGAATAGGATTCAAAAAATTCAATCCGCAAGGTATCATCTCGAACAATTTTTGAAATATGATTTCAAAAATTCCAGTATTGATACTGGAATTTTAGAGTTACTTTTTATTGTAATTGTGTATACTATTTTTATGATGATTTGTGATGACTGTACTGAAAAATGATGAAATGATGCAACCCTTTTTGCAAAAAAGATCAATAAAAAATGCCCCATTTAATTGCAAAATGTGCAGAGAATATCCCCCTTTTTATTCATTATTCATTTATGCGAACGCATGTGCAAGCTGCATATCTCTACTAAACAGTACTCACACATATGCAGTCATATCGCGGATTGATGCTCCGTGGTTACGCAATCGCGGATTAAATAATTGCACAGTGCAGTCGGCTACTTCAAAGACCACCAAGTTTATTATTTCAACGTGCGGAATAGAAAAATAGTTTGTTTTTGTTCCAACAAAAAAATGTACAGTTTGCAACAGATCTTATAAACCACTAATGCACTTTAAGAGCTTGGACAGAGATGTTACTAATAGCCTAGGATGCTACCGCCAACATATATAAGGGAGGTATTGTGATCATACCGATTTTGAGATTTCGAGATTTCGATGGATCTCCACGAATCGAGGTCTACATAACGTTTTGACTATTTTTAGCATTATGTCTGTCTGTCTGTCTGTCTGTCTGTCTGTCTGTCTGTCTGTCTGTCTGTCTGTCTGTCTGTCTGTCTATCTGTCTGTCGAGCCCGTTTTCTGGTTATTGTCATTGATAAAATTAAATTTATATATGCGTTATACAAGATTTTACCAATTATTAATGTCGTAAGCATGTAACAAAATTGGGTGAATGAAAAATAGATAGTAGATATTAATAATAATTGTTCTACGTTTATTTAATTCCTTAATTTTATTATGATTGATGTAAATACAAAATAAGTTATAATAAATTTGAAAATAAGAAATTAAATTACGGTGTATTCTTTCCTTTTAATTTTTTCTGAGTAATCAGTTTCTTCAGGTACGTCACCGACACAGTACTGATGTTTTGTGGGTGGTTCTTCATATCCACTCTTGTAACGTTAAAGCCGCATAATACTGCAGTTGCTACTATACCAATTATAATCTTATTGCTCAAATTCGAAGCGAATATTAGAATTATTAACATTGTATTGTAAGGCGTGGATCCCGGCTAACGTTTAATATAAAATATCTTTCTCGACACCGTTTACTTCAGCTTTTTTTTTACAGAAGAAAGTAGTTTCACTAACATTTCATCCCAGGCTGCAACCACTCGTGGATAGTGGGCAATTTTGTAAAATACTTGTTGAAATTTGTCTATTTAATTTTCCGTACAAGGCATACAAATGGAATCAGACATAAGCTGGATATTGCACGAGATACTTTTTTCATATTTTTTCTCACCGTGGTGCACTGTTATTTTGGAGTTAAGGCATTATTTCTATAATTAATAAAATTCAAACAAATTATATTTTTTCAAGTCTATTTTGCAATTTATTGTTCCAAGAAATCATTTAATTTCTAACTTTTTGACAGTGACAGCACTTATTTGTTACTTATTCGCTAGTTTGACTACCGAATAACTTATCTGCCGGATAGCATAGTTTATTCGTAGGAATAACTTTATCTGAAGGTGGAAAGACCGGTCCTTAAAAATATTAAAAAATTTAAAAATATTTAAATATAATAGAGCTTCATTTGGATGTCTAAAAGGGCATTAAATCGCTATCTTTAACCATCTTTGAGATATGTCTTTTATTTACGTTTATCGCAAGTGTTATTTTTAAGTAAATTTCGGGATCGTTTATTGATGAACGATTTTGGAAAGTGTTATAATTACTGGTAATAGTGAGTTGTTCGACCTAGGTTGGGGCTATTCGCCTCGGTAGGGTTCTCTAGTGATGTGCGAATTTTTGGCTGATGTCCGAGCGACCGTCACAGAAATAGAGACGATGCATTCCTGACGGTAATACGCATGCCAACAACTGACAACTGTCGGGGACACCATCTACTGGGAGACACAAAAAAAAGAGATACTCTTAACAATTCAAAAAACAAGTCTTGGGACAGTCGGACTTTTCTCGTTACAAATAAATATTCATAGAAAGACATAAATTTAGGTCTTTTTAGGTATATTGGACACCGCATTTAGATAGGCCGTGTTAGGCGTTTTTAACAAACGCGAATTAGAAAGGAGCCTGCAGGATTCTCGGGTATTGCAATAAAGATTCGACGTTGGAGGACAAGTATTACAGCGAAATGTCGCTATTGACAATTTCCTCACAACCAAAAAAATTCGGAGAGCTCAATCAAAAGTCAAACAAATGGTTTCTGCTTATGATTACCAAGGAATCATTATGGAAGAAAGAGTTCCATGTGGAACTAGTGTCACAGCGGTTTCTTATCGTGACTTTATGAAAACATTGTGCAAGAAAAATGCACAAAACCACTCAGTTGCTCGAGATTGGGCAATTTCTCCATGAAAACGCTCGCCCTCATATCGGGAATGTCGTAACCGAAAAACTGCGTGAATATAATTGGGAAGTGTTACCTCATGCTCCCTACAGTCCGGACATGAGTTCACCAGACTTTAACTTGTTCCCAAAGCTGAAAAAAACCTATGCGTGAACATTGTTGTCTCTGGAAGAGCTTAATGTTGCCGTTAATCGAGCCATTAGACTTATGAACAGAGATGGTGTCTTCGATGGAATAGTAAAGCTTCCTAAACGTTGGGACTTGGTTGTTGAGAAGCAGGGAGATTATATTGAAGGACTGTAAAGAAATACTGTAAAAAAACATGTAAAAAACAAAAAAATTGTGTGCTTTATTTGTGAAATGACCTTGGTATATTGTATACCAATACACTTTTCTCCTCTTTATGAATACGATTAACCGGCGTCTCTAAGTGTTTGTTGGCGCTTTTTGATGCCTGTTAGTACACACGTAGAAAGATTGTTACCCAGCTACGGACTGACCATCTGAAGTTTGGGGAATTTCTCAGTGGACCAGATAATTTTTGATGGGATTTGGGACTGCTTCTTATAGAATATCCATCTTTTCAGTATATATTCAGTAGTTCCAAAGCCACGACAATTTTTTAGTTGTAAATAAATATTTTTTCTTCAAGCGGATTATAATGCTAACATTACATTGTTCAATACATTCGGTAGAAATGATACATTTTTTTACTAGTAACAAAATGTGAACATTTTTATACTAGTAAATAGTTCATATAGTTATCAACAGATGGCACTGATGGCAGCAGTCGCCATAAACAAAACATCTGTCAATTTAATAGGTTTGTAGCGTGGTTTCTAGTGAATTCAGAAATTAGTTACGTTATTAGTGAGTTACTTTATTATTATTCTGTGATCATTCTGGGATCAAAACAAATCTCAAGGCCCAGATGGTATTCCACCAATTTTCTTAATTAAATGTAATTCTACAATAGCAGAACCTCTTCAAATTCTTTTTAACAAATCCCTGAGCATAGGTATATTTCCCAGCTTCTGGAAGTCGGCCTTTGTCGTCCCTGTCCATAAAACGGGATCTAGGAACAATGTTGAGAATTATCGGCCTATCTCTATTCTTTGTTCTATAGGCAAAATTTTCGAATCAATCATCACTGATTTGTTATTTGAAACATTTAATAATGCAATAATACCTCAACAACATGGCTTTTTCAGAGGTCGTTCTACATCAACGAACCTGCTACTGTACAAAGATTTCATCATCACTGCTTTGGAGGAAGGTAAAGAAGTTCATACTGTTTATACCGACTTTAGAAAAGCCTTTGACCAGGTCGATACTAATATCTTGATTGGTAAACTCAAGAGATATGGCATTAGCAATCCCCTGTTGTCTTGGCTCACTTCTTACCTAACTGGTCGCTCACAGTATGTTAAAATAAGCAACTGTCTCTCAGAAGTTATAACCGTGACTTCAGGAGTTCCACAAGGGTCACATTTAGGGCCTATTCTCTTTCTTCTATTTATTAATGACATTGCACTTTATATTAAACACTGCAATTTCTTATTATTTGCGGACGATTTAAAAATCTTCAAGATAAGTTCTACTGCAGCTGATCATATAGCGTTGCAAGAGGATCTCGATTCAATCTTCCAATGGTGCACAGCAAACAACTTGTGGTTCAACATCGCCAAGTGCAAATATATCAACTTCTCTAAAAAACGAGAACCATCGAATGTTGTTTATTCACTAGACAATACACCTTTAGAGCAAATCGAAGATATCAGGGATTTGGGCGTCTTATTTAGTAGCGACCTTAATTTTACTGCCCACATCAACACAATCATCAGCAACTCGTTACGCATGTTGGGCTTCATAAAAAGACAGTCGGTGTGCTTCAGAAGTTTACATACTATCAAAGTTCTATTCAATTCTTTAGTGAGGTGTCAGTTAGAATACGCCACATCTATATGGTCTCCAACCCAACAGAGTTTGATTAACAGACTGGAAAACGTGCAAATCAAATTTTGTAATTATGCACTTTATAAATCGGGTATTCATTACAGTGCTGTACCGAGAGGTGAACGACTATCCGCACTTAATTTGAAACCTCTACAAGATAGGCGTCGGATTTTTGACTTATGTCTACTCCATAAAATAATGAATGGTACCACTGACGTTCCTGACATCCTCGCTAAAGTTGGACTGAGAGTCGCACCTTACCCAACAAGAAACGTGGATTTATTCCACCTGCCCAGGCGCCGAACATCTTACGGACTCAACTCCAGCCTGGACAGAATGTGTAAGCTCTACAACGACCTGGCCCCGGATTTGGATATTATGTGCTCTTCTTATATTGCATTTAAAAATAATCTAAACCGTTTACTTTAATCCTGTTTATTTAGCATTTTTATTTTTTAATATATTTTTTGTAATTTTTTGTTGTTTTTTAATAATGTGTAATTTAGGTAATTTTATCCTGTATACACTTAAGTAAATAAATAAATAAATAAATCATTCTGTGATTAGTTACAAAATACACAATATAAAGATCAAAAATTAAAAAATGTCTCAACCAATTCAATGTACACCGCCGGAATTAGCAGCAATAGCATCTGAAACTATAAAGTCATGAGTATTTATGGTTGCAAATTTTTAATACCTACGCTTGAAGAAAAAATAGTATATATCACTCGGAGTAGAACGCCTTTTTTGTGCTTCGCTCAATATGCAAGCCTCGGCTGCGCCTCGGCAGCAACATTTGAGCTCAGCACAAAAAAGAGCGCGTTCTACTCCTAGTAACATAATATACTATTGTCTAAAAAATAATTTATTATTTCAAAACCCAAATGTGCTACACTTTTAATAATTGTTGTCCCCGAGCGAAGTCAGGCTGGACACCTAGTATGTGTATGTAGCATCGCTTATTGGGTGAGTAGGCTCTGCTTAGCATATAAATGGTTCTACCTTATGAATCACAAGGTTTAAATGGTCTTTCCAGGAATATTATATTTTCTGATCTATTTATTATTTGCATTTTTCTACTTTATCGAATATTTCTTATTCTGTGTTTGTTGTGTGCCAAAACATCATTCTGTATTTCATTTGACAGCTCTGTATCTTCTTCGCAGGAAAGAAGACAAGTTGCAATAATTGGTTGTTGGCAAACATTCAACTTCTACAAGTTGAAAAAAATAACTCAGTTATTAGTGACTAACTGGAAAATATATATGAGAATGAATTGTGCGAATGGAATTTCTTTAGATACCATTGTCGATCTCCTAATAAAGCTTTATAGTGTTATTCTGTACAGTACACCATAAAACCTATAAAAATAATAACTGAAATATCGCATATTATTTAAGTACTAGCAAATCCGTTTAATACCCTTTTCACACTAGATCTTTAAGACGAGTGAACTTAAAGTTCACCGATGTTTAAGATCGGTATGCTTTCACACTTGATGTTTAAATCTCTGGTGCTGTCATCAGCTACAGTAATTTTGTCCTTAAGTTACCGTCATGAAATTACCAGTTTTGAACTGTCTGCGCAGACGCACATTTTGAATTATTATAAACAATTAATGATATTTCATTTCATTCAACAATAAAGGCACTACAATAAAGAATATATTACACCTGTATTAACATATAAGTCGATACATTTTATCTCAATTATTGTAGTTCTGTATTTTATTAAACACATTATTAAAATAAATAATTTTATTATAACAATAAGTATAAACTTCTTATAACGTCGATATAATACAGTATTCTTGTTTATGATAATATAAAATGTTGACAGCACAAATTCAAGGAGTATTTTTTTATAATACAAATTAAGTTGGCAATGCGGGCGAAGTTTAAGACGCAGATCTCTGTCTTAAACATCGGTCGTGTTTAGACAAGGCCGTACGGTTTCACATTAGCGTTTAAAGATACATTCACTTAAACATCCGATCTTAAAGATCTAATGTGAAAAGGGTATAACAGATTGTTTTATTAACCTATTTTTATGTAAGTAAACTATTAAAAAAATGTCTACGAGATGATATTTTTTGCGGGCCATAATAGTTCCGCGGGCGGCCCGCGGCGGGCAGTAGTTTGAAGACCTCTGGTCTAGTCTCTATCTCCATTCCTTTTTGAGATTTTTTTTACTTTGTGGTTCTTTTTTGTATCACTTTTTGCTGTTTTAAATCATGAAGTAATTTAAATCCAGTGCTTAGACTGTGATCTACAATCCATGATAATATCTGGTTTTTTTTTATCTGTTATAATTGGTCCAGTAAAGCAGCTTAGATTGTTATCTGTTAATTCAATACAGCTACTGAAATCAAGCCAATTCATCTCTCACGTACATATAAATTAATATACCAGATAATAACTAATACAGATTGAATTTCGCAAAAAATTTACAGGTTAAAATAGGAGGTGACTGGCTAATATAAAGAAAATATTTTATATGTCTGGATATTTCAGCAAAAAAAAATTAATCGCGGAAGAATTTTGATTTTCTGAGTTTCCAGATATCAGGTCTGGGAAAAAGTGACGTTTTTTTAGTAAAATTCAACTGGTTTTGTTGTAGTGTGAAAATGAATTTATTTAAACCAAATATGCTCCATTATTATCGACAACGTTTCGCCATTTTTCGGGTAGAGCCATGATGCCATCGGTGAAGAACTCTGTGGTTTCTGGTTGAAAAACTGAATCAAGTGGTTTTCACAGGCTTCGTTTGAAACCAGCTTAATTCCATTGAGACAATTCTGCAGAGATCGGAATAGGTGATAGTCAGAGGGTGCTATGTCTGGACTATACGGTGGATGCAACAACATTTCCCAACCAAGCTCTCGCAATTTTTGACAGGTCATCAAAGAAGTGTGTGGTCTTGCGTTGTCATGGTGAAAGACAACACCTTTCCTATTATTCAATTCGGGCCGTTCTCTTTCATTGCCTCTAAAAAAAATCTGTCCAGGTGAATTTTGATACCGTCCATAGATGCGAAATTTTTTCCGTTAAGGGAATTTTGTAGAAAACAGAACAAATAGTAGTCGGATGGTGCGATGTCTGAACCATATGCTCAGATTACCATTTGTTCCGCTCTCTACACAATTCCCTTAACGGAAAAAATTTTGCATCTTTGGACGATATCAAAATTCACCTATTTTTCGAGAGCAAAGACGGAACCTTCTGGAAAGATGGCATTATGAAATTGCCTCAGCGTTTGTACTGTTGAAGCACATACTTCCCAGCATTGAAAGTAATGGGCCAGTACCCCGGTGTCTCTATGGCCGTTAGCTGGCCCATTGATGTATCAATTGCCGGCCCAGCAGCAGTAAAGTGCAAAATAATCGCATTAGTTGCAAGATTTATTTCTGGCGAACCAGTGCTTATATTATACCCACTACCTACTATTTCAAATGTAACATATGTATATTTACCTTATACTTACCCAGTATTCAAATAAATTAATGGTTAGGTGCAAAATAAATACTCATTTTGCCATTTCAGCATCGTTGAATAAATTTATTTAACAAATAAAGTAGACAATATCGCATCGGTTTTTAACTATTAATGAAAAAATTTACGTTGCTGTCAATAGAATGATGCGATATTGTCAACTTTATTCGTTGAATAAATTTATTCAACGATGGTGAAACAAAAGTAAAATGTAACATATTAACAAAAATATGGAGTGCTCATAAAATGCTGGTAAAGTACTTCGTATAGGAGGAGTGCGAAATACAAATGTGAAGTATATTATTAATAATGGCGTTGCACAAACTTTTAGTGCCAGCAATTTACCAACAGAAAAAGCAGTTTGCTGGCATTCGGCTGATGGTTGAATGTTTGCTGGGATGGTTCTAAAAATACGGTATCTACAAAACCCTGAACTGTGTGAAAATTCACACTTCAGTACATTTTTTTTGTGAATAACTGCTAATAGTATCTGTGTGCAATTCTGTGTTCTAAAAACGAATATAGTTAGCATTTTTCAATTTTCCTTTATGCGTGGAGGTGTGGTGATAATAATATGTTTGTGCTCAGTTACAGATATGCATTTGCGAATGAACACTTGACTTTATGAGCCGTGTCAGTTTATATGCATCTTCTGCGACCACGCCACGATGTTATTGTACTTTTACTGCATCACTACAGAGACGGATTGAAAATACAAACTATTTCACATCTCAAAATATAGCTATTAAATATGATGTATTTCGCGTATGTTACTAAGATTGCCACTTCTTTGGGATTCCCGGAAACTCCGGGTTTTAAAGACTTGTGTTCGGGTTCTGGGTTTGTTAAATGTGGAGCCCTGCAATGTTCCCAGAATTATATAACGTGTAGTCGGATTATTTTCGCTACAAACAACCTTAGCTCTAGAGCTATGTTCGCTCTGCACGGAAATATACCACATGTGACTGTCTACGATGAAGTGGTAGCAATATTCCTTGAGGTAATACTGCTCAGAAAAATATGGAAGAATTTTAGAACCGGCAGCAAGCGCTGCAACAACCGGTTGAAATTATTACAAAAAAATATATATACTCTCTTCTTAATCTAGTAAAATCCTAGCTAGACAAGCGGCGCTCACGTCGCGACGGTGTTAACCCAACAGCGTCGGTGTTCTCGCTCTACACAGTCCCCACCTTTATAATCCCCTTTTAAAACCCGTGGCACGCCAACAAAAAAAAAAAACTCCTACGAGACAAAAGAAACTGGACGTACCACCTTGACTCTACCGAAAATTTAAGTAACAGGAAAATTAAAAAACAAAAACAAAATATTAACCAGGTTCCAGCACTGAGGACCACGTTCGCAACGATCGTAAGAACGATCTGAATGAAAAACGCGAAATAAATCAAATGGACTTCATTGGGCGGAATGCTGGATATGTGATTGGATATATATACAGGTTGATGGACTTACCTAGCAAAGGGACTTAATGTAGCAAAGGGCCCTTTGAGATGTTGTAGATTTCGTAATACACCAGGTCTGGAATGGAGAGTTTGGACATACAGCCACGATCGATTTCAGAAGGCCACACCGTATATTCGCGAAATATAACACACTCGAATGTGAATACATGCGTAAAATGCATAGATAACAAAGCAGAGTGATCGAAATGATGTAGAACAAGACTAATTCTACTTGTGCTTGAAGAAGCAAGATACTAAGAGCTCAGATGATGCGAAGACTGAAAATGAGCGACTAAAATACGCAAGACACGAGAAGAATTTATATAACATACATTTGTGAACTGCAACAATGCAGATAACCTGAACGGCGGTCGCGTACAGGTAGAACTGAGTACAAAAATTAACACGACACAGAAGGTTCGAATATTTTCGGAAACTAAACTAAAAATAATGTTGGACTGAGAACCCCCTCATATAATAATCTGAGTTGGCAAAATCACGTTAGATATATGCTTCCTAAACTTAGTAAATCTTGTTTTATATTAAAAAACCTTAAAGATATGGTTTCTTCAGATATACTTAGAACTGCATACTTTGGAACTTGGAACATCTCAAAAGGGTCGGTACATTACATCTTAACTAAAATTTTAAATAATCAAAAGCTGTGTGCAAAGTCAGTGTCAAATTTGTTAACGATTAATCAAAATTAATAAATTAATTAAACGGGATATATATGTGGTTAAAAAAATGTATACGCGGAAGATATATCGGTCAGTGACTATATCCAGGGTTATCGCTTTATTGTAAGTTATATTGAAATATATTTCAGTCACATGACCAATTTTTGTAAGATAAAATATGTAAATAACAATGTAGATCATAAGAAAAAAAAATATCTGTTGATTTGTGAACTCAAAAGATAGCAGAAAAATAATATTCAATATAAACACAACAAAATAATCTTTTAATACAAAGATGTGTTTAACATTTTGTAGTATTGTCAAGTGTATTCGTATAAAAATGCTGGTTTGTACACGTGTGGTTAAGTACAATGTCCTTACTAAAACTATACAAATTTATTCACTATAAGTCTGTAGTAACGTGGACGAAAATCATACATATCATCTTTATCTGTCAAAAATCATCAGACGAAAATTACCATAAACTATTGTCAATGCCATTGAACTTTGAATATAAATTGAATAAGGTTAAATAAATATAGTACGCGGGAAGTATAGACCACCAAAAAACCCTTATAACTGTCACTCATGTGTCTGTCTGTCTTTCTGTATGTCTGTTTATCTGTCCGATAGAAATTTTGGTACTATTCTACAAATGTAAATCCAGCAATATTCGTGACTGCAGAGCCGGCCGAAAGGCGGTGCAGACGGTGTACCCGCATCGGGCCCCGCGTATACTGAGGCCCCGCGCCTTTAGTTTCCAGCACTGACTTTTGTAGAAAAGGCATTTCAGGAAAAATAAATACAACGCTCAATACACCAGCCATCCAATTGTATATTTAACTCTGCATATTATCCATAAACTAAAAAAAAAATTAAATTAATATAGGCCCCGCACGGATATCTTGCACCGGGCCCCGCAAATTGTTGGGCCGGCCCTGCGTGACTGTATAGAACCATATTATTTTTTAAGATCGGCATAAAACAAGTAAATATTGAAGTAAAATTGTTAGTACAAATAAATAAAATGAATTACGTACTTATTTACTTAATTATTGAGTCATTTTACCATCTCTGGTGTCTAGCAAAGCTGACAGTCCAACAAAGTCTCAAAAAACCACATCTTTTTACATCAGGTTTCAGTGAAAGTCGGCTGGTCGGCTTTCAAGGCCAAAGTGTCACAGTTATGACTTAGTTTAACTACTGATTTGTGACTAAATAAAAATAGGAAAAATAATTTACTAAGGTAAACTAATAATTTTACAAAAAAGTTCAAAAATAAAACGTTGAAAATACAAGTGATGATAAAAAAAATCCTCACTTGCATTTTGATCCTAAACCCATAACAACAATATGTTTTTGGGGCTCGGGGGGGGGGTCTACACTTATATTTAGACGAAAATTTCTTACACTTATTAAATACCTACAAAACCCTGAAATATGTGAATATTCACAGTTCACATATTTTTTTTTTATATAGTAATAATAATAACATTCTTATTGAAACAAATTTTATTTTTCAAAATAATGCTTTTGCCTCACACACAAATCTATACTCCCTTTGAAGGTTCTCAACACCTAAGTGACACCCCTATTTCACTCCTTGATTTGAATCCATCTCCCTATGTTCCATAATTCATTTTACAGAACTACCCAGTTATTTTTTATCTACAAATTATGTTCTATAAATTTTTAAACCATTAATTAAAATTTTGAATAATTAAGAGGCCCTTAGGGGTCTTATTATAACTTGGGTGTGATCCTGGCTTCATTATATTTACGATAATTTTTCCCTAATGACTCTAGAATTATAGAATTTTATATTAAGGTCCAACTTTAACATTTTTTTTTTCTGTTATAGGTGAGGCGAATTTTTGATAATTTGGTAAGTTTTTTATATTTCCGGTGATGCAGCAAGCGAAAGAGAAGACCGGGAAATTCTTCTAAGAATTGACCAGGGGCAAAAATGCAAATTTACGATTTAGTTATTTCTTGGAAAATTTTAAGGAAATTTGAAAATATTTTAATTAATTCCGCACTAGATCTCTCAACTAAAGTTGATTACAGAGCCGGCCTTAGCAAGTCTGGCGCCCCGGGCGAGATTTTTTTGCCGCCCCCAAAAAATAATTACTCTAATCCGTAACTAGCTTTTGTCAGGGCCTAGGCAAGATTTTTGGGGCCCACTTAACACTATATAATACAAGTGATTTCCTAACAAAAAAAGGTCCTCACTTTTAACATATAAGTGATGACCTAAAAATTAAAAATTGAATTTTTTGTGTAAATAATATAAATATTAATACAAAAAAAATTAATATATATTTTTTCGTGCCTTTCGATCGGAAAACTCTTTTGAGATCTTGAGGAAAGTGTTTTCTTGAGACCGTCCGCCGCCCTTCCTGGCCTGGCGCCCTGGGCGTTCGCCCCGCTTTAAAGCCGCTACTGGTTGACCATATCTTGACTTACATCCATTTGACTTAAATTCACTTAGTTACGTCCAATATTAATATCAACCTCGTACTTGAAAGTACAACTTGAAACTACCACTTGAAGTGAGATATTTTTAATTATTTTTATTTTATTTTACCCCGAGCTATAGATACCCCAAATGTAAGGATGCGAAAGTGTTTAAATTAAAATGGAGTTTACTTTGAACACTTGTAAATGAAAATACTTTACTTTCAAGTCATTCTAGAGAATACACTTTTTCATAAACCGTAAATTTTGACATTTTTGACATACGTACTCAGAACGTTTTGACGTACGAGCGCTATTTGTGTTGTTTACAGTAACTTGAAAAAAATTCATCTCGGCTAAAAATTGAATTAAATCGTGAACATTTTCGAGCGATTATTTTTTACAATTTTCTACGTGGATTAACCCAACAACAGTGCATCGATGAAGTTAATTCGACTTTTGGCGATGAAGCACCTTCAAGGACTACTGTTTATCGATGGTTTGCCGACTTCAATCGTGGCTGTAGTTCGCTTAAAGCCTGGAACAGAATGCACAGTGCGCTACGCCGTCAGCGCGCCGTCATTTGCGACGGCTTTGCGTTAGCGCCGTTGAGAATTTTCGCCTGCACACAATAATTTTTAACGCCGTCAAAGAGTTACGTTACAACCTATATCTGTGTTTATACGTGCGCTTTCTTTTATTAAAAGTATAATGGATGATGAAGACTTGTGTGTGATGTTATTTATGTTGTATGCAAGTTATTTATACATACAAACACTTTACCATTCAGTAAAAACTGAGGTTAGGTGTTCTACGTCAACGTTCAACGGCGTCAAAAGTTGGAAGTTGACGAACATTGAGTATCAACGGCGTTCGAACGCCGCTAGGACGTAACACATTCTGTGCACTTGCGTATGACAGCTTGGTTTTAACTTTCTTCTGACAGATAGCGCCGTCCGAACGCCGTCAACGCGCCGTAGAACTCGTTGCATTCTGTTCCCCACTTAAGGACAAATTTCGTGAATGTTGTCTAAAACCGTTTGTTGTTACGGAAAATATTGATGCTGTGCGTGAACTGATACTGCAAGATCGTCTTGTAACTTATTGTGAGATTGAGGTATCCTTAGGCATTAGTGGGACCAGCATACATTCACTATTTTATGAACATTTGGCCGTCAAAAAGATTTGTTCGCATGGAGAGTATTTTGAGAAACATTAAAGCCACTTTTGTTGATAAATAATTGATTTTGATTTCAAATATCCGAAATATAAAAGGCGACCCCCGTATTACTTGAGTTTTGGTATCATCTGTTAATGTTTGAGGGGCACTGTTTTATGTTTACTATTCCATACAGAAAGGGTTTGCTATTGAAATTGTCTTGTCTAATTACTACGTTGCCTAGCGATGTCCGTAGCGTTGCTTAGATATATTTAATTTGTCTGCCACATTACTGCCGAACAAAGACTTCATTATATATGCTGTGGGTTGTACCAGGAACATATGTACGGGACTTATGTAGGTTAGGTTAGATTCAAAGAAACCACTGTTCATACACATCAATGAATGAGGAACACATCTTTTTTATATCTACATTTAAAAAAGAAAAATAACATGCAAATACGAGGTTCGGTTGGAAAATGATTATATAATGTTTTTTTTGTTGAAACGGAACTTTGTGGGGAGCTCTGATATGTAAATAATGAAATGTCACGGTTGGCTGATTTATTTATTTCATTTGTACTTACTCTGTACATCCCTCACATTATGGGTTCCAAGACTTGCGAGCGGATCAAGTCTGGACCCCCCCTATTAGTCCGCTAGCTGGTTGCTATGATTCTTGGAAGGATTAAGGGTTTTTTTCAATTAAACTCAACATTTTAGCTAACCTACTTTAATTACGATTAAGGTTTAAATATTTACACTAATTACAATAGACTTACAATTACGTCGATACAGCTAAATCCAAATACACAGTCACACACACTAGACACACTTTACACCAAACACTAATTTAACCACTGGACACCACAGTCCTGACTGACATCCTCTAAAACCATTTATCTCTCACATGTCTTTAGCTGGGCACTACACTAACGTTCATACGGAATTACTTGTTATATTTTACTAGTCCAACCGAACACCCTAAATGACTCTAACCCATGGTTAACAAAATCTCACTCTAATTAAAAACACGACTTAACTTCACGACGGTATAAAATGAACTCTTTTTTAACATCTTAACGTTATGACGGTTTAACATCAAGTCCTTTTAAAACATGACTTCCCCCGAAAATGCTTACTTCGCCCAACTGTTAAATGTCATTTAACACCCCCTTGATTGTCGGTCTTGTACTATCTTAAAATTCATAATTTATTGGTGATAACTCAAATAAATATCCTATAAGAAAATAGCCGAATCTTAATATTTTTATCTCAGACAGAATTAATTATTATTTATGTGCTTATGGTTGACGTATATTTATTTAACACAATAATTTACGATTCACTTTTCATGTTCCCTTGACAAAGTGTCAAGTTAAAATAATAAACAAATCTACCGTTATCTTAAATGCGCTTTCTAAGCAATAGATTATTTTTGTATCGTTTAACAGATTAAATATTTTACTATCATTGAATGATTATACTGAATTTATTTATGAAATTTTATTTATGAAATAATACCAAAATTACCTCCCTTACAACTTGATGGGAACCCGTAACTCTCCAGATATTTTTCTAATTGAAAAAATGCATTAAAAAAAGATTTGTCTTCTTATTATTAACAATTTTTAATATATATATATATATATATATATATATATATATATTTATATATATTTTTTTTTTCTCTGTTAAGGCAATAATAAGTGAAATATTTTAAGTTTTTAATAAACAGTTTTAACCCAGAAACACCCCCCTAGAATAAAAATTTTGAGATGCCTTATAGCCTATGTTCGAATCCTGGTTTTACTCTATCATCATACCAAATTATGTCAAAATATGTTAAGCCGTTTTTGCGTGAATCTCGGATATATTTTTTTGCGGATATTGTCTTATATTGGTCTGAAATTTCTAGAAGCCAAATATGAGGCTGAAAAAAATAAAAAAACTCAAAACGCGTTAAACGATTAAAGCCCCAAATTTTATCTAGACTAAATAAACTATGAGGAATCCAAAAATTCTAACCGGGTGTCGCTATCTCTAACGGTTTTTGAGTTGTGCTTTTTTTAATTCACAATTTACACAAATAATACCAATTATATTATTTAAAAAAATGTCGTAATCTCAAAATGTGTTAAACGATTAAAGCTCCAAATTTTTTCTAGACTAAATAAACTACGAGGAATCCAAAAATTCTAACCAGAGGTCGCTATCTCTAACCGTTTTTGAGTTGTATTTTTTTCTAATTCACAATTTTCATATATAACGTAAATAATGCCATAAAAAAAAATTCTTCTGAATCCTTCCAAAAGAAAATTTGGTTTTATGAGCCCCCCAAGAAAAAATCCCGGGTGCCAACAACAATGGCTATTTGTGTTAACAATGAATTATAAGACGAATTTTGTTGGGATTGTTTTTAAAATATTTTTTTAGTCCTATTTTACTTTTTTTACATTACTAAACATGAACATCTGGAATGGTATTAAAAGATGGAAATGGGCCAAAGGGTCAATTGGGGGACCGTGATGCTAAAAAGGTTGAGAAACCTTGATCTATATGACTATAGAATATATATCAACTTAAAATAAATATATTGAATAAATGATAGTTTTAATTGGCTAAACTCGAATGTAGGTTAAATGTTCTTAAATGAAACACTTGGTAAAGTTTCACAAATGTAATAATTCTTCATGCTGACTGCAGTTTCGGTGCTAACCATTACCAAAACCACAATGTTTAATTGAAAATGGTTAACTAATGGCCAAAACTAATTTAACATTAAAAAATCTTTGCAATAAAAACTATTTCTTGGTATTTTTATTAACATTGAACTAAAAAAATTCGGCGCCGTCTATAACTGCCAAATTGTATTTATAGGCTTAATATCAAAAGGTGTTTTGCTCGTATTTCAAAAGTATTTTTATAGACCTATTTTAATTTCCGGATTTTTAAAAATATTTTAAATGTCAAAACTGATATACGCATTGGGGGTTTTCAGAGACAGAAATGACAATATTTAATTTACAGTGCCGCTTGATAATCAGTCTAGACCTGATAAATATACTGATAATTATTGTCAATAGATAAATTGAAGCATTTTAATAATTTTCTAAAATATGAAGATGGTTTAAATTTACCTGCATTTTGTTTTTTCTTGTATCTAATCCGGATCAGCTTTCTTCATGAAGGGGCTCGGTGTAACTATTGGGGAGGGGTCTAAAATAATAGCCCAACAATAAAAAATTGGTGTGAGTGTGCATTTTTATACATTTCAAGGTTTTGTAGGTATTTAGTGAGTGATAGCAAATTGGGTATATGTTAAAAATCATAAATTTGAAGGAATCGAACTTAATGTTTTCTTGTATATATGAATTGTTGCAACTTTATTTGAAAGTATTTTATCATTTTCTGTGATGTTCGATGGTAATTCGTCCCTTTACAGAGAGTTTCCATCACCCTGCGTCTCTTCAATTTCTCGAAGAGACATCATAAGTATTTGTATTTGTTCGTGCTAGGTTTCTTTTATTAAGTACGCGTTTAAGATTTTATTTATTTGTTTTATTTATTCTTTTAATTATACTCTAGTCATTAAGATGGGCTGGGTTAAGAGCAAATTGCAGTCATTGTTGCTGTGAGCAAAAAAGTTTAACTAACTCTTGAATTACGTTTTGAAAAAAATGTAATGCAGGTCAATTTGTAATCTTTCTCAATGTTTTTGGTGTCTGTTTCATATGGCGTGTTATGGTTAGAGGATTCTGCGAATCGCTCGAGGTGAGGTCTTCTCGATAATTACATATTTTTGTTTAATTTCCTCGCGTTTCTCGCATCCGGGTATGTTTTTGCCTATTTGCAAACGTCTGCTTCGTGTGTACCGTTCACAACTGATTAATGGCAAACTGCACACGTTTCTAGTGCATTCACAACTGTTTATTGTATAGGTCTTCACACATTACTACATTGAAAAATATAGAAAAATATTAGAACACTATAAAGTTTATATTATTTGGCCTGACCTAGGGTGACCATTAATTCCGGATTTTAATTATTTCATTGTGTTTGGGATGTTGTTTCTTAGTTTTTCTTGTTGGTATTTTGTGCAGTGTAGTTATGATGTGTTCGAGAATGAGTAGTGTGTCTGTTGTATGTTGATTGTTGTGTTTTTTTGGAGTTTCTGAGTCTTGTTAGTGTGACCTGGTCTCTCCTTCTGTGTGTAGATGTCCAATTTTGTGTAGTTTCTTTTATGTTTCTTAATTTTTTGGTAATATTTGTGTTAGTCCATTCATTGTTCCTTCTTTGATTCTTGCTTTAATTTTGTTATTTTAGTCTTCGATTGTATATTATGAATTCTTCTCGTGTTGCGTTTTCGTTCGCTTTTTCATTTCCCTTTATGTCTATGTGGAATGGGGTTCACTGTATTTTTGTAGTTTTTAAGTTTGTGGATGAGAAATGTTTTAATTTTTTTATTACTTCCCCGACCTTAATATATAAAGGGCAAGTATTGTAATCGCGAAAATTTTCGACGTCGAGATTTTGACTGATGACCACGTTTCATGGTCCAGGAATCCAAAAAAACTATTTTCGAAGTGCCGTCCGTATGTGTGTCTGTGTTAGGGTGACCATTTTCTTAAAAAGGCAATGCGGGACGGAGCAAAAAAAGGTCCTCATCTCCCAAATCCAAGTGAAGAGCAAAAAAAAAGGTCTTCACCTCCCAAATCCAAGTGAAGAGCAAAAAAAAGGTCCTCACCTCCCAAATCAAAATGCGGGACAAAATGTTAAAATGCGGGACGCATCTTAATGCGGGACAAAATGTTAAAATGCGGGACAGGCCCGCAAAATGCGGGACGAATGGTCACCCTAGTCTGTGTGTGTGTGTGTTTTTGTGTCTGTGTGTGTGTCTGTGTGTGTGTATAAACAATAACTCAAGAACGGTTTAACTTAGAGAGTTCGTTCTGATACTAAAAAATTCGCCTAATGATTGGGAAGGACCTTATTGTTTTTTATAAAAATCTGAAACCGGAAACGGAAGTTATCAAACTTTAAAATTAAAAAAAAATCGTAACTAGTAAACCAAGCCTTGGACAAAAATTTGTATAGAACATAATTTGATGTATTTTTGAAGATTTATCTAAATATTTTTTTAATTTAATTTTTTTTTATTATTTTTTTATGGGAGGGCAAGTTTAGCGAAGGGCTCCCTTCGCCACTGGTTTTTCTAGATGATTTAGAATTTCTAGAAATTAAATTTTTTAAACTTGGAATCAATGGCGGTTTGAGCCCTTTTGAATCTATCTGTATCTCTTTTTGGGAACAAACAATTCGTTTTGTTGTCTTGTAGGTGTATGTCTTTTTGTATATGTCATAAATTTCCATTTTTTTCATTGTCCCTTGAAACGGTATTGTTGGCTGGGCTGGGTATTGGAGCTGGTGCTATGGCGAAGAGCAGAGCTCGATGGCGACGACCTTGACCTCGCAAAACACGTTGCGTGATCAAAGTTACCTGACTAGTGCTGTAGCCAAGTCTCTGACTCCCATCCTCATGCAGAGGCTTCACGAACCACTCTACGATACGGAACAGCGAGATAAATCACAAAAAAAATCTAATGCTAGATTTTTTGTTGATTTATCCATCTATTGCAAGGTCTCTATAATAATAGACACTTTATTCTTGCGGCGTTTAGAGCATAGGTTCCCAACCTTGGGTAGGCGTACCAATACCGGTACGCGGACAAGCAGCTACCGGTACGCGAATGATTTTACAATTTAAAACAAAAATTTATTAAAAATCTGCAATTCGAAAAAAGAAAAGAAATTACTATAATAACTAATAATCCATACGTGTTAATATTTTAGTTTGGAATTTCTTATTCATTGTTTGTGTTGTAATACTTTATTGGGATTTACCTAATCTCAAAAGATGCCGTCTATACCTGAATGTGTTATCTATGATATGTTTCCTTCCCTCTGTAACTTTATCGAAGAAAATAATTTGTAAATAAAAGACGATGTGATGAGCGACATTAGAAAACATCTAACATCAACTTTTGAATGTTTCCAAAATTATTTTCGTGAAGAGCTCACAGCTCAAAATTGGATTCGAAATCCTTTCGCACAAATTTTAGCTTCTATTACATGCTGGTTACAATTTTTGTTTCCGAAAAAACCAATAAAGCCAGAAATAAAATGGTAGTAAAATTTTAAAAATTGGAAACTTAAATGTATTTTTTGATTTATAGTGTTGAGATTTTATGACGAAACTGCCAATGGTAAAACTCTTCACCCAAAACAAATGATTTAAGAACAGAGTAGGACTGGAAATCTTAAGTAGCAAAACCAGTAACAATATTTAGAAAAGCTTTTTCCCCTTTTGCATTTTTTGAAAACACTTGTATTTTCACCATCTATCAGGTGATTGCAAAAATTCGTGCCCGATTTGAAATAAAATTAAATAAAACACATTTTCGTGGAAAAACATTTTTATTAATCAATAATGTACTTCCCATCATTTTCTATAACTGTCTTCCGTTTTACAAGTTTTTGAATTTCTTCTTTGTAGAAACTGGGTGATTTATCTAGAAAGTAGTAAGGTAGTTTCTGACTTCTTCCACAGAAACAATTTTTTTGCCATTCAAATTATTTTGAAGAGAACGAAACAGATGAAAATCTGAAGGGGCAAGGTCAGGGAAATACGGCGAGTGCTGGAGGATTTCCCATTTTAACTCCCTAAGTTTTTGCAGTGTCTGTTGAGCGACATGTGGTCTAGCGTTGTCGTGAAAGATGATGCCTTTTCGATTAACCAAACTTGGACGTTTTGCTTGGATTTCCACATTGAGTTGGGTGAGTTGCTCAGTACTTCTCCGCAGTTATTGTTTTGCCACGTGGAAGAAGCTCGAAATAAAGTATTCCCCTGCAATCCCACCAGACACAACACTTTTATTGGATGCAATTTAGCTTTTGCCAAAGATTCTGCTCGTTCACTCCCATGCTTCCAGCTTCTTTTTCTTTTTATGTTGTGATACATAATCCATTTTTCTCCAGTTATTACTCGATCCAAGAAAGGTTCATTTTGTTGACGGGCAAGGAGAGAAACGGCAGTGGAAACACGGCAGTTTGTTCCGTTCTGTCAAAATGTGCGGAACCCATATATCGAGTTTCGAAGTATAGCCAAGTTTTTTTAAATGGCGAAATGCTGTCCATTTGTCAACAGTTAACTTCTCAGTAATCTCTTCAGTCGAAATCCGTGGATTACTATTCACCAAATCACGGATACAGTCATTATTACACGGGCACGAACTTTTGCAATCACCTGATATCTCCACCATATTTTTCCTTTATATATTTTAGTTGTGTGTGATTATATTATTTTTAGTTTAATAATTTTTCAACAGAGCAGACTGATGTGACGATAGCTAGCGCTAAGTTTTACAATCGATAATACCCCGTGAATATCTTTGCCAGATAATCACCTGACCGTAGTAAATCGTTAAATACGTCACTCTTCTTTACGCTCCGTTAAAAAAAAAATGCTTTGACAAAAAGGATTTTACGAACTATTGGGGAACGTATTAACAACAGAAATTACCCATAAATAATTTTTATTGTGGCTTGAAAAGACTGAAAATATATTTTGTTATATAACATTTTCGGGACAATTACTGGGAAATTATATGTCTACAACAGAAATCATAAAATATCTGAAATAAAATAGGGTGGTACTAGGAACAAAAAAATCCAATTCCTCAAAATAACCAGCTTATACGTTTATTCTGAACATTTTTACACTACTGTAATATTAAGAAACTGGTCAGATATGCCTGTTATATTTATGTGAGTGCTTTTAAGATTACTATAGTCTTTTGAAAATTGGTTTGAAAAATTA
This sequence comes from Liopterus haemorrhoidalis, assembly GCA_963971575.1. NCBI lineage: Eukaryota > Metazoa > Arthropoda > Insecta > Coleoptera > Dytiscidae > Liopterus > Liopterus haemorrhoidalis. Next base: position 47,736,967 of record OZ020619.1, read on the forward strand.
GCGCCACAAAAGCCGCATTCAGACCTCTTTAAATTAACAAGTTATTGACTTTGCGTTGTGTCGCTCTGAGTTATGCTTTAATGCAGCGGTTCCCAAACTTTTTTGACCGCGACCCGGTACGAGGTTTTAAAATTTTTCGCGACCTACCTTATGAAAAACAAACATTTATTTACAAAACAAATTTTATTTTAAAGCAGTAGCTTTATAGTAATAAATAGTAATAAAGAGTATAGTATAGTAATAAAGAATATAGTATAGTAATAAAGAGTACAAATACACACTATTCTAGTGATTAACTGACATAAAAAAAAAAAAATTGTAAAAAAAAAATCTTTTTTGTGTTTTTACAATTTTTTTAGCGACTCGGCAAAATTTTTCTTCGACCCGGTGCCGGGTCGCGACCCACACTTTGGGAAATGCTGCTTTAATGCATTCTTTTTACGTTCCATGTACCATTCACATCTGTTATAAATTAGTACGTTACGAATAGCCCTCCATCTGTGAATTTTAAAACCAACTATTATTTAGCCTCGTAAAATATTTTATATGTATTATTGTTCTTATAATAGACCATATTAGTAACTACGTCACAAATTGGAATTCAGTGCTGCCGTCTCGCGGTTGGATTCCTTTTATTTGAATTTTCTATAATATAAAGTATCTGGACTGTATATATTATTATATATTTATCAAAAATATATATTTTATGCTCCAAAATTGAAAATATTTATAAAATTAAGGTAACAAAAGTAATGTCCCATGTATTTTAAACTTCAAAAGGAATCAGCTCTCAGATGGCAGCACATGTATGTGACGACACACTAATATGGTCTATTCTGTTGTCTTAGATTTTAACTACCAAATTACCTAAATTGGTCATATTTACTGTCCGTCTTTGTAATTTTTAGTGAAATTTGTTAATGATGACATTATGTTAGGTTATGTAAAGGCATTCGATAACTACGGGTGTCACTGATAGAATGCGATAGCCTATGTGTTTATATGTCTGTCTCATTAAAACATCTCACTAGCTATAAGTTTAGAAAATTATGCACAATCCACAACAAACAGCGTATTAAATTTGGAGGTCTGAATAGTTTCACGTCTTATCATATGACAAACTTTCTGGTGACAGTGAACAGTCCATAAGCTATTAATTTAAGAGCTCTGAATGCGGCTTAACAGCAGTAGTTCTCAACCAGGATGCAGATCATGGTGTTTCTAGAAAGAAATCTTGCCAAGAGTACAGAAGTAATTTTCCTATTTTTATCAAAATTAAATCTGGAATTTTTTGAGATAGTGTATCTTTTGATTAGATACCGATGCACCTAATAGCCATAAATGCTACATAATTTCAACTTTAAACCCAAAATAATTTTTTGAGATAACAGTGTTTATGTAGAGTAAATATTTTTGACTTTTATTCGTGATAAAAAAATTATCACTGCGCTCCATTAATAAGTTAATGCCGCTAGTTCTATATTTAGAGCATATATTGTAACAATGTTATCTGGAGCTAGTAGAGCCTAGACTAAACAATAATTTGATAAGATCAAATCTCAGTACACCACTACGCAAAGGCACAATGAAAAAAAAAAAAAAAATCGTAAAATAGGTTACATGAAATTAAAACACAAAAATAAAGAATATTCATATTCACTCGCTGCGCAATACTTTAAGGGAAGAGGAAGAATAGTGCCTTGATATGATGCAGTTATTATTTGTACGTCAATTTATCGAAATCCTCTTAGAGAACTCAAGTCATATGGGATTTCTGGAAAGCTATTAACATCCCAGCAAACATTCAACTAACGGCCGAATGCTGGCAAACTGCTTTTATGCTGGTAAATTACTGGCACCAAAAGTAAGTGCAACGCCAGTATTAATAATGTACTTCACATTTGTATTTCGCATTCCGCCTATACGAAATACTTTACCAGCATTTTATAAGCACTCTTCTTCACTCATACTTTTTACTTAAAACCATCAGAAATAAATCTGGCAACTAATGCGATTATTTTGCACTTTACCGTTGCTGGGCCAGCAACTGATACATCAATGGGCCAGTAACGGCCCCGGGGACACCGGGGTACTGGCCCATTACTTTCAATGCCGGGGAGTATGTCCTTTACCAGTACTGGCCCGTATAAAAATGTTTGCTGGGATGGCTTGAATCGTACTTATCGGATCGTGTCCAGTTTGTCTTTATAGATGGCTTCATCTCGGATGTTATCGAGGTTACCTCTGGAGTTCCGCAAGGATCGCATATCGGACCAAAATTATTCTTGTTGTTCGTGAATGACATCGGAAGAAACCTTAAGTTTTGTTTTAATCTTCTCTTTGCAGACGACCTCAAACTTTTTCGTAAAATAACGTCAGAAACAGACATAACACTATTTCAAGAAGACCTTAACACACTGGTTGAATGGTGCGCCACAAACTGCCTTCATCCAAACCCAAAGAAATGTAAAAGCATCGTTTTCTCAAGGAAAAAAAAAATCCTGGGGTAGTGCAGTATCACTTAAGTGAAGTGAACATTGTGCAAGTTAAGGAAATGACTGATCTAGGCATTTTATTTAGCAGTGATCTCTCTTTTGCAAAACATATTGGTATTATAACCAATAAATCGCTGAAAATGCTTGCTTTTGTTAAACGCAAGACTAATGCGTTTACTGATATTAATTCTATAAAAATGTTTAGAAATTTACGCTAACCGCACCGAATACTTTCTGACCTTCATTTTTAGAGAGATTGGCGTTTATATAAGAGGGCTAGTAGCGTTTCTAGGAAAAAGGGTTTAAGCATTGTTCAAGGAGATGCTAGTATTCAAAGTTATTAATCAATAACTCTGAACAAATGTCTCTTTGAACAATGAACCACAAAAAATATATTTTTAAAGTTACGTGCTGAAACATAAGGATTATAATTTTATTTTATTATCTGAATTCTCACAAATGTTAACTACAAAGTACCGTATTTTTCGGACGGTAAGGCGCACCCCTATTTTATGAGTCAATTTTTAGGATAAAAATATATATTATATAAAAATATATTCACAAATTCTTAATTTTTATTTATTACGATAACTTGTACCAACAACATTCTGTTTATCTTAACTCTTTATAATATCAGTCTTTAGTATATTAATGTCACTGTTCGTATTATTTTCGTCTGAACTATTATCAGTCTCTTCAAAAATTAATCCATCTTTGGTTTCATCCAATTCGTTGCTTATACCGCATTTCTTAAAAGACTATATAACCGTCTCTTCATTTACAGTTTCCCAAGAATTTTTTGCCTAGATACTTTTGAAATTGTCCGTTTCATGCGTCCTGTTGTAACATCGTGATTTGGCTTTGTTATCCACTTGTTCCATTTTTCCCGCATATTTTTTTTTTACATATCCAAGACCCTTGTTCCATTTTTCCCAAACCCTTGACATATCCAAGGGTTGTAATTTACTTGTAAAGCCTCCAGAAAAGATTCTGTATTAATATCTTTTAAAATCTTTTTCGTTGATTCTATTTTATAAAATCTATTTCGTTGATTCCATACCTTCAGACCATAAGACGTACCCCAATTTTAAGCCTATTTTTCTAAGTAAAAAGGTGCGTCTTATGGTCCGAAAACTACGGTACCTTTTAATGTAATCTAATAATTTGTATTCGTCCATTCAAGTGATTTTTTTTAGTGTAGGCAAGTAAATGGGCGTTAGGTGGTAATAGCTACAGATGCTGTGCGCTAAAACATTTAACAAAGTAATAAAGTTGACGTCTAGTTTTTTTTTTATCAAACGTCGAAGTTGGAATGTTCTTAATTTTTTTTTCGTGTCTCAATTTCTTGGCAAAAAAATTGAATGTTCTGTATAAGGCATTATCATTACTCTGCATGATCAATGGCGGTTGAGCGTCGGTGTTGGTCCCAGACGTTGGAAGGACGTCTAGGACGCGCCGTGACGGGCGTCGGGACGCTGAGCGGGTGTGGGAGAGGAAGGACAGACAGGGCGACGTAACTTTGTCCTTGTCTGGGAACGAGGGATGAAAATGAAAGTCGATAAAGGGTACATTCAAGGAGACGTGGATATTCGTACGCTCTGCTTTTCAACATTCGAGATTAAGGATTTACTAAATGTGTCTGGGAAACGTTTAAAGCTATTAGAGCCTGCACAGAGGAGTTCAATTTGTATATATGAATATAAATGCATATTTAAGGACTGAGTGGATTGCACTATAAGCTGGATTGTACAATACTTTATATAGGATCATACTAAAAAGGATCTTAGGATTCCAAAAATTCTATCGCGAGGACGCTAACGCTTACTGTTTTTGAGTTGTTACGGTCTTTACCACGATCTGATTTTGGATTTTTTTTTTTGAAAATAATTTTATTCTTATTGGTTTGTTTTGAAATTGTTACGTCTTACCATTTTGGAGATATCGGATTTTTTATCAATACCTACTTTTGGAAACTTTTAGAAAATAAGTATATTTTTACTTGGGGGTTTTAAGGGTCACATCATATTAAGAAAGACCTCAGAATTCCGAAAATTGGCTCCCCTTCTCGTTACGTCTTACCGTTTTGGAGATATTGATTTTTTTATCAATAGCTGTTTTTAGAAATTTAAAAAAATATATATATTCTTATTTGGGGGTTTTAGGGGTCAAATTATATTAAAAAAGACCTCAGAATTTCAAAAATTTGCTCCTTTTGTCGTTACGTCTTACCACTTTGGAGCTATCGAATTTTTTATCAATACCTAGTTTTGGAAATTTTTAAAAAATAAGTATATTCTTACTTGGGGATTTTAAGGGTCAAATCATATCAAAAAAGACCTCAGAATTCCAAAAATTATATCCCCAAGTCACTAATTTTTACCATTTCCGAGTTATCGAAGTTTTTATCAGTACCTGTTTTTGTTTTTTTTTTTAAATTCTATTCTTTCTGATACGTTCTGAGAGTCATATCATACTAAAATATGCCCGAGGAATCCAAAAATTCTGTCCCAAAGTCTTTATCTCTTATAGTTCTGGAGTTGTATCTTGCGTGACCATTCGTTAATGAAGCAATTGGTGTTATCGACAGGTCGATTACGTACAAGAGTTTAGTTTAGGATATGTGGCAAGTTTAGTCCGGAGTCTATAATATGATTTATGAAGAGAGGCATAGCCGAGAGAAATCATAGAAGCAAGGTCGTAGTAGTGTCGAAATCGTGTCTACCGAGTTTTTATTAGACGCCAATAACGGATCTCTTACGATAGATGAACATAACGAAACGGTAAATGATACGAACACATTAATATATTTTTACATTGCAATTGCCTCAGGTATTAAAACTTTCAAAATATTCACTGTTGTTATTTTATGTTAATCACTTCTGTGTCTCGAGATCTACATCAACGACCTTGGAACAACCATTATTAATCTTTACTCCCAAATAAAAGAACTAGAACTGTTTTCACCAGGATTCTCTACGTTCATATCCTATATTACTTATCCAGTGTATTTGAAAACAACTAAAATTTAGAATTATTCTCTGTCATTAATTTTTGTGTATAGGCTTTTATCAACTATTTCCTTTTACTGTATTTTTCGGACCATAAGACGCAAAAAAAGGTTCCATGACAACTGGGGCCGTAAGACAATTCCGGTTCACAAGCTCACAAGGCCGTTCACAATTGGGGCTTTTCACAACTGCGATGGACAATTCGGGCCGTACACCGTTAACATTCAAAAATTCGTCAGTCGAGTAAAATGGGTTTCTAATTAAAAATTCTTTTACAGTTTTCTTGAAATTCAGAAAACGCAGGACTTTATATTCCTCTGGCAGAATATTGAAAAATTTTCTGCTGTAATAATTAGAGGCATTGCGTGATTTAGTTAAACGTAAAAAGTTTGGATATATATGGTCTTTATTCCTAGTAGCATACGAGTGCATTCTTTCACCAGATGGCCATATATTTCTATTTTTATATGCATACAATACACACTGATATATAGGGAAGGTAATGTCATTATTTCTAATTCTTTAAATGCATTCTTACAGTCAGCTCTATAGTTAATTTTTGCTAAAATTCGAATAGCACGTCGTTGAAGGGAAAAAATTCTTTTAGCTGAAGCAGAATGTCCCCAAGCTAGAAGAGCATAAGATATATGTGACTGAAATAGAGCATAATATGATAACATTATTTCTTTTGAGACAGTATTGACCAGATTGCGAAAAAGAAATATAGTTTTGCAGATTTTTTTGGCAAGAATCTCTACTATCTCTAATAAATGTACCTGGGATTATTGTTTCCAAGATGTAATATGCGACATTTTAGTATGTTCTGCGGTAAAAGCCATGCAGTACACTAATCTGTGATGGAATTTATGTCGTTTTGAATTATTGCTGAGTTTTGTGCCTCTTTATATAGCTTCAGGTCATCGGCAAACATCTGATGTTCACATAACAGATTTACGACTAAATCAGTTACAAATATCAGGAATAGAATAGGACCAATAACGCTTCCTTGAGGTACCCTACTTGTAACTGGGTAAATATGATCTAACACGAACTCGGAATATGCGTCCAGTAATACCCTTTTCACACTAGATCTTTAAGATCGGATGTTAAAGTGAATGTATCTTTAAACGCTAATGTGAAACCGTACGGCCTCGTCTAAACACGACCGATGTGTAAGACAGAGATCTGCGTCTTAAACTTCGTCCGCATTACCAATTTAATTTTTATTATAAAAAAAATACTCCTTGAATTTGTGCTGTCAACATTTTATATTATCATAAACAAGAATATTGTATTATATCGACGTTATAAGAAGTTTATACTTATTGTTATAATAAAATTATTTATTTTAATAATGTGTTTAATAAAATACAGAGCTACAATAATTGAGATAAAATGTATCGACTTACATGTTAATACAGGTATAATATATTCTTTATTGTAGTGCCTTTATTGTAGAATGAAATGAAATATCATTAATTGTTTATAATAATTCAAAATGTGCGTCTGCGCAGACAGGTCAAAACTGGTAATTTCATGACGGTAACTTAAGGACAAAATTACTGTAGCTGATGACAGCACCAGAGATTTAAACATCAAGTGTGAAAGCATACCGATGTTAAACATCGGTGAACTTTAAGTTCACTCGTCTTAAAGATCTAGTGTGAAAAGGGTATAAGAAATGAAATTATCCATGATAATAATTTTCCACGAATGCCGTGATTTAGTTTAGCAAATAGTCTATGATGAGCAACTGTATATATTGGTGCAATTTTGTGTGATTTATCAAAGCCTACCCGGGCAGTATTTTGTGATGTGTCAGACGTGGAACAAAGCATTGAAAGGTGTTCTACATCCCTGCTGTTCCCTTGGGATTCCCTGTCGGTTTCCCTGCGCGGTGGCCGGGTAACCGGGCCAAGCCTGGAGCGACGCCTGACGCCGGGACGCCGCGACCTGACCTGACCTGCTTCAGCATCGGTCGAAGGGAGGTCATACACTCATTCACGGATTTTAAATGGATTTAAAACACATTAAAAATTAAATAAATCCACACAACTTAGCTATTACGTGATTTTTTAAAGGTTCAATATTAAACAATTAGTGGAATAGGTCGGATAGATATAATGTGGTTGAACGGCCTGTACAGTAATGCAGTATTATCGCCAAATCTGCATTCTCTGTTGTTTAGGTCAGTAAATATTATGTTTAATTAATAAATAATTATATGAGGAAGTTAATTAGGCATTGCCAACACAACACCGCGATACCATACCATTATTCATAAATTAATAACGAGTTATTTAATTTAATTCTGACCATAAAAAACAACTAACTATATCCTGAGTAAGATCAAAGTAATCTGCGATTTAATTTTTTTAATCCTGAGGTCTTTGTCAGTATAATAAAACTTTAGAAAGCACCCTTACAAGAATTATTTAATTTTGAAAAATGGTCAAAGAAAAGTTGGGATTAAAATATAAATAACTCAAAAACGGTTAAAGGTGGAGATTTGGGGATTGAATTTTTGGAATCCTGAGGTCTTTCTCAGTATAATAAAATCCTAGAAAGTACACTTATAAGAATTGTTTAATTTTGAAAATTTGTCAAAGAAAAGTTGGGATTAAAATATAAATAACTCAAAAACGGTTATAGGTGGAGATTTGGGGATTGAATTTTTGAAATCCTGAGGTCTTTCTAAGTACAATAAAATCCTAGAAAGTACACTTATAAGAATTGTTTAATTTTGAAAATTTGTCAAAGAAAAGTTGGGATTAAAATATAAATAACTCAAAAACGGTTATAGGTGGAGATTTGGGGACTGAATTTTTGGAATCCTGAGGTCTTTCTCAGTACATTGAAATCCTAGAAGTACCCTTATAAGAAATATTTAATTTTGAAAAATTGTCAAAGAAAATTTGGGATTAAAATATAAATAACTCAAAAACGGTTAAAGGTGGAGATTTGGGGATTGAATTTTTGGAATCCTGAGGTATTTCTCAGTACAATAAAATCCTAGAAGGACCCTTATAAGAATTATTTAATTTTGAAAAATTGTCAAAGAAAAGTTGGGATTAAAATATAAATAACTCAAAAATGGTTATAGGTGGAGATTTGGGGTTTGAATTTTTGGAATCCTGAGGTCTTTATCAGTACATTGAAATCTTAGAAGGACCCTTATAAGGATTATTTATTTTAAAAATTTGTCAAAAAAACAGTCGTGATTAAAATATAAATAACTTAAAAACGGTTAAAGGTAGAGATTTGGGGATTGGATTTTTGGAATCCTAAGGTCTTTCTCAGTACATTGAAATCCTAGAAGAACCCTTATAAGAATTATTTAATTTTGAAAATTTATTCATTTGCAAGGTATTTTAATAAAAGTAGTAAAATTGTAGTAAAATTGCACTAAATATTGGGCTCCTCTTTTTTCCGTGTAAACCTTGGCATTTTGAGGCCCCCATCAAGCCGGGGGACCTGGGCTCGTGCCCCATGTGCCCTTACGGAAAAGACGGAATTGGTTTGGACTGAACAGATTTTAAAAATTCTTATAACCATATTTTTGTGAATTTTTTTCAAATCTATGGTTAAATTTATTCATTTTCAAACTATATAAAGTACATATATAAAGTATGTTTTGTAGAAGATACAAAAAAATTTTGAAGGCAAAATATGGCGAAATGAGCCAGCTGTGGCAAATCTTCTCAGACTCCGGGAAAAAAAATAGATTTTGCGGTGACCAGCATAACTCGTCACTGGATCATCTGAAATCAAAAATCCAACAAGATTTTGTTAGTTTATGAGTTTGCCGAGGTAACGACGTTGAGATATTTTTTTTTATAGTTTTTTTTATTATTTAACAATCACAAATATACTCATTTTTAGGTGTTTTTTAGAGGGAATTAATTTTTTTTTGTCTTCTAAGTAACGCTAAAAACTGAAAAATAATTTTAAAAATAAAAACTCAACGTCATTACCTCGGCAAACTCATAAACTAACAAAATCTTTTTGGATTTTTGATTTCAGATGATCCAGTGACGAGTTATGCTGGTCACCGCAAAATCTTAATTTTCCCGGAGTCTGAGAAGATTTGCCACAGCTGGCTCATTTCGCCATATTTTGCCTTCAAATTTTTTTTGTATCTTCTTCAAAACATACTTTATATATGTACTTAGTTTGAAAATTAATAAATTTAACCATAGATTTGAAAAAAATTCACAAAAATATGCTTAAAATGTGGTTATCAGACCCTACACCCAACTTAATGTTGGTAAGTGAGTAAATCGTATACCAACCTTGCTTATAATACAAACATCTGTGTAATAAACAGAACAACGAAAGTCATTCATTATCTTATGGACCACTTGTGCTATGGACTTATAAACATGTTTTAAGTGTTTTTACTATTTAAATTTCTCCAAAATCATCGTATGTCACGTGCGACAGTTGTGTATGGTAAGCAAGGCCAAGTAAATAGTATTGTTTTGATTTTGTGGTTCGCTCATTCATCTGCGTTGTGTTGTAGGAGAGGAGTGGTGCGGGGTATTGTGGGAGCGTCGCGGCGTCCGGGACGTCAGACGCAGCAATGACGCGCCGCCCGGGAGACGTGTACCGACACTCGCGCAGGGGAGGGGTAACAGCCAGACACCCACAAACAGGCACGAAATTAGGAGAGAACTTTCACTTTCTATACACAAAATAATAATAATTTAAAAGAAAATATTCCATACAGACAGTTAAAAATGTTTACAAACACACTCCAACTGTTGAAGGAAGCTGTAGGTAGGAAAAAGTTACTATAATAGTTACCGTGTAGTAACGTTACTGCAAGATAACTTTTATAGTGACTTTAATAGTAACTTTAACATTTTTCGTATTCTGTAATATCCAACTGTAGTGACGTCGCTATGAAAGTTATATCTTAGTGACAGTTACTGAGAAGAGAATGAAGTTAGTTACAGAAGCGCAACACGCATGCGCATTGCTGGTATACAGATGACAGTTGAGGTTAAAAATGTCAAAATATTGTATTGCTTACATTATTTTGTTGTTATATAATATATATTACGGTATATACATTTATAAAATATAAAAAAAAAAACAAAATGAGTGAAGAAATTAAAAAAAAAACGGAATGCAAAGACAATTTCTCGACAATAGAACCACTGGCGCAGGCGGTGGGATTTGGTGGTTAGAACCTCCCATGAAGCTGGATTTTTTAATACTTCGATGCATTTTCCTTGTTTTGTCATTACTTCCATACGTCTCATTTTATAACCCTCCCCCCTCATGAAAGTATTTTTGCTGAATAGTCACTGAATAGAATTTTGGTTAATTTTTTTAAAAACAAAAACCATTTTTTTTAAATAATTTAAAAAAAGACTCATATTAAAAATTGATGTGAAGTGTGAATTATCCCACATTTCTGGGTTTTGCAGGTATTTAGTAACTGAATGATTTTTATTTGGGATGCCATAACAAATTTTATGTCAAAATATTTTTTTATGAATTTTAATTCGAATGCCTATTACCATTATTTAAGTTTCTAAATATGTGCAGTATTTTTTTTTATAGCAAGGTTCATTAAGATTTTGAAAATTTCGCCTATGGCTTCCATTGGTTGCTTAAATCATTAGCCCCGCCCTCTGATTTCGTCAAACATAGAATTAAATTATAATTTCAACACTTCCCACTTGTTATATTAAATTTACGCTTTTAAAAATTAAATGCAACATTTACCAAAATATAACTAGAATTTTGACAAAATAATTTAAACAAAATTAAAATGCAAAAAAAAACAGAAAAAATAAAATTAACGGGATTCGAACTCTAGTTTGCAAATTACAAGGATAATGACAAAACCAACTACGCCATTAGAGCTACTGGTCTAGCGTGTTACATAGCGAATTATATATTTAACATATTTTAGTTAAAAACACAAAAAATATATTTCATCTCCTGCAATATAAACATTTATCTACACCCATACATACTGATTTTATATATATTTAATTTAGATAATTTTACTAATCTTCTTCATTTTCTATTATATATAAAAATTACACTTAAAATCAAATGTCCGCCATGTTTATCTTCATAAGAACTAAGTTATTACTTATAAACACCAGTATTTGGTAGTTACTCGGCCCAATTCTGTAAGCAAGTTACTACAAAAAAGTTACAATAAAAGTTGCTAAATACAAGGTCAGTAACTTTTTTAGCAACTTTCACGAAATCCGTATTCTGTAAGAAAAAAGTTACTATGAAATTAGTAACTAGTTGCTAAAAAAGTTATTATGGATAACAACTAACAGAAAGCAGTTGCTACACTTAGTAACTTCAAAATAACTTGGTGAAAATCGAGAAAAATCTCATTTTTTCTGTTTAATAATGAATTATTTCAAGCATTTTACAATGAAGGGCACATAGAGACTATAATTATAGAAGTATTTTCATTTTATTTTCTGTATAGCACAAAATTCTTCGAGTTCTTTATTTCAATTTTTATATATATATATTTTTTTTGTTTATTTACATTTGTTTTATAATGGTATAACAGTACAATATTTTTTAAATGTATTAACTGTCAATAGAAGCCGCGCACACAAGGGGGTGGTCGACGAGTTCAGACCCCCTCCCCCAAGGATTTGAAAAATCAAATCTTATTTAATAAAAACTAAGCGATTGCAAATAAGATTCACATTTTTTATTATTAAAAATTAAATTATAATCAAAATTAAATTAATATATAAACCCAGTCCTCTCCATAAAAAAACAACAATACATTTGTATTATATTACAGATATTTTTTTGAAATGGACCCTTCCCAGATCAATGTTTTAAGTGCGCGCCTGTTCAATGGCTATCCGAACTTCTTTAACTGTATTTCACGCAATTCATTTAAATTTGGACTATAACTTGCACCACCACATAGAAAACAGTAACCACATAGCACATCACCACAGCACCACCACTCGTTCCTGCAATTATTTTTTAAACACTCGTATCACCGACCATGACCGGGTTATTTGCCAGGAAATTCAACAGAATTTCCATCTGTTTGCAATTCTTTTTCTGATTTTGTTTATAAAACATTTTTCGTTTAACCTCAGAAACTCACAACATAGCTGTCAAACTCAATTAAAAACGAATACCTCGCCTGCGCAGAACGAAATCTGCTTCTAGCTTCACGGTTCTTTGTAGCAACGTTACTAAATATAACTTGTTATAAGAACGTTGCTTGTGCTTATGCTTGGAGAATACCAATTGTTTGGCGATTGATAAGAAAGTTACTATAAAAGTTATTTCGTAGCAATGTTACTCAGTAGCAACTAACCTAGTAACTTTTTACAGAATCGGGCCGACTATGATAGGAACTTTTATAGTAACATGTTACTAAATATTGTTGTAACTTTTGTCTTACGGAATACGAAATACCCCAAAGTTACTATGATAGTAACTGACCTTGCTCATAGTGACAAATTTACTTACTATGATCATAGTAACTGAGTTACAGAATTGGTCTGATAGTCTCTGAAAAGAATATTTGAAGTATAGATATTTTAGTTTCGTTGTGGTTGTTATTTTATATGTTTGTTGGTCCGGCCCTGTGTATGCGCCTGAATGCGGCATTAAGCTGTGTCGGCGGCGGCCGTAGCGACGCCAGGGACGAGGGAGGCGGCCGCCGGGACGCGAACTGCTCGCGACGTCTGCTCACACCGACGCCACTATTGATTTTACAACGACCTCACGACTCGCCATGTCTGTGTACTCCAGCATCGTGCGTGCGTCTGGATGTATGTGTGAGTGTGTTTGTGACTGTGTGCGTTCGAGTAACACGTACACACTGCGTAACAAGACAGACAGAAGAGAGAAAGAGAAGTTCAAATAAATAAAGATGGTATTAAAGAAAAACACAGGTGGAAACATTTCAAACTATTCACATTACCTCAATAAAAATTTATGTGAAGTGTGAATTTTCACACATTTTAGGATTGCTGGTATCTACAGTTGTGGATTTACGCACAGCCGGTTCAGGCGGTTGACTCGGGCCCAACCGTTTTGCGAGGCGTTTGCCTTGATAAGAATTGTCAACTAATTGTGCAAATCTGTGGAAAACCTGTAAGCTTACAGACAAAATCTGTAAGAAACTGTCCATAACAACATATAAAACGACTCCTTAGATACGATTAGTTCATAGTTTTTTTTTTTATTTATTTATTTATTTTACATTGGCCTATTTCTGCAATGAGGCTAATCGCCGATGCCAGGGGGCGAGCTCCTACACCTGGATGAAGGGTGAATGATTGTTAAAATGGGAGTAATGGAAACATATTATTCTCGCCCGAATAATATCACCAACGAAGGAGGCTCGAACCACCGACTGCCCAGTCCAGACTGTATATTCCACCAATCTAAACCGCACGACTCAATGCGGTCGGCCACTCCGTTGGCAGTTGATAGTTAAAAAATGAAAAAGACAGATATAGCCTTAAACTTTCTTAATATAGATGACAGTTAAGAAGTATTAGTTTATAAAGATAGTTTAAAAAATGGGGCAGGCTCACATTTCATTGGCTCTGAGCTTTTTGGTGTACAATCTTATTTATTTAGGCGCAAATAGCCTTTGTTGCTGTGCGCAAAAAAAATAACTAAGTAAATAAGAAGTATTAGTTTATATAGTTTTTAAAAGGGGCAGGATAATATTTCATGGGTTCTGAGCCTTTTTCTGGACTGTCTTTTTTATTTTTTTTGCCGCAAATGTCAAAATTTTAGACCGTAACTCAAAAGTAACCATATATTAGTGATTTAGGGCTAAAAATGTATATGTATAACAATTTTCAAAAAAGAAAAAAAAAATTTTTTCTTGTAAAATTTTGAAATTTTGGGCAAAATTTTTTTGACTCCGATTTTGCCCAAAATATAGTTTTACGCTAATTTTATGGTGAGGATTAAGAAAAATATATTAAAAAAATTTATGCTTTCCTAGTTTTTGAGTTAGAGCTTATTTGGGTCAGTTTTTTGCCTATAATTCCAAAACTTTTGCCCAAACTTCAAAATGGACCAAATTTTGTTAATCTACGACCAAAAATACATATTTGTACCAATTTTCAATAAAATCGGAGACAAAAATTTTTTGCTTGAAAATCACGATTTTTTTAAGGTCTACCCCTTACGATTTTTTCGATTTTTGACCATTTTCAAGGGTTTTGGATTACTGCCCATAAAAAACTTAATAATTGGTTTATTAAGGCCCAAATTTTTTTTTAGACTAAACAATGTAGGAGAATTTTATAAATTCAAACCGCAGATTTCGATCCTTAACCATTTTTTAGTTACGATTTACCAAATTTTCTAAAAAATTAAAAAAAAAATTGAAAATTTTCAAAAAAATTTTTTGTGTCAAAATTTGGTTACAAGTCAATTAGGACCTCAAGATTTCAAAAATTTCAACCGCAGGTCCTTATTACGTTTCGTTTTTGAGATACGTCCATGCGAAGATGAAAATTTCTATAAATCACCCCATATTAAAATTTGTCATAATTTTAAAATACACAAAATGAATAAGGCCTCTAATTTTTTCTGGATTAAATGAGCTACGGGGAATCCAAAAATTCTAACCGGAGATCGCTATCTCTAACCGTTTTTGAGTTGTGAATTTTTTTAAATTCACAGTTTTCGCAAATAATGTAAATTATGCCATTAAAAAATTTGTCACAGTCTCAAAACGCATTAAACGATTAAAGCCCCAAATTTTTTCTAGACTGAATAAACTACAGAAAATCCAAAAATTTGAACCGCAGGTCACTATCTCTAACCGTTTTTGAGTTATGATTTTTTTAAATTCACAATTTTCACAAATAATGTAAATTATGCCATTAAAAAAATTGTCATAATCTCAAAGTGTGTTAAACGATTAAAGCCCCAAATTTTTTCTAGATTACATAAACTATGGAGAATCCAAAAATTGCAACCTCAAGTCGCTATCTCTAACCGTTTTTGAGTTATGATTTTTTTAAATTCACAATTTTCATAAATAATGTAAATTATGCCATTAAAAAAAATTGTCATAATCTCAAAACGCATTAAACGATTAAAGCCCCAAATTTTTTCTAGACTAAATAAACTACGGAGAATCCAACAATTTCAACCGCAGGTCCCTATCTCTAACCGTTTTTGAGTTGTGCTTTTTTAATTCACAACGTGTAGATACCAAATATGAGACCGAAAAAATAAAAAAACAGATATAGTCTCCAATTTTCTTAATATAGATTTGTACTATGATAATTAATTATTGTTATTATTACTGTGTAACATATTAATGACACTAAATGTCCAGAAATCGCAGCGTCAATAAATAAAGTGTATGAAAACCACAGTTGTAAAAATTGCAAACAAGTGACATTTCCTCAATAAAAATGTTGGTTAAAGGCGCCGATTGTTATTTAATATTCTGGTCTTTCATTGACGGTGAGGAGAGTTTAAGGAAAGAATAAGCGTGAGACGCGGTGCATTCGAGTGCAGGAGGCACGTCTTCAGCTGACAGTGTCAATACACCAGTAGTTTATGTACAACGGACAACAATCACTGTTAGCAATTGTTTTTTACGACTGGCAACACTTTTGTTTTTATGAACATTTTCCTGCTCACACCAAAGATCCGTTAACGCTCTGTCCTAGTACCTCAATATCTGCATCTTCCCAACTGCGTTCAGAGCTCTTAAATTAGTCTGCTATAGAATATGACAAGGGTGACCAGGTCTCAGAGTTTCATCATCGTTAATTCGGGCTCCAGGTTTTGTTATAAAATCTCCGGTTTACGCTAATTTTATCTAAAATTAATGTACCATAAATGGTTTATAGCAATAAAAATAACATAAAGGGTGTTTTTTTTAGAGGTATAGAACTTTAAATTGCAATAAAACAACGATGGATTATTCGATTGACATGAATTTTTTTTTATTCGAAAGATAATCTTGTGGCATTACATTTTAAATATGATTTCTGGCATATGACCGCCACGGCTGGCTCCGATGTAGTCCAATCTGGACGTCCAATTTTCGATGACTTTTTCCAACATTTGTGGCCGTATATCGGCAATAACACGGCGAATGTTGTCTTCCAAATGGTCAAGCGTTTGTGGCTTATCCGCATAGACCAATGACTTGACATAGCCCCACAGAAAGTAGTCCAGCGGTGTTAAATCACAAGATCTTGGAGGCCAATTCACAGGTCCAAAACGTGAAATTAGGCGGTCAACAAACGTGTCTTTCAATAAATCGATTGTGGCACGAGCTGTGTGACATGTTGCGCCGTCTTGTTGGAACCATAGCTCCTGGACATCATGGCTGTTCAATTCAGGAATGAAAAAGTTAGTAATCATGGCTCTATACCGATCACCATTGACTGTAACGTTCTGGCCATCATCGTTTTTGAAGAAGTACGGACCAATGATTCCACCAGCACGTACGCACCGTACGGCGTCTCTGGGGATGCGAGTTATCAATAAGAGTAAACGTGGTGCGAAAACGTTCCATGGTTAATCGAATTAACTGCTCTGATGGACGATTTTGTCGACGATAAAATGGACGTAGTGCGCGATACGTATTCCGCACAGAACCATTATTTTCGAAATAAAATTGCACTATTTGCAAGCGTTGTTCAGGCGTGAGTCTATTCATGATGAATTGCCAAACCAAACTGAGAATAAATCACTTGACAGCTGTTAAATCGGTCGCCATCTTGAACAGTAATGCCAACTTAAAGTTCTATACCTCTAAAAAAAACACCCTTTAGATACGTTTCGTATAATCGCAAATCTCGCGAGCAGTGCTAGCGTATATCTAACTCTTTCTAAAAGACTGATGTCTTTTTGGCCCTGCGAAAGATTTTTTGGAAACATTTTTGCGCAGATTTTTTTCATCCCCAATTCTGATCAACATCTGATAAACGGTAGTATCAAATTCAACTCTTCCCCTATTATTCTGATTGTTGATCTGAACGCATAAGATCCCAGATTCTGTCGACATTTTCATCGGTTCTCGAAGATGAAGGCCTTCCGCTGCGTGATTCATCTTCAATCAACTCTCTTCCTTTTGAAAATGCCTTAAACCACCAAAAAACCTAGGTCCTTGACAAAACACTCCGTAGGCCTACTGAAGTTTTGCAAAAGTTTCCGTTGCACTGTGCCCAAGTCTGAAACAAAACCTGATAGCACGCCGTTGTTCGAAATGAATGTCACTCATTTTTAGAACGCACTAGAAAAAACTGTTTCACGAAAAAAATCACTACGGACAACAAAATTACTCTAGCGAAAACCACCCAAAGCTAAGCTCAAAGGTGTCTAGAGCAGTTGTGGGAGCAATAAAACAATTTGTTAAAAAATTCTAGGTTCTACAGATGTTTTATTTTTCTTGTAAGTTCAAACTCGTACTGAAGGCATATCACATGTTCACCTGCTGCTCCTCCAAGTCCCGCGTCTCAAATGTTGCCAGATCAAATGCTATGTTGACAGTCTGGTTACCTAATTTACACACCTCATATATTAGCTGTAAACGCTGCCTTTAAAACTATCTACCAAACTTATTCACAGCCCACAATGCACAGTGAACTAATTTAAAGAGCTCTGAAAGCAGCTTTAGTTTTCTAATATCATGCGAGTTTTAAATAAAAGGTGTCTCAAAAGAAATTTTATATTTATTTAGCTTACTGCGTGAACGCAACGTATCCGAGGGGCGCGGGGGTTATGTCAATCGGTAGCCTGGCTCTTGGGAATTCAGTCGCTATGGAGCGTTTCTCGGGAGCAGACCGCGCGTTATGCGTGCGAGAGTTTTACAAAAACGGTGATTCGGCGACTGTAGCGCGTAGAAAATTCTGCAGTATTCGAGGTATTCGCCACTTAAATGATGCGCCAAGCATTCCTCTCATTCGACATTGGGTTCAAAAGTTTGAAGAGACGGGTACAACGCTGGATAAATCAAAATCCGGGCGACCTAGGTCATCAAGAACGGTAGAAAACGTGGAGAATGTTAATGGAGAATGTATTAGTTTGTATATAACAGTTTAACAAGCGCTGGTTTAAGCCCACTTGTTCTTAAAATATCTGTAATTTACTAATTAACAGATTATTGTATAACCGGAAGTGATAGTCTGCCGCACCTGGTGAAGATGTTTTTCTTTGGACCTACGCCCAAAACTTACAACACGAATGTTGTAATACAATTTATTGGCAACTATGAAATATTTCTGAGAAAATTATATTTTTTAAAAAATGTTGGAGAGCTACAAAAGATATATTCGTTCTTTGGAAATGTTGTAAACAGATTATATTGGCGTCAAGGTATGTCTTAGGACAGGACATAATTCATAGAGCTAATTTATGGGAGAAAACAACTGGCGAATCTCTCGTTAACTTGTTATAAAATTACAAAATGGTTACATACCAAAAGAACCTATAATTAGTTCACAGTAGCATTTACAATATACAACTAAATTTCCAAAAAATGTAAAGTGCGAATTTGTCCACATTTCAGAGATTCGTAAGTCAACAAAGGGAGTGATTGTATTTTTTAGATGAATAATTTTTGGTCGTTAATCTAATCTTCAATTTTTGGGGTTGGATTGGTCATACCCTCCGGAAGGCAGTAAACGATATCCTCAGAATGGTCCTAGAGAAGAACTTTGAGGGAATCCATCGTAGAGGTCGCCCTGTATCCATGTGGAGGAGAACGATACATAATGATTAATATGTGGTATTCGAGTGGTCATACTTTCCGGAAGGCAGTAAATGATAGATATCTCCAGAATGGCCCTAGAGAGGAACCCTGAGGGACTCCATCGTAGAGGTTGCCATTTATGTGGAGGAGAACGATACACAATGATTTATTTTTATCGTAAGCCTAATCTTTAATTGTTTGAATTGGATTGGTAATATCCTCCAGAAGGCAGTAATACTTCAGAATAGCCCTAGAGAAGAACCTTGAAGGAATCCATCGTAAAGGTCGCCCTGTATCCATGTGGAGAAGAACTAAATATAATGATTAATTTTTTATCCTTATTTTAATCTTCAATTTTTGGAATTGGATTGTTATACCATCCGGAAGGCTGTAAACGATATCTCCAGAATGACCCTAGAAGAGAACCTTGAGGGAATCCATTGTAGAGGTCGCCCTGTATCCATGTGGAGGAGAAAATTGCATAATGATTCATTTTTAGTCGCTAGTATAATCTTCAATTTTTTTAATTGCATTGTCATACTCTCCGGAAGGCAGTAAACGATATCTCCAGAATGGCCCTAGGGGGGAACCCTGAGGGACTCCATCGTAGAGGTCGCCCTGAATTCATATGGAGGAGAACGATACATAATGATAAATTGTTGGTTGTTACTCTAATTTTCAATTTTTGGAATTGGATTGGTAAAATCCTTCGGAAGGCAGTATACAATATCTCCAGAATGGCCCTAGGGAGGAACCCTGAGAGACTCCATCGTAGAGGTTGCCCTGAATTCATATGGAGGAGAACAATACATAATGATAAATTGTTGGTTGTTACTCTAATCAATTTTTGGAATTGGATTGGTAAAATCCTTCGGAAGGCAGTATACAATATCTCCAGAATGGCCCTAGAGAGGAACCCTGCGGAAATCCATTATAGAGGTATTCATGTCTAGGAGAACGATACATAATGATTAATTTTTGGTCGTTACTTTAATCTTTAATTTTTGGAATTGGATTAGTCATACCTTGCGGATGGCATTAAACGCTATCTCCAGAATGGTCTTAGAAGGGAATCTTGAGGGAATCCATCGTAGAGGTCGTCCTGTATCTGTATTTGGAGGAGAACAATACATAAACTTGATGTCTACAAAACTAACAGGCGCCGGGTGAAGAGGCTCGCTATTCACATCGTCTTTTCTTTTACTTCCCATGAATTTTTTACCCAGGTATTTCTAAAATTGTCCGATTGATACATCCTGTTGCTAATTGTGATTTGGCTTTATCGTTTGTTCCACTCTTCCCGCATAAAACTATTAGTTTATTATTCGAAACATCCAAGGATTGTCGTTGACTTGTAAGGCCTCCAGAAATGCCTCTAAAAATTCTGTATTCATTTCTATTATATTTTTTGGTTGATTCTGTTTTATGCGCTCTGAATTGATTCCACACTAACATCGCACACTTTGAAAAAACGTACAAACCTTCGGATCATAAGACGCAGCCCAATTTTAAGTTGATTTTTCTGCGTAAATGATATGGTCCGAAAAATACGGTAACTAATATTCAATGGACAATTATGATCATAATAAACGGCGTATTTCCAGAGATTTCCTTGCGTAAATGATATTTATAAACCTGAGTTTAAGTATCTCTGGTTTAGAGGAATGTTTAGCTAGTCCGTATGTACCTAGACGCTGTTTATCTAGAATGATATATGGTTTGATAAGAGTGGTGAAGGCCGTATAAAGTGGAATTAAAAATGTTTTTGATGTTCTATTTCTGAATTCTGTCACTCGATTGTTATTTTTGTTATAGTTTTGTCAACACCCACCGTTTTCTGCTGTATAGTATTTTTAGAATGGTATTTGTAAACAATTCTGGATATGCAGCAATTGACAATGTGCTCAGAAGGATTTTTGCATGATGAAACCAACTGAAAATACACCATCCATTTATTGTAGCTCTAATTTAGTAGCGGTTCTTTGATTTATTTAACAGTGCTACTCTTGTACTCATTTATCTTAGCAGTATGTTGAACGCGAGTCAAAAATATACAGATTTGTTACTTTGTATACCTTTGATGATTACCAAAGAATTCATTTGGAAATTAGGTCATTTTTAAAGGACGGAACGGTGGATTTTGTGGGAAATTATCAGTTAAACGGTTTTAAATCAAGTACTTGGTAAACATACGAGGTGTGTAAATTAAGTAAACAGATTAATTTTTAAAAAAATATTCGAATAGAATTATAATTCAATATTGTCTCAAAATAACTTCCTTGGGAAGCCATACAGCGCTGGTGATGGTTTTTCCAATCCTCATAGCAGTGCTGGAACTCGAATACTGGAATGCAGTAAGGGGGGGGGGGGCGGAGGAGGCGGTGGCCCCTAGCGCACGAAGGAAAAGGGCGCCGATGAGCTTGACTAAGGGGCGTCATATTCCTTTTTTTTTTGCTCTTCACTTGGATTTTGGGAAGTGAGGATCTTTTTTTTTGCTCTTAACTTAGAATTTGGGAGGTGAGGACCTGTTTTTTTGCCAAGACGCAGTTTTGCCCCTAGCGGAAGTTTTCCTTACTGCGGCTCTGCTGGAATAGCTTTCAGCTGGTCGTTTAAGAAAGTTTTAATGTTTTCGAGTGTCCCAAAATGACGTCCCTTGAGGTAATTTTTCAATATTGGAAAGAGGAAAAAGTCACAAGGACTCAAGTCAGGCGAATAAGGAGGCTGAGGAGCCACAGGAATGTTTTTACTGGCCAAGTCGTTTATTGAAATTGTTGTGTGATAAGGCGCATTGTCATCTCCAATGCATTGGTTAAAATAAATGGTAGTGTGTCAAATTCAACTCTTCCCCGATCACGTCAACCGATGATCTGAACGCACAAGATCCCGGATTCTGTCATTTTCGGTTCTTGAAAATGAAGGCTTTCCGCTGCGTGATTCATCTTCAATCAACTCTCATCTGAAAATGCCTTAAACCACCAAAAAACCTGGGTCTTTGACAAAACACTGTTTCCGTAGGCCTGCTGAAGTTTTGTTGCACTGTGCCCAAGTCTGAAGCAATACCTGATAGCACACTGTTGCTGCAAATGAATGGCACTCATTTTTAGAACGCACTATTTTTTTATGTCCGAAAATTAAACACTGGTAAATATAAAGAGATGGCAAAGTCATAATTTTTAAATCTCTGAAAGCATGCTTACAATCCACTCTGTAAGTTGTCCCAGAAATGATTCTAACAACTCTTTGTAAGGCAAAAATTCGAAGCTGAATCACTATGTCCCCAAGCAAGTAAGAGATGTGAGATTGAAATAGAGCATAGTAGGACATTTTTAAAATATTGACAGATACACAGTCAAAGAGGTTTCGAATTAAATATATGGTTCTACATAGCTTAGTTCACAGATTTTGTACATGATGGTTCCAGGTCAACGTGGGGTCTATATGAACGCCTAGAAAATTTACTGACTCTGGATTAGTAAACACAGAATAATAAGAAATTAATAATTTATTTATTTTATCAATACTCAAGCATAGTTTGTTTGATGAAAACCAAATATGCGAATCATGAATTAACTAATCATTTTTTTAAAAAAGATCGTTTTGAGATTTTGATCTGATCAAAGTGGTATCATCAGCGTACATAAAATGGAAGCAGTTTTTAATACACGAAGGAAAGTTATTAACAAAATTTAAAAAAGAGGTCCTAATACAGATCCTTGTGGAACTCCACAAATAATACGCAAGGGTGTTGAATCTATGTGTTTAAACTTAATATACACAAAATGGCACCTACAGTTTATAGTTTATATTGACAAAAATAAAAAATAAAAGAGGTCCTAAAATAGGTCCTTGTGGAACTCCACAGGTAATAGGCAAGGGTGTTGAATCTATGTCTTTAAACTTAACATACTGAAATCTATTAATGAGATATGATTTCAAAAGTGTACAACTGTTTTGCTCAAAGCCATACTTGGTTAGTTTTAACGTTTAAAGGCCTTATCACACTAGAACGCTAAAGTCTTATTTTTGTAGGTTTTTTTCAGGATCCAAGTCTTCAGGTCTTGACATATCACACTGTATTTGAATATTAGTTAAGACTTGGAAATTGTTTGTTTACCCATGCGCACATCGTGAAATTATGACAGTTGACAGTTATATTTTGACATAAACAAAAGACAAAGACGCGTCAGCTGTAAGACCTGGGTAAAAAGACCGAGAAATTGTATCCTGTTTCATTTGCCTGGTCTTCAAAACCTAGGTTTTTTCTTCATACTATCACACGCACAAGACTTCGATTCGAATGCAAAGACTTTAATTTTCCAAGTTTAGACTTAAATAATAACTCTAGTGTGATAAGGCTTTAAGGCAACGTTCACAGCTTTGAAAATTAATGCCTTTGTAGTTCACATCAGTATGCTTCTAACTAGGTTGACCAACTACTGATGTTTCTTGAGATAATTTCTTCGAGTATGTTTTTATATTGTGATCTATCATTGAATTTATAGATCTTGCATAACTTTCCGAAATATTAATTATACGTTTCTAAATAATAATTAAGAGATACAATCGTATTTGAATGAAGATGTAAAAAAAAGTGCAGAGTATATTTTTCAGTCACGTAGATTCTTTGTGTGTTTATATATAAGTTATTTAAAATGCTAAAAAATGCATTTATGTTGTATTTTGACCTTTGTTACCAACGTCACAGAAAATAACTTTGGTAAAAAATGTATTTGTTTACTACTATTATTATCATTCAGAGATAATAACATTTTCAGATCTATACGAACTTTCATATACTATTAAGCCCCACTTTTTAAACACAAGTTCCACATTACTCAAAAAGTAAACAATTCAGAATCTATAACACTGCCCAACAAAATAATTTTTTTATCTTGGTGCCGGAAAAGTAAGAACTGAATTTGGATATTTTTGATGTGCCGATTCCAAAAATACCTGACTTTTTCGTAGCAGCTCTAGTTTTTGAGATACAGAATTGATTTTAGTTTTTTATCTAAAAACGGTAAACTTCCTCCTTGGACAGCAAAGTGGATATACAAAATATCCTTGTTTTTTATGTCTTTGGGACAGCAGAGCTAAGGATCAGCACTGGGTTAACAGAAATTGGGTGATTTCCATTAAGAAATGTCATAATTCAAGAAAAACAAAACGTTGTCAACGGTTGCGAGAGAGAAAATTATATTTCCACCCTTGCATATCAAGTTTGGGCTTATGTAGCAATTTTTGAAGGCTTTAAATCGAGATGGACTTTGTGTAGACACGTAAATTTCCTGGGATTAACTCTGAAAAACTGAAAGCCAGAATATTTGATGGTCCTCAGATAAGACAACCTACTGAAGATCCACAATCCAATCGCATTAATGAACGAGATTGAATCTAATTCGTGGTGTTCATATATTCAGTGTCATTCCATTTGACATGTCATAAAGATAAATGATATCTTAACTATAATGATAATAACAAATCTGAAGTAGGTTTTACAGCGTAAGGAATATTTTGAAATGACAAATTTACATGTAAAAGTCAGTACTACACTATAAAAGTTACCAAAATAACCAGATCTGGTTTGACCTTACAATTGTGAACACAATGTATTAAAGCAGGCAAACAAATTTTACTGTGTAATAGTTTATGATTTATTTCAAACTGATTTGAGATATAGTGTAAGTACGCTTTTTTGCGTGTCTGTATTTTTCCGTGTGCGCTTTTTTCCGTGTGTGTATTTTTTCATGTGCGCTTTTTTCCGTGTGCGTATTAATCCGTGTGCGTTTTTTCCATATGGGTATTTTTATATTATATAAGTAATTGGAAAATTTATTTTAATAAATATATTTTAAATTTAACGTTTCAAATCATTTTTAGTTTTAACATTATAAATGTAATGCACTGAGTGACACTAAATCGTTTTCCCATCTTAAAAAGTTAATGAATAAATAATTCGGAATAATACTCATTATTTGTCCAGTTTTTAATAATGGGCGAAGAGTTGATTCAATTTGAATTGGGTGAAGAAAGCCGTATGGATAGAGAAAGAAGTCTGAACAAGTTCCACATTAAGGTAATGATGTGTTTGCCAACACAGTTGGCAACGGGTGCACTGGTTTTAATATATTTTCTTTAACCCTTTAGTGCATAGTGTGCTATATATGGCACATACCGATTTTTATTTTTTATTTTACTTTTAAAACTGAATCAGAACGTTACTTCATGAATGTTCATATATGCCACATACACAGCAATGGATCCTGCAGTAATGGGCTGCAATAGATTTGAGGATATGAAGCACTTCAACGATAACTCTGAATTTATTAAGAAAGGACAACTAGAAGATACGACCTTTTCTTTCAAAAATTCGAGAGCGACTGCTTTTAATCCCTAATGAAGAACACCTAGCAATTGACGAGCAAATAATACGGAATCGTTTTATTTTGTAACATAATGTAGAATCATAATGTTCCATGTATGGCACAAACCCTATTTTCATAAAAATAATAATTAATATTTTAAATATATTTTTTTAATTAATTTTTCTATCAATAAGAACCAATTCCTAATGCCCATGAATTATTTGAGCCAAAAATAAAAATTCATGCAGTAAAGGATTAAATTAGGGATAACGCAACATTTAACTCGTTCCTTACCAACCCTTTTAGATTATTGCTTTAGATTTCTTATTAAAAATGCTCGAAATGTCGATTTAACAAATGTTTATCTATAATAATAAACGAGATAGCAGTGGTGAGCCATTTAGCTGTGTCACCTGTATACATCTTGTAGAGTTTACTCATAATATGTATTAAAATAACAGTCTTTTAGTGTCTCCTTACATTCAGGTTCATTAATTATGTTTATGATATATATGTTTTGTTGACAACATACGACAGATCTTGTTCTTTGATGACACATGCCCCGTCGTACGATGTCGAGTTACAAAACAAATGAAAAGTCCCGTGTTGACATCCCGAACACACTCTACCATCAATCAAAATTTGCTCCGAAAACCTTATTGCTTGAAACATGGACCTTAACACAGATGAACATAAAATAAGAGTCGTAGAATCAATAAAATATGTGCCAATGCTCTCTGCTATATTCTTGATTTAAATGTTGATCTAAATTGGACTCCGGGATTTGAATTGCGCGCCATTTTCGTTCAGTGAATGTTGGAAGTTTGCATTTTTACAGTTGGTATCTAAACACATTGCAAATTCATCATGGCGCCGTCTACTATGCAGCAACGCATATATTGGCATCTGACACTACCGATAGAGGCGCTACTGCATTCACATCATGGCTGACTTTGGTAGGATATTTTTGACAGGTTCAATGGTATCTTCATGTGATATTTATTGAAACACACGGGAACACACTCTAAAATGGTCTTTAACTGTCTTTCCACTTCTAAGAACATATTCCCATGCTTGTCACAAACTCGACTATCCTACAACCGTCAGTTTCTCAAAATCTCACTAGAGGCGCTTCAGTTATTGTCAGTTGACAATATCGTGCAAGTTTATGAAAACAGGCGATCAGTTATGATTACGTGAAGAAAACTTCGACCACTTTTCGGATGGATTAATGTTCCAAGTGAGCGTGCAATTCGTTAACTACTGCAAAAATTTGAAACAAATGGTATGCTTATTGATACACCAAAATTTCGCTATCAACGCAGAGGTCGTTCAGGTGAAAATATTGCTCGTATACGTGATAGTGTGCAAGAAGAACCAAGCACGTCAATCACCGTTCACAGCAATTGAATCTTTCATATGGCACTACTCAACGAATTTAAAAAAAAATACCTGCATTTAAAGGCGTATAAAATTCAACTGATAGAAGAACTGAAAGCAGCGGACCACCAGAAACGCCATTTGTGAACTGGGTTTTAGAAAACACAGAAGTTGATGCTGATTTTTGCAAAAAAATCATATGGAGCGATACTCATTTTGAATGGGTTTGTTAATCGTCAAAACTGTCTCATCTGGGGTAGTGAAAATCCACATGCTATTCAAGAAAAACCAATGCATCCACAAAAATGCACTGTTTGGTTTGCATTATGGGCTGGAGGAATCATTGGCGCGTATTTTTTTGAGGACGAAGCTGGTAACGCTGTTACTGTCAATGGTGGACGCTATCGGGAGATGCTAAATGACTTTTTGAAACCAACGATTTGAACTTAAATGACATGTGGTTTGAACAGGATGGAGCCACATGTCACACAGCATGTGAAACACTCATTTCAAACCAAATTTCCTGGTCATGTTGTCTCTCAGAGTGGCGACATCAATTGGCCAGCGAGGTCTTGCGATCTAACCCCATTAGACTTTTTTCTCTGGGGCTATTTGAAGGAAAGGGTCTATGTCAACAAGCCTGCTACGATTCCAGAACTAAAAGAGAACATCAGACGTGCAATTGCTGAAATCGAACAGCATTTATTGGAAACGATTACGGAAAACTTCGCTAAAAGAATGGTATCATGTCAGCGGAGTCATGGAGGGCATTTGGCCGACATCATATTACATAAATAATTGCCAAGTCTGTACTTTACGCTAACAATAAAATTCGGATTTTTCCAATATGTTGTGTTTTATTCAAAAAACAAATCCTAGAGTCCAAATTAGATCACTGGCATTATATCTGGTCACTCAGTAAGTTCGTAGGATAACATATAGATGGCCCAACTATTGAAAAATCTATGATTTGTCAATAGTTGGGTTTTTGTTTGTATGTATGTAGTTATTTAATTTGTATATGTGTATGTTTTATTTGTGTTATTGTTAGAAATGAATAGTCGCACGAATGTCCCGAGTAAATTAACGGCACAGTGTTGTCGGCTACTGCAGTTACTACCTGGGGCATCAGTCAGTCGCTGGCCGTACTAGTACCTCGGCCAAGCAAAAATACTCATTTTACCGTAACGAAACCGAGATTAGCAAGTACAGCATCACCGCCTTGCCGCCTAGATGCAGAATGTGTCACAATTAATCTAATACTACAGAAAATAATTCACCGCATAGAAATTTCATGTTTTTATAAATGGATAATCCACAACTCTGCCACCAAAAGATAATGTTGGTTAGAAAATTCATATTATTATAATTATGACAACAGATAATATGATGGAGGATTTTAAAAGTAAATTTTTTAAATTTTAAATGTTCAAAGAGAAACAAGAATAGGTAGGGTTGCCATCTTTTCATTTTTTCTAATTGCCGAAAATTAGCTGTTTGTATCTTTAAAAATATAGATATTCGACGTTTTCATTTTAAAATATATAGATATTCGATGTTTTCATATTTAATTATACAGATATTCGAAGTTTACATCTTTAAAAATACAGATATTCGACGTTTTCATCTTTAATTATATAGATATTCGACATTTTCATTTTAAAATATATAGATATTCGATATTTTCATCTTTAATGATACAGATATTCGACGTTTTCATCTTTAATTATATAGATATTCGACGTTTTCGTTTTAAAATATATAGATATTCGATGTTTTCATCTTTAATTATATAGATATTCGACGTTTTCATCTTTAAAAATATAGATATTCGATGTTTTCATTTAAAATATATAGATATTCGATCTTTTCATCTTTAATTATATAGATATTCGACGTTTTCATCTTCAAAAATATAGATATTCGATATTTTTATCTTTAAAAATATAGATATTCGACGTTTACATCTTTAAAAATACAGATATTCGAAGTTTTTATCTTTAATTATATAGATATTCGACATTTTAATCTTTAAAAATATAGATATTCGACATTTTCATCTTAAAAAATATAGATATTCGACATTTTCATCTTAAAAAATATAGATATTCGACATTTTCATCTTTAAAAATATAGATATTCGACATTTTCATCTTTAAAAATATAGATATTCGAAGTTGGCATTTTTCAGAATTCGAATTTAACGTTCTCATTTTTTAAAATTTGTAGATTCGACGTCGACGCCGAAGCTTGAACTTTAATATCTTTTTTGCGTATACCGGATAATTTTGACGTCTGAATTTACGTATATCGGAGCTACCCAAGTCGATGTTCATTTATATATATCTATATAAGTGCCGAATTTAGGTAATTTTATGTTTGTTTTGATCCGGGGAAAAAGACAACATATCGCCAAACGATGGATTGCTAACGGGCAACTGTCCCATCGGCACTAGAAAATGATTTTCCCTAAATAAAATTGTAAGTTAAAAGCGTGTTTGAGAGGGGTGTTTTAAATATTAAATTGTTCTAACCCTATAAAATATTGTATATTATAAGTAAATTATAATTTTTTGTATAAATATTTAAATAGTTCCTATAGCTTTATTTTATGAGATATTAACGTTAGTTTGATGTTTTTCATTCCATAACTTTGAGAGCAAACTGCTATTAGACTTAGCGGTCTAAACATAAAATATTAAATACTGCTCTCAAGTTACCGCCAGGATTATGGCCATAATACCACTCACAACACCTGACAATAATTTTAAAATGGACTTTGTCATGTACATTATTAATAGTAATCAATAAATTTTATTTTATCTAATGTTTCGTCTAATTTTAAAAGGTTATCACTATCACATTTTTCTTGGGCACTAGTAGGGTTGACTTTTGACCTTACTTAATGGGTCAATTCTTTGCAACCCGTAACGTGTTCCGTAAGAAATCTGTAAGAGTTACGGGTACTTATAGATTATTGGTTGATTTTGTACGCACCTGTAATAATTATATGTGAAGGTATAGAAACCTCATACAAGGTGTGCAAATTAAGTAACCGGACAGATTTTTAATCGAATAGAATTACAATTTGATATTGACATCCTCAAAATAACTTCCT
Organism: Liopterus haemorrhoidalis; assembly: GCA_963971575.1. NCBI lineage: Eukaryota > Metazoa > Arthropoda > Insecta > Coleoptera > Dytiscidae > Liopterus > Liopterus haemorrhoidalis. Next base: position 47,767,044 of record OZ020619.1, read on the forward strand.
TGGGAAGCCACACAGCGCTGGAGACGGTTCTTCCAATTCTCATAACAGTGCTGGAACTCGGATACTGGATTTGCTTTTAGCTGGTTGGTTACGGACGTTTGGATGTTTTCGAGTGTCCCAAAATAACGTCTCTTGAAGTGATTTTTCAATCTTGGGAAGAGGAAAAAGTCACAAGGTCTCAAGTCAGGCGAATAAGGAGGCTGAGGAATGTTTTTACTGGCCAAAAACTCGTTTATTGAAATTGCTGTGTGGCAAGGCGCATTGTTTTTTTTAGAACGCACTAGAAAAAACTGTTTCACGAAAAAAATCGCTATGGACAACAAAATGAGTTCAAACGAGTTCAAATTCGTACTGAAGGCGTATCACATGTTCACCTGCTGTCCTTCCAAGTCCCTCATCTCAAATGTTGCTAGATCAAACGCTATGTTGCCAATCCAGTTATTTAAATACACACCTCGTACATCCAATTCTTCCGGATTAATAAAATATTGAAGCTGAATAATTAAAACTGGGTTACGATAAAATTCCTAAGTGTGTTTGATTTTCTGGTCACGTAATTATCGTGAGTTTTCATCGCCAATCACCAGTCGACTCTTCGCCGCATTCTCTTGAATCAGATGCATTTGAATGCAATTGCATGTATGCAAAACGCATTCAGACTACAAAGGCTAGACCGCTCATATTATCTATGCATTCATATTACAAATAAGCACTAGGTGTACACGCAAAAATGGTATGGGGGGGGGTCCATTTTGAAAAAATATCCGTAAAATAATAAAGAGCGGGAGGTTTATATGTTAATTGACTTCAAATAATCTATAAGTTCATCATCATCGCTTTTATTTGAGGATGAATTAGTTAAAATTTAAAGGTGTTTCGTTTAATAAATATTGTTGATATATTTATTCTTTATTCCCTAGGCCTTGCAGCGTTCAGGGTATTAACCATTACAAATATAAATAAAACAATCAAAAATAAATACCGTACAATTCAATTAACAATATTTTTTTCTCATTTCTTTCTTCTTGCTCTAGTGTCCCTCTCTTTCTTCCTATTCTCATTCTGGTTTCCCTCTCCGATCTCCTTCCTTCTTGCTTAGGGTGACCATTTTCTTAAGAAGGCAATGCGGGACGGAGCAAAAAAAAAGGTCCTCATCTCCCAAATCCAAGTGAAGAGCAAAAAAAAGGTCCTCATCTCCCAAAATCCAAGTGAAGAGCAAAAAAAAAGTCTTCACCTCCCAAATCCAAGTGAAGAGAAAAAAAAAAGGTCCTCACCTCCCATATCCAAAATGCGGGACTTTTGCAGGACAAAATGTTAAAATACGGGTCGAATGGTCACCCAATTCTTGCTTCCAGTTCTCTCGCCCATCTCTAATTTATTTTATTCCATTTTCTTCCCTTCCAACCATTTCTTCACCCCTCCTCCTATCTCCCTTCCTTCCTCCCCATTTCCAGATAACCTCAGCCCCTTCCTTCCTTCCATTTCTCCCCTTCTGCTTCCCACCGGGCCTCTTCCTTCCTTCCTTTACCCCTTCCTGTTATCCTTCCCTAATCTCTATCCTTCTTGCCTCTAATTCCCTCGCCCACCTCTCCCCCTTCCATCTTCGTGCAACAATGTCTAATGTGCTCCCCGACCATACTGTCATCTCTTTACACCTCTTCGCGACGTGCTCTATATCTTCTTCCTCCTCCCCGCACATCTTATCCTCCTGTTTCCTTCAATATCAACTTCCTCTCTCTTCATTCCCGCACCTTAGCTTCGCAATCCTCCTAACCCTTCCTCCTGACATTCCTCTTTCTCCCTTCAAGTAGCTTGGTAACCAAATATTGTTGATACATATTTACATATACATATGTAATGGCCGAACATCACAGAATATTGATGTTATGTTCTTAAACAAAACTGTCCTTTAAATAAAGTGTTCCCTAATAATCAACTACTAACAAAAATCATTACTAATCGCATCCAAATATCTGGTTATTTTGTATATTTACTGTACATTATTAATTAACAGAGTTGCAAGGGCAGGTGCAAAGTAAAAATGAAAGTGGCCTATTAGATAAATGTCTAAGGGTTGTCTAACACCTGATGCTGGTCAGTTAAAGCCATCTGCTACTCCCAGAAACCTTCAAAAAACTAGTAAATCCTTTATGAGCAAATGTTAATACATACAGAATATTTTATTTTTAATTTTATGTTGTGTATCTGTTATGTTTATAGTGTTTGGTATGTTGTGTGTTTTTTCAGTAGGCATATGTGTTTGACGGTTGTATAGTAACGCAGTGCAGTGCAGTGCAATGCGAATTGAATGTGCAGTTTGCACTTGCACATCCGTGGGAACAACCCAGAGAATGTTCTCACGTTAGTCCATACATACAGCAGAAGGTTAATTTCAACAAACGATATAAGTCCACTTCAGTAACTAACCTTCATTAATTCAGTAACAGTTTACCTGCCAAAGATATCGGTCACATACAATACTGCAAAAAAATTATACAATTACTTGCAATTTATTTATTTTCATATTAACTTATAAAAGACAGTTCCTCATCTTTTTGAACAATGACGGGATTTTTTGTTTCATACTTAGTTCAGGACGCAGTTTTTGAAAGAAAGTTTTTTTTCATATTTACCTATAAAAAATTTGCTCATCGTCTTTTTGAGCAGTGACTGAATTTTTTGCTTCATATTTAGACAAGGTAAAACGTTTTCGAAAGAAAATTTTGCGAGAGTTCGAAATTGGCGGGGTTAATAGATCTTGAAATTCTGCTTTCGAGGTTTAAATTAGTCCGCGATTTTGACCAAAAAAATTAAATTCCCCCTAAAGCAGGTATTGCATTTTGGATAATTGTTTTGAGTACATCCCAAAAAACTATCTAAAATAGACCATAGCTTAAAAACTAAGGCCTCTAGATTTTTTAAAATATTTTTTTCATAATCCTCACCCCAAAATTACGTGTAGGCGTTATTTTGGATCAAATTGGAAATATATATATTTTTTGGAAAATATATATATATATCAAAAATTTAAAAAAAGATAGATTGGCGATTGGTATTTTTGAAATTCCAAGGTCCAAATGTACTAAAAGCATGAATTAAAACAAATTAAAAAAATATATATTTTTTTTAAGTTGTGTAATTTTCGAAATTTTTTTTCAAGCTTCAAAAAAATTATATCTCAAAAACGGTAATAGATAGGATCCTCTGGGTGGAATTTTTGAAATCCTCATGTTCAATTTAGTCTAGGAAAAAATTAGGGCCTTAATAACCCAATTTATACAAAAAGTATGTATCATTAAACAAAACCCTTGAAAATGGCCTTACGATATTTTCAATTTTTGGCCATTTTCAAAGGATTTGTTTAACGATTCGTATTTATTGTAAAAGTTGGGTTATTAAGGCCCCAATTTTTTTCTAGACTAAACAATATACGAAGATTTCAAAAATTCAAACCGCAGTTCTCTATATTTTATTGTTTTTAAGTTAAGATTTTTTTAAATTAAAAAAATAAATGAAAAATTAAAATTTCGCAAAATATTTTTTTGTTTGGGAATTGCTTCAAAGTAAGCCCTAAGGCCCTTTAGGACCCCAGGATTTCAAAAATTCCAACCGCAGGTCTGTAACTCATGTAGATTTTGAGATACGGTCTTTCGAAAATGAAATATTTACAAATTTTCAAAATTACACGGATCAAAAAGGCGTTAACTAAGGAGGGCCCTATTTTTTACCTAGATAGGAAAAAGTCTGTAGATTTAAAAAATTTCAACTGCAGGTCTCTATCTCATGTAGATTTTGAGATACGCTTTTTCGAAAATTAAATATTTACAAATTTTCAAAATAACACGTCTTAAATAATCAAATAATCAAAAAGGCGATAACTAAGGAGGGCCCTATTTTTTATCTAGGTAGAAAAAAGTCTATAGATGTCAAAAATTCAAACCGCAGGTCCATATATTTTATTGTTCTTAATTAAGGTTTTTTTTAAATTTCAAAAAAAAGGGTATGAAAAATAAATAATTTAAAAAAATAATTTTTGTTTTGGGGCTGTTTTATATTATGTCCTGAGACCCTTTAGGACAAACAAAACTGTCGTTAAATAGAACATAACCTCGAATTACTACTAAATTAGACTACATTTTTTTGCCCATCGAAAAATACCTCGAAAAACATGCAAAAAAAATGTTTTTTTGCAAATATCTCCGTTTTGTTACAAAATTCGAAAAAACTATATCCATACTGAATTAAAGAGGGAAAAATTCTGTATAATTTAGCTTCTATAAGTTTTTTTTGTGAGAATAACGGTTTCGCCGTTAGGGCGCTGCAAAATTGGTCAATTTTTCGATGATATTACTGGTTGAGGATAATACTGGCCCAGGCGACAATACGCTAGAATCTGTGATAAAAAGTTAACTTTTTTATTTAAACACATAATTAATAACACCCCTATTAAATTTATCGTCCATTTAAAAAGTTAATCTAAAATTAACGAGAATTTCCGAGATTAATTTAATATTTATGTTAAGTTTACTTGAAGATTTACACTAAATCTGAGCCAGGGTAATAAAAATATTTATGTTTATACGTACAAGCAGCGTTTGACAGTTTATTGCCGCGTCTAAGAACGTATAGTCTCTAATATCGCGAGATATGGCCGCCTTTATTGCCCAGGTATAAGGAAGCATAATTAAAACTGATATGAATATAAATGTTTTACGCAAGTTAATTGCTGTAGGAAAGGAGCAAAATGAGTAACCACTACGCACGGTTCAACTGTAATGGAATTAATATTGTAAAGACAAGGTGCGCACCTTTGAGGGAGGGGGGGCATGGTTAGAGCCCTGCTAATCTGCGGATTACCCGCGGATATCCGCAACTTTTCTGCGGATGCGGATAAATTATCATTTAAACCATGCGGATGCGGATCGAATGCGGATAAAATGTCATATCCGCTTATCCGCAATATCCGCGTGCACATTAAATCTTCGGTTACTTTCGGACAAACTCGCGATTGTGCTCTTATTACGCAGTCCTCGGTTACCTTCGGTTGTCTGTATACACATGTAATATTTTGTAGCATTCTATCTCACTCTATGTTATTGTTATTAAGACAATTGTCCATGATCGAGATTGTGTTGAGACAATCAACATAACTTTTTTTTTTATTGTATGTCGAAAATAATGTTTTGGACAAAAGTTGCTTGGTACACTTTCGATTTAATTCTTCCTACCTCTGCTCTAATTCTAGCTTTTAAATCTAATTAATTTTTATATAAAGTTTTATTTAAATTCCATAATTTATCTATATACATTTTTCTCGAAAATTTTATTATGTAACCTGCCAATCGTTTTATACTACCCGAAGTAAAAAGTTTTGCTGATTTCAAAAACTGAAATTGACAAAAATTGAAAAATGACACATGTTGTTATTTGAAAAAGATATGAAGCACCTTCTACCAAATATATATAGCCACGTTGCATTACTTTTTCCTCACCTTGGAAAAGGTAAAACTAACGTGAGATGTTAGTTGACATTAATATGATACTTGACAGTACTATCAATACGTATTTCATGAGCAACACGCCATCTGCTCCCTACGAAAAAGGACCCTTAGGCCCCCAAAATTTTTGTCTCTCTATGTTTCAAAATTATTAGTGCATCTAGGCCCCAAAACTTTTGGCGTCCCTTAGGTTAGTTTTAATTTAAATCCAAAAAATTTCAGTAGTGTTTTACAGCAGCTATTACCAAATAAGGCGAAACATGTTAGTTCTTTCCAAACTGACAGCAAAACTTGTTATGCGGATATTTTTGCGGATGCGGATACAGAAAAGCTTTTCCGCGCAGGGCTCTAGTCATGGGCTTGACCCCCAACATTAAAAATAATTTTTAAGGGATGCTTTTTTTGCAATTGAACATGAGCAGCCTAAATTTTGTTCCTTGAGACACTCATAACAAAACAAACAAAAAATGTTTCTCAGCCTTTCTAAGAAAAAATTGGGCGGATTATTTTTCCGGGGCATACGGGCCGCCTCTCGACGCCCCTGATAATTCTCATGATGTTGAAAAAGATAGTCTTGTGGTATTATTTTATTTTGAAATTATACCAAATTCTGGCAACTAAAGTAGTACATCTCTGATATTTTCTCTTCAAATATTAATCCAAATCTCGTGGTTTATCTTTGTAGTAAGTGCCCCCCCCCCTCTTCCTGTGGGTGGCGGTCACAGAAAGCTGTTTTATTGTAAGGGAATGGTCCGAGAATAGCTGTTGTTGGCATCAGTAGCACTCTATGATCTAGTTGTTTTTAATTTGCGCACAGAGTCTCGGGTAAATTATGCCGAGCGCGTTTCACCTTTCAGTACATAACACACGGAATAATAAATGGCCAACGTTTATGTTCTTGAATGCTGCCAGTGAGTTTAGATTATCTAGAAGAGAACTGCAACACAACAGGGACATACTCAGAGAATTTCATACAAAACAATACACGGAAAATAAAACATTTGGAGAACTTAGAATTTTTTAACAAATTGTGTTATTGCTCCCACAACTGCTCTAGACACCTTTGAGCCCTAGCCTTAGGGTGGTTTTCGCTAGAGTAATTTTGTTGTCCGTAGCGATTTTTTTCCAGTGCGTTCTAAAAATGAGTGACATTCATTTCGAGCAACGGTATGCTATCAGATTTTGCTTCAGACTTGGGCACAGTGCAACGGAAACTTTTGTAAAACTTCAGCAGACCTACGGAGACGGTGTTTTGTCAAGGACGCAGGTTTTTTGGTGGTTTAAGACATTTTCAGAAGGAAAAGAGTTGATTGAAGATGAATCACGCAGCGGAAAGCCTTCATCTTCAAGAACCGATGAAAATGTCCACAGAATCCAGGATCTTGTGCGTTCAGATCGTCGGTTGACAATCAGAATGATCCGGGAACAGTTGAATTTGACTCACACTACCGTTCATCAGATTTTGACCAATTGTTTCGAGGATGAGAAAAATCAGCAATTTCAATAAACGAGTTTTTGACCAGTTATCACGCAGCGGAAGGCCTTCATCTTCAAGAAACGATCAAAATGTCGACAGAATCCGGGATCTTGTGCGTTCAGATCGTCTGTTAACAGTCAGAATGATCGGGGAAGAGTTGAATTTGACTCACACTACCGTTCATCAGTTTTTGACCAATGAACTGGGGATGAAAAAAATCTGCAATTTCAATAAACGAGTTTGTGGTCAGTAAAAACATTCCTGTGGCTTTTCAGCCTCCTTATTTGCCTGACTTGAGTCCTTGTGACTTTTTCCTCTTCCCAAGATTGAAAAATCACCTCAAGGGACGTCATTTTGGGACACACGAAAACATTCAAACGTCCGTAACCAACCAGCTGAAAACTATTCTAGTATCCGAGTTCCAGCAGTGCTATGAGGATTGGAAGAACCGTCTCCAGCGCTGTGTGGCTTCCCAATGAAGTTATTTTGAGGGAGACAATATTGAATTGTAATTCTATTCGAATAAAAAAAAATTAAAAATCAGTCTGGTTACCTAATTTACACTGATCGTATGTGTTGTAAAGTCAATAAAGTTCAGTTTTTTTCACCTCTAGTACTAGCTCTGATAATCTTAGTTGTGCATCTTAACTTTTTATTCTGCATTGTTTTGTTGTTGGTTGTGTTGGATTAGTGGATTGACGCTCCCCGTGGCGGTCAGGCAACACGCAGTACATTGTCTAGGCTAGGCCATAGTTGTCTAGCTGTGCCATAACCACTTGCAGGCAGTGGTCTACGCTGCAAGGTCACAACACTGCATGATTGCCTCATCGCCAGCACACTACAACCTACAAGCACGGAGTTACTGGGCAATTTCTCTGGGAGTAACACAACAACAACTCAAACACAAAAATAACACGCGGAACAAAGCATATAAAAGACCATTCTGCAAAAAAAATTAAAAGAAACAATCTGATCTACGTTTAGAGAGTCAAATGTGGCTTTTTGCTTGAAAAAGTGTAATACACACACCGGCAAATTTAAAAGAACAGATTGAACATTATGTTTTTTAAAATTTTATTATTTTGTAGCCTATATCTAGATAGCTTTGAATGCTCTACTAAACAATGAACGAAGATTGTATCGACGCCAAGGAGAACAAAATGCACCATTTAATTTTGCTACTACTGTGTCTTTTGGTGGAGGTTCAATTATGTTGTGGGGTGGAATATGTTTGGTGGAATATGGTTGCTCGCACAGAGTTAGTGGTGATTGATGGCGGAGTGTTAACTGCAGATCATTACATCAGAGATATTCTTCAAGACCATGTTGTACCTTTTGCCTCATATATCGGAGAAAATTTCACCCTAATGCAGGATAATACGCGCCCACACATCACCCACTGTGTAACAGACTTTTTAAATCAAGTGGGAATAACAACAACGGGTTGAAGACCTCAACCCGGTTGAACATTATTCCAAAAAACACTGTACTAGCGATTTTAAGTTAGTAGTTAGTACTTAGCGAAGATTACCTGAGTGATATCAACAATATGTACAATACAGGAAAAATAATTAGATTTTTATGTCTGTTCCTTTAAATTTGCCCGTGTGTGTAGAGAAACAAAAAATTTCTTACAATTTTCTGTTATTTCTTGCCTTTTCTACATTTTACTTTTCTTTGTAGCACTACGAACTTTTTGCTTAGTATTTTCTTAAAAAGTATAACATTCAAAATGCTATCCGACAGACTACTCAAATTTTCAAACTAAAATCACTTTTTGCCCCTCCCCCGCAGAACTTTCTTAGGGCCTTTTAGTAGGTTTATTACCTTTGTCTAGGGAGAACATTGGACGGCAATAAATGCCCTCCCCATTGGTCGAACCCTGCAAATAATAATAATAATAATAATTAGCCTAAAACTATCCCAATCTCTGAGCAAAGGCCTCCTCCATAATCTTCCATTCTGTTTTATCTTGAGCGATCCTGAGCCAGACATTTCCGGCTGTTTTAATGATGTCTCACCGTCTTATCTTTTGTCTCTCGTGATCTCTTTGTCTCAATTTTTTTGTTAGTTTTGCTTGATATTCTTTCTTGTTTAGTGATTGATTCTTGTTGTTTTATTTCTATAAAGGTGTCTTTTACTATATTGTTGGATTTATGTAGTGATCTTCAATGTCGGTAAATTTATTTTTTGTGAAATATACTAGGTTTTCTTTGAGGAAATCTTGATATTTTTCTACTAGTTCTGGTGATAAGAACTAGATTTTTTTGTTGCTTTAGTATTTGTGTTATATGTGGTACCTGGAGGGTTACATCTGTGGTATATGTGGTACACTTCGTCAACGCTTAGAATCCTCACTATTAATTTCATGCGAATGTTTAACACCTAAAAATTTTTGTTGGTAATTAAGATTTCCCAGTAAAATGACAATAGTGTACGGAATAGATTGAAAAAATATTTTTTCTGTACTTTAAAGAGTTAACAGATAAAATAGTGTTTTCTTAGTGTTGTTGTGTAAAAAATATAAACTGGTTCCACTCCCTGTGGATTTCCATCCATTTATAAAAAGCCAGTAACTAGTATATTGAATATAAAAAGTAATAAGGATGGAAGTAGTGTGCAATAATGCAAATGACCAGCATACATATTAATTTTGATGAATGCATTTGCTGTGCGGAATTATGTAGATTGTTTACTATGGTACTGGTACCTTGGTACTTGGTACTCGCTCGGTACGTCACTGGACCTGGGTGACAGCGATGGTGGACTGCGGTCGGTGACGCGCCTTTCCATTACAGGACAGGAATAAAATAAATTCATTGTCTTAAAACAATTTTTACCAACATTGATACAACATTGAAGTCAATACAATAAAATAAAAATATTGTTTACTGTTAATACGACGTGTGCAAATAAAATAACCGGACTGAATTAAAAAAAAATATATATATTCTAATAGAATTACAATTCAATATTGTCTCCATCAAAATTACTTCCTTGGGAAGCCACACAGCTCTGGAGATGTTCTTCCAATTCTCATAGCAGTGTTGGAACTCGGATATTGGAATACCTTTCAGTTGGTTGGTTACGGACGTCTGAATGTCCTAAAATGACGTCCCTTGAGGTGATTTTTCAATCTTGGGAAGAGGAAAAGTCACAAGGACTCAAGTCAGACGAATAAGGAAGCTGAGGAGCCACAGGAATGTTTTTACTGGCCAAAATCTCGTATTTTTCGCAGCAGATTTTTCTCATCCCCAATTCATTGGTCAAAATCTGATGAACGGTAGTGTGAATCAAATTTAACTCTTCCCCAATCATTCTGGCTGTCAACCGACGATTTGAACGCACAAGATCCCGGATTCTGTTGACATTTTCATCGGTTCTTGAAGATGAAGGCCTTTCGCCGCGTGATTCATCTTCAATCAACTGTCTTTCTTCTGAAAATGCCTTAAACCACCAAAAAATCTGGGGCCTTGACAAAATACTATCTCCGAGAAAGATGTAAAGTGTTTAGAAAATATAAAGCTACACTAGCTCTTTTGACAAAACCAATTGAAGCAGATATGCAGCAATTACATTTATCACCATTCCTATTGATTAATCAGGTACAATTTTAACTTCAATTATTGGATTTGAAATCCAAAGATTTATGGAATAATATGTTAATTCTGAACTGGAAAGTTTATAAAGAGAAAAGTTCATTTTATCCAGCGTAAGTGGACCGAAATTCGCAATCTTCAAGATGCAGATAAAGTTGTTTTCGAAGCTTGGAATCGTCTTCCAGAATCGTTCAATCATTTAAAAAATTATACTTTTGGACTACTGACAATTTTCGGATCCACACATTACTGTGAGCAAGTCTTTTCACATATGAAATTAATAGTCAGTTAAGAAGTAATCTTACTGACCTGAAACTTGAGTGCTGCCTTAAGTTAAAGATTACTGAATATTTACCAAATATTGAAGTCTCATCGAACACTATGCAAGTAGCAATCGTCCCAGTAAAAAAATTATTATATTGTAATATACTGGCAAATGCAATAGGTATCAAAAATGTATAAGTAAATATTAATTTATTTATACATTATATGTTAATAACAATTTCTACGTTTTTTTCTTAAATATAGCTTTTATTTTTTAGCGGCTCTTCCATGATATTGTTTTTGTTTTCAATATAGATTTGGCTCTTTGTCACTGAAAGGTTGCCGACCCCTGTTCTATATCAGTAGAGGCACCACCGTCGGCTGCAATCATGCTACTAAAACAGCAAAATTCTTCCACATTTACAATGTCTTTACCATAAATTCTTAATATGTTTTGTTGGTGTTCACGCGCATTAATTTAGTTTTATAGGGATTAATTCAAAATTAATAACAAAAAAAATTTGGTTGGGCCTGTTTTATTGTTATAAAAACTACCTGTTGACAATATTTAATAAAAAAATATTATCGTAATTGAAACTGCGTTTCAAGATAATTATATACGCAAATTTGTTTGATAAAATTAAAGATGAAAACATGTTTTCCTACTTACACGTGTTTATAATTACTTAATTTTTATTATATTATTTTTTTTATTAAATTATTTAAAACTTTGGTAACAAAGTCAACCTTTTTCTGTTCTTTTAAGATAGTAAAGTGATGGTTGAAATCCCTTATTCTGGGAATAATTGCACCCTAAACTAAGGATGAAGTATGACGACTCCCTGTGGTTTTTCACAAAGACCTAGAATTATAAACTTGAATTGTTGCTTCATGTTAAACTCAACCGATTACTATCATGTGAAAAATGCAAACGAAACAACTAATACGATTTTAGACTAGTATACCTTTGTTCTGTATATTCTTACACCGATGCAACATAGAAAACTGGCGAGATATGCATGTTATAGTATTTCCAAAATGAAATGGAAACCATTATTGAGAAGTGACATTACCTATAGAGGCGCTGTTGTCGCTTACAAAATGGCGATTGGAATAGGATATTTTTGACATTTGCCATTTGATACACAACAATTCACATTGCAGTTAATTTTCTGTTGTGATTTTAAAGACATTTTATTAAAGTTTTCTTCACTTTAACACATACAAACAATGCAATTTGACCACATTTTCGCACTCCAAATCACCTTGCACAGATTCACTATTTTCACTACAGAAATTAGGAATTTCTTCAAAATCAAATGGTTGCCAAAGAGCCATATTGTTAATGTATGCACGCTATGAACTTTCAAAAATCAATTAACAAACAAGTATAACAACCTCTAAAATTTAGAAACAATAAGATTATAAATTTAGAAAATATCCTTAATGGTTTTTAAAAACTTTAATTGAACTAGTGTTACATCTATTCGATTTAAATTTAAAATTCCCTTAATACCCTTTATATTCTTTTATAAAGTCCTAAAATTAATGTCATAAACCCATTACCGCATAATATTTTCGTTAATCTAAATTTTTTTAAAGTATTTTCGGAAGGAGGTAATATCAGATAGGGTTTAAAACCTCATTTATAGTCGCTTCTTTTTGATAATTTTTTCGATTGAGCCAAGTTTTTTAACCCTCAGCGGTCATCTGAATTTTCGACAAGAATAAATGTATTTCTCTAAAAAAATAGAGAGAAATAATGATATTTTTTATAAATTTATTTATTATTTGATTTTATTATTAAATAGACAAAATACTAAAAACTAATCTTTCATGGCGCCAAGATAATTGAACTAATAGCTATATCCTATTCATGTTTGGTCTATAGTCTATTCAAAATATTTTCAATGAAACATGATATCGCTAGCAGTTTTAATATGCCCCTATGGCCTTCTTGGACGCGGAATTAAACCGTGAGAACTATAGTTTTTATTCATATTTTTGAATAGGAATTCTTTAAATACAAGGTTTAAAAAGTGCAGTTAAAAATGCACCATTCAGTTTTACATCGTTGTAGTAATAGACGGAGTAACTGATAGAACGCGATAGCCAATGTGTTTATATGTCTGTCTCATTAAAACATCTCACTAGCTATATGTTTAGAAAATTATGCACAATCCACAACAAACAGCGTATTAAATTTGGAGGTCTGAACGGTTTCACGTCTTATATGACAAAATTTCTGGTGACAGTGAACAGTCCATAAGATACAGTACATAAGCTATTGATTTAAGAGCTCTGAATGCGGCTTTACTCTCTAATACTCTCTACATAACTTTTTTTCTTGTGCAAAATATAATTTCGCAAAGAATATGTGTATCTCCCTATATTTGTGAATGCACGTATTGCGTGGTGTTTTTGAATATGAAGGGGCTTTCAAGTGTACGCATGAGTGAATGCGGGGCCCCAAGGCTTCTCTGATGAAAGGGCGAAGCGCCAAGGGGGGTAAACACTTCAATGCGAACAAGTAATGAAAGACGACCATTCAAATTATTGTCAAAGGGTACAGTTCCTTGCGTATTTATAACCGAGCTCTATGAACTCGGATTAAATGATCAACCATGACTAAGAAAAACGCATTATTTTCACAAAGTTTTTTTTAAATACCGAAAAACTTATTTCAGGATTTTGCCCTAAAGTGGTACAGGGGTGGATTATAGATCCGGTCGTATTTCCTGTGTTTGTTGAGTTATAACATTTCTTTTTGGCAAATAGGTGTCTTTTTAAATATCTCCAAATGGTTTGAAAAGGGGTGACATGTGATTTCAAGGATTTCTTGATATTTCTTAGGACCAATAAGATATCTACTTGCTTTTTGCTTATACCCTTTTCACACTAGATCTTTAAGACGAGTGAACTTAAAGTTCACCGATGTTTAACATCGGTATGCTTTCACACTTGATGTTTAAATCTCTGGTGCTGTCATCAGCTACAGTAATTTTGTCCTTAAGTTACCGTCATGAAATTACCAGTTTTGAACTGTCTGCACAGACGCACATTTTGAATTATTATAAACAATTAAGGATATTTCATTTCATTCTGCAATAAAGGCGCTACAATAAAGAATATATTACACCTGTATTAACATGTAAGTCGATAAATTTTATCTCAATTATTGCAGTTCTGTATTTTATTAAACACATTATTAAAATAAATAATTTTATTATAACAATAAGTATAAACTTCTTATAACGTCGATATAATACAGTATTCTTGTTTATGATAATATAAAATGTTGACAGCACAAATTCAAGGAGTATTTTTTTATAATACAAATTAAGTTGGCAATGCGGGCGAAGTTTAAGACGCAGATCTCTGTCTTAAACATCGCTTGTGTTTAAACGAGGCCGTGCGGTTTCACATTAGCGTTTAAAGATACATTCACTTTAACATCCGATCTTAAAGATCTAGTGTGAAAAGGGTATTACATAGATTACCCATACAACACGTATAATGCGACCGTGCGAGTATTGCTTACAGTATCTTAATTTTTGGATAATTATTTAACAGATTTTAAAAACCCTAGTAAGGTTGAGTTTCGTAATTTTTATGGTTGCCTTTAAATTCGATCCGGATGTACGTGCAGATGCTACAGAGCTTGGTGTTTGCAGGGTGTAGACTGGGAACTAACGACTAGCCCGGCCGCAGACGAGGTGATTCCTGGAAGCTGGGTGTTGTCTGCCGGGCTCTCGCATCCACCCTCGTCATACACCCCCTCACACCTCGCAACTAAACCGCCCCCAATGCGCAGGACCTAGCCTACCGTCTGCCCGTTATCTCACTAAAAAAACACATATTCAACCCTCGAATATACTGGGGAAAATCGAAATATCGCATTCTGTTCATAGCAAAGTAATGTGTGAATTATTACATACAGTCTGTCCCAAATAACTTGTTAAGCATGGGGATCTCGAGAACGGTGAGAGATACGAGGTCGCTTAAATTAGACCAAAGCCGCATCAAGGGACGATTTTAACAATGTCTTTGTTTTCTTAAAAAAATACATAGGTTACTAGATATGAACGAAAATGTAAATTTTTTAATTTTTGCTCATAACTTCCAAAATTAAAATATTGTTTTTATGTTCCATATAAAAAAGTTCTGTTTTATTATCGTAAATAATATAAAAATTAAGAAAAACGTTTTTTGTCTATCAAAACAATCGCAGTATAGATATATATTATTAGAATTATTAGAATACAAATAGATGTAAGCGGAACTAGATTGTAATCTAGTTACTTTCATCGTTTGAATCGTGCTTTTCGTTTAAGCTTTGTAAATCATACTTACAGTAAACATTTTTTGGTTAAGGTTAATATCATTTTAAAATGTCATTTTCTTTATATTTTGTTTTTCTGTGTCGTTCTTAATACAAATTTCCCATTTATTTATTTTTTTGTCGTTAAAATATGATACAAAGTATTTTATTTTTGACATATGTCATTCGTTTCCATTGTTTCACTGTTGGAATTTTGAATTTTGACATTCCAACGTGAAAAATTAAATAACCCAAGCAAGGTCCCTTCTCGTGACAATTTAAAAGAACGAAATTCTCATTTAATTCCGCCTAAACGTTCATTTATACACATTTTGAAGAAAAAAAAAAAAACAAAAAATGAATTTTTCATTAAGAATGACAAAAAATTAAAATACAATGAAATGGGCATTTTATAATGACAATCAATTTAATCTACAATTTGCAATGTGAGTATGATATAACGGGTGTTTTTTTTAGAGGTATAGAACTTTAAATTGCAATAAAACAACGATGGATTATTCGATTGACATGAATTTTTTTTTATTCGAAAGTTAATCTTGTGGCATTACATTAAATCATACCAACAAGACGGCGCAACATGTCACACAGCTCGTGCCACAATCGATTTATTGAAAGACACGTTTGGTGACCGCCTAATTTCACGTTTTGGACCTGTGAATTGGCCTCCAAGATCTTGTGATTTAACACCGCTGGACTACTTTCTGTGGGACTATGTAAAGTCATTGGTCTATGCGGATAAGCCACAAACGCTTGACCATTTGGAAGACAACATTCGCCGTGTTATTGCCGATATACGGCCACAAATGTTGGAAAAAGTCATCGAAAATTGGACGTCCAGATTGGACTACATCCGAGCCAGCCGTGGCGGTCATATGCCAGAAATCATATTTAAAATGTAATGCCACAAGATTATCTTTCGAATAAAAAAAAATTCATGTCAATCGAATAATCCATCGTTGTTTTATTGCAATTTAAATTTCTATACCTCTAAAAAAAACACCCATTACAAAGCTTAAATAAAACGACCAAAAGCTTAAATAAAACGATCTAAAAAATACTAGATTTCAAAATCTAGTTGCCTAAACGTTTGGAATAGCCCATACACACGAAATCCACAAGTCAAAAAAAAAAAATAAGTATAAATAATTCTTGATTGATTAAATTTTCCATGGTCATGGACCTCGGTTGTTAACTAAATTTTTTCTAGAAATGATTGTTTCTGTATGGGGTATGACTAAGTTCTGGGGTTGCTAGGAACAAGTCTCATAATCCTTTCGCGAACTAGTTCACATGAAGATAATCTCGTCATAAAAGTATGCAATTATGACAAGGGCGATGCGAATGCAAGCGGTCAGTAAGCAGTATGCAGTAAGCAGTAAGCAGGGCGTCCATATATAATATCTAGCAGTTATCCCATCACTATCTCCGGGTAAGGTAGGCCCTGTAACCTGCTTCACTAATCTCGCATCTGGAACGCCAGTGTCTGATCCCTGAGAAACGATTCATATATTAAACGTTTTGGCTTTGTGTAATTTTTCTTAACGTATAAAAATCTGCAAGGTAAAAAAGAGATTGTTTGTCTATTTATGCAAGGAACTGGTTTAAGAAGGGTTGAAAATGGTACAGGGTGTTTCTAAAAGACCGATCAGTTACACCACATTAAAATAAATATTTATGTCATTCGCGTTTACTAGTTTTTGCTTTGTGATATGTTCCCTGTTTTTAATGGTTCATTAACTTGCTCCTTTATATATGCCAATTCTGATTTGGATAAGAATCTTTTGGTGAAATTATGCCATCTTTTATGTAATGATATGTAAAGGGTGGCTCTTTACTTCATTTACATAGTCAACCAACGAGGAGATAAAATTTTATTATTTTATAAATTGTTAGATAGTATTATAAGACTATCTCGTTGCTTCCATTATTATTATTATTTATTACAAAACTGTGGTGAATTAAAATATTAAATACATCAGTTGGACACTAAATGATAATTTTGAATAATATTGACTTAATCCAATGGTAGTTTACACAAATAAAAACGGTTATGTTTAATTTTTTTGTTACCGTGCCTTCGTGGTAAGTGGTTCGCTATGAATCATCTTCTAGTAGTATGTAAAAATACATTTTTTTAAAAGTAAAATATACTCCCTCCATCTTAAAATATGGTATACATCAGTGTTTCTCAACCAAAAACGCACCGCGGACCAGTAAAACATATAATTTTCTAACGCGGACCACTAATAATAATTGTTGGTTCATTTTTTGCAAGAAAACTAATATATTTAATGTGCTACTAAATACATTTATTTTATTTGTAGAAAATCTAAAAAAGTTTACAGAAAATAAACAAAATATAAATTATTTACATAAAAAATAACAAAAAAACTGCAAACACATACGAAAAGTTTCGCGGACTACTAAAATTTTCCTGCGGACCACCTGTTGAGAAACACTGGTATATACTACTTAAAAATTGATGAGAAGTGTGAATTTTCACACATTTCAGGGTTTCGCAGGTATATAATAAGTGAAGGTTTGCTGGGTGTGTAGGACAAATTTTGCTTTGTAGTAATCACGGCAAAATGAACGATATTTTTAAAATAATTTATCGTCTGTTAATCTAAGAGCTTTAAAAACAAATTTTTTGTAAAAATAATTTAAAGAAAATAAAAATAAAAAAAAAAAAAACAAAAAATAAAATTGTCTCCTCTGACAGGGAGCGAACCTAAAATTCTGAGTAGCTAGCGAGTAAGGTTTCCAATCCGGATATCCGAATATCTGGATTATCCGACCAATTTGGGCTATTCGATAATCCGGATAATTTTCATTGAATATCCGATAATCCAGATATTTTTTGAATAAATAATTTTTTTTTTTCAGATTTTTTTTCAATTTACCTGGTATTTTTTTTTAAATCTATTTTTAGAATTAAAGCTTTAATTTCAAATTAATCAGGAATATCAAAAAAAAAAAAAAAATACAAGGACAGATAATTTAAATGTATTTTTTAATGCACTTCATACAATAAATCCAACATCTACTCCAATAGAGCGCGTTTTTTAAATTGCAGGCCTGACTAGGACAAAAATTATAACTCGCTTGAATTTTGAAACTTTCAATATTAATAACTTAAAATATTGTTTGTTACTTTATCATCCAAACTGATGAATGTATACTAATTTTATTTTATTTTTTCAGATGTATCTCCTGGATCCAGAAATGCTGAAAGTGGACCCATTGGAAATCCCTTTAAAGAAATCAAAACTGGACGAATACGCTGCATACTTATACGCAGCAGCGATAGATCCTTTATACATTCACGCAGCAATGTATGAACAATGGTCCACCCGTCAAATGTCTGCGTTCAGGCCCGTGCCAAACATATTCGCAAAAGAAGGAAAACCTCGTCACTCCGTACCATCAAACCTAGGTCGATATAAGGAACCTCCAATCCTTCAACATCCAGAAAGAGTTGTCCCAATGTCTGAAAGTGAAAGATTCGAACGCAGTTTTCAACCAAATGTAGCATTAGCACCCCCAAAAAAACATAAATTTAAAGAAGAAATTAAGTTAGAGGAGTTTCCGAAGATAGAAGAAAGAATAGAGAATACTGTTATTACTAAACCGGAAGAAAGAACGCATTCCGTGGTGGATTCCACTGTTTCTGTTGTACAAACTGCTCAGAGGTACAATTCTGAGATTGAATTATCGACTGATACGGACGATAGTCTATCAGATACTTCTGCTGACAATCACAAACTTTCTGATGTCCAAAGGGTGGCTGATGCTTTGATAGAAGCACCAGAAGAAATGAAAGAAAGGGTACTAGATCTTGTAAGAAATATAGCCAAAGAACATACAGAAGCTGTACAGAAATGCCAAGAAAAGGATGACAGAATTCGACTGTTAGAACAAAGAATACGTGAGTTAGAAGATTCTCAGAAGCAAGATGACACTGGATCTCGTTCGGAGTATGATGTAAGCAGTTCTCGTGAGATGCCAGTAGAAGAAACAATCGAAGAAACTGTTAGTGAGGAGGTTGCTGAAGTGTCATCTACTCCAGAAGAATGTTCTGGAGAAAATACAGTTATAGCATCTCCAAGCACGGAAAAGGTTGAAGCAATAAAAACTGATGAATAAAATGCTGCCAATTTTGTGCCACGTTGCCATCATATTCATCCCAGTGGTACTAAAACTGTACATAATTTCATTTCGTAGGTAGCTTTAGGTATTCAAAAATTTTTTACAGAAATTTTTGGGTTGTGTAGCTAATCTTTCGTAATAAAGTGTAGCTACTTCAGACAATCTATGTCTAGCTTTGTATATTTTTCTTGTACATTTCTAAAATATTGTTAATGAACAATTGTTTGTCTAAATTTCTTGTTATTTGTTTAATTTATAATTTTGGAAGTTGTTAGGATGATATTTACATATTTTTATCGATATAAAGTACAAACTTTAAAAAGGTGCTATAAACCAGCACTCTTGAATTAGTTATTAGAATGTATGATTGAGCAGATAGAACGTTTATACAGTGAGAAACAGCTTCAGTAATACAACTAACTGGGAAAAAAAACAACTTAACCCCAAAGTCTACACATATTTCTGAACAAATACACTTCTCAATCGATGGGAAACGATCGAAACGTTCCCTTGAAACTCTTCAGAAACTTCTGACCGAATTAAATACCCTCGAAAAATTAACACACGAAATTATAAAAGTTTCTGTACGAATATTGACATTTTCCAATTGATTGGGAAAGTTTACTTTACCTAAAAGAAAGAATTATGCCATTTCCTAGCAAATAGGAATGTATCGAAATTATTCTGAGCAAATTATTACATTTTCTAGTAGATGGGATAAGTAATTTCACTCAGTACTTGTCCTAGTATAAATGGAGTTCCCCATGCGTCAAAAACTAGACCCTTCTTCTTTCCCCCAACTCATAAAAAAGGAAAATCACCACATGCTACCTCGTCCAATAAACCCATGTTGCCATATGTGATGATTTTACTCGAAAATATTGTTTCTAGATTAAATATATCATATCTCAACCTTCTATGGCAAATATTTGATTAGCCGACCGGCGTAGCATAGTGGTAACTCATGTACTCTGCGTTGCGAAGGTCTCGGGTTCGAATCCCGTTCAGGCATGGAAATTTTCTCAAATAAAAATTGTCCTGGCTAATTGTCACAACAGCAAAGGCCATTAAAAAAAAGATCTATTCGAAATTATTTCTGGGCAGTTATGGGCGAAATATGACATTTTTCAGTTTTATTTGAAAATATTTAGAAGGTTCTGGGTGAATTATTTTTTAGACGATCTGGAAAAAGTCTTATCCGAAATTTTCTGGGCAAAATTTTATATTTCCTAAACTTTGATGGGAAATTTCTGGTTCATTGGAGAGTTTTAGATGCTTCCAGGCTTTCCATGCTGTCCAGGCCATGAGAAATGTTTGATTCACTCAAAAGATTTTAGGCAAAATCTTATATTTTGAAGCCATTGTTAGATTTCTGGTTCGCTAGAAAGTATCTAGCTTCTTTTAGGAGAATTAATACACTTTTCAGTCATGGAAAATTTTTCTAACTGCTCCATATTTTGTCTTCTGGTTCTTTTGAGACGGGGGGAGTTTCTGAGGGTAAATTGATTCCAAATTTTCTCTTCTGGTTCTTTTGGGATGGGGGAGTTTTTAAGGGTATTATGACTCTAAATTTTGTCTTCTGGTTCTTTTGAGACGGGAGGAGTTTCTGAGGGTATATTGATTCCAAATTTTCTCTTCTGGTTCTTTTGGGATGGGGGAGTTTTTAAGGGTATTATGACTCTAAATTTTGTCTTCTGGTTCTTTTGAGACGGGAAGAGTTTCTGAGGGTATATTGATTCCAAATTTTCTCTTCTGGTTCTTTTGGGATGGGGGAGTTTTTAAGGGTATTATGACTCTAAATTTTGTCTTCTGGTTCTTTTGGGATGGGGGGAGTTTCTAAGAGTATTATGACTCAAAATTTTGTCTCTTGGTTCTTTTGGGTGGAGGGGGGGGGTCAATTTTGTTATTTTTCATGGCCTGAAAGTGTCCAGAAGTTTCTGAGGAGATATTCGTCAGAAATACCGTGTACCGATTTTTTTGAGGGCTTTGTTTTTTCCCAGCTTTTGACTGTGGGCCTCCGATTTAGTTAAGCGTCTGGTACGTTTCGGGGGCCCCTCTGATTGGTGTATAACTAATCATTACATCAGTGACTTATTGAGAATCTTAAATCCATTGATTACATTTTTTACATTGATTACAAACAGGCCAAATTTCTTCATCAAGACTTAAAGGTCCAAATATAATTCATGTCCTGAGAAAGGAATTATTTTTAAGAACAAGCCTTCGATTTGAGAATATCTGTGATTTACATGAGTCGTTTTTGGCCTTAAAGTTTTGGTGAAGAGATTTTTTTTTTCATTTTCAAAAAAAAAGAACTTTATGTGATATGCCAATGTGAAAAGTCAAATTATTAATATAGGATTAGTTATTTTTTTTTTTCATTGGTCAAAATTTTATCATTGGATTTGCCATAATTTTTGGCTAAATTTATTTCAAAATATATTGAAGTTAAGTATAAATAAAAGGTTTATTTTAAACAACAAAAGATTTAAAAAAAAATTATTTAAATGTGATAAAAATATTTAATACTTAAGTTTTCAAAAATTTATTCTTGTGCTGTCAAACAGCATTTGAAAATATATCGAAAAATTTCGATAACGAGTAACGAATTACCGAAAAAAAAAAAAAATTCGAACGAAAAAAAAATTACGAAATAAATTTTTCGATATTTTTTCGAAATTTCGGCAGCTCTTTTAGCTGTTTTACCAATTGATATGATCATTAGACTTAAAATAACCCATTTTTTGAAAATTTCTCGAAAATTAAATGTATACAACCAGTCTTACAAATGTGTATAGCGGGTTGGTCTATATATAAGGGGCATTTTATTTTCGAATTTTCAAAATATGGGTTTTGAACTCGGCCAGATTATAATTTATAGTTTTGAGTATCCTATAATTGGAAAATAGCTCACTGATAGAAACTAGGGCAAAATGTAAACACCATTTTTAATAAGTATTATCAATGTAGTACCTGCAAATTTTTGAACGAAAATAATACCAGTGTTATTCAAATTAAAAAATAAAGTTAAGTGGTAAATCCATTCATAATATTTCCTCATATGAGTAGGCCATGATATTTTTACCGACCAACATATATAAGGAAGGTATTGCCATCATACCAATTTTGACATTTCGAGATTTCGATGGATCTCCACGAATGAGGTCCCTACATAACGTTTTGACTATTTTTAGCATGATGTCTGTCTGAAAAAATTGTAGCCAAACGGCTAAACCTAGAGAGTTGAAATTTGGCATGCTTATACAACTCTTTGACCCGCACGTAGGAAAAATACTAAAACATCTAAAAAACATACCTCCTTAAAAATATAAACAAATACAGTCTGGTTAAGCGGAACTAAATGGGAATTTAGTTCTTTTAGGTTGTCACGAGAAGGGACCTTGCTTGGGTTATTTCATTTTTCACGTTGGGATGTCAAAATTTAAAATTCCAACAATGAAACCATGGAAACGGATGACATATATCAAAATTAAATATTTTTTTTAGATATTTTAATGACAAAAAAATAAATAAATGGGAAATTTGTATTAAGAATGACACAAAAAATCAAAATATAAAGTAAATGACATTTTAAAATGATATTAACCTTAACCAAAAAATGTTTATTGTAAGAATGATTTACAAAGCTTAAACAAAACGGCCGAAAGGCACGATTTAAACGATGAAAGTAACTAGATTGCAAAATCTAGTTCCGCTTAACCGTTTGGAACAGACTGTATATGCACATCGAAAAAAAAAAATATATGTTTTTATAATTCTGAGTACGGTATCAAATGAAAGCCCTTTAACCTGGATTAACGATCAAAATTTTATTTTTGCCAAATAAATTATTTTGATGCGATTTTTACCAAAATGGTGCAAAAAAATTTTTGTCCCACACCCTGTAGCCCAGATGGTTTAAATTAAAAATCTGAAAAAATTCTAAGTAATGTACATTAGTGTCAACCGGAATAGTACAACAGAAATTTTTGATCAGATTATGTTTTCGGAAATTTTTTTGTGTTTTTTTGTTGACGATGTACAAAAGTTATAGTTATATAACACACTATACTAGAAGGCGTATCCTGGTCTAATGGTTAGCTTGCTAGCTTGCTACGCAACAAACTAAGGTTCGCTCTCGGGCAGAAACAATTTAATTTTTTGTTTTTTTCCATTTTTATTTTGTTTGATTATTTTGTTAAAATTCTAGTTATATTTTGGCAAATGTTGCATTTAATTTTGAAGAGCGTAAATTTAATAACCAGTTGGAATTGTTGGAATTATATTTTCATTCTATGTCATGTATACGAAACCAGAGGGGCGGAGCATATGGCTTAAAGCAACTAATGGAAGCCATAGGTGCAATTTTCAAAATCTTAATGAACCTTACTATATATAAAAATAAAACTGCACATATTTAGAAACCTAAATAATGGTATTAGGTATTCGAAATAAAATTAACAAAAAAATATTTCAACATAAAAAGCTCTTAGATTAACAGACAGTAAATTATTTTAAAAATATCTTTCATTTTTGTAAGAACAAACTAAGAGGAAATTTTGTTTTCAACAGTTTGCACTTTTGAAACTGTATGTCATGTTGGTATTACAGAAAAATAATTTGAAAATTCAGATTATAAATATGTCATTTAAAAAAATATCATTTGTCATATTTCATTTTGAATAGTGACATCTTAAATATTTTGTAAATATAATACTAACCTAAAATAATACAAACATAACCCAAACCTGTAAAGCCTTTTTTACAATATAACCAAGTTTCTAAAAGTCAGTAATACACTATAAAAATCACCAAATTAACCAGATCTAGTTTGTTCTTACAAAAGTGAACTGCTTATATCAACAAAAATAACACCCAAACATAGCCTACTCAGATTAGGAAATATCATGAATGGATTGTAACTCAAAATTTTTCGTTTCATGGTTCAAATCCAATTTTTTTGAAAAACACTGGTCAAAATCTACCTCATTTAAAATTTATTCTTTTGGTGAGCTATGAAATTATATTTAATTTAAAAAAAAAATTGTTAAATTTGTTAAAGATATTTTGTGATCTCAAATGTGTATGAAAAGTATTTAATCATACGTAGATAAAAGCGTGCGAGCGTGCGTGCGTGCGTGTACGTGTTCTTAATCAGAATATTTTAAGTTTTAAGCATACTACGTGAATAATTTTTAAATATATATTTCTGAATTTTATGTGTCAAAATATATGAATAATTTATATAATTTTGTTTTATTTACCTCCCAAAATACTCCTTCAACAAATTTGTTCCCAATTTTTTGCTTTAGGCGTTCATTGGAGTTTCATCTAATCTTAGGGCTTCTAGAACAGTGCTTCCCAACCTTTTTTCACGGTGGACCGGCAAGTTTAGAAAGTAACGAGTATCGCAAAACTTTTATATTTTTTATTGCACTCATTACAAACACAATAAAAACAACAAATAAAAAATCACATATATCAAGGTTGAAATTTGTTAATAATATTGCCAACTTTAACATCTTATTATTTGACATTGGGGGGCATAACTTTGATCACATAAGGGGACTCTTATCCCCGGTTGCATAAGGGTCATAAAACGAACAAATTTTAAAAATTAAAAAAAATCCTAACTCATGAACAATAAAATATAGGGCTCTGCGGTTCGAATTTTTGAAATCTACAGACTTTTTTCTACCTAGATAATAAATAGGGCCCTCCTTAGTCAACGCCTTTTTGATCCTTGTAAATTTAAAATTTTGTAAATATTTCATTTTCGAAAGACCGTATCTCAAAATCTACATGAGATACAGACCTGTGGTTGAAATTTTTGAAATCCTGAGGCCTTAAAGGACCTTAGGAATCATGTTGAAGCAAATCAAAAACAAAAAAATTTTTTGTAAAATTTTAATTTTTCAATTTTTTTTTTGAAATTTCAAAAAATCCTAACTTAAAAACAATAAAATATAAAGAACTGCGGTTTGGATTTTTGAAATCTTCGTATATTGTTTAGTCTAAAAAAAAATTGGGGCCTTAATAACCCAACTTTTACAATAAATACGAATCGTTAAACAAAACCTTTGAAAATTACCCCTTACGATTTTTTCGATTTTAGGCCATTTTCAAGGGTTTAGCTTAACCAATCATATAAATTCAAAAAATTGGGTGTTTAAGGCCTAATTTTTATTCTAGGCTAAACAAGGCACAAGGGTTTCAAAAATTTAAACCGCAGGTCTCTATCTATTACCGTTTTCAAGATAGAATTTTTTGAAATTTTGAAAAAAAAAAAATCAAAATTAAAAAAAAAAATATATTTTTTTAAATGTGACCTCAGGCCATTTAGGACATCAGGATTACAAAAATTCCAACCGCAGGTCTTTATATATTATAGTTTTTAAGATACAGCCTCGGGAATATCAAATTTTTGGTAAAATTCGCCTATTTCAAAACGATTTAAATTAAATATGGGCACGGCTCGTAAGGCCCCAATTTTTTTACAATGTAAAAAAACAATGAGAATTCTAAAAATTCAAACCGCAGGTCTTTATCTTTTACCGTTCTCGAGATAAGATTTTCCAAAATATTCAAAAAATATTTTTTTCAGTGTTTATCTCAAAATGTCACCTAATGCCATCTAGGTCTACAGGATTCCAAAAATTTATACCATGGGTCTCTCTATTATTTATAGTTTTACAATAAATTCTTTGAAAATCATCAAGTTTTTCTCTCTGATTTACTTCAAAATATGTATACAGTCTATTTCAAACGATTAGGCGGAACTAACCGAAATTTTCATTTTTGTAAGTTGTCATTATAATCCGTCTCAATTTGTAATATTATCTGTCTCATTTTGTAATACGAAACTAACAGTAAAAGTTCATTTTTTATGTTGTATATTGACAATACATTTATAATATTGTCATAGTATTGGTTCATATGGATACGCCAAAGTCTGTTTACACCACAACAGTCACCAAAGTAACCAGATCTAGTTTCGTATTACAAATTTAGACGGATTATACGAAACTAAATTTGGTTACTTTGGTGACTGTTGTGGTGTAAACAGACTTTGGCGTATCCATATGAACCAATACTATGACAATATTAAATGTATTGTCAATATACAACATAAAAAATGACCTTTCACTGTTAGTTCCGTATTACAAAATGAGACAGATAATAGCTATTTTTTATATATATTGAAGTTGGCTTTTCTTGAACAAGATGATCAAGAGCTTCAATCAAACGGTAAAAATAAATAGAATTGAAAATCTAGTTCCGCCTAAACCAAAGGAACAGACTTTACTTACGTATTCTTAGTCGTAGATCTCAAAAATAATCTCCAATACAAGCTACGGTTTACCATTTTTTGAATAAATTCGGGAAAAAAAAGACAGATAATGACCATATTTTAAAAAATTTCGAAATATCACCGATGCAAAAACTTACCTGTTCAGTTATTTTAAGTCAAAACCAGAAAACTTCTATAGAGAGGGTTTCGAAAAATTAGTACAACGTTGGGAAATCGTCATAAATAATGATGGAAATTATATTTGGTAATTAGATTTCGCCTCTTCCTTAATTCATCATTATCTCTTCAATGGGATAATTTGGGTGAAGAATGGAACACAAAACAAAAATCACTTTTACACAATCAGTTTATTGCACTACCAAAACACTTTTACACAACGAAAACCAATGCACTACCAAATTATTTATTTAAACCATATTTGCTATTCAGTTTCTTTATCTTTGCACAGCACATTACAGTAAAACAGTCAGGTCACAACTGGTTACCTAATTCCTCATTAAAAACTATCTTAATCTTTTTGATTTTATTAATAATCTCTCAGCACCGATATATATGATAAAAATGTCTTAATAATTATTTTAAACAATTCTGTACCTTATTTATTAATTCTTAATGACTATATTCCTTAATGAGCTTTTTCAGGGTTAGCCATCTTGATTATAATGACGTAATTTTTACAAGTGTCATTTGCATTTTTTCTATCGTTTTTTAGTTGTTTTTAAGTGGCAAAAGTGCAGAGAGTTCTTGAAAATGTGTGTCATAGTGTAGACTTTGGTGTTTGGACGCCGTGGAGACCAAGATTGGAGCGATTGGAAAGGTATTTGTAGAAATTTTTGTTAATTTTATAATGCCATTGTTTTATAAGTCATTGCTATGTAGAAGGTGCTTCTATGTAAAATATGGAAACATCCCAGCAAACATTTTTATACGGGCCAATACTGGTAAAGCACATACTCCCCGGCATTGAAAGTAATGGGCCAGTACCCCGGGGCCGTTACTGGCCCATTGATGTATCAGTTGCTGGCCCAGCAACGGTAAAGTGCAAAATAATCGCATTAGTTGCAAGATTTATTTCTGATGGTTTTAATTAAAAAGTATGAGTGAAGAAGAGTGCTTATAAAATGCTGGTAAAGTACTTCGTATAGGCGGAATGCGAAATACAAATGTGAAGTACATTATTAATACTGGCGTTGCACTTACTTTTGGTGCCAGTAATTTTCCAGCATAAAAGCAGTTTGCCAGCATTCGGCCGTTAGTTGAATGTTTGCTGGGATATATACATATGTACAAATACATATGTGAAACATGTATGTTGCTTCTTAAATAATTCACCCGGTATGTAGGCATGTTTTTTATATGTCTGTGGACCAGTGGTTTCAACCTTTCCCTATAGTAGGACCATATTTAATGCAAGATATACTTCATAGGCTGGATTTTGTTGAACTGGTGACCAGATATGAAAAATTACGTGAGGAGTGTAGAAATCAAGAAAAATTACTTGAGAAACGTGGGGGGAGGGTACAACGCAGAAAATCTTTTGAAAACGAGGATTTGGAAATTCACATTAAACAAAAATTAACTTATTTTTTGTGACAGGACCTTAAATTTGACCTAAAAGCCGAATATGACCTTAGATTTTTTCTATCACCCATCATTTTGTTGCTATGATGTATTATTAGTTAACGAAATATTATAGACCTATTATTATTAATTTTAACTTACCAATTTGTTGTTTTTGATGTTTTACGTCGCTATTTTGATTCTGAGGCATACCTTATTAATATCCAACAGTAAACAGCAAGCAATTTTGGACTCCATTTACCCTGATATCACTTTTCCATAACGGAAATGTCTTGGTGGAACCGTTTCCCATTTTCATCACTTACTGCACCCAGATCTTCTGGGAAGAAATATAGATGAGAGTCCAGAAAGTGAATTTTTAAAGACATTCTACATCCCATTTCTTTGTAGGCATCAAGTAGTTTGTAATGCATTTATATAATAATCTAGTTACCATTTTTCAGCGATTTTAAAAATGTTTTTGATATTTGTCTTAGCTGTCAGTGTCTGTTAATAATATTAATTAATAGATCTTGCGGCCAATTATTAAACTTACAAACTTTAATTTATATCGGTTGGCATATTTTAAATCCGAAAAAGAGAACAATGGACCACTTATTTCTCTATCTTGTGTCCGTCAAAAAGTAGCAGCTGCCTTAAAGATTTCGGAATCAACAATTCGTTGAATTATAAAATGTAATAAATCTGAACTTCTCACTAACAAAATCACGAGAAAACGAAGGAAATTAAAATCTGAACCAGTTTATTTTATTGATACATTGGTACAAACGTATGGTCATGAATTACTAAGATTACCTCCTTATCACTGCCAGTTTAACCCCATTGAAGTAATTTGGGGTATAACAAAAAATTATTATGATAGACATATTGGTCAAAACGGATATAGTGATAACGAAGTTTTGAAAATGTGGCATGTAGCCTGTAATCAAATTAGTTGTGAAACTTTGGCAAAATCTGTTAAAAAAATCGAAAATTTAATAAATGAATGGTGGGAAAGGGAAAGGATTGTTGATGATATTAATCCAATAATAATAAATACAAGAAATGACAGCGATAGTTCAGATGACGACGATATCATGCATTACAGTGACTAATTTAAAAAAAATAAAAATAAACATTTAAATACAACTTGTAGCAATATATTATATGAATAAATATATTTTTACTTAATATTTTATTATTTTGTACTTAGGGGAAACATAAAAATTTAATTTAATTAAACAACAAATTATAATCCAAAATTTACGTATGAGTATAAGTTTTTCCTTATTTATAATTATTACCTTAAAATTAATAATTTGGTTTGAATACTGCTGTAAATTTATTTTCATGCTCAAATTAGTAAAGATATCTACGAATCATGCCGTTTCTTTCTAATGCTTTGTTATTTATTAAAATAATTTGGATGGTTAGTTGTCAACTTGCGTCACTATACGTTACTATGGGTATGCAAATAATTATAATGATATAGACAGAGAAAGCATATAGTATTGTATATCGATACTTGTAGCAACGAACAGTCAC
The DNA here is from genome assembly GCA_963971575.1 of Liopterus haemorrhoidalis. Classification (NCBI taxonomy): domain Eukaryota; kingdom Metazoa; phylum Arthropoda; class Insecta; order Coleoptera; family Dytiscidae; genus Liopterus; species Liopterus haemorrhoidalis. The sequence goes on from OZ020619.1 coordinate 47,796,790, forward strand.
CTATCAGCAATCCGACTATAGTGTGTTTATCAGTGTAAGTCTCGTGAACTACTCATTCACTAGTAAAGAAAATGAAGGTGTATAAAAAAAATACTAGTACATATTTTTTATTTTCTAAAATACTAACAGTCTTCCATTGTTTTAAAAACTAATAGTCGATTCTCTCCCATAAACATTTAGACCCAGTTGTAGAATTATGACTAGTAAATTATACCTAGGTTTAACTCCTAAACCACTTACTTAAAACTAGTTTCAAATCATTTCTACAGCCAGGTTATTTACATAAAAAATTTAGAGAATCGAATTGAGATTTTCTAATTCTTAATTTTCTACAATTTAACAATAATTTTTATTGAATTTTTTTAATAAAACTTCTTGTCAGTTTTGTTCAGAATCAGTCATTTTATTTTGGTGTGTAAGCAGGAGGGACTTGATCTTGAAGAAGCTGGGTCGGGGAAAGCTTGATGGCAACATCGTAAGAAGGGGGCGCTCCTGTAACCGTTTCGTAATCCGGGGGTTTCAGTTGACTTCCATCTGCTGCCTCGATATCTATTACGTGGACTGGGGAGGATTCTTGCGGAGTCTGTAAAAGAAAAATGACAAAATAAATGACATAAAGTAAGTTGTAATGAATGTCTGAACAATTACGGTGTTGGCCGAAGGTTGCACGGTGTTAGTACAGCCATCCAATCAACTATTCAAAGACTGGTCACCATGGTGTAGTGGTTAGTGTGGTAGTGTACTAACTGTTAGACCATGGAGGCTTGGGTTCGAATCCCGGTAATGGCTGGATATTTGTGTGTGTTTTTGTAGTATTAAGACTTAATTTGAGACAAAAATAAATAAAATATCGAAGCTTGCTAATATGGTCGTGTAAAAAAAATCAGCTGTGGCCACCACAGGACCGACCACCATCATAAAGTACTTGCATAAAATACATTCTAGCAGCAGAGTAGAAATAACCTAATATTTTCTAACAGAGATATTATTTATCATGACCATGGAAACGTTACATATAAGTATGAAAAAGTAGATACTTGGAAAAAAAAATCGTTATATCAAAAAATGTCTCGAATAAAAGTTGTTAGTTATTGCTTGTGTAGCAACTTTTGTTAAATAATTTTTTTCGGAATATTTCTCTGTTGTGATATATTTGCAAAAATCTTAAAACCGACACGAGTAAACTCCCATTTCTAGTCCCGATTTTTACCAAAAAATAATCAACTCGTGCCAATGATGTCAAAAGCTTAAATATGAAGTTTCATAAAAATCCTTTTAGCCGAATTTGCTCTGCACGTGTGGACCGACAGACAGACAGACAGGCCGACAGACATCATGCTAAAAATAGTCAAAACATTATGTAGGGACCTCAATTCGTAGAGATCCATCTAAATCTTGAAATGTCAAAATCTGTATGATTACAATACCTCCCTTATATATGTTGACGGTCGGTAAAAATTATGAATGTTAACCCTTTACTACATGAATTTTTATTTTTGGCTGAAATAATTCATGGGCATTAGAAATTGGTTCTTATTGATAGAAAAATTAATTAAAAAAATATTAATTATTATTTTTATGAAAATAGGGTTTGTGCCATACATTGAACATTATGATTCTACATTATGTTACAAAAGAAAATGATTCCGTATTATTTGCTCGTTAATTGCTAGGTATTCTTCATTAGGGATTAATCGCTCTCGAATTTTTGAAAGAAAATGTCATATCTTCTAGTTGTTTTTTCTCAATAAATTCAGAGTTATCATTGAAGTGCAAATTCCGCTTGATATCCTCAAATTTAATGCAGCCCATTACTTGAGATACTGCAGGATCAATTGCTGTGTATGTGGCATATATGAACATTCATGAAGTAACGTTCTGATTCAGTTTTAAAAATAAAATAAAAAATAAAAATCGGAATGTGCCATATATGGCACACTATGCGGTAAAAAGGTTAATGAAATTTTATGTGCGCAAACCATCAAGAACTGAGTCACTCACCACAGTTTGAGAAACACTGCCTTACAAGATCGTCTCATACCCTTTTCACACTAGATCTTTAAGATCGGATGTTAAAGTGTATCTTTAAACGCTAATGTGAAACCGTATGGCCTCGTCTAAATACAAGCGATGTTTAAGACAGAGATCTGCGTCTTAAACTTCGTCCGCATTGCCAACTTAATTTTTATTATAAAAAAATACTCCTTGAATTTGTGCTGTCAACATTTTATATTATCATAAACAAGAATACTGTATTATATCGACGTTATAAGAAGTTTATACTTATTGTTATAATAAAATTATTTATTTTAATAATGTGTTTAATAAAATACAGAGCTACAATAATTGAGATAAAATGTATCGAATTACATGTTAATACAGGTGTAATATATTCTTTATTGTTGTGTCTTTATTGTAGAATGAAATGAAATATCCTTAATTGTTTATAATAATTCAAAATGTGCGTCTGCGCAGACAGTTCAAAACTGGTAATTTGCTGACGGTAACTTAAGAACAAAATTACTGTAGCTGATGACAGCACCAGAGATTTAAACATCAAGTGTGAAAGCATACCGATCTTAAACATCGGTGAACTTTAAGTTCACTCGTCTTAAAGTTCTAGTGTGAAAAGGGTATCACTAATTTGGATCCAGCTTTACGGAATCCAATGTCCACGTTCAGTAGTGTCAATGAAGATGAAGGTGATGATGATGATGAATTACCTGTAGAGCATCAGCATTGACCCAGCAACACATAGCGACACAAATAAGAACAGCCCCTGTGATAATACAGGCGACCCCAATGTATCGGACTGGTTCGATGTAATTCTCGGCGAGGCCAAGCCAGTTGATGAGGGCCCCCAGGCAGAGCATCAACATTCCGTACTTGTAGGGCCTCTGGGAGGGGAGCCTCGGCTGCCCGGGGGTGGGCAGCTCCACCGCCGCTACTGGGGGAGTCATATTTGTGTGGCTACAGGAGGGCAAGTCCGGGGAAGCCGGCACTCTAGTCCGGGGTTCTGAAAAATACAACAAATAAATATATGGCATCTGTCAAATAATATCATACACCAAGATCTATTCATGTTATAGACCGGGAGCTCATGACAGTTTTTGGTCTCCGATTTCATACAGCATGCCTTTTGGAGGAGAGAATATTTACCCTGTGACAACAAAAAAGAGATGGTACTAAACCCCTGCACGCTTTCCGGTCATAGGGAAAATTGCATTTCCACTTAAACACAAAATTTTTGTGCTTTTCTCTGATTTAATATTGCTTGCCCTTTTGTCAAAAGAAAGTTATAACAAATTTAAAGTCTTTTAAATATATGCATGCGATTCGGAGGGTCCCAAAGGGCTCAAACGGTCATGTGATCTTGTAATAAAAAAATATGATTTTCCGCGTTTTCATACAGCATGCCTATAATTAAAAGACTTTAAATTTGTTATAACATTCTTTTGACAAAAGGGCAAGCAATATTAAATCAGAGAAAAACACAAAAATTTTGTGTTTAAGTGGAAATGCAATTTTCCCTATGACCGGAAAGCGTGCAGGGGTTTAGTACCATCCCTTTTTTGTTGTCACAGGGTAAATATTCTCTCCTCCAAAAGGCATGCTGTATGAAATCGGAGACCAAAAATGTCATGAGCTCCCGGTCTATTAGGAAAGCTTGGTTTACAATAGTTCCATAACATAGTGCATGAGCACATCCATAAAATTTCACAAAAGTTTTTATTGTTTTGAATATCTGTTTGTAATAAACGGAACAAAGAGATTATTGAGATCCTTATGATATGGCTATGTTATGCAGGCGCGCACCAGAAGGGGGGGGGGGTCACGGGCTTGAGCAATAAATTACTTCTCGAATAAATTCCACCATAAAATATGAAATATTCTAGGCAAGCTTGGTTTTCGTGACAACTTAAGAAAATGAAGCCAACGAAATGCCCGAGCTCATTAAATCACGCGGTTCTGACGGGTGAAAACTGGTTTGAATTGTGGGGTGGCTGGTTCAAGTTGGTGATATTATTCGACCGAGAATAATATGTTAACATTACTCCCATTTTCATAATGACACTCGATGAAAATTTGTTTAATGGTATAATTTACATTATTTGTGAAAATTGTGAATTAAAAAAAAATCACAACTCAAAAATGATTAAAGGTATCGACCTCCGTATAGAATTTTTGGATTCTCCATAATTTATTTAGTCTAGAAAAAAATTGGGCCTTTAATCGTTTAATGTGTTTTGAAATTATGACATTTTTTTTTAATGGTATAATTTATATTATTTGTGAAAATTGTGAATTTAAAAAAAATCATAACTCAAAAACGGTTAAGGCAAACGGCCTGAGGTTAGAATTTGTGGATTCCTTGCAGTTTATTTAGCCTAGAAAAAATTTGAGGCCTTATTCGTTCTGCGTATTTTAAAATTATGACAAATTTTAATATGGCGTGATTTATACGAATTTCCATCTTCGCATGGATGTATCTCAAAAACGAAATGCGATAAAGACCTGCGGTTGAAATTTTTGAAATCTTGAGGTCTTAATTAACTTGTAACCAAATTTTGACACAAAAAAATTTTTTGGAAAATTTTTATTTTTTTAAAATTTTTTTTGAAATTTTTGATTAATCCTAACTAAAAAACGGTTAGGGATCGAAATCTGCGGTTTGAATTTTTGAATTTCTCTTACATTCTTTAGTCTAAAAAAAAATTGGGCCTTAATAAACCAATTATTAAGTTTTGTATGGACAGTAATCCAAAACCCCTAAAAATGGCCAAAAATCAAAAAAATCGTAAGGGGTAGACCTTAAAAAAATCGTGATTTTTAAGAAAAAAAAATTTGTCTCCGTTTTTATTGAAAATTGGTACAAATATGTATTTTTGGTCATAGATCAATAAAATTTGGTCCATTTTGAAGTTTGGGCAAAAGTTTTGGAGTTATAGGCAAAAAACTTATCCAATTCGCTCTAACTTGAAAACTAGGAAGTCATGAATTTTTTAAATATTTTTTTCATAATCCTCACCCCAAAATTAGTTTAAAATAATATTTTGGCTAAAATCGGAATCAAAAAATTTTTTGACCAAAATTTTAGGAAAAAAATTTTTTTTTTTCTTGAAAATTATTTTACTTATACACTTTTAGCCTTAGTTCACTTCAAGTCCTAAAAATAGAACTTATGACAACTTACAAAATTGAAAACTTCACTTAGTTCCATTTTTTGTCCATTTCTAAGTGTACAAACCAATCAAGATTAAAAAATAGTAGGCTAACAAAAATATGTTTTGTTAATTTTTTTAGACAGCAAATATTTTGTACCTGTCATATTCTGTTCTCCAGGACATCCACAGTATCCAGAATTGATAAAAAATACACTTCTTTTTAAATTATAACTGAAATTTTTATATATTTTTATTTTAAGATTAATTTTTGCCCATTTTTAATTCTGTGAAAAAATGTTACAAAATTAATTAAACAAGACAGCAAGTAAAACAAAATGTCTATTTAAAAAAAAATAATATCTCTATGCTGTTATTTTCTATGGTTGGGGTTATGGGTTCTATGGACCCCTATGAACCGTTTTGTAATAAGAACCATAGACAATATGCGAATTAATTTTGAAACTGGCTATTAAATTTGTATTGTAAAGTGCAGAATGTTGCTTTTTTATCGCAGATATAAAGGCACAAGTCGCAGACAAGCAAGTTACTATTTACACTGATAACATATCTTTCGTTTCAACTTAAAAACACCGCGCTATTTTCCTAGAAATAATTTGAAAATAATTAAAAACAATTCAAGGTGTTATGGTAATATTTAGGATTTAATAACATCATTAAATTACAAAAAATACAAGTAAATATAAGGCTCTTTGTACCCAAATATCAAATAAAAATGATTATCGAAAGGAAGATGGTACGCATGGGGGAAGATGAGAAAGGAGTATTACTGGAGATGCGTAGTGGATGCGACAGAGGTGGAAAGGAGAAGAAAAGACGGGATAAGAGTGATTGAGGAGTTGTGGAGGAGGGATAAGGAAGTGGGGGAGCAAGAAAGGACAGTCAGAATAGACAAATCAAGGAGCGCAGGGAGATATAAGGAGGTCAGAACTATAGGGGTACCAAGCTACTTGAAGGGAGAAAGAGGAAGGTCAGGAGGAAGAGATAGGATTGCGAGGTGCGGGAATGAAGAGAGAAATAGATATTGGAGGAAACAGGAGGATAAGATGTGTAGGATGTGCGGGGAGGAGGAAGATATAGAGCACCTCGCGAAGAGGTGTAGAGAGATGACAGTATGGTCGGGGAGCATATTAGACCTGTTGCACGAAGATGGAAGGGGGGAGAGGTGGGCGAGGGAATTAGAGGCAAGAAGGATTGAGATTGGGGAAGGATAACAGGAAGGAAGGAAGGAAGAGACCCGGTGGGAAGCAGAAGGAGAGAAATGGAAGGAAGGGAGATGAGGTTACCTGGAAATGGGGAGGAAGGAAGGGAGATAGGAGGAGAGGTGAAAAAATGGTTGCAAGGGAAGAGAATGGAATAAAATAAATTAAAGATGGGCGAGAGAACTGGAAGCAAGAAGGAAGGAGATTGGAGAGGGAAACCAGAATGAGAATAGGAAGAAAGAGAGGGACACTGAAGCAAGAAGAAAGAAATGAGAAAAAAAAAAATATTGTAAATTGTAAATTGAATTGTATTGTACGTTATCTATTTTTGATTGATTTATTTCTATTTGTAATGGTTAATACCCTGAACGCCGCAAGGCCTAGGGCAGCGTTTCCCAAAGTGCGGGTCGCGACCCGGCACCGGGTCGCAGAAAAATTTTGTTGGGTCTAGAATAGTGTTTTTGTGCTCTTTATTACTAAACTATATTCTTTATTACTATACTATATTCTTTATTACTATACTATACTCTTTATTACTATTTATTACTCTTTATTACTATAAAGCTACTGCTTTAAAATAAAATTTGTTTTGTAAATAAATGTTTATTTTTCATAAGGGGGGTCGCGAAAAATTTTAAAACCTCGTACCGGGTCGCGGTGAGTAAAGTTTTGGAACCGCTGGCCTAGGGAATAAAGAATATATATACTAAGAAAGGGGAGTCCCTGGTTCCGTCACAAATTAAATTATAAAAAGTTCCGTGCTCATTTTAATCGGTCCGAATTGTAGGTGCGACAAAAATATGAAAATAAATGGTTTAAATTTTTAGTTCAGATTACAAGACATTATTTATTGTGAATTTTTGCCGCCCCTAAAAAGTGCCCCCCCTACGCTACGCCACTGCCCTGGGCCCCTCCCCTGGATGCGCCACTGCCTGGATGTGACACTGAATAAGGTGCGACAAAGCCAGAAGTGTTCAACAAAAAAATTAATAATGAATAATTTTCTCACCTTGAACACGTAAAATCATTCTCCGTATGAGTAATAAAATTATAAATAAATATACTTACGCATTATTATTTAAATTATTAAAATATAAAACACAAAAATTCCAGTTAACTTAACATTTTGTAGCACAATTCCCAAAACTGTTATAGATTAATAACTATTTACTTAGAACAAACAACTAAAAGCGAATTTCAGTAAAAATACTGGTTGATATGTTGTTTCTACTATAATCTTCACTGTTTCAACTAACGTCATATCACATGGCTTGTTATTTTTCTAAGGACAAATGTTAATACTTGTTAACACAGCTAAGGAGATGTCTGTCAACATACTGTCATATATGAATATTAAATGGGTAAACACGTTAACCAAATACATGTGCAAATTTTATCATTACTAATGCCATTATCTAGTTCTGCAAATTTTGATAAAGGTAATTTATGTCTGCTACTTAATTTTCTTAAGTACATATAAAAAAAAAAAACAATACGACCTCATTTTATTTTTATGTGTACTATCAGCTCTTTCCAACAATTGATTTAATCACACGTTTCCCAGAAATTTGCGGGGATTAAGTTTTTTTTTTTTTTTATTAACCGCTTAAGGTCTACGCCCGAGTATACTCGGGCGGCTATTATGTGCGAAAATTCCCACACCCGAGATAACTCGGGCAAGCTTTACCTGCAGAAAAAAATCACTCCCGAATGTACTCGAATAAATACGATTCATGGTATGTGGAAGCGAAACAAAAGACAGATACGATGATTCAAACGAGGTACAAGAGAAAATGAATATTTTTTTATGAATTTCTTTTATTTCTCGACCCACACTATGCACCATAATATCAACTTTCAATCCTATTTTGGGCCCGAAATGGCTTTTATGAAGGATATATATGTTCAGTAAATAAAATTCATTTATAAAATAATTGTTTTTTTTTCCATTTTTAAATTTTTGATTACTGAAGGGGTTAATTAGCTTTTGCTACTAAAGACGTCTACAGAGTGTGTAGCAAGTAACGGCCAATGTTTACATTTGTCTAGCTCCGCGCATCATAATGATGACGAACCTTTTGAAATGAGAAGAATTCGGAAAAAAGCTTAACTCGGGTACCTTGTCGTGTTTAGAAATATGCATAATTTTGTGATATTTGCATTAGTAAAACAATAGTTAGTTTTGATATATTTGTTAAAAAACAACTGGCTAAACTACCCCTTCTAATTGACTTATTGCAACCAAAATTTTACTACATAATAAAGACTATATCCCAACTACATATGCCAAATTTCATTCAAATCTGTTTACTTCTTTTTGAGTTATATACAACAGAAAATTTGGCCATGTTTTCACTTCCGGTTAAACTACCTCTTTTGATTGACCGATTGTAACCAAAATTTTACTGCATATTAAGGATAATATCTCAACTATACATACAAAATTTTATCCAAATTGCTTCCTTAGTTTTTGAGTTATAGATAACAGAAAATTTGACCATACTTTTGTTTTTAGTTCCGGCTAAACTAGCCCTTCTAATTGACCGATTGCAACCAAAATTTTATTACATATTAAGGATGATATATCAAGTGTACATACAAAATTTCATCCAAATTGCTCGACTAGTTTTTGAGTTATAGGCATAGAAAGGTTACCCATATTTTTGTTTTCACTTCCGACTAAACTACCCCTTCTAATAGACCTATTGCAACCAAAATTTTACTGCATATTAAGGATAATATCTCAATTATACATACAAAATTTCATCCAAATTGCTTGACTAGTTTTTGAGTTATAGACATCAGTAAATTTAGCCATACTTTTGTTTTTACTTCCGGCTAAACTACCCCTTCTAATTGACTGATTATAACCAAAATTTCACTGCACATTAAGGATAATATCTCAATTATACATACAAAATTTCATCCAAATTGCTTCACTAGTTTTTGAGTTATAGGCATAGAAAGGTTACCTATATTTTTGTTTTCATTTCCGACTAAACTACCCCTTCTAATAGACCTATTGCAACCAAAATTTTACTGCATATTAAGGATAATATCTCAATTATACATACAAAATTTCATCCAAATTGCTTCACTAGTTTTTGAGTTATAGGCATAGAAAGGTTACCTATATTTTTGTTTTCATTTCCGACTAAACTACCCCTTCTAATAGACCTATTGCAACCAAAATTTTACTGCATATTAAGGATAATATCTCAATTATACATACAAAATTTCATCCAAATTGCTTGACTAGTTTTTGAGTTATAGACATCAGTAAATTTAGCCATACTTTTGTTTTTACTTCCGGCTAAACTACCCCTTCTAATTGACTGATTATAACCAAAATTTCACTGCACATTAAGGATAATATCTCAATTATACATACAAAATTTCATCCAAATTGCTTGACTAGTTTTTGAGTTATAGACATCAGTAAATTTAGCCATACTTTTGTTTTTACTTCCAGCTAAACTACCCCTTCTAATTGACCGATTGTAACCAAAATTTTGCTACAAATTAAGGATAATATCTCAACTATACATACAAAATTTCATCCAAATTGCTTCACTATTTTTTGAGTTATACACAACAGAAAATTTGGCCATATTTTTGTTTTTACTTCCACCTAAACTACCCCTTCTAATTGACCGATTGCAACCAAAATATTATTACATATTAACGATCATATCTCAACTATACATACAAAATTTCATCCAAATTGCTTCACTAGTTTTTGAGGTATGGACATTAAAATTTTGGCCATACTCTTGTTTTCACTTCCGGGTAAACTGCAACTTCTTCTTAAGTAAATACACTCAAAATTTCTCAACATCTCAACAACCAAACCTAAATATTACAAACAAAATTTGGCCTTAATCAAAACACTAAATACTGAGTTACAAAACTTAAAATTTTGGCCAAATTGTTAAAATAATTTTTACAAAGATTTTATGTATAATCTTTTAGATCACAAGTCACAAATCTTGGCCAATAATATGTACTGTTTCAATAAAATTATGGATGTAGAACGAAATCATACGCAATACCTTTGTTTTATATTTGCTTAAGATGGAGAAATATAAACAATATTTCAATGGGAGTTTGGAAAGATAATTTATCAAATATGAATTTAGGAGTAAACTTAGAGGCGTAAAAACATAAATAAATAAAAAATAAGTCTTAATAAAAGGGGGCAACAAAGAAACACTGATAAAAACCGAGAAAAAAGTTTAATTTCAAGTGATTTTAAGTTTATGATGTGTTTAGTTGTCCCATTTAATTTGTTTGTGCCATATATGTCCCAAAACTTACGTGCCAGCAATCTCAACAGAGTTTGCAACGGTGATAACGTAGTCCCAGTAGGATCGGACGTGATTTTCAGTTTTCCAACAGCTCAGGATTTTCATCGGAAAATATCTCTTTCTTTTATATAAGACAGTTCGAATTTCGAACACAACAATACTACAACAGCAGTCAACTCAAGACTGTTAAGTTAGAACACGCACCTTTACAAGTTAATATATACCTCCCCCTTCCAACACTAGACTAGGAAAAGATACGGGGACTTACTATTTAATACCAAAAACAATAGAAAACAAAAAATATGCTATAGTTTATTACATAATTTATTTTTATTGGAAAATATAAATATTTTGCAATCTTTTTTATCGATAACAATAAAAATATCTTATAGATAATACTTTACAATAACAATAACGGACTTAAATGATGAAATTTTTTATTTTTAAGTGTAAAATTATTCAACTTTATGTACATAATTTTAAAATGTAAAACACTTATTTGTAACTTGTAAAAATTCTTATCTCTTTTAGTTTCATGTTAAGTAAACATTAAAATTATGTAGTGCGAATTGTTACACGTGTTAGGATTTCGTAGGTATATATAGAAGGTAGCAACAGTGGGAAATGCTAAATGTTGGGGATTTTTTTTAACTGCATCAAAATTTACAATATTTTGAAGAAACTGAGCTATCATTTAATACTCTATATCAGTGGTTCTTAAACTTATGTAGGCCGAGGACCCCGTCTTGAACATTTTTTTTTGCGGACCCCATCCCTACCCTAGGCATTTTACGCCGTTTTTGAGACTTAATTTCTGGCTCAGTAATCTCATACGCACTACGTAAATAAGCACTACTATAGGGGAAGTATTTTAAAATCGCAGCGCTATTGTGGCATACTTGGAACCTTCAAAATAGACATTCGTTATATATAAACAACGTGAATTTTAATGTTTACTGGTGGTTTTTGTAATTTTACTACAATATTAATACTTGTTTTTATGCAATTATATTTTTATGCAAACATTTTTTATAAAAAAAAGCGCGATGGAATGTCTATTTCTGTAGTTCCTAAAATCCCACCAGATGTCACATCGCTTAGCAATTTTTCCCTATAAATATTGGTAAAAATGTATCGCTGGTTATTTAATAAATGGTCTTGCGCATTTATAGAGATGAACATTTTAATTAGCATTACGAATTTAAAACCTAAAATGAATAAAAATAGTAGTAAAAAGAATTAGAAAAGTTACAAATTATAATACGTTAAGCTCATAATAACATTTCTTAGTCAAATATTGGTCAAAATTAGGGTGATCATTCGTTCCGCATTTTAAAATTTTGTCCCGCAAAAGTCCCGCATTTGGGAGGTGAGGACCTTTTTTTTTTGCTCTTCACTTGGATTTGGGAGGCGAGGACCTTTTTTTTTCGCTCTTCACTTGGATTTGAGAAATGAGGACCTTTTTTTTTTGCTCCGTCCCGCATTGCCTTCTTAAAGAAATGGTCACCCTAGTCAAAATAGATCTTATTATAATATGTTTTCTGTAAATAATATGCAGTTGAATAAAAATAATTAAATTTTTCCTAATTATTGTTAAGTTATGTTAATAACTAGTTAGGTAACAACAAATACAAAAAGTCCTGACCATGTAGGATTTTTATTAAATGAGTTATTTGAATAAAAGCGAAAAGTTGGGGGATGTAAAGTTAATATCAAAATAGTTTCGCGGACCTCCGGTAATGGCTACGCAGACCCCCAGGGGTCCGCGGACCACAGTTTAAGAACCGCTGCTCTCTATGAAATAAAATAATAATAATAAAATTAAAAATACATTAAAAGCAAAAATTATGGGTATCTTTTGGCAAAAGTAACTAATCAAAAATTCTGTATTATTTAGGTTTCCAACATTGTGTACTACTCCAAGTTTTTCAAGTTTATAGATTAACCCCTCTGGGTGATAGGTCGGTAGGCAAATTTTTAATCTGGCTAATATGGTCGTAAGATAAATGGTTCATAAAATAATGAAACAATTTACCAAAATCTAGTAACTACAATGCTACAATTTTAATAAGATTCTAGCCTTAAGCTTATACTACAGATGATTTTTTGTTTTTGTAATTTTGTGTTGTATGTAGTGCCAAACCTGTAATTGGGACATCTTCTCTTGTTGGATTGGCCTAATAAATAAAATTAAAAAAAATAAAAAAAAAATATATATATTTAATGAAAAAATTTATATTTAAATTTTTTTTTGTGTGGGGTATCAAATAAAATCCCTTAATGTTTGGATAACAACAAAGTGTATACATTTTAGAAAATAACCCCGAGATTCCTCATTCTATAATTTTTAACAAGTGCTTTCAAGTAATTCAATTAATATTATTGTTGGTATAAGAGTTTCATGGTAATATTTACGAAATAAACATATTTTTTCAGCTAATTTCAGCTCCCATACGTCCAGCAGTTTCTTGAATCCACCCCACATAACTTGCAACCCTTGTGTATACTCCAGGTCTATTTCTTTTAGCACAACCGTCACCCCATGAAACAATCCCTGCCAGGACATGTCTTCCGTGAAGTTCACAGGACATGGGTCCCCCGGAATCTCCTCCACAGGCATCAACACCTCCTTGAAGTCGTCCTGCACACACCATACTATCCAAAATCGCTTGTTGACGTCCACCGTAGATATCAGGTCTTCTACAAGTATCTAGGTCTAGAATTGGTACATTGGCAGCCCTTAAGACGTCAGGAAGGGAATCTAGATCGTCTCCTAAAAAAATAATATATTAGAAATGTTATATAATATACAGTGAATTTACCATATTTTTTAATGCAACATGTACTATGTCATTACCATGGATACAGTTTTTGAGAGCAATATAAATCGTGTTCATTTTCATTTGCAACATAGACAATTAGTGTGTATACTTATACTCATTGCTGATTTAAAAATTAATCAACATGTATACAGATGAAGAAAAAATAATGATGGTAACTTGGTATAACTCCCAAATGAGTTTAAGAGAAGTTTCTGCTGTATTTAGTGCAACTTATCCAGATCGGCCAATACCAAATCCCTCTACAATTTCAAGACTAGTTAATAAATTTCATTGCGAAGGATGTCTTAAGTCAAAACATAATAAAAAAAAAAGAACAACATCCCACGTGCTTACAGAAGAGAAGCAGTTGGAAATATTGGAAGTGGAAGAAAACAATCAAAATACTTTAAGATCAATTGCACAAACCGTTGGTGACAGTATTGGATCTGTTTTTAACTTCTTAAAAAAAGAAAAGTTTCGATCATACAAATTTCAAAATCATCAATAAATGTTAGAAAGGGACGCAGCAGTACGTATGGATTTTTGTTTTGAAATGTTTGAAAAAATTAACTCCGACCCAACAATGCTTCAATGAATTTTATTTACTGACGAAGCAACGTTTACTCTAAATGGTGAAGTGCACAGACAAAATTTTAGGTACTGGAGTCGAGCAAATTTACATTTGTTTCATTCCTCCTGAACTCATAGGCCACAAAAATTAAATGTTTGGGCAGGGATAATAAGAACCAATATTATAAGGCCTATTTTTATTGACGGTAACCTTAATGCCGCAAAATATCTAGCCCTTTTGCAAAATCAAATATTACCTGCGTTGCGAAACCTGAATATTAATGGACAAGTATGGTTTCAACATGATGGCGCACAAGTCCATTATTCTAGAATATTTAAAGAATATTTACATAGAACTTATAAAGCTTATAATATCAATACAACACATGTCCCAATTATTTAGATAATCTATGTACGTCTGATCAAATGTGTACACAGCATATATTATAAAAAACATTTTTTTTTAACTTTGTGACGACTTTACAAAATAAAGGACTGTCCTCTTAAATAAAGGACGTATGGTCACCGTAGGGATAGTACAAGAATGCAGTGTACACCACTTAATTTTGATTAAAATAAACTAAAAAACGTATTGCCTACCACCGTCCATATTCAGAAATTTATATCATAATCATTATTCTCCTCCTACCCTGAATTCTATTAAAATATCGAGGTGCCTCTAATAATAGTCTAATAAAATATCCGGATACTGTTAGATAGTGTTAGGTTCTTACCATTTTGTGCCCCCCAACCTGTTACAGAACACCAGGTACCTGGGGGTGGTGTTTCATCCACCTGCGGAAGACATATAGGGCTGACGAAGGTGTTGAAGGGTACACCAGGTCTTCCTGATAGTCTTAAAAGTGCAATATCATGACTATAAGGCCCCACTGTAAATTAAAATGTTTATCAGTTATGTCTAGACAATTTTATTAAGTTTTATATAATTAAGATTATAGAAGATAAAAATAGAATAAATAAACGCCTTGTTGATATGCAACCCACATGACAGGCGTGTATGAAAAGTAGTTTAAATATAGGGTAGAAGGTTGTTAGCAATTTTTGACGGTGTTGTAGAAAGAATCACAGCATATATACGAAAAACCAGTGAGAATGTCATCAATATTAGCAAAAAGAAAATATTCAAAATGACAATATATAATTAAACTATTATATCAGCTCGGTATCACGGTATAAAAATAAAGTAGCTAGAAAAGTATTTGAAATACAGATACAAGATATTTAAATTTAAATATCTAGATACAGATACAAATACACGTGGTCAGTGTGACGTGTTGACCGGTCCTATTACACTGGTCAACACAATTTTTCCTGACTTACATCTAAGACTTGTTTCTTACTAATTTGGTGCTGCTGGACTCAAATATCACATCAGTTTTTACGTATCACATCAGATTTTTGCTCTACAACAAATACATATTTTCGGCCAAATAATACTTCTATCGTTTAATTTTAGACGTCGATACTGTAATTGATACAAATTTGGCGAACAATAAGGACTAAATAATTAGAAAATATTCCTAAAATTTTATTTATAGTGAAAGAAAGAAAATGAGAACAGAATAATTTAAGGATTAAATGGTTGTTTGTAAGATCTTCTGGTTAATGCACCATTCCCGATAAGTCTCTTTTAATACTCCAACAGTAGTCAGCCATCATGCGAGTATCCCACCTTCCTTGATAACGTCTCTCCATCTCTTTTAAATCCTGATGGAAACGTTCACCCTGTTCATCACTAACATCTCCAAGATTGACAGGAAATTTGTCAAGACTATTTAAAAAATGAAGTTTCACGCTCATGTTGCACCCCAGATTATGATAATTTTCAATCAAATTTTCAACAACCCCCACATAGTTTTCGGCTTTTTTATTCCCAAGAAAATTTTTGATGAGCGCCACGAAAGACTGCCATACATTCTTCTCCATATCATCCATATGTACAGTGAAATGTGGATCATTCCCGCCGTTGTAAAAAGGTCTATAATAAGTACTTGCATGTAAGGCGTTCCTACGAAATATATTGGACAACAAGAACGAAGTTGAAATTAAAGTAGACGTATATCAGATCGTGAAAAGGTGAAAAAAGTCAAAATACGATAGAACAAAAATTTGACGTGATAGGCAGAAACTACGTACATTTTTGAAATCAGAGTATCAGATTTAGGTCAGCAAAAAAAAAGTTTAAATTTGTTGACCAGTGTTATCCTTAGTTAAAATGTAGGATATACCTTTTCTAAAATCCGGATGAGTGATCCATTTATCGACTCTGTAATTATTTTCATGTTCATCTCTCCTTCCCAGCCTATGCTCCCCAACGGAGATCCTGAGGTGTTCAATCTGTAGGGGGGGTTGTAGACAATGTGCTGCTGTCAAAACCAATCGTGGTCCCACCATAGCCCCCCCACAATGATGTTGATACCTCTTATTTTCAAAACTATACATTTTAATATCCACCTAAAAAAATCAGTGAAAATTAACTATATTTTTGGGGGTTTAAAAATTTTACCTGCCAAGGGTAGGATCCATAGGGGGGTTCTACACCTCCAACAATCTTTGGAGATCTCTCAGGGATGAAACTAACTTGTCTTTGTCCACAGGTTTGTTGATAATCAATAGGAAATTTTGGGAATCCTCCACTTCTTTGATTTCTTGTCAAGGTATTGTTTTCTGTGTGTCTGTCCATTACATAAGCATTCGTGTAGAGTATATAAGTAGAGAAAATAATAAACTTAGCCCCCATCTTTAAATCTAAAACATAAACAGTAGTTTTGTAGATGCCAAGCCTATATGAAATGTGTCGTAAATTATCAAAAAAGAAACATTAAAGAAGTCTGATATAGAGAAGCAAAAAAGTTTCTCCACCTACAGAAGACGAAAGTTATTTGTTATTTATTACTGGACTTAATACGGAATTATGCGCAATAATAACAGTGGCGGAGGTTATGTCCCCCAAAATTACACAACATACCCCCAAAACAATCCTAACTAAATAGGTAACCTATTATAATTAACTAGGATTGAATAAGGTATTTTATTATGTAAAAAACTTGCCCCACATGTAACGCCTATGGGATTACATGCGCAAATTAATATATCAGCATAACCCAGTGACACTGTCTTTCAAAAACACTTTTGATCAAGCAGGTCCGTATTTATTTTTACTGAAAATTCAAAACGTTATTTGTCACACGAAATTCAAAATTGAGATATTGGTTTAAATGTCTTCTT
The DNA here is from genome assembly GCA_963971575.1 of Liopterus haemorrhoidalis. Taxonomy (NCBI): domain Eukaryota; kingdom Metazoa; phylum Arthropoda; class Insecta; order Coleoptera; family Dytiscidae; genus Liopterus; species Liopterus haemorrhoidalis. The sequence continues at coordinate 47,814,123 of OZ020619.1, forward strand.
CTTTAAGTGTATAAAATAAAATCATTAAATTAATCTAAAACGTATTTTTTACTACCTAAAAAGCGTAAACATGAAAAACAAAATATTTAAAAGATGCGTTTTTTTATAGAGAGTTCATAAAATAGTACAAAGAATTAATTTATAATTGCCCATATATAGAAGTTCCTCAATAAGAGGTTTTAAGTGATTATTTGGATAGTTTACATATTTAAAACATGTTATAAATAAATAAATAAAAAAAAAAATTAAATGAAGTGTGTATTTTCACACATTTCAGGGTTTTGTAGGTATAAAAATAAGTGTAAGAAGCCAACATAATGCTGGATGTCACACGTAAAAACACTTCAAAATCAACAGTTTTTTGATATTAATTTTTATTCGATATTTGAGAAGAGCTTAATGTTTTTATACTAAATTTAAATAATTTGCGAGTATTTCACACAATATAATTTAAATTATAAAATCCCATTTTTTCTGCATTTGCTCAATTAATTTTTTCAAAAACACAAAAACTGCAATATTTTCTAAAAAAAAAATCTAATCAATAATTCATCTCGTACCGTTCCGGTTTAGTTCAATGTACTTTAGAATTTTATTCGTATTACTTAGATTTTTTTACCGACCGCCAACATATATAAGGGAGGTATTGTGATCATACCAATTTTGACATTTCGAGATTACGATGGATCTCCACAAATTGAGGTCCCTACATAACGTTTTGACTATTTTTAGCATGATGTCTGTCGGTACGTCTGTCCGTCCGTCTGTCCGTCCGCCCGTCTGTCCGTCCGTCCGTCTGTCTGTCTGTGTACAAGTGCAGAGCAAATTCTGCTAAAAGGATTTTTATGAAACTTCATATTTAAGCTTTTGACATCAATGGCACGAGTTGATCAACTTTTGGTAAAAATCGGTTGACTAGAAATGGAAGTTTACTCGTGTCGATTTTAAGATTTTTGCGAATATTTAGCAACAGAAAAATATATCGAAAAAATTTATTTAACAAAAGTTGCTATAAATGCAATAACGAATAACTTTTATTTGAGATGTTTTTTTTTCTAAGTCTCAATTTTTTCATACTTATAGGTAACGTTTCCATGGTCATGATAAATAATATCTCTGTTAGAAAATATTAGGCCAAGTTATTTCTACTCTGCTGCTAGAATGTATTTTATACAACTACTTTATGATGGCGGTCGGTCCTGTGGTCCTGTGGTGGCCAAATTGATCAACTCGTGCCATTGATGTCAAAAGCTTAAATATGAAGTTTCATAAAAATACTTTTAGCAGAATTTGCTCTGCACGTTTACACAGACAGACGGACGGACGGTCATACAGACAGACAGACGGACAGACGGACAAACAGACTGAAAATGCTCATGCTCATGCTAAAAATAGTGAAAACGTTATGTAGGGACCTCAATTCGTGGAGATCCATCGAAATCTTGAAATGTCAAAATCGGTATGATCACAATACCTCCCTTATATATGTTGGCGGTCGGTAAAAATGAACTTTTAGTGTACCATGAAGTTCCTCGCTTTTCGTGTTAATTATTTACATTTCTTTTTTAGTTAAATTTAGTTTAAAGATTAAACTTACATCCTGGTTAAATTATAACGTTAGAAAATAAATAGTGTTAAAGTAGTGTTAATTTTGACACTGAAAAAGTAACATAAAAATTACACTATCTGAATAAATGAAGATTTTATAAATGAAGAATTTATGTAGATTTAGTTAAAAATAGTGAACATTTTACTTTTTTAAATGAAAAGTTGTACACTTATGAATTTTTACTGTATATGAGTGACGTAAGGGTTTTTTGGTGTTCATACCTACAAAACCCTAAAAAGATATTATTATATTTTTTCTATTAAATTTTTTTTCAATATATTGTGTTCCGGTCCTGTATAGATGTGTCACTGAGGTAATTGGTCGTTGATCAGAAGTAAAAGTTTGAACAAGTCCCGTTTCGGACACATAACCCACGTGTTTGTATACATACACATACACACAGATACCCGCACACACACACACACACACACACATACGGACAGAGGTATCAATATCCGCAGTAGTAATAAGAATTTCACCTTTTTATCATTTCGTTAAATTGGACAAAATAATCTTAAATGAGTTTTGTTTATTGAAATTTGATGGCAATTAACCGGTATACAGTTGTAGAGAGATTTGTTTTTATCGAAATTTTTGGCGATATCGAAAAAGTAATGTTACTTGACCCTACCACAAAAACATATTAACATTCTTTTAAAATATCCAGTACTTTTCCTAAGGAATTAAACACTGTAATGTACTTAAAAATTATTTTAAAATAGGTTACTCGCTTGATCGACTGTTGAAGTCTCCAGTGCTTTTAATGATAATTCAAAGAAAAATAATAATAAGAAGAAATGTAGGAAAGAGTTGAACTTTCTGGTGAAAAAACCTATTAAGTTGAGATCTATTGTAGCAATTAGAACAAGATAAACAATGGAAAACAGGTACCAAGTATGTTTTTTGGGAAGCCTTGCAAGCAAAACACATTTTTCAAGGGGACTCACTTTTATTGTAAGGAATAGGTGTCCCTTAAAAATATATATTTTGGGGGGCTCAAGCCTCCCAGAAGCGCGGCTGAAGAAAATTATAATTGAATAATAGACAAAAAAAAGGCCCAAAATGGAAGTGAGTCATGAGCATCAGTGGAACAAAAGACTCATACATTGTACTCTAAAGCTATGTCCAGATTAGTGAACAGATCTGGTAACGTATCTCATAAGGCATCGATGTTTTTTTGAATCACAACAGATTTTGGTCCTTTACGAGATTTATCACTGACGGACGCACGACTACGATGAAATTCTGCAAACCAATTGTAAACAGTCTTTTCTGATGGTGCTTCATTACCAAAATGAAACGAATCTATGAACCGTGTAACATTTTTGTCTATTTTGGACAGGATTACGCGCAGTTGAGTGTTTCGTAAAGCGCTCGACCTGATTCGCTCTGGGTCGGTTTTTGTTCCAACACAAAGGAATTTGTCTGGATGCTTTTGAGGTAGGTTTAACGCTTGCAAGTATAGACGTTTGACACAAAGTTTACATACTAGAGTAGATATTAAGTGTTAGTTAATAAATTTCTTATTTTTTGACTTGTTTCACCAGCAGTTTAGCTTTTTCAAGATTTTGTGTGTGTTGTTTATATCAGTGTTACTCAACCGGTGGTCCGCAGACCACTGGTGGTCCTTAACAAAATTTTAGTGGAAGGCTTATAAATGATTATTTTTGAGATTTTTTGTTAATTTTTTTATGATATTTTGTTCATTTTCTGTGATTTTTGTTCATTTTTCAGTATTTATTACCGACATATTATTTGTAGGGTCTACATGTACAATAAATAATATCTTTGAAATTATTTTGCAATGGTCCAATATTAATGCGGATACCGTTATTTTGGACGTTCACCATTGCTGATAGTACTAGGCTAGAATGGTACAATATAATGAGTATTAGTATCAAAAAGATATAATGACTATATAAAATATATTCGGACGTTTCGGAAACTGCTCAACAACCTGTTTCCGTCTTCAGCGATCACAAGAAGTGATGAACCATCACTTCTTGTGATGAAATATTCTCAAAAATCTTAAAATTGACACGAGTAAACTCCCATTTCTAGTTAACCGAGTTTTACCAAAAGTTGATCAACTCGTGTCATTGATGTCAAAAGCTTAAATTTGAAGTTTCATAAAAATGATTTTAGCCAAATTTGCTCTGTACGTGTACACAGACAGACGGACGGACAGACAGACAGACAGACATCGTGCTAAAAATAGTCAAAACGTTATGTAGGGTCCTCAATTCAATAAAATGCATTTATTGCTTCTAATTTACTATTTTTTAGCCGTCTAGGAACTTTATCATGTCAAATAACTATTATATCTAATCACCATTGCATATCTGTTGCCATGGATATGAGCTTGCTTTCATAATTTGCTATGTTGCAAATGAAATAACTCACTTTATTAACATTATATGTGAAACATGTATGTTGCTCCTTAAATAATTCACCCCGGTAAAGGGGATTTGTAGTCCTGACATAACCGTTCTCAACGTGTTCAAGAAATATTCTTTAACATCCATAGAGAAGGTTAAAGGAGCTTTATCCTAATAATCGGCCTCATCTTAGAGTGATAGGCAAAACTAAATATGAAAAAGTCAGTGTCAAAAAATATATGTATATACGAAAAAAATATTTTGTACTCTAAAATAATGGATTTCTTTCTGGTTCCATTAATATTTTTAAGGGGCAATATATTGTCAAAAGCAATCCTAGTTTTTAATACTCCAAAAATAAATTAGTAGAGGTAATAAAAAAGAATGACATGTATTTTGAAAGGACTAAACAATCGTTAGTGGAGAGATTGTGCAAAAATGGGGAGATCCGATAAAGACTCATTAGTAAACAAGATACCTGGTAGATAAAATTGACGTCTGTCAGGTCAAAAAACTCAATCCGATTCACAGTGCTCGATAAAAAATTAACATACCTGATCAATGAATAACAAAACACACAAAAACAGTTTGTTTACTTTTTTTTTATAAACAAAGTGATGTAACAATTCTGAAAATGAATTTCAGAATTGCTACTGACAGACACACAGTTGAAAATCCGGTGCTGGGTTTGATTGCGCTTACTTTTATATGAGATGGAGAGACCTGCCCCTCCAGAAAACAGATGGATCTCACAGATACAACACCGGGTGTAAACAATATTATCAATGGCCTAGACACTGTCAATATTACGTCAAAACGCATAAATCACTCACAGATACCGGGTAATTAATATTACAGAAATTGTCAAAATGTTACAGATAAATTAGGATGAATAAAATTACTCTATTAGGCGCTTGGTTAGGTGAATACTCAGTTATTGGATCATTCATCAGGGACATCTTGTAGGTGCTACGAATATTTTAGGTGCTACGAAAATTTTAAGAGCTACGGAAAATTTTAATAGACGAAAATTTTAGGTGCTAGTAAAATTTTAGGTGCTACTAAAATTGTAGCTGTTACTAAAATTGTAGGTGCTACTAAAATTTAAGGTGCTACTAAAATTGTAGCTGCTACTAAAATTGTAGCTGTTACTAAAATTGTAGGTGCTACTAAAATTTAAGATGCTACTAAAATTGTAGCTGCTACTAAAATTGTAGGTGCTACTAAAATTTTAGGTGCTACTAAAATTGTAGCTGCTACTAAAATTGTAGGTGCTACTGAAATTGTAGGTGCTACTAAAATTGTAGGTGCTACTAAAATTTTAGGTGCTAGTAAAATTTTAGGTGCTACTAAAATTTTAGGTGTTAGTAAAATTTTAGGTTCTACTAAAATTTTAGGTGCTAGTGAAATTATAGGTGCTTCTTAAGTTTTAGCTGCTACTAAAATTGTAGTTGCTACTAAAATTTTAGGTGCTACTAAAATTTTAGGTTCTACTAAAATTTTAGGTGGTAGTGAAATTGTAGGTGCTTCTTAAGTTTTAGCTGCTACTAAAATTGTAGCTGCTACTAAAATTTTAGGTGCTACTAAAATTTTAGGTTCTACTAAAATTTTAGGTGCTAGTGAAATTATAGGTGCTTCTTAAGTTTTAGCTGCTACTAAAATTGTAGGTGCTACTAAAATTTTAGGTGCTACTAAAATTTTAGGTGCTACTAAAATTTTAGGTTCTACTAAAATTTTAGGTGCTAGTGAAATTGTAGGTGCTTCTTAAGTTTTAGTTGCTACTAAAATTGTAGCTGCTACTAAAATTTTAGGTGCTACTAAAATTTTAGGTTCTACTAAAATTTTAAGTGCTAGTGAAATTGTAGATGATTCTTAAGTATTAGCTGCTACTAAAATTGTAGCTGCTACTAAAATTTTAGGTGCTACTAAAATTTTAGTACCAGCTTTATTGAACCATTATTAAATTAAAACATTATTCGGGCGAGAATAATATGTTTACATTTCGATCGTTTCACAATCAGTCACACCTCATCCAGGTGTAGGAGCTCGCCCCCTGGCATTTTATTAATAAAAAATATTTTATTATTTTATTAATTAAGTATATAATATTTTCATTCCAAGCGGATGGGCGGTGGATACGGTGGATCAGAGGACCCCCCCCCCTCCCGTCTGACTAGATTGGGGGTCAAGTAAACTTGATTAGGCGCTTAACCAATCAGAAGCAACAGAAAAAATCAGATGTTAAGCTAAGAGACCGATAACGATGTCGGTGCATAGGTTTTTTTAGCTTTGGGAGTAAGTCGAAGTCTGGTGGACTCATGTCCGGACTGTAGGGAGAGTGAGGTAACACTTTCCAACTATATTCACGCAATATTTCGGTTACTAAATTTCCGATGTGAGGTCGAACATTGTCATGGAGAATGAATAACCAAACTTCGAACAACTCGGGTTTTGTGCATTTTTCTGCGCTATTGTTACACACTGCATTCCAAATTGAAATGAACTGCAATTTACAACTATTAAAAAAAAAAAACTATGCTAAGCCATTCCTTCTATCAATTTATTAAGAATCTCAAAATAAATAATTTTTTTTAATGAAAAAATTTAATATGCAGCCCTTTTTCAAAACATGTTGAGGTACTCTGATACTTAATATGTATTACCTGCATATTGCCCTGTGGCCATGTATTTCACCTACAACTAGTGAAATTATATAAACTAAACCTATTTAGATAAATATTACACAATATTTGACCATCCATATCATATGTAAATGGAACAAAAATTAATAAACAAACAAAAATGCAAATAAACTAAAAAAAATAATTAAGAAAAGCTACTTACCTTTCAACTTGTACATCCTGGAATGCAGTGGCGTTCAATTCAGTGGCGTCCAAAAACAATTTACAAAAAAAAAACAACTAGTAACAAAACCACAAATTTATATATTTTTTTAAAACAATCAAAGATTCTTCTGTTGTTGTGAAAGTCAAAATTTTATGTTCAGTTACCGTTTTTGTGGTTACAAAAGTAATTTTTTTAAGTTTTAAATCTACGTCTTTGGAATGGAACCGGTCAGAAATTTGTGCCTGTATACTTTCGATTATTGGCTTCAGATTAATAGTAGGACACGAATGGAAAGTGATGTTTTTAAGATGACTCAACGACACGAAGATGCACCCAAAACTAAATAATTTTAATCAGGGAGACAGAGAGAAGAGAAATGGGAACGGGAAGAAAATACAATTGAAAAAGTTAGGACACACAAGTACTTAGGATACCAATTCCAATGCAATGGAGGAACAGAGGAACATATTATGCAGCTAAGTAAAAGGGCAATGCTAGCAATTCCGCAGATCTGGAGTTTAGGCGAAAATTTAAGGGTGAATATCACATAAGAATGCTCATGTTCGAAGCCCTAATAAAGAGCATAATCATGTATGGAGCGGAGGTGTGGGGATGGGAGGAACATGAGCCGTTGGAGAAGGTGCAGAATAAATATCTTAAGTGGATGTTGGGCCTAGATGGATGTACACCAGAGTACATAGTATCAGAAGAGACGAAAGTGTACAAAATTAAAATAGAAGCCGTTAAAAGAGCAATAAGATTTGAAGAAAATATAACCAAGAACCCGGAAAAACAATTATTAAATGAATACTGGAAGGAATTAGAAAATAGAGATAAACAGAAAAAAACCATCAAAATGGGAAATAAAAAGAGGAGGTGGAGGCTTTTCAACAGAAGAAGTAAGGAGGAAAAGAGAGTGGACATGGAATGCAGGAGATAATAGAAGGAATAAACATACAACAACAAGAATTAAGCGAGAGAATAAGCGGATCAAGGTACAATAATAAGTACAAAAAAAATTTGAGCACGCAAAGACCTGTATCTAAAAGAAAAGGAAACGGGAAAAAAAAGAATAATTGCAAGGTTTAGATGTGGAATGAAGAAAAGGCAAGCAAATTTTGGTTAAAAGAGGAGGATAAACGATGTAGAATGTGCAGAGAAGAAAGGGAGACGGTTGAACATATCCTGGAAGGATGTGAAGAAATGAGGAGCAAAGGAGGAACAAGAGAAGATATTTTAAATGGAAATGGCTAAAGGATAAACGATGTAGAATGTGCAAAGAAGAAAGAGAGACGGTTGAACATATCCTGGAAGGATGTGAAGAAATGAGGAGCAAAGGAGGAACAAGAGAAGATATTTTAAATGGAAATGGCTAAAGGATAAACGATGTAGAATGTACAGAGAAGAAAGGGAATAGGTTGAACATATACTGGAAGGATGTGAAGAAATGAGAAGCAAAGGAGGAACAAGAGAAGGTATTTTAAACGGAAATGGCTGCGGATACACATGGATGAAAAAGGTAATGGAGAGGATGAAAAGAAATCAAAGAAAAAGAAAATAATAGGAAATAAAACAAAATAGATTTCAAGCCAATAGGTAGAAATTAAATTTATTTTAAATTATTTTATAAATTTTATATTATTTTAAATTAGTTAAGAATTATAATATAAGGAATAAATAGATATAGATTAAAATGTAATAAATAAATTAAAAGTAATAGTTATTAAATTAAATAAATTGAATTGAATTGAATTGAATTGAACTAAATAATTTTAATCAGGGGCATTTAAAGTAGTATTTTATATTTAGGATGAAATTTGTAGAAAAAAAGGCAAAGTTGGTTGATAACTTACAAATATAAGGAATTATTTTATTCATCAAAGTATGCACCCATATTGTCTATACACTTTTGCCATTTAAGCGGCAGGTTGTTCAAGCCGTATAATACCCTGGCGGTCGAGAGTCAATGAATTCCTGGAAGGCCAGTTTTACAGCATTGTCGGAAATAAACTGTTTTCCTAATAAAAAGTTGTCCAAATTGCGGAAGAAGTGGTAGTGGAGGCTAGGTCTGGTGAGTATGGAGGACGATGAAGAAGTTCCAACTCCAATTCCTGTAGTTTTGCCACAGTCATTTGTGCAGTGTGTGGTCTAGCGTTATCATGCAATAAGAGTCGATCTGTTGATCTAGGCTGTTTTTCTTTAAGTTTTTGCATCATTTCGTCCAGTTGGTTGCAGTATATTTCTGTTGTGATCGATGAGCCAGTTTTATTTTTGATTGTTTGGTTTTTAAGTTACCTGTACGAAATTCCTGAGTAGTGCATTACTCAGAAGAGGAAAGACCAATAAGAATAATAAAAAAAAAATAATAATAATAAATTTATTTAATTAAATATACATTAAATATGTGTAGAACAAATTATTTCTCTTGACTCATTTTTAGTAGTAGTAATATTTTTTTGTTCTTCTTTGTGTTTTTCATCTGTTGGTAGCATTTCTTTAGCTAATTTACTAAATGGATTCTCCACTAATAAGAATAAGAAGAATCCCATCACAAAAGCTAAAGCTACTTCAGAAATCATATTACTCGCCTAAAAATTAAATAATAATAATAATTCACGGATGAAATTTTGCGTTCGGAGATGAAATAGTAACTGTTCCTAGCAAGCAGTGGCGCAGACAAGGGGGGAAAAGACCCCCAAGAAAGAGGAAAATCTTTTTTTATTATTTAGGTATTATGTATGTAACATTTGTTTTGTTTTATATTTAAAAATAGGAGATGAGGACCTTTTTTTAGATCATCACTAGTATTTTAGAAGTGAGGACCTTTTTTTTAGGTCATCATTCGTATTTTAGAAGTGAGGACTTTTTTTTAGGTCGTCACTTGTATTTCAAAAGTGAGAACATTATTCGTAATTTAAATTATTTTTTCTTCCGGGCCCCCTCCAAAAAAAATTCAAAGTCAAACTAGTGTTGAATCCAAGAGGAGGGAGGTAGAGATTACCTGTTGGTGACTTGTTAGAAACTTCATCCACGAACAAAACTAAGATAAACTTAAAATTTATTGCCACAAAAAATACTAACCGAATTAAATAAGCTTAAATGCATCGGTGATCTTCGACTTCCTGTTTTTGCTAACTGGACGAACATATGGGTCATATACGCCCCAAATGTCAACTTCCCGAGAGGCACCGTAATTTTTATGTTGAGCAAATTTTTTATGATTGCTAAAAAAAATTAAATATTAATCAAGGTTCCAAAAAACTGGCAAAATTAAAATTTTTGAATAATCATATTTTAAAAGTTAATTGGATAAAGAGCCACAGTATGATTTTTGTGCTTTCTCATAGTTTTTTGGGCCCATGAAGAAAGTGTGGCCTTTTATATTTGACCTCTTACAACTGTGATCGTTTTAATTATTGCTAAAATTGGTCAAATTTTATTTTTGTATTACTATATCTCAAAATCTATAAGAAATAGAGACCCATGGTTCCTTTTTTTGAATACTGTGGTTCTAGATATCGTTAGGTGACATTTTGAGACAAATCCTGAATAAAACATTTTTGTAAAAATTTTGAAATTTTGGAAAATCCCATCTCGAGAACGGTAAAAGATAAAGACCTGCGGTTTGATATTTTGGAATTCCCATTGTTTCTTTAACTTGTAAAAAAATTGGGGCCTTACGAGCTATGCCTATTTTTGATTTAAATCATTTTGAAATAGGCGAATTTTATAAAAAATTTGATATTCGAGTGACTGTATCTTAAAAACTATAATATATAGAGACCTGCGGTTGGAAATTTTATAATCCTGATGTCCTAAATGGCCTTAAAAAACATTTAAAAAAAAACTTTTTTTTTTGAAAATTTTGATTTTGTAAATTTTTTTTTCAAGATTTTAAAAAATTCTATCTTAAAAACGGTAAAAGATAGAGACCTACGGATTAAATTTTTGAAATCCTTGTGCCTTGTTTAGTTTATAAAAAAAAATAAGGCCTTAAATACCCAATTTTTTAATTTATAAGATTGGTTAAGCTAAACCCTTGAAAATGTCTAAAAATCGAAAAAATCGTAAGGGGTACCCCTTACGATTTTTTCAAGTTTTGGCCATTTTCAAAGGTTTTGTTTGACGAATCTTATTTATTGTAAAAGTTGAGTTATTAAGACCCCAATTTTTTTCTAGACTAAACAATATACGTAGATTTCAAAAATTCAAACCACAGTTCTCTATATTTTATTGTTCTTTACTTAGGATTTTTTGAAATTTCCAAAAAAAAATTGAAAAATTAAAAATTTCACAAAAAATTTTTTTTTTTTGGATTTGCTTCAAAATATGTCTTAAGGTCCTTTAGAACCTCAGGATTTCAAAAATTTCAACCGCAGGTCTGTATCTCATGTGATTTTTGAGATACGGTCTTTCGAAAATGAAATATTTACAAATTTTCAAAACTACACGGATCAAAATGGCGATAACTAAGGAGGGTCCTATTTTTTATCTAGGTAGAAAAAAGTCTTAAGATTTCAAAAATTCAAACCGCAGGTCCTTATATTTTATTGTTCTTAAGCTCGAATTTTTTAAATTTCAACAAAAAAAATTTTAAAATTTAATTTGTTTGGTTTTGTTTTATAATATGTTCTGAGTTAATATTAACTCCATTATTCTTCGGAAACTTGAAACAAACTAATAAGATAATTCAGTTGTAGAAAAAATATTGTGTGCACTTTTCGCATTTTTAATATATAAATAATAATTTAATTTACTTACGTATATATCCATAGCTTGCTACCAAGATGATTATACCAAATGCAAGGGCATAAATGGGTCGATGTAGGGCCGCATAAAGGGCCCCTTCTAAAATATTGTAGGGTCTGTAAGGGTTGAAGAATATAACTCCTAAGAAAAGACAACCTACTGCTATCACAAAAGAACCGCTGAATAAAATCTGAGAGTAAACCTAAAAAATAAATAATATTAGCTTGGGTGATGAACTACATCCTCGTGCAATATATCCTTCATTATATGCTTTTTAAATAAAATACTATTAAAATAAAAACCTCTTTAGGCAAATTTTCCTCTAAATTGTTTGGGTAAGTGTTAAAAATTAATGGTGAATGGAGAATCTGCAAGAACAAAGATATCCGAGTACTGTACTCAAGACCGAGTATCACACAAGAACTAAGATATCCGAGTACTGTACTCAAGACCGAGTATCACACAAGAACTGAGAGGTAGACGATTACAGTGGATAGAACACGTTATAAGGATGAGGGAGGAGAGAATGTTTAGGAAGGTGTGGGAAGGAAGATTGAATACCTGTAGACCATTGGGAAGACATCGCAAGAGATGGAAAGATGCTTACCGAAATCTAACAAGTATTGGTATACAGAACACATGGAAAGACCTGACAATTTACAGATCAAGATGGAGGACTTTGTGAATGGGGCCAAAACTTGACTGACATAGCCCAAAGAAGGATAAGAATCGAAGATCTAACGATTGGTATACATGACACATGGAAAGACCTGACAAGTTACATATCAAGATGGACTGAGTCCAAAACTCAACCCTTCTTACAACTCCCAAAGAAGAAGAACCAAAGTTCTAACAAGTATTGGTATACAGGACATGGAAAGACCTGACAATTCATATATGAAGATGCGCCCAAAGAAGGAGAAGAAGAATTAAATAATCTTCTTCTCTCTTATAGTATGTTCATCTAATTTTTAAATTAATCAAGATTCCTTTGGAATTTTCGCCGTCGTATCGGCAACCTCTTGTTCTTCTCACCCTTTATCTACAGCCCTAGTAGCCCAAATAGTTAAGGTGGGCTGGAATGTGGTCCAAATAGCTGATTATTTCAGATTTGCCCTCCAGTGTTTCAATTGATAATGTTCTTTCGGTTAGGCTGTCAATATACACTGGTGTAATACAAATTGCATACCTACAAGGCGTACTTACAGTAGAAATTTTAAATTTTCTGTTTCTGAGTTTGTAGTATATGTATCCAAAAAACATTCCTAATATATAAGGCCCCGCCTTTGTGTGTGTTGGTATATAAACAGTCTGGAAGGCATCATCATGCCGTAAGGTCAACGAAAAACTAAAACAAACATTTATTTACAAGATAAAATTATAAATTTAGTTTTTAGACTTACTCGTTAAACATGTAGTAAAATGGATCTTTATTTCCAATATATGTGATTAAAAATGGAATTAGAATCGATATCCCCAAAAGAACTCCCAATAGGCTTAATCCAATTTTACGGTTCTTTCTTAAAATTACATTTACTGGTATTGAGAAAATAAACAAGTGGAAATCGCAAGGAATATACCAAGCTTGAAGAATACACTGAAAAATATAGTTATTAAAAAGAATTTTTAGAAAAAAATATTATTTTACCAAATTCTCAGTGTCTACGTAATTGTTGACTAGTAACAGATTTGTCCACCAGTTTTTTTGACAGTATTTCACTTCAGCACCCACTATTCTCTTCCATATAGGCCCTGAACCGATGTAATAATAAATAGTTGAGTAGAAAAAGGTCATAAAGGCTAAAATTGGAACTAGCCTACAAAAAAAATTTATTATATTTCATATATTTTATTTTTTATGTACTTTTTAGTCTGTTTCTTTGATTTGAGTGGAGCCAGATTTAGAAAATTAGTATCTTTAACGTTAAAATGAGGCTTTTGATAATTTTCAACAACTTTTTAGTTCCGCTTAAACGTTTATAAGCTATATCAAACATTTAGGCGGAACTAACTGGAATTTTCATTTTTGTAAGCTCTTCTTTTATGGTTTGAAGTAGGCTTTTGCTAAACAAAATTATCAAAAGCCTCACTTAATCGGTAAAAGTTACTAAAATTGAAAATCTTGTTCCGACTAAATTAAAGAAACAGGCTTTAAAATAGTCTTTACCTGAAATATCTCAATATTATTGCCCTTAGTGGATTCACATTTTTCTTTTCGGACTGTACAAAATAACTATAAGTTACCAGAAGTCCACTAAATAAGAAAAATACGTCCACTTGTGTGTCCCCTTTGCATATAAACATTGTTGTTAAATTTCTGTTTATCTAAAAACCAAATATAATATAAAAACAATTTTGGGTAACTTGGGAACTTGCTTACAGCGCTCCTTAAAATGGCGCTGTATGTAAGTCAGCAACTCAGCGCTGCGGTCAATCAGAACCAGATATTTAAAACACAAATATCTTACAAATTAATAGAAATTTGTAAAATATAATTGCATTAACATATTTTTTGGGTCAATATTATCATATTTACAGTTTTAAAAATGTTTTTTATACTAATTTTTACAATTAAAAGTTATGTAGTTCATACATTTTTGTAAAGATGGCAATAGTAGTTTAATTTTAAAAAGTTTTTTCGGATATTTTGACTATTTTACCTTTTCAAGGTACTCAAAGTTTGCTATTGGACCCATTAAAGGCACTACCACAGAGTGGCCTAAGAGAATTCCACACATTAGAAATATTTTGAATCCATATAAAATATTTAGAGCTGAATTACTTTCGGATTTGATTAAATCTTTTATATTTTCCTTCACAGAAAAGCATAATAATACTTTTATAGCTTTTCCTTAAAAAGAAACAATTAATTAGTAATCTCATGTTGAGCGTAGGTACGTTTTTTTGTATTTAGCTACGTTTTTTGTTTTAAATACTTACTATTTTCATTTTCTTCATTTCTGATACGTAAGTCAGCATAAGTACATGCCAATACAAGTAATACTAGGAAAATTAATAATGAGCTGCAACAATTATTATTATTATTATAATTTATAAAGAGATTATGTTACATTTTACCAGAAGGATATGTTTTTGGTGTCCCATGTAAATTTTTCTTTGGTTTGACAGTCAATATTATCAATGAATACTTCGTAATTATTATCATTACTTCGATTTTGATCGATATAATTTTTTATGGTGTTTGTTATATCATTACTAGTGCATGCTGATGGAACACAGATCCCAATATGAATGATATCACGGCGTACTTTGTTGGGATCTCCTGTATGCTAGAAAAATATAATTTGTATTATTAAACAATAATTTTTATAACTACTTAAAAAGTCTTAAATTCAAAGCATTTTTAAAGGTTTTATGCTGCTAGTGGAGGATTTTGCATTTAGGGGGCTTTAAGAAAAAAAATATTTGGGGCTAATAATGGGGATTTTTTTTTTTTTTTGACCGTTTATAGATAATTTTATTTATTTATCATGATGACTGATTTCTTACAAATTAGGAGGTACAAGGGCTACCTTTTAAGTTTTTAAAAAAGCTAAGGAAAAAAAAATTTTTTTGTGGAACAAACTGTTTTGTTGCTTTTCAAAATATTCTCCTTTAAGATTTATACACTTTTGCTTGCGTTCAAACCAATTCTCGAAACATTTTTTCCACTCTGAAGTTGGTATCTCAAAAACATGGTTTTCGAAGGCTTCAACAGCTTCTTAGAGATAATGCAAATCGCTGTCCACGCATTTTTGTTTGACATTGGTAAACAAAAAAGTCGTTAGGGGATAAATCAGGTGAATACGGGCAATGAGACATTAATTCGATGTTTTTCTTCTTCAAATAATCAATTGTTTGACTTGCTGTGTGGAAGCTTGTATTGTTATGATGAAGAATGATGGTTTCTGGTTGTTTTTCCTGACTTTGTCGATGACTTCTGGCAAACAAATTGTATACCATTCAGCATTAACTGTTCTCCGATCCCCTAAAGGAATGGTTGCGACATGTCCAGTACAACCGAAGAAACAAATCTTTTTCTTGGTGCTTCGTGAACGAACAACTTTTGTGGGATTTGGTTCACCTTGGAAGACCCAGTGGATTGTTGATTAGTTTCCGGTTCATATGAATAAATCCAAGTTTCGTCACCTGTAACGATGTTGTATACGGATTTTGCAGGTTGAATTTTTTTAGCATTTCACCAATTAACACGTCTTTTTTGAGCTTCGGTCAAATTATGCGGAATCCATCGGGAACAAATCTTTTTCTCAACTAAATGTTCATGCAAAATCGAATGTATTGCAGTCTGCGATATGCCAAAGGATGCCTCTATCTCACGGTAAGTCACATGCCGATCTTCTTCAATCATTTTGCGCAGAGCATCGATGTTTTTTTGAATCACAACCGATTTTGGTCGACGTTCACGAGATTCATCACTGACGGACGCACAACCACGACGAAATTCTGCAAACCAATTGTAAACTGTCTTTTCTGATGGCGCTTCATTACCAAATGTTGAACGAAGTGAATCTATGCATTGTTGTTGAGTTAGGCCTTTACTAAAATAGTTAAAAATCATCCAACGAAAACCTTCACGATTAATATCCATTTTTTCACAAACTTTTTTTCACAAACAGTTTTTTTTTAAACGCTCACTGTCAACCAACTCGGCGAATTTATAAGCTGCCACTGATTTCACAATAACAAATGTCAAATTTTACGAATGTATAGTCCATTCAAAGGTGAGAATGCAGTATTGCTCTTATGGCAAATGGGAGCGGTATTGCCAAATGTTGTAAAAGTGTCAAATGTGTCAATTATAATAATATGAAAAACTCGTATAAAACTCAAAATAACACTCAACAAAAACTAACGACCATTTGTAGAATACTGCGTCTTCAAAGATCAGCGCGTTTTAGAGCTGGCAACGTCGACAAGCAAGAAAAGGATAGCGTTATTGTGTAAACCCATTAGAGAGCATGAAAAAGAACTACTCCATATGTCCTGTACTGCATACTCACCTTTGAACGGACTATAATAATGACACATTTCAATATTGCCATCTACTGGTCGTTTGTAAAAACATAAAAAGTAACCCTCGTACTGGATGTGCGCCTGAGACAGATGCTTTTGGACACGTGTGTAGTCATGTGACAATGTTGTATACATAAGTCGAACCAGTCTAGACACGTCATTGCATCTGAATTTTTAATTTGTAATTCTAACTGTATAATTTAATTGTTTGGATTTATTTTAATAATATTAGGAAACAAACAACCTTCATATAAAAAATTAATTATATAATGAATTTCTTGCATTAATTTGAATAATATATTAAAAATATAATAAACAAAATATTTAAATTCATTAGCGTCTTCTAATTATATTGCATCATAACCGTTGACCACACTCAACCTTAAACTAAATACAGCCAAATTCGAGCACACTATAATGTTATCGTAAATTAAAACTTTTACTTTTTACGTAGATAAATTTGGTAGCCCTGGGTATGTACCAATTCGCTAGTGAGTGGCCAATGCAACGCATTTTACAAGGTAAACAAATCATATGTATTGCGTGTAAGATATATCTATTATTATATAAATATAAAATAGTTGGTTTGTGTGTATGTATGTTACCTCATAACTAAAAAAATTGATGTGAAGTGTGAATTTTCACACATTTCAGGGTTTCGCAGGTATTTATTAACTGTGTGATGATTATTGGGATGCCAAAACAAATTTTATCTCAAAATATTTTTTTATGAATTTTAATTCGAATGCCTAATACCATTATTTAAGTTTCTAAATATGTGCAGTATTTTTTTAATACCTTTAGCAAGGTTCATTAAGATTTTGAAAATTGCGCCTATGGCTTCCATTGGTTGCTTAAATCATAAGCCTCGCCCTCTGATACCTTCAAATATAGAATTAAATTATAATTTCAACACTTCCCACTGGTTATTAAATTTACGCTTTTGAAAATTAAATGCAACATTTACCAAAATATAACTAGAATTTTGACAAAATAATTTAAACAAAATATAAAACCGTTATTTTTGTCGGAACAAAACCGGAGCTGAACCGAAAAAAAATATCGGTTCAGATAATGTTTATGGGAGTGAATATATAATACATTTTAACTAAGATTATTTTTTAAACTGATGAGCAGAAAAAAATCGTAATTTTTTTAACAATAAGTAAAAAAAAATTGCGCTTCTATTATTTTGGGAGAGGGTTGAACGCTCAGAACCCCCTGGCAGAGGCCTTAGTATGATTATTTCAAAATAAGGAGTAAAATATTCTTCCAAATTATAATAGAAAATAAATTTCTAATACAAATAAAAGCATTTAAAAATTTATCACTCGGAACTGAACCGAAAACCGAAAAAAATGTTATTTTTGCCCGAACGAAAACCGAAATTGAACTGATTTTTTTTTTAATTGAACCGGAACAAAAACCGAAACGACGAAAAATAACGGTTCGAAACCCTGTTTTTTACGCTCAGATCATTCAATAATTTATGTAGGTACAATAAAGAATAAAAAAAATACATTCTACGTTTTAAATTTTTTGTTACATTTCTGGCTATTCGCGGCCCACCACTTTAAGAAGCCCTGGTCTAGAGCAAACTTATTTTGGTTCCCAAACTTATTTTGTCGCGGAAACCCTATGCGCTGTTCAAAAAATTACGGAACCCTTTTAGTGGGACTCTTTGATACGAGGGATGTTTCCAAAGTTCTGGGAATTTACCTATAATTTTTATTATTTTGTTAATTTTCGTCAATATTACAATGTATTTTTTCAACATAATCTCCATTTAACTGAATACATTTATCCCGACGATAAACTAATTTTTTTAAGCCGTCCTCAAAGAACTTTTGAGTTTCTGTTCTGGTCCCAACAGCCTTGGCACCCAGCGTGGCGAAACCTTGCTAACGGTCAAACAATACAAGATGTCATGAACTTGTCGTGTACCTATCCCTAGGCGCACACTAATTTGACGAATAGTCATTCGCCTGTCTTCTTTCAGTAGGTCTTCGACGGCAATAATGTTTATTTCATTTACCGACGTACATGGGCGTCCACTGCTTGGATCGTCTTCTAGTGGTGTTCTACCGGTTTTGAAAAGATCGATCCACCGATAAACAGTACTTTTGGATTCTGCAGACTCACCAAATACTCCTTGCAGACGCTGAATAATTTCTGATGTTTTCACACCTTCTTTCCACAAAAAGAAAATTATTGCTCTTTGAGATTTTGCTGCGTCTTCCATGGTTACAATGGTTTAATGAGAAGCATGCTTTTGCTTTTAGGATTCTAATATCATTTAAAAATTTAGTATAATATTGGATAATCGAATTCGCATATCTTGTACGGCATTTAGTTTGCTGCGATATTTCGATTTTGTATCATCGTATTTTTAAAATCCAGATTCACACATGTGCATAGTTTCAAACGGGAATAAAAACCAAATAGCTCTTTTTGATAAATGAGGATATTCGTTATATATATCAGACCAGACAGTTATTTTTTCTGTTTTTTTGTACTATTTGTTTTTTGTTTTTATTAAATAAATTTTTAACCATATTATAAATTCTTTTTATTTATTTTTTTATATCCATTTTTATGAAACAAGAGAGAGGTAAAGAGCACCTTGCAGAACTGGTTTGTGAAAAAAAAAAAAAATATATAGTTCACAGATCCCCGGTTGAAAAACACTATAGTAGACCACATTAGATGCTTCTTAAGTCCTTATTGACTATTTAATTTACCTGTATCCTTTCATAGACGGACTCGTAAGGATCATGGTTCAAACTGTACGGGTCAGCAATGGTATAATTTTTTTTATGAACTATTTTGAGGTGAACCAAACAATACTGGGCCTTAATTGGAAATTCGGTGTTGATACATTCGTCAAAATCTCCTAACTGGTACGTAGAGCCTCTTATCACTCCTATAGGGTCTTTGGCTGATGACTCCCACACTAAAAAAAAAAAAAATCTATACATTTTTTTTTTTTCTCAAAAAAAGCAAAATTCACAAAATTGAGTTGAAATTTCATGTTGTCTTGTTACGTTTGACCTTTTCTATTAATTAACGAATTCTGTTTTATTCTTAAGTCAATAAAAAAAAGTTATAAAAATTTTAATACAAATAGTTTTTTTAGTTTAAACAAATGCCAGCAAGTTCTTGCAAAACTCGACAAAATAATTGAATTCTATGCATAACTTTCTAATCAGAGGTCATAGCTTCATACATGCCTAAAAAAATAATTTATTTAAAAAAATGTATGTGAAGTGTGAATTTTCACACATTTCAGGGTTTCGCAGGTATTTAGTAAGTGTCATCATTCACTTACTTAGTAAGCGAATGATGATTATTTGGGATGCCAAAACAAATTTTATGTTAAAATATTTTTTTATTAATTTTCATTCGAATGCCTAATACCATTATTTGGGTTTCTAAATATTTGCAGTATTTTTTTTTATATAGCAAGGTTCATTAATATTTTGAAAAATGCGCCTACGGCTTCCATTGGTTGTTTAAGTCATAAACTCCGCCCCTCTGATTTCGTATACATTCAAACATAGAATTAAATAATAATTTCAACACTTCCCACTGGTTATTAAATTTACTCTTTTAAAAATTAAATGCAATTTTTGCCAAAATATAACTAGAATTTCGACAAAATAATTTAAACAAAATAAAAATGCAAAAAAAAAACAAAAAAAAATTGGCGGGACTCGAACAGTGGTTTGCAACTTACGAAGCGAGAACGTTACCACTGGACTACGGACGTTCAATCGTTTACTGTGTTGAATAGCGGATTAAATATTTTACATATTTTAGTTAAAAACACAAAAAATGCGTTATTTTCCGAAAACATAATCTCACAAAAATTCCTGTTGTACTATTCCGGTTCACACCAATGTACATCACTTAGAATTTTTTCAGATTTTTAGTTTAAACCATCTGGGCTACAGGGACATTTTTTTTGCACAATTTTGGCGAAAATCGCGTCAAAATAATTAATTTTGCAAAAATAAATTTTGATCATTAATCCACATACTAAGGGCTTTCATTTGATACACTACTCAGAATTAAAAAAAAAAAATTTTTTTTCGATGAGCACATATTTGTTTATATTTTTAGGGGGATATGTTTTTTAGAACTCTCTAGGTTTAGCCGTTTGGCTACAATTTTTACCGAAGAGACAGACAGACGACAAAATGACGGTAAAAGGGTTTTTTGGTTATACCTACAAAACCCTAAAAATCACTGAAAAATGAATAAAATACAAGGAAAAATTAACCTTTCGCGGACCACTAAAATTTTGCTAAGGACCACCGATTGAGAAACACTGATCTAGATAGGCTACAAATAATAAATTTTAAAAAAACATAATTTTCAATCTCTTCATTTAAATTTGCTGGCGTGTGTATAACAATATGAACTTCAACAACAGTGATGATAGTTAATTAATTCTAAAGCTTGCTGTTGACATTACTTTTATTTTCCATAGCCAACCCTTATGTAATTTCTTTTTGAACTCATGGTAGAAATGAAAATAATTCCCTAAAACTTAATATTTCGTTAAGGTCATTTACCTCAATACAAATGGTCTGAAACCGCCCCTGTGTTCTGCCGCCCAAGTGCGGAGGCCGTTTTGCACCTTCACCAGATACGGGTACCCCAGCTAGTAATAAAAATATATATGTACTTACTTTTATATGCCCATAATGTATTATTATGTAAACTTTGTCCCAAAACTTCACTTTGATTTTTGCACAATCCACTCCCTTTAATATCAGTGGGTAGCGTAGGATAAATTCCTTTAAAACCACTAACCATGCATATTAAAGTTGCTGATAGAACAGTAATAGCCCACATCTTGTCTACCTGATGGCCAAACACAAAATACTAAGTTGCATAGTGAAATTCAAATAATGAAGAACTTCACCTTGAAATACTTGAATTTAAAAACTTGACTTAATCTTAAATGGTGTATAAAAAGAAATTAAATAAAGTATTAAAAGTCATTTAAAAAAATTAAGATGCTAAAGTCACATGTCACATATCCCCCCCCCCCCAGTATCCCATATGTTTAAGTGGTTACAGAAATAAGTGGACTCTGCCCATAATGAAGATTTTAACGCTGGCCGTATGTTGTTGTTTACGCGTCTCAAAAATTGCCTTTGTTTATTTGTTTTCTTTTTATTGCCGCGCTGGGTGCCAAGGCTGTTGGGACCAGAACAGAAACTCAATAGGAATGTTCTTTGAGGACGGCTTTAAAAAAATAGTTTATCGTTGGGATAAATGTATTCAGTTAAATGGAGATTATGTTGAAAAACTACATTGTAATATTGACGAAAATTAACAAAATAATAAAAATTATAGCTAAATTCCCAGAAATTTGGAAACATCCCTCGTATGTGGCATAAGGCACATATCGTCTGCATACGAGTAGCTCAAATCTTCCAAACAGTTTTGGAAGTCCCACTGTATGCCTCTTCCTCAGCATATAATTATTAAATGGTTTATTAATCGACACATCTAAGAATTATCGTTGACTTGTAAAGTCTCCAGAAATGTCAACTAATTCTGAATTCATTTCTATTATACAAGGTGTCTCAAAAGAAATTTTATATTTATTTAGCTTACTGCGTGAACGCAACGTATCCGAGGGGCGCGGGGGTTAAGTCAATCGGTAGCCTGGCTCTTGGGAATGCAGTCGCTATGGAGCGTTTCTCGGGAGCAGACCGCGCGTTATGCGTGCGAGAGTTTTACAAAAACGGTGATTCGGCGACTGTAGCGCGTAGAAAATTCTGCAGTATTCGAGGTTTTCGCCACTTAAATGATGCGCCAAGCATTCCTTTCATTCGACATTGGGTTAAAAAGTTTGAAGAGACTGGTACAACGCTGAATAAATCAAAATCCGGGCGACCTAGGTCATCAAGAACGGTAGAAAACGTGAAGAATGTTAATCAGTCTGTTCGTGACGACCCGAACCTTTCAATTCGGAAGCGCGCAAGTGCTTTAAATGTGCATAGATCATCATTACATCGCATTATGCACAAAGACCTAAAGCTGCACCCCTACAAAATTCAATTGGTGCAAGAATTAAAGCCCCAAGATGCCAGTCAGAGGCTTAATTTCGTAAATCAGATGATTGAGCGATTTTCAACGTTTACCAACATTTTGTTTTCGGATGAAGCTCATTTTCATCTTAATGGCCACGTAAATAAGCAGAACTGCCGCTACTGGAGTGCAACGAATCCGAAACGCAAACATCAGAAACCCCTACATTCGCCTAAAGTGACCGTATGGGCTGCGATGTCGGCGCGAGGAATTATCGGCTCTTACTTTTTTGAAGACGAAAGGGGGCGTGCAGTTACAGTGAATTCAGAGCGTTATGTGGAGATGTTAGACAACTTCTTGGTACCTGAACTGCAAAACTTTCCTGGCTATAACCAAAGAACATGGTTCCAACAGGACGGAGCAACTTCACACACGTCCAATATGTCTCTGCCACGTGTTCGTGAAATTTTCTCAGGCAAATTGATCTCCCGGAGAGGTGACATAAATTGGCCTCCACGCAGTCCAGATTTAACCCCTATGGACTTTTTCCTATGGGGTTATCTTAAATCTAAAGTTTACGCCAATAAACCGACTTCACTGGCGCATTTGAAAGAAAATATCCGTCACGAAATGGCAGCCATCCCTGAGTCCACCTGCCGAGACGTCATAAGTAATTTTACTGTTCGATTAAATGAGTGCCGAGAACGCGAGGGTCTACATTTAGACGATATTATTTTTAAGAAATAAATCCCCAAAAAGTGTATTTTAATAATTAATAAACATTTTTTCTATATACGGCTTACTTTTTTTTTGAATCGATCCACTAAATATAAAATTTCTTTTGAGACACCTTGTATTTACTTGATTGATTCGGTTTTTTGCGCTCTGAATTAATTCCACCCTAACATCGCATACTTTTTAAACCTTCAGACCATAAGACGCACTCCAATTTTTAGTCGATTTTTTTTTTTGAAAACAGGCGCGTCTTATGGTCCGAAAAATATGGTAATAAAAAAAAAAGGAACAAGGCTATTGAAAAGAAAATGATAATATCGAATCAGGAAACTGTCAAAATTAACTAATTATTTAGCAATTGCACCGACAAAGGTTAATGCTTTTAATTATTTAGGTAGCATTTTATTATCCAAATGGTTAATGGACAGGGCCAGCTCGAAGGCGATGCGAACTGGGGACCCCCACAAGGCTCCCGCAATACCACTGCTCTAGACCATATTGGTTAGTTTATAAAAAATGCAACCAGTACCAAATTTATTCTTAAGCATACGAAGATTCAGCTTTTCAGCGTTTGAAAATGTCTTAAATATATTTTAGAAAAATAAAAGTGAAATTTCAATCTGTAGAAAGATTATTTTTAATATAGAAAATAATAAAAAATTATTTAAGATCTAGAATAAGTCAAGGCCGATTCTCTTCATTGACAAATTTAACAATCAAATATGAAGAGGCAGAAAAAACCACATTTCTTACGACATTATTAATGACCTTGCAATAAAACATAAAGATAATACCAAAATTTAACACTTTACTATTTTATAGCAGATAATGCAAGTAAATTTACAAGACAATTACGTCTGTATTACGTAAAACAAATTGGATAATGACTTTGGGGGTTCGAGACAAAGCAGGAATTTTAAGTAGTGACGTTTTTCGAAAAATTGATAATAAAAATGTTTTATACTTGTATCCAATTTCTTGGATCACGCTGTATATTTAGAAATATAATTTTTACTAATTAAAAAAGTAAATTTGACAGTAATAAGATTGCAAAAAACATTTTATTACTATAATAAATTAAAAGTGACTTCATCTTGCCTTCTGAGAATCGAAAAAAGAAATGAAATTACATTGTAAATGGTCACATATCTCAAATAAAAAAATATCACCTCTGGAGTACCACAAGGTAAAATCTGGGTCCTGTTTTATTCAATATCTTTATTAATGATAGTTAAAAACAATTCAGGATGTAAACTGGGAAATCATTCCATATCCACAAGAAAATTTGGAAATATTACCGATTTAAAAAATCACCTGATCAGTAATTTTGGCAAAACCATAAAATTTATATTGGGCTCAACAGCGCTATGAAGTGACGCCAAGCGGACTAAAACTGAACTAGGCGAAACAAGTAATAGTTTATTGTTTACATCTGGTTTACATGTGTTTTCTCGTGTAGTTTGTATTGCTTTTAAAAGTTAGTGTTGCAGTTTGTTTGTTATATTAACTTTTGATAGCAATTATTATTCTTTTTTATATTACTTTATGTTATAATGAGTTATTATAACACAAATTGGTGTGTGTTTGGCTGTCACTCTAGAAAAGGAAGTAACAAAAATATTTACTTCCACTATTTTCCAAATGAGAAACAATTTGTGAACTGTTAATATATTTGGTGTTGTGGAAGAGATAATAACAAACTAGTATTTATTAAACAAATTAAATAAAAAACAAACACTAAAGTATAAAAATCCTTTTCGAACATAATTAAATATCTACCCGTGTAATTTTAATGCAGAATTAAGGCAAGCGGTCTCAAATTCTGTACGCAGCTTTTCTAATACATTTTCACTGAACCTTCAGTGCCTGCTTTTGTTTTTAATCAATTTATTTAGGCAAGGAGTTTCTAACAGAGGTTGCGGTTCATACCGTTGTAAGACAGGTTTTTTAAAAGTAGACCACAGGCATTTTAAATCTGCTGGTTAATATTTCCATACTCAATATATTGTTTCTGGAACAAAAAGAAAAACCAACAGAAACCCCACAAAAAAAAAGAAAAATTAAATATTACAAGCAATCAATGCCTGATCTTGGCTTCTTTCATTTTGGTTTGTTAACCACCTGGCACAAAATAATAGGATAGCTGAAATGTGTTTGCATGTAGTTCCTGCTTTACATGTGCAGGACATATTTAAAACTTCAACATCATTACTAAATTTTAATTTCCCAGTGACTTCGTGAGGTGGTGTTCTCAAACTGCTTGTTTGTAAACATAACCCACATATGTCGACATGCTCATCATTTTTGTCCAAAATTCCGCACAACATAAGATTGCCGGCGTTTAACAATTCTTCTCCTTCAACTACACACCTAGAAGAAGATGTTGCACTTATAAAATTAAAATAATTTAATAAAGATAACTGTTTATTATACATTGCAAATCGATGATTTAACATGTAAACAAATATGGACAACTTTCACATTACACGTTTCAATCAGCTGTTCACAGCGCTCGTAGCGCCGCCATCGGGCATTGTTGTACCCAATAGAGGGGGTATCGAAAAATACGAGGGTTGTCTCAAAAGTAAGTTATACTATTTTTTTTAATCCGTGTGGTTGGCGGGAAAAGTCTGAGAGTCTCAGGGAATTTGCGTCTGGGTGTAGTGGCAGCACTGTAAAATTTCTATGCGCGTGCGTCGATCGATCCGGCAGTCAGGCTCCAGCCATTATGGAGACTCCACTTGCTCCTACCGTCGATTGCGAAGTTCGTGGTGTTATTCGTTTTTTGATGGAAAAAAATAAAAATGCTACTGAAATTCATCGCGAGTTGTGTAGTGTTTATGGTTAAGAAATTATGTCAAGGAAGTATATGAAAGACTAAAAATTTGATAATTAATTTATTTAAATATACATTAAATATCTGAAGAACAAAGTATTTCTGATGACGGGCTATTTGTTACATTCTGTTGTTCTATTTTGTGTTTTTCATCAGCTGGTAGTATTTCTTTAGCTAATCTATTAAATGGATTCTCCACCAATAAAAACAAGAAGAATCCCATCAATAAAGCCAGAACTACTTCAGAAATAGTATTATCCATCTAAAAAATAGCGATTAGAGACCCAAAATTATCACAAAGTACAGTCAGACAGATCTCTCGTGGCCGGGCGTGAAATTTGTAGTGGGGATTATAACTTTGGCGAATTGCATTATTTCCTACACACGCTATTACAGTCAAATGCATAAGCGCAACATTCAAAATATATTAAATAAAATCATGGAGACAAAAAGCAAACTAGGTGGACGTGTTATTAATAGTCAAAGTCGAAAAATAATTAGCAATGTTCTTGATTTTTGTAAGCATATATTATTTACAATCTACTCTAAATTGCTGGAGTTTGAAAAAAGACGCGGGACGAGGGTGCTCTGGCCAATAAACAAGTCGACAAAGTGAACGTCAAATGCTGTAATCATTTAAATCAAGCACGTTTCTATAGTTTTGTTGTTCGACTGTGATGGAAGGAACTTGTGTTTGTAGACGTACCTAACTGATAAATATAATGTACACTTGTAAGAATGTGAACTTGTTTCTTTGACTGTTCTCTGTATCTGTCACTGTCTTTCATAGTGCCCTCTCTATGCGCACCATAAGCCACGCCCGGCCACGAGAGGTCTGTCGGGCTGTATACTGACCAAAGAATACATGTTGAAATGTATTGGGGTTTTTCGACCTCCTACTCTTGCTAATTGGAATAACATATGGGTCATATATGCCCCAAATGATAACTTTCCAAAAGGCACCATAATCCTCCAGTTCAGCAATTTTTTTAAGAATTCTAAAAAAATAAATAACTAAATTAGAATATATATTAAATATTGACTTACTACTGATGATGGCTGTTGAACAAATCGAAATGTTACATCTAGTATTATGAAGGTCCTTTGACAAGTCATCGACTTTTTACACGGTATATTAATTTAAATTTGAGTATAATTTAATTTTTATTAATAAAAAGGGTGATTTTTATTTTCAATTGCTTATTTTTGTTTTGAATAAGTATATGTTTGTTTTGTTCTGGGAGGGGGGGGGGGCGATTCCGAAGTAGAGTTTATTCTCGAGAATATCTCGAGAAAAAGCTATAATTCTAATTTTTCATTTCTCAAGAAAAAAAATATATTTTCTCGGAAATGTAATTTTTTCTCTACTTCACGTTAAAAGCACTGTGCTTTTAAAAAACTATTTAAAAAATATAATGTTTAGTGAGTCTCTGATTATAATTTAATTTTGATAAAATTTGTCTTCTGTGTCCCGCAACACAACTGTGGCAACAGATAAGAAGCGATTTATAATATTTAGCTAATTAGCATTTATTGTTACAATAATTTATTTTAATTTAGTGTATTATTTATTATAATCAATTACATTTCATTTTTTTGTTCAGTTTGAAACTATCATGCAAAAGATTACCTACAAGTTAAATAAAATAATTATTACTATTATTATTAATTACTTAATTTTTTGAAAATTTCTCTATACATATGTATTTTCAATGAATATGCAATTACGTGCTGTTTTCATAATCATTTTTAAAGCCCATCCATTTGTTCTAATGTTTTGTAAATGAATACTTTAGTACTTTAAAGTTGACTATAACTTTAACATGTTTTTATCCTCTACAATATTTTCAACATTAAAAAAATATGTATATTCTAATAATTATTTTTTTCGAGATTTCTCGAGAATTTTCGAGAAAATAAGTCTAATTTTTCATTTCTCGAGAGATAAAAAATGTCGAGCAATCAGAAACAGTAGTCCGAAGTTCCCCTACCCACCTACTAAATATATCGGGTCTTAGTCCCAAACCATTTAGCTATTGACTTGGGAAGATTGCATAAAAATACGTTAAACTTTATACCACCATAGCTCAATGGTTTGGAACTAAGATGCGATATCTTTAGGAAGCAGGTTCGCTTCTCTTTGGGGTATTTTTGATATTAATTTTCTAAAAAATAATATTTTCACAAGTTTTGAAATTTTTAAATTTACTTACGTATGTTTCCATGGCTTATTACTAGAATGATTACTCCAAATGCGAAGGCATAAATGGGTCGATGCAGGGCTGCATAAAGGGCCCCTTCTAATATATAATACGGTCTGTAAGGGTTGAAGAATATAACTCCTAAGAAAATACAAGATAGTGCTATCAGCACAAAGCCAATTAACAGTATTTGAGAATAAACCTAAAAAAATTATTTAAACTGTAAATTTTAACATTTTTCAGGGTTTAGAGGTAATCAGTAAGGGCACGAGAAGGTCGCCCTGGGTATTAAAAGGACTTATAAGTTTTACAAATGTGTAGAAGTTCCAAAAGCGGAACATACAGTGCTAAAGAAATACGTGGTGTCAAAACAGATTTTGTTTGGGCTCATAGTGATAATTTACCCAACATTGATGCTTTTATGCTCATGGAATATATGAAAAATAATAAATGCTACAGTGCTGAAGAAATACATGGTATCAAAACAGACTTGTAAGTAAACCATTTATGTATTCTATAACTTTATGTAAACAATATAAACGCTGCAACTCTGTAAAATGTAAATATTTATGTAATTATATGTCAGAATTTTACTACATTGTTTACATGAAGTTACAAAATGTTAGAGGCATAATTGAAATACTGCAATATAGGTTATATATTTTAATACAAAATTTAATACGGTAAACATGTATAAATTGTTTTAATAGAATTAAACTTTATTTTAATTAAAATAACTTTACACAATCTATAAAAGTTATACAAGCAAATATGTTCACGTCAGACTGTGTAGGCTGTACGCTGTAGACTGGGTAGGCTGTACGCAGTACACTTATGTAGGGTACGACGTCACACGTGGTTTTCGCGCGCTACATACATTTATGATTTTTTTAGCCTTCAAATAAAAAAAAAATGCAAAACTGTTTTTTATGTTTATATGCAACAAGAGAAATATAATAAAAAATAAAAAAAAATCATGCCTATCCCCTATTATTGAAACTAATATAATTATATTTATTATCTTTGCTGTGAGAGATAAAAAGGGTTTTATAATCGAGTATTTTTAAAGGTTAAATATCTATTTTGTATTTAGTTTCTGATCTAGTTTCAATTATTATAACAAGTACTATAAACGCGACTTAATACTGTATTTTACGCAAGTTTCATTTAAAATCATTACATGAAGAAATTATAAAAACATAATTGAATTCAGCACAAAAAATACTAATAGATCCATCTACTTTCACTTTTGAGACAAAAATTTTTGTTAACTGAATAGTCATAATTAAGAAAAAAAAAATATATCCCGAGGCCTTGTAATCTACTCGGGGCCCGGTAATAAGCACCGGCTTTCCCATTCTCTTAACGCCCCGGTAAATATTTCCCGGATAAGGCATTTGTTTTAGATTTGGCTTCAAGAAAATGTATTTAATATATCTTTTGGTTAGGCACACAAAATACACTTATGTTATACAAGTTGCATACCCACAAGGCGTACTTACAGTTGAAATTTGAAATTTGGTATTCCTCAGTTTGTAATAAATGTATCCAAAAAACATTCCTATAATATAAGGAGCAGCTTTTGTGTGTGTTGGTACATACACAGTTTGGAAAACATCATTATGCCGTAAAGTCGAAAAATAACTAAAAGAAAATTTGGTTAAAAATTAAACTTTTAAAATATGTTTAAACTTACTCGTTAAAAATATAATAAAATGGATCTTTATTGCCAATAAATGTGATTAAAAATGGGATTAGAATCGATATCCCCAAAAGGGCTCCCATTAAACTTAGTCCAATTTTTTGGTTCTTTCTCAAAATTATATTTATTGGTATTGAGAAAATAAACAAATGGAAATCACAAGGAAGGTACCAAGCTTGAAGAATACACTGAAAAATAGTTATTAAAAAGAATTTTAAGAAAAAAAATATTGTTTTACCAAGTTGTCAACATCTACGTAATTATTGACTAGTAACAGATTGGTCCACCAATTTTTTTGACAGTTCCTCATTTCAGTACCCACAATTCTGTCCCATAAAGGCCCTGACCCAAGATAGTAATAAATTGATGAGTAGAAAAAAGTTAAAAAGGCAAAAACTGGAACCAGCCTACAAAAAATCATATTGTTTTAGGGTTTATGTACATTATATTATGTTTCTTTGGTTTAGCTGGAACTAAATTTTATATTTTAGTAACTTTTACCGATTAAGTGAGGCTTTTGATCATTTTGCTTAGCAAAAAAAGAAAGCTCATGACTTAGGAAAAGGAAAATTCCAGTTAGTTCCGCTTAAACATTTGGAATAGCTCATACCTGAAATATCTCAATATTATTGCTCTTAGTGGATTCACATTTTTCTTTTCTGACTGTACAAAATAACTATAAGTCACCAGAAGTCCACTAAATAAGAAAAATACATCCACTTGTACTTCTCCCCTACAAACAATCATTGATAATATATTTCTGTTTACCTAAAAAGCATAAAATATGATTAAAACAATTTTGGGTAATTTGGGTACTTGCTTACAGCGCTCTTTAAGATGGCGTCGTGTGTAAGTCAGCTACTCAGCGCTACACAGCGCTGCGATCAATCAGAACCAGATATTTAAAACACAAATATCTCACAAATTAATAGAAATTGGTAGAAAATAGTTGCGTCATCATGTTTTTTGTGTCAATTTTATCATATTTACAGTTTCAAAAACATTAAGAAAGACGTATAAAACCATTTTTTAACAGTTATAATTTTTATAGTTCACAGCTTGCCGTAGAGATGGCAGCAGTAGTTTAATTTTAACGTTTTTTGGATTATTAAGAAGTTACAAGCCCTAATACGCTAGCTGGTGGCCAAATTATAGTACTACATACTGCAGTATAGTATGAACTTATTTCGTATATTTTAGTGTTGAATTTTTGTTAAACTGTAAAAAACTTCTGTACATGCTTCTGATGATAATAAACTGTCAAGATAAAATTGTTAGCTAAATTTTAAGTTATCATCCAATAAATTATATAATATCTGTCCGTTTTAAATTTAGAAATTATCTAAAGTATTGTAATATATTTTTCTTTAAATGTATGTCATATAAAATATACAAGTTATATGAAAAATAACAAATTCAGATTAATTTAATACTCCCTTCGTCCAAAAATATGTTATACATTTTGATTTTTTTCTTGCCCGAAAATAAGTACATTTACAATTTTAATTAATAAGAATGTTTTTATTTATGAAATAGTTACACATATCTAGTATAGAACATACCATATTATTTTTGAAGATCGGCATAAAACAATTATCCCGTATAACCATAATCACATTGTTAAACTACAACAGAACTAGGGTTCATGTTTACAACCACGTTGTAAACAGTCAACGGTCAGTGGCGCATACATACGTTTAAGTACTAACTATAAATAAGTATACTTGTTTTTGTTAATCCTTTAAGTAAGATGCGTAATGTGAAAAACTAATCCCTACGTCTATGGGCTGACACGCCTAGTTATATCACTTCTATTGTAATTTTATGAGTTCCCTAACTTTTATTATTTTATTGCGATCTTCAAAACTAATTTGGTATGGACTATACATAACCTTGTTTTTACCTTTTCAATGTCTTCATAGTTTGCTACTGGCCCTATTAGAGCAATAACTATAGAGTGGCCCATCAGAATACCCAACATCAAATAAAGTCTGATTCCATATAAAATATTCAGTGCAGAATTACTGTCAGATTTATTTAAATCCTTAATATTTTCTCTGGCGGAGAAGCAGAGTAATACTTTTACTGCTTTACCTTAAAAATATCATTAATAGTCATTAAATAAAAAGACTAAAGCAATGAGGTTGTATGAATTTTTACATACAAATTTTTCTGACGGAAATTACGTTACTCCAACGACAACAATGGTTGCCAATATTTTATTATTTTCGTATTAAAAAGTGAACATTCATTTTGATAATTTAAAGTATATTTATAATTTATAAATCATAAATAAAAGACAAGGCTAAAATATTTTTTAGTTATTTTATAATTTAATATCAAATTACGCATTTAAACTGAAATTTGGTATCTTGTTAAAATTGTTAGCTATTGGCATCTGACACTACCGATAGAGGCGCTACTGCATTCACATCATGGCTGACTTTGGTAGGATATTTTTGACAGGTTCACTGGTAAATTCATGTGATATTTATTGAAACACACGGGAACACACTCTAAAATGGTCTTTATCTGTCTTTCCAGTTCTAAGAACATATTCCCATGCTTGCCACAAACTCGACTATCCTACAACCGTCAGTTTCTCAAAATCTCACTAGAGGCGCTTCAGTTATTGTCAGTTGACAATACTGTTTGCGGCCGAGCAAAAACGTAAAATACAAAGATTAAAAGAAGTACTTTTCATTCGTAAGTATTTTCTATTCATACGAAGGTTGCTTTTTATTTTTTGGGATTTGAGATCAAAATCAATTATTTATCAAACTAAGTGGCTTTATTGTTTTTCAAAACACTCACAATAAACATTTTTTGGTTAAGGTTAATATCATTTTAAAATGTAATTTTCTTTATATTTAGATTTTTGTGTCATTCTTAATACAAATGTCCCATTTATTTATTTTTTTCTCATTTAAATAGGTAAAAAAATGTTTTATTTTTGACATATGTAAGTCATTCGTTTCCATGGTTTCACAGTTGAAATTTTAAATTTTCACATTCCAACGTTAAATATAAAATAACCCAAGCAAGGTCCCTTATCGTGACAACCTAAAAGAACGAAATTCCCATTTAGTTCCACCTAAACGTTTGGAATACTACGAAATGAAAAGTCTTATTGTCAACTGACAATAACTGAAGCGCCTCTAGTGAGATTTTGAGAAACTGACGGTTGTAGGATAGTCGAGTTTGTGACAAGCATGGGAATATGTTCTTAGAACTGGAAAGACAGTTAAAGACCATTTTAGAGTGTGTTTCCGTGTGTTTCAATAAATATCACATGAAGATACCATTGAACCTGTCAAAAATATCCTACCAAAGTCAGCCATGATGTGAATGCAGTAGCGCCTCTATCGGTAGTGTCAGATGCCAATAGTTAACTTTTCTTACGTAAAATTCGTTTAACACGCAAGTTTCAGCGTAGGTGCGTTTTTTTGTATTAGCTGCGTTTTATTAATTGAAATACCTACTTTTTTCACTGTCTCCATTTATTACATGCGTGTCGGCATAAGTACATACCAAGACGATTAATATAAGTAAAATTAATAATGAGCTGCAACAATTATTATTATTATTATAAATTATAAACTGCCTATGTTACATTTTACCAGAAAGATATATTTTTAGTGTCCCATAAATATTTTTCTTTTGTTTGACAATCAGTATTATCGATGAATACTTTGTAATTATTGTCATTACTTCGATTTTGATCTAAATCATTTTGAATGGTGTTTGTTATATCATTATTGGTGCATGCTGATGGAACACAGATCCCAATATGAATTATATCACGGCGTATTTTGTTGGGATCTCCTGTATTCTAGAAAAATAAAAAATAATATATTATTAAAATCACATTTTATTTAATAAGCATATAATGGACAGGCGTGCTTTTTTATACTGGTTTTATCACTTGGGGGAGTTTTTAGTATAAATATTTAAATATTATTTGCAGGGCTGGATTTTTCTATAGGCTAAGTAGGCTTAAGCTTAGGGCCTCCTAAGTCCAAAGGGCCTCAATATTCAAAAAGATGCATAGGTACTAAAAATAAAAATAAAATATGCTAGAACACAAGAAACACAGACCATACGAAGGGTTTTATAATTCACCCTGAATCTAGTTTTTCTCTTTATAGGTTAACTAGGGCAAAATACGTTTTTGAACATGTTAATGGGTAGCAAAAAGTCGATATCTCATTGGGCCTAAGAGATATTGAGGTATCCGTAAAAAAAAGCATTTCACCCCTTTAGAAGAACTCTAGCAATTAAATCAAAAAATAAGTGTAAATAATTAAAAAAAAATAATATATTCACTGGAGTTACATGCTCGTTAAAAAACTCAGCTTTGACCCCCCCCCCCCACTGACTTTGGTGTCATATTTTTTACCTGTATCCTTTTATAGACGGACTCATAAGGATCATGGTCCAAACTGTATGGGTCAGTAATGGTATAATTTTTTTTATGAACTATTTTGATGTTAACCAAACAATACTGGGTCTTAATTGGAAATTCTGTGTTGATACATTCATCAAAATCTCCTAATTGGTACATAGAGCCACGTATTACTCCAATGGAATCTTTGGCTGATGACTCCCACACTAAAATAAAAGAAAAATCTATAAACTCAATATTAAAAAATTTGG
Organism: Liopterus haemorrhoidalis; assembly: GCA_963971575.1. Classification (NCBI taxonomy): domain Eukaryota; kingdom Metazoa; phylum Arthropoda; class Insecta; order Coleoptera; family Dytiscidae; genus Liopterus; species Liopterus haemorrhoidalis. The sequence continues at coordinate 47,848,918 of OZ020619.1, forward strand.
TGAAATTTCAATCGATTACACCGATCAACAGGAATTCTGAGTCTGGGTTCTGCATATCTGATTTTTATTTCTTCCACATTATTAATTAAAGAAAAAATAGTTTTACCCGAAAAAGTAATATGATAAAAATAAGAAAAAAATTGCAAAAAATTCCGAACGATGAAATTATTTTGTTAAGTTCATGAATAAGATATTTGAGAGCTATGGAGAGCGTTACCTAAAATTGTAATGAGTTATTATTTATTATACAACAAAAACGAATTAGACAAATTTTAGAACAAAAAAGTATATAATAAAAATTATCATATTTAAAATTTAAAAAAATTTACAATAAATTTAGAACGAAGAAATTATTTTGTTCAATTCACGAATAAAATATTTGGCAGCTATGGGAGGAGTTACCTAAAAATGTAATATTTCACTTATTATTTACTGTAAAAACAAATTACACAACTCTTAAAACAAAAACATATCTGATTAAAAATATCTTATTTAAAACTTAAAAAAATGTGTAAAAAATTTAGAATGAAGAAACTATTTTGTTCAATTCATGAATAAAATATTTGGGAGCTATGGAGAGTGCTACTTAAAATTGTAATCACTTATTTTTTACGTTACATAAAAATATATAAAACAAAAAAGTACGGAAATAATAATAGTATATACCATTTATTTACAAAATAATAATCAACATAAGTTTTACAAGGTTGAACGTAGCAAGCTTTGAAAACAATAAAAAAAGAAACAAAATATCTCTAAAATAAACTATTTGACTATTTAGAAAAAAAAAACTATTACTTTTTACGATTAATTTACAAAAGAAAAAAAAAAATACAAATGTTCGATCAAACCAGCATTATTTTCCACACATTTTCTCATTCTTAATAAAAACTCTTCCATCGCCCTTATAAGAGTACACTCTTGGATATCCCGGATTGCACTTCTAACCCTTTCTTCTAAATCTTCTATCGTCGTTGGTGTTGTCCGATATACTCTATCTTTTAAATACCATTAATACCTTTTTTTTTATCTTTTTATTGTTTTCAAAGCTTGCTACGTTCAACTTTGTAAAACTTATGTTGATTATTATTTTGTAAATAAATGGTCGCCATTTTGAAATGGTTAACATAAAAATATGACTTTTAGGTGTCATTGTAAAGCTAATTTAATGTATTTTTAGGAAAAAAATATAAAATTATCGATTCCCTATGCTAGATCAAAAGTTGACATCATTTCCGGTGAAACCGGAAGTGCCTCAGAATTCTTATAGTAACCTTTAGATGGGCCTTTTTGTCTAGTTTAACTTTTGTTCTGAAATTTTTTTGTATCTTTACAAATAAAGAAGATTTTCGGGGTTCAAACAAACACCCTGTATACTTGGGAGTTATGGAGAGCGCTACCTAAAACTGTAATAACTTATTATTTTAAAAATGTATAAAACAAAAAACCAACTACGCAAATAATAAAATTTGTACTTACCTCTATAAGCCCATAATGTATTATTTTCTAAACTTTGCACTAAGATTTCACTATGATTTTCGCACAATCCACCCCCTTTAATATCAATGGGTAGTATAGGGTAAATCCCTTTAAAACCATTAACCATAGATATTAAAGTTGCTGATAGAACAGTAATAACCAGCATCTTGTCTATATGACAGCCTGTTTGAAAATGAAAATGGTTAACTAAAACTAAATAGCGATCAGTTTCACCTTGAAATAATTAATAAAAATTATTTGTTTTTAATTAATTGGATTCTTCCTTATCCCTATTGAATTGCGTTTAATTTTTTTCAAAAACTATTCATTTAGTTTTTAGTTTCCTGAATTGTGCGTCAAATGTGTGATTCAAATTTTTTTTTTGTATAGTTTGTGAATCATTACGTCTTCCTCGTTGGTAAACAGATATAAGCCCTGTGTTTATTTACACAAAACAAATTAAAATTGTCATAAGATCATTTTTTGTTTTAATTAAATATCTATTAGTTCTTCTAAGAAATAAAAACGAATCACGAAACTTAAGATCAGTAATATTGAGCTAGTAGCAAAAGAAATATATACTAAGGCCCTAGCTCAAACGACGCACTCTTAAAAAGGGGTTAAAAACACTTCATGGTACACTAAAAAATAAAATTTAACACAAAAAATAAACAGTCTTTAAATTAAACACTGTTTAAATTCAGTGTTTGTATTCAAAAACAATTTTTAAACACTGTTTTTCTTAGTACATTTCATTCTATGGTCTATTTCAAATTAAAAAAAAGTAGATAGCGCTGCGAACCGAGTACGATTTACACTGGACAAATACAGTATAGCGGAAAATTTAAAATAAGTTACAACTAGGGCATGGGCGTAGTAACTGGGCTAGCAAGTGATTTTTTTTTAATTTAAAAAAGGTTAATAAGATATTGAAATAAACAAGGTAGATAATACACTTACGTTATTTATATGACATAAATTCAGTTTAATGGGAAATTTGAAAAAGTTAAAAAAACATTAAATTTAAAAATTTTGTACTATATATAAAAAGAGAGATTTGGCTAAAAGAGTTTAAATAAAGCAATAAAACAAACAATATATCTTCAGAGCTAAAGTTTCTTATTTAAATATTTATTGTAAATAAAAATTAAAAATATATGTATACATGAAGGTCTAAAAATTATATCAATAATTTCTTCTTTGGGCACAATCAGCTGGGCTGTCTTTTGGCCTCACATTAGTCCTCTATCTTGATTAATTGTCAAGTGTCAAAAAATATTTATATGTCAGATAACCTAAAAAATGTATAACTGCGTAAAAACTAATTACATGGAGAATTTTCTCCATAAAATCTACTTAACCAAACTAAGAATGAACTTGTATTAGTAATTACTTTTCAAAAGTATTTGAAATAGTAGGAATTATTTGAAATGCTACCCATTATCGCGAGTTATGAGTCAAATTTTTTGTTTCTTAAATTGATAATAATTATAAATTGCTAAATATAAACAAATCTTATCTCATTTATGGCCTTCTCCCAAAAACAGTACTTTCAGGACAGGCAGAATTTTTATTGATAACTAGTCAAATAGAGTATTTGGAAAACAAATTATAATACAAAATAGACAAATATAGAAATACATAAATTTGGTGCGCCATGAGCGTAAAAATTCATTTTTTAAATCATCTTGGACAAATTTCCTGTCATTCTTGGAGATGTTAGTGATGAACATGGTGAACGTTTCCATCAGGATTTAAAAGAGATGGAGAGACGTTATCAAGGAAGGTGGGATACTCACATGATGGCTGACTACTGTTGGAGTATTAAAAGAGACTTATGGGAATGGTGCACTCCAGAAGATCTTACAAACGACCATTTAATCCTTAGAGTGCTTTATCTAGAATATAAAACGACATAATTGCTTATTCATAATCATTTATTTTTGTATAAAAAGTGTTAATTTAACAAATTAAGTAAAATCTTAATATTTTGTAATGCCACCCTTTGCTGCGATTGCGGCTTCCAGGCGTTTGGGCATGCTTTCTATGCAGACTTTTGCGTTGTGTCGGAGATTGGGGTTGTGATGCCACTTTCTGATAAGGGTTTCTATAAATTTCCGCTTGGTGGTGATGATTTCTTTGGCGATCTCCCGTTTTTTAAAATAATAATGATACCAGCAACAAGAATATAGAAGAAAAATGATTTAAAAACAATTTATTTTCTCACAAAATGCATTTAAACTTGAAAATTAGAGGGGGGTGTGCTGTCCCTAATAATTTGGCCACCTACTGTAGCTTTTACATCATCTGTTGGTACTGGGATGTTTTGCATTTCTTGTTGGATTGCTAGCTTTGCAGCACTGTGTGCTTGTTCGTTGCCCTTGATTCCGACGTGGGATGGAATCCATATGAAGGTGACTTTTATGTTATAATTTTTTATAGCCTCATGTATGTTTTTTTGGCTCTTCTTTATGAGGGGTCTGATGTGGTACATCTTTTGGTAGGTTTGTAGTACGCTTAAGGAGTCAGAGTAAATGGTGTAGTGTTGGTGTCGCTGCCTGGGGGTCTATTCTGTAAGCATTTCGACAATCGCTTTTACAGTATCGTGTTGAAAGTGCCAATTTTCAACACGTCGCATTGGTACTCTGTAACTTATCGACAGTGCACTTATTGTGTGATAGTGCAGTATTGTGTTGATTTTGTGATGACAAGTACGAACGTGTCGTTTTTGGAAAGAGATATTGTTTTTAGACTTTTGAAAGTTGTTTACGTTTAATTTGAATATATTGATTTACTTATTTTGAGGTTAGTATGATTTAAAATGTGTTTTATATATGGAAATATGTATATTTTTGTTGTTTTTTATCTTAAATGTTGTAGTTATGGCCGAAGGACTTATTATATATGAAGTATTGGATGAATTGGAAGAGGAAGAGACAAATATGTCAATGAATATTTTAATTTATAAAATAAAAATAAAATACATTTCATAAAATATATTATAAAATAAAAATCCTAATAAAACCATAAAAACAAAAACAAAATTAATTTAAATATACCGTCGTGCGGTTTTGCACAATTTTTTGTAGGGGGTAGAGAATGTATTCATTGAGCAAATGTTATTTAGGGGATTAGATGGAAATTCCAAATTTCTATGAAAGATTAGCATGACGTCATGAATTAAGAGAAACAAGTCAACCTTTTGAATAATACCTGCTGGAAGGGAAGTTTGCACAAAATCCTGCTACAATAATTATTATTAGAGTTATTTTAAACAAATTATATTAACTGTTACGGGGCAGAAAAAATTCAGGTCATATGTTATGTACATAGGTGTTATGTACATATATGTGCATTGTATATACTGTCTAATAACCTCAAAGTTTATTCTGTCACAGTACGTCAAAATTTCAAAATGGCCACATTTACTTTCGACACTTTCAAACACAAAGTAACACTATACGATGACAGTGTAATGTGCATAGGCAACACGATACTGTGCATGTGACTGTCGAGAAGTTACAGAATAGACCCCCCTGAACTCTTTTATTAATTCTGTTAAACTTTTTAGTGCAGTTATTTTATCTCTAAATTTATATGAAATTGGAGTATAGTGGGACGAGGACCAGTATACTTGGATAATAATTAAAGAAGCAATAATTCTAGTACCAATAATTTAATGTAAATGTAGTTTTGTACAGACACGGGTTTACAAATGATTACATTTCCTGATGATAAGACAATACATTACAATAGCTCAATTATATATCTAATGATAATTGCTTAATAACGGCTATTTATAAAGCCACAGTATAGTTACATCTCTATGATTATCATATACAGAGTAGTGTCACAAAACTCGCTTCGATCGCACAATCAACCGTCAGTCCAATATCATTAAAACCAACAAACCAAACTGACAGCGGTGCTCTATGCAACCCAAACAGTAAATATCAAAAAAAGTAGACCAGAATTTAAAACAGTTAAAAATTAACTTGCGAAAGAAATTGTTAGTTTTTATTGAGATACAAACACACACACACACACATACTCTCTTTTTGGGCTGTCATTCCAGGGCCTAAATTATAAAAATTTGAGGCCTGTTATATAAATATATACTAGCGGTTTTTCGATTATTATTTTAGGTGTTTTGGAATATTTTCCTTCTTTTTTAAATGCGTCTCCTTACTTCAATTTCAATATTAACTCTTCGGCCGTAACATGAATCGGTCGTAACACGAATTGGTCGTAATACGAATTAGGTTGTAGAAGTAGCGCACCCAAGGGGGGGGGGGTGCCCGGGGGCTTGCTAAGAATGAAGGAAATGAAAATAAAAACACAAACACATTGATATAACTGAAATATCGGAAGGAGTGTTTGCTGACGACGTTGTTATACTAGCAAAAGGACAAAACGAATTACAGGAAAATTTAAATGTATGGCATAGAATATTAAAAGAATACGGTATGACAATGAATAAAAATAAAACGAAAGTTATGGTATTAGGAACAAATGAAATCATAAATATAAAAATAGACGACATTAATATTGAACAGGTTAAGAATTTCAAATACTTAGGAATAGAGATAAGAGAGGATGGAAAACAAGAAATAGAGATAAATACAGAATAGAGAAGACACCAAAACTTTACTTTGACATAAAGAATACACTCATCAATAGGAAAGAAATAACAAGAACCACAAAAATAAACGTATTCAAAGCTATATCACAGATTACTAGTACTAATTAGTACACAGATTAGTACACTAATTAGTACACATTAGGACACTAATTAGTACACACAGATTAGTAGTACTAATCTGTGGCTATATACAGACCGGTGCTGACTTTTGGCTGTGAGACCTGGACGCTTTCAAGAAGAGAAAAGAGTAAAATACAAGCTTTGGAGATGTATTTAAGAAGAGTAAAGGGTGTGACTAAGATGGATAAAATCAGAAATACAGATATATGAAAAGAACTCAATATAGAACCGATAGAACAATTCATAGAAAACAGACAACTGGCCTGGTGGGGACACATGCAAAGACTGCAAGACACAAGACAAGTGAAGTAGATCTGGGAGACCAGAACGTACAGAATGCAAAGAATAGGAAGACCAAGAAATACATGGGACAGAACAGTGATACTAGAGAAAAGAGGAAAAACGATTATATAAGCTAAAAGAATGACAAGAAACAAAAAAGACTGGGCAAAATTCGTACATGAACCCGTACTGCCATAATATAGAAAAGACGGAGAAGAGAAAGAAATACAGCTTACACCAGACTATGGTAGAAGGCTTTTAGATATATATATATATATATATATATATATATATATATATACAAACACACTAGAAAATTTTAAAAATAGAGATGAGGACCTTTTAGATCATCCCTTCAAATTTAGAAGTGTGAACCTTATTTATAATTTAAATAATTTTGTCTCCCCCCCCCCAACAATAATTCCTGGGAGCGCCACTGGGTTGTAGTGTATCATAATGATAAAATATGATCCATAAAAAAAAAACTTTGAGTACACCCAGAAATATATTCAATATAATTTATTAGAACTAGATTTTGAATTCTAGTAAATTTTACTGAATTTTTGATCATTTTTTTTAACAGAAGCCCACTTCAAACCTTAAAGAGAGCTCATGACAACTTAAGAAAATGAAAATTCCAGTTAGTTCCGCCTAAACGTTTGGAATAGCTTTTACAAAGTAAACAAGATGGGATATGTAATCAATATTTTCATCAATACAAATTCTGTTTCTCCTGTTAATTTATCTAAATGATTAAACATAAATTTTTTAAACTTCCTAAATTGTCAAAAATGGCTGTAATAAATAGTTTTTTTTCTTGTTGTCTCTCATCTACTGCTTCCTGTCACATTTTTTCTTCTTATCACATGTAAAGTGACTAACATAATTTCAAAAGACGCGGACAAAAAAAAAAAATGGTTGGGGGAATCCATTTCGAAAATATATCCATAAAATAATACAAATTTATTATTATTTTTATAATAATAAATTTAAAAAAAATATAACCATTATCGGATAACACAGATACCTGGTAGAAGGAACGAGGAACCATGGGTAATCAAAAGTCAGATGTGGCAACGAGAGGGCAAACAATTAATGGATTAGAAACGGAAAAAATATGTAGAATCTGGCGAGAAGAACTAGGAACAATAGACAAGTGTTTCCCAACCGCCGGTCCACGAGATTTTTTTGCCGGTCCACGAGATTTTTTGCCGGTTCGCAGGATTATTTTTGTGCAAGTTTGTGCAAGATTATAAAACAAAAAATATTTTTAACTAACTAAAATCAACTTCAAACATTAAATAAAAATTGATGTGAAGTGTGAATATTCACACATTTCAGGGTTTCGCAGGTATATAATAAGTGAAGGCGGTAGCTGAGTGTGTAGGACAAATTTTACTTTGTAGTAATCACGGCAAAATGAACGATATTTTAAAAATAATTTATCGTCTGTTAATCATATAATAAGATAATTATTAAATTTACGCTCTTAAAAATTAAATACAACATTTGTCAAAATATAACTAGAATTTTGACAAAATAATTTCAACATAATAAAAATGCAAAAAAAAAACAGAAAAAATAAAATTCACTCAGTACTCGAACTCGAAACCCTTCGTTTACCAGCGAGTTTTAGCTTACGACACCAGTGCTCTAACCAATAACGCCATCGTACGCCTTGCATGTGAGTGTCTTACATTGGTATAACTTTTGTACTTTGTGAACCAAAAACCACAAAAATGCGTTATTTTCCGAAAACTTAATCTGATCAAAAATTCCTGTTGTACTATTTCGGTTCACACCAATATACATTACTTAGAATTTTTTTAGATTTTTAGTTTAAACCATCTGGGCTACAGGATGTGGGACAAAAAATTTTTTGCACAATTTTAGCAAAAATCGCTTCAAAATAATTTATTTTTCAAAAATAAAAATTTGATCATTAATCCACGTACTAAGGACTTTCATTTGATACCCTACTCATAATTTAAAAAAAATATTTTTGTTTTCGATGAGCACATATTTGTTTATATTTTTAGGGGGGTATGTTTTTTAGATGTTTTAGTATTTTTCCTATGTGTGGGTCAAAGAGTTGTATAAGCATGCCAAATTTCAACTCTCTAGGTTTAGCCGTTTGGCTACAATTTTTACCGAACAGACAGACAGACAGACAGACAGACAGACAGACAGACGACAAAATGACGGTATAAGGTTTTTTTGGTCATATCTACAAAACCCTAAAAATTAGCTCGTGACAACTTAAGAAAATTAAAATTCCAGCTTAAATTTAGAGTTTTTATTTTTAGTTGCTTAGTTTTTATTAAATAATTAAGATTTTTCATTAGGGGAGGGTCCAGACCGGAGGATCTCTCTGGTGTACGCGCCTGATTTTTAAGATAACATGGAAAATATTGTAGTTTTTGTATAATGTTTATTTTTAAAATATGCCTCATTGGTGATACTCTCAAATACAATTCATTAATCTTATTATTTCAAAATCACTACAACTTTTTCTAAAAATCTCGACAGTGACAAGGTCACTATGTATCAATATCATTAAGTGTTTCCTAAACAGAATTGTAAACCTGTCATGTGTTTTTATTTGTTTACTTCCTTATATGTGTTTCTTTTTATATTTAATATTATATAATATAAAGAAATAATAAGTTCCCAAAGCCTATATAGGCGTATTGGGACAGAGATGATATGTTCTCCGTTTCTAGACCTCCGGCCATATATTTGACAGCCACGTGGTCAGTGTGACGTTTCGACCGGTCGTACGTCGTAACTAAAAGAAGAAGAAGAAGATATAGGTTTAAATCAGGTTGGGGAAACATTTTTAACATAAAACATATTTATAAGGAAAATATCAGCTAAATTTTTATTATTATAAAAATAATATACGGAATTTTCAACAATTTCTTTTCCAGGAAATAGTTTTCGAAATGATTTTGCGGGAATTTTGGAATTTTGTGCGATTTAAATGTTTTATGATGCTGTTTTCGAGAGGTCACATTTTACGAATAAAATTTTTTGCTGGATCTTTAAACAAAACCTTGAAAATTGTGCAAAAAAAATGTTTTTTTTTGCAAATATCTCTGTTCCAACCCAAAATTCGAAAAAAATATAATTATACTAAATTAAAGAAGAATAAATTTTCTATAATTTAGTTTTCATAAGTTTTTTGTGGGATAAACAGTTTTGCCACTAAAGCTCCATAAAAGTCATTTTATCGAAATCATTTTTTTTTTCGATGAACACACTTTTACTGGGATATGTTTTTTAGATGTTTTAGTATTTTTTCTATGTGCAGGTCAAAGAGTTGTATAAGCATGCCAAATTTCAACTCTTTAGGTTTAGCCGTTTGGCTACAATTTTTACAACAGACAGCCAGACGACAAAATGACGGTATAAGGGTATTTTGATTATACCTACAAAACCCTAAAAAGCGGTATACATAGAACAACAAGTTGCAATTCGCTGCTAATTTGGATACGTACATTATTACTATTTTTAAATTAGTTTGTCAGCTTTTTATAAGAAACTTGCGAGAATTATATTGTTGTGTCTGTCATTCATTAAAATAACAATAAATGTAAAAAATATGTGCTTTTTTAAAAATATCTTTTGACAAATCTTGTATGAATAATTTTTATACATACATCCATACATTCATACATACACTACAACATTTTGAACATGTATTTTTTTTTTGTATTGCTATAGTAAAACCCTTGCTTGTATCACTAGGATGGTTGTTCTTGAAAAAAAATCTAACTTTTTTTAATATTTTCTGTTTGTAAGCATTTTAAAAATGAAGAAATTGTCCACACCATTTCGATAGTATTTTTTCTCAGTTATTCGAAATAGGCTACTATACACAGACTAGTTTATATTATAAGATATACAGTCATAGAATCCATAGGACATTATTGCCATATTTAAGTTAGTAAAAGTTCCTATTCTATTCGAGTTATTCGTTGTTAATGAGTAACAGCAGATTCTAAAAACGGTGTTCTGCTAATTGAGCCTACACATAAAAATACACACTTTTAAAACTACTAAATTACACAAAAATATGTCTTTCAATCAAAATGAAAGACAACTTTCAATGAAAATGAAAGTATTTTCGATGAAAATGAAAATATTTTGGATCAAGTCGAGTTACTTTCAATCAGACTCACAAAATAATATCAGATTTTGAGAAAAATAGACTTTCAGTCGCACTGAAGGTCAGTAAAAATGATCAAAACAAGTTCCTTTCAATAAGATTGACGTACTTTCAATGAAGTCAAGTTATTTTCAATCGGATTGACATTACCACAAAAAAATATAACAAATTTTGAGAAAAATAAGCTTTCAATCACATTGAAAGTTAATAAAAATGAACAAAACTAGTTCATTTCAACCAGATGGACGTACTATCAACGAAGTCAAGTTACTTTCCATAAGATTGATAGTTCCACAGAAAAGTTTATTATATTTTGAGAAAAATAGGCTTTCAATCACACTGCAAGTCAGTAAAAATGATCAAAACGAGTTCTTTTCAACCAGATTGACGTACTTTCAATGAAGTCAAGTTACTTTCCATCAGACTGAACATTCCATAGCAAAGTTTGTCAGATTTTGAAAAAAATATACTTTCTATCAACCTGAAAGTCAATAAATATGTTCAAAACGATTTCCTTTCAACCAGATTGGCGTATTTTCATTGAAGTCAAGTTATTTTCAATCAGGCTGAAAGTTCCACAGAAAGCTATATCAGATTTTGGGAAAAATAGACTTTCAATCACACTGAAAGTCAATAAAAATGATCAAATCAAGTTTTCAATCAGATTGACAGTTGCACAGAATATCAGATTGTGAGAAAAATAGCCTTTTCAATAGAACTAAATATATTTCAATGAAAATGAAAGTACTTTCAATCAAATTAAGCTCATTTCAATTAAACTAAAAGTTCAAAACTGAAATTCCATTAAAAAGAATATCAGATTGCAAGAAAATTAGCATTTCAATAAAATTTCATTCTTCAATGAAAATGAAAGTACATATTAGTAAATACTATTTTTACGTTAGAAGAAATTCCAAGAAAAATAAAATCAAAATTAGTATTTCGATCAAATTTTAATAAAAATGAAAGTACTTCAAGTTTTGATCAATCAAATTGAAAGTAGTGTGGCGTTGTGGTAAAACACGTGCTTGCGTTGTTGAGGTTTCGGGTTCGAATCCTATTCAGGCATGGAATTTTCAACAGGAAAAATTTGAACTGTTCTGGTTAATTTCCTTAGTAGCAAAGGCAATAAATGTGAAATAAAAATTGAATTCTAAATTTAAATTTCACGAAAATGTAAGTAATATAATAGCATTTGGGGTTATTATTGGAAAATAGTACCTAGGACTATTAGCCCTTAGGACTTTGAGATTTTTTTGTGTAAAAATTTTATGTAATTTTCATAAAAATGTGTATTTTTAAGTTTTTGCTCCTGTACAATTTGGTGACTTCACCTTGTTTAAAATTTTTCCTAAATTGAAACCAAATTCCAAAAATATTTTTCAAAATAAGATTTTAAAAGTTATTTACAATCCTCCAATTATAATTCTGACTAGAAGTATCTATTTTAAAGCAGTTCTTCATATTATTTTGAAGAAGAAGAAATAATTCTCCAGTACGATATAAAATATTAGAAAAATTATGATTATTTCTAAAGAAAAATATTAAATTGATTTACAATTCCTAATGTATCTTCATTGCCCTGTTATCCAGCTCGTCTTCAGTCTTCTTTGTTTCTTCTATGCTTCATTGGCTCTTCTAAAACACAGAAAAAAATACCATAATTAAAAAAATATATACGTATACCAGGAAAGGTTGAAGAATGGTTAGGAAGATATAGGAGGGAAGATTGAACAGCCGTTGACCAGTGGGAAGACTTCGAAAGAGATGGAGAGATCAGCTAACCGAAGATCTAACAAGTATTGGTATCCAGGAGACACTGTCAGCAATAACCAAAAAGTAACGACCCATGAAAAAAGTTCACTTCACTCAATAAGTGTTCGGTCTGACATGTATATGGCAACACTGTTGACACACCCATATGATTTCTGAATAGTACCAACCTTCAAACGATACGTGTGAAAATTTCATGACATTCTGACAATTAGTTTAGAGGTTACATTGGTTTTAGTGACTCCAGTTTTGTAATTTTCAAAAGAATGGATAAAAAAGAATTTCATGTGTTGATTAAACATTGTTTTTTGATGGGAAAAAATACTGTTGAAGCCAAACAGTGGCTTGATAAGCGTTATAGAGATTATGCACCAGGCAAATCAACTATTACTGATTGGTATGCTGAATTTAAACGCGGTCGTACAAACACCGATGATGCTGAACGCTCTGGTCGCCCAAAATCGGCAGTTGTTCCGGAAAACATAAAAAAAAGTCCACAAAATAGTTTTGAAAGACAGTAAAGTGAAGTTGCGTGAGATAGCTGACACCTTAAGATATCAGAAGGTAGTGTGTTTACAATTTTACACGAAAATTTGAGCATGCGTAAATTGCTTTCGAAGTGGGAGCCGCGTTCGCTTACACCGGACCAAAAACAACAACGCGTCGACGATTCAGAGCGCTGTTTGGAGCTGTTCAAGCGAGATAAAAATGATTTTTTGCGTCGGTATGTGACAATGGATGAAACATGGATCCACTACTACACACCTGAATCAAAAAGATCGTCAGCTGAGTGGACAGCAGTCGGTGAAAGTCGTCCAAAGCGACCAAAAACTCAAAAGTCAGCTGGCAAGGTTATGACTTCCGTATTTTGGGACGCGCATGGATTTTTGTTTATCGACTATCTTGAGGAAGGTAAAACTATCAATAGCAAATACTACATGGCATTATTGGTTCGATTGAGTGTAGTAGTCAAGAAAAAACGACTTCACATACAAAATAAAACAGTGCTCTTTCAGCAAGACAACGCCTCGTGTCACAAGTCGATGAAAACGATGGTTAAATTGAATGAATTACGCTTCGAATTACTTTCTCACCCACCATACTTTCCAGATCTGGCCCCCAGTGACTACTGGCTTTTTGCAGACCTCCAGGGAAAGAAATTTGACTCAAATGAAGAAGTGATTGCCGAAACCAAGGCCTATTTTGAGGGCAAAGACAAATCGTTCTACAAAGAAGGCATCGAAAAGTTAGAAGAACGTTGGAATTAATGTATCACTCTTGAAGGAAAGTATATTGATGAATAAAGTCGAATTAAAAAAAAAAAATGTTTTTCTTAGTTAGACCAGAGACTTATTGAGTGACGTGGTATATGTCTTATACTTTAAAAGTACTGAAGACAGTTACAGCTAAATGGTTCAATTCTTTTTGCTTGAAGTGCTCAGTAAAATTCCAGAGAAGGGATTGTTACATAATGATAATCCGTCTTTCCATAGGAAGATGTATGTGCTCTGTACAGAATTGTTGAAGATATTTACCTGGAAGGTGAAATGTCCAGGTTGTCCCGGTACTTCCTGGGCGGGAGAACTCCCACTCATATAACCTGGAGAAGGTGATTCGCTCTTCTCTGGAACTGGAGTGATGTTAGCATAAGCTGCACTGGCCAACAATGCTCTCATTTGTGCTCCTGATAAACTACTACTGCATCCTTTACCAGCTTCCGAAATAAGCATAGCTCTATCGATGTTTAGGTACTCTTTTCCAGAACGAGGACGCAGAGTTGTAGTCGCTGGACGAATTAACCTAAAATAATAATATTTAGAAGAGATCACATGTGTGGAAAGAAAGGATTTACCTAAGATCTGTAGCATCTGAAGAACTGTGAGAAGACAAAGAAAGAGTTTCGATGTAATCCGACATATCTGAGGTACCACTGCTGGTGCTTCTGGAATCCATGTAAGGAGGACCCATCGTACCATCACTTGGACTGCTGTAACCTAAATCAAAAAAATTATTTCTGTCATTAAAAAAACATGATTGTATTTGGGAGACGATTACAAAAATTAAGTCTTATTATTTTTATGGTTTTGTTGGTATGGTCACAAAAAATCCTTGTACAAAACTACATTTACTTTAAATTATTGGTACCAGGAATTGCTCCTTAAATTTAGCGAAGTACACAAGTCCCATCCCATTACAATTCAATTTCAAATAAATTTGGAAATAAAATAACTGCACCAAAGAGTTTATCAACGTAGCACGATCTACTGATTAATCTATTGGTGTACAATTTAGCTTTCTCCGTTTTCCTATAGATGGCTTTAGCGGTAAGTAGTGGTCGAAATAAATAGATATACACGTCATGCAATAAACTTGGGCCTGTCAACATAACCCCATAAATACATTAGTCGATTTGTATCTGAATCATAAAGTTATTCTCGATTGAAAATGTCAGTTTACGAACCAAATTCTCGTCATTTGCGGGAGGTTTTAATTTTCTGCTTGAAGAAATCTGCTGCTGAGACTCATCGAATGTTAGTAAATACTTATGGTTAGGCCGCTTTTAGTGAAAGTGTCGTGAGTGGTTTCAACGCTTCAAGAACGGTGATTTTCACGTCGAAAACCGGTGGAAGAAAGAAGGTTTTCGAAGATGCAGAATTGGAGGCATTACTTGATGAAGACTCTGTGTCAAAGTCAAGAAGAATTGGCACGATCATTGAGGGTGACTCAACAGTTTTAAAACGCTTTAAAGACATGGGAACGATTCAGAAGAAAGAAAATTGGGTGCCGTATGAGTTGAAACCAGATGTTGAAAGAAATACCTTGAAACGTTGAAATGGGACGTCCTAATCCACCTGCCCTATTCTCCAGACGTTACTCTCTCTATCACTTGTTTCAATCAATGGCATATGGCCTGACTGACCAGCATTTTCGGTCTTATGAAGAAGTAAAAAATTGGATCGATTCGTGGATCGCTTCAAAAGATTTTTCAACGCGGCATTCGTATGCTGCCCGAAATATGGGAGAAAGTAGTGGCTGGCAATGAACAATACTTTGAATCATAAATGTATAACCAGTTTTTTACAATAAAGGCTCGAATTTCGGGGGGAAAAAAAACGGCGGAAGCAAAGTACACCTAATAATAGCAAAAGTAGCAACGTTTTGTAGGTATGACTACCAAAAAAACGCTTATAACGTCAATGTGTCTGTTTGTCTGTACGGTAGAAATTTTAACCAAACAGCTGAACATAGATGGTTGAAACTCTTTGATCGACATATAGGAAAATATAGAGACTTCAGTAGCTTTAAAATGACATCTTCATCAGGTCTATAGCCCTGGTTTTAAAGTTAAAACCGTATTAGGTATTGAAATGTCGTAAGGCTGTCTCTGATAAAATTACGTATGTTAAACCGTACGTTAAACTTAAATTTTGTTGTCATACCTTTTCCTTTGGCTGGACAAATAGGAACCTCCGCTTCAGCAGATGAAGATTTGGCTGGAATTTTAACTTTTTGAAACTGGAAAGTAAGTTCCCTCAATGGATCTGAACTCTTAGATCTCCTAGGAAGAGAAGAATGCAAACAATTTTGCTGTTGTTGATTAATAGCATGGTGATGTCTTCTACTAGACATGGAAGTTGTTAATGGCAGTTCAAATTCAGCAAAATCACCACCACGTTGCTTAAGTGACCCTGTTGAAACTCCAGAATCATTTGAACTTGAGGAATCACGATTTTGGCCTGATTTACAAGGAACTGAAGATGATCGTCTTATATTTACAGACTGTTGAGTACCTTCTGGTATTTGTGTACGTAGTGAATCAGTTGTACTAACTTCATCTTCTGTTTCATTGGAGTTTACATCTACAGCAGATTTTCTACAACAATCACTATCATAACACTGTTCTGCTTCCTGGTGTAGACAAGGAGATGACATTCTATGTTCAGAGCATGGGATTTGTTCAACTGTACTATTCAAGGAATGGACTGAACTCTTTCTTAAGGTCTCTGAACTTGGGGACGTAGTCCTACTTAATGGACTTTCTGTATCGTCATCTATGTATCTCGTAGAATCCGCTGAGGAGCTTCGTTTTCTCGCCAGGAAACTGGCTCTTCTATCAATGGAATCAGTTGAGTCTAGGATTTGTCTTCTTATGTATGGACTGTTAGCTGAATGATGCATCATCAACATTGCACTACCAGGTATTCTAACATCGGAATCAGAACGTTTCCTACTTCTATCCACTGCTGGACCTATCAGGCTTGGATTTGAGGCAGATTTTTCACAGATTAATTTGTTGACGCATTGTTTCAGTAGATCAGTCTTAGCGCAGTTAGTTGTGGAGTTGGAAACTGGGGACATGGGTAGGTAACCAGGGAAATTTCTGTTTTGTTTCATCTCAGGTGATTTTTTATCATGTTTACATTCTTTAGCAGGTTCCATCATGAGGTAGTCATCTTGTTTGTCCGTATGTGGTTCTTCTTCATGTTCATTACTTCCTTGGCAAGCGTGCCCACATTTGTTACAGACTTTAACACCATTAGTGATAATGTAGGTGAGTTTTTCTTTAACAGCACTATCCGTATCAAGCCTTTCCATTTCTTCTTTCGTGATGCCAGCCCTTTGAAGAAGTTCTCTGGCATTTTCATAGTATTCTAGACTTTGAGCAAAGTCTATGTTGGCATAGTTTGCACATTCGGTGAGAGGTTCTGTAGGTTCTGGTACTAAATTAAGAGGATCTATATTTACATAGTTAGTAGCAGCGGGATCTTCTTTTACTTCACATTTACAGTCCTGGTTTCTTCTATTTATCTTCTTTGATTTATCAACTGTTGCATATATAGCCATGTCCCCATTTGCTTGGACTACAGGCATTTTGCCTTCACCATTTATTGTAACCTTTGGTACTGGGGCAGTGTTTTCGATACCATTTCCTCTTCGACAATATGGTAATGTCATCCAGTTTCCAGGCCAACACATTACTCTTCTGCATGGACAATCTATTGGACGGATATCTTCTGGGTTGTCTACTATTTTTGGTTCTACAAATGATGGTTTACTGAATTTTAATATACAACCGCATGGTTTTCTGACATTTACAGTGTTGGGGGTGTCGTAATTTCCGAATTGACCAATTATTTCTGCTGCTAGACATTCTTTGATTTTCTTTGGGGTATCGTAGTGTTCTTGATTTTCATTTAGACGTTTTTCGGATTCATTTTTTGGCTCCTAAAACAAAAAGTCATTAGTACACAGTAATTTGAGATAAAATTTCGAATTTTGATATGTTTAGTAGCTAAATAAAACTGAACTGGACATTTGTTTTTGAACCACTGGTAATAGCAACAATAAAAAGAATAGATATTGGTACCCCTGGTTCCTTTAACTCCTTGGCCAAAAATAGAACGTTTAAAATAATATGTAAAACCTGTTATAAATCTAATTAAAGTAGAAAAGTACTATATACTTATTCATTTGATTAAAAGTACTACTAAATCAACTAAACTGAATGGCTTACATCAATGATCTTCAAACTTTCTTTAGCTACTAAACACATCTGGTAGAAAGCACTTACGACTAAGAAAGGCATCTTGGGCACATCATAATTTTCGTACGGTCCAACCATTTGATTTTCTTGATGTGCACAGGAGCAAGTTTGATTTAGTGGCTGAGCAATTGGCAACGGCATTGGTGGTTTCTTCATTGGTTTCTTACTAGGTGAATTATTTGCTGAAGACGTCAACTGAGGTGGTTTTGGTGGTCTTGCAGGTACACAACATTGGCATTGCACTGGATGATTAGTACTTGGAGAAGTACCTCTAGACGAAGAATTCTGTATCGTCTGCACCTTGGGACTTTTTGGTGGTATAGGTAATGGTTGAGGTGGTGGTGTCGTTACATGGGTTCTCTCATACCAAGGTTCTTGTTGATTAGGGTTTCTTGGTACTGAATATTCGCTGTTGCCACTGCTACTTCCGTGCGAACATAAACTCATACGATCCGAATTTAGTCGAGGATTGGTGGAATTATGATGCTGACATGAATTTTCCATTGTCCAAGCGGGACTGAACAAAGGAGCAGCTCCTGGTGTACCACTGACTGTCGCTGTAGATGATCTGGACATTGATGGAGCTCCTAGTTTACTTATACAGCTCATGCACCTAAAAAAAAAATACAATCTAAATCTTCCAAATATCGAGGGTATTTTATAGTTTCTAGTTGCTATAGTTGTCGGTGTAATCTAAAATTTTGGCTGGGTTGTATTTTTACCAGGTTCGCACCCAGGGAAAGCTCTGAGGCCTAAGCCCCCCCCCTATTTTAAAACGCATTTTTAACCCTTTCATTGCCAACTTCATTTTCTAATACAGGTATGTTTAGCAGTTAATGCATGAAAACAGACGGACAAAAACTGATTTTTTTGCGGATATTGTCTGTAACGTATAGAAACCAAATACCATGAGTTCAAAAAGAAATTACATAAGGGTTGGCTATGGAAAATAAAAGTAATGTCAACAGCAAGTTTTAGAATTAATTAACTGTCATCACTGTTGTTGTTGTAATAAGTTTATATTGTTATATAAAGCTTGCAGTAGACATTATTTTATTTTTCCATAGCCAACCCTTATGTAATTTCATTTTGAACTCAACGTATGAGGCCGAAAAAAAAACATATATTCTTCAATTTTATTAATATAGGTGATAGATAAAAAGTATTAGTTTATACAGTTTAAAAAAGGGGGCAGGCTAACATTTCATCGGTTTTGAGCCTTTTTCTGGACTCTTTTTTTTACTTTTTTTGCCGGAAATGTGAAAATTTTAGACCGTAATTCAAAAATGACCATATATTTGTGAGCTAAGGCTAAAAATGAATAAATATACCAATTTTCAAAAAAAAAAAAAAAAATTTTTTTTCCTAAAATTTTTTAATTTTGGTCAAAAAATATTTGATTCCGGTTTTAGCCAAAATATAGTTTTAAGCTAATTTTAAGGTGAGGATTATGAAAAAAATATAAAACAAATTCTTGCTTTCCTAGTTTTTGAGTTAGAGCCGATTTGGGTCAGTTTTTTGCCTATAACTCCAAAACTTTTGCCCAAACTTCAAAATGGACCAGATTTTATTGATCTATGACCAAAAATACATATTTGTACCAATTTTCAATAAAATCGGAGACAAAAAAATTTTGCTTGAAAAACACAATTTTCTTAAGGGGTACCCCTTACGATTTTTTCGATTTTTGGCCATTTTCAAGGGTTTTGGATTACGGCCCATAAAAAAATTAATAATTGGTTTATTAAGGCCCAAATTTTTTTATAGACTTAACAATGTATGAGAATTTTAAAAATTCAAACCGCACATTTATATCTCTAACCATTTTTTAGTTAGGATTTAATAAAATTTTCAAAAAATTTGAAAAAAAAATGAAATATTTTCAAAAATTTTTTTTTGTCAAAATTTGGTTACAAGTCAATTAGGACCTCAAGATTTCAAAAATTTCAACCGCAGGTCTTTATCTCATTTTGTTTTTGAGATACGTCCATACGAAGATGAAAATTTCTATAAATCACACCAGATTAAAATTTGTCATAATTTTAAAATACGGAAAAAGAATAAGGCCTTAATTTTTTTCTAGATTAAATAGACTACGAAGAATCCAAAAATTCTAACCGGAGGTCGCTATCTCTAACCGTTTTTGAGTTGTGATTTTTTTAAATTCATTATTTTTACAAATAATGTAAATTAAGCCATTAAAAAAATTATCATAATCTCAAAATGTGTTAAACGATTAAAGCCCCAAATTTTTTCTAAACTAAATAAACTATAGAAAATCCAAAAATTTTAACCGCAGGTCGCTATCTCTAACCGTTTTTGAGTTGTAATTTTTTTAAATTCACAATTTTCTCAAATAATGTAAATTATGCCATTAAAAAATTTATCATAATCTCATAATGTGTTAAACGATTAAAGCCCCATTTTCTAGACTAAATAAACTATGAAGAATCAAAAAAATTTAACCGGAGGTCGCTGTCTCAAACCGTTTTTGAGTTGTGTTTTTTTTAAATTCACAACTTTCACAAATAATGTAAATTATGCCATTAAAAAAATTGTCATAAACTCAAAACGCATTAAACAATTAAAGCCCCAAATTATTTATAGACTAATTAAACTAATTTAAAGAAATATTCTTTCGATTTTTTTTTGTTTTTCACTTTTTGATGAATTTAATATATAAATATGACTTAACTGAAAAAATCTGAACACATTTTTTATGGGGGTGCGGGAGCTTATTTTCACATTCAAAGGGGTGCTCACCACAAAAAAGGTTGGGAACCACTGATCTAAATGATGACCCTCTAAACAAAATTTTACCTTTCCAAAGAACTTTGCATTCCTCTTGGGTTGTATCCTTCGTTTGTCCAAGTGTCGTTATGGACAATATCATGCATTTCGCTAACACTTGCTGTGTCACCACATCCATAATTGCTATCCAAGTCGTGATTATGATGTCCCGCTGCACTTTCCGTAGACCAGAAAGGTGAAGAAGTCCTGCAGGTACAAGGTGTAGATTCATGGTTGCAAACATCATCCCCATAAATGCTCCTGGACATCTCTGTATTACCAGAACTATTCATAAAACTATCCATACAAGAAAGATCAGAAATTCTGGTTTCTGGACGAGTTGGGATCCTTCTTGGACTATCCATTGCTGAAAACAAAAAAAAAATTAATAAAACTCGGATTGTAGTTATTAAATTGGCATACGTACTTGATGTTTTTCGAGATGCTGGTCTTCTTCTAGCTGCCAAAATTCCTTGTGAGGCCATCTTTAGCGTGTCTGTTATTTCTTCTCCTTGGTCTGTTACCAGGACGTGAAGTCCTTCGCCTTTAGCACACCTAGATCCTCCCTCGAAGCAGAAACGACCTTCCACAACACCATATCGCCTGAAAAATACAAATTTCGAAACATGTTTGCTTAGTGTGCAAAAAGCAGCGAGGTATTTTCATTATTGTCAGTTTTAAAATTGTATATTTTTATCTCATATTTTGTTATTGGAGGTCTTCAAACTTGTTTTTGACAAGTACCTGGATTACATAAAATTATTTGTGACCATAGGATATTGTTTTATCTGACATAGGTCGAAGAGAAAATTTTGATTTCAATAATTTGCACCTTTGAAATTGTATGTCATGTTGGTACAAGGGTTGTCTTTTATATTTCGGGATTTGAGATCAAAAACAATTATTTATCAACAAAAGTGGCTTTATTGTTTTTCAATATATTCTCCATGAAGATCAATACACTTTTGCATGCATTTGAACCAATTTTCGAAGCACTTTTTCCACTCTGATGGCTTTTTCCATTGTGATTGTTAAATTATGTGGGATCCAACGGAAATATTTTTGACGGCCAAATGTTCATGCAATAATGAATGTATGCTGGTCCCACTAATGCCCAAGGATACCTCAATCTCACGATAAGTCACATGACGATCTTGCAGTATCAGTTCACGCACAGCATCAATGTTTTCCGTAACAAAAACCGATTTTGGTCGACCTTCACAAAATTCGTCCTTAAGGAGTGGGGGGGGTAGGGTCTGATAACCACATTTTAAGCATATTTTTGTGAATTTTTTTCAAATCTATGGTTAAATTTATTCATTTTCAAACTAAGTACATATATAAAGTATGTTTTGAAGAAGATACAAAAAAAATTTGAAGGCAAAATATGGCAAAATGAGCCAGCTGTGGCAAATCTTCTCAGACTCTGGGAAAAAAATTAGATTTTGCGGTGACCAGCATAACTCGTCACTGGATCATCTGAAATAAAAAATCCAAAAAGATTTTGTTAGTTTATGAGTTTGCCGAGGTAACGACGTTGAGATATATATATATTTTTTTTATTTATCACAAATATACTCATTTTTAGGTTTTTTTTAGGGGGAATTAATTTTTTTTGGCTTCTAAGTAACGCTAAAAACTGAAAAATCATTTTAAAAATAAAAACTCAACGTCATTACCTCGGCAAACTCATAAACTAACAAAACCTTTTTGGATTTTTGATTTCAGATGATCCAATGACGAGTTATGCTGGTCACCGCAAAATCTAATTTTTTTCCCGGAGTCTGAGAAGATTTGCCACAGCTGGCTCATTTCGCCATATTTTGCCTTCAAATTTTTTTTTGTATCTTCTTCAAAACATACTTTATATATGTACTTAGTTTGAAAATGAATAAATTTAACTATAGATTTGAAAAAAATTCACAAAAATATGCTTAAAATGAGGTTATCAGACCCCCCCTCCATTAAGTGAACTACGGACATGATTGAAGTCGGCAAACCATCGATAAAAAGTAGTCCTTGATGGTGCTTCATAGCTAAAAGTCGAATTAAGTTCATCGATGCACTGTTAAGTTAATCCACGTTGAAGGTTGTAAAAAATGATCGCTTGAAAATGTTTACGATTTAATTCCATTTTTAGCCGAGATTAATTTACTGTAAACAACAAAAATAGAGCTCGTACGTCAAAAATTTCAAACTTTACAACAGAAGCGTTACTAGCTAGATGGCAGCACTAATTTAGCGCAATCACGAAATATAAAATTCAACCCTCTTACAATTGTGATAATAATTTTACCTTAAGTGTCCGATTTCCCAAATACCCATTAGTCTTGGAGGAACTCCACTGGTTAGACAAAATCTATGATCCTGTACATGCATCCTTGCAGGACCACTGGCAATTTTGGTTTTAGGTGGTGCGGAGCTCACTAGGATAAGGAATTGTTGATCATCTCCAAGATTTGTAGAAATTTTGACTTGCCACTGTATAAGCCTTTCTCTTGTATCAAAAGCCAGGACAACGATGACATCCTGACAGATAATAGCTATGGTATTGGACTCCTTATCAAGTGTAAATCCAGATTCAACCCCAAGGAAATGTTGTAAGGACAAAGAAGCTTTAGTTTGCCCTTGTTTATAACGATCCTTCGAATCCCGATACAGTTGCAGATGAAGACAATCTGAAATTGAAAAAAAGACATTAAAATTTATCATTTTTTTTGATAAATAAAAAAACTTTATAAATCCTTGAAAACTATAATCCTTAACTACCTCATTTGAATCTATTATCCAGGAACTATGTTATCCTAGATTGTATAATTTCGCTTATAATGCATTCAGTTCGAGTTCGCCTCTTGCATACAAACATGAGACTCTCGATATCCAAACGTTTATGGATATATGAATAACTATTATATTATTCAGAATTCAATATTTCATCAAGGTCTATAAGTATAGAGATAAAAGATCACTTTGGGGGTAATTTTTCACCCCGAAAAAGAAAGGGTGCATGTATTATTGAAATACAGAATATAGGTATAAGGGTAGAAATAAAAATTCAATATATTTTTGATCGAAAATACCAGAATTGAAGCGGACACCGTTATTATGGACGTTTGCCATTGCTGATAGTACTTAGCTAGAATAGTACAATATGAGTATTAGTATCAAAAAAATATAATACTTCATGAGTATATAAAATATATTTGGACGTTTCGGAAACTGCTCAACAATCTGTTTCCGTCTTCAAAACGGAAACGGTCTTGAAAATGGGAGTTTACTCTTGTCCATTTTAAGATTTTTTCGAATATTTAGCGACAGAAAAATATTTTGAAAAAATTTAGTGAACAAAAGTTGCTATAAATACAATAAATAACAACTTTTATTTGAGACATTTTTTGATAAAACAAAAAAAAAAACAATTTTTTTTTCAAGTATCTATTTTTTCATACTTATAAGTAACGTTTGGGCCACGTTATTTTTACTTTGCTGCTAGAATGTATTTTATACAAGTACTTTGTGATGGCGGTGGTGACCACAGCTGATTTTGTTTTAATTATACCGTAGACATTTATGTATATAATTATATTCGTAGATTCTTAGAGAATAAATCTGCAAAATATTGTTCATTTCGGTCAAAGGATATAGGATTGTCTGCCAATCACGAGAACCTGAGGAAAAATTGACGTCACAATGTTACCAACACTGCATACAGATACTTGATAATTATATATGTCAGATTCTTAGAAAATAAATCTGCAAAATATTGTTAATATCGGTCAAAGGATATAGCAGAGTCTAGAGTTTCTTGTTTATGCCTACGAAACGCTAGACATTTCTGTAAATAATTATATTTATAGATTCTTAGAAAATAAATCTGCGAAATATTGTTCATATCAATCAAAGGATATAGCAGTGTCTAGAGTTTCTTATTTATGCCTACGAAACCCTGGGCAAATCTGAAAATAATTATATTTGTAGATTCTTAAAAAATAAATCTGCAAAATATTGTTTATATCGGTCAAAGAATATAACAGTGTCTAGAGCAGTGTTTCTCAACAGGTGGTCCGCGGACCACCAGTGGTCCCCAGAAAAATTTTATTGGTCCGCGAAAGTTTTTATATATGTTTTTTTGCAGTTTTTTAATTTTTTTTAAGCACATATTTTATGTAAATAATTTATATTTTGTTTATTTTCTGATGATTTCTATATGTAAAATGATGATTTTCTACGAATAAAATAAATGTATTTAGTAGCACATTAAATATATTTGTTTTCTTGCAAAAAATGAACCAACAATTATTATTAGTGGTTCACGTTAGAAAATTATATATTATACTGGACCGCGGTGTGTTTTTGGTTGAGAAACACTGGTCTAGAGTTTCTTGTTTATGCCTACGAAACCCTAGCCATTTCTGTATATAACTATATTCGTAGATTCTTAGAGAAAAAATCTGCAAAATATTGTTAATATCAGTCAAAGAATATAGGAGTGTCCTATATTCGAAACCGTAGAGTCCTATATTCGAAACCGTAGACATTATTTTATCTGCAGATTTTTAGAAAATAAATCTGCAATATATTTTTTATATCGATCATAGGATATAGGAGTGTCTAGAGTTTCTTGTTTATGCCAAGGAAACCCTAGACATTTCTATATATAATTATATTCGTAGAATCTTAGAGAATAAATCTGCAAAATACCTGTCAATCAAGAGACCTGAAGACTCCCCAGTTAGCCAATCACGAGAATCTTAGAAGAAATGACGTCATAATGTTACCCAAATCACATACACACACTTGCAAATTATATATGTACGATTTTATTTTTAGTGTCAGTCTAAATTTCTTTTATATTCTATGCACAGAATGTAGAAATAAAATTAAAAAATACATAGTTAAATTTAAATCATAGCCCTTTTTGCGCCCTACCCATAATTGCGCCCAGGGCGAGTGCCTCGCCTACCCCGCCCTAGTTACGGGGCTGCTTATTGGCGAGTATATTTTGTTATTTTCTCTAAATTCCGGGTTTCGGGGTATTGAACCCAAGTTTGTGCTCTATAGTAGCAAACCGTTTTCCCACAAAGCCATTGTAACTAGATGTAAAATCTTTATTTTTAATGCTATCATATTTTACCTGTTATACCTTTTTTATTCTTTCCCCGTATTTTCTTTTCTTTAATTATGTCTTAATAATCGTTTACTTTTATTTCAACTTTGTAAAACTTTGGTAGTAACTTTACCTAAATATTTATTTTAAAGTTGAAAACTTTTTGCAGTTAATATACTCTTGGATGGACCCTTAAGTTAGGAAGATAGTAGCTTTTTTTATCTCTACAGTCCTGTCCAAACCGGTAAAATTTATTACCATTTCGAAAACCTTTCCGTTTCGTTTCCCTTCGACCGATAATCAACGGTAATCGTTCACACTTCAACGCATATGGCTTGAAAAAAAAAATAAGTTTATTAAGTTTCATGTTCACATAACAACAGAACTGTTTTAGCAACAAAACAATATTGTTACAATGTGAACATAGGATTTTTGTATTTTTTTTTTAATTTCAAATGTTTTGTTTTATACAAATTCCAGAATGTACACAGTCTGGCAAATGCATTTAGTTATTTAAATACACTTTGAACGTATAATTATTTGCAGTTTTGGCTACTTGCCAGACTAGGCATACCTGACTATTTATATGGAGGTAGCGCCAGTCTGTCATAATTCTAACACTAGCACGCATAGTTGTGTTCTGCTATGCATCCATGTCCTCACGTTCGATGAATTGTATCGCTTAAAGTATCTGCAGGCCCTATTGGTAAAAAGAACGCATATCCCTCTCAAGGCGGTAAGACGAAAACTTGATAAAAGGATGCCTTGTTTAAGCATGGTTCAGCATGTGCTTTTTAGGGTTTTGTAGGTATAACCACCAAAAAACTCTTGCAACGTCAAAAAAACGATTTTAAAGTATTTCGGAAAGAGCTGAGAGTCAAGCACTTAATATTTTCTGGCAAGATATTATAAAATTTGGTGGAGTAATAATTAACCGAATATCTGGTACAACTGAGTCTGGTGTATGTCGGCCGTATTAAGTGTTAAGGGTTTAAAGGGTCTCATATCTATGGAGTTCTTGTTGGCTATTGAACTTATTTTTATTTATATGCATATAAATCAGGCAGTGAAAGATGTACAGACACGGGAATATCATTACTCCTAAAATGTTAAAATGTTTTCGATAGTCCTGTCTATACTTAGATCACAAATAATTCTAACAACTCGTCGCTGTAAGTAAAAAATTCGCTGAGTATGGGTAGAATGTCCCCAAGCCAGCAACCCATACATGGTATGGGATTCGAACAGCGCGTAATAAGCAGTTAATAGAACATTTCGAGATACATTGGATTTTAAGTTTCTTATGCAGTATAACGATCTGCATAATTTCTGAGCGATCTGTCCAATATGACTTTCCCAGCTGAGGTTAACCAATGGTAACGTCCAAAAATGTTACAGGGTCTTGGCTAATGTCATGTGGCACTTCCCGTAGGGTAAAAAATGTTTGGTTTTCGTCTCATTCAGGCTTAATCTATTTGCTAAAAACCAATCATTCGCATCGTTTCTTACTGAATTGTTGTTGGTTGTTACTTCATGAAACGATGGATACTGATAGTGTGGTATCATCTGCGTATAGAATAGTTTTGGCATTTTGTATATAAGCTGGTAAGTCATTGTATTTATGTAGACCAAAAACAACACTGGTCCCAAAATTGTGCCTTGTGGAACTGGCTCTGCTGATGTTATAGCAAGATAACTTTTTGATTAGTAGATCATGTGGCACACAATCAAATACCTTTGTTAGATTAAAAAATGTGGCCATACTATAATCAGCATTTTCGAAGCCAGTTGTGATGAAATCCAATATGGATTTACGGGATTTACGTTGGTATTTGCGGGAGGCCTAAGCTCACTTTGAGGTGTCGTGCCAATGCTCATAATTTCGTACAAAAATTTTTAAATCAATTTTTGAGTATATAAAATAATTTTCTTTTAATCTTTTTAATGTAATTCTTATCCTTTAGGGTCCAGGTCCTTTAAGAGACAAAGAAAGGCTCTCCTTTGTCCGTGGGATCCGCCATAAGGTCCTTAATTATCAAAGCTTTCTTTATCAACAAATGAAGAACTCAGTTATTATCTTTTCATTAAACTGTATCATGTTTTAAATTCTGCTTCTCTTTAACATCACATAATTAGGAACAGAGAAAATTGATGAAAATGCGGGAAAATTATACAACCTTGTTTATTTTAAATTTAAGACAAAATATTTAATACAATAAAAAATCTTTTAATTACAACACTCAATCACAAAATAGAAACTCTTAAAATATTTCGCTTCTTTGACAGACTGTGGTGGCCACAGCTGATTTTTTAACTTGTTAAAAACTGCAAACTAAAATATAGGATATTTTTTTCAATATTTATTACAAAACATAATTAATATGATATGTCCAAATAGTGTCCATAATTTCTGTTTTACAAAAAGCAATAAATAACAATAAATATAATCCGTAAAAGGGATAACAGATTTAAATCAAACTATGATCAGCTAAAGTCAGCCACATTTAACCGATCCAAATGACATGAATAATTGAAATGTGTAAATCAAAACATTAGCGGGGTCGAACTCCCACTGGACCACCCCACATGTGCTCTCCCTGTGCACAGTTACATGGGAAACCAATCACGTCCTTCATTAAGCTCAGACATACGTCCCTTCTTTCAACATTCGGATCAACTCATTTGCAATTTCAAATATTTCGAAAACTGAATATTAAAACCATATTATATTTAATGTAATAGTGGATAGCGGGAATGCTAGGAAGAAAGGATGAAGGAAGAACAAAAAGACAAATTGTTGGCATGGGGAGATACTTTTGGAGGTGTGGAAAGGACATAAGAGAAGCAGAGAGAAAGAGCAAAATACTAAGAAGTGAAATACTAAAAAGAGACTTAAAAATGAAACCCAAATTGATGAGGATCAGTTTGGCTTTATGCCTGAGAAATGCACTATAGAACCCTTGTTTGCTCTAAGGCAATTGATGGAAAGGCACGAAGAAAAGGGAAAAGAACTTTACTTGATATTTATAGACCTAGAGAAAGCCTATGACAACGTCCCACGATCGGAGATCTGGAGATGAGAGAGAAAGGGGTGAGTGAGAAGTATGTGCGACTTGTGCAAGACATGTACGTTGGAGTGCACAGTGTGGAAAGGTGTTGTCTGGGTTTCTCGGATTTTTTCGGTAGCTTTTAGACTTCACCAAGGTTCCTCCCTAAGGCCCTACTTATTTAATTTAATAATGGATGTTCTTACAAGAGATCTAAAAGAACCAGCCCCATGGGAAATGCTCTTGACGACATTGTCTTAGTGGGAAAAAGTAGAAGAATTATGCAGAGAAATCTTGAAAACTGAAGAAAGACATTGGAGGAAAGGGACTTTAAAATAAGTAGGAAGAACCACTGAATACGTGTGGTTTGGAGGAGCCAAAAAATGTGGGGAAGTGGAACTGCATAGAACCAATTAGTTACCGGCATTTCTATAAGGGAATAGATTACCAAGCTGTTTCAATTTCTCATAATTCTTCTTCGTTAGCAGGTTTTGAAGAAGATATTTTAATTTTTACATTAACCCACAAGTTTACTATTAGATTTAAGTCCGGAGATTGAGCTGGCCAACCCATAACAACAACCCTATTTTCATTAAATCAATTTTTTGCTTTGCACGAATTGTGGTTTAGATTATATTGCATAAATTTAAAGGCATTTCCTTCTCTGCAAAGGAAAGCATGACATACTGCAATATACTGATATAAAAATTCGCGTCCATTATATTTTTAATCCAGAATATGAGGCCCACTCCGTTCCAAGAAAAATATCTCCATGCCATAACACTACAGCCGTCATGTTTTATTGTTTTTGTAGTTCAAAACTTATGTTGACAAACACTGCATATTCTATAATTCCCAAAATCGTAAGTCAGCAACCTTGACCTACACAGCCTAAAAGCCGCTCAAGGAATTGAGACATTAGAACACAGTTATACCATAATTGTGACAATATTTTATAACTTTTTATTAAGAAAATAAGCGAGGTGAACAAGTGTTGCCTCGTCCTGTATAAAAGGATTTTTTGTTGAGATATTTTTACTTGTTTTTTAAATATTCCTTTCACATATTTCGATTTGAAATGTGTAAAATAAAATGATTATAATAAATAAGACATTTCACAATTTTCCTGACAAATACTCAGGACGATAGAAGAGCCAACAAGGACGAGACAGAATACAAAATTGAATTGGGTCTTCAGGATAAGCTGCGAAGATGCAGATAGACCTGGATATAAATGCTTTCACGCAAGAAAGAGTTGAGAAAAATAAAAAACGACAAAAAAAGCGATTCAATCTAGTGAGCATATTCAAAACATATATTTCATAAATTTCTAAGTGATTTAAATATAAAAAAAAAGAAATATTTTATTTAAAATGTAAAAAAAAATAATAATAAAAAATACCAGAGGCAGAAATATATAGAAATAAAATGTAAAATGAATTTTTCTTCTTATGCGATTTCTCCTAGTGCAGTGTTTCTTAACCTTTTTGGCATTACGGACCCCTGTAATGTATTTTGAAGTTGTTAGGAGGCATTATCCTGATGAAAAATTATTTTCGGTCAAATAAATTTGGATGTTTTTCCTTTAGTTTTTTAGTTAGTCTCTCTGTTTGTTAAAGTCTAATTTTTTTTTATTTAACGTAATATATTTTAATATATAAGTATTTATAATATATTTTATAAATTAGTCTCTTTACATTTTTGTTCGTGATTGATCAGTCTTTGATCAGAAATGCTTAAATGTCATTTTCAAAATAAAACAGTGGAAAATACTGGCTTTAATTATGGACAAACATTGAAATTTTAAACAAACAGATTGTGAATCCATTCGAAAATTGAAGGCAAATTATGTAAAAATAAAAAAATAAAACTGATTTTTGTGACTCAATAGGTTTACTAACAACAGACAAAACTGAAAGAGGACACAGTAAAGAAGAGGGATAAAAAGACATTCATGAAAAATGCAGAAAATGGTATCTTAGGTACGTTCGGCATAAGTTAATAACACTGGTCAACAAATTTAAACTTTTTTTTTGCTGACTTAGATCTGATACTTGTTTTTAACTAATTTTGGGGTGATGATTTCAAAAATGTTAACAGTTTCTGCCTATCACGTAAAATTTTTGTTCTATCGTATTTTGACTTTTTTCACCTTTTCACGTTCTGATATACGTCTACTTTAATTTCAACTTCGTTCTTGTTGTCCAATATATTTCGTAGAAACGCCTTACATGCAAGTACTTGTTATAGACCTTTGGTGGAGCGAACAAAAATCATTTTCCCCCCTTTTCATAAGAAGCAGTCTAATGAAGCAGTTTGTAAAAGCGTTGAACAAAGATGGTGACTCTTTCAAATATATATCTGAAACATTTCAAAGTCTCAGTAATGAGAAGCTAAAAGCTGGCATTTTTGACGGACCACAAATTAGAAAATTAGTGAATGATCCACATTTCACTGTACATATGGATAATATGGAGAAGAATGCATGGCAGTCTTTCGTGGCGCTCATCAAAAATTTTCTTGGAAATAAAAATCCGAAAACTATGTGGAGGTCGTTGAAAATTATCATAATCTGGGGTGCAACATGAGCGTGAAACTTCATTTATTAAACAGTCATCTTGAAAATTTCCTGTCAATCTTGGACATGTTAGTGATGAACAGGGTGAACGTTACCATCAGGATTTAAAAGAAATGGAGAGACGTTATCAAGGAAGGTAGGATAGTCACATGATGGCTGACTACTGTTGGAGTATTAAAAGAGACTTATCGAGAATGGTGCACTCCAGATCATCTTACCAACGACCATTTAATCCTTAAATTATTTTGCATTTTTATTTTAACACTCCAATGCATTAAAATGTAATTGAAACTGTTCTCATTTTCTTTCTTTCACTATAAATAAAATCTTTTTATTTCTAATTATTTAGTCCGTATTGTTCGCCAAATTTGTAATTACCGTATCAACGTCTAAAATTAAACGATAGAAGCATTATTTGGCCGAAAATATGTATTTGTTGTAGAGCAAAAATCTGATGTGATACGCAAAAAATGATGTGATATTTGAGTTCAGCAGCACCAAATTAGTAAGAAACAAGTCTTAGATGTAAGTCAGCAAAAATTGTGTTGACCAGTGATATTCATATTCACTCGCTGCGCAATACTGTAAGTGAAGAGGCAGAATTAGATAAATAGAACAAAACCAACCTTACACCTACAGATAGACAAGGTTTACGATTATGTATATATATATATAACAAAAAAATACTTTTGGTGTAGAAATCGAAAAAATAAATTCAAAACAATGAAAATAGTAAAAAAAAGTTAATAATATAAATGCTTGGAACAATTTGCATCTCTGAATGTATTTAAACTGTCTGCGTGTCTACCATATATGTGTGCTGGGTTGTCTATGTGTGCGTGTGTTTTACGAGGATGTGTGAGTGCCTAGAATTCGTTCGCTAATCCGCAAATTGCCGCTGAAAACAACATAATGAGTTGAAGGATCTGCAAGTGATTAATTTTCCGATTCGCGGAACAATGTGGTCGCAAATCACAGCTATTATCAGAACGGTAATTTGCATCAGAGTCTGAGAAGAGCATCGCATCGCATCGCATCGGGCTCTGAACGTCTAACAATGCTCACTTAACATCTGCCTCGAACTAAAACTCGGCCACGATCTTATAAGAACTTTCATTCATTCCATTATTTATTACTTCGGATATTAAAAAAAATTAGTATCAAACAATGGCAAAGAAATTCATTCATAAAAATCAGCTGTGGCCACCACAGGACCGACCGCCACCACAAAATACTTGTACAAAATACATTCTATCAGCAGAGTAGAAATAACTTGGCCTAATATTTTCTAAGGGCCGAGAGTTCCAGTTCCTAATAAACTCCCTAATCGTTATTAGACACATAATATATTTATGAAGCTAATAAATTTATTGGTGATTTCCAACTTACAAAATCCTTCTAATAGTTTATTAGCAACATAATTTTTTGTTTTTGTATTGGTATTTCTTATGAAGATAGTAACATGGTGCAAGAGGGATAGCGCTATACGTAAATTTGTAGAGCTAAAGTGAGATGAAATTTTGACACTGAATATTTTGACATTAAATATTTTGACAATAAATAGTTTGACTTTACATTCAATGACATTACGTATATTTTTTGTGTTACTGTTAAAATGACAATTAAACGGTGTTCAACAAATTTTATCACAGAAAAAAAGGACAATATAGATAGAAAAGAAGTTAATAAAAATAGCATTTTATAATACAAAAGTGAATGAAAATAAGAAGACAGCCATATTTTGCTTTATTTTACATTCCTTAAACAATATGAATTAAACTTATCAGAAATTTTCAGCCACACATCTTTATTATTCTGCCAATAATTGCGTCTGTCTTCTTATTTTCTATCATTTTTATATTAATACTAATGGTTAAAGTATTGTTTGTAATGTGTTGTAATCGTAATTGAAATAAAGACATATATAAAAATAAAAGACAATGTTTATTAAAAAAAATATATTTATATATTGTTCTTTATATATCACATTTACAATAAATGCCCAAAATATTCTAAAAACGGCTGTCCATAATTTATAAATTCATCCAAACATATCATCGATTTCGTTAAAATACAACTAAAATGTATATAAAACCATTATAGAAAGGTTTAAAAACTACACATTCGTATATTCTTTTAAAATTATACTGTTTTTCAATTAAAATTGAAATATTAACACATTTTGCGAACTTGTTTTTGGTTATATGTCACTTTATTAAGCACTTCATGTTGCCTATAAGTTATTAGACAAATAAGCCTATTTATTAGCAACCTAATAACTATTTCGGGGTGGAACTCTCGGAAAAAAAAATTATGTTGCTAATAAACTTATTGGACAGTTTATTAGCAACTGGAACTCTCGGCCCTTACAGAGATATTATTTATCATGACCATGGAAACGTTACATATAAGTATGAATATTACCCTCTTAAAATGCATTGATTTGAGCATCATTGCTTTCTGTATTCTAGTAAATTATTATTAACGTCTCGAGATTAAGAAAGTTGAAATTTTTAATTGTCCTTAATGGTCCTTTTGTTAGAATGTGATTTTCTTGTAAAGTTTTGTGAAGTTAGGAAGGAGCTTGTTTTGCAGTGCGCTCGTAAAGCCAGTTCTCTGCGTGATAGACAGGGGAAGTGATAAGCTGACATCTGAAGTCGTTCCTGGAAATAGGATCCAATGATCCTTGGAAACCCAGTCATATTGTTCGAACGATAACCCTCTACACTTCTCTCCCTCTAGGCCTTCACAACTACCGCTGTTTGCTACTGATCTAGCAAAAGGAAAGCCCCAAAAATGGATTTTGTTTAAAAAATAATAAAAAAAACTAAACTTCACTGAACATATAGATAGAAAAACTAGACATCTGCTAAATTCTACTGTTCTGCTTCTGCTCAATTCAAGTGTTTAATACTTACAATGAAAGTCTCTTTATACAAAGATTTTATATAAAGGTTAGTTGAAGTTAGATTTCGCAGTGCACAACTTTTTACCGATCGCCAACATATATAAGGGAGGTATTGTGATCATACCGATTTTGACATTTCGAGATTTCGATGGATCTCCACGAATTGAGGTCCCTACATAACGTTTTGACTATTTTTAGCATATGGTCTGTCGGTCTGTCTGTCTGTATGTCCGTCTGTCTGTCCGTGTGTCTGTCTGTCTGTCTGTCTGTCTGTCCGTCTGTCTGTGTACACGTGCCGAGCAAATTCGGCTAAAAGGATTTTTATGAAACTTCATATTTAAGCTTTTGACATCAATGGCACGAGTTGATCAACTTTTGGTAAAAATCGGTTGATTAGAAATGGGAGTTTACTCGTCTCGATTTTAAGATTTTTGAGAACATTTAACAAGAGAAAAATATTATAAAAT
The DNA here is from genome assembly GCA_963971575.1 of Liopterus haemorrhoidalis. Classification (NCBI taxonomy): domain Eukaryota; kingdom Metazoa; phylum Arthropoda; class Insecta; order Coleoptera; family Dytiscidae; genus Liopterus; species Liopterus haemorrhoidalis. The sequence continues at coordinate 47,883,827 of OZ020619.1, forward strand.
TATTATAAAAATATTATAAAATATTATAAATATTATATAAATATTATAAAAATATTATAAAATATATAAAAATATATAGACATACAGACAGACAGACAGCTGTTCAGTAAAAATTGTAGCCAAACGGCGAAACCTAGAGAGTTGAAATTTGGCATGCTTATACAACTCTTGGACCCGCACATAGAAAAAATATTAAAACATCTAAAAAACATATAGGCCTAAACAAATAAACAAATATCTGCTCAACGAAAAAAAAAAAAATTTTTTAAACTTTGAGTAGGGTATCAAATGAAAGCCCTTAGTACGTGGATTAACGATCAAAATTTTATTTTTGCAAAACAAATTATTTTAAAGCGATTTTTGCCAAAATTGTGCAAAAAAATTTTTATACCACACCCTGTAGCCCAGATGGTTTAAACTAAAAATCTGAAAAAATTTTAAGTAATTTACACTTGTGTGAACCGGTATAGTACAACAGGAATTTTTTATCAGATTATTGGAAAAAATAACGCATTTTTTGTGGTTTTTGCTTGACCATGTAAACTATTTAATAACTTATGTAACACAGTAAACCTGCTTTGATAGTGTAATGGTTAGCGTTCTTGCGTTTTAATTTGTCAACTAGGGTTCGCTCCGGTCTCGAGACTATTTTATTTATTATTTTTCATTTTTATTTTGTCTAAATTATTTTTCAAAATTCTAGTTATATTTCGGCAAATGATGCATTTAATTTTTAAAAGCGTAAATTTAATAATCAGTGGAAATTATTGAAATGAATACACGAAATCAAGGGCAGAGTTATGACTTAAAACAACCAATAGAAGCCATAGGCGCAATTTTCAAAATCTTAATGAACCTTGCTATATAAAAAGAATACTGCACATATTTAGAAACATAAATAATGGTATCAGGCATTCGAATTAAAATTAACAAAAAAATATTTTAACATAAAATTTATTTTGACATCCCAAATAATCATCATTCACTAAATACCTGAGAAATTCTTAAATGTGTGAAAATTCACACTTCACATCATTTTTTTTGTTGTAGTGATTATTTTCGTGATTATTTTTGTGATTATTTTCGTGATTCCAGAGGTTTGGTTAATCCTTTTCTTCAATTTTTTCACATCTTTGTGTTGTTCTGAATGGAATAATGATTCCGTTTGAGGAAGATTGAAATATCGCAGTTGTCTTGTACGCGTCTAGAATGCAATATCGACGTCTCGCGACGCGCGTCTCTCTAGCGTCCCGACGCTGCTACCGGAAGTGATTTGAGATATTGGCGAGGGAGGCTGAGGCCGCCTCTTACATAATGCACACAGGAATTCAATGAATATTTGCCATTTTTTATAGAAATTTAAATTATTATACAAAGGAATATTTCCTTTGTATCAATTCAATATTTTTTGTGATGCATTAAAGGAATTTACATGAATTATATTCGGTTTATGAATTGTTTGCTTCGGTTTTAGATCCATCTCTTACACTTATGATGGCAAATAATTCGCTGAATGTCAATATCTTTGAATTTGGCCTTGTCAAAATTAACATTTTTTAAAGTTTTGTAGGTATGACGACAAAAAAAAACCCATATAACGTCACTAATGTATCTGTCTGTTTGTCTGTACGGTAGAAATTGCTCTCAAACAGTTATAGAAAATTGAATATAGAATATAGAAAATTGACACTTGGTTTGCTTATAAAACTCTTTGACCTACATATAGGAAAAATAGGCACATATAGAAGAATTAAAAATAAAAAACATCATATATATATATATATATACAGGTGTTTGTTTGAAACGGGGCACCCCAAAAATCTCCTTTATTTGTAAAGATACAAAAAATCTTCAGAACAAAAGTTAAACTAGACAAAAAGGCCCATCTAAAGGTTACTATAAGAATTCTGAGGCACGTCCGGTTTCACCAGAAATGATGTCAACTTATGATATAGCATAGGGAATCGATAATTTTATATTTTTTTCCTAAAAGTACATTAAATTAGCTTTATAATGACACCCAAAAGTCATATTTTTATGTTAACCATTTCAAAATGGCGACCATTTATTTACAAAATAATAATCAACATAAGTTTTACAAAGTTGAACGTAGCAAGCTTTGAAAACAATAAAAAAAGAAACAAAATATCTCTAAAATGCCCCGTTTCATACAAACACCTGTATATATATACATATATAGGTAATGAAAAAAAATATTTTTTTAATTTTTTGAGTGGGGTGTCAAATGAAACCTCTAAATGCGTAGATAAACAAGCATTTTCTTAAATCGATTTTTTTTATGAAAATGTCGAAAATGTTTTCATATTTTTAAAATTATTATTTTTTAAATTCATGGCTTATTTGTGGCGAATTATTTAAAATTAGTTTAAAAAATCAGCTGTGGCCACCACAGGACCTACCACCATCACAAAGTACTTGTATAAAATACATTATAGCAGCAGAGTAGAAATAACTTGGCCTAATATCTTCTAACAAAGATATTATTTATCATGACCATGGAAACGTTACATATAAGTATGAAACATTGCTACTTACAAAAAATTTTCGCTTTATCAAAAAATGTCTCAAATAAAAGTTATTAGTTATTGCTTTTATAGCAACTTTTGTTAAATAAATTTTATAGAGATATTATTTATCATGACCATGGAAACGTTACATATATATGAAAAAATAGATACTTATAAATAAAATTTTACAAAATTTTTTCGTTTTATCAAAAAATGTCTCAAATAAAAGTTGTTAGTTATTAATTTTATAGCAACTTTTGTTGAGCTTTAACGCTTTAACGTTTGCGGCTACAGGCTTCGTCAATAACAAAGCAATAAAATTTATTTTTGCCAATAACTAACTGCAAAATATCAGTGCATTGCAACAATTATATTTCTGAATTTGAAATTTCGAATCTGCAGGTAATAATCAACATAAAATTAATAATTCCTACCAAAAACCCTCGGATTTGTGTCTCAAGGGTCTTTCCTCTGCCAACTCAAACTCCCCTGTTTTTAGCCCTTAATTTCCATTAGTATATTTCCTGGGCCAATTCTCCAGGGTAATGTGTCATACGATCAAATATTCCTTTCTGATCAAAAATTATTCAAATTTAATTTCACTGAGAATTTTTTTTTCTAAAGCGTATTTTACTGCATATTTTCTTAAGGTTTTCCCAAAGCTCAAAGCTGAGCTTACATATTTATTCAGGGTCAACTCAAATGTTTGGTCAAGAAAATAAGAAATTGAGAAAGAATTTTTTTTAGAAGATATAATCTCTCATAAAAAATTTAATATTTATAAACTTGCAATACCAGTAGCGCAGAGGTATACTGTTTCGTGTGACTTATTTACCATAAACACTGAAGATGATTACTTCGTAGCCGAAATGTACGCCTAGTGACAATAAAATAATTTGTGAAGTAAAGAATTTCTTTAGGTTTACTTTATTCTAAACTTCACGTTAACTCAACAATTAATATTTACCCTGTTTAGAGACTTTTTTAGCAAAATTAATGGAATGTAGGCTCTGTAATAAATCGTTTGAAGCATTAAGGAGTGAGAGTAAATGCACATTTTGTCATATTATGGATTAGGGCGATAAGTTCTTATTTCTGTCGCTGTTTGAATGGGGAAGATCCACTCCAGTTGTTAAGGGTTGACATTTGATACAGGGGTAAATGTCAACTTGTGATTCATACTACACCCTCACCACTTAACCCTTGCCAAGTCACGCGGGTATTTAAACTATTTATGAGTTTTAACATCTAATATTACTCCAATGTACACATTACTCTTATTACTCCTAAACCAAATATATTTCTGAAATACTTTCAAAAAAATATAGACAATGAATTAACAAGGACTTTAGGAAAAGATTAATGTCACAGGACAAAAGATTTATTATTTTTGTGACGCTCGCTCCCAGACTAAGTAAGGTAGGGTGACCAGACAGACACACAAATGGTATTCGTGGCAGCGACAACGAAGGACCACCAGCAGAAGTAATATAGAATATAAAACAGCGATGTTGATACGGAGACGCACCTGGGGAAAACACGGACGACTTAGAGGAAAGGTAAGGGAATATAAACTCTTCTCCTAGGGGGTGCTCTAAGAGACTAACACAAGGGAAATGGTAGCCCTAGCTGGGGTGTAGACGGGTAAAATCCTAGGCCCACAAGTAATGGCAGTGGAGGAACCAAACCTAGAAAATCCCAAGTCTCTGAAAACCTTATCCAAGCAACAAACAATGCCTAGACGTTGTTCAACACGATGGGTGTATCACATAAATAAAATACAGTACCACAAAAATAATATTATATAAAAAACTGATAATTTATAACAACAAAAAATATTCAATACAAAAAATACTGATATTAAATTCAAATAAAACAGCAGACGTGATCAATAGACCAGCGTGTGCGAACCAAAATATACAAGTTACGGCACTGATGCGATAACTTGCACAATAGAAATATATGTTACAAAAATATAAAATAAACAATGAAATTGAGTTAATGTAAAATTGGAATGGACTTACAGAGTGATGGTTTCAGTCATAAATTTGTAGAATATAACAATTATTCAATTAAAACACTAGGTTGGTTTCACAATAATATTTATTTTAGTCAATACGTATTTCGGCTATTAAGTCATTCTCAAAAGTTACAAATTAAACTAACTAAAAAATGGCTTAACGCTACGTACAACCCCTAGAGATTATTAGTTTCTTATACAAAACTAACAAACTGAAATAAAATTAGTGACAATCTATACATCAAATTTTGTACAGAATTTTTATCTATCTAATAGGATATTTTTGATTGTTGAAAAAATTATTGTAAAAATATTATTGCTCAATAACTTAATAATAGGTATCACACAACAATGTTCTGTAATTTTTTAAATATATTTGAGGTTTTAAAATAATTTTTATATTTATATAGTTTTGTGTAGAAATGTTCAAATAATACGTCAACATTTTTTTCGACATGATTGTTTATAGTTTAGAGCCTTCGTCGAAAAATATTATACTTGATGATAATGAATAGCCACTTGGTACAAGTATTCTTTACATAAAATAAATCATTTTTATCCGCAGCACCTATATTAAGAATTGCGGCAGATTCGAGGTGGCGGCAAAAGTAGATTACCAAGTACAATAACTATAAGTAATTTTCACAATAGAACAAATTATCTCCAAACATATTTGTAGAATGGAGCTTTAGCTACAATTTGCCGCATGGTACACAAATATGTGTCAAATGGTTTACAAGATGGCGTCTATAACGCAATTTGTTTATTTACAATTACATGACAGTTCTTTTTACAATTAAAAATATCTTATTAGATGGACAAAAATTCGCTGAAAATTTTGATATATAGATTGTTACTAATTTTATTTCAGGTTGTTAGTCTTGTATAAGAAACTGTACGGTTGTGCGCCCCCTTAATAGCCGAAATACGTTTTGAGTAAAATAAATATATTTGTGAAACCAACCTAGTGTTTTAATTGAATAATTGTTATTTAATGATGTTTCACCTAGGAATAACGGAAAACTACCCAATCTATATGTAGAATATCATCCCATCTTTACATTACGTGGTACTGATGTCCCAGAAAAACAGGTTCCTGGGTCCTCGGATGGTTTCTTCAACAGATGTTGATTAACAAAAAAATTGATAAACCAAGAGGTGAAATATCACTTAACTCGCGATAGAGACGCGTGAATTTATTTTGAAATTGTTATTAATAATTAAATCTGTTATACATATCTGACATTGGTGAAAAATAATGTTAAAACCGGCAAGTAGCGACTCTCAACATATTATAAAAACACAAAAAGTTTTAGTGTTTTAAATTAAATTAAATAAATTTAATTTAATAATATTAAGGACCTTGCGGGCGCGACAATTATTTAAATTCCCATAGTTTGGTTTTTGATATCTCAATTTTTGTTCTAGTAAAAATCCTTTAATTCCATCTTATAATCTCCGGTCTTAACTAGTTTAATCATTTATAACTAGTTTAATTTGTCCTCATAGACATAATCCCCCGGATTTTCACTCGCACAAACTCTCCGGATCTTGCGAACCGGAACTCGGAACCGGAAATCACCGGAAATGCCCTGTTGTGATTTATGTATATATTACTTTAATTAAAGTAAAAATTGTCCCTCGCGAGTTACTACACATGCACTTGTGTTGAGAATTTTTTTAAGTGGGTTTAAGGTGGTATTAAGGACCTTTAGAGGGTGGCTTACGCCTGAAAGAGAGCTTAATTTTAAACAAACAAGGGTATTCCCCTTTTAATTTAAGGGAAGAATATAGAAAAGAAAATCAATTTAATACTGAAAATAACAACTAAAAAAATTGATGTGAAGTGTGAATTTTCACGCATTGCAGGGTTTTGCAGGTATATAATAAGTGAAGGCGGCATGCTGAGTGTGTAGGACAAATTTTGCTTTGTAGTAACCACGGAAAAATGAACGATCTTTTTAAAATAATTTATCGTCTGTTAATCTCAGAGCTTTAAAAACAAATTTTATGTTAAAATATTTTTTTGTTAATTTTAATTTGAATACCTAATATATATAGGTTTCTAAATAAGTGCAGTATTTTTTTTATATAACAAGGTTCATTAAGATTTTGAAAATTGCGCCTATGGCTTTCATTGGTTGTCTTAAATCCTACGCTCCGCCCCTCTGGTTTCGTATAAATGACACATAGAATGAAAATATAATTCCAATTGGTTATTAAATTTACGCTCTTGAAAATTAAATTCAAAATTTGCTAAAATATAACTAGAATTTTAACAAATTAATTTAAACAAAATAAAAATTAAAAAAAAAAAACAAAAAAACAATTGACTCCACAAGCCAGGAACGAACCTGTGTGGTGTATAACAAATCTGTGTAGTTGGCGCGCAACAGAGCCTCTAGACCACCACACGCTTAACAACTCAGCGTGTTATATGAGTATAAGCTATATGCATCGTTAACCAAAAAACACAAAAAATGCGTTATTTTCCGAAAACATAATCTGATCAAAAATTCCTGTTGTACTATTCCGGTTCACACCAATGTACATTACTTAGAATTTTTTCAGATTTTTAGTTTAAACCATCTGGGCTACAGGGTGTGGGACAAAAATTTTTTTGCATAATTTTGGCTAAAATAGCGTCAAAATAATTTATTTTGCAAAAATAAAATTTTGATCGTTAATCCACGTACTAAGGGCTTTAATTTGATACCCTACTCAGAATTTAAAAAAAATATTTTTTTTTTCGATGAGCACATATTTGTTTATATTTTTAGGGGGATATGTTTTTTAGATGTTTTAGTATTTTTCCTATGTGCGGGTCAAAGAGTTGTATAAGCATGCCAAATTTCAACTCTCTAGGTTTAGCCGTTTGGCTACAATTTTTACCGAACAGACAGACAGCCAGACAGACAGCCAGACAGCCAGACAGACAGACAGACAGACGACAAATTGACGGTATAAGGGTTTTTTGGTCATACCTACAAAACCCTAAAAATAATGTGAAGTGTGAATTTTCACATATTTCAGAGTTCTGTAGATATTTAATAAGTGTAAGAAGCCAACTTAATGCTGAATGCCTGACAATATTTTTTCTATAATCATATCAAAATCAACAATTTTTTGATAATCATTTTTATTTGTTATTTGAATACTGAGCTGTATAATAAACACAAGGATGTGCCTACTTCATTTCAAAAATGATTCAACTCCAGTCCTTTATAATAGGATTCTTTTTAATCCATGTTTGAGCTTTGAATCAGGAAATAATGTAGTTCAGTTGTGCATACAACTTCCATACGATTCTTTTCGTCCTTAAAAAGGATAAATCGAGAAGAGTTTTTTAATATATGTACTTAAGAAAATTGAAGTTTTCAATGAAATCGTAGATTAAGCTTCGCGAATGAATTCTATAGAACATAGCAATGCTTTACAAAAATATATTTAATATTTAAAATTTTAGATTAATACATTAAAACAGGAGTACTCAAAAAGTTGGTCAGGAACACCGAGTAAAATTGAAGGCTTTATCTGCCTCTTATTTGGTTCCTAAACGTCTGATATCTGAAAGGAAGAAGTATGTGTCTCTAAACTTAAGAAAATCTCAGTATAAAAGCGTCCACTGTGGAGTACCTCAAGGATCTGCACTAGGCCCAATACTTTTTCTCATTTACATAAATGATCTTCCAGCAAATATAAGTGCAAATTCGATACTTTATGCTGATGACACTACTTTGATAGATAGATCTGATTGCTTCGACACTTCGAAAAATAGCAAGAACATAGCTGCCGATGTAAATCAATGGTTCTTGGCCAATCAACTATCCCTGAATGTGAACAAAACAAAGAAAATTCTAATAATTTCTCAAACACAACTTTGACAATGCCTCTGATGTTCAATTCTTGGGTGCATTGATCCAACATTTGGGACGCGGGACTTAGATGGGCGGTAGGTGAACATGTGATACACCTTCAGTGCGAGTTTGAACTCGCTAGAGTAATTTTGTTGTCCGTAGCGATTTTTTTCTTGAAACAGTTTTTCTAGTGCGTTCTAAAAATGAGTGACAGTCATTTCGAACAACGATGTGCTATCAGGCTTTGCTTCAGACTTGGACACAGTGCAACGGAAACTTTTGCAAAACTTCGACAGGGATACGGAGACAGTGTTTTGTCAAGGACCCAGGTTTTTGTTGGTTTTAACCAACTGCCTTTAGGCAGTTTCAGCAAAAAGAGAGTTGATTGAAGATGAATCACGCAGCGGAAGGCCTTCATCTTCAAGAACCGATGAAAATGTCGACAGAATTCGGGATCTTGTGCGTTCAGATCGTCGGTTGACAGTCAGAATGATCGGAGAAGAGTTGAATTTGACTCACACTACCATTCATCAGATTTTGACCAATGAATTGGGGATGACAATGCGCCTTGTTACACAGCAATTTCAATAAACATGTTTTTGGCCAGTAAAATCATTCCTATGGCTCCTCAGCCTCCTTATTCGCCTGACTTGAGTCCTTGAGACTTTTTCCTCTTCCCAAGATTGAAAAATCACCTCAAGAGCGTCATTTTGGGACACTCGAAAACATTCAAACGTCCGTAAATGACTAGCTGAAATCTATTCCAGTATCCGAGTTCCAGCACTGCTATGTGGATTGGAAGGAACGTCTCTAGCGCTGTGTGGCTTCCCAAGGAAGTTATTTTGAGGGAGACAATATTGAATTGTAATTCTATTCGTATATATATATTTTTTAATCAGTCCGATTATTTAATTTCCACACCTCGTGTAATAGAGAAAAATAATATTTCTTTTAAGTTCTTACCCAGTGTGTCTTCTTATTTATTATAATAGAACGTGAGAGGTTATTGAGACAAGTAAGTGCTTGAGTTGTATATTCTTAATGTCTGTTGCTAATACCCCAATATGCAGAGCAAATGTTACCAAAACTCTACTAAGTTTCACACATAATCTTGTGCTTGTAATCTTATGTTAAACAATGTTCTACAACTTCCATCTTGTCCTACAGCACATAAAGATGTCACTCTGCCCCCCTCTGTGCCCCCCATGTACCCCCTCTGTTGTCCTCTCTCCCTCTTCTCCTTTAATTAACATTAAATATGACAGGAACCTCATAAAAGTGTTGGTTTAAACAAGAAAGAGGTAGTGGAGAGAAAGACGAAGGATTAATTAAAGACGAAGGAAGTAAAAACGACGATAACAACAAGTGCTTCAATTTACAAAGAATTTAACAAAGAAATTGTTATTAATTTACGAATAATTATTTATTTTTAGACACTGAATTAACAATAAAAGTAAGAAATTTTGAGTAATCATGCAAATAATTTTTCTAATCATGACCTGCTAAAACATAAATTTGATTCCATCAATACCCTAACTATATTTTTCTGTCCCTCTATTGTCAATCTTTAGTACTGTTTCAATCTGTGTTGTACTAATATTTTTATGTCCAGATTTGGGGCATTAGTTGAAATCCCTCAGGAACCATTTTACTGATGCAGTGGCTACCCTAACAAAATATACTTGTACGACTAATAGCTGCGATCAATCATGCGCGATACATAAAATCCAAAGCTAAAGCTGCATGTGCATACTGTACCCCTATATCCTTTGGGAATACCACCTAATTAATGATTCCAAAATATTAATAGCCAAATATTGAACAACTCAAAACAAATAGCAGAAGATCTAGCACAACGTAAGAAATCATATTTGTTATACACCAATAAATCAAATAATAATATTTATTCTACACCAACTATAAAGGCGGGTAAAGAACAAAATCAACTGTCAGCGATCTGACAGTTGATTTTGGAAAGCTGTTGGCGAGCAGTTTGAGAACTGTTTGTGAACAGTTGGAGAACTATCCACGATCCGTTAGAGAGTTAAAGTCCTATCTGTCAGATAGAAAACAATATGTCCATGTAGATAATAGTAAGATAGGTATAATATATTAATAGGTGTTCCTCAAGGATCAATCCTTAGCCCAAGAATCAATCCTTGGCCCACTTCATGTATTAAAGACTTCATGTAAGACTTCATGTATTATGTACGCTGATGATACCACGTTGCTAATCAGATCAAAATCTCAAAACGATCTTTTTAGGGTTTTGTAGGTATGACCAAAAAACCCTTATACCGTCATTTTGTCGTCTGTCTGTCTGTCTGTCTGTCTGTCTGTCTGTCTGTTCGGTAAAAATTGTAGCCAAACGGCTAAACCTAGAGAGTTGAAATTTGGCATGCTTATACAACTCTTTGACCCGCACATAGGAAAAATACTAAAACATCTAAAAAACATATCCCCCTAAAAATATAAACAAATATGTGCTCATCGAAAAAAAAATATATTTTTTTTAAATTCTGAGTAGGGTATCAAATGAAAGCCCTTGGTACGTGGATTAACGATCAAATTTTTATTTTTGCAAAATAAATTATTTTGAAGCGATTTTTGCCAATATTGTGTAAACAAATTTTTGTCGCAAACCCTGTAGCCCAGATGGTTTAAACTAAAAATCTGAAAAAATTCTAAGTAATGTACATTGGTGCAAACCGGAATAGTTCAACAGGAATTTTTGATCAGATTATGTTTTTGGAAAAAAAAGCATTTTTTGTGTTTTTTTGCTAATAATGTTGACAACTTATAGTTATATAATACGCTAAACAGTAACGTGTTTCTTGGTGCAGTGGCTAAGATACTAGCGTTCTGCCCAAGAATATGAGTTCGAGTTCTACGTGAGGAGACAATATTATTTTTTATTTATTTTTTTTGATATATAAAAAAAATACTGCACTTCTTTAAAAACTTAAATAATGGTAATAGGCATTCGAATTAAAATTCATAAAAAAATATTTTGATATAAAATTTGTTTTGGCATCCCAAATAATCATCATTCACTTACTAAATACCTGCAAAACCCTGAAATGTGTGAATATTCACACTTCACATCAATTTTTTTAAAAAACAATGAATTAATTCATGATTCACATATCTGGTTTTCATTAAACTTACTATGCTTGAACATTGATAAAACAAATAAATTATTAATTACTTTAAAAAATTCTGAATTTACTAATCCATAGTCAGTAAATTTTCTAGGCGTTCATATAGACCCCACGTTGACCTGGAACCATCATTTACAAAATCTGGCAAGTAAGCTTTAAAGAACAATATATTTAATTCGAAACCTCGTTGACTGTGTATCTGTCAATGTTTTAAAAATGTCCTACTATGCTATATTTCAATCTCACATCTCTTACGCCCTTCTTGCTTGGGGACATAGTGCTTCAGCAAAACGAATTTTTGCCTTACAAAGACGAGTTGTTAGAATCATTTCTGGGACAACTTACAGAGCGGATTGTAAGCATACTTTCCAAGATTTAAAAATTATGATTTTGCCATCGCTTTATATTTTCCAGTGTTTAATTTTCGGACACAAAAATAAGGAGCATTACAAAACTGTGGAAGAAGTACATACCTATGACACTCGTAATAAAACTAATTTCTATTTACGTTTTACAAGATTGCTGTAAACCAGAACTTGGTCTGCAGGCTACTTAATTGTTGACGAAAGGAATAATAGAAAAATGCAATGAAACAGATAGATTTACTCTCTTATTGATATTAATTTCAGCTTTCCTCTCCGTCAATTTCTTTGTCAAAATTACTTTAATATTTTTGGAAAAATGGTTTAATATTTTGGTTGATATTCCAAATGGACCAATTCTGTTCTAAATCTTATTTCCCCCTTTTCAGACAGAATTGTTCATAAATTTTCGAAACTGCATATTAAGGTCTGTGACAAAGCCTGCTACATAAAGAAATTCACGCAAAAATTAATATCAAAACTCCTGTGAAATATCGTTTTTATGCATTTTTCCTTATGCATTTTACATTTCCACACCCTCTGACTGTATTTTTTTATTTATTATTTCATATTTTGTTTTGTAATCAGCACGAAATATAGTTGTTAACAAGATTATGATATACAAAGGAAGTTATGTTAAATTTTAATGTGGGATACTGTGCAATATATAATGCATCTGTTGTTGTGTCGCGTCTTTTTGCTCAAAGCAATGTCACTTTGCACAAACATTTCTATCTTTTTCGTTTTATAATTGTGAAAATAGCTAACATAGTACTAAGTCTGTACACATTGTCAATATGAATTTCAATAAATAAATTCTTAAGTAATTTTGTAGATTCAAATCTTGGGACAAATATACTGAGTATTAATTTTAAATTGCTCATCAGTGTTATCTCGAAAACTATAAGAGCTACGAAGTTGCTTTAAGTACAAAGTAGAACGTTTTCCGGCCACATTATAATTTTATTGCACAAAAAAAGACTTGTAGAATTTTAGAAATCCCTAAGATGGGGAACTAATAAAAAAAAAAAAAAAAAATACTAATGAGTTATTTGTGCTAAAATTTACGTACTTAATATGTGATATTATATAGCCTTCGTTCAAAGGGGCATTATTTATTGTTACAGCTTTTTAAATAGCAACAAAAAATATTTGTTTATGACATTGTATTACCATTAGTTATAGTTTCCTAATAAAAAGATTAAATAATTTTTTATCAGCTTTTAAAATACAACATTAAGACATTTTTTTTTTGTCAGCGAGTGTATAAGTTTTCTTTTTTAATTTCAAAATCGATTGATCGATTATTTTCTACCAATTTAATCAAAATTCGATTATCAGGTCGTCATGGATGAAATTTGTAGTTAATAATACTGCCAACTTTAACAGCTTATTATTTGAAATTGGCTTAATATTTTACCGTTCTGTTTTTACCGACCGTCAATATATATAAGGGAGGTATTGTGATCATACCGATTTTGACATTTCGAGATTTCGATGGACCTTCACGAATTGAGGTCCCTACATAACGTTTTGACTATTTTTAGCATGATGTCTGTCGGTCTGTCTGTCCGTCCGTCTGTCCGACCGTATTTTGTCCGTCTGTACGGACAGACAGAGGTCTGTCCGTCTGTCTGTCCGTAATATTTAGCAACAGAAAAATATTTCGAAAAAATTTATTGAACAAAAGTTGCTATAAATGCAATAACTAATAACTTTTATTTGAGACGTACAAGTACTGTATGATGGCGGTCGGTTCTGCGGTGGCCACAGCTGATTTTTTTTTTTGTTGGAAAGTTACACATCTCGCCTGTTTAAAGAAATCATTGTATGCACTAAAAAATATCAAAAACTTTTTTAAAAAATTAATTTTGTTTTAAATTAACTGGCTCATCGATCAGAGCAGAAATATACTACAACCAACTGGACGAAATGATGCAAATACTTAAAGAAAAACAACCTAGATTGGTCAACAGATCAACTCCTATCTTATTGCATGATAACGCTAGACCACACACTGCACAAATGACAGTGGTAAACCTACAAGAATTGGAGTTGGAACTTCTTCATCATCCTCCATACTCACCAGACCTAGCCCCCACTGACTACCATTTCTTCCGCAATTTGGACAACTTTTGAATATGAAAACAGTTGGCCTTCCAGGAATTCATTGACTCTCGTCCGCCAGGTTTTATACCATCGGCTTGAACAACCTGCCACTTAAATGGCAAAAGTGTATAGACAGTATGGGTGCATACTTTGATGAATAAAATAATTCCTTATATTTGTAAGTTATCAACCAACTTTGCCTTTTTTTCTACAAATTTCGTCTTTGGCGACCTAATAACATTTCGAGTATTCAAATGATCAATTAATCGATTAATTATTTTTTATTGCCATCTCTAGCCCGTACAGACAGACAGACTTTCACATTTATATTCATAGATGGGGCAATAAGAGACTTTCTGCTTTCTTTCTTCAATTCAATATACTTTGTTCACTCGATATAACAACAAATGGAGTATTATTTTTTATTGTTTATTTACTTCTGAAAACCTGTAATCTTTTTTTAACTAGAATCGAAGTTTTCTTATGTAATTTCTCAATTCCCCATAGGTGTTTGTTCCCTAGCGTTGGGGATATCTTTAGCTGAGATAGCGAGTAGTAAATCCCAGTTTTATATCGGGGGTAACCGTTGGTAACACTGCCTACCGCTTCAATGGTAATCGCCCGTGATTTAGTCTGAGAAATTACACGGAATCTATGGCCATAGGGGGTGAAACTTACAGATAACAACCGGACCCACATTGTTTCAATAAAGAAAATTTGTAGCCTTTCTAAATACGACATAAAGAATATCAGTTTCAACAGTGTTGTACTTCTACTTATGTCCGATATAAACCCTTTCGGCACTACCTGCCCAGATCCGACTCAAGGCGGGCTTAAATTTCAATACAAATTTAGCATTAATGACCCTCCATTAGACTTAGTTTAATTTTCGGGCAAGAAAACAAATTGAGACACTAGACGGTTAAGTTTGGCTAAATGAAAAAAGTGTGTAAATCATTTCAATCATCCTGTATTTGTATACATGAGTTAAATGAGTTAATTAGGCTCTATATAGTGTATGTTTTATTCTTGGTTGTTTTTTATTTAGAGTGGTAGATAATAGTCCCGGAGGAGTGTTATAATTTACAATATAGCATCAATTGTTCGCTTCAAATTTCAGGAGTAAAACAATAATTTAGTATTGTTAATTGAATTTTAATGAAATTGTTTTTAATTAGTATTTTACAGTCGACTGAGCTCGTGTGTGTTAATTAACAAAATTTGTATCAACATTTCAACGATGGCTAATTTGTTCAAAACAATTTAATTAATAAAAAAAATATTAAGAAGCCGAGTATCAAATACGAACCCTGTCCACTTTCAAGTCTAAATTAAAACATGGGCAGAGGCAAAGCTATTGATGAAAAAATTCGGTTAATCATTGTGAACTTAGCAAAAACAGGAAAAACCAATTCCGAAATCGGAAAATTATTAGGTTTTTCAAAATACAGTATTAGAAATATTGCAAAATTGTACAAAACAAGTGGTTCAGTTGCCTTAAAGCTCCAGTACGTGAAGAAAACTACACTGACGGACAATGACAAACGTGCATTGAAAAGAATTATTAAGGATAACAGACGTGCTAACTACAGTCAATTGAGTGTACTGTGGAGCGATGTTGTTGGAAAACGTGTTTCAAGGTCTACATGTCATAAGGAAGCTAAAAAATTAGGATTTGGAACCTGTAAGGTAATATTTTTTTAATCGGACTCTTAAATGTATATTTACAGAAATTTATAAAACTTTCTTAGGCCAAGGAAAAACCATTATTGCATCTAAGCAAAAGAAAAACAGGTTAAAATGGGCAAGAGAACATAAAATATGGAATTGTGGAAAGTGGAACAGCGTGCAATGGAGCGATGAGTCTAGGTTTGAAGTCTGTGTAGGGGACAACCGGAGCAGAGTTGTTCGTCAGAAACATGAAGCAAATCATCCCGATTGCTTGAAAAGGAAGGTGAAATTTCTAGCATCTGTCATGGTGTGGGGTTCAATGTCTGCAAGAGGTGTAGGAAAACTTCACTTTATCGATGGCATTGTTAACACAGCCAAATATTTAAGTATTTTAGAGGAGTCTCTACCAACTATGGAACATGTATTAATCTCTGGGGAGGATTTTATTTTTCAACAAGATGGAGCCGCTTGCCATACGACAAAAAAAACCTTTGAAATGATTCCGTGATCATTCTATTCCACTTTTAGAGTGGGTTTCAAGTAGCCCAGACTTATCCCCCATCGAGACACTTTGGCACGAAATGAAAAAACGATTGCGTATAATACCGGCTAGAACAATTCCAGAATTAAGACTAAAGCTTCAAGAAATATGGGTTAATTTTACTCCTCGACAATGCCAAGACCTTGTAGATACTATGCCTAGAAGAATTAATGCCGTTATAAAAATAAAAGGTGACGTTACCCAGTGGTAACTTCTGAAATAGGTTTCCAAGTTAATGGCTTTCCATTGGAAATATTATTTTTTTCTTATTAATTTACTTTAATAGTTGTAAATAACGGGTGTTTTTTTTTAGAGGTATAGAACTTTAAATTGCAATAAAACAACGATGGATTATTCGATTGACATGATTTTTTTTTTATTCGAAAGATAATCTTGTGGCATTACATTAAATCATACCAACAAGACGGCGCAACATGTCACACAGCTCGTGCCACAATCGATTTATTGAAAGACACGTTTGGTGACCGCCTAATTTCACGTTTTGGACCTGTGAATTGGCCTCCAAGATCTTGTGATTTAACACCTACTTTCTGTGGGGCTATGTAAAGTCATTGGTCTATGCGGATAAGCCACAAACGTTTGACCATTTGGAAGACAACATTCGCCGTGTTATTGCCGATATACGGCCACAAATGTTGGAAAAAGTCATCGAAAATTGGACGTCCAGATTGGACTACATCCGAGCCAGCCGTGGCGGTCATATGCCAGAAATCATATTTAAAATGTAATGCCACAAGATTATCTTTCGAATAAAAAAAAATTCATGTCAATCGAATAATCCATCGTTGTTTTATTGCAATTTAAAGTTCTATACCTCTAAAAAAAACACCCATTATTAATCGTAAATCTCTAAAATGTTTAATTGAAAATAAAATATCACCTAGATTTCATAAGCTATTCGCATTCTGTTAATTGAACACCAATAAGTAAAAATTTCGTAGCTGTGCCAACTGATAGTGGACAGGGCTCGTAAGTGTGTTCTGTGATTTTTTCTGTAATAGTCGTTATTTTGTTTGCCAAATGTAAGAAGTAGGATGGTGCATGTTGTTTGGGCGCTGCATATTCGTTTATGTAAATATGTCGTGGATTGTGGAACGGGTGTGTATGTACGTGTACGTATATAATAAGTTCATTTCAATGTAGATTGATATTCCGGGCCGCTAAATACGTTTACTTGCATATCTTTGAGATGAACTTTACCATATTTGACTTAGGACAAAGATAACTTCAATTATATCCTGTCTTAGCTATCACGATAATTTACCCCAATGCTAACATCCTCAATGCAGACGAAGGGGGTCGTTCAACTTAAAATAATATAAATATCATCAAAAAAAAAGTTAATAAGATTAGAATGGATAGGACGTTATTAAAATTACAGAATGGTATAATTTGGGAAGAGATTGGATTCCATATTATTGAACAATACTCCAGTTGTGATATGACAATTGAGGTATAAAGTGTAGTTAATGATTCTTTGCTGTGAAAAGGTTTATTAACTCTTATAACAAATCCTAAAAGTTTGTAAGCCTTGCTAGTAATGGTGTCGATATGATTATTAAAAAGTAACTTGGAGTCAAAAGTGACTCCAAGATCCCGTATAGTGTTTTTTATTGATAGATTAACGTTATTTAAATTATAGTTAAAATTAATTATACTCCTTTTTCTTACATAGTTTACAACAAAGCATTTATTTAAATTTAGAGACATATCATTTTCTATTCGCGACTATAATTACCGAAACGGCGCCACTATCGCCTTGTGAACTTTTGACACGAAAAAGGATAGTCAGCTGTCAACGTATGTAAACAGTATTGGTTTATAATCAATTTTTGGTCTAATTTACGTTTTCTTGCTGTATACAGTATATTTAAATTATAACCGAGTATTAAAAAAGTGTATA
Organism: Liopterus haemorrhoidalis; assembly: GCA_963971575.1. Taxonomy (NCBI): domain Eukaryota; kingdom Metazoa; phylum Arthropoda; class Insecta; order Coleoptera; family Dytiscidae; genus Liopterus; species Liopterus haemorrhoidalis. The sequence continues at coordinate 47,902,000 of OZ020619.1, forward strand.
AATATATGTGAATCCATTTTATGATTTTTGCTGCTTGTAAATGAATATTTTCAGAGGTTATAATGTTGGTGCCGGCTTATACTCACAGAGAAAATAAAATGTTATACTTTGAACTTAAAACATTTATTTGAATACTTAATATCTACACATATCTCAAGAAATTTTATAGAAAGAGAACTTGTAATTTGTTCTACACAAGAAAACTGTCAAATATTTGCAAACTAACACAGTTATGGAACACTCCCATGAAATAACAAGGGGTTTTAATTATATTAACAATAATTTACACAACATTAAACGATTTTCTTGCACATGTGAGACAGGGAAAATGAAAAATTCAACGTTAAAAACTTGTTTAAAATCATCTGAACAGTATAAATTCCCTTCAATAGAAACAAAATTTTAGAATTACTGATAATCTTTCAATCTAATATTCGAAGATGTTCTTCCTGTGATTGACTACCATACACACAACAAGGAGTATTTAATCTTTTTTTCTTAAATTTATCACTTTATTAACTGTAAAAATGGAGTGAGAATGGACAGAAATAATAAAACACATGGTGAATTATACGTAAACAATGACAGTAACCTTTTTCGAAGTGTTCGCTTTTTTGCCGCTAGAGGGATACGCGTTAAGTTGAGTCACCAATACACCATTTGTTCAGTCTAATCAGGTTATCTTAGATTTTGTAACAGTCGATGAGAGTTTCAACAGTTTTATAAAATTTTAAATCATCAGCAAATAGTAAGAAATTACAATATTTGAAGGAAGACGAAATAGAATTTATATATAAGTTAAAAAAATAGGTGAATTAAGTATAATAGGATATAAGGTTATATAACAAAAAATATTAAAAATATCGGCGCTAAAAGATTATTAATAGAATCAAAAAGATTAAGATAGTTTTTAATGAGACATCAATTAAGAATTTCCTAATTGAAATGTTGGAAATTAAGTCTCAAGTAACCAGTTGTGACCTGACTGTCTTTCAGTAATGTGCTGTGCAAAGATGAAGCAAACTCAATAGCAAATATGATTTAAATAAATAATTTGACAGTGTATTGGTTTTCGTTGTTAATAAACTGATCGTGTAAAAGTGATTGTTGTTTTTGTGTTCCACTTTTCACCTACATTATCCCATTGAAGAGATAATGATAAATTAATGAAGAGGCGGAATTCCAGTATGGTGTCATCGTGGATATTTATTTATATCAAATCAAATTTTTGTTTATTCTAAAAAATAACTAATTTTTTTAAAAATTTCCTTCAGGCTTCGATGGTAGCAAGGTTTTAAAGGGCCACAGGCGGCCCACTGTTTTCTAGTGTGTTAATAAAACGGTAAAAGTTTTTCGGCATTGTTAAAAGATTCGTCAGGCCGCTTTGAACAAATAAACAATCGAAGGAGAATCGTTCTTCCTTTTATTAGAAAAGTGTCTGTCTGTGTGTATGTGAGTATAGTTCAAACAATATGTAAATAAACTAGAATGGAAACAGTACTGTTGTTTCAGTGGGCTTCTTAAATAAACTTTACTTTACGGACGACAATCTTTGATGTTTTTATTATTAAATGGACTCAAACGATTTCTAAAAAAAACAAGGAAACATAATACCATTTTTGTAACTTTGAAATTTTGCTAATTTTAAACTACAGACCAGTGGCGTAGTTATCAACCAGGCTGGCCAGGAACGTCCCAGTTTCATTATCCATTATCATTATACGTCAATCTCATTATCCGTTAGATATCTCTCTTATAGATAAATTTGTATTGAAAGACGGGATGATATTTATTCAGCACAGAAAGTATCACATAACCTTATTTGTCAAATAGTTACCTAGAGGTTTACCTGAAGGTGGAAAGACTGGGCCTTATTTTTAATAAATATAAAATAGAAATAAAAAATAGTTATAATATAAAATAGACAAATATAAAAATAAATAAATTTGAGAACAAACCAGTGGTGAAGGGAGGCGTCCGCTAGACTTCCCTCCCATAAAAAAAAATAACAATAATAAAAAAAAATAAATAAAAAAAAAATTTTAAATTTAATTTTTTTTTTTAAATTTAGAAAAAAGATTTAAACAAGAAACAGGAAACTCTAGATACTCCTATATGCTTTGACCGATATGAACAATATTTTGCAGATTTATTCTCTAAGAATCTACGAATATAATTGCATAGAGAAATGTATAGGGTTTCGTAGGGATAAACAAGAAACTCTATACACTGCTATATCCTTTGACCGATATGAACAATACATGTATATTTTTTTAATTTAAAAAAAAGATTTAGGTAAACCTTCAAAAATAAATCAAATTATGTTTTATTCAAATTTTTATTCAAGGGTTGGTTTGCTAATTATGAATTTATTAAAATTTTAAAGTTTAATTTCCGTTTCCGGTTTTGGATCCTCATAAAAAACAATAGGCTTCTTTCCAATTAATAGGAGAATTTTTTAGTACCAGAACGAACTCTCTAAGTTAAACCGTTCTTGAGTTATCGTGTATACACACACACAGACACACACACACACACACACACACACAGACACACACACATACAGACACACACACACACACATACAGACACACGCACATACAGATACACAGACATACGGACGGCACTTCGAAAATAATTTTTTTGGATTCCCTGGACCATGAAACGTGGTCATCAGTCAAAATCTCGACATCGAAAATTTTCGCGATTACAATACTTGCCCCTTATATATTAAGGTCGGGCAAGTAAAAAGTATAAAGGTTTGGAATAAAACACTTAAAATGGAGCCCTTTGGCTCTTTTTACGGACGCCCATGACTATAGCCCCTGTTAGTTTCTTTAAAAAAACTATAGGAACATTTGTGGAATTCCTTGTTTCAGTAGTACTAACCGCTAAAAACTAATAACTAAACAATAGCTTTGAACTCCCTAAATACCGGAAGAAGCAGCTTTAGCAGCTTTATTTCTGGAATTCAACAAAAAAAAAGAAAGAAAGGTTATTGTGGTAATAAAGTGTCTCTTTATATCATTTTAGGGATTTCATTTAATTTTAAATTCCATTTTATTATAAAGAATTGTTGGATTTACATTTTACAATTTGCTAAGGATTTATTTTGAAAAAGTTTGTAATAAAGCTATCCTCTTATACAATAGAATTCTGGGTTAACTATCCCCCTCATTAGAGACTGTCGGTACGTTATCGACCGACGTCCGACGTACAGGATCCCTTCTCACGACGCCCTTTGTCGGCGTCTACCTACAGACGTCAAACGCACCAAATGCTCTTATCAATATGACCAGTTAACTATGCACAATTTTCATAACCTTACCAAATAAACAAACTGGACTAGGACCTCATAAAATTTATTTCTGAACTTCTTGCGGTTAGTGATATTGAAATCTATAGTATTATACCATAGTTTCCCAAACTGTCCTCCGTGATCTACTAGTGTTGCTATATATATAACAACGATAATACTCCGCGACGAATTTTTTTATTGAAAAGTGCTCTGTGGCTCAAAAAGTTTGGGAAGTTCTGGTATATACCAGTTAATAATATTAATAATAATTAGCGTAAATCTATCCCAATCTTTGGGGGCAAAGGACTCCTCTATGTCCTTCCATTTGGTCCTATGCTCAACGATCCTGGGCCAAAGAGCACCGGCTGATTTAGTGATGTCATCTCTCCATCTTATCATTTGTCTTCCTCCTAACCTCGTCAGATGTTTTGGCGATCATAAAGTTGACTTCCTCGTCCACCGCTCGTTATTTAGGTGTGCTTGGTGTCCTAACCACCTCCATTTCAATCTTCTGCAGTCGTCTATAACATCTCTTACTCCAGTTTTAATACAGATTTCTATATTTGGTATTTTTTCTTTGAGTATGGATCTTTCCATTTCTCTGTCACACAGCAATTTCAATAAACGAGTTTTTGGCCAGTATTTCTGTGACTCCTCAGCCTCCTTATTCGCTTGACTTGAGTCTTTGTGACTTTTTTCTCTTCCCAAGATTGAAAAATCACCTCAAGGGACGTCATTTTGGGACACTCGAAAACATTCAAACGTCCGTAACCAACCAGCTGAAAACTACTCCAGTATCCGAGTTCCAGCACTGGTATAAGGATTGGAAGAACCGTCTCCAGCGCTGTGTGGCTTCCCAAAGAAGTTATTTTGAGAGACAATATTGAATTGTAATTCTATTCGAACATTTTTTTTTTTAAATCAGTCCGGTTACTTAATTTACACACCTCGTAGTTTGTTTTTACCCCTCATGATATTTCTACCGGTTCTATTATTAGTATATTCACTCAAATGTTCACTTTCAGTTTTATCTTAACTGTGTGTCCTATCCACTGTAATCGTCTGTAATGTTTCTGAATTAGTTTCAGATGACGTTGTATCCACCTCTTTTCTTTTTTTTACGTGAATAACAGGTGATAAAACATAATGGTTTTTATTGCTGGCATTTATAAACCGTGGTGTAGAATTTAATTTGTAGTGAAAATTAAGAAAAATCTTTAATTACATAACTTTTTTTATTAATTATGACATTTTTAATTCCATTTCTTAAGTACTTTTTCTTTATTAAAAATTTCTCACAAAAAATTTGAGTAATTAAAATTTAAAGAATGAGAAACTGATGGAAAATATAGTATTTAAAAAAATATTGTTAAAATACAGGTGAGAATTAAAAATTGGGGCCAAAAGAAGGTGAAGTGGATGCATTGACAACTGTCGAAATACTAGAATTTAATGAGATAAAACTATGGAAATTAACCAAACATTTGCTTTATATTTTTATGTCAAAATTGTCACTGGTTATGTACGAAGAGGTCTTAATCTAACCCAGCTTCCCCAATTTAGTTCTAGGGAATTTTTCTGTAGTCTATTACAAAAAACATTAATTTCTTTTTCCCCCACAAACAATATCGTAGTATTTGTGAAGACATGTACAAATGAATTTATCATTTGTCATCTTACAGTGTGGTGTGTCGCCACCATAACGCTGTGACAATAACGCACACAGCAGGGAAAGAAATGATAAAACTATGATTGTTTCCCGCAGCTTCTATTATACTGTCGATTGCAAAATGTTTCAGGTGAAAATTTGTGATATATTTCTGCATTTTTACGCAAAATCACATGTTTTCAAATGTATTCATGTATGAATTTTCACGAATCAACACGTACACTTCAAATAAGTTCTTATAAAATCAACGACTGTGATTTTTTAATACACCAATATGCTAAAATACATACCAAATCTTTTTTAATATTTCTAGGTGATTCTACAAAAAAGACTGCCAGAGTAAAAGGGCCTACAGACGATAAAGACGGTGTGGAAAGTAAAGGCCAATGTTTACATCTGTCTAGCTCCGCATACAAGGGTTACCTTTTACAAACGACCACTAGATGGCAATAAATGAAATGTGTCAGTACTATATTCGTCAAATTTTACATTTGTTATTGTGAAATCAGTGGCAGCTTTTAAATTGACCGAGTAGTTTGTTGAGAGTAAGCACTTAAAAAAAGCTAGTTTGCGAAAAAATTAATATTACTCCTAAAGGTTTTCGTTGGATAATTTTTTACGATCTAAGCCTAACTCAACAACAGTGCATAGATTCGCTTCGGTTAACTTTTGGTAATGAAGCACCATCAGAAGTAGTATAACTACGTCATATCTGTGACACTTTGACCTTGAGTAGTGCGGTTGGCTTCGTTCATTTGAGACGTGTCGATTTTAGCTGAAACAAGATGTGATTTTTGGAGATTTGATCTGAATAGTTATATAAAAGCGATATTGTAAAAAACTGGACAAATTATAAGTATTATTCCAAATATTATTACATCTGGTTTCAGCGAAAATCGACACGTCTCAGATGAACAAAACCAACCGAACTACTCAAGGCCAAAGTGTTACAGTTATGACGTAGTTATACTACTATTATTATTTGGAAAAATTCAATATTTTTGTCTTTTTTTGGGGGTTTAGGGAAACCTGCAAACTAAAACAAATGCAGGAAGTGACTCATTGTATTGGAAGACATTTTTTTTTTCGAAGTAGTGTATGCGATAACATTGTTGCAAAAACTGTGTCAAAATATTTTTTTTAGTGTTATCCGGTGGGTAAAATGATCGATTATTGGTTTTCAATCAATTTCCTCAATAGCTTTGTTTAGATTTATTTCAACTTTTTCAAAAAATATGAAATATCGTTATTATATTGACGTTCGGTTATGACGTTATGGTAAAGTAAAATATGGAAGCAATTTAAAAACGCAATAATCTTGTGCATAGAAATTTTTGGTTTTTATTTCTTTCACGACATATTTAATAGAAAAATATTATTTATGAGAAAATATGTTAAACCATCCATAAAACTGGTTATATCCTAAAACTAGTTGTAAATATACATTTTATGTGGGACTGAGATATGTGGGAATAAAATCGCTACGGACAACAAAATTACTTTAGCGAGGTCAAACTCGTACTGAAGACGTATCACATATTCATCTGTCGTCCCTCTAATTCCCAGTCCCAAATGTTGCCAGATCAAACGCTATGTTGCCAGTCCGATTACTTAATTTACACACCTCGTTTTTGGCTTCTATATGTTTCAGACGGAAGATTTTAAATACTATATATATATATTTTTTTGTGTTGCAGTGTTGAACAAACACGTAGAGTTTAATATGATTGGGTGTTTATGTCGAGCTGATTAAGAGTACTTAGCAGGTCACTTATGAATAAAGTAAGCGATGTGATATGAACATGTAAAGACACTTTTCAGGAGAGTTGCCAGACTGGGAGAGAGATATGGAGCTTGTTTGGAACTTTCTTAAACTTAATCACGTTAGACTAGTTGCTCTTGAATCTTGTTTAACTACAAACGTACGAAGACTAAATTATATATTAATAAAGTTAGTACAACATGCCCACTTGGAAAAGCTAACAAATAACATTAAATATGCTTACGAAAATGCAAAAAAATAAGCATATGAAAAGTTCTAGGAAGAAGACAGGGTCGGAGAATATTACATTTACTACCCCTATAGCTTTGAGATGCCTTGTAGCCTATGTTCGAATTTTGATCTTCTTCTATGCCTTCCCATTAAGGCTATTTTTATTTTGGAGACAGCAGCTCCCAGTTCAAAATTACTCTCCAAATGAACCACTGGCGTAAATTTCTCAGCCATGAAGTTCTCGTTCGGCCTACACTTCGCTTGCCCAAAGTATTCCAGCAAGATTAGTTAAGGCTATTATTCATTAAGGCTATTTTTATTTTGGAGACAGCAGCTCCCAGTTCAAAATTACTCTCCAAATGAACCACTGGCGTAGATTTCTCAGCCATGAAGTTCTCGTTCGGCCTACACTTCGTTTGCCCAAAATATTCCAGCAAGATTAGTTGTAGCAATTCGTATTTTCGCCCTCTCATGTCAAAATTTTAACCATAACTCAAAAGTGACCATAACTCAGAAGTTGATCATAACTTAAAAGTGACCATATATTTGTGATTTAAGGCTAAAAATGTAAAACTATACTAATTTTCCAAAAAAAATTCAAAATTTTTTTCTGCCAAAATTTTGAAATTTTGGTCAAAAATTTTTTGACTCCGATTTTAGCCAAAATGTAGTTTTAAGCTAATTTTGGGGTGAGGATTAAGAAAAAAATATTTAAAAAATGCATGCTTTCCTAGTTTTTGAGTTAGGGCTGATTTGGGTCAGTTTTTTGCTTATAATTCCAAAACTTTTGCCCAAATTTCAAAATGGACCAAATTTTGTTGATCTACGACCAAAAATACATATTTATACCAATTTTCAATAAAATTGGAGACAAAAATTTTTTGCTTGAAAAACACGATTTTTTTAAGGTCTACCCCTTACGATTTTTTCGATTTTCAGCCATTTTGAAGCATTTTGGATTACTGCCCATACAAAACTTAATAATTGGTTTATTAAAGCCCAAATTTTTTCTTAGGCTAAACAATGTAGGAGGATTTTAAAAATTCAAACCACAAAATTCTATCGTTAACCATTTTTTTGTTAAAATTTATCAAAATTTTCAAAAAATTAAAAAAAAAATGTTAAATTTTCAAAAAAAAAAAATTGTCCTAAATTTGGTCACATATCAATTAGGGCCTCAAGTTTTCAAAAATTTCAACCGCAGGTCTTTATCTCATTTCGTTTTTGAGATACGTCCATGCGAAGATGAAAATTTCTATAAATCAAACCATATTAAGATTTGTCATAATTTTAAAATATGCATAACGAATAAGGCCTCAAATTTTTTCTAGACTACAACAACTACGAGGAATCCAAAAATTTTAATCGAAGATCGCTATCTCTAACCGTTTTTGAGTTGTGATTTTTTTAAATTCTTCAATTTTTACAAATAATGTTAATTATGCCATTTGAAAAATTCTAAACATTAATTTTGAAACAAATATAAGTGTTCAATTTTTTTTGCGCAGCATAGATTTGCTTTTGAAGATGAATTATATGAAGCAGAGAATAATTTAATATTTCATGAGTGACAATGTTGAATGAAATAAAAGGCATATGTTCTTTTAGTTGTTTGTTCAGACTCAAAGAAGTTTTATCTTAATGCAACGGAATGAAAAGGGCATTGTTTGTTTATTAAATAAATGAAATGCATAATATAACAAAGAACAGAGCCTGACTAAAACACTTTTCAAAAAGATATTTCAAAAATATTTAATAGACATTTTTGTGGAATCTAAAAGTCGAAAAAAAAACTGTTTTAAACACTAAATATCAGGTCTAGGAAAAAGTTCGTGGCGTTTTTTTTTTAGTAAAATTCAACTGGTTTTGTTATAGTATGAAAATAAATTTATTTAAACCAAATATGCTCCATTATTATCGACAACGTTTCGCTATTTTTCGGGTAGAGCCATGATGCCATCGGTGAAGAATTCTGTGGTTTCTGGTTGAAAAATTGAATCAAGTGGTTTTCACAGGCTTCTTTTGAAACCAGCTTAATTCCTCTAAGAGAATTCTGCAGAGATCGGAATAGGTGATAGTCAGAGGGTGCTATATCTGGACTATATGGTGGATGCAACAAAATTTCACAACCAAGCTCTCGCAATTTTTGACGGGTCATCAAAGAAATGTGTGGTCTTGCGTTGTAATGATGAAAGACAACACCTTTCCTATTATTCAATCCGGGTCGTTCTCTTTCAATGGCCTGGCGTTGTCTCTCTAGTTGTTCACAGTAAAGTTGAGAATCAATCGTCTGACCAACTGGGAGTAGCTCATGGTGGACGATTCCCTTCCAGTCCCACCACACACACAGCATCACTTTGTTCGGCGTCAATCCTCACTTTTCGAACGCTTGTGATGGCTCACCATCCCTTGTCCAAGATCTTTTACGCTTCCGATTGTCGTACGTGATCCATTTTTCATCACCGGTTATGACACGTTTCAGAAATGGCTCGATTTCATTGCGTTTCAGCAACATATTGCAGATGTTAATTCGGTCTATCATGTTTTTCGCGCTCAACTCATGAGGAACCCATATATCGAGCTTCTTTTTGTAGCCAGCTTTCCGTAAATGGTTCAAAACAGTTTTGTGGACAATGCCTAGCTCCGTACCAATTCAACACTGCTGATATGCCTATCTTGCTGGACTTTTTCAAGAATTTCATCTGCTTTTTCACTGATTGGGCGACCAAAGCGTGAGTCATCTTTCACATTAAAATTACCAGAACGAAAGCGAGCGAACCATTTCCGCGCAGAATATTTCGATAAAATACCTTCACCGTACATAGCACAAATTTTTTCACAAGCCTGCGCAGCGTTCTTCCCTTTGTCGTAATAATATTGCAAAATATAGCGCAATTCATTACTTTTCTCCATTTTCAAACGTAAACAACTTTCCAAACACTGCACAAATTTTGATGTTTAGACACTCAAAGTAACGCTCGAACTGTCACTTTTCCAACGAGCGCTTAGTGGTGTCGCTGCGATCTGTGTTTCCTGAGTTATTTGCAATTGGCGCCGTCTATCAGCAAAAACGCCACAACGTTTTCCCAGACCTGATATATACCTATAAATCTCTTGGTAAGTTATTTAATATTATTATTCGCTTATATATATATATATATATATATATATACATATATATATATATATATATTACTTCTTTTAAAAACTATTTTTTGTTGTATTGTGGATTTTCTAAAAAGTTCTTCAAATAAATATCATAATTTTGATTAAGTATTACCAATCTTAGGGCGCATAAAATGTTTCTACACACTAGCGCAGCTTGAAGGTGCTACGCCACTGGCATAATGCATTAAATTTAGCTCTGAATGGTCGCTCGCGTTACCATAAGACAAACTTGTGAGTTACAATCAACAGTGCGGGTGCCATAGTCTATAGCCGACTAATTTAAGAGTTGTGATCCAGCTTTAGATCTCTCCGCCTTTATAAGGTTTGTAGAAGAAGAATTAAAACTTTAAAATACGTAATAATTCAAGTGTTACATTAGAGAGAGCGTATTTTAAACCAAACATGTAGTAAAGCCAAAAACAAGGGCCCGCACTGCGAGAAAGTAATTCTTTATAAGATGAAAGACGAGATTGCGTCCCTCCCATCTGGGGTACAAACCCCAACCCGCCCTTCATCCCTCACTCGTAAATTTCATTGCCCGGAGCATTCCGGGGCAATTTCCATTGTTTTCATAAAAAAAATCTGCTCATAAACCTTAAATGTCGTTATTCATTTTTATGGCATGCAGAATTGAGGTTATTGAATATTCACACAAAGGCGCTTATAGCCCAAAACGCAAATTAATTTTTTTTAGACTAAATAAACTACGAGGAATCCAAAAATTCTAACCTCAAGTCGTTTTATCTAACCATTTTTGAGTTGTACTTTTTTTAAATTCACTATTTTGACAAATGATGTAAATTATGCCATTAAAAAAAAGTGTCATAATCTCAAAACGTATTAAAGGATTAAAGCCCCAATTTTTTTCTAGACTAATTAAACTACGGAGAATCCGAAAATTTCAACCCCAGGTCGCTATCTCTAACCATTTTTGAGTTGTACTTTTTTTGAATTCACTATTTTGACAAATGATGTAAATTATGCCATTAAAAAAAAGTGTCATAATCTCAAAACATATTAAAGGATTAAAGCCCCAATTTTTTTCTAGACTAATTAAACTACGGAGAATCCGAAAATTTTAACCCCAGGTCACTATCTCTAACCATTTTTGAGTTATACTTTTTTTAAATTCACTATTTTGACAAATGAAGTAAATTATGCCATTAAAAAAAGTGTCATAATCTCAAAACGTATTGATAGATTAAAGCCCCATTTTTTTTCTAGACTAATTGATCTATGGAGAATCCGAAAATTTCAACCGCAGGTCGCTATCTCTAACCATTGTTGAGTTCTCTAACAATTTTCATTGTAAGTAATGTAAATTATACCATTAAAAAAAAACGTTAATATTCCTAACCAAAACTTATTGTCTGGTTTATAAGATACCTGGTCTTATTTGGCAAGTAACATTTTATTTTTAACTTTGTCTTACAATAAAATCATGCATTCAGAATGAATAGCCTTAGTAGCCATTTATCAAAATCCATATTTTTCAATCTTTTCAATATATCAAATATTTTTTGCTGTATGAAATATCGCATGTCTTATTTACGGATACATGTGGCATAAGTGGTTGCATAAATCAAATATTGTTGGTTTGAAGCACGCGTTATCTGTCACAAGAAACCTACGCTCCCCCCCCCCCACACGCTCTCTCAACAAGGCTTATCTTTTAATTGGTTTCAAATTGTATATTTATTTTTAATTTCGAGGATTTATCGGGTATTGATATAGGTTTAAATGGAAGGGAAAACAAAAAGGGAATATTGATATTTAAAAAAATCAAAATACGTTATTAGGAATTTATAAGTGTAACTGAGAAGCTCCTATACCAGGGGTCGGCAACTTGCGGCTCATTTAGAAAATTTTGTGGCTCCTTGAAAATTGGCTGGTTTTTATTTTAATATAATTTATTTTTAAATTTGCAACTTTTTGCCTGTACTATATAGGTTCTGTTTCAGGATGTTTTACGGTGCAATTCACGCCCGGTAATTCCCCGAGTTGCTGCATATTCCCTTTTAGAAGAAGTAATTTCTGATGAATGATATACGTGCAGAAACATTTTTACATTTTATTAATTTTCAAAAACATAAGGACAATAACAACGTTATTAATGCATTTTTTTGCACTAACTATTGTTAACATGCAAGAAGCTTGTGGAGAAAGATTTAAAGAGTTTAGAAAATATAAAGCTACACTAGCTCTTTTGACAAAACCAATTGAAGCAGATATGCAGCAATTACATTTATCACCATTCCCATTTATTAATCAGATACAATTTGAACTTCAATTATTGGATTTGAAATCCAAAGATTTATGGAATAATATATTCTTAAAACTTAATTCTGAACTGGAAAGTTAAGAAAGAGAAAAGTTCATTTTATCCAGCATAAGTGGACCGAAATTCGCAATCTTCAAGATGTAGATAAAGTTGTTTTCGAAGCTTGGAAACGTCTTCCAGAATCGTTCAATCATTTAAAAAATTATGCTTTTGCACTACTGACAATTTTTGGATCTACACATTACTGTGAGCAAGTCTTTTCACATATGAAATTAATAGTCAGTTAAGAAAGTAATCTTACTGACCTGAAACTTGAGTGCTGCCTTAAGTTAAAGATTACTGAATATTTACCAATAATTGAAGTCTTATCGAACACTATGCAAGTAGCAATCGTCCCAGTAAAAAATATTATATTCTAATATACTGGCAAGTGCAATATCACAAACTAAATGTATAAGTAAATATTAATTTATTTGTACATTATATATTAATAACAATTTTACGTTCTTTTCTTAAATATAGCATATATTTTTTAGTGGCTCTTCTATGTTATTGTTTTTGTTTTCAATATAGATTTGGCTCTTTGTCACGGAAAGGTTGCTGACCCCTGTCCTAGACATCTAGCATTATGGTTGGCTACTTAATTTTCACACTTATAAAATATCTACAAAATCCTGAAATGTGTGAAAAATCACACTTCCCATCCATTTTTATTTAAGTAAATCGCCTTTCAGAACTAATTTCTTTATGTTTTCAATCGATAATTATTTATTAAAGAAAGTTGCGATGAGAATCTGTTTACAAGAAAAACATTTGTTGATTTTTGCATAAAATCCTTTTCTGTTTGTCTGACCCTGCTTTTAATGAATCCTTATATAAATTTATTGGTAAATATCAAGTCTTCAAGTTTTGTAATTAAATTTTTTCCTTCAACTAGAAGTTCCATGGTGCTTTTTCCTTCACAAATAAAAAGTTTTGAAGTATTTAAACTATTTATTGAACCCGATAGGCATTTTAAGATGTTGGAATTAATTCAAAGATGAAAAGACGATAATTAAATATTTGACAAAAAGAATTTTCATAAAAAAAAAACTCGTAGTTTCATTGTGCGCCAGAAATTTTAACTAACCTTCTTTCAGTCCGGAAAATATTCTTTTTCCTGTCTAGTTACACTAGTTAAAAATTTTCATTTTTATTTCTGAGTTTATAACTTTTCAAATAAATTTTCAGTTGATGAATTTGTGAAATAAATAAATAGCAATTACCGGAAAAACATTACCTCCAATAAAAAGTAATTTACAGGAGCCAATTTTTCGCGAAAAATTAATTAGTTGGCATCGAATAGTTGGCTTTAATCAGTGACCATATAAAAAATTTCTCCGGTAAATGCTGCTTTCTGCGAGCTCTGGGCGTCACTAGTTCCGGGTTCCAGAGTCATAAACCACCGTACTCCGACCACCTCCCGGAGTCGCGCTAACGACCCGGAATTTCCTGGACTGAAGCCAAAAAAACAACTTTATTCACCAGACTCAAGTCACTTGAAAATGAATTGTTTTTAACCTTAAGAAAACTGCATGAACATTCTTTCTTACATATATTTTATAACTTACAATTCAACTTGAAAATCGGATTTCATTAACTGAAAAATGTAAGTAATTCAAACAATTTCATTCAATTTAATTTCGCGCAAGTATTTTTCCTATATGCGGCTGAAAGTTTTTTATATGTATGCCAAATTTTAATTCTCTAAGTTCAGTTTGGGAACAATTTCTATTGTACAGACAGACAAACACTTGGCTGACGATGTAAAGATTACTAGCTGTATTACTTATGTATTGTATACACCAGTATTTCTCAACTAAAAATGCACCTCGGACCAGTATAATATATATTTTTCCAACGCGGACCACTAATAATAATTGTTGGTTCATTTTTTGCAAGAAAACAAATATATTGAATGTGCTACTAAACACATTTATTTTATATGTAGAAAATCACAGAAAGTTTACAGAAAATAAACAAAATATAAATTATTTACATAAAAAATGTGTATAGAAAATTAAAAAAAAAACTGCAAAAAACACATATAAAAAATTTCGCGGACCACTAAAATTTTTCTTGGGACCACTGGTGGTTCGCGGACCACCTGTTGAGAAACACTGATATACACCAGGCAAAATATTACTGTCTGTCCAATATTCTTTAAAATTTTCATTCTTACCAATTTTCTTTTCAATTTTTACCGACCGCCAACATATATAAGGGAGGTAATGTGATCATACCGATTTTGACATTTCGATGGATCTCCACGAATTGAGGTCCTTACATAATATTTTGACTATTTTTAGCATGATGCCTGTCGGTCTGTCTGTCTGTCTGTCTATGTACATGTGCAGAGCAAATTCGTCTAAAAGGATTTTTATGAAACTTCATATTTAAGCTTTTGACATCAATGGCACAAGTTGATCAACTTTTGGTAAAAATCGGTTCACTAGAAATGGGAATTTACTCGTGTCGATTTTAAGATTTTTGCGAATATTTATCAGAAAAATATTTCGAAAGAATTTATTAAACAAAAGTTGCTATAAAAGCAATAACTAACAACTTTTATGTCAGAAATTTCTTGATAAACGAAAAAAAAAAAAAATGAAAAATTTGAATTTTTTTTTCTAAGTATCTATTTTTTCATACTTATATGTAACGTTTCCATGGTCATGATAAATAATATCTCTGTTAGAAAATATTAAGCCAAGTTATTTCTACTCTGCTGCTAGAATGTATTTTATGCAAGTACTTTGTGATGGCGGTCGGTCCTGTGTTGACCATAGCTGATTTTTTTTATTAATTTATTTCGAATTTCATTGTATTTTATCAGCGACAGAATACAGACTTTCAGATTTATTTATATAGATTTTCAAAATCAAATAATTATGAGAAAAAATATGATAGACATACGTTTTTTTAAATTTTGCAATGGAGCTGAAATTGAAAAAAGCATGTTTTTTGAGATTTCCGGCAAACAATTTATAACGCAAATTGTGACCTTGAAAGCGGTACCCCAAGACCTATTCATCCCCGTAATTTCCAAAATTTCCGCAAAATTTTCTTACGAAAACTACGTACTACATTTCTGTCCAGAGCCTACTTAAATTTTCAAATAATTATTCGTTAGTAATTATTTCACCGATTCTTTTGTTGCAAGTCGTATCTTTTTTTTCCCCGTGAATCTTTGTAGATAAATCTAAATTTCTTAAGCGTGGATTAAATTAAAAGCATCCCAAGTGATTATAAAAATTTAATCCAAATTTTGTATGAGTTGAATATTAAAAAATCGTCAGTTATGTTGAATGAAGTTGTTCCTCTGAACTGTTGTGCGAGCTTAACGAGCCGGAGCTTTTCTGGCCTGCTTCCAAAGTTCCGCTAATGTAAAAGCTCGCCGCTAGTGTCGCCACCGTCTCTAGACCGGACGCACGCTTTGATCTATGTGTCTGACATTAAATCAACGATTATACCGAAAGTTGCAAGTGTTAAAAATATTATTTATCGAGGAAATGTTCCCCGAATTTATAAAACAAAAAAAATATCTATTTACGACCAAAAGTTTCAGATACGAAAACTATTAGCGCCACCATAACTCACAAGAAGATGGTACAAGTTTTTAAATACATGGCAGTCGAACGAAATATGTTTTAAGATTTCGTGGGTATAACCAAAAAAAAAACTTATGAGTGAAACTTTATTTATAGTGAAAGAAAGAAAATGAGAACAGTTTTAATTACATTATAATGCATTGGAGTGTTATAAAAATACAAAATAATTTAAGGATTAAATGGTCGTTTGTAAGATCTTCTGGAGTGCACCATTCCCGATAAGTCTCTTTTAATACTCCAACAGTAGTCAGCCATCATGTGAGTATCCCACCTTCCTTGATAACGTCTCTCCATCTCTTTTAAATCCTGATGGAAACGTTCACCCTGTTCATCACTAACATCTCCAAGATTGACAGGAAATATGTCAAGACTGTTTAAAAAATGTTTCACGCTCATGTTGCACCCCAAATGATGATAATTTTCAATAAAATTTTCAACGACCTTCACATAGTTTTCGGCTTTTTTATTCCCAATTTTTGATGAGCGCCACGAAAGACTGCCATGCATTCTTCTCCATATCATCCATATGTACAGTAAAATATGGATCATTCACTAATTTTCTAATTTGTGGTCCATCAAAAATGCCAGCTTTTAGCTTCTCATGGAGACTTTGAAATGTTTCAGATATATATTTGAAACAGTCACCATCTTTGTTCAACGCTTTTACAAACTGCTTCATTAGACCCGGTTTAATATGAAGAAGGGGGAAAATGATTTTTGTTCGCTCCACCAAAGGTTCGTGTATTATGTTTGGGTCTCCAACATTTAAATCTATTCTCACTGGCCAATTTTTCCAATGCTTATCTCTCGCTCTGCTGTCCCACAAACACAAAAAACATATATTTTGTGAATCCACCTTGTTGGCCAAGTAAAAAGTTTGTAAAAAGGTCTATAACAAGTATCTGCATGTAAGGCTTCCTACGAAATATATTGGACAACAAGAACGAAGTTGAAATTAAAGTAGACGTATATCAGAACATGAAAAGGTGAAAAAAGTCAAAATACGATAGAACAAAAATTTGACGTGATTGGCAGAAACATTTTTAAAATCAGCACCCCAAAATTAGTTAAAAACAAGTATCAGATCTAAGTCAGCAAAAAAAAAAGTTTAAATTTGTTTATCAGTGTTACTTCTGTTAAAACTTACATACTTAATATGCGATGTTATATAGTCTTGTTTCAATCGGGCATTATTTATCGTTACAGTTTGTTTAATTAGCAACAAAATATATTTGTTTATGCAGATATCTTACATTACTTATAGTTTCCTAATAAAACGATCCTCTAAATGACGTTTTGATGAGAGTTCTGAATATTGGCGTCATGTATTATTTTTGAAAGAAACATACCAACCCAAACGGAGGCCGATAAACACCGTACAACTATCTTTTACCCACCTGTATGTTGAACAGTGTAATTCTGTAGTTGTGTCGTTGATTTGTGCCCTTTTTTCTTACCTATCACGTACAGCACTGGTTTCAGTTGACAGTTAATAAAACTCACTCGCATATGGTACATTTCAGCTTACCTGAAAAAGAAGACATATCGTTACAGGCAGCTCTGAAACATGCTTTGTATATACAGTATGGAGTTTTGCATCCTCTACTGGTAATCTGTTCAAATTCTCTTATATGAAATGATTTGAATTTATGACCATGTTTTTCCCGTCTATTTTTAACGATTCTACTATTATTTATTACTCTTTTCCCAGATATATTTTTCTAGTTTTTGTCAGATATTTTTTGGTAATGGATTATAAAGCATTTGCCAAAATACATTGCCAATAATTCACTCTTAGAATATAATAAAAATGTACAGATTTATCAGAAACATAGTAGATATAAAAAACAACACAGTTAAAAAAATAACCATTGAATTTTTATTTTTTTCGATACTGTGCCGTTAGCTCTGGAGTCTCAATTATTCAATACTTAAAATAAGTACCTGTTTAATAGGACAAGTCGTAACGTTACATTGACCACGTGGCTTTCATAGCTATGTTCGAAGGTCTAGAAACAGAGAACTTACCTCCTTTGTCCCTTTTATGCTTATCTAGGTATTGTGAACCGGTTTTTATTACTTACATGAGCTTCTCAGATGGATTATTTACGTAATAGAAGTCAAGCAGTCACCATTAATGGCTTAACTTTATAAATATCACTTTAGGTGTACCGCAGGGGTCTGATTCCGGGCCTATTATATTTTTAATTTACGAGGTCTGTTCAAAAACTATCGCGAATTTTGTGTTTTTTCAAAAATTATTTATTTATTCATGAATATCTATTTTGTCCCCTTCAAAGTAATCCCCACCAGATATTATACACTTGTGCCAACGTTTTTTCCAATCTTCGAAGCACAAAAAATCATTTTTTGTGATCTTGTTCAGCTCCTCCTTCGATGCAATCTTTATCTCCTCACTCGTAGCGTCGCGTCGTCCTTTCATGGGCCTCTTCAGTTTCGGGAACAAGAAAAAGTCACAGGGAGCCAGATCTGGGGAATACGGTGGCTGCGGCATTATTAGTGTGTTGTTTTTGGCCAAAAATTCGCGCACAAGCAACGATGTGAATTTCGCGGCGACCCGTCTTATGCCCAAATCATTGGTAAAAATCGAATGGCACGAGCCAATCGATATGTTTAGGTCCTCAGCAACTTCTCTAACGGTGATTCGACGATTGGTTAATACTATTTTCTTCACTTCATCAATGTTTTCGTCTGTTGTTGACGTGCTCGGGCGTCCGGCACGCTCTTCGTCGTTCACATCTTCTCGGCCCTCTGAGAACATTTTGTACCACCGATAAACGTTGCTTCGGTCCAAGGTAGCTTCACCATATGCCACAGTCAACATTCGAAATGCGTCAGTACACTTAATTTTGTTTTTCACACAAAATTTGATACAGATTCTTTGATCCATTTTTTGGTATAGGCAAAAATCGAAGACGAGCCAAAACACGTGCAAGCAAAGCAACTGTCAAAAATTAACTGAACATTCAAAATGATCGAACTTGTCGGCATAAGTGAAAGATACGAGTACCAACATAACGCCACAAAAAAATCGAAAATCGAATATACGTAACCCGCGGAAATTCAAAATTCGCGATACTTTTTGAACAGACCTCATATATCAACGATATTTCAAAAGTAATTCATATTTGCCGATTATATGAAATGAGGGGCCACTTAAGGGTCCTTTGGATACTCTGATCTGACTGAAACTACCTGAAAAATTACGAGGTAGAAGGTTTTCGCCTGAAGAAGAGATGCTTCAATTCATGATTATTTTGAAGGAATTCCGAAAGAAGATTGGTTGGAAGCTTTTAGGAAGTGGAAGGAAATAATGTCAAAGTGTATTATTGTAGAAGGGAAGTACTTTGAACATATTTAAAATAAAATCCTAAAAAATATGAACCATGTGTCTTATTCTCAATAATTCTAGGATGACTCTCATATAGAGGTGGATAAAGAAATATAACGCCATAGTTCCAGTGAAAAAATACTTAAAATTATAATCAATAGTTCGCATGATTACTTAATCCTGTTTACTTTTTTGTAATCTCTAATTTCAGTAGTGTAAATCCAATTTTTTTGTTGTCTAATTAACGCTTTAGTTACCAAACATGATACCAACCTTTAGTAACCCAATAATCCTAGTAACTTTGTATTTTTGCTAATGAAACCGGATGCTGTAGAGCGTGCCACCCTAAATGCATACAACTAATTAATACTTGACACGCAAGCAGACGCGCGTACCCTCATATCTTACACTTGTTCACACAATGCGTCGAGACGCCACAAGTATCAAGACGTGAGAAGAGCGTCATTTTCAGGACAATGACACTGCCACTATCATTAACAAATTGCAACATTTAGTAAAGAAGAAACGAATATACAGTCAATCCAAAACTAAACAAGATAAAAGAATCTATATATTCTATAAATTTAAAAATTCGCAAAGTAGTTCTTTGGATTAAGGCTTTTCTCCGCAAAATAGAGGAGCGGAAAGTTAAGCGGCATCCGATCCGGAAAGATTGATCCTATTGATCAGTGGTATTTTTATTATTTTGGGGGTCAAGATTATTTTTAAAGAAAACCATTCAGTTTTTGGTCGGTATGTCTATGTATTTTGAGCTGTACGCCTTTTATATACGATATATACGAGGGCATATTGCAAGCTAATGCCTCCATGGCCATAACCGGAATGACGGGCCAGACCGTGTCAAAAGTGGTTTGCCATTTACCTTAAGTATCTGTACATAAGTCCTCCTAGCGGAGATTCTCAGCAACATCGCGTATGCGCATGACAGTTCTAAACATGGCGGCCGGCATGGATGTGCGGTTAAAACAACGAGTGTTATTGAATTTCTTACTAGGGTGTAGCGCCCATTGATATCCATCGAAGGTTAAGTGCCGTTTACCGTGAGGCGTGTGTTGATGTGAGTACTGTTAGGAGGTGGGTAAGGACTGTGAAAGATGCAAGTCCTGCTGAAACGGATGTCCATGATCGGGCACTGGATAAGCTTGGGTTTCATGACGTTTTACCTGATACACCTTATAGCCCAGATCTTGCGCCTTGTGACTTTTTCCTCTTTCCAAAGCTTAAGGAACATCTCAAGGGCAAGCGTTTCTCTTCGGATGCAGAGGTGATTTTGAGTTTTGAAGGGTCAAGCCCGTGAGCGCTTTAGAAAGAGAAATACTAACTTGGTATCGAGTCTTGTTTGATCAATAGTTTATAGATTTCTATTAGTTGATACTTTCATTTTTATTTCAGATTTTAATTTAAAAAAACACTCTCATCATGTCCCTATCTCCCTTTTCTTTAATCCCTGTTGAGCTATTGTCACAGCAATGATAAGAGACGCCCTGTACAAGTGTTTAGAAACCCTTACAATGGGCAGACTAGACCCCTTTGCAACAAAACACTTCGGGCGATTTTAGGGTGACAAACATGTGCATGTAGAAAATGATAAAAGTATGATTTTACTTCAAAATAAAGTGAATCTGGAACATTACCCTCCTCTTTCCACACTGCTATATCACCCCCTCCCGCTTAACAGAACATCCATCCCTTAAACCTGTAGCAGATGAAATAATAACAAGATCTCGATCCAAGAACTTCTATTTATTTTCCATTTCTAGAGTTGAATCAATCTGAATTTTCTTTGTTTTGTTTTTACACTATTATTCTTTAAAATATTATCATTCTGATACAATTTAGTATTTATTTAGAATTATATGAAAAATAATCTTGGAATTTTAAATAAATAAACAACAAAGAGTGTAAAAACCAAAACAAATATAAAGAAAGCTTTTGGGAATTTTGTGTAGAAGCTGAATCATTGGTTCAAATCAATATGTAGAAAAAAATAGTTAATAAAATACTTCCTTTAATACTTGGGACATCGATCTTATGAACTTTGTCCCACAAAACGAGTGACTCAAGGCTCAAATTTAGGCCCAGTAATATTTCTTATTTTTATTAAACTTTTGATATAAAACTTGTGGTTTCGTGGCAAGATGATTGTCTACGAAGCATGGGACGAGGATTTGAATCCCTTTACAACAGAAGTGCCTCAAGGCTCACACTTAGGCCCATTATTATTTTTAATTTTTATTAAACTTTTGATAACAAAACTTGTGGCTCCGAGGTAAGATGATGGTCTACGGAGCACGGGACGAGGATTTGAATCCCTTTACAACAGGAGTGCCTCAAGGCTCAAATTTAGGCCCATTATTATTTATAATTTTTATTAAACTTTTGATATCATAAAACTTGTGGTTCCGTGGTAAGATGATTGTCTACAGAGCAGAAGGACGCGGGTTCTATTCATCCCACCTCTTTCGAATTGTTATCTTTTGATATTGTGCCAGTCAGCTTAGGAGTCGACTCAGCCTCATGTATTTAATACTTAAAATAAGTATCTGTTTACAGAGGGATGATAGATATGGTTGAAACGTCACACTGTCCACGTGGCTAGAAACAAAACTTACCTTCTCTGCCCTTATTCACCTATCTAGGGGTTAACCTATTATTGTTTTCGCGAACTTTTCAGATGGATTATTTCATGTATAGAAGTCAAGCGGTTACCATTAACGGCTAAATTTTATAAATATCACTTTTGGTGTTCCACAAGGGTCCTATTCAGGGCCTATTATATTTTTGATTTATATCGACGACTTTTTATCACGTGGTTTGCATATCTATGGTGGTCTAGAAATGGAGAACCTTCTCTACTAGAGCTTATTAAAGTATTTCAATTACTTTCTGCTATTTGAAATATTGTATTTCAAATACTTCAAAAAATTCTCTTGGTATTTGGATTTTCAAATACTTTCTCTATGGTATTTGTATTTGATATTTGTTGTCTTAACACATCATTTTTGTATTTGAAATATTTTAGAAGTATTTTAAGTATTTTCTAGTATTTTAAATATTTCCTAGTATTTCAAATATGTCACTTGTATTTCAAATATTATGTATTTAAGCATTTGCAATATATTATTTCATATATAGACCGGGAGCTCATGACATTTTTGGTCTCCGATTTCATACAGCATGCCTTTTGGAGGAGATAATATTTACCCTGTGACAACAAAAAAGGGATGGTACTAAACCCCTGCACGCTTTCCGGTCATAGGGAAAATTGCATTTCCACTTGCACAAAATTTTTGTGTTTTTCTCTGATTTAATATTGCTTGCCCTTTTGTCAAAAGAAAGTTTTAACAAATTTAAAGTCTTTTAATTATAGGCATGCTGTATGAAAACGCGGAAAATCATATTTTTTTATTACAAGATCACATGACCGTTTGAGCCCTTTGGGACCCTCCGAATCGCATGCATATATTTAAAAGACTTTAAATATGTTATAGCTTTCTTTTGGCAAAAGGGCAAGCAATATTAAATCAGAGAAAAGCACAAAAATTTTGTGTTTAAGTGGAAATGCAATTTTCCCTATGACCGGAAAGCGTGCAGGGGTTTAGTACCATCCCTTTTTTGTTGTCACAGGGTAAATATTCTCTCCTCCAAAAGGCATGCTGTATGAAATCGGAGACCAAAAACTGTCATGAGCTCCCGGTCTAATACTTTTACTGAGTATTTCACACAGTTCTACCATCTAGTCGTCGAAGACCTATCATTTATTTATTTATTTATTTTATTTATATAATATGTAGCATTTAAGGCTACTAGCGCAGTAACTAACAAACTAAATGAGTAATTTAAGATGAATATTCGATTTAATCGTTTCATTAATTAAAGTAACCAAACTGTGATTTTAGTGTTTCGAGTTAAAATTGTTTCAACCGTAAACCATTTTCGATTGAAATTAATCACAAACTCTGTCTCCCCCCCACCCCTCCTTACTGCGGGTCTGTAAGGGTATTAATTGACAGTACCCCCCTGTTTAAATGAATCAAAGCCGTACTGCTACATTCCGTATTTCAGTTATTAATTGCATTTATATCGTTTATAATTATTTCACGGGACTCTACACACCTGTATATTTGGTTGAAGGATATATAGAAGGGGGGAATTTACTATTTATCAAAAGGGGGAGCACTGGCGTACGTCAAGATGGGCTAGACAACATTACACACTATGAAACACAATTAATATACCGTATCAGTCACTTGCTTATTAAAATTTATATGAGAATTGGATGATTTCTTATCTAAAATCTGTCTTTGCGGTACCCCCCCCCCCAGATTATAAGTTTGCTGAAATACCGGAGGAAGTACAAAATTTACTTAATGGGGTTTTCTCCTGCTTTGTGTAATTTTTTTGATTCATATCTCGGTAATCGAGTACAATATGTTGAATACTTAGGACATCGGTCGTATGAATTTTGTCCCACAACAGGGATTCCTCAAGGCTCAAATTTAGGCCCATTATTATTTATTAATATGTATTCTCTTTAGTAGAGAACACACCAATTCGTTTGCAGGAAGCCATCATCAAATTTCCTGACGCTGCAAAAGATTTCGGCCTTGCAGTAAATCTCGATAAGACGTTTACCCTGTCTAACCAACTTCAACAAAAGTTCTACCTCGCTGGCACCGAACTTAAAGAGGTGAATGCTTTCAAATATCTCGGTAGCATAGTTACATCTAAAGGTACGATTGATGACGAAATTACTGAGAGGATATCTTTAGCTACCGCAGCGTTTGGAAGATTGAGGAAATTGGTCTGGAATGTCAGAGGTCTACAGTATCACACCCAGATAAATGTTTACAAGGCGGTGGTCCTCTCAATACTCCTATATAGTAGCGAATCTTGGTGTCTCTATCGTAGACACATCAGATTGTTGGAAAGATTTCATCAGAGATGTTTACGATCTATTCTGAAGATTAAATGGCAGGATTACGTGCCTGATACATTCTAAAAAAAGCAGGCATGTTGAGCATTGAAGCTACCCTAATCCAGAAACATCTTAAATGGACAGGGCATGTAATTAGAATGCCAGATAATCGTATGCCTAAGCAGGTACTGTATTCAGAACTATCACATGGCAGTAGAAACCCTGGAACCACGTACAGAAGATATAAATATATGGTCAAGAGTTCACTCAAATCATGTCACCTCCTACATTCATCTTGGGAAAAGGTATGCACTGATCGCTCCAAGTGGAAACACTCGGTGTATTGTGCAGTGAACCAGTTTGAACAGCAGAGAATAACACTAGCTGAGACTAATCGTGTTCCAAGGAAAGACAGAGTTAATAGTATGCCTGTGTCATCTGGAGAGTATTTGTGCTGTGCGGAAAAACTTTTGTGTCGCGTATTGGACTCTACAGTACTGAAAAGGCACATTCAAGAAGGAATGTGTAGTTTTGCAAAGCACCCATCGTCTTTCGACGGGGTTGAATATATATGTAGTGTCAAAAGACTTCTGATTGTGCATTTAAGCATGAAAATTCTTTATAAAATATTTTACAATCATGTAACTGCAATGATTCATGATTTAAAACATTGTCGAGAAATATGGGGAGTATGAATACAAACATTTTTTACAATT
The DNA here is from genome assembly GCA_963971575.1 of Liopterus haemorrhoidalis. Classification (NCBI taxonomy): domain Eukaryota; kingdom Metazoa; phylum Arthropoda; class Insecta; order Coleoptera; family Dytiscidae; genus Liopterus; species Liopterus haemorrhoidalis. The sequence continues at coordinate 47,927,066 of OZ020619.1, forward strand.
AGGGTAAAACTGGGCGCGATGACTCAATTCCAGGTGTTATCTAGCAATCAAGCAATACATCACATGCAACTGCAGCAGAGTGCATTGCCCAAACACACAAACAAAACTCACACATGTAAATGCTTCCATACATATACGTTCATTGATGTACAGAGGCACACATATACATACAGAGCTAGCGAGTTATCTGGACATCTCCGCGACCCGTATAAATAATGACAGCCATTTACATAATTTAATTAACAAGCAAGATATGAGTAATACCTCGGACAGACAGCTAGTTCCGACCACTGCACAACCGCAACTCTAACAGACAGACTTTTACAAACTTCATAGTTGATATATCTCACTCTCTGTAGCACTGTCAGTAGGCTTTTAGAACTCATGCAACTCCATCTTCTTCTAAGTATCAAAAACTTAAAATATCTACCTTATTATTGACAGGAAAATGTAATCGCGAAAATTTTGTCAATATTTTGACTGATGACCACGTTTCTTGGTCCAGCGAATCAAAAAAACCTATTTTCGAAATGCCGACTATATATGTGTGTGTCTCTGTGAGTGTGTGTGTGTGTGTATACACGATAACTCAAGCACGGTTTAACTTAGAGAGTTCGTTCTGGTACTAAAAAAATCTACTATTAATTGCGATGAATCCTATTGTTTTTTATGAATATCCGAAACGATTGTTGAATATGAAAGAAATAGATAAGGCCTGAAGGAAGTAAGGAAAATGTAGGAAGAAGGCGAGGATTACCTGCAAAGGATGGTGGACAGAGACAAGGAAGTACAGGACCAAGAAAGACAGAACAGAATAGACAAAACAACAATGAAGACTACCAGAAGATAAAAGGCGTAACATTACCAAGATACTTGAGAGACAATAACAGACACCAGAAGACGATTGCCAGATGGTGGACAGAGAAAAGGAAGTACAGGACCAAGAAAGACAGAACAGAATAGACAAAACAAGATACAATGAAGACTACCAGAAGATAAAAGGTGAAACATTACCAAGATACTTGAGAGACAATAACAGACACCAGAAGACGATTGCCAGATTTGGATGCGGGAATGAGGTGGCAGCCAAACAATTTTGGAGAGATGAAGAAGAGAAGAAGTGCCGGACATGTAGAGAACAACCCGAAACCTTGAATCACTTAAGATAAGTACCCGCGATAAGTACTTAATGCATTTTTAAATGACTTCTCAATTTGTCTACATTAAAATATTTGTGTTGATGTTTTTTTTTTAATTAGTAATAAATTACTGCAAGCTGATCTGATTCAAAACTTTTGGTAAAATGGAAGGGGTAGTAAGGGATTGACCCTCTTAATATTGTCACAAGCCGCCACTGCATTAAACACAAGTTACTGGTGTGACGTTTCCACCTACATAAACTATTACTAGAAGCTAAATCATGATAACAATAAAAAAAGTATTATTTTTACTTAATATGGTTGTTGTATTTTTTTAAACAGTATATTCTCTTTAAGAGTTTTTATATTTTGTATTCGCTCTCCACACATCGATAAAATCCAGCAAAAAGTAGTACAAGTGTTTAGATGATCTATCCACAATTGGTGGCGAGGTTGGCCATAAATAAAAGCGACGATAGCTCCATATGCGGACAGTCTCCGCATTACACTGTCGTCTCTACTGATAACAACAAGCTTCTAGGATAACCGAACCAAATACAAGACACATTGATTTACAACTTGATTATTTATAATTTAGTTATTATTAAAATAGAACGATAAGAATCGGAAGTAATCCATCTTCTGGGGGCTCAACCGGGATTGTTTAGGGTACAACAATATAAAACACATTTTAAATCACACTTAACCTGAAAATATTGAAACTTATGCACAAATGTCAAAAAAACAAGGTAAAAATAGAGTGGTTCCATTCTTTTTTTGCTCAAAATCCCCAAACATACAGCATCTACAAATCGTCTGTTTTGAAATTTGAATAACTTATGGTTGTAGTGTTCAAATACTTAGTGAAACTATGCTTTAATACTTTAAAATCGAGTTGACCCAACGGTGAGCTTTCCCAGTGATTAATTCTGTCCTTTATAATCCCTAAAATACAGTCCTTCAAACAGATTCCTAATTTTGGTTGGTGAATACAGTTGTAGAAGCTGGTCAGTACTACAGCAGGTGTAAGGGAGGCGAGGATAAAGGTAGTTTAATTAGCAGAAGAGGTAGACGTGAGACCATAGAACGCTTTCCCCCGGGATAATGTCGGGGGTAACGCGGTGGAAGGGGATTAATGTAATTTTACGGGAAGCTAAGACGTCGAGGAAGACGACTGGTCAATATTTGGATAGGTAAATTATTTAACATTAATTGTTTTCCGGGAATTAAACTGTACCTATTGAGGTTGATATATTTATCCACAAAACATATTGAACTGTCTAATATACTGTATTTTTTTGACCATAAGACGCAGAAAAATCCACTTAAAATTGGGGTGCGTCTTATGAAGGTATAGGTGCGTTGTTTAAAAAGTGTGCAATGTTAGTGTGGAATCAATTCAGAGCGCATAAAACCGTATCAACCAAGAAAATGTAATAGAAATGAATACAGAATTAGCTGTCATTTCTGGAGGCATTACAAGTCAACTACAACTCTTAGATGTGTCGATTAATAAACCATTTAATAATTTTATGCGGAAAGAGTGGAACAAATGAATGTTAAAGCCAAATCACGATGTGCAACAGGACGTATGAAACAGACGACAATTTCAGAAGTACCTGGGTAAAATATTTATGGGAAGGTGTAAAAGAAAAGACAATTATAAAGCCTTTATACATTGTTGTACCCTAAACAATCCCGGTTGAGCCCCCAGGAGATGTGCTACTTCAGTTACGCATTGGTTAGTATCAAAGACGACTTGATTTTACGTACGTGGGCCATTGTCGGGGTACACGTACATTAAAGGGAAATCCAAAATTTTAAATGTCCAGAAGAAACGAGAAATCCAAAAGAATAGCTCCGAAAACAGACTATTGACCCTCGTAAAACAAAGACCCACATTTTTTTATCAACAATCAAGCCGGAATAAACCGCAACATATCATATCGACCGGAGGAGTCCATATTGACCACTTTGGAGATTTCGTTCTACTACTTACAGACAAAATATTTTACGTCAAAACAAAGAAAGAAAGTCCAAAACTTTATTACAAATGTGAAAATTTCCCCTTTTTTCTATAATCTATTAATTTAAGTAATAAATTTCAATTTCCGAAAGACAATTGTAATTTTCCCCTCATTTTAAATTCTATCCAAGTTGTATTTTATTTTAAAATCAACGTAATACGACATACAATATTTACTTTGTCTGTTGTAAGTTATAGGGTGAGTGTGCAAGGGTAGAAGCTAGCTCCAGGCTAACTCCGGAGACTCCGGGGACTGCAATGGCTGATTATGTCTCACATGTCCCGCACTACACACTAAACATAGTTTGTTCACCTTTAGGCCCCAACAACAACTGTTAGGGTTATAGAAATGACCATAACATTTAAAGACAAAAAAAAAAAAAAAAAAACTATAGTTACTTTCCATCGCATAAATATTTTATATAAAAATTTTCTATGTCTGTTGTTTTTCGTGTACCTATCGTGTATATTCGAGTAACACTTTGTTACTCGAACAGCCAAGTATGAAATGAGATTCCTAACTAAAGGAGTTCAGGTACTAGGCGTGAGTGTTATCCAGGGTTCGTCTTTACAACCAACTGATCAGGCATCTTGTAATTAGTCTGGATCTTAACTGTTCACTTAAGTTTTTAAATGTGAAGGTTTACGCACGTTAAATAAGACGGTTTAAAAATATTCATTTATTATAAAATACAATTTACGAGAGTAAGTTTGAAAGAATATAGTATATTAAATAGGATGGAATAGAATATATAATAGGAATAGAATAGGTATTAAAATAATGAAAAGATTAAAACAAATATAATCGGATAGACCACCAGAATGCCGACGCAGTACCTCAACAACTTATATCCGTACGCTAACCGGACTGAATACTTTCTGACCCCATCTTTAGAGAGATGGGGGTTTATATAAGAGAGCTAGTAGAGTTTCTAGGAAAAAGGGTTTAAGCATTGTTCAAGGAGATGTTAGTTCAAAAAGTTTTTAAGCAATAACTGCGAACAATGTCTCCTTGAATAATGAATCATTAAAAATATATTTCTAAAGTTACGTGCTAGACGTAAGGTTTCTAATTTTATTTTATTTTTTAAATTCTCACAAATGTTAACTGCAAAGTACCCTTTAAAATCCCTAACAAACGATTGCAGCCCCTAAAAAAGAAATTCTGGCAACGGGTGGTTATAATAATTATATATACCTACGATTCTATGATACTTAATAATTCATTTTATTTTTCTTTCCAAGGCTGTTTTCATCCAGGTTACGCCTCTCCCTGAGTCGTGTAGTAGGTCTTTTGTTTTTCGTGGTTCTGGCTGCATTTCTGCACAGTTTCTTAGGTGATCTATTGTTTCTAGTTCTTCTCTGCAGTTTCTACATATTATTTCTGTTTTTTACCGACCGCCAACATATGGTATTGTGATCATACTGATTTTGACATTTCGAGATTTCGATGGATCTCCACGAATTGAGGTCCCTACATAACGTTTTGACTATTTTTAGCATGATGTCTATCGGTCTGTCTGCCTGTCTGTCTGTCCGTCTGTCTGTCCGTCTGTCTGTCCGTCTGTCTGTCTGTCCGTGTGTGTACACGTACAGAGCAAATTCGGTTGAAAGGATTTTTATGAAACTTCATATTTAAGCTTCTGCTATCAATGGCACGAGTTGATCAACTTTTGGTAAAAATCGGTTGACTAAAAATGGGAGTTTACTCGTGTCGATTTTAAGATTTTTATGAATATTTCACAACAGAAAAATATTTCGAAAAAATTTATTGACAAAAGTTGCTATAAAAGCAATAATTAATAACTTTTATTTGTGACGTTTGTTGATAAAACGAAAAATTTCGAATAATTTTTGTAAAATTTTTCGAAATTTTTTCATACTTATAGATAACGTTTCCATGGTCATGATAAATAATATCTCTGTTAGAAAATATTAGGTCAAGTTATTTCTACTCTGCTGCTAAAATGTATTACTTTATGAAGTACTTTATGATGGCGGTCGGTCCTGTGCTGGCCACAGCTGATTTTTTCATCTAATGATTGTTTGTCCTCTCCTCTTTGCCACATCTGAATCTCACGATTACCTTCTGGTTCCTCGTTAACAAAAATATATGTAAAGATTATATATTATTTGTTGATTCTATTGAATTATTATTTTTTAAATTCATTGCCCTTTATGAATTATTTACAAATACAGTAATTTCCTTGCGTGTTCAATTGCGTGTAGAATTCTCCTATTAGCCTGTTTTCATGTTAAGCAATTTATAAAATCTGGTGATAAAGCATTTAGTAAACTGTCTGTTGGCTGTCCCTATCTCTATGGCTGGTTCCATCTCTGATTTGTTTAATACAGTATGTCTCGTGTTTCCCGGTCTAATTTAAAGAAGTAGGAAAGCAACTTCTTATAATTTCATTAGAAACAAACGTAATTAATTGTCGTTAAAGGAAAATTAAGTTAGGAGTTAATTAGCGCTATGACAGTCTGATATAAAACAAAAGGGCCCGACGACGCAGCGCCTCTAGCGATAGCTCTCAGAAACTCACAAGAGGGGGCGCCCAGCGGCGTAAATATCAATATATAACAACCCCAGGGGGTATATAATTTTAATATCACCCTTAAAATAAAGGTAACAGATGGCCACTTGATTTTTAGGGGGTTAATATATTCACGGAAAAAATCACTGCACAATATTACAAACTAAAAAGTTTGTTTAAGTATGAGATAATGACGATTCGGATAATGTAGAGATTGTTGCCAAAAAAATCTGCAAAACTATATTTCTTTTTCGCAATCTGGTCAATACTGTCTCAAAAGAAATAATGTTAATATCATATTATGCCCTATTTCAGTTACATATGGTATTTCTTATGCTCTTCTAGCTTGGGGACATTCTGTTTCAGCTAAAAGAATTTTTTCCCTTCAACGACGTGCTATTCGAATTTTAGCAAAAATTAACTATAGAGCTGACTGTAAGAATGCATTTAAAGAATTAGAAATTATGATATTACCTTCCCTCTGTATTTATCAGTGTGTATTGTATGCCTATAAAAATAGAAATGTATGGTCAACTGGTGATAGAATGCACTCGTATGCTACTAGAAATAAAAACCATATATATCCAAACTTTTTACGTTTAACTAAATCATGCAATGCCTCTAATTCTTACAGCATAAAATTTTTCAATATTCTGCCAGAGGAATATAAAGTCCTGCGTTTTCTGAATTTCAAGAAAACTAAAAGAATTTTTAATTAGAAACCCATTCTACTCGACTGACGAATTTTTGAATGTTAAATTTTAAATTTATTTATGTCTATATATTAACACCATATATTATTGTACTACCCTAACAAATGCCATTTATTTTGCTCCATAATAACATATTTGTACTTTGTATTGTATTGCTTGTATGACTGACTAAAACAATGTTTTATTTTGTATTAAGTCGCTTTTTCTGACGTACATCAGGAACGTTGCTACAATTAGTATACAGCCAATTATAAAATATTTAACTGCAAAATAGATTGATAGAAATATGTATTGAGAACAAATTTTGTTATTATTTCTATTGTGTTGTTGACATGTATAAACACTTCAGCTGTTAATAGATTTTTGCAGAGTAAAGTCTTTGTAAATCCACTTGTAATTTCTTAGAAGCCATAAAAATGCAGTGACTTTTTCCAGTGATCTTTCACTGTTGGGAGACAGCTGTTTCTTGCCTAAGAACTAACCACCGGACAGTAATAGATGAGCACTCAACCAGCGAAAATGAAATAAATAAAGAGCAGTAGTGTATAAAGTAGAAGGCGGACAGAACGAGAAAGCAGAGAGAGAGTCGAGGGTAATCAGAGAGGGAAGGGCACTTAGTAAACCGGACCTACACGATCTTAACACAAAGTAAACCCTTCCAGGAACATCACAAGATCTTAAGACTTTACTCAAATGGAATTCCAACATCTCAATCTCGCAATTATTGATTCTAAACTGATTTAGGAACTATTTGGACATTTTTTAATCATCAAAGAAGGAAGTATTCACGCATGAATTAGCAACTAAAGCGATGTTAATACACAAAGCAATTTTGTTCATATAGGATCTTGTTTCTTAAGTCACTTGGAAAGGATATTAGCACATCTCTCTCACTTTAGGCACTAACTGTCTTTTGTCCTTATCCACCTCACTCTATTAATTGACTTTTCTAGTACAAGAAATCTTCGATTCATCGGTTTTAACGGATGGATTGATCGAATGTTAAAGGTTTATGATAAAAATTTTCGTTTTGTAATCGAACAAAAATATTATTAAGACTGAGATGTCTTTTAGTGAATGGTATGAAGTCTGTTCTTTCTGCATTTAATTGTATTTTCCATTTGTTGAAATATTGACTTATTTTATGCAAATTGTTATTGAGTCTGTTGGTAATGGTATCTAATCTAAATGATGAAAACAACAATGCCGTATCGACAGTATAGAGCAGTGTTCTTGAACCTTTTTGCACCTGCGGACCGATGAAAATAGGATAAATATTTCGCAGACCGGCTGAAAGCTAAGATAAAATGAAGTACGTGGGTGCAGAGTTGTTTCTAGGAGACGAAGTGCTACATTGACATCCTTTTGATTTCTCTGTTTGGTTTTTATTATTGACATGTCTTGAAAAAGTCTTTTCGCACAATAGGACGTCGAAAAAATTACCAATAATTTGATAGCTTTATAACTCAAAAATGTTCTTTTTCTTGCGATTTCCAAAATTGAGACAATGCATTTTATGTCTGGACACCAGATTGACATCAGAAGACAACTCGAGCAGCTTTTCTTTTTCACGAGGATCAAGTGCACATGACTTTATATCTTCCAAGAATGAATTATTAATCCAGAGGTTACCTTTACGAGGATTCTCATTTTCAGGGAAATAATTATTAAAATTTTCAGCTAATGCTCTTAAATGTTGACTTATTGTTGAATATGACTTTCTGGTTGACAGCAGCAATCAAAAATTCTTCCAAAAGTAGAAACATTTTTAAATCTTCCTTTTGTAAGCGACTATGGTATTCCAAAGAGCTAGCTTCTTTTTGAACGTATCCATTTTATTTCTTAAATTAAAAATATTTGTATATGACCCCTGCAGACAAATATTAACTTTATTGAGCTGACTGAATATGTCCGCCATGAAAGCAAGTTTTGCCAGCACTCAAATGCACGACAAAATCTGGAAACACGATCTAAAGAAGTATAAAAAATAACCACGAGAGGCATTGTATTGGGGCTAGTAAATATTAAATAAATCATGGTGCGATCAAAAATTAGCTTCGGCGTCGACTAAAAAAATGTGCTATATACTCGTGAATAGAGTGTGCATCTACATGTTCGTTCGAAATTTTTCGCGGACCAGCAGGAATTTTCTGCTGACCGGCACCGGCCCGCGGACCACAGGTTGAAGAACACTGGTATAGAGACTTAGATTGACATGTTGTGTCTTCGGTATATCATTTATGTAAATAATAAACAGTACAGGTCCTAATACCCTTCCCTGGGGTACCCCTGCAGTTATAGTTCGGTTATGTGAAATATAATTATTTAAATTGTATTTTTAATTGTCTGTTGGATAATTTATAACTTTTTTGCTTTCAATAAATGAATTATACTGTTGGGAAGCTGTAATTAATAAGTTTATAGATAAGACCATTGTGTCATACAGCGTTCTAATTTTAGATCCAGAACAACAAATCGCAAGTTAAAAAATCTAACTAAAATCGTACCGTGTTTTTCGCCAGTTTGAATCTTGGAATCTTGGAAAAATCCACTCATGTGTAACAGGCTGTTGGAAGGAACAGACTATTTCCTCGAATGGTATAGCTTTTAAAGTACGCATCATGGTCCTTTAAACGATATTTGCGTCTTCAAAATTATCCTTTCAGTAGAATTTTGAATTTCAGGAAAAAAATAATTAAAGACAAAACCGGAGAATACAGCTACGTGCAATCAAAGCGCATATAACAGGAATTTTGTTTTTGCACAAAACCTATGTTCACAATGAAACATTATCAGCACACCTGCATGATTACCGGTTTGAATATTTCGCGAAGCGTAACATGTTTATCAGATATTATCAGTGCATTTCCGAACAACTCATTATCGAACCAACTTGACGGGAAATTATGTGTAAGCTGGAGATAAGGGAGAATTTACCGTAAGTGAAACTAGTTTTTGACAATGTTGTGGAGAGTGTACGATCGATGAGGGGTGTGGGGGGCTAGACCCAGGGTATTGTGGGGGTGGATTTGCGCCGGTGGACACCCCAAACCCGCATTACCTTTGTCAAGGGATGTGTTCACGGTACTGGTTCAGTGTCATAATTGAAAATTACCGGTCCGACTGACAAACACAAAAATAATTATATAATAATAAACATACATATATAAACAAAAGATTTATTTAAAGATATTAAAAACATGTTTTTTTAATATTTATTGTATTTAAAAGGATTTTAAATACAAAGTAGAATACCAAAAATAGAATACTAAGTACAAAAAAATATAAATGATTTTCATAATAGAACAAAATAGCTAGAACATATTTGTAGAATCAAGTTTTAGCTACAATTTGCCACGTCGTATGCAAATATGCGTCGATGATTTACAAGATGGTATCTATAATGCAATTTGTTTATTTAAAATTATATAAAATTTTTTTTTTACAATTTAAAATATTCTATTAAATAAATAAAATTTTGCTAAAAATTTGTATAGGTTATTATATATTTTATTTCAAATTGTCAGTTTTGTATACAAAATTTCTAATAACTATATACTTATTATATTTTAGGAAATGAAAAATTCCCCCTTCGTTGGTCAATATTGGAACTTCTAGCAAGATTTAGCGCTAGCCCATAATAAGAAGGCTGCGCAGCAGTGGCTTGAAAGCAATATATCGGACTTGATTTCTAGTGCTGATTCAAACATCAGTCAAATTCTAGACTAGAAAACCATATTAAAGTCGTTATACAACTCCCTCTCTGGTGGTCAACAATGGAACTTCTAGCTAGATTCAACGATTGCCCATAATGCGAAGGCTGCGCAGCAGTGGCTTGAAAGCAATGTCATGAACTTGATTTGTCCTGATGATTCAAACATGGGTCAAAGTCAACTAGACAACCATATTAAGGTCGTTATACAACTCCCTCTTTGGTGGTCGATACTGGAGTTTCCAGCAAAATTCAGTCCATAATGCGAAGGCTACGCAGCAGTGGCTTGAAAGCAATGTCATGAACTTGATTTGTCCTGTTGATTCAAATATCGGTCAAAGTTTACTAGAAAACCATATTAAAGTCGTTATACAACTCCCTCTTTGGTGGTCAACGCTGAAGTTTCCAGCAAGATTGAGTTCATAATGCGAAGACTACGCAGCAGTGGCTTGAAAGCAATGTACCGAACTTTATTTTTCCTGTTGATTGGCCGTCTAGCAGCTCTGATATTAATAACAAAATTGTAGCTGCAACTACAGCAATTCTTTTTCGTTTCACGATTTCCGAAATTTTTTGAAATTTATATATTTTTTAGGTTATGTAAAGTGAGATAACTAATGTGTGTTTATATGACTGTCTCATTAAAACAACACACTAATTATAAGTTTGGTCTATTAAATAACACATATTAAATTTAGATCTGTGAACGGTTGCTTATGTTACCATATGACAAAATTGTAGTGACAATCTACAGTGCAGAAGCCATAGCGTATAGTCTACTAATTTTATAGCTGTGAACGTAGCTTTATAACCTTCTTATTCCGGTGTTTTTGTAGATTTAGGCTTTAGCTGTTTTCTGATAAATTAAGATATTTTTTCAAACATCTCACCCCTGCTCATCAATTTTTATCTTCCTTTATATCTGTTCTTTCCTCTCATTTCTCGCGAACGGAAGAAGAGAAGAAAAAAAAGCAGCAAAGTTAAAAGTGAACGTCCATTATAAGGATAACCTGAAGCGCAACATATCCGGCACTTTATTAGTTTCCAGAAAGGATAATGAATGTTTTAGAATGTAAATTTCAGTAGGAAAAGTTAGACTAACTTTCTGTTAATAGATCTCGCTCATTTGTTTTGTTCTCTTCTCTTCAACTTAGAAAAAAAAAGAAATAAAAAAACATCAGATTTTTATGAAGTTAAAAATTTAATTTGAATTTTAATTACTATAAAGATTATCTTAAAATGGATCTCAGGAAGGGATCAAAACTTTAAATCATATTAATAAATTTTTAATATTGTTCGGATGGAAATTAATTAACTCATTACATCATCAAAAATATACAACTAATTATACTAGCTCGCCAACGGAGTGTCCTTGTTTGTTACATCACGCAGTGACTGATAAAAACAGTCTGGATTGTGATGTAGCTGGTTCAAGTCCTCGTTGAAGGCGAGAATAAATTTTTAGAGATAATATAGGTATAGCAATTTCGTTACGACTTAAATAAATACATTCAATTATTTCATAGTACTGTGATCACTGTTATTGTGACGCTAACAGCATTCTAGCTCCGATCCCCACCAGTTTATCACTACTGCCTACGCACCGCTACCCCTTTACAAGCCTACATTTGCACTTTCCTTGACGCTAGGATATAAGCAGCGCGACGTAGACTTATTCAAAGGAAACTTGGAAATATTTATGAAACAATAGCATTCAATGTTCAAAATATATTTTAATAAAAGCATTTTCATACTACAATTACTATGATAAATGCATTTTGAGTTCAAAAAAAGATTTTTTTTTCTATTATTTTCAAGTAAGAGCTGCAGCTCCGCAGCGCGTACTCAGGAGCCGCCACTGGGCAAATGTATACTTTCTGCGCTTGTTACACAATATACTATTACATGTCAAATCGGTATGGTCGACAGGTCTATACACCTCTCTGTATACCAAAAATAACTGATTTTTCTATGGTTAATTTTATTCTGGTGTTTAATTTATTGGATTAAATCTTAAATATGTAAATATTGATTTATTCTATCATAAAAAAGAATGATATTATTCTCGGATCTGTAGTCATTCAATAATTCCTGCGGGCTTTTCTGCCTCTCAGTTCTCTCTAGTGAGAACAAAAAGAAGATATTCCCTCACAATTGCAATACGCTCTGTTTTTATCGATGGAACACTAAATAATTTACAGACGTGCCTGTAATACAGAACAGGCTTCAGACTTATTCCTAAAGGCATCGCAAAATATGAGGAATCGAAAAACGACTGAAAGTAGAATAAAATACTGAGTGATGATTCGGAAAAAATATATGAGACGGTAAAAGGATCACAAAAGATGAAGAACTTATCATTAACTAGCAATATGCAGTCGTGGCCTTTTAAGGGCAAGGACAACAGAAGAGTTCTCAAAATTTCTTATACAAAAATAACAATCTGAAATAAAATTAGTAACAAACTATACATCAACATTTGTAGCCAATTGTAGCTATCTACACAGCAAAAAAAGTAATAAGTTGACTATTTTTAACCAAAACACCGTGTAAATCTTCATTTATTTAGATAGTGTTAATTTTGTTCGTATGTTTATATCAGTGTTAGTGTTCGTTTTGTTCATATCTGAAAAGTTCGAGGTTTAAAGAGGGAGTCAGACAGGGCGACCCAACGTCATCAGTACTATTCAACTTCATTCTGGAAAAAATAATAAGAAATGCGAAAATTAATGGAACGGGACTACTATACCAAATGTGACACTAATGCTTGGTCTATGCTGACGATCTAGTAGTCATAACCCGAAGTAAACGGGAAATAAAAGAAGTAGTAACGAGACTAGAAGAAGAAGCAAAAAAAAAATGGGACTACAGATAAACGAGACAAAGATTAAGTTTATGTCATGGACTGATCAGGAATTCAGAAAAGGGCAATATTTAAACATATACACGGAAAGAGGAGAGATATATAATTTTGAAGAAGTAGAAAGTTTCACGTACCTAGGAACAGTATTTACACGTAGTCCAAAGATAAGGACTGAGATACAGACAAGATTAATAGCAGGAAATAAATGTATCCACGCACTAGGTAAACTACTAAGAAGTAAGAATATCTCAAGAAAAACAAATGTGAGAATCTATAAGACAGTGATGCGACCAGTGACATATGGAAGCGAGGCGTGGACTCTAAACATATCAGAACAAAACAGGTTTAAAATATGGGAAAGAAAAGTGTTTTGGAGTAAAAATGGTGGACGGGATATGGCTACGAAGGACAAGCCAGGAAGTAGAAGAAATGTATGGAGAAGATAACATCGTAGCAGTCATAAAATCTCAACGTCTCCGCTGGGACATGTGGAGAGAATGCCAGAAACTAGATTACCAAAGTCCGTGATGCAGAGAACAATTGGTGGCAAGAAAAGGAGAGAGGACCGAGGACGAGATGGTGGAAGGAGGTGGAGAAAGATCTAGAACAGCTGAAGATCACTAAATGGAAAGAAAGAACTTTAAATAAGAACGAGTGGAGAAGAACAATCAATCAAGCCATGGGCCTACTAGGCTCTCAGTGCTAATTTATTATTATTATTATTTTTGTTCGACGTAATTGCCTACTTTAGTTGAAATTCAACACTAAATTTACAATAATCAATATATTTCATATTTTTTTTAAATAGCCCTAGACTTTTCCGATGTGTGTATATTAATATAATATGTTATCCTTTTAAGGTACATTCGTTAATTGAGCGCTCCCTGTACCATAAATCGTAATAATTAAAACTCAAGATCAAAAATAATGTAGCATTCTCAATAGTCTATATATGATATAATAGAGATATTTTTCCATTTTTCTTTGTGATAAAAAATGGTTTTAGTAAGTTATCAATTTTTTCTTCGTCCTGCGATAATCCTGTCATCGGGGCATTATTAATTTCTTTCCATTAAAGAAAAACGATTTATTAAACCATTCTTTTATTTCTCTCCTTCTCGTTCTCTTAATTCGTCTTGCATTTTTATTTATCAGATTTGTCTTTAATCATTTCCAAGAGAATTGTCTCGTCCTTTAAATTTATGAGAAGACATAAAGTAGAGAAGCAGTAAAGACGTGTGAAACAACAGATTTAGACTTCATGCACTCATATTTCTTAAATATAAATTGGTCTTTTTTACTCTACTTCTACAAAACTATTAGGAAAAGGAAAAACAAATTGAGCTATGATTGCTCCTCAACTTGTTTTTGAACTAGAAATGTTGCTGTTATTATTTTAACAAGATGGAGAAGGATTTACAACGTATTTTCAACACAACTTTCAACATAAGTTTCGAGAAAAAGATACAACTAAACATTTTCGAGATGTTTTATTCCGTTAAATAAAATTACAAATCCTGGCGACCACGATATCTCCCAAAATAATCAAACTAAACTTTGATTATCTAAAGAAGTACATTCCATCAAGGTCATATTCGAATTTCAGTTACAATCACTTATTTCTGTTACATCCACGCACATATTTATTTAAAGTAAGTAGTGTCAAGAATGGCGGAAAGTTATGTTGTTGCCTTAACAAGTGCAGACCGCATTTAGCAGACTCATCGGTGACTTACCAGTACAAACTTACCAGTGAATTTGACTGAATGCACATTTTTAGCAACGCTATCGAACGGCGTATATGAAAACTACAATATCTAAACAATGACACATTGTAATGTCAGTAAATTTTGAATGCAAGCTTTTACAGTAATTTTAAAAGTACATGCTCTTTATATACGTCTCCTCAATAAGTAAACTGACTCAAAACTAAATTCCATAATTTTTTACTTGCTTTGTGTTCGATTCTTTGTTACTACAGATATAACTGTCAAAATATCCACCGGTGAGCAACTAACCGTAAATGAAATCCGGTTAATAAAATGGCGACCGGTGAGTTAGTACGGTAACTGGTAGATCAACGTATGCATACAAGAAAAAATTTACTAACCGATAACTCACTGGTGAGTCTGCTGAATGCGGCCATAGTATACTTAGTAAAAAAAAAAAAAAAACGGTGGTGGATAACACAACTATATAGAAGCAGGGAAATATACAATGGTTCAAGTTTGCTAGCTGAACTACAAATGCAAGAGGTTAGTGCACAATTTCAAAATTTTGTTCGATGTCAGCGGCAGATTTTGAACTCGTTAATAAAGTTACAAAATTGGGAAGAAAGACAAGATTTATAAAGGCTGTTCCCGTGAAAGAACGATTAGCCATAACCATACGTTTTTTGCAACTGGGGATTCGTTTACCAGCATGCAATACCTTTTTACTGCATTCCATGTTGAATATTTACTGGTGTTTACTTAAATTTACGCGCACAATTATATGACTGCATAAACCCGTACACACTGAGCTCACAAGTTCTTTGATCTTATCGGTGGGACCGACAAGCTACGGATACCGTTTGTGCGCGTATTAGTGTACGCGCACACAAATTGTACCTATTACTCACCTGAGCAATTTTACGCGCATAGCATTCATGCGCGCACAAATGCTCTAGTCAGTACGCACCTTTACAAAGAATTATTAAACCTTATCGTTTTTAATCTGATTAATATGTCCTAATCCATTTTCTTTAAATACATATTAACATTTTAAGATATAGATTCGTTAATCCAAGTTATTTATTCATGAAAATCTTTTCGCTGTGAAAGATTTGAGAATATTCGTTTCTGTTTTCAATTATGTAGAGTGATTTTTTGTATTTATTCTTCGTTACAAGAGGGACATTCGAATTATTCATTTCAATTATTCCGAAGTCGAACGTGACAGCAATGTTCTAACTGTGATTGGATCTACCCTTAACTTCTCTGGGAATCTGTAATGAGGAGATGCTGGATTGGCCCTTACAATAAGGGCCGTAATGCCGAATCGGTCAAGGGGAAAACCTTCTCACACAGGATTAACAAACGGAAAATCTACTTTTCTGTTTTCTATCCGTAATATATAAGAAACCTCTTCTAAACTAAGATTTTGTTTTACAATATAAAAAGTAAAAAATTTGAAACTAATTTTGAGATATCTGCGAAAAGTTTCTGCAGTCAATACGTCAATTTGATGGGTCATCTGCCATATAGTCCTGATTTGGCACCCAAGAAGCGGTTGATGCGTTCAAAAGGCATGTTTTGGAGATGCCTCAATCAGAGTGGAAAAAGTGCTTCGAAAATTGGTTCAAATGCATGCAAAATTGTATTGATCTTCATGGGGAATATTTTGAAAAACAATAAAGCCACTTTTGTTGATAAATAATTGTTTTTGATCTCAAATCCCGAAATATAAAAGGCAACCCTTGTAACCCTAGTTGAGCTGGCCTTCGTTTTCGTTAAAAATATTGAATTTAAATTAGTTTTCTTTTAATTTGAAATGTAATTCTTTTAAGTTAATTGAGTATTCTTAGTATAAAGTCAATTAAAACATAGTAAGTAAGAGCAATTAGGTTTGTTAAGTCTGCAGTTCTAAACGGTAACTGTTAACCGGTAAACGTAACCACTGATTAGCATTCTCTCCTTTATAGTGAGGTGTGTGGTTCTACCATAACTTGCTATTAATGCCATTGTCTCGCTGTAGACTCGCTAATGCTACCATTCTTATCAACCACATCCTATGCATTTATATCGACTCAAATTACTTTCACAAATTTGGTAATTAACAAAGAAAATATGCACGAACACGAGAAAATTACGAAGAAAATAATGAACTAATATTAATTTGACTAATGTACTTAGTAAGTTGGCAAACTTAAAATTATACCATGTATGCCTAGAAGAACCAATTACTAGCCTATTCGGAAGTACCATGAATTCAAAAAGAAATTACAAAAGGGTTGGTAAATAAAATAAAATAATATCTACTGCCATCTTGATATAACAAGTGACTAACGTTTACACAACCTTTGTAATCATTAAAATTAGAAATTATAATTTTTTGATTTGGTACAGAAAAATAAACATAAAAAACTAAAGAAACTGTTCAAAATGACCACCGTTTTCCTGCAGACACAAATTTACTCGTCTTTTCATACTATTAAAAGCATTTATAAGAATTTGAGGAGTTATATTGGCACACTGTTCGGTAATTCTGTTTTGCAGTTCCTAGATATTGTTAATAGGAGTCTTGTATATGTTATTTTTCAGATAAAGCAATATAAAGTAATCTAAAATAGTCAAGTCTGGTGATTTAGGTGGAAATTCTGGATTTGAACGTAAACTATTCGATCGTCAAAAAATTGGTAATTGATGATCTCTTGAGAGGTGTGGGCAGTTGTACCATCCTGTTAAAAGTAGCTTTGTTGGAGCTCATCCTCATGAAGCTGATTAATAAATTAACGTACAATATTTCGGTATCACTGAGCATTTTTCAGATAAGGGAATATAAAGTAATCTAAAATACTCAAGTCTGGTGGTCTAGGTGGAAATTCTGGATTTGAACGTAAACTAATAATTCGATCGTCAAAAAATTGATGGTCTCTTGAGCGGTGTAGTCAGTCGCACCATCTTGTTGGAAGTAGCCTTGCTGGAGCTCATCCTCATGAAGCTGAATAAATTCATGTACAATATTCTGATATCTCTGACCAGTAACAGTTTCGTGGAAAAATATGGGTCCGATAATACGTCTTCGAGACACAATCCAAACACCAACTTTTAACGGGTGAAGGGAAGTTTCACGAAAAGTATGAGGATTTTGGGCACTCCATAACCGCATATTTTGGAATTTATATGCCCCGAAAAGATGAACCAGGCCTCGTCAGAAAAAAAGGTTAAATTTAACAAATCATTGTTAATTAAATTTTGTTGGAACAAGTGGCAATACACAATTCGCCTATTGTTATCTGCTGGCAGCAACTCATGTAAAGCAAGAATTTTGTATGGGAACAGCTTTATATCTTTTTTGACAATAGTATTGCAAGTTCCTAATGATAAACCAGTCTCTTGCGACAGTGTACGTAATGTAGTGCGTTGCTCGTTCATACGTTGACGAACATCATCAACTGTATTTTGAGTACGAACTCTTGGCCTTCCAGTTCTATCTCTATGAGTAATGCTCCCTGTATCTCGGAATAAATCAACACATCTTCCAAATGTGGTGTAAAAATCTCCTTCAAAGAAAATAATTGGAAATTGTACCCGAAATTCCTCTAAACATGACATCGCACTGTAAATCCATTCTGTGCTCAAAGAAGAACATTTGTTTAGGAGAAAGAGTTGGGCAAAACATTTATCTGACCAAAAAAGGCATAACATTCTTCCATATTCTTGTTTCTTCCCTGCTTATAATTGATTTATTTTTTATTATTTATATTATTTTTATTTTAATAAACTTTTATAAAATGAGTTTTAAACATGGAAACATTTTAGTGTTATAAATCAAATTATGCATTTTAAAAGAGCTACATAAAATATATTTCAACTTGAAGGAAAATTGAATAAGTGCATAATGACAAAGAAACGTATTTTCAGTGACAGACATGCTGCATTAACTACAAAAATTCAACAGGGAATTTTCCTCTTCAAGGAAAAAGTTTATTGAGAAAAAAATTAAATAAAAAATTGTCCCGTCCAAATCAATGACACAAACCACTAAATGATATCAGAGAGTTACATAAAAATCACAGGCAAGAAATGAGAGCCAGACGATTGCAGTGGATAGTACACGTAATTAGGATGGAAGAGTACAGGGTAGTACAGACATCTAGAAAGGATTGACTTTCATCGGATAGTGCTATTACCTCACAAAAAAATGATGTGTAGTGTGAATTTTCACACATTGCAGGGTTTCGCAGGTATATAATAAGTGAAGGCGGCATGCTGAGTGTGTAGGACAAATTTTGCTTTGTAGTAAACACGGAAAAATAAGCGATATTTTTAAAATAATTTATCGTCTGTTAATCTAAGAGCTTTAAAAACAAATTTTATGTTAAAATATTTTTTTGTTAATTTTAATTCGAATACCTAATACCATTATTTAGGTTTTAAAACATGTGCAGTAATTTTTACCGACCGCCAACATATATAAGGGAGGTATTGTGACCATACCGATTTTGACATTTCGAAATTTTAATGGATCTCCACGAATTGAGGTCCCTACATAACGTTTTGACTATTTTTAGCATGATGTGTGTCGGTCTGTCTGTCCGTCCGTCTATCTGTCTGTCTGTGTACATGTGGAGAGCAAATTCGGCTAAAAGAATTTTTATGAAACTGCATATTTAAGCTTTTGACATCAATGGCACGAGTTGATCAATATTTGATAAAAATAGGTTGACTATAAATGGGAATTTACTCGTGTCGATTTTAAGATTTTTGCAAATATTTAGCAACCTGAAAATATTTCGAAAAAAGTGATTTAAAAAAGTTTCTATAAATGCAATAACTCTTACTTAAGACATTTTTTGATAACACGAAAAAAATTTGAAATTTTTTTCGTGTGTCCATTGTTTCATACTTATATGTGACGTTTCCATGGTCATGATAAATAATATCTCTGTTAGAAAATATTAGGCCAAGTTATTTCTACCCTGCTGCTGTACAAGTACTTTGTGATGGCAGTTGGTCTTGTGGTGGCCACAGCTGATTTTTTTATACAGCAAGGTTCATTAAGATATTGAAAATTGCGCCTATGGCTTCCATTGGTTGTTTTAAGTCATATGCTCCGCTCCTCTGGTTTCGTATACATGACACATAGAATGAAAATATAATTCCAACGGGTTATTAAATTTACGCTTTTAAAAATTAAATGCAACATTTACCAAAATATAAGTAGAATTTTGACAAAATAATTTAAACAAAATAAAAATGGAAAAAAAAACATAAAATTAAATTGTCTCCTCTGCCCGGGAGTGAACCCTAATTTGCTGCGTAGCAAGCGAGCAAGCTAACCATTAGACCAACATAAGCCAAAAAATAATTAGTAATAGCCAGTAATATCACTCAACAATTTAAATTTTTAATGACAGTTTATCCTAGCCTAAAATTGTTCAAGTATGATTTACAAAGCTTAAATAAAATGCTCAAATAGCCCATTTCAATCTATAAAAGTTACTAGATTTCAAAATATAGCTCCACTTAAACGTTTAAAATAGCGTATAAGACCTTAGTTGCAAGATATAAATATACTTTTGCAAACTTAAGAGAAAAAAATCCCCTAAAATCGTTGAATTCCTTGATAAAAGGGCGTCTGGGGAGTAATTAAAGAGAAGTAACTATACTATTAAGTTATAGGGCTCTCTACATCACAATGATTTACGTCTGGTTCTAACCCTTTAAGTAATATTTGTCTGGATTTCCCCTACAATAGACCATATGTGTCGATATGCAAAAATTAAAGCTGTTCTAATTCATTGTAATGATACGTAATGGAAGCTTTTTGTTTCTTACTCCAATGAATGGATAAGCTCCATTGTCTAGAAAACAATGGATGAATAATTTCATACTTCCAATTTATGATACTTGCATTTCATAAATTTAATAAGATTAATTGAAGGGATGATTAAAAATCTATGATTAAAGATAATCGTAATTTTAAGCTCAGATATTCTTATTGTTACTTGATACGAATAAAATACAATAGGAATTTTATTCTCACCCTATAAATTTCTATAATAAAATAATTTTGGTGTCAGAAGTATAGATTTATCCATCTTTTATATCTTGACCAAAATGAGGCAAGTTTTCTTATGCATGGTTGTTCTTTAAAACTATTTAATGAAATTTCTGCGTGCATGTATGTTGCAGAAAATTAATAATTCCGCAGAATCCTTAGTTTCCCGTTGAAGCAGCCGTTGAACGAGCCGAGCGAAGCAGACAGATGGGCGAATATACGTGGAGTCGAGGCACTGTTAAAGTTTTGTACTAAATTACTAGCATTCCACACTCATCTATACTCTATCCAATTCAGATTCCAATAGAAACTCATCACACTTCATTAGGATAGTTATAACAAACACAAGAACGAACTCAACAACCATTTCACGAAGGGACAAATATTACTTGCAGGCTAATTTTAGATATTTCGTATCTATTTCAATCATAATTTCTGTCAAAAAATATTTTGTTTAAGTACTTGTTGGTAATGTTCAACTCTGTGGTATGCACAGCTAATTTTTAGGGTTTTGTAGGTATGACCAAAAAACCCTTATACCGTCATTTTGTCGTCTGTCTGTCTGTCTGTGTGTCTGTCTGTTCGGTAAAAATTGTAGCCAAACGGCTAAACCTAGAGAGTTGAAATTTGGTATGCTTATACAACTCTTTGACCTGCACATAGGAAAAATACTAAAACATCTAAAAAACATATCCCCCTAAAAATATAAACAAATATGTGCTCATCGAAAAAAATATATATTTTTTTATAATTATGAGTAGGGTATCAAATGAATCGGGTACATGGATTAACGATCAAATTTTTATTTTTGCAAAATAAATTATTTTGAAGCGAATTTTGCCAAAATTGTGTAAAATTTTTTGTCCCACACCCTGCAGCCCAGATGGTTTAAAATAAAAATCTAATTCTAAGTAATGTACATTGGTGTGAACCAGAATATTACAACAGCAATTTTTGATCAGATTATGTTTTTGGAAAAAAAAGCATTTTTATTGTGTTTTTTTGGCTAATAATGTACACAAGTTATAGCTTTGTAACACGCTACACTGGAACGTGTATCCTGGTGTAGTGGTTATGATACTGGCTTCTCACCCAACTAACTCAATCAAAAGGAATCGAACCCTGTGGGAAGAGACAAAAAAAAGTTTTTTTTTTTAAATTTTTATATTGTTTAAATTATTTTTTCAAAATTCTAGTTATATTTTGGCAAATGTTGCATTTAATTTTTAAAAGCGTAAATTTAATAACCAGTGGAAATTGTTTAAATTATAATTTAATTCTGTTTCAATGTACACGAAATCAGAGGGCCGGAGCTTATAACATCCAATGGAAGCCATAGGCGCAATTTTAAAAATTCTTAGGCCCGGTTTTTCCACCTTCAGATAAAGTTCCAGATAACTATCTGACAGATAAGGTTATTTGTAACTTCATCTGCTGAGTAAATGTCATCCCTTTTTTCTATACAAATGTATCTATCGGATAGTTATCTAACGGATAATGAGACTGACGTATTGAATTCACTGACTGGTATTGACATTTATTCAGCAGATGAAGTTACAAATAACCTTATCTGTCAGATAGTTACCTGGAACTTTAATTGAAGGTGGAAAGACCGGGCCTTAATGAATCTTGCTATATATAAAAAAAAATAACTGCACATATTTAGAAACCTAAATAATGGTATTAGGCGTTCGAATTAAAATTAACAAAATAAATATTTTAATATAAAATTTGTTTTGGCATCCCAAATAATCATCATTCACTTACTAAATACCTGCAAAACCCTGAAATGTGGGAACATTCACACTTCACATCAATTTTTATCATAAAATTCAATTAAACAAAATCTGAAAAACACATTTTTTCAAAAAAACTGGTCTTTAAACTCTTGTTCTAAACTGATTTTTCACTGTTACACTTTGTAAACAATTTTTTTGGTGTGAATATTTTTAATTCTCTGGCGTGTTATATAAGCTGGCACATACATGTTGTGTGTTGGGTGTAGAGGATGTATAGGGGTACAGTAGACAATATTTCAAAAGAAGCAACGTGTTTTTCACATGCCTTATTCTTTTCTGCGTGTTTGTGTAGTGAAAAGTTATGTGTTGTGAATTCAGAGCGCAAGATTCGCCGTTTTCAGGATTAAAATGTATCACCCAGAGCAGAAGAAATGTATCAACACAAATAGAAGATGCGTTTTGATCATGCTGAGAGCTTTTATATGAATTTAACGTGCCCGAACTATCAGAATACATTTAATAAATATTCACACACTAAAAAATTACAATAACAAAACTTACAGTTTGTGATTGTACACTATAAAGCATATGGGTTTTTTTAAAATGCTACTTGTGCATCATTGTTAAGTTTCATGAACGGTATAAGTATTTATTTATTTATTTAACCAGTAACTATACAGATTTGAACAGTGGTGCACAAGTTCAGTTACATAGTACTGGGAAAAAATACAATACAATTATAATAACAATAATATAGAAATACTAATAATATAGAAGAATAAAACTCAATAAAAGCAAGCATACAATAAAATACAATTTAACTAGTCTAATTTATTTTTATATTAACTAACTTTCTATAATACTCGTAAAAGATATCTACATCTCTATCAGAGACTTGCTTGTTTACTAGACTGATACCCTTTTCACACTAGATCTTTAAGATCGGATGTTAAAGTGAATGTGTCTTTAAACGCTAATGTGAAACCGTATGGCCTCGTCTAAATACAAGCGATGTTTAAGATAGAGATCTGCGTCTTAAACATCGTCCGTATTGCCAACTTAATTTCTATTATAAAAAATACTCTTTGAATTTGTGCTGTCAACATTTTATATTATCATATACAAGAATACTGTATTATATCGACGTTATAAGAAGTTTATACTTATTGTTATAATAAAATTATTTATTTTAATAATGTGTTTAATAAAATACAGAGCTAATTGAGATAAAATGTATCGACTTACATGTTAATACAGGTGTAATATATTCTTTATTGTAGTGTCTTTATTGCAGAATGAAATGAAATATCCATATTTGTTTATGATAATTCAAAATGTGCGTCTGCGCAGACAGTTCAAAACTGGTAATTTCATGACGGTAACTTAAGGACAAAATTACTGTAGCTGATGACAGCACCAGAGATTTAAACATCAAGTGTGAAAGCATACCGATGTTAAACATCGGTGAACTTTAAGTTCACTCGTCTTAAAGTTCTAGTGTGAAAAGGGCATGAGCATTTTGTTCAGAGGTGACATAGATTTTGAAATTTAGAAAAAGTGATCATTTTTAATTCTCAATCTTATGTCAAGGACTCGAATTAAATTTTGAAGAAGTTCTGGGGCATCTAGTTTATTATTAAATAATTTAAACGCAAAATTAAAAGTGTCTCCATTCTAATGTTTGAAATTTGTTGCTATTATTGAGCGCTTTTTTAACTGGTTTGCATAAGAGATGCGAAAAGGATATGTTCCGGTTAATTTCAGGGTCAGGTTTCTTACAAATATCTTTTGTATTTTGATTTTTGTGGGACATTGTTTTTGGGCTCCAGATTTTATTCGCGTACTCTAATTTAGGTCGAACTAGTGCACAGTACAGTAACCAATTTGTGGATATCTTAAAACTACCAGTGTTTTTTAGTATAAATCCTAAAGGTTTTAGGGCACTATTCATTGTCTATGTGATCACTTCAATTCCTCCAAGTTTCCTCCTGCAGACGATCTTAAAATTTAAAAAAAAGCTAGTAGAATTGAAGATTGCAAGATGACCTTAATAATCTGTGTAAGGCCCGGTCTTTCCATCTTCAGATAAAGTCCCAGGTAACTGTCTGACAGATAAGGTTATTTGTAACTTCATCTGCTGAATAAATGTCATCCCTTCTTTCTATACAAATGTATCTATCGGATAGTTATCTAACGGATAATGAGACTGACGTGTTGGATTCACTGACTGGTATTGACATTTATTCAGCAGATGAAGTTATAAATAACCTTATCTGTCAGATAGTTACCTGGAACTTTATCTGAAGGTGGAAAGACCGGGCCTAAGTGTAATAAAAATATTTAAAATTATTTTGTATTGAATGTTATATTGTTCACAGATTTAATATTTTTCAATCTTAACTTATCCTGAGGGTTATATATATTTTCAAAGGACTAATTTACTATTACCCTGCATTGAAAGGATAATGAATTCATATATGCAATCCCAGATAACTAAAGAACTTTGTAAAGGCTCTAGGGAATAGTTGAATTAGTTACATTTTTGTATTGCGTGTTTGTATTTTTGTTTTATTTTTAGTAGTTTAGTGTATTGTCCATTCTTTCGAAATCGTTTTCTAGAGGGAATAACAGAACCTCATATCTGCGTAAATACGAGGTAGCCGACCATGAAATTAGGGCTGTCTAAGCCCTTGTTCCAGGGGGGACATTCTCCCTAGAGGTAAAAAGGGGGCAACCGCACAACTACAGTCTTATGCTAATACTATTCATGCCCTTACAATCTTACGTGGATTGCATAATATTATATGTAACACATGTTTAAGCACAAGGAAAAATCTCTAAGTTGGGAGGGATACAAATTTAACCCCAGAATTATTTTAAATCTTTATGTCTTAATGAGCTCTTTACGGAAAATATTTTTATGTTTTTACCGACCAGGTATCTCAGTAAACTCAATTTGTTCTTTTAGGGCCTTATTAGGGTTTTGTAAGTATGACCAAAAAACCCTTATACCGTCATTTTGTCGTCTGTCTGTCTGTCTGTCTGTTCGGTAAAAATTTTAGCAAAACGGCTAAACCTAGAGAGTTGAAATTTGGCATGCTTATACAACTCTTTGACCCGCACATAGGAAAAATACTAAAACATCTAAAAAACATATCCCCCTAAAAATATAAACAAATATGTGCTCATCGAAAACAATTTTTTTTTTTTTTTATTCTGAGTAGGGTATCAAATGAAAGCCCTTAGTACGTGGATTAACGATCAAATTTTTATTTTTGCAAAATAAATTATTCTGATGCGATTTTTGCCAAAATTGTGCAAAAAAATGTTGTCCTACACCCTGTAGCCCAGATGGTTTAAACTAAAAATCTAAAAAAATTCTTAGTAATGTATATTGGTGTGAACCGAAATAATACAACAGGAATTTTTGATCAGATTATGTTTTCGGAAAATGACGCATTTTTTGTGGTTTTTGGTTCACAAAGTACAAAAGTTATACCAATGTAAGACACCCGTGGCGTGCGATAGCGTAATGGTTAGAGCACTGGTGTCTTAAGCTAAAATGCGCTGGAAAACGAAGGGGTTCGAGTTCGAGTACGGAGTGAATTTATTTATTTTTTTTTTTGTTTTGAATTTTTATTATGTTGAAATTATTTTGTCAAAATTCTAGTTATATTTTGACAAATGTTGCATTTAATTTTTAAGAGCGTACATTTAATAACCAGTCTTATTATATGATTAACAGACGATAAATTATTTTAAAAATATCGTTCATTTTGCCGTGATTACTACAAAGTAAAATTTGTCTTACACACTCAGCATGCCGCCTTTACTTATTATATACCTGCGAAACCCTGAAATGTGTGAATATTCACACTTCACATCAATTTTTTTTTTAGTCTATTTATCTATTAAACATGTGGGTTCCAATTGAATAGGCTAAAAATTAAATTCTGTATGATTTTAAATATTTAAATCATAAAAGTTAAAATTTGAACTTGTTTGATATTGTCCTTTTCTCTTAAAGTGTATAAAATTTTCTGCCCTAATTATCCTTTAGTGTTGTGTGCATTTACTAAACTGTACTAAAGTGCAGCTAACCCTTAAATTCAGTGGTTTTAAAACAAAGGGAGTTCGCCTGCATTAAACAGTGCAGAATGTGAGAGTTAGTATTTTCAGGAACAATGAATCTGTTATTAGGGAGGGAGGGTCATTAGCGAGCAGGCCGCACACGCCAGATGCGTCTAACGTCATCGCACATGTGCCGCACACCGACATCTAAATTACTTGTCAATGAAACTACTTATTTCAATACAATAAACCATCCCACTACTGACACCAAAAATATATATATCCATAACAGAGCTATAATGGATTAATATATTAATTATAGACATAGGAATCATAAAATAAGGTTAGGTTGGGCGAAGATTTTATTTATTTTAAGTTGGTAGTAACACTTCCGGCGCTGCCACCAAAAAACAAGATATCATTGATGACAGTATTATTAATTTAAGGTCATTTTTCTGATTTGTTTTGACCGTTATGACAAACAATTCGTAGAACGATCTTCTAATCAACATATTTAATGCATATTTGTTGTAAAATAACCAGCATTTTTCAAGTTTTCAGGTATGGTAGATATAAACATCTTTTCGCCAGTAAACGTTAATTTAACTAAGGCCCAGTTTTTAAATTTTCAGGTAAACCTCGAAGCAATTGTCTGACAGATAAGGTTATGTGATACTTTCTGTGCTGAATAAATAACATCTCGTCTTTCAATACAATTTTATCTATCAGTTAGTTATCTAATATAATAAATTGAATGACTTAGGTGTACTATTTAGACACGATTTTAATTTGAGTGATCATATAAAAAATATAGTGAATAGTGCCCTAAAAACTTTAGGATTTATACTAAGAAACAGTGGTAGTTTTAAGATATCTACAACTTGGTTACTGTACTGTGCACTAGTTCGAGCTAAATTATAGTACACAAATACAATCTGGAGCCCAAAAACAATGTCCTACAAAAATCAAATAAAAAAAGTACAAAATAGATTTGTAAGAAACCTGATCCTGAAATTAACCGGAATCTTTTCGAATCTCTTATGCAAACCAGTTAAAAACCTAGCTCTCAATAATAGCAACAAATTTCAAACATTAGAATGGAGACGCGACATCCACATTTTGAATTTCGCGTTAAAATTATTTAATAATAAACTAGATGTCCCAGAACTTCTTCAAAATTTAAATATTCGAATCCTTGACATAAGATTGAGAATTAAAAATTGATGTGAAGTGTGAATATTCACACATTTCAGGGTTTCGCAGGTATATAATAAGTGAAGGCGGTATGCTGAGTGTGTAGGACAAATTTTACTTTGTAGTAATCACGGCAAAATGAACGATATTTCAAAAATAATTTATCGTCTGTTAATCATATAATAAGATAATTATTAAATTTACGCTTTTAAAAATTAAATACAACATTTGTCAAAATATAACTAGAATTTTGACAAAATAATTTCAACA
This sequence comes from Liopterus haemorrhoidalis, assembly GCA_963971575.1. Taxonomy (NCBI): domain Eukaryota; kingdom Metazoa; phylum Arthropoda; class Insecta; order Coleoptera; family Dytiscidae; genus Liopterus; species Liopterus haemorrhoidalis. The sequence continues at coordinate 47,955,094 of OZ020619.1, forward strand.
TAATAAAAATGCAAAAAAAAAACAAAAAAAATAAAATTCACTCAGTACTCGAACTCGAAACCCGTGCTCCAGTGCTCCCCGTGCCCAGTGCTCTAACCAATAACGCCATCGTACGCCCTGCATGTGAGTGTCTTACATTGGTATAACTTTTGTACTTTGTGAACCAAAAACCACAAAAAATGCGTTATTTTTCGAAAACATAATCTGATCAAAAATTCCTGTTGTACTATTTCGGTTCACACGAATATACATTACTTAAAATTTTTTTAGATTTTTAATTTAAACCATCTGGGCTATAGGGTGTAGGACAAATATTTTTTTGCACAATTTAGGCAAAAATCGCATCAAAATAATTTATTTTTCAAAAATAAAAATTTGATCGTTAATCCACGTACTAAGGGCTTTCATTTGATACCCTACTCATAATTTAAAAAAAATATTTTTGTTTTCGATGAGCACATATTTGTTTATATTTTTAGGGGGGTATGTTTTTTAGATATTTTAGTATTTTTCCTATGTGCGGGTCAAAGAGTTGTATAAGCATGCCAAATTTCAACTCTCTAGGTTTAGCCGTTTGGCTACAATTTTTACCGAACAGACAGACAGACAGACAGACAGACAGACAGACAGACAGACGACAAAATGACGGTATAAGGGTTTTTTGGTCATACCTACAAAACCCTAAAAATAAAAATAATAATTATATTATGACCAAAGTATTACCCAGTAGATTTTTTAGTTTAATTTTATTATTAAGGGCTAAATGTAATAATTGTAAATTAAGGTATATAGGTCAAACAACTAGAAATATAACCACCATATTTAAAGCACATAGCCCTCCGAGGGAGTGCAGGTAGTTTTTCGTACCCAGATCACGTCATTGGTCTTCACTGCCTTAGATACACCTGTATACAAGATACTTTAAAAGACCATGGAAAACAAGGTGGAAAAAGTTCAAATTGTGTCGTTATAGAAATATTTTCTGGTACAAATATAAATTTATATTTCAATTAAACATCTCTTTGTTTAGTTCCCCTTGTAATGAAATTTTCTTTTAATTATTTACAGCATAATCGAAATTTGAAATAGATATAATCTGGTGGTCCCGCCTTTGAGAGGTACCCCAGCATATAATGAGTTACATCAATGGCGAATTACACCGAGAAGTAATGTAATCACTCATTTGTGTTGTCAAAGAATATTAACTGGCGGGAGATAGGTATATAATAGTCAAAAGTAAAAGCCTTGAGGGTTCAAAAGCTAATTTCAAAATTATTTTGAGGCTACACAAAGATAACTGTATATATTTAATATATATTTCCAGTTTTATGAAGAGAAATTGACAATACATCTAAAATTCAATAACTAAATTAATGTAATATGGAGAATTAAGAATATTCTAACACTGCACCAATTTTTGGTGAGTTACGGGAGGGGGGGGGGGGCGAAAATTACAATCTACATATATCTTTCTTATTATTGTCTTAGCAAAATCCTTTATGACGAAAAGAGTTTATGTTAAAGAGACAATTTTTTTATTTCTATGCTTTTTTCATTTAGATGAATATTTGGAGAATTGCGGGGGGTCATCCGTAAGTTAAACTTTTGAAATTTATACCTTATTATTCACTGCAAACCCGTATATAACAAAAATTGTTTATATAATAAGACGACTAATTTTTTTGGTTCTATATGCGATTGTTAATTAAAACAAAACACAACTCAAAAACGGTTTGAGACAGCGACCTCCGGTTATAATTTTTGGATTCACTGTAGTTAATTTAGTCTACAAAAATTTGGGGCTTTATTCGTTTAATGCGTTTTGAGATTACAACAATTTATTTTGCCATAATTTACATTATCTATTAAATTGTTAATTAAAAAAAAGCACAACTCAAAAATGGTTAGAGATAGTGACCTGCGGTTTAAATTTTTGGATTTTCCGTATTCTAATTAATTTAGGAAAAAATTGGGGCTTTAATCGCTCAATACGTTTTGAGATTATGACAAATGTTTCAAAGGCATAATTTACATCATTTGTGAAGATTGTGAAGTTAAAAAAATCACAACTCAAAAACGGTTAGAGATAGCGACTTGCGGTTCAAATTTTTGGATTTTTTGTAGTTTATTTAGTTTAGAAAAAATTTGAGGCCTTATTATTTTTGTATATTTTAAAAGTATGACTAATTTTAATATGGCGTGATTTATAGAAATTTTCATCTTTGCATGGACGTATCTCAAAAACGAAATGCGATAAAGACCTGCGGTTGAAATATTTGAAATATTGAGGGCCTAATTGACTAGTAACCAAATTTTGAGACAAAAAAATTTTTTGAAAATTTTTCATTTTTTTATTTATTTTTTTGAAAATTTTGGAAAATCCTAACTAAGATATGGTTAGGGATATATATCTACGGTTTGAATTTTTAAAATTCTCCTACATTCTTTAGTCTAAAAAAAATTTTGGGCCTTAATAAACCAATTATTTAGTTTTTTATGGGCAGTAATCCAAAACCCTTGAAAATAGCAAAAAATTGAAAAAATCGTAAGGGGCTCACCTTAAGAAAATCGTGATTTTCAAGCAAAAAATTTTTGTCTCTGATTTTAATGAAAATTGGTACCAATATGTATTTTTGGCCATAGATTAAGAAAATTTGGCCCAATTTGAAGTTTGGGCAAAAGTTTTGGAGTTATAGGCAAAAAACTGATCCAAATCGGCTCTAACTCAAAAAATAAGAAAGAATGAATTTTTTAAATATTTTTTTCATAATCCTCACACCAAAATTAGCTTAAAACTATATTTTGGCTAAAATTGGAGCAAACAAATTTTTGACCAAAAATTTAAATTTTTTTTTTTTTTTTTTTTTTAATTTTGTTGGATAATTTTGTATACTTATATATTTTTAATCTTAGATCACAAATATATGGTCACTTTTGAGTTTCAGTACAATACAGAGTTTGTACTACAGACTATTTATTTATTATTATTTATTATTTTATTTGTTTTACATCGGCCTATTTCTGCAACCAGGCTAATCGTCGATGCCAGGGAGCGAGCTCTTACACCTGGATGAGGGGTGAATGATTATGAAAATGGGAGTAATGTTAACATATTATTCTCGCCCGAATAATATCACCAATGGGGAATTGAACCAGCAACCTCACAATTCAAACTGTTTTAACTAGTCAGAACTGCACGATTTAACGTACTCGGCCTCTACGTTAGCTACTACAGACTATACTTAAGCGAATTCCAAACGGAAACAAAAATCATAATGACCATCGCTAACGCCTCTGGAGGGTTAAAATGAAGATGATGTTACTTAACCCTTAATAGAGTAAGATGTAAGATTCGTGAGTAACCCAAAGTCCTCTTAACTGACAGTAATAAGGCAGAGGTAGTATAAATAATAGTCCAAAAGTTATTCGGGTTGAAATATGATTTCCAAAAGTTTTCAATAAAACAATTTTTTGTGGTAATATTTTTGTGTTTTATTTTAATATTTCAAAGTATCAGGTGTTGTATGGCCCAAGCAGGGGTGTAAAAATACTCTAATCTGGTCATCAAATGATTAAATAATGCGGTCACTTCTCTGCCGGAAATACGACCAGCAGGGGTGTCAATAATTTACAACACTACCTGCAGACAAAAATACTAAATTTTGTTAAATCTTTGGACGAGAAAGATTCAAAATTGACCTACATTTTATTTTTCTCTGAACGAATTTGAAGAACTACTGCAAAAAAAATTTATATTCATCATAATAGGCATAAACTGCGTTCAGAGCAAACATTTTTTGGCAGATATTTGCTTCAAAATGTACCTTAAGGACGTTTTATACCTCAGGATTTCAAAAATTCCATGCAGGTTGCTAGATTCTTTTTAGAATTTTGTAGGTATGACCAAAAAACTTTTCACGTTCTGATATACGTCTACTTTAATTTCAACTTCGTTCTTGTTGTCCAATATACAGAGTGATTATTTAATGGCGAGACGACGTCACCGAATTTTACGTGCCTCTTAGCAGATTACTATGACTATAATAACCTTGAAGATAATTTGATTATGAAGAAAAAAAGATTATGCGCATGCGCCCATAATCGCCTGCTACGATGTGTATGAAAAGGCAAATTATTAAAACTTCCAGTGACGTCGTCTCGCCATTAAATAATCACTCTGTATTTCGTAGGAACGCCTTACATGCAGGTACTTTTTATAGACCTTTTTACAACGGCGGGGGTTGCAAGGTCAAGGGTAAGGTACTTAGTATGATCGCTGCATCCATTAAAATCATTTTCTCCCCTCTTCATATTAAACTAGGTCTAATGAAGCAGTTTGTAAAAGCGTTGAAAAACGATGGTGACTGTTTCAAATATATATCTGAAACATTTCAAAGTCTCAGTAATGAGAATCTAAAAGCTGGCATTTTTGACGGACCACAAATTAGAAAATTGGTGAATGATCCACATTTCACTGTACATATGGATAATATGGAGAAGAATGCATGGCAGTCTTTCGTGGCGCTCATCAAAAATTTTCTTAGGAATAAAAAATCCGAAAACTATGGAGGTCGTTGAAAATTTGATTGAAAATTGTCATCATCTGGGGTGCAACATGAGCGTGAGACTTCATTTTTTAAACATCTTGACAAATTTCTTGTCAATCTTGGAGATGTTAGTGAACAGGGAGAACGTTTCCATCAGGATTTAAAAGAGATGGAGAGACGTTATCAAGGAAGGTGGGATACTCACAAGATGGCTTACTACTGTTGGAGTATTAAAAGAGACTTATCGGGAATGGTGCACTCCAGAAGATCTTACAAACGACCATTTAAACCAGGGGTACTCAACCTTTTCATACCTACCGCCCACTTTAGCATCTCTCTTGGTAGAAAAATTTTCATACCGCCCACCTGTTGTATAATAATAATAACTTACCAAATACTTTCGCAAAATTTAGCTGCAAAAATCTTTATAAAGCAACTTACTGCATCATCTCAAAAAATTTTTTAATGTTTTTAAAAATTCAATTAAATTTAAAAAAAACGGAAAGTAGCCAGCATTGGACAAAACCCCTACCGCCCACCAAAAAATTCCTACCGCCCACTAGTGGGCGGTAGGGACCAGGTTGAGTACCACTGATTTAAACCTGAAATTATTTTGTATTTTTATTTTAACCCTCCAATGCATTAAAATGTAATTAAAATTGTTCTCATTTTCTTTCTTTCACTATAAATAAAATTTTAAGATTATTTTCTAATTATTTAGTCCTTATTGTTCGCCAAATTTGTACCAATTACAGTATCGACATCTAAAATTAAACGATAGAAGCATTATTTGGCCGAAAATATGTATTTGTTAGAGCAAAAATCTGATGTGATACGCAAAAACTGATGTGATATTTGAGTTCAGCAGCACCAAATTAGTAAGAAACAAGTCTTAGATGTAAGTCAGCAAAAATTGTGTTGACCAGTGCAATCAATTAAATAGATTCTTGAAATCCTCTTGAACTAACATTTGACTTACCGATATCTTGATTTTTTCCGACTTTTTTTGAGTTGTATTTTATTGAAAATTTAGTTTCAGATTGCTCAATTCATAATAGTCTTTGATGTTGAGAATTAGAACAAGTCTTAGATGTAAGTCAGCAAAAATTGTGTTGACCAGTGTTCTTAAAAGACGTGATTAATTATTTTATAATCAATTTAATTGATCTTATTCCGTAAGTAAAATAATTGCATTCTTGCCAAAATGTGTCATATTGCTTCTAATGTGTCAGTAGTTGAAAAAAGTGTTTTCGCCGAGTAATCCTTCCGTTTCGGACGTTGCTTTTCTGCAGATACTAATTTGAAAATGTGCTCTGTAACTGTAGCGAGTGGCATGGGCCAGGCCACGTCCGGGGTACGAACCGAGTACCCTCTGTATTGTATTTTATATTTATGGGTTCAGTTGGAGGCCTCGGTAAATGGCTCTTCTATTCATATAGCCCGACCTCTCCTTGATTTATAGTAACACAGTTGAAATTTGTCACTAACGATGCTACAGCGAATGCTGTTACTGTTATATGTTTTTATTTATGTCATATTTATCGTTTTATCAACTTACAAAATGGCTTTTATTCGATAAAAATTTAGGGTGAAAATTTTATTCGATTAATATATCTTCATTTTCGACACAATCACAAACAAAATAAACATTTACTCATTGATACCAAAATTATTACATCTTAAGAAATTATCAGTAGAATCTAAGTAACAGGATACAGGATAATAGTGATAATAAAGGACTTTTGAAGATTTTACTGATTTATAAAAGCAGGCATCTTCTATACACTTGTTGGTAATATAAAAAAAATTGATGTGAAGTGTGAATTTTCACACATTTCAGGGTTTTGTAGGTATTTAGTAAGTGAATGATGATTATTTTGGATGCGAAAACAAATTTTATATTACAATATTTTTTTTGTTTATTTTAATTCGAACGCTTAATACCATTATTTAGGTTTCTAAATATGTGCAGTATTTTTTTTTATATATCAAGGTTCATTAAGAATTTTAAAAATTGCGCCTATGGCTTCCATTGGTTGTTATAAGTTCCGCCCCTCTGATTTCGTGTACACTGAAACAGAATTAAATTATAATTTAAACAATTTCCACTGGCTATTAAATTTACGCTTTTAAAAATAAAATGAAATATTTACCAAAATATAACTAGAATTTTGAAAAAATAATTTAAACAATATACAAATTTAAAAAAAAAAAAACAAAAAATAATTTAGTCTCTTCTCCCAGGGTTCGATCCCTTTCGGATCGGGTTACTTGGATGAAAAATCAGCGTGAAATACCACTAGACCAGCACACACGTTCCAGTGTGGCGTGTTACAAAGCTATAACTTGTGTACATTATTAGCCAAAAATCACAAAAAATGCGTTTTTTTCCAAAAACCTAATCTGATCAAAAATTCCTGTTGAACTATTCCGGTTCACACCAATGTACATTACTTAGAATTTTTTCAGATTTTTAGTTTAAACCATCTGGGCTACAGGATGTGGGACAAAAAATGTTTTGCACAATTTTGGCAAAAATCGCTTCAAAATAATTTATTTTGCAAAAATAAAAATTTGTTCGTTAATCCACGTACCAAGGGCTTTCATTTGATACCCTACTCATAATTATAAAAAAATATATTTTTTTTCGATGAGCACATATTTGTTTATATTTTTAGGGGGATATGTTTTTGAGATGTTTTAGTATTTTTCCTATGTGCGGGTCAAAGAGTTGTATAAGCATGCCAAATTTCAACTCTCTAGGTTTAGCCGTTTGGCTACAATTTTTACCGAACAGACAGACAGACAGACAGACAGACAGACAGACAGACAGACAGACAGACAGACGACAAAATGACGGTATAAGGGTTTTTTGGTCATACCTACAAAACCCTAAAAATATATAGTCAAACCGTATGAGAACATTGTTATGATTTATCCTATTTTGAAAAAATATACATTTTACCTGTCATGTTGCTGTGTACATCATTCAAATTTATGGGGTGCGTATACGCACCTTTGGCCAAATCAGTGAAATGTACAGGCGTGATTCATCATCGACAAGTCTCATCTTGTCTTAGCCATCTAACCTATTGTTCATTTCTACTGTGTGTTCTTTCATAGTTCAGTATATGTATTTACAGAATAAGTATAGTGAAAATAAAAATTAGTACAGTTGTCAAATGATAAAATTTTTTAATTGGTCACAACTAGCAGTTGCTCTTATGAAGTATCAGAGTAATGCAGATACTGATAGAGAAGCAACAAATTCAAACTATGGGCGTCCTTCAAAAAACAGTATCAGATGTCATCAGATTTGATAATATTGGTCATCTGATAAGAGGCATGAAACGAATGTAAAAAAAAAGTTTGTGTAAGAGCAAATCCATTTATTTATGTGTAAAATGTAAAGTACATCTGTGCCCAGAGTGTTTTGAAATGTTTCATTCCAAATAAGTTCATATTTCATTCATAAATAAAATAATTTATTACATGTTTACTTATATTTGATATTGTTATTAGCCAAGGGTGCGTATACGCATCCTTATATTCCTGTAGAATTAAGCATATATATTTTTTCAAAATGCAATAATTGTCTAAGTTGATGTATTTTAATTAATTTGCATTACAAGTTTTGTGAAAAATATTTTTTCTTAATAGCCATCAATGGGTTAAAGCTACCTGTATTAATCAAAACATCTATAAATGTCTTATATTTAAAATAGTTGTATTTTAAGCTATTAGTGCTAATCTACTGGATCTACCGCATGTCTTGGTGGTAGATATATTTAAATTATCTTCTCTTCCACCTCTATCGATATCTAAATGTTCTGGCGTCTGGTCTGGCCTCCCAGTTTCATCAATCACTTGAACAAGCTTCCGATCTGCAGGTATTAAGGCGGATTTACGACTCAGGGCACAAATAAGCCCTCAATGTCACCACATCTACATGTCGACAACTATCGAATCTACGAGAACCTGATTAATTAAATACACAGAAATTATTTCTAAACTTAAAGTCCTGTATTTCACAAATGGATCTCACTCGCTTTTACATCTTCACTGAAAACAAATTTAATAATTCTGAAACTGAATTTTTTTGGTATCGATATACTTCGAAAACGTGTTAAGGAAATTTTACAACTCAGGATTTCAAAAATTCCAACCGCATGTCCATGACGTAGACAATAGTGGTTGTGGACAATAGATAGAGATCTATTTTAGTTTTTGAGATAATAATATATAATTAAATAACTGTCATAATGATCCTGTGCAATTTAAGTTATGATATCAATAGTATTATAAATCTATTTTAGTGATTTAATCTTATTTTTTCAATTAATCGTAAGTTCTTCCCCTTTCGGATACTCTTGGTTTAACAATTTAATCATTTCTAATGACATGTCATCTTTTTGACATTTTCATAATTATCCTTCGATCCCCTTTCTGGTCAGAATGTCACGTAAATGCCAAGTTTTTTCGACCTTTTTTTCTACCAAGATATCAGGTTTCAATTTAAAAAACTTTCCAAAAAAGAAATACTCTCTAAGAAGTTGATAAATTAACAAAATTTTGGAGTTAAAAAAAAAACAAAATATAAGTATAAGTAACTTTGGATTATCCTTGTTAAGCCTGAGATATAAATACGTCCTTTTACATCAAGAAAAATAAGACATAATTTTGAATTTAAAACAACAAAAACACATTGGTAAAATAGTAAGAGAAATACAAATGAAGCATGTCAAAATTTGTCGTTTATCTGTAAGGTATAACTACGATTAACATACTTACATAATTCGAATATGTCCTAAACTGGTCTACTTTAGATAATCGTCGTATGTACCTTATTGTTTTTTTTTTTAATTTGTTAGTTTTTTCAATTTTTTTCAGATTTTTAAATAAACCTTTCTGGTATTTACTTAATAATAAATTTTGAAAAGGCGTCCCCTGACTATCTATATCTTGAGTATACATCCCTATGTCCAATGGACCAAACTATTTTTAAAACAGATCGAAATGCAGATTATCCTTCCTGGAACTTGTTTGTACATGTTTTTCTGTATATTTTGTTTAATGAAGCCATCACATTGAATTGATTTATCCACGGAATTTAAATGCAGAGGCGTTAAAACATTACAATAATGAAACAATTATCAGCGTTGCATTGTGCAGTGACAATATCCTAAATATATATCAACGGTTGTCCGTTTGACAGGTCTCTCTGGTCACTGGACGGACCAGAATATTGATTTAAATATCATAGATCACAGATAATGCGAGGTCTCTTCCATTACCAAGCATTATGATTGAACAACGACTGACATATCCATATATGATTTGATGGGGGTATATTTTTGAACATTTTCAATCATTATAATAATGTTTACGGCCTTCAGAATCTTGTTTGCCAGATATATTTACATAACATTGCAAAAGAAGCAGCCGTAACCATAATCCGAAAAAAATACAAATTATAAAAAATCATAACTCAAAAATGGTTAAAGATAGAAAATAAACCTCTGGATTGAATTTTTGGAATTTTCATACCTTGCTTGGTCTAAAAAAAATAGTCATATGACATTGTCTTACAACTAAGTCATGGGACAATATAAAACAAGTATTTGTCTACACATTGGTTGAAAACGAAAGATATACCGGGTGAATTATTTAAGGAGCAACATACATGTTTCACATATAATGTTAATGAAGTGAGTTATTTCATTTGCAACATAGCAAATTATGAAAGCAAGCTCATATCCATGGCAACAGATATGCAATGGTGATTAGATACAATAGTTAATAAATAAATTTTTATTAGTTTGTTTATATTTACATACAAAATAATAATGTTAGTAGCTAAGTCAAAAAAATATTTTAAAAAATAATATTTTGTCTTTTCTATGGATACGATAGGCATTTGTTTTAAGGCTATGTTGCTTTTGAAATAACTCACTTCATTAACATTATATATGAAACATGTATGTTGCTCCTTCTAAAATAATTCACCCGGTATAAAATGATCCATGAATATTTGATGAGGTTAGGAAAGAAATCTTTGTTAAGTCTGTTATCAAGGCCGAGTATCACACAAGAACTAGAGGTAGACGATTACAGTGGATAGGCCTCTGTGTGATGAGGATGAGGAAGGAATGATGGTTAGGAAGATATGGGATTGAATACCCATCGACCAATGGGGAGACCTCGCAAGAGCTAAAGAGATCAGCTAACGGAAAATCCAAAGTATTGGTATACATGACACATAAAAAGACCTGACAATGAACAGATTCAGTTCCAAGTCTTTTCTACATTATACTTTTCTCCAGTACAGAATTTTTGTTTCGTATTGTATTTAGGCTTCAGGATTAAATAAGTAAGATTGACCCGTGTGTTACTAGGATCGGTTACTGTCGTATGCTGTGTCGCTAGGATCGGTAACTGTATATTTGTAGATGATTTTCATATCTGCATAGAAAGCATGCCCAAACGCCTGGAAGACGCAATCGCAGCAAAGGATGACATTACAAAATATTAAGATTTTACTTAATTTGTTAAATTAACACTTTTTATACAAAAATAAATGGTTATGAATAAGCAATTATGTCGTTTTATATTCCAAATAAAGCACTCTAATGAATAAAAATAAATACGAGACCCAAAGCCACTTATTTCCTCATTAAATTCATTTGAAAATTACAGAAAATTTGTACTGTCCCTAATAATTTCGCCACCTACTGTAATTGTATTGTATTTTTTCCCCAGTACTATGTAACTGGACTTGTGCACTACTGTACAATTCTATATAGTTACTGGTTAAATAAATAAATAAATACATGAATAATTTTTATTTATTTACTGAGTGCCAGTGACGTGAAGTTAGATAAAGTTTAGACCATTGTTAAACTGAAAATTAAGAATCAAACAAAATTTTAACACACGGACTCACTGGGGTCAATCTTTGTCTTCAAATTAAAAGAATTACTAAACTGATCCGATTATATTTGGTCTAAATTCCGTGACCAAAACAAATGCTTATGTTGCTAAAACCCAGCTGCAATACCTTCTTAAGTAATTTACTTCTTATATTTCTTAGGATTTTTTGTGTGGTTAAATTTTAATTTATGAAGGTCTGTTTCTAATGTCTTGATGATTTAAGGCTATTTAAATGCGTCTAAATGTGTCGAACGGGGCTCAGCCCCGGAAACAAAAATTCAAATAATAACTTATCTGGTTTTGACAGGCGAGCGTTAATGCTTAAAATTAGTTCAACAATCTGTCTCACTCGTGTCAAGGGGATCGCAATGAACGGAAATGAGATGGGACATATGCAGAATAATATTTTTTAAAATACTATAAATAAAGTCATTATTTTAAATTCAAAAAAATTTTATTTTAAAAATAACCACTGTAATATTTTCTTAAAAAAGTGAATTTATTTCTAGATATTTTTTGTATATTATATGTATGGTCGATTTAACTTGCTCTATCTCTCATACTACGTAAATTTTGAATTTTTATGTTGGCTATAAAACTACTAATGCGTTAAGCCCCATTTACAACAGTTTGTGTTTCAAAAAGTTTAGAATTTAGCGAAATGAAAAAATTATAATAGAGGTTGGCTTTTATATTTCGGGATTTGAGATCAAAAACAATTATTTATCAACAAAAAAGGCTTTATTGTTTTTCAAAATATTCTCCATGAAGATCAATACACGTTTGAACCAATTTTTGAAACACTTTTTCCGCTCCGATTGAGCCACGATTGTCAAATTATGTGGGATCCAATGCAAAAAATCTTTTTAACGGCCAAATGTTCATGCAAAAGTGAATGTATGCTGGTCCCTAAGGATACCTTAATCTCACGATAAGTCACATGGCGATCTTGCAGTATCAGTTCACGCACAGCATCAATCAGACCAATTCTTTAACTCTGTTACTATGATAATTGTCACTAAATTCGTCACTATGATAGGGTGACCATTCGTCCCGCATTTTAACATTTTGTCCCGCATTAAGATGCGTCCCGCAAAAGTCCCGCATTGTCCCGCATCTTGGATTTGGGAGGTGAGGACCATTTTTTTTTTGCTCTTCACTTGGATTTGGGAGGTGAGGACCTTTTTTTTGCTCTTCACTTGGATTTGGGAGATGAGGACCTTAATTTTTTGCTCCGTCTCGCATTGCCTTCTTAAGAAAATGGTCACCCTTCTATGTTAAGAATATAACGTTATACCCTATCTTCAATAATAAAAAAAAAAATGCATTGGGAAATATAATTTCAACCACCTGTATACTATTGATAAAATGTTAATGTATGTGTTTAGTCCCATTAATAATTCTTTTAAACAATTCTGTTCGTTATTTATTAATTCTTAATGACTATATTCCTTAATGAGCTTTATCAGTGTCAGCCATCTTAATCTGTAGTGACTCGTGATTTTTACAAGTGGCGTCTGCATGTTTTCTGTCGTTTTTAGTTATTTTTAAGTGATAAAAGTGCAGAAAATACTTGAAAATGTGTGTCATAGTATGGATTTTAGTGTTTGGAGTCCGTGGAGACCAAAATTGGAGCGATTGGAAAGGTATTAGTAGAAAATTTTGTTAATTTTATAATACAAGTCATTGTTATGTAGAATGTGTTTCTATGAACAATATGGAAGTACATATATGTATATGTAGGTATATTTTTTATATGTATGTAGACCAGTGGTATCCAACTTTTCCCTTAGTGGGGCCATATGTAATGCTACATATATTTTACGGGCTGCATAGTGTAGGACTGGTTACCAGATATTAAATTAATTGATGATAAGTTAGGGGTAGAAATTCTTTTGAAAACAGGTGGTGTAAAATTCATAAATTAAAAACAAAGATTTGGTATTTCAGAAAATCATTTGCAGGTGTGTGTGGAGGAGGGGAGTTCAGATATCACTTGAAGAGGGGAAGGGTTAAACTAGCTATTATAGTTATCGAACTCTGAAAGCAACTTAGGGGTTTTTTAAGTTTAGTTCTGTTAATTTTAGCAACAATTTATTATCTAGCAGTGACAGATCGTTATGTAGAAATGTAAAGGGATGCAAATTTTATAAGTACCAGTTACTAAAAGTCATCAACAAATGCAAAGTAATATCCTTTACATATAATATAAACAAAATAACCCACGATTACCATATTGACAATATAGTGCTGCTTAGAGATAGTAAAGTGAAAGACTTGAGTGTACTATTTAGACACGATTTTAATTTAGTGACCACATAGACAATATAGTTAATAGTGCCCTCAAAACTTTAGGATTTATACTAAGAAATAGTGGTAGTTTTAAGATATCTACAACTTGGTTACCCGTCGACCAGTGGGAAGACCTCGCAAGAGATGGAGAGATCAGCTAACCGAAGATATGACGAGCATAGGTATACAGGATACTTGGCAAGACTTGACAATGAATAGATCGAGATGGAGGGCTTATGTGAGTGAGGCCAAAAGTCAACTTGACTGATAGTGCCCAAAGAAGAAGAAGAAGAGATAACTTGTTAGTGACAATCAACAGTGCACAAGTCATAGTTTATAGTCAATTAATTTAAGAGCTCTGAAGGCACTTTTACAGCTCTGGTGGACAGACTAAAAAATTACACCCTACTTAAGTGGACTGTTAAATTTTGTTATTGTTTATTTAGGTGTTGGAATTTTTGAATGCGAATAACACATGTTGTAACACGATCTTGGGTCATTTAACTGACAATTTTAAAACAGAAAACAGGAAATTCTTTTGGCAAATTTTTGTGGATTCCCTTGTGGTAATATTTCACCAAATGCACTTTGCCAGTTCCGCCTCTGAATATTTTTTTTCTTCTCTCATACAAGCAAGGGAGCGTTGTCTCCCTCTCTAAGGGGGGAGGAGGTGGTTAATTAGTGTCAGGGTGTACTCTCACCGCTCTCATTGTTTCAGGATTGCGCCGCGTGATGTCGCCAGCTGTGATATATAATACCTACATGCACAGATTTGCGCTTCTGTGTTGTATTGTTTTAAACAACTCGACTATTAATCAAATATTTTACAAACCAGTTTATTGATTTATGCCTAGGTTCGGGATTCGGTGACTCCAGAGCTGCATGTGGCACTTTTAAGGATAGTATTTTTACCTGAAACAAGAAAATATCAGTCAGTTTGAATCGGAATTGTTTAGAGTGTTATTTTTGTTTGTCGTGGCCCATTTGTTGGATCGTATTTCCGTCAATATGGGTTTATGGCCCATCTACTTTAAATGGACTGAGGATTTCTAATCACTTTGTTGAATGAGGTTTAAAAATAGGCAAATTTGGAACATCTAATAATAGATAAAAGACTTTCAACACATGTCAAAGATACCCTGTTGACAAATGGATTTTATTGCCCATCTAAATTTTTTTAAACTGAGAGGGAAAAATGATTTTAGTTTTTTACCAAAATTATTGGAAAAAATTGTGTTGAGGGGATGAGGGGTGAATGATTGTGAAAATGGGAGTAATGGGGTTAATCTAATAATTTAAATATTAATTATTTCATATTGAAATTTGGTCTTTTCTTTTTACCGACCGTCAACATATAAGGGAGGTATTCAGACCAATTCTGTAACTCAGTTACTATGAAAATAGGAACTAAATTCGTCACTATGAGCAAGGTCAGTTACTACCATGAATGAAAGTCATTGTACTTTTTATAATATTTTATCTCGTAGTAACGTTCCTACACAGTAATTTTTTACAGAATTGATCTGATTGTGATCATACCGATTTTGACATTTCGATGGATCTCCACGAATTGAGGTCCCTACATAACGTTTTGACCATTTTTAGCATGATATCTGTCGGTCTGTCCGTCCGTCTGTCCGTCTGTCCATCCGTCTGTCCATCCATCTGTCTGTCTGTGTACACATGCAGAGCAAATTCGGCTAAAAGGATTTTTATGAAACTGCATATTTAAGCTTTTGACATCAATGACACGAGTTGATCAACTTTTGGTAAAAATCGGTTGACTACAAATGGGAGTTTACTCGTGTCGATTTTAAGATTTTTGCGAATATTTAGCAACAGAAAAATATTTACACTTTTTGCGTCTGGGTGTAGTGACAGCACTGTAAAATTTTTATGCGCGTGCGTCGATCGATCCGGCAGTCAGGCTCCAGCCACTATGGGGACTCCGCTTGCTTCTACCGCCGATTGCAAAGTTCGTGGTGTTATTCGTTTTTTGACGGCAAAAAATAAAAATGCTACTGAAATTCATCGCGAGTTGTGTAGTGTTTATTGTGAAAACGTTATGTCAAGGCCAATGGTTTCTCCTTGGCGCTAATCAATCATTGAAGAAAGAACAACATTAGACGATGAACTAAGATTGTAACCAAGACCTGCTTGGGGAGTTTCGATGGGAAGTTTTCGGACATCCGCCTTACTCTCCTGACCTTGCACCAAGTTACTTCCATCTGTTTCTGCAGCTGAAGCAACATCTTCGGGGAAGACGCTTCACAAACGAGGATAATTTGAAGAAGGTGAAAGATGGCTAACCAGTATGGCGGCAGAATGGTATGACACTGGATTGAAAAAACTTTTACCACGGTACCACGGTACCTAAAATTAATTTTTAGTGTACTATGAAGTCCCTCGTTTTTCATGTTAAATATTTACACTTCTCTTTTAGTTAAATTTAGTGTAAAGTTTACACTTACATACTGGTTAAATTATAGTATTAGAAAATAAATAGTGCTCAAGTAGTGTTAATTTTAACATTGTAAAAGTAATATTGCATAAAAATAACACTATCTGAATAAATGAAGATTTACACGGTGATTTTGTTTAAAATAGTGAACTTTTTACATTTTTTAAATGAAAATTTTATCGCTCAAATTTTATCTAAACTGAGAATGAACTTTTACCCTCATGAATTTTTTGCTGAGGAGTGATGATTTTCGCGCCTCATAGTTTAGGCGTCCGGAGCCGGTGCCCCTCCCCTTTCGCACAGCTCTGCTAATAGATGCTGAACACCAAATGCTGTGCTAAAATGGTTATCGATGCTATTTATTTGGAATTTCATTTGTTGAAAAATACACTTTTGTACACCAAATATCTTGATGTAGTGATGTTCATTGTTTGGATAAAAATGCTGTAGAACTATTTGGTAGGGTTGGTAAACAAGTGTGGCTTGTTATTATGTTGTCTGGTGGATTTAAATTTCAATCAAGACTGCCTCACAAACTGCTGCCTTTGTAGAAAACGTACGCTCCGTACATGAACTAAATTACGCAAAGTTAATCCGATGGTTTCACTAGGACACAGAAAATCCCTTTGTAACTCTAACGGATGCCTTTGCAACCATAACGGAATTTTTACTGATTAGAACAGTGTTTCTCAAAGGGTGGACCACGAGACACGGCTCGATCATAAACCAGAAGTTCTTCAAACACTCAAGACAGTACACATTTAATTTTACGTTAAAAATATGAACTTTATTAATAATAATAATATTTATTGACCACAATACAATACAATTAAATCGTTTAGAGTTAGCCAAGAAAAATCAAGCAAATAGTGTAGATTTACACAAAAAGAGTAACACATAGATACAATTATCACTTAAATCACATACAGAAAAACTAATGATAATTCTAAAAATTTAAATCAAAATATTCGGACACAGAGTACAATGGATTTGGAATTAACACATCCTTCACAAACGCTTCAAATTTATTTTGGGGTAAAAGTCTTACTGACTGTGGCAATTTATTAAAGAATTTAATAGCGTACTAGGTTTCTATTTCTGGATTTTGATAGACGACTGAATTTAGGATATATATCATTTTTGTATCTAGTATTATGATTATGAATGTCATTAAACGATTTAAAGTCGTTTTTATTTTTGTAAAAAAAATTTAAACAAGCAAAAATGTAGAGTGATGGTAGAGTCATAATTTGCAAAGATAAAAAAGATTTTTGACAGTCTGCTCTGTAAGAAATGCCGTCAATGATTCTCACAGCGCGTCTTTGCAATGCATTCTGTCAGCAGAGGACGAGTGTCCCCATGCTAAGAGGGCATTAGAAATATGTGATTGAAAAAGTGAGTAATAAGCTACTAAGAGCACATCTTTAGTCCACAATATTTCTCAGTAAAAAAATTGTTCTACATAGCTTACCATTCACATAATCAACATGGTGTTTCCAATTTAATTCCCTGTCAACATATACCCCTAAAAATTTAATAAAGCCTGGACTCACAAATGCATACTTAAAGAAATAACCATACTTTCACATTTGTTTGTGTTTAGAACATGTTTGCCGCAAACCAATTGCTAGCATCGTTTAAATGTGAATCACTATTACTAATTAAATCACTAAATGATGTGGATCTTGAAATGATTGTAGAATCATTGGCATATAAACTGTTTTAGTTTTTAAAAATGATGGAAAGTCATTAATGTATATTAGAAATAGAAGCGGACCGAGGATCGAACCCTGAGGTACTCCACATTCTAAATGCAAGATATCTGATTGATTGTTATTAACAGCAACATATTGATTTCTGTTTGCTAAATAAGATTTTATTTTATAAAGTTAACATAATTTCATTAATTTATTTAGCCTTTAAGGGGGGGGGGGGTATGGTCAGAGCAGCACATTTTATAACCATTTTCAAGATTTTTTTTTAGAAAACTGTTAATAGTAACTTGATTGGGATAATACCTGCAGTAAAGAACAACCTTTGAAGAGAATCCAAAAAAAATTTTATTGAAAAATATCGAAAATTAAGCTCGTGACATGAATTTGAAATTTTCGTTCAGGACAAAGAGTTGATTTGCGGTGAGACACATAACTAATGACTGGATCATCTAAAACAAAAAATCCAAAAATATTTCGTTAGTTTATGAGTTTCTTGAGGTAACGCTGTCGAGATACTTTTTTTTTCTTGCTTTCTTTTTTTTTATTGAATTTTTTACAACTGAAAACTGAAATTTCGAAAAAAAAAATTCCGTTCTTTTCGTTTTTTTGACTTCAAACTTATACCAAAAATTAAATAATCTAGATATTTGAAAAAACTCGACAGCGTTACCTCAAGAAACTCATAAACTAACGAAATATTTTTGGTTTTTTTGTTTTAGATGATCTAGTCATTAGTTATGTGTCTCACCGCAAATCAACTCTTTGTCCTGAACGAAAATTTCAAATTCATGTCACGAGCTTAATTTTCGATATTTTTCAATAAAAATTTTTTTGGATTCTCTTCAATGGTTGTTCTTTACTTAGGTATTATCCCAATCAAGTTACTATTAACAGTTTTCTAAAAAAAAAATCTTGAAAATGGGTATAAAATATGCTGCTCTGACCATACCCCCCCCCTTAAGCGCGGGGCCTCGGGAAAATCCCCGAAGTCCCGACCTCTGAGCCGGCCCTGCTTGTACGAGTATAAATATAACTTAATGATTAGTTATTTGTTATTGAACAAACATCTTAATATATTTTTTTGATAAAATTATAAAGTTTGTTTTATAGCTTACATAAAGTAATTACATTTCGATAAAGACAAGTAATTTAATCATTTCATTCTCTGGTCCAGTGTAAAGGGATTCTTGGCACGTCTCTAGAAACTTCGCTTTCTCTCACAAAGCAATGTTTTCACACGGACAAGCCAGTTCGATTCTGTCAAAGTGAGAAACCCAGAGCATTGCTAGTTTTCCAAGGGTTGCAACGACGATGCCTTTGTGGTCACAGATTCTTATCAATACATAAACGGAGATAAAGGACAAGAAAAAGGGGACACAACAAATGAAAATCATTTATCAAACATATAAAGTAAGTTTCTTATTCATTACATTCATTGATGAAGAGTATAACTTTATTTTCTAGCTGTAAAATTAACAGAATATGAATGCTATTAGTGCCTATAAACTCTGCTTGTTGAAAAAATGCCGTGTTGACAGTTTTTATTTGTTTACAACTAAAGTTAGGTTATATCCAACCACTTCTAAGGGCCTTACCACACTAGAGTTATTATTGAAGTCTAAACTTGGAAAATTAAAGTCTTTGCATTCGAATCGAAGTCTTGTGTGTGTGATAACATGACAAAAAACCTAGGTCTTTAAGACCATTACTTAAAGTGGAATAACTGCACTGACGCTATTTCTAAAAATATATATAAATCTATTTTTGCAATACGTCGCTTAAAAATGACAACTTCTTTGTCAGGCTTACACGTATACTCTGTGCAGTTTGGGGCCATTTTAGAAAATCCAAAAAAAAAAAACTATAGGGATCTGGAAACACTTTATGGAATTATTGGAGGGAAGTGAAGGTAGAAGGGACGAATTTGAGGAGGAACCATGGCCAGAAGAAGCAAGGGAGGGGGATAAAGCGGCAGAGAAAGGGAGGAGAGAAGAGGAGAAGGAAGAAGAACCAGCAGGACCTGATAAAATAAAGAAGCATGGATATATGGAGGAGAGAATGTGACGGTAAAGATGGCTGAAATAATCCGAGGAGTATGGAAGGGAGAAGGGTACCCAGAAGACTGGAGGGAAGAAATAATAATTCCGATCCACAAAAAAGCAGGAATAGTGCAGGTTTAGAAAATCAAAAAAAAAATGTGAATGTGTGTGAAATCAGTATGTACTTGTATTTAGTGACTTTATTGGTTATTATGGTTAGCTTTATACAAATCAAATATAAGTAAAGTGATTACTATTTTAAGAATTGGACTTACGTTAATGATGATGTTTTTTTTCGGGATTTCATTGTGCAAAATCTTCTATTATGTCCTCAAAGTCTAATTTAGGCTGACATTCATTCACGGAGTGCTATCAGGTTTTGCTTCAGACTTGTGCACAGTGCAACGAAAACTTTTACAAAACTTCAGCAGGCCTATGGAGACAGTGTTTTGTCAAGGACCTAGGTTTATTGGTGGTTTAAGGCATTTTCAGAAGGAAGAGAGTTGATTGAAGATGAATCACGCAGCGGAAGGCCTTCCAATCTTCAAGAACCGATGAAAATGTTGACAGAATTCGGGATCCTTGCGTTCAGATCGTCGGTTGACAGTCTGAATGATCGAGGAAGAGTTGAATTTGACTCACAGGCCTACGGAGACAGTGTTTTGTTAAGAACCCAGGTTTTTTGGTGGTTTAAGGCATTTTCAGAAGGAAGAGAGTTGATTGAAGATGAATCACGCAGTGGAAGGTCTTCATATTCAAGAACCGATGAAAATGTTGACAGAATCCGGGATCTTGTGCATTCAGATCGTTGGTTGAAAGTCAGAATGATCGGGGAAGAGTTGAATTGGACTCACACTACCGTTCATCAGATTTTGACCAACGCGTCTTTGATTAAGGAAGAGTTTAATTTGACTCACACTACCGTTCATCAGATTTTGACAAATTTGTCTTGTCACCCAGCAATTTCAATAAACGAGTTTTTGGCCAGTAAAAACATTCCTGTGGCTCTTCAGCATCCATATTCGCCTGACTTGAGTCTTTGTGACTTTTTCCTCTTCCCAAGATTAAAAAATCACCTCAAGGGACGTCATTTTGGGACACTCGAAAACAATCAAACGTCTGCAACCGACCAGCTGAAAGTTATTCCAGTATCCGAGTTCCAGCACTGCTATGAGGATTGAAAGAACCGTCTCCAGCGCTGTGTGGCTTCCCAAGGAAGTTATTTTGAGGGAGACAATATTGAATTGTAATTCTATTCCAAGAAAAAAATTTAAAGAAATCAGTCCGGTTACTTAATTTACACACCTCGTTTAAGAAACAATTTCTATTATCATGTGGAGGTCTATAGGAACTTCGTACTGTTTGACCACCAAAAAAACAAATAAATAAATAAATAAAAGGATATAATCCTCAAAAAAGTCCATCAAAAGGAGGAATGCATAACCTGGAATAATTTACACAGTTCGTATGTTAGTCATTTCATTCTGAAGATGGCCTAGTAAGCCTTTTTGCCTTTTTAAAATTATTTTTGTAACTACGTTGGCTAGACTGGTGTTTTGTTTTTGTGACGAGCCGTCAATGTGTAGGGTGTCTTATGGCTGAGATCAATGAATGCGGAGGCTATCCGGTTCGAATCCCGTTCACTGCAAGACATAAGATCAGGGAGAGAAATTGGATGAAGCAATGCAGTTAGGATATGTGGCCAATAATCCCCCTAGTACACAACACCAAGACATAATCCAAAGGAAAGGACAAACCATTCAGAATTACATTATTTACTACAGATATTCATTCGAAATATTTTAAACCATAAAATTTGTGCGATTGAAATATATTTAATTCTAAAATTTGCATTGAGTTTAACTCATTAGTAAAATTATTCAAATGTTCAATTTTTGAATTGCAAATTTTTGTAAATCGCATTTTAATAGTTGTTCTTGAATATTTAAAAAAAATTTAATGCTTATAAAATTTTGTATTCATTTTAACTACGTATTTTAACTTTTATGGGCGTAAATATTGATCACTATTTTATACAATCAAATTTACATCGGACAATGTTACAATAACGACTTACTGTATAAAATGATGTCTCTAAAGCCAAACACACACCTGATGAATGAAAATTCAGGCAGCGGGCAGGAATTGAACTCACGTCCATCCCCTTGCTTAACGGATAAATAACAGATGCAAACAATGTAACGTTGCAGCCACAGGCTTGTTTAGAATAGCAACACCCTCCATTTCTTAAACAGGGACTCGTCCTGATCAAAACTAGTCTTTTTCTACTCACCTATCAGAAAGCTATGGTTTTCTGTTGCCATAGCAAAGTGGAAAATTTTTGTTTGCTGACGAGTGTTTTGTATCCAAGGCAACCCAATCGAAAAATACTTTCCGCTCTAGCGCAGAAAGTATTTTCCGATTGGTCAATATAAATTAAATTATACTACACATTTAAGTTTATTTTTTGTAATTAATTGTTATTTGACAATTATTTAAAGTATTAAAATTAATTCCTCATTGGAACAAAGAGTTGGCTGTTACACAATATACTATTATATATATTATTACCTTTCTCTTGACTTTTGCGGCAAGAGTTCTAACACTATTTTGCCGCTTCCTCTATCTCCTCATCAGCCTCTCTGCTTACTTCATCTTCATACATTATTATTTAACAAACGTATGAATACCAATGTATTTTAAAATAATTATTTTGACATTCGTTTAATTGTTTATGAACATCGTAGCAACGACAAGCCACTTATTATGTATATAAATCTAACATACATAATGATTTCTATTTATTATTTTTTTAATTTTTTAAAATAAGTGTTCGTAGAAAAAATATTATGTGTGATACGCGCAGAAAGTACATTTGCCGCGCGAGCGCAGTGACAAATATCTTTCTCAATCGGCAAATGTATACTTTCTGCGCTTGTTACACAATATACTATTTCCACATTTAAGGGGGGGGGGTAGAGTCTAATAACCACATTTTAAGCATATATTTGTGAATTTTTTTCAAATCTATGGTTTAATTTATTCATTTTCAAACTAAGTACATATATAAAGTATGTTTTGAAGAAGATACAAAAAAATTTTGAAGGCAAAATATGGCCAGCTGTGGCAAATCTTCTCAGACTCCGGGAAAAAAATTAGATTTTGCGGTGACCAGCATAACTCGTCACTGGATCATCTGAAATCAAAAATCCAAAAAGATTTTGTTAGTTTATGAGTTTGCCGAGGTAACGACGTTGAGATATTTTTTTTTCATGGTTTTCTTTTATTTAACAATCACAAATATACTCATTTTTAGGTTTTTTTTAGGGGGAATTAATTTTTTTTGGCTTCTAAGTAACGCTAAAAACTGAAAAATCATTTTAAAAATAAAAACTTAACGACATTACCTCGGCAAACTCATAAACTAACAAAATCTATTTGGATTTTTGATTTCAGATGCCCAGTGACGAGTTATGCTGGTCACCGCAAAATCTAATTTTTTTCCTGGAGTCTGAGAAGATTTGCCACAGCTGGCTCATTTCGCCATATTTTGCCTTCAAATTTTTTTTGTATCTTCTTCAAAACATACCGTATATATGTACTTAGTTTGAAAATGAATAAATTTAACCATAGATTTGAAAAAAAATCACAAAAATATGCTTAAAATGTGGTTATCAGACCCTACCCCCCCCCCCTTAATTCTCAGACACGTTTGCTATGCCTAGGCTAATCTCTTAGCGAATCGGACTGTTGTAATTTAAATATACTAATAAGAAAAACGTAGTCTGTTAAGCAATCAATTAAATAGATTCTTGAAACCTTTGACCGAAACTAATATTTGACTTGATATCTTGATTTTTCTGAGTTCTATTTTATTGAAAATTTAGTTTCCGATTGCTCAATTCATAATAGTCTTTGATGTTGAGAATTATCGGGACATTATATGGTGAAGCTTCGGTTAGGTTAGGTTATATCTGCTCGCTCCGGGCGAATCAACTGTAAGAATTCCTCCTTTGAAGTATCCGACTTTCTTTTGAACATGTGTGGAGATATTCATTGCTTTGGAATCACAAGTTTATTTAACGATTTTCTTCAAGTTGAATTCGCAAAGGTATAGCTTATGTGTACAGATATGACTGGAAATTGATATCTATATAAAAACAATATCTTTGAAAAAGTTTTTCAAACATTTTATAGTGAGATGGGTCAACTCTATTTTTGTAACATTGATATTTCGCCTTATTCCACCATACTTTGATAAGGATCCTATATTGATTACGCAAAGAAATTATTGTATTTGTAAATAATTCTGAAAAGTACAAAATAATAAAAAATTGTGTGAAGTGTGAATTTTTACACATATCAGGGTTTCGCAGGTATTTAGTAAGAGAATGATGATTATTTGGGATGCCAAAACAAATTTTATGTTAAAATATTTTTTGTTAATTTTAATTCGAATGCCTAATACCATTATTTAAGTAACTAAATATGTGCAGTATTTTTTTACATAGCTAGGTTCATTAAGATTTTGAAAATGCGCCTATGGCTTCTACTGGTTGTTTTAAGTCATATTCCCGCCTCTCTGATTTCGTGTACTGGTGATTAAATTTGCACTTTTAAAAATTAAATGCAACATTTGCCAAAATATAACTAGAATTTTGAAAAAATAATTTAAACAAAATAAAAATGCTAAAAAAAAAAACAAAAAATAAAATTGTCACCAGACTGGAAGCGAACCCTAGTTCAATTTAAACAATTTCCACTGGTTATTAAATTTGCGCTTTTAAAAATTAAATGCAACATTTGCCAAAATATAACTAGAATTTTGACAAAATAAAAATGCAGAAAAATAAAATTGTCTCCAGACTGGAAGCGAACCCTAATTTGCAATTTATAAAACGAGATGTCTAACCACTACACCATGAAAGCATAATGATTTACTTTGTTATGTATCAAATTAAATATTTACATCGTTAACCAAAACCACAAAAAATGCGTTAATTTCCGAAAACATAATCTGATCAAAAATTCTTGTACTATTCCGGTTCACACCAATGTACATTATTCAGATTTTTTTTCAGATTTTTAGTTTAAATCATCTGGGCTACTGTGGGAAAAAAATTTTTTTGCACAATTTTGATAAAAATCGCTTCAAATAGTTAATTTTACAAAAATAAAATTTTAATTAATCCACGTACTAAGGGCTTTTATTTGATACCCCCTACTTTAGAATTAAATTTTTTTTTTCGATAAGCAAATATTTGTTTATATTTTTATGGAAATTTGTTTTTTAGATGTTATAGTGTTTTTCCTATGTGCGGGTCAAAGAGTTGTATAAGCATGCCAAATTTCAACTCTCTAAGTTTACCCGTTTGGCTACAATTTTTACCGAACAGACAGACAGGCAGACAGACACACGACAAAATGACGGTATAAGGGTTTTTTGGTCATACCTACAAAATTCTAAAAATAAGATAATAAATTTTATGAACATTTATTGTTAAAGTTTATTATAGTCTATTTCACGATAAGTATTTAACACTAATCCCTTATTTGCACCCATAAACTAGTCAGTGATGTATCAGGTATAAATTGCAGATGTTTTATTGTTATTTGTTATTGTATACATATAGAGTTATTTGTAATTACCACCCACTGTGTTTAGGACCATAAGTAGATAGTCACTTCATGTTATCGTGAAATAGACTATACTAAAATATTACCATAAGCAAATAAGTGGGAAAAATTCACTAAACCTAAAAAGCCAGGGAAAAAGTCAATATCTTGCTCTTCTTGCCCTAATACAGAGCAGGATGGATAATTTGGAAAGCAGAAACCAATATTGAAAGTTCTGTTTAAATATATTTACCCCCAGTTATAATTAGTGGAACATAATTTCTCTCAAATAGGAAATATTTGCGAGATTTAGATCTTAATATATCCCGAACTTGAGTTTGCGTCACTAATGAGTACTTGCGTCCCGATGCTCTCTGGTAGCGTCCCGACGCCCCGCAATGTAATGTTGTGTGTCGCTTCCAAACTCATTGTTCATAAATCAGGACAAACACTTCGAATTTTAATGACGTTGATGCATTCAAAGAACATATTAACAGCGCTGCAATATGGATGTATTTAAGCAGAGTCGTACAAAATATTCCTCTAAAAAAATCATACAATTTCTCATAACTAAATATCTGTCTAACTATTAAACTTGTCATAAATACTATTTTAAGTTTATTGTTAAGTTTAAAGTTCCATTTCTTGAATTTATTTAATTCTCCGAAGAAATTCTATATGAATTATGATAAAAAATAATTACTTAACTTCTTGGAATATGTGTTCCGCCTATGTAGTTTGCTCATTAGAGCACGACGCTGTTTCGGCGTCATGACGACAATCTCAAGCTGTGGTGTCTTGACATGACGGCCGGCACCGCGACGCCTCTCCTCTACCGTTAGGCGTCGCGTCCAGACAGGGGAAATCCCTGACATTTGGACTCATTTGTCATTTTATTCAAGAGTTATATAAGGACTTGATTGAGAAATAAAAAGGATGCAGTAATACTGACATTTTTAAACACTATTTCCTGTGAATACCGTTTTTCATACCAAACCATCTTCTTCAGCCATATTCTTCTTCTCACTGATCTTGAAATGTGTATTTTTCTTTGGATTATAAGTTTAAATTGGTAATAAAGATAGAAATGCTTACTTAATTAATTTAAAAACTAATAAGAACTCCGGTTCTGATAATCTGAAAACAATATATTTTAAACGAATATATACAGCATTTTTTTCTGTACATTACAGACCTTTATTGTGTCTCAAATATTTTCAATTTTTTATAATCAAATTTATTAATTTGTTTATAAATGTAATGAATGTTATTACATTCTGGCTCAAGCCTGATTGCAACAGTAAACTTATATGGCGCAGTCGGATGGATTTAATCCATTCGACTGCGCCATGTTGCGACATGTTTATAGAATTGAGTTCTTTGAGATCTATTAGCTAACGTATTGTTAAAAGAGTTACCCAGAACTAAAAAACGGTTGCAAATAAAAAAATACGCTTAGTTAGGTAAAAATTTTGGCGCACAGCAATGATGGCTATTTGCGCCTAATGCAGCCCTTCTAAATAACTGCAAATAAATATACCAGCATATTCTAGGCATCGTTTATGGTAAAATATGAATTTTTAATATCTCAGTGTCTCTGATTTTTTTCAAAATAATTATTTATTTATTTTATATCGGCCTATTTCTGCAATGAGGCTAATCGCCGATGCCAGGGGGCGAGCTCCTACACTTGGATGAGGGGTGAATGATTGTGAAATGAGAGTAATGTAAACATATTATTCTCGCCCGAATAATATCACCAATGAATCGAACTACCGTCCGCACAATCCAGACGGTTTTCACCAGTCAAAACTGCACGGCTTAATGCGCTCGGCCACTCCGTTGGCTCAAAATAATTAAAATCGAGTGAAAATCTTATAATCGTATGAGAATAAAATGCCTGAAAAACTAAAAATGCTTAGAACTTTGTACCTGATTAACCTACGAAAGTCTGGTTTGTATTCAGAAAATATCTCCGCAGACTGAAGCCTCTTTTTGATGCCTTAATAATTTTTATAAACTAAAAAACACTCAGACAGAGCACCTGAGAAACGCATATTTACTGTACAAAGGGTTTAATGGACACGGGATGCAAAGAGAAAAGGGAAGAAGAAGGTTGGGTGAGACAACTAGTTCTTAATAAATAAATATTAAGAGCCGTAATTTTTCTTAATTCCAAAAGTATTTTTGTTTTTATAATAGAATTCCCGTTCATATCTTGAAGCAGTAGGTATTTGTATTATTAGTGAATGAATTATTTGCGAGCCGGTACTGAAAATGTAATCTGATTGTACTGGAAGGGAGAGCAAGCTAAGGACTTAGTTTTTTGTGACCCGTCGCATTGCGGTCCTTGCTACCTCTAATAACGAGGGCATCCTTTAGACAATCATTCTTTTCAGTAAATATTTGAGGTCGAGATCCTTACAAGACAACGACGCTGAACTATTGACTAAAGGAAAATTATTAAGACGTCCTTTTTTAGCTACTCGGAATTTTTTACTGTCATATTCTATCTTTCAAGTGTTAAGTCTCAAAAGGTAAGTTAAAAATGGATAAAATCAATATTTTGAGACCTCAGTATCTAGGACTATACATTGATATTTCTCAATAAAATATTTTCAGTTTTGATTATTAGTTGCGTTATTGGGTGATAGATGGCTACACTGTTTTCTATTTTTTTTTTTGTTCTATTGAATCCTTTTATGATAAAATGCATTTTTTTCTGTTGAAATGATTTTAATTAAGTGTGGTTGAAATTGTATTAACTTTAGAAAAATTAAAAATCCTTTTTCTCCGTTAAAAAGTTGAATAGTACAAAAAAAAAAATCATAAAATATGCACGAATTAATCAGGAGAGAACGAAACACAGCAGTTAACAATTTAAAGTATCTTTTTGTTGAACTGTTTGCTTTGAACAAACATTCTATGTATGAATTTAGTAGCAGCAAATGAACAAACAGTGTGGCAACTTGAGGCAACTAACTGGCCCCGCAAAAACCCCTGCATCCTGCCCTGCATCAAACAGAACCGGATTTACATATTTACTATGGACACTTCCCTAATTTAGGGTCACGCACATATTTTTATTACAAAAACAAAAGTATTTCACTGCCAGCCAAGTATTAAATGAGTATCTGTGTAGACCCTGTCAATTATAGGACGTAGGAGGATTATAAGTTGAAACGTTACATTGACCATGTGGCTTTTAGTACTTTAAAAATTGAATGGCGATTTTGTTAAACAAAATGGTAAAAGTCCATTCAATAGTTAAAAGTTACGAAGTCTTTGTTAAAAGTTACGTTTTCCGAAGATTCTCAGGCTTTTTTCCGCGGACCCCAGGATGTCTTCCGCAGGCTCCCAGGCCTTCTTTTGCGAACTCGAAGGCTGTGTCTCGCGGAATTCTAGGCTATCTTCCGCGGACTTCCAGACTGTTTTTAGCGGACTCCCAAACTGTCATCCGCGGACATCCAAGCCGTCTTTAAACTCTTGTTCGACGAACTACCAGGTTTTTTTCCGTGGACTATCAATGCTTTTTTCATGAACTCTCAGGCCGTCTTCCGCGGTTCCCAGTCTGTCTTCTGCGGACTCTCGAGCTCTCTTCCATGGACTATCAATCCTTCTTCCGCGGATTATCAATCTTTCTTAAGCAAACTCCCAGGCCGTCTTCTGAGGATCCCCAAGCATTCTTCCTTTGGTTTCTCTGCGGATTCCCAGCTTTTTTCCGCGAACTCTTTGGCCTTCTTCCGCGGAATCTCATGTCTTCTTCCGTGGACTCTCAGGTCTTCTTCCGCGGATTTCTCCGTGGATTCCCAGGCCTTCGTTCACGGGTTTCTTCATGGATTCCCGGACTTTCTTACGCGTGTTCCTTTGCGGACTCCCAGGCCATCTTTCGCGGACTCTCCAGCCTTCGTCTGTGGGTTCCTCAACGAATTCACAGCCCTTCTTCCGCGGACTGTCAGGCCTTCTTTCACTGACTCTCAGGTCTTCTTTCCCGGGTTTCTTCATCGATACCCAGACCTTCGTCAGCGGGTTTCTTCACGGATTCCCAGGCCATCTTTCGCGGTCTACCAAGCCTTCTTTTGTGGGTTCCTCAACGGATTTGAAGCCTTTCTTCCGCGGACGCCCAGGCCTTCTTTTGCGGACTCTTAGGTTTTCTTCCATGGATTCTTTTGCGAATTCCCAGGCTTTTTTCTGCAGGTTCCTCCGCGGAGTCCCAGGCCTTCTTCCTCTGTCTATCAGGCTTTCTGCCACGGGCTCCTAGGTTTTCTTTTATGAACTCCTAGATCTTTTTCCGCGAAATCTCAAGCCTTCATCCGCGGTGTCCTCTGCGGCCTCTCAGACCTACTTCAATGAACTCCTAAGCCTTCTTCCGTGGGTTCCTCCTTGGACTCCCAGGCCATCTTCCGAAGACTACCAGGTCTTCTACCACGGATTTCGAATTTAAGAATCACTATTCTAATAATTTAAATGTACTGTTTTCGGCGTAAATACTTGCAGTGAGCCAAAAATAATAACTAACTATCCTCTTTTATTCCGATCTTATTATGTACCAGATGTTATGTTTGCATTCCGTTTTAATTGAAGCGTGTTTAATGTTGGTTTTTCTTAGGTCTTTTGCTATATTTTGTTAGGTTCTGTTTTGAATGTGGGTGATTTTAATACATCTCTGGAATTGTACTGTATCAATAATTGATGTATATACTTTGCCTGTGGCCATGTGTAAACTGGAGCCGTACGGGACGTGAACTATCGGCAACTGGCATTAATTATTACCGACCAAACCGTTCACTCTCCGGCCTGGCCGTAGCTGCCGCCGCCGCCGCCGCCGCCGCCTCCACGGCTCGACCGTTCGACCGCCGTTCTCCACCAATATCACTGTTATTAAAACTTGTGTTATTAACACTACACTAAAACCAACACAACAACTATTTAGAACCAAATATTGCATTTATGAACAAAAAATGAGTGAGAAGTATGAATTCTCACACATTTCAGGATTTCGTATCTAGCTTTCATAAATATTTGTAAGGGTTTTTAGGGTTTTGTAGGTATGACCAAAAAACCCTTATACCGTCATTTTGTCGTCTGTCTGTCTGTCTGTCTGTCTGTTCGGTAAAAATTGTAGCCAAACGGCTAAACCTAGAGAGTTGAAATTTGGCATGCTTATACAACTCTTTGACCCGCACATAGGAAAAATACTAAAACATCTAAAAAACATATCCCTCTAAAAATATAAACAAATATGTGCTCATCGAAAACAAAAAATTTTTTTTTTAAATTATGAGCAGGGTATCAAATGAAAGCCCTTAGTACGTGGATTAACGATCAAATTTTTATTTTTGCAAAATAAATTATTTTGATGCGATTTTTGCCAAAATTGTGCGAAAAAATTTTTGTCCCACACCCTGTAGCCCAGATGGTTTAAACTAAAAATCTGAAAAAATTCTAAGTGATGTACATTGGTGTGAACAGGAATAGTACAACAGGAATTTTTGATCAGATTATGTTTTCGGAAAATAACGCATTTTTTGTGTTTTTAACTAAAATATGTTAACTATTTAATACGTTGTGTAACATACCAAAACAGTAGCTCTCGTGGCGTGGTTGGATTTGTCGTACGCTTAATAATATAAGAAACTTGCAAACAACTTGCAAACTAATCCTGTTTGAATCCTGTTGATTTTATTTTTTGTTTTTCTTTTGCATTTTTATTTTGTTTAAATTATTTTGTTAAAATTCTAGTTATATTTAGTAAATGTTGCATTTAATTTTTAAAAGCGTAAATTTAATAACCAGTGGAAAGTGTTGAAATTATAATTTAATTCTAGGTTTGACGAAATCAAAGGGCGGGACTTATGATGTAAGCAACCAATGGAAGCCATAGGTGCAATTTTCAAAATCTTAATGAACTTTGCTATATAAAAAAAATACTGCATATATTTAGAAACTTAAATAATGGTATTAGGCATTCGAATTAAAATTCATAAAAAAATATTTTGACATAAAATTTGTTTTGGCATCCCAAATAATCATCGTTCAGTTACTAAATACCTGCAAAACCCAGAAATTTGTGAAAATTCACACTTCACATCAATTTTTTAGTTATAACTACAAAACTCTAAATATAATCTTTCTATTCGTGTGATTAAGGTAAAGTTCCTCGCGCCGCTATTTGAGAAAGAAGTGAACTATGTACTTGAGGCCACTACATAAAAACTTAACAAACGTCTCACGGACGATTTTAAAGTTTTAAGCTTTTAAGCTCATGTTCTTAAAGCTCTCCGTCTACCGTAAATTATTAAGTTCGTAATTATTTTTCTGTGCAGTTTATTTAGTTCAACGTTAGAGTGTACTAGACGTTTATTAAATAGTTTACAACGTGAAAGTGCTTACAGAGAAAAAGTCATAATTTATTTTACATGTTTAAACTCTGTTCTACAACTTGATTTCGCATTAAATTAATTGTTTAATGCACGTTTTTTATTTCAATAATTACCTGACTATTTTAAGATAAGAACAAGGCAAAAATATTATGTGTACAAATTAATGCTCAATTACACTGGGCGGGCTTAGTTGCTATAGGGAAATAAATTTAAGATCGTACCTTGCGGTGGTCAATTCTGAAACGTAGGTAGAGGGTACTTAATGTTATTGTTAATCAGCTGTGAAAGTAATATTATAGAAATAAATATATTTTACAATATTTTGTGAACCTGTTTTACTGTTTTATCAACATGTAAGTATATACAAATGTTTATAAAAGCCATTTTTTTTTATGACACGTCTATAAAAAAAATTAAAAATTATATTTTGTGATTGTTGTAGGTTATGGCGATAAAATTTTCGTAGTGGATTATTTAAAATATCGGCATTTCCAGATAAGAGAGATTCTAAGTGGTGAACTTTTAATGACTTACTTCAAAGTAGAAGTCTTTGGCATTAGTCATACTGTTTAAGTTTGTTTATGTCGATTTGTTTTTGCAAAGTCCAATAAAATGGATAGATCTTATTGTTATGTACCCTATGTGTAAGTCAAAGAAAAAGAAGAACCCTGAATTATCGTTCCACAGATTTCCACCGACTTTAGACGTTGCGCGACATTTTCTGTCGTTATGTTTCAATCGCGTTGTTTTACATTTGTTGTTTTGTTTTTATTATTTTTATTTAAAACTAGCAGAGCAGCCGTTCATCGTACGAAATAATTTCTATTAAGTTCAGTTAAATTAATGTTAAAATAAATAATAATATCCTATAATAATTCTTAGCTTGTCTAAAAAACTTCTTTGTACAAAACGTTTCTGCCCTTTTCATATAGTTCATATGGTCTTCTCTTTCGGCGCATAAAGGAAACAATCAACGCTTTTACTCACCCTAGAACATGCAACATTCTTGGTTATACCTGCGAAAACCCTAGACAACCCGATTGCCTTAAGAAGATCTGTTTCCTGACGTCCGTAGTAAAACTTATTTTGTGTCAGTCGTTATAGTTGGTAAAGATTTTTTTGTTAATAATTTCGTACACAGTTCCTGTTTGTCCTTGTCATTCTATCCTTAAATGGTACATTAGTTTGTAAGTTGTAAGTAGATAGTCCTGTCATCCCCATGTTGTGGATAAAAAACACCTCTCATTTGTAACTCTGGTCCTTCCCAGGATAACACACCATTTGCAGCCAGGGACTGAACATCCTTCGACCTACAGAACCCTCAGATAAATATACTTGACGCTCGTAAACTCACACAGTCAAAGGATCTTAAAAATTTGCTGCGTACACGGAAATAAAATGGAATGTATATGAAAGAATTCTAGAATAAAAATATCCAATCTGTGTAACACAATTTACTGAGTGATTAAAAATTAATCTTATAACTTACTAGCATACTTTTACTTTGCTATTGAAAATAAAATGTAGTAGCCGGCTTAAACTTGGTCCATGAAATGGGTGCGTTCTCATTTTGGTTAAAATTTTAGTATTAAAATTTTCATTTAAATTAAGTAAAAAGCTCACTATTTTTAACCAAATCACTATGAAAATCTTCATTTATTAAGATAGTGTTATTAAGAACCCGGCTGAAATTCTATCCGGCCCGCGAAGCATTTTATGAATTATTGTTCCCTGCAAATATATTATTGTCTGTCCAATATTCTTTCAAATTTTCATTCTTTCCAATCCGACAATTTTCAACAATCCAACTGTATGAAATATATTTGAGAAAGCATCTTCCTTGAGATGCTGAGTGAATTTTATTTAAAAACCAAATGTGAAAAAGAAAATTACAGTACTATCAGTAAATCTGTTTTTTCTTTTTCTGATGCTTTAGCCCACATCACATAATAAAGCTAAAAGTTAAAAACTTTATTTTAAAAGGATTCCGTAGATTTTAACATCGATTAACTCGGCTCTCAAAGATCCTTTCCAGGATAATTCCCTTTTTCTTTTACTTTTTTATCAAGTGTAAAATTTCTTTAATCCTGTATTTGAAAAGTGTCAGAAATGCAAAATAAAACAGTCTGATAAGATTTTATGTAAATTATTTTCAATGTAATCGATTCCTTTTAATGAACATTTTTGTAGAAAATCTTGGAGCCAGCCCTGGGACAATACAAGTATAAGGCGGCACTTGATGGTCAATTCCAAGCCCCTTGCGGTATTCGGGGCGTGTCCGGTCCTGCAAATATATGTTATAGCCCTAGCTATAGCCACATAACCTCACACTGTAATTGGATTGAAAAAAGTAATTTTTTCTTCGCCGATCTTGCAACGAATCTAACATTGTAGCGGCTGACATAATAAAAATAATATTTTTTAGTAAAAATAATAATAATAATTGAGAAGTGACATTAACGGTGACGGGGCTGTGATCGAAGGTAATGAATAACGACAGTAGTACTTAGCTGTTAATTTACGCATAGCGAACAGGTTAATTTAAGCACAATATGTTTTTATCTTATTAAAAAAAATTGTTTTTGTGTGACCATATCTCAAAAACTATGAGAAATAGAGACCCATGGATTACATTTTGGGAATCCTGTGGTCCTAGATGACGTTAGATGGTATTTTGAGACAAATCCTGAAAAAACTATTTTTGAAATTTTTGAAAATCCTATCTCGAAAACGGTACAAGATATGGACCTGCGGTTTGATTTTTTAAAATTTTCATTGCCTTTTTACCCTGTAAAAAAAATGAGGCCTTAAGAACCTTGCCCATTTTTGATTTAAATCGTTTTGAAATAGGCTAATTTTACAAAAAATTTGATATTCGAGTGACTGTATCTTAAAAACTATAATATCTAAAGACCTGCGGTTGGAATTTTTATAATCCTGATGCCCTAAACGGCCTTAAGTCACATTTTAAAGAAAATATTTTTTTTTGAAAATTTGGATTTAAATTTTTTTTTTTTTAATTTCAAAATATTTCTATCTTGAAAACGGTAAAAGATAGACACCTGTGGTTTCTATCTGAATTTCTATCTGTGTTTATTTCTGAAACACTTGTGTCTTGTTTAGTCTAGAAAAAAAATAGGGCTTTAAATAAACATTTTTTTAAATTTATATGACTGGTTAAGATAAACCCTTGAAAATTGCCAAAAATCGAAAAAAAAAAATCAATTTTGGGCCATTTTCAAAGGTTTTGTTTGATGATTCGTATTTATTGTAAAAGTTGGGATATTAAGGCCCCAATTTTTTTATAGATTAATCAATATACGGAGATTTGAAAAATTTAAACCGGAGTTCTCTATATTTTTTTGTTCATAAGTTAGGATTTTTTGAAATATCAAAAAAAAAATATATGAGCAATAAAAATTTTGAAAAAAAAAAATGGTTTGGGACCTTCTTCAAAATAAATCCTAAGACCCTTTAGAACCTCAGAATTACAAAAATTTCAACCGCAGGTCTCTATCTCATGTAGATTTTGAGATATGGTCTTTCGAAAATGAAATATTTACAAATTTTCAAAACTACACGGACCAAAACGGCGTTCAGTAAGGATGGCCCTATTTTTTATCTAGGTAGAAAAAAGTCTGTAGAATTCAAAAATTTAAACCGCAGGTCCCTATATTTTATTGTTCATTAGTTAGAATTTTTTTAAATTTCACAAAACAAAAAAAAGTTTGGGGGTTGTTTTATAATATGTCCAGAGGCCTTTTAGGACCTTCAGGACATCGGGATTTCAAATATACCAACCGCAGGACCTTATCTCATGTAGATCTCCTTAGATTTTGACATACAGTCTTTTAAAAAAATTTTTTTTCAAAATTGCTACACGGTTCAAAAAGACTTTATCTCAGGAGAGCTTCCATTTTTATTTAGGTAGATAAAAGTCTAGATTTCAAAAATTCAAACCGTAGATTTCTATCTCTAATCCCCAACAACAGAATCATTTCGCAATCTATGTAAACATAATAGGCAATTAATTGTGACGTCATTATCGTTATAACAAAATCCAGCTGTATGTCATTTGTATTGAGGAAATTATTATGAAACGAACTGGTTGATTATGTGACTCAGCTTAACCTGCAATATCGTCACACTTTTAAAGTTACATTTCCGTTCTTCCGTTATATTTCTCTGATTTTATTTTATTAAAATTATTCGTAGAATGTTGATGTTATTAGAAAGTTTTATAATGACAAAATTACCCTGCAGTAGGTATGACATGATGGTTTTGGTATCGTAAAATACTTTGGCAAACTGCGTACACATTCAGAATGTCCAATGAGCGTTGAGATAAATTCTCTTGGTGAAATTTTCCAGGCCAGAATTACCGGCAATTTCCAACTATCTAACTAGGAGTCCCTAGAATCGATCGCATCCACCTTCCAATTGGTATGCACGCAACGACATCTCTTGTTCTATTTACTGCGACCGCCGAAGAATCACGGACTGAATTTAACTGATCAATGGAATCAACAGAACAACCACTGATTCAAACTCTACAATTTACACATCATTATTATAATTACAAACAACGATTAAATCATCACAATAATCAAGTGATAATGACGTTATCTCTTCTTCAGGATTGTTTCAATGGTTGAAAAGTCAGATACGTTATTAATAAATAATAATAAAAATAAGTATATACTTATCCATAGAGCTCACGTTTCTTAAGTCAGCTGGTTTGAGATTGGAAACGGAGGGTTTTGTGTTTGCGTGTCAGGATGGTGTTATAAATACTTTGACGTACAGACCACATATTCCAAATGTGGAATTCCATACTCTATTATGCAAACACCATCCTGAAACCATTGTTCACATTCTATCTTCTTGCTCATCTCTTGCATCGTCGAGCTACGTGTTTCGACATATAGGCGAAGAAACGAAGCAGTGAACTTCCGATTTTTGGCGCAGTAAGATGGATTTACATGTGGTTTGGTGCATTCGATTCGTTAGAGCCTCAGGAAATTTTGTGAACCAACGCGATCAATGCAAAATGAAAAACTGCATTTGTGCATAAGAAAAATGCATTGGAAAAGTGCATTTTCCAGAGTTGCAAAATCAAAAATTTATAACTCGGTATAAATTCACTAAAATAAGTCAAATTTTGATACTCGGGGGTTTTTGGGGTCGCTGAACATGAATATCGGGACGAGAGAAGTGTCCGAGGTACCTGGTGCCCAGGGTGGACACTACGTACATCGTCTCCTAGCGTTTTATGCAAATTTGATACAAAAGCAGTTGAATCACGTTACTTGGGAGTTTTTGGAGTCGCTGAATCCGAATATCGCAATAGCGAACGAGTCGTAGATAACATGCATCCCTTCTGATATGGAATGGGTGACAATTCCAAGTGCTACGTTTATTGGAATTACTCCTTTCCCATGTCGAGGTTACTGACAATCACTTGGACATAACCTGGATATCGAGACCAAACAGTTTGTAATTGAATTTTCAAGTCCTGTTGAGAAGAATCTCTTTCTCAAGGAGGAGAAAAAGAGGTCCAAGAGTATAAAGTTAAACTTGTAGTCCTGATGGTGTTTCGGGTGGTAT
Source organism: Liopterus haemorrhoidalis (assembly GCA_963971575.1). Taxonomy (NCBI): domain Eukaryota; kingdom Metazoa; phylum Arthropoda; class Insecta; order Coleoptera; family Dytiscidae; genus Liopterus; species Liopterus haemorrhoidalis. The sequence goes on from OZ020619.1 coordinate 47,992,684, forward strand.
GAAAGCCATTTATCAAAGGAAAATCGAGTTTATTATCGCCTTTAAGATCTTTTGCCACCTCTTTGATCTGCAGGATGAAGAATATCTTTCTCAAAGAGTAGAAAAAGAGATTCAAACATATGTATCTCTTGTCCGAGCTTAGAAAGCTGTATCCCGGGTATAAAGTTAAGCTTGTAGTCCTGATAGTTGGTGTTTCGGGTGGTATGAAAGCCTTCAACCAAAGGAAAATCAAGTTTATTATCGCCTGAAGATCTTTCTCCATCTTTTTGGTCTGGAAGATGAAAAATATCTCTCTCAAGGAATAGGAAAATAAATCTAAGTATATGGATCTCTTGTCCAAGCTTAGAAAGCTGTATCCAGAGTATAAAGTTAAACTTGTAGTCCTGATAGTTGGTGTTCTGGATGGTATGAAAGCCACAAAAATCGATTGCATTCCCGTCAGTTGATAATCTGCCACCTCCTTGCCCTGCAAGGTGTAGAAAGCAGTGTAGCTCGGAATACTTCGAATTGTACTGGATCTAATATCTGTATTTCACCAGGGTTTGGATGCAACCGTGTGTGAGCTCTACTAGTCTCTAATATGGCTCCAAAGGTTACTAAAGTTTACGACTGGAAGACGCTTGCCAAGATCTGACAAGTCCCAAATAATAATAATTATAAAAAGTGTATAACGATATATGGACTGTATGAAGAAATATATACAATTAAAAAGGACTAACACTATTGCCCCCACTGACATAATCATTTTGATACTTATATATCGAGGATAGGTGAATGTTTTCCCAGACTATGTTGAGAAACAGAAAATATTGATAGTAGGTTCCAATTAGGTCAGAAAATATAAATTTTCTAGCATAAAAAGCAATGTTGTTTCTGGACACTGTATGAACAATAATACAGGTACTCAAGTATTAAATATTTGAGAAGAAATAAATATAAATACTGGAATTATTAGATCGTCCCACCACTGCCACCAAAGTTTGTTTCTATAGATGTCTTGCGCTGTTTGCTGCGGTGCTTAGGAAAAATGATGATTATATATCTCATCATATCATTTTACACATCTCAACTTTGTAGGAAAGAAAAAAGTTTTCTCGTATTTTCACAATTTTTCTTTAACTAGAACTAACGTGATAGCACTATCCATTACCAGGAGGGAGTAGGTCGAGAGATTTCTTCTTTTATCAGTGGCAAAGTTGCCGCCATTTCCTGATAGCACAGTTAGATCTAAACATCGCATAACGTCATCATGTCGCTCTGCTACATAACGGATTTCCACATCCATCAAGGCTTTAACGCACCGTTAAGAACCAACAAATTTTCACAAATAAAAAATATACAAAACAACATCATTTCAGAAGTTCAAATAAGAGACGTGATGAGGATGGAACAGGATAGTAAAGAAAGTCTGGAGTATTGAACTTTCGACTATTTGAAGATCTGGAGGATAAGGATTAGGGATGGGCATTTTATCTCAGCGAAATCATCTCGGTGGATATCGTTCAGTTTACTGAATTAGCTCACTAAGTGGTTACCCGAGACTCAACTCCTTAGAACGTCATTCAGTTCCTCCATCCACTTCAACATGATTGTTAGTTTCCAATATGCATGTGGTACGTCTCCCACTGACTGCAGTTTATAAATTCAAACCTAATATATGAATTGTTGACAAACCATTTCTCTCTATTTCCCGCATTGTCTTGCTTTAAAAAGTCTGTAGAGTCAAACTTAACTATTTGGGTTTATAAATTATGGAGGTAGAAACATCTTAAAGATAATAGGTTTCTGTTTTTTAATTGGAGAGCTGATTACTTTTATAACGACAAAAATGGGAAAGATCAAAATGTAAGTTTTAAGAAAAGGAAGTGGAACATCTTTTGAGAGACAAAAGGGTCGTTGGTAAACCTTTAAAGAGTCGAGTATAATTCTCTGAAGAGGAGTTTTTGGACGCCATAGTATTCGGACAAATAACCCAAGCGTTTTGGTTGAGAAACATGGTATCATGGTCGTGGATAGATTAAAACTAGTCAGATTAATTGTTAACATTTTTATTATTGGTGTTAATCGAACCTCAAAAAACGGTCTTAAACATTGTGAGTGTGTAAAGTGTTGCTCTTTTTCGAGGTGTTCGTGAGAATTATGTTTATGTCTTTCATGATATTATCCTCAGTCGTCCTTAATTATAAGTTGATGTAATCATGTATCATTAAATTTAACTTTTATCATTGAATGTGGGTTACGTAAAATGTAGACTTAAATTCAACTCATATTCCTAAGTCATGAGGAATTATAGCAACCAGCTGGCGAACTTTTATGGGAGTTCCAGACTCAATCCGCTCGCGAGTATTGAAATAAAATTATGTAGAAGGCCTTTCAAAGTCAGTACCATGAAGAACACTGAAATATTTTTATTTAAAATAATAATGAAATTTTATTTCTGAAATTTCCGTTCCCACAATACGTACGGAAAGTACAGTGGCAGAGGAAGAGATGAAAAAAGAACTACGAATACTCCAATTAGTAAAATAAAAAAATAATATGTACTGGTGAAATATACTGAAATTTCAATCCAATCAAAGAGTTTTTGAGGAATTTTAGATATTTTATTTAATCCCCAAAATTTGTTTTTCGCCTGATCGTTAGTGAAATTCCCATTGGGCAACAATTATTAAAACATGATCCAGAAACATTGGCATTCATACCAATATCCCAATCAATATGGGGGTAGATTTTAGGGGGGAGACTTTAGTTCCGCAGGACTGGCCTCAGGGGGTGAACGTATTAACAATTATGTAGCGGGAATTCACGCACGTGTGTCGCATTCGCATGTGCCGTGCGTGTTAATATACGCACCGTGTCAACTCGCAACAATAGACATGTGTTATAAATACACTCCAACGCAAATACACATGTGCCACGGGCCTGTTGATTAAAAGAGGACTTTTTAATTTAAGGGGACGCCTCATCAACAACGATGTCACGAAATATTCATCTCCCGAACGACATGGAATGATTTTTAATAATGTCAAATGTCATAGCTCACAGTAATCAGTAAAATTAATTAAAAACCATAGTGCTGAACATTCCCCCAACCTTGAGCAGTGCCAGTTTATAGTAGTACTCCTTACATTTTCTTATCAGTTGATGTTTTGTTGTATTCTGCTAGCCGACAAGTGAATAATCCTCTTAGATTTGGACCAGATGTCAAAGGAGCAAACTCTTTGTTCGAAGGAGGAATTAATTTTAATACTTTAAATAATTATCAAATAACAATTAATTACAAATAATAAACTTAAATATATTGTATTATTTAATTTATATTGACCAATCGGAAAATATTTTCTGCGTTAGAGCGGAAAGTATTTTTTGATTGGGTTGCCTTCGATACAAAACACTCCTCAGCAAACACCAATTTTCCACTTTGTTATGGCAAAAGAAAACGATAGCATTCTGATAGGTGAGTAGAAAAAATAAATATTGTCACGTGGGTGGTTTGATTGAGACACAACTCCTGGTTTCAACATAACAAATTTATTAAATATGTATATCACATTGACAAAATAATGTTTGAGTTGGTCCATGGAGTTGGGGAAGTCTTCGGTCCACCCCGTGTTGGCCAGGATCGGCTTGGACCTATCTCCGAGGCAGGGGCTACCCATCCGGGAGTCGAGAAGCCTAGAGACGTCTTCTCCCACTCACATGGTCACTACTTTCTTGGCTTCACCCTCGGTACAAGAATCTGGCGTCAGTGTCGTGGTCGTCACCTTCTGGACTAATACGTGCAGCGGAGTTGGCTATGTTCCACTAACTCAATATTCTCGACATCCATCTATTAAGTACCGAAAGTTTAACCTAGTTCCAATATTCATTCGTCATGACAAATATTTCCTCATTATGAAAATGCGATGTTTGCATTTTCGTAATCAGGCCACATACGTCTGACGCTGACGAATAGTTTTTAATCAGACAACTGACCGTCACAATGTCTAGATGTCGTAATCCTGACCTAGGATTACCTATGTGACAATATTAATGGCCCAAATTTTAATAGCATTAAATTTGATGCTTCAAAGGACTATGCAGCTTAAGTGCTGCAAATATTTCAAGGTCACGGCTATCAAATTTTAAATCTAATTGGTAAATTGCTTGGACATTTTTCATTTGAATTGTTTTTTCGGAGTGAAAATATATAATTTACCGATGGGTTAGTTTATCGACAGCATTATAGCCAATTTAGTAGCTTACTTTCATAAGAGAAGCTTTATGTAACAAATGTAGCAGTCAACTTTTAAAGAATGAAACTACGTATCCCAATAAAATGTTGATCTCTGAAAAAATGGTATGTATCTTTTGTGATTTTATGTACTGTAACAAGCCAGGGATGAAGCTCCGGTTTTTCGTAGGAGCGCCGGTTGGCTTGGTAAAATTCTTGTCATTACCAAAAGAGCCAAAGACCTATATTTAGGTATCCAAAGAATATCTGGTTCATGAACTATGTTGCCAAGGTTTGGTTTAGTTAAACTATATAGTTTTGGCGGCAAAGCCTTTATCAATATTGATAATAATTTAACAAGTGCATTGTGCATCTCTTTGTTGATGATGTTACGGGTTGCGGGATGCATTGGGGTAATTTTAATTAATAATATGCTGCTGGAATTAATTAGAGATAATATTGGTGTACTGCTCCGCGCTTATATATTGTACTCCGTCGCACGGGAATTAGGAAACTCCAAGTCATTGTGATCTTTGTTATTTCTGCACAACTAATTTAACAATTCAAATAGCATATTTACGTAATAAAATGAAGATAGACGAGAAACAAATTCATTTATTCTTGGTTTACTTTCTGAAATAATGTTAGTTTTCATAGATTTTTAAACTAGTGCCACCTGTTGAAACAATGTTCAATCGAGTTCTTGATCTTCTGTTAGCTGAAGACTTTGCCATATCAGTGACATTTGCAAACATCAGTATTTGTGTTACTGCCAACAAAATGAACTAACTCTAAATTATAATATACTATTGGAATAACATCATCAGTAGTGGAAACTGCACATTCAAAGTTTTAAAATTAAGCCAACCTCATATAACTTATAAACATTCGTGTTTTTATTTGGCCTATTAGCCCATTTCATGACACAGGTGTGATTTCAGTTCCTCTCCGCCTACCCCCGCTATATTATACTCCGCGGGGGGCCATCCATCTTGTTTGTTTAAGATATGATTAATAGCTGATAAAATGCTATTATTTGTGTTGCAGAGACAGCTATACATTTATCAAACACTAGTTGTTTTATTATTAAACATTTGTTATTTTTTAATTAAAGTAGGGAGGTGCATAATTTTTACTTTTGTTTAAATTTAAGTAATAAAATTAATTTTAAAAACTAACAATCTGTAATAAAATTAGTAATAGTTTATACATCAAATTATGTAGCGAATTTTTATCAATCTAATTGTATTTTTAATTGTATCATTTAACAAAAATGTCTACAAATACTTTTCCAGTTGCTCCAATCTTGGTCACAGCGTCCAAACACCAAATTTCATTCTCTTCTTCGTTAAGACATCATTGATGATGTATTTTGACCTATATATATATTTATTTATTTATTTATTTATTTATTTATTTATTTATTTATTGGACACGACAGACCAAAGTCCTTAATATAGGGGTTTTATCTATGTATTTGATAATGGTTTTTTACTTATTCCTGTCCTTTGTCGCACGAAGGGCCGATTCAAAATGCTCATGAGGAACGTTTCGCGCTTTAACACACCTTTTCAAGTACTCTATGTACTTTTACCACTTAAAAATAACTAAAATCACCAGAAAAAATGTAAACGCTATTTGTAAAAATATACTTCTCTACAAATCAAAATAGTTAACCCTGATAAAGCTCTTTAAGAAATATAGTCAAATAAATAAGGAACAGAATTGTTTAAAATAATTATTACTTTAGTTAATCCTGAAGCCTTTCTACCTTGCAGTGTAAGACTTTAGTCGAATTACTTATTTTTTGGTGTTGTTCTCCATACTTCTTTCCATCGTGTTTTGTACTTTGTATAATTTCTTATCTCCTCCCACTTTACTCCTCGCTTTGTTGCAGCTTCTTTGGTTTCTTGGTGCCAGTTTTTTCTCGGTCTTCCTGGTCTGAGTTTCTTCAATGTCCTTGCTTCAAAAACTCTTTTTAACTTTTTGTCTTCACTCTGTGTATATGTCCCAGCCATCTTAGCTGTCCTTCTTCTATTATAGTATACTGGTTTTGTGTCTAGTTTTTTTCTAAATACTTCATTTCTTATTCTGTCTAATTTTATTCACTATTCTTGTTTCAAAAACTTTTTTTACTATTTTGTCTTCACTCATTCTGTGCCCATATCCCAGCTATCTTAGCTGTCCTTAATTTTGTTTTACCTTCGATTTTCCTGAAAAATATCATTTCGGAGCTTCTTATTTTAGACCTGTGTCTCTGTAGTGGTTCAGGATTCTGAGGCGTATGTCAAAATTGGTACTGTCAGTTTTTTGAGGATCTCTACCTTGATGTTGGTTGGTATTTCTTTTTTAGTTAGGAACAATAATTTGATGCTGTTGGACATTTTCCTGCTGCGCCTACTCTTTCCATAATTTCTTGAACCATTTTTCAATCTTCCAAGAAAACTGTGGCTAGGTATTTAAATTTTCCTATCATACTAAAATAATTATTAATGAGACTAGAGTGATTTATCTGCCTCTCATTTCTTGAACATGCTGCATGTTGTATTAGGGCGTTATTTCTGTAATTTAATATTGATCTAGCAGTGAGATATAAATGTGTGATTATAATTGTATTATATGCCATTATCACATACAGAGCGAGACACATTCAAGATACAATCTCATATGCTATATTGCAGATAAATTGATATAATTGCCGAATCTCCTTTCTCTGAATTTTCTATTGTTATTGTTATGTGACAATAAAATTTACTATTACTTCGTCAAGATAAGAGACACGCAACCCATAGTAAGAGAAAACTATAGAGAAGAATTGGGGACAAAATCTAACAAAAAAGAATCCAATTTAATGTATACTCTCAATATATAGACGTAGAACTCTAATGAGAGAGAGACAGAAAAAAAAACTATAGTTCAGGAGAATCTTAATGCCAATCAATCACCAAACATATATATCAATTTCACACAATTATATAATTATTATAAAATCAATTTGCATATGTGTCTGAAAAGAAAAGTATTCGATCAATGCGATGTTCTAGTTTTCATTTATAGAGCAGAAACGAAAACTTCAACGCGATAATCTACTGAACAGTTGAAGGTGGCCTAGAGAGTCATGTAAAGAGCAATGGTATAGCCAGAACAGATAACAAAGTCATTAGATTATTGAAAAAAGCGTTTTATATTGTGGAAAGGTTCACGTGACTTAAATGGCATGACGATGATCCATGAAAATAATAAAAGTGAAACCTAGGGGCATAACCAGAGAAAAGATAGCTTATTCGTTGGAGAGATGATTTAAAAATATATGCCGAAAATTTTTTATAGTTGGTCCAAGATAGATTGAAACAAAAAGAAAAGGGCAACATTTAGCAGTGAACAATGGATATCGGATGAAGATGATGGTAAAATTAACTCGCTATTGGACTACCATTGTTATCTAGTGGCAGACGTTCACCATTTAGCACTTACTGATATCTAGAAAACTTTCCTTTGCTTGAGAGATTTAACTTTTTAACTTTAACGATTTTGCCATCATATCGTTATAATTATTACTTTGGCATCATGTTTTCTCACTTCTATACTTGCTATTTATTAGCAAACGTTCACCATTTGGCCTCACAAATGGACCTTCTACTTACTGAATACCTACCAAACTTTTCATTGGCCGAGAGATATAACATTTTAGCTTCTTATTGCGATTTTGCCATCATATTGTTACAATTATTATTTTGCCATCATGGTTTCACTTCTAGACTTATTATTTAGCGGCAGAAGTTCACCATTTGGACTCGCAAAGGCACCCTCTACTTACTGAATACCTACGAAACTTTCCATTGACCGAGAAATTTGTCAGAGTTTCTTACTGACATTTTGCCAATATGTCGTTTTAATTATTATTTTTCCATCATGTTCTCTCGTTTCTGGGGATTACCGTTGTTATCTAGAGGCAAAATTTCACCATTTGGACTTACAAATGGACCCTCAACTGCGTACTTACAAAACTTTCCATGGGCTGAGAGATTTAACTTTTTATTAACATTTTTGCATCGTATTCTTATTTTGGTTGTTCTCTGAATATTGTAACGTCTATTACTATTACATAGTGTGTTTGAATTTGTAAAAGATCTCCCCAAATATGAGATCGATACCCATATATTTCGGGAGTGTGTGCGCGATTGATTTTAGAGACGCGTGGCACGTTGTCGTTATAATAAATACGCACGATCGCATTAGACTCGCACTAAATCAATTGCTTTGTTACTGTGGGGGTCTCGCCTACCGAACATTACCCTAGGTCCGGAGTACACAACAAGTAATCGCTAGGGAAACCGTTACAATTGATACATCAAGATTTTTAAATTATTAGAAAATGTTATATAAGCTATTCCAAACGTTTAAGCAGAACTAACCAAAATTTTAGTTGTCATGAGTTCTCTTTTAAAGTTTAAAGTTGAGTTTTGCTAAAAAAATGATCAAAAGCCTCACTTAACCGGTAAAAGTTTTCTAGTTTCGCTTAAATCAAAGATACAGACTATAGTTATTCATAGTTCTGGACTCTGGATGGACTTTGTTGAAGGTTAAATTGGTTGTCGTGTAATATTTGCGTGACCTAAGGTGGAGTAGCCACAGACAAGCCGACAAACAGACTGCCTAATTGTTGATCCTGGTAATTAATCAATCAAATATTCATCTAACTGAATCAGACTTTGTTCTACATTAACCACTGTTTGGATTAGGCCTCTCATATACAACACAACCCTTCTCCTATGTTATCTACGTCACTATACACCACAACACAACCCCAGTCTCAATTTAGGATAACAGGATTATATTATTTTCAAAAATATTTCATTTTGAACGTCAATAAAAACTTGAAACTTGAAAACAATAATACGTTATAAAAAATGGACATTTCAAATTTTTATCGACATCTGCTTAAGATATTGGTCGCTTTATTACTACGAATCTACCGCTAGCACTAAATGCATGGACTCGAGCCATTGATAACTCGGAACCCATTGATGTTTTATGTCTAGATTTCTCTCGAGCTTTCGACAAAGTTCCTATCAAGAGATTATTACACGAGCTAGACCACCACGGTATTTGAGGAAAGCTTCTAAATTGGATTCGAACCTTTTTATCGAACATGAACTTTCAAGTAAGACCATCTTTCTGACCCTGAACAAGTCCTCAGTGGTGTACCACAAGGTTCAGTACTTGGACCTCTTTCTAATATATATTGCCGATCTGAAATCCAAAATTTTTTCCTAATGCTCTTTTTATGCTGATGACACCAAATTATATAATAATCCTTTTACAAATGCTACAATTCTTCAAGATCTGGATAAATTGATGGACTGGTCATATAAGTGGATAATACTTTTAAATCCAGAAAAAACGGTTGCATATTGGGTCGAATAATCCACTAGTTCAGTACCAAATAAATGGACAACAAATTAAATCTGTTTCGGAACAAGTCGATCTTGGGATTACGATCACTTCAAACCTAAAATGGTACAGATTTGCTGAAATGTGCAAAGAAAGCGAATTCAATGATATTCTTAATAAAGAAATCTTTCTATTGTCCATCTCCTACTGCTCTCTGTACAAAATGTACGTTTGTCCTCATCTGGAATTTGGTTTTGCCATTTGGTCACCATATTTGTCGAAAGATATTAAACTTATTGAAAATGTGCAACGCAGAGCAATCCGAATTTCATATGGGCATAGTTAGCCAGTATATGAAGCCCGATTACGTGAATTAAAGTTCATCAAGTGGATCGACGTGTTCGCGGTAACTTAATAACTATGGACTTGTGTCCAATTCGTTTTCTTGTGATGTATCGTCATTATTTATCCTAAATAACGATAACAGACTGCGTAGACATAGATTTAAACTGGATAAAGATTCTTTTACCAAGTGTGTGCGTGCTAAGTTTTTCACTAATCGAGTGTTCGATATGTGGAATACATTGCCGAACTATGTCATCGATGCTACTTCGATCAACAATTTTAAAAATAAACTGGACACTTACCTGTGTTAATAAACGATTTTTAGTGTAGTGCTTTTGTAAACCAATAATGTATTTTATGTTTTTATTTATTTTTTTTTAAATTGTTATTTTCGTTATTTTCTCTGTGCTCTTATGGAACACACAAGCTCTGCTTTTGTTCCATTGTATTTAATAATAATAATAATAATAATATTATGCATGAAAAAGATTGCAAATGAATATTTTACTAAAGTTAATAAAAGAGTTGGTAATATTGCTGAGTTAACTTCGAACACCCTTTATACAATATATTCCACCCATCATATATTCTATGGACGTATTTTTTCATTTCTAATTTTTTTACTGCGGTTCTTATTTTTGTTTTAATCTGTACCCCTATCGAAAACAATGGTGTTTTTGATGTGCCCGTTAGAGAGTCGATCGGTGGTTGAGGAGGGGGGGGGGGAGGTACACTACTAATTGAATGATTAAAAAGGATCCTTTGATGTGAGCCCCGAATAGCGCATCGTTTGTCCGATCAAACACCCCTAAGATCTGTTGTTTTAACTACTCAGGAGGGTTGAAAACAATTATTCTAGTAATTGTTTTCTTAATGTTTGTTTAACTGGGACAAAATAGAACACTGTTACTGACTTTTAAACAATAGAAAAAATAAACTAAAATAAAAAACAAAATTGAAAAAAGATTACTAGGTAACTATCTGACAGATAAGGTTATCTGGAACTTCACCTGCTGAATAAATGTCAATACCAATCAGTGAATTCAATACGTACAACTAGGTAGCGAGCCTGTGATATAATGCAAATTATAATCTCAAACTGAAGTGAGATTGCTAACTAAAGGAGTTCGGGTGCTAGACGTCAGTTTAATTCAGGATTCATCATTATGATAGGTGAATTAAATGATATGTGTTGGTACTTACTAACTGACGGACCAGGCATTTTGTAGTTAGTCTAGGTAGCTGATCACTTAAGTTGTTAACAGTTAAAAGACGGTTTAAAATTTAAGATTTATTGAAAATAATTAAGAAATGTAAATGAAATAATTTAAAAAAATATATATCAGGTCGTCAAGGATAAAATTTGTATTTAATAATATTGTCAACTTTAACAGATTATTATTTGACATTGGCTTAATATTTTACCGCTCTGTTTTTTTTTTTTTTTTTTTTTTGTTGGAAAGTTTAACATCTCGCCTGCTTAAAGAAATTATTGTATTCTCTAAAAATTATCAAAAACTTTTTTTTAAAATTAATTTTGTTGAAAATGGAACGGTCGGATATTCGCACTATTATGAAGTATGAGTTCTTACGTGGAACTACGGCATTGCAGACCGGGGGAAACATTAATAGTGTATTTGGCTCTAGTGTTACTACGCAGCAGACAATATCAAATTGGTTCGCCAAATTCCGTACAGGTAATTTAAAAACAAAAAAAAAACCTGGCTCATCGATCACAGCAGAAATATACTGCAACTGAACGAAACGATGTAAAAACTTAAAGAAAAACAGCCTAGATTGTTCAACAGATCGATTCCTATATTATTGCATGATAACGCTAGACCACACACTGCACAAATGTTTGTGGCAAAACTACAGGAATTGGAGTTGGAATTTCTTCATCATCCTCCACACTCACCAGACATAGCCTCCACTACCACTTCTTCCGCAATTTGTACAACTTTTTAATAAGAAAACAGTTTAATTCCAACAATGCTGTAAAACTGGCCTTCCAGGAATTCATTGACTCTCGTCCGCCGGGGTTTTATACTAACGGCCTGAACAATCTGCCGCTTAAATGGCAAAAGTGAAAACATGGGTGCATATTTTGATGAATAAAATAATTCCTTGTATTTGTAAGTTATCAACCAACTTTGCCTTTTTTTCTACAAATTTCATCCTTGACGACCTAATATTTATTTGTATCCACTCATCGGGTGAATAGCTTGTTATTTGTTTAAAAAAACTTATTTATTTATCCATTGGTTACTCATACACATGACAACAAGAATACTAATTTAAAAATTGCCCCCCATTGTGATTATTTATTATTATATTTTACTTTCCAACCCCTTTAATGAATTAATTGTAACTCAACAGGAGGTTATTTTTTGTAACAAAAAATCTCTTTACTAAAAAAATAAATCAGCTTTAGAGTATTGTATTACTGTAGCAGTTTTGGTAATTAGCGTGAATTAAGCATAAATAAAGGGCAGAGGTCATATGATATGTTTGCTCGTACACACAGACAAACATACATGTGAACAGCCATGCACACACACATGAAGAATACTACCTACGCTAGCAACATACATACAGACACACATACAGACATTATCAATTAACGTGGTGTAATGTACTAGTTGACTTCCGGTTCGTAGCTTCCTGTGATATGTTTGTCATATCATAGTTCCGATTAAATGATTAGATTATTAAACTATAGTCAGATCACTTCCCTGACAAACCAAATCGACACAAACAAAAGATAACCAACCAACGTTTTAATTTCGTTGTAGGATTTCACCATTTTCTCTACTTATTTCAAAACTGTTCTCTTCCAGGTTATGCATTCTCTTCCTTTTGATACACTTTCTTGAGGATTACAGCCTTTATTTATTTATTTATTGTTTTTTTTTTTTGTGGTCAAACAGAACGAAGTTCCTATAGACCCCACAGAACACATGATAATAGAAATTGTGTTTCTTATAGTGTGTAAATTCAGTAACCGGATTGATTTTTTATTTATTTATTTGTTTTTTGTTCGAATAGAATTACAATTCAATATTGTCTCCTTCAAAATAATTTCCTTGGGAAGCCACACAGCGCTGGAGACGATTCTTCCAATCCTCATAGCAGTGCTGGAACTCGGATACTGGAATAGTTTTGACCTGGTCGGTTAAGAACGTTTGTATGTTTTCGAGTGTCCCAAAATGACGTCCCTTGAGGTGATTTTTCAATCTTGGGAAGATGAAAAAGTCACAAGGACTCAAGTCAGGCGAATAAGGAGGCTAATGAGCCACAGGAATGTTTTTACTGGCCAATAACTCGTTTATTGAACTTGCAGATTTTTTTGTCATTGGTCAAAATCTGATGTACGGTAGTGTGAGTCAAATTCAACTCTTCCCCGATCATTCTGACTGTCGACCGACGATCTGAACGCACAAGATCCCGGATTCTATCGACATTTTCATCGGTTCTTGAAGATGAAGGCCTTCCGCTGCGTGATTCATCTTCAATCAACTCTCTTCCTCCTGAAAATGCCTTAAACCACTAAAAAACTTGGGTCCTTGACAAAATACTGTCTCCGTAGGCCTGCTGAAGTTTTGCAAAAGTTTCCGTTGCACTGTGCCCAAGTCTGAAGCAAAACTTGATAGCACACAGTTGCTCGAAATGAATGTCACTCATTTTTAGAACGCACTAGAAAAAACTGATCACGAAAAACATCGCTACGGACAACAAAATTACTCTAGCGAGTTCAAATTCGTACTGAAGGCTTATCACATGTTCACCTGTCGTCTCTCCGAGTCCCGCGTCCCAAATATTGCCAGATCAAACGCTACGTTGCCAGTCCGGTTACTTAATTTACACATCTTAGTTGTCAGCCTCCTTATTCGTTGATTTGAGTCCTGGTGACTATTTCATCTTCCCAAGATTGAAAAATCACCTCAAGGGACGTCATTTTGGGACACTCGAAAACATTCAAACGTCCGTAACCTACCAGCTGAAAACTGTTCCAGTATCTGAGTTCCAGCACTACTATGAGGATTGGTAGAACCATCTCCAGCGCTGTGTGGCTTCACAAGGAAGTTATTTTGAAGGAGACAATATTGAATTATAATTATACTCGAACAAAAAAAAAAAAAAAATGAAATCAGTCCGGTTACTTAATTTACACACCTCGTAAAACTTTATAGCCATTTTGGAAAGCTAGACGTTAATTCAAAATACTGTAATTCCTAATTTATAAAGAATCATTGCAGCCAGCTGGCTAACAAAGGATTTTCAAGCTCGATGCCGCTCGCGGATTCAAAAACAAACTATGTAAAATGAAATATTTAAATTAGCCAACTGTGATATCAATTAATATGGAATTCTCCATAACTGTATAAAAGAACTGGACAATCAAATACCTAAAGTTATTTTGTACAATACTTCAGGTTTAGTAGTTCTAAACATTGTACATTTGACTGTGTTCCATTTGTAAGTTTTCTAATATTAATATTTGCGAGTGCATTCTTGATTCAAGTTATGTTATTGTTCTTGATAAAATTCATAATACATCTGTAAGTTTCTTTGAGGGACGCCTTAGCAAGAAGTTCTCAACTCTAAAAGCAAACAATTTTCCAAAACTGACTACTTCATATTCACAAAGATGACTTTGATCATCTTGTATTATACATGAGCTCTCTACACTTAGAATCTCCTTTACAACATACAGGATGAAGTAAAAGTATCACCTCAACTGTACATTCAAAACTGGAGGAAAAAGAATAAATTAAAAAATATTAACAAATATTTCTTCCCTTGTTTTTATAAAATGTGAACACCCTTTGTATTAGATAAGTTTCACCAGTAATACCCTATCTTTTGAAGAGATTATACAGCCCCCTAGGGGTACATATGTGTCGCACACCCTTAGATAAACCGATTATACACCGATAAAATAGATTTTATCACAATATATCAACTACAAAGAATATGACAACCAGAAAATAGAATTAACACTTTTGCGTATAAAAATTTTCTCGTTTCGATTGATTTATTTATATTAATAAAATTGGAGGCTTAATATGTTTTCTTATTTTTCGGTCTCTACATGTTTCAGATGATTATAAGACAATATCCACAAAAAATCAGTTTTAATCTGTCCGAGATTCACGGGTAAACCTGGACATATTTACATGTAATTTGGTATGATGATAGAGTGAAATCAGATTTCAAACATTAGGCATCTCAAAAACGGTTAGAGATAGCGACCTGCGGTTAGAATTTTTGGATTCCTCGTAGTTTATTTAGTCTACAAAAAATTTGAGGCCTTATTCAGTTTGCGTATTTTAAAATTATGAAATATTTTAATATGGCGTGATTTATAGAAATTTTCAACTTTACATGTACGTATCTTAAAAACGAAATACGATAAAGACCTGCGGTTGAAATTTTTGAAATCTTGAGGCCCTAATTGACTGGTAAACAAATTTTGAAAGAAAAAAATTTTTTGAAAATTTTTATTTTTTTTTTAAATTTTTGTAAAAATTTTGATCAATCATAACTAAAAAATGGCTTGGGATAGAAATCTGCGGTTTGAATTTTTAAAATTCTATTATGTTGTTTAGTCTAAGAAAAAATTTAGGCTTTAATAAACCAATTATTAAGTTTTGTATGGGCAGTAATCCAAAAATCTTGAAAATGGCCAAAAATCGAAAAAATCGTAAGGGGTAGACCTTAAAAAAATCGTGATTTTCAAGCAAAAAATTTTTGTCTCCGATTTTATTGAAAATTGGTACAAGTATGTATTTTTGGTCATAGATCAACAAAATTTGGTCCATTTTGAAGTTTGGGCAAAATTTTTGGAATTATGGGCAAAAAACTGAACCAAATCAGCTCTAACTCAAAAACTAAGAAAGCATGCATTTTTTTAAATATTTTTTTCATAATCCTCATCTCCAAATTAGCTTAAAACTATATTTTGGCTAAAATCGGAATCAACAAATTTTTGACCAAAATTTCAGGATTTTTTTTTTAAATTTTATTGAAAAATTTGTTTACTTATATAAGCTGTTCACTTTTGTAAGGACAAACTAGATCTGGTTAATTTGGTGATTTTTATAGTGTATTACTGACTTTTAGAAACTTGGTTATATTGTAAAAAAGGCTTTACAGTTTTGGGTTATGTTTGTAATATTTTAGGTTAGTATTATATTTTCAAAATATTTAAGATATCACACTTCAAAATGAAATATGACGAATGATAAACGATGACGATGATTTTTTTAAATGACATATTTATAATCTGACTTTTCAAATTATTTGTCTGTAATACCAACATGACATACAGTTTCAAAGGTGCAAACTGTTGAAAACAAAATTTCCTCTTAGTTTTTTCTTACAAAAGTGAAAATCTTATACATTTTTAGCATTAAATCACAATTATATGATCACTTTTGACTTACGGTGTAAAGTTTTGAAATTTTTTTCGAATTGGTATACTTATACATTTTTTTTTAAAGTCTCGTTTATGGCCTTTGATTCTAAAGCAATTAGCCAGGACAATTCAAATATATCGTAATGAAAATTCCTGAAAAGGATTCAAACCCGAGACTTTAGGCAATGCTAGGCACGTGTGTTACGACGGTGTGAGGACTAAAATTAAAACAAAAAATCTAATATAGCTTCCAGTATTATTTGCATACATACATAATAGATTTATAGCAAAAACTTGTTATTCATCATTAACAAAACTTTCAATATACTTAATTCATCTTCTGTCGCCTCCATGGCAAAAACTTCGATAATGAATTAATTATCGATTTAAAACAGTTCGATTGGTTTATAATTAACTAGAAGATAAATTTAGAATTTTTTGCAAATACAAAAGTAAACATAGCAGTGAATTTATCAAGATAAGTTTTGATAAACGACACTCGTCTATAGAGGCGTTGCAGTCGCCTAGGGGGCATATATTTAATCTCAGATATTAAATACACAGACGACGGAACAGGGGTTTTATGGATGGCAAAATTAAAATACAAAAAAATAGAACGACGCTCAAAAAAATGAAAAAGATTATTAAATAAATCAGATAATATCTATTAATATTTATTTTTCTGGGGATGGAGGAGGTTGAAATTGTTTTGGTACGTCCCTGTATTAATTTTAGGCTAAATTAAAATTCAATTTACAATTCTAAGGTTCTTAAAAAGCAATAAAAACTGGTATCAAATAACTATAAAAATTGTAACCGTCCACGTGCTTGTTAATATTCAGTTTTTAATTCGTAATATATTGTTTCTTGATTCCTAGTATGTGAGAATGTATTTCTATTGTTCAAGACCTGGTGTGCATAATAAATAGGAATAATACGCAGGAAACGTGGCGCCAAGAAATGAAATTTCACGAGAATATGTCACTGTCAGGCTTTTGTTGTCAGTTGCACAAATCCATGTTGTTCTGTTGAGTGTCTGGGGTTTCCAAGTATCTTGTATACCATGCAAAATCAATTAATGTTCCCAGTGATGGCTCCTCTTGAAGAGTCAAGGAATCATGAAGGGCCAAAAATTGTAACAACATCATCACAAATTAATCATTGAAAATCGTTTATTTAATTTAAAAATATCGATAAAAACAAATAAACTTACACGCTTTTAAGTACGGAACGCTCCTGTTGCCAGGCACTTGATGGTACGAAGCACTTTTTGTATTTATTTAAGCAGGTGAGCCAAATCGATACTGGCTCCGTTTTCAGTCAGTTTGATGGCCTCCGCGGAGACTTGGCGGGTTGAGCAAGTGGTTAGTTCATGCGGTAGAATTACATTAAAGCGAGCCAGTTAGATTTTGGCACACTAGTTCGAGTTAAGCATCCCGTATTATAATGTTTTTTTACTGTGTCGTGTCGTGTGTGATGTTTTGTGTTACTATTAGAAATGAATAGTATCACTAACCTTTTAAAAAAATCATTTTCTTCGTATTCTCTTGAGGAAAATAAAACAACTGAGATGACCGATACCGGATTTGGACATTTCAAAAACTCATGTATATTGCTAGGCCATTCGAACAAAATTTTTTTGTCTTTATAAAAAACTAAACTTTTATAATGACATTTTTTTAATAACGGAGATATCAACGTTACAAACTTATAAAAATAGTACGATTAAAAACTTACATATAATAAAAACAAAAGTAAAAATTACCAAGTATTTTGGTTACAAATATTGTTCGAATAAATATCCATTACTGTTTGAACACAATCTTATTCTGTATTTTATGTATCGCATTACATTGCGTAACATATTTTTAGAAATTTTGCTGCAAGCAAGAGATATTTTAATTTTTAGTTCGTCTAAATTATTAATTGGATCTCTATACACTGTATTTTTCAGAAATCCCTAAACAGACTCAAAAATGTCTGTCATAATATTTCCTATGTAAAATACTCGAACTTTGTTCATTTAACCGAATCTCTATCTATATTATTAACAAAGATAACAATGGTGAGCCACTTAGCTGGGACCCCTGGGAGGGAGGTATTGTTATAATACCAATTTTGAGTATCAGGATTTTTATTGATAAGCACGAATTAGGCTTTTTGTAACGTGTATAACAAATTTACGGACAGACGAGTAATATTGCGCGAGAAAGTAGAAACCATAGGCAGCTCAACTGGTAGAATTAATTTCATTTTGCTTAATTAATTGAATATCATTTATTTTTTTCGCAAGATGGGTGCCAATAATGTGACGTGGGTCTATTATTATACGCCAGATACTAAGGAACAGTCCTAAAAGTGAATTCATCGCGATTCCAAAGAAAGCAAAAATGGTCCCATCTACCGAAAATTCATGACAATTTTTCGGGACGCGAAAGAAATATTACGCATCTACTATTTTCCGAAGGACAAAAAATTAAAGGACAATACTACGCTGACCTTCTTGACCATCAAAAATATTGTTTTAATTTTTATTATCATCATTTTTCATCCCACTTTAGTGATAGTAGAGATTTAGTTATTCTGACATAATCACGGATAATATAGAAAGTTTGACAGTTGGTACAATTGTAATCTAATACCAACATGAATCGCCTACCAGGATAATGCGAACTTTGGCAGCTTTCAATAACAGATACCAAACTATTTGATATCCACTATAACCCTAAACTAAAACCAGTTCTACGTAAGAATATCCTGGTAAGTTTAGATAAGGCTGGAATGCAGCAGGATATTCAGGATAAATTCATGTGAAATTGTTTGCACTCGGCCCCATATCTACGGTAACAAATGTGTTTGGTGATTAAGTGTTTTCCAACTGAACGAGGGTTCGAATCCCTAGAGGGTGGAATTTAGATTTTTAAGGCAGTTGATAAGAAGTGCAAAGGGTATCGATGGATGGTTCGGAACAGATAAGAGGTTTAAAATAACTAGATTAGGGTGGCGTATTTATAAACTGGATTTAACATGAAAAAATGTTTTGAAATACTGAAAATTTAAATTCAAAAATAAGCAATAATAAAAAATAATATGTGAAATGTGGATTTTCACATACCGGGTGAATTATTTAAGGAGCGACATACATGTTTCACATATAATGTTAATGAAGTGAGTTATTTCATTTGCAACATAATTATTTGAACAACGTATTAAATTTAAAGTTCTGAGAGGTTTGACGTCTTACCATATGACAAAGTCTTTTAATTTAAGAGCTCTAAGTGCGGATTAAGAAGCCAACAGAATGCTGCATATCTAGGATAATATTAATTCTATAAACAATTATTTTTTTAAATTTAAATTTGCTTCTTTATCCACGCATTAAGTTTCATTAGAAGCATAAAGCATTAAAAAATTCCAGCCTTAATTGATTTTTTAAATTATAATACAAATTCTGCAGTATTTGTAAGTCTGGACCACTTTTATAAAGGTATAAAATCGTTCAAACGTTCCCTTTTTGAAAAATATGTCTCTAAATTAAATTTAATATCAATTTTAAAGCGTATAATAGCAAAAAAACAACAACAAAAGTCCTTTTTGAAAAAGATTATTCGAGCAAAAGTATTTTCGTTCGGAATCCTGGACATCAGAGAGAAGATTTTAAACCGATCCGTTATCCTTTACGGTAAAAAGGACCCTTATTCCCTTTGATTATCCTCGGCGGCTTTCACCCCAAACGTACCGTTTCCCCGTCTCCCCGCCAATGCATTGATATACGATAAATTAGTTCCACAATGCGAATAGATCGGCTCCTATTTTTAACTTTAAAGAAAAGTCTTGAGATAAAGTTAAATTTCATGTAATGTACTGTACTTACCACACGAATACAGTGGATAGAACACGTAATGAGGTTGGAAGAGGACAGAATTAGTGGACAGGAAAGTTCATCCAATTCATGGTTGCTAATTTCTTGTATTACAAATTTGCAGCGAATTGAAATATTGTTGGATTTCAATTCGCTGCAAGACTAGAAAAAATTGTAAAAATGTTATCACTCAATAACTTAATAATCTTCTAGACAAAGAAGCAGCTGTAAATGGCTCCTTGTTAAATATTCTTCTAAACAGTAATGAGATTATGCCAATCTTCAAATCTTCCATATACAAGGTGTCTCAAAAGAAATTTTATATTTATTTAGCTTACTGCGTGAACGCAACGTATCCGAGGGGCGCGGGGGTTATGTCAATCGGTAGCCTGGCTCTTGGGAATTCAGTTGCTATGGAGCGTTTCTCGGGAGCAGACCGCGCGTTATGCGTGCGAGAGTTTTACAAAAACGGTGATTCGGCGAATGTAGCGCGTAGAAAATTCTGCAGTATTCGAGGATTTCGCCACTTAAATGATGCGCCAAGCATTCCTCTCATTCGACATTGGGTTAAAAAGTTTGAAGAGACTGGTACAACGCTGGATAAATCAAAATCCGGGCGACCTAGGTCATCAAGAACGGTAGAAAACGTGGAGAATGTTAATCAATCTGTTCGTGACGACCCGAACCTTTCAATTCGGAAGAGCGCAAGTGCTTTAAATGTGCATAGATCATCATTACATCGCATTATGCACAAAGACCTAAAGCTGCACCCCTACAAAATTCAATTGGTGCAAGAATTAAAGCCCCAAGATGCCAGTCAGAGGCTTAATTTCGTAAATCAGGTGATTGAGCGATTTTCAACGTTTACCAACATTTTGTTTTCGGATGAAGCTCATTTTCATCTTAATGGCCACGTAAATAAGCAGAACTGCCGCTACTGGAGTGCAACGAATCCGAAACGCAAACATCAGAAACCCCTACATTCGCCTAAAGTGACCGTATGGGCTGCGATGTCGGCGCGAGGAATTATCGGCCCTTACTTTTTTGAAGACGAAAGGGGGCGTGCAGTTACAGTGAATTCAGAGCGTTATGTGGAGATGTTAGACAACTTCTTGGTACCTGAACTGCAAAACTTTCCTGGCTATAACCAAAGAACATGGTTCCAACAGGACAGAGCAACTTCACACACGTCCAATATGTCTCTGCCACGTGTTCGTGAAATTTTCTCAGGCAAATTGATCTCCCGGAGAGGTGACATAAATTGGCCTCCAAGCAGTCCAGATTTAACCCCTATGGACTTTTTCCTATGGGGTTATCTTAAATCTAAAGTTTACGCCAATAAACCGACTTCACTGGCGCATTTGAAAGAAAATATCCGTCACGAAATGGCAGCCATCCCTGAGTCCACCTGCCGAGACGTCATAAGTAATTTTACTGTTCGATTAAATGAGTGCCGAGAACGCGAGGGTCTACATTTAGACGATATTATTTTTAAGAAATAAATCCCCAAAAAGTGTATTTTAATAATTAATAAACATTTTTCTATATACGGCTTACTTTTTTTTTAATCGATCCACTAAATATAAAATTTCTTTTGAGACACCTTACTAGAATAAATTCTTGCAAGAATGGTAAAGATTTGGTTGTATCGAATTTGTGAGCTAGTAGCATCGAACATTAATTCTTTTTGTTGTTGCATTGTTTATTTTGGAACGTAATATAATAGTTGACTTAAACCCTAACAGCTGTTCAACGGGATGTGTTCGAAAACAATGCGGTTTCAAATTTATTTTAAGAATTTTAATGACGATACTTAAATCTAACTAACTATTTTTAAAGTGTACATGAAAAATTTGGTGTTCAATTCTTGTAACTATACTAATAAAATAACATGCCTTGTTAAAATAACTACAACATTTTTACTGGAGAAGATATTTCTGGAGGTATATGAAAGATCAATTGCAGAGAAAAATAATTTTAGACCGAATTAGAATAATTTACTGGAACTGATAATTTTTATGAAAATCGAAAGACCAAGCTTTGCGGGCTTATAAGAGGGCTACCTTTTAAGTTTTTACAAAAGCTAAGAAAGGATTTTTTTTTTTGGAATAAACTGTTTTATTGTTTCAAAATATTCTTTTTAAGATTCATACAATTTTGCATCCGTTCAAACCAATTGTTGAAACATTTTTTCCGGAAATTGGTATCTCAATGTTTTCGAAGGATTCAACAGCTTCTTAAGGTGATAAAAATCACTGTCCACGCATTTTTGTTTGACATTGGGGAACAAAAAAGTCGTTAGGGGATAAATCAGGTAAATACGGGCAACCATCTTGGAAGACCCAAACAGTGGATTGTTGCTAAGTTTCCGGTTCATATGAATAAATCCAACTTTCATCCTGTAACGATATTGTATACGGATTTTGCAGTGCCTAGGTTGAATTTTTTTAGCATTACACCAATCAACACGTATTTTTTTGAGCTTCGGTCAAATTATGATTCCATCTGGAACAGATCTTTTTCAGAGCTAAATGTTCTTGCAAATTCGAATGTGTTGCAGTCTGCGATATGCCAAAGGATGCCTCTATCTCACGGTAAGTCACATACCGATCTTCTTCAATTTTGCGCACAGCATCGATGATTTTAAATCACAACCGATTTTGGTCGACCTTCACGAGAATCACTGACGGACGCACGACCACGACAAAATTCTGCAAACTGATTGTAAACAGTCTTTTTTGATAGTGCTTTATTACGTTGAACAACCCTATACATCCATCATTGCCTCCTGTATGTACATAACAACCTCTCTACGTACTCTGTCCAAAGTTCTCTCCACGTACACGACACGAGAAACAAGAATGATATTCGTCCTGAATTTACCAGACTCAGGAAATCAAGGTATAGCGCAAATTATCATGCAATTAAATTCTATAATGTTCTACCATCCGCCACCAAGAGCCTTAACTTCGTAAGATTCAAAAAAGTAACTAAACAATATCTAATTGCCAAGGCTTTCTACTCTACTGAGGAATACCTACGAAATGATTTTGGTGACTTAAATGAGGTTCTGTGATCAGGCTTTACGTTCAGATTACGTTCTATCAACTTGAAGTGTCTCTGTTTATCTTCTGATTAGATTTTTTAAAATTATATTTTTATATTATTGTAATGCATATGATTCAATTTGTAATTTGTGTAATACATTATGGACCTTTGTAAAAATGTACACCATTTAATACAATAAAATATATATAAAAAGCGAATCTATGCATTGTTGTTGAGTTAGGCCTTTACTAAATTCGTAAAAATTCATCCAATGAAAACCTTCAAGAGTAATATCCTTTTTTACACTAACTTTATGTAATGCTCTTTATGTTTTTTTTTAATGCTCACTGTCAACAAACAACTGTGTCAATAAGCTGCCACTGATTTCACAATAACAAATGTGAAATTTTATTAATGACACATTTCAATATTGCCGTCTAGTGGTCGTTTGTAAAAACATAAAAGGTAATTCTAGTATTAAGATAAAAGAGCCATATTGTTGTTTTGCAAAGAGCCTTATACGGCTCTGGAGCCGCTAGTTCACGACCCCTGATCTGCTATAACCGTCTGGCTTTCGTTTTTGATATTTGGTTTGGAGTTTGTCTTTGTTTTTTGTGATATTTATAAGTCTATTATGGGTTATGTTTCAGATTGAATTTGTGGCAAAAATCGATAAATGTCGTGGCCATCTGATGGTAATAAAATATCGAAATGATACAGAAAGATGATTGAAATGATAAAACTGACGTTGAACGCTCTGATAAATCATACACGCTACAAATCGCGCAATATTTGGTTTTAGTTTTGGTTCGGACTGTTTTATGCTATAGACACATTGTAATATTGAAAGAGTTTTTTTTTATCTGGAGAAATGAGTTATAGTGAAAATCCGCCATTTTTCATTTCCGTACTGAGCAGTGATAAATGCGATCTTTTCCGTCTGTTGATTTCTCTCTTCGAGAAATGAAGATCAGACCAAAACACACTATCTAAATGACGGAATGATTAATGCTCTTTTTGGGTACAATAAAGACTTCTTTAAATATGTTAGCTAACTAAATCGATACAATATGCTAAATAAATCAAATAAACTCCCAAATCATTAACCCAAAAACGTTTATGTTAAATTTAAATTTCCACACATTTCAGGGTTTCGAAGTTATCTATTAAATAATAACGAAGCACATACTGAACATGTGGAACTACATTTTTTCCGGTAATTAGGTAAAAATTAACGATATTCTGTACCAAGACAGTACCCAGATTTTTATTTGAATCACACGTTAGAGCAGTGTTTCTCAACAAAAAACGCACCGCGGACCAGTATAATATATAATTTTCTAACGCGGACCACTAATAATAATTATTGGTTCATTTTTTGCAAAAAAACAAATTTAATGTACTACTAAATACATTTATTTTATTTGTAGAAAAATCACAGAAAGTTTACAGAAAATAAAAAAAATATAAATTATTTACATAAAAATTGGGCATAAAAAATTAAAAAACACAAAAACTTTCGCAGACTACCAAAATTTTTCTGGGGACCACTGGTGGTCCGCGGACCACCTGTTGAGAAACACTGCGTTAGAGAACATGCACTGTTAGTAAATTTTAACTTATGTAACCAAAAATAACTATACCTATACAAGAAACAACCCCAACTTTTTTATACAATGAGCTGCCACTGACTGACAAATAAGAGTAAAAAAACTTAATTTTTGTTTCCCACAATATCTTTTTGAAACATTCATGAAATGGATAATTATCTTAAATCCTTACAATTTGATATCTTTCTTAAAAATGATAATCCACACCCGAATTTCTTGCGTGGAAAATTCTATAGAAATACATTTCATTAGTAGATTTATAATCCATAATACAAACAAGGGGTGTCAAACTCAGACTCCACAGTGAAGAAATCTGAAGTAAACAAGTCAACAATCACACAACCCTGGATTCAGGGATATAACCGCCCCCCCCCCCACCTGCTCTACCGATCTATACAATGAGAGAAACTTTTGGTGATAACATAAATTTGCAATTAAACCAAGCACGCTCCACTGAGATTGATAAATAGTGTGAATAGAGGAAAATAACAGAAAAAAAGAGTATTAAATAAATTTAAATTTGGAGATTTAAAACAGGGAAGGATTAAAGATATTTAGGACTTCAAAAATCAACACAATATACGAAAATTATGTAATGGGTTCGGGTTCTTCAAACTAAAATGCAGAATTTTCCAGAAGGTAAAATTTATACTTTTCACCCGGACTCGTTAAATATGACAGATATTGAGATCACTGCCAAAGTCGTATGCCGAAAAACTGGTAGAAAATGTACTGGAAAGATGTCAAGCAATAATTGATAATAATGGAGATTGGACCAATTATTAAATAGTAGCGTAATAATATTTACAGTAAATTTTTAAATTATTTAAATTATTATAGACTTTGGTGTCCCTCAGGGATCTATTCTTGGCCCTTTGCTATTTCTGCTGTACGTAAATGACTTTCCTCTCTTTATAAATTCAAAATATATTCTTTACGCAGATGATACTACTTTGATACTACTCTGCAAAAATTCTAACTTAAATTCTCTTCGCTTAGGGAGTAAATCCGTGGTAGAACACGCTGCATCTTGGTTTGATAGGAATAAATTAACTTTAAATACTGGCAGAACCGAATCAATGCTGATTTTCACCAAGAAACACGATTTCTCAAACCCCCAGTACTTTTTTGGTATCCACATCGACCCACAACTTCGCTGGGATCAGCACTGTGAATTCTTAAGCCGGAAACTAAGGTCTGCAGTGTTTTTAATTCGCAATTTGAAAGCAGAAGTTTGCCAAAAAGTCGTGCTAATGATCTACTTTTCACTATTTCAATCACACCTGAACTACGGCATTCTTGTCTGGGGACACTCACCAGCAGCCCATAGAATTTTTGCTCTTCAACGCAAAGTTGTTAGGGTCATAGCTGGTGCTCCTTTTAGAGCTGACTGTCGTGAGATCTTCATGAAATTAAAAATAATGACTTTACCTGCCCTATTTATCTACCAATGCCTAATGTTCATGCACAGGAACTTATGTAACTTCCCCTCTTCCAACCACGGACATGACATACGGCAAAAAAAATAATATACGTAGTAATTTCCTTCGACTTCAAAAATCAAGAAATAGCGCAAACTACTACGCCATTAAATTTTTTAATATAATACCTAAGGAAATAAGATCCCTACCAATCAAGACATTTTCAAGAAATTTCAACTTAAAGAATATTTATTGACAAATCCCATATATGAAATTGATGACTTTAATAAAGTACAATTTTAATTTATATTATTTCATTATGTAACTTAGACTGACTGTAAACAAATTTTATGTAATGTGGTCAATAAATGTATTATTATTATTATTATGGGGTTTGTCAGGTCTTGACAAGCGTCCACTAATCTCAAACTTCAGCAACCTTTTGAGCAGCGTCATACTATTATTATTAAGTCCTTAAGATGGAGGAACAAATGATAATCACCTGACATAAAGTCAAGACTATATGGTAGATGCAGAAACTCCAATGCCTTATGCATCTGCGCAATATTTTTTCATCATTACGTGTTCTATATCAAGATATGGTTGTAATTTTTGAATTAACTGGGTGTTTACAGTATGTACCCCTCTTGTAACCACATTTTCTCATGAGATATATTGTTCAAAAACCAAATGTCAACAAGAGGAATTAAAATACATAGAAGGTGTGCTTAAATAATGTATGTTCCAGCGTTTACAAGGCATACACTTACGCATGAACGCATAATATCGGATCTCAAGTCATTATGCATTAATTACCTTAAGGAGCTTACAGTGAGGTGTTTGTTTCAACAGTGGTACATCGAGAATGTACATAAAGGGCGGCTCACACTACAAACAACCTAAACCGTCCCTATAACTAACGAGGGGTGAAAAAGAAAACTTTCACCCTGGAATGGTCCTTCTAATATTAAGAACAGAAAGTCTTGCGCATCGGTGACAAAGGTAGAGACGGTAATGATTAACCGAAATTGAAATAATCGATAATTTTGTTTCAGTTAATCAATTAATTATATGATATTTTTGGTTTCGATTAATTAATAATGATGCTTTATAATTGAAGTTGATGATCGCTTTATAGCGTAATTAATAGAGTTTTTAGCTACATCCAAAACAACAGCGATATTCATTGGAAGATCAGAAGACCTATGGCTACAGTATTGCTGTAGCCATCTTCATTTAATGGAGCAGCTCGTACAACATCTTTCGGCCACATTTTAATTTTATTGCACAAAAAAAACTTGTAAGTTTAGAAATATCCAAGATGGATAACTAATAGTAAAATTTTATTTTAACAATGAGATTTTTGTTATAAAACTTATGTACTTAATATGCGATATTATATTGTCTACGTTCAATCAGCAGAACTAATAAAAGAAGACTAGTCAAAAATCATAAATAATTCTGAATTCAACAGCATTTTCGAAGACCACAACAAAGAAGTTGAAATAAGGAACAAGGATGGATCTTCTGATAAATCTTCTAGCCGCTAATAGCACAGCAAGTGAAGATTATTTGAAGAAAAACCATCTGAAAGAAGTTATTTCAGAGTGATTTCAGCCCAAGGATACAAAAGAAGTAGCAGCAGTAGTATCGAATCCAATAATAGGGTGTCTGCAATATTAGACTTTGAACAAAATGAAGACGCCAATAAAAAGAAAGGAGAACCAATTGAAATAGAAGAAACAGAGTTTAAAAATTGATTATATAGTTTTGAAAGCAAGTGAAAACGTTCCAGAATCCAATAATAGAGTGTCTGAAATATCTAATTTTGGATAAAAAGAAGATGTTAATGACAAAAAAGGAGAACCAATTGAAACAGAAGAAAAAGAGAGTTTAAAAATTGATTATATAGCTTTGAGTATAATTAAAAACAACAACAAAAAATATTTGTTTATGCAGATATTGTATTACCTCTCATTCTTATAGTTTCCTAATAAAACGGTTAAATAATTCTTTATCAGCCTTTAAAATACAACATTAAGCCCTGGTCTTTCCACCTTCAGATAAAGTTCCAGGTAACTATCTGACAGATAAGGTTATTTGTAACTTCATCTGCTGAATAAATGTCAATACCAGTCAGTGAATCCAATACGTCAGTCTCATTATCCGTTAGATAACTGTCCGATAGATACATTTGGATAGAAAGAAGGGATGACATTTACTCAGTAGATGAAGTTACAAATAACCTTATCTGTCAGATAGTTACCTGGAACTTTATCTGAAGGTGGAAAAACCGGGCCTAAGATAGTCCTTCAGATGAATCGATTATTTTCTACCGATTTAATCAAAAATCGTTTAATCAAATGATCAATTAATCGACTAATTATTTTTTATTGCAATCCCTAGCTACAGGTATATCTATTACGTAAATCTTTTATTTCATAAGATTGAATCTGTAGTTTTTGGGGTCTAATAGCGTGATGAACAAATAGGGTGTAAAGCAACCTTTATAGTAAAGGGGTGGTAGTATTTGAATTTGCGTAGGTAGAAGACAAGCTCTTCACTTATGACGTACATGAGATATCCATCAAGCGGTATTCCGTCCTGTTAATACTTAACGAGTAGCTCAACATGTCACAACTCTCAATCTATTAATTATTTAATATTTATTACCATAAATCGGGGGAGAAAATTAACGGTATTTTACGAAGAAAATAACAAATTGAGGTTTATTGCTAAAGCAATACAGTTTACTCTTCTATTCATATCCGGAAACAATTATGCAAGGCAAAACAATAACAATAACAATTAATTTTAATAGTGCAAATGTATATGTAATTGTTAGGTTAACATTTTGCTTGTATTAAGTTTTGACGGTGTGTTTTATTTGTTTAATGCAAATTCTACCGGATGTACTGTGCGTTATATGCCGCGGTCCGTTCTGATTGTTTATTTACTAAACAGAAATTAAATAAAATACATAATAAAATATTTCTCTCACTTTTCCTCAAGTTGAGTTTATCTCTCGACTACGATGTGTGTAAATTAAGTAACCGGACTCATTTAAAAAATTATTTTTATTCGAATAGAATTACAATTCAATATTGTCTCCCTCAAAATAACTTCATTGGGAAGCCACACAGCGCTGGAGACGGGTCTTCCAGTCCTCATAGCAGTGCTCTGAAAAGTTGGGGGATGTAAAGTTAATGTCAAAATTGTTTCGTGGACCGCCGGTAATGCCTACGCGGACCCCCAGGGGTCCGCGGACCACAGTTTAAGAACCGCTGCTCTATACGGTTTGTACGATTGTAATAAGCATAATTCAACTAGAAAATCCGGCTCGAAGGACCAGATATCCGGCTCGAAGGACCAGAAATCCTAAGTATAATTTATTCCTAAGAACCAGGGTTGAGCCAACATAAGCCCGAGAGCCGCATACAGCCCATGAAGGCAATTTCTGCAGCCTTCACTTTTAAAATTTTGTAATTTTACTAACAAAAATGACAAATTAAATAATTAATCTGTGTTTTGGAAATGTGGAACTTGTTTTTAATCATATAATGTTTTATCATGACTGACTCTTGCGTTTTACATGGTTAGATAGAAATACATATAACACATATTTTGGAAGATGGTTCTTCCAATCCTCATAGCAGTGCTGGAACTCGGACACTGGGTAGATTTCAACTGGTCGGTTACGGATGTTTGAATGTTTTCGAGTGTCCCAAAACGACGTCCCTTGAAGTGATTTTTCAATCTTGGGAAGAGGAAAAAGTCACAAGGACTCAAGTCAGGCGAATAAGGAGGCTGAGGAGCCACAGAAATGTTTTTAGTGGCCAAAAACTCGTATATTGAAAATGTCTTAAACCACCAAAAAACCTGAGTCTTTGACAAAACACTGTCCCGCAAGCCTGCTGAAGTTTTGCGTCCTTGACAAAACACTATTGGATAAATATTTGGAGAGTTATGGCGGAAAAACCCGAAAAATTATACATTTAAATTACTCCCTTATTATTGACTTAACAGCAAAAACTTATACAACAAATATTGTTAAGAATAAAAAGACAAATCTTTTATCTAAATGCATTTTTTTGATTGGATAAATATTTGGAGAGTTTTGCCTTCTTTTGACCTATAAACAGAACATAAAGCCCCTTATTGGTTATTGGTCTGTTTTGTCAAGAATTGCCAGGTATTGATACCAGTACTATATCTTATTTTACTATTTTCTGACTGTATACTTAATTCTCTTTCTCAAATCTTTACCATTTTGTCTTCTTTCATTCTCATCACGTGTTTGGATTAAAGAAAAGTTTATTTTATTAATTTTTTTATAGATTAAACCCAGGTGGTCCGAGCCACTAACCTAACCTAACTAACTATTATCTTGTCAGCGTAGACATATGTTTACAGGATTCATATTTCTAATAGAGCATTTGTAGACGTAACTTGATACTGAATATCCGACCGTTTTAAACCAGGTGGAATAATAATACGAATAAAACACGATAAAAAAATATAAAAAAACCAGATGTGTTTTTGAATAATTGTAGCAATTATTTTAATCGAGGATTTAAAAAAATAATTTTGTTGAATTTATAACATTCAGTATAAAATGTTATACTTTTTATTCTGGAAAAAAAAATCTTTTACTGTTTTGATATTTTGTATTTGTTGTTAGATATTTAAATAATCAAACACAAAAACAATGTTCAATATGTATGACTTTATTTAATCATTTTATTTACAGCACAAATACTAGCGGTAGTTGTACACAGGCGTACGGTAAAAGAATCGAGTTCATTATATCATGAGTTATTTATTTTTATTATTATCAATTTTTACAAAAAAAAAAAAGTTTCAATTAAAAGGGTGTTTTTTAGTGCTGTGGGGGGGGGGGGGGGTTCACAAAGCCCCGAGCCCCCCTTCACCAGGTTGTCAGGACTCGAAAGACAAAAAAATTTCTTAGGATTGAAATTAAAATTCTTTTCTTGGCAGTACTCCGTTTAATTTAAAAAAAATCACTTAGAAGCGTGTTTTTTAGTAATGGGGGGGGGTCACAAGGCCGCAAGCTCCCCTTCCCAGGACTCAGCAGACAAAAAAATATCTTAGAAGGGCTAAAATTATTATTTTTTCCTTGGGAATCTGTTTAATTAAAAAAAATACTTACGAGCGTGTTTTTTAGTGCTGAGGGGGGGGGTCACAAAGCGAGCCTCCCTTCCCCATGTTCTCAGGGCTCAGAAAACAAAAAAAAAATCTTAGAAGGACTCAAATTAAAATTCTTTTCTTGGGAATGCTCCGTTTAGTTAAAAACATGTTTTACTTAAAAGCGTTTTTTTAAGTGCCCCCGGGGGGGGGGGGTCACAAGGTCGCGAACCTTTCTTTCCCAGGTTCCCAGGACTCAGAAGACAAAAAAAATTCTTATAAGGTCTCAAATTAAAATTCTTTTCTTGTAATTCTTCGTTTAATTAAAAAAACGTTTCACTTAAAAGCGTGTTTTTTAGTGCCCAGGGGGGGGGGTCACAAGGCCACGAGCCCCCCTTCTTCGGGTGCTCAGGACTCAGAAGATAACAAAATTTCTTAGAAGGGCTCAAAAAAATTTTTTCTAGGGAATATCTGTTTAATTTAAAAAATGTTTCACTTAAAAGCGTGGTTTTTAGTGCGGGGGGGGGTCACAAAGCCACGAGCCTCTCTTCACCAGGTTCTCAGGACTCAGAAAACAAAAAAAAATCTTAGAAGGGCTCAAATTAAAATTATTTTCTTGGGAATGCTCAGTTTAATTAAAAAAAATTTCACTTACTTTTTCCAATGCGTGTTTTTTAGTGCCCGGAGGGGGGGGGCTCACAAGGCCACAAGCCCCCCTTTGCCAGGTTCTCAGGACTCAGAAGACAAAAAAAATCTTACGAGGGCTCAGAAGCAAAACTTTTTTTTGCTGCTCACGTTTAATCACAAAAACAAGTTTCAATTAAAAGCGTAGTTTTTAGTACTGGGGGGGGGGGGGGGGTGCACAAGGCCATGAGCCTCCCTCCAATAGGTGCTCAGGAAAATAAACAAAAAATCTTAGAAGGGCTCAAATTAAAATTCTTTTCTTGGGAATGCGCTCACGATATTTACAAAAAAAAAAATTCTCTTAAAAGCTTTTTTTTTTATTACTGGCGAGGGGGGGGCTTATGGCCATGAGCCTCCTTCCCCAAGTGCGCACCTTCTTCACATATATTTTTTTAAATTTATTATTTATAATATGAGCCTTTATTTAACATCAAAATAATGTTTAAAAATTCCTGTTTTATACTAATTCTTTTAGCTGTCTGGTAGTTTATCATTTTTTGTATAATTAATATTTGAAGTACTCTATACAAAGAGATGATAAACGCAAAATTATAACAAATTGCTCAATTAAAACAGAATAAAAATGTCAAAATCTCTTTAGAAATTATATATTGCTCTGCAAGTCATTAAGAACTCACTAAATGGTATGTAATTTTAGCATGGCAGCTAATTATTCCATTGTTAAAGACTGAAAGAGCTTAACAAGTGGAAAACTACCCTCTTGTGTTCATATTTAAAACATATGCAAGATTTCCGCGGATTCAAAAATATCTAAAATATATTTAAAAATATCGCGTGTCAAATATTAAAACGGTTGACGTCTTTTAAAGGGTTGAAATTCATTAAAATAACCGTCAATCTCGATGACAGATGCTCGTTTTAATTGCAAATCGTCATCGACAAAAAAAAACTTCCTTGCGTCAAAAACTATCCTGACATCCTGTAGGGTTAACTGACATTTCACACTCCGTTTCCGCTGATGCGACCAAGGAAGACCTCTTTTAAACATGTGGTATGATAATTAGGGCATTAATTGGAAGATACCCCCCTTCCAGATTTTATAATGTGATTATACAGAATCAATAAAACCTCATAGTTTTCGAAAATAAAATATTACGCAAAATCTTTGGTCCCATTCAAATTAATGGTGAATGAAGAATACGTAAAAGAACAAAGATATCCGAGAACTGTATTCAAGGCCAGGTATCACCCAAGAACTCAGAGGCAGACGATTACAGTGGATAGGATACGGTATGAGGATGAGCGAGGACAGAATGGTTAGGAAGATATTGGCAAGAAGATTGAATACCCGCGACCAGTGGGAAGACCTCGCAAGAGATGGAGAGATCAGCTAACCGAAGATTTAACAAGAATTGGTATACAAGGCACTTGGAAAGACATGGTAATGAATAGATCGAAATGGAGGGCTTATGTGAGTGAGGCCAAAAGTCAACCTGACTGATAGTGCCCAAAGATGAAGAAGAATAATAATAATAATAATAATAAGAAGAATAATAAGAAGAAGAAGAAGGAGAAGAAGAAGAAGATTATACAGAATAAAAAATTTTTGTGGACTGTCTTCATTTTACTTTTTGTGCCGCAAATGTCAAAATTTTAGACCATTAATTAAAAATGACCATATATTTGTGTTCTAAGCCTAAAAATGTATGAGTATACTAATTTTCAAACCTAATTGAAAAATTTTTTTTTCCTGAAATTTTGGTCAAAAATTTTTTGACTCCGATTTTAGCCAAAATATTATTTTAGGTTAATTTTGGGATAAGGGTTATGAAAATAATATTAAAAAAATTCATGCTTTCCTAGTTTTTGATTTAGAGCTGATTTGGGTCAGTTTTTTGCCTATAATTCCAAAACTTTTGCCCAAATTTCAAAATGGACCAAATTTTCTTGATCTATGACCAAAAATACATATTTGTACCAATTTTCAATAAAATCGGAAACACAAATTTTTTGCTTAAAAAACACGATTTTTTTAAGGTATACCCCTTACGATTTTTTCGATTTTTGGCCATTTTCAAGGGTTTTGGATTACTGCCCATACAAAATTTAATAACTGGCTTGTTAATGCCCAAATTTTTTTCTAGGCTAAACAATGTATGAGAATTTTAAAAATTCAAACCACAGATTTATATCCCTAACCATTTTTTAGTTAGGATATATCAAAATTTTCAAACAAATTTAAAAAAAATGAAAAAATTTCAAAAAAATTTTTGTTTCAAAAGTTTTTTACAAGTCAATTAGGCCCTCAAGATTTCAAAAATTTCAACCGCAGGTCTTTATCGTATTTCGTTTTTGAGATACATCCATACAAAGATGAAAATTTCTATAAATCACGCTATAATAAAATTTGTTATAATTTTAAAATGCGCAAAACGACTAAGGCCTTAAATTTTTTCTAGACTAAATAAACTACGAGTAATCCAAAAATTCTAACCGCAAGTCGCTATCTATAACCGTTTTTTAGTTGTGCATTTTTTAAAATAAACAATTTTCACAAATAATGTAAATTATGTTATTAACATTAAAATGTCGTAAACTCAAAACTCTTTAAACGATTAAAGCCTTAAATTTTTTCTAGACTTAATAAACTACGGAAAATCCAAAAATTCAAACTGCAGGACGCTATATTTAACCGTTTTTGAGTTGTGTTTTCAGATTTTTAGTTTAAACCATCTGGGCTACAGGGTGTGGGACAACATTTTTTTTGCACAATTTTGGCAAAAATCTTTTGATCGTTAGTCCACGTATTAAGGGCTTTCATTTGATACCTTACTCAGAATTTAAAAAAATATATATTTTTAAGGGGATATGTTTTTTAGTTATTTCAGTATTTTTCCTATGTGCGGGTCAAAGAGTTGTATAAGCATTCCAAATTTCAACTCTCTAGGTTTAAACGTTTGGTTACAATTTTTACCGAACAGACAGATAGACAGATAGACAGACAGACAGACGACAAAATGATGATATAAGGGTTTTGTGGTCATACCTACAAAACCCTAAAAATAGATATAGTCTTCAATTTTATTAATATAATATTTTAAATAAAATGTCAAAATCTACATATTTATACAAGTCTATGGCTTTAGTCTAGTTAACTATAGTTGGTAAGCGGCTAAAAAACTATTTCGATAGAGCGGCCAAAACAATCGGTACTACACAACTCTTGTTATGTATTGAACTATTTATCTATTTATTTATTTTTGTATTGTTGACTCTGACGCCTGAGTAAAAATCTAGAGACCGCTACAGAAAGTGAAGAGAAGTAAGTTTTAAATACAGAAAAGTTGTAGTTTTAAGTGTAATATTATTTTCTCGCCACTCGACAAACACAACTTTTCCCACTGGATTCAACTTGTGAAAATAATCAAGTCTATATAATAAAACTTGTTGAAGAAATAAACTTGTACGAAGAATAAATAAGAGAGGTAGTAGAACAGTAACTCAAAGATGTCTCCACATTTCAAACTAATTGGCATATAAGTCACGTATTATCTAATCACCAAATTTAATTTCGTGATTCGCATTCTATACTCGTCTTTGTATTCACTCATCTTCTTTTATCAAATTCCTTGATTTTACCTCAAGTTATCGTGTGTTTCTGTATTCTGTATATGCCCCCGGAACTCCAGGATTCCCCCGGAACTCCCGGAGCTGCCATTGATTCGCAGCTCCACATCAATTGACACGTACAAATCTATCTTTACTTGTATTTTTGTTTCTATATTGTTATATTTTTCAAGAAAACTTTCAACAGAATTTTTATATAACTTTTCTCTTCAACATTCAAATTATTTTACTTTTCAATCATACACAAATTGTATATAATGTTAATAAAATATGTCACAAAAAGAGTTCTATCCGAACCCGACTGCATGATTCAAATAAATTTACTTAAGCTGAGGCTATAGACAATAGCTTGTGCACTGTTGATTGCCACTACAAGTTTGTCATATGGTAACGCGAGCAACCGTTCAGAGCTCTAAATTTAATAAAAAATGCGTTGTCAATTGTGGATAGTTTTCCAAACTTATAGTTAGTGTCATCACTGTTGTTGTCATAAGTTTTTATTGAAAATTCAATTAAGCTACAATTATAATGGTTTTTACAATAGAACACAAAAAATTTATGATTGAATCATATTTTCGAAATGGTGTTCGAGTGAACGGCGAATGGATTTACAGTGCGGTGTCATGTTTAGAGGAATTTCGGCTACAATTTCCAGATATTGCTTTCCTTGAAGGAGATTTTTACAGCGCACTTAGAAGATGTGTTGATTTATTCCAAGATACAGGGAGTATTACTCATAGAGATAGAACTGGAAGGCCAAGAGTGTGCCAATATAACTCCTCAAATTCTTATAAATGCTTTTAATAGTATGAAAAGAGTAAATTGGTGTCTGCAGGAAAACGGTGGTCATTTTGAACAGCTTCTTTAGTTTTTTATGTTTAATTTTCTGTACCTGTGAAATCAAAAATATATTGTATATAATGTATAAATTTGTATTTAGCTGGCTAATATGGTTGTATAGACTAATGGTAAATAAAACAATAAAATTTAAAAAAATTTAAAATTATTTCCAATTTTAATGATTACAAAGGCTGTGCCTAAACGTTAGTCAATTGTTATATAAAGCTTGCAGGATCGGTCGAACCACCCCAGGTATCCGCACGAGGCGAACACGTGGAGAAGCCCTGTAGAAAACACTCACATCTCGTCTTGGTGACTTCAACAGCTGGGCTGGCCCTTGGGTAGCGTGATACGGACTGATGACTGGTCACAAGAATGACTACTGCTTGACTACCAAAAATAACTAGCCACGACTCTATACCCTAAAACCATTTTATAACTGTTAACCAGGACACTATGACATCAGGTCCTACCTCAATTGTTTTGGAAACATTTGTGTAATTGTTGGCAGCAATTAAAGACCATAGTCATCACAATTGAATAATGTTTATCAACACATTAGAATGTAGTTCAACACTTATGTTGACAAACACGCAACACTCTGCACATTCTATAATTCCCAAAACCGTAAGTCAGCAACCTTGATCTACACAGCTTAAAGACCGCTCAAGGAATTGAGACATCATAACGCACAGTGAACACAAGCACGAGCTCTGAAGCTTTACAGCTTTATAAATGTTGCTCAGCTTGAAAAATCAATTAAGTATTCTTTGTTATTAATATTTTATCATGTCGTGATTTGGTTAGTAAAGTGTAAACATTATCTGTATCTAATTTAGAATTAAACACAGCGTTTTGTTAATAACAAGTTAATATCGGTTCGCGTATTGAAACCTGAACCGTGAACCGGTAGAAACACGGTTCGCAGTTCCAATTAGTGGATGTTGTTGCAGCTGACAATCGTACCGACGGCGAACGCCGGAGGGCGTCGCGACGAACCTATATGTGTCGCAACATTGTTTCTGTTATCGTAACTATTATAGTTTCGAATCGATATGTTTGTGTATTGATGTATTTAATATTAATTTTCGGACGGGATTATTATTTTATAACATAAAACTATGTACACGAACCATAAATGGTAGAAGTTTTGTTGATTTAAGACCCAAAATATCTAAATATATGAATAAAAAAAAAGACAAAAAAATTTTTTTTTTCGTGAAAATTTTCCGAGCCCTCTCGAACGTACCGAAATTACTAATTGACATACAAAATCTCTGAATAAGATTGCGTTGTTAATGCGAACTGCAAAGTTTCGGTCTTCCAAGAAAGAGAGGAATTTTTCTTAGAATCCGTCACTTTAAAAGTGTACGTTATCTTTTATGATTTTACAAACGACCACTATATGGCAATATTGAAATGTGTCATTAATATATTCTTAAAATTTTACATTTGTTATTGTAAAATCAGTGGCAGCTTATATATTGACCGAGTAATTTGTAGACAGTGAGTTGATAAAAACAAGTTTGTGAAAAAATTGATATTACTCGTAAAGGTTTTCGATGGATGATTTTTTACTGTTTTAGTAAAGGCCTAACTCAACAACAATGCACAGATAAGCATCGTTCAACTTTTGGTAATGAAACACCATCACAAAAGATAGTTTACAATTGTTTTGCAGAATTTCGTTGTGGTCGTACGTCCATCAGTGATGAATCTTGTGAAGATCCCCAAAAATCGGTTGTGATACAAAAAAACATCGATACTGTGCGCAAAATGATTGAAGAAGATCGGGATGTGACTTACCGTGAGATAGAGGCATCCTTTGGCATATATATTTAGCTGTGAAAAAGATCTGTCCGCGATGGATTCTGTATAATTTGACCTACGCTCAAAAAAGGCTCGTGTTGATTGATGTAAGGGAATGCAAACAAAAATTCAACCTAGATACTACAAAATACGTATACAACATCGTTACAGGTGAAGTAACTTGGATTTATTCATATGAACCGGAAACTAAGCAACAATCCACTGGGTCTTCCAAGATGAACCGAAACCCATAAAAGTTGTTCGTTCACGAAGCACTTCCAAGAAAATGATTATTTGTTTCTTGTACTGGACATGTCGCAAGAATTCCTTTAGAGGATCGGAGAACAGTTAATGCTGAATACAACAATTTGTTTGCCAGGAGTCATCGACAAAATCTGGAAAAACAACCAAACGTCGCATCATTCTTGACAATACAAGCTCCCACACAGCAAGTCAAACAATTGATTATTTGAAGGAGAAAAACATCGAATTAATGTCTCATTGCCCGTATTCACCTGATTTATCCCCGACTTTTTTTTGTTCCCCAATGTCAAACAAAATATGCTTGGACAGCTATTTTCATTACCTCAAGTTGTTGAAGCCTTCGAAAACCATGCTTTTGAGATACCAACTTCAGAGTGGAAAATGTGTTTCGAGAATTGGTTTGAACGCATGTAAATGTGTTTAAATCTTAAAGGCGAACATTTTGAAAAGCAATAAAACTGTTAAAAAATAAATATTTCTTTATGAAGCGTAGCGTACCTGAAAACTTGAAAACTGCAGGTTATTTTAAAACAAATATGCATTAAATATGTTGGTTAGCAGATCGTTGACCAGACTG
Organism: Liopterus haemorrhoidalis; assembly: GCA_963971575.1. Lineage (NCBI taxonomy): Eukaryota > Metazoa > Arthropoda > Insecta > Coleoptera > Dytiscidae > Liopterus > Liopterus haemorrhoidalis. Next base: position 48,031,905 of record OZ020619.1, read on the forward strand.
GGTAGATTGTTTGTCATAACGGTCAACACAAATCCGAAAATTGACCTTAAATTAATATATTGACAACAATGATACCTTGGTTTTTGGCGGTAGCGCCGGGTCTGTCACTAACAATTTAAAATAAATAAAACCTTCGCCCAACCTAACCTTATTTTGTGATTTCTATGTCTATAATTAATATATTAATTCATTATAGCTCTGTTATGGATATATATTTTTGGTGTCAGTGGTGGGATGGTTTATTCCAAAAAATATATTTCTTTCTTAGTTTTTGTAAAAACTTAAAAAGTAGCCTTCGTGGTATGAAGAATTTTGCGTGTTGATTTATTTTATCTTTTGATAGTCAAAATTTCGATTATTTTCGTCTGTTTTGTGATGTGATAGAACGTGTGAATTTTATCACATTGGTTGAACGTTTGTGAAGCTTTTATCGCCGAGAATCCAGTCAAAGAGCTAATTGAACAGTTAAATATTTTGTTGTTTGATGCCCAAAATAAATAGATTAATGCAATGATGAAGGTTCCATGCGTTTGTGCGTCAAATTTACATTTTACTATGTTAAATCCTTTGTCATACTGTAAATTGTAATTTCAATTTTGGATCATGTCCACTCAAAATTTATAGTCACGATCACTGGAAAATAATTATAAATATACTAAAAGAGGTATCAACTAACTTGGGATATAATTAATTATAAAAATAACGAAGAACACAAACATATATATGAGTTAACGAAGATGGCAAAATCAGTAATGGCATAACACTTCACTCAATAAGTGTCCGGTCTGACATATATATATATATATATGGTTAGAATTTTTATTTCCTCTTATATATATATATATATGGCAACACTGTTGACAGACCCATATGATTTCTGGATAGTACCAACCTTCAAACAATACGTGTGAAAATTTAATGACATTCTGACAATTAGTTTAGAGGTTACAGTTATTTTTGTAACTCCAGTTTTGTAATTTTCAAAAGGATGGTTAAAAAAGAATTCCATGTGTTGATTAAACATTGTTGTTGATGGGAAAAAATACTGTTGAAGCCAAACAGTGGCTTGATGAGTGTTATAGAGAATCTACACCAAGCAAATCAACTATTACTGATTGGTATGCTAAATTTAAACGCGGTCATACAAACACCGATGATGCTGAACGCTCTGGTCGCCCAAAATCGACAGTTGTTCCGGAAAAAAAAGTCCACAAAATTGTTTTGAAAGACCGTAAAGTGAAGTTGCGTGAGATAGCTGACACCTTAAAGATATCAAAAGGTAGTGTGTTTACAATTTTACAAGAAAATTTGAACGTAAATTGCTTTCGTGGGTGCCGTGTTTGCTTACACCGGACAAAAACAACAACGCGTCGACGATTCAGAGCGCTGTTTGGAGCTGTTCAAGCGAGATAAAAAGGATTTCTTGCATCGGTATGTGACAATGGATGAAACAACACTACTACACACCTGAATCAAAAAGATCGTGAGTGGACAGCAATCGGTGAAAGTCGTCCAAAGCGACCAAAAACTCAAAAGTCGGAAAGGTTATGGCATCCGTATTTTGGGAAGCGCATGGTTATTTTTTATCGACTATCTTGAGAAAGGTAAAACTATCAATAGCGAATACTACATGGCATTATTTAATCGATTAAGTGTAGTAATCAAGAAAAAACTTCACATGCAAAAGAAAACAGTGCTCTTTCACCAAGACAACGCCCCGTGTCACAAGTCGATGAAAATTAAATTGAATGAATTGCGCTTCGAATTGCTTCACCCATCGTACTCTCCAGATTTGGCCTCCAGCGACTACTGGCTTTTAGCAGACCTCAAAAAGATGCTCCGGGAAATAAATTTGACTCAAATGAAGAAGTGATTGCCGAAACCGAGGCCTATTTTGAGGGCAACGCGCCCTAACCTAGAATACTCAATGTAATTATGAATTACAATAGCTTAAACAAAATGACCAAAAGCTACATTCAATGTTCCGTTGTTCTCTGTATTCAGTAAGGTTTAACCCAGAAGCAAAACTCTACTATTTCATTTCATTTTTTATATTTATTTTTTAGAAATTTCAAAACATAAATTTGCGTGAATTGTATGAATGGGTCGACGTGAATATTGAATTAGATGTGTCGCTGTCAGGAACACTCTATTCGCGAGAACTTTCGCGAACGAATATATTACCTATAATTTAGTTGAAGAAACTCTACCCTCACCTTTTGTGAAAAAATTACATTACAAAAATAGAAATAAATATAATTGTAATAAAAATTATAATAAAAACAATTTAAAAAGAAGATTAAGAGTATTTCTTTTGTAAGGAATCTTTTAACAAAGAAATAAGAATCTTAAACGTCCACATAAAGGAAGAAATTATTTAAAAGACGTTGGCATACTCGGGTAAGGACTAAGGAAAAATACGAGACCGAGGTAAAATCGTTTGTTATAGAACTAAGATGTTTTTTACACTAATCTTGGATAATGGTAAATTTTATGTAAGGCTTAGAAATGTTTGTGGAAAAAGGATATGCATTTGAATACAGGACATTAACATAAACTAGATTCTCCTGCCCAATAATTTACAGAAAAGGATATCTAAATATATGTTACTCAGTAGCGGGGATATTTAAGAGCTGCGAAATTTGCAGTACCCCCAAAATTAAAATCGTTACGGGGTGGACTCAGCCTCAAGTACGTGGGTTGTCTTTTATATTTCGGGATTTGAGATCAAAAACAAATTTATCACAAAAATGGATTTATTGTTTTTCAATATTCTTCATGAAGATCCATACACTTTTGCATGGGTTTGAACCAATTTTCGAAGCACTTTTTCCACTCTGATTAAATTTGGTAAGGCGCCTTTTGATCAAAAGAAAGCTCTTAAGACGTACACTAAAGAATAAAAAGTAGTTTTTTAGAATTTTTTTATTTTAGCAGGATTTTTCCGTTTTTTTTTTTGCCAAAATTGTGCCAAAAAGTTTTGTCCCACACCTTGTAAAATATATAATAACTTATGTAACACACTAAACCAGCATGTTTTGATAGTGTAATGGTTAGCATTCTCGCGTTCTAATTTGCAAACTAGGGTTCCGGTCTCGCGACAATTTTATTTTGTTTAAATTATTTTTTCAAAATTCTAGTTATATTTGTGCAAATGTTGCATTTAATTTTTAAAAGTGTATATTTAATAACCAGTGGAAATTGAACACACGAAATCAGAGGGGCGGAATTATGGCTTAAAACAACCAATGGAAGCCATAGGCGCAATTTTCAAAATCTTAATGAACCTTGCTATATATATAAAAAAATACTTCACGTATTTAGAAACTAAATAACGGTATTAGGCATTCAAATTAAAATTAACAAAAAAAATATTTTAACATAAAATTTGTTTTGGCATCCCAGACTATCATCATTCACTTACTAAATACCTGCGAAACCCTGATGTGTGAAAATTCACACTTCACATCATTTTATCTAAATCGTCAAAGCTTTAGCAAGTAAAAAACTCGGGGGTGTTGTACTTATTTCTTGTTTCAAATTTTCCGATATAACAATTTTTCCTGTAAAACTGTTTTTTTTTTAACAATCTCCATCAGAAGTTTGTATAGAAGAAGTACATATTCTATGAATTGTAATAAACATGATTGTTGCAAAATTCAATAGAAACTACAAATTAAATAGTGGGATTGTATTCGAATGACGAAATCAAATCTGAGCGGCGGATTACGCAAGCCCATGAAAAAACAATTGGTCCGTGACGTAAATTTATCGAGTTTTGTGTGCGAATGAAAACAACAGCGTGAAATATGAAATGAGATGTGACGGAACAATAATAAATATCAAATAGAAACGGGGAAAGATAAATATGTTTTTCATACTTTAAATCTCATTCCATTCTATTACTTCTTCTATCGATTCAACAATTCACGTCAATTGAAAATATTAATCGTACATGGAATGGTTAGAGAATAAAGAAACAGCGGAAAAAACAAAATATTTGCAAATCTCAGAAAATTTGAGTTATATTCACAAAATATCTATTTGGTCCGGATAGATGAGAATCATTCTCCACCACGACAATGCGAGCTGTCATAAATCCAGAGGCGGCTCAAGACGGTATGCAGGCGATACGCCGCAAAAGGGAGCAAGGGTCAAGGGGAGCCGAGTCGAAAAAAAAAATTAGCCTATTACAATATCAAAATAGCTTTAATTAAAATAATATTTATTTTTGAAATAAGTATTGTGACTGTTAATTAAATCTAAAAAGGGGGCGCCATGCAAGGAAATTTAGAAAAAACAATTTTTTTTACTGGGTGGCACTTCAGGCTTCTAGTAAAGGAGGGGTGCAAAAAAGGAATTTTAGAAAAAAAAATACTTTTTTTACTGGTTGTCATTTCAGGCTTCTAGTAAAAGGAAGGGCAAAAAAGAAATTTAAAAAAATACTTTTTTACTGGGTGGTACATCTACTAGGGGGGCGCCAAAAAGTAAATTTAGAAAAAAACTATTTAAAAAAATATATGTGGGAAGGGCGCCTAACCAAATTTTGCGTCGGGGCGCCAGGTACCCTTGAACCGGCCCTGCATAAATCGACTCAAACAAGTAACTTTTTGAGCACCCAAAAGTCGATTTGATTGGTCATCCGCCGTACAGTCCTGATTTGGCATCCAATGATTTATTTTTATTCCCGTATATCAAGAATAAATTGTGAGGGCAACTTTTTTGATACCTGAAGAAGCGGTTGATGCGTTCAAAATGCATATTTTGGAGGTGCCATTTTGGCAAAAATCGCGTCTAAATAATAATTAAAAAAAAAAACGAAAAAATCTTGTTAAAATTCTATAAAACTACTTTTCATTCTTTAGTGTTCGTCTTAAGAGCTTCCTTTTGATCAAAAAAAAGCTCTTTTGATATCTTACAATATTTTTTTTTAAATATATATTTTTTTCGACGACACAATTTTTTTTTTTTTTTTTTCGGAAAACTATCCTTATCAAAAATTCCTGTTGGACTATTCCGGTTCCCATCAATGTACATTCTAGAGATATTTTCAGATTTTTAGATCAACCCCTCTGAGAAACAGGGTGGGAGACAAAAGATTTTGACATATTTTTTACGACAAAAAATTGATTTTTCAAAAATAAAATTTTTATCGTTAATCCACGTACTAAGGGCTTTCATTTGATACCCTACTCAGAATTTAAAAATATATATATATATTTTTAGGGGGATATGTTTTTTAGATGTTTTAGTATTTTTCCTATGTGCGGGTCAAAGAGTTGTATAAGCATGTCAAATTTCAACTCTCTAGGTTTAGCCGTTTAGCTACAATTTTTACCGAACAGACAGATAGACAGAGAGACAAACAGATAGACAGGCGACAAAATGATGGTATAAGGGTTTTTTGGTCATACCTACAAAACCTAATATATAAAATTAAAGTACAAAAAAAGTCTTACCCATTATCCAAAATATTTAATATTTCAACCAACGGCTTACCTGAAAAAAACAACAGTTTATTAGTATATTTAGCTAAAACATCAATTCTGACTCAATAAAAAAAAAAAAATTGTGAAGATTTGGTAGAGACCATTGTCATCTAACCGGTATTGCGTTAAGATTTTTTTCGAAGTTTTTCTTCCAAAATTGTGGCGCTCTAAGAGACTCTTGTAACGTATGATAGTTTCTTCATCAGTTCTTAGTTCTGATATTTAATTTTAATATCAACGAGAAAAATGCGTTAAAAAATTAATAAATGAAATATTTGTGATTAACTATCCAGGTATTCTTGGGTTGTCCTGTTTATTGGTATATAAGATATTTGAAAAGATCTGACACAAAGTGGAAAACGTATGAAGTCTGCGGACAAAAAAGAGATCTGTCTTTTGCAAGCCATTAAGTTTCTAATTTTTAAAAAATTCCTTTTCCATTTTTTATATAGTAAAAAACCGAGCCAGACTTTCTATAAAATATATGTAAAATTTTCTTATAAAAAAGCACGACCTTAAGCGTTGTTTTTACCAAAATTCCAGACATAGATAATGTTCGTTCGTCGTTTTTCCATTTATCTTTTCTTAAAATATTGAAAAAATCTATGAAATAAATAACAAATCATTTTATATTCGCTCTCTACTGATCTGAACTGTTTAAGATTCAAGTCACGATTTCCAGGGGCACAGGTAGAATCGCGACCCCGGAACGGTCTTTTTAAATATTAACAAGCGGAGACTCGGGAAAGGACTAGACACCAAATCGTAAAACGTGTCTTGACGCCGACAAATCGATCCAAAGAAAATTTTATTAAAAAAATTATTAAACAACACGTGTTAGAGAGGGTTTGTTTACATATGTATTACAATAAAAATATTGTAAAAAAGAAAAAATGAAAAGTGCACTTGGATATTAAATTTTTATATCTGAGTTTATGAACTTTGGTAATGGAGGAGTAAAAATACACTGCTTAGAACTTAAGACACCAAATGGAAGTCAAATATTTCAAATGACTAGAGGCCGGACAAAAAAAGTTTTTAATTGTCTATTAGTTCCTAATTATGGCTTTGACCAAAACAGTTGCACATTTCTGAAATCATATCTCATTAATAGATGGCAGTATGTTAAGTTTAAAGACATAGTTTCAACACCCTTACCTATTACCTCTGGAGTTCCACAAGGATCTATTTTAGGACCATTTTTATTTTTTATTTTGTCAATGATTTCCTTCGTGTATTAAAGACTGCTCCCATTTTATGTACGCTGATGATACCACGTTGTTGATCAGATCAAAATCTCAAAACGATCTTTTTTTAAAAAATCAGCTGTGGCCACCACAGGACCAACCGCCATCACAAAGTACTTGTATAAAATGCATTCTAGCAGTAGAAATTACTTGACCCAATATTTTCTAACAGAGATATTATTTATTACGACCATGTAAACGTTACATAGATGTATGAAAAAGTAGATTCGTTTTATAATAGTTTATTTATCTATTTAGCTAATGCTAGTAAGATCCATAATACAATCTTAACATAAATATAAATATAATTACAAGTTATACAAAAATAACAATAACAATAATAATAATAAAAAAATCAAAAAATATCTTAAATAAAAGTAGTTAGTTATTGCTTTTATAGCAATTTTTGTTCCAATAATTTTTTTCGAAATATTTTTCTGTTGAAATATTCGCAAAAATCTTAAAATCGACACGAGTAAACTCCCATTTCTAGTCCACCTATTTTTACCAAAAGTTGATTAACTCGTGCCATTGATGTCAAAAGCTTAGATATGAAGTTTCATAAAAATCCTTTCAGCCGAATTTGCTCTGCACGTGTACACTTACAGACGGACGGACAGACGGACAGATGGACAGACGGACAGACGGATAGACAGGCAGACGGACAGACAGACAGACAGACTGACAGACATCATGCTAAAGATAATCAAAACTGTATGTAGGGACCTCAATCGTGGAGATCCATCGAAATCCCGAAATGTCAAAATCGGTATGATCACAATACCTCCCTTATATATGTTGGCGGTCGGTAAAAATGAAGAGTTAATTCATGATTCGCATATCTGGTTTTCATCAAACAAATTATGCTTGAATATTGATAAAACAAATAAATTATTAATTACTTTAAAGCATTTTGAGTTTAGTAATCCAGAGTCAGTATATTTTCTAGGCGTTCATATAGACCCCACAGAGCCGCAGTAAGGGGGGGGGGGCGACATTGCGAAGGTGAGGACCTTTTTTTTTTTGTTTGCTCATCACTTGGATTTTGGGAGGTGAGGATCTTTTTTTTTGCTCATCATTTGGATTTTGGGAAGTGAGGACCATTTTTTTTTGCCAAGGGCGCCAAAACACAGTTTTGCCACTGGCGCAAGTTTTCCTTACTGCGGGTCTGAGACCCCATGTTGACCTGGAACCATCATGTTCAAAAACTGGCAACTAAGCTATGTAGAACCATATATTTAATTCGAAACCTCGTTGACTGTGTATCTGTCAATGTTTTAAAAATGTCCTACTATGCTCTATTTCAATCACTCATCTCTTACGCCCTGCTTGCTTGGGAACATAGTGCTTCAGCAAAACGAATTCTTGCCGAAGACGAGTTGTTAGAATCATTTCTGGGACAACTTACAGAGCGGATTGTAAGCATGCTTTCCAAGATTTAAAAATTTTGACTTTGCCATCTTTTTATATTTACCAGTGTTTAATTTTCGGACACAAAAATAAGGAGAATTATAAAACTGTGACACAAATACATACGTATGATATTTAGAACTTGCTGTAATTCTCTTTAGAATTAGTTTTAGAACCTTATTTTAAACATTTTCATCAGCTTTAGATCTTGTTTCTGATGGTTTTTGATGTATTTCACATCTGTATATGAATTTTACTGTGTGGTCAGTTGTGCCAACATTTCAGACAAGAAGACCCCCAGGGGTGTTAGTACTCACTGCATTTTAAAACGTAATTCAATGGTTGGTTGTTGCTGCCAACTGTATAAAATGAAATATAACTGTGAATGTCTTAGTCTCATGATTTGTAATGTTGCCACCATTGTTTCAAAACAATTCTACTATCAATAAAGAATTTTAGATAGGACATTTGTCATTTCCACGAGGTAAACACTGGAAAGAAAAATAAAATTTACATAGAACTGCCCTGATTTTATGCTGAGACAGTTACCTACAAAGCTAGAGGACGCGGGTTCGATCCCAACTCAGCTCACACCACTCATCCATCTCTTAAGAGGTTCTATTCAATCATTTACTATGTTTAACAAAAAAAAAAAAGTGGGCTGGCGCCATAAAACACTTTAAAGACATAGTTTCAACACCCTTACCTATTACCTGTGGAGTTCCACAAGGATCTATTTTAGGACCTCTTTTATTATTAATTTTTGTCAATGACTTTCCTTCGTGCATTAAAGACTGCTCCCATTTTATGTACGCTGATGATAACCAGTAGATATTGTTGAAATTGAATACTCTTGGACAACCAAGTAACATATATAATACCATGGATACAAGTAAAAAAATAAAATATATAAAATATATGTTATGTCATGCGTTATAATGTCTGTATCATATTAGTGCCTAAATATATTACTGCTGTACTGCTATTTATATTCCTATAAATACACGAAATCAGAAGGGCGGAGCTTATGACTAAAACAACCACGTTGTTGATCAGATCAAAATCTCAAAACGATCTTTTTGTGGGACTCTGAGGATATTCTTTTCAAACGCTGATTTTTTTTTCGTTAGAAAGAACTCTGCATGTTTCTGTAAATAATATCTAGGATAGACTTTGGAGTTCCTCAAGGTTCAATTTTGGGTCCCTTGCTTCTTATATTATACAGTAATAACTTGACAAACATAATCGTCAAAACAATACTATTCACATGAAAGTTTGCAGTAGACATTATTTTATTTTTCCATAGCCAACTCTTATGTTACTTTTTGAACTCATGGTACAAACACAGTATAAGCTATTCCAAACATTTAGACGGAACTAAATGAAATTTTAATTTTCTTAAGCTAACTAGCTAACTTTGTAACTCATTTATGATTTTTTGCTACACAAAATGATAAAAATCTTCACTCAATCGTTAAAAATTACTCGATTTGAAAATATTTTTTGCTTAAACCAACGACATTGACAATAGTTATGCATCTACGTTAAGCTGCCATGTCATGCGTTTATAAACCAAGTGAGAATACGTTTTATTGAGTACTCAGTAGTACCAGAGTTCAATAGGAAATTTCTACATTATGTTATAATGAAAAGGTGTGTTTTAAAACCATTTTTAATTCGTTCTATCCGGTGTTGTGTGTATTAATTGTAATCCATCATTTAATAATCTGATTGCACTAAATATTCATCAATATCCGGTAAAGGGTTAGGTCTCATATCCATTTAGACACACTGTCCTCAATACAAGTACATTAACAATTGAAGGGTTAGAATTTGATATTCATAGACAAAACGTTTGACTCTACTAGCTCACAACTAACATAATTACTGAACTAATACCTTCCGCTTATTTACCCACTTCCGGTCACTTAATTACTACACAACCAACACTTCCTGTTTGATTTTTACACGTGCAATTCGTATAATTACCAAATTAATATGATATAGATAAAACAAAAAAATTATGGAAAATTTTGGTCGTTCACGTAAATGACCCTGATAAAATTTAGAAGATACACCCTAACGTACAGGGCATAATTTAACCCTTTACTGTCCTGATTAGGGCATTAGGCAACATATGAAGGGATAATGATTAAAAATTTACATTCGATAAATTTGTGCTAATGGTAGATCTCGCAAACGACGATCAACGAATACGAGGGAAAGTATAAACAGCAGGACTATATCTTATTTTTTTTGTAGGTTGTATTGCTACACCTGTCTTATAAACTGTTAAATATCAGGTCTGGGAAAAAGTTCGTGGCGTTTTTGCCGATAGACGGCGCCAATTGTAAATAACTCAGGAAACACAGATCGCAGCGACACTAAGCGCTCGTTGGAAATGTGACAGTTCGAGCGTTACTTTGAGTGTCTAAACATCAAAATTTGTGAAGTGGTTGGAAAGTTGTTTGCGTTTGAAAATGGAGAAAAGTAATGAAAAATTGCTCTATATTTTGCAATATTATTGACAAAGAGAAAGAACGCTGCGCAGGCTTGTGAAAAAAATTGTGCTGTATACGCTGAAGGTACTATCAAAATCTGCTGCGCGGAAATGGTTTGCTTTCGTTCTGGTAATTTTAATGTGAAAGATGACTTACGCTCTGGTTGTCCAATCAGTGAAAAAGCTGATGAAATTCTTGAAAAAGTCCAGCAAGATAGGCATATCAGGAGTGTCAATATTGGTACGGAGCTAGGCATTGACCACAAAACTGTTTTGAACCATTTACGGAAAGCTGGCAACAAAAAGAAGCTCGTTCCTCATGAGTTGAGCGCAAAAAACATGATAGACCGAATTAACATCTTCGATGCGCTGCTGAAACGCAATGAAATCGAGCCATTTCTGAAACGTGTCATAACCGGTGATGAAAAATGAATCACGTACGACAATCGGAAGCGTAAAAGATTGTAGACAAGGGATGGTGAGCCGTCACAAGCATTCGCGAAGCGAGGATTGACGCCGAACAAGGTGATGCTGTGTGTGTGGTGGGACTGGAAGAGAATCGTCCACCATGAGCTACTTCCAGTTGGTCAGACGATTGATTCTCAACTCTACTGTGGACAACTAGAGAGCTTATGCCAGGCAATTGAAAGAGAACGGCCCTGAATAATAGGAAAGGTGTTGTCTTTTATCATGACAACGCAAGACCACACATTTCTTTGATGACCCGTCAATAATTGCGAGAGCTTGGTTGGAAAATTTTGTTGCATCCACCGTATAGTCCAGACATAGCACCCTCTGACTATCACCTATTCCGATCTCTGCAGAATTCTCTCAATGGAATTAAGCTGGTTTCAAAAGAAGCCTGTGAAAACCACTTGATTCAGTTTTTCAACCAGAAACCACAGAAGAACACCGATGGCATCATGGCTCTACCCGAAAAATGGCAAAACGTTGTCGATAATAATGGAGCATATTTGGTTTAAATAAATTAATTTTCACAATATAACAAAACCAGTTGAATTTTACTAAAAAAACGCCACGAACTTTTTCCCAGACTGATATATATTGTTTATTGTAGGAAGTAATCATTATTGTATTTTATAAATTAACATAATTTTTGTTTTATAAACTTATACACAGGGTTTCGAACCAGAACTGAACCGAAAACCGAAAAAAACCGTTATTTTTGTCGGAACGAATACCGGAAGTGAACCGAAAAAAAATATCGGTTTATTTCGGTTCAGATAATGTTTATGTGAGTGAATATAAAATACATTTTATTAAGATTATTTTTTAAACTGATGAGCAGAAAAGAAATCGTAATTTTTATTACTGATAAGTAAAAAAATGCTCTTCTATTATTTCGGAAGGAGAGGGGGGGGGGGGTGAACGCCAAGAATCCCCCCCTTGACAGCGGCTTTGGTATGATTATTACAAAATAAGGAATTAAATGTTCTACTAAATTATAGTAGAAAATAAATTTCTATTATTAGTATAAGCATTTACAAATTTATCACTCGGAACTGAACCGAAAAAACCGTTATTTTTGCCGGAACGAAAACCGGAACCGAACCGATATATTTTTTTTTAATTGAACTGGAACGAAAACCGATACGAAGAAAATAACGGTTCGAAACCCTGCTTGTACATAAGAATAATTCTGTGGACCGGCAAAAAAACTCGCAGTCCGGCAAAACAATCTCGCGGACCGGCAAAATAATATCGCGGACCGGTACCGGTCCTGGAACCAGCGGTTGGGAAACACTGCTATATTTGGTGATATAAATTCAACCACCCTGTATTATTAAAATGGAGATGTGAGAACAAAAATTCAGCAGTCATTAAGACCGTAAAATTTGTAAAATTAAAATTACAAAGTAAACGAGCCCGAGACCCCAGACGGTTTTTTTTTTTTTCTGGTAAAGAACATCAATTCTATCATTTCTTTATTTTTTGTTTGCCATCTCATTTATCACAGTTTATGTGTTTTTTCCGCCCGAGGGTTGTTTTAAGCCTGTAGATGTTTTTATGCTGTTAATTCTAACTATTGTCAATGAATTTTTCCTAATCGTTTTCAAGTTAATTTTTTATTTCTCAACCAATTCATTTAACTGGATATAATTCTACCTGAAAAGTGCAGTTAGTGCTTTTCTTTTCTATATTCATTCGCTTCTTTTTAATTAGAGAATTATAGAAAATTTAAATTAAGAGGAAAAGAAGAGCTAATTGCAAATGAATTTCACTGAAATGCTTCTAGTCTTATTTTTATTCTCTTATTTTTTTCACTGTATTTTTTTATAATTACAGTCTTAGATTTGTTGTTTTATTTCTTATAAAAACGTTTCACCCCATAAGTGGCAAATAGGGTTAGTTAAAATTTTTGGCGCACAGCAACGATGGCTATTTGCGCCTAGTAAATAAGGTATTACCTAGAAAAGGAGAGACAGTTAGAGTTGCTTTTACAAATACGAGGTGTGTAAATTAAGTAACATAGCGTTTGATCTGGCAACATTTGTGACGCGGGATTTGGAGGGACCTCAGGTGAACATATGATACGCCTTCAGTACGAGTTTGAACTCGCTAGAGTATTTTTCTTGTCCGTAGCGATTTTTTTCGTGAAACAGTTTTTCCTAGTGCGTTCTAAAAATGAGTGTCATTCATTTCGAGCAACGGTGTGCTATATGGTTTTGCTTCAGACTTGGGCACAACGGAAACTTTTGCAAAACATCAGACATACGGAGACAGTGTTATGTCAAGGACCCAGGTTTTTTGGTGGTTTATCATTTCAGAAGGAAGAGAGTTGATGAATCACGCAGCGGAAGGTCTTCATCTTCAAGAACCGATAAAAATGTCGACAGAATCCGGGATCTTGTGCGTTCAGATCGTTGGTTGATAGTCAGAATGATCGAGGAAGAGTTGAATTTGACTCACACCGTTCATCAGTTTTTGACCAATTAATTGGGGATGAGAAAAATCTGCGCAAATATGGTTCCAAAAAAACCTAATAAAAATAAAAGATTCTTCTTATTCTCAACAATATTTGTAATATAAGTTTTTGCTGTTAAATCAAGGTTTTTTTGTGGTTTAAGGCATTTTCAGAAGGAAGAGAGTTGATTGAAGATGAATCACGCAACGGAAGGCCTTCATTTTCAAGAACCGATCGCTTGACAGTCAGAATGATCGGGGAAGAGTTTTTTTGACACACACTACTGTTCATCAGATTTTGACCAATGAATTGGGGATGAGAAATGCTCCTTGCCGCACAGAAATTTCAATAAACGACGTTTTTGGCCAGTAAAAACATTCCTGTGGCTCCTCAGTCTCCTTATTTGTCTGAATTGAGTCATTGTGACTTTTTCCTCTTCCTAAGATTGAAAAATCATCTCAAGGAACGTCATTTTGGGACACTCGAAAACATTCACACGTCCGTAACCGACGTAGAAAGTTATTCTAGTATCCGAGTTCCAGCACTGCTGTGAGGATTGGAAGAACCGTTTCCAGCGTTGTGTGGCTTCCCAAGGAAAGAGACAATATTGAATTGTAATTCTATTCGAATTAATCTAATAATCGATCATTGATCTAATAATAGGAGAATTTTTATATGTTATACTTTAAGTTATATGAGCGAAACTACCGACTGACTTCCAAGAATACAAAATAAATATTTCATCATGTTTGAGTTTCTATTGTGTGGGATATAAATTTGGAACAATACAAAAAGTTACGGAAATATTCCATTGTATTGGACAATATATGGACAATATTTCACCCCCCCCCCCTGCCATAACATATGATGTATTTATAAAAATTTCACGACCCGAAAAATCAATTTAATATTTTATTTGCCATATATTTTTGGAGATAAAATTAATATCTTTGATTTTATGTTGTCTCGTCTTGGTTTATGAGACGAGTGTTTGTATACTCAACCCTCTACAGGGGGCGAGTTTAAGTATTTTCTATTTTAACTGTCATTACTACTGTCTAGACATAACAAGATTATCATTTAACACGTTTGCGAATCAGAAATACTTTAAGAATTTTTATGATGGAAAAAGTATTTAAGGGAGTCTGGATACATTAGCGTAGGAAGGAATTGGAAAAAGGGTCATCATCATCTTCTCTAACCCAGTACTGGATAAAGACTTCCGTGGTTTGTTTCAATTTAATTCGATCTAGTGACTTAAGCTGTCAGTTTCCAGCACTTCTTTTCAAATCATCTGTCCACCTAATGAGTATACTGCTTTTGTTCCTGATAGTGTCCATCGGTATCCAATCTGAAATCTTTTTAGTCCACGTACTAATTTGTTGGACCAAGTTGTAGATATCTTAATACTACCACTGTTTCTTAGTATAAATAAAGTTTTGAGGGCACTATTCACTATATTGTTTATGTGGTCACTAAAATTAAAATCGAGTCTAAATAGTAAACCTAATTCTTTCACTTTACTATCTCTAAGCAGCACTGTATTGTCAATATGGTAATCGTGGGTTATTTTGTTTATATTACGTGTAAAAGATATTACTTTGCATTTGTTGATGTTCATTTTAAGTTTATTTTTTTCGCACCAGTTCTCTACACTATTTAAGTCTTTTTGCAACAGCAGGCAGCCCTACGACTTGTTGATTACACGAACCAGCTTAAGATTGTTTAAGTTTGTATTGTTATTGTTTCCAAAAAAATAGTAGTGATTTAATATGATGTTGATGATATATTTAAGTGATATTTATATTCTTCGAGTCGCATTTCCGTTTTCAATTTAGTTAGTATGTCAATATATCAGGATATTTTTGAGTATTGGTGTGATACAAGCCTTCCATGGGGCATTTATTGAAAGCCACGGTGAAATACTGAAGTTAATTCTGACGTTTAGGGGTAGAAATGTCATCTGTAGGGAAATTTTACAGCAACTTGTTATGGGTTATTCTAATGAAGTAGTGGAGCTCTTCTGAAATACTGCAAAATCGATAGGAAACTTTTCACAACCCCCAGTGTCTACGCAGCCAATACCTTACGAAACAACCGGTAGGGGTGGATTTGACACCTGGATTAAAGAAAAACGACAAAAAAGAATAGGGAGTTTAATTTTCTCCCTAAGAAATGTTATATCCAAAACACTAATGTCAGGTTTGATAAAAATATTCGAGTGAAAGAGTTTTATTAACAAGGTACTACGACCGGTTGAAATTTTTTGTAAATCGGCCTAGACAAGAAAACACAACTTTTTCGGTAATATTTATTTCAATATAGTCTCCTTTTAGAACTGTACACTAGCGATTCTGCAATTTTTCGATGCTCTCCGAATAATACGATTTCTCGAAGCCTTCAAAATACTCCTGTTTCAGCGATGACCTTCTCACGACCCAAATCTCTTACCACCGAGCTATTGCAGGGGGCCAAACTTGGCAATTATGGTGGATGAGGAATCAACTCGTAGCGCAATTCATGGAGTTTTGCCATTCCGACTGCCCACTTGTGGATCGGTGCGTCGTTTTGCCCTTTTCTAGGTAGTCGATGTGAATAATGCGCATCCCAAAAAACTGTGGCCATAACTTTGTTGGCTAATAGACCCCCTTGGTCTTCTTCGCCTTCGATGCGCCAGGAGCAGTCCACGGTTATGAAACGACGCAAAAAGTTCTTATCGCGGTTGAACATTGCCAAACATTGCCAAACACAGAGAGCAAATGCAGCATCCATCTGACAGAGAGCTTCCTCATTTCCAAATATTCATGCAAAATGTTGAGTACGCGTTCGGTTAGCCGTTCGGATAGCCGTGCCCGCAGTCTCGGCTATCTCGCGCTTAGTCACTCGTCGATTGTCGATTACACTGGTCAACAAATTTAAACTTCTTTTTTGCTGACTTAGATCTGATACTTGTTTTTAACTAATTTTGGGGTGCTGATTTCAAAAATGTAAACAGTTTCTGCCTATCACGTCAAATTTTTGTTCTATCGTATTTTGACTTTTTTCATCTTTTCACGTTCTGATATACGTCTACTTTGATTTCAATTTCGTTCTTGTTGTCCAATATATTACTCAGGAACGCCTTACATGCAGGTACTTGTTATAAACCTTTTTACAACGGGGGGGGGGGTGCAAGGTCAAGGGTAAGGTACATAGTATGACCGCTGCATCCATTAAATGTTCAGGTTTGTACTTGTTGTTCAATAAGTTAAAATTGGCCGGTGAGAATAGATTTAAATGTTGGAGACCCAAACATAATACACGAACCTTTGGTGGAGCGAACAAAAATCATTTTCCCCCCTCTTCATATTAAACTGGGTCTAATGAAGCAGTTTGTAAAAGCGTTGAACAAAGATGGTGACTGTTTTAAATATATATCTGAAACATTTCAAAGTCTCAGTAATGAGAAGCTAAAAGCTGGCATTTTTGACGGACCACAAATTAGAAAATTAGTGAATGATCCACATTTCACTGTACATATGGATGATATGGAGAAGAATGCATGGCAGTCTTTCGTAGCGCTCATCAAAAATTTTCTTGGGAATAAAAAAGCCGAAAACTATATGGAGGTCGTTGAAAATTTGATTGAAAATTATCATCATTTGGGGTGCAACATGAGCGTGAAACTTCGTTTTTTAAAAAGTCATCTTGACAAATTTCCTGTCAATCTTGGAGATGTTAGTAATGAACAGGGTGAACGTTTCCAAGAGACTCAATTTTATTCATTTTTGTAGAAATGCCAAAGTTGTTCGTTTTCAAAGACTGTTAAACACAAACTAAATGACACAGCTGAGCTGAAAACTTTTCAGTATTTTTGAAGGTTAGGGTTTCCGAAAAACAAAATTGATTTGATACTGGTGGAGCCATCTCTTGCCTAGGCCGATTACTTTTCAACCGCTCCTCGAACGTCTCCTTTTGCTTCGTATACATTCAAAATTGAATCTTGATGTGCTTGTTGGAACATATTGAGTTTTTGTTTTTATCAATACTCGTTGTAGAACGTAATGTAACCTTAATCAAAGCGAGTCTTTAATGGTTCTGTAATACGAGCATGTTGAACTTTATTACTACTATAATTAAGACGGGATTTCATCCCTCTCCAGTTAACAACCCGACTCCATTTGCATATTCATTCCATACTTTTTAAAGAGATACAAATTAAAAAAAATCATAAAGGATAACATGAGGATAAAACAGAATAGAATGGAATGATCTACGAAAGGAGTTTCCTGTCATTTACCTAGAACTTTGGATAGCAGAGGATACGTTTATCAAAATATTTAAAAAAAATCTATCTCAAAAACGGTTAGATAGAAGCCTTCATTTGGAATTTTTTAAATTTTTTTATATTTTTTAATATAAAAATTTGTTAAGGCCTTATTGATCTTACTGTAGTCTTTATCAGAGTTTCTCAAACTTTTTGAGCCACGGAGCCCTTTCCACGAAAAGAATTCGTCCCGGAGAACTATCGTTGCTATAGATTTAGCAATACTAGTATATCGCGGAGCACTAGTAGACGCTCGTGGAGTACTCTGTGCTCCACGGAACAGTTTGGAAAACTCTGGTCTATATGAATAGTCTAACAGGAAAAAAAAAAAAAAATTTCAAAATGAGTAAGTCGTATCTCAAAAACTAAAAGAGATAAAGACCTGCGGTGGGAATTTTTGGAATCCTGAGGTCCAAAATGACCTTGAGGCACATTTTGAAACAAATCCCTAACAAAAAATATTTTTGAAAATTTTGAAATTTTTTGAAATTTTTTGAAATTTTTTCTAAAATCATAACTCATAAACGGTTAGAGATTGAGATCTGAGGTTTGAATTTTTGAAATCCTTGTACCTTGTTTACTCTAAATAAAAATTAGGACCTAAATATTTTCACCTAAATTAATTTTGCTGAACTCATAGAAAAACCTTTAAAAATGGCCAAAAAATGAAAAAATCGTAAGGGGTACCCCTTACGATTTTTTCAATTTTTGGACATTTTTAAAGGTTTTTCTTAGCTTACAGGAAACACAGTTTGGGTGATAATATTTAAACCCTAATTTTTATATAGAGTAAATAAGGTACAAGGATTTCAAAAAATCAAACCGCAGATCTCTATCTTTAACCGTTATTAAGATATAATTTTACAAAAAAATTTAAAAAAATTCAGAAAATTTGAAAATTTTCAAAAAAATTTTTTGTTTGGGATTTGCTTCAAAATGTGTCTTAAGGACATTTTGGACCTCAGGATTCCAAAAATTCCAACCGCAGGTCGCTATCTCTTTTAGTTTTTGAGATACGACTTATTGATTTTGAAAATTTTAATTTTTTTCGAATTTCGTTAGAAGATTCATATCGACTATTACAGTATTTGATCTTAATAAATTTTTTAAATATAACAATAATACTTTGAGCTGTAGACTCCAATTATGCCTATTGTTTTGAGTTAAGGGCCATAGTTGTTGATTTATCGTCAAAAAACAATTCGAAAACGACCATAATTCAGAAATTCAAAAAAGTGGATTTTTTAAATATTGTTTTACACTCCCTAGGCCCCAATTAACCTAAAAACACATTTTCAATCAAATAGGAATCACTTTTTTGTAAATTTTGATCCAATTTTAAAAAATCCCCATGGCAGTGTTTTTTTTTTTACAAAATATATTTTTTTCCAATATTTTCCCGTCAATCAGTTAATCCATAATTTAATTATATACACTATTCAATTATTTTGAAATGGAAAAACCAAGTACAATGGATATTCAATCATCCGGTATTAAAATTAAAAACATTGTACATATATATTTTATTTGGTTGACGGGGATAAAAAATTTGACACCCCTGGCATTTGAGATCCACCCTTTAATGGAAGGGTGACATGTGCTATTAACTAGAGATTATGACTATATTTAGCAGAGCTTAAAACGCCCACAGTGTTAACTGAAAAATACCAAAAAAAAGTTAAACTTTTGCACAGAGTCGTCGACAGAAAGTTCAATATATATATATATACAGTTGTGGACAAAATAATAGTAGTGTTTAGCAAAATAATTATTTCTAATAAAAATCTTGTTTAAGCTTAAAAATAAATTAATAATTTTTTACATAAATGTGGTACAAATGTTGATTAGGGAAATTATAACATTGATTGGTAGCATTGTGAGTTATAACATTGGTAGCCTTGTTCAAGTTACTGTGAATCTGTATTCAGATCTGTTTTGTTAAAATAACATATCTGTTGTTTTCTGTCGTTTTATTCGTATTAGCTTTTTGTTTATTGGACTTTATTGACATTTATCAAAGGTAAGATTACTATTAGTGTTAATTCAATGAAATATCCTTAGTAATTGAGAAATTTTATTTGTTTAAACAGAAATTATGGGCCGTGGGAAGCATTGTAGTGAAGAAAAAAGAAAACTGATTATAAAATTAAAACAAGAGGGAAAAACATATGAATTTATTCAAAATGCATTAGATTGTTCTCCTATGATGATTAGAAATGCATTAAAATGGAAAAATGTTGATGAAACAAGGGGCCGAAAAAGAAAAACAACTGACCATACAGACCGATTAATAAAACGTGCTGCTGTTGCTGATCCTTTTGTGACTTCCCGCCAAATTAAAGATGATTTAAATTTAAGAGTTTCTTCCAGAACAGTTCGTAGGCGGTTATTAGAAAGCAAATTATTCGCCAGAAGTCCAAGGAAAGTTCCCCTTTTGAAAAAAAGGCACGTTGTAGCTAGAATGCGTTTTGCAAAAGCACATGAAGATTGGCCTGCTTCAAAATGGCGGAACATTTTGTGGTCTGATGAAAGCAAAATTGTTTTATTTGGGTCAAGTGGACGCAGGGTATACGTAAGAAGGCCACCTAACTCTTCCTACAAACCGCAATACACTATAAAAACTGTTAAACATGGTGGATCAAAAATAAATATTTGGGCTTGTTTTTCCTATTATGGCCCATCTATAAGATTGATGGAATTATGGACCAACATATTTATCTGGAAATTTTACAAAACACCATGTTGCCTTATGCAGAAGAGGATATGCCGCTAAAATGGGTCTTCATGCAAGACAACGACCCAAAACATACCAGTCGTAGGGTAAAAAATTGGTTTGTGGAGGAGGGGATTGAAGTTATGGATTGGCCTGCGCAGTCACCAGATCTCAATCCCATCGAAAACCTTTGGACCGATGTCAAAGAGGCAGTTTATAAAGAAAAACCAAGATATCAGCACGAATTATGGAACGTTGTTCAGGATGCTTGAAAAAACATTTCTTTAAAACGTTCTGATCTGATCAACTCCATGCCGAATCGGTGCAAATCTGTGATTCAAAATAGGGGACATGCAATTAAATATTAATATTTTTAATATTATTTTACTAATTTAGTGTCACTAATTATCTATAAAATTAATTATTTGTAATAAAACATAAAAATAATAAATACTACTATTATTATGTCCAACCTTTTTTTTCTAATTTTATAATTATTGTAAATACTAGCAAAAATAAAAAAAATTGTAGTAGTTGGTATATCATCTTACATCTACTTATTTCATTATTCAATATTATATTTGCATTAACAGTAACTGTTTAACAAAAAAATACGTTGATTCGTTAATTTTGAGCACACTACTATTATTTTGTCCACAACTATATACAGTACCTAGACAAAATATTATAACCACTTACAAAAACAACTGTTTATTAAAAATGTCGACATATAATCACATGCTACTTTATTTTTTTCTTTAACATATCGTGAATTTATTAAAAGATAAGCTATTTTAAATATCTTCAACTCTGTATTTTTATTCTGAGACTGATTTGCAAGAACAAAAAGTACCGATTTTGTCCTGGCCAGGTAATTCGCCGGATATCAGTCCTATCGAAAATGTTTGGAACCTCCTGAAAAGACTTGTTTATGATTTAAATAATACTAATAAACAAGTTTTAATGGATGATATTAAAAAAGTATGGCATGGTTCTCCAGAAATTGAAAATTGTATTAGGGCATGTATTGAGCGTATGCCTCGAAGAATTGCGGCAGTACTAAAAGCAAAGGGGGGCAACACAAAATATTAAAAAACATTTTATAAATGTACTAAAATAAATTCAAATAATAAAATATAAAATAAAAATATAATTGGTGTAATACTTATATATTGATTTTGAGTAAAACAATGAATTTTTAAAAATTTGTAAGTGGTTATAATATTTTGTCTAGGTACTGTATATATATACATATATATATAGAGAGAGAGAGAGAAAAAGAGAGAGAGAGAGGGAGAGAGAGAGACTAGCTAATGTAGATGCCTTCAATTTCAATTTAAATAGTGTTCTGTATTTGAGAAAGTTTATTTAATAAATTACTAAATATTTTCAAAAATGCGCCTTTATATTTTGTCTACCCCCACTGAAATAAATTGTGAAGGTGGCGATGATCCCCATGTCTTACAATTTCTCTTAATTCCTTCTTTGGTAGTGTTTTCTGTCTTAGAAATTAGTTATGTTTTAGTGTATTTTTTTTTAAGCAAAGGGATGAAGTGTGTCTGAAAGTAATCCGACTAACCGTCTGTTTTCCAAAACACTTTCAATTGCCGAATGATGTTCTAATCCTATGTAATCTCAGACTCGGGAGAAATTCAGAAAAACTTCTCTCAATACCAGAATTAACTATAATCTATTGTGATTCAATGCCAGATAAATCTCAGAAACAAGTTAATTGCGAAATTTAATACCCCTTATACAGAAATATACAAAGAAACTTAGTATAAAACGTTTATAGCAGGAGTTCTTGACCTTTTTGAGCTGCGACCCATTCACAGAACTTTGTTCATGGCACGACTAATGATGTGTCGGATCACTTAAAAGCTAGATCCACGGATGCAGATACGGATACGGTTCTTGCATTGCAGTAGAAAAACGAACGACCTTGAAGCGATAGTTAGATATGTCGTGTTGTTCCGACATACCAAAGAATGCAAACTGACGGTACGAACACGTAGAAAGATTGTTACTGACGCCTATAAGTGCTTGTTTATTTACGCCGACCAGCGAGAATAAATATTGCTTTACTTTCAATTATACCCAGGCACGTAGAACACTTATTGGCGCTTGAAACTTACGCCGATGAGTAACAGGAATTTTTAAAACATTATTTATCAGCTTACAAGAAGCTGACAATCAGTTTTCTCTCTTCTGTCTGTCTGTCTGTCTGTCTTTCTGTCTGTCTGTCTGTCTGTCTGTCTGTTCGGTAAAAATTGTAGCCAAACGGCTAAACCTAGAGAGTTCAAATTTGGCATGCTTATACAACTCTTTGACCCGCACATAGGAAAAATACTAAGACATCTAAAAAACATATCCCCCTAAAAATATAAACAAATATCTGCTCATAGAATTTTTTTTTTTTAATTCTGAGTAGGGTGTCATATTAAAGCCCTTAGTACGTGGATTAACGATCAAAATTTTATTTTTGCAAAATAAATTATTTTGACGCGATTTTTTCCAAAATTGTGCAAAAAAAATTGTCCCACACTCTGTAGCCCGGATGGTTTAAACTAAAAATCTGAAAAAATTCTAAGTAATGTACATTTGTGTGAACCGGAATAGTACAACAGGAATTTTTGATCAGATTATGTTTTCGGAAAATAACGCATTTTTTGTGTTTTTTGCTTGACAACGTAAAATATTTAATAACGTATCTAACACGCTGAACCAGTATGCTTTGGTAGTGTAATGGCTAGCATGGTCGGGTTCTAACTTGCAAACTTATGTTCGCTCCGCTCTCCAGGCATTTATATTTTTTCTGTTTTTTTTTTTAAATTTTTATTTAGCTTAAATTATTTTTTCAAAATTCTAGTTATATTTGGGTAAATGTTGCATTTTTAAAAGCGTAAATTTAATAACCAGTGGAAATTGTTGAAATTGAATACACGAAATCAGAGGGGCTATGACTTAAAACAACCAATGGAAGCCATAGGCGCAATTTTTAAAATCTTAATGAACCTTGTTATATAAAAAAA
The DNA here is from genome assembly GCA_963971575.1 of Liopterus haemorrhoidalis. Taxonomy (NCBI): domain Eukaryota; kingdom Metazoa; phylum Arthropoda; class Insecta; order Coleoptera; family Dytiscidae; genus Liopterus; species Liopterus haemorrhoidalis. The sequence goes on from OZ020619.1 coordinate 48,055,528, forward strand.
AAATACTGCACATATTTAAAAACCAAAATAATGGTATTAGGCATTCGAATTAAAATTAACAAAAGAAAAAAAAATAACATAAAATTTGTTCTGGCATCCCAAATAATCATTATTCACTCTCTAAATGCTTGCGAAACCCTGAAATGTGTGAAAAGTCACACTTCACATCAATTTTTTGATAGTTATTATTAATTCGGACTTTATTAAATAGATCAAATTTTGAGTCCAAGTTTTTGTGAGTGCATTATTGCTTGGAAGAAAATATTTATCCTTTCCACAGTTAATATAAAGTCTTTTCAATAAAATACGAAAATATGTTTTCATAAATGTATCTCCCTTTGTATATTCGCCCTTGCGTCCCTGTAGGAAGTAGAGATTTTACAACATTCTACCTAACATGTATTCTGTTTGTGTAGTGATGCGTGTTCGATACCAGCTTCTCGTGAAATATTACACGGTATGCAATCCTGCCTTAGGCCCTCTACTGCTTTCTGCTACACCCTGTATATACATACTGTCACGAAACGTTATGAAAGATAAGATGGATGGTGGCTTAAATTATTTTAGTTTTAATATTTTTAGATTTTAAAAATAGTTAATAACGATTGTGGATATTACAAAACAAAATTTTTAAATAAAGTTTTCAAAGACATGTTTCCAGTCTGAAAAATATTTTTTCGATAATCAAAATACGAAGCATGTCCATAAAGTAAGAGAACTCAATTGTTAAAAACTCAAAAAAATTATTTGATAAAAAATTACAGATTTATTTTAGATATACGAGGTGTGTAAATTAAATAACCGGACTGGCAACGTAAACTTTTTCAAAACTTCAGAAGGCCTATGGAGACAGTGTTTTGTCAAGGATCCAGGTTTTTTGGTGGTTTAAGACATTTTCAGATTGACTGATTGGAGATGAATCACGCAGCGGAAGGCCTTCATCTTCAAGAACCGATGAAAATGTCGACAGAATCCGGGATTTTGTGCGTTCAGATCGTCGGTTGACAGTCAGAATGATCAGGGAATAGTTGAATTTGACACACTACCGTTCATCAGATTTTGAATTGGGGATGAGAAAAATCTGCGCAAAAATGTTTCCAAAAAACCTTTCACAAGAGTTTTTGGCCAGTAAAAATATTCCTGTGGCTCCTCAGCCTCCTAATTCGCCTGACTTGAGTCCTTGTGACTTTTTCCTCTTCCCAAGATTGAATCACCTTAAGAGACGTCATTTTGGGACACTCGAAAACATTCAAACGTCCGACCAGTTGAAAGCTATTCCAGTATCCGAGTTCCAACACCATCCAGCTCACAGCCCCGATTTGGCGTCATCAGATTACCATCTGTTCACCTCTCTCATGGGCGAAAAAAGGTTTTCCATCGACGATGAGGTCAAGCCTGTCGTAAAAGAATTGACAAGACAACTGGGAGAGTTTTTCAACACAGGTATAAGAGAGCTTATACCTCAGCTGACGACGCGCATCGATCGGTAATAGATGTGCGATAGAAGCTTATGAAATTTTGGTTTCTGAGGTTACACCTGACCGAAGAGCCCAGTACTAAAAGAGTATTGAACATGAAGGTGAACATTTTGGAAACAATCTAAACAAAACATTTAAAATAAACACGCTGTTTTCTTAATTATCCACAAAATTTAAATATCAATCTTCGTATAATCTTCCCAAGGACTATAGGCATAGATCTTTACCAGCCCAAAATAAAGAAAGCAATCACTATTTTTTCCGCGAATAACAAAACCGCGAATAAAGAGCTTTGTATTCCATTTTAACGATGATCTGGAGTTTTACAGGAAATAGGGTATTCACAATCAAACAAAACTGTTATCTCCAGCAGAGAATACATTAGTCAATATATTAACAAAATCTCTATTGATTAAATTAATATCCCATATCAAACTAGTATTATTGTCCTTGTATCCATTATGAAGTAAAATCTATGCATTCAGTTAATTATGTACAACCTGGGATTTTAAACCCCAAATACACGTACGCCAATGATATTGAATTTATACGCATTGAATATTAATCACGATTTGTTGAGTTTTAAATAATTAACTCAGTTAATTCATTCAAATTTATCCAGAATGACATTTTGATATTTTATTCAATTTGAATTTTAATTATTTTGTAATAGTGGGGAAAATACATTTCTTTTTGACTACCACTCTTGGAGATCGATGGAGGGAGCAGATATTCAAAAACATCGATTGGAGAGCGGGAGTAGAAATTGATACTCTCTTCAGATAAGCTTCCACTGTGCCGCACCGCAGACAACGTTGTTCGGTGAGTGCGTCCACTCACTCGCAGTGAACGCACTGCATACATAATTGGAGAGGCAAGTAGATGAAGGTGTTATGCTACAAGTTCTGAGTTAATTGACATTTAGTAAGTTATTGTATTTTTTATTTTTAAAAAAAAATTTAAACGCAATACCGGTTAGATGACAATGATCTCTACCAATTTTTGATATTCTTTATCCTTATTTTAAGCCTTTTGGTGGAAAATTTTACGACCGACTTGGTACGGAGACTTGTAAGTCTCGCCATCTCTTACGAGGTCTTACCACTGGTCGACCAGTATTCAATCTTCCATCTCAAATCTAAGACCCTTTTTTTGCCACGTGGTCAGTATGATGTTTCGGTCTATCCTATCATTCCTATATAAACAGGTTCTTATTTTAAGTATAATTACTTTAGGCTGAGTCGAACCCAGAGCTGACTACACAATTTCGAAAATAAAAATTTGAAAAAATCTTAACGCAATACCGGTTAGATGACAATGGTCTCTATCAATTCTTGATATTCTTTATCCTTATTTGATATTTTAGCTAAAAATATTAATAAACTGTTTTTTTTTCCAGGTAAGCCATTGGTTGAAACATTAAATATTTTGGATTATGGGTAAGACTTTTTTTGCACTTTAATTTTATTTATATCTAAATCGTTAAAGCTTTAGCAAGTAAAAAACTCGTTGGATTACGGAAAGTTGAAAACATTTTACCTTACTTTTAGTATTTCCTAAAAGCCGATAAGAATTGCAGGAGGGACAAAGAAAAACGATAAAACAGGAGACAAAAGACAAATCGGAAAATCCTACATGTCAAAATTAATTCCCCTTCCTTTGTGCTTTAGTGAAAAGAAAAGTAGTGATTAGACCGAAGAAATTCATTCCAACATTCTTTACTCCCGAACCAGCTAAAGACACTTAGAATGAAATATGGCTTTCATATATTAAAACCACAAATCTTATATAGACGTAGGGCTCTGCAGAACTGAAACCGGCACTACTATAGAGATATTTTGGTTAGTTCTTCATTATGGTCTCTTTTTGAGTAAAGGCACATATACTAATTTTAAGAGGCAGACATCCAGATTTGTGCCCCTGTGTTGGCAACACTGGTTTTGACAGCATTTTTTTTTACCTTGGGTTATTCAGACTTGAAGAAAATGATTTTTAGTTTTTAAATTTTCTGAAGCATTTAATAGCCTTATTAAATGCGTACTAATATCTATAGATGTTTCAAATATTTCAATATTAGTTCATACAGACTTTTTTAGATTTTCTTATTATTATATGACATGTTAAATTTTCCATAGATGTAATTTTATTTAGAGACATAACCGCTGTTAACCTATAGTGGTATTATTTTTGGTTTATTGTGTATATCTTGTGTAGTAAACTAATAATTTAGTTGAGTTACTTTAAATCGGATAAAGGCAGGTATAAAAGGGCTGTAGCGTGAACTTATCGAAGCGGTAAAAACATTACTTGGCGGAATCATTTCGCCCGGAGCACTCCGGGTCCATTGTTAGTCCGGGACCCCTACACAGGCCATTACCCCTTTTGTACAACCCGAACGTTCTGCAAATTACCGGTTACCATTCACGAAACAAAACGACAACAACCGAATTACGACAATTAGAAAATCATTTAAAAGTTAGCCATTTCAAAAATCTGTGATCAGTTCTTCGGCCTTGAGTATAGTTCTTATATATCATTATTCCTGCGAATTTTCCATTCATCCTTGAGTTCAATAGGGTTTAAAAACTTAATATTAAGTTTTAAGTTTTTAATATTAAGTTTAATTGCATAATTTGTTGAATTGCTATTATTTTATATATCTAGTCTTTATAGCTAGTATTTTTTATTAGCCCTATTCACAAACCAATTCTCTTAGAAAAAAAATTAAAATAAATCAGTTAGTGATAATTTGAGTTTATCGTAAACAAAATAAATCATTTTTCTAGGGATGATATTTGTCAGAAAAACAAGAAACAAACATTAAGCGTGTACGTATATCACTGGAGAAACTGCCAAAAATCGTTGGAATTGTATAAAAGTCCTCAACCACCCGTGGATAACATAAATATCGCCAGAAACGCATTAAATAAAGTTACTCCGGATTAAAGATCAAACACGCTAACATACAATGGCTTACGACCAAAATTTATACCCAAAAAAAAAACAGTAAATAAAATAATGTGTAAAACGTATTGTTACGTGGCAATAAAATTTAAGAAGATGTGATATTAAAATATTAGTTGTACCGGAAAGTTTTTTCGTTTATTTGGTATTATTAAAATAGAAACAAATCGAAAGAAAAAAAGGTACTTCTTGAGTAAAATAATTACCATTGTGATCTATAACACTCTGCCATTTATCAGGAAGAGAAAATAGGCCCGATTTATAAAATTCCTGTTTTTTTGAAGGAAAAAATCATTTTAACATGGTTCATATCTCTAAGTGTTCCAGTGACCAAAATAAGTGATAGTCGGAGGGTGAAATGTCTGGTGAGTAGGGTGGGTGTGTTAGAACCTCCCAATCAAGCTTGGAATTTTTTTCACGTGTCTTATTTTGATGAATGAGGTCAGGCATTGTCTCCTTGAAGAATAACTCCTCTTCTGTTCACAATTTCTGGTCAAGTTCTGATTCAGTCGATCCAATTAACAGTAGATATCAGAATTAACACTTTGCCCCAGTTTTAACATATAATAAATTATTCCTTTATAGGGCCTTCCAGATCGAAGTTCATCATCCAATTTCCTGATTTAAATTTTTTAAACCATTGTTGACATATGCGTACACTTAGTTTATCACCATAAATAGTGCAAATGTTTTATGTAGCAACTATAGCAGATTTTTTTTATGGTACTCGTACAACATTAAACAGCATAAAAAATGTTTTGATGAAAATTCTTCCGCCATTTTAAAATGCAAGGGTTTAAAATGAAATGAAAACAATAATTAGTTACTCAAGATTACAGAGTTTAATCAAAACGCAAAAGACGTCTGTTTAATTCAGCGAATAAGTTGGGACTAGTTCGCATACTACACTAAAAATAAAAACGAAAAAACTTTCAGGTACACCTAATACATAAATATTAGATTATAAATCAATTATTTTACAACTTAACTAATTTAATTAATTTTATCACTTTATAAACTTTTTGTCACTGGTTCAGTATCTTACGGATATTAATTCGTTTTTTTTTTCATTGTAAAATGACTAATTATTATTTCGTTCGTCTATTAGTGGTTCTTTCAACTAATATATAAAATTTTCTATAGAATTAATTGATCTGATTATAAAAGTCTTATTGGAATCGATGGTACTTTAAAATAATCTTCTCAATTCTCCATTTTACAATTATCTTTGCCAAGAACTTTGTAATCTTCTTATATCGAGTTGATAATTGTCATCTCAGTAATCGAAATTTCACCCCAAGTATTAAGTAGTAAGTGTAAAAGTTGGGAAATAGTGTTTTTAACTTCCGTAGTTGGGATTAGTGCTCTCTTACAGGGGAAGCAATTACAGGAATATATATACAAGCATACTTTTGCACCCTAGTTCATGTTTCATTTTTGTAGAGCCTAGTAAACTTCGAAATATTTCTGTTGTGACATATTCGCAAAAATCTTAAAATTGACATGAGTAAACTCCCATTTCTAGTTAATCGATTTTTACCAAAAGTTGATCAACTCGTACCATTGATGTCAAAAGCTTAAATATGAAGTTTCATAAAAATCCTTACAGCCGAATTTGCTCTGCACGTGTACACAGATCGACAGACAAACAGACAGACAGACAGACAGACAGACAGACAGACTAACAGACAGACAGACAGACAGACAGACAGACATTATGCCAAAAATAATCAAAACCTTATTTAGGTACCTCAATTCGTGGAGATCTATCGAAATCTCAAAATGTCAAAATCTGTATGATCACAATACCTCCCTTATATATGTTGGCGGTCGGTTAAAACATCTATATAAAGCATTTCATTAAAATTTACTAAAAAATATTATTTTTAAAGTGGTAATATTATATTTATACAAAATTTCGTCAAAATCCGACCAGTAGTTTCTGAGTTTTGTTTAGATAAACAGACACACAGACAGATAAAAGCTACAAAATTGGTCAAAATGGTCTAAGCTAAGTATATTAAAGCTACCAAAGCCAAAATATTTGAAAATTATTGTATTGGGTTGTTACATAAGTCCATTCGTTTTTTTTTTCACCTTTTATTCAATAAAATATACATTCTAAAAAAAAATATTATCAAATGTACTGTCTATTATTTTTTTTGGACAAACGCTCAGGCAATTTCATAATGCCATCTCTCCAGAAGGTTCCGTCTGTTCTCGAAAAATATGTAGAGGTGAATTTTGATATCGTCCAAAGATGCGAAATTTGTCCGTTAAGGGAAATTTGTAGAGAGCGGAAAAAATGGTAGTCGGAAAAAATTTCGCATCTGTGGACGATATCAAAATTCACCTGGAGAGATTTTTCGAGAGCAAAGACGGAACCTTCTGGAGAGATGGAATTATGAAATTGCCTGAGCGTTTGTCCAAAGTGATAGAAAATAATGGACAGCACATTTGATAATAAAAGTTTTTTTTTAGAATGTATATTTTATTAAATAAAAGGTGAAAAAAAAAACGAACAGACTTATGTAACAACCCAATACAAACAGAGCTTCCAACTTCATATATATATATATATATATATATATATATAGAAGATTTAGGTAATATCTTACGGCAAATCTTGTGAGTATAAAAAAAAATCATTTGTAATGTATTAATTTTTACATGACCCTTTTCTGTCTCTTTGTTTCTATTTTTATCAGTAATTTCTCAGTGTCCCAGTTTCAAGTTGGAAAATATGAAGCTAGAAAATTGGCATTTGATAGACAGTTCAAGTGTATTTTATATAGAACAGTAGAGAGAAGTCAAGCGAATGTCAGAGCAATGTAACTTTTTGCAATAATTTAATACGGTATTACCTAGAATGCCACGTTGTGTTAGGACGAAGGACATTAGTGGATCCTGCCTAACATCTCCTGGAGGACCACGTAAATTATCCCTCTAACCCGCCTTCCTACAGGATAACACACAATGACTTTTTACATCCCGTACATTCCCAACAAAAATTACTAATGGACGAGAATAAAATTCTGCAAAAAAAAATAATAAAAAAAATATACTATTCAAGATAATATAGTTCATGAAAGTAAGCCTAGGGTTTCTATTAATGTAGACCAATTTAACAATGTACATAGAATAAAATTTATGAAATAATTTTGGCAAAACATCTACCACTTCATTAATAAATATAATATCCTATTTATAGACTCCTAGTACTACCGAACAACTTAAATTATCAGGTCATCAAGGATGAGATTTGTTGTTGATAATATTGCCAACTTTAACAGCAGATTATTTGACATTGGCTTAATATTTCACCGTTCTGTTTTTTTTTTGCAAAGTTACACATCTCGCCTGTTTAAAGAAATCATTGTATGCTCTAAAAAATATCAAAAACTTGTTTTTTAAATTAATTTTGTTGAAAATGGAACGGTCGGAAATTCGCACTATTATGAAATATGAGTTCTTACGTAGAACTACGGCATCGCAGACCGCGCGCAACATTAATATTGTATTTGGCTCTAGTGTTACTACGCAGCAGACAATATCAAATTGGTTCGCCAAATTTTGTACAGGTAACTTAAAAACTAAAAAAAAAAAAAAAAAACCTGGCTCATCGATCACAGCAGAAATATACTGCAACTAACTGGACGAAATGATGCAAAAACCTAAAGAAAAACAGCCTAGATTGGAGTTGCAAAACTACAGGAATTGGAGTTGGAACTTCTTCCTCATTCATACTCACCAGACCTAGACCCTATTGACTACCACTTCTTCCGCAATTTGGACAAGTTTTTAATAGGAAAGTTATTTAATTCCATCAATGCTGTAAAATTGGCCTTCCAGGAATTCATTGACTCGTCCGCCAGGGTTTTATACGGCCTGAACAACCTGCCGCTTAAAGGGCAAAAGTGTATAGACAATATGGGTGCATACTTTGATGAATAAAATAATTCCTTATATTTGTAAGTTATCAACCAACTTTGCCTTTTTTTCTACAAATTTCATCCTTGACGACCTAATATCTCCCATTTCGGTCCACGATGTGTTGTTTAATTTTAACTATGTGTGTGACTACATATCAGATGGTTATCATTTATTTTATGTGCCAGCAGTTCATGAAATGAGTACACGATCGGATTTTCATGTTATCCGTACTTTAATTAAGATTATCCTTCTCTTAACACACAAAATGAAAACATAAAAATTTATTTGCAAACAATATGCCAGTTAAAAACCTGCGATAAGCTCGTAAGCTCAACTTTGCACGTACGAAATTAAAAAAAAAAACTCATAATTTTTCTGAAATATTATTTATCTGTTGGCATTCGTGGTGTTATTTATTAGGGCCAGTTCTACCCTGTGTAGCTTCTCATTATTTCACGTTATCTTTTTAGCTCTGCGACATATAATTACTGTTTTGTCCGCATGTGGCGCTACTGTGGTCAAACCCCGGACTAATTCCCGGAGTTGACGAGATAATCTCTCCTACTTGCATGGAATTGTTTTCTCATTTTATTCTGGGGAAATTCAACGGAAATTTTAACTTTCAAATACGGGCTTTAATCATCTTTTCATGTATTCATACTGACGTTTATTTAGTAGATACTATACAAATCGTTTTTATCCACTAAAATAACGGGAATACTGAAGAAATAAACATGAATTCAATTTCGTTGATTCAAGTTTAATTCAATCTCATTGAAGACCTAATTTAGCTGTATAACAGAGCCGGAAAATAGAACCGCTTCAGTAACAACAACTCCATATGAAAATGGGAAAAGCTGAAGAAGAAGAAGAAGAAGAAGAATGGAATTTTGAATAAGAAAATTATTTAGAAGTGGACTGTTACCTATAAGGTTGAAATATCTAATTTATCATTTACTTAACAGCAAAAATTAATATGAGAAAAGAAACTTTTCCTCTTTTTTGCACTGCTCGTTTTTGTTTTGTTCTATCAAATTGTTTTTTTTTTACAGTTTTGTCTCTCAGAATGTATTTTTTCTGAGCCCTTCAGAATGATCTTTTTGTTTGTTATGTGTTTCGAAATATAATAATTTTACAGTAGCACACGATGAGGTGACGAAGTTAAAAGTAGATCTTGCTACTTCTAAATTTGCTCGACTCTATAGATTCTATACACCCCCGTTAATTTTCTTGATAAATTCTTTTGAGCACTTCAGAATGATCTTTTTGTTTGTTATGTCTTTCGAAATATATTTTTTTTAACAGTAGGCCACGATGAGGTGACGAAGTTAAAATTAGATATTGCTTCTAAATTTGGTAGTATCTATATACTCTTCTTCTCTACCCCCATTGATTTTCGTAATATATTTTTTAATTGCATTTCGTAGTAATCGTTAAAATGGTAAATTTTGAGTTTATTGTTAAAATTTCTGCAAATAAATAAAGTTTTTGAACGGTAGATTAAATCCTTTAAAAAACATCAAAGAAATTTCTAAGCAAAACATCAATCAGCGTTTGAATCTAAAAGTTTCACCAAACTTTAAAAAAAAAAACCTTTCATCTTTCCAATATTTGTATTGATTAAGTCGCAAACTTATTGATATCCGATAAATTTTCTGAATTTATTCATAAGTCCAAAGTCTATTACATGGTTTATTAGGATTAAATTAACCTAAAAACGAGAATTTTGTTTTCAAAGTCTAATTTGTGTTTTTATTACAAATGTTTTTCATCAAATGCGTATGTCGGATTCGTAATTTGGGTTTAGATTAATGATTTTGACGAGTTTTTTAGCGTCTGGGTCTGTCACAAATCTATATAACACATGTACAAATCTAACGTTTTGACTGATTTAAATTTAATCTCTTCAATATCTCGTTTTGATATTTACAAATTTTTATACATTGATTTTTAATTATGAATTTATTTCTGTTTTTGTTACGTTGGTAGTGTAGCAGTATTGTCACCCTTATTATAAAAAATCGTAACCAGTGTGTTAGTTATCGGTACCATTAATCATGGTGATAAAGAGACCGTGGTCACCCTTGGTCACTGTGGACACCCCTGCATACTGCACACCCTATAACTGACCACTTGTGATTACTAGAAAATTACGGACTCCAGATAAATGTAATAAATTATCAGAAACCACGTTTTTAATAATGACAATTCAAACACAGGTCTATGTAAGGATAATGTTTGAAAAAAAGGAATATGAGGAGGTAAAAAATTGAAGTAAAGTGTGAGTTTTCACACATTTCAGGGTTTTGTAGGTATTTAGTCAGTGAATAATGATTATTAGAAGGCCAAACGATGAATGCCTGTTACTACATATAGAACATACCATATTATTTTTGAAGATCGGCATAAATTATCCCGTATAACTATAATCACATTGTTAAACAACAAAAGAACTAGGGTTTATGATTACAACCACGTTGCAAACAGTCAACGGTTAGTAGCGCATACATACGTTTAAGTACTAACTATAAATAAGTATACTTGTTTTTGTTAATCCTTTAAGTAAGATGCGTAATGTGAAAAACTAATCCCTACGGCTATGGGTTGACACGCTTAGTTATATCACTTCTATTGTAATTTTATGAGTTCCCTAACTTTTATTATTTTATTGCGATCTTCAAAACTGATACCCTTTTCACACTAGATCTTTAAGATCGGATGTTAAAGTGAATGTATCTTTAAACGTTAATGTGAAACCGTATGGCCTCGTCTAAATACAAGCGATGTTTAAGACAGAGATCTGCGTCTTAAACTTCGTCCGCATTGCCAATTTAATTTCTATTATAAAAAAATACTCCTTGAATTTGTGCTGTCAACATTTTATATTATCATAAACAAGAATACTGTATTATATCGACGTTATAAGAAGTTTATACTTATTGTTATAATAAAATTATTTATTTTAATAATGTGTTTAATAAAATACAGAGCTACAATAATTGAGATAAAATGTATCGACTTACATGTTAATACAGGTGTAATATATTCTTTATTGTAGTGTCTTTATTGTAGAATGAAATGAAATATCCATATTTGTTTATAATAATTCAAAATGTGCGTCTGCGCAGACAGTTCAAAACTGGTAATTTCATGACGGTAACTTCAGGACAAAATGACTGTAGCTGATGACAGCACCAGAGATTTAAACATCAAGTGTGAAAGCATACCGATCTTATACATCGGTGAACTTTAAGTTCACTCGTCTTAAAGATCTAGTGTGAAAAGGGTATGACGGAGGGAGTACTTTTTTAGTAAGATCTATCTTGCTTGTTTACGAATTCAATTTTTTCAAGTATCTTAGGTCCAGGATTAAGTATATTTTTTTAATTTTTATGTAAAAATTAATGTTATTTGACATTTGTAGCATCAAAAATAGCCTAAAACAGTTTTAAAGTCCATTTTTAACCTTGTTAATTAATTGATTTTTCTTTTAGCGCGTTGTGACGCTCATTTCTAAACAAATTAGTGAAGGCGTTGAGGATAAATTTTATTTTGACACGGTGCTGCTCACCAAAACATTTTAACTTAACAGTCAAAGCAACCAGAGAGAGAAATCTCTGTTTTGTTACAAAAAAATACGTGATAAACTGTCCACTTCCGTGAGTTGACTCTTTAGCACAAAACCCACACGTGTTAAAAGAAATTTAAATGTTGAAAAATATATTTTTATACATTTTGTTACCCTAGAATCAATTACAGAAAGTATAATACCATTACAGTGATAGACAGATGATTATAGTAGATAATAAAAAATAGCTGAAAGATGACAAAATGGTGGAAAATTTGGGAAGAATGAACATCTTTTTGACCAGTGATTCCCAAGGGGTTACGCGTTTGCTCGTTTAAGGGCACGCATAAAAAATAATGGCGCAAAAAGGATAAAATCAGCTGTGTAGATAGAATAGATGATAGATGATAGAATGATGGAAAATTTGGGAAGAATGAATATTCTTTTGACCAGTGATTCCCAACCGGGGTTACGCGCTTGGTCGTTTAAGGGCATGCATAAAAAATAATGGCGCAATAAGGATAAAATCAGCTGTGTAGATAGAATAGATGATAGATGATAGAATGGTGGAAAATTTGGGAAGAATGAATATCCTTTTGACCAGTGATTCCCAACCGGGGTTACGCGCTTGTTCGTTTAAGGGCACACATAAAAAATAATGGCGCAAAAAGGATAAAATCAGCTGTGTAGATAGAATAGATGATAGATGATAGAATGGTGGAAAATTTGGGAAGAATGAATATCCTTTTGACCAGTGTGTCCCAACCGGAGTTACGCGCTTGGTCGTTTAAGGGCATGCATAAAAAATAATGGGACAAAAAGAAAAAAATCAGCTGTGGTCACCACAGGACCGACCGCCATCAAAAAGAACTTGTATAAAATACATTCTAGCAGCAAAGTAGAAATAACTTGGCCCAATATTATTTAACAGAGATATTATTTATCATGACCATGGAAACGTTACATATAAGTATAGAAAAATTGAGACTTTTTGAGATTTTTTTTTTTCGTTTTATCAAAAAATGTCTCAAATATCAAATAAAAGTTGTTAGTTATTGCTTTTATAGCAACTTTTGTTCAATACATTTTTTCGAAATATTTTTCTCTTGTGAAATATTTACAAAAATCTTAAAATCGACACGAGTAAACTCCCATTTTTAGTCAACCGATTTTACCAAAAGTTGATCAACTCGTGCCATTGATGTCAGAAGCTTAAATATGAAGTTTCATAAAAATATTTGAGCCGAATTTGCTTTGTACGTGTACACAGACAGACAGACGGACAGACGGACGGACAGACAGACCGAAATCATGCTAAAAATAGTCAAAACGTTATGTAGTGACCTCAATTCGTGGAGATCCATCAAAATCTCGAAAAGTCAAAATCGGTATGATCACAATACCTCCCTTATATATGTTGGCGGTCGGTAAAAAATCAGCTGTGGCCACCACAGGACAGACCGGCATCAAAAAGTACTTGTATAAAATACATTCTAGCAACAGAGTAGAAATAACTTGGCACAATATTTTCTAACAGAGATATTATTTATCATGACCATGGAAACGTTTCATATAAGTATGAAAAATCAGCTGTGGCCACTACAGGACCGACCGCCATCGCAAAGTACTTGTATGAAATACATTCTAGCAGCAGTGTAGAAATCACTTGGCCCAATAATTTCTAACAGAGATATTATTTATCATGACCATGGAACCGTTAGATATAAGTATGAAAAAAAAATTCAAAAAGTTTTTACTTGCCCGACCTTAATATATAAGGGGCAAGTATTGTAATCGCGAAAATTTTCGATGTCGAGATTTTGACTGATGACCACGTTTCAAGGTCCAGGGAATCCAAAAAACCTATTTTCGAAGTGCCGTCCGTATGTGTGTGTCTGTGTGTGTGTGTATACAAGATAACTCAAGAACGGTTCAACTTAGAGAGTTCGTTCTGGTACTAAAAAATTCTTCTATTAATGAGGAAGAAGCCTATTATTTTTTATGAAAATCCGAAACCAGAAACGGAAGTTATTAAACATTGAAATTTTAAAAAATTCATAACTAATAAACCAAACCTTGGACAAAAATTTGTATGAAACATAATTTCATGTATTTTTGAAGGTTAACGGAAATCTTTTTTTATTATTATTTTTTTTTAATTAAAAAAAAATATATTGTTTTTTTTTTATGAGAGGGCAAGTTTAGCGGAGGCCTGCCTTCGCCACTGGTTTGAATTAAAATTGTAAATGTGGGTCATATTTTCGGACAAGAAAAAAATCAAAATGTATAACATATTTTCGGACGGAGGGAGTATTCGCTGATTTGACCATCCCCAACATGACCATCACCTACTTGACCATCACCTACTTGACCATCACCTACTTGACCATCATCTACTTGACCATCACCTACTTGACCATCACCGACTTGACCTATTCTAAATTATTTACTTAATTTTCTTGTTCCATCTCTGTGATTGTGTCTCTGTTTAATTTTTCCAGTATTGACATATCTTGTTTGGAAAAATTGTTGAGTAAACTGTTATCCTCATTAGCCTGATGGAGTAAACATTTTGTCAACAATGTATACAGGATATGAGTATGCTCTCTGGCTTGAATTGAATCAGAACAAAGACGATCCAGTGTAGCTATGCAGGGATGAAGCCACATCGAATTTACATTGGTAAACCGTGGAGTTGCGCTGGCAATATGTCTATGCAATTATCGTACTCGTCATATTAGCGACAATCACCGTATCGAAATTGCCTTTATTCAGTCAGATACATCGCTATGCAAACAATTGATTGAATTTGTTTAAATAGATACAGTAAACGCCGTTTATTGTGATCAAAATTGTCCAATAAATATTGTTTTTAAGCGGCTGATCAAGTATCCTATCCTATCCTATCAAGTATTATATTTTAAAAATATAAAAATATTCAAAAGTATTATAAAATTGATTTGCCTTAATTTGAATGTCTAAGGGCCAGTTGCACCGCTTTGTAATAAATCTAACACTTTACAAAGTGTAACTTAAATTTAAGTGACACTTAAAAAATAAATGCATTGCACCAACTACTTTTGAGGAGCGCTTCATTAAGGAATGGTTTAAGGTGGTGAAACACGGAATAATTTAAATATGTAACGTTTTTATCAAGAATAACTGTCACTTGTTTTTACCAAATTCTAATTTTAACATTTAACGTGCTAAATAATAGTCAGCTACGGTTGTCGGATGACAACTAGTAGAGTAAAATAGTATTCAAAATTTCTTAAATTGGTGAAACTCTAAAATTAAAATATGTATGTAAATATAAATAAATATGAATAAAAGTAAACTATAAATTACTTTAAATAAAATTGAAATACAATATAACTTGTTTTTTTGGTTTAAGTGGAACTAGACTTTCAATTCTAGTAACTTTTACCATTTAAATAAGGCTTTTGATCATTTTGTTTAGCAAAAGCCCTCTTCAAACCTTAAAAGGAGAGCTTATGACAATTTACAAAAATGAAAATTCCTGGTAGTTCCGCGTAAAGGTATGGAAGAGCCCATACTTACTCACCAATGTCGGCCCTAGTATATATGGCTTCCCCAGGCAAAAGTGAAAACGTCAATTATAAAACGTAATAAGAAATTATTTATTATTACAAATACCTAATACTAGTACAATGCATAAACATCAAAAATTAAGTCTTGCTATTTGTTCTAAATAATTTTATTTTCAACAACAACTATGTATTTAATGTTAAATAAAATTATTTCGAGGTTAATTATATTAGCATTTAGTTTCTGTAGATGATGCCCACAGATCTTTGTATAGCTGTCATTTAAAATTTTCAATCCAATTTTTCTAATAACTGGCACACAGTTTCTTAATTTATCGAAATATTTTCGAAATGTTCATCCATTATTACAAATAATTTTGTCCTTCATACACTTTTTTCGATAAAACCTAAATATATTTCCAAAATATCTTGTTCATCGTCCACAATTACTTCACCATCCATTCTTATAATTAAAAATGTTAATACTTATATTTTCAATAACTGTCAAAATATGACATTTGAGTTTCACTTAAATAATAAACCCAACCTAATCTAGGGCTTAATTTAGGTTTCACTTAATAATAATAAGTTGCACTTAAACAGCGGTGCAATGGAATAAACGTCACTTAACAGTTTTAAGTTATATTTAAAGTTTAAGTGTTAGCGGTGCAACTGGCCCTAAATGAGCCTCAAATAATACAGTAAAAACATGTAAGGTCAGTTGGTTTTAAAATGAACCCCAATTCGCAGAAGCATGTCCGATTTTCACATAAATCTAAGTAGACAGGCTACAAGTGGCCTGCTACAATCGGAACACTGCCGAAATTGTTCCCTTTAGTAATCTGAAACCCACTTGACTTAAGCAAACATTAAAAATTTTACTATTTGAGTCTGGTAAGTGTCATATTTCAACACTAGTGCAGCTAAGGGTTTTTTAAGTATAGTTCTGTTAATTTTAGCAACAATTTATTATCTATCAGTGACAGATCGTAGTGTAGAAATTTAGGGGGTTGCAAATTTTATA
Organism: Liopterus haemorrhoidalis; assembly: GCA_963971575.1. Lineage (NCBI taxonomy): Eukaryota > Metazoa > Arthropoda > Insecta > Coleoptera > Dytiscidae > Liopterus > Liopterus haemorrhoidalis. The sequence goes on from OZ020619.1 coordinate 48,072,043, forward strand.
GTATAATAAATTATATATTTATACTAGTTACTAAAATTTACTATAGGCGGAACCAAATGGAATTGACTTGGGACCCAAGAAAAAAAATTAAACAATTATAATTGTTGCGGACTGCAACAATTAATAGCGGTAAGCGCAATGGTGAAGACGGTCGATTACACTGTAAATTAATCCCAAAATAAATTCATAAAAAATCTTGATTATAAATTTAAAGAAAAATTTATATTAAATGTCTACAAAAAAAGATGAATTTAAATGATTTCTCAACGCAAAATGTTGAGAAATGGGTATAGATCTACTAGTAAATTTATAACAAATATATTAAACTAAATTAAACAAATGAAAAATTATTTAAACAGTACGAACGGCAGGAAGAAACGGTACAACACGCGTTCGTACTGAGTTGTAGCGATTTATGACGTCACTCAACAAAAATGAAAAAATTTGAAATAAATATAAATTTAACAATTTTTATAAATAAAATTTAGAAAATTATTAACAAACCTTTCTCTCTGGTTTCACAAAAATGCATAATAATTAATTAATTACTGCCACGATTTTAACAAAACATAAATTTATTAATTAATATATCCTGATATAGTAATTAAAAATTCACACAAATCAGGGGATCCTGATTAAATTACACTGATTTTAAAGTCTTACAACAATATAACAATCAAAAAGCACATGTGCTCACCTTGGTAGAAAAATATGAATGAATTAAGATATGGTTGCATTTTTTGGTCGCTTGCGCTGATCAATCTGAAATTTGTAACTGTCATACCAGCGACTTTAAACAAGTTATATTTAAATAAAATCAAAAATAAGTTTAAATAAATACGATAATATTGTAATATAGTATTGTATAATATTATAGAAAATATTATTGTAAAGGGAATAGTATTCTGGTAATATATTGTAAGAATAAAATATATAGTGGTTCTAAATATGTTTTTCTCTATAAAATGAGAGATATCTTGATAGTTTGATTAAATCAAACATGTTTAAAACAGTAGTTGTCAAAATCAGCATTATTAAATGGCCATAATTCGCAGACGTCCATTTGTTAATAACCGAAAAACCATAGTGACCCTTAAAACGTCACAGTCGTACGTCATTTGAGTGGCTGTGTCACATTCGGTTGCAATTTCGACCGTACTCAACCTCTTCCCCGCCCATGACGTGGGGGAGAGGGTAGTTTCCACATTAGGACCGGCAGCCCCTGAAGGGTAAGGAGATGGAGTCGTATAACTAAGCCTTCATCAGAACGAATGCTAAAATTAAGGTTTACGTCACTTAGGACCAATCGTTTTTATTTACGAAAAGTTTTTAGGACCTTCATTTGATGATTAGATATTTTTTTATGCTTATTTTACTTTTAAACAAAAAATGATATAAGGGAAAGTGTTTGATATTAAGGAAAAGAGCCAGTCATCTGATCCTAAAGAGATTTTTATGTAGGAAACTTATATTTAACGATAAAAATTTTCCCTTCACACGTCATCAAGCAAGTTGGGCTTATTTTACGTTTTGCCTCTGTGAACACAATAAACCTTATTCGACCTGCCAACGGATAAAAGATCGCATGCAATGTGCAAGAATACTTGGATTAATGATCTGAATAAAATAAAACCACACTAAAATAGTTTTAATGTGGAATGGAGTAGATGGTACAGTTTCGAACCATACCAACTATAAAGATGACCTAGTAAAACTCAATATTTTACGTCTATGATAGATAGGATCAGGTCGTGGAAACCAATAATGGAGGAGCTGCAACTAGAAGTACAATTGCATATAAGGTGATAAAATAGAACCATGACGTCTGTGATTTTATTGCACCACCTTGCAAACATCATTTTATATATTACACAACCCAACAGAGGTGTGAGTTTTTAACTGTCCCTAGGTAATTTTTGGGCGCAGAATCCAAAATAGCCGTCAGATTTGGTCTATCAGATCTAGTTTTTGAGATACGCTATATTGGCCTCTTTTACAATAAAATACCTTATTTCTTAACTTGTGTATTTTTCACGTTATTATTGTTACTATTTACTCCAACTGCCAGTTACACAAAAGAGACAAAGGTATTTATTTCACAAAGTAGATAAATATACATTCATTATCACTTCAAAATGTTCTTTTGTACGACTTTCTAGCATGGAGTTTACCAGAACAGTCTTTCTGAAGACTCCAACAGTAGTAGGCCATCATGTGGCTATCTTATCTTCCTTGATATCTATCTTCCATAGTTTTATGTCCTGATGGAATCTTTCCCCCGGTTCTTCACTAAAATCACCTAGGTTTTCTGGTAAGTGATCATAATACAACCGAGAATATTAAAGTTGGAAAGCATATTTTCCACTAATTCTCTGCCTTATGATTTCCAAGAATTTTTTTTACTACTTGAATAAATGAACACCAAGAATTAGATTCAATCTCGTTCATTGATGCGGTTGGATTGGATTGTGGATCTTCAGTAATTTGCCTTATCTGAGGACCATCAAATATTCTGGCTTTCAGTTTTTCAGTGTTTACCAGAACAGTCTTTCTGAAGACTCCAACAGTAGTAAACCATCATGTGGCTATTTTATCTTCCTTGATTTCTATCTTCCATAGTTTTATTTCCTGATGGAATCTTTCCCCCGGTTCTTCACTAAAATCACCTAGGTTTTCTGGTAAGTGGTCATAATACAACCGAGAATATGAAAGTTGGAAAGCATATTAGGTTAAACTCGCAGGCACCAAAATGTTGGGCTGTGTTATTATTACCCTCTTAAGATGATACTTTTTAAAATAATCAACAAGATCTCACAAATCGTCTCCTTCCGTTTGTATCATCTAATACTTCGTGTCTATAAAACTTAATTTATGCCATTATTATAATTAAGATGTGAAGATAACTCTGGAATTCAAAAAACAAAACTAGAAGTGAGAATGAAATCCTGACAGCGTGTGAAACGACATCCTCCGTCTCAATGAAACAAAGATTCTTTCATTCAACGTACTTAATATCAGACATCCTTTGCTATCTACTTAGGTACTGTCTCTGACAAGTCTTTCCAGGTATCTTGCTAACATAATATTGTCAAAATATACACACATTGGAAAAGTCTAGGGATATTAACAAAAATATGAAAATATATTGCTTATTAAACATTTAGGCCCGGTCTTTCCACCTTCAGATAAAGTTCCAGGTAACTATCTGACAGATAAGGTTATTTGTAACTTCATCTGCTGAATAAATGTCAATACCAGTCAGTGAATCCAATACGTCAGTCTCATTATCCGTTAGATAACTATCCGATAGATACATTTGTATAGAAAGAAGGGATGACATTTATTCAGCAGATGAAGTTACAAATAACCTTATCTGTCAGATAGTTACGTGGAACTTTATCTGAAGGTGGAAAAACCGGGCCTTAATGTTGTATTTCAATTAAAGTAGACAATTATGAGTAGTTGTCTATGGAAAATAAGTAAAAACAATAACCAACAAGACAAAACCGTAGATCTGTAGGTTGATCACATGTTTCATTTTAATTCGATTTAAAACGGTTATATCAATAGTTGCAGCGTTTTTAAGTAGTAGCATTCTTTTTTAATAATGGTGCGACAGCATTTAACTATCCACGAGATGAATCGTGCGGTGGGATTTCTCCAAACTGACTTCAGGCAAGTTGATCTAGCCCAGCGGATAGGACTTTCTCAAAGTGTCATCAGTCGGTTACGGAGGTGTTACAGGGAAACAGGGAGTCCGGCAGAACAACATCCGGGACGTGGTCGCTGTACAACCGCAGGTCAAAACAAATTTTTGGTCTTAAATGCTAGAAGACAACCTACTATTACAGCACCCGAATTGGTAAGGGTAGAAAACAAAAAATATTTGTTTTCTGACAATATATTTCATTTAAGTCAATAATAAGGGATATATTTTAAGATTTTTACAGTTTTAACCCCGAAATACCTCCATATATTTTGAAATGTCTTATAGCCTAATTAAATTCCACATGCGTCGTATATTTCTTGAGATATAAGCGTTTAAAAATTCTAACCTATTTTCGTAACGATCAGTTTTTTGAACATGGAGCAGGAATGCCCTCGGATTTTAAAAATGTTTTCACGTAAATAGACGTTATAGAAATTCGAAGGGTCCCTTAATGGAGTTTCATAGTTACACCACTGTTTAGAGCCCCTATATTAAATAAATCTTAAGTAATAATATTTTGTGCAAATTGCTATGTAATAATTTTAAATTTGTATATTATATTATGTCAGTTTTAATGAATATTTTAATAAATTTATATCGACTTAATAAATTATTAGTGGACTTATAAGGAGTTATATCAAATGGACTACTTTCAAAATCGAGAAATTTATTAAAATCTCAATATTTTGACGTGATCAATTTAGGGCATACAATTTTTAAAAATTTTGGCCATTTATTTTCGTCAATATTAATAAAAACTTTTCTATAAAAGTTTCATCCCAATTTCGCGGCCATATTTCATATAAAAATTCAATTAAAAAATAATAAATATCTCACCATTGATATTCAGGAAAATACCCTGTTATATTTTTATCAGAAAATCATTTCATTTCTGTATGAAAAATACTTTTATAAAAACTTTAGAAAATATTAATTTTACTTTCATAACATCTCTCCCGCTTTTTCCGATTTTCCTCACTCTCAACACAAGCTTTTCCGAATTAATTCATTTTCCATTCAATATAAAAAGAGACGGATTAAGTGTTTTTCTAAAAAAATATAGTGTAAATAAAACAGAACCGGCTCTAGGGCACCTAGCGGACAAATTAAAACATTCATTATTTCTCAGCTTGAAGAAGAAGAAAATCGTAATATCCAGCAAAAAATGGGCAGGGCAGTATTGGGGACGCAACCATTATGTAAAATACATCAGTGTAGTTTTGTGACAATGTCGTTTGTGTGTAGTAATCAGGGGCAGACTTCGGCCTGGGCAAACTAGACAACTACAAAAAAATTTTTTGTTGTCTAACTATGCTTTATAAGCTACTTCCTCTCCCTATTTCAGTCTTAGAGTTGATATTATTTAGCAATATTGTCGGTGTTCCAATTCGCCAGAGGCCTGATTTCCAAACTCGGAAATAATGAATATATAATTGTTCAGAGTATGAATTTGTTTTACAGGATTTAGCTGAGGGAAATCCACAATTGTTTTTGTAATATAATAATATTGATTTGGGTTTATATTATGCGTACGCGAAGCTTAACTAAATAACTATATAAATCAATCATACATTTATTATAAACACACCAATATTTATTCATAAACAATTGTAGAATTAAATATAAAGTAAATTTTCATTACATCGTTCCTCGAATATTCGTTTTCTGTATGTGTCGTTTTTTTTTTCACTCCCGAATAAATTGTATATAGAACAAGCAAAAATAATACTGCTTCGATCGCTCGCTATCCATCGTTTCATCACATTATTCGTTTTTTGGACCCAAGAAGAAACTATGGCTTCTTATACAATGCGAACTAATCTTTTTAATGTCCAAAAGTTCATGCAATAGTAAATTTATGCTGGTCCCATTAATGCCCAAGCTCACGATAAGTCACATGACGATCTTGCAGTATCAGTTCACGCACAACATCAATGTTTTCCGGAACAACAATTTTGGACAACCTTATTAAATTCGTCCTTAAGCGAACTACGGCCACGATTGAAATCGGCAAACCATCGATAAACAGTAGTCCTTGATGGTGTTTCATCGCCAAAAATTGAAATAAGTTCACCGATGTACTTTTGTTGGGTTAATCTACGTCGAAAGTTGTAAAAAATAATCGCTCGCAAATCGATTTAATTCCATTTTAAGCCGAGATGAATTTTTTCAAGTTACTGTAAACAACACAAATAGCGCTCGTACGTCAGAACGTTCTGATGACTTATACCGTCAAATGTCGAACTTTGCGATAGAAGCGTCAATTACCAGATGGCAGCACTAGTTTAGCGCAATCCTGAAATATAAGAGGCAACCTTCATACTTATCTAATTTTAAAGTGTGACGTTGCTATTGGAACTAAATAAGTTGTAGCATTCAATCTTTTGTGGGATAACAATCAATTTATATGTTGACCTCAGAGAGTGTTTGTTTTTGTGTAAGAATCAACTACATAATTTTCAATTCAGTATCAGGCTAACAGTCCTGAAATACGACGTTAATGCTGGCGCCTCCAAGACCCATTGCAAAGTGGACAATTTGTCACTGATGCGTCGAGACGCCCAACTCGACGACGTTCCGCAAAAACAGTTTCAGAAGCCTGTGTTTCTCCTCTTGTTTATGTGTTACGGCCAGACTTGTGAAAATTAAACGAGAGAACAGTGATTTAAAGACACTGGTGATTTTTAAACCTTTCAAAATAACAAGGGTGGAAAAAGGACTCCTGCTTTATTTAAAGTTACATCGTTCGCTTTCTCTTGTCACCACAGTTTTAAACAAATCACTACCGGATTTCTGAAACCCCAAAAAAATACTTCAAAAGTTTTTTTTTTTTTTCTAAAACTGTGTTCAGAGCTCTTAAATTAGTCGACTATAAGCTATGACCTGTGCACTGTTGATTGACACTAACAAGTATGTCATATGGTAACGCGAGAAATCTTTTAGAGCTCTAAATTTAATACGTCATATGTTGTCGATTGTCGATAGTTTTCCAAACTAATAGTTAGTGATTTGTATTAATGAGACATATAAATACATTGGCTATCTCAGTCTATATCATAGAGAATGTTTACAATATATACCTTTGCATAACCTAACAAAATGTAATCGAATCTATTACAACAAGTCTCGCCCAAAATTACAAAGACAACAGTCAAAAAAACCCTGTAAAAAGATTTTTACAGTTTTAACCCCGAAATACCTTCATATATTTTAAATGTCATAGCCTAATTAAATTCCATATGCTTGCGCATAACCGTTATACCCTTTTCACACTAGAACTTTAAGACGAGAGAACTTAAAGTTCACTGATGTTTAACATCGGTATGCTTTCACACTTGATATTTAAATCTCTGGTGCTGTCATCAGCTACAGTAATTTTGTCCTTAAGTTACCGTCATGAAATTACCAGTTTTGAACTGTCTGCGCAGACGCACATTTTGAATTATTATAAACAAATATGGATATTTCATTTCATTCTACAATAAAGACACTACAATAAAGAATATATTACACCTGTATTAACATGTAAGTCGATACATTTTATCTCAATTATTATAGCTGTGTATTTTATTAAACACATTATTAAAATAATTTTTATTTTATTTTATTATAACAATAAGTATAAACTTCTTATAACGTCGATATAATACAGTATTCTTGTTTATGATAATATAAAATGTTGACAGCACAAATTCAAGGAGTATTTTTATATAATAGAAATTAAGTTGGCAAAGTGGACGATGTTTAAGACGCAGATCTCTGTCTTAAACATCGCTTGTATTTAGACGAGGCCATACGGTTCCACATTAGCGTTTAAAGATACATTCACTTTAACATCCGATCTTAAAGTTCTAATGTGAAAAGGGTATTAGTCGCGATACTATAAGAAATCGTTTCCACGAAGATAATATTCTCGACGACCACACAAATGTCAACCCCTCCCTCTCTAGAGGCAATCGCAGAACAAGTTTAGTGTCACAATTTTCAATATTCGTGTGATAAAGATTGGGCTACAATTTTGTTTACTGATGAGTCCAGATTTGGAAGTCATCTAGATTCTCGTACAAGGGTATGGAGAAGATCCGGTAATTTGGAACGTTTGAGGCACGTCCAGGAAGTTCACAGTAACAGGTACTTTTATGGATCTCGTACTGATCTCGTTTTTCCCAATGGATTTTTAACAGCACAATATTTGGATAATATTCTTCAACCATGCGTCCATTTCATGGTGTTGTTGGTGATCAGTTTCATCTTGCCCAGGATAATGTCCGGCGACATGTTGCGCGAATTGTAACTGGCTGGATAACGAAGGTATTGATGATACCATGGCCAGCACAGTCACCGGATCTAAATCCGATTGAACAAGTTTGGGACATGCTGAAGAGAAGAATTACAGAGAAGAATTACTCCACATATTTTAACATCCACGATAATTTTAGATTCAGAGAGCTTCTAAGAACAGAATGGGCGCAGTTACCTCAAGAAGACATCGATAATGTTATTTTGTCCATGAATCGCAGATGTAAGGCTGTGATCAACCAACGTGAAGGTCTTAATCTCTGTTAGGATTTGTTTTTTTGGGTGCGCCTTTTTGAATACTACTACATACCCTATAATTTCATTTCCTCTTAGATTTCTTTCCATTTACCTTTTTAATTTTCGTCCGATAAGAGAATAGAAATGATTCTAGTCGTATTTAATTAGTAAGTCACATGTAAGTACATTAGTAGTGAGTAATGGCCTCTAGATTGGCCTCATTAACATTCGTTCAACAAAAATAAGACACTCTAAATGGAACTGCGAGTAGCTCTTAGCACCACGTGTTCTAGATGCATTGCTAACAGATGCAAATTCATAATTTTTAATGAAAATTTCAGATAATTACAACGATTAAAAGTGAATATACAGCAATGTTTATAACCGAGCACTATCTGGTTATTAAAGGAAATTAATAAGATTATTTAAGATACTAGAAGAAATATTAGTACGGAGTTACAGATATTTTAACTAGTTTAAAAGTCAGTTTCAGAAATCAAAGATGGCTTTTGCCTCTTTGGGTTAAGACTGTTGCTGATTATATTTTGTCTACGAATATCAGTGATACGATAGAGTAATGTTACCCCGGTGAATGTGGTCGTTATCTGAAGATATCCTAATGCATCTTCTAAAACTGGGATTTCAGTGACAAATATGAAAAGTTGAAAACTCCTTACCATGAGGCATTACATAATAAGAACATTTCTGAAAGTGCTATAAACAAAACGCATTCTCTACTCCCTACTCCCTTGATTTTACCGGTAAACTGTTACCGGTCGCACTGAGGGAACCATTGGGGGACTGGCTGGGAAACGGTTCAGCTGCTTCAACTAATAACTGTGCAGGGACACAAAAAAAGAATTGGAAAATGACAAAAAATACAATACGTTCATTTCAAATTAAAGATTCGAATCGTTCATTTATATGCACAGGTGAAATAATTCTCTTCCATTACTAAATCAAATTAATTCATTATTGGAAATATAATGGAAATTATGGAAATTCACATATTGACTACAAAAAAAACAAAACTGGATAAAACCGTATCTCTCTTTTCAGGTCATACCAATTGGATTAATTTCCTCCATCTTACTTGCCACTTCCAGGTATCTTGTAATAATTAATAATATTAATAATAATAATAATAATTGCAGCGTCGAGCTACATAAAATTCTTCTTCTGACATAAAATTGGAGTGGAAAATTCCAAGTGCCGAATTTATTAGAATTACTCCTTCCCCACCTCGAGGTTACTGACAGCCACTGAACCGGACAAAACTCTCCTGGATATCGAGACCAAACAGATGTTTCTGATCGAATTCTCAAGTCCAGCTGAGCAGAATATCTCTCAAGGAGGAGGAAAAGAAGTCCAAGTATATGGATCTCTTTTCCGAGCTTAGAAAGCTGTATCCAGGGTATAAAGTTAAGCTTATAGTCCTGATAGTTGGTGTTTTGGGTGGTTTGAAAGCCGCCTATCGAAGGAAATCGAGTCCATTCCCTGCAGAACTTCTGCCACCTCTTTGATCTGTAGGATGCAGAAAGCAGTGCTGCTCGGGTCGCTTCGCATTGGGCACTGGATCTGGCGTAATTTCCGCATCTGCATATCGCCAGGGTTTGGGATGCAGTCGTGTGTATTTAGCTCCACTAGTCTCTAGTATGACGCGGCTCAAAAGGTTGCTGAAGTTTGCGATTAGTGGACGCTTGTCAAGACCTGACAAACCCCATAGTAATAATAATTTTATTTAGTGCTTATACAAGTTAACATAATTATTCGAAATATAAATTTGAAACATAAATTAAAAAATACGATTGCCAGATGGGGTACTAAAAATAGAAGAAAATTTTTAGTATTTGCTGTAATCAATGCTGTAGTACTCATCAGTGCAGTACGGACAGTTTTCAGAGGTCCTTCTTACCTCTTTTAGTTTTTTCCTGAAGGTCCTGTTATTAATATTTCTGACAGCAGAATATATCAATACACTTTCAGTCTTTTGATAGAATCCTACCAAGAATACAAATTAATTCGTTGTCTTTTCAGGCTTGCGCCCTCCAAAACATTTAATAACTCTCCTAGAAAATAATATTGGCTTCCTGCCCCCCCCCCCCCCAGGAAGAATAATCCACAGATCTAAATCACGCTATAAACTGTTGATTCGTGTTACAAAAAGTCGAGCTCTAAAAATCTCGAAATCGCGTAACGACAATGCCGATCGGGCTTACCGAATGGCAATGCCGATCGGGTTTACCGATCGGTAATGCCGATCCGTGTTATTTACAGAGTGTGGACTCAGCTTAAAGCCACGTCTAACCTATGGCGGAGCTATGGTTTGATTTAGTAGTGATCCATCGTCTTTAAGTTGAAAAATCGTATGTTAAAATAAAAGCAGGAGCCCTATGGCGCATTCTCCCATTTGTTCACACGTAGCTTATTCAAGGATTATACAACTTGGCGACAGCTAAAAGGATATTTTCAGAAAACTTTCCATCGATTCGCATATTACCCAAAGCTTAAAACTTCCGAAACAACTCTTCAAAAACAATGAAAATTTTAAAAGAAAAATAAACTTTTTTAAAAAATAATAAAATATTTTCATAACATAATTAATTCTTTTTGTGTTTTAACAGCGGAAAATGATATTAAATTCTTTTGTTCCTAATATAATTTTTGTTTTATAATGAATATGTGTTTGAGTTTTCTCAAAGATTTTTCTTTCCAGTATTGGTTGTTCAAACAGTGCTTAGCTTGACTGAAACACAAGGGGATTCGAACCTGGAACAGCCCCAGGCTTGCTGACATATCCAATATTTTTGACGTATGTGAAAGCTTGTAAGAAAAAATATTTCTTTAAATTGTAGACAAAGGTAATGCTTTGCTTTCAATATATCAATCTGCATCTTCTACACAATTTTACAAAAAAAAAACCCAGAGAATTAAATTACGTAGTAAATATATTATAGAACGACTGCCCCTTGGTTAGTATGTGGGTGTGTATAAGGTACCAAGTTCGACTCCTGCTGCCCTCAAAATAAAAAAATAAAATAAATAAAAAAATACACTCACCAACACAAAAATGGGATAGTCTTAAGATTATATTTTAAAGGCTGTTAAAAAATTATTTAATCATTTTAATAAGAAACTATAAGTATCAGGAGGTAATACAATGTTTATATAACAAGTCTGCATAAACAAACATTTATTGTTGCTAGCTAAACAGGCTGTAACAATAAATAATGCCCGTTTGTACGAAAATTATATATTGCATATTAAAGTAAACATATCAAAGCACCGTTCTTAACTAAAAAATTGATGTGAAGTGTGAATATTCACACATTTCAGGGTTTCGCAGGTATATAATAAGTGAAGGCGGTATGCTGAGTGTGTAGGACAAATTTTACTTTGTAGTAATCACGGCAAAATGAACGATATTTTTAAAATAATTTATCGTCTGTTAATCATATAATAAGACTGGTTATTAAATTTACGCTCTTAAAAATTAAATACAACATTTGTCAAAATATAACTAGAATTTTGACAAAATAATTTCAACATAATAAAAATGGAACAAAAAAAAACACAGAAAAAATAAAATTCACTCCGTACTCGAACTCGAAACCCTTCGTTTTCCAGCTAAGTTTAGCTTACGACACCAGTGCTCTAACCCATTACGCTATCGCACGCCTTGCATGTGAGTGTCTTACATTGGTATAACTTTTATACTTTGTGAACCAAAAACAACAAAAAATGCGTTATTTTCCGAAAACATAATCTGATCAAAAATTCCTGTTGTACTATTTCGGTTCACACCAATATACATTGCTTAGAATTTTTTTAGATTTTTAGTTTAAACCATCTGGGCTACAGGGTGTGGGACAAATTTTTTTTGCACAATTTTGGCAAAAATCGCATCAAAATAATTTATTTTGCTTTCATTTGATACCCTACTCAGAATTTAAAAAAAATATTTTTGTTTTCGATGAGCACATATTTGTTTATATTTTTAGGGGGGTATGTTTTTTAGATGTTTTAGTATTTTTCCTATGTGCGGGTCAAAGAGTTGTATAAGCATGCCAAATTTCAACTCTCTAGGTTTAGCAGTTTGGCCACAATTTTTACCGAACAGACAGACGACAAAATGACGGTATAAGGGTTTTTTGGTCATACCTACAAAACCCTAAAAAGAAATACCAACTAACATCAAAGTAGAGATATTCAAAAAAGTGACCAATTTTTTAGTACCAATTTTGACATACGCCTCAGAATCCTGGACCACTACAAAGACGCACAGGTCTAAAATAAGAAGCTCCGAAATGAGATTTTTGAGGAAAATCGAAGGTAAAACAAAATACAGTATAAGAAATGTATTTAGGGAAAAACTAGGCACAAAACCAATAGAGACTATAATAGAAGAAGGACAGCTAAGATGGCTGAGACATATACACAGAATGAGTGAAGACAAAATAGTAAAAAGAGTTTATGAAGCAAGAACAGTGAAGAAAGTTAGACCAGGAAGACCGAGAAAAACCTGGCTCCAAGAAACCAAAAAGCTGCAACGAAGAGAGGAGTAAAGTGGGAGGAGATAAGAAAATATACAAAGGACAGAACACGATGGAAAGAAGTATGGAGAACAACACCAGAAAATAAGTAACTCGGCTATAGCCTTACACCGCAAGGTAGAAAGGCTTCAGGATTAAGTAAGTAAACTGTATTGAACTGTTCTTGCATACACACACACACACACACTAACAGACATACAGACACACACACATACGGACGGCACTTCGAAAATAGGTTTTTTGGATTCCCTGGACCATGAAACGTGATCCTCAGTCAAAATCTCGATTACAATACTTGCCCCTTATATATTAAGGTTGGGCAAGTTAAAATTATATTCATGACTTCTTTTTTTACCTAATTATTTCATAAGTTAGGGGGTTTAATGCAACTTCTTGCACCCCCTCGCAGCGCCCATGCTTATTTATACTTACTAAACCCTGAAATGTATAAAAATTAACACTTCAGATAATTTTTTTAAGGGTCTGACTTCACTTTGTTCAGATTCTGTATTAATGATTTTCGTTTCCATTTTAGTACTATCAAAAATGATAAATGCAAGATCAAAATACGTAAAGTTGACAAAAACACATGCAAAAACAGTGTGAGGAGGAGAAACGGTAAGCCTACATTTTCCCTAGGGCTTTAGTATCTCTCCCTTGCAACCGCAGTTCAACTCTCCTAGCCCAGCTGTACGTAAGATTTATATCACGAACGTCTGAAACAACTTTTTACCAAAAACTTTTCAGAGGAAAAGCTTTTAGAACAAATGAGTAGCAAAGCGAAAAAATCCGGAAAAGTACAAAGTCGAAAAGGCCTTTCAATTATCGAAACCGGGAGAATTAATAAATTTGTTACAAGTACCATACATGGTTATGTGAAATAGAAACTGGGAAGCATTATAGCGAATTCCTTTTATTCCAGCTTTCAATATGTTGAGGTTTATAGCGCTTTTTTTACCAAAGATATATTAACGCCATTTCCCCCTACGGAACAAAAAACATAGAAGAAAAATATATTAAGTGGAAACTATAAAAATTTTTCGAAAACCCTGCCGAGAATTTCATCAGAGAGAATTTACTACAAAAGAACCTACACACAAAGATATTAATACCTCAGTATTAAAATTTAACTATAGATTTCAACAAGATTTAATAGGATAGACCAGTGGTTTTCAACGTGTGGACAGCGGATCAATAATGGTCATTGAAATCATTGGAACCATAATAATGATCATTGGAATTTAAGAAAATAATGCACTGAGTAAATCATTGTAATCAATCTATCTTGTGTATATACAGTAATTCCTCCATTTATGCGGTCTCCTTTTACGCAAATTCACATTAAAGCTGCGAAAAAGCGCATTTGTGTCACATTTGCGTCATCATTGGATATAAAAAAAATATTAGACGAAAGAAATGGACCAAACATTTATTTAAATACAATCAAACGTCGTCTCAGAGAAGCCTGGTTTACAGGGATGCAGACCTGCCAAGAAGCCTTTAATATCTGCCAAAAATCGGGAGGCTAGATTAAAATTTGCAATACCATATAAACTGGTTAGTTAAAAAATGAAATATAGACCTTTCTTCGGATGAGAGCAAATTTAATACTGCCAGTAAGCTTTTTACTTAAAAAATTAATGTTGATTAAGTAAATGTTCATAGCACCTAACACAACTGTATTATTTCAACACATGTACCAAGGAATAATTGCTAATTGCTAAGTTTTAAAAAATAATATCTGAAATACACTTTTTAATAAATGTTTGATAAGCTGGAGGCGGATAAACAAATAACATGAGTTTTGGCGCAATTGTAACATCGCTGAAGCCACTGAAAATATGAAAAAAGGTGGAAAGACTTGAACCATGAATGCTGTCTGGCAAAATTATTGGCCAGGGTGTGTTTCCAGACTTCAGAATTGCCGAGATAGTGGCAATAGGACAACAATTGGAAGGAGATGGATTTAATTATTTGAATGCTTCTGAAATTGGAGAAATTTTACAATCACACGATGCTGAATTGACAACTAATGATCTTATTGAACTATGAAGAGAACAACGAAAAAGAAGAGCAAGAAGATAATTTAGAAGCAGCACCTTACCAGTTTACAACCTAGAGCATTAAGGATTTCGTATGTATGGTTCAAAAAGTTATTGATTTTATTGAAAACATAGATCCTGATGGCGAAAGAAGTGAGGAGTAACACACGTGCCCTGCGTTGATAATGTCTCTGGTTCGAAACCTGTTCAGACATGAAATTTTCAGTATGCAAAGTAAGAACTGTCCTGGCTAATTGCCTTAGAAGTAAAGGCCATAAAACGTGAAAAAAAAGTATATTAATTTCTGGTTTGTAATTATGTACTTATTTTCTTTTGAGCATAACGAGCTTAGAACTTTTGCTCTACTTTTTGTAATAATGATAATAATAATTCCGACTTCCGAGTAGTTTAAGAAACGCTGGAATAAAGTGACCGTTTTTGTGATGCTCACACACCAAAACCATTTATTTCTGATAATTTCTGATGAATGTTTTCGACCATATAACAAATTTAGTTTTTGTATGGATATTTATTATTTCTCTGTATGCAAAAAATAGTAGATAAACACAGGTGCATCCATCAAGAAGTTAGTTTTATGTTCTCATCACTCAACTTTTATAAAGTTGATTCAATTTATTTGTTGATTAAACGTAGTTATCCCGTTCCATCTGCGTTTATAATACATTGTAACCGCAATCGTGTGTCATAATGTCTGCTCATGTGTATGGTAGTAAATATAACACTTATCTTTCGTTGTGGTCCTGCGGAGCGAATGTTGAAGTTGACGATTTTGTCTCCTTCCAACTGTGAAAGCGATAACTTGCCACAGTTTCAGAGAAGCGAATAGGAAGCCATTGTCGACCAGAGGCGGGCGGACTACCCCGAGAAATTACAATAGATTTATAGAGAGGGAGATAAGCTTTCAAGTTCAGGGACAAGATGAAAAACTGGCAAAGTTTTAAAAACTCAGATCGAGAAGGAAATCTACAAAAATTGTAGGGTTGGATTTCTAGTATTCTTTAATATTATTTTCTAAGAATTACAAAGCCCAACAGACATTTTGGTGCCTGTGATTTTTGAACTGCGTTTAGGAAATTTTTGGGTGCAGAATCCAAAATATCCATCAGATTTGGTCTATCAGATCTAGTTTTTGAGATACGCTATATTGGCCTCTTTTACAAAAAAATATGTTATTTCTTAACTTGTGTATTTTTCACGTTATTACTGTTACTATTTGCTCCAACTGCCAGTTACAAACACAAAAGAAACAAAGGTATTTATTTCACAAAGTAGATTCATCACTTATCACTTAAAAATGTTCTTTTGTGCGACTTTCTAGCATGGAATTTTCCAGAACAGTCTTTCTGAAGACTCCAACAGTAGTAGGCCATCATGTGGCTATCTTATCTTCCTTGATATCTATCTTCCATAGTTTTATGTCCTGATGGAATCTTTCCCCCGGTTCTTCACTAAAATCACCTAGGTTTTCTAGTAAGTAGTCATAATACAACCGAGAATATTAAAGTTGGAAAGCATATTTTCCACTAATTCTCTGAATGATTACCAAGAAAATTTTGTATTACTTGAATAAATGAACACCAAGAATTAGATTCAATCTCGTTCATTGATGCGGTTGGATTGTGGATCTTCAGTAGGTTGTCTTATCTGAGGACCATCAAATATTCTGGTTTTCAGTTTTTCAGAGTTAATCCCAGGAAATTTACGTGTCAAGTAGCCTACTCGATTTAAAGCCTTGAAAAATTGCTACATAAGCCCAAACTTGATATGCAAGGGTGGAAATATAATTTTCTCTCTCGCAACCAAAGGTTCGTTGACAACGTTTTGTTTTTCTTGAATTATGAAATTTCTTAATGGAAATCACCCAATTTCTGTTAACCTAGTGCTGATCCTTAGCTCTGCTGTCCCAGGGACATAAAAAACAAGGATATTTTGTATATCCACTTTGCTATCCAAGGTCTTATCTGGTCATCTTTTGAAGCGATCCACGAATTGATCAAATTTTTTACTTCTTCATAAGACCGGAAGTGCTGGTAATCCAGGCCGTGTACCATTGATCGAAACAAGTGATAGTCAGAGTGAGCAGCGTCTGGAGAATACGGCAGTTGGGGTAGGACCCATTTCAACGTTTCCAGGTATGTCTTTCAACATCTCTTGGTTTCAACTCATACGGCACCCAATTTTCTTTCTTCTGAATCATTCCTATGTCTTTACGGCGTTTTGAAATTGCTTGTTGAGTCACTCCCAATGATCTTGCCAATTCTTCTTGACTTTGACATGAGTCTTCATCAAGTAATGCCTCCAATTCTGCATCTTCGAAACCCTTCTTTTTTCCACCGGTGTTCGACGTGAAAATCACCGTTCTGTAAGTGTTGAAACAACTCACGACACTTTCACTAATAGCGGCCTTACCATAAGTATTTGAAAGCATTCGATGAGCCTCAGCCGCAGATTTCTTCATATTGAAGCAGATATATAAGTTACAAGTTTGATGTGAAATATAGTGAATGCCCAACTGGAGTGGCTAGCGCTGAAATTTGAATTTTCTGAACTAACGAAATAAGACGATATCACATCGATCCCACGGTAAGTTGTTTTTCAAAATAAAGTGATCCTATTGGTTGTATTTCTTATACCACTCTTCCAACGTCTACAAGAAAATGATGCATAACTGTTGGAACCTTGTTAAAAACTTCATCCGCGAACAAAATTATTATGTTTCACAGATAAACAAGAACATTAAATTTAATCTCGAATTTTTTATTATGTATTAAGTATTTTTAAGTTATATTTAAGTCGAGTATCGGTATTTTAGTGTCTGCTGGTTAAGCTGGAGCATCACGTTACGCTTACAATAATCCTTGATTTAAACATGACTGGCTACGGAGCAGGATTACAACCGTAACATGGATTAAGATGTTCAATAACATAACCACACATGGATAAAAAATAAGGCTACTTTGTAGGATCACCACTGTTAAGAGGATTAATTAAAATTAAAGTCAATAGGATTTAATCCAGATAATCTAAAATATTAGATTACATATGACTTAAATTTAACTTAAATATTTGAAACTATAACATTACGGAGCAAAATTAAGTTGTGTGAAGCTTGAGAAGTACAAGGTGTCTCAAAAGAAATTTTATATTTAGTGGATCGATTAAAAAAAAAGTAAGCCGTATATAGAAAAAATGTTTATTAATTATTAAAATACACTTTTTGGGGATTTATTTCTTAAAAATAATATCGTCTAAATGTAGACCCTCGCGTTCTCGGCACTCATTTAATCGAACAGTAAAATTACTTATGACGTCTCGGCAGGTGGACTCAGGGATGGCTGCCATTTCGTGACGGATATTTTGTTTCAAATGCGCCAGTGAAGTCGGTTTATTGGCGTAAACTTTAAATTTAAGATAACCCCATAGGAAAAAGTCCATAGGGGTTAAATTTGGACTGCGTGGAGGCCAATTTATGTCAAATCACCTGATTTACGAAATTAAGTCTCTGACTGGCATCTTGGGGCTTTAATTTTTGCACCAATTGAATTTTGTAGGGGTGCAGCTTTAGGTCTTTGTGCATAATGCGATGTAATGATGATCTATGCACATTTAAAGCACTTGCGCGCTTCCGAATTGAAAGGTTCGGGTCGTCACGAACAGACTGATTAACATTCTCCACGTTTTCTACCGTTCTTGATGACCTAGGTCGCCCGGATTTTGATTTATCCAGCGTTGTACCAGTCTCTTCAAACTTTTTAACCCAATGTCGAATGAGAGGAATGCTTGGCGCATCATTTAAGTGGCGAAAACCTCGAATACTGCAGAATTTTCTACGCGCTACAGTCGCCGAATCACCGTTTTTGTAAAACTCTCGCACGCATAACGCGCGGTCTGCTCCCGAGAAACGCTCCATAGCGACTGAATTCCCAAGAGCCAGGCTACCGATTGACATAACCCCCGCGCCCCTCGGATACGTTGCGTTCACGCAGTAAACTAAATAAATATAAAATTTCTTTTGAGACACCTTGTATGTCTGTTTTCTTCTCATCGTTGAGGTCTATGTTTTGGCTATAACTATAGGGTGTACTATAGTTCTACAAAACCTGATCTATTTGATAAAAATACACGACTATGGCTCGTAAATACATGGTCCAAAATTCATTTGAAATATCCATAAATCATAAATTTTTAATCATCGATCCCCTCCATATTGGTTTCATTATTGAATACAGCAAAAAACCAATTAAACCGAACCAATAATTAAAAATTAATGCTGTCTGATAATATGGCCCTAAGTGTGAGGGAATAAATAATGAGTACACGAATAAAAAATAGTTTATTATATTTCATAATAATTTGGGAAATAAATTATGGAATAATTGTTTGGGTGATTAAAATTGTTTAGTATTCCATTATTTATCAGTTTTATTGGAGTGCATTTATGATATTCAGTGACTCCAAAAATTTTGACGTAGAATACGTCCTTGTCCGCAACTGATGGGGGGGGCACGTGTACCGAGCAAATTCGGCTAAAAGGATTTTTATGAAACGGCATCTTTAAGCCTTTGACATCAAAGGCACAAATTGATCAACTTTTGTTAAAAATCGGTTGACTAGAAATGGGAGTTTACTCGTGTCGATTTTAAGAATTTTGAGAATATTTAGCATCAGAAAAATATTTCGAAAAAATTTATTTGACAAGAGTTGCTATAAATGCAATAACTTTTATTTAAGACATTTTTTGATATATAATTTTTGGTTCGTAGAATTAGTATACAAATAATACATGGCGCAGTCGGTAGGATATTAATTAACGTTTTTAATGATATAATGAATTTTTAAATGAATGTTCCTAAAATAAAAAATGATTCTACTAAAAAAACATATATAGTATTCGATTCTTTTTGAGTTAAATATTGTGTTAAAATTCCCTATCCAATTTCACGTTCACATATGTAATTCTTGTTGTAAAGGTCCTCATAAATTGTCCGTAATACTGGTTGTAATGGCATGAAGCAGCCATACACGTCTTATTACTTCACCGCATCTCTTTGTGCCATCTCTCTGGGAATGAAATGTCCTACTCATTATTCCCTGAAATTGTCGCTGTCTCCTACAGGATAAACACCCTCTATTCCTGGTTTTTGCTATGTGATAAGGGTATACAGTTTTGTTTAAAATATGTTGTTTGTTTTTACTAAACAATACCTTCATGATTTATCAAAATTTTGTTTTGTTTTTGTTTATTTTTAGTAAATTATATAGAAATTAATACAATGAAGCATGGAATTAATAAACAAAATTAAAACAATAGAGAAACAAAATAAACATTTTGGAATCTTTTGTGTTTTATTCAGCCAGGTCATATGATTAGACTCACTTTTGAATACAAGTTAGATTGGGAAGAAAAAAAGCTACTAATTTTATTTTTACATGACTAAGGCCCGGTCTTTCCACCTTCAGATAAAGTTCCAGGTAACTATCTGACAGATAAGGTTATTTGTAACTTCATTTGCTGAATAAATGTCATCCCTTCTTTCTATACAAATGTATCTATCGGATAGTTATCTAACGGATAATGAGACTGACGTATTGGATTCACTGACTGGTATTGACATTTACTCAGCAGATGAAGTTACAAATAACCTTATCTGTCAGATAGTTACCTGGGACTTTATCTGAAGGTGGAAAGACCGGGCCTTAAACATACTGATTTGCAATTTGCCAAACTATAATTGTGAGAAATGCATTTTACTTAATTTGTATTAATAAAATTGGAGTCTTAATTATCTGTGAATTAAAAAAAAAAACACACACACAGCTCAAAAACGGTTAGAGATAGCGACCTACAGTTTGAATTTTTCAAATCCTCGTAGTTTATTTAGTCTAGGAAAAATTTGGGGCTTTAATCGTTTAACGCATTTTGAGATTATGAGAATTTATATTAATTACATAATTTCCATTATTTGTGAAAATTGTGAATTAAAAAAAAGCATAACTCAAAAACGGTTAGAGATAGCAACCTACGGTTCGAAGTTTTGGATTTCTCGTAGTTTATTTACTCTAGAAAAAATTTAAGGCCTTATTCATTTCGCGTATTTTAAAATTATGACAAATTATAATATAGAGTGATTTATAGAAATTTTTATCTTCACAAGGACGTATCTTAAAAACGAAATGCGATAAAGACCTGCGGTTGCAATTTTTGAAATCTTGAGGTCCTAATTGACTTGTTATCATATTTTGAAAGAAAAAAATTTTTTGAAAATTTTTTCTTTTTTTTCATTTTTTTTGAAAATTTTGATAAATCCTATCTTAAAAATGGTTAGGGATAGAAATCTGCGGTTTGAATTTTTAAAATTCTCATACATTTTATAGTCTGAAAAAAAAAATGGGATTTAATAAACCAATTATTAAGTTTTGTGTGAACAATAATCCAAAACCCTTGAAAATAGCCAAAAACTGAAAAAATCGTAAGGGGTAGACCTTAAAAAAATCGTGTTTTTGAAGCAAAAAATTTTTGTCTCCGATTTTATTGAAAATTGGTATAAATATGTATTTTTGGTCATAGATCAATAAAATTTGGTCCATTTTGACGTTTGGGCAAAAGTTTTGGAATTATAGGCAAAAAACTTACTCAAATCGGCTCTAACTCAAAAACTAGAAAAGCATGGATTTTTAAAATATTTTTTTCATAATCCTCACCACAAAATTAGCCTAAAACTTTATTTTGGCTAAAATCGGAGTCAAAAAAATTTTGACAAAAATTTCAAAATTTTGGAAATTTTTTTAAAATTTTTTTTGGCACATTGGTATACTTATTTCAGAATTTTGCAGAATTATTTTTAAAATTTTGTTGGAAAATTGGTATACTTCGTATAATTGGTTTGAGTTACATTTTCTTATTAAGTCAGTCGGGTTTTTATACTTGCTCAGGCAAGTATACGGACCGTTTGTGCCTCCGGGTGAAAAGTTTTATTAGTATTCCATATACTACAAAAATATAAGTGTAAAATTTTAAGTTTAAATAAATTTTACCTAAAATTCTGCGTTTTTGTTTAACTTAGTTAAAATTTTTAGCGCACAGCAACAGAGTTAAATGTTAAATGTATTATTGTTTATGCTATGTTTATTTAGTATTTAGTCTTTTTTCACATTATTACTTTTATTAACTTCTGACGTATGTAAAAATATTTTGTATTTGTTAACATTAATAAAATTATTATTATTATTATTATTAAAGGTTATTTGCGCCTAACGCAGCCCATCTAAATGACTCATCATCATCATCATTGGCGCGACAGCTCGAAATGAACCAAGGCCTCCTGTTTCCAGGTTTCGTAACCATGTTTTCATTCTATGTACATTCAGGAGTAAAGCCTGGTTTATAATAGATATGTTATGGAACATAAGCATAAAAATTACACTACTCTCTTTGTTCTGTTTATTGCAAACAGATGTTTTGAAGGGTCAAATCTATTGTTTAATGCATATGCAGTTATGCTATGGGCTTATTATAAACCAGGCTTAATATGGTCAGTACTACGTCCTTTTTAGCGTACAGAAAGGCACCTACAGTTTAAAGCCAGTTGCGAACGACTAAGCAGACCTGTAATTTGTATAAATGACTACAATACATATAATAATAATAATAATAATAACTTTATTTACATTTTTTACATTGACCTATGTTATAAATGTAAATAAGAAAATTTATTTCCAAAACCTATTATAATTTCTTAGACCTAATTTTTATACTTATTGACAATTTTATTTATATATACTATTTTTATCATTCAGTCCAGCATCACTAAGCTGAAGCTTGTCGCAATGTCTGGACAGAACAATGAACAAATTAAAAATTAATATAAAAGCAATAAAATAAACAATAAATGTTTTTTTGTTTAAAGAGCCCGAGCACGTTACTATACGAAACCCTGAACTGTGTAAAAATTCACAGTTCATTGTTGTCTGATCTAACCAACCTCATAGCTCTCATAGTTCTCGAGATAGCAATAGTGGAAATATAAAAATGAACTCACAGTTATAAATCATTGGACATTTCTTATACCGTGATACATATCTTACGACATGTTTTACAGTGTTGATCTGTGTTTATTTTTGACATTATTCATGTTCTCCGCTGACATGAAGGCATGTTTCTATTGTATCTGACCTGTGCCACTTTACCTCGACAGTAATCTTTACGAGTATATTCCGCACGAATATCACATTCAAAGAATGCAATGCTCTTACCAAGAAAATTATACAAAACTTTAAATTGTTGCCAAACTCTTTTAAAAATAACCAGAAACACTGCCAACTTATATAACATTTATTTACTAATTTCAAGTGCTAACCCAGATATTGAGATCAACAAAGAAGGCTTTGAAAAAACACCACTTATGATTTTAGATAAAATACCACTTCAATACACGTGCTTAAACCTACATGGGGGGTTGCTAGACGTAAAAAAAATTATGTGAAGTGTGAATTCTTACACATTTTAGCAGTGGTGGCCAGAGCCGTAGCAATGCCCTAGAATCGGGGAAAATGTCAGGGCGCGAGGTCTTTTAGAGGCGCCATCGTGCGTGTTTTTCTTTATGTTTGGTCATCACTTGTATTTTAGAAGTAAGGACCTTTTTACCGACCGCCAACATATAAGGGAGGTATTGTGATCATACCGATTTTAACATTTCGAGATTTCGATGCACCTCAATTCGTGGAGATCCATCGAAATCTCGAAATGTCAAAATCGGTATGATCACAATACCTCCCTTATGTATGTTGGCGGTCGGTAAAAATACTGCACATATTTAGAAACCTGAATAATGGTATTAGGTATTCGAATTAAAATTAACATAAAATTTGTTTTTAAAGCTCTTAGATTAACAGACGATAAATTATTTTAAAAATATCGTTCTTAAATTTGTCCTACACATTCAGCATGCCGCCTTCACTTAATATATACCTGCGAAACCCTGCAATGGGGGAAAATTCATACCTCACGTCAATTTTTATTCATTATTTGAGTACTATCGTACCTCCTTTATCAGTGGCGTAGCGTAGGTTTCTTTATTTAGGTATTTAAATCCAAAAGCAGGACCGGGGTGAGGGTTTTTGGCGCCCTTATGCAAGATTGAATGGAACGCGCCCCCAGACAGGACAAAATTTCAAGAAAAGACCTAAAAAAAAAGGTTTTCACTTCTAAAAAAATAAAATAAAATAAAATAAATTTCAAGTGAAGACCTAAAAAAAGCAATTCGTTTTATAAAACTAATATGATTGAAAATTCTGGCGCCCAGGGCGAAAGGCTGACTAAGAATAGGGATGCATGGAGAAATTCTGCAAACTATGGGTTGAAAACTTAAGGACAAAGATTAAAAATCATAAAATTTTGAAAGAATAATAAACATGATTCCATCTAGAAATCTTGAACCATATTAGAGATGCGCTGATATATTTTTGGCTAAAATCCAATTGTAAAGAAAAAGATTTTTCAAAAATTAAAATTTGATCACCCACGTAGAGCTATTGATACCAACATTAAATTTTTTTTAAATATTTGATTTTACGTTGGACTCATATTTGTTTGTATTTTTCCCTCGATATACATGAACTAGGGGCCTCAGCCCGGCTACGCCGGTCTTCTCCCCTACGTTGTTAAAACTCGTCGCTTCGCAACTCGTTTTATTATAATTTTGTCGTAATACTTAATTAGTTTTCTTCTATCAAGAAATACGTTCAAAATGTGAAATCTCGTCCCATTTTAAAATGCAAAAAATTTGACAGCTGTCACCTTCTGAAATCTTGTAAGCATATTTCCAATAATGGCCCAGATTTTTTGAAAAATGTTTTCTGATGCCTCAAAATATTATCTCGCACGTCAAATAAGCTATCTTGAACCATTATCACCACTTAACACTTTGATTAACTCTGAAATTTTTAATATCTATAAATCTTTTTTAACACTATTTTATGGAAATGCGCCCTGCAAATGTCTTAAACTTTATCGTTAATTCACCTTAAATCCTTAATTAGTATTCTTCTGTCAAGAAACACGTTCAAAATGTGAAAGCTCCTCCCATTTTAAAATGCAAAAAATTTGACAGCTGTCACCTTCTGAAATCTTGTGAGCATATTTCCAATAATGGCCCAGATTCTTTGAAAAATGTTTTCTGATACCTCAAAATATTATCTCGCACGTCCAAAAAGCTATCCTGAACCATTATTACCATTTAACACTTTGATTCTCCCCGTAAATATTCTGGACCGGCCGTCTTGTATTAAGAATATTTTTGAATTATCGTCTGATAAAACCTGTCCGTGCCGATCAATGGTGACTTTGATTCGACACGGATTCGAGGAAAAAATGCATGATTTTTATCAATAAAAATTAGTCAGTACCCCCTGTCGAAATAAAATTAAGCCTAAGCACTAAAAAAATATCACCCGGATGAGAGGGCGGTTCATTTTCCTCTCTCCGCGTTACCGGAAAAATGAAGATACACCAGACGTTGAATAGAACATATATACCACACTTGTACAATATAATAGTAGATGAATGACGACGGTATAAGGGTTTCTTGGTCATACCAACAAAACCCTAAAAAGCACTTATGATTTTAGATAAAATATCACTTAAAAACACCTGCTAAGGGCAACGTGGGGGGTTGCTAAACATAAAAAAATAATTATTAAAATGGCTAAATCTTTTTAATTAATTCACTGTTTAAAAATATTTCCTTAATGAAGTCAAGTTCTTACATATCCGTTGTAAAATTAGCTTAGTGATAATATCTGTTGACATTTAGGTTTTTATTTTCCTGTTTTACAAATTAATGCTACAGTTTCTTTAATTATATCCTCTTGTAAGTTATACATAGCTAATAACGAGATTCCAAAAGATTGTTTTAAGATTCTATGCAACCAAATTAAAAAGTTTTCATGTAAACTTTTCATATTTTGATGGAATTTTTGTAGAAAATTTAAAGAATTTTTTAATAATGAGAAAAAATTTAATATAAAATAATTTTTATTGTAGCAAGTTCTATGATTCACACCATATATTAGGGCAAAATGGGACAAAATGGGATTAATTTTCAATTAAAAGACGTCTCAGGGTCATTAGACTTAACTTAATGTTCCTTTTTTAACAAAATTGCCTGATATTTACGTAAAGATCACATAGGATTAATTTTAAAAACGTTAAAAATCACTATATTGTTTTTTAGTGGTCACTTTTTTAAATCCACGATTAGGTAAATCGTCAACATTTTTATTAATTTTATAACGTTTCACCCAATACTTCACAAAGTCTACTGACTTGTGCATACTCGTATATTCTGCTGCACTTAAAAGGACATTTTTGGCTCTTTTGGGTGGGAACATAAAAATACCGCTTCAAAACGTTTTGCATAAATAGGACACATTATTACACAACCGTACTACTGAAAGACAAAATACTAAGTAAACAATTCTTATTATAGGGCGTATTAGGTCTTGATATTACAGACTGTATTTCTAACAAATGCACTCCAGAAGAACATTATTCAATACTTTTTCAATCTTGAATTTGCTAAATCTGGAGTGTTTTATTATTAATGCGAATAGCTAGTGCATTAAGGTTGTGGTGTCGCCTGTCCCAAAAGCATCAAGTAATTAATTATTAATCTGTACATTCTGTAAACTCTAACATTACATATTCAGACCTATTCCTAATCAAAAATCAATGGCTCAATCTAGAGACGTAAAGCTATTTCGATAAAGCTGTACTCACTCAATCCACCATTAACTTATTTTAATATTCTCGCAGGGTCAATTTAGACATTTGCTACAACATCTTCTTCTTTTTCAAGTGTCATCACTGAGTCCAAAAGCTGTTTTACATTAGGTGCGTTCGGCATAAACTAATAATCTACACATTCTACATAATTTACACAAGAAACGTTTGGCATAAAATTCTTGCTCTGCACGAAAATCGTTTGGCAAATATCATGCAGTGCAGTTTGTGTTGCACAGTCGTCACAAATTCAGATCATGCGGCAATCTGTGCAATAGTGTTTTTCGCGGTAAAAACACAAGTTATTATTTCTACGAAACAATATAAGTGAACAAACGAGATATCAGCTGCTTTCCTTTTACAAGTTAAAATGCTTGGCTAAGCTAAGAAGTTAGTCAAATGTCTTAGCAAGGGAAAGGGGGAGGAAAAAACTTAGTTTATCTTAGCCAGTGTCTTATAAATGGAACGATCTTACAACTTAGATTAACTTAGCTTAGCTTAGATTTCTTAAGAAAGTGGTAAAAGAAAAGCGCCTATCATTATTTATGCCTGCAGCATTTGCAAAATAAATAGTACAGACATTTCGAGTTTCTGATATATGGTCGTTTTCGATCAATGTATAACTCAAAACTTACCTTAGCTAAAAAAAAAACTATCTTCTCAGAAGCACTTTGCTACTTTACTAAATCTATGCCAGGTACACCGTATACCTTTATTTTTTATTTGTATTTTCCATAAGTAGAAATCAATTCACAAATCAGTTGAAATGTTTGTGTGTTGAAATTGAATTTAGTTCGATACGTGTGCCTATTTGGTTGATTGTTTTTTTTTTAGGTAATGTTGGTAGCACTGAGACCAGTGAAGCAGAGTAAGGTTGGTACTACATGCAAATTGAAATATTTCAAGTGCATTCAAGAGTGCTAGATGCGCCTGTTATCAAATGAAAAATGAACAAGTGGGAAAAGTTTGGAAAACATACATATCACAAAAAAAAAGATATATCAGAAAGATGGTAAAATTCGAGGAATTATAAAGGATAAAGGAAAAATATAGCTCGCGATTTAAAAAAATTGATGTGAATTGTGAATTTTCATACATTTTAGGGTTTCGTAGGTATTTAGTAACTGAATGATGATTATTTGAAAAAAAAAAACGGTAGAAGTATAGTTAAACAGTGCGGAATTGTGCTTATTAAATTCTCTCTTGAGGACCCCTAGTCCATACAAACTTTAGAACTCTAATGACTTCCTGCTTTAAATCAAAAGTGTATTTCAAAATATAGGTCTCAAATTTTATTACAGTTGATATCTTATATTCCAATTAGCTATAACGAAACCTTAAATATTTTAAGATAAACTTACGTAAGAAAGTTGTAACATAAACCACGCGTTACTTGATCTCAGAATGTCTCAATAAAGGCTTATATTCAACTTAGAGTGTGAGCAATAACCCCTCCCCCTTCTGATTTATTTCATACGAATATCTCAATCTTATGCTGTATCCTATTACTCAATTTCTATAAAGTTCTACTGGTCATAAAGTCTCTATCCAATTTCTTTTGAATTTACTGTCCTATATGGCGCACCCTGTATAATCGTTAACTCGAAGAGTTGATGAACAGTAAACTTTATTGTCGGATGTAAGATCTCTGATCTATTGAGATATTTCTTTTAGAATCAATTTAATGGAAGTTTCTTTACGATGTTGGATATAATGCAGATTCCAAATTTTATATCTTAGTTAATTTTTAATGATAGAATTTATAGGAGGAAACGTTATATGTTCTAACTTTTAAAATAGACTGGATTTTACTAAATTAAATCCTACAAAAGTTATTTTTAGGAAAATGACACGCATATCATCATCATCATCATTTATTAGTCAATGGGCCGTATGAATAAAAATAAGCATAACCTTTTACTTGCAAATTATGAAGCAAATCCTCCCAACAATATGAATAAAAATGCAAGCAAAACCTTCTACTTATGAGTAAGAAGCAAATGCTTTTTTGTTGATCTTTTGCTCAAGACAGAAGTAAATGGTTATGAATAAAACAGACCTTTTACTTTAAATTATAACCAAATGCTTCGAAAAACATGCATCTATATATTCATATACTCACTTGTGAAAAAGTGTTGTAGTGAACTAATTGCCATGGCGGATATTGTGCATTTAAGAAATATGAAACATTATAGGCATCGTTCTTCACCACGTCGTACTGACATAAAAGTTAGTTTCGTTTTGAACAGAAGAACATGGAGTGTTTAACTAATAATTTTTAGGTAACTTTTTTTTTGTTGAGAAGTCTAGCTGATCTTGGATTTCAAAGAAGTATCGGTGAGGAACTTGGGGTGGAGAAATCCACAGTATCACTGACTGTCAGCAGTGTTGTTGATCAAATAGTTGCACAAGATGGCAACTGGATTAAATTTCTTACTTCCCAAAATTTATTAGTGGAGCCAAAAATAATGTGGCAAAGAAAATACCGTTTTCCAACCGCAGTTGGTGTCATTGACTGTACACATATAGGGATAGAAAAACCGAAGATCCATGAAGATGAATATGTCAATCGTAAAGGAAAACCTATGCTAAATGTATAGGCAATTTGTGATGCCAGTGAAATGTTCACAAGTGTAGGTGTAAAGTGCCCTGAATATGTATATGACTTTACACCAATAAAAATAAACTGATATGTCAAACATGGAACTCAGTACAGCACTACAGTTTTGATAGTGTTTATAGACTAATTTCAAGCTGACAGCGATCAGAAAGAAGTAGCACGATTTTGATAAATACTGATTTTCAGGTTTCAACATAAACACATCCTCTTGACCTTTTACTTACCGGTAGAAGCATTGACTTGTGAGTAAAAGGTAATCATTATTCATATAAAAAGAAGCAAATGCTTTTACTCCGACCTTTTACTCGAAGCAAATGCTTCTACTTCTACCTTATACTTATGAGCATTTACTTCAACTTTATTCATACGGCTGATTGACTGAATCAAAAAAATTATACACACACCGGCAAATTTAAAGGAACATACATAAAAATCTAATTATTTTCTTTGTAGTGTACATATTGTTGATATCTCTCAGGTAGTCTTCTAGTACAGGGGTCGGCAACCTGCGGCTCTTTTAGAAAATATTGTGACTCTTTGAAAATTGGCTGGTTTTTATTTTAATATAATTTATTTTTTAATATTCAACTTTCTGCCTGTACTATACAGGTTGTGTATTATTCAGGATGTTTTACGGTGCAATTCACGCCCGGTAATTCCCCGAGTTGCTGCATATTCCCTCTTACAAGAAGTAATTTCTGATGAATGATATACGTGCAGAAACATTTTTACATTTTATTAATTTTCAAAAACATGGACAATAACAACGTTATTAATGCAATTTTGTTTTGCACAAACTATTGTTAACATGCACAGCTTTTGGAGAAAGATTTAAAGAGTTTAGAAAATATAAAGCTACACTAGCTCTTTTGACAAAACCAATTGAAGCAGATATGCAGCAATTACATTTATCACAATTCCCATTGATTAATCAGGTACAATTTGAACAATTATTGGATTTAAAATCCAAAGATTTATGGAATAATATATTCTTAAAACTTAATTCTGAACTGGAAAGTTTAGAAAGAGAAAAGTTCATTTTATCCAGCATAAGTGGACCGAAATTCGCAATATTCAAGATGTAGATAAAGTTGTTTTCGAAGCTTGGAATCGTTCAATCATTTAAAAAATTATGCTTTTGGACTACTGACAATTTTAGGATCCACACATTACTGTTAACAAGTCTTTTCACATATGAAATTAATAGTCAGTTAAGAAGTAATCTTACTGACCTGAAACTTGAGTGCTGCCTTAAGTTAAAGATTACTGAATATTTACCAAATATTGAAGTCTTATCGAACACTATGCAAGTAGCAATCGTCCCAGTAAAAAAATTATTATATTGTAATATACTGGCAAGTGCAATAGGTATCACAAACTAAATGTATAAGTAAATATTAATTTGTTTATACATTATATATTAATAACAATTTTTATGTAAATATAGCATATATTTTTAGCGGCTCTTCTATGTTATTGTTTTTGTTTTCAATATAGATTTGGCTCTTTGTCACTGAAAGGTTGCCGACTCCTGTTCTAGTACGATGTTTTTTGGAATAATATTCAATCGGGTTGAGGTCTACCCATTGTTGTTATACTCACTTGATTTAAAAAGTCTGTTACACAGTGGGCGACTTGTAGGCGCACATTATCCTGCATTAGGGTGAAAATTTCTCCGATATAGGGGGAAAAGGTGCAACATGTTCTTGTAGAATATCTCTGATGTACCTATCTGCAGTTAACGCTCCGCCATCAATCACCACTAACTCTGTACGAGCTCGTAAACATATTCCACCCCACACCATAATTGAACCTCCACCAAAAGATACACTAGTAGCAAAATTAAATGGTGCATTTTGTTCTCCTTGGCGTCGATACAATCTTTTCCTTTATTTTTGAGATCTTTCGTCCAAGATATTTGAATCTATCACACTCTTTTATTTGCAGATCTTCCTGGATTTTTAGGTCGTGAATTTCTTGTTCATCAGTTGATAGGTACTCCCGTTTTATTGAAGACTATAGTTGTTTTTTTTTTCTATATATTAATTTGAACCCTTTATCAGACAATGATTTATGTTGTTATTAACACGTTAACTGCCATAACAATTTGTGCTTTTAACCCTATCCATGGCACCTTTGTTATCGTGACTATATGTAACATAATTGATTTGTTAGTTTTATATCGGTCGATCTAGCTCGGTGGTGGGTCGATAAGGGTCCAATAGACCCAGTGACTGCCCGCACGGGTAATAGATTAAAATATAATCCCTGTAGGCACCAGCTGCTACGTTTGTTGTGCAACATTTCCATCAAAATTAAAGGAAACACACAGAGATGGATTAAGCACAAAGCTAACAGATTGGAAAAAACTAAAAATAAAACTTGCATGCTAGTTTTATTATTTTACAAAACTACCAAATTAATCCAAATTATTGACTAAATACTATTACTATTTATCAGTGGCGGAGGCAGAAAAATATTTCAGGGGGGGATTTTTCACAACATCGGAATTATACGTATTGAAAAGTCGCCCAATTTTGTAATGTGGTAGTTATAATTTTAGTTCTTTTCAAATTTTTGGGAGGCGATTTATCCCCTTAATCCCCCCCTAGCGTACGCCACTTCCCTTTATTGGAGCATACATCTCTACAAAGTGTTTTCAGCTGATTTCGTTCTGTATATT
Source organism: Liopterus haemorrhoidalis (assembly GCA_963971575.1). Classification (NCBI taxonomy): domain Eukaryota; kingdom Metazoa; phylum Arthropoda; class Insecta; order Coleoptera; family Dytiscidae; genus Liopterus; species Liopterus haemorrhoidalis. The sequence goes on from OZ020619.1 coordinate 48,103,986, forward strand.
TTTTGATAAATATATCAGAAAGAGTATTTTATATCTATCGAGATAAATGCTATACCAAAAGCCAAAAATTTTAACTAAAATTTTTGTGATATCGCAGAAACTTTTAGTTTTTTTTTTTACCGTAATTTTTTGTGTACGGTCCTGCCAAAGTACCCTCATAGTGCAGTAGAACCACCTGGCTGAAGTCAAACCATAAAACAGGGGTCTCAACACGAAAAATTGTACACACAAATCAATAGTGGAACGTACATTCACAACACAATACCCTGACAAATAATACTGACAGATTCAGTTATTAAATATGTTTATTTTTAACTAATTAATGCAAATCCTGCAAAAAATTTGCCAAATTGAAAATATTGAAATTTTAGAAAATGAAAATTGATTTCACTAAAGTTAAATTTGATTACATTGACTATAAAAAGGTTTTTTTTTTGTTTTTCCGAGGGGGGAGGGTGATATTTGGTCTGCATTTAATATTTTCTGATCGATAACATATTATTTATAGATTTCTATAAAAAATTAAGTATCGGTGTAGGCTTTGATTTTGTTTTAAAAAATATGTCAAATAAACTTTTAAAAAAATGACACATTGAATTTATTTCTAGACGCACCCCAATTTTAAGCCTATTTTTCTATGTAAAAAGGTGCGTCTTATGGTCCGAAAAATACGGTAATAAAAAAATTAGAGCCTTTAAATCTCAGATTTGTAGTCCATCATTTGTTTTGCTTAATTTTTATCTTGAAAAAATGTTAACCGATATATCTTTTAATATAAATTAAGATGTATTTCGGATTTTGGATCTATCAACTTTTGCCGGATGTAATTTTTACCCTTTTCAGGTTTGTATGTGAGGTCGTGCCTGAAATGACCAGATATTTCAGCAAACTCACGTCTCCTAGATTCAGAATTCAATCTCTGAGTTCCTGTTCTTCCAATCATTCCTCTCTTTGACTTTCTCATGCGCTTCTGATTTATTTCCTGCAATCTTTCTGCTGATATTTCTAATAAAAATCGATGATTCACGAATCAACGAACTAAATGCATAGGCGGAACGATAAACAAACATAAAAAAAAAGATACCTACCATAAGAATAATATAAATATATAAAATTTATACTTAAGGCATTGCTGAATTTTTTGTGGTTATTCCCACTGGCCAACGAATATCCAACCTTCCTAAATTTACTTTACTATTCTGTCTTTTTAGGTATGACCAAAAAAGCCTTATACCGTCATTTTGTCTTCTGTCTCACTGTCTGTCTATCTGTCTGTCTGTAAAAAAAAAATTACTCCTCTAGCAAGGAACGAACCTGTGTAGTAAACAAAAAATCTGTGTAGTTAGCGAGCAACGTAACCACTAGACCACGATGCTCTTTGCAATTTAACGTGTTATATAACTATAACTTTTGTACATCGTCAACAAAAAAACACAAAAAATGTGTTATTTTCCGAAAACATAATCTGATCAAAAATTCCTATTGTACTATCCGGGTTTACACCAATGTATATTACTTAGAATTTTTTCAGATTTTTAGTTTAAACCATCTGGGCTACAGGGTGTGGGAAAAGTCTGTCTGTCAGTCTGTTCGGTAAAAATTGTAGCCAAACGGCTAAACGTAGAGAGTTGAAATTTGGCATGCTTATACAAATCTATGACCCGCATATAGGAAAAATACTAAAACAACTAAAAAACATATCCCCTTAAAAATATAAACTAATAACTGCTCATGAAAAAAAAATATTTTTTTAAAATTTTGAATAGGGTATCAAATGAAAGCTCTTACTATGTGGATTAACGATCAAAATTTTATTTTTACAAAATAAATTATTTATAAGAGATTTTTGACAAAAATTGTGCAAAAAATTTTTGTCTCACACTCTGTAGATTAGATGGTTTAAACTAAAAATCTGAAAAATTCTAAGTAATGTACATTTGTGTGAACCGGAATAGTACAACAGAAATTTTTGATCAGATTATGTTTTCGGAAAATAACGATTTTTTTGTGTTTTTTGCTTGACCTTGCTGAACCTTGCTATATAAAAAAAAATACTGCATATATTTAGAAACCTAAATAATGGTATTAGGCATTCGAATTAAAATTAACAAAAAAAATATTTTAACATAAATTTGTTTTGGCATCCCAAATAATCATCATTCACTTACTAAATACCTGCAAAACCCTGAAATGTGTTAAAATTCACACTTCATATCAATTTTTTTGTTAAGCTGTGAAATTAAACATTGTTAATTAACTACTAATTAATTATCTGTTATGTGCGCAAATAGCCATAGATGCACACCAAATTTAGAACTAGCACTTCTTTGGTTAATTGAATATTTTTTCTAGTTGAAAATGTGTGACGCTTCTTGCCTCGTTGATGAAAACAGTAAGCTCTGTGTAGTTAATTAAACGTTCTATTATGTGCGCAAATAGCCATAGATGCACACAAAATATTGAACTAGCAACTCTTTGGGTAATTGAATATTTTTTCTAGTTGAAAAGGTATTTGTTTGCTCGTTCTTGAAAGCAGTATATTCTGTGTAGTTAATTAAACGATCTATTATGTGCGCAAATAGCCATAGATGCACACAAAATATTGAACTAGCACCTCTTTGGGTAATTGAATATTTTTTCTAGTTGAAAAGGTGTATGTGGCGCTTCTGGCTCCAGCGATGAAAGCCGTAAGCTCGCTCTAAATTCCTGACGTGATCAGACCAATTGATTGCAAAGCTATTTTTTTTTTTGTAGGCCAACTGGAGGGAAGTCAGTTTTATTGTTTAATATAAGTGCTGGGATGTCGACAGGACCGCTGTTGCTCCTGTTATTAGATTACTGCTCATTTTTACCGTTCTCAGATGTTTTCTTTTGTCGAGAAAAGGATTATATAGAGAAAACCCATTGAAGAAGTTGTTAAGACTTGAATGAAACAAATTTAACACAAAGAACGTAATAATTTTAAGTAATATGATCATAATACCCAAACAATCATAATAAAATAAAAATGTTGTGTGAATTTTCACAAATTTTAGGATTTAGTAAAAAAAGGTTAGAATAACAAGAATAACTGCACAATCTGAACAAAGAGTTCGTCTTTGACTTTTTTGCATAGTGTGCACAGTGGTCACATGACAAAAAACTTGCACAACCCAGAGTTAAAACAGCAGTTATGCCGAACGCACCTTAGATAGTATTTTCTTCAGATAGCTCGTGTTTCTGTCCAACAAAAATAAATAATTCTATTATATGACATGTCCAAAAAACTGGTCCAATCGTTTATACCAGAAATTTTGATTTAAAAAATCATTTGTTTGACCTTGATTTTTTTAAAGTCATTTTGATTAATTCACACCATCACAAATTCAAATTCAAACTATTAATATCGGATTTAGTAATCCATTTTGTGATTTGCATTTGGCTTATACCATATTTATTATTGTCTTGGACAAAAGATGCAAGCGTGGGTCGATAAGGAGTGGTTTAATGTATTCCGCTAAAATATTGCGCAAGGCGATTGTCACTAAATCAATTCTTAATTCTCAGAAAATATGAGTCAGAAAACCACAAATATGTATTAGCAAGCTCTTAACAATCAATTTCAGGAAAAAACACAAAGTCACCTATAGATTTATACATGGAACTGTCTTTGAAAAAATTTTAGAGATATGAAAGTACCTGGGGATCTATTCTGTAACTTGTGGACAGTCATTTACACGCTGTTCTGTCACCTATGCATACTGAACTGTCTCTGTAGACTGTAATTTATGCCAATGTTTCTTAAATTTTCGAGAGTTGCGGACCACCTTCAAAATTCTACGCTAACCACTTACTACCAACAGCAAGAAAAACATTTTATTTTGCGAAATTTTAATACTAATGGAATTTTATGTTCATGGACCACAGTTTGAGAAACACTGCTCTATTTGATGTTTTGTATTCGGCATTATCGAAAATAAGTGGCGCCGTTTTAAAATTCTGACTTAGTGATAGTCAGAATAGACTTCTAGCAGGGGGTTATTTTGAATAGAAATGCCAAAAGTCTTACAAATTCTTTCAAGAATATTGACGGTAGGATAACATCGTCACTGGGATCAATTGAGAGAATTGTAGATGCCATTGGAGCAATTGTGACAAAAGTGTGCAAGACTATAACATGAAAAATGAAATAAAACATAAAATTCGAGAACAAGTAGACAACATATGGCAAAATACACAACTTAACAAACTAAGGAACAATTAAATCCGACACGAAGAAATGGTCATTCTCGGGAACATCAAGAGAGCAAACTTCCACTACCAGACTACGAATTGGACACACAAAATTCCTTCAAGAATATTGACTGTAGGATAACATCATCACTGGGATCAATTGAGAGGATTGATGCCATTGGAGCAATTGTGACAAAAGTGTACAAGACTATAACATGAAAAATTAAATAGAACATAAAATCCAAGAACAAGTAGACAACATATGACAAAATACACAACTTAACAAACTAAGAAACAATAAAATCCGACACGAAGAAATGGTCATTCTCGGGAACATCAAGAGAGCAAAATTCCACTACCAGACTACGAATTGGACACACAAGAATTACACACAGCTACAAAATGAAGAAAGAAGATCCCCCATTGTGTAATGACTACAACACAATCATTACAGTACAACATCTTATTACAGAATGCACCAAACATGACACAATAAGACAGACACAACCAGGGCCGGCCCGAGAAAAAGCGGGGCCCGGTGTAAGATAAAAAAAAAAAACACATTCAAAATATTTGTATTTTGCAATTGCACTTATTATTAGTACATATTAGTTACACTAATAATTTATGAATAATTATAATTAATATTTAACAAAATAATATAAATAGCTAAAAAGATCTATAAATACCTATTTCATAACGACCACTGCCCATAGAAAACCTATTATGAAATCTCATTCTGAAAACAATACTGAAATCATGACGCGATCCAGATGTCCATCGAACGTTTTAGACCGTATGCAAAAGTGCCTTATTGAGATGCGGATATAATTTCAAACTGTTTAATCGTTATGAAGAAAAAAGTTTAATTAAATCGACTAGGATGGACTGGAGTCAATGATATAAACCATGTACAAAGAGATTTTCGTATTGTGCCAGTAGGTAGTAGAATTGAAGTAGACCAAAGCTTAGGTGGGTTGATTGTGTAACACAGGATGCTCGGTCTATCGGTGCACACAACAGGAGGACAATAACACAAAATCGGAATGAATGGCGGAAGACGATTGAGACGGCTATGGCCTTCAAGGGCCTTGAAGGCCGTACCAGTAATGATGACTAATTCCTTCTGGCATTTTAAATATCACAAATTATTTAAAAAACACAAATGTTCGTACTGGCTGCATTGTTTATACATATTTAGTGGAATTAAGTCCAAATCATTTTATATTTTGTATAAAGGTAAACTGCAACTATGAAAAGAACCGATTTAGGCCCGGTCTTTCCACATTCAGATAAAGTTCCAGGTAACTACCTGACAGATAAGGTTATTTGTAACTTCATCTGCTGAATAAATGTCAATACCAGTCAGTGAATTCAATACGTCAGTCTCATTATCCGTTAGATAACTATCTGATAGATACATTTGTATAGAAAGAAGGGATGACATTTACTCAGCAGATGAAGTTAAAAATATCCTTAACTGTCAGATAGTTACCTGGAACTTTATCTGAAGGTGGAAAAACCGGGCCTTAGTCATTCTATAAATAAAAAAAAAAAAAAACTCGGGTAACGCGGAGGCCTTGTGCGGTCGCACCGTTCGCACCCTGGTCGGCCCTGGACACATCAAATACCTGACACCCTACAAGAAGCACTTAACGATAATAACAAAACAATCCAACATACATATCTAACAGACAAAAAACTATACAGACAAATATAGACTACCACCAACATACATAATACACACACAATGAAATATAATCATCAATATCTTATAAAATACAATACCGGGTACTAATAACCCAAGATGTTGATACCTTTAATTACTTAAATTTAAAAAAATCCAAATTTTACCATGCTATCCTCGTAAATGCGAGTCTTATCCACTGTATTAATCTGCTTATTTTATTACAAATTTAATAATCTTTTCATATTTTTGTTTTTAATTGTTTCCCAAAATTGCCACATAGGTAATTCATTTATTGGAAGTCTGACGTCGACGTTGGCCTCGGTCGGAGACCGCGTCCATTCGTGCAAAAACCTTTGTGTCCTGAATACAGGACTCCAACAGAGAATAACTAAGCAGTTTACATTCAAGTCCTCAATATCAGGAACCTATCGGACGCCTACCTTTACTAATCAAATTCAGGATTGTTCAACGATTCTAATAGTAATTTCATTTCAATAAAATTAAAGGATTTTAATCAAGGATTTATAAAACAAGATTTATTTAACAAATTTTGGTGAAAATTTTGAAATTTTAAACAAGGGGAGAATCTAGCTTGAGACAAGAACGTTGTAGCCAGGCAAACTTTCAGTGACAAAGAGCCAAATCTATATTGAAAACAAAAACAATAACTTGGAAGAGCCGCTAAAAAATATATGCTATATTTAAGAAAAAAACGTAAAAATTGTTATTTATATATAATGTATAAATAAATTAATATTTACATATACATTTAGTTTGTGATACCTATTGCACTTGCCAGTATATTACAATATAATATTTTTTTTTATTGGGACGATTGCTACTTGCATAGTGTTCGATAAGACTTCAATATTTGGTAAATATTCAGTAATCTTTAACTTAAGGCAGCACTCAAGTTTCAGGTCAGTAAGATTACTTCTTAACTGACTATTAATTTCATATGTGAAAAGACTTGCTCACAGTAATGTGTGGATCCGAAAATTGTCAGTAGTCCAAAAGCATAATTTTTTAAATGAACGATTCTGGAAGACAATTCCAAGCTTCGAAAACAACTTTATCTACATCTTGAAGATTGCGAATTTCGGTTCACTTGGATAAAATGAACTTTTCTCTTTCTAAACTTGCCAGTTCAGAATTAAGTTTTAAGAGTATATTATTCCATAAATTTTTGGATTTCAAATCCAATAATTGAAGTTCAAATTTTACCTGATTAATCAATGGGAATGGTGATAAATGTAATTGCTGCATATCTGCTTCAATTGGTTTTGTCAAAAGAGCTAGTGTAGCTTTATATTTTCTAAACACTTTAAATCTTTCTCCAAAAGCTTCTTGCATGTTAACAATAGTTTGTGCAAAAAAAATTGCATTAATAACATTGTTATTGTATTTATGTTTTTGAAAATTAATAAAATGTAAAAATGTTTCTGCACATAAATCATTCATCAGAAATTACTTCTTCTAAAAGGGAATATGCAGCAACTCGGGGAATTACCGGGCATGAATTGCACCGTAAAACATCCTGAACAATACAAAACCTGTATAGTACAGGCAGAAAGTTGAAAATTTAAAAATAAATTATATTAAAATAAAAACCAGCCAATTTTCAAAGAGCAACAATATTTTCTAAAAGAGCCTCAGGTTGCCGACCCCTGCTGTAGGCGAAGGACACCTTACCTTAGCAGAAAAGTATGCATTGAGAATATCGCGAATTGCATTTGTGGAAGTAAGAAGAAGCCTGTTGATTTTATTGTGGCCGATAAGGGTGCACTATTGTAGAGATACCCTTGAGGGAATCGACAAAACTAGCAATTCAATATACACTATAGAGTCGATAAAAGCAATGCATACAAAATACTGTTTTACAACTCAAAACTGGACGAACAAATCCCTTGTTGTTAGAAATTTACAATGTTTTATACAGATATTTTTTACACTGTTAAGAATGTTTTAGAACAAATTTTTCTGTAATAAATTCCAGTGTACATATGAATCCTTGGTGTAGGACAAGGATTAATCCTTGAGATTAGAGTGATTTATACAGGGAGTTGCAACTCCTACGCAGGTATATATAAGCAGTGGGATACAATACTCCAGAGACGTCTCTATCGACCGGCATTCATGCCTAATAGCAATCATACAACCATTTAATCAAAACATGAGAATTTAAATGTAATAATTTGTCACCAAATCAAAATTAAATTGATATTTAATGCTATCAATTTGGTAGCATCCGTTATTAGTTTACTGGTTACGCGTAACTCTGGACATTTCAAAGTAACGTCAAGAAGTTACCTTCAAATTTTGGGATTCCGGACGATTCTATATTATACGTTGGATCCTACAACTCCTAGATGGAGCAAAGGGCTCCAATGAAGTGCTTCCATCGGGCAAGCTTTGGAACTTATCCTTTAATCTGGTTCCAGTTTTCCCCTCCGTTACTATTAACTGTTAATATCTTTGAAATTTTTTGCAATAGTCCAGCTTTAATGCAGACACCGTTATTTTGGACGTTTGCCATTGCTGATAGTACTAGACTAGAATAGTACAATATGAGTATTAGTATTAGAAAGATATAATACTTCATGAGTATATAAAATATATTCGGACGTTTCGGAAACTGCTCAACAATCTGTTTCCGTCTTCTGCGATCACGAGAAATGATAAACATTTCAATTTTCGAGTTTTTATACCGGGTATTGTAAGAGTGGAACCTGGTTATAGGTGTGTTCCTATTGGTTGGGTGGTTGGGATCAGGTATAGGTAGAGACGGGACTACCTGCGAAGCAGTAACGACCAGATTAAGGTTGTTTGTCACATTATTGTGTGGTAATGAGTTGTTTGTTACCGGATTAGTGACTTGAGAGAAGGATTGTTTTGAATAATGGAAAGCCAGAGTTCAGCAAATTCTATGCTAGCTTGGTTGGCAGCATCTCCAGAGTTTTGATCAAAGCACACTCTTTCAATTTTCTTTGGAACTTGTTTTCCTCATAAAGGTTTAGCGTCTTTCCATTGGAAATGTTCATTTTCCCAAGCATGTTCAGCTAGTTTGGAACTGTAAATTTTGCCTTACTGAACTTTTTTCTTAGGCTCCTTGACCCTTACATTCAAAGGTTTGCAAGTCTCGCTAATATATTGTTTCCCGCACTGGCAGGGAATAGAGTAGACACAATTTTTGTTTAGGACAAATTTGGGTTGACTACATTATAGGATAGATCTTAAAGTCGAACTCGATTTGAAGGCATACTGTGCTTAAATTAACTTGTTCGTTATTAGCATATTGACAGCTGAGTACTAGAGACAACAGCCATGTTGCCGTGGAGCACAACGCCACCACCGGTAAAGTCACTTCTCAATAATTCTCATTTATTAATAAATATTTGTAATATGCTGATCATAATTTCTGTGACTCGCCAGGTTTTACATGCCTACAACAAGACTGATTTTACACAGTATTTAAAGTGTTAATCATACTTGGTTTGCTAAATAATATATTCTTATTTGAAATAGATTGCAAGCACATTTTTTTTCTGTTTTTTACCTTGTTAAAAAACAGTAGAACGTGGGGTTATGAAATCTAATCATATTTTTTGCGTGCGTTGGAAAACAAGAAATGACATATTGTGCTTATCGATCACGTTTGACTTCCGGTTATGATATCTTCCGGTCACCGGCCTATAATAATAGTATTACACTCCGAGCAACCCAAGAGCTCTTCACATAACATTACCTTGTTATCAAGCTTTCATAACGGTATTCTGATAATTTTTAAAATTAAAATTGAAAATTTAAAAAAATATTAAAAAAATCTTGTTAATTTCCGGTCTATGAGAGGTACATTTTAATTTCCGTTTATTCATTATTCAAAATTAATAAGATTGATTAAAAATTCGAACACATCTTTTAGATCGTGGCGCCACTTGAAGACCACCGGCGAAGAGCGGTACTAAAATTATAAAGGGCATTATATGCTAATTTCTTACTACAATAGTAAGAACAATATGCATAAAAAAACAGAGGTGTGGAAAAGGGGTATGCTAACAAAACAAATAGAGAAAAATAATGGAGACAACAGTTGACTGATGATATAATATGGGTGTGCAATATATCTGAAAATATGGAAAGAATTCTGGGCCAAATATTTTGGCATCGCATCAAAATCAATAATTTTTGAAAACCATTTTCTTTCCATTTACATTTTCAGCTTGAAAAAAATCATCTAGGCTAAAAATGGAATTAAATCGTGAACATTTCCGAGTGATTATTTTTTACAACTTTCGACGTGGATTAATAATAATAAAAATAATAACCGGACATAACCCTCCTGAATATCGAGAACAAACAGATGTTTGTGATCGAATTCTCAAGTCCAGCTGAGAAGAATATCTCTTTCAAGAAGGAGGAAAAGAGGTCCAAGTATATGGATCTCTTGTACGAGCTTAGAAAGCTGTATCCAGGGTATAAAGTTAAGCTTGTAGTCCTGATAGTTGGTGTTTTGGGTGGTATGAAAGCCTCCTATCGAAGTGCCGAAACCCGCCTGCAGATCTTCTGCTGCCTCTTTGATCTGCAGGATGCAGAAAGCAGTGCTGCTCGGGTCACGCCGCATCGATCGTGTATCGATGAACTTAATTCGACTTTTGGCGATGGAGACAAGCACCATCAAGGACTACTGTTTATCGATGGTTTGCCGACTTCAATCGTGGTACTTCGCTTAAGGATGAATTTCATGAAGGTTGTCCAAAATCGGTTGTTGTTCCGGAAAACATTGATGCAGTGCGTGAACTGATACTGCAAGATCATCATGTGACTTATCGTGAGATTGAGGTATTCTTGGACATTAGTGGGATCAGCATACATTCTCTTTTGCATGAAGATTTGGCCGTCAAAAGCATTAGTTCGCGTTGGATCCCACAAAATTTGAGGAGTGGAAAATGCCTCAATCAGAGTGGAAAAAGTGCTTCGAAAATTCAAACACAGGCAAAAGTGTATTGATCTTCATGAAGAATATTTTGTAAAACAATAAATCAACTTTTGTTGATATTGTTTTTGATCTCAAATCCCGAAATATAAAAGACAACACTCGTACAACACAAAATTGCCTAGAAACGCAATGCGTTTTAATTAGTTTTAGCATAAGCTAAAAGAGAACAACTAGATATAAATCTAGTTTTAGACTTTTATGCAGCCGTTCATGAGAGTTATAAGGATATTTTTTTGCGCTAGTCGCTGGATTTAGTCAAGACGAGAAAAACTTAATAAGGTAACGAAAGGTCACATTCATATAGAGGTAATTATTTTAAATAGGTCTAATTGGCGGTCAGACTGTGAGGTTAAAAGGGCATATCGTGGCAAGAGTAAATGCAAAAATTACCAACATCTCCCAGTATACACCATATCGTATTCTATTTGATTTTATTTTGAAATAATTTGATGAATGATGATAGCACCGCAGTCCTACAGATTTGTATTCCGAGTTGAATTAACTTGAATACTTTTTGTTGTGTTGGTCGTCCTGGTAAACAGTAAACAAATGAGGCCGCTCTCAACAAAAAACAATTAATTTTGTTTTGTCTACTCTTTTTGTGAGGTAAATTCTTGGTCTGTCCTAACCACGAAAAAACAAAGAAATAACTTAGTTAACTGCATTGTTAACGTTACATTTTAATCTGTAAACTGGAGCCACAATTTAAATTTCGAACATTGTCATAAAGATAATTTTTTTAGAATTTTGCATGTATATAAGCTAGAAAATCGTTATAACCTAATACTTTCTATCATCTATTTATATTAATAAAATCGAGAGTATATCTGTTTGTTTTTCGGCTTTTTTCTGGAAAGAAGACCTAATCCTAATTAGAGATGGGAATTTCGGCTCAATTTGCGGAACCGGATCAGTGGAGGTCGTTCAGTTTGTTGAGCCGGTTCATTGATCCGGCTCAGTGATCCGGTTAAGTAAACATGTTTTCGAGACACAGGTCGGTCGTTAGTTCGTAGGTAGAACGTCGCTTAGAACCGGCTCTTGCTTAGACCCGGTCAGTTGTCGGTCGTTCGCTCGTAGGTAGACATCGCTTAGAGCCGGCTCTTCCTTAGACCCGGTCAGTTGTCGGTCGTTCGCTCGTAGGTAGACGTTGCTTTGAGCCGGCTCTTCCTTAGACCCGGTCAGTTGTCGGTCGTTCGCTCGTAGGTAGAACGTCGCTTAGCCCCGGTTCTTATCTAACATTTTTGAAACAAACAATTCACTTTATGTAGCTACTGTATTTTAAACCAGATGTGTTAAGTTTATGGCGATGTTTATTGCCCTTATAAATCGGACATCTGGGATTTGGGCAATATTTTTAATATTTTTATATAGTATGGTTGTAAGAAAATACAGACTAAGCCTATTAGTTTCAAATAAACTGCCCTACAAATTGATGACAATAAATAATACACTTTATGATAATACATTACAAGCCGAGTTCTCGCGAAGTTCAACATGACATCGATCCAGATCCGGATCACTTCGGTCACTGCTCACAATCGCCCGACCAATCGTATCCTTGAAACTTGAAACTATACAGTGAGCCGTGAGCCGGCTCATTTCAATTTGGTGAACCGTGTCACTTCGGTCAGTGTACTGAGTCGGCTCAGTGAGTCGGTTCGTTCATGAACGACCCATCTCTAATCCTAATAATAGTTCCCAAAGTGTGATCCATATATTTATTGTTTTCATGTTTATTCTGTTCAGCTCGCTTGAGATTTGCAGTGGTACATTTTATGAAATTCAAATTGAATTTATCTAAAAAAAAAAACGAATCAGACCCTAGATTATGGATTATAACAATGCAAACACACAAAAACTAAAACGCTGGAATGGCAAATGTTTTGTTAAACTGAACAAAGAAATTTAATTTTGCATTGTAACTTTTTGCACTCAGTGAATATTGTTTTATGTTTTGCCTGTTTAAAAAATTCAGAACCGGTTAAACATAATTTTTCCGCTAGTCAAATATTTTAAGACGTAATGAAATAGGGTCCTTATCTCTTTTAAGAATACAGAGTAAATAATATCTATCACTCTTCTCGCAAATTATTACTGGAACAATATTTATCTTTCTCAAGAATATTTTAAAAGAGTTAAAAAAAATTGTTTGATGATGAAATCAATAAAGCCATTTCCGATCTTTAAACATGAAGCTTAATAATTATAAGACTTAACGATTCCTAAAACCCCCACAGATTAAAAAAATATATACAAAACTATTTTTTTAAATTATATATTTCATCTTGACCCAAACAGTGGATTGTTGCTTAGTATCCGGTTCATATTAATAAATCCATGTTTCCTCACCCGTAATGATGTTGTATACGGATTTTGCAGTGCCTAGGCTAAATTTTTTTTAGCATTACCACGTCGCTTAATAGTCTCCGGTCTAACTAGGAAAAACAATTTTTTTTTTTTAGAAATTCCATTTTTTCAATAGTGATACATTCATTCCAATGCTCCTAAAGTTAAAAAAATTATAATTAATTAATTTAAATTCAGCATACCAATCAGTAATAGTTGATTTGCCTGGTGCAGAGTCTCTATAACGCTTATCAAGCTACTGTTTGGCTTCAACAGTATTTTTTCCCATCAAAAACAATGTTTAATCAACACACGAAATTCTTTTTTATCCATTCTTTTGAAAATTACAAAACTGGAGTCACTAAAACCACTGTAACATCTAAACTAATTGTCAGAATGTCATGAAATTTTCACACGTATCGTTTGAAGGTTGGTACTATCCAGAAATCATATGGGTCTGTCAACAGTGTTGCCATATATATGTTAGACTGGAGACTTATTAAGTGAAGTGTTACACCAATCAACACGTCTTTTTTTGAGGTTTGGTCAAAGTATGCAAAATCCATCGGGAACAGATCTTTTTCACAGCTAAATATTCATGCAAAATCCAATGTATTGTAGTCTGCGATATGCCAAAGGATGCCTCTATCTCATGGTAAGTCTCATGCAGATCTTCTTTAATCATTTTGCGTACAGCATCGATGTTTTTTTTTTGAATCACAACCGATTTTGGTCGACCTTTACAAGATTCATCACTGACGGACGCACGACCACAACGAAATTCTGCAAACTAATTAAAAAAAGTCTTTTCTGATGGTGCTTCATTACCAATTGAACGAAGCGAATCTATGCATTGTTGTTGAGTTAGGCCTTTACTAAAATCGTAAAAAATAATCCAACGAAAACCTTTACGAGTAGTATCCATTTTTTCACAAACTTGTTTTTTTTAACACTCACTGTCAACTACTCGATCATTCTATAAGCTGCCACTGATTTCCCAATAACAAATGTCAAATTTTATAGTAACGACAAATTTCAATATTGCCATCTAGTGGTCGTTTGTAAAAACATAAATAGTTACCCTCGTATTCTACTTGACTATAATATATGATTAAAGAAAACAGCATTCGCTTTTGGTTTTATTCGTTTTAGAATGTCGTTCTCTTCGGTTGTTAATCCAGATATTCATCGCAAAAAGTCAATAAATGTTCTTCTTATCTACGGATCTTAGCTGGGATAATATTTTACTTATTTGCATCACTGATTGCACCGTGTTTAAGTATTTTTTATCCTTCAAGGTAATTAATTAGATTCGCTTCGATATCTTCATTCAAGAGAATTTAGATAACTGGTAATCTCTTTTTTCTTATGAACCACCTTTAGACTTTCTGCCAAAATATTCTCAGAATTCTATCTTATATAAATTAATATCTGTTTGTTTGTTTTTTTTTTGTCTGTTTTTTATACAAAGCCAAACGGATAGATCAATTTACACCAAATTTAGTACAGGAGGATAAAATAATTCGAGAAAGGTTATATATATCCCTCTAGAAGACGTTATGAAGGGTAAACCATCAGTTTCGCACTCTCCGTGCAGTTTGAATTGATTAAGTAGGCTAAAAATTAAGAGATATTGACATAATGTAGACAAAAAAATGCAGATCTTAACTAAATCTAAAAAAAAATGTCCGTGAGGGCATATATCAGGTCGTCAAGGATAAAATTTGTAGTTAATCATATTGCTAACTTTAACAGCTTATTATTTAATATCTTTGAAATTATTTTGCAATGGTCCAATATTAATGCGGACACCGTTATTTTGGACGTTTTCATTGCTGATAGTACTAGGCTAGAATAGTACAATATAATGAGTATTAGTATCAAAAAGATATAATACTTCATGAGTATATACATATATTCGGACGTTTCGGAAACTGCTCAATACTCAATACTCATTATATTGTACTATTCTAGCCTAGTACTATCAGCAATGGAAAACGCCCAAAATAACGGTGTCCGCAGCTTATTATTTGACATTGGCTTAATATTTTACCGTTCTGTTTTTTTTTTTGAAAGTTTCATATCTCACCTGTTTAAAGAAATCATTGTCTGCTCTAAAAAATATCAAAAACTTTTTTTTAAATTAATTTTGTTGAAAATGTAACGGTCGGAAATTCGCACTATTATGAAACATGAGTTCTTACTTGGAACTACGGCATCGCAGACTGCGCGAAATGTTAACAATGAATTTGGCTCTAGTGTTACTACGCAGCAGACAATATCAAATTGGTTCTCCAAATTTCCTACAGGTAACTTAAAAACAAATAAAAACCTGGCTTATCGATCACAGCAGAAATATACTGCAACCAACTGGACGAAATGATATAAAAACTTAAAGAAAAACAGCCTAGATTGGTCAACAGATCGACTCCAATCTTAATGCATGATAACGCTAGACCACACACTGCACAAATGACTGTGGCAAAACTACAGGAATTGGAGTTGGAACTTCTTCATTATTCTCCATACTAACCAGACCTAGCCCCCACTGACTAACACTTCTTCCGCAATTTGGACAACTTTTTAAAAGGAAAACAGTTTAATTCCGACAATGCTGTAAAACTGGCCATCCAGGAATTCATTGACTCTCGTCCGCCTGGGTTTTATAGCACCGGCCTGAACAACCTGCTGCTTAAATGGCAAAAGTGTATAGACAATATGGGTGCATACTTTGATTAATAAAATAATTCCTTATATTTGTATCAATCAACTTTGCCTTTTTTCTACAAATGTCATCCTTGACGACCTTATACCTCTCATGCACCGATATCGTGTATTGGTCAATTTTTTTACTTTTAAACGTAACAGTTTTTGTATTATAAAGTTTTTGGGTGCATAACATCGGAGATTTATAATGATGCATCAATTATTTTAGAATAATAAATTAGAGCATTTCACGTAGAATCATAAAGTATTTTACACTATACATCAAAAATTGATAATAGCGAATCACAGTGTAAAATGGACGCATGCACAGAAAAGTTATACATGTAAGCAATTTGGTGCGTTTACCAATAGATAGCACTGCTGGAGAATTCTTTATTTCCCATCGCATAATAGTTAGTTGCAAATTATATTATCGTATTATATATTTAACTTTAGCATTGTGAGCATTATGTTCTACTTTCTTGGATTTAAACTAGTTAAATTCCGTAGCGAAGGACGGATAAATCAGCTAATAGATCAATATGTGCGAAGAAAGATGAAATGTATAGCTGGTATAGTACGTATGATATAAATAATGTTCCAATATACTATATGCAAGTTGTGTTCTTTTTGTAAAATGGCGTGCAACGGCTCGTTCCGCCTCTGGGAATCGAACCTGTTTCTTAGTGATAATGACCCTTTGCCAGCTGCCCACGGACAATGGACTTGCGAAGAGGTGAATTTTAAAAATTTTGTAACAATATTGTCTCGGTGTTGTTTCAGTAATTACTGCCGTGAGTGTATGCTTGTTTTAACAGGTGTGTGAGTACTGGAACTACTAAGGAACTTGTTAGTACAGGCACAACTCCGACCAACTTAAATTGCAATATGCTGGTTTACTTAGTTTGTTTATATCAGGTAACACTAACGACGAAAATATCGGATTTTACATCAACGGATTAAGTCTCTACTACCAGTTCATCCAATTAAACGAACACGACAACACAAACAAAAACTGAAATATTGGAAAAAAATACCACAATTTATTTTTGGACACACACATAAGATTGACTTTTGAACATGATTTTTCTCGAAAACGCGATTGCGTGAGCAAGTTCAGAATTTTTTTTTTTATCACCAAAATAAACGAACAGTACACCAAAACACAAACAAATAGATACAGGGTGTTAGGTAAATGTCCGACACAATTTAAAAGACAGCATGGTGACGTAGAATCCAATCGATTTTTCCTTTGCCAGTTTTCTCTAAAATGTGAATTTCGTCCAAAAATAAACAAACAAAAAGATGCTTCCAATTTTTTGACTTTTTTTAATTTTTACCGACCGCTAACATATATAAGGGAGGTATTGTGATCATACCGATTTTGACATTTTGAGATTTCGATGGATCTCCACGAATTGAGGTCCCTACATAACGTTTTGACTATTTTTAGCATGATGTCTGTCGGTCTGTCTGTCCGTCTGTCTGTCTGTCCGTCTGTCTGTCCGTCTGTCTGTCTGTCTGTCCGTCTGTCTGTCTGTCTGTCCGTCTGTCCGTCTGTGCACACGTGCAGAGCAAATTCGGCTGAAAGGATTTTTATGAAACTTCATATTTAAGCTTCTGCCATCAATGGCACGAGTTAATCAACTTTTGGTAAAAATCGGTTGACTAAAAATGGGAGTTTACTCGTGTCGATTTTAAGATTTTTATGAATATTTCACAACAGAAAAATATTTCGAAAAAATTTATTGAACAAAAGTTGCTATAAAAGCAATAATTAATAACTTTTATTTGAGACGTTTTTTGATTAAACGAAAAATTTCGAATAATTTTTGTAAAATATTTCGAAATTTTTTCATATTTATATATAACGTTTCCATGGTCATGATAAATAATATCTCTGTCAGAAAATATTAGGCCAAGTTATTTCTACTCTGCTGCTAGAATGTATTACTTTATGAAGTACTTTATGATGGCGGTCGGTCCTGTGGTGGCCACAGCTGATTTTTCATATTAATCCAGAAGTTGTGTAGTTGCCATGGAGAAAAAAACATGTACTTTGATATTCTATTATTGAACTAGAATTAAAATATTTTTTTCTCTAATAATACATAATTTTTTAAAATATCAAACAACCAAAGTCTATTTTAAAATATGTTTTTAAGACGTGTATTAATTGGTTAGATAGATAGACTTCATTGTTCCTAGATTTAATTTTTGTGAATATCTATAGGATCAATAGCTTCTCCTGCAGTAAATCTTTGGGTGAATGAGACTTAATTTCTGTAGGAGTAGCCATGTAGAGTGTTTTTGTCAGGAGCGGAATGATTAAATACAGAGACGGGCCTCGGGCGTAAAGGGTCATAAATCTCCCCATTCCGTCCTCCATCACACTCGCCGCTTATACGCCCACCTACTACGTACAATAACTAAACACAAAATTTCTCAAAACTTCAAATGCGATTTAAAAAATTGATGTGAAGTGTGAATATTCACACATTTCAGGGTTTCGCAGGTATATAATAAGTGAAGGCGGCATGCTGAGTGTGTAGGACACATTTTGATTTGTAGTAACCACGGCAAAATGAACGATTTTTTTAAAATAATTTATCGTTTGTTAATCTCAGAGCTTTAAAAACAAATTTTATGTTAAAATATTTTTTTGTTAATTTTAATTCGAATACCTAATATCATTATTTAGGTTTCTAAATAAGTGCAGTATTTTTTTTATATAACAAGGTTCATTAAGATTTTGAAAATTGGGCCTATGGCTTTCATTGGTTGTCTTAAATCATACGCTCCGCCCCTCTGGCTTCGTATAAATGACACAGAATGAAAATATAATTCCAATTGGTTATTAAATTTACGCTCTTGAAAATTAAATTCAAAATGTGCTAAAATATAATTAGAATTTTAACAAATTAATTTAAACATAATAAATATGAAAAAAAAACAAAAATAAAATTGACTCCACAAGCCAGGAACGAACCTGTGTAGTGAATAACGATCCTGTGTGGTTGTCGAGCAACTGAGCCACTAGACCACCAAACGCTTATCAACTTAGTGTGTTATAAGAGTATAACATGTATGCATCGTCAACCAAAAAACACAAAAAATGCGTTATTTTCCGAAAACATAATCTGATCAAAAATTCTTGTTGTACTATTCCGGTTCACGCCATTATACATTACTTAGAATTTTTTCATATTTTTAGTTTAAACCATCTGGGCTACAGGGTGTGGGACAAAAATTTTTTTGCACAATTTTGGCAAAAATCGCCTCAAAATAATTTATTTTGCAAAAATTAAATTTTGATCGTTAATCCACGTACCAAGGGCTTTCATTTGATACCCTACTCAGAATTTTAAAAAAATATTTTTTTTTTCGATGAGCACATATTTGTTTATATTTTTAGGGGGATATGTTTTTTAGATGTTTTAGTATTTTTCCTATGTGCGGGTCAAAAAGTTGTACAAGCATGCCAATTTTCAACTCTCTAGGTTTAGCCGTTTGGCTACAAT
Source organism: Liopterus haemorrhoidalis (assembly GCA_963971575.1). NCBI lineage: Eukaryota > Metazoa > Arthropoda > Insecta > Coleoptera > Dytiscidae > Liopterus > Liopterus haemorrhoidalis. Next base: position 48,123,457 of record OZ020619.1, read on the forward strand.
TTTTACCGAACAGACAGACAGACAGACAGACAGACAGACAGACAGACAGACGACAAAATGACGGTATAAGGGTTTTTTGGTCATACCTACAAAACCCTAAAAACGAGTGATCTGATTTATCAACACTTGTTGATGTCGGTTAGTGTACACACAATAATAATAATAATAATAATAATTTATTCCAATAAATGCAGTATACATTTTTGGAGTCGTTCGAAATACAGAAATAGTAAAAAAATCACTTGAAAAATTGAAGTTACTACCCTATTGGTTATCGCATAGAATTAAGGGCTCAACAGCCACAATCGACAAAATTATCACGTGAAAATTACATAATAGGGGATATGCATGTTTTTTAATTTTTTTTATTATATTCCTCTTGGTGCATATAATCATAAAGAACAGTTTTGCATTTTTTTTTTAATTTGAAGGCTTAAAAAAATCATAAATGTATGTAGCGCGCGAAAACGACGTGTGACGTCATACCCCAACTAAGTGTACTGCGTACAGCCTACCTAGTGTACAGCATACAGCCTACACAGTCTGTCGTGAACTTATTTGCTTGTATAACTTTTATAGGCTATGTAAAGAGTGATTTTAATTAAAATAAAGTTTAATTCTATAAAAACAATTTATACATGTTTACCGAATTAAATTTTATATTAAAATATATAAAATATGGAAGATCCAGGCCCCAGTACTTCGAAACATAGTCGAAAATATTGTTTAGTACTGATGGGCACAAATAGTTCAATTAGAAATCCAAAAAACAATTTATATCATTACCTGATGGCGAAAAACAACAGAAAAGGCGAAATTTGTGGCTGAAAGCTATGAGGCGAAATAAAACAGATATTTCACCGATGTTTGTAAAGACCATTTTAATGTGAGTACATATATTGTATAAATTATAGTTTTTTAATCTTTATCTGCCATTTTAATAATAAATGCGTGAAAAATTGTTTAAAAACAAATACAAAACTCTCGAACAATACAATATACACACGTAAAGATTATGTTGTAGTCTGTATCTTTGACGTCAAACCCCAGAAGTTTGACGTCATACTCAGTCGTATTTACTCGGCAACATTCGCGCCGTGGCCGGCTTATTCCAAATTTACAATATTTTAATTAAAAAATTTGGCTATAATATTAATTAAAATGTGATTTTTGTTTTGTTAGGTGACATAACTAATATTAACATATCAAAAAAAAAAATAGTTTTAAGGAAATATAAATTTTATGCGTATCCCCTATTAATGCTTCTTGATTCCGAACGGAGTATACTTTCTTTATCTAAGGAGCTAAACAAACAGTTGTGTTCATTGAACGCCTACTGATTTGTGTCTACATTACTGTTTTAGTTTTTGAACTTCGACACGAAGCAACAGCCTATGAAAATTATATTTCGCAAACATAAACGTTAAGAGGTCACAACAGGTGTTTATAATGTTCATGGTTTAAAGTACAATGTCCGTTTTATATCAACTACAAATTTAAACGGTTTTTTCGACAGCTGTTAAATTTTTTAACGTTTTACCTAGATGTTCTTTATGGTTCTAAAGTACGCCACTGACTTCAACGCCCTTTAGTAACATAGAGTAGTAGTTCAAAACTCGAAATGTCAAGTTCAAGTATTGAACTGGTAGATGGAGAAGTAGATTAGCATACTTACAGCAACATAAATCAACTTGCAAAAAGTTTAATTGCCAGACAGTTTGTATGTGAGATATGATACAGATTTCTGCCACTTACATACTTACATACAGATAAACTAAACGCTTGTCTAACTATTTTTTTATGATAAAGTAGTTTTCTTAAGAGTTTACAAGTTTTCGACCTTAATCTAACGCTATTACTCTCTATATTTTTGCAACATACACTTTCAATACAGCTTTCTGCAACTTTTCAAGTCACGACTTGAATGTTATTTCTAATACTTGATTGCTTAATAGATTCAGATCATTGCAAAAATAAATACTGTACATATCAGGTCTGAAAAGTTCGTGGCGTTTTCTTTTAGTAAAATTCAACTGGTTTTGTTATAGTGTGAAAATGAATTTATCTAAACCAAATATGCTCCATTATTATCGACAACGTTTCGCCATTGATGCCATCGGTGAAAAACTTCTGTGGTTTCTGGTTGAAAAACTGAATCAAGTGGTTTTCACAGGCTTCTTTTGAAACCAGCTTAATTCCATTAAGAGAATTCTGCAGAGATCAGAATAGGTGATAGTCAGAGGGTGCTATGTCTGGACTATACAATGGATGCAACAAAATTTCCCAACCAAGCTCTCGCAATTTTTAACGGGTCATCAAAGAAGTGTGTGGTCTTGCGTTGTCATGATGAAATACAATACCTTTCCTATTATTCAATTCGGGCCGTTCTCTTTCAATTGCTTGGCGTAATATCTCTAGTTGTCCACAGTAGAGTTGAGAATCAATCGTCTGACCAACTAGAAGTAGCTCATGGTGGACGATTCCCTTCCAGTCCCACCACACACAGCATCACCTTGTTCGACGTCAATCCTTGCTTCCCGAACCCTTGTGACGGCTCACCATCCCTTGTCCACGATCTTTTACGCTTCCGATTGTCGTACGTGATCCATTTTTCATCACCGGTTATGACACGTTTCATAAATGGCTCGATTTCATTGCGTTTCAGCAGCGCATCGCAGATGTTAATTCGGTCTATCATGTTTTTCGCGCTTAACTCATAAGGAACGGGCTTCTTCTTGTAGCCAGATTTCCGTAAATGGTTCAAAACCGTTTTGTGGTCAATGCCTAGCTCCGTACCAATATCGACACTGCTGATATGCCTATCTTGCTGGACTTTTTCAAGAATTTCATCAGCTTTTTCACAGATTGGACGACCAAAGCGTGTCATCTTTCACATTAAAATTACCAGAACGAAAGTGAAGGAACCATTTCCGCGCAGCAGATTTTGATAAACTACCTTCACCGGACACAGCACAAATTTTTTCACAAGCCTGCGCAGCGTTTTTCCCTTTGTCGTAATAATATTGCAAAATATAGCGCAATTTTTCATTACTTTTCTCCATTTTTTAACAACATTCCAACCACTACACAAATTTTTATGTTTAGACTCTCAAAGTAACGCTCGAACTGTCACCTTTCCAACGAGCGCTTAGTGGTGTCGCTGCGATCTGTGTTTTCTGAGTTATTTGCAATTGGCACCGTGTATCGGAAAAAACGCCACGAACTTTTTCCCAGACCGATAGAATAGAATATCCAGTAATTACGACATCTAGAATTTTCCACCACTGCTTCAATGTCAGTAGGAGCATAAGTTAAAACTTATATAGCTCTATATAATATACAATCAGTATGTGCAAACAAGATACAAATAAAAACGCCAACAAAAAGGATGCAACCAAATACGCTACATTAATGAATAAAAGGAATTTTAGACTAAGAATAAACATAATATAGAGAGATAGACGATTACAATGAGGAAGGGGACAGAATGTTGAAGATCTGATAATCTAGAATAAATTCGATTCTGTATCTCTTACAGTTTTTGAGATATTTGTTTAAATAACTCACTAAACATGGTAATTGTTTGTGTAAAATATATTATTTAAATTTTGACCGCTATTGACGTGGAACATTAATTCTATTTGCTTGTGAAATATAGGATCGTGACGTTATTATTATGAAATTTAGAACAATAGTGTGTACGTAAGTCGGTGTAAAATGTCATTATTGCATTTGAGTTCAGTCTATTGTTCGGAGATATTAACATATCATAGATACTAGATTAAGAACAATATTAATGACTTCTCTATATTATGCACTTCTAGTTCTACCCGATATTTTAATCACACCAACACGTTGTAGAGAAATTGGATGTCATATATGAGAAACAGACGATTACAGATTTTTTATAATTATAAAATATAATTTACATCATTATTTATTACGGATTCCACAAGTTGTACCGATTTTTTGATGCCGTCTCTATCGAAGTTTTCTGGTTTTGACTTAAAATAACTGATCAGGTGATTTTCTACATCGGTGATCTTTCAAAATTTTGTGTATGTTCCATAGACCTAAAATGATTAGAAAGACTAAATCAGAAACTAAAGGAGAAACGTCCAAATTTATTTAATCAAATAGGAATAAATTTTCATCATGACAATCCACGTTCAAGGAGGAAACAGGAAGCAGGAGAGGAACTGGCTCTCATATTAATAGGGAGGGATATAGAGGTACAAAATCAAGAACGGCAAAACAGAATCGACAGATCAAGGCAGGGCCGTAACTAGGCAGGGGCAACAGAGGCAAGGGGGGCCCAGAAAAGAATCCCAAAAAAAAATCATCTCAGTTATTTTATTTGCTGGCGTTCATGTGGCATCCACAACGCCAGAAATGTTTTTTTTTTTTGGCACCATCCACAGATTGTTTCTTCTTCAACGACGCGGTGGGAAAATCTAATAAAATGTTTAAAAGTTATCACTCAAAGGGTTTTCAGATGGTCGTCAAAGGCCAATGCTCTAAAATCATTGTGTTTGCATCTACCAGAAGTAAAAAGAGAAATTGAAACAATTTAAACTGATTTGTCAAACTCTGAAGCAGTATCAAACGTAAAAAGTTTATTATTTCAAATTAATTTGCACTATTTCTGTATGAAATAAGATATTACAATCCATTGACCGAACAAATAAAGCCTTGCAACAAAAAATATATGTATAGACCATGCGACAAAATTAATTGATGGTCTGCGTTGCACTTTACAAAATCTACGGGATACAAGGCTTAAACAAATTTGTGTGGATGCAAAAAAAGGACAGAAGAAAAGGAATGCAGGACATGTAGACAGCAGACAGAAACAATTGAACATCTGAAAAACTGTCGTGAAATAGGAGAAGAAACTCTTCCTTTGAAAAAAATACTGGACGATATTGGCGGAGGGATAGACTGGATGAAGAAGGTCTTAAAAAGAAGAAAAGAACCTGCTATTCCAAAACAAATTTAAGGTAGATAAAGTAAAATAAGATAAAAGGAAAGGTTTATGATTTTAATTCTGTTTATTAACTTATTTATTTATTTAATCTTGTTTATTTTATTGTTGTGTTTATTTTATCAATTATTTCAATGAACGTTCAACACAAAAAATCAACAATCTTTCTACATGTTTGTACATTTAGAAAAGTTTAAGCTACAAGCTGTTTTTTCACACTCGTTGATATTTGAAACTTTGTCAGTTGTAAGTGTTAATATTTTTGTTATTGCTAACATATGTAAAATTTTGACAATTTACGAAGCGTGCAAGATATTTTTAATTACATTTAGCCGCGATAAAAGACTTATAGACTCTCTAGGAGGGCTGTCAAATTTTTTGTTTCTAAAAATACACTTACAAAAAACTGAGACAAAAAATTCATGGGTCCAAATGGAACTTAAAATTTAAATAATAGTCTCTAATTAACTGTTGAAATTAGTCATTCACACAAATGAGATCTGATACTTAACAGAATAATATGTAGCGAATAGTTGTGTGAGTAGACAGATCTATTGGCTAAACCAGAAGAAGGTGTGCGTATTTTTATCCTTCAAAATTGTTCTAATAAACAGCTTGTATCAATGCAGTATTTTTTTGTGTTCTAAAAATAAAATTGAAAAACCACCAAAAAGTTATTAAGCTTACATGATTATTTCATTATGTATACGTTTGGCGATAGTAGCCGAGAGTGACTGTATAAACAGGACTCCGGGAGCGAGCAGATGAGCCCCGGAAAACCTCCGGATTATCTAGCGACCATCGCTAATCCCTGATCCGATTATATGCTCCGGGCTTTTGAAAGAATAATCGATAACTTATAGATATGGTATTTAACAGTCAACAGTCTGGTGAACCCAGACTGAACTGATCATTTAAGGCTATTAACACGATACTTCACCTATATACAAGGTGTCTCAAAAGAAATTTTATATTTATTTAGCTTACTGCGTGAATGCAACGTATCCGAGGGGCGCGGGGGTTATGTCAATCGGTAGCCTGGTTCTTGGGAATTCAATCGCTATGGAGCGTTTCTCGGGAGCAGACCCGCGTTATGCGTGCGAGAGTTTTACAAAAACGGTGATTCGGCGACTGTAGCGCGTAGAAAATTCTGCAGTATTCGAAGTTTTCGCCACTTAAATGATGCGCCAAGCATTCCTCTCATTCGACATTGGGTTAAAAAGTTTGAAGAGACTGGTACAACGCTGGATAAATCAAAATCCGGGCGACCTAGGTCATCAAGAACGGTAGAAAACGTGGAGAATGTTAATCAGTCTGTTCGTGACGACCCGAACCTTTCAATTCGGAAGCGCGCAAGTGCTTTAAATGTGCATAGATCATCATTACATCGCATTATGCACAAAAACCTAAAGCTGCACCCCTACAAAATTCAATTGGTGCAAGAATTAAAGCCCCAAGATACCAGTCAGAGGCTTAATTTCGTAAATCAGGTGATTGAGCGATTTTCAAAGTTTACCAACATTTTGTTTTCGGATGAAGCTCATTTTCATCTTAATGGCCACGTAAATAAGCAGAACTGCCGCTACTGGAGCGCAACGAATCCGAAACGCAAACATCAGAAACCCCTACATTCGCATAAAGTGACCGTATGGGCTGCGATGTCGGCGCGAGGAATTATCGGCCCTTACTTTTTTACAGTGAATTCAGAGCGTTATGTGGAGATGTTAGACAACTTCTTGGTACCTGAACTGCAAAACTTTCCTGGCTATAACCAAAGAACATGGTTCCAACAGGACGGAGCAACTTCACACACGTCCAATATGTCTCTGCCACGTGTTCGTGAAATTTTCTCAGGCAAATTGATCTCCCGGAGAGGTGACATAAATTGGCCTCCACGCAGTCCAGATTTAACCCCTATGGACTTTTTCCTATGGGGTTATCTTAAATCTAAAGTTTACGCCAATAAACCGACTTCACTGGCGCATTTGAAAGAAAATATCCGTCACGAAATGGCAGCCATCCCTGAGTCCACCTGCCGAGACGTCATAAGTAATTTTATTGTTCGATTAAAAGAGTGCCGAGAACGCGAGGGTCTACATTTAGACGATATTATTTTTAAGAAATAAATCCCCAAAAAGTGTATTTTAATAATTAATAAACATTTTTTCTATATACGGCTTACTTTTTTTTTAATCGATCCACTAAATATAAAATTTCTTTTGAGACACCTTTTACTTTACTTCAGTCTCAATGGATGGTTTCACCAATTGGAAGGAACATGGTATTACCTGAAAAAGAAAATTATTATTAGTGATTTGATTACTTATCGATAAAAAATACATAATTTCAGTGTTATTTCAATTTTAGGATATGGTTTAAACGACGTTGAAGGGACCAATGAAATTTGATAAAATAATGTACAAACTCTAAAAGGTATACTGCAGTATCATTAAATATATTTCTTTGGCTAGCCAGTAACCCTCTGTGACTAATTAGAATAATTTAGTCGTGGCTAATAAAATATTGTAGTATTCAGGTGTTTCCATTACGTCAGTGGAATAATATGGTCAATGAACCCGCGTAAATACGCTCATTTACAAGTGAAGCAGTCGCCCATTATGCGATATCCGCCGATTGTAAATAAACTAATCAAAATTGCTTTATAAACACTCCGGTCATAAAAGCTGAGTCGCCACAATGAAACATTACACTGTCATGAAATGAAGGGTTACACCACGATAAAGGTTTTATGTCAAAATACCTTATTTGTCGATATTGGACTATATTAAGGGGGGTATGGTCAGAGCAGCACATTTTATACCCATTTTCTAGTTTTTTTTTTAGAAAACTGTTAATAGTAATTTGATTGGGATAATACCTACAGTAAAGAACAACCTTTGAAGAGTATCCAAAAAAAAATGTATTGAAAAATATCGAAAATTAAGCTCGTGACATGAATTTGAAATTTTCGTTCAGGACAAAGAGTTGATTTGCGATGAGACACATAACTAATGACTGGATCATCTAAAACAAAAAAAACAAAAATATTTCGTTAGTTTATGAGTTTCTTGAGGTAACGCTGTCGAGATATTTTATTTTCTTGCTTTTTAATTTTTTTTTATGGAATTTTTTACAACTGAAAACAGAAATTTCGAAAAAAAAATTTCCGTTTTATTCGTTTTTTTGACTTCAAACTTATACCAAAAATTAAATAATCTAGATATTTGAAAAAACTCGACAGCGTTACCTCAAGAAACTCATAAACTAACGAAATATTTTTGGTTTTTTTGTTTTAGATGATCCAGTCATTAGTTATGTGTCTCACCGCAAATCAACTCTTTGTCCTGAACGAAAATTTCAAATTCATGTCACGAGCTGAATTTTCGATATTTTTCAATAAAATTTTTTTTGGATACTCTTCAAAGTTTGTTCTTTACTGTAGATATTATCCCAATCAAGTTACTATTCACAGTTTTCTAAAAAAAAATCTTGAAAATGGGTATAAAATGTGCTGCTCTGACCATACCCCCCCCCTTAAGGCGGTGCGCTTAAAATTAATAACAATCTATATATCAAAATTTGCAGAGAATTTTTATTATTTATTTATTTATCTAATAAGACATTTCAAATTGTAGAAAAAACTGTTATGCAATTGTAAATAAGCAAATTGCATTATAGACGCCATCTTGTAAACCAATCAACGCATATTTACGTACGATGCGGCAAATTGTAGCTAAAGCTTCATTCTACAAATAGGTTTGTAGCTATTTTGTTCTATTGTGAAAACTACTTATAGTTATTGTACTTGGTAGTCTATATTTGCCGCCATCTTTAATCTGCCGCGGTTCTCAGAATAGGTAAAAATGATTTAAATTTTGTGAAGAATACGTGTACCAAGTGGCATTCCATTATCATCAAGAATAATATTTTTCGACGAGGGTTCTAAACTATATTTAATCAAGTCGAAAAAAATGTTGATGTATTATTTAAACATTTCTACACAAAACTATATAAATATAAAAGTTATTTGAAACCCATAAATAGATTAAAAATTACATAAAAATATTGCTCATGTCTATTATTAAGTTATTGAACGATAATATTTTTACAATAAATGTTTCTACAATTAAAAATAACCTATTAGATAGATATATCCTTTTTGTGGACTGTCATTTTTTTTGCTTTTTTTGCCGCAAATGCCACAATTTTAGACCGTAACTCAAAAGTGACCATATATTTGTGATCTAAGGCTAGAAATGTATAAGTATACAAATTTGTGTCAAAATTAAAAAAAAAAATTCTTGAAAAATTTTGAAATTTTGGTCAAAATTTTTTTGACTCCAATTTAAGCCAAAATATAGTTTTAAGCTAATTTTGGGGTGAGAATTATGAAAAAAATATTAAAAAAATTCATGCTTTGCTAGTTTTTGAGTTAGAGCCGGTTTGGTTCAGTTTTTTGCCTATAATGCCAAAACTTTTGCCCAAACTTCAAAATGGACCAAATTTTCTTAATCTATGCCCCAAAATACATATCTATACCAATTTTCAATTAAATCGGAGACAAAAATTTTTTGCTTAAAAAAACACGATTTTTTTAAGGTCTACCCCTTACGTTTTTTTCGTTTTTTGGCCATTTTCAAGGGTTTTGGATTACTGCCCGTACAAAACTTAATAATTGGTTTATTAAAGCCCAAATTTTTTCTTTGACTAAACAATGTATGAGAATTTTAAAAATTCAAACCGCAGATTTATATCTCTAACCATTTTTTAGTTAGGATTTAACAAATTTTCAAAAAAAATTTAAAAAAATGAAAAATCTTCAAAAAATTTTTTTGTCTCAAAATAAGGTTACATGTCAATTAGGACCTCAGGATTTCAAAAATTTCAACCGCAGGTCTTTATCGCATTTCGTTTTTGAGATACGTCCATACAAAGATGAAAATTTCTATAAATCACGCCATATTAATATTTGCCATAATTTTAAAATACGCTAAACGAATAAGGCCTCAAATTTTTTCTAGACTAAATAAACTACAGAAAATCTAAAAATTTTAACCGCAGGTCTCTATCTCTAACCGTTTTTGAGTTGTACTTTTTTTTAAATCACAATTTTCACAGATAAAGTAAATTATGCCATTAAAAAAAATTGTCATAATAGCAAAATACATTAAATGATTAAGGCCTCAATTTTTTTCTAGACTAAATAAATTACAAGGAATCCAAAAATTCTAACCGCAGGTCGCTATCTCTAACCGTTCTTGAGTTGTGATTTTTCTTAAAATCACAATTTTCACAAATATTGCAAATTATACCATTAAAAAAATTGTCATAATCTCAAAATGCATTAAACGATTAAGGCCCCAAATTATTTCTAGCCTAAAAAAACTACGAAGAATCCAAAAATTTCAACCGCAGTTCGCTATCTCTAACCGTTTTTGAGTTGTGATTTCTCTTAAATTCACAATTTTCACAAATAATGTAAATTATGCCATTAAAAAAATTGTCATAATCTCAAAACGCATTAAATGATTAAAGCCCCAAATTATTTATAGACTAAATAAACTATGAAGAATCCAAAAATTTCAATCGTAGGTCACCATCTCTAACCGTTTTTGAGTTGTGTTTTTTTTTTATTTCACAATTTCCCCAAATAATGTAAATTATACCATTAAAAAAATTGTTTGATTTCAAAACTCGTTAAACGATTAAAGCCCCAAATTTTTTCTAGACTAAATAAACTACGGAGAATTCAAAGTTCTTACTACTATTTCTTTTACGTCTATTTCTTTTACAGCCTATTCTTTTTATTTAATTAATATATTTATTTAATATCAATTTATTTAATATAATATAATATTTAATATAATATAATTTAATATAATATTACCTATTTATTTAATATCAATATTTAGTTTACATCTCTATCAATAATTATATTAAAAACCGTGCTCAAGTTATCAAGTGCATATAATGAATAATAATCTAAATAAAATGTCAAAATCTACATACTTACATATGTATCACGTACGTCTATGGGTTTAATCTAGTTCATCATTATTGGTAAGCAACCGAAAAACTATTCAGTTGGGGGGCAAAACAATTAATATTGATCAACGGGTATTTGGGTTAAGGAGTTGTATAAGCATGCCAAATTTCAACTTTCTAGGTTCAGCCGTTTGGCCACAATATCTACCGTACCGACAGACAGATAGACAGGCAGATAAACAGACGTACAAACAGCAGACAGACCTATGAGTGAGGGTTTTTTATCATACCTACAAAATCCTAAAAAATGAATTACAGGTCTTTAAATAAAATTCCAATTAGTGATTTCTTAATTTTGTTATCTAAAAGGGATTAAAATATGTTGCGATATCAGTATTACGTAACAGCATTAATTCCAATATTGATCATTAAGAAAATATGCAAGTCATGACTTGGTTTGTGAACTGTGTGTGATATACGGTACATATATTGGCTTTTAGACAAATTCGTCGCAATTTGCATTGTTTAAATAAAATATCTAATGGTGATTTTGTGATGTTTGAATTGAAAAGTGATTGTTGTTTTAGTGTTTTCATCTTCACCAGGGATGAGAGTGATGGAAATATATTGAACTACAAAATACAGGTATAGTAAAGACATTATACATATATATGTATATAGGAAATTGCTTTGTCCATTACTTTGTGATACTCCATATTAAAATAAATAAAAGCACTAATTTCTATGCAAAATATCACTTTATTATTTAACTAATAACACGACTAGTTTCGCCATACAATGGCATTATCAACTGATTCAAATGATGTAATGAATGGAGAACATTCAATGTATAACCCTTATATATTAACAGTACCGAAAAACCCTAATTAACAAATACTTGGAAAATTGCGGAATAAACCAAATCTGTTTGTTCATTGAGGACCGGTGCGCCCTGCTTCAGATGTTTAAAGATTTCAAGGGATTCAAGCAGATTTAGTTTATAACCCTTATTAACATAATGTAATGGTTCTAAACAATTTATGCCAACATAATAACCTCTGGATATATGTTTACAATCTTTAAGATGGTCACTAAATGTCGAGTGGTATGTGGTCCAAATCAGAATAAAAGGTTCTATTGTGTTCCTTTAATCTAATATTGAAATTTCTTCCTGTTTGACCAATATGAATTTTAATGCTAAAAATCCGATCGACATTTTTAATTCTGGAGTCTATAAGCTGACTTGTGAGTGCAATTTTTTCCCTTACGATTTTTTCAATTTTTGACCATTTTCAAAGGTTTTGTTTGACTATTCGTATTTATGGTAAAAGTTGGGTTATTAAGGCTCCAATTTTTTTCCTGACTAATCAATATACGAAGATTTTAAAAATTCAAACCGCAGTTCTCTATATTTTATTGTTTTGAAAATTCAAAAAAAAATGACTATATATTTCTCAAAAAAATTTTTTTGTTTGACAGTTCCTTCAAAATAAGTGGATTCTGAGGTCCTTTAAGACCTCAGGATTTCAAAAATTTCAACCGCAGGTCTCTATCTTATGTAGATTTGGAGATAGGATGTTTAAAAATTAAATATTTACACATTTTCAAAACTAGACGGATCAAAAAAGCATTAATTAAGGAGGGCCCTATTTTTTATCTAGGTAGAAAAAAATCTATAGATTTCAAAAATTCCAACCGCAAGTCCTTATATTTTATTGTTCTTAAGTTAGGATTTTTTAAATTTCAAAAAAAAATAAAAATTAAAAATTTAACATTTTTTTGTTTAGGGTTGTTTTATAATAAGTTCTGGGGCCCTTTAAGACCTCGGGATTTCAAAAATTCCAACCACAGGTCTCTATTTTATGTAGACCGTATCTTGTCTTTCAAAAATTAAATATTTACAAATTTTCAAAACAAAACGGATCATAAAAGCGTTACTTAAACAGTCCCTATGTTTTATTGTTCTTAAGGTAGGATTTTTTTTTAAATCACAAAAAAAATGAAAAGTTTAAAATTTTACAAAAAAATCTCGCCTTTAGTTATAGCTACGAAAACCTAATGAAGTCCTTTTAAAGGGTTGTATTTGTCAAAAATTGTTCTTGAATATCTCATTAAATTTCACCCCTTTTCCAAAAAACAATGAAGTTTCTCCTTATTAAAATCGGCATATCTAGCATACATTTATTAAGTTGAAATATTAATAGAAGTTTGAGTTAAATATAATGATAACTACGTCTGTTATTAACCTCGCAACCCTAACGAGTAGAAGTAAAGAGGAGTGACGAGGCGTGGAGAGAGGTGAGTGGGAGTGAGAGAGAGAAAATGAGAGGGCACAGAGAAAAGTTAACAAAGATGAGTCTGTGGAACTTCTGTCAACCGTGACATTAGACTTACTTTGTATGTTTGTGAAATTACAAGGTAAAAATGTATTCAATGAAAGAAAATAAGAAAAAAATTAATTGCTTACCTTTTAATTAATCAACTAAAATACTGTTTTGTAAAAAAATTAAATAAAATTTAATAAAAATACGCAAAATATTAGAGCTACAACATTATATTATCTGTCTCATTTTGTAATACGAAACTAACCGGAAAAGTTCATTTTTTATGTTGTATATTGACAATACATTTATAATTTTATCATAGTATTGATTCACACGGATACGCCAAAGTCTGTTTACACCACAACAGTCACCAAAGTAACCAGATCTAGTTTCATATTACAAATTGAGACGGATTATATAAGCAGTTCACTTTTGTAAGAACAAACTAGATCTGGTGATTTTTATAGTGTATAGACTTTTAGAAACTTGGTTATATTGTAAAAAAAAGCTTTACAGTTTTGGGTTATGTTTGTATTATTTTAGGTTAGTATTATATTTACAAAATATTTAATATGTCACTATTCAAAATGAAATATGACAAATGATATTTTTTTAAATGACATTTATAATCTGACTTTTCAAATTATTTTTCTATAATACCATAGTTACAAAGCAAATTAAATATTTTACATATTTTAGTTAAAAAACACAAAAAATGCGTTATTTTCCGAAAACATAATCTGATGAAAAATTCCTGTTGTACTATTCCGGTTCACACAAATGTACATTACTTAGAATTTTTTCAGATTTTCTGGACTACAAGGTGTAAGACCAAATATAACTAGAATTTTGAAAAGATAATTTAAACAAAATAAAAATGAAAAAAAACAGAAAAAATAAAATTGCCTGGAGAGCGGAGCGAACTGTAGTTTGCAAATTAGAACGCGAGCATTCTAGCCATTACACTATCAAAGCATACTGGTTCAGTGTCTTAGATAAGTTATTAAATATTTTACGTGGTCAAGCAAAAACCACAAAAATGCATTATTTTCCGAAAACATAATCTGATCAAAAATTCCTGTTGTACTAATCAGGTTCACACAAATGTACATTACTTAGAATTTTTTCAGATTTTGAGTTTAAACTATCTGGGCTACAGGGTATGGGACAAAAAAAAATTTACACAATTTTGACAAAAATCGCATCAAAATAATTTATTTTGCAAAAATAAAATTTTGATAATTAATCCACGTACTAAGGGTTTTCATTTGATACCCTACTCAGAATTTTTAAAAAATATTTTTTTTTCCATGAGCACGTATTTGTTTATATTTTTAGGGGGATATGTTTTTTAGATGTTGTAGTATTTTTCCTATGTGCAGGTCAAAGAGTTGTATAAGCATGCCAAATTTCAACTCTCTAGGTTTAGCCATTTGGCTACAATATTTACCGGACAGGCAGACAGACAGACAGACAGACAGACAGACAGACAGACGACAAAATGACGTTTTAAGGGTTTTTTGGTCATACCTACAAAACTTATAAATTAAATTATAATTATAAATATTATATATAATTATATATAATTATTTTTAAAAAGCTTATAAAACCTAAATTATACAGAATTTATTTTTATTTAATTTTGTAAAGATATATTTTTTTCGAATTTTGCAATGGAATGGAGAAATTTGCATAAGTACATTTTTTGCGGCTTTTATTGGTCTTTTTCGAAGTTACGGCAAAAAATGTAGGCGCAAAATGTGACATTCACACAAAATGTGAGACCAAAGAAACACCTCAAGACCTATTAATAGCACCAATGCCCAAAACTCCCGCAAAACTGTTTCCAAAACTATTGTTTTGATCACAATCTTCCTGGACTAGATTTTATATTTTTCTTCATTGAGATCTCTAGAATCTTTGCAACAAAAATTTGTATTTCTGTAACTAAATTAATTTTTATAAAAATAAGGTCCTTTTCTTCGTGAATATTATGATTTCGTAATGGTAAGGATTTAATGTGCTTGTTAAGAAATTTTTTTATTCTTATAATCTTTTGTATCCTCCCTTAGTGATTAAACACAAAAGGGTATCCTTTGTTTTTCACGGAGATATTTTTAATTTTGATAAAGAAATCTTTGTAATTAGAACCGCTTTCAGAGACTTCAATTTCAGGAAGCCAACACTTTGGGTGATAATTAAGGATGAAAAGAAATGACTTTAATTTGACCAATTAGTTTTGTTAGCACAAATTCGCACTCCATGGGAAGAAGTTAGCTTCCATTCTGATTGAATCCAACATAATTTATCTATGAGATTGTTGCATTTTTGCATATAGAAGTAGAAGCAGTATTATCAAAATTGGGCGTGTACTTAGGGGGGACTCATGGGGTTTACCCCCCCCCCCCAACAATCAAAAAGATGTTTTTAAAAGACACATTTGTCTTGTAGTTGAACGCTCGCTCTAAGAAAATTATTTGTCTTTGTGGCCTCCGAAGAAAAATTTTGTCTTCTGAGTTCCCTAAGAAATTTTGTTGTCTACTGGCCCCCCCTAAGACATTTTTTTAGCTACTGAGCTCCCCTAAACATTTTTTTGGCTTCTGGGCCCTCTTAAGAAAAAAATTGCCTTCTGATTTTCCTAGAAATAAATTGGATACTTAGTTTCCTAAGAAAAAAAAAAAATTGCTCTGGGCTCCCTAAGAATTTTTTTGTCTGAGCCCCCCCTAAGAAAAAATTCTGCGTGTTAGCCTAATCAGTATTTCATGCTGAATATTTGAATATTATCCAGACACCAGAATATATATTTTTTAAAGTTACAGCTTAAATATTAGTTTAGTAGAGTTTTTATTGAAACGGCTCTTTGTTTCAGAAACATTCCCGACCCCTGACAACATACTAGTTGAAGATCTGAGAATTTAGAGACGACCATAGTTCAGGGAAAAGTTGATGGTAAGAAAAACGTTATATTCGATTGTTTCTCGTCTTTTGAACGCATGTAGAAAAAATATTGTACGTCGGACGTAAGTAAAATGGATCATTATTTTACTTTTTACTTAAAAAGCTATTCACTTAACATTTATTTCAAAAGAAATTCTTTAAATATTTGGTATTTTAAGTTCATGCAGTTTTTTTAAAATAACACTTTCGGAATTTAAAATATGAAAAGGTGGCAAGCCTGACTAGTGATAATAACTAGGGATGGACATTTCGGCCCAGTTCGACGAACCTTTTTGGATATCGTTCAGTTTACTGAGCTGGCTATATTAATCGGTTCGGTGAACCGACTCAGCTGGTTCAGTGAACACACTCAGCTGGTTCAGTGAACCAGATCAATGAATCAGTTTAGTAAACCGGTTCAGATGGCTCAGTGAACCGGTTCAGCTGACTCAGTGAACTGGATCAGCTGTCTTAGTAGACAGGAATCAGCTCTTTAGAATGAACGTCACTCCCCCACCTATTCTTCAACACGATAGTTGTACCAAAATGCATGTGGTACGTCTCCTACTGCCTGCATTTGCATTGCAACTGGATAATAATGGTGTCAAATAAGTGGAAAAATTATAAGTGGAAAAATTATAAGTGTAAAAATTATAAGTGCAAAAATTATAAGTGTAAAAATTATGAGTGCAAAAATTATAAGTGCGAAAATTATAAGTGCAAAAATTAGAAGTGCGAAAATTATAAGTGCAAAAGATTGTTTCACAGGAAACTTAAGTAGACATATGAGCTGCTATGTCCATAATACATCACCCGAACCCTCACGAAGCTCTTTATCAAAATAATATCAAGTCAGCGAATCACGGGACAGGATATCACCAGTTAGCCAATCACGGGAGAGGGTGTCACCTGTCAGCCAATCAAGAGACAGGGTGTCTCCAGTTAGCCAATCACGAGAACCTTGGGAAAAATGGACGTCACAATGTTACCGACACATATAAGGGAAACTTCCTAAGCGCCCTGACATCTGGTGGCAATTTGCGGAAGATACGAAAGTGACATTGTTTTGTTTTGTTTGAGGAATACGTGTTTTTTGTGTTTCATTTTTGTGAATCATGGAAAAAAACAATCAATTTTGTTGTGAGCCGCAATGTAAATCGTGAATAAGGAAGAATCCTTCTTAAACATTCCATAATTTACCTAAATCGAAAAAAATATCAATAGAAACGACGTTTGGAGGCAGAGAGAAAGTGGATCGTAGGTTTATATGGAACCAAAACTAAAAATGAGCCAAAATCCAAGCCCATGCATGCATGTTTGCTCATTGCATTTTATGGAAAGTGATTTTTTTGCGTCCAAAAAAGATTTTTTTTTTTATTTTTAAGCGCTACCCATGTATCGAGGTGTATAACAGAAGGTGGGTATCAAATTACAGTATTTAGGCCCGGTCTTTCCACCTTCAGATAAAATTCCAGGTAACTATCTGACAGATAAGGTTATTTGTAACTTCATCTGCTGAATAAATGTCAATACCAGTCAGTGAATCCAATACGTCAGTCTCATTATACGTTAGATAACTATCCGATAGATACATTTGTATAGAAAGAAGGGATTTACTCAGCAGATGAAGTTACAAATAACCTTATCTGTCAGATAGTTACCTGGAACTTTATCTGAAGGTGGAAAAACCGGGCCTTAAAGTTTAATTTCAGTAGATTTATTGAAGTTTAATCTGTAGTTGAGATGGTGTTAAATGCCGGGTATTTAATTTTTCCTTTTTGAAGCCCTGTTTTTCAGATAAATGTAAAGCTGGACGCCATTTTAGGGTACCCACAACATTGGTCCCCCCCCCCGCACTCAGCGACAATTTACCTCGCCTATAAACAGGTTTTTTCACCAAGCGAATGGTAAATCCTTCAAGTAATCAGTTACGTAGTGTTTTACGTAAATGTGTTACGTCTAACAATAATTCAAATTGTTTATAGTTTGGATTAGATTAGGATATATTATATTGTTGAGTAACAAGAACCATTGATAACAGCTTGATAAGCTAATCTACACTTCATACGATTTTCTATTGTGTAAAATTTTAAAACAATTCTTAAACTTATATTTATAACCTAAATTTTACTTTAAAACAATGAAAACTCATTTTAAAATTTAATAGACTCGTTTTAAAAGTTATTTTTGTGGTATTTTATGATAGTTTTAAACTCTTTTTAAAATTCTTTTCAACTCGTTCCGAATTCCATTATGTTTTTCTGGTCATTATTTCAGGAATTATTCTTGGTACGTCCCTGGAAATGAACCGATGGTAAAAACATCCATATGAGACTATTACAGATGATTTAACTGGCTGTTTCTTGAATTTCAAATATATTCAAATTTAAATCGTGACGGAAATTGAAAATAATATTTGGATAATGGAAATCACACGACAAAAAAAAAATGTTATTTAAATTTTTTTGGTCACTGGTATAAACGCAAATTCTTGTGACATAACTCTAATTCAGGCGCACCCAGGAGGACTCACAAGCTTGAGCCCCATCCCCAAATACCTAAAAAATAAGCTTTTGAGTGATACATTTTTCCTTGAACGTTGGTTCTCAAGAAAAAATGTCTGAAAAAATATCTTTATGGCTTCGGATCCACGTCAAAAATAAAATAATAATAATTTTGACGCCCTCCCCATTTAAATTTAAAAGTAAAAAGTCTCAATAGCTAATTGTTTAAATAATATTTTTGGGGATTTTGGGGTTGGAATAACTATTAATCAATCACGCCAAGATTGCTCAACTAAATATATATTAGCCAAACTGGTTGCTTTGGAGAGCATTTGAAAGCCATCCAAAATAAAAAAAATAGAACAGTCCAACATAGCAGAACACATGATCACCAATAACATTGGTCAAAACAATTTTTGTTGACTTACATCTAAGACTTGTTTCTTACTAATTTGGTGCTGCTGAACTCAAATATCAAATATCAGTTTTTGCGTATCACATCAGATTTTTGTTCTACAACAAATACATATTTTCGGCCAAATAATGCTTCTATCGTTTAATTTTAGACGTCGATACTGTAATTGGTACAAATTTGGCGAACAATAAGGACTAAATAATTAGAAAATATTCTTAAAATTTTATTTATAGTGAAAGAAAGAAAATGAGAACAATTTTAATTACATTTTTATGCATTGGAGTGTTAAAATAAAAATACAAAATAATTTAAGGATTAAATGGTCGTTTGTAAGATCTTCTGGAGTGCACCATTCCCGATAAGTCTCTTTTAATACTCCAACAGTAGTCAGCCATCATGTGAGTATCCCACCTTCCTTGATAACGTCTCTCTTTTTTTTTAAATCCTGATGGAAACGTTCACCTTGTTCATCACTAACATCTCCAAGACTTACCCTTGATATTGCAACCCCCGCCGTTGTAAAAAGGTCTATAACAAGTACCTGAATGTAAGGCGTTCCTACGAAATATATTGGACAACAAGAACGTTGAAATTAAAGTAGACGTATAGAACGTGAAAAGGTGAAAAAAGTCAAAATACGATAGAACAAAAATTTGACGTGATAGGCAGAAACTGTGAACATTTTTAAAATCAGCACCCCAAAATTAGTTAAAACAAGTATCAGATCTAAGTCAGCAAAAAAAAAAGTTTAAATTTGTTGACCAGTGTAATCATAACCTTACCATAAATGACTTTAAAATCTTACACAATTATAATAAAAGTTATAAACTGAACCTTTTAGAATACCGAGAAATTTACAAAAATATCAACTCTGGAATTCCCTTAATGAATGACCAGATTGATGTTTACAACTCACCCCTAATAAAACGGTAACACGGAGAAAAATAGGGTCGCTACCACTGCGCTACTGAGGTCGGCGCCATCATTGCTACGTACCAAAATTTTTAACTTCAACGCGGGGCCCTAAATCTACCTCATAAATATGTTATTATACAGTCAAAAATCAGCGTCTTTTTAAAAAAAAATAAATATAAAATTTAAATATTTAGGTCTAATTCAGCAGAACGCTGTTCACAAAAAATATACATTTATTTCTTTTGTTAGATTAAAAAATATTGTAAAAGATAACTGTTAAGACGACATTAAAATATTCTTGTTGAGTTGTGTGTGTGTGTATATTTAGGTGATTAGCACGTGTTATTCTGTTAGCAGGGCATTAAGGTGTCTCTCCTTCTGGGGGCAGAGATAACGCACTTCCTCGCAGCACCAATCATGCTAACGCGCTATTAACAGCCTCCCAACCACTCACAAAACGCTTCCAGAATCCCACACTGGGAACACAAAATTACCTAGACGATTAAAATTCGCCGAGCTAAACAATTTATAGTTTAAACAAACAAGAAATTCAAAAATGGTATCAGACTGTGTATTTCTTGTTGATAAAGATTTTTTTTTCAGTATTGGGGCCAATTGTTGGCAGAAGTTACGTGTTACAGCACAGGCGTAAGAATAAAAACGGAGCTAGTACTTAAAACCTGGAGGGGTCAGGAAATATTCGAGTTAAATCTTGGGGGGCCATGTTGGAATATGTTTTTTTGGGAGATTGTTAAATAAAACTCATACATAGACTTTAAACATCTTTATTCAATCATAGCCAGAAAAGAACTACTTCAGCATAAGTATTTTATCTTATGAGTTTGACGCCATGATGTCACCGCATTATTATGCAGCCTCATCCTAATTATGTTTGTATATTAGAAAAACGGTAGCTTTATATTTTGGTTTTGATGACATGACTTTAATTACTTGAAACCTTAATCTTTATTAGTTGTAATAATGAAATCTCAACAGGCCAGGAAATATTTGAGCAGGGCATTATATTTTATCGTTATTAATGTACAGGTGAAAATACAAGTGATGACTTAAAAAAAAAAGGTCCTCACTTCTAAAACAAGTGATGACTTAAAAAAAAGGTCCACACTTTTAAAACAAGTGATGACCTAAAAAATTGATGTAAAGTGTGAATTTTCACACATTGCAGGATTTCGCATGTATATAATAAGTGAAGGCGGCATGCTGAGTGTGTAGGACGAATTTTGCTTTGTAGTAATCACGGCAAAATGAACGATATTTTAAAAATAATTTATCCTCTGTTAATCTAAGAGCTTTAAAAACAAATTTTATGTTAAAATATTTTTTTTTAATTTTAATTCGAATACCTAATACCATTATTTAGGTTTCTAAATATGTTCAGTATTTTTTTATAAAGCAAGGTTCATTAAGATTTTGAAAATTTCGCCTATGCCTTCCATTGGTTGTTTTAAGTCATATGCTCATCCAAGTCATCTGGTTTCATATACATGACACATAGAATGAAAATATAATTCCAACATTTCCAACTGGTTATTAAATTTACGATCTTAAAAATTAAATGCAATATTTGCCAAAATATAACTAGAATTTTGACAAAATAATTTAAACAAAATAAAAATGTAAAAAAACAAAAAATAAAATTGTCTCCTCTGCCTTTTTACTTTTTATTTTATGTGAAGTGAAAAATAAAATTTTGTATACACCATTGGCGTTACTGGATGATTATGCCTATTGAGCGATATCCATCCCTCGGGCTGTATTATGTCAATCTCCGGGCGTAATCATCTTAGTAACACCCTTTATGCATAAATAGCTATATTTTGCAGAAGAGGTTAAAGACTTCAATATTCAGGTTGAATCTATACTCTGTTCGAAATGCAAAAATAGTCATAAAATCACTTGAAAGATTGAAGTCGCTATCCTATTGGCTCAACAGTCAACGAACGACGAGAGTACGACAAAATTATCAAATGAACATTGCATGATTAGTACTTCTTGATTTTGAACAAAGTATAGGACCTCCAATTTAGTGAATCCATCACTAAAATGCGTGATAATTCACAATTTTCATGCTTTTTTTTTTCATTCTATTCTCCAGTTATTAATTAGTATTGCCAACTTAATATTTTAGTGGGTCAAAATGGTATTACACATGTTCTTCTCGGTTGTTGTTTGTAATAGGTCAGTTACATTCTCATGTGCCGTTATCGAAACAGTGTTCATGTTCCACCCACATGTTACAAGCTCCCAGAGGGGTCGGGGAGGGAATACTGCATCCTTGCAAAAACTCTATCTCATACCAGGAATTAATTACATCCATAAACATTCACTACACTACGTGCTTCGGTTTACAATAATAGAGATATCGAAAATTATGACTCAGATCTTTCTAGGTCTCAACCAAAGGTCGTAGCGGAGGTAAATGAACAGAATTACACAGAGTAATTTCAACAATGCTTGATAAAGCTAGTGTGGAGTCTACAGAATTTAATATAAAGAAGCTCTAATTTAAAAATTACACAAATATTTTAAAACAACCTGACTGGTGGTCCTACTTGGGGCCAAGGACGAAGCCCCCGGTCTGGTATACCACATAAAATAAAAGGTTGCTGTAGCTCAAAACATTTCAACGTCTTCCTCCTGTCCATAACCAAATCTTTTTCAAATTTGTACTTAATATAAGCAGTTCACTTTTGTAAGAACAAACTAACTGGAAATTTTGTTTTCAATAGTTTGCACCTTTGAAGCTGTACGTCATGTTGGTACTAAAAAATGTCACTTTTTTAAAATGTCGATCCACTTGACATATGTCATAATGAAAAATGATATCTTAATTATAATGATCATAACCTTATCAACCTTAAGTCGGTTTTACAGCGTAAGGAATATTTTTAATTGACATTTAAAGTCAGTAACACACTATAAAAATAACTAAAATAACCAGATCTAGTTTGTTCTTACAAAAGTGAACTGCTTATATTAACTTTGTGCGGGTTGGTTTAGCTATATTTTGAGTGTAAATTGACAGGTGAAATGACAACTTAGTTTTCTATAAAAAATGACCACGATATTACTTTTATATTATTTTAAAAACGTGTAAATTCGTTCTTAAGGTATGTATGATTTTTGATTAGTTAATCGAGACAATTTTGCATAAATTCTTCTTAAGTTAAACCCAAGACTCACTGTATATTGTTTTCCACAGTTATAATGACATTTTTTGAGGTTATTTTTGTAAGCATATAAAGATTAAATTTGCTTTAATTTGCATAAAAATTGAAACTGCTAGAGGATTTAAGTTAATTTAATTACAGAAATGTATAAAAATACATAAAATAAGTGTGTATATTGGTTATTTTTTTAAATGTTCAAAAGTAATATTTTTCAGCTATAGGGGAAGTATTTTAAGATCGCAGCGCTATTGTGGCATACTTGGAACCTTCAATATAGACATTCGTTACATATAAACAACGTGAAGTTTAATGTTTACTGGTGGTTTTTGTAATTTTGCTACAATATTAATACTTGTTTTTATGCAATTATATTTTTATGCAAACATTTTTTATAAAAAAAAGCGCGATAGAATGTCTATTTCTGTAGTTCCTAAAATCCCACCAGATGTCATATCGCTTAGCAATTTTTCCCTATGAGATGATACAATGTATTTGTTGTTAAATTTTTACATGGAGAGGAGATGGGACGTCTTTTTTGATGTATTCGAAATGTATGAAAATAGTTTTGGTTCACGTTTATCGAATATTTGTACTGAAAAACCTATCATAAAATTTTGCAGCTGCAAAATTTTAGTCTTTCCGATAAAAAATATGCTGTTATATAAAATGATTACGTATGGTTTCAAAATAAAATTTTAAAACTGAGCTGTCTATGTAGTTTGTGATCCGAATAGTAAGCACTGCTATTAATAATAATTACCACCAAAGGGGGTGAAGGCCGGCGTAGCCAGGCTGACGCCCCTAGTTATTCCATAACAAGTGATGGAATGAAACCCACGCAAAATGCATAAGAAGATAATTGCTTTAGAATAACATTCCAACTCTTGTGTTAGAATATTAACTTTCTGTAGTCTTAGTTTTATAATTGGTAAATTCTATAGTGGTCGTGGAGAAAAATAATTCCTTAAGAGAAAAACTGTTTGGTAAAAATTGTTTTTCTAAATTCACAATAATTTTGTTCCCCTTGGTTCGATACCAGTTCTTAATTGAAGTTTTTAAATTCCGGAAGAGCTGAAAATATTTCATTTTTAGCAGGGATGAAGGGGAATCACTGATTGTTTGCATTTTTAATGTTAATGGAATATTTCAGTGACGCCAAATTAGGGGAAGTGTCTCATAAAAATTTTACGATAATTTTTTAGGGCATGATTTTCATATTTCTTCATAGTCATAGTAAATCTGAACTTCTGAAAAGTCTTCACTTGTCAAGGACAACAGTATCCTTTTAACCCTCATGAAATGCCCTGTTCACTATAGTCTCTAATTTCTTGTGTGACACTTACTTGTTAATAGTACAACAGTACTGGATTGACGCCGAACAAGGTGATGCTGTGTGTGTGGTTTGACTGGAAGGGAATCGTCCACCATTGGTCGGACGATTGATTCTCAACTCTACTGTGGACAACTAGAGAGATTACGCCAGGCAATTGAAAGAGAACGGCCCGAATTGAATGATAGGAAAGGTGTTGTCTTTCATCATGACAACGCAAGACCACACACTTCTTTGATGACATGTCAAAAATTGCGAGAGCTTGGTTAGGAAATTTTGTTGCATCCACCGTATAGTCCAGACATAACACCCTCTGACTATCACCTATTCCGATCTCTGCAGAATTCTCTCAATGGAATTAAGCTGGTTTCAAAAGAAGCCTGTGAAAACCACTTGATTCAGTTTTTCAACCAGAAACCACAGAAGTTCTTCAGCGATGGCATCATGGCTCTACCCGAAAAATAACGAAACGTTGTCGATAATAATGGAGCATATTAGGTTTAAATAAATTCATTTACACACTATAACAAAACCAGTTGAATTTTACTAAAAACACGCCACGAACTTTTTCCCAAACCTGATGTATTAATAATCTTTCATTGGGATATTAATTTAAGATAAATGCCCTTCAATTATATGTTAGGAATAGAAAACCCTGGGGCCCTGGGGTGAGAGTAGATAGTCTTCAAGAGGGTACAGAATCTGAGTGCCTCTTGAAACCGTTTATTTATTTACGCCTTTCATTTCGTTACAGGGTGGGACTAACAAATATTTGACGAAGATAAGTTGAAGAATTTATGATAAAGCAAGAAAAAAAGCATTGGATACAAAAAGTTATGGTGGTAATTCTATGAAATACAGTTTTTGTACAGCTAAAATATGGAGACTCTTATACGGTATAAAATGTAAGACCAGTGATATTTTTTATATTTAAAAAAATACCTAGGTATACGGCTACGAAAAATTATTCATTTTTACCAAAATATATATAATACCAATAATAATAAAATCTTCAACAAGCGAGTTAAGTTTAGCATTTTGACCTTAATGTTTGGCCTTATAAATAAGGACCACTCTACTGTACATTTTACATAAATAATTATTGTGAAAGTTTACAAAATTCTTAAAATCAAGTTAATGGACGACTATCCCAGACTATTGTAAAAAGCTACCGAAAAAAAAAAATATCGAAACCTTTGACAATTTGTAAAATTTTTAAAATTTGTTACCAGGCAAAAAAACGGTCGTATTGCCGTTTTATCGTTCAATAATCGTTATAAAATTACCACAAAATAACTCTATTTTCCTGAAAAATATTCATGGCAATTGGATGATAAAAATTTCAGCAACGTCGCTTCCAAACGATACCGGTAAATGAGCGTCCATTTCCCGTCAAACTGCATCATTACCGCTCAACTAATTATCGCAGTATTCTGGATGATGTATTTTTATGCAGTTATCTTAATTGAGAAAATAAACTCAGCCTCCCCGGCCAACAACTTTGGGAAAATCTTAAGAGATTTTAATATTTTATGGTAATTCCAGTCGAGCAGGAAAAGGGAAATTACTTTTTGTTTCAATATGTAACAGTTTTAATATGCTCTTTGAATTTATAATCTGCGGAGAGGAATTTTTAAGTACATTAAAAATTAAGAACCTTCTTATAATCTAACCTAAAAAAAAAATACAAGATCTAACTCTTAAGTGGAGGCACAATAGTATTGATCTTATAAGTTTCTTATACAAAACTAATAAGTTGGGAGATCTGTTTGTACATTAAAAATTTTCTTAGTGTTTTGGCTTTTGTAGTTTACAATATTTTCAGTAGAATGTTAAGTGAAGAAATCTACCCCCTACCCCATAACATTACAGTAATCCCCCGAAATACGTAATTAATGCGGACCGTAGACTTTTCCGTAACTCGAATTTTACGTAAGTCGAATTTGAAAACTGCTTAAGTGTACCTAGGTATTTATTATTATACGAGGGCATATTGAAAACTAATGCCTCCATAGCTATAACTTTATTAGTAATTGATATATGGTTTACATATAAATATGAAATAATAGTATAAACTGTTCTCTACGCACTGATATACCAGGTCTGCAAGTATGAAATGCGGATTTCTTTTTTAAATAAAACACATTAAACTCAAAATAACAGTAAAAGTTTATTTATTCAAAGTATGCTCCATTAGAAGTTATACATTTTTCCCATCTTTTAGGCAATTTGTGAATACCTCGCCAGTAGAACTCTTCCCCTTTCCCCGCAAACCATTCATCTAGCCATTCTTTCACATTTTCATATGAACAAAAGTGCTGCTCGGCCAGTGCGTGACCCATCGATGCGAACAGGTGGTAATCTGAAGGGGCCAAGTCTGGTGAGTAAGCGGCACGGGGTAGAACTTCCCAGAGTGCCTCCAATGTGTTGCAAACTGCTTTTGCCTTATGTAATGGAGCGTTATCGTGAAGAAAGATTACCTTGTGCTGTCTTCTTTCGTATTCTGGTCGTTTTATGAGCAGCGAATGGTTCAATTCGATTAGTTGTTGTTGGTAGCGTTGGGTATTAACTGTTTCACCAGGTTTTAACAATTCATAATAGACTACACCCTTTTGGTCCCACCAAGTACAGTGCATTATCTTTTTGCCAAAGCGATTCTGTCTTGCAGTTGATGTGGATGGTGAGCCTGAGTTCACCCATGATTTTTTGCGTTTGGGATTTTCAAAATAAATCCATTTTTCATCGCCAGTAATGATACAATGCAAAAAAGACTTTCTTTTGTATCGTGCAAGCAAAATTACACAAGTGTTTTTGCGTTTTTCCATCTGCCTCTCATTCAATGCATGTGGAATCCATCTGCCGACTTTCTGGATCTTACCCATCTCTCGTAGGTGATTGGAAACAGCTTGTTGACTAACGCCTAACTGCTCTGCTAGTTGTTTTTGTGATTGACTGTCGTCTTCCTGTAGCATTGTTTCCAATTTTGTATCTTCATATTTTTTTGGAGGTTTTCCCTGTTCTTTGTCTGTAAGATCAAAGTCACCACTTTTGAAACGCCGAAATCATCGTTGTTTTAACCGCACATCCATGCCGGCAGCCATGTTTAGAACTGTCATGCGCAAACGCGATGTTGCCGAGAATCTCCGCTAAGAGGACTTATGTACTCGGGGGATTATTGTAATTTGTAAGACATAAGGGGCTCCGCCATAGAAATTGGTTTTAAAAAGGGTTGCGCAAGTCAAAAAGACTGGGAAACACTGATGTAAATAATCAATTCAGTGAATATTCTAGAATAAAGCATCATCCATTTCTGAAGATGCAGTATTAATTTTTCTAAATTCTCCATTAAATTGTTGTAGATATTTTTCATTTTCTTTTTATGAATTATGGTCTGTGGTGTGAAACAAGCATTGTTCGTAATTCCTTGTTCAAAATTCACCCGAAACTGAACAAAAGAGGAGAGAAATTGAATGTTGGGTAATAACTCAAAACACCATTCTTATTTATTCTTATCGTAGTGAACAAATGTCGGAGGGCTTTGGAAACATGCCGAGCTACACAGCCTACCTATTGCCATCATTAACATAATATACTCACACATATTTCAACTTGCGGGGTTAAACACTAAACCTGGAATTTCAGAGCGTATCCTGTAGGATAATATCTAGAAAATAACACGAATAATAAAAACGAAAAGTTCATTGATCTTTTCGTTTTAAGTTCCGAGTTAAACTGGAATTCATCTGTAAAATATAAGAGAGAATCCAAATTGACCTGCATTATAGTTTTCTTTGGTAAACTATCAGGTGATTGCAAAAATTCGTGCCCGATTTGAAATAAAATTAGATAAAACACATTTTCGTGGAAAAACATTTTTATTAATCAATAATGTACTCCCCATCATTTTCTATAACTGTTTACCAACGTTTTACAAATTTTTGAATTCCTTATTTGTAGAAACTGGGTGATTTATCTTCAAAGAAAGTAGTAAGGTAGTTGACTTCTTCCACAGAAACAATTTTTTTGCCATTCAAATTATTTTGAAGAGAACGAAACAGATGAAAATCTGAAGGGGAAAGGTCAGGGGAATACGGTGCTGGAGGATATGCCATTTTAACTCTCTTAAGTTTTTGCAGTGTCTGTTGAGCGACATGTGGCCTAGCGTTGCAGTGGTGAAAGAAGATGCCTTTTCGATTAACCAAACTTGGACGTTTTCCACATTGAGTTGGGTGAGTTGCTCACAGTACTTCTCCGCAGTTATTGTTTTACCACGTGGAAGAAGCTCGAAATAAAGTATTCTACAATCCCACCAGACACATAACACTTTCATTGGATGTAATTCAGCTTTTGCCAAAGATTCTGCTCGTTCACTCCCATGCTTCCAGCTTCTTTTTCTTTTTATGTTGTGATACATAATCCATTTTTCATCTCCAGTTATTACTCGATCGAAGAAAGGTTCGTTTTGTTGACGGGCAAGGAGAAAAACGGCAGTAGAAACACGTTTCAGTTTGTTCCGTTCTGTCAAAATGTGTGCAACCCATATATCGAGTTTCGAAGTATAGCCAAGTTTTTTTAAATGACGAAATGCTGTTGATTTGTCAACATTTAACTTCTCAGCAATCTCTTCAGTCGAAATCCATGGATTACTATTCACCAAATCACGGATACAGTCATTATTACACGGGCACGAACTTTTGCATTCACCTGATATATTTGAAGAGCTACTGCAAAGAGGTTTTATATTCACCATAGTAGATGTGTGTAAATTAAGTAACAAAACTGATTTAAAAAAAAAAAATTATTCGAATAGATTTAATTAAATATTGTTTCCCTCAAAATAACTTCCTTGGGAAGCAATACAGCGCTGGAGACGGTTCTTACAGTCCTCATACCAGTGCTGTGAAAAGTTGGGGGATGTAAAATTAATTTCAAAATGGTTTTGTGGACCGCCAATGCCTACGCGGAACTCCAGGGGGTCCGGGGACCACAGTTTAAGAACCGTTGCTCTATACGGTTTGTACCTTTGTAATAAACAAGCATTCAACTAGAAAATCCGGCTCAAAGGACCAGATATCCGGCTCGAAGGACCAGAAATCCTAAGTATGATTTATTCCTAAGTACCAGGGTTGGGCCAACATAAGCCCGAGAGCTGCAAACAGTCCATGAAGGCAATTTCTGCAGCCTTCACTTTTAAAATTTTGTAATTTTACTAACAAAAATGACAAATTAAATAAATAATCTGTGTAAGTTTTGGAAATGTGGAACTTGTTTTTAATCATATAATGTTTTATCATGACTCTTGCGTATTATATGGTTAGATGGAAATACATATAACACATATTTTGGAAGACGGTTCTTCCAATCCTCATAGCAGTGCTGGAACTCGGATACTGGAATAGTTTTTAGCTGGTCGGTTACTGACGTTTGAATGTTTTCCAGTGTCCCAAAAGTGTAAAAGCAAATTCAACTCTTCCCCGATCATTCTGACTGTCCACCGACGATGTAGAATGTAGAACGTAATATTTAATGAATAAGTGCTTTTTGTATGTGGTTGTGTGTGTTTTTTTTTAATCGAAATTGCATATTGATCCTTTTTAATTGTGCCTTTTGATGCCTTCCTCTCAATTAATCCCAAAAAAACTAACCACAGATTGTCATATTGATTGATATATCAAAATTAATAGAAACCAACCATTTGTGGGAAAAAATCACGAACCAAAAACATTGCGATTCAATCAAATGCTGGGTGATTTTTCATGTGAAATATGACCAGTCGTATCATGAATTGTCAACGTTCTATTCAACAACAACAAAAAAATCAGAGATGACGTTGTCATTGAATTCATGATTAATATCATTTCAAATGAGAAATTACTATTTATCAGGAATATAGTTTAAATAATTAGATAACAGAAAGGATCATACAAAAAAATTGCGGGTTTAGGACAACTAAAAAGGCAATCAAAATTTAAATAAAAAATACAAATGTTTACCAATTATACGGCTTGATTTTTATATTGGAGATTGTTCAGATCAACCCTCTGATTTTAATTAGGCTGTGTAGGCGCAAATAACCTTTGATGCAGTGTGTCGTAAACTGTACGTGGTTTTGTGTTTAAAATCGGTTGTAATACATGTCTCAAAAGAAATTTTATATTTAGTGGATCGATTAAAAAAAAAGTAAACCGTATATAGAAAAAATGTTTATTGATTATTAAAATACACTTTTTGGGGATTTATTTCTTAAAAATAATATCGTCTAAATGTAGACCCTCGCGTTCTCGGCACTCATTTAATCGAACAGTAAAATTACTCATGACGTCTCGGCAGGTGGACTCAGGGATGGCTGCCATTTCGTGACGGATATTTTCTTTCAAATGCGCCAGTGAAGTCGGTTTATTGGCGTAAACTTTAGATTTAAGATAACCCCATAGGAAAAAGTCCATAGGGGTTAAATCTGGACTGCGTGGAGGCCAAATTATGTCACCTCTCCGGGAGATCAATTTGCCTGAGAAAATTTCACGAACACGTGGCAGAGACATATTGGACGTGTGTGAAGTTGCTCCGTCCTGTTGGAACCATGTTCTTTGGTTATAGCCAGGAAAGTTTTGCAGTTCAGGTACCAAGAAGTTGTCTAACATCTCCACATAACGCTCTGAATTCACTGTAACTGCACGCCCCCTTTCGTCTTCAAAAAAGTAAGGGCCGATAATTCCTCGCGCCGACATCGCAGCCCATACGGTCACTTTAGGCGAATGTAGGGGTTTCTGATGTTTGCGTTTCGGATTCGTTGCACTCCAGTAGCGGCAGTTCTGCTTATTTACGTGGCCATTAAGATGAAAATGAGCTTCATCCGAAAACAAAATGTTGGTAAACGTTGAAAATCGCTCAATCACCTGATTTACGAAATTAAGCCTCTGACTGGCATCTTGGGGCTTTAATTCTTGCACCAATTGAATTTTGTACGGGTGCAGCTTTAGGTCTTTGTGCATAATGCGATGTAATGATGATCTATGCACATTTAAAGCACTTGCGCGCTTCCGAATTGAAAGGTTCGGGTCGTCACGAACAGACTGATTAACATTCTCCACGTTTTATACCGTTCTTGATGACCTAGGTCGCCCGGATTTTGATTTATCCAGCGTTGTACCAGTCTCTTCAAACTTTTTAACCCAATGTCGAATGAGAGGAATGCTTGGCGCATCATTTAAGTGGCGAAAACCTCGAATACTGCAGAATTTTCTACGCGCTACAGTCACCGAATCACCGTTTTTGTAAAACTCTCGCACGCATAACGCGCGGTCTGCTCCCGAAAAACGCTCCATAGCGACTCAATTCCCAAGAGCCAGGCTATTGATTGACATAACCCCCGCGCCCCTCGGATACGTTGCGTTTACGCAGTAAGCTAAATAAATATAAAATTTCTTTTGAGACACCTTGTACTAAAAAATTTATGTAAAATATAAATTTTTACACATTCCACAGTTTTGTAGGTATTTAATAAGTGTAAAAAGTTAACAGAATGCTGGATCTCTAGGACAATAATTTGGCTATAATCACATCAAAATCAACACATTTTTTATAATTATTTTTATGCGTTATTTGAGAAAAAGAGTTTCCATTTATTTTTTTTTAAATAAATTTATATAATTTGCGAATATTTCGTTAACAATAAGTTTTAATTAAAAACATCCACCAATTTTTCTGCATTTCTAAATCTTCATTAAATTAATAAGAAATATCTTGATAAATGTCTTCTTTTTTTTTAGTTTCAGAAACGTATTTCTCACTATTAATGTGTTATTTCTCTTTGATAGGTTGCAACATGACGTATAATAGGTGGAACTTACACACATGAACTCGATTCTTAGTTGTTATTAAATTTTTTATTATATTTTTAATTTTAAAAGAAGACACACACTACCTTAGCCATGAATATAAAAATTCCGTAACAGTATTAGTCATAATTTAGCCATGAATTAAAAAAATAATTAATTTTGTCAAAAATAAAAAACTGCAATATTTTACAAAAACGAAATCTGATCAAAAATTCTTCGGGTACGTTTCCAGATTAGATAAATGTACATTACTTAGATTTTTTTTCAGATTTTTGGTTTAAACCTTTCATACAAAAATTTGTTTAAAAAAAAATGTTTTAAGAGGTTTCTTTTGATACCATACAATAAATTCGCAAATATCCTTTGTTGCTGGGCGCCAGAAATTTTAACTAACCAACCATACAATAATTTTTTTTTTTAAATACTAGGTACTATTATTTTTTTAATGACAAAAAAATATTTTTCGGTAATTTTCGAAAAACTAATCTGATCAAAAATTCATATTGAATTATTCTACGCCAACCAGTGTAGCGTAGTGGTAACAAATGTGCTCTGCGTTGCTAAGGTCTCGGGTTCCAATCCCGTTCAGGCATGGCATTTTCATAAAAATAAGACCACAAAAAAACTATTCTATGATATTTGAGAAAAATCTCAACAATGTATATTACAATAGATTTTTTTAAAGATTTTTAGATCAACCCTTCTGGGAAATAAAATATGGGACAAAAGTTGTTTTTTAGTTAAAATTCTATATACATATATTTTTTTTAAATAAAAATTTTCTTTTTTATTCACGTATTAAGATGTTTTGGTACCCAACTCAAAATATTAAAAAAACATTTACCTTTACATAAAAGCCGCCTTTGCAAAAAATAATAAATTCTTGACTCTTAAACGGTGCGTAGATCAGTCCTGATCTAAAAGCTATTTAATGTGACCTGTATAAGGCAGATTAAAAGTTGGATCACGCAAACAAGGAGAGTCTCATCCATATGTATATCTCTCTAGCGGTCAAGAACAAAGACAACAAAACTTGCAGAAAAATGCGATTTCTATTCAAACATACTGAAGTAATAAATAGTAAAGGTAAAATTAGGACATATTGGTTCAAGGATTTCGTTCAAATTAAACTCACATGATTGCTCGGTATTTCCGGTTTCAAGAAGAATAGATTTTTACATAATTAACGGAAAAAATACCATATATTACCATCAAAACCACTGGCGTAACATTACAAACCGTGTAAATTAAGCAACCGGACTGATTTTTTTATATTTTTTTATTCGAATAGAATTACAATTCAATATTGTTTCTCTCAAAATAACTTCTTTGGGAAGCCACACAGCGCTGGAGACGGTTCTTCCAACCCTCATAGCAGTGCTGGAACTCGGATACTGGAATAGTTTTCAGCTGGTTATGGATGTTTGAATGTTTTCGAGTGTCCCAAAATGACGTCCCTTGAGGTGATTTTTCAATCTTGGGAAATGGAAAAAGTCACAAGGACTCGAGGCGAATAAGGAGGCTGAGGAGCCACAGGAATATTTTTACTGGACAAAAACTTATTGAAATTGCTGTGTGATTGTCATTGGTTAAATTCTGATGAACGGTAGTGTCAAATTCAACTCTTCCCCGATCAGACTGTCAACCGACGATCTGAACACACAAGATCCCGGATTCTGTAGACATTTTCATCGGTTCTTGAAGATGACGGCCTTCCAATGCGTGATTTATCTTCAATCAACTCTCTTTCTTATCAAAATGCCTTAAACCACCAACAAATCTGGGTTCTAGACAAAAAAACTGTTTCCGTAGGCCTGCTGAAGTTTTGCAAAAGTTTCCGTTGCACTGTCTGGCCAAGTCTGAAGCAAAACCTGATAGCACACCGTTGCTCGAATGTCACTCATTTTTAAAACACACTAAAAAAAATTGTTTTATATTATATAAAAATGATCGTCAGATGCCGACATAACGGGGTAAAGATCGTCAGTTACATCACTGATTACATTATAAAATGCTTAGGCTAAATGCCCGCTCAGCAATTATAATCCCTCAACGGTCTTACCCCTATTGTGCAAACAGCTGATTGTTTTTTTTATTATTCTAATTATATAGTTCGATGCTAAGGATAGGAGATAGGAATGAAGCCAAACCTGAATGATAACAAATAAGAGAAAGAGAGACGATTTTATTCAGTGTTAATTTCGGTGTAAAAACAATGGGTATGTTAATTTTGTGTATATAAACACTACAAATGAACGTACATTGTTTTCATAAAATATTGAAATTAAACACAAAACAAATTCATTACAAAAAGAGCCTTAATCCGTCTGTATTTTGCACATAACTATGAGCCCAAACAATTCGCTGATTATTTGTTGTAACTATAAAACGGTTGATATCCGGTACGTCGCGACGCTTAGCGTCGACTATCGAACCCTTTGTCCCTCAGTCATTTCAACAATTTTCATTATTTTTCCCAACAATAGGGCTGTTCTCGCTCCTGTCAAACGTTTGATTTTCACTTGTAATATTAATACGTGATCATAATGGACAAACGACAGCCTTTCTGACGCTTACAGGGGAAAAATACAACCGGATGTTGATTGTATTACAATTTTCCAAGATATTATACGGGTATTTTACACATTTTTAAAAGCTTTATACCTTCAAAATATTTTTAAATTGAATTTCTATACGCGCTTAAAAGAAATTTAATGTTAAATTTCAATCTTATAAAAAAAAAAAAAGAAAGCAGTGTCTGGGACAGATCTGCTACGTAAAATATGTCAGCGTTGTTTTGTGACAGTGCCATTTGTGTGTATACTTTTGAGAAGGTATTAAGGGGTTATTATTAATTCTATAACACTAGAGTGCAAAAATGTGGGCCATGTTGTGAATTTAAAAGTTAATCAGGTTAACAAGCAATGTTCAAAATACCTATTATTGAGCCTTGTGGTACTCCATTCTTTATTGGTAACGAATGCTCGATTTTTAAAAATAACAAATGGGCAAACAGTGTTGGAGACACATATTCTAAAATATGTCAGTGTTGTTTTATGATAGTGTTGTTTGTGTGTTTACTTGAGGAGGATATATTAAGGGAACCCGAAAGAAAATCATTATTTTAGAGGACAAAATAATTTTTTTCCAGAAATTTTTTATGTATAATTACTCATTATGTATAATTTGACTCACTAATTGTTGAAACTAAATCAGAAACTAAAGAAAAAATGTCCAATTTATTTAACCGAAACGGAATTGATAAGTTTTTGACTCTTGTACAAATGTAATTTTCGTTATCGAACTATAATTTTCGGTAAATATTTAAATTTTAAATTGATATACTATTCTATAATAATTTGGTTTGTTGCTATTTTTCTTAGATAGAAGTTTACTTTTATGATATTAGAAAATTATGTCCTCATAGTTTTACGAGCGATTGTGTATTTACTAGCCAGGGGGGGGGGGGCGTACAGCCCCTTACCCCCCTTGGGTATGCTACTGGTTAACTCTCAATGTCGGTTTTAAGAACCTCAAGACTAAAACTAAATCAATGTGTTGCATGAACTTGCTTATAGCGATATGATAGTTTATCTTTTAAGATTAAAATTAAAACATAAGATTAAAACTAAGACTAAAACTAAATATTGACTATAAGTAACACGTGTGTATCTATGTGCCTTCAACTATTGTAGCAGTAAGCGTTTGAAATCTATAATTTCATTCCGCTCGATTTCCGGGAACAAACCCTATACCTACAAGATACAAACTTGGGTTTAACTAGGGTTTCTTGAATTTCACTTAGATGCTCGATTAACACGGAAGGAACATATAAATCAGGTGTCCAGTAAACTACATAAGACTTCATACATGATTAAAAGATTGACGAATACGGCTTTGAACTATGGGGTGCTTCTTCTGGCTTGCAGATGATTTTCATAATCCAGAAACGGGTCATTAGAATAATGGCTGCTATTAAACCACGTACGTTATGCAAGCCAGTTTTTAAACAATTAAAAATTCTGACAGTCCTGTCTATATATATATTGAGTATCTTAATGTTTATTAAGGAAAACGAAAACACCATCCTAAAACATTCTGAAGTACATAATCACAACACGAGAGGGAAGGATTTATTCTCTATACCGAATACCTAGACGTATTCTACGACAATATTGTTTGTAGAAATCTGTTTCACCTTTGTTTCTCATGGTGGAATTTTTAGTTTCCGCTGAGTCATAAGTATTCAAGTTAAAATGTACTGTTGAATCTTTACAACCTAACCCAACCTGTTTCTTGTGTTTGTTATTAATATTTGCTAACTGGACGTGCTAATCTGTTTGACTTTACAACGATTTTTTTTGCCAAGACGTTCATAAACATCCATATTAATAAATAACTGTTGTTATAATTGATTGTTAATAGCTTATTTATCCGTTAACTAATACAATAACAAAATTATTAAAATGTACTGTTTTTTTGGTGCACGATTTTAAATATTTATATTTCGAGAACGGTAAAAGACAGAGGCCTGCGGTTTGAATTTTTCAGAAAATTTTTAGTCTTAACACATATTTGAGTCTTATTTATTCCCCCTGTTGTAATATGGCCCCTCTTCGATAAATTTGTGAACTAAAACAAGTTTACCGAAATGGTATTTTCCTTTTGGAACAGCTTTTAGACAAGTGACAAGACTAAACTTGATGTAGACACATTAAAAGTAATATTACTGATAAAAATTTTCACATTCTTATAAAAACAACTTACCTTAATAAAAGAAAAATTAAGCAAATTAATTTACTGTAATTCGGTAAATCGGAACAAGAACTCAACTGCACTAAATTTGTAAAATTGTTGAACGAAAAGTAGGTGTGTTTTAAGCTATTGCCGAAAGATGGTGCTAGCTATTTTAAAAATTTTTTTATTAGGACCTTCACCTCTATAAAAATTACAGCTACCCAGGTCTATTCTCCCAGGAAACTGTCGATATTTTTTTAATTTAAATTTTTTAATGACATTTTTTTTTTAAATTATAGAGCCTGACTCTATATATATATATATATATATATGTGTTAATTTAGTAGATTCAATGCCAAAAAGATGTTTTTCAATGATTAAATCAAAGGGCTGCGCCACCAAATATTAAAGAATAATTTTAATTTTTAATTAAAATTTAATTTTGTAAGTCTTTCAAAAAACTCTCTTCTGATTTCGAAACAGTAAAGACTTTATGGCGTTTATTATTGTAAATTTAACTTCAACTACGTCATCCTCTGACTCATTATCATCTGTTTGACTTGTCTCCGACTGTTCCTCTTTGTCTTCATTATCTTCTTCTGCCTTAACAATCTATTTTTCGGATAATAAACGATCAAGATGAATCATTAGTTTGAATACCACTTTTTCAATTTCCTTTTTCCAATTTAAATTAACTAATCATTACAGTTACCCAGGTCTATTCTCCAATCAAATGTTAAAATCTTAACGTCAGAAACTGCCAATATTTTTTTAATTTCAATTTGAACACAAGTATATTTGTTTTAAAATTTTAACTCGACGGCATCAACAAAGAGAACTCTTGAAAATGGACAAAACCGTTAAAAAATATATTTTTTTTGTTGTAAATTGTCATATCCCCTTTTTGCATGAACCTTATTTAAGACCCAATGGATAGAAATTTCGTGTGGACCATTTGTTGTACCTCATGGTTCTACAACCTTTTAAATTTTGTTAAAGTTCCATTTCCTTTGGTGAAAGCCTTACTAATAAAACTACTGTACTGTGGTCATTGTAATTCTCGTGCGACGGCGAAATAAAGTGTCTACCGTAGTACCTGGTCAACACCTGTCCACGAGTCAAGGCCCTGGCTCTGCAAGCTGCCCCGTCGAGAGGCTCTTTTTGTTCACTTTGCATTCCGTGAACAACAGCCACAGGCGTTAATAGACATTAGGACCACATAAAGGAGACTTAAATATCACAAGAATCAAAATACGAAAACAACAACTAAAAGGAATTTGGATTACGTTGTTTAAATAAAGTATTTAAGGCTAGTAACACATAGAAAAGTGTTTCAATTTGTCAAACAGAAATTTCTTTCATGGATTGTTCGCCACCCAGGTTCAAAAACAATATTTATTAAATTATTAACTAGTTCGGCCATCGTTTACTAAATTTACTAAAAGAAACAAACTTAAAATGAACATCAACAAATGTAAAATAATATCCTTTACACGTAATATACACAAAATAACCCACGATTACCATATTGACAATATAGTGCTGCTTAGAGATAGTAAAGTGAATGACTTAGGTGTACTATTTAGACACGATTTTAATGTTAGTGACCACATAGACAATATAGTGAATAGTGCCCTCAAAACTTTAGGATTTATACTAAGAAACAGTGGTAGTTTTAAGATATCTACAACTTAGTTACTGTACTGTGTTCGACCTAAATTAAAGTACGCAAATACAATCTGGAGCCCAAAAACAATGTCCCACAAATATCAAATAGAAAAAGTACAAAAGAGATTTGTAAGAAACCCGACTCTGAAATTAACCGGAACCTTTTCGAATCTCTTATGCAAACCAGTAAAAAACCTAGCTCTCAATAATTGCTAGAAATTTCATACATTAGAATGGAGACGCGAAATCCACACTTTGAATATCGCGTTCAAAATTATTTAATGATAAACTAGATGCCCAGAACTTCTGAGAAGTTCTGGGGAGATGTTCCAGAAGAGATGCCAAAGATATGCCGAAAATATGCCTCTGAAATGGTTATTTCAAAAAGAGAATGACTCGAAACATGCTTCAAATTTGGTAAAAAATTGTTTTTTGTATAAAAATGTACTGGTATTGCAATGGTCATCTTAGAATTCTGATCTTAATCCAATCGAGCTTTTTTGGAAGCACTAGGGAGATTCACAAAAATGCAGGTACAAACAATGACAAATTTTTTAAAATTATCGAGCAAGACTGGAAAACCATCCCTCACGCAAATAGCCTTTGTTGCTGTGCGCCAAAAATTTTAACTAACTTAAACCATCCCTCAGCAAATATGTGTTAATTTAATAGATTCGATGCCAAAAAGATATTTTTCAATGATTAAATCAAAGGGCTGCGCCACCAAATATTAAAGAATTATTTTAATTTTTAGTTATAATTTATTTTTTACAAGTTTCCATACTTTTTGACATATCATTTATGTCGAATTGTATATTTCATTTCAAACATATTGTCAGTTGTACAATAAATATATATTAAAGACCAATTTCCTAAATTAATTTTGATGTATTAAATACATAAGCATAACTCAAGTTATTTATATGAATATAACAAAAGTTTCCATACTTAAGGCAACCACTGTATGTTCTTGATATCTAATTTAAAAATTACGTTGTGTTTGACCAATGTAGTAAGCATTGCAATCGTTATATTTGATTTTATAAATTAGTTTTTTGGCTTAATTTATTCATCATAAAATTTGTTATAAAAAATTCGGAAAATAAACAGAAACTAAATTAATAATTTCAAAAATATTGTGCTCTCAATTCAAGTTTGATCCCATTTTGGGACGGTAGGATTAATATCAATGGTCCTTTTATCCATTTTTTGTTAATATGATTTTATGGGAACTTAACACATCTGCGAATATAAAACCATAACTTAATATAAAAACAACCGGATACACAGTTTATATTAACACTTCATAGACGTTAAATCAGGAGACTATTTAATAAATGTAACCTCCCAAGTTTCTCTACTTCAATCCTAAATCTGTAACCTTTCGTGTGCCAACAAACGGTTTATAATTTAATAATTATTATAATTGTAATCTATCCAATTAATTATTAACACGTACTCCTTAGGAATATAGCCTTAAAAGTTTTAAACCGTGAACAGTTACACCAGGTGTTTGGGAAAAAACTAGTTTCTAAAATTTCCTGATGTAAACATTCGATTTTTGGTAATAGATTGACATTTGTAAAAAATTTATTAATTATTCATTATATTAGTTAATTTAAATTGGAAACAGGAAATTGAAAAAATGGTATTCAAACTAATGAGTCATCTTGATCGTTTTTTATCCGAAAAATAGATTGTTAAGGCAGAAGTAGATAATGAAGGCAATGAGGGACAGTCGGAGACAAGTCAAACGGATGCTAATGAGTCAGAGGATGAGGTGGTTGAAGAAGAAGGTGCAGCAATAAACGCCTTTTTTATCTATAAAGCCCAACAACTTTGCTAATTTGGAATAAGAAGATAGTTTCCGAAAGACCTTAGACTAAAACTTATAACACAAGAGCAAATTTGTTCGCCAAATTTCGCACAGGTAACTTGAAAACAAAACAAAAAAAAACCTGGATCATCGATCGCAGCAGAAATATACAACCAACTGGACGAAATGATGCAAAAACAGATCTTCAAAAAATTGATGTGAAGTGTGAATTTTCACACATTGCAGGGTTTTGCAGGTATTTAATAACTGAATGATGATTATTTGGGATGCCAAAACAAATTTTATGTCAAAATATTTTTTTATGAATTTTAATTCGAATGCCTAATACCATTATTTAAGTTTCTAAATATGTGCAGTATTTTTTTTTACATAGCAAGGTTCATTAAGATTTTGAAAATTGCGCCTATGGCTTCTATTGGTTGCTTAAATCATTAGCCCCGCCCTCTGATTTCGTAAACACTTCCCACTGGTTATTAAATTTACGCTTTTAAAAATTATATGCAACATATGCCAAAATATAGCTAGAATTTTTACTGTTAAATTTTTTAATTTTTAATATTAAATAATTTAAACAAAAGAAAACTGCAAAAAAAAAAAAAAAATTGACAGGATTCGAACTCTAGTTTGCAAGTTAACTGTGTTTAGCAAATTAGAAAACCAATGACTAAACACACATCGCTATCAGCGCTGACGTCTGAACTTGGTTACATAGCAAATTAAATATTTAACATATTTTGGTTAAAAACACAAAAAATGCATTATTTTCCGAAAACATAATCTGATCAAAAATTCCTGTTGTACTATTCCGGTTCACACCAATATACATTACTTAGAATTTTTTCACATTTTTAGTTTAAACCATCTGGGCTACAGGGTGTGGGACAAAAATTTTTTTGCACAATTTTGGCAAAAATCGCGTCAAAATAATTTATTTTGCAAAAATAAAATTTTGATCGTTAATCCACGTACTAAGGGCTTTCATTTGATACCCTACTCAGAATTTAAAAAAAATATTTTTTTTTTCGATGAGCACATATTTGTTTATATTTTTAGGGGGATATGTTTTTTAGATGTTTTAGTATTTTTCCTATGTGCGGGTCAAAAAGTTGTACAATCATGCCAAATTTCAACTCTCTAGGTTTAGCCGTTTGGCTACAATTTTTACCGAACAGACAGACAGACAGACAAACAGACAGACAGACAGACAGACAGACGACAAAATGACGGTATAAGGGTTTTTTGGTCATACCTACAAAACCCTAAAAAGGGGATCGTAATTAAGTATGAGTTCTTACGTTGAACTACGGCATCGCAGACCACGCGAAATATTAATAGTGTAACTAGTGTTACTAGGCAGCAGACAATATCAAATTGGTTCACCAAATTTCGTACAGGTAACTTAAAAACAAAAAAAAAAACCTGGTTTATCGATCACAGCAGAAATATACTGCAACCAACTGGACGAAATGATGCAAAAGCTTAAAGAAAAACAGCCTAGATTGGTCAACAGATCGACTCCTATCTTATTCCATGATAACGCTAGACCTCACACTGCACAAATGACTGTGGCAAAACTACAGGAATTGGAGTTGGAACTTCATCATCCTCCATACTCACCAGACCTAGCCTCCACTACCACTTCTTCCGCAATTTGGACAACTTTTTAATAAGAAAACAGTTTAATTCCGACAATGCTGTAAAACTGGACCAGGAATTCATTGACTCTCGTCCACCAGAATTTTATACCACCGGCCTGAACAACCTGCCGCTTAAATGGCAAAAGTGTATAGACAATATGGGTGCATACTTTGATGGATAAAATAATTCCTTATATTTGTATTAGCAACCAACTTTGCCTTTTTTCTACAAATTTCATCCTTGACAACCTAATATTTGGATTTGGAACGAAAACAAATTAGAACCTAGTAGAATTTTTAAATAAAATTACACAAATAATGCTGTTAATGAGAGGGATGGACTTGATGCTCTGATATCAATTCAATATTTGGCTTCAAATTAATGAGGTATAATCTTAAATCTCCACGTCTAGTGATTCGAAAAGCACTGGTGTAGTTGTTACCAAACCAAATCGACTAGAAGTACCCTAAAAGAGAATAGTTCGTTTGGTGGTTGGTAAATTTGAATGAAATCGTTAGTTTTTGGTGGAAACGTGGTGATATTTCACGTATTGGAATGCGATATTTTTTTCTTTGGTCCACTAAAACAATAGCTATAAAATTTAACAATGGTTTTGAATATTGTAACTGGTTGTAAATATTCGGGATGTATTTATATGTTCGAGTTAGTGGGCATAAAATATTAATTTAGTAACAAATATATTTATGTTTGTATGGACACAAAACAACGTTATAGAATGAAATACGTCCACAGACCTATCTATTTACATGCAATTAATGGACGGAGAGGCAACGTTGCCTGTTGCACTGTTGCCACAACTCACTGTTTACCTCCAAATAAAATGATTTAATGCAAACATTATATTCATATGTTTTTATAAACATTAAAACGGTAACAACAGCAAAATTTTCTGTGTGCTTTGAATTTTCATGATCGTCCATGTTTGCTTTCAACACGCCAATTAAATGTTTAATTTTTTAAAAAAATAGTTCATCTCACAACAATCAATTTAAATATAAAACACTGTCACTAGCACCCTGCAAATTACAATAAAAAAACTGTTTTTATTTACCTAAAAAATTTATTAAGTACATATGCAAATAATTGTTTTGTGTAAATAAAAATCACTTAACTTTATGAACAGTAATATTTTATTGAACAAGCATATAATAGAAGCTATATTTCACGAGAACAAGGCTTACCACCCGAGTT
Organism: Liopterus haemorrhoidalis; assembly: GCA_963971575.1. Classification (NCBI taxonomy): domain Eukaryota; kingdom Metazoa; phylum Arthropoda; class Insecta; order Coleoptera; family Dytiscidae; genus Liopterus; species Liopterus haemorrhoidalis. The sequence continues at coordinate 48,166,972 of OZ020619.1, forward strand.
GCAGTGAAACAGTTTTTTAATTTAACCCTTTTTGGTAAAAGGGTGCGGGACAAAAAAGCACATTTTTTGCTAAATTCGTGTTAAAAGAAACGAATTCCAAAAAACTATCTATTGTTCCGTAATCTACGTTTTTTACAACAAATGTTTTTTTTTATCAACGACAAAAAAAATCGACATTTTTCTAAAAATGTATCTGATCAAAAATTCCTATTGAACTAATATCAATGTTCATTACGGAGATTTTTTTTAGAATTTTAGATCAATCCCTTTGGGCGACAAAAGATTTTTGACACATTTTTGGAATAAATCCAATAAAAAAATATTTTTCAAAAATAAAAATTTGTGCATCCACGCATTAAGATGTTTCATTTGATACCCCAATCAAAATTAAAAAAAAAAAATCCATTAAATGCATATTAGTGTGAGTCAAATTCAACTCTTCCCCGATCATTCTGACTGTAAACCGATGATCCGAACGCACAAGATCCCGGATTCTGTCGACATTTTCATCGGTTCTTGAAGATCAAGGCCTTTTGCGTGATTCATCTTCAATCAACTCTCTTCCTTTTGAAAATGCCTTAAACCACCAAAAAACCTGGGTCCTTGACAAAACACTGTCTTGCAAGTTTTGCAAAAGTTTCCGTTGCACTGTGCCCAAGTCTGAAGCAAAACCTGATAGCACACCATTGCTCGAAATGTCACTAATTTTTAGAACGTACTAGAAAAAACTGTTTCACGAAAAAAATCACTACGGACAACAAAATTACTCTGGTGAGTTCAAACTCTTACTGAAGGAGAATCACATGTTCACCTGCCGCCCCTTCAAGTCTCGCGTCCCAAATGTTGACAGATCAAACGCTATGTTGCCAGTCCGGTTACTTAATTTACATACCTCGTATATATCCAAAAACTCGTCATAAGATATGACAAATGTCTATATCTAAATGGTAAACTATGTAGAAAAAATAGTATGGAGTTTTGAATGCATCAAAACAATGAGTGACAGTTCTCAAGAAAACAGTGTTCTTTTCGAGAACGTGTGGTCTGTCCCCTCATTCATTTTAGTTCCTATTAGTACCGTTTAGTTCATTGTGTTCATTGAGAATCAGCAGAGCCTGATTAAGGAGGATTTAATTATGCTTGAAGTTGTCGTGTAATTGTCTACTTGGTCAAGGGACTGCAGTCTAGAGGTATCCATTTGGAAACTCAATGGAACTGAATGGAGAATGGACATTCACTGTTTCTACTTGTCACCATCAAATGACTATCACATCAAATGTAAAGGAATTTCATCCACAGTAAAACACTTTAAAACAACTATATTTTAACCAATTGTTAAAAATATAATATGATCGAAAAAGTGTTTCTCAATCAGTGCTCAATTGTAAGAAAATATTTATTAATAACAAAAGAACACTTTTTCCAGGTAAGCCTCAATATATACGAGGTGCGTAAATTAAGTAACCGGACTGATTTTTCAATTCGCATAGAATTACAATTCAATATTGTCTCTCTCAAAATAACTTCCTGTTTCTGCTAGTGTCCATCGGTCTCCGCTCTAAGTTCTTCTTAGTCCACCTACCACATTCAAGTCTCGATACATGACCGACCTATTTCCATTTCTGTTCGATTCTATTGACTACATAGCAAAACCTGGTTTGCTCTATTATTCAAATACGAGGTGTGTAAGGATTTTTTAAATTTTGTTTTATTCAAATAGAATTACAATTCAATATTGTCTCCCTCAAAATAACTTCATTGGGAAGCCACACAGCAATGGAGACGGTTCTTCCAACCCTCATAGCAGTGCTGGAACTCGGATACTGGAATAGCTTTCTGCTGGTGGGTACAGACATTTGAATGTTTTCGAGTGTCCCAAAATGACGTCCCTTGAGGTGATTTTTCAATCTTGGGAAAAGGAAAAAGGACTGAAGTCAGGCGAATAAGGAGGCTGAAAGGAGCCACAGGAATATTTTTACTGTCCAAAAACACGTTTATTGAAATTGATGTGTAACAAGGAGCATTTTCATCCCATTGGTAAAAATCTTATGAATGGTAGTGTGAGTCAAATTCAACTCTTCCCCGATCATTCTGACTGTCAACCGACGATATGAACGTACAAGATCCCAGATTCTGTCGACATTTTCATCGGTTCTCGAAGATGAAGGCCTTTCGCTGTGTGATTCATCTTCAATCAACTCTCTTCTGAAAATGCCTTAAACCAACAAAAAACCTGGGTCCTTGACAAAACACTGTCTCCGTAGGCCTGCTGAAGTTTTGCAAAAGTTTCCGTTGCACTGTGCCCAAGTCTGAAGGAATAATAGCACACCGTTGCTTGAAATGAAACTCATTTTTAGAATGCACTAAAAAAAACTGTTTCACGATAAATATCGCTACGGACAACAAAATTATTCTAGCGACTTCAAACTGGTACTGAAGGCGTATCATATGTAGACTTGCTGCCCTTTCAAGTCCCGCGTCTCAAATGTTGCCAGATCAAACGCTATGTTGCCAGTCCGGTTACTTAATTCACACACCTCGTATGCTTTCAATATTTATAAATATGAAGTAGGTAACAAAAAATAACTACTTTTTAATTTTATTTTATAGGTGTTGGCTTTGTTTTAATCCGGTTGTTGAACAATAAAATTCATAGTAGTTTAGTTAATTTCTAAAATTAGTTGCCATTTTACTAACCTTGGTTTTATCCATAAATGGCTATAATAATTCACCAGGCAAGGTCGACTTGAACTTCCTCTTTTCACAAAAATGTTTGATTGAATTGAGTTTTGAATGCAAATTCCAAGAACTGTTCGTCAGTTGCCCTCCCTGGGGGGCACAATTACCAACTGTACGCCCTTTTGTACCTCGTAACACAATTTGTAACAGAATTCAGGTGGGATACAGAAAGTTTGAAATATAGAATACCAGCAATATACCTGATGCTTAACTAGCGAAAAAAACAGAATTTTGTAAAATTTTTTAGAAAATGCATTTAAATAAGAACATTTTTAGGAAAATGCGAAAATGAAATAAATATTGATTCATATAATTAACCCTTTGCACTCCGTTGCCGCCAATAATGCGACATTTAAAATATGACTTTAAATCTACTGTCACTGTTAGGGCGACACCCTTGTTTTATTTATTTGAGCGCTGTTGTATAAACTGATGCGTTTATCTTAACACTTAAACGTCCGGCGATAATTTTCGAATTTAAGAATTGGTCTTTTTAAGGAAAAATCAGTGCAATTTCAGCAAAAACTCAAATTACAAAAATTGTTTAGAATAAGAAGACAAATCTTTTATCCAAATGCATTTTTTTGATTGGATAAATATTTGGTGAATTATGGTGGGAAAACTATTAAAATTAAAAATTTTAAAAATCTCCCTTACTAATGACTTAACAGAAAAAACTTACTAATGTACGAAAGTAACTAATGTTGTTGGTATACTATATGAGTCACTAGGCTGGAGTGTAAAGGGTTAAATAATCCTGATTGAGATTTGGTCTTGTAAATAAAAATTATACTAGCTATAGGTTACTATAATTAAAAATAAACTAGCATAATTCAGCTAGAAAATCCGGCTCGACGGACCAGGTATCCGGCTCGAAGGACCAGAAACCCGGCTCGATGGACCAAATCCAGTAAAAAATCCACCCGTGTGAGGCAGGCTAAAATCTGCGACATTCTGAAAAGTGTTTCTGAATATCTTTTACTATTTTCAACATTTATTTAAAATTTGGTATTATAGTGAATGTGGTTCGTATTGTACATTTTGAGAACCACTATTAGAACAGTCAAAGATTAATACTTATGGTTTGTTCTTCAATTCGACTTTTTGTCTTGAGAAATATAACGCACAAGATTGCTTCCCTCACGAATATTAATACGAAAAGTTTTTACAGTGTAAAAAATGGGCCATTTTTTAAGAAGATCTGTCTTTGTCACCGGTCAACGTTATATCAGTGGTAACAAAAAGTTTCCAACAACTGATACTTAAGATTTATTGTGAAAATGAAGGAAATAAGAAAAAAAAATTTGTATAATTCTTAAAACAGATTCTCTTAGTTCTTTTAAATATCTTATTTTGGTTACTAGATATTCATGATAAGAAGATAAACATATCAAAGGCTGTCAAATTTCATTCATCTTTTGAAATTCTTTTACCTGGCTCTTGACAAAAGGAATAACCGCTTGTTCATTTTGGTTTTCCAAATATCAGTTACCAATGTCTACAGAACGATTGAAAATTTCAGACACAACACAAGTATATCATGTTACCACCACAAAAAATTACAACAAAAAAATAGTTCTAAGAATATAGTCGCGAATATCGTCTGGTGAAACTATAGACCTTACAACTGCAAGTAGTAAAATTTTTACAGAAAATACGAGGCTTCTCCAAAAATAAAAAGCATTTGGTTACCAACATGAAAACAATAAATTTCAAAGAAAACTTTGTTAATTATTAATACATGCCATCAAGAGTGTAATTCCGGGCAGGTTCGTGATTTTACCGGCCCTTTTTTTAAGGGTTTTGTAGGTATGAGCACAAAAAAACCTTATAACGTCATTCATGTGTCTGCCTATTTTATTTTCCGTGCAAAAGCCGGGGCCTCGGGAATTTTCCCCGGCTACTCCCCCCCTTTGTCGGGCCAAGAAGGAAGTATTATGTTTCACGTTATACTTTTTACGTCAATACTAAGCAAAAAATCGGTAGTATTAGGTGTATAAATGAATAATCCAAATTATTTTAAACAGTTTAAATTAATTTTAGAATAAATTGATTTTCCCGCTCTTTTTCGGTTATATAGTGTTGACATATAGTTATTAAAAATGAGAGTTGGTATGTCTGAAAGCCTTCAAAAGTATTCAGTTCAGTACAGTCGAAAATAGCAACAGATAAGGTGCATATCCAACACTGTATTCTCTACGAATTCCAACAAGGAAAAAATGAAGAGCGTGCAAATCGATTTGTTCCTTTCTCGGCGAAGGTATTGTATCGTAGGATATGTGCGCATTTTGGTTTAAGCGGTTTAAAAGTGGTGATTTCTGTCTGAAGGACAAACAACGCCCTGGAGGCCCTCGAAAGTGTGACAATGATGATTTTGAGAAGCTGCTCGCTGAAAATTCGGCACAAACGCAAAAAGAGCTTGCAGAACAGTGGAAGTAACGCAGCAAATGATTTTCAAACACCTAAATGAGATGGGAAAGATCCAGAAAGAAGGATAATGGGTACCGTATGAACTCACTGAAACCATGAAAAATCAACGAGTGACAGCAAAATCTGTCTCTTTTCAATAAGCAGCCTCGAAAGTATTTCTTGTGGAAAATCGTTATGGGCGATGATACATGGATACCCTATGACAATCCAAAACGCAGAAAGTCATGGATAAATCCTAGCGAATCATCAAAATCGGTCGCAAAACCCAATCGCTTTGGAAAGAAGTTTCTTCTTTGCATTTGGTGGCATATCAACGGCGTACTTTATTATGAGTTGTTGGAACCGGACGAAATAATTACTGCGGACTGCTACCAACGTCAATTAATTCATTGGAACGAAAATGCCCAGGCAAAGGAGAACGTCCAGTGAAATTGTTGCATGGCAACGCCAAGCCACACATTGCTTCCAATACAAAATACACCATAATGAGTCTTGGCTGGGATGTCAAGAAACACCCGGCGTATTCACCAGACATTGCTCCATCCAATTATCACTTGTTCCGGTCGATGCAACACGCCTTGTCCGATATGCACTTCCAATCAGTGGATGAGATCCGAAAATGGCTTGACGACTGTATCGTGTCCAAAGACGTAACATTTTTCCGAGATGGAATTCGTCAGCTGCCTGAAAGATGGCTTAATATTATAGAAAGCAAAGGCGAATACTTTGAACAAATTTAATTTAATTTCTTTTAAAATAAACCTTGAATGTAGCTGAAAAAAATGGATATTTATTACACCTAATACTTAGGAGAATACTATAATATAGAACAGACTTAACAAAATAATCCTCGCTTATCATGAAAATATTCTTAAGTGTTTTGTGAGTACTGTGAACTCTTCTAAAGTGGTCCATTGGTATCAAAATTTTGAGACTCACTGCTCTAGGGTCGTAGATGAATTTATAAATTATTTATATGATTTTTTACAGACAAAGTCACCTTGGGTAGCATTTGGACTCTATTCAATATGTACCATTAGTATTAATAGATCCTTTATTTTATGTATTTTAGATTTATTATAATAGAAACAGAAAAGAAAAATAGTAGCGACTTCTGTTCAGCCTTCAACTTTTTCAGCCACAAAACTTTAACCCATATAAAAACATAATAATTAACCGACGTCATAGGATTCTTCTTTGAAATATTTTATAGCTAAAAACATGTTATTAAAATATTTATGGTAAAAAAAATGTGGCAAAAACTGGTCTTGTTTTAATCCGTTATTTTTTAAACTAACAAGGTCATTCGTCTTGTGTCAGGATGTATTTTTTAAAGTCATTTCCGTTGGTATTATTTTGCAATTTTAAGTAAAATTATGTAAAAAAAATTATGTAAGCTAAACTTTCTAGTGATTTAAAAAATTATGAAATTAAAAAAATTCTCTCATTTATTGTATGAAAATTTTAAAATTAATAATTTATATGAAGAAAGATATAAACTATATAAATTACTTTGAAATAAGGTTCTAGCGAAGGCTGCTAAGTGATTAAAAATTAAATCTACTATTTTTACTTTAATTTTGACGGTTCATATTTGATAGTCCAGCAGTGTAGACGTGGCAAATTTGTTAAATTTTCTTTTAAAACAGTTACTTAACTTAATTATTCCAGACTACCAGGTATTCTTAACTAAATCGTTCAGTCGCCATACTGAATTTCACTAAATCAGTATCTCTTCTGGAGCTCAGTCACTTATCTAACTCTACTCTGAAGTTGCATGGAATTGATTTATTGACGATCTTGACTATTCCGCGAAACTCACTCAATCGCTTAAATAAAACTCGACTCATATAGCACTCATCAAAAATAATATTAACATTACTCCGATTTTCATAATCATTCACCCCTTATTCAGGAGTTCGACCCCTGGCATCGCCGATTAGCCTTGTCGTAGAATAGACCAATGTAAAATAAATAAAATTTAAATTTATATATACACACACATATATATATATATACACAAGCTCTTTACGGTCTTCTTATTTATTTTTTAATGGGTGACACTACAGGTCAAGAGAAGGCGAAAAACTTTAAAACATTTTAGTAAAGGTTTTTCAGCCATAACTCTCCAAATATTTATCCAATCAAAAAAATGCATTTAGATAAAAGATTTGTCTTGTTATTCTTATATTCTTAACAATATTTGTAATATACGTTTTTGCCATTAAGTCAAAAAGTAGTTTAAATTTTTAATTTTTGGCATTAAAAATTAAAAATTTATGGTGGTTTAGAACCATCCATACATTTCTCGAATATTCGGGTTAACTCACAGACTTGAACCCCCCCCCCCCCAAAGCATTAAACTTTTTTTTTTTGTTCAATTTGGCATTTTCACATCACTTACCAAGAATATCTGCATCTTTTAAAGATGTGGGCCAAAAATTTTCATTTTGAAATTTCGAATTATTTTAAATTTTCTTTTTAGCCCCCCCCCCCTCCAAAATTATCCTGGGTGCTGGATTTGTATTAATACAAAAATCTTTTTCTATTCAAAATAAATTGACCCCACTTTTTACAGCTAAGAGACGTCTAGAACCAAAAGTATGGGATGTACAGTAGTTTTCTAGAGCCTAGGACCTAGGTGTTTAAAGAGAGAAGCCCTGTTTTGTAGAAAAAGTCATGTGCGAATTATTTTTCATCAGACAAACTGTCTGTTAACTTCTTGCCAAACAGTCCTTCAGTATCAGGCAAATATCTAATTTAAAAAATTGACTTTGTCAACATTGATTGTTTATAATTATCATAAACATAATATGTACATTATAATTTAATAAAGTAACAAGCAAATGCTTTTTACTTGACGTATGAGTGTTACTTCAAACCATGTTCTATGGCTTAGTAACTTAGCTCAAGGTTACTGTTTAAACTCAAATTAAACATTGAAACTGTAATTAAAAATTAATGACTATGTTTGTCAGAATTATAGGTAATTTTAAAAATGTCAGGTAATAAAGGTTACTAATTTTAAATCCATGTATATAATAACTGCTCATCCGATTTTCTTGCGAATTTTTCAATCTGTAGTTACATTATTTAGTCAGCTTTTAAGGTGGGTTTTATTAAATCGGTTCAGTAATTCCAAATAATGATATATTCGCGCGCGGGGGAAACAAAATCCATGTTTCCTGTTTATATTTAATGCGTTTAACCATTTCAGCTCAAGTGCCTCCAAATTACTATAGAGGTCTGTTTTGCGATTACCATTAATCAGTAGCAAGGTTAAACCCTGAAGATAGCTGGCGTTGATTTGTGGAGTCCATGCTTCTTGAATTGGAAATGTGTTACATAACGTATTAAATATTTACCATATCAACAAAAAAATGCTTTATTTTTCGAAAACATAATTTGATCAAAAATTCCTGTTGTATTATTCCGGTTCACACCAATGTACATTACTTAGAATTTTTTCAGATTTTTAGTATAAGCCATCTGGGCTACAGGGTATGGGACAAAAAATGTTTTGCACAATTTTGGCAAGTTTGCGTCAAAATAATTTATTTTGAAAAAATAAAATTTTGATCGTTAATCCACGTACTAAGGGCTTTCATTTGATACCCTACTCATAATACTAGCAGATATTTGTTTATATTTTTAGGGGAATGTGTTTGTTAGATGTTTTAGTATTTTTCCTATGTGCGGGTCAAAGAGTTCAACTCTCTAACAAACAAACAGACAGACAGACATAGGGTAACCATTCGTCACGCATTTTAACATTTTGTCCCGCATTAAGATGCGTCCCGCAAAAGTCTCGAATTTGGGATTTGGGAGGTGAGGACCTTTTTATTTGCTCTTCACTTGGATTTTGGGAGATGAGGACCTTTTTTTTGCTCTTCACTTGGATTTGGGAGGTGAGGACCTTTTTTTTGCTCTTCACTTGGATTTTGGGAGATGAGGACCTTTTTTTTGCTCTTCACTTGGATTTGGGAGGTGAGGACCTTTTTTTTTTGCTCCGTCCCGCATTGCCTTCTTAAGAAAATGGCCACCCTTGGCAGACAACAAAATAACGGTATAAAGGTTTTTTGATAATACCTACAAAATCCTAAAAATGTGGGATACAGCATAGCAGCTAGTATAAAATAACATCGCATAAAAACCAAAACTTTGCAGGTGATGTAATCTGGGAATTCACTGTCCAAAAGGCTGACCAATTTTAAATATCCCGGGTTTGTCGTTTGAATGAACAATGCAGCCAACCATAATAAACTAGGCGGGAGATTCAAATATATCCTTGAATTTTTAGGTTTATCTTCACACATCATTTGCGTGGCAAATCGAATCGTTATTATATTTATCTAACGACGTGTCCCACATGTTTTTTTTTATCAATACTCCCAGTACATCGTTATTCTAGAACTTGTTATCTTATTCACACATGTCCTTTCTGTAATGAACACTACGTCTCTCTCTCCCACTCACTGAGAGATACGGTGACCCAGTCTCTCTTTCTACGGAACTGACTGAATGGTTGAATTCAAGAACAAATACTTGTGATTTATAGGAATTGATGTATCTGCTCAACAAATGATTGACGATTCAATTTTTATCTTTTAAACGTGACAAGTGCGTCCTTAATGTCACAAAACGATGGATTTATTAGACTAATAAATGACAGGGGGAAAAACGAAAAAGGACATTTAATTTCACCGTTAAAATGACGGAGACACTAAGCAACTGCTTAAAGCCGCAATATCAAAAAACAAACACAAAATCAGATCTACCAAGCCGTGTCTATAATGAGGAGACATACTCACGCGGCAGTGTCGAGAGACTTATACTTTAGTGGTATTAAAGGCATAATTCTGGCGGAGAAAAACTGTTCTTCGTTTCTAATAAATGTTGAAAAATATCAAAGATTTAAAACAATGTCTCAATCAATATACTAAGCTGTGTCTATATTGAGGAAACAAAGTCATAGAAGTTATGAATAAATATCCTTTTGTAAAATACACTTCAACTTACTTAAATCTAATTAATCATAATAACCAATTAAAATAATTAATTTCTAAATAGATAATTAACTACAGGTCAGCCATCTTATGTTGTTATGGTAACAGATTGTCATAATTCTAAAAAATCAGCTGTGGCCACCACAGGACCGACCGCCATTACAAATTACTTGTATAAAATACATTTTAGCAGCAGAGTAGAAATAACTTGGCCTAATATTTTCTAACAGAGATATTATTTATCATAACCATGGAAACGTTACATATAAGTATGAAAAAATACATACTTAAAAAAAAAATCGAAAAATATTTCAATTTTTTTTCGTTTTATCAAAAAATATCTCAAATAAAAGTTGTTAGTTATTTCTTTTATAGCAATTTTTGTTAAATAATTTTTTTCGAAATATTTTTCTGTTTAATATTCGCAAAAATCTTAAAATCGACACGAATAAATTCCTATTTCTAGTCAACCGATTTTTACCAAAAGTTGATCAACTCGTGCCATTGAAATCAAAAGCTTAAATATGAAGTTTCATACAAATCCTTTTAGCCGAATTTGCTCTGCACCTGTACACTAAGAGACGGACGGAGAGACAGACAGACAGACATACTAAAAATAGTCAAAACGTTATGTAGGGACCTCAATTCATGGAGATCCATCGAAATCTCGAAATGTCAAAATCGGTATGATCACAATACCTCCCTTATGTATGTTGGCGGTCGGTAAAAATCATACATTATTGATATTGGTCTGCCATCTTGTGTGGCATTTTGGTACTAAATACCAATATGACGGAATATAATTAATTTTTACCATTTTTGGACACGGCTAACGCCTCGAATCGATTGAAAAGACTGTCTTTACACATTAATTTCATAAATAACTATTCCATTAGCCGGCGTAAAAGACATTATAGTGTCCAAAGTGGTACTTTTAAGCTCTAGTGCAGCGATAGCATTTTCCCAGATGGTTCAAAATTAAATTTGAAATTTTGTAGATTAAAATCTCGGGTCATTTATATAATGTATTAATAAAAAGTATATGTGTAAAACCTCCTGCTAATCTCGTGAACTCTACCTGAGCTACCTGCCTTGTGTTTAATGAGTATAATACAGATATATAACAGATATTAGTTGAATTACATCTCGTTAGTATTATCATATTTGTCGATTTCGGTACCATGTTTCGTGAATGTGCTCGCTTAGACCCAACGTTAGGTATCTTAGAATCCTTCTTAAGAATCTTCAGAGCTACAAAGATCTTCTTTTGTGTGGATTATTTGAAATCGTCATATGGATCACTGTGAGACCCGCGGGTTATACGTTCGCTATTACTACTCTAGTATTGTAGTATTTACTTTACTCTCGAAATATTTAACTATTCTCGTCTGGATTATATGTATTGTTACCTTAAACAAAACTTGTTATAAAGTGTTAAAATTTACCTGCAACTGGTGATAGTTTCCTCATGACACACCATCTCGACTTCCACTAAAAATAGAAGAGTACAAACATGAAATCTTATGTAAAATGGTTATTTCTAAGCTGATGCTACCGCATTTGCTGATGTCACATTGCACCTGTGGAGTTGACACAGCATGCACTGTATCCCAGCACCAGGCTTCTACACAATACCAACTTTAAAAAAATAAAAAAACCAGGAGAGAATTATGTCTTTAAAATATCCCACGACATAATGTACAAATTAAATTTAAATTTATCATAAGCTGAATAAATCTGGATCACAATTAATATATCTTGTATTTTGATCTTAGAATTATCAATGGCGGAACAAGGCCCCCAGGGGGAAAATTAAGGCCCTGTAACGGCACCGTCAGAATTATTTTGGTAATAAAGATGTTTATAACATTTCCGTGTTTACGAGGGTTACCTTTTATGTCTTTACAAACGACTACTAGATGGCACCAGAGCCGGCACGAGGGTCTGCGGCGCCCGTAGGCAAGATTGAATTTGAGCGCCCCTAATTAGGGCGCAACTAGCTTTTTTTGAGGTTTTCCCTTCTAAATTTCAAATGAATATCTTAAAACAAGAGGTCTTCACTTCTAAGTTTCAAGTGAGCGTTTAAAATAAAACAAGTTTGTGAAAAAATGGATATTACTCGTGGTTTTCGTTGGATGATTTTTTAAAGATTTTAGTAAAGGCCTAACTCAACAACAATGCATAGATTCGCTTCGTTCAACTTTTGGTAATGAAGCACCATCAGCAAAGACTGTCTACAATTGGTTTGCAGAATTTCTTTGTGGTCGTGCGTCCACCAGTGATGAATCTCGTGAAGGTCGACCAAAATGTGATTCAAAAAAACCTAGATGTTGTGCGCAATATGATTGAAGAAGATCGGCATGTGACTAAAGCCGCATTCAGAGCTCTTTAAATTAAGAGGTTTTAGACTGTGCTTTGTTAGCTGTAAGTTATTTTTCTATGCATTCTTTTTAACGTTCCATATACTCTTCACATCTGTTATAAATTAGTGCGTTACGAATAGCCCTCCATCTGTGAATTTTGAAACCAACTATTTAGCTTCGTAAAATATTTTATATGTATTATATTTCTTATAATTCTATTGTCTTAGATTTTAACTACCTAATTACCTAAATTGATCATTTTTACTGTTCGTCTTTGTAATTTTCAGCAAGATTTGTTAATGATGACATTATGTTAGGTTATGTAAAGGCATTCGATAACTACGGTGTCACTGACATAATGCGATAGCCAATGTGTTTATATGTCTGTCTCATTAAAACATCTCACTAGCTATAAGTTTAGAAAATTATGCATAATCCACAACAAACAGTTAAATTTGGAGTTCTGAACGGTTTCACGTCTTATCATATGACAAACTTCTGGTGACAGTGAACAGTCCATAAGATACAGTGCATAAGCTATTGATTTAAGAGCTCAATGCGGCTTTACCGTGAGATAGAGGCATCCTTTGGCATATCGCATACTGCAATACGATTTTGCATGACCATTTAGCTGTGAAAAAATTTGTTCCCGATGGATTCCGCATAATTTGACCAAAGAACCATTTGTGGCTCTCATCTTTTCATCTTGAAAATTTATAATTCGTTTCCAAGAATTTTTTTTGTACTATTTTTTTGGTTCATATGAATTTAATATAGCGATAACTCCATGTGTAATCTTAAAAAGGAGGTATTTTAATAAAAAAACGAGCTCGCAAAAAAATCAAATTACATGAAGACACAACAAAAAAATGCCTCTAATATATATTTTTTTTATCATGTAGATTTTTGTAGAAAAGTTCTTTTTTAATTTCCTTCAGAGTTTCCATATAAAATATGTATTAAATCCTCGCCTTAGGCTACTAACTAACTCATTTCCAACAGAATGAATATAAAATACTGAAACATATTCAAAACATAACTCCGGGTACTCCGGGTACACGATTCCGGGCGACCGTATGCACCTAAACGAAACACCCGGACTCCAACATTCAATTTACATGCTAAGTAATTTATAACTTTTTTAAATTCAGTCAAAAGTTATCTAGAAATAGCAACCAAAGTCTACGATAGAAAAATAAGAATTTGTTCAATGTATACAATGCGATTTAAGGTCCACAAGAAAACAAATTGTTTTAATATCGAGCGAGGTGTACGCCAGGGAAACCCTATATCTCCTAAACTATTTAATGGTGTATTGGAGAGCGTTTTTAAAAGACTAAATTGGACAGATAGAGGCAACATTAATGGAGATCGTATAAACCAACGGTTCTTAATCTTTTAATACTCGGGACCCCCCCCCAACTAGCCTAAAATATTTTCTGAACCCTCCAAGAAAATTTTTGAAATAATATTTTAAATGTTAATAATTAAAGTTGATTGTAATTTTAAAAGCAAAAACTGGTAAAATTTAAATTTTTTCTTTTAATTTGGGGACCCCCTAAGTTCTTTTTGGGACCCCCCGATTTAGAACCCCTGGTCTAAACCATTTACATTTCGCCGAAGATATCATTTTAATTACTGATGACTGAGGAGAAATGAACCAAAAAAAAGAATTAAATAGTGCCGAATAGGACTCCTAATCAATATAAAAAATCAGCTGTGGCCACCACAGGACCGACTACCATCACAAAGTACTTGTATAAAATACATTCTAGCAGCAGAGTAGAAATAACTTGGCCTAATATTTTCTAACAGAGATATTATTTATCATTACCATGGAAAAGTTACATATAAATATGAAAAAATAGATACTTATAGAAATATAGAAAAATAGATAATAGAAAAAAATTTCTAATTTTTTTTCAAAACTTCAGCAGGCCTACGGAGACAATGTTTTGTCAAGGACCCAGGTGTTTTGGTGGTTTAAGGCATTTTCAGAAGGAAGAGAGTTGATTGAAGATGAATCAAGCAGCGGAAGGCTTTCATCTTCAAGAACGGATTAAAATGTCGACAGAATCCAGGATCTTGTGCGTTCAGATCGTCGGTTGACAATCAGAATGATCGGGGAAGAGTTTAATTTGACTCCCACTACCGTTCATCAGATTTTGACCAATGAATTGGGGATGAGAAAAATCTGCGCAAAACTGGTTCCAACAATTCTTTCACAGGACCACTAAAAACATTCCTGTGGCTCCTCAGCCTCCTTATTCGCCTGACTTGGGTCATTGTGACTTTTTCCCCTTCCTAAGATTAAAAAATCACCTCAAGGGACGTCATTTTGGGACACTCGGAAACATTCAAACGTCCCTAACCGACCAGCTGAAAGTTATTCCAGTATCCGAGTTCCAGCACTGCTATAAGGATTAGAAGAACCGTCTTCAGCGCTGTGTGGCTTCCCAAGGAAGTTATTTTGAGGGAGACGGTACTGAATTGTAATCAGTCCTGTTACATACCTAGTTTATCGAGTTCTTCCTGTACTAATATTGCATTGATTATTATACAACTTTGTTCATTTATGTTTTATTTGCGTCTTTTGTTATAATTTCAGTATTTTATTTTCGTAATGTTCATTTTGTGATTTAATAATTTTAATAGGATAGTTTGTTGATGAAGAGAGGTAATGTAAACTAAAATGTTTCTAGGTAAACATTTATAAAAGTAAAGCTATCTTTTATGAAATGTAATACCTGTACGGGTATAGTAGAAATTAAAATATCATATGTCTGAGCGAGCTAGTAATGTTCACACGACCGCTCGGTCGGAAAACCTAGCGTGGTAAACAAAACACCCGGTATCAGGTTACTCTTTCACCTGACAATGCATACTTGTACTAATTTTATCGAACCATACCGTATAACGGGAAAAAACACTAAAAAAAATCAGCTGTGGCCACCATATGACCATCACCAGAACTTAAACAAAATAATTTCTGTTGGTTTCGGTTCGTCTTGGAAGACCCAAACAGTGGATTATTCCTTAGTATGTGGATGTATAATATGGGGATGGAAGGAATGGGAGAAAGTAGAACGAGTACAGGAGAGGTATTTGAGATGGATCCTAGGGGTAGATAGAACAACACCAGGGTATATTGTAAGAGAGGAACTGAAAAGGGATAATATGAAAGTGGGTACAGGAAGGAGGGCGGTTAAGTACGAGGAGAAAGAATAGAAACAGACAAAAGAATAATGAGGGAATGCTGGGAGGAAAGAGCCAGAGAGGAACAGAAAGATGGTACGCATGGGGGGAGATGAGAAAGGAGTATTACTGGAGATGCGACAGAGGTGGAAAGGAGAAGAAAAGACGGGATAAGCGTGATTGAGGAGTTGTGGAAGAGGGATAAGGAAGTGGGGGAGCAAGAAAGGACAGTCAGAATACACAAATCAAGGAGCGCAGGGAGATATAAGGAGGTCAGAACTATAGGGGTGCCAAGCTACTTGACGGGAGAAAGAGAAAGGTCAGGAGGGAGGGTTAGGAGGATTGCGAGGCTAAGGTGCGAGAATGAAGAGAGAGGAAATAGATATTGGAGGAAACAGGAGGATAAGATGTGCAGGATGTGCGGGGAGGAGGAAGAAGATATGAGCACCTCGCGAAGAGGTGTAGGGAGAGGACAGTATGGTCGGGGAGCACATTAGATCTGTTGCACGAAGATGGAAGGGGGGGAGGTGGGCGAGGGAATTAGAGGCTTAATTAGAAAGAAGGATTGAGATTGGGGAAGGATAGCAGGAAGGGGTAAAGGAAGGAAGGAAGAGACCCGGTGGGAAGCAGAAGGGGAGAAATGGAAAGAAGGAAGGGGGATGAGGTTACCTGGAAATGGGGAGGAAGGAAGGGAGATAGGAGGAGGGGAGAAGAAATGGTTGGAAGGGAAGCAAATGGAATAAACTAAATTAAAGATAAACGAGACTATTCGAGACGTATACCCTCTGATTCTTACGATAAACTACTCTGTCAAAAAAGTAGCCGGAATTTGTGATTTAAAAAGCCCGCGCTAATAGTTTTTTTTTTTAATCTTTTTCTCATAAGATGGCAGCACTGTCCTTAATTACTGTGTCAAACATGAGCGCCATCTATCAACCAGTTTGATTACATCGGCTGTTTTAGTTAACACACTTCAGTAGTGCGTCGCGATTTTTACAATAAACAAAACTACTGAACAAAGAGTTTGCCTTAAATTTTGTGTTGCGAATGAAATTACGTGTGCCGACTCGTTAAAAATATTGGAAAAGTGTTATGGTGAATCAGCTTTATCAAAAACACGGGTGTACGAATGGTACAAAGCGTTTAAAAACGAGATCGTCAAAGACAAACCACGTTCCGGACGGCCTTTGACCGCTTCAACCAACGAAAACATCCAAAAAGTAAAGGAAATTGTGCTCGATAATCGACATTCTAGCTTAAGAGAGATTTCACGTGATTTGAACTTTTCTCTCGAGTCCGTTCGGTCGATTTTGGTGAATAATTTGGGCATGAGACGCGTCGCTGCTCGTCTCGTTCCAACAGAGCTGAATTTAAGGCAAAAAACGGGACAAATACCATCGAGCAACCACCGTATTCACCAGATTTGGCCCCTTGTGCCTTCTTTTTATTTCCGACATTAAAATTGCTACGTGGAACCCGTTTTGTGTCGATCGAGGCCATAAAAGAAAATTCGTGGAATGAGCTGAAGGCTATACCGGAAAGCGCCTATATAAAGTGTTTCGAAAACTGGAAAAAACGTTGGAAAATGAGTGTTGCATCAAATGGGGCCTACTTTGAAGGCGACAAATTAAATTTTGATGATCAAATGAAAATTGTGTGCTTTATTTAATAATTCCCGCTACTTTCCTGACAAAAGGTATGTACCGTATACCCTCTGGTGATTTTAAGACTACAGCACTGGATATCTACGAAATTAGTAGTGGTCATAATTCCAGCTTTCAGTCATGTTACGCATTATCTTGTGGACATATTGTGTTCCATCATCGTAAAATAAAACGGTAGAAGTTTTACAATATTTGTTATTTAATTCTCAACTTTCTTTAGAAACGGGTATTTCTAACATGATAGGAATTTTCAGAAAACCATTTATTAAATATAATTTTCATAACAATATTACAAAAATTTCCAAGAATCTTAAGTATTTACCATTAAGACTTTATCGCAAATAAAATATTTATGAATCGGATTAAATCACGAAAATAAATAAAATACATCGTTAAGATATATGCCACATTTAAATTATATTAAGGCAGTGCTTTTCAACCTTTTTACCATGGAAGATGCGAAAAAAATAGCCATCGTTGCTGTAAAAATATTTTAACTTATAAAACATTATTTTTGAAGATCGGCATAAAACAACTATCCCGTATAACTAGGTATAATCACATTGTTAAACTACAAAAGAACTAGGGTTCATGTTTACAACCACGTTGCAAACAGTCAACGGTCAGTGGAGCATACATACGTTTAAGTACTAACTATAAATAAGTATACTTGTTTTTGTTAATCCTTTAAGTAAGATGCGTAATGTGAAAAACTAAACCCATAGGTTGACACGCCTATATCACTTCTATTGTAATTTTATGAGGTCCCTAACTTATTTTATTATCTTCAAAACTAATTTGGTCTATACTACTTTTTACCATGGAGGCCACTTTTCAATTTGCAGATATGTAACGAGGATGCACCCCCCATTTTACTTAAATACAAAAATTTTTAATCTGGAAAAGAATGATAATTTTTGTCGTTTAAATTATTTATCGAACATAAAAAATGTCTTAAAATTTTTAAAACTTGTGAATAATTCTCTCCTTTGTCTTTATGACATCAGCAAATGTTGCATAGTTAATATGTAATTCATTTACAATGTTTCCTTACCTGAGTAGGCCATGATGTTTTTTTGTTATTAAATAATTTATACCTAAATATACTAGAAGTAGTGCCGAATAAATCTCTTATAGAATGATTTTTTGATTTAAGAGGAACTAGATTTGGAAATAAATTTAAAATGTCACATTATTAATATACCATACCATTTGACATGTCATATTGAAAAATGATATTATATATAGTCAGTTTCTTTAATTTAAGCGGAAGTAGATTTTCAAATCTATATATATGCAGTTCACTTTTGTAAAAACAAACTAAGAGGAAATTTTGATTTGAATAATTTGCACCTTTGAAATTTTATGTCATATTGGTATTAAAAAATTACAAAAAATGTCACTTTCTTAATAATCCTCATAGCCAATAAATCTAAAGTCGGGTTTACAGCGTAAGGAATATTTTTAATGACATTTAAAGTCAGTAATACACTATAAAAGTAACCAAAATAACTAGATCTGGTTTGTCTTTACAAAAGTGAATAGCATATAGTAACTTAAACAGATTGATTGAAGCTTTTGATCATTTTAAAAGCCCACTTTAATCCTTAAAACCTGGGCTCGTGACAACAAAAATAAAAATTACATTTAGATGAAACATTTGAAATTAATTTTAGAATTAAAATTATTAGAATTATTCTATTTTTAATTAATTTTATTTTATTTTCACTTGTCTAGTTATTCGTTTCTTTGTGCTTTGTGCGGAACTAGATTTTGAAATCGATTTTCAATGACTGGGACTTTGAGGCCGATTGTTTTAATACTATAAATCGGTATTTATAAGACAATTTAAGTTAAATATGTCAGTTTTAATAGAGCCTGATTTTAAAATAATAAATGAAATATTACCTTGACAACTGTATAACAATATGACATGACATTTCAAATAAAAATTTGACATTTGAAATATAAACTGTTATTTTGAAAACGTTTAACGTTTAAATGAGGATTTTGATCATTTTGTTTAGCAAAATATCACTTTAATTGTTAAAAAGTTAGCTCGTGACAACTTATAAAAAAAAAATACATTTAGTTCCGCTTATACGTTTGGAATAGCCTAAAACATATTTAGGCAGATTACCCAACATAAAAAAAACACTTAATATTTGAAATGTTTACGTAACATTAAAAAACACTATCTAGTTCCGCACGAGGCCAATAAATGGATAATGTATAACCTATTCTGTATAAGCGGTACTAAACAAACAAATTATTTTGTTAAGTTGTCACTAGCTCAATTTTTAACGATTGAATGCGGCTTTTGTAACAAAATAGTCAAAAGGCTCATCGGTAAAAGTTACATTTCAAAATCTAGTTCTGCTTAAACCAAAGAAACAGACTATAGATTATGATGGTGAAGATACGTGGAAAGAACACTCAACATAACAAGATGTGAGTGATGTTAAAAACTACAAGTTAATGTCTCAAAATACTCAAAGATTTAAACTGGATTAATTTATTTTATCACAATTAAAAGAATAGGCTTTACTTTGTGGCTACCAACAAAACTGTCACCCTATCATGGCCTACACCAGTGATTCTTAACCTAAATCTTACCACGGACCGCCAAAAAATCAATTTTATTTTCGCAAACGAGTAATATATTTAATTTTTTACTAGGGCCGGTAAAAATAAAATGGTAAAACTGTAAATTTACATTAAAAATATATATATTTTTTTGCTACTACAAGTAAAAATTTATAATTTAATATAAAATTCTATTAGTTTCAAATTATTTTAATTTTTTTTTCTTTTTTCAAATATGTTTAAAATTTCGTGAACCCAATATATTTACCGCGGACTGACAGCCGTCCGTGGACCGACGGTTGAGAAACCCTGGTCTACACAGATGAGGAAACATCTTGAATGAATTGTAAAATACAATATATCATACAAAAAGCATTTTCAATAAACCTATTTCATTGAAATTCCAAAAATAATCTTTTTAAATTCTTAAGTGCTTGTTTAAAAAAGATTTCTTAGTGACCCTGTGTATAAATTATAATTATAAATTAATACAATAATTGCATCGATCTATATTATAAATTATTATTATTATGTGATACTGCAATAGACATTTTATAGGCAGATATAGTAAAATTTTATGATTTGCACCATAAAAAGTAAAACCTATAAAATGGCATTAATTTTTGATCGCCCTGTATATGATACAAAGTATAAAAATGGAATGAATACTCCAAAATTCAAATATACGGAAGTGTTTCGTTGAATTGTCTTTCGGAGCATCCATCCTGTAAATTTTTGACTTACCTTCTTTCCATCCCGAAATTTGACTGTTCCTTCTATAATTGAATTCGTATCACACATTTTTAATTTTTAGAATTTAGATCATTTTGGAAAAAAATCACTTTTAACACTACACTACACTACACTTTTTCACAAATTTTTTGAACATTTTTTTGGAAAATTTGTTCAACATTTTATTGAATTTACTATTTACATAGTTTTATTAATAAATTTTCTATTAAAACCTTGTTTATACTACACAAAAATAAATAATTAATTTATGAATTAATTTAAAATTACACTAAAATATTAATGTTTATTTTCAAAATTTTGAAACACCATATCCAAAAAAAATTCACAGTTTTAACAGTATTTTTTCTTCACAAATTAAATAATATTCCTCTTTCACTTTTCACTTTTTCCACAGTTTCACTAAAAAATAATATCCCGCGCTCCGTACGTAATTTTTTGGTTGAAAAAGCAACATCTCTACCCGCCAACAGTTGAAAATACACTGAATACATAACTGAAAGCGCTCGTAGACCCTGGGAATAGCACAACCATGCTACCATCTAGCGGCAAGACGCCAAATTATAGGCGACGCTTATTGACGTGCGTCGCTTTCTTATCTTCTAACATGAGGTGATAAAGGATGTGCTTGATAAGAAAGATAAGAGATACTGAGGTGCTGAAAATAAAAAATAATAAGAAAAAATCAGGATTTCCTGAAAGATGAAATAGTTTGTTATACAATTTTTTTGTTACTGAATTTTTTACACTTATTAAGTGCCAGGTCTTTTGTTTCTTTTTTGATCGCAGATTAGATTATTTCTTTTTTCATCTTCATCATGTCCCACTGTAATTTCTCATTTCTTGTGTGATATTCAGTGTTATCTCTTCATTCTTGTCCAGAGCCGCAGTAAGGGGGGGGCGACGGCCCCTAGCGCACTAAGGAAAAGGGCGCTGACGGACTTGCTAAGGGGCGCCATTGCAAAGATGAGGACTTTTTTTTTTTTTTGCTCGTCACATAGTTTTTGGTAGGTGAGGACCTTTTTTTTGCTCATCACTTAAATTTTGAGAGGTAAGAACCTTGTTTTTATTTACCAAGGCCAAAACACGGCTCTGCCCCTAGCGCAAGTTTTCCTTACTGCGACTCTGTTCTTGTCGATCCGTTTTTTATTTAGATTAGTTATTTTTCAAATAATTTGCATCTAGTTTCATTAAGGCCCAATTTTTGAGAAATTGCGTCTATTCTGATACACGAAGTGTGTATATTAAGTAACCGGACTGATTTTTTATTTTTTTTTATTCGAATAGAATTACAATTGAATATTGTCTCATATAACTTCATTGGGAAGCCACACAGCGCTGGAGACGGTTCTTCTAGTCCTCATAGCTGTGCTGTGAAAAGTTGGGGGATGTAAAGTTAATGTCAAAATTGTTCGTGGACCGCCGGTAATGGTTAGGCGAACCCCCAGGGGTCCGCGGACCACAGTTTAAGAACCGCTGCTCTATACGGTTTGTACGACTGTAATAAACAAGCATAATTCATCTAGAAAATCCGACTCGAAGGACCAGATATTCGGCTCCAAGGACCAGATATCCGGCTCGAAAGACCAGAAATCCGGCTCGAAGGACCAGAAATCCTATGATTTATTCCTAAGAACCAGGGTAGGGCCAACATAAGCCCGAGGGCCGCATACAGCCCATGAAGGCAATTATACAGCCCCCACTTTTAAAATTTTGTAATTTTACTAACAAAAATGACAAATTAAATAAATAATCTGTGTAAGTTTTGGAAATGTTGAACTTGTTTTTAATAATATATTGATGTTTTATCATGACAAACTCTTGCGTTTTATATGGTTAGATGGAAATACATATAACACATATTTCGGAAGATGGTTCTTCCAATCCCCATAGCAGTGCTGGAACTCGGATACTGGAATAGCTTTCTGCTGGTCGGACTTTTAAATGTTTTCGAGTGTCCCAAAACGACGTTCCTTGAGGTGATTTTTCAATTTTGGGAAGAGGAAAAAGTTAGAAGGACTCAAGTCAGGCGAATAAGGAGGCTGAGGAGCTACAGGAATGTTTTTACTGGCCAAAAATTCGTTTATTGAAATTTTTCTCATCCCCAATTGGTCAAAATCTGATTAACAGTAGTGTGAGTTAAATTCAACTCTTCTCCGATCATTCTGCCTGTCAACCGACGATCTGAACGCACAAGATCCCGGATTCTGTCGACATTTTCATCGTTTCTTGAAGATGAAAGCCTTCTGCTGCGTGATTCATTTTCAATCAACTCTCTTCCTTCTGAAAATGCCTTAAACCACCAAAAATTCTGGGTTCTTGGCAAAACACTGTCTTGAACCTTTGAAAAATTGAAGTTTTGAAAAATTTCATTGTGCCTATCAACCGATTTGAACGCACAAAATCCCGGATTTTGTCGACATTTTCATCGGTTCTTGAAGATAATAATAATAATATATTTATTGAAGTTGTTCGTACCAGAATACAGTAATTTAAGTCAAGATACAATCATGCATAAGAGAACAATAATCTTACATTTTTTAGCTGTTTAATACTATCAATGAACTCATCCATGCTGTAGAACGAATGCTCTAAAAGAAATGATTTAAGTTTTCTTTTAAATATGGTGTCATTGAGATTTTTTAATTCATTGGGTAGTATATTGTACAAGTACCTAGCGCTGAAGGCATGCGCTGGGTGACTGTATACTTACATACTCAGGAACATGTCTTTATTTCTTGTATTATAATCATGGACATCAATATTCTTGATTATTTTGTTACAATTTTGTTTGGTATACATTAATAAATATTCCACTGCGTGATTCATCTTCAATCAACTCTCTTCCTTCTGAAAATGCCTTAAACCACCAAACCTGGGTCCTTGACAAAACACTGTCTCCGTAGGCTTGCTGAAGTTTTGCAAAAGTTTCCGTAGCGCTGTGCTCAAGTCCGAAGCAAAACCTGATACCGTTGCTCGAAATGAATATCACCATTGGCGTTACTCGATGATAACGTCTATTTTGCAACATCCATCCCTTGAGCCAAAGGCCATCGGATTGTATTACGTCAGTCTTCGGGTGTAGAAATACCCTTGGTAAATAAATAGCTATTGTACACCCTTTGAATAGTTACTAGCTAATTACCTGTTGACTTTTTCTAGGGCTTATCTGTTACTTCTAAGTAATGTCTTCATTATACCAATTTCCCATAAATTTTAATTCTTAAACCCACATACAAAAGCAAAACAAAGTAATTATTATCAATCGAATCTGTTTGACATGTTGTCATGGTATAGATGAAGATGTCTTTTATTTAATTTAAGCGGGCACAAATGTGGGCAGCATTACATTCAGTAAAAATTGCTTGTTTCTTAATTACAACATTAGGGTTACATTATTGTTTTAAAACACGGACGTCTGGCCACGTACACTCAAAGAAAAAAAAAATTTTTAATGAAAAAATATATAATGGACAAGGGGTGAAATACACACATCGGAAAAGTCTAGGGATATAAAAAAATATATGAAAATAAATAGCGTATGGTTTCTTTTCTACGTTTATTGTATTCTATCAATTAAAATATTCAGTAAAGAATAGTTTACAACAAAATAAGCTAAATGTTATTTATAAAAATAATCATTATTTGGAAATAATTTTTTTAATGCACAGATTTATTGCAGAATTGTAAAAAATTTAAAAAAAAAACTCTTAGAGAGTCACTCTCACAGCCTTACATCTGCGATTCATGGATAAAATAACATTATCGATGTCTTCTTGAGGTAACTGCGCCCATTCTGCTTATAGAAGCTCTCTGAATCTAAAATTATCGTGGATGTTATCCATATGTGGAGTAATTCTTCTCTGTAATTCTTCTCTTAAGCATGTCCCACACATGTTCAATCGGATTTAGATCCGGTGACTGTGGCCATGGTATCGCATCAATACCTTCGTTATCCAGCCAGTTTCAATTCGCGCAACATGTGACCAAGTATTATCCTGGGAAAGATGAAACTGATCACCATCACCACGAAATGGACACACAATAGGTTGAAGAATATTATCCAAATATTGCTGTTAAAATTCCATGGGGTAAAACGAGATCAGTTTTACCGTCAATGATTATTTCACCCCATGCCATAACAGTACCTTTGTAACTGTGAACTTCCTGGACGTGCCTCAAACGTTCCAAATTATCGGATCTTCTCCATAACCTTGTTCAATGAGAATATGGATGAATTACAAATCTGGACTCACCAGTAAACAAAATTGTAGCCCAATCATTATACTGCCTAACAAAAATTTTTTTTTATCTTGGTGCCGCAAAAGTAACTGATTTTGGATATTTTTGATGTGCTTATTCCAAAAATACCTGACTCTTTTTCATATCAGCTCTAGTTTTTGAGATACTAATTGATTTTAGTTTTTTATCTAAAAACGGTAAACTTCCTCCTTGGACAGCAAAGTGGATATACAAAATATCCTTGTTTTTTATGTCTTTGGGACAGCAGAGCTAAGGATCAGCACTGGGTTAGCAGAAATTAGGTGATTTCCATTAAGAAATGTCATAATTCAAGAAAAACAAAACGTTGTCAACGAACCTTTGGTTGCGAGAGAGAAAATTATATTTACACCCTTGCATATCAAGTTTGGGTTTATGTAGCAATTTTTGAATGCTTTAAATCGAGATGGATTTTGTGGAGGCTACTTGACATGTAAATTTCCTGGGATTAACTCTGAAAAACTGAAAGCCAGAATATTTGATGGTCGTCAGATAAGGCAAACTACTGAAGATCCACAATCCAATCCAACTGCATCAATGAACGAGATTGAATCTAATTCTTGGTGTTCATTTATTCAAGTAGTACAAAATTTTCTTGGAAATCATAAGGCAGAGAATTAGTGGAAAATATGCTTTCCAACTTTAATATTCTCGGTTGTATTATGACCACTTACCAGAAAACCTAGGTGATTTTAGTGAAGAACCGGGGGAAAGTTTCCATCAGGACATAAAACTATGGAAGATAGATATCAAGGAAGATAAGATAGCCACATGATGGCTTACTACTGTTGGAGTCTTCAGAAAGACTGTTCTGGTAAACTCCATGCTAGAAAGTCGTACAAAAGAACATTTTTAAGTGATAAGTGATGAATGTATATTTATCTACTTTGTGAAATAAACACCTTTGTCTCTTTTGTGTTTGTAACTGGCAGTTGGAGCAAATAGTAACAGTAATAACGTGAAAAATACACAAGTTAAGAAATAAGATATTTTATTGTAAAAGTGGCCAATATAGCGTATCTCAAAAACTAGATCTGATAGACCAAATCTGACGGCTATTTTGGATTCTGTGCCCAAAAAGGTCGTCGAGATAGAATATTGTCTTCGTGGAGACAATTTCTGAGACCAGCTCTGTATATAATTCTGCATGATAAATTACAATTTAAAAAGATTTGTACTCTTTGGGTACCTCATAATAAAACAAGCTCATTTTACATAAAATTTTGTATTCTAATGTATCTTACACCATTATATGATTAGAAATATGTTATTTTTTGTAGAGTAAACTGAAATGAACCCCTGATTTTGTAGTTGTCACTGTAAACTCATTATTCAAGTCCCCCTCTCTACAGGAGGGCTTTCAGCAGTTGGACTGACCCTCAAAGTCGCTTTCTTTACAAAGCTAATCGACCAGAAATTCGCGAAATTAAAATAAATACACTGGCTCTACCGGCATTATGCTTAAGCCAACAGTGAAAATTTACAATAAACTCAAAAAAATATTATAAAAAATTTGTTAAAAAATGATAAGGTTAAAAAATAAGTAGGTTATGTGAATACTCTGTTAAATGAACCATCCATTATAGTGAAAAATCAAAATTTAATACATTAGTGTTCTATAAATATAAAGATTATAGAGAATAACTGAAACGCATATATGTATATACATAATGTAAAAAGTAAAACAAAATGCTGCTTCACCGGGCACGACCCTGTCAGCCTAAGAATTTCGCATTCTTGTTTCAAGACACTGGACATTCTTAGTCCAGTGGGAGTTTCCTTCCACATAAGTTGGCGCCCAACGTGGGGCCATTTGATGCGGGAGAGACGAAGGACATCAACCGCCAACAAGCCATTTGCCAGTGTCTGACAAAACCTCGCTTGCCGGTAGCCTGGTCCTGTTCAGGTTCCTTTCGGCTTCTTCCGTCGTCCCCAGTTCCTGAACTCGGACCCTGTGGCTTTTGATACGCCACCTCCAGGTGTAAACCGAGTCCTGCATCCACCATCGCATCAATATCGTTTTCTTGCAAATTCGACCAAAAATTGAAAAAACATATATATTCAATTTGATTGAAAATGTGTTTTTAAAGTAATTTCAGCCTTGGGAGTATGAAAAAAATATTTAAAAAATTCTACCTTTTCGAGCTTTTGAGTTATGGTCGTTTTCGATTAGTGTTATAACAGTAATTCAAAAATTAAAGCCCAAAACTAATACATATTCAATAATAAAAAGTAGTATTTATATATTATATAGGATTTTATTTGTATAGGTATATGTTGTTAATCTTTTTATGCCCATCTTAATGACGATTTTCTGTCCCACAAGAAAATCTTAATTATAATACTGGTTGCAGTACCTCCTTTAGAAGTTTCCACGGTCCGCCGTCTTGTGTGTTATTATTGACAGTATTATTGACCATGTATGGTTCCATAGATACATTGATGTATGATTTTAATCTCCCCATCTTGTCAAGCAAATCACTCAGAAATTCTCGCAGTGATATGTGTGTATACATTAACAGCTAAGATATGTCTTCGAGGGGGGAAATAGCAGATAACACATGAGAAATAGTATACACAAACGTGCATCTTCTGACAATGAAAAACAACTACCATTTACCACACTTTTTGCACTTCAACTACTGTTTTTTTTTTTTGTTTTTGAATACTTGACACAGAAATTTATTAAAAAAGTTTTTTGAAAGGAACGTTTTAAAGTTTAAAAAAATGTCATCATTTGGAAAACGAATATTTTTATCTAAGTTTATTCTAAATAAAAATTAGTAACTAAATATTTTCACCCAAATTATTTTTACTTCAGAAAAACCTTTAAAAATGATTCTCACGAAGATTTGAATATTGATTAATGTTCAAAATTATTAATATGCCCTGAAATTCTCTGGCATATAATGAGTTTTACTATACGAAATAATAAACACCTTCAAGCCCATTGGTGTGGTACTTCAACACGAAATCCATAAGAATAATGGTTTGATTCCAACGAAGGAATTTTGATTAATTTTAAAAATTATTAATATGCCCTGAAAATTCCTGGCGCATATTATTTTACCATATAAAATAATAAACACCGTCATAGCTCATTGGTATGGTACTTGGACGCGAAATCCATAAGATTAGTGGTTTGATTCCTATCAAGGAATTTTGATTAATTTTCAAAATTATTAATATGCCTTAAAAATCTTTGGCACATATGCATTTTACCATACTAAATAGTAATAACCTTCATAGCCCATTGGTATGGGACTTGGACACGAAATCCATAAGATTAGTAGTTCGATTCCCACGAAAGAATTTTGATGCATTTTCAAAATTATTAATAAGCCCGGAAATTCTCTGGCACTTATGCATTTTACCATACAAAATAGTAATAACCTTCATAGCCCATTGATGTGATACTTGAACGCAAAATTCATAAAATTAGTAGTTCGATTCCCACAAAACTTTTAATTCTGATTAATTTACAAAATAATTAATATGCCCTGAAAATCTCTGGCACATATGTATTTTACTATACGATATAATACCTTCATAACCCATTGGTATGGTACTTGGATGCGATATCCATAAGATTAGTGGTTCGATTCTCACGGAAGTTTGAATATTGATTCATTTTCATAATTATTAATGACTTTTGTTGACATTTACGGAAGTGAGTCATTTTAGGAAATACAAAACACTTTTAAACATTTTTGAGAAGTTGATAAAGTACGTAATTTCTGAAAAGTTAGTTTCTGGGAACGGTACGGGAAAGTATAGGCAAAGTGTGACGTTTTAAACGCCTACATGTCAGGCAACCCATACTACACAACCGTCTCGCTAGTTGACGTAATTTCTCTCGAAAATGAGTTGCTAACTTGCCTGGATTAAAAACTAGGGAGGATTCTTGTAACTTAATATAAAACAAGAACTTCCAATCTAAAATAAAAGGATTACAGGATTATTTTGAGATGAAAATTAGACACTGAAGTTAAAATTTCAACATTTCAATTTACAAATGATAATACAAATTGAAAATTTAAAGTATAATTCAAGGTGTAATCAGAACCATTCTTCTTATACTGTTTTAGACTTTACCAAAGTGAAACGAATAATATATATTACACTAAAACATTGATGTGAAGTGTGAATTTTCATACATTTCAGGGTTTTGTAGGTATTTAATAGGTGTAAGAAACCAACTATAAGCATGCCATATTTCAAATTTCTATTTTAAGCTGTTTGGCTACAATTTCTACCATACAGACAGACAGACAGATAGACACATGAGTGACGTTTTAAGGGTTTTTTGGTGGTCATACCTACAAAACCTAAAAATACGAATTCTATAATATATATTTTTAAAATAATTTTTAATTTACAGTTTATTATCGATTTATTTAAATGTTTATGGAGATGACATGATGGTGAATTGATGTGAATATAATATGGAAATGATTTGGTGAAAGAATTCCGAGGACCCCTGCTAGACTAGGGGGCGCTGCCTTTCAATGACCGCGGACAATACTCTAAATTGGAAGCATTGTTAAAAATTGCAACTTCAAAGAGTAATTTCTTTTAGATCCGGTGATAAAAATTTATTGATTTGACAGAAGAAACTTTTGATCAAAAATAGAACTAAATTGGAAAAATATACACTAGTACCCCATCAAATAATTTAGCTATGGATTCATTAGTAGAAAATGAGAGATATATAATGCATCTCATCGTTTTTCTATCGGAGGTCCGTAAGCCATCACAAAAACAAAAACCAAACACAAAAAATAAATTATTTTTTATGCGATCATATCCAAAACAGTTCTTTTTTGTCTTCTAGTACTAGACAAAAAGTAAATCTTTTTCGGCCTAAGTCGATTCGCTTACTTTTTAGGTCGTGGAACGTCATCTATTAGGTTGTAGAAAAAATTCTGTCGTATTTAAATAAAAATATTTTAAGATATTTAAAAAAGTAAATATATAATATTATTCAATGATATAATTTCCTTTATTTGTAACAACTTGTTGCCATCTTTTACCTAACCTGTCAATTCCTCTTCTGTAAAAGTTCTCGTCCTTGGAATGAAAATAGTCAGCAACTGACATAGAAACACTTTCCAAAGAATAAAAAAAAATTCCCGTTAGATAATTATGCAAAGATCTAAATAGGTAGTAATCTGATGGTGAAATATCAGGTGGATATGGTGGGTCACTAAGAACTTCCCATCCAAACCAAGTTATTCTTGTATCACCATTACGGTATGCGGTCTAGCGATATTTTGATGGAACACGATTCCTGGACGCTAATACTGGCTTTCTTTGCTTGATAGCTGGATGCAATTTATCGAGTTGCAGTACAGATCCGCAGTGACAGTTTGCCCTTGTTTTAGCAGCTCGTAATACACTGGACCTTTTCTATCCCACCACAAACAGATCACTACTTTTTTTATGAATATTTGGTTTTGCAAGAGTTGCTGACGATGTTCCAGGTTTGCAGTAAACTTTTCTTCTCTTAATATTCTCGTAAAGAATCCACTTTTCATCTCCAGTAATCAGCCTGTCCAGAAAGGGCTCCACGTTGTGTCTAATGAGATGTGATGAGTATATTCTTACACGATCTGATAAATTCTTTTGGGTCAATTCATGGGAGACCCAAATGCTTTGCTTTAAGACAAAACCAAGAGATTTAATGTGGTTACCAGAAATTGTATGATGGATGCCGAACTCTTTTGCAATTTTTCTAGTTAGATGTGGAATTTGCTCCAACATGGACAGCAAAACATTATTAACGATCTTGGATGGTCTTCCAGATCGAGTTTCTTATTTTAGGCTCAGATCTCCGGAACGACATTTTGTAAACCATCTTTGGCATGTACGAACATTTACAATATCTCTTCCAAATACTGCACATAAATTTTCACATGCAACCGATGCATTGCTTCCTCTTTTGAACTCATACAACATAGAATGTGAATGTACTTTATTCACTGACATCATGCTCACTCTTAATATGGTAAGATACTAATGAATTCTTGAAACAATTCTTTTAAATATTCAACAACAGATAATAAAAGATATAATAAAAATATCCCCATGACTCATAATCCACACGTGTCTTTTATTTATAAGCTTTCCCTCCAACCTAATACGATAGTGATGTTAAGATCAGTTTAATTTTTCTAATTAAAATTTCTTTTGGACGCCCAACAAATATAATGTACACCTTTGCCAAAAAATCCTTTTCCGTTCTCACCTATTTGAAGATCTTGGCTCTATCTCGGTCATCAAATTTAGATACGGACGAAACAGATCCACTTTTTGGCCATGATACACAAATAACTATTTTAACTACATTGGATATAATTTAGGTCCATTTGGTTTGAATAACAGTCCTGCTACTTAGTACCCTCAGTATTACATCGATTTTTTAAAACTAATTATTGGTTAATATGTTAAAATCAATGTGACTAAATATCAATAATTCAGTTCGCTAATCAAGATATAATCTGGTAATGCGGTGCTCGGGAATCGTAATTAAATCACTGCTATGATAACAGACCGCTGATGCTGTACGCGCGTTCTGATAACACAGGATATCCTGTACCTCGCTAATTACAGGTAATGCTCTTAAATTATCTGACTTACTGTTGAAAGGAAATACTCCCCAACACAAAAATTTACTCCTAAATCACATGGAAATTTAAATGAAAAGCAAGGCATGGAGGTACGGAAAATAAAATCCAGCTCTTTTTATGGGAACTGTAAATAGTTTGTTCTAGCATTTTGGCAGCATCTCCGAGACAATCTAATATGAGGTAACCTCTAGAAAATGGTGGAAAATTAAAATAATTTGATTTTTTTGAACCGGTTGTTAAATATTTTGAATATCATCTCTGTTAATCACAAATTCTAAAGAGAGAATCTTCCCATCTAAATCAATGGTAGAAATTTGAATATCACACAGGAAATGACGGCTATAGAAGTGTGTGTTAAATTATAAAAATTCTATGGTTCCAGACATAATATCTCTAATGGCTTCTTGAGTTCATGTAGGACAATTACTCATAGTTTTTGTAGGGTGAGTGCCAGTGAAAGGCACCCCTGTTCTGGGGCTGTACGCAAGACAACCCCAGCATTTCAAACGTCTAATTACTGCAGTCATTTTAGACACGTGATCATGTGTTAGAGCCGCATAAATTACACACAAAAATTCATTAATATTCTATAAAAATGACGTAAGTAATAACTGAATGATTAGTATTCTTTGGCACTGTCAGCCAAGTTAATTTTTAGACACATTCTTACATTATTAAGTGTTTTTTCCGGGTATCTTTTACAAAAGAATCAAATCTTTATCTGATGTAAGAATGGTTTATTAGAAAAATAATTGGTAGTACTTCAAATTGGTCTAAAACCTTGTAAATAAAAATCTGACGTCATAAAAATAACTTGCGGTATACCCCAAGGTACTCACCTAAGACCACTATTGTTTAATATTTTTATAAATTATATAAATATGTGCTTTAGTAAATAAACAGTTTAATGACAAAAAAACAATTTTTGTTTAGTCATTTAATTGTCAGAATTAATTTTACAATCACAATGAATATTCAAGAATTACCTGAATATATCGAGAAAAATGCACAAAAAGCAACAGAAAGTTACCACTTAAATCTAAACAGAAATATGAAAAATAATACGAATCCTTTAGACCAGGGGTACTCAACCTTTTCATACCTACCGCCCACTTTAGAATCTCTATTGGTAGGAAAATTTTCATACTGCCCACCTGTTGTATAATAATAATAACTTACCAAATACTTTCGCAAAATTTAGCTGCAAAAATCTTTATAAAACAACTTACTGCATCATCTCTTATTATTAAACACAACAAATATACATGCACCAAAACGTGGCAATTGTATATTTTGAGAAATTTAACTATAAACAGTAAAGAATTTTATGAAAACTTAATGAAAATGTTTTTCAATAATGCTATGAATTTTTTTTAAATAATACTTTAATAATTTCCATTTTAATGTTTTTAAAACGTCAATTAAATTAAAAAAAAAAAACGGAAAGTAGCCAGCA
Organism: Liopterus haemorrhoidalis; assembly: GCA_963971575.1. Classification (NCBI taxonomy): domain Eukaryota; kingdom Metazoa; phylum Arthropoda; class Insecta; order Coleoptera; family Dytiscidae; genus Liopterus; species Liopterus haemorrhoidalis. The sequence continues at coordinate 48,200,071 of OZ020619.1, forward strand.
TTAGACAAAACCCCTACCGCCCACCAAAAAATTCCTACCGCCCACTAGTGGGTGGTATGGATTCATAATGCTCCGGTTTTTATGCATATGTTTAAATATCTCTTATCAAATTATGACTAAATAACAGTGAAGTGAAAAACAAAACAATACTAGGCAGTCATGTTTCATTTGTTAGTGGTCTACTATTATATTTAAAAAAATATTAGAAAAGTCAGTTTTGGAAATAATTAATTAAATTATTTTACAAAAAATATTACTTTATGTATTTTAAAATTTTTCGCAGATCGGATAGATTTAGCCGCGGATCAGCAGAGGCCCATGGACCAACGGTTGAAAAACACTGTCCTATATAATACTTGTGAATATAGTTCCCAGATATATTAATTATTATAACTTTTTCATTTACTGTTAATTTGAGACCAAAGAATCAACGACTATAACACAGAACCCAAATAAAGAATTTATACCTTTTTTAAAAATGTAGTCAAGATTGTAATGCTGGAGTTTTAGGGGTTGGGGGGGGGGGTCTGTAAGTTTAACCACGCTAATATTCTTGGCGGAGTTGGCTCACAACATCACTAATTCATGCGTGTTTTAAGTAAATGTATACTTAGGAGACCGGGTTAAAGTTTAGTTTAAAACTAAACGTAAAGTCTCGACGTGAATGTCTAAATCGATTATGTTTCGTTCAAGCACAACTTTTATAAAAATTTTAAATTATATACAGCAAAGAAAATAATACATATAGTCGAATTATTTTATAAAGATAATGACTTCACTGAACAATCAAAGACCTACGCATATACTTATTCAAAATTACATAATTATAATTTACGTCATCAATATATAAATTATTATAATATTATTATTAAATATAATGGAACGGAAACAAGTTTTTGCGTTCCATAACAACAACAAAAAATTAAGAGGTGTTTCGGGGGGTTTGAGAAGGATTGTGCCTGATGAATACTCTAAGTAAAAGAAGAAATTGTTGGATCGGACACATTATCTGACACGCAGGACTGCCCAATACCATACTGAAGGGCTAAGTAGAAACAAACTGCAGAGGTATAACCAGACTGGACTACATTGGACAGCTGATGAAGGAGTTAGGCTACCTCTCTTACGTCCAACTAAAAGAACTGGTCCAGGATCAAGACGTGTGGAGAGCTGCTCCAATCCTTGGATTGAAATATCACAGAAGAAGAACAACAACGAAAATAATAAATACAAAAAACATATATTAATAGTTTACAAAAATTATACTGCACTAAAGTAACGTTTATTGAAACAGGTCTAGTTTATATTTAAAATTGTTTATAGAGATAGCATCGATGATCGATCATCTTGGTAGACCTAGAAAATCGTAGCGGGATGAAGAAGATGAGGCCATGGAGAAAAGAATACTGATATACAGAGAATGGACAGATAAAAATAATGGGAGAATCTGCATTGGCGGATTAAGGTAGATTGGGTTCCTAGGCAAGTTTCTGCGGCAAAGTCCTACATCGAAAAAATCATCATTCCAAAATCAAGTGATGGGAGAAAAAAATTAACACTTAATTCTGAAATCAAGCGATGAGCAAATCTGCCAAAGCTAAGAAACAAAAGTAAAAAAGCAACATATATTATAAAAAGAAGAGGTCATAGAACTGAGCCTTGTGGCACGCCACTTCCATCTTCAGGGTCAGAAAGATAGTTGCCCACACTTACCTATTAGTTCATGTCCAATAAAAAGGCTTAAATCAAATTTAATAAATTTCCTCCAAACCATTTTAGCATATATATATATAAAAGCCTTCTACCATAGTATGGTATAGGCTGTATTTCTTTCTTTTCTCCTTGTTTTCTATATTATGGCAGTACGGGTTCATGTACGAATTTTCCCCAGTCTTTTTTGTTTCTTGTCATCCTTCTAGCTTCTATAATCGTTTTTCCTCTTTTCTCTAGTATCCCTTTTACTGATCTGTCCCATTTCTTGGCCTTCCTATTCTTTGCTTTCTTTAGCTTATATAATCTTTTAATTGGAACTTTGTCGAAAACACGGGAGAAATCGAGATGCATAACATTAGGTTCGTATGAACACATAAGGCTGAATGCCGAATGCCATGTAAACATTCTAAATGACAATACTGCCAAAAACAGCAAAATAAAAATCTTAATTTTAACTTAACAATAGACATAATAGTTAGACTTTATCAATAAAATCTAACTATTGATAAATAAAACTGTTAGACGGGCATCTATGTGGTTGAGCAATTAACAAAATATATAAAAATAATGTAACACAATTACTCAAATATAGTAACACATTTAAAGCACAATACAACATATATGACAGACTATAACAACAACTATTATTTTTATATATTATATGTTTTTCGTAAGCCTACTTATTAATGTGAATTACTGGATTAGCACACTTGGTTCAACATAAAGTTTCAACAAAAACTATAATTGTTGCATTTTATTAATATATGTATATGTTTATCACACATGATATTAACAAAAACATACGTATCAATTCAATGAAAATATGTACAGAAATATTTCATTTTTATTACCTTTTTGAGTATCTCATATCATGTATCTCCTATTTTCTTCTAGCTTTGATTATTGTTTCCTATTAAATTCACTTCCTACATACGTTCTTTTTAGTTCTTGAATTCGTCCCGTTAAATATTTCTGGATGAGTAATTCTTGCACTTCCGTACTTCCCCTACGGGTTCAGTTCCGGTCTTTTTAAACTCTATTTCACGCACGGCTTTAGGGCAAAGGGTCCTTTGTAGACAGATAATACCCAGATTTGGAATTTTTAAATTGCTCTCTAACAAAAAATATCTATAATTAAGAATAATTATTTGCACTATCGTTATTCGATATTAATCGTATTATGTAGTGAGTCAGCAGTTGGGGGTCGATTGTCCCCTTTTAGGGTTGACAATTCAATTGTACATCATATGCAAATGTAAAAGAGAGACTGGTTGGCCTGATGGCTTGGTAGATCCATGTGATATGTTATCTTTGTACATTCCAAAATCTAATTATTTATTGGGTTAGGGTGTTCCAATTTGCGGTATTTGATGGGAAAATTTTGTATTAATATTTAAAAATGACACTTTGACATCTATTGAATAAAATTTAACATGAAGTAATTATTTATATACAAAAATAGGCTACACAACAAGAGGAATTCCAATAATAGTGCTTCACAGAAAAAATATAATATAAAATTAAATATTTAAATCAGTAATACATAAAACAATTACAATAAAATAAAAGGTCAATGCTAGCAATTTCGCAGATTCCTGGAGTTTAAGTGAAAGAAAATTTAAGGGCGAATATTACATAAGAATGCTCATGTTCGAAGCCTCAATAAAAAGTATAATCATGTATGGAGCCGAGGTGTGGGGATGGGAGGAACATGAGCCGCTGGAGAAGGTGCCAAATAAGTATCTTAACCCTTTACTGCATGAATTTTTATTTTTGGCTGAAATAATTCATGAGCATTAGGAATTGGTTCTTATTGATAGAAAAATTAATTAAAAAAATATATTTAAAATATTATTATTTTTATGAAAAAATAATAATTAAAATAATAATTTAGGGTTTGTACCATACATGGAACATTATGATTCTACATTATACAAAAGAAAATGATTCCGTATTATTTGCTCGTCAATTGCTAGGTGTTCTTCATTAGGGATTAAAAGCAGTCGCCGAATTTTTTAAAGAAAAGGTCGTATCTTCTAGTTGTCCTTTCTCAGTAAATTCAGAGTTATCGTTGAAGTGCAAATTCTGTTTGATATCCTCAAATCTATTGCAGCCCATTACTTGAGATACTGCAGGATCCATTGCTATGTATGTGGCATATATGAACATTCATGAAGTAACGTTCTGATTCAGTTTTAAAAGTAAAATAAAAAATAAAAATCGGAATGTGCCATATATGGCGCACTATGCGCTAAAGGGTTAAATGGATGTTGGATCTAGATAGGTGTACACCAGAATACATAATACTAGAAGAGATGAAAGTGTACCAAATATGTAAAGAAAGAATAAATATTTTTTTAAATTTTGAATTTGGGTATCAAATAAAACGTTAATACGTGGATAAACCAATTTTAATATTTGAAAAACTTATTTTTTTGGTTAGAATATAAGATTAGTTCTGGAGTTCCATAGGGATCTCCTTTGGGCCTCTTACTTTTTATAATTTATGTTTCTGAGTGTTTCTTAAATTCAAAATTTGTCTTTTTTACTGATAAGTTATTTTTAGCAGATTTCGCAAACAAATTGTCAAAAAAGTTTTTCCCCCCACTCTATTTCCCAGAGGGGTTGATAAAAATCTAAATAATTCTCAATAATATATATGAATGAGATCCGAATAGATCGACAGGAATTTTTGATCAAATTAGTTTTTCGAAAAATACCAATTTTTTGTGCCGTTGGAAGAAAATATGTATTGTGTGGTATTAAAAAAACACTCTTAATAACAAAAAAAAATTATTTTAATTAATCTACTAAAAAAAATACTCTCTCGCACCGTGTAAGAGGATAAACTAAACATAAAAGTAAAATTTCTTTTATTCTTTCTAACCATGACTTTTAATATGATCTAATTTTTTTTAAATTTATTTATTTTACATCGGCCTATTTCTGCAACGAGGTTAATCGCCGATGCCAGGGGGCGAGCTCCTACACCTGGATGAGAGGTGAATGATTATGAAAATGGGAATAATGTTAACATATTATTCTCGCCCGAATAATATCCCCAACGAAGGAGGCCCGAACCACCAACCGCCCAGTCTATACTGTTTCCACCAGTCTAAACCGTACGACCTAATGCGCTCGGCCACTCCATTGGCTATGATCTAACTTGACTATTTTAATTGCCTTCACAATTCGACTTTATCAATAACTTGGGTTTTCTAATTAGTCGTTTTTGCATCATTAATTTTAATAACTACATTTTGAACACCAGTAGTTTTTTAGTTTTAAATTATTAATATTTCTATCCCTTTCTATTCACACATCATTGAGAAATCCTCCCCCTTTTTTAGTTAAGCCCTGGGGGAATTTTTAAACAAATTACCAACAAAAAAAATTGTACAATAATTTAACTAAATGTAACTACAGCTCTGATAAATTCATTACAATGTAATGTGTGTATGAATGTATGTATGTATATATGTAGGTATGACGTATGTATATATGTATGTATATATGTATGTGTGTATGTATTGAATAATCTGCATTCGTATTACCCTTGTGGCTATGCGCATCAGATCTCCGTGGTGACTGTCACTTTTATCTACTCGCGTTTTACGAAATTAAATTAAAATTTGAATTTATTTTCAACTCAAATTACAACGTGTGTCGCTCAAATGCTATAACAATTAAAATAAACTACAAAAAATAGTACTACTACTATATATAGACAGTGGATGCTCGAATTTTTATAGTTACCTTTTGAAGAACGCTATTTGGAAATTTGGAAATAATACACACATCGGAAAAGTCTAGGGATATTGAAAAAAATATGAAAATATATTGCTTATTGTACATCTAATGTTGTATTTCAATTAAACTAGGCAATTATGAGTAGTTGGCTATGGAAAACCAGTAAATACCATAACCAACAAGACGAAACAAATACAAATTTGACAAATTTTATTCAGTACATGATCCGTATCTTGATCACATGTTTCATTTTATATTTAAAAAGTTTATATTAATAATTGCAGTGTTTTTAAGTAGTGGCATTCTTTTTTAATAATGGAGCGACAGCATCTAACTATCCACGAGATGAAACGTGTAGTGGGACTTCTCTAAGTTGGCTTCAGGCAAGTTGATGTAGTCAAGCAGATAGGAGTTTCTCAAAGTGTCATCATTCGGTTATGTAGGCATTACAGGGAAACAGGGAGTCGCGCCGAACAATATCCGGGACGTGGTCACTGTACAACAGCAGGTCAAGACAAATTTTTGGTCTTAAATGCTAGAAGACAATCTACTATTACAGCACCCAAATTGGTAAGGGAGTTACAGCGAGCGCATAACTTAACCGTTAGTCGCAATACTGTAAGAAATCGTCTCCACGAAGCTAATATTCTATCTCGACTACCAATCAGATGTCAACCCCTCTCTAGAGGCAATTGCAGAGCAAGATTAGACTGGTGTCACAATTTTCAATATGGGTGTGATAATGATTGGGCTACAGTTTTGTTTACTGATGAATCCAGATTTGGAATTCATCCAAATTCTCGTCGAACAAGGGTATGGTCAGGACAGAGTCGAACAAGAACAGTCGCAGATGAAAATTTCAAATAAAATGAAGTGTTCAAGAAAAGCCGTGCAAATTACCATCAAAAGGTTCCAAGAGACTGATGAAAACAGGCCAAAAACCGAAAGAAAACGTGCAACCATTCCAGATATGATCGTTTTATAATGAGAAGTGTTCTTCGTAAACGTTCAATATCATCAAAAGAGCTGGCTGGTGATCTATGGGAGCATATAGAAGTTAAAATTTCTTCTAGAACAATCAGAAGACGTCTAGTGGAATCTAATTTGCATGGAAGAAGAGCTCGCCGAAAATCACTGTTCACCGAGCGACACGAAAAACTTCGCTTTGAGTGGGCCAAAAGACATTTAAATTGGACACCTGATGAATGAGCGAAAATCATTTGATCTGATGAGTCTAATATAGAAGTAAGCATTGTAATGGATTAATGTACTTACCAATTTAACAGAAAAATAAATTTCTAAGCAATTATTGCACTAAAAATATAAAATTTAATTTACTATAAATTTACGAAATTAAGGTTTGTTTTTTTTGTGGATCAGCTTTTTGGACAACCTGTAGCCAGTTTTGTAAGATGTAGGCCGGGTGAAGTTTTTCACCCTGACAGCATCATCCCTATGGTCAAATTTGGTGGTGATAGCATCATGATCTGGGGGTGCATGTCCGCTAGTGGCTTAGGCGAAATCTTTCTGTGCGAGGGACGCATTATTCTGCTCGTTATATTACCATGCTTAATGAAGTTTTTGAGCCATCAATATTAAAATTATTTGATGAAGACAATCCAAAATATGTTTTTCAACAAAATAATTACAAAGCCAAAGCAACAAATAGTTTTCCAAAAACAATGTGCCAATTTTTGCATGGCCTCCCAGTCACCAGATTTATTGCAAATTTAAAATTTATGGTCGATTCTGATAAACAAGGTGTCTCTTTACAAATGCAAATCAAAAGAAGAATTGAAGAAAATTATTGTGGACGAATGGTTCAATGTACAATCCGATGTACGTAAAAAACTTTGGGACAGTATACCTAAAAGGGTTCGTGCGGTAATTAAAGCACGAGGAAGTACCACAAAATATTAATAATTATGATTAAAGTTGTCATTAAAAGCTGTATGTATTATTTTATTTACCATTTTTCCTGTAATAATCCTAAAATTCAATAAAACGTAAGGTGCTCCATACATTTGTCCAAGACTGTATGTATGATCCAGTTTTCTGTAAACTAAACTAAATTTATTTTGAAATAACATAGTGGACTCCTTTTATTCAAATTAGAAATATTGTTTTGTCTATATTTCCTTTGAATGTCTATTTTATATTTTAATATCCTGACTTCAGCAGTATTTCGTTCTAAATTCGATACCCTAAATAATCTGTGTAAACAAATATCATATTCCTTCCGTTTCCAACGTAGGTCAAACACAAGGATAATTTCCTATACCTTTGTCCTTTGAAAGGATGTTCGGCTGACCGTGCAAGGATTAACAGAATAAACATTACTACCAGCATGTTGCCAAAACTAAATCTCTCTATGTATCTCTATTCGTATGTGTGTGTGTGCTTCTATGTTTACATCACATAAGGCACTCAAGAAGAATTCATTGTATTTTTTTAAAGTTTAGAAAGTTAAAAGAAGGTTTTTAACCTAAAAAAGATGTCACTGCTTTGGAATTTTACCTGTTTTATTCATACTGACGTCTTTACTTAGGTATTTAAATCTTTATAGCTACAAAACATCTTAAAGAACAGCTAACGGAGAATTTTGCAATGTTGCTTCCAATGACGATTGGTGCATAAAAGATGCAGAGCTGACCCCCCCCCCCTCATTATAGCTATTTATAGCAATGGGTCGAAGATAAATAATAAAACTGGTGTAGCAGTAATAATAGAGGAAAAAATCCATCAATGTAAACAACAGCAACGCGTTGCGTTTTTTCTCTTTTATTTGTTGGCTTTAGCAGCTTTGGCTGTTAACCAGGAATAAATGGAGAGATTTCAATTCAACCTAGGCACTGCAAAATCCATATAAAACATTATTGCAGGTGACAAAACGTAATTCATATGAACCGGAAACTAAGCAACAATCCACTGTTTAGGTCTTCTAAGATGAACCGAAACTCACAAAATTTGTTCTTTCACGAAGCACTTCCAATAAAATGAACGCTTGTTTCTTCGGTTGTACTGGACATGTTGCAACCATTCCTTTAGAGGATCGAAGAATAGTTAATGCTGAATGGTATACAACAATTTGTTTTCCAGAAGTCATCGACCTAACTAACGTGCCAACATCTAGCTGGCTCGTTTTAATGTAATTCTATCGCATGAACTAACCACCCACTCTACCCAACTCTCCGCAGAGGTCATAAAACTGTCTGAAAACGGAACCAGTTTCAATTTGGCTCACCTGCCTAAATAAATATAAAGAGTACTTCGTCGTATCAATAACAGCGTTCCGTACTTAAACGAGTGTTTATTTGTATTTATTGGTAATTAAAAATAAATAAATAAAAGCTTGTTGAAAATATTAATTTGTGATTGTGTTGCCATAATTTTGCAATGGTAGATACCACAGCCTCGGTACGATTCCTTGATTTGCGTACGGTGATTTCCTTGAATACACTTCTGTAACAGTTGCATAATATCATAGAGAACTACCTACAATCTAAAAAAAGGTTCCCTAGCATTGTTATTTGTTTTTGAGGTAAATATGAATGGCATAATACCTCGTTTCCGTGGGAGAAGAACTGAGACAATTTTAAAATGTTTATCGACACCGGGAGTTGAATATGGCACCTTATGCAAAGCTAGCCACATACGTACTAACCCACTGCAGTATAGTCAACAATATAAGGCATACCTTAAAACAAAAAATAAACTATTCGATTCTCTTAAGTAGTCTGGAAATACGGAAAGATCTAACAGAAAATCTAGCTAACAAGAAAATACTTTTCTATTTCCGTATATTCCTTGGGGAAAAACAATTTTCTATTGTCCATTTGTATCATGACATGATACATGATTGATGGTGTCTAAAAACTGTCTATTCGTTGCTATAATGAAAATATTGCGTGCAGACTTTAGCAAATAAAACACTAATTGAAAAAATACCTTTTAATTAATAATAATTAGAAGAGATTGCGTATTTTCAAACACCCCGTTGAGAGAAATTTGTCAGATAAAAATGGTAAATATCTGTGAAAGAGGAATTTTCGTTAAACAATCTTGCAAATGATGGAAACAATATAATAAAATATTCTTAAGCTCGGTTGCATAAAATCTTATAACTAGATATAGAACCCAAAAATACCTTACAAAGAACCACATTACAATGCGGAAATGGTGGCATTAAAGTTGAGTTTAGAATTCTTAAAGAATCATTTTCATAATGAATTTCTGATTGGAAAAGCGCCGTCCAAAAATTAAGTTAGCCTGGATTTGAGAAAAAGAACTATTCACTAATTTATGATTTAATTAAATGTCATAACGATCTTACGATCAGCGTTAAAATTATAAAAATATGCTGGATTAAAAGCCACTCAGATTTTGAGTTCAACATCGAAGTCGATCTTCTAGACAAAGAAGCCACTATAAATGGGTCCCTGTTAAATATTCCTCTAAACAGTAATGAGATTATGTCAATCTTCAAATCTTCCATATACAACCAATGGCAACAAGAATACATAGTTTTTACAAAAACTAAGAAAGAAACTCTTTTGGAACAAACTGTTTTATTGCTTTTCAAAATATTGGTCTTTAAGATTTATACACTTTTGTATGCGTTCAAATCAATTCTCGAAACATTTTTTCCACTCTGAAGTTGGTATTTCAAAAACATGTTTTTCGAAGTCTTCAACAGTGCTTGAGGTGATGAAAATCTCTGTCCACGCATTTTTTGTTTGACACTGGGGAACAAAAGAAAGTCGTTAGGGGATAAATCAGGTGAATACGGGCAATATATATATATGAGTGAATGTGTGTCTTCTTCTATATATATATATATATATATATATATATATATACATATATAACATCTGTGGTATTAGATGGTAGTTCTTTCCTTTACAACCTTCTCTCATCACCCACATATTAAAACAGATTTTCATTTTATTGTGTCCATAAGTGTTTTATCCTTGTATGTTTAAGTATGGATATGTAAGGATAATAGCCATAACATGTGTTAAAATTTAAACTACTATTTTATCGTTTCTCGTCCTGAGCTTGCAGTCTCTCCAGTCGTACATAGCCTGGTCTCTAGTGGAATTTCCTGGAATCTCTCAGCTAAAAGACAGATCAATAGACGCCGTGGGACGCCACAGGGTGTAGGTTTGAAGCGTCGCAACGTCTCTAGTTCAGAGCTTTGACCACAGATGGAGTTAGTTGTACCACAAAAATTTTAAACACAAGAATTAAAAATATTTTTACCAAGATCTTTAAATGTTTTTGGGTATTTTAAACAATTTTTTAACTTCTTTTGTTTATTTTAAAGTTATCTAATTTGTGTTATAGGTGAAATATCTTTTGTTTTTGAATAAATTTAATTGTGTTTTCAAAGTGCTACAAACGCAGATGTTGCTGAATATATTTTGAACTGAAACTTTTAATTGAACATATAAGTAGGAAAGTTGGAGATAATGAACGCAAAAAGATGACGAAACACTCAAATACTTCTTAAAGTACTTTAAAGTTTTAGTAATTTAACAAAAAAAATTTCTTTGAGTTTTTCAATTTATGCTTGAAAAGAAATTGGCACAAACGCGGTCAACTTTTAAGTAAATTAGCTCTTCCTGGTCATTGTCAGTTGAACTTTTGACCTCTTACATAAATTATGAATCTTTTTTATCCTTATCCAGTACCTTATCCATTTTATTCGTCTTAGTTTTAGGGCTTTGTAGATATATCCAAAAAACCTACATACTAGCCTATGTGTTTGTTTCAGGAAATCACTCAGGAGGCTGGTTCACGATCTTACCCCCCCCCAAGCTATTTTTTTTTGCTTGATTTGTCTGTTTTTAGACCTCTAAACCCGAAAATCCAATAGTTTTCAAAGATGGATGTGGGACAAAGGGCTCTTTACGGCTTTCAATTTTTATCTTGAAAATTTTGAAATTTTAAGCGTTTAAAAATTTTTTTTTCCTCCTGAGCCCTCTTATGAATAAATTTTAGGTGCGCGCCTCATATGTTTGTTGATAAATTGTAGAAAGTTGACAATTTAAATTAATAAAATTCCTGAATATATTTTCTTGAAATTTTAAGTGTTTAAATTTTTTTTATTTGCCTCCTGAGCCCTCTTATGAATAAATCTTAGGTGCGCGCCTGATATGTTTGTTGAGAAATTGTGGACAGCTGACAATTTAAATTAATAAAATCGGTGGCTATATTTGTTTTAAGATTACAATTTTTATGGCATAATTTACATTATTTGTGAAAATCCTGAATTAAAAAATAACACAACTCAAAAACGGTTAGAGATAGCGATTAGCGGTTAGAATTTTTGGATTTGCCATAGTTTATTTAGTCCAGAAAAAATTTGAGGCTTTAATCGTTTAACATGTTTTGAGATTACGAAAATTTTTTTAAATGACATATTTTACATTACCTGTGAAAATAGTGAATTAAAAAAAAAAACATAACTCAAAAACGGTTAGACATAGCAACCTGCGGTTGGAATTTTTGGATTCCTTGTAATTTACTTAGTTTAAAAAAAAAATTGAGGCCTTAATCATTTAACGTATTTTGAGATGACGACAATTTTTTTGTAATGGCGTAATTTACATTGTCTGTGAAAATAGTGAAATAAAAAAAAAATCACAACTCAAAAACGGTTAAAGATAGCGACCTGCGGTTTGAATTTTTGGATTCCTTGTAATTCATTTAATTTAGAAAAAATTTGAAGCCTTATTCGTTTTGCGTATTTTAAAATTACAACAAATTTTATTATGACCTGATTTATAGAAATTTTCATATTCGCATGGACTTATCTCAAAAACGAAAAGCGATAAAGACCTGCGGTTGAAATTTTTGAAATCTTGAGGTCCTAATTGATAAGAAACCAAATTTTGAAACAAAAAAATTTTTTGAAAATTTTTCATTTAAAAATTTTTTTTTGAAAATTTTGTTAAGTCCTAACTAAAAAATGGCTAGGGATAGAAATCTGCGGTTTGAATTTTTTAAATTCTAATACGTTGTTTAGTCTAAGAAAAAATTTGGGCTTTAATAAACCAATTATTAAGTTTTTTATGGGCAGTAATCCAAAACCCTTGAAAATGGCCAAAAACTGAAAAAGTAGTAAGTAAAAGTAGTAGTACCTTAAAAAAATCGTGATTTTCAAAAAAAAAAATTTGTCTCAGATTTTATTGAAAATTGGTTTAAATATGTATTTTTGGTCGTAGATCAACAAAATTCTGTCCATTTTGAAGTTTGGGCAAAAGTTTTGGAATTATAGGCAAAAAACTGACCCATATCGGTTCTAACTTAAAAACTAAGAAAACATGATTTTTTTAAATATTTTTTTTTATAATCCTCACCCCAAAATTAGCTTAAAAATATATTTTAGCTAAAATCGGAGTCAAAAAAATTTTACACAAAATTTTTGGGCAAAAAAAAAAATTTTTTTGTTGGGAAATTGGTATACTTATATATTTTTAGTCTTAGATCACAAATATGTGGTCACTTTTGATTTACTGTCTAAAATTTTGACTTTTGCGGCAAAAAAGTAAAAAAAAGCCCACAAAAAGGTGCAGAACCGATGAAATTCCAATTAAAAAGTTCTCCAAATTGCGGAAGAAGTGGTAGTCAGTGGGGGCTAGGTCTGGTGAGTATGGAGGATAATGAAGAAGTTCCAACTCTAATTCCTGTAGTTTTGCCATAGTCATTTGTGCAGCATGTGGTCTAGCGTTATCATGCAGTCGATATGTTTACCAATCTAGGCTGTTTTTTTTAAGTTTTTGCATCATTTCGTCCAGTTGGTTGCAGTATATTTCTGCTGTGACCGATGAGCCAGGTTTTTTCGGTTTTGTTGTGTTTTTAAGTTACCTGTACGAAATTTGGCGAACCAATTTGATATTGTCTGCTGCGTAACACTAGAGCCAAATACACTATTAATGTTTCGCGCGGTCTGCGATGCCGTAGTTCCGCGAAAGAACTCATACTTCATAATAGTGCGAATTGCCGACAGTTTTTTTATTTTTTTATTTTAATAAAGTTTTTAATATTTTTAGAGCATACAATGATTTCTTTACACATGTGATATGTGTAACTTTCCAACAAAAAAAAACAGAACGGTAAAATATTAAACCAATGTCAAATAATAAGCTGTTAAAGTTGGCAGTATTATTAACTACAAATTTCATACTTGATGAGCTGATAAATAATAGTCATTTATATGTTCTTTTAAAATTAACCATAATACAATATTTTATGAAAAGGATGAAGTACATATGGAAGTGAATTCACAAGTCAACTCGTCTGTGCCCAAAAAAGAAGAGAACATTTTATATAAGAGGTAAAATTGGTGTCTAATTGCAATAACTGGTTTTATGTTTTAAGAATACTATCTACCATAATTTAGACCTGGTTTTAGTAGTAATTAATCACTGTATGAAATCTGAAATGAAAATTTAAAGTGTCAAACTAAATCTGTGTTGGGTGTCTGGAAAATTGTCAAGACAATTGTCAGGAGTGACTTGCTGACTCTGCTATAACTGTCTCTGTGTTCTGTCTGTGTTAGCGTATAAAGGATAAAGGGTAACGGGTAACGGCTAACGGCTAACGGGGACAGATATGTCGTTAAGCTGATGTTTGGAGAGCTGGAAATGTGCTCCAGTTCTGGAAACAAGTACCCTCTCTTCTCAAATGTACGACAACTATATTATTGTTCCTCACACTTACTAGAACTTGTTGACAACATATTGAGTGATGTTTGCTTTAACTTTATGATTGTTTCTTTTTCATTAAAAAGAAAAAAAAATGTCAATACTCCATATACCTTCCAATAACAATAATAATAAACACTACACACTTTTAAGTTTTGAAGTATAACTAATACCCTTTTCACACTAGATCTTTAAGATCGGATGTTAAAGTGAATGTATCTTTAAACGCTAATGTGAAACCGTATGGCCTCGTCTAAATACAAGCGATGTTTAAGACAGAGATCTGCGTCTTAAACTTCGTCCGCATTGCCAATTTAATTTCTATTATAAAAAAATACTCCTTGAATTTGTGCTGTCAACATTTTATATTATCATAAACAAGAATACTGTATTATATCGACGTTATAAGAAGTTTATACTTATTGTTATAATAAAATTATTTATTTTAATAATGTGTTTAATAAAATACAGAGCTACAATAATTGAGATAAAATGTATCGACTTACATGTTAATACAGGTGTAATATATTCTTTATTGTAGTGTCTTTATTGTAAAATGAAATGAAATATCCATATTTGTTTATAATAATTCAAAATGTGCGTCTGCGCAGACAGTTCAAAACTGGTAATTTCATGACGGTAACTTAAGGACAAAATTACTGTAGTTGATGACAGCACCAGAGATTTAAACATCAAGTGTGAAAGCATACCGATCTTAAACATCGGTGAACTTTAAGTTCACTCGTCTTAAAGATCTAGTGTGAAAAGGGTATAATTTTTGAAGGATATCACTTTCTATGCACATGATTGACAAATTAGTAGGTTGTTCTTGTAACACAGTCGTTCGTAATTCATTTTAGCCGTGAAAATATCAACTTCCATATTCGGGATTTTTTTTTCTGATTTATCTGCTTTTATTAGAGTATCTAAAGCTGAGATACTCAAGTCCATCGATTCATTTGCAAAGTTTTTTAATACAAGTAGTAAAAATCGTAGTAAAATTGCACTAAAAATAGAGCTCCTCTTTTTGCCGTGTAAACGACGCCCCCGGCATTTTATGGGGGCCCTGGGCTCGTGCTCCATGTGCCCTTATGGAAAAGACGGAACTGACCATAATAGCAACAAATTTTATAACCCTTCCTATTGCTTAGTTTCTCTCTTAATAAAGTATTATTATTATGGGGTTTGTCAGGTCTGACAAGCGTCCACTAATCTCAAACTTCAGCAACCTTTTGAGCCGCGTCATACTAGAGACTAGTGGAGCTAAATACACACGACTGCATCCCAAACCCTGGCGATATGCAGCCGCGGAAAATTACGCTAGATCCAGTGCCCGCACAATGCGGAGTGACCCGAGCAGCACTGCTTTCTGCATCCTGCAGATCAAAGAGTTGGCAGAAGATCTGCAGACGGGAATGGACTCGATTTCCCTTCGATAGGAGGCTTTCATGCCACCCAAAACACCAACTATCAGGACTACAAGCTTAAATTTTACCCGGGATACAGCTTTCTAAGCTCGGACAAGAGGTCCATATACTTGGACCTCTTTTCCCTCCTCCTTGAGAGAGATATTCTTCTCAGCTGGACTTGAGAATTCGATCACAAACATCTGTTTGGTCTCGATATCCAGGAGGGTTATGTCCGGCTTAGTGGCTGTCAGTAACCTCGAGGTGGAGAAGGAGTAATTCCAATAAATTCGGCACTTGAATTTTTCCACCACCGATTCTATGTCAGAAGGGACGTACGGTATAACCGGTATTTGGTCAATACCATAGGCATGTCTAAGATGATAGTAGAGCACGCGGAGAGCAGCATTATGTCGAGACACGTAGCTCGACGCTGCAAGAGATGGACAAGCAGACAGAATGTGCATTATCGTTTCAGAATGGTGGTGGCACAACCTACAGAGTGTGGACTCCGCTATTTGGAATATGCGGGCCCTGTATGCCAAAGTATTTATAACACCATCCTGACACGCAAACACAAAACCTTCTGTTTCCGATCTCAAACCAGCAGACTTAAGAAACGAGAACGTGAGTTCGGTGGACAACTCTAAACTTTTAATATGTCTGAAGAACACAGAGTGCATACTTTTACTCATGTAAATACTCATACTTTTTATTATTATTATTATTATTATTATAATAAACTGGCTAATAATTGTTATCAAAAACAGAAAAAGCAATAAAATTAACACTTAACAATTTATTAAATAAAATATATATAACAATACAATTTAATTAATTCTATAATAAACTTTGGATCTATATTTTATATATTATATTTTTATCTATATTAACAAGACTAGATTTAAAACTAACATGGACTAGATAAAAATAATCCACCCCAAATTTGGCCTTGTTATCTCTCCGTAACAGAGAGGCGTTTGTTCATAATTTTGAGGGCATATCTGACACGTCCTTTAACTAGATGTTCTTTCAGTTCTTTCACTGATATTGATACTCCATTTTCCAGAGCGGCATTATTGTATCCCATACACCTGGAACACTTCCTAAACACCATATCTACCCCTTGAAATAATTTCACTTTATAGGTAAAATCATCTGAACACTTCTGTGGTCCAATAAACTTCAAAATAAAATCCACGTGAAACTCAAAAATCCATATATGGAATTTGAAAACCTAAAAAAATAAAAAAATAAATAAAATCATATAAAACATTAAATAGGGATTATGATTGATATAGGCCAGCGTTTCCCAAAGTGTGGGTCGCGACCCGGCACCGGGTCGCAGAAAAATTTTGCCGGGTCGCGAAAAAAATTGTAAAACACAAAAGATTTTTTTTGTACATCTTATTTTTTTACGTCAGTTAATCACTAGAATAGTGTGTATTTGTGCTCTTTATTACTATACTATATTCTTTATTACTATACTATACTCTTTATTACTATACTATATTCTTTATTACTATACTATACTCTTTATTACTATACTATATTCTTTATTACTATTTATTACTCTTTATTACTATAAAGCTACTGCTTTAAAATTAAATTTGTTTTGTAAATAAATGTTTTTTTTTCATAAGGTGGGTCGCGAAAAATTTTAAAACCTCGTACCGGGTCGCGGTCAAAAAAGTTTAGGAAACGCAGATATAGGCGATTTATAATATCAAAGAATTTAATGTAAAAAATTATTAAAACAACTAGTGCACCCGTTGCCAACTGTGTTGGCAAACACATCATTACTTTAATATGGAACTTGCTCGACATCTCAGACTTCTTTCTCTAGCCTTACGCCTTAAGTCGCATTCAGAGCTCTTAAATCAATAGCTAATGCACTGTAACTCAGAGCCGCAGTAAGGAAAACTTGCGCTGGGGGCAGAGCCGTGTTCTGGCGCCCTTGGTAAATAAAAACAAGGTTCTTACCTCTCAAAATTTAAGTGATGAGCAAAAAAAGGTCCTCACCTCTCAAAATCAAAGGGACGAGCAAAAAAAAAGGTCCTCATCTTCGCAATGGCGCTCCTTAGCAAACCCGTCAGCGCCCTTTTCTTTAGTGCGCTAGGGGCTGTCGCCCCCCACCCTTACTGCGGCTCTGCTGTAGCTTATGGACTGTTCACTGTCACCAGCAAGTTTATCATATGGTAAGACGTAAAACCTCCAAATTTAATACGCTGTTTGTTGTGGATTGTGCATAATTTTTTAAACTTCTAGCTAGTTAGATGTTTTAATGAGACAGACATATAAACACATTGGCTATCGCATTCTATAAGTGACACCGTAGTTATCGAATGCCTTTACATAACCTAACATAATGTCATCATTAACAAATCTTGCTCAAAATTACAAAGACGGACAGTAAATATGATCAATTTAGGTAATTAGGTAGTTAAAATCTAATACAACAGAATTATAAGAACGATAATACATATAAAATATTTTACGAAGCTAAATAGTTGGTTTCAAAATTCACAGATGGAGGGCTATTCTGCGTGCTTTACTCACTGCATTATATTTATATTTTTGAAAATTTTAAACGTTAATCGTAGAAATAAAAAAATAATAAAGCATTGAAAAAATAATAATAAAGAAAAGAAAGTCACATTTTTCTTACCTACTTTCATCAAAACCAAATATTTTTTAAAATTATTTTTCTGCTACTAATAACTTCAATTTATATTATTTTTTTGTAAACATATCAATTAAAAACTATTATTATCAAACGTTATTTGTCAATATACACTTCGGTGAGCTTCGGAATATATCGTTACATTTCGGAATCTCGCTTCAAATTTGTTTTTGACGTCATACCACGCACCCACGCAGGGACACTATTATATTATAGATTTTACAGAAAAAATAAAGTACAGTTTTTATCTACGTCTATTTTTAATCTGTTATCGGGCCTGTAATTATCGTTTTCCGGGAGAAAGAGTAATATAGTCTTCCCAGGTCCGTAATTATTATATTACCAGAGCCCGGACTCTCTCTTGAAGCCCCATTCATTCCGAGGCCCGAGTTGCTCCAGTGTTGCGAGGACCCTTAATCCAAACTTGAATCTAGTAAATGCACACGAAGTAAAATATTTGACAGCAAATATAAAATAGACAAATATAAAAATAAATAAATTTTGAGAATAAAACACGTACAATGGAGACTCCAAAGGGGGAAAGTGCCCCCCTTGCTCCTTATTGCGGGCGCCTATGACATATATTTGACACTTAAAAGAGTAAGAAGAATTGTGGGAATGAGGCAAAGAGTTGTAAACTGTTCAAAAAATTTATTTACCTGCTCAAAAGCTACTATAGTACAAATTTTGTCCTTCCTGGGTATTTCCTCTTCAAAATACACCCCTTCCAAAATTGTCTCTCCATGTGTCTCCCTTATATGTTGTAGCAATTTCTTGTGAGTTTCATACCAGTTACATCCCATTCCAATTTCTTGGAAAGGGCAAAAAACTTCTTTAAAAACACAGTTCACTTCATGAGTTTTTACATCGTGCAAAACACTTTTAAAACTACACCCAAATTTTTTACTACTACACCAAAATATTGGAGACTCACAAATATTTTTAAGACAAAGAAGACAACGTAGTTGTTTAGTTGTACAATTAAAACATATTTCATGTCCCGACGTACATTGGTACATTAGTTGGACGGATACACTTCGCCGACAGTTGGTACAAACAGAATTATAAGGACTAACCAGAATTAAAGACATTGTAGAACACTAACATCAGAAGTTGTTCGAATCGTATGTCTGTAGAATTGGTCACAATACGGAATTAATTATAAAATTGCTTATTTGAAGTTTCCGAAAATTTTCCATGGTAGGAAACTATGGCTAACTTATGTTGGTTGCGCAGAAGCGAATACAGGGGGGGGGGGGGGTTAGTATTCGTGTAGCAGTTGTGTGGTACAGTCACACAAAAATGAATTTTAAATCAATTGGAAAGCACTCGTACGTATATAAATGCGATTTTCCTGACTGTACTCGGGTGGTAAAACTTATTTCACACACTGCTGTCGCACTTTAAGCAGTACAGTTTCTCACCGGCCAGCTTAAAATAGCCCAACAGTAATTGTTGGGGCTAAAATTAAAATTTATAGGGTTTTTGATGAAAAGGCTTTGTTCCAGAAATATTCCCGGCTAGATTAAAGTATAAAAGAACAAACAAGAAAAATTAGTAATAAGAAGATGGTGTGTTACGAAACTTTGACGTATAGTGCCCAAAACCGGTGCTTCTCAACCCAAAACTTGTAGACCGACAAAATAACCAGGATTGGTGAAAATATAATTTTTAAAATATTGTTTTACACGACTTGTTGCACGCCCCCTGTTGTCATTTTTTTGTATAAATTTTTGCGTTCGTTTTTTTTTCTTCAAAAATTAAGACAGCCTCCAAATTGTGTTTTTTTTAAATTTACTCGAATTGTGGAGTAGATAGAAAAATTGGCAAAACCATTGGCGTACGACTAAAAATCATACATTCGTCCTATCAAACACGTTTGACGTTTTTAACAGTTCTGTTGTAATGTATCAAGTAAGGTAACACGCCATGTAATTTTTCTGTAGTTTGGGGAACCCGCACACAATCCTAGATCGCAAAGTACTCGATCTTATCCGCTTCTTTTCGGTTTAACGAACAAAGGAATTCGCTATACTTGTTTGAACGTGTTCTAGGTACTTTGACACTCACAAGCATGGTCATTTAGTACAAAGTTTACATAATCTAGACTAGATAGTAAATATTAATTAACTAGGTTGTTTAACCCGTCAGCAAAAACGGGTTTTTTCCAAAAAAAAAGTTCACCTAACGTAGAGCAGATAGTAAATATTAATTAACTAGGTTGTTTAAATCGTAAACAATATCGGGTTTAAAAAAAAAATTGACTGTGCAATTGGGCAATTTTTTTAAAATTTATCAAAATAATATCAGGTCGGCGAATCACGGGACAGGATATCACCAGTTAGCCGATCACGGGAGAGGGTATCACTTGTCAGCCAATCAAAAGACAGGGTGTCCCCAGTTAGCCAATCACGAGAACGGAAAAAATGACGTCACAATGTTACCAACACTACGTACAGACACTTGCTAGTTATTATATTATGATAAATCGGTTAAACCATTGATGTACGATCAGAAATTGACTATTATTAAGTAATTAACACCCCTGTTGAGTAAAGTAACACAACATACAATTTTTTTTTGTAGTTTATACAAGATCACGCACAAAAATCGAGATCGCAAATAGTAGTGGCCCACTTCTTGTTGGTTTTTATCGTGTACACAAAAGTATTCGCTGTACTTGTTTGGATGTGTTTTATACAGAATCACGCGCACAAATCGAGATCGCAAATAGTAGTGGTCCACTTCTTGTTGGTTTTTATCGCGTACACAAAAGTATTCGCTGTACTTGTTTGGATGTGTTTTATACAGAATCACGCGCACAAATCGAGATCGCAAATAGTAGTGGTCCACTTCTTGTTGGTTTGTATCGCGTACACAAAAGTATTCGCTGTACTTGTTTGGGTGTGTTTTATACAGGATCACGCACAAAAACCGAGATCGCAAATAGTAGTGGTCCACTTTTTGTCGGTTTTTATCGTGTACACAAAAGTATTCGCTGTACTTGTTTGGATGTGTTTTATACAGGATAACGTACACAAACCGAGATATCAAATAGTAGTGGCCCACTTAATGTTGGTTTTTATTGCGTACACAAACGTATTCGCTGTACTTGTTTGGATGTGTTCATACGTCCCAAGTGTTTTACGTTATTGCCACTCCTGGGCTAGATTTTGTCGTGGACCCACGGTTGAGAACCATATCCCAAGATGATTAGACACTAGTTTTATTTTATAATCGTTAGCGATAATGTCCTTGAGTTACACCACTTCCTGTAGCGCAGTTAACAATATTTTAAAGTGTTTTGTTATAAATTTTCACTTTATTTCACTGATTATGTTACATTTACGTCATCACTAAACAAAACATTTCTAAATCACTAAATATTATAACTAAAACTTATTATTTTTAAATACTTGATGTGATGATAAAATAAGATGAAGATTTGAATCTTTATCACATGGTTTGCACTTATCTAATTTACTTTTACTTTTTTTTGACCTATTTTAAGTGTCGAGTAACAATGTGTTCTGTTTAATGTCTCGACTAAATATGAACTAATGCTGGTTATGTTGGTATTTCTTATCTGTTGATGACTGTATGTTTGGTTTTGATATCTGAAGAATTGTCGGTAAATATTAATACAGCGAATTAAATGGCAGGCAAACTGATAACATTAGGTTAACAATATAACAAAACATAAATTTAAAACAATAAATAAACTAAAATATTTTTATAATTTTGATTTCGAAGATTTCATAAAATTATTAATTAGTTAATATTTTAAATAACATTTATGTTAGGTAAAATATTTGGCGCAAATCTGTCGGTATAGGCCTATGCGTTTTTTAGGGTTTGCACGCCCACAGATTTTTTCGTCGAGGGATTTAATTTTCAAAATAGTAATTTATTAAATAACTTTTCATAAATACAGAACACTATTTAAATAAAAATTGTGGTGTGTTACTCGGTTCACAACAATTAAAAAAAAATATTATTATTTTTTATATTTTTAATTTAAAAAAAAAAAAAACACGCACCTTTTATTTTTAAATACAAAAAATCCATAACATTATTAGCCATAATTTAGTCATGAATTTAGTCTATAGGGATTTGCAGCTAAGCACCCTACCATCTGGTGAGCGTTTCATGAACTTGTGTACATTTCGTTTTGTGTATTGGTTTTGTATGAAGTTTGTTTTTAAAGTTTTATTATAATCATTGAAAAATGTATAATACATATTGTTGTGTGCCTATGTGCAATTCATTGAAAAGAAGAAACCCGGAAATATCGTTTCATTTGTTTCCACTAATATCAGACACCGTACGGTTCGAAACAAAATTGGGAAAGCAAGAGGTTAGGAATCGACGCGATGTTTAGATAAACAATTTAAAAATTGGAAAAAAAGTGAGCCCTTATATCAAAGTTTGCTCATTACATTTTAATGATAGTGACTACAAAAAGTATTTTCAATTTTGTATTTATTATCGCATATCTTGAAAATTCCTGTTATTGTGTGTGGGTTTGTAATGCACAAGTTTGTAGGCATAATGCATAAATCTTTATGAACTCTCTGTTTTTTTCAGTGACTCCACACAATATTATATGCCCAGCATTGTAGATTTCTACCCCTTGGTAAACAACACGGGAATTATTATTTCCCCCAATATAGTTAAAATAATCGACAATGGAAAACCGCCATAACTTAAAACCAGATCACAAAATGTAGTATTTTAGATGTTTACAAGTAATGTCACTTCACAAAATCAGAAAATCCCAAACAATTATTTATTTTTTGTCGTTTTTTGATACACTTTTTGCTATTATTTACTAGTAAATGTCAAGTGGTATCTGATTTAGAATGGTTTTAGAAAAAAATCCGCGTGGCGCTACGATCTTAAAATTTTTCCCTTATAGGGTCTAGAGTCTATTTAGTCCAAAATTTATCTGGTCCATAAATATATATATATATATATATATATACACTACAGAGACTAAATCGTACGTGTTTGCAAATATATATTATATGTATATATATATATATATATATATATATATATATATATATATATACATATATATACATATAATATATATTTGCAAACACGTACGATTTAGTCTCTGTATTTTCCTTTCATTTACAGGGAAGACCTCCCAGGTATCTTATATGCCTTTGTGTTAGTTAATCTTTTTGTAAATGTTTGTCTTAATTTCTCTGCCTATTAAACATATGGTATAATGATTTCACAGTCCATAAGTGTGAAAACTGTTGTAAACTTAATATTACGAAAACATATTTAACCCTTCAACTGATGCGTAAGAATATTATCCTTGGGCACAATTATCCTGACTGTCGTCCTGTGGCACATGTCCAGTACACACGAGGGTCAAAGGGTGCGGGAGAATGCAAATCAATTTAGCACAGCATGTGATGTTTTTACTAGGCTTATCTACACGGACCTTTAGAGATTAACTCCCGACGACCGTCAGCGTCGGGACGCCAGGACGCCCCTGAACGCTTGGATTTCGGATATTGTTGTTTTTGCATGTGTGAGTTTTTTACATGTATGTGTACATATAGACGCGTATGTGCGTCTGTGTGCGTCTGTGTGTGTCCCAGTGCGTCTGTGTGTGGACCCTGACGTCCCAGTAGGACACTCCAGGAGTCGAAGGATATATTGTTAACGATATTCTAGAAAGGATTATTTACTGTTTCAATTCTGTTAGAAATAGGACTAATGTCCACAATATCGCTTTTTTATTACATTTTATAAATAAAATATCAATATTTTCATCCACATTTTTTGGTACAAAAGGGGGTGTAAAAAAAATTGTAGTGAAGTGTGAATTTTCACACATTTCAGGGTTTTGCAGATATTTAATAGGTGTAAGAAGCCAACATAATACTGGATGTCTAGGTATATTTATCATATCAAAATCAACAGTTTTTTTCATAATAACTTTTATTCGTTATTTAAGAACTAAGAGCTTCCATTTAATTTTTTTAAACAAAATTTTACTCCTAGCGTTTTTTTCTGCGTTTGCTTCGTATTCAAGTCGTCATTAGATTAATAAGAAATATTTTACAGTGTAGAGTGTAGTGTGGTGTGGTGTCAGTTACTCAGTTCGCAACTATTAAAAAAATATATTATTTTTTTAATATTTTTAATTCCAAAAAAATACACGCACTATCTTAGCCATAAATACAAAAATTCCATAAAATTATTAGCCATAATTTAACCATGAATTAAAAAAAAAAAATCAAAAACATAAAAACTGCAATTTTTTTCAAAAACACAATCTGATCAAAAATTCCTCTTTTACGTTTCCGGCTCAGATCAATATACATTACCTATAATTTTTTCAGATTTTTGGTTTAACTTTTTTTGGTAAAATGTACGAGAAGAACTTTTGCACATTTTTGGATAAATTCGTGTAATCCGTAATCTACGTCTTAAGAGCTTTCTTTAGATACCACACAATAAATTTTAAAAAATATTTTTTTATTAACGATAAAAAAATCGAAATTTTTCCAAAAATGTATCTGATCAAAAATTCCTGTAGAACTATTTCAGTTCCCATCAATTTTCATTACGGAGTAGTCAAGATTTTTAGTTCAATCCCTTTGGGAGATAGGGTGGGGGACAAACGTTTTTTGACACATTTTTGGCAAAAACCGAAAAAAAAAAATGATTTTTCAAAAAAAATTTTTTTTGTTGATGAATTTAAGGTATGCCAATCAAAATTTAAAAAAAAAAAACTTATTTTATTATTAAATACTTATTTGTTTATATTTCTAAAAAAGAAATACCAACTAACATCAAGGTAGAGATCTTCAAAAAAGTGACAGTACCAATTTTGACATACGCCTCAAAATCCTGGACCACTACAGAGACGCACAAGTCTAAAATAAGAAGCTCCGAAATGAGATTTTTAAGGAAAATCGAAGGTAAAACAAAATTGGACAGAATAAGAAATGAAGTATTACAGAAAAACTAGGCACAAAACCAGTAAAGACTATAATAGAAGAAGGACAGCTAAGATGGCTGGGACATATACACAGAATGAAGACAAAATAGTAAAAAGAGTTTTTGAAGCACAGTGAAAAAAGTTAGACCAGGAAAACCGAGAAAAACCTGGCACCAAGAAACAAAAGAAGCTGCAAAGAGAGGCGTAAAGTGGGAGGAGATAAGAAAATATACAAAGGACAGAACACGATGGAAAGAAGTATGGAGAACAACACCAGAAAATAAGTAACTCGGCTATAGCCTTACACCGCAATGTAGAAAGGCTTCAGGATTAAGTAAGTAAATTGTTTATATTTAACCCGCGTTGTATTTTTTTGAAGTCTCTATAATTTTCCTATATGTGGGTCAAAAAGTTGTACAAGTATGCCAAATTTCAACTTTCTATGTTTAGCCGTTTGTCTACAGTTTCTACCGGACAGACAGATACACGTTATAAGGTTTTTTGGTGGTCATACCTACAAAACCTTACAACTGGATAAAATCACAACAAAATTCTTGTTATATTTAATTGTTACTACCTAAAGCCACAAACAAGGAAGTTTTCTTGTGAAACTTCGTATTCATTAACACTGTAGCCCCTTATTCTTAGAATTTATTCTTGCGACCAAAATCAGTATTTCAACTTTAACAAACCCTTCTAAATCCTTAAATAAGTCATCAGCATCTTTCTTAAACTTTTCCAGGACAAAGAGAGCGAGTTAACTTTTGTGTTAAGTATGAGTGAGATGGCTGTTAAGTTAACAGTATATATTTGACAATAGGCCATAAACAAATGGATTCAACGCGAACGCCTACTGTTTGTGCAACGTCCACGAAGGCTCCACATAGTTGTGTATTTTAAATTTAAATGTAGTCAGCCTGTTATTTTCTCAGGACTTATCCAGATAATCTTGCATTAGTGCGCAAACGAAAGGGAGTCCTTAAATAGGAAATAGGGAGGGAATACGGATTAGTTAGACGAATGATAACAACTCCTATCCAAACACAAATACCAAAGTCTACACTAAAAAAAATAACTATTTCCAAACTGTTTTAATAGAAATGATTTGAAGTAATAAAATTATGAAGGACTTTAACGTGAATTAATGATCAATTCACAAGTCAGGACGAGTTGTAGCCATTAGAATAACTGCCGAGAACAATAGTTTGAGAAGTGCTCTTATCGTGATGCTGACTGTTTTATCTACAACTCTTAACCCAGATAACTTTTAATAAATATATCATTTCGTAACAAATGGTTCAAATAATTACTAAAACTAAAGCTACTTGTCGTCAATAGAAAAAATGCTTTAGCAATAAGATACTTTTCCATAGTTTTTTGAAAATTGATAGCTGGCTGGATGTGGTTAAACATTTATAGCGTAATAATTGTTGTTTTTTCTAGATTTTGTTAGTCGAGTAAAATCAGGACGTACGAGGTCTGTTCAAAAATTATCGCGAATTTTGTGTTTTTTCAAAACTTATTTATTTATTCATGAATATCTATTTTGTCCCCTTCAAAGTAATCCCCACCAGATATTATACACTTGTGCCAACGTTTTTTCCAATCCTCGAAGTACTTGAAAAAATCATTTTTTGTGATCTTGTTCAGCTCCTCGATGCCGTCTTTATCTCCTCACTCGTAGCGTAGCGTCGTCCTTTCATTGGCCTCTTCAGTTTCGGGAACAAGAAAAAGTCACAGGAGGGCAGATCTGGGAATACGGTGGCTGCGGCATTATTAGTGTGCTGTTTTTGGTCTAAATTGAGCAATTTTGGTACGAATTTTGCGGCGACCCGTCTCATGCCCAAATCATTGGTAAAAATCGAATGGCACGAGCCAATCGATATGTTTAGGTCCTCAGCAACTTCTCTAACAATGATTAGACGATTGGCCAATACTATTTTCTTCACTTCATCAATGTTTTCGTCTGTTGTTGACGTGCTTGGCGTCCGGCACGCTCTTCGTCGTTCACATCTTCTCGGGCCTCTGAGAACATTTTGTACCACCGATAAACGTTGCTTCGGTCCAAGGTAGCTTCACCATATGCCACAGTCAACATTCGGAATGCGTCCGCGCACTTAATTTTGTTTTTCACACAAAATATGATACAGATTTTTTGATCCATTTTTTGGTATAGGCAAAAATCGAAGACGAGCCAAAACACGTGCAAGCAAAGCAACTGTCAAAAATTAACTGAACATTCAAAATGGTCGAACTTGTCGGCATAAATGAGAGACATGCGTACCAACATAACGCCACAAAAAAATCAAAAATCGAATATACGTAATCCACGGAAATTCAAAATTCGCGATACTTTTTGAACAGACCTCGTATATTATTTTTATTTTGCGTATTATGATCATGCATCTTCCCATGAAGGTAGTTTTCAAACTGGCGGTGAGCATGTATCAAGAATTGTAAAATATATATACAGGGAAGGGTTAATATGTTAAGCGTAATATATTGTTGTCTACAGTCTTCTCTGTAGCCGATCCCGCTAATGACACGTAGAGCTCTACGTTGCAAAGTAAACAGTCTGTTCGCTTGAGGAGCGTGACCCCACACCAGAATTGCATAAGACAGGGATGAACGAATGAAAATTAGATATTTTTCAAAATATTGGATGATTCACAATTCTGTATGATACGTAAACAATACATGGACTTAAAGATATTTTTCGCTACCGAGTCTATGTGCTCTTCCCAATTTAATTTATTGTTGATTTTGACACCCAGAAACTTAAGTGTATTCGTCGAAGGGCAATATTTTTAAAGTAAAATCATTTCCCATAAATGCAATTATTCCATTGTAGTTGGTTTGAAAACTTGTAGTTTCTTGTAAGATGATTAGATATTTTTTTATCAGGCTTTAACGTCGTCAGAATGTCCATTTTTTTTGTTGCTGAACGTTATTTATATCTGCGCAACACTGAAATTTAAAGATATTCACCACTCAATTTTTTTTCTTTGATTTTCTGTTAAATTTCTGATTATCTAAGTCTGTCCCTTACTAACCCTGCTTCTACTTCCGGACATTAAACATGTTGTCTCCTCGTTGGGCGCCAAGTGGTGGTAGTAATTGTATTATTATTGATACTTGCGAAACCCTGTATACAAATTCACCACTTAATTTTTTTTTCTTCAATTTTCCGTACATTTTTGATTATCTAAGCATTTATCAGCTTTTAAACCCAAATTTCTAAGCTTCGTTTAATTGATTCGTTGGCATCAATGTAAATTAGCAAAAATTTCATTTATCAGCATTTTAGTGTGGTGTATGAGTGAGAAAGGACTAGGGGACAGTGGAGCGGTGTTCCCGAGGGAGAGACTGCGAGGGTTTTCTCTCTCTCTGAATTTCCTCAGATCCATCCAGCTGTTGACAGGTCAATTTCCCACCAGACATGGAGAAAACGCCGCTTCGAAACGTGTGAAGAGAGTAGTTACTCTGTATACTTGTCACATGAAATAATTGGGAATATAATTATTTTTATATTGGATGGAAGAATGAATCAGAAGCAAGATAATATTACACGGACTCCCCTATATTCAACCCCCTACCCCCCAAAAGAGACAAAGAGTTGCAATCAACTGGCAATCTCACAGTAGATATTAATAAAATAACTAGTAACTTTTTTTAGTTAATCGGGTACAGATATGGGCCTTTCCTCAAATTAGTACTTTCCTCATTTAGTGTGTCAACAAATAAAACACTGGTAAGAATTATTAATACAAGGGTTATAGTGGTAAAATCAATTTCGTTTTTTGTGTTGTAGGTTAAGTTTTTTTTTTATTATGGGTAGAAAAAAATGTTGCGCACCAGGCATGAGGGATGCCATAGTAAAACTGCATTTAAATGAAAATATGTCTTATGGAGTAATTGCAAATAAATTAATATGTAATAAAACTATGGTTAATAACGCGGTGCAACATTTTAATAAACATCACACCACAGAAAATGTAGCTAGACATCGACGACCTCGAAAAACTTCAGAACCGGTGGATCGACGAATAGTTCGATTAGCAAAAACTAATCCCTTTCTTAGCTCCAAAGAAATCTAAAAGGAGATAGTTGCTGAAGAACCTAATGCACTATCAGCTCGTTCTATCAGAGAAAGATTGAATGAGAACCAACTATTTGGAAGAGCTGTAAGAAAGAAGCCACTACTTTCATCAAAAAAACAGAAAGGACAGGCTACCTTTTGCCAAGGAACATAAAGATTGGACTATTTCTCAATGGAAGCATATTCTTTGGAGCGATGAAACGAAGGTTAATCGATTAAGTCAGATGGAAAAAAATATCTACGGCGACCTTTTAACCAATCAAAATATATTAATACATGCATATCACAAGATCGTTCTTAATTAGTTCGCCACAACTGTATATATATAGAAGAGTGTCAAATAAATATAAGATGTATTGGGATGTGCATATAAATAACAATTAATCTTTGTCTTTAAAATAAATATTAATTTTGGTATTATTATATTAGTATTGGTAGTATCCCAAAATTCACTTTTCATCCCTTCATTTATAGGAGGGTTTTAAGTTGTAACTATATTCCTATATTTTCTTTTCCTATATTCAAGTGTAATATATTATTAAAAAATCTGAAAAAGTGCTGAATATTAAACGAGTTGAAGTCTTGCAACATGAAGAAACTGTTAACAATTCACATCTGAATTAATAATGGTTTCTAGTGTTTTGAACTTGTATTGAAATCCATCAATACATTAATATGAAATAAGCTATTGTAAAATACTGTTACATTGTATAATTTTTCTTTTTATAATTGAAAATTTAATCAGTTTCAATTCATTTGTGAGTAAAAATGTCGTAATTGAAACTTTTCCGAAGGTTGAAACGATGCAGTCTGTATGAAGCACGAAACGACACCACACCGAGTGTAATTATATAATTGAATCTGAAGAGACTCGTTAGACTCATGTTCCAGCAATTAGTTAGCGTCTACGGATCATATTAGAGATACAGCAAAAATTAAATAGAAAATAGAAAAAAATTGAAAAAATATTATTTGAACGTATAGTTCCTTAATTTTATTCTAAATAAAATATCTTAGACATATTGAATGTAATGTAATGGAGTAAAATAAAATTGTAATGAAGCACCATCAGAAAAGACTGTTTACAATTGGTCTACAGAATTTCGTGTGGCCGTGCGTTCGTCAGTGATGAATCTCGTGAAGGTCGACCAAAATCGTTTGTGATTCAAAAAAACATCGATGCTTTGCGTAAAATGATTGAAGAAGATTGGCATGTGACTTACCGTGAGATAGAGGCATCCTTTGGCATATCACAGACTGCAATACATTCGATTTTGCAAGAACATTTAACTGTGAAAAAGATTCCCGATGGATTCCGCATAATTTGACCGAAGCTCAAAAAAATACGTGTTGATTGGTGTAATGCTAAAAAAATTCAACCTAGGCACTGCAAAATCCGTGTACAACATCGTTACAGGTGACGAAACTTGGATTTATTCATATGAACCGGAAACAAGGCAACAATCCACTGGGTCTTCCAAGATGAACCGAAACCCACAAAAGTTGTTCGTTCACGAAATACTTCCAATAAAATGATCGCTTGTTTCTTTGGTTGTACTGGACATGTCGCAACCATTCCTTTAAAGGATCAGAGAATAGTTTATGCTGAATGGCCTGCAACAATATGTTTGCCAGAAGTCATCGATAAAATCAAAAACAACCAATAACGTCGCATCATTCTTGTTGACAATGCAAGCTCCCACATAGCACTTGAAACAATTATTTGAAGGAGAAAAACATCGAATTAATGTCTCATTGCCCGTATTCACCTGATTTATCCCCTAACGATTAATTTAACCCTAATTTTTTTGTTCCCCAATATCAAACAAAAAATGCGTGGACAGCGATTTTCATCACCCCAAGCTGTTGAAGCCTTCGAAAACCTTGTTTTTGAGATACCAACTTCAGAGTGGAAAATATGTTTCGAGAATTGGTTTGAACACATGGAAAAGTATATAAATCTTAAAGAAGAATATTTAGAAAAGCAATAAAACAGTTCGTTCAAAAAAAAAATGTTTTCTTTTAATTTATTATTTTTATTTATTTAATTTTAATATAAAATTTAATTCGGTAAACATGTATAAATTGTTTTTATAGAATTAAACTTTATTTTAATTAAAAACACTCTAACTTTACACAATCTATAAAAGTTATACATGCAAATAAGTTCACGACAGACTGTGTAGGCTGTACGCTGTACACTGGGTAGGCTATACGCAGTACACTTAAGTGGAGTATGACGTCACACGTGGTTTTCGCGCGCTATATATTTATGATATTTTAGCCTTCAAGTTAAAAAAAAAATGCAAAACTGTTTTTTTGTTATATGCAACAAGAATATAATAAAAAATAAAAAAAATCATGCCTATCCCCTATTGATATCGTTTCCGATTTAGGAAAATTATGGGTTAAACCAAGATTCTTCTTTATCCATGATTTACATTGCGGCACCCAACAAAATGAATTGTTTTTTTGCCATGATTCACAAAAATAAAACAAACAAAAAACACGTATTTCTCCACTGAACAAAACAAAATAATGTCACTCTTGTATCTTCTGAAAAATTCAATTTTATTAAAACTATTAGTTTTTGTAAAAATTTAAAAGGTAGCACTCCTAACCACAAATTCTTATACATTCTTAAAATATACTTTAGTAATATAGACGGACTGTGTGAGGCGCAAATAGCCATAGTTGCTGAGCGCTAAAAATATTAACTAACTAACTAACTGTTGCCTTGTATCTCATACATTCAGTGCAGCGTTCTTAAATATAAATAATTCGTTTAAATTTAAATTTGCCTTTGAATCTACCTTAATTAGAGTAGTGCATCTTTAAAATTTTTGCAGATTTAAGTCATTAAATGTTGCCAACTTTAAAATATAAATAATTAAAAGGAACTGAGTTAACTCAAAAAAGTATATAAAGTAATCTTCTTCTTGAGATTATATAGTTTGTTTACATACCCAAAACAGTATTTCCATACAGGAAAATGCTGGCGAATGAAAAAGTTCTTGCAACGTTTCAACTTTTCAAATATTTCTCAAGCAGGAAATTACTGAGTTTTCTTGAAAATGAACATGTTGTGAGATCCTGAGGAGTTACTGGATCTAATCAATACCTCCGGACTTCTCTCACAGACGGAAAAAGGAACTTAACGATGGAATTATCACTTATATTTCTTTGTCTTCTGGTCAATCAACTATTCAAAGAAAGAACTCAAAGGAAAAATAATAAAAGATACCGCAAAAGGAAACACTGCTAAAAGACATAAATATACGAAAGAGCTGTTTTAAACTTATTCAGTCTAATACTTCACTCAATAAGTCTCCAGTCTGACATATACAGGGTGTTAGGTAAATGTCCGGCACAATTTAAAAGCCTGGTGACGTAGAATGCAATCGATTTTTCCTTTGCTAATTTTCTATAAAATGTGAATTTCGTCCAAAAATAAACAAACAAAAAGATGCCCCAAGTTTTGAAAACCACTGACTTAAAAATTTTTGCTAAATCGTCGGCTAAAAATAATAAGGTTGTATGTCGAAGTGTATTACATTTGAGAAAACAATCTTCAAAAATTTTGACATGGAAAAAACCAATATAAGGTTACAATACAAGGAAGAATATTTTTTAATAACTATATATTGATATGTTATTGTCATTAACGCATTATTTTGAAAAAAAAAATTGAATAATACAACTTTGTGATTAAGAAAAACAAGAAACTTAGTACTTTAACGTTACATCTTTGTAGTTCAAAGTAATACCGGGGGGAAATTCAGTTTATAGGTAAAGCTTCAGTTTTTAGGTTTCTGAAAATTGTTAAAAAGGTACCAGAAAAGATAAAAGAAATGTTAGTCACGTATTAAATTTTTATTTGTTTAAATAACACAAATTAAACAATATGCTTGCAAAATAATAACAAATTAAACATTAATCTTACAAAAAATTAAGATAAATTAAGATAATTTGAACTGAAACTGAAACATTCGAAATAAAAAAAAACGAAATAAATTGTATTTTTATTATTTTCTTGAGATTTACTTTCTTGGCAATATTGTTTCATAATAAGATTTATCCATAGTAGGCATCCAGCATAGATTTTAAAGCGATTACCTTGTTTTCTGGTAACGGATTTTTATTTGTAGAAACCTTAATGTCTCTAAATATATTTAACAAGTCTTCAAGACCTTGTTTTATTTTTTTTAATACTTTTTGTAATCCAGGTGCCCGAAAAAGATGTTTTATATTTAACATAAAAGATGTATGTCAAACATACAACCATAAATTATGAATTAAAAAAAAAAACAATTAAAATACAAGGGTGTATGTTTTAACATACAACTATGTTTTGTAAGTTTTTTATTTTTTAAGACATACAACTATGGTTTTCTGCTTTTTTCTCCGACACCGGTAATGCTATCTTATGGAAATTATTGGAACAAGTAGGTTACGTGACATACAACTCTATAGTATTGAAAAGTGCATTTGACAAAAAATGTCACATACAACCTTATTATTTTCAGCCGACGAAAGAAAGTTAACAACAATTAAATATTCTAAATTTTCCTGTTACTCGTGACCATTTATCTGACAAAATTTCTTATAACTATACCATGAATAATATTATTAGTACTGAACTGGTAAAATATATGAAAAAAATATATATATTTATTAATCCAGAAGCCATAGAGAAAACAATATTTTAATTGTTGTTCAATAAAAGATTATCAAATTTTCTCCATGGCAACTAAACTAAGCAGGACAAAAATGCAACACAAAATAAAAATAGATGACAAAATAATAGAACAGGTAGGAAAATTCAAATACCTAGGCACAGATTGATTAAGATGGAAAAATGGATGAAGAAATTATGGAAAGAGTAGACGCAAAAGGAAGAATGTTCAATAGCATCAAAGCACCGTTCTTAACTAAAAAAGAAATACCAACTAACATCAAGGTAGGGATCTTCAAAAAAGTAACAGTACCAATTTTGACATACGCCTCAGAATCCTGGACCACTACAGAGACGCACAGGTCTAAAATATGAAGCTCCAAAATAAGATTTTTAAGAAAAATCGAACGTAAAACAAAATTGGACAGAATAAGAAATGAAGTATTTAGAGAAAAAACTAGGCACATAACCAGTAGAGACTATAATAGAAGAAGAAGAACTAAGATGGCTGGGACATATACACATAATGAGTGAAGACAAAATAGTAAAAAGAGTTTATGAAGCAAGAACAGTGAAGAAAGTTAGACCAGGAAGACCGAGAAAAACCTGGCACCAAGAAACAAAAGAAGCAACGAAGAGAGGCGTAAAGTGGGAAGAGTTAAGAAAATATACAAAGGACACACGATGGAAAGAAGTATGAAGAACAACACCAGAAAATAAGTAACTCGATTATAGCTTTACACCGCAAGGTAGAAAGGCTTCAGGATTAAGTAAGTGTGTACTTTTCGCTATTTTTACAATAATCTCTCTCTTCATAAGAAGTTTATAGTGGGAGAGCAGCCCCCCCCCCTAGTTCTCTCTGTGTGTTGTTAGGGGGGCATTACACAAACAGTGTTTTTATTTAAAATTACCCGTATCTATATAATTCAAACGCAGTTCATATCAGTTGTGATTCCGGAGTTGTTGTATTGTCGTTGTGCAGGCGGCGTGTCGAGCTCCGGGTAAACTCCGGTATCGCTCCGGTCGGCGATGGTTGTGCTGCTAGAGAGGTGTAACATGTGTCTGATGTCTGGCGTGTTTTGGATAGTTGTACTACAGATATGATATGATGGTACACTGTACTTGAGACTGACAGACACTACAACGAATATTCAAGATAGTTAATAGTTTGCAGATCAAGATATGATTACTGTCACAAACCAAAAACAATAGACATACCCAACAAAACTAACTTAGAAGAATTTAATCACTCAAATAACTACGAACATTTACTATAGTCGGATTGCTGATAGGTGACTGTTGCTACAAGTATCGATGTACAATACTATATGCTTTCTCTGTCTATATTATTATAATTATTTGCATACCCATAGTAACGTATAGTGACGCAAGTTGACAACTAACCTTCCAAATTATTTGAAAAAAAAAAACCAAACCATTAGAAAAAAACGGCATGATTTGTAGATATCTTTACTAATTAGAGCACGAAAATAAATTCACAGCAGTACTCAAACAAACAAAATTATTAATTTTAAGGTAATAATTATAAATAAGGAAACACTTATACTCATACGTAAATTTTGGATTATAATTTGTTGTTTCATTAAATTAAATTTTTATGTTTCCCCTAAATACAAAGTAATAAAATATTAAGTAAAAATATATTTATTCATATAATATATTGCTATAAGTTGTATTTAAATGTTTATTTTTATTTTAAAAAAATTAGTGACTGTAATGCATGATATCGTCGTTATCTGAACTATCGCTGTCATTTCTTGTATTTATTATTATTGGATTAATATCATCAACAATCCTTTCCCTTTCCCACCATTCATTTATTAAATTTTCGATTTTTTTAACAGATTTTGCCCAAGTTTCACAATTAATTTGATCACAGGCTACTTGCCACATTTTCAAAACTTCGTTATCACTATATCCGTTTTGACCAATATGTCTATCATAATAATTTTTTGTTATACCCCAAATTAGTTCAATGAGGTTAAACTGGCAGTGATAAGGAGGTAATCTTAGTACTTCATGACCATACGTTTGTGCCAATGTATCAATAAAATAAACTGGTTCAGATTTTAATTTCTTTCGTTTTCTCGTGATTTTGTTAGTGAGAAGTTCAGATTTATTACATTTTATAATTCTACAAATTGTTGATTCCGAAATCTTTAAGGCAGCTGCTACTCTTTGATGGACACAAGATAGAGAAATAAGTGGCCCATTGTTCTCTTTTTCGGAATTAAAATATTCCAGCAGATTTAAAACTAAAGTTTGTGAATTTAATAATTGGGCTCAAGCTCTGTTAATTAATATTATTTCAAGAAACTTATTCGGCAGGAAATAATCGGGAATTCCGGTGGATGTATTGGTCCGTGTAGACAGAATCGTCAGAAATCGGTTGCATCAGTGCATAGAGAACGATGGCTAATGCCTGTGTACACGATGCGATTTCTCGTTTTGAATCTCGTACGATTTATAGTACACAAATTATTGTATCGTGTACTACAGGATTTTCGTACGAGATCTTGTATGATATTGAAAACTAATATTTATTGTCTCGACCTAAAATATTGGACAGAATGAACCAATAATGGCGCAGTATAAGATGCGCATATTCATGTGACCGTAGCGAACAACTGTTCATCTGTCAAACATATTTCAAGGTTATTTTATTTAAATTTAATGATATACGATTAATTGGGGCATTATATGCAGAATTAGTTCTATAATTAGATGATAGCTGCTTTCCTTTTACAAGTTAAAATGCTTGGCTAGCTAAGAAGTTAGTCAAATGTCTTAGCAAGGGAAAGGGGGGAGGAAAAAACTTAGTTTATCTTAGCCAGTGTCTTATAAATGGAACGATCTTACAACTTAGATTAACTTAGCTTAGCTTAGATTTCTTAAGTAAAGTAGTAAAAGAAAAGTGCCTAATATTAAAAATTCCGTATTTCTAATATTGTAAGAGGGAACATGAATATTAAATTTAAAAGATCCGGGCTATCAATTAAGTTATTGAAAATCTTATAACAAAAACTGATATCTAAAATAATTCTTCTATTTTCTAATGACAGAAGTGTTAAGTTAATATTAGTGAATCTGAAATTGATATATTTTAAAAATCTTTTTTGTACATTTTCAATGCTATTAATGTATACAAGATACTGTGGAGACCAACTAACAGAGCAAAATTCCAACTGATTTCTAATTAAAGAAAAATATAGAGAAATCATAGTCAGATTGCAATGCGCTGTAAATTTTGATGCATTGATAGTTACTAGAAATACTTTTTCTTTTATTTTCATACATTTTTTCCATTCCAACTTCAATAATTTTAAATGATTGCGCTTTTCCAAATATTTTAGTTTAGTAAAACTTGAAAACTGGAATGATATACATCTCGAACGTTCAGAATTTAAAGTTGTTGAGGGTGTAGGGTTCTGTGGCTGGACTGGGACG
Source organism: Liopterus haemorrhoidalis (assembly GCA_963971575.1). Classification (NCBI taxonomy): domain Eukaryota; kingdom Metazoa; phylum Arthropoda; class Insecta; order Coleoptera; family Dytiscidae; genus Liopterus; species Liopterus haemorrhoidalis. The sequence continues at coordinate 48,237,546 of OZ020619.1, forward strand.
GTTCTGGGGTTGGTGAGGTGTCAAGGGGGACTGGCAAGGTGTGCATATTTCATTGGTAGGCAATACTAGAATCGGTTTTGTATATTTTTTAAACTTTGTGTCTCGCACGAATAAGCAGGTGATGTTAATAAAAGTTTTTCAATCAAAATATTCAATCTAAAATTTTTCGAATGTATTCAGAGATGGAGCTAGGAACTTTTTTTTTTCAAACGCACTGACAGGGATATAATTAAAAGATAAATGAAATAAGAAATATTACATAAAGAAATCAATAAAACACGGAAATAAAAGGAAACAAAGGAAATAACAAACACAAAATTGACCGAGGACTGGAAAAATTAATAAAAGGAAAAAAGAGACAAAATTTATGTATATAAAAAAATTTGTGTCAATTTTCACACATTTCAGGGTTTCGTAAATATTTAGTAAGTGAATACAAATTTTTGAATATACTAGCTTTAAAAGTTTTTATTTAATTTTATGTATTTTATTTTTTATAATATTGTCACGTGGGTGGCTTGAATAAAAGGCAACTCATGGTTTTTGACTATGTATCGTATGATATATTACTTGCTAAACTCGCTATGAACGGTTTCAGTCACAGTAGCTGTTCACTTATAGAATCGTATATAACAAACAGAAAAGAGTTTGTATGTATAAATAATTCCAAGTCAGATTCTCCCAATATAATGTCTGGAGTACCGCAGGGTCAATTTTAGGTCCATTACTATTTTTAATTTATTTCAATGACTTCCGCTATGAGACGAAATCTATTTTATATACCGATGATACGACCCTTATAACAAGATCATTGACCCTGGAACACATGCAACATGTTTCTAGTGATAATTTATCTAAAGCAAAAGGTTTCTATCAAATAAATTCTCATTAAATGAGGAGAAAACACAAAATTTACTCATCACAACAAAAAATCTATAATAATCCGGATTGCATTAAATTTTTAGGAGTCCATATTGATCCTTATTTGATATGAGACCATCACAGGCCCATATATATGGGAAATTGTGCAAAACTATCTTCTAAGAAACCTACAAAAAATCAGTTACAAGAGATGTTTTATTAATTACGTATTTTGCGTTATTTCAGTCGCACATAGCATACGCTCTTTTAGTTGGGGGATACTCTGTCTCTGCTGAAAGTGTTTTTAGACTACAGAGGCGTGCAATAAGAGTGTCACAATACCTCCCAACATATATAAGGAAGGTATTTTGATCATACCGATTTTGACATTTCGAGATTTCGATGGATCTCCACGAATTGAGGTCCCTACATAATGTTTTGACTATTTTTAGCATGAGGTCTGTCTGTCCGTCTGTCTGACTGTCCGTCTGTCCGTCTGTCTGTCTGTCTGTCTGTCTGTCTGTCTTTCCGTCTGTCCGTCTGTGTACACGTGCAGAGCAAATTAGGCTAAAAGGATTTATATGAAACTGCATATTTAAGCTTTTGCCATCAATGACACAAGTTGATCAACTTTTGGTAAAAATCGGTTAACTAGAAATGGGAGTTAACTCGTGTCGATTTTAAGATTTTTGCGAACATTCAGAAACAGAAAAATATTTCGAAAAAATTTATTTAACAAAAGTTGCCATAAATGCAATAACTAATAACTTTTATTTGAGACGTTTTTTGATAAAACGAAAAATTTCGACAAATTTTTATAAAATTATTTAAAATTTTCTCAATTTTTCATACTTTTATGTAACGTTTCCATGGTTATGATAAATAATATCTCTGTTAGAAAATATTAGGCCAAGTTATTTCTACTCTGCTGCTAGAATGTATTTTATACAAGTACTTTACGATGGCGGTCGGTCCTGTGGTGGCCACAGCTGATTTTTATCTATCACTGTTTAGTATATGCCCATCAAAACCTAAATTCTTTTGTCTCTTATGAAGACGTTCACAACTACAACACAAGTAATAAATCAAATATTGACCACAATTCTGAACGAATAAATAAATCAAGATATAGTATTAACTATTATTCTATAAAGTTTATGAATTGTTCAGTTTCTTATTATCTCTGTTCCGGTATATCTTACTCTCTGTCTGTGTCTATTTCTCTGTTTACTCTTTTCTTTTGTCCTATAATTCCATAAACATACATACACAAACACTTGAGGTTAAATATTGAACCAGAGCCAAATCTCCATACTCCTGGTTAAGGCTCGTGATCCTCTGGTAAATATGAGCAGCGGCTGAGAGGGCGGTGGACTGGGAGGCGGCGGGGGCGGTCGGGGGAGTGTTTGAGGAATGTCTGAGAGGCGGTATTAGCCAGATGATGGCCTGCTCAAAGTTTTATTGTACTTTCTCGGTAACTTCCCTCAACGTCTGCCAATCTAATTAAAATTGAAGTTTTGACCAAATATAGATTCTTTGGAAATAACTCTAGATATTACATTTCAGTTATTTTCAGATTTAAAACTGCGGTTTCAGAGGGTTATTATTAAAGAAAATTGTTTTTTAAAAGTTATTTATATAGGGTATTCAAAATTAACCCTTTATCCAGGGAGATGGTATGCAGGCGATGCCGCATTGGGCGCCAAGTCGAAGAAAAAAGTTATAGCCTTTTACAATATCAAAATAGCTTTAATTAAAATAATAGTCATTTTTGTAATAAGTATTGTGATCTTTAAATAAATCAAGCAAAAACTACTTTTATTTACTGAGCGGCATTTCAGACTTCTAATAAAATGGGGCGCCATGCAAGAATATTTAGAAAAAACTACATTTTTACCATAAAAAGAAATCTGCTACAATTGCTACATAATACATTTGCACGGTGATAAACTAAGTGTACGCACATGTCAACAGTAGTTTAAAAAATTTAAATCAAGAAATTGGTACTTGGATGATGAACTTCGATCTGGAAGGTCCTATAAAGAAATAATTTATTATGAGATGTTCCAACCGGGACAAAGTGTTAATTCTGATCTCTTCTGTGAATTGGATGGACTAAATCAGAACTTGACCAGAAATTGTGAATAGAAGAGGAGTTATTCTTCAAGGCGACAATGCCTGACCTAATTCATCAAAAAAAGACAAGTGAAAAAAATTCCGAGCTTGATTGGGAGGTCGTTCATGAAAGAACCGGCTCACTGAGCCGGCTCAGTACACTGACCGAAGTGAAACGGTTCACCAAATTGAAATGAGCCGGCTCACGGCTCACTGTATAGTTTCTAGTTTCAAGGATACGATTGGTCGGGCGATTGTGAGCAGTGACCGGAGTGATCCGGATCTGGATCGATGTCATGTTGAACTTCGCGAGAACTCGGCTTGTAATGTATTATCATAAAGTGTATTTTGTCATCAATTTGTAGGGCAGTTTATTTGAAACTAATAGGCTTAGTCTGTATTTTCTTACAACCATACTTTATCAAAATATTAAAAATATTGCTAAGCAAGAGCTGGCTCTAAGCGACGTTCTACCTACGAACTAACGACCGACCTGTGTCTCGGAAACATGTTTACTTAACCGGATCACTGAGCCGGAACAATGAACCGGCTCAAAAAACTGAACGACCTCCATTGATCCGGTTCCGCAAACTGAGCCGAAATTCCTATCTCTAGTTCTAACACACCCACCTTACTCATAAGACATTTCACACTCCGACTATCACTTATTTCGGTCACTGGGACACTTTTTAAGAAACAAGACACTTAGAGATATGAACCATGTTAACATTTTTTCCTTAAAAAAATCAGGAACTTTATAAATCGGGAATATTTTCTCTTCCTGATAAATGGCAAAGGGTTATAGATCACAATGGTAACTATTTTACTCAATAAACTAATTTTTCGATTTGTTTCTATTTTAATAATACCAAAAAACTTTCCGGCACACCTAATACATTGATTAATGTTTCCACGGCATTTGTTTTTGAAATAAATATTGAAATCAACAACGCAACCTCCAATGATAATATCGCAAATTTTTATTTTTAAATCTCGCTAATCAGTCGTTAATAAAACTTATTTTGTCGTGCCGAAAAACGGAATTAATTTTTAAATAAAAATTAAACCGTTTCGTACTGAAATTCTTTCGATTATTCTGAGAGTTACTGTAGCTTGTAAAGAATGCTTGCTAACGAGTGTGACGGGTTGAAGGAAAAGTAAATAGAAAAACTGTGATCTTTGGAAAATCATTGTGAATGGTATTGTCTCCGCATCTTTAAATAAGTAAATGAGCCACTCGAACAGTTGAATTAATAATGAAGATGAGTTAATGGAGAAGACATTAAAAAGAATTTCAAAGCTAATGAATCTCAAATTCTTCAGCGTAATTGCTTTTCTTTGTTTTGTTTTGTTCAGAAATGGAAAATAGCAGATGGCACTTTCCAAAATGACAGACGTACTTGTTAAATATCCCCTCGGGTTGTCAGGATGTTGCATAACTGCTTGTATAAGCAATATTCAAAATCTAATTTAAAGTTACCGGGAATATTTCTTAGTACGCATATAAAATCATACCACACACCAACTAAATGTTCTAAAAATCTTACCCAAAAAACGGTTAGAGACAGAGATCTGCTGTTTAAATTTATTACATTTTTGTATATTCTTTATTTAAAAAAAAAATGCACTATTAATGTTTCGCGCGGTCTGCGATGCCGTATTTCCACGTAAGAACTCATACTTTATAATAGTGCGAATTTCTATAAAACACTTCATCTACCATTAAACTGATTGCCATTCGGATTATAAAACAGTCCATCCACCATTAAAACAGAGTTTATAAATAAGTAAAGTATTATTTTTTAAAAAACCTATAAACACAGAAAACAAAAAAGCAACATTACCATTTACATCTACTTTTCCGCCTTGAGTGAGAACATACGAAAAAAATATTAAAAATTTCGAGAAATGTTCCTTTTGTCATAAAGAAATGTACTGTAGGGAATAGTCGTGTTGGTTGTAGTACAGGGCCGGGCCAGGAGGTTCAAGGCCCGGACTGGAATTAAAACTGCAGTAAAACACCCCTGGGATACGAGGCACTACGCGCTGAATACCAAATATCCAAGATTTGTGCGAGGAAATGTTAGTATGCGGAAAACAAGAAAATGTCATATGTAACACGGCTGTTAAACTTTAATATACAAACATTAAATAATCTAGATATCATTAATAAACTTTATAGTCTTATTAAAGTTATAGTAACAAAGGTACGCAGGTTCTAGATCACTTCAAGGTCGTTGTAAATATTATATTCGGTAATATTAAAATTATAGTAACAAAGGCACGTCGGTTCTGTATCACTTCAAGGTCGTTGTGAATATTATATTCGGTAATATTAAAATAATAGTAACAAAGGTACGTCGGTTCTACATCACTTCAAGGTCGTTGTAAATATTATACTCAGTCCAGAGCCACCACAACCCATGGGTGCTAAGATGTACCGCACCCAGGCGGCAAATTTTTAGGGCGGTAAATTTTAGGAAATTAGAGAAATTAATAAATAATAAATTAAACATTCTTAGAAAATAATCTTATTTTTACTTGCCCGACCTTAATATATAAGAGGCAAGTATTGTAATCGCGAAAATTTTCGATGTCGAGATTTTGACTGATGACTACGTTTCATGGTCTAGGGAATCCAAAAAACCTATTTTCGAAGTGCCGTCCGTATGTGTGTTTGTGTGTGTGTCTGTGTGTATACAGGATAACTAAAAAACGGTTTAACTTAAAAAGTTCGTTCTGGTACTAAAAAATTCTCCTAATAATTGGGAAGAACTCTATTGTTTTTTATTAAAATCCGAAACCGGAAGTTATTAAATTTTAAAATTTTAAAAAATTCGTAACTAGTAAACCATACCTTGGACAAAAATTTGTATACAACATAATTTGATGTATTTTTGAAGATTTACCTAAATCTTCTTTTAAATTTTATTTTTTATTTATTTTTTTTTTATGTATTTTTTTTATTATAATTTTTTTTATGGGAGGGCAAGTCTAGCGGAGGTGTCCCTTCACCACTGGTTTATTCAAGCCCTTGTTCAAAATGATCAAAAGTTTCAAGTGAAAAAATAAAATTTTAGTTTTCCCATGACGCTTATAGAATTGTCTAATTTGGATATTGTTAGTTGATAGGTAATTCATATGGCAATCTTGGTAGTTGGATAGATGTTTTAGATGTAAGTCAAGGTAGCCCCAACAGTTGAGACAGTTGTTGAAGTAACAACAATAAAATTAAACAACCACGGTTTTTGATGGCAGCGCCATTCAAATATTTCTTCATTTAAACCTTTTTCCACCTTGTTTCGAGTACATATTCTCTTTTATTCAGTGATACTTCAGCAATGTGTTTCTATGGTATTTATCAGATGTTCCTCTTTACATTTGTAATTACTTAATTATACTGTTTATCTGCTTTGAATACACTGATTTCATTTTGATACTGTCCCATTTTGTTACCTTTGATGGAATTAAAGATAGAGTATGAAAATATCATACAACATAAAACAGGAGAAATAGAAACGGATACATAGAAATGGAAAGGATAAAGAGTACGACAGTACTGTGAGTTCAAAAAGTGACTCGTGGAAATCCAGGAGGTTTCCAAATCTTTACAAAAATTGTCACTGTCAAAAAATCGATTAAAACAATGAAATTATAGCTCAATTGCTTTCAAACCACTTGAAATTTTTATAATAAATAGTTTACATATTATATTAAATAAAAATAATCGTCAGCTGCCGTCATAACGGGGTAAATATCGTCAGTTACATTGATTACATTATAAAATGCTTAGGCTAAATGCCCGCTCAGCAATTATAATCCTTCAGCTGACGGTCTTGCCCCCATTGTGCAAACAGCTGATTGTTGTTTTTACTTGCCCGACATTAATATATAAAGGGCAAGTATTGTAATCGCGAATATTTTCGATGTCGAGATTTTGAATGATGACCATGTTTCATGGTCCAGGAAATCAAAAAAAAAAATCGAAGTGCCGTCCGTATGTGTGTGTGTCTGTGTGTGTGTGTCTGTGTGTGTGTCTGTGTGTGTGTATACACGATAACTCAAGAACCGTTTAACTTAGAGAGTTGGTTCTGGTTCTAAAAAATTCTCCTAATAATTGGGAAGAACCCTATTGTATTTTATAAAGATCCGAAACCGGAAACAGAAGTTATTAAACTTTAAAATTTTTAAATTAACTATTTAATCAAAACTTGAACAAAAATTTGGACTATAACGAGAGCTGCGATGCTCGTTCGCAATTTCGTTTTGTTCGTGGACTTGTTGTATCTTTTTTACACTAACCCCTATGTACGGCACTGGTGACATATATTGTAAATTCATGTTTTACCCAAAATATTTCCAAAAAAATCTTATGAATTGTGTCACATCTGCATTATGGTCGAACATATTATATGACATCTCAACATTTGGCCGATGGCGATGTAACATTCAACATTTTAGTGAATTATCATCAGCAGTATTTGTCTGTCGGCGGTTTGAATCCAGGTCCGGATTAACTACTGATTTATGTCGCATTTGTTTGCAGTCATCCTTCACAGAGAGAGAGACATTGTGAGAGAGAGACAGAGAAGCACATCCTGATGCACTCTGTCTAGTATTATTGAAAATTATAGTCGTTGAAAATTATTTTATTTTCTATGCATTTTTATATTTTAATAAAAAGTAATGGGGGGCTTTTCATGTAAATTTTTTGTTATATTTGATATTACTATGATATCACATAATTTCCAGACAGAGACATTAAAAAATATGTGACTCTACAAAAGTAAAAAAAAACAACAGTACCGGGCCCTAAAAACTACTCGGGGCACGGTAATTTTTGTCAGTTTTACTTTTATTCCCTGATTTTCGACGTCCATAAGCACGAATGTAAGTAAGTTTTTGAAGCCATTTCTCAACAAAAAAAAATTAGAGAGACTACTGATTCTTGTGTAATTTCGTACCACTGATTGAGAGCCACATTTATGATCACGTTTATGTTGACAATATAGACATTGCCTCCATCTAAATACTGCACCATGGAAATATGAGTTATAATATAAGTTGTGAAAATTTTCAATATTTCTAGTCTTAATTTTGTTGAGTCCTGCCAATATTAATGATGGATAGTTTTGATTGTCCCCCTGATCCATCCCTGTAAACCACATGCATTATGGTAGTGTCGCCTGTCGCTATAGCTCATATACAGGGCTGTAATAAGGGGTTGTGATTAATGTTATCGAAGATTTATGAACGGAGAATGTTCGCTTGTTCGATCGTACAATATCAGACCTGCACCGAAGCCAAAGGCAACTTCAGTAATCTATACACCATTATTCTGTATAATGTGACGGTAGACAACGAACAAGATCAGGTGAGAAACAACTTACAAACAAGAAAAGATAGTGACAGCTCAGAAAAATAACACTACAACTTTACCTGGATTATAAAATAGAAGAACACGATTACGAAAGGTCTTTGCTCTGAGATGTCACAATTAAGAATGATTAGCAATTGGGATGGATTAAGAGAGACGTTAAACCATGGGGTTCTTCCTGCAGGATTAACTCCACCATCACACACCTCTGTATAGGCCTCTATTACAAAATTAAATATATATTTTTATTAAATATAGTTGGATTGCTGATAGGTGACTGTTACATGTATGTATCAAGTAGTGCGTTCATATAATAATCTAGTTACCATTTTTCAGCGATTTTAAAAATGTTTTTTGTTATATGTCTTAGCTGTCAGTGTCTTGCGGCCAATTATTAAATTCACAAACTTTAATTTTAAATCTGCTGGGATATTTTAATTCCGAAAAATAGAACAATGGGCCACTTATTTCTCTATCTTGTGTCCATCAAAGAGTAGCAGCTGCTTTAAAGATTTCGGAATCAATAATTCGTAGAATTATAAAATGTAATAAATCTAAACTTCTCATTAACAAAATCACGAGAAAACGAAGGAAATTAAAATCTGAACCAGTTTATTTTATTGATACATTGGCACAAACGTATGGTCATGAAGTACTAAGATTACCTTCTTATCACTGCCAGTTTAACCCCATTGAACTAATTTGGGGTATAACAAAAAATTATTATGATAGACATATTGGTCAAAACGGATATAGTGATAACGAAGTTTTGAAAATGTGGCAAGTAGCCTGTGATCAAATTAGTTGTGAAACTTAGGCAAAATCTGTTAAAAAAAACGAAAATTTAATAAATCAATGGTGGAAAAGGGATTGTTGATGATATTAATCCAATAATAATAAATACAAGAAATGACAGCGATAGTTCAGATGACGACGATATCATGTGATATCATGGGACGATATCATGCATTACAGTGACTAATTTTAAAAAAATAAAAATAAACATTTAAATACAACTTGTAGCAATATATTATATGAATAAATATATTTTTACTTAATATTTGTTACTTTGTACTTAGGGGAAACATCAAAATTTAATTTAATTAAACAACAAAATATAATCCAAAATTTACGTATAAGTATAAGTTTTTCCTTATTTATAATTATTACCTTAAAATTAATAATTTTGTTTGTTTGAGTACTGCTGTGAATTTATTTTCGTGCTCTAATTAGTAAAGATATCTACGAATCATGCCGTTTCTTTCTAATGCTTTGTTTTTTATTAAAATAATTTGGAAGGTTAGTTGTCAACTTGCGTCACTATATGTTACTATGGGTATGCAAATAATTATAATGATATAGACAGAGAAAGCATATAGTATTGTATATCGATACTTGTAGCAACGAACAGTCACCTATCAGCAATCCGACTATACTTGTTGTTATTTATTTCTTGATGTGATTTTTGAACTCTCTATAGTTTTCTTACATGTGGGTTAAAGAGGTGCATAATTATCCAAAATTTCAATTTCCTATGTTGAGATGTTTGGCTACAATTTCTACTGTACAGACAGACAGGCAGACAGACAGACAGATCGACAGACAGACACATGAGTGACGTTATAAGAGTTTATGGTGGTCATACCTAAAAGCCCATAAAAATGAAAGGAAATAGTGAACGGTATATCAGTATTAGAGTTTCTTTTATACCTTAAATTTTCTGTAAATCATTTTTTATGTTAAAAATATTTTATTCCACATCACGCCCCAAAATTTGATATGAAAACCCGAGTCATAGTTTCCAATAAGGCCTTGTACAGTGGTGACAAGTTGACAAAACTTTACTGCAATAGCTGGAGTAAAACTACTTATCATATAAAATATGTTGGTAGCCTTCCACATCACTTCTTATACCGTATAGAATTATGACACATTACATCGCCGAGAAGTTAACTCAAGTACGTAGGAGACAGATAAGTGGATAAAATAACATAAAAAGGAGGAGAGAAAACATGAATTGTTGATCTAAGTTAGTTAAGGACTAAGCAAATTTGGTAGAAAGGAAGTTTTGAGCATTTCGCAGTCACTACTAAACAAGATTCAGTATATATATATATATAACAATAATAATAGTTTTATTGACCAAATTACAAATACAAAGAACTGCTTTCAGTCAGTCAATACAATATTAAGAGACAAAGTCATAAAAGTTCATCAAAATTAACGTTGTTAAATTCATCAATTGTGTACAATGGGTTATTTATAAATAAGTGTTTAAGTTTAAGTTTGAATTTGTCTAGTGGTAGTGCAGTAATAGTCTCTGGTAAAAGATTATAAAATTTCACAGCAAAGTAATTTGAACAATTCCCGGATTTATTTAAGCGCAAAAACTTACCACGAATATTATTTTTACAACGCGTGTTGTGCTCGTGCGTTTCACTAAAAGTGATATAATTGTGCAAGTTTTTGCGTACAAACAATAGACACAAATAAATAAATAGTGAAGGCAATGACATTATTTTCAGCTTTACAAAAAGATCTCGACAATCCGCTCTAAAAGGAGCACTGGCAATTATTCTTACAACTTTACGTTGTAAGCTGAAAATTCTTTTGGCTGCAGGTGAATGTCCCCAGATTATTAACCCATAGGTTAGGTGGGACTGAAAGAGGGAGAAATAGGCTTTCAATACAACATCTATGCTGACTTCATGCTTCAGATTCCTTACTAGATACACGGTCGCAGTTTATGACTGAGTACATCCACGTGCTGATCCCAACGAAGGTAAGGATCAACGTGGATACCAAGAAATTTAACGAAAGGGGGATTGGCAAAATCATGTTTTCTGGTGCTCAGTAGCAAGGTCTGGGTTTTATCTGTATTTAAAATTAGTTTATTGCTAGACAACCAAGAGTTTGCACTGTTCACCAGAGAAACATTTTCCGTAATAAGGGATTCTAGATCATGGTTGCAATTTAGTAATGTTGTATCGTCAGCGTAAAGAATTGATTTAGATGTCATAGCGAGAGGCAAGTCGTTAACATATATTAAGAATAGTAGCGGTCCGAGAACTGAACCTTGGGGAATACCAAAATGTAAAGAAAGATACTCAGAAACGCTACTTTTAAATTGGGTAAACTGTTTCCGGTTAGATAAGTATGATTTAAGCATGGCACGGCTCTTGTCGTCAAAACCATAAAAAGATAGTTTGGTTAATAAAACATCATGAGATATGCAGTCAAAATCCTTGCTTAAATCAAGAAAAACACTAAGACAGTATTTCCCTGATTCTAATGCATCCGAAACACTATCTTGTATATTCGTTAATAAATTGACGAATATACAAGATAGTGCTTTATTTATAATATTTAAATTCGTCTAGAAACTCCAACATATATATATAATTCTTTATTTCCTTGGGCCTTGCGGAGTTTAGGGTATTACAGCCCTGACAAAAGCGTAGATAGTTTTCTTCAGGGAATTGGCCAAATTGCTGATGTGGTGGTTCCAACTGAGTTGACCGTCTAAATATTCCTAGGAATTTAATAGGATCACCGTACTCAAAGACTTCGTCGTTGTTGCAGCTTAGGAAAAAGATAATTTGCTGGGTCTTGCTGGCATTAAGAGTTAATTTGTTTGCAGTAAACCAGTTTTTTACTTTCCCTAAGGCAGTTTCTGAAATGTCGAGTAACTCTTTTACTGATTTATGACTTGTTAATATTGTGGTATTGTTCGCATAAAGTATTACAACCGCGGAGTTATCGAAAAAGATATTCGGAAGGTCGTTAATATAAACGATGAAGAAGAGAGGTCCTAATATACCGCCCTGACAAACTCCGTAATCAATATTTCTCGTTGATTCAGTGTCGTTAAACGAGACAAATTGTGACCTGTTAGAAAAATAAGATTTTGTAAGAAAAATATTATTTAGGTTACTTGTATTTCATGTACATTTGTTTATAAAACTTCATAAATAATGCTTTATAAAATTAATAATTTTTAAATTTCTTTAATGACCGGCGGTCTAGAAACGGAGAACTTACCTTCTCTGGCCCTTATACGTCTATCAAGACGTTGGGAACCTATTATTTTTATATTATTATAAAGTTCTTCAATATATTTTTGTTGTAAATAGTCATGTTTCTTTTTTTTATAACCATCCCCTAACTTGTCAAAAACATGATATTGTGTTAAATTCCTGGGTTAAATTCTCAAGTATTATCCCTGTTAACTTAACAGAATAATTTATAATTGACTGGATTGTATGGAAACGTTATCATATTAGCGAAGAGAAGCTTTGGGGTAAGAGCGCCCTCACTCAATGCGGAGAATTCCGAAACCAGTGTTTTCAATATACCAACTCTTTAAGGAGATACAGATACGCATAACCCCTTAATAAAACAGAGAAGGACTACGAACAATCGGAAAATAAAGATGGAGTTAAAAAAAAAAAAAAACTGACAAAAAATGCTAAAGTTGGAAAATTGGTCATTTGGGAATTTTAATCACTTTAATCTTGCTCTGTTAGGTATTATTTAAGGTATCTTTTATACCAATACTGGACAATTACTTCTGTTAATACTTCTATTAATATATATAAAGAAATAAAATATTGATAATAGGATCCCAACGCCTAGATAGGCCTACAAGGGGCAGAGATAGTAGACCCATGATCAGTGTGACGTTTCGACCGGCACTGAGCCTTTTTGTGGACTGGCTTTTTCTTACCTTTTTTGCTGCAAATAGAAAAAATTAGACCGCAACTGAAAGGGACCATATATTTCTGATCTAATGCTAAAAATGTATAAGTATACCAATTTTACAACAAAATTAAATTTTTTTTTTCTTCAAAAAAATAAAGATTTTGGTCAAAAATATTTTGCGTCCGATTTTAACCAAATTATTTGTTTTAAGCTAATTTTTAGGTGAGGATTATGAAAAAATATTCAATAAATTCATGCTTTCCTAGGTTTTGAGTTAGAGCCGATTTTAGTCAGTTTTTTTACTATAATTCCAAAAATTTTGCCCAAACTTCAAAATGGACCAAATTTTCTTGATCTATGACCAAAAACACATATTTGTACCAATTTTCAATAAAAACGGAGACAAAAATTTTTTGCTTAAAAATTACGATTTTCTTAAGGGGTACCCCTTACGATATTTTCGATTTTTGGCCATTTTCAACGGTTTTGGATTACTGCCCGTACAAAACTTAATAATTAGTTTATTAAAGCCCAATTGTTTTTATAGGCTAAACAATGTAGTAGAATTTTAAAAATTCAAACCGCAGATTTCTATCATTAACCATTTTTAAGTTAGGATTTATCAAAATTTTCAAAAAATTTAAAAAAATATGAAAAATTTTCAAAAAATTTTTTTGTTTCAAAATTTGGTAACAAGTCAATTAGGACCTCAAAATTTCAAAAATTTCAACCGTAGGTCTATATCGCATTTCGTTTTTGAGATACGTCCATGCAAAAATGAAAATTTCTATAAATTACGCCATGTTAAAATTTATCATAATATTAAAATACGCAAAACGAATAAAACCTCAATTTTTTTCTAGACTAAATAAACTACGAGAAATCCAAAAATTTTAACCGCAGGTCCCTATCTCTAAACGTTTTTGAGTTGTGTCTTTTTTTAATTCACAATTTTCACAAATAAATTATGCCATTAAAATAATTGTCGTAATCCCAAAACATGTGAAACGATTAAAGCCCTAAATTTTTTCTAGACTAAATAAACTACGGAGAACCCAAAAATTTCTACCAGAAGTCGCTGTCTTTAACCGTTTTTGAGTTGTGCTTTTTTTAAATTCACAATTACACAAATATTGAAAATTATGCCATTAAAAAAAGGTACAGGGAACAAAAAAGATTTGTGATCTTATTTTAACAATTTTAACAGTGGGGGGGGGGGGAAATTTAGTCACCCCATTGTCGGTCTTGCCATTTTCTCAATCAATACTCGCAATTTTAGTCATCTCCATATGGAAACATTTTCTTTCTAAAATTTTTTCCAGTTTCGTCATCACGTGCCCAATTTATTATAATTATTTGTGTGTGTATTATTTGGAAAAAATAAATGTTATTTTATTTCTTTTTATTAACATCTTTTCTTCCATTCCTGTGAGTATCAATGTCATTATCATCTTTGCTTTCGAGCCGATCTCGATTTCTCTCTATCTGATCTTCCGACGTCCTGGTCTTTATCCTCGCGGCATGTTCAATTACTGATTCAGTTAATACTCGACAATGTACCATTGTTATCCTGTCACCGAAAGAATAATACAGGGACGGATTAGGTGAAAAATTACACAGCATTATAAACAATGGAAATCGAGAAGTTAATAGACACCATTCGCCCAAGAATATCATTGTATTTTACGATGAGATTTAATAATTCATTCTAGGAATGTTTACTCACGGTTATTTTGGGGAAATAAAGTATAGTGTTGGACAGAAAAGATGCCAATGGGCAACATATACCACGTTGCTCAATAAGTCTCAGGTCTAACTAAGAAAAACATTTTTTTTTTTAGAAATTCGACTTTATTCATCAACATACTCTCTTTCAAGAATGATATATTCATTCCAACGCTCCTCTAACTTTTCGATGCCTTCTTTGTAGAACGATTTGTCTTTGCCCTCAAAATAAGCCTCGGTTTCGGCAATCACTTCTTCATTTGAGTCAAATTTCTTTCCCTGTAGCATCTTTTTGAAGTCTGCAAAAAGCCAATAGTCGCTGGAGGCCAGATCTGGAGAGTACGGTGGGTGAGGAAGCAATTCGAAGCATAATTCATTCAATTTAACCATCATTTTCATCGACTTGTGACACGGAGCGTTGTCTTGGTGAAAAAGCACTGTTTTTGCATGTGAAGCCGTTTTTTCTTGATTGCTACACTCAATCGATCCAATAATGCTATGTAGTATTCGCTATTGATAGTTTTACCTTTCTTAAGATAGTCGATAAACAAAATAGCATGCGCGTCCCAAAATACGGAAGCCATAACCTTGCCAGCTGACTTTTGAGTTTTTGGTCGCTTTGGACGACTTTCACCGACTGCTTTTCATTCAGCTGATGATCTTCTTGATTTAGGTGAATGAATTTTTAGATTCCTCGTAATCTATTTAGTCTAGAAAAAATTTGAGGCCTTATTCGATTTGCGTATTTTAAAATTATGACAAATTTTAGTAGGGCGTGATTTATAGAAATTTTCATATTCGCATGGACATATCTCAAAAACTAAATGCGATAAAGACCTGCGGTTTAAATTTTTGAAATCTTGAGGTCCTAATTGACTTGTTACCAAATTTTGAAACAAAAAAATTTTTTGAAAATTTTTCATATTTTTTTAAATTTTTTGAAAATTTTGATAAATCCTAACTAAAAAATGGTTAGGGATATAAATCTGCGGTTTGAATTTTTGAAATTCTCCTACATTGTTTAATTTAGAAAAAAATTTGGGGTTTAAAAAACCAATTATTAAATTTTTTATGGACAGTAATCCAAAACCCTTGAAAATGGCCAAAAATGGAAAAAATCGTAAGGGGTAGACCTTAAAAAAATCGTGTTTTTTAAGAAAAAAATTTTTGTCTCCGATTTTATTGAAAATTGGTACAAATATGTATTTTTGGTCATAGATTAAGAAAATTTGGTGCATTTTGAAGTTTGAGCAAAAGTTTTGGCATTATAAGCAAAAAACCGACCAAAATCGGCTCTAACTGAAAAACTAGGAAAGCATGAATTTTTTAAATATTTTTTTCATAATCCTCGTCTTAAAATTAGCTTATAACTATATTTTGGCTAAAATGGGAGTCAAAAAAATTTTGACCAAAATTTCAAAATTTTAGAAGAAAATTTTTTTTTAAATTTTTTTTGGAAACGTGATATACTTATATATTTCTTGCCGTGGATCACAAATATATGGTCATTTTTGAGTAACGGTCTAAAATTATTACATTTGTGGTAAATAAAGTAAAAAAAATCAGCTGTGACCACCACAAGACGGACCGCCATCACAAAGTACTTGCATAAAATACATTCTAGCAGCAGAGTAGAAATAAATCGGCCTAATATTTTCTAACAGAGATATTTTATCACAAAATATCTCAAATAAAAGTTGTTATCTATTATCTTTATAGCAACTTCTGTTAAATAATTTTTTTCGAAATGTTTTTCTGTTATGAATTATTCGCAAAAATCTTAAAATCGACACGAGTAAACTCCCATTTCTAGTCAACCGATTTTTACCAAAAGTTGATCAACTTGTGCCATTGATGTCCATAGCTTAAATAGTTCAAAAAGAAATTACATAAGGATTGACTATGCAAAATAAAAGTAATGTCAACAGTAAGTTTTAGAGTTAATTAACTGTCATCACTGTTGTTGTTATAAGTTTATATTGTTATATTAAGCTTGCAGTAGATTTTATTATTAGATTTTATTTTACAGACAGACAGACAGACAAACAGACAGACAGGCCGACAGACATCATTCTAAAAATTGTCAAAACTTTATGTAGGGACCTCAATTCGTGGAGATCCATCGAAATCTCGAAATGTCAGAATCGGTATGATCACAATACCTCCCTTATATATGTTGGCGGTCGGTATATATATATATATATATATATATATATATATAAAGTATAGGTTTCTTGACGATTGGTATATAAACAAATAATAAAATGAAACACATTAACATGACATATGCATTAGCATTTATTTTTTAAGAAATTGGTAAGTTTGTCTCTATTTTCTGATTTTGGAATGCTACCTTGTTTGTATAATTCTCTGTTCAAATAATTATGAATTGTTTCAATGATTGTAATGTATTATATTTATTTTTTTAGACTGATGATGTGTAAATTGAGTGTACACGAAACGTTTCATTTTATTTTATTTTATTTTATTGACAATATAAACTGACGAATACCAAGAGAATATTGTTTTATATATATATATTTCTTAAAACCATATTTTCGTGAAGCTTTTTTCTTTAAATTTAACCCAGATATTTAATCTAAATAACCCTATTGACTTATTATCAAAATATTTTGAAAATATGAAATTCTTGCTAAATCTTTCTAGGCATGCATTTAGATACATAGAATATAGATATCAAAAAGTAATATAGAGTTATTTCATGAATATTCTCTGAATTTACAAAATGTAATTTGAATTACAAATTTAATTAGTACGCTCTGCTATTTCTCTGTTTATTTTATCTTTGTACTAATACAACTGGGTTTTAACTTAAGTAATACCCTTAAGGGACATCCGAATATAAGAAAATTCAATTTGGATTTATTTTTACAAAATGAATTAAAATAGAAATTACCTAAAAATCCCCATATTATTTAACGTAACCATTGATATGAATACACACTAAAATAAATTCACATAGTTCACATTAAAATAAATTCACGATATTTTCCAGTACTTAAAATCTGTTCCTTTAGGCGGAACAAGATTTTCAATTCTAGTTACTTTTACCAACTGATTGAAGCTTTTGATCATTTTGTTCAGGAAAAGCCAACTTCAATATATAAAAAAATAGCTAATGACAACTTACAAAAATGAAAATTCCGGTTAGTTCTGCCTAATCGTTTGGAATAGACTGTTTATCCACAGTTTTAAATTGTCAACTCATTCTCCATGATCATCCTTTATCGAACTTTTTCTACCTATTTTAAAATCGTGCGTCATCAATTTTTTTTGAATTTATACATATAAATATATAGGGCATATGCGAATTTAATCTATGTAACCATATGTAAAATTCTGCCAACTTTGCGATATTTAAGCTCTAGAGTTTTAAAATATTCAAGTACATTGTTGATATTTATTACCTTGTCTGTCTCCCTATGGAACCGCAGGATCGGTATTAAAGACGACTCACCTGAAAAAAAGAACAAATATTAAGTTTTATCCAACAAAAATAATCATGTTTCATCTTTAGATGATGAAGTCATCACAGGGGTCGACTCAGCAAATATTTAATCAATGGATTTACCTGAGTTCACACGTATTTAGTAGCTAAATCAAGACATTTTATTATTTTTCTTCGCAACATGAAATCAAAATAAAAATAAAATATTTTTAATTCTTTTTATTTCCCTGTGTATGAAAAGTAGTTTATGATGTACATATTTGTGTTTAATGTACCGTGTAGATATTGTACACTGCACAATTCCATAGAGATAAAATCTATAGAGACTACACACTAGAGGTAAATTTTGAGGTAGGAGAATATTTTTTTGTTGATTTTTTCGATACATTAATTTCCCATTTCACGTTTTAAAATTATCATTTTTCTCCAATGAATTATTTCTTCCCTTGTCCGGTACTGGAGTTATGACATTTCCCCCTTTAGTTATCACAGGATGCAGGACCGGTTCAGGGGTGGGACAGTTGTAAATCCTAACACTTGTTTCCGAATGTCTACATTAAATCATCTCTATTATTGTGATGTTTATGATTCTGTACATAGAACATGTCAAGTTCTTTGGAGGATTAACTAAAACATAAAATCTGTTTGTTTAATTATTGTACAAGATCTAGCAAGTCTGGGAAAAAGTTCGTGGCGTTTTTGCCAATAGACGGCGCCAATTGCAAATAATTCAGGAAACACAGATCGCAGCGACACCACTAAGCGCTTGTTGGACAGTTGACAGTTCGAGCGTTACTTTGAGTGTCTAAACATCAAAATTTGTGCAGTGGTTGGAAAGTTGTTGGCGTTTGAAAATGGAGAAAAGTAATCAAAAATTGCGCTATATTTTGCAATATTACTACGACAAAGGGAAGAACGCTGCCTTTGTGAAAAAATTTATGCTGTGTACGGTGAAGATACTTTATTAAAATCTTCTGCGCAGAAATTGTTCGCTTGCTTTCGTTCTGGTAATTTAAATGTGAAAGATGACTCACGCTCTGGTCATCCAACCAGTGAAAAAGCTGATGAAATTCTTGAAAAAGTCCAACAAGATAGGCATATCAGCAGTGTCGATATTGGTACGGAGCTAGGCATTGACCACAAAACTGTTTTGAACCATTTACGGAAAGCTGGGTACAAAAAGAAGCTCGTTCCTCATGAGTTGAGCGCGAAAAACATGATAGACCGAATTAACATCTGCGATGCGCTGCTGAAACGCAATGAAATCGAGCCATTTCTGAAAAGTGTCATAACTGGTGATGAAAAATGGATCACGTACGACAATCGGAAGCGTAAAAGATCATGGACAAGGGATGGTGAGCCGTCACAAGCGTTCGCGAAGCGAGGATTGACGCCGAACAAGGTGATGCTGTGTGTGTGGTGGGACTGGAAGGGAATCGTCCACCATGAGCTACTTCCAGTTGGTCAGACGATTGATTCTCTACTGTGGACAACTAGAGAGATTACTCTAGGCAATTGAAAGAGAACGGCCCGAATTGAATAATAGGAAAGGTGTTGTCTTTCATCATGACCACACACTTCTTTGATGACCCGTCAAAAATTGCGAGAGCTTGGTTGGGAAATATTTTTCCATCCACCAGACATAGCACCCTCTGACTATCACCTATTCCGATCTCTGCAGAATTCTCTCAATGGAATTAAGGGGGGGGTATGGTCAGAGCAGCACATTTTATACCCATTTTCAAGATTTTTTTTTAGAAAACTGTTAATAGTAACTTGATTGGGATAATACCGACAGTAAAGAACAACCTTTGAAGAGTATCCAAAAAAAATTTTATTGAAAAATATCGAAAATTAAGCTCGTGACATGAATTTGAAATTTTCGTTCAGGACAAAGAGTTGATTTGCGGTGAGACACATAACTAATGACTGGATCATCTAAAACAAAAAAACCAAAAATATTTCGTTAGTTTATGAGTTTCTTGAGGTAACGCTGTCGAGTTTTTTCAAATATCGAGATTATTTAATTTTTGGTATAAGTTTGAAGTCAAAAAAACGAAAAAAACGGAATTTTTTTTTTCGAAATTTCTGTTTTCAGTTGTAAAAAATTCCATAAAAAAAGAAAAAGCAAGAAAAAAATATATATCTCGACAGCGTTACCTAGTAAATTGCCTACAGAAATAGTGTGCAAAATTTCAGAAAGATCGGTCGAGTAGTTTTCGAGTTACATGTCTCACCGACTTGAAAAATAAAATTCCTCAAAAAATTACGAAACACGTGTACCGTAACTGCTCGATGAAATGAATGTATACTACTACAAGTCACATATATAAGTGTTTTTACACAAATATAGCACAGACAGGTGTGTGGATAGAGTGGGAAGACTCTACTATTACGTATATGAGAGCTGCGCGCGGCTAATAAAGCAGCGTTCTGAAAGGAACGCTATAACACGCGATTTGCGCGAAAATATGAATTTGAGTTATTTGTATTGTTAAGCCGATAACTTCGTTAATTTTGCTCGGATCGACCTGAAATTTTGTATGGACACTCCTGAGTCACTATACAATCGATTAAAAAAAAAAACGATTTTCTGACCATACCCCCCCCCCCCCCCTTAAGCTGGTTTCAAAAGAGGCCTGTGAAAATCACTTGATTCAGTTTTTCAGCCAGAAACCACAGAAGTTCTTCACCGATGGCATCATGGCTCTACCCGAAAAATGGCGAAACGTTGTCGATAATAATGGAGCATATTTGGTTTAAATAAATTCATTTTCACACTATAACAAAACCAGTT
This sequence comes from Liopterus haemorrhoidalis, assembly GCA_963971575.1. Taxonomy (NCBI): domain Eukaryota; kingdom Metazoa; phylum Arthropoda; class Insecta; order Coleoptera; family Dytiscidae; genus Liopterus; species Liopterus haemorrhoidalis. Next base: position 48,258,591 of record OZ020619.1, read on the forward strand.
GAATTTTACTAAAAGAACGACACGAACCTTTTCCCAGACCTGATATTTGACAGTTCTTTGTGTGACTCACTGCCTTGATGATTATATTATATACTTTATTTTATATTAAAAAATTGACTGGCTCTTTAATTTATTCAATTCTTCGGCATGAACGTAAGAGCAATAGGTTCTGCGTATATTATATAGAGTTTATAAAACAACGGTCTCCTACATATTGGTGTTTCTGTTATATTGAATCTGGCTCGAGCTGCCTCCCGATCCAATAACATATTCAGCCATTGCAGACTCAATATATCAGTGGTACCAAACAAGTCTCGATCGCCTCTAACTCTCAGGGGAACACCAAAGTCTCGGATAAAACGAAAAGGTTACCTGGACGATCAGCTAAAATGATTTTGTTTAGGTTTTTTGATTTAAAAAAGTATTTCAGTATTCAGTAGATGTACAGAAACTTCACATAAAGTTTCAAGGAAATCTTTTATAGGAAATAATTATTTTTCAGTTTTCCACCACCAGAGCAGTGGTCAATTTTCTCTTCCAGAATATAAACATTCAATTTTCTTTTGATTCTCGTTCTTTATACATTATATATAAACGACTCTCATTTCTTGTGTGATATAAATACATCATTTGATCAAATTTCAACTGTCTACTACAGTCTGTTCCAAACGGTTAGGCGGAACTAAATGGGAATTTCGTCCTTTTAGGTTGTCACGAGAAGGGACCTTGCTTGGGTTATTTCATTTTTCACGTTGGAATGTCAAAATTTAAAATTCCAACTAAGATACCATGGAAACGAATGACATATGTCAAAATTAAATTATTTTTTTACATATTTTAATGACAAAAAAATAAATAAATGGGAAATTTGTATTAGGAATGACACTAAAAATCAAAATATAAAGAAAATTACATTTTAAAATGATATTAACCTTAACCAAAAATGTTTATTGTAAGTAGGATTTACAAAGATTAAACAAAATGGCCGAAAATCACTATTTAAACGATGAAAGTAACTAGATTCCAAAATCTAGTTCCGCCTAACCGTTTGGAACAGACTTTACTTGTTTATTTCAATAACTTATTAACCTTTTTTATAATTTAAAAAAAAATCAGTTGTAACTTATTTTAAATTTTACTGCTTTACTGTATCTGTCCAGTGTAAATCGTACTCGGTTCGCAGCGCTATCTAGTTTTTGCTAATTTGAAATAAACCATAGTTTTAAGATTTTTATGCAACCGGACATTTATTTATTTATTCAAAAAAAAAAAGAAAAAATTATTTCGTTGAGTACATATTTCATCATATCTTTTCCGCGATGAATTTTTTCTCTCAATAGTTCTTCTATATGTGGGTCAAAGAGTTGTACAAGCATGCCAAATTTCAACATTCTAGGTGAAGCTGTTCGAACACAATTTATAACTTATTGATAGACGTATAGACAGACGGACGGCTAGACAGACAGACAAACTCATGAGTGACGTTATTGTTTTAATTTTTTTATATAGTTTTCTATATTTTTTCAATATTTTAGTCATATCTACAAAACCCTAAAAAGTTGTGATTGGGTAACATATCTTGAACCACTTGAATAAAATTTTTCTACGTAAAATTTCCATCGTTATTTCTGTCTGTTATAAGTAAATCATTAAGGGCCGGTTTTTCCACCTTCAGATAAAGTTCCAGGTAACTATCTGACAGATAAGGTTATTTTTAACTTCATCTGCTGAGTAAATGTCATCCCTTCTTTCTGTACAAATGTATCTATCAGATAGTTATCTAACGGATAATGAGACTAACGTATTGAATTCACTGACTGGTATTGACATTTATTCAGCAGATGAAGTTACAAATAACCTTATCTGTCAGATAGTTACCTGGAACTTTATCTGAAGGTGGAAAGACCGGGCCTAAGGGCTATTTTGTCTCAGTTGTGTGAGGTGAAAAGCTCCGATTAACGGTGACTAGGAACAAAAAGTTTCGGGAAAATTGTGTGGATAATTGAAAGCATTTCCTGTCAATTTTCCCAAAAATACCTTTGTAAAATATTTGTACTTTGGTTATATAAATGAAGTGAAATATTTTGTGATTTACATATAATTTCCAGTCGGTTAGAAGGTCGGTTAGAGGGGGGGGGCTGAGGGGGAGGCTCTACCATTTCAGGCAACAGCTCATATCGAAGTTGATATCAAGTTATTTGTATATGATTTGGACTTGACGTTATATATTCTAGAACTCGCACTCGCATTTTCATATTTGAATGAATTTACATATTCTCCAATCAATATTTCGACACAATCGCACTGTTTATATTTCAACTCTTGACTTCATCTGTCATCATAACCGACGATCAAGCGAGAATATTTACACAGAGGAAAATTTTAAACGAATTTCACGGATTTTGTTTTACGAAAAAACACAATAAAGAAAAATTTACATAGCAGCACTCTTAACTCTAACAACGACTCAAATAAAATGAAAAAAAGTCTCATTTTAGAAAAATCAAAAGCTGTATAGAAGCCTGGAAAATTCAACAATCATCTGAAAAATTCACGACTTGATGATGGTTACTTAATTGGTTTACAACCAAAATATTAGTGGGACCGAAAAGAATAACTAGAAACAGTGGCGCCAGGATATTGTCTTGAGGAGAGCCAAATAAAATTTCGACGGCACGCGGGCCACATACGGCCCTCAACCTCATTTTTTGTGGCCCCTGAAGCGGTAATCAAAATCACTTTAGCTTATTTAGGGGAAAAATATATTTAAAAATATAAAATATACTCTCTTTTCTGTTTATAAAAAAATGTCAAGAAACCCGTCGGGATATTTAAAGTTCCATCACTTATCATTTTGTATGTAAAATAGACTGCGACCCAAATCAGTTCAAAACCCCTGCTGTTGGAAATTGATGTTTATATCAAATAATAATTTCATTATTTGTTGATAAAAAAATTTAGTTGTTAATGTATCAAAAACTTTGATTTGATTTTTTCTTCGATAAATACATATTTGTTTATATTTTTCGCGGGATATATTTTTGGTCCCAATATTTCTCTTATGTTCAGTTCTCTAAATCAGCCGCTTGGCCACAAATTGTACCGAACGAACAGACTCATGTGACGGAATAAAGATTTCTTGATTATACCTACGAAAACCTAAAAATAAGATGTTAACATGCATTTTCTGTTAATTTCAACACTAATCATAATAAAATATAGCTTATTATTATTGTAAAATACATAAGTTATTTTGCTGTACGATTATGAAAAATTTGTTAATTTTTTTTTTCCATTGGATCTTCAGAGGGGGCTTGTGCCCCCCCTCTGAATACGCCACTGTTGTATAATACAACTTATATCAGTCCTTTTTGTGTGTAAAATATCATAATTTCAAAAATACCTAGGAAGATATTGATATTCACATTTATCTACAAAATAAAACCAAATACCGATTTTAAGAGCGCGATTGTCTCCAAAACTACTCTATTATATTTCTACTATTTCTACTCTATTTCACGTTTTTGTCATTTTAAAATTACATTCTGAAGGTTATACCGAAGTCAGATTTCCACTTTATCTTATCTGAATGGAGTAATTAGTTTAAAACAGTTTTATCATTTGACTGGGCAAATATTTTAGTCAATGTGTCAGGGGGGAAAAGGATCAACGCTCCCCTTCGTATAATTCGTTGGAGCATATTTGGAAAATGTATTTTCACTTGAACAATAATTATGTCACTTTATCAAGAGTAAGAAAATATACAAAGGACAGAACACGATGGAAAGAAGTATGGAGAACAACACCAAAAAATAAGTAACTCGACCATAGCCTTACACCGCAAGGTAGAAAGGCTTCAGGATTAAGTAAAGTAAATAATCAAGAGTAGGCAATCTTAAAAAAATGTTTATTTATACGAAAAAAAAACTAGCAATGTTGTTTACAAAGTAATTGAAAAATTAACTACTGTTGTGGTTAACAAATTTTATCTTTAACTCTCCGAGCAGCGCCGTGTAATCTGCTGGTCCTGGGAGCCCCCCCCCCCCCTTGACTGCGCCACTGGTCATTGATGAGTTTGAAAATGTCAGTTTTGTTTAAATTTTGTAAACATTGTATTATTGATATTATATTTGACTGACTAAAAACATTTTTTGTAATTGTAATTTGGTCAATAAATATTATTATTAGAATAACTAGAAAAAATAGATTAGTAAATGAAGAAGAGATCTATAAATTTGATACAGATTAATAAGTCGATTAAAACTATATATTTTGTTGTTTTGTTTTTATTGCATCCATAGTTTTTTAAGTTTACATTTGTTTTTTGTGTAAGTAAGTAAGTAAAGTAAATATATATCTTTTATCACCTCGGTGCAACATCCCTGAAATTGGAAACGCTTCACCCTTTGTGAACAGGTGTATCCCAGCCTATCACCGCTGATTTACTGGTGATAACTCCCTACTACCCTTCAAGGGCTGGCGGACCTGCAAATTACTGGCCAGTTCTCTTAACTTTATAGCTCAGACCAAATGTGAGACCTCCTTTTTATGGACTTCTTAAGCGGTTTAGTTTAGGCGATATCATAAAAATATATCATTCGCGTTTTATGTTGAGTACAGAATTATGTAAAGGAGAGATAGACTGATTTTATTCACACTATAACTCTATGATCACACTATAACATAACTATTTTATCAACAAGAAAAATATGTTTTTATATCCTGTATCCCAATCAATATTTGAAAACTATTGCAGTTTACGTTCTTTTTCTTTGGGCACTGTAGTTTTTGCTGACTTACATCTAAGACTTATTACCGACCGTCAACATATATAAGGGAGGTATTGTGATCATACCGATTTTGACATTTCGAGATTTCGATGGATCTCCACGAATTGAGGTAAATTGTCCCTACATAACGTTTTGACTATTTTTAGCATGATGTCTGTCGGTCTGTCTGTCCGTCTGTCTGTCTGTCCATCTGTCTGTCCTTCTGTCCGTCTGTGTACACGTGCAGAGCAAATTCGGCTGAAAGGATTTTTATGAAACTTCATATTTAAGCTTCTGCCATCAATGGCACGAGTTGATCAACTGATTTTTCGAAATTTTTTCATACTTATATGTAACGTTTCCATGGTCATGATAAATAATATCTCTGTTAAAAAATATTAGGCCAAGTTATTTCTACTCTGCTGCTAGAATGTATTTTATATAAGTACTTTACGATGGCGGTCGGTCCTGTGGTGGCCACAGCTGATTTTTTATTACTAATTTGGTGCTGCTGAACTCAAATATCACATCAGTTTTTGCGTATCACATCAGCTGTGGCCACCACAGGACCAACCGCCATCATAAAGTACTTGTATAAAATACATTCTGGCAGCAGAGTAGAAATAACACGGCCTTATATTTTCTAACAGATATTATTTATCATGACCATGGAAACGTTACATATAAGTATGAAAAAATAGATACTTAGAAAAAATTTGGAATTTTTTTTTTTGTTTTATCAAAAAATATCTCAAATAAAAGTTGTTAGTTATTGCTTTTATAGCAACTTCTGTTAAATATATTTTTTCTAAATATTTTTCTGTTGTGAAATATAAGCAAAAATCGACACTACTAAACTCCCATTTCTAGTCAACCATAGAACAAAAATTTGACGTGATAGGCAGAAACTGTTAACATTTTTGAAATCAGCACCCCAAAATTAGTTAAAAACAAGTATCAGATCTAAGTCAGCAAAAAAAAGTTTAAATTTGTTGACCATTTCATTACCAAAAGTTGAACGAAGCGAATCTATGCATTGTTGTTAAGTTACGCCTTTGCTGAAATCGTAAAAAATTATCCAACGAAAACCATCACGAGTAATATCCATTTTTGCACAAACTTGTTTTTTTTTAAACGCCTGCTGTCAAAAAACTACTCGGTTAATTTATAAGCTACTGATTTCACAATAACAAATATCAAATTTTACGAATAGTAATAACACATTTCAATACTGCCATCTAGTGGTCGTTTGTAAAAACATAAAAGGTAACCCTCGTAAAGTGGAAGCAAAAATTATGGTACGATTTTTATTAGTGATTGATGAAATACGTTATTGAATTACAGTTTTGAGCACCCCTGTAAGACAGTGAAATAGGTGTACACGCACACAAGCACACACGCGCACACGCACACACGCGCACACACACAGGGAGACATTGTAAGGGACCAAGTGCCCTAATAACTTCAATACGTCAAGTTCAACACATTGGAAAACTAACATATATTCTTTATTTCTTATATTCATTGGTTCGTATGTTGGGTTGACAGTTTTGAGATCCACGCGTGAAAGGAACAGCATAAAGGAAAATCCTTGATAAATTTTGATGTATAGAAACAATTTTCACAACATATGTTTAATAAAAAATCAATGGTGTAAAAAGAAATTGGTAAAAAAATATAAAATAGATACCAATTCAACCCTGTAAAATTCCCCAAGACAAAGGGAGAGATTAAAACTAGTTGTTAATCAAGGAAGACCGTAATGAAATCCTCTGGAAAAAATATAATTGTGTTCAGAAGTGTTGTGCACTGCAAATTGGAAGTAACCCCTTCGACCGTCTCTGGAGAGTGTTTCATGGCTGGGGATTACACAATTCCACCCCCAGCTAATGAAACATTTGCCAATTTTAATAATTATAACAAATATTTTTACTGGAGCATTAAAAATGATTTATAGAACAAAAAAAAAAAATGTTCCATAATTACTCAGGTTACCAATGAGGTCTTTAGACCGAGAGCTCATGACAGTTTTTGGTCTCCGATTTCATACAGCATGCCTTTTGGAGGAGAGAATATTTACCCTGTGACAACAAAAAAGGGATGGTACTAAACCCCTGCACGCTTTCCGGTCATAGGGAAAATTGCATTTCCACTTAAACACGAAATTTTTGTGCTTTTCTCTGATTTAATATTGCTTGCCCTTTTGTCAAAAGAAAGTTATAACAAATTTAAAGTCTTTTAAATATATGCATGCGATTCGGAGGGTCCCAAAGGGCTCAAACGGTCATGTGATCTTGTAATAAAAAAATATGATTTTCCGCGTTTTCATACAGCATGCCTATAATTAAAAGACTTTAAATTTGTTATAACTTTCTTTTGACAAAAGGGCAAGCCATATTAAATCAGAGAAAAGCATACAAATTTCGTGTTTAAGTGGAAATGCAATTTTCCCTATGACCGGAAAGCGTGCAGGGGTTTAGTACCATCCCTTTTTTGTTGTCACAGGGTAAATATTCTCTCCTCCAAAAGGCATGCTGTATGAAATCGGAGACCAAAAATATCATGAGCTCCCGGTCTACTTCTATTGGCCTATTTTTAGGGTTTTGTAGGTATAAACTTACAAAACTCTACCACTAAAAAAATACTTATAACATCACTCATGTGATTGTCTGTCTGTCTGTCTGTCTATACATAGAAAGTTGAAATTTGACATACTTTTACAATTCTTTGATCCACATATACGAGATAGAAAAAAAAAGAAAAAGAAATCTTAAAAAAAGAAAAAAAAATCATAAAAAAAGAAAAGAAAACTTGCAAAATGCAAAACTTAATCCGTCCAAAAGAAATAAAATCTTTCTATTAATTTTCCCAGTTTATTTTTCTATTTTAAAATTCTTAACAAAAAAACTTTTAACTGATGAATATTTTGTTCTATTATATCGCCCTCTTCTCGAACTTATGATAATAAACTGAAAGTCATAAAGATAAAATTCCGGCATAATCCGGGAAAGTCTCTACGAACCATTAGCTATAACTCAATTTCGGGGATCAATTATGAAATTAAAAAATAACTCGATAATCTGGGGGAGAAATTTCAAGAATAAGAAACGAAATCAGCAAAAATTGTAAATAGGAAAACCAACTTAATCTTCTAATACATTTGGCAATCTTTTTGTAAATATTGTATATCGGACGACCAGTTGAGATACAACAAAGAGAATATGTGGAGACCAACAAAGATTTTGATGGATTATAAGTCCTAGAAATTTGAGTTGTTGGGATTGTTGGAGAGAGTATGAGTTTGGAACCCATATTAATGGGCTACTAATTTGCATATTTTGACTGTGAAAATTTAGGAAGGTTGTTTTGGTTTTGTTCAAAAGAAGTTTATTTTCTATGCATCATTGATTGAATACGTAACATTGGTCATTAGCTCGAGTATGAAGGTCTTGTGGATTAGGACAGTTAATCAAGAGGTTAGTGTCATCGACATATTAGCAAAGTACTTCATTAGATAGATGCTGAGGTAAATCATTCACAAATATCATAAATAACACAGGACCAAAGATCGAGCCTTGTGGAACCCCTGAAAGGGAAAAACGAGTAGCCGTATTAGTTTTTCGATGCAGATGTTATTGACACGAATTGATCTCTGCTAGTGACAAATGACATAATCCAATTGTTGGATTTGGGTCGCGATTTATTTTATTCCAGAAAATGACACAAAATATAACTGACAGGAAGAACTAAAATGGCAATCAAACAATGTTCAACTATATTTCATTGTTCCAGATGCCTTGTATACCAATACTAGATATTCAGGCTATACTCCCTTTTCAGTTGAGTGACATTTCTTCCTCCAGATCCTGTCAATCGGAAATTAAATTCGTCGACACAACCGTCGCTATATTAAACCCCGGAACTATACGACTATTTATTACACAATAAAACAGGTTAAACCCTAACACTGGGGTAAAAACAGGGGTTAAATTAAAATTCCAATTCTGTGAGTTTAAATTCAAAATTACAAAGTTGAATATTTGTAGAATAGAGTTAAATGCCTTTTCAAAATTGTTGTATCGTTAGGATAAACATTAGGGGTTTTAGTGCCTTGTTAACCCCCACTTCTACGCCAATGTATTAACCTGTTCAGTTAATAACCATTAATTGATTGCATCTTAATTATTCAGAGAAATAAATGAAACCACGAGTCTAAGTGGTTTCTATACAAAACCATGACTTAGGAAGGGTTGAATTTTAGTTAAAAGGCTTTAAAAGCTACTAATGCATAGATTTTTGCAAAATAAGGACTTTTTACCCCAGGAGATCTCAAAAATTACTTGTAAAAATTTCACTAATATCGTCTTCATGTCTGTGAAATTACAGAACAGTACTTTTAGTTTGATATTTAATAATAGTATATTGTGTAACAAGCGCAGAAAGTATACATTTGCCGATTTAGAAAGATTGTCGCTCTCGCTGCACTCGCGAAATCGGCAAATGTACTTTCTGCGCCTGTTACACATACTATTTTTTCTACGAACACCTATTTTAAAAAATTCAAAAAATAAGAAATATAAATCATTATGTATGATTTAAATACATAATAAGTGGCTTTTCGTTACTACGATGTTCATAAACAATTAAACAAATGTCAAATTAATTATTTTAAAATACATTGGTATTTGTACGTTTTTTAAATAATAATCTATGAAGATGAAGTAAGCAGCGAGGCGGACGAGGAGATAGAGGAAACGGCAAAGAAAATAGTCTTAGAACTCTTGCCGCAAAAGTCAAGAGAAAGGTAATAATATAATAATAATATCTTTATTTAATAGCACAGTGGCCAATCAAAATACAAAATATAAATTAAAATAGCATTTAAACTAAAATAAACTACTTCTAATAAGTATTAAAAATCAACAAAACAACTTTTCAGAAGATGTTCATGTACTTTACTCTCAAATAATTTATATCTTTCAATATCTTTAATTTCCTTAGGAAGTTGGTTATATAAAGACAAACCTTTACAAAAAACACTGCTCTTAGTTGCTTCCTTTCTAACACAAGTTATTGAAAAATCTTCCTTATTTCTTGTGTTGTACACATGTACATCTTTATTTTGTTTTATTCTAATTCTTAGATAATCAGGTACCATATTCTTTAGTATTTTATAAATAAATGTTAATACTTTAAATTCAACATAACTACTGGTATCTAGCCAGTTCATCGCCTTTAACATACACATAATACTTGCATACTTATCACATTTTAATATTACTCTTAGGGCCTTATTTTGACATTTCTGTAACTTATCTATATCTGTTTTATTGCACATAAAAGTGACAGTTGCATAGTATGTAAAGTGTGGCAGTATAATTGTATTATATATTAATAATCTAGTGTATCTACTTAAACTATACCTATAAGAAACTCTGCTGAAAAAGCCTATTTTTTTTGCCACTTTTGCCAATTTCAACTTCCTATCTAGTACAACTCCTAAGTATTTATATTTATCAACCAATTCTAACACACAATTATTAACTTCTACTCTTTCTACCCTATTGTCTTTTATATCTAAATCGTACTCACTATTTTTACATAATATCATATATTTACATTTATCTAAGTTAAGTTTCAGTCTGTTCATTTCAAAATACTCATTCATTATTTTTAGTTCATCTTTTAATCCACTAACTACCTCTTTATAACTATCTCCTTGAACATATATTAAAGTATCATCCGCGAACATATTTATTTTACACTTTTTTAATATAATATATAATAGTATATTGAGTAACAGCCAACTCTTAGTTCGGAGGAATTTATTTTAATACTTTAAATAATTGTCAAATTATTACAAAAAATAAACTTAAATGTGTAGTATTATTTAATTTATATTGACCTATCGGAAAATACTTTCTGCGCTAGAGCGGAAAGTATTTTTCGATTGGGTTGCCTTGGATACAAAACACTCCTTAGCAATCACCAATTTTCCACTTTGCTATGGCAAAAGAAAAAGCTTTCTGATAGGTGAGTAGAAAAATAAAATTACATATTAATTGTAAAAAATAATGTAGGAAAAATTTTATTTACCAAAACCCCACTTCAATCCTTGAGCTCTTGACAATTTACAAAAATAAAAATTCCATTTAGTTCCGCTTAAACATTTGGAATAGGTTATAGTAAAAATAATTTCAGAAATGAAAATAAATTTAATTCATCTTCTATACGTTTTCTTTCCTTCTTTCCGTTTATTCTCCACTTTCATTAAGGGAGGTGCCACTTTAAATATACTGTCTTACAAAGATCCTTCATTTATCCAGACATTTAAGATATAAATTTAATCCTGTAGGATTATAAACATAAAAATATTTAGAGAAGAACCAATATTACAAAAAAAGTTACTCTGGAAAATTATTAGATTTTATGTTGTTGGTTATTTTGTTGTGTGTTCTCTGTATATTGTTGTGTCTATAGTGTGGTTTTTCTATGTCGGTCAGTGTACCAGTTAGTCTTTGTAAATAAATTAGAAAGGACTCTTTTCCCCCGAATAAGATCGGACACAGACGAATGTTCGTAATTCGGTAAGTCCTGTATATCCTGCAGGATACACAGGACACTGGGCTTATCACTCGCAGGACCATGCGGGCTGTGGTGGACCTCTGTCAGCCCTTTGTCAACGGATTATTCATACCACTTCCTGGGGTGAGAAAAGGTTAAGAAATATCAAGAAAAAAAGAAAAATTAGAAAGAAAAAAATTTGACAATAATATCATCAAATTTTTTACTTTCAAAGCAGATTTTAAGAATAAAATAATGTTAAAGAAATCCATATTGTTGTATTTTATAACAATATATTATTAATGCAGACTGTGGCCATCAATGTGGCCATAATGCGATCACGAGAAGTGATTCATCACTTCTCGTGATCGCTGAAGACGGAAACAGATTGTTGAGCAGTTTCCGAAACGTCCGAATTTATTTTTTATATTACTCTTGAAGTATTATATCTTTTTGATACTAATACTCATTATATTGTACTATTCTAGCCTAGTACTATCAGCAATGGCAAACGTCCAAAATAAAGGTGTCTGCATTAATATTGGACCATTGCAAAATAATTTCAAAGATATTAATATATTATTATACGAGTACTTTATAATAATATACTATTTTTTATACTTTGCATTACTTATTTTATAGAAAATTTTAAAATTTCCTTTATAAAAAATATCGGAATACAATCTAGGGATTTTTGTGAAATGTGGTTACCATAGCCACACTACCACTTCTTCCACAATTTGGACAACTTTTTAATAGGAAAACAGTTTAATTCTGACAATGCTGTAAAATTGGCCTTCCAGGAATTCATTGATTCTCGTCCGCCAAGGTTTTATACCACCGGCCTGAACAACCTGCCGCTTAAATGGCAAAAGTAATAATAATAATAATAATAATAATCTTTATTCCAGTGAATGTAATGTACATTTTTGGAGTCGTTAAACATATCAATAAACAAGTACAAAAATAAGAAATTAAAATATCATACGTCTTATATAGTGATATATTACAATTTTACATCAATAAAATATATAAATAAAGTAAGAGTGTAAGAGTGAAAATCTATTGGTTAAATTGCTGTGGAATTAATTCATCATCTTCAAATTCCTTCATACTGTAGTAGGCCTTCGTTATGAGAATTTTTTTCATTTTATTTTTAAATTGTTTAATTTCTAGGTTTCTGATATTACCTGGAAGTTTGTTCAAAAACTTAGTTCCCATTATATTGGGCTGGTTTTTTACGTCATATCTTGAAAAGGGTATTCTAAAATCAGTTCTATTGCGAGTGGAGTAACCATGAAAAGAACTATTCGTTTTTAAAGATGAAGAATTTTCTTTAATGTAAATTAGTATATGGTATATGTAAAATGCTGGCAAAGTTAAAATACCATACTGTATGAACAGTTCTTTACAAGGTGTGCTCCATTTGACACCGCTTAAAATTCTAATACATCTCTTCTGCAGCCTGAATAATCTCAAGGTGTCAACTGAGTTTCCCCACAAAACAATACCATAAGATAGAGTTGATTGAATGTAGGAAAAATATGCTATTTTCATTGTTAAATATGTTATCTTGGATAGCTTATATAACAAAAAGTTGTATTTATTAATATTTATGGCAATGCTATTTATTTGTAGCTTCCAGTTAAGTTTGTTATCCAGGATAAAGCCAAGATATTTGGCTTGGTTGCTGAAACCCTCGTATCATTCATTAACCCGCCTGTTAAATGTAAATAGCATATTTTTTGTTTTGTCAGCGTTAATATATAATTCGTTAGCTGAAAACCAATTCTGAACTAACTTGGTATTATTTTCCATTATAAATTAAATTAAATAAATATTATAGTTCACGAGATAGAGGATAGATTAATAGATGTTTCTGTATCATATTTTTTTCTTTTATAGCACAGATTGTGTGTTGCCATTAAAATGAAGAACCCTTAAATATTTTTGCCACCCCATTTAAAAATAAAAACATGCACATCTTAACTGAAGTAACTCAAGACTTGACACTTTGATTTCTCTGCCTCATTTCCGGATTAAAAGACATGGGTTTAATAAATAAAATAACTGAGGGGTGAATCAATGGGGTGCGGATGGGGTGACAGTACAACCCCTGTGAAGGCATGTGAGGGTATGGAAATGAGGGTAGGATTAAACTAGATTCAACAAACCAACGGGGAATTGTAGTTATTGTACCTAGTAATGATTTTTTATGATGTTTTCGCCAGATACAGGTAATAAACAGGATAGGGGGCAGTCAGGACCCTTACTGGATACGATTAAATTGGATATAAAAAGGTTACTTTTAAATAATAGTTAATACATATCAGTGGTGGCTCCCCATAAAGAGCCAAGAAGCCAAGACCCGTTGCTAAATTAAGGCAACACCATCACAAATTAATCATTCAAAAGATTTTATTTATTTTTTAAATACATATAAATACAAATAAACATACACGCGTTTAAGTACGGAACGCTGCTATTGCCTTGCATTTTGATGCTCTTGAAGCACGCTTTGTATTTATTTAAGCAGGCGAGCCAAATCGAAACTGGCTCTGTTTTCAGACAGTTTGTAGGCCTCCGAGAGTTGGAGGAAGAGCAGGTGGTCAAACCATATGCTAGAAGTCCATTACAGCGGAGCCAGCTGTATCTTTGCTCGTTAGTTTGAGTTACGCTTGCATATAGAAAGCGTCGTGTTAATTATAGCGCATTTAATGTGTCGTGTCGTGTTGATTTTTTTCAGATTTTTAGTTAAAACCATCTGGGCTAGAGGGTGTGGGACAATTTTTTTTGTACAATTTTGGTATTAATCGCGTTTAAATAATTTATTTCGTAAAAATAAAATTTGGATCGTTAATCCACGTACTAAGGGCTTTCATTTGATATCCTACTCAGAATAATTTTTTTTTTCGATAAGCTGGTATTTGTTTATATTTTTGAGGATATGTTTTTTAGATGTTTTAGTATTTTTTCTATGTGCGGGTCAAAGAGTTGTATAAGCATGCCAAATTTCAACTCTCTAGGTTTAACCATTTGGCTACAATTTTTACCGAACAGACAGACAGACAGACAACAAAATGACAGTATAAGGGTTTTTTGGTCATACCTTCAAAACCCTAAAAATGAACAGTATCAGTAAACTTTCGAAAAAACTTTCTTCATATTCCCTTGAGGAAAAATTCGAAATAAAACAACTAGGAAGACCGTTACCGGATTTGGACATTTCAAAAACTCTGTTTCTACCTCTGCTTCTAAAATACGGACAAGAAAATTTAATAGAAACAATTACTTAACCACTTAAGGACCTACGCCCGAGTATGCTCGGGCGGCTATTATGTGCGAAAATTCCCACACCCGAGATAACTCGGGCAAGCTTTACCTGCAGAAAAGATTACTCCCGAATGTCCTCGGGCGAAAATAAATACGATTCATGGTATGTGGAAGCGAGACAAAAGACAACTACGATGATTCAAACAAGGTACGAGAGAAAATGAATATTTTTTTTATGAATTTCTTTTATTTCTCGACCCATACTATGCACCATAATATCAACTTTCAATCCCATTTTGTATGCAGTTAATAAAATTCATTCATAAAAAAATGTTTTTTTATCCATTTTAAATTTTTTTAATGATTACTGAAGGGGTTAAAGAACAATTTGATTTGCGTATGCGACGAAAAGCAAGTGTTTTGTTTTCCTTGCGTTTTACTTGAGGAGAATTAACATGGACGAAGAACGGTATTACGAATTTAGAGCACATCTGAGATTTTGGTTCCATTTAATTTAAGCATCCATATTTGGGTAGATTTTCATATATGTTTCTTATTGTTTTGGACAATAAAGATGTTGTGATGGACAAGGGGGGGGGGGATATATAGAGCTGTCCAAAATTGTTAAATAAATACACTGTCTTTAAGTTAACCACAACAGAGGGTGAATATGTAATTATGTTTTCTCTATAAATTTCTACTGCATACATTAGAGTGATGTTATGTTGCTCATAACTTGTCTGTCAAGCAACAACTGATGCGTCCTCCTATCAGTTCTACGTCATCGGGCATACGTACGCACATACACACAGCCATCATAACCCAGTACAGACAGACAAACATACAGACACAGTGGAGGATGCTAGACAATCATTCTCTCAGGGTAAACACTGAAATATGTGAAAGGGAAATAAGAAAGTCCTATCCCCCCGCTGCAAGTTGGGGGAGGGTCTGATGCTCCATCAATCAGTGGCGTAGGTAATGACATCTGCATACTGTGCAACCCCGGATCTAAGTATTTACATAAAGTCGTTTATATCTCATTACAGATTTCAGACTGCATAGACACACTATTAAATATATTCCATAGACGTAGAAAATTCACTCAAATTACATCAATTTCTAAAAAGAATGTTTAAAATTATATACCGTGCGATCATTATTTCTTTTCCGTTACATAACAGCAAACAATGAGTTGAAAAATATCAAAACTTTATTTTAAAGCGGTGTTCACACTATGCCACAGTTTTCCAGTTGGCAAGGCCATTTGGCAATGCCAGAAGTAATGTAGACGTGACCGTTGGCACATGCCATCGTGCCAGCGGCAAGCCAACAAGAATCGCTCGAGTGTCGGTCTCCTTCAAAGAAAGCCGATAAGAACGGAGATTGGGGACGTGCCAACCACTGGCATCACGCGGCTTTAGGCTTAAATTCAGGTTGTGATTCAGACGCCGATGAGCTTGTTTATAGATGGAGTGGACAAACAAAAAAGTGCTTAATTTGATCGATTTATACCGGGATCGTCCTGTTTTGTAGGACTGTCGTTTAAAGTACTAAAAGGTTTGCTTTGAAATCTTATTACAGTGCTGATCCTTAGCTCTGCTGTCCCAAAGACATAAAAAACAAGGATATTTTGTATAACTTAACGAATAGTAGGATTCTTCTGTCGCCAGGAATCGCAAAGAAACCGCTAAATGTTCATGGGCAGGAATAGCTCTTCTGAATGACGTATCTTCCTTCTTGATATTTGGTGCAACCAAATTTAGAAGAACTTCAAAATTCGCTACTTCTCATTCGAAAAAAGTTTTTGAAACCACATCCTCTGTCCTCGAGATTCAATTCGTCCACATCGTCCAATACTAAATCCTTCATTAAGTCACGTGCTCCATATCGTGATCTACTTGGAAGACTTGGACGTACCCAAAACCGTCGTTTGCGCTGTTTGCATATTTTTTCTTCACTGTCAAGTAAGATAACAGCAGCTGAAGCAATTAGTAAATCCTCCTCGGTGAACATTGTGCGACTGAACTAAATGCCAACACGGATGTGGACGTTTTTACAGCCACTGGCTTTGCCAACTTGCCTTGCCAACTGGCAAACAGCGGCATAGTGGGGATCCGCCTTAATTCAAGCTGAAAATCTCAATTTAACAAGGAACCAAACAGATCACTTTGTTTCCTGAACTCACCCGAGGAACAACGAAAATATGTGTTGCTAACTTAATACCTGTTATCACTCATTGGCGTGTAGAAAAAAATAGTGTTCATTTAATAATCAATTCGTATAAGGTAACAAAAATAGAATGTACGCCTATGTGTATATGTCCTTGGAAATAAGTTTTATAACCAAATGTTTCTGTCAACTATTGCATAACGGTCATGAGTTGATGATCGCTCTGTATAATGATGAGGAGGATTGGTCCATAAATGAGTAACTATCTTAAGGGTGCCAACGGTACTCCAAAAATAGCGTGAAATAGTTTAGTCGTTTCATATTAAGATCGAGATTCACGATTAAGATCGAGGAGTGAATTTGGACAAGAACAGTATAAAGTAGTGACTGCTCCCCCCCCCCTCCCTTGTGGTCCACTAGGAAGGGATTTGTTACTCTGGCACACCAAATAAAATTCTAAAAATATTTAAAATTTTAATTATTAATTAATCTAAACCAAAAATATTATATGTTTAATCGATTAACTGAAGCAAAATAATCGATTATTCGATTAATTGTTACCATCTCTAATAGGGAGGCATGTGTTAGCTGTTTCCTCTCTGCAGTTACGAATTATTAAACGCTCCGCCGCTGTGATACTTGAGAATTCTTCTCTAAGTGCAATGTTATACAAGAATAATGATTCTTTGTACGAAACGAATTTAAGGTTTTTGTAATTTTTTGCAAATCTGCGTTCCAAACATTCATCATAGTTATGCACGGAACCAGTCCAGGGACGGGCTTAAATCATTTCGCGTTTTTAAAAAGTCATATTTACGAGAGCCAGACGATAATTTATTGTTGAATTAAGAATGCATTAGTATTCGGAAAACGTGCCATTCCCGAACACAAATATTCTATTAATAACCAACATACATGCGATAATGCTATATTAGAACCTAATAATAAAACTACCAATACCTGAAGAACTACTAAAACAAAATTAAAGAAAATCGTACATTACCTGTTTAAACTAAGGAAACAGGTCTTAGGATTGGAAACAAACAGAGATAAAATAAATGTTGAATCAGGGAGAAAAACTATTAAGTTTGAAGAAAATAGAGAATAGGCTCTAATAAAAAAATATTGCATGAATTTTGTAAAGAAAGATAGAGTGACAGATAGGGAAAAATAAAAAGTCAATGGGAAGGAAGAAGAAGAGCTTGTTACCAAAGTACTGGGTGGTCGACCATAGAAGTAGAAAGAATTAGAATACAAGAACAGGTGAACACTAGAGATGTGCTAGGACAAGAAAAATGCAACAGAATAAGAGAATTGGGATAAAATTCCAAATTTAAGATAGTAAAAAGACTGTGGGTATCAAAATATTTAAGGAAGAGATGAAGGAAGAAAATTTGTGTGGAATTGAATAAACACAAAACAGACAAAATAAGGTACTTATTTCACAAAATAGATAAATATACATTCATTACTTATCACTTAAAAATGTTTTTTTGTACGACTTTCTGGCATGGATTTTACCAAACAGTCTTTCTGAAGACTGAACAGTAGTAGGCCATCATGTGGCTATCTTCCTTGATATCTATCTTCCATAGTTTTATGTCCTGATGGAATATTTCCCCTGGTTCTTCACTAAAATCACCTAGGTTTTCTGGTAAGTGGTCATAATACAACCGAGAATATTAAAGTTGGAAAGCATATTTTCCAC
This sequence comes from Liopterus haemorrhoidalis, assembly GCA_963971575.1. Lineage (NCBI taxonomy): Eukaryota > Metazoa > Arthropoda > Insecta > Coleoptera > Dytiscidae > Liopterus > Liopterus haemorrhoidalis. The sequence goes on from OZ020619.1 coordinate 48,277,077, forward strand.
TAATTCTCTGCCTTATGATTTCCAAGAAAATTTAGTACTACTTTAATAAATGAACACCAAGAATTAGATTCAATCTCGTTCATTAATGCGGTTGGATTGGATTGTGGATCTTCAGTAGGTTGCCTTATCTGAGGACCATCAAATATTCTGGCTTTCAGTTTTTCAGAGTTAATCCCAAGAAATTTACGTGTCAAGTAGCCTACACAAAGTCCATCTCGATTTAAAAGCCTTCAAAAATTGCTACATAAACCCAAACTTGATATGCAAGGGTGGAAATATAATTTTCTCTCTTGCAACCAAAGGTTCGTTGACAACTTTTTTCTTGACTTATGACATTTCTTAATGGAAATCACCTAATTTCTGTTAATCCAGTGCTGATCCTTAGCTCTGCTGTCCCAAAGATATAAAAAACAAGGATATTTTGTATATCCACTTTGATGTCCAAGGAGGAAGTTTACCGTTTTTAGATAAAAAACTAAAATCAATTAGTCTGTATCTCAAAAACTAGAGCTGCTACGAAAAAGAGTCAGGTATTTTTGGAATCAGCACATCAAAAATATCCAAAATCAGTTCTTAATTTTCTGGCATTCAAGTTATTTAACGAAGTAAATCAGCAACAAAGAATTAATCACATTATGGAAACCAATAATTTAAATAAGGAATGTTAAATGTGTGAATTAAAAGCCCTCAAGATAAAAATTTATGAAAAACTTTTTTCGAAAACTACGTATTTCTTGGACTATAGCATTTGCTTCACACCTGACACCAATAGAATGAGATTCAGTTTTTGTATAACTGAGACCAAAAATGTCATGTGACTTGAAGCAGACTTTTCCAAGATAAAAAATTTATTTTGTTGGGCAGTGTAATCAACTCTCTATCTACAAGTACCTAGAAAGACCTTACAATAAGCAGCAATAAGAGTAATTTACCAGGTTTTTTTATTAATATTGCTGGACAAAATTTTATTCTGTTTTCTTTTTCTTACTTCCACTTTTTATTAAGGCAGTATTCCTTATCCAGTGTTTAATATTTCTGCTACATTTTTTAAAATCTGTTCACAATTTTTTTGAAAAATTCATATGTGATTAATTTATGGTTAAATCAATATGCATCGATAATTTTCTAATATATCACCAAAGTAGCGACACGGTAGTATAAATAGCAATAAAACGTAGTGATTTATATCACCAATTCTCATGTGTCAGGGAGGGACATTGATTTTTCAATGCAGCTTACAGATAGTGAGAACGGCTTCTCTACAGAATAAAAAGCACGGATTTTAAAAACGTATTTCCTTAGCACAGATACACTTCCACTTGTGAAGAATTCTTCTGAAAAGTTTTATTACTAAAATAAAATGTTTTGTCCTTTAAAAAAGTTTTGAGTTATATTTTTTACCAATACACGACAGCGGTTTAAATTTGACATGAATTTTATTCTGATCTTGTCGATACAAATTATAATAGATATAATAATATTCTTATGTCACACTGGAAGAAAACAAGAGGGAGAAAATAAGAGTATTAACAGGGAGAGCTATGAAATATGAAGAGTTATATTGACAGAAAAGACAATATTAGAAGAGTGCTGGAAAGAAGATGAAAACTGATACAAAATGGGGAATGAAACGTGAAAAATATTACGAACGGAACGGTTTTTCCATAGAAGAGGTCATAAAAAGAAGAAGAAAAGGTCAACAGATGATAAACATAATAGTAGACAGAGACAAAGAAGTGCAGTTACAAGAGCAGTATAACAGAATACAAGACTACATATAACAAACTGTACAAAAATATAACCACTATTGGATTACCCAGATACCTGGCAGAAGGAACGAGGAACCAGAAGGTAATCGTAAGATTCATATGTGGCAACGAGAGAGAAGAACTAGAAACAATAGACCACCTAACAAACTGTGGAATGCAGCCAGAACCACGCAAAACAAAAGACCTACTACACGACTTGGGGAGAGGCCTAGCTTGGATGAAAGCACTCTTATAGAGAAGAATAAAATGAATTATTATGTAACATAGAATTTATAATTATTATAGATTGTAAACCAATTATTTCAAAGCCGCTAGGCGCGAATTAAATTTATTATTAATAAGATGAAGAAGTAATGGGATTCGAATTGGTCAGAAATTAAAATTAAAACAATATTTTAACTTCGCTAACGTTTCGATTTAATATTAAATCTTCATCAGAGCTATCATGAAAATATAGCTATAATTTAAGATGATACAATTTGTTTTACAATATAAAGTATAAGAAATTAATTTTACAAAATTTGATCATTATCTAACTACTCTAAATTTTGTAAAATTAATTTCTTATACTTTATATTGTAAAACAAATTGTATCATCTTAAATTATAGCTTTATTTTCATTCTAGCTCTGATGAAGATTTAATATTAAATCGAAACGTTAGCGAAGTTAAAATATTGTTTTAATTTTAATTGCTGACCAGTCCGAATCCCATTACTTCCTCATTTTATTATATTTTACGGACGTAACCATCTAATTCAAGTTTATTATTAATAATAATAACATTCAAGTCCAGCTGAGAAGAATATCTCTCTCAAGGAGAAGAAAAAGGGAAACATGGATCTCTTGTCTGAGCCTAGAAAGCTGTTTCCAGGGTATAAAGTTAATCGTGTAGTCCTGATAATTGGTGTTTTGGGTGGTATGAAAGCCTCCTGAAGGGAAATCGAGTCGATTCCTGCCTGCAGATCTACTGCCACCTCTTTGATCTGCAGGATGCAGAAAGCAGTGCTGCTCGGGTCATTCCGCATTGAACGGGCACTGGAGAGCTATTTTAGATACCGGGACATGTTGATATTAAAGACAATGAAGCGGCTGATGTCGCTGCAAAAGCCGCCTCCCATATGACTGATGTGAATTTCACATTCCCAGATGACGCAAAGATTCATTTGAAACATCTGGTTCTAGCCAGGTGGCAGCATAAGTGGAGCAGCATATAGGACGTTAAGTTAAGATTAAAGGAGACGTTAAACCATGGGGTTCTTCCTGCAGGATTAACCGCAGGGAGGAAACTGCCATCACACGCCTTCGTATAGGTATACCCATGGACACCTTCTTCGAGGTGAAGAGTCCCCTATCTGTGAGACGTGTAACACAGATTTCTCTGTGTTACACATTTTATCTGAGTGTATACAGTTCGAGGATGTCAAGGAGAGGTTAGGCCTGTGCTATGACGTGTCAGTTGCTTCAAGTGACGACAGAGTACTCATAGACAGGCTAATACTCTTCCTGAGAGTATCGAACTGTTTTATTTGTGAAGTCTTGCACCTTATTTTAATGTGCTCTATTTAGAGACTGTGATATTCGATGGTAATTGGTCCCATTACAGCCTCTTACCATCTCCCTGAGTCTGTTAAATTTTTCGAACTTTTTATCTTATTTATTTGAGTTTGTCTGTGCAAGATTTCTTTTATTGAGTATACGTATTTTTATTAATTTTATTTATTTATTGTTTAATTTATTGATTTTAATATGTAGTGTAGTCATTTAGATGGGCTGCGCTAGGCACAAATAGCCTTTGTTGCTGTGCGCCATTTTTTTTTTAACTAACTAATAGATTTTATGTAAAAATTTTAAAGTGTCTATATAAAATTTTCTATTTTTATAGTCTCCTTTGTACTCTGGGTAATAAAAATGAACGACTTCGTAAAATACATGATTAAAATGTACCGGAAACCAATATATCTAAAAGCTATTTCCTGGCGCGTAATTTAAAATTAATATTATCCCTGTGTTCACAAAAGTAAAACCTTAATTTCATTTTTTTTAAATATATGCGCTTTTGTATATCAAAAAATGATTAGAATTATGAATATGTATGGAATTTTTATAAAAATGATTAATACCAAAATAATTACATACAGGGTGCTCCAGTTTTAGGATTCTTTCTGAAAATTATGTGGAAAAGTTAATACAACAATTTTCCTTGATGAACCATTTTACATGTAAAGTGTTAATAAAACCCAACAATATTTTACCTGAATTTTTCCGGGAAATATATTTTTTCATTAAATTTTCTCAGATCGATATTGTAACCTACAATTTTAAGATCGTTTTTAATGAAAATTTCATTCTCAAAGTAAAAGATAATTTTGAATTTGCCAATGTCAATATTTGTTGAAAATTTAAGTATAAATAAAGATGAAATTAAGACGCAAGTTCATATGAAAAGAAAACATTAAATAATCCCAAAGGTTGTTCGCAGTAATCACTCTAAAATGAATGAGAATCATCATCATCAAGCCTTGTCCATCATCGGGTGATTTTGGACCGCCTCTAAAAAGAGCATAGGCTGTCAAAATTTCTCCATCTAACTCGTCTACCTTCCATAGGCTTCAAGTAGGTGATGTTGTTATACAGTCTTTTGTCTTGGTTTTGAGAGCTCCATGCATTTATTTCTAGCAGGGTTGAGCGAAGCCAGGTGTTCTTGGGTCACCTTTTACGCCTACTGCCCTGAGGGTTGTATGTAAGTGCATAGTGACACACTTCGCTAGGAGTCTTTCGAAGAGTGTGCCTTAACCAACCATACTTACTTCTTTTTATTTGCAAATTAATGTCCATTTGACCAATTCTTTCTCTCAATTCTACGCATTGAATAAGTAGAAAATTATATAGGCTGTGGAAATCAAAAGAAGTAACATTTTATGCAGTTAAAACATTGCTGCTGTTAAGTAAATAATTAAAGAAGACAATAAAGCTTCTTGTACGGTAATGGATAAACTTAAGATTGGATCCTCAGCTATTAACAGAATAATACACGTTAACCTTGCGCTAGAAAATGGTTGAAAATGTTGAAGGAATGGTTATCTGCAACGACTACTTTTCCAGTCGTTAATAAGGTCAAGTCTGCTACATCTGGATTGGGAAGACACTAGAAGAAGAATATATAACACATTGTGCTGGTCCTGTTCTAGCTTTATCCGACTCTCCGTCTATCGAGTTAATTTTAGAGTAGTTAAGGGATTATATCACAACTAAAGGCTAGTTTTCGTAGTAATTTTCGCAATATTCTAATTTTGTTATAACAATTAATAAGTAAAGTTGTTGGTGGTTATAGTAATATGTAATATGGCGAAAGTGTGCTTGCGAAGTGCATAAGCCAAATTGCACCTCGGACATTATGTTAATAAATGTAAACAAAAGCCCCAAACGATTATAGCACTGTTCTGTGTATTAAGCTCTCATACTGGGTGATTGGTAAAACACAGAACAATGGACATTTACTGGATTATGTAGATTAATACAGGGTGCTCCCAAAAATGTATTTAGCTTAATCGTGTTTATAGGAGCATTATACCATAACGCTTCATTGACGATAATATGCATTAGAATTAAAGAGAATTTTAGCAATTGACCGAAAATTTCTCTCCCCAACTCTCTCTAATCTGTCGGGGTTTTTGGTCTCACATTTCCACAACTCCAACTTGTTCTATTACCTGATTTTTCAGTTAGTATGAATGGCCAAATCTTAGTATGTGAGGCCAAATAAATAGAATTAAAAAAAAAACAAAAATTAAACAAAAAATTTAAAGCAATTGTTTTGATGTCTATATTTTTAGTTATATTCCAAAAAAAATATAATTCAAAGACATTTGTTAAAAAGTAACTTAAACCCCATTTTGCGTGCTGAAGTAACAGACTTATTAGATATTTGCCTGGATCAAAATTATTTTATATTTAACAATTTATTTTATAGGCAAGAGGAAGGATTACCGATGGGTTCACCCCTATCACCTTTATTAGCAGAAATATTCATGAACAACTTTGAAAATATAATAATGAACAATAAATCTTTTAATAAGAGTTTCTCATTTTGGTACAGATATGTCGATGACGTCATTTGTCTCTGGACTGGTACAGAAAGGCAACTAAATTCTTTCTTTAATTATATTAATAGCATTTACCCAACTATTAAATTCACTATGGAATTAGAAACTAATAATAATTTAAATTTCTTAGATCTTATCGTTTCTCACAACCACAATAAATTTCACTTTGACATTTTCCGAAAACCTACATACTGTGATACCACTATCCCATCTAATTCACAACATCCATATAGTACCAAAATGTCCGCGTTCAATAGTTTCTTTGACAGACTCTTAAATGTTCCACTTTCTGAATTGAATTTTAAAAAAGAATTAGAAACCATTTATAGAATTGCTGCTGATAATGGCTATTCACAAGCTGAAATGAATAAAATTCTGTTTAAAAAACAAACTAAGCATTTGCTCAAATTATTCTACAGTATTGAAAGTCCTTCAGACAAAATCTATAAAAAAAATCCCATACTTAGGCAAAATTAGTTATAAAATTGTCAATAAACTTAGGAAAATAAATATAACACCGGCTTACTATAATCAAAAAACTATTAAAAATTTCTTAGTTAATAATAAAATAGACAAAATTGGTCTTACTGATAAAAGTGGAATTTATAAGATTAAATGTCAAGACTGTGACCACGTTTATATAGGAAAAACACGTAGAAAATTTAAGATTAGGTTCAAAGAACATTTAAGCGCCAATAAAAACATAAAACCAGATTCCTCAAATGTCGCAAAGCATTGCATTTCTAATAACCACATTTTTAACACAGATGACTGCTCGGTAATTCATATAAATAACAATAACCAAAGACTTACTCTCCTAGAACATTTGGAAATCCACAAACAATTACAGGCAGGAATACCCATAATGAATGAGCAGGTAGAGTTATACAACAGCCCTATAATAAAACTATAATTGTCACCTTATTTGTAACCCCCCCCCCCCCCCAACCACCTACCTCTGTACAGACATAGTATATATATTATTGCATTTTTTATTTTTTAGTTAGTTAATTTGTAACTCTTGAGAATGGCTTAATAGCCGAAATATCAAGCTCGCTTGGCAAAGCAAACTGCTCAGCAAGAGGAACAGCAACAAATGATTGATTCGGGAGTACTTTTATATGGACCAGGGATTTCTGATTAACCAATTGTAAGGGCTGAAACTTAATTTTTTTTTAAATATTACAATACAAATATTAAAAAAAACTTTAAAAGTGATTTTCTCGAAATGGTGTTTTTTCAATGGGCCCAGACTTATTCTCCATAACTACACAACGGATATTTTTAAAATTTAGTGAATTTTGTTCATTTTGATGTCCTCTACCGTAATTTACCAGAAAACTGCAAAAAAATTGAAAAAAAAAGAAAATTGATAAGGTTAAAAGGGGAAAAAAACATGATTTTTAGAAAAAAATTTTCACCTATCCGCCATTTTGTTTTTACACCCTTTTTTTTATAATAGGTGGTAAATTACGATGTAAGACACCTTCATCTTTAAAATTATTTTTGAATTTTTTGTTTCAGACTTGTCAATTTCGAGATTAACCCCGGGCCATGGAGCATCATAATTTTTTGTTACTGAACTTTGGCGCCATCTATATAATTATCTATGTATTGAAAAAAAAAAAAAAAAAAATTTTATAATCTTGAATATAATATTAATAAAATAAAAAAAGTTGCACAACGTTCTATAATAAAAGAAAAGAGAAAAAAAATATTTAATTATAGGTCATTTTTTGCCTTTCTAACCGGTAATAGTCCCTTAATTGAATATTGTTATTTAATGATGTTTCACCTAGGAATAACGGAAAACTCTACCCAATCTTATATTCCATTGTTTGATTTTTTTATCAAACTATCTTAAGATCTTCCCACGCGATGGTTCTTCATTATTTCAAAATTTTTGTTACTCTACCCTTTTCCATTTTCAGCATGTGTCCTATTCACAATAAAACCTGATACTAAATCATTATATAATCAACCAATAAAATATAATAATGAGAATAATGGTTTTATAAAGCCATTTGTTCGACATTTTAAATCAAAATTTATATACTTTTATTTTATAATAAAAATATGATTTCCATTGAAAAGTCGTATTAAATCAAATTCTAATTCATTAATCATTTTAAAAATCGCGACCGTTATTCCGAGGTATACTGTCATTCAATTCTAATCAATCATCTACATACTGAAAAGTTTTATAAAAAAAAACTCGAGGGAAAAATTCACTGACTGACAAGAATTACACCACAAGCGTGCGGGAAAATTGGAAAATTACCTTCTCAAAATGATCAACAGATTCGACTTTATTAGAATGTAAATTTTAACATTTTAAAATCGATACTGGCGCTAAATAAAGTTTGACAGACACACGGAAAATAGAACAAGATTTAATACTGGACTAGCATCCTGTTTTTACCTCAAATTATCATTTATTCCTCTATCTTAAGGATTTCGTGGTAGACGACTAGACAATGACGACGAAGTAAAAAAATTGATGTGAAGTGTGAATATTCACACATTTCAGGGTTTCGCAGGTATATAATAAGTGAAAGCGGTATGCTGAGTGTGTAGGACAAATTTTACTTTGTAGTAATCACGGCAAAATGAACGATATTTTTAAAATAATTTATCGTCTATTAATCATATAATAAGGCTGATTATTAAATTTACGCTCTTAAAAATTAATTAATTTTGACAAAATAATTTCAACATAATAAAAATGCATTCACTCCGTACTCGAACTCAAAACCCTTCGTTTCCAGCGCATTTTAGCTTACGACACCAGTGCTCTAACCCATTACGCTATCGCACGCCTTGAATGTGAGTGTCTTACATTGGTATAACTTTTGTACTTTGTGAACCAAAAACCACGAAAAATGGTGTGGGACAATTTTTTTTTTGCACAATTTTGGAAAAAATCGCATCAAAATAATCTATTTTGCAAAAATAAAAATTTGATCGTTAATCCACGTACTAAGGGCTTTCATTTGATACCATACTCAAAATTTTAAAAAAATATTTTTGTTTTCGATGAGATATATTTGTTTATATTTTTAGGGGGGTATGTTTTTTAGATGTTTTAGTATTTTTCCTATGTGCGGGTCTAAGAGTTGTATAAGCATGCCAAATTTCAACTCTCTAGGTTTAGCCGTTTGGCTACAATTTTTACCGAACAGACAGACAGACAGACAGACAGACAGACAGACAGACGACAAAATGACGGTATAAGGGTTTTTTGGTCATACCTACAAAACCCTAACAATAGTGGTATCTAATTTTTTCACAAAGTATTGTCACAATAATTTGAAAATAGCATGAACTCAGTTTGACCGATTTTGGTCCATAAAACGATTCAATTTTATTTTCGCTGAGTCGACTTTGCCGAGTTGACTTCAGTAGTTGAATCATTCAACTACAGTAGATGGCTACTTCGTAGCCGAAATGTACGTCTAGTGACAATAAAATAATTTGTTAAATAACGAATCTCTTTAAGTTTACCTGAATTAACTGTTCTGATTTATTTTGTTGGAAAATTACACATCCTGCTTGTTTAAAAAAATCATTGTATGCTCTAAAAAATACCAAAAACTTTTTTTTAAAGTTAATTTTGTTGAAAATGGAACGGTCGGAAATTCGCATTATGAAGTGCGAGTTCTTACGTGGAATTACGGCATCGCAGACCGCGCGAAACATTAATAATGTATTTGGCTCTAGTGTTACGACGCAGCAGACAATATGGTTCACCAAATTTCGTACAGGTAACTTAAAAACCAAACAAAAAAAAACCTGGGTCATCGATCACAGCAGAAATATACTGCAACCAACTGGACGAAATGATGCAAAAACTTAAACAGCTTAGATTGGTCAACAGATCGAATCATATCTTATTGTATGATAACGCTAGACCACACACTGCACAAATGACTGTGGCAAAACTACAGGAATTGGAGTTGGAACTTCATCATCATTCTCCATACTCACCAGACCTAGCCTCCACTACCACTTCTTCCGCAATTTGGACAACTTTTAATCGGGAAACAGTTTAATTCCGACAATGCTGTAAAACTGGCCTTCTAGGAATTCATTGATTCTCGTCCGCCAGAGTTTATACCACCGGCCTGAACAACCTGCCGTTTAAATGGCAAAAGTGTATAGACAATTTGGGTGCATACTTTGATGAATAAAATAATTCCTTATATTTGTAAGTTATCAACCAACTTTGCCTTTTTTTCTACAAATTTCATCATTTACGTTACAGAAAAAATAGATACTACAAAAACCGTAGGAAGTATAGGTATGCCAGCTAGTTAAAGAATATTTTTAAAGTTTCATCTGCTGCACTGCTTTGCTATTACTGCTTACTAATCATAGTTCGCTAGTTTTTTGCTAATTCTCTATCGATTTATAATCATTAGTTGACGTATTTTGAAGTTCAAAGAAGCTTTATCGATTTCTCCCTTTCACCCCCGTGGGAGCGCTAGCGACCCCTAATTGTGATTCATGGCTAGTTTACTTGAATCAAAGACTCCATGAATTTAAGAATAAAAAAATTTAACGATGGTTAAGATACAAAACTTATTAAAAGAATTTTTGCAAAAAGGGCTTTAGCACATAAAACATTAAGAAATACTCCCATTTTGTAAGAAGCTATCATTTGGGGTGATCGTTTCGTTTTTGCCTCTTTTGTAAAAAGTATAAGGTTTTTGCTTTTGCAATCGTCAGTTCAAGAGCTTTAATTTTTACTTTTTCAACAACTTAGGAAAGTTTTGAAGTTGATTCATCGCTTTAAAATTTTTCAACAAAAAGAAGATATAAACAAACAACGTAGTAAATTTGTCAATAATTTCTAAAATCAAAAAAAAATATGAAGACCTAAATAAATATTGGTTCGTTATAATAAAACTTTCTAGGTATATCAAGAACAAGTTTCAAAAAACTATAATCAATATATCGTCGGGTTAATGTGAAAAATGATAAAGGCCCGAACTTTTCACCTTCAGGTAAACCTCTAGGTAACTAGTTATCTGCCAATACAAAGTGAATTCAACGTTATTTAAATAAGTCTAAGTCTAGGCTAAAATTACGCTCAACTTGGGGCCCCAATTATAACCAATCAACTAATATTTAATGTAAAAACTTTTATAATTTTGACATATAAAATAAATAATTTGTTAAAATTGTAAATGTGTTTACATTAAAAATTCTTTGATCGATTATAATTGGCGCTCAACGTGGGTCTCCAATTATAACTGGTCAGCGGATATTTAGTATAAATACTTTTACAATTTTGACGTATAAAATAATTAATTTGTTAAAATTGAAAAAGTTTTTATTAAATATTCGTTGAGTGGCTATAATTGGCGCCCAACGTGCGGCCCCATTTATAACCAATTAATGAATATTTAATGTAAACACTTGCAATTTTAATATAGTGTACCGCGGCACGTAATTTGAGAGACACTGCTTTAATCTATTGATTGGCACAAAAGATACTTGGAATAAATTTACAGTTAAAGTATATTTTTGTATCAAAAATACATTGTTCAAAGACAATATTATTTCAATACATTTCATAATATATTTTCTGTAGAAATAGAATTTTCGTACTTACAGTAAAACCTTCCTTTGTCCTGCGAAAAGCTCTATAACGATGTGTATGGAGTTTCCACCCTTGCAAGCTTAAAAAGCTCCTGCAATTAAGAGCTTTGTCCAACTCTACGATTGTTACGTCTATTTCCAAAAAAAACTACAAAACGAGAAAAAACTTTCAAGGAGAATTTCTTACTGCATATATTGTTTACAAAAAAAGAAGGATTAGTTGTTAATAAAAAGATTTCTAAAAGCATATATAACTACAAGGATCTTAAAAAGGATTAGCATTTGCCAATTAAACGAATCTAGTTGCTATAAAGTGAATGCTAGTTTAATCACAATTGACTTGAATGGGGAAAAGCTACCCACACCCTTTTATAGCATCCCCTGATTGTCATCTAGATGTGGGGAGGTGATATTGCCTAGCAAATAACCCCATAACTGAGAGCAAGTCACACAGCATAGACGATTTGCTCGGCTGTCTCAAACGTCATTGCTAAAACAGATAATATCAACCCTAGATGCTACATTGATTCCATATCACTCAAAATTGAAATATTTTGAAAAATTTAAACCATAAAAAAAGTTAAATCGACGACCCAATCCGGGTATAAATTCTACTTGCCTCTTGTGTTGTATTTGTGTATTTCTGCATGAGTTTGAAAACTGATTATTTTTTTGTACGCTAGTAATGAACTAAGTTCATGACTGAGAAGAAAAAGTTATTACATTTAGGTCCGGTCTTTCCACCTTCAGTTAAAGTCCCAGGTAACTATCTGACAGATAAGGTTATTTGTAACTTCATCTGCTAAATAAATGTCAATACCAGTCAGTGAATCCAATACGTCAGTCTCATTATCCGTTAGATAACTATCCGATAGATACATTTGTATAGAAAGAAGGGATGACATTTACTCAGCAGATGAAATTACAAATAACCTTATCTGTCAGATAGTTACCTGGGACTTTATCTGAAGGTGGAAAGACCGGGCCTTAGGGAAATAAAGTTGTTATTATCAATTTGAGGTTCACTGATTTCGTGTTCTTAAAATTGTTAACTTTTAGTGTTAAGAGATTTTCTTGCGTCTTGCTGTAGTATACTACATAGTATACTATAGAGAGAGTCGATTGGTGTCGAACCAGTACTTAGTTCTCTGCATTTCAATTTTATTGAGAGTAATAACAGCAGTAAGTGATGACAGTCTTACAATTAATGTTGCGTCATCAGCGTATAAAATACTGCTTTCACCAATGTATGAATGGACGTCATTGATATAAATCAGAAAGAAGAGAGGGTCGAGGATGGATCCTTGTGGAACATCTGAGGTAACAGTTAAGGGGTTTGACGAAACATCTTGTAATTGAACAATTTTCTGTTTTCTCGGCATGATGCCATTTATACTGGTCTCATCAAATCCATAAAAGGCTAGCTTTTCTAAAAGTATTTCATGGGAGATCAAATGCTTTTTTTGTTTAAATTAAGAAAGAGTGCTTCTATAGCTTTGAGTACTAGCACCCGGTACCATATTGTTAATTATAATAGATATATTTAACAAAAAATTATATTTTATAATACAAGTTTGTGTCAGTTAGAAAGTTATGCTTTTTATCTTCCAGTTATTCGTTTTATACATTTGGTTGTTGGTTTCGGTGATTTTTTAAATATATATACAGGGTGTTAGGTAAATGTCCGTTAAGTAAATGTCCGTACAATTTAAAAGACAGCATGGTGACGTAGAATGCAATCGATTTTTCCTTTGTCATTTTTCTCGAAAATGTGAATTTCGTCCAAAAATAAATAAACAAAAAGATGCCCCAAATTTTGAAAACCACTGATTTTTTTGGCACATTACACAATTAAAGAATATGCAGACATGCATTTTGTGTATTTTTTTTTTTTAATATCAAAGTTTTTCTTATTTCTTTTTTCTTCATAAAAACGAAAAAGCATTTTGTTGAAATAAAATTACGATATTGTTTCCATGGTATTTATTTATCGCAGTCACATAGGCGATTGTTGTAACAGACAAAATATTAGTGAATCCTAAACGGTGGTACTGCATCGATTATCAAGCGATATACGCGTATTATCCAAAAATGGTTGCCTTTAAAATTGTGCCGGACATTTACCTAACACCCTGTATATTCGTAGTTGTGTCTCTTGAGTCCTAATAATCGGCTTTGTTTGTTCTTTTCGCTTGTCTGGTACTTCGCACTTATGGGTGCTATCCTTGATTTGCCTTAGTTTATTGTTCGTCATGAAGAAGATCCTTAATCTTTATAATGTTTTCTTTTTTTGCGTTCCACAAGGATCTATCCTCGACCGTCTCCTCTTTCTGATTTATATCAATTCCGTAAAGTTTTCTAAGATGCTTAGCGAGTCAGTGCATATCAAATAAGTATTTTCTTTCGCCTGCTGATTTGCAAATGCTATAGGCTTCACCTGGGAAGATGCTTGTTGGTTCTGGTAGCCGGTATTTTGACATCTAATAAAGTTGTTAAGCAATGTTTTCTGGATTTTATAGACTCTGATATTTCATCAATTGTCACCAGCTACAACTGTAGAAGCCTTTACTTCAATTATTTGTTTAAGAAGTACTTATTAATACAAGAAGATTATAACAAAATAAAATACATCGACCTTCTTAAAATGACTCGACCCGAGATAAACGGCTCTAAACCGGCTAAGACTGTTCGTTTCCGGTAGCGAAGCAGCGAATATACTGCCAGTATTATTATAAAATTTCAATATCCCATATTCTTGAATGTTTGTCGTGAAATATGGATGTACCAATGACATGGACCGTAGTAAAGAGTTTTAACCGTGATAAGTAGTCCTGTTACTGACCATATCTTGTAATATTTTAGTGGAGCGTGTGCAGACTTTATAACTGCTCATAAAAAGTTATCTGCATGGCCTGTGGCAGCAGATTCAACTCCCGAAGAACAGACTCGGTACGTGACGTTGTTAACGGCATAATAGCACTTCCGACACCACTATTTCACATTCATAACGAATATTTTACAGAATTAAGATGTATTTTCTAATAAGAATGATGGTAATTTAGTACTCCTCCAAAAGATAACCTTGCAACCATTTTAAACAACAGAGGTAGATGTATACAATAAGGATGGGGGGGGGGGGTAAAATATAAAATATCGATTGTTGACCTTGATGATAACATAGAATGTCTTACATTGATTTTGGAAAATGTAGAATAAAAAAAATATACATGTCATAATTTACATTATTTGTGAAAATTGTGAAATTTAAAAAAAAACAACTCAAAAACGGTTAGAGGTAGCGATCTGCGGTTAAAATTTTTGGAATCCTCACAGTCTAGTTAGTCTAGAAAAAAATTGGGGTTTTAATCATTTAATTCGTTTTGAGATTATGACAATTTTTTTAATGACATAAATTACATTATTTGTAAAAATTGTGAATTTTAAAAAATCACAACTCAAAAACGGTTAGAGATAGCGACCTGCAGTTAAAATTTTTGGAATCTTCACAGTCCATTTAGTCTAGAAAAAGTTTAAGGCTTTAATCATTTAATGCGTTTTGAGATTATGACAATTTTTTTAAAGACATAATTTACATTATTTGTAAAAAATGTGAATTTTAAAAAATCACAACTCAAAAACGGTTAAAGATAGCGACCTGCAGTTAAAATTTTTGGATTTTTCGTAGTCTATTTAGTCTATAAAAAATTTGGGGCTTTAATTGTTGAATGTGTTTTGAGATTATAACATTTTTTTTTAATGACATAATTTACGTTATTTGTGAAAAATGTGAACTTAAAAAATTCATAACTCAAAAACGGTTAAAGAAAACAACCTGAGATTAGAATTTTTGGATTCCTCGTAGCTTATTTAGTCTAAAAAAAATTTAAGGCCTTATTCGTTTTGCGTATTTTAAAATTATGACAAATTTTAATATGGCGTGATTTATAGAAAATTTCATCTTCGCACGGACGTATCTCAAAAACGAAATGCGATAAAGACCTGCGGTAGAAATTTTTGAAATCTTGAGGTCCTAATTGAATTGTAACCAAATTTTGAGACAAAATTTTTTTTTGAAAATTTTTCATTTTTTTTTAAATTTTTTGAAAATTTTGATAAATCATAACTAAAAAATGGTTAGAGATATAAATCTGCGGTTTGAATTTTTACAATTCTCATACATTGTATAGTCTAAGAAAAAATTTGGGCTTTAATAAACCAATTATTAAGTTTTGTACGGGCAGTAATCCAAAACCCTTGAAAATCGCCAAAAAACGAAAAAAACCTAAGGGGTACCCCTTAAGAAAATCGTGTTTTTTAAGCAAAAAATTTTTGTCTCCGATTTTATTGAAAATTGGTACAAATATGTATTTTTGGTCATAGATCAATAAAATTTGGTCCATTTTGAAGTTTGGGCAAAAGTTTTGGAATTATAGGCAAAAAACTGAACCAAATTGTCTCTAACTCAAAAACTAGAAAAGCATGATTTTTTTAAATATTTTTTTCATAATCCTCACTACAAAATTAGCTTAAAATTATATTTTGGCTAAAATCGAAGTCAAAAAAATTTTGACCAAAATTTCAAAATTTTAGAAGAATTTTTTTTGTTGAAAAATCGGTGTATTATACATTTTAAGCCTTATATCACAAATATATGATCACTTTTGATTAACGGTCTAAAATTTTGACATTTGGGGTAAAAAAGTAAAAAAAGACAGTCCACAAAAAGGCTCAGAGCCTATGTAATCTTAACCTGCCCCATAAACTATCTTTATAAACTAATACTTACTTCTTATCTATCTATATTAATAAAATTGAATCTTTTTTTATATTCCAACACCGTTCTTACCATTTTTATATGACTGACTATAGAACTGGGTAGCTTTATTCTAGGTTTATTCTAGTTGAGACTGAGATATCTCACTTTTTATTTAAGTAACAGCTAAAATGTACCTTTGAAAAACAGTATGAAGTAAGGGTACTCCTTTATAAAATATATAATTCGGACGTTTCGGAAACTTGATAATATTTTTCTGTTTTCAGCGTTGACCCTTGAAGAATATGTCAATAAAAGAATGTAGTGGAAGGTATTCTTTCCCACACTATGGTGCGCCTTCTTCCACTTTCCAGTTCGGTAATGCTATTATTTTCAATTTCCTTTAAACGGTAGTTTTGAAGTCAAGTTGCAATTTTTATTTTGTAACATAACGCTATAACTGTCACATTTTCCACGAATTACACATGGTATAAGGGCTGCGCTCACAACAAGGTCCCGAGATTCAATACAAAGGAGGCAGCAAGCAGCAAAGCATCGCCCGTGAAATATTACAACAAACTTATGATTGAAGATAGTTTTTGAACTTTTACAAAACCGCAAATCTTTCAGCGTTCGAGACCAGATGATATATGCCATACAGCGTTCTATCACGGAGAAGAACGACTTACACTGTCGATAATACTCACAGGAGGGGGTATAGACGTTAGAAATCACAGAGGTGGAGGATAAACCGTATAAACTAAAGAGACAATCAAGTTTATAGACGCATAAAATGACTTCTTCTGTCGACTGTAGTTTTACCACCACAGACTATAATTTTTTTATACAAAAGTTAATGAAATAAAATTGGTAACAATTTATACATCAGAAAAAAAAATGAATAAAAGCTTATTTATCTATCTAACAAGGTTAAGCCAAAAATATAAATACAGGAAACAACAACGAGGGCATATTGAAAACTAATGCCTCCATGGCCATAACTTTTATGATGACGGGCCAGACCGTGTCAAAAGTGGTTTGCCATTTACCTGAAGTATCTGTACATAAGTCCTCTTAGCGGAGATTCTCAGCAAGATCGCGTTTGCGCATGACAGTTCTAAACATGGCGGCCGGCATGGATGTGCGGTTAAAACAACGAGCTGTCATTGAATTTCTTTCTGCGGAGGGTTTAGCGCCCATTGATATCCATCGAAGGTTAAGTGCCGTCTACCGTGAGGCGTGTGTTGATGTGAGTACTGTTAGGAGGTGGGTAAGGACTGTGAAAGATGCAAGTCCTGCTGAAACGGATATCCTGTTGAAACCGCAAATGAAGAACGAGACGTTGCGAATAATTTCTGGCACATTAAAATCTATCCCAAAATATTGGAAACCAGTTCTTCACAACATTTACGCCAGAAATTAGAAGGAGAATAGCTGTATTTCGAATGTGGACAAATATTTATGATCGGACACGTACTTAGCAACTGACCATTTTCCGAGATCTTGAAGAACGAGTCGAATCCCCCGAATCTTCGGAATTTTCATCATTTTCATGAATATTGCAGCATTGGAGTCGAATTAGATTCAAATATTTTATACTTTAAATGAATACTTGTTTATGTATGGTTGATAGGACTGGTCGAAACGTCATATAGACCATGTGGCTTTTATATCTATGGCCGGAAAACTTACCTTCAGCAGTCTTTGTGCGCCAATCTAGGCGTTGAGAACTTGTTTTGTTTTTTACTAGGTGCTTTTTGGTTATTGTTTTGATACCTCTGTATTCTCTTACGTTTAGAGACTTAACGTTCGTATATTCTAAGAGCAAATATCAGGAAATTGACGCAAGGGAATTTTTGCTTTATTCAAGTTTTCGACAAAAAGCAAATGCGATATTTGACGGCTACATTCACTTGTAACTGAAAAGAGAAACGAACTCACTCCACAGAAAGAGAATTGAAACACTCCTTATATCATTGTCCTTAACACTCTTAAAACCTCACCATTTTGGTTTAACACTAGCTGAAGATGTGCGGAGAAAATAACACATCGAAATATAAATAACTCAAAAAGAATGCATAGCAATGACTTGCCTACTTTGTTTCGTAAATTATAATTTTACGAAAGATATCTGAGGATGGGACAATCTGCAATCCAGTAGGTAGACCTTCCATAGAAGCAAAAAAATAAGTGGTCCTCCGCGGAGGCCCATAGATTCTCGGTTGAAAAACATTGTTTAAAATGGTTTAATTTTTGTATTTTTAAAATGTGTAATGAATATTTTGCTGATGTAACTATATTTTGAACAAGAGTTGACAGTAGACAATTCATTGTGACAGTGACTTGATGAGTATCTATTTCACAAGTCTATTAAAGCTATTGTAACGGTGACAGTTGACGAGCAACCATTGCTGAGTGTTACAAATACATTTGTTCTGTTAAAACCCTGATACAACATTATGTTTTCAAATTATTTTTGATTTAAAATGGTGTAGGAAGGCTTTAAAATTTACAGTTCTCAGTAAAAATAAACTCAATTAAATCATCAAATGTTTCAGAGATTTTCCGGTTTTACAGTTTGTTATTTGTAGATTAGTTTTTTTCAAATTTCAAATAGTTACACTTTCAAGTAGGTACGATCATCAAACGAGGAACAAATTTTGCTGGAACTCGATGCATGTTTTCAGTCAAAATTTCATGGCAAGACCCAGTTGAATTGCTAACCTTTTCTCAATTTCTCTGACAGTCAATCAATGATTTGAACACACCAAATCGTTGATTTTCTGAACGTCAGAGTCATCAGTTGAAGTCGAAGGCCTTCCTGATCAAGGATCATTTTTAATTGACTGACGACCACTTTTAAATAATGAAACCATTTGTAACATTGCGTACGATCCAAAGCATCATCTCTGTAAGCTTGTTTCAAAAGTTGAAACGTTTCTGTGAATGTTTTCCACAGTTTCACGCAAGATTTTACGTTGCATTAATGCCCTAGAACAGTGTTCTTCAACCTTTTTGCACCTGCGGACCGATGAAAATTGGATAAATATTTCGCAGACCGGCTGAAAGCTAAGATAATTTGATATACGTGGCTGCAGAGTTGTTTCTAGGAGACGAAGCGCTGCATTGACATCCTTTCGATTTCTCTGTTTGGTTTTTATTATTGACATTGCTGAAAAAATCTTTTCGCACAATAGGAAGTCGAAAAAATGACCAATTACTTGATAGCTTTATAACTCAAAGTTGCTCTTTTTCTTGCGATTTCCAAAATTGAGACGATTGTATTTTATGTCTGGACACCAGATTGACATCAAAAGACAACTCGATCAGCTTTTCTTTTTCACGAGGATCAAGTGCACATGACTTTATATCTTAAATATTGACTTATTTTGTTGAATATAACTTTCTGGTTGACATCAGCAGCAATCAAAAATTCTTCCAAAAGTGGAAACATTTCTATATCTTCCTCTTGTAAGCGACTACTGAGTCGTGCTAATATAAATGATAGTAAAATAACACTGGTCAACACAATTTTTGCTGACTTACATCTAATACTTGTTTCTTACTAATTTGGTGTTGCTGAACTCAAATATCACATCAGATTTTTGCTCTACAACAAATACCTATTTTCGGCCAAATAATGCTTCTATCGTTTAATTTTAGACGGCGATACTGTAATTGGTACAAATTTGGCGAACAATAAGGACTAAATAATTAGAAAATATTCTTAAAATTTTATTTATAATAAAAGAAAGAAAATGAGAACAGTTTTAATTACATTTTAATGCATTGGAGTGTTAAAATAAAAATACAAAATAATTTAAGGATTAAATGGTCGTTTGTAAGATCTTCTGGAGTGCACCATTCCCGATATATCTTTTAATACTCCAACAGTAGTCAGCCATCATGTGAGTATCCCACCTTCCTTGATAAAGTCTCTCCATCTCTTTTAAATCCTGATGGAAACAAACCTGAACATTTAATGGATGCAATGGTCATACTAAGTACCTTGACCTTGCAACCCCCGCCGTTGTAAATAGGTCTATAACAAGTACCTGCATGTCAGGCGTTCCTACGAAATATATTGGACAACAAGAACGAAGTTGAAATTAAAGTAGACGTATATCAGAACGTGAAAAGGTGAAAAAAGTCAAAATACGATAGAACAAAAATTTGACTTGATAGGCAGAAACTGTTAACATTTTTAAAATCAGCACTCCAAAATTAGTTAAAATAAGTATCAGATCTAAGTCAGCAAAAAAAAAGTTTAAATTTGTTGACCAATGTAATCTTTAATAGTTTCTTCTTGACATACGGGGCCCAAACTCAACTTTGCCTAAGGCCCCATGAAGGTATAACACACCTCTGAGTTGACTATTTGCCAAACACAACCAAGGATTCGCAGGACATCTGTTTAAGAATGTTATCTCGTTTTTAAATATTTCTTTCACTTTTTCATTTTATAATTTTATTCATACTATCTTCTCACCCCTCTATAAATTTCTTTATATTTTTATAGGATAATAATCTCCCCTTAATATTCCAAAAAAACAAATTTAATAGTCTAATATTTGTACTAAAAGTTACATCTTATAATAAGGAATAATATTCTAGTTAGACTTCTGAGTCGTAACAGCCGTTTGTCTGAAACTTTGTCAATTTATTTTACATTAGTGCATCATACATTATGCAGTCTGTGGGCGAGGGGTGTAGAGGGGACGGACGCTTCTCTAACCTGAGGGCCCTATTGTCTATTGAGCACTTTGAATTTTAATTCTCAGGACTACTGTTCCACAAATTCTACAAATGAATTACGACCAAGATTTGTGTAAATAACTGATCTGTCTTCAGGATGAAGAGAATTTTAAGTAGCGAGTTTTGGACAATATTATTGCAACAAATCTCTTATGAATGAAAATTTGAACTTCATTGCCTCACTTGTAAAGTACGAGGTGTGTAAAATAACTAGACGGATTTTTTATTTTATTTTTTTATTCTAATTGAATTACAATTCAATATTGTGTCAATAATTTCCTTAGGAAGCCACACAGCGCTGGAGATGGTTCTTCCAATCCTCATTGTAGTGCTGGAACTCGAAAACTGAAATAGCTTTCAGTTTGTCGGTTAAGGATGTTTAAATGTTTTCTAGTGTCCCAAAATGACGTCACTTGAGGTGATTTTTCAATCTTGGGAAGAGGAAAAAGTCTCAAGGACTCAAGTCAGATGAATAAGGAGGCTGAGGAGCCATAGGAATGTTTTTACTGGCCAAAAACTCGTTTATTGAAATTGCTGTGTGACAAAGCACATTTTCTCATTCCCATTTCATTGATCAAAATATGATGAACGGTGGTGTGAGTCAAATTCAACTCTTCCTCGATCATTCTGACTGTCAACCGACGATCTGAACGCACAAGATCCCGGATTCTGTCGACATTTTCATCGGTTCTTGAAGATGAAAGCCTTCCGCTGCGTGATTCATCTTCAATCAACTCTCTTTCTTCTGAAAATGCCCTAAACCACCAAAAAACCTAGGTCGTTGACAAAACACTGTCTCCGTAGGCTTTCTGAAGTTTTGCAAAAGTTTCCGTTGCACTGTGCCCAAGTCTGAAGCAATACCTGCTCGAAATGAATGTCACTCATTTTTAGAACACACTAGAAAAAACTCCTTCACGAAAAAAAAAAAATCGCTACGTTCAACAAAATTTTGTAAATCTACTATTTAACAACAAATATCCATCTGTATGCCCGTCAGTGAATTTTGTCAATGTTAGACAGGGCACAAAATTCTTTTCCGTATCAATTTTTCTATGAAAATTACATAAACGCCTTCTTTAAACATTATTAAATAAAATATTATAATTGGATCATAATTCTAATGTCTCTCGCATTTAAAAATCAATTGTTATTCTAAATATAGACTATTATAGATCATGCAATATCCAGCAACTTTCAAATTTAACGTTAAACCAAATCTTCAATAATAAAAAATGTGTGTATTGGGAAATATAATTTCAACCACCTGTATACTATTGATAAAATATTGATATATCTGATTAGTTCCATTAATAATTATTTTAAACAATTCTGTTCCTTATTTATTAATATTTAATGACTATATTCCCTAATGAGCTTTATCAGTGTCAGCCATCTTAATCTGTAATGACTCGTGATTTTTACAAGTGGCGTGTGCATTTTCTCTGGAGTTTTTAGTTATTTTTAAGTGGTAAAAGTGCAGAAAATACTTAAAAAAGGGTGTCATAGTGTAGACTTTGGTGTTTGGAGTCAATGGAGACCAAAATTGGAGTGATTGGAAAGGTATTTGTAGAAAATTTTGTTAATTTTATAATGCAAGTCAGTGTTATGTAGAAATTCTTTCATTTACAATATGGTACATACATACATGTATGAACATATATATGTAGGTATATTTTTTTATATGTATGTTATAAAAACATTTAGAAATAAAGAGTACCCGTCTGTTTTTTCCTAATATAAAATATAGACTGACAGATCAATTCTGTAAAAAGTTACTGTGTAATAACGTTACTACAAGATAAAATATTATAAAAAGGATAATGACTTTCATTCATGATAGTAACTGACCTTGCTCATACTGACAAATTTAGTTACTATTATCATAGTAACTGAGTTACAGAATTGGTCTCTGACTGTCATTACCAAGAGACTGTCATTACCCCATACTCCCCTAATTTTGTTAAAAAATATTAAGGGAATTATTATCGGGAAAGCTATTTGCTCCCTTAAATATTGAACATAATCTTTTTGTAATACCTATAATGTAAATCAAAAATCTCTTCTCGTTGGCAATAATTGTATCATTGTTTGAAGCTGTTGAAAAGGTGGAATTTTCTCTTTAAGAAGATAAAGGGAATTGCCATAAACGGATTATAACCTTAGATGAAAGAATCCTGGCTGCTCGTTTCAGGATGCTCTAAGGATTCCATTCCTTGCTCCTTCTAGCTTTAAAAACTGTTTTACACGAGATAATTGGAACTAAAAAATTAAGCGCTTCCGTAAAAATTGTAGAAAAATGAACGGTCAGTTAGTGATATCGTTTAATTTTCCACGGAAAATAAATATACTGGGATCTTTTTATAGGTTCGGTGATGTATAAGTGTCGGTATTATATCTAAATTTTTTTGTATTACTAAACAGCTGTGAAATATCAAATCGGTTTATCACATAGTAGTAAAAATATGTTTAAATATATCTTAAGATTCGGGATGGAAGATTTAATACTCGTCGATGAGTGGGAAGACCTCGTAAGAGATGGAGAGATCAGCTCTAACCGAAGATTTAAGTATTGGTGCACTGGATACATGGAAATACCTGACAATTAACAGACCAAGATGGAGGACCTATGTGTGTAAGGCCAAAAGTCAACCCCACTGGCTGTGCCCAAAGGATAAGAAGAACAAGAAGTAGAAGGCGTAGAAGAAGAACAAAAAGAAAAAAAGAAGAAGAAGGCGAAGAAGAAGAAGATGAAGAAGAAGACGAAAAAGAGGAAGGCGAAGAAGAAAAAGAAGAAGAAGTGATTTAAGAACGAATAAAATTGAACTATGTGCAGTGATAAAGTTTTTTTAAGATTTCGGTAAGTTATACCACTCGACTAATCGTAAAAATGTATATCTTTTCGCAAATTCACATCCACTATTTTTTCCTAGGGGGGCTCAGAGACAATTTTATATTATTATTCTTGGGGAGAGCTTACATTCAATTTCAAGAAAAAAAGTGTCTTAATAGCGTTTTTTTAATACTGTGGGGGGGCAAGCACATAGCCTTTTAAACGATTTTTAAATGTTTAGGTATTGAAATGAACCATAACTTGTGTGACAACTATAAAATCGGGAGATCCACAAGGTTCAATTCTTGTTCCTTTATTGTTCTTATTATACATTAATAATGCAGTTAATCTGGATAGAAAATTAATTTTTGTAGATACAAATTATTTTAGTGTACCATGAAGTCTGTCGATATTCGTGTTAATTATTTCCACTTCTTTTTTTGGTTAAATTTAGTGTAAAGTTTACACTTACATACTAATTAAATTATAAGTGTTAAATTAGTTAATACTGAAAAAGTAATATTTCGTAAAAATAACACTATCTGAATAAATGAAGATTTACACGGTGATTTGGTTAAATATAACTTTTTACTTTTTTAAATGAAAATTTTAACACTAAAATCTTTTCTCCACGACCACTATAGAATATACCAATTCTAAAACCAATTTTGACTACAGAAAGTTAATATTCTAACACAAGAGTTGGAATGTTATTCTAAAGCACTTATCTTCTTATGCAATTTGCGTGTATTTCATTCCATCACTTGTTATGGAATAACTATGCCATGCTTGTTGTCTTTTGTTTTTGTAGGGTTACATTAAGATATATGCAACGTTTACATTAAATAAATGCAATATAACTTCCTAACCTAAAATAGTGGCCGATGTGCGGCAAATTAAATTAAATTAAACAAATAATAAATAAAAAAAATAGTTTAATTAATTGATTAATTTGTTATGTAATATAAATTATTTCTTAAGATAAAATGTTTGTTAAAATAATTATTTGTTAATTTTTTTTTTCTTTCTGGTGGTCGTGGAGAAAGTAGGGTCTGTGACTCGGTTGGAATGAGAAAATTCGATGCTCGTGGTTCCTCACGCTCGCCTGCGGCTCGCGCTCGAAATGTTCCACTCGCATCGAATTTTCTCATTCCAACCTTGTTACAGAATATACAAAACTAAACTAAGAATAAACTTTTACACTTACAATTTATTGCTGTGTATAGTTTTTCTGTATGTGGGTAAAATTTTAACTTTTCATGTTAAACCGTTTGCCTACAATTCAACCGAACAGACAGACAGACACAACGTTATTAGGGTTTTTAAGTCATACCTAAAAACTTTCATAACTAAAAATGCCTGCGAACTAAATATGTTTTTGTGTTGTTGAACAGTGTATTAAGTGTTAGATAATAATATGATAAAGCGGCGGTAGATTTAAACATCTTATGTCAGTCTTAATCTTGTGTCCCGAAGGATGATATCTAATTCGTGATCTAGTATCCAATTACAGTGACAGGGATATCTGGATATCCTTTGACAATTTGCCAGCGCTCCAGGGCCTGCGCTACAGCTCGTAATATATTTAGAGTATTGCTTGTGTAATTGTCCGTGACACATAGGGCTCAATTACTGGCCAGTACGGCCCTGATAAACACCACCAGTACTAAGTCATGATATATCTCTGGTTATGTCAGCTCGGATGATTTGTGGCGACAACCGACAATTGTATATTTACTGAAATTATAATCAACGGAACAAAAGGACGTCTAAATCATACCGACTAAAAAACTAAAGATGTGTTTACAAGGCTATGCTCTTCTGTATACATTAAGATTGATGTGCAGTGTGAATTTTCACACATTTCAGGGTTTTGTAGGTGTTTTGTAAGTGAATAACAAATTGTAGGTATATATTAAAAATCATAAATTTCGATACTTTTGAAAGAATAATCAACGTGAAAGAATAATCAATCTAATGACTTGAGATACTCTCGCATCAAGACCCAAAGCTGCCCAGTTCTACAGTTACTCAGATAAAAAATGTAAGCATTGGTAACTTCAAAATAATTATCAGATCCATTCCAGACAATTAGGACATCATTTTGGTTTTGCATAATTATACAAGGAAAGCAATTTTTTATTTCTAGAGACACATTTTGTTATAAAATTAATGTAGTTTGAATTTTGATACATTTTATTGTTTTTAGGATTTTGTAGGTATAACAAAAAAAACCTTATACCGTTATTTTGTCGTTTGTCTGTCTGTTCGGTAACAATTGTAGCCAGACGGCTAAACCTAGAGAGTTGAAATTTGGCATCCTTATACAACTCTTTGACCCGTATATAGGAAAAATACTAAAACATCTAAAAAACATATCCCTCTAAAAATATAAACAAATATCTGCTCATTGAAAAAAAATATATTTTTTTTAAATTCTGAGTAGGGTATCAAATGAAAGCCCTTAGTACGTGAATTAACGATCAAAATTTTATTTTTGCAAAATAAATTATTTTGACGCGATTTTTGTCAAAATTGTGAAAAAAAATGTCCCACACCCTGTAGCCCAGATGGTTTAAACTAAAAATCCGAAAAAAATCTGAGTAATGTGCATTGGTGTGAACCGGAATAGTACAAGAGGAATTTTTGATCAGATTTTATTTTCGGAAATTAACGCATTTTTTGTGTTTTTTGATTGACAACGTAAATATTTAATACATTATGTAAGACAGTAAACAAGCATGCCTTCATGGTGTAGTGGTTAGACATCTCGCTTCCTAAGTTGGAAACTACAGATCGCTTCCTGTCACAATTTTATTTTTTCTGTTTTTTTTTTACATTTTTATTTTATTTAAATTATTTTTTCAAAATTCTAGTTTTGGCAAATGTTACATTTAATTTCTAAAAGCGTAAATTTATTAACCAGTGGGAAGTGTTGAAATTATAATTTAATTCTATGTTTCAATATATACGAAATCAGAGGGGTGGAACTTTTATGACTTAAAACAACCAATGGAAGCCATAGGCGCAATTTTCAAAATCTAAATGAACCTTGCTATATAAAAAATATATTGCACATATTTAGAAACCTAAATAGTGGTATTAGGCATTCGAATTAAAATTAACAAAAAAATATATTTTAACATAAAATTTGTTTTGGCATCCCAAATCATCATTCACTTACTAAATACCTGCGAAACCCTGAAATGTGTGAAAATTCACAGTTCACATCAATTATTTTCTACAAACTTCATCCTTGACGATTTAATAGAACCAACAAAGCCCCCATATTTTTGTAGACTAAAAAAGATATGAGGATTTTAAAATTTCTAACCGCAGATTTCTCCTATTCTAAATTTTTAATATTAATTTTTTTTAGACAATACAACTCGTTTGACTATTCTTGGGTACGCTCAGCGGACCCTTTTGACCATTAGAGTCAAAGATAAATTCCAATCACTAAGCACTTTTGACCGTTAGAGTCAGAAACTACCTTGACTTAAATACCTTGTCAAAAAATTAATTTTTAACTTAAATTAACTCATTTATCAGTTCTTGGTTATGATCTGTGACTCTATTTGGCTATTAGAGTCAAAAATAAATTCCCCTGACTTAAATCCCTTCTAGTTCCACCACTGCATGTTGTCAAATAATTAATTTTAAACTTGGATCATCAGATATGATTTTAAAAAGTCACCAGCGTGCGTTTATCAGTAACATTGTCCCCAGCAGAGCGATTTGCATTCGTTACACCAACAACTGATTAAATTAGATGACCATATCACTGGATGGTAATTAGGGGGTAGTGAGAGGGTGTAGAGGGCGTCCAGGGGGTGAAAGGGGGCAGCTTGATCTATGTTCTGACATTTGGCAATGATAGGAACAATGTTTATGATCGCTCTAAGTTATTGGTACTTAAGATATAATTAAGGGTGGTACAGTGGTAATGTGTGTGTTTAATGGGATTATAGAAGTGGGATTGAAGCTCAAGTGACGCTAAATTATTATTGAATCGATGAGTAAGGACCACCGGAAAACAGAGGGTTAATTTACATTTTTCCAAAATCACTTTGTTGGAAAACATTATAGTTATTTATAGGGAATAAAGTAATGGTTTAATCCCAAGAATGTAAGTAACAATTTGACTGCTAACCATGGGGGCTCGGGTTCGAATCCCGGTGATGGCATGGATGTTTGTATTTGTTATAAAATTACTAATGTATCCATAATAAAAATAAAGATATCCTGGTTAATGGCCATCGTAGCTATGACCAAAAATTAATTTAAAAAAAAATTAATGTCGACCAAAGGGAGTCGAGGGTATTTTCATTTAAGGGATTCCATAAATGTAAACAAAACTTTTCTCACGACCGTCAGTTACAATTTATTTAATCAATTTGAAATTTTTATTTAATATAATTTTCAGAAATCAATATGTTATTGTTATGTTGCTACGGAGACAGCTTGTTTATATTATGAAAAATATACGCTTTCACGTTGAATATGCCAATATTGAATAATGGTTGGTTTATATACGGAACAAGAATAAGGAATAGGAAATAAGAATAGTACACAAGAATAAAAAATATTAAACCGTTTATATAGGACATAACATTTCGTCGCTGCGCCTGCGTACTTGCGTTGGCCTGTGTTTAACGTTTGTCACTTGAGAGGTTCTTAAAACAAGAAGAATAAATAAAAATAATAAAAACATTTTATTGTTGTTTACAACCCTCTGATCACAACTGAAAAACATCTGTTGAACAAACTTTATTACGGCAGACATTTTGATTGCTGTGCGCAGGCTTATCGTGTTTTATTCTTGAAATAAGAATAGAAGTTGAATGTAACCAACTATTCTTATGTTTAAGTTAAATTTCATTCCTACATAAACCGATATACGGCGCAGCCATGTTTTAACATCTTGTGTACTATTCTTATTTCCTATTCCTTATTCTTGTTCCGTATATAAACCAAGCATTAGTGTTCTAAATTTAATATATATTGTGAAGATTTGTTAAAATGTATTCAAATAACACTGTTAATAATTTAAAACTGGAAATAAATAGATGGCAACGAGAACTTTGTCGGGACACCACCAAATATTTCGTCAGTTGCAATGGAGGCAACTGCAATTGCCTGCAAAATTAAAGAGATTGTGCGAAAATGCATATACAGATTTTATAAAATGGTGTGATAAGAAGAGTGTAGAAATTTACACAGAACTACTACTATTTTACTTGGAAATGATCTGATTTTATAGCAGAAATATTGACTTGCCAATTGTTGACAATATGGGTGGATACTTTGCCAATAAGACAATATGGGTGGATACTTTGATGAATAAAATAATTCCTTATATTAGTAAGTTATCAACCACAAATTTTATCCTTGACGACCACATATATTCGTAGTCCCTTGTTTTAAGATATTCATCTGTAATAACCTGGAAAATCCTTAAACTGAATGTCTGAATCGATCTGCGGTGTGATCTCTGTATTTTAGGGAAAGAGCTAAGTGCATTTCAATGTATATTCAACGGGGAACGGGAGTGTTCCAACCACACACCCGATACAGCTAATACCATATAATACATCTAAATTATTCAAAGGGGGGGACATTCTCTACCTACACCGGGGGGATGTATTTATTTAATGACTTATGACCATTGTAATATATCTTATATTAATTATATGAAACAGGGGGCATATAATGGATACACTAATGGAAATAATAATTAAAATGGAAGAGAATACATGTGGAAAAATTTTGTTTTATATTTACCATTACAAAATTTGTTTTTTAATTATTTAAAATTTATTGCGTGTTATTAATTACATGTAAATAAGAATGGATAGGCAGAGAATAATCCTGGAACAAATATGTGTTCCATTTTAATTATTTTCGCACGAAATTCTCACAGAAAATTGAAACAGAAATTAGAGAAACAGCAGGAAAATATAGATAACTAGGGGCCTCAGCCCGGCTACGCCGGTCTTCTCCCCTACATTGTTAAATAATAAGGCATTTTGTCGCACTTGTCGATTATAAAACTCGTCACTCATCTTTTTTTAACACTATTTTATGGAAATTCCCCCTGCAAAAGTCCTAAGCTTTATCGTTAATTCACCTTAAATACTTAATTAGTTTTCTTCTGTCAAGAAATACGTTCAAAATGTGAAATATCGTCACATTAAAATTAAAAAAAAATTGACAGCTGTCACCTTTTGAAATCTTGTAAGCATATTTTTGTCTCAAAATGATCCAATAATGGCCAAGATCCTTTGAAAAATATTTTCCGATGCTTCAAAATATTATTTCGCACGTCAAAAAAGCTATCTTGAACCATTATCATCACTTAACACTTTCATTAACCCTGAAATTTTTAATATATATAAATCTTTTTTTAACACTATTTTATGGAAATTCGACCTGCAAATGTCTTAAACTTTATTGTTACTTCACCTTAAATCCTTAATTAGTATTCTTCTGTCAAGAAACACGTTCAAAATGTGAAATCTCGTCCCATTTTAAAATGCAAACAATTTGACAACTGTCTCCTTTTGAAACCTTGTAAGCATATTTTTGCCTCAAAATGCTCAAATAATGGCCCAGATTCTTTGAAAAATGTTTTCTGATACCTCAAAATATTATCTCGCACGTCCAAAAAGCTATCCTGAACCATTATTACCATTTAACACTTTGATTCTCGCCGTAAATATTCTGGACCGGCCGTCTTGTATTAAGAATATTTTTGAATTATCGTCTGATAAAACCTGTCCGTGCCGATCAATGGTGACTTTGATTCGACACGGTTTCGAGGAAAAAATGCATGATTTTTATCAATAAAAATTAGTCAGTACCCCCTGTCGAAATAAAATTAAGCCTAAGCACTAAAAAAATATCACCCGGATAAGACGGCGGTTCATTTTCCTCTCTCCGCGATACCGGAAAAATGAAGATACCCCAGAGGTTGAATAGAACATATATACCAACACTTGTACAATATAATAGTAGATACTACACGACAATCTATATTAATAAAATTGAAGGCTGTACCTGTTATTTATTGTAACACCATTCTTACAATTTTTATATGACTGACTGTAGAACTGGGTAGCTTTAGACTAGATACGAACGCATCTCAAATCTACTGTTGGAAGCACTTGGTTATTGTTTCAAAAGTTATCAAAGGTTACGATTTTTAATATGCAGCCACAATTTGTAATTACTTACTAAATACTTACAAAACCCTGAAATGTGGGAAAATTCACTCTCTAATACTGCTCGAGTGGTGAACTTCATCCTTGTGAAATATAGCCTTCATTATATATGCTTGCTTAATAAAATACTATTTCTATCATAAATAGGTAAAGAAGTAGCTACAAAAATTAAATACAGAACGAAGAACAGCAGAGTGGAAATTTTAGTTAGTTAAAAATTTTGGCGCACAGCAACAAAAGCTATTTGCGCCATAGGAGCAGTGAAAGTTGGGTGAGAAAACGAGCCGTCTACTTTATAATAAGCTTTCATTAAAATTCATTAGCTTTCATGGTGCTAATAATCGTTCTTTATTTTCTGGATGATCCTTATAATCTGGTACGTGTTCCACGATCTGAACTCCCCCCTTATGTCTAACTGGAATCTGTTCCCTTTCCGTTTCCGTGTCTGTCGGATATGTGACATGTCGGTGAAATTGTCTTATTTGATACGCCTATCGTGAACGCGCTAGAAAATTTTAATATTTGTCTTATATTTCTCATTTGATATGTTTGAGTGAGCCCTGATACATTTCTTTTGTAAATATCGTTGTATATCAAAAACTTCACGGATATGACTGTCAGATTGCGTTTCAGATAATATTACCAGAGATAGGATGAGGAAAATATCATTTCAACCCCCTTTTAAAGTGTTTGCCAGAGAAAATTCTATCAACGAAAATAAAGAAAATATACCACCATCAAAAACAAAAACCAAATCGACCAGTTTATCTTATATTACTCTGTTCAAAACAAAAGATTCTAACAACGCCAATATTATTAGATCGTCGATATAATTTGTAGAAAAAAAGGCAAAGTTGGTTGATTAGCGAACTGAATTATTGATATTTAGTTACATTGATTTTAACATATTAACCAATAATTAGATTTAAATAAAATGGAATGTAATATTAAGGGTACTAAGTAGCAGGACTGTTATTCAGCCCAAATGGATCGGTACTCGTTTACACTGGTGTTGAAATATTAGCTCGTCAAGCATGAAATTTGTAGAAAAAAGGCAAAGTTGTTTGATAACTTACAAATAATGGGTGTTTTTTTTAGAGGTATAGAACTTTAAATTGCAATAAAACAACGATGGATTATTCGATTGACATGAATTTTTTTTTATTCGAAAGATAATCTTGTGGCATTACATTTTAAATATGATTTCTGGCATATGACCGCCACGGCTGGCTCGGATGTAGTCCAATCTGGACGTCCAATTTTCGATGACTTTTTCCAACATTTGTGGCCGTATATCGGCAATAACACGGCGAATGTTGTCTTCCAAATGGTCAAGCGTTTGTGGCTTATCCGCATAGACCAATGACTTTACATAGCCCCACAGAAAGTAGTCCAGCGGTGTTAAATCACAAGATCTTGGAGGCCAATTCACAGGTCCAAAACGTGAAATTAGGCGGTCACCAAACGTGTCTTTCAATAAATCGATTGTGGCACGAGCTGTGTGACATGTTGCGCCGTCTTGTTGGAACCACAGCTCCTGGACATCATGGCTGTTCAATTCAGGAATGAAAAAGTTAGTAATCATGGCTCTATACCGATCACCATTGACTGTAACGTTCTGGCCATCATCGTTTTTGAAGAAGTACGGTAGCTTCTTCTGTACGCACCGTACGGCGTCTCTGGGGATGCGAGTTATCAATAAGAGTAAACGTGGTGCGAAAACGTTCCATAGTTAATCGAATTAACTGCTCTGATGGACGATTTTGTCGACGATAAAATGGACGTAGTGCGCGATACGTATTCCGCACAGAACCATTATTTTCGAAATAAAATTGCACTATTTGCAAGCGTTGTTCAGGCGTGAGTCTATTCATGATGAATTGCCAAACCAAACTGAGAATAAATCACTTGACAGCTGTTAAATCGGTCGCCATCTTGAACAGTAATGCCAACTTAAAGTTCTATACCTCTAAAAAAAACACCCGTTATAAGGAATTATTTTATTCATCAAAGTAAGCACCCATATTGTCTATACACTTTTGCCATTTAAGCGGCAGGTTATTCAGGCCGTATAAAACCCTGGCGGACGAGAGTCAATGAATTCCTGGAAGGCCAGTTTTACAGCACTGTCAGAATTAAACTGTTTTCCTATTAAAAACTTGTCCAAATTGCGGAAGAAGTGGTAGTCAGTGGAGGCTTGGTCTGGTGATGGAGGATGATGAAGAAGTTCCAACTCCAATTCCTGTAGTTTTGCCAAAGTCATTTGTGCAGTGTGTGATCTAGCGTTATCATGCAATAATATAGGAGTCGATCTGTTGACCAATCTAGGCTGTTTTTCTTTAAGTTTTTGCATCATTTCGTCCAGTTAGTTGCAGTATATTTCTGCTGTGATCGATGAGCCAGTTTTTTTACGCGAATTTAAAATTAGACTATGTAATTCTTTCGACATTATATTTGAAAATAAATATGTGCAACAATTGGCAAGTCAATATTCCGAGATACTTGATATGTACCTTTCTTCACTCGTCAAAACTAATAGAAACGATAGACCGAAAAACATTATCTTAAGCGAAAATGTATGAGAAACATCGAGAATTGGATGTTGAATAAAAGATGTTGTATAGAAAGTGAAGTGAAGACACATATGATTCCCATTCCCAGTGTCAGAAATACAAGAAATATGGATTTGAGCCAGAGCTTAAATAAGTAATATCACTCGATATAGAGCTACCGTCTCTACTAACACTGGGAAATTGCTTCCAATGACATGTACTTCAAACACTAAAAACTTATACTGTCTACACTGAATTTTATATGCATAATTTTTAAGAGACAACCGTAAAAGATCTGCCTTTTATACAACAAAGTTGGTTTTAAGACTTTTGAAATATTATTCAATTTCTTGCAAAATACGAAAAGCTTTCACACTTTCAATAAATAGATAAATACAAATTTAATACGAGTAACTTAACTCTTATTTTTATTTAATAGTGCACCCGTTGCCAACTGTGTTGGCAAACACATCATTCATTACCTTAATGTGGAACTTGCTCGATGCTTCTGACTTCTTTCTCCAGCCATACGCCTAACTTCATCCAATTCAAATTGAATCAACTCTTCGCCCATTATTAAAAACTGGACAAATAATAAGTATATATATATATATATATATATATATATATATATATATATATATATATATATATATATATATGTAAAAGCCTTCTTCCATATATGGTGTAGGCTGCATTTCTTTCTCTTTCTTTTCTTTCTTTTATAGCGTTACGGATTTATATACGAATTTAGCCTTTTTTTTATCCCTTGCCATTTTTTAGCTTCTGTAGTCGTTTTCCCTTTGTCTTGTTTTTTGTTAATAATTATTATTCCGAATTATTTATTCATAAACTTTTAAGATGGGAAAACGATTAAATTTTTCTTGATGCATTACATTTATATTGTTTAAAATAAATATTATTTGAAACGTTAAATTTAAAATATATTTATTATAATAAATTTTCCAATTACTAATATAATATAAAAATGCGCACACGTAAAAAAGCGAACACGAATAAATACGCACATGGAAAAATGCGCACACAAATAAATACGCACACGGAAAAAATCGCACACGAAAAAAAGCGCACACGCTTAAATACGCACACGGAAAAAGCGCACACGGATAAATACATACACGGAAAAATGCACACATGGAAAAAAGTGCACATGGATAAATACGGACACGGAAAAAAGCGTACACGAAAAAAACGCACACGGATAAATACATATACGAAAAAATGCGCACAAGGATAAATACGCACACGAAAAAAAAACGCATATGGATAAATACGCACACGGAAAAATGTGCTCACGATTAAATACGCACACGAAAAAAAGCGCACACTGATAAATACGGATACGGAATAAAGCGCACACGGAATTGATTACTTTTATAATATATCACTGACTTTAAATGTCATTTAAAAATATTTTTTATACTGTAAAACATATTATAAACACTATCGTGTTTCTTTACGTTCATAGTTTTTATTTTTTTCATCATGTAATATGAAATTATGCAAAATATCTTAAAAATGGAGGCTCTTATAATAAGTACAGTCGCTGTGAATCATATCTGAACTTGTATACAACCCTCTACCAGTGGATCAAGAAGACAAGTGCTTTTGATTCTTCGTCTTTTTTTCGAGAAAAAAGAAGTGGACGGCTGGTTTGATACATCTTTAATGCCACCGTTTAACAAATCATATGTTAAGAAGAAATACAGAACTTTGCCAAGTAGAAATTGTAAGTTTCTAAGTTCTCCCCCATTAATAGCAGGCTTCTAATTTTCTTGTTAACTTATACATCCATTATTCTATATAAATATATCTTATAACCCCTCCCCATTACAAGGAAACTAGAATCAACTCCTCCCATAATAATTTCCTAGTTTTCAAAGTACCATACGACAGAGTTAAATCTCTAGATATAGGGATCGTTCACAGAGAAATTCTGAAAGCAACTGAACCAGACATATTTGTTCCAAATCAGATATAGAAATGTTATCAATCGGCTACTCTAAAACGGGGGCACAGTTTTCGCGGAAGATGGAAAAATGGATGAAGAAATTATGGAAAGAGTAGGCGCAGCAGGAATAATATTCAATAGCATTCAAGCATCGTTCTTAACTAAAAAAGAAATACCAACTAACATCAAGGTAGAGATTTTCAAAAAAGTGACAGTACCAATTTTGATATACATCCTGGACCACTACAGAGACGCACAGGTCTAAAATAAGAAGCTCCGAAATGAAATTTTTAAGGAAATCGAAGGTAAAACCAAATTGGACAGAATAAGAAATGAAGTATTTAGAGAAAAACTAGGCACAAAACCAGTAGAGACTTTAATAGAAGAAGGACAGGTAAGATGGCTGGGACATATACACAGAATGAGTGAAGACAAAATGGTAAGAGTTTATGAAGCAAGAACAGTGAAGAAAGTTAGACCAGGAAGACCGAGAAAAACCTGGCACCAAGAAACAAAAGAAGCTGCAACGAAGAAAGGCGTAAAGTAGGAGGAGATAAGATTTTTTTTTGGAAATATTTTTATGCTTAAAAACAAAACAACGACGGCAATGCTTTTCTCTTGCCACTATGCTATATAAATTGCGTCAATTTTTAACTAAAATTTTGTGGAAATTCATCTTGTGTGTTTTTATTTAATTTATATTAATATTATGATTATTATAAAATTTTCTAGCATTTCTTTTTTCTTTAGAGCAGCGGTTCTCAAACTTTTTGAGCTGCGGATCCCTCCAAAGGCATACAAATTTCCACGGAACCCCACTGGTTCACTAATTATGTGTATGTGCCACTCGACGATACCTAACATCGAAGAGTAGTTATATTTTTATATATATGGTATATATTTATAAATAAAAAGAAAGAATTAAATTATTTGTACTTCAATAAAATCATTTATTTATCATAAATAATTGCAAAATATTATAAAAAACATTTTTAGTGGGATGCATGGGCTTGTTTCCTATTTTTACATAATTCTTTTTTGTCTGGCTTTATAGAGGACAGTTGAATCCTCATATCAGCTTCTGCATCGAGTCTGTTGCGGTATTTTGTTTTTGTTGCAGCATACAAAGAAAATCCAGATTCGCGCAGATAAGTCGTAGCGAAAGGAAGAAGTATTTTAACAGCTTTCATTGATAAATCTGCATATTCTTCTCTCAAAGTGCACCAAAATTCTGGCAAAGATAGTTTTTCAAATATGGCCTGTAGTTAGGAATCTGAAATATTGTCAATGAAAATTTCGTACTCCTTAGCTGTGAATGTTTCTGGCCTTTTCTGAACTATGAATGGGTTTCTAATCCATGTATAATTTTTAAGCTTTTCATTCTCTTCATCTGGAAAATATTGTTTGATCGAGTTTAGAATATCTTCCAAATGTTGACAAATTTCATCACACAACATAATATTGTCACTTGCATCAATGTCTCCATTAATTTCATCGCAGAAATCTTTAAGTATTGTGAAGCTATCTAGCTCACGAGAGCAATCATCAGTCCGATCTCAACAGTCAAACTCAACTAGTCTTTCTGGACCGGAGCATTTTGCGTTGCAACAAAAACTCAAATCGTAAGAACTAATTGAACAATTGAAGAACTTGCTTACTGTTTTTATTGAATAGGCGAGTGCACTATATTGAGTTAACCCTTACAGATTGTTTTAGTTCATTAATTAAATAAATCTAAACTTTTCAGAGCAACAAATTAACTTTATGTAAATTAATAATAATTATAATTTTTTGTTAATATATATTAATTTTTAGCGGATTTATATTTATAATTCACGGAGCCCTTTGAGGTAGCTCGCGGAACCCCAGGGCTCCGCGGAGCACACTTTGAGAACCGCTGCTTTAGAGAATTTTAAAAGCTGGAAATTGTTTTGTATAGTGGAAAAAAGGAATTTCTAGGAGTTTAAAAGCATCCTGGTCACAGCTGCAGTGTTATCTGTTAAATTTAAAAATTCCACAAAATTTTTTGCACAGTAATAAATTTAAAGTTGTAAAAAAAGAACTAAAATCTGGTTGTTTCTAACTGCCGAAATTGCAAATTTTTAGCCTTTATCTGTTGTTTCAACCCTTGTTTTTAATTCTCACGTGAGAGTGTATAAATTCTGTAATTACCTAACAAAACAATGTTGGGGTTTCGGGCGTCGCATTGCGACGTAACGGGGGGGGGGGTTGAACGTCTCGGCGCAATGCAGCTTGCATATGCTCCCAATGGATTCGAGCTTTGTTCCGTGACTTTTCTACGGAACTTTAGTTAGAAAAAAGTTCAAAAAAATACTTGTTGTCACCTTGTCGGGACTAAACATGGACATATGAAGATTTAGAGGACTCAAATGATAGATATAACATTGTTTACATCGTGAAATATACAGAAACACAGAGCAGTACTTAGAGATTTATTTTATGCTGTATACCAGTGGCGTACTGTCCATACGTGTTGGGTTCCAATACACCCAATATATTTTTCTAAATAGGGGATACGCATAAAATTTATATTTCCTTAAAACTACATTTTTTTGATATGTTAATGTTAGTTATGTCACCTAACAAAACAAAAATCACATTTTAATTAATATTATAGCCAAATTTTTTAATTAAAATATTGTAAATTTGAAATAAGCCGACCATGGCGCGAAGGTTGCCGAGTAAATACGACTGAGTATGACGTCAAACGACTGGGGTTTTACGTCACAGATACAGCTACAACATAATCTTTACATGTGTATATTGTATTGTTCGAGAGTTTTGTATTTGTTTTTAAACAATTTTTCACGCATTTATTATTAAAATGGCAGATAAAGATTTTGTTAGGGCTCAGAGTGATAATTTACCCAACATTTATGCATTTATGCACACAACATAAAGTTTACTTTTTTCTGAAATATCGGTTTAATTTCGCCTCATAACTTTCAGCCACAAATTTCGCCTTTTCTGTTGTTTTTCGCCATCAAGTAATGATATAAATTGTTTTTTTGGATTTCTATTTGAACTATTTGTGCACATCGGTACTAAACAATATTTTCGACTATGTTTCGAAGTACTGGGGCCTGGATCTTCCATATTTTATATACTTTAATATAAAATTTAATTCGGTAAACATGTATAAATTGTTTTTATAGAATTATACTTTATTTTAATTAAAATCACTCTAACTTTACATAACCTATAAAAGTTATACAAGCAAATAAGTTCACAACAGACTATGTAGTCTGCACGCTGTACACTGGTAGGCTGTACGCAGTACGCTGGGTAGGCTAGTAGTGTACTGCGTCACTTAGAAGGGGTATGACGTCACACGTCGTTTTCGCGCGCCACATACATTTATGATTTCTTTAAGCCTTCAAATTAAAAAAAAAAAAAATGCAAAACTGTTTTTTATGTTTATATGCAACAAGAGGAATATAATAAAAAATTAAAATAAAATCATGCCTATCCCCTATTGTGCTCTAAAGCAGGGGTTCTTAAACTTATGTAGTCCGAGGACCCCCTCTTGAACAACATTTTTTTGCGGACCCCATCCCAACCCTAGGCATTTTACGTCGTTCTTAATTTCTGGCTCAATAATCTCATAGGCACTACGTTATAATAAATATTGCTAAAAATGTATCGCTGGTTATTTTAATAAATGGTCTTGCGCATTTATAGAGATGAACATTTTTATTAGCATATAGAATAAAAAACATAAAATGAATAAAAATAGTAAAAAGAATTAGAAAAGTTAGAAATTATAATACGTTTAACTCATACAAACATTTCTTGGTCAAATATTGGTCAAAATAGATATATTGTAACATGTTTTCTGTAAATAATTTGCAGTTGAATAAAAATAATTAAATTTTTCCTAGTTATTGTTTAGTTATGTCAATAACTAGTTAGGTAACAACAAATACAAAAAATCCTGACCATGTAGGATTTTTATTAAATGAGTTATTTGAATAAAAGCGAAAAGTTGGGGGATGTAAAGTTAATGTCAAAATTGTTTTGCGGACTTCTAGGGGTCTTACTCAGGCAAATTATACTGACAGTTTTGTGCCTCCGGGCGAAAAGTGTTGTAGTATTCCGTATACTACAAAACTATAAGTGTAAATTAACTTTATCTTCTGGAAAATTCTGCATTTTTATTTAACAAAACCGAACATAATATTAAACCAGTGGCGAAGGGAGACCTCCGCTAGACTTGCCCTCACATAAAAAAAATAATAATAAAAAAAAATACATATTTTTTTTTAATTTAAAAGAAGATTTATGTAAATCTTCAAAAATACATCAAATTATGTCCTATACAAATTTTTGTCCAAGGCTTGGTTTACTAGTTACGAATTTTTTTAAATTTTAAAGTTCAATAACTTCCGTTTCCGGTTTCGGATTTTAATAAAAAACAATAGGGTTCTTTCCAATTATTAGGAGAATTTTTTAGTACCAGAACGAACTCTTTAAGTTAAATCGTTTTTGAGTTATCGTGTATACACACAGACACACACACAGACACACAGACACAAACACACAGACACACACACATACGGACGGCACTTCGAAAATAGGTATTTTGGATTCCCTGGACCATGAAACGTGGTCATCAGTCAAAATCTCGACATCGAAAATTTTCGCGATTACAATACTTGCCCTTTATATATTAAGGTCGGGCAAGTAAAAATTATCATTAACAAATTTGCATGTTGATATTAATATTTTACCCCATCTTTCCTCCATGTAATTTCCTTATTGTCTGTAGTGTGTTCCCCGTCTATGACAAGCTTTACAGAAATCCTAAATCTCCAACCATTGTGTTTTTCCCAGAGTTAACTGCCTCCTAGTTGCCTGTACTATCAGCATTCCATTCCATTCTTTTACTCGGAGATATCGTCCGTTCTTTTGTGCACCCCTGGCCATAAAACATAGGTCCATTGTTGTACATCAACCCCCTTGCATCTCCGGACACCCCTGGACGAGTCCTGGAACAGGACAAGACTTCGTGACGCCCCTAAGAATGTGCTCATACATTTATAACAATGACAAAATATACGTTTTTTATTTTTACAATTTAGAACGAAAATTTACTGGTTAGAACTTCAAGGGTTGCTACTTAAGTTTTATGGATTACGAAGAAAACAACCAAATTTGTTTATTTCAATATTTTTATTGTTTTTCAAAATATTTCAGTTTTCCATCCAGGGAAATTAATCGTGAAAACACTAGGTCCATCGTTCACCAGAGAAATAAGGTTTTCGTAGGCTTCGATCGCTGTTTAGAGCTACAATCATTATGGAATATCAAATCCGACGAACTATAAAATCAGGAGTTCCACAAGGCTCAATTTTGGGACTATTGTTGTTATTATTAAACATGAATGATACAGCAGTGTCGATTAACGTACGTAGCTGTTCTACATTCTCCAAGGATGGTGCATCATTTCCAAAAATCACCTTAATTTTCTCGAATATTGTTGTCGAGCTAGGTCTTTACAATCATTTCATTATTTGTGTAATTCTCTTTATTATATCCGATTGTGTTGGAATCTTGGTTGGTGTCCAGGTCTTTTCTTTTCCATCGGATAACATTTTCATATCTTGTCTTGTGTACAAATTTAAAATCGCATCAAGAACAATAGAACAAACAGGTCTGGGAGCTCTAGTCCATCAATCTTTGTTGTTGCCTGAGATATATTTGCTAAACTGCACATATGTCACAAGTCTCAACTTACAGCCCATAGAGACATAACACTGTGGAGACAACACATCATCAATCATATATATTGAAATAATAGATTGACGCAAAGACTTTTAAAAAACGACAGATTGATTTATTGAAAAATGTACTGAGATGAACATATAAATAAAAACGATTTAAAAAATATATTGGAAATGAGAATCAATCGTTTTTGGTGGTCCACCATTTTTTAAATTGCACTTATGTCTAATTTGTATTTTTCAGTTTCTTTAATGAAAAAATTGATGTGAAGTGTGAATTTTCACACATTGCAGGGTTTCGCAGGTATATAATAAGTGAAGGCGGCATGCTGAGTGTGTAGGAAAAATTTTGCTTTGTAGTAACCACGGCAAAATGAACGATCTTTTTAAAATAATTTATCGTCTGTTAATCTCAGAGCTTTAAAAACAAATTTTATGTTAAAATATTTTTTTGGTAATTTTAATTCGAATACCTAATATCATTATTTAGGTTTCTAAATAAGTGCAGTATTTTTTTTTATATAACAAGGTTCATTAAGATTTTGAAAATTGGGCCTATGGCTTTCATTGGTTGTCTTAAATCATACGCTCCGTCCCTCTGGCTTCGTATAAATGACACAGAATGAAAATATAATTCCAATTGGTTATTAAATTTACGCTCTTGAAAATTAAATTCAAAATGTGCTAAAATATAACTAGAATTTTAACAAATTAATGTAAACATAATAAATATGAAAAAAAAAACAAAAAAAAAAATTGACTCCACAAACCAGGAACGAACCTGTGTAGTGAATAACGATCCTGTGTGGTTGTCGAGCAACTGAGCCACTAGACCACCAAACGCTTATCAACTTAGTGTGTTATAAGAGTATAACATGTATGCATCGTCAACCAAAAAACACAAAAAATGCGTTATTTTCCGAAAACATAATCTGATCAAAAATTCCTGTTGTACTATTCCGGTTCACACCATTATACATTACTTAGAATTTTTTCACATTTTTAGTTTAAATCATCTGGGCTACAGGGTGTGGGACAAAAATTTTTTTGCACAATTTTGGCAAAAATCGCCTCAAAATAATTTATTTTGCAAAAATTAAATTTTGATCGTTAATCCAAATACTAAGGGCTTTCATTTGATACCCTACTCAGAATTTAAAAAAAATATTTTTTTTTTTCGATGAGCACGTATTTGTTTATATTTTTAGGGGGATATGTTTTTTAGATGTTTTAGTATTTTTCCTATGTGCGGGTCAAAAAGTTGTACAAGCACGCCAATTTTCAACTCTCTAGGTTTAGCCGTTTGGCTACAATTTTTACCGAACAGACAGACAGACAGACAGACAGACAGACAGACAGACAGACTGACGACAAAATGACGGTATAAGGGTTTTTTGGTCATACCTACAAAACCCTAAAAATGAGGGGCACAACTTGGAAACAAATAATTAGAACTTTTCATTTTTTTTTTTTTTTATAAATTACATACAGTAAAAAAGAAAATTATCGAATCCAGGGAGGGGCAAGTGTCGTGTTTGCATTTCCCTGCGGCGCCCGTGGACATATAGTCACCCATGTGAAAAGTAATCATTGCTCACTTTATAATGCATAAACAAACTTTTATTTTTGAAATTTTTTATGAGATATTCTCCAAAAATTAGTCAAAAAACTTTTGTCCCTCACTCTGTTTCCCAGAAAGGATCATCTAAATATCTGAAAAAGTTTTCAAAAATGTACATTGATAGAAACCGGAATAATTCAGCAGGAATCAGATTAATTATACGAAAAATATTGAATTTTTTGTACGGTTGAAAAAAATAATATATATTTTTAAATTTAATTGTGTATCAAATGAAAGCTCTTAAGACGTAAGTTAAGTAACAGAAAGAATTTTTTAAATTTCTTTGTTTAATACATTTTTTAAAAAAATATGAACGCACAATTTGTTATAACTTAATAAATACCTACAAAATCCTGAAATGTGTGAAAATTCACAGTTCACATAAATTTTATATTTAGGGGTTGTTACAGGCGTTACTCTGAAGTTGATTTATTGAAAATTTAATTAGAAAATATAAAAATTATTAATATATGAAATTAATTACATTATTGTAATGAATCTGTAATTGCAAAAATAATAGAAACATTTATGAAATATAATTTTTGTTATGGTTAAAATTAATGTTTCTAATTTACATAATTTTAATCCAAACAGTCGAAATTTAATATCGAATTATTTAATCAAACACTTTTATTAATATTCTACTGATTTCAACTATAATACTTAAAAGTAAATTATTGTTAAAACAGTGTTTAATTAAAATAATCAAACAATAAATCAATAAACAATCATAACTAAAATTAATATGTAACTGTAAATGTATTTGAGATTTATTTAATTTAGTTTCATCAACGCAGATTACCTTTTATCTGCCGAATATTATATTTGACAGCACTTTAGAAATGTTCTATTTAATATACAACTGGTTTACAAGCTCGCCAACCGGAAAATTCACACTCAATATTTAATTAAATCCACAGTATTTTACATATATTGAACTATTTATGATGTTCATTATACCATTGTATTAAGGCTAAATTAGAAGGACCAAGCACGGCGGGAACTGAAAGATGGGGACTGGCCAGAACTCTAGGGATAGGAATAGGTTCA
Organism: Liopterus haemorrhoidalis; assembly: GCA_963971575.1. NCBI lineage: Eukaryota > Metazoa > Arthropoda > Insecta > Coleoptera > Dytiscidae > Liopterus > Liopterus haemorrhoidalis. The sequence goes on from OZ020619.1 coordinate 48,321,054, forward strand.
AAAGATACGAGGATTGCCTCTTATATTTCAGGATTGCGCTAAATTAGTGCTGCCATCTGGCAACTGACGCTTCTATCGTAAAGTTTGATATTTTTGAAGGTATAAGTACTCGGACCGTTTTGACGTACGAGCGCTATTTGTATTGTTTACATTAACTTGAAATTCATCTCGGCTAAAAATGGAAATAAATCGTGAACATTTTCGAGCGATTATTTTTTACTTTCGACGTGGATTAACCCAACAACAGTGCCATCGATGAACTTAATTCGACTTTTGACGATGAAGCACCATCAAGGACTACTGTTTATCGATGGTTTGCCGACTTCTTACCGATGGTTTTACGACCACAATCGTGGCCGTAGTTCGCTTAAGGACGAATTTAGTTGAAGAATCAAATAAACTATTCTAATAGACTAAGTAGTCCAAAAAAGGGCTGATGTGGTCCAAAAATATGTTCAAAGAAAATAAAATAGAAATACGTTGAATTTAACCTAAAAAGTTATGCATTACACACAATATCAAATTGAAATCTATAAGATATCCATAAGGAAATATATAACTAAACACAAAACTGCTAAATAAACAACTAACTAAATAAAAAAGGTTTTTAGAAATTACTATAAGTTAGATATGTGAACACAAGTATCAAAACACATCAGAACGTATTATAAAATGCCAAATGTAAACATCGTTTTATTTAATGATACGAATACAAACGTCCCTATATTAAATAATCACTATTAAAATTTTTAAATCTTCAAAATGACTATCGAACACAAACTAAATAAGACTTCAAAAGGTATGTTTTAGTAAAATAAAAAAGTGAAGAGCAATATTAGTCTATAATTCACATGCAAAAAAAATCTATTTAGTTATTTTTTCGCCACTAAGTTTGTCATTAAAGTTATGACGCAAAATGACTAACCTATACCTACAAAACCCTAAAAATTGCATAAATTCACACTTCATATCAATTTTATCTTTATTTGTAGTTTGTGGTGCTCCAAGTTGGGCGCCAACTGTGATACGTTTTACTTAATTCATAATTAATTTAACCTACATTTTATTTTCTGAAATGTCATTGAATAAAAAATATTAACAATATAGTTGTTACAATTTTAAAACGTGTTACAAGTTCTTATATTCTGTATTAACTGTTGTAGGTATATAAAAAAATGAATTTCCATAATTCTATACATTTTTGATTTGGCAAAACAATAGTATGACATATCAATGAATTATAATGAAGGGCCGAGCGATTTATAATTGGTATAGTGGTACATGTCTATCCTCTGGTCGGCATATGTCCATCTGATGAAATAATACTGCCATAGAGTCGCATCGCAACGAGCTAGCTAGCGAGCGGCGAGCGATGAGCGTCGAGCGTCGACCGTCCCGGCGCCAACATTTGCATTAGCGTCATCTGAATGACAAAACGACCTTTGTATAACACACAATACTCCAGTTACGATGGTTATTCCACTAAATTGTTATTAATATTCATTTGTTTATGTATCTGATTGAATCTGAATGGACTCGCTCACTCAAGATGGATTTCATTATTCAAATAACAGCGCTGCCAAAACAGAATTTAAAACATCATGTCTCAAAAATTGTTTGAAGTAGGATTTTCACACAATTTCGAAAACACACACCTCGTTTTGTGGGTATTTAATACGGAATATAGAATTTTTAAAATATTGTAAAATATTATGTAAGATTCTTAGGGCAAGAATAATAATGTTCTATTCTATTCTATTCTAATACGGAATATAGTCGAATTTTTTTATAAAGAGAATGATCTCACTACTTCTATTGCCTATTATCTTATATAATAATCCCCTATGTGTGTTGTTTTTCGTGTACCTATCGTGTACATTCGGAAATCTTCGTATGTACTACAAGTACTATGGTAAGAGAAGCATAAAGTACGTGGGGTAGCCAGTGACTTATACTGTTATTTTAAACAAGTAAACAAATCTTTTTTGTCTTCTTCATTTTTTTGTTCTTTTCAATTAGATGTATATCTGGATAGTTACAAGGAGTCACCTTATATTAAAATCTTGAAATATCTTATTTATTATTTTTTTTACCTCAAAATATATATCATAAAATTTGTAAAAATAATTATTTTCTGTAAAATATAATTAAAAAATTATAAAATAAAAAAAAAAATGAGCATTTTTACTTTGTGGTTATATATCTTTATTTTTACTCAATTTATACTAATTTAACTGGTTAATCGGACATTTCTGAACGCTGTTGAGTGTTTTTAAATATATTGAAATATAAATAAAAAAAAATTTAAATAGGTTTGAGCTTAATTTGGATATCTAAATGGGCCTTAAGACGTTTAAGGCCCGGTCTTTCCACCTTCAGGTAAAATTTGTATTGATAGACTGGATGATATTTATTCAACACAGAAAGTATCACATAACCTTATCTGTCACATAGTTACCTGAACGTGGAAAGACTGAGCCTCTGTGTATATATTTCTTAAAAACGTTGATTTAAAATAATATAAAGTGAAAAATTCCACAGTGTCTTTTACCCTTGTTTAAAATTCGGAATTGAGTTGTCAAATTGGCTTAAGTGTAAAAATCATCTATTCTTCTCGATCTGAATAGCTTATTATGAAAGATTTTTTTCCGTATTTTAATAAAACGAGCCCCATTGGCATTCTGTTCTGTGAACCGTCAATTATCGATATTCAGTTAACAGCCGTCGAAAGAGAATTCAAAAGGAAAAACTAAATACGAAAGTTAAACACATTTAATTACGAGGAAAAAGCCTGAAAGAGCAGCTTGCCTCAATCAGTGCTACTCAAAATGTTGACAGGAAACAGATTAAACTGTTTAATTACAGAAATTAACTGATTGACAAGAATTTTCAACAGTTAATAATAAAAATAATATTAACGAGTATTTAATGTTATGTGCAACAGTGGCGCACCAAGGATTTTTTGTTAGGGGGGGCCCGGAGGACAAAATTATTATGAATAAGTTTCACACTTCTAGATTTCAAGTGATGATCTAAAAAAAAGGTCTTCGCTTCAGAAATACAAAGTGACGACCTAAAAAAAAGTCCTCATATCTACTTTAAAAATTTTCTAGTGTGTTTGTGTGTTTATATTTTTATTTCCTTCCGTCTTGGGTGCACCAGTGATTTGCTATATAAAGAAATGCACACAATTAACATTTTCATTGCTAACCTCGTTTTATAATACAGGTACCTGTATACGGACGCAGTATATAGGTATACGGACGCAGTATACAGGTATACGGACGCAGTATACAGGTATACGGACGCGGTAATGTCTTGTGGATTTGTACGTCTCCCACAGTTAACACATAAAGCAGCATCACGTATTAACGCGGGTACCGTAGTTAGTCATTTAGTTACGTTTATAAATTTAATACATTTCTAGAATAAATTAATAAAAAAATAATTTTTATTTTTTAATTTTGTGAAGAAAATAAAAATAAATCAAAAATTTCCCAAGTCCATTTATCGAATTTACATCCAAATGCACCAATATTAAATAAATTTATGGTTGGTACCAAATCCTTATCTTGCTACTTAAATAGTTCCAGAATAAGAGGATTTTTTATTTTTTATTTGGAGTTGGATTCAGTCAAGCCCTAAATTCCAGCACTCTATTTCCCAGAGGGTTGATCTAAAATCATGCAAAATTTTCAATAATGTCCATTGATAGGAACCGGAACAGTTTAACAGGAATTTTTGATCAGATTTGTTTTTCGAAACATATCGAATGTTTTGTGTCGTTAAAAAAAATAGTTTTTTAAAATGTATTGTATAGTATCAAAAGAAAGCTCTTAAGATGTAGATTAAGAAACAAACAGCTTTTTAAAATGCGTTTCTTTTAATATGATTTTAGCCAAAAATGTGCTAAAAATGTTTTTGTCCAGCACCCTTTTACCTAAAGGATTTAACGTAAAAATCTGAAAAAAATTATAGGTAATGTATTTTGATCTGAGACGGAAACATACGAGGCGAATTTTTGATCAGATTGCGTTTTTGGACAATATTACAGTTTTTAAAAAATAATTTTCTTAATTAATTGCTAAATTATGAGTAATAAAGTTATGGATTTTTTTGTATTTAAGGTAGTATATGTCTTTTTTTAAATTAAATATATAATAAACAAAACCACGGGACAGACAGACAGACAGACAGACCAACAGGCATCATCCTAAAAATAGTTAAAAAGATATGTAGGGACCTCAATTCGCGGAGATCCATCGAAATCTCGAAATATCAAAATCGGTATGATCACAATACCTCCCATATATTGAGAATAAACATTACCTATAGAGGCACTGTTGTCGCTTACAAAATGGCGATTGGAATAGGATATTTTTCACATTTGCCATTTGATACACAACAATTCACATTGCAGTTAATTTTCTGTTGCGATTTTAAAGACATTTTATTAAAGTTTTCTTCACTTTAACACATACAAACAATGTAATTAAATGAGTCACATCAAACAAAATCCTATTCCGTTAGTTCCAAAATATTCCGCTAGGCGTCACTTCAGTTATTGTCAGTTCTCAATATGTTGGCGGTCGGTAAAAAATTAAATGGAAGCTCTTAGTACTCAAATAACGAATCAAATAATTATTATAAAACTTTTTATCAAAAAAATATTCTTAGACATCCAGCATTCTGTTGGCTTCTTACACTTATTAAATTCCTACAAAACCCTGAAATGTGTGAAAAATCTTCACATAAATTTTTTCTACGTAAAATTGTTGGTCTTATTAAACTATGGTATTCAACAAAGTTAGCGAATGATTTTTTTAAAATCATTGATAAAATTCTTTTGTTTGTCAAATAAATTTATTACGAGATTAAAGCCATGTTTTTTTCTGACATGTTAGAAATCACTGCGCAGTGTTCGCACGCTCGGTACCGGATTAATAACGCGACGCTGGACGAATTAAAAAGCCGGTGCAAGTTGTTCTCCGGGACGGCGCATGGGATTTCGCCAGCATGTGCAAACTCGGCGCTAATCCACGGTCACTAAAGAGAATGGATTCTGTCCTGTGTTCTTTTCTAAAATAAATGGTATATTTTAGTTCTTTGTATTAAACGGAATAGTTTATGGCTTTATACAAAAAAAAGTGTTTGCTCTAATAATGATGAAAGAATTAATTGCTGGAAAGATACGTTGATTTAACGCTTTGTGCATTTTTTTAAATATAGCTTTTAAAAGTATTGATATAGCTGGGTGTAAATTTTATGGCGACTCTATAAAAAATTGATGTTAAGTATGAATTACACTGGTCCACACAATTTTTGCTGACTTACATCTAAGACTTGTTTCTCACTAATTTGGTGCTGCTGAACTCAAATATCACATCAGTTTTTGCGTATCACATCAGATTTTTGTGAAACAACAAATACATATTTTCGGCTAAATAATGCTTCTATCGTTTAATTTTAGACGTCGATACTGTAATTGGTACAAATTTGGCGAACAATAAGGACTAAATAATTAAGAAATATTCTTAAAATTTTATTTATAGTGAAAGAAAGAAAATGAGAACAGTTTTAATTACATTTTAATGCATTGGAGTGTTAAAATAAAAATACAAAATAATTTAAGGATTCAATGGTCGTTTGTAAGATCTTCTGGAGTGCACCATTCCCGATACGTCTCTTTTAATACTCAAACAGTAGTCAGCAGCCATCATGTGAGTATCCCACCTTCCTTGATAACGTCTCTCCATCTCTTTTAAATCCTGATAGAAACGTTCACCCAGTTCATCACTAACATCTCCAAAATTGAAAGGAAATTTGTCAAGATGTTTAAAAAATGAAGTTTCACGCTCATGTACACCCCAGATGATGATAATTTTCAATCAAATTTTCAACGACCTCCACATAGTTTTCGGCTTTTTTATTCCCAAGAAAATTTTTGATGAGCGCCACGAAAGACTGCCATGCATTCTTCTCCATATCATCCATATGTACAGTGAAATGTGGATCATTCACTAATTTTCTAATTTGTGGTCCGTCAAAAATGCCAGCTTTTAGCTTCTCATTACTGAGACTTTGAAATGTTTCAGATATATATTTGAAATAGTCACCATCTTTGTTCAACGCTTTTACAAACTGTTTCATTAGACCCAGTTTAATATAAAGAGGGGGGGAAAATGATTTTTGTTCGCTCCACCAAAGGTTCGTGTATTATGTTTGGGTCTCCAACATTTAAATCTATTCTCACCGACCAATTTTCTGAGACCAATGCTTATCTCTCTGCTGTCCCACAAACACAAAAAACATGGATATAGCGGTCATACTAAGTACCTTACCCTTTACCTTGCAACCCCCGCCGTTGTAAAAAGATCTATAACAAGTACCTGCATGTAAGACGTTCTTACGAAATATATTGGACAACAAGAACGAAGTTGAAATTAAAGTAGACATATATCAGAACGTGAAAAGGTGAAAAAAGTCAAAATACGATAGAACAAAAATTTTACGTGATAGGCAGAAACTGTTAACATTTTTCAAATCAGCACCCCAAAATTAGTTAAAAACAAGTATCAGATCTAAGTCAGCAAAAAAAAAAGTTTAAATTTGTTGACCAGTGTTATCATTTAACATTTTTTTTTTTTTATTCTTTCAAACTTGATAATATAAATTTTCGGACTGAATTTACTAGAATGTAACAATATACTGAACCGTAACGATATTTCTATACATATATACGTACATTCAAGTATGTAATACATATGCTCATTACTCTCTTAATTATGTTCTTATTAAAAAATTTGAATTTTCTAACGAGACTTCTCATTTTTTGTATAATTTAGCCAATTTCCAGCCGTGTACGCGTACTGTAGCCCTCTAGAACAAGAGCCATACATACACACACACGTATACCAACATACTAGCACATAGATATTGAGTAACACCCCCTCCGAGTGTATTTGTGTGTGTAGGTTGGTAACATCTCGTGGTATTGCTGGTCGAACACTCTGGGGTGGAAACTACGCAACTCCGATATTCTCTGAAACTTTGATACAATGTAGCTTTCGATTTTACTCCTCATTCCGTTACATGTTATATGTACCCATAATCACATCGTAAAATGAACCAATGTGTATTAACGAATACGTTAAATGAAACATTACAACGGTGGTTTTAAGTCGACTGATAGTAACCAAGAAGAGATAAGTTAATTTTTACAACAAAAAAACCGTTATAATATCACTCATGTGTCTGTCTGCCTGACAATCTGTCTATCTTCCTGCCTGTCTGTCTGTCTTGAACTCTTCCCCTTTCCCCGAAAACCATTCATCTAGCCATTCTTTCACATTTTCATATGAACAAAAGTGCTGCTCGGCAAGTGCGTGACCCATCGATGCGAACAAGTGGTAATCTGAAGGAGCCAAGTCTGGTGAGTAAGCGGCATGGGGTAGCACTTACCACTTGAGTGCCTCCAATGTGTTGCAAACTGCTTTTGCCTTATGTGATGGAACGTTATCGTGAAGAAAGATTACCTTGTGCTGTCTTCTTTCGTATTCTGGTCGTTTTATGAGCAGCGAATGGTTCAATTCGATCAGTTGTTATTGGTAGCGTTGGGTATTAACTGTTTCACCAGGTTTTAACAATTCATAATAGACCACACCCTTTTGGTCCCACCAAGTACAGAGCATTGTTTTTTTGCCAAAGCGATTCGGTCTTGCAGTTGATGTGGATGGTGAACCTGGGTTCACCCATGATTTTTTTCGTTGGGGATTTTCAAAATAAATCCATTTTTCATCGCCAGTAATGATACTATGCAAAAAAAACTTTCTTTTGTATCGTGCAAGCAAAATTTCACAAGTGTTTTTGCGTTTTTCCATCTGCCTCTCATTCAATGCATGTGGAACCCATCTGCCGACTTTCTGGATCTTACCCATCTCTCGTAGGCGATTGGAAACAGCTTGTTGACTAACGCCTAACTGCTCTGCTAGTTGTTTTTGTGATTGACTATCGTCTTCCTGTAGCAATGTTTCCAATTTTGTATCGTCATATTTTTTTGGAGGTTTTCCATGTTATTTGTCTGTAAGATCAAAGTCACCACTTTTGAAACGCCGAAACCATCGTTCACACGTATCTTGCGATGGAGTATATTCACCATAAGTTTCTTGAAGCAGTCGGTATGATTCAGCAGCAGTTTTTTTCAAATGGAAACAAAACAGTAGACTGTCCGCGAATGCTCTTTATTTGCCAATGTGTTGAAACTTTGAACTATACAATCTGTTTGCGCGGCAAGTTTGAAAAAAATCCGCATTTCATACTTGTAGACCTGGTATATGACCCCGAACGGTGGTCAGGAACGAATTAAGTTCGTAAATCGAGGTACCACTGTATTTCCTTTAATTCTTGAGTTGACTTTGCCACAAAATCCCGTAATTATGTTGGCGGTATTTTCTCAATAGAACCAGAATCTCTGTCGATCTCCTAATGAATCAGTAACAATACCAGTACAATAATCAAGCATTAATCTTTCACGAATGAATTAACTCTGTGTTTGTGTGGAGTAAAACTTGTAGACAATAGATAGGGAACATGCCCCATCCACCCCTTAATGCTACTTATAGAATTCAGAACAATAATACACAAAAAAGTCAAGATTTTATAATTTTTTGCTGTGGTTAGCTTAATATTTGTGATATTGTTTGAGCGTTTAAACATGGCTGTGTGTATATATGCAAGTCCTGCGAGGCGAGGATAATATCCCTATTGTCCTGGGGGATATGTGTGTGATCTCCAGCCGTGACTATACCCCCGCACTGTCTGTCTGTCTGACGCTGCTTGTCATGTTTTCACTTTTAATTATTGCTGTTTGCAATAAGGGTGATTTTTATTGTTTTCTCTCTCCCACGTACCAAATTATATAAGTAAACCAATTTAATGCCAAAGTCAAAAGAGTTTTGATCAAAAAAAAAAAAATTAAAGTTGTCCTTGATATTCTGTACTTTTGGTTTATTCATTATCATTTTTGAGACATAAATTTTGGCATTAAAGGGTAATCCAATTTGTACTCTAGGATTTGTTTTTTGAATAAAACACAACATATTGGAAAAATTCGAATTTTATTGTTATTAGCATAAAGACTTAACAATTATTTATGAAATATGATGTCGGCCAAATGCCCTCCACGACTCCGCTGACATGATACCATTCTTTTAGCGAAGTTTTCCGTAATCGTTTCCAATAAATTCGGTTCGATTTCAGCAATTGCACGTCTGATGTTCTCTTTTAGTTCTGAAATCGTAGCAGGCTTGTTGACAATAGACCCTTTCCTTCAAATAGCCCCAGAGAAAAAAGTCTAATGGGGTTAGATCGCAAGACCTCGCTGGCCAATTGATGTCGCCCATCTGAGAGACAACATGACCAGGAAATTTAGTTTGAAAGTGAGTGTTTCACGTGCTGTGTGACATGTGGCTCCATCCTGTTGAAACCACATGTCATTTAAGCTCAAATCGTTGGTTTCAAAAAGTTGTTTAGCATCTCCCGATAGCATACACCATTGACAGGAACAGCGTTACCAGCTTCGTCCTCAAAAAAGTACGGGCCAATGATTCCTCCAGCCCATAATGCACACCAAACAGTGCATTTTTGTGGATGCATTGGTTTTTCTTGAATAGCATGTGGATTTTCAGGAAATTTGGTTTGAAGTAAAGTGAGTGTTTTACGTGCTGTGTGACATGTGGCTCCATCCTGTTGAAACCACATGAATTTGCAATGTGTTCCAGGTACCAACTGTAAAAATGCAAACTTCCAACGTTCACTGAACGAAAATGGCGCGCAATTCAAATCCCAGAGTCCAATTTGGATCACCTTTTATATTTATTTGTGTTTTTTAAAACATTCATACTATCAAGAATAGGAGCCCTCATTTTGTTCCTTTATTTCTTTTGGTATTAGGTCTGTTCTTAGTTCGCAATTATTTCCAACTGTTATTTTTACTGCTCTATTAAGTATCAGGATTTTCCAATTATCTTTCCGGGATTTTTTCATTAATTTGTCTTTTAAAAAATACATATTGAATATTTTAATCCCTTAGGGTGAAACAAATACATCTTGTGCATCTGTTTTTTGACCTCAGTGTTTTCTCTAAGATTCAACATCTTCATGAGACTGAAGGAGCGTACGTATGACATAGCTGTAAACGTGACATGTGACACTTTAGCCTCTGTCAGTGACATATACCTCTCACGTGGTAGTCTCTACACAGGGAGTTTATGAAAGCCCTTCGTTTATTGTCTTAAAAAATGAGAGATTCTTTATTAGAGATAAGATGATAGATTTCCACATAAACATAACAGAAGGAAATATAAGAATTACATACATGTGAAAGACGGTATGAGTTTATTGGTCATACCGACGAAACCCTCAAAATATTCTTTACATGATTTGTTAAAAAATAGACCTAGTAAAACAAGATAAAACTTGAGTAAAGCAAAAAATCTTAATTGATAGTATCTAAAAAGAAAAATAAACATACTTATGATACAATTCTGCGGCAAATCTGTAAGATTACAGACAAAATCTATAAGAAACTATCCATAACAACACATAAAACAACTCCTTTGATATGATCGTCTATAGCTTACAGATTTGCCATAGAATTACCATATTAAACCCATAGAAAAAATACCACACAATAAACCAAATCAACAATAGTAAACAAGTAAAAGTACACAATATAAAAATAGTAGAAGAACCAATACAACAAGTGAATAAATTCCAAGATCTATGCAAAATATTTTCGGAAGATGGATAAATGGATGAAAAATAAATGGAAAGAGCAACCGTAGCAGGAAAACTGTTCAACCCTATCAAAACGTCGTCCTTACCAACATAGAAAGAAATACCAATCAGCATCAAGGTAAAAATCTTCAAAAAAGTAATGAAGTTTCCTCTTATGTATTACAAAATTAGATATATTACACACGTAGTAACGAACATTCCACAAAGCAAGATGATGGTGTAGTAAATCCAAAAGTAAACCAGACAAATATTGCCCAACTCTGGAAGTAGGGAAATAATTTGCTGTATCAAGAAAGTGTGTACAATACAAGGGAATTTTTAAATATATAAATAATTAAAATGTTGTTATTCCCCATAGTTTCATTATGTAACAAGTGAATTAATAGAATGATTATCTCTGTACAAAGAGTTACAGTCCATAGAGACATATTTAATCTGAAAACCGCAAATTATGCCCCGTTTTAACTCCCAACGGGTTTCGCAATAATCCAGTGTAGAGCCGGCTTTAGCAATGATGTGCATACTACCTCTAATGAACCGTTTATAATTTAATTTTGAATAAACAGACCCTGCCAAGGATATCAAGGATAGAGTCCGACACGCTACGTACAACCAGGATATTAAATGTTAGATTTCAAGGGTTGATTTTTGCGGTATCGGTTACAAGGGTAACCCCCCCCCCACATCCACTTAGAAGGGGACATTATCTGATACAGAAGGACAACACTCCTGAGGATTCTGAATATTTTTCATCCCATACAAGACATCCTATTGTTAAGTATTTAATAATTAAACACAGAAACAATGTTCAATGAGTATAATTATTTTGTCGTCTGTCTGTCTGTTCGGAAAATATTGTAGCCAAACGGCTAAACCTAGAGAGTTAAAATTTGGCATGCTTATACAACTCTTTGACCCGCACATAGAAAAAATACTAAAACATCTATAAAACATATCCCCCTAAAAATATAAACAAATATCTGCTCATCGAAAAAAAAATTTTTTTTTTTTAATTCTGAGTAGGATATTAAATGAAAGCCCTTAGTACGTGGATTAACGATTTAAATTTTATTTTTGCAAAATAATTTATTTTGACGCATTCTTGCCAAAATGGTGCAAAAAAAAATTTGTCCCACACCCTGTAGCCCAGATGGTTTAAACTAAAAATCTGAAAAAATTCTAAGTAATGTATAGTGGTGTGAACCGGAACAGTACAACAGGAATTTTTGATCAGATTATGTTTTCGGAAAATAACGCAATTATTGTGTTTTTGCTTGACCACGTAAAATATTTAATAACTTATCCAACACATTGAACCAGCATGCTTTGATAGTGTAATGGCTAGCATGCTCGCGTTCTAATTTGCAAACTAAAGTTCGCTCCGCTCTCCAGTCAATTTTATTTTTTCTGTTTTTTTTGCATTATTATTTTGTTTAAATTATTTTTTCAAAATTCTAGTTATATTTGGGCAAATGTTGCAATTAATTTTTAAAAGCGTAAATTTAATAACCAGTGGAAATTGTTGAAATTGAATACGCGAAATCATAGGGGCGGGTTATGACTTAAAACAACCAGTGGAAGCCATAGGCGCAATTTTCAAAATCTTAATGAACCTTGCTATAAAAAAAAAAAAATACTGCACATATTTAGAAACCTAATAATGGTATTAGGCATTCGAATTAAAAGTAACAAAAAAATAATATATTAACCCTTCACTGCATGAATTTTTATTTTTGACTGAAATAATTCATGGGCATTAGGAATTGGTTCTTATTGATAGAAAAATTAATTAAAAAAATATATTAAAAATATTAATTAGTACTTTTATGAAAATATGTTTTGTGCCATACATGGATCATTATGATTCTACATTATGTTACAAAAGAAAATGATTCCGTATTATTTGCTCGTAAATTGCTAGGTGTTCTTCATTAGGGATTAAAAGCAGTCGCCCTCAAATTTTTGTAAGAAAAGGTCGTATCTTCTAGTTGTCTTTTCTCAATAAATTTTTATCCTCAAATCTATTGCAGCCCATTACTTGAGATATGGCAGGATCCATTGCTGTGTATGTGGCATATATGAACATTCATGAAGTAACGTTCTGAATCAGTTTTAAAAGTAAAATAAAAAATAAAAATCGGAATGTGCTATGTATGGCACACTATGCGGTAAAAAGTTAACATAAAATTTGTTTTGGCAACCCAAATAATCATCATTCACTTACTAAATACCTGCGAAACACTGAAATGTGTGAAAATTCACCCTTCACATCAATTTTTTATGTATAATTTTATTTCAAATTAGTTTTGAATAAGAAACTTATAATCTGTGGGGGGTATACGTTAATCACTTATTGAAATTAAAGTATTAATGAGGAGAAGGATATTACATGGATCCTATATGACATATGTCGATGTTAAAAACTTTTTCAACTTTACCGAAAATCCCTATTTTTAGGAAACTTCATCGTACCCTTCTTCCTGTTATGTGAAGTGGTATTTAGTTGCTAATGCGGCTGCTAGGTGCGCAATGGTCACTTCTCCCCCTGGGATAAATGACGTACAATTGTCCCGGCGCCATCTGGCGTAGAGCGAGGGGGTGCGCGGCGAGCGGAGGGAGAGAATCACTGATTGCCACTAGGAACCCTCCTGAGGGGACGAAACAGCACATGGAGGACTGATTTCATTGTTTAAGACATGGAAGAGGAGGTTGTGTTGAAAATAAACACAGTTTTAACAATTAAAAAGGATTATAGACAACAATTTCATTAACAACTTAAAAAATGAAGAGATTAGATGGATCAAATTTGAAATGATAGGTCATGGATCGACAATATAGAATGTAAGAAGAGACAAAAGTTATAAAATTATCACTATATACTTTTAGAAGAGTATTCTGGTCGTTTTATGAGCAGCGAATGGTTCAATTTGATCAGTTGTTGTTGGTAGCGTTGGGTATTAACTGTTTCACCAGGTTTTAACAATTCATAATAGACCACACCCTTTTGGTCCCAGCAAGTACAGAGCATTGTCTTTTTGCCAAAGCGATTCGGTCTTGCAGTTGATGAGGATGGTGAGCCTGGGTTCACCCATGATTTTTTGCGTTTGGGATTTTCAAAATAAATCCATTTTTCATCGCCAGTAATGATACGATGCAAAAAAGACTTTCTTTTGTATCGTGCAAGCAAAATTTCACAAGTGTTTTTGCGTTTTTCCATCTGCCTCTCATTCAATGCATGTGGAATCCATCTTCCGACTTTCTGGATCTTACCCATCTCTCGTAGGCGATTGGAAACAGCTTGTTGACTAACGCCTAACTGCTCTGCTAGTTGATTTTGTGATTGACTATCGTCTTCCTGTAAAAATTCCTGAGAAATTTAGTTTTCAATGAATTGAATACCTTATCTGCGTTATTATATTTTTCTTTAATTTCTAAGTCTATATTTCCATTCTCTGAAAAGTGGCTACCTAGATACTTAAAGTTTTGTATTTGTTCCAATTTTTCGTTTTCTATATGAATTCCGTGTTTGATGTTTCCGTTTCCGATAATCATTGTCTTAGTTTTGGCTTTGTTTATGGTAAGTCCAACACTTGCTAGTTCTTCATTGAAGGCCTGCAAATTTAGCTGTTTTTTTTGGTTTTTTTACTAAATCAGTAGACAAATCGTCTGTAGTGAATGTTATTGTAAGATGGCAAAGATATTAAAACTGTGGTTAAAATTATGAAATGGAATTGGATAGGCTGTGCTCTTAGGAAAAATAAAAAGTTACTAGAAATTATCCAAAGCGAAGACCCAAAATTTGAAGAGAGACGAGAGGAAAAACTTAGAAAATAGTGAATGGGGCAATATCTTGCAGAAAGTAACAATTTATCTGGGGTTATAGAGCTATAATAATGATGATGAATCATCTACCTCTTCCTTGTACTTCTGAGTATAGTATAAAATTCTAAATAAATTTTCCATTTCTTTTTTTTTGGTTTTCCCGAGCCAGTGCATTTCCCCGATTATTTAAACTGAGAAAATTGTTAAGTTTAATGTCCTATAAAATACGTGACACGTCTGAGTTATAATATGAAAAACATTTCGTGAAAATAGAACATCTTAGGTAATCGCAGAAATAATAAAATACCCTGAAGATATAGCTGCATCGCTTAGCGCAAATTACAGACAAGATCCTCCCCCTTCACGGCATTATACAGCTGCCCCAACAAGAACACAACTAATTTAAGCGACGCATCAACATTATTTTCCAAATAAGAACTTTTTAAATGTTTTAAACAGTGGCGCTACAAACTCTTCTATTTTATATCTTACCTTGTGTTTTCTGTTTTAGTATAGATATCTAAATGGACTGTGTTAAGAGCTAATAGCCATAGATGCTTTTTTCCAAAAATGTTAACTAACTAATCTTCTCTTTAAATCCAGTAAAAAAGACGATCCCCGGTCTTAGCAAATACATATCTTAATTCTGAAGCCTTTCTACCTTGCGGTGTAAGACTATAGTCGAGTTATTTTCTGATGTTGTTCTCTATACTTTTCTCCATCGTGTTCTGTCCCAAAAACTAAATCTAAATCTAAATTAATCGACACTGCTGTATCATTAATGTATAATAAGATCTATAATGGTCCCGGTATTGAGCCTTGCGGAACTCCTGATTTTATACTTAGTTCGTCGGATTTGATATTCTCAATTACAACTTATCTTCTATAAACCAAGGCATCCCAAAAAGTAAATCTATCTAAATTCGACACTGATGTATCATTAATAATAATATGTTATATTTATTTCTTATTACAAATAATACTTTTTTATGCTTAATTGGAATTGCTAGTTGCTTGTATTTGGATCTCGTTGAGTATTTATGATCTGCATATATAATTGTATCAGGGTTTTTTACTACCCATGTTGCAATAGTCAAAATGTACAATTGTGTTAAATCAAAAAAATTGTTTCTTTAAAAATCAAGCGCGAAGAGTGTGATCTAGGTTTAAAGGTCATTATTTTTAAAATAGATTTTTGTATTATCGCCAGATTATTTATGTAATTGTTGGTGATACCACCCCAACCAAGAATGGCATATTTCAAAATTGATTATACCTACTAAGCCATAATACACAGTTTTTAGTTTAGTTATTGGTAGAACAGAGTTGTTGAGTTACAAGAAAATGTTAAGAAGTGTGACTTATCAATATTTAATGTTAGTTTATTTGAATCTAGCCCTAGATGTTTAATTATCAGGTCCTCCATAGCATAACGCTTGACATCGTCCCATGAGTCACTCTTTATGAATATAGCCGTATCATCAGCATAAGAAATTATTTTAGAATAATTAAGTTTAAGTTTCAGAAAGCTGTCAACATAGATAATTAATAGCAAAGGCCCGAGCACTGTTTCTTGAGGAACTCCCATTTTCATGGTCATTTCAGAACTATTGTGATTTTGTACCTAAGTTACCTGTACTCGGTCTGAAAAGCAACTTTTAATTAATTGCTTATGCTTCTAATTCCATATAATTCTAACTTGTAAAACAATATTTCATGGTCGACGGTATCGAAGGCTTTAGCCAAGTCCAGGAAGATGGTTATACATGAGTGGGAATTATCTAAAGCCTTATAAATCTCTTCAGTGAGGAAAACAATTGGGTCATTGGTGGATTTACCAGGACGGAAACCAAACTGAATCTCGGACAATAAAGAATATTTTTTTAAGAAAAAGAATATTCTATTAGATATTGCTTTTTCCAAAATTTTACCAATATGTTTTTTTTAATGTATAATAAGAATAACAACGGCTTCAGAATTGAGCCTTGCGGAACTCATGATTTAATAGTTAGCTCGTCAGATTTGATATTCTCAGTTACAACAACTTGTCTTTTATAATACCCAATGCAAATTAATTCAGATTATTTGCTTTAACACAAGTGGTATGCATCCGGCCATACCTGGGTTTTGCCACCAAGGTGTTGGAGCACCTTTTTCACCCTTACCAGTAATGGACCTGGGTGTGTGTGAGTCCAAAAGTTAACCAACACTCCCCAAAAAAAAGTAGAGTAACTTAAGCTAATTTTAAGAACTGTATTACTTTATTGAGATTATGTAATACTTCTTCAATGTAATTTAATCGCGAAACTGCATTTTAATCCTTTGTAGTGAATTTCTCCGCCTATGTGATCCGGTTTGCTATTAAAGTTTCTAGTAAAATGGTATGGCAGGTGCATCACAGTCTAGTTTCACACTTGGCTGTCTCTTTCCGGGCATTCTCTCGGCTCCGGGCTGTGCTCCGAGCCAAGCTCCGGACACCGGATCCCTGTAGGCTAGATCTTTGCTTTACAACAACACAAGATAATCACATAGAAACGACTTTAAATCGATCTTTAACGATACTTTGTTTCACAAAAAGAAAACCTTGTCAAGAGGAAAACGTGGAGGAATTTCATGATAACATTCAATAAAATATAATACGATTTAAACTTAAATCTAATAATAATTTGTCATAAATCATTGACATGGTTTGGATAAGAATATAACAAAAATTTTACAGCATGTATCAAGATAGAGGGAACATGGTTTCTTTTAAAAACAGAACGTGTGAGCAAATTAAAAAAAAAAAAAAAAAAAACTGATGACTTAAAACAGTCAATCAGATAATTTACCATAACATGACAAATAATAATCGATACACAGAAGTTATAAATTAAGTTCAAAAAATTCCTCAAAACTGTACATAAAGTTTTCAGTCAATAAGTTTTTAATTGTTTTTTTAAATTGTACTGAACTTAATTCTTTGGTAGAAACTGGTATCAAATTCATAAACTTTATAGAATAATAGTTAATACTATATCTTGATTTATTTATTCGTGTAAAATTGGGGTAAATATTTGATTTATTACTTGTGTTGTAGTTGTGAACGTCTTCATAAGAGACAAAAGAATTTAGGTTTTGATGGGCATATACTAAACAGTGATAGATAAATAGTGATGGTAGTGTCATGATTCTAAATTTTTTAAAGAGTAACCTACAATCGGTCTATAAGATGCACTCCCCATCACTCTTATTGCACGCCTCTGTAGACTAAAAACTCTTTCAGCAGAGGCAGAGTGTCCCCATGCTAAAAGAGCGTCTGCTATGTACTGAAATAACGCAAGATACGTAATTAATAAAACATCCTTTGTAACAGATTTTTGAAGGTTTCTTTTATAGATAGTTTTGCATTTCCCACATATATGGGTAATGTGATGGTCCCAAATGAGGATCAATATGGACTCCTAAAAATTTAATGCAATCCGGATTATTAAAGTTATGATTTTTTGTTGTGATGAGTAAATTTTGTGTTTTCTCCTCATTTATTGATAATTTATTTGATAGAAACCTTTTGCGTTAGATAAATTATCACTAGAAACATGTTGCATGTGTTCCAGGGACAATGATCTTGTTAGAAGAGTCATATCATCGCCATATCAAATAGATTTGGTCTCAATAGCAGAAGAGAAATCATTGAAATAAATTAAAAATAGTAATGGACCTAAAATTGAACTCTGCGGTACTCCAAACATAATATTGAGCGAATCTGACTTGGAATTATTTATACAATAAATCTTTTTAGAGCGTAAAAAAACCTGAAATGTGTGAAAATTCACATTTCACATAAATTTTCCTCTGTGAGTTTTGAAAAGAAAAATAATTTTCAGTTTTTTCTCAGGCTCGCTGATTGTTTTATTATGCGTCTTAAGGACGCGAGTGATTAAGAACAATTAAACCGAATTTTTTTCATTTAATATTGCTTTAAATAATTGATGGAAAAGGAACGTTAGACATCTGCTTGTATATTAATAGCCCGAGGAATAAAACACAATTATTTTTGTGTTACACAAGATTGCCTCGCATTATGTACACCCCTCCAGGCAGGGGTGACGTTCAGTGTAAACAAGAGTGCAACGTTGTGTTTTACATTATTTATTTCTTGTTACTTTTGTTTTGTTCTCCGCTGCACAAAACAAAAAACAAAAGGGCTTCATAATATTTACTCTAGGATTCAAGTAGTGTAATTTAATTTGTAATAAAATAGAAGGATATAAAGGGGAAACAGGACAAAAATATTTTCTTGATTTGATAAATATGTGATGTCTTATTCTTAGTACCTTTCCAGATATTATGAATGTCCTTCTTAGATCTTTGTTAGCTGGTCTCCATATTTTCATAGTTTCATATTTTTAGATGATGCAAATTTCAGAGGCGGATTTAGCTAGCTGGAGCCCCTAGAGACCTATGGTCCTAGATGAAGTTAGGTGATATTTTGAGACAAATCCTGAATAAAATATGTTTGTGAAAATTTTGAAATTTTTGAAAATTCTATCTCGAGAACAGTAAAAGTTATTAAAATAGATTTTGAAAATTGCGCCTATGGCTTCCATTGGTTGTTTTAAGTCATATACTCCGCCCCTCTGGTTTCGTATACATGACACATAAGAATGAAAATATAATTACAACAATTCAACGGGTTATTAAATTTACGCTCTTAAAAATTAAATGCAACGTTTGCCAAAATATAACTAGAATTTTGACAAAATAATTTAAACAAAATAAAAATAGAATAAAAAACAAAAAATAAAATTGTCTCTGCCCGGGAGCGAACCCTAGTTTGCTACATTGCGAACAAGCTAACCATTAGACCAGGATACGCCTTCTAGTATAGTATTCCTGTTGTATTATTCCGGTTCACACCAATGTACATTACTTTTTTCAGATTTTTAGTTTAAACGATCTGGGCTACAGGGTGTGGGACAATATTTTTTGTACAATTTTGGCAAAAAATTATTTATTTTGCAAAAATTAAATTTTGATCGTTAATCCACGTACTAAGGGCTTTCATTTGATACCCTACTCAGAATTTAAAAAAATATATATATTTTTTTCGATGAGCCTATATTTGTTTATATGTTGAGGGGGATATGTTTTTTAGATGTTTTAGTGTTTTTCCTTTATGCGGGTCAAAGAGTTGTATAAGTATGCTAAATTTCAATTCTCTAGGTTTAGCCGTTTGGCTACAATTTTTACCGAACAGACAGACAGACAAAATGAGGGTATAAGGGTTTGTTGGTCATACTTACAAAACCCTTAAAAACCCGATTGTATGTTGGAGTTTGAGTTTACGTTAAATCCAATGTAGAGAAATGTTTATTTAAAATATATTTTTGCTGAAAATACAATTTTTACAATTTTTACCGAACGGACAGACAGACGACAAAATGACGGTATAAGGGTTTTTTGTCATACCTACAAAACTCTAAAAATTTGTCATGTGATTCTAATGAATTGCCCGAAAAATGTCCTCCCTAAAATATGTTTTTGTTAATTAATTGTGAAACATCGAGTGACAAATTTTCTGTTAAAATTGTAGCCTAATTTCTCTCATCAAAATAATTATTATCACTTCATTGTGCGGCCAATTTGGCTTCCTGCTTCCGAAATTCAGCAGAGACATGTATAGGACATTATGGCGTAAGTTAACGAACACACACACACACACACCCACACACACACATTATAATTGCTGCCGGTCATGCGATAGTGAAATTAAGATACCGAGTTGATAAGGTCGTAACACTCGGAACAACGCACGGCGTACCGACGCTCGAGCGTCGCTTCCAGACGCTCGCTATTCCAGGAATGACCCGTCTTACACCTGCTAAATGACGGCTTTACACTTTTCACATAAATTATGGCTACAAGGAATTTTGGATCATAATTCGTAACATGAAGTTGAGAAATTTCAACAGAAAATAAAAAGAAGTCTCTTAAAGCACACCTGAAAACGTAACTGTGTTCATTTTACCTGTGCTACCACTAGGCACATTGCCGAATAATATTATTTTACTAGCTGGGATACTTTAAATCCAAGAAAGTAGAACATAACAATTACAAAATTAAAGTTAAATATACACACACAAATTTAAAGGAACAGATTGAAAATTATGTTTTTTTTAAATGTTATTATTTTGTAGCCTCTATCTTAGATAGCCTTGAATGCTCTACTAAACCGTAGGGAAAGATTGTATCGACGGCAAGGTGAAAAAAATGCACCATTTAATTTTGCTACTTTATCTTTTGGTGGAGGTTCAATTATGGTGTGTGGTGGAATATGTTTGGGAGCTCGCACAGAGTTAGTGGTGATTGATGGAGGAGCGTTAACTGCAAATAGGTACATCAGAGATATTCTTCAAGACCATATTGTACCTTTTGCCCAATATATTGGCACAGACTTTTTAAATCAAGTATAACAACAATGGATTGGCCAGAGTGCTCCATTGACCTCAACCCGATTGAACATGTGTGGGACATGCTAAGCAGAAGACGGTCAAGAATTCCAGCTGTTCAAAACAGAGAAGAGGTAAGAGCCGCACTGATTCAGGAACGGTACAGATTGCCCCAAGAACTGATTGACCTCATAAGAAGTATGAGAAGGCGAATGACCGCAGCCGTAAGGGCTCGTGGGGAAACACACGCTATTGAGGAGATTGAAAAGCGGATTAAATGATTAACAAAGTCCAAAATGTACAATAAAGTTATTCTGTTTAAAACCATACATAACCTAACAAAATGTCATCACGCCGATTACAAACCTCGCCCAAAATTACAAAAACAAATATATGATCAATTTGGGTAATTAGGTTAGGTTTAGTTAATAAAAATCTAAGAGAGTAGAATTAAGAAAACGATAATAGATAATAAACATATTATGAAGCCACCGTAGTTGGTCTAAAGACACACAAATGTCGCACTATTAATAATAATAATAATATTTATTATTCCTTTAAATACAGGACTGCATGTAGGATATGTCAGTACATGAGTTTACAAGTTTACACAGATCTTGATCAGTAATACAAGTTATGCAATTAATAAAACAACAAAATCATATATTAAATTACACAAAATTAATGTTCCCCATTGGCATGACAACATCAGTCCTTACAAATTTTCAAAAATTCATTTATTGAGTATACACAATGCTCTATAAGAAATACCTTAATCTTCCTCTTAAATACAGCAAACTGCGTTTCATTTCTGACATGAAATGGCAGTGAATTAAATAATTTAATACCAACAGTTTTTGGTGATTTTTTTTTTTGTCAGTTCCAGAATGTTTGCTGGAGTTCTGAGACAATCTTTTCCTCTGGTGTTATGTGAATGCTGGTTCAAATGGCGAGCAAAGTATATTTGATTTTTAAATATATAGATCAGCAACTCTAAGATGTAAATACCAGGAACTGTTAATAATTTGTATTTTACAAAAAGTGGTCTGCATGATTCAGTGCGTCTTTTGTTTGCTATGCAACGTATTATTAGTAACGCATTAATTTCCTTAGCTGTAAACGCTGCCTTGAACGTTAAAACTATCTACTAAACATATCCACAACACACAGTGAACAGTCTAATTTAAAGATCTCTAAACGCAGAAGGTAAATAAAATCATCTGCTTTCGTCCAGTTTCGACTTATGAGGTTTCTTCTCTAACTGGGTGTCTGTGTAAGACTGTATCTAAACTTCCGATTGATTTAATATTGTCCTGTTCTTTTCAATGTCCTTATAGATGTGTTTGAGTATATTTTATGTAATTTTCACGTTATTCCCCCCCATTATTTGGCGGATGTTCCCCTTGTTGAGAGCAAAGAAGTGCATAAACACTATTCTAGACAGTTATAAACATATTCGCATGGTATACATGTATTATTCATGGAGTCACTCAGTCGGGAGTATGCACGTACACAAGAGGGATCAAACAGGATCTCCTGGACTAGAACAACCCTCTAACACCCTCGCTAACCCTCAAGGAGGCAGGTGAGAGTGAAAAGCGAGAGTCGAGAAATAGTCACCAAAACACATCGCTGAAACTAACAAGCAAACAATTCCCAGGTACTTAAAAAAGTACTGTAGTTTTCTCCCTATATTTTTTCTCACAATTGCAATATTAAATTGGGGGGGGGAATTAATTTTCTGGGATTCGTATCGACAGTAAACCTCCTGGCATGAGGAAATCAACTATTTTGGGCACTGATTCATTTAAATTTTCAGAAATAATGTCATATTTTTTGAGTTAAAACACAACGAAACGAGCATAAAGTCTTTTAGACAAATCCGGTTTCAAATGTTTAATTCCTTATACCAGCTTTAGCCTAAAAAATTTTTGTGGTCACATTAATCTAAGTCGTGAATTTTTTATGAATTTTTTTCACACCCCAAATTTCTTAAGTGATAATTCTCTTTAGTTTCCATTTGATTTAACATCCATTCTTTTATTTATATCTGTCATTTTCACGTTTTACTATACATCTTTTTCGTCATTCGTCATCAGAAGTGGACCGCACTCAGAATTTCATATTTCTTTGTTTTTTGATAATAGAATCATACAAATAAAATCTGACGATTTATAAAATTTTTTCGTCTTAGGAATTAAATTTACTATTTAATGATAAAACTTTGTAGTTGTAGATAAAATGTATTTGATTCGCAAATAAAGGCTATATAACACTCGGATGATTTTATCCCTGGTCTATGGCTCGGGTGGTAACCTTCATCTTCGTGTAATATTATAGCTTTCTTCTTTTGGATCAAGTAGTAATTTGTTGGCTTAGTTTAAATCATATCTCTCAAGGAGAAGTCTATTGTTGATGGTCTTATATCAAATAGCGAACCAATTACCTCATGTGTACCTCAAGGAAGACATTTAGCAAAACTTCTCTTCGTAATTTTCATAAATGACATTGAGAAATGTTTTTTGTACTCTAATATATTACTGTATGCCGATGATCTTAAATTTTTAAATTAGTCACAGGTTTAATATTTTCATGCAAATTAGTAGGTATATTATGCTCGTTTTATACGTCGTATTTTCACACTTGTTTCTTTGGATCACTCCTCACTGCGCTCGTCGTACTCCAAACAACCCGTGTGGCAATACATCGTCTTATAAAACGCGTATTTAATATACTATTCTCTTAATATTCAGAAATACTTTCAAATAAGTTTTATCAGAAACATAAAGTAAATTATGAATATAATCTTTGTGGGAATAGTATCACTTCCGTTAGTGTTATTAAGGATCTAGGAGCAATTTGGATAATAAGCTTAGATTGGATGTTCAAGTTAAAAATGTAATTAAAAAATCACACAGGATTTATAATAAGATCAGGAGCAAATTTCAAAAATATTTCAACCATGAAAACATTATATTTTTCTTTCGTTAGGAGCTTGTATTTGTTGGTCACCTCAATATAATGTTTATATTGATAGAATGGAAAGAATACAAACAAAATTCGATAATTATGATGTAAACAAATTTTCTAATTATAAATCAAATCAGTCACTTGACTATTCCGAATTACTAAGTAAATTTTGTTTCTGTGTTCCTACAAATTCTACGCGGCAATGTGCAATTTTCACAATAAACTTCTCTAAAACAAATTCAGCAACAAATTCACCTATAAATCGTCTCCCATTATTGTTTAATATGTATTTTTCCAATTTTTTTTACAATTTTTACTATCAAAAATTTATTGTGAAAGTTTGTATATTTTTCAATTTTACTTTCGACGCCACTTCAATTTTGCTTTGAATTCTCAAGGTATTCAGTTTGAGACAATAGGTGCAGAGTATTTGAATCGTTACGGACGTAGAGAGGTGCATTAGCCCTCAACCCTCTTGCCTCAGTGTTCTCTCCTCCATCCTCCCTCCACCCTCTCCCTCCTCAATCCCGGTACCTCTAAACAAACTTACAATTGAACTCCAGATATTCTGGTAAACACAATTATATATTCAATTTAGGACGAAGGATTTAGAGGTGCATGCATTTTTAAACATATTTTTACCCTTTGTGCCATTTAGAAAACTTTATTATTTTAACAATATTTTATTAAACAAGAATAAGGGTAAAAACAGACGAAGCGATCTTCTTGGATTCGTAAATCTGATTAAAAAACCCTTATATGAAGGCTATCTTTTATTTTTTTACAAACGACCATTAGATGACAATATTGAAATGTGTCATGAATATATTCGTAAAATTTTACGTTTGTTATTGTGAAATCAGTGGCAGCTTAGAAATTAACCGAGTAGTTTGTTGAAAAAATGGATATTACTCGTAAAGGTTTTCGTTGGATAATTTTTTACGATTTTAGTAAAGGCCTAACTCAACAACAATGCATAGATTCGCTTCGTTAAACTTCTGAAGCACCATCAGAAAAGACATTTTACAATTGGTTTGCAGAATTTCGTCGTGGTCGTGCGTACGTCAGTGATGAACCTCATGAAGGTCGGCCAAAATCGGTTGTGATTCAAAAAAATATCGATGCTGTTCAAAATGATTGAAGAAGATCGGCATGTGACCTGCTGTAAGACAGATGCATCCTTTGGCATATCGCAGACCTGCAAAATGTTCGATTTTGTATGAACATTTAGCTGTGAAAGATCTCGATGGATTCCGCATAATTTGACCAAAGCTCAAAAAAGGCTCGAATCTCATGAAGGTCGATCAAAATCGGCTGTGATTCAAAAAAACATCCATGCTGTTAAGTTAGTTAGTTAAAATTTTTGGCGCACAGCAACAAAGGCTTTGCGCCTAACGCAGCCCATTTAAATGAGTACACTACATATTAAAAACAATAAATTAAACAATCAATAAAATTACACATACTAAATAAAAGAAATCTTGCACCATCAGAAAAGACTGTATAGAATTGGTTTGCAGAATTTCGTCGTGGTCGTGTGTCCGTCAGTGATGAATCTCGTGAAGGTCGATCGAAATCAGTTGTGATTCAAAAAAAACATTGATCCTGTGCGCAAAAGAAGATCGGCATGTGACTTACCGTGAGATAAAGACATCCTTTGGCATATCGCAGACTGCAATACATTCGATTTTGCATGAACATTCAGCTGTGAAAAAGATCCCGATGGATTCAACATAATTTGACTGAAATTGATATAATCAATATGTGGAGACCAAGATTTTGATAGATTCCTAGAAATTTGAGTTGTTGGGATTGCTGGAGAGTTTGGAACTCGTATTAATGGGCTACTGATTTACGTATTTTGAAAACTGTGAAAATTTAGGAAGGTTGTTTTGGTTTTGTTCAAAAGAAGTTTATTTTCTATGCACCATTGTTTGAATACGCAACATTGGTCATTAGCTCGCGTATGAAGGTCTTGTGGATTAGGACAGTTAATCAAGAGGTTAGTGTCATCGGCATATTGGCAAAGTACTCCATTAGATAGATGCTGAGGTAGATCATTCACAAATAGCAGAAATAACACTGGACCAAGGATCGAGCCCTGTGGAACCCCTGAAAGGGAACCACGGGTAGCCGATTTAGAGTTTTTCGATGCAGATGTTATTGACTATTACTGCCGCGCTATGTTGTGTATTAAACTCTATTGATCCCTTGTATCTCCTGCTTTCTATTATCGATGAATACTTGTTAACAACTTAACAAATGGTTTGTTAAGTAACTGCCAGACTTATTTAAGAGAGACAAAAAATCGAAACCGATGGAGTCCAAGAATAGAAAGAATGTAATAATTTAAAAACTTAGTGTGATATAGTGTGTCCCGTAATTCAGAGTGGATAATGTGAAAATATGTGCTTTGTTATGAGCCAGTGAAATTATTTAATGGCACAGAATGGCCGGCGAGTATGTAATTTATCAGAACAACCAGTGATGGAACTCGTAGATATATCACGTTAAAATTTCAACCGGAATTATGACATACTTCTGAATATTATCTCACTTTGCAAACAAATATTTTAGACACAGCTATGAAAATTATAAATGATATTGCGTTTGGAATTGCACAAAAAGTGCCACGATCATCAACATAAAAATTTACTTTATGGGATTGAGTTTAAAATTAAATTAGCTAATGATATTAGCACATATCATAGCAATTCTAGTAGAATCAATTATAATCAGCCATTACTAAGTACATAATATACATATATTAGGTCGTCAAGGATGTCGTGTAGAAAAAAAGACAAAGTTGGTTGATAACTTACAAATATAAGGAATTTTTTTATTCATCAAAGTATGCACCCATATTGTCTATACACTTTTGCCATTTAAGCGGCAGGTTGTTCAGGCTGGTGGTATAAAACCCTAGCGGACGAGAGTCAATGAATTTCTGGAAGGCCAGTTTTACAGCATTGTCGGAATTAAACTGTTTTCCTATTAAAAAGTTGTTCAAATTGCGGAAGAAGTGGTAGTCAGTGGGGACTAGGTCTGGTTAGTATTGAGGATGATGAAGAAGTTCCAACTCCAATTCCTGTAGTTTTGCCACAGTCATTTGTGCAGTGTGTGGTCTAGCGTTATCATGCAATAAGATAGGAGTCAATCTGTTGACCAATCTAGGCTGCTTTTCCTTAAGTTTTTGCATCATTTCGTCCAGTTGGTTGCAGTTTATTTCTGCTGGGACCGATGAGGCAAGTTTTTTTTGGGTTTTTAAGTTATTTGTACGAAATTTGGCAAACCAATTTGATATTGTCTGCTACGTAACACTAGAGCCAAATACACTATTAATGTTTCGCGTGGTTTGAGATGCTGTAGTTCCACGTAAGGACTCATACTTCATAGTGTGAATTTCCGTCCGTTCCATTTTCAACAAAATGCCCAAGTATGCCCAATCCAGCTCCACTTTCTTGCTTGAATTTCCAAGTGGATGGGTTTTTGTGCTGTCGATTCCCAAAGATGAGTATTGGGAATATGATCTGACCAAGTAATGCGCTGAAAATGCGAGATAAATTGTGCGCAGACATCTGTTAACAAAAACTTGGAGTCAATGGGTAATTTATTTCGTGACTTTCCAAGTTTCGCCGCCATCAGAACTGATTTTACATTGGTTTTAAATATGCATACCTTAGTGTTACGAGAGATCTTATTGGATTTCCAGACTTTTTTCAACAAGCCGAATGCTTGATGGGCTTTAAGTATTCTGTTGTTCACGTCCCTTGTAGTTCCTCCATCTCTCGTTATTGCACTACCAAGGTAGCAGAATTCTCCACATTTTCTAAGTCTTCGCCATTAATGTAAAATCTGTTGATGTTATTGGTACCAATTCGCAGTACTTTGGTTTTCGCTTTATTTATGCATAAGCCAACTAAATTTGCCAAAGTACTTATACTTTCAAGTTTGACTTTGAAAGAATATGAACCATGCATTTTATTTTTAATAATTAGTGTATCAAAATTACTTATTCTTAATAAAATCATATTTTTCAATGTTTTATTTAAGAAAATATTTTGAAAAATCTTGCATCAAAGATCTAAATCTGTGTGTTTAGAGACGCCGGGCGTCGCAATGTGACGCCTCATGCATAGTAAGTGACCGTCGGTACTTAAGCCCCAAATTGGTTAATTTAGACCGGCCATAATTACAGGGCGAGAGTGTCTCCCTAATGGAGGCTACAACAACCCACAATCGAGGCTAATTCTGATGGACGCTGTTTTGGGAACGTTTAGTTTTAACCCTTTGATATTTAAATTTTGATGCATCATTTTTGTTCAATTAAAGATTTAGGGCATTAATTGTTACAAATATATTTTAAAATATAAAAATTTGGAATATATTTGTTAAACAATGTTCAGGAAAAAAATGGTGAAATTTTTTAAAACCGAATAATACAGTTTTAATGTTTTTTTTTAATGCATTGACTAATTGCAGGGCCAGCTTAGGCGTCGTTTTTTTAGGCCCCGGACTGAGGCCTCGCTCTTGTGTAACTTATATACTTTTCTTGGGGACAATTCGTTAGTATTGTAATAATTTTTTTTTTTTTTTTTGAACTTATAAAATACCTATACTAGCGTCGGCGAATCAACGCAGTTACGTCACACGTCGTAACAAACAATTGCATTGTTCCTAACAATATAGTCGTTTGTTACGTATTGTGACGTAACTGCGTTGATTCGCCGACGCTAGTACACACATTTTTTCATTAATTATTTCAAGGAAATGCAAAAAATATACCTATTTAATTTCAATACAAATTTCCCCGTAACAATTTTTTACTAACGACTAAAAATGCAAACATTTTATCGGCTCTGTCCCTTTTGTGGACTATCTTTTTTTTTAATTTTTGCTGCAAATGTCAAAATTTTAGAACGTAACTCAAAATTGACCATATATTTGTTATCTTGGGCTAAAATTGTATAAGTATACCCATTTTCAAACAAAAATAAAAAAAAAAATTCTTCTAAAATTTTGAAATTTTGGTCAAAAATTTTTTGCCTCCAATTTTAGTCAAAATATATTTTTGAGCTAATTTTGGGGTGAGGATTATGAAAAAAATATTTAAAAAATTCACGCTTTCCTAGTTTTTGAGTTAGAGACAATTTGGTTCAGTTTTTTGCCTATAATTCCAAAACTTTTGCCCAAAATTCAAAATGGACCAAATTTTCTTGATCTATGACCAAAAATACATATATGTACCAATTTTCAATAAAATCGGAGACAAAAATTTTTTGCTTAAAAAACACGATTTTTTTAAGGGCTACCCCTTACGTTTTTTTCGGTTTTTGGCCATTTTCAAGGGTTTTTGATTACTTCCCGTATAAAACTTAATAATTGGTTTATTAAAGCCCAATTTTTTTCTTAGACTAAATAATGTAGGAGAATTTTAAAAATTCAAAACCCGGATTTATATCTCTAACCATTTTTTAGTTAGGATTTATCAAAAATTTCAAAAAAAAATTTTAAAAATGAAAAATTTTCAAAAAATTTTTTTGTCTCAAAATTTGGTTATAAGTCAATTAGGACCTCAAGATTCCAAAAATTCCAACCGCCGGTCTTTATCTCTTTTCGTTTTTGAGATACGTCCATGCGAACATCAAAATTTCTATAATTCACGCAATAATAAAATTTGTTATAAGTTTAAAATACGCATAACGATTAAGGCCTCAATTTTTTTCTAGATTAAATTAATTATAAGGAATCCAAAAATTCAAACCGCAGGTTGCTATCTCTAACCGTTTTTGAGTTGTGGTTTTTTTTTTTTTAATTCACTATTTTCACAGATAATGTAAAAATGTCATTTAAAAATATTGTCTTAATCGCAAAACACGTTAAACGATTAAAGCCCCAAATTTTTTCTAGAGTAAATAAACTACGGCAAATCCAAAAATTCAAACCGCAGGTCGCTATCTTTAACCGTTTTTGAGTTGTGTTTTTTTTTTAGTTCACAATTTTTACAGGTAATGTAAAATATGTATGTCATTTAAAAAAAATGTCGTAATCTCAAAAAACGTAAAACGATTAAAGCCCAAAATTTTTTCTGAACTATATAAACTATGGCAAATCCAAAAATTCAAACCGAAGCTCGCTATCTCTAACCGTTTTTGAGTTGTGCTTTTTTTAATTCACAAATTTCACATTAATGTAAATTATGCCATTAAAAAAATTGTAGTCTCAAAACGCGTTAAACGATTAAAGCCCCAATTTTTTTCTAGACTAAATAAGCTACGAAGAATCCAAAAATTCAAACCGCAGCTCGCTATCTCTAACCGTTTTTGAGTTGTGCTTTTTTTAATTCACAATTTTCACAATAATGTAAATTATGCCATTAAAAAAATTGTAATCTCAAAACGCGTTAAACAATTAAAGCCCCAATTTTTTTCAAGATTAAATACACTACGAGGAATCCAAAAATTCCAACCGCACTTCGCTATCTCTAAAAAAAAAGCTACAGCCTGCAATATTATTATTAATATAATTATGTACAAATTCCCAAAACTTTAAACATTTTTTTTTGCGCATTTTTTGTGTAATTGAACAATTATATACAAGAGACTCCCAAGAAAAAAATCTGGCTCTGACACCCCCCCCCCCAATTAAAGTTCTGGGTTAATGCCTGTCCAGATATTTTATTTAAATAATAAAATCGTGACCCTGAGTGCAGGTGTCCTTATTGACCAATATTGCAATTAGTGTCATAACGTGTTATCTAATAAATATTTTAATCCCTTTCACAGATAAGACAAATGGGAATTAACGGATTGATTTTTATTTATTAAAACAATACGCAGTTCATGGTTAGTTGAGTTTATATAAAAATATGTGATTTTGTGCATTTTGGAAATAATGTTCGAATTTTCAAATATTTTTTAAATAAAGTATTGTGTTCTGTTATTTTTATTGTGTGACGGTGACTGTTGTTCTGTTGTTTCCATTAAAAACATGGATCGAAGTGCTAATAATTTAGTGAATTTACGAATTTTAAGTGAGGTAACTACGCCGAAGTTCTAGTGCAGTGATTCTGAAACTTTAATAACTAAGGATCTATAAGAGAAACATTTTGGCGGATCCCTATTTTCAATTGGCATGTTCTACTCGAGGGATTGGAAAACTTTTCTGGAATTTAAGGAGTGCAATTTGAAGGTAATTATATAATTATTTTAATATTGACAAAAATTTTGGTAGAACTTTATTTT
Organism: Liopterus haemorrhoidalis; assembly: GCA_963971575.1. Lineage (NCBI taxonomy): Eukaryota > Metazoa > Arthropoda > Insecta > Coleoptera > Dytiscidae > Liopterus > Liopterus haemorrhoidalis. Next base: position 48,352,318 of record OZ020619.1, read on the forward strand.
ACACCTAATTTTTTTAAGAGTTTAGTCAAAAATATAGTTTAGATAAAAAGATTTTAAGTTTTATTCGGGTTCTTCTGTTAATAAAATTTTGCTGACCTAACCTAATGACCTAGATTTTAGGGTTTTGTAGGTATGGCCACCAAAAAAGGTACTTATTTTCAATATTAATTTTTAACATATTTCAAATAAAATTATTTTTACAAAACTTGAACTAAAAATAAGTGACAAGACTTAATTTGATGTAGACACATCAAAAGTAATATTACTAATTAATGTAAATTATGAAGAAAACTGCGGATTTTTATAAAATGCTTCAAAGCAAAAAAGACCTCCAAACGATCCATAGTTCGGAAAAATATAAAAAGTTTTCTACTGAATTATTTTAATGAATAAATATTGAATTCACTTAAAAAAATATTGTAATTTTAATAATGTTCATTTTAATAATATAAGTTAATTATCTGTGATTGGAAATTTTTATATATTATAAATTATAATTATTTGTGCTATATAATTTGTATTAAAAAAAATTAATTAGAATATAAAATGTAAAGATAATATAAGAAGAAAATAAAATATCAAAGTGTACAGCAATCACTATATAAATAACGTACAATAAATAATATAAAATATCATAAGTTCAAAATGAAATTACACAAGGCTTGGCAATAGAAAATAAAAGTTATGTCAACAGCAGGCTTTAGAATCAATTAACTGTCAACACTGTTGTTGTTGTCATAAGTTTATATTGTTACATTAAGCTTGCAGTAGACATTATTTTATTTTTCTATAGCCAACCCTTAAGTAATTTAATTTTGAACTCATGGTATATATAAATAATATAAAATGACAAGATAAAATAAATTTAAATAAGTTGAAATAAAATAAGATAAAATAGCTAAGTGTACATGAATAAATAAATAAATAAATTATAAGTGTGGATATAATTGGTACTAAATATTAATTCATTTTTACAACCAAGGGTTTATTACAATCTTGTGTGTCCTTAAAATTAGCAATGTTTATTTATTTACTGAGTGATAGTGCTGTGAAGTTAGATACCAGTTTAGATATCTCCCTCAAAATAACTTCATTGGGAAGCCACACAGCGCTGGAGACGGTTCTTCCAATCCTCATAGCAGTGCTGGAACTCGGATACTGGAACAGCTTTCAGCTGGTTATGGACGTTTGAATGTTTTCGAGTGTCCCAAAATGACGTCCCTTGAGGTGATTTTTAAATCTTGGGAAGAGGAAACAGTCACAAGGACTCAAGTCAGAATAAGGAGGCTAAGGAGCCACAGGAATGTTTTTACTGGCCCAAAACTCGTTTATTGAAATTGCAAATTTTTCTCATCTCCAATTCATTGGTGAAAATCTGATGAACAGTAGTATGAGTCAAATTCAACTCTTCCCCGATGTCAACCGACGATCTGAACGCACAAGATCCCGGATTCTGTAGACATTTTCATCAGTTCTTAAAGATGAAGACCTTCCACTGCGTGATTCATCTACAATCAACTCTTTTCCTTCTGAAAATGCATAAAGCCGCTTTCAGACTTCTTTAAATTAACGAGTCATAGTGCGTTGTGTCGCTCTGAGTTATGCTGTAATGCATTCTTTTAACGTTCCATGTACCGTTCACATCTGTTATAAATTAGTACGTTACGAATAGCCTTCCATCAGTGTGTGTATTTTTCCATGTGCAATTTTTTCCGTGTGCGTATTAATCCGTGTGCGTTTCTTCCGTGTGCGTATTTTTATACTATATAAGTAATTAGAAAATTTATTTTAATAAATATATTTTAAATTTAACGTCTCAAATCATTTTTAGTTTTAACATTATAAATTAAATGCACTGAGTGAAAATGAATCGTTTTCCCATCTTAAAAAGTTAATGAATAAATAATTCGGAATAATACTCATTATTTGTCCAATTTTTAATAATGGGCGAAGAGTTGATTCAATTTGAATTGGATGAAGTAAAGCCTCATTCAGAGTTCTTTAAATTAAGAGGTTGTAGACTGTACTTTGTTAGCTGTAACTTATGTTTCTATGCATTCTTTTTAACGTTCTATGTACCGTTAACATCTCTTATAAATTAGTACGTTACGAATAGCCCTCCATCAGTGAATTTTGAAACCAACTATTTAGCTTCAAAAATATTTTATATATATTATCGTTCTTATAATTTTGTTGTCTTAAATTTTAACTACCTAATTACCTAAATTGATCATATTTACTGTCCGTCTTTGTAATTTTGAGCAAGATTTCTTAATGATGGCATTATATTAGGTTATGTAAAGGTATTCGCTAACTACGGTGTCGCTGATAGAATGCGATAGCCAATGTGTTTATATGTCTGTCTCATTAAAACATCTCACTAGCTTTAAGTTTAGAAAATTATGCACAATCCACAACAAACAGCGTATTAAATTTAAAGGTCTGAACGGTTTCACGCTTATCATATGACAAACTTTTCGTCACAGTGAACAGTCCATAAGCTACAGTGCATAATCTATTGATTTAAGAGCTCTGAATGTTGCTTAAAGCCCCAATTTTTTTAATAGACTAAATAAACTACGGAGAATACAAAAATTTTAACCGTAGGTCCCTATAACCGTTTTTAAGTTTAGAAAAATAATGCACAATCCACAACAAACAGCGTATTAAATTTGGAGGTCTGAAAGGTTTCACGTCTTATCATATGACAAACTTTCTGGTGACAGTGAACAATCCATAATCCACAGTGCATAAGATATTGATATAAGAGCTCTGAATGAGGCTTTAAACTGAACATTAAAAATCAAACAAAATTTCAACATACGGAAACAGCGGGGTCAATATTTACCTTCAAATTAAAAAAAAAAAATTAAATTGATCCAACTTTATTTGGTCTAAATTCTATGGCTAAAATAATGTTGCGTTAAACCTAGCTAGCTTAAATAGCTATGCCTAATATTTCGATTCTATTTCAAATTTTTTTCACGTTCACATTTTTTTCCGTTGTAGCAATTTTAAAAATCCGTAATCTTGATACTGCGAGGGAGAAATTCCTGAGTTTTGTAATTCATGGCTTTCTGAAACATGCAATAAAATCATAAATATTTTTAAGCATCCAGTTCCGCGGTACGCTGGAAGCTAACCTATATTTTTGTGCAGACTTCCTCAGTAGGGTTTCTTGACTCTTGTAACGTTCTTATTTATATCAGGAAATTAACCTTTTCAAAATCGATAAAACCCGCTCAAATCACGGGATCACTGCCTTACAGAGCTTAAAGTCTCACTTTAAGGTGACACCATAGACGTTACAATACACAGAGAATAATTCCTCTTGAAAATTATTAAGAGCTGTTCACGGATGAAGTTTCTAACAGATTACACTGGTCAACACAATTTTTGCTGACTTACATCTAAGACTTGTTTCTCACTAATTTGGTGCTGCTGAACTCAAATATCACATCAGTTTTTGCGTATCACATCAGATTTTTGCTCTACAACAAATACATACGGAGTGATTATTTAATGGCGAGACGACGTCACTGGAAGTTTTAATAATTGGCCGTTTCATACACATCGTAGCAGGCGATTATGCGCGCACTCGCATAATCTTTTTTTCTTCATAATCAAATTTTCTTCAAGGTTATTATAGTCATAGTATTCTGCTAGGAGGCACGTAAAATTCAGTGACGTCGTCTCGCCATTAAATAATCACTCTGTATTTTCGTCCAAATAATGCTTCTATCGTTTAATTTTAGACGTCGATACTGTAATTAGTACAAATTTGGTGAACAATAAGGACTAAATAATTAGAAAATATTCTTAAAATCTTATTTATAGTGAAAGAAAGAAAATGAGAACAGTTTTAATTACATTTTAATGCATTGGAGTGTTAAAATAAAAATACAAAATAATTTAAGGATTAAATGGTCGTTTGTAAGATCTTCTGGAATGCACCATTCCCGATAAGACTCTTTTAATACTCCTACAGAGTCAGCCATCATGTGAGTATCCCACCTTCCTTGATAACGTCTCTCCATCTCTTTTAAATCCTGATGGAAACGTTCACCCTGTTCATCACTAACATCTCCAAGATTGACAGGAAATTTGTCAAGATGACTGTTTAAAAAATGAGGTTTCACGCTCATGTTGCACCCCAGATGATGATAATTTTCAAATTTTCAACGACCTCCACATAGTTTTCGGCTTTTTTATTCCCAAGAAAATTTTTGATGAGCGCCACGAAAGACTGCCATGCTTTCTTCTCCATATCATCCATATGTACATTGAAATGTGGATCATTTACTAATTTTCTAATTTGTGGTCCATCAAAAATGCCAGCTTTTAGCTTCTCATTACTGAGACTTTGAAATGTTTCAGATATATATTTGAAAAAGTCACCATCTTTGTTCAACGCTTTTACAAACGTTTTCATTAGACCCAATTTAATATTAAGAAGGGGGAAAATGATTTTTGTTCGCTCCACCAAAGGTTCGTGTATTATGTTTGGGTCTCCAACATTTAAATCTATTCTCACCGGCCAATTTTTCTTAGTCCAATGCTTATTTCTCGCTCTGCTATCCCACAAACACAAAATACGATAGAACAAAAATTTTACGTGATAGGCAGAAACTGTTAACATTTTTGAAATCAGCACCCCAAAATTAGTTAAAAACAAGTATCAGATCTAAGTCAGCAAAAAAAAAGTTTAAATTTATTGACCATAGAAATATTTAATAAACATTAATTTTTCTAATGTCAATTATCAATAACTTGCGTACCTTTATTTAGTCTTCAGGGGAAAACTATAAAACATCGGCAAGTAGCAGGTCACCTTCGGTTAAACCAACAAAGATACCCATTTTATCATTGTTCTAACAAAAAAAAATGATAACAAAACCCTGTTTAAAAGGCGTAAAACAACCCTTTAACCAAAATTCATAACATTCTCACGTAGCTAATTTATAAAACAGCAGTTAAATACTGAAATTAATGTCCATCCCGTGTGGGGGTGTATTGTACCCCCATAGACCCCCCTCCCAACCCCTAACGACGTGTGACTGTAATGCAAATAACAGAACAAAGCCGCAGGTAATTGCGATTTTAATTGTTGAACGGCTGCAATCGTTATGATTTATCGTAGATAGATGCTGCTTGTTTATGATACTGGCTTTTATTAATTTTGTAGTGAACGCTAATTTGAATGTCGATAGAGAGAGATAGAGAATGAAAGAGGGGGGGGATATCGGAAAAATTTAATGAATTCTGATTTGAGATATAGCTAATTATATCCTGTTCTTATACTTCCGTTTCCGAAATTTAATGGCAGGGCTACTTCTTAGATCGATGGGTATATGGGGTCATATGAAAAATTCTCTATTCGGGATTAATTTGAATACTTTTGGCCCCAAATAATCAGGTTACAAAAAGGGGATACACAGATATTAAGAAAATTATGTGTGAATTTTCAAAAATTTCAGTACTTTGTAGGTATTTAGTGATAACAAATTGTAGGTACATATTAAAAATTCAGATATTTATTCAAATTTTAATCAGAGGTAGTAAAAAACAGGGCTTCGAACCGTTATTTTTTTCGTTTCGGTTTTCGTTCCGGTTCAATTAAAAAAATATATATCGGTTCGGTTCCGGTTTTCGTTCCGGCAAAAATAACGGTTTTTTTCGGTTTTCGGTTTTCGGATCAGTTCCGAGTGATAAACTTTTATACTCTATCTCCGAAAGACTTATAGTAATAAAATTTATTATTTGTAAAAAGTTATTTTATTATCACACAGAAGCGGCAAAACAAAAGCGACAAAATATGAATAGTTCGAAACGAAATTTTGTTAAAAACAACCGAGTGTGCCGCACATATTATATGGGAATACAAACTAGGGTTAAACACAATAGGCCATAAAAATTTGACCCTAAAATTTTGAGGAAAAATATGGTCATAGGGGTGTGTTTAATGATATGATAAATATGGTCACAGGCGTACGTTTAATTCTGGGCGTTCAACCCCTCTCTTCGGAAATAATAGAAGCGCATTTTTTTTTTTTACTTATCAGTTAAAAAATTACGAATTACGATTTTTTTCTGCTCATCAGTTTAAAAAATAATCTTAAATAAAATGTATTTTATATTCATTCACATAAACATTATCTGAACCGAAATAAACCGATATATCTTTTTCGGTTCAGTTCCGGTTTTCGTTCCGACAAAAATAACGGTTTTTTTCGGTTTTCAGTTTTCGGTTCAGTTCCGGTTCGAAGCCCTAGTAAAAAATATTTAAAAAAATCAAAATTAAAAAAAATTTTTTTTTGGAAATATGTTCAAAATGTGTCTCTTAAGTCGTTTGAGCCTGATAAATCCAAAAATAAAATTATACGCTGTATTTATGGCAGTGGCGGCTCGTGACGTTTTGGGACTCAGAGCTCCAAATTATAATACAAGGATAGGTTTAGGTGTTTAACCACGACGTTTTATCATATAAGACTCTGTTGAATTGCCTCTTATAATTATAATTTTTGCTTTTTGCACTTTCCGAAATATTTAAATTTGGTGTGGGTCGCCCCAATTTTTTAATATCAATTTTTTCTTCTAACGTTCGTCTGTTAAATGGAATTTTCAAAAATGATTTGACAGTATTCATTTTTTAAACCTATTGTTTTATAATCTAAAATACGAAACGTATTTTTTAAGCTAAGATACTTATATAAATTTAAAAGAAAAAGTTAGAAAATACTAATTATTAATACCTACCTAAACAATAAATTTTTAGAGATAATATAGGTATAGCGATTTCAGTTAAGACTTAAATAAATACATTCAATAATTTCATAATCTGTGATCGTTGTTATTGTGACGCTGAAAGCATTCTAGCTCCGATCCCCACCAGTTTATCACTACTGCCTACGCACCGCTACCCCTTTACAAGCCTACATTTGCACTTTCCTTGACGCTAGGATATAAGCAGCGCAACGTAGACTTATTCAAAGGAAACTTGTAAATATTTATGAAACAATAACATTCATTGTTCGAAATATATATTTAAAAAAGCATTTTCACACCACAATTACTATGTTAAATGCATTTTGAGTTCAAAAAAAGATTTGGTTTTTTTATTATTTTCAAGTAATAGCTGCAGTTTCGCAGCGCGTACTCAGGAGCCACTGATTTATGGTCCAATTCAATAAATGAGAATGGTAATTTTGAATAATATTCATTTGAATATATTTCAATACAATTCATATAAATTTAATTTTTGTATGACGTCACTTCATAGTTATTGTGAATGACCTCTATTCGTTCCTGTTCATTAACTATGTACACGGCAGACATTTTTCCATAATATCTTTACTGTCCTATAATCATAAAAACTAATATCCTCCAGGACATCGTGTAGTGCATTAAATTTTAATATTCTAATAATTATTTAATTAGATCAAGTAATAAAAATAAACAGCAGTGGATGTAATATCGATGACGGGGCATTATATTCCGATCACGGAGATTGCAGAGGGGCGAGAGCGGGGGGGGGGGTTGTCTGCTGCGGCTGCTAAGCTGGACAATTTCAACAGTTTAGCAGACACTCTGTGGGCATTAGTCCCCCAGGTCACGCGCCAGTATCTAATGACTTGTAACCCCTGCTTCAGAGAGCAACATCGCGTATCGAAACTCTTGTTTATTTATTGCATATCACATATTAATATTAATATATAAATTTACAAAACTGGATAAGAATAAATTGAATTTTATAGTTTCGTTCGCGGATAACTCATCAGGCCTTTGTATAAATAATAAACAGGTTCAAACATGTTAAGAACATCAACACCTAATACGCTCGATAATAAAATTTGTTTAGTTAGTGTTTTGTCTTTCAGTAGTGCGGTTGTGTAATAATGAGTGCTATTTACGCATTAAGCGGTATTTTTACGTACCCACCCAGGGCCAAAAATGTTCTTTTCAAGTGCAAAAAAATATATTAGACCGGGAGCTCATGACAGTTTTTGGTCTCCGATTTCATACTGCATGCCTTTTGGAGGAGAGAATATTTACCCTGTGACAACAAAAAAGGGATGGTACTAAATCCGGTCATAGGGAAAATTGCATTTCCACTTAAACACAAAATTTGTGTGCTTTTCTCTGATTTAATATTGCTTGCCCTTTTGTCAAAAGAAAGTTATAACAAATTTAAAGTCTTAAATATATGCATGCAATTCGGAGGGTCCCAAAGGGCTCAAACGGTCATGTGATCTTGTAATAAAAAAATATGATTTTCCGCGTTTTCATACAGCATGCCTATAATCAAAAGACTTTAAATTTGTTATAACTTTCTTTTGACAAAAGGGCAAGCAATATTAAATCAGAGAAAAACACAAAAATTTTGTGCAAGTGGAAATGCAATTTTCCCTATGACCGGAAAGCGTGCAGGGGTTTAGTACCATCCCTTTTTTGTTGTCCCAGGGTAAATATTCTCTCCTCCAAAAGGCATGCTGTATGAAATCGGAGACCAAAAATGTCATGAGCTCCCGGTCTAATATATTTTTCTGCACTTGAAAAGAACATTTTTGGCCCAAAAAATTTGGATAAAAATTACTAGATTTGAAAATATAGTTCCGCTTTAACCAAATAAACAGACAATGGTTCGCGTTGGAGGTACTTCAAGTATTTTCAAGTTGTTCTTTGAAGTACGTACGACTTGAAATTGCAATATTTTTTATTATATATTTTTTTAATTGCTCTCCGAGCTACAGATAACTCAAGAGTAAGGATGCGAATGTGTTTAAATTGAAATGGAAGGCACTTGTAAATAAAAATACTTTCAAGTCGTTATAGGGAATATAATCGTCATTTAAAAATATCACAGTTTTTTGTCAACCGTAAAAGATATTAAAAAAATGTTTAAGTAAACGTTGTTGAAAAGCTCTATCCAAAGATGACAATATGACATACGTTCCCATTTAAAAATTCGAAATTGTCCTTTATATCCTGTACTTGTATCCTGTACTCCAAACTTGCTCACACGTCGCTTTTTCGAAAAAAATCGTGTTCCTATTATCTTGATACACCATAGTATAGGGGGCCGCAGACAATATTTACATAATTTCAGGGGGTCCCAGCCCAGAAAAGGTTGAGAAACACTGCTTTATTTAAAAGTTCCCGCTACTTTCCTGACAGAAGATATACAGTCGAAGATTGTGGTTTTGGTTTTCCACGGAGGTTTCAATTTTGATATTAATTTCTACATTGAAAAACCATTTGCTCCATATCCAAAGAAAGTCAAATTCTAACCGGAAACCATGTTGAAAAATGTTGTGGATGGCTTCGGTTATTTAGATAAATATCTGGAACCATATATTGTGTATTTATATTGTAAATAATTGTGATTTGCGAGTGAATCAGAACGAAACCAAATTGACAAATGTTGGAATTTTCGCAATGATTCCCCCATTGACAAATACGTTTGTGCCCTTGCAAAGCATCAAGATTAAATTCCAGTATATATTTGTTTTTGTCATGTGGAGTGATATCCTTGCTATTTGTTTACTGCCCGTACCATGGAAAGATGGAAACTGATCAATTATCTGAACCAATTAATGTTTGACAATGCCACAGATGGAAAATGCTTTGAACTTCATAAGAACTCACAATGTACACTGATCACTACAGATAAATAACTACAAAAATTAAAAACCCCTTTGAAATATATTCATTATTTGATACTTTTTAACTTTTCATTTAAGACCGGAATAAAATTTACCTAATAAGCCTTTTATTCCTTCAACATCTATACATTTTTTACAAGATGTATATTTTAGCATGTCATAGTAGGAAGGCGCAAAAATTAGCTCTTCTTTAGTAACACGTTCATTTTTAGGGTTTTGTAGGTATGAACAAAAAAAACCTATACCGTCATTTTGTCGTCTCTCTGTCTGTGTATCTGTTCGGTAAAAATTGTAGCCAAGCGCCTGAACCTAGAGAATTGAAATTTGTCATGCTTATACAACTCTTTGACCCGTACATAGGAAAAATACTAAAACATCTAAAAAACATATCCCCCTAAAAATATAAACAAATGTCTGCTCATCGAAAAAAAATAAATAAATAAATTCTGAGTAGGGTATCAAATGAAATCCCTTAGTGGATTAACGATCATAATTTTATTTTTGCAAAATAAATTGTTTTTAAGCGATTTTGGCCAAAATTGTGCAAAAAAAAATTGTCCCACATAGATGGTTTAAACTAAAAATCTGAAAAAATTCTAAGTAATGTACATTTGTGTGAACTGGAATAGTAAAACAGGAATTTTTGATCAAATTATGTTTTCAGAAAATAACGTATTTTTGTGTTTTTTGCTTGACCATGTAAAATATTTTATAACTTATGTAACAAAGTAAACCAACATGCTTTCATGGTGTAATGGTTAGCAATCTCGCGTTCTATTTTGTAAACTAGGGTTCTGGTCTCGAGACAATTTTATTATTTCTGTTTTTATTTGCATTTTTATTTTGTTTAAATTATTTTTTCAAAATTCTAGTTATATTTGGGCAAATGTTGCATTTAATTTTTAAAAGTGTAAATTTAATAACCAGTAGAAATTGTGGAATCAATTTCCACAATTTCTACTGGTTATTAAATTTATACTTTTAAAAATTAAATGCAACATTTGCCCAAATATAACTAGAATGTGTATTCAATCGTGTATTCAATATACACGAAATCAGAAGGGCGGAGTTATGACTTAAAACAACCAACAGAAGCCATAGGCGCAATTTTCAAAATTTTAATGAACCTTGCTATGTAAAAAAATACTGCACATATTTAGAAACTTAAATAATGGTATTAGGCATTCGAATTAAAATTAACAACAAAAAATATATTTTCACATAAAATTTGTTTTGGCATCCTATAATCATCATTCACTTACTAAACACCTGCGAAACCCTGAAATGTGTGAAAATTCACACTTTACATCTTTTTTTTTTTTCAAAATGAACAAAATGTCTTACACTACCTTGGGCTTGAAGCCCTTTATTAAGAAGTCTTTATTTCTTACTGTTTTTATTTATTTATTTTTTCTTGTTCTATTTTTTCATTTTCCATTGCCCTAATTCCTAATTTTCCGAACTATTTCCTTCACATTTCTCAAAATTTGAGTGTGAATGAAAGAAAAAAATATTTCTTTGCCAATCAGAAGAAAATTCATTTTTCACAGAGGGCTGACAACAACATAAATTTCCTGGAAACAATCTCCGCTTTGGCCATTAAAGATACCACAAGTTTTAAAAATAATGAACTAACTTGAGTACTGTTGCTCGTATAACGTATACTTTTATAACTTAAGACAGTATCCGTAAATCAGTGGCCGTATTACGTACGTAATGTGGCTGCTATAAAGTTACGCCTTGCCTGACCAAACCAGGATCAGAGTAAATCAACCGACTTTCCTTTCAAATAAGTCCTTCGCACTTTGCCTACATGATGACAAATATATAGAATTATTTTATTCATGAAGGTATGCACCCATATTGTCTATACACTTTTGCCATTTAAGCGGCAGGTTGTTTAGGCCGGTGATATAAAACCCTGGTGGACGAGAGTCAATGAATTCCTGGAATGCCAGTTTTACAGCATTGTCGGAATTAAACTGTTTTCCTATTAAAAAGTTGTCCAAATATCGGAAGAAATGGTAGTCAGTGGGGGCTAGGTCTGGTGAGTATGGAGGATGATCAATAAGTTCCAACTCCAATTCCTGTAGTTTTGCCACAGTCATTTGTGCAGTGTGTGGTCTAGCGTTATCATGCAATAAGATAGGAGTCGATCTGTTGACCAATCTAAGTTGTTTTTCTTAAGTTTTTGCATCATTTCATCCAGTTGGTTCCAGTATATTTCTGCTGTGATCAATGAGCTATTGAGTTTTACAATTTTTTGTTAGATGACGATGATTTTACCAAGATTATTCCTTGTACGTAATGTACCACATTAAATGTATTTCAATGTTTTCTATTCAAAAATATTAATTGTTAGGGTGATGTAATTTATAGGGCTCTGCGTACGAACCAGCCCAGACATCAATAAACCATAACTCAGCGGTTATGACAATGGCTTCCACAATTCATACAACCCTTTAGCATTACAATAGGAGGATGACCATTTCGGAGCCCTATGTCGTTAAATAATGGCATTAACAGATCAAATTCTTCCGCAATTATTTCAGTTTTATTGCCCAGGTCGATTCTACAACTCTGTTATAGCGTTAAGGTCATGTTAAATATAATAACGATTAAAAAATATCACGATACATACACAGTCCTCGACTTACAACGGGGTTCCACTTCTGTGACTCCATAAGGATATTTTTGCGGAAATAGAATTTTTTTAACATAACGTGTGATGTGTAACAGTGAAAAAATATGGTTTTTAAAAGTTCATTAGTTCAGTATTTCACCAACAGACGGCATAAGTAAATGTTTGCATTTCATCACTAACTTGGGAGGGAGAAAATAAGAATACTAACAAACAAAATATTAGAAGAGTGCTAGAAAGAGAGGGAGAAGATGTAAACCGATACCAAATGGGAATGAAACGTGGAAAATATTACAAACGGAACGGTTTTTCCATAAAAGAGGTCTCGAAAAGAAGAAGAAAAGATCAACAGACGATAAACATAATAGTAGAAAGAGACAAGGAATTGCAATTACAAGAACATTATAACAGAATACAAGAATCTACATCTAACAACGTCTACAAAAATATGACCACTATTGGATTACCTATTTTTCTTTTTTTTTTTTATTAATTTTTGGTCTTAGCTACAATGGCCATTAACCAGAATATCTTTATTTTTATTATGGGTACATTGGTATTTTTATAACAAATACAAACATCCATGCCATCACAGGGATTCGAACCCGAGCCCCCATAGTTAGCAGGCAAATGAGCTGACCACTACGCCATAGCGACCAGCATTGGATTACCTAGATACCTGGAAGAAGGAGTGATGAACCAGAAGGTAATCGCAAGATTCAGATGTGGCAACGAGAAGAAGGCAAACAATTATTGGATGGAAGAAACGGAAAAACATGAAGAATCTGCAGAGAAGAACCAGAAACAAAAGGCCACCTAAGAAACTGTGAAGAAATGCAACTAGAAACACGAAAAACAGAAGACCTACTAGACGACTTGAGGAGATGTCCTGCCTAGAAAAAACATAAAATAAATTATTGTGTATCAAATTAGTTTGTACCAAATCATTTACTAGTTTTCAAAAATACCAACTCGGGAATCGCAAGTTAGTAGTCCTTTATTTTTTTCCTTATCCCTAGTTTTATATACAACTAATATAATTTTTAGGGTAATCCTGTACCTGTAAATTCCCTGACAGTAACAATACATTATCACTTAGACAGTAGAAACCGCATAACACGATGACATGACATCAGACAAGCTAACTGACACTAGGGGTTACCTAAGGGACCACAGTCCTAAACCAAACTGCAAACATTACACACCCCTTGCAACGGGGGGATCAAATATGAACACTATGCAAAGAAACAGCACGAATTAATTATTTATATTTACACCCCTGATTTTGATAGAATAATTGATCAGATAAATTTAGAAATTTGAATATTTGTTTATTTTACTGCATATTGGAATACATTTTTAAAAAGGGGGGGACTAATTAAAGAGGGGTAAAAATACAGTTTTAACATCAGTTACATATGAATTATTTTAGATAACTAAAGAATTATTTAGACACTGGGATGTTAACTGAAAATTAAGAACGAACTCGCAAGTGGACAATATTAATTCGACAGTGTCCAAGGAAAGAAACAGTGAGTTACTGGTTCAGGTCCCTCACCTTATATATTTTTTTGTATTTGTGAATAAATTTAAGTGAGTAATCCAGCACGAAATTTGGTTATTAAGAAAGTTTCGCAGTAGTTTGCATAACTTTCATGTTTTTTAAAATTGGGTTAATGGACTCAAGTAAAGAAAGATAAAGAGAAAGGGAGAGAAAAATAGAGAAGGTAATATACACAAGTAGTCTTAGTCTTACCTTGTATTTGAGTTACGAAGAAATTGCACATATAACCCGATTTAAAACGAACTGCACATACGTCTATCTGACAATCGTCTGTTATGTTTTTACTTGGCCGACTTTAATATATAAGTATTGTAATCGCGAAAATTTTCGATGTTGAGATTTTGACTGACGACCACATTACATGATCCAGGGAATCAATCAAAACTAGGAATCAATGGAGGTGAATATACACAGCAATATTCACCTCTTTGGAATCTAAATTATAGAACCTGTAGATGATTGTTAGTTTGACACAATTAATATATCGACACCATTTCATATGCTAGACATGTTTAGCTTGCTTTCATTTCCTGTCCTTTAATCAATATCGATAGCTATTGACAGGTTTGATTCAATAATCTCAAAATATTACTAATTTCAACCCTAATTGTCAGGTCTCAATCATGTTCCTTGGGGCAATAGATTCCGTGCCTGGACAAGATGCTGATATACTGTCTGTCCGTAGGCTGACCACGACTTCCCCAGGGGAAACTAACATCCCACCCCTGCAACACCAGCAGTACCCAATAAACAACAACATAGGCACGAATAAGAAAAGAGTTTCATATTGTTTTATAGCGGTCCAAAGCTCTAAAAAACGACTTAGCAATACTGGACATAAGTCTAGAATATAAGACTAAGGACAGTGATGACAAAACTATTTTCCCAGACGGGTCAAATTGAATTTGAAATTTTGTAGATTTAAATCGTAGACTAAGGCTCAGTCTTTCCACCTTCAGATAAAGTTCCAGGTAACTATCTGACAGATAAGGTTATTTGAAACTTCATCTGCTGAATAAATGTCAATACCAGTCAGTGAATCCAATACGTCAGTCTCATTATCTGTTAGATAACTATCCGATAGATACATTTGTATAGAAAGAAGGGATGACATTTACTCAGCAGATGAAGTTACAAATAACCTTATCTGTCAGATAGTTATCTGGAACTTTATCTGAAGGTGGAAAAACCGGGCTTAAATATATAATACGTAAGTAAAAATCTGCTGCTTTAGGATGTAAGTATGTATGTGGAATCTCCTGTTAATCTCGTTAGTTCTACCTTAGCTAGCGGCCTGGTGTTTGACGAGTATAATACAATATATAGGAGATAATCGTTGAATGTTATCTCGCAACTATATATATAAAAGCCCAAATTTCTTTCTTAACGTAACGCTAAGTTCCTAGGTGCTAGAGTTATATTTGATTTATTTCATTTTGATCCAATTTTGATTCCTATCACTAATCTGGCCGTGAAAGGGTATTTTTTTATACATTTTTGTATCTGGTAATACTTAAAAGATATGTTATTTAGGCCCGGTTTTTCCACCTTCAGATAAAGTTCCAGGTAACTATCTGACAGATAAGGTTATTTGTAACTTCATCTGCTGAGTAAATGTCATCCCTTCTTTCTATACAAATGTATCTATCGGATAGTTATCTAACGGATAATGAGACTGACGTATTGGATTCACTGACTGGTATTGACATTTATTCAGCAGATGAAGTTACAAATAACCTTATCTGTCAGATAGTTACCTGGAACTTTATCTGAAGGTGGAAAGACCGGGCCTTAAAGTTTTTTGTAAGCAAACAAGAACCCCGGAAAATATGTGAACTAATTTAAAAATTTAAGGCGGGTTTCCATCTGACCAACTAGGAACCACCTTGAGGAATGTGTATAGTCTGACACAGAACTATTAAGTACTGATTTTACGCTTTATTTGTATAATTAGTGCTTCAGTATTTGTGTTTGATATAATTCAAGTTGATTTGAATTAATCAGACCAATTCTGTAACTCTGTTACTATGATAATACTAAATTCGTCACTATGAGCAAGGTCAGTAACTATCATGAATGAAAGTCATTGAATTTTTTATAATATTTTATGTTGTAGTAACGTTATTACACAGTAACTTTTTACAGAATTGATCTGTATATCTCACAACTGATTTGTATTTATAATTATTATTAATATTTATATATAATAGTTTACACAAATATAGAATTTCGCGCGAGTGTAATATGCCGTTGAGTGTACTTGAGAACGCATAGAGCGCTAAGACACACCTACCCAGGGACTTTGTTTGCTTCGACAGACTATAGTAGCAATTTGATATTTTTTTTAAGCTCATTAGTAAATATTTTCTCTTTTACGAGGATTGTCTGGATGGCATTTTTTTAAATTTTCTTCCTAGATCTTTACATATTTGTTATGACATCGTCATCATGTGTTCTTGGCCATTGATCCAAATTATTGTTTTTCAAACTTAACCCTATTACTTTTGTTTAAATCTAAATATTTTATAAATTTTCCTTTAAGTAAATAATGGGTTGTAATAATTAAGTATTCACTTTGAGAAATGCGATCTCCGGGAGTGAATCAACGAAGAGATAGAGAGAGAGAGAGAGAGAAATGTTATTCGGTGCACGACTTTGATGTCAGTGTAATTAGTCAAAAGAGGTGTCCCAGAAACCGAGCTTTTTAATTACATCTCCTAATATACTTTATATAATTATTTCATGATTTTAATCTTAAAATAATTAAGCTCTCTTTAAGATTGTGAATTATTAGAGAAGCGCTGATTGAAGAATAAAGAAATCTGATGAACGAAACAAAAGAGATATTTTAAAGGGATCCATCATCATTAATAAGAATTAAGGAAAAATATACAATAGTTAAAAATCCATAGAGAATTTTATCTCATTGCTTTAAATCATCCTCTCCTTGGAATGAAAGCTGGTAATCTTATCCCATCATTCATTCACTGTTAAATATTTTTACTTCATACGAGTTTACTTGATAGCGTTTGATCTGGCAGCATTTGGGACGCGAGACTTGGAGGCGCGACAGGTGAACATGTGCTATGCCCTCAGTATGAGTTTGAACTCCCTAGAGTAATTTTGTTGTCCGTAGAGATTTTTTTCGTGAAACAGTTTTGTCTAGTGCGTTCTAAAAATGAGTGACATTCATTTCGAGCAACTTTGTGCTATCAGGTTTTGCTTCAGACTTGGACACAGTGCAACGGAAACTTATGCAAAACTTCAGCAAGCCTACGGAGACAGTGTTTTGTCAAGGACCAGGTTTGGTGGTTTGCGGCATTTTCAGAAGAGAGTTGATTGAAGATGAATCACGCAGAGGAAGGCCTTCGTCTTCAAGAACCGATGAAAATGTCGACAGAATTCGAGATCTTGTGCGTTCAGATCGTCGGTGACAGTCAGAATGACCGGGGAAGAGTTGAATTTGTGTCACACTACCGTATCATATTTTGGCCAATGAATTGGGGATGAGAAAAATCTTTGTCACAATAAACGAATTTTTGGTCAGTAAAAACATTCCTGTGACTCCTCAGCCTTTTTATTCGCCTGACTTGAGTCCTTGTGACTTTTTCCTCTTCCCAAGATTGAAAAATCACCTCAAGGGACGTCATTTGGGGACACTCGAAAACATTCAAACGTTCACAACCGACAAGCTAAAAGCTATTCCAGTATCCGAGTTCCAGCACTGCTATGAGGATTGGAAGAACCGTCTCCAGCGCTGTGTGGTTTTCAAAGGAAGTTATTTAGAGGGAGACAATATTGAATTTTAATTCTATTTAAAATATAAAAATTTAAATATCAGTCCGGTTACTGAATTTACACACCTCTTATTTAGTAGTCAATTCCAATATTTTTCTTATCCGTTTATTGACATCAAATATTTTTTTATGTGCGTGAATAATTCTATTTAACAATGCTGTAGCAGTAGTGCAAGTCACGAATGAAGGTTTTAATATCTATATAAATTTTAAATACTTCCTAAATAAATAATTTACCATCTAACAATGTTAGAAAAAAGTTCAACTGGAAAAACTTGTGGAAAAAAACTTTATCATCTTTGCATGAATAATTTATCGGTAGAAAAACTTTACGGATACTGTTTTTACCGGATTTTCCCGGAGTTTCCGGACCCTCAGGCCACTACACAACACAATAATCACCAACTATTCTAATCCGGACACCATTATTTTGGACGTTTGCTATTGCTGTTAGTAATAGGCTTGAATAGTATAATAAAATAAACCCTGAAATGTGTGAAAATTCACACTTCACATCAATATTTTCATTTAGTGAGATTTTAAAAGTTTAATTCATCAGAAACAGTCATAAA
The DNA here is from genome assembly GCA_963971575.1 of Liopterus haemorrhoidalis. Classification (NCBI taxonomy): domain Eukaryota; kingdom Metazoa; phylum Arthropoda; class Insecta; order Coleoptera; family Dytiscidae; genus Liopterus; species Liopterus haemorrhoidalis. Next base: position 48,370,554 of record OZ020619.1, read on the forward strand.
ATAAGCTTCCCTACTTGGACGTTTTTTTGGAAGCCAGTATTTGTCAGGTTTTATATATCTGTGTCCCAGACAGATTCGTGAAAAACTATTCTTTTACTAGAATTGAAATGAAAAATTATGCTCTTAAATATTTCTTCCTTTACAATGAAAAAATTTGTGAAGTGAAGAGAGCAAATTGTACAAAAAACTAGTGAATTTTTTACCAGTCTGTAATATACAAGTCAAAAGCATCTAACTTCTAACTTATGTCACCCATTTAAACTAGTATAATACACCGCCTTTGTCCGCCGGTTGCGCTAATGACTACCAACACAGTGACATAACTCACGTGCGAGCGCGCGTGTCTTATACACACCTATACACACGGGTTGCGCGCGTGTGTGTGTGTGTGTGTAACTGCCAGATTGTAATCTATTACCTGCCCATGTTAACATAGTTAAGTAGAAATATTCAGAATATCTGATTTTTAGACACTAATACGGACAAACAGACATAAATCAGCTTGGTTTTTGGTGGTATCGCCAAAACACTTTTGTTACAAATACAATGTTAAGTACGAGGGTTACCTTTTATGTTTTTACAAACGACTACTAGATGGCAATATTGAAATGTTTCATTACTATATTCGTATTAATTGTGAAATCAGTGGCAGCTTATAAATTGACCGAGTAGTTAACAGTGAGCGTTAAAAACAAGTTTGTGAAAAAATGGATATTACTCGTGAAGGTTTTGGCTGATTTTTTACGATTTTAGTAAAGGCCTAACTCACCAACAATGCATAGATTTGTTTCGTTCAACTCTTGGTAATGAAGCACCATTAGAAAAGACTGTTTACAATTGGTTTGCAGAATTTCGTCATGGTCGTGCGTCCGTCAGTGAAGGTCAACCAAAATCGGTTGTGATTAAAAAAAACATCGATGCTGTGCGCAAAATGATTGAAGAACGGCATGTGACTTACCGTGAGATAGAGGCATCCTTTGGTATATCGCAGATACAATTTATTCGATTTTGCATGAACATTTAGCTGTGAAAAATATCTGTTCCCGATGGTTTCCACATAATTTGACCGAAGCTCAAAAAAAGGCTCATGTTGATTGGTGTAAGGGAATGCTAAAAAAAATCTAAATAGGTACTGCAAAATCCGTATACAAAATCGTTACAGGTGATTGGTCCACCAGGTCTGGAATGGAGAGTTTGGAAACACAGCGTTCGATATACTTAATAAGTCCAAACTGTATTCACGAATTGACATAGAACAAACACTAAGACACGAGATGAATGTATGATACATACATTCGTGAACTACAACAATGCAGAAGAGACCGATTCCGGGTCACTACAGGTAGAGCTGAGTAGACGAATATTAATCCGAAACACGGTTGGTTCGAGTGCTAGATTGGTACTGATAGTGTTTCGTCTTGATTTCTTGTATTTAGAATCGTAGCAGGCGTTGGCCTTTTGTTTTTATTTAATAAACATAAAAAAAAATTTTTTTTGACAGTGAATCGGTATTACATTATTCGGGTGTACAAAATCGTTGTTGCTCTATTATCTACCACCGGAAAATATAATTTTTTTATTATGTGGTGTTCTTTCGACTGCATATGTTCATTTTGCATCTCCAAGGATTTTTCAGCATCTGGGTACCCAGAGAATCATCGGTCCATCAATAAACGCTTATACACTGTAGTCAAACATCCGTCGTGTCTACGATAGCTCTGTGTGGTGCGCTTGAAATTCCACACCAGTTAGCGGTTTGCCTAGAGCCGCTACAGATAGAATAAAATGTTAGGCTAAGAAACCCCCCCCTCTTAAATAGAAAAAGTTTGCACTAGACTGGCACGATCATACATATTATGTAAGTGTATATTGTTTGTGGCATCATTATCTTTATAAAGATTGGACAATTTCTAAAATTTATGTGGTAGAAAAACTAACTTTAAAACCAAACAAGTATTTTTTTTCTGTGTATTTCTTTGAAGTAGTATTTGTTAGTATTTTTTTTCTAAAGTTATTGTACATTTATATTGTGTTTTGTTTGGGCGAAACACCTGATTCAGATATTAATAGTAAATAAATCATTTCATATCAGGGAAGAGTGGAGTAAAAAATATTAATGGCCATATCGCATGTGATGGAGGCATGTTCTACCTGTTTCACCCGCGCCCCTGTCAATCACGGCCTAAGGGGGCAAATATATTTTCATTAAAAATAAAACACACTAATGCAACATCACACCAAAAAAACAAAAAAAATCAGCTGTGGCCACCACAAAACCAACCGTCACTACAAAGCACTTAAATAAAATACTTTTTAACAGAAATTGTTATTGAAAAAAATAATAACGTTGATAATTTCATAAGGCGTATTTATAATTTACCATAATCATGTAAACACGAGGTGTGTGAGTTAAATAACCGGTCTGGCAACATAGCGTTTTATCGGGAAACATATGAGACGCGGGACTTAGGGCGGCAGGTGAACATGTGATACACCTTCAGTACGAGATTGAACTTGCTAGAGTAATTTTGTTGTCCGTAGCGATTTTTTTCGTGAAACAATGTTTTCTAGTGCGTTCTAAAAATGAGTGAAATTCATTTCGAGCAACGGTGTACTATCAGGTTTTGCTTCAGACTTGGGCAAAGTGCAACGGAAACTTTTGCATAACATCAGCAGGCCTACGGAGACAGTGTTTTGTCAAGGAACAGGTTTTTTGGTGGTTTACGGCATTTTCAGAAGAGAGTTGAATGTCTTCAAGTCTTCAAGAACCGATGAAAATGTCGACAGAATTCGGGATCTTGTGCGTTCAGATCGTCGTTGATAGTCGTTTGAATGACTCACACTACCGTTCATCATATTTTGGCCAATGAATTGTGGATGAGAAAAATCCTTGTCACACAACAATTTCAATAAACGATATTTTTCTTGTACAACTCTTAACATCATCTTCAGAAGGAAGAGAATTCTATTTAGTTAAACGCTTAAAGATTTGGAATAGCCTTTTCAGATGTATTAAAATAAATAATAAATAAATTTTAGTTTTACGGTCAAATTTATTTTCGAGTGCTTCCTTTGTTAGAAAGTATATTGTTTAATGCTTTGTGGTAACGATCGGTTTTTTGATGCCACAGCTGATTGCTTACGTGGTCTTCTCTTGGACTTAATGCTGTGTTCTATGTACGTCCCTAAATCGGACTGTAAGCCAAATATTTCTAAACTAAAATCAGTTGGCGTTGCCACTAAAAACTCGTATTCCCTTGTAAGATCTATAATTCTTGTGATGTTGAGGTCCCCTTCAGTTAATCACAGAACTGAGCGGGCGTTTATCTGAAGTGCTCCACATCAATCTCCCACAGACAGATGGGGGGGGGGCGCCCTGCCTTCTTCGTGCCGCCCTACGACACACGAAATCTAACGAACATGCAATCTTACTGATTGTTTGAGAATCGCCAAAAAATATATGGTAAAAAATGTGACGAGATTCTGAGAAATGAGAAATATATGGGAGGGAGATTGTACTAAATACTAGGGTAGTTTTAGGGGGAGAGGAGGATTAGGGGTTGTAGAAAACACATTACTGCACCTCTAAATTAAAGCCAATAACTTATCAATATACTTTATAAGGTATCGGCAAACACTTCACTCAATAAATCTCCGGTCTGACATATATATGGCAACACTGTTGACAGACCAATATGATTTCTGTATAGTACCAACCTTCAAACGATCCGTGTGAAAATTTCATGACATTCTGACAATTAGTTTAGAGATTACAGTGGTTTTAGTGACTCCAGTTTTGTAATTTCCAAAAGAATGGACAAAAAAAAATATCGTGTGTTGATTAAACATTGTTTTTTGATGGGAAAAAATACTGTTGAAGTCAAACAGTGGCTTGATAAGCGTTAAAGAGACTCTGCACCAGAAAAATCAACTATTACTGATTGGTATGCTGAATTTAAACGCGGTCGTACAAACACCGACGATGCTGAACGCCCTGGTCGCCCAAAATCGGCAGTTGTTCTAGAAAACATAAAAAAGTCCACTAAATAGTTTTGAAACACCGTAAAGTGAAATTGCATGAGATATCTGACATCTTAAAGTTATCAGAAGATAGTGTGTTTACAATTTTACACGAAAATTTGAGCATGAAAATTGCTTTCGAAGTGGGTGCCGCGTTCGCTTACACCGGACCAAAAACAACGCGTCGACGATTCAGAGTGTTGTTTGGAGCTGTTCAAGCGAGATAAAAAGGATTTCTTGTGTCGGTATGTGACAATGGATGAAACATGGATCCACTACTACACACCTGAATCAAAAAGTTCGTCAGCTGAGTGGACAGCAGTTGGTGAAAGTCGTCCAAAGCGACCAAAAACTCAAAAGGCAGCTGGCAGGGTTCAATGTTCAAGAAAAAACGGTTCACATGCAAAAGAAAACAGTGCTATTTCACCAAGACAACGCTCCGTGTCACAAGTCGATGAAAACGGTGGTTAAAATGTTAAATTTCTTTGCGATCTCCCTAATATATTCGTCAAAATATCTCTATAACAAATAACTCTACTATGTTTACTACTTTAATTTTTTTCAGTTTATTTTTTAATTTAACAAAATAGCTGGTATGTTTTTCGTAAATCAGATTGCAAACAATAGGTTTTGTTTGGAGATTTTCCCGAGTTACAATTACATAAAATTCTCCAATTTAGTGTGTAATCGATTTGGCGCTAGGCGAACTACAGGACAGCCTATCCAGTCCTGGCTCGTCCTGTTCCTGGCTTATTTCACGGTTTCAATTATATTAGCTACCGTGAAACGTGTGCGTTAGACCATGAGTCCTACAGAACATATTACAATGTCACACCACAAATTAAGACAACGACACAAGAATAAAGAAAAGGATTACGACATTAAAATATCAGAAATAGGAAAATTAAAGAATAATTTAATTCACTGACACACTGGAGTTGTCAGCTTAGTTAATTTTGTACTCTGGCTTTGTTCCGAAATATACCAAAACTAAAAATAATGACAAATGATAACAACAAACCAACAATAATAATAGACTACGCATTCGGTAAAGGAGGAGGGAGAAGAAAGAAGATAAAATAGGAATGTGGAGGCAGAGAAATAGAAGAGGTGAAGAGTTTAAAATACCTGGGTTATGTACTAGGGAGGAACAATGGGGCTGAACTACACATAAGGGAGAGAGTAAAGAAGGCAAGAATAGTCATGGGGAAGCTGTGGAGTATAGGAGAGAGGAAGTTTAACGACGATATTAGATGGAGATTGAGGTTGTTTGACGCCGTGATGAAAAACATCCTGCTATATGGGGTGGAAATTTGGGGATGGAAGGAATGGGAGAAGGTAGAACGAGTACAGGAGAGGTATTTGAGATGGATCTTAGGGGTAGATAGAACGACACCAGGGTATATTGTAAGAGAGGAACTGAAAAGGGATAAGATGAAAGTGGGTACAGGAAGGAGGGCGGTTAAGTACGAGGAGAAAGTTAGAATAGAAACAGACAAAAGAATAATGAGGGAATGCTGGGAGGAAAGAGTCAGAGAGGAACAGAAAGGAAGATGGTACGCATGGGGGAGATGAGAAAGGAGTTTTACTGGAGATGCGGAGTGGATGCGACAGAGGTGGAAAGGAGAAGAAAATACGGGATAAGCGTGAGTTGTGGAGAAGGGATAAGGAAGTGGGGGAGCAAGAAAGGACAGTCAGAACAGACAAATCAAGGAGCGCAGGGAGATATAAGGAGGTCAGAACTATAGGGGTGCCAAACTACTTGAAGGGAGAAAGAGGAAGGTCAGGTGGGAGGGCAAGGAGGATTGCGAGGCTAAGGTGCGGGAATGAAGAGAGAGGAAATATATATTGGAGGAAACAGGAGGATAAGATGTGCAAGATGTGCGGGGAGGAGGAAGAAGATATAGAGCACCTCGCGAAGAGGTGTAGAGAGATGACAGTATGGTCGGGGAGCACATTAGACCTGTTGCACGAAGTTGGAAGGGGGGAGAGGTGGGCGAGGGAATTAGAGGCAAGAAGGATTGAGATTGGGGAAGGATAACAGGAAGGGGTAAAGGAAGGAAGGAAGGAAGAGGCCCGGTGGTAAGCAGATGGGGAAAAATGGAAGGAAGGAAGGGGGCTGAGGTTACCTGGAAATGGGGAGGAAGGAAGGGAGATAGGAGGAGGGGTGAAGAAATGGTTGGAAGGGAAGAGAATGGAATAAAATAAATTAAAGATGGGCGAGAGAATTGGAAGCAAGAAGGAAGGAGATCGGAGAGGGAAACCAGAATGAGAATAGGAAGAAAGAGAGGGACACTGGAGCAAGAAGAAAGAAATGAGATAAAAAATATTGTAAATTGTATAGTTTTGTACGTTATTTATTTTAGATTGTTTATGGTTAAAACCCTGAACGCCGCAAGGCCTAGGGAATAAAGAATATATATATATAATAGACTACACAGTGCTGGAGTATACCTACTATATTTATCTGGGCCAGCAAATTGAAAGTAAAAACAATAGCAACAGCAACATCCAAATACGCATAGGAAGAACTTGGAATTAATTTTGGTATCCATTTTCCCCAAAAGACAAAAAAGTGCATAACAAAAAATTAAAACAAAAATAGTAGACATCTGTTTTAACATACGAAAGTCAAATATGGACCATTTTCACCATCATTCACCCCTCATCCAGGTATAGGAGCTCGCCCCCTGGCATCGGCGATTAGCCTCGTTTCAGAAATAGGCCGATGTAAAATAAATAAAATAATAATAATAATTCATAATGATATTTAATCACAATAATGCTACGTATTAACAATAATGTTTCTAACAATACATTTTAAACAATAATAATGTTTCTAACATTTTTTTTAGTACCACTGTTTTATCAATTCCCATCTCTTCTCAATCAGATCCGTATTGCAAAACAGTATTTTCAATTAAAATTGTCAAATTCACACTATTAAGCGTCGAATGTAACCAAAGCGACAGGTTTTTATTTGAATCTGGTTGCGGTTATCGCAGGAATATTCTGTCGCTTATGTAGTTACTGTTACCTCTATGGCCACTAAATCCAATAGTAAAAACCGATTGAAAAACACACACATATGCGTACGCTTTTATATGATACTCACTACCCTTCAGGCTGAAAATATGGATGAAAATTCATACAGAAACTCGTAGTATTATTCAGAATTTCAGGAAAATTATTCCGATTTTAAAACTAGTGTTAAACAATAGTTATAAAATCAAATTGGTTTTTGGAATGATTTTAAAAATACTTAGATAGTCCCAAGTTTTATGAAATTCCAGCTGACATGCCAGTACGAAGTACATAAGTTCAATTATTTGACGTCTGTGTGAGAGCTTGCAAAGTCATGATGAAGAATGATGGTTTTTGGTTGTTTTTCCTGATTTTGTCCATGACTTCTGGCAAACAAATTATTGTAAACCATTCAGCATTAACTGTTCTTCGATGCTCTAAAGGAATGGTTGCGACATGTCCAGTACAACCGAAGAAACAAGCAATCATTTTCTTGCAAGTGCTTCCTGAACGAACAACTTTTTAAGTAATACGTGATTTTTGAAAATTCAACTATTTCGTTGCCAATTTATGTCCATAACATTATAATTCTTCGTCGGAGACCAAAATAATTGCCATAAATTTCTATAACATGTCTCTCTAAACAATATTCACAAAAAAAATATATATTTTATTTTTGTTTTTCGGGCCGAATTAATGTATTTTGCCAAATTCAGTTCTTGCATCCGAAAACTTTTCCGAAAACGTTTCGGTTCATGTTGGAAGACCCAAACAGTGGATTGTTGCTTAGTTTCCAGTACATTTGAATAAATCCAAGTTTCGTCACCTGTAACGATGCTGTATACGGATTTTGCAGTACCTAGGTTGATTTTTTTTAGCATTCCCTTACATCAATCAACACCTTTTTTTTGAGCTTTTGTCAAATTATACGGAATCCATCGGGATCTTTCACAGCTAAATGTTTATACAAAATCTAATTGCAGTCTGCGATATGCCAAAGGATGCCTCTATGTCACAGTAAGTCACATGTTTTTTTTTTTGAATCACAGCCGCTTTTGGTCGACTTTCACGAGATTCATCACTGACGGACGCACGACCACGACGAAATTCTGCAAACTAATTGTAAACAGTCTTTTCTGATAGTGCTTTATTGCCAAAAGTTGAACGAAGCGAATCTATGCATTGTTGTTGAGTTAGGCCTTTACTAAAATCATAAAAAATCATCCAACGAAAACCTTCGCGAGTAATATCCATTTTTTCACAACGTTGTTTTCTTTTAAACACTAATGTCAACCAATTTCTCGTTCAATTTATAAGCTGCCACTGAATTCACAATAACAAATATCAAATTTAACGAATATAGTAATGACACATTTCAATATTGCCATCTAGTGGTCGTTTGTAAAAACATAAAAGATAACCCTCTTATACAGTCAATCTGTAAAATTTATTTCATATTATTTTTTCACCAATGTTAACAACATTTTATGAATATTTCTGAGAAACTTTATTAAGTATTCCATTTAAAAATGATGAAAGAATTACCAATTGCATGTTGGAAATTGTATGATTGATACCACCATTACATTTCATTAGAGTAATACCAAGTTTACTCACTCACACACGCAGAGACGTCCCTGTGTTTGTATTACTGCACCGTGCTTGGGGGGGGGGGGTATGTCATTGTGGGGAAATTATACAGCATTTTGAGCGGAAATGCATGTAGTAGTAATGCGTACTGGAGTACTGCAACTTGTACTACCAACATTAATTGCGTAATACTAGATTAATTTCACATTTTCTTGTTGGTACACCTGACGTTTTACGTGTTTTAAGTATCTCTTATGTCATAAAATATACAGAAATTACACTATAAGAACTGTAAGGGTATAAAAGTATAATAAACCATATAAAGACATATTAAAATTTAAATAAAAATTCAATTAAAAACACTAAGAACGTTTTATTAATATATTTATTTTCTCAATACGTATTTCGGCTATTACGCCATTTTCAAGAGTTTACAGAACAACAGTTTTTAATTGATTTTTTATTTCACATATTTCACCTAGGAATAACTAAAAACTCAACCCAATAATATTGTATAATTCACCCCGAATATAGATTCACCCCTTTACGGATTGATTAGGATAAAATCTTGAAATAAGTTTTCCGATATTTGCATGGGTAATCTTTGTAAGCAAAAACTAAGTCGATATCTTATTGGTCCTAAGAGATATTAAGGAATCCTTGAAATCACACCTCCTCTTTTCACCTTTTAGGGGTGAAATTAAAAAAAACTGACAAAACCATTTCGAAATATTTTAAAAAGACACCTATGTGCCAAAAAGTAATGTTGCAACTAAACGAACACAGGAATTACGACGGGATGTATAATTCACCCCGATTGTAGATTCACCACTTTAGGGATTGATTAGGACAAAATCTTGAAATTGATGTTTCGGTATTTGTATGGGTAATCTTTATAAGCAAAAAGCAAGTCGATATGTTATTGGTCCTAAGATATATTAAGGAATCCTTGAAATCACATTTCACCCCTTTTCACCCTTTAGGGGTGAAATTTCAAAAAACTGTCAATACCATTTCGAGATATTTTAAAAAGACACCTATGTGCCAAAAAGTAATCTTGCAACTAAACGAACACAGGAAATAAAACGGGATGTATAATCCACCCCAATTGTAGGTTCACCATTTTAGGGGTTGATTAGGGCAAAATCCCGAAATAACTTTTTAGGCATTTGTATGGGTAATACTTGTAAGCAAAAACTAAGTCGATATCCCATCGGCCCTAAGAGATATTAAGGAATTTGTGAAATCACATTTTACCCCTTTTCATCCCTTAGGAGTGGAATTTCGAAAAATCCTTTCTTAGTGGGTGCTTACGTCATGAAGGGAATATACTCTCCGAATTTCAAGTTTCTAGGCCCAGGGGTTTGGGCTGGGCGGTGATGAGTGGGTCAGTCAGTCAGTCAGTCAGGACACTGCCTTTTATATATATATATAGATTATAATGTAGTTCAAAACTTATGTTGACAAAGACGCAACACTCTGCACATTCTTTAATTCCCAAAAACGTACGTCAGCAACCATGACCTACACCACATAAAGGCCGCTCAAGGAATTGGGACATTAGAATACAATTATATCATAATTGTGACAATATTACTACTTTAATTATCATTATTATTTTAATAGTTTTAATCAGTACATTACCTTTAAGATATAAAAATTTAATTCGTGATATAAAACATTTGAGTCACGATGTAGATCACGTACAGACAATAAACACAACTGATTTCCCAGTATCCAGTCAGATCATGTAGCTGAAGTGCCACCTCACATTCCAAGTGGATATTCCGGGCATGTCGACCATAGTTCGATACTATGACTGTGACACTATTACCGCATACACTGTAACACTGCAAAATGTTACTTTCAAACTCAAAATGCATTCAAAAACTCAAGGTATACGTATTTATTTAAATAAAGCAAAATAACTATACGAATACAGAGGATAGAACAAGAAATTTTCGAAATAAAGGTAGTTCTTGGCTTACTACAGGGTTCCGTTTTTACCATTAGTGGTGACTGGTACCTGCAGAACTACAGGACCCCCAAAATTAAATGAATTTAAACATTTTAGACGGTTTTAATTTTTGCTATTCTCTTTGTCTCTAAATTCACTTATTTTTTATTAAAATCCTACTAATAAATTTAATTTAAAAACACAAAAACCCTGACCGTCATTTGTTTAACTTAAGAATCTATGTCATCAAGATGGTTGCTGTATTATTAATGTATAATAAGAACAGCAACGGCCCCAAAATTGAGCCTTGTGGAACTCCTGATTTTATGGTTGGGTCATCGGATGTTCTCTTATTACAATAACTTGTCTTCTATTATAGGGACTTGAAAGATATCCATTATTTTAAAGTACAAACCTTTTTTTTTTCAGAAATTTTGTATTTTAATTACAAAATATCATTATTTATTATCACTCTCCAAGTTTGTACTAATTTTCGATACCCTATCTATTGAATTTATCTGGTTTTGACTTAAAATAACTGATCAGGTGATTTTCTACATCGGTGATATTTTCAAATTTTTTATCTCTGAGTGTATATTCCATAGACTTAAATAGGTGAAAATCGGAAGGCGCGGGATCCGGTGAATACGGTGGATGTGGAATAATTTCCCAGTTTAAGTACTGAATTCTTTCGCAGGTCATTTTTGTTGATGTCCATTGTCATGATAAGAAATTATTCCTTGTCGGTTAAATAAATTTAGACGTTCTAGCGCAATTCATACGAGTGAGAAATGATTATTCTATGAAAGTTTCATACTATACTTTTTCCACAAATATAACTTTATTACTTATTTAATTTTTATTTGGTTATCTTTAAAACTTTCAATAGTTTAACGGTTGCTTTCAACCTATTTATTACGGTGCCTAGCAACGCTCATGTACGTGTTATACGGAATGTAAATTCAGTTAAAATAACCATATTGCGTCAGCTGATAAACTGACTGATCAAGACCAACTTTATCAAAAAATATATTTGCAAAATTTGACTACTTTAACTAATTTATTTAATTTTAATCCGGTTTCCTTTACAAACTAGCAATTATTTGGCATATGCTTTCAACCTATTTATTACGTTGCCTAGCTACGGTCATCTACGTGTCATACGGAATGTAAATTCAGTTAAAATAACCATATTTGCGTCAGCTGATAAACTGACTGTCTAAGACCAATTTTATCAAAAAATATGTTTGCAAAATTTTACGACTTTAACTAATTTATTTAATTTTAATCCGGTTTCCTTTACAAACTAGCAATTTGGCATATGCTTTCAACCTATTTTTTTCTATTTATTATAAAATATTTTAAATAATACATTTCGTAGAACGTGACTCGTGTAACATTTACGCAATTTTAACATTTGCTATTTGAACATTTTGATACATGAGTGCAGTTTAGTGGCTAACCACCTTTTTGCGGCGAACTCTAGCCTATTGACGGGCAGTGTGGCTTCAACTGACTGCTTTAACGCTCTCGCAAATTACATGCAACAAAATTGTAACTTTAAAATATTAAAATACAAAGTTATAAAAGAGGAGTGTGATGAGTAGAGCGCTAATAGCTAATTTTAGTATTGAAAACTATGAAAATATTGCTGAATTGTTGATTGTTATCGTTTTCAATTATTTTCGTTAAAAGTGTCTATGTCATTGGTTTAGTGGACGGTGCAAAATTCAGTTCATTACTCTTGCTGGCGGCAGTTGGCGCTAGCCCTGATACATAATGGATGCTATCGATGCTACCTTCCAAGCCAATCACAATGGATTATGGACAGCATAACTCTATCCAAAGTCTTCTTGATATTGTCTCTAACATCTAAAGATATATGTAATTTTTAAGGATTTACGGTCCGTCTGCTTCAAGTCACATGATATTTTTGGTCTCAGTTATACAAAAACTGAATTTTTATTGGTGTCAGGTGTGAAGCAAATGCTATAGTCCAAGAAATACGTAGTTTTCATAAATTTTTATCTTGAGGGCTTTTAATTCACACATTTAACATTCCTTATTTTAATTATTGGTTTCCATAATGTGATTAATTCTTTGTTGCTAATTTACTTCGTTAAATAACTTGAATGCCGGAAAGTTAACTGATTTTGGATATTTTTGATGTGCTGATTCCAAAATGACTCTTTTTCGTAGCAGCTCTAGTTTTTGAGATACAGACTAATTGATTTTAGTTTTTTTATCTAAAAACGGTAAACTTCCTCCTTGGACAGCAAAGTGGATATACAAAATATCCTTGTTTTTTATGTCTTTGGGACAGCAGAGCTAAGGATCGGCACTGGGTTAACAGAAATTGGGTGATTTTCATTAACAAATGTCATAATTCAAGAAAAACATTGTCAACGAACCTTTCGTTGCAAGAGAGAAAATTATATTTCCACCCTTGCATATCAAGTTTGGGCTTATGTAGCAATTTTTGAAGGCTTTAAATCGAGATGGACTTTGTGTAGGCAAATTGACACGTAAATTTCCTGGGATTAACTCTGAAAAATTGAAAGCCAAAATATTTGATGGTCCTCAGATAAGGCAACCTACTGAAGATCCACAATCCAATCCAACATCAATGAACGAGATTGAATCTAATTGGTGTTTATTTATTCAAGTAATACAAAAAAGATTTGGAAATCATATGCAGAGAATTAGTGGAAAATATGCTTTCCAACTTTAATATTCTCGGTTGTATTATGACCACTTACCAGAAAACCTAGGTGATTTTACTGAAGAACCAGGGGAAAGATTCCATCAGGACATAAAACTATGGAACATAGATATCAAGGAAGATAAGATAGCCACATGATGGCCTACTGTTGGAGTCTTCAGAAAGACTGTTCTGGTAAACTCCATGCGAGAAAGTCGTATAATAAAACATTTTTAAGTGATGAATGTATATTTATCTACTTAGTGAAATAAATACCTTACTCTGTTTCTTTTGTGTTTGTAACTGGCAGTTGGAGCAAATAGTAACAATAATAACGTGAAAAATACACAAGTTAAGAAATAAAATATTTTATTGTAAAAGAGACCAATATAGCGTATCTCAAAAACTAGATCTGGTAGACCAAATCTGACGGCTATTTTGGATTCTGTGCCCAAAAATTACCTAGAGACAGTTAAAAACTAGGCACCAAAATATCTGTTGGGCTATGTTATTATGTCATATGACCTTGACTAGATTTCTTTAGACAATCAAAGATTACCGGGATTTCATCAGTGGTGAAATCCACAAATAAAATCAGTGGTATCCATTTTAAAATGATTCAATTCATCTTGAGAATTCGATTGTTTTTGTATTCAACTCTTAACAAATACAAAATATTCTTGATGAATACAGATAATGTCAAACTGTTTGTAGAATATATTTTAAAAAGTACTTTATGTCATTGTTGTGTTATTTGGGATCAGTTTCATGTACTGCCCATCTTTCTACAATTTATCAAGCAAGATCCCTACAATATGTCCGCATGTGAGCATTTTTCACGTAACGTACATTAATCTTGAGTGTTGGACAGCGAAACAACATCCAGCAAGCTGACAGGTAGATACTGCACCTATGATAATATTTACACTCCAAACAGACGTCTTGTCGCTGGATCACGACTGACGGAACACTATAAAAATAGAAGGAAATGTTTCACAAAAAAATACAGATGAAGTTACTTACAAAAAATTGGAAAAATTACACATGGAACAGATTTAAAAAGATTATTTAGATTAATGTATTGGAATTTGTGGCATCCTACAAATATTTAGGTAATCTTTGGTGTAGTAAGAGGGACATTCAATAATTAAAGAGACAAACTGTTGTAGAAAAAATAATGGTTTGTAAGAGGAGTTTGGTACTTTCATGACTTAAGGTTGACATCACTGGGATGAGCTAAGAATACCTGACGGATAAAAATTGTTTTGTTTATAACTTCAAAATTGCATTTAATGATGGCTTATAATAGCATTTTTCTACTAAATAATCTGCCAACTTTTTTTCACATATTGGATTAGTTTTACAATATTTTATGTATTGTGGCAGTTCATTAAACATTCTTCTCGATAATATAGTTGGATTGTTAGCCGTTTTGGCATATCTGACTAAATATATTTCTAAAATATTTTTATTTCTTGTATTATATGTATGTACCTACGTCTTTCAAAATCTGACAAGTTTTGTCTCAAAATCTGACAAGTTTTGTCTTACATGCATGCAAGCTTGATAGATATAAAAACATGGTAAAGTCAAGAGATGTAAGTTTTTAAAAACTGGAACACATGATGCTCTCTTACTGCATCCAACCATATTACGAAGAATGCGTTTTTGCAGTCTAAATAATCTAATGAGTTTGAAACTTGTGCCCCAGCATAGTAAGTCATATAATAGCACTGAGTATATGTAGGCAAAATAATATGTCCGCACTACTACTTGACTGCATAATTTTGCTAGTAATTTAATTTTGCAACATTCTTTTACATAGACTATTGCTTCGTTCAGAACCTACAAATTATAAATTAGAATTAACGTGAAATTAGTACTTAACATAAAATTGCTACGTAGAAATTAAGCTGCATTCACAATAAAAATTAAGAAATTAAGCCACTGACAGATATTTTTATCGATTTCTACTTTATCGATAGATATTTGGCAGCTGTTTACATTTGCTAATGACTTTTTGAGTGTTTCATGGTTCTAAAAAGAGTTGAAATAGAGGAAAAATGTATATTTATACACATAGAAAACACAAAGATGTGGATAGAAGCAAAAAAATATGGTCATAGAAATTTTTAGGTTGACAAGTGCTTACTGCGCATGCCTCAATTATAAATTAACGTAAGGGTTTGCAGTCTACAAACATCTAATTTTAATTTATAAGTATAAGTATTAATTTTGAAGGTTGTGAACGGTAACGTACAGTTACGTATAACAAACATTTACGTTAATTTTAAGTACTAATTCTAATTCCTAATTGAGAGGTTCTGAACGCAGCATATCTAATTGAGTATACCATGTAAGCTGTTCATCCAAATGAATTCCTAATAATTTAACTGTTGTATCTTTTTTGATAGATTTTTTATTTTTTATTTAATGGCCCCAAATGCAGGTATTCTTTTTACAAATTTTATGAAACTACATTTTTCATCATTTAATATTAGTTCATTTGAAGTTAGCCAATTATTCAGTAACTTTAAGTTGCCATTTACTTTCGATACAAGGGTACTACAATCTGTATCAGAACTCATTACTGTGGTATCATCCGCAAAGGCCACAAGTTTCGAACTCAGAGCATCTCCCACAACGTCATTAACATATAAAATATAAAGAAGTGGCCCTAAAACACTTCCTTGCGGAACTCTTTGTGTTACAAATAAATTATTTGACTTTGAATCTCCAATTTCTACAATATTCGTGGGGATTATGTTGAGAAGTAGTAAAAGTCTAATTTTGTAAAAATAGACAATTTTTTTTACATCAATTTGTCTCTTTAATTATTGAATGTCCCTCGTATTTCTAACCATAGTCAACTTATTAACAATATTGCGCACGCGCATGTTTTTCCAAACTGTGAGAAATCTCATCCGCGAACGAAACTGTTGGTAACAAATCAGTCGCGCAGTTAACGAACATATGGAGAGTGTAATTGCTGTATATTCCATAGTGTCTCGAGCAAGTTTGTGAGTTTGTTTAGAAAATATCATTTATTCAGTTTGATGCGGCATGTGAAATTCAGCACGTTTCGCTGATAAATTCTATATGAAACATGTCGCTGCTCCTTTGGCTGGTATACTGGCTAAATTGTCCTGAATTTTTTATTATCCTTTGTTCCTTGCGTTGTTATTTCCGAATGCATTATTTATCATTCTTATTCTGTTTTTATTTTGACTGTTAAGATTTGATTTAAAAATTGTAGACGTTACTTATAGTTATAAAAATTAAACACATGTCTGGATATTTTTCCGAGGATATAATTAAATTAATTGTACTATTGATTTACTATTAGAGTTAAATAAATAGGAAACAACACACTTGTTATATTCCACAAAATATTTTGTTAAAAATTGATATATATTTCAAATTGTTAGGGCATGTTCAAAAGAATGAACTTGTTATATGAGATGTTGACAATTTTATCTAAATATTTATTTATTTATTTATTTAACCAGTGACTAGATTTGTACAGTAGTGCATAAGACCAGTTACATAGTACTGGGGGGGGGGATACAATACAGCTATCATAACAATTATATAGAAGTACTAATGATGAATAAAATAAAGAATAAAACAATAAGATGGTCAATATGCACTCACTAACCAACCGTCTTCGTAAGTAACTAAATTCAGAAACACTTTTTTGATCCTAAGTTTTTTACAATAATATCTTTATTTAATAGCACAGTGGCCAATCAAAAATACAAAAATAGAAATTAAAATAGCATTTAAACTAAAATAAACTACATATAATAAGTATTAAAACTCAACAAAACAACTTTTTCAAAAGATGTTCACGTACTTTACATGCAAATAATTTGTATCTTTCAATATCTTTAATTTCCTTAGGAAGTTGGTTATATAAAGTCAAACCTTTAGAAAAAACACTGCTCTTAGTTGCTTCCTTTCTAACACAAGTAATGGAAAAATCTTCCTTATTTCTTGTGTTGTACACATGTACATCTTTATTTTGTTTAATTCTAATTCTTAGATAATCAGTTAGCATATTTTTTAGTATTTTATAAATAAATGTCAATACTTTAAATTCAACAATGATATCTAGCCAGTTCATCGCCTTTAACATACACATAATACTTGCATACTTATCACATTTTAATATTACTCTTAAGGCCTTATTTTGACATTTCTGTAACTTATCTATATCTGTTTTATTGCACATAAAAGTGACAGTTGCACAGTATGTAAAGTGTGGCAGTATAATTGTATTATATATTAATAATCTAGTGTATCTACTTAAACTATACCTATAAGAAACTCTGCTGAAAAAGCCTATTTTTTTGCCACTTTCGTAATTACGTATTGCAACGTGCTCTTTAAATTTCAACTTCCTATCTAGTACAACTCCTAAGTATTTATATTTATCAACCAATTCTAACAAACAATTATTAACTTCTACTCTTTCTACCCTATTGTCTTTTATATCTAAATCGTACTGACTATTTTTACATAATATCATATATTTACATTTATCTAAGTTAAGTTTTAGTCTGTTTATTTCAAAATACTCATTCATTATTTTTAGTTCATCTTTTAATCCACTAACTACCTCTTTATAACTATCTGCTTCAACATATATTAAAGATACAATCACTTATTTTTTGTGTGTATTTTGAGTACCTCTGTTTGTATTGTCCGTGTTGCGGTCCCCGATAGCCGTTAAGGACCTTATTCCACCCTGAATCCTTCACTAGCTCATATACATGATTTATTTAGGAGACACAGTGGCTTTCTTATTGCCATTGTGCGGCAAATCGAACGCATATTGCGTATGACGCGCACTGCCAGATCTCTGTTAGGGATTTTATGGCAGATATTACTTTTATACGATTTCCCTTTTATGTCTATATCGCTGGAAAAACGTGCGATTATTTATTATATTTATTTCACAAAGAAAAAAACATTTTTCTGTTACTTTTAGAAAAATAATAAAAGCTATATTCTCAAACAATAAGAGAAAATTTTATCTTTCTATAAAAACAGTTTTAATTAAAAAAAAATAAATAAAATAACGTAGTATGGATCTATTTTCTTACATACTGTATACGAGGAGAGTAAATTAAGTAACCGGACTGATTTTTTAAAATTTTTTTCTTCGACTAGAATTACAATTCAATATTGTCTCCCTCAAAAAAACCCATACAGCGCTGGATATGGTTCTTCCAATCCTCATAGCAGTGCTGGAACTCAGATACTGGAATAGCTTTCAGCTGGTCGATTACGGACGTTTGAATGTTTTCGAGTGTCCCAAAACTACGTCCCTTGAGGTGATTTTTCAATCTTGGGAATAGCAAAAAGTCACAAGTACTCAAGTCAGGCGAATAAGGAGGTTGAAGAGCCACAGTAATGTTTTTACAAGCCAAGAACTCGTTTATTGAAATTGCTGTGTGACAAGGCGCATTTCTCATGCCCAATTAATTGGTCAAAATCTGATGAACGGTGGTGTGAGTCAAATTCAACTTTTTCCCGATCATTTTGATGGTCAACCGACGATCTGAACGCACAAGATCCCGGATTCTGTCGACATTTTTTTGAAGATGAAGACCTTCCGCTGCGTGATTCATCTTCAATCAACTCTTTTCCTTCTGAAAATGGCTTAAACCATCAAAAAACCTGGGTCCTTGATAAAACACTGTCTCCGTAAGCCTACTGAAGTTTTGCAAAAGTTTCCGTTGCACTGTGCCCAAGTCTGAAGCAAAACCTGATAGCACACCGTTGTTCGAAATGAATGTGACTCATTTTTAGAACGAACTATAAAAAACTGTTTCACGAAAAAAATCGCTACAACAAAATTACACTAGCGAGTTCAAACTCGTACTGAAAGCGTATCATATGTTCCCCTGCCACACCTCCAAATCCTGCGTCACAAATGTTGCCAAATCAAACGCTATGTTGCCAATCCGGTTATTTAATTTAAACACCTCTTAATTGGTAATCTTCTGTATTTTTATCTAAATTTTCATTGCCTTGCTAGTTACTTAGTCCTAGAGTTGCCTTATTCCATTTTTACTTAGAAAAATGATGTTAATTTATAATTTGTAACGACCAGAGAAAAATAAAATTCAGGTAAAATCTGAATCGTCCTTGCAAAATGAACGCTCTTTATGTTATATATAATAAAGGTGCTCTTGATAATATTTAACACCAGTGATGATGTCTATAACTAAATTCGCACACCTCTAATCTTGTATGATACTTAGTGAAGCACTTGTATTGTTGTGTCGGGGCCGTGGCAAGTAACATCTCTGTTAGTCCTGCTGGCTGCCGGTGTTATGCCTCTCACGTACGGGCTCACCTGTGCGCCGCTAATCCCCTTCATGACACAGATTAACCCCCTACAACCACTGTATTAATAACTATTGTTCTATGAGATTTGATGAACCAAACCACCCTTATAAACGGTTACGTTTCAAAACAAACTTAAATATAACGGTAAAATATATAAAATAATAGCTATTTATGTATTAAGGGCGAAATGGTAAAGTTTATGGCATGAGGTACAAAGTTAAATGCAGCGAAGTCCATTACTATTTCGCCCGTAATAATATACATTGTTTTTGCATAAAAGAGCAGAAATAGGCATGATTTTTTACCATTTAACTGCCGCACCATTGTTGTTTTCCTGGATTTTCCCAGGACCTGAGTCCTGCATTATTGTTTTGGAAAAAATGGACTCAATATTGACAATATTATTTCTGAATGTAAACTGATTAAACGTATGGCCGTGAAACCGAAAAACACGAGGCCTAGGCTCATCTAAATCACGGACAAAAAAAGTATTTATAGGACTAACTAGTTCGTTTTTAATTTTTCATTGTTAGGAGCCTGCAAAATATTTGTATTTATTTATTAACTTTTCTAATGTTATATTTAATTATCAACAATTCAAACAAATCAAACTGACACTAGATATAATGGTCTATTGAAATAAAAACTTACAGTCAAGTGTTATACGTATCAATCACATTACATAACTGGATAACGGTAGCTCATTAAAATTTTATAAGAGATAAGATTTAAATGTTCAGCTGATGTGCATATGGTTTTTTTATTTGAAATTATTTGAAGCAAGATAAAGCAGATCTGAGAAGGGAAACTGCGCATCTATATTGATAAAGTGATTTTCACGTTAATATATTTTATATATGATTCATAGTTTGACACGTTGAATTGCCTCTATATTTAATTCCCAGCTGATGAATTCAACGTGTGTATTTGATACAGCGACGGCTGTCAAATATTTCCAATTCATCGGACACATTGCATAAATGTTTTAAAAACTGTCAATTCGGATTTTAAGCATGATTGAAGCAATTGTATTCCCAACAATAAAAGTTGAAAGAGTTTAAGCCATAGCGTAATTAAAAATATTAATAATGAAAATATTTAGGGTAATTTGACAGCTGTACTTGTCGGCATAATTGCAGAGAATGGTAACAGTTACGTACTTGGGAAGGTCCTATAAAAGAAGCAAGAAAAATTACTCTTTTGTGTATTAACTTTTGTATTTGTTAATTAATTTCCAGTAACAGTAAACTTCGTAGGTCAGGATTATGGTTAAACATTGCACAGCTGTTTGATTAAAAGCTTCATTACAATCGTAATTTATTTACGAAATGCATACGCTGCATTTTAGTACCTGGGTATTGTATGTCGTGAAAATTGAATAGGAAACTAGGTTACCACTATGAAGAAGTAGTGGAACTCTAAAAGTGGCTTCGTATTCTTTGGGACCCACGTTGAGCGCCAGGATATAATTAGACTACTTATTACTTTATTATTTTAATCAATACAAATCAATAATACACATCAAAACTATAAATCAATATTTATTTATTAAAATTCTTATTTTATACATTATAATTTAATGTCATTATTTTTGCAGAACAATATTATTTTGCAGGTTAATTTTGAAAATTTTACTTTAATAATCGTTATTATGGCAAGTAACATAGCAATAAGTGTGTGCCATATCTAAATGGTTTGAAGGAGCAATATGTTGTTTTTATTTTATCCATTACGGTTTTTGATTTTCATCTGCCAAAAAACGAAAAAAATTTGCAATTAAGAATGTAGCTGTAATGGTTACAATTTGAAGCAAATCAATACACCATTATGCATTCTAAAACCAAATATCAATGATTACTTAGTATTAATTAAATAAATACTAAAGATATTTCGATTTTTTTATTATTTAAAAACGTAACCTATAAATATATCTTCGAATCTTTGTTTATATATTTATAAAATCATTATTCTATAATATGAAGTATCTAGACTGTATATATTTTTATATATTTATCAAAGATACATATTTTTTGCTCCAAAATTGAAGATATTCATAAAATTAAGGTAACAAAAGTAATGTCACATGTATTTTAAAACAGTCAAAAACTTTCAAAGGACTCAGCTCTCAGATGGCAGCACATGTATGTGAATATGGACTATTAGCACACAATAATAAGACGAATTTCTCGACCTTCGAAAAAAAAAAATTTACTTCCTTCTTGGTTTTTGGTGGCAGCGTCAGATTGTTTTTTTTTTTAAATTTTTTTTTTCTCTCGAAATATATTATTTACAATGTTATCTCCGATCAGTCTATTGACTGTTAGCATGACGAATGAGCATTTTCGAGGCATAAATTACATATTAATTGCTGAGTTTAAGTTAATTTGACAAACAGGAGCTAATGTAAAAATAATTGACTTCTTCTTATTTACATTAAGAGTGGAGCAATGGAATTTTTTCATTTAATTTATGAATTGAAAAAGTCAGACGCAAATTTTTTCATATTGATCAGGGATAATTAAATTTCGGATTTTTTATAGAATATTAGAATATTTCAATATTTGAACCGTTCAAAAATGAAAATATAAAAGGCGGGGATGAATGAAATTTTGTAAAAAGATGGTATTGTGACGGGGTGAAGTCAAGAACGGAATCTTCTACAAAGTTTATTAGACAGGATTAAATTACATCAGAATGTGTATAGTTTGTAAAATGGCTGCTGGTGTTGTCCGTTAGAAGCTGATGTAAGTCTCGTCCTTGCCCCGGCTTCTCCAGGATTGGTCGAACCACCCCACGAGGCGAACACGTGGAGAAGCCTTGTATACAACACTCATATCTCGTCTTGGTGACTTCAACAGCTGGGCTGGTCCTTGGCTAGCGTGATACGGACTGATGACTGGTCACAAGAATGACTTGACTACCAAGACTGACTAACCACGACTCTATTCCCTGAGACCATTTTATAACTGTTAACAAGGACACTATGACGTCAGGTCCTACCTCATTTGTTTTGGAAACATTATTCATTTGTGTAATTGTTGGCAACAATTAAAGACCGTAGTCATCACAATTGATTAATGTGTATATTCAACACATTAGAATGTAGTTCAACACTTATGTTGACAAACACGCAACACTCTGCACATTCTTAAATTCCCAAAACCGTATGTCAGCAACCTTGACTTACACATCCTAAAGGCTGCTCAAGGAATTAAGACATTAGAACACAATTATAGCATAATTGTGACAATATAAATTTTAAAAAATCAGTGGCCACCACAGGACCGACCCCCATCGTACAGTACTTATATAAAATGCAGCAGAGTAGAAATAACTTGGCCTAATATTTTCTAACAGAGATATTATTTATCATGACCATGGAAACGTTACATATAAGTATTAAAAAATTCGAAATTTTTCGTTTTATCAAAAAACGTCTCAGATAAAAGTTATTATTTATTGCTTTTATAGCAACTTTTGTTCAATAATTTTTTTCGAAATATTTTTCTGTTGTGAAATATTCACAAAAATCTTAAAATTGACACGAGTAAACTCCGATTTTTACCAAAAGTTGATCAACTCGTGCCATTGATGGCAGAAGCTTAAATATGAAGTTTCATAAAAATCCTTTAAGCCGAATTTGCTCTACACGTGTACACAGGCGGACAGACGGACAGACACACAGACAGACAGACGGAGAGACAGACAGCGGACGGACAGACAGACGGACGGACAGACAGACCGAAAGACATCATGCTAAAAATAGTCAAAATGTTATGTAGGGACCTCAATTCGTGGAGATCCATCGAAATCTCGAAATGTCAAAATCGGTATGATCACAATACCTCCCTTTATATATGTTGACGGTCGGTAACAATTTTTCAAAATTGCGATAAGGACACGTAGTTTCTATTTTTTAATTTCACATATATTTATTAGCTTAGAAAAAAATTAAGGCCTTAATCGTTTCAAAAATACACAAAACCGTTAGTGAGAGGTTATAGACCGGGAGCTCATGACATTTTTGGTCTCCGATTTCATACAGCATGCCTTTTGGAGGAGAGAATATTTACCCTGCGACAACAAAAAAGGGATGGTACTAAACCCCTGCACGCTTTCCGGTCATAGGGAAAATTGCATTGCCACTTGCACAAAATTTTTGTGTTTTTCTCTGATTTAATATTGCTTACCCTTTTGTCAAAAGAAAGTTATAACAAATTTAAAGTCTTTTAATTACAGGCATGTATGAAAACGCGGAAAATCATATTTTTTATTACAAGATCATATGACCGTTTGGGCCCTTTGGGATCCTCCGAATCGCATGCATATATTTAAAAGACTTTAAATTTGTTATAACTTTCTTTTGACAAAAGGGCAAGCAATATTAAATCAGAGAAAAGCACTAAAATTTTGTGTTTAAGTGGAAATGCAATTTTTCCTATGACCGGAAAGCGTGCAGGGGTTTAGTACCATCCCTTTTTTGTTGTCACAGAGTAAATATTCTCTCCTCCAAAAGGCATGCTGTATGAAATCGGAGACCAAAAACTGTCATGAGCTCCCGGTCTATTACTCCTGTACATAGATTGAAAAAAATGTCATAAAATCTGAAAAACAGAAAGCCTATGCTCTACTCGGGCTGTCGCTCCAATGATGAAGAAAGAGCCAGATTTGTCATACTTAAATATTCTTTTATAATTCCTCCAATTTTACCATCTTCATGAGCTCCCGGTCTATTAGAGATTTAATTTTTGAAGTCATCATTCCGTTTTTGTTTAATAAACTTGTTGATTTTACTAAAAATTCTTTTCAAAAACTTTATTCTTATTGTAATTTTTTAGTAAAATTTTTATAGAGTTCCTATCTTGATTTCTAGATAAACTCTTCAGACTAACAAAAACAGTAAATAAAAAACTCTATATAGGAAGCTCCACTTAGCTTCGGCTTCGGCGTCGGCGTCTTAACCACAGGAGCGTCCGTGTGGGTGGAGGCGTCCAAAGGAAACCGTGACAGGGCCAGGTAAACGCCGCTTCCATGAATAATGTATTGAACTTGGAATAATGTATAGATCTTTTGAAATAAGTTGAAATTGTCGTGGTCTACACATCGATCCAGATTAATATTAATGTCTGGGTTACAAGCAATCATATTGTTGAGAGGGGTACCATTGATATTTAATTTAAGGATTTCTTTGTGTTGGAGAATTTTAAAGAAATAAACACATGTTGGCACGAATCTCGTTAATAATTCATCTGTGTTTGACTTGTGATATCAAACTCAGATTAAATCCGTTTTTTAAAATATACTTGACATCCTGCATTATTAAATGCTTCTTTTAATAAAGAAAGGTGTGAGAAATTCTAAAATTTAAATCGCAGGCGTCAGAATAATAGTAATCTATACTTGCATATATCTTTTTTAGGGTTTTGTAGGTATGACCAAAAAACCCTTATACCGTCATTTTGTCGTCTGTCTGTCTGTCTGTCTGTCTGTCTGTCTGTCTGTTCGGTAAAAATTGTAGCCAAACGGCTAAACCTAGAGAGTTTAAATTTGGCATGATTGTACAACTTTTTGACCCGCACATAGGAAAAATACTAAAACATCTAAAAAACATATCCCCCTAAAAATATAAACAAATATGTGCTCATCGAAAAAAAAAATATTTTTTTTAAATTCTGAGTAGGATATCAAATGAAAGCCCTTAGTACGTGGATTAACGATCAAAATTTTATTTTTGCAAAATAAATTATTTTGACGAGATTATTGCCAAAATTGTGCAAAAAAATTTTTGTCCCACAGCCTGTAGCCCAGATGGTTTAAACTAAAAATGTGAAAAAATTCTAAGTAATGTATATTGGTGTGAACCGGAATAGTACAACAGGAATTTTTGATCAGATTATGTTTTCGGAAAATAATGCATTTTTTGTGTTTTTAACCAAAATATGTTAAATATTTAATTCGCTATGTAACCAAGTTCAGACGTCAGCGCTGATAACGATGTGTGTTTAGTCATTGGTTTTCTAATTTGCTAAACACAGTTAACTTGCAAACTAGAGTTCGAATCCTCTCAATTTTAATTTTTTTTTTTTTTTGCAGTTTTCTTTTGTTTAAATTATTTAATATTAAAAATTAAAAAATTTAACAGTAAAAATTCTAGCTATATTTTGGCAAATGTTGCATATAATTTTTAAAAGCGTAAATTTAATAACCAGTGGGAAGTGTTGAAATTATAATTTAATTCTGTTTGATGTATACGAAATCAGAGGGCGTGGCTAATGATTTAAGCAACCAATAGAAGCCATAGGCGCAATTTTCAAAATCTTAATGAACCTTGCTATGTAAAAAAAATACTGCACATATTTAGAAACTTAAATAATGGTATTAGGCATTCGAATTAAAATTCATAAAAAAATATTTTGACATAAAATTTGTTTTGGCATCCCAAATAATCATCATTCAGTTATTAAATACCTGCAAAACCCTGCAATGTGTGAAAATTCACACTTCACATCAATTTTTTATAAATACCATGTGTTCAAAAAGAAATTACATAAGGGATGTGGAAAAATAATGTGTAATGCAAGCTTTAACTGTCAATTAATTAACTGTCATCACTGTTGTTGTCATAAGTTTCTATTGAAAATTTAATTAAGCTAAAATTATAATGGTTTTTAGAACACAAAAAAATTATGATTGAATTATATTTTCGAAATGGTGTCCGAGTGAACGGCGAATGGATTTACAGTGCGGTGTCATGTTTAGAGGAATTTTTGCTAAAATTTCCAGATATTGCTTTCCTTGAAGGAGATTTTTACAGCGCACTTAGAAGATGTGTTGATTTATTCCAAGATACAGGGAGCATTACTCATAGAGATAGAACTGGAAGTCCAAGAGTTCGTACTCAAAATATAATTGATGATTTTTATGGCATTTTCGCCAAAAATGTTCAAAAAACATTTGCCCCCCCCTGTTTTCCATAGTGGAGGCTCAAAAATTATAAAAAAAATTTAAAAAAATAATTTGATGGAAACCGGAATCATTAAACAGGAATTTTTGATAAGATCTGCTTTCCAAAAATAATCTTACTTTTTGTGGCGTTGAAAAAATAAATAAATATATTGTGTGGTATCAAATTAAAGCTCTTAATACGTAGATTAAGGGACAGAAAGTATTTTTCTAATGTTTTTATTTTAGTACGATTTTTACTTGCCCGACCTTAATATATAAGGGGCAAATATTGTAATCGTGAAAATTTTCGATGTCGAGATTTTGACTGATGACCACGTTTCATGGTCCAGGGAATCCAAAAAACCTATTTTCGAAGTGCCGTCCGTATGTGTGTGTGTCTGTGTGTGTGTGTCTGTGTGTATACACGATAACTCAAGAACGGTTTAACTTAGGGAGTTCGTTCTGGTACTAAAAATTTTTCCTGTTAATTAGGAAGAACCCTATTGTTTTTTATACAAATCGGAAACCGAAAACGGAAATTATTAAACTTTAAAATTTTAAAAAATTCGTATCTAGTAAACCAAGCCTTGGACAAAAATTTGTATAGAACATGATTTGATGTATTTTTGAAGATTTACCTAATACTTTTTTAAATTAAAAAAAAAATTATTTTTTTTTTTTTTTGTTATTATTATTTTATTTTATTTTATGGGAGGGCAAGTCTAGCGGAGGTCTCTCTTCGCCACTGGTTTCCTAGATATTCTTTATTATTTATGAATGTAATGCTTCATTATTTTTTATTTGTTTTATGGTTCTAATAAGAAATATATATAGGTATACATATACTTACAAAACCCTGAATTGTTTGAAAATTCACACTTTCTATGTATTTTTTATTAAAATCTATATTTTTTAAACCAATAGAGATCTGAGAATTTCAAAAATTGAAACCACATCTTTAATTTTTATTGATTTTGTTAACAAATTTTTGTCGACCAATATTTTGGAAGAGACTATCCTTTTCTAGCTTTTCTATCGCCATCTGTAAGTTTTCCGAGGACATCTGAGGGTACTTGAACCCTAGCCTGAATTCTCGTATGATTTGGTGTGTATTAAAGTTTATCCTAACCCTCTTTGCTTCTTTGGTGTTTCCTAAGTATCTTCTTCCTTAAATCTACGTTAAATGTAATTTTAATTTCTTAAAATGTTCTTAGTGAAAGCATTAAAAGGGAAAACTGTCGAGAAAATTTGAATTTGTTGGTCTTTAATGAGGGAGTAAAATATAAAAGCTAACCCCTCTACTTTTATGTTTATAAAAGGATTATTATTAAATAATTTTGTGGAATATTACAACATTTAAAGGATATTCTCTCTGACAGCCACTTATTATTCAGTACATGATTCTATGAACGTCCTGTAAACATTGAATTTTCAGGACTCGGGATCATATCCTGGAATAAACTAGTGTTTTGGCCATAGTCATAACGTGACATCCATAGGGAACATGCTGGAACACTATACAATATCATGTACTTAATTGGAAAGGGCAGATCAACCAACAGATTAACAAATACTGTTAAATGTAGGTGATCCACAAAATCAGGGATTACGTCATCAATAAAAGTATAAGGGTTTTTTGGTCATACCTACAAAACCCTAAAAGCAACTTTTTTCTTCGTTTTCCGCATGTTAAAATTAAATTAAATCATCTTTTAAATCTGAAACAACAGAAAAAAGGTCTGTTTTACAGTTGTAATTTATACTAAATTTTCAAAAAAATCGCTTTGAATTCTATGGACAATTTTCCACATTTTTATTAATTTATTTTCACCATGTGAATACTTTCCCTCCGGTTTTTCTATTCCCAGTTGGAAAATATTTATTGGACATTCGGTATAATGTCTCCATAAATTTAATATTCCAGAATCCGTGGAAACTTATAATTTTGTTAGAAATCATAATTTTAAATTCGCTACAATTGTTTGTTCTGAAACTTTCATAGTTTGTTTTAAGTTTCAATAAAAAACAGTGGAAATAATTTTAAAATTGCATCCTGAAAAAAGTATGCAAAAAAATCATTTCTCGTACTTCGTCAAATCAAACGTACTTGATTTTTTTTTTTTTTCGCTTCCCAAATAATCATCATTCACTTACTAAATACCTGCGTACCCTGAAATGTGTGAAAATTCACACTTCACATAAATTTTTAATATGAGTCTTTTTTTAAATTACTAAAAAAAAATTGTTTTGTTTTTAAAAAAATTAACAAAAGTTCTATTCAGTGACGCAAAAATAGTTTCATGAGAGGAGAGGGTTATAAAATGGGACTTATGGAAGTAATGACAAAACAAGGAAAATGCATCGAAGTTATAAAAAATCCAGCTTAATGAGAGGTTCTAACCCCCAAATCCCACCGACTGCGCCACTGGTTCTATTGTCGAGAATTTGTCTTTGCATTCCGTTTTTTATTAATTTCTTCATTCATTTTGTTTTTATTTTTTATATTTTATAAATGTAATACCATAATATATATTATATAACAACAAAATAATGTAAGCAATACAATATTTTGACATTTTTAACCTCAACTGTCATCTGTATACCACCAATGCGCATGCGTGTTGCACTTCTGTAACTAACTTCATTATTTTCTCAGTAACTGTCACTAAGATATAACTTTCATAGCGACCTCACTACAGTTGGATATTACAGAATATGAAAAATGTTACAATTACTATTAAAGTCACTATAAAAGTTATCTAGTAGTAACGTTACTACACGGTAACTATAGTCGGATTGCTGATAAGTGACTGTTCGCTGCTATAAGTATCGACATTCAATACTATATGCTTTCTCTGTCTATATCATTATAATTATTTGCATACCCATAGTAACGTATAGTGACGCAAGTTGACAACTAACCTTCAAAATTATTTGAATAAAAAACAAAGTATTAAAAAGAAATAGCATAATTCGTAGATGTCTTTACTAATTAGAGCGCAAAAATAAATTTACAGCAGTACTCAAACAAACAAAATTTTTAATTTAAGGTAATAATTATAAATAAGGAAAAATTTATACTCATACGTAAATTTTGGATTATAATTTGTTGTTTATTCCAGCAGATTTAAAATTAAAGTTTTTGAATTTAATAATTGGCCGCAAGCCATATTTTAATTAATATTTATTACCAGACACTGACAGTTAGAACAAAAAACAAAAAACATTTTTAATCGCTGAAAAATGGTAACTAGATTATTATATGAATGCACTACTTGAAACGTACATGTAACAGTCACCTATCAGCAGTCCGACTATATTATAGTAACTTTTTACAGAATTGATCTGATTGACTAAACTGCTTACACAGGACTCAAGTTTTCTTATTTTGAATTAATAACTCGTTGAGATTTACTGAATAATATTGGTCTTTTGGTCGTAGATAGTGCGACTTATAAGTATACCCTGGAACGTTCCATAGATTTCTAGAACCTTCGGGCAACAATGTTCATAGTTCGCTGTCCATTTCAAGGTTAAAGAGTAACCTTGAAATGGACAGCGTACAAGACCGTAATCGTAATATATATTTAAATCTAGTTAAATTTCAATACATTTTGTTTTGCAGGAGGAATACTGTGTTATAGGATTAAATCACCATCAGAAAACATTACCTGATGATTGCAAACCAGGTAAAAGTGTTTTATTTTAAAATAATTGTCCAAGTTTGATGTCGTGGTAACTACTTTATAATTTTTATTTAATGCTTTGTAATCTGGAAAAACTTTTGGATTAAAGAAAACACATTTTCTTTTAACAACATTTTAATGTATATATAATGTAGAGAATTGTACACGCATGAGAGAGAGAAAGAGGGGAATGAGAGAAAAGAGGGAGTGGGAGAGAAAGATGTCTCTGGTGACATCTAAAACCTTAACACATTGTTTGTTCCCTCGATATAAAGGAAAATGGTGAAAATGGGAAAACATTTTTCTTTTGTCTCGCGTTTTCAAATATCGTTTTTTTACCCATCGCAAACAAGACATATTTTATAAGAGAAATATTTTTTTTTTCTTATTAAAAAAACATTATTTCATTACTTCAAAAACACTCGAAAAGGAAGTCATTTTTTTGTCATAAGAGCATCGTCTGGGAAGTCTCAAAATTTTTATACATTAACTTCAATTTATTTAATGATTTTTATATGTTTTACATCACCGAAATTTTCAGGCTGTAGATACTTATTTTTAAAATTTACTTACCTTTTAATTTTTACAAAAACTAATAAAGAATTTTTTTTTTGAACTTTTATTGCTTTTAAAATATTCGCCTTTAAAATTTATATACTTTTGCATGCGTTCAAACTAATTCTCGAAACATTTTTTCCACTCTGAAGTTGTTATCTCAAAAACATGATTTTTGAAGGCTTCAACATCTTCTTGAGATGATAAAATGGCTGTCCACGCATTTTTTGTTTGACATTGGGGCAGAGGCGAATTAGCGGTGGGCGGACTGGGCGGCCGCCCGGGGCCCACGAAGCCGGAGGGCCTACCGAAGCCTATATACCAATATTTCCATTCTATTTAAAATAATAGAGGGCCTATTTTAATTCTACCGCCCAAGGCCCCCAAGCAACTTCGCCACTGCATTGGGGAACCAAAAAAAGTTAGGGAATAAATCAGGTGAATACGGGCAATAAGACATTAATTCGATGTTTTTCTCCTTCAAATAATCAATTGTTTGACGTGCTGTGGAACTTGCATTGCCATGATGAAGGATGATGGTTTTTGGTTGTTTTTCCTGATTTTTTCGATGACTTCTGGCAAACAAATTGTTGCATACCATTCAGCATTAACTGTTTTCTGATCCTCTAAAGAAATGGTTGCGACATGTCCAGTACAACCGAAGAAACAAAAGTGCTTCGTGAACGAACAACTTTTGTAGATTTCGGTTCATCTTGGAAGACCCAGTGGATTGTTGCTTAGTTTCCGGTTCATATGAATAAATCCAAGTCATCTGTAACGATGTATACGGATTTTGCAGTGCCTAGGTTGAATTTTTTTAGTATTCTCAATCAACACCTTTTTTTTGAGCTTCGGTCAAATTATGTGGAATCCATCGGGAACAGATCTTTTTCACAGCTAAATGTTCATGCAAAATCGAATATATTGCAGTCTGCGATATGCCTCTATCTCACGATAAGTCACATGCCGATCTTCTTCAATTATTTTGCGCACAGCATCGATGTTGTTTTGAATCACAACCGATTTTGGTCAACTTTTACGAGATTCATCATTGATGGACGCAGGACCACGACGAAATTCTGCAAACCAATTGTAAACAGTCTTTTCTGATGGTGCTTCATTACCAAAAGTTGAACGAAACGAATCTACGCATTGTTGTTGAGTTAGTCTTTACTAAAGTCGTTAAAAATCATCCAACGAAAACCTTTACGAGTAATATTCATTTTTTCACAAACTTGTTTTTAACGCTCACTGTTAACTACTCGGTCAATTTATAAGCTGCCACTGATTTCACAATAACAAATGTCAAATTTACGAATACAGTAATGACACATTTTTAATATTGCCATCTAGTGGGCGTTTGGTAACACAACATAAAAGGTAACACTGGTATGACCAATATTTATTTCCTCCGTACAGTGCTATATTTTAAAATTTCTTGACAATTCAAATGTTCCTTTAAAGTAAAATTTTCAAGTTTATTAGCATTTATATTTACCGAAGTTTTCTTTCAATTTGTGTTCTATATACAGGTGCTTGCAAAAATATATTACCCAACGCGTATTTCCAGGATTATGTAAAATAACCTAATCCATCAGCGCCAAACCAATTTTCACGAGAAAAAATAAAACTAGACATTTTAATTGAAAATTTACAGAAGTCAATTAGATGCATTGTATTCCTCTTTATAATGAACTAAAAATTAAATTTTCTCAAGAGAAGAAGGGGGGCATGATCGAGTTACTCAGTTTAATAGGATTTTTTATTTTTAAACCACTTCAGTTGGTACAATTTGTCAGATAATTTGATAAAGACAGATTTTCCTCAAGGGCTTTTAAAAGAAATTTAATAACAAAATAGTTACAAGGTCTTTTGGAATGGTTTTATTATCACTAGTGAGCAGACAAATTAAGCACTTTTAATAAAATTGTCAAAAACAAGCGGCAAATACTTTTTACCGACCGCCAACATATATAAGGGAGGTATTGTGATTTTGACATTTCGAGATTTTGATGGATCTCCACGAATTGAGGTCCCTACATAACGTTTTGACTATTTTTAGCATGATGACTGTCGGTCTGTCTGTCCGTCCGTCTGTCTGTCTGTCTGTCTGTCTGTTCGTCTGCCTGTCTGTCCGTCCGTCCGTCCGTCTGTCTGTGTACACGCGCAGAGCAAATTCGGCTAAAAGTTTTATTATGAAACTTCATATTTAAGCTTTTGGTATCAATAGCACGAGTTGTTCAACTTTTGGTAAAAATCGTTTGACTAGAAATGGGAGTTTACTCGTATCGATTTTAAGATTTTTGCGAATATTTAGCAACAGAAAAATATTTCGATAAAATTTATTTAACTTAATTTAAATATTATTTATTTTAATTTAAAAATTTTAACAAAAGTTGCTATAAAATTATTAACTAACAACTTTAATTTGAACATTTTTTGATAAAACGAAAAAAAATGTCATACTTATATGTAAAAAAAAAAACCTTTTATCAATAAATATCCCAAATAAAAGTTGTTAGTTATTGCTTTTATAGCAACTTTTTTTAAATAAATTTTTTCGAAATATATTTCTGTTGTGAAATATTCGCAAAAATCTTAAAATCGACGCTAGTCAACCGATTTTTATCAAAAGTTGATCAACTCGTGCCATTGATGTCAAAAGCTTAAGTATGAAGTTTCATAAAAATCCTTTTAGTTGAATTTGCTCTGCACGGGAACACAGACAGACGGAGAGACAGAGAGACAGACAGACAGACAGATAGACAGACAGACAGAAAGACAGACAGACAGACCGACAGAGATCATGCTAAAAATAGTCAAAACGTTATGTAGGGACTTCAATTCGTGGAGATCCATCGAAATGTCAAAATCGGTATGATCACAATACCTCCCTTATATATATTGGCGGGCGGTAAAAATAACTTTTCATATCGGTCTTGTAGTGATGAAAGGCGTGACTTTTATATAGAGCCGGAGGTCAATATTTAAAGAAATAGCACCCTTTGTATTCCTTAAGTGTTGATAATTTATTATTACTTTTCATTTGAAAAGTAAATCTATTTTTTCAACAGTTTTGTGTGTATTCTTCTTTGAGGTATACTTTATGTTATCTGCAGTAATAAGATCACCTGGAGTAATCAAGTCCCGGACTCTTATTTCCGGAGTCTGTCTAGAGCGCAGTTCTTCACAGCTTTATCTCCCGGAATTATCTGCAGTTATAACCGGAGACTTCTTACGTGATGCTATGCAAGATGCACTTGTAAAGAACATTTAGCAAGAATGCAAAAAAAGTAATCGACATGTAATAAAATTCTAAAACTGCCCTTTAGGCTCTGTTTTATGTTGGTAGTACTAAACTAGATACCCCTAGGGTTAAGTGTTGGTAGCACTGGTCATTTGAGATTTTCTAGAAATTGGGATTTTTCGTTAATAGGATAGTGATTTTTTTATTAAGTTGACTGTTACTACGGAAAAAGGTCGTGAAAAAAGGATAAGAGGAATTGGAAGATAAAATAAAGGGGATAACTTTGAAGGTTAAAGAGAACTAAATTTTTTAGGTTGATTTCTCAATTTGGTGATAAAAGTTAAACATAAAAATACTGAAGTTAAATATAAAAAAACTCAAAAATTGTAAAAAATCTTCTCGAAACTTCAGTTTTAGGGATCACTATAGAAAAATACCAAATTTTTTGTGTTTTTTGAAACAATTGTCAAGATCAAAAAAACGGGAAAATATTAGAATGAAAATAAATGAAACTGCAACAGAGGGCATACTAGTGGTGGCTCCCCATGAAGAGCCAAGGAGCCAAGGCCCTACTATTGCAAAATTATGGCAACACCTTCACAAATTAATCATTCAAAAGTTTTTATTTGCTTTAAAAATACCGATAAATACGTTTTTAAGTACGGAACGCTGCCATTGCCTTGCATTTGATGCGACGAAGCACTTTTTGTATTTATTTAGGCAGGCGAGCCAAATTGAAACTGGCTCCGTTTTCAGACAGTTTGTTTGCCTCCGCGGAGAGTCGGAGAAAGAGCGGAGGTCAGACCATGTGCTAGAATTACAATACGGCGGAGCCGGCTGTATCTTGGCTCGTTAGTTTTAGTTACGCTTGCATATAGAAAGCGTCGCGTATTATAGTGTGTTTTTTACTATGTCGTGTCGTGTGTGTCTATTGTTTTGTGCCAGTAACTTTTTCAAA
Source organism: Liopterus haemorrhoidalis (assembly GCA_963971575.1). Classification (NCBI taxonomy): domain Eukaryota; kingdom Metazoa; phylum Arthropoda; class Insecta; order Coleoptera; family Dytiscidae; genus Liopterus; species Liopterus haemorrhoidalis. Next base: position 48,405,597 of record OZ020619.1, read on the forward strand.
AAATATTCATACGTTCATAACCTTCATAATAACATTGTTAACATAGCAAAATTATTAATTGCATAAACACTCTACATATTGTTATGAATATCTTTACTATCAAAATAAATCTGATGGTGCAACTGTTACATTGGTAAAATGGGAGGGGTAGGGGATTGGCCCTACAACTCAATATTGTCACGAGCCGCCACTGGATGATGATGGTCAAGGCTTGATGATGATGATGGACAAGGCTTGATGAAGATGATGATGAGCAAGACTGCAAGACTGCAATGATCAAGAGCAAGATGATAATAAAAATGAACAAGGCTTGAATAATGTTGATGATGGGCAATGCTTGATGATGATGATGATGATTCTTTAAGGTGCAAGTGTAAAATTTCATTAACATAATATTATTCTACAAGTCTATTGATCTATTGTCATCTGAGTTACAAATTTTTATCTAATGGATGATATTTAACATTTGAGCTTCCAAAAAGTCCTCCCTATCTTTAGAGGTACCTACGAAACCCTGTAAACTGTAAAAATTCAATTTTTTCTATTTTAAACTGAAGAACTGTTGAAAATATAGGTCAAGAAGGTGATAAACATTGTTTATAAAAACAAAGTGCTGGAGCTAAACAAATAGTACGGACCGCAAAAAAACACTTCCCCAAATACGAGTGATGTATAACAAATACGAAAGAGTATGTGTGAAAAATATACACATACATACATATATTTACATACACATACACATAAATACATACACACGTATATTATGTAATACCAGTACACACAAGCGTACGTGCGTTCGTATAAAATATGCCGTACACATACTCCATTCATATTGATTACGCGGCGAATACAGATGAGAGCTGTTTACTGCACCTTCCCGGGGACTGTGGGACGCCCCCCCCCCTCTGGAGGTGGGGGGAGGGGTCGTCTTGTAAGACACTGACGGACGATCAAGGCAGTGAGAACCAACAAAGATGTGCACCTAGTGACAATGATTCTGGACATTAACAAATCACCTGCAGTGTAGAATACCTGCAGAGCACCGAAGTGAAACTGGTTGCATAGATACATTTAAGTTAAGAGCTTTTCAGAAAAAAATTTATAAAACTAAGACGAGATGAGACAAAAAGAATTTGTGTATTGCGCTTCATATTTTTTAATATGCATTAGTAAACTTCTTTCAATTTTCGTGGCTAATCGGTTAATTAGGGTTTTGTAGGTATAATCTGTATCATTTTGTAATACGAAACTAGATCTGGTTACTTTGGTGACTGTTGTGGTGTAAATAGACTTTTATGGAACCATGTGAACTTGTAAATCTGTCTCTTAGATATTTGGTTAAGTTTTATTATATCGAGGTTATATTCACTCAAAAACTATGTATGTCAGATAACAAATTGACATGTCAAATTTGCGATTGATATGTCAAAATTGTGATAGACATGTCAAATATTTTGAAAGGTGCCACTTCAGAATTACCACCCTAAGATATTTTAAATATACAATATAAAAAATGAAATTTCCCTCTTAGTTTCATATTACAAAATGAGACAGATAATAGACCAAACCTTATACCGTCATTTTGTCGTCTGTCTGTCTGTTCAGTAAAAATTGTAGCCAAACGGCTAAACCTAGTGAGTTGAAATTTAGCATGCTTCTCTCAACTCTTTGCCCCATACATAAGAAAAAAACTAAAACATCTAAAAAACATATCCTCCTAAAAATATAAACAAATATCTGCTCATCGATTTTTTAATTTTTTTAATTCTGAATAGGGTATCAAATGAAAGCCCTTAGTACGTGGATTAATGATCAAAATTTTATTTTTGCAAAATAAATTATTTTGAAGCGATTTTTGCCAAAATTGTGCAAAAAAATTGTCCCACACCCTGTAGCCTAGATAGTTTAAAATATAAATCTGAAAAAATTCTAAGTAATGCACTTTTGTGTGAACCAGAATAGTACAACAGGAATTTTTGATCAGATTATGTCGGAAAATAACGCATTTTTTATGTTTTTTGCTTGACCATGTAAAATATTTAACAACGTATGTAACACACTAAACCAGCATGCTTTGATAGTGTAATGGTTAGCGTTCTCGCGTTCTAATTTGCAAACTAGGGTTCGTTCCGGTCTCAAGACAATTTTATTTTTTCTGTTTTTTTTGCATTTTTATTATATTTAAATTATTTTTTCAAAATTCTAGTTATATTAAAAGGTTATATAGCTGTATTATTATTTTTATTGCTCCAAATCGTGTTTATGAGAAATCTTTTAAGTTAAAATTTCTTTAATTCAGAAAACTTAATTTTCTAGACGAGTGCTTTGGAAGTGTAGTGGCAATAGTGTCCCGTAAACCTATTCTAGTGTGTTTTACGAGCTTGAGGGTCCTACCGCATTCAAATTTATCGAGGTAAATCACCATAAATTGGACAAAAGGCCCACAAACTGACTGGTAAGATGGCAATTCATGTTAAACGGTAACTCTCGCTTCCCAGCAAAGCCTGATTACTCTTAAATACTTTTTGAATTTCAGCAGTAAATTCTTATAGCACCGGAAATTAGAATTTTATACATTCCTGACTTGGAGAAAACAAAACTTGATAGTAATAAAGACAGAAAGTCATTTAAGGGTTGAATAAAATGTTAGAAATAATGGAATTTTTGATTAGGATTAATAAGAAAAAAATAGGTTCAGAAAATTTCAGAAATACAGGTTACAGCAATTCCCAAACTTTTTCGGTTCTCGGCGCCCTTAATGTATCAGAATATTTCAAATGTCAAAATTTTATACCGTAACTCAGAAGTCACCATATATTTGTGATCATAAAATATACCAGTATACCAATTTTCCAACAAAAATAAAAACAATCCCTAAAATCTTGAAATTTTGACCAAAAATTTTTTGACACCGATTTTAGCCAAAATAAAATTTTAAGTTAATTTTGGGGTGAGGATTATGAAAAAAATATTTAAAAAAATCATGCTTTGCCCAAAACTTCAAAATGGACCAAATTTTCCCTTAAGGATTGTCCCTCTTCAATTGTTGATTCACAAATATCAAAAATTTTGACCTTAAGTCAAAAGTGACCATATATTTGTGATCTAAAGCTAAAATTATACAAGTATACCAATTTTCCAACAAATTTTTAAAAAAATAAATAAATCAAATTTTGGTAAAAATTTTTTTGACTCCGATTTTAGCCAAAATATAGTTTTAAGTTAATTTTGGGGTGAGGATTATGAAAAAAGTATTTAAAAAATTCATGCTTTCCTAGTTTTTGAGTTACAGCCGATTTGGGCCAGTTTTTTGCCTATAATTCCAAAACTTTTGCCTAAACTTCAAAATGGACCAAATTTTCTTAATCTATGACCCAAAATACATATCTGTACCAATTTTCTATTAAATCGGAGACAAAAAAATTTTTCTTTAAAAAACACGATTTTCTTAAGGGGTACCCCTTACGATTTTTTCGATTTTTTGCCCTTTTCAAGGGTTTTGGATTACTGCCCATACCAAACTTAATAATTGGTTTATTAAAGCCCAATTTTTTTTTAAGACTAAATAGTGTAGTAGTGTTTTAAAAATTCAAACCGCAGATTTCTATCCCTAACCATTTTTTAGTTAGGATTTATCAAAATTTTCAAAAAATTTAAAAAAAAATTAAAAAAATTCAAAAAATTTTTTTGTCTCAAAATATGGTTACAAGTCAATTAGGACCTCAGGATTTCAAAAATTTCAACCGCAGGTCTTTATCGCATTTCGTTTTTGAGATACGTCCATGCGAAGATGAAAATTTCTATAAATCACGTCTTATTAAAATTTCTTATAATTTTAAAATACTCAAAACGAATAAGGCCTGAAATTTTTTCTAGCTTTAAGAAACTACGAGGAATCAAAAAATTCTAACCTCAGGTCATTTATTCTAACCGTTTTTGAATTGTGATTTTTTTAATATTCACAAATTTCAAAAATGATGTAAATTATGCCATTCAAAAAATTGACATAATCTCAAAGCGCATCAAACGATTAATGCCCCAATTTTTTTCTAGACTAAATAATCTACGGGGAATCCAAAAATTACAACCGCAGGTCGCTACCTCTTTCCGTTTTTGATTTGTGATTTTTTTTTTTTAATTAACATATTTCACAAATGATGTAAATTATGCCATTAAAAAAAATGTCATAATCTCAAAACGCATTAAACGATTAAAGCCCCAATTTTTTTCTAGACTAAATTATCTACGGGTAGGTCGCTATCTTTAACCGTTTTTGAGTTGTGCTTTTTTAAATTCACAATTTATACCAATAATGTAAAATAGGTAATTAAATTTTTTTGTCGTAATCTCAAAACGAGTTAAACGATTAAAGCCCTAAAATTTTTCTATACTAAATAAACTACGAATAGAATCATAAAAAAATCACTTATTCTGTATTGCAATATTTATATTACATATTAAAAATTAGTTATTAATAAATACGAAACGGTAATGCGATGATAAAGATATTATAACGTCCTATTCAGCAAATCTTTTCCCGATCTGAATCGGTATTATTATCGGTTCGTTGTACCGTTCAGTTATTGATTTGTTTCATTAACACGTTTTTGCTTTTATCCACACCGTTTTATTGGTTTCCCTCTTATTAATGCCTTTTTTGTATTTTAATTTTTGGATTATACTTTTTACAAATTTTCAGAAAGGACGTAGACAATTCTATCATAGAAACAATAGAGAATTACTCTGTCTAATATTAACAAGATACCTAGAAAGACCTGGTTGGAACAAAATAGAATTGTGTGAATGAGACCAAAGAAACCAACCGACAATCCTCAAAAAGATTTTTCATGTCTAACGAAACAATTTTTTATTAAATCGCGTGCCTTTTTTCGTGTTTATAAACATTTATTAGTTATTACTGATGTACTCTGTCAACATTTCTGTCATTTGTGTTTACTTTCGACTTGAAATAAATCTTCCAACATTTAATTAATGATTTCACTTAATATTTTCATTAAATATTATTTGGTAATTAGCCAGTGTCAAGTCTGACAAGTGATATATTTCCGGAATAAAATTATATTAATGAAAATACCACGTAATATATATTTTCATTTATCATTTCTGAATATTTTAAGTAAAAAATATTTCCTTAAAGTTGGGTTTCAAGGACGTTTTAGATCTATGAGGGCTATCCAATAAATTCGCTTCATAATATAATAATAATAATATTTATTTTTATATAAAATAATAATATTTATATAAATTTAAAAACTACAAATAGATTTAGACAATAATAATAATAATATTTATTGGTGTTTTTAGGGTTTTGTAGGTATGACCAAAAAATTCTTATACCGTCATTTTATCGTCTGTCTGTCTGTCTATCTGTCTGTCTGTTCGGTAAAAATTGTAGCCAAACAACTAAACCTACAGAGTTGAAATTTGGTATGCTTATACAGCTCTTTGACCCGCACATAAGAAAAATACTAAAACATCTAAAAAACATATCCCCCTAAAAATATAAACAAATATCTGCTCATCGAAAAAAATATATTTTTTCTTAATTCTGAGTAGGGTATCAATTAAAAGCCCTTAGTACGTGGATTAACGATCTTTTTTTTGCAAAATAAATTATTTTGAAGGGATTATTGCCAAAATTGTGCAAAAAAAATGTTGTCCCACACCCTGTAGCCCAGATGGTTTAAACTAAAAATCTGAAAAATTCTAAATAATGTACATTTGTGTGAACCGGAATAGTACAACAGGAATTTTTGATCGGATTATGCTTTCGGAAAATAACGCATTTTTTGTTTTTTGCTTGACCATGTAAAATATTTAATAACCTACGTAACACAGTAAAACAGCATACTTTAATAGTGTAATGGTTAGTATGCTCGCGTTCTAATGTGCAAACTAAGGTTCAATCCAGTCTCGAGGTAATTATCTGTTTTATTTGCATTTTTATTTTGTTTAAATTATTTTTTCAAAAATTCTAGTTATATTTGGGCAAATGTTGCATTTAATTTTTAAAAGCGTAAATTTAATAACCAGTGGAAATTGTTGAAATTTAATACACGAAATCAGAGGGGTGGAGTTATGACTTAAAACAACCAATGGAAGCCATAGGCGCAATTTTCAAAATCTTAATGAACCCTCCTATATATGTGAAAAAAAAAAAATACTGCACATATTTAGAAACCTAAATAATGATATTAGGCATTCGAATTAAAATTAACAAAAAAAATATTTTACCATAAAATTTTTTTGGAATCCCAAATTATCATTCACTTACTAAATACCCGCGAAACCCTGAAATGTGTGAAAATTCACACTTCATATCAATTTTTTTACATCACAGAGAATGTTTACACAAGTTAAAAGAATATTAAAAATACATGAAGTCGAGAAAATAAAATAATCACAATACAAATAACAAAAATTGTCCAAAATGATGGTATAAAATTAAAATTACAAAAATCATACTATTCATTAGACTTTAAAATATTATAATGTCAATGTACACAAGATATAAATAAATTCATCAATTGAGTAAACACAATTAACAAACAGAAGTATTTTGATCTCGCTTTTAAATTGTTTGAGCGTTTTTATTTTTAATAGAGTCAGGTAACTTCTTGTAGAGTTTTAAACCAATTGTGACAAAGCCTTTATTTGTGTTTTCATACCTATTACGGAGTATCTTAAATAAATCTATATTTAATTTTAATCTATTATTTTAAACTATATTTATGTATTTATGTATAGGATGCACTAAGTCATAAACATATTTTTTTCTTTCATTTTGCGGCGAAATTATGAAAAATATCCAAGGGGAAAACGCTGTATTATAATATATGACCAAACAAATTTATATTTTTTTAAAGTATGTTTAGATATTGAATATATTGAAATATATGGCGTAAATAGTTTTTAAAAGGGGGAAAAACTTTTTATACTGGATACAAAGAATCATCGAAAAAGCCAATAAGAGAGAGATAGTTTCATCAACTCGTTTGAAGAAGAGAGCAGGAATTTCTGCTTCTTGTAATTAAAAAAGCTGTTTAATCAAGGTGGAGAAGGGAAAACGAGACGGTGAGAGGGGAACAGGTGATTTTCACGGTTGGGATACGGCTCATTGGTTTCAACTGCGGATTTATTTAATTAACAAATATTGTAGAAATCTTTCGGATAAGAACTAATTGTAGACGTTTAACGATTTACACAATTTTAAAATTTAATGCATTGTGTTTCAAATAGCCACTGATACTACTAATAAACTAATCTGATTTTTTTAAATTTATCCTGAAAATTACAAGATTATTGACAATTGCAGTATTGGTTGTGGTTAAAATTGTATTCTCCTGAATTGTTTTATCTGTATAACATGCAATGCAAAACATTTTAAACTAAAATATTCTTTTCCAGCCCTCCTTCTTCGTTTAGCAAACCTCCTTTACTTTAAATTTATTGTTCAAACCTTGACTTGAGTCTTTTTCGAACAATCAGAATAAAACTACAAAAACGTGTTTTAAATCTCGTCCTGTATCGGTATTAGCGTTGTTTTCTATCGTGTATACCAGCCATAAATATTACTAGAGGCCGCCTCTTTCGTTCTAAACCCGTTTCAACCCGCTTCATTCCGCTTCAACCCGTTCAGAACGGGAAAGTTACGGATTGAATTCATGTCAACATACATGTAACAATGTGCGGATAAATGTTAAAACGATTGTTACAAAGCATTAAATAGGTTTAAAAACATTGATTGTTTTTAAAACATGACGAAATTAACAGAATTGAAGCATTGGAGAGATACATTGAATTTATTCAGATAATCTCTTAATAAGGGTTCTAATTAGAGTCTAGCTATCTTGGCGCTTCAATGGTATTTGTAACACTTGACATCACCATTAACCATATCTGTTCTTTACAAAATATATTAGCAAACACCATAAAATGTTATATTGGGCGCCAAATCAGTTATTATTATAATGATAATATATGGTTTGAGATTGGAAACGGAAGGTTTTTGTGTTAACGAATTCTCACAGTTAAAAGCCAGAAAAGTTCAATTTATTTAATTTTCATTTCCGTTAAAGTGATTATATAATATATTAAAAATGTATCCAAGGTAAAAAATTGTAATTAGATTGGCCATACCCTCTGGAAGGCAGTAAACTATATTTCTAGAATAGTCCTAAAATAGAACCCTGCGTGAAGCCATCGTAGAGGGCACCCTGTATCTATCAGGATGATGTTATACAAGGTGTCTCAAAAGAAATTTTATATTTAGTGGATCGATTAAAAAAAAAGTAAGCCGTATATAGAAAAAATGTTTATTAATTATTAAAATACACTTTTTGGGGATTTATTTCTTAAAAATAATATCGTCTAAATGTAGACCCTCGCGTTCTCGGCACTCATTTAATCGAGCAGTAAAATTACTTATGACGTCTCGGCAGGTGGACTCAGGGATGGCTACCATTTCGTGACGGATATTTTCTTTCAAATGCGCCAGTGAAGTCGGTTTATTGGCGTAAACTTTAGATTTAAGATAACCCCATAGGAAAAAGTCCATAGGGGTTAAATCTGGACTGCGTGAAGGCCAATTTATGTCACCTCTCCGGGAGATCAATTTGCTTGAGAACTAAGCCTCTGACTGGCATCTTGGGGCTTTAATTCTTGCACCAATTGAATTTTGTAGAGGTGCAGCTTTAGGTCTTTGTGCATAATGCGATGTAATGATGATCTATGCACATTTAAAGCACTTGCGCGCTTCCGAATTGAAAGGTTCGGGTTGTCACTAACAGACTGATTAACATTCTCCACGTTTTCTACCGTTCTTGATGACCTAGGTCGCCCGGATTTTGATTTATCCAGCGTTGTACCAGTCTCTTCAAACTTTTTAACCCAATGTCGAATGAGAGGAATGCTTGGCGCATCATTTAAGTGGCGAAAACCTCGAATACTGCAGAATTTTCTACGCGCTACAGTCGCCGAATCACCGTTTTTGTAAAACTCTCGCACGCATAACGCGTGGTCTGCTCCCGAGAAACGCTCCATAGCGACTGAATTCCCAAGAGCTAGGCTACCGATTGACATAACCCCCGCGCCCCTCGGATACGTTGCGTTCACGCAGTAAGCTAAATAAATATAACATTTCTTTTGAGACACCTTGTACTTTGACTTAAAGGGCCTGCATATTTCAAATGGCGGAGTCCATACTCTGTAGGTTGTACCACCACCATCCTTAAACTATTATGCTCATTCTGTCTGCTTGTCCATTTCGTACAGCATCAAGCTACGTATCTCGATATAATGTTGCTCTCCGCGTACTGTACTAACATCTTAAACATACTTATGGTATTGAGCAAATACTGGTTATACCGTACGTTACTTCTGACGTAGGTGGAAAATTTCAAGTGCATTTATTGGAATTACTCCTTCTCCACTTCGAGGTTGCTGACATTCACTAAACTGGACAAAACTTTCCTAATTATTGAGATCTAACAGATGTTTGTGATCGAATTCTCAAGTTCAGCTGAGAAGAATATCTCTCTCAATGAGGAAGAAAACTATATGGATCTCTTGTCTAAACTTAGAAAGATGTATCCAAGGTAAAAAATTTAAATTAGATTGGTCATACCCTCTGGAAGGTAGTAAATGATATGTCTAGAACGGTCCTAGAATAGAATTCCCTGCGGGAAACCATCGTAGAGGGCGCCCTGTATCTGGAGGAGAACGGGTATATAGGATAACGATGCATAAAATATCCTTTAAATTATTTGCAATGGTCCAATATTAATGCGGACACCGTTATTTTGGACGTTTGCCATTGTTTGAATTTGATGTCTACGGAACTACATGGCGCGAGGTGAAGAGGTGGCCCTAGAGTGGAACCCTGAGGTAATCCGCCCTAGAGGTCACCCTGTATCTACATGAAGGAAAACAATAAAGAACTCTTGATGTCTACGAAACTACCTGGCACTAGGTGAAGAGGCGGCCCTAGAGTAGAACCCTGAGGTAATCCGCCCTAGAGGTCACCCTGTATCCACATGAAGGAGAACAATAGATAAAGAACTATTGATGTCTACGGAACTACCTGGAGCCAGGTGAAGAGGTGCCCTAAAGAGGAACCCTGAGAGAATCCGTCGTAGAGAGCGGCCTGTATCACATGGAGGAGTACAATTGAGAAGTGACATTACCGTTGGCGGCGCTGTAATTCATGGTAAAATGGCTGAATTGTCTAGTATTCAGCTGTCAATATGCTAACAGGGAACAGGTTAGTATAAGCACAGTACATTTTTATTTTAAGAAAATGTATCTTTGGACATTCTAACAAAAAATCAACACCAGAACATATGTAATAATTTCAAACAGTACTACAGTCGCGTAGTACAATATTTCACCACCAGACTGCGTATCCGAGCGTGTCAGTTCTCAATACATACAGAACTTGATGTCTACGGGACTACCTGACACTGAGTGAAAAGGCTTGCTCTTCACAAAACCCGATAGCGTGAGTTTGTAACGGCCCTATGTTCCAACGAAGAGATCTAGGACACAATCTAATATATAATACTGAAATAATTATAAAATTGCTTAAGTTTCAACTTTTTGCAAATATTCATATTGTCCTTAATATTATTTTCATAGGATTTTTATTAAAACCGTTCTTTGTTTCAGAAATCCTACCAAGCCTTGGTATAAGGAATACCTGAAAAGACCTGACACTTAACATATCAAGCTGAAGAACTTACGTGAGTGTTTCCCAACACAAAAAAACTTAGGTCTGTATTCATATTCTCTATTTTTTTATTTTTATCACATGACCTATCTACTGCAATGCCTATAATTTTCTGTGTGATATTCGGAATATATTTTTGTTTTGAAATTCTTTTAGTATAAAATATAGGGTAAACTTTATCAAATTTAACTATTGTTGTATCCATTCTGTGGCAATTGCGTTAAGTGGAATACAAAACAGAAATTTTCGTAGCCCATTAAGCCGCACCACTAATCAAACTAGTTTGGGGCTGCCGACACGTTTACCAGGTTATGGTTTGCGGCACGCGAACTCCGTGACGGTAACCGTAACCGTAACCGTACTTCTGACGCACAAAACATATGTCCGCGGTAAACAAAACACAATCATATTACGCAAAAGATAACACGTTCAAAATTAGTCTGATTATATTCATTTCTCTCTTCTAAAAGACACAGATCAATTCTGTAAAAAGTTACTATAATAGTTACCGTGTAGTAATGTTACTACAAGATAACTTTTATAGTGACTACTCCTTCGTTACCTGCAAAACAAAATGTATTGAATTTTAATTAGATTGAAGAATATATTATGATTACGGTCTTGTTAAAGAATAACCTTGAAATGGACAGCGAACTCTGAACATTGAGTTGCCCGAAGGTTCTAGAAATCTATAGAACGTCCCAGAGTCTACTTATAAGTCGCAAGACCTGCGACGAAAGGACCAATATTATTCAGTAAATCTCAACGAGTTATTAAGAAAAATTATTCGAGTCCTATTCAAGCAGTTTAGTCAATCAGATCAATTCTGTAAAAAGTTACTATAATAGTTACCGTGTAACGTTACTACAAGATTACTTTTATAGTGATTTTAATAGTAACTTTAACATTTTTCGTATTCTGTAATATCCAACTGTAGTGACGTCGCTTTGAAAGTTATATCTTAGTGACAGTTACTGAGAAAAGAATGAAGTTAGTTACAGAAGCGCAACACGCATGCGCATTGGAGGTATAGAGATGACAGTTGAGGTTAAAAATGTCAAAATATTGTATTGTTAACATTATTTTGTTGTTATATAATATATATTATGGTATATACATTTATAAAAAATAAAAAAAATAAATAAAATGAGTGAAGAAATTTAAAAAAAACAAAATGCAAAGACAAATTCTCGACAATAGAACCAGTGGCGCAGATGGGTGGGATTTGGGGGTTAGAACCTCCCATGAAGCTGAATTTTTTATTACTTCGATAAATTTTCCCTGTTTTGTCATTACTTCCATACGTCTTATTTTATAACCCTCCCCCTCATGAAACTATTTTTGCGTCACTGTATAGAACTGTTAATTTTTTTAAAAACAAAAACTATTTTTTTAATAATTTTAAAAAATACTCATTAAAAATGGGGAATTGGAAAAGACTTTTTGATCTTTAATATATTTCATCTCCTGAAATATAAACATTTACCTACACTCATACATATTTTATATATATTTAATTTATATTTTTTTTACTAATCTTTTTCATTTTCTATTATATAAAAATTACACTTAAAATCAAATATCCGCCATTTTTATCTTCATAAGAACTAAGTTATTACTTATAAACACCAGCATTTGGTAGTTACTATGATAGGAACTTTTATGTTACTAAATATTGTAGTAACTTTTTTCTTACGGAATACGAAATACCCCAAAGTTACTATGATAGTAACTGAGCTTGCTTATAGTGACAAATTCAGTTACTATGATCATAGTAACTGAGTAACAGAATTGGTCTGGATATTCTTAAAACATCGAGCTCAAAGATTGCCAAAAGAAAGAGCCTTTTCCATCAATTACTTAACAAAAAAGGAATGGCATTACATCCTTTTCTCAGTCAGACGGAATAGTATATTGTGCAACTATATTTGGAATAGCCCATACTGACAAAAGTAAACCTTAACCTGAACCTTAAAAGCCTTAGAAACTGTCATTAAATAATTGGAGTACAGTCTTGACGTTTGCGAGAATATTTTTGCCTACATGCATTTGTTTTCACTGCATCCTTTCATCAGAAACTAACATCAGAAGTCGGATAAATACGAAATCTGTTTGAGTATAGACAATATCGTTTATCTTTGTCTCTTAAGTTTAAATTCCCCTATTTTGACACTTAACCTATGTTCACATTAAAACAATTTTATCACGCAATTCTCATGTACATCCGTAACATTGTAAACAGTATTATCTCTCTTTAATTCACACTGTCATCAAATTATTTTTATCACTTTTAGTTGTAATTTATTTGTCTGACATGACGGGAACATGTGTTAGTCTAATAGAGGTTAGACATGCACAAAGTCACCGGAACTTAGGGAAGAAATCTATGAAGATATGACTCACCTGCAGCCGGTGATAGTTTCGTCACCACTCCCCACCGCTGTTTCCACTGAAAACAAAAAATCATAAGTCAGTACATGTTATCTAAGTAAATACAATAAGATTTTAATATATTTTTCGCCTCCATCGGAGTTTTATTTGTACATTTTTGGCATAAATCGCGTTAAAATAAAAAAAAATCCTAAATCTACGTCTTAAGAACTTTCTTTTGATATTACATATAATTTTTACTACATAAAATTTTTTTATTGTTACCACGTACCAATATTTTTTACTTTCCTTGTAAATCTTGTAGGTATTTTTGTAAACATTTTCGGTTGAGTTGCGGTCAGACTTGGAATCAAATCCTGTTTTGCACGCTTGTATGCTTGGAGGATACAGCAATTTATACGCTTGTTTGATCACGAAGAAAGGTACTAAGAAAAATTGGCAATTTGAAAAGAACATCCTGAAATAATTATTATTCTTATAAATTTTCTTTTATTGTCAATATACTGCACATAAATTCATTCTTTATTAATCTGTATTTCGTTTCATATACAGTCTGATTATTTTATAAAGATAATGACGTCACAAGTAATAGCTCATTAAGTTTATGTATGTATAAATACGTCTAATTCGATAAAATAATGGAATTATAGGGACAATGATCTTGTTATAAGGGTCGCATCATCGGCATATAAAATAAATTTCGTCTCAATAGCAGAAGAAAAATCATTGAAATAAATTAAAAATAGTAATGGACCTAAAATTGAACCCGGCGGTACTCCATACATAATATTGAGCGAATCTGACTTAGAATTATTTATACATACAAACTGTTTTCTGTTTGTTAGATACAATTGTATAAGTGAACAGCTACTGTGATTGAAACCGTACTGAAGGAGTATCATATGTTCACCTGCCGGCCCTCCCACGTCCCAAATGTTGCCAGATCAAACGCTATGTTGCCAGTCCGGTTACTTAATTTACAGACCTTGTATGTTATAGATTCAACATTTTGTGATGCAACCAGCATTGATTTTCTGTTTTGGAAATTCGATAGCAGTTTTAAGTGTAATTTTCGTAAATTTTGATCTTTAGCTGTTATCGATTGTCCCGGGGTTATATATTATATAATGTGGTGGCATGCTACAATTTGTACCAACACATTCAGATGTAGATAAACATAAAAATGGTATGCTCAGCGACAATAAGCGGGTGGTGTTACCGTCACTATGCATTCATGCTCGGAAGTCCTAACTAATTTCAACAGAACGCTGCGAATAATGCCGGAGAACACGCGACACAAAAACTCAAATTAGAAATGTTTATAGCCTACAAATTACAACTTTAATTTTTGTTTTATTAACATTTTTAATTAATCAGTTAAAACAGTAAATATATCACAAAAAAATACTAGTTGGATTTTTTTTATTAAGACGATACCGTCACTGAACTATCAAAGACATACGTATATGTATTATCTGTCGAACCCAGTGGTTCTCAACTGATTTAAAAGTGCGGAACACCATTCACATAATATGTTTTGACATCAGAATCTTCAAATCAAGTTGAATTATATTTATTATACAGAGCGGTAAATAAATTTGTACGTTTTTTTTTTGAGTTTCTGATTTAGTTTCAACAATTAGAGAGACTAAATCAAAAACTAAATGAAAAACGTCAAAATGTATTCAACACGAAAAAACAAACTTTCGATTTTAGATCGGCAACATATATTAGAAAAAGAAGAGGTCCTAGAATTGAGCCTTGTGGTATACCACTGAGGAGTTTCCACGTTAATTTTCAACAATTAGATAGACTAGATCTGAAACTAAAGGAAAAACGTCAAAAAATTTTAAGGCGACAAATTAAACTTTCGATTTATGATCGGAAAAATATAGAAAAAGAAGAGGTCCTAGAACTGAGTCTTGTGGTACACTGAGGAGTATCTATATTATGTTTCAATAATTAGATAGACTAGATCAGACACTAAAGGATAAACGTCCAAATTTATTTATCGCGAAAAAGAAACTTTCAATTTTAGATCGGCAACATATATTAGAAAAATAAGAGGTCCTAGAATTGAGCCTTGTGGTACACCACTGAGGAGTTTCCACGTTAAGTTTCAACAATTAGATAGACTAGATCAGAATCTAAAGGAAAAACGTTGAATTTTTTTAAAACGACAAATGAAACTTTCGATTTCAGACCGGAAAAATATATTAGAAAAAGAAGAGGTCCTAGAACTGAGTCTTGTGGTACACTATTGAGGAGTTTCCACATTAAATTTCAACAATTAGATAGACTAGATCAGAAACTAAAGGAAAAACGTCCAAATTTATTTAAGGCGAAAAAACTTTCGATTTCAGATCGGCATAATACTATATTAGAAAAAAAGAGGTCCTAGAATTGAACCTTGTGGTACACCAAGGCAATTAGCCAGGACAATTCTAATTTTTCAGAATGAAAATTCCATGCCTGAACAGAATTTGAACCCGAGACCTTAGCAACTCAGGGCACATGTGTTACCACTACGCTACGCATATCGGCAATGGAAATTATATTTTGTAATTATACATTATCAAAATTTCTGGATTTTTTTTTTTTCTACTTTGGTCTCCCTAATATATGAACTCCTAGTTAGAGGACTGCCAGTTTCAAAAAGACATTACAGGGGTCCGTGAAGCCAAAAAGGTTGAAAACACTGCCTTAGATTGATATAAATACATAAATATTGTACAATTCCATATTTTCCACAGAGAAATTGTAATAGGATAATATAGGGGATTAAAGCAGAGGGTTCTGGTCTTAAAAATACAATTTTAAATATTCTAATGTGTCAAAATCTCACTTTTTGCGGTGCGTGTGTGCCAGTAACACACGGGGTCCCGCAACTAGGGGTGTATGCACGAATGAGCATCTCAGAAATGGAATAAATTAGTTTAAATTTTGTGCATCCCTTATCTGGAATGGCTCTTATATATAACTCCCTCTATAAGAATAATCTTATCTAGTGATTTTATTTGAAAATTTAAAATTCTTTAAGTATAATATATTCCTGTGGGACTACATGCATTTCTATTAGAATTCCAATTTATATCTATCTGATAAAACGATAATATAGACAATTTTGTTATATTTTATTGTAAAAAATGCAATCGAGATATTATATTAATATTTAAGTCTAGTTTACCAGTGTTTCGCTACCTTATTTTATTATTAAACTCAGTTCCATTGTTTCACATAGTGCAGTTTAGAGATAGTAAAGTGAAATACTTTAGTGTACTATTTAGAAACGATATTAATTTTAGTGACCACATAGACAATATAGTGAATAGTGCCCTCAAAACTTTAGGATTTATACTAAGAAACAGTGGTAGTTTTAAGATATCTACAACTTGGTTACTGTACTGTGTTCGACCTAAATTGAAGTACGAGAATACAATCTGGAGCCCAAAAACAATGTCCCACAAAAATCAAATAGAAAAAGTACAAAAGAGAAGTAAGAAACCTGACCCTGAAATTAACCGGAACAAATCCTTTTCGTATCTCTTATGCAAACCAGTTAAAAAACCTAGCTGTCAATAATAGCAAGAAATTTTAGAATGGAGACGCGACATCCACACTTTGAATTTCGCGTAAATTATTTAATAATAAACTAGATGCCCCAGAACTTATCCTAAATTTAAATATTCGAGTCCCTGACATAAGATTGAATTAAAAATGATCACTTTTTCAAAATTTCAGAATCTATCTCACCACTGAATAAAATGCTCAGTCTCAGACCCAACCTTAGTTATCTTAGAATCTTTAGAAATGCAAAGATCTTTTGTACGGGTCACTTGAAAGCGTCATACGGGTCACTGTGTGACCTGGGGGTCATACGTTTGCCATCACTGACCTAGTACGTGGTTGCGGTTGAAATTTTTGAATACCAGAGTTCCAAAATATCCTTAATATGTATTTTAAAACAATAATTGCTTAATTTATCATAAAATTTATTAGTCCGGCTTTTCAGCTGAAAACTTATCGGCAAGTGACGCTACGGTAGCCGTTAAAATTTCTGTCAACTGCGGTGAAATATGATCCCTACAAAAATTATTCAAAAATTCATAACTTAAAAACCATGAGAGATAAAGACCTGTAGTTTGAAATTTTTGGATTATGCATAGTTTATTTAGTCTAGAAAAAATTTGTGGCCTTATTTGTTTGCGTATTTTAAAATTATGACGAATTTATATATGGTGGATTTAAAGAAATTTTCATCTTCACATGGACGTATCTCAAAAACGAAATGAGATAAAGACCTGCGGTTGGAATTTTTGAAATCTTGAGGTCCGTATTGACGTGTTACCAAATTTTGAAACATTTTTTTTTTTTGAAAATTTTTGTTTTTTTTTTTAATTTTTTGAAATTTTTGATAAATCCTAACTAAAAAATGGTTAGGGATAGAAATATGCGGTTTGAATTTTTAAAATTCTACTACATTGTTTAGTCTTAAAAAAAAATTGGGCTTTAATAAACCAGTTATTAGGTTTTGTATGGGCACTAAACCAAAACCCCTGAAAATGGCCAAAAACTGAAAAAATTGTAAGGGGTAGACCTTAAAAAAATCGTGTTTTTCAAGCACAAAATTTTTGTCTCCGATTTTATTGAAAATTGGTACAAATATGTATTTTTGGTCATAGATCAATAAAATTTGGTCCATTTTGGAGTTTGGGCAAAAATTTTGGAATTATAGGCAAAAAACTGATCCAAATCTGCTCTAACTCAAAAACTAGGAAAGGATGAATTTTTTTAATATTTTTTTCATAATCCTCACCCCCAAAATTAGCTTAAAGCCACATTTTGGCTAAAATCGGAATAAAAAAAATTTTGACCAAAATTTCAAAATTTTAGGATTTTTTTTTTTTTAGTTTTGATAGAAATTTGGTATTCTTATACAATTTCAGCTTTAGATCATAAATATATGGTCACTTTTGAGTTATGGTCTAATATTTTGACATTTGCGGCAAAAAAGTAAAAAAAAAGATAGTCCACAAAACGGTCAAGATCGATGAAATCAAAAGCTCTGGGTAGATGGTCAACCCGTCATCGTCGACTGTATTTAGCCATCGTTATTTTAATATATCGCGAGGGCGTTTGCCATCTGTTGTATAATTGTTAAGGGGGATGTTACTAGGTACTCCTCGTCGGACATGTCCAAACCACTAAAGGCGTTTTGCCCGCATTTTTTCTTGGATTGGACTAGGATTGGCTAAACATATTTTCACGTTATTTGGTATGATAAAGTAAAACCAAGAATCAAACATAGGTTATAAGGCATCTTAAAATTTTATTTTATTTTTTTGCGGATGTATTTTTGTTTTCGTTATTTTGTTCGATAATCAAGATGGATTATATTGCTATTTTTCTCTGCCACGGTTTACCCGATGATTTTTTTTTTTTGAATCACACTTTGCTATGAGTTAAAACGAAATTTTTCCAGTATCTTTTTTTCTATAAAATAAACAGTAAAACATTCAATTTTTCGGTAATCTAAGTTGATTGGACATATAAATAATTCATATAAGTTCATCAAAAATCGTTTGATAAAAATCTTATTCCAAAGAATCCGCAGAGAATTTTTTATATTCGAAAAGCTCCTGTAAAAAAAACCTTTTATCATTCTCACAAAAAAAAAATGTACTAGCTGTTCTTAAATTCTAGTAACTTATGATTTAATCTAAAATCTAATTTATTTAATGCATAATTACCATAATATCTTACAATCTTCTAAGTAAATTTATTTTAAAAAAGTCTTGTATTACATTTTAGTGATGCGTATAAAAAGCTCTATTCATGGAATATCGACACAGGCTGCTAGAGGCTAACGCTTCGCCAGTAACGGCGCATGCCCTTTAATCAGGGTAATGCACATCTCAATTAATGCCCTTTCTACATTCATCAAACGGAAAAATCAAGGCCTTTTGCACAACCACCAAAGACGGTCAAAACATACAGAAATCTATTTTCACTACAAATATAAATATCGCAAAATGGATTTTAAATTTATGGTGTTGAGAACGTCTGTAGCAGTGTTGGTCAGTGTATGGCTAGCTGTGCATAAAGTACCTCGATCAATTCCCAGTACCGGCAAATATCTGTAATATAATACGCCAACGTGTCCACCCATGCTTGCGTGGGTGCGTGGAAGTTGTCTGAAGCGAGGATCCGAAATGTAACGAAATATTCCGATGCTCACCGAGTTTATATTGACATATAACGCGTAATAATAATAGTTGTTAATTGATATGTTTACACAAAAATAATATAAATTAAAATTATTAGTAGCAGAAAAATAATTATTTAAAAAAATATTTGGTTTTGATGAAAGTAAGTAAGAAAAAAGTGACTTTCTTTTCTTTATTATTATTTTTTTAATGCTTTATTATTTTTTTATTTCTACGATTAAATTATCTAACGTCTTAAATTTCAAAAATGTAAATGTAATGTATTGAGTAAAACTCGCCTTAAAATTATAATTTTTACCAAAAATTACCGGCCGAGTTTGGTCATTCATATCAGTGTCACTAGGTGACAATTTATTTGTGTGAATTTAAAATTGGTTGGAAATATTTAAAATATTTTGGTAAAAATTACAAATTGATATAAGCTGTTCACTTTTGTAAGAAAACACTAGATCTGGTTATTTTGGTTACTTTTATGGTGTGTTACTGACTTTAAATGTCAATTAAAAATATTCCTTACGCTATAAAACCGACTTTAGGTTGATAAGGTAATGATCATTATAATTAAGATATAATTTTTCGTTATGACATATGTCAAATGGATCGACATTTTAAAAAAGTGACATTTTTTAATACCAACATGACATACGGCTTCAAAGGTGCGAACTATTGAAAACAAAATTCCCTCTTAGTTTGTTCTTACAAAAGTGAACTGCTTATATTAGTTATAATGATCATAGCCAACAAATCTGAAGTAGGTTTTACAGCGTAAGGAATATTTTTAAATGACAAATTTACATTTAAAAGTCAGTACTATAAAAGTAACCAAAATAACCAGATCTGGTTTGACCTTACAAATGTGAACGCAATATATTAAAGCGGGCAAACGATTAAATTTTACTATGTAATAGTTTCTCACGATTTATTTCAAACTGATTTGAGATATAGTATAAGTACGCTTTTTTTCGTGTGTGTATATTTCGTGTGCACTTTTTTCCGTGTGTGTATTTTTTCATGTGTGCTTTTTTCCGTGTGCGTATTAATCCGTGTGCGTATTTTTATATTATATAAGAAATTTGAAAATTTATTTTAATAAATATATTTAAAATTGAACGTCCCAAATCATATTTAGTTTTAACATTATAAATGTAATGCATTGAGTGAAAATGAATCGTTTTCCCATTTTAAAAAGTTATTGAATAAATAATTCTGAATAATACTCATTATTTGTCCAGTTTTTAATAATGGGCGAAGAGTTGATTCAATTTGATTTGGATGAAGTAAGGCGTATGATTAGAGAAAGAGGTCTGAGGTGTCGAACAAGTTCCACATTAAGGTAATGATGTCTTTGCCAACACAGTTGGCAACGGGTGCACTGGTTTTAATATATTTTTTATTATTAAATACGACGATAAATTATTTTAAAAAGATCATTCATTTTGCCCTGGTTACTACAAATCAAAATTTGTCCTACACACTCAGCATGCCGCCTTCACTTATTATATACCTGCGAAACCCTGCAATGTGTGAAAATTCACACTTCACATCAATTTTTTGAGCTTTGGGAGGGTCCAATCACGTGACCCTCCCTTTTGTGCGCCTATATGGCTATTAGCGCTGTTATAATGAAATATGGAATTATTTAAACCCAAAAATCAACTTTTATTCATTTTATAAAATGTAGGGCAAATGGATTATCAACTGTCGCATTTGTCAAACGCGGTTTGACGGATGAGCAAAAAAGATGGATTGATTCTGTGATTTTTGCCAGCATGGTACAAACACATTATGTTGTTAATAATATTACATTGTTAACTGTCGACATAGAAAACCCTAATTCAGTTATAAATGATCAGGAACAAACACACAGTTTTTTTGTATTTTATCTGTTAAGTTGTTGTGTTGAAAAGTGAGTTATGGAATAGTTATAAATTGTTGTTATTACAGTAATAATTAGTAAGGTAATGAGGCGTACTTGTGCTGACTAATTACTTCTAGTTATTGTTTGCGCATGGCTAACAAACTTCCTAATCCTGTGGGACCTCTCAATGCCCTCGGGACGTAGACAAACACAGATAACATTAATAACGATATCGTACAATTGAAATTAACAAACTACTTAAATTTCTTACAATAAAAAAACTAATTTATCACAAAAAATAATGGCACAGTATATTTTTAGTTTCTATAAACCTTTAACAATAAAACTTTTTTGTTTGTTGATTCTTTTTGCAACGTCCAGTGAAGTTATTCTCATAGCGTCCGATTTTATATGGTATAATATTCGTAGTAATAAAATTTATACAGTGGAAAATCATCAAGTTTATATGGAAAGTTTAAGAAGAGCTTCCTATTGTCCTCCAACAATGGCGACCGAAAGCACCTAGCACACAGTAAACATGGAATTAGAAATTTATCGTTATTACTGTTCTAACTTCGATACTACATTGTTGTAGCTTCGCTAAAGCTGCATTTTCAAGCCCTATATATTTAATACATATGAACAAACACTGCTTTTAAATTTCTACCTATTTAACGCCCTTGCCGACAGCTCAACAAAGTTTAGACAGTTTCATTTTAATGTGTATAACCTGTGATTTTAAACGCTGATTTCACCGCATTGTTCACATTAAAACATATTCATTTACTTCTCATCTTCCCTGTCAGGATAAAAAATATAATTGATAATGAATTTATTACGTAACTTGATAATTTTCGGCGATATCATGGGCTCTACATTACTTCTATTCTCAGCACATGCCCGAGGCCCAGATCTAAGGGGGGGGGGGGGTAGAGCAGAAAGGAGAAAGGAAAATATTGGCATAATAATTGTATGTGAGTGAGGACCTTTTTTTTATTAGATCATCGCTTGTATTTTAAAAGTGAGGACCTTTTATTAGGTCATCATTTGGATTTCAGAAATAAGGATCTTTTTTTAGGTCATAATTTGTATTTTAAAATTGAGGACCTTTGTTTTTTGGGTCATCACTTGTATTTTAGAAGTGAGGACCTTTGTTTTTTTAGGTCATCACTTGGATTTCAGAAGTAAGGATCTTTTTTTAGGTCATAATTTGTATTTTAAAATTGAGGACCTTTGGTTTTTGGGTCATCACTTGTATTTTAGAAGTGAGGACCTTTGTTTTTTGGGCCATCACTTGGATTTCAAAAGTAAGGATCTTTTTTTAGGTCACGTTTGGATTTTAAAAATGAGGACCTTTGTTTTTTTAGGTCATCACTTGGATTTCAGAAGTAAGGATCTTTTTTTAGGTCATAATTTGTATTTTAAAATTGAGGACCTTTGTTTTTTGGGTCATCACTTGTATTTTAGAAGTGAGGACCTTTGTTTTTTGGGCCATCACTTGGATTTCAGAAGTAAGGACCTTTTATTAGGTCATGTTTGGATTTAAAAAATGAGGACTTTTGTTTTTTTAGATCACCACTTGTATTTCAAAAGTGAGGACCTTTTTTTCACGGCGTCGCTTGTATTATATAGTGTTTAGGGGGCCCAATTATAAAATCTGACCAATGGCAAAGGAGTGACCGGAATTACCTATCTCGGATATAATCCCAAAATAATGAGGTGTCGTTATTAAGATAAGAATTCATTGAGGTACAAGTGTTTTATTCTTTTGTTTTTGGTTGGTTTTTTGTTAAAATAAAGTTTAAAATAGCACGCCTATGGCAAAAGTACCGTTGCATATTTTTGCCGGACCCTAATCATAAGCTTTGGCTAGATCTAAAAAAATAACTAATGGCTTTAAGTTGTTATTTATTGCTTTATAGCCAAATATGGTTATTTTGGTTTCGTTTTCGGTTTGTTATCATTCTTGATAAAAATTTAAACACCATCCCTTATTTGTAGCGCTATTTTGGAACATTTCTAATGTTCTTCCAAGTTTGAGTACTTCGTAAAATTTTCTGGAAAAATATTTGACATTTTTATAACCTGCTGTATCCTCCAGAACTAAGTATAAATAGGTATTTAATTATTTAAATAGTCTTAAAACAATCTTAGTTATTTAATCCATTATTATAAAATGTTAGGTATCTCTGGTTTTGTAATCTTCCTCTATTCCAACTTTCAATTGGAAGGGTCAGCTGAGTCTTGAACTCGGCTTTTGGAGGAGTTGCCTTTGAGTGTAAGGGCCACAGTACACGGCAGGAACTCCGCACATATCGATGGATTTTAAGTTTAAAAGGACTTATTCAATATGCTGAGTCGGAAGTTAACTTTTAGGTCCTTGTATTAGAATTGCTGATGAAGGGACTATTCAACCCTTCATAACAAGATAAGAATTTAGAATTGTGTATAATTTAAAACAATCAAAACAACTATATGGCGTCCACGATATCGACGAAAATAAGTTAGACGTATCATAAATTTTACGATTTTTTTTTTTTAATGGATTTTTAAATGGCCTGTATAGTCTGGCCATAGATGACTGTAACTGGAAAGGAAAAAATATCGAATGAGTGCCGTAAAGCTAAATCTAAACCAGGGGTACTCAACCTTTTCATACCTACCGCCCACTTTAGCATCTCTATTGGTAGAAAAAATTTCATACCGCCCACCTGTTGTATAATAATAATAACTTACCAAATAACGGGTGTTTTTTTTAGAGGTATAGAACTTTAAATTGCAATAAAACAACGATGGATTATTCAATTGACATGAATTTTTTTTTATTCGAAGGTAATCTTGTGGCATTACATTAAATCATACCAACAAGACGGCGCAACATGTCACACAGCTCGTGCCACAATCGATTTATTGAAAGACACGTTTGGTGACCGCCTAATTTCACGTTTTGGACCTGTGAATTGGCCTCCAAGATCTTGTGATTTAACACCGCTGGACTACTTTCTGTGGGGCTATGTAAAGTCATTGGTCTATGCGGATAAGCCACAAACGCTTGACCATTTGGAAGACAACATTCGCCGTGTTATTGCCGATATACGGCCACAAATGTTGGAAAAAGTCATCGAAAATTGGACGTCCAGATTGGACTACATCCGAGCCAGCCGTGGCGGTCATATGCCAGAAATCATATTTAAAATGTAATGCCACAAGATTATCTTTCGAATAAAAAAAAATTGTCATGTCAATCGAATAATCCATCGTTGTTTTATTGCAATTTAAAGTTCTATACCTCTAAAAAAAACACCCATTACTTTCGCAAAATTTAGCTGCAAAAATCTTTATAAAACAACTTACTGCATCATCTCTTATTATTAAACACTACAAATATACATGCACCAAAACGTGGCAACGTTGGATGTCACAAAGTACCCTGTGTAACACAGTACCCACACTTCCCTTACCCATAATTTTTGAGTAGAGGTTTAATAAAAATTTAGCGCCATTTAGTTTCACGTAAAGTGAACTAAACTTATGCGCGGGCGATAAAAATTGTATATTTTGAGAAATTTAACTATAAACAGTAAAGAATTTTATGAAAACTTAACGAAAATGTTTTTCAGTAATGCTGTGAAATTTTTTTAAATAATATTTTAAAAAATTTCCATTTTAATGTTTTTAAAACGTCAATTAAATTTAAAAATAAACGGAAAGTAGCCAGCATTGGACAAAACCCCTACCGCCCACCAAAAAATTCCTACCGCCCACTATTGGGCGGTAGGGACCAGGTTGAGTACCACTGGTCTAAACTATATTCTCAGTCTCGCCCACAAATTGCAATTCTGGCGGCAATAATATTTTGTTTTCGACTTGAACATCCCTCATAAGTAAACATTAGAAATCGAAAGTTATCCTGCCGAATAATTTTTTGCATAGAAATCATACAAATTGGAGAAAGGGTCATGTTTAACATGTACGTAAGTAATATTTTATCCCTTTGCCAAATTTAAATTTATCCTTAAACCAACGATCAAGTATCGGTTGCAATTTCTATGTCCTCGTTCTTCTAAATGAGTAATCGACATTTCAATAATTCATTCTGCGCATTGACCCGGCATTGTCTATGGTTACGGAGGGGTTAACCGATACCCAGGAGAAAGGGGAGGAACTCCTTGCAATAATCACTAATTCAATACCTGTTCAACAATCTATATTTGTAATTTATGAGAACAAGAACACACATTAACTAGAATTTTAAATGAAGAAAACTTTATGGCATTTAATGGAAACTGATATTGGAATTATTGGCCTCTTTTGCCCTGTGTGATTCTTAGGGCATTAAAGAGGACATAATAGGAGTCAGCGCCACAAAAACCTTGGGGATGTAAGGGCTCTACCCCTTTTTTTACAGACCGTCAACATATATAAGGGAGGTATTGTGATTATACCAATTTTGACATTTCGATGGATCTCCACGAATTGAGGTCCCTACATAACGTTTTAACTATTTTTAGCATGATGTCTGTCGGTCTGTCTGTCTGTCTGTCCATCTCTCCGTCTGTCTGTATGTCTGTCTGTCTGTCTGTCCGTCTGTCTGTGTACTCGTGCAGAACGAATTCGGCTAAAATGATTTTTATGAAACTTCATATTTAAGCTCTTGACAACAATGGCACAAGTTGATTTTGGTAAAAATCGATTGACTAGAAATGGGAGTTTACTCGTGTCGATTTTAAGAATTTTGTGAATATTTAGTAACAGAAAAATATTTCGAAAAAATTTATTTAACATAAGTTGCTGTAAATGCAATAACTAACAACTTTTATTTGAGACATTTTTTGATAAAACGAATAAAATTTGAAAATTTTAAAAAACTATCTATTTTTTCATACTTATATGTAACTCTGTTTGAAAATATTAGGTCAAGTTATTTCTACTCTGCTGCTAGAATATATTTTATACAAGTACTTTATGATGGCAGTCGGTCCTGTGGTGGCCACAGCTGATTTTTTGTATCATAGAGAACAATCAGATGTTCATGGCAGCCATTTTAACAGTCACTGGCACCGTTACTTGCGCCAGTAAATAGGATTGGTTACTTATGCCAGTAAATAGGATCGGTTTCTATTCACTTGACTGGTATGAGATACTGGTGCAAGTACTAACGCCAGTACTGGCATGTATATCTACACGATTCCAGTGACTGGTGCAAGTTCTTACTTGTACAAGTTACTTGCGTAACCGGGTCATTATCCAGCGTGCGTGAGATAAAGTGTGACATTTAAAACTCGTGAGCAGATGTGATCGTGATCCAAAAATCATTCCTCTAGTAAAAATTTCCTGGTCATGTCCTTACTGTCCTTGTACCTAAAATATAGTTAACAATCCTTAAAAATATTGAATATCTTGGTCACAAATCAGTTTTGAACAGTTTTCCACAAATTTTCCCTTTTCAAAGAATTGATATTAAATTTTTTTTTTAGTGGTCAAGCGAACCGTTGAATTCTGAAGTAGTAAACTTCAGCGTTGTGTAAAAGTTGATGGTTCGTTTTGGTGTCCTATTGATCGTTTGCTCTTCGTGTATACGGTAATCTTCGGTTCGAATACACACAACTTTCAATTTCAAGAGGTCAGCATTTTTCAACTTAACAAACTCTTTCAAAAAGAACGTCTTGGAATATAAAAATAATTATAACATACATGTGTTCCTCTTGCAAAACAAATGAAAAAATATTTTTTGTTAGTGTTATCGTCTGATCCTTTTAGAATATATTTACAACAATTTATCTGAATTGTATCCCAATTTTGTATCTGTTTTGAAAGTAATACTGACAATTCTAGTAACAATTACATCAGCAGAGAGATCGTTTTCAAAACTGAAAACAATAAAAAATTATTTACGATCTTGTTTAAGTCAGGAGCGATTCTCTAGAAGGAATTAGTCATCATTACTGGTACGGCCTTCAAGGCCCTTGAAGGCCATAGCCGTCTCAATCGTCTTCCGCCATTCCTTCCGATTATGTGTTATTGTCCTCCTGTTTGTGCACCCATAGACCGAGCATCCTGTGTTACACAATCAACCCACCTAAGCTTTGGTCTACCTCAATTCTACTACCTACTGGCACAATGGCACAATACGAAAATCTCTTGTACATGGTTTATTTCATTGAATCCAGTCCATCATAGTCGATTTAATTAAACTTTTTTCTTCATACCGATTAAACAGTTTGAAATTATATCCGCATCTCAATAAGACACTTTTGCATACGGTCTAAAATGTTCTATCGGCATCTGGGTCGCGCCATGATTTCAGTACTGTTTTCAGAATGAGATTTAATAACAATAGGTTTTCTATGGGCAGTGGTCGTTATGAAATAGGTATTTATAGATCTTTTTAGCTATTTATATTATTTTGTTAAATATTAATTATAATTATTCATAAATTATTAGTGTAACTAATACAGTCTGTTCCAAACGGTTAAGCGGAACTAAATGGGAATTTAGTTCTTTTAGGTTGTCACGAGAAGGGACCTTGCTTGGGTTATTTCATTTTTCACGTTGGGATGTCAAAATTTAAAATTCCAACAATGAAACCATGGAAACGAATGACATATGTCAAAATTAAATATTTTTTTTTAGATATTTTAATGACAAAAAAAATAAATAAATGGGAAATTTGTATTAAGAATAACACAAAAAATCAAAATATAAAGAAAATGACATTTTAAAATGATATTAACCTTAACCAAAAAATGTTTCTGTAAGTATGATTTACAAAGCTTAAACAAAACGGCCGAAAGGCACGATTTAAACGATGAAAGTAACTAGATTGCAAAATCTAGTTCCGCTTAACCGTTTGGAACAGACTGCATGTACAAATAATAAGTGCAATATTGCAAAATACAAATATTTTGAATGTTTTTTTTTTTTTTTAGCGGGCCCCGACGTCTTGCACGGGGCCCTGCTTTTTCTCGGGCCGGCCCTGGAGGTGAACATAAGTGTTGCCTCGTCCTGTATATCCTTTTGTCCTTATTTGAATCAATATAATGACAAGTAATTGGAGAAAGTTGTACCGTATCCTGTATCTTGTATACATCATGCCTCACGGTTCCGGAGGCCTGGTTAAACCCGGAGAAGTCCGTGAACAGTTCCGGTATTCATATATCTAAGGCTAATTAATTAAAGTTCTGTCACATGAAACAAGCAAGAAACATAGGCGGGACATATCCTGCATATCCTTAGACGAGATGTCAAATTTAAAAAAATTATAACTCAAAAATGATTAGAGATAGAGGGTTGGGGTTTGAAGCGTTAGAAAAAGCACATTTTTCTTCATAATTGAAGAAAAATATAACCCCGTCAGTGGTCAATATAATACTTAAAACTTGTAAAGTAAAACGTGCAAATCGGCTTTATTCTTTAATCGAATTAAAAGCTGTCAAAACTAATATTTTATATTAAAAAATTGCTAATTGTGTACCATAACCACGACCAAAAAGCGAATTTTTTTCGAAGAGTGTTGAGACATACTATTTGAAGGGCACAAAAATGCATTAATACCTATGAAGCATTATTTGAACACCTGCTGTAATGTAATTTTTTATTTTCGTTAATTCTTATAAATTAAAATATTTATTTTCATAACATATTGTTTTATTATAGACCAACGGTTCTCAAACTATGGTACGCGAAGCATCTAGTGGTGGTACGCAAACAGACACAACCGTAAACCATTTATAAGAGTTATTTTTTAATTGTTCAAAATTAAAAATTCATTTGAAAATTTTTTAATTTATTTTTCTTTTTAAATTAGCGTCTTTTGGTTGATTTTCAATAAATGACAAAATAAACGCCTTTATGAAGAAATATCAAATAATGCAAAGCAATGTTTCAAATGAAATTTGCACTCTTTTCCAAATTTGGAAAGTTTTTTGTTGGAGCACAAAATTAAATTTGACTTCATTAATAACATGTCTGGGTATATTAGATCTTAAGTTTCTTATGCAAAAGATGGCTTTACATAATTTAACAGAGGTAGCCTCCACATGTCTTTTCTAGCTTGGTTAACACCAATGGTGACTCCTAAAAAGGTCACAGGATCTTGGCTATTGTTTTCTGGTGTTGATCTTACAGAAAATAAGAGCTGTTGGGTCTTCAATTCATATAGACTTGGTCGGTTGGCCAAAAACCAATCTTGCGCAGCTTTCATTAAGATGTTATTGGTTATTTTCATGACCTGAAATTCTACGGACTGATTAAGTATCGTGGTGTCTGCATTTTGAATTGTATTTGTGTTGGCATTTTTCATGAAAAACGGAAAATCATTGATATAAAACAGAAACAACAATGGACCTAATATGGAACCTTGTGGTACACCAAAATGGTTTTCTTGTTCATCAGATTTTTTATTATTAGTCCAGATAAATTGCTTCCGGCCTGTTAGAAAGGAATTTAGCAGCTGACAACTGTTTGGATGTTATAACAAGAAAGTTTTTTGATTAGTAAATCATGTGACGAAAAATTTTAGAATGCGTCTGGGTATAAGGTGTTAATGTTTTCGGGACGCCTCTGTGTCCTCTAACTAAGACAGGCGTACAGATATCGTTTTCACATATCTCAGGGAAATTTGTGTGTTCCCTAGATCTTTAATATGAAATATTAACCGTTTCACGTTATTAGAAACGCTTATATGTGCCATAGTATTGCTACAGATTAAATGGAATATGTTTCTAATTTACTGGTAGATATTCCGAAACAGAACAGACAAGGAAGTACCAATTTAACTGAAATGTACTATACAATACAAGAGACAAGGATGGAGATAGGTCCCAAGTTAATGGAAATAGTATATACCTTTAATTTGAATCAATCAAGAAAGGATAAGTAGAAAAGGGATATGAATAATTTGACAAATTATACACGAAATATTCTCATGAATAAGTAAAACCACGAACAGCAAAAATATATTTTAAATAAACATTTCTCTACATTGGATTTAACGTAAACTCAAATTCCAACATATGGTCGGATTTAGAGTTTTGTAGGTATGACCAAAAAACCCTTATACTGCATAGTCTAAGGACTATGAACTTTTATTTTGAACTCTCTAGTCCAAAGCAAAAATTAATCTGCTAACATCCTTAAAATTCCTTTATTTTTATTTGCCACTGTTTAACAACCTCTGTTTTATTTTTTTTTATTTTGTAGTTTCTCTAAATTATATTTTTAAAGTTATATTTTTGTTTTATCTCCAAGTTTTATATTAATTTTATTCCTAGAATTATTTTTAACTGCTCCATGTTTATATTTGACTGAAAATTATATTGAGCAAAAAAATATGTTGAATTAAAAACAAAAAATTAAAATTTTATAATAGGGAGAGAGCTTTCGTGACTTCGTGATTAGCACTTATAGAATAAAGGGTGTGAGTTCAAATCCCGGACAATTCAATACTATAAAAATCAGCTTAGGAGTAAAATTTTATAAATACTTAAAAATGATTTTTAGAGAGGTGTTATGCCATTTTAATCGTCATGTCGATCACGTGCCTTTGTTATAGTGCCTGTATATGGCCTTCAAACCCAGAAGCCTCTGCGTCAAAACCAAAGAGATAATAGCCCCAATAACGGCTCGTGACTTTTTGGGACTCAGAGCTGCAAATTATAATACAAGGATAGGTTTAGGTGTTTAACCACGACGTTTTATGATATAAGACTCTGTTGAATTGCCTCTTATAATTATAATTTTTGCTTTTTGCACTTTCCTAAATATTTAAATTTGGTGTATGTTGCCCCAATTTTTTAATATCAATTTTTTCTTCTAACGTTCGTCTGTTAAATGGAATTTCCAAAAATGATTTGACAGTATTCATTTATTAAACCTATTGTTTTATAATCTAAAATACGAAACGTATTTGTTAAGCTAAGATACTAATTTTTTTTAAAAAAGTTAGAATATACTAATTATTAATACCTACGTAAACAATAAATTTTTAGAGATAATATAGGTATAGCGATTTCGTCACGACTTGAATAAATACATTCAATAATTTCATAGTACTGTGATCACTGTTATTGTGACGCTGAAAGCATTCTAGCTCCGATCCCCACCAGTTTAACACTACTGCCTACGCACCGCTACCCCTTTACAAGCCTACATTTGCACTTTCCTTGACGCTAGGATATAAGCAGCGCGACGTAGACTTATTCAAAGGGAACTTATAAATATTTATGAAACAATAGCATTCAATGTTCAAAATATATTTAAAAAAAAGCATTTTCACACCACAATTACTATGTTAAATGTATTTTGAGTTCAAAAAAAGATTTTGTTTTTTTATTATTTTCAAGTAAGAGCTGCAGCTCCGCAGCGCGTACTCAGGAGCCACTGAGTAGCCCTCCGTCCTGCATGAAACTTAACAATAGTGTGGATTGTTTCATATTGAAAAAAAAGGTTAAATCGTCATAATTTTATAGAAATTTCTAGACATCTTTATCATTTATCTTCGTCTTCTTTATCATTCTGTCCTCTTTTGTGTCTTATCCATTACGTAAAATTTATTACGAGTTGGAAAGATGAATTTTTTCATGAAGGTGTAAGATGTAATTTTTTAACTGAAAACCCTTGTCTAAACAAAATTAAACAATTAAAACAAAAAGTGACTTTGCGTTGTCTGTCACGTATTCCCCTGTGACACTTCATTCCTTCCCCCTCCCCCCGTCGCCGGATGTCAGGGCGTCTCGTGAGAGACGGTATTTACAATGCTGCTCGACGCCGGTAATTTGTTTAACAAAAACTAAATCGAGAACAGTTCTAAAAGTCGAGATGGAGGATTAACATATTGGATACATTTATCACTGCATTATTTGATATAGAATTAAATCGTTTACAGACTATAGAGCTTCTTAAAATAACCAATAGGAAGGTATCACAAGAGAAATACAACTGATTTTGTAACATGTAAAAAAATTTCGTTGCTTTGGAATTTTTATGGTCTTAGACCACTGTTTCCAAACCATTGGTCCGTAGACTGATAATGGTCCTTCTAATGTCCTTCAGACGTCCCCACGAAAGTAACCTTTGTACTGTAAAAAAAAGTAACCAGATTGGTGGCGATTAGTAATGATTTTTGTTGGCATGTTTTGAGGGAGACGATATTGAATTGTAATTCTATTCAAATAAAAAAAAATCAGTCCTGTTACTTAATTTTCACACCTCGTAAACTAATGTCCTGAGGTGCTAATAATCAAGCTGTTTAAATAAACCAATTAAATAATACTAAGAAAATATTACAGCGTCTTAGGTGGTAAATAGCGCCTGAAGAGCTTATGATACCACCCACATGACACCAATGTGAAACTGGTTATCTACGCAGCAAGTCTACATTTTCCTAATAAAAACTTTATTAGAGTTATTCTATTGATTATATGAATACAAAACAAATTAAGCGGGGAGTGAAGTACATTTGACGGCTACTGAAGGGTCAATTACCGATATAACAAAATACTATCGGTAGATACTACAATGTATAAAGAAAATAGAAGTGGATTTGGAAAGCTAAATATTAATATGGGCAATGCAAAAATTCAACTAAATGAGAAATTATATAATTTTGATAAAGAAAATTCAAAACTTTTATATTTTCTTAAAAATATAACTAAATTGATATTTTCTTTTTTCTTTTCTTTTATTTATTTTAACAAATATAACCCACTTTTTTTATCAGAATTCATTGGATTCCGTAAACCGTTATCAATCTTCTATATCCATACTTAGGTGCGTTTGGTCTTCGGAAACAATAGGAAAACGTGTACGCATTCTGATCGTGTGTTTCCTCTTGTTCCTGCGGGAACATTCAAGCTTCTATTCTCTTAAGAATCCAGGATTTTCGCAAACCACACAACGTATTACTTCTCTAACCACAAAACAAAAATCTATTTCTACAGAATCGTTTTACAAAATAAAATAAAAGAGAAAGAAATAAACAAATAAAATAACACGCTGTAAGAAAGAAGATCCTGAACACTAGATTAATGGTTTATCATCATCGTCATTTGCCAGTCGAATTTGTCAACTGCTAAACATATACTTCGTCATTTAATACAACCTCTCAGCACTAAGTTCAATTCAAGTTTCTTAAAAACCATTAATGATATTTTCCAAATTTATAATCCTATTGTTTCTAAATTTTAGGGGTTGTTATACTTGTCTGTTAGTTAATTTTCAACGTTCATAGAGTGCATACATTAACAACATGGCTCTTTGGCAACCATTTGATTTTGAAGAAATTCCTAATTTCTGTAGTGAATCTGTGCAAGGTGATTTGGAGTGCGAAAATGTGAACGTTGACGTGGAATGCGAAAATGTGGACGTGGCTACTAAAGAAAAATGTTATTTTTCAGAAGATTGCAAAGTTCTGATACTGAACGTTTATAAAAAGTTAGTTTCGGAAGGTAATGACAAACCTATACTTAGAACTGCGGAATTAACTAGTGTTCCATACAGAACAATTCAACGTATCAATGTTCGTGGCAAAAATCAGCAGGGAAAACGACCCGATTTACACGTTTTCAAGATAGTTTTATATCTAAAACAATAATAAATAAAATATACGACTTTTATTCGAAAAATATCATGCCTCCCGTAATTTAGTGAAAAATATAGTATATTTTATAAATCCCCCAAATAAATCGTCAATAGTTATTAATTTAAATGACAGTGGTAGTGACACAAACTCTGATAGTGATACAAACAATGATAATAGTGATAATGATTTAATAATTTTAAATTACCATAAATTGACAAGTTCACGACGATTTTTGTTTGTATAAATTTGAAGTATTTAATATAGACTTTAAAACAAAACGATTTTTAAACATGCCTATATTTATAATTCAAATATAGCCAGTTCTAATCCTGATAAAAATGTGAAGGAATGTCATATGAGTATATACAGTTCATTCTAAACAGCATATAAGAAAATATGTTTATTTTAAATAATTATTACGGTCCTGTCAACTACTATTAACAGAACCATAAACTCAGCAGGTATAATGGTTATACTGTCAGTCATTATTGGAATCAGAAAATGAGGGTGACCATTTCATTGTGGAAATACTATGCCGTATACCAGTGGTTCCCAACATTTTTTACTTGCGGAGTCCTTTTTAGAATAAATTTCTATAGCGGAGCCCCTAGGCCTACCCTATGTCTTACAAATTAATGGTGTTTAGAAGTAATGTAACGGGGGAGGGGGTAGATTTTTTAGTTAATATAAATTCACTTTTCTCTTTCACAGCTCACATATTGATAGACATATTTTTATAAAATGAAGCATATAATCAAAATACACGCAGATTATTTAAACAAAAATGCATCTCGCCGATCACATTACAGCTAGTCAGACAGATCAATTCTGTAAAAATTTACTGTGTAGTAACGTTACTACAAGATAAAATATTATAATAAGTATAATGACTTTCATTCATGATAGTAACTGACCTTGCTCCTAGGGACAATTCTGTTACAATGATCATAGTAACTGAGTTACAGAATTGGTCTGATCAGACAGAAATCACTCAGACATACATACATACAACTTGGCCAATTTTGTTTCAGAATGTAATTTCCAGTTTTCTTATATTAATTCTAGTTTTTATTTCTAATTCTTTTGATTTTATTCAATTTTTATTTATCTTATTTCCTGTAACGGCTGCGGAGCCCCTAAGAAGTAGACGCAGAGCACTTAGGGCTCCGCAGAGCACAGGTTGGGTACCGCTGCCGTAAACGATGACATAAACAAGCTGGTGTATTTATTTTTTTAAAGCAGTGCATATATTCTTTAGTTGTGATGGGATATACGAGGTCTGTTCAAAAAGTATCGCGAATTTGGTGTTTTTTCAAAAATTATTTATTTATTCATGAATATCTATTTTGTCCCCTTCAAAGTAATCCCCACCAGATATTATACACTTGTGCCAACGATTTTTCCAATCCTCGATAAACTTGAAAAAAAAAATTTGTGATCTTGCTCAGCTCCTCCTTCGATGCCGTCTTTATCTTCTCACTCGTAGCATAGCGTCGTCCTTTCATGGGCCTCTTCAGTTTCGGGAACAAGAAAAAGTCACAGGGGGCAGATCTGGGGAATACGGTGGCTGCGGCATTATTAATGTGTTGTTTTTTGGCAAAAAATTCGCGCACAAGCAACGATTAATTTGGCGGCGACCCGTCTCATGCCCAAATCATTGGTAAACATCGAATGGCATGAGCCAATCGATATGTTTAGATCCTCAGCAACTTCTCTAACGGTGATTCGACGATTGGCCAATACTATTTTCTTCACCATCAATGTTTTCGTCTGTTGACGTGCTCGGGCGTCTGGCACGCTCTTCGTCGTTCACATCTTCTCGGCCCTCTGAGAACATTTTGTACCACGGATAAACGTTGCTTCGGTCCAAGGTAGCTTCACCATATGCCACAGTCAACATTCGGAATGCGTCCGCGCACTTAATTTTGTTTTTCACACAAAATTTGATACAGATTCTTTGATCCATTTTTTGGTATAGGCAAAAATCGAAGACGAGCCAAAACACGTGCAAGCAAAGCAACTGTCAAAAATTAACTGAACATTCAAAATGGCCGAACTTATCGGCATAAGTGAGAGACATGAGTACCAACATAACGACACAAAAAAAAATCGAAAATCGAATACACGTAACCCGCGGAAATTCAAAATTACAGATCTCGTACATACATTTATACACACACACAAACTAAATAATTTATATATTAGTATAAATTGGACATACCCTTTTGTTGTCTCGAAATTTGACCCATCCATCGACGACTGTCTGATCCGGAGTCAATGGTACCTCAGTAACTAAATCTAGAGACTCAGATTCTGTGTCAAATTCTGAGTCTGTTAGTGAGACTGGCTCCCCCAGGCTTGCGATACTCCGGGCTGGACTGCTGAAGCAGCTTTCCGGTAATTTCCGGGCAAGAAGAGGGGAGTTATAAGCACTTTCACTCATTTTAAAAATGGGTTTTACACAACACAATACACTATCATATTAAACACAATTTTAAAATGTTCTCATGAACACATTTTTGGACGTTTTTTTGATAAATTTCACATATAATTCAAATTTTTATCACTCACGAAAAGATATGTTTAATGTCAATTTATAAATATTAAAAAATTGTATTTAAATCGAGACCAATCGAATTTGTCAATTAAATTGATTTTAAATTGATATGTTTTACACTGCACTATTTAACAAATTTTTTTATAGATTGGTTTAAAAAATTATCTAGCATTATCTGAAACAAATAACATTATTTTAGTAAATATATTAATTCCAAATAGGAAATAAAAATATATCTATCCTAAATATTTAAGAGGAACTTGGTATTTTTATTTTAAGTTTATTTAAATTTATAATTTTTAAACCCAAAAATTAAAAATTTAAATTACTCCATTATTATGGACTTAACAGCAAAAATTTATGTAACAAATATTGTTAAAAATAAGAAAACAAATCTTTTATCTAAATGCATTTTTTGGATTGGATAAATATTTGGAGAGTTATGGTGGAAAACCCAAAAAATTAAAATTTAAATTACTCCCTTATTATGGACTTAACAGCAAAAACTTATATTACAAATATTGTTAAAAATAAGAAGACAAATCTTTTATCTAAATGCATTTTTTGATTGGATAAATATTTGGAGAGATATGGCGGAAAACCCAGAAAATTATAATTTAAATTACTCCATTATTATGGACTTAACAGTAAAAACTTATATTACAAATATTGTTAAAAATAAGAAGACAAATCTTTTATCTAAATGCATTTTTTGGACTGGATAAATATTTGGAAAGTTATGGCGGAAAATCCCAAAATAAAAATTTAAATTGCTCCTTTCTTATTGACTTAACAGTAAAAACTTATATTACAAATATTGTTAAAAATAAGAAGACAAATCTTTTATCTAAATGCATTTTTTGATTGTAAATGGTGGCAAAACTCCAAAAATTAAAAACTAATATCTCTTATTATAAAACTTATGCAAATGTGTTTTAAGGTTTTTTTATTGTAACCATTTTGGCAGTAAGCCATAGAAAATTAACGTATGTATTTTTCTATGTATAGTTGACGTTATGTGTTAAACAAACGTAAACACAGTTGCCGTAAGAAACCAACATATATTAACTTTTCATAGTTTGCTGCAATTCTCTTTTTTTAATAAACGAGCTTTAGTATTACACGTACATTATTTTTTCTACGACGGTTAGGAAACAAGCCTACTTGCTTACATATATTTTAGAAAATTGGTCATCAAAATATTCATAATATTTATTCAAAAATTAGATCTCATTATTAATCTACTGTCTCTACAGCAGTTTAAATGTTACGAAAAATCTGAGAATATCATTATTTTTTGGTATTTCATTCAAATTCTTGTCTTTTGTTTTTTGTCAAATTTATATGGTCCCAAAAAAAATTTTTTTTTTCTCACACATTTTTCAATTTGAGACAGAGCACGTGTAAGCATGCGAGGCCAAAATGACGCTATTCAGCGCCAATTCCCGAGTCATAAATCGGCAATCGGAGAAGCTATACCCATGTTTAACCACTCAATATCTTTGTCTATTTTATACTATAACTATTTTATATTATGTCTATTTTATATTTGCTATCAAATGATACTATTCCGCGCCACTTCAGCACTCATAAATCAGCAATCGCAAAAGCAATACTCATGTTTGACCACTCAATTTATTTTTATATTTATCTATTTTATATTATAATTATTTTTTATATTTCTATTTTATATTTCTTATCAAATGTTAAATTTTAATTCATATGCATTTACTCGTTTCAAATTTGCATTAAGGGGCCTCGCAACACTGGGGGGCTATTTGTCGTCAAAGTAGACCTTCCAAGATTTCCAACATTTTTCCTTTTTTGGTTCCCATTACTTATTTTTGGTTAGGAAGACATGGGAAGGAGGATTGAATACTCGTCGACCAATGAGAAGATTTCGCAAGAGATGGAGAGCTAAGCTAACCGAAGATCTGACAAGTATTGGTATACAAGACACCTGGAAAGACCTGACAATGAACAGATCAAGATGAAGGACTTATGTGAATGAGCTCAAAAGTCAACCAGACTGACAGAGCCCAAAAGAGAGGAGAATTCCTTATTTTATAACTACATGAAATATGTGAAAATTTCCGTATCACAATTTTAATTAGTTTGAGTATCTTGTATTATAAAATTAATTAATTAAATTTTGGTCACAATGGTAGTATTAAATGTTGAAAGTTGTGAATCTGATATAGGTTGATATATCTAATAACGAAGTTGAATGGTTAATATGAATGGGTATAATAAATAAATGTTTATCTATAGCAAACTATCAATATTGAAAATTGATGATCGGAACGGAGTTCTTGTATTATTTCCTGAGCGGAGCGGGGCAAAGTCATTACATCAAATAAACGACTATGCTTTTCACTTAGATTGATACAATTTTATAACTAATCTATAAAACTATTTGTAGTTCAAAACGATTGTTAAAGTCTTGAAAGAATGGATTTGCAATTTATAAATCAAAAGAAAAATGTTCGAAAATTTACTGAATTGAAAAATTTAATAATAGAAAAACAATACATTTCGAATTTTTCTTCGTAACTACTTTTTCCTACTGCTGTATAAAATTCATCAAAAAAAATAAGCTGTATTATCCGCCAAAAGTAAAATTCTACCAGGCTTAATCGACACTGCTGTATCATTAATGTATAATAATAACAAGGGCCCTAATATTGAACCTTGCGGAACGTACCCAAAATGAAAATATGGTCATAAAGCCTGGATACAGGAGGAATTAATCTTTAGCATCAATGGCGCGTCAGCTCAAGAGCCTAGACCTCTTGTATCAAGGCTTCATATTTGTTGTGTACGTTCCGCAGGGTTCAGTTCTGGGGCCCTTATTGTTCTTCTTATACATTAATAATACAGCAGTCGATTAAGCTAACAATTTTACTTTTTGGGAATGATGCGGTTAATTTTGTACTCCCAGAACTATTAAGGCTAGAAATGGTTGTTAATAGTGTGGCGCGACAGCTAAAAGTGGGCTTAGACCACTTTTAGCTGTCCTACTTTTAGCAAAAATCCTATACCTAGGCTTCATGGCCGTATTTTCATTCTGTGTAGAATTCTAGGGCCTTTATTGTTCTTATTATACATTAATGATACATTTATTATTTATTCATTTATTTTACATCGGTCTATTTCTGCAACGAGGCTAATCGCCGATGCCAGGGGGCGAGCTCCTACACCTGGATGAGGTGTGAATGATTGTGAAATGAGAGTAATGTAATATATTATTCTCGTAATAATATCACCAACGGAGAATCGAACTACCGACCACACAATCCAGACTGTTTGCACCAGTCCCAACTGCACGACTTAATGCGCTTGGCCACTCCGTTGGCATTAATGATACAGTGTCGATTAAGCTAGGTAGAATTTTCCTTTTTGAGGATGATACTGTTTATTTTTTCAAATACTCAAACCGATTAGCGCTACAAAAGGCTGTTATACTAGCGTCGGCGAATCAATGCAGTTACGTCACACAACGTAACCAACGACTGTATTGTCTGGAACAATGCAATTGTTTGTTACGTCGTGTGGCGTAACTGCGTTGCTTCGCTGACGCTAGTATAGTAGCGTTATTGAAAATCTTATTGGTTTGAACAGAACAATTTAGCTGTGATTAGCGACGAGACGTCATAAATTCATTTTTTAAAAACGCTCCAGCACCTGGGCTTCGAACCTAGAGCTGCAGACCGTTTGTGTTATAGCAAATGACTTGAATGGACTTGCATTAGGTATTATAAAAGACAAGTTGTAATTGAGAATATCAAGTCCGACAAACTATCTATAAAACCAGGAGTTCCGCAAGGATCAATTTTGGGACACTTGTTGTTCTTATACATTAATGACACAGAATTAGAAAGGCACCTATTAGTTTATAGCCTATTGCAAACAGCTAAGCAGAAACTGTAATTTATATAAATATTTTTACACAAATTATTTGATATAAGCAGGAGTTGAACTCAGAGCCGTTCCCATGCTTAGCGGACAAACAGCAGGTACAAACGGTATAACACTTGTAGCCACAGACTTGCTTTTTCAAAGTAATGTAACATGTAATTATTTTTTTCAATAACAATTTTCCTTTGTGTTTTGTTTAAGTGCTAAGTACACAGGTTCAAGAAAGTGTTATACACATTATATTTAATTAAACACATTAGAATATGTTTGTTACTTGATCTGAATGTTTTTAAAATATTTCTTAGAAAGACTAAATATGTCCGTTCCCTAATTATCATCTTCCCATTCACTTCCCACTTGAAATTTTGTGCCCTTGTTATTTAAATAACAATTTTGTGCACCATATTTTGAATTAAAATTGAGCATGTCGGAATTATTTTTAGAACTCTAGGGATGGAAGAGTTATCTCATTACTAATTTGAACTAATACTATGCTTACGTATTTATTCTTAAACTTTGAATATCATTTATTTCCTAATAATTCTATAAACTATCTTAATAACTATCTGCAAGTAGTTAGTGCTACATACGAGTTGTATAATGTGTTGTCTCTAATAAACAGACAAATTAGGCGTTTCTAATTTCGTCAGTAATTGATCTAAAGTTAATTTGGATAAATGATAGCTCGTTCCCACTCCTTTGATATTCCTAATTAATTTCGCAAAGTTTAATATTATACATATTTGTTTTTGAAAAATATTTGAAATGTAAAATTATGTCAATAATAATTTTAAAAATAAACATAAATAATATGACCAAATTTAAAGTCAACAAATTCAAATTAAAATTTAGGGATTTCAAAAATCATTTATGCAACTAAGTTTTGTTGATTTCGAAGGTACGGAAAAAATGTATTTTTTTGAGAATTATTTCAAAATATACTAAGCACTACAAAATGAAACTGAAGTTGAAGAAATGTTTTCGTATTTTACGGCCCAAAAAAAATAAATTTAAGCCAAATTTTGGGGAGAAAGATTTTTTACCGACCGCCAACATATATAAGGGAGGTATTGTGATCATACCGATTTTGACATTTCGAGATTTCGATGGATCTCCACGAATTGAGGTCCCTACATAACGTTTTGACTATTTTTAGCATGATGTCTGTCGGTCTGTTTGTCTGTCTGTCCGTGGCCACAGCTGATTTTTTTTATTTTAATTTGGTTTAATATCACTAAATAACTGTACACCATATCTTAAAATAAAGCTGATTTTCTTATTCTGTGACCCAAATTATAAAAATAAAGTAAAATAGTGCAAATTTTTTTTTTTTGGGAATCTGAAAATTTTTTAATTATTTTTAGTCGAAATTTTTTAAAAATAAAACTATGCATCGTACCTCAAAATGAAGCAAATTTTCTTATTTTATATTCTCAAAATATATAAATGAAATAATATTAGGGCAAACAGCTTTGGGAAAAAAAACAAATTTTTGACATAAATTTTTTGAGAATTAAAACAGCACTGCACCTCAAAATGAAGAAGATTTTTTCAATCCCAAAATATAAGAGCAAAGTGCATAAGAGCTAAATTGCTTTAAGTATATAAAACAATATTTTTTTTTTTGAGCGGAAATTTTTTGAGAATCAAACTGCACCGTACTTCAAAATGAAGCAGATTTTCTTTTTCCCAAAATATAAGAGCAAAGTAAATTTGAACCAAATTGATTTAAGATGTATAAAAAAATCGATTTTTCTGATTTATTGAAGAATTATTGATAAACTATCGTATCCCAAAATGAGATTTTCTTATTTCATGACTTAAGAATATAAAAGTGAAGTTTGGGCAAAATTGCTTTAGGAAAAAGGAAAAAATATAGACTTGATTTTTATGAGAATTATTGAAAAACTATGGACCTCAAAATGAAGCCGTTTTTCTCATTTTATTTTCAAAAATAAATAAAATAAATTTAAGAAAATTTTCTTGAATTTTTTCTTAATATATTATTAGCGTTATTTATAGATATAATAAGTCCCAAATTTAATTTTATATTAAAGAAAACATGAGGATTTCAAAAAATCCGCAAGTCGTTTTCTTTAGCCATTTTCGAAATATATTGTTTATAAATTTTTCAAAATTTTTTAATCGGATAATAAAGCTTATGACGGCGAAAGACCTATCGTTGGTATCCATATCTTTTCAGAAGTTGTACCTAATAATTTGGAAATATATTTACAGATTTTTTTTAATATGTCCTTTGCTACTAAGGCAATCCAGGACAATTTTATTTTTTGAAAACTCCATTCCTGAACGGGATTTCAACCCGAGACCTTAGAACCACAGGGTACCTATGTCACCACTACGCTACACCAGTCGACATATTTACTGGTTCTTTAGTATTTAATTTAAGATTTTAACCAACAAAAAAAAAGTATATTTAAATTATTCAGAACTGTCTTTTT
Source organism: Liopterus haemorrhoidalis (assembly GCA_963971575.1). Taxonomy (NCBI): domain Eukaryota; kingdom Metazoa; phylum Arthropoda; class Insecta; order Coleoptera; family Dytiscidae; genus Liopterus; species Liopterus haemorrhoidalis. The sequence goes on from OZ020619.1 coordinate 48,448,337, forward strand.
TACCGCGCATCCAAGTTTATCTCAAAGTGATCAACTTGCCAGTATCAACAATATTGTCGTAAGTCGCAAAAATAATAACAATAAACAAATAAAATAAAATATTAACACTACTTACACTTTGGTTAAAAATGATTAAAAAAATTGTCAAAAATTCGATATGTTTTTTAAAATATTACACCAAACTTTTGTCACAAATTTGAGTTTCACTATTTTTTTGTAGTCACACTGTCACCCACTATAAGTGTCACAAAAAAAAAATCACTTCATTTTTTATGAATGAAAATATTTTTTCTTTCACAAATTTTTAAAAGTCCACATTACGTGTTTGCGTATTGTTTTGTCGTCGTGACGCGTTGTGAACATACCGACGTCGGAACATCGAATGCACACTGAAGCCTCGTGGCATCGATTGCAGCGCCACAACTGCAACAGCGCCGACCGGCGTCGTTCCGAACTAATTCATCTCACGCTCGCATTACTGATGTAATGCAGATATGTAATTATTGTAATTGACACTGTATTTGCTGTAAATTCTACCGATTCTGTCACACCACCAACAGATTACTGCAAGAAAATCCACATTCCAGTTTATCCAATTTTAAACACTTAATAAACATACAACTAGTGAAATGGACAGTCAGGCCTATTTTTTGAAGTTTCTTCATTGTTTTATGATATTTTTTTGTCAATTATTATTCACAAAATTTATAGAATACAAGTTCTTGTACCTTACATCGGTAACTCAATAACGAGAGATGGAAAAACTTTGAAAAAAGTGACCAGCAGAATATTTAACGCTACGTATAACCTCCAGAGATTATTAGTTTTTCATACAAAACAAACAATATAAAATAAATTTAGTAAGAAACTATACATCAAAATTTTCACAGAATTTTTATCTTTCTAATAAGATAGATTTAAATTCACCACTAAAAAAGATAAGAGCAGGGGTTCCACAAGGAAATATATTAAGCCCCACACTATTCAACATTTTCGCAATGGAAATTCCATCTAATTTTCTATCGAAATAAAATAAGTAACAAACTATACATCAAAATTTTGACAGAATTTTTATCTATCTAATAAATTAGATTCAAATTCACAACTAAAAAGGATAAGAGCAGGGGTTCCACAAGGAAACATATTAAGTCCCATACTATTCAACATTTTCGCAATGGAAATTCCATCTAATTTTCTATCGAAATAAAATAAGTAACAAACTATACATCAAAATTTTGACAGAATTTTTATCTATCTAATAAATTAGATTCAAATTCACAACTAAAAAGGATAAGAGCAGGGGTTCCACAAGGAAACATATTAAGTCCCATACTATTCAACATTTTCGCAATGGAAATTCCATCTAATTTTCTATCGAAATAAAATAAGTAACAAACTATACATCAAAATTTTGACAGAATTTTTATTTATCTAATAAGATAGATTCAAATTCATCACTAAAAAGGATAAGAGCAGGGGTTCCACAAGGAAACATATTAAGCTCCACACTATTCAACATTTTTGCAATGAAAATTACATCTAATTTTCTATCGAAATAAAATAAGTAACAAACTATACATCAAAATTTTGACAGTATTTTCTAATAAATAGATTCAAATTCACCAATAAAAAGGATAAGAGCAGAGGTTCCACAAGGAAACATATTAAGCCCCACACTATTCAACATTTTCGCAATGAAAATTCCATCTAATTTTCTATCGAAATAAAATAAGTAACAAACTATACATCAAATTTTGCACCGAATTTTTATTTATCTAATAAGATAGATTCAAATTCACCTCTAAAAAGGATAAGAGCAGAGGTTCCACAAGGAAACATATTAAGCCTCACACTATTCAACATTTTCGCAATGAAAATTCCATTTAATTTTCTATCGAAATAAAATAAGTAATAAATTATACATAAAATTTTGCAGCGAATTTTTATCTATATAATAGGATAGATTCACATTCACAACTAAAATATTTAATAGCAGGGGAGAAAATCCACAAAGAAAGATATTATGCCCCACACTATTCAATATTTTTACTATGGATATTCCATCTAATTTTCCAGCGAAATAAAATTAGTAAAAAACTATACATCAAATTTTGCACTGAATTTTTACTGACCGCTAACATATATAAGGGAGGTATTGTGATCATACCGATTTTGACATTTCGATGGATCTCCACGAATTGAGGTCCCTACAAAATGTTTTTACTATTTTTAGCACGATATCTGTCGGTCTGTCTGTCCGTCTGTCCGTCTGTCCGTCTGTCCGTCTGTCCGTCTGTCCGTCTGTCGGTCTGTCCGTCTGTCCGTCTGTCTGTCTGTCTGTCTGTCTGTCTGTCCGTCCGTCTGTCTGTGTACACGTACAGATCAAATTCGGCTAAAAGGATTTTTATGAAACTTCATATTTAAGCTTTTGACATCAATGGCACGAATTGATCAACTTTTGGTAAAAAACGGTTGACTAGAAATGGGAGTTTACTCGTGTCGATTTTAAGATTTTTGCGAATATTTAACAGAAAAATATTTCGAAAAAATGTATTTAACAAAAGTTGCTATAAAAGCAATAACTGCAGCACCCGACGTTTTCATCAGTCATTGCTTCATTCGATTACCTCTTGTTCCGGTCGATGCAACACGCCGAGACCCAAAAATAACTTGACGACTTTATCGTGTCCAAAGACGTAACATTTTTCCGAGATGGAATTCCTCAGCTACCTGGAAGATGGCTTAAAGTTATAGAAAGCAATGGCGAATACTTTGAACAATTTAATTTACTTTCTTTTAAAATAAACCTTGAATGTAGCTGAAAAAATTGGATTATTCATTTGTACACTAACATTATAGTAGATTTACTTTGGGGACCCATATTAAATGCAGGACCCATATTAGGACCTTCTAACTATTTTTTTGAACCAGCAATAAATACAATAAAAAAGACTGTGGTTTGCTCGCAAGCCTTTGTACTGACTGGACGCAGACTAGAGCTGCAATTAATGGTTGAGTTTAAAATTTGCAGACGCTTTCAGAACACTGTATTTCTTTCTTAACATTAATACACCGAAACTTTTATTTCCAAGTAATATCCTTAGTGGATGTAACAAATCAAATTATGGTATACATGTCTGGCAGTGTATATATTTTAGTAGATAATCCTTTTCGCTTGTAATAAACAGAGAAACTACTAGCGAGTCCTCTAATAACGGCTCATACAGTCTTGTAATTGTACTGCACTGGTCATCTAAATCAGTCTTATGTCCTCAGTTATAACATTCATGAGACCATATAATAATTTTATTATTATCATCATTTCAAATAAAACTCTTTTACAGGACAAGGAAATGTTCTGATGAAAAATGAGAGAAATGATATTAAAAATGTTACCAGCACTATAAAATTATACTTAAATTATTACCCCTTTTACTGTTTTGTGGAGCATAGGTCCTTTCTCAACTCCACCACCTTCTTAGCAAATGTTGGCGTGTAGAGGGATTTTTAAAATAAATATTTAGCAGTTTGTATAAGATCCGAAGGAGGTGAGATTCGAACCCGGGACCATGAGTTCGGTAGACAACCATCTTACCACGGATACACGGCAACTCTTGATCTTCTAGAGCAGTGGTTCCCAACCTTTTTTCTGTCACGTACCCTTGATTAGACTTTTCATTTATGCGTACCCCCTATCTTCAATACCCACACCCATCCCTTAATTTTTTACTGACCGACAACATATATAAGGGAGGTATTGTGATCATACCGATTTTGACATTTCGAGGTTTCGATGGATCTCCACAAATTGAGTTCCATACATACCGTTTTGACTATTTTTAGCATGATGTCTGTCGGTCTGCCTGTCCGTCTATCCGTCTGTTGTCTGTCCGTCTGTCTGTCTGTGTACACGTGCAGAGCAAATTCAAGATGGATATCCACGAATTGAGGTCCCTATGAGATTTCTTTTTTTTCGTTTTGAATTCAGATTTAAAAGAAGAATCAATTGACAGTTCAATCAATTTCTCTTTTTCAACTTTAACGTAAGTCTGTAAAACTGGTGTTTTTTGCCATTATCTATATCATTTTCGTGTACCCCCAACCGGTCCTCCGCATTCCCCCAGGGGTACTCTTGATCTTTTTCTATTGTTTCAAAGATTAATTTATTTAAATATTGAGAATATAACTGTTAGAACCTATGCGATGTCTTGATTAAAATCTAACTCATTCGTGGTTAAACTACGTGGTTGGTTCGGTTTTTCTAAAAAGTAAATTGCCCGCATACGCTGTAAATCCAACTTTATAAAAAAAAAGTTAGTTTTTTACGGTCAACACTGACATTGTTTTAATGAGACTTAGTTTTATACAGCTTGTAAAGTTTTTAACTTTTTATGAGGACAAGAAAATTAATACTTTATTAACATGGTCAGGTCAACAAAGGGTATTTACACACAAAAATAGTTAGATTAGGTGTGTATGTAGATGTGTCTATATATTTCTTGACTTTTAGCACTATATGAAAGCTTCGACATTTATATGTGTGCATATATTTATGTATGTATTGTTAGACATTGTCTTTGTGGATTCGATCCTCAAGAAAAACTACTCTAAAGATGTGGACAGTAAGCTGGGTTCTTTCGGCAAAAGTGAAGAGCAAAAAAAAGGACCTCATCTCCCAAAATCCAAGTGAAGAGCAAAAAAAAAGGATCTCACCTCCCAAAATCCAAGTGAAGAGCAAACAAAAGGACCTCATCTCCCAAAATCCAAGTGAAGAGCAAAAAAAGGATCTCACCTCCCAAAATCCAAGTGAAGAGCAAAAAAAAAAAGGATCTCACCTCCCAAAATCCAAGTGAAGAGCAAAAAAAAGGACCTCATCTCCCAAAATCCAAGTGAAGAGCAAAAAAAAAGGACCTCATCCCCCAAAATCCAAGTGAAGAGCAAAAAAAAGGACCTCATCTCCCAAAATCCAAGTGAAGAGCAAAAAAAAGGACCTCATCTCCCAAAATCCAAGTGAAGAGCAAAAAAAGGATCTCACCTCCCAAAATCCAAGTGAAGAGCAAAAAAAAAAAGGATCTCACCTCCCAAAATCCAAGTGAAGAGCAAAAAAAAAGGGCCTCATCTCCCAAAATCCAAGTGAAGAGCAAAAAAAAGGACCTCAGCTCCCAAAATCCTAGTGCAGAGCAAAAAAAAGAGGACCTCACCTCCCAAAATCCAAGTGAAGCGCAAAAAAAAAAAAAGGACCTCATCTCCCAAAATCCAAGTGAAGAGCAAAAAAAACAAAGGTCCTCGCTTTCGCAATGTGGCGCCCTTTTCCTTAGTGCGCTAGGGGCCGTCGCCCCCCCCCCTTACTGCGGCTCTGCATCTAGTCATCTAGCAAGCCATCTAGCTAGAACAATAGATGGACCAAACGGATTCTTGAGTGGAAATCATGGGCAGATTGCCAAGAAAGACCGTCCACTCGCTAGTCTGATGACTTAAAGAGTATATCTACGAACTGGCTACGAGAAGATATCCACAGGAGGATTCGAATTGCTGAAGAATGATGATAATTGCTGTCGCAATTAGTTTCTGACTCACTACACTCCATAGATCTGTATTTGAGATTATGTTCGACCAAAATGTATTGAAAATTTTACGCAGATACTTGTTTGTGATAAACCTGTAGCCAGGAGGCTATCTGGTTGCTTACCATCTATATTTCAAATGCATAAAGACGTACAGAAAGGACGTTAGCACAGAAGATACGTAGCTTGGTTTAGCTATGACTTCCCTGAGTATGACAAAAGCATACCCGGCTTTCCGGATACGGGTTTCAACGTTAGACTAGAAGCAATCTAGAAGATAATAATAAAGATAACTGGATACGCAATATATATTTTAAAAATTTTGTGGTATTTGAGGTTAAAAAGTGAAAGAATTTTGATATATCTAATGATGTGTACTTGTGAAAAAAATACAAATATCGAGTCGTGAAGTGCTTCAGGAATATATGTATATAGACTGAAGAGTCCTTGGAAGTTGAATAAAACCCTTCAAATATCTTTTATATTCCAACCAACTGCAACTCTCTCAATATAACATAAGTATACGGTCTGCTACCGTCATGTTTACTTGTTTATTTTACAAACTGTGCATTATCACGACAACTAAAACTTATGCAAATCTAAATGATAAATTACACCGATCAAAATACGTGATAGTTGTGCGAAAAACGTTGCTTTTATATTGTCCAATAATTGATAGAATCTTAAATTGTATTACTTAATCAAAGATTAAAAAGAACACTGAGGCATGCTGACTCTATCGTTAAATTTACATGAAATAATTATTAAGATTTTATATCAGTAATTTCAACATAATTAAAATGGTTTTAAATTAGGAGTTACCCTTTAACACTCAGCTACAGGGGAGGATTAACCTGTATTATATTTACAGTAACCCACAGCAAAATTTTCACATTCATTTCAAATATCAAAACAAAAGCGTAACATAAAAATTACGTTATCTAGATTTAGAATAATACGTACTTTTCGAAATAAAGTTTTGGATATTGTTTGTCCCCTTGAGCTGTACAAATTGGAGAACCTCAAGGCTCAGTTTTGGGACCTAATGTACGAGGTGTGTAAATTAAGTAACCGGACTAGCAATATAGTGTTTGATCGTGCAACATTTGGAATGCGGGACTTGGGCAGATGAGCATGTAATACGTCTTCAGTACGATTTTGAACTCACTAGAGTAATTTTGTTGTCCGTAGCGATTTTTACGTGAAACAGTTTTTTCTAGTGCGTTCTAAAAATGAGTGACATTCATTTTGACCACCTGTGTGCATTCAGGTTTTGCTTCAGACTTGGGTACAGTGCAACGGAAACTTTTGCAAAACTTCAGCAGGCCTACGGAGACAGTGTTTTGTCAAGGACCCAGGTTTTTTGGTGGTTTAAGGCATTTTAAGAAGGAAGAGAGTTGATTGAAGATGAATCACGCAGCGGAAGGCCTTCATCTTCAAGAATCGATGAAAATGTCGACAGAATCCGGGATCTTGTGCGTTTAGATTGATAGTCAGAATGATCAAGGAAGAATTGAATTTGACTTACACTACCGTTCATCAGATTTTGACCAATGAATTGGGGAAAAATCTGCGCAAAAATGTCACACAGCAATTTCAGTAAACCAGTTTCAGTTTTTGGCCAGTAAAATCATTCCTGTGGCTCCTCAGCCTCCTTATTCGCCTGACTTGAGGCCTTGTGACTTTTTCCTCTTCCCAAGACTAAAAAATCACCTCAAGAGACGTCATTTTGGGACACTCGAAAACATTCAAACGTCCGGAACCGAAAAGCTGAAAGCTATTCCAGTATCAATAGCACTGCTATAAGGAGTGGAAGAACCCTGTCCAGCGCTGTGTGGCTTACCAAGAAAGTTATTTTGAGGGAGACAATATTGAATTGTAATTATATTCGAATAAAAAAAAATTAAAATATCATTCCTGTTACTTAATTTAGACATGTCGTATGCTTCTTTTGTTACTAACTTAATCCAGCATTATTTCGAAGCTAGGATTCGATCTTGCGTCCTTTTTAAAGACAAGCGTTGTCCTTGTCACCACGTGTGTTGTTGAATGAAGCTTTTTGAAAGGGAAACAACTGTCAGATTGAATATTTGATAAGATTTGGCAAGAATGCAGTTCCGTAGTGTTGTATGTTATTTTCCGGTGAATTTGGCAATAATGCAAATGACGACCTGTGTCGCGTGTTTCCCCAAGATGATGTATGCCCATGTTTCCCGGTTAATTTTTCGCTGCATGTCTTAATGCTTCCAGCACGCTATATCTGTCACTTAAAATTCTTCATAAATCTTACTAAAGTTTTGTCCCTCATAATTAATACTCAGCTAACTTACTGGTTAATCAAACCATCTTTTAATTATTTTTATTTCATGATATAAATTACTAGAGATTTCAAAGAAACTTTTTAGTTTTAGTTGCTGAAAGACATGAAAGCTAATATTCTACAAGTTTTTACAAGTACTTTTAATTTTTAATGAAGATTAAATAATATATAAAAGAATTATGTTTAACAGATCTCATTCATTTCAACTAGAAAATTATTAAACGGCTGCAAAACGATGAGCCGCCTGCACATCTCCGCTAATATTAATGAGAAGAAATCTACGGAAATAAAACAGAAATTTTATTATTTCAAATTGAAAAATTAATGTGAAGTAAAAATATTCACACTAGAGGGATTCATAGGTATCTAATTACTGAAGAAGGTGCATTGGTTAGCCCAAATGGTAACGGATAGATAGACATACAGACAGATGAATGACAGTATAAGGATATACCCCTGTAATTATAAAAATAACTTGAATGGAAAATACAGGATTAATCATTTAATAGCTGATCATAGTTTGTTGATCTCAAAACTAAATTAGGGTCATCTGCATATAAAATAGATTTAGAATTTGTAAAAATTGATGAAGGTAGGTCATTAATGTATATAATAAACAAGAGAGGTCCTAGAATTTATCCTTGTGGAACTCAGTACAAAAGAGACAAAATTTAGACAGATAATTTATTGTTAAATTTAACATATTGAGTTCTATTTAAAAGATATGATTCTAAAAGTACCAAAGAAACTAAAACCTAATTTGGACCTAAAAAAGGACCAAACTAGTTTCACTCCTCGGATTTAATATGCGGACGATACCACAATATTAACAAGTCATAAATCAGTAAAAGAGTTACTCGATATTTCAGAAACTGCCCTAGGGAAAGTAAAAAACTGGTTTACTGCAAACAAATTAACTCTTAATGCCAGCAAGACCCAGCAAATTATCTTTTCCCTAAAACACCGACGAAGTCTTTAAGTACGGTGATCCAATTAAATTCCTAGGAATATACCATATATATAGACGGTCAACTCAGTTGGCACCACCACATCAGCAATTTGGCCATTTCCCTGAAGAAAACCATCTACGCTTTTGTCAGGCTGAAACTTTCGGTCTCATTCGAAACACTACGTATTTTTTATTTTGCCGCGTTCCAGTCTCCGTATAGTCCATTGGGGAGTAAGCTCATCGATCACCCGCATTTTCATAATCCAAAAAAGAGCCCTTACAATTATGAATAATGTCCACTCCAGAACCCACTGCCGGGAACTTTTTAAAAAATGTAGAATCATGTCAGTGTACAGCCTATTTGTATATATCTACCTGGTGTATGTTAAAGAAAACGCAGCCCAGTTTGTCACTGTTTCTTCAAGTCATTCTTATAATGTCCGCTGTAAAGACAATATGCGTCTCCCTAAAATAAGACTTGAGAAGTCAAAAAACTGTCTTTACTCGGCTGCATGTTTCTTCAATTATTTGCCTTCTGCTGTCAGAAATGTTAATAACAGGACCTTCAGGAAAAAAGAGAGGTCTTTCTTGAAAACTGTCTGTACAGCACCGATGAGTACTACAGCATTAATTGGAGCAAATACTAAAAATCCTGCTCTTTTTAAGTACCCATCTGGCAATTGTTTTGTAATTTTATAATTTATATTTCAAATTTATATTTCTAAGGCCCGGTCTTTCCACCTTCAGATAAAGTTCCAGGTAACTATCTGACAGATAAGGTTATTTATAACTTTATCTGCTGAATAAATGTCATCCCTTCTTTCTATACAAATGTATCTATCGGATAGTTATCTAACGAATAATGAGACTGACGTATTGGATTCACTGACTGGTATTGACATTTATTCAGCAGATGAAGTTATAAATAACCTTATCTGTCAGATAGTTACCTGGAACTTTATCTGAAGGTGGAAAGACCGGGCCTAATAATTATGTATTGACTGGTGTAAACGTGTAAAAACTTGTACAAGCACTAAATAAATTATTATTATTAATTATTATTATTCAAACTGCTCTCGTAACAGATCTTTGTGAGTAAGGTTAAGACAGCTCGACTGTCATCCAAAAAGAAAAGACAAATCTTTGAGGTGTTGCTAGATATAATTCAGAATCAAACATTGTAAAATTTCGTGGTAGAAATGTTAAGTATGCTTTGAAGAAGAGGTGTATTTTTTGTTAGAACACATCTATTTGGTAGTATTTCTCCTTTTGCATTTTACGACAACTGTATCTTATATTTTATGGATCCATATTTTACACCAGTTATATTCGTAATAATTTATAGCATAAAATCTAGAGCAGTGGTCTTGTATAGTGAGTGAAGCGCCACTCAGAGCGAGGGTGTTAAGGATTGTCAACACGTACAATACATAACCAGCATCGCTTGGCTTACTTCCAATGACTGTCGACTGAGGAGCCACTGTCGAATGTTACTGCCCTAAGGACATATATACATTGCACTTCGGTGCATCAAGAATATTGTTGCACATCGTGGTACGAATTGTCAAACTTTTACTACACTTGACGAAAGAACTACATTTTTAAACACTACCGACAAAAATACGACTCAGTCACACTGGTGATAGAGTCAATTAAATATTAATATAAAAATCTGGTGAAAGAAAACCAGGCTTGAGACTTTTAAGGCTTTCGTGGATATCTTAATAAGGGATATCCATTCGGAAGTTTTAAAATCAAGTCGTATCTCAAAAACTAAAATAGATAGAAGCGTTTAGAATTTATTAAATTCTTCTCTCTCCCCCTTATTGTCTGAAATATTTATGGATCATATGGAAAAAATAATTTTTAGTAGTTCCAACAAATACCGTCACTGCATAAAATTCTGGTATCGTTATGTCGATATTATTTGTCTTTGGGAAGGTAGTAACAGGCAATTAAAATTATTTTTCAACCATATTAACGATACCAGTCCTTCAATAAAATTTACTATGGAGATAGAAAATAATCGTTCCTTAAATTTATAATACAAAAATCAGCTGTGGCCACCACAGGACCGACCGCCATCGTAAAGTACTTATGTAAAATACGTTCTAGCAGCAGAGTAGAAATAACTTGGCCTAATATTTTCTAACAGAAATATTATTTATCATGACCATGAAAACGTTACATATAAGTATGAAAAAATTGAGACTTTTTTTAATGTTACAGAAATTATTCGAAATGTTTCGTTTTATCAAAAAACTCAAATAAAAGTTATTAGTTATTGCTTTTATAGCAACTTTTGTTCAATAATTTTTTTCGAAATATTTTTCTGTTGTGAAATATTCACACAAATCTTAAAATCGACACGAGTAAACTCCCATTTTTAGTCAACCGATTTTTACCAAAAGTTGATCAACTTGTGCCATTGATGGCAGAAGCTTAAATATGAAGTTTCATGAAAATCCTTTCAGCCGAATTTGCTCTGCACGTGTACACAGACAGACGGACAGACAGACGGACAGACAAACGGACAGACAGACAGACCGACAGACATCATACTAAAAATAGTCAAAACGTTATGTAGGGACCTCAATTGGTGGAGATCCATCGAAATCTCCAAATGTCAAAATCGGTATGATCACAATACCTTCCTTATATATGTTGACGGTCGGTAAAAATGGCTGCTTTCAATTGTTATGTAGACCGATTATTAAAAGTTCCACTTTCTGAAGAAGACTACAATCTAGAATTACAAACTATTTGTAAAATTGCTATTAATAACGGTTATAACAAAGCTGAAATAGACATAATTATTAGAAAAAAAAAACTTTTATCAACATATTTTTACCCCCAAGTATACCAGATACAAAAATTTATAAATAAAATACCCTTTCACGGCCAGGTTAGTTTCAAAATAGGATCAAAATTAAAGAAATCAAATATAACTCCAGCCTTTTATAATAAATATATAATTAAAAATTTACTCCTTAATAATAAACTAGATAAAACTGATTTACACAACAAAAGTGGAGTTTATCAAGCATCATGCCAAGATTGTTCAACAATATATATAGACCAAACTGGTCGAAAATTTGCTACAAGATTTGGTGAACATTTGAAAGCCATCCAAAATAAAAAAGTAGAACAGTCCAACATAGCAGAACATATGACCATCAATAATCATAACCTTTCCGTTAATGACTTTAAAATCTTACACATTCACAATTAAAGTCTTAAACTGAACCTTTTAGAATACCGAGAAATTCACAAAAATATTAACTATGGAATTCCCTTAATGAATGACCAGATTGATGTTTACTCACCCCTAATAAAAATAAACTTTTTTCCTAACAATATCCAATTGACGTTTTCGGATGTTCTGTTTATATTGGTGGCATTTGTGTTTTTTATGTTCATGTTAAATAATGATTAAAATTGATATAATTCTCCCTTTTGGTCAATTTGGTCCGATTTGTTTCCCTAATTCGAACATTCTGCATAACTTCCCTACATGCAAAGCAAAATCTGATAAAAGTTATAATAAATTCAGTAGTGGAATAAATCATAGTTGCGAAGCATGCACAAACGTAGTTTAGAGCGAGAGGAACTGCCCTAAAAAATTTATAGAAGCATTCACAACAATTATCTGTTAATACCATGGCGAATCGATAGGGCTGAATAGATAAAAGGCAGAAAACCGCTATCGACTCTCTAGCACACGTACTTAAATAACAATGCGTGGATACAAGGCATAGATTTATATCTGTTTGCAAAACAAAAAATAGGGGACAGAGTTACGAAAAATATACCAGAGCCACAATTAGATAATATAGTAACATTAAAAAGACAAAATCGGTTTAATAGTCTTCCGTCTATAGTTCCACACTGGATACCAAAACTGAATATATCAATAAATTACAAAAAATTAATGTGTGAATTTTCAAACATTTCAGGGTTTTGTAGAGGTCTAATAGGGGCAGGTGGAGCAATACAAGACCTTAACCTTCAGGTTTAACTCAAAATAGTACAGCTAGTTTTAGTAACGAACATCAGGAAGTTTTATTATAAATTATTCAGTCTTTAGTAAGTTAGAATCTACTAAATAAAAACAAAAGGTATAATTACTTCTCATAAAATAATCAGTTCTTTTTCTTAATCTTATCATACTATCGGAGAAACAAGGGTTACTAGAGTGGCACAAGCTTTTGAAATATGGGAGGGACAGAGGTGGGTCAGGAGCTATAAAAATTTTTAAGAGGTAACTGGGAGCCAGAACAGTTTTAAGAAGGGCAGCTGGGTGCCAGAACAATTTTTAGGGAGCAACTGGGAGCTAGAACAATTTTTAGGGGGCAACTGGGAACCAGAACAATTCTAGGGGGCCGCTGGGAGCCAGAACTATCCTTAGCGTGATAGCTGGGAGTCAGAACTATTTATACGAGACAACTGGGAGCCATAAAAAAAATTTGTGGGTAACTGGGAGCTAGAACAGTTTTTAGAAGGGCAATGAAGTCAATGACGTCAATTATCGACCATACATTTGATTTCAATTTTATTTACAGTTGAGCTTGCTAGGTATTCTTTGTTACTTTCCCTCAAAAATAAACATAAAATAATTTTAGAAGTAATAATTATGTAACAAAATAAATTATATTAAATTTAGTTATTTAACATCAAAGTCCCCAAACACATTATGTTAATTATTTTAAAAAAAGATTCAAACACACCCTCGGTTCATATTTCCCTTAATACCAACCCTGGCACACTTAAAACGTCAGATATTAAGCAAATTAATTTCATTTGCAAATTTTAGAATAAAAAATTCAGATTTACGCAAAGTTCAAAGTGAGTGAACGTCACGCAGAAGGCAACTTAACAGATTATGCAAGGTTAGGTCAGGTCAGAGGCAAGAATTTTTAGCTCAGAAATATGGTCAACTCCAACTATTTATTACACACTCATTTACATGTAATTGTACGTAGTTTACTGGTGACTTACATGACATATGATTTATTTAAACGACCAGCGTTATTTCATTATGCAATTTTATAATAGGTTTATTTATTTTCTTAAGTCAGGTCTACAAATGTGAAATTGAGACAGATTAACCGCTTATACCCATCGGTGAACTTAAAGTTCACCGATGTTTAAGATCGGTATGCTTTCACACTTGATGTTTAAATCTCTGGTGCTGTCATCAGCTACAGTAATTTTGTCCTTAAGTTACCGTCATGAAATTATCAGTTTTGAACTGTCTGTGCAGACGCACATTTTTAATTATTATAAACAATTAAGGATATTTCATTTCATTCTACAATAAAGGCACTACAATAAAGAATATATTACACCTGTATTAACATGTAAGTCGATACATTTTATCTCAATTATTGTAGCTCTGTATTTTATTAAACACATTATTAAAATAAATAATTTTATTATAACAATAAGTATAAGCTTCTTATAACGTCGATATAATACAGTATTCTTGTTTATGATAATGTAAAATGTTGACAGCACAAATTCAAGGAGTATTTTTTTATAATAGACATTAAGTTGGCAATGCGGACGTTTAAGACGCAGATCTCTGTCTTAAACATCGCTTGTATTTAGACGAGGCCATACGGTTTTACATTAGCGTTTAAAGATACATTCACTTTAACATCCGATCTTAAAGATCTAGTGTGAAAAGGGTATTAGAAAAAGGTATTATGAAGAAATCGCAGGCTCCAAAAAGATTTGCTTGAACAATGAGAAAATCGCTGAAACACAAACCAATTTTGCATTCTAGAGTTCAACACCATATTAGTAACTACGTCACTAAATGGGATTCTGTGCTGCCGCCTCGCGGTTGGATTCCTTTTATTTGAATTTAGCATGTTGTTTTTTTGTTATATTGTATTTTGGAAATATAAATTAAGTTTTCAAAATAAGAGAATGCTTCACATCAAAACTACAAGTCAATATTTATTTATTAAAATATTTATTTTATATATTATAATTTAATGTCATTATTTTTGCAGAACAATATTATTTTGCAGGTAAATTTTGAAAATTTTACGTTAATAATCGTTATTATGGCAACATAGCAATAAGTGTGTATGCCATATCTAAATGGTTTGAAGGAACAATATGTTGTTTTTGTTTTATCCATTATTATTTTTCATTTTCATCTGTCAAAAAACGTAAAATTTGAAATGTAGCTGTAATGGTTACAATTTGGAGCAAAACAATACACCATTATGCATTTTAAAACAAAATATTAATGATTGCTTAGTGTTAATTAAATAAATACTAAAAATATTTCTATTTTCATATCATTTAAAAACGTAACCTATAAATATATCTTCGAATCCTTATTTATAAATTTATAAAAACATTATTCTATAATATAAAGTATCTGGATTGTATATATTAGTATATATTTATCAAAAATACATATTTTTTGCTCCAAAATTGAAGATATTCATAAAATTAAGGCAAAAGTAATGTCACATGTATTTTAAACCAGTCAAAAATTTCCAAAGGACTCAGCTCTCAGATGGCAGCACATGTATGTGATGACACACTAATATGGTCTAATAGCGTACAATAATAAGCTGACTTTATCGACCGTAAAAAAAAATTTTTTTTTTACTTCCTTCTTGGTTTTTGGTGGCATCTCCAGATTTTTTTTTTTTTTTCTTTCAAACAATATTATTTACAATGTTATCTCTGATCAGACTATTGACACACTGATATGGTCTAGTGTACTTTTTGGAAGACTTAAATAAACTGGAATATCGTTAGGCAAAACGTATCAAACTAAAAGGAGACTATGCTGAAAAATAAGTCGAATTGTGGTAAAAAAAACTTCTTTTATTTCCAAGTCACTGAGTTACCAAATTCTCTTCATTTATAAACATAAATAACTTGCAATCAGTAGCAATAAATAATCAGTAATTAGAATTACTGCTCTCAACTGACAGTGAGATCTAAATAAAGATTACCCTTACATGCCGCGAACAAATTCAGAATAAATTACAATTTTTTACAACTTCTGTCAACAGCTCATATTTCTAGGGTTTCAAGCGCCATATGTGACGCACCAAGACCATTTCGATTCTAAAAACACCCCTGATAATGTGCTTAAAATTAACCATTTTTTTTAGGATATGTAAATTTTGGGGTTTTAAGCAAAAAAAGGATTCTTGGTATTTTATTAATTCTGCTAATTGATTTTTTCCTCTTGAATACTTGTGATGAGGATAAATTAGTTACTAGGACAGGTTTATCTCTTACTCTCCAATGGATTCGGATTATCTAATGATTAATCCGACTATCTCATAATTATCTAATGCGTTCATTGATTCAGAAGTGTTAATACAGTTGGTACCACTGGCGTAACAAATGGATCTATACAGGGCGGAACTATAACACTAAATTTGATATTTGTACTACATGATCAACAGTAGGATTTTTTTAAAGATGGATATGACTTCACCTAGGAATCAGTGACAAATATATTCACTCAAACGTAACACTTCACTCAATAAGTCTCCGGTCCGACATATATATGGCAACACTGTTGACCGACCCATATGATTTCTGGATAGTACCAACCTTCAAACGATACGTGTGAAAATTTCATGACATTCTGACAATTAGTTTAGAGGTTACAGTGGTTTTAGTGACTCCAGTTTTGTAATTTTCAAAAGAATGGATAAAAAGAATTTCGTGTGTTGATTAAACATTGTTTTTTGTTGGGAAAAAATAATGTTGAAGCCAAACAGTGGCGATAAGCGTTATAGAGAATCTGCACCAGGCAAATCAACTATTACTGATTGGTATGCTGAATTTAAATTAATTAATTTTAATTTTAGGAGCTTTGGAATGAATGTATCACTCTTGAAGGAGAGTATGTTGACGAATAAAATCGAATTTCTAAAAAGAAAAAAATATTGAGTGACGTGGTATTATACACGTTACAAAAAAGGCCGCTAGCTCAGATAGAGCTATTGAGATTAGCAGGAAGATCGCACAAATTTGACTCACGATTTAAATGTACAAAATTTTGCTGCGAAAAAAATTTCGCCATCGCTGTCTTTATTTTTTAACACAGACATCTGACCTGTTTTTTAAAAGCGCAGTACTCCACTGTACACATCTTTTGTAAGATATCTTAGAGTAGTTTTATATTGTTTTCTTTTCCAGACGTTTAAGTTTTAGTTTTAGTTTTTTTTTCTGCAGTATTGGGTAAAAAATGTCGTATCCTAATTTATGCCATTGACCTGTGACTTGTAACCCTTGCGAGAGTGGAGTTCAGTTACCTAGGGCATTTCTCTGCGGTGTCCCAGGGTACCTAGTGCGTGGAGTGTCACAACCGACCACTGTAGAGCGGTGAGGTTTTCTTGAGACACCGCTTCTAAATCTTCTCCGGAATTAGGCATTTCTCACATCTGACATCAAACCGCAGCTCTTAAAGGGGAGATAGAACAGCGAACACCAACATTTATACCAAAAGGACTTCGAATAAGTTGCAGTACAAAGTAAGAACTCGTTCCTAGAACATTTTACTTAAGAACATTTGATCAAGAACTCATCATTTGTCGCAACATGTTAATGTAACGAATTGATCACATGAAATATGGATCATATCGGAAAATACTTCCAAGTTCTGATAGATAAAAAAGCGGTAACTTAATACCGAGTAAGATGGAAGAAACATTTTGAAGAAATCAAAATCCATCCACTATGGCGAGTGTATTTTGATGCCAAACCAAAGACAATTGAGCAGTTAAAGTTTATTTTATTTTATTTTAATTATATTTTGGTGGTCAACAGACCTTTCTTTCTTTGAAACCCCCACTAATTATATAATTGGATAATGATAATCAAGGCAGTATTGTAAGCAAGTGATTACTTTCTATATTTTTAAATCGTCTGTATATAATAAAAATATTGATTTTAAATCTTTACAAATATCGTTTAGGAAAATTATAAAGAGAATAGGGCCCAAGTAGCAGCCCTGGGGAACACCCGATATTGTTATTGATGACTGATTTAGATCCGTATACATATTTGCAAGCCCGTAGCTGCAAACGTTAAATCGTCTGTACCTGGTACTTGACCTTGAGCAAGGGTACGGACGTGAGTTCAATTCCTGCTTATGTCAAATAATTGGTATAAAAATATTTATACAAATTACACATTCTGCTTAGCCGTTCGCAACCGGCTTTAAACTATAGGTGCCTTTCTGTGTACGCTAAAAAAAACGTAATACTGACCATATTACTCCTGAATGTACACTAGGCTCAACTCTGGCTGTCGCGCTAATTATGATGACACATATACATTTACCGACCGTCAAGTATAAAGGAGATATTGTGATCATAATGATTTTATCGTTTCGAGTTTTCGAATGTCCACGAATTGAGGTCTCTACATAAAACTTTGACTATTTTGTGTAATGTCTGTTGGTTTATCTTTTTGACTGGTTATGTCTGTGGACACATGTAGAATTTAGCTAAACGGATTTTTATAAAACCATATTTATTCTTTCGACATCATTGCCACCATTTGATCAATTTTTGGTAAAAAATCAATAAAACGGAAGAGGAAGTTTACTTAAAATTTTAAAACATGTTAGAAGGTATCTATTTGATTACAGATTCTGTGATGGCGGTCATTTCTGTGGTGGCCACTTGTTTTGCTGGTTTATGTCTCATTCTGTATTAACATGGCAAAATATTCTTCATCATTGCTGGGACTGATCTCGGTATTCTTCCTGTCAATATATTTCCAAACATATTAAATAATGTTCGGACTTAGTAATGGCAGCGGATTGTAATACATTGTTCATCACTCTGGCAGAATATTTGGTACCATTTTCCTGCTGGAAGATAAAATTACAATCAGAGAAGTCATCAGAAGTTCAGAAGGCATGGCATGTTCGTTAATAATTTTAAGGTATCGTTCGGCAGTTAAATTGATTTCTATCAAAAACAATTGTTTGGTTCTTCTATTTTTATCAAAGTTGTTTACTCCAGTAGATGACATACAATCCCAAATGAATACAGAAGCACTTTCGTAGTTTGTGTAAAAATGAATGGACTCTGCTTTGGGTATGATTTTCGACTATATGTCGGGTGTAACATTCCGTATTTGGTGGATGAATCTCCCCCTGTCACAGCCGGCTGTCGAGAATAACTTTCATTTTAATCCTATATCTGTTGTGTTACGCGTAGACGGCGGGCGTCGCAATGACTGCTGTAAGGCGTCACTGCCACTGATACCTCGGTGTCAGCCATTGTGCCCCGTGAAATGTTTACGAAGGAGTTATACAGTTTTGCATACAATATCATTGTATCATTACAACATTCCCCTATTTACAAATGTCAGATGCAGAAAAGATTGATTGTCTGCTAATATTTTTACGCTTAACATCTCAAAATGCTCTTAGACGCAGTTTTTATCTTAATACGCAAAGCAGTCGCGATAGATGCAATAATATGAAAGTAATCGTCATGTTTAGTCTTACCTAAAAACTGTTTTCAAAGCTTTCTGTGAAATTCTACCAAATGCTTAAAGATAGCTGCTTTCCTTTTACAAGTTAAAATGCTTGACTAAGTTAAGAAGTTAGTCAAATGTCTTAGCAAGGGAAAGGAAGGAGGAAAAAACTTAGTTTATCTTAGCCAGTGTCTTATAAATGGAACGCTCTTACAACTTAGATTAACTTAGCTTAGCTTAGATTTCTTAAGTAAAGTGGTAAAAGGAAAGCGCCTGATATTTTAATTTCCATTTAGTACATAATACATTCGCTTATCTTAAACAAGAAACACAAACCAGTTTTCATAACTACCACTTCTGGCCGTTACAAAGTGTATAAATCTCTGCGGCCACACGTCAATAGAATTACGAGGGGTTTCTACAGAAAAACCAACCACTGCTTTCATCAGAGAGCGTTTCAGACTAGGATTTAGGAAGTCCGAAGCACGAACTAAAAACTGTAGTCCCGGGGGTTGAGGTTCAGCGCTGCTAGGCGGCTAATCAGACCGGTACATTGATTTCAAGCCACTGCTATGCAGCCTTCACATTATGGCCTAGCGTTGAATCTTACTAGAAGATTCAGGACGAGCGAAGAAGGAGTTGTTCAGTTCTTTAACACGATTTTCTAGTAGACTTTGAACGTTTTTACCCCTTTCTTGTTTTCAAGCCACTGCTATGCAGCCTTATATTATGGCCTAGCGTTGAATCTTACTAGAAGCTTCAGGATGAGCCAAGAGGAAGTTGTTCAGTTCTTTAACACGATTTTCTAGTAGACTTTGACTGTTTTTACCCCTTTCTTGTAAAAATTAAACTTAACGGTACCGTCATTACACCAGCTCCATCAAATCATAACGTAAGCATGGTAATAGGCCCTTATGGATCGTCAGCGCTTTCTTACTAACTTCTCGTGAACTATGATGCACTAGACTGTTCTGGCGGTTGATACCCTCAATATTAAAAATATTTTCATGAAATTCTACCCAAGAAATGCTCCAAGAAATTTCAATGAAAAATTTATAACAATTTTTATGGCTAAGTCTAGGTATAATTTTTAATAGAAATGTCCCCATTAAATTCTTGGATGTTCCATTTTAATTGATATTTTGAATGTTATATGTTGGTGATATTTAAGTTGGCAGTACCTAAAATCAATGTTTTCAAAGTTAAATTAGAAAACAGGCCCGCATTTAAGTTCTACGTGTTTGCGTTACGTTAAAGTTAAGTTTATGTTAAGTTTTGTGTTTAAAACTAACATGTTCTTGATTTATTTACTTGAAATGAGGCGCAGTAGTGGTATCTCTTCTAATTATGACAGAGATATAACCAGAAAATACAAAATTCTCTTTCGATAATTACTTGAATTTTTTGGGAGCATTTAGGACGTTCTTGTCTCGAGCCTTTTTGGTTAGGGGCGCATTTGTCGGAAACCCATTTATCGGGCACTTTTCATAGGGTGCACCTTCCGAGTACATGTAGGTACATCTTTCTCGCAGTCGTCCCTAATCACCAGTAGTGTACCACAAGGTAATATATACGGTCTGGTTCTGTTCATACTATTTATAACAGATCTAAAAACCCGCCAAACTTCTCAGTATCAGATATTTGCTGATGATCTAAAAATCTGCAAAGAGACTAGAACCAACTTTCTCGTAGTCGTACCTAATTACTAGTTGTGTACCACAGGGTAGTGTATTCGACCTTGTTCTCTTCCTACTATTTGTCTTAGATCTAACAACTCGCCTAATTACACAGCATTAGACTTTTGCTGATGGTCTTAAAATGTGCAATAAAACTAGAAACAACTTTCTTGTAGCCGTTCCCAGTCAGCAGTGGTGTACCACAAGGTACAGTATTCAATCCGATTCTCTTTTTACTATTTGTAACAGATTTAACAACTCGTCTAAACTCACAGCATCAGACATTTGCTGATGATCTGAAAATCTACAATGAAACTAGGAACAAAGCTCTTTTACAAGTATAGACTTTGTCATTGAATGATGTGTTACGTGGTTCGTATCCCTAAATAATTCAAAATGGCGTTTCCTACATCTAGAGACCAACAACCAGGTCAATCATAACTTCAATTCAGCAAATTGAAGTTATGATTGACCTCGGTATAACTATAACAACACTAGATTGGTCTCTGCATGTAGTCTTGATTGTCAAGAAAGCTAACAAAATACACTACCTAGTTTACAAATTTTTCCCCAACTTATTTTCTACAAGTTGTTTATCCTAAATAGGTCTTATCCTTGAATTTGCATTTGTTGTCTGTTCGTCGTACTTGCAGCTGGATACACAGCTCTGGAAGGTATCCAAAGACGAGCTAAAAGTCTTCCGAGCAACCTCCACCGTCTACCCTACGAAGAGCGCCTTTGAAAACTGAAACTACTATGACTAGCTGATCGCAGAAGACGTGGAGGTCTAATACAAATGAATAGGATAACTGCAGAGAAGTTTTCACTGAGATGTCCTCGTTGATTCTTCATTTGGACCATCGATTTCATGGCCACCATCTCCAGCTCAAACACGAGAAATACTCTAGGCAGTAGAAACAATATTTCATCTCTAACAGAGTACATCTTCTGTAGTTTTCTCTTGATTAATGTTTTAAAACTATTAAATTATTATAAATTAACTTTTATTTAAGTTGTAATTTACAAACTAATTTTTATTCGAGTCTCACTCCATCAATTGTAAAGCAGTGGAGTTGTAAATCCTCTATCAGCAATGTGAATAGATCCGGAGTTGCAGCCGGAGCCAAGGCCGTAGATTACCCAGAGCCATTAGTCCAGAGTGCGGGAGTGACGTGGTCATTTGCAGACTGCCCGGATTAACCCGGATTCACATTCGCTAAGTTAGAAGGAGTCAACAATCACCATCAAAATGCCACTAAAATTTACGAACAAGAAAAAAAATCACAAATGACTGCTACCCAATAAATTCACAATGAAAGATCTGGTTTTTTAATTTAAGATACATTTTATTGGTTTGCAAAATAACCCTCAAAAGCTGCTAGCAGTTCATTATATTTTAGTTAAGACTACTAATTTGAACCAATCACAAGCCTATAAGTAAACCTTAATTTTTGACAGTTATGTTTTAAATATTTTGTGATTATGGAGAGATATATGCGTGAAATTGTTGCCTTTACAACTTCGGCTATAATAGGTGATACGCATAAAATTTATATTTCCTTAAAACTACATTTTTTTGATATGTTAATGTTAGTTATGATTTGGAATTTTGGATTTTGAATTTTGGATTTTGAATTTTGGATTTTGGATTTTGGATTTTGGATTTTGGATTTTGGATTTTGGATTTTGGATTTTGGATTTTGGATTTTGGATTTTGGATTTTGGATTTTGGATTTTGGATTTTGGATTTTGGATTTTGGATTTTGGATTTTGGATTTTGGATTTTGGATTTTGGATTTTGGATTTTGGATTTTGGATTTTGGATTTTGGATTTTGGATTTTGGATTTTGGATTTTGGATTTTGGATTTTGGATTTTGGATTTTGGATTTTGGATTTTGGATTTTGGATTTTGGATTTTGGATTTTGGATTTTGGATTTTGGATTTTGGATTTTGGATTTTGGATTTTGGATTTTGGATTTTGGATTTTGGATTTTGGATTTTGGATTTTGGATTTTGGATTTTGGATTTTGGATTTTGGATTTTGGATTTTGGATTTTGGATTTTGGATTTTGGATTTTGGATTTTGGATTTTGGATTTTGGATTTTGGATTTTGGATTGGAAAATCAGAAGAGACGAAAGAAGGAAAATCTTAAGAGAATGCTGGGAAGAAAGACTGAGGGAAGAACAAAAGGGTAAACTGTCGGAATGGGGAGAAACAAGGAAAGAGTACTATTGGAGATGTGGGATGGACATAAGGGAAGCTGAGCGAAAGAGAAATGGAGGAAGTAACATAGTAGAAGAATTGAGGAGGAGAGACAAGGAGGTACAGGAGCAGGAAAGAACAGTAAGAATAGAAAATTCAAGGAATGTGAAAAGGTATAGAGAGATAAGGACGGTAGGAATACCTAAATATTTGAAAGGAAGGAGAGGAAAGGCAGGGGGCAGAGTTAGAAGGATTGCCAGATTAAGATGCGGAAATGAAGAACGGAGTAATAGGTATTGGGCAAAAACACAGGATAGGCTATGCAGAATGTGTAGGGAGGAGGAAGAATCCTTGGAACACCTAACAAGAAGATGTGGAAAGCTGACAAAATGGGAGGGAGATATAAAGGAGCTGTTGAGTGAAGAAGGAAAAGGAGAAAGGTGGGTGAGAGTACTCGAGGAAAGAAGGAAGGAATGCGGTGAGGTAAGACAGAACTGAGAACAGGAAGGAAGAGAGAGGTAAAGGAAGAGGAAAGAAAAGAGGGAAGAGAAGCGAAGAAAGAGCGGAAGAACAACTGGAGTCAAGAAGGAAGGAGATCGGAGACGGAAGCCGAAAAGAGAATAGGAAGAAAGAGAGGAACACCGGAGGAAGAATGTAGAAGAAGAAAGAAGTCATAAAATTATAAAAAAAAAATGTACTATAATATTATTATTTTATTTTGTTTTATTATTATTATGATTTTTTTAAATGTATTGGTTAAAACCCTAAACGCCGAAAGGCCTAGGGTAAATAAAGAATTTATATATATGTTAGTTATGTCACCTAACAAAACAAAAATCACATTTTAATTTTTATAATAGCCAACTTTTTTAATTAAAATATTGTAAATTTGAAATAAGCCGACCACGGCGCGAAGGTTGCCGAGTAAATACGACTGAGTATGACGTCAAACGACTGGGGTTTTACGTCACCGATACAGTTACAACATAATCTTGACGTGTATATTGTATTGTTCGAATGTTTTGTATTTGTTTTTAAACATTTTTTCAGGCATTTATTATTAAAATGGCAGATAAAGATTTTGTTAGGGCTCAGAGTGATAAATTTACCCAAAATTGATGCATTTATGCTCATGGAATATATGAAAAAACATATACAAACATAAAGTTTACTTTTTTCTGAAATATCGGTTTTATTTCGCCTCATAGCTTCCAGCCACAAATTTCGCCTTTTCTGTTGTTTTTCGCCATCAGGTAACGATATAAATTGTTTTTTTGGATTTCTATTTGAACTATTTGTGCACATCGGTACTAAACAATATTTTCGACTATGTTTCGAAGTACTGGGGCCTGGATCTTCTATATTTTATATATTTTAATATTAAACTTTACATAACCTATAAAAATTATACAAGCAAATAAGTTCACGACTGTGTAGGCCGCACGCTGTACACTGGGTAGGCTGTACGCAGTAAACTGGGTAGGCTAGTAGTGTACTGCGTCACTTAGAAGGGGTATGACGTCACACGTCGTTTTCGCGCGCTACATACATTTATGATTTTTTAAGCCTTCAAATTAAAAAAAAAAAAATGCAAAACTGTTTTTACTGTTTATATGCAACAAAAGGAATATAATAAAAAAAAAAATTAAAAAATCATGCCTATCCCCTATTGGTCGTATCAACACTCAATTTAAGAATTTTTGAAAATATTGCCTAAATGTAAGTATTTTTAGAAATATCACGGAAAATGTAAAGAAATGTAAATTGAGTAAAATGCTTCTAGTTTACATAGCGACCTATTTTTAAAATATGTAAATCCAGCCCTGATTGCACAGGGTTGTACTATGAATATAAGAATAGTTTATTTGCAAGTAGATTTGAAGTATTACATTTTAAAATGATATAGTGCCCTAGTATTCCTCTTTACCGGGTCTATTCTTATGCTCTGTACTTCTAAAATAAACAGAGAATTCAAAAAAACACACGCATTTTGCAAATAAATCTGTATAAGGTAGAAATAAAAGATATTTCGATAGTAAACAGATCTTTCAAAAGTCAAGAAACGTCTCGCAGAACGAATATAAACTAACGGCGAACCACATAAATATTCTCTAGGCATATGAGCCCCTTTTCTCCCTCCTCATGTACCCCTGAAACCCTGGTAGAACAGGGATTACCGCAAATTTTCCCTTGTCAACTTTGACAAATATTTTTTGGTTTAAAAACTGGATTTATTATTAAAGAAAGCTATTCAAATCGCAGGTTTTCAATCTTTTGGCCACTTTCGTTAGCGTTATCTTGGTCCTCTTTTTCTTATTCTTATCATAGAACCACTTACAGTGGTTCAAGAGGTCATCTGTTTAAAATCTGCTAAAATTCAAGGGTACATTACTTCATTAATTTTAAGCAATTTTTTTTTACATCAACTTTGGTCCAATTATAAAAGTTAAATATAACTAATATATGTATATAATTATATTAGCATTCATCCCTAGTCCGGTCCTGATGTTTTGACTACTATTTTTAAGGATTAAAAGGTTATTTTTGTTCTCCAACCCCTTAAAAAATAATGACTTGTTGTTTTTATGATTAATTATAAAAAGAGGGTTTGATATCTTAATTTGTAGGGTTACTTAAAATTGTAAACTCATTGTAATATTATAAAAAAAACAGGTTTATTTAAAGCGCTATATAAAATTAAATGTAAACCCACTTGACTTTTCTCTTTTCAAAATATGACGAATATATTTTTTGTGTTTATTCTAAAATAACTAAATTAAAGAGAAAAATTACTGTTGATCAGAAAAATAAGAAATTCACAACTTAATTAATTCCTATCATGTGGTTAAAAAGTAATGGTAAGGTGACATCTCCTTGTTAGACGCCAGTATAAATTATGAGATGGTGTTATGAAAAGTCTGTAGGATTTAGGTATATATATATTTATTTTAATAGCTAATTCTAAGTCATTACTCGGTAGTTTACTTCTGGTCTCTTAAACCCATCCAATACAATTTTATTAGAAAACCAAACTTAGTACCTAAATTCTATCAGGCAGCTAATACCATTAGAAAAGTTTTTACCCTGAAGCACTTCCGCTCTGGCCTCTCCCTACTCGGATACCTGCCGATATAGGTCTCTGTGTCTCTCACATACATACATACATACATACAGACACACAGACACACGCACAAACACACACACAAACATATATAGCCTTTGGCAATGTAAACAGTCTATATTGGAACGCTGTCGTAGCTTACGAAGGTAAATATCATTTTGATTAACTAAAAGCCGATTGCTTGAATGGAGAATAAGTTATTTAATCTTAGAATTGGGTTAAATGAAAGTAAATCTTATGTTCAACTTGTTAAAACTTACCAATCAAAATTAAAAACAATTAATAGATCTTGTTAGTTGAACTAATCTTTAACATGATGCCATTTGGTCGCTGGAATGCTCCAACTACCTTCCCAGATTTTTACTATACTATCTTCTTTCATTTTTAGAGTTTTGTAGGTATGACCGCCAATAAAACCTTATAACGTCACTGATTTGTCTGTCTGTTTGCACTGTAGAAATTGTACCCAAACGGCTGAACATTCATAAAGAATTAATAGATCTTGTTAGGTGAACTAATCTTACCTTTTGATTGTTAGAATGCCCCATCTACTTTAGATTTTTACCATACTATCCTCTTTCATTTTTAGGGTTTTGTAGGTATGACCACCAATAAACCTTTATAACGTCACACTTGTGTCTATCTGGCTGCATAGTAAAAATTGTAACCAAACGGCTGAACATTTATAAAGAATTAATAGATCTTGTTTCTTGAATTAATCTTACCTTTTGGTCGTTAGAATGCTCCATTTACTTTAGATTTTCCCATACTATCCTCTATCATTTTTAGGGTTTTGTAGGTATGAATGACCACCAATAAACCCTTATAACGTCACTCGTGTGTCTGTCTGTCTGCACGGTAGAAATTGTAGCCAAACGGCTGAACATAGAATGTTGAAATTTTGCATGCTTGTACAACTCTTAGACCGGCATATAGGAAAAAAATATAAAATACATCGAGGGATTAAATATAAATAAATATGCAATAAATGAAAAAAAAAATATTATTTTAAATTTTGAGTGAGGTATCAAATGAATGCTCTAATGCGTTTTTCAATCCCATAAAAAAAATTTATGATCTAATTTTTTATCTGAAAACCTGAAAAAATCTCAGTAATGTACAATGATGGAAAATGGAAAGTTTTTCATCAGATTAGTTTTTTTGTAAAATATCGAATTTTTTGAATGTTGAAGAAAAACAATATATATATATATATATATATATATATATATATATATATATATATATATAGCAGTTCACTTTTGTAAGAACAAACTATGAGGAAATTTTGTTTTCAATAGTTTGCACCTTTGAAGCTGTATGCCATGTTGGTATTAAAAAATGTCACTTTTTTAAAATGTCATTCATTTGACATGTCATATTGAAAAATGATATCTTAATTATAAGGATCATAACCTTATCTACCTAAAGTTGGTTTTACAGCGTAAGGAATATTTTTAATTGACATTTAAAGTCAGTAACACACTATAAAAGTAAACAAAATAACCAGATCTAGTTTGTTCTTACAAAAATGAACTGCTTATATATATTTTATTTATTGTGTGATACCAAAAGAAAGCTGTTAAGACATTAGATTAAGATTAAGAGACAGAAATAGTTAAAAAAATATATATTTTAAATTTTTTCTTTCCAAAAATTCACAAAAATATTATTGTACTGCGCCCTTGTAACCCAAAGGGGCATCACTAAAAATCTGAAAAAATTCTAAGTATTATACATTGATCTCAACCGGAAACTCACGACAGGAATTTTTGATCATATTACGTTTTTGGAAAATATTGCAGGTTTAATATTTTTTTTTTTTGACAAAATTATATTTTAATTCATTGCTTAATTATGGCTAATAATGTTATAGATTTTTTAATGAATGAAATTAATGAAAGATATTAATACTCCAATAACGAATAAAAATGATTATTAAAAAACTGTTAATTTTGATTTGATTATAGAAAAAATATTGTCCCGTACATCTACCATTCTCTTGGCTTCTTACACTTATTAAATCCCTACAAAACCCTGAAATGTGTAAAAATTCACCCTTCACATATTTTTAATTTATTAGAGTGTTTTTAGTTAAATATTTTGTAAAATAATCTAAAAACCACTTTCCACATGAAAGGGTAAGTTTGATAAAATCTTGAGGTTTTCTCAATTTCCGTTATTACCCCATTTAGTGTTTAGGCCTTGCAATGCTCGCTACTCGCGAAATTCCTCAAACATATCAGTGGTCAGCTTAAATACTTCAACAAGCAAACAATGCACTTTGTAACGAGACCAACTCTGCTCCGAGCCTCCGCTAACTTTTAACCATTCCGGCCCTGATAAACGCGACAAGAATCCCATTGATGTACCATATTTTATTTAATCCAATACATAACTCTGGATTAATCGCATTTAAATATATACGATTTTAACAAAATCACTGAAATATTTGAGTGGATTCATTTTAAAAAATACATGCCTGTTATAAATTCTCTAAATCAATACAGTTAACACTGTATTATATAATACCAGCTTTTGTTAAACCTAGGTTTAACAAAAGGTTTATAATAATAATTATTATTATTATTTATAGTCCACATACAAGAAATGACAAAAGATAATTGATACACAGAAGTTATAAATTAAGTTCAATTCCTTAAAACTATAAATTGGGTTTTCAGTTAATTGTTTTTTTAAATTGTACTGAACTTAATTCTTTGGTATAAACTGGTAACCAATTCATAAACTTTATAGAATAATAGTTAATACTATATCCTGATTTATTTATTCGTGTAAAATTGGGATAAATATTGGATTTATTACATGTGTTGTAGTTGTGAACGTCTTCATAAGAGACAAAAGAATTTAGGTTTTGATGGGCATATACTAAACAGTGATAGATAAAAAGTGATGGTAGTGTCATGATTCTAAATTCTTTAAAGAGTAACCTACAATCGGCTCTATAAGATGCACTCCCCATCACTCTTATTGCACGCCTCTGTAGACTTAAAATTCTTTCAACAGAGGCAGAGTGTCCCCATGCTAAAAGAGCGTATGCTATGTGTGACTAAAATAACGCAAAATACATAATTAATAAAACATCCCATGCAACTGATTTTTGTAGGTTTCTTAGAAGATAGATGGTTTTGCACAATTTCCCACATATATGGGCAACGTGATGGTCCCATATCAAATGAGGATCAATATGGACTCCTAAAAATTTAATGCAATCCGGATTATTATAATTATGATTTTTTGTTGTTATGGGAAAATGTTGTGTTTTTTCCTCATTTAATGATAATTTATTTGATAGAAACCTTTTTGCTTTAGATAAATTATCACTAGAAATATGTTGCATGTGTTCCAGGGACAATGATCTTGTTATAAGGGTCATATCATCGGCATATAAAATAGATTTCATCCCAATAGCAAAAGAGAAATCATTGAAATAAATTAAAAATAGTAATGGACCTAAAATTGAACCCTGCGGTACTCCATACATAATATTGAGCGAATCTGACTTGGAATGTACTCCATACATAATATTGAGCGAATCTGACTTGGAATTATTTATACATACAAACTGTATTCTGTTTGTTATATACGATTCTACAAGTGAACAGCTACTGTGACTGAAACCGTACATAGCGAGTTTAGCAAGTAATATATCATGCAATACACAGTCAAAAGCCTTGTTTAAATCCAAGAAAGTACATAAGCAAAATTATTTAGCTTCAAAACATTAGTTTAGGTGACTCAGGGTTGTTTTGCATTATGCTTTTCATTTCTCTTTTAAACTTCTGATGTTATTCAAACTTTTAAAACCTTTTTTTGTAGTATTATTCTCAGAGAGAAAATGCAAGTCTGTACTGCAAGCGTTACATTTGTCATTTGTCCGCTAAGCAAGGGCATGGACGTGAGTTCAATTCCTGCTTATATTAAATAATTTGTGTAAAAAATATTGCAACCCTCGTTCCAGGCAGTGTCCTGCCCGATTTTATTTTTCTTGTAGTGGTATTTGGTAAAATAAAGTATCTGGTTGGTGTGTGATAGTTGGCATTAAAAGAATTGCTCTCAATCGAAGAGGTTGGTAATGAAATTAGATGCTGGAGAGATATCGTCCAGTCTGGCCGTCAGTTCTCATTGCTATCGAGCAAATAACTACCCTTCTACTACCACTAGACAACCCGTCCGATCAATAAAGACTTTACGTTTTAATTTTATGTCAGGACATATTATTTTAGTGCGTAAATAGAAAACCACATCTATTAAAAGTACTAGAAAATACTTATCGCTTATAAATTATAAACAATTATACAAGGGTGAGTTATTATTTCTTCATAAAAAAATAGCCTGGTTTATAATTAATGTACCTACAGTTAGAGATGAGTGTTTTGCCCCGACTCTATAGTATTATAGATGTGGTTAGTATTATCGCTTCCCTTATTTAAATGTAATTTATCCTATTCTTCTGTATAGCAACATCAATTTATTTTCATTGTACTAATCCTTTTCATGTTAAATCTTATTTGTTCTCCCTCTGTCATTACATATTTATTTGGTAAGGCTCAGAATCAAGCTGGAGCATGCATGTTAATCTGTCTTTTTTTTTCAGCGATCACTGTGAGGGTTCTAAAGCAATTTTTTAAACCAGCAGATCGTTTGGTATTCCTAATTCATTTCACTTCTTCATGAATATATTATTTTAACATTACCGCGATTGGGAAATGCTCCTGAAAAACTTTAGTTCAAGGGAGAAACGTTTTACTATTGATTTAAGAGAATTTTTAAATTTCTGAATATTTTTCACAGAAGAAATGTAGATTTGAGTAAATTTAACATATAGCCGTAAAATCGATGAAGATTATTTTTTTGAGTTGTTTTGCATATTTTTTTCCTCAGTGTTCTGCCCAGAGTAACCATACTATGGTCTATTTCAAATTAGAAAAAAGTAGATAGCGCTGCGAACCGAGTACGATTTACACTAGGCAAATACAGTATAGCGGGAAATTTAAAATAAGCTACTAGGGCATGGTCGTAGTAACTGGGTTAGCAATGATTTTTTTTTTTTTGTAATATAAAAAAAGTTAATAAGATATTAAAATAAACAAGGCAAAGAATACACTTACGTTATTTATACGACATAAATTCAGTATAATGGGAAATTTGAAAAAGTAAAAAAAATACTAATTTTTAAAAATTATGTACTATATATAAAAAGAGAGATTTGGCTAAAAGAATTTAAATAAAGCAATAAAACAAACAATATATCTTCAGGGCTAAAGTTTCTTATTTAAATATTTATTGTAAATAAAAATAAAAAATATATGTATATGTGAAGGTCTAAAAATTATATGAATAACTTCTTCTTTGGGCACAATCAGCTGGGCTGTCTTTTGGCCTCACATTAGTCCTCTATCTTGATCTGTTAATTGTCAAGTGTCAAAAAATATTTATATGTCTAATAACCTAATATATATTTTTTTTTACTTTTTTAGCCGCAAATGTCAAAATTTTAGACCATAACTCAAAAGTGACCATATATTTGTGATATAAGGCTAAAGATGTACAAGTATACCAATTTTCAAACAAATTAAAAAAAAAAATCCTCCTGAAATTTTGAAATTTTGGTCAAAAATTTTTTGATTTCGATTTTAGCCAAAATATAGTTTTAAGCTAATTTTGAGACGAAGATTATGAAAAAAATATTTAAAAAATTCATACTTTCTTAGTTTTTGAGTTAGAGCAAATTTGGTCATTTTTTTGCCTATAATTCCAAAACTTTTGCCCAAATTCCAAAATGTACCAAATTTTCTTGATCTATGACCAAAAATACATATTTGTACCAATTTTCAATAAAATCGTAGACAAAAATTTTTTGCTTAAAAAACACGATTTTCTTAAGGGGTACCCCTTACGATTTTTTCGATTTTTGGCCATTTTCAAGGGTTTTGGATTACTGCCCGTACAAAACTTAATAATTGGTTTATTAAAGCCCAAATTTTTTTCTAGACTAAACAATGTAGGAGAATTTTAAAAATCCAAACCGTAGATTTCTATCCCTAACAAATTTTTTGTTATGATTTTTCAAAATTTTAAAAAAATTTAAAAAAAAAACGAAAAATTTTCAAAATTTTTTTTTCCTTCAAAATGTGGATACAAGTCAATTAGGACCTCAAGATTTCAAAAATTGCGACCGCAGATCTAGATCGCATTTCGTTTTTGAGATACGTCCATGCGAAGTAAAACATGTAGAAACCAAATATGAGACAGAAAAAAAAATTAAAATACAGATGTTGCCTCCAATTTTATTAATATAGACCAGTGTTTCATTAATATATAATTTTCTAACGCGGACCACTAATAAGAATTGGTTCATTTTTTGCAAAAAAACAAGTATATTAAATGTGCTACTAAATACATTTATTTTATTTGTAGAAAAATCACAGAAAGTTTACAGAAAATAAAAAATATATAAATTATTCTGGGGACCACTGGTGGTCCGCGGATCACCGGAAACAGGTGGTCAATACAATATAATTTCTCAATTATATAAGATCAAAAAAATTAACAAAAATCACAGAAAATGTACTAAAGAAATGAACAGAAATAATAATTTATAAACCTTCCGCGGGCTACTAGTATTCCGCGGACCACCGTTTAAGAAATACTGGACAATAGTGTGTACCTCATACTATTGTAATATTCGGGAATATAAAACTTTTGAGTAGCCCTGTTCAGAGTGGGAATAAATAATTAATGTGTTTTTCTGAGCCAGTGATTTTCACACTATCCCTTCATAATAAATTCAAAAATTTAAACCACATACGTTAAAAATCTGTCAAATTCATACTCGTTTTAAAGAACTCCCCTCCCGGTTAACTGTTAAAATTTCCAAACAATATTTAACAAACGACCAACGAAAACAAAAGCATTTGATGCTAATAAAAAAGTTGAAATCCTCATAAATCATAGCGGTCCGCCTCTTCAGGTCAGCCATATAGAAAACTAAACAATAGCATCAACAATGGATGTTGTTAATGGTAAAAATTAATTAAATAAATGAAATATAGAGATAGTTAATGAACCGGACAGGCCAGTAATAAGGAAAGATTAACCGGATCTGGACAATACTCCAACAGAAATAAAACAATCGTTATGTTCTAACAAAAAAATTATAACACGAATTTAATTGTGATTTTATACCTATAATATCTTTAAAATATTAAAGAATATTCTATGGGCTCCTGGAAAATGTGAAAGTAGCAGAACTATGCGGATGATATGGTCATAGTAGCAACGAACGAGGACGAACTACAAAACAACCTGAACCAATACAATAAAGAATTGAAAAAAATAAATATGAAAATTAGCACCCAAAAAACAAAAACAATGGTAATAAGCAGGACAAAAATGCAACACAAAATAAAAATAGATGACAAAATAATAGAACAGGTAGAAAAATTCAAATACCTAGGCACAGTTTTCGCTGAAGATGGAAAAATGGATGAAGAAATTATGGAAAGAGTAGGCGCAGCAGGAGGAATGTTCAATAGCATCAAAGCATCGTTCTTAACTAAAAAAGAAATACCAACTAACATCAAGATAGAGATCTTCAAAAAAGTGACAGTACCAATTTTGACATACGCCTCAGAATCCTGGACCACTACAGAGACGCACAGGTCTAAAATAAGAAGCTCCGAAATGAGATTTTTAAGGAAAAGAAGGTAAAACAAAATTGGACAGAATAAGAAATGAAGTATTTAGAGAAAAACTAGACACAAAACCAGTAGAAACTATAATAGAAGAAGGACAGCTAAGATGGCTGGGACATTACACAGAATGAGTGAAAACAAAATAGTAAAAAGAGTTTATGAAGCAAGAACAGTGAAGAAAGTCAGACCAGGAAGACCGAGAAAAACCTGGCACCAAGAAACAAAAGAAGCTGCAACGAAGAGAGGCGTAAAGTGGGAGGAGATAAGGAAATATACAAAGGATAGAACACGATGGAAAGAAGTATGGAGAACAACTCCAGAAAATAAGTAACTCGACTATAGCCTTACACCGCAAGGTAGAAAGGCTTCAGGATTAAGTAAAGTAATTGCCCACCGCTTAATTCGCCTTTGGGCCTCATAAAAATTACTGCCAGAGGCCTCCAGCCAGCTAAATCCGCATCAGTGTAAGTGTGATGGTATAAGGTTTCTTGGTTATACCTACGAAGCCCTTAAAAACTGATATAAAAATAGAAAAATTGCAAATGTTATATTTCAATTGCAATCTAAATCGTATTGAAACTTTTGCATAACTGCTTATCGACTGTAGTTCTCTATGAAATTCCATTATTGACTTCTTGAAGTGGAAAACGTAGTGTGCGCAAAAAACCAGCTCAATCCAACCATAAGAATAACGTCGACATACTTACATTGGATCTGCGGTTCGTACTACAACGAAAATCCTATCACGATGTCTTAAATTTTATTTGAAAACAAAATGTAAGCTCTTAGAATAGAGACCCTAGAAAAATTTAAACCACTAATTCCAACTACAAATAAATTTATAAACAACTTCAACAATGTACTGATAAAAGAATTTAGCCCGTAGACATAAGACCAGGCTGAGGTAAAAAGGACAATTGCCTTTTTACCGACAGCCAACATATATAAGGGAGGTATTGTGATCATACCCATTTTGACATTTCGAGATTTCGATAGATCTCCACGAACTGAGGTCCCTACATAACGTTTTGACTATTTTTAGCATGATGACTGTCGGTCTGTCTGTCCGTCTGTGTGTCTGTCTGTCTGTCTGTCTGTCTGTCCGTCCGTCCGTCTGTCTGTGTACACGTGCAGAGCAAATTCGGCTAAAAGGATATTTATGAAAGTTCATATTTAAGCTTTTGACATCAATGGCACGAGTTGATCAACTTTTGGTAAAAATCGAAGCAATAACTAACAACTTTTATTTGAGACATTTTTTGTAAATTTTAGTAATTTTGTAAATCTTATAGAAAAAAAATCAGCGTAGCCATCACAAAGTACAAAATTGTTAGTTATTGCTTTTATAGCAACTTTTGTTAAATAAATTTTTTTCGAAATATTTCTCTATTGTGAGATATTCGCAAAAATCTTAAAACCGACACGAGTAAACTCTTATTTCTAGATTTTTACCAAAAGTTGATCAAATCGTGCCACTGATGTCAAAAGCTTAAATAAGTTTCATAAAAATCCTTTTAGCTGAATTTGCTGTGCACGTGGACACGGACCGACAGACAGACAAACAGACAGACCGACAGACATCATGCTAAAAATAGTCAAAACATTATGTAGGGACCTCAATTCATGGAGATCCATCGAAACCTCGAAATGTCAAAATCGGTATGATCACAATACCTCCCTTATATATTGGCGGTCAGTAAAAAACTAGCGTTATAAATTTCTTCTTCTATGACTACATAGGTGTTCCGCAAATTTTTTCTTCTTTGGAAAATGTGCCACGAGAGTAAAAGGTTGGGAAACACTGGTCTAGGGTTCCGCAGATGTAAAAAGGTTGAAGACCACTGAGCTAGACATATACATACATATACCATGAGTTCAAAAAGAAATTACATAAGGGTTGGCTATGGAAAAATAAAGTAATGTCTTCTGCAAGCTTTATAATTAATTAACTTTCATCACTGTTGTTGATGTCATAAGTTATTTATTGTTATGTTAAGTTTGCAGTAGACATTATTTTATTTTTTCATAGCCAACCCTTATGTAATTTCTTTTTGAACTCATGGTACTTTCGCGCACCTCTCAAAACGCAATAATTTAAAAAATAATAAATTTTTATAATTTTGTTGAAATAAAACTATTGTAATCACCTTTTATTATAATTAATATTTTCCTTAAATTTCCCAGAAGAAATCTATAGAAAATTTATTACAATACACTACCTCCAGGGAACTGTATGCAAGATCTAAAAGTCTATTGTTGATTTCCAATCAGGATCTTACATCTGTTATTAAAATATCCCCTGTAAGTTTGTAACAAAATGCACTGCTGTATAAAAGGCAGCATAACTTACAGGCGTACAATTTTAAAATTATTTGCAGTAAAATATTGTCATAATTTTTTATTTTCTCATGAGTTATTTCAAGTATTATTTGTTAAGTTATATAAAATGGGATCTTTGTTGGACAGTAGTTGTAAATAGTTCTTGTTTAATAAATTGTTAAATGTCCAAGAGGGGTTAAAACCACAGATATTACAAAAAAGGACTGCTTTACTTGAGAATTAAATTAGGTTTAGAATTATTTAAAACGCATAAAGTGGAAGAATTAAAGAGAGTTATGTAGCTAGGTTTTGCTTAACATAAACATACATTTGGTTTGGACATAGAATTTAGAACAAATATAGTCGGATCAATTTGATTTTTTTTTAAATATTCTTTTCATTCAACTACTCATATCGATCGATGATTGATCTATTTGTAACTCGGAGCTTAATAAAAAAAATATATAATAAAAAATTACACAGCCCAACAGACATTTTGGTGCGTGCGAGTTTTTAATTGTTTCTAGGTAATTTTTGGGCACAGAATCCAAAATAGCCGTCAGATTTGGTCTATCAGATCTAGTTTTTGAGATACGCTATATTGGCCTCTTTTACAATAAAATATCTTATTTCTTAACTTGTGTATTTTTCACGTTATTACTGTTACTATTTGCTCCAACTGCCAGTTACAAACACAAGAGACAAAGGTATTTATTTCACAAAGTAGATAAATATACATTCATTATCACTTAAAAATGTTCTTTTGTACGACTTTCTAGCATTGAGTTTACCAGAACAGTCTTTCTGAAGACTACAACAGTAGTAGGCCATCATGTGGCTGTATTATCTTCCTTGATATCTATCTTCCATAGTTTTATGTCCTGATGGTATCTTTCCCCTGGTTCTTCACTAAAATCACCTAGGTTTTCTGGTAAGTGGTCATAATACAACCGAGAATATTAAAGTTGGAAAGCATACTTTCCACTAATTCTCTGCCTTATGATTTCCAAGAAAATTTTGTACTACTTTAATAAATGAACACCAAGAATTAGATTCAATCTCGTTCATTGATGTTGGATTGGATTGTGGATCTTCAGTAGGTTCCCTTATCTGAGGACCATCAAATATGCTTTCAGTTTTTCAGAGTTAATCCCAGGAAATTTACGTGTCAAGTAGCCTACACAAAGCCCATCTCGATTTAGAGCCTTTAAAAATTGCTACATAAGCCCAAACTTGATATGCAAGGGTGGAAATATATTTTTTTCTCTCGCAACCAAAGGTTCGTTGACAACGTTTTGTTTTTCTTGAATTATGACATTTTTTAATAGAAATCACACAATTTCTGTTAACCCAGTGCTGATCCTTAGCTCTGCTGTCCTAAAGACATAAAAAACAAGGATATTTTGTATATCCACTTTGCTGTCCAAGGAGGAAGTTTACTGTTATTAGTTAAAAGACTAAAATCAAGTCTGTATCTCAAAAACTAGAGCTACTACGAGAAAGAGTCAGATATTTTTGGAATCAACACATCAAAAATATCCAAAATTAGTTCTTACTTTTCCGGCACCAAGATAAAAAATTATTTTGTTGGGCAGTGTTCTTCACTTTGTCGTACTTGGAAGTATAATTTGAAAGCGAAATATTTTTAATCATTTTTACTGTTATTATGGTCAACTTAGATCATCAAATTTTTTTTACCAACTTACACATCTTATTCCCCTTTTTTGATATATTGTGTATATGAATTCTACATATGTTTCACAGGCCAGATTGAGTTTAATTGGGGACCAGATATTTAAAAATCACAGAGGACAGGTGGGCGAAATTCTGAAAATCATTTGAGTACGTGGGGAAGAAATTCTGAAAATAAATTAAGGACAGAGGAAGTGGAGAAATTCCGAAAACCTTTTGAGGAAGGAGGAGGCTGATTCTAAACAAAGGGATTCGAAAAAAAGTGGCAGAAATTTCATACGAGCCGTTTGAAAACTTATTGTTAGGCCAGATTAGGCCCGCGGGTCGTAGTCTGGACACCATTGCAGTATATGGGTCAAAAAGTGTCCCCCAAA
This sequence comes from Liopterus haemorrhoidalis, assembly GCA_963971575.1. Lineage (NCBI taxonomy): Eukaryota > Metazoa > Arthropoda > Insecta > Coleoptera > Dytiscidae > Liopterus > Liopterus haemorrhoidalis. The sequence continues at coordinate 48,486,761 of OZ020619.1, forward strand.
TATTTTACCCACCAGCCGCTACTGAGCTCCAGATCCTTAATTGTTTAATTTAATTTTTATTTTTATTTTTATTCAAAAACTGAATAAGTCGCAAGAAACATTGATTAGACTTTTCGAATTATTATAATTCATGACATTTCAACATTTTCAACATTGTAAACTTAATTTGCAATTAAGAAAATATTTTTTAAATCCAATCCAATATTAATCATTTGCTTTTAATTATAATAATTAGTGTTCAAGATGGCTACCATGTATTGTGACCTGTCACTCTAAGCTCGTCATTTTTTACAAAAAATCATTAATACAAATTTCGGTTCAAACAAATGAAGTATCAAAAAAGTTTACTTAAGTACTCTATTTTCGGTTGTGCATAGTGGTTTAGTTCGGGAAAATAGTAAAAAGTATAAAATTTGATGCGAAAATAAAATTTTTTTGGTAAGAGGACGCTAATTTCGGGAAGCCTCGTTAATTAGCGAAAGTGATCGAATATAATATTTATATTAAATATGACGAAATAAGACAATTGTTTAGTGCATTTTAAAAACTGGTGATAATTTTGAATAAATTGTGGAGTTTTGTGTAAAATAGTGAAAATGTTAGTGATTCGTCCTGGGAGAAAAGGAGTTTTGTATAAAATAGTGAAAATGTACTTATTTGTGATTCGTGCTGAGAGAAAATACCTGATCAATTAAATTACGACCCGTCTAAAAGTAAGTAATGTTTTTTTATTTATTTTTATAATACTCGTTTATCACGTAATTAAGTACGATGATAGAGTAAAACCAGGATTTAAACTTAGGCTATATGGCATATCAAAATTTTCATTTATAAAGGTGCTTCGGGGTTAAAACTGTTTAATATTTATTGAATCCCAACACCTTCTTCGGATTTTTATCTTGTGATATTGTGCAGTCAGTTCTGGGGCCAACTCAGCCTTAAGTACTAATGCTTAAATGAGTACCTGTTTATACGGGGATAATAGGACCGGTCGAAATGTCATACTGGCCGCGTGGCTTTCATAACTATGGCTGGAGGTCTAGAAACAGAGAACTTACCTTCTCTGCCCCTTAATACGCCTATCTAGAAATAGGGAAATATTTCAAATATTAGGGAAATTTATGAAACATTAGGAAATATTTAAAATAATAGCGAATTATGTGATATACTAGAGAAATATTTGAAATATATATTAGGTAAATATTTGATATGCTAGGGAAATATTTCTAATATTAAGAAATATTTGAATTAATAGGGAATTATGTGAAACTAGTGTACCTGTTGCCAACTGTGTTGGCAAACACATCATTACCTTAATGTGGAACTTGCTCGACACCTCAGACTTCTTTCTCTAGCCATACGCCTTACTTCATCCAATTCAAATTGAATCAACTCTTCGCCCATTATTAAAAACTGGACAAATAATAAGTATTATTCCGAATTATTTATTCATTAACTTTTTAAGATGGGAAAACGATTCATTTTCACTCAGTGCATTACATTTATAATGTTAAAATGAAAAATGATTTGAGATATTAAATTTAAAATATATTAATTAAAATAATTTTTCCAATTTCTTATATAATATAAAAATACGCACACGAAAAACACGCACACGGATTAATACGCACACGGAAAAAAGCGCACGTGAAAAAATATACACGGATAAAAGCGCACACGGAAAAAAGCGTACTTACACTATATCTCAAATCAGTTTTAAATAAATCGTGAGAAACTATTACACAGTAAAATTTAATTGTTTGCCCGCTTTATTATGTTGCGTTCATATTTGTAAGGTCAAACCAGATATAGTTATTTTGGTTATTTTTATAGTGTAGTACTGACTTTTAAATGTAAATTTGTCATTTCAAAATATTCCTTACGCTGTAAAACCTACTTCAGATTTATTGGTTATGATCATTATAACTAAAATATCATTTATCTTTATGACATATGTCAAATGGAATGACATTTTTTACCAATTTTTCACGAACGGACACACGTTGGCGTATTATATTATAGATATTAAGAAATATTTGAAATACTAGGAAAATATTTGAAATAATAAGGAAATATTTGAAATGCTAGGGAAATATTTGAAATACTAGGAAAATATTTAAAATACTGAGAAAATATCTGAAATATTAGGAAATATTTTTTAATACTTTTTACGTATTTCAAATACTGATATTTTCAGAGAAAAATATCAAATAAAAATACTACGAAGAAAGTATTTGCAAATCCAAATCCCAAGAGCATTTTTTTGAAGTATTTGAAATACAATATTTCAAATACCAGAAAGTAATTGAAATACTTTATCAAATACTTTATTTCAAGTATTTCCAGCTCAGCTTGGAAGTCGAATAAATTTTAGAGACTAATTTTCAAAAGATCGAATTTTATGAATTTTTAGAAACAATATTATTATTTCTTATAATAACTTTTTTATTCTATTTATTGTTTAATGTTTCCAATTATTCTTAATGTTTTTTCTGTCCAGTTTTCTCGATCTTTTCTACAAGATCATTGAAAATTGTTGCTGTGCACGACATTTATTTCGTTTGCACCCCATTTGCTTCGTAAAGTACGGTATAGGACATTCAAAGAAAAAAACTATATCACAACAAACATTAGGGGTCGCAAAACGGAACATTACGGCCCACAAAATCGTCATTATATAAATTACAATTTACGGTCTATGAAACAATTAAAAAATTGTTATACAGAGACGTAATAAGGGAGAGGAAATCTTTATTTATTATACTTATAATTGCCGACATTAAATGATGAAAATTTTTTACGTAAATTTTTTTAAAAAATTCTCAAGATATTATTTTTACATTTAGCATGGTCATTTTAAAACATAATATATCAATCTGTTATCCTTTGCAGGATTAGAATCCTGGCTCTTTTCCAACTTTACAATCCTGGATATCTTACCGAAGTTTTGTCCTTTTTTCATTTCAGAAATTTTAAAATATTACTGTTGTTTAATTTATTTTTAAATAGATAAAATTTCTGAACTTCTGTCTCTTGAATTGTAAAAATATCTGTCCCTTAGTTTAGTGTCCAACCTTTTTAGCATCGCGAATCTTCTGAAACGGTTAGATGTTGGCGGAATCTTATCTAGGGGGACCATATATCTATGGGGGACCAGAAAAAATCCATTATTTTAGAATACAAAATATTTTTTTTCCAAAATTTGTAATGTATAATACAAAATATAATCAAAAAAATAAATACAATCAAAAAAATTGATGTGAAGTGTGAATTTTCACACATTTAAGGATTTCGCAGGTATTTAGTAACTGAATGATGATTATTTGGGATGTCAAAACAAATTTTATTTCAAAATATTTTTTTATGAATCTTAATTCGAATGCCAATACCATTATTTAAGTTTCTAAATATGTGCAGTATTTTTTTTATATAGCAGGGTTCATTAAGATTTTGAAAATTGCGCCTATGGCTTCCATTGGTTGTTTAAGTCATATACTCCACCTCTCTGATTTCGTATACATTCAAATATAGAATTAAATTATAATTTCAACACTTCCCACTGGTTATTAAATTTACGTTTTTAAAAATTAAATGCAATATTTACCAAAATATAACTAGAATTTTGACAGAATAATTTAAACAAAATAAAAATGCAAAAAAAAAATTAAAATTGACAGGAATCGGACTGTAGTTTGCAAATAACGAAGCGATGACACAACACACTACGCTACGAGCGCTTACTTATCTACTGTGTTACAAAGCGAATTAAATATTTAACATATTAAAAAACACAAAAAATGCGTTATTTTCCGAAAATATAATCTGATCAAAAATTACTGTTGTACTATTCCGGTTCACACCAATGTACATTACTTAGAATTTTTAAATTTTATTTAAACCATGTGGGCTACAGGGTGTGGGACAAAAATTTATGCACAATTTTGGCAAAAATCGCGTCAAAATAATTTATTTTGCAAAAATAAAATTTTGATCATTAATCCACATACTAAGGGCTTTCATTTGATACCCTACTCAGAATTTAAAAAAAAATATTTTTTTTTTCAATGAGCACATATTTGTTTATATTTTTAGGGGGATATGTTTTTTAGATGTTTTAGTATTTTTCCTATGTGTGGGTCAAAGAGTTGTATAAGCATGCCAAATTTCAACTTTCTAGGTTTAGCTGTTTAGCTACAATTTTTACCGAACAGACAGACAGACAGACAGACGACAAAATGACGGTATAAGGGTTTTTTGGTCGTACCTACAAAACCCTAAAAATGCATTTTAGATAAAAGATTTGTCTTCTTATTCTAAACAATTTTTGTAATTTTTTGCTAAAATTACATTGATTTTTTCTTAAAGAGACAAATTCTTAAAATTGGTCTGTCTGTCTGTCTGTCTGTCTGTCTGTCTGTCTGTCTGTCTGCCTGCCTGCCTGCCTGCCTGCCTGCCTGTCTGTCTGTCTGTATGTATGTTTGTCTCGCTGTATATCTTCCCTTACATTTGTCTGTATTTTTGTGTGCATACATTAATTTAAAATTTTTATAATCCTGTTTATATTTATATAAAAATTCTTGATTTATGATGCCCTCCCTTTACTTTTTTGTGTGTCTTATTTCGGTTGTTGAATAATTCAGAGTTGGGTTTTGTGTGTAATTTCTGCACTTTGCCACCCTTATTGATACATTGCGGTCAACTTGTCCGTCTGTTCATCCCCCTAACGAGCGGACCACCCTTCAAGGGCTTCACAGTTGCATGTCTGCACAAAGGGAATGTCTCTGTTATTAAATAACAACCCTAAGATCTATTGTAATTTGAGGGGACACAAGCATACTTAGGGAATGTGTTACTTTCTTGACTAAACTTTCAATAAATTCCAAAAAAAATTGTAAGAAACCAAAAAAATGTTGGTGTAATGTGTGTGAAATAAGATAAATGTACGGACCTGGGCAGACAAACCATATTATAGGCAGTTAATAAAGAACTATCGAAGAGTATACACGTGTATCATTTACGCAAACCATTACTTGTTACATGGCGCAGTCGGTAGGATTCGTATCCTACCGACTGCGCACCCAAATGGAATTTGATTTCATATTCAACAATATTATATTTATAACAGACAGACACATGAGTGACGTTATAAAAATTTGTTTGGTCATACCTACAAAACCCTAAAAAAAACTTAATAATAACAGTAATTTTATTAATGAAAATAATAATTATAAAAACCGAATATTATTTAGTTGTATTTTTTTCTTCTACATATAAAAGCCTTCTACCATATATGGTGTAGGCGTGTAGACTGAATTTCTTTCTCCTTTCTTTTTTTGTTTTGTTTTATGGCGTTACGTATTTATGTACGAAGTACCGGTCTGTATATTGTTTAAATATATTTATTTTTGTCTCTTTTGTTATTTCTTTTTTGTTAATAAGAGTACTGTTTATGTCATAGTAGAGTTTCATTGATTTCTCAATTCTTCTGTATATCTCCATTTCCTGTTTCCTAAATATCTGATATTCTTGACTTGTTCTATGTTCGTGTCCTCTATTCTTATATTTAATTCTTTATCTGCTCCAATAATCATAACTTTAGTCTTACTTTTGTTCATTGTCATATTATATTCTTTGAGTGTTTTATTCCATATCTTTAGATTTTCTTGCAATTCGTTTCTTCCTTTTGCTATTATTACTACGTCATCTGCAAATACTGCTTCCAATATTTCTGTTATTCGCATGTTCCTGTATCCAATTCTGAGTTTAGACGTTTCTTTTTTACTCTTTTTAGGGTTTTGTAGGTATGACCAAAAAACCCTTATACCGTCATTTTGTCGTCTGTCTGTCTGTCTGTCTGTTCGGTAAAAATTGTAGCCAAACTGATAAACCTAGAGAGTTGAAATTTGGCATGCTTATATAACTCTTTGACCCGCACATAGAAAAAATACTAAAACATCTAAAAAACATACCCCCCTAAAAATATAAACAAATATGTGCTCATCGAAAACAAAAATATTTTTTTAAAATTATGAGTAGGGTATCAAATGAAAGCCCTTAGTACGTGGATTAACGATCAAATTTTTATTTTTGTAAAATAAATTATTTTGATGCGTTTTTTGCCAAAATTGTGCAAAAAAATTTTTGTCTCACACCCTGTAGCCCAGATGGTTTAAACTAAAAATCTAAAAAAATTCTAAGTAATGTATATTGGTGTGAACCGAAATAGTACAACAGGAATTTTTGATCAGATTATGTTTTCGGAAAATAACGCATTTTTTGTGGTTTTTGGTTCACAAAGTACAAAAGTTATACCAATGTAAGATGCTCTTGTTATTGTTAAAGCACTGGTGTCGTTAGCTAAAACTCGCTGGTAAACGAAGGGTTTCGAGTTCGAGTACGGACTGAATTTTATTTTTTCTATTTTTTTTTTTTTTGCATTTTTATTATGTTGAAATTTTTTTTTCAAAATTCTAGTTATATTTTGACAAATGTTGTATTTAATTTTTAAGAGCGTAAATTTAATAATTATCTTATTATATGATTAACAGACGATAAATTATTTTAAAAATATCGTTCATTTTGCCGGATTACTACAAAGTAAAATTTGTCCTACACACTCAGCATACCGCCTTCACTTATTATATACCTGCCAAACCCTGAAATGTGTGAATATTCACATCAATTTTTTAATATCGTGTATTTATTATATGATTGTTCTAAATAGTAGGTTTTGAGTAAATAAAATCAAAATCTGCGGGTCGGATGATATCTTAGTGTGAAGCAGATTGTCCCGCGAGTCGTAGGTTCGAGACCCCTGGTCTAGAGGAATAAATAAGCTATTTTTGCAATTTGTTGATTCGATCCCCTATATCACAAATTATTGTGGACCTTTTTCCACTCGACCACATATGAGGGGTGTCCAACAAAAACCACAGTTACACCCCTGCACGTGACATCATTAACAGTCTATTCTGTCACTTCCTGACTTGATGACAATAGAATATCAACTCACTTGATTAAATATTTGTTACTTATACTATTGATGAGTTAATAGAAGAGACAAAAATTAAAACAAAACTGACATTTTGATTTTCTTATAAAAAAATAATTTAATCTCTAATCAAAACTCGACAATACAGCCCTAAGGGTAGAAGGGAAAAGGGTGGATAACTGCAGCTGTTTCAAACTGAATTTCATTTTGTTTTCGTCTGAATTAATCAGAATTTTGTTTTTAAATTCAATTGTGATGGTATTAATTTCAGCCAATACGATTTGTTAAATCTTTAATATTAAACTGGAAAGTGATTAATTAAAAATATTAAAATCATCCTGTCCATAAATTTGAACGTTTTTCCATTAGTTTATGATTTAATTTCACTAATTGTTGAAACTAAATAAGAAACTAGACAAAACCTCCAAATTTTAACCTAAAAGGAATATTTTTCATTATGATGATTTTTTTAAATAACTGCCGTTTCCGGTTTCGGAACTTCATAAAAAACAATAGGGTTCTTCCTCACTTAATAAGTGGATTTTATAGTACCAGAACGAACTCTCTAAGTTGAATCGTTTTTGAGTTATCGTGTATACACACACATACGGATGAAATTTCGAAAATAAGTTTTTTGGATTCCCTGGACCATGAAGCCGTTGGGAAGCCGTAATAAATAATAATGGAAATTATATTTTGTAATTATACATATAGTCGGATTGCTGATAGGTGACTGTTCGTTGCTACAAGTATCGATATACAATACTATATGCTTTCTCTGTCTATATCATTATAATTATTTGCATACCCATAGTAACGTACAGTGACGCGAGTTAACAACCAACCTTCCAAATTATTTTAATAAAAAACAAAGCATTAGAAAGAAACAGAATAATTTGTAGATATCTTTGCTAATTGGAGCACGAAAATAAATTCACAGCAGTACTCAAACAAACAAAATTATTAATTTTAAGGTAATAATTATAAATAAGGAAAAACTTATACGTAAATTTTGGATTATAATATGTTTATTTAAATTAATTTTTTATGTTTCCCCTAAGTACAAAGTAATAAAATATTAAGTAAAAATATATTTATTCATATAATATTGCTATAAAATTGTTACAAGTTGTATTTAAATGTTTATTTTAATTTTAAAACAATTAGTCACTGTAATGCATGATATCGTCGTCATCTGAACTATCGCTGTCATTTCTTGTATTTATTATTATTGGATTAATATCATTAACAATCCTTTCCCTTTCTCACCATTCATTTATTAAATTTTAGATTTTTTAAACAGATTTTGCCCAAGTTTTACAACTAATTTAATCACAGGCTACTACACTGATACATTTTCAAAACTTCTTTATCACTATATCCGTTTTAACCAATATGTCTATCATAATAACTTTTTCTTATACCCCAAATTAGTTCAATGGGGTTAAACTGGCAGTGATAAGGAGGTAATCTTAGTACTTCATGACCATACGTTTGTGCCAATGTATCAATAAAATAAACTGGTTCAGATTTTAATTTCCTTCGTTTTCTCGTGATTTTGTTAGTGAGAAGTTCAGATTTATTACATTTTATAATTCTACGAATTGTTGATTCCGAAATCTTTAAAGCAGCTGCTACTCTTTGACGGACACAAGATAGAGAAATAAGTGGCCCATTATTCTCTTTTTCGGAATTAAAATATTCCAGCAGATTTAAAATTAAAGTTTGTGAATTTAATAATTGGCCGCAAGATCTATTAATTAATATTATTAACAGACACTGACAGCTAAGACAAATAACAAAAAACATTTTTAAAATCGCTGAAAAATGGTAACTAGATTATTATATGATTGCAATTCTTGATACATACATGTAACAGTCACCTATCAGCAATCCGACTATAGTAAAAATTTCTGGGGAATTTTTTTATACTTTTGGATTTCTTTCACATTCGCCTAATATTTTACCTTTCGGACTGTTTACACGTCTACCACTTTTTTCCCTTTGAAGCATTTGTTCCCTTATTTTGGCTTTTTTTTTACAAATTCTGGAAAAAAATAAATTGTACTCTAAAATAATGGATTTCTTTTCGGTTTCCCTAATATTTTATATCAAATATATGAAATTTAATGTTTTTCAAAGTTGGTTTAGTGATCTATTGATAATTTTTGCTAGTCACTATCTGCTTTAGTCGTTCATAAACCTATGTCATCCTGAATATGCAATAATCCCCGTAGATCAGTGAACACCATAGCCTTTTAGTGCCCCTCCCCCACCTCTGCACCCTTCCAGGAAGTCATTGCAGTGCGGAAGGAGCCCCCCTAAATCTCCGTAATGGTCACAACGCACTCACTTGTATACAATAAAAACTATCCTGCTGAGCGTAATCAATAGAATTATAAACCAAAAATTTGGATGAATCATTTATTTTTAAGTTTTGTACTAGACATATTCTTTAAACAGGATTAATATTAATAGTTAGAAGTGGGTGTAGAGAGCCTAAAACGTTGTTTATAACTGATCCTTACCGTTTTAAGGACACCTTTAATAATCAGGATTCATTGTCATGCATAACATCCTTACACAATGGTCCCTACGCTTTATTAAACCCTTTGCTCTTACAACTGGTGGAATGGTACAAAGGTGGAGCTAAATATCAGCATAAGAATTTAAATAAACGGTCACAACAGTATACAGTCAACAATTTACTACCCTGCAAAATTAACAAAAGATAATTTAAACAAAATAATAGTATTTTATTTAATAAGCATATTGAGGTTATATTTCAAGAGGTTGAAGTTTAACTGAAGAGAGAAGAGGTAGAGGAAGACCTAAGAGAAGGTGGAAGGACTGTACCGTACAGGATGAGTGAGAAGTGACTGAATGAGGGAGATACACTGAACAGGACAGAATGGAAGAGAAGAACAAAGAACAACGCCCCCAAAGAACTACAGGGAAAAGCTGAAGAAGAAGAATAGTATTTTATTTAATAAGCCTATGAGGGTATATTTCATGAGGTTGACGTATACCACCCTAGCCGTAGGCGAGAGTTGTAATCATCCGAATGCAATATTACCATTATATGCGAGTTAAATACAATATTTTATCTACAACTATATAGTTTTATCATTAAAAAATGATGTGAAGTGTGAATTTTCACACATTTCAGGGTTTCGCAGGTATTTAGTAAGTGAATGATGATTATTTGGGATGCCAAAACAAATTTTATGTTAAAATATTTTTTTGTTAATTTTAATTCGAATGTGTAAATCTGTGAAAATTCTAAATATGTGTAGTATTTTTTATTATATAGCAAGGTTCATTAAGATTTTGAAAATTGCGCCTATGGCTTCCATTGGTTGTTTAAGTTGTAATTTCAACACTTCCCACTGGTTATTAAATTAACGCTTTTAAAAATAAATGCTTATATAATTTAAACAAAATAAAAATGCAAAATAAAAACAGAAAAATTAAAATTGCCAATGACAGGAAGCGAACCGTAGTTTGCAACTTACGAAGCGAGAACGTTAACCATTAGACTACGGACATTTACTCGTTTACTGTGTTACATAGCAAATTAAATATTTTACATATTTTAGTTAAAAACACAAAAAATGCAAAAATACAAAACAAATAATAATATTCTTTTTTATAAAATAAAAGTACAGGTATAATAAACAGATTTTGTTGAAAATATATTTTACCAAATAATAAATTAAAAATATAACTTTCTGAAAACTTATTAATTAATAAAACGTTTGTCTTCTTCTCATTTTCTGCTTTTTCTACGTATAATCTATAATAACACTTTTTATAAAATCTGGGGGGGGGGGGTTAACACCCAAACACCCCGGTCTCAATAGGACCAATTTTTTAATCAATGCCCCATTGATGGGCCTCTTGAATCAATGAGGCCAGCTCTTGACCCCATGGGGCTAATTTATTTTAATTTTCCAGGGCCAAAAAATTTTTCCAGTCCGCTACTTTGGCTAGATTTAGTGAAATCACGGCCTTTAGTGACCTGTAAGTTACATAGTGATCCTACCCATCAACACAGCAATTGAGAAGTGACATTACCTATAGAGGCGCTGTTGTCGCTTACAAAATGGCGATTGGAATAGGATATTTTTGACATTTGCCATTTGATACACAACAATTCACATTGCAGTTAATTTTCTGTTGCAATTTTAAAGACATAAAGTTTACTTCACTTTAACACATACAAACAGTGCAATTAAATGAGCCACATCCAACAAAATCCTATTCCGTTAGTTCCAAAATATTCCGCTAGGCGTCACGTTATTGTCAGTTCTCAATTAATTTCGGTAAAATATCTTTAAGCATTGTTTCAAAATTTGTATATTATGTTGTAAATGATTTTTTGATATTCGTAAATTGATATTAAGTTTCAAATTACTTATAAAGTTGATGTTTAAACTATTCCTAACTAAATTTATATTGGAGTCCTTTTTGTAAGCTTTACATCTGCATGTTGCCGAGAAAGTTACGAGCAAGTTGCCGTGGGAATCTGAACAAGTGCAACGTCATATAATCTAAGAGGCTGACATTATTCAAGCCCGTACGAAACTTGCAACCAACTCAATCTAAATGATAATATTTACAAAAACATTACGGGGCTAAACTGGTTACATTTCGTCCTTCTATTGTTGTGTTTAAAATCACAATAGCTCTCTGTAATAGGTCAGTTTGAGCTTACGTCCAACGTCACGTGATTCTGTACCGTGGAGGTAAAACAAGTGTGTGTTCCTATGCTTTGTTTTGTTATTTTAATTATGCAGTGAATATATGTGCTGATAAATATTTGTTTAAAACTTTTTTTGTCTAGTACGAGGGTTACCTTTTATGTTTTTACAAACGACTACTAGATGGTAATATTGAAATGTGTCTATATTCGTAAAATTTAAAATTTGTTATTGTGGAATCAGTTACAGCTTATAAATTGACCGAGTAGTTAACAGTGAGCGTTAAAAACAAGTTTTTGAAAAAATTGATATTACTCGTCAAAGTTTTCGTTGGATGATTTTTTACGATTTTAGTAAAGGCCTAACTCAACAACAATGCGTAGATTCGTTTTGTTCAGCTTTTGGTAATGAAGCACCATCAGAAAAGACTGTTTACAATTGGTTTGCAGAATTTCGTCGTGGTCGTGCGTCCGTCAGTGATGAATCTCGTGAAGGTCGACCAAAATGTGATTCAAAAAAACCTAGATGCTGTGCGCAAAATGATTGAAGAAGATCGGCATGTGACTTACCGTGAGATAGAGGCATCCTTTGGCATATCGCAGACTGCAATACATTCGATTTTGTATGAACATTTAGCTGTGAAAAAGATCTGTTCCCGATGGATTCCTCATAATTTGACCAAAGCTCAAAAAAATACGTGTTGATTCGTGTAATACTAAAAAAATTCAAACTAGGCATTGCAAAATCCGTATACAACATCGTTACAGGTGACGAAACTTGAATTTATTCATACGAACCGGAAACTAAGCAAAAATCCACTGGGTCTTCCAAGATGAACTGAAACCCAAAGAAGTTGTTCGTTCACGAAGCACTTCCAAGAAAATCGCTTGTATCATCGGTTGTACTGGATATGTCGCAACCATTCCTTTAGAGCATTGGTTTCCAAACAGTGCTCCACGGAGCACTAAGTTCTTCACGAGCGTCTACTAGTGCTCCGCGATATACTAGTGTTGCTATATATATATAGCAATGTTGCTGTATAAATAGAATGGTATACAACAATTTGTTTGCCAGAAGTCAACAAAATCAGGAAAAACAACCAAAGCATCATTCTTCATCATGACAATGCAAGCTCCCACACAGCACGTCAAACAATTAAATTCAAACAGCTGATTTCTCCACCTCGCAAGAGATGGAGAGATCAGCTGACCAAAGACCTAACAAGTATTAATATACAGAGTACTTGGCAAGACCTGACAATGACTAGATCAAGATGAAGGACTTATGAGAGGGAGCCCAAAAATCAACCTGACTGATAGTGCCCGAAGAAGAAGAAGAAGATTATTAAGAAATTTATTTAAGGTGATTGAATGTATTTTTTTTTTAATGTTTAAAATGAATTTTGAATACGCCAAATGTTATATTTAAAAAATACGCTTATGAAGACATGTTAAATTTAGTTCAGAGCCTAAGTACGTCCACCAATGATGACTGTAGCGTGTAATCTTTACATTACGCCTTGTCTCAAGGTGTGAATTTTTAATTCTAGAACTAATTCCTAGCAACGTTGTCACGAGTCTTAGTATCCACGCCCTCTGGTCGTAAAGCCGCAATGACAATTCATTGTGCACCCTCCCCCCCCCTGGTTGTCCTCCGAATGTATAATATTTTTAATTAAAATGATTAACGTTGGTCTGAAGGTAGATTACTCCGGGCTGAATTATGAAAGACATTCCACTTTACGCTATGACTCAGCTCCAGGATATTTTAGGCTAAGGATTGTTTTAATTTAACAAGATATCCTTGGGATTATATATAATAAATATGGTGTAAATAGAGCTTCATTACCTACAGAAAAGATTACTTTATTATCACTGAGAATTGTAGTTGACAATATCTACAACCGTGTCGACAGACATGTAAGTACAAGAAAGATTCAAACTGACAGATAGTACTGAACAGATTTTAAAAATTCTTGCAATTCTGAAGTGTGTAAATCGTTTAACAATCTTGCCGCTCATGAAGTCTATCTTATCGCTGATAATTTCAAGAAAATTCAGTATTATTAACGGAAAACAAGAATTTTGAATTACCCGCGTGCACAAATATCGCTAAGTTTAGAACTACTGAACCGATTTTAATAAAACACAGTCTAAAACCTGTCCAGATGATATAACTACAAATAAAAAGAACGGCATGAAAATCTGATTAGCAGTACTCGAGTAATGATTAGCAAACTTGTGTAATTATAATAAAACATGGATTTAATATTGCCCACTACCACAAACGTCATAATTTCTTGAAACTACGGAACAGATTTTAAAAATTCTTTCAATTTAGATTAGAGTACAAATCGTGTACCAACTTTGCCGCTGACGAACTTATGTTACTGATAATTTCAGGAATAATATTTTAAATATAAAATGTGTCTATATACGGACAGACAGACAGCCAGAGAAACAGAGAGACGTTACATTTTATATAATAGAAGATATAATAAATACTCCCTTCTCAAGATTCCCCTAAATTTAGTTTTCTAGTGATTTACATTAGTGAATTTCGTACAAATGTGTAGATTCTGTGAAGCGAACTAAGAAGGATTGGCGCGGATTAAAGCCCCTATTGGTCATTTCTTGTTAGTCTAGTGACAAGGTATTAACTAGATCAGCTTTAGATTTAAGCCCTTCTATTCCTAAGATCTTAGACATAGAAACGAGCTTTTTTAACTAATACGATTGCTTTCGTTTTCAATCTAAAGGAATTAGACACAACAAAAGGCAATATAATTTACAAAAATAATTTATAGGTTATATTTATTGTGAATTTGATCAAATATTAATATAGGGGAAAATAGGATAAAAGCAATGAGGTTATATAACACAGAAAAGGAACGCGGGCAATATGTTTTAGTGCTGTTTTTCTCTTCCACGATTTACACTAACAATTTTTTGTTTAACTCCTTATAAAAACGCATTAAGACAGTTTTGGACTACTCGATATCTGTCACAGAACATCAATAATTCAAATGATAATCGCAAAAATCGAATTTTGGTACCGAATCCTCAAAAATCGTATTCCTGTACTACGTTAATCAAAAGATCGTTTTTATTTTTAAATGGAGTATAGCTTTAAGTATTTTCTTGACTGTTATGCAAATCACCACGCATCTTCCCGTTCCTAATGTGCTTCTCCCTTGATTGCTTCCCTTTAAAGAGGGATGATTCTAACTTTTAATTCCCAGTGATTAAGTACGGTCGAAATTTTAATATGCGCCTGATGTGTCCGCAACCCGCCTTGCATAGAAGAGAAGTAAATTGAGTGTTTATGCAAAAATAGGGGCATGTATTTTACTAGTAAAAATATATTCCAAAAAAAATACAATAAACGTAAAGCCTTTACTAAGATGAAACAAAATAACAACAGCATTCATCTGCTGGGAGATTCTGAAATTACTTGTAGGCGGAACAAGAAGAAAGCTTTTGATTAAAACCTAGATTAAGCTTCAGAGAATTCGCACTTCTCTATTGTTCGGCTTTAATATGCTGTCGAGAACACATACAGCATCTTTCAGATATAATTTCTATACAACACTATTGATTAGTTTGATAAAACAGAAATAACTCCATTATTTTTTCAAACAATATTTTTCTTATTTACTCTTAATTAACAAAATAAATACTACCTCAAAAGTATCTTATATAAAGAAATGTATAAAATAAAACATCAGTTATTTTCTTTTAATAGTTTATTTGTTTTTATATAACAAACATCTACATTTTCCTACAATTGCAATTAAAAAAGCCCCTCTGTTGTTCTTATATCTCTTTTTATCATGAATTTTCACTCGGCAGCGCTGCTATTAGCACGGAAATTCTTTGTACCAAAGATCGTAAACAAAATTTCACCTTTACAAGTAAAAAATACAAGTTTTAATAAAAATATAGTGATGTCTCGTCGTCATTATCGAGATAGAAGTTTTAGCGATGAAAGACCACAAAAAAGAAAACATCCGGCAAATCTTAAAGGTCGTCAAATAGGGTTATGGTACGCTCAAAAAGGGAAAGAAAAGAAAGAAAGATTAGAACAAGAAGGAAAAGCAATCACTGATAACAATCCGGTAAATATTTATTTAATAAAACTACATCCGATTCTAATAATTAATTTTTAGATGGGTGAAATAATTGTATCGAACAAACGACAAGAAGAAATAGAAACATTACTAGCTTCGGAAACTAATTTTAAAAAACAGGACTCATTTCGTAACACGGATTTTCATAAAGAATTCTTATCGATTGCTAATGGAGATATTGAAGAGAAATATAAAAATAATGTAGCTCCTAAACATGTTCGTGATGTCGAAGAAGACAAAAAATATAAAATTGAGTTATTGAATAAGGTACATAATAATAAATATAATAAATTTATTGAAATACGTAAAAAATTACCTTGTTATGATAAAATTGATGAGATTTTGGATATAATTTGGAATAATCAAATTACACTTGTCAGTGGAGAGACGGGTTGTGGAAAAACAACTCAGATCCCACAGTTTATACTCGATAAATGTATATCAGAGGGTAATGGGTCTGTTACAAGAATAATTTGTACTCAACCGAGGAGGATAAGTGCTATTGCAGTGAGTGAAAGAGTGGCTGAAGAACGGGGGGAGAATATCGGAGAAGATAGTGTCGGATATCAAATCCGACTGGAAAAGTAACTATAATTGTTTTTTTATTAACATCTCAAAAACTTTAAAAAACGGGACAAGCCCATTTTAGTATAATCTTTCAACGCGTTTTGAGATTACAACAATTTTATTAATGGCATAATTTTCTTTTTTTTTTTGTGAAAATTGTGAATTAAAAAAAATATATAACTCAAAAACGGTTAGAGATAGCGACCTGCGGTTTGAATTTTTGGATTCCTCATAGTTTATTTAATCTAGAAAAAATTTGAGGCCTTATTCGTTTTGGGTATTTTATAATTATGACAAATTTTAATATGGTGTGATTTATAGAAATTTTCATCTTCGCATGGACGTATCTCATAAACGAAATGAGATAAGGACCTGCGGTCGCAATTTTTGAAATCTGGAGGTCCTAATTGACTTGTAACCACATTTTGAAGAAAAAAATTTTTTTGAAAATTTTTCGTTTTTTTTAAATTTTTTTTTAAATTTTGAAAAATCATAACTAAAAATTTGTTAGGGATAGAAATCTGCGGTTTGGATTTTTAAAATTCTCCTACATTGTTTAATCTAGAAAAAAATTTGGGCTTTAATAAACCAATTATTAAGTTTTGTACGGGCAGTAATCCAAAACCCTTGAAAATGGCCAAAAATCGAAAAAATCGTAAGAAAATCGTGTTTTTTAAGCCAAAAATTTTTGTCTCCGATTTTATTGAAAATTGGTACAAATATGTATTTTTGGCCATAGATCAAGAAAATTTGGTCCATTTTGAAGTTTGGGCAAAAGTTTTGGAATTATAGGCAAAAAACTGACCCAAATAGGCTCTAACTCAAAAACTAAGAAAGTATGAATTTTTTAAATATTTTTTTCATAATCCTCACCACAAAATTAGCTTAAAACTATATTTTGGCTAAAATCGGAGTCAAAAAATTTTTGACCAAAATTTCAAAATTTTAGCAAGATTTTTTTTTATTTTGTTTGAAAATATTGGCATACTTATACATTTTAACCTTAGATAACAAATATATGGTCACTTTTGAGTTATGGTCTAAAATTTTGACATTTTTTTGATTAAATTTTGATATTTTGACGTTTCAAAAAATCAATTTTCGTCTGTCTGTCTGTCTGTCCATCCGAGATTCACGCAAAAACTGCTATATTTTCACGTAATTTGGTATGTTGATAGAGTAAAACCAGAATTCGAACATAGGCTATATGGCATCTCAAAATTTATATTCTAGAGGGGGTGTTTCGGGATTAAAACTTCATTAAAAACTTAAAATATCTCTCTAATTAGAAGAGCATTTTGGGAGTTACGTGGGTTACACAGCAAAATATACATTACAGGCAAATATACAGGGATAATAGGACTGGTCAAACGTCACGCGGACTGTTATTTTCGTAAATCTAGTGCCTGATGTCTAGAAATATTTTCTCTGCCTTTATCAAGGCAAGAAATTGATTGGATATTTATCCATTTTGTTTATTAGATGTAGTTAGTTGTATAATTTACCATTTTCATTATCTTCCAGACGCCTTCCACGACAAAATGGTTCTATCACTTTTTGTACCACAGGAGTGCTTCTCAAACAAATGGAAAACGATCCATTTTTGACATCTATATCTCATGTAATTCTTGACGAAATTCATGAAAGAAACATTTTTAGCGACTTTTTAATAACATTAATTAAACAATTAATAAACAGACGTAAAGATTTAAAATTAATCTTAATGAGCGCAACATTTAATTCTGAAGAATTTGCTAAATATTTTGAAAACAAGTGCGGTAAAATAAAAATACCTGGCTTTACTTTTCCGGTTCAAGAATATTATTTAGAAGACGTATTGCAAAAGACGAAACATCAATTCGAACCATACAGAAAACGAAGAGGACAAAACGTATTTAAAGAACATGAAGATTTTATCGAACCTTATGTGAGACAAATTCAACATACTAAACGATATCCTAATTATGTTTCTCGGGAACTCATGAATCCAAACAGCGAAAAATTAGATCCGTATCTAATTAAAAATTTGATTGTTGAAATTTGTAAAATGGATCCTGGAGCAATTTTGGTTTTTGTACCGGGTTATTCCGATATAAGTTATGTACATCGTCTTCTAACGGAATCTAGTCGTTTTCCTACTTATAAATATTTAATAATTCCTCTACATTCTAAAATGCCAAGTTCCCAACAAAAAACAATCTTCGAGGAACCACCACAAGGTGTTAGAAAAATAATAATTTCAACAAATATCGCAGAAACATCTATTACTATTAACGATGTGGTTTACGTTGTTGATTGCGGAAAAATAAAAATAAAAAATTACGATGCTATTAAAAATATCGATAGTTTAAAACCCGAATGGGTTAGTCAAGCTAATGCTGATCAACGTAGAGGAAGAGCTGGTAGAGTTAAACCAGGAATTTGTTACCATTTATTTACAAGAGCTCGGAAAATGCTTTTAGATAAACAACAAAAACCAGAAATTCTTCGAGAAAGACTTGAAAATGTAGTGTTACAAATTAAAATGTTGCAACTTGGTAAAGCTGCAACATTTTTAGGAAGAGTTATGGATTCTCCGTTACCCGAAGCAGTGGATAAAGCCATCAATATACTACAAAATATGAACGCTTTAGATGAACACGAAAAATTAACACCGCTTGGTTATCATTTAGCGAAATTACCAATGAGTCCACAGATGGGAAAAATGGTTTTAATGGGATCAATTTTTAGTTGTTTAAATCCAATTTTATCCGTTGCTGCTAGTTTAGATTTTAAAGACGCATTCCAAATTCCACTCGGAAAGGAAAAAGAAGCAAATAAAAAAAAAGAAACACTTTCCAAAGGGTGGAATTCTGATCATTTAATATTACACGAAGCCCTTAATGATTATATGGATGCTAGAAATTGTAACCAGAGTAGAAATTTCTGTAGAGAATATTTTTTAAGCGAAAATATTTTAAATTTACTGCATGATATGAAAAAACAACTCGCTGATTATTTATTTGAAATGAAATTTATATCCGATCAAAATTTTATGAGTGAGGAATGTAATATTAATTCAAATAATAAAAGTTTAGTTAAATCAGTAATTGCAGCTGGACTCTATCCGAACATTGCTGTAATTAAAAAAGTTCGAAATAAATTTAAATCTATTATAACAGCAAATCAAGAAAAAGTTACACTTGTTAAATCATCTGTTAATGCACACGAAATGACATTTGCTTCTCCGTTATTAATATATCATTTAAAATTAGAATCCGAAAACAAAATTTGTTTACACGATACAACAATGATTTTTCCTTTACCGTTACTGTTTTTCGGGGATCGTTTAATTATAAAACATCTTAACGAACTTCGTAAAACATCCATAGAACTCCCTACGAAGCTACCGATCAAATTTGAGTGTACTCGAAAAGTATCGTTCTTAATAAATGAACTTCGAAAAAAATTCGATGAGTTTTTAGAATTTAAAGCTGCACATCCTGGTATCGTTGACTGGACACAAAATAATTATGAAATAAATGTTCTAAGGTAAATATACTTATAAATAAACTGTCTCAAAACTAAGTTTAAATAATTTTTTGGAGTAAATACAATGGAAGAGTCTCTAATTGTTAAAACTAAATATTAAAGTAAAGGAAAAAAATTATTTAACCAAAAAGGAATAATTTTTTCATCATGACAATGCACCCCATCACACAGCAAAAAAAATCGCGAAAATTTTAAGACTTAAACTAAGAAATTATTCCATATTCACCCGATCTCGCGTCTTGCACTTAGGTGTATGGAACAGTCAGAGGTAAAAAATTTCGAAATATCACCGTAGAAAATCACTTGATCAGTTATTTTGAGTCAAAACCAGAAAACTTCTGTAGAGAGGGTATTGAAAATTTAGTACAACGTTGGGAAACCGTAATAAATAATGATGAAAATTATATTTTATAATTATCAGGTCAAGGATGAAATTTGTAGTTAATAATACTGCCAACTTTAACAGCTTATTATTTGAAATTGGCTTAATATTTTACCGTTGTTTATTTTTTGTTGGAAAGTTACACATCTCGCTTGTTTAAAGAAATCAATTTATGCCATAAAAAATATCAAAAACTTTTTTTAAAAATTAATTTTGTTGAAAATGGAACTGTCGGAAATTCGTACTATTATGAAGTATGAGTTCTTACGTGGAACTACGGCATTGCAGACCGCGCGAAACATTATTAGTGTATTTGGCTCTAGTGTTACTACGCAGCAATATCAAATTGGTTCGCCAAATTTCGTACAGGTAACTTAAAAACCAAACAAAAACTGGCTCATCGATCACAGCAGAAATATACTGCAACCAATTGGACGAAATGATGCAAAAACTTAGAGGAAAAACAGCCTAGATTGGTCAACAGATCGACTTCTACCTGCATGATAACGCTAGACCACACACTGCACAAATGACTGTGGCAAAACTACAGAAATTGGAGTTGGAACTTCTTAATCATCCTCCATACTCACCAGACTCCCACTGACTACCACTTCCGCAATTTGGACAAGTTTTTAATAGGAAAACAGTTTATTTCCGACAATGCTGTAAAACTGGCCTTCCAGGAATTCATTGACTCTCGTCTGCCAGGGTTTTATACGGCCTGAACAACCTGCTTGAATGGCAAAAATGTATAGACAATATGGGTGCATACTTTGATGAATAAAATAATTCCTTATATTTGTTATCAACCAATTTTGCCTTTTTTTCTACAAATTTCATCCTTGACGACCTAATATATATATTAAAAATTTCCGGGGAAAATATATTTTGTATAAAATAATGGATTTCTTTCTGGTCTTCCTAATATACCTTTCGGACTGTTGACGCGCCTACTACTTTTTTTTCCTTTGAAGAATTTATTCCCCTGTTTTGGCTTCTTGGTTACAATTGGTTCCTTTTAGGTCAGTTACTTCTTTTAGACTTCAAATTGAATCCTTGGAAACTACTGGAGTAAAAAAAAATATTTTGTACTCTAAAATAATAGATTTCTTTCCGGTCTTCCTAATATTTTCGTATTTTTTTTTACTTTTATATTGTAAAAAATTCTTTAAACCTAGTATTGAGCCAGATAATGGGCCGTATAACATTTGTAACTATTTTGTACATTTTTAATTACCTTTTTTTCTAGGGCTATTGTGCAGTTGATTACTTCTGAAGATTTAGGTGGATCCGAATCTATGTTTATGTAATTTAATTCTATTTTATATGTTTAAAAATGAAATATATTCTCTCTAAAGAGCTGTAGATCAGTATTGTTGTATAAAAAAATTGTAATATTTTTTTTTTTTTTGCTTTTTTTATGTTGGGGCATTTATATCTTGTACCAGAAATCTTTCGGTATACCAGTGACAGATAAATTTATTGGCAGATTTCTCTTATGGTGTTATTCTGAATATTTTTATTTTAACAGCACTGTAAATTTCCAAGGTCGAACGATGTTTAGTCTTTTAACATGTAATTTTACTGGTTTTTTTCAAAAAAAAATTACTATTCTATACTTTTTCATCTTCGTCATGTGTCCTATACAATGTAATCTGACTCTCATTACCAGTGGCGGTTTGTTGAATCTTCTAATGGAGGTGCTGTAACCAGAATAATAATTAGATTTTCTTTCGGGAAAGTAAATCATTTAGATGGACATAAAAAGTCTATTTGTATATACGTATACAAGTAAAATATAGAAATATTACATTTTATGATTTAATATGTATAAGTCAAAAAAAGATAATTTAAAAAATCATTTTTTCGAAATACCAAAATAAAAAATTTCCGGTTTGATTGAAAATGTAGGGAAATTTTAGGGTAGTTTTGGCCTAGGGCAGTGGTTCCCAACGTTTTTTGTGGTGAGCACCCCTTTGAATGTGAAAATAAGCTCCCGCACCCCCATAAAAAATGCATTCAGATTTTTTCAGTTGAGTCATATTTGACATAGTCATATATGTCAAATTGACCAAAATAAAAAGTGAAGAGCAAAAAAAAGGAAATCGCATTAATATTTCTTTAAAATTAAAAATTTTCTTTAGAATTAAAATTTCATCTCGCACCCCTCAAAATGCGAACCACTGGCCTAGGGTATATGAAAAAAAATCCACTTTTTCGAAATTCAAAAAATAAATTACGATTTTTTTTTTTTCGATTTGATTGAAAATATGTTTCAAGGGTAGTTTCGGCCTAGGGAGTATGACAAAAATATTTAAAAAATTACATCTTTTCGAGTTTTTAAGTTAAGTCGACTTTTAGTCTGATAATCGTTTTCGATCAAAATTATAGAGAAAATTCAAAAATTATAGCCCGTAGCTCAAAAAATGCCCTTTTTATAATCTACGGCTCAAATTATACACATTTTTATCCAAATCCCAAACATTTTGAGGCCCTCAGGTCCGGACCCCCCCCCAACAATTATTTAATAAAAACTAATCAACCGAAAATAAAAATCAATGTTTTATTAATAAGACTTTAATTTATTTATAAACACACTTTTTATCAAAATCCTAAACATTTTGTGGCCCTCAGGTCCGGACCCTCCCCAAAACAATTATTTAATAAAAATTAAACAAACGAAAAAAAATTTTTTTTATTAATACAAATTGAATTTGTAAGCCTCTCCGACCTTCGTAAATAATAAATTTGTATTTTACGGATACTTTTTCATAATGAACCCCCCCCCCCAGACATATTTTCTGTGTGCGCGCCTGTTGCATATAATTTAATAGAAATCTTGGTGATTGTAAAAAAAGTCTTTGTTTTGATGAAAAGCCCCCAAGTATAACATAAGCAGTTTTATAAAATCAAAAATGTTATTGATAAATTTGAAACAGTATCTAGAAACATGCGCAGTTGAAAAGTTGCGCAAAGACGTTATCTTTAAAAATACACACACAAATTATATAAAAACAATTAAATAAGTGTAGATATACAATTTCAGGAGACGGAAGATGGGTTTTAATATTTTTTTATGGTGTAAATGTAAGAAATTTGAGTTTTAGTTTGAAGTTTTGTATAATGTGTTTGGCGCCTGCGCATCGTTGTTGTCGCATCTAAGCGCGATATTCAACAATCATTTAATTCCCGTCAGTTCAGTTTGAATGATAGAGGTGAATGGTTGTGCCTCTTGATCCCGATACCGATACCACGTGCGTCATACGCGTAACCACTCGACAACAATTAGTGAAGTGTGTTTTTGAAATAATCGAAATGACTAATAAAAGTGTTTGAGTGTTATATGTATTTTTTATTGGGAACGGACCCTGTTAAATTTAAGTGTTAGTGTTAGTGCATTCAGTTTTCTGCCATGATTATATCAAAAGATTTGTTTTTACTGGGGGACCAAGATTATCTAAGGCTTCCCAAAGACGAAAAAAGACCTGCAATGATTAGACCAGCACAAAAAACACAAAGGTAATGATATAAACAACACACAAATACCCCCTTGAGGGACCCCAACAAAAAATATATACAGTATTATGAACAAACATCCAAAATTCACTTTGTAAACAACTCTGAAATGGGCCCCACAAGAATATATTTATGAGAACATAACTGAAAATGGAAAAATCACCAAAACAAAATCTCCGAATTAATCAAAAAATGGCATATATAAAATACGTCAAAAATGTCATAGTGTATCTTGTAGGTCAACGTTTAAAATATATAAAATGGACCCCCACAAAAAAAGCTGTATAACAAAAACACAAAAAAATTACATAAAACCAAAAACGGGAAAAAAATATCGTAGTGTATCTTCTAAGACAACGTTTAAAATATATAAAATGGACCCCCACAAAAATATTTACAAAAAAGGCGCAAAAAAAGCAGTATAACGAAAACCCAAAAAAAATGCCTTAAATGAAATATATAAAACCAAAAACAGGTCAAAAATACCATAGTGTATTTTGTAAGACAACGTTTAAAATATATAAAATGGACCCCCACAAAAATATTTACAAAAAAGGCGCAAAAAAAGCAGTATAACGAAAACCCAAAAAAAATGCCTTAAATGAAATATATAAAACCAAAAACAGGTCAAAAATACCATAGTGTATTTTGTAAGACAACGTTTAAAATATATAAAATGGACCCCCACAAAAATATTTACAAAAAAGGAGCAAAAAAAGCAGTATAACGAAAACCCAAAAAAAATATGACAAATGAAATATATAAAACCAAAAACAGGTCAAAAATAACATAGTGTATTTTGTAAGATAACGTTTAAAATATATAAAATGGACCCCCACAAAAAAAATGCAGTATAACGAAAACCCAAAAAAATGACATAAATGAAATATATAAAACCAAAAACAGGTCAAAAATAAAATAGTGTATTTTGTAAGATAACGTTTAATATATATATAATGGACCCCCACAAAAATATTTACAAAAAAAATCACAAAAAAAAAAAAATGCAGTATAACGAAAATCCAAAAAATTATATAAATGAAATATATAAAACCAAAAACAGGTTAAAATTGACATAGTGTATTTTGTAAGATAACTTTTAAAATATATAAAATGGACCTCCACAAAAAAGGCACAAAAAAAAAAAATGCAGTGTAACGAAAACCCAAAAAAATGACAAATGAAATATCTAAAACCAAAAACAGGTCAAAAATAACATAGTGTATTTTGTAAGATAACGTTTAATATATATAAAATGGACCCCCACAAAAATATTTACAAAAAAAATCACAAAAAACATGCAGTATAACGAAAATCCAAAAAAATTACTTAAATGAAATATATAAAACCAAAAACAGGTCCAAAATGCCATAATGTATCTTGTAGGACGTTTTAAATATATAAAATGGACCCCCACAAAAATATTTACAAAAAAGTCACACAAAAAAATGCAGTATAACACAAGAAAAGTACATAAATGAAATATATAAAACCAAAAATACGTGAAAAATGTCATAGTTTATCTTGTAGACAACTTTCAAAATATATAATATGGACCCCTACAAAAATATTCACAAAAAAATGCAGTATAACAAAAACACACAAAAATTGCATAAATGAAATATATAAAACCAAAAACAGGTAAAAAATGCTATAATGTATCTTGTAGGACAATGTTTTATATATATAAAATGGACCCCCACAAAAATATATTCATAATATTTTTTTTCCAAAAAATATAGTTAATCAAAAACACGTTAAAAATCGCAGTGTACCTTATAAGACGACGCTTAGATAACCCCTTATATGGACCCCCACAAAAATATCTCCAAATGGACCCCTCACAAATATATATATTCACAAGAAATCTCCGGAAAAAATATAGTAAGTCAAAAATTACAGTGAATTTTGTAAGACAACGTTTAAATGACCATCAAAATGGACCCCACAAAAATATATACTCACAAAAACATTCTCCAAACTGACCCCCATAAAAATATATACCCAAAAAAATTCTCTATTCTGCCTAGGCCATTAGTAAATGGTCAAAAGAGAGCCTATTGGGCGGTATTGTATTGAACTATTTAATAAACATTGAATTACTTCTTTCAAAACATTGACAAGAAATATTTAGTAGTGAAAATAAATTATAAGTAAACACAAATCTAGACATAAAAGTATAATTAAATTCCTTAGATATGTCTGATTACAATACGTCAAAAACTGTTATCTATTTGATGAATTTCGATTCGACAATCTTAAAAAGGATTACCTATAGTTTGCTCTACCTAAAATGGATCCCATAAAAATGTCCCTCACAAAAAAATCCTCTAAAATAAATAAAATACAGTTTAAAACACCTATAACCCAATGGTCCCTCTTTGGGACATTTTAAATTACAAAATAAATATTTTAAAAAGTCTTAAAATTGCCAAATCACACAAAAATGTTAAGTAATTTTTTTGTCACAATTTTCAACACATTGGTTTAAGATTTTAAATTTACATTTAAAGAATTTATCTCTAACTGTATCGAATGGAATTCGCCCAAAATATTTTATATATGCGCAAGTCTGTATAATGAAGTAATATTCAAATTTTTCAAATACCTGTAAATACTGTGCTACATCAGAGTAACTGTACCAGTAGATTGAATAATCCCAAAACATGTATTATCAAAATTGACGCAATGGATATCTAAAACAGATTATAGAAATTTTCCAAATATAATTTTTAGAAACTTATATC
This sequence comes from Liopterus haemorrhoidalis, assembly GCA_963971575.1. Taxonomy (NCBI): domain Eukaryota; kingdom Metazoa; phylum Arthropoda; class Insecta; order Coleoptera; family Dytiscidae; genus Liopterus; species Liopterus haemorrhoidalis. The sequence continues at coordinate 48,513,327 of OZ020619.1, forward strand.
TTTATACAAGTTTTTCCCGGGTCGAATTTAGTTTATTGTGGGTCCAAAGGATAGAAAAGGCCCTTAAAGAAAGTCGAATAGAAGCTAGTTAAATATTTTGGTGTACCTCAAGGATGGATAATAATGCAACTTAGTTTTCCGCAACTTAAACATGTATTTGTTTCAGTCATAGAATTTAGACCAAATATAGCCGGATCAATTGGATTTTTTTTTTAAATTTGAGGGTAAATATTGACCCAGATATGTCCGTGTGTTAAAATTTTGTTTGATTCCTAATTTTCAGTTTTACAATAACTTTATCAAACTTTACATTACTGTCACTCAGTAAATAAATAAAAATTGCAAATTTCAAGGACACAAAATGTTTATCTTGATGTTTTTGGTCCGTGGTATATGATTCTGAAAGTGGTCCGCAACTGTCAAAGGTTTGAGAAACACTGCACTAGACTGTACTTTTATCTTTAAAATAAACCCTTGTAAAAATTAATTAACATTTAATACCAACTATGCCCCCATCACCGAAACGCTATTTATATGAAAAACATCTACAAATATACAGTTACCGATCTTATCGATATGAATTATTGACATTATTCAAAATTATTATTATTACATATATCGCGCCAGTTGTTCTTTTTATTCTTCTCCAGATTCAAATATTTCTCCCCCGTCTCTTCTCAGTATTTATTGATATGTTATTTAAACGAAAATCTGAATTTTTATTAGTTGAATTACTTTGTAGACACACAGTTGTTTTTTAGTCAATATGGATTCAAATATCGCGCCAATAATTCTTTTTATTCTTCTCCAAATTCAAATATCTCTCCCACGTCTCTTCTTAATCTTTTTGAGTTTTTTTTTTAAACGAAATCCCGCGTTTTTATTTGTTGGATTACTTTGTAGACACAGAATTGCTGTTTAGTCAATATGGTTTCAAATATCGCACTAGTAGTTCTTTTTATTCTTATCCTAAATCAAATTTCTCTCCCTCGTTTCTTCTTAATCTTTTTATGTATGTTATTTAAACGAAAATCCGCTTTTTTATTAGTTGGATTATTTTGTAAACGCACACGATTGTTTTTTAATCAATATGGATTCAAATATCGCGCCAATAGTTCTTTTTATTCTTTTCCAAATTCAAATATATCTCCCTCGTCTCTTCTTAATCTTTTTGTGTGTTTTTTTTTAACGAAACCCCGCGTTTTTATTATTTGAATTACTTTGTAGACACAGAATTGCTATTTAGTCAATATGGTTTCAAATATCGCGCCAATAGTTCTTTTTATTTTTCTCCAAATTCAAATATCTCTTCCAAGTCTCTCCTTAATCTTTTTGTTTTTTTTTTAAACGAAACCCCGCGTTTTTGTTAGTTGGATTACTTTGTAGACACAGAATTGCTGTTTAGTCAATATGGTTTCAAATATCGCGCTGGTAGTTCTTTTTATTCTTCTCCAAATTCAAATATCTCTCTGATCTCTTCTTAATCTTTTTATGTGTGTTGTTTAAACGAAATCCCTCTGTTTTATTAGTTGTTAGACACATACAATTGTTTTTTAGTTAATATGATTTAAATATCGTGCCAATAATTCTTTTTATCTTTCTCTAAATTTAAATTTCCCTCCATTTTGTCTCTTCTTATTCCCTATTTAAAGTGATTTCTATTGTTAGATATGTAGAATTTGTATCAACACTTGTAAGTAAACATGGTATAAAGTGGAGCAAGTCTGCTGTTTATCTTTGCGTAAACATACTATCACGAGACAATACGCCATATTGTTACATTTCCCGGAAAACTACAAAGAAAATTACAGTATTTCTTTTTCTTCCATACCTCTAGACACTCTAGACCTATATTAGTTAGATGGAGAACCATTGTGGATCAAATTGTGCCGTTTTAAAACTCACCAGTGTTCCTTTTTGCCTTGTTTGTATAAATTTCATGCTATAGTTTTTCGGCGTCCATATTACCTATTTCCTTGTCTTATTTTCGTACGTATTTTAACTCTTTTAGCTGTATTTATTATGTCCAATTGAACTTCCATTTGTGATGCAGATCTTATTCACTCCAAGTTATTATGACTAAATTCTTTAGTTACTCCATATTTTGTTTTGTTTAATTTTTTTCTGAGTCTGCAACCCACACAGTACCCCAACTTATAATACTATGATTTATTAGGTCTAAAAATGTAAAAATTTATAAATGTAGGTTGAAGAAAATATATTAGTTTGAGATTCACTAAATGGTGAGGTTAGACAAGAATCAGTTTAACCAACAATGGGATTACGTTTTAAGAATGTTAGTGTAGAAGAAATGTGGAAGAAAATGAAGGCTAAATCAAATTGGTTGTCAATAATCAAGAAAGATTTGAAGATAAAATTAAATATTGAAAATTCAAAAAATAAAAAAAAAACAAATATTGTCGCAGGGATCGAATTCTATTTTGTTGGGTAAGAAGCGAGCACCATAACCATTACACCAGGATACACCTTCTAGTCTAGCGTGTTACGTAACTATAACTTTTGTACATTGTTAGCCAAAAAACACAAAAAATGCGTTTTTTCCGAAAACATAATCTCATCAAAAATTCCTAAAATTGTCAGGAATCGAACTCTAGTTTGCAAATTACAAAGCAACGACGAAACGTACTACGCTACGAGCGCTTACTTATCTACTGTGTTACATAGCGAATTAAATATTTAACATATTTTAGTTAAAAACACAAAAAATGCGTTATTTTCCGAAAACATAATCTGATCAGAATACCTGTTGTACTATTCCGGTTCATACAAATGAACATTACTTAGAATTTTTTCAGATTTTTAGTTTAAACCATCTGGGCTATAGGGTGTGGGACAAAATTTTTTTTGCACAATTTTGACAAAAATCCCTTTAAAATAATTTATTTTGCAAAAATAAAATTTTTATCGGTCACGTACTAAGGGCTTTCATTTGATACCCTACTCAGAATTTAAAAAAATATTGTTTTTTTTCGATGAGCAGATATTTGTTTATATTTTTAGGTGGATATGTTTTAGTATTTTTCCTCTGCGTGTCAAAGAGTTGGATAGGCATGCCAAATTTCAACTCTCTAGGTTTAGCCGTTTGGCTACAATTTTAACCGAACAGACAGATGACAAAATGACGGTATAAGAGTTTTTTGGTTATACCTACAAAACCCTAAAAAGGACGATAATTGGTGTTTATTTTGAAACATTTTTCGTATAGATAAAAATTTCGAATCAATTTTGCGATATGTTTATAATTGACATTTTGATAAATGGCACATTCAGAAATCGATTTATAATTTTCTACCTGCATTATAAGAAAAAAAAGGTCAAAAGCAGGGGTCATGGATGGTCTAGAATTCGAGTTAAGGTTCAAAATCCACTTCCAAATACTAAATTTAGACATCAGGTGCGTAAAAAGAATTCACTCAAACATTGTTTTTAGTTTGTAAAATGTTAAAATTAATTTAACCTTTTTTAAGGTACAAAATACGGTTCATTTAAGCTTATCTAAGGTTTTAACCCAACTCTATTAACTAACAAAATGGTTAAAAACTGTTTTAATAAACTCTAACTATTGGTTTTTAACTATCTGGTCTTTGCGTAAATTCTCTTTTAAATGACAACTTCGTTTGACATCTGTAGAATTTATACCAGTGTTTCTAAACATGTTCAAGCATTAAAGTTGGATTTTAATAACATATACCAACCGGTTTTGTCGTTACTTCAATAAGTTCAATATTTCATACACTTCCGTGGAAATTTAATTTTAATATCGAAAAAAGGTTTAAGTATTAAGAGGATCCTACACTGTACACGCTAGGAAATCACTGTATTTGTACATGATTCATAAAGGGTTATGAATTTAAAAAATATATATACAAAATTGCCTCTCTAATAAATCAGAAACAGGAATAATTTTTCATCATGACAATGCACGTCTTTATTCAGCAAAAATAACCCCCAAAAGAATTTTAACTGGGAAATTATTCCACATCCACTGTATTCACCCGATCTCGCGCCTTCCGATTTTCACCTATTTAGGTCTGTAAAACATACACTCAGATAAAAAAAATTTAAATATCACCGATGTAAAAAATCACCTGATCAGTTATTTTAAGTCAAAACCAGAAAACTTCTATAGAAAGAGTATCGAAAAATTAGTACTACGTTAGAAAGACAATAAATAATGATGGAAATTAACTTTATAATTAAACATAATAAAAATTTCTGGGGTAAAATTATTTTGTACTCAATATAGACCGGGAGATCATGACAGTTTTTGGTCTCCGATTTCATACAGCATGCCTTTTGGAGAAGAGAATATTTACCCTGTGACAACAAAAAAGGGATGGTACTAAACCCCTGCACGCTTTCCGGTCATAGGGAAAATTGCATTTCCACTTAAACACAAAATTTTTGTGTTTTTCTCTGATTTAATATTGCTTGCCCGTTTGTCAAAAGAAAGTTATAACAAATTTAAAGTCTTTTAAATATATGCTTGCGATTCGGAGGGTCCCAAAGGGCTCAAATGGTCATGTGATCTTGTAATAAAAAATATGATTTTCCGCGTTTTCATACAGCATGCCTATAATTAAAAGACTTTAAATTTGTTATAACTTTCTTTTGACAAAAGGGCAAGCAATATTAAATCAGAGAAAAACAAAAATTTTGTGCAAGTGGAAATGCAATTTTCCCTATGACCGGAAAGCGTGCAGGGGTTTAGTACCATCCCTTTTTTGTTGTCACAGGGTAAATATTCTCTTCTCCAAAAGGCATGCTGTATGAAATCGGAGACCAAAAATGTCATGAGCTCCCAGTCTAATAGATTTCTTTCTGATTCCACTAATATTTTACATTTTTGCAATCCTTTGTTGTATTTACGTTTACATAAATAAAATAAATATTTATAAAAAATATAGTTTTATTTAGGGGAAATATTAAAGGCACATTAAGATAGATCCTCTGCAAAATTGGGTCTTTCGAACAGTATGCTATACACGGTTGAAAATATCTATCAAACTGCAATATAAGCACTGTAAAAATGTTCTTTCACGGTTAAAAAGTTCTTTCTTCGAATAAAAACTTACGTATGGCGAAAAATGATGCATATTTTTTTAATGGGCTATTCATTTTGTTCCGTTAAGAGGAACTCTTTTAACATTACGAGAACCTTGTTAAAGGAGTTGAAAATGTATACCCTTTTATTTATTGTACTTAGAGAAAACAATAACTATTTTTTTTTAAAGTTCCATTTGTATATGTCCCAGCAAACATTCAACTAACGGCCGAATGCTGGCAAACTGCTTTTATGCTGGTAAATTACTGGCACCAAAAGTAAGTGCAACGCCAGTATTAATAATGTACTTCACATTTGTATTTCGCATTCCGCCTATACGAAGTACTTTACCAGCATTTTATAAGCACTCTTCTTCACTCATACTTTTTACTTAAAACCATCAGAAATAAATCTTGCAACTAATGCGATTATTTTGCACTTTACCGTTGCTGGGCCAGCAACTGATACATCAATGGGCCAGTAACGGCCACGGGGACACCGGGGTACTGGCCCATTACTTTCAATGCCGGGGAGTATATGCTTTACCAGTACTGGCCCGTATAAAAATGTTTGCTGGGGTGTATCAGATGTAAATACTGAAATAATGAATAAATAAATCGAATTAAAACTTCGGCTCCCTAAATTTTATTTTCTGTACGTTTTTTGCTAAAATGGCTCTTCGTTTCCAAAAGGTTCCCGACCCCTAGCCTAAACAAATGCATGTTAATGTTGCGTTAAACCTAGTTACATTATCCTCTTAAGATGAATTTTCCTCTGAGTTCTAACCTGTATGTTTGTTAGTTATTTTCTGTAAAACCATCACATTGTTAGCGTTTGACGTCTGTAGAAGATATCTACCATAAACTATACCTATGCTAGTCAATTTAATCTAACTGGATTCTTGCTATATCGAGATTCTACCATTTCTGTTCATTAATTTGAATAACCAACGACTATTCAGGTGCGTATTCAACGCATTTTCAACATTTCAAGCAACACCGTCTTGGATAACTACAATTAAAGATAATACGTGCAACTAAAAGGTTTAAAAAATTAGCTAAAATAGGCTAAAATGTAGGATTCCGGCGCGTTTTTAGCACAGGCCTGTCATAGGTCCGAAAATCATCTCGGTGGCCCTCCTAGAAGTCTCAAAAAAAGTGTCTAAAAGGCAAATTATTATCTAGATTGTACAAAAATATACATAAGAGGGTGAAAATTGCGTCTAAATTAACCTAAATAGAACAAAAGTGTCTATTAGTGACCAAAAGTACCAAAATAAACACGGAAATGTGCCGAAAAGGCACAATAAGTATCTAGAAAGGGCAAAACGTTGCGCAAAAGGAACAGAAATGTGCCTAGAAGGGTCACAATAGTGCTCAAATATGCCTAATTGCTTTCAAACCTATTTGAATGCCGTAAAGGTACATAAAAGTGAAAAAATTAACACAAATTGTACCGAAAAGGTGCAAATAAGTATCTAGAAAGGGCACAACGTTGAGTAGAATGAATAATAATGTGACTAGAATGGTCAAAATAGGGTATAAAATGCACCCAAATGCCCGAAAACCTATTTGGATGCCGTAAAGGTGTATAAAAGAAGAAAAATGAACCTAAAATGTGTCGAAAAAGCCCAAATAGGTATCTAAAAAGGGCCAAATGTTGAGTAGAATAAACAATAATGTGCCTAGAAGGGTCAAAATATGGTTTAAAATGCACCCAAATTCCCGAAAACCTATTTGGATGCCGTAAAGGTGTATAAAAGAAGAAAAATGAACCTAAAATGTGTCGAAAAAGCCCAAATAGGTATCTAAAAATGGCAAAATGTTGGGTAGAATAAACAATAATGTGCCTAGACGGTTCAAAATAGGGTTTAAAATGCACCCAAATGCCCGAAAACCTATTTGGATACCGTAAAGATGTATAAAAGAAGAAAAATGAACCTAAAATGTGTCGAAAAAGCCCAAATAGGTATCTAAAAAGGGCCAAATGTTGAGTAGAATAAACAATAATGTGCCTAGACGGTTCAAAATAGGGTTTAAAATGTACCCAAATGCCCGAAAACCTATTTGGATGCCGTAAAGGTGTATAAAAGAAGAAAAATTAACCTAAAATATGTCGAAAAAGCCCAAATAGGTATCTAAAAAGGGCAAAATGTTGGGTATAATAAACAATAATGTGCCTAGAAGGGTCAAAATAGGGTTTAAAATACACCCAAATGCCCGAAAACCTATTTGGATGCCGTAATGGTGCGTAAAAGAGGAAAAATTATCCTAAAATGTGCCGAAAAGGCCCAAATAGGTATCTAGGAAGGGCAAACTGTTAGGTAGAATAAACAATAATGTGCCTAGAAGGGCATAATAGCGATTAAATGCACCTAAATGCACGAAAATTAATACCTAGGAGTAGTATTTTACAGAATAAACAAACAATGTGTTTAACGCAGACGCAAAAATATCTAAAAGATACAAAATTGACAAGAATATGTCTAAAAGGGGAAAATTGTACAAAGTCTCACTGGAACTGGTAAAAAAATAATTAGAAGATGCAAATATAATCCAAAAAGGATTGTTTGAAAAGGGTAATATGTTTTCTAGAAACCCAATCTCGTAGTTAAATATTTCCTAAATGTATAGATGGGATTTCAAGATGAAAATATCTTTCAAGGTTCCGTGGAATCTCCACAAATTCTGTTTAAAAATAAATTATATTTGGACGATAGGTACACATGTCTTTGAGACAAAAAAATGTGAACAAAAATGGGATACAATGTTTATATCTTTTTTAACATAATTTCCAAAATGATAAATGTAAAAAATTACTGCGATTTATGGTTTAATTGTTAGTGTATTTATGTATATATGTATGTTTTTTTTTGTGTATAATGGCGTCCAGTTTTCTGGATTATGTTTGCTATTTTGACACAACACCTACATGTAAAACACTGTCACATTTACAAATATCTAAAACACTGTATTTATTTTAAGATACATGTGAAAAAATAACAGCGAAAAAATACACTATCATCATATAGTTGATTCATGACAATAACACAAAGAATTTGCTACAAAAAAGACAACTTTACCAAATAATTTAAAAATATAGGATTTAATTTTGAAGTCTACAATGTGTAAAACGGACCTAAAAGGGACTAATTGTGACCAAGAAGCCAAAATAAGGGAACAAATGACTTAAAGGGTAAAAAGTGGTAGGCGTTTAAACAGTCCGAAAGGTAAAATATTAGTGGAACCAGAAAGAAATACAAAAGTACAAAAAGATTTACAAAATCTACGTTCTACGTCTGTCAATTGTAAACCATCCTTTAGGCATTTCTTAGAAAATAAGTTTCATTTTGTTAAATACATCCCAACCTAGTGATATTCGTCTTTTTATACCGGGACATTTACCTAACACCCTGTATGTACAGGAAGCCAAATTATGATTTCCTTAGGGGTGTTTAATTATGTCTAGGGGTGCCAAAATTCGCGCCGGCCCTGTGTTTGGTTAATCGCATTGTTAAAAAAATTGATGTGAAGTGTGAATATTCACACATTTCAGGGTTTCGCAGGTATATAATAAGTGAAGGCGGTATGCTGAGTGTGTAGGACAAATTTTACTTTATAGTAATCACGGCAAAATGAACGATATTTTTAAAATAATTTATCGTCTGTTAATCATATAATAAGACTGGTTATTAAATTTACGCTCTTAAAAATTAAATACAACATTTGTCAAAATATAACTAGAATTTTGACAAAATAATTTCAATAAAAATGCAAAAAAAAAACAGAAAAAAATAAAATTCACTCCGTACTCGAACTCGAAACCCCATCGTTTCACACCAGTGCTCTAACCCATTAAGCTATCGCACGCCTTGTATGTAAGTGTCTTACATTGGTATAACTTTTGTACTTTGTGAACCAAAAACCACAAAAAATGCGTTATTTTCCAAAAACATAATCTGATCAAAAATTCCTGTTGTACTATTCCGGTTCACACCATTATACATTACTTAGAATTTTTTCACATTTTTAGTTTAAACCATCTGGGCTACAGGGTGTGGGACAAAAAATTTTTTGCACAATTTTGACCAAAATCGCTTCAAAATAATTTATTTTGCAAAAATAAAAATTTGATCGTTAATCCACGTACCAAGGGCTTTCATTTGATACCCTACTCATAATTATAAAAAAAAATTTTTTTTTTCGATGAGCACTTATTTGTTTATATTTTTAGGAGGGTATGTTTTTTAGATGTTTAGTATTTTTCCTATGTGCGGGTCAAAGAGTTGTATAAGCATGCCAAATTTCAACTCTCTAGGTTTAGCCGTTTGGCTACAATTTTTACCGCACAGACAGACAGACAGACGACAAAATGACGGTATAAGGGTTTTTTGGTCATACCTACAAAACCCTAAAAAGGCATTATCCCTAATTCCCTCCCTGGTATAGGGCAGTTCATATATTGTTGCGATTTACAAGACAAATCAAACAGTTTATCATAGCATAATAGTTATCGATACACAATAAAACAATGGTTCTATGAATGGAAGTACTTGTCAAGGAGTATCTTTTATTTTTATTCATTGTCCTGGATAACTCACGCTTAAACCGAAGATATTCATCACAAAATTAAGAGGTAAAGCTGATGGTTATGTTGCTAGAATCTGTTTCAATAAATTTAATCACTACCAAATATCTTTATCTTTAATTAACCTTCCATCGCAGTAAAAATCCTCTTTCATCCTCATATTCACCATAATCTCTTAATTCTTTTGTGTTACTATTCTAGTGTTTTTTTTTTCTTATGTTTGTTATTTGGTTGTTTTTGATTTTCCAATCGGTGAGCGGATTAGCGGTAGTCCAGTTGTTTGGGTGTAAAAATGTATGTATTGGTTTTCACCTGGTGATAGTGCGGTTGAATGACCTACTGTACTTACCTGAAGTTACCTGTATCTGTGTCACCAATATATGAGCACGTAAGCAGCCATTAACACCATTCACAACAACACAGGATGATAGAATAAGAAGGAGACGACGTTAAACCACAAAATATAAACAATAAAATCAACAATTGCTTCATAAAAATTAGACAATAAGGGAGTTAATAAGAGGAAAAAACTATGGGTTACTCAAAGTAATTATTTAAGAGGACGAAGAAATATAGGGAAAAAAACTGATTAAGAAAATAAATAAAATTTGTTTTGGCATCCCAAATAATCATCATTCACTTACTACATGCGAAATCCTGAAATGTGTGAAAATTCACACTTCACATCAATTTTTTTGTTACGGTGTTGTTTCTGTTGTTCTGTAGGGTGTTGTTTTTCTCCATAATCAAATAATTTTAGTTTCACGATGTACATCTTTATTAGGTATTGTTTGATAAGTATTTTGTCGATTCTTCTAATTTTGTATACTAGTTGTTTCGTTAACTGAGTTTTTGTTCTATTATGGTGTTGTTTCTGTTATTTTGTAGGGTGTATCTCTATATTTGTAGGGTTTTGTTCCTACGAAGGATGTTTCCTAAATTCTGGGAATTGTGCTATAATTAAATTACGCAGAACTTATAGGCAATGTTATTGGTGCCAGACAAGTCTTGACATGTTTATGCAACTATCCAGTGCAATATTCTTTAGTCTGATTTAGGTGTTCGACTGATATAGACGCGTTTTCATAGCACTGTTTTTGTAACCATGGAAGACGCAGCAAAATCGCAATAATTTTCTTTTTGTGGAAAGAAGGTGTAAAAACATCAGGAATTATTCAGCGTCTGCAAGGAGAATTTAGTGAGTCTGCAGAATCCAAAAGTACTGTTTATCGGTGGATCGATCGTTTTAAAATCGGTAGAACATCACTAGAAGACGATCCACGCAGTGGGCGCCCAAGCACTTCGGTAAATAAAAGAAACATGCCGTCGAAGACTTACTGAAAGAGGACAGGCGAATGACTATTCGTCAAATTAGTGTGCGCCTAGGGATAGGTACACGACAAGTTCATGACATCTTGCATGATTGGGCGTTAGCAAGGTTTCGCCGCGCTGGGTGCCAAGGCTGTTAGGACCAGAACAGAAACTCAATAGGAAAGTTCTTTGAGGACGGCTTAAAAAAAATAGTTTATCGTTGGGATAAATGTATTCAGTTAAATGGAGATTATGTTGAAAAACTACATTGTAATATGGACGAAAATTAACAAAATAATAAATATTATAGCTAAATTCCCAGAACTTTGGGAACATCCCTCGTACGTATAATAAGATGATTTTAGTTTCTCGATATACATCTTTATTAAGTATTGTTTATTAATTATTCTGTAGAGTCTTCTAATTTTGTCTACTAGTTGTTTCGTTAACTGAGTTCTTGTTCTGTAGGGTGTATCACTATATCAAGAGGGTGTTATTTCTCCCCATGATCAGACGATTTGAATTTATTGGTACACATCTTTGTTCTATGTTGCTTGTTAAGTATTCTATAGATTTGTCTATTTTAATTATTTTGTTGATGTTTTATTGATGGGGTTGTTGTTTCTTTCCTTGATCAGATGATTAGAGTGTCCCAGTATAGATCTTTGTTAGGTCTTCCTTGTCAAGTATTCTATAGATATGTCTGTTTTGGTTGTTTTGTTGGGGTTTTGTTTTTTTGTTGGGGTTGTTGTTTCTCCCCATGATCAGGTGAATTTGAGTGTCTCAGTGCGAATATGTATGCGTGCTCCTGGCACGTGAAACGATGTTTTTTTACACGCTGCCTGGATCAACGGCCTGCCTGTTACGTTTCATGTTATTTTGAGAGATCTGCACTTAGTTCAACACATGCGCATTTCTTCATATCGCCTTCTAGTTATGAAACATACGTTCACAGATTCAATTGTTTAATCAAATCACTAACAAAGATGACACCGTAAAACCAAAATAAGACGATACACTTCAAAACTCTTAAGATCCTTCAACCACTGTATTTGTAAATCATTCATAAAGGGTTACAAACTTAGAAAAAACAAATAATATAAGAGATTAACAAATATTTTTGTTTGATTTTGACTAATTCTTCTGTTATTCTATCCTGGAAGAATTCATCTATTGTAATTAATTTCTTATTCATCTGGTATTTAAACAACTTTCATCGTACATCTTGTTGTCCTGATTTCTGTTACTTATGTTGTGTTTCTTCAAGCATATCTTGAATAAGTATCAATTTATGATTGGAAAACTGCAACCTCTTTGCTTCACAGAGTTTCAAGCACATCTTTCTAGCACATCACATGTGTTTTTCATATGTTGAAAATTAATTAAAATGATTAAATACTTTATATTATCTGGTGAAATTAGCCTAGATTCGCACATTTCCTGTTACAAGGAGATATTTGTTCCTTTTAAACGCAAAAAAGTTTATACATAGCGTCTGTAAAATAATCCAGGTTAGGTCTCAATACGTTTTTTACTTAAATAATGTAAAATAATAAAATGAACAAAAAAATAATAATAAATTTGAAATTTTCAAAATGAAAACGGACCACAAATGGCCCTTTGGCCGGCTATGATGTCGGCCAAATGCCCTCCACGACTCCGCTGACATGATACCATTCTTTTAGCGAAGTTTTCCATAATCGTTTCCAATAAATGCGGTTCGATTTCAGCAATTGCACGTCTGATGTTCTCTTTTAGTTCTCGAATCGTAGCAGGCTTGTTGACATAGACCCTTTCCTTCAAATAGCCCCAGAGAAAAAAGTCTAATGGGGTTAGATCGCAAGACCTCGCTGGTCAATTGATGTCGCCCCTCTGAGAGACAGCATGACCAGGAAATTTGGTTTAAAAGTGAGTGTTTCACGTGCTGTGTGGCTCCATCCTGTTGAAAACACATGTCATTTAAGTTCAAATCGTTGGTTTCATTGAAAAAAAGTTGTTTAGCATCTCCCGATAGCGTACACCATTGACAGTAACAGCGTTACCAGCTTCGTCCTCAAAAAAATACGGGCCAATGATTCCTCCAGCCCATAATGCACACCAAACAGTGCCTTTTGTAGATGCATTGGTTTTTCTTGAATAGCATGTTGATTTTCACTACCCCAGATGCGACAATTTTGGTTAACAAACCCATTCAAAAGAAAATGAGCTTCATCGCTCCATATGATTTTTTTGCAAAAATCAGCATCAATTATGTTTTCTAAAACCCAGTTCACAAATGTACGGCGTTTCTGGTGGTCCGCTGATGAATTTGCAATGTGTTTAGATACCAACTGTAAAAATGCAAATTTCAACATTCACTGAATGAAAATGGCGCGCAATTCAAATCCCGGAGTCCAATTTGGATCACTCTTTAGTTGTCATAGCATCATTGTTCACCATCACAAATCTTATTTGTCAAAATATGTTTATTTTAGTTCAGTTTTTGCATATTTGACATTTCATATTTTAATTAATCAAAAATGTTGGCAATAACTCATATTTTTCAATAGGCGACAATTTTTTTTTATAAATTTTTTGCTGGAATTATATTTAGCCATATGTTTTTATTTGTTGCGAATATAATTACTAAAAAAAGACAGCTATATAATTTTTTGGCACAAGTTTTTGCCCTAGGATAGTACAGGTATTATATTATGACAAGTTGATTTTACTCACGCGAATTTTTTCACCATTTTACTATTTGATAATGAACTTGAAAAATGTTTCGAAAGATGTCACTACAAAATTATTTGCAATACTAAAGATCAGACAGAGTATTTTGTAACAGTGTCATTTATGTGTACTAATGAAATAATAACAAAAATTTTCATTTATTTCGAGGGCTTCGCGGTGATAGAGTTAGTGCCGATATTAATGCCGCGCAATGTAGCTTTACAACGCTCTCTCCAGTACCGTATATGTCCAGTGCCACTCATTGGCCTCTTATTTTGTCTGCCATCTTGTCTTTCCTCCAACACCCGAATATTATAAAGATTTACATATTTTCTTTACAAATGTTCGATATTTCGATGTCAATTCCAATATTTTTTTTACTTTTTTAACTTTTGTACTGTGTTATAAATATTAGTTGCTTTTAAAAGCGTCTAATACGTTACCAATAAAACGTGGACTACCACAAGGTTCAATACTAGGTATTTTGAACATTACTATTATGCATAAATAATAGTAATATATTAATTACAGGCTATATAAATAACCTTAAAAATAAGTTAATGCATGTAAATTTGGCTGTGTGTTAAACCAATCAGAAGCAAGATCAAATAACTCAAAATTGCATAATAATAATAAATAATAATAATATTTATTTCATGCTAGATATCTTACGACGTTTACATTTGTCAGTACATATATGATAAATTCAATGAACAAAAGTAGAAAGGATACCTATTTAATTGAAATGAACCTTAAGTGAAATTTGGATTTCCAAGAAAATGATAGATTATTTTAAAAATTGATCAAAAAATTCTCTCAAAAGTATTTTTTAACGAAATTAATACGGTTTTTCTGATAATGTTTTCACCCCTGAAATAATAAGAAACTGGCCAAATGTGCGTACTATAGAGCTGTTTTTACCAGTAGGCGAGTTAAGGTGACCGTCTAGGGGCGCCACATGATGAGGGCGCCGGAAGGCTATGAAGTTATTATGTACTTTTGTGTAGTATGTATAAATTCTATTCCACTATTTTTCTTATAACTCCAGTGAATTATTTTTAGAGGGCGACGAATTATATTTTGCGTTGGGGCGCTGAATTATGTCTTGCCAGGGGGCATCTAATTTTGTCTTGATTTCGAAATTTTTTCTAAGTATCTATTTTTTCATACTTATATGTAACGTTTCCATGGTCATAAATAATATCTCTGTTAGAAAATATTCGGCCAAGTTATTTCTACTCTGCTGCTAGAATTTATTTTACACAAGTACTTTGTGATGGCGGTTGGTCCTGTGGTGGCCACAGCTGATTTTTTTTTGCTCGTCAAAATTTTTGAGAGAGACAAACGACGAAAAAAAATGGTTGTCTACTGATACGCCACCATATTGTCTACCACATACCGGTACAACATCTTAAAAAGATTGGGAACCTCTGAGAGAGGGTTTAAGGAAATTACACCTCTGTAAATGTTAACATATATTGTTTAGAATAGCTCTAGGAGTGCTGTTTTTTTTTTTTTTTTTTATTTTGGAGTACTGTAGACATATCTTATTTATAATTATCTTAGTAGTTTTTTTTAGGGCACTGTTTTTGAGATATTAGCGCATCTAAAACTCTTTACTACTCTTTCAGCTTTTGTAAAACTAGAAATTTTTGTGTTTTTGTTGTGAAACAAACCCAATACCTTCAAAAATTTTCCTCTATGCAGTCTTACATCTTAACATGCATCGAAAAAAAAAAATACAACTCGAAAACTCTCACTATATTCCCTACTGTAACAGAGAACTGTTTCCCCCGTCCGTCGTACCTCCCCCCCACGGTCTGTAGCAGACTCTCTTTTCACTTTCGAACGAGGGGGTCAATGAACTGAACAAAATGGCGGCGGCGGCCATTCCGCGTCTCACCTCTCCTCGCCCCGCTAGCATCTACCGTCGAATAAGTGCACTAGCGGACCGGGAATTGGGTTTTAACAAAATTGGGGAGTTTATTTGGGGTTTAATTATCAAAAATGAACATCAGAAAGACCCCCCATTCTTCAATAATTAAGTTAAAAACAATTAATCACGAACAAGTAAAATATTTTAAAATTTTTGTTTGTTTAAAAATAGTCATATCTCAAAAACAATGAGAGATACAAATCTGTGGTTTCAATTTTTCGAATTTTCATTGTTTTATTACTTTATAAACTATTTTAGGTCGTTATTGTTAAAGCCGTTTTTGATTCAAACTGAATGAGAACTGAGAACTGCCAGATATTGAATATATTCAAAATTAGCAAAATTATTATTTTTTAATAAGCATATCTCAAAAACTAAAAGAAATAGAGGCCTGCGGTTTGAATTTTTGGAATTTTCAATATCTATTTACTCTAACACCAATTTCAGGACATTATTGTTAAAGCCCTTTTTGATTAAGACAATTTTGGAAATATCTAAAATTAGAGAAGAATTTTTAATTAAGCGTATCTCAAAAACCAAAAGAAATAGAGGCCTGCGGTTTGAATTTTTGGAATTTTCAATGTCTATTTACTCTAAAACCAATTTCAGGACATTATTGTTAAAGCCCTTTTTGATTAAGACAATTTTGGAAATATCTAAAATTAGAGAAGAATTTTTAATTAAGCGTATCTCAAAAACCAAAAGAAATAGAGGTCTGCGGTTTGAATTTTTGGAATTTTCAATGTCTATTTACTCTAAAACCAATTTCAGGACATTATTGTTAAAGCCCTTTTTGATTAAGACAATTTTGGAAATATCTAAAATTATAGAAGAATTTTTAAATAAGCTTATCTCAAAAACTAAAAGAAATAGAGGCCTGCGGTTTGAATTTTTGGAATTTTCAATGTCTATTTACTCTAAAACCAATTTCAGGACATTATTGTTAAAGCCCTTTTTGATTAAGACAATTTTGGAAATATCTAAAATTATAGAAGAATTTTTAAATAAGCTTATCTCAAAAACTAAAAGAAATAGAGGCCTGCGGTTTGAATTTTTGGAATTTTCAATGTTTATTTACTCTAAAACCAATTTCAGGACATTATTGTTAAAGCCCTTTTTGATTAAGACAATTTTGGAAATATCTAAAATTATAGAAGAATTTTTAAATAAGCGTATCTCAAAAACTAAAAGAAATAGAGGCCTGCGGTTTGAATTTTTGGAATTTTCAATGTATATTTACTCTAAAAGCAATTTCAGGACATTATTGTTAAAGCCCTTTTTGAGAGAGACAATTTTGAAAATGTCAAATTCGCTAAATTATGGTAAATGTATGGATGAGCATATCTTAAAAACTAATAGAGATAAAGCCCTGCGGTTGCAATTTTTGAAATTCTCACATCCAAAATTCCCTTAAAAATATTTTAAAAACATATTTAGATTTTTTTTTTGCAATTTTCAAAAATTCATATCTATGGAACTATAAAAGATTCCTGCGGTTTAAATTTTTGAAATCCTGGTATTTTATTTATTCTAGATAAAAAGTGGGGCCTTAATAATGTAAAAAATTCCGGCGTGGCCCCTGTCAATTGCAAAAAACTGTTAAGGTAGGCCTAACAAAAACATTTAAAAAAATTATTTTTAAACATTTTCTGGATCCGATTTGGTTCAAAATTAGTACACTGGGTCAGATATTTGGAAAATGGCTGCAATTTTGGACTATCGCCTCTAGTTTTCGAGTTATGACAAAAAACTGAGTGAAGTTGATTACAACTTAGAAAATACTAGAAAAACTGGAATTTTATAAATAGGTTTTTCTTACTCCTTAAGTCTTATAATTTGTGTAAAAACACATTTTCAATCAAATTGGAAAACTATAAATTTTAGTTAATGTATTTTGGTTCATAGATCATGAAAATAATAACTTTTTAGGGTCTTAATTGACCGTTTTTTGAGGAAAAAATAAAAAACTACCAAAAAATATAATTTATAAAGTTATCACTGCAGATTTTTGTTCTTATATTCGGAGTAATATCCATTTGCCAAATAGCAAATGCACTAATCTTTCAAGTAATGTCAAAATAAAGCCAAAATATCAACCAAATATTTTGGCAAAGATACAACAAGCTCATTGAACTTACGAAAGAAAAAATTAACACGAACAGTTCACAGGTTTCAGAAAAATTGTTCACAAAATCTCAATAATTGAAATCAGTGCCGCCGCTTGCGGGTGTTCTGAGTGTGCACCGCACACGGGCGGATCATCAAAGGGACGACATTTGTGGTCGATTTTAGTAGATTTCTACTAGTAGATGACGATCTTATGAAACGATATATGAGTGAAACTGTTCACTATAATGGATAGTTCATTTAATAGAGTCTTCACATAATCGAGCGTCCACTGTACTTGGATTACTTCATTGCAACTTACAATGCCCGATTTATTTGTCCAGTGATTGTAAACATGTAACTTCTTCGTATTTTTTAAATCATCGACTTTATATTTCCGTTGGCCGAAAGTGTTGAAGAAGAGTGTTGCCCATCTTGGTGGTAGATGTATCCTAAGGTCTGTTCACTATCACTACATACTCCTAGTGTATGTGGAGGTCAATGACCCCCCAGCCAATTAAACTAGTGAGATATGCTACAACATTCATTATTTATTAACTTTCAAACACTGCATTTCTAACATTATACGTCTCGGGGTTTAGGACATTTTTGGAATTTGAAAAAAAATTAATATCTCAAATATGAATGTAGGTAGAGACTTGCGGTTTGAATTTTTGGATTCTTCACTGTTTTGTTACTGGAGAAAAAAATTAAAGCTGTTTTTGTAATAGCCAGATTTGTTTGAGAGTAAATTGGAAAAAGGTAAAATTAAATTTTTGTTTCATTAAGCACACCTCACAATAAAAAAATCATATCTCAAAAACGGATAGAGATAGAGACTTGCGGAGGAGTTTTTTCGATTCCTCATACTTTTGTTACTAGTGAAAAAAAATTAAGGCTGTTTTTGTAATAGCCAGATTTGTTTGAGAGTCAATTGAAAAAAGGTAAAATTAAATTTTTGTTTCACTAAGCACACCTCACAATAAAAAAATCATATCTCAAAAACGGTTAGAGCTAGAGACTTGCGGATCAAATTTTTGAATTCCTCATACTTTTGTTACTTGAAAAAAAAATTAAGGCTGTTTTTGTAATAGCCAGATTTGTTTTAGAGTTAATTGAAAAAAGGGTAAATTAAATTTTTGTTTCACTAAGCACACCTCACAATAAAAAAATCATATCTCAAAAACGGATAGAGATAGAGACTTGCGAAGGAGTTTTTTGAATTCCTCATACTTTTGTTACTAGGGGAAAAAATTAAGGCTGTTTTGTAATAGCCAGATTTGTTTGAGAGTAAATTGAAAAAAGTATTATATTATATTTTTTCTATGTACAAGTCGCACAAAAAAAAAAAAAATCTCTAAAAAGGATAGAGATATAGACTTGCGGATTATATATGTTTTTTGGATTCCTCATACTTTTGTTATTAGGGGAAAAAATTAAGGCTAGTTTTGTAGTCAATTTTGGTTGAAAATTGGAAAGAAGTAAAACTGATTTTGTTACCAAGTGCATACTTCAAACTAAAAAATAATATGTCAAAAATGGTTAGAGATTGAGACTTGCAAATAGAATTTTTGGAATCTACAGATCTTAAATAGTCTAAAAATAAATTAGTCTTAATATTTCTACTACAAATTTCTTTATGGGTTATTAAAATAAACTATACGTCGATGTGGGAAATTTTTTGAAATTTATAAAATAAATATCTCAAAAACGGATAGCATTAGCGATCTGGGGATAGCATTTTTGGAATCTACAGATCTTAGATAGTCTAAAAATAAATTGTGATCTTAATATTTCTACTACAAATTTCTTTATGGATTATCAAAACCAACTATGTCTTTGAGGAAATTTTTTTGGAATTTAAAAAAATTAATATCTCAAAAACGAATCACCTTAGCGACCTGGGGATGGTATTTTTGGAATCTACAGATCTTAAATAGTCTAAAAATAAATTGTGGTCTTCATATTTCTACTACAATTTTTTTATGAGCTATCAAAACAATCTGTCTCGGTGGAAAATTTTTGGAATTTAAAAAAATTAATATCTCAAAAACGAATTAAGCTAGCGACCTGGGGATGAAATTTTTGGAATCTACAGACCTCAATTAGTCTAAAAATAAATTAGGGATTTAATATTTTTACTAAAAATTTGTTTATGGGGTCTCAAAAACAAAGTTCGTATTTAGTTTTGTGTATGAAAGTACTGTCATTGTAATTTGTTGTAAATAGCTGCCTGCTCTAGATATTATACGTCTATGATGTGTTTGTGTATGTTTCAGTCCAGTGATAATACGATATTTGCATGGATAAATAGTTCCTGTAATTCCGACTCGGTTGAACGTTTTTTTATCTCGAGTCTTGTGGCCTAATTCCATCAGATTGCAAGGCGCAGTTATTATTTAAATTCAGACGATTTTTTATGTAAATATATAATGTTTTATTTGTTTTTTATAAACTGTATTTTTTTGTAAAAATGTTAAAAATTCATTTTGGTAGACACTAGAAAATGGTAACTTGAAAATAACAAGGTGATTTGCATTTTTGTTTAGTGCAATACTGATGTTGTTTTTCGTTAAAGATAATGGTAATTTGCTACGAGCTGTAAGTGAAAATAGTGTGTTTTTAGGTCTGTAAGCAGTTAACGGTAAAATGTTCGCTTCACTGCGCGTTGTGATCAAAATGACCTAAAATGGTGCTGGATTGAAACACGTGAACTAAAAGGTCAAGGTGAATTGGACACAAAACGTACTGGACATTAACATCAAATATTCTCTCAACAAAAATTAACAACTACAAGTCTCTTCTTTTCTCTTCTCTACACATCCAGCGGTACCTCTGTCTGTATTTATATTAACCATAAACCTAAATGGTAACGAAAGACAAACTATCGGCTTATACCCTTTTCACACTAGATCTTTAAGACGAGTGAACTTAAAGTTCACCGATGTTTAAGATATGCTTTCACACTTGATGTTTAAATCTCTGGTGCTGTTATCAGCTACAGTAATTTTGTCCTTAAGTTACCGTCATGAAATTACCAGTATTGAACTGTCTGCGCAGACGCACATTTTGATTTATTATAAACAAATATGGATATTTCATTTCATTCTACAATAAAGGCACTACAATAAAGAATATATTACACCTGTATTAACATGTAAGTCGATACATTTTATCTCAATTATTGTAGCTCTGTATTTTATTAAACACATTATTAAAATAAATAATTTTATTATAACAATAAGTATAAACTTCTTATAACGTCGATATAATACAGTATTCTTGTTTATGATAATATAAAATGTTGACAGCACAAATTCAAGGAGTATTTTTTTATAATAGAAATTAAGTTGGCAATGCGGACGAAGTTTAAGACGCAGATCTCTGTCTTAAACATCGCTTGTATTTAGACGAGGCCATACGGTTTCACATTACCGTTTAAAGATACATTCACTTTAACATCCGATCTTAAAGATCTAGTGTGAAAAGGGTAATAGGGAGAGACAAGGAATAATGAAAAGCAGCGGAGGTGAAAGACAGGGGCACAGGTCCAGGATCCTAGGTTTTTTGAATTCCCTTTACCATGAAACGTGGTCATCAGTCAAAATCTCGATATCGAAAATTTTCGCGATTACAATACTTGCCCCTTATATATTAAGGTCGGGCAATTAAAAATTAATAAAGAAAATCCAACAAAAAAAAAAAATTAAAAACTATTCTCAAAGAAAGTGCAATGAAATGAGATTGAGAAGGAACTTTTTTCACTATAAATATGTATTTTGTATACTATTACATATTAATTTTAGCAATGAAAGGGTTAAACTGTACAAGATATCTGGAAAGACACTCCTGTGAAGCGAAATGCCAAGAAAGAAAAAGAGAGTACACTGATCTCATATTAAACAAATTTATTTATAAAAAACAAACAGATGGATAGATAAGAAAAAAAATATGTTATTTCTAGAAAGAAAAAAAAATAATATAGTTGGTAAAAGATTATAGACATGATAAATAAATTAAAAATCCATATTTTTAAAAACTGCTGAACAATTATAAAGACCAAGAACAACGTGTACAGACAAAAATTGATTTTTTTGCGGATATTGTCTTATAATCATCTAAAACATATATCGCAAAACAAATATGAGGCCGAAAGCAGACATAGTCTCCAATTTTATTTGAGGTTAAGTCGACTTTAGCATTGGACGTTTACACCGCTGTTAAAATTAACAAGTTGTATTTAGAATAACACCATTATATTCCGCTGATATTTATAGTTTCAAATTATGTAAATATTTTAAATTGATGTCTAACTTCCCTATTATTTTGTTAAATTTTTTTGTGTCAGTAGCCTTTTTAACACATATATTATACAAAAAAATTTGCACTAGTATTTTGGACCGTCAGAATCTGATACGTCTAAAATTTACAATGCCTGGAGGCGATGCATATTTTGAAAAACTAGTATTTTCATAAATCATAGATAATTATTGGTTGTCAGTAACAAAATGGCTGGACAGGATAAGGGGGGGGGGAGGTTCCGGAGGATAACAATATATTTCGTAAATTGACAAAAAGTATTTTTGGGTCAAGTGTTTACTTATGTAGTCAGACTTTTACTTTCTTCCACCATGAACAATTGGACAAGGTATCAAAAACAATATCTATGCTAATCTATATTTAATAAAATAGTAGGCCATATCTGGTTTTTATTTTTTAAGACAATAACAAAAAAATCAATTTTTGTCTGTGTCAAAATTGTGAATTAAAAAACGCACAACTCAAAAACGGTTAAGGATAGCGATCTGCCGTTGGATTTTTGGATTATCCATAGTTTATTTAGTCTAGAAAATAAATGGGGCTTTAACCGTTTAGTGCGTTTTGAGATTATGACAATTTTTTTAATGGCATAATTTACGTCATTTATGAAAATTGGAGAAATAAAAAAAATCACAATTCAAAAACTGTTAGAGAAAACGCCCTGGGGTTGGAATTTATGGATTCCTCGTAATACATTTAGTCTAAAAAAATTTAAAGCCTTATTCGTTTATTTGGGCTTTAATAAAGCAATTATTAAATTTTGTATGGGCAGTAATCCAAAACCCTTAAAATGGCAAAAAATCGAAAAAATCGTAAGGGGTAGACCTTAAAAAAATCATGTTTTTTAAGCAAAAAATTTTTGTCTCCGATTTTATTGAAAATTGATACAAATATGTATTTTTGGCCATAGATCAATAAAATTTGGTCCATTTTGAAGTTTGGGCAAAACTTTTGGAATTATAGGCAAAAAACTGACCCAAATAGGCTCTAACTCAATAACTAGGAAAGCATGAATTTTTTAAATAATTGTAGTGTTTTGTATTCGAAACATCGAAGTGCTTGAAGAAATCAGAGAGTATAATAATTAATACAGGATTAAATTGAAAAAAAAAAGTATGTTACAAAATGTTTAAATATTAATATTTTATGGATATTATACAACGGTGGAAATATTAAAAAATTAATTAATTCCTCAGGATATTAAAATAATTATGTAGTAAAGATTATTTTTAAAATATATTCCCCTTTGAAGTGAACTGGTTCCTACGCCTATGGGAGTAATAAAAACCCAATTACTATACATACAAATGCACTGTACAGGTATAAAATTTATAGTTGGTTGTAAAATATGCTGTAATAAATAACATTATTTTGAAACCAATATGCTAGACCAGTCTAAACAATTCTTATTAGATGAAGAATTATGGATTTTTCCACTATACCGTAACGGGGAAGGAATACAAGTGCCTGTCTTAAAGGAAGGGTAAATACCACCGAATATAAGTTTCTTATACCCTTTTCACACCAGAACTTTAAGACGAGTGAACTTAAAGTTCACCGATGTTTAACATCGGTATGCTTTCACACTTGATGTTTAAATCTCCGGTGCTGTCATCAGCTACAGTAATTTTGTCCTTAAGTTACCGTCATGAAATTACCAGTTTTGAACTGTCTGCGCAGACGCACATTTTGAATTATTATAAACAAATATGGATATTTCATTTCATTCTACAATAAAGGCACTACAATAAAGAATATATTACACCTGTATTAACATGTAAGTCGATACATTTTATCTCAATTATTGTAGCTCTGTATTTTATTAAACACATTATTAAAATAAATAATTTTATTATAACAATAAGTATAAACTTCTTATAACGTCGATATAATACAGTATTCTTGTTTATGATAATATAAAATGTTGACAGCACAAATTCAAGGAGTATTTTTTTATAATAGAAATTAAGTTGGCAATGCGGACGATGTTTAAGACGCAGATCTCTGTCTTAAACATCAATTGTATTTAGACGAGACCATACGGTTTCACATTAGCGTTTAAAGATACATTCACTTTAACATCCGATCTTAAAGTTTTAGTGTGAAAAGGGTATTATATGAGGGCTACCTTTCAAGTTTCTACAAAAACTAGAAAGAATTTTTTTTTTTGAACTATCTGTTTTATTATTTTTCAAAATGCCTTTAAGATTTATACACTTTTGCATGCGTTCAAACCAATTCTCGAAACGAAATTTTTGATAAAACGAAATTGTTTTTATATTTTTGTTGAAATGTTTTTCATACTTATATGTAACGTTTCCATTGTCATTATAAATAATATCTCTATTAGAAAATATTAGGCTAAGTTATTTCTACTCTGTTGCTAGAATGTATTTTATGCAAGTACTTTGTCATGGCAGTCGGTCCTGTGGTGGCCACAACTGATTTTTAATTTAAATTTTATCGTAATGAAAATTTCGCAAATTATTTAAATTAGTACTTAAATAAGAATAAAAAGGATTATCAATAAACTTTTTATCAAAAAAAATATTCTTAGACATCCAGTATTCTGTTGAATTCTGACAGTTATTAAATACCTACAAAACCCTGAATTATGTAAAAATTGACACTTCACATAAATGTTTTAAACCAGATCTTACTAAACCTTTGTTTTAATTACAGTTGTCTGTATCTTTAGAGGTAAAATTTGGAGTGAATGTTCGAAATGACCCTCGACAAATGAAAAGTGTAAATTCTTAAAACAAACAAAATATTCGCAAGCTTCTTTCAACATAATCCTCTCACAAAAACGAAGAACAAAAGATTTGTTAACTTTTTATGTATCACCTCCCGTGTATTATAAGCGTGTGTAATTGTCAGTAATTCTATACAATATCTCTGTAATAATGTAGTTTGTAGAACGACCGAGTGGACTGCGTATCTTTGAACGGAAGACGGAAATTTTTAACCTATTTCGATAAAATATGCATAAATTATAACAACAGACAACAGACAGGAATTTCATTATTGAAAGGCTTTCATTTTAAAACACACATCCAAAATTAATTCAATGATCCAGTCAAAGTGTTCCCGAAAGAGTCTCCTGGAAAATATGGGTCCCAAAAATTCAAAATGGTATTGAAGAAAGCGGCAAAAGTCAACTGTAGTCTAAAATTGTAGAACAGACATTTCATATACAAGGTGTCTCAAAAGAAATTTTATATTTAGTGGATCGATTAAAAAAAAAGTAAGCCGTATATAGAAAAAATGTTTATTAATTATTAAAATACACTTTTTGGGGATTTATTTCTTAAAAATAATATCATCTAAATGTAGACCCTCGCGTTCTCGGCACTCATTTAATCGAGCAGTAAAATTACTTATGACGTCTCGGCAGGTGGACTCAGGGATGGCTGCCATTTCGTGACGGATATTTTCTTTCAAATGCGCCAGTGAAGTCGGTTTATTGGCGTAAACTTTAGATTTAAGATAACCCCATAGGAAAAAGTCCATAGGGGTTAAATCTGGACTGCGTGGAGGCCAATTTATGTCACCTCTCCGGGAGATCAAATTAAGCCTCTGACTGGCATCTTGGGGCTTTAATTCTTGCACCAATTGAATTTTGTAGGGGTGCAGCTTTAGGTCTTTGTGCATAATGCGATGTAATGATGATCTATGCACATTTAAAGCACTTGCGCGCTTCCGAATTGAAAGGTTCGGGTCATCACGAACAGACTGATTAACATTCTCCACGTTTTCTACCGTTCTTGATGACCTAGGTCGCCCGGATTTTGATTTATCCAGCGTTGTACCAGTCTCTTCAAACTTTTCAACCCAATGTCGAATGAGAGGAATGCTTGGCGCATCATTTAAGTGGCGAAAACCTCGAATACTGAATTTTCTACGCGCTACAGTCGCCGAATCACCGTTTTTGTAAAACTCTCGCACGCATAACGCGCGGTCTGCTCCCGAGAAACGCTCCATAGCGACTAAATTCCCAAGAGCCAGGCTACCGATTGACATAACCCCCGCGCCCCTCGGATACGTTGCGTTCACACAGTAAGCTAAATAAATATAAAATTTCTTTTGAGACACCTTGTATTTTTACTGACCGCCAACATATACCAGGAGTTCAAAAAGTAATTACATAAGGGTTAGCTATGGAAAAATAAAATAATGTCTACTTTTCGAATCTCCAAGTCTTGTTTATTACATAAAAAAATTACAACGGCCCTAAAACAAGAAGTTTTCAAAAAATATATTTCGTATTAAACAGTATTGAAAAAAATTGTAACTCAAAAATAGTTGGAATTAGATACCTATCGATTTAATTTTTGGAATCCATATACCTTTTTTAGTATATAAAAAATTTGGAAAGGGTCTTAAATGAACAAAATTAATTTTTAAACTTCTATTTATAAATAATTTGTTTTTGCATCATATTTAATAGTTTTTGTGAAATTTGTTTGAATTTTTTGTTTTGTTTTGTCTTCTACTAGCATGTTTCTATTCGTATTTTTATGCAGTATATTGACTCTACGTTTTTATTAAACAATGTATTTGGGTTGCCCGTTCCACACGAAAAAACTTTATCAAATCTATTATTAATATTTTGGCCTAAATCATGATATTTATAAATAATATCTAATTGGAAGCAAGTTGAACTCATAACACGCACTTAGGATTAATAAAACCGGGTTTAGAAAGTGTCCTGCGGCAATGTTGGAGTCCTGGAAGAGGTAGAAAGGTTCTTGAGATTAAAGCAAACCTTAAACAATTTTAGATTCATAAGTTGGAATCTGGCACAGGTCCCAGGTTGCAACAGAAATTCGTAGATAGTTTCTTTAGAGATATTCAGGCACTACAGAAAGGGTGTATGAAAAATTACTACAGCTAGATTCTACTCCAATTCAGTAGGGACTTCCTGGATTCCTTTCAGGCACTTCATTGTTGAATTTTTGTTACAATGTCGACAGAAGTTGTGAAAAACTATAAAGCAGAACAAATTGTAGTGTTTTTGACTATCATTTAACAAAGGAGAAAGACAGGCAGCTTAGTTTTTTACTTTTTCTAAGCAAAATGGAGGTTAATATTGTGTAAATTTTCGTGAGATGATTTTGTTGTTGAAGGATTAGAGATAGAAACCTACATTTGTCTGTCTATCTGTCTGTCTGTCTGACTATCTGTCTGTGTACACGTGCAGAGCAAATTCGGCTAAAAGGATTTTTATGAAACTTTTAACATCAATGACACGAGTTGATCAACTTTTGGTAAAAATCGGTTGACTAGAAATGGGATTTTACTCGTGTTGATTTTAAGATTTTTGCGAATATTTCATAACAGAAAAATATTTAGAAAAAAATTATTTAACAAAAGTAGCTATAAAAGCAATAACTAACAATTTTTATTTGAGATACTCTTGATAAAACGAAAAAAAAATTGAAAATTTTTCGTAATTTTTTCCAAGTATCTATTTTTTCATACTTATATGTAACGTTTCCATGGTCATGATAAATAATATCTCTGTTAGAAAATATTAGGCCAAGTTATTTCTACTCTACTGCTAGAATGTATTTTATACAAGCACTTTGTGATGGCGGTCGGTCCTGTGGTGGCCACAGCTGATTTTTTTTATATACTAAAAAGACATGTAGATTCAAAAAATTCGATCGATAGGTCTCTAATTCCAACTATTTTTGAGTTACAATTTTTTTCAACACTGTTTAATACAAAATATATTTTTTGAAAACTTCTTGTTTTAGGGCCTTTGTAATTTTTTTATGTACTAAACAAGACATGTAGATTCTAAAAATTTGATCGCCAGGTCTTTATCATTTGTCATTTTTGAGATATAATGTTTTTATTTTCCTAATATTTCTATATATGTCTATTTTATTTTTTAACAAAAATCACATAACAGAGTGTGTATCTACTAGGCTAATAGTGTATTAGTTATCAAAAACCGGTTGCGACGTATGATAAAGCCTAATGTTTCCAAAAATTCTTGTATCTATTTTTTTGTAGCGGTCACAGCTTACAAATTACTTAAAAAATATCCGTCTGTGGACACAGTTAAATTTTAGTATCTCGCACATCACAAGAAATGTGTATTTAACCATGTTTCTCGGACGTTATAGGTACCTGGGAACGATGAATGTTTATATTTAAATTGTTTATTGCACTTTTTGCCTTGTTACTTGCTCATTTTCAGATATTTCATTGTTCTTATAAAACTATTAAACATTTCAGACTCTTACGTTAAAAATAAATTTTTTGACAAAATATGTTGGTACAAAAATACAATTTTCTCAAAAACGGATAGAGATAGAGACTTCCGGATGGAATTTTTGAATTACTCAAGGTCTTTTTACTACAGAAAAAAATTATGACGCTTTTAGTCGGTGCCAATTTTGGTTGAGAACAAATAAAAAATAGGTCAAGTTGGTAGTCGCAAAAATGTGTAACAAACATACATCTTTCATGACGTCAAACAGGTTCTGGGATTTTGTCTAAAGGTTGAACTAAAGTAGGAGAGTAAAGGAGGAGAGACCGATCTACAATCAATTTTAAAAACCAATATTTATACCAAAAAAATGTTATTGCACAATACATTTATTTTGTATGTAGGAGAATAGAAAAAACAAACTAATTTCTATAAATTGTGTAATATAGGATACACGTGACAAAATTAACCGGAAATGTGAAGTTACCAAAGTCTCTAGTTCGTTGGACTTCCGCTCTTTTATGACCATTTCTCCCTGCTTCCTGTCTAACGAACATTTGCGAAAAATACGCACGAGCGATCGAACATAAAACCAATTCACGAATTGGAACACTGAACCAACAATAGATTGCGCTAAAATGCATTCTGATCACTTTAAAAATGTTCAGCTAAAAACACATATAACTCAAAAACGGTACTAGCTAGAGAATTATGGTTTGAATTTTTGAAATCTACATACTTTATTAAATGCAACATTTGCCCAAATATAACTAGAATTTTGAAAAGATAATTTAAACAAAATAAAAATGCGAAAAAAACAGTCTCGAGACGGGATCGAACCTTAGTTTGCAAATTAGAACGCGAGCATGCTGACTATTACACTATCAAAGTATGCAGGTTTAATGTGTTACATAATTTATTAAATATTTTACATAGTCAAGCAAAAAACACAAAAATGCGTTATTTTCCGTAAATATAATCTGATCAAAAATTCCTGTTGTACTATTCCGGTTCACACAAATGTACATTAGTTAGAATTTTTTCAGTTGTTTAGTTTATACCATCTGGGCTACAGGGTGTGGGATAATTTTTTTTTGCACCATTTTGGAAAAATCGCATCAAAATAATTTATGTTGCAAAAATAAAATTTTGATTGTTAATCCACGTACGGGCTTTCATTTGATACCCTACTCAGAATTTAAAAAAAATATATATATTATTTTCGATGGGCAGATATTTGTTTATATTTTTAGGAGGATATGTTTTTTAGATGTTTTAGTATTTTTCCTATGTGCGGGACAAAGAGTTGTATAAGCATGCCAAATTTAAACTCTCTAGGTTTAGACGTTTGGCTACAATTTTTACCGAACAGATAGACAGACAGTCAAACAGATAGACGACAAAATGACGGTATGAATGTTTTTTGGTCATACCTACAAAACCCTAAAAATGCGAATGTAATATGGAATATTGGTGCTTCATCGAAGGATTGTATATTGGAAGTCTACTAATAGATACAATGTGTTTTTAGTAGTGGTGTTAAGACAAACAAATGAAGAGGCCGATTGTAAACAATTGAAGGCGATGGAAGGTAGGAAACGCGTGGGTTCCGAAGCAAACAAACACTAAACTAGATACCCTGTACAGGCACAGGCCATTCCATGTCCGCCACTCGCGATCTCTAAATAGCATAATAATGCATTCTTTTTAACTCGCAGTCTTTTTGTACTCCAACAAACATAACTCAGAGCTAAACATGACAAACAAATCGCACGGGAAGGCTTAGCCCGACAACCCACCACACACAATTCAACCAATACAAAATCAACACCGAATTAAAATTGTTGGCGTACAGTATCCACGGCTATTAGCGCCTGTCAAAGCAGGCTATTAGCGAGTTCAAAAATGCCCACCGCAAGTATCTATCTTTTTTATAGTATTATATTTGGAACTATAAGTTCTAAGAAATATAGGTCTTTGAACGGTTTCGTTTTTTTTGTCTTTTTTTTAGCGTTAATAAATTGACACTAGACTAGTCTATTTTCTAAGAATTTATCTCCACCTGATTTGTAAGCAGTGGTTGTGAACATGTTAATGGCTGCAGGGCAATAGTTTGACGACTGCTGATCACGCAGGGCTTTACTCCGGAAATATCAAGCTAATGATGCGAAGTTAGATGCGAGTCAAGATGCAACATCTAATGATACTGCAGACGAGAAAAAAAAAAGATTTTTTAAATCAATAATGGCAACAGGAGTCTTCGAAGATGGTTGAATTTTTTCTGCACTTTCATGGATATGTAACCGAGTCCGGGCGGATAGATTTTTAACCGAAAACGAACCGTCTGTTACCATTATTTAATGGTTTTCCCCGAGGTAGGTTCGACAAAAAATGTTTGGTTGTAAAATAAGGTAATATGGGCCTAAAAAGTACTAGAAAATATTCAAAAAAATCCTATTCATCTAGTTTTTGTGTTGAGTGATTTTCAGGGTTTGGTAGGTATGACCAAAAAACCTTTATACCGTCATTTTGTCGTCTGTCTGTCTGTCTATCTGTTCGGTAAAAATTGTAGCCAAACTGCTAAACCTAGAGAAATGAAATTTGGTATGCTTATACAACTCTTTGACCCGCATATAGGAAAAATACTAAAACATCTAAAAAACATATCCCCCTAAAAATATAAACAAATATCTGCTCAACAAAAAAAATATTTTAACATAAAATTTGTTTTGGCATCCCAAATAATCATCATTCACTTACTAAATACCTGCTAATCCCTGAAATGTGTGATAATTCACACTTCACATTAATTTTTTAAGCAAGATAATCACAGATTTGTTTGTTATAATTTTTGTTGTTGTTTAGTAGTTGGGTTTTATTGTGTGTAGTGTTTTCTTCTCCCGGACCTTCTTTGTTTGTCCGATGATTACTTCACCAAATTCGCTTTGTAACATACTCGGGCCATGTGTATTTGTTAGGTAGTGTTGCTGGATTGCATCTCTCGGCAGTGCCGGTCCAAACTCAAGGACATCCTACTGCAACGAGTAGTACGAAGCAGGACAGGTATTCAGTATTTGTGTACACTCAACAACAAAACACCACGAAGAGTGCCCCCGTACCCCCGTCACCCCGCACAGAAAACCCCTGCAACTAACGGTACTTCAGGATGGGTGACCAACGGTGCCCTTAGAAAAAATTAGGAAAAAAAACCTGTCATAGATAAAAAATAATTCATACAATAAAAGTGTATTAGACCCAATTTAATTTCTCATAATTCATGCACCAGTGGTATGTTATGACTCATCTATTATTGTTATAATCAATGGGATTATAAGGTGAAAAGTTTTGTCATATATAAATTAAAAATAGTATTTTATTTAATAAGCATATAATGGAGTAATAAGCATATAATTTAATAAGCATATAAACTCGTCCCATCAATGTCAAAAGCTTAAATATGAAGTTTCATAAAAATTATTTTAGCCAAATTTGCTCTGCACGTGTTCACAGACCGACAGACGGACAGACAGACAGACAGACCGACAGACATCATACTAAAAATATTCAAAACGTTATATAGGGACCTCAATTCGTGGAGATCCATCGAAATCTCGAAATGTCAAAATCGGTATGATCACAATACCTTCCTTATATACGAGGGATGTTTTCTAAATTCTGGGAATTGTGCTATAATTAAATTACGCAGAACTTATTGGTGCCAGACAAGTCTTGACATGTTTATGCAACTATCTAGTGCAATATTGTTCAGTCTGATTTAGGTGTTCGATTGATATAGACGCGTTTTCATAGCACTGTTTTTGTAACCATAGAAGACGCTGCAAAATCTCAAAGAGCAATAATTTTCTTTTTGTGGAAAGGTGTGAAAACAATTATTTAGCGTCTGCAAGGAGTATTTGGTGAGTCTGCAGAATCCTGTACTGTTTATTGGTGGATCGATCGTTTTAAAACCGGTATAACATCACTGACGATCCACGCAGTGGGCGCCCAAGCACGTCGGTAAATGAAAGAAACATTACTGCCGTCGAAGACCTACTGAAATAGGACAAAATGACTATTCGTCAAATTAGTGTGCGCCTAGGGATAGGTACACGACAAGTTCATGACATCTTGCATGATTGTTTGGGCGATAGCAAGGTTTCGCCGCGCTGGGTGCCAAGGCTGTTGGGACCAGAACAGAAACTCAATAGGTCTGATCTTTGAGGACGGCTTAAAAAAATTAGTTTATCGTTGGGATAAATGTATTCAGTTAAATGGAGATTATGTTGAAAAACTACATTGTAATATTGACGAAAATTAACAAAATAATAAAAATTATAGCTAAATTCCCAGAACTTTGGAAACATCCCTCGTATGTTGGCGATCGGTAAAAATAGCTACAACTTACAAAAATGAAAATTCCAGTTAGTTCCGCCTAATTGTTTGAAATAGAATAGTTTGAAAAGAAAAATATAATGGTGAAAGGACTTTATATACTAGCATTTACTCTATTTGTTTTTCCCAATTTAATAAAAATTTAGACATGAAATTTTTATTTAAAAAAATAATTTATAATTCGAATAAACAAATTATTTATAGCTGAATTATATTTTATCAAAAATATTTTGTATTATTTAACTAAAAAACATAATAATCAAAATATTTATCATTGTATTTTAATGTGTATTTTAACAACAAAAAGACAGAATAATACTTTGTACCCCGCGTCTCCCCCTCTTATCACTGTGATAATAGTGTTATCACTTATAAAACACCGAACCCAGATGTTTGCTTTAAACAGAAAAAATATTGCTTAAGAAAGTTATTAACTGACAGTACTTGGGTTAAGTGTGGTTAGTTATGATTACTTAACCGTCTGCTTTACTCTCCCCTATCTATCACTTAGGTGTTTCGAACCCATCACTAGTAACCATGTCAGATAAGAAAGGTGTTCGTCAAGGTTGTGTACTAACGCCCCTATTGTACAATATTTATAGTGAACATCTGTATTGGATGGATGTAATGGTAACATCTCAATAGAAGAAAAAATCAAAAAAGTATCTAGTTTTTCATACTTACAAATGGTCTTTTTTGTTTTCTTTCCACTTTGAGAATCACTGATCTAGATCTATTCATTGTGAGGTCTTACCAAGTACCCCGTATACCAAATTCATTTTCATTCTTACGACATTTATTATACAGCCCAACAGACATTTTGGTGCCTGCGAGTTTTTAACTGTCTCTAGGTAATTTTTGGGCACAGAATCCAAAATAGGCGTCAGATTTGGTCTATAAGATATAGTTTTTGAGATAAGCTATATTGGCCTCTTTTACAATAAAATATCGTATTTCTTAACTTGTGTATTTTTCACGTTATTACTGTTACTATTTGCTCCAACTGCCAGTTACAAACACAAAAGAGACAAAGGTATTTATTTCACAAAGTAGATAAATATACATTCATCACTTATCACTTAAAAATGTTCTTTTGTACGACTTTCTAGCATGGAACAGTCTTTCTGAAGACTCCAACAATAGTAGGCCATCATGTGGCTATCTTATCTTCCTTGATATCTATCTTCCATAGTTTTATGTCCTGATGGAATCTTTCCCCCGGTTCTTCACTAAAATCACCTAGGTTTTCTAGTAAGTGGTCATAATACAACCGAGAATATTAAAGTTGGAAAGCATATTTTCCACTAATTCTCTGCCTTATGATTTCCAAGAAAATTTAGTACTACTTGAACAAATGAACACCAAGAATTAGATTCAATCTCGTTCATTGATGCGGTTGGATTGGATTGTGGATCTTCAGTAGGTTGTCTTATCTGAGTACCATCAAATATTCTGGCTTTCAGTTTTTCAGAGTTAATCCCAAGAAATTTACGTGTCAAAACACAAAGTCCATCTCGATTTAAAGCCTTCAAAAATTACTATATAGCCCCAAACTTGATATGCAAGGGTGAAAATATAATTTTCTCTCTCGCAACCGTTGACAACGTTTTGTTTTTCTTGAATTATGACATTTGTTAATGGAAATCACCCAATTTCTGTTAACCTAGTGCTGATCCTTAGCTCTGCTGTCCCAAAGACATAAAAAACAAGGATTTTGTATATCCACTTTGCTGTCCAAGGAGGAAGTTTACCGTTTTTAGATAAAAAAACTAAAATCAATTAGTCTGTATCTCAAAAACTAGAGCTGCTACGAAAAATAGTCATTTTGGAATCAGCACATCAAAAATATCCAAAATCAGTTCTTACTTTTCCGGCACCAAGATAACAAAATTTATTTTGTTGGGCAGTGATTGAATGAAACAAAATATTTAGCGTAGTACTTTGTTTTTAAAGTCTATGAGGTGTTTGACTTATTTATAAATTAATTCATTTAAAACTCAATTTATTTTAATTCTTTGTTGTTGTAAAAATTGTTTTTTTAATAAAAAAAATTTAATCTCTTTTCAACATTTGACTTAAAAACCATGATAAATGAAATGATGGAAATTTCAGTCAAGGAGAATTGAATGTTAAAGTAATGTTCATAATACTTTTTAAATTCCCAAACGCATATGACTACCAATATCCAAAACATATGCATGAGGTTGCATTTTCGTATAACAATTGCAACTGGGACCAACTAAAAAAAAAAACCTTCAATCCATGGCAAGGTCCACGCATAGGCGGGGAGATTGTCTGGTAAAAGGGGCATCAGAAATATTGACCTTAATAAAACGAGATAAACAACACAATGATAAATCTTTCAAACAAAAAATCGGGTTGGTTTTAACATGAATACATTCGTGTGATCTTCTTTTTGTACTATACTGCGTTTCATGTTCAAATTTGTGGCGTTAGTTCTTATATTTCTAATACCCTTTTCCCACTAAATCTTTAAGATCGGATGTTAAAGTGAATGTATCTTTAAACGCTAATGTGAAACCGTATGGCCTCGTCTAAATACAAGCGATGTTTAAGACAGAGATCTGCGTCTTAAACTTCGTCCGCATTGCCAACTTAATTTCTATTATAAAAAAATACTCCTTGAATTTGTGCTGTCAACATTTTATATTATCATAAACAAGAATACTGTATTATATCGACGTTATAA
The DNA here is from genome assembly GCA_963971575.1 of Liopterus haemorrhoidalis. Taxonomy (NCBI): domain Eukaryota; kingdom Metazoa; phylum Arthropoda; class Insecta; order Coleoptera; family Dytiscidae; genus Liopterus; species Liopterus haemorrhoidalis. The sequence goes on from OZ020619.1 coordinate 48,548,689, forward strand.
GAAGTTTATACTTATTGTTATAATAAAATTATTTATTTTAATAATGTGTTTAATAAAATACAGAGCTACAATAATTGAGATAAAATGTATCGACTTACATGTTAATACAGGTGTAATATATTCTTTATTGTAGTGTCTTTATTGTAGAATGAAATGAAATATCCATATTTGTTTATAATAATTCAAAATGTGCGTCTGCGCAGACAGTTCAAAACTGGTAATTTCATGACGGTAACTTAAGGACAAAATTACTGTAGCTGATGGCAGCACCAGAGATTTAAACATCAAGTGTGAAAGAATACCGATGTAAAACATCGGGGAACTTTAAGTTCACTCGTCTTAAAGTTCTAGTGTGAAAAGGGTTTAAGCCCTGCACCTTTCAACCCAAATATTACCTAAAGGCATCACCTATCCCTAGGTTCGCCACCCAATTTGGTTAGGCTTCCCTTGGGGGTCTCAGGATTACCTAAAAGTCAACCGGGATCACTGGCAAAATATATTCATATTGCCGAAATTATCAAAAAAGGATAATTTATGTTGTTTAACGTCATCCAGCCTCTTCCATACCAAAGGATATGGCCTTGTCAGCCTTCGGTCAGACGGAAGGGCGCCGGGAACCGAGGGCGCAAATAATTTTGTACGAAGGAAATAAAAATAAAAAAAAATCTACAATCATCAGCATTATTGTGGCACATTTTTGGATCCCTCGGGATTTGATCTAATCAATTTTGATCACTAAATCGATTTCTGCTTGTACTTTTGACGCAAATATCTCGAAATTTTTATTTTAAAGTTTTTGCATAACCAATAACTTCCACAATTCTATTCTGGTTGGTCTGAAATTATATATTTATATAGCTCTTGATGAAACGAACAATTTACTCTTTTAGACTTCAAATTTGAATCCTTGAAATACAATAAATTATTTTGTACTCTAAAATAATAGATTTCTTTTCGGTCTTCCTAATATTTAAATATCATCGATGTAGAAAATCACCAGATCAGCTATTTTAAGTCAAAACCAGAAAAATTCTATAGAGAGGGTATCGAAATATTATTACAACGTTGGGAAGCCGTAATAAATAATGATGGAAATTATATTTTGTAATTATACTAAAATTTTGTACTCTGTACTTGTAAATAATATTTTTTTTCCGGTCCCACTAATATGCAAAAGATTATATAAAACTGATTATAGAAAAGAAATTCTATCTTTTTTTATTCTAAATAAAAGAACCCCATTTTTTCTAAGAGTTTCATCCTGCTCTAGAGTCCCGAAGGCTTTATCCTTTTTTTCCTTCTTCTTCGTTATATTTTCATTCTTCTTCTTGTTCTTCGTTTTTGGGCTCTATCAGTCAGGTTGTCTTTTGGCCTCACTCACATAAGTCTTCCACCTAGATCAGTGGTTCTCAAACTTATTTGGCCTACCGCCCCCTTTTCAGAAAAAAATTACCCCCCTGGAAATCTATATTCTTTAAACGATATATGAATATTTTATTCGAGTTTCAAGTAGTTCTAACATCAAATCGTTCGAAATTTGGGAGTCCTCTAAAAGATTTCTTTCAAAGTTTTAATTCTTTTGCTGTTATTTTACTGAAAATATATTTTAGGATTTTTTGGCAATAATATTCATGTTTTTGTTTTGTTTTCATTTATAGAGAATTATATGTTTTTGACATTTTCTTAAATGCCTTCAAGTGGTACGATTTCGCAATCATACTCCACATTTCTTAAACGACATCTTGTATTATTAGGTATTAAAATAAAGAGGAACAATATTTTAAAAAAGGCATTCTTCTAATGATTATTACTACCTAGTATTTATATAATATTACATTAAACTAGTTTTTATTTAGTTTAAATAATAAAAAATATTAAAAATTTCTTACCAAATTTATACTTTCCTAGTAAGGTCTGCACTTCGATTAGGTTTCTGTTTTTGCTCATCACTAAAATTTGACTTCTTTTTGTGCACATCCCTTCGATTCGAATTCCTTTTCTTGCTCATCACTTCGATTTGACTTCCCTTTTTACCTACCGCCACATATATTATATTTACAACACGTATTATTTTTATTTATTTATTTTTTTTTTTGGTATTATTTTTTTGAATTATTTGTTTGGTTTTTATTGATTGTCTTCTATGTTCTCAAATTTATTTTTTGTATTTATTTTTTCTTTTTACGCTATAATTATTATTGTTACTTTAAGTTTTATGTATGTTTAATATTGTATTTTGTTATTTATACAAGAGTATACAAGAGTTACTCGGCTTATATAAATTTACTTGTTACTGCTGTGTCTCTTATATAAATAAATAAATAAATAAATAAATAAATAAATAAATAAATAAATAAATAAATAAATAAATAAATAAATAAATAAGTAAATAAATAAATAAATAAATAAATAAATAAATAAATAAATAAATAAATAAATAAATAAATAAATAAATAAATAAATAAATAAATAAATAAATAAATATATAAGGGAGGTTCATCATACATAAAAAAATAAAATAAAAAACTAGGAAAATCAAATAGTCAAACAAAAAATAACTGATTTTCTCGTAGTTGAGTCATATTAATTAAATTTAGTTACAAAATATTTACTTCTAAAATTAAATACATTTTTTATTTATTTATTCAAAAGAACACTTAAATTTACTCAAGCCAACCCTTAAAATACATTTTTACCGACCGCCAACATATATAAGGGAGGTATTGTGATCATACCAATTTTGACGTTTCGAGATTTCGATGGATCTCCACGAATTGAGGTCCCTACATAACGTTTTGACTATTTTTAGCATGATGTCTGTCGGTCTGTCTGTCTGGCTGTCTGTCTGGCTGTCTGTCTACCTGTCTGTCTGTCTGTCTGTCTGTGTGTCTGTCCGTCCGTCTGTATGTGTACACGTGCAGAGAAAATTCGGCTAAAATTATTTTTATGAAACTTCATATTTAAGCTTCTGACATCAGTGGTACAACTTTTGATAAAAATCGGTCTACTAGAAATGGGAGTTTACTCGTGTCGATTTTGAGATTTTTGCGAATATTTAGCAACAGAAAAATATTTCGAAAAAATGTATTTAATAAAAGTTGCTATAAAAGCAATAGCTAACAACATTTATTTGAGATATTTCTTGATAAAACGAAAAAAAATTATTTTTTATTCGAAATATCTATTTTTTCATGCTTATATGTAACGTTTCCATGATTATGATTAATAATATCTCTGTTAGAAAATATTGGGCCAAGTTATTTCTACTCTGCTGCTAGATTGTATTTTATACAAATACTTTGTGATGGCGATCGGTCCTGTGGTGGCCACAGCTGATTTTTTGCTCATCACTTCGATTCGAACTCCTTTTCTTGCTCACCACTTCGATTTGACTTCCCTTTTTTCTTCACCAAATTTTTCAATTTCTTCTTTTCTTGCTCATTACCTTGATTCTCCTTCTTTTTGCTTAGAATTCCGATTCAACTTCTTTTCTTGCTCATCATTTCGAGTGGACTTCTTCTTTTTTTGCTCAATACTTCGATTCGATTTCCTTTTTTTTTGTACATCACTTTGATTTGACTTCCTTTTTTGACTTCTTGTAAATAAAAAATCTAGCACTGGTTATTTTGTCTTTAGTTTTAAATTTTATTAGTAAATAGCAGAACTAACATGGTTTCTAAGACAATAGGCGCTTTCCTTTTACCACTTTACTTAAGTAATCTAAGCTAACCTAAGTCGTAAGAGCGACCCCTTTCTAAAACTACAAAAGATTTTTTTCTCCTCCCTTACCCTTACTAAGGCATTTGTCGAACTTGTGCTTAGCTAAGCATTTTTACTTGCAAAAGGAAGCACCTTAGGAGGTGGAATTTAGGAGCCACTATTTACACTATATACAGTTCATAGTCCATAGTTTTCAGTTGATGGGATAGTCACCTTCAGGCTGTCTCCCTAGAAGGTTCAACTGTCCTTGTATTGCAGGCATCTCGTAAGTTTCTTCTCTCTCAGTTCTTGTTTTTTTTGCTGGAGGACATGTGAAGAATTTCTCCAATATTGGCTGAACCTCCCTCTTTTTTAAGATTCCTTTGAACTGGTTTAGGCATTTTTGGATATCCTTACAATTCCATATTTCGCATTGCCAATCTTGGCAATCTTTGTTGTCATTTTATTAATTGGCCCCTATGTTTTTTATTGTATCATTTGCCGCGCCACTGTATGTTGTTTTCTATCTTTGTCTGAACAGACCGCGTCGTTCCCTGCTGAAATATTCCATTGCAAAAAAGCGGGCGATTTCTCTCCCATCTGTTGGCTGCAGTTTTAACTACAGGAACAACTCGAAAACACCCGAAATCTACTCTCAATAACATCAAAAATTGATGTTAAGTATGTTTTTTTCACATTTTCAGGGTTTTGTAGATATTTAGCAAGTAATAAATCGTTGGTACCATTTATTAAAATAACCAGCGATACATTTTTACCAATATTTATTACAACGTAGTGCCTAATACCCTTTTCACACTAGATCTTTAAGATCGGATGTTAAAGTGAATGTATCTTTAAACGCTAATGTGAAACCGTATGGCCTCGTCTAAATACAAGCGATGTTTAAGACAGAGATCTGCGTCTTAAACTTCGTACGCATTGCCAACTTAATTTCTATTATAAAAAAATACTCCTTGAATTTGTGCTGTTAACATTTTATATTATCATAAACAAGAATACTGTATTATATCGACGTTATAAGAAGTTTATACTTATTGTTATAATAAAATTATTTATTTTAATAATGTGTTTAATAAAATACAGAGCTACAATAATTGAGATAAAATGTATCGACTTACATGTTAATACAGGTGTAATATATTCTTTATTGTAGTGCCTTTATTGTAGAATGAAATGAAATATCCTTAATTGTTTATAATAATTCAAAATGTGCGTCTGCGCAGACAGTTCAAAACTGGTAATTTTATGACGGTAACTTAAGGACAAAATTACTGTAGCTGATGACAGCACCAGAGATTTTAACATCAAGTGTGAAAGCATACCGATCTTAAACATTGGTGAACTTTAAGTTCACTCGTCTTAAAGATCTAGTGTGAAAAGGGTATATGAGATTATTGAGCCAGAAATTAAGTCTCAAAAGTAACGTAAAATGCCTAGGGTTGGGATGGGGTCCGCAAAATAAATGTTATTCAAGGGGGGGTCCTCAGACTAAATAAGTTTAAATTCTATAGAATATTTTCTCTCAGCAATTTAATTGTCTTTTCCGTCAAAACTTCACCAGGCGACAGTCCATCTTTTGCTGTTTTATATTCAATCCCTACCATCCATTTTTTAAATGATTAGTTCGCTATTTCAATATTTTGAATGATATATCCACAGACGTTAATCTGGTATTCTTAACAGCACAGCAAGTGTTTATAGAATCTTCAATCAGAAAACCATAAAAATTATTGACAATTCAATGAAGATGTGGCTATATACAATGACCTAGTGAAATGGAAATTGCTACTTACACGTTTTTTTTTGTGGAATTGGGGTTTTGTAGGTGACTAAAAAAACCCAAAACGTCACTCATGTGTCTGTCTGTTCGATAGAAATTATGGCCAAAGAGGTGGACTTAAAAAGTTGAAATTTGGTATGCTGATACAACTAGGAACCACATTGGAAAATTATAGATGGTTAAAAAAAAATAGAAGAATTGAGAAAGAGGGATAAGGAAGTACAGGAGTAAAAAACATCAGCTGTGGCCGCAATCACAAAGTACTTGTATAAAATACATTCTAGCAGCAGAGTAGAAATAACTTGGCCTAATATTTTCTAACAGAGATATTATTTATCATGACCATGGAAACGTTACATATAAGTATGAAAAAAAATAGATACTTAGAGAAAAATTATAAAAAAAATTCATATATTTTTCGGTTTAACAAAAAAAGTCTCAAATACAAGTTGTTAGTTATTGCTTTTATAGCAACTTTTGTTAAATACATTTTTTCGAAACTGTTATGAAATATTCGCAAAAATCTTAAAATCGACACGAGTAAACTCCCATTTATAGTCACCCGATTTTTACCAAAAGTTGATCAACTCGTGCTATTGATGTCAAAAGCTTAAATATGAAGTTTTATAAAAATCCTGTTAGCCGAATTTGCTCTGCGCGTGTACACAGACAGATGGACGGACATATAGACAGACAGACGGGACAGACCGACAGACATCATGCTAAAAATCAATCATGACCTCAATTCATGGAGATCCATCGAAATCTCGAAATGTCAAAATCGGTATGATCAATACCTCCCTTATATATGGTCGGTAAAAGACAAAATGACCATTTTTCAAAAAATACATACCTACCATGAGTTCAAAAAGAAATTGCATAAGGGTTGACTATGGAAAATAAAAGTAATGTCAACAGCAAGCTTTAAAGTTAATTAAATGTCATCACTATTGTTGTTGTCATAAGTTTATATTGTTATATAGAGCTTGCAGTAGATTTTATTTAATTTTTCCATAGCCAACCCTTATGTAATTTCTTTTTGAACTCATGGTACTTATGTATGAAACGTTTATGAAATAAAATTGTCGAGAGAACAAAGTACCATTTATCGGAGTAGTCTCAAAATTCCCAGATTATTATGAATTATTTTTCTATGAACTCTCGGAGTTCATAATGATGTCAAGGCTGGGTATAATTGTTTAACATGTATATGTGATTTTGTTGCGTATTTATTTAAAAACGAAAACATTAAAAATTTAATGATCGTCTGCTTTGAAAGTTGACAATTTTTTGACTACGTTTTATAATTTTTCATTCAAAAATTAGCAACAGCAGAACTATCCTAATTTTAATCTAGACTAAGAAAGGTACGAAGAATCCAAAAATTTAATACGCAGCTCACTTCCATTAACCAATTTTGAGTTATGAATTTTTTTATTTAACTGAAAAATACTGCACATATTTAGAAACCTAAATAATGGTATTAGGCATTCGAATTAAAATTAACAAAAAAAATATTTTAACATAAAATTTGTTTTAGCATCCCAAATGATCATTCATTTACTAAATACCTGCGAAACCCTGAAATGTGTGAAAATTCACACTTCACATCAATTTTTGAGTTATAATTTATTTTTAATAAACGGTTTTGAGTTTTTAATGTTATGTATAAAATCTTACTGGAAAACTACTGAAGAAAAGTTATTAATTAATTTTTTTCTATATCTAAAAAGATGTGAGGAACTCAAAAATTGAAACCGCAGGTCGCTAACTCTAACCATTTTTGAGTTATATATATTTTTTTAATAAGTGATTTTTATGAATACTTTATGTTGAGCATAAAATTTTCTTACTGGAAAACTGCTGAAAAAAGGAAGCAAATAAATTTCTCCCAGATTAAACCAGGTGTTGGGAATTCAAAAATTGAACACACAGATTGCTATCTGTAATAATTTTTGAGATTTTTATAAATTTCATTGCCGAATATGTTATCATGTGTGAAGGACATACATACCATCATTTTCCTAGAGATAAAAGTAAGGCCAGACTTTTTGGAGATAATTTCTTCTTATACAGCGGGGTTAATAACTGATAAGAGACTATTTTGCCAATATCACAAATCTATTACTTATATAGGTTATTACTCACAAGGTCAGAGGACGATTTGTACCAATAGATACGATCGAGGTTCAATGAACCACTCACTATGGGATTTTTATGTTAGATTCGGCGAGAGGCACGTGGACAAAAAAATGTGAGGGGAATACTGGGCAAAGATACTTAGAATTTGGTAGATTCATTGTACGTCATTACAATACTCTTGACTCTTAACACAATCTTGGATAAAACAGTTTTGGTTTCAGAAAAAAAAAAAGAATTAAAAATCTGATGTGAAGAGTGAATTTTGACACATTTCAGGATTTTGTAGCTATTTACTGATTACTAGTGGTAGGACATATAAGAACATACCATATTAGTTTTGAAGATCGCAATAAAATAATAAAAGTTAGGGAACTCATAAAATTACAATAGAAGTGATATAACTAGGCGTGTCAACCCATAGCCGTAGGGATTAGTTTTTCACATTACGTTACATTAATGTTCGTTTTATAACATATCCTGAGGCCCTTTTGGACCTCGGGATTTTGAAATCAATTATGAATTCACTGAATAAATATTAATTTATAAATTTTTGTTACAGGTACGTGGATATATCAACGTTCTGTAAGTATATTAAAAAAAATCTGCTAAAAATTATCATAACCATGGAAACGTTACATATAAGTATGAAAAAATAGAAAAAAAAATATTTTTTTTTCGCTTTATCAAAAAATATCTTAAATAAAAGTTGTTAGTTATTGCTTTTATAGCAACTTTTGTTCGAAATATTTTTCTGCTATGAAATATTCGCAATAATCTTAAAATCGACACGAGTAAACTCCCATTTATAGTTAACCGATTTTTACCAAAAGTTGATCAATTGATGTCGAAAGCTTAAATATGAATTTCATAAAAATCGTTTTAGCCGAATTTGCTCTGCTCGTGTACACAGACAGACGGACTGATAGACAGACGGACGGACAGAGAGACAGAGAGACAGACAGACAGACATCATGCTAAAAATAGTCAAAACGTTATGTAGGGACGTTTTTCTGTTGGTAAATTGCTGGAACTAAAAGTTTGTGCAACGCCAGTATTAATAATATACTTCACATTTGTATTTCGCACTCCTCCTATACGAAGCACTTTACCAGCATTTTATGATAGGGTGACCATTCGTCCCCCATTTTAACATTTTGGAGGTGAGGACCTTTTTTTTACTCTTCGCTTGGATTTGGGAGGTGAGGACTTTTTTTTTGCTCTTCACTTGGATTTGGGAGATGAGGACCTTTTTTTATTTTGCCCCGTCCCGCATTGCCTTCTTAAGAAAATGGTCACCCTATTTTATGAGCACATTATTTTTCTTAATATGTTACATTTTACTTTTGTTTCACCATCGTTGAATAAATTTATTGTTTCACTACATGGACTGAAAATATGATTACCGGAAATTGCCAGTAACGCCCAAGTAACGGCAAATAAATTTAACTAAGGCTCAAAATCTCATTTTATTGCGTAACCCCAAATTTTAATGCTAGAACCCTAGGTTCCGCGGAACACAAGTTGAGAACCACTGGTTTAGAGTCTGATGATTGTTATTAAAGAAAAGTATTTTGAATTAACGTAGTTTATTTTATAAAATTTAATAGCATCCGGACATTGTTCGAAAACTGTATTGTGCATCTCCAAAATTTTCCACGTTTCCATCATATTGAATATATGTTTGTGCGACTATAATTAGTCACCAGGTATTACAGTGTAATAATAAAGATACATTGTAATACCACTTCGTGCCGAATAGATACATCGTCATCCTTAACTAATGTACTTTTTGTTTAAATGATTTTTTTTTTTTTTTATTTCTTGTCGCATTTTTAACGGTCTAGCCATTTTTGGGTTCTACCTGGACTAATAACATGTTGGAGGTTGGTCCTGTACCCAAAATACAACTAACAAATATTACTCTATACATTATTGTTGCACTATATTAACTTTTAAAAATATAATTTGTTAATAAGAGGAACAGTTGACAAATCTAAAAAGGGAAACTCAAAATAATCAGCTTTGACCACCACAGAAAAGACCGTCACCATAAAGTCAAAATTATTTTTTTTTTATAATAGAAATTATTATTGAAAAGGATAATAACGTGTTAAATTACGTTGACATTTTCATGATAAAGTCTTAGTATCATAGCTGACAACGCATCTCACATGACATACTTCGTTATAACAACCCAGCAAACATTTTTATACGGGCCAGTACTGGTAAAGCACATACTCCCCGGCATTCAAAGTAATGGGCCAGTACCCCGGTGTCCCCGTGGCCGTTACTGGCCCATTGATGTATCAGTTGCTGGCCCAGCAACGGTAAAGTGCAAAATAATCGCATTAGTTGCAAGATTTATTTCTGATGGTTTTAAGTAAAAAGTATGAGTGAAGAAGAGTGCTTATAAAATGCTGGTAAAGTACTTCGTATAGGCGGAATGCGAAATACAAATGTGAAGTACATTATTAATACTGGCGTTGCACTTACTTTTGGTGCCAGTAATTTACCAGCATAAAAGCAGTTTGCCAGCATTCGGCCGTTAGTTGAATGTTTGCTGGGAAAGTATTCATTTATTTCGTTCCTCGTCTGTTAAAAAAATGGCTATATTCTATGTTTCATTTTGTTACACGTAATTAACAAAGAAAGTTCATTTTTACCGACCGCCAACATATATAAGGGAGGTATTGTGATCATACCGATTTTGACATTTCGATGGATCTCCACGAATTGAGGTCCCTACATAACGTTTTAAATGTAATTCGTTTCCATGGTTTCACTGTTGGAATTTTAAATTGTCACATGCCAACATGAAACATGAAATAACCCAAGCAAGATTCCTTCTCGTGATAACCTAAAAAAACTTGTATATTAGAACGTATCTTAGATTGTTTTATATCTACAAAACCCGATAAATGGTAGTCAAATATCAATTTTTGTGTGTTTTAAAACAGTTTTGGAACCTCTGGTGTAAAACCAGACTGCCAAACCTTAGTGATTAGACTATTGTACGTCCTACACGTTTTAAAATTTAAATAAAAAATCCATAAATCACTAAATTTTATTACTAACGCGTTCTAATGTTCTGTCAAATATTTTGTTAGTAAAATTTTTAGACACACTGTAATTTTAAATATTTTGATTATTTTTTTTTATCGGTAGTTAAATAATGTTTGAGTACTCCTGGAAGTCTAATGACCTTCTACTGTTTACCCAAAAAACTACAAAAAGAATGACCCGTTTTGATAAAATAAATAAATTTGAACAATTTGATCTTATTTGTTTTAAAATATTTAGACAATAAAAACTACCTTGTTGCCAAGTTAAAAAATAATATGATAAAGCAAAATTTTATCATATTTTGATATTAATCTACTGGGCAAAGAAAGAAGGATGAACTTTTTAAATTAAATTCATATGACATAGTTTTTACTATAAAATTTGCTTCCGTTTTTTTCGGGTAAGCAAAACGATAGACATTTGGACCTTCTAAGAATTGGTATTAGCCCGTGAAAGACATAAAAAATATGATGTGGACACCACAAAACCAACCATAACCACAAAATACTTAAACAAAATACTTTCTAACAAAGAAATTATTATTGAAATAGATAATAATTTTAAGAAAGGTATATAAAGAAGATAGTTGGTTTAAACAGAAACACGCCATCATACTTTGTGACCGAAGAAACTAAAACTGACCACTTAAAGGTGGAGGCAATCCGACTATAAAGATGAGAACACAAAAAGGTATCCTAAACCAGTGCTGGAAAGAATTGGAAAGGAAAGAGGAGTACTCTCTCGAGATGGGAAGAGAAAAGGAAAAGCAGGTACCAATATTGCGGCCTTTCGCTGAAGGAAGTAGTATGGAAGAGATCTAGACAACAAAGCGTCTTTGACGAAGTAGCACAAGCAATGAAAGACATACAAGGCCAAGAAAGACAGCGAAGAATTTAAGAATCCAGATATAATATGTATACCAAAATTTAGACAACGCAAATACCGAAGCACAGGAAAAGGGAATAGAGATAATAAGATGGTAGCAATATTTAGATGTGGAAACGAGGAGAGAGATAATTCTGGAGGGAAAATGAAGAAAGAGTATGCAGGATGTGTCGGAGAGAAAAGGAAACCATCGAACACCTACTCCACAATTGTGACGAAGTCCCAGAGGAAGAACACGAGAAGAAGTTTTAAAAGATAGAGGATCAGGATGGACATTCGGCGGCGGAAAAAAGTAAAAAGAAATTAAATGAAAACATAGCAAAATGTGTAATGTACTAAAAAATTGTAGAATTCAAGCCGAAAGGCAAAATTTATTATTATTAACACTTCTTCCTCTATTATTACTTTTTCATCTGTTATTACTTTTTCCTCTTTTACTACTGTATCTTCTTCGTCCTCATCATTATCACTTTTATTCATTATCAACAACATCTCTTGCTTGTTTTACATTATCGTTATTGTTTCGTTGTCTGTGTGTCGGGTTTTTTGACCTACTAATTTTTTTACTTTTTAGTGAAATTAGTTAAGGGTAAAATATCTTTTAAATAAATGTATACCCATTAAATTTATGACAAAAAGTTAAATGTGTTTCAACTTAAAATGGTTGTAAAAATAATTAACTAAGAAGAAAGTTTTTAAAAAATGACTCAATGACAGTTCGAAATGACGTCAAATTTGAAAAAGTTAAACTGTCTGTCGAGGCTAAAGCCAGGTAAATTATGACATTACCATAAATAATAAACTTAACCAGACAAACATGCTACAAGATAAACATGCTCCAATTTGAAAAATTGGATGAATTCGATGTCCAGAAACTAAAAATACAAAGGGGAAAATCAATACAAAATTCATTGTTTTAGAATGTGTATTCATTATTACTCATTCCTATTCTGTGGTTTTCTAAGAATGTGGAGGTGAAAAAGTATCGTAAAATATCTAAAAATGAGCACAAAAACAAACACAGGGTAAATATGTAACATCTGGGGTCTGTTTATTGTTCTAGATGTCTGCTTCGGTACTTCTCAGGGCTTAAGCGTATAAACTCGCCTCAAAAAATAAAATATTCGCTTTAAATGAAAAATACTATATTTCAGAACGGTAACCAGCCAACTGGGGCCATAACACAATTCGGACCGTTCACAATTGGGGCTTTTCACAACTGGGGCGATGGACAATTGGGACCATAGCTATAAGAGCTAGAGTCTTCTTTTGTTTAAAATAAAAAATAATTATTTTACAAGTTAGCATAAATTAAATTGCGTGTTCTTTTGAAAAAAGTATTTAAATTACTTAGTTACTTAGTTACTTAGAATTAAAGTATTTAGTATTTAAAAGGTATTAGTATTGTGCAGTGGTGAAGTGCAGACGTGTTTCGTATGCACTTAGTTTTGTTAAAAGTGATAGACGCATTATTTATATATTTATAAAAAGTACTTTTTCTTTTTTTGTGTTGAGGATCAACTATGGTTACCAGATAATACAAAAAAAAAAAAAAAACAAAATGGTTGAAAAATTTGTGGTTAATGAATTGCTGATGTTCATCCAAAATAAAATAAATATTTTGGACGAAATTATGCTCGTGAAGTTATGCGACCAACACTACAATGAACAAGATGTAGAGGTTGCTAAATCTTTGTTATCAGAACACTGTGGAGAACATAGTGTGACAACAAGACGATCCGGAGATGGGAAGAAGGTGAAACACCTGCAGGACATCATAAAGATGCTGCGGACGGTTGAGCCGGATGTACTACCGTGTTTTGTGGCGAGGGACCTAGGGAAACTTCCTTCGGTTACCTTCGACTATGTTGATGTCACATCAGTCATGAAGGATGTGGCATTACTGAAACGAGAGCTGCACTCTTTGAAACTAGAGAGGCAACTGGACGCAAAAATCAGCGAGGACGTATTAAAAGAACTGAAGGAAATGAAAATTTCAGTTAAAAAACCGGGAGGATCAGAGAAATCGTCTACGAAATCGCAAAAACCGAAATCCCCGCCCCCGCAGTCTACCGAAGCAGCCAGGAAGCAGACGGAACAAGTGACGTATGCCAGCAAGGTTGTCTGTGATCCAAAACCTGTTGAAACAGCAAAAACGCACTCGTCTGATTTGGGCAAAGTGAGTAATATAGAACAGGCACGTGCCGACGATGGGTTCACGGAGGTCAAACGCAAGGTAAAACCAAGCAAACGTAAACTTGCAACTGTTGTCGGTACGTCAACAATGAAAGACAGCGTGTCGGGCGTTGAAAGACGGCAGTGGCTTTACGTCACACGCGTCAATCCAAACGCTGAGGAAACAGATGTGTTGCAAGTGCTAAAACGTAACCAAATATCGACCGAGGGGTTGCAATGTGTGAAAATGGCAACAACGACACCAAGAAACTACTCGCGTTTCCGACTGTGTGTCAACACTACAGACGCATGGAAAATACTCTCTCCGTCCGTCTGGCCGACAGGTGTGTGTGTCAGAGAATATGTGTGGAAACCGAGGAAGCATACCGGAAATGGCCAAAAAAATTAAACTTGTTTCCTTTAACTGCAAATCAGTTAAACGTATCTCTGGCTTAATGCAGGACATATGTGGATCAGTCGACATATGTCTACTGCAGGAGACCTGGTTACGAAGAAGCGAGTTACAGCTGCTCAGTGATCTACACCAGGACTTTGATGCAACCGGTACATCAACGATGGACCCAGCAGAGAAAGTGCACCTTGGGCGGCCTTATGGCGGGGTAGGAATCCTCTGGAGGAAAACCTTGGCGAACAACATTTGTGCGGTTCCAGTGCCAGATGAACCACGGTTAGCCGCCGTAAAAGTAAAAATTAAAGATGACTGTCTACTAGTCATCAATGTATATATGCCTACGGATGCCCCAGATAATCTACCGGAATTCATCCATATTCTAGGGAGGATAGAGGCACTAGCATCGGATGATGACGTCACCAATGTAATGATTGCGGGCGACTTCAACGCGGACCCAACATGTGCTTTTGGAAGAGAACTTGCCAAATTCTGTCAAGACTTCGGATATGTAGTAAAGGACCAGGAAGTGCTAGCGGCCAACACTTACACGTTTATAAGTGACGCCAGTAATACTACATCTTGGTTGGATCACTGCGTAGTTACGGAGAATCTCTCAGCAAGCACTACAGAAATAAAAGTAGATTACCAGTCTACTTTATCAGACCATCTACCGCTATATTTTTCCGTTGAAGTGGCTTGCATGGAGCGGCTAGCCGAAGTCCCATCACCAGAGCAACGTAGCAGAGTGTGGTGGAATGCGCGAGTGCGGGAGTGTTACAGCAGAGCATGCGAAAGTGAGCTAAAAAGAATTGTGATCCCGCGTGAACTAATTAAATGTGAGGACACAAGCTGTAGGAATGAGTGTCATCTTGCGCTTATCGATGATTTTTACCACTGCATAGTGGATACGCTTCTCAGAACCTCTGTGCATGTGTGTAAGAACATCAAGAAACGCGCGAAAAGGCAACAACGGGTGCACGGATGGAACGAGAATAAAGATCTGCAAGCGGCAAGGAGGGACGCGAAGGAAGCACTAAGTATCTGGTTTGAAAACGGGAGACCTCGCTCGGGCGAGATCAACCAAAGACGTGTTCTCACTAGAGCCCGCTTTAAATGGCAACTAAAGAAGCACCGTCTAACTCTAGACATGGAAGAAGCAGACAGGATAACAGCCCTGTACCACACCAAAGATTTTGCTAAATTCTGGTACAACACTGGTCTGAAGAAAAATAAACCCAGACCACAACAAGTCGACGGAGTGTCAAATAAGACCAACATAGCGGACCACTGGAGAAAGGTGTTCCTAGAGAATGCTGTGACAGGAGATAATGAAAAATATGGCACATCCCACGACAGTGTTCCCGCAGATCAATGTTTAATAACATGTGAAGATGTGAGTTGTGCTGTCAAACAGCTGAATAATGGCAAAGCTAAAGGCGCAGACAACTTGAGCACGGAGCATATTTCCAACGCTTCCCCCCGCCTACATGTTCTATTAGCGCTGTGTTTCACATTCATGCTAGTTCACAGACATCTACCACAAAAACTTACTCTCGTAGACGTAGTGCCAGTCCCAAAAATCAAGTGTGGCTCACTGACGTGTAGTGACAACTATCGTCCCATTGCGATTGCCACCGTGATATCTAAAATCCTGGAACATGTATTGATCAGGAAAACTGAAAGCCAGCTTCAGTCCGCCGACAATCAGTTTGGATTTAAGAAGAACCACGGAACGGAGATGGCTATATATGCGCTGAAAAGTACTGTGGCAAGATACCTAGCACGAGATACACCGATTTTCGTTTGTTTCCTTGATCTTAGCAAAGCGTTTGATAGGGTCAACAGAAGCAAACTGCTGAAAGTTCTGAAGGAAAGGAAAGTAACTCCGCGAATCATCGACATATTAAGTGTATGGTACGACACAGAGAATAAGCGAGTACGCTGGGACGGAGAGAGGTCCAAGCGATTCAATCAGTCGGTCGGCGTTAGGCAGGGTAGTTTGCTTTCACCTTCCCTTTTTAATGTGTACATCGACAAATTGAGCGAGCGCCTGAATCAATTGAACGTAGGATGTGTGATGGGAAACAAAGTGATTAACCACATTAGCTATGCGGATGATATGGTTCTCCTATGTCCCTCCCTGCCAGGTCTGAGAAAGCTGCTGGAAATCTGTGCGAACTTTGCTGCAGATCATGAACTTATATATAACGTCAAGAAGACGGAATATATGGTATTCCAACCGAAGCATAAAGCATATCAAGTGCCCGGTATTAAATTGTGTGATCAGACAGTGTTGCGAGTGAATTCGGTGACATATCTTGGTCACATAATCTGCGACGACCTTTCAGACAACGCTGATGTGGACAGACAGTGTAGAGCCTTATGCGTTAGGGCGAACATGCTAAACCGTAGATTTTCTAAGTGCAGTGTTGGCGTGCGTAACTGTTTATTCAACGCATTCTGTGCTTCTGTGTACTGTACTTCTCTTTGGATTAACGCAACACAGGCCAGAATGCGTAGGTTTAAAATTTGTTACAACAATGCATTCAGAATTATCAACGGTTTGAGCAGGTTCTGTAGTGCTAGTTCGATGTTTGTAAATAGTAACGTAAGAACAGCTGATTGTGTATTGAGAGAGAGAACATTTTCCCTCCGAACTAATCTATGGCGAGTTAATAACATTGTAATACAAAGCTGTGTGAATAGCGACCAGTTTTTCAATCCCATATGGTGTATGCGTTTGCGCGCCCCACTCACCATAAATTGGTAGCGGAAGGGGAAACTATCTCTGTAGTACGATCGTCAGACTGTATACTGCTTTCGAATACTGCAGGGATCGCTGATATGTAAAGTGTATGTCTCTCTTGCTCTACTTACACTTTTCCTCATTTTGTATATGTTTATTTATTTACTATTGTCATTATTATTATTATAATTTTCTTTTGTTTCTTATTTTTGTAAATTTGTATCATCTTTTTCTCTTGTATTATGATATGTTTCGGCAAATGTATTATACATGTACCGTTTATTGTATATTTCTAGATAATATGTTATATGTACAAATATCAATGGCCTCGTGCCGTAAATTAAATTTAAATAAATAAAAAAAAAAAAATAAAATAAATGGTTTGATTAAGTACATTTTGGTGGAAATTATAATAAATAAAAAAATAATATTTTAAGGGTTGGCTTAAGTAAATTTTCGTATTCATTTGATTAAAAAGAAATTGTATTTTAAGGGTTAGATTAAGTAAAATTTAGTGCTCTTTTGACTATATAAATTAAAAATCAACTGTGGCCACCACAGGACCGACCGCCATCATAAAGTACTTATATAAAATACATTCTAGCAACAGAGTAGAAATAACTTGACATAACATTTTCTAACAGAGATATTATTTATCATGACCATGGAAACGTTACATACAAATTAGAAAAAATTGAGTAAAATTTCGAAAAATTTTACAGAAATTATTCGAAATTTTTCATTTTATCAAAAAACCTCTCAAATAAAAGTTATTAGTTATTGCTTTTAAAGCAACTTTTGTTTAATAAATTTTTTCGAGATATTTTTCTGTTGAGAAATATTCGCAAAAATCTTAAAATCGACACGAGTAAACTCCATTTTTAGTCAACTGATTTTTACCAAAAGTTGATCAACTCGTGCCATTGATGGCAGAAGCTTAAATATGAAGTTTCATAAAAATCCTTTCAGCCGAATTTGCTCTGCACGTGTACACAGACAGACAGACAGACAGACAGACGGACAGACAGACGGACAGACGGGCGGACAGACAGACCGACAGACATCATGCTAAAAATAGTCAAAACGTTATGTAGGGATCTCAATTCATGGAGATCCATCGAAATCTCGAAACGTCAAAATTGGTATGATCACAATACCTCCCTTATATATGTTGGCGGTCGGTAAAAATGTATTTTAAGGGTTGGCTTGAGTAAATTTAAGTGTTCTTTTGACTAAATAAATAAAAAATGTATTTAATTTTAGAAGTAAATATTTTGTAACTAAATTTAATTAATATGAGTCAACTACGAGAAAATCAGTTATTTTTTGTTTGACTATTTGCTTTTCCTAGTTTTTTATTTATTTTTTTTATGTATGATGAATGGTAATGGTATGTATGAAACAATTTCGGATTTACTCGTTTCTTAATAAATACTTTTTGCAAGTACCTCAATCATTGTAATGTTTTTGTTTTGAAAATGGTTGTTATTTTGAAAAAGTCGTTTGGTGACGTTGTCCCGAGGTGTGATATCTAATACGGGGGTCAATGCTACTTGTGGGGTGGTCGTTGGGGCATCCGCTTTCAGCATTCCCTGCTGACGTCCGGTAACGCGTTAGCAGATGCATACGTTACACTCAGATACAACAAATACTAACACATAGAGGTACACACAACAACAAACGGACATTAGAAAAAAAATCTAAAATTAACTTTTGTCAAAGACCCTCTTATCATGTATTTTCGTTTAAAGATAAAAGGCAAAACACACCATCTTAAGAAAAATTTTGACTTTATTCTAAAACAAGATCGACAACATTTTTCGAAAATAAAATATTACGCAGAAATTCATGGTATTTTCAAAGCTATAGAGAAAATTTAAGAAAAGAACACAGAACAAAGGAAATACATAATCTGCACTGATTCCTTAAGCTCAATACAAGCAATTTGCAACCCACACCCGAAGTACCAAACAGTGAAGAAAATACAGGACAAAATACAATTGTTAAGAAACAATAGCTACCAAATCATTTTTCTATGGATACCGTCTCATATAGGACTCCGCGGAAACGAAAAAGCAGCGAAAGAAGCAATAACTACCTCTGAAATAAATATACCAGTTCCAAAACACGATTACATCAAATTCATTAAGAAAAAGATACGTGAAGCATGGAACGATTAGTGGAGGAACACTATCGGCAAACTAGGGAAAATAAAAGAAAATATCGAAAAATGGCCAGCAAGAGAAGACAGAAGAGAACAAGTAGTGCTCACAAGACTACGAGTAGGACACTCCAATGTAACACACAAACGCTTACTTCAAAAAACAACAGAAGTAAAATGGATAGGACATGTGATGAGGACGAGGGAAGACAAGGATGAAATTTGCAGTTAATAATATTGCCAACTTTAACAGCATTTTATTTGACATTGGCTTAATATTTTACCGTTCTACCTTAAAAACCAAACAAAAAAATAACCTGGCTCATCGATCCCAGCAGAAATATACTGCACCCAACTGAACGAAATGATGCAAAAATAGCCTAGATTGGTCAACAGATCGACTCCTATTGCATGATAACGCTAGACCACACTCTGCACAAATGTGGCAAAACTACAGGAATTGGAGTTGGAACTTCTTCATCATCATCCATACTCACCAGACCCCCACTGACTACCACTTCTTCCGCAATTTGGACAACTTTTTAATAGGAAAACAGTTTAATTCCAACAATGTTCGTAAAACTGGCCTTCCAGGAATTGTCTTGTTTCTTCCAATTATCGAATCTTATCATTTTACCTATTTTTAGAATTTTTTAGTTGTATGTCGAAAGGCCTCAGGCCAAAACTGTATGATCAAAATAGTGCTCAAATTATTTATATACTAAACAGGATGTGGAAAATCCAAAAAATCAATCCGCAAGTCGCTATCTCTTACCGTTTTTGAAATATGAATTTTTAAACACACCATCACCACAATTTTTCATCAAAGTAATTTTTTGGTTGTATTTTTAAAGGCCTCAGTCCAAAACTATTTAATGAAAGTTGTTCCCAAATTATTTATACACTAAACAAGATGTGAAGAATTCAAAAATTCAATCCACAACTCTCTGTCTCTAACCGTTTTTAAGATATGAATTTTTAAACACACCATCAACACAATTTATATTTGTAAGTTATCAACCAACTTTACCTTTTTTTCTACAAAATTCATCCATGATGACCTAATACTGAACAGACCAAATTTATTGTTTAATATAAGAACATACATTCCTCTACTGTTTGACAACTATATTGGAGGTTAGATTTATATATAATAGTCATAGATGTGTTCTAAAAAACTGACTAACTTCTATTTTGTGATGATGGGACAATGCTCTTGTGACAACGTTATGGTCAGCAATGTATCTAAATCTAATTTTTAATTCATTGGGTGTTTTCTATTTTTTTCTTGACTAAACAATAGCATTTGCAATTGCAGTTGCAGAGGGTTAATACTCTAAGCATATGACAAGAATTGAAATGATAGAGAAGCAGGTCCGGCATGTAATATTCTCATCAGAATCCAAATATCCTGCTGTGGTAAGAATAATCTTAAACCTGCCCTGAAGGACTGTGAAATGTTCGAAGGACAAATTAGAAGCAAGTTAGGTATTAGAATCATGTTCGTATTTTCTCACAGTCCGGTCATCTACCCCTTGAATTATTCCCAGTAGTGCCACCCCTGGACATTGCACTCGATGAACTCGACTAACTGTTTAATATCATTCTACAATTTCATTTCAAATCTTTTTC
The DNA here is from genome assembly GCA_963971575.1 of Liopterus haemorrhoidalis. Lineage (NCBI taxonomy): Eukaryota > Metazoa > Arthropoda > Insecta > Coleoptera > Dytiscidae > Liopterus > Liopterus haemorrhoidalis. Next base: position 48,569,405 of record OZ020619.1, read on the forward strand.
AGAAAATTTTTATAAAGGCAGAAAAATCACCACAGAATACAAGTGTCTCGAATAAGAAGCTCTCAAAGAGAAGCTTCTCTTTTTTCTTTGCTCCGATATTTTTTTTTACCGACCGTTAACATATATAAGGGAAGTATTGTGATCATACCGATTTCGAGATTTCGATGGATCTCCACAAATTGAGGTCCCTACATAACGTTCTGACTATTTATAGCATGATGCCTGTCGATCTGCCTGCCTGTCTGTCTGTCTGTCTGTCTGTCTGTCTGTCTGTCCGTTCGTCTGTCTGTACACGTGCAAAGCAAATTCGGCTAAAAGGATTTTTATAAAATTTCATATTTAAGCTTTTGGCATCAATGGCACGAGTTGATCAACTTTTGGTAAATATCGGTTGACTAAAAACGGAAGTTTACTCGTGTCGACTTTTTACCGACCACCAACATATATAAGGGAAGTATTGTGACCATACCGATTTTGACATTTCGAGATTTTGATGGATCTCCACGAAGTGAGGTCCCTACATAACGTTTTGACTATTTTTAGCATGATGTCTATCGGTCTGTCTGTCCGTCTGTCTGTCTGTCTGTCTGTCTGTCTGTCTGTCTGTCTGTCTATCTGTCTGTCTGTCTGTCTGTCCGTCCGTCTGTCTGTGTACCCATGCAGAGCAAATTCGGCTAAAAGGATTTTTATGAAACTTCATATTTCATATTGAATCTTTTGACATCAATGGCACGAGTTAATCAACTTTTGGTAAAAATCGATTGACTAGAAATAGGAGTTTACTCGTGTCGATTTTAAGATTTTTGCAAATATTTAGCAACAGAAAAATATTTCGAAAAAATTTTTGAAACATTTTTGAAGTATCTATTTTTTCATACTTATATGTAGGGCTTCAAACCGTTATTTTTTTTTTGTTTTCGTTCCGGTTCAATTAAAAAAATATATATCTGTTCGGTTCCGGTTTTCGTTCCGGCAAAAATAACGGTTTTTCTCGGTTTTCGGTTCAGTTCCGAGTGATAAATTTTCAAATAGAATTATTTGTATTAAAAATTTATTTTCTACTATAATTTAGAAAAACATTTTATTCCGTATTTTGTAAGAATCATACCAAAGCCACTGCCAGGGCGGGATCTGGGCGTCAATACCCCCCCCCCCCCCGAGCACAATTTTTTTTTACTTTTCAGTTCAAAAAATTACGATTTTTTTCTGCTTATCAGTTTAAAAAATAATCTTAAATAAAATGTATTTTATATTCACTCACATAAACATTATCTGAACCGAAATAAACCGATATTTCTTTTTTCGGTTCAGCAGGTTTTCGTTTTCACAAAAATAACGGTTTTTTCGGTTTTCGGTTCAGTTCCGGTTCGAAGCCCTGCTTATATGTAATTTTTTCATGGTCATGATAAATAATATCTCTGTTAGAAAATATTAGGCCATGTTATTTCTACTCTGCTGCTAGAATGTATTTTATAAAAGTACTTTGTGGTGGAGGTCGGTCCTGTGATGGCCACAGCTGATTTTTTGAAATTATTTCTAGATTTTTTTTTAAATTTTCATTTAAATGAAATGAAACCTATTAGTACTTAGGTATATAAATAAAAAATGATTTTGAAAAAGTGTAGAAACTCACAGTCCACGTTTTTAGTATCTGTATATATTTATGAAGTTTTTTTATATTGTCAAATATGTGAAGATCTGTTCTTTGTTCATTTAGCTGATTTGAATTTTAAATTTGTCGATTATTGAAGGCTGACTGAACTAATGCAACTTTAATTGCAACGCGTGTTTTGTTGCCTTACAACTTGTTTTGAAATTTTAACAGTTTTAAATAAGAACAAAATTTTCATGGTCTACTGCAAAGGCTTAAATGTCGAGGACAAAAAATTAAATGTTTATAATTGACTTTTTTCCCGTTAATTTTCAAATATAACTTCAATATTTAGTATACAGGGTGTCTCAGCCAAGTGGCGCACCATTGTTGTCTTTCTTAACATTATAGATAGAGATTCGATTAAATGGACAATATCATGACAGGCTTTCAAATAAATTTGAATGTTTCGTTGACCAGATATTTTGAAAATAAATATTTTTTTAAATGGAATATCCTGTATATTTCTAGGCCATTGGAACAACTATTTTTTGTCTTTATAAAAAACTTACCATGTTTATAATGATTTTTTTTTTAATAACGGAGATATCAATATTTGAAAACTTATGGTATTACAAGGGATGTTTCCTAAATTCTGAGAATTGTGCTATAATTAAATTACGCAGAACTTATTGGTGCCAGACAAGTCTTGACATGTTTATGCAACTATCTAGTGCAATATTGTTCAGTCTGATTTAGGTGTTCGACTGATACAGATACGTTTCATAGCACTATTTTTGTAACCATGGAAAACGCAGCAAAATCTCAAAGAGCAATAATTTTCTTTTTGTGGAAAGAAGGTGTGAAAACATCAGAAATTATTCAGCGTCTGCAAGGAGTATTTGGTGAGTCTGCAGAATCCAAAAGTACTGTTTATCGGTGGATCGTTCGTTTTAAAAACGGTAGAACATCACTAGAAGACGATCCACGCAGTGGGCGCCCAAGTCGGTAAATGAAAGAAACATTACTGCCGTCGAAGACCTACTGAAAGAGGACAGGCGAATGACTATTCGTCAAATTAGTGTGCGCCTAGGGATAGGTACACGACAAGTTCATGACATCTTGCATGATTGTTTGGGCGTTAGCAAGGTTTCGCTGCGCTGGGTGCCAAGGCTGTTGGAATAGGTGGATTGAGGAGACACCAAAAAAGTTCTTTGAGGACGGCTTAAAAAAATTAGTTTATCGTTGGGATAAATGTATTCAGTTAAATGGAGATTATGTTGAAAAACTACATTGTAATATTGACGAAAATTAACAAGATAATAAAAAGTATAGCTAAATTCCCAGAACTTTGGAAACATCCCTCGTACTTATTAATCGTTTTGTCACTAAATGATACTGAGCGAAATAATTGAATTAAATCTATCATTTTGTTAAAGTTTCAGGTAATTGTTACCTTAGTAGTAGTTTTGTAGACAAATTTTAAAGAATGCAATTATGTGACTAATATTCTAATTTTCTCGCGCCTGTTTTTGAATTATACTTTTATGGTTGAGTGTACTGGGTAAAATACATAAAACAAGAATACCAACATGAAGGTGCTAAATAATCAAAAGTAAAGTAAATGATAATGTTCTTAACTGTATGTGCAAATAATGTTGGCAGATTTTATGTCTAACAACTTGGCGACTTTTAAATTAACGTCTGTAAACTGAGTTTAGCTCTCTTGGAAACGCTGAAAAAATTGGTTGGAAACACATCTCATAAAGAAAAGACCATTTTGACGTAGAATACCTCTTTGTCTTCAGTCAGTATGGGGGTCTTTCCCAGAAATCCAACGTAACGAAATTAGGATAAATTTTAAATACTTACTGCCACGCTTACGAGATATGTAAATTAAGTAACTGGACTGATTTTTAAAATATTTTTATTCGAATAGAATTACAATTAAATATTGTCTCCATCTAAATAACTTCCTTGGGCAGCCACACAGCGCTGGAGACGGTTCTTCATATCCTCATAGCAGTGCTGGAACTCGGATAATGGAATAGCTTTCAGCTGGTCTCTTACGAACGTTTAAATGTTTTCGAGTGTCCCAAAAGACGTATCTTGAGGTGATTTTTCAATCTTGGGAAGAGGAAAAACTTCTATTACTTGCCCGACCTTAATATATAAAGGGGCAAGTATTGTAATCGCAAAAATGTCGAGATTTTGACTGATGACCATGTTTCATGGTCCAAGGAATCCAAAAAAACTATTTTCGAAGTGCCGTCCGTATGTGTGTGTCTGTATACACCAGTGTTTCTCAACCAAAAACGCACCGCGGACCAGTATAATATATAATTTTCTAACGCGGACCACTAATAATATTTTTTGGTTCATTTTTTTCAAGAAAACAAATATATTTAAAGTGCTACTAAATATATTTATTTTATTTGTAGAAAATCACAGAAAATTTATAGAAAATAAACAAAATATAAATTATTTACATAAAAAATGTGCATAAAAAGTAAAAAAAAAACTGCAAAATACACATATAAAAACTTCTAAACTATACACGATAACTCAAGAACGGTTCCACTTAGAGACTTCGTTCTGGTACTAAAAAATTGTCCTATTAATTGGGAAGAAGCCTATTATTTTTTATGAAGATCCAAAACCGGTAACGGAAGATATTAAACTAGTAAACCAAGCCTTGAACAAAAATTTGTATAAAAGATAATTTGATGTATTTTTGAAGATCTTTTTTTGATTTTTTTTGAATTTTTTTTTTAATTTAATTTTTTTTTATCGGAGGGCAAGTCTATCGGAGATCTCCCTTCGCCACTGTTTTTTTTATTCGATTGAGTCTTAGTCTGACTTGAGTCTCCATTTTCAATTGAATACTTTTTCAAAACAGAACCTTGAAAAATATAATTAAAATTCAGTATATGTTAAAAGTGTTGGAAAGAAGCCAATGGTTAACTATGGAACTCTCTTCCAAATAGAACTGGAATTATATAAGACTGACGTCACTAAACAGTCATCTTCCAAATCCTTATAATTAAAAGATAACGATAAAATTTAATAATGAAAATTAAGTTATAAGCTTTGAGAGTTAGTTGAGCTTTCAAACTTTATAAAGACAGAAGCACAACTTAATTTACACAAAATTTAATTGAGAGTTTTTGAAGATTACTTGAAAAATCGGTCAGTATCGTTCTGTAACGGTGTAGATTGTATTTAGTAATGAAATAATGGTTAGCAATGAATTATTTTAATAAATTCCATTCGTCTTTACATAGGCACTTCTGTGGTAAAAGTATTAGCGACGATGTTGACACCACGTAGCTTTACAACGCTTTCTCCAGCGCCATGCTCACCCGGCGCCACTCAATGGCCCCTTGTTTTATCCAGAATTTTGTCTTGTTTCTTCCAATTATCGAATCTTATAATTTTACCTATTTTTAGAATTTTTTAGTTGTATGTCGAAAGGCCTCAGTCCAAAACTGTATGATCAAAATAGTGCCCAAATTATTTATATACTAAACAGGACATGGAAAATCCAAAAAATCAATCCGCAAGTCGCTATCTCTTACCGTTTTTGAAATATGAATTTTTAAACGTACCATCACCACAATTTTTCATCCAAGAAATTTTTTGGTTGTATTTTCGAAGAACCTCATTCCAAAACTCTTTGATTAAAACATTGTCCATTATTTCTAAAGTAAACAGGACGTGAAAATCCAAAAAAATCAATCCGCAAGTCGCTATCTTTTACCGTTTTTGAAATATGAATTTTTAAACACACCATCACTACAATTTTTCATCAAAGAAATTTTTTAATTGTATTTCGAAATGTCTCAGTCCAAAACCATTTGATCCAAATAATGCCTAAATTATTTCTATACCAAAAAAGATGTGGTGAATCCAAAAATTCAACCCGCACGTTTCTATCTCTAACCGTTTTTGAGATAGGATTTTTTTTAAAACATGCCATCTAAAGAATTTTGTTTGTTGTATTTCGCCTCACTCCAAAATTATTTGATCAAAATAATGCTCAAATTATTTTTATACTAAAAAGGACATAAAAAATCCAAAAATGTAATACGCAAGTCGCTATCTCTTACCGTTTTCGAGATATGAATTTTTAAAGACGCCTTCACCATAATTTTTAAATGTAGCAAAAAAAATTTTTTGTTGTTTTTCAAAAGGCCTCATTCCAAAACTATTTGATCAAACCAGTGTCCATATTTCTTTATATACTAAACAGGACGTGAAAAATCCAAAAAATCAATCCGCAAGTCGCTATGTCTTACCATTTTCGAGATATGAATTTTTAAAGACGCCATAATTTTTAAATGCAACAAAAGAATTTTGTTAGTTGTATTTCAAAAGACCTCAGTCCAAAACTATTTGATCAAGACAGTGGCCAAATTATTTTGTACTAAACAGGACGTGAAAAATCCAAAAAAATAATTTGCAAGTCGCTATCTCTTACCGTTTTTGAGATATAAATTCTTAAACTTGCCTTCAACACAATCATCAAAGAGATTTTTTAATTGTACTTCGAAATATTTTTGTTTGTTGTATTTCGAAAGGCCTCAGTCCGATACTATTGAATCAAACTAATCTATTTACTAAAAAAGTTGTGCTGAATCTAAAAATTCAATCCGTAATTCTCTATCTCTAACCGTTTTTAAGATATGAATTTTTAAACACACCACCAACACAATTTTTAAATACAATCAAAGAAATGTTTTAATTGAATTTCGAAAGGCCTCAGTCCAAAACTATTTGATCAAAGTTGTTCCCGAATTATTTCTACACCAAACAAGATGTGAAGAATTCAAAAATTCAATCCGCAACTCTCTATCCCTTACCGTTTTAGAGTTATAATTTTTTCAAACAACCATTGTTCAGCATTTTGTGGGGTGAAACTCAACCCTTTATTAAGAAAACTGGTCAGTTATTAATCGGTATAAGTCCCCTTCTAAATGCGATTCAGCATTCCGCACATGTGCGTGTGTAAGCGTGTGTGAGTGTACGACAAGGATGACTGCAAGTACTCTTGACATAGGTCAGTGTCGCCAGCGGTGCCCACCGGCGGTCACGTGATCGCCTCCCCTCCGCACGTCTCCCCCTCCCCCTCCCTCGCCCCGAGGGGGACACCACTCCCACACAGGGACAAGCATTTTTGCAAAAATAATAAAACACAGACACCCAAAAAATTCTTTTAAATAAGTCGGCTATGAACGGGTTAAAAGGGTTTCAACATTGATGTGAACGAACGCTTTATTAGTACCATGTAAACATAGTAAAATATTTAGATTTGATAATGTAAACAAACTATGTGTGTATACAATTTTTTTTCTATAGATAATAATTTGATGATTTTTCAAAGAGATTTTCTTGCATCACAGCAATTGTAAATATTTTTTTTAAGACGTGGAATTTACTTATATTTTAGGATTTCGTGGGTATAATCAAGAAATCCCTTGTAAACGAACATGTAATGTTTCCGGCGTCTACAAGTGCTTGCTAACATAAGCTGTCAAATATCACTTTATTTTCAAATGTACTCGGACACATAGAACGCTTGTTGGTACTTGTTGTCACTTATAACATACGCTGATAAGTAAATAGGGATCTTTGAAACATTATTTGACAGATTAAGTTGAGTCCACAACCGATCTTGTAATGTATCGCGTATTTAAAATATTTCCCCAGTATTTCGGAGGAAACCCCAGTATTTTAAATATTTTCCTAGAATTTAAAATATTTTGCTCGTATTTCAAATATTTGCTAATATTTCAAATATTTCTCTTATACATAGGTATATATTTCAAATATTTCCTAATATTTCAAATATGTCTCTAGTATTTCAAATATTTCCTAATATTTCAAATATTTCTCTAGTATTTCAATATTTCCTAATATTTCAAACATTTCGCTAGTACATATTTCAAATATTTCCCTAGTATATATTTCAAATATTTCCTAGTATTTCAAATAATTCCCTATTATTTCAAATAACCATCGGTAACCATCTCACGAGCTATAAGTTTAGAAAATTATGCACAATCCACAACAAACGTATTAAATTTGGAGGTCTGAACGGTTTCACGTCTTATCATATGACAAACTTTCTGGTGACAGTGAACAGTCCATAAGATACAGTGCATAAGCTATTGATTTAATAGCTCTGAATGCGGCTTTATAAGATCGGCTTGCTAATCTGGAACCAGATTTAGTTATGATGACCAAAAATTGTGAGAATGAAATGTGGCAAATTAAAATATTTTTTAAAATTTTTGCGGGCCATGTTGAAATTGTCGCGGTAGACAACTTGGTTGCGTCTGTAATAGAACAATAGTGTAGTAGCGGGTTGTTGAGTTTAGTCAGGGTTGTCCCGTCTCCGGCAGGGGTGTACACTGGTCTATATCTGCACATTCCTCGCAAGGTGAATGTCCTGCAGGGTCGTACGTGCCCCGGGGGCGGGCGCGGGGCGGCCGAGTGCTGGGGGCGGCGAGCAGGGGTTGTAACCCTGATCAATACCGTTGCGTGAACTGCTGGCGAGGCAGCAGTCTGTCCAAACCGTCTGAATTCTGTACTGTACTTCCAAGTACACTCCCGCCACCAATACTAGGCTGCTTGCTATACAACTCCAGCCTAATTGTTTTAGCTAAATTATACTAATCAGAGATACTCACTAAAACTATTTCAAATACCAAATATTCATCAAAGTATTTGTAACAATAAATACTATTAGTCATCACTAATAAAAAGTATTTGAAATAATTTGAAATACTAGGAAATATTTGAAATATGTACTAGGTTAGTTAGTTAGTTAGGCGCACAGCTACAAAGGCTACTTGCGCCAAATATATACTAAGGAAATATTTGAAATAATAGGGAAATATATGAAATACTAGAGAAATATTTTAAATATATACAAGGAAAATATTTGAAATACTAGAGAATAATTTGAAATATTTAAAATACTAGTAAAATATCTGAAATATTTGAAATATGTAGTCCTAAACTAAATAAACTACGAGGAATCCAAAAATTCAAACTGCAGGTCGCTATCTCTAACCGTTTTTGAGTTGTTTTTTTTTTAATTCACAATTTTCACAGATTATGTAAATTATGTCATTAAAAAAATTGTCGTAATCTCAAAATGCGTTAACCGATTAAAGCCCCAAATTTTTTCTAGACTAAATAAACTACAAGGAACTCAAAAATTCAATCCGCAAGTCGCTATCTCTAACCGTTTTTGAGTTGTGTTTTTTTTTAATTCACAATTTTCACAGATAATGTAAATTATGTCAAACGCCCATTAAACGGGCATTAAAGCCCCAAATTTTTTGTAGACTAAATAAACTACGGAAAATACAAAAATGTAAACTCAGAATTTGAATATAGGCTATATGGCATCACAAAATTTTAATTCCAAGTCCCGAAAGACCTTGTTATAAAATGTTATCTTTTAACTAGTGACTTGCCGATGGTTTCATATTCCGTAGTCCGTTACTGAACGCTAATGATTACTATTAATTCACAAAATTGTTGACAAAAGGCGTGCCCCTGTTACGTCATTATATTGTTATATTGGTTCGCGTGTGTTCAACAAACTGGGCAGGGGATAGATAAACTTAACAATTAATGTGACCTTATGAGAAAATTTGGGATCGTCAACCAACAAGGTCATTGGGTAAAATAGTGATTTACAATATTTTTTGATCGTAGGTTATGCCGTTTTAGATCCACAGCACAATTTTAGCCTAAAATTTAAACTCCCAGATAACATGTTTATCTACAATGCGGAATTGGTGGCAATAAAGTTGAGTTTAGAATACTTATACCCTTTTCACACTAGATCTTTAAGACGAGTGAACTTAAAATTCACCGATGTTTAAGATTGGTATGCTTTCACACTTGATGTTTAAATTTTCGGTGCTGTCATCAGCTACAGTAATTTTGTCCTTAAGTTGCCGTCATGAAATTACCAGTTTTGAACTGTCTGCGCAGACGCACATTTTGAATTATTATAAACAAATCTGGATATTTCATTTCATTCTACAATAAAGACACTACAATAAAGAATATATTACACCTGTATTAACATGTAAGTCGATACCTTTTATCTCAATTATTGTAGCTCTGTATTTTATTAAACACATTATTAAAATAAATAATTTTATTATAACAATAAGTATAAACTTCTTATAACGTCGATATAATACAGTATTCTTGTTTATGATAATATAAAATGTTGACAGCACAAATTCAAGGAGTATTTTTTTATAATAGAAATTAAGTTGGCAATGCGGACGAAGTTTAAGACGCAGATCTCTGTCTTAAACATCGCTTGTATTTAGACGAGGCCATACGGTTTCACATTAGCGTTTAAAGATACATTCACTTTAACATCCGATCTTAAAGATCTAGTGTGAAAAGGGTATTGAAGAAGCACTTTCATAATGAATTTATAATTTTTTCTGATTGTAAAAGCGTGGGCCAAAAATTGAGTTGCCCTGGATTTGAGAAAAGGAATTATTCATTAATTAATTTATTTAATTTTTCAATTAAACATATGATATTATTTTTAATAATTTTAATGGTAATACCGTAAACTGCGCAAGGCCTAGGGAATTATATTTTTGGATGTATTTTGATGGTCTGGTTAGATTGACCTGTACATAAACTGTATATAACGTCATTGATCTAGTCCATACATTGTCAAGGACATTATCATTACGCCTTCTGATCAAAATCAACCAATTTAAACTAAGAGTACTTTTTATACACTTAACTTTTGGGCAACTAGGTAATTTTCTTAAGATGCATTGTCATATCCGCTCTGCAAATTGCTTGGAACCAACTAAAAAACGTTTTAGAGACGAACATCCAGAACAAATTTTAGTAATGATGCTATTTTTTGGGTGGATTCGTTTTTAACTATTTTTGAATGTAACATGATTCAAGACAGCATTCAACATTAGTGCTGGAATATTTTGGTACATCATTTCTAAGTCTGTCTTATTAACGACCATATATATATATATAAATAACACAGCCTAACAGACATTTTGGTGCCTGCGAGTTTTTAACTATCTCTAGGTAATTTTTGAACACAGAATCCAAAATAGCCGATAGATTTGGTCTATCAGATCTAGTTTTTGAGATACGCTATATTGCCCTCTTTTACAATAAATTATCTTATTTCTTAACTTGTGTATTTTTCATGTTATTACTGTTACCATTTGCTCCAACTACAAACACAAAAGAGACAAAGTAAGGTACTTATTTCACAAAGTAAATAAATATACATTCATTATCACTTAAAAATATTCTTTTGTACGACTTTCTAGCATGGAGTTTACCAGAACAGTCTTTCTGAAGACTCCAACAGTAGTAGGCCATCATGTGGCTATCTTATCTTCCTTGATATCTATCTTCCATAGTTTTATGTCCTGATGGAATCTTTCCCCCGGTTCTTCACTAAAATCACCTAGGTTATCTGGTAAGTGGTCATAATACAACCGAGAATATTAAAGTTAGAAAGCATATTTTCCACTAATTCTCTGCCTTATGATTTCCAAGAAAATTTTGTACTACTTGAATAAATGAACACCAAGAATTAGATTCAATCTCGTTCATTGATGCGGTTGGATTGGATTGTGGATTTTCAGTAGGTTGCCTTATCTGAGGATCATCAAATATTCTGGCTTTCAGTTTTTCAGAGTTAATCCCAGGAAATTAACGTGTCAAGTAGCCTACACAAAGTCCATCTCGATTTAAAGCCTTCAAAAATTGCTACATAAGCCCAAACTTGATATGCAAGGGTGGAAATATAATTTTCTCTCTCGCAACCAAAGGTTCGTTGACAACGTTTTGTTTTTCTTGAATTATGACATTTCTTAATGGAAATCACCCAATTTCTGTTAACCCAGTGCTGATCCTTAGCTCTGCTGTCCCAAAGACATAAAAAACAAGGATATTTTGTATATCCACTTTGCTGTCCAAGGAGGAAGTTTACCGTTTTTAGATAAAAAACTAAAATCAATTAGTCTGTATCTCAAAAACTAGAGGTGCTACGAAAAAGAGTCAGGTATTTTTGGAATCAGCACATCAAAAATATCCAAAATCAGTTCTTACTTTTCCGGCACCAAGATAAAAAAAATGATTTTGTTGGGCAATATAATCAGATAATCAATGCATTGAGTCCATTTGGATAAAATCTCAAATATCTTGAATATTTCTAAATCTTTCTTCTTTATTCTTGATTCTTCTAGGTGTTAATATAATTCTCTGCGCCAAAATAATGTAGCACGTTTCAATAATTGAATCTTATAACTGGATAACTGCATCTGTGCGACTGTATTAAGCCTCCAATGAAAAATTAACTTTCATATCCTGTGGGTACTGGTATATGTTCCCTGCCCCTCCCCCCTGCTTTCCCTCACAGTAGGACCCCTCCTTTTGGCGGTCAAGGCCGTCAAACATTAAACCAGGGTCAATGAACTGCACTCATTGCATTAGAAAATATGTAGGGTTCAATATACAATGTAGTAATAGGTTACAACAACTCACTTGTAGGACAGAGGAGGGTTTGTTTCTTGACCTCCGGTACTGCATAAAACGTGGTCAGCGGCTTCAAACTATTGTTCTATTCGCGACTCAAACTAACGTTGGCGACGCTGCGTACGACAGTTGATGGCCAACGAGAAGCGTATATGTCAGAAGTTTTTTCATAATATTTATCTGTTTAAACAATATTTCGGCAAAAAAGCACTGTATTTAAGTCACTATATTTAAAAATACGTCTTAATTCACATAAACTGCAGCACGACACACTACAAATATACAAATATACGCTTCTGTTTAATTTACTAAGCCGCCACCAGATGTCTCACTGTTATTTGCGAATTAACAGGCATAAAAAAAATTGTTTTATTATATTAAACAGACCACTGTCTTAGGCAGGTATGAGTTATGGCAGTGTTTCCCAACCTTTTTTACTTGCGGAGCCCTTTTTAGAATCAATTTTTATGGCCTACCATATGTCTTACAAATTAATGGTGTTAAGTAATATTACAGGGGAGGGGGTAGATTTTTTTAGTTAATATAAATTCACTTTTCTCTTTCACAGCTCACATATTAATAGATTTCTATAAAATGAAACAAATAATCAAAATACACGCAGATTATCCAAACAAAAATGCATTTCGCCGATCACATTTCAGCTAGCCATAGAGTCATAAACCGGCTAGAGTCAGAAATCACTCGGACATACATACAACTTGGCCAATTTTCTTTCAGAATGTAATTTCCAGTTTTCTTATATTAATTTTGTTTTTTATTTCTTTTGATTTTATTCAATTTTTATTTATTTTATTTCCTGGAACAGCTGCGAAGCCCCTGAGAAGTACACGAAGCACTTAGGGCTCCGCGGAGTACAGGTTGGGAACTGCTGGGTTAGGGGGTTATAACCCCCCCCCATATTACGTGGTCAGTATTACGTCCATTTTTTAGCTTACACAGAAAGGCACCTACAGTTTAACGCCGGTTGCGAACGGCCAAACTGAACCTGTAATTTGTATAAATATTTTTTACACAAATTATTTGACATAAGTAGGAATTGAACTCACGTCCATGCCCTTGCTAAGTGGACAAAAAGCAGGTACAAACGATTTAATGCTTGCAGCTATGGTTTGTCTATGTCTGAAAATGTCTGTATTGGAAATACTTTAGAAATATAACGTTAATAAATACAGTGGCGAATTAAGTTGCTTGGGGGCCCTGGGCGGTAAAATTAAAATTGGCCCTCTATTATTTTAAATAGAATGGAAATATTTGTATATAGGTTTAGGTAGGCCCCCCGGCTTCGTGGGCCCCGGGCGGCCGCCCAGTCCGCCCACCGCTTAATTCGCCTCTGAATAAATATCTAAGTCTAGATGAAACAGTTTCATTTTGTCTTTTTTGTTTCTATTCGTTAGATATTTATAAAAATATCTCAACAATTTTGTATGTAAGACTCAAATTTATGTTGATTTATTATATTTTACTGTTAGAATCTAAATAATTCATGTCCACACTTAGACATTAGACACTTATTCGTTCCTCTGTCGACTTGAAAATTTACTGACAATGAAACTAATATATGTTTCTTTTTCAGGTAATACTGATGCACCAATATGGCAACAAGGACAAAAAAACTCAAAACTGTGGTATGAAAATTTATTCTTTGTGTCTAATACCCTTTTCACACTAGATCTTTAAGATCGGATGTTAAAGTGAATGTATCTTTAAACGCTAATGTGAAACCGTATGGCCTCGTCTAAACACGACCGATGTTTAAGACAGAGATCTGCGTCTTAAACTTCGTACGCATTGCCAACTTAATTTCTATTATAAAAAAATACTCCTTGAATTTGTGCTGTCAACATTTTATATTATCATAAACAAGAATACTGTATTATATCGACGTTATAAGAAGTTTATATTTATTGTTATAATAAAATTATTTATTTTAATAATGTGTTTAATAAAATACAGAGCTACAATAATTGAGATAAAATGTATCGACTTACATGTTAATACAGGTGCAATATATTCTTTATTGTAGTGCCTTTATTGTAGAATTAAATGAAATATCCTTAATTGTTTATAATAATTCAAAATGTGCGTCTGCGCAGATAGGTCAATACTGGTAATTTCATGAAGGTAACTTAAGGACAAAATTACTGTAGCTGATGACAGCACCAGAGATTTAAACATCAAGTGTGAAAGCAAACCGATCTTAAACATCGGTGAACTTTAAGTTCACTCGTCTTAAAGATCTAGTGTGAAAAGATATAACTTAAGGATGGTTTCCAATTGATGTAGACCTCGGTAGGTCTTTGTTGATATGTATCCTTAGTTTTTTTGGGTGTATTAATATATCTAGTGGTATTACGTTAGTCTTTTCTATATCCCTTTTGAATGAAGTTTGAAGAGGGAGGTTGAGGGGAACGGTACGGTGAATCCCTTTGCCGGTGTCTTGAATGAAAATAAGTCGTGATCTCGCTGATCACGTGCTTACAATAGATACTGCTAGGCGCTCCTAGTCTTTTTCTAGTCCTCATCTCATAGACACACCGGTAATCGCTATCTCTGTCTAGGAACTATGCCTACTCACTACACAGGCGTAGGTACAGTCGTCTTCAATTCTAACAACTATACACATAATTTAGTTTTGTAATTTTATCTGGATGGACAGGGCTGGGGAAGGGTCTCTAATAATAATAATAATAATAATATAAAAATATTTATTTATTGACCACAATACAATACAATTAAATCGTTTACAGTCAGTCAAGAAAAATCAAGCAAATATTGTAGATTTACACAAAAAGAGATACAATAATTATTACTTAAATCAGTTACAAAAAAACTAACGATATTTCTAAAAACTTAAATCAAATTATTCGGACACAGAGTACAATGGATTTTGAATTAACAAATCTTTCACAAACGCTTCAAATTTATTTTGGGGTAAAAGTCTTACTGACTCTGGTAATTTATTAAAGAATTTAATAGCGTAGTAGGTAGTGCTATTTCTGGATTTTGATAGACTGCAGAATTTAGGATATATATCATTCTTGTATCTAGTATTATGATTATGAATGTCATTACGATTTAAAGTCGTTTTTATTTTCGTAAAAAAATTTTAAACAGGCAAAAATGTAGAGTGATGGCAGAGTCATAATTTGCAATGATAAAAAAGATTTTTGACAGTCTGCTCTGTAAGAAATGCCGTCAATGATTCTCACAGCGCGTCTTTGCAATGCATTCTGTCAGCAGAGGACGAGTGTCCCCATGTTAAGAGGGCATAAGAAATATGTGATTGAAAAAGTGAGTAATAAGCTACTAAGAGCACATCTTTAGTTACTATGTCCACAAGATTTCTCAGTAAGAAAATTGTTCTACATAGCTTACCACTCACATAATCAACATGGTGTTTCCAATTTAATTGCTTGTCAACATATACCCCTAAAAATTTAATAAAGCCTGGACTCTCAAATGCATACTTTCTTAAAGAAATAACCATAGTTTCACAGTTGTTTGTGTTTAAAACATGTTTGCCGCAAACCAATTGCTAGCATCGTTTAAATGTGAATCACTATTACTAATTAAATCGCTAAATGATGTGGATCTTGAAATGATTGTAGAATCATCGGCATATAAAACTGTTTTAGTTTTTAAAAATGATGGAAAGTCATGTATATTAGAAATAGAAGCGGACCGAGGATCGAACCCTGAGGTACTCCACATTCCAACGGCAAGACATCTGATTGATTGTTATTAACAGCAACATATTGATTTCTGTTTGCTAAGTAAGATTGTATTAGTTGCTGACTATTCTCATTGAAACCATATTTTTTTATTTTGCTAATTAATAAATCATGTGGCACATGAACCCTTAGAAAAGAAATCCAGAGTATTTTTTTCCAGTAGTTTTTATCTAATATATAAAGCGCAGTATGTACGTTCATTGTGTGTGGTGTTGTGTGTTATGCTTCGTGTCATGTCGTAAGATTACGTAAAATTGATCTTTTCTGCCGAATGATCTACACGTACACGTATCAGTTGATTGTGCGCCGTACGCAGCGTACGTCTATTGTTAAAATCTTGCATAAAACTATTTTGATAAATTAAACGCTCTTAAATTCTGATATATTAATTTTAAATTCGTGTGTCTGAATTTAATTTTCGCGACCGCAGTATTTGGTTTTGTGACCCCATTTGGAGTCGCGACCCACAGTTTAAGATATGCTGTATTAATAAGTACTCATTTTAAATGCCAAATATTTAAGGATGAGTCGATCCCTAAGCTAACTGTTCAGTATTGTAAAATGAAAATTTCTCCGGTGCGCCTTTGGTGACTTAACGGGAACTTCTATGTAATTTTTCAGTGGTAACCAGTTTGCGCATGCGCCTCTCAGGCCTATGATCTATGATAGTACGTGGTGCCTACATGATTATTATTTTATTTTTTGTGAGTCGTGAAAGCTGCGATTAATTTATTCTACCCGATTTGCCACTAGGTTAATAATGTTAAATTTCCGTTAATCATGCATCTATTTGTCTTACTACCATAACTTGTTATTTTCTGCTTTATCTTGACCAAGATTTATTGTTTTACTATATAACAATTAATAAACCAATCTCAGATAATTTTATATAAAAATACATCGACCGTATTTTTTTGAAAAAAATATAACTTGAAAACGGTTAGAGATAGAGACTCGCGGATTGAATTTTTGGATTCTACACACCCTGGTTGGTGTAGAAAAAAATTGGACAATACCTTGATTAAATTTATTTTGACTGAGGCCTTTCGAAGTACAACCAAAAGTGTTTAAAAAAATCATATCTCTAAAACTGTTAAAGATAGCGACTTGCAGATTGAATTTTTGGATTTATCACATCTTGGTTAGTTTAAAATTGTTTATATATACAGTGGGTGGCCAAATTATTAGGGACAGTGCAGATTTTCTGTAATTTTCAAATGAATTTAATGAGGAAATAAGTGGCTTTGGGTCTCGTATTTATTTTTATTCATTAGAGTGCTTTATTTAGAATATAAAACGACATAATTGCTTATTCATAATCATTTATTTTTGTATAAAAAGTGTTAATTTAACAAATTAAGTAAAATCTTAATATTTTGTAATGCCACCCTTTGCTGCTATTGCGGCTTCCAGGCGTTTTGGCATGCTTTCTATGCAGACTTTTGCGTTGTGTCGGAGATTGGGGTTGTGATGTCACTCTCTGATAAGGGTTTCTATAAATTGCCGCTTGGTGGTGATTTCTTTGGCGATCTCCCGCTTTTTAAAATAATAATGATACCAGCAACAAGAATATAGAAGAAAAATGATTTAAAAACAATTTATTTTCTCACAAAATGCATTTAAACTTGAAAATTACAGGGGGGGTGTGCTGTCCCTAATAATTTGGCTACCTACTGTATATATATATTATGGCAGGGCAAGTAATTTGCCCAAAATTCACCTTAGGATGTGTTGAAAATCTCATGAAAATCAGCCATTAGAGCGTGATACCGTTACAGACAGACAGACAAATTTTCACATGAATATGTATATATGGAAACACCTTTCGTAGATTTCAACCCCTCTTAATAGCCCTGTTTGGGGATTTTGGAGTCCTCACTGCTTATTTAGTTTAAAAAAATATAAATTCCTTTTTTGTTTGAGCGATTTTAAATTTTTGGACTAATTGATGTTTGTAAGAATGTATTTTTTATTTGTATTTGTTGCCCCACACCTATTGCGAACTAATAATTTCTAGATCATCCTGTTGTAATTCCTCCAAGAACTTAGCTAATCGCAAGATGCATTGACTTTTTTATATTTCTAGAGCAGTTATCTTGGAACAACAAGCTACTTATTTTTATCTAGGTTGCATAATGCACTAATAAAAGATTATATTATCAACTGAGAGGTTATGTACCTATTGCGGAAGTAAGGGCAATATTCACGAATTTTGGCTTCCCCAACTAAGGCTTCGTCTACCGCGCTTATATCAAATTTCTCCAAATATGAGTCTTGGTTCAGCCAAGTTAAAACTGGCGCTTAAAATATTCATTGTAAAAATAATAAATGACCGGAACCAGACTAATTTGTAACCTCCAGACATAAAAAAGTCTCCACCATCCGTGAAACAATAAGAATTAGAAAAACCGGAAGTTTATCAAAATAATATTTTATTTTTTAGAAGAGGCAATGATAGTGAGTTCAGTTTACCGGAGGTAGGAATGGAAATCAATCTCTGATGATTCATACCTCGATTATATACCTGGTTTTAACCTACTTTGATCATGTAAGAATTTCCATATGCCCCCCCCCCCCCCCCCAATGAAATAACTTCCTCAGTTAAAAAAGAAGGGTAAATATTACATCTGAAAAAAATAAATATAATTTATTGGTAATTTATTCTATAAACTTTTATTTGGATTATCGTAAGAAAGGTGACACTCAGACGGATTTAATCTACGCCCATTTTGAATTCGAAGTCTTAATAACCTTTTCACACTAGAACTTTAAGATCGGATGTTAAAGTGGATGTATCTTTAAACGATAATGTGAAACCGTATGGCCTCGTCTAAATACAAGCGATGTTTAAGACAGAGATCTGTGTCTTAAACTTCGTCCGCATTGCCAACTTAATTTCTATTATAAAAAAAATACTCCTTGAATTTGTGCTGTCAACATTTTATATTATCATAAACAAGAATACTGTATTATATCGACGTTATAAGAAGTTTATACTTATTGTTATAATAAAATTATTTATTTTAATAATGTGTTTAATAAAATACAGAGCTACAATAATTGAGATAAAATGTATCGACTTACATGTTAATACAGGTGTAATATATTCTATATTGTAGTGTCTTTATTGTAGAATGAAATGAAATATCCATATTTGTTTATAATAATTCAAAATGTGCGTCTGCGCAGACAGTTCAAAACTGGTAATTTCATGAGGGTAACTTAAGGACAAAATTACTGTAGCTGATGCCAGCACCGGAGATTTAAATATCAAGTGTGAAAGCATACCGATGTTAAACATCGGTGAACTTTAAGTTCACCCGTCTTAAAGTTCTAGTGTGAAAAGGGTATTAGCAAGCAACAGGTCTGACACCCATTAAATGTTTTGCCTCTTGAGTCAAAATTTGTTGTTACTTTTCATCAAATTTTTCTTGAGTCATTCTCTTATCAAGTCTGAGTCATTGTATTTTGCAGAACTGTTTAGCAAAAAAACTATTAAAGATTCGTCTAATATTTTTTTGGCTGACATAGTAGGAGATCCGGTAATCCATAAAACAGACCCAGTGACTCACTTTTAAAAATTCCGTTGTGATGCTGTACCATTTTTCAACTATATGTAACTCAAAAACGGTTAGTAATGGAAACTTGATGAAAACACGATGAAATATTTTTTATTCCTGGTGTTTTTAAATAATACAATTTTGAAAATGGGTAATTTTTAGTGAACATATCTCAAAAATGGTAAGAGATAGGGACTTGCAAATTGAATTTTTGGATTTTTTACATCTTGTTTGATATATATAAAAAAAAATGAGCACTACCTTGCTTTAATAATTTTGAACTGAATCCTTTTGAAATACAACCAAAAAAATTCTTAAGATGGTGTGTTTAAAAAATCATAGTACAAAAACGGGTAGAGATAAAGACTAGCGAAATGAATTTTTGGATTTTTTACATCTTGTTAGGTAAAGAAAAAAATTGAGTACTACCTTGATCAAACAGTTTTGAACAGAGTACTTTCAAAATACAACCAAAAAATTTCTTAAGATGGTGTGTTTAAAAAATCATAGTACAAAAACGGGTAGAGATAAAGACTTGCGAATTAAATTTTTTGATTTTTTACATCTTGTTTGGTGTAGAAAAAAATTGGGCAGTACCTTCATTAAATAGTTTTCGTCTGAGGGCTTTTGAAAAAAGGCTCTAACAAATCATCACCTTCTCCGTAAACCGCTGAAGATACAAAAAATTTAAAAACTACTTTTTAATTACAATAAATGATTTAACAATGTCAAAATATATATTTTGTTAACATACTCGCATACACGCATAAATATATATCATTTATTAACAATGTTAACGCTGTCTAGGCTTGAAAACCCCTTGAGTGTATGCACCCCGCCAGACAGACATGATATGATGGCTGCATCAGGATATTTAAGGGTGAAATATTTGTTGAATTAACTTGTAAATTAATATAAGTAGGGTTGGTATTACACCGATTGGACTAATTTGACCCGGACACCGTGCTTAAAAAGTCCCCAAGGCGGTAGCAAAAATTTAAATAATTATTATGTCAAAAAATGCTAGATAAGTAGGAATAATTATGAGTATAGAACATACCATATTATTTTTGAAGATCGGCATAAAACAATTATCCCGTATGACTATAATCACATTGTTAAACTACAAAAGAACTAGGGTTCATGTTTACAACCACGTTGTAAACAGTCAACGGTCAGTGGCACATACATACGTTTAAGTACTAACTGTAAATAAGTATACTTGTTTTTATTAATCCTTTAAGTAAGATGCGTAATATAACTCCTCAAATTCTTATAAATGCTTTTAATAGTATGAAAAGATGAGTAAATTTGTGTCTGCAGGAAAACGGTGGTCATTTTGAACAGCTACTTTAGTTTGTACCGACCACCAACATATATAAGGGAGGTATTGTGATCATACCGATTTTCACATTTCGAGATTTCGATGGATCTCCACGAATTGAGGTGGAGACCCTACATAACATTTTGACTATTTTTAGCATGATGTCTGTCGGTCTGTCTGTCCGTCTGTCTGTCTGTCTGTCTGTCAGTCCGTCCGTCCGTCCGTCCGTCTGTCTGTCTGTGTACACGTGCAGAGCAAATTCGGCTGAAAGGATTTTTATGCAACTTCATATTTAAGCTTCTGCCATCAATGGCACGAGTTGATCAACTTTTGGTAAAAATCGGTTGACTAAAAATGGGAGTTTACTCGTGTCGATTTTAAGATTTTTGTGAATATTTCACAACAGAAAAATATTTCGAAAAAATTTATTGAACAAAAGTTGTTATAAAAGTAATAACTAATAACTTTTATTTGAGACGTTTTTGATAAAACGAAAAATTTCTAATAATTTTTGTAAAATTTTCCGAATTTTTTCATACTTATATGCAACATTTCCATGGTCACGATAAATAATATCTCTGTTAGAAAATATTAGGCCAAGTTATTTCTACTCTGCTGCTAGAATGTATTTTATATAAGTACTTCATGATGGCGGTCGGTCCTGTGGTGGTCACAGCTTATTTTTTGAACTCATGTATAAAAAATTAATAAACGTAAAAATTCACCTAAATAAATTCTATAATCAGGTCCCAGCGTTTCCTAAGATCGCCCCCTTATTTTATTTTGTTGAAAGGGGGGCACTTGATGCCCCCATTAAACCTTTTGCTATATTTTCACATTACCCATATATCGAGTAATCTCACCAGCTGATATAGTGTTGTGGGCCAACTATGTCTGGGAGAACGTAGAGTTCATTGAACTACTCGGCCCACTTATAGAAGGGGGGAATGGGGAGCCACTACTCCCCGCAGAGGGGGGGACAACGCAGTGACTCAAACAATATTGAACGGTATGAAATACGGATTAATAAAAACAATACTAAAACTAAAATTAAATTAAAATAGTAATTGAAATAATTACACCTAAGAGACGATTACAGTGGATGGGACGTTGAAAGAAGAATTTTTAGTAAATATTTGAAGACTGGCTGGAGTACCCGTTCTTCGTACGGTTTTATAATGCACATTTTTATTGTAACGTAATAAGTGAGATATTTCAATTTCAAGTTGTGAATTTAAAAAAGCATAACTCAAAAACGGTTATAAGTAGCGACCTGTGATTAAATTTTTTGGATTCTCCATAGTTCATTTAGTCTAGAAAAAATTTAGGGCTTTAATCGTTCAACGCGTTTTGAGATTATGATAATTTTTTTAATGACATAATTTACATTATCTGTGAAAATTGTGAATTAAAAAAAAAAACATAACTCAAAAACGGTTAGAGATAACGACTTGCGGTTTGAATTTTTGAGTTCCTCGTAGTTTATTTAGTCTAGAAAAAATTTGGGGCTTTAATCGTTTAACGCATTTTGAGATTACGACAATTTTTGTTAATGACATAATTTACATTATCTGTTAAAATTATGAATTAAGAAAAAAAATAACTCAAATACGGTTAGAGATAGCGACCTGCAGTTTGAATTTTTGGATTCCTTGTAGTTTATTTAATTTAGGGAAAATTTGGGGCTTTAATCGTTTAACGCATTTTGAGATAACGACAATTTTTTTAATGACATTATTTACATTATCTGTGAAAATTGTGAATTAAAAAAAATATATAACTCAAAAACGGTTAGCGGTAGCGACCAGCGGTTCGAATTTTTGGATTCCTTGTAGTTTATTTAGGCTAGAAAAACATTGAGGCCTTATTCGTTTTAAGTATTTTAAAATTATGACAAATTTTAATATGGCGTGATTTATAGAAATTTTCATCTTCGCATGGACGTATCTCAAAAACCAAAAGCGATAAAGACCTGCGGTTGAAATTTTTGAATTCTTGAGGTCCTAATTGACTTGTAACCAAATTTTGAAACAAAAAAATTTTTTGAAATTTTTTCATTTTTTTTTTAAATTTTTTGAAAATTTAAAAAAATCCTATCTTAAAAATGGGTAGGGTTAGAATCCTGCGGTTTCGATTTTTAAAATTCTTCCATATTGTTTAGTCTAGAAAAAAATTTGGGCTTTAATAAACCAATTATTAAGTTTTGTATGGGCAGTAATCAAAAACACTTGAAAATGGCCAAAAATAGAAAAAATCGTAAGGGGTACCCCTTAAGAAAATCGTGTTTTTTAAGCAAAAAATTTTTGTCTCCGATTTTGTTGAAAATTGGTACAAATATGTATTTTTGGCCATAGATAAAGAAAATTTGGTCCATTTTGAAGTTTGGGCAAAAGTTTTGGAATTATAGGCAAAAAACTGACCCAAATCGGCTCTAACTCAAAAACTAGGAAAGCATGAATTTTTTAAATATTTTTTCCATAATCGTCACTTTAAAATTAGCTTAAAACCATATTTTGGCGAAAATCGAAGTCAAAAAATTTTTGACCAAAATTTCAAATTTTACGGGAATTTTTTTTTTTATATTTTGTTGGAAATATGGTATATTTATACATTTTTAGCCTTAGATCACAAATATATGGTCACTTTTGAGTTACGATCCAAAATTTTGACATTTAGGGCAAAAAAAAAATCGATCAAATACTTTTTATCTATTGTCTAATTCAGCGGTTTCCAAACTTTGTTCAGTAACGACCCCCTTAGAAAAAATCCCAACTCATCTTGTACGACCCCCGGGGGGTCGCGCCCCCCACTTTGGAATCCGCTGGTCTAATTTACTGTTTTTATTATGTAGCGTAGTCATTTAGATGGGCTGCGTTAGGCGCAAATAGCCTTTGTTGCTGTGCACAAAAAAAAATTAACTAACTAAGTCTTGCCAAGTACCCTGTATAGTATACAGGGTACAAGTATCGGTATACAGTGTATACCGATACTTGTCAGATCTTCTGCAGCTGATCTCTCCATCTCTTGCGAGATCTTCCCACTGGTCGACGGGTTCCTGTTCCTTTAAATTTGGCGGTGTGTGTAGATGTTGATAACAGTATTATTATTGGAGCGCCCCCACAGGGCATTGTGCCCCATATTTAAGGTGTATGAACCATTATGTAAGAATATTTGGATGTTGCTTTAAGTTATTCGTTCTCGGTTGAATTATTTGAGATATATCATAGTGGCTTTAATCTAGTATCTGCTAGAGCTGCTGTGTCTAATTTATTAAACTGTTTTGAGATATTTGTGGAACAGACACACGAGCCAACTATTCGCGAATAATTAAAACTCTAGATTGTTTATTTAGGAATTATATATTAGACTTTATATAAAATAGGGAATAGTTGCCAATATTAATTTTTTGCGTTGAAAAATAAAAATATTTTTTATAAAAATTTCATCATTCAGTCAACAGTAATTAATTTTAGGGGAAAAACAATTTTATTTTAGAAAAATCAAGTCAAATATAAATATGAAGTGGCACGATTGTAGATTAATAAGATTGCCATTATAAAATTAAACCCTTTTCATTGCATTTTAATTTTTTGTCATTCTTAATAAAAATTTCCCATTTATTTATTTTTTTCGTCTTCAAAATATGGAAAAAATATGGCGGAACGAAATTCCCATTTAGTTCCGCCTAAACATTTTGAATAGCCTTTACTCAGCATTATATTGGATTCTTACACTTGTTAAATACCTACAAAAGCCTGAAATGCGTGAAAATAAATACTTCACATAAATTTGTTATTTGTTGTAAATGTTTGTATACGTGAGATTTATCAGGGGGGGCATTAAATGTGGTAGTAATAGAGAGAGATCTTGGTGAAATTCTAGGTGTGTACTGTTGGAATGTTAGGCTCTTTTTCACGTTATAATCAAGTTTGCCGTAAAGATTTGGCGCCATTCCCTCCTGCCTGCTGCCTGCTGCCTTCTTGCATTCACAAAAGTAGGACGAGAAATGTCGCAGTCAATCAGTCCACCACGCAAACATAACAAAGCTTTCGGTGCTCTACTATACGTACATTTAAGCCTAATAGAGGTTCTAAAGTCTCACTATACTCAGTATAATTATGCTCTAATAGCTTATGATGTTATGGTCATAATTACGAGAAACTTACGTAGAGGATTTTCTTAAGATCAAGATGTCAAGAAAAGGACGCTGGCATGGTTCAACGCTTTAGCAAAAACATTCCAAATACAGATCATATATAACACTTCACTCAATAAGTTTATGTTGTTGCGGCACTGATACCACAGTATCTAATAGCCCTAGATGTTAGAAATTGCAATTTCTTGATAATTATTCGAGCTGTATTATTAAAAAGAATCAATATTGCAGTTGCATGTATAGTTTGACCGATTTCTATGTTTGCGTGATGTTTTTTAAGGCCCTGATTGTTAGTAAAGTAGGTAATGGTGTTTAAGAAAAATAGGTGAAAATTATTACCATAGAACTAATGAATAAATATGAGAACAAACAAAATTATAGAGAGAAATATGATAAATTACAAAATTCTCTCATGTTACAAAAATCCAAACAATCCAAAATTATTATTAGATACTTATTGAATTTTTAAGGAATACAAGCAGAAATACGCGGCATTGCCTAGGAGAAAATAAAGTTTATTAAACTATATTTAAATTAAAAATGTTTAAAAACTTTACTTAGGAGAAAATTATAATGTTGAACAGATTTCTGTCTTCTGCATTGATCTGTTTATGTTTTCCAGATATAGCAATTGTTTAAAGAGCAAGATATGAAAGTGACATTTAAGCTGTAAACAATATTGAATCAGAGAGGTATATTTTTAATCTGAAATGTCATCTTACGTCACTACGTCATTTCCAGGATTCTACAGAAATCGATACTTATATAAAATGACATTTATCTTCCTTCCTTTATAATTAAAAATATCAAAAACCTGCAAGCATTCTGTGTTCGGATTACAAAAGCCTACTACCTGCCAAATGAGCATTTTTTTGCATCACTTATGCCCGGTTGCAAGAATGGAGATCAATTCTCAGATCAACTGTAATCAAATCACCGTTGATACCAGATTAAATTTTAACACCATTGTTTGAATGCAAGATCAGTTGATCGTTCATTTCATAATTTTTACTACATAACTATTCTAACCTAAAATTTTATTTCATCGGCAACTACATCTATAATAGGGTGACCATTCGTCCTGCATTTGGATTTGCTCTTCACTTGGATTTAGGAGGTGAAGACCTTTTTTTTTGCTCTTCACTTGCATTTTGGGAGATGAGGACCTTTTTTTTTGCTCTTCACTTGGATTTGGGAGGTGAGGACCTTTTTTTTTGCTCTTCACTTGGATTTGAGAGATGAGGACCTTTTTTTTTGCTCCGTCCCGCATTGCCTTCTTAAGAAAATGGTCACCCTAATCTATAGGGGAAAAATTTTAAGATCGTAGCGCCACGCGGATTTTTTTGAAACCATTCTAAATCAGATACCACTTGACATTTACTAGTAAATAATAGCGAAAAGTGTATCAAAAAACGACAAAAAATAAATAATTGTTTGGGATTTTCTGATTTTGTGAAGTGACATTACTTGTAAACATCTAAAATACTACATTTTGTGATCTGGTTTTAAGTTATGGCGGTTTTCCATTGTCGATTATTTTAACTATATTGGGGGAAATAATAATTCCCGTGTTGTTTACCAAGGGGTAGAAATCTACAATGCTGGGCATATAATATTGTGTGGAGTCACTGAAAAAAACAGAGAGTTCATAAAGATTTATGCATTATGCCTAGACTTGTGCATTACAAACCCACACACAATAACAGGAATTTTCAAGATATGCGATAATAAATACAAAATTGAAAATATTTTTTGTAGTCACTATCATTAAAATGTAATAAGCAAACTTTGATATAAGGGCTCACTTTTTTTCCAATTTTTAAATTGTTTATCTAAACATCGCGTCGATTCCTAACCTCTTGCTTTCCCAATTTTGTTTCGACCCGTACGGTGTCTGATATTAGTGGAAACAAATGAAACGATATTTCCGGGTTTCTTCTTTTCAATGAATTGCACATAGGCACACAACAATATGTATTATACATTTTTCAATGATTATAATAAAACTTTAAAAACAAACTTCATACAAAACCAATACACAAAACGAAATGTTATCTGATGTACACAAGTTCATGAAACGCTCACCAGATGGTAGGGCGCTTAGCTGCAAATCCCTATAAAGACATATTAAATTTAGTTCAAAGACTAATTGCGTCCTAAAACCAGTAATTGTTAAAAACGGAAATCATTTTCTAAATCAGAAAGTTCAAGTTACTTAAAATCATTTATCAGATCTTAAACATATTTTAAAATGGTGTAAAATACAGATATGTGTTATCCATGCAAGATTCCAATTTTAGATTCGTGTTGAAATTAATAATGTTTACAATACATAATTATTGAATTGAAATCAAAACAAACCAACGACCTCGCGACCTCTAACGAACCACTGGCCATACTTTCACCTCCTGATATTCAGATCTCTATTTCGTATTCGGTGACGTACGTATAATATTTTGATAGGCACAGGAAGTAAGCTTGGGAAATGCCTAGTAATTCATGTCATTAAATTAGGCAATACAAGGTCTTATACAAAATGTGTAACTGCGTTCTTTCTACGTACGCTAATACTTTACACCAGTGCTTTTTAACCGCTGTACAACGGTAAAGTTCGTTCTACATTATACTTTTTTGCGTAGTACTGACGTAAAAAGTATAATGTGAAACATAATACTTCCTTCTAACTTTCGATGCTACACTACAAACTACACTATTTTCAAAACTACCTACGGTCAAATTTTTAGATGACAATTGTATATTTCTCAATCGTACCAACTACCAATTTTTAGTTTTTGTTTACAACTTAACTTTTAGAAGTTTATTAAGTTGATAAGAAGTTATTTATTTTTATTGGTCTCGCATGTGTTTATAGGTCCTCAGTAGTTCAAAAATTCCGACCGCAGGTCTCTATCTTGTTCAGTTTTTGAGTTCTGGGTATGCGAATATGCAAATTTTGATTATTTTGTAAATTGCCTCAATTCAAAAGGGCCCCAGAAAGGATGGTCTCAATTTTTTTACTTATTAAATAAGGCATGTAGAATCTAAAATTCAAACCGCAGGTCTGTACCTTTTTTAGTTTTTGAGTTATGGGTATGCAAATATACAAATTTTGATTATTTTAGAAATTACGTAAATACAAAAGGGCCTCAGAAAGGAAGTCCTTAATTTTTTTACTAAGTAAAAAAGGCACGTAGAATCTAAACTGCAGGTGTCTATCTTTTACTATTTTCGAGTTTTTTAATTTCATTAAATCAGCAACTCATTTCCTATAATTTTGTTATCTCCAAATTTAGCTTTATCTCATTGTAAACATTTTGATCACCCCTGATATTTGTAGTAGATATGATTTCATTGCCAAAATGTAGTAATCCATTATCAAATAATCGTTGGGTGCATTGACCCCCTTGTATTTTTACAGTTTAATTTATTTTATAACATTGTTTATATGTTCCTGTGTTATCTAGAATTTTTGGCAGTGCGATTTAGAGCCGATGCTTCGGCGAGTTCAACGACCTGAGCGTCTTCCATAAAATAGATAACAAATATCAATTGCATTAATGTTTCGGCCAGCGAATAAACAACTTAGAAAACCACTTTTAAAACCAAACAAAACAGCATATTAAAAAAATACCAAGTTATACGCACAATTAAAACTTTAAAGACTCATAACTTATAAACTAAAAAAGATATTTAATCAAACTAAAACTTATTTAAAAGAGGATTTAATACTCTTTAAAACCATGTATAGTTTATTTAGATTCCTCGTCAAACTTTTCAAGAAAATAACAAATAAGTTCAAAATGCAAATTTGAAGATTGGATTATATATTTGTTTCATATTTTTTTCCCCCTGAATTCCCTGTAATTATCTTAAATATTATATACATCATTGAAAAGCTCGGAACCTGTCCATTCACCTAATTTTTTAGTTTTGTATATATTTCCTCATTTTGGTGTTTTTAAAGTTATAGGGATGAAACGATACTGCAGGCAGTATTTAAAAATTATTCTTACAATATTTTTGGTTTCATATCGTTTCTGTCATTTTTTGGAACAAAAATAAATAATATATACATCACTGGAAAGCCTAAGAGGTGCTCTTTTGTCTAAATTTTGACTTTTGTCCATATCTTTATTAACTACGAAATTATAGTAATTTTAATATTGTTGTTGCAAATTTTTTGTTTCATGTTGTTTCTTCCATTTTTCTGGAACAAATATAAATAATATATACATCATTGGAAAGCCCAAGAGTTGCTCTTTTGTCTAAATTTTGACTTTTGTCCATATCTTTATTAAGTACGGAATTATAGTAATTTTAATATTATCGTTGCAATTTTTTTGTTTCATGTTGTTTCTTCAATTTTTCTGGAACAAATTTAAATAATATATACATCATTGGAATGCCCAAGAATTGCTCTTTCGTCCAAATTTTGACTTTTGTCCATATCTTTATCCATTTTGGAGTTATAGTAATTTAAATATTATTGTTGCTAAATTTTTTATTTCATATCGTTTCTTCCATTTTTCGGAAACAAATTTAAATAATATATACATCATTGGAATGCCCAAGAATTGCTCTTTCGTCCAAATTTTGACTTTTGTCCATATCTTGATCCATTTTGGAGTTATAGTGATTTAAATATTATTGTTGCTAAATTTTTTATTTCATATCGTTTCTTCCATTTTTCGGAAACAAATTTAAATAATATATACATCATTGGAATGCCCAAGAATTGCTCTTTCGTCCAAATTTTGACTTTTGTCCATATCTTGATCCATTTTGGAGTTATAGTGATTTAAATATTATTGTTGCTAAATTTTTTATTTCATATCGTTTCTTCCATTTTTCGGAAACAAATTTAAATAATATATACATCATTGGAATGCCCAAGAATTGCTCTTTCGTCCAAATTTTGACTTTTGTCCATATCTTTATCCATTTTGGAGTTATAGTAATTTAAATATTATTGTTGCTAAATTTTTTATTTCATATCGTTTCTTCCATTTTTCTGGAACAAATTTAAATAATATATACATCATTGGAATGCCCAAGAATTGCTCTTTCGTCCAAATTTTGACTTTTGTCCATATCTTGATCCATTTTGGAGTTATAGTGATTTAAATATTATTGTTGCTAAATTTTTTATTTCATATCGTTTCTTCCATTTTTCGGAAACAAATTTAAATAATATA
The DNA here is from genome assembly GCA_963971575.1 of Liopterus haemorrhoidalis. Classification (NCBI taxonomy): domain Eukaryota; kingdom Metazoa; phylum Arthropoda; class Insecta; order Coleoptera; family Dytiscidae; genus Liopterus; species Liopterus haemorrhoidalis. The sequence goes on from OZ020619.1 coordinate 48,599,552, forward strand.
TACATCATTGGAATGCCCAAGAATTGCTCTTTCGTCCAAATTTTGACTTTTGTCCATATCTTTATCCATTTTGGAGTTATAGTAATTTAAATATTATTGTTGCTAAATTTTTTATTTCATATCGTTTCTTCCATTTTTCTGGAACAAATTTAAATAATATATACATCATTGGAAAGCCAAAGAGTTGCTCTTTCATCCAAATTTTGACTTTTATCCATATCTTTATTAACTACGGAATTATAGTAATTTAAATATTATTGTTGCTAAATTTTTTATTTCATATCGTTTCTTCCATTTTTCGGAAACAAATTTAAATAATATATACATCATTGGAATACCCAAGAATTGCTCTTTCGTCCAAATTTTGACTTTTGTCCATATCTTTATCCATTTTGGAGTTATAGTAATTTAAATATTATTGTTGCTAAATTTTTTATTTCATATCGTTTCTTCCATTTTTCTGGAACAAATTTAAATAATATATACATCATTGGAAAGCCCATGAGTTGCTCTTTCGTCCAAATTTTGACTTGTATCCATATTTTTATTCGTTTTGTAGTTATAGTCATTTTAATTTTTTTTTTTTTTCTTAAGTTCTATATATGTAAATCAAAAGTAACCTTTATACTAATTGTTTTGAATTTCATAATTTGATAAATTATCTCCTTGCTGGTTAATTTCCTTCGTAATTATTCAAAAAAACAACAGTTTCCCAACAACAGAGTAGGGAAAAAGTATATGTTACTATCAACAAAAATACGAGATTACCTAATACGCGGTTTCACACAATTGCAGCTTGAGCCGGCCATTATGTTGGTGGCGCAATAGGCCAGCACAGGTGAACGACCTATAAGGAAGAGAAATAAATCCCCAAGGATAATGGAGAAAAACGCCTCACTTTAAATACACGGTATACAAGTCAATTGAGTTTGAACTGAGCGCCATTGGGAAACGGAATTAAACAACACTAATGGCGCTGGGGTCGTAAAACTACTGTGGCTCCGTACTAAATCGTTTCCTTGCTCCATAAAAGGACACGGGTTCAATTCTCAGTCAAGTAGATACTAAATTAAAGGAATTTAAGGAACTAGAACACTCAAATTAAGTATTTTACAACAAGTACGCCATATTTTTACAATTAATTTGGTATAAATATTGGCCATTAACAGTGCTCTGGTGTCAATTTTAGGAACTACACCCAAATCAAGTATTTTTTAACAACTACACACGTATTTTGATGATGTAGATTTTAAATTAAATGCCATTAACAGTACTCTGGTATCAATTTAAAGTACTACAGTTTGTTTTGACAAATGCGCACATATTTTGATGAAAAGGTTGGGGTAAATTTTGAAATTAGCGCCATTAACAGCGCTGTGGTGCTAATTTTATGTAACTACAACTGTCAAAAACAAATTAAGTATTTTTTTGGAGAAATATGGACGTATTATGCTTTGTACATTTGCAATAATGCTCATTAACGGTTTTAAATTATAGAAATAATTTTTTTATTAATTTTAATAGTTATTTTTGTTGCATAATTGTTCAACATAACCTCAAAAAAGAAACATTGTTACTCTGTATGCTCTAACATATAGGTTAAGTTACTTTAAACTTTTCATGTTGACATTTGCGTCGTTAATTCTTATTTATAGATCTTAAATCATAACTTTAAGTACAAGTACTTAAAAGATGGACGGATATTTCATAAATTTCATCATAAATTCTGTTGTTACATGGAATATACAATAAAAGTTTTGCCCTCCCAAGATATGATACACAATCCAACCGATTTCAATGTGCTAGAGTACGTTTTAATAGAGAAAGATGTAGTGATGTCATCGTATGTGGGCAACATAGATGTCAAGTTTGTGGCGGTGAAATTTTGGCGAAAATAATAAATTATAACAAGCTGCTCAAACTCCCTAAGATGTGCAACTTAATTTAATTTCATTTGTAAAACATTTGTAGAAACGCTGTTGAGAGCGCGTGAAAGAGTTCGTTCTGAATACTGAAGCGGAATTGATTCCAGTTAAATATAATGCAGATTCTCTATCTGGTAGAGAAAATCAGAATATTTACATATTGCATTCTCTTAAAATGGAGGTCACTGATCCGATGCAGATCCTATTATACAGTTAATTATATCTCAAAATTATGTCACCTAACGTAACATAAAAAAAACTAATTCGAAAATTCTCCCATGTGAAACAAAAACCGTATCTAGAGTACGAGGGTTACCTTTTATGTTTTTACAAACGACCACTAGATGGCAATATTGAAATGTGTCATTATTATATTGGTAAAATTCCACATTTGTTATTGTGAAATCAGTGGCAGCTTATAAATTGACTGAGTAGTTCGTTGACAGTAAGAGTTTAAAAAAAAAGGTTGTGCAAAAATGGATATTACTCGTGAAGGTTTTTTTTTACGATTTTAGTAAAGGCCTAACTCAACAACAATGCATAGATTCGCTTCGTTCGACTTTTGGTAATGAAGCACCATCAGAAAAGACTGTTTACAATTGGTTTGCAGAATTTCGTCGTGGTCGTGCGTCCGTCAGTGATGAATCTCGTGAAGGTCGACCAAAATGTGATTCCAAAAACCTAGTTGTTGTGCGCAAAATGATTGAAAAAGATCGGCATGTGACTTACCGTGAGATAGAGGCATCCTTTGGCATATCGCAGACTGCAATACGATTTTGCATGAACATTTAGCTGTTAAGATCTGTTCCCGATAGATTCCACATAATTTGACCGAAGCTCAAAAAAATACTTGTTGATTGGTGTAATGCTAAAAAAATTCAACAATGATTACGTTCTTAGGACTTCCGAAAAAGCACCCAAATATATACTTTTGTGAAATTGAACATTACCCGAACCGGTAAATTTTGAAAAATCATACAGGAAGTTTTAATTATCTGACTTCCTCATTCCAAAATTACAATAACAAATCTATTAGTAATGTTTAGTGTGGTATGTTAAGTCGAAGCCAAAAAAATAATTTTAGATTTGTTAAAACTAGCGAATGACCCACAAAGAGGTCATATTTCGAATGTAAACACTGCATTGCACTTAGAAACATGCGAAAAAATACATTTATAAAAATTTAAATTTAAAATTTTGCTGCAGTGGGAAAAGTAGAACAATCATTTAATAAACAAAAAGGAAATTAAAAAACTGACTGAAATTACGTGTATACTAGTTTAAAATTAGAAAATACAAGGTTAATTCAAAAATGGAAATTGTTATCCAATTTTTACTAGACTAAAAAGGGTTTGAGGATTCCAAAAATTTGATCCGGTAACTCAAAACGGTAAAAGATAGAGATCTTAAGAACAATAAAATATAGAGAACTGCGGTTTGAATTTTTGAAATCTACAGACTTTTTCTCTAGATAAAAAATAGGGCTCTCCTAAGTTAACCCTTTACCGCATAGTGTGCCATACATGACACATTCCGATTTTTATTTTTTGTTTTACTTTTAAAACTGAATCAGAACGTTACTTCATGAATGTTCATATATGCCACATACACAGCAATGGATCCTGCAGTATCTCAAGTAATGGGCTGCAATAGATTTGAGGATATCAAGCGGAATTTGCACTTCAACGATAACTCTGGATTTATTGAGAAAGGACAACTAGAAGATACGATCTTTTCTTTCAAAAATTCGAGGGCGACTGCTTTTAATCTAATGAAGAACACCTAGCAATTGACGAGCAAATAATACGGAATCATTTTCTTTTGTAACATAATGTAAAATCATAATGTTCCATGCATAGCACAAACCCTAAATTATTATTTTAATTATTATTTTTTCATAAAAATAATAATATTTTAAATATATTATTTTAATTAATTTTTCTATCAAGAACCAATTCCTAATGCTCATGAATTATTTCAGCCAAAAATAAAAATTCATGCAGTAAAGGGTTAACTCCTTTTTGTTCCGTGTAGTTTTCTTACCTACTCTAAATGAGAAACCTACATGAGATTGAGACCTGCGGTCCTAAATAAATCCTATGGTCCTAAAAGGCTTTTGGATTCATTTTGAAGCAACTCCCAAACAAATTTTAAAAAATTCGAAATTTTTAATGTGTCAATTTTTTTTTAACAGGTTACCCTATGTGCAAATTGAAGTACTACTGTCATAAATCATATTTTCTTTGATGACAGCGTTACTTCTCAATACCTAGTAAAAAATTATAATAAACATAAAAATTGAATTGTACAACAGCTGTTTTGTTATTATTTTTTGTTTAATTTTTTTCTTTATTTTTTTCAAAGCCCCCCCATATAATTCTATAAATAAATTGTACAATCAAGTAATTATCGGACCATAACACACTGGTGCGGCTTTATATTTATTTAGAAATACATAGTTCACATATGTTGTACATAGTGAGTGTTGTAGTGACCCCATTTGTCGATGCGGACGGCGTCTACCGTCTTCTGCGGGTCGTTGACCGAGGAGACCAATGACGGGGGACGCACAACCTGGGGAACATCTCCGTGTACCCCTAGGAACACCCTGGGGATACCTGAATTGTTACCAAACACCTACAACCCTAATTATTAAACCACGCACGGTTAAAAAATAATCAAAATATATTTTTTTAATTTGTTTATTTATAAATAAACATTAAAAAATATTTATAAATTCGGTACCCCCCCACTTTCTTCGGATTTTTATCTTCCGATATTGTGCAATTAAATTAATAGCTCCAAGCCGAAAGAAATGCGGATAAATGCAGAAACCGATAGACCTTTACTGCTCGGTAACCATCAAATCGAGCGTGAGGATGATTTCCAGTACTTGGGGAGTGTTGTGTCTGTGGACGTTGGTGCGGATATATCAGGTGATTCCAAAAATTCGTGCCCGATTTGAAATAAAATTAAATAAAACACATTTTCGTGGAAAAACATTTTTATTAATCAATATTCTTCTCCCCATCATTTACTATAACTGTCTCCCAACGTTTTACAAGTTTTTGAATTTCTTCTTTGTAGAAACTGGGTGGTTTATCTTCAAAGAAAGTAAGGTAGTTTTGGACTTCTTCCACAGAAACAATTTTTTTGCCATTCAAATTATTTTGAAGAGAACGAAACAGATGAAAATCTGAAGGGGCAAGGTCAGGGGAATACGGCGGGTGCTGGAGGAATTCCCTCAGTTTTTGCAGTGCCTGTTGAGCGATATGTGGTCTAGCGTTGTCGTGGTGAAAGATGATGCCTTTTCGATTAACAAAACTTGGACGTTTTGCTTGGATTTCCACATTGAGTTGGGTGAGTTGCTCACAGTACTTCACCGCAGTTATTGTTTTGCCACGTGGAAGAAGCTCGAAATAAAGTATTCCTCTGCAATCCCACCAGACACATAACACTTTCATTGGATGCAATTCAGCTTTTGCCAAAGATTCTGCTCGTTCACACCCATGCTTCCAGCTTCTTTTTCTTTTTATGTTGTGATACATAATCCATAAAGAAAGCAGTGTAATTTTTATGCTTATGTATCCATAACATATCTATTATAAATTAGGCTTAAGGCGCTAATAGCCATAATTGCGCACCCTGTATTAACTTTGCCCTGCTCATAATGATGAATCATAGTGTGTATTATGTAGAGATTCAATTTTTCGCACGATATTAGCTAAGACAATAGGCTTATTAACAAACGACGACCTATATTCTCTAATTTTACTGGCGTGTTTATTTCATTAATATCACTTCGAACAATAAGGTTTTTTTCTCAGGAGCTCTTACTCAACTTTATTACTACCTCATTGCATGATAATATTACAATACTAGCAGACCCCTTGCCAACAACGTTGGCAAACTGATATCGAATAAAAATCAATATAAACATCAGCTTTAAATATCAATTAATTAACTGTCATCACTGTTGTTGTCATAAGTTTCTATTGAAAATTCAATTAAGCTACAATTATAATAGTAAAAAAGACGGTTAAAACTTGCAGTACACATTATTTTATTTTTCCACAGCCAACCCTTATGTAATTTCTTTTTGAACTCATGGTATATTGACCTTCGCGATGTCTATCTCTGAGTTAACCATGGTCAAATTGACATCGCCGGGTGACTTGTTCAATCCAGGATTTGAACCCTTGTTCTTATGATTCATAGGCAACAATTTTACCGTACGACTCACCATTTAATTATTAAGAAAACGTTGTTTTTATGACGAAATCTTGTATTTTATATACCTACTTTCATATAAAATGTGACCTAAATGCCGACACGTTTAATCTGTAAAAATTTTTTACTTTTATTCTGGCTTTTTAAAGAATTTACTGCCTAAATGTATCCGTTATTCGTATGGGTAGTATGAACCGTTAAAACATCTGGTAGCTATCTCTGCCCATACTGAGCTGAAACATCCCAGTCTTAAGCTAGTTAAAATTTTGGCGCACAGCATTTTCGGCCATTAAGTTAGGAATTTTTGAAATTTCAAAAAAAAAAAAAAACAGCTGTGGCCACCACAGGACCACCATCACAAAGTACTTGTTTAATTTATGCTCTCAAATAAAAATTATTAGTTATTGCTTTTATAGCAACTTTTGTTAAATAAATTTTTTCGGAATATGTCTTGTGAAATATTCGTAAAAATCTTAAAACCGACACGAGTAAACTCCCATTTCTATGCTCTATGCCACCTTAGAAAAATGTGTGTAAGAAGATATGAGCTGTTTGTCCTTGCTTCGGATTGGTTTAGAACGTCATCCCTATTACACTGTTAAAATATTGTTTTTAGTCTAAGTTGACAGATGTTCAGTGTCGTACATTGTATATATTATTTATATTATTTTATTTTTTTCGTATATTTTGTTATTTACATATTTAGACTTTTATTTATATTCTTGGCGTAGATTTTAGAGAGAAAATTCTCCATGTAATTTGTTTTTACGCAGTTATATATTTTTTAGGTTATCTGACATATAAATATTTTTTGACACTTGACAATTAACAGATCAAGATAGAGGACTAATGTGAGGCCAAAAGACAACCCAGCTGATTATGCCCAAAGAAGAAGTTATTGATATAATTTTTAGACCTTCATATATATATTTTTAATTTTAATTTACAATAAATATTTAAATAAGAAACTTTAGCTCTGAAGATATATTGTTTGTTTTATTGCTTTATTTAAACTCTTTTACCCAAATCTCTCTTTTTATATATAGTACATAATTTTTAAAAATTAATATTTTTTTAACTTTTTTAAATTTCCCATTAAACTGAATTGTCGTATAAATAACGTAAGTGTATCTTTTGCCTTGTTTATTTCAATATATTATTAAGATTTTTTATATTAAAATCACTTGCTAACCCAGTTACTACGCCCATGCCCTAGTTGTAACTTATTTTAAATTTGCCGCTATACTGTATTTGTCCAGTGTAAATCGTACTCGGTTCGCAGCGCTATCTACTTTTTTCTAATTTGAAATAGACCATAGTTACCGATTTTTACTCGTGCCATTGATGTCAAAAGCTTAAATATGAAGTTTCATAAATATCCTTTTAGCCGAATTTGCTCTGTACGTGTACACGGAGCGACAGACAGACAGACCGACAGACATCATGCTAAAAATAATCAAAACGTTATGTAGGGACCTGAATTCGTAGAGATCCATCGAAATATCGAAATGTCAAAATCGGTATGATAACAATACCTCCCTTGTATATGTTGGCGGTCGGTAAAAATTGACAATTTTGGCAAAAAAATTTTTGTTTGGGAGTTGCTTCATAATGAGTCCTAAAACCCTTGAGGACCTCAGTGTTAGGAGTGATTTTAGGAAAGACGGGGCCCTACTATAGTAATAATTATTATAAAATGATTAAATAATTTTTACCGATATTTATGGTACCTAATTGTTGAGTTTCTCTAGGCACCTCCTTCTGCGCCTAATGGATAATCCAACACTAATAATAGGTGTCTTTAATCTAGATCTCAAGGATACTTTTGCAGGATATTTAGGATAATTATTATCTGAACATTTCCTTGTAATTGAGAACGGAAGGATTGAATGTTGTATCGAGAGTAATTGAGGTCAAATTTATGCTAACGTGACCAACGTTGTGTACGCACACACCGTTAAAACTATTCAAAATACGATTTGAAATTTATCCTGGATTAGCAATTATAATGTACTGCAATCGTATCTAGATCATACTTTAAGATTACTAACATTTCTTAACTGATATACCACTATAAGATTTTAGTAAATCCGATCCGATTTAAATTTAATTTTGTACACCCCTGCTTTAATCTGGACATCCTGCTTAAAGTTTTAGATTAAAATAGATGTAAGGATTCCAAAATTTCAAACCGCAGGTTTTTATCTCATTCCGTTTTTGAGTTATAGTCACTCAAAAATTGACCATTTTCAAAATGGTCTAAAAAATAAAATGGCTTGAACAAAAAAGGCCTTAATATGTAACTATACTAAATAAGAGTCAGGAATTCCAAAAATTCGATCCCCAAATGTTTACCTTTTACAGTTTTCGAGATATGAATCCCCAAACAATACACTTTTTTAAAAAGGTTTAAAACAAAAATGGGTACATCAAAAAAGCCTTAATGCGGTCCTATACTAAACAAAAGTCAGGGATACCAAAAATTTGATCCCCAAGTTTTTATCTCTTACCATTTTCGAGATATGAGCCCCCCTAAAATTGTATTTTTTTCAAATGGTTTTTGTCCAAACAAAACTTGAAACTTGGAAGAAAGAAAACAAAATACCGGACAAAATGTGGGGGCATTGAGCGAGCACGGCGCTAGAGAGAGCGTTGTAAATCGGCGCGTGCGTCAACATCGGCTCTAGCATTTTCTCCGGCGATGTCTATATAAAAAGGAATGTTATTATCGAAATAAATTAAATTCTTTGCCAACCATCGTTTCATTACTACAAATGACACTGTCACAAAAAGACACGGACGTGTTTTACGTAGGGGATGTGTCCCTGACACTGCCCTGACCGTTTTTTTTTAATCTGATTTTTTTTTTTATATCGAAATATTATTGTTTTCGAAAAATATGTCTAGGAAACAATTTTTGCAATTGTGACAGCAAGATTTACATGCCCCACTTTCAAGTAATAAGCAAATTTCTCATCTGTCTTTTTGATTTATGTCATAATGAAAAACATGTTACGGTCCTGTTAATTGGGCTGAAGCGACGGACCGTAACGATGCATTTTCAAGTGGGTTTGGTTCTTATGCAATTAACTGCAAAACGAATTTATTAATACTGCACTTTCACCGCCATTTTTAATTATTTAATAGAAACTTAAACAATAAATACTACTCCCTCGAGGGGTGTAGGGTCATGTTAATCTAATGTCAGTCTGGGGAGAGTTGTGCGCTTCTTTAAAATTAATAAAATAATTTTTTACGTATATTTTACTCATTTATTAATTACATTTCTATATTACTAAAAAATGTAGGCCCTAAAAGTCTGCCGTTGGGTTGTGGTACACCCTCCTTATTACTCCATCCTGATATATGCTCTACTTTGAATAGTTCAGTGTCCTTTGTTAATTATTTTTCGAAATTTTTTCTATCAATTATTTCATTTATTTCGGGCATTGTACTATCTTTAATAAATGGCGAGTTCTTTGACCGGCTGAAGTCATGGGTTATTGGCGAAATTTCATTTATTAAATAAGGAACAGCTTCATGACGAGGTCAATAATCTTACTGCAATTGTACACGTACGCGAAATTCTTTATAACTAAAGAAAGTTTATTATTTTTGTGAAATTCTTTAACGAATAAAAATTTGGTAATTTATACGTAATAAAAACATAAAAAAGTAGAATTTATAAATCTTGATTTTTTTGATAGATTTTTATGGCAAGATGGATCCCTACAAATACAAAAAAAAACATTCATGTGGAGGGTGAATTTTCACACATTTCAGGGTTTTGTAGATATTTAATAAGCGTAAGAACCAACAGAATGCTGGATGTCTAAAACCATATTTTTTATTTATTTTTTTTTTATTTATTTATTTTACATCGTTCTATTTCTGCAACGAGGCTAATCGCCGATGTCAGGGGGCGAGCTCCTACACCTGGATGAGGGGTGAATGATTGTGAAAATGGTAGTAATATAAAAATATTATTCTCGCCCGAATAATATCACCAATGGAGACTTGAACTACCGACCGCACAATCTAGACTGTTGTTACAAGTCAAAACTGCGATTTAACGAGCTTAGCCATTCCGTTGGTATATTTTTTCTATAATAACATCAAAAACAGTTTTTACCGACCGCCAACATATATAAGGGAGGTATTGTGATCATACCGATTTTGACATTTCGAGATTTCGATGGATCTCCACGAATTGAGGTCCCTACATAACGGTTTGACTATTTTTTAGCATGATGTCTGTCTGTCTATCTGTCTGTCTGTCTGTCTGTCGGTCCATGTACAGGTGCAGAGCAAATTCGGCTAAAAGGATTTTTATGAAACTTCATATTTAAGCTTTTGACATCAATGGCACGAGTTGATCAACTTTTGGTAAAAATCGGTTGACTAGAAATGGGAGTTTACTCATGTCGATTTTAAGATTTTTGCGAATATTTCACAACAGAAAAATTTCGAAAAAAATAATTAACAAAAGTTGCTATAAAAGCAATAAACTTTTATTTGAGACATTTTTTGATAAAACAGCATAAATTAAACAAATACTTTGTGATGGCGGTCGGTCCTGTGGTGGCCACTGACTTGACATCAATGGCACGAGTTGATCAATTTTTGGTAAAAATCGGTTGACTAGAAATGGCAGTTTACTCGTGTCGATTTTAAGATTTTTGCGAATATTTAACAACAGAAAAATATTTAGAATAAATGTATTTAACAATTGTTGCTATAAAAGTAATAACTAACAACTTTTATTTGAGCCATTTTTTGATAAAACGAAAATTTTTTGAAAAATCGTATCTATTTTTTCATACTTATTGTAACGTTTCCATGGTTATGATATATAATATCTCTAAAATAATTTGAAAATATTTGTAAGTTGGAATGGTGTTTTGAAGGTATCAGTATCAGTTAGTTGAAAGCCGAATGTAAACCAGGTGTAAATAAAGATATAACGGTGAAGTTTTGGCCGGTAGTTGGATCGCTGTGACCTCCCGACAAAAATTCAACTGACCCAGTGACCTGCATCCGAGGTCATTCACTCTGACTCAACACCTGATTCGGGAGAGAACCGCATAGCTAAAGACCTACAACCTAAACGCGGATATCAGACGATTTCCCGGAAAAATACGGATTAAAGAAAAACAAAATCTTTATAAATAAAAACCGAGATATAACTGAGTTTTTATCTTTTTCCTCAAACTTATTGACTTGATTTAGGTGATTATAAGACTATATCCACAAAAAATATGGCTGTCTGTATATCGTTTTTTTTTCAAAATTCACACAAAAAATCAGCTGTGGCCACCACAGGACCGACCGACCATCATAAAGTACTTGTATAAAATACATTCTAGCAGCAGAGTAGAAATAACTTAGCCTAATATTTTCTAACAAAGATATTATTTATCATGACTATGGAAACGTTACATATAAGTATAAAAAAATTGTGACTTTACAAAAATTATTCGTTTTATCAAAAAACGTCTCAAATAAAAGTTATTAGTTATTGCATTTATAGCAACTTTTGTTAAATACATTTTTTCTAAATATTTTTCTGTTGCTAAATATTCACAAAAATCTTAAAACCGACACGAGTAAACTCTATGCTCTATGTCAGCTTGGAAAAATGTGTGTAAGAAGATAGGAGGTGTTTGTCCTTGCTTCGGATTGGTTTAGAACGTCATCCCTATTACACTGTTAAAATATTGTTTTTAGTCCAAGCTGACAGATGTTCAGTGTCGTACATTGGTAATATATATTATTTATATTATTTTATTTTTTTCGTATATTTTGTTATTATTTATATATTTAGACTTTTATTTATATTCTTGACGTAGATTTTATGGTGAAACTCTCCATGTAATTTGTTTTTACGCAGTTATATATATTACCAAAAGTTGATCAACTCGTGCCATTGATGTCAAAAGCATAAATAGGCAGTTTTATAAAAATCCTTTTAGCCGAATTTGCTCTGCACGTGTACACAGACGGACGGACAGACAGACCGACAGACATCATGCTAAAAATAGTCAAAACGTTATGTAGGGACCTCAATTCGTGGAGATCCATCGAAATCTCGAAATGTCAAAATCGGTATGATCACAATACTTCCCTTATATATGTTGGCGGTCGGTAAAAATATTTTGTCTTCTTTCCGGCTTTATATATATACAGTGGGTGGCCAAATTATTAGGGACAGTGCAGATTTTTTGTAATTTTCAAATGAATTTAATGAGGAAATAAGTGGCTTTGGGTCTCGTATTTATTTTTATTCATTAGAGTGCTTTATCTAGAATATAAAACGACATAATTGCTTATTCATAATCATTTATTTTTGTACAAAAAGTGTTAATTTAACAAATTAAGTAAAATCTTAATATTTTGTAATGCCACCTTTTGCTGCGATTGCGGCTTCTAGGCGTTTTGGCATGCTTTCTATGCAGACTTTTGCGTTGTGTCGGAGATTGGGGCTGTGATGCCACTCTCTGATAAGGGTTTCTATAAATTGCCGCTTGGTGGTGATGATTTCTTTGGCGATCTCCCGCTTTTTAAAATAATAATGATACCAGCAACAAGAATATAGAAGAAAAATGATTTAAAAACAATTCGTTTCTCACAAAATGCATTTAAACTTGAAAATTACAGGGGTGGTGTGCTGTCCCTAATAATTTGGTTATCCACTATCTATTTTTACTTGAGTTTGTTATTTGTGTGTGTGTAATTTGCGAGAACTCTGGTGCTTACCTTCCCCTTAAATGTATTTGATTAAAAACTAGTTGTAGTGTTAATGTCGTAAGAATTAAGAGATGTAAAACGAACGAGTGATTGTGAGCAAGGTCCTGACTAGGTCACTACATCAATAGGCGCCTATTTTAACTCTTTAACATGTAAAAAAATCTTCCGTTAGTCCAATTGTGAACACCGTAAATCTATATTCGCCATTTTAATTGGCCATTCCGACAATTGGCATAAACGCACATGTGGTTATGACGTAAAAATCAGGGACGGATTATTTTATATTTAAAAAAATATATATTTAAAAAAAATATATTTATGTGAAGGTTAAAAATAGAATATTATAGATGGGTTTTGAATTGTTATAAGGACTTTATAATAAATAAAATGACGCACTAATCGAGTTTTTTTGGCGAAGCTTGAGAAGTTCGTTGTCTGCGGTAACTTGTTACGTTGGTTAGAATCTTATTTGCACAACAGAATTCAATTCGTGGCGATAAATAATTATAAATCATCAGCAGTACCCGTAACCTCGGGAGTACCACAAGGCTCTCATATTGGTCCATTGCTTTTTTCAATATTTACCAATGATATAAACAGCTCTTTTCACCATTCTAAATACGCTGATGATTTAAAAATATACAAATGTATTACAAGTAGAGACCACTGTTTAGAGCTTCAGATGGACCTCGGTTGAGTGAATACTGCGTTGTCAACAAAATATCACTGAACACAGATAAATGTATTATTACCTTCAGCAGAAATCGTATTTCAAATCTTTTTACATTTGACTTTCGTTTACATGATATTAAATTAAAGCAGTTTAGTGTAATCAAAGATCTAGGTATTCTACTAGATTAATTTTTGGCTACCATATTTATAATATGGTTGAAAAAAGCTCTAAAGAATTTAGGATTTATTTTTAGAGTTTCTAGAGATTTCAATTCCCCTTCAACTTTAATACTACTATATAACATTTTAGTCAAGAGTCATCTGGAATATGCCTGTACGATATGGAGCCCTCAATATAATATTTATATTGACCACATAGAACATAGACCACATAGACAAAAAAAAATTCTTTAACTAAATTAGAGATATAATCGTTGTAATTATTACAAATCTTATGAATTTAACCTTAAATTCTACAAAATTACAAGACTTTCACACAGACGAATTATATTGGATTTATCATTTACTCTAGATTGACCAGATTTTTTTTACAGAAAAAGAGTATACTAAAAAAAAGGTCACACTTCAAAAATACAAGTGATGAGCAAAAAACAGAGGTCCTTACTCAAAAATACTAGTGACGAGCAAAAAAAAAAGTCTTTACTCCCAAAATAAAAGTGATGAGCAAGAAAAAGGTCCTCACTCCCAAAATAGAAGAAATTAGCAAAAAAAGGTCCTCACTTCCAAAATAATAGAAGTGATAAAACAAGTGACCAGCAAAAAAGAGTATATTCAGGGTTTTTTTTATAAAAAGTAAGAGTATACAGGATTTTACTAATAAAAGAGTATAATACTCTAAAAAAGAGTACGTCTGGTCACCCTAATTTACTCATAAACTTCTTTACAGCGCAATAGACACTCAACCTTTTCTAACTTTTCTAAAATTTAACTTCAATCAATCAGATGAATTCTGTAAAAAATTACTGTGTAGTAACATTATTACGAGATAAAATATTATAAAAAGTACAATGACATTCATGATAGTAACTGACCTTGCCATAGTGACGATTTTAGTTACTATGTTCATAGTAACTGAGTTACAGAATTGGTCTGAATATTCAACCAGAAATCCGATGTTGTTTAATGTTCCCAGTAGTCAGTCAAACTCTAATCTTAATTCACCCATTCATAGGATTTTAAATCTCACAAATAAATTCAGTCAGCAGGTAAACATATTTAGTTGCAGTTTAATGTCATTCAAAAGGAAATGTCGAGCAATATTTGTAGAAAAATTTGTTTTAACTTAAGTTAGTATGTAAAGCACAATCAAAATTGTTAATTTTTTGTATTTTTTGCTGTGTTGCGCTGTAATTGGAACATTGAGATTTGTTCTGTTTTTGCAGCCTTTGAATAAATAAATAAATAAATTTAAGAGGGGGATTTGGATATTTCCATCTCCCTAGAAAACATCTTGCCTACAGCACTGATGTCAGGATTTAGATAAATTGGTAGATCGTCCTCGTTGCATCCTGTATTATTTTATTTTTTTGTGTGAAATGTTTGCACTCCTGGCCTGTTCCGCGGCTACTGTGGCATGCGTTAGGTTCAAGCAACTCTTAGAGCGTGGGGTAGATCATTTCTATCCTCCGGGGTCACAGGGGTCATTGTTAAAAACATTACATACTTGTCTTATATCACTGATTAGAATACTTTATTAAGACTATTTGCTGACAGCAACAAGGCACCAAGGAAGTTCTAAATGACCTCGCCACAAATCAACTTAACTCAACAAAAACGCATCGGCCTTTTATCAAAATATAATCTAAGGTAAAGAATTTATTCTGTGGAAACTGACCTAAAATTATTTGAATGCCTACAAATGTTCACAGAAGTGAAAAAATGCTTCAACCATGATGCAAAAATATTTCGAGAGTTACAAAATATTTGACGGCCCATAATTTTTTTTTTACGCGAGTTATAAAGACCCAATTTTTTTTCTAGATTAAAACAGTTCCAAGGATTTTAAAAATGAATCCGTAGGTCTCTATCTGTAACAGTTTTTGAGATATTGACATCCGAAAACAAGAAATCATCAAGAAAACAAGACATCAAAAGAAATTTTTTGCTACCACTGTGCTTAAAGTTGGGCTTTATGCACGAATTACATTGTCTAAAATGGAACTTTAGACTACATTTGAAGCACTAGTGCGTAAAGTGTTATGGTAACCAACTGTCAATTCCAAAAATTGTTATTTTATAAAATAGCTAAATGAAAGACATGAGTAAATGAAAATACTTTTGTAAATACATATCAGTTCAACTGAGAGCTGTGTTAGACTCAAATATCCATTGTTGCTGTGCGCCAAAAATTTGAACTAACTCAATTCAATTGACTTAAATATATATAACAATAGTAACCGATTAAAACATTTCCAAATAATAAAAAATAAGCTACTGGTAAGTCATCTTACGTTGTCATGGTAACCATCTGTCAAACTTCTAAAAATTTATACAGTATGGATATTGGTCTGCCATCTTGTGTGGAATTTTAGTACTAAATACCAATTTGGTAGAATATTAATTCATTTTTGCCCAATTATTTTTTACCGACCGCCAACATATATAAGGGAGGTATTGTGATCATACCGATTTTGACATTTCGAGATTTCGATGGATCTCCACGAATTGAGGTCCCTACATAACGTTTTGACTATTTTTAGCATGATGTCTGTCGGTCTGTCTGTTCGTCCGTCCGTCTGTCTGTCTGTCTGTCTGTCCGTCCGTCTGTCTGTCTGTCTGTCTGTCCGTCCATCTGTCTGTCTGTGTACACGTGCAGAGCAAATTCGGCTAAAAGGATTTTTATGAAACTTAATATTTAAGCTTTTGAGATCAATGGCACGAGTTGATCAACTTTTGGTAAAAATCGGTTGACTAGAAATGGGTGTTTACTCATGTCGATTTTAAGATTTCATAACAGAAAAATATTTCGGAAAAAATTATTTAACAAAAGTTGCTATAAAAGCAATAACTAACAACTTATTTCAGACTTTTTTGATAAAACGAAAAATATAACATTTATTTAATTTTTTGAAATAGGGCCCCTGTTAGGCTTTTTTTTGTATAGATATATAAACTTTGTCTCTCATATAAGGAGCAGAAACTAATTCTATCTCCATGTATAAATTTTTATCAAAATTGGCCCACAAACATTAAAAATATTGTAATTTTAAAAAAATTTGACCCCCATTTAGGTCTTTTTTGTACAGATACATGAATTTTGAACACCTACATACCAGGAGACACTAATTCTAATATTCTGTGTCAAATCCCATCGAAATCGGTCCATAAATAAGCGAGTTATGGCCGTGCTCTATTTTTGGTCAAAACTGGAGCAAATTTTTTTACCAACTTGCGAATTTGATGTTTTTGACTATACAGTCAAAAGCCTCATGCACTCCTAATTCTAAAACTGTAAGTATTTTCAAAATCCGTTCATAAATAAGCGAGCTACAGTCATTTGAACTAGTTTCCATTAATCCGCTCTAATTATTTGGTCTAATTCAGTAATTAGTTCAGATATTTGGTTTAGTTTAGGTGTATTCCCGGGTTAGCAGCACTTGCCATACATTTCTGAATCAAATCAAAATATAAATATACGTCATTAGGATTACAATGTAATTTACTGGAAAAACGTATGTTTTAATTGTAATTTATGCAGATAAAATTTGATCAAGGACTTTTTAATTAGGCCTTTTGATTGGCCCTAGCGATGGTAAGAATCCCAAGATGGCTACTATTTTTGTCTAATGATGACATTTGATATTTTTTAAGGAAATTAAATTGAAATTTTGTGCTGAAAAGTTGTAAAAAGGTAAGAAATATTTTAAAATTTAGTTAGAATTTATTATTTATATTTCACAATAGAAAAATATTTCGAAAAAATTATTTAACAAAAGTTGCTATAAAAGCAATAGCTAATAACTTTTATTTGAGACATTTTTTGATAAAACGAAAAAAAATTGAAAAAAGTATTTATTTTTTCATACTTATATGTAGCGTTTCCATGGTCATGATAAATAATATCTCTATTAGAAAATATTAGGCCAAATTATTTCTACTCTGCTGCTAGAATGTATTTTCTACAAGTACTTTGTGATGGCGGTCGGTCCTGTGGTGGCCACAGCTGATTTTTTTAATTTGTTATTAATATTTTCGATGTAAAATTTCCTTTGCGCACTAATAGCATAAATATAGGCTATACGAAACGTTTAAGCGGAAATAAATGGAATTTTTATTTTTGTAAGTTGTCACGAGCTCACTTTTTAACGATTGAAGTGAGATTTGCTAAACACAATAATTTGTAAAGTTGTATTTAAAAGTTAAAAGTTACTAAATCAAAGAAACAGATTTTAATTTTTTTTTTCTCCAAAAAATGTGAGAATCAAGTATGGCCTGAATATATTTTTAAACTAAACAAACTGTGAGAATTCCATAAATTGCATCCCCAAATCTCTAACTTTTACCATTTTTGAGATATGGCCTCCCAAAAAATATCAATTTTCAAAATGGTCTAAAACAAAAATGGCTGAAACAAAAATGGACTTAATATGTTCATATACTAAGCAAGATGTGTAGATTCCAAAAAATGCACCGCCAAATCTCTAACTCTTACCATTTTTGAGTTATGGCCCCCCAAAAATTATCAATTTTCAAAATGGTCTAAAACAAAAATGGCTGAAACAAAAAGGGCTTTAATATGTTTATAAACTAAAAAAGATGTGAGGATTCCAAAAATTGCACCCCCAAATCTCTAACTCTTACCATTTTTGAGATATGGCCTCCCAAAAAGAGTTAATTTTCAAAATGGTCTAAAACAAAAATGACTGACACAAAAAAGGGCCTTAATATGTTTACAAACGAAACAAGGTATGAGGATTCCAAAAATTTGATCCCCACGTCTCTATCTCCTACCGTTTTTGAGATATGAAGTAAAAATTGCATAGATATTTATTTGTATTGCTTTTTACTAATTTTCATTTTCTTTTTTAGAGTGGATTCATCAGCTATACACTTCCCCTGTTTAATTGGTGATCAGCCTCCACGCCCGGTTCACCTCGTCTTCAGCGGTTTAACCGTACGAGCTGGATCAAGACATATCCTTCGAGATGTTAACGGCTTAGTCCGTCCAGGTCAACTACTGGCCGTAATGGGTCCATCAGGATCTGGTAAAACAACTCTACTAAACTGTCTAAGTGGACGACTAAAACTAGACTCCGGTACCATAAGATTAAATCGTGAACGCCTTAATAAAAGATGGAGAAGAAGAATATGTTACGTCCTTCAACAGGATATATTTTTTCCTGATTTAACACTTAGACAAACTTTGGAATATGCTGCCAGATTACGATTACCAGATACAATGGCGCATACGCAAAAAATGCAATATGTAGACCACATAATTGATGTTTTGGAATTAGGAAGTTGTCAGGATACGATAATCGGGGATTATATTAAGAGAGGATTAAGTGGTGGAGAAAAAAGGAGAGCGAATATAGCCTGTGAATTATTAACAAATCCATCTTTAATGCTACTTGATGTAAGTGGAAATTTTTATAATTAAAACTAGTTTTATGGATCAATCATATTAACACAATTCTCAAGCCTTTATACACCTACACACTTTTCAAATATTTCTTTAAAAACCACTTTACTTGTGTAACCTGTCTTGCGTCGCGCTTTCAGCGATTTTAATTCAGTTTTGCCGAAATAAAAATTGCATTTTTTCAGAATGGATTTTTTTGAAAATGACTCAAAGAAAAGAAGTCTTAATATGTTCCTAGACCAAACAAAGTCTAGGGATTCCAAAAATTCTATCCGCAAGTCTCTATTTCTTACCGTTTTCAAAATATATATTTTTTTATGTTATTATGTTAGTATGAAATTATCAATTAAAAATTACCTTTTTTTAAATTGTTTTATTAGAAAATGGCAATAAAAAGACAGGCCTTAATGCGTTTCTAGGCTAATCAAAATCTGGGGATTCCAAAAATTCTATCCGCAAGTTTCTATCTCTTACCGTTTTCAAAATATATTGCTTTTTTTTGATTACTGATTTTTTAAATTCAAGCAATTGTCATTTAAAAAATATACTTTTTCAAAATGGTTTTATTTAAAAATGGCTAAAAGAAAAGAGACCTTAATATGTTTCTAGACTAAAAAAAGTCTGGGAATTCCAAAAATTCCATCTCCAACTCTCTATCTTTTACCATTTTTGAGATAGGGTCACTTAAAAATTGTACTTTTTCAAAATGGTCTCAAACAAAAATATCTAAAGCAAAAAAGCCCTTAATATGTTTCTAGACTAAACAAAGTATAAGAATTTCAAAAATTCTATCCGCAAGTCTCTATCTCTTACCGTTTTCAAAATATATATTTTTTTATGTTCACTAATGTTTTGAATTCAAAAAAGTAAAAATTACACTTTTTCAAAACGATTTTATTTAAAAATGGTTTGAAGAAAAGAGGCCTTAATATGTTTCTAGACTAAAAAAAGTCTGGGGATTCTAAAAATGTCATTCCCAAATCTGTATCATATACCATTTTTGAGATATGATTTTTTTTAGGAACCAACGTCTGGATTAGATTCGCATTCTGCCTACAACCTAATGGCATCTTTAAAAAGATACGCTGTAGCCGAAGGAAAAACTGTTGTTGTAACGGTCCACCAGCCATCCTCCCAAATATTCCATATGTTTGACAAACTTCTACTCCTCTGTGGAGGACAAACAGCGTATTTTGGAGAGACGCATAAAGTAGTGGAATTTTTCAACAACATAGGACTTACTGTTACACCTCACTATAATCCAGCAGATTTTATACGTAAGTAAAACAGTGAGTTCCTCTTAAACTAGAAATTGGTTTATAATGTAGTGTGGCACAGCAGTGTAGACATTGTCGATCGACTGCCTCTTATTCAAGTTTATTTTTTAGTGGAACAAGTCAAGGGATCATGTGAGATGAAAGAAAAAATAATATCCGCTAGTAAGGACAATCGACTCCAACCTGGTTACCCCCAGGAATTACTTCCAGATTATTTTAGCCTTTGTGACAAATACCTAGCGCATGCTCATTTTAATAATACGGAAAATCACCAATCTCAAGTACCAACTGTCCATTCCTTAAACCACGTACATTCAAACGGTAAGTCACTAGATTTTTTCCCCCAAAAATCCAAATTAATTATTGTTTTTTAGTAGATGAATCATTAGGTAATGTAGAAGCCGAAAGGACTTTATGGTTGGACACGCAATCACATGCTTCCTCTTCAGTTAGTTCGGACACACCAGAATCCGATTGTAATTTTTCCTGGCCCACAAGTTTTTGGACACAATTCAAGGTAAAATTCTTACAAACAAGCATCTTCAATCTGTCTCTGTCTGTCTGTCCGAGTACGAGGTGTGTATCA
Source organism: Liopterus haemorrhoidalis (assembly GCA_963971575.1). Taxonomy (NCBI): domain Eukaryota; kingdom Metazoa; phylum Arthropoda; class Insecta; order Coleoptera; family Dytiscidae; genus Liopterus; species Liopterus haemorrhoidalis. The sequence continues at coordinate 48,620,591 of OZ020619.1, forward strand.
GGTGATTGCAAAAGTTTGTGCCCGTGTAATAATGACTGTATCCGTGATTTGGTGAATAATAATCCACGGATTTCAACTGAAGAGATTGCTGAGAAGTTAAATGTTGACAAATCGACAGAAATTCGCCATTTAAAAAAACTTGGCTATACTTCGAAACTTGATATATGGGTTCCGCACATTTTGACAGAACGGAACAAACTGCCGTGTTTCCACTGCCGTTTCTCTTCTTGCCCGTCAACAAAATGAACCTTTCTTGGATCGAGTAATAACTGGATAAAAAATTGATTATGTATCACAACATAAAAAGAAACAGAAGCTGGAAGCATGGGAGTGAATGAGCAGAATCATTGGCAAAAGCTGAATTGCATCCAATGAAAGTGTTGTTATGTGTCTGGTGGGATACTTTATTTCGAGCTTCTTCCACGTGGCAAAACAATAACTGCGGAGAAGTACTGTGAGCAACTCACCCAACTCAATGTGGAAATCCAAGCAAAACGTCCAAGTTTGGTTAATCGAAAAGGCATCATCTTTCACCACGACAACGCTAGACCACATATCGCTCAACAGACACTGAGGGAGTTAAAATGGGAATTCCTCCAGCACCCGCTGTATTCCCCTGACCTGGACCCTTAAGATTTTCATCTGTTTCGTTCTCTTCAAAATAATTTGAATGGCAAAAAAATTGTTTCTGTGGAAGAAGTCAAAAACTACCTTACTACTTTCTTTGAAGATAAACCACCCAGTTACTACAAAGTAGGGATTCAAAAACTTGTAAAACGTTGGAAGACATTTATAGAAAATGATTTCCACGAAAATGTGTTTTATTTAATTTAATTTCAAATCGGGCACGAATTTTTGCAGTCACCTGATAAATTAAGTAATCGGACTGATTTAAAAAAAAAGATCTTAAAAACTGAAGAAAATCTACTCTTACATAATACCTCTAAATATTTTTGCTTGAAAAAATAGATAAATCTACAAAACTTTTGAAATGTTTAAAGACTAATCTAGTTTAAGAAAATCGTCTAAATGATGGAAGAGTTTGAAGTCTAAATATATTGTTTCCAGGTACTTTCTCAGCGTAATTTCCAAGAAGCCCGACCTCGTATGCTTTCCAAATTGAACTGGGTTCAAACGATAGCTTTAGGCGTAATGGCAGGTTTGCTTTGGTTCCAATTGGAAAGACGAGAGGAATCTCTACACGATATCCAAGGATGGATGTTCTTTTCCACGACATATTGGATGTTATTTTCACATTTTGGAGCACTCAGTTCTTGTAAGTATCATTTGTTTGCTCTTTTATTCTTTCGAACTATTAGAAAGTTCAAAAAACTTATGTTGGAAAAAATAAAACAAATGTAGTCAAAATAAAAATTTAATTTTGGGTTTTTTTCATGAATATGTATCAAAAAAGTTTTTTCCTTCACCGTATTTGCCAGGGGGGTTGACCTAAATTCTAAAAAAAAAAAATAATAATAATAAAGTACAGTGATTGAACCGGAATTCGCTTACTAAATACCTGCGAAACCTTGAAATGTGTGAAAATTCACACTTCACATCAATTCTTATGTGATTTTTTTGTTTCCAGTTCCCCCAGAAAGAGAAGTAATTAATAAAGAACGCCAAAGCGGAGCATATAGACTAAGTGCGTACTATTTAGCTAAAATGGTCGGGGAATTACCTTTGACTATCACCTTACCAGCAGTGTACCATCTAATATCGTACCCCATGTTGGGATTTCATAGCCCAGCGGTGTTCTTAACTCTTCTAGGCTTTTTACTTCTCAACACAATAGTAGCCCAGAGCGTTGGGTTCTTCGTTGGGGCTTCTTGTATGGATATGCAAGTTTCCATAACGATAAGTGCTTTATATACCCTCGCTACTCAGTTATTTGGAGGGTATCTAGCTACCAATATACCCAGTGGGCTAAAATGGATGCAGTACCTAAGTATGGTTCATTATGCATATCAAAATATGCAAATTGTGGAATTTGGAGAAGGAGAACTGATAAAGTAAGTAATAAATTCTAAGTAATGCACATCAGTTACAGGTGTTGCTTTAGTATGCCAAAAAAAGATGAAAAAAATATTTAATTACCGACCGCCAACATATACCATGAGTTCAAAAAGAAATTACTTAAGGGTTGGCTGTGGAAAAATAAAATAATGTCTATTGCAAGCTTTGTATAACAATTGACTAACATTATAATTGTAGCTTAATTGAATTTTGAATAGAAACTTATGACAACAACAGTGATGACAGTTAATTGACAGTTAAAGCTTGCAGCACACATTATTTTAATTTTCTACAGCCAACCCTCATGTAATTTCTTTTTGAACACATGGTATAAGGGAGGTATTGTGATCATACCGATTTTGACCTTTCAATGGATCTCCACGAATTGAGGTCCCTACATAACGTTTTGACTATTTTTATCATGATATCTGTCTGTCTGTCCGTCCGTCTGTGTGTGTACACGTGCAGAGCAAATTTGGCTAAAAGGATTTTTATGAAACTTCATAATTAAGCTTTTGACTTCAATGGCAACTTTTGGTAAAAATTGGTTGACTAGAAATGGGAGTTTACTCAAGTTGATTTTAAGATTTTTGCGAATATTTAGCAACAGAAAAATATTTCGAAAAATTTATTTAACAATAGTTGCTATAAAAGCAATAATTAACAACTTTTATTTGAGACATTATTTGATAAAACGAAAAAATTTTGAAAAAATAAATTTTTTCTAAGTATCTATTTTTTCATACTTACCAAGTCGCTCAATAAGTGTCCGGTCTAACTAAGAAAAACATTTTTTTTTTTTTAGAAATTCGACTTGGTTCATCAACATATTCTTCTTAATTAATTAATTTAAATTCAGCATACCAATCAATAATAGTTGATTTGCCTGGTGCAGAGTCTCTATAACGCTTATCAAGCCACTGTTTGGCTGCAACAATATTTTTTCCCATAAAAAACAATGTTTAATCAACACACGAAATTCTTTTTTATCCATTCTTTTGAAAATTACAAAACTGGAGTCACTAAAACCACTGTAACCTCTAAACTAATTGTCAGAATGACATGAAATTTTCACACGTATCGTTTGAAGGTTGATACTATCCAGAAATCATATGGTTCTGTCAACAGTGTTGCCATATATATATGTCAGACCGGAGAATTGAATGAAGTGTTATATGTAACGTTTCCATGGTTATGATAAATAATATCTTTGTTAGAAAATATTAGACCAAGTTATTTCTACTCTGCTGCTAGAATGTATTTTATATACAGTGGGTGGCCAAATTATTAGGGACAGTGCAGATTTTCTGTAATTTTCAAATGAATTTAATGAGGAAATAAGTGGCTTTGGGTCTCGTATTTATTTTTATTCATTAGAGTGCTTTATCTAGAATATAAAACGACATAATTGCTTATTCATAATCATTTATTTTTGTATAAAAAGTGTTAATTTAACAAATTAAGTAAAATCTTAATATTTTGTAATGCCACCCTTTGCTGCGATTGCGGCTTCCAGGCGTTTTGGCATGCTTTCTATGCAGACTTTTGCGTTGTGTCGGAGATTAGGGTTGTGATGCCACTCTCTGATAAGGGTTGCTATAAATTGCCGCTTGGTGGTGATGATTTCTTTGGCGATCTCCCGCTTTTTAAAATAATAATGATACCAGCAACAAGAATATAGAAGAAAAATGATTTAAAAACAATTTATTTTCAAAATTATTAAATTAAAAGGGGGTGTGTGCTGTCCCTAATAATTTGGCCACCTACTGTAAGTACTTTGTGATGGCGGTCGGTCCTGTGGTGGCCACAGCTGATTTATTTTTCTAATTTAGTTATTTTTGCAGGTGTGCAGAGCAATCCAAGTTCAGTATATGTGAGCACCAGTCCCACATACCTGTCTCATCAATCCTAGAAGCGCAAGGGGCCAGCCTTCCGCTATGGGCAAACACGCTGGTGCTCCTAGTGTTTCTTCTAGTATTTCGAGTTCTCGGCTATATTGTACTACGTTATTTCAGAAGACCAAAGTAGCGAAAAGTGTTTTAAAATTAGAAAATATAAACTAAACGTGATCTCTAATAATTATTTAAGAATAAATCCAAATAAACAATGAACAGTGGTAGTTTATAATTATTAGGTTATATAGATATGAAATTTTGCCTTACGTGAAGTTGACGCTTAATAAATAAACAAAAATAACTTCGCTAGAACTAAATTTAAATATAAATAATACAAAATGGGCCATAACTTTCACAAATTTTATTTTATCAGATCATAAAGAATGAAATTTGTAGTTAATAATATTTCCAACTTTAACAGCTTCTTATTTGACATTGGCTTAACATTTTACCGTTCTGTTTTTTTTTTTTTGTTGGAAAGTTACACATCTCGCCTGTTTAAAGAAATCATTGTATGTTTTAAAAAATATCAAAAACTTTTTTAAAAATTAATTTTGTTGAAAATGGATCAGTCGGAAATTTGCATTGTGTCAAGTATGAGTTCTTACGTGGAACTACGGCATCGCAGAACGAAACATTAATAGTGTATTTGGCTCTAGTGTTACTACGCAGCAGACAATGTCAAATTGGTTCACCAAATTTCGTACAGGTTACAAAAAAAAAAATAACCTTAATAATATGCTTCTATCGTTTAATTTTAGACGTCGATACTGTAATTGGTACAAATTTGGCTAACAATAAGGGCTAAATAATTAGAAAATATTCTTAAAATTTTATTTATAGTGAAAGAAAGAAAATTAGAACAGTTTTAATTACATTTTAATGCATTGGAGTGTTAAAATAAAAATACAAAATAATTTAAGGATTAAATGGTCGTTTGTAAGATCTTCTGGAGCGCACCATTCCCGATAAGTCTCTTTTAATACTCCAACAATAGTCAGCCATCATGTGAGTATTCCACCTTCCTTGATAACGTCTCTCCATCTCTTTTAAATCCTGAAACGTTCACCCTGTTCATCACTAACATCTCCAAGATTAACAGGAAATTTGTCAAGATGACTGTTTAAAAAATAAAGTTTCAAGCTCATGTTGCACCCCAGATGATGATTTTCAATCAAATTTTCAACGACCTCCAAATTTTCACTTATTGAACAACAAGTACAAACCTGAACATTTAATGGATGCAGCGGTCATACTAAGTACCTTACCCTTGATATTGCAACCCCCGCCGTTGTAAAAAGGTCTATAACAAGTACCTGCATGTAAGGCGTTCCTACGAAATATATTGGACAACAAGAACGAAGTTGAAATTAAAGTAGACGTATATCAGAACGTGAAAAGGTGAAGAAAGTCAAAATATGATGGAACAAAAATTTGACGTGATAGGCAGAAACTGTTAATTTTTGAAATCAGCACCCCAAAATTAGTTAAAAACAAGTATCAGATCTAAGTCAAAAAAAAGTAGTATAGGGTTAACCTCATTTCTACTTCCTTTGTAAAAATATTATACCTACCTTTCGGCTTAGCGAGAGACCGGCGACATTTTCTAAGAACCGAAGCACTGGTTGATAAGCGGTTACGAAAATGTTACCGACCTACACACCTATTATAAAGAGGCGATTTCATCCAAAAGTTGCCCTGCTGTCGCGTCGTTCTGTGCGTTAAAGCTATGGACGATGTGACTAAATAGTTGACTGAAAGTCGCCGATGGTTTGCTTTACACAGTCAGGGTTGGCCAGTAATATTGGAAGGTATACAACGTGTCGATTTTTCTAGCGAAGTTATTTTAATTTCAGCTTTAACTCTTAAGCTTCAAAATTTTTGTTGTGGCCAAATTTCGTGGCCAAAATACTTCACAAAAATGGTGTTCATATCTTGTTTAATAATCTATAAAAAATGCAGGCTGTGTTATTAACTTTATACGTATATAACAGAAGAATGTGTGAGACGTTTATTTTTCCAGTTTTCGGGAATAATATAGAAGTGCCTTTTTCGTTAAAAATATTAATTTTCACGTGATATGTGCCAAGCAAAAAATATATTATTATACTATTCTGTAAGAATCCATGTATAAAAAAAATTGTATCATACAAGTTAATAGAAAAATGTTACCTTTTTTGTTTAATTTGATAAATAATACAATAATCAGGTAACAATAAATAATTGGTTACGCCTCAGAATTAAATACATTTAAATATAACTCACTCAAAATGTACGAACACGAAGAAAGATTTGTTATTTTTTAATAAATATTTAATAAAATATCCTTAATGTATCGAATTACCGACGTTTACAATTACTTATCAGCAGAATAAATTTCAGTATTTTGTTATGAATTTGTTTTCCAACATATAACCTGCAAAATTGGTTTTACTTTATATAATTACATCCTTAAGCAAATACAGGAACATTAATTATAAACTAAACCATTTTTTCAGCAAGAAATTTCAGTAAAAAGCGCCGGTAACAATATTTCTACGTGTGCAGTGACTGGCATGAACAAACTCCGTCTGTTTATCAGTGCCGGAAATAATCTTTTTACGTGTTCGTACTCCAATAGTTGGGTCATGAAATGCGCATTGTGTTAAGGTTATTTTCATTTAAAAAATACAAATGTCAGATTTTTATCAAATATTTTGAAAAGTGCCATTTCAGAATTACCACTCTGAGATATTATAAATGCACAACATAAAAAATTTCTCTCTTAGTTATGTATTACAAAATAAAACATAGAGTGACCATAAAATGAACTTGTAACCCCAGCAATTTTATTATATCTGTATCGTATTTTAAAGACTGTGAAACTTACTAATGCAAAACTTGTAGAGCCATCTGTTTATAAAAAATTGAAGTACAGAAATAATTAATTTAGATAGTATTTTTCATGGAACCAAATTTTGAGTATTGAATATAAAAAAAATTATATTGTATTATAAAAAAAAAATTGAAATCGTAAATTTATAATTATAAAATTAATATATTTACTTCAACTTACCAAAAATAAATCAGTAACAATAGCGTAAACTAAATAACAAATTATATTTGTAAAAAAAATCAATAAATAAATGTAAGCTCAAATCAAAAACACTAGTAAATAATGCAATGAAAAATATGGTTTTTAAAAATTCAGTAGTTCAACTTTTCATCAACAGAAGGCACAAGTAAATTTTTGCATTAGTAAATTTTATAAAACGATGTTTGGAAGCGACACAGTAAAATTGTTGACGTCTCGGCTCTTTTTTGTGTTATGGTTCTTTTTATTTGACTACAAATCCATTGCGCATTCATGTTTCATGTCCATACATGAAAACAGATGAAATTTTATGTGTTTCCAGTCAAAAATTTCAAATGTTAATCTAGTTAAGTCTAAAAAACATATAAATTGTTGACTTGTGAAAATTTATGATTGTTTAAAATGAAAAAAAAAATAATTTCGTTGTAAATTTAAACAATATTTAAAAAAAAATGTGATAAATATTTGAGATTATTACAGAATAGACGTGTCATATGTTTAAGTACTTGGTACTAGCAGTACCAATAGTAAAATAAAAAAAAAAACACTGCCACATATAGTACCTTTTTCCAAAAAGTACTAAATATATGACAATTGGAAAATACAATGAATGAAAATTTGGCTGGCCCAAAATTTTTAAAGTTTACAAGTATGTTTATTAGCTTAAAAAAAATTGAATTATATCATTGCATTTTCCTATTAGGTATAAATACCAAGTGTTACATTATTTACGTTAAACGTAACTTATAATACAACCAGCTAACCGCCAGAACGTCGTTTGCGAAACAACCTGTATATGAGAAAAAATTGACCAACCAAAAAAATCCATCAAATAATTTCTACAATATTTCTATGTTAATATTAAAAAAATTTATGTGAAGTGTGAATTTTCACACATTTCAGGGTTTTGTAGGTATTTAATAAGTGTAAAAATTTGTTTAAATTTTTAGCTGTTAAATTTTTTACCGACCGCCAACTTATATAAGGGAGGTATTGTGATCATACCGATTTTGACATTTCGAGATTTCGATGGATCTTCACGAATTGAGGTCCCTACATAACGTTTTGACTATTTTTAGCATGATGTCTGCCGGTCTGTCCGTCCGTACGTCTGTCCGTCTGTCCGTCCGTCTGTCTGTGTACACGTGCAGAGCAAATACGGTTAAAAGGATTTTTATGAAACTTCATATTTAAGTTTCTGCCATCAATGACACGAGTTGATCAACTTTTGGTAAAAATCGGTTAACTAAAAATGGGAGTATACTATATAAAGTAATAACGAACAACTTTTATTTGAGACATTTTTCGATAACACGAAAATATTGTGAAAATTTTTTCGAAATTTTTTCGAAGTATCTATTTTTTCATACTTATATGTAACGTTTCCATGGTCATGATAAATAATATCTCTGTTAGAAAATATTAGGCCAATTTATATCTATTCTGCTGCTAGAATGTATTTTATACAAGTGCTTTATGATGGCGGTCGGTCCTGTGGTGGCCACAGCAATATTTTTCAAAATCTCAATCGGATCAAAAATTCCTCTCGTACGTTTCCGGTTCAGATCAATGTACATAACATTTTTTCAAATTTTTAGTTTAACCCCTTTGGATAAAAGGGGGCGGGACAAGTTGATTTATTTCGCACCAAGTACTCCGCCAGCGTCTACTAGTACTCCGCGATCTACTAGTGTTGCTATGTATATAGCAACGAAAGTACTCTGCGACGAATTCTTCTCGTGGAAAGTACTCCGTGGCTCAAAAAGTTTGGGAAACTCTGGTCTAAGACAATAACACCACCCTGAAACTTAACATATTTTGTTTAAAACAGCACTACATTTTTTTTTAATTTTTATTATTTTTTTTGTGAAAATGAAATTTATTGGTTGGTTTGTTTTTTCTATTTTTTTTTAAAGGTCTATATTGTTTCTGCATTTAGCTGTTAGACTATAGTAGACCATATAAATAAAGTATATAAAATATACAATCGCATATCAATTTTTTTATTTAAAAAATATATCAAAATTTTATTAATAATTGTAAATAGTAGAATATGACCCGTTGTAAGATACTGTACTGTCTAAGCCAAACGTGTTCATATATTAGTCAAGTTTGGTCAAATTCTTCAGTCACTTTCTTATTATTATTATTATTATTATTATTAATTATTAATTATTATTATTATTATTATTAAATCCGTTGTATATGAAGTGTACATGTGTTGTTTTTTCCTCAAGGCACTGTTATTTTTACCAATACAATAATATGGTCAAATGTTAAATGATTTTTCATTTTCCCAGTTCCCGAAATAACTCATGTACAATTTTGAATAAGAGGAAGAGTTCGAATATCTGGGGTCGCTTGTAATTAAAGCTGGCAATATTTAAAATAAAGTATTCCAATTACTTTCTGATATTTAAAATATTGTATTTTAAATACTTAGTTTTTGAATCAAGATCTTTTTAAATATTGAATATTTTAAATCGTTTTTTAAACGCTTCCACGCCAAAATGGCGTTAGGTATGTTAATTTTATTATTTTATAAAACAAACAAGACACCAGAAATCTAAAAATTCAAACAGCAGGTCTCTATCTCTAATAGTTTTTGAATTAGTATATTTTGAAATTTCTTAATCGTTCTTAAAACGCTCCCACGCCTGTATGACTTAGGTATGTTAACATAATTATTTTTTAAAGCAAACAAGACACTAGAAATCCAAAAATTCAAACAGCAGGTCTCTATCTCTAATAGTTTTTGAATTAGTATATTTTGAAATTTCTTAATCGTTCTTAAAACGCTCCCACGCCTGTATGACTTAGGTATGTTAACATAATTATTTTTTAAAGCAAACAAGACACTAGAAATCCAAAAATTCAAACAGCAGGTCTCTATCTCTAATAGTTTTTGAATTAGTATATTTTGAAATTTCTTAATCGTTCTTAAAACGCTCCCACGCCTGTATGACTTAGGTATGTTAACATAATTATTTTTTAAAGCAAACAAGACACTAGAAATCCAAAAATTTAAACAGCAGGTCTCTATCTTCAATCATTTTTAAATTACAAAACCAAGAAAAATTAAATTAGAATGAAATTACAATAATTTGTAAATGGGAGATAAAAGATATGTTAAAAACACGTCCTGCGCGCTCAACCTCTTGTTACGTCACAGCGTTATACGTGCAATGGCTGTGGTTGACGCTACACGCATTTTTTTGCTAAATAATTTTCTAAAAAAAAAGAAAAATAGTGCAAAAAAGAGTGAAATTTTAAAAGAAAATGATAAATAAATAGTTCAAAAGGACACTGAAATAAAAATTTAAATAATAATTCATGAGAAATTCGAGAAAAATGTTGGAGTCCTTAGGCGTCCTATACCTGTTGCTTGTCTTGGGAAATAAAATAAAAAATAGGTGAGTCTTCATTTATTTTAAAATATTAGTGCCTTAATATTGAAAAATTTAGATTTTTTAAAGCATTTTTGGCTATTTTTTTGTAATATTTGTTATATTTTATTAATATTTTGCGTCGCATAAATCGCGGTCATTAATTGGCACATTCTTATAGGATTATAGCGATAAGAAGCTAAGGTCAGTGAAATAAACATTGAAATATTCCGTTTAATAAATGCAGGTGTTTATTTAATAAATTTAACTTAGAAATTTTAAATATACATATCTAAACATTATTGCAATAAATTTTACATATTTTGTGTTTTTATTTTATGTAACTATGGATGTATTATATGTGTTTTTTTAATTTATAATTTATTTTTAGCCTCATTTTCTGGGAGTGATTTTACCGGTGATTATACACGATATCGGCAAGTGACCGGCCGGTTTCCGTCAACATCGGACGCTCGGACCCAACTTACAATGCAGTTTTCAAAAGGAAGGATAATTTTCGGTAAGTTTTAAGATTTTTCAATTCAGTATTGTTATTCATTCGATTACACTAGGAGCTCGGTTATATGAAGTAATATAAACCAGGCCTATAAGTTACATTTTAATTTGATTTAAGGAGAACCCTACATTTAAAAGTTCAATACCACTTACCAATATAAATTATTATTATTTTAATATTTTAAAGATATTGTCATGATCATTTAATAAGTTTTATTTGATTTAAGCAGAATACTGCCCGCTGAAATGTAATTGTTTTTTAATGTAAGGTCTTTGTTTCAGGAGTAATTGGGCGCAAATTTCAGCGCCCAGTAAGAAGGCTTTTGCTGTCACCAAGTGGAAACTGCGGAAACCATCTCCATGTTCTGGGTTCTGCGATACCACAGGTCCCTCACCTCACCACTCGTACCGTGACCACAAACTCCTCGTTTAGAGGCTATGCAACCTTAAACATGACAAGAATTAGTAACAATTCACCCTCGGTTGGGATTTGAATGCACACCACAGAGTTTGTTTCCGCAGTCTCTATGACAACGAGGAAAAGATGTTCCAGTTCGGACCGAAGCAGTTATCCAGATTGATGGAGTTCAGAAAAAAGAATTCTGCCCAATTTTCCAGACGCAATGATGCGAGATAAGAATTTTATGTACGTACACCAGAATAAAAGTGTATTAACTCATAACAAATTTACAAAAGAGCAAATTGAACATCGTATCTTTAGTACCATACACGGATTTAATATTATTAACCCAATATTTCTAATACCAATAGAAATAAAAAATTGCATTTGAAAATATTCCATATGCTTTTCAATAAAAATATAATTTTATGAAAAATTATAGTTAATACAGTTTTATTCTGGGGTACATACAAATATTTAAAGTAATGAAATATATTATTTTAAATTTTAACTCAAAATATTTTCAGTTTATTTTTATATACGATTTATCAAGCATGGATATTTTTGATTTATTTGGAAAGTAATCAATACTGTCTAATTTTTTTGGATTTGTTCCGAGACCAATCAATAAAGTCCAATCGGTTTGGACATTTAATATTGGTCCAAAAAGTGAACAATAACAATTTCTTTTTAAATTAAAGAATAGTTTGGAAAAAAATCAATTTTATTTTTTAGAAATTAAATATTAATTAATCAAACATATAGAAATTTAGGTACAATATTTATAGCAACGTTTGCTATTAGCGTTTTTTAATTAAATACTTTTTAAATTTTTTTTTCGAAAACTAGTTCAGTAAATTTTTAGCGTTCAGTAATGATAGCTATTTGCATTATTTTAGCAATTTAAAATTAGTTTGAAAACTAATCAGTATTTTGATTTTTAGAAATTAAATACCAATTTAGAAACAAATTGATAATATTAAATTTTTTAGAAATTTAGTTAGATACAATTTTTAGTACTCAGCAAGAATAGTTATTTGCGCTTTTTTACAAATTTAAAATAAATTGGTAAACTAATCAATATTAATTTTTTTAATAATTTTATATTTGTAAACTAATCAGTATTTTTTTTTTTTTTTTTTAATGAAAAGGTAATTTGGAAACTAATCATTAATACTAATCATTTTGAAAACCAATCGATAACTTCCAAACTGTTTGGTTGTGTCCGATTTGTCTAGACACTGATCTACGAAGTCCATTTTTTTTGGAAATTTAATGTTAAGAAATAAATGGACAATATAGCTACTGATGCACTGACAAAATTTAAATTATTTCACGGCTTGCAATGTTTCATTTTTGATTGATTTTGTAAATTTTATTTAATTAACTCGAGGTACGGTGGCTCCGTAAGACTGTGACTGGGATTCAGTTCCCGGACACCACTGCGGAATTAATATTCCACACTCCTGTGCACTCAGCCCAGGGGTTGACTCAGCCCTCATTTCATAATTAAAATGAGTGTGCAAAGATAATAGGTGCACTAGTATCGCCAGATCGTTGGGGGATGTATTATTTGTTTATTATTTATTTAATTAATTGATAATTTAATATTTTTATTTAATATTTCAATATTGAACAGTATAGTAGTTGAATATATTTCCTGTGTAGGGCGTAAGGGCCCCGTTTACCAGGTTTGGGCCCGCCTGGTAAATGTTTACAACTTACGTGGGAAATTATAAAAATAAAATAAATAAATAATAAATATTTGGGGTTGAATATTTGTACGAAAATATAGATGATCTTGAAACATTGTAAAGTAATGAAATTATTTTATTTGGACAGTAAATTAGTTAATAATTTTTTGAAAAAATTAAGATTAATTGACAAATTAAATTAATGATTTGGAAAAATAAATTATTTTGATAGTAAATTAGTTGGTAAATTTTTTGTGAAATAAATGCAAGTTATGATTAGTTCTCAAATTAAATTAATATATTTAAAAAAAAATAAAATTAAATAGACAGTAACTTAGTTGATAATTTTTTTGAAAAATAAATTCAATTTATGATTCGTTTACAAATTTAAATATTTTGAAAATATATAATTATTTTGATATATAATGAAAAATAAATTCAAGTTATGGTTAGTTGACAGATTTAATTAAAATCTTTTCAAAAAATAAAATAATTTTGACAGTAAATTAGTTCGTAAATTATTTTAAAAATAAATTCAAGTTATGATTAGTTGGCAAATTAATTTAAAATATTTTCAAAAAAACGAAATTATTTTGAAAGTAAATTAATTGGTAATTTTTTTTGAAAAACAAATTAAAATAAAATTTTTTCGTAATAGAAAATTAATTAGACAGTAAATTAGTTGGTAAATTTTTTGAAAAATAAATTTAAGTTTTGATTAGATGACAAATTAAATTAAAATATTTTCAAAAACTAAAATAATTTTTCTAGTAAATTTGATGGTAAATTTTTCGAAAAATATATTCAAGCTATGATTATTTGATAAATTAATTTGTAGAACACGATATTTAAAAGGAATAATATATAAAAGAACAATATTTGTGAATATTTTGAGTTGGAATATTTGAAATCATCTCCCTTATTATTATAAGACTCCCTTATTATTGTATTGATTTGTATTCTGTATCATATTTTGTACAAATTATTGTTTATGTAAAAAATAAAACTGTGTTTGTTGGTGTGGATAGGCACTAAATAAAGATTGTAAAAAAAAATATTGAGAAAGAATGAATGTGGAAAAATAAGTGGATGAAATAAAGAAAAAAAAAACGAGTGAAAATAAGTGGAATTGAGTTAAATGTGGTGAGGAATGGTTGGAAGTGACTGGAAAATGAAAGACTTTGATGAACGTGGATAGGAATGAATGGAAGAATATTGTTTATTTTCCCATGAATTCTTATCCAAATCTGAGATTGATTGTGGAATGGGAAACTGTGATGAACGTGGAAAGATATGTATGGAAGAATATAATTTTCCCATGCATTCCTATTCAAATCTGAGAATGATTGTAGAATGAGTAACTGCGGTGAATGTGGATAGAAATGGATGAAGAATATTAGTTATTTTCCCATGCATTCCTACCCGAACCAGAATAATTGTTTTACGAGACTGCGTTGAATGTGGATACAAATACATGGAAGAATATTCTTATTTTCCCATGCATTCCTACCCGAACCAGAATAATTGTGAAACGAGCGACCGTTGAATGTGGAACGAAATGCATGGAAGAATATTATTTTCCCATGCATTTCTATCCTAATCAGAATAATTGTGAGACTGCGCTAAATGTGGAAAGAAATGCATGGATGAGAGAATGACCTTGAAATGAAAGACTGAACCCTTATTTCTTTGTTAACAACCTCTGTATTTGCATTATTTTTAATAAATAAATAAATATATAATAAACAGAATTATTATTTCGATAAATACCCACCTAATAAATCCTCTCTGGGGTTGGTTTTTATCTTTCAGATGACGAGAAAGTAAAGAGTAAGTATTAATGTATATATTTAGGTGAGCAAAGGGAGTAGCCCTTGAGGTGGTGAGTATGTATATTATATATATATATATATATATATATATATATATATATATATATATATATATATGTATATTATATATATAGACTACGCGAGATGAAAGACTGAACCCTTATTTCTATGTTAACAATCTCTGTATTTGCGATGGACAAAAATTTGTTATCAGTAAATAAATTTTAAGGGTTGAAATTAGGGGATGAAACTTTTAAGCATATGTTTTAAGTGTTCTACTACACTTTCGTACCCCAATTTCATCCACCCAATTTTGTCAGATAGCTGGTAAGTTTTTGTCTGTGAAAAACACGATTTTTTACATATTTCAAGGTATTTCAAAATTTGAATCTTAAATATGAGTGGGGGGGGGGGGGGCTTAGACACCGCAAAATATGTGGAGTCTTGGATTTGAGTAGGATTATAAAAAGGGGGGGTTAAAACACGTTAAAAACCCCAAATTCTGAACCCCTGAGGCGCTACAGGGCATTTTTAATTTTTTTTCAACCCTTAAGAGTTATAGGGTTGGTATTTAGTAGGTAGGCAGTTCATGACCTAGAGACCCTCTACCCTTCAAGGGTTCCCTACAACCCTTACGGTTTTTGAGATATTTAATTTTTAATTTTCAGTGACGTCACATATTAGACCAAAATT
The DNA here is from genome assembly GCA_963971575.1 of Liopterus haemorrhoidalis. Lineage (NCBI taxonomy): Eukaryota > Metazoa > Arthropoda > Insecta > Coleoptera > Dytiscidae > Liopterus > Liopterus haemorrhoidalis. Next base: position 48,636,096 of record OZ020619.1, read on the forward strand.
TTAATTTTATTTTATTAATATCTCGACAAATAGAGGAGTTGTAGGGCTCCCAATTGGGCTGTAGGGTCCTAAGGTTCTGTAGTACGTACGTACCAAAAATCAACCACCTAACTCTTAAGGGTTGTGAGATATAAAAAACACTTAATAACTTCCTACCCTTAAGGGCTAGAGGGTTGAAACTCTAATAGATTATAGAACGGACCCTAATGAAGGTGCCTTCCAAATCTGGACGTCCTAACCCTTGTAGTTCACGAGATAATCCCTAAAAACCAATTTATACCTCTCCGATCTCCTGGTATCCTGATAGGTGAAAAATTTTTTTAAAATTTTAAACAAAACCGTGTTTTTAGACGTGAAACGTTACCCGATACATGGGGATAGTGCAATGGCATATAGGGCCACTAGAGCACATCATCAATGCCATCCCTTAGTTTCATCCCTTAATTTCAACCCCCTGAATTTTTTTTAAGATACACAAAAATTGTTAATCGACGGTTTAAGGGCGCAAAATTCAGGGTATTTTGAGACATAGTGAATTTTATTTTATTATTATCTCAGAACCTATAAGGGTTGTAGAGCACCCATTGCAGTAGTAGGTACCCTATACCTTAAAATAGGTACCTGCCAAAAAGCAACCCCCTAGCCCTTAAGGATAGGAAGTTATTAAGTGTTTTTTATATCTCACAACCCTTAAGAGTTAAGTGGTTGATTTTTGGTACGTAGGTACTACAGAGCCTTAGGACCCTACAGCCCAATTGGGAGCCCTACAACTCCTCTAGTTGTCGAGATATTAATAAAATAAAATTCACTATGTCTCAAAACACCCTGAATTTTGCGCCCTTAAACCGTCGATTAACAATTTTTATTTATCTTAAAAAAAATTCAGGGGGTTGAAATTAAGGGATGAAACTAAGGGATGAAACTAAGGGATGACATTGATGATGTGCTCTAGTGGCCCTATATGCCATTGCACTATCCCCATGTATCGGAGAAAGTTTCACATCTAAAAACACGGTTTTGTTCAAAAATTTTAAAAAAAATTTTTACCTACCAGGATACCAGGAGAGTCGAGAGGTGTAAATTGGTTTTTAGGGATTATCTCGTGAACTACAAGGGGTAGGACGTCCAGATTTGGAAGGCACCTTCATTAGGGTCCGTTCTATTATCTATTAGAGTTTCAACCCTCTAGCCCTTAAGGGTAGGAAGTTATTAAGTGTTTTTTATATCTCACAACCCTTAAGAGTTAGGTGGTTGATTTTTGATACGTACGTACTACAGAACCTTAGGACCCTACAGCCCAATTGGGAGCCCTACAACTCCTCTATTTGTCGAGATATTAATAAAATAAAATTAAAATTTTGGTCTAATATGTGACGTCACTGAAAATTAAAAATTAAATATCTCAAAAACCGTAAGGGTTGTAGGGAACCCTTGAAGGGTAGAGGGTCTCTAGGTCATGAACTGCCTACCTACTAAATACCAACCCTATAACTCTTAAGGGTTGAAAAAAAATTAAAAATGCCCTGTAGCGCCTCAGGGGTTCAGAATTTGGGGTTTTTAACGAGTTTTTTACCCCCCTTTTTACAACCCTACTCAAATCCAAGACTCCACATATTTTGCGGTGTTTAAGACCCCCCCCACTCATATTTAAGATTCAAATTTTGAAATACCTTGAAATATGTAAAAAATCGTGTTTTTCACAGACAAAAATTTACCAGCTATCTGACAAAATTAGGTGGATGAAATTATATATATATATATATATATAATATACATACTCACCACCTCAAGGGCTACTCCCTTTGCTCAACTAAATATATACATTAATACTTACTCTTTACTTTCTCGTCATCTGAAAGATAAAAACCAACCCCAGAGAGGATTTATTAGGTGGGTAATTATTGAAATAATAATGCGGTTTATTTTATTTATATTTATTAAAAATGATGCAAATACAGAGATTGTTAACATAGAAATAAGGGTTCAGTCTTTCATCTCGCGTAGTCTATATATATAATATACGTACTCACCACCTCAAGGGCTACTCCCTTTGCTCACCTAAATATATACTTGAATACTTACTCTTTACTTTCTCGTCATCTGAAAGATAAAAACCAACCCCAGAGAGGATTTATTAGGTGGGTATTTATCGAAATAATAATTCTGTTTATTATATATTTATTTATTTATTAAAAATAATGCAAATACAGAGGTTGTTAACAAAGAAATAAAGGTTCAGTCTTTCATTTCAAGGTCATTCTCTCATCCATGCATTTCTTTCCACATTTAGCGCAGTCTCACAATTATTCTGATTAGGATAGAAATGCATGGGAAAATAATATTCTTCCATGCATTTCGTTCCACATTCAACGGTCGCTCGTTTCACAATTATTCTGGTTCGGGTAGGAATGCATGGGAAAATAAGAATATTCTTCCATGTATTTGTATCCACATTCAACGCAGTCTCGTAAAAAAATTATTCTGGTTCGGGTAGGAATGCATGGGAAAATAAATAATATTCTTCATCCATTTCTATCCACATTCACCGCAGTTACTCATTCTACAATCATTCTCAGATTTGAATAGGAATGCATGGGAAAATTATATTCTTCCATACATATATTTCCACGTTCATCACAGTTTCCCATTCCACAATCAATCTCAGATTTGGATAAGAATTCATGGGAAAATAAACAATATTCTTCCATTCATTCCTATCCACGTTCATCAAAGTCTTTCATTTTCCAGTCACTTCCAACCATTCCTCACCACATTTAACTCAATTCCACTTATTTTCACTCGTTTTTTTTTTCTTTATTTCATCCACTTATTTTTCCACATTCATTCTTTCTCAATATTTTTTTTTACAATCTTTATTTAGTGCCTATCCACACCAACAAACACAGTTTTATTTTTTACATAAACAATAATTTGTACAAAATATGATACAGAATACAAATCAATACAATAATAAGGGAGTCTTATAATAATAAGGGAGATGATTTCAAATATTCCAACTCAAAATATTCACAAATATTGTTCTTTTATATATTATTCCTTTTAAATATCGTGTTCTACAAATTAATTTATCAAATAATCATAGCTTGAATATATTTTTCGAAAAATTTACCATCAAATTTACTAGAAAAATTATTTTAGTTTTTGAAAATATTTTAATTTAATTTGTCATCTAATCAAAACTTAAATTTATTTTTCAAAAAATTTACCAACTAATTTACTGTCTAATTAATTTTCTATTACGAAAAAATTTTATTTTAATTTGTTTTTCAAAAAAAATTACCAATTAATTTACTTTCAAAATAATTTCGTTTTTTTGAAAATATTTTAAATTAATTTGCCAACTAATCATAACTTGAATTTATTTTTAAAATAATTTACGAACTAATTTACTGTCAAAATTATTTTATTTTTTGAAAAGATTTTAATTAAATCTGTCAACTAACCATAACTTGAATTTATTTTTCATTATATATCAAAATAATTATATATTTTCAAAATATTTAAATTTGTAAACGAATCATAAATTGAATTTATTTTTCAAAAAAATTATCAACTAAGTTACTGTCTATTTAATTTTATTTTTTTTTAAATATATTAATTTAATTTGAGAACTAATCATAACTTGCATTTATTTCACAAAAAATTTACCAACTAATTTACTATCAAAATAATTTATTTTTCCAAATCATTAATTTAATTTGTCAATTAATCTTAAATTTTTCAAAAAATTATTAACTAATTTACTGTCCAAATAAAATAATTTCATTACTTTACAATGTTTCAAGATCATCTATACTTTCGTACAAATATTCAACCCCAAATATTTATTATTTATTTATTTTATTTTTATAATTTCCCACGTAAGTTGTAAACATTTACCAGGCGGGCCCAAACCTGGTAAATGGGGCCCTTACGCCCTACACAGGAAATATATTCAACTACTATACTGTTCAATATTGAAATATTAAATAAAAATATTAAATTATCAATTAATTAAATAAATAATAAACAAATAATACATCCCCCAACGATCTGGCGATACTAGTGCACCTATTATCTTTGCACACTCATTTTAATTATGAAATGAGGGCTGAGTCAACCCCTGGGCTGAGTGCACAGGAGTGTGGAATATTAATTCCGCAGTGGTGTCCGGGAACTGAATCCCAGTCACAGTCTTACGGAGCCACCGTACCTCGAGTTAATTAAATAAAATTTACAAAATCAATCAAAAATGAAACATTGCAAGCCGTGAAATAATTTAAATTTTGTCAGTGCATCAGTAGCTATATTGTCCATTTATTTCTTAACATTAAATTTCCAAAAAAAATGGACTTCGTAGATCAGTGTCTAGACAAATCGGACACAACCAAACAGTTTGGAAGTTATCGATTGGTTTTCAAAATGATTAGTATTAATGATTAGTTTCCAAATTACCTTTTCATTAAAAAAAAAAAAAAAATACTGATTAGTTTACAAATATAAAATTATTAAAAAAATTAATATTGATTAGTTTACCAATTTATTTTAAATTTGTAAAAAAGCGCAAATAACTATTCTTGCTGAGCACTAAAAATTGTATCTAACTAAATTTCTAAAAAATTTAATATTATCAATTTGTTTCTAAATTGGTATTTAATTTCTAAAAATCAAAATACTGATTAGTTTTCAAACTAATTTTAAATTGCTAAAATAATGCAAATAGCTATCATTACTGAACGCTAAAAATTTACTGAACTAGTTTTCGAAAAAAAAATTTAAAAAGTATTTAATTAAAAAACGCTAATAGCAAACGTTGCTATAAATATTGTACCTAAATTTCTATATGTTTGATTAATTAATATTTAATTTCTAAAAAATAAAATTGATTTTTTTCCAAACTATTCTTTAATTTAAAAAGAAATTGTTATTGTTCACTTTTTGGACCAATATTAAATGTCCAAACCGATCGGACTTTATTGATTGGTCTCGGAACAAATCCAAAAAAATTAGACAGTATTGATTACTTTCCAAATAAATCAAAAATATCCATGCTGATAAATCGTATATAAAAATAAACTGAAAATATTTTGAGTTAAAATTTAAAATAATCTCCCTAAAATATTATATTTCATTACTTTAAATATCTGTATGTACCCCAGAATAAAAGTGTATTAACTATAATTTTTCATAAAATTATATTTTTATTGAAAAGCATATGGAATATTTTCAAATGCAATTTTTTATTTCTATTGGTATTAGCAATATTGGGTTAATAATATTAAATCCATGTATGGTACTAAAGATACGATGTTCAATTTGCTCTTTTGTAAATTTGTTATGAGTTAATACACTTTTATTCTGGTGTACGTACATAAAATTCTTATCTCGCATCATTGCGTCTGGAAAATTGGGCAGAATTCTTTTTTCTGAACTCCATCAATCTGGATAACTGCTTCGGTCCGAACTGGAACATCTTTTCCTCGTTGTCATAGAGACTGCGGAAACAAACTCTGTGGTGTGCATTCAAATCCCAACCGAGGGTGAATTGTTACTAATTCTTGTCATGTTTAAGGTTGCATAGCCTCTAAACGAGGAGTTTGTGGTCACGGTACGAGTGGTGAGGTGAGGGACCTGTGGTATCGCAGAACCCAGAACATGGAGATGGTTTCCGCAGTTTCCACTTGGTGACAGCAAAAGCCTTCTTAACGGGCGCTGAAATTTGCGCCCAATTACTCCTGAAACAAAGACCTTACATTAAAAAACAATTACATTTCAGCGGGCAGTATTCTGCTTAAATCAAATAAAACTTATTAAATGATCATGACAATATCTTTAAAATATTAAAATAATAATAATTTATATTGGTAAGCGGTATTGAACTTTTAAATGTAGGGTTCTCCTTAAATCAAATTAAAATGTAACTTATAGGCCTGGTTTATATTACTTCATATAACCGAGCTCCTAGTGTAATCGAATGAATAACAATACTGAATTAAAAAATCTTAAAACTTACCGAAAATTATCCTTCCTTTTGAAAACTGCATTGTAAGTTGGGTCCGAGCGTCCGATGTTGACGGAAACCAGCCGGTCACTTGCCGATATCGTGTATAATCATCGGTAAAATCACTCCCAGAAAATGAGGCTAAAAATAAATTATAAATTAAAAAAACACATATAATACATCCATAGTTACATAAAATAAAAACACAAAATATGTAAAATTTATTGCAATAATGTTTGGATATGTATATTTAAAATTTCTAAGTTAAATTTATTAAATAAACACCTGCATTTATTAAACGGAATATTTCAATGTTTATTTCATAAATGACCTTAGCTTCTTATCGCTATAATCCTACAAGAATGTGCCAATTAATGACCTTGATTTATGCGACGCAAAATATTAATAAAACAACAAATATTCCAAAAAAATAGCCAAAAATGCTTTAAAAAATCTAAATTTTTCAATATTAATGCCCTAATATTTTAAAATAAATGAAGACTCACCTATTTTTTATTTTATTTCCCAAGACAAGCAACAGGTATAAGACGCCTAAGGACTCCAACATTTTTCTCGAATTTCTCATGAATTATTATTTAAATTTTTATTTCAGTGCTCTTTTGAATTATTTATTTATCATTTTCTTTTAAAATTTCACTCTTTTTTGCACTATTTTTCTTTTTTTTTAGAAAATTATTTAGCAAAAAAATGCGTGTAGCGTCAACCACAGCCATTGCACGTATAACGCTGTGACGTACAAGAGGTTGAGTGCGCAGGACGTGTTTTTAACATATCTTTTATCTCCCATTTACAAATTGTAATTTCATTCTAATTTAATTTTGCTTGGTTTTGTAATTCAAAAATGATTGAAGATAGAGACCCGCTGTTTGAATTTTTGGATTTCTAGTGTCTTGTTTGTTTTAAAAAATAATTATGTTAACATACTTAAGCCATACTGGCGTGGGAGCGTTTTAAAAACAATTCAAAATTTTCAAAATTTCAAAAAATCCTAATTCAAAAACTATTAGAGATAGAGACCTGCGGTTTGGATTTTTGGATTTCTAGTGTCTTGTTTGCTTTAAAAAATAATTATGTTAACTTACTTAAACCATACAGGCGTGCGAGCGTTTTAAAAACGATTAAAAATTATCAATATTTCAAAAAATCCTAATGCAAAAACTGTTAGAGATAGAGACCTGCTGTTTGAATTTTTAGATTTCTGGTTTCTTATTTGTTTTATAAAATAATAACATTAACATACCTAAGGCCATTCTGGTGTGGGAGCGTTTAAAAAAGATTTAATATGTCAAATCTTTTTTATAGTAATGTCCAGCTTACACAAAATTTTAATTAATATTTTTTTCTTAGCATCTATACTCTCTGCAACTGCGTAAAAGGGCGGCATAAATTTGGCCAGCCTCAGGCGGCAATATTTGGCAGAATACATGTAATTTTTCGGAAGGTTCAAGAACCTGGGGTAAATTGTAATAAGTTTTAAATTAATTTCCCACGATTTTCTGTCTTTTCTCGTCATGTATGCCCATTCATATGGGACAAGTTTTTTGTGTCCCGACATAGCAAAATGGTCTTATTATATCTTCTCGCTTATTACCCAGGGTATAAATAATTGACTACCTGTTCTTTTCGCTACCAGTGGCAGCAGAACTAAAATTTACTTTTGAATTTTAAAGTCAGGGTAATATTTAGAAAGTGTCTGAAGCATTGCTATACAATATGATCAAGAAAAAAAGGTGTCTAAATAGACATGGAATCATTTATTTTTACATTAACAGAAATGTCCACTTAACATTTTAAATTCAGGGCCTACTAAACTTTTTTTCGATCATATTATATTTTAAATGTATGTAATTTAGAAACCTACTAATTATCTTAAATATATACTAATAAATTCAGGTTAATTTAATATTATTTATGAAATTTATTTTATTAAAATTTGCAGTTTACAGTATTAAAAAAATATATTTTTACTTTGAATTCTTATCGGCAAAACATTGATGTATGCAAACTGTACAACTCCTCGGGGCAACCCCCGTTACCCCGCCTAACGAAGTGTTGGCTTCATAACAACTCGTCCTCGTTTAGTCTCTACCTCATTAACACTTCACAGTTATTCCGAACGCACCTCTTATGTTTTTTTTCGCATGAATGTTCCTCAAAGTTACTTTCTTGAAACGTGGAGTAATTTCTACGCCACTGTCTCGTGGGTTCATGGTCACAAAATAGAAAGTAAAAACCTTTAAGATACCTTAACAGTTTTCATTTAACTTTTGTGGAAGTAACAAGTGTCTTTACTATGAATTATGAATCAAAGTAATTAACAAATATATTTGTTTATTTGACTTAAAACTTTAAAGTGATGTGTTAAACTGCGGTTTTATTTTTAAAACCAGTTTACTTAAACATAATTTAATATAATATATTCATTAACACGTAAGTAAATAATAGTATTACATCATATTGTTTATTTATTTACTATAAATTATAAACAAAAAAGTTTCCATATGGAATAAAAGAATTTTTTGAAAGTATTTGAGTCCTCGTGGTGATGAAACACGTTTATGGTAATGAGAAAAAGTACTCTAATTTTATAAATCTTAATTAAAATCAATTTCTTATTTAATTAAAATCGAAAATTTGTGTGATATTTCCTGTCTTGATCACAAAGCCTTTGTTTTTCTAAGAAAAATCTGCCACCTTATTTCTTAGTATCAAATATTTGGACTACCTGGAGTCTGAATCACTGCTGGATTTACGTAAAGCCCTGACTCTAGGGCCCCAAAGGAATCTGGATTTAATTTACTCATTACTTAATCCCAGATCTTTAATGTAGGTACGCACTTTTTCCTAATGTAATAGTTATTTTCGCGCAAAATTCTCATTGAAAAATTAAAAAATTTTGACGAAGTTAGCTCTTCTTTCATAGAATCCCTCCTTAGCGACAGAATTCAATTCGTCTCTGTAAACAATTCCAAGTCGACTCATCTTCCACTCGATATCGGTGTTCCACAAGGATCTATTCTTGCAGCATTACTATTTATTATATACGTGAACGACTTTCCATCCGCTGTAAATAATAAATGTGTATTATATGCTGATGACACCAGTATTTTCCTATTATTTCAAATATTACCCTACTATTTCAATTATTTTCCTATTATTTTAAATATTTTCCTAGTATTTCTAATATTACCTTAGTAAATAGTTCAAATATTTTCGTAGTATTTCTAATATTACCTTAGTAAATAGTTCAAATATTTCCCTACTATTTTAAATATTTCCCCATTATTTCAAATATTTACCTAGATTTCTAATATTTCTTTAGTAAATAATTCAAATATTTTTATTATTTCCCTAGTATTTCCAATATTTCCCTATTATTTTAAATATTTTCCTACTATTTCAAATATTTTCCTATTATTTCAAATATTTTCCTAGTATTTCTAATATTTCGTTAGTAAATAATTCAAATATTTTTATTATTTCCCTAGTATTTCTAATATTTCTTTAGTAAATAATTCAAATATTTTTATTATTTCCCTAGTGTATCAAATATTTCCCTATTATTTTAAATATTTTCCTACTATTTCAAATATTTTCCTATTATTTCAAATATTTTCCTAGTATTTCTAATATTTCTTTAGTAAATAATTCAAATATTTTTATTATTTCCCTAGTATTTAAAATATTTCTCTATTATTTTTAATATTTTCCTACATTTCAAATATTTTCCTATTATTTAAAATATTTTCCTAGTATTTTTAATGTTTCCTTAGTAAATAGTTCAAATATTTCCCTATTATTTTAATTATTTCCCTACTATTTCAAATATTTTCCTATTATTTCAAATATTTTCCTATTATTTAAAATATTTTCCTAGTATTTTTAATGTTTCCTTAGTAAATAGTTCAAATATTTTCCTAGTATTTCTAATATTTCCTTAGTAAATAGTTCAAATATTTCCCTATTATTTCAAATATTTCCTAGTATTTCAAATATTTTCCAAGTATTTCTAATATTTCTTTAGTAAATAGTTCAAATATTTCCCTATTATTTCAAATATTTTCCTATTATTTAAAATATTGTCCAAGTATTTCTAATATTTCTTTAGTAAATAGTTCAAATATTTCCCTATTATTTCAAATATTTCCTAGTATTTCAAATATTTTCCAAGTATTTCTAATATTTCCTTAGTAAATAGTTCAAATATTTCTATTAGTTCCCTAGTGTTTCATATATTTCCCTATTATTTCAAATATTTCCTAGTATTTCAAATATTTTCCAAGTATTTCTAATATTTCCTTAGTAAATAGTTCAAATATTTCTATTCGTTCCCTAGTGTTTCATATATTTCCCTATTATTTCAAATATTTCCTAGTATTTCAAATATTTTCCAAGTATTTCTAATATTTCCTTAGTAAATAGTTAAAATATTTCTATTAGTTCCTTAGTGTTTCAAATATTTCCCTATTATTTCAAATATTTCCTAGTATTTAAAATATTGTCCAAGTATTTCTAATATTTCTTTAGTAAATAGTTCAAATATTTCCTAGTATTTCAAATATTTTCCAAGTATTTCTAATATTTCCTTAGTAAATAGTTCAAATATTTCCCTATTATTTCAAATATTTCCTAGTATTTCAAATATTTTCCAAGTATTTCTAATATTTCCTTAGTAAATAGTTCAAATATTTCCCTATTATTTCAAATATTTCCTAGTATTTCAAATATTTTCCAAGTATTTCTAATATTTCTTTAGTAAATAGTTAAAATATTTCTATTAGTTCCTTAGTGTTTCAAATATTTCCCTATTATTTCAAATATTTTCTACTATTTAAAATATTTGAAATATATTATTTAAAATTCGTTTTATCAGTGATGATTAATAGTATTTATTTTAAATACTTTGATACACATTTGGTCCGAATGTTCCAAGACCTGCTCAATACATTTCTTCTATAATTCATCGAAATATTGCCAACATTAATAAATTAAAATCTATTTCAGATTCCTTATCGCTATCATGTCATAGGTCAAACCTTGCATAATATTAAATGGACGAGAAAGATGTTTAGCGGACAGATTCGAAAAGTAAAAAGGCTTTGGCCACTGCTTGTTTGTAGCCTACTTTGCCTTGTGATAATTTGGAGTAGAAGTCCACAGTTGGATAAAAAACATGACCCAAGTTGGGTTGAACTCAAGTAAGTAAATATTTAAATAAAAAATTCAAATCAAGAATTTGAGATTGTAAAGAAAAAAATTAAATTATCCGAAATTAAAATTGAAGATGTGTTATATATTTATTTCAGATTGCAACAAGGACAGAGGCAATATGTGGACAAACGTGGAGTCCATGTTGTTGTTGGAAGATACATGCCTAACCAGAACAAAAAAATTAACATCACAAAAGGTAACTCTTCTAGATAAGATTAATCAAATTTACATCAAAGTCTTTTTAGAAATGATGAACGCAAATCATTATAACCCAGAACCAAACGCTGGCAAAAATGGGCAACCTGTTATAATAGGTTCTCAAGATTTGTTGGAAATGCAGCAAAGGTTCCAGATTCATAGATTTAATCTAATGGCTAGTGATAGAATTCCATTAAATAGGACACTACCTGATGTCAGAAAGAAAAGGTATGACAAACAAAATATATTCTCCAGTTTCTTATTGATCTCCATTCATTACAAGATCTATATTTTGCTGGAAACTAGTTTAAACATTGTTTTAAGTGCGAGTACCATTAATACACACGTAGAGATGCCAAAAAAATCTGCAAAACTATATTTCTTTTTCGAAATCTGGTCAATACTGTCTCAAAAGAAATAATGTTATCATATTATGCCCTATTTCAGTCACATATTTCTTATGCTCTTCTAGCTTGGGGATATTCTGCTTCAGATAGAATTTTTCGCTTCAACGACGTGTTATTCGAATTTTAGCAAAAATTAATTATAGAGCTGACTGTAAGAATGCATTTAAAGAATTACAAATAATGACATTACCTTCCCTCTGTATTTATCAGTGTGTATTGTATGCATATAAAAATAGAAATGTATGGCCAATTGGCGACAGAATGCACTCGTATGCTACTAGAAATAAAGTCCATATATATCCAAACTTTTTACGTTTAACTAAATCACGCAATGCCTTTAATTATTACAGCATAAAATTTTTCAATATTCTGCCAGAGGAATATAAAGTCCTGCGTTTTCTGAATATCAAGAAAACTGTAAAATAATTTTTAATTAGAAACCCATTTTACTAGATTGATTGAATGTTAAATTTTAAATTTATTTATGTCTATATATTATTGTACTACCCTAATAATTATTGCCTATTATTTTGCTCCATATTAACACGTATTTATACTTTGTATTGTATTGCTTGTACGACTGACTAAGACAATGTTTTATTTTGTATTATGGTCAAAAACTAATTTCAAATATATTGTTTTAGGTGTCAAAATGTAAATATAGATATAGAAAAACTGCCTACAACTTCTGTGATAATAGTATTTCATAACGAAGCTTGGAGTACACTGCTGAGGACCGTTTGGAGTGTTATAAATCGTTCCCCAAAAAGACTTGTTAAAGAAATTCTTTTAATAGACGATTCCAGCGATAGAGGTATCTTTAAATATGCGCAAAAATAGCAGTGGGATATTGTAAAATATTCTACAGTAAAAATTAACACGATTTTTAACACTTACAACGGCGTACCGTTGTCTACTGCACTTTTAGTGCAGTACACCCTACACCCTACTGCATTTTTAGTGCACATAACTGTACTTTTAAATACCTAAATTAATTATATTTCTTTTAGAATATCTAGGAGAGTCGTTAGATAAATATGTAGAAACTTTACCAGTTTCTACAAAAGTAATTCGATCGAAAGAAAGGGTTGGGTTAGTTAAAGCTAGACTTTTAGGGGCAAATGCTGCTCAAGCTGAAGTTTTGACTTTCTTGGACGCACACTGCGAATGTACTGTTGGATGGATTGAAAGTCTTCTGCAAAGAATCTCTGAAGACAGAACAAGAGTTGTTTGCCCGGTTATTGATATAATAAATGATGATACATTTGCTTATGTCAAAAGTTTTGAACTACACTGGGGGGCTCTAAACTGGCAACTGCATTTCAGGTAAAAAAACAAATAAATTGTTTTGTGTTGACCTATTTTTGTAATTTAAAATTTTGGCCTAGTAAAAACTCATCGTTCTATTTCTTGTCTTATATTTTTAAATTTTTTAGGTGGTATTCTCTAAGTGGAAAACAGTTGCAAGAACGTAAAAAGGACATCATCCATCCTTTCCAAACTCCAACAATGGCAGGTGGATTGTTTTCCATTAATAAAAAATATTTTTTTGAACTTGGAGCTTATGATTCCCAAATGAAAATTTGGGGAGGCGAAAATTTGGAACTTTCTTTCCGAATTTGGCAATGTGGGGGGTCTATTGAGATAGTTCCTTGCTCCCATGTGGGGCATTTATTCAGAAAATCATCCCCATACACTTTTCCTGGTGAGTAAAAAAAAAAATTAAAGGAAAGTGGCCATATTTCGGATAAAAATTTCGAAATTTTTTTCGTTTTATCAAAGTATGTCTCAAATAAAAGTTATTACATTTATAGCAACTTTTGTTAAATAAATTTTTTCGAAATATTTTTGTTGCTAAATATTCGCAAAAATCTTAAAATCGACACGAGTAAACTCCCATTTCTAGTCAACCGATTTTTACCAAAAGTTGATCAACTCGTGTCATTGATATCAAAAGCTTAAATATGCAGTTTCATAAAAATCCTTTTAGCCGAATTTACTCTGCACGTGTACACAGACAGACGGATGGACAGACAGACAGACAGACAGACGGACAGACAGACCAACAGACATCATGCTAAAAATAGTCAAAACGTTATGTAGGGACCTCAATTCGTGGAGATCAAAGAAGTGTCAAAATCGGTATGATCACAATACCTCCCTTATATATGTTGACTGTTGGTAAAAATTAGTTCGGAACTGAACCGAAAACCGAAAAAAAAAACGTTATTTTTGACGGAACGAAAACGGGAACCGAACTACTATTTTTTTTTTTTTAATTGAACCGGAATAAAAACCGAAACGAAAAAAATAACGGTTGGAAGCCCTGGTATCAACAATAAAGAGATTAAATCATAAAGTTTTTTTTTATTTTTTAGGTGGTGTTGGTGATATTCTTTACTCAAATTTGGCAAGGGTAGCCATGGTTTGGATGGACGAATTTGGTGACTTCTACTTCAAATATAATCCAGAAGCCCGAAAAATGAAATCCAAACAAAATGTTACCGATAGACTAGAACTGCGAAAAAGACTTAATTGTAAATCTTTCGAATGGTATCTTGACAATGTATGGCCTCAACATTTTTTCCCAAAGAGTGATAGATTTTTCGGTAGAATAAGAAATATAGAAGCAAACCAATGTTTGATAAAACCACTTGGAAAAGGAACTCTAAATCAACCAATGGGGATTGCGAAATTGAACGAATGTTTGAAAGAAGAAAATTTGATAGAAATGTTCGTTTTGACACCGAAGGGGATGATTATGACTGATGAATCTGTTTGTCTAGATGCTCCGGAAAAAATAACAAGCGAAGGAAAAGTTAGAATAATGGCTTGTAGTGGTTTTCCACGACAACAATGGAAATACAACAAAAAGGTCTGTATTTTTTTACCTACCGCCAACATATACCGGGTGAATTATTTACGGAGCAACATATGTACATGTTTCACATATAATGTTAATGAAGTGAGTTATTTCAAAAGCAACATAGCCATAAAACAAATGCTTATCATATCCATAGAAAAGACAAAACATTATTTTTTTAAATATTTTTTGGACTTTGCTCTTAAGGACATTATTATTTTTGTTTGTATGTAAATATAAACAAACTAATAAAAATTAATTTATTGTTTCTAATTTACTATTTTTTAGCCGTCTAGGAACTTTATCATGTCAAATCACTATTATATCTAATCAACACTGCATAACTGTTGCCATGGATATGAGCTTGCTTTCATAATTTGCTATGTTGCAAATGAAATAACTCACTTCATTAACAAATGTGAAACATGTATGTTGCTCCTTAAATAATTCACCTAGTATATAAGGGAGGTATTGTAATCATACCGATTTGGACATTTCGAGATTTCGCTGGATCTCCACGAATTGAGGTCCCTACATAACGTTTTGATTATTTTTAGCATGATGTCTGTCGGTCTGTCTGACCGTCCGTCTGTCTGTGTACACGTGCAGAGCAAATTCGGCTAAAAGGATTTTTATGAAACTTCATATTTAAGCTTTTGACATCAATGACACGAGTTGATCAACTTTTGGTAAAAATCGGTTGACTAGAAATGAGTTTACAACAAAATTATTTAAATTTTTTATTTAACAACAGAAATACATTTCGAAAAAATGTATTTAACAAAAGTTGCTATAAAAGCAATAACTAACAATGTTTATTTGAGATATTTATTTATAAAACGAAAATTTTTTTTTTTACTCTGCTGCTAGAATGTATTTTATACAAGTAGTTTGTGATAGGGGTCGGTCCTGTGGTGGCCACAGCTGATTTTTATTTCCTGTGTTGTCATAATTGGTATATTTTTTTGTAGACTAAAGAATTAGTGCATGAATCAAGCGGTAGATGCCTCGACATTGCTAAATCTAAGAAGTACGAAGATGGACTTACAGTGACTGAATGTTCGGGGATCGAATCCCAGAAGTGGCTTCTAGAAGATGTCCCCTGGAAATGACTGTGATATATGTACCTGTATATTTTGTATCATAGTTTCATAATTTTATTAATAAAAGTTTTATTAAATAGATTATTTTATTTGGTTTAATTTTATCTATTAATTAATTTGCGAGTATGATATTTATTATGATATTTATTAAAATATAGACAGTCTAAACACTAGTTGTGAAGTGTTAAAAAATATAAATTTAGAAAATGAATCAAGAAATTATTCAGAAGGTAGGTATAGCCGGTTTCTTTGGTTTAAGCTAGGGTGGCCAGAAGTCCCGATTAGGGATTGCAATTTCAGGCAAGTTTTACTAATTCTCAAAACTACATGGATCAAAAAGTATTAAGGGCCCTATTTTTTATCTAGGTAGAGAAAAATCTGTAGATTTCAAAAATTCAAACCGCAGGTCTCTGTATTTTATAGTTCTTAAGTTAAGATTTTTTAAAATTAAAAATTTATTGTGTTGTATTATAATATTTCTTAAGGTCCTTTAGAACCTTAATATTTCAAAAATTTGAACCAGAGTTATCTTATGTAGCTTTTCAGATTAACGGTCCAAAATGAAATATTTATAAATTTTCAATTTTACCCCTGCCGGATAGGCCACCAATTATACACGGTTGTTAAGAAATAACATACATTTAAGGGGCGAGAGTAACATTTTTATTTTTTAGATTGAAAAAATGATGAAGGATCAAATTTTACAAACTCAAAGAGAAAATAGATATTTTTGGTTAAGTTCCAAACTAAATTCAGTAAAATTGGAACCAAAAGATCTGTTTACAATTATGAATTTGACCGAAAAGGTAAGGTTTTACTATACTAATACCTCAGTTTACGAAATCCCGATTAACGTTGTTATAAAACATCTTCAAGAACATCTTCTATTACAATTGTTTCTTTTAGCTTCCACTAAAATTATGCTACGAAGCCTTGGATGAATTAGAAGACATCTTAAAACAGAATCCAAAAAATTACGAAGGAACACCAAAAATTTATATCAAATTAATTACTGAAAAAAGTAATATGATTCTCATGAAACAAATGACTGAAAAAAGGATTGAAAAACGTCGGAATTACGATATTATTGACAATATTTTTAGATTTCTTACAAAGAGAAATAAAATTAGTCCTGAAATTTTTAATATGAACACATTTTCAGGAAACGAATACCATTTTCAGAGGAATCATCGTATGACAGAAATGAGAATTGCAGTTTTGGAACCATCAAGTAATTCTAGAGCAGAAATGTAGATGTTTTTAATTTTTTTTTTTATAATAGGATCCTCTAGTTTAATGTTTTGAAACCACTGCTTTATGGTCCATCTCTATATATATAAAAATCAACGTCTGTCTGCTTTTTTTTTATGGTCTGTCTGTCCGTATGTGCGCTTTTCACTCAAGAATAGACCATATAGACCAAAAACTACGTCACAAAATGGGATTCAGTGCTGCCGCCTCGCGGTTGGATTCCTTTTATTTGAATTTAGCATGTTGTTTTTTTGTTAAATTGTATTTTGGAAATATAAATTATGTTTTCAAAGTAAGAGAATGCTTCACATCAAAACTACAAGTCAATATTTATTTATTAAAATTCTTATTTTATACATTATAATTTAATATGTCATTATTTTTGCAGAACAATATATTTTGCAAGTTAATTTTGAAAATTTTACGTTAATAATCGTTATTATGGCGAATTGTCCCCGAACGAAGCCGAGAGGGACAGCTAGTTAAATATATAAAGCAATTTATAAATTAAATAAATGTGCGCATACCTCAAATGTATGTCAAAATTTGTGTACACTCAGCAAAAATATTGCTTAATTGCCAAAATTTAATCTAAGGTCATAGTTTATTTATATAACAATAAAGTTTAATTTTATTTTTGTTTGTTTCATATTAAAATTGTTAATTACTAACTAGAATTAAATGCGCAATAAGATTAGAAAGTGCGAAAAAGATAGTTTTATCTTTCCCATGACTAATTGTTATCTGTGTTTCAATTAAGACTTTCCCAAAATTAACTTTCCAAAAAATATTTTTTCTGTCTATTACCAGCATTATTTGGTCCAATATTGGACTTACACTTTTTTATATTGCTTAAATTCAGCCGTTTTAATTCATAACAGGTATTTAACTACCACATTTATTGGAATTTCTAATACTTTTAGTCATTAATTATAACTGAAAATTCTGTAAAATGTGGTTTTAGGAATCTAATTTGGTATTAAGGAAGACTAATGAAGAAGTATATTGATGGTATGAAGGGTTTATAATACTGGAAGACCATATTTTCGTCTTTTTGGGTACCATATGTTCAGATATAAAAAGTGTTTATTTGTTAAATAATTTATTTACGAAACATATTGACATACGGAATGTATAATTTAGTATTGTTATATACATATAATTCACATTTACGGTAAATGAAAATAAAACTTTAAATAATGAGTATCATATTTAAAAAAAATTTATTTTTGTACAAAATTGTACAAAGAAAAAAAACATGTATAAAATTTAAATGCATCCTTATTATTAACAAAAAGAATACATATCAACAAAATATTTAAAAAATTTGTATCCGAAACATATGTTTTACGCTAAGCGAATAGATTGTATAATTTGGAAAACAGCAGAACCGCAGACAACAAAAATGAAGAGAGCCAGCAACCACGGACCAACTGGATAATTATCTTCTTGTGGTTTCTAAAAAAACCAATTAAACAATATAAATTTTATCTAAACATAACACATAACCATATTTTTTTGTACTTACGGATGATTTAGGTACGTTTCCTCTCATTGTAACATTTTTGCTAGCCTTTTCATTGGCAATTCTCATCCTCTGTTTTGGAGCCATAGCGAATTTCCGTAAATAATAAATTTAAACAAATCAAATGGACGTTTTATTTGACACGTCTCTTACGTGGTGACACGCACAGAAAAGTGGTAAAGAAAAGTGAAGTTCCACCGGACGGACTGCCACGCTAACGGGACTAAATTCCACGAGAGTTCGCGTGGAGAAACACTTCAACAACTCAAAAACATGCGCACGACTTGCACGGTTTCAAAACCAAATATGCTACGTAACCTTAAATACGCACAATATTTTTTCACCACAACAAACCACACGTCAAAAACATTCCAAAAATGAATCCAGATCGAAATCTTGACTTAGATAAAATATGCAGAATTTGTTTATCTATTAAATCCGATACGCAACCCATTTATAACTCTACGATATCAGAAAAACTATTTTATTGCACTGCGCTGACTGTAAGTTGATACGTATTGTATAAATACACAAACAATGCTTTTAAAACTAATTTTTAGGTGACCGAAGATAAAGGGTACCCTAAACTAATCTGCGGAAGCTGTATCGAGTCTTTAGATACTTCTTACAATTTTAAACGGCTCTGTGAAGAATCAGCTCGTATATTAGTCGATTATATATCAAAGAATGTAAAATTTCAATCCGAGAGTGATGACGAAACAGAGGATTTCACTAATTTTAGGCCTGAATCAGAATCTGATGATAATTCTATAAAAAATGCTAAAATTGATAAAAAATCAAATTCGGAGCCTTCCAAACTTCCATTTCCCTGTAAAGAATGTCGTAAGAGTTTTATGAGTGTCTCTGATTTAGAATTACATGCCTCTACACATGTGAAAGATAATTTTGTGTGTGTCCGATGTAATAAAATATTTGCAACGGTTCAAATGCTGAAAAGACATGTTAAAATACATATGGATCACAAACCACACGTTTGTAAGGAATGTGGAAAAGGATTTTCCGAATCTGGGAGTCTTTCTAAACATATGCATAACCATACAGGTACTTTATTAATTAATTATTTATTTTAAATTAATAATTTTACATATGCAGATGTAAAATTAGTATTTTTTTATTACTTGGTACCTGTTATAAGCTAATTTAGTTATTGTTATTTAAATTTTGTTTAGGAATTCCGAGGAAAAAACCACATGTTTGTTCTCATTGTGGACAAGCGTAAGTATAATTTATTAAATAGTGCGGCCGCGAACTTTGTTGGCGGGAAGTACGGCGTCGCTTTCCGTCATAAGTGAACGTTTACCGGGTCGAATTGTACTATAACGAATTTAAGTATTTAAACTATTAACAGTTTTGAAATTTCAGATTCCGAGAAATATACTATTTAACAATTCATTTACGGAAACATTCCGGGGAACGACCTCTTATGTGTTCTTCTTGTGGAAAATCTTTCGCTGATCCACGTTCTTTAAAAGCACACATGCAGGTAATACCATAAAACGAAACTGTCCAAGGACGCAACCGAACGCCCCTGAGAAGAAAGGGATTGCCTATCACTGGTTACTTATCCCTATTTTTTCAGGTACATTCAGAAAGGAGACCCTACGTCTGTCCAATTTGTAACAAGGCTTACGGACAATCCTTTGTTTTAACGAAACACATGAAAATCCACAGCGGGGAAAGATTGTTTATTTGCAGTGACTGCGGGAAGAGTTTTACGCAAAGTTCTGGATTAGATCGACACATGAAAACACATTCCGGACTTAGACCTTTTAGCTGCCATTTATGTGATAGGTAAAAAAATTATAAATCTCGACGAAACGATATCGTTAACTATTTATACCATATTCAGGATTATAGTTTAATAAAATTTTAACTTAGATTTTATTTGATTAATAAATTTATTTTTATTTTCCAGGGCTTTTACTGAAAAATGTCATTTAAATGTCCACCTTCGGCGTCATCGAGGAGAAAAACCATTTCCTTGCGCAGTTTGCAGCAAAAGATTTGCTTGTCAAAGCGAATTAAAGGTACACAACCGAAAACATACTGGGGAAAAGAAATTGAAGTGTCACATTTGCGAAAATCAATTCGCAAATGCTACGAATTTAGCGATACATATACGAAGGGCCCACACTTTAGAGAGGCCTTTTGAATGTGCAGAATGCACTAAAACTTTCGCTGATAAAGGAGGTTTAAAAAAACATTTACGTACGCACCAAAAAACTTAAAAAGAAATTTTGGAAAAGTATAATTGGAAAATAAATGGAGGTCATAAGAAATGTACCAAAGTTATCACAGAAGAAACAGGTTGGTAGTAAATGCCTACCGCGTTGGTTGGCAATAAATGCCGTTAATATCGACTTAAATTCGAAATATTTGAAAAGGAAATGTGTAAAATAATAAAAGATTCGGATGTTGGAAGAAAGAAGAAAAAATACCGGACAAAAGTGGGAGAGCGCTGGAGAGAGCGTTGTAAAGCTGAGAAGTGCGGCGTCAACATCTATGCTAGCATTTACCGTGGAACCTATATATATATATATATATATAATTCTTTATTTCCCCTAGGCCTTGCGGCGTTTAGGGTTTTAACTAATGCATTAGAAAAATAATCATAATAATAAAAATAATACATTTTATGACTTACTTTCTTTCTTCTACATTCTTCCTCCGGTGTTCCTCTCTGTCTTCCTATTCTCTTTTCGGCTTCCGTCTCCGGTCCCCCTCCTTCTTGACTCGTTATTCCTCCCCTCTTTCGTCTCTTCTCTTCCCTCTTTTCTTTCCTCCTCCTTTGTCTCTCCCTTCCTGTTCTCAGTTGTCTTACCTCTCCGCATTCCTTCCTTCTTTCCTCGAGTACTCCCACCCACCTTTCCTTCTTCACTCAACAGCTCCTTTATCTCTCCCTCCCATTTTATCATCTTTCCACATCTTTTTGTTAGGTGTTCCAAGGATTCTTCCTCCTCCCTACACATTCTGCATAGCCTATCTTCTGGTTTTGCTCAATACCTATTACTTCGTTCTTCATTTCCACATCTTAATCTGGCAATCCTCCTAACTCTGCCCCCTGCCTTTCCTCTCCCAAAAAAGTAATTAATAAAATACAGTGAACTAATTTGGTATTTTATTTTTTTACAACTAAAATCATTTTACCCAATGAATTAAACTATAATTAAACTAACTGTTAGTTTAGTGATAGTTTAAACAACTGGTAATTATTCAACATTTTTAAAATATATACCAGAACCAAATATAATACATTATAATACATCTAATCTAAAAATGGAATACATCTTTTAACAATTCAATAATAATTTAATCGGTGAATTTCCTGTTTGGATTACGTCCGAACAAAGCAACACGAATTTGCGGCACTAACTGCTGTGCAATCAACTCCAAACGAGACTCCAGAGTATTGTTGATCCTTATTTTTCCTTTTTGAGTAAATAATTCAATTCCTCCGCAAGTGCCCTGCGGTAAAGCATAGTCTTGATCGACTTTCAGAGTAACATCTCTACCGCATTCTGATTTATATTGATGGCTAACGTCAGCCAATATGCTCTCAACAAGTTCACGATCTTGAGCTCGAGTTCGTACCAGTACGTTGTTTTCGAAAAGCTGAAAAAAATTATAATATTAGGTTCTAAACAGTTGGCACGTAGATTAAATTACCAGATGTTCCACTGTGTGACATATTTTTCACTACACTTTTGACATTCAACATCTCCTGTCTTTTGTTACTTCTCACTGTTAACTTAACAATTTGATTTGACACATAAAAGTTTGGTTAGAGTTACTAATTTAAAAATATCATTTAATTATGTTTTTTTGAATGTTTCAACGGATCTATCTAGAGCTTTTATTTTTATAAGTTGTCTTGAGATCTTAAGGTTTGATAAGAGCTTTTGTTAAACAAAATGATCAAAAGTCTCACTTAAACGGTAAGTTACTAGAATTAAAAATCTAGTTCTGCGTAAAGAGTTATTACATTACACCTGTACAATCTAACCTTAAATATTTTGTTTTTGACAGTTCAGTATCTAAAATTTTCATCAACAGATAGCTCTACAAGTTTTGCATTTGTAAGTTTCACAATTTTCAAAATACGGCATATTTTTTTGTAAATACAGCACACTGTCACCTACTTAATATCTTTATAATATCACATTCACACATCGTTTGGTAATAAACACTAAATCCAAAGTTTTAATTAAGAATCTCGCAAGTCAATATGTGAATCTACATGTAAATTTTATTTGTCAATACTGCCAATACCAGCAACATAAAATCTGGCCCTTGACTTGTTACTGTGCAAATCAGTAACGCAATATTCCAAATGAATTTACCAGTCGAAAATCAACATCACTCTGTTCGGAAGGCAATAATTTTTTTTACCTGGTACAATCCTTGTAAAATAAGGGTCTTAATGATCTCAGAATATCTATGACTGTCCTTAGTGACTTCTCCCAAACGTTTCCTGGCTTCATCAAGTACATTCCTTACGTGATCCTCCCGCACCTTGAGTACTCTCAAACGGGCTTGATTCAACATGTTTGAAGATTGGCTGCAGATTAACATTGTTATTATATCATATGAACTCAATTTTAATTGTATATATTGATTGATTTCAGTACTTACATCTTTTTCTGCAGCTCGACCTGCTTTTCTTTTTTCTCGTAATACTCCATAATTTTCAAACGCTGCTGTTGAACCAATCTTCCCTTTTCAATATTGAATTCTTCCTCAGCTTTAGCATCGATTTCTTCAGCTTTTTCATTGGCCTCTTGCTCAATAAAGGCCATCATGTGTTTAATCTAAATTAAAAGAGTTTTTTATTGTAATTTAAGGAATAAATAATAAATTCGTTGTTATTTTACCTGTTTCTGTACATCTGCGTCGCTTAAAGCCATGGTGGATGATTTTTGTAGGAGTTTTTAGAAGAAAATCAAAGTTTTATTGAAGAAATTCGACAACGCCTTCCACAGTTAAGAGAATATACTCAAAAGTAATGTGATGGATCATATGATCAAATAATGATTACTCAATACTAGATTCAGTATAATAACTCGTGGAAATAATTAAAAACAACTATTATCTCTTTTATTATACCTGATTAATACAAAAACTTCTTTTAATACACTAATTTTATTTTTCTAACGTACATGTAAAAAATAATGTCAAAACAAGAATGTCAATTGACTTATTACGTAGCTTTGACAGCTGTCAAAAAAATTAACCTCACTTTTGTACAATATTATAAATAAGTTAATCGAAAAATCTTCTATTAGGATTAGGTCCAAATAATCCTAAAATAATAGTTGGTGAACGTTTAAGCATAATTTGGTCCAATCTAGCGTCTAAGGTATTTGTTAATTTTATTTTTTCATTTCCTGTGTACATAATAACACCTCCTAAACAATCTGGATTTAAAAATATTTCTTTGTTAACTCTTATCACCATATCTCTTTTTGAAGATTCAATATAAGCTGATGCACTTGTGTCTTTTACTTTTTCGATAATGCTAACATCGGCTTGTCTACAACGTACTTCAACAGGACTTTCCATTAGCTAAAAAATGATAATCTTAAATTTTTTTTTAACCATTTATTAGTAACGTACCATATATAATCCTTCGAGGATTAATAATTGTAGTATCGTTCCATATTTATCGCTTGTCATATCATGGCGAATTCTGGCTTCGATTTCATCTCGTATACTTGAAATTTGAGCTTGTTTAGCAAATGTCTCCGCTAGCATTTCATGGTTTTTATATACCTGTAATTCACTAAAGTCTTATTCACAAAAAATGTATACAGGGTGGCCCATTTGAAGGGAACCACCTGAATTTCATCCAATAGTGACTCAATGCCATAGATATTGCTCGCATAGCTCGATTTTATTTTCAAGGGGAGATAATTTCCTGATCCCTACTCTTATATATTAAGTTTATCTTTTGAGCCCCCTCAAAAAACCGTAATCTTTTGGAAACTATAGTATAATAATAATAATAATATTTAATAGCACAGTGGCCAATCAAAAATAGAAATTAAAATAGCATTTAAACTAAAATAAACTACATATAATAAGTATTAAAAATCAACAAAATAACTTTTTCAAAAGATGTTCACGTACTTTACACTCAAATAATTTATATATTTCAATATCTTTAATTTCCTTAGGAAGTTGGTTATATAAAGTCAAACCTTTAGAAAAAACACTGCTCTTAGTTGCTTCCTTTCTAACACAAGTTATGGAAAAATCTTCCTTATTTCTTGTGTTGTACACATGTACATCTTTATTTTGTTAATTCTAATTCTTAGATAATCAGGTACCATATTTTTTAGTATTTTATAAATAAATGTTAATACTTTAAATTCAAGATAACTACTGATATCTAGCCAGTTCATCGCCTTTAACATAGACATAATACTTGCATACTTATCACATTTTAATATTACTCTTAGGGCCTTATTTTGACATTTCTGTAACTTATCTATATCTGTTTTATTGCACATAAAAGTGACAGTTGCACAGTAAAGTGTGGCAGTATAATTGTATTATATATTAATAATCTAGTGTATCTACTTAAACTATACCTATAAGAAACTCTGCTGAAAAAGCCTATTTTTTTGCCACTTTCTTAATTACGTATTGCACGTGCTGTTAAAATTTCAACTTCCTATCTAGTACAACTCCTAAGTATTTATATTTATCAACCAATTCTAACACACAATTATTAACTTCTACTCTTTCTACCCTATTGTCTTTTATATCTAAATCGTACTCACTATTTTTATATAATATCATATATTTACATTTATCTAAGTTAAGTTTCAGTCTGTTCATTTCAAAATACTCATTCATTATTTTTAGTTTATCTTTTAATCAGTTAGTTATCATTATTTTTAGTTCAAATTGAAAAATATATGGAAAAAATTCGGGTGATTTCTTTTCAATGGGTCACCCTGTATAAAAGCGTACCTTGAATAACGACAATTTGGTTAACGACAACTTAGTATAGCTTTATAATACAAGATTTTCCTACCCTATGCCCCACTTAGGCGTTCAAAATCTTTTATATGAAAGTTCTTACATTTGTGAATCTTTAATGATTTTATTTTCCTTATCTTCGTATTCTTTATCTATTTCTTTAAAATTTTCTTTTTTAAATTCTTCTTTTATGGTTTGAAATTGATCTTCCGATCTTATATCTATTTCTTCTGCTATTTCATATCCTTCTTTAACTATATGTATCAACATTCTGTTTAGCTAAAAAAGAATATATATATTAGAGGGACCAAAATGGAATCCATTATTTTAAAATAATTTTTTTTGTACTACAAGATTACCTGAAAGATATCAACAATATGTACACTACTGGCAAAATAATTAGATTTTTATGTCTGTTCCTTTAAATTTGCCAGTGTGTGTAATATGTTCTTACTTTTATCTGAAATTGGTCTACGGATTCTCCAACTGGTTTTCTACGTGGCGAAGTTGCTCTAGAACCTGGACTCTTGGATCTTGGTGAAATAGTTTTCTCACTATTTGGACTACCAGGTGATGATTCTTCAGGCGACTTACTAGAAGCTTGTTTTTTACTTCTTACTAAAAGTAAAAACACATTAGACCAGTGCTATTAAAACTAGAGTTAAGACTCAAAGCGCAAAAATTTAAATAATAAAAATTGATGTGAAGTGTGAATTTTCACACATTTCAGGGTTTTGCAGGTATTTAGTAAGTGAATGATGATTATTTGGGGTGCCAAAACAAATTTTATGACAAAATATTTTTTTATGAATTTTAATTCGAATGCCTATTACCATTATTTAAGTTTTTAAAGATGTGCAGTATTTTTTTTTTTATATATCAAGGTTCATTAAGATTTTGAAAATTGCGCCTATGGCTTCCATTGGTTGTTTTTAGTCATAGCTCCTCCCTTTTGATTTCGTGTACATTCAAATATATAATTAAATTATAATTTCAACAATTTCCACTGGTTATTAAATTTACGCTATTAAAAATTAAATGCAACAATTTCCAAAATATAATTAAAATTTTGAAAAAATAATTTAAACAATATAAAAATGCAAAAAATAAATAAAAAATAATATTGTCTCCTCACGTAGGACTCGAACATGAGTCCGATTACGAATTCTTGGACAGAACGCAAGTATCTTAGCCACAGCACCAAGAAACACGTTACTGTTAAGCGTATTATATAACTATAAGTTGTCAACATTATTAGCAAAAAAACACAAAAAATGCTTTTTTTTCCAAAAACATAATCTGATCAAAAATTCCTATTGAACTATTCCGGTTCACACCAATGTACATTACTTAGAATTTTTTCAGATTTTTAGTTTAAACCATCTGGGCTACAGGGTGTGGGACAAAATTTTTTTTGCACAATATTGGCAAAAATCGCTTCAAAATAATTTATTTTGGAAAAATAAAAATTTGATCGTTAATTCACGTACCAAGGGCTTTCATTTGATACCCTACTCAGAATTAAAAAAAAATATTTTTTTTTTCGATGAGCACATATTTGTTTATATTTTTAGGGGGATATGTTTTTTAGATGTTTTGGTATTTTTCCTATGTGCGGGTCAACGAGTTGTATAAGCATGCCAAATTTCAACTCTCTAGGTTTAGCCGTTCGGTTACAATTTTTACCGAACAGACAGACAGACAGACAGACAGACAGACAGACAGACGACAAAATGACGGTATAAGGGTTTTTTGGTCATACCTACAAAACCCTAAAAAATGGGTCAATAATAGAGAAATTAATACTATGATTTTTTAAGGGCTCTGGAATCATATATATACACACCCAATTTGCATTATCTTCATGAAATTTTTGTAGGGACATGAAATTTTCATGAAATTTTTTCATTATTTTTCACTTTTTAACTTTAGGTTAGATTTTCCCATATATCCACGTAAATTTGACGTCTATCGCAGCGCTAGGTTCGGTTAAGTTATAGAATGCGAGCAGAATGGACCGAAGCGAGCTACCTACCTGTTATTTTAATGACCAAACACTATTTTAGGTTATATTTGGTTAGTAATAGCTTGGTTAGAAGAAGCCGAGCGGAGCGAGTTATCTATCTTCTAGTTTAATGACAAAAACACTCTATGGAACAGTGTAGAACGTTATATGTTGCCATATATTGATAAATAATGTAATTGAAGCAAGACATTATATGAAACATTTACCTTTGTAACTCAAGAAAATCGCGATAATCCGCAATTTTTTCTGGAAAATACTATCTGAATGATATAGTTTGACATTCTTTGAAAAATTTGAAAATTCGTGTGTATATATATTTCACCGGATCCTTTTTTTAAGTTTTAAGGGACCACTAATTTGTTTGAATAGCACTGCATGTCAAAAAACACAAACCTTCTCTTCTTTCAATAGGTCTTCTTGCCTTTTTTGGCATTTTGACTTGTCGGTCAAATTGTTTTAATTTTATTTAATATCTTAGCAACGAATCCAGTTAATTTTTTTGATCTTTTATCCGTTGTACTCTTCCAAAAAGAATTCTGCCAATTGGTGGTGAACAGTGATTAACTGCTTGACTTAGTCTTGTGTCTAAAGTGTTTTTGACTTGAATTTTATGCGCATGCGTATACATTATAATTCCTCCCAATTTTTCACCCACTAAAAAAATTTCTTTGTCTATTTCAAGTTGAATTTTTTGATTTGATGTCGCTACGTAAGTTCTCTCGCAGTATGGAAGAATTTTTTCAACTATCACCAAGTCTTGTTCACGACAACGAACAAATATCGGACTTTCCATTAACTAAAACATTATATATACACATATATTAGACCGGGAGCTCATGACAGTTTATGGTCTCCGATTTCATACAGCATGCCTTTTGGAGGAGAGAATATTTACCCAGTGACAACAAAGAAAGGAGGGTACTAAACCCCTTCACGCTCTCCGGTTATACGGACAACTGCATTTACACAAAATTTTGTGTTTTTCTCTGATTTAATAATGCTTGCCCTTTTATCAAAAGAAAGTTAAACAAATTTAAAGTCTTAAAAATTATAGGCATGCGATTCGCAGGGTCCCAAAGGGCTCAAACGGTCACGTGATCTTGTAATAAAAAAATTATGTGAAGTGTGAATTTTCACACATTTCAGGGTTTTGCAGGTATTAGTAAGTTAATGATGATTATTTGGAATGCCAAAACAAATTTTATGTTAAAATATTTTTTATTAATTTTAATTGGAATGCCTAATACCATTATTTGGGTTTCTAAATATTTGTAGTATTTTTTTATGTAGCAAGGCTCATTAATATTTTGAAAATTGCGTCTACGGCTTCCATTGGTTGTTTAAGTCATAAACTCCGCCCCTCTGATTTCGTATACATTCAAACATAGAATTAAATTATAATTTCTACACTTCCCACTGGTTAAAAAATTCAAAATTAAAGTTTTTATTTAAATTAAATAAAAACGCTTTTAAAAATTAAATGCAACATTTGCCAAAATATAACTAGAATTTTGACAAAATAATTTAAACAAAATAAAAATGCAAAAAAAAAACAGAAAAAAATAAAAAGACGTTCACTCGTTTACTGTGTTAAATAGCGGATTAAATATTTTACATATTTTAGTTAAAAACACAAAAAATGCGTTATTTTCCGAAAACATAATCTGATCAAAAATTCCTGTTGTACTATTCCGGTTCACACTAATGTACATTACTTAGAATTTGGTGGAAAATTTCGGAAAAGTTTTGTGAAATTTTTAATCACCCAAAATGTTTCCGAAATTTTCCACCTTTGGGCCGCATGCCATTTTTTTATAGGGGCTGACCCAGCTCAGTGAGCCAGTTCGTTCATGAACGACTCATCTCTACTCCGGATGTATGAATGTCGAAGCTACGTAAATCGGGGTCTGTATTTGTCTTACCTTAAACATGCATTCCACAATCATCAAAATTAGAATATTCGCATATCGGGGATGACACGTCATATCCTTGTCTATTTGTTCACTGGTTTCTTTTTGTATTAAGTCTATCATTTTTCGTTGTTGTTCCAATAAGTCCATTCTAGCTTTATTAGCCAATGTAGCCTTGTATCTAAAAAATAATGTGTAAAGTTTTGGAATAATAAAATAATAAATAAAAAATGAAATTACGTCAAGGTACTCATTTCTAATTTTTGCATTTTCTTATCGTATTCAATATCAGTAATAATTTTATCAGAATTTATCATTTCTCCTTTTAAAATATTTACTTCTTCTTCTGTTTTTGCGTCTATTGCATCTGCCTTTTCTTCTCCTTCTTGGAAAATAAAACCCACCATATGTTCAATCTGAAAAATTGTAAAAATAATTAGAAAACTAACAAACAGAGTTGGAAACATTTCAAATAAAGTATTTGAAAAAGTATTTCTTTCTGGTATTTGAAATATTCTCTGTAGTATTTGTATTTAATATTTGCAATATTTTAGTAGTATTTCAAATATATCCTAGTATTTCAGATATTTCCCTATTATTTCAAATATGTCCTTAGTAAATATTACAAATATTTCCCTATAATTTAAAATATTTCTCTAGTATTTCAAATATTTCCCTATAATTTAAAACATTTCTCTAGTATTTCAAATATTTCCCTATAATTTAAAATATATTCTGTAATATTTTAAATATTCCCCTATTATTTCAAATATTTCCATAATATTTTAAATATTTCCAAGTAATTTAAATATTTCCTTATAATTTTAAATATTTCTCTAGTATTTCAAATATTTCCCTATATTTTCAAATATTTCTCTAGTATTTCAAATATTTCTCTAGTATTTTATATATTTCCCTAATATTTCAAATATTTCCAAGTAATTTAAATATTTCCCTATAATTTAATATATTTCTCTAGTATTTTAAATATTTTCCTAATATTTTAAATATTTCCAAGTAATTTAAATATTTCTCTATAATTTCAAATATTTATTTCGTACTTTAAATATTCCCCTATTATTTGAAATATTTCCTTAGTAAATATTTCTGTAGTATTTAAAATATTTCTCTAGTATTTCAAATATTTCCCTATAATTTAAAATATTTCTCTAGTATTTTATATATTTCCCTAATATTTCAAATATTTCCAAGTAATTTAAATATTTCCCTATAATTTAATATATTTCTCTAGTATTTTAAATATTTTCCTAATATTTTAAATATTTCCAAGTAATTTAAATATTTCTCTATAATTTCAAATATTTATTTCGTACTTTAAATATTCCCCTATTATTTGAAATATTTCCTTAGTAAATATTTCTGTAGTATTTAAAATATTTCTCTAGTATTTCAAATATTTCCCTATAATTTAAAATATTTCTCTAGTATTTCATATATTTCCCTATAATTTAAAATATATTCTCTAGTATTTTAAATATTCCCCTACTGTTTCAAATATTTCGTTAATAAATATTTCAAATATTATTTCATATATTTCCCTATAATTTCAAACATTTCTCTAGTATTTTAAATATTCTCCTATTGTTTCAAATATTTCCTTAGTAAATATTTCAAATATTATTTCATATATTTCCCTATAATTTCAAACATTTCTCTAGTATTTCAAATATTTCCATAATATTTCAAATATTTCCATAATATTTCAAATATTTCCCTATTATTTCAAATATGTCCTTAGTAAATATTTCAAATATTTCCAAGTAATTTAAATATTTCCTTATAATTTAATATATTTCTCTAGTATTTTAAATATTTCCAAGTAATTTAAATATTTCCTTAGTAAATATTTCAAATATTTCTGTAGTATTTCAAATATTTCCCTAGTATTCTAAATACTTCTGGTATTTCAAATACATTTACTGAATATTTTGTACAGCTCTGTTAGCAAAGTAACACAAAGAGCACATATAATTTTGTATGTTATTAAATTAATCAAAATCTTAAAAATATATGTAAAGACCATACATTTTTTGATTTATTATTATTTTGACGAGAGACGTATGTGTAGCGAATGTCCCCAAACAACCTTACCCGTTCTTTTTTAAAAAATTGGTTTCGTCTATGATATATTTACAAATACTTGCGTAAATAAAAATCGTTTTAGTAATAAAGATCTTACTCCCTGAGCTACTTCAATGCGTGATCGTCCTGTTTCTTTTTTGACTTGTCCTTTCCTAGTTCCTGCATTAAACATTTTGGCCATATCCATAGGTGCTTTAGGAGTTTTAGGTGTATCCATTTTTGTTTTCGATTTCATCTCGACGTAATCTTTCATGGCTTTTTT
Source organism: Liopterus haemorrhoidalis (assembly GCA_963971575.1). Taxonomy (NCBI): domain Eukaryota; kingdom Metazoa; phylum Arthropoda; class Insecta; order Coleoptera; family Dytiscidae; genus Liopterus; species Liopterus haemorrhoidalis. Next base: position 48,667,982 of record OZ020619.1, read on the forward strand.
ATCATATTTTGCCTGAGTTCGTTCCCCATGCTTGCCCTGCCGAGCATCTTTTATGGTTGCTTTGCTGGCTGTGGGTACTTCACCTTTACTTGATTGGGGTCCACCTTTCACGGTTGATTGGCTTGTTATTTTAGCTGTACTCGATTCTAGGTTTTTGCTTTCGACTTGTTGCGAACCTATTAAAGAAGATTGACTGGTTATTTTTGCTGTACGGGATTCTAGATTCTTGCTTGCCCCTTGGGAATCTTTTATAGAAGATCGACTGAGAATTTCTGCGGTACTAAGAATTTTGCTTGCATCTTTTGGCGAATCTTTCAATGAAGATTTACTTTCAAATTTTACGTTACTAGCTTCTGGAGTTTTAGTATCAGTTCCTGGTGAATCTTTTAATGAGTCTTGGCTTGCAAATTTTGTTTTACTAACTTCTGGACTTTTTGCCGCCGTTTGTGATGCACCTTTCACAGAAGATTTGCTGCCAAACTTCGTGTTACTCGGCTCTGGACTCTTATTCGCATCTTTTTCTTTGTCCATTTTTTTAAATTTTATACTTTTTCAATTTTTTTATACATTTTAAATGTAAAATGTATATTTTTTATGTATTACAAATAATTTAGACATGGTTTTTGACATATGTCAGAAAAACATATAGTCAAAGACCACTTGTTTTTTTTTTTTTTAATATACATTTATATACATAGGTTTTTCATTTTAATCTGTCCAGTATTGCTATAGTCCAGGGGTGGTAAAACTATGACACAGGTACCAGTAGTATTGCGGAATATTGGACGAGTTTAGCGAACGTAACTGCTGAGAATCAGCAATCAACCTGTTTACTTTGTGATTATGGTCAACTTTTGTCAGTTCGCTAAACGAATAGCAAGCGAAATACTGCAATATGTAATTCAACATGACAGTTGCGTTCGCTAAAGCCGACCATTATTAATTTAAATAACAAATAAATTATAAGAAAACCATTTAAAAAAAAAAACTATTTAGTTCCGCACGATGCTAAGAAATGTACTATAGAGATGTACAAATTACAGTCTATTCCAAACGATTAGGCGGAACTAACCGGAATTTTATTTTTGTAAGTTGTCATTAGCTATTTTTTTTATACATTGAAGTTGGCTTTTCCTAAAAAAATGATCAAAAGCTTCAATCAATCGGTAAAAGTAACTAGAATTGAAAATCTAGTTCCGCCTAAACCAAAGGAACAGACTTTAAAAAATATATATCCATAGAGATATTAATATTGAGAGTACTAATTTTACAGGTCTTACGAGGTCATAGAGATATAAATCTGCAGAGATGAATATGCACGGAGTTGGAGTTTTACAACAACCTCAGCAACCTCAACAACAGCAACAGCCACCTCAACCTTTGGACAATATTTCCAAAATTAAGAGCCTAGTTGGACCACTAAGGGATGCTCTTTCGGTAAAAATTAAAAAAGGCGAATAATTCAAAAAATAATTCGTTTTTTTTTCAGAATACTCTCAAAACAGCAGCACAGACATTAAATCAAAATAGCCAAGTTGATGTGGGGTCATTGTAAGTAATTTTAGACAAAAAAAAAAAATTTTTTTTTAAATATTTTTTTTTTTTTAGGAAAGGTGTAGATGTTCCTATTCCCCGTTTTGACAAAAGTTTAGAAGATTTTTACTCCCTCTGTGACCAAATTGAACTTCATTTAAAAACATCTGTAAAATGTATTTCTCAAAGTTCGAGTGCTCAGAGATATTTGCCATTACAAGTCGTCCCAACCCGGATGGATTCAGTTCCCGGAATTCCGGACACCGGAACATTGACCTATCCCCAGTTCCTGGCTACAGCGAGTGCCCAAGTTGCTTATACCAAAGAAATTCACGATACCTTAGTTGCTGCTGCCCAAAATATTAGCCCTTCTGATTAAAAATTTTGTAAAAATAATATAATTTTTTTGTATTTTTTACTTTAGATAAGTTTTTTTATTAAATATACTTTGTACTTAATAATATTTAGTTTTTTTTAAACATCCACCTATTCTACATTTCAGATTCGAATAGAAAAGTGTTTTTTAACCGCAGGTTCGCAGCAAAATTTAACCAGACCGCGTAGAAATTGCAATTCTCGCTTATGTTTTAATCATTTTTTAAGATCCTACTATGCTCTGTGTCACCTTAGAAAATTGTGTGTAAGAAGATAGGAGCTGTTTGTCTTCGCTTCGGATTGGTTTAGAACGTCATCCCTGTTACACTGTTAAAATATTGTTTTTAGTCCAGAAGTTGACAGATGTTCAGTGTCGTACATTGGAAATACAGTCTGTTTCAAACGGTTAGGCGGAACTAAATGGGAATTTCGTTCTTTTAGGTTGTCACGAGAAGGGACCTTGCTTGGGTTATTTCATTTTTCACGTTGAAATGTCAAAATTTAAAATTCCAACAACGAAACCATGGAAACGAATGACATTAAATTATTTTTTTACATATTTTAATAAAAAAATAAATAAATAAATGGGAAATTTGTATTAAGAAAGACACAAAAAATCAAAATATAAAGAAAATTACATTTTAAAATGATATTAACCTTAACAAAAAAAATGTTTATTGTAAGTATGATTTACAAAGCTTAAACAAAACGGCCGAAAAGCACGATTTAAACGATGAAAGTAACTAGACTGCAAAATCTAGTTCCGCCTAACCATTTGGAAAAGACTTTACAGTCTGTTCCAAACGGTTAAGAAATTGAATTTTTTAATTTTCAACATTATATTTTTGGAACTTAGCCCATGCATAAAATAGACCCATGCCGGTCGCTATGGTGTAGTGGTCAGCTCATTTGACTGCTAGTCATGGGGACTCGGGTTCGAAACTAAAGTATTCAAAATAAAAATAAAAGTATAATTAGTTAATGGTCATAAGTATATAGGCTAAGACCAAAAATTAAAAAAAAAATAATAATAATAATAAAAATAAATATAATTTTACGCCCGCGTACAGGTCGTAGGCGGGCCAGTCCGGACGTTCACATAAATTTAATTTTTTAAAACCAATTTCTGTTAAAAGTCGTTTTCTTGTTAATTTTGTGGACTATTAAATTCCTTTATATTTCCTGATTTTTTTTTAGTTTTTTCGATAAAATGAAATGTTTAAAATGTGTTTTTGTTAATGCGTCGTCACTATGTGATTGTTTATTTACTGTCAATCACGAAGCACAGCAAAATTTTCAGTCACAATGAAATCCTAAATTTTTAGTGAATTAAAAAATATAAAATGTTTTCATTATGGTACTTTTACTGTCTATATAGTAACGCAGGAAATAATCAAGAAGGAAGACCACCACCAAGAGGTAAGTCAAAAAATTTATCAAAAAAAAAAGACATAAGAAAGCACTACGTCAGCTAAAAATTGGGGTCAAATAGGGAAATAAATTTAAGATACTAGCGCCGCAGTGGTCTATTTTGAAACGTAGGTAGAGGGTACTTAATGTTATTGTTACATAGATGTCAACGTAAAATTATAGGAATAAATATATTTTACAATATTTTGCGAACTTGTTTTACTATTTTATCAACAAGTAAGTATATACAAATGTTTATAAAGCCATATTTTTGTATGACATGTCTCTAAAAAAAATTAAAAACTATATTTTGTGAATATTGTAGGTTATGGCGATAACATTTTCGTAGTGGATTATTTAAAATATCGGCATTTCCAGATTAGAGAGATTCTAAGTGGTGAACTTTTAATGACTTTTAATACTTCAAAGTAATGCGACCCTCGTTGGCCCAAAGGTGGAAAATAAGTTTTGTGAAATTTTTAATCACCCAAAATTTTTCCAAAATGTTCCACATTTGGGCCGCATGCCAATTTTTTTATAGGGACTTTATGACACAAACTTTAATTCTTTTCATCAGCTACATGAAAACGCGGAAAATCATATTTTTTTTATAAGATCACGTGATAGTTTGAGTCCTTTGGGACCCTGTGAATCGCAGCCTATAATTTTTCAGACTTTAAATTTATTTTAAATTTCTTTTAATAAAAGGGCAAGCATTATTAAATCAGAGAAAAACACAAAATTTTTGTGAAAGTGGATTTTCACAAAAATTTTCCAATAAAAAAAACACAAAATTTTCCATATAACCGGAAAGCGTGCAGGGGTTTAGTACCCTCCTTTCTTTGTTGTCACTGGGTAAATATTCTCTCCTCCAAAAGACATGCTGTATGAAATCGGAGACCATAAACTGTCATGAGCTCCTGGTCTATCAAAATGAAACCTTTTTAAATTAATACCCTGTATGTCTTTTAACATGGAATAAAATGGCATGGAAATAGTCAAAATCCGAGAACCCCCCTCCCCTTTAAGTGCGTGGTATATGTTACCATTTTGGTTGTTTTGCAAATATTATATAATCAAAAGTGTTCTGCAACTTCGAAAAAATTAAGAACCACCCTATGGTGACGCATGAACCGAAACTTTATTTTAAAAATTCAAATATTTAAGTGCTTTCTTATGTCATTTTTGTTACTTTTTAAATGACAAATTTGAAAAAAACTGGTTTATTTATTTTTAAAAAAATGGTTCAATATTTTACATTAAATTTCGTATTAAAAATTTCGTGATGAAAAGTGAAAATTGTGCCTGAAAGTGGATAAGACTTGTTATAGAAATAAAAAGATTTCAAAATATTAATAACTAAAATTGACGATTTACCATCATTTTTATATATAGCTCTGAATCTGACCTTCTTAAGTAAATCGTTCAATTTTCAAAAAAAATAAAAAATTAATAAAATAAAAATTTTCAAAAAAAAAAAAACTATCCACAGAAGAAGGTTAGATTCAGAGCTTGGTCTATTAAAAAATAATTCAAGGAATATTTTTTAATAGAACCAAAACATTCTTAGTAGAAATTTATTAAATGATACCATTTTTAGCTTCCTGATTTGAAAATTTACTGTTTATTATTTAATTTAAAATGAAACAAATAAATGGTTTCATTTAACAACCTTCTATCGAATTTCACAAAGTAAAATTTTCGAAAATTAAATTACAAAAAGTTATTAATATAAAATCTTAAAGTCTATAACTTGTCTTTCCACACCAGATGCTGAAGAACAACCAAGGGATACTAGTTCAAATCAAGATGGAAAATCAGAGGACCAAAAATAACATCAGAATGGGGATATAGACCGAGAAAACACAAAAAAAAATCCACCCACCAAATCTACAGACCGAATATGAGGAAAAGGAAGATGAAGATATATAAAAGAACAACTAGATGAGTCCATTTGAAGATTTGGTCAAAAAACACCAAAACCAAATAGATTGGGGCTAAAATTAATGGGGGGACAAAACTAATAGGGTCGTTAATATGATGTAAAAAACCAATGTAATATTATTTTAAACACAATTTTAACAGTGCTGTAAATTATATTTTTGGGGATTTTTTTGAAAACAAGGGGCACAATAAAGTTTGGCACGAGACTAGTTAAAGGGTTAGATAAAACACTACATTTTTCGGGTCAGCATAAAAGTATAAAATCGGGTCTGTCCTGAGATAATCGGGACGAATTTAATCCCTAATTTTATGACGACCATCTTTTGATTTAGAAGTTTACAGCTCTGTTAAAGTTGTTTTCAGAATATTTTTTGTAAAATGTATTTTTATATTCCTTTTTTTCATAATATACTTTTGAATTTATTGAGTTTTTATTTGAAAAAGAGTTTATGCAACTACTGTTCTTTCCAAGTATCTCCTATACTAATATTTGATATATCAGCTATTTTTTAAGGGTTTGTATGTTATGAACAAAAATCTTTTATTACGTCACTTATGTCTGTCTGTCTGTCTATTGATCTACTGTCTGTCGATCTGTCTTCTCTCTGCTCGGTACAAATTGTGACCAAACGGCTGACAATTTAATTTTTTGTTTTTTTTTTGCATATTTATTTTGTTTAAATTATTTTTCCAAAATTCTAGTTATATTTGGGCAAATGTTGCATTTAATTTTTAAAAGCGTAAATTTAATAACAAGTGGAAATTGTTGAAATTGAATACACGAAATCAGAGGGGCGGGATTATGACTTAAAACCACCAATGGAAGCCATAGGCGCAATTTTCAAAATCTTAATGAACCTTGCTATATAAAAAAAATACTGCACATATTCAGAAACCTAAATAATGGTATAAACTGTTCACTTTTGTAAGAACACACTAGATCTGGTTATTTTGGTTACTTTTATGGTGTGTTACTGATTTTAAATGTCAATTAAAAATATTCCTTACGCTGTAAAACCGACTTTAGGTTGATAAGGTTATTTTCATTATAATTAAGATATCATTTTTCATTATGACATATGTCAAATGGATCAACATTTTAAAAAAGTGACATTTTTTAATACCAACATGACATACAGCTTCAAAGGTGCAAACTATTGAAAACAAAATTTCCTTTTAGTTTGTTCTTACAAAAGTGAACTGCTTATATTAGGCATTCGAATTAAAATTAACAAAAAAAATATTTTAATACAAAATTTGTTGCATCCCAAATAATCATCATTCACTTACTAAATACCTGCGAACCCTGAAATGTGTGAAAATTCACACTTCAAATCTTTATTAAAATATTATTTAAACGCGCCCTTTTTAAATTTTTGTTTTAATATCTCTATTAAAAAATATAGTTCCAACTTGCCCTAACTCCGTGCACCGTATGTCCAAACAATCAAATTATTGATGTTAGTTACGCGCATGCGTGTTACTCTCTTTATGGGCCCTAAGCGTCTCGACGGTGGACGTCGCTGTCAGTTGAGCGGTGGTGTGCGACGCAAAACTTAGAAAATAAACACTCTGTCAAATATTTGTTTATTTATTGTGAACGAGAAATGTTTTAAGTGCAGGACTGTCAATATGTAAGTACATAGAATTTTGTGTTAATTTTAGGGCTGATTTAGGGCACATATAGGGCGGGTAGGAGGTGGTTTATAGGTTAAGAACAAAACTACGGATGTTGTTTGAAAAAATTTGTAATTTAACATTTTTTAAAACAATTTTTTTATTACCACATTTTGTGGTAATGCTTTGTCTGTCGAGCTTCTTGTCTCAGTCACACCTACAACTGACTCTGTTAAGTATCAGGTTTTTACCAGTATCTTTTAACCCTACCAATATCTACAATATGATCGAAATAAGGCGTCTAGTATTGAATGTTTTTATTATTTTCTTATTTCACGTTAATATCCTTTCCTAGAGGCTATTCCAAACATTTAAGAGTGATGTTCGATGGTAATTGGCCCCTTTACAGCCCTTACCATCACCTTGCGTCTCAATTTTTTTAACTTTTTTTAATCTTTTTTATTTCTCCGTGCAAATTCTTTTATTGAGTATGTATAAGATTTTATTTATTTATTTATTGTTTTGAATATGTAGTCCAGCGTTTTCCAAACTTTTTTCATGGCGGACTGGAAAGCGATCTAGAAAAAATTCGCGGACCGGCAAGTTTAGAAAGTAGTGTATCGCAAAAGTTTTATATTTTTTATTGTACTTATTACAAACACAAAAAAATCAGCTGTGGCCACCACAGGATCGACCGCCATCACAAAGTAGTTGTATAAAATACATTCTAGCAGCAGAGTAGAAATAACTTGGCCTAATATTTTCTAATAGAGATATTATTTATCATGACCATGGAAACATTACATAAAAGTATGAAAAAAAATTAGCTGTGGCCACCACAGGACCGACCGCCATCACAAAGTACTTGTATAAAATACTTATTTTCTAATAGAGATATTATTTATCATGACCATGGAAACGTTAAATTTATTATTTATTTTTTTATTTTTAATGGCCTTTGCAACTTTGACAATTAGCCAGGACAATTCTATTAAAACGTTACATATAAGTATGAAAAAATTTCAAAAATTTTTTCAATTTTTTTCCGTTTTATCCAAAAATGTCTCAAATAAAAGTTATTAGTTATTGCTTTTATAGTAACTTTATTGAAATAAAATTTTTCTGTTATGTAATTCGCAAAAACTCCCATTTCTAGTCATCCATTTTTTACCAAAAGTTGATCAACTTGTGCCAATGATGTCAGAAGCTTAAATATGAAGTTTCATAAAAATCCTTTTAGCCGAATTTGCTCTGCACGTGTACATGGACTGACAAACAGACCGACGGACGGAAGGACGGACGGACGGACAGACAGACAGACAGACGGACAGATAGACAGACAGATAGACAGACAGACCGACGACATGATGTTAAAAATAGTAAAAACGTTATGTAGGGACCTCAATTCGTGGAGATCCATTGAAATCTAGAAATGTCAAAATCGGTATGATCACAATACCTCCCTTATATATGTTGGCGGTCGGTAAAAAGACTAACTGTGTTCGAATCTTATTATTAAACATTCAATATTTAACGAACGACCTTTGTATTTATAAAAAATGTATCGCATGTCAGTTTCAGTTTCAGACTGAGTCATTTTGAAACATGATTCTGTATTCTGTATTATGTATTCTGTATTCCAGACAATACATATTAATAACTCGGATCATGTTCTACCATTTTTAAAATTCTCTTTCGCGGAAAAATAATTACATTATCAACGAAAATTTAGTGGCAATTTATTTGCAAAACAAGCTAGCTTTCAAGTCACAAAAAAAATACTCATTAACATGCAAATTAATATTTGTATGTGTATTTGTGGGGACTGTACCTACAGGGGGAGTGACTCACTGTCACCATGGTCTGTGGATCGAAACCCGACTACCACATATATGGTTACACTGCGTTAAATACTGGGGTAAACAAAATTAAAACAATTGCCATATGTTTGACATCTGAAAAGAGTTATATAGTTGGTCCACGAAAAAATGGCACGAGTTGATCAACTTTTGGTAAAAATCGGTTGACTAAAAATGAGAGTTTACTCGTGTCGAGTATAAAAAATAATTAAGAAAAATATGTAAAACAATATTGGAAATCAGTCCGAATCATCAATGGTTTCTTCTTCACTTCAAGTTTATATTTAATCAACACTGTAACACAACACAAATTATTAATATGGCGCTCGTTGACAGCAAATAATATGACAGTTGACAGCAAAACAACTGTTGTGTTCGTACCAGAGGTGTACGTACAAAGTTATAATTTAAATACATCAAATTGCTATTATACTTAATTTCTAAATAAATTGTAAAATATAGATAAATGAACAGTTCAATAATTAAAATTAATTAAAAATAAGTTCAATAATTCTATTTTCTTATTTTCAAATAATTTAAAATTTAATTAAAATATATTATTTATACAAACCTGTCACATATAAAAAATAATATAACAATTGAAAGTTTAATTAAAATTTATGATTTATATATGGCACATTCCGATTTTTATTTTTTTATTTTACTTTTAAAACTGAATCAGGACGTTACTTAATGAATGTTCATATATGCCACATACACAGCAATGGATCCTGCAGTATCTCAAGTAATGGGCTGCAATAGATTTCAGGATATCAAGCGGAATTTGCACTTCAACGATAACTCTGAATTTATTGAGAAAGGACAACTAGAAGATACGACCTTTTCTTTCAAAAATTCGAGGGTGACTGCTTTTAATCCCTAATGAAGAACACCTAGCAATTTACGAGCAAATAATACGGAATAATTTTCTTTTGTAACATAATGTAGAATCATAATGTTCCATGTATGGCACAAATCCTAAATTATTATTTTAATTATTATTTTTTCATAAAAATAATAAATAATATTTTAAATATATTTTTTTAATTAATTTTTCTATCAATAAGAACCAATTCCTAATGCTCAAGAATTATTTCAGTCAAAAATATATAAAATAATGTTGGTAATCAGTTCGAATGATCAATGGATTCTTCTTCACTTCAAGTTTATATTTAATCGACACTATAACACAAACGTAATACGGACGTAAATACATATAACGGCAACACAAATTATTAATATGGCGTTCATTGACAGCAAAGAATATGACAGTTGACAGCAAAACAACTGTTGTGTTTGGTACTAGAGGCGTACGTACATTAATTCATTTTCAAACGACTTCATTTTAAAATATTTCTCTTAATATATATATTCTAAATTAATTTAAAATCTATTTATTCACTGGCTTTTATATTCTAACATTATTTAAACATATACCTCCGTTTTACTTATTAAAAATAATAGGTAGTAATATATTCACTGTAAACTTAGTTTGTGTGTTTACAAATTTGGGTTAAAATAACAGAAACAAATAGAATAAGTTGAGACAAATCTATTTTTCTACAGTGTAAACTTTTCCACGTTCTTACCCAATTAAAAACAAGATCGAAATACCTTCTATCTTGCCCAAACTCCATTCTTAAAAAAAATTGATGTGAAGTGTGAATATTCACACATTTCAGAGTTTCGCAGGTATATAATAAGTGAAGGCGGTATGCTGAGTGTGTAGGACAAATTTTACTTTATAGTAATCACGGCAAAAAGAACGATATTTTTAAAATAATTTATCGTCTGTTAATCATATAATAAGACTGGTTATTAAATTTACGCTCTTAAAAATTAAATACAACATTTGTCAAAATATAACTAGAATTTTGACAAAATAATTTCAACATAATAAAAATGCAAAAAAAAAAACAGAAAAAATAAAACTCACTCCGTCCGTACTCGAACTCGAAACCCTTCGTTTTCCAGAGAATTTTAACTTCCGACACCAGCGCTCTAACCCGTTGCGCCATCGGACGCTTTGCATATGAGTGTCTTACATTGGTATAACTTTTGTACTTTGTGAACCAAAAACCACAAAAAATGCGTTATTTTCCGAAAACATAATCTGATCAAAAATTCCTGTTGTACTATTTCGGTTCACACCAATATACATTACTTGGAATTTTTTTAGATTTTTAGTTTAAACCATCTGGGCTACAGGGTGTGGGACAAAAATTTTTTTGCACAATTTTGGCAAAAATCGCTACAAAATAATTTATTTTGCAAAAATAAAAATTTGATCGTTAATCCACGTACTAAGGGCTTTCATTTGATACCCTACTCAGAATTAAAAAAATATATTTTTGTTTTCGATGAGCACATATTTGTTTATATTTTTAGGGGGGTATGTTTTTTAGATGTTTTAGTATTTTTCTTATGTGCGGGTCAAAGAGTTGTATAAGCATGCCAAATTTCAACTCTCTAGGTTTAGCCGTTTGGCTACAATTTTAACCGAACAGACAGACAGACAGACAGACAGACAGACAGACAGACAGACAGACAGACAGACGACAAAATGACGGTATAAGGGTTTTTTGGTTATACCTACAAAACCCTAAAAATGAAGTATAGCAAAATTACTCCGCAAGACAGTAGTCTTAGACTACTCCTCTTTATTATATGGATGACCCACGAATATTTTAGTAAGTTAAAATTTTTGGCACACAGCAACGCTGGCTATTTGAGCCATACAGTCTATCTAAATAACTAGACCACGAATATTTTCTTTTGTACGTTTTCCATTAAATTCTTAATATCATATTATGAAATTCGTGTAACAATTTGATACAGAACTGAGATAATAAATGGAGAATCCTTTATAAATTGTAATTTATTGTATTATTGTTTATTGTAGTATGTTAGCCATTGTTTCCGAGCTCCAGACCTCAACCAAATATCCAATTATTCTCGCAACCTATTCTCAAATTAATTCGTTACTGTGTACTAAAATAATTTATTACTACTATGCCAAAGAACTTAAAAATTAATATAACACATAACTGTCGAGTTGTTAAATAATACTTGAATGGTATATTCAAGAGTATAGAATAAAAGTTGGATATGTAGGTGATGGAAAGGGTGCATATTTGGCCTTACATCATCATCATCATCAAGCCTTGTCCATCATTGGGTTATTTTGGATTGCTTCTAGAAAGAGCATAGGCTGTCAAAATTTCTCCATCTAACTCGTCTATCTTCCATAGGCTTCAAGTTGGTGATGTTGTTACACAGTCTTTTGTCTTGGTTTTGAGAGCTCCATGCATTTATATCTAGCAGGGTTGAGAGACGCCAGGTGTTCTTGGGTCGCCCTCTACGCCTACTGCCCTGAAGGTTGTATGCTAGTGCATAGCGACACTCTTCGCTAGGAGCCCTTCGAAGAGTGTGCCCTAACCAACCATACTTTCTTCTTTTTATGTTGGCGGTCGGTAAAAAGACTAACTGTGTCCGAACCTTATTAACAAATATTCAATATTTAATGAACGACCTTTGTATTTATAAAAAATGTATCGCAAATTAATGTCCATTTGACCAGTTCTTTCCCCCAATTCTACGTGGCCGATAAATGCGAAGGATTCTTCGAAGACATCGATTTACAAATACTCGCACTCTTCTCTTGATAGCTTCTGTAACGAACCAATTCTCGCAGCCGTACAGAAGAACTGACGTCACATATGCCCTGAATATGGTAGTTTTCTTGGAAGTACTATAGATCGCAGAATTCCATACATGGCTAAGTTGGATGAAGGCGCCTCTCGCTATGCGTATTCTGCTTTCTACATCTACACACGCTCGATTTGATGGTTACCGAGTAGTAAAGGTCTATCGGTTTCTGTATTTATCCGCATTTCTTTCGTCTTGAAGCTATTAATCCAACTTTTGCAGATTCAATCGTGAGATCATTCAGTTTTTGCTGCATGTCTTCATGCTTATGCGACAACTCACATTTATCGTCTGCAAAATCCAGTGACTCTAGTCTGACTGTTGGTGTTAGCTCTGAAAGTTTCGGATTTTGATAAAAATGTGTATACTTTGAACCGTTTATTCTCTAAACGGCAATTGTTTTGAGCTACGGGATTTAATTTTTGAGTTATCGCTATTACATTGATCGAAAATGACCATAACTCAGAAACTTGAAAAGTTGGAATTTTTAAAATATTTTTTTCATACCGAAATTACCTTAAAAGCACATTTTCTATAAAATCGGAAAAAAAAATCTTTTTATCTTCTAGTAGGCATCTTTCTTCCAAAGATATATTTCTCCACATCTTCATCGTTTTCCTGTTTATTCATCTTCATCGTTCGATTCTCCTATAAATTGTTATTTGTTAGTATGCCATTTGACAACAATCTGTCAGTAAAGTTGGTGAACAAAACCGCGGGCAAAGTCGTTAAAAGTTGCAGAGAACACGACACTCGCATTATGCACCGTCGCGACGCCCCCGGACGCCTGCCTCCAACCAGATTAAAACTGGGGAAAACTAGGGAAATTAGCAACTAGCATTAGTGGTATTTTGTCTTGTATCAAATGTTTTGTTTTTCTTTTCACTTTACACAACAAAAGTAGAAAAAAAGGTTGATGGAAGAGGGATTAAGGAAAATTCAGGAAAATTCAGGTCATAAAAAATTAAGTTTCCCTCTTAGTTACGCATATATTTTATCTGCTTTATATACGTGGTGGTCGGTAAAAATATAGTCTTTTCATTAACAAGTCGAAAAATTTTCAAATAACTTTCGTAAACAATAAGATTTGTGGTTAATTAATTTTTTTATTATTATTTGTTTATTTTTGTGTTATTTTTTGTAATATTGTTGAAACAAACAGTTCAGTAACTCATCGGAAATAACAGCGTATGTCAAACAGATATTGATCTTTTAGTAATTGGGTATGGTATCGATGTTATCGCATAATTCGTGGGACGGTGAAGAGGGGGCGAGCGGGGGTGGGTCCGGGGGTGGTCCGGGGACGGCGCGATATGTGAAATCTAATTAAAGTTCCGGGCCGTTGCACAACTAGCTGCCTCGCAATCTGTCACCAGAACCGAGGAAGGAATCGAAAACTTTAGATTTACGCAGTTAGAACAATAGTTCGTCGTAGATTTCGGTGATCACCTAAATATTTGGGATGCTTAACCGTCCCTGCAGTGCCAGAATAGACCACGATAATATGAAACAGAAACCCTTCTATTTAACTATTGGGTTGATGCAAAACTTCGTCCCGTTTTTAGCGCTAGAAATGTTATAATAGGCCTTTACGTTTATTCCATCCACAAAATTGCTTAGATTGATCCAGTGGCGCACCCAGAAATTGGGGGGGGGACGGAAGACGAAATTATGAATAAGGTTCTCACTTCTAAGTGATGATCTAAAAGAAAAGATACTCGCTTCGGACATACAAGCGATGAACAAAAAAAAAAAAAATTGATGTGAAGTGTGAATTTGCACACATTTCAGGGTTTCGCAGGTATATAATAAGTGAGGGCGGCATGCTGAGTGTGGAGGACAAATTTTGTTTTGTAGTAATCACGGCAAAATGAACGATATTTTTAAAATAATTTATCGTCTGTTAATCTAAACTTTAAAACAATTTTTTTGTTAATTTTAATTCGAATGCCTAATACCATTATTTAGGTTTCTAAATATGTGCAGTATTTTTTTTATATAGCAAGATTCAATAAGATTTTAAAAATGCGCCAATGGATTGCATTGGTTGTTTTAAGTCAAAAATATAATTCCAACAATTCCAACTGATTATTAAATTTACGCTCTTACAAATTAAATGCAACATTTGGCAAAATATAACTTGAATTTTAACAAAAGAATTTAAACAAAATAAAAATGAAAAAAAAAAACAAAAATAAAATTGTCTCCTCTGCCCGGGAGCGAACCCTAGTTTGCTGCGTAGCAAGCGAGCAAGCTAATTATTAGACCAGGATACGCCTTCTTGTATAGTGTGTTACATAACTATAACTTTTGTGTACATCGTCAACCAAAATACACAAAAAAGCGTTATTTTCCGAAAATATAATCTGATATCAAAAATTCCTGTTGTACTATTCCGGTTCACACCAATGTACATTACTTCATAATTTCAGAATTTGTTCAGATTTTTAGAACCATCTGGGCTACAGGGTGGGGGACAATTTTTTTTTGCACAATTTTGGCATAAATCGCACCTAAATAATTTATTTTGCAAAAATAAAAATTTGATCGTTAATCCACGTACTAAGGACTTTTATTTGATACCCTACTCAGAATTTAAAAAACATTTTTTTTTTCGATGAGTACATATTTGTTTATATTTTTAGGGGGATATGTTTTTTAGATGTTTTAGTATTTTTCCTATGTGCGGGTCAAAGAGTTGTATAAGCATGCCAAATTTCAACTCTTTAGGTTTAACCGTTTGGCTACAATTTTTGTCTACAGACAGACAGACAGACAGACGACAAAATGACGGTATAAGGGTTTTTTGGTCATACCTACAAAACCCTAAAAACTGTAACAGGTATTTATAAAAGAATACCCTAATATTTATTATACTTATAAAAATTATGTTTTTGTGTCAACATTTTTTTAATTGTTAATTTTAAATATTAAAAAGGCTGTCAGATTATAAAAATTTTTGAAGTGTTTAAAAAAAAAATAAAAAAATACGAAACATCTTTGAAAAAGAATTTCTACCCACAAAATACATTTCATAAAGGAACTTGAAAATCACATATCAAATACAGTCTGTCTGTCTTTCTCTGTGTTTCTCTGTTTCTCTCTGTATCCTGATTCTTGTACAGAGAGTGTTTGCCTTTGTGACCCACATCTGTGGGCGGTACGTCGGGACGCGCGGCGTCGGGACGCGTCTCTTAATTTCAAAGAGAATAAACACTATATCAGGGCTATTGGTGTTCAATCGAGAACTGAAGATCTAGCAATCTCCGGTCGGCAAGTGCTTCCAAAACTTTTATAACTTAACAACACATTTCTCCTCTAAAAATTAAATCGTGAACATTTTCAAGCGATTATTTTTTACAACTTTCGACGTGGATTAACTCAACAACAGTACATCGATGAACTTAATTCGACTTTTGGCGATGAAGCACCATCAAGGACTACTGTTTATCGATGGTTTGCCGACTTCAATCGTGGCCGTAGTTCGCTTAAGGAAGAATTTCATCAAGGTCTTCCAAAATCGGTTCTTGTTCCGAAAAACATTGATGCTGAGCGTGAACTGATACTGCAAGATCGTTATGTGACTTAAGCCGCATTCAGAGCTCTTAAATCAATGCACTGTAGCTTATGGATTGTTCTCTGTCACCAGAAAGTTTGTCATATGATAAGACGTGAAACCGTTCAGACCTCCAAATTTAATACGCTGTTGTGGATTATGCATCATTTTCTAAACTTATAGCTAGTGAGATGTTTTAATGAGACAGACATATAAACACATTGGCTATCGCATTCTATCAGTGGCACCGTAGTTATCGAATGCCTTTACATAACCTAACATAATGTCATCATTAACAAATCTTGCTCAAAATTACAAAGACGGACAGTAAATATGATCAATTTAGGTAATTAGGTAGTTAAAATCTAAGACAACAGAATTATAAGAACGATAATACATACAGTCTGTTCCAAACGGTTAGGCGGAACTAGATTTTGCAATCTAGTTACTTTCATCGTTTAAATCATGCTTTTCAGCCGATTTGTTTAAGCTTTGTAAATCATACTTGCAACAAACATTTTTTGGTTAAGGTTAATATCATTTTAAAATGTCATTTTCTTTATATTTTGATTTTTTGTGTCATTCTTAATACAAATACCTCATTTATTTCCTTTTTGTCATTAAAATATGTAAGAAAATTAATTTAAGTTTGACATATGTCATTCGTTTCCATGGTTTCATTGTTGGAATTTAAAATTTTGACATTCCAACGTGAAAAATGAAAACACCCAAGCAAGGTCCCTTTTCGTGACAACCTAAAAGAACGAAATTCCCATTTAGTTCCGCCTAACCGTTTGAAACAGACTGTATATAATATTTTATGAAAACAGTTGGTTTCAAAATTCACAGATGGAGGGCTATTCGTAACGTACTAATTTATAACAGATGTGAACGGTACATGGAACGTTAAAAGAATGCATTAAAGCATAACTCAGAGCGACACAACGCACAGTCTATAACTTATTCATTTAAAGAGGTCTGAATGAGGCTTTATCGTTTTATTTTTTTGCTTTTACAAGTATGCCAAATTTCAATTTTCTATGTTTCAATTTCTACCGTACAGACAGACACATGAGTGTATAATCCGTCTCAATTTGTAATACGAAACTAGATCTGGTTACTTTGGTGACTGTTGTGGTATAAACAGACTTTGGCGTATCCGTGTCAACCAATACTATGATAATATTATAAATGTATTGTCAATATACAACATAAAAAATGAACTTCCCCTGTTAGTTACGTATTACAAAATGAGACAGATAATATATACAGAACCTTAAATATTAAAAATTTATTTTTGTTATTTTGTTACTTTTCAAAAATTTGGATATAATTTAATATGAATTTTCTTGTGAAATTATATTTTGTAATTACTGGAATAGTCGATTTTCCAGCGAGTTTGGTAATATCTTTCGTATCTTATCTTAATTATAACGCATTCATTGCTGGGGTAGAAAATTGTTAACAAAATGTATGAGCAATAACTGTTAGATAAACGAGGGCGGCGGCGGAGGTGGAGGCGGCGGCACCAGGTAGCGTCCGGACGCAAAGGAATGACTCCCTAAGAGGGTACTGTAATCCAATTATGCAGATAAAAACACCGGTACAAAGAGGCTCGTTCACCCGAATTAAAAGGTACCTTAATGTACCTCTTAATCATTGTAAAACGAACAAAACTTCCTTCTTTCTCGACAAACTTAAAAATTAAATCTATTGTTTCTCCTCGATACAATTAAGTATTGATTAGGTCGACTTTTTGGTGAGATCGCTAAAATATACCACCAGAACAAAACAGATTTGCGGTGCAGCAAAACAGGTTGTATTCTCAATCTCAACATTATCAATTAAAATTAGTATTTAGAATTAACGGAAATGTTTCTTATACATAACTATAAGAGGGTTGCTTTTTATATTTCGGGATTTGGGATCAAAAACAATTATTTATCAACAAAAATGGCTTTATTGTTTTAGTAGTAATATAGCTATGCCGGTTCGGGACTCACGGTTGGATATCAACTCCAAATCTTACGATAGGGTGACCATTTTCTTAAGAAGGCAAGCGACAAAAAAAGGTCCTTATCTCCCAAATCCATGTGAAGAGCAAAAAAAGGTCCTCATTTCCTCAAATACAAGTTACAAAATGCGGGACTTTTGCGGGACAAAATGTTAGAATGCGGAACAGTCCCGCAAAATGCGGGACGAATGGTCACCCTATCTTAGGATTACCTTGCACCACATCAAATATTTCAGGGTTTCGTAGGTAATGAGCCAGAACCGGCATAGATATACTACTTGTTTTTCAAAATATTCTCCATGAAGATTAATATACTTTTGCATGCGATTGAACCAATTATCGAAGCACTTTTTCCAAATTTAAAACGTTAATCGTAGAAATAAAACTAGTGGCGAAGGAAGACCTCCGCTAGACTTGCCCTCCTATAAAAAAATAAATAAATAAAAAAAAAATACATATTGTTTTTTAATTTAAAAAAAGATTTAGGTAAATCTTCAAAAATACATCAAATTATGTTCTATACAATTTTTTATCCAAGGCTTGGTTTACTAGTTACGAATTTGCTTAAATTTTAATGTTTAATAAATTCCGTGTCCGGTTTCGGATTTTAATAAAAAACAATAGGGTTTTTCCCAATTATTAGGAGAATTTTTTAGTACCAGAACGAACTCTTTAAGTTAAACCGTTTTTGAGTTATCGTGTATACACACATACACAGACACATACACATACGGACGGCACTTCGAAAATAGGTTTTTTGCATTCCCTGGACCATGAAACGTGGTCATCAGTAAAAATCTCTACATCGAAAATTTTCGCGATTACAATACTTGCCCTTATATATTAAGGTCGGGCAAGTAAAAATAATAAAGCATTGAAAAAATAATAATAAAGAAAAGAAAGTCACATTTTTCTTACATACTTTCATCAAAACCAAATATTTTTTTTAATAATTATTTTTCTGCTACTGATAATTTTAATTTATATTATTTTGGTGTAAACATCAATTAACAACTATTATTATCACGCGTTGTCAATATACACTTCGGGAAGCTTCGGAATATTTCGTTACATTTCGGAATCTCGCTTCAAATTTGTTTTTGACGTCATACCACGTACCCGCACAGGGACACACGTTGGCGTATTATATTATAGATAAAGCTTGCAGTAGACATTATTTTATTTTTCCATAGCCAACCCTTATGTAATTACTTTTTGAACTCATGGTAGAAAAAGATATTAATGTCAATTTGCTAATGATGGTAGATGCCTTCAATTTCTATTTAAATAATGTTCTGTATTTTTGTCAGTTTATCTAATAAATTTCTGAATATTTTTAAAAATATGCCTTCATATTTTGCCCACTTTTAGAAAAAAATGTGCGGACGCACAAGCTTGTGGCTACAAGCTCAATTGTGACTCAATTTTTATTAGGAAAGTTTAAATAATATCGATTCAGAAATGTGCCAATTATATTTCTTTGAATTTTCTCCTCTATTTACAGTGTTATCTTAATCTCTTCTTCTCACATTTTCACGAATATCTCGAACCATATTTGCTTTAGCTATATGTTTGCTTAAACGCTAGACGAAATGTTTGCACAGCATTTAAATACAAAATCCGATCATCTATTTTTAAACTAAGTTAACAATTAGAACTACACATATTTGATTTTATAATTTTATAAACGTTAGTTATTATCAAGTAGGTTTTGTAAAACCTTTACGTAAAATTAATGAAAATTTCCATTTAATTTATGTTCTTCTTTTAATTATTTATCCCACTTTACCCGTGTAAATATTTTGCGAGTAATTTTCGTGCAAATAAAAACTCGAAACTAGGGCTGAAAATGACCCCATAAAAAAAGTTCTTGACCTTTCAATTAAACATTAAATATATAACAGACAAGCTTGTAGGTAAATTAAAAAATTTAAACAATGCGAAAAAATACAGAGTTCATATTTTCAAATTCATTGAAAATATGAACAGGGCGAACTAGTGAGTTGATCATCGTTCTATATTATTTTCTTGCGCTTATTTTACTTTTTTACCGACCGCCAACATATATAAGGGAGGTATTGTATACCGATTTTGACATCTCGAGATTTCGATGAATCTCCACGAACTGAGGTCCCTACTTAACGTTTTGACTATTTTTAGCATGATGTTTGTCGGTCTGTCTGTTTGTCTGTCTGTCTGTCTGTCTGTCTATCTGTCCGTTTGTCTGTCTGAGTACACGTGCAGAGGAAATTCGGCTAAAAGGATATTTATGAAACTGCATATTTAAGCTTTTGACATCAATGGCACGATTTGATCAACTTTTGGTAAAAATCGGTTGACTAGAAATGGGAGTTTACTTCTGTCTATCTGTCTGTTCGGTAAAAATTGTAGCCAAACGCCTAAACTTAGAGAGTTGATATTTAGCATGCTTATAGACCCGCATATAGGAAAAATACTAAAACATCTAAAAAACATATCCCCCTAAAAATATAAACAAATATCTACTCATCGAAAATAAATTAATATATTTTTTAAATTCTGAGTAGGGTACCAAATGAAAGCCCTTAATACGTGGATTAACGATCAAACTTTTATTTTTGCAAAATAAATTATTTTGATGCGATTCTTGCCAAAATTGTGCAAAAAACTTTTGTCCCACACCCTGTAGCCCAGATGGTTTAAACTAAAAATCTGAAAAAATTTTAAGTTATGTACATTGGTATGAACCGGAATAGTACAACAGGAATATTTGATCAGATTATGTTTTCGGAAAATATCGCATTGTTTGTGTTTTTTGGTTGATTTACAAAAGTTATAGTTATGTAACACACTAGACTAGAAGACGTATCATGGTCTAATGGTTAGCATGCTTGCTAGCTACCCAGAATTCTAGGGTTCGCTCTCGGGCAGAGGTATATTTTTTTATAGGAGTTCTATGACAAAAACTTTAATTCTTTTCATCGGCATACTGCATGAAACGGTAAAACATATTTTTTTATTACAAGATCACGTGACCGTTTGAGTCTTTTGGGACCCTACGAATCGCATGCCTATTATTTTTAAGACTTTACATTTGTTTTAACTTTATTTTGATAAAAGGGCAACCATTATTAAATCAGAGAAAAACACAAAATTTTGTGCAAGTGGAAATGCAGTTTTCCATATAACTGGAAAGCGTGCAGGGGTTTAGTACCCTCCTTTCTTTGTTGTCACAGGGTAAATTCTCTCCTCCAAAAGGCATGCTGTATGAAATCAGAGACCATAAACTGTCATGAGCTCCCGGTCTGTTATTATATACCTGCAAAACCGTGAAATGTGTAAATTCACACTTCACATCAGTTTTTTTGGTTGAAAATATTTATAGGAGAAGTTAGTAATTGAAGGATCCTTTAGGCATCATCTCGAAATCTGGTTCAAACATGTAGTGGCTCATCGACATGTCAAATTACTGCAAGTGTCCGGCCTCGACACTAGCCTCGCTCGGGGTATGGCTCAATTTAAAATTCAATGGAGCGTACCCAATTAGAGATGTCACACCACATATTGATGTGTACTGGAACGTGACATCAAGCGGGACATGATAGCGGGGTTACCCCCCACTCTCCCCCCCCCCCAATAACACTCTACAACAACCCGCTAATGGCTGTTTTTATCTGATTCATTTTTTTATCTGTTTATTGCATTGATATGTTACATAAATATTAACCCTGGGGTTGAATTTCATCGAATTATACATTATTGCTCTCCGAAAATAAAAATTACAATAATAACTCGTTTAACGTATCCTCTCATTACGTTTCGATACGATGAAGCTAAAGTTCGTTCTACATTATACTTTTTTGCGTAGTACTACATATTTTTACCGACCGCCGACATATACACTGAATTTATTTTTTATTGCAACTGGGATGTTGTTCTTTTTTTATTATGTTTTGACTTAATGAATTCTTCGAGATGAAATTTATTAACTAGTCTTGAAATTGTAGAGGGATTTGGTATTGGCTGATCTGGATAAATTGCACTAAATACAGCAGAAACTTCTCTTAAACTCATTTTGGAGTTATACCAAGTTACCATTATTTTTTCTTCATCTGTATACATGTTGAATAATTTTTAAATCAGCAATGAGTAAAAGTATACACACTAATTGTCTATGTTGCAAATGAAAATTAACACGATTTATATTGCTGTCAAAAACTGTATCCATGGTAATGACATTGTACACCTTGCATTAAAAAATAAATTTATTGTATAAAAAATATGCCAACTATATATATATATCTACATATATATATGTATATACGTATGTGTTTCCATATTGTCCATAGAAGCACATTCTACATATAGAACACAATGACGCATTATAAAATTAACAAAAATTTCTACAAATACCTTTCCAATTGCTCCAATTTTGGTGTCCATGGAGTCCAAACATTAAAGTCCACTCTATGACACACTTTTTCAAGTATTTTCTGCACTTTTTCCACTTAAAAATAACTAAAAACGCCAGAGAAATTAAGAACGCCACTTGTAAAAATCACCAGTCATACAGATCAAGATGGCTATCACTGATAAAGCTCATTAAGGAATTTAATCATTAAATATTAATAAATAAGGAATAGAATTGCCTAAAATAATTATTAATGAGAATAAACACATACATTAATATTTTATCAATAGTATACAGGATTGAAATTACACACACCGACAAATTTAAAGCAACAGATTGAAAATTATATATTTTTTAAAATTTTATTTTTTTGTAGCCTATATCTAGATAGCTTTGAATGCTCTACTAAACAATGAATGAAGATTGTATCGAAGCCAAGGAGAACAAAATACTGTATCCATGGTAAAGCCATTGTACATGTTGCATTAAAAAATAAATTCACTGTATATAAGGGAGGTATTGTGATCATACCGATTTTGACAATTCGAGATTTCGATGGATCTCCACGAATTGAGGTCCCTACATAACGTTTTGACTATTTGTAGCATGATGTCTTTCGGTCTGTCTGTCTGTCCGTCCGTCTGTATGTGTACAAGTGCAGAGCAAATTCGGCTAAAAGGATTTTTTTTGAAACTTCATATATAAGCTTTTGACATCAATGGAACGAGTTGATCAACTTTTGGTAAAAATCTATGCTTATTATTGCTATAAAAGCAATACCTAACAACTTTTATTTGAGACATTTTTTGATAAAACGAAAAAAATTTGAAAAATGTTTCGAATTAGTTTCTAAATATCTACTTTTTCATACTTTAATATGTAACGTTTCCATGGTTATGATAAATAATATCTTTGTTAGAAAATATTGGGCCAAGTTATTTCTACTCTGCTGCTAGAATGTATTTTATACAAGTACTTTGTGATGGTGGTGGGTCCTGTGGAGGCCACAGCTGTTTTTTTTCTAAATTTTACGATTTGTTCTTTTGAAATACTGATAAAAGTAGCCAGTTTGTAGTTGCCAACATTTAAAAAGTTTAGTGTAAAAAGAAAGAAAAAATCTCTACCCCCAGTTTTCCTGATTTGTGTGAAAACTTACCAACTCTTGAAATTGAATTAATTCAAAACGGTTTTCCACGTTTTCCACCTCAAAAGATGGGAGAATTGTAATACTGAAAAGCGACGGGAAAAATCAAGGGTGTGTTCCAAAAAAACTACCCCTTGAATATAATAATACAACATGAAAGAAACTGTATTTTAGGGTTGTAGAAAACAGCCCTAAGCTTTGATCTTGAATTGGAAGTGTACTAAAACAGTACCCTTGCAAATAGTTCTAAATATTTTTGATAGAAAGTCGCGGAAGATTGTTCATGTTTTGGCAAACAACCTTAACCTTTTGATATTGGAAAATTGGATGTGTTCTAAAACAGTATATGTGTAAATTGCGTTTGTAAAATGTTGGGTTGTTCAGAGTTTTGGAAAACATCCTTGAGCTTTTGACATTTTAAAAGAGTTTCATTCAAATTGATTCTGAAGCAAAGGGAAGCTTTACTGAGCTTTGCCATGTGCTTTGGACACAAAAACAGGTTCAAACTAAAGCTTTTCACCAATTATTAGCACATGTGAACAATATAACGGCTGAAAAAATCGGAATTTAACGCAAAATTAGCCGTACATATGTTTGAAGATTGATCGAAAAATACGATTAATGTTATTGATCGCCTTCTAATAAAAATTTGAAGTGAAGAGTGAATTTTCTCACATTTCAGAAATTTTTAGGTATTTAATAAGTGTAAGAAGTCAACATAATGCTGGATATCTAGGACAATCAGATCAATTCTGCTTTTTCTATCTGCAATTTTTATCTTCATAAGAACTAAGTTATTACTTATAAACACCAGCGTTTTGTAGTTACTATAATAGGAACTTTTATATTAACATGTTACTAAATATTATATAGTATGAAGTTTTATAAAATTCCTGTTAGCCGAATTTGCTCTGCACGTGTACACAGACAGATGGACGGACAGACAGACAGACAGACAGACAGACAGACGGACAGACGAAAAGTTGATCAACTCATGCCATTGATATCAAAAACTTAAATATAAAGTTTAATGAAAATCCTTTTAGCCGAGTTTGCTCTGCACATGTACCCAGACAGACAGACGGACAGACAGACAGACGGACGGACGGACAGACAGACAGACGGACAGACGAAAAGTTGATCAACTCATGCCATTGATATCAAAAGCTTAAATATAAAGTTTAATGAAAATCCTTTTAGCCGAATTTGCGCTGCACATGTACACAGACAGACAGATGGACAGACAGACAGACGGACGGACGGACAGCCAGACAGACGGACAGACGAAAAGTTGATCAACTCATGCCATTGATATCAAAACTTAAATATGAAGTTTAATGAAAATCCTTTTAGCCGAATTTGCTCTGCACATGTACACAGACAGGCAGACGGACAGACAGACAGACAGACAGACAGACAGACAGACAGACAAACAGACAGATAGACAGAGAGACAGACACACAGACAGATAGACAGACCGACAGACATCATGCTAAAAATAGTCAAAGCGTTATGTAGGGAGCTCAATTCGTGGAGATCCATCGAAATCTCGAAATGTCAAAATCGGTATGATCACAATACCTCCCTTATATATGTTGGCGGTCTGTAAAAATCTGTGGGCACTGATCAAATCACCAGAAATATATGTATATTTTTTTCTATAATTTTATTTAAATAATTTTAATAACTGCACTAAATAACGCATCGTAACAATACGTCAAGTACCTATATGTAATTGGTTCGTTGTTAAAAATTCTTTATTTATTTTATTCGTATGCAGTAATGTATTTACAAAATCCGTTTTATATTGGACCACACGGTCGGTGGGTTGCCGGAACCCCCGGAATGACTCCGGGTAGTCGTTCCGAGAACTCAACGACCGGAGTATACGTAATGGCCCTTCGGAGGACCATACAACCAGGATTCATCAACCTGCACCAATACAAGGATAAAAGATATTGACTAGTCAAAACAAAAATGATTTGGAATGTAATAAAATAAGGGACAAAATAAAAAAAACAAAACGTGTGTAAAAAACACAGTGTATAAATGGATCAAGTCTGTAACATTTCAACACTGTTTGAAAGATAGAGATTTTTCAGTATTTACGCTCAATTAACAAAAATACTGCTCCACTGATGGACCTGTTCTACTGTAAGGATACGAACACAGAAAAATTGTTGCCGGCGAAAAATATTAGAAAAACACATGTTAATAAGCAGGTAGTAAAGTAACAATTTTTTCTGACATTGATAAATATAACAACAGTGGAGAAATATACAAATTATGATTTATTTCATGCAATAATGAAGTAAATCGCTCATAGTTTTCCTGAATACTTGGCGACTACTATCGAATTGTTTGGGAAGACAGTAAAAAGTTAACCATTTTTCTTTGTAAACAATCTGGGATACTGATATTCATTTTTAAATGGAATGGAAAAACTACTTAGAAGGAATAATAAAACCAGTGGCGAAGGGAGACCTCCGCTAGACTTGCCCTCCCAAAAAAAAAAAAATAAAATTAAAATTAAAAAAAAAAAATTTTAAAAATTAAAAAAAAAATTAAAAAAGATTTAGGTAAACCTTCAAAAATACATCAAGTTATGTTTTAAACAAATTTTTGTCAAAGGCTTGGTTTTGAATTTTTCAAAATTTTAAAATTCATTAAATTATGTTTTATACAAATTTTTGTCCAAGGCTTGGTTTACTAGTTATGATTTGTTTTCAAATTTTAACGTTTAATAACTTCCGTTTCCGGTTTCGGATCTTTATAAAAAACAATAGGGTTCTTTTATTAGAAGAATTTTTTAGAACCAGAACGAACCCTTTAAGTTAAACCGTTCTTGAGTTATCGTGTATACACACAGATACACATACGGACGGCACTTCGAAAATAGGTTTTTTGGATTCCCTGGACCATGAAACGTGGTCATCAGTCAAAATCTCGACATCGAAAATTTTCGCGATTACAATACTTGCCCCTTATATATTAAGGTCGGGCAAGTAAAAATATATGTTGTAAAAAATATTAGTAAACCAATAAATATATGAGTGATTTTTTACACATTTCAAACTTTTGTATGTGTAAATTTGATAAATTTGATAAGTATATCACTAATAAAAAAATCAAAAACCAAATTTGCGATATATTCCAATAACATAATCTAATCAAAAATTCCTATTATGCTATTCCGGCTTTATAAATAACTGTTTATATTCACAATTTGTAAAAAAAAGACTTATAACACGAAAAAAATACTCAAATATCAATACACTATAAAATACAGCATAAACTCAATGTTGTGGGTACTCTAAAATGGCGCTTGATGTTTTACGCTGACGTCATACAAGACTTTTTATCTCCCAATAAACTCACACAAACTAAAAACAGGAGGCCTAGGATCATATCGGGTTGTCCTGCCATGATGATGGCTCTTTTTACCTACCTCGTGCTTTGATAAATCGAACACGAAACAATATGAAGTTACAGCCAAAATTTAACTAGACTGACAGTGCCAAAACCTTATAAAAAATGTAACTAGATTTAAAAATTTAAGTTTTAAATTTCGTAAAGTTGCCCTAATAAATTATTCTTCAGCTTCCAGGTCCGTATTTATTAAATTTTCTTTAACAATACCTCTTGTATATGTTCGTTGGGTTGTGTCAAGTATGGGAACTAATCGGAAAACTTTCCACGGCTATCAGTAGATTTTACGAGTTCTTGTAAGGGTTTTCCACCCCTCCTAGAACCGTTCCTGGGCGTAACAGAACCGTAACAGCACGGTCAGCAAACTCATGCCGCGCGATATCCATTTTAATCTGTCATTTCTTGTGAGAAGGTTTTGCTACGAGTTGAATTAAAAAAGGATATTACGAGATTGAGAGAAAAACTGACTTGAATTTAAAGAAGGGGGATAGAGTTATAACACTATACAATCACAACTGTTTTATATATATATATATATTTTTTTTTTTTGTACCTACGACACAGTAGAAAGGCGTGCATAACGTGGAAAACGGCTGCCAAATTCTAGGATGACGTAGTATATAAAAAAACTGTATGGTGCTATTTTGGACTAATAGTCGTTTAAGTCAGAGTTTCTCAATTAAGGGTCCGCAACGGATATCAAAGGGGTGAACCATAACTGCAATATTCAAGATTATAGGAAAACAAACAATACTAAAGTAAAAAAAAATCAGTTGTGGCCACCACAGGACCGACCGCCATCGTAAAGTACTTATATAAAATACATTCTAGCAGCAGAGTAGAAATAACTTGGCTTAATATTTTTTAGCAGAGATATTATTTATCATGACCATGGAAACATTACATATAAGTATGAAAAAATTTCGAAAAATTTTACAGAAATTTTTCGTATTATCAAAAAACGTCTCAAATAAAAGTTATTAGTTATTGCTTTTATAGCAACTTTTGTTCAATAATTTTTTTCGAAATATTTTTCTGTTGTGAAATATTCACAAAAATCTTAAAATCTACACGAGTAAACTCCCAGTTTTAGTCAACTGATTTTTACCAAAAGTTGATCAACTCGTGCCATTGATGGCAAAAGCTTAAATATGAAGTTTCATAAAAATCCTTTCAGCCGAATTTGCTCTGCACGTGTACACAGACAGACAGACGGACGGACGAACAGACAGACAGACAGACAGACGGACGGACGGACAGACAGACAGACAGACGGACGGACAGACAGACCGACAGACATCATGCTAAAAATAGTCAAAACGTTATGTAGGGACCTCAATTCGTGGAGATCCATCGAAATCTCGAAATGTCAAAATCGGTATGATCACAATACCTCCCTTATATATGTTGACGGTCGGTAATAAATAAGTACATATCTTTTAAGAGTGGCATTTTTATCTTCATAAGAACTAAGTTATTACTTATAAACAGCAGAATTTGGTAGTTACTATGCTAGGAACTTTTATAGTAACATGTTACTAAATATTGTAGTAACTTTTGTCTTACGGAATACGAAATACCCCAAAGTTACTATGATAGTAACTGACCTCGCTCATAGTGACAAATTTAGTTACTATGATCATAGTAACTGAGTTACAGAATTGGTCTGAATATTTTTTCAGTACAAAAATCATCTCGCATGAAAATATTGATATTTGTTTTCTTTAGGTTTGTATTTCTCGAAGTGATTTTTATTTATTTTTTATCCGTGCACCGGTAGTAACTCAGTGTGTATATATATATATATAGATCTCTTAAAGCCGTATCGCCGCAAATGCAAACAGACATTTTTCGTGTTTTATGTAGTGAGTGAATTTGTCGGTTTGAACATCGCATATGCAGGAGTGTTGTGAGTGCATGTAGATAATACAGCGCCCATGGGACGCCCCGATCAATATGCATTCAACTCCTTACCTTTACATACAACATACAGACTACTTGCTGGTAAAAAAACACCACACACAAATAAAAAACATAACTACCGAAAAGTTTCAAAATAATCATAGAAAAATGGATCACAAAAAAACAAGGGACCACGATCAACAATAATGAAACGGGAAAAAACAGCTACAAGAAGACCACAGAAAATAAACAGAGGATGCAGTTACAGAAAAGTTACAGATAAATAATAATAGAAAAATGGATCACAGATAAAGAAGCAATAGTGAGCACGAGCAACAATAATGAACATAGGTAAAAAACAGAAGAACAGCTACAAGAAGACCACAGAAAATAAAAAGAGGATGTAGTTACAGAAAAGCTCCAGAAAAATGGGTCACAGAAAGCAAGTGACCACGATAAACAATAATGAACACAGGAGAAAAAAAAAAAAACAAAAAAGACTACAAGAAGACCATAAAAAAAAACAGAGGATGTAGTTATATAAAAGCTATAAAAAATGGGTTACAGAAAAAAAGCAATAGTGAGTAAGGACCAACAATAACGAATACAGAAAAAAAAACAGAAAAAAAGCTACAAGACCACAAAAAAAAAGAGGATGTAGTTATAGGAGATCTATAGAAAAATGGCTTATAGAAAAAAAAGCAATAGTGACTACGACCAACAATAATAACAGAAAAAAAAAAACAAAAACAGCTACAAGAAGATCACAAAAAAAAATAAACAAATGATATAGTTACAGAAAAGTTATAGAAAAATGAGTTACAGAAAAAAAATAGTGACCACGGCCAACAATAATGAACAAAGGAAAACAGCAGAAAAACAGCTAAAAGAAGACCACAGAAAAATAAAATAAACAGAGGATGTAGTTCCAAAAAAGCTATAGATAAATGGGTTACAGAAAAAAAGCAATAGTGATTATGACCAACAAGAATGAACAAAGGAAAAGAGCAGAAAAACAGCTACAAAAAGACCACAGAAAAATAAAATAAACAGAGGATGTAGTTTCAAAAAAGCTATGGAAAAATGGGTTACAGAAAAAAAAAAACAATAGTGATTACGACCAACAATAATGAACAAAGGAAAAGAGCAGAAAAACAGCTACAAGAAGACCACAGAAAAATAAAATAAACAGAGGATGTAGTTTCAAAAAAACTATAGAAAACAGCTAAAAGAAGACCACAGAAAAAATAAACAGAGGGTGTAGTTACGGAACGAACACATAAAAACAGCTGTAGAAATAAAGGTCATAGAAAAAGTTCCAAATAAAAAAGGACCTTATACAGGTGCGATAAAAACACAATGTGTCCTTTTTCATAGTTTTAATATACTTTACTTCTTCCCCTCTTTATTCTATCTATCTTTGGTCCATCCCTTTTCCGTTGTCCGTGATGAATTATTTAAAAACCAATCAGGAATTTGATTTGATCGTTGCGACGAGTCAGTCCTACCAACATTACAGCTACAGCCCTGGCATCTTAATCTCAGTATCCAAGAGTCCTGAAGGATGCTTTAGTCACAGGAATACAACATCAGCAAATTTTGTAAAATACACTTAAAACACAACTTCTTAACTTTTCAGATTGAGATATGGTATCCTTATAATATGCTAATAAAAATGTTCCTCTATACATGCGCAAGGCCATTTATTAAAATAACCAGCGATACATTTTTACCAATATTTATTACAACCTAGTGCCTATGAGATTATTGAGCCAGAAATTAAGTCTCAAGAACGACGTTAAATGCCTACGGTTGGGATTGGGTCCGCAAAAAAATTTTGTTTTGAGCCGATAATAAGTATTCACTGAAAGTGACTGGAGGTGGTTCAATGGCAGAATGCTCAGAGAAAGAGTTGGAATTAATAAATTTTAAATTACCGGCAGGTCATAGACAAGATATTTACATTTATAAAGAATTTTATTATTTATACATTATAAATTAGAAAAATAAACATTTATTATTGTTCCTAACTCGAATGTTATTATTATATTTTCTGTTTTGAATTATTACTGTATTAGGTATATTGTTTATAAAATTAACATCTGTTTCTATATTTGGAAGAATGCTCAATCAATTGAAAAAACCGTGCGATATAGCAAAAGTTTTGGCGTACATTACACTGTTCCATTTGAATATTAGGTATCTTAATATATTGATGACGCAAGGTACAAATTGCGATATTTCTAGATATTTTCCCTATATCTTTTGAAGCTGTAGATTTATGGCAACCAGTAAACTCCCTACATACTTCCAATAATATAATATCGTAGGATTTGTATTGAAGTGAATGCGTGGTTCCTGTAAATATTATTTCATAAAATATTTGGTATTTGTGTACCAAGGCACTAACTTACCTATTAGTAGGATGGTTAATTAAATGTTTAATATGATATAATATTGAATTACAACTTTATTTACTTAATATTACTATTTACTTGAAATCTATTGTAAAATTTTTCATCATATCATTGATTAATATAATCATACCGATGCCTATAGACGGGTATGCGGCGAAATATATTAATATATAACATTTTCATTCAATCAAATTAATCTGATCAATTTTAATATGACACATAACCTATCCTATTTGACAGTTTATTTTGGATTAATCCAAACAAATCTACCGCTTAAGTATTTTCTTGTTTAAGCTTAAGTTTAAACCAAAAACTGAAACTGTGCAACAACTAAACCATAAACTAAAACTTAAGCCTAAATAAAAACTTAAGCGGTTACTGTGCAACTGGGCCTTATTCTTTCTCTTACCATTTAATTATTTGGACGTAAAACATTTTCTATTATTAGTAGAAACTCTCTCAAAAGTGTTGTTATTAATTTTGTTTTATGCAACCAGCCATTAAAATTTTTGGCAACCTTATAAAAAATGTGAAATATTTTTCCCCCATTTCCAACTCACCAATTTTTTTTTTTTATTTTTTGTCGATTTATTTCCTAACATTAAAAATAAATGTAGTACATCCCCCAAGTCCATAACTTTATCTTATCTTGTGGAAACATGTAACTACTCTTTCAAAATTTCGACACATCTATAACAGTGGTTGGTTTGGGAAATAACCTGTCGTTCCTGTCAGATGACCGCCGCTGCCGCCCCCGCCGTCTGCAGGGGACGGCAGTGAGGGGGGAGGGTCAGACACGGCCCTCGCGTGGAGGCAGTTTGCGGTACATCGCCCCCGTACACGCGGGGGCACTAAAACAACTGCCGCGCTACAATATAAATAAAACGCAGGGTGCGTCCCGTCTCTACTGAGGGGTGGCAACACAGGGACGTAGAAGAGAGGGAGGGAAATTAGAACTACAAAAATAATTGTAAATATCTCTACTTGTAACATCGGTAGATCTGTACGATTCATTTTGTTTTTAATTTAATTAAATAAAACAAATCTTATAGCGTGATTTAAAGATTTATACACTAAGGGCCCAGTGTTTCCACCTTGAGGTGAACCTCTATACTTCACTTTTATTTAAAAACGCAGTGTGGGCAAGATAAGAGCAATTTCGATCTTGTTTTTGATTGAGTAAAGCCGCATTCAGAGCTCTTAAATCAATAGCTTATGCACTCTAGATTATAGACTGTTCACTGTCATCAGAAAGTCATATGGTAAGACGTGAAACCGTTCAGACCTCCAAATTTAATACGCTGTTTGTTGTGGATTGTGTATAATTTTCTAAACTTATAGCTAGTGAGATGTTTTAATGAGACAGACATATAAACACATTAGCTATCGCATTCTATCAGCGACACCGTAGTTATCGAATGCTTTTACATAACCTAACATAATGTCATCATTAACAAATCTTGCTCAAAATTACAAAGACGGATAGTAAATATAATCAATTTAGGTAATTAGGTAGTTAAAATCTAAGACAACAGAATTATAAGAACGATAATACATATAAAATATTTTACGAAGCTAAATGGTTTCAAAATTCACAGATGGAGGGCTATTCGTAACGTACTAATTTATAACAGATGTGAACGGTAAATGGAACGTTAAAAAGAATGCATAGAAACATAACTTACAGCTAACAAAGCACAGTCTACAACCTTTTAATTTAAAGAGCTCATAATGCGGCTTAAGAAACAATTTTGTAGAAATTCGACTTTATTCATCAACATACTCTCCTAAAAGAGTGATTCATTCATTCCAACGCACATAAAATTAAAAAAAAAAAATAATAATTAATTTAAATTCAGCATACCAATCAGTAATAGTTGATTCGCCTGGTGCAGAGTCTCTATAACGCTTATCACGCCACTGTTTTGTTTCAACAGTATTTTTTTCCATAAAAAACAATGTTTAATCAACACACGAAATTCTTTTTTATCCATTCTTTTGAAAATTACAAAACTGGAGTCACTAAAACCATAGTAACCTCTAAACTAATTGTCAGAATGTCATGAAATTTTCACACGTATCGTTTGAAGGTTGGTACTATCCAGAAATCATATGGGTCTGTCAACAGTGTTGCCATATATATGTCAGACCGGAGATTTATTGAGTGAAGTGTTATTTAAAAAGAGCTCATGAGAATTTAAGAAAATTAAAATTCTTGTTAGTCCCGCTCAAATGTTTAGTATAGCTTATAATAATAATAATTTAATAATTTTTTCAAGAGTTAATAAACAATCTATATATGGTGTTGAGTTGTATGAAAAGTTGAGCTGTATAAATCGCATGGTTAGTAAAAAATTCAGAGGAATGGTGAGCATGTTGTCAACGTGTAGGTAAATACGCTAGTAACGTTTTTCCGGGAGTGTATACAGGAATAGTCCGGGCGCAGTAAAGCGTCCGTGAAACCGCGACGGCACAAACAACTCCCTGCGGCGTTTATCTGCGCTCGGTAAATATTTATGCCAAAACCAACGTGCAAGCGAACTCTGTGCGTATATGCAAACAAACCGCCCAACGACATATGAGAAATTTTGACTAGGACACAGAAGAGGGTGTTTGTTGATGTGTGCTTAATCATAGGCTTAGTTACGGCACGACACGGTCTCTACAACAAAACAAAAAAACACTAGATATTGTCCAGGATTCGAAAAGTTTAAACGCGGAGAATATATGTAATACTGAGGGTACTAAGTAGCCGGACTGTTGTTCAACCCAAATGGATCGGTACTAGTTTATACTGGTGTTGAAATATTAGGTCGTCAAGGATAAAATTTGTAGAAAAAAATTGATGTGAAGTGTGAACTTTCACACATTTCAGGGTTTCGCAGGTATTTAGTAAGTGAATGATGATTATTTGGGATGCCAAAACAAATTTTATGTTAAAATATTTTTTTTGTTAATTTTAATTCGAATGCCTAATACCATTATTTAGGTTTATAAATATGTGCAGTATTTTTTATATATATATAGCAAAGTTCATTAAAATTTTCAAAATTGCGGCTATGGCTTCCATTGGTTGTTTTAAGTCATAACTCCGCCCCTCAGATTTCATGTATTCAATTTCAACAATTTCCACTGGTTATTAAATTTACGCTTTTAAATATTAAATGCAACATTTGCCCAAATATAACTAGAATTTTGAAAAAATAATTTAAACAAAATAAAAACGAAAAAAAAGCAGAAAAAATAAAATTGCCTGGAGAGCGGAGCGAACTTTAGTTTGCAAAATAACGCGAGCATGCTAACCATTACACTATCAAAGCATACTGGTTCAGAGTGTTAGATAAGTTATTAAATATTTTACGTGGTCAAGCAAAAAACACAAAAAATGCGTTATTTTCCGAAAACATAATCTAATCAAAAATTCCTGTTGTACTATTCCGGTTCATACAAATGTACATTACTTAGAAATTTTTCAGATTTTTAGTTTAAACCATCTGGGCTACAGGGTATGGGACAATTTTTTTCTTGCACAATTTTGGCAAAAATCGCATCAAAATAATTTATTTTGCAAAAATAAAATTTTGACCGTTAATCCACGAACTAAGGGCTTTCATATAATACCCTAATCAGAATTAAAAAAAAAAAAATCGATGTGCAGATATTTGTTTATATTTTTAGGGGGATTAGTTTTTAGATGTTTTAGTATTTTTCGTAATATACGGGTCATAGAGTTGTATATGCATGCCAAATTTTAACTCTCTAGGTTTAGCCGTTTGGCTACAATTTTTACCGAACAGACAGACAGACAGTCAGACAGACGACAAAATGACGGTATAAGGGTTTTTTGGTCATACCTACAAAACCCTAAAAATGGCACTTGACCAGCTATAATATTTTTTCAAATTAGACGAATATTTGGATCTGCTCATTATTAAAATAAATAAACCAGTTAAAGACCAGATAAACACCATAGTTCTTACAAGTTTTTAATTCAAAATTTACAACCTGAAATAAAATAATTAACAATATATCAAATAAAAAAGTTGCACATCGTCCATCACACTTTAAGAACCACTGGTTGTTATAAAAAATTGTTTCATTCGTTGATATTCTCTTATAAAATGGCAATTGTTGTCTAATTTAACCAACTTCGTAGCTATTATGGTCCTCGAGATAGCAAGGGTAGAGAAATTAACAGACTGTAATACAGGATTATTTTTTTAAATATTGTTATGTTGACAAACACGCAACACTCTGCACATTCTTTAATTTCCAAAACCGTACGTCAACAACCTTGACCTACACAGCCTAAAGGCCGCTCAAGGAATTGAACCATAATTGTGACAATATTACTATTAGAAAAGATTATTAGTTTTGTTTTAAAAACTTGTAAGCTATGTTTACTCCCTTGATAAAAATATATTTAGATTCTTTTGGTGAAACAGTATACTTGAACCCATATTGATTTTAAGGATAATTTGCAGGAATACGCGGATCAACTGGCAGGAGTAGTCTGACAAGTTCTCAACTAGGAGGGCATACAGATGGCGAAGTGGCCTCCCTAAGAAGCAAGGATGGTAAAAGTGCAAAGGGCCTACCAGATGGAGCAGCATCCATAAGTACAAAACAATCCAGCATGGGAGATAAAAAATCAACAACTACAACATTATCTCTAGAAGTAAAACAACCAGATAAAGATGATACAAAATCAGTTGCATCAAAACAACCAACAATAATAGAAGAGGACAAGTCAGTTGCATCAAAACAACCAACAATAAAAGGAGAGATGCAATCGGTTGCTTCAAAACCATCAACCATAGATGATAAGAAATCTATCGCTTCAAAACAACCAGAAATTGATGCCAAAATGTCGATGGCGTCTAAAAAATCAGAAATAAAAGATGGGGAACAGTCCATTGTTTCACAACCAGCAGACTTAGAAGAAAAGATATCGATGGCGTCGAAACAATCAACAATAAAAGATGATAAACTATCAGCAGTCTCAAAAGAACCATATGGAGATGATAAGAAATCTATGGCATCCAAACAATCAGAAATGAAAGATAAACCAACAGTTTCACAAGAAGATGATAAAAAGTCGATAGATCAATCCGAAGGAAAAGATGACAAGCAATCAATTGATTTAAAAACACCAGTTCCAATAGAATACAAGGCATCGATGGATTCCAAGCTATCCGAACAGAAAGATCTACCGATTGAGGCAAAAGATTCAGAAATGGATAAAGAATCCATGGCGTCAGAAATGGATAAGAAATCCATGGCGTCAGAAATGGATAAGAAATCCATGGCGTCAGAAATGGATAAGAAATCTATGGCATCAGAAATGGATAAAAAATCTATGGCTCTAGAATCTATGGCGTCAGAAAAGAAAGATGACAAACAATCAGAAATAGATAAATCAATTGGTATAAAAGAATCAGAAACAGATAAGAAATCTGAAAAAATAGCAGGTTCCGTATGCTCAGCTAGTGGTTCAGTTTGTACCAGAGAATCAGAAATAGATAAACCAATGGATGTAAAAGAATCAGAAACAGATAAGAAATCTGAAAAATTAGCAAGTACCGTATGCTCAGTTAGCGGTTCAGTTTGTACCAAACGATCAGAAATAGATAAACCAATGGATATAAAAGAATCAGAAACAGATAAGAAATCTATGGCATCAGAAAAAAAAGATGACATACAATCAGAAATAGATAAACCAATGGATATAAAAGAATCAGAAACAGCTAAGAAATCTGAAAAATTAGGTTCCGTATGTTCAGTTGGCGGTACAGTTTGTACCAAACGATCAGACTCTATAGTTGATGCAAAAGATGCAGAAAAAGATTCAGAAAGACGTTCCGTAGGTGATACAAAAGAGGCAGAAAGAGGTTCCATACTTTCCAGAAGATCTGAAGGGTCAAGAATGTCTAAAACAGCTTCTATTAAATCTCCTGTTAAAAAAGATGCGGTTAGCCTTGCAGAGGTTCAAAAAGTTGTTAGTTTTGACCCCAACAGTGTACCAGAAGAGTCTGCATATTCTGAATGCAACAAAATAACTTGTTCACAAGCCCAATGTACCGAAACTTGTGAATTAGTTGATGAAGAAACTTATATCCATGAAACAGTTGGCGAACCATGTTTGAAAATTAAGTGTAAAAGCTTTTCATGTACTCCTGTTTGTGTGGATGACGATAAAATATCAGTTAGTGAAAAAAGTTCAGTTAGATCAGAAATTCAAGAAGTACCTTGTAATAAATTTGTTTGTCAAGACGTTCCATGTTCACCGGTTTGTGCAGAGGCACAATCAAGAGAAAAAGTTTCAATAAGCCAAAAAAGTTCAGTTCGATCAACTGGTGATCAAACGTCACTTATTATCGGTGATAAAGTTTCTGTAATATCTGGTGACATCTGTGAAAAAGATATATGTAATGAGATGTCCTGTCCAAAAGATTGTCAAGGTATTATTCCCGAACAAAAAATAACTAGTTCCGTTACCACTTGTGGCAAATTAATATGTGGTGAAGTCCCATGTCCAAAGGAATGTCAAGGAATAGCTAGCCTAAGAACATCTGTTAGATCCCACGGAGATCAAACCATAAGAGATCAAATTTCAGGACGAACTGACATCAATGAAATTCAAAGTGAAACAGAACAGAACATTGTTTGTGCTAAAATAAGTTGCATAAAAGAACTTTGTGATCAAGCTTCGTGTTATAGATACTGTAGCCAGGCTGACAAAATCCCCAGTGTGAAACCTTCGACAAAATCCACTGGTGACAGTTGTGAAAATGAAGTCTGTCAAACAACATGTCACAAAACTTGTGGAACCACCGATATAGTTGAAATCAGAAAAGAACCCAGTCAGAGGAGTTCATTGAAATCATCCATTGACAGAAGAACAATTTGTTCAGGACCACCAACAGCCCCTTGCAGAAGAGCTGTTGTTACAGTAGCACCAAGTATACGATACCCCGAAGAAGGACGAAGAAATCCTTGTTATGTACGGTGTGAAAGTGCTTGTAACACTTATTACAGAACATCATTCCATGGAAGAGACAAGGGTATAGGATGTGCGATGATTGCTAGGGACACTGCAATATCAGCACAATTAAACGATAAGGAAACTCAATGCTTTTGTGCAATACCAGCACCCAATCAAAATTCAGTCAGTGCTGTTAACACCGCTGTTGGTACATCAGAAAATGAGAACAAGGGTCTACAAGTATGTGCGGCTGAACTGATCGGTGCAAGATCAGAAGGTCCTGTTTGTCCATTGGATTGTGGTTTACATCCAGAATTACATAAAGAATGCGAAAGAGCTTTGGCAATGGGATCTAGATATCAACCACCGGTAGAACCACCTTGTATTCAATGCAAGTCACCTTGTGACAATTGTCCAGTTGAAGGTCTAAATTCAAAAAACGTGTTAGGCCAGGGATCTCCAAGAGCTAATACACCAGCTCCTATTTCTTCAAGTGAACGTGGTACCACTTGTGAAGAACCTCGGAGGAGATCCTTGGGGCTTAATACTGAAATTTCACAACTAGTTAGTAATTTACCGTCAAGAACGATAACTGTGGAGTCGACTAAATGTCCAGTAACTCAACCTGCACCCTCTGTCGATGGACCGGCTTGTGTTGACACGCGTTTATGTGCTGAGAGTATTAAAAGAAAAAATGAACAATCTACAAGAGGCTTGCTTTATGATCTAGCTCAGCATAACTACGCAGATTCTTGTGGATGTTCGACGTGCAACATATGTGATGATTTAGGAAGCACTCCAACGGTAAGAGCAGAAAATAATGAAAACTCTGAAGAAAAGAGAAGACCAATGGAAAGAATGGCAACCTACTACCAATTCGACACTAGAAGACCTGTTTCACCACATATGATCACAAGACCAAAAACTAGAAAACCACAAAAATCTTCACTCCGAAAATTCATGACAACACCAGGAAAATCAAATGATTCCAGCTTAACAGAGTCCCAAAGAACCAAGAAACGAATAAACAATTTAATCTATCCAGATTCACAAAATTTCTACCCTCAACCAAATCCTAGAAAATATCTAGGCTATCCAGAAAAAATGGTAATATATTCTGATGGTGCACAAAAGTTCTTCATGGCTCAAAACGAATTCTATACTCTCCATGGACAGGAAAGTGAAACTGGTAAATCAGCATCAAGTTTTGGACCAAAAGAATTTATAGTTCCAGACTCAAACGACGCCATATATATGTGTAACCTCAATAACATGTCATCTTACGCTGTTACAAATATAGAAGACTTCAAAGCAAACACGGATCAAGACGTCAAATCTCCAGCGTACGTCCAGAGTGATGTATTAAATAAATTCACCTTGGGAAATAGAGACAAAAAAATAGATAATATCAGAGTGAGAAAGATATTTAGAAGAAAAATTGTGGGAATGAAAAGAAAAGAAAGCAACTTTAAAAAATTATGTAGTAGTACTTGGGGAACGACTAGAAAAACGGAGAAGAGAGGTAGAGTATCAAAGAAGAAGCAAGTATCAAGTTTGGAATATATGGGTGAAGCATCAGATGAAACTGAAGAAAATATAAGTTCTTTACAAGGTAGTAGCAAAGCAAATTGGTACTCTTGTAACCAAAAAGTTCCAATCATAGAAAATGATCCTTACTGTTCAAAAATCGACAGTAGTTTATCATCAAAATTAGAATTCAGTAGTACTTATGAAAGTTCTGTATTTGTTGAAACTAAAAAATCCGAAAACAAATCTGAAACTGTAAAAAATATATCTGAAAACTATTTCGAAACAAGTCTTGAAAAACATCTTGAAAATTTGAAAAAACACATCCAAATCGAAAGTAATATACCACTGGTTCCAGAAAAAATTCTAAGCATTAATACAGGGTGTATATTTTCTAAACTCTGTGATTGTATGGACTGTGTTCACATCAGAAAACAGAGAGAAGATAAAAAACAAGCAGAAAATCCGAAAATACAAATATCCTTTTCCACGCAAACAGATCGCAAGGAATCAAACGTAAACCAACAAGAGTCAGACCAACAAAAACCAAGCGAATCCTTTGTAGCGTCATTGGGTGAGAGTAATGTGGAATGCCAAAACGCAAAAGATTCAAACAATCAATTAAAAGAGAGCCCCCAACTTGAATCTTCTGGAAAAGAAGCAATTCCAAGTCCCAAAGTTGCAACAAAAGATCAAGCCACTGACCCAGATTTAGATAATATTTCATTCAAATCCCTAAACAAAGAATCTCTCAAGGATTCATGTTGCCAAAGCGATCCAAAC
Source organism: Liopterus haemorrhoidalis (assembly GCA_963971575.1). Lineage (NCBI taxonomy): Eukaryota > Metazoa > Arthropoda > Insecta > Coleoptera > Dytiscidae > Liopterus > Liopterus haemorrhoidalis. Next base: position 48,708,575 of record OZ020619.1, read on the forward strand.
ACCTGTACTTGTTCATCTTGTATGAAACGTTTTGAAAATAAACCTATAACAAAAAAATTAGAGTCTCTATTAGAAGAATTAAAACTAGGAAACAACTTTGTCGATGTCGAACCAAGACTTGTCCTCAAATCAGGTGTTTCAGAATTTGAATACAACATCAAAATAACAACTAGTGATAAAAATATTTCAACATCAAATTGTAAAATTGTTGTTTCTAATACTGAAATCAATTCGAAACCAGTGGTACAAAATCGAAAAAATAAAATGAAAAAATCAACATCTTCTTGCTCATCAGTGCGTTGGAAAACTAAGAAATTAAAACGAAAATCAAAACTTGAGGGTAAAAGAACTGATATTAAGAAAAAGAAACGAAGAACTGAAACCCAAAGTTTGAATAGTGCGTCTTCAAAATTAACTAATCCAGGGAATCCTATAAGCAAACAGGCTTTAAAAGCAGAACCTTTGAAAAAGAAAGTTAAGCTTGATAAATATCAAAATTTACAAAAATTGCTTAAGGACAATGGTTTGGTTTCTGATAAAGAAAAACTACGTAAACAACGATCGTCTTTAATATCTGTTCTTTCTGCTATAATGGATACTAAGAACGAGATAGATGCCCACCAAATTTTGTTGGATACTTTACGTGGCAAAAAAGCTCGTAAAGAAAAATCTGATAATTCTATTGAAAAATTAATCTCATCTCTACGTAAAGACATGAACCTTAGTTCTTCAGCCATAAAAATAACTTGTTCAGACCTGGAACTCCGTAGAAAAGAGTCTGCCAAAAATTATACTCAACTTGAAGATGTAAGTCACAAGCGTACTTCTTGCTCCACGCAAGTTAATCTTATTACTGGGATAGCATCTACAGATAAAGATACCTTAATCCCTATTAGACCATTCCCAAGTCAAGAAGAATTGGATGAACAATATGTGAATATAAAAAATTATGTCGATACCACTAATATGGAAACTCAAACGGATTTCAAGGAGAGAATCGAAAAAGATAACATCTTTTTGCGTACAAGTCGCAAAATAATATACCACTGTCCGAAATTTATACTTAATAGATGTATGAGACAAAAGGCACTGAATTTCAAAGAATGGATGGAGCAGCAATATAAAAAAGAAAATTACATCAAGCAAACTGAAAGTATGTTATTGAATAGTTGATAGTTTTGTTTGGTAAAACTAGAATGTATAATTTACGATGTTTCCTCATCTGAGTAGGCCATAATTATGGTGACCATAAGTCCTTTATTGTAGAGAACAGTTTTTTTATAAAGCGTTGTACGTATTTATGTATTTGTCAAAAACCCAATTTAGTATTTTTTATTTGTTTTGTCATTTAAAGTATATTTAGTTTAAAAAGCCGTGCACCAATAGTTGTTGCGGAGAGGGGGGCGGGCGATAATTTTTATTTTTATTTATAATTTCTGCTGCTTAGGATAAAAACCGCTCTAATCAAGGATTTCTTTCGCGAACCTATCTATTAACTGCTTCCTAGAGCCTATTTATAAAATCAGACGTGTTTCGCTACTGGGAAAAGGTTAATAACCACTGCTCTAACCTATCAGGGTGTTCATCCACGAACCTATTAACTTCTCCCGAGAACAAATTCAGTCCACATGTAAGACAATTCACTTTTTCTAATTGTTTTTAGGTCTACGTTTGACTTCTGGTTTTTCTGAAGTATGGTCCGAAAGCGCCCATAGGAACTCATCAATCAGAAAAATAATACCCGTACATTTTAATTCGATAGAAAAATTAGAATTGGCCAGAAAAGTATCATCAGAAAAGGAATTTAAAATAGAAAATCGTTTTAGTGGATCCAGCAAAAAACCTAGTCTATCAAGTAGTTCTGTTAAATCGTCAAATACTTCTACAAATTCCGAAGATACCTGTATAGGTCTCCTCAAGGCATGGCTATTTGAAACAATATTAGACGATTATTTAGACAACGAAGTACTACTTACAGAATACACCAAAATTTTAGATAATTGGTTAACAATCATTGCCTTGCATAACTTGTTAAACATTATATCAAAACAATTTGAGAAAAATTTTAACGCCAAATTAGAAACAAGAAGTAAAGCAAGTTTATTAAAACACTGGTTCGAAGCAGAAGGGATAGAAATGTTGATAGATCGTATCAAAAATGGATGCACCAAACCAACTGAAGATCATTTCAAATTGTATCTTAAAAAATGGTTGGACAACCCAGAGATAAGAAAAATGATGGAGGAAGAAGTACAAAAAATCTTAAACCCTTCTTCAGAAAGTATTATAAGCAATAACAAACCAGAAAATACAATAGAAGACACAAATATATCAGTCAATACCATCCAAGCATTTTTAAATTCAAGAATTAATATGTGTGATTTTACAAAACCAAATCACATAACATTTGAAGAAAGTTTAGTATCAATGAAGACATCAATGTCTTCTCTTATAATAACAAGCAAAGAAGACATAACTGATAAGTCTTCAACAAGGGAAAACTTGACTAAACAAATGAAAAGAGATTATTCTTTTAATGATCTGCCTTCTGTTCTAACCAGTAATGGAGGAATTAGAAAAGAATCTGCTACCTCAAATTCCAGCAATATTTCTGACAGTGAATATAAGAAACGTATATTTGATAGAAAATCAATGAAAACAGGAGCGGAATATTCTCTTAGCGACCTATCTTCTGGAGACACCTTAACTAGTAAAGAAGATTTCAGAAAAGAAACTAGTACCTCAAATTGTAGTAATGCTTCTAGTACAGAATATGAGAAGAGAAATTTTAAAGATAGACAAGTTATAGACGAGTATTCATTGAGTAATTTGTCTTTTGCACACACTAGCAAAGAGGACTATGGTACCAGAAATGAGTCGTCTTCAAGTATGAGTTATAAAGACAGTCGTTTTGAAGACAGCCAGAAAATTGAATATACATCTTCACTATATTTAACTAAAACTGATGAATCTAATACCTCTGGTATTTCAAGCAAAGAATTGAAAAAAAGTCGACGAGTTTCTTTTGAAGATGAAAGAGAAGTTGTTCAATCATTAAGGTCCTTTCAATCGTCCGAAAATAAAGATTTAAAAAAATTAACATCCAATAAATATGGTAAAGTACCTAGTCAAGAACTGAAGAAGAGCAGGCGTATTTCATTCGCAGAAGATGCACATAGTCCAAAAACACTTCAAGTTTATAGTTCTGAGTCCTCAGTATGAAATTTCAATTAAACAAGATCTAAAATATTATAAAGTAGACCTGTGACAGTACTGTAATGTAATTTGTCAATATAAAAAAAAATTAAAATATGTTTTTTAATAACAAAGTAATCACAGGGAGTTCCAAAACAGTGTGAGACGGTTCAAAGTTGTCTTCTTGATCATAGTTTCGCTATTTTACCTTATTATAATAATTTTGAATTATTGAGAATAACACACATGGTTCATATTTTTTAGGATTTTAATTTAAATTTGTTCAAAGTAGTTACTTCAACAACAATACACTTAACCATTCTTTCTTTCCACTTCTATTTTTTTTTTTTTTTTTGTACTTTGCTATTAAAGCCATTATCTAGTAGATACATTTTATTTTTGAAAAATCCATGCCACAATCGGGATACGAAATTAATTAATTACGATTAAATTCTCGTATATTTTTTAATCTAAAAATCTGTTAAGGCCTTATTATTCTTACTGGAATATTCAATATGAATCGTCCAACAAAACTAGACAAGATGAATATTTTCAAAATCCATAAGTCGTATCTCAAAAACTAAAACAGATAGAGACCTGCGATTAGAATTTTTGAAATCTTGAGGTCTAAAATGTCCTTACGACGCATTTTGAAACATATCCCTACAAAAAAAATTATTGTCATATATAAAATTTTACATTTTTACAAAATTTTCAAAAATTATATCTCAAAAAGGGTTAGAGTTAGAGACCTGTGGTTTAAATTTTTGAAATCCTTGTATCTTGTTTACTCTACATAAAAATTAGGGCCTAAATATTTTCACACAAATTATTTTTACTGTAAGCTCAAAAAAACTTTAAAGGGTACGTAAGGGATATACCTTAAAAAAATCAAGATTTTTAGCAAAAAAAATGTTTTGATGAAAATGTGAATACTTTGAGCCATAGATTCTAGAAATTGCAATTGTTTTGAGCTACGGGCTCTAATTTTTTAGTTAGCGCCATAACAATGATCGAAAATGACCGTAACTCAGAAACTTGAACAGATGGAATTTTTCAAATATTTTTTTCATGATCCCTAGGCCGAAATTAACTTATAAACACATTTTTAATCAAAACGGAAATATTTTTATTTTATTTTTTTTTTAATTTCGAAAAGGTGGAATTTTTTAATTTTCTTTAAACTAGATTTCAAAATCTAGTTCCGCTTAAACGTTTTGAATAGCCTATAATTTTCTTATTCTCAATATTTTTAGCCTGACTCTTGTACTTTATCAATCAATTTCTTTTTTATATAGTTTTATAAATTAATATATATTTAATTCATATTTCTCGTGATAATGTGACTTCATTTAACCGAAGTGGTATCTTTTATAGTTTTCGAGATCCCCATACATCCCTTTTAAATGGGATACCAGGTACAAATAAGCTACTAAAGATGGTTATCTCCTAGCCGAAATGTACGTCTAGTGACAATAAAATAATAAGTAAAGAATCTCTAAGTTTACAATATATATCTTGCTAATTTCTATTTCTTTTTTCAGAAATTTCTTGTGGCGGATAACAAATAAATCATGAGGTTTATAGTACCTTTGATACTTCTGACGCTGCATTCTGGGCTACTAGAATCTATACATATTAAGGTAAGTTATAATTTAGAACAGAATCTGTCAAAGTACAAAGTTACCTGTTTGCTAAGTTACAAAGTTAGTGATTAGTTGTCACAGATATCAAGATTGTGGTCTAGTGGTTTCAGCTGCAAGACGACAGATTAGATAGTGGTTTGAATGCTATTAACTGTCAATTAAGTAATTAACTCCTGACTAATTTAGTAACCAATTGATTTACAGTAGTAATTTAATATTATTATATTCTTCTCAAGTATTAATTTTTATGAAATACAATATTTCGTCTTTCTTAACACATTTCCTACACATAGCCTACAATTTTAATAATATAGATGTATTTTAGTATGTTCCTACTAATTAGTTATAAAAGAAACATGGCGTCCCTGGTCCTAATTGAAGTAAAGAAGAGCAACAAATGTAGTTAGTGAAATGCATTTGGTCAGTAATGCACTCGGTCACATTAGATTAAATGAGTGGTCTCTAAGAGTTGTTTGCGGTTGTAATTGGACACTGGACCGCCAGAGGGACATTGCATAAAACTAACAGACCGTTTCCTTTGATTTATTCGCGAATAATTCACTGTCCCGTGTTTAATTAAGAACTAATGATTAATAGTCCCACTAAAACCACTATTGATAACCAACAACTCTACTCAAGCTTTAATACACGAAAAGAGAAGTAGACGATTACAATGGATACGTAATAAGGATGAGAATGTTTAAATGGCAACACCAGTAAAACGGTTATATACTGGACGGACAGAATTCACCAAATTTGACATATGATTTTGAAGATTTGCACCAATCATAGAGTTCTGAGTAATACTCTTCTTCAAACTGTTTTTGAAGTCTCTGATGAATATCAGTCACTTTCATACCTTCATAGAAAAGAAATTTAATAATACAACCGAATTTGAAACATGATTGGACGACTTCGTTAATAAAATTGACACTATTGACACAGTCAAGTTGCAATTATTTACGGCATTAGCTAACATGTCTATTATGATGAATACCAAACCTTTTTAGGCAACCATATCAAAAACATTTCTTTTTACCGCCAACATATATAAGGGAGGTATTGTGATCATACCACTTTTGACATTTCGAGATTTCGATGGATCTCCACGAATTGAGGTCCCTACATAACGTTTTGACTATTTTTAGCATAATGTCTGTCGGTCTGTCTGTCCGTCTGTCTGTCTGTCCGTCTGTCTGTGTACACGTGCAGAGCAAAGACGGCTTAAAAGATTTTTATGAAACTTCATATTTAAACTTTTGACATCTATGGCACGAGTTGATCAACTTTTGGTAAAAATCTGTTGACTAGAAATGGGAGTTTACTCGGGATTTTTGCGAATATTTCAACAGAAAAATATTTGGAAAAAAAATATTTAAAAAAGTTGCTATAAAATCAATAACTAACAACTCTTATTTGAGATAATTTTTGATAAAACGAAAAAATTTTGAAACAATTTTGAAAATTTTTTAGTATCTATTTTTTCATACTTATATGTAACGTTTCCATGGTCATGATAAAAAATATCTCTGTTAGAAAATATTGGGCCAAGTTATTTCTACTCTGCTGCTAGAATGTATTTTATACAAGTACTTTGTGATGGCGATCGGTCCTGTGGTGGCCACAGCTGATTTTTATCGTTTTGTTTATACAAAATCCTTCTTCAAACTTTAAAAACAAAGCTCATACAAACTTACAAAAATGAAAATTCTAGTTAGTTCTGCTTAGACGTCTGGAATAGCTTTTACATACATCCATGCCTTAACTAGGAATCGAACCCAGGACTTTCGGAGCGTGAAACATAGTCACTTGTACACCACAAAGTTCTATAAATTTTTTATAAAGGTCTGTAAACTAAAAATTACGACAGTTAAAAAGTTTTCCGGTTCGTTAACTAGCTAACGTAACATAAAACTTTTTCCGTGCCACTGGTTCAATACCACTGGTGTACAAACAAACACAAGTGGGCAATGTACACCGCGAGACCACTGTTTGTTAATTAAATATTGCATCAGACTATTTTAATTATCAACTTTTGACTCAGTAGTGAACCATGTTACGTTTTACATTACGTTACCGACCACGCGACCAAGAATATTGTTTATAGTCTGAAAGTTCAAAATTAAAACTCAAGTTTTTAGGGCACTTGTGATTTAGAGCATTGTTGTGAAACGGTGTGAAAATTATGTAAATTTTTCCTGGAAAATACTTAAGAAAATGAGGAAATTTACCGTCATTAAAAAAGAAAATAGAAAAGTGGTACATGACAACTTAATACCACCAGCCATTTATAATGACACCATATTTTTCACACTTTTTATTTTTCATTGGATGCGGGAAAATGCATTTTTAACTGCAACTGCGGTACCATTTGCGGATGCAATTAAATTAGCCCTGTTTAGGAATGTTCCGATACTACTGATACGATACCAGTATCGATATCAAGATTTTAGTATCGATACTAATCTTCCGATACTTTGCTCATATAAGTACATTGGACCACCAGTGGTCCGCGGACCACCTGTTTAGAAACACTGCTCTAGATCATATTTTCACAAGTATGTTTATTAGAAACCTACATCAAAATATTTGAAAGGAAATTCATTCTGTTTAACCCTTAAACTAAATTTCCTTTTCATGGGATCGAGCCAATTTTCAACCCTTAATATTTTGATATTATTAAATTTGGCGCCCAAATCACAGGGTCTTCTTTCGACTCCACAAATTGAAGTAGAACTCGCTGAACGTAGGGAAGTCAATTAAAGAGCCAGAGTTTGCAAACTGTAATCCACGAATATAATTACTTGACATCTGGGATCATAAAACGAGACGATTATGCAAGAAACGAAAAACCACTACACGGTAGATTAGATCTGAGAGAGAAGAAGGGATAGAGAAAGAGAAGTAGAAGAATTGAGAACGAAAAACATGAGATGCAGGTGAGAGTAGAAGCACATTTACTATTTCTCATAGGGAAACCACAGACCACAGAACAACTAATAGAAAAAGAAGAGCATCTTAAAGTCGAGTGGCTGCCTGGCAAACTATTGAAGAAATCGCGGGAATTTTAAATAAAATATTATATAGCGTAAAGTTGTTAGTTACTGATTTTATAGCAACTTATAATATCTTTGAAATTATTTTGCAATGGCCCAATATTAATGCGGACACCTTTATTTTGGACGTTTGCCATTGCTGATAGTACTAGGCTAGAATAGTACAATATAATGAGTATTAGTATCAAAAAGATAATACTTCAAGAGTAATATAAAAAAAAATCGGACGTTTCGGAAACTAAAAACGAGAAGTGATTCATTACTTCTCGTGATCGCTGAAGACGGAAACAGATTGTTGAGCAGTTTCCGAAACGTCCGAATTTTTTTTTTTTTTATATTACTCTTGAAATATTATATCTTTTTGATACTAATACTCATTATATTGTACTATTCTAGCCTAGTACTATCAGCAATGGCAAACGTCCAAAACAAAGGTGTCCGCATAGCAACTTATGTTAAATATATTTTTTCGAAATTTTTTTCTGTTAAATATTTGCAAAAATCTTAAAATCGACACGAGTAAACTCCCATTTCTAGTCAACCGATTTTTACCAAAAGTTGATCAACTCGTGCCATTGATGTGAAAAGCTTAAATATGAGGTTTTATAAAAATCCTTTTGGCCGAATTTGCTCTGCACGTGTGCACAGACAGACAGACAGACGGACAGACAGACAGACGGACAGACGGACAGACAGGCAGACAGACCGACAGACATCATTCTAAAAATAGTGAAAACATTATGTAGGGACCTCAATTCATGGAGATCCATCGAAATGTCAAAATCGGTATGATCACAATACCTCCCTTATATGTTGGCGGTCGGTAAAAATAAACATAAAATATTAAATATTTAATTAAATATTAATTCAGAATATTTATAACAATAAATAAAAATTTATTCTGTTTTCTATTTTAAATTAATAATACAGTTGACATCAGGAATTTCAGATGGAAAGAAAACATATTTAAAAATATATGTTCGAAACTGATGTTTTGGAAGTAGGAAAACAAACGTCTCTAAGCTACTCAAAATTTCACCTCACCTAGCTAATTTTAGAATATTTCCCCGTGAATAAGTAAGTTTAAAGAATAAATTATTCTAAAAAATCGATTGTGGAAATTTAATGAAAATTGAGTTGGTTCGGTGAGAGTTTGTTTTGAAATTTGTGAAGTTTCAAAGGGGAGGACTGCTTATAATTTACATAAATGTTCAGGAAACACATTCCGAGAAGACATTACTACCTTTCCTGAACTAATTCTCAAAAACCCCTTAAGGCTCTACAATCCTACAGCAGTATCAAACATTTTTCACCAAACACAACATTTGTATCATATGCTAGAGTCCGTACAAATTATTTATAATATTAATTCTATAGATGACAAAATTAGTAACGTTGGTTTACATTTAAGCGATGCTAGCAATTGGTTTGCGGCAAACATCTTGTTTCTAAACACAAAAAAATTGATGTGAAGTGTGAATATTCACACATTTCAGGGTTTCGCAGGTATATAATAAGTGAAGGCGGCATGCTGAGTGTGTAGGACAAATTTTACTTTGTAGTAATCACGGCAAAAAGAACGATATTTTTAAAATAATTTATCTGTTAATCATATAATAAGACTGGTTATTAAATTTACGCTCTTAAAAATTAAATACAACATTTGTCAAAATATAACTGAATTTTGACAAAATAATTTCAACATAATAAAAATGCAAAAAAAAAAAACAGAAAAATTAAAATTCACTCCGTACTCGAACTCGAAACCATTCGTTTCCAGCGCATTTTAGCTTACGACACCAGTGCTCTAACCATTACGCTTTCGCACGCCTTGCATGTGGGTGTTTTACATTGGTATAACTTTTGTACTTTGTAAACCAAAAACCACAAAAAATGCGTTATTTTCCGAAAACATAATCTGATCAAAAATTCCTGTTGTACTATTTCGGTTCACACCAATATACATTACTTAGAATTTTTTTAGATTTTTAGTTTAAACCATCTGGGCTACAAGGTGTGGGACAAAATTTTTTTTGTACAATTTTGGCAAAAATCGCAACAGACAGACAGACGACAAAATGACGGTATAAGGATTTTTTGGTCATACCTACAAAACCCTAAAAATGTGAAAGAATGGATATTTCTTTAAGAAAGTATACATTTGAGAATCCAGCCTTTATTAAATTTTTAGGGGTATATGTTGACAAGGAATTAAATTGGAAACACCATTGATTATGTGAGTGGTAAGCTATGTAGAACAATTTTCTCACTGAGAAATCTTGTGGACATAGTAACTAAAGATGTGCTCTTAGTAGCTTATTACTCACTTTTAACCTTATGCCCTCTTAACATGGGGCCACTCGTCCTCTGCTGATAGAATGCATTGCAAAGACGGGCTTTGAGAATCATTGACGGCATTTCTTACAGAGCAGACTGTCAAAAATCTTTTTTATCATTGCAAATTATGATTCTACCAACACTCTACATTTTTTCCTGTTTAATTTTTGTTTAAATAAATCAATAATAATGACGTTTCTAAATACATTTTGGTGACATTCTGTTCTGTGATGGCCACAGATGATTTTTCTTTATTGTTTGATACCTTTTTTCCGCATTTGCTTATACGAACTCATTTGTTATTTTCTTGTTTTTTCTTAATTTACATATTAACTAGTATGTTAATTTTTGCTTTACATTCGCGATAAGAGTCGCTTTACTCTGACACAACACTACTACGTGGTTAGATTAACTAAATATTAAATTTAAGACTCTATTTTACAAGATATTACATCTTAAAGATGATAGGACAATCATTTATAACTGAAAAAATCGAAGGGGGATTCTCTTCTTTAGAGGTCACAGACGATTTGGCCGTAGAATTTACTTTAGTAACTTTCATGATGTTGGCCCATTCTTAATCCGTTATTGTTTTCCTGGTCTTTAATGTTTAAAAAGAATAATGAGCCAGTTTAAAGCCTTTTTGTGACACATTTGTACAAAAAAATAAATTTCATTCAAGTTCTTCTAGTTTAGATATCCAATGCTCTCCTTTACCGGCGTAATCGTAGTCTTCGATTGCATAATCCACATTGGTAGAGAAGCAGTAGACGTCGAAGGTTGCTCTGTGGTTTCTCTAGCTCTATACTTTCGGGCACCCTCGGCTACAATTTTGGGGACCTTCGTGGCCTTAATACCAGTGGCGTACCCAGGAAATTTTATTGGGGGGGCCCGGATCACAAAATTATTTAAAGGTTCACTCTTCTAAATTTCAAGTGATGATCTAAAAAACAAGAGGTCCTCGCTGCGGAAATACTAAGTGATGACACAAAACAAAAAAGGTCCTCACTTATAAAAATACAAGTGATGAGCAAAAAAAAGGTCCTTGCTGCGGAAATACAAAGTGATGACGTAAAAAAAGGTCGTCGCTTCTAAAATACAAGTGACGACCTAAAAAAAAAAGATTCATCTCTATTTTTTAAATTTTCTAGTGTGTTTTTATTTTTATTTCCTTTCTTGCGGTACTCTCTCAAGCGTACATCAGCATTTTTTTTTAGTCATGACGCTCTATCTTCACTTTAAGGCACCTTACAACAATTTTTTTTGCGCACCAACACGAGTTAAGTAATCGATTATCTATCAAATTAAATCAACCCGATCTCTCTACGACAATCAGTTCGGGAGTAACGAGCGCGGATTGTCTCACCGAGCTCCAATTCCGAAAGTCTACTTTTTTCTCCTCAGCATTCGCACTAGCAGTAGCGCACGACCTTGACATGTGAGTTGTGTATACAGCCATCTTTGCTCTTTCAAACCGTATATAACTTTTGCCAATTACGTTTTGCTATGTGCAATGGTAAGTAATTTCTTGTGTAACGCATGAAATTTTTAAGTTCCAACCACCTACAGCATCGGAAGGACATACATTTTACTTTAAAATGTTAAAAACACTGCCACATTTTAGGTTTACAAAAAACCATTGTTCTAACAGATTTTTACAATATTTAGTGGACATTTGTGGTTTCCACAGACTATATACAATAGTCCAATTTTGCATAATAAAAATTAACAGTAATATTTAACGTATACAATTGTGAAGGTCCAGTTTGACAAAATGAATAGCATTGCAGATTTATAGACCATAACTGCTAGCCATAAAATCTAAATAAAAACAGGCCACATATAGAGGACGATCGATAAACTACTCGTACATATATACGTTGCCCGTCGCGATTCCAACCTATTATTTGCGTGTGTCCATTACGGGATTAGGAATGTCACTCTCGATAAAAATACACGGGTGTTACTTACAGGGTTGGACGCACGAAAATTGCCCTCAAATTGTATTAGAAATAACAGGGCCGGAACATATAATTTTATGCATGTATTATCAGGTAACCAGACAACTGGGACGGTCAGACAATTCGGGCCGTTCACAATTGGGGCTTTTCACAACTGGGGCGTTGGACAATTCGGGCCGTACACAATTGGGGCTTTTGACAACTGGGGCTGTAACTATAAGAACTAGAGTCTTCTTTTGTTTAAAATAAAAAATAATTATTTTACAAGTTTTTTTATTTTATTTTTTTTATTTTTAATGGCCTTTGCTGCTTTGGCAATTAGCCAGGACAATTTTTATTTGAGAAAATTTCCATGCCTGATCGGGATTCGAACCCGAGACCTTCGCAACGCAGAGCACATGTGTTACCACTACGCTACGCCGGTCGGCATTTTACAAGTTGGCATAAATTAAATTGCGAGGTTCTTTTGAATAAATTATTTTAGTGGTTTGAAGTACTATTTGGTGGGAAATAGAATAAATAAAAAAATTGTATTTTAAGGGTTGGCTTAAGTGTGAACAATACCGAGCTGTGAACAATAACAAAAGAAATAACCTAGATGATGGTAAATTAGAACGTTCGAAGTCCTGTCACATTTGAAAACGAAACACAAACAATATATTTAGAGGTTATGCTACTACTAAACAGTTGGCAATATCTTAACAGATAAAAATATACCTAGAATTCCCTAAAAATTATTGAATAATTGATGAAAAATGGAACTTGTTCTATTTTCAAAATAAGTTAATTAACTTTTTTGTCAATTAATTGATGAAATTTTTACACTTTACACACATCAATTAATTTTTCGGCCGGTCACCGTGGCGCAGTCGTTAGCGTGGCAGTCTACTAACTTCTGGGCCATGGGGGGCTCGGGTTCAAATCCCGGTTATGGCATGGATATTTTGTGTTGTCCAAAAAATGTACATTGTAATTTTCTGTAACATTTTCAAAATAAAATTGCTTCTACTGGATAATGGCCTTAGTAGCCAAGTCCAAACATATTTAAAAAAAAAAAAAAAAATAATTTTTCAATTAATTGATCAATAAATCCTGTAAAACCCACTTAAGGCAAAAATGAAAACATACTTTAAAAAATCATATCTCGAAAATGGTGAAAGATATCGAGCTGCGGTTTCAATTTTTGTATTCCTTATGCTTTCTTTTACGTATCAGTTTATTTGAAAAGTTGAAACCGTGTTTAATCCGTCCCTGTAAGCAGTAATACGTACGAGTCACATGTCTCGGGACATACTCGCTAGTTTTTTATCAATTACCACTGGTTCTATTGTACACGCTGCTTTATTGCTTGTCACTTTGTTCCCTTGCGTTCTGTTTTGTTTCATTTTGTGTGTGTTTTTTTGTTTTAATTGACTGTTTATTCGATACAGATGAGAAGTGAATACATTGACAAAACGTGTTAAATTCAGTTTATCATAAAATTGTTACCGACAGCTCCAAATTACATTCCAAATAAAAATGTTTTTACAACACATGTTTCTATAATTTCAACATTAATTTATTTATTTAGACAATATAAACATTGTTCTTTTGTGTCCGTCGATAGATATCAAGGATAGATTTTTATAGATGTAACTGAAAAACAAGAATATTTCACGTTGCTCAATAAGTATCCGGTCTAACTAAGAAAACATTTTTTTTTTAGAAATCCGACTTTATCCATCAATACTCTCCTTCAAGAGTGATACATTCATTACAACGCTCCTCTAACTTTTCGATGCCTTCTTTGTAGAACGATTTGTCTTTGCCCTCAAAACAGGCCTCGGTTTCGGCAATCACTTCTTCATTTCAGTCAAATTTCTTTCCCTGGAGCATCTTTTTGAGGTCTGCAAAAAGCCAGTAGTCGCTGGGGGCCAGATCTGGAGAGTAAGGTGGGTGATGAAGTAATTCGAAGCGTAATTCATTCAATTTAACCATCGTTTTCATCGACTTCTGACACGGGGCGTTGTCTTGGTGAAAGAGCTCTGTTTTTGCATCTGAAGCCGTTTTTTCTTGATTAGTACAATCAATCGATCCAATAATGCCATGTAGTATTCGCTATTGATAGTTTTACCTTTCTCAAGATAGTCGATAAACAAAATACCATGCGCGTCCCAAAATACGGATGCCATAACCTTGCCAACTTTTGAGTTTTGGCTTTGGATGACTTTCACCAACTGCTGTCCACTCAGCTGACGATCTTTTTGATTCAGGTGTGTAGTAGTGAATCCATGTTTCATCCTTTGTCACATACCGACGCAAGAAATCCTTTTTATCTCACTTGAACAGCTCCAAACAGCGCTCTGAATCGTAGACGCGTTGTTGTTTTTGGTCCGGTGTAAGCGAACGCGGCACCCATTTCGAAAGAAATTTACGCATGCTCAAATTGTAAACACACTACCTTCTGATATCTTAAGCGTTCGCTTAAACTAATTGGCAGTCAACGTGTTAAATAAATTAGACTCAAAATTGATCATTTTAATGGAAGTGATAGCGTCATCCATGTTGCTTGGTACCACTGCAGTTTTGGCCACTCCCATTGCTATTGTCAAATCTGATTGGATCAGCGAGAGTGAATTATGGATATGGAGGTTTGTGATTGGCCGTAAACAGTGACTTATAAAACCATAATTCACTGTATTTATTTTTGAGTACTATTTTTTTCGAAAAAAGTGCTAATAATTGCAGTATAATTAAATAGGTGTGGAAAAAATATATTTACTTAATATGCGATATCTTATAGTCGTTCAAACGGGTATTATTTATTGTTACAGCCTGTTTAATTAGCAACAAAAAATGTTTGTTTATACAAATGAGTTAAATAAACATTACATACATCCCGAAAGTTTCCTATTTTTAAAAGGCTGAATAATTTTTTATCAGCATTTAAAGTACAATCGTAAATCTGTCCATTTTTTGTCGGCGATTATATAATAGGTGTTAGAAATAAGTTATTCTAGTACATATTTGTTTTCTTTATCGTTTCCAGTCGCTTATTTCCCCGTGATTAAGTCCTGCTTCGTCAAACGTGGATATGACAGTTCTGACTGCCCGTTATTTTTTATGTAGTCCTGCAGGGGTTGGAAGGTCCTGGCTGAGTCCTGGATCTGAAACGCCCTAGCGGTTATAACGGCCCGTCACGTGTGTTACACAAGAACAGGCACGGGATTGATAGATTTTTATTTGATTTTAAGGCGTGCTTGCTGCCAAGATATCATTTTGAAAAATATAAAGAATAGATTTATTATTTTATATTCAATCCAATTTTTTATTTAAAATACTAGTGCAACCGTTGCCAACTGTGTTGGCTAACAAATCATTACCTTAAAGTGGAACTTTGACACCTCAGACTTCTTTCTCTAGCCATACGCCTAACTTAATCCAATTCAAATTGAATCAACTCTTCGCCCATTATTAAAAACTGGACAAATCATGAGTATTATTCCGAATTATTTACTCATTAACTTTTTAAGATGGAAAAACGATTCATTTTCACTCAGTACATTTATAACGTTAAAACTAAAAATGATTTGAGACGTTAAATTTAAAAACAGACGATTCCGCTTAATTGGGCCACCGCTTAATTGGGGCAGCCGCTTATTTGGGACAAATCTCAAAGAACAGAAACCAAACCAAGTAACCAACAGTAAATTTACATGTTTAATTGGGACAACATTCCGCTTAATTGGGACAGTTAAGATCACAGTACATATTATGTTACACATATTCTCAAGAAAATGTACAAAGAATTTAATATTACAGCGTTATTTTATGCAGGAAGGAAATGAAGGGAGCCCTACATCCGCACTGAAAACCTGTGCTGATTTTGTAGAAGTGAAATGTTACAAAAACAAAAGACTACACTTGACGCATTTTTGCATTGAATTAAATTGTATGTATCTATTTATTATTTTATTTTGGAATTTATTATTATTTTTTCTTAAAAGTTTATATTTTTTGGGTTATATGTAATTTATAGTTTTGTCCAAAAGTTTATAAAATAAAATTATTGAAAGAAAAATATGCATAGTTTAATTTTATGTGAAAATCGCTTAATTGGGGCAGCCGCTTAATTGGGCCAAAATGCCTAAGTCCCGATGTGTTCCAATTAAGCGGAATCAACTGTATATTTATTAAAATAATTTTTCCAATTTCTGATATAATATAAAAATATGCACACAGAAAAAACGCACACGGAAAAAAGCGTACGTGAAAAATACACACACGGAAAAAAGCGCACACGGAAAAAAGCGTACTTATACTATATCTTAAATCAGTTTGAAATAAATCGTGAGAAACTATTACACAGTAAAATTTAATTGTTTGCCCGATTTAATATATTGCGTTCACATTTGTAAGGTCAAACCAGATCTGGTTATTTGGGTTATTTTTGGTATCCTTGTAAGTTCTTCTATCCAGTTTCATCTTAATCATTGTCCTATCAATGTCCTTTTACCCTTTTTGATTTGCGAAGAATTATATTCTAAAGTAAGTAACGGAGAGAACGATCGTTTTACTAATGTGTCAGAATTCTCTGTGGTTCAGTTATAATCTTATTAGTTCATCTATCAACCGACTCAGTCACGTTCTAGGCGAATACCATCGGGATTGCATGGTTGAGAACCAATACAGTACTCCCCAAACAGTGGCAGCACTCTTTTATCTTTACAATGTTTTAATTCTATAAATCCAATCATTATAGGAACCTGCAGAATTTTTTCAAGAGGAGGGGGGCTAAAATTGGAACCTTATTTTTTAAATATTTAGTAAGTTATAAGTAATTTAGAGTAATTTATAGTAATTTATATAAAATATGTAGTAATTGTTGATCAGATTAGTTTTCGCAAGATATCGAAATCTTTTTCCTCACTCTGTTTCCCAGAGGGGTTAAACTAAAAATTTGAAAAAAACCTCAATAATGTAGACTAGTCTAAACCTTTAAGCGGAATTAAATGAAATTTTAATTTTCTTAAGTTGTCACTGGCTATCATTTTATATATTGAAGTTAGCTTTTGCTAAATAAAATGATCGAATGCTTCTATCATTTGGTAAAAGTTGTTAGAATTTAAAATCTTGTTCCGCTTAAAGCAAAGGAACTATACATTAATGATATCAGAATAGTTCAACAAGAATTTTTGATCACATTATTATTTCGAAAAATATTGATTTATTTTTCGTTGAAACAAATAAATATATATTTTTTTAATTTCCAGTGTGATGTCAAAAAAATTCATAAGAGTAAGAGTACTAGAAGTAGTTTTTTTAATTACTTTATTTTAAAATCATTTTTCCAAAAAATATGCTAAAAAACTTTTGTCTACACCATATAGCCCATGGGTGTTAATCTAAATATCTGAAAAATTTCTGAGTAATGCACATTAACATGAACCGCAATAGTACAAAAGCAAATTTTGATCTGATTATTATTTCAAAAGTTATCGGAAATTTATGTACTCTAGGACTACGGATTAGTTTCAGATTTAACGGTATTGTTTTCAATATGTTTTACTTGAAATGTGACCAGGAGTACTTAGAAGGGATGCGGGTTGCATCCAAAATCTTTGAAGGGGCTAATATACAGGTGATTTTAAAATGGAGCAATAGTACAAAAGCAAATTTTGATCTGATTATTATTTCAAAAGTTATCGGATTTTTTGCAACACCATATTTACAATATTTATCTGACTAGAAATGGTACAAATTAAGTACAAAATGTGCTAATGTAAACATAATATTCAGACAAATTTCAACCTATGAATGGTAGCGTGACGTACGGCGTATTTAATTACCTAATCCTAATTTATGATATTATAAACAAATAATTTTTCGCACCTACTTATTTAAAAATGTACATTTTATAATTTGACATATCCCACTTCTGTTCCACATTCCTTCCCAGATCTGTTGTTCTTTCATAGAGTACTACATGTTTGGAAGCACTGGTTTGCTTCTTGCACTCCCTGATAGAATCTATATCTAGTATGAAGTGTGATACCCTCTCCGGAAGCTTACAAATGAGTTTTAGCTTTAGCGAAGTGCTTCGATATTCCATAAAAACAAGAATTTATTTTAAAAATTTTGATGAGAGATTTTGCACTTATAAAACTATTACGATGTTATAAAAGTAGATTTTATCGAAACATAATTTTAAAAATTTCAATAAAAATAAAAAAACAAAAAATATCTTAGTTTATTGAATACAAAAGAAACTATAAAAATTTTAATAATTTGATCCGCCCGTCTCTTTTTTGAACCGTTTTTGGTATACAATTTTTTTATATTTTCCATTTTACACAGCTATATATGTTTAACACCTGGTGTGAAATTAAGTATTAAACCACCATTAAAATTGTTTAAATTATAAGGTTGGTAACCCTTTGTCACTAACACTTTCAAAATTGGAATTTATGGCAAAAACCGTCCTTAATCCAGGGTTGTTCTGAAGTTACGACAGAGTTACAAAGCTTAAGTTCCCCCGTACCGTTTGTAAAATACTTTACTGCTTCACTATTTCATATTTTAAAACGAGAATTTTATATTTTCTACAAAAATAACAGTAAAATAGAATGAGAAACACAAAAAATAAAATAAATGAGATTACGAAACAAATATACAGAATTAAAACAATATAAGAAGGCTTATTTCCTGTATGTGGAGACGAAATATCTATACACTGGTGTACCCGTTGCCAACTATGTTGGCAAACAAGTCATTACCTTAATGTGGAACTTACTCGACACCTCAGACTTCTTTCTCTAGCCATACGCCTAACTTCATCTAATTCAAATTGAATCAACTCTTCACCCATTATTAAAAACTGGACAAATAATGAGTATTATTTAGAATTATTTATTCATTAACTTTTTAAGATGGGACAACGATTCAGTTTCACTCAGTGCATTACATTTGTAATATTAAAATGAAAAATGATTTGAGATGTTAAATTTAAAATATATTTATTAAAGTTTATTAAAATAATTTTTCCAATTACTTATATAATATAAAAATACGCACACGAAAAAAAAGCACACGAAAAAAACGCACACGGATTAATACGCACACGGAAAAAAGCGCACATGAAAAAATACACACACAGAAAAAAGCGCACACGGAAAAATACAGACATGGAAAAAAGCGTAACTACACTTACGAAATTTATGATTTTTAATATGTACACATAATTTGCTATCACTTATTAAATACCTACAAAACCTTGAAATGTGTGAAAATTCACATTTCACATGAATTTTTGTTAGAGCGATGATAATGATGACTATCATCACAATTTTTTATAAATAATCCTTCTGAGTTTTGTAAAATTTAAAAATTCTGAAACTTTTTATCCTGTTTGAACAAATTTCTCAATACTACTCTGTAAAGATTATTCCAAGAACAGGGTTTAGTAAGTTAGAATCCCTCCTGAGTGCTGTCCTGGACACAAATCCTTTTCAAAGTTTAAGGATCAGTGTTTATATCTAGGATATTGTCCTTCTGCAAACTTGATGAAAATATTTTAAACAAATCGATTTATAATGTCATTTAAGTGGGGAGCTATAAACCACAAACCAACAAAAAATATGGGGTCCACAATTATAAGGAAGAAACAAATGAAAAAAAGTAATTTAAAGTTTTGATAGTCAGGAGGGACAAGTAAAAACTAGTTAAATTGTCAAAAACACAAAAACTGCAATTTTCTGCAATTTTTTGCAATGCTATAGCTGTTTCTGATTATATCTAGGAAATCCTAAAAAGCCGCTCAATGAGTGTCGTTTAAAAATTAGTATCGGACCGGATACGGTCCGCATACATCCGAATATCAATTGACATAACATTATTTCGTCAAATCACCGTACATGCTGACTTGAGAGCTCTGGTAAGCCTGCTTTGTCGAGGTACGTCGTTTCCGTTCCCACCACTCAGTTCGTGACCGACCGCATGCCGCAAGATCCGCTAGCGCCCAGGAACTTAGCGTTACGTTAAGAAAGAAATTTGGGCTTTTATATATATAATTTTGTAGAAAAGATTCTGTTTTTGACTTCACCCCGTGACAATATCTACAAAACCCTAGAAATAAATTTTTGAAAAAATGTTTTTTGTTTTATCGTTGTTGGCAATATTTTGAAGCACTGTATACAGGGTGTTTGTTTGAAACGGGGCACCTCGAAAATCTCCTTTATTTGTAAAGATACAAAAAATCTTCAGAACAAAAGTTAAACTAGACAAAAAGGCCCATCTAAAGGTTACTATAAGAATTCTGAGGCATTTCCGGTTTTACCGGAAATGATGTCAACTTTTGATCTAGCATAGGGAATCGATAATTTTATATTTTTTTCCTAAAAGTACATTAAATTAGCTTTACAATGACACCAAAAAGTCGTATTTTTATGTTAACCATTTCAAAATGGCGACCATTTATTTACAAAATAATAATCAACATAAGTTTTACAAAGTTGAACGTAGCAAGCTTTGAAAACAATAAAAACAGAAACAAAATATATATTGTCTAAAATAAACTGTTATAACTAGTTATTATATGAAATAACATAAAATAACTTAAATTTTAATTTTTCAATTAAATGTTTTATAAATAACAAGAGTTTAATAGTTTATTTTTGTTTGAAAACAAAATTGTATTAATTGGTAGTAAGTCGTAAATAAATGGTCGCCATTTTGAAATGGTTAACATAAAAATATGATTTTTTGGTGTCATTGTAAAGCTAATTTAATGTACTTTTAGGAAAAAAATATAAAATTATCGATTCCCTATGCTAGATCAAAAGTTGACATCATTTCCGGTGAAACCGGAAGTGCCTCAGAATTCTTATAGTAACCTTTAGATGGGCCTTTTTGTCTAGTTTAACTTTTGTTCTGAAGATTTTTTGTATCTTTACAAATAAAGGAGATTTTCGGGGTGCCCCGTTTCAAACAAACACCCTGTATATCAAACATATCTTTAACGATGTGTACAAAAAAAAATGTAATATAATATCTTTGCAAATTCAACATTTTTTAAATTTCCCTAGAAATTTTCTATTGTAATTTGATTCATCTCGGGGTGATAAATTTAAGATCGGAATATAAAGTTCCCTTTGGAATTGTCAGTCACAAATCTGTGACTTGCTCTCATTTGTTACTCGACTGACAACCAAATCTTGAGAGTTCGAAATGTCGATTTATTTCTTATTACCAGACACCCCCTTTGTCTCAAAATTATGTACTCTAAGACTACTGATTAGTTTCAGATTTAATGGTATTGGTTTCAATATTTTTTACTTTAAATGTGACCAGGAGTACTTAGAAGTAATGCGGGTTGCATTCAATAACTTTGAAGGGGCTAATATACAGGAGATTTTAAAATGGAGCTGTGTTGTTAACAGGGCCGTCCCGAGAAAAAGCGGGCCCCGGTGCAATAAACACGTGCGGGACCTTCTTCTTCTTCTAAAAAAAAAAACACATTTGCCGACATATATATGAGGTACTTTGATCATACCGATTTTGACATTTCGAAATTTCGATGGATCTCCACGAATTAGGGTCTCTACATAACATTTTGACTATTTTTTGCATGATGTCGGTCTGTCTGTCTGTCTGTCCATCCGTCCGTCTGTCTTTTGTGTACACGTCCAGAGCAAATTCGACTAAAAGGATTTTTATGAAACTTCATATTTAAGCTTTTGACATCAATGGTACAAGTTGATCAACTTTTGGTAAAAATTGGTTGACTAAGGCCGCGGTCTGACTGATCGAGTGCTGTCGATCGTTTGCTGTCAAGCAAATTTCAAACACAAGTTAACTAAGGGCATGAGTCGCACTGAACCATCGTTTGCTGTCAAGTAGCATCAAGTTGTTTGTATTTCAAACCGGTTTGAATTTCACACGACGCTCGACGCTCAACCATATATTATTTGACAGTTGGAACGTCAAAAAAAAAAACAAAATTACAATATAGAGTAAAATGGAGTCGCTAATTAACTATTTGATAGTATTATTTTAGGTTGGAATATGCATTATTTGACAAGTGAGAAACAAATTTACTTGACACTGAATGATCGTAATACTCGACAGTACTTGATCAGTCAGACCAGCTTTTAAATTTTTAAATTACACTACACGACTCGACGCTACGTTACACGACGGCGGTCGATCAGTCAGACTGCTGCCTAAAAATGGGAGTTTACTCGTGCCGATTTTAAGATTTTTGCAAATATTTCATAACAGAAAAATATTTCGAAAAAATTTATTTAACAAAAGTTGCTATAAAAGCAATAACTAACAACTTTTATTAGACATTTTTTGATAAAACGAAAAAAAATTAAAAATTAAATTCTTTTTTTAAAAGTATCTATTTTTTCATATAAGCATTTCATTTTTGTAAGAACAAACTAAGAGGGAATTTTGTTTTCAATAGTTTGCACCTTTGAAGCTGTATGTCATGTTGGTATTAAAAAATGTCACTTTTTTAAAATGTCGATCCATTTGACATATGTCATAATGAAAAATGATATCTTAATTATAATGATCATCAACCTAAAGTCGGTTTTACAGCGTAAGGAATATTTTTAATTGACATTTAAAGTCAGTAACACACCATAAAAGTAACCAAAATAACCAGATCTAGTGTGTTCTTACAAAAGTGAACAGCTTATACTTATATGTAACGTTTCCATGGTCATGAATAATAATATTTCTGTTAGAAAATATTGGGCCAAGTTATTTCTACTCCGCTGCGATGGCGGTCGGTCCTATGGTGGCCACAGCTGATTTTTTTTATCAAAAGCCCACTTCAAAAGTTAAAAGTGAGCTTG
Organism: Liopterus haemorrhoidalis; assembly: GCA_963971575.1. Lineage (NCBI taxonomy): Eukaryota > Metazoa > Arthropoda > Insecta > Coleoptera > Dytiscidae > Liopterus > Liopterus haemorrhoidalis. The sequence continues at coordinate 48,731,614 of OZ020619.1, forward strand.
TGGCGAATTAAGAAAATAAAATTCCATTTAGCTCTGCTTAAACGTTTGGACTAGCCTATATAAGAGTTCCTTGGCTTCACTAAGAATCAGACCAATACTGTAACTCAGTTACTATGATGATAGTAACTAAATTTGTCACTATGAGCAAGGTCAGTTACTATCATGAATGAAAGTCATTATACTTTTTATAATATTTTATCTTGTGTAACGTTACTACACAGTAAATTTTTACAGAATTGATCTGTCTAAAAAGAAAAGTAACATTTTGAATTAAGCTCTCCTCAATATCTCTACTTTTACAACACTATAAGAATTGTAAAATCAGATTTCCGCGAGTCAACAAACACAGAAGAGTCTCCGTTTATTTTGTGCTCCTGCTCCTGCTCCTGCTCCTGCTCCTGCTCCTGCTTCCCATCTTCTTTAACTGTTTCAACATACCTTTTTCTTGTAAAGTTCACCTTGGGTAATAAAGTCCTGTTTATACCCGCATATCCTTTCAAAGAGTTTTGTTTGTTAACTAGCTACAGCTACAGCTACAGCTACCGTATTAAATGTTTATAATGATTGTACTCACTATCTAGAAGAGGATTCGAACTGAGACCCTATTTCTAATTAGAAACAGATCCGTCTGTATTAGTTTCTCCTAAGATCGCGCTGTCACAAAACATAATAAATGGTTTTTACTCCCTAATCCAGACTGCTCTCAAAATGATTGGATGAAATTTATGTGCTTTGTTTCATTTTCGAATTAACTAAAATAAAATATATAAGAGATATTGTACAGTGACATATAACAGGATGATACTAGGATTATTGAGAATAAGAAATTTCAAAGTTAAGTAAAAAGTTAAGTTTTAAAAATTACAACTCAGTTAATTAATTTTTAGGGTTTTGTAGGTATGACTAACAGACCCTTATACCGTCATTTTGTCGTCTGTCTGTCAAAATAACGCATTTTTTGTGTTTTTGCTTGCCCATGTAAAATATTTAATAACTTATGTAAGAAAGTAAACCAGCATGCTTTTATGGTGTAATGGTTAGCGCTCTCGTGTTCTAATTTGCAAACTAGGATTCCGGTCTTGAGACAATTATATTTTTTTTGTTTTTTTTTTGCATTTTAATTTTGTTTAAATTATTTTTTCAAAATTCTAGTTATATTTGGGCAAATGTTGAATTTAATTTTTTAAAGTGTAAATTTAATAACCATGCTTATACAACTCTTTGACACGCACATAGGAAAAATACTAAAACATCTAAAAAACATATACCTCTAAAAATATAAACAAATATCTGCTCATAGAAAAAAAATTTTTTTTTTCTAATTCTGAGTAAGGTCTCAAATGAAAGCCTTTAGTTTAGTTTTGGATGAACGATCAAAATTTTATTTTTGCAAAATAAATTATTTTGACGCGTTTTTTACCAAAATTGTGGAAAAATTTTTTTGTTCCACACTTGTAGCCCAGATGGTTTAAACTAAAAATCTGAAAAAATTCTAAGTAATGTACATTTGTGTAAACCGGAATAGTACAACAGGAATTTTTGATCAGATTATGTTTTCGGAAAATAACACATTTTTTGTGTTTTTTGCTTGACCATGTAAAATATTTAATAACTTATGTAACACAGTAAACCAGCATGCTTTGATGATGTAATGGTTAGCATGCTCGCGTTCTAATTTGCAAAGTAAGGTTCGCTCCGGTCTCGAGACAATTTTATTTTTTGTTTTTTTTTTTGCATTTTTATTTTTTTTTAAATTATATTTACAAAATTCTAGTTATATTTGGGCAAATATTACATTTAATTTTTAAAAGGGTAAATTTAATAACCAGTGGAAATTGTTGAAATTTAATACACGAAATCAGAGGGGCGGGGTCTATGACTTAAAACAACCAATAGAAGCCATAGGCGCAATTTTCAAAATATTAATAAACCTTGTTATAAGCCGTTCACTTTTGTAAGAACAAACTAAGAGGGAATTTTGTTTTCAACAGTTTGCACCTTTGAAGCTGTATGTCATGTTGGTATTAAAAAATGTCACTTTTTTAAAATTTCGATCCATTTGACATATGTCATAATGAAAAATGATATCTTTATTATAATGATCATAACCTTATCAACCTAAAGTCGGTTTTACAGCGTAAGGAATATTTTTAATTGACATTTAAAGTCAGTAACACACTATAAAATTAACCTAAATAACCAGATCTAGTGTGTTCTTACAAAAGTGAACAGCTTATATATAAAAAAAAATACTGCATATATTTGTCGCGAAAAAAATTGTAAAAACACAAAAAAGATTTTTGTCGTACATATTATTTTTTTTTACGTCAGTTAATCACTAGAATAGTGTGTATTTGTGCTCTTTATTACTATACTATATTCTTTATTACTATACTGTACTATACTCTTTATTACCATACTATACTCTTTATAACTATAAAGCTACTGCTTTAAAATAAAATTTGTTTTGTAAATAAATGTTTTTTTTTTTCATAAGGTGGGTCGCGAAATATTTTAAAACCTCGTACCGGGTCGCGGTCAAAAAAGTTGGGGAACCGCTGGTATAACGCATTCTAATTAAATTAACAAAACAAATATTTTTACATAAAGTTTTTTTTTTTGGCATCCTAAATAATCATCATTCACTTACTAAATACCTGCGAAACCCTGAAATGTGTGAAAATTCACACTTCACATAAAATCTTACTAAACTTTATCATAGCAGTGAGCACTGTATTCAAATCGCGTTACTTCTAAGTCATATCTTCGTTAAATCATTGTCAGATCATTGTTATATCACTTTCAGTGTTACTTAAATGAGTGTTCGGACTTACCGTCTCGACTTAACGCCTTGTTCGAGTATTATTTGTTCATCTTTCATTTGGAGTACTATAGTTAGTTATTATCCAACATTATCCTGTCATATATCAGTGTTAATTTGGAGGGACGGGGGTAGTAGAAGTTTGTTGCTAAACTAACACCAAACTATCTCTCTTAATCAATATTGCAAGTAGTTGCATCGCTGATAGCCATGGAAGTGCCAGCGATATCATATCTAAACTACGGTTAAGTTGGTATCGTCATTCGCTCAGACAACTTCTGCTCGGGCTATCACTTGTCACATCAATAATGCAACAGGATACTTTAAGAGTTTTGATTAAAAATATTGGCAAAAAAGTTTTACAACTTTTAGTAAAGTTAAAATTGTGCCACACTTTAAAACTATATTTTTATAAAAACTATGTGAAAGAACATATGTAAAGAACAGATCAGCTGATAGAAGGAAAATTATAGTGCAATAGAACAAAATAAACCAGTCAGTGAAGAAGACATGGGATGAGGATGATGATGAAGACGGAATAACTAAAATATTCAATAAAGACAGCTTTCACATCGCTTGTTCTTATAGATATATATATATATATATATATATATATATATATATATATATATATATATATATATATATATATTCTTTATTTCCCCTAGGCCTTGCGGGTATTAACAATTACAACCAATTAAGAAACAATTACAAAGAAATAAAAATAAAATATCATAATGATTGAATTACAATATTTTGTTTAATTTCTTTCATCTTCTTCCAGTGTCTCTATCTTTCTTCCTAGTCTCCTTCCGGCTTCCCTCTAATATCTCCTTCCTACTTGCCTCCAGTTCTCTCGCCCATTTTTCTCCCTTTCTTTCCGCATTCGAATATTTTTCATTTTTTTTCTTCTTTCAGTGTCCTTTCCTTTCTTCCTATTCTCCTTCCCTCTTCGATATCCTTTCTTCTTGCGTCCAGTTCTCTTGCCCATCTTTCTCCCTTGCCTTCTTCACTCATCAGTTGCATTATCTCTTCCTCCTAGACTCCATCTCTCTACATTCAAATTCGTTCAATAATTCCCAAAATTCTTCATCCTTTCCTTTAATCTCTGCCATATTCCAGAAGATTGCCTTAACTTCTTTCTCGTCCTCCTTCCCTCCCCTACCCTTACCGCTATGCATCCCCTCTTCTACCTCTTCCCCTCTTGCCGAAAATCCCGCGTTTCCTCTACCTCATCCCTACACTCGTTCCACCTCTTCCATCTTCCATCTCGCCAGCAATATATATCAGTCTGGGAAAAAGTTCGTGGCGTTTTTTTAGTAAAATTCAACTGGTTTTGTTACAGTGTGAAAATGAATTTATTTAAACCAAATATGCTCCATTATTATCGACAACTTTTCGCCATTTTTCGGGTAGAGCCATGATGCCATCGGTGAAGAACTTCTGTGGTTTCTGGTTGAAAAACTGAATCTGGTTTTCACAGGCTTCTTTTGAAACCAGCTTAATTCCATTGAGAGAATTCTGCAGAGATCGGAATAGGTGATAGTCAGAGGGTGCTATGTCTGGACTATACGGTGGATGCAACAAAATTTCCCAACCAAGCTCTCGCAATTTTTGACGGGTCATCAAAGAAGTGTGTGGTCTTACGTTGTCATGATGAAAGACCTTTCCTATTATTCAATTCGAGCTGTTCCCTTTAATTGCCTGGTGTAATCTCTAGTTGTCCACAGTAGAGTTGAGAATCAATCGTCTGACCAACTGGAAGTAGCTCATGGTGGACGATTCCCTTCCAGTCCCACACACACAGCATCACCTTGTCCGGCGTCAATCCTCGCTTCGCGAACACTTGTGACAGCTCACCATCCCTTGTCCACGATCTTTTACGCTTCAGATTGTCGTACGTGATCCATTTTTCATCACCGGTTATGACACGTTTCAGAAATGGCTCGATTTCATTGCGTTTCAGCAGCGCATCGCAGATGTTAATTCGATCTATCATATTTTTCGCGCTCAACTCATGAGGAACCCATATATCGAGCTTCTTTTTGTAGCCAGCTTTAAATGGTTCAAAACAGTTATGTGGTCAATGCCTAGCTCCGTACCAATATCTACACTGCTGATATGCCTATCTTGCTGGACTTTTTCAAGAATTTCATCAGCTTTTTCACTGATTGGACGACCAGAGCGTGAGTCATCTTTCACATTAAAATTACCAGATCGAAAGCGAGCGAACCATTTCCGCGCAGCAGATTTTGATAAAGTACCTTCACCGTACACAGCACAAATTTTTTCACAAGCGCAGCGTTCTTCCCTTTGTCGTAATAATATTGCAAAATATAGCGCAATTTTTCATTACTTTTCTCCATTTTCAAACGCAAACAACTTTCCAACCACTGCACAAATTTTGATGTTTAGAAACTCAAAGTAACTCTCAAACTGTCACTTTTCCAACGAGCGCTTAGTGGTGTTGCTGCGATCTGTGTTTCAAATAATCATCATTCACTTACTAAATACCTGCGAAACTCTGAAATGTGTGAAAATTCACACTTCACATAATTTTTTTTTTAAATTATCATTGTTGCTCATACATACAGTACTATTACTGTATTACTTTCCAAGTATATTTTATTCCCATGCATGTTTGTAAATAATTTTATTATGAGTAAAACTTTGGGTAAGTTTTGTTGAATTTATTAACTCAGTATTTTCACTAAATTTTAATAAAACAACAAATTTGAAACCCTTAATATACCCGAAACCCTTAAACTTTATTATACTCATTGTTTTACTTCGCAAACTGAAGTCATTGTCGGCAAGTGTTGCGTCAATTGCCGCGAGCCTTTCAGTTTCCCCCGATATATTTATCAGTTGTGTTTAAGATATCTCTCCACATCGTAGAGTCAGTAATTTTAAAACACATTTTCTAATTTACTTGATCTTTCAAAGAGATTAGTTTAGTTGCTTCACTTTTTTAAAAACTTTCATAATTAACTCGAAAGAGAAACAAAATAAAGAAACAGTGCCGTAGGCGCCCACTCAGAACTTCTTAGGGGGTCTCACAAATTTAAAATGTCTATTTTTTAGTTTCACCATTAGGATATTGAAAGTCTGTAGGCAGACCAGTGCTTTCCTTTTTGTCTACGTAACATACTTTATATAACGATTACTTCAAGATTTGTAAAGATTAATTCTGAAGTTCCACAGGGGTCTATTTGGGACCTATGCTTTTTATAATTTTTTTAAATTGAAAACTTTTTTACTATCAATTTTAAAATTGCGCCTATGGTTTTCATTGGTTGTTTTAAGTCATAATCCCGCCCCTCTGATTTTGTGTATTCAGATTTATTTTTTGTGTATTTAGAATTTTGAAAAAATAATTTAAACAAAATAAAAATGCAAAAAAAAATAAAAATAAAATTGTCTCGAGACCGGAGCGAACTTTAGTTTGCAAATTAGAACGCGAGCATGCTAACCATTACATTGCACTATCAAAACATGCTGGTTTACTGTGTTACATAAGTTATTAAATATTTTACATGGTCAAGTAAAAAACACAAAATATGCGTTATTTTCCGAAAACATCTGATTCTATACTATTCCGGTTCACACAAATTTACATTACTTAGAATTTTTTCAGATTTTTAGTTTAAATCATCTGGGCTACAGGGTATGGGAGAATTTTTTTTGCAAAATTTTGGCAATAGTAGCGTCAAAATAATTTATTTTGCATTTCGATCGTTAATCCACGTACAAATGGCTTTAATTTGATACCCTACTCAGAATTTAAAAAAAATATATATTTTTTTTTTTTTCGATGAGCAGATATTTGTTTATATTTTTAGGGGGATATGTTTTTTATATGTTTTAGTATTTTTCCTATGTGCGTGTTAAAGAGTTGTATAAGCATGCCAAATTTCAACACTCAACACAGGTTTAGCCGTTTGGCTACAATTTTTACCGAACAGACAGACAGACAGACAGACAAAAAGACAGACAGACAGACAGACGACAAAATGACGGTATAAGGGTTTTTTGGTCATACCTACAAAACCCTAAAAATGACAAAAATGACAGACAGACAGACAGACAGACAGACAGACAGACAAACAGACAGATAGATAGACATACATACAGACAGACAGACAGACAGACGAAAAAATGTCGGTATATGGGTTTTTTGGTCATACCTACAAAACCCTAAAAACACTAAAGCTTTCCGTAGCCTTTAAAAAAAAAATAATATTTAAATATTTTATTGTAGTTTGATTGTTTATGTTAATATTTATTAGAAAACAAATCATCTGATAAAAATATTAAGGTTTTAACAAGTTTTCGTATCGCGGTTGAAAATTGTTTTTAAAATTAAGATGCTATTATAAAATATGACTCTCTTTTAAAGCTATTAGCGTCCTTTTTACTGTGTAATTATTCTCGTTTCCATATTATTTTTGATGTCCCTCAATAATTCGTTTTAAAATATTCCGAGTTGAAGCGGTGCGCCAATGGCTGGCTTCGTAGTGAAGTTGCGAGAATGAACGACTTCGTAAGCAATTTGATGTAGTTTCCAAAGTTAAATGAAGCTAATATTTCAAGGAAGGAGGGTCAGGTCAGGTACAAAGCTCAACACCGAAGAAATAATCACAAAAATAAACGATTATTATATTATGTTTTTAACCCCTTTTCTCAAAATTTATTTCCAAATTAAAATATTAATTATAATAATTAAACTTTTTGCAAAGGTAGTAAAGATGTTATTAACAACTTTGTAAACTAAATGACATAAAAATATCCTCGCAGAAAAAGTGAATTTTCACACATTTCAGGGTTTTGTAGGAATTTATTAAGAAAACAACGTATCTAGGTTTTGCACAACTTAAACGTGCATTTGTTTAGCGCTCTCGCGTTCTAATTTGCAAACTAGGGTTCAATCCCGTCTCGAGACAAATTTATTTTTTCTGTTTATTTTCTGCATTTTTATTTTGTTTAAATTATTTTTTCAAAATTCTAGTTATATTTGGGCAAATGTTGCATTTAATTTTTAAAAGAGTAAATTTAATAACCATTGGAAATTGTTGAAATTGAATACACGAAATCAGAGGGGCGGAGTTATGATTTAAAACAGGGCTTCTTAAACTATGGGTCGCGACCTCAAATGGGGTCGCTTAGCAAAATCTTGGGGTTGCGAGATCTTAATGTAAAATATTTAAATAAATAAATTTATAAAATCTAAATGTGTATTATTATCGCAAAAATTATATGTCTATGTATATACTATGTATATTGTTACCTAAGCAATAAATCATCATAAAATATTTATATATTTTTATTTTATATTTACCTGGGGTCGCGAAAAAACTCACAATCATAAATGGGGTCGTGAATGAAAAAAGTTTAAGAAGCCCTGACTTAAAACAACAAATGGAAGCCATAGGCGCAATTTCCAGAATCTTAATGAACCTTGCTATATAAAAAAAAATACTGCACATATTTAGAAACATAAATAATGGTATTAGGCATTCGAATTAAAATTAACAAAAAAAATATTTTAACAATATTTATTTTGGCATCCCAAATAATTATCATTCACTTACTAAATACCTGCGAAACCCTGAAATGTGTGAAAATTCACACTTCACATCAATTTTTTGTGTTTATTTAATTTGTTTTGTGCTAGATGAAAATATATATATTTGGACAGAGATTTCTTGTTTAATTTGTGTAAAAACCTGTATTTTAGTTAATTCAAATACAAACAAACTGAATAATAGAATATGACATAAATGGAAGCCCGAACTCGTAAGCCAGGAAAGCTTTTTTCAATTAGTTTAATATAGTTGGATCTGATAAAATAATTTGGATTTCAGCGTATTCTATTAAATATTTACGACAAAAATAATTTATAATTGAAATTACATTATAAAATTTGTAAAAATATTTGTAATAACTGATATACCAATCACTATTAAAAAAAAAAATCAGCTGTGGCCACCACAGGGCCGACCGCCATCACAAAGTACTTGCATAAAATACATTCTAACAGCAAAGTAGAAATAACTTGGCCTAATATTTTCTAACAGAGATATTATTTATCATGACCATGGAAACGTTACATATAAGTATGAAAATATAGATATTAAGAAAAAATATCTCAAATAAAAGTTGTTAGTTATTGCTTTTATAGCAACTTAAAAATTGCGCTTAATAGCAACTGTTAATTTTTTTTTTTTCGAAATATTTTTCTGTTGCTAAATATTCGCAAAAATCTTAAAATCGACACGAGTAAACTCCCATTTCTAGTCAATAGATTTTTACCAAAAGTGCCATTGATGTCAAAAGCTTAAATATGAAGTTTCATAAAAATCCTTTTAGCTGAATTTGCTCTGCACGTGTACACAGACAGACGGACGGACAGACGGACGGACAGACGGACAGACAGAAGGACTGACGGACAGACGGACAGACAGACGGACAGCCATCATGCTAAAAATAGTCAAAACGTTATGTAGGGACCTCAATTCGTGGAGATCCAACGACATCTCGAAATGTCAAAATCGGTATGATCACAATACTTCCCTTATATATGTAGGCGTTGGTAAAAAGAAATAATGTCACATAGGTAATCCTAGGTCAGGATTACGACATCTAGACATTGTGACGGTCAGTTGTCTGATTAAAAACTATTCGTCAGCGTCTGACGTATGTGGCCTGATTACGAAAATGCAGACATCTCATTTCCGTAATGAGGAAATATTTGTCATGACGAATGAATATTGGAACTGGGTTAATTTTCGTTACAAAAAGGCCGGCAGTCACAAAATATAGAGGCAGTGGAACATAGCCAACTCCGCTGCACGTATTAGCCCAGTTACTGACGCCAGATTCTTGTAACGAGGGTGAAGCCAAGCAAGCAGTCTCCATGTGAGTGGGAGAAGACTTCTCCAGGCTCCTCGACTCCCGGAGATAGGTCCAAGCCGATCCTGGCCAACACGGGGTGGACCGAAGACTTCCACAACTCCATGGACCAATTCAAACATATATTGTAAATGTGATATACATATTTAATAAATTTATTATGTTGAAACCAGGAGTTGTATCTCAATCAAACCACCCACGTGACAATATACAGGTGACATTATAAGGTAGTGAATTTTTGAACGAGCCATGTATTAGCAGACAATTTTAATATTCAGGGAGTAAATGGCATTTTCCGGGCGATATTTCCCAGCGTGTGGACTTGCCTATTTCTACTTAAAGCCTTTTATTTTATGAACTATAATTTTCTGTGTGGATTTTCGCCTGGTGCATGTTTGTGCATATTTATGTATAGAAAACACGAGATTCGTTCCTATTAAATCACGGCCAACTAGATTTATGCGTTGTGTTCAGTATGTTTAGTCTTGTATAAATATTTAAAAGAGATTGCCCGATAATGAATGATATATTGTAGAATGTGTTAAATCAAGGAGGGAGATAAAAAATATTAATTAATTACTGTTTTTGATAAGGGGAATTATTGAATAAATAAATAAGAATTAATCTAATAATAGGAAATAAAGGGGGGGGGGGCATCAGGCTGCACTGAATGTCCTTATTAACCAGTAGTTTTCCGATCAGTTCAAGTCTAATTAAGTCCAAATATTATGATATAATCCCGAATTTAATATCCGATAATACCTTACCTATATTAATAATCCCAGAGCCGTACTTGCAATTTTCACCGTCCAGAGTGGGATTAAGTGGTAAGTTTGTTTAGGACGATGCTACAGGTGGAATTACGGGAGTTTGCCAGAAATTACCTGATACATATGAGCGCCTTTTGTTTGAACAGAAAATGAGAGCTCGCTAAGCAAATATCAGTTTAAAAACGAGCGACCTAGCGTGAAAATTCACAAAATTGAGTATATTAGTATTAAAGGGTTAAGGAAATTGTTTAATAGCACGAAAAATGTTTGCTTTACATAAATGGAGAAAATATTTGAGAAAAAAAAAAGAAAACAGTGGTCCTGTGGTGGCCACAGCTGATTTTTTTTTTAATGGCATAATTTACTATGCTTATGGAAGTTGTGAATTTAAAAAAAGCACAACTCCAAAACGGTTAAAGATAGTGAACTGCCGTTGAAATTTTTAGACTCTCCGTAGTTTATTTAGTCTAGGAAAAAATTAGGGCTTTAATCGTTTAATGAGTTTTGAGATTATGACTATGTTTTTAATGGCATAATTTACATTATTAGTGAAAACTTTGAATTTGAAAAAATCACAACTCAAAAACGGTTAAAGATAGCGACCTGCGGTTTAAATTTTTGGATTTCTCGTGGTTCATTTAGTCTAGAAAAAATTTAAGGCCTTATTCATTTTCCGTATTTCAAAATTATGACAAATTTTAATATGGTGTGATTTATAGAAATTTTCATCTTCGCATGAACGTATCTCAAAAACGAAATACGATAAAGACCTGCGGTTGGAATTTTTGAAATCTTGAGGTCCTAATTGACTTGTAACCAAATTTTGAAACAAAAAAAATTTTTGAAATTTTTTCATTTTTTTTTTACTTTTTTGAAAAGTTTTAAAAATCCTATCTAAAAAATAGTTAGAGCTAAAAATCTGCGGTTTCGATTTTTAAAATTGTTCTATATTGTTTAATCTAGAAAAAAAATTGGGCTTTAATAAACCAATTATTAAGTTTTGTATGGGCAGTAATCCAAAACCCTTGAAAATAGGCAAAAATCGAAAAAATCGTAAGGGGTACCCCTTATTAAGAAAATCGTGATTTTTAAGCAAAAAATTTTTGTCTCCAATTTTATTAAAAATTGGTACAAATATGTACTTTTGGTCATAGATCAAGAAAATTTAGTCCATTTTGAAATTTGGGCAAAAGTTTTGGAATTATAGGCAAAAAACTGACCCAAATCGACTCTAACTCCAAAACTAGGAAAGCATGAATTTTTTAAATATTTTTTTCATAATCCTCACCCCAAAATTAGCTTAAAACTATATTTTGGTGTAAATCAAAGTAAAAAAATTTTTTATCAAAATTTCTAAATTTTGGCATAAAAAAAATGTTGGAAAATTAATATATTTTTACATTTTTAGCCTTTAATCACGGTTCGCGGTAAAAAAAGCTATATCTGTTTATTTTTTATTTTTGTTTATCAAAAAAATAATTTTGATGTGATATAAGCTGTTCACTTTTGTAAGAACACACTAGATCTGGTTATTTTGGTTACTTTTATGGTGTGTTACTGACTTTAAATGTCAATTAAAAATATTCCTTACGCTGTAAAACCGACTTTAGGTTGATAAGGTTATGATCATTATAATTAAGATATCATTTTTCAATATGACATATGTCAAATGGATCAACATTTTAAAAAAGTGACATTTTTTAATACCAACATGACATACAGCTTCAAAGGTGCAAACTATTGAAAACAAAATTCACTCTTAGTTTGTTCTTACAAAAGTGAACCGGCTTTAATAGATAAAATATTGCATTGCACGTTGGCTTCTTACTCTTATTAAATACCTACAAAAATCCTAAGATGTATGAAAATTCACAATTCACATCAATGTTTTTAATTTTAATTTTGTCTAGTTCCGGTTCTTGCTTCTTAATATAGTGAAATTTCTTGAGTAAACATAATATAGAAGTTGTCAGAATCTGAACAATGTATATGAAAATTCCAGGACAGTATTAATAATTTTAGTGAAATAATTTAATATTTCATTAATTAATATTATTCTATTCATCTACATTCATCAGATTCCTTGTCCCCATTTTCATCTCTTGAGCCTTGTCTGTCCCAAATACACCCCTGGATAAGGATGTACAATCGTACATTCCACAAATCTAACTTAAAACAAAATTAATATTTAAATAATTAATAATTCGGCAGACATCAAAATAATAACGTAAGAACAAATTCAAAAATATTTGTTATAGTAGAATAAGGTTAGTAATTATTACTTTAAATTAGTTGAATGTAAAAATTATTGTATAAAATATGTCCAATATTAAAAATAAGCTGATATAAAACTGCTGGATGCAGCCTTATTTTGTGCCGTAAGACAGGTAGAGCGTTTCCGCGCTAGTACGGGTTACGTCGAGTACGTAGCAACGCTAGGGGGTGTGATATAAGACAGTTTGGATGCACATTGAAACTTTGCTTATTTGAGTTCATCGGCGGTTTTTACGGCTGCCCGGTGCGTCTCAAAATCGAGTCAAAATCATTTTTTTCCCCTGAATTTTATTTATTTATATATATTCATTATTTCCTAGGCCTTGCGGCGTTCAGGGTATTCACCATTACAAAAAATAGAAAAATTATCCAAAAATACAATATTTTTTCTCAGTTCTTTCTTCTTGCTCCAATGTCCCTCTCCTTCTTCCTATTCTCCTTCTGGTTTCCCTCTCCAATCTCCTTCCTTCTTGCGTCCAGTTCTCTCACCTATTTTTCTTCCTTCCTTCCTCCCCATTTCCAAGTAACCTCATCCCCCTTCCTTCCTTCCATTTCTCCCCTTCTGCTTCCCACCAGGTCTCTTCCTTCCTTTACCCCTTCCTGTTATCCTTCCCCAATACACTCCTTCTTGCCTCTAATTCCCTCGCCCACCTCTTCCCCCTTCCATCTTCGTGCAACAGGTCTAATGTGCTCCCCGACCATACTGTCATCTATTTCCTCTCTCTTCATTCCCGCACCTTAGCCTCGCAATCCTAACTCCCTGGTGAAACCGGAAGTGCCTCAGAATTCTTATAGTAACCTTTAGATGGGCCTTTTTGTCTAGTTTAACTTTTGTTCTGAAGATTTTTTGTATCTTTACAAATAAAGGAGATTTTCAGGGTGCTCCGTTTCAAACAAACACCCTGTATATTGAAAAACATTTAAAAACTACGCCTAGAATTACATATTAAATTTAGTTCAGGGCCTAAATACGTCCTAACGCTAGTCATGTGCTAGCCACATTTTTATTTATCTATTTTTTTATGTAAAATTTTACTCACTATCGTTTCCTATCAAATATTCCATATTTCATCTGAGATCGAAATTTCGTTATCAGTACTGAACACTTGCTTGAGGCTGGAGAGAGCCGGGCGTTCCGACGTCAGGCGTCTTCATGCATGCCAAGTGAATTCATTCAAATTTCAATTATGAACATGTCAATCATTTTAAATGCGGTTAAAAATTTCACATAATTCTTAAATTAAATTTCATCAAACTTTACCAAATTGAAAGAATAATATTAATGGAATTTTTAAAATAAAGGGGAAAAAATTTAATAATGACATTAGTAAATAAGATAATTTAAAATCAATTTAGTAAAACTCTTTTATCTATAGATCGTTCAACTGTTAGAATACAGTACAGGTTAAATGGAATATTTACCGACCGCCAACATATATAAGGGAGGTATTGTGATACCGATTTTGACATTTCAAGATTTCGATGGATCTACACGAATTGAGGTCCCTACATAACGTTTTGACTATTTTTAGTATGATGTCTTTCGGTCTGTTTGTCCGTCTGTCTGTCTGTTTGTCTATTTAACAAGAGTTGTTATAAATGCAATAACGAACAACTTTTATTTGTGACATTTTTTTATAAAACGAAATTTTTTTGAAAAAAGTCATTTTTTTTAGTGTTTTGTACGTATGGCAAGCCTGTGGCTGTAAGCGTTAAACCGCGTGTACCTGCTATTTATCCGCTAAGCAAGGACAAGAACGTGAGTACAACTCCTTATAGACCGGGAGCTCATGACAGTTTTTGGTCTCCGATTTCATACAGCATGCCTTTTGAAGGAGAGAATATTTACCCTGTGACAACAAAAAAGGGATGGTACTAAACCCCTGCACGCTTTCCGGTCATAGGGAAAATTGCATTTCCACTTAAACACAAAATTTTTGTGCTTTTCTCTGATTTAATATTGCTTGCCCTTTTGTCAAAAGAAAGTTATAACAAATTTAAAGTCTTTTAAATATATGCATGCGATTCGGAGGGTCCCAAAGGGCTCAAACGGTCATGTGATCTTGTAATAAAAAAATATGATTTTCCGCGTTTTCATACAGCATGCCTATAATTAAAAGACTTTAAATTTGTTATAACTTTCTTTTGACAAAAGGGCAATCAATATTAAGTCAGAGAAAAACACAAAAATTTTGTGCAAGTGGAAATGCAATTTTCCCTATGACCGGAAAGCGTGCGGGGGTTTAGTACCATCCCTTTTTTGTTGTCACAGGGTAAATAGTCTGTCCTCCAAAAGGCATGCTGTATGAAATCGGAGACCAAAAATGTCATGAGCTCCCGGTCTATTATGTCAAATAATTTGTGTAAAAATATTTATACAAATTACAGGTTGCCACTCCTTGTTTTATGGTTTCATATATTCATTTCATTTTTATTATTTTATATTTCACCTTTGTTCTAGCACTTAAAGTTGAGTGTAAAATATAAAAGAGTCGATTTTGCAGCCCCTAAAACATTTTGTAACATGTCTCTGTATTCATAGCAATAAATTCCCTGGTCCTGTACAAGTTTTAAAAGTAAAATTACCTCCATTTGTTCATGACACGTGACACGGGGCTATCCACGGTTGTCAGCTCTCGCGCCCACATTAATTCACAGATATTTTTATACAAGAAAATAAATCGACTGGATACAGAAACATTATTTTTAACTCTTTTCATCCAGAAAAGGTTAAAATATAAAATAAGAAATATAAGTAATACTACTGGCACTGTTGGATTATATATATATATATATTAGTTCATACAACTCCTCAAGAGGAGAAAAGGGCCTCTTAATACACCTTCATCTGGTGCAATTCTGAGCTACAGGCACAGGGGGGGGGGAGCCCACAGGCATCAGCCCCCACCCACTAAACATGCTGTTTAAAATGACCACCGTTTTCCTGCAGACACAAATTGACTCGTCTTTTCATACTATTAAAAGCATTTATAAGAATTTGAGGAGTTATATTGGCACACTGTTAATTCTGTTTTGCAGTTCCTCGATATTGTTAATAGGAGTCTTGTATACATTATTTTTCAAATTAGGAAATATAAAGTAATCTAAAATAGTCAAGTCTGGTGATCTAGGTGGAAATTCTGGATTTGAACGTAAATTAATTATTCGATCGTCAAAAAATTTACGAAGGTAATTGATGATCTCTTGAGCAGTGTGGGCAGTCGCGCCATCCTGTTGAAAGTAGCTTTGCTGGAGCTCATCCTCATGAAGCTGATTAATAAATTCACGTACAATATTCCGATATCTCTGAGCAGTAACAGTTTCGTGGAAAAATAATACCTCTTCGAGACACAGCAATCCAAACACCAACTTTTAACGAGTGATGGGGAGTTTCAGGAAAAGTATGAGGATTTTGAGCACTCCATAACCTCATATTTTGTGAATTAATATACCCCGAAAAGGCGAACCAGGCCTCGTCAGAAAACAAACGTTAAATTTAACAAATCATCATTCATTAAATTTTGTTGGAACCAGTGGCAATACACAATTCGCCAATTGTGATCTGCTGGCAGCAACTCATGTAAAGCAAGAATTTTGTATGGGAATAGCTTTAAATCTTTTTTGACAATAGTATGGCAAGTTTCTAATGATAAACCAGTCTCTTGCGACAGTGTACGTAGTGATGTAGTGGGTTGCTCGTTCATACGTTGACGAACATCATCAACTGTATTTTGAGTACGAACTCTTGGCCTTCCAGTTCTATCTCTATGAGTAATGCTCCTTGTATCTTGGAATAAATCAACACATGTTCTAAGTGCGCTGTAAAAATCTCCTTCAAGGAAAGAAATATCTGGAAATTGTAGCCGAAATTCCTCTAAACATGACACCGCACTGTAAATCCATTCGCCGTTCACTCGAACACCATTTCGAAAATATGATTCAATCATAAATTTTTTGTATTCTATTGTAAAAACCATTATAATTGTAGCTTAATTTAATTTTCAATTGAAACTTATGACAACAACAGTGATGACAGTTAATTAATTGACAGTTAAAGCTTGCAGTACACATTATTTTATTTTTCCACAGTCAACCTTTATGTAATTTATTTTTGAACACATTGTATAATCATCGTCTATTCCCCCATAATCTATCAATTCAGTAAAAACTTATGAATTTTATGATATTGTTCTTTTGAAGTCGTGCTGTAAAAGTTTTTCAGTGACGTAATAGTATTTCCAATGACTCATGTCCATTAAAATAATAATAAAGCCGGCCCAACACGAGGTCTGTACTCTGTAGATCAATACCAAACAATATGGCAGAACTTTACTAATTACGATGTGTCCAAACCCTTAATATCAAGTTGAAAGTAAATTTTAGTCAAAGTTACATTGTATACGGCCCATTAAGGCCTATTGACTGCCTAAATTGCCCTTTATATTGTCTAACTTAAGTGCTTGGGAAACTTAAAAACTTAACTGCCATTTAAGAGAAAATAAAAATAATTAGATAATATACATCCTTGTCAGAGGCAAGGGTCAGATACGGCTAGCGATATTGTTTCAAAGAACATTACTATTGGATGTACTATAGTATGGTCCAAAATTAATCTTACAACCATTACCTATCTACCTAAAAATTAAGAACGAGTTTTGTAGATATTTAGTAAGTGATAAAGTGGTGAATCTGCAGCAACAAATTAAAATTATAAAATCTACTTAGTAATACTTTAGATCAGTGTTTCTCAACCTAATCTGGCAGGGGGCCTCCGAAATTATGTAAATATTGTCTGCGGCCCCCCTAAATGTATGTATATATGGTGTATCAAACTATAGGGAACACCATTTTTATCGAAAAGGTGACGTGTGAGCAAGTCAAAAAAATCAGCTGTGGCCACCATAGGACCGACCGCCATCACAAAGTACTTGCATAAAATACATTCTAGTAGCAGAGTAGAAATGGCATATTTGACATAATTTGAGAAAAATGTGAAATTAAAAAAAGCACAACTCAAAAACGGTTAGAGATAGCGACCTGAGGTTAGAATTTTTGAATTTCTCGTAGTTTATTTAATCTACAAAAAATTTGTGGCCTTATTCATTTTGCGTATTTTAAAATTAGGACATATTTTAATATGGCGTGATTTATAGAAATTTTCATATTCACATGGTCGTATCTCAAAAACGAAATGCGATAAAGACCTGCGGTTGGAATTTTTGAAATCTTAAGGTCCTAATTGACTTGTTACAAAATTTTGAAACAAAAAATTTTTTTGAAAATTTTCATATTTTTTTTTAAATTTTTTGAAAATTTTGATAAATTCTAACTAAAAAATGGTTAGGGATATAAATCTGCGGTTTAAATTTTTTAATTTCTCCTACATTGTTTAGTCTAGGAAAAAATTTGGGCTTTAATAAACCAATTATTAAGTTTTGTAAGGGCAGTAATCCAAAACACTTGAAAATGGCCAAAAATCGAAAAAATCGTAAGGGGTAGACCTTAAAAAAATCGTGTTTTTTAAGCAAAACATTTTTGTCTCCGATTTTATTGAAAATTGGTACAAATATGTATTTTTGGTCATAGATTAATAAAATTTGTTCCATTTTGAAGTTTGGGCAAAAGTTTTGATATTATAGGCAAAAAACTGACCCAAATCGGGTCAAACTCAAAAACTAGGAAAGCATGAATTTTTTAACTATTTTTTTCATAATCCTCACCTTAAAATTAGCTTATAACTATATTTTGGCTTAAATCAGAGTCAAAAAAATTTTGACCAAAATTTCAAAATTTTAAAAGTAATTTTTTTTTTAATTTTGTTGGAAAGGTGGTATACTTATATATTTCTTGCCCTGGATTACAAATATATGGTCACTTTTGAGTTAGGGTCTAAAATTATGATATTTGTGGCAAATAAAGTAAAAAAAAAATCAGCTGTGGCCACCACAGGACCGACCGCCATCACAAAGTACTTGCATAAAATACATTCTAGCAACAGAGTAGAAATAACTTAGCCTAATATTTTTTAACAGAGATATTATCATGACCATGGAAACGTTACATATAAGTATGAAAAAATAGATACTAAAAATAAATTGTATTTTAAAGTGAATTGAAACATGGAAACAGTGCAAACAGAGCAAAAGTAGAAACTAAATTTATTTGATTTGTAGAAAATCACAGAAGTTTACAGAAAATAAACAAAATATAAATTATTTACATAAAAATGTGTATAAAATTTAAAAAAAAAACAGCAAAAAACATATATAAAAACTTTCGCGGACCACTCAAATTTTTCTGGGGACCATTGGTGGTCCGCGGACCACCTGTTGAGAAACATTGGTCCAGAGAAATCTGGGATATACAGTATTAAATGTTATAATTGTGAATTAAGGTGTGTAGGACAAATAACTAGAAATATAACCACCAGATTTAAAGAACATAATATGTACCATGTAAAAAAAATATTCTGACTTTGGAACTCACTAGTTTTTCGGTAATCCTGCATAATAGCACCCTGAGTGTCGAACGTTGCACTTTTTGCACTGTTTCCATGTTTCAATTCACTTTAAACAATTTATTTTTAGGTGGTTTACAAAAACAATCACTAAGGTTTTTAACAATTACCTAAGATAGTGCTTTTAATATGAATCACTGTTTCAAACATTACTTTTAGATTCTTTATTTAAACAATATTTCAAAAGTTTAAACAATCCTTGTAAACAAATACACGATATCACCTGTTTAACACACATGAAACTAATGACTTGCATTATAATCTAAAATTCAATTAGTAAATTTCTAATCGTCTTATCTGTGAAAAGGATTAAAATATTTTATAAATAATTCTTTGATAAGAAAATATATTAACTTAATGGTGAAAAATAAAGATTTGTTCAGAAAAAATTGATGTGAAGTGTGAATTTTCACACATTTCAGGGTTTCGCAGGAATTTAGTAAATGAATGATGATTATTTCGGATGCCAAAACAAATTTTATGTAAACTTTTTTTTTGTTTCGTTAGAAAAAAAATAATGATTTGTTCAGAAAAAATGATGATTGACCAGAAATATTTTTTTTTTGATCAAATGATTTAGACCGGGAGCTCATGACAGTTTTTGGTCTCCGATTTCATACAGCATGCCTTTTGAAGGAGAGAATATTTACCGTGTGACAACAAAAACGGGATGTTACTAAACCCCTGCACGCTTTCCGGTCATAGGGAAAATTGCATTTCCACTTAAACACAAAATTTTTGTGCTTTTCTGTGATTTAATATTGCTTGCCCTTTTCTCAAAAGAAAGTTATAACAAATTTAAAGTCTTTTAAATATATGCATGCGATTCGGAGGGTCCCAAAGGGCTCAAACGGTCATGTGATCTTGTAATAAAAAAATATGATTTTCCGCGTTTTCATACAGTATGCTTATAATTAAAAGACTTTAAATTTGTTATAACTTTCTTTTGACAAAAGGGCAAGCAATATTAAATCAGAGAAAAACACAAAAAATTTGTGCAAGTGGATATGCAATTTTCCCTATGACCGGAAAGCGTGCAGGGGTTTAGTACCATCCCTTTTTTGTTGTCACAGGGTAAATATTCTCTCCTCCAAAAGGCATGTTGTATGAAATCGGAGACCAAAAATGTCATGAGCTCCCGGTCTAATTATTTTGTTTGTTGGAATAAACAAAGTTGGTGTATGACACTTACATGGTAACCAATAATGACAGTCATATAATTAATAAATAAAAATATAAATGTAAATTTAATAAAAAGTTAATACTTGTAAAAATACCTATTGTATAATTTAATAAATTATATCTAATTGATCCTGGGGATGTTATTGAGCTGAACTGTTTATAAAATAACATTTTTCTGGTCAAAAAATAATTTAAAACTGATCACATACTTCTGATCAATATCACAAAATGCTTTTTGTGATATTTTTGATCTGATAATTATTTCAAAATTATCGAAATTTATGATTTTAAATATGTATCCACAATTTGTTATCACTTAACACCTACAAAACCCTGAAAAGTGTGAAAATTTACACTTCACATCAATTATGATGTTTTTAAATTTGAGATATAGATTTGAGTGTTGTTTAGAGTGTCTGAATCAACAAGGGGCTGTTTCCCTTTAAGCAAGTTCCTTGAAGGGAGGGATACCTTTCATCCTTCTGTTTACTAAACCCTTCAAAATGTTGTACGTTTGTTTTTCTGTTATTAAACAAAGGGCGTGTTACACTATGAAAAAGGAAATGTCAATAAGAAATTTTCAAGTGTGAGACGGGCTTCAAGTTCAAATATTGTCAACAGTAGCTTTCCTTACTTTTAATAAAGAACTAAATTGCTTTTTTATTCCATCTTCAAAGAACGGTTTTAAGAAATGTATAACAGTTTAAAAAAATAATAATTATTATTCAAAAACATTTTAATCTTTTGTTGTGTACTTTTATATAATTTAACAAGTTTCCAACGATAGTTTGAAATGAAAAACACCATTTTTTTCGAAATTAAAAAGCTGATGTGGTACAAAACGACTGATTTTTTTTAATGCAAGTGATCGTGTATGTTTCTGTTAATAGCTGAGGATCCAATCTTATGTTGATGCTCTATTACCGCATAAGTGGCTTTATTGTCTTCTTCAATTGTCTTCTTAATAGCAGCAATTTTTACCGACCGCCAACATATATAAGGGAGGTATTGTGATCATACCGATTTTGACATTTCGATGGATCTCCACGAATTGAGGTCCCTACATAATGTTTTGGTTATTTTTAGCATGATGTCTGTCGGTCTGTCTGTCTGTCTGTCTGTCTGTCCGTCTGTCTGCGTACACGTGCAGAGCAAATTACGCTGAAAGCATTTTTATGAAACTTCATATTTAAGCTTTTCAATGGCACGAGTTGATCAACTTTTGGTAATCATGCACCCAACACGAAGTATTTAGACTTCTCTTCATAAATTTATCACTTTATTGATTATAAAAACAAAGCGATAATCGACATAATTCGGATAAAATCATTCAATATTAGAATTGTTTTTCCTTTGAAAGATAACCCTACACTTAAGAAGAGGATGACGTCCTTTCTTAAATTAACCACTTTAACATGATAGAAACGAAGTACATGCTGAACCAGGTTAAATAAGGAAAGTATCCTTTTATAAAGTGTTCGCCTTACTACCCCTAGAGGGATACTTATTTAGTTGAGTCTCCAATACTGTTGGATTTTGATATTTTAATGCAGATACAAACCAAAATTTATAGTGAAACCAAAGAACAATAATTTGAAGGTAAAAAACCCCCCTCAGTTATGATTTGTGCTTGTTAGTCTGTCCGTGAGCAGACATAGCTCTCCCCGGGGTCTCATAGCACATTAATACAAATGCTATATTGCTACGTGCTGTACAGTCTGTACCAGTACCAGTACCTCCGTTTACAGATGCATCACACTGCGATCATTCGCTGCCTGAATACAAAAGGACTCAACTCCCTCCACGACTAAAAACTGTTACAAAATAACCATTTATAACTGGGGTATCGTTTTCGAAACTAGTTTTTAGAATAAAAATAACTACATTTAAAAATATAGGTGTAGTACATCAAATGAATCACTGGTTGGACATAGAACTATTTCCAAGTGTCTAGAAGAAATCGCATCTTCGTTTACGTCAAGCATCGCGAGCATAGCCAAACAAAAATCATTGCGTTGCAGATAGTCGGTTGGTTTCAGCTCCTGGACTAAAGTCAACTTGTATGGATGAAACTACAAATCTTGTTTAACAATACGACGGACTGTGGAACGTCTTACTCTTAAGGCTTGAGCGTATTTTCGTGCAGAATGCCCTGGGCTTCTTTGGAAAACCTCCCTCACCCTCTTCACATTTTCGGGGGTCCATACTGTACGAGCGGTTCCAGGCGGTTTATTCATGATGTTCCCGCTTGTTCGAAAGTCGTTGACCCATTTGAGAATTGTATTCCGGCTTGGGATGCTTCCACACCCAACATTAAACTCAATTCGAAACGCTCTTTGCGCCGTTATTACTGATTCACCGTTTTTGACAAACGCGTCATACACAAACACACGATGTTTTACACCCCATTCAGCCATGATGTACACTAAACTGCACGAACTGACGGTTGGAATGGAACCTACCGCTTGCTTCTACCCCCCCCCCACCTGCAGACTACTACGCGTTTCAAAAACGTCAGGTTCCCATGGCCCATCCTGTATAAGGGAGGTATTGTGATCATACCGATTTTGACATTTCGAGATTTCGATGGATCTTCACGATTTGAGGTCCCTACATAATGTTTTAACTATTTTTAGCATGATGTCTGTTGGTCTGTCTGTCCGTCTGGCCCTCTGTCTGTCCGTCCGCCTGATGCCAACCCTGTCTGTCTGTGTACACGTGCAGAGCAAATTCGGCTAAACGGATTTTTATGAAACTTCATATTTAAACTTTTAACATCAATGGCACGAGTTGATCAACTTTTGGTAAAAATCGGTTGACTAGAAATGGGAATTTACTCGTGTCGATTTTTTTTTGGGAGGTATTGTGATCATACCGATTTTGACATTTCGAGATTTCGATGGATCTTCACGATTTGAGGTCCCTACATAATGTTTTAACTATTTTTAGCATGATGTATGTTGGTCTGTCTGTCCGTCTGTCCCTTTGTTTGTCTGTCCGTCCGTCTGATGCCAACCCTGTCTGTCTGTGTACACGTGCAGAGCAAATTCGACTAAAAGGATTTTTATGAAATTTCATATTTAAGCTTTTGACATCAATGGCACGAGTTGATCAACTTTTGGTAATATCGGTTGACTAGAAATGGGAGTTTACTCGTGTCAATTTTAAGATTTTTGCGAATATTTAACAACAGAAAAATATTTCGAAAAAATGTATTGCTATAAAAGCAATAACTAACAACTTTTATTTGAGACATTTATAATAAAAAGGAAAATATTTTGAAAAAATTTTAGAAATTTTTTCAGAATATCTATTTTTTCATACTTATATGTAACGTTTCCATGGTCATGATAAATAATATCTCTGTTAGAAAATATTAGGACAAGTTTCTTTGCGATGGCGGTCGGTCCTTTGGTGGTCACAGCTGATTTTTTCTGTGACATTTCGTGAAGTAGAGGTTTAATTGGTGTTTAATAATGAAATGATTGTTGGGTCATTTATGAATATGTACTTACTACCATCCTGTGTAAATTAAGATCGGCATGTTCTAGTGTAGCTACATATTATTAATACACAGGTTAATTTTCTTGGCGAAATCGATCGTAGTTGAAGTTGAGCCGAGGGTCCCGAATAGGTAGGGTTTACATGATCCCAGCGATCCCAAACAGTTGCGCAGGGTGCTGTAAACAGGAATTGTTAATAGGTGGATAACAATTATCAACTGTACCTTCAAATATATCAATACAATTATGTAGAGACAAAATGGTTATCAAGAGGTACGAGGTCATTTGGATAGAGGAATAATTTGGTCGGATGTTAAGGTCAACAGTTTTAACGCCTGTTTAGACATCAAAATTACAGTTCAATATATATCTCATGACAAGGTGTGAAGCCTGCGCATCTCAGTAGTGGGAATTCTAATTGTTGACAAATTATATGTGTGGGATTGTTGTCTTTACAACTTTGATAATAATATTCAAAATTGATGTGAATTGTGAATTTTCACACATTTCAGGGTTTTGCAGATATTTAGTAAGTGAATGATGATTATTTTGGATGCCAAAACAAATTTTATGTTAAAATTTTTGCAATTTCAGAATTTTAGTTTAAACAATCTGAGCTAGGCAGAATTTTAAAAAAATATTTATTTTTTCGATGATAGATATTTGTTTATATTTTTAGGGGGATATGTTTTTTAGATATTTTAGTATTTTTCTTATGTGCGGGTCAAAGAGTTATATAAGCATGTCAAATTTCAATTCTCTAGGTTTAGCCATTTGGCTACAATTTTTACCGAACAGACAGACAGACAGACAGACGACAAAATGACGGTATAAGGGTTTTTTGGTCATACCTACAAAACCCTAAAAATAAATTTGAGTATAATTTGAATGTCTAAATGAGCATTTAATTTCATAGGGAATTCTATTTTGCAACATAATCCCTTCCAAACCCAACGCTTCCCTCTACATATCTCCTGGTTTCCGATTTCCTTCCGGAAGTGGGATTCTTCGAGGTCCTTAAAATACGCGTTTAAGGTTTCTATCACCTTTCTACTTGACCCAAATCTGTTACCTGAAAAAATTTCAGTTTTCTCTTTTCTTGGCCATTGTAGGACGTTTCGCTGAATTTAACTCTTTAAAAGCTGGTCCGTAACTGGCCAGTGAGGATTTTTCCCTTTCCAATGTAGTCGATCAGGAGAATTCTTTTAGATCCCAAAAAACTGAAGACATCTCTTTTCCAGCCAATGGTCTTTATTTTTTGGGAAGCGTTTCAGCCCGTTCCACTTTATTGGATTGCCTTTTTCATTCAGGCATCTAATGGTGAATCCAAGTTTAATTTATGGTTACAAAACGTATTGTTTTATTAAATGCAAAGAATAAAAATAAAGAACACATTTCTTCGGAAATTCTATGTAACATATAAACGTTTTTCATGTGTTGTATTGTGATTCTTTTTTGAAATATAATATCAATCATTTTTTATACATTTTCTCTTCTAATTTCCATTCTTGGTTCGTTGAAAAAATATCGAAAAACGATCTTTCACTGCCAGTTTCACGAAGTCCTGTAATTGGCATTCAAATAATTTGTGTTGGACGCTTTTCTTTCATGATTTTCCTTTTAGTACATAGCGTCACTACCACAGAATATTTTAACAGTTTCCAAAGAACTTTTAAAATATATATAAGAACTTTTATATTTATTTACTTATTTTTTACAATTCTTTTAGTAGTTTTTTATTTACAAACCCTGGTCATTTTATTAGATGCTTTCATTTTTAGGGTTTGTAGGTATGACCAAAAAACCCTTATACCGTCATTTTGTCGTCTGTCTGTCTGTACGGTAAAAATTGTAGCCAAACGGCTAAACCTAGAAAGTTGAAATTTGGCATGCTCATACATCTCTTTAACCCGCACATCAACCGGAATATTACAACAGGAATTTTTGATCACATTATGTTTTCGGAAAATAACGCATTTTTTCTGTTTTTTGTTTGACCACGTAAAATATTTAATAACTTATCAAAGACAGTCAACCAGCATGCTTTGATAGTGTAATGGCTAGCATGCTCGCGTTCTAATTTGCAAACTTACGTTCGCTCCGCTCTCATGGCATTTTTTTCATTTTTATTTTGTTTAAATTATTTTTTCAAAATTCAAGTTATATTTGTGCAAATGTTGCATTTAATTTTTAAAAGCATAAATTTAATAACCAGTGGAAATTGTTGAAATTGAATACACGAAATCAGAGGGGCAGAGTTATGACTTAAACAACCAGTGAACAATTAATGAACCTTGCTATATATATATAAAAATACTGCACATATTTAGAAACCTAAATAATGGTATTAGTCATTCGTATTAAAATTAACAAAAAAAATATTTTAACATAGATTTTGTTTTGGCATCCCAAATAATCATCATTCACTTACTAAATACCTGCGAAACCCTGAAATGTGTGAAAATTCACAATTCACATCAATTTTTAATGTCATGTAGGACAAAATGCAAGCCAGTAGAGGCATAAGAAAGAATTTGTAGCTCAAAAAATGTACTACAGTGGGACAGGAAGTCTCCAATAGAGTTATTTCGCGCTGCCGTCAATAAAATTATGATAACAAGAATGATCGCCAACATTTGGTAAGAGGATAAGGCAGTAGAAGAAGAAGAATTGTTTTTTAGGCATTTCAAAATTAAATTAGTAGCTTTTTTTCTTCTCACAACATCTACATACGTCTAATAATATGTCTATGAACTGTATATATTTACTTTTACAAACATTTCTTTGAGTAATTATTTATTTTAAACTTTTTTAGTTCATCGAAAAACAAAACTGGAGATGAAATATATTTTTTCCTGTGACATTTTCCGTATATTCTTTGTGACATGTTCTTGAAATTATTAAAAATGTCCGTTGAAATACGGGAAAAGAAATGCGAAACGCGGAAACGACGGGTAAAAGAAAACGGGAAACGGTTTACAATGGTTTTTACCGGTTTCAGAAGATTTCCCAACGCTCTACAAACGTATAGTCTACTACATTATTGAATTATACAAATTCAAACTGACACTTGGAATCCAGATGCAACAAAATATTGCAATAATAACACGTCTTATAAATTCTTTTATTTAAACGCTTTAAAGGTTCTGGAACTATATTGAAAACAATAAATATTTTATACGTTATGGGCTGTCTAATTTAAAGCCACGAATATTCCCTTTTTTTTTATTATTTACGAAAATACGAAATATGCGCAAAAAATGTCACGAATAAACTTCCACCTCCGGTTGATTAATTATTTTTAACGGTGGCAATATTGTCAAAATCGTAAATATGAAGTTTCATAAAAATCCGTTTAGCCAAATTGGCTGTACACGGTCCACGGACCTACAGACAGTCGGAAAGACAGACAGATGTGCTAAAAATAGTCAAAACTTTATGTAAGGTAGAGATCTCAATTCGTGGAGATCCATCGAAATTTCGAAATTTCAAAATCGGTACGATAACAATTTCTCCTTTATCCATGGTGGTAAGGAAAAATGTGTGACATGCTTTTTGCTAAAAATAATACCATATATTTCTTGTTCTGCTTCCTATAATCTAAGTAATGCATATTTATGGAAACTAGAATATTACAACATTTTATTTGAAATTGAATTTGTATGATTTTATATTTTATATAAGGTATTAAATGAAAATTATTAATTTTTAGATGAACTGATGGAGTACGTCACTGGCATCTTCCAACACCTCTATAAAATAAAATCCTCCCTTAATTAACTCACAAACTATTCTGTCAACAAATTTTATTGTATAATAACAGGACTAACTTATTTTAAGGATCTTATTTTCCTGGAAATGCAATTAAATCTTATCTCGTTCTTTTAAAACTGAATTGCGAGCTTTCACAAAAGGATCTGCTTTCTAAAGCTCGCTATAGAGTGTAAAAACAATCCCATCTATGCAAGAAATGATACCTCAGTATACTCTTACAGTAATGGAAGATCCTTGTATCCTTATATTTAGTTTAAACACAATTTACGATGGGAAAATATTTAATTCTCACTGAAATTATTGGTGTACGAAGGTATAGAATATACCGTATTACTTTTGAAGATCGGCATAAAACAATTATCCCGTATAACTATAATTACATTGTTAAACTACAAAAGAACTAGGGTTCATGTTTACAAACACGTTGTAAACAGTCAACGGTCAGTGGCGCATACATACGTTTAAGTACTAACTATAAATAAGTATACTTGTTTTTGTTAATCCTTTAAGTAAGATTCGTAATGTGAAAAACGAATCCCTACGGCTATGGGTTGACACGCCTAGTTATATCACTTCTATTGTAATTTTATGAGTTCCCTAACTTTTATTATTTTATTGCAATCTTCAAAACTAATATGGTAAGCGCGATCACATGATGTGGTTTGCATCACACATGAAAAGGATAGAAATCTCTATTCTTTTCCTATTTCTTTGACTATCCCGGCTAATCCACTATCCTATACCAACTACTAGGGTTAAATCTCAATCTTTTACATTAAGATAGTAGCCATCCTTGTTACTAGGAATTTAGCTACTAGCCCGTTTACTAGCCTATAAGTGAGTATGTGATATGTTTAATCAACGTAGAACCTTTTCTAGAATTTGACATTTGAAATCTTCCGTGCAATATTTTAAGACTGATATTAGCTGTAGTAATTTAGGGAAATTTCCAACCGTGAGTAATTATGGTAACAGTGATACCTGTCACAACTCCGGGCAATATTCCGGAATTAGCTCCGGATACCAATTCCATTACCATTTACGTAAATGTGTCTCTTTTTAGAGTGACAAGTATTAGAAATTTATAATCAAATTGGAATTATTTAGAGCAAATGTTATATTGAAATAATATCCTTTTTAGGGTCTCATAGGCAGGGTCATATTGGCCGATGACAGATAAAAACTGCGCATAGATGTTTGTTCTTTATTTTTTCTGTTATAAAATATACTAGAAGCCCATGGACCAGCTATTGCCCGGTAAACAACTTCTGGCAAACCGCGATACTAGGAAAAAAGATTTTAAAAAAATGTTTTTTTATAATAAAATTAATTATTCGAAAAATTGAACAGACTCGGATGATGATAATAAAGGGTGTTTTTTTAGAGGTATAGAACTTTAAATTGCAATAAAACAACGATGGATTATTCGATTGACATGAATTTTTTTTTATTCGAAAGATAATCTTGTGGCATTACATTAAATCATACCAACAAGACGGCGCAACATGTCACACAGCTCGTGTCACAATCGATTTATTGAAA
Organism: Liopterus haemorrhoidalis; assembly: GCA_963971575.1. Classification (NCBI taxonomy): domain Eukaryota; kingdom Metazoa; phylum Arthropoda; class Insecta; order Coleoptera; family Dytiscidae; genus Liopterus; species Liopterus haemorrhoidalis. The sequence continues at coordinate 48,760,909 of OZ020619.1, forward strand.
GACACGTTTGGTGACCGTCTAATTTCACGTTTTGGACCTGTGAATTGGCCTCCAAGATCTTGTGATTTAACACCGCTGGACTACTTTCTGTGGGGCTATGTAAAGTCATTGGTCTATGCGGATAAGCCACAAACGCTTGACCATTTGGAAGACAACATTCGCCGTGTTATTGCCGATATACGGCCACAAATGTTGGAAAAAGTCATCGAAAATTGGACGTCCAGATTGGACTACATACGAGCCAGCCGTGGCGGTCATATGCCAGAAATCATATTTAAAATGTAATGCCACAAGATTATCTTTCGAAGAAAAAAAAATTCATGTCAATCGAATAATCCATCGTTGTTTTATTGCAATTTAAAGTTCTATACCTCTAAAAAAAAACACCCATTACTTGAGTGAAATACATTCAGGTCGCCACTGATTAGCTGAGACTTAATAACATTTCAATTAGTAAATTATTAATTAATCTCTCATTAAAAACTATGTTAAACTTTTGATTCTGTTAATTAAATCACCGCACAGATATATTGATACCGTGGATGTGCAGGGTTCTACTTATAAGTTTCCTACGAAATCCTAATAATTTGAAATTCACACTTTTTTTGCTTTATTTTAAGCTACGTCCCTGGCTAATATAGACTGAAAGCCTTCGGAATACTTATGCCCCGTCACATGGTCTTATTTCAATTTTTCGCCGTGTTCAGTCTCTGAATCCATAATGTCCTAGGGCTGGGTAGGGATGGGGCGGGGGGGGGGGTGTCGAGAGGAACGCAGAGGTGGCAAATAGAGATGTGGGACATTTTTCAAACTCTATCAGGACCGTTCCAGTTCCCTAAGACTGATATATTGACTATATTCTATTTTATAAACTGCGCTCCGCATAGCAAGTCGAGAAGCTGATTGATATAGAATACTTCTCAAACAGTATGACACGGTACATTAAAGCAGTGGTCTTCAAATTTTTTTTTGATCATTGATCACGTACCCCACACCAGAATACGACAGCATATTTCTCCACCAAAAATTAAATCAGCACTAAAAGAGATAAAAATATCATCCAAACATATTATTATTGTGTTAACAATCTTAAAAGCCACTAGGATAATGGCGCGAGTAGAATAAGACCCAGCAGATATATTTAAAAATAAAGGGTGTACAGCAAGGTGGCTATTGGGTCCAATACTATTTAATATTATTTCATAAAAAGTTGTACGAGATAGCAAAGTAAGCCCTTAGTACGTGGATTAACGGTTAAAATTTTATTTTTGCAAAATTAATTATTTTAAGGGGTTTTTGACAAAACTGTGCAAAAAAAAATTGTCCCACACCCTGTAGCCCAGATGGTTTAAGCTAAAACTCTGAAAAAATTCTAAGTAATGTACATTTATGTGAACCGGAAGAGTACAACAGGAATTTGATCAGATTATGTTTTCGGAAAATAACGCATTTTTTGTGTTTTTAGCTTGACCATGTAAAATATTTAATAACTTATGTAACAAAGTAAACCATGCTTTCATGGTGTAATGGTTAGTGCTCTCGCGTTCTAATTTGCAAACTAGGGTTCCGGTCTCGAGACAATTTTATTTTTTCTGTTTTTTTTTTTGTTTAAATTATTTTTTTTAAATTCTAGTTATATTTTGGCAAATGTTGCATTTAATTTTTAAAAGCGTAAATTTAATAACCAGTAGAAATTGTTGAAATTGAATACACGAAATCAGAGGGGAGTTATGACTTAAAACAACCAATGGAAGCCATAGGTCCAATTTCCAAAATCGTAATGAACCTTGCTATATAAAAAAAATACTTCACATAATTAGAATTCTAAATAATGGTATTAGGCATTCGAATTAGAATTAACAAAAAAATATTTTAACATAAAATTTGTTTTGGCATCCCAAATAACCATCATTCACTTACTAAATATCTGCGAAATCCTGAAATGTGTGAAAATTTACACTTCACATCAATTTTTTTAAATTATTTTAAACAAATGACGTCATTGTAAATTATCGTGGACCGTACGAATATATATAAAACTTTAATATCGTTAAATTTTAAACAAACCCTAGAGCCAAACTATTATTTATATTACCCATAAAAAATTCAGGGGTAATGTGAAGTTTGACGGGCACAAACCCGTCAGATCCCGATATAAAGGTCTACGACCCCTGAATAAAACAACATAAGCCTTAAAAAAAACACCTGCATAGTAAAGAAACTTCAAATAACATAAATTTTCCATGAAAAATTCGTTGAAAAATTACATGGCATAAAATAATTCACCCCCAGCAAATAACTAAATTTCCTCAAGTTATCACGTGTCATAAATATCATTAATACCCCCCTGGAGCATGTCTGTATGTCTGTGTGTCTGTATGTATGTGAGGTAGACACTCGTTTCCCGTATTACCAAGATACGGAGTGATAAATGCACATGCCTGGCATATCTGCGGCCTGCCGGGAGAGGGGGGGGGTTCTTACAAATGTCATCAGTACACCCCTGCAGGGGGAAACAAAAGGAACAATGGCGGAGATGGAACTCTTAAATTAGGGTTCAGTCCTGTCCTGCGAATAAAGCTGGTGCAGAGCCTCTAGCATGAGTTATAAAAAAAAATTGATGTGAAGTGTGAATTTTCACACATTTCAGGGTTTCACAGGTATTTAGTAAGTGAATGATTATTTGGGATGCCAAAACAAATTTTATGTTAAAATATTTTTTTGATAATTTTAATTCCAATGTCTAAAACCATTATTTAGGTTTCTAAATATGTGCAGTATTTTTTTTATATAGCAAGGTTCAATAAGATTTTGAAAATTGCGCCTATGGCTTCCATTGCTTGTTTTAAGTCATAACTCCGCCCCTCTGATTCCGTATACTCAATTTCAACAATTCCCACTGGTTATTAAATTTACGCTTTTAAAAATTAAATGCAACATTTGCCGAAATATAACTAGAATTTTGAAAAAATAATTTAAACAAAATAAAAATAAAAAAAAAACAGAAAAAATAAAATTGTCTCCTCTCGCCGGGAGCGAACTCTATATTGTTGAGTAAGAAGCGAGCACCATAACCATTACACCAGGATACGCCTTGCATGTGAGTGTCTTACATTGGTATAACTTTTGTACATTGTGAACCAAAAAACACAAAAAATGCGTTATTTTCCAAAAACATAATCTGATCAAAAATTTCTGTTGTACTATTTCAGTTTACACATATATACATTACTTAGAATTTTTTCAGATTTTTATTTTAAACCATCTGGGCTACAGGGTGTGGGACAAAATTGTTTTGCACAATTTTGGCAAAAAAGGTGTCAAAATATTTTATTATGCAAAAATAAAATTTTGGTCGTTAATCCACGTACTAAGGGCTTTCATTTGATACCCTACTCAGAATTAAAAAAATGTATTCGATGAGCAGATTAAATTAAATGCAACATTTGCCAAAATATAACTAGAATTTTGACAAAATAATTTAAACAAAATAAAAATTAAAAAAATAAATAAATAAAATTGTCTCCTCTGCCCGGGAGGGAACCCTAGTTTGCTTCGTAATAAGCGAGCAAGCTAACCATTAGACCAACATACGTTTTTTTTTTTTTCAATGAGCACATATTTTTTTTCAATGAGCACATATTTTTTTTCGATGAGCAGATATTTGTTTATATTTTTAGGGGGACAAGTTTTTTAGATGTTTTAGTATTTTTGCTATGTGCGGGTCAAAGAATTGTACAAGCATGCAAAATTTCAACTCTCTAGGTTTAGCCGTTTGGTTACAATTTTTGCCGAACAGACAGACAGACAGACAGACAGATAGACAGACAGACAGACAGACAGACAGACAGACGGCAAAATTACGGTATAAGAGTTTTTTGGTCATACTTACAAAACCCTAAAAATCGTGGATAAGCCATAGCTGTGAACCAATCAGTTTATGTACGCCAATGTGTTCCTCCCTCATTTCACAGTTGTCCTCCCTAAGGAAGGGCTGCGGGTGTGCAGAACTAACCATAAGACAACCATGGCTTTACCACTCCTAATACTCTGACGCAAGAACCACATTTCTACCTTAGTAAGCAACAGTACAATATTGTGCAATTCAACTGCTGTTAAAACAGATTTAGACTTCTCATACCTTTAATTGTTAGGGCACTATTACAAACGGGGCTCGAAATGGAAAATTTCATCTCACTTCAAAATTATTGTACGATTAAAAATTACAACATTACTAATATGTTTCTAGTTATTTTATTCTATTGTAAAAATTATTTATAGTTGTTTTACTGACCCAGCAAACATTTTTATACGGGCCAGTACTGGTAAAGCACATACTCCCCGGCATTTAAAGTAATGGGCCAGTACCCCGGTGTCCCCGAGGCCGTTACTGGCCCATTGATGTGTCAGTTGCCGGCCCAGCAACGGTAAAGTGCAAAATAATCGCATTAGTTGCAAGATTTATTTCTGATGGATTTAAGTAAAAAGTATGAGTGAAGAAGAGTGCTTATAAAATGCTGGTAAAGTACTTCGTATAGGCGGAATGCGAAATACAAATGTGAAGTACATTACTAATACTGGCGTTGCACTTACTTTTGGTGCCAGTAATTTACCAGCATAAAAGCAGTTTGCCAGCATTCGGCCGTTAGTTGAATGTTTGCTGGGGAGTATTCTAATTTTGCCTCCATCTTGAATCTGCCGCTACTGGTTAAACGAATCTAGAGTTGCTACTGGTTAAAATGTTTTAATATTCGTAAAAAACTCGTGTACCAAGTGGCAATCCATTATCATCAAGTATAGTATTTTTCGATGAAGGTAAACAATTATGCCGAAAAAATATTGCGGTATTATTTGAATATTTCTACACAAAATTTTATAAATATAAAAGTTATTTGAAACCCACAAATAATAGGTGGACCGAAAAAAATCTATTATTTTAAGTACAGAAATTATTTCACATCCACCGTATTCACCCGATCTCGCGCCTTCCAATTTTCACCTTTTTAATAAAAATTTCTACAAAAAGAAAATTATTTTGTACTCGGTCCACCTAATATATTTTAAAAAATCAGATGTGGCCACCACAGGACCGCCATCACAAAGTACTTGTATAAAATACATTCTAGCAGCAGAGTAGAAATAACTTGACCTAATATTTTCTAACAGAGATATTATTTATCATAACCATGGAAACGTTACATATAAGTATGAAAAAATTTCGAAAAATTTTGTGAAATGTTTCGTTTTATCTAAAAATGTCTCAAATAAAAGTTGTTAGTTATTGCTTTTATAGCAACTTTTGTTAAATACATTTTTTCGAAATATTTTTTGGTTGTTAAATATTCCCAAAAATCTTAAAATCGACACGAGTAAACTCCCATTTCTAGTTAACCGATTTTTACCAAAAGTTGATCAACTCGTGCCATTGATGTCAAAAGCTTAAATATGAAGTTTCATAAAAATCCTTTTAGCCGAATTTTCTCTGCATGTGTACACAGACAGACGGACGGACGGACAGACAGACAGACAGACGGACGGACGGACAAACGGACAGACAGACCGACAGACATCATGCTAAAAATAGTCAAAACGTTATGTAGGGACCACATTCATGGAGGTGTCAAAATCTCAAAATGTCAAAATCGGTATGATCACAATACCTCCCTTATATATGTTGGCGGTCGGTAAAAAAACAGAATATTGTGTGGTATCTATTATTACGATAAGAAGATATTTGACAACAATTTTTCTACAGTTAAAACATTACTCCGAGTTTAATCGGTTCTTCTCCGGTCAACGAACATAACCTTAAATCGGTTCTTCCCTGGCGAAAACGGATGGTATGATATATCAGCTAGTGGCATACCTTCAGCAATAGAGAACTCTGGCGGCTTATCCTTGAATTCTCTGATTTATCGATTTAATTTGTTTTTAATTATAGCACGGAATAGAATGCAGTTTTTTAATTAAGGCTGTAGTCGATAATTCATCGGTATCGGTACAAGCGGAATCGTTTGAGAAATGGTAAAATCTGTCAGTGATATTTATGTATTTGGCAAAGTATCAAATTCGAGTTGGCTTTATTATTGATTTTGTGGATTTCTTTAAGGATTTTATTAGTTGGCAGTGGTTTTGCCAAGAATTTAAGAATGGATTTTCCTGCTTATATAAACAAAACTTCTGGATTTAATACTGAATTGACAAACGATGTTTTTTAAATTGAATCGAAGAAAAAAATATTGAAAATTCAGTTTGTTTGGGTTATATAAAATACAAGCAAATAAAAAAGATATGTTGGAATAAAATTAAATAAATATTTAGATACTTAAGAGCAACTGACACAACAAAGGTTACAAATATCTCATACAAAATTACTTACTTAATCCTGAAGCCTTTCTACCTTGCGGTGTAAGGCTATAGTCGAGTAACTTATTTTCTGGTGTTGTTCTCCATACTTCTTTCCATCGTGTTCTGTCCTTTGTATATTTTCTTATCTCCTCCCACTTTACGCTTCTCTTTGCAGCTTGTTTTGTTTCTTGGTGCCAGGTTTTTCTCAGTCTTCCTGGTCTAACTGTTCTTCCTTCAAAAACTCTTTTTATTATTTTGTCTTCACTCTTTGTATATGTCCCAGCCATCTTAGTTGTCCTTCTTCTATTATATTCTCTACTGGTTTTGTGCCTAGTTTTTCTCTAAATACTTCATTTCTTATTCTGTCCAATTTTGATTTTCCTTAAAAATCTCATTTCGGAGCTTCTTATTTTAGACCAGTGCGTCTCTGTAGTGGTCCAGGATTCTGAGGCGTATGTCAAAATTGGTACTGTCACTTTTTTGAAGATCTCTACCTTGATGTTAGTTGGTGTTTCTATTTTAGTTAAGAACGATGATTTGATGCTGTTGAACATTCTTCCTGCTGCGCCTACTCTTTCCATAATTTCTTCATCCATTTTTCTATCTTCCAAAAACTGTGCCTAGGTATTTGAATTTTCCTACCTGTTCTATTATTTTGTTATCTATTTTTATTTTGTGTTGCATTTTTGTCCTGTTTAAATACAATCTTGTTCTTTATTTTATGTTTCGCATTAAATTGCCCAACATTTCTTAGAAATTTTGCTGCAAGCAAGAGATTTCCATATATATACAAATATACAGGGTGTTTGTTTGAAACGGGGCACCCCGAAAATCTCCTTTATTTGTAAAGATACAAAAAATCTTCAGAACAAAAGTTAAACTAGACAAAAAGGCCCATTTAAAGGTTACTATAAGAATTTTGAGGCACTTCCGGTTTCACCGAAAATGATGTCAACTTTTGATCCAGCATAGGGAATCGATAATTGTATATTTTTTTTCCTAAAAGTACATTAAATTAGCTTTACAATGACACCAAAAAGTCATATTTTTATGTTAACCGTTTCAAAATGGCGACCATTTATTTACAAAATAAGAATCAACATAAGTTTTACAAAGTTGAACGTAGCAAGCTTTGAAAACAGTAAAAAAAGAAACAAAATATCTGTAAAATAAACTATTATAACTAGTTATTATATGAAATAACATGAAATAACTTAAATTATTATTTTTCAATTAAATGTTTTATAAATAACAAGAGTTTAATAGTTTTTTTTTTTTTGTAAAATAATTGTAAAAATTAATAGTTTTTTTTTTCTAAATAGTCAAATAGTTTATTTTAGAGATATTTTGTTTCTTTTTTTATTGTTTTCAAAGCTTGCTACGTTCAACTTTGTAAAACTTATGTTGATTATTATTTTGTAAATAAATGTTCGCCATTTTGAAATGGTTAACATAAAAATATGATTTTTTTGTGTCATTGTAAAGCTAATTTAATGTACTTTTAGGAAACAAATATAAAATTATCGATTCCCTATGCTGGATCAAAAGTTGACATCATTTCCGATGGAACCGGAAGTGCCTCAGAATTCTTATAGTAACCTTTAGATGGGCCTTTAGTTTAACTTTTGTTCTGAAGATTTTTTGTATCTTTACAAATAAAGGAGATTTTTGGGGTGCCCCGTTTCAAACAAACACCCTGTATATATTAAAAAAAAATTAAACATTTTTTTAGTTTTTTTTTATTTTGACTGTGCAATCTTGCAACTAAAGTAAAAGCTTCCACTACAGTCCTTAAAGCTCTCTTGTCCTTTCATACTGACTCACTTATTAATTCTATATATTTAGTTATATTACGGGCTACATTTTTGGATATGCTCCTGCTTTAGTGACAATGTGCATTATCCATGTTCGAAATGATCAGTATTAATTCATTTCCAGCGAGTATTCCTCTGGTTTCCATTGGTAGGAAGTCCCACTTAGCTCCGTATCGGCAATGGTTTGTACACAACTGTCGTACTCCATTATTTAAAATAATTAATAATGAAAGAAGCAACTGCCAAGTCCATTTATACCAATTAGACCAGCTCAACTCGACTAACAACTAATACCAACATTAGCATTTCAACAACATTTATACACTCTTGCCAACTGTAATAAAAAAAACATGAAAAGTTTTTGATTCATAGAATAATGGCTCTATATGTTTTCAATCAAGCCATCTCGTAAAGGATAATGGCCTGGCGTCTAAGGAATAAAATCCTAACGGCATATCCCTGCTGAGGCAAACTATGTCGTTGAAGGACATTACCGGTTCAGGACATTTCCGACTGCAGACCGCTCCAGGCTGAAAGCTGGTCCAGTTGGCAAGGATCCTACTCCACATGGACGGACTAAAAATTTTTAATTCTAAAATATTCTATAATATAAGATTTGTCTAGTGATATTACCTAAATTCTCGTATAAAATAATGATTTCATATACTAGATAATCGAAAAGGGCTCGAGGAGATCTTATTTTGTACTGAAATTCTAGTTGAATACTGAAAATTCGTAAAATATTTTTCAACATTTTTTTACTTTGATCTGAGCTACAAATATAATATATTTCTTGATTAGATGAGTTACGTCCGTAAGTTAGTAACTCGGACCAGTCAGAAAATAAAACAAATTTATTAACTTCGCTAACATTTCGATTATAATTTAAATCTTCATCAGAGCTTAGTTAATAGTCACGATATAAAATTTGGTTTAAGCGGAACTAGATTTTGAAAAGTAGTAATTTTTAGAGTTTTGTAGGCATGACCAAAAAACCATTATACCGTCATTTTGTCGTCTGTCTGTCTGTCTGTCTGTCTGTCTATTATAAACCTAGAGAGTTGAAATTTGGCATGCTTATACAATTCTTTGACCCGCACATAGGAAAAATACTAAAACATCTAAAAAACATATCCCTCTAAAAATATAAACAAATATCTGCTCATCTAAAAAAATAATTTTTTAAAATTCTGAGTAGGGTATCAAATGAAAGCCCTTAGTACGTGGATTAACGATCAAAATTTTATTTTTGCAAAATAAATTATTTTGAAGCGATTTTTGCCAAAATTGTGCAAAAAAATTTGTCCGACACCCTGTAGCTCAGATGGTTTAAATTAAAAATCTGAAAAAATTCTAAGTTGTATACATTTGTGTGAACCGGAATAGTACAACAGGAATTTTTGATCAGATTATGTTTTCGGAAAATAACGCATTTTGTTTTTTTTTTGATTAACCATGTAAAATATTTAATAACTTATGTAACAAAGTAAACCAGCATGCTTGGTGTAATGGTTAGCGCTCTCGCGTTTTAAATTGCAAACTAGAGATCCGGTCTCGAGATAATTTTATTTTTTCTGCTTTTTTTGCATTTTTTTTTTTTTTTTTGTTTAAATTATTTTTTCAAAATTCTAGTTATATTTGGGCAAATGTTGCATTTAATTTTTAAAAGCATACATTTAATAACCAGTGGAAATTGTTGAAATTGAATACACGAAATCAGAGGGGCAGAGTTATGACTTAAAACAACCAATGGAAGCCATAGGCGCAATTTTCAAAATCTTAATGAACCTCGCTATATAAAAAAAAAAAAATGCACATATTTAGAATCCTAAATAATGGTATTAGGCATTCGAATTAAAATTAACAAAAAAAAATATTTTAACGTAAAATGTGTTTTTGCAATCCAAATAATCATCATTCACTTACTAAATACCTGCGAAACCCTGAAATGTGTGAAAATTCATACTTCACATCATCTCTAGGGTGTCTAAAGGGGCCTTTACTTTGCGCGAAACATGCATTAGCCTCTCAACTCAATTCGATCGATTATAATATTTATAGATGCGTATTTTAATGATGGTGCAGTTTTTGAAATTTAAAATTTAAACTTAAAAGTTCCTTGTTCCAGTCCTGTTGTTTCTTATCCCAGCAAATCAAACCCCTGGGAATTAGCCATAGAGCTGGAGATTTATGTTCTCAGGAGAAGATATTCTTGCCCCAGCATCTCACGACTCCAAGGATAATTCTTACACTCGTTAGTTGTGTCTCGCGCCAGGATGAGGGATTTACAGAAAATACGAATTGTTTTTCAAGGATCTTCTGACAGGATTTCAAAGAATTTTATAAAAATATCACAGAGTAAAAGATATAGAAACTACGAAGATCACTTGGAATTTTTGGCCTTAAAAACAGCTGTGCAATACTAAATAAATTCATCATGAAGTTTATTATAAATTTTTATTTAAATAAAATCACTTTTGCAAGTTTATGGCAATAAGTACCCGTTTTATTTGAGTGGTAAATCCCAACATGGGTAAAAGAAATAACCAAATCATCAGAAATTGCCATTCTATTTATTGTAATATTTATTAAGTTGATTTAGAGCTATTTGCAATTTATTAATAACAACTCTAGGCTGTTTTCCAGATGCAAATGCGGCAGTATCGTCTGCAAATGACTTCATTTCAATATATTTAGATACAAGTAAACCATGTAATAAAAAGGAGTGGTCCAAGTATGGATCCTTGGGGAACTCCAACTGATATCTGCCGTACATTTGATATTGAATTATTTATAACTACTTGAAATTTGAGTTCAGTTAAAGAGGCTTTAATAAATTTAACTAGATATGATGGGATACTTAGTTTAACAAATTTGTATGGTATAGGGAAATCGGCGAAACAGTGCAGTTGCGTCACTTGAAACGTCACAAAAAAATGTGACGTCAGGTTTAGTACGTTTACATTTATCTATTTAACGAATGTAATATTTGTACGCTGTCACTTGTATCCAAATGAAATGAAAATATAAGAATAAGAACAGAATAGAAACAAATAAACTATTCTAATAGGCTAAATAGTCCTACAAAGGACTGATGTGATCCAAAAATATGATCAAAGAAAATAAAATTAAAATAAGTTGAATATAACCTAAAAACTATGCAGTACAAACAAAATCAAATAAGAAAATATATAACTAAACACAAAACTGCTAAATAAAAAACTAAATAAAAAAGGTTTTTATAAATTACTATAAGTTAGATATTTTAACACAAGTCAGTAACAAAACACAACAGATGTATTATTAAATGACAAATGTAAACATAGTTGTATTCAGGGATACCAATACAAATGTCCCTATATTAAATAAACACTTTTAAAATTTTTAAATCTTCAAAATGACTATCAAACACAAACTAAATATGACTTCAAAAGGTATGTTTTAGTAAAATAAAAGAGTAAAGAGCAGTATAATTCACATGCAAAAAAATCGATTGTGTTTTTTTCGCCACTAAGTTTGTCATTGAAGTTATGACGCAAAATGACGAACTGCGCTGTTTCAGCGACTGAGCTATAGACATTCTTGCCAGGCAGTGTCGATTACTTTTTGGATGTTTGGATGTTTTGGAAGTAAAACAGCCGTCGATTTTTTCCTATTAAAACTTTTAGATATTAATTCTATCACCCTAACAAATTGCTACACACTAGCAGAATCAGTGGCGCACCCGGGGGGGGGGGGTGCTTGTATTGTATTTTAGAAGTGAGGACCGTTTTTTTTTAAGTCATCTCTTTGTATTTTCGAAGCGAGGACCTTTTTTTTAGATCATCACTTGAAATTTAAATGTGTGAACCTTATTTATAATTTAAATAGTTTTGTCTTCCCCCCCCCAACGAAAATTCCTGGGTGCTCCACTGAGCAGAATGATATCTAAAACCAAACTGTGCATTTTGAAATAAACTGTAAGAATTAAATATATTTCATAGAAAGTAAAACAGGATTTTGAAAAATACAGATCTCTCCTGCTTTATATTTTTGAGTTCATCTTCATTTTAGCTATTAAATTTTCCATTTGTATTGTTTAAAAATTTCAATGTACTGTTTAAAAAATTTAATGTATTGTTTAAAAAAACAGGGTCTATCGAAAACATAAATAAAATTTTTAAAACATTTAAACCAATAAATTTTTGTTGGTTTTCTGTTTGTTCTTGTTTAATTTTCTGTTCTGTGATAAATTCACTGTTTTTTCCACTGCCTGGGGTTTCGTAAAAACATATATAATAAATTTTGTATCACTTTTTTGTAGTTGTTTCATTTGGTAATGATTTTTGTAAAATGAATTAAATACGAAATTAATTAAACATAAAATGTGAAGGGGAATTTAAAAAAAATGTTTTATTAAACCAGTGGTGTTTAATATATATGATAACTCAGATTATTATCACCAAAATGAATGTAACTTTAAAAGAAATATTAGCCCGTTACTTTTAGCGTTCGCGGATGAAATAGTAGTTCTGAAGGAACTAGATTTTCAATTCTAGTTACTTTTACCGATTAATTGAAGTTTTTTTTTTTTAATTTAATGGCCTTTGCTTCTGTGGCAATTAGCCAGGACAATTTTTATTTGAGAAAATTTCCATGCCTGAACGGGATTCGAACCCAAGACCTTCGCAACGCAGAGCACATGTGTTACCACTACGCTACGCCGGTCGGCTTGATTGAAGTTTATGATCATTTTGTTCAGGAAAAGTCAACTTCAATATATAAAAAAATATCTAATGACAAATTACACAAATGAAAATTGCGGTTAGTTCCGCCTAATCGTTTGGAATAGACTGTAGGTACAAATTAGGATTATTATATTGGGTATAATAATATTAATGTGAAATTAATTACTATTAAAAAAGAATATTACCATTTCAAAATCTAATAAATGCTTTTTGTGTATTATGTGTTACTTTTTAAGTATTTTATCTTTACATAATTAAATAAAACCTATATAATATAAATAAATAGCTTTTTTTAATATTAATGAAACATCGATGTTTCCGATACGATGTTTTTCCTTCGATGTTTTTTCAACATCGATAGTAAGCGCCGATGTTAACATCGATGTTAGACATCGATGTTTTGCCTTCGATGTACAACCCTAATGTTGACCATTAGCACTAAATGTTGTTTGTTCCTCTGCTTCTCCTTCCAATTGAAGATTATTTCGGTGAAAGTGAGGTGAATTATGTTCCGTAGCAGAGAGTATTTAATTCTCTGACCCGTTGCGCGGTTATAGCCCCGCGTACTGGCTTTCTTGACGTATATTTTCGATACCTCACAAAATCCAAATTGGGAGTTTTTTAAAAAATTAATTTACTAGTACGAATCACAACACTTACGTTGAAACACATCGCGGGTCACCAAAAGTTTTAAATAATGCGATAGTTTTATTTTTTACCATATTTAAAACAGTGAAAAACTAAAAATGCATCTATCACGTCGACAGTAGCGCCGCGGTGGACGGTCGGTGGCGCTCTGAACTAATGTATTCGTATGACAGCGATACATCATTTCATCTGATAGGTTATGCCACCAGTAATACATCATCCTAAAATGTCTGCTGAACTTACTTACTTCTAACAATAGAGGGGCAAAAATGGGGACAACATGATAAAAAAAAAAACTAAATTATCTTATCAATGATTTTTTAAAATGATATGTTGATAAAATTTGATTTAACAGGTTGGTTATTAAAATAAATTGTTTTACATTTTTAAAAGTGTTTATTTAATATAGGGACATTTGTATTGGTATCTCTGAATAAAACTATGTTTACATTTGTCATTTAATAATACGTCTGTTGTGTTTTGATACTGAATTGTGTTCAAATATCTAACTTATAGTAATTTCTAAAAACCTTTTTTACTTAGTTTGTTTTTTATTTAGCAGTTTTGTGTTTAGTTATATATTTTCTTATTTTATTTTATGTGTACTGCATAATTTTTAGGTTATATTCAACTTATTACCGACCGTCAACATATATAAGGGAGGTATTGTGATCATAATTATTTGACGTTTCGAAATTTCGATGGATCTCCACGAATTGAAGTCCCTACATAACGTTTTGACTATTTTTAGCATGATGTCTGTCGGTCTGTCTGTCTGTCCGTTCGTCTGTCTGTCTGTCTGTCTGTCCGTCCGTCCGTCCGTCTGTCTGTCTGTCTGTGTACACGTACAGAGCAAATACGGCTGAAAGGATTTTTATGAAACTTCATATTTAAGCTTCTGCCATCAATGGCACGAGTTGATCAACTTTTGGTAAAAATCGGTTGACTAAAAATGGGAGTTTACTCGTATCGATTTTTGTGAATATTTCACAACAGAAAAATATTTCGAAAAAAATTATTGGACAAAAGTTGCTACAAAAACAATAACTAATAACTTTTATTTGAGACATTTTTTGATAAAACGAAAAATTTCGAATAATTTCTGTAAAATTTTTCGAAAGTCTCAATTTTTTCATACTTATATGTAACGTTTTCATGGTCATGATAAATAATATCTCTGTTAGAAAATATTAGGCCAAGTTATTTCTACTCTGCTGCTAGAATGTATTGTATATAAGTACTTTACGATGGCGGTCGATTTTTTTTATTTTCTTTTCTTTGATCATACTTTTGAATCATATCAGTCCGTTGTATGACTATTTTGCCTATTAGAATAGTTTATTTGTTTCTATTCTGTTCTTATTCTTATATTTTCATTTCATTTCGATATAATAATAATAATAAATAATAATAATAAGTGACAGCGTACAAATATTACATTCGTTAAATAGATGAATGTAAACGTACTAAACCTGATGTCACATTTTATTGTGACGTTTCAAGTGACGCAACTGCACTGTTTCGCCGATTTCCCTATACCTCCATAATCTACCCCACCCCCGCCTGATGTAATTCCCCACCCCCCTGAGCTCAACACTGATCTTGTATGTATGTATGTATAAAGTGTCAACAGTTCTGTTCTAGTGTGATCTGAACCGGGAGTGAATAAAGAGGCCTGAATATTCTTGTAGCATTGATGTATTTGCTCTGTATATTACAAATTCCCTATTGTTTGAATATATAGTTGGTGGGATCTCAGATGGCAAAACCCGTTACAAATATCGTTTTTTCCCCGGGATCTTTTTCCGTGCACGTTTCTTTCACTGCCATGAATATTATTGGCCATAGATATGTGTTCTTTCAGATGCAGAGTAGCTCTCCTCAAATGCCATTGTTATTCATATATAGTCATTTATTTTATGTTTCCAGACTACTACAAGTAATAACACGAGGTAATCGATTACGTTTTTTCCACAACAAAGGACCTTAAAAAAGGTCTAGGGTCGAGAAATTTACGGAAAATTCGTGGACAGCATATTAATATTCAATTTTTTATGGAAAAATCAGATAGAGAATAATTTATGTTTTACAGAACTAAAGTTTTACAGAAAAAAGTAATGCAAAATATAAACAACTATAGTTTATTTAAATTAAGAATGTATTGCTTTCCGAAACAATAAGCTTTTAGAAATGGAAGATCAAGAACAAAAATGCTTTTACAAATGCTAGTTTTCATTTATAAGAATCAGGATAAAAATTAGTATATCCTAACCTTGTTTCTGGACTTGTCGAATGCTTTTGACACGGTCAATCATGAGATTCTTCTGAGAAAAGTCGAAATTTTGGGAATTCGCGGCAAGGCTTATGATTGGATCTCGTCATATTTAGTTAATAGGATGAAACGTTCAAATAGGTAACATAAAACCAAGTTATTTACCAGTAGATAATAATAAAAGTTTATTGACCGAATTACGGACTCATACCCTTTTCACACTAGAACTTTAAGACGAGTAAACTTAAAGTTCACCGATGTTTAACATCGGTATGCTTTCACACTTGATGTTTAAATCTCTGGTGCTGTCATCAGCTACAGTAATTTTGTCCTTAAGTTACCGTCAGGAAATTACCAGTTTTGAACTGTCTGCACAGACGCACATTTTGAATTATTATAAACAAATATGGATATTTCATTTCATTCTACAATAAAGAATATATTACACCTGTATTAACATGTAAGTCGATACATTTTATCTCAATTATTGTAGCTCTGTATTTTATTAAACACATTATTAAAATAAATAATTTTGTTATAACAATAAGTATAAACTTCTTATAACGTCGATATAATACAGTATTCTTGTTTATGATAATATAAAATGTTGACAACACAAATTCAAGGAGTATTTTTTTATAATAGAAATTAAGTTGGCAATGCGGACGAAGTTTAAGACGCAGATCTCTGTCTTAAACATCGCTTGTATTTAGACGAGGCCATACGGTTTCACATTAGCGTTTAAAGATACATTCACTTTAACATCCGATCTTAAAGTTCTAGTGTGAAAAGGGTATCTGTTTTAAATCAGTCGATATTACAATACATTAATTTAGTATAAAACTTTACAGATCAGAAATTACATTGATAACATTAAAGATATATTGAAAGATTTGTACATTTTATAACTTTACAAAACTGTGTAAGAAAAAGTAAGAATTCCTCTATGGAGTAAAATGAATTTTTAATAAAATAGTCCTTCATGGCATTTTTAAATTTGTTGAAGACTATTTGTTTGATGTTAACCGGTACTTTATTCATAAATTTAATGGAGTAGTAGTTAACAGCATTTCTTGATTTCGTGTCTCAAGAAATTGGGTTAAATATTTAACTTGTTTCTTGTGTTGTAATTGTGAATTTCTGAGAAGGTAGTAGAGTCCAATTTGATTTTTATGCATATATAAGAGAGTATAATATATGTAGATAGATGGTAGCGTCATATTTTTTATGGTTTAAAATGAGTTTCTACAATCAGATCTATAAGGAATGGATACAAGAACTCGCATAGCGCGCCTCGGCAATGAGAAAACTCTTTTAGAATGTCCCCATGCTAAGATGGTATATGAAATCTGGTGAAACAATGCATTGTATGCCACCATAAGAACATCCCCACTAACAGAATTATAGAGGTTCCGTAAGAGAAAGGTTATGGAACATAACCTACCGGAAAGGATGTTAATATGGTGGTTCCATGTAAGATTAGAGTCCACATGTATACCAAGAAATTTGACATTATCCGTGTTATCAAAATTAGATCAGGGTGTACCACAAGGAAGTGTACTTGGGCCAATTCTATATATTTTATATCTAAATGAAATTGCAGTGGATACTCTGAGCTCAGAATTTATAGACACCACAATATTGGGCCTGGTTCTGATAGTCAAAATGTTATTCAAAAGATTAAAAATGGTCTTAAAATTCTGTGCGTTTGGCTTGTATCAAATTATCTTATAAACAATTTAAGTAAATGTAACTTTACTAAACGTAAAAAAGAAGTGATACAAGTCAATTAATTAAAATAAATAAATCGATCCAGTTTACGAAAATACTTGTAATTTTTATAGACGAATGCTTATGAACAATTTTTTATTAATTTTTTTCATAAAATATCTCAATCCATCTCTGAGTGTCTATTTGTTGTTTTCATATTTATTTTAAAAAGTGTATTCTTGGTATTTTTATACAAAAGCTAAGGTCTCTATGCTTTAATGTGTGTATTAGACTCCATTGGCTGTGACTGAGAGAATAAGAGAGAGAAAATGAGAGAGACGGAGAGATATGGAGTGAAAGACAGGGCTTTTCTCAGAGGAAAATGGTAATCAACTTTTCACGAGAATAATTGACGGATGAAATATAAAAATACAAACAGAAAATAGTAAAATAGGTCATAGCTTTTGAAAATTAAATCGCGATATATATAGTATGAAACACAATCGAAATTTTAAATGTTACCGATTAATTTTCTATAGCGGTGACATCTACCAAGATCTCCAGATTTATCCGTTCCAGAACTTTATCTCGGAAAACGTGTCTTTCCTTAAATGAGTACCTGTACTTTTAAATTAATATTTGGATATATGGGGCGTTCTTCACAGGACACGTAAAGCCTGCTGTCTCGGCTATCGTTACGAGTAAACTCCCATTTCTAGTCAACCGATTTTTACCAAAAGTTAATCAACTCGTGCCATTGATGTCAAAAGCTTAAATATGAAGTTTCATAAAAATCTTTTTAGCCGAATTTGCTCTGCACATGTACACAGACAGACGGACGGACAGACAGACAGACAGACGGACAGACGGACAGACAGACCGACAGACATCATGCTAAAAATAGTCAAAAATAGTCAAAAACGAAAATTTTAAAAGAATGTAAATACAATTTTTAGAAATGAACCTGTATCATGTTTTTAAAAGCTGTTTTTATATTTTAATTTTATTTTAGTTCAATAAATTGATTAATTAATTAAAATTAGAATTAATTTGTGCTATATAAACTTTACAATAGCCTCATATATCAAATTATATATAATAAAACGCTGAAACGTTTTGGGATAAATTGTTTATGTTTATAACAAAAATAAACAGCGAAATCAACTTGAAACTAATTAACAATGATGTCTGTGTACGTGTCTGTGTCTGTCTGTCTGTCTGTGTGTGTGTGTGTGGGTCGTTTGGCGGACATTTCCGAATTAACAATATTTATTAATCAATTACTGACCCAAATTACTGTTAATAAGCGATCGGACGAATTGAATTTATAGACATTTAATTTAAATAATATTTACAAACGATCAAAACATATCCCGGACTTATTTAGAAGCATGGATCTTGAAGCAAAATCAACACCATGATTTCAGAAATATTACGTCAAAAAGATAGTTTTTACCAACCGCCAACATATATAAGGGAGGTATTGTGATCATACCGATTTTGACATTTGGATGGATCTCCACGAATTGAGGTCCCTACATAACGTTTTGACTATTTT
Organism: Liopterus haemorrhoidalis; assembly: GCA_963971575.1. Lineage (NCBI taxonomy): Eukaryota > Metazoa > Arthropoda > Insecta > Coleoptera > Dytiscidae > Liopterus > Liopterus haemorrhoidalis. The sequence continues at coordinate 48,779,986 of OZ020619.1, forward strand.
AAGCATGATGTCTGTCGGTCTGTTTGTCCGTCTGTCCGTCTGTCTGTCTGTATGTCCGTCCGTCCGTCTGTCTGTGTACACGTGCAGAGCAAATTCGGCTAAAAGGATTTTTATGAAGCTTTTGACATCAATGGCACGAGTTGATTAACTTTTGGTAAAAATCGGTTGACTAGAAATGGAAGTTTACTCGTGTCGATTTTAAGATTTTTGCAAATATTTAACAGAAAAATATTTCGAAAAAAATTATTTAACAAAAGTTGCTATAAAAGCAATAACTAACAACATTTATTTGAATCATTTTTTGATAAAAAGAAATTTTTTTGAAAAAGTTCGAAATTTTTTCTATTTTTTCATACTTATATGTAATGTTACCATGGTCATAATAAATAATATCTCTGTTAGAAAATATTAGGCCAAGTTATTTCTACTCTCCTGCTAGAATGTATTTTAGGCAAGTACCTTGTGATGGCGGTCGATGGCGGTTGTGATGGCAGTGAACAAAATACAAGGGTTTCAAAAATTCAAACCACAAGTCTCTATCTCTAACCGTTTTTCAGATACGATTTTGGATTTTTTTTTTTTTAATTTCGATAAATTTAAAATTAAAAAAAAACTTATTAGGATATGCTTTAAAATGTGTCTTAAGGACATTTTAGTCATCAGATTTTCAAAAATTTAACAGCAAGACCCTATCTGTTTTAGTTTTTGAGATGCGAATTTTGTGTTTTGATTTTTTTTTTATATTTTTAACTATTGGGCAACTCTCGTATATATTAATTTTTAGTTACACAAAAGACTTGAGTCTAGAATCCAAGTTTTATATAAACGTATGATCCTAAATCTCTTTTTTTTTCTGAGGTTTTTATTTTAAAAATCTGTCACGTTTCAAGATTATGAGTGTACCGTTTGGAGTGGCAAAACAGGATTAGTACATATATATACAACAATAGCCTGTTTTGAATGTGAAATTCCGTACGCAAAACATAGATAATCCACTGTTGGACACCCCTACACAGGGACGAACGATTTTAACTGTTATTATGTGTATAAGAATATATATGGATGCAGAGGTGAGATTATATGGTAAAGACGAAATTTATAAGGGCTTTTGTGTTAAAAAAAAACATCTCATATAAAATATTTAGGGTGTTCATTTAAATTTGTCCATTTTTGCTATATTGATAACTATAAGAGCTACGAAGTTGCTTAAATTGCACAACATTTTTTTTTTTATTAGAGAATAACAACGATGAACGAGTATTTTGTATCGACCGTTTGAATAATAGATTTCAGAAAACAATGAGTTGTATTTAAAAAAATATATTTGTGGGTTTCAAATAAGTTATATATTTATATCCTTTTAATCGTATAACGCGTTTTAGGATTACCTTTTGTTTTAATGACGTGAATTATAAAAAAACATAACTCAAAAATGGTTAGAGATAGCGATCTGCGGTTGAAATTTTTGGATTCTTCGTAGTTTATTTAGTCTAGAAACAAATTGGGGTTTTAATCGTTTATTGCGTTTTGAAATGATGACAATTTTTGTAATGGTATAATTTACTAGAATTTTGAAAAAATAATTGAAAAACTAATTTAAACAAAATAAAAATGTAAAAGAAAACAGAAAAAATAAATTGTCTCGAGACCGGAACCCCAGTTTGCTAATTAGAACGCGAGAGCGCTAACCATTACACCATGAAAGCATTTACTTTGTTACATAAGTTATTAAATATTTTACATTGTCAAGCAAAAAACAAAAAAAAATGCGTTATTTTCCGAAAACATAATCTGATCAAAAATTCCTGTTGTACTATTCCGGTTCACACAAATGCAAATTACTTAAAATTTTTTCAGATTTTAGTTTAAACCATTTGGGCTACAGAGTGTGGGACAGCATTTTTTTTGCACAATTTTGGCAAAAATCGCGTCAAAATAAATTATTTTGCAAAAATAAAATTTTGATCGTTAATCCACCTAGTAAGGGCTTTCATTTGATACCCTACTAATAATTTAAAAATATATATATATAGACATATATATTTTTTTTTTTTCGATGAGCACATATTTTTTTATATTTTTAGGGAGATATGTTGTTTTATGTTTTAGTATTTTTCCTATGTGCGGGTCAAAGAGTTGTATAAACATGCCAAATTTTAACTCTCTAGGTTTAGCCGTTTGACTACAATTTTTACCGAACAGATAGACAGACAGACAGACAGACAGACGTCAAAATGACGGTATAAGGGTTTTTTGGTCATACCTAATTAATCCAAAAATTGTTATCATCAAATATCTAGAAAAGCATGGAATGTGTGATATTTCACACTCCACATGTTTTTAATATTAAAACAAAAATGTGACAAACTGGATTCGAAGGAGGTGTTTTTGTGTGCGCGTCCTTACATGATGCGAACACGAGAGAGAGCCCCGATGCGAACCCCGGTCCCGGGTATTTAGAATGCAGGAGTCACGCCCGGCCTCAGTGATAAAAAGCAGATAGGAATGTCAGGCCTCGCTCCTTGAATGATTACGTCATCAGTATGCTGTACACACACGTCATCTTGCCTCAGATGCCTGCATGCCTACATGCCTACATGCCACCCCGACAAACACCAACCAGAATTATAAACGATTTTATGAATGTTCCAAATTTTTTATTTTAAATTTTATGTCATGGATGCACTAAAAATTTTGTCAAAATCCTGTTAAAACACAAAGAATAAAATAATATTTAAAGTCCGTACCAAATTAGTTTTGAAGATCGCAATAAAATAATAAAAGTTAGGGAACTCATAAAATTACAATAGAAGTGATATAACTAGGCGTGTCAACCCATAGGGATTAGTTTTTCACATTACGCATCTTACTTAAAGGATTAACAAAAACAAGTATACTTATTTATAGTTAGTTTAGTACTTAAACGTATGTATGCGCCACTGACCGTTGACTGTTTACAACGTAGTTGTAAACATGAACCCTAGTTCTTTTGTAGTTTAACAATGTGATTATACGGGATAATTGTTTTATGCCGATCTACAAAAATAATATGCTATGTTCTATACTCATGATGAGTCCTACTTTACTAGCATTTTTTGACTTATAGTTATTTAAATTTTTGCTACCGCCTTGAGGACTTTTTAAGCACGGTGTCCGGGTCAAATTAGTCCAATCGGTGTAATACCAACCCTACTTATATTAATTTACAAGTTAATTCAACAAATATTTCACCCTTAAATTTCCTGATGCAGCCATCATATCATATCTGTATGGCGGGGTGCATACACTCAAGGGGTTTTCAAGCCTAGACAGCTTTAACATTGTTAATAAATGATATATATATATTTTAAACACAAAAAATGCGTTATTTTCCAGAAACATAATCTGATAAAAAATTCCTGTTGTACTGTTCCGGTTCACATCAATCAACATTTTTGAAATTTTTTCAGATTTTTAGTTTAAGCCATGGGCTACAGGCAGGGCTTCGAACCGGAACTGAACCGAAAACCGAAAAAAACCGTTATTTTTGTCGGAACGAAAACCGGAACTGAACCGAAAAAAAATATCGGTTTATTTCGGTTCAGATAACGTATATGTGAGTGAATATAAAATACATTTTATTTAAGATTATTTTTTAAACTGATGAGCAGAAAAAAATCGTAATTCGTAATTTTTTAACTGATAATTTAAAAAATGCGCTTTTATTATTTCGGGGGAGGGGGGTTGAACGCCCAGAACTCCCTCCTGGCAGCGACCTTGGTAATATTATCACAGAATAAGGAATAAAATGTTCTTCTAAATTATAGTAGAAAATAAATTTTTAATATATATAAAAGCATTTAAAAATTTATCACTCGGAACTGAACCGAAAACCGAAAAAAAACGTTATTTTTGCCGGAACGAAAACCGGAACCGAACCGATATATATTTTTTTAATTAAACCGGAACGAAAACCGAAACGAAAAAAAAAACAGCCCTGGCTACAGGGTATGGGACAATTTTTTTTTTGCACAATTTTGGCAAAATTAATATATTTTGCAAAAATAAAATTTTATTCGTTAATCCACGTATTAAGGGCTTTCCTTTGATACACTACACAGAATTTTAAAAAAATATTTTTTTTTTTCGATGAGCAGATATTTGTTTATATTTTTAGGGGGATATGTTTTTTAGATGTTTTATTATTTTTTCTATGTGCGGGTCAAAGAGTTGTATAAGCATGCCAAATTTCCACTCTCTAGGTTTAGCTGTTTGGCTACAATTTTTACCAAACAGACAGACAACAAAATGACGGTATAAGGGTTTTTTGGTCATACCTCCAAAACCCTAAAAATGAGCATATTTCACAGTAAATTACGTGTAACTAGTGTGTTTTCACAATAAATGGTTTCTTTGTTTCAAATCCAAAGTTGTTTCTCAAGAAGTCTAACTAAAAAAGTCTCGTGCGTAAACTAATTTTCGTTTTTTTTTGTCTTTTTCCACTGTGTTACGAAAAATCGAACAAGACGAACAAATACAATTAGAAGTAACTGAAAAGTTGTCTAACTCTCTGAGACAACACTGGAAACTTCCTAAATACCTAGTGTTCACGTCATTTCCAAATCACTTTCCAACAGTTTGGAGAGGATTCCAGAGTGGACAATCGCCCTCCATTTCTTCACAGCAGGGATATATTTGAACATCTAAGTGCGCCAACAACGAATAACAATACAATCTTATATATGGTACAATAACTCCATTAATGTTACAAATATATTTTATTTTATGGAGAAAATATATTTCAACGGTCTTTGATGAATGATTTATTGTTCGTTATCTTAACCCTTTACTGCATGAATTTTTATCTCACTCAATATCGTCATTTCTATATCCCACTTATATCGTAGTCATGAAAGCCACAATTATTCTGTTAGGCACATTTGCAGAAGAGCTGCAGTTAAACGGACAAACATTCCGTATTAGCGTTGATTATATTAAATTCAACCCCCTAATTTCCATCCCTCGCCCCCCCCCATCCCTGTTCCAGTCCTGGATAAGTGCATAGCCATGTCCAGTGTGTTCGAGTTTCAGGTATTTTGAAAATATAATTACTTCCACAGTAATTACAGAATAAGGGCCGCAAGGGACTTAGGTATTTATAACTTAGGGGTAGATTTTAAGGGTGACTTTTTTACAGAAAAAAAGTGTACCACGTCGCTCAATAACCAGTCTAACTAAGAAAATCATTTTTTTTTTTTTTAGAAATTCGACTTTATTCATCAACATACTCTCCTTCAAGAGTGATATATTCATTCTAAAACTCCTTTAACTTTTCGATGCCTTCTTTGTAGAACGATTTGTCTTTGCCCTCAAAATAGGCCTCGGTTTCGGCAATCACTTCTTCATTTGAGTCAAATTTATTTCCCTGGAGCATCTTTTTGAAGTCTGCAAAAAGCCAGTAGTCGCTGGGGGCCAGATCTGGAGAGTACGGTGGGTGAGGAAGCAATTCGAAGCGTAATTCATTCAATTTAACCATCATTTTCATCGACTTGTGACACGGGGCGTTGTCTTGGTGAAAGAGCCATGTTTTTGCCTGTAAAGCCGTTTTTTCTTGATTACTACACTCAATCGATCCAATAATGCCATCTAGTATTCGCTATTGATAGTTTTACCTTTTTCAAGATAGTCGATAAACAAAATACCATGCGCGTCCCAAAATACAGATGCCATAACCTTTCCAGATGACTTTTGAGTTTTTGGTCGCTTTGGACGACTTTCACCGACTGCTGTCCACTCAGCTGACGATCTTTTTGATTCAGGTGTGTAGTAGTGGATCCATGTTTCATCCATTGTCACATACCGATGCAAGAAATTCTTTTTATCTCGCTTGAACAGCTCCAAACAGCGCTCTGAATCGTCGTGTTGTTTTTGGTCCGGAGTAAGCGAACGCGGCACCCACTTCGAAAGCAATTTTCATGCTCAAATTTTCATGTAAAATTGTAAATACACTACCTTCTGATATTTTTAAGGTGTCAGCTATCTCACGCAATTTCACTTTACGGTCTTTCAAAACTATTTTGTGGACTTTTTTTATGTTTTCCGGAACAACTGCCGATTTTGGGCGACCAGAGCGTTCAGCATCATAGGCGTTTGTACGACCGCGTTTAAATTCAGCATACCAATCAGTAATAGTTGATTTGCTTGGTGCAGAGTCTGTATAACGCTTATCAAGCCACTGTTTTGCTTCAACAGTATTTTTTCCTATCAAAAAACAATGTTTAATCAACACACGAAAAATCTTTTTTATCCATTCTTTTAAAAATTACAAAACTGGAGTTACTAAAACCACTGTAAAGACGGAAACTACCGTCCGCCATTTTGAAAGACCATCTTGGTCTTTCCAATTGACATGTAACACTCCTTCCTTTAGTATTTATATTCAATGGCATCCAATGATATTCTTACAAAATTCTGTTCAATGTATCTCTCAGATTAAATACAACTGACTGAGGATTAAATATATATAGAACATCATAACCCACATTCGCCCACATATATACAGTACCCCCCCCCCCCGAATTCCCTTCAGATCAATATGTACAATGTATGTTTTGGAATTATTCTAAAAACATTTACCACGTTAACATAACATTGCCATGTTACAAGTTTGCTCTTCTGTAACATATGGCCCCAAGCCCACAGCCATCAAATTGAAATTAATTTTTATTATTTGAATTATGGAATCACTGAATAAATATTGATTTATTAATTTTTGTTGCAGGTACGTGGTTATGTCAACTTACTGTAAGTATAATAATATATTGAAAATTAAACAATATTAAAATTTTCATTTGGTATTTTTAATTAAAATACTATTAATAATATCGAAATATCTATAAATGTACAATAAAGGGCACATATTGAGGTCAATAAACTATGTCAGTGGTTCCCAACTTATGTTCCGCCGATAAAATTTGTGGTTCCGCAATAAAATGATTTGTTGATGTATAATACTTTAATTCAGATTAATTAAGATACCGGGGGTCCGCAAAACAATGTTGAAATTAACTTTACATCCCCCAATTTTTCGCTTTTATTCAAATAACTCATTTAATAAAAATCCTATATGGTCAGGACTTTTTGTATTGGTTGTTATCTAACTTATTGACATAACTAAACAATAATTAGTAAATATTTAATTATTTTTATTTAACTGCAAATTATTTACAGAAAACATATTATAATATAATCTAGTTTGACTAATATTTGACCAAGAAATGTTTGTATGAGTTTACCGTATTTTAATTTGTAACTTTTTAATCCTTTTTACTACTATTTTTATTCATTTTATGTTTTTTATTCTATATGCTAATAAAAATATTTTATGTATCTCTATAAATGCGCAAGACCATTTATTAAAATAACCAGCGATACATTTTTAACAATATTTATTATAACGTAGTGCCTATGAGATTAATGAGCCAGAAATTAAGTCTCAAGAACGATGTAAAATACCTATGGTTGGGATGGGGCCCGCAAAAAAAATTTTGTTCAAGTGGGAGTCCTCGGCAATAAAAGTTGCTATAAGAGCAATAACTAACAACTTTTATTTGAGACATTTTTTGATAAAACGAAAAAAAAATTGATTTTTTTTTTCGAATTTTATCTATTTTTTCATACTTTGTGTAACGTTTCCATGGTCATAATAAATAATATCTCTGTTAGAAAATATTAGGCCAAATTATTTCTACACTGCTGCTAGAAGTTATTTTATACAAGTACTTTGTGACAATTAAAAATGTCCTATTAGATATATTGTAATTCGCTACAAATTTGGATGCATAAATTGTTACTATTTATTGATATAATATATTATTATTAATAATATAGCTCAATTTATTATTAATATAACTGAAATTTTATTTCATTCTATTAGTCCTGTACATGAAACTTGAGGGATCTGTATTATTGTGCCTCCCCTGAAAACGGAATTGTGTTGAATCCATTCTTTTTTCCAATAATTATTAATTGTGTTTTGTAAAGAATCTTCCTGTGAATAATAATATAATTACACCTGCACCCTCATATAATCAGGATAGTTATATGGTGTAGTGTGTAAAGTACACCCTGGAGATGTTCTTGCCGCCATTATCAGAGGAATCAGAGCCTCAGAGCTCGTATCAGGGTCTGATTCCGACCGCAAACAGCACAGAGGGATGCTGCTCTTATTATACTAGTCCTAGGGCTGATGCCTTACACTACAATAGTTAAACAACTTCCAATGTTCGCTTTGTTCTTACTGCCCGACACATTGTTTTAATAAGTTAGTTATGTTAGAAGAAAACAGATATACATACATACGGGTGCGCAAAAATATCTGATTTTTACCACGAACATTGATACGTTGAATTGTTCTGTGTGGAACACTAGTTAATTCCGCAGTTCTAAGTATAGGTTTGTCATTACCTTCCGAAACTAACTTTTTATAAACGTTCAGTATCAGAACTTTGCAATCTTCTGACAAATTACATTTTTGTTTAGTAGCCTCGTCCATATTTTCGCATACTACGTCAATGTCCACATTTTCGCAATCCAAAACACCTTGCATAGATTTATTATTTTCACTACAGAAATTAGGAATTTCTTCAAAATCAAATGGTCGCCAAAGAGCCATATTGTTAATGTGACTACTGTAAAAATAAATATTGTAATTTTTAGGGTTTTGTAGGTATGACCAAAAAACCCTTATACCGTCATTCTGTAGTCTGTCTGTCTGTCTATCTGTCTGTCTGTCTGTCTGTCTGTTCGGTAAAAATTGTAGCCAAACGGCTACCATTGAAATTTGGCATGCTTACACAACTCTTTGATCCGCACATAGGAAAAATACTAAAACATCTAAAAAACATATCCCCCTAAAAATATAAACAAATATCTGCTCATCGAAAAAAAAATTTTTTTTTTAATTCTTAGTAGGGTATCAAATGAAAGTCCTTAATACGTGGATTACGATCAAAATTTTATTTTTGCCAAAATTGTCTAAAAAAAATTTTTTTTTCCACATTAACACAAAAATTTTAACACAAAATTTGTTTTGGCATCACAAATAATCATCAATCACTTACTAAATACCTGCGAAACCCTGAAATGTGTGAAAATTCACACTTCACATCAATTTTTTAAGTTTTGTAGGTATGTACCAGCCGGCACTCATGTGTCTGTCTGTCTGTTTACCTGTCTGTTTGTCTGTCTGTCTGTACGGCAGAAATTATGACCAAACCACTGTCCATAAAAAGCAAAGGTCTAATTTGTGGACCGGCGTAGCGTAGTGGTAACACATGTGCTTTGCGTTGCTAAAGTCTCGGGTTCAAATCCCGTTCAGGCATGAAATTTTTCACAAATAAAAATTCTCCTGGCTAATTTCCACAGCAGTAAAGGCCAATAAATTTAAAAAAAGGTCTAATTTTGACAACATCCTATACTTTATTCCTTAATTCTTTTCAAATATCTTAAATTCAAGTTTGTTAATTTGTAAATTAAACTGCAGGTTAGCGAGTAATTATCTGTGTGATATTTACAGAAACTTTGAAACTATTTACAGTTCTGGCGTTCTATTTAAATTGAAATTAGGTGAGCGCGAACTCTGTAATTTATAGCCCTGGTCAAGGGTACAGCGCCCCACTAATGGACCGTCGGGGCCCGCACATATTTTATATTAAATTAGAAGAAATACGAGAACGATATTAGGTATTAATTTGGATCTCTGTGTAGCTACAGTCCAATTTTTGATAAAGACAATGATGTCACCGATCAATTAAAGACGTACGTATATTATATACAGTGTGTTCATAAATTATTGATAGGTGTTTGAATTTCCCGCTTATTAGATTATTTTTAAAGGGAAGTATTTTAAGATCGCAGCGCTATTGTGACATACTTGGAACCTTCAATATAGACATTCGTTACATATAAACAACGTGAATTTTAATGTTTACTGGTGGTTTTTGTAATTTTGCTACAATATTAATACTTGTTTTTATGCAATTATATTTTTATGCAAACATTTTTTATAAAAAAAGTGCAATAGAATGTCTATTTCTCTAGTTCATAAAATCCCACCAGATGTCATATCGCTTAGCAATATTTCCCTATAAGTTGGTACTTACCAGTGGAAAGTTTACAAAGGCAAATTAATGAGTCATTGACAAAGCAATTTATTAATAACCATAGCTGTGCTAAATACTCAGTAAAAGTATTTCAAATACCAAATACCGTTCAAAGTATTTCAAATAATTTAAATATATTTGAAAAACTATGGTCTATTTCAAATAAGAAAAAAGTAGATAGCGCTGCGATCCGAGTACGATTTGCACTAGACAAATACAGTATAGCGGGAAATTTAAAATAAGTTACAACTAGGGCATGGGCGTAGTAACTGGATTAGCAAGTGATTTTTTTTATGTAAAAAAGTTTAATAAGATATTGAAATAAACAAGGCTTAATACACTTACATTATTTATACAACATAAATTCAGTTTAATGGGATTTGAAAAAGTTAAAAAAAAATCATTTTTAAAAATGATGTACTATATATAATAAGAGAGATTTGGCTAAAAGAGTTTAAATAAAGCAATAAAACAAACAATATATCTTCAGAACTAAAGTTTCTTAATTAAATATTTATTGTAAATAAAAATTAAAAATATATGTATATATGACTGTCTAAAAATTATATCAATAACTTCTTTGGGCATTATCAGCTGGCCTGTCTTTTGGCCTCACATTAATCCTCTATCTTGGTCTGTTCATTGTCAAGTGTCAAAAAATATTTATATGTCAGATAACCCAAAAAAATATATAACTGCGTAAAAACAAATTACATGGAGAATTTTCTCCATAAAATCTACGCCAAGAATATAAATAAAAATCTAAATATGTTAATAATAACAAAATATACGGAAAATATAAAATAATATAAATAATATGTTTCCAATGTACGACACTGAACATCTGTCAACTTGGACTAAAAACAATATTTTAACAGTGTAATAGGGATGACGTTCTAAACCAATCCGAAGCAAGGACAAACAGCTCCTATCTTCTTACACACATTTTTCTAAGGTGATATAGAGCATAGGAAGTATTTGAAATAATAAAGCAATATTTGAAATAATGTATTTTAAATAATTTAAATGTATTTGAAATACTAGGAAGTATTTGAATTACTAGAAAAATATTTGAAATATTGGGGAAATATTTTTCTTTCTTTTATTATTCGTTTAGTTCCATTATAATCCGACATAAATTTTGTATTAAATTGTGAGTTGTCTAGTGATTTTTTTAATTTAAATTCCCTGTAATATAATTGTGTTTCAGTGTTTAATATCTTGCTATTTATTTGACTGTTATTACTTCTCTGTAACCATATAACATTTCAGTAAACTAGAAATTTATATAGTACATTTAAACAAATAGAATAGCTTGTTCAGGTTAATTAACTCTGTGGTCGACAGATGGATGCACTCTCTCATTAGTCCGCCATTTTAGATATTGTTTTATTAGTAGTTCTTGTGTTACAATATACAGAAAATACAATTGTTACATTGAACAATATAAACAGAGGCAACAAAAAGGACAACACAGAATTTTCATAGCAGAAGTAATAAGAATAAATAACAAGGGTGGATCGTGCCATAAAATTATGGGGGTTGCAACTTTTATAGGTACCAATTATTACAGAATTCCACCACACCAAATATTTCAGGGTTTCGTACGTAATGAGCCAGAACCGGCAGAGCTATACTACTTGCGAGGGTTAATATTTGCGATAAAACTTGTCTAAATTGACAAAAAAATAAATCTCTACCTGCGCATTTATTTCTAACATCCACGAGACGTATTCTACGCCCAAAATATCTGCAACTGTGGCTCCGACACAGCCCCCCCTCCCTCTTTTCATGAGTTGAAGAATGGTTTCTCTTCATGGGTACAACATGTCAAGTTGTCTTTTGTTTTAAAATAACCCTTTTTTATTTTTAATTAAATTAAAATATTAATAACGTGTATAAGATAAAAATTTTCAAAAGAAATTAATATAAATTTTGTTGAGATTAAAAGAATGGGTATTTTATTTAACTTGTCTGATAAACTGGTAAAAAATTATAAAAGCAGGACACGAAAATTCATTTAGACGCAAAATGAACAAGATTAAAAAATTAAATTAAATTCAACCTTATTTTTCGGTCCAGTACATTCTGCCATGTGTCCGCCATGTTACGTAGTTTTACATTTTTTTTTACTCTTTACAAGAAACAGAGCGAAGCGAATTTATTCTACATTACAGCAGTTACACGGATAACAGATACGTACCAAGGGGTGGAAATTACTTTTAGAATATTACAATTTAAGATATAAATCAAGAAAGTAAATTTAAATTTGTGAAATTTTTTAAATTATTACTAGAAAATTAGGAATAAAGAGATAAGAAAGAGAGAGAGAGAGAGAAGAATTAACAGAGTGAGAGAGAGAGAGGGAAAAGAAATTTAATAATTAGACGTTGTGCAATCGAATTTGAAACATCGTTAGACGCCATCTATAATATAATACACCAATGTGTCCCTGCGTGGGTGCGTGATATGACGTCAAAAACAAATTTGAAGCGAGATTCCGAAATGTAACGAAATATTCCGAAGCTCACCGAAGTGTATATTGACATATAACGCGTGATGATAATAGTTGTTAATTGATATGTTTACACAAAAATAATATAAATTTAAATTATTAGTAGCAGAAAAATAATTATTTAAAAAAAATTTGGTTTTGATGAAAGTATGAAATGACTTTCTTTTCTTTATTATTATTTTTTTATTTCTACGATTAATGTTTAAAATTTTCAAAAAATGCAGTGAGTAAAACGCGCTTTGGTAAAAATGAACAATTTTTACCAAAAATTACCGGCCGAGTTTGGTCATTCATATCAACGCCACGAGGTGACAACTTAATTGTGTAAATTTAAAATTGGTTCGAAATATTTAAAATATTTTGTTAAAAATTACAAATTGATACATTCAATAGTTTGCACCTTTGAAATTGTATGTCATGTTGATATTAAAACATGGTAAAAAAATTCACTTTCTTAAAATGTCATTCCATTTGACATATGTCATAAATATAAATGATATCTTAGTTATAATGATCATAACCAACAAATCTGAAGTAGATTTTACAGCGTAAGGAATATTTTGAAATGACAAATTTATATTTAAAAGTCAGTACTACACTATAAAAGTAACCAAAATAACCAGATCTGGTTTGACTTTACAAATGTGAACGCAGTATAGGTATTAAAGCGGGCAAACAATTAAATTTTACTGTGTAGTTTCTCACGATTTATTTCAAAATGATTTGAGATATAGTGTAAGTACGCTTTTTTCCGTGTGTGTATTTTTCCGTGTGCGCTTTTTTCCGTGTGTGTATTTTTCCGTGCGTCATTTTTCTCGAAAAATTGTCGATACTTTACTACTATCGAAAGTATCGTTGCATCCTTACAGTGAGCCATAGTAAATTCTGATGTTAGTGTTTCTGTGTCATCATTATCAATAATTGCTTCCAGTAATGACGTTCTGATTTACAAGCCATCTACATCAGTAAATAACGAGGTCGTTCGGAAGCGTCGCGGCGCCTATGCCACACTTTACGACGTCGCCGTCTTGCATACTTCTGAATACATGCCCAAGCATAAAAAATAACTCAAAACAGTTATGTCCTAGATCTGAATGAAACTGAATTTAATTGAATTTGATTAGTTAAATGTAAAATGGACAAGATGGGTTCTAAACCAGGCTGTCCGCAAAGTTTAACAAATGAGGGTATCAAAATCAATCAGTTCACATCTGCACATGACATCTATTCATCAAGGCTTACTTACATAGTTTCCCCTTGTACTAAAACTAAGAAAGGTGCTTAGCAAGAACCACAGTTTTCATTCTTAGATATACCGTATTAGCCCGAATTTAACGCCAAAATTTTTCATGAAGATATTTGAAATTTTTTTTATCAAAAATCGCATCGGTATCGTTAGTATGTTCGTTTTTAGTCTCCCACAAAATGTCATCTTCCGACCCATTTAAATTGTTTAAAATGCAGCATTTCTTAAAACCATGACTATCGATTCAGGTTCGACCTTGTGCCAGACGATCGTAAACCATTCTCCTAAAAGTGAGACTGAGGATTTCTTTGTTTTTCCTGAAGGTGTCGATGGGTGATTTCCCGCTAATACCCAATTGTTGTATTCTTTTCGTAAGTTGTCTTTAAATGGTTTATTGACCACCACACCCAAGACTTGCAACTGAGGTGTTATACCACCTGTTTTTATCGGAATTAAATGCCTAAATGAGGTGGATTCGAAATGCATCAAGGAGCGAGGTTTTCTCAGAGAACCTGGCCGTTTTCCGCATATCACATTCAGTCTAATACCAATTCCTCTATCATCCAACCTTTTTGTTAGGCCAAAAAATTATTCTGGAGCTTTTCTTTGGGCTTTGTTTTACGTTTCAATACATCGTAAAGTAGGTAAACAGGGGGAGTTCTGGACCATTAACTACGAAACCCTGAAATTTGCACAAATTTACATTGCGCAACCGGAATAACCCACTGATAAGGGGAATTACCCAGTTTTTGATCTTGAATCCCACGGTAATAAAAAGAGGTGGGACGAAGTAGTGGGGATAGGGGCGGGGCCCCAGCCTGATAACGCTTTGCGGTTGCGCAATGTGAATTTGTGCTAATTTCAGGGTTTCGTAGGTAATGGTCCAGAACTCCCCCTGTTTACCTACTTCGTAACGTCGAAGCTTCTGTCCATCAGCAGTAACGGCAAGCATTACAATAATTCTGGACTTATTGTAACCAGTTGACTTCAATAAGACCGTTTTTCAACTTTTTTGTGGAGGCATAGGCGTACTAATAAGAAAGGTTGTTCATATTACATTCCTAGACCTCGATTTAGCGCGTCAATTTTTTCACAGAAAATAATTAGTCAAAAAATATCGCGTTATATTCGGCCTAATACAGAAAGTTTTATACGAGAAATGTTGAAAACTGGCCTGGATTTTATTTTTCTGACGTCGAATCTGAAAAGACTTTAGTTCAAAAATTTGATGTTCAAAACAATTGTTTTGAGGGAGTTAGTGGGATGAATAAGTATTCCGGTGTTGTTTTCAATGACACATTTTCTACACCTATCCCGATTTTTTACCTTGAAGACCCGCGACCGTTATAGATTTCGCCACAGCAACCTATTGGGATTAATTTCGTGTTGAGCTTTTTGCAATTATTCTACTTAAGAATTCCGTATGTATTGTAGAGAGTAAAAAGTGGAATTGAAATTGTTTGCCTGGGAAGATATATGTGTTTAGTTGTAGTACAACAATAAGTCAGCAGTGCAGTACAAGTATGTGGAAGCAATGAGACGTAGTGCTACATCCATCTGGTGTTGGAGGAGTCAATTATCCGTTGCTTGTTGCTTGTTGCTGCAGCGCTACAATGCTACAGTTCAGCTCTGTCAGCGCCTCGCGATTGATGACTCCAGGATATTACCGCTTCGAGCAGCACAAGAACTACACAACGTCTCTCGGTACACAGGCGTACACAACACCTGCAAAAATATTGTAAACTTCACGAGGCTCTAGTGTACTTGCAAAACGTAGACAGCGTCAGTACACCCACTCAGGGTTTTTGTTTGCGTCATCATCATCATTAATCAGCCTTTCTTGTCCACTGCTGAACGTAGGCCTCCCAAACCTTTTTCCATTCAGTACGATCTTGTGCTACTGATTTCCAGTTCCCCGCATCTCTTTAAACTACGTCATAACTGTGACACTTTGACCTTGAGTAGTGCGGTTGGATTCGTTCAAAGCCAACCGCACTAGTTGGCTTCGTTCATCGAAACGTGTCGATTTTAGCTGAAACCAGATGTAAAAAGATGTGATTTTTGGAGACTTGATCTGAATAGTTATATAAAAGCGATATTGTAAAAAAATGGACAAAATATAAGTATTATTCCAAATATTATTACATCTGGTTTCAACGAAAATCGACACGTCTCAGATGAACAAAGCCAACCGCACTACTCAAGGTCAAAGTGTCACAGTTATGACTTAGTTATACTACTATTGTAAACTTCACGAGGCTCTAGTGTACTTGCAAAACGTAGACAGCGTCAGTACACCCACTCAGGGTTTTTGTTTGCGTCATCATCATCATTAATCAGCCTTTCTTGTCCACTGCTGAACGTAGGCCTACCCAACCTTTTTCCATTCAGTACGATCTTGTGCTACTGATTTCCAGTTCCCCGCATCTCTTTACGTCATTCGTCCACCTAGTTGGGGGTCTTCTTCTGCTTCTGTTGGTATCTCTGGGTCTCTCATCTAGGATATTCAGAATACAATTGTTGGTCAAAATGGCTGCTGGTGTTGTCCGTTAGAAGCTGTCTCGTTCTTGCCCCGGCTTCTCCAGGATCAGTCGAACCACCCCAGGTATCCGCACGAGGGGAACACGTGGAGAAGCCCTGTAGACGACACTCACATCTCGTGTTGGCGACTTCAGCAGCTGGTCTGGTCCTTGAGAAGCGTGCTCACAAGAATGACTACTGCTTGACTACCAAGAATGACTAACCACAACTCTATTCCCTAAGACCATTTTATTAACCAGGACACTATGACGTCAGGTCTTAACTCAATTGTTTTGGAAACATTCATTTGTGTAATTGTTGGCAGTAATTAACGACCATAGTCATCACAATTGAATAATGTTTATCAACAAATTAGAATGTAGTTCAAAACTTATGTTGACAAACACGCAACACTCTGCACATTCTTTAATTCCCAAAACCGTACGTCAGCAATCTTGATCTACACGGCTTAAAGGCCGCTCAAGAAATTGCACATTAGAACACAATTATACCATAATTGTGACAATATTTCAACTCTTCAAGTAAAGTTTTATTCATTAAATTGAGTAAATTTTATATATATATTCGACTGAAACATTAAAAAACTTGTTTCATTTATTATTTATCCCCAATTTAACGTACGTCGCTGTATTCCCCAAAGGCGTCGAAGTGAACGGGGGCAAGAGACTCGTCAGTAACATTTGTTATCTGTCGATACGGCCGCAGAGGAAACTTATTACATCGCCATCGGACCAATAAACTTTACAGAAAAAAAAAGAAGAAGAAAAATGTTCTTTTACACTCGGAAACTTAAACAGAAAATTACTGGGAAATAAGAAAATTTATAACTAAATGTAAAAGTAATAAAGGTTAAAAGACAAATTTAAAGTGACGGAAAGCAACGACAAGTCATTCGCCGATAAAGACGGGAAACTGCGTAGATACGAGAACATTTTTCAGTTGCAAATGAAAAAATGTTTTAAAATTTAATTAACAATCGCTTTCTTTACAATTAAAACAAATTTTTACTCAAAGATGCTTTTAAGAAAGTAAATTCTCTTTTGACAAATATTAATTGACAATAATTATTCGTATTAAATTTCTTCTGATTTTAAAAACAGGATTTCTCAAACTTTTAATTTGTGACAATCAAAATCACCCCTTATGTATGCCTTCTCTTTCTAGAAATTGGTAATCAGTAAGGCTATTTTGAAATACTAATAGAAGTATTTCAAATATTTCTTAGTATTTCAAATATTTCCCTAGTATTTTAAACAGTTCTAGTGTTTCAAATACTTACTCGGTATTTGATATTTGAAATACTTTAAGCGAGTATTTGGGATGGCTCTGACACAGAACTAAAAGGCCCAAAAGGCCCTGAGCCCAAATCGCCTGCTAACAATGTCATATCGACCCCTGGGGGGTCCATATCACCCACTTTGGTGATCCCTGGTATAGGGTGAATTTTGACAACCACTGGTTGATAATTATGTACTTAAATCTTCATCTTATCAATTTTTACAATCAAAGATGTTCATAATGAGCTAAAATACTTTTTGTTTTTCGATTGAAAAGATTTTTTTTATATTTTTAATTAGTTTTTTCCTCCCTTTTGTGAGTTGTTTTTTCACCAATTCCTGGGACAAAATTAGAGGATAAAGGTCAGGTTAAATTAGAAAAATTGTGTAGAGTTTGAAAGGGTAAGAATGTTGGGATGAAGTGGATATTGGAATATTCTTTTAAAATTATAATTGCAATCAAATTGTTAATAATTGATCCTATTAATAAGCTTCGTAACACAATTAGAAATGGTTATGTGGGAATGCAAGGGGCGGCAAGGGGGCGGTGTGGGGGCGGCCGGGGGAGTGGAATGTTCCCGCACATCACTCCGACCCAATTACTAACTTATCAAGGGCAAAATTCAACTATTTTGAACATGTCAACTAAAGCATTCCTCCCATACAGCCATACACATATAAACTGTTGAATAGTTTTTTAAATAGTTTGCACATAGTTATAAAACACACTGTATCAAAACTAAATAAATATAATATCAAGTCATCAAGGATGAAATTTGTACTTAATAATACTGCCAACTTTAACAGCTTATTATTTGATATTGGCTAAGTATTTTACCGTTCTGTTTTTTTGTTGGAAAGTTACACATCTCGCCTGTTTAAAGAAATCATTGTAAGCTCTAAAAAATATCTAAAACTTTTTAAAAAAATTAATTTTGTTGTAAATGGAACGGTCGGAAATTCGCACTATTATGAAGTAAGAGTTTTTACGTGGAACTACGGCATCGCAGACCGCGCGAAACATTAATTTGGCTCTAGTGTTACTACGCAGCAGACAATATCAAATTGGTTCGCCAAATTTCGAACAGGTAACTTAAAAACCAAACAAAAAAAAGCCTGGATCATCGATCACAGCAGAAATATACTGCAACCAACTGGACGAAATGTTGAAAACTTAAAGAAAAACAGCCTAGATTGGTCAACAGATCGACTCCTATCTTATTGCATGATAACGCTAGACCACACACTGCACAAATGACGGCAAAACTACAGGAATTGGAGTTGAAACTTCTTCATCATCCTCCACACTACCACTTTTTCCGCAATTTGGACAACTTTTTAATAGGAAAACAGTTTCCGACAATGCTGCAAAACTGGCCTTCCAGGAATTCATTGAGTCTCGTCCGCCAGGGTTGTAAACCACCGGCCTGAACAACCTGCTTAAATGGCAAAAGTGTATAGACAATTTGGGTGCAGACTTTGATGAATAAAATAATTCTTTATATTTGTAAGTTATCAACCAACTTTGCCTTTTTTCTACAAATTTCATCCTTGACGACCTAATAGAACAAGATTTCAAAAAGGCAAATCTCTAAATATGAAAATTGATGAATTTGAATATTTCAAAAATGATTTTCTTTGATTATTCCAGTTGTTTTCAGGGTGGACGTGAGTTCGTAGTAATCTTAGCGCGTACCTGTCTAGTATTCTTTCCTTTTTATGTCGTTCTTAACACATTAAAAGGTCTATAAAAAATGAAAACACATTTCCTCCATTTTACTTCCATCAATCTTCCTGGCTATTCAAGAATTTTCCTCAATAATCCCGGAAAATAGTGCCATCATAAGTGCTTGGAGTAGATTAGGTCATTAACCATTGTGGAAAAAGTATTTTCACTGCTTTTTGTGACTTGAGTTTTCCTACGAATAGTTGTAAATTACTTGTACGAATAACTGAAAATTAAAGTTTAAAATTAAAGCTGTTTATTATAAATAAAATTTTATTTAAAAAAAGGATTTTTGCTGATTTGCCAAAAACCTTTTATCCCCTTATTTCCCAGACGTTTTGATATAAAATTTTAAAAAAAATCAACATAATACACATTGATAATTTAATTATAATTTTTTTAAATTAAATTTGCTACTATTTCACATATTGTAGCAAATTTGCACATATTTAGAAACCTAAATAATGGTATTAGACATTCGAATTAAAATTAACAAAAAAAATATTTTAACAAATTTTTTTGCATCCCAAATAATCATCATTCACTTACTAAATACCTGCAAAACCTTGAAATGAAAATTCACACTTTTTTTTTTTTTTTTTTTTAATTTTTATTGGCCTTTGCTGCTGTGGCAATTAGCCAGGACGATTTTTGTTTGAGAAAATTTCCATGCCATAACCGGGATTTGAACCCGAGCCCCCATGGTTGGTAGTCAAATGAGCTGACCACTACGCCATAGCGACCGGCAAAAAAAAAAATTCACACTTCACATTATTATTATTATTTTTTTTTTCTATATTTTTCCTACATATGACTCCCCATACTCGTTGTGGACAAAGACATAAACTGTCAAAAAAATATATCTTAGAAGGATTTTTGCCAATACATTTTTATTCTTTCATGTATAAAATACCTGAATACCCACTTAAATTTTTTATACGAGTTCCCTTTATTTTATTGTCCTAAATTTAATGCCAGAAACCATTTCTGATAAATTTATTTTATACGAAATTCCCAACAAAATTTAATATACCGTAATATTGTAAGACTTTCCCTTCATTTCAAGAAAATCCGTATTAGATTTCAATTCATATCCCTTTAAATGAAGCCCTGCAAATAACCTTCTGAAATATTAATCTGATATTAATTAAGCCACATGTTGGATATTTTTACCCTTCGTTGGATCAAAGGATATAAGGATACGATTTGGAAATCATTTATTGGATGCCTGGCTGTGCGGGTGGGGGGGGGGGGGGTGAATGAGCGAATAGTGGGGCGTCATTGCGTAACTTATCTGTGTGTGTCATCCCTTAGTCGAGGGACGAAGGGACGAAGGGAACAAGGGTGTGCTTGCTTCTCGGAAAGCAGCTTATCTTAGTACCATATTGCCCAGTGATACTCGCCTTTGTTTCTACAAGGTCTAGCTAGTGATATACCCGAACAGAGCTTCCCAAACTGTTAACATATTTATCACTAGAATATTATTTATAAGAATAAGTAAAACAATAATTAAAGATATTTTATTTAACAAGCATATAATAGAGGCTATATTTCACGAGGATGAGCTTTACAATTCGAGCCATAGGCGAGGGTTGTAATTATTCGAGTAAACACACATTAAAAGTGTTGAGTGATAAAAATCACATATATGTGGCAACGTCAAAAAAATCATGCATTCATGACAAATTCCGCAAAACACAAGGAAAGGCAAATTTATCATAGAAAATTCTCCTTATTTTATCTTGTTTTGTGCTGAAGTTAAAATCCAATTGTACTGAATCTAAAAATATCCAGGATACTTTCTTTTAAGAATTACAAAAAAACTAGATGTGTTGGAGAAAAATAAAACTTGATTAGGATTCGCCATTCTAAATCACCCCTTCAAATCAAAAATGGCGGAAATTTAATTTTTTTTTTTCGCAGCTCTGTGTTATTTACAAGTATTCAAAGCAATGGTGTGCCCAGGGAGGGGGGCAGGGTTCCTTGACCTTTTTTTTGGTCGTTACTTGTATTTTAGAAGTGAGGATCTTTTTTTTTAGATCATCACTTTATATTTTCATAATTTAAATAATTTTGTCTTCCACCCCCCCCCCACACAAAAATTCCTGGGTGCGCCACTGATTCAAAGTGCCTTCCATTTTGATTTAAATACTTTCTCATTGTTACACTTGAGCTACTGTAGCTCGGAACACAATAAAAAATATTTCACTTTCAAGTCGTACTTGAAAGTGCAACTTGAAAGTGCAACTTGAAAGTACTTGAGTATGAGTCCACTCCAGAACTGACTGCACAATATTGAAAGATGAAAACTCCAAATGTAATCGTTTGCTACATTTTTTATTTATTTATATATTTCCCCTGGTGTAAATTTGTTTGTCCACTGTTTTGGTACTGCTGGCTCTACATGGTAGTACAAGACAGTGCATAACTAAACTTATCTCCCTTTATCCTCGAGTGCGGGGGTGGGTTAAGCTCACATTCTAAGCTCAGGACACCGTTAAGCTCCGGCAGTGGAGCCGAGCTTTCAGCACGTATTTTTACCCCCTTCCCCGCAAACACCCCCCCGACATGTATCACAGGGCTAATATTATGATTTATAAGACATTTTTACACAAAGAACACGACACTAAGATCTTTATTAATTATTTTAAATAATAGAATTAAAAGTTTTGAATTTGAAAAGTTTGGATTTATAATTTGGTTATTTTATCTAAAGGGTTGAGATTTAAAAATCCCTTTTAAGCTACGTGGCAAGGTTAATTGATAGGTC
Source organism: Liopterus haemorrhoidalis (assembly GCA_963971575.1). Classification (NCBI taxonomy): domain Eukaryota; kingdom Metazoa; phylum Arthropoda; class Insecta; order Coleoptera; family Dytiscidae; genus Liopterus; species Liopterus haemorrhoidalis. The sequence continues at coordinate 48,802,203 of OZ020619.1, forward strand.
TGAGCTGAGATAAATCTTCGATCGCCGCTTCAAAGTTATTAAATTTTAATACACGCAAAATAAGAGAAGAGGAACAAGTCACAAGGCGCTAAGTCGAGACTGTAAATCCGAACACTCATTTAAGTAACACTGAAAGTGATATAACAATGATATGACAATGATTTAACGAAGATATGACTTAGAAGTAACGCAATCTGAATACAACACTCACTGCTATGCTAAAGTTTAGTAACAATCATATCCTCACACGAAGAAGACATAGTAATTAACATACAATGAAAGCTATTAGTTATTATTGGGGGTGGATAAAACTGGTCAACACAATTTTTGCTGACTTACATCTAAGACTTGTTTCTTACTAATTTGGTGCTGCTGAACTCAAATATCACATCAGTTTTTGCATATCACATCAGATTTTTGCTCTACAACAAATACATATTTTCGGCCAAATACTTCTATCGTTTAATTTTAGACGTCGATACTGTAATTGGTACAAATTTGGCGAACAATAAGAACTAAATAATTAGAAAATATTTTTAAAATTATATTTATAGTGAAAGAAAGAAAATGAGAATAGTTTTAATTACATTTTAATGCATTGGAGTGTTAAAATTAAAATACAAAATAATTTAAGGATTAAATGGTTGTTTGTAAGATCTTCTGGAGTGCACCATTTCCGATAAGTCTCTTTTAATACTCCAACAGTAGTCAGCCTTCCTTGATAACGTTTCTCCATCTCTTTTAAATCCTGATGGAAACGTTCACCCTGTTCATCACTAACATCTCCAAGATTGACAGGAAATTTGTCAAGATGACTGTTTAAAAAATGAAGTTTCACACTCATGTTGCCCAGATAATTTTCAATGCAATTTTCAGCGACCTCCACATAGTTTTCGGCTTTTTTATTCCCACGAAAATTTTTAATGAGCGCCACGAAAAACTGCCATGTATTCTTCTCCATATCATCCATATGTACAGTGAAATGTGGATCATTCACTAATTTTCTAATTTGTGGTCAAAAATGCCAGCTTTTAGCTTCTCATTACTGAGACTTTGAAATGTTTCAGATATATATTTGAAACAGTCACCATCTTTGTTCAACGCTTTTACAAACTGCTTCATTAGACCCAGTTTAATATGAAGAGGGGGGGGGGGGGATGATCTATCTAAAGGTCTATAACAAGTACCTGCATGTAAGGCGCTCCTACGACAACAAGAACGAAGTTGAAATTAAAGTAGACGTATATCAGAACGTGAAAAGGTTAAAAAAGTCAAAATACGATAAAACAAAAATTTGACGTGATAGGCAGAATCTGTTAACATTTTTGAAATCAGCACCCCAAAATTAGTTAAAAACAAGTATCAGATCTAAGTCAGCAAAAAAAAGTTTAAATTTGTTGACCAGTGTTATCAGTGACATCTAGTGAGCATAACTGCTGTAATAATAATAGTTTTATTATCTCAGTTTATTAGTTTTCGCTGACAATCGTTTCTTTCTTGCAAAACGGACTTCTTAAAAATACTTGTAGCTTATTATTTATTTCTCTTATTATGAAATAATAATTAATTTAGGTTAGATATTAAATAATTTACATTAAAACTTTGTGTTTAAATATTTGATGTTAAAGAACGTTTACAACAAAAATGCTGATTCGGTTCGTAAAGAGTTGTAATCGTGTAAGACGCCCTAAGACTCCACTTTCAGTGTTTATCCTCAAAACCAGTAGTCTTAAACCTTTTACCGAAGTAAACAAACAAAGGATTGTGTTAAAAGCCAGTAGTATTCTGTTTGAGTGTCCCTGGGATTTAACCAAAAATTCTCTTCCATTTTATCCGTAATCCTTTCTCTGTTCCAATCTCTCCATCTTCCATTCCCGTATCTCTGCTCTCTGCAGCTATTATCTCTCAGCTCACGTGTGAGATCAGAGAGCTGTATCTCTGTAAGAGTTGGTGATAAAAATGCAATATTTGCTACTTCCCTCACAGTCTGATTCTTGTTTAATACGCATAGGAACAATCATTCCTAACTTAGAATGTGATAAATACGGAATATGGAGTAGACACATGCTGCCAACCGCTTTTTAACGGTTATAAAAAAATATAAATTACTAAAATAAAATTTTTAGTGATTTTATGGGATGTAAGAGAAAGTATGAGGGATGATAATACACGTGGTGAGAATGAGGGGGGGACAGAATGGTTAGGAAGATATTGGCAAGAAGATTGAATACCCGTCGACCAGTGGGAAGACCTCGCAAGAGATGGAGAGATCATCAAACCGAAGTTCTAACAAGTATTGGTATACAAACGACATCGAAATACTTGACAATAAACAGATCAAGATGGAAAGTCTTAAATATGTTAGTAGTGTTTCTGATTTTTCGACATTTTTCATTTCTCGACAAATGAAAAATTAAAAAATTAAAAATATACATACAAAAAATAATAATAATAATAACCGCGAGGAGGCAGCACTGAATCCCATTTTGTGACAGTAATTTTGTCCTTAAGTTACCGTCATGAAATTAACAGTTTTGAACTGTCTGCGCAGACGCACATTATGAATTATTATAAACAAATATGGTTATTTCATTTCATTCTACAATAAAGACACTACAATAAAGAATATATTACATCTGTATTAACATGTAAGTCGATACATTTTATCTCAATTATTGTAGCTCTGTATTTTATTAAACACATTATTAAAATAAATAATTTTATTATAACAATAAGTATAAACTTCTTATAACGTCGATATAATACAGTATTCTTGTTTATGATAATATAAAATGTTGACAGCACAAATTCAAGGAGTATTTTTTTATAATAGAAATTAAGTTGGCAATCCGAACGAAGTTTAAGACGCAGATCTCTGTCTTAAACATCGCTTGTATTTAGACGAGGCCATACGGTTTCACATTAGCGTTTAAAGATACATACACTTTAACATCCGATCTTAAAGATCTAGTGTGAAAAGGGTATAATATGGTATATTTAGACTGTTAAGGGAAGGTGTACCAACTTAACAAAGTAAAAATAATCGGATAACATTCGCCGAACAAAAAATAAATAAAAAACTAGGGGATTTTTTTGATTAGAAGTTGCATGATGGTTTTGTGTTACTTAAAGCTGTTTTATAATGTTCCTTTTAGAGTGAATGAATTTTTTCCAACTTTATACAGAAACTCAACCTCAAAAATACTTTTCATAAACTTTACCAGATTTAAAGTTGTAACATAGATATTGAATTATAACTTTGGAAGTAGTTTAATGCAATTTAAAATAATCTAACTGAAAACTATTAACTTAGTACTTCACAACTCAAACAGAAACAATATACACTAATTAGTAGGGTACATGTACATACGTTATGTACGTGCGACTTCAAAAATAACCATTAAAAATATCTTACAGGTTTATAAATCAATATGTCATTATTTTTGTAGAACTACATATATTATTTTGCAGGTCAATTTTGAAAATTTTACGTTATTAATCGTTATTATGGCAACATAGCAATAAGTGTCTATGCCATATCTAAATGGTTTGAAGGAACAATATGTTGTTTTTATTTTATTCAGTATTATTTTTCATTTTCATCTGTCAAGAAACGAAAAAAATTGCAATTAGGAATTTAGCTGTAATTGTTACAATTTGGAGCAAAACAATACACCAATATGCATTCTAAAACAAAATATTAATGATTACTTAGTGTTAATTAAATAAATACTTAAGATATTTTGATTTTCATATTATTTAAAAACGTAACCTATAAATATATCTTCGAATCCTTATTTATATATTTATAATATCATTATTCTATAATCTAATAAGTATCTGGACTGTATATATTAGTATACATTTATCAAAAATACATATTTTTTGCTCCAAAATTGAAGATATTCATAAAATTAAGGTAACCAAAGTAATGTCACATGTATTTTAAACCAGTCAAAAACTTCCAAAGGACTCAGCTCTCAGATGGCAACACATGTATGTGACGACACACTAATATGGTCTATTGTAATGACAGAGAAAGAATCGACACTTAATTTTTATGTTTTGCAAGTGCATTTAAATGAAATGTAACCCTTCTACGGCTTAAATCTCTGTGTTATCTCAGTGACGTAGCGTTGTGACGTCATTAATTTTCGTCTGATGTTATCTGGCATCTATCATCGCTTTCATTATATTGGACAAGAGGAAATATATTATATAACTCCTTATCGTCGACCATTGTTGATTCAGCAAGAGCGAATCATCGACTTCGCGACTCTCTACCTTCTTACAGTTCGCGGAAAATTAATTGCACAGAAGTTGACGGTTTAATGAATATCCAACGATTAATTTATCACAGCTTGACTTTTTATTTGTGTTTTTTTAAAAATTGATTAAATTTTATGTAAAATTATAGGCATTGCGGACGAATGGACAGAGCAAGAAATAAGAAAATCTGGAAAAGGACAATTAGAAAAGCATCCTCGAAGAGAAAAGACTAAGTGGTGGAAAAATAAATACAAAATAACAACAGGCACTACATAAACCAGCCGGGTCTTTACACAAAATAATCGAAAAAAAATAAAAATTATTTTTTTAAATGTCAAATTTTGTGCTATTTTAAAACGAAATGATTCTCATGGCTTTCTAGACGCCTTCATTTCTCGACCATATTGTATAAGTCACTATATAAAAGAAAGTAGGGCAAAAGGGATTGAATCTTTGTGTTACAAACTTGACTAGTTTCCAGTGGTTAAAACAGTGTAGATAAAATATTTGTAAAAAATTCAAAATAACGTAAAAATAAAAGCAAGCTTAACACAAAAACACTCAAAACGCAATACGCAATAAAAAAGTATGGTTTTTAAAAGTTCAGTAGTTCAGTAGTAACTTTTCATCAACAGATGGTACAAGTTAAATTTTGGATTAGTAAGTTTTATAAAATGAGATTTGCTCCGTTTTATAATCACCCTGTATGAACTACAAGCATGTACCACGTCGCTCAATAAGTCTCTGGTCTAACTAAGAAAAACATTTTTTTTTTTTTTAGAAATTCGACTTTATTCATCAACATACTCTCCTTCAAGAGTGACAAATTCATTCCAACGCTCCTAAAATTAAAAAAATTAATTTAAATACAGCATAGCAATCAGTAATAGTTGATTTGCCTGGTGCAGAGTCTCTATAACGCTTATCAAGCCACTGTTTGGCTTCAACAGTATTTTTTTCCAACAAAAAACAATGTTTAATCAACACACGAAATTTTTTTTATCCATTTGAAAATTACAAAACTGGAGTCACTAAAACCACTGTAGCCTCTAAACTAATTGTCAGAATGTCATGAAATTTTCACACGTATCGTTTGAATGTTGGTACTATCCAGAAATCATATGGGTCTGTCAACAGTGTTGCCATATATATGTCAGACCGGGGACTTATTGAGTGAAGTGTTACTCCTCCTGGGTCCCAAAGTAGTCTAGAATAAGTATATGCTGCTGGGAAGTATTTAATTTTTTCCAATCTTCTGTACGAAGCGGAAGCGTGGACTATGTTAGAAGCTTCCTAAATGAGAGGTCAAGAAATGTGGATCTATTGATATGCATCATTTTCCAAGTGATATTCCTTTTTATCTTCCTTTTACGTCCTTTTTACCAGGTCTTTGTAGAGAGATATATTGTTACGGAAATCTCGAGTTGAGACCCCGCCTAAGGCAATTCCACTGTTCTTATCTGAGCTCTTCAGTTGTGCTTTTTACTCGGGATTTTTTATTCCTAATGAGAGTTGTCTTGTTTCAGGATAAAACACATCCTGACAGGGCCAGGATACGTACAACGTATTCCTTGAAATCCTGTTACTTCTTTTTCTTTAAGATACCTTCATTCATTATTTAGATACGAGTTTTTTTAAATATGACCAATGAAGATGTACGGAATATTACAGAAATTCAATGTTTACAGGTAGGAGAAACACCACAGATCTCAAAAGTTTCTCATGCAAGTGTAATAAATTCAAATAAAATTAATAACAATTTACTCATCAAATTTCACAGTTTTATTTATCTAATAGGATATTTACCTACTTATATAATAGTCCTGTAAAGTGATTTATATATATATATATATATATATATATATATATATTAAGCAGTTTTTATGCACATTGGCATATTTAATTTAATAAATTTCGTTATGATTTTGGTAAAAAATAATTATTAATACATTTCAATATTTTATTTTTTTATGTTTTTTCGGTAACGATTACTATGTCCGTTTTTATTTATACCCACAATTTGTCTTTATGCTTTCCATAAATGTATCCAAAAATACGTCAAACTTCCAAATTTTCCTGATGCCAGTTCTTGAACAACATGGTACTGCAAAACTGAACGAAATAGCAACAAATATTTGATTTAAAAATATATTTTTGTATAATAAAAGACCATGTATTGTCACACGAGTTGTTTAGAGGACGTCGAGCGCAGCGAGGAGTGCGCCATTGATGTCAAAAACTTAAATATGAAGTTTCATAAAAATCCTTTTAGCCGAATTCGCTCTGTACGTGTAGATAGACAGACGGACGAACAGACAGACAGACAAACAAACAGACACACGGACGGACAGACAGACGAACAGACGGACAGACAGACCAACAGACATCATACTAAAAATAGTCAAAATGTTATGTAGGAACCTCAATTCGTGGAGATCCATCGAAATCTCGAAATGTCAAAATCGGTATGATCACAATACCTATTTTATACCGGGTGAATTATTTAAGGAGCAACATACATGTTTCACATATAATGTTAAAGAAATGAGTTATTTCATTTGCAACATAGCAAATTATGAAAGCAAGCTCATATCCATGGCAACAGATATGCAATGTTGATTAGATATAATAGTTATTTGACATTTGACAAGTTCCTAGACGGCTAAAAAATAGTAAATTATAAACAATAAATGAATTTTTATTAGTTTGTTTATATTTACATACAAACAAAAATAATAATATCCTTAGTAGCTTAGTCCAAAATATATTTTAAAAAATAATATTTTGTCTTTTCTATGGATATGATAAGCATTTGTTTTATGGCTATATTGCAAATGAAATAACTCGCTTCATTAACATTATATGTGAAACATGTATGTTGCTCCTTAAATAATTCACCCGGTATGTTGACGGTTGGTAAAAATATAATTATAACCAAAAAAGTTGACAATGAGTATGTAGTGTTTTTAAAAATCAGTCTATAGGTCTATTATCTATTTCCACCCTATCTGCGTCCAATTCTATGGGGAGTAAAGGCAATCTAGGCTGCAAGTTGGTGGCCAGTGCGGAACAGTCCAATATGATATATCGCCAGCATCTTATCTAGTGTGACAGTTCGTGTGTGGCTGCACATTCTTGATACGGGACCGGGGGATTTAAGGCATTTAAACACTTGTCATTTCCGGTGATTGCTTTGATATTTCCGGAAACCGGAAAATGTGAAAGAGTTGCTGAAAATTCAAATCTAACAGAAATGAAGAAAATTTAAAACGTATTTGATATTTGAATTGAAATTTCTTTTAGGGTTTCATATGTATGACCAACAAGCAAGCACATATACCGAGTTTATTAATGAATAAGTCCAAAACCAATATGAACAGGAATGGTGATAGTGAGCATCCTTGTTTTACACCTATTATGGAGCTAAGTTACTAATGACATAGCTATAAAAGCAATAACTAACAACTTTTGCGGGTCAAAGAGTTGTATAAGCATGCTCTACTCTATATTTGATACCCTATTCAGAATATAAAAAAAAAAAAAATCGGTGAGCACATATTTGTTTATATTTTTAAGGGGATATGTTTTTTAGATGTTTTAGTATTTTTCCTATGTGCGGGTCGAAGAGTTGTATAAGCATGCCAAATTTCCACTCTCTAGGTTTAGCCGTTTGGCTACAATTTTTACCGAAAAAAAAAAAAAAGGAAAAAAAAAAAAAAAAAAAAAAAAAAAAAAAAAAAAAAAAAAAAACAGACAGACAGACAATAAAATGACGGTATAAGGGTTTTTTGGTCATACCAAATTGGTCATTGGTGAGATATCAAATGAAACCTCTTAATGCGTATTTGAAACAATTTTTGATAAAACAAAAAAATTTGAAAAACTTTTCGAAATCTTTTTTAAGTATCTATTTTTTCATACTTATATGTATCGTTTCCATGGTCATGATAAATAATATCTCTGTTAGAAAATATTAGGCCAAGTTATTTCTACTCTGCTGCTAGAATGTATTTTATATAAGTACTTTATGATGGCGGTCGGTCCTGTGGTGGCCACAGCTGATTTTTATTCTTAAAATGCTTCTTACTTCTCTCCAATACTACCAACCTAACTATCTATTGAATAAATGGATAACGCACAGGGGCTTAATACATATTAGCATAAATTTATCTTAATTCATTATAATTTGCGCGCGATATACCCAAAACAAACCAGTTAGTTAAATAAACATATCCTTTCATATTTGGCAATCTCGATAGGGCTATATTTGGTAGGCGTTAGGTGTTATGATAGTTAAACAGACGGTGAACGAGGCCGCCGGCGTTAAGTTGGTCGGGTTCGTTGCGGAGGAAGGTAAAAAGGACTAATTTAGGCTCTAATTAATCAAGAGCCATCTGCCTTTGTCGGCCGAGAACCACTTACTAAAGATGACGCGGTTTCCCTTGCATTACTCTCTCGCTACATTTAAAGTGCCTTTAATTATGACGCTGGTTTCTCAAATTTACAAAATAAAGTCACTAAAGGCTCTTTTTAATATCATCACATTAATATTTATCACAAAATAAGGATTTTAAAGGACATATACTCAACTGAACGACAAACTTTATTTTCTGTGTGGAAACAACTACAACACAGAAATACATTTTCTTCCATATTGAACTGGCGCCACAGGCGCCCGCAAGAGGGCAAGATAGGTCAGTTGCCCTCCCCCCTGGATTTCGAAACCAATTACCAATTAGTATCTTAGAAAAAAAATATATTATTAAAATATATTTTCGGGATAAATATAAAATTCATAAAAAAAACTTACCCCGTGCAGCCCCAGGGGCTCTGGGCGCTACGCCCTTCTCAGAACTTACTTGGGTCCTCCAGCGATGGCTGTAACAATAAAACAACAATTAGCAACCAAATAATCTTAGAATATTTCAAAAATATTAATTGAAAGATGACATATTTTTTGTAAAATAAACCTTCTTATTTTAGTAACAATGGTCTTTAAACAAAAAATAGTCAAACAAATTTTGAAAAATATGTCTTTTGAATAATATAATGGACATACAACCTTAGAAAATAAGCCAAACAAGTTCAAAACATTTTTAAAATTAAAAGTTTTTGTTTTTTGTAAAAATAGCCTTCGTACTTCAGATAAGGCTTAAGTCATATAAATGGTTAAAAAAATACAAATTATAAATTTTAAACATATATTTTCCAAATTAAGCCTTTCAAGTTCAAAATAGGCCCATCTACACAAAAATAAATCATAAATCATTTTCAAAATTATAAGTTAAGAATTTTAGACTCTATTTATCAAAAATAAACCTACCAAATTTAAAAAATTGATGTGAAGTGTGAATTTTCACACATTTCAGGGGCAGGTATTTAGTAACTGAATGATGATTATTTTGGATGCCAAAACAAATTTTATATCAAAATATTTTTTTATGAATTTTAATTCGAATGCCTAATATCATTATTTAAGTTTTTAAATATGTGCAGAATTTTTTTTATATAGCAAGGTTCATTAAGATTTTGAAAATTGCGCCTATAGCTTCCATTGGTTAAATCATAAGCCCCGCTCTTTAATTTCGCATACATTCAAACATAGAATTAAATTATAATTTCAACACTTCCCACTGGTTATTAAATTTACGTTTTTAAAAATTAAATGCAACATTTGCCAAAATATTACTAGAATTTTGACAAAATAATTTAAACAAAATAAAAAAAAACAGAATAATTTAAATTGACAGGAATCGAACTGTAGTTTGCAAATTACTAAGCGATGACACTACGCACTACGGGCGTTTACTTAATTACTGTGTTACATAGCGAATTATATTTTAGTTAAAAACACAAAAACCGCCTTATTTTTCGAAAACATAATCCGATCAAAAATTCTTGGTGTACTATTCCGGTTTACACCAATGTATATTACTATTTTTTTCAGATTTTTAGTTTAAACCATCTGGGCTACAGGGTGTGGGACAAAAAATTTTTTGCACAATTTTGGCAAAATACGCGAAAAAATAATTTATTTTGCAAAAATAAAATTTTGATCGTTAATCCACGTACTAAGGGCTTTCATTTGATACTCTACTCAGAATTTAAAAACATTTTTTTTTTTTTCGATGAACACATATTTGTTTATATTTTTATGGGGATATGTTTTTTAGATGTTTTAGTATTTTTCCTATGTGCGGGTCAAAGAGTTGTATAAGCATGCCAAATATCAACTCTCTAGGTTTCAAAATGTCCTTTTAACCAAGCCTTAAATCTGTAGGGTAATATGTGTATTTATCAAAAACCGTGTAATAAAAAATATCATTTATAATCTAGTATAATAAAACATTTGAAAATTTTTTAAATGTCAATTTTCTAAAGCTGTTATCTGTCAGAGGCAGTGATCTCTCATTTTGGTGATCATTTATTTCAGCCTAAAAAACAAATAAAAAAGTTGAAAATTATCCATCGCTCCAGCAATCTGTATCACATTGTTTAACCGCTAGTCATCTCGTGTTGGGGATATTCATCATATCACTGGGACTTAATAATGCATTCCGTCGCGTCATGGAACCGGGGGAACTAGCACAGGGTTTAAATACAGGAAAAATACAGTTAGGAATTAATACGGGAAAAAACTACGCCCTGAATTAGTCACGGTAGGTGACCCGCAGTACACGAGTGTTAAACAGGTTGCTGATACACAAAAATATATTGTATAGTCCAGTGTAGGGTTACCAACCGTCCTACTTTAGTAGGACATATCCTACAATTTACCTCCTTGTCCTTCGTCCTACCTACTGTTAAAAAATATCGGAAATGTCCTACTTTATAGTATTTTTACTTTTGAAGACGCCTTTACCGCTGAGTCGACATTTGCCGATGAACGCGATCGAGGCATAACGTTTTAACTAAATTTCTATGATTTCATTGAGGATAAAGCTTTATTAAAAAAAGCAGGCACATCTAAAAAATATGATTTTATTAAAAAAATAATAATAATAAAATGTGAACGTTAACCAATAAACATATCTAATTATATTTTTTATTACCATATATATTTAAACTTGATTGTTAATTATTTATTGGTTGTTTCTTATTAATTACTATATACAAAGAAAATTTAAAAAAATTTCTTATGTTTTATTTTATATTTTTATTTCTAAAATGTGATTTTGTTAAATATAAAGAAAGATGTGAACCAATGAACATATAATTTAATTTTCATATTAGTAGTAATACTTATTATTTATTGACTGTTTCTTGTTAATTATATGTTATGTTGGATCCCATAATAAGGTCCTTTTTCATAATGAGGCCTTTTTGAAAATTTGTTTAATAATATATAATCTATAGTAAAATTTTTTTATAGAATTATTAAACAAATTTTAAAAAAGGCCTCATTATGAAAAAAATGTCTTGTTATGGGATTTGAACTTAACTAGATACCTATACATTTTGTAGCATAATAAAAAAAAAAAACTGTTCTACTGTGTCCTACTAAACTACTATTTTTAGTTGAAATATCCTACTCTGTCACGAGAGACATTTGGTAACCCTAGTCCAGTGTTCTTCAACCTTTTTGCCCCCGCGGACCGGTAAAAATAGGATAAATATTTCGCGGACCGGTTGAAAGCTAAGACACAAATAAAAACCAATATATATTATATTTTATTATATTATATTTTATTGATAGGTATATGTTATATAGTTATATAATTACAATTTTTAGGGCGACATCTACTGCTGCTTCTTTGTTAGAAATTTTGATACACGTGGCTACAGAGTTGTTTCTGAGTGACGAAGCGCTGCGTTAACATCCATTCGATTTCTCTGTTTGGTTTTTATTATTGACATGGCTGAAAAAATATTTTCGCACAAATAGCTAGTCGAAAAAATAATTTGATAGCTTTATAACTCAAAGATGGATATTATTTTTCTAGCCATTTCCAAAATTGAGACAATTTTATGTCTGGACACCAGAGTGATATCGCATTGCATTGTTCCAAACAATACAGTCGTTACGTATTGTGACGTAACTTAGTTGATTCGCCGACGCTAGTATATCTATTTTTTTCATACTTATATGTAACGTTTCCATGGTTATGATAAATAATATCTCTATTAGAAAATATTAGGCTAAGTAATTTCTACTCTGTTGCTAGAATGTATTTTATACAAGTACTTTGTGATGGCGGTAAGTCCTGTGGTGGCCACAGCTGATTTTTTATTTTTTTGTAATGTTCAATATCTCTTTTGAAATGGACGATATTTGAGCGGTTGTATTTGAGGGGTTTTAATTAAGGTCCTTATTTAAATATTCCTAATTCGGTCCTGAATAATGAAGAAGAGTTGTGACCCAAATCATGGGTCTGTTTACTACAGACCGACCCCCTTCTTTCCTAATTAACGATTTTCTTACAAGTTAATTATGGGGAAGTAATGTGTATAAATTTACATTGAATATATTTACATCTTTGTTCAGTTCAGCTTCTTTGAACTCGCTCTTAAATTACCTTCTAAATAATACAATACATTTATAATAATATGCTCGAGAATTGTCACAAGATTGTCATATACATTTATTTATTAAACAATGTACATTTTAGCTAATTAAAAACCAAAACTCACTTGGATTTTTTTATATAAACAATGACTTCTCCGAGCAGTCAAAGAAATACGCATATATAGTATTTACTGTAATGTACGGATATTGTGTGGGTAGAGTCTATTCAAGTTAACTATAAAGTGACGTCACAGTTCAGGAATTTGCTTTGTTGCTAGTTATTTGTTTACAAATTTCAACAAAATTATAGACCTAGAGCTCATGACAGTTTATGGTCTCTGATTTCATACAGCATGCCTTTATATTGTGACACACTCTGTGACAACAAAGAAAGGAGAGTACTAAACCCCTGCACGCTTTCCGGTCATATGGAAAATTGCATTTCCACTTTTTTCCAAATTTTTTGTTTTTCTCTAATTTAATAATGCTGGCCCTTTTATCAAAAGAAAGTTAAATTTAAAGTCTTAAAAATTATAGGCATGCGATTCGCAGGGTCCCAAAGGGCTAAACGGTCACGTGGTCTTGTAAATATCCCAGCAAACGTTCAACCATCGGCCGAATGCCAGCAAACTGCTTTTTCTGTTGATAAATTGCTGGCACTAAAAGTTTATTATTAGTATTAATAATATACTTCACATTTGTATTTCGCACTCCTCCCATACGAAGTACTTTACCAGCATTTTATGAGCACTCCTTATTTTTTATAATATGTTACATTTTCACCATCGTTGAATAAATTTATTCAACGAATAAAGTTGACAATATCGCATCATTCTATTGACAGCAAATTTCTTCATTAATAGTTTAAAACCGATGCGATATTGTCAACTTTATTTGTTAAATAAATTTATTCAACGATGGTGAAATGGCGAAATGAGTATTTATTTTGCACCTAACCATTAATTTATTTTAATACTGGGTAAGTATAAGGTAAATATACATATGTTATATTTGAAATACTAGAGGGGTATAATATAAGCACTGGTCCGTCAGAAATAAATCTTGCAACTAATGCGATTATTTTGTACTTTACCAATGGGCCAGCTAACGGCCACGGGGACACCGGGGTACTGACCCAATACTTTCAATGCTGGGAAGTATGTGCTTCAACAGTACTGGCCCGTATAAAAATGTTTGCTGGGTATTCTCTCCTCCAAAAGTTATTTTTTCATATGTCAAATTTTTATTTGAATTGTCATGTCATATTTTCTCACACAATTTACAAAATTATTTAAATACGCGCCATCCCCCCCTAAGTCAGTTGCCACCACTGCGTCCCACACTATGAAATTCTAAACACCACGCTTGTCGCGCTATAATGTCAGCATGAAAATGATGAAGTTCTTTTAATCTGATATTTTGTGATGGCAGTAAAATGCAAGATCTTCTAGGGCGTCTATCATTGTGAGGTCAAGTGTGGAACTAGACATATACCGAGTCATAAAACAGAGTTAGTTTGGTAATTTATTTATTTGAAGTTTTAAAGGACTCTTCTGCTGGGAGGATGGCTCTACTTTACTCTACTATTTCTTATACACTACGTGACTTTTACTTAAAAATCTTCAGTTGAATAATGGCTTTTAGAAAATGTTTCAAACCAAAAGTAATTTAAGTTTTTATACACAGAATGTAACACGAAATGTTGGGAAATTATAGAAAAATTTGGCATCCCAGTAAACTTAGTAAAATATGCTGAGATCTATTAGGAGAACCGTAGAGAAATCAAAATTATTTGATTTACTTTGCAGAAATTTTTATTATGTATAATTACAACAATAATTTGCCTCATTATTTATTACGGCTTCCCAACGTTGTACTAATTTTCTTCTTAGAAGTTTTCTGGTTTTGACTTAAAATAACTAAATAGGTGAAAACCAGAAGGCGGGAGCTCGGGTGAAAATGGTGGATGTGGAATAATTTCCCAGTTTAAGTTCTAATTTTTTCGGTTGTCATGGTGAAATATTATTTCTTTTCGGTTAAATAAATTTAGACGTTTTTCCTCTAGTTTCTGTCATAGATCTTTATATACTACGTTTATACAGAGGTATAATTGTAGTTTAGGGGTTGACCAATTTTTCTCAGTATTTTGGAACAATGACAAATTTTATGAGGAGGAAACGTAAATACTACAAATAAAGTTATGATATAATATTTTTTCACTTAGACTCAATTTATTTTCATCTTTTATATCTCCCAAGTGGTTTTTAACTTTGTACTTTAACCAACTTAGTAAATCTTAGTTTAAAACTAAAACCCTGTCTCATGTAGTACGTGCGAAGTGCTTCTGACGGGACTCAGTCCTTGTAGGAGTTATGTAAATGCCAGGACTGTTGAAAGGACTAAAATATCGAGGTCCAAGGATTGGAAAATTGTCCTTTTGTTGGCAGTTTTTGTGAATGTAGAAGTAGGGTTAAGCACCAACCGAAAAATGGGTTAATAATAAAGGACAAGCAAATAAAGGACCAGAAAATGTCACTGATAAGTAATAAAAAAGAATTAAGATGTTCTGGAATTTTTTTATCTACTATCGTGTGTAGATGTTAGTTAAATTTTTTGGAGCACAGCAACAAGAGCTATTTGCACCTAACGCAGTCCATCTAAATAACAACACTACATATTAAAACAATAAATAAATAAA
This sequence comes from Liopterus haemorrhoidalis, assembly GCA_963971575.1. NCBI lineage: Eukaryota > Metazoa > Arthropoda > Insecta > Coleoptera > Dytiscidae > Liopterus > Liopterus haemorrhoidalis. The sequence continues at coordinate 48,817,676 of OZ020619.1, forward strand.
ATTATTAAAAATACGCATACTCAATAAAATAAATCTTACACGGACAAATACAAATAAATAAAATAAAAAGTCTGTTCAAAAAAACAGACGCAGGGTGATGGTAAGAGGCTGTAAAGGGGCCAATTACCATCGAATATCACAGGTTAATAATAAAACACATTATATCGTGTATAGAGAAGGAGGTATTATATTCATAACAATTTTGGCTTTACGAGATTTTTGCAGATAAGCACGAATTAGGTTTTTCGGAACACCAATCACCTTTTTTAGCGTGACATCGGTCTGTAGATACGTATAAATCTGAATGCATTTTTTTTTTTAATATTTTCTGTTTTTAGGGTTTTGTAGGTATGACCAAAAAACCCTTATACCGTCATTTTGTCGTCTGTCTGTCTGTCTGTCTGTCTGTCTGTCTGTCTGTCTGTCTGTCTGTCTGTCTGTTCGGTTAAAATTGTAGCCAAACGGCTAAACCTAGAGAGTTGAAATTTGGCATGCTTATACAACTCTTTGACCCGCACATAGGAAAAATACTAAAACATCTAAAAAACATACCCCCCTAAAAATATAAACAAATATGTGCTCATCGAAAACAAAAATATTTTTTTTTAATTCTGAGTAGGGTATCAAATGAAAGCCCTTAGTACGTGGATTAACGATCAAATTTTTATTTTTGCAAAATAAATTATTTTGATGCGATTTTTGCCAAAATTGTGCAAAAAAATTTTTGTCCCACACCCTGTAGCCCAGATGGTTTAAACTAAAAATCTAAAAAAATTCTAAGTAATGTATATTGGTGTCAACCGAAATAGTACAACAGGAATTTTTGATCAGATTATGTTTTTGGAAAATAACGCATTTTTTGTGGTTTTTGGTTCACAAAGTACAAAAGTTATACCAATGTAAGACACTCACATGCATGGCGTGCGATGGCTACATGCGTTACAGCACTCTTAAACTTGCTGGTAAACGAAGGGTTTCGAGTTCGAGTACGGAGTGAATTTTATTTTTTCTGTTTTTTTTTTTGCATTTTTATTATGTTGAAATTATTTTGTCAAAATTCTAGTTATATTTCAACAAATGTTGTATTTAATTTTTATGAGCGTAAATTTAATAACCAGTCTTATTATATGATTAACAGACGATAAATTATTTTAAAAATATCGTTCATTTTGCCGTGATTACTACAAAGTAAAATTTGTCCTACACACTCAGCATACCGCCTTCACTTATTATATACCTGCGAAACCCTGAAATGTGTGAATATTCACACTTCACATCAATTTTTTATTTTACTTTTTTTTGCCGCTAATGTAAAAATTTTAGACCGTTACTCAAAAGTGACTATATATTTGTGATCTAAAGCTAAAAATTTATAAATATGCCAATTTTTCACAAAACTAAAAAAAAAATTTTTTGAAATTTTGATCAAAAATTTTTTGACCCCAATTTTAGCCAAAATATAGTTTTAAGCTAATTTTGGGGTGAGGATTTTGAAAAAAATATTTAAAAAATTCATGCTTTTCTAGTTTTTGAGTTAGAGCCAATTTGGGTCAGTTTTTTGCCTATAATTTCAAAACTTTTGCCCAAACTTCAAAATGGACCAAATTTTCTTGATCTATGACCAAAAATACATATTTGTACCAATTTTCAATAAAATCGGAGACAAAAATTTTTTGCTTAAAAATCACGATTTTCTTAAGGGGTACCCCTTACGATTTTTTCGATTTTTGGCCATTTTCAAGGGTTTTGGATTACTGCCCATATAAAACTTAATAATTGGTTTATTAAAGCCCATTTTTTTTTGTAAACTAATCAATGTAGGAGAATTTTAAAAATTCCAACCGCAGATTTCTATCCCTTACCATATTTTAGTGAGGATTTATCAAAATTTTCAAAAAAATATAAAAAAAATGAAAAATTTTCAAAAAATTTTTTTGTTTCAAAATATGATGGAAGGTCAGTTAGGACCTCAGGATTTCAAAAATTTTAACCGCAGGTCTTTATCGCATTTCGTTTTTGAGATACGTCCATGCGAAGATGAAAATTTCTATAAATCACGCCATATTAAAATTTGTTATAATTTTAAAATACGCATAACGAATAAGGCCTCAAATTTTTTCTAGACTAACTAAACTATGAAGAATCCAAAAATTCTAATTTATGGTCGCTATCTCTAACCGTTTTTGAGTTGTGCTTTTTTTGAGTGTACAAATAATGCAAATTATGCCATCCAGCATTCTGTTGGCTTCTGACACTTATATCAGACACTAAAATTCACTCTTTACATCAAATTTTCAATATAAGTTGAAAAAGAAATTACATAAGGGTTGGCTATGGAAAATAAAAGTGATGTCAACAGCAAGCTTTAGAATTAAGTAACAACTGTCACCACTGTTGTTGTTGTCATAAGTTTATATTGTTATATAAAGCTTGCAGTAGACATTATTTTATTTTTCCATAGCCAACTCTTATGTAATTTCTTTTTGTACTATTGGTATAACTAAATTTCTACGAAAAATTCTGCGAAGATTAGTACCAGTTTGCATTAGAACGAAGCTATAACAAAGCTTGAAGAATAAAAAACCTTGATAGAGTCAAGTCAAAAACCTTGGAACAAAATATGAGATTTCCGTGTGACTTTTGAATTTCCCTGAATGCATTCCTGTTTATGAGTACAATGCCCCACCTTCAAATTAACCAGGAGCATAAGAAGTGAATCCAGCCCATGGCAATGGCAGACAAAGAGATCTCTGTTTTAATAATGTACTTTTGTCCTTGTCCTTAAAGACAGAGATTGGATGCTTGCACTCTAACACAAATTGTAAAATACTGTTGTTATAAACATCAAAAGGAATTATATATGTTCTAAGTTTGATTACTGTCCTTTATGAATCCTTAAATAGCCATTTATGTTTGTATTACATTATTCAAAATAGGGAAAATGTTTTAAAACAAATTAATATAAACAATAGTTTCTTTTTTCCTAAAATTTTATCCAAAAAAAATCCTCCCCATCTATAAGTTTCCATCTATTCCAGGTATTATACCATTCTTCTAGCTAAAATCCTATTTCCAAATAAATCCGCATTCAGAGCTCTTTAAATTAAGAGGTTGTAGACTGTGCTTTGTTAGCTGTAACTTATGTTTCTATGCATTCTTTCTAACGTTCCATGTACCGTTCACATCTCTTTTAAATAAGTACGTTACGAATAGCCCTCCATCTGTGAATTTTGAAACCAACTATTTAGCTTCGTAAAATATTTTATATGTATTATCGTTCTTATAATTCTGTTGTCTTAGATTTTAACTACCTAATTACCTAAATTGATCATTTTACTTGTAATTTTGAGCAAGATTTGTTAATGATGGCATTATGTTAGGTTATGTAAAGGCATTCGAAAACTACGGTGTCACTGATAGAATGCGATGTGTTTATATGTCTGTCTCATTAAAACATCTCACTAGTAGACCGGGAGCTCATGACAGTTTTTGGTCTCCGATTTCATACAGCATGCCTTTTGGAGGAGAGAATATTTACCCTGTGACAACAAAAAAGGGATTGTACTAAACCCCTGCACGCTTTCCGGTCATAGGGAAAATTGCATTTCCACTTAAACACAAAATTTTTGTGCTTTTCTTTGATTTAATATTGCTTGCCCTTTTGTCAAAAGAAAGTTATAACAAATTTAAAGTCTTTTAAATATATGCATGCGATTCGGAGGGTCCCAAAAGGCTGAAACGGTCATGTGATCTTGTAATAAAAAAATATTTTCCGCGTTTTCATACAGCATGCCTATAATTAAAAGACTTTAAATTTGTTATAACTTTCTTTTGACAAAAGGGCAAGCAATATTAAATCAGAGAAAAACACAAAAATTTTGTGCAAGTGGAAATGCAATTTTCCCTATGACCGGAAAGCGTGCAGGGGTTTAGTACCATCCCTTTTTTGTTGTCACAGGGTAAATATTCTGTCCTCCAAAAGGCATGCTGTATGAAATCGGAGACCAAAAATGTCATGAGCTTCCGGTCTATAGCTATAAGTTTAGAAAATTATGCACAATCCACAACAAACGTATTAATTTGGAGGTCTGAACGGTTTCACGTCTTACCATATGACAAACTTTCTGGTGACAGTGAACAGCCCATAAGCTACAGGGCATAAGCTATTGATTTAAGAGCTCTGGATGCGGCTTAACATAGAGAAGTCCGTTGAAAATTAAATTGTCCGTGTTCTCGTTTGAGCAGATAATTCTAAGAATCTGAGTTGGATCTTAAATTAGATTGTTAAGGAAGTCATCCTAGTTCGGACATCCTATATTGAGAGACGGTAACATCGAATCCTTTTTCCGCTTCAACTTGAATCCTGAAATGGTTTTACCGATATGAAGGCCAATAACGAGCGACGTAAAAATTTTACTACCAAAGTTATAAAATTGATTTTGTATTTAGGGATTAAAATCACTCATCAAAGGATTTTTATGGTTTTCTTATAAAAGAATGTCTTTAAAATTATGACTCACGAAAAAAAGACATAAATATAAAGATAAAAATTTGCATTTTGGTTTTTTAGCAGTAAAGTTGTAGCTTGTGCTTATTTGACAAACCATCAAGCTCTGTTAAGTGCTAGAGTTTTCCAGGTATCGTTTATACCAGTGTTTCTCAACGTGAAACTTACCACGGAACAGCAAAACAATTTTTACGCGGACATGGAAAATATCTATTTTTTTACATGGACCGGTGAAAATATTATTTTACAAGAATAATTTGTTGTATTTTTCGTATTTTTTAAACAGATAAGTAAAAAAAAATGCGCTTCTATTATTTCGGTGGGGGGGTTGAACGCCCAGATATATTATAGTCAATTATTACCAGGTCTACAAGTATGAAATGCGGATTTTTTTTTTTTTAATAAAACACGTTAAACTCAAAAGAACAGTAAAAGTTTATTTATTCAAAGTATGCTCCATTAGAAATTATACATTTTTCCCATCTTTCAGGCAATTTGTGAATACCTCGCCAGTAGAACTCTTCCCCTTTCCCCGCAAACCATTCATCTAGCCATTCTTGCACATTTTCATATGAACAAAAGAGCTGCTCGGCAAGTGCGTGACCCATCGATGCGAACAAGTGGTAATCTGAAGGGGCCAAGTCTGGTAAGTAAACGGCATGGGGTAGCACTTCTCACTTGAGTGCCTCCAATGTGTTGCAAACTGCTTTTGCCTTATGTGATGGAGCGTTATCGTGAAGAAAGATTACCTTGTGCTGTCTTCTTTCGTATTCTGGTCGTTTTATGAGCAGCGAATGGTTCAATCGTATGAACTGTTTCACCAGGTTTTAACAATTCATAATAGACCACACCCTTTTGGTCCCACCAAGTACAGAGCATTGTCTTTTTGCCAAAGCGATTCGGTCTTGCAGGTGATGTGGATGGTGGGTTCAACTATGATTTTTTGCGTTTGGGATTTTCAAAATAAATCAATTTTTCATCGCCAGTAATGATACGATGCAAATAAGACTTTCTTTTGTATCGTGCAAGCAAAATTTCACAGGTGTTTTTGCGTTTTTCCATCTGCCTCTCATTCAATGCATGTGGAACCCATCTGCCGACTTTCTGGATCTTACCCATCTCTCGTAGGCGATTGGAAACAGCTTGTTGACTAACGCCTAACTGCTCTGCTATGTGTTTTTGTGATTGACTATCGTCTTCCTGTAGCAATGTTTCCAATTTTGTATCTTCATATTTTTTTAGAGGTTTTCCATGTTCTTTGTCTGTAAGATCAAAGTCACCACTTTTGAAACGCCGAAACCATCGTTCACACGTATCTTGCGATGGAGCATATTCACCATAAGCTTCTCGAAGCAGTCGGTATGATTCAGCAGCAGTTTTTTTCAAATGAAAACAAAACAGTAGTACTGTCCGCGAATGCTCTTTATTTGGCACAAAATTTGACATTTTTAGCACAGTAAAACAAAACTATATGATCACTTTTCAAATTATAACCTATACGCATTTGACACTTAATGATAACTTAACAAAATGTCATATGTGTTGAAACTTTGAACTATACACTCTGTTTGCGCGGCAAGTTTGAAAAAAATCCGCATTTCATACTTGTAGACCTGGTATATACAAAAACGTCGTACTGATAGGGATAAAAATCTTTACTGAAAATCCAATTTTTATATCATGATTAGAGGTCCCAAGTTGGTCATAATATCTAAAACGTTTTCATAACATTCAGTTAACAATTCCATATCGTGAAAGTTACAAAATAATTTTGTTTTTGACACATGGAGGCCACGTAACTGGCTACCTTTGTGGGCCTGTTAAATTTACTATCTGCAAAGAATGCGTAAAGACTTGAAGTTTCGGTCATAAATCACATAGGGTTGGATTTTCACAGCTAAAGGGGGGAGGTCACCATATGACGTCATATGATTGAATGCCTTACATCAATGACCGACCGGGAATCGATGTGTGTAGGTACTATCTGATTGAGTAACGAGATAAAAAAAAATATATACGAATATATACAAAGGTGGAACAGGGAAATTTTACCGAAAAATACGATGAAAAAAAAATGTCAGGTGTGAATTTTCACACATTTCATGGTTTCGCAGGTAAGTAAGTGAATGATTATTTGGGATGTCAAAACAAATCTTATGTTAAAATATTTTTTTGTTCATTTTAATTCGAATGCCTAATATTTGTTTCTAAATATTTGCAGTATTTTTTTTTTTATATAGCAAGGTTCATTAAGATTTTGAAAATTGCGCCCATGGCTTCCATAGGTTGTTTAAGTCATAAGGTCCGCCCCTCTGATTTCGTATACATTCAAACATAGAATTAAATTATAATTTCAACACTTCTCACTGGTTATTAAATTTACGCTTTTAAAAATTAAATGCAACATTTGACAAAATATAACTAGAATTTTGACAAAATAAAAATTAAAAAAAAATAAAATTGTTTCCAGACGGGAAGCGAACCCTAGTTTGCAACTTAGAAAGCGAGAGGGCTATCCATTACACTATCAACTGATTTAATGTGTTACATAACGTTTTAATATTTTATATTATCAGCAAAAAAAAAAAACACAAAAATGCGTTACCTTCCGAAAACATAATCTGATCAAAAATTCCTGTTGTACTATTCCGGTTTACACAAATGTATATTACTTTTTTCAAATTTTTAGTTTAAACCATCTGGGCTACAGGGTGTGGAACAAAATGTTTTTTGCACAATTTTGGCAAAAATCACTTCAAAATCATTTATTTTGCAAAAATAAAATTTTGATCGTTAATCCACGTACTTTCATTTGATATCTTAATTAGAATTTAAAAAAATATTTTTTTTTCGATGAGTTTGTTTATATTTTTAGGGGAATATGTTTTTTACGACAAAATGACGGTATAAGGGTTTTTTGGTCATACCTACAAAACCCTAAAAATGAAATAAAAATTACAATTAATCAAATAAAGAAAACACTTGTTAAAGTGAATATTTTAGGAGAGGAACATCATTTATACCTGTATTTCTTTGATAACTTTCATTAATTTTATATTTCCAACATGGTTTATTCAGTGAAATTCCACACGGTGTGGGGTGTGGGGTGTAGGGTGTAGAGTGGAGTGTACCGGGGTTGAACCCGGGTGCGTGCAGAGAATGCGTGATGTAGCCCGACACCATAAATCGCTGAGCGTTTAATTTGCAAATGAACTATGTCACACATAATTAGTTTACGGTCATAATCTCATTAATACGCCGACGGATCTCCAGTACTAATCCTTCCACTGCTACTGCCACTGCCACTGCCACTGCCACTGCCTGATCCTGATAAAAAAGGGTTGCGACAGTTCATAATTTAATAGCACTGAAAAAGAAATCAAAAAAAGGAAATTAATGAAAATCTTTTACAAATCACAAAATAGAAGATAGGTGGGCAGACGGTAAAGAAGATGGTTAACCAGAATGCCAGCGCCAGCGGGAAGACTTTGCAAGGAATAAATCAGCCAACCCAGTGGTACCCAAACTTTTTTGATTCCCGGTGCCCTTAATGTATCCAAATTTTTGCGCGGCGCCGTTAAAATATTGGTTTAGCTAACGCAGTTGAAGGAATATTGGAACGTTTTCGCGGCGCCCCTGTATTCCAGCCACGGCGCCCCAGGGCGTTGCGATGCACAGTTTGGGAATCGATGAACTAACCAAAGATTTAACAAGTATGAAATTCAATAATTATAGATAATAATATATATGTATATATATTTATATATATGTATAAATAATAATATATATGTATATAACTGCCATTTTTAGGGTTTTGTAGGTATGACCAAAAAACCCTTATACCGTCATTTTGTCGTCTGTCTGTCTGTCGGTTCAGTAAAAATTGTAGCCAAACGGCTAAACCTAGAGAGTTGAAATTTGGCATGCTTATACAACTCTTCGACCCGCACATAGGAAAAGTACTAAAACATATAAAAAACATAAACCCTAAAAAATAGTAATATGAGGCATGTTGGAGATAATCAACCAACAACAAAAATAAAAACTACTTATGATTGCCATTTTTGACAGTTGTTTATTACCTAACTGCTTGTAAACTTGATTGTGCGGTAAACCAATCAGAATCAAGGACAAACAGCCAGTGTCTCCTAACACACTACATTCCTAATTGAAATGAATTATAAAAGTAAAGAATTTTTAGTATAATTCAAAAAAAAAAACAATTTTATCCGCTATAAAAGTAGAATTTTATGAAAATATATTTTATATTTTAGTATATTGTTTATCGATTACCGGTCATGCATGAAAAATAGTCATAAAGGACCCAAATAAAAAAAGAATAATAAAATATTAAGTACTGGTATAGGGCACATTAAAAAGCTGGAGATAAAACAATGATATTAAAAGCGCGATTATCTCCATAAAACTCATATGATTTGTGGGCGAAACTTTGAATTCTCTTTCTGAAATATAAGCGTTTTCCCCGAGGAAAATGCGTTCTAGAAACGTCATAGTGGAGATTTTCACAGTATTTTACCGTCGGCCTAAATATGGTGGTTGGAAAAATTCATAAATTTTTAAAAGATATGCCCTGTTCAAGCCGTTAATGTGAAATATTTGAGAATAAAATTTTTTTAGATCCATGAATCAAATATTTTAATGTATTCGAGTCGCAAAAAGAATTTTTAACGAATATATGAAAATATGTGAGCTCTAGTTTTGATATATACTTTGTACACGGCATTATTTTTACATATTTTAATGTGGAACGCAAATTTAAATAATGCAGGATTATCCGCTAAAAAAAAAACACCTAACCTAACACACTGCAGGCTGGAGGTGTGAAGTCCTTGAGTTACAGACCTTATATTAGCCACTAATAGCCCTCGTTGCTGTCCGCCAAAAGTTTTAAACTAGAAGAAATCGATCTGCTGATATTATAAAGAATACTCAAGGAAATCATGTTATATATATAGTGAACATATTGTGAATTCGTATTTCTTATACAAAACTAACAATCCGAAATAAAATTAGTAATTATTATAAAAAAAATGTTGTAAAAATGTTGTCGCTCAATAACTTAATAATAGATATCAGAAAACAATTTTCTGTAATTTTTATTTGACCGACCTTAATATATAAGGGGCAAGTATTGTAATCGCGAAAATTTTCGACGTCGAGATTTTGACTGATGACCACGTTTCATGGTCCAGGGAATCCAAAAAACCTATTTTCGAAGTGCCGTCCGTATGTGTGTGTGTCTGTGTGTCTGTCTGTGTGTCTGTGTGTCTGTGTGTTTGTGTGTCTGTGTGTATACACGATAACTCAAGAACGGTTTAACTTAAAGAGTTCGTTCTCGTACTAAAAAATTCTCCTAATAATTGTGAATAACCCTATTGTCTTTTATTAAAATCCGAAACCGGAAACGGAAGTTATTAAACCTTTGACAAAAATTTGTATAGGACATAAATTGATGTATTTTAGAAATTTTATTTATTTTTTTTTTTTTAATATATTTTTTTTATTATTATTTTTCTTATGGGAGGGCAAGTCTAGCGGAGGTCTTCCTTCGCCACTGGTTTAAATTTTTTATGGGTTTTAAGTAATTTTATATTACTAGTTTAGAAAAGTTAAATAAACATTTTCAAATAACAACATTTTTTCGACATGATTGTAGTTCAGAACCTTTGTCAAAAAATACTTGATAATAATGGAATGCCACTTGGTACACGTGTTCTTTAAGAAAATTAAATAATTTTTAGCCGTAATACCTATGGAAGAACCCCGGTCATAGGGGGGGGGGGTTCAAAGAAAAATGTCAGATCTTCTGGTTCAATATTTTTAGAAGCATTGACGTGATCGTAATACCTGATAAATTGTTGTTGATTTTGAAGGGAATTCGCTAATTATAAATGAGTAGTTTATTTTCTTGTTCATTAATTAAAACATATTCATTAAAAAACACGCTGCTAAAAAACCCTCGCAAATTCATAAATGCGTGAAAATAATCACGAGAATAAATGCTGGCAAAATGACTTTGTAAACACACACACACACACACACACACATACATGTAGACAGGCAAGCGCACATACATATAGAAGACTATAATAACTTGCGTGCGTGTGTGTGTGTGTGTGTGTGTGTGTGTGTGGGTAAGGTGGGTGTGTACTTATGTTTGTTATGCCTGTATGTCGGTGTGTCTGTATGTGTATTATCGTACATGCCAGCTAATTGCCCCCAATGCACATATGTACGTATAGTTGCAACTGCAAGGGCGACCCTTCCCTTCGATTATACTAGAAACAGGAACAGGCAACTAACTAGACGACCTACTGGGAATAATATCATTTCAAACTATAGTCCTGGCCCACGATAATACAAAAAAATACTCTAACAGGGCTATTCACAAAACTATTCGATAATATAACGTTTTTCGTTGACTTAAGTTTTATCGAACGACAAATGAAAATTATTTAGTTAAAAACAGTACGGACACCTTTATTTTGGACGTTTGCCATTGCTGATAGTACTAGGCTAGAATAGTATAATATAATGAGTATTAGTATCAAAAACATATAATACTTCAAGAGTAATATAAAAAATATAAATTCGGATGTTTCGGAAACTGCTCAACAATCTGTTTCCGTCTTCAGCGATCACGAGAAGTGATGAATTTATATTTTTTATATTACTCTTGAAGTATTATATCTTTTTGATACTAATACTCATTATATTGTACTATTCTAGCCTAGTACTATCAGCAATGGCAAACGTCCAAAATAAAGGTGTCCGCATTAATATTGGACCATTGCAAAATAATTTCAAAGATATTATTAAAAACAGTAGTTTGATTTCATTAATATATTTATTTTCTGGGTAAAATTATAAAATTCCACTTTTTCAAAATTTCAAAATAAAATTACAAAAAAAATTTCCGATTTGATTAAAAACCTATGACTTAAACAACCAATGGAAGCCATAGGCGCAATTTTCAAAATTTTAATAAACCTTGCTAAAAAAAAAAAAAAAAAATCACATATTTAGAAACCTAAATAATGGTATTAGGTATTCAAATTAAAACAAACAAAAAAAAATATTTTAACATAAAATTTGTTTTGGTATCACAAATAATCATATTTCGCTGACTAAATACCTGCGAAACCCTGAAATGTGTGAAAATTCACACTTCACAACAATTTTTTAGATTTAAAATGTCTACCACCTAATAGTTCTGGGTTTGTTGGTATAATGTTGGCTACATTTGGTTGATGTAGATTTGATAGCAATAGCATAGTGGTCTACTCCTTCGTTTTGTTAGTGCGGGATCTGGGCCATAAAAAGATTTTTCCAAAAATCTACTGCAACCGCAATAGTGTAGTAGTCTCAAAACTCAAAACCCTAGGCATTATTATCATATATGCAAACTAATAATACTTTCCCTTGTACGATCAAATTTTTCATGCCATGAAATTTACAGTCCACTATGTTTATTTTGTGGAAAAAAGAGTATTTGTGTCCCCCCCCGTTGTTTCGAATTGTGTTGTATTTCCTTGTGATTGTAGTCACGATTAGGTATTTCATTAGTTCCCCCGTATTTGTCGGGGATTGTTTACGTTTGTATTCGGGGCTGAACAAGCCATGAATCCACACTACGAAATTATTGAGCACTAAATCGGATCCGGATTTTGATGCAAATTTGATGCAGATTATAATAATTTAATACATATGTATGTAGGGGCTTTAACGTTAACAAAGCAACGATGAACTGACCCACACAACCTCTCATTTTCAACATAAAACTATATTTACTATAAAACTATTTCACTAACAAGTTTACTTTTATATATTAACGCTACAAGTTCATTTAGTGTTTCATTAATTTAGAAACCTTGCAATATTTGAAATAAAGTATTGCAATTTTTTTCTGTTATTTGAAATATACGGGTGACAGTAACTTAGTAACACCAGGGCTGTTACTAAATTAATTTACCGGGGGGGGGTTAACACCCGGGGTGTTACTAAGGACGTGATCATCCAGTAACGCCAATGATGCATACAAGATTTTATTTTTCACTTCACATAAAATAAAAAGTAAACTTAACAGATATTTATACTAGATATGGGTCGTTCATGAACGAACCGGCTCAGTACACTGACCGAAGTGACACGGTTCACCAAATTGAAATGAGCCGGCTCACGGCTCACTGTATAGTTTCAAGGATACGATTGGTCGGGCGATTGTGAGCAGTGACCGGAGTGATCCGGATCTGGATCGATGTCATGTTGAACTTCGCGAGAACTCGGCTTGTAATGTATTATCATAAAGTGTATTTTGTTATCAATTTGTAGGGCAGTTTATTTGAAACTAATAGGCTTAGTCTGTATTTTCTTACAACCATACTATATAAAAATATTAAAAATATTTCCCAAATCCCAGATGTCCGATTTAGAAGGGCAATAAACATCGCCATAAAATTAACACATCTGGTTTAAAATACAGTAGCTACATAAAGTGAATTGTTTGTTTCTAAAATGTTAGGTAAGAGCCGGGGCTAAGCGACGTTCTACCTACGAACGAACGACCGACAACTGACTGACCTGTGTCTCGGGATCATGTTTATAGTTCATATATTGCAAGAACCGGCTCTAAGCAAGAGCCGACCGACCTGTGTCTCGGAAACATATTTACTTAACCGGATCACTGAGCCGGATCAATGAACCGGCTCAACAAACTGAACGACCTCCACTGATCCGGTTCCGCAAACTGAGCCGAAATTCCCATCTCTAATTTATACCTATCTGGTAGTCTATGACAACAAACAGTGTATAATCCAAAGAAGCTTAGATTAAAAATGTAATTGGAGTCCGTGAAAATGGTATTTTGTCGGTAACTACCCCTTTGGTTACCGTTAAAACCGTATACGGATGTGTAACAAAATATCTTTGAAATTTAAAACGTTTTGCAAACATATATTCAGGGGCAGAGAAGTGCGTTTATTTGTATTAATGTTTATAAATGGAGGCGAAAAGCCGACGTTCCTAACTGATGTATTACGCTAGAATATATACGGTTTATTTACAATTTTAAATAGAGTCTCGTTCCTGATAAATTGAATATGCTAACGTGTGTCAACACACTGCAAATAGAACACAAGAAAGATATTTTAAACAGAGGCATCATTTAAAGTGCGATTCTCGAGGGAAAACATTAGTTGCAGCACTCTTAGAAGACCTAATCAAATAAGATACTTTTTCACAAATTTTGAAACTAAATCAAGAATTTCAGTTGGTGTTTCCACATGCCCAGTGCTTAACCATCTATAATATAATACGCCAACGTGTGTCCCTGCGTGGGTGCGTGCTTTGACTTCAAAAACAAATTTGAAGCGAGATTCCGAAATGTAACGAATATTCCGAAGCTCACCGAAGTGTATATTGACATATAACGCTTGATAATAATAATTGTTAATTGATATGTTTACACAAAAATAATATAAATTAAAATTATAAGTAGCAGATAAATAATTATTTTAAAAAATATTTGGTTTTGATGACAGTATTTAAGAAAAATGTGACTTTCTTTTCTTTATAATTATTTTTTCAATGCTTTATTATTTTTTTTTATTTCTACCATTAACGTTTTATATTAATTAACGTTTTAAATTTTCAAAAATGTAAATATAATGCAGCGAGTAAAACACGCTTCGGTATAAGTTGTTCACTTTTGTAAGAACACACTAGATCTGGTTATTTTGGTTACTTTTATGGTGTGTTACTGACTTTAAATGTCAATTAAAAATATTCCTTACGCTTTAAAACCGACTTTAGGTTGATAAGGTTATGATCATTATAATAAAGATATCATTTTTCATTACGACATATGTTAAATGGATCGACATTTTAAAAAAGTGACATTTTTTAATACCAACATGACATACAGCTTCAAAGGTGCAAACTATTAAAAACAAAATTCCCTCTTAGTTTGTTCTTACAAAAGTGAACTGCTTATACATTCAATAGTTTGCACCTTTGAAATTGTATGTCATGTTGGTATTAAAACATGGTAATAAAAATCACTTTCTTAAAATGTCATTCCATTTGACATATGTCATAAATATAAATAATATCTTATACATGTAGTTATAATGATCATATGAACGAACAAATCTGAAGTAGGTTTTACAGCGTAAGGAATATTTTGAAATGACAAATTTACATTTAAAAGTCAGTATTACACTATAACTGTAACCAAAATAACTAGATCTGGTTTGACCATACAAATGTATATTAAATTAAAGCGGGCAAACAATTTTAAAAATAGGTTATTGTGTTATTGATTACAGTCTGTTTCAAACGGTTAGGCGGAACTAAATGGGAATTTCGTTCTTTTAGGTTGTCACGAAAAGGGACCTTGCTTGGGTTATTTCATTTTTTACGTTGGAATGTCAAAATTTAAAATTCCAACAATGAAACCATGGATACGAATGACATATGTCAAACTTAAATTAATTTACATATTTTAATGACAAAAAAATAAATAAATGGGATATTTGTATTAAGAATGACACAAAATATAAAGAAAATGACATTTTAAAATGATAATAACCTTAACCAAAAAATATTTGTTACAAGTATGATTTACAAAGCTTAAACAAAACGGCCGAAAAGCATGATTTAAACGATGAAAGTAACTAGATTGCAAAATCTAGTTCCGGCTAACCGTTTGGAACAGACTGTATATAAGTATTTTTTTAGGTGCCTTATATTATTGAATGTCCCTCCGCCCCTGTTAGTAAAAAGGCCAGATCCGTACTGTAATCTATTTCTGTGTGTTTTTTTAAGCCCGAGGGAAAAAAACAGCGGATGATAAAAAATAATCGATAGTGATTTTATGTGGAATGAAATGTTTTAGGTTTGAGCGCTCGGGGAACACCGCATCTCCTTGTTTATAAACGGGAAAAAAGGGAAAATATAATATTATAAAGAGTGCAGAAAAACATATAAAATATTATTAGATTTGTACGAGAAATATTGAGAGAAAAAATATGTTTCGATATTTTATAGTGCTAGTAAAATAATAGAAAAAATATTAAATTGAAAATAAAAATAAGTAGTAAATATACCGAGTAAGCCAGCGGTGTGACCGAGCTCATTAAATCACGCAGTTCTGACTGGTGAACACAAATTATGAGGTGGCTGGTTCGATTCTCCGCTGGTGATATTATTCGGCCGAGAATAATATGTTTACATTACTCTCATTTCACAATCATTCACCTCTCATCCAGGTGTAATATGATTAAAAAACGATAAACAAAGACATAATAAACTGAATGAAATATCTTAAAAATATTTTTTCTTTTTTTCCAGAGGTCTCGCCATCACAGAGATTCTATAACAACTTCTCCTTCCACGACACACATAACTCTTCTAGAGTCAAGTAAGTTTATTATTTTATCAAATCTATGTTTTGGATTAATTGTCGCCGGCGTAGCGTAGTGGTAACACACACCTTCGTTGCTAAGGTCTCGAGATCTAATCCTGTCCAGGCATGAAATTTTCAACATGAAACATTTTAATAATAGACCATATTAGTGTTTCGTCACATACATGTGCCATCTGAGATCTGAGTCCTTTGGAAGTTTTTGACTGGTTTAAAATACATCTGACATTACTTTTGTTACCTTAATTTTATGAATATCTTCAATTTTGGAGCAAAAAATATTTTATTTTTGATAAATATATACTAATATATACAGTCCAGATACTTTATATTATAGAATAATAATTTTATAAATATATAAATAAGGATTCGAAGATATATTTATAGGTTACGTTTTTAAATAATATGAAAATCGAAATATCTTTAGTATTTATTTAATTAACTCTGTAATCATTAGTTTTAGAATGCATAACGGTGTACTGTTTTGCTCCAAATTTTAACCATTACAGCTACGTTCTTAATTGCAATTTTTTTCATTCTTTGACAGATAAAAATGAAAAACAATATTGGATAAAATAAAAACAATATTGTTCCTTCAAACCTTTTAGATATGGCATGCACACTTATTGCTATGTTGGCTATTATGGCTAATAACGATTAACGTAAAATTTTCAAAATTAACCTGCAAAATAATTGTTCTGCAAAAATAATGACATATTAAATTATAATGTATAAAATAAGAATTTTAATAAATAAATATTGACTTGTAGTTTTGATGTGAAGCATTATCTTACTTTGAAAACTTAATTTATATTTCCAAAATACAATTTAACAAAAAAACAACATGCTAAATTCAAATAAAAGGAATCCAACCGCGAGGCGGCAGCACTGAATCCCATTTTGTGACGTAGTTACTAATATGGTCTATTGCCTTAGTAGCAAAGGACATAAATGTGAAACAATAATTTTTAAAAAATAATTGTTTAATTTGAATTTAATAATTTTTAGATCCATGCCTGGTGCATTATTGTCCAAAAGGTCATGAATGCACCCTGGACGAAGATGGCGCTGCTTTGTGTGTTTGCCAAAGATCGTGCGGAGGACGTAAGAAACTAGTGTGTGGGAGTGACGGCCATATTTATCCCAACCACTGTGAACTGCACAGAGCGGCATGTCTCTCAGAACAGATAATAACTATTGAAAGAGGCGTACATTGTATCAAAAATGGTAAGAATCAATACTTTATTAATTCATTCATTTATCTATTGTGTTGGCAGTGGTTTATGGCACATCCAAAATAATTTCTTATTACCCATTTCCACCTGGTTTAAAATGTTTTTAGTATTTTTACAATTCTATTTATTTTACAAATTTTTTATTTTACAAATATTCACGTGCTTGAGAGGTTATAAGTAGAGTCCTCCGCGGATATATTTTTCTGTATCCGCATCCGCATAAACAGGATTCGCATCCGTAGCCTTTGTGAATATAAAATCCGCATCCGCACAGGATTTGCTATGTGTTTGGAAATATCTAACATGTTTCGCCTTATTTGGCATATCGCTGTTTTAAAACACTACTAAATAATGATTTATTTAATAACAAATTTATGAATATATATATATATATATATATATATATATATATATATATATATATATATATATATATATATTATTCCCTAGGCCTTGCGGTGTTCAGGGTATTCACCATTACAAAAAATAGAAAAATGAATCCAAAAATACAATTTACAATTTATAATATTTTTTCTCATTTCTTTCTTCTTGCTCCAATGTCCCTCTCTTTCTTCCTATTCTCCTTCTGGTTTCCCTCTCCGATCTCCTTCCTTCTTGCTTCCAGTTCTCTCGCTCATCTTTAATTTATTTTATTTTATTCCATTCTCTTCCCTTCTAACCATTTCTTCACCCCTACTCCTATCTCCCTTCCTTTCTCCCCATTCCAGGTAACCTCACCCCCCTTCCTTCCTTCCATTTCTCCCCTTCTGCTTCCCACCGGGTCTCTTCCTTCCTTCCTTTACCCCTCCCTGTTATCCTTCCCCAATCTCAATACTTCTTGCGTCTAATTCCCTCGCACACCTCGCCCCCTTCCATCTTCGTGCAACAGGTCTAATGTGCTCCCCGACCACACTGTCATCTCTCTACACCTCTTCGCGAGGTGCTCTATATCTTCTTCCTCCTCCCCGCACATCCTGCACATCTTATCCTCCCGTTTCCTCCAATATCTATTTCCTCTCTCTTCATTCACCTTAGCCTCGCAATCCTAACTCTCCCTCCTGACCTTCCTCTTTCTCCCTGCAAGTAGCTTGGTACCCCTATAATTCTGAGCTCCTTATATCTCCCTGCGCTCCTTGATTTGTCTATTCTGACTGTCCTTTCTTGCTCCCCCACTTCCTTATCCCTCCTCCACAACTCCACAATCACGCTTATCCCGTCTTTTCTTCTCCTTTCCACCTCTGTCGCATCCATTCCGCATCTTCTTTTAAAACACTACTAACATTTTTAAAATTTTATCACTTTAATATTACTTGGTCCAGAAATATGTTTTTTATCTAACGTCGTACTGAGATTATATAGATTAAAAAATAAAGATGGAAATTACAATTATTCGACTCTTAAACCAAGTTTATATAAAATGTAAAACTTTAAACAGCAATATCTCAGAAACTTAGTTTTTTAAGATATCTCACTATTATTTTAAAGCAGCGATATTTAGAAACAATTGAACAGATTAATTTATCACATTTATTTTAAACAATATTTGCTTTACATATTTTGCTGTTAAGTCTAAAATAAGGGAGTAAGAGAGTATTAAAATTTTTAATTTTTGGAGTTTTCCCGCCATAATTCTACAAACATTTATCGAATCAAAAAAATGTATTGAGATAAAAGATTTGTCTTTTAATTCTAGACAATATTTGTGTAACATATTTTCTTGTTAAGTCAATAATAAGGGAGTTATTAAAATTTTAGTCCTATAGTATCAGCAAAGTTCTTAATACTAAAACTAAATTCTTAAATTCATCCTATTATTAAAAGATGAAAGTTATATGAGGATTTCAAGAAGTTATATGACGCTATCCCACTAGATAGGTAGATCATTTTACTCTATTATTCCATTACGTTACTCAAATTTTGTCGCTTTTATTTATTTTTTGTCCTAATTTGAGATTCTTTTATCGAATCAGCAATCAACAGGCATTCTAGGTTGAGTGCTGTCCATTTTATCATTTGGTCCTATTTGTATTTACGCAGGGCTGTCCACTGCAGCACACGGAGCTATACAAGATATTTACAGTACGTAGAACTTTGTGCATCCCTTTCACCGATAATTAACATTCATTCTCTAAAGCCGGCCCCAATTAATACAACAAGCGCAAATCAAGTGTCTATACACAATCGGCAAATTTTCCTCCGAATTTTAAAAACAAAAAATATTCACACAAATCTCTTTTCATTCAAGAATCACGATTGTTACAACGTCTCAGTCTTGAGTATCTTTCCTTTTGTAAAACATTTCATAATTTCAAAATACGCACTAAAATCTAATAAAATATGTTTTTTTAGGTAAAGGATGGGCTCCCGGAGTTGATGTTCCGGGCATTTCCGGGTCTCAAATTGAGCCCACTACTGCTACAACAGAAGCGCAGACACTCAAAAATGATCTTATAACTGAAAATTCTACCTCAAAATTAGACTATGAAACGGTAAGCCAATTTATTAAATTTTTACTTATGGTTAAGTTTCTAGGGCAGCGGTTCTTAAACTGTGGTCCGCGGACCCTTGGGGATTCGCCTAGCCATTACCGGGGGTCCGAGAAACAATTTTGACATTAACTTTACATCCCCCAACTTTTCGCTTTTATTCAAATAACTCATTTAATAAAAATCCTACAAGGTCAATACTTTTTGTATTTGTTGTTATCCAACTAATTTTTGACATAACAAAAATTAGTCAAAATTTAATTATTTTTATTCAACTGCAAATTATTTACAGAAAACATATTATAAGATCTATTTTGACCAATATTTGACCAAGAAATGTTTATATGAGTTTAATGTATTATAATTTATATTTTTTTAAATTCTTTTTACCTCTATTTTTATTCATTTTATGTTTTTTATTCTATATGCTAATAAAAATGTTTATCTCTATAAATGCGCAAGACCATTTATTAAAATAACCAGCGATATATTTTTACCAATATTTATTATAACGTAGTGCCTATGAGATTACTGAGCCAGAAATTAAGTCTCAAGAACGACGTAAAATGCCTAGGGTTGGGATGGGGTCCGTAAAAAAAATGTTGTTCAAGAGGGGGTCCTCGGAATGCATAAGTTTAAGAACCCCTGCTTTATTGTCACCCCGACTAAGTATTGGTCGTCTCTTTTACAAAGTCCATTCTCTTTTGCAGACCATCCAGCCTGAATTAGAAGACCCTGAGGAATTATCTGCAGATGAATCAGAAAATGAAATAGATGTAGATGCAGAAGGAAAAGATGATTTATATTACGACAAGGAAGAATGTACAATGCAGGAATACGAAATAATGAAGGACAATCTACTACTGTACAATCACGCCAGGCTAATTTCCCAGGATAACCATAGCAAGGATTATCTTGTATCTATTATGTTCTCCCATTACGATCAAAACAATAATGGAAATTTAGAAGCCGAAGAATTAAGCGAGGTAAGAACGTTTGAATAACGAAAGGTTGAGTACCACTGGTCTACATACATATAAAAAATATGCCAGCTGTATATATCTACATATATATGTATATATGTATGTGTTTCCATATTAACCATAGAATCACATTCTACAACACAATGACGCATTATAAAATTAACAAAAATATCTACAAATACCTTTCCAATTGCTCCAATTTTGGTCTCCATGGAGTCCAAACACTAAAGTCTACACTATGACACACTTTTTCAAGTATTTTCTGCACTTTTTCCACTTAAAAATAACTAAAAACGCCAGAGAAATTGAGAACGTCACTTGTTAAAATCGCCAGTCATACAGATCAAGATGGCTATCACTGATAAAGCTCATTAAGGAAATAGTTATTAATGAGACTAAACACATACATACATATTTTATCAACAGTATACAGTGTTGAAATTACACGCACCGGCAAATTTAAAGCAACAGATTGAAAATTATATATTTTTTTAAATTTTATTATTTTGTATAACATTAAATTTGAAAGTTGCTTGATAATACATGATCTATAATAGAATATATTTAAAATAATAATTGACTATCACATACCTTAGATATTCGATTATCTATGAAAAATTTAAATGGAACGTTTTATTGATTGATTTTTTTTACCGATCGCCAACATATATAAGGAAGGTATTAAGGTCCCTACATAACGTTTTGACTATTTTTAGCAGGATGTCTGTCGGTCTGTCTGTCTGTATGTCTGTCTGTCCGTCTGTCTGTCTCTCTGTCCGTCCGTCTGTCTGTGTACACGTGCAGAGCAAATTCGGCAAAAAGGATTTTTATGAAACTTCATATTTAAGCTTTTGACATCAATGGCACGAGTTGATCAACTTTTGGTAAAAATCGGTTGACTAGAAATGGGAGTTTACTCGTGTTGATTTTAAGAATTTTGCGAATATTTAACAGAAAAATATTTCGAAAAAATTTATTTAACAAAAGTTGCTATAAAAGCAATAACTAATAACTTTTATTTGAGACATTTTTTGATAAAACGAAACATTTTTGAAATTTTTTACAAGTATCTATTTTTCCATACTTACATGTAACGTTTCCATGGTTATGATAAATAATATCTCTGTTTGAAAATATTGGACCAACTTATTTCTACTCATTCTGTGCTAGAATGTATTTTGTACAAGTATTTTGTGATGGCGGTCGCCACAGCTGAATTTTTTGTTTTAATTTTAGATTGCTGGTGTTGAACATTTGGAAACACTAAGTAATGGTTGTACCTTGGCCCATATGATACAGTATGATGACACAGACCATGATGGGAGACTGACAATAAATGAATTTTATATTGCCTTCAGTAAGTTATACAGTAAGTAGACGCTATTGCTTTTAAAAATTGAGTAGCAGAGCAAATCAAAAAAACACATATATATATAAATCAAAATTCTAATAATGTTGTTGTAGGTGTTTCAGTAGTGTCCCTCGACAAGGCTTTAGAGACGAACCATCTTTCTGCACGAGTTGGTGATAACGTGGAGATCAAATGTGACGTAACCGGTTCTCCAGTTCCTCCAATCGTCTGGAGGAGGAACCACCTGGATCTATCAACCCTTAATGAAGAGGAGGTCCGGGTGTTTAGTGATGGGAGCCTTTACTTGACCAGGATACAGCTCCAGCATGCTGGAAATTACACGTGTCACGCCCAAAGGAATAAGGATGTTGTCCAAACTCATGTTTTGACTGTACATACGATTCCAGACGTCCATGTTACCCCACGAATACAATCGAAGAGACCACGTGAAGATGCTGTTATGTATTGTCATGTTATTGGGGAACCCTTCCCGAAGGTATGTGTTCTCAATACAGTGCTTTTAAACAAAACTTATTGCAGACCTCCAAAATATCAATTATTTAAGCAGATTGGTGAAAATGTATATTTTTTACATCCGTTGCTTTTGACATTTGAGACACTAGTGTTTGAATTATTTCTCTTTTAGGCACTAGTGCCGTATTACTTGTGCCTTTCTGTTACATCATAATGGAATTTTTATGGCATGGTTGTAGACCTAATTGTCTCTCTCTCTCTCTCTCTCTCTCTCTCTCTCTCTCTCTCTCTCTCTCTCTCTCTCTCTTGTCCTTTTAGCTCCCAAGTGGAGCATAGAGCGCGTAAACGCGTTTCTATAGCCGGTAAAAAAAAGTGATTGGTTGGCTAGACCAGTGGTTCTCAACCTTTTTTAAGTGAAGGCACCCCTATGCAAAATTTGAGATCTTCGCGGCACCCTACTATTAAATATGTCACTATTTAGTCAATTTAAAGTATAATCAATCAAAAGTATAATTGTGATGTTGGAAAAAAAAAACTATAATATTACAATTACATAATATGTACTTAAAGATCATTCGAAAATTTCTTCGATTCGGTCTTCTGTCTTCGATTCCGAGAATAGCGGCGAATTTATTTTGAAAAGCTAGCGGCACCAGTTTCATGTGCTTGCGGCAGCCTGGTTGAGAACCACTGGGCTAGACCAACGCACTTCACTTCTTCTTATTTTCTCTTTAGTTGGTGTTTCAGTTATTCTCATTTACACATATTTTTTCAACAATCTCTCTCCACTTTTGTCTATCCTTTGCTTTCCTTTTAATTTCATTCCAAGTCATTCCAATTTCTGCATATTCCCTGTCCATGCTTCTTTTCCATGTCTCTGTCGATCTTCCAGTTTTCCGTTTCCCTTTTAGATTATATTCTATTGCTTGTCTTACTATGTTTTCCATTGGTTTTCTTAACGATGTCTTAACGATGTCCTATCCATTTCCATTTCTTATTTTTTATAATCATCCTAACTGGTTCTTGTTCTGTTATTTCCCACAATTTTTCATTTGTTTTTTTTTTCGGGCCAGAAGATTTTCCTTAAATATCTGTTTATAAAATTTTGTATACGTTGTATGTCCTTCTTGTCTCCGTTCCACGTTTCGGCTCCATACAGCAGGATGCTTTTCACGTTACTGTTGTATAATTTTATTTTAGTTTTCCTTGTTATTCCTTTTGCCTCCCATACCTTCCTTAACATGTTAAATGCATTTTGTGCTTTTCCTATTCTTGTCTGTAAGATGTCTAATTGTATAGTAAAACTGTATTGTGGTTTTTAGGTGGAGTGGCTTAAAAATGACGAAAAACTACATTTGGAGCAGCCGCACAAATACCAGATTGTGGGAAATGGGACAGCTTTGAAGATCCATAATATTGCTTTTGCTGATACTGGAGCATATATGTGCCAGGCTACCAATATTGGAGGACTTACTAGAGACATTAGTTCTTTGGTTGTTCAAGAACAACCAACACCAAGTAAGGATAAGTTCGATTGCTCCTTTCTTATAACACCCTTAATATACACTGCACAACAAAAAGACAGACAGTCTTGTGGTATGACACAGTCCGCATATCATTCTCCACGTCTTTGCCAAATATTTATCTCCCACCTGGACTTGTTCTGTATATTCCTTTCTCTCTATCTCATTTCCCGCCATCATTCTCTTAAAACTTGAATGTTTCTTCGTGTCTTCTTGAATGTTTCTTAACCGCTCTTCATATCTCATTGCTATCTTGCCACTATTTATTCTCATCTTGTCCCTTTTTGTTTCTTCCAAGATTATATATGTTGGTGTTCTCAATATTTGTATGTAATTTTCTTTTCAGCTGCTCCAAATGAAGAAAGAAGATTCTTCGCTTTCCATGACTGGGGTATTTCTGTCTATGAACCATCGACCTGTCGACTTTACCACCAAATTCAAAGCACAGACATCATTCCTGGAACACAGGTATTCATCGAACATCCAAAAATGACTCAAATATTAATATGGTAAATTTCAGGAATACGTGTGCGGCGATAAAGGCATACCTTGCAGCTGGGGCCGGGCAATAAACGTAGCAAATCGTTACGTATACGCCAGTCAACCTCTGAGGGATCGAGTTCTTGTAATTTCCAAGATACAGATGGTGGTTGTAGACGTAAGTCGGAGCTAGAGTAGTTTCATACGCTCAAACTAACGCTTGAACTATCATCTTTCCAACGAGCGCTTAGTGGTGTCGCTGCGATTTGTGTTTCCTGAGTTATTTCCAATTGGCGCCGTCTATCGGCAAAATCGCCACGAACTTTTTCCCAGACCTGATAGTATCCTATTTGCCTGTATTTCCAATTCAGTGAAAACTGCTTCATCTTTTTTCACACCCCAGTATCAAAATTCAAATCTCACAAGCATCGCTGTATGAACGCTTACTTGAACTTAGATGAACCAACTAATTGTGGATGAAATAAATAATAGTTGTGTTTTAGGTGGTGGTAACAGATAAATACCCAGTTGACCTTCACTACGTTCCCCATTTGGACCAAGTTTGGGTTTTAAATTGGAGATCTGACAATAACACAGGTATTAAAACTATTCAGGTCATTAGAGATGCTGGCCAGAAGAGGAAACACCACACGGTCCATCCAGAACCCATTGATGGCCAGTTTGATTTAGTCAAGGGATTATATATCCCAGCTGCGAACCAAGAATTGTCCCACTTTAGCTTCAAATATGGTTATGTGACACACACCAACCAGAGGGGGCTATATAAGTTGGATCTGAGTAATTTGAGGTATACAAAATCAGTGGATTTGACGCCATATAATTGTGTTCCAGCACATATTCAGTTTTCAGCTTTATGTAAGTATTTTTCAACAAAAATTTATTTTCAGTTTTCTGTAGAATATCATCCCTAAATATATACGGAATAAAATGCTTCGAGGGCAAAGGCATAAACTAATAAAAAATGTTTTTTTCTGTATTTGATTCGTTTTCAAGTCTTCATTAAATTAATAAGAAATTTAAATTGTGCTCATTGAAAAAAAATATATATATTTTTTTTTAAATTCAGAGGTATCAAATGAAAGCCCTTAGTACGTGGATTAACGATCAAAATTTTATTTTTGCAAAATAAATTATTTTCTAGCAATTTTTGCTAAAATTGTGCAAAAATAATGTCCCACACCCTGTAGCCCAGATGGTTTAAATTAAAAATCTGAAAAAATTCTAAGTAATGTACATTGGTGTGAACCGGAATAGTACAACAAGAATTTTTGATCAGATTATGTTTTCGGAAAATAACACATTTTTTGTGTTTTTAACTAAAATATGTAAAATATTTAATTCGTTATGTAACACAGTAAACGACTAAACATCCGTAGTCTAATGGTTAACATTCTTGCTTCCTAAGTTGCAAACTACGGTTCGCTTCCTGTCTGGAAACAATTTAATTTTTTCAGTTTTTTTTTTCATTTTTATTTTGTTTAAATTATTTTGGCAAAATTCCAGTTATATTTTGTAAATAAGCGTAAATTTAATTACCAGTGGGAAGTGTTGAAATTATAATTTAATTCTATGTTTCAATGTATACGAAATTAGAGGGACGGAGCTTATGACAAATCAACCATTGGAAGCCATAGGCGCAATTTTCAAAATCTTAATGAACCTTGCTATATAAAAAAAATACTACACCTATTTAGAAACCTAAATAATGGTATTAGGCATTCGAATTAAAATTAACAAAAAAATATTTTAACATAAAATTTGTTTTGGCATCCCAAATAATCATCATTCACTTACTAAATACCTTCTAAACCCTGAAATGTGTGAAAATTCACACTTCACATAATTTTTTTTAGATGGATATGTGATTCTGGAGTGTTTGGAACCAATAACTAACAGGCAATCCGGGCAACTCCTACTGGACTATTTAACTGACAC
This sequence comes from Liopterus haemorrhoidalis, assembly GCA_963971575.1. Classification (NCBI taxonomy): domain Eukaryota; kingdom Metazoa; phylum Arthropoda; class Insecta; order Coleoptera; family Dytiscidae; genus Liopterus; species Liopterus haemorrhoidalis. The sequence goes on from OZ020619.1 coordinate 48,844,114, forward strand.
AGTAATTGGAATAAAGCCATCATTACCAGGGACTCCTTATATTTCACCAGACGCTCGGAGGTTGGTAACATTGGATAGAACTCACAGTGGTACCACCATCATTGTCCAAGAACTAACAGGTATATTAATTTTGTATATCACAATTTATCATTATTTATATTAATAAATTTTCAGCTAATGGATTACTATTTTCGTTTGATGTAAAAACGACTTTAAATATAAGTTCAGTGGCATTTTACCCATCGCAGACGACTCATAGTTATGATTTATATGCCAGTGCTAAAGATAAAGAAGATATTTTGTTCCTCAACTTACTTACAGGTAGTTTTAACAAGTTTTTTCTTGAAGGAGTCTTTTACATTTATTGTTTTAGGCAAAGTCGAGATGATCACAGGAGTAGGAAAAGCTATGTCACCTGAATTAGTCAAATGGGAAAATCCAAATCGACCAATTACTGCCTCAGGTAAGACAGTGTCTTGGATATCCGCATCTGCGGATGATTCACAAACATAAAAATCCCTATCCGCTTTTTCAAGGCAAATCTTAAACGGATATCATGAAGTTGGAAAAAAAAAATTAATAATACTTTTTTCAAAAAAAAATTTTTATATTACGAGGGTTGTCCGTAAAATAGGTTTAAATTTTTTTTTTTTTTCTTTTTCGTAAATAAAAACATGTTTCTTGTAATGAATTATATATTGTTGGAAAGCCTGGATTTTCTACTATTTTTCTACATTATCCCCGTTGCGATCGATGCATTTTTGCATGCGGTGTAGCATTTTTAGGGTTCTGTCTGTCTGTCTGTCTGTTCGGTAAAAATTGTAGCCAAACGGCTAAGCCTAGAGAGTTGAAATTTGGCATGCTTATACAACTCTTTGACCCGCATATAGGAAAAATACTAAAACATTTAAAAAACATATCCCATTAAAAATATAAACAAATATGTGCTCATCGAAAAAAAAAAAAAATTTTATTTAAATTCTGAGTAGGGTATCTAATGAAAGCCCTTGGTACGTGGATTAACGATCAAAATTTTATTTTTGCAAAATAAATTATTTAGACGCAATTTTTGCCACAATTGTGCAAAAAAAATAATTGTCCGACACCCTGTAGCTCTAGTTTGAACTAAAAATCTGAAAAAATTCGAAGTAATGCAACATTTGTGTGAACCGGAAGAGTACAACAGGAATTTTTGTATCAGATTATGTTTTCAAAAAATAAAGCATTTTTTGTGTTTTGTGGCTAACAATGTACAAAAGTTATAGTTATGTAACACGCTACACTAGGAGGCGTATCCTGGTCTAATGGTTATGGTTTCGCTTCTTACCCAACAAAATAGAGTTCGCTCCTTGCGAGAGGAGACAATTTAATTTTTTCTGTTTTTTTTTGCATTTTTCTTTTGTTTAAATAATTTTTTACAAAATTCTAGTTATATTTTGGCAAATGTTGCATTTAATTTTTAAAAGCGTAAATTTAATAACCAGTGGAAATTGTTGAAATTATAACTTAATTCTAAGTAATGAACATTTGTGTGAACCGGAATAGCACAACAGGAATTTTTTATCAGATTAAGTTTTCGGAAAATAACGCATTTTTTGTGTTTTTTGCTTGACCACGTAAAATATTTAATACCTTATATAACAGAGTGAACCACCATCGGTGATTTTCGTTTCTTTATTTTCTCCTTCTTTTTTTCCTTATGTTCCTCAGTTGTATTTAATTAATATATAATATTTTTATTTATTTTTTTTTAATAGTTAATTTTTGCAGGTCAGTTCGGTCAGTATATGGTGACCCCGGCGAGCGCTGCATTGTTCGTAATAAACGGTAAGACAAGGACGGTGAATTGCGAAATTGGGGGCCTAACGCATCCAGGCCAGGTCGTCTGGACAACCCTTCAATTTCAATAAGAACATATTTTTGTTAAAATACCAATATCATCCTCCATGCGACTGAAAATTAAAGTCCATAGTATATATTCTGATATATTAGAAAATAAGGGAAAATTCATATTTTTAAAGTTTCGAAAAGCATGTACAGATAATATAAGATGTTCTTAGGAGATCAATTTTCATTTTACAGATTTATTGTTGAATATTTGTGATACAATTATTTTTAAAAAACCTTGCGAAAAAAAATGATTACGTTGGTGCGATGATAAATGAAAAAAGGACGATACTAATGAAGCACTGATAGGTATAAATATAAGAGAACAGTGTTTCCCAAACTTTTTGACATCATGGAAAGATATCCATTATTTTAGAGGATAAAATATTCTTTTCCCAGAAATATTTATTATGTATAATTACAAAATATAATTTCCACCATTATTTATGACGGCTTCCCAGCGTTGTACTAATTTTTCGATACTTTCTACAGAAGTTTTCTGGTTTCACTGATCAGCTGATTTTGTAGATCGGTGATATTTCCAAATTTTTTATCTCTGAGTATATGTTCCATAGACCTAAATAAGTGAAAATAGGAAGGCGCGATGTTGGGTGAATACGATGGATGTGGAATAATTTCCCAGTTTAAGTCCTAAATTTTTTTGGGTATTATTTTTGCTTGATTTTTGAAAATAATTGTATCAAAATCTACTACTGGACATTTGTACGTCAAAAACTAAAATTTAAATTTTTTTTTCGTACATTTGTTTTTGAAAATTCTACTCTGTCCATTTTTCAAGACCCAAAAAATATTCAGTGTCTTTCAAAAATGATTTTTGATTCACTGAGTATTTTTTGAGCCTCTTCTGCAAATGTAAAATAATTTCTTTCCAAAATAGAAAAATATCAACTTATTATATAAAATAGATAATAGATAAATATATTAAATTTTTGTGAATGTATAAACATTTTTTTATTTTTAAGATTTTGTAAAATAATTTATATATTTTTACAAGAAAATGTTTCAAATCTGGAAAATTTTTACTTAAAATTAGTCACAAAATATATCATAAAACAAATCCGACTGTATAATCCATTCACTATGTTTTCTCATCTGAAAAGGCTATGATATTTATTAGATTACATAAAATTTGACAAAAAATAATTACGTTTTCTTACATGAAAATATTTAACAGCATTTTACTTGCACCGTTTTATATTTTCACAGTTTTTTTTTTTTATTTTTGTGTCGTTTTTAGGTAAAAATTTTCCAATTTCAGTAAGCAAATATCTTCATTTCACGCTAAAATTCTAAAAAAAAATATCTATCGCTAAGAATTGCTAACTACTGCTAAGTAACTAGTAACTCAGAATACTCTTAAGGCTATTGCATAGTATCTGTGTAGATATTACTTAACTTAAGACGGACTTAACTTGGCTGAATTTCATTTGGATACTCAGTACTTAAAAACAGAAATATCTTGCATAGCGCGCTAAACAGTCCGTGTTATACAGAACTGCAGTACGGTAAGGATCATCAGTACGGCTCGGAGAGACTTGCAGTAAGATGTTTATGAGGTAAAAATAATGTATTAATGTTAATTTTTAAATTGTTAAAAATTATAATCTATATTGAAAATCGGGTCAAAACGGCGCTATGCGATTTATTGCTGTTATAATATCACCAAATATGGCTTACTGTATAAAATATTGTATGGTGCATTATTTATATAAAATATAAATAAATCTTAATGATTTAAACAAATGTTTGTATAATTATATTTTATTATCTGGCGTGCCCGTTGTCTCTCCCACTCCATTTTCCTTGAGCGCCTGAGTTTTTAAATTAGTTCATAAAAATTATGAAGTTTTAAGGCATAAAAAAGAGGCTTCATCCTGCTGAAAAATTTTCTATACATTTTGGTATAAACCAAATTTTCGTAAAATAATTAAATACATATTTCTTAGCATTTATGTTTTTTAGGAAATTTATTTCCATGTTTATTTTAAGGTTTTCCGTTGATTTTAAATATTTAAAAAAATTCTGAGAGCCTGAATGTCATAAAAACAAACCTTTTTTACCATAAATTATGCCATGAACATTGTTGGTGTTTTTTTTTAGTTATTTTTTTTTTAGTTATTATTATTTTTTTTTTAATCTGGTACCCCAAAAAAATGTACGTCTATACATATTTTTGAATATTGACAGCTGCCAATTAGACATATGAATATTTATATTTATTTAATTTTTATTATTTTTACAATTTTAATAAATAGTGAATTATTAATAAAGGTATGTAAAATTTAATATTTATAATTTATAATTAATTATTTAATATTTTAGGAATCAGGTATAGAAGCTATTAAACCTAATGATGTCGGAATTGTTTTTTGTAAGTAAAACCAGTGGCGTAGAGAGAGTATTTTGCCTGGGGTCTGAAATCGTTTAAACCGCTTGTTAACTTCTTATTTTGGATTTTGGAATATACATCAAAGTAGAAAATTGTAAATTTAATTTTAAAATTTTTAGATTTCAAGATTCAAAATATGGATAACTATAAATATAAAATACATATTTTTAAAAAAAGATGCTGCGAAATTCTAGATAATTCTGAAAAAGAATGCGGAGTAAGTTCAAAATTAAAATTTAAAAATTACGGATAATTATTTCGTTTAGATCATTGTTTTAGGGTCTGATATGGGAGAATTGGAACCAAGATCTAAGAAAAAAATATCACTTCTATGGCCTAACATGGTAAACAAAATTAAAATTTTTTAATATATCTTATTATAAAAATAATGTTATAAAAATAATTTGATACTCTTATTTTTTAGTTTAGTATTTATGAAAATAAGTTCGATTTCTGGGAATAACCCCCCCCCATATCAATTACGGACAAAGACGTATTCTACGTAAAAAACAAAGAAACTTTTTCTTATTGTCTCATTAATACGGACAAAAAACTTTCAATTTATTTAAGATTCAAAATATACACTATTTTTGATCCTGTGTTCCCTAAAAGAGTGTAATGAACCCAAATTTTCTTTTCCAGTATCCCATAAACCGTAAGGGCTCCTGTAAAATGATATTTAGTTACAAAATTCCTGATGTCAAATCAGAATGGAATCACCTCACTTATATGGTTTATTTCGATACTTCTCTACAAAATAAGCACATATTTCCAGCTTTTAAAAGGTCTTTCAAGCACATAAAAAAGCGTTGTGGTACTTTGGACTTGGACCCTTTACAGAAATGCCAACCAGTGGACTGTATGGTGAAATATAGTGGAGCCAGAAATTTTTTTAGCAGCAAATTTGAAACATGTCAATTGGTACCTATTTGTACCAGTAATACTGCGTGCGGAGAAAAACCAAATATGGTAAGTTTTTGCCATAGTTAAAAAAATAAAACATTTTGATGCGTTCTACACCAGTGTTTCTCAACCAAAAACGCACAGCGGACCACTAATAATAATTGTTGGTTCATTTTTTGCAAGAAAACAAATATATTTAATGTGCTACTAAATACATTTATTTTATGTGCAGAAAATCACAGAAAGTTTACAGAAAACAAACAAAATATAAATTATTTACAGAAAAAATGTGCATAAAAAATTTAAAAAAAATAAAACTGCAAATAACACATATAAAAACTTTCGCGGACCATTAAAATTTTTGTAGGGACTACTGGTGGTCCGCGGACCACCTTTTGAGAAACACTGATTTACAGCATTAGACATATTTTCATTCTAGGAGAAAAAATTAAGTCATATATTAATAAACACACTGGCAAAATTAAAGAAACAGATTGAAAATTGTTTTTTTTTTAAATTTTATTATTTTGGAATTAAGCGAAATAAGAACGTTTGAATAAAGAAAGGTTGAGTACCACTGGTCTACATACATATAAAAAATATGCCAACTGTATATATCTACATATATATATATGTATGTGTTTCTATATTATCCATAGAAGCACATTCTACAACATAATAACGCATTATAAAATCAACAAAAATATCTACTAATACCTTTCCAATTGCTCCAATTTTGGTATCCATAAAGTCCAAACACTAAAGTCCACACTATGACACACTTTTTCAAGTATTTTCTGCACTTTTTCCACTTAAAAATAACTAAAAACGCCAGAGAAATTAAGAACGCCACTCGTAAAAATCACCAGTCATACTGATCAAGATGGCTATCACTGATAAAGCTCATTAAGGAATTTAGTCATTAAATATTAATAAATAATGAATAGAATTGCCTAAAATAGTTATTAATGGGATTAAACACATACATTCATATTTTATCAAGAGCCTGTATACTCTTACACACACCGGCAAATTTAAAGGAACAGATTGAAAATTATATATTTTTTTAAATTTTATTATTTTGTAGCCTATATCTAGATAGCTTTGAATGCTCTACTAAACAATGAACGAAGATTGTATCGACGCCAAGGAGAACAAAATGCACCATTTAATTTAGCTACTAGTGTATCTTTTGGTGGAGGTTCAATTATGGTGTGGGGTGTAATATGTTTGGGAGCTCGCACAGAGAAAAATATTCTTAGGAATTCAACATTCTGTTAACTTCTTACACTTCTTATTCCTACAAAACCTTGAAATGTGTGAAAATTCACACTTCACATCAATTGTCTATTACTTTTTTACTAATTTTTGTACTGAATTCAAATTTGTAATTTATTTATTTAGGGCTACGTTCCTTCAGGTAATAAATGTCGAAATCTTCGCCAGGATATTTCTAGAGAGGACTTATTTCGTATTGGTCGAAGTGCAAAATTTTCATCGCACCATCTCAAGCCAAACATTCGTTGTCACCATGGAAAACCCCATAACAATACTGGCTTTTGTACATGTGATGAAGACTGGACTTCGGACGCTGATAGCCTACAACGCTATGAACCAAATTTGGATGTCTATCATATGTGTAACGTCAAAGTAAATAAATGGAAAGATGCTTCAAAAGGAAGAATTAATAGTACTTTGATTATTTTTGGAGTAAGTTAAAATGGAGTTAAAGGGGTTAGGGATTCAGCCGGGATTTAGCTCCATTTATCCCCGAATAATAATCCCTAAGAATTAATATATCCCAAAATATCCTAAAATAGTTTAATTTACATTTTTAAGTAAATACGTTTTTTTATACATCAACCCCATTCCATAAATAAAATCTTTTACTTTCAAAATTGTGAAGGCCTTATACCCTTTTCACACTAGATCTTTAAGACGAGTGAACTTAAAGTTCACCGATGTTTAAGATCGGTATGCTTTCACACTTGATGTTTAAATCTCTGGTTCTGTCATCAGCTACAGTAATTTTGTCCTTAAGTTACCGTCATGAAATTACCAGTTTTGAACTGTCTGCGCAGACGCACATTTTGAATTATTATAAACAAATATGGGTATTTCATTTCATTCTACAATAAAGGCACTACAATAAAGAATATATTACACCTGTATTAACATGTAAGTCGATACATTTTATCTCAATTATTGTAGCTCTGTATTTTATTAAACACATTATTAAAATAAATAATTTTATTATAACAATAAGTATAAACTTCTTATAACGTCGATATAATACAGTATTCTTGTTTATGATAATATAAAATGTTGACAGCACAAATTCAAGGAGTATTTTTTTATAATAGAAATTAAGTTGGCAATGCGTACGAAGTTTAAGACGCAGATCTCTGTCTTAAACATCGGTTGTGTTTAGACGAGGCCATACGGTTTCACATTAGCGTTTAAAGATACATTCACTTTAACATCCGATCTTAAAGATCTAGTGTGAAAAGGGTATTATAGAAACACTGTATGTTTTAGAATTTATATATTTCTTATTATTTTTTTCTTTTTTTAGATTTTCTCGGTACTGATTGCCATGTCTGTTTTTATAGTCACAATCTGTCTTTATGCTTTCCATAAATGTCTCCAAAAATACGTCAAACTTCCAGATTTTCCAGATTCTAGTTCTTGGACAACATGGGAGTGTGAACAAGAAAGCAAAAAATATTTTGATAGTGCTTAAAAAATATTAATAAATATACATTTGTAAAATATTTTATATAAATATAATTTAACCAAAAAATTTTGACAATAAACCTTTATTGTTTAAATAAATAATAAAAAATTGAAGAAATTAATTGTAATTAAGGTGGTTTTGATAATATCGCTAGAAAGTGTATATTTTTTTAGGTACAGTGCCCCTTATGCCTACCTATTTGTACGCCTCTGGGCGGTCATCTTGGAGGTCGAGGACTTAAAGTCTGCATAAAACAGCTAACCCAACAGTCCATTAGTTAGTAGCTCAGTAACTTTCAAACGGAGAACTCTTACTTTCAAAATGTTTATAAAAAGTGTTGTTTTCGCTCTGGTTACCATAACAGCCGTATTTTTAACAGGTAAAAATAAAAATAATTAAACATTATACTAAAAACGAATAATGATTTTGGCAAAACGGTGTTTCGATCCCGAGACCGATATTGGGATAAAATTTAGCTTAAGACAGAATTTTTCTCGACAAAAGTAAACGAAACTTAGAAGAACGAACAAATATACTGGACAAGTATCGACGAATACAAATGTATAGGAACATACAATGTAAAACGTAAACAAACTCTATCCATTGCACTTGGGGAAATGTTCGTTTGGGTTCGTGTACATGCGACAAGTGAAAATCTAATGTATCTGCTCATTATTGTACATTCGTTTACATACGGTTGAAAAAGTCCATATATCATCGTCATCATGCTCAATTTTTCCAACCATATTTATTTATATATTTTAATTATCAATTAATTAAATACTTCATTATAAAATTTCCGTCCCAGAAATGTTAAATATTAGGAAGTAAAGAAATTATATATTACTTTCAAATTAATTAACGCGCCAAATTATGCAATATAAGATTTTTAAAGAGACCTTGAAAATCAAAATTTCTCTTTTGAAGTAATTTAAAGAATTATTATGAAATTTATACGTAATATCTAAAAATAAAAATATAAATATTGTTTCACAATAGATGTTGTTTTACTAATGATGTTCATGGTTCTTTTTAGATTGCTCCAATATTTTTGACCTCTGTCACTCGCTTTATATATTTCATAGTTAATAATTGATACCAAATTTCTAGCACCATGTCATGCAGAACAACCCCAAATCATAATAGCACCATCTCTTAATTTTATCTACTCTTAAAAGATATATAATTGTTTATGTTTTTCAAAAACATGTTTCGTTCATTAATTTTAAGATATACAGGGTGTTTGCTTGAAACGGGGCACCCCGAAAATTTCCTTTATTTGTAAATATACAAAAAATCTTCAGAACAAAAGTTATACTAGACAATAAGGCCCATCTAAAGGTTACTATAAGAAATCTGAGGCACTTCCGGTTTCACCGGAAATTATGTCAACTTTTGATCTAGCATAGGGAATCGATAATTTTATATTTTTTCCTAAAAGTACATTAAATTAGCTTTACAATGACACCAAAAAGTCATATTTTTATGTTAACCATTTCAAAATGGCGACCATTTATTTACAAAATAATAATCAACATAAGTTTTACAAAGTTGAACGTAGCAAGCTTTTAAAACAATAAAAAAAGAAACAAAATATCAGAAAATTCAAGAATGAGAAAATGTGTGGACAATAATGGTGGTTTGATCGATGTTGTAATTTTTTTTTTGTAAAATAATTGTAAAAAGTAATAGTTTTTTTTTTTTTTTTCTAAATAGTTGAATAGTTTATTTTAGAGATATTTTGTTTCTTTTTTTTATTGTTTCCAAAGCTTGCTACGTTCAACTTTGTAAAACTTATGTTGATTATTATTTTGTAAATAAATGGTCGCCATTTTGAAATGGTTAACATAAAAATATGACTTTTTGGTGTCATTGTAAAGCTAATTTAATGTACTTTTAGGAAAAAATATAAAATTATCGATTCCCTATGCTAGATCAAAAGTTTAAATCATTTACGGTGAAACCGGAAGTGCCTCAGAATTCTTATAGTAACCTTTAGATGGGCCTTTTTGTCTAGTTTAACTTTTGTTCTGAAGATTTTTTGTATCTTTACAAATAAAGGAGATTTTCGGGGTGCCCCGTTTCAAACAAACACCCTGTATATATGTATGTGCAAAACTAAATTAAAAATGAAAGAAGGCTTTGTTGAAAACTTGAGGTGTTTTAGAAGTGTTTAGTTTTGCAGCTTTGTTTAAGTTTCTTGATTTATGTACTAAAGACGTAGACGTATAAATCCGGCATTACAGCTAGTTTACCGGTTACCAGATTGACAAATCATTAAGATTGTTTTTTAATGACTGTATTTTCCGTTTTTAAAAACAATCAAATAATTACCATTTTGCATCCGCGTAAACAGTCAGATTAAAAACAATAGTATATCTTAAGATTCTTAGAAAAAATTAACAAACAATAACACCGCCTATCATTTACCGTTTTGAAAATTAAATGACGTCATGCAAAAACTAAATCCGGTACATGATTCTTGTAATAGGATCCTCTATGAGGTCATTACACAGAAATTCTCTATCAATATTTCAGATCAAACAGGCACTCCTCTCCTAATGTCAAATATACGTACGTATAAGGGATGGACAATTAATTCAAGGCCGCACAATCAGATTTGTTTTTCAATTTAAAATTAATTTTAGGTTTCGATATTAATATGGATATGATCTCACAACATGTAGAGTACACCGAGAATTAAAAATTAAGGGTTTTATCAATCGTCATTTAGCCTCGTTGCAGAAATAGGCCTATGTAAAATTAATGAAATTAAAAAAAGTACATAAAAAATATTGCTCATCAACGTTTCTCGATATTTCTCAGATCTTTGATAAAGTGTGGCACCCTGGGTTGTTTTACAAACTTAGAAAATCAGCTGTGGCCACCACAGGAACGACCGCCATCACAAGGTATTTCTATAAAATACATTCTAGCAGCAGAGTAGAAATAACTTGGCCTAATATTTCTAACAGAGATATTATTTATCATGACCATGGAAACGTTACATATAAGTATGAAAACATTTTTCATCTTATCAAAAAATGTCTCAAATAAAAGTTGTTAGTTATTGCTTTTATAGCAAGTTTTGTTTAATAAATTTTTTTGAAATATTTTTTTGTAGCTAAATATTCGCAAAAATCTTAAAATCGAAACGAGTAAACTCCCATTTCTGGTCAGCCGATTTTTACCAAAAGTTGATCAACTCGTGCCATTGATGGCAAAAGCTTAAATATGAAGTTTCATAAAAATCCTTTTAACAGAATTTGCTCTGCACGTGTACACAGACAGACGGACGGACGGACAGACAGACAGACGGACAGACAGACAGAGAGACAGACGGACGGACAGACGGACGGACAGACATACCAACAGACATCATGCTAAAAATGGTCAAAACGTTATGTAGGGACCTCAGTTCGTGGAGATCCATCGAAATCTCGAAATGTCAAAATCGGTATGATCACAATACCTCCCTTATATACGTTTCGGTCGGTAAAAACACTATCTGATACAGACTATATAATTTTTAAGTCGACAGACACTTTCAAGTAAAGTTTAGAAGTGAGTATTATGAGACGTGCCACAAGGGAGTGTATTAGGACCAATTCTCTATCTAATCTTCACTTCAGATCTGCCAGTTTCAAGCAAGAAAATCATATCCAACTTCCCTGGCGATAGGGTCCAGTCCAAGCAGTCCGATTTCTCCAAAAATCACTAAATGATAGTCAAACGCGGCTAAAAAAGAGTTAAATCTAATGAAATATAATCTAGACATGTTCTTTTGCCATTAATTTAAAATTACATATTTTTAGGTGTGTTGTTTATAAAAGATTGAGGTGTGTCATAGATTTGTTTGTTTGTGATTCATAAAATATTAACATGTATTCCAAGATCATGAGTTCATGTACCTACGCAATTTGAATTTTTAAACCATTTAACATCTGCATCTTATGCACAACATGGTTAATATACCTACAATAAAATACTGCAATCATTACAATTCACAAAAAATATCTTGAAGCTCGTTAAACCTGCTCAATCAAGTTTTATAATTCTAAAACTTGCTATTTGTTGGATGATTCAAATAAAATATTATATATATAACCTTGTTTTGTAATTAGAAAAATCAAGGTGCATTTCTACATATGTGAGATACAATAAAGATACTTAGTAACCAAGGTAACGCTTATGAATCAGAGTTTTTGAAACAAGTTAAGTTCAAGGAAATTTTAAAACTTGATACATAAATTGTAAAATATACACAAGTTTGTATAGTTGGCAGTGTCAGTTGGGTTGATTCTCCTCTGGCATCCATTCTATACTTGTTTTGGTATTCTCTATTCGGTCATTTACTGAACCTGTCCATACCATATAAGTTTTCTTGTATCTGGTCTATTATGCCAGTTTTTACATTCATACCAACGTTAAGTTGACGCAAAATTATTTTGAATTGTATCTAGCTCTAACTTTACTACATTTAAGTTTGTTGTAGACGATAGTAACAACAATATTGTTTAAAATCCTAGCGATTTTTTTCACAGATATTCACCTATTGTTCCGGATGAATTGGTAAACTTTTTACCGACCGCCAACATGTATAAGGGAGGTATTGTGATCATACCGATTTTGACATTTCGATGGATCTCCACGAATTGAGGTCCCTACATAACGTTTTGACTATTTTTAGCATGATGTCTGTCGGTCTGTCTGTCCGTCCGTCCGTCTGTCCGTCTGTCTGTGTACACGTGCAGAGCAAAGTCGGCTAAAAGAATTTTTATGAAACTTCATTTAAGCTTTTGACATCAATGGCACGTGTTGATCAACTTTTGGTAAAATTCGATTGACTAAAAATAGGAGTTTACTCGTGTCGATTTTAATATTTTTGCGAATATTTCACAACACAAAAATATTTCGAAAAAATGTATTCAACAAAAGTTGCTATAAAAGCAACATTGATTGATAAAACGAAAAATTTTTGAAAAATGTTTCGAAATTTTATTTTTTCATACTTATATGTAACGTTTCCATGGTTATGATAAATAATATCTCTGAGAAAATATTAGGCCAAGTTAATTCTACTCTGCTGCTAGAATGTATTTTATACAAGTACTTTATGATGGTGGTCGGTCCTGTGGTGGCCACACCTGATTTTTTATTATTAATTTTGAGTTATTTATTATACGAGGAAGCATGAAAAAATTCAAATTACTGAAATGATTTGAGTTTTTAGCTTCCCAGGAGCTTCCAGCCTCCCAAGGAATTCCTGTGACCTGCCTAGGATGCCTTTGTGAAGCCGCATCTAACTGCAACAGAACCTTACAATGTAGTGGAGATGTGTGTGGCCTCTTCCGTATAACCTGGGCGTATTGGGCCGATGCTGGCAAGCCCACCCAGCCTGGAGAAGACGCAGAATCAGCTACAGCCTACTCCAATTGCGCTATTGAACCATTCTGCGCTGCTAGAGCTGTCCAAGGATATATGGCCAAATTCCAACAGGTAAACCATTATTTATCTACAGACATTAACAAGCAGACCGTCTATTTCATATTAATTGGATAATGGTGTTTATTTCTATACTTGTACGGTAATGAACACCGTTCATCATAAATGTTAGTTAGGTGGTATTGCACACAATTCGTCCATATATTCCTTCCCTCTCGTTTAACGTTAAATTTTGGGCTTATTAAAAACTCAGCGCTCGATAAGAGCGTGAGAAGTTATGGTTGTTTAACAGCGCATTCTATTGTGTGAAAGCGATAACTCAGATGTCGGTTATATAGTTGCCATGCGCTGGAGTGAGGATGCCATCTCTGAGTGGCAAATAAAAGTTGTATGTAGTTCGCTGCCCGTGCGGAACGTGGCGCCACACAATATAGTGAGGGTATGTGCTGCTATCTCTGAGTGGAAAATAGAAGCTTTATGTAGTTCGCTGCCCGTGCGGAACGTGGCGCCACGTGATGAAGTGAGGGTAGGTGCTGCTATCTCTGAGTGGAAAATAGAAGCTTTATGTAGTTCGCTGCCCGTGCGGAATGTGGCGCTACGCGATGTAGTGAGGGTAAGTGCTGCTATCTCTGAGTGAAAAATAGAAGTTTTATGTAGATTGCTGCCTTTGTGGAACGTGGCACGATTAAAAAGGTGATGTTCCGTGCTAAAGGCGCGGCAACAAATTTTCATCGATAACGGGACAATATTTATTCATAATAAACCATTTTCCTCAACAGTCTGCATGCAATACTACCTCTACGACCGTTCAAAAGGCTGTGAAAAATGAATGAAAATATTCTAATTTTTACATTTCACATAAATTTAATTTGTGAACATCAGAATTTCTATTGTTTTCTGAATATTATATGAAATATCAAAAAAGGCCGTAGAAAGAGTATTGCATGCAACATGTAAGATAATAACCTTCATTTCCTAACTTGTTACATAAATAGCTATTTAAGTAACATGCATGTTTTTATTTATTTGTTCAGGACTGCAATGGAGACGGGCGTATCGACTGTGTGGACTACGCCCACATCCACAAGTTAGGTGGCTACGGGTGCAGGGGGGCAATCCCTGACTACTTCAAAAATAAGTTCGAGCAGTGTATGCTCCAAGTTGGAGGGGCACAATAACTTATTCAAATCTGTACTGAAATATTAATTTTAATATTGTAACAATCTTATATTTATGAAATAAACGCTTATTTTTTAATTAAATTAAACATTTTTTATACTAAAAATACTATGAGGAATCCAAAAAATCAAACCACAAGTGTCTGTCTTTATCCGATTTTCAGATATGATTTGAAATTTTTCTCAACATTTTTTATTGTTTGGGCAAATTTTTGGCAGAGTATTATAAAGTTTTTATACTCAAAAAACTTCAAAAATCTTTGAATTTCAAACCGCAAATCTTTTTTTTGAAACATGATTTTTTAAATAAGAAAAAGGTTATTGTAAGTTTAAAAAATCAGCTGTGGCCACCACAGGACTGACCGCCATCACAAAGTACTTGTATATAATACATTCTAGCAGCAGCGTAGAAAAAACTTGGCCTAATATTTTCTAACAGAGATATTATTTATCATAACCATGGAAACATTACATATAAGTATGAAAAAATAGAAAATTTCGCCACTGGCTCTGTTCGTAGAGTCATTTTCAACGGTTTATTATCGTCAAACGCAAGCGCAGAATTTGCAGAAATGCGTTAAAATAACTGCGATTGCTTCTGTCGATAATATACAGTTAGAAATGGCTCTACGAACAGGGCTATTGACTTTCATTTCCTTTATTGTAGCATAGTTATTTTAAAATTATTGTTTTCTCTCTCTTACCCATTGTAACTGGTATATCTCCATCTCTCTTCTACACACAACATCCCTAGACAGTAAGTTTCAGGAGAAAATCCCATCCCAATTAGACCCAAAAGTTCCTTTTTAAAGACACATTCAAATAATTTTTAAACATTTATTGAAAAAACATTGTTGTTGTTAAATTGTTGTTGTCTCTCATCTATCTTTTACACACAGCAACCTAGGACTAATTTTTAATGGTAAAAGCAAAAAAAAAAACATCCCAACAATTCCCAAAAGTTCCTTTTTAGTGATACAAACCTAATAGCTTTTTAAATTTTTACAAAAAAAAAAACATTTGTAGATGCTGTCTCTTTCTAACACACGGCAGCTGGGCTAGCTCTATCTCTGTCCAACACATTGCTTACTTACCATTAAAAATATTACAAGTATAAATTTACAAACAAATAAAAATATTTTCCCCAATAATCCCCCAAAAGCACAATTTTACACAAGACATACATATTTATAGGATTTATTTAAAAATATTACCATTATTCTGAAAATGTTTTCGTCTCTCTCTAACACGTCTCCAGAGCTCGTTCCATCTCTCTCCTACACACAGCAACCCCGGACCTATAAAAACTACAAAAAATTACAAAATCCAGAAACCAAACTCGATCAGCAGTTAAAAAAGGCCTTAACGTGTACACATTTTAAATTTCTTAAATCACCTCCACAGCAGAAAATTATAAATGTATGATATTTTACAATAATTATACCCACTTACAAATACTTACATACATATGTAGCCTGAAAACCTTTATTTGAACAAATAAAATATTTTTACCAATATTATGCTGTCTCTCTCCAATACATGGAAGAAGGCCTCCATCTCTCTCTCTTACACGTAAAAAAATTGTTACAAAAAACAAAAAAATAAACAAAATACATCAACAAAACAGTGTCAAGGGGTAAAAAATTTCTTAAATAAGACGTGCATACCTTCCAAATTTCCTAAATCAGCTCCAGAGTTGAAATATTAATTTTCTAAAATGCGAAATTCTGCATACTGCGAGACGCTAATTTGTTATACTCATATTTTTTCACAAACACTCGACTAGGATGAAATAATTATCTAAAAAATTTCTTAAGGTGTTAATTTAATTGTTTTTAATGTTTTTTGAATACGATGGCAACTTTTTACTAGTTTTTTCAATAAAAATGTAACACAAAACACTAGATGTCAACTGCTTGGCCATTGTTGTAATACAGCGCTACGAGCTACAACGGTAGAACCTCCAACTAAACAATCGAATTGGGATATATGGAAATATACTTAAAAATTAGTATTTCAAAAACCTTTTAGAATTAAGAAATTAAATTTTTAGGGGACATTCAGTAGGGTTCCAACTATTTACTGTCAAAATTTCTTTTCTTAATTCAACATAGTTCTGGAGTAATAAAATTTTATATCGAGGGAATACACAAAAATTTAATAAATCCGGTGAGAACAAGTGAAATAGGACATAAAATTTATAAACATACGATATTTTATAATAATTATACCCATTTACAAACATTTGTAGCCTGAAAACAATTATTTAAACAAAAAAATACATTTTTACCAATATATCACTGTCTCTCTCCAACACATGGAAAATGGCTTATCTCCATCTCTCTCTTACACATTTGTTACAACAAAAAAAAATACAACAATGAAACTGTGTCAAAGGGTAAAAAGTGTGTTAAATAAAACGTGTGATAGCTAGTGATAGCAGCATCCAATCCGGTCGCAACAAGTACGCGCTCTTCCATATTTATTTCGTAGGTAAATAAATCCTAAATACATAAAAACAAATTCTCATATCAGCCAACGGGCCCTCTTTTATTTGTTATTTCAACTATTTAAACATTTCTGTACATACAATACAATTAGTAATGTTTTTTTTAGAAAATAAGACCCAGGCATCGTTTACTACTTTGAAAATATAGATCTGCCATTATTATCTAGATACTAGATTATTTGATAAAAATTATTGCCAACATTATTATTTTGTTTCAAAACGAAATTGGACTTCGCAATATACGATATGGAAACGCCTGAATGGGTAGGCAACCAGCAGCACGGAAATGTAACGCAGTTTGCGTAAAACAACATTATTCTATTTTGAAAAACTCAAAAAGTATCCAATATTTTTTGATGAAATTTTATATTTAGAGCCACAATATGTTCATTTTAGCCTGATTAAAATTTGATGATAATACCTCAAGAGGAAGGGGTGTAAATAATAATTGATTTCTAAAAAAAATAGTTTTGTTAAAATTACCAGTAACCTAAAATTTTTTATTTTAACGCTATTATCATTTACAAAACTTTTGATTTTGTCCGTTTTGTCGTACATTGCGAGTCTTTAAACGAGATCTCCACCTTAGAAATTATTCACAGTAAAAAATTTAAGGTATATTTAAAATTTAAGTATTGATTTTCATGCGTGCAAATTATAAAATAGCGGTTGTAAAATTTAAATTACGTTTATAATTTCTGTTATTTTATTATTTTAAAGCTTTATAACATGCAACGCAAAGAAAATGTAGCAAAATTTTTAGTTTTAAACTAAAATACTTCAATAACATTTTTGATTTCTTAGTTATTTACTTTGTCTGAAATTAGTTCGTATGTAAATATGTTTTAATAGTACTTGTAAGGCTACAAATGATTATAACTTAATGCTCACTCAAATTGGCCTCCAGAAATTTTTATGGAAGAGTTAAAAAACAAAAAAAGTATGTATGTCTTCCTTTTCTTTGAACCACGATCAATAGGGTTAACTCTTGAGCTCACTCGCATTCTCCATCTTGATCTGTTAACTGTCAGACATTGACGTCAAACAAATAGACTCAGCAGACTCTATGCATTAGCATTGTTTGTTATGAAGCCAAGACCCTGCGGAGACGAAAGGGGGATTTGCCCCTAGGAGTACAACAAGTTGCCTAATATACATTTATTTTATTCAGCTATTGCTAAGAAAAACACCGGCGCCGTATTGTGTTTATGATTGTTTTGTTCTGATATTTTTTCTATTTTTCTATTTTACCTTTTCATCATCTTTCAACTTTTAATAATATTGCCGTAAATTACATTTTAAGAAATGCGAACTGTATTTCAACTACGTAGTATTTTAAATACTAAAAAGTAATGTTTAATTAAAATGTTACATAAAGTTTTTCCTTAAAAATAGTATTTGTATTCAGTACTTGCAATACATCAGAAAAGTATTTTACCCAGCATTGATTATAGATATACATCTTTATAATTTGTCAGATATATTTTAATTTATCATGGAATAAATGATATAATATCTGCCCGTTTTAAATTTAGAAAGTGTCTGAAGCATTGCTATACAATATGATAAAGAAAAAAAGGTGTCTAGATAGACATGGAATTCATTTATTTTTATATTAATAAAATTGCCCACTTAACATTTTAAATTCAGGCCCTATTAAACTTTTTTTCGATCATATTGTATTTTAAATGTATGCAATTTAAAAACCTATCAATTATCTTAAATATATGCTAGTAAATTCAGGTTAATTTAATATAATTTATGAACTTTATTTTATTAAAATTTGTGTTGAAAAAATATATTTTTACTTTCAATTCTTATAGGCAAAACATTGATGTATGCAAACTGTACAACTCCTCGGGGCAGCCCCCGTTTCCCCGCCTAAAGAGGTGTTGGCTTCATAACAACTCGTCCTCGTTCAGTCTCTATGTTGTACTACCTCATTGCTGTCAGGTCTTTCCATGTATTCCCATACCATACTTATTAGATTTTCGGATAGTTGTCTAGCGAGATCTCCCCACTGGTCTAAGAGTATTTAATTTTCCTAGATCCTCTTTGCTGTCCTCTTCCTCTTCTTCATAACGTGTCCGATGTAGGTAAATTATTATAATAGTACTTGTAAGGTTAATAGATTCCTGGCCTCCTCATTTCTATTTTGCTACATTTCCTGAAGCAAATTTTGCAAAATAAATTAGCTAATACTGTTTTTCTGTTCGTTTCTAATAACGAAAGACAACAGTTGAAAAATTATAATTTATCAACAAATTTTGGTAAATTTTTGATAAATTATATTTTTTTTTATAAGCTTAATTAAAAGATAGCAAGCTGCTATTGAAAATAACACTTGTATCTAGCTTAAAATTTGTTAAAAATTTTCTTCGATATGTTTTCAAGTTTCGGAAGACTTGATTATAAAAAATTACTCCTGTACCACAATAGTTGTCACTTTTAGTGTCGAAATTTTGACCCGAATTAATTGTTTCATAAAAAAAAATAATAATAATAAAAAGAGATCATCGTTGAAATACGCCGATTTTGCAGATCGAGAAATAGTACTTCTTGGAAGGCTTAAACAAGTTGGAATATCGTTGGCAAAATGTATCGAGCTAAAAGGAGACTAGCTTGTGTTGATAGGTACGGAAAGCAGAGAGGCAGAAGGAGAGATGGTTTAACCACAACGGGCACGCCAGTAATAAAACTTAAACAAAATTTTTAGTAACCAGAAAAAGCTTGCAAAAGTGACAACTATTTTGGGATTAAAGAGAATATTTAAAAACGGCATTCATACATTTTCATTCATTTTTAAATTTAAAATTCCTAGATATTAAAACTGTGGACTTACTGTGATTAAATTCAAAATCTGGACAAGAGATCTCACAAACTGGATCGGGAAAAAGGACGCTACGCTTACAGCGCTAACAATTTTTTTTTAACATTCTATAATACACAATTGACTATGACCTATGCTGGGTACAAAACTACATGCTTGATGCCTTTTATCGCGGCCAATAAGGCCCTAGGACACACTAAAAAAAAACGCTGCGACCTACTTCTTAACAAGATGCTATTAAAACGAAAAATAGAACACAGGAAATCAAATTTCATGTCATGTGCTCTGGAGCCAAAACCCCGATTTACGTAAATTTGATTAACGTAACGTCGATTTACGTAACTTCGATTTACGTAACCCAGATTTACGTTACTCCGATATAAGTTACCCTCGATAAACGTTGTAAAATGCTTTTGCTTCAGATAATTTCAGCATAAGTATAACGACTAAAATTAAGCAACAATTCATAAATAACAGGTGACTTTTAGAGTTTTAGGATGTTGTAAGTAGATCTCGATTTACGTTAATCCGTTCAACGTTTTTGCTTGCGAAATCCGCAACAAAAGGATATAACTCAAAAGCGAAGAAAATGATAGATTTAACTATCTTAAGTCATTAAGTCAATATCCCGTTTTACGATACCTTGTTGTACGTTGTTTTAAACGTTATTGCTTCATACATTCGCGCTAAAATTATTTGGATTTAAATTAAGCGACTATTCGTAAAAAAATACATATTAAATCTTCAAAGCTTTAGAATAGCATAAGAGGTTATCTTGAGGCAATCCCCCGGTTAACGATACCTCGTTCAACGTTATTATAAAACGCTTTTGTGTCCAACTTCCTCTGAAAAAGTTTCACTTAACGTATAAAGACCATTTTTTAAAAGCTTCGTGTTATAATAACACCGTGCTGTCCCTATTTACGTAATATTAAACCTCGTTTAGCGATTGTAGTATTCTTATGATTTTTCGAGGTTTTTTATTAGGAAAAATTTCACATCTTGTTAAGAATATTTTAGTTTTTCCAAAAAGAAAATTCTAAAATTCAAAAGCTAAAATTATTGTAATTATTTGGCACCTTTTTTTTATTTGAAATAATAAAAAATATTGCTTTTGAAAAATTAAAATAACAGTCGCAGCCTACTTGTTAACATGGGCCGCGTAATCAATTCAGTTCGTCATAACGTCATAATTTAAAAAAAAAGTTTAACGATAATATCGATTTTTTCATTTGAATTATAGACTATTATTGCTCTTCACTCTTTTAAATAGATAAATTATATACTAATATATACAGTCCAGATACTTTATATTATAGAATAATGATTTTATAAATATATAAATAAAGATTCGAAGATATATTTATAGGTTACGTTTTTAAATAATATGAAAATCGAAATATCTTTAGTATTTATTTAATTAACTCTGTAATCATTAATAGTTTTAGAATGCATAATGGTGTATTGTTTTGCTCCAAATTGTAACCATTACAGCAACATTCTTAATTGCAATTTTTTTTGTTTTTTGACAGATCAAAATAAAAAACAATAATGGATAAAATAAAAACAGATTGTTCCTTCAAACCATTTAGATATGGCATACACACTTATTGCTATGTTACTTGCCATAATAACGATTATTAACGTAAAAATTTCAAAATTAACCTGTTAATATTGTTCTGCAAAAATAATGACATTAAATTATAATGTATAAAATAAGAATTTTAATAAATAAATATTGATTTGTAGTTTTGATGTGAAGCATTCTTTTATTTTGAAAACTTGATTTATATTTCCAAAATACAATTTAACAAAAAAACAACATAAATTCAAATAAAAGGAATCCAACCGCGAGGCGGCAGCACTGAATCCCATTTTATGACGTAGTTACTAATATGGTCTGTTCTTTATAAGTACTTTTACGGTAATGACGTAGTTATGACGTAACTGAATTGTTTCCGCGGCCCGGTTATAACAAATTATTTTTTCTCCTGCTTAGCTTTTTCTTTAGCTTTTTTCTTTTCTTCTTTTGCTTCTTTTTTGGCTTGTTTCTCTGCTTCCTTCTCTCTTAATTTTATTTGTTTTTCATTTTCAACCAGTTTCTTCTCTGCTAGTTCGTTCTTCTTGTTATCGACTAGTTCTTCCGATTTTTGCCGCTCTTTTTCACTGACTCTATCACTCCACCTCCTAGGGGGGTCGGGGTCTGATTGAGGAAGTTTTTCATACCCAGTTGATGAACGGAAGAAGTTTTTAGACCCAGTTTTGGAAGCCCCTACCATTGGGACAGTTTCGAGTTGTGTTACTATTTTTTGGGCACAACTGAAATTAAAAAAAGAAAATATTTGATAAATATTATCAAATAGTTAAAAGTTAAGGACAAATAACACTTCACTCAATAAGTGTCCGGTATGGCAACACTGTTGACAGACCCATATGATTTCTGGATAGTTTCAAACGATACGTGTGAAAATTTCATGACATTCTTACAATTAGTTTAGAGGTTACAGTGGTTTTAGTGACTTCAGTTTTGTAATTTTCAAAAGAATGGATAAAAAAGAATTTCGTGTGTTGATTAAACATTGTTTTATGGTGGGAAAAAATACTGCTGAAGCCAAACAGTGGCTTGATAAGCGTTATAGAGACTCTGCTCCAGGCAAATCAACTATTACTGATTGGTATGATGAATTTAAATTAATTAATTAGTTTTAATTTTATTAATTTTAGGAGCGTTGGAATGAATGTATCACTCTTGAAGGAGAGTATGTTGATGGATGAAGTCGAATTTCTAAAAAAAATAATGTTTTTCTTCAAGCGTTCGGTAGAAATGATACATTATTTTACTAGTAACAAAATGTGAACATTTTTATACTAGTAAATAGTTCATATAGTTATCAACAGATGGCACTGATGGCAGCAGTCGCCATAAACAATACATCTGTCAATTTAATATGTTTGTAGCGTGGTTTGTAGTGAATTCAGAAATTAGTTACGGTATTAGTGAGTTACTTTATTATTATTCTCTGATCATTCTGTGATTAGTTACAAAATACACAATATAAAGATCAAAAATTAAAAAATGTCTGAACCAATTCAATGTACACCGCCGGAATTAGCAGCAATAGCACCTGAAACTATAAAGTCATAAGTATTTATGGTTGAATATTTTTAATACATACGCTTGAAGAAAAAATAGTATGTCACTCGGATTAGAACGCCTTTTTTGTGCTTCGCTCAATATGCAAGCCTCGGCTGCGCCTCGGCAGCAACATTTGAGCTCAGCACAAAAAAGAGCGTGTTCTACTCCTAGTAACATAATATACTATTTTCTTAGTTAGACCGGAGACTTATTGAGCGACGTGGTATATACTAAAAATACACCTTTTTTTAGAAAGAATACTAACCGTATTCTTGTGGAAGCAGGGGCGTTAGTAGCCCTTGGTGCAGCATGTGGTGACATTTCTCTTATAGGGGGCAGCCGGCAAACAGATGGCTTCTCAGAATGGTAGTAATCCTGCAGTTTAATCTAAAAAAAATTTAATAATTCCCCCTACTTAAATTAATTGAATGTAGTTTTACCTTCATGGCATGCTGTTGGCTCCTCTTCAGAGCTCCTGTGGGTTGTCTAGGATACGCCCCGAGGCAACTTCTTCCTTGGCAACAACTCCCACTGCAGGTCAACGCTCCTTCACTACCTGAAGAACTTCCGCTGGAAACGCTGTACATGCTGTCGCTTCCTGGGACGCTCGTTCCCGAGCTGCTGGCGACGCTGTACCCACTAACCGATGTTGGCATCCCTGTGGAGTTGGTATTATCTTCGTTAACCCCAGTTTGTTTCAGACGGAGAATTTTAGCTCTGCAGATCACGCAACGAAGAGGTAATAGACGTTGGGAGACAGCCATCTGGATGGTTTTAACGAAACATTTTCGACAGACTACTTGATGACCACATGGAGATGTTTGCATTGTGGCTTTCGCATTTATGCATATCACACACTAAAAAAAAATCAATTTTAATACGCGTATCAAGAGTATGGGTCGTTCATGAACGAACCGGCTCACTTAGCCGAATCAGTGTAACGAAGCAACTAGTCCGCTGGAATAAAGAACCAAACTTTCACACAGGGCTTCGAACCGTTATTTTTTTCGTTTCGGTTTTCGTTCCGGTTCAATTAAAAAAATATATATCAATTCGGTTTCGGTTTTCGTTCCGGCAAAAATAACGATTTTTTTCGGTTTTCGGTTCAGTTCCGAGTGATAAAATTTTAAATGCTTTTCTTTGTATTAGAAATTTATTTTCTACTATAATTTAGAAGAACACTTTATTCTTTATTTTGTGATAATCATAACGGGGTCCTTAGCGTTCACCCCCCCCCCCCCCCGGAAATAATAGAAGCGCATTTTTTTTTAACTTATCAGTTAGAAAAAAATTACGAATTATGATTTTTTTCTGCTCATCAGTTTAAAAAATAATCTTAAATAAAATGTATTTTATATTCACTCACATAAACATTATCTGAACCGAAATAAACCGATATTTTCGATTCAGTTCCGGTTCGAAGCCCTGCTTTCACAAATCATCCGTCGCGAGAATTTCTTTGAAAAAGGGGTTGCCATCGTGTTTTGGTTTTTTTTACAAGGGTATATTTTTGAGAATTCAAATAATAAAATTTTAGAAATTTTACTTTTACAACACGTAACTTTAAAATATTTTTTAAAGTTTATTGTTCAAGGAGACAGTTATTTAGATAATAACTTTTAAGAAACTTTTTACCCTGTTTCTTAGAAATGCGATAAACTACTTATTTAAACCCGTATCTCTTTGAAGAGGAGATCAGTCAGTATTCGGTCTGCATAGCATTAACATCTACTTTGTTGAATTCTTAGAGGAACTGGTTCGGCATTCTGGTGGACTACTCGATTCTGTGTGTTTTATTTTATTCATTATTTTAAAGATATTTTAATCATTTAAACTTTTTGTAAATATTACTATTAATAAATTTAATTCATTAATTTTAAACCGTCTTGACGTGTGTAAACTTTCACCTTTAAGAACTTAAGTGAACAGCTAAGTTCCAGACTAAGTACAAGATGCCTGATCAGTCGATTGGTAAGTACTAATACATATCATTTAATTCACATATCGTAATGACGAACCCTGGATCACACTCACGCCTACTACCCAAACTCCTTTAGTCAGGAATCTCATTTCAGTTTAAGATCAGACTTCATATTATATCACAGGCTTGCTACCTAGTGGACAATAAATGGTACGTTGTAAAGTAACGTACCGAGTTCACTACATCAGTACGTGGATCAAAGTGAGCCGAATCAAATTGAAATGAATTGCAAGTACACATAATTTCTTTTAACGTAATTATATATGTAGATTGGGTAGATATCTTTCTTAACCATCTTTTGCACTTACAATTTATCCAGAAATTCATACTCAGCCTTATTAACGTCGATAAAATGTTACTAAATAACACTCTTTCTGGGAACCCCATGTACTTAAAAATTTAAAAGTGCAGTCTACTTAAAACTAAAATGATTTTTTTATTTTACTATTAACACGGCAATTACTTTCTATGAAACGATATCGACACTGTTGCAAAGTATCGATAGCTGCGATAGATATTTAAAATATATAAAATGGTCTTACTTCTTCCTCTTGTGTTGTGGCTAATTCTGGTTCATTTTCCTCGAGCTTATTCAATAATTTGTCCTGAAACAAACAATAATATTAGCGAGAAATTTCTACTGTAATTAAATTACAAAACCCTTTGTCATCTGACAAAATATAACTCTGTTATAATTAGAAAATGGACAAAAGGAATCTATCATAAACGGAATAACGAATTTATCAAATTTAATTATTGTTTAATTGATTAAAAACAGTGACGTGGTATAAACCAGGATGGGTGGACGCCCCCCCCCCTAAAAGTCTCCATTTTACGTGTTTTATTCAAAAACCTTATGTATTTTTGTTGTCAAATATATTTATTTTTATATTTGTCTATTTTATATGATTAACTATTTTTATTATGTATTTTATATTTGCATAAAAATGTCTTTATTAACAAGGCAAATATGTTTGGACAAGCTTAAGGATAATTAAAAAATAATAAATAAGTCTTTTGCCAAATGACAAAATTATTTGTTTATTATTTTTTAATTACCCTTAAGCCTGTCCAAACATATTTGCCTTGTATTTTGCCTTGTATTTGACTTATACTAGGATTAGCAAATTAAAACATTGATAATTATTAGAGGCCGGTAAAAATATGCAACGGTACTTTTGCCATAGGCGTGCTACTTTAAACTTTATTTTAACAAAAAACAAAAGAATAAAACACTTGTACCGCAATGAATTCTTATCTTAATAACGACACCTCATTATTTTGGGATTATATCCGAGATAGGTAATTCCGGTCACTCCTTTGCCATTGGTCAGTTTTTGATAAGATATTAAATT
Organism: Liopterus haemorrhoidalis; assembly: GCA_963971575.1. Classification (NCBI taxonomy): domain Eukaryota; kingdom Metazoa; phylum Arthropoda; class Insecta; order Coleoptera; family Dytiscidae; genus Liopterus; species Liopterus haemorrhoidalis. Next base: position 48,870,485 of record OZ020619.1, read on the forward strand.
TTTACTCGCTACACTATTTGTCTGCAGGGCACATTACAAATATATATAATTACATTTTATTTCTACCGATAACAGATGTGCCGCTTTTTATCAAAAAAAACTAAAGTACCGTTGCATATTTTTGTCGGACTCTAATAATTATATTGGTAATTCGAATTTTAGTATTATGTAGTGTTTGTGAGTTGCAGAAAATTACCAAAATAATAATTCACCAATTTGAAATTGGTGCCTAATTATCAAAATCTCGTGTAACACATTTCATTTGGTGGTTACTATAGTCTGTTTTTTTATTCCGAGGAATAAATGCAAAAGGAAGATTTACATTGGAACATTTTCAGAAGTATTAATATTTATAATTTTAATGTAACATTCCCGCAAGTATTAAATTTAAAAAAATGTTGGATCTGAAAACCAGTCATAGGTGCGTTCGGCATAAGCTAATGATCTACACATTCTGCATAATTTACACAAGAAGCTTTCGTCATAAAGTTTCTGTGTGCTTTGTGTTGCACAATCGTCACAAGTTCAGATCGTACGGCAGTATGTGCAATAGTGTTTTTCGCGGTAAAAATACAAAGCTATTATTTCTACAAAACAATATGAGTGAAAACAATCAAGATATCATTGTTTATGTCTGCAGCATTTGCAAAATAAATAGTATAGACATGAACCTCATGATGGAATATGTAAATACACTCAAAAAGACTTAAAATATTCTGGATACAAGCGGAAATGTACTTTAAATTGATTTGTAGTCATGTTTGGAACAGTACTCGTTGCATATTTAAACACTTTTTCCAAAATATTTTCTGGTTTGGAAAATTCTTCTGAATTGTCTTCCTCATCAAATAAAATTTCTTTTATATTACTTAAAAGCTTCGCAAAACCTTCATGCGCCATTTATATATTATCGTACAAAACAATTAGCAGGAGACTTCATGTAATCAAACACATATAATTTATTTATTTCCAAAAGAATAATAGTTTGAATAACTGCACAATCTGAACAAAGCGTTCGTCTTTAACTTTCTTGCAGTCTGCACAGTGGTCACGTGACAAAAAAACTTGCACGGCACAGAGTTAACACTCTACCGTTATGCCGAACGCACCTAAATTTGCTGTATGTAAAAACAACTAGCCGCTAGCCAATCACAGATCAGCTTTCTGGCACGCTATTTTTGAATAGCTCCTTCGAATTAAAAAACAGATTATAGTATCTATAGTATCGTTTCATCCCTTTTTATGAATGCATATATATAAAACCCTGGATAGTGATCAGGTTCAAATGGCCATACAGGGGGGCCGTGATGTCAAAAATAAGTTGAGTAACACTGCTGTAATGATACAGGGGTTAAGAGCCTCAACAGTTAATACAATTACACGGCTCTAAATAAATAATTTAAAGTAAGACGCTTTTTGTCCCGTGGACAATCGTGTGTAGATAGAAAGATATGGTAATGTGGCAGCTCCTTGTGCCATTGGCTGCAGCCATTTTCAGGGTCAGACTTATGGAACACACACGCAAGGGTGCTAATATAAACATATATAATTTTCTATGTTAATAGTACATAATAGTTTTAAACACTAACAATAAAACCGTTTAAAACTTACTTCAGAACTAATTTTAAACGACAAATTAGAATAAAAACCGTGAATGTACTTTATGTACGTCATTTCCGTTTCTCAGAAGTGGAAGGGGGGGGAGGGCTGCCCAATATGTTCTCGGCCTCGCACACCTGCCATTTATGGCGGCAATAATTGGTGGGATTCTGAAAGCTGGCTCTAAGTCGCAGGCATAGTTCTCGAATCGCAGCGTGACCTGTCCAGCGTTAATTCACCCCAGCGTTAATACGTTCTACAGATCTTTGCGAAAGGGGGGGTTTGGCCCTTGTTGTCGATTCACAACAAATGTCAAAATGTTTTACTCAAAAGTGACCATATAATTGTGATGTAAAGCTAAAATGTACAAGTATACCAATTTTCCAACAATATTTAAAAAAAAAGATTTTTTGGTCAAAATTTTTGACTTTAACTCAAAAGTGACCATATATTTGTGATCTAAAGCTAAAATTGTATAAGTATACCAATTTTCCAACAAAATTTCAAAAAAAAAAATTTTTTATTTTGGGCAAAATTTTTTTGACTTCGATTTTAGCCAAAATATATTTTTAAGCTAATTTTGGTGTGAGGATTATGAAAAAAATATTTAAAAAATTCTTGTTTGCCTAGTTTTTAAGTTAGAGCTGATTTAGGACAGTTTTTTGCCTATAGTTTCAAAACTTTTGCCCAAACTTCAAAATGGACCAAATTTTATAGATCTACGACCAAAAATACATATTTGTACCAATTTTCAATAAAATCGGACACAAAATTTTTTTGCTTAAAAAACACGATTTTTTTAAGGTATACCCCTTACGACTTTTTCGATGTTTGGCCATTTTCAAGGGTTTTGGATTACTGCCCATACAGAACTTAATAATTGGTTTATTAAAGCCCAAATTTTTTTCTAGACTAAACAATGTATGAGAAATTTAAAAATTCAAACCGCAGATTTCTATCCCTAACCATTTTTAAATTAAGATTTTTCAAAATTTTCAAAAAAAATTTAAAAAAATGAAAAATTTTCAAAAAAATTTTTTGTACCAAAATATGGTGACAAGTCAATTAGGGCCTCCAGATTTCAAAAATTTTAACCGCAGGTCTTTATCACATTTCGTTTTCGAGATACGTCCATGCGAAGATGAAAATTTCTATAAATCACGCCATAGTAAAATTTGTCATAATTTTAAAGTACACAAAATGTATAAGGCCTCAATTTTTTTCTAAACTAAATAAACTACAAGGAATCCAAAAATTCAAACCGCAGACCGTTTTCTCTAACCGATTTTGAGTTGTGATTTTTTTTTTAATTCACAATTTTCACAAATAATGTACATTCTGCTATTAAATTTTTTGTTGTAATCTCAAAACGCGTTAAACTATTAAAGCCCCAAACTTTAAATAAAAACTTGCAGTGTAAAAATGTTCAATTTTCAAGGGTGGGCACGCATGCGCGCCTCTTTTTCACACTTGTTGTAATATGAACAGCTTTATGCATTTACATTTGGACACATATTGCATTTATTATTTGATGATCATACATAAAACTATATATATAATTTATAATTGTATTATTTTATATAATGGTTGTCATATATTTATTATTCTATTGCAGTGGTATTGATAAGGCACGTTATAAGTTGCAGGGGTGTCCATAAGGTGTCTTTGGACAGACGTCTTAATTAGGAACAGAATAACGAGCAGTAAGATAAGCATTTCAAAGATTTTGCATTGAATCAGATATAACACATGTTAGTGAACAGGTTTTATGTTTTCTTAAGTAGCTGCATAATGACATAGGTTGTTAAATATGCAATAAAGGTCATTTTGCAATGTGCCTTATGCATTCTGCGACCTTAGTGCATTGTATTGAGGAAATTCCATACAACTTCACTCGTGCGAAAATCCTTAATAACTTAATTATAACAATAAAAAATATTAAGTATTTTGTTCCAACTACTATGTAAAACTCCGAGGCTCATTAGTTAATTTTATAATGAACACACGGATTATAAGAACACAAAAAAATACTTTTTCTACAGCCACTATGAAAAAGTTACATTTTAATCATTACAGACCGCCAACATATATAAGGGAGGTATTGTGATCATACCGATTTTGACATTTCGATGGATCTGCACGAATTGAGGTCTCTACATAATGTTTTGACTATTTTTAGCATGATATCTGTCGGTCTATCTGTCTGTCGGTCGGTCTGTCGTAGGGGGAATTATTATTTTTTTTAGATTAAACTGCAGGATTACTATCATTCTGAGAAGCCATCTGTTTGCCGTCTGCCCCCTATAAGAGAAATGTCACCACATGCTGCACCAAGGGCTACTAACGCCCCTGCTTCCACAAGAATACGGTTAGTATTCTTTCTAAAAAAGGTGTATTTTTACCGCCAACATATATAAGGGAGGTATTGGGATCATACCAATTTTGACATTTCGAGATTTCGATGGATCTCCACAAATTGAGATCTCTATATAACGTTTTAACTATTTTTAGCATGATGTCTGTCGGTCTGTCTGTCCGTCTGTCCGTCTGTCTGTCCATCCGTCTGTTTGTGTACACGTGCAGAACAAATTCGACTAAAAGGATTTTTATGAAACTTCATATTTAAGCTTTTGACATAAATGGCACGAGTTGATCAACTTTTGGTAAAAATCGGTTAACTAAAAATGTGAATTTACTCGTGTCGATTTTAAGATTTTTGCGAATATTTCACAACAGAGAATTTGTTTTTTTTATTTTGTATTGTATTATTTTTAGGCACTAGTGCGAAGGAAACTTCATTCATAATCCAAGTAATGAGCAAAAATTATCGACCCTTTTCCAATTCTAGCGCTCCTTTTTGCTATAAAACTTGAGACTAGTACCTCACTCATCTCACCCTCGATAACAAATAGGTCTTCTTTTCGCATAGACCAGTGTTTCTCAACTGAAAACGTACCGCGGACCAATAAAATATTTTTTTCTACCGCGGACCATTAAATTATTAATTTTTTACCGCAGACGCCTAAAAATAAATGTACTATTAAACAAACTGTATATGTAAACTGTACATATATATTAGTAATAAAATATCACTGAAAAATGAACAAAAGACAGAGAAAATGAACAAAAAATCTCAAAAATAATAATTTATAAGTCTTTCGCGGACCACTAAAATTTTGCTAAGGGCCAGCAGTGGTCCGCGGACCACCGGTTAGGAAACATTGGTATAGACCATGAGCATTTAAAATATTAACTTCATCAAGTTGTGTGTGACAACATAATTGACCGTTTGTGTTTTGACAATCATGTTTCCTTTTCACCTTCATGGTCGACTGATCTTCCTAAAGGAAGACTTAAGTTAATAACAAATCGAATAACAATTCGAAACAAATTTAATGACTTTTTTTCTAAAACACGTTTACAATTACGTCAATTCTTCAAGCTATGTTTTAATCATAGGTATTTTTTTATAATATAGCAATTAACGAATTAAATGCTATAATTATTATTGATAAAAATAATGAATTGTTAGTAACTTTCACTCCTTCCTGACCTAGGTCATCTTATAGACCTTGAGTGCATCTTGGTTATCGCTAATGTCAAAACCAGGATTGCAAACTAGAAATCGTTCAGTAGATACTTAGCTCTCGATAGATTAGGAACAACTTCCAAAAACACTGTTTATTGTTTTGTGTTTATTTCGTTTATGTTTTATTAATTTTGTTGTTGTTGTTGTTGTTGTTGTTGTTTATTAATTTTATTTTAGTATTGTTTTTTGCTTTTTTTGGCTTGTTTGTTTTTTGAAATGACATCTTTTATCGGTTCTTTGACAGCATTCATGTGTTATACCAGCAGTTTACAATTTGGTAAGTTTTTGAAATTGTCATCACATTTTGGTCAAAATTTTTTTGACTTCGATTTTAGCCAAAATATAGTTTTAAGCTAATTTTGGGGTGAGGATTATGAAAAAAATATTTAAAAAATTCTTGTTTGTCTAGTTTTTGAGTTAGAGCCCATTTAGCTCAGTTTTTTGCCTATAATCGCAAAACTTTTGCCCAAACTTCAAAATGGACCAAATTTTAATGATCTACGACCAAAAATACATATTTGTACCAATTTTCAATAAAATCGGAGACAAAAATTTTTTGCTTAAAAAAGACGATTTTCTTAAGGGGTACCCCTTAAGATTTTTTCGATTTTTGGCCATTTTCAAGGGTTTTGGATTACTGCCCATACAAAACTTAATAATTGGTTTATTAAAGCCCAATTTTTTTTCTAGGCTAATCAATGTAGGAGAAATTTAAAAATTCAAACCGCAGATTTATATCCCTTACCATTTTTTAATTAGGATTTTTCAAAATTTTCAAAAAATTTAAAAAAAAATGAAAAATTTTCAAAAAATTTTTTTGTTCCAAAATATGGTGACAAGCCAATTAGGGCCTCCAGATTTCAAAAAATTTAACAGCAGGTCTTTATCACATTTCGTTTTTGAGATACATCCATGCGAAGATGAAAATTTCTATAAATCACGCCATAGTAAAATTTATCATAATTTTAAAGTACACAAAATGTATAAGGCCTCAATTTGTTTCTAAACTAAATAAACTACGAGGAATCCAAAAATTCTAACCACAGACCGTTTTCTCTAACCGATTTTGAGTTGTGATTTTTTTTTTTAATTCACAATTTTTACAAATAATGTACATTCTGCTATACAAAATTTTTGTTATAATCTCAAAATGCGTTAAACTATTAAAGCCCCAAACTTTAAATAAAAACTTTCAGTGTAAAAACGTGCAATCGTTCAAAAACGAGCAATCCAAAAATTCTAACCTACTGTACTTATAAGACTACTAGTTAGATAATATTTTAATCAAATATTCCTGGAACGATCATAAATCTACGCAGTTCATATAGGAAATTATATTACGTCTGATATTTCGACAGAGCAGATAGCTTCAATATCCGAACCTATATATAGCGAATTCAAATCGAAAATCGTTAAAATATAATTTTAAAAATGCTACTACGCTGATACTCTTTATTCCTCTTCACCTTTATACTTTTACTCTACAAAATTTCACAAAAGAGCAAAAATTCAAAAATTCAGATGTTCCAACGTTACTATTTTTGAGGGCCTTTATACCGAAACCCTAAATATGGGGGAGGGACAAAAGTATTGCGTCAATTTAAAATCCTATAATTACGCTTCTTGAGCGAATATTTTGTTAGATTTTAATTTTATGTTTGCAATTAAATTTTAATCCAAATTATTGCAAAGAGTAACAATTAAATTCGTTACAGTGAAATTTTAAATATTTGTCAATAGCTAAATTTCGATTATTTACGTAAATGGTTCAGTAGTTCGCAAAATTTTAAAATCCGTGGACTTGAAATATAATTAAAATTCTCGCACAAAAAACTTTTAAAATTGGATATTTTCGGAATTTGAATTTTATGGACCTTTCTCCAGCAGTAGTCGAAATGTCTACTGGTTATACCGGACCAGTAATTCACATGCTAAATTTTCAGAGTCACTGAAAAGTTGAACAGTCTATTAATTCAATTTTACATAGATACGGGTTATTTCAATTTACAATTATTAAAATACAAATTTTAATTAAAGTGAAATGTTTACCAACTGGGTCACCGTTAATTATCCCGAATCTTCATGTCTGGGGAGGGGTCTATAGCAGTGTTTCTTAACCAAAAACGCACTGCGCACTAGTAAAATATATAATTTTCTAACGCAGACCACTAATAATTTTTGGTTAATTTTTTGCAATAAAAAAATATATTTAATGTGCTACTAAATACATTTATTTGTAGAAAATCACAGAAAGTTTACAGGAAAAAAAAACAAAATATAAATTATTTACATAAAATGTGCATAAAAAATAACAAATATACCGCAAAAAACATACACAAAAAATTTCGCGAGCCACTAAAATTTTTCTGCGGATCTCTGGTGGTCCGCGGACCTCCTGTTGAGTAACACTGGTCTAGAGTGTAGACCGCACGTTATAATAGCACCTTTTATTTTTTAGGTAATAACACCATCATCTATAACAACAGACCAACTGGGAATTGTTTAATTTGTTGTGCTATAAAAGAAGAGGTAGATATAACGTACATATTATATACTCTACGAAACCCTGAGGGGATGATAATACCCCAGGAGGACCCTGGAAGGACGGCACTGAGTGTAGGAGCCAAAGCAGAAAACCCAACTGTGATATTTTTACACGGATTTACCGACAGCGCAACTGGATGGGCAGCAAGATCCATCAAGGAAGGTAATAACTCAACAAGGCTTTTGACAAATACTTCATAATATCTTTTTAGCATATCTTAAAACTGGAGACTATAATATCTTTTTGGTGAACTGGAGTAAATTAGTTGCATCCCCATGGTATAGAACAGCAGTCAGTAATTCTAGAGTTATGGGAAGAAATTTAGCAAAATTTCTTTTGAAGTTGGATAGAGGTGGTTTACCACTAAACCAGGTTCATGTTGTTGGGTTCAGTTTAGGAGCTGAAGCAGCTGGATTTGCCGGAAAATTAATGCCAACAGGTAACTTAAAGATACTTCTTATGAGACCGGGAGCTCATGACATTTTTGGTCTCCGATTTCATACAGCATGCCTTTTGGAGGAGAGAATATTTACCCTGTGACAACAAAAAAGGGATGGTACTAAACCCCTGCACGCTATCCGGTCATAGGGAAAATTGCATTTCCACTTGCACAAAATTTTTGTGTTTTTCTCTGATTTAATATTGCTTGCCCTTTTGTCAAAAGAAAGTTATAACAAATTTAAAGTCTTTTAATTATAGGCATGCTGTATGAAAACGCGGAAAATCATATTTTTTTATTACAAGATCACATGACCGTTTGAGCCCTTTGGGACCTTCCGAATCGCATGCATATATTTAAAAGACTTTAAATTTGTTATAACTTTCTTTTGACAAAAGGGCAAGCAATATTAAATCAGAGAAAAGCACAAAAATTTTGTGTTTAAGTGGAAATGCAATTTTCCCTATGACCGGAAAGCGTGCAGGGGTTTAGTACCATCCCTTTTTTGTTGTCACAGGGTAAATATTCTCTCCTCCAAAAGGCATGCTGTATGAAATCGGAGACCAAAAACTGTCATGAGCTCCCGGTCTATATGGGAGTATCTCTGTGGGAGTCCAAGCCGTATGTCATTTATCAATCTATTTTGCGTTTCATAATAAATATTAAATTTTAAATATTATTTAATATTTTAAATGAGTAATTTCAGTAAACATGAGAGTTCAAAGGTTATCAGAACTAAACGGTTGATTCATTACTATTCACGATTTTAAAAATAACGTCATGTAGGTGGATTACGCAAAGCATTATAGATAATTGTATCAAATGACTCAACACTGAATCACTTTTTTTTAGGTAAGCCTATCCCCAGGATAACAGGACTAGATCCTGCGTTCCCTCTTTATTTCAGGGGTAAGTCCGAACGTCTAGCCGATGGAGATGCTGGATTTGTGGATGTCATACACACGGATGCTGGCATTTTAGGCTACCCAACACCTATGGGGGACGCTGATTTTTATCCAAATGGTGGATTACCTTTCCAGCCAGGATGTAGGGCAAGTGACATTGTCAGGACATACGGATTTAATATTAATAAATATGGTAAGATACTCGGATGTTCTGTTAAGTATATCGCTTCTTAACATTCATCATGATGTGAAAAGAAATTAAATGAAATAGTGAACAAGTTTTAACGCCTGATCAGAGTCAAGTATGTACACAAACAGACAGACAGGTAGAAAGGCAAAGAGACAAAAAAATACAGATAAACAGAAAGTCGGACAGGTAGATTAAATTTTTTTTTTTTTTAGAAATATTGTCTTACAATGTTCGTACAGAACGAACAATGAAAACGAAAATTTAAAAACAGAAGTCTTCAATTTTATTTATATAGATAATGTAAAATAATAGTGCCTATGGTCTATTTCAAATTAGAAAAAAGTAGATAGCGCTGCGAACCGAGTACGATTTACATTGGACAAATACAGTATAGCGGGAAATTTAAAATAAGTTAGTACGTGATTTTTTTTAATATAAAAAAGGTTAATAAGATATTGAAATAAACAAGGCTGATAATACACTTACGTTATTTATACGACATAAATTCAGTTTAATGGGAAATTGGAAAAAGTTAAAAAAAATATTTATTTTAAAAAATTATGTAATAAAAAGAGAGATTTGACTAAAAGACTTTAAATAAAGCAATAAAACAAACAATATATCTTCAGAGCTAAAGTATCTTTAAATATTTATTGTAAATGAAAATTAAAAATATATATATGAAGGTCTAAAAATTATATCAATAACTTCTTCTTTGGGCACAATCAGCCCGTCTTTTGGCCTCACATTAGTCCTCTGTCTTGATCTGTTAATTGTCAAGTGTCAAAAAATATTTATATGTCAGATAACCTAAAAAATATATAACTGCGTAAAAACAAATTACATGGAGAATTTTCTCCGTAAAATCTACGCCAAGAATATAAATAAAAATCTAAATATGTAAATAATAACAAAATATACGAAAAAAATAAAATAATATATATTTCCAAAGTACGACACTGAACATCTGTCAACTTGGACTAAAAACAATATTTTAACAGTGTGATAGGGATGACGATTTAAACCAATCCGAAGCAAGGACACACAGCTATCTTTTCTAAGGTGACAGAGCATAGGAAGAGTTTGTAAAATTTTCAAGAAATAATTGTTGTAAGGATAAGTTAATTTTCAAGATACCCTAAATGGTTGCAAACCACTGTACTAAGGTATTTTTAATTTCTTTCGTTCGCAAATTATTCATAACTTTTTAATATATTCTTTTGTGAAAATTTATGAAAATGAAGAAATTATTCTGAATTAAGTAACTCTGGCAAGAGTTCAAGATTTTTTTCATTTTCCGTCCCTAGTATATATTTAATATCTCCATTTCCTTTATTTAAAACGTGAAAAAATAAATCTATATTTTAAAAGCATTCTATTTTATTTGTCGTCTTGTAGTTTTTCCCTTGGCGTCTGTCCGCCATTTTGTTTCCCTGCATTGTTTAGAGTGATGTAGAAGCCCTTGGGGAAGGAAACTTTGTAACTAAGTTACAGCCAACTTTCAAACAACAAAGAACTAAATAAAAAATGGATTTAGTTACTTTTAAAACAGGAAAAAGATATTATATTCAATCGAATACAAACACGTTTCGAAAATTGAGGACCGCCAGACGAACGAATGTAATCTGCAAAAATTTATAGAGTTTATCGGGAGATAACAAGTCTCGCATGAGCTTATTGCTACGTGACGTCAGCGTAGAACATCAAGCGCCATTTTAGGCTACCCACAACATTGAGTTTATGCTGCATTTTGAGTATTATTTCGTTTTAAAAGTGCTCTTTTACAAATGGTGCATACAAACAGTTGTGTAACGTTCGTGGGGAGTATAATTATTTACCTAATTAAAAAAATGCCATGAGTTATGTAGTGTTGGGGGCTAGGGGAGATTGGGGCGCCTTGCTTCTTTGATAATCTAATTACCTTAACTAATAGTTTGTTTTTTTTTAGTGTCCTGTTCACACACTCGAGCGTGGCAGTTCTATGTTGAAAGCGTTTTGAATCCACAAGGCTTTCCATCAACACGGTGCCCTCGATGGACTGGACTTTTACCTCCCTGTCAATTCAAGTTGGAGAGTTACATGGGTATTAGAGCCAACTCTAGGTAAAACTACTCACAAAACGTTCCTCCCTTTTTAAACACCTCCCTATTTTCAGTCCTATGCTCAGTGGTGACGCTAGAGGGGGGGGGGGGGCAAAAACCGGTCCGGCCTCCAGCTGCCCCCCCTACCAGTTCTCCGTCAACATATATAAGGGAGATATTGTGATCATACCGATTTTGACATTTCGAGATTTCGATGGATCTCCACGAATTGAGATCCCTACATAACGTTTTGATTATTTTTAGCATGATGTCTATCGGTCTGTCTGTCCGTATGTCTGTCTGTCTGTTTGTCTGTCTGTCTGTCCGTCCGTCTGTCTGTGTACACGTGCAGAGCAAATTCGGCTAAAAGGATTTTTATGAAACTTCATATTTAAGCTTTTGGCATCAATGGCAGGAGTTGATCAACTTTTGGTAAAAATCGGTTGACTAGAAATGGGAGTTAACTCGTGTCGATTTAAAGATTTTTGCGAATATTTTATATAAAAATATTTCGAAAAAAATTATATTACAAAAGTTGCTATAAAAGCAATAACTAACAACTTTCATTTGAGATATTTTTTGATAAAACGAAAAAAAAATCATATTTAAGCTTCTTACATAAAATACAATATCTTTTCTGGAGCATAGGGCCGTCAATAAGAACTCCAATTGAAATGCGCAGTCTTTCTTTTGTCTAAACAGGTATTTATCGAATATTGGAGTTTAGAAAACATAGTTTAACATAATTATATATAACTTCCTTCTCGGAAACATGCAACGTGAAACAATTGACAAATAATACTCTACTATCATAGGTCAGGATTCAGGTCCCGATTGCTATTGATTCGTAGCTGGAACTACAAATTAAATTATACAGAAAATATCCTGGACAATAAACAAAAGTAAAGTAAAGACTGTACAGAAAAAAGAATGTGCTCGCCTACTTGGTTAACCTTTTAAGATCCTGTAATTCGAAAACAAATAAAACTAGGACCAATATTTGGGGTTTCCTCTCGACTCACACTGAAAAATGTGAAAATTCCCACTTCACATCAATTTTTTAAATCAGTTTAACGTAAAACGTACCCTTGTAATTTACCCCATTGGCCTACTTTCTAAAAATACCCTAAATTATATTCAGAAATAGCTTCAGTTACCTGTTTATTACCCAAATCTGATAATTTATTCATAGAATACTCTCAGTTTTAGTTCGCAGAATTTCCGTAAGAGTGGCGCTAGTATTGACACGTTTACTGTCTGTCATCCACGTGCATATCTGAATGCACACTACTTTCTCAGGTTGCAAGAAGTGAATCAATGTTTTTTGGGGGAGGTGCGTCTATTAATAATACAAGATAAGATTCTTGTCCTCAATTTAAGGAGTCAATACACGCAATACCTGCACGCAACAAGACCTTTGACCTGCCAAAGCTAAGATAAGACTGTCACAGAAAAAAAAATACTAAATTATTGACCTAAAATATAACGCTAGGTAATCCACGACATTAAACGTAATTACGTGACTAATAAAAACTTGAGATTATTTTTAAGTTGTCTTTGTAGCGTTTCTTGGGAGCTCCCACACCTCTGCAGCCCCCTTCCAACTCTGAGTACAGTAATCTTTTGAGTACTAATATTTGACTTTCTTATGAGTTTTGAGCAGCATTCTGAGCAGTTTACAACTCAATAGGCGAATATTCATTGGTTTGTTGATATTTATACTTGCTGCTGGCCCATATTAAAACCAAACGGTAACGATCGCGCTTAGCAGGCCGATAACAGCTATTCTTTTTTTCAGTGAGAAAGGAAAATTTTATCTCCAGACCAATGAGATGTACCCATTTGCGAGGAGCCCATTTTCTAAGTGATCAAGACAGTGGCAGAACATGAAAGAATCAAATGGGGGCGAAACAGTGATATTTATATTATTTAAGAAATATTATGTGCATCTGTATTTTACAGAAAACGATCTCTTTAAAATATACGATTATAATTTATCTTGGCACTTTTCTTGGACATTCTCAGCCTTTTGGCTTCGTGCCATCTTAAAATAAATCTTTCCAGGTATTGTATACGAAGATACACGATTCCATTTTGACGTAGGAATGCCGTCATGACGTCATTAGGAATGACGTCATTGTTTTCACGTACGGAGGAAACTTCTTCTGAGGCAGTCCTGAGTAAGATCTTTGCATAGTGGAAGCTACCTTTGCCAAAATTAAATATATATACAGGTGTACCAGCTAAGTTGCTCTCCATTGCTATCTTTCTTAATATTATAGATAGATATTCGGTTAAATGAACAAAGTTCGAGTATTTTACACAAGAAATATTATGACAGACTCAAAAATATTTTTGTATGTTTCATGGGCCAGATATTTTTAAAAAAAACATTTTTTAAATGGAATACCCTGTATATTTAAGCCATTGGAACAACGATTTTTTTGTCTTTATAAACAACTAAACATGATTTTTTTTAATATCGGAGATATCAAAGTTACAAACTTATAAAAATAGTACGATTAAAAATTTGCATATAATAAAAACAAAAGTAAAAATTATTTTGGTTACAAATATTGTTCGAATAAATATCCATTATTGTTTAAACGCAATCTTATTCTTTATTTTATGTTTCGCATTACATTGCTTAACATATTTTTAGAAATTTTGCAGCCAGTAAGAGATATTTTACAAGAAAATACACATGCTTGGAATTTTGCGAAATAGTGCCGTATTTCTATGAAGGAAATTAGACTACTGTAAAGTATTTAGATTTTTTGGAAAATAGTTTCGAAAATTTATTTGACGATGTGCCCATAGCTAAAGAATTAATTTGAAGTATTTTCAACATGATGGTGCACCTGCATATAACGTCAATTTTGTAAATAATTACTTACAAAATATATATGACGATAAGTGGATTGGTACTAATAGAACTATTAACTGCCCTCCTCTTAATAATGATTTACTTTCCCGCAAGAAAATCTCAAATATAATTCTGGTTACAGCACCTCCATTAGAACTTTCCACTGGCCGCCACTGGTCATAAATGTGTGTAAAAATATATTTGACAACATACTTAATAACAATTTGTCATTTGTCACATTTAAAACTCAAATTGCCAGAAAAAAAATCCATGGCTACTGATATCTTTTTAATTATTGTATGTGGTCGTGTCTTTGACACAACTCTTCCGGTTTTTGTGATATTAAACAAAATTTTTACTTTTATATATATTTTTTTTAAGTAAACAATATTTTTTTAGTCTAAATTTAACTGTTTACCTCATATGTTTACTGATATAAAAGCGTCTAAAAATAGCCTCATACGGGGTTAAATCATGTTTCAGAAGTGAGAGAGAAAAGACCAGCTAGAGATTAATTATTGTTGCTGACAAGCAAGCAATATTGATTTGTACAGAATTGCGCAAATCGTGATTAACGAAATACAAAAAATTTTAGTTTATAGGCAACCAGCTTTGCATGACTGTAGCCGGGTCACATAACCTGAAGAGCTTAAGGGGTAATTTAATTAAGATACAGCAAATTGGATTTCATAATTCTGACATTTTTTACTATTTAACATAAAATAGGCAGAAAAAAGTATTGTAATAGAAAAACTAAAAAACGGAAATCAAAAATTTATGATTACAAAATAAATATATTTAAAAAGGTAATCTGCAACTTACCAAAAGAACTTATTGGAAAAATATGGTTTTTAAAAGTTTAGTTGTTCAACTTTTCATCAAGAGACGGCATAAGAAAATTTTTGCGTTAGGTGTTTTATAAAATGATGTTTGCAAGGTAACACAGTAAAATCGCTGACGTCATAGCTCCATTTTATAATTCCCCTGTACATATAAGCTATACATACCTACGTCCATAACATAGTTAGTGAATTGGATTTACATACAAGATAGACAAAGAACAATTTTTTTACAAGCAAAATTACCATAAACCGCTCTAGATTGACAAGTGGTACTTAAACCTTAATTACAGTCTTAAGTACTTAAATTACAGAATCAAATATTTAAGTTTCATAAAGTTGGTATCACGCAAATTATTATTAAAGCTAACGTTAAAAACATGCAAATATACATAAAATAACAAAGGGCAAATCTGCGTATGTATTTTAACATATTAAAAACTTTAAGCACGTAACTTTAAAAAAGTTTATTAAAAAATTTATATTATTAGGGTGTGATAGTTATCAGCGAGTTGCGTGTTGTGGCCAAACGGTTTCTCTTTCTTGGACATGAACAATCGCGTTCCATGATCATGATCATGAGCGAACAACTTCAAAACTCTTTAAAACTTCACCGAATTGGATGTTATTATTGACATTTTTAAACTTAAAATCACATTTTAAATAATATATTTAACAATAATCATTGAAAACTACAAAGAATGGAGAAGGTGAACAAATTATTAAGGAACCAATTCGAGGGTTCTCGCTAGAGTTATTGAGAATAAAAAAATCAGATAGGGCGTGGATATAAAATATAGATCTTCCACGATATGAGAGGATTTACGTTATCAATAGAAGTTACTAAAACAATCATGTCATTTTTTGGTAAGATTACATGCAAAAAATTATTTTTTATTTACAGTGCCACCTACTTAATATTGTTACAATAGCAAGTATGTATTTAAATTTCACATACAATATTAGTTGTGAGATTACATTTTATTTTTTTTTTTAATATCATAATTTACATTATTTGTGAAATTTGTGAATTAAAAAAAAAGTACAACTCAAAAACGGTCAGAGATAGCGCCCTGTGGTTAAAATTTTTGGATTATCCGTAGTTTATTTAATCTAGAAAAAATTTCAGGCCTTATTCGTTTTGCGTATTTTAAAATAATGACAATTTTTAATATGGTGTGATTTATAGAAATTTTCATCTTCGCATGGACGTTTCTCAAAAATGAAATGAGATAAAGACCTGCGGTTGAAATTTTTGAAATCTTAAGGTCCTAATTGACTTGTTACCAAATTTTGAAACAAAAACTGGTAAAAATTATTTTTTTTCTTTTAATTTCGGGACTCCCTAAGGTCTTTTCCCCCTGGGGGTCAGGACCCCTGGGTTAAGAACCGCTGGTTTAGATTATAGCAAAAATATCCATTACAAAAACCGCAGTACGGGTACCGCAGCTAGTCCTTAATATGTTTTAACACTCAATCAATAGATTTAAAAGTTAATTGTGGCCTTTTATGAAAATAGATGGCCTCTTTGTAGGGTTTCTATTGTACCTACATTACGTCCATCTAAAAGGTCAGTCGTTTTTATGATTTATAACGGAGGTAAATAACTAAAATCGATTTAATATTTAACATACAACCCCAATAGAGAATAGTTTTGCATGCTTCTAAGATATGATTGATTAAGAAGAAATTAAAATTACTTATTAATATTTAGGTTTTGGGTTCAAAGGACGTTTACGTGAAAACAGTTTTAACAAATATAATATTGGAATTTATAATACTTTTCATGTCACTAACTTTCAGTTTTAACTCCTTCTGACGTTAAATGTTTTCGTCGATTTTCCAATATATCCTGCTTAGAACAATATGCAAATATTTCATAAGTTCCCGAAGGCATTCGAACAGACAGGACGTCAAAACAGGAGAATCTTACGTCACAGGAAACTATCAGAGATGTTGGCAACAGAGATAAATTAACTTGCTTGCATTTTAACCCTTTTAAATGTCTCTCAGATATAACTTGTTTTTTCTATTTTGCATACACAGAGAATCATTATGAAAGTGAATTGAGTGATATAATGACTTTCCTTATTACACTAACCTGAACAATAAGCTGAAAATTTTATAAGACATGATTGACTGTTACCTTGATAATTTTAAAACTGTCAAATCAGTCCAGCCAACCTCTAAATTCACATACCAACTTCCCTAATCGGATATGTTGTTTGATTATATAATGCAATTATTATTTTAAAATTTATGAAATAGCAAAAAAAAAGTAGTACACAATACTCGTATAGTCCGTACCAAATTAGTTTTATCGCAATAAAATAATAAAAGTTAGGGAACTCATAAAAGTACAATAGAAGTGGTATAACTAGGCGTGTCAACCCATAGCCGTAGGGATTCGTTTTTCACATTACCCATCTTACTGAAAAGTTTAACAAAAACAAGTATACTTATTTATAGTTAGTACTTAAACGTATGTATGCGCCACTGACCGTTGATTGTTTACAACGTGGTCGTAAACATAAACCCTAGTTCTTTTGTAGTTTAACAATGTGATAATAGTTATACGGGATAATTGTTATATGCCGATCTTCAAAAGTAATATGGTATGTTCTATATATGCTTACGTCATTCTGTTTATAAAAAAAACGACTGTATTAAAAATATTTCACATCAATATCCGTGACAATTTGTTGTCACATTTTTTTTTTTGTTTTCAAACTATTAAAATTTTTATTGCCATATATTTTTTAGCTGTGAATTTATGAAGCCAAACTTTTAAAAATATCGTGTTCTGGGAATTTTTTAATTGGGGTGGGGTTGAGGACAAGCTTGGTAATTTTACAGGGTTGGTAGACATACTACTCCCAGGAGTACCAACACAACATTACAACTCATGGCTATAACTACAATTTAATTTTAACAAAAATTGAAATTTGTAATTTAAAAATTGTTTTTAAAAAGATTTTAACTAATTAATTGGACTATGAAATACAATTTAAAAATGGTCAAAAATATATTCAACTATAAATCTGCCAAAGGTAAACTTAGAAATCTCTGGATGATGACATATTTAATAAATTACTTAATATTTTCAAAAATATGATTTCTTATTAACTAAAAAAATTAAAATCGATTATAGCTTAGTTTTGAAGAGTAAATAGGCCATAAGGGGGCCCCTAGGGCGCATTTTGGTTTTAGTTTTTTGAAAATAAACCTCCACATCGACTCTTTTTTTTTAACCTTTCTTATGAATTCTGTATTAACCAGTTTGTTTGTTATGATTCGCAAAAATCAATTCCCAATAATCCTTCAATCTTCCCCTTCGCATTCTGTTCTTATGTAAATATGTCCAAATCTGTACTGGGGTTGCCCAAGGTCGTTCGTACAATCGATACGATTTCCCCGTCATTACATACTCTGTGATTTTCGCATCATCCTGTATAATTACACAACACACAAAGTAAATTGAATTGGAAAGAGTGAACGGCTTGTTAGAAGAGCAAATTATAGGGAAAATCATGTTTTCTTAAGACGTAAACAGGCTTGTTTATTAAATTCGTTAGATTACGGATCGCCTTTTTAACAACTACGACTTAACAAATACGACGGTATTTTTGCGTTCTCAAAATAAAGGACACGCAAGTTGGCTCATACTGCGCAATATTTATGGCTATTAGCGACTTAAGAACATTTAATTGTAAAAAAAAAAAAATGGTTGTCTAAATGTTAGATTATAGTTGATAGGTAATGGAGTTCGGACCAGTCAGAAAATAAAACAAAATTTATTAACTTCGCTAACGTTTCGATTTAATTTAAATCTTCATCAGAGCTACAAAGATATATGGAATTAATAACACAGTAAGATTACTTGTATAAGATATAATAATGTTCAAATTCAACTGGTCAAGTAGTTAAAACAAGCATTACAAAATTATCGGAATTTAAAATACAACACAAAATAATTATTATAAAGTAAAAACGTATTAAATATAAGTCAAAGATTAACAACAAAGTTAAATTTACAATACCTTAGTTAATTATTCAAGATATAAAATAACAATTTAAAATTAATAAAAAACACATCATATCCTCCGGTCATTGAAGCTCTTTTGTAGCTCTGATGAAGATTTAAATTAAATCGAAACGTTAACGTTAAGTTAATAAATTTTGTTTTATTTTCTGACTGGTCCGAATCCCATTACCTATCAACTATACTAACTTACGGACGTAACTCTTCTAATTCTAAATGTTAGATATCAGGCAAAATTTTTCTATACTTTTTAATTATTTTTTTTTGCAAATAACTTATGTTTAGAGGCGAAGGGACATCACACGGAGAGACGATTACAGTGGAGAGGACACGCGATGAAGATAAAACAGAGCAAAAAGTAAATAAATTATCAATTAATAATAATTTTAAATTATACTTACAATTTTGTGGTTCAAATGCTGCAGTTCCCTTTCTGTAAGTCTTCTTCTAGCACTTTCTCGCCTTCTTCTTTTATATTGATTGTATTTGTAGAAAAGATACATTCCTGGAAGGGCTAAGACCACGAAGGGCCTCATCAGAGGACTTGCCATAGGCCCCTGTGGCATTTTGATGCACCAGATCAACGAAAAAACAGTTCAAAACCGGGGTAACTAAGATTTTACCGGTAAATATACGTTTAGAACCGATTATTTACATCCTTTTAACACACTACAAAATTTAGGAACCGATTATAAAATTTATAACCTATTTGGACTACATTTTTAACCAGTTTTAAATTTGTTAAATATTGTTTTAAAATTTTTGGACTTCATTCTACATTTCCATTTTTTTAATTTATTTACCAAAATGGCAGGTACTTATTTTAAAAAGTATTCGATTTATTGCTTATTACTGACTAAATCTATTTCTTAAAAAATATTTACGATTGTTTTACGATTTTGGAACGGTTCCAATATTGTTCATGTTACTTAAACTTTCTAAAATTTTTTTTGGAAAACTGTCTTGTGTAGATTTTGATTCTTGTTTTTGATTTTGTACGTTTATGACTCAGTGTCGTAATAATGGATGTAATGATGTAACGATGAGAATCTGCAAAAGAAAAATAAATAAAAATTTTACGATTTATTTGGAGAGAAAAATCGGAAATAAATATTTTTATTACGGTACCATCTCTTTAAAATGTCTTGTTTTTCTATAAAATATGTTTATTGACCTTAGTCAATTTTTAGAGAATTCGTTTCTTAAAATGTTCAAAAAGTACAGGCCGGGAACTGAAGGCACTGGCGCAACCAGGGAGAACCCCCCCCCCCTAATAAGGAAGGAAATAAAAATAAAAACACACAAACACACACATTTTAAAAGAGATGATTTTTTTTTTAGGTCGTCACTTGTATTTTAGAAGTGTGAACCTTATTCATAATTTAAATAATTTTTTCTTCCCCCCCCCCCCAAATTCCTGGGTGCACCACTGCCTGAAGGTATCAATAAATGTCTCAAATAAAAGTTGTTAATTATTACATGTTGCTACACAAAAGAAACTTTTTTTTTTCGAAATATATTTGTTACCAAATATTGATACCCTAGTTCTATATTCTCCGTAAGAATGCATTGGGAGTCTAATTTAAGCAAAATTTGGAACCAGTCTTTCTCTATTTGTGACGATCGGTAAAAAATACAAATTTTTGCGTCTTTAAATTTCTTGTCAATTGTCAAGAATATCGTTCTCAGAATTAAGTCCTGTAGTAAATTATTGCCCTAATAATAATTGCGCGTGAACTAATTAAGGCGTTTATCCTTATTGCAAATTCCTTTGAAGTGAATAGATTAATTCGTTAGATAAGGTAAAATTTATTACCCGTTATCCTTGTGAATATCATGACCTTATATAGATTTTCCAAGACATATGCATTATCTGATTACATTGAAAGGACCTTGAAAAGGATAACTACTTTTTATAAATAAATATTTGATTATAATAAAACTCTTTTTGCAGTTTTAAATTGCTTTTTTTCTTTTAAATTGTCAATCAATTGAGAGTACTGTTTATCAGTGCTTAATGAAACTTCCAATTAAAAAAGCTCTCAATCTAAAAAGCAATGGTTACAACACACAGACTATTTCATTAGTGTTTCCGAAGCTTTTAGTGTTAATTCAATAAGCTCAGTAAAACTCTGCAGTGATTCTGTAATTACATGTTCCAAATCTACTCTATTTCTACTCTGCTGCTAGAATGTATTTTATACAAGTACTCTGTGCTGGCGGTCGGTCCTGTGGTGGCCACAGCTAATTTTTTTTCATACTTATATGTAACGTTTCCATGGTCATGATAAATAATATCTCTGTTAGAAAATATTAGGCCAAGTTATTTCTACTCTGCTGCTAAAATGTATTTTATACAAGTACTTTGTGATGGCGGTCGGTCCTGTGGTGGCCACAGCTGATTTTTTTTCATTCTTATATGTAACGTTTTCATGGTCATGATAAATAATATCTCTGTTAGAAAATATTAGGCCAAGTTATTTCTACTCCCCTGCTAGAATGTATTTTATACAAGTACTTTGTGAAGGCGGTCGGTCCTGTAGTGGCTACAGCTGATTTTTTTCATACTTATATGTAACGTTTCCATGGTAATGATAAATAATATCTCTGTTAGAAAATATTAGGCCAAGTTATTTCTACTCTGCTGCTAGAATGTATTTTATACAAGTACATTGTGATGGCAGTCGGTCCTGTGGTGGCCACAGTTGATTTTTTACAATTAAAAATATACTATTTGATAGATAAAAATTCACTGCAAATTTAGCGGTATCGTTAAAAAAAGGGGCGCCACACAAGAAGCCTGCCCGGGGCGCTAGCGGTCTGGAAACAAAGAAGTTACCTTCTCTGACTCCGTGCCCAGCCTACCCATGCGTCTGGAAACCATTATTATTTATTATTTATTGCCAAACAAGACGATGGTAGGTATATTTGAACTACGAACGTGAATGATGGAAGCCCATGAATGATTGAAAATCGTTGAAATGCTCTCTACAACTACTGATTGGATACTCTTGAATTATTGATGGAGTAGTAACGACCTTACTTGGAATCGCGTATCATAAATGTCATTTATTATTGATGATCAGACACAATGACTGTTTTGCTTAAAAATGAATAACTTTATTATTTGTTTTCCTTTATATCTTATACGTAAAAAATTTATGTGATGTGAGAATTTTCACATATTTTAGGGTTTTGAATATAGGAAGTCATAACAAATTGTGAGTGCAAATTAAAAAAAAAACAGCTGTGGCCACCACAGGCCCGACCGCCATCACAATGTTCTTGTATAAAATACATTCTAGCAGCAGAGTAGAAATAACTTGACCTAATATTTTCTAACAGAGATATTATTTATCATGACCATGGAAACGTTACATATAAGTATGAAAAAATAGATACATAGAAAAAATTTCGAAAAATGTTTCATAAATTGTTCGTTTTATCAAAAATATCTCAAATAAAAGTTGTTAGTTATTGCTTTTATAGCAACTTTTGTTATAGACAGACAGACAGACAGACAGACTCCCATTTCTAGTCAACCGATTTTTACCTAAAATTGACCAACTCGTGCCATTGATGTCAAAAGCTTAAATATGAAGTTTCATAAAAATCCTTTTAAGTTTCATAAATATCCTTTTAGCTGAATTTTCTCTGCTCGTGTACACAGACAGACAGACATCATGCTAAAAATAGTCAAAACGTTATGTAGGGACCTTAATTCGTGGAGATCCATCAAAATCTCGAAATATCAAAATCGGAATGATCACAATACCTCCCTTATATATGTTGGCGGTCAGTAAAAATGGATTATGAGACTACTAAAAAAATCTCGGATTTCTAAGTCCTCTTAGGAAAAAATTTAGGACTTCTGAGGCCCCTTAAGAAATAATTCTAGGTACGCGCCTATATAAACAGCCAGACATTTTTGTGGATATCCTCATAATCGCCTAAAACGTGTAAGGATAAAAAATTAAAATACTTCAAATTTATTTATAAAAAAGTTAAATTTTTGTTATAATTTAATGTATCCGTATCTGAATACATTTCAGATATTTTCTGACTGAAAAACCTAAAAACAAGTTAAAAAATATAACTTATTAATCAAAACTACTAAACTATCATATAAATACTGATTTGGCCGAGTAAAACAATGTTTTTAAAATTTCATTTATAAATTTTAATTGTTTATTTTATTTTACCGCTACCTTAATATATTTATTATTTTCTGACTGAAAAACTTAAAAATAAGTTAAAAAATATAACTTACCAATCAAAACTACTCAACTATCACATGAAAACTCTTATTATTTGGCACATAGGATAAAATGAAGTTTTTAAAATATATAAGTCTACAGCACATTTTTGGTAACGCCCACAAACCCTAAACCCGCAGCACTTAGATGTAAACTTTTCAACATACAAATCCAGACTGCGAGTCGCACGAACACGGGCCTTACGTCAGGTAGACGACGAGGGCCGATCATAAACGAACTGAAAACGAAAACGCACTCATTCAAAATCCTTATAACCGATTCATTATTACTTTTAAACAATCAAAAGTTCTTAAATCAACTTTAAAATAGTACTTAAGGTTTTCAGGAACATAATTTGATTTAAAAAAACATAAATAAATACATATTTAGTATATTTTTAATACTACTGCGTTTTTAAATTAGTGTTTCTCTCTTTTAACTCTTCTTTTTCATTTTCCTGTTGTCCTAGTGCCCTTTTCCAACCGGATATTTCCGAAATACCATAATCCTGCCGACGATTCCCGAATGAAAACAAATGATGTAACGAAGCTTACCGAACTGTTCTATATTCTGAATCGATATAAATACGCCTGTGCGCATATTACCCGCAATACACAAAGCGCTATTGGGCTGCCTATATTATAGCGCCAGATTTAACAAGTACAAAAGACATCTTTCCAGCTATTTAAATTTTTTATTAGCTGCAATTTTGGTAGAAATTGCTGTTAATATTGTTTTGGGGTATTTTGGGATTTAGTAAGTTATAAATAAATTATTGGGTTTTGATGAATTAATATTCTCAAATGGATACAACGCAAGTGCTAGAAATAGAGGTAGACAGTCGACACCAGAGTTTCTCAACCAAAAACGCACCGCGGACCAGTAAAATATATAATTTTTTAACGCGGACCACTAATAATAATTGTTGGTTCATTTTTTGCAAGAAAACAAATATATTTAACAGGGCTTCGAACCGTTATTTTTTTCGTTTCAGTTTTCATTCCGGTTCAATTAAAAAAATATATATCAGTTCGGTTCCGGTTTTCGTTCCGGCAAAAATAACGGTTTTTTTCGGTTTTCGGTTTTCGGTTCAGTTCCGAGTGATAAATTTTTAAATGCTTTTATTTGTATTAGAAATTTATTTTCTACAATAATTTAGAAGAACACTTTATTCCTTATTTTGTGATAATCATATCAAGGTAGCTGCCAGGGGGGGGGGTCTGGGCGTTCACCCCCCGAAATAATGGAAGCGCATTTTTTTTACTTATCAATTAAAAAAATTACGAATTACGATTTTTTTCTGCTCTTCAGTTTAAAAAATAATCTTAAATAAAATGTATTTTATATTCACTCACATAAACATTATCTGAACCGTAATAAACCGATATTTTTTTTCGGTTCAGTTCCGGTTTTCGTTCCGACAAAAATAACGTAGTTTTTCGGTTTTCGGTTCAGTTCCGGTTCGAAGCCCTGATATTTAATGTGCTACTAAATACATTTATTTTATTTGTAGAAAATAACAAAATATAAATTATTTACATAAAAAATGTGTATAAAAAATAACAAAAAAAAACTGCAAAGAACACATACAAAAACTTGCGGACCATTAAAAATATTCTGCGGACCACCTGTTGAGAAACACTGATCTACACGACACACTAAGTACTCGTTAGCAGGCGCGCACCCAAGAACAGGGCTCACTGGCTTGAGATATACTTACAAGCGTACTTTACTATCGCTACCCATTTCTCCAGTCAGTCATATAAATACTGTAAGCACGATGTTACAAAATATTAGAAAATATTCTAAATAATCAGATCTAAAATTGTCATTGTATTATTCCGGTGCACATTAATGTTCATTACTCAGAATTTGACTCAGTCAAAAAAAAATATATTTTAATGTTAATGTACCCGTCAAAATGACTGATTTCAGTAAAAATAGGTATATAATCAGGTCAATTTGAACCCTGTTTCGTGTTATGTAGCACAGTCAACACCTCTTTAATAATTTTGCAATTTGTATGTCCTTGAATATAAACAAAAGGCTAATTTTAATTAATTATAGGATATAACCATACTTTTTTTCTGAGAATAATAATTTTATTATGTATAATTATTGTCATTTTATTATATTATTTAATGAATGAAAAAAACAATAGACCATATGCGAGGAATGACCAAATTTATAAATTTCCTGTGAAATTAAAATAGGAAAAAGTTAATTCAAAATTTAAAACAAAAAAAATTTTGGTGTAAAAAATACTTGAAAAAAGTTATGTAAGGGCAAAAGTTGATCTGAATGACAGTTCCCAGGAAGAGAAAGAAAGAAAACCTATTATCGTCTCTCGTGGAAATCCATAAAATTTATTTTTATCTTGTCTGTCTACATGATTATGTAATTTTAGTTACGTAATTTGTTTTATTTTCCAGGTAAAGTCAAATGAAACTGATCGTATCTGGAAAATTGGTTTATAATATTGGAAAATATATATGAGAAAAGAAGAAAATTTATTGTAAAACAACACTAGAAAATCCCTAAAAAAGTCAGACTATTTTAGATGTTTCATCGTTGGGTGTGTTTTAAAAAAATAAAAATACAAAAAAATAACAGAAAAAATAAAATTGTCTCCAGGTAACTTAGGAAGCGAGTAGGCTAACCATTACACTATGAAAGCCTACTTGGTTTGCTGTGCTACATAACGTATTGAATATTTTACATCGTCAACCAAAAAACACAAAAAATGCGTTATTTGCCGAAAACATTATCTGATCAAAAATTCCTGTTGTACTATACCGGTTCACACCAATGTACATTACTTAGAATTTTTTCAGATTTTTAGTTTAAACCATCTGGGCACGGTGTGGGCCAAAATTTGTTTGCACAATTTTGGCAAAAATCGCGTCTAATTATTTATTTTGCAAAAATAAAATTTTGATCGTTATTCCACGTACTAAGGGCTTCCATTTGATACCTTATTCAGAATTTTAAAAAAATATATTTTTTTTCGATGAGCACATATTTGTTTATATTTTTAGGGGGATATGTTTTTTAGATGTTTTAGTATTTTTTCTATATGCGTGTCAAAGAGTTGTTTCAACTCTCTAGGTTTAGCCGTTTCGCTACAATTTTTACCGAACAGATACACAGACAGACAAATTTAAAAAAAAGTAATATATTTTTATTTATTTATTTTATTTATTTTTTTTTTTACGTCGTTAAATTTATGTGATTAATCCTCAGTATTATAAAGAACAAATAACTTTTACTGTGTAATTAAATTTTAAACCCCAAATAAATTCTGACAAAACATATGTAATTGACAATTTTAGTACCTCATTAAAATTTAATAAAAGCCAATGGTTTGAATAGATCTCTGAATGAACAAGCAACATTCGTTCGGTTTTATAAACTTCTTTTTTTTTTTTTTTTTGGCAAGGTGTATATATTAAATTTACCAGGAAAATTATTAGTCAGGCTTTATACCAAAATTTTTAAGGGTTACTGATAAAATCATAACTTAAAAATTATCAAAGATACAGACCTACGGTTTGAATTTTTGAAAACTACATACTTGTATCTCCCAAGAAAAAATTTAGGGCAATTTAGTAATGTAAAATTAAATAGTGGTCAAATTAAATAAACAAAACTTCCTAAAATAAAAAAATAAAACCTTAAATAATATATTTGAACGTTTGTATTCCAGAGTCCTTGTATCGGAGTGTATAAAGGTCGCTCGCATTGGGGGGGGGGGGAAGAATTCCTCTATACAGTGTCTATGTTTGCCGCACAAAGGGCATATGGTGACGTCATAGTGGCGGTGTTTGATGACGTCAGAGGGGAGGATCGATACAGGTCCCGGGATACTTGGGAAAACACTGTTTCCACCGTTACCGCCGTCGAAAGCCATCGTTACCAGAGAAGAGGACTAATACGCACCAAAATCAAAACATATTCAATCGAAACGAATCTGGACATCTGGACCGCTAAAGTCTAATCATCTAACATAAACTCTTTCTAAACCTGTCAGTTCAAATTTTGAGTAAAAGTGTGCAAATCATTTCCCATTTAGTATTTTCACTGAGTTTTCAACAAATAAATTGGTAAATAATCAGTATATGTTACCCAACACATTTTATTAGCTGCGATCATGGATGAATTTACTTACATACATATATTTCTTTTAACGTTCGAAAATAAAATGATTACCGATTCTGATAAGTCAGATGTTTGTTGTTCACGGTAGCGTTCGTGGTGACAAGAATATTTAAAAAGTATCAAGTCGGACAAGCGTAGTAAATCCGAAAACGAAGGTAATAAATTCGGAACTAGGAAAGCTTAAACGTCTAAATTGTTATAAAATCAGTTTGGTTCAACTCACCCAGTTTGCTTTAAATATCAAGTTCTTTTTGCACCAATACTAATACTAGATTTCGCCATCAATCACTACTAATACTATCTTTTTAAATCTTCCATTGCAGCTATTCTGCAGCATTTAAAAATATAATAAATATATATAATGTACTTTAGCGCTAATAGTTCATACTGCAAAAACAACTAACCAAAATTAGAAGCCCTTATTTCCATGTTACCATAGTGAATGGGTTACCTGGGTATTTCCCTACAAGTATTTTAAAACTAATTTGGAAATAACGGCCGGATTATAATCCTTAATCCTTCTAATTAGTTGTCTAAGGATTAAGAGTGTCACATTTAAAACTGATTATTGTATAAGATAACAATTTTATTCATAAACAATTTTAAGTTAAAATTACAAATGAAAGTTGGTGCTAATGTTGAGAAAATTTATTTGTTATTATTTTAAAGAAAGCTGTAAATTTTGCTGAGAAAAATGAAAAATTATAAATAATTGTCTGTTACAGTAGGCACTAGGTTAGGTGAATACTCCGTTAAATGAACCATCCACTATATGAGGCCCAATAAATTGACGACCACACAATAATGATTTGGTTTTTCGATTTAATTTTTAGGATTTAGAACACGTTTTTTTTTCAAAATGTAGTCCCTATTGTATGTTTGTTAAATAAAAAACTACCTACCTTACAAAATAACCAAGGAATTATGATAAAATTGCAGAATATGAGATGTTCAGTCGTAGTAAAAGTTTAGGAAATGCTGCTTTATGGTTATGGTTAAAAACTGGTAAATATGGTTACAGATTTTTATTCGTCATGCAGTTTCGGCGTTAACCATTTCAGAGCCTATACACTGTAGTCGTCTACTCATGTACTAATGGAAATAACACACCCTTAATATACCAACCCACGTAGAGAACCCTATTATTTTAATGCATTAATAGATATCAAAAATAAAATCTCAACACGCATAAAACCATTTTACGCCCACAAAACAATTATTTTTAAAGTTATATTATTAAATTTTTATTTAAATGTAAATGTGGGATTGTTTTGAATTTTTTGTTAAAGAAAAAAAATATTCGCTGCGGACAGGATTCGAACCTGCGCGGGCAGAACCCAATGGATTTCAAGTCCATCTCCTTAACCACTCGGACACCGCAGCTCATGGTAGAAGGGAGATATTTAACAGACTTAAACAAACCTCAAGGTCAATACAATGTATTAATAACATTTAATTGTTTAATATGTTTATTTATTAAATAATATTAATAAAAATGTTTATTAAAACATATTTTAAATAACTGTAAAAATATAAACAATTTGAAACTTTCTTTTTCATCTGTTAATCTAATTTGTTATTACTTGCATTCTTTAAATAATTAGTTTCGGCTTGTTACTTTTATTTCCTCTTACAAAAACAGTTTATTTAATTTTAGAATTAATAGAACGTAACTGGGCTTGTGCCATTATATAATACTTATAAATATATTTCAACAACTGAGTTATGTGATCGAATTAATTAAATCAACTAAACATTAATTTGACCACATCTCCTGGAAATTATATACTAGCCGGCATGCCTGTTGCAAATAACAACTCTCCATCTGCCTCTCTGATTCCCGTGCCTATCAACATACTGTCTATAGAGCGCCTAATATTTTAAACAATAGGGAAATATTTGAAATACTAGAAAAATATTTGAAATATTTACCAAGAAAATGTTTGAAATGCTAGAAAAATATTTGAAATACTGTAGCTGTATGTCAAATACTTATTGTCATTTTCAAAGTATTTGCAAATCCAAATTCATGAGCATTTTTTTAAAGTATTTGAAATACAATATTTCGTATACCAAGATATTTATAGTGAAAATTTTCATAAATAAAAATGAAATGAAAAAAAAATTATAAGATTTTTTTGTATCCAAATGTAAAGGGCCACATTTATTCCCTGGTTTTATATTTTATCCATGGCAGCCTTTAATTGTAGTAAATTTGAAACAGGTATCTAGGGGCATTGTCTCCAGTTTGTATTATTGAAACCAGCCCGCATTGTCGCGCTGTAGAGGGAACAATGCCTTCCCCAAACAGTATTAAACCAGAGACCAACAATAAGTAACCCTACTCCGGGCCGGCGCTGAGAGAGGGGAGTCGCTTGTCGCTTGTTTACTCACCAGATATGTCACTCGTTATAACGCTCTCAACATCATTTAACGTGAGCATAACGTGCCTCTTCAAGAAATGAAAATGAAAATACGAAAACAAAAGTGGACTTATATTTTGTGAGAACATAGTGCTGTGTTGATTAGTGTGTTGAATTTTATAAATATTGAAATATATTAAAGGTAAATTATTTTTTTAGTTGTTTTAATTAAATATAATAACTTAGAATAATAATCTTATCAAAAATTCCGAGCGTACACAATGTGCTATACTTTGAAATTTTTGCATATTTTTAAACCATCCCTTCTAGGAAACAGAATGGGGGACACATTTTAATTCTTTGAATATTAATTGTTGAGTTAACGTAGCTGAATAAAATTCTAGTTTTATTCAACTACTGAAGATGGCTACTTCGAAATGTACGTATAGTGAAAATAAAATAATTTTTGAACTAAGAATCTCTTTAAGTTTACCTTAATTCTTTGAATTAAATACATCTTTAAAAATAATCTGAGCGTATTATTGAATTATTACCAAAGCGCGAATAAATTAGGCCATAATACGTTTTAATTCTACTTAATTGAAAAAAAACGCATTGTTGTTATTAATTTAATAGGATTAATAAATTAATTAATATTAATGTAATTGGAAAAACAAATTGTTTTTTAGTTCTATAGGTTTAAAACAAGTTAACACCTAGATTAGCCTATCTTATTATTATTAGAGATTGGACAAATATATGCATGGGGGGGGGCTTGAACCTTCCCAAGGAGCACTATTTTTTTACCAACTGCCAACATATATAAGGGAGGTATTGTGATCATACCGATTTTGATATTTCGATGGATCTCCACGAATTGAGGTCCCTACATAACGTTTTGACTATTTTTAGCTAAATATTCGCAAAAATCGACACGAGTAAACTCCCATTTCTAGTCAACCGATTTTTACCAAAAGTTGATCGACTCGTGCCATTGATGTCAAAAGCTTAAATATGAAGTTTCATAAAAATCCTTTTAGACGAATTTGCTCTGCTCCTGTACACAGACAGACAGACATCACGCTAAAAATAGTCAAAACGTTATGTAGGGACCTTAATTCGTGGAGATCTATTGAAATCTTGAAATGTCAAAATGGGTATGATCACAATAGCTCCCTTATAAACGTTGGTGGTCGGTAATAATTAAACAAATCTTATTTTTCAAAACACTTTGCTTTAAGCCCGAGATAACATAAGGTAACGATATTTTTATAACGTTATAAAACTATTAATACCGTAAAAATTCACGTAAAAAATTCAATATCCGGGCCATGCAAATAATACTTAGTATAATAGTATTATTTGGTATTACTATTGATGTTTAAAAATGACTGATATTTGACAGTATAGATAATGATTTATGTGAGGCCAAAATTAAACCCGACTGTAGTGTGGGCCTCTTGAAAGTCTTCTAATGAGACAAGTGAAACCTTGATCATCCATATAAGAACCAATTTTTTTGTTACACTAGAAATTAAACCAGTTTCTAACAGCGAAAGAAATTTTTTGCAAATCACACAATATGTTTTCTTAATACAAAAATTAACAGTTTAATTTAAGTATAGGTGTTAGCGAGAGGCAGACGATTACAGTAGATAAGGAATTTATTTTCGTCACACTTCGGGACTGGTCCCAATTTGACCCCGCGTTGACTCAAAATTGACTTCAGGAGTAAATTATAAAAATACAACGTATGCATGACACATTTCGACTGTTGAAATTTGGCATGCACATACAGCTCTTTGATCCACATATGGGAAACATACTGAAATTTTAACAGAGGTGGCCACAGCTGATTTTCTTTTTGTTGTTATTGTTGGTGCATAAAAAAGTCTATGGTCTATTTCAAAGTAGAAAAAAGTAGATAGCGCCTCGAACCGAGTACGATTTACACTGATCAAATACAGTATAGCGGGAAATTTAAAATAAGTTACAACTAGGGCATGGGCGTAGCAACTGGGTTAGCAAGTGATTTTTTTTTAATATATAAAAGGTTAATAAGATATTGAAATAAACAAGGCAGATAATACACTTACGTTATTTATACGACATAAATTCAGTTTAATGGAAAATTTGAAAAAGAAAAAAAAAATATTTAAAAAATTATGTATTATATATAAAAAGAGAGATTTGGCTAAAAGAGTTTAAACAAAGCAATAAAACAAACAGTATATCTTCAGAGCTAAAGTTTCTTATTTAAATAATTATTGTAAATAAAAATATAAAAATATATGTATATTTGAAGGTCTAAAAATTATATTAATAACTTCTTCTTTGGGCACAATCAGCTGGGCTGTCTTTTGGCCTCACATTAGTCCTCTTTCTTGATCTATTAATTGTCAAGTGTCAAAAAATATTTATATGTCAGATAACCTAAAAAATATATAACTGCGTAAAAACAAATTTCATGGAGAATTTTCTCCATAAAATCTACGCCAAGAATATAAATAAAAGTCTAAATATGTAAATAATAACAAAATATATGAGAAAAATTAAATAATACATATTTCCAATGTACGACACTGAACATCTGTCAACTTGGACTAAAAACAATATTTTAACAGTGTAATAGGGATGACGAACTAAACCAATCCGAAGCAAGGACAAACAGCTCCTATCTTCTTACACACATTTTTCTACTTTGAAATAGAGCATAGGTCAAATCTATACTTTCCTTGTATATACCTACCATATACTGAAATATTTAAAAATTCCCATTTATTTTTCAGTAACTAATTTAGGGCATATTTTTCAGGTCCGCCCATTTGTGAAAAAGATAACAGAAGTAGTGGGGAAAATTTGTCAGCCAGTTATCTACAACAACCTATCATCACATCATTTCCAGAACAGTATTGGAAAACTACACATCGAAATTTGACCTGTGATCGTATTAGTGAAAAAACATTGTTTTAACATATATCGAAATCGAGTTTTTAAATCGAAAACGTGTTCGTTGATCGAATATTTACGTAAATCGAAATGTTAGTGCAGTGAAAATGATCGCAACAGCAAGGACTCCTTATTTAGGACTTTCAGACTTATCATTTCAAAGTCCACCGCGTGTCATTTCAGAAATTAAGAAGTCCAATCCATGGCCAATGAGAGAAAATATAAGACCTCGGATATCCGGTAAGTCTTAATCAAGAACGTATTTTTACCGACCGCCAACATATATAATACCCTTTTCACGCTAGATCTTTAAGATCGGATGTTAAAGTGAATGTATCTTTAAACGCTAATATGAAACCGTATGGCCTCATCTAAATACAAGCGATGTTTAAGACAGAGATCTGCGTCTTAAACTTCGTACGCATTGCAAACTTAATTTCTATTATAAAAAAATACTCATTGAATTTGTGCTGTCAACATTTTATATTATCATAAACAAGAATACTGTATTATATCAACGTTATAAGAAGTTTATACTTATTGTTATAATAAAATTATTTATTTTAATAATGTGTTTAATAAAATACAGAGCTACAATAATTGAGATAAAATGTATCGACTTACATGTTAATACAGGTGTAATATATTCTTTATTGTAATGCCTTTATTGTAGAATGAAATGAAATATCCTTAATTGTTTATAATAATTCAAAATGTGCGTCTGCGCAGACAGTTCAAAACTGGTAATTTCATGACGGTAACTTAAGGACAAAATTACTGTAGCTGATGACAGCACCAGAGATTTTAACATCAAGTGTGAAAGCATAACGATCTTAAACATCCGTGAACTTTAAGTTCACTCGTCTTAAAGATCTAGTGTGAAAAGGGTATGAGAGAGGTATTGTGATCATACCGATTTTGACATTTCGAGATTTTAATGGATCTCCACGAATTGAGGTCCCTACATAACGTTTTGACTATTTTTAACATGATGTCTGTCTGTCCGTCCGTCTGTCTGTCTGTTTGTGTACACGTGCAGAGAAAATTCGGCTAAAAGGATTTTTATGAAACTTCATGTTTAAGCCTTTGGCATCAATGGCATGAGTTGATCAACTTTTGATAAAAATCGGTTGACTAGAAATGGAACTTTACGTCTGTCGGTTTTAAGATTTTTGCGAATATTTCACAACAGAGAAATATTTCTAAAACAATTATTTAATAAAAGTTGCTAAAAAGCAATAACTAACTTTTATTTGAGATATATTTTTTTATATATTATGAAATTTCAACGTAATATAATACGTTATTGTATTTTACAATAATAACTACTCTGCTGCTAGAATGTATTTTATATGAGTACTTTGTGATGGCGGTCGGTCCTGTGGTGGTCACAGCTGATTTTCATACTTATATGTAACGTTTCCATGGTCATGATAAATAATATCTCTGTTAGAAAATATTGGGCCAAGTTATTTCTACTCTGCTGCTAGAATGTATTTTATACAAGTATTTTGTGATGGCGGTCGGTTCTGTGGTGGCCACAGCTTATTTTTCAAATTTGTTGACATATTTGGAACATAAGTTTTTGCATTAGATTATCCTTATGTGAGTAGGCCATGATATTTTTGTTGGCAGCCACGAAATAATAACTAGACATGTGAAAATAAAATTCATAAAATATTCATTTCTTACGTGTGGAACTAAATTTTGAAATCTAGTGAATTTTTTTGTTTGTTTTAACTTAGTAAATCGAGACAATTTAGGTTAAAAGTATCAGTTTTATTAGAAGATTTTTAAATAATAACTGAAATATTATCTTGACAACAACATAATATGACATAAAAATTTTACGTTTGAAATAATTTGTGGTGCTTAATCGCCCTTAAGGAAATTTTAGGTCATAAAGAAAACATTAAATTCTGTTCTAAAGATATCTGTTATCTGTCATTTGAAAAGAATAAAAAATTAGATGTCTATAAAGTTATTGACCGATTTAATACGGTACGTTCACTTGAAACCGTCCCCTACTTTTGGGACAGGGTATACCTGTTTTGGTTTAGCGAATTTTAAGTCCTTCCAGATGATATTTAGAACCCCCTGTAGTTGTGTTCACAAAGTATTGGCTGGTTTTGCATGGTAAATCCACTTAAAACTCGTACTATTATTTATAAACAAGTACAATATTAAATTTTTTTCCCTTTTAAACTTGTTCTGGCCATGAGAAGTTTTTAAATATTTTTATGTTTTTGAAACGTGAGCTAAAGGGGGTCAGAATTATAATTTTATGTCTGTGAGAGACGTTCATAATTACTTTAAATAAATACTTTGTATGTCAGTAGTCAGTACTAAGATTACTTCGCAAACGAGAGGTTTATAATTTTGTACATTTTTAACTCGAAAACGGTTAGGGAGGGAAAGATGGAGATCGAATTTTTGAAATTCTCATGTTTTAATCTATGTTAATAAATTTTGAGGCCATATCTGGGTTTCTTTATATTTATTTCTTCGGTCTCATATTTGCTTTCTACACGTTTCAGAGGATTATAAGTAGATAACTGCGAAAAAAAAAACAATTTTTGTCTGTCTGTCCCTCTGTCCAATATTCGCACAATAAGAATAATAATTTAAAATATATACAAATAAAATCATAAAAAATATAAAAGAAATATTAAATTTTATGATTTAATATTTATAAGTCAAGTAGCAAAAAATTAAGTTATCTGTTGTACAGAACATGCGATATCATGAATTCTTATTCATTGTTTAAATCATTCATTCTTTAAAAATACAAAAATATCTATAATCAAATATTTAATTGCAAACGACTGCAGCTCCGAAAGTGTATAAGAAGCCGTTACCCCCACTCCTAGACAATCACCGCGTTACCATGACAATTCGAGCTGCCAGTGCTTACAGCACATCGTAACTTATAGACCAGTGTTTCTCAACGTGCCGCGGACCGGTAAAATATTTAATATTGTACGGCGGATTAAAAGTAAATGTATTATTAAACAAATTGTATATGTGGACTCTACATATAACGTAATAAAAAATTACTGAAAAATGAACAAAATACACAGAAAATGAACAAAAGATTATAAAAAATTAACAAAATATCTCAAAAATAATAATTTCTAAAGTTTTCACAGACCACTAAAATTTTGCCAAGGACTACCAAAGGTCCGCGGACCACCGGTTGAGAGACACTGTTGTAGACGAACTACTTGTTTTAGGCATGACGCACGACAGTACTGAGGCTTTTAATAAAAAATTAGGTAAAGTTAGAGATATAGGAGAGTGAAAAATATTATAAACATCCATAATGTTTAAATTATTTTAATTGGGGGGGGCTGCAACTCTTATTTAGGCTATGGAACGATTGAATGAAGCATTTGATCATTTTGTTTAGCAAAAGCCCACTTAAAAATTGAGCTAGAGACAGCTTAAGAAATGCTATACCAATAGCGTTTGTTGAATGAAATTCGCGAAAAACGTCCTGGTTTGTTCAAAAGGAAAATCCTTTACCATCATGATAATGCACCTGCTCATTCCGGCGACATTGCAAAATACAATCAAAATTTGTTCCTTGTAAAAAATTCCCTCTACACATCTTTGGATTTCGTTGTGTTTTTTAATAGAATATTAACAGAACTTAATGCAAAAAATGTCATTGTGTGTTTTTTTGGATATATTTAAAACGGTTCTTTTGATCTTTTTTTAATTTAGTATTTAATAGTCATAACTTTCATAAACGTCGGTTACAAAATACAATGTTATTTGATGTTTTGTAATAGGCAGGCACTATTGTTAAATATTTCGCACGTTGGTATCAATTCAAAATGTCTTGTTCAACATACTTACGGTCAACAACATTTTCCAAAATAACTATTTTCACAATTGGAGTAATTTCAAGTCAATGAACTGGAATTTTTGTTATTACTTGGAAATAATTTGGAGTAATTCGTTATGATTATACTCAATAATTTGAACAGGTATTACACCTTTGTTTCATATGTGAGAAATAATGAATATTCTAACATTATTGCCAGTAGTAATTGCAATTCTTTAATTACTATATATAGTATATAATACTATAATTACTATATAGATAATACTTTAACGTTTAATTGCTGTTTAAGATGTAGCAACATAGAAAAGTGCTACCAACCTTTGGGAGTAAAATGTAACGACTGAGTAATGCTTGCATGATAGTTACCTTATATTCCAATATCGGCAAATAAATTAACCAATTATGACGTTATTTCATAGTTATTGTGAATGAACTTTAGTAACTTTTATTTTATATAACCTATAATAATTTGCACGTATAAAAATTGCAACCCCTTTAGCATAGTCGTCCTTCTTTGCATAACCCTATGAGCCACTTAAGCGTTGAGAACCTATTATTATTTATTTTTATATTAGCTTTGTTTTTCTTACTGAAAATGTTTAGTACGCATGCAGAATTTAAATAATTTTTCTTCTATGAATATATAAATAAATAAATAGTAATTTGAAAATGTAATTCGAGATAAACAAAAGTTAGTCAATAAATCTGAATTCTTAATCTTGGTCTCCTTGGCGACTTAACACAAATACTATAACTATACACTATAGACGTACGACTACAACATAACCATTTTTACATAATTTCATAAAATCTGTTTAATTATTAAATATGTTAAAACAGAAATATATATATTGTATTATAGCATTGTACAGCGAAGTATGTTTTTTTTTATAAATTTTTGTTAGGATATATTTAAACTTTATCGGTAGCCATTCCCTTGGCTCTCTAAATAATCTTATTAAACACTGCACTCAACAGAAAAGAAATGTTTCCTAATCCTAAACATGTATAGTAAATAATAAGTGAGATATTTCAAGATTTTATTTTAGGGTCTAGGGTGATTACCTTCCGTAAACAGAACAGGATCCTCTTACTTGCTAAATACTCCTCTATAATTTGTGCATCTATAGTTGTTGTAGCTCTAAATTTTAATACTACTATGACGCAAAAATTCCTTAAAAAATCATTCAGAAAATGCTGACCTTGTGGGTCGTTTTGAAATCTTACACACATCCAAATATGTAAATACAAACGGTGATGTATTTCTCTGACTCAAAACTGATTCATAATATTTTATAAATTATTTTATTACGTAAATCAAAATTAATTCAAACAATAATAGATGCTGTGGTAAAATTTTACAAAAACCAGAAATTTATATTGCATTGTTTGTTGTTTTTTCTCAAATAAATTAAATTTGTTGTTAAAATTGCCAAAAAATATGTAATATATTATAGGAGGGTAAAGCCCTTATTCAGATAGGACCCTTGGGAGAGAGAGCAGTGAATATGGTGCTAAACAAAAGGCCAGATGTGGTAGTGACCACTTGTACAACATATGAAGATGATATCTTTGCATTTGTTTGGGAGTTCCTTTTCAAAAAGTGTGAATAGGGGTAAAAGACGTTAACTTGATTTTTATCAATTCGAAATTTGAAAATAGGGGCTCATTGGTTTTTAGGATTTCGTAGATATAACCAGTGGTGGCTTTTGATTTGGAGGTAGGTGTGCGCAACAAAAAAAAATGAGAAAAATGTTAAATTATTTCGTAATAAATAATTTATAAAAAACACGCGTTTTATTTTAAATTACTAGAGTGATTTACGCTAGCAGGCTGGTTTGCATTCGAAATGCAACAGAGCATCTACTTAGATTGAAAGCCTGTACATTGGCGGACACAGACATAGATAAACACTATTCCCATAAGAGGTAGCGGGTTGCACGGCCATTGCTAACTTAGTACGCTACCGTGTTAACGTATGCATGTGCGTTAACAGCGGTTTTATTTTCGTAAAAATGAATTTTGTGCAGAGATCAACAACGGAGCATTTTTTTAATCGATCTCCCTCCGATAGAGTTGAAGTAAAATGACTTGGAAGATCTACTCTGAATATAAATGTAAAGCAATCTCCAATAAAAACGAATCTTTAATAGAACATTTAATCCGGACATTTATAAACATAATGGATTTGTGGATATGTTGTCAAGAATTCACTTCTTTGTTTCTGCTTCAAAATTACATAATATTTATAAGAAAAAAATCACTTTACAGGTATCTATAGCAGTGTTTCCCAACCGCCGGTCCGCGAGATTTTTTTTTACAATGCAACTATTCGCTTAATAAGTTATCATCCACTAAATTTTGAGATGAAAATCTCGGTCCTTAATCTATTAATTGCTTAAGTAATAATTTGTTTATTTTTTCACTAATTATATGTGATTTTTTATTTGTTTTTTTTTGTGTTTGTAATCAGTGAAAAATATAAAACTTTTGCGATATACATTACTTTATAAACTTGCCGGTCCGCGAATTTTTTCTAGGTCTTTTGCCGGTCCACCATGAAAAAAGGTTGGGGAACGCTGATTTATAGTACAAATAGCTTGTTTTCATAGAAGCGGTTTGCAAATAACAAAAAAGTACTTGCAGCTTCTATCAAAACTAAGATTAGTATTTAATAAAATAAGGACAACTCCAGGTCAATTCGAAACGAAGTATAGTAACTTTCAATTTATAATAACTGGTAGCTACAAAAGTTGCATCCGCCACATTTCTGAAGCAAGTATCGGTCTGCTAATGTATGTATTAAGTATACCGATATGGAAATTCGTTCTGCGACTAAATATGTTGTAATACTGCCGTATGGGTATATTATAAAATTTTCAAAATACATTTTAATAGTATGTTATTAATGTTATCTGTTGTTGATAATAGGTATCTATTTTAATAAAGCGCGTATCTAAACAGAGTGAATTTCTGTAATCTATTGTTACTATGAACTGGCTGCAAGATTCCAGCAACTAGATAATGTTTCTATATTGTATTACATTCTATAAATAAGCCGGTCTAGTGTGTCCCGTAACTACTGCTCTAGATTAAATGGCACTCACCTGTTAAAAAAGCCACTACTTTATAGACACCTACTATTTAGACCTTGAGGAAAATTACTTTTTCTTGTATACGTTGTTTGTTTAAATTACCTGAGTAATTACTTGAATAATTATTTTTAAACATTGTTTTTACAGTAGATAAGTACGTTTTGAAAATTTTACCCCTTTTTCTTAGGTGATGACAAATTTTCTCCCTTTCTTCTGGAGGATAATGAACCCTTACTATTTGAATAAAAGCTTACAGTGCTGTGGCCAGTTTACTGGGTTTTTCTCTAAGCGAGGGGGAATTTTTGGAGGTATTTGATTAGGTATAGGATTTCAGTTAGGCCTTTGTTAGACGTGTAAGACCCTGCAGGGCACAAAACCGTGTGAATAATAATATACTTGTAGATATTGTAATTTTATGACAAATTGTCACGGATATTGATGTGAAATATTTTTAATACAGTCGATTTTTTTATAAAGAGAATGATGTATGCATATAGGAACCAGGAAGTTTGAGGGGGGGGCTCAGATGTCAAAATTGTTTTATAAAGGTAGGCATCGAAAAATTACTTAGCAACCATTTTTTTTTTTTAATTACAAGTGTTGACCTAAAAAATCGTCCTTTCCAAAATATGAATAAAGACCTAAAAAACCTTTTTTCCTCACTTCAAACATTGAAGCGATGGCCTAATATAAAGTTCCTTCTTTCCAAAATATGCTGTATTTTAATTTACTTCAAATAAATACGTTTCGTACGTATTATGTAAATATAATAACTTGTTATATAAAAATTCGACTGTAATTATCCTTTTGACTTGAAAATTTGAGGGTTGTAATATGGTTTGTACTTAAAAAAATTACTATATGTTTTTTACTGATTACATCAAAATTAGCCATATTAACATAAATATTACAAAATTTTACTTTTAGCTAATTAAAATATTTATCAGCTAATTGCTTCATATGTTGAATTATTTTTCGCATTTCTTTCTTTAGGTCAATGTACATGTACGCTCTAATGAATACAAGGATGTTTGTCTAAATATACTTCAAAAAAACAAAAAAAAAACAATATAAAAGTCAGAGGTCACAAAAAAACGTTAACCTGATTTGGACAAATCTGAGCAAAACATTTAACCGTCATTTTAAATTTTTAAAAATCGTAACAAAAACGGTACAATATAGAGAACTGCGGTTTAAATTTTTGGATACTCTAAATACTTAAGGTCATCACAATAATATTTTCTAACAAAAAAATAATTATTGAAAGAGTTTATCATGTACAAAATATAAATGATAATGAATTTAGTCAAGTGTTCAAAATCTCAAATTTCTTATTTGTAAACATCCAAAAACACATTTTTTTCACACATATCCCTTGTCAGACCACCCCATTATAAGGGGTGTCCAATTAGTCACAAAGCATACGAAACTCAAATATATATCCCTCGTCTCAAATTACGTTGGACATTGACATATGGGAAGAGACAATATATTAGTTAGCATACACCCCGTAAAGTGATTTATTTGACGTTTTAATATAGGTGCATTTCGGAACATACTGTATTTTTTGTGAAAATATAATGTCTCCATTCCAACGTTCTTAATTCCTACAATTTCAACAAATTTGTAGACATATTTCATCCCTTTTTAACTTATAATTATGACCTATAAAAAAGCTCTTCCTGGTAGCTTAATCTAGCCATAAACAAAAATTAAAATTTTTTAACTTACAAATGTATGTCAACCTAGGACTTTCCGACAAAGTCATATAAATTTATTACGTAATATATTTACATAAGAACCGTGTCTGGAAGACCTACATTTTTAGGGATTATACGGTATTAGGACAGGTAGAAATCAGGTACGGTTTCAGAACCAATTGTTAAATATTAAAAATATTTTTGGGCTCGGGATTTTTGGTATTATAAAAAGTTTTGTTCAATAATTTTTTCCAAATGTAACAATGCAAAATCTGTTTTAACCTTTTTAAATTTTGATTAAACATGAAAAAATGAATTTTTTCAACTGCTGAAAATGCATCCTTTATAAGATGTTTGGAACTAGGTACTTTCTTTCATTTCCACATCGTTGTTTATTTCTGACTTCATATTCGGATCTGACCCAGCTAAAATTTCCTCTTCCGTTCGAGTTTTTCATCAATATTTGAAAAATTCACATTAATGCTTTTCGTTTTGCCACATGTCAATGTCGTACCTTAAACTCGTAGTTAACCACTGAATGCAGTGTTGCCACCTGCCTGAAAGGAAAACTCCCTTTGGGTGGTGCAAAACTTCCCTTGCCTAAAGTGACCAGTTGTTTTATAATGGAACGTGAGACAGGTGCTAAAAAAAGCTTCTCATCTCTCAAAAATTAAGTGATGAGCAAAAAAAAAGGTCCTCACCTCCCAAAATCCAAATGACGAGCAAAAAAAAAGTCCTCACATCCCAAAATCCAAGGACGAGCAAAAAAAAGGTCCTCACCTACCAATTGACGAGAAAAAAAAGATCCTCATCTTCTCCAATACAAGTCAACTTCACAAAAGTTAGTATGCGGGACATCTATTAATATATCAGATGTGGAAAATTCCCTTTTTTTTGGCGAAATTTCCCTTTTTCCCTCTAGATATCAAAAATTCCCTGAAAATGGGAAATTCCCTGTCAGGGTAGCAGCACTGACTGAATGAATATGTTTATCTGTCGCATTTCGCCTTGTCTTTTCATAATTCCTCGAGCCAATTCGGTACTTCCCCGCCGTTTTCGTATTATGCAGTGGAGATACGTAGTTATAAAAGATAATTTGATCCAGGTTTCAAACCATTTTTTTTTCGTTATATTAATTTGTCGTAATATCCGAGGTCGTTATAAGCGACATTTCTCACGCATAAAAAGATATTTGTGGCCGGGACTTTGAAATTTCGTCGCAAAATGTCGATATAAACGTTATCCACTGTATTTAGATAAAAATATTGAACAATAGTTGCTCATAGGTACAAGTGATAGCTTAACAACTTTTATTTGGGATATTTTATAAGTTTTGACGAAGGGCCGTGTACAAGAGTTTCTTGTTGTTGTCTATTAACACATTTCTGTCCGGTTTTTGTGTTTGTGCAAGGGTTGATGGAGATATTATTAGAGTGGTGTCGCCAGGAAATCGGACGCTAGAACAAGAGCCATCAGGCATCAGGCCGCAGCCCGGGGTCTAGACGAGATGTACTTGTTCTAATGCCTGTTGACAACCCCGAGTTGTAAACCCTGCGATAAAGGACAAAAGCCAGATAACAATGGAATTCTGTTTATTCGTCTCACTGCAAATACAACTAAACACATTTTTAACATTTTTGTACAAAACGGAAGACATAAATCACCCCTACAGAAAACATGAAATTTGTATTGTATAAGAAATAATTACAATATTGACTAATTTTGTTCGTTTAAGATATTATATGAATATTTCACAGCTGCCATCTACGAATTATATTATTTTACTTCCCTTGTACAATTCATGGGAAAATTAATATCAAAATTAAAGTCATCGTGAGGAATCTAGCCCTACACTTTTAGAATGGGGTTACCATATCCTAGTCATTAGAAAAGAGGACACCTAAAATGATTAATATTTATGTAATTATACTATTTATTTTTTTGTGTTCATTTATACTTTTCTGAAGATTGTCTCCATTTTAATAATGTTTTATTACCTTTGGATTAGGGTGACCATTCGTCCCGCATTTTGGATTTGGGAGATGAGGACCTTTTTTTTGCTCTTCACTTGGATTTGGGAGGTGAAGACCTTTTTTTTGCTCTTCACTTGGATTTGGGAGGTGAAGACCTTTTTTTGCTCTTCACTTGGATTTGGGAGGTGAAGACCTTTTTTTGCTCTTCACTTGGATTTGGGAGGTGAAGACCTTTTTTTTGCTCTTCACTTGGATTTGGGAGGTGAAGACCTTTTTTTTGCTCTTCACTTGGATTTTGGGAGATGAGGAACTTTTTTTTTTTGCTCTTCACTTGGATTTGGGAGGTGAAGACCTTTTTTTGCTCTTCACTTGGATTTGGGAGGTGAAGACCTTTTTTTTGCTCTTCACTTGGATTTGGGAGGTGAAGACCTTTTTTTTGCTCTTCACTTGGATTTTGGGAGATGAGGAACTTTTTTTTTTTGCTCTTCACTTGGATTTGGGAGGTGAAGACCTTTTTTTTGCTCTTCACTTGGATTTTGGGAGGTGAAGACCTTTTTTTTGCTCTTCACTTGGATTTTGGGAGGTGAAGACCTTTTTTTTGCTCTTCACTTGGATTTTGGGAGATGAGGACCTTTTTTTTTGCTCTTCACTTGGATTTGGGAGGTGAAGACCTTTTTTTTGCTCTTCACTTGGATTTGGGAGGTGAGGACCTTTCTTTTTTTGCTCTT
Organism: Liopterus haemorrhoidalis; assembly: GCA_963971575.1. Taxonomy (NCBI): domain Eukaryota; kingdom Metazoa; phylum Arthropoda; class Insecta; order Coleoptera; family Dytiscidae; genus Liopterus; species Liopterus haemorrhoidalis. Next base: position 48,914,652 of record OZ020619.1, read on the forward strand.
CACTTGCATTTGGGAGATGAGGACCTTTTTTTTGCTCCGTCCCGCATTGCCTTCTTAAGAAAATGGTCACCTTACTTTTGATACCTCTACATAAGTAGTCACAAGTATGTCACAAGTAGGTATACAAATTACATGACATATTTAACCCTACACAACACAGTAATGTCTTACGGACAAATTTTAATATTGATTTACATATAAAATCAGTGGTCAATTACGTTGCAATCGTATACTGTTTTGTTAAGGGTTAAATTTACTTTTCGAGAAAAAAATAGTAATATTGGACTTATGGCCCACGGAATTGCAAACCCCGAGGTATCCGTGGATCATATTACAAATTTTTCTATTTTTGTCTAATTTTTTTCGTGTTTTTGTTTTTTAATCCTTTGAGCCTTCTTTTTAAGCTTTTGAGTACCACTGTTCCAAAATTTCCATTACGTCAGTGGTACCACTTTCATAGGTCAGTAATCCACGCAAACAGATAAAGACATTAGGCTAACAATAGTGCTTGAAATTTTTCACGTAGACACTAGACAAGCGATAGAGAAAAATATTTAGACACAGATAACAGTGTCTATAACCCGGCTCCTCTCTGCCTAAATTCACGTAACTTGAGAAGATAAGGGTCAAAAAAGGTACATCAAATTATTGTATTTTGAAAAAAATATCCAAATATCCAAAAAGAAATCCAATTAAATTAGCTTTAATCCTGTCAACCAGAAGCGATGTGTAAGATTTATTGCATCGAATTCTAAATTTGCATTCTAAAGCCACGAATACCTATTTTTTTTCGAAATAGAAAATCGTAAGCTTTATTTTTCCAATAAAGAAGTTATTCACCTTTCTAATCTAGATCAAATCGCAGAATTAATACAATTATTACCTCATTGCGAATTTTTTGGAGCGCATCTTTTTTAATATCCACAATTAAAGAAATAAATTACTTTTATAATAATGTTTTTATACAGAGATGACTCTGATAAAAAATTATGTCCTTGCTTTTCATGGCGTTTCATTAAGTAATTAAAAATTGCCTTCAAATCATAAAATATATTAAGTACTACAGATTAAGGATCACTAAATTTCAACAGATGTTTAAATTTAAAATAGACATTTTGGTAAAGTATATTTTACCCATATGATCGTTAAGATTACCAGCTTTAAGAATGGATCCCTTGGTTCGTTCTCCTTGAAATTGGTCTTCCAAAGCCTCGTCTCCTGCGACTGGTTTCCAGTGCGTAAAGAAAATGCCGTGTCCGAAATTTCGTAAAAATATCAGCACATTTACTTTTGTTTATAATGAGGGCAGTTGTCAGTATGGTGTTGGCCAGCCTGGGGCAGTGCAGTGGATTTCTCTGCTGGCGTGACCCAGTTGGAGCTGCACGGCTTCCTCGGGCCTCAGACTGTATGTCTGTCTGTCTGTTAGTGCCATCTCAACATTACAACATAGTGCAATGACATATGCGTAATATAAAGACAATTACGCACTTGTCATAATCCGGAACGATCAAACAAGCATATGTATATCTTGTCAGTTTTGCAATAATAAATGTTTAGATTATTTTCTATTAATTTGTATGACCTATATCTCTCCCTATGTCATTTGAAATGGTTTCGACTGTTTGTTTCCCGTCTTGTTAATGCTAATGGCGAGATTTCATATGCAAAACTACTTACGCTGGGTGTCTAATGTGAGATTTCCTTAATGCATTCACACGATTGAGAAGGAAATGTCACGAAGGAGTCGAAGATTTGCCTCAAGAATTACTGTACAAGTAACTGTAACAACTAAACAGAATGCTGGATGTCTAGGACAATTGTAGGTATGACCAAAAAACCCTTATACCGTCATTTTATCGTCTGTTTATCTGTTCGGTAAAAATTGTAGCCATACGGCTAAACCTAGAGAGTTGAACTTTGGCATGCATGAATACGAAATAATGAAGGACAATCTACTACTGTACAAGCACGCCAGGCTAATTTCCCAGGATAACCATAGCAAGGATTATCTTGTATCTATTATGTTCTCGCATTACGATCAAAACAATAATGGAAATTTAGAAGCCGAGGAATTAAGCGAGGTAAGAACGTTTGAATTAAGAAAGGTTGAGTACCACTGGTCTACATACATATAAAAAATATGCCAACTGTATATATCTACATATATATGTATATATGTATGTATTTCCATATTGGTCATAGAAGCACATTCTACAACACAATGACGCATTATAAAATTAACAAAAATTTCTACTAATACCTTTCCAATTGCTCCAATTTTGGTCTCCATGAAGTCCAAACACTGAAGTCCACGCCATGACACACTTTTTTAAGTATTTTCTGCACTTTTTCCACTTAAAAATAACTAAAAACACCAGAGAAATTAAGAACGCCACTTGTAAAAATCACCAGTCATACAGATCAAGATGGCTATCACTGATAAAGCTCATTAAGGAATTTAATCATTAAATATTAATAAATAAGGAACAGAATTGCCTAAAATAGTTATTAATGAGACTAAACACACACATTCATATTTTATCAATAGTATACAGGATTGAAATTACACACACCGGCAAATTTAAAGGAACAGATTGAAAATTATATATTTTTTAGGATTTTGTAGGTATGACCAACAAACCCTTATACCGTCATTTTGTCGTCTGTTTGTCTGTTTGGTAAAAATTGTAGCCAAACGGCTAAACCTAGAGAGTTGAAATTTGGCATGCTTATACAACTCTTTGACCCGCACATAGGAAAAATACTATAACATCTAAAAAACATATCCTCCTAAAAATATAAACAAATATGTGCTCATCGATTTTTTTTTTTTTAATTCTGAGTAGGGTATCAAATGAAAGTCAATCGACAATCTTTACACGTGTGTGGGTACATTTGAAAGTAAAGACATATTTATTCTCGTAAGACGGCGCCGTCAGTAGTCGCCGGCAAGAATCTTTCTACATGTTCATACTGTTCGTCGTTAGATATGTGCATCTGGTCACCCCTAGAGCCCTAACTTGAGTTGTTTCTATGGAAGCATCCATTATAAACTTGAAAATGATTATTAAATATACTACAAATTATACTACAATTCTGTTGAAAGTAAAAGTATCCTTCATAGAAATAATATTAATCTAATTCAAAAGAATTCTTATAAATACAGATTTTCTATAAACTATTTCCTAGAAAGTAAGAATATATGTTACGCATCGTATTTACATTTTAAATAATAGTTTTGTAAGCAAATTGTAATTGGCTTTGTAGTAAAATAGTTACCTACGAAACACAGGGAATCGGGTTCAATCCCTGCAAGTTTCTACAAAATATTTTGTCCATCTGAGAGAAAAAATTATTTCACCCACATATTTTTTTTCGTTTCTCCATAATATGGACTTATTTTTATGTTTCCAAAAGCCCTTTTATCAAAAAAATAATAATAATAATAATAATAAAATAAATAAAGAGGTGTATTTAACATGGGTTATTTAATCATTTCAAAATACTAATGATAAGAACGTCGGTTCTGATAATCGTAAAACATAATATATACGAATGTATTCAACAATTTCTTTTTGTACTTACAAACTTTTTTTTTTCCCCAATTTTTTATAAACATGTCTCAGGTCTGCTTGCAACAGTGATCGAAGATGGCACAGTAGTATGGACGGGTTAAATGACATATATGTTGAGTTCAGTTCTTTGACCTATTAGCTGACATATTGTTAAACAATAGAGTGTATATTTATAAAATTAATATTAAAGGAGCTGTAGACGATAAAGCCTTAATCCCAAACCAAGTACGCGAACCTCAACTTGTTAAATAATAAATTTTGAACATGTGTTTGATGAGTTTAACCGGCCTCCAAAAAATTGTTATGAACTTGATAATGTTATCTGTAAATATCAATAGTATTGACAAAATACAAATTTGATAATTGCTCTTAATATATTTACTGTTCTGTTCGAATCTAGAAAAAAATATATATATTTGCGGAACATTTGTTAAATAATTTTCTAAAAATTAGCTAGACAATATAGTGTTACGTTATTTAAATATTATTCCTCGAATCAGGTTACAATAACTTGCAGGCGCCTATGAGTAATATTTTAGTGGTTTCCTACTGAATCATCTAACGCCCAACTTTGCATATACATACATAAGTCTAAAATAAATGAACCACTAGTTACTTAATTAGAACGGAATTAAACGAGACTTTACTGAATTCATTCTTATTATTAGACAAAATTATGAAATTGTTACAAAATAATTTATTAAAAATAAATTGGATTTTCAGAATTAAGGTAATAATTAAAGCTACTAGATGTACTAATTTTATAAGTAAAGTACTGATTTTAAAGGCACTATACAAAAAATAAATATATAAAAGAAATTATTTATGTATTAATTGCGAAAATTGTTGGCTAGCCTACGGTTTGCGTGATTAACTTCGTCCTCGTGCAATCTGGAAATCCCGGGAGTATTTTTTTCCTGATCCCGGGATTTCAAGATTATTTATTTGTACGGTATCCCGGGATTTCGTGATTCGGGAAATACGGTAATTGAGCTATTCTGTATAGAGTAGGGTGAACATTTTCTTAAGAAGGCAATGCGGGACGGAGCAAAAAAAAGGTCCTCATCCCCCAAATCCAAGTGAAGAGCAAAAAAAAGGTCCTCACCTCCCAAATCTAAGTGAAGAGCAAAAAAAGGTCCTCACCTCCCAAATCTAAGTGAAGAGCAAAAAAAAAAGGTCTTTACCTCCCAAATCCAAGTGAAGAGCAAAAAAAAGGTCTTCACCTCCCAAATCCAAGTGAAGAGCAAAAAAAAGGTCTTCGCTTCCAAAAAAGTGAAGAGCAAAAAAAAGGTCCTCACCTCCCAAATCCAAAATGCGGGACAATGCGGGACGCATCCTAATACGGGACAAAATGTTAAAATGCGGGACGAATGGTCACCCTAGTATAGAGTTAATATTTGTCTGTATGTTTCCAGAATTTCAGAAGAAAACACATGGCGCAAAAAATATAAACAAAAATGTGTTTATCAAAAAAAATATTTATCCTGTCTAACTGGTTAGATATTGTTATATTTACTGTTTTTTTTATATCGATTACTTTAAATTTAAAACAAAGGAACTACAGTAAGGAATTTACCAAATCTGAATTTTATCGTTCGACTGAAAATCCGTTCTCTACACAGATAAAAAACAAAGTAATTCAATTCATTTTTATTTTATACCAATACAAATTAATTGAGTAGAATTCCGAACAGCGCAGAAGTGTATGTATGTCTGTGTGTCTGTGTGTGTGTTTAAATTTGTGTCCCTAATATGTTGTTTAATAATGTCGGGACACTTGACCAGCATCTGGCTATCAGTGAAATATGTGCCTACGTCATCACTGATATGACTGGCAATGACGTAATCTTACAGCCGCATAAGAAGTGTTTCAACTCCTTAACAAATGCCACTGCCACTTTTTACCGAAACGCAAAAGAAATACATAACACAACTAAATAAACATTTTTTACACGTGTAAAACAAATGACTAATGTTAAAAACTTGTTAGTTAATTACCTATTCATAGTAGTTCAGAATATTAAGTAATAGATACAAATAATAGGAAAAAACATAATATTGCATTTAAAAAACCAGTCATTCAGAAAATTATAATAATAATAAATCAGGTGTATCCAGCAAATATACAGGATCGTTCAAGTTGTGTTTACTAATGCACAATTTTGCTACTATTGAAATTCCATCTTTGGAAGTTTTTGACTTACGGTCTTTTAGTGACAATTTTTTGCCCATAACGGCCAGAATTTTGCTCAAACCACGAAATGGATATTTTTTTTGAATTACGGTCCAATATACGTTATATATATGCTATATGATATATGCCAATTACTATCAAAGTCTCAGATATATTTTTTTTGTCAAAAATTGCAATTTTTGTAAGGCCATTTTCGAGGGTTTTGTATAAGGATCTATAAAAATAATTTCGATGCGCTATTGTAGGCCTCACATTTTTTTCTAAATTAAATAGGACACAAGGAATCAAAATTTGAAGACCGCAGATTACTAACTTTTATTGTTTTTGATATATATTTTTTTAATTTTCATTAAAATAATAAAAAAATCTCAAAGTAATTTTGTTCGGTATTTGCTCAAATGTGTCTCTAAAGTATTGAGCTTAGAAAGTTCAAAAATTCCAGCCGCAGGTCTATCTTTTATAACTATTGAGGTAAAAACGATCATTTCAAAATTAAATTTTAGCTGATTTTCTCGTTTTTTAAGTCTTTAGCAAACACTGCTAGTACGATTAAGGCCCTGATTTCTTTCTAAGGCAAATTAATCTTAATTAATTAAAAAATTCAAAGAAATTTAATCAGGATTCTATCTTGGTTGCTTTGGTTAGGTTAGGTTAGGTTAGGTCAAAATTACATCAAAATTTGTTGCATTCCGTCAGTAACATTTTTATAATAAATGAAGACCCTGACATCGAATCTGATGGAAATGATACTAAAAATGGAATGTACATTTAGGATAGGTACTAAATAAATTTCTGTTAATAAAAATGTATTGTTTTAAAATAAAATAAACTAAGTTTATTACAAAAGAAGTGCCTTTTAATGTACCCGCTAAAATAACAGCTTGTTGGCTTTATGATTCATTATTTTAAATACATCCTTGAAATGCTATTCATAATTTGCGGTGATCTGCAGAGGAAGTGGTGAAAATTAATGATTGAGAGTGTATCGGAAGTTTTATTGTACTTAAGTCACATGAAGCGGTTCAAGCATCCTTACTTACTTTCACTCTTCAAATATCATCCACGCATTTTTACAAAACCAACACACACCCAGTTATGTTTTTGGTCAATAGAAAATCTCTCTCTGCACTCTGCACCATCTTACCAGTGTCTTCGCCACTGCTTTTCACACTTAAACATACTTTCCAATTAAAAACAATATTAGACAGTCAATGAAATTAGACTTTGGACAGAGTCAACAACCTGCGGCCCCAGGGCCAGATCTAACTCCTCAATTCATTTCCATATCTCTTATTCCTGATATTATAATTTGTTGTCAACAACTGGCGGATTAATCAGACAATTTATTAAGTTGGTAGGAAGATAATTGCAAAGTCCCCAGATAAATATTGGGCGTAGAAGGTGTGGATGGACCTAAATTGGTCCAAACATAACTTGTTTCCAGTGATGACAGTTGTAAGTAAAGTTAAATTAAATAAGACATGCCCGCAAATATTAAATTTAAAAGATTCCGTGTTATTGTTAACGTTATAATTACGTTTGTCAAGTATCAGATTTTGATTTTAAACAATCATTATCATTAGTGTTATAACGGTGGTACGAGTGACTTTCTGCTCGTGTAAATACGTCATTATTTCGGTTTATTGCGAAAACCGTAACTGCATTAGTTCAGGCATGTCTGTATTGTCTGACACACGGCCTGATGAGCTCAGATTAACAAACCAAAACATCATTATTTAATATGAAAGTGTCAAAGATAATATTATCTACAATTAACAAAAGTAAAAGTCGTACTATCTAGTGCAGGGCTCTTACGAGGGTCTTTGGCGCCCTTATGCAAGATTTAATGAAGCGCACCCAGAGAGAGCAAAATTTAAAGACCTAAAAAAAAGGTCTTCACTTCTAAATTTCAAGTGAAAACCTAAAAAAAGGTCCTTTAACCCTGTGGCATCAAACGCCCTAATGCCTTTTGCTTTCCCTCCGTTCCTCCGGCCCTGCCTCTTAATTTTCATCTCTGAATATTTCTCTGAAAAATTTAAAATTCTTAAATTATATGAAATGGGAGATATTGTGATCATACCGATTTTGACATTTCGAGATTTCGATAGATCTCCACGAATGAGGCCCCTACATAACGTTTTGACTATTTTTAGCATGGTATCTGTCGGTCTGTCTGTCCGTCTGTCTGTGTACACGTGCAGAGCAAATTCGGCTAAAAGGATTTTTATGAAACTTCATATTTAAACTTTTGACATCAATGACACGAGTTGATCAATTTTTGGTAAAAATCGGTTGACTAGAAATGAGTTTACAATAGAATTATTTAATTTTTTTATTTAACAACAGAAAAATATTTCGAAAAAATGTATAAAAGCAATAATTAACAACTCTTATTGAAATATTTTTTTATAAAACGAAAAATTTTCTATTTTTATCTATCTATTTTTTCTGTCTGTCTGTGTAGACGTGCAGAGCAAATTCGGCTAAAAGGATTTTTATGCAACTTCATATTTAAGTTTTTGACATCAATGGCACGAGAACTAGATTAACTAGAAATGGGAATTTACTCGTGTCTGTTTTAAGATTTTTGCAAATATTTCACAACAGAGAAATATTTCGAAAAAAATTATTTAACAGAAATTAAATAACTAACTTTTATTTGAGACATTTTTTGATAAAGCAGCATAAATTAAACAAGTACTTTGTGATGGCGGTCGGTCCTGTGGTGGCCACAGCTGATTTTTTAAGTTTAACAAGTGGGGGTCCTCGGTTTGGGGCCCGAAAATCCAACGAAAAATCCAATGTTATTTTATTTAGATTTTTTTTTCTTAATCCGGAATCGTGGCCATATCAACCTTCATAAAATGAAAATAAAAAATCGCTGTTCAATTGAAGATGTTCCATAGACATCTGAGTAGCCTGAGGCGGAGAACGCCAAGGGCGTAAGTAATAATTTATTGTAATAAAAATAATAGAACAATTATTAGGTGCAGGTTATGACTCATAAAGTGAATGTTTTGCACGATTTTTGGATTATCGCTTTTAATATATAGTTACTGTACTTACGAGATATGTGTGAGTCATTTTTGTCAAAATACATTTTTTCTTGGAAGGTTTTACGCCTTATTTTTGTATTTCTTTCTCTGTTCATTCACATATCAACATTTTTGCTTCGTCAAGTCACGTTCAAGTTGATACCCTATCATGTGAGACAGTGCATTATTGTTTAAACTAAGCAATCAATTAAACAAAAGATAATTTATCTACATCCGACTTGTTTTCCAAACATCAGCAACATTACAATACTGTTAACATACTTTAAACACTTTATATTTATATCGTTCTCTCTCTTCTTAAGATACGGACACGCAGAAAGATTGCTTTTGGCGCCGATTTATCGAAATATTGTGACACCGGTTTACTGAATTTCTTCATTAAAAATGGCCTGGTTTAAAGTAAATGTTCCTGTACCTGCAATTTAATTTTTTTCCATAAGGGACTGCAGGTTGCAAGCTAACTACAACTTAGTACGCCAGCAACTAGTGTTAATGTGCGTAATACCATTTTCACACTAGATCTTTAAGACGAGTGAACTTAAAGTTCACCGATGTTTAAGATCGGTATGCTTTCACACTTGATGTTTAAATCTCCGGTGCTGTCATCAGATACAGTAATTTTGTCCTTAAGTTACCGTCATGAAATTACCAGTTTTGAACTGTCTGCGCAGACGCACATTTTGAATTATTATAAACAATTAAGGATATTTCATTTCTTTCTACAATAAAGGCACTACAATAAAGAATATATTACACCTGTATAACATGTAAGTCGATACATTTTATCTCAATTATTGTAGCTCTGTATTTTATTAAACACATTATTAAAATAAATAATTTTATTATAACAATAAGTATAAACTTCTTATAACGTCGATATAATACAGTATTCTTGTTTATGATAATATAAAATGTTGACAGCACAAATTCAAGGAGTATTTTTTTATAATAGAAATTAAGTTGGCAATGCGGACGAAGTTTAAGACGCAGATCTCTGTCTTAAACATCGCTTGTATTTAGACGAGGCCATACGGTTTCACATTAGCGTTTAAAGATACATTCACTTTAACATCCGATCTTAAAGATATAGTGTGAAAAGGGTATTAGCAGCGATTTTATTTTCTTAAAAATTCTGTGCAAAGATTAATAATGGCGGTATTTTTACTGGATCTTCCACAGATGAGCCTAAAATAAAAAGACATAGAAGGCCTATCACGAATTAAAACATAAAGCAATCCATCTCCAGTAATATTTCTTCAGCACGGCCGTCACTGGTAGATAATTAAACATTGAGATCATATAAACTTAATTAAACCGGTGTTTAAAGTGTTAAATTAATTTAATAAAATATATGTAAATTTAAACAAATATGTAAAAGACTTACACAATCAAGGTGATATAATTTGGTTAATGAAGGAATTTCTTTTATACCGTTTCCGATACAAAAAAAAACATGTAGTCCACTTCCTTATACATCTGCTAAGCGCTAGGCCAGCCTTTATTCGCTTTAAATTGTTTCCGTGAACATGTACGGGCGAACATTACACAATTCATTAATTAAATTTTATGATAGTATTATTTTTTGGGGCCTTTTACTATTTATTAATGTTACTTTTTTAGACAATAGTTGGCATTTTTTATCTTCCCGGTCCGCGAATGAAAAAGGTTGGGAACCGCTGGTTTAGAAGGACACTGTTCTCCTTTGGGCCACCTCAGGCCCTTAGAAGTCGGCCCGCTGCCATTTTCAAAATAAGTATGTAATGAAAAAATACTAGACTATAATATAATGGACTTCGGTGTTTTGTTTCGTCTGATAGTATTTTTTTTTCTGGGCTCCTCGTATATGCAGGAGCCTAGGTACCTTGCGACCACTGTACTCCCCCCCCCCCGTTTGGTTCAGTCAACAAACTTTCTTTACTCGAGCCTTTTTTATTTAAAATATTATTTTTTTTTCATATTAGTTCCGCTTAGAATGAATGAAATATCAACAATAGTATTTGTTGTTAATGTACCTGGCCTGAGGCTGACATTAATGCGCAAATAACATGGATCTTCTTACATTTAGTAAGGTCACTTGTGTAGGTGCGGAACGTCGCATTCCGACGCATGGCGTCGCGTCAGATAATAACACATCAATGATACCACAATAAATAATTCATAATATTTTTAAATCAATTTTTTATATAAAATAAAAACTTAATCAAGTTCCCAAACAACAAAATTAGCTAAATAAATTCATTAAAAGACTTTATGCAAATAAAATTTCTAATGCCCCAAGTAAACTAATTAAAAATTATGAAACTGATCAGGAAGAGAAATCTGGATTAGAAAAAAATCTAGATTATAACATTAAATCAATATGGATTTTTTTACGACTTGAGAGAAAATAGACGTAGTTCTCTTAAGACTAGGAAAACCCGTACTCAGGGGCGTGGACAGCGGGCCCAGGCTCCGGTAAACCAACAACTCCGGGCGCGGACCCCGCCCCCCCCCCCTGAAAATGATAATTACTGTAGATAAAAATTGCGCGTAGATAAAAATTGTTCTTTATTTTTCTGTAATATAATATATATCAGTGATTTTCAAAACAAATCTTAGCACGGACCGATAAAAAACATTTTTTTGTGTGAGGACTGGTGAAAATATTATTTTACAAGAATAATTTATTGCTTTTGACATGTTAATTTGGTATCAGACATAAGTAGTTTTTGAGTGAATATAACTTCAATATAATGAAACTTAACCAAACATTTAAAAGCTAGATTTACAAGTTCACATGGTTCCACAAAAATCTATTTACACCACAACAGTCACCAAAGTAACCAGATCTATGGTCTATTTCAAATTTTAAAAAAAGTAGATACCGCTGCGAACCGAGTACGATTTACAGTGGACAAATACAGTATAGCGGAAAACTTAAAATAAGTTACAACTAGGGCATGGGCGTAGTAACTGGGATAGCAAGTGATTTTTTTTAAAATTTAAATAAGGTTAATAAGATATTGAAATAAACAAGGCAGATAATACACTTACGTTATTTATACGACATAAATTCAGTTTAATGGGGAATTTGAAAAAGTTAAAAAAATATTAATTCTAAAAATTATGTACTATATATAAAAAGAGAGATTTGTCTAAAAGAATTTAAGTAAAGCAATAAAACAAATTATATATCTTCAGAGCTAAAGTTTCTTATTTATATTATATTATTGCAAATAAAATTAAAAATATATGTATATATGAAGGTCTAAAAATTATCAATAACTTCTTCTTTGGGCACTATCAGCTGGGCTGTCTTTTGGCCTCACATTAGTCCTCTCTCTTGATCTGTTAATTGTCAGGTGTCAAAAAAATCTGTCAACTTGGACTAAAAACAATATTTTAACAGTGTAATAGGGTTGACGATCTAAACCAATCCGAAGCAAGGACAAACAGCTCCTATCTTCTTACACACATTTTTCTACTTTGAAATAGACCATAGTTCCGTATTACAAAATGAGACAGATACAATAATATTACAATTACCGACAAAGAAATTATGCAACAAAATCATAAATAATAAAATTGGAATAGTAATTTGTAAAAAAAAGCAGTCAGTCCCGGGCCCCGGTAGTTTTTACCGGCTTCTCCCGCCTCACGAGGCCCCTGACTGTATGAAATCTATCGAGTATATTTTTCACGGAGATATTTGACTGTGTGAATTGATCTACTCTAGGTACTTGGATTAAAGTAAGTAATGTTTGTCCGCAGGGGAATTGCTGTGCTACGTGGAGGCGGAGGGTCGCTGGAGGAGCCGCCGGGTGGCGGTCCGCAGTGGGCAGCTGCTGGTGGGGGGCGGGGGGGACCCGCAGCACCCGCGTCTCGCGCTCAGGAGGCTCAACCTGACCCCGGGACCCCAGGCCCACAGCTTCGCGCTCAGGAGAAGTCCAGACGCGCAACCGTTGCTAACATTACAAGTAAGCAACATTATTTATTAGCTGGCGTACATGTTGTGGATAGAACATATCTCCCTCCATCTACCTCCCTGCTTCCCGTGCCTAACAGCGCTCTCTACAAAGTGTTTATTACTTTATAAAAATTATTAAGTTTTAAAGCATAGAAAACAAGCTTCAGCCTACGAAAAGATTTTCTAAACAATGAAAGATAATATATAATTTTAAAAAAATCAGAGTAAGCCGAGAAAAAATCACAAATGTCTGTGAGTACATTTGAAAGGTTCGAACTACAGTCTCTTCCAAACGATTAGGCGGAACTAACCGGAATTTTCATCTTTGCAAGTTGTCATTAGCTATTTTTTTATATATTGATGTTGACTTTTCCTGAACAAAATGATCAAAAGCTTCAATCAATCGGTAAAAGTAACTAGAATTGAAAATCTAGTTCCGCCTAAACCAAAAGAACAGACTTTACTCACATACATTACAGAACTATTGAGCAAATTTAAAATTTTGCTACAGTTAGATTTTCTTAAAAATAAATCTAGTTTAATTATTTAGTAATTTTTTTTTTTTATATATACAATAGGAAAAATGGACAAAAACACTTAAATAAACAAACACAAAACCTCAAATAAATAGAATTATAAACTTATAAACTAAACAGCATATAAGAGATATAAGCACCGCCTTCAGCAATACAGATTGTGATTTTCCTGATCTAAATGATTAAACACTTTTTTTTATATATACATTTATTTATTTTACTATTTCTGCAACGAGGCTATCGCCCATGCCAGGGGGTGAGCTCCTACACCTGGATAAGGGGTGAATGATTGTGAAATGAGAGTAATGTAAACATATTCTCGCCCGAATAATATCACCAACGGAGAATTGAACCAGCAACCTCACAATACAGACTTTTAACCAGTCAAAACTGCACGATTAAACGAGCTCAGCCACTCCGTTGGGAGGATTAAACACAAATTCCAAATTCTTTAAACTTGTTCAATTGTCAAAAATAACAATAATAGTTAGTTGGTAATCCTGCATAATAGCGCTGTCAGTTTCTACTGTTGCCCTCTTTCCATGCATTTGAACATACAAATTATTTTTAGTTGGAAAAAAAAACAAATGTTTTTAATAATAACCGAAGATAGTGCTTTTAACCCTTTACCCCATAGTGTGCCATATATGGCACATTCCGTTTTTTAGTTTTTATTTTACTTTTAAAACTGAATCAGAACGTTACTTCATGAATGTTCATATATGCCACATACACAGCAAGGGATCCTGCAGTATCTCAAGTAATGGGCTGCTATAGATTTGAGGATATCAAGCGGAATTTGCACTTCGATAACTCTGAATTTATTGATAAACAACATTTTCTTTCAAAAATTCGAGGGCGTCTGTTTTTAATCCCTAATGAAGAACACCTAGCAATTAACGAGCAAATAATACGGAATCATTTTCTTTTGTAACATAATGTAGAATCATAACGTTTCATGTATGGCACAAACCCTAAATTATTATTTTAATTTTAATTTTTTCATAAAAATAATAATTATTTTAAATATATTTTTTTAATTATTTTTCTATCAATAAGAACCAATTGGATACCATACCAAGATTCCGGCCCTTCAGTAATTCATCATGATCTCTTCGATAGAATAATGCAGCTGAAGAATGGAACACCAAACTCCAAAACAACAATCAATTTATTAACAACGGAAACCAATACACTAGCAAATTCTTTATTTAAACAATATTTGCAATCACAGTCAGGTCACAACTGATCACAAAAACCTACATTTATATAAGTTAATTCTTAATTAATGTCTCATTAAAAATTATCTTAACCTTTTTGATTATGTTACTAATCCTTCGACGCTGACATGTACAGGAATTTCTATATACGGAAGTTTGATAAATGGATAGATATAAAGATCTGCGGATTGAAATCTTCATGCTTTATTTACTCTTTAAAAAAATTTTAGATCTTTTTTGTTTAAAGTCCTTTTGATTGAGATGATTTTAAATACCAAAATTACATTCAAGTAAAAATTTCAAAAATCGTATCTCGAAAACTGTTAAAGCTAGAGACCTGCGGTTTGCATTTTTGGAATTTTCATGGTTTATTTAGTTTCGAAAAAAATTAAGACCTTAAAAGCTCTTTTCGATTAAGACTATTATGACAATAAACTAAAATTTGCAAAATAAATTGAATAATTATATCTCAAAAAATAAAAAAGATATTATCTATTTCATTTTGTAATACGTACAGGAAAAGTTTATTTTTTATGTTGTATATTGACAATACGTTTATAATATTATCATAGTATTGGTTTACACGGATACGCCAAAGTCTGTTTACACCACAAGTCACCAAAGTAACCAGATCTAGTTTCGTATTACAAATTGAGACGGATTATAGAGAACTTAGGTTGGAATTTTTGAAATACAATCTGTTCCAAACGGTTAAGCGGAACTAGATTTTGCAATCTAGTTACTTTCATCGTTTAAATCGTGCCTTTCGGCCGTTTTGTTTAAGCTTTGTAAATCATACTTACAATAAACATTTTTTGGTTAAGGTTAATATCATTTTAAAATGTCATTTTCTTTATATTTTGATTTTTTGTGTCATTCTTAATACAAATTTCCCATTTTTTTGTCATTAAAATATAAAAAAAAATATTTAATTTTGACATATGTCATTCGTTTCCATGGTTTCATTGTTGGAATTTTAAATTTTGACATTCCAACGTGAAAAATTAAATAACCCAAGCAAGGTCCCTTCTCGTGACAACCTAAAAGAACTAAATTCCCATTTAGTTCCGCTTAACCGTTTGGAACAGACTGTACTAAGGTCTTAAAGATACCTTTTAAAACCAAACCTGGAACCCAAAAAATATATAATTTAATTTTTCTCAAAATATTTTCAAAATTTCAAATTGATTCAACTCCGAAATCTTTAAAGATAAGGTCTTTAATTTTTTAAACCTGCTAAATTGTCAGATATGAAAGTAGTAAACATTTTTTGTTTTTTTTTGCTTGATTATCTCCAACATGCCCCATATTGCTGTCTATCTCTTCCACAACCATGTCTTACTGACATCAATACAGCGCATAACAGTTCTTTCCCGCGTTTGTAGAACACAATTTTCAATTTTTTAATTGTCTTAAGTAACCATTTGGAACTGTTGAATTTGTTGTCTGCCTTATAATGTTTAGAATATGAAACGATTGCGAAAGACGACCTTGCTTTGTCCAGGTGGGAAGATCTATCTTATTACCTGGCTCTAATCTGCACAAAAAAACACTCAGCACTATAAACAAGACACGCACGTTGCCTAAAATGCCCCCAGTCCAAATATTTTCTATTTATTTAGTTTAGTTACGTTTTTATGTAAATTTATAAAAAACAATTTTAAAACACAAAATATTAAATAGATTTTTTAAAATTCCTGTTAACTAGTGAGTAAACAGGGGACACACCTATTTATACAAAGATAGGAAACTTAAACAGATAAACGACGGACCAGGTTTGAATATGCTAGAAATTGCGAACAGAATTTCTCCTGAACTAACTGCTACCTGTTAGTGTTAATGACAGAGCACGTAATAGCTTTCGAATTATGAAATTTAATCTTAAAAATGAAGACAAAGCTAAAAAAATAATTACTTAACAGAGCATACATTCCGCTAAAAAAAAAATTTTTTAAATTTTGAATTATTGGCCAAAAATTTTTTGACTCCAATTTTAGTCCAAATATAGTTTTAAGCTAATTTAGCGGTGAGGATTATGAAAAAAATATTTAAAAAATTTATTCTTTCCTAGTTTTTGAGTTAGAACCGATTTGGGCCAGTTTTTTTGCCTATAATTCCAAAACTTTTGCCTAAACTTCAAAATGGACCAAATTTTGTTGATCTATGACCAAAATTACATATTTGTACTAATTTTCAATAAAATCGGAGATAAAATTTATTTTTTTGAAAATCACGATTTTCTTAAGGGGTACCCCTTACGATTTTTGGCCATTTTCAAGGGTTTTGGATTACTGACCATACAATACCTAATAATTGGTTTATTAAAGACACATTTTTTTTCTAGACTAAAAAATGTAGGAGAATTTTAAAAATTCAAACCGCAGATTTCTATCCCTAACCAATTTTTAATTAGGATTTTTCAAAATGTTCAAAAATTTACAAAAAAAAATATAAAATTTACAAAAAATTTTTGTTTTTCAAAATATGTTTACTAGTCAATTAGGACCTCAAGATTTCAAAAATTTCTGTAGCTTCATCTAATTGAAAAAATACATTTAACAAAAAATTGAATTATATCAGTCGGGATTCGAATGCGGTGCCTTTGGAACTAGAAGCAGGTTAGTTCTGTGTTATAAAGGTCCTATGCAGAGATAAAAATATGCAAATTCTATTGTATTTAAAAATTTTTGCATTCAATTAATTTTTTGCAAACTCATTTAAAATCTGAAACTATTCTTTTCAACTGGTAATTATGTTTCTTTTTGCTGATTATCAAAACAAATAAGATCTTTTCTCAGAAGAAATCTTGAGTGCAGTTTCTAGAAATGGGTTAATAATTTGAAATTCTAGCACGTCCTATCAAATAATTCAATCTTTTATAAATCAAAATCGTGCCAACCACACCTGCATTTAGAAGCCATTTAAAACAAACAATTCCTTCTTATACATGTGCGCATTTCATAATTTGGAACTATGCATGTTCGGATTATCGCCCCGAGACGGCTCGTCGTAGAGAGCGTTCTCTTTAAGAGCTTTCTCGTGGTGAGATGTAGACATGCGACGTCTGAGCATGGTTTAGTCGAGGTGGCGAAGGAAAAATGGTGTAAAACATTTCTGATTTATCTATAATATACATTACAATCTATAATATATTATGTTCAGGCATCATTTCTCATAATATAGGCCTATTTTTGTTTCCAAAGCGAAAATAAAAGCGAAATAGTTTGTAAATTAAACTTTGAAAATGATTTACCCATTAGGAGGCATTTTGTATATTTTTATTAATTAATTTATTCTACTACATTCTTCCTCCGGTGATCCTCTCTTTCGTCCTATTCTCTTTTCGGCTTCCGTCTCCGGTCTCCTTCCTTCTTGACTCCAGTTCTTCCTCCCCTCTTTCGTCTCTTCCCTCTTTTCTTTCCTCCTTCTTTGCCTCTCTTCCTTCCTGTTCTCAGTTCTGTCTTGCCTCTCCGCATTCCTTCCTTCTTTCCTCGAGTACTCTCACCCTCCTTTCTCCCTTTCCTTCTTCACTCAACAGCTCCTTTATCTCTTCCTCCCATTTTATCATTTTTTCACATCTTCTTGTTAGGTGTTCCAAGGATTCTTCCTCCTCCCTACACATTCTGCATAGCCTATCCTCTGGTTTTGCCCAATACCTATTACTCCGTTCTTCATTTCCACATCTTAATCTGGCAATCCTCCTAACTCTGGCTCCTGCCTTTCCTCTCCTCTCTTTCAAATATTTAGGTATTCCTACCGTCCTTATCTCTCTATACCTTTTCACATTCCTTGAAGTTTCTATTCTTACTGTTCTCTCCTGCTCCTGTACCTCCTTGTCTCTCCTCCTCAATTCTTCTACTATGTTTCTTCCTCCATCTCTTCCTCCGCTCAGCTTCCCTTGTGTCCATCCCACATCTCCAATAGTACACTTTCCTTGTTTCTCCCCATTCCGACAGATTACCCTTTTGTTCTTCCTTCATTCTTTCTTCCCAGCATTCTCTTAATATCTTCCTTCTTTCGTCCCTTCTGATTTTCTCCTTAGGGCATTATTTCTCATAATATAGGCCTATTTTTGTTTTCAAAGCGAAAATAAAAACGAAATAGTTTTTAAATTAAACTTTGAAAATGATTTACTCATTAGGAGGCATTTTTATTAATTAATTTATTCTTCTACATTCTTCCTCCGGTGTTCCTCTCTTTCTTCCTTTTCGGCTTCCGTCTCCGGTCTCCTTCCTTCTTGACGCCAGTTCTTCCTCCCCTCTTTCGTCTCTTTCCTCTTTTCTTTCCTCTTCCTTCCTGTTCTCAGTTCTGTCTTACCTCTCCGCATTCCTTCTTCGAGTACTCTCACCCACCTTTCTCCCTTTCCTTCTTCACTCAACAGCTCCTTTGTCTCTCCCTCCCATTTTATCATCTTTCCACATCTTTTTGTTATGTGTTCCAAGGATTCTTCCTCCTCCCTACATATTATGCATAACCTATCCTCTGGTTTTGCCCAATACCTATTACTCAGTTCTTCATTTCCACATCTAAATCTGGCAATCCTCGTAACTTTGCCTTTCCTCTCCTTCCTTTCAAATATTTAGGTATTCCTACCGTCCTTATCTCTCTATACCTTTTCACATGCCTTGAATTGTCTATTCTTACTGTTCTTTCCTGCTCCTGTACTTCCTTGTCTCTCCTCCTCAATTCTTCTACTATGTTTTTTCCTCCGCTTAGCTTCCCTTGTGTCCATCCCACATCTCCAATAGTACACTTTCCTTGTTTCTCCCCATTCCGACAGATTACCCTTTTGTTCTTCCTTCATTCTTTCTTCCCAGCATTCTCTTAATATCTTCCTTCTTTCGTCCCTTCTGATTTTCTCCTCAGGGCACAATTTCTCATAATATAGTCCTATTTTTGTTTCCAAAGGGAAATAGTTTTTAAATTAAACTTTGATAATGATTTACCCATTAGGAGGCATTTTGTATATTTTTATTAATTAATTTATTTATTAATTTGCAGGCATCGAACCAACGGGAATTCGATAACTGGGTGCGTACAATCGCCATTGAGCTGATCCGTCAGACCCCCCTGGACGCCGTGAAATACCTCGATATCTTCACCATCACCCCCTCTTCGAAACCAGCCAAAGACTGCAACCACAATGTGATAACAAACAACGATAAAAAGGACGAAAACAGCAACGAAATACACTATCGAATAAGACAACATTCAGAAACCAAAAAAGAAATGAAAGTAGACGAAGATGAGCAAACCGTTGAACTTTTGCTCAAAAAATGTCAAAACTCCGACTCATACGTTCCCGTCAAAGAGAAATTGAAGTTATTTGAGTCGTTATGTCGACTTGGACAGCACGAAGAAAATGTAAATAACGCAAAATATTCAAAAAGAACAAGAAGCCTACATGATTTGAGCCATTCCGAGTCTAATTTGGCCCATTTAGCGGGGGTCAAGAAAATTTGTAAATATTTCGAAACGAAAAATGATGAAAGCAAACTTCAGGAAAAATGCAACACTCTAGGAAGGATTCACAGGACCTCTTTAGGTCCTGTCAAGTCCTTGATTAGCAGAAAGTATTCTGTGCAATGTATTAAACACTAAAAAAGAGGGAGACTCTCATTCCACGAAAAGGGTCCACTACTCCTTAAGTTTTATTCCCTCTTCCTATATTTCAATACGAGATCTCCATCAAAATTCTTATCATCTCTATAAAGGTCTCCCATCTAAAAAGGATCAAAACTTTTCCCCAACGTATTTTTGGACCCTTGTCCCCAGAGTGTCTCCAAATATGCTCAAAAAAGAGTAATATTACCACTATTATTTAAAATTAATTGAATTAATATTTTTTAATTTTTTTATAATTTTTAATTGTTTACAAAGTAATCTGAGAATTCAAGAGCAGTGGCTCCGTAGTTAGATATTTGGCTACGGAGTATAAGAATGCGGGTTCAATTCCTATTAAAGGCTTAGTTTCACTAGGCCAGTTTTTACTTGGCCAATGACAGTCTAAAAAAGGTTATTAAAATTAAGTTATGCCATTCGAGGTTTAAAAAGAAATATAGGTGTTTCACTACCGCGGCGAAAGGATTGCATATACAAAAACATACCTTTACCTCATTTTTATTTATTTATTTATTTTTTTTTATGAATATTAATCAGTTTTTTTACATATTGAAACATTTATTTTTGTAAATTTCGTTGTGATTTTGGCAAAAAATAATTATAGATATTTTAAAATTTCCGTAATTGTGATGTAACTGCCGCTAGTGGATGTTCTGTTTATTAGTATTCGACGGACGTACATTATCTCACGCTCGTGTGCATGAACATTCATGTTATCTCTTGCTAATATTCTCAAACCGAAAGTTTGTTGTTTATATCATTTTATATTTTGATCATGTTTTATAAAATAACGAAAAAGAAGAAATAATCGGTTTGATTACATCATTAAAGGGCGGCGATTGAAACTGTTTAATATTTAATAACCTTCTTATGGTATAAGATATTAATTTTGTTTGGTTTCGTAATATACCAGAGGGTAAAATATCTAGCAGGTACCTTGAGGAAATTCATGCAGTGTCGAGGTCAAGTAATTAACCTCCTCTGCACCTAGCCGTTGGGAACCTATTATAAAGGGTCACATTTTAATTTTTGACAGAAAAATCTAGTCACGATAAGATGAACTTTGTAAACAGCCAGTGTTCGTTCCGAGCACCATTCACCAGTGTCTGTTGTAATTTGCACTGTAAGCCCTTCGCTCTGGGCTTTGCCTTTTAGAGCCGGGCACCTGTATATATGTATGTACTTATTGTAAATAAAATTACTGGAAGACTAAAAATATGCCAAAAATAGAATTATTGTTTATGTTGAGAAATAATAAATATTTTAACACAAATTATTGTTTTACTTATACCTACTATTTTGTTAGCAAACAGTGACATATACTAAATATGTTTTCCGCCCTCCCAAGCCAAATAATGAAAACTGCAAAATTATTTATTGATTGAACAAAAAAAAAACAAAACACCAGTTGGCTATGGATAAAAATGCGAACTGCATAAACAATTGGGGAAACTTACTAAGCGCCCTGACATCTGGTGGCAATTTGCGGAAGATACGAAAGTGACATTGTTTTATTTTGTTTAATGGAGAAATACGTGTTTTTTTTGTTGTTTGTGGTTTATTTTTGTGAATCATGGAAAAAAACAATCAATTTTGTTGTGTGCCGCAATGTAAATCGTGAATAAGGAAGAATCCTTCTTAAACATTCCATAATTTACCTAAATCGAAAAAATATCAATTGAAACGACGTTTGGAGGCAGAGAGAAAGTGCATCGTTGGTTTTTATGGACCCAAAAACTAAAAATGGGCAAAAATCCAAGCCCATGCATGTTTGCTCGTTGCATTTTATGGAAAGTGATTTTTTACTTCCAAGAAACGACTGAAAAAAAGCACTTACGCCACCCAAAATTTGCCTAAATCATCAGTTGATATATTAAAAAGCCCTTGTACTTTTTCATGCAGAGATATTAATTTTTACTAATATATTTACCACATTTTTGTTGTTATTATATTGACAGGCAGTCAAAACGAATTAAAATACAATGAAAAACTAAAAATTTCCTTGAAATTTCTTTAGAATAGTATATTATTACATATCTTCTAAATTGTAGATTACATTTAAATTAAAAAAAGCTCGGAAAACAGGAAAAATACAACTCGTGTTCATTTTCACCAGGTAAACACACGAGTAACAGTTTAATGTCACTTTCGAGTGTTCCAGCTTTGCCGCATACGGCGCTGCGATTTCAAAAAGTTTCCCCTATAGGCTATATTCAAAGTGACGTGTAATGTCACTACTGTCGATTTTAAAATGAATATCGTTTATTGTCCAGCTGAACATTTTTCAAAATTAAATTCAAGAACTACCAGAAGCCTTTCTTCTCGTATTATTCAGATATTTTCAGGTTCTCGATAAATTCTGAAAAATTAAGTTAAACCAAAAATTATATTTCGAATCATTGCTGACTCGGCTGATCGACAAGACTTTCAGTATACGAACTTTCTTCTTGGCATTTTATGACATAGCCAGGTTTCCACGCCATATAGGACAGTGATGAAGACATTTTATTAAGCTTGAAAGGAAAGTATTAAAACTGCACATTTTTATAAATATAATTTAATAACATATCTAGACTTCTAAATTTAGCCAAATTACAAATTTTTCAAATTTCAGTCTATATCTTTAATAACATTTGGCTTAATGTCTTTAATTTTTATTGTCATTAAAAACTAATGGTAATATAAAAACAATTTTATTAAACTTTTTAAGTGTTTTTAACACAAAATACTATACAAATAAATATTGCTGCTAGAACGCCAAGTGGCACCTTAAAAAAAGTCAAATACAGAGAGCCAAAAAATTATAAGAGATGGGGCCAGATCACTCCTTGTTGCTAGAAATACTTTAAATCCAACGGCCCAGAATTAATTAATTCCGGCGCCTAAACATGAGATGGGTTCAAATGCGGTTCTTCGGCACAACTTGACAGTAGCTTACAAGTAACTTAACTATAGCTAGAACTTAAAACAGTCAATACTTATCTATTCCGGCAACGCAACTTGAAATAGTACCATAGAAACAATTCTATAAATCCATTACTTCGTCATAACAACTTGAAAAGGACCCAGAATTATTTTAAACCAGAGCCAGCGCTTGGAAATGCTCTACAAGTAACTTAATTCAGCGCCTGAACTTGAAAAAGATCCAGAAATATTTTAAACCGGAGCCATAACATGAAAAGGGCTCACAGGTCTCTTAATCTAGCGCATAAACTTGAATAGGACCCTTAGAAATGCTCCCATAATCCCTTCATCTGGCGACTGAAACTGAAAAGGAGCCTGAAATACCTTACTCCGGCACTAGAACCTAAACAAGGGCTCAGATATATTTTAATCTGGTTCCATAAAAACTTTAAGTCAGAAATAGAACTTGAAAAACGCCTAAAATAATGTTAATCCTTTTATTTGGCTTCTTAACTTGAAAAAATCGGTAAAAAATGGTCCCAAAAATCCCTTCATTCAGCTCCAGAACCTAAAATGAAACCACAAAACTTATCAACTAGGAGTTAAAAACGGCCTGTAAACATCTTATTGCGGCACCAGAATTTGAAAAGACCTCTTAGTATTTTTTGGCGCAACGAAAGACCCACAAGTAAAAAAGAACCACAACCTTATACTATATTACAAATAAAAAAGTCTGTAATAAAAATATATAAAATATCTATAATTTGTTTCACATAATTTTATACAATTCTAAGTAAAACAATAAAAATTCCGTAGGTCATCATAAAATTGGTACATTTTCAAAAAAAAAAAAAAAAATCAACAATATCATAAATTAAATATCAAATTTTAAAGACAAATTTAAAAATGTCTTATAAAATATCAAAAAAATTAAATATCAAATAAAAAATCAAAAATATTGGTTCGAAACCTACGGAATGATTAATTTTTTCTGAACAGGTCTTTGTTTATTAATTTATTTAATTTAAATAATATAATTTAAAAACGACTAAGGCACTGTAAATGTCATTAAGGACTCATTTTGACATTTTAAGGACTATTTGGACCTTAATAATACACAATATATCTATAAAACATATAAAAGGGAACGTCTGTCTGTCTGTGCGTTACATCAAAATTCGAGAAAGAGTGATTTTAATGCGTTTCATCAGCTATTTTGAGCAGTTACGAAATAACTTGAAATAAGTGGGAAAAAGCTTGTGCACATAATTGTTACGGCGACTAAACTGCAGAGAGGCAGGAGGAGAAATTATTCACTGACAAAGGTGACGCCAGCTAGCGAATAAGAAATATTTAAGAAAACCACTACAGAACCGACCGCCACCACAAAATACCTAATCAAATAAGATATTTTTAACATGTTTTAAAATCTTGAAACTAAATCAAGGATTTTAGTTGCTTTTCTAAAGTCACTAGATTATATAAAGCGCAACGGCGGCCATACTGGGGCTAAAAATGTCGCCAACACAAAAGATTTTCAGTGATTCCAACAGTACAAAAATAATAAACTAATACTACCAAAATTTTTATTTTAAACATTGTAATCACGATTTATTTAATCAAAGATGCACTATAACAAAATTGTGGTACAATTTCAGTTATTTTTTTTATTTTCATTAAATAAAATGGATATAATACATAAATTTAAATTAAACTTAACTTTAAATATTCAAAACGCTGACAAAGGAGGTTATTGAATGAGAGCGAGAAGTGACAACGCAGACGCAAACTTAAGAACGTAAAAATTGCTGCTTTAGTTTGCTTAACAGGGGAACCAATGTTGCTAATCAAACTCTGGCGTCTGTCGGCTTCTTCAAAGGCTTGCGCTACTTTGTATAATCCAGTGATTTAGGCGTTTCCACAACCGAATGGTAAATTTCATTAAACGGTATTTTTTATAGTTACTTTCATGTTGTACTACATTTTTCAAATAATTTATTTCTAAATATTTCACTGTTACGAAATGGGTAAAAAGTTAAAAATGGCAAAAGTAAACTTCCACTTCCGGCAGACCGATTTTTACCAAAAGTTGATCAAATGGTGACACAAAATCTATTTAGCCCAAAAGGCTGTACACGTATCCACGGACCGACAGACAGACCGTCAGATAAAAACAGTCAAAACGTTCTGCAAAGATATTAACATCGATTTGATCACAATACCTCCCTTATAAGTACATGTGGCGGTCGGTAAAAAGACTTAGACAAAAACCTGCCCAGAAACCTAATTCTCTATTATCCTTAATATAAATATGTTTACTAGCTATCCAGCTGATCATTATGTTCCAGAGAATCCAAGGTATCATTCGATCCTATCGAGTGGGCGAGGTCCGAGAGCTCGTCCAGGTGTTTCTGCTTCTTCCTCACGTTCCAGTGCAGGCACTCGGCCAACGAGTCGAACCAGTCACTGATCTGGTCCTGGGCGCAAATACTTGGTACGGGATAAACCGAGGTGGTGACCCTTAAACTGAACTCAACATCAGAAGGCGTCCTCCCCCCAACACTGGGCACTGTTAGTACAAGCGGCAGAGTTACAAGCCTGAGTGAGGTAGCACTATTAGTGTCAGGTAACATGCACATTTTTACATCACACAGAAATACTAACAAGCTTTAGATTTGTTGAACCACCAGCGACAATTTAAAACAAAATATGACATTTGTCCTTAATGTAAAAACGTACCAATTTCATTTGAAATAAAATGAGACGAGAGGATTTCAAAAATTCGCAATTTCCCAACTCTTACCGTTTTTAAGTTATACAGACCAATTCTGTAACTCAGTTACTATGATTATAGTAACTAAATTTATCACTATGAGCAAAATCAGTTACTATCATAGTAACTTTGGGGTATTTCGTATTCCCTAAGACAAAAGTTACTACAATATTTAGTAACATGTTACTATAAAAGTTCCTATCATAGTAACTACGAAATACTGGTGTTTATAAGTAATAACTTAGTTCTTATGAAGATAAAAATGGCGGACATTTGATTTTAAGTGTAATTTTTAGATATAATAGAAAATGAAGAAGATTAGTAAAAAAAAATATATAAATTAAATATATATAAAATATGTATGTATGAGTGTAGGTAAAGTTTATATTGCAGGAGATGAAATATATTAAAGATCAAAAAGTCTTTTCCAATTCCTCATTTTCAATATGAGTATTTTTTTAAATTATTAAAAAAAATAGTTTTTGTTTAAAAAAAAAACAAAAGTTCTATTCAGTGACGCAAAAATAGTTTGATGAGGGGGGAGGGTTATAAAATGAGACGTATGGAAGTAATGACAAAACAAGGAAAATGCATCGAAGTAATAAAAAATCCAGCTTTATGGGAGGTTCTAACCCCCAAATCCCACCGCCTGCGCCACTGGCTCTATTTTGGAGAATTTGTCTTTGCATTTTTTTTAATTTCTTCACTCATTTTTGTTATCATATTTTATAAATGTATATAAAGTCTGTTCCAAACGGTTAGGCGGAACTAGATTTTGCAATCAAGTTACTTTCATCGTTTAAATCATGCTTTTCGGCCGTTTTGTTTAAGCTTTGTAAATCATACTTGTAACAAACATTTTTTGGTTAAGGTTAATATCATTTTAAAATGTCATTTTCTTTATATTTTGATTTTTTGTGTCATTCTTAATACAAATTTCCCATTTATTTATTTTTTTGTCATTAAAATATCTAAAAAAAAAATTTAATTTCGCCATATGTCATTCGTTTCCATGGTTTCATTGTTGGAATTTTAAATTTTGACATTCCAACGTGAAAAATGAAATAACCCAAGCAAGGTCCATTTTCGTGACAACCTAAAAGAATGAAATTCCCATTTAGTTCCGCCTAACCGTTTGAAACAGACTGTACCATAATATATATTATATAACAACAAAATAATGAAAGCAATACAATATTTGGACATTTTTAACCTCAACTGTCATCTGTATACCAGCAATGCGCATGCGTGTTGCGCTTCTGTAACTAACTTCATTCTCTTCTCAGTAACCGTCACTAAGATATAACTTTCATAGCGACGTCACTACAGTTGGATATTACAGAATACGAAAAATGTTAAAGTTACTATTAAAATCACTATAAAAGTTATCTTGTAATAACGTTACTACACGGTAACTATTATAGTAACTTTTTACAGAATTGATCTGATAATATTTTAAAGTAACTAAAAATGTTACTGGGAATGGTCTTTTGAGTAACCTTTTAGAACATTAAATTAATGAAATGTTAGACGTGGTCCTGCCTTGTCGTCAGGTGGTCAACAGATCCAAGAGAAGCGAACGTAAGCGCATGCGCAACAGGAACGCACCTATCACCAGGGCGCAACTCCTGTTGATATCTACCATCGAACGAAACATAAGAGGAACTTCTAGCCTGTTCATTAGGTGCAATCTGCAAAAAGACACTCTCACATTTAATATCAAATAAACACAACCTAGTAAGTATGTTCATACAACAAGACAACTACAAAATCACAATGGAAAATATGCGCCTAGGAGATGTTAGCCCTTGGGGTGTCAGGTGTCAGCCCTCATTTACCTATCTCCATGGAACAACTCCTGCCGATTCCGACCATCGAAAGAAACCCAAGACGTGTTTCTACTGTCCGGGCTTACGGCTATCTAAAATTATACGTTTCATTTTCAAAAATCAATTCAACATCATACCAACAAAACTATTGACAAGTGACACGCTCGAATGCGCTAACTGCCGGACAAATTACTGCACTCAATACTGCACCACAGTTTCCACTTCCTAACTATATTCTAGTGATGAATCTTTCAGTCGACACAAGTTTTGAAAAACTTTAGTGTTTTTGACCGTCATTCAAGAAAATACATATAGACCGGGAGCTCATGACATTTTTGGTCTCCGATTTCATACAGCATGCCTTTTGGAGGAGAGAATATTTACCCTGCGACAACAAAAAAGGGATGGTACTAAACCCCTGCACGCTTTCCGGTCATAGGGAAAATTGCATTTCCACTTGCACAAAATGTTTGTGTTTTTCTCTGATTTAATATTGCTTGCCCTTTTGTCAAAAGAAAGTTATAACAAATTTAAAGTCTTTTAATTATAGGCATGCTGTATGAAAACGCGGAAAATCATATTTTTTTATTACAAGATCACATGACCGTTTGAGACCTTTGGGACCCTCCGAATCGCATGCATATATTTAAAAGACTTTAAATTTGTTATAACTTTCTTTTGACAAAAGGGCAAGCAATATTAAATTAGAGAAAAGCACAAAAATTTTATGTTTAAGTGGAAATGCAATTTTCCCTATGACCGGAAAGCGTGCAGGGGTTTAGTACCATCCCTTTTTTGTTGTCACAGGGTAAATATTCTCTCCTCCAAAAGGCATGCTGTATGAAATCGGAGACCAAAAAGTGTCATGAGCTCCCGGTCTAATAGATAGGCATCTTAGTATTTATTACCTTTCTTAAAAAAATGGACGGAAAGTTAATATTAAGTTCAAATTTTCGCGAGATAATTCTGATCGATACATGTGTAGCGTTTAAAAATTCAATAATGTCGCAAATATTTATTTCTATTTCAATAAAAAAAAAGTCATGTTCGCTATGTGCAAATTGAAGGCTAAGTACTATTGTCGCCAATCATATTTCCTTTGATGACAGCGCCGCCAGCGGTGATGTCACTTCTCAATAGGCGAAGTTACTAAGACACCTTCAAAATTAAATATTTCTAACTAACAAACATTTTCATTGAATTATTTCACGAATTTCTATGTTTTTGTTAATACAATGTACTATAAACATATATATTAATGAAAAACAACAATTATAATTTTATTTTTCATGAGTTTTGATAAGTTTTACTATTACAGTCTGTTCCAAACGGTTAAGCGGAACTAGATTTTGCAATCTAGTTACTTTCATCGTTTAAATCGTGCCTTTCGGCCGTTTTGTTTAAGCTTTGTAAATCATACTTACAATAAACATTTTTTGGTTAAGGTTAATATAATTTTAAAATGTCATTTTCTTTATATTTTGATTTTTTGTGTCATTCTTAATACAAATTTCCCATTTATTTATTTTTTTGTCATTAAAATATCTAAAAAAAATATTTAATTTCGCCATATGTCATTCGTTTCCATGGTTTCATTGTTGGAATTTTAAATTTTGACATCCCAACGTGAAAAATGAAATAACCCAAGCAAGGTCCCTTCTCGTGACAACCTAAAAGAACTAAATTCCCATTTAGTTCCGCTTAACCGTTTGGAACAGACTGTATCAAACATTTTCATTGAATTATTTCACGAATTTCTATGTTTTTGTTAATGTAATGTACGATAAACATATATATTAATCAAAAACAACAATTATAATTTTATTTTTCATGACTTTTGACAAGTTTTACTATTATAAGTAGTTCACTTTTGTAAGAACAAACTAAGAGGGAATTTTGTTTTCAACAGTTTGCACCTTTGAAACTGTATGTCATGTTGGTATTACAGAAAAATAATTTGAAAAGTCAGATTATAAATACGTCATTTAAAAAAATATCATTTGTCATATTTCATTTTGAATAGTGACGTCTTAAATATTTTGTAAATATAATACTAACTTAAAATATTACAAACATAACCCGAAACTGTAAAGCCTTTTTTACAATATAACCAAGTTTCTAAAAGTCAGTAGTACACTATAATAATAATAATAATATAATATAATAAATTTATTGTATCAATAATTAAATACTATAAAAATCACCAAAATAACCAGATCCAGTAATGGGTGCGTAGAATACATGATGAAGACTAATGTAGTTTTTACGCGTAAACATGTCAAGTAAAATATGCCTTTGTTTACGTGTAGAATGTAGAATGTAAACTGTACATGCGCAGTACGTTTAAATGTAATATTTGAAATAATAGAATGGTAATAGTTTAAATAATTTAATTTAATGTTTATGTTTATTTCAGTTTTATCTAGTTATAATTACATATATTGTTTCCAAAAATGTTATCTCACAAATCGTATGTTGTTATAGACAATATAAATTACTTGGTTTGTCTATATGAACTACAAGTAAAATTAAAATTAAAAGTTAGTAGTTGTTTTAATCAGAAAGCTGTCAAACATATTAAATTTGACTGCCTCTTCTGCTTAAAACTGGCTGTATTTTATTTTTTTAAACGTTACATAACCTAATTTTCCATTATTGTACGCTAGATTCTACGTATCTACACAGTCTACCCTTCTCTACGCTGTCTACGGTAAATTTACACGTGGACGTAAAAAATTCAAGTTTACGCGTAGACGCCCATCTCTGACCAGATCTAGTTTGTTCTTACAAAAGTGAACTGCTTATACTAAGTAAAAAAAAAATATTTGACTAGTATTGGCAGTATTGACATATTGGCGAGCCTTTTCAGCCCGCCAACACCTTCTGAATGAATTAATTATTAATTTGAATCTACCTTGAGTTCGACTCCCGCTGGTACGACAATGGGCCTAAAACTTAGCGAATGTGGACAAATGGGGGTGACCATGATGGCGGGGACACTGGGGTGGATCATCGACGCTCCGGCGGCGACCGCGTACGCGGTGCTGCCCGTCGGCGTGCTCACTATCAGACCGTCCCCTTGCACCTGCAAAAATACAAATAATCATAATAAAAATAAACATTTTTTCATTGTAGGTATAATTTAACAGTTTAATTAGCGACGTTATATGAATACCGACCAGGAGCAGTCTATGACGATGTTATGTGACAAAGCAAATTTAGAAATTTAACACGTTACTATTTGAAATTGAACCCTTCACTCACCGATGTAATATGTTTCCCATCGAGAAACAGATCTATATTACTGAGATAAGGCGATGGTCCTCTGTCAATGACAACCTCATTCAGGACCAGGAGATTCGTGGGCTGCTGACTTTTTCGCTCGTTAGCATTACCGTTGCTGGCATTAGCGCCGTTTTTGCCCTCCATGTGATTCTCAGAATTTTTCCTAATTATTATACAACGCAGTCTTGATCGTAGAGTTAAAGCTGCATGCCCTAAAAAATAATAATAATAATAATTAATCTTATAAGTACCATTACAGAAAATTTAATTTTTTCACTTACCTTCAAGGACATTGGTAACCTGTTCTTGAAAATTATCAAACTCAAAGGGCGTGAGGAACCCAAGACTCCCTAAATGGAAAGCCATTACGGGCGGAACACTCTGTTGGAACAATAAACTTGCATACAGTAACGTTCCGTCACCACCTACGACAAAACAGAAAACAAAATTAAACTGAAATAAGTACTTCCAACTTAGGAATAAAACAACTTACCTAGGCACACTATAAAGTCTATTTTGTCCGTAAGATCATCCTTCCCATCTCTGAAAGTCATCAACTTATCCTTGACGGATAGAAACGACGGATTAGAGAGTAATAAATGATCCTCCATAACGGCTGATTCTACGAAAACTACCATGTGCTTTTCCTGAAACAACCCATTTTAATATAAAGCATTTGCCATCGCAATTTCCACCAATCACAACACTTCTAAAAGTCGCTACAAGCATTCCGGTGTGCCTGTACAGCCGTACTATAATCAAATCCGGCTCGAAGGACCAAACTATTTTGCGTAAAGTTTATTGAAAATTATTTTTGCGATATTTTGACACTTAAATTAAATTAATCTGGACATTTTTCGGGAAGCCATTGTATTTAAAACTAAATGTTACAATAAAAGCTATTTTCCGTGTTTGCTGATCGTCCTATTTATAGGACAGTCTACTTAAAACTAAAGTGAATTGTTTATTTTATTATTAATCAGGCAGTTGAAAATAACCATAACAAAAATGTTAAATAATTCAATTCATTAGAATTTTCTTTATTTATCTTCTTTATTTCTTTAACCTTTATCTTACGTAATTTAGTTCGCATAGTATTACCTCCCGACCGGTATTAATTTTGCAAGCGTTACATAAAAATAACAAGCCTCGCACACTAAACTGTACGTTCGGCTAACAACGAATACTATTAGCGTACAGTATACTGAACGCTCGGTAGATAAAGGTAAAAGAAAGACAGTGAGGAAGATAGAGAGAGGAATGGACGAATTCAGTACGCTTGTACAAGTTAACCTGTCAGTTATACCGGAAGCTGTGTAACCGGCAGGAGAGACAGATGTTAATCAACTCACCACAATTAACCATTTGACAAGTTGAACAAAAGGCGATAATACTGATACATCTCGTACTTTCTTGATGACGAGCACTGTGAGGGGGGGCTTGTACCAAGTCAGTCTTTGGCTGGCCGGGTCCTGGATGGTCCTGCAACAACCACACAAATACAACTCAATCATTTCATTCAAATATCAATAAATAACAATTATATTACATAATGGTTCTATCTTATCTTAAACATCATATGTGTGTTATAAATTAATAACAGATAAAAATTAAAAAATAAAACAGGGAAAAAAAAGGTTGATAAATTTCAGTTGAGTCAGGCACTCCAGAATTTAATTACGAAACATTTTGAAACCAGACAGATAAATATAATCTAAAGTGCTAAAAATATGTTAATTAAAATACGTTATCAAGGGCTATTAACGCCCAAACTTATGTCCAGCTATCAACTAAAGGCTTTAACAAAAAGGAAGTCACTGGGTACCAATATCTCAATTTTGAATGTTGTGTGCCGAACGTTTTGAGTGTTACTCCTCATATGTGTTTTCTTCCCACATACATTACTTGTGTTTTTATAGTTTTGTGGCGGCCTCTGCTATGTCCGGACAATCAGTGACTCGCCCCAACAGCTCGAGTTCATTATTTCATCAACAGTCAGACCAGCAGTCAGTCAGATTAGATACGCTCGCAACTTTGTCCTTAGACACGTCCTTGCTAAAACCGCAATTTACTCCCGACCAACTTTTACGATTTTCCACTCAATAAACATGTTATTTTTTATTATTTTTCCAAAAAAACAAAACAAAACGGATGTAAATATTTTTTATTCGTTCCAAATTATTTGTTTATTTATTTTTGTGTCTTTTTAAAACTTTATCTAATTGAAGATACGTAATTTCGATGACACATGGAATTTATATGACGTAATATCTGTTTTTAGATAACATTTTTGAATTTATTAATTAAACAATAAAAATTTGTTTATCTAGAAATTAATTTTAAGAGAATTTATATCGTTTTTAGACAAATTAACAGTACATAACAATTATGAGGAAAAAACAAAATTTTAAATAAAACGATAAAATGTTAAATGATAAAAAAATAATAATCTATTTCTTAGAAAGGGCATTCGAGATAAGGGTAGACATGTTTATTATTTTAACTTGACACTTTTGAAAATGTAACATTAATTAATCGTATATTGTTTTGTCAAAAATATACGTCAACCATAAGCACATAAATAATAATTAATTTTTGTCTGAAATATAAATATTATGGTTGGGTTATTTTCTAATGGGATACTTATCTAAGTTACCACCAATAAATTGTGAACAGTACAAGACACTAAAAAGTGGAGAGACAATTTTTTGAAACATCTAGTGGTTAAATTTGTGTTTGGTGGAAAGTGTGTCTAGTGTGTACGAATATGTGTCTCATTTGGATTTAACAGTATCGACGTAATGGTAAGTCTAGTGTAATTAATGTAAATATTTAAACCGTACCATAATTAAAGTAGATTAGCTAAAATGTTGAGTTTAATTGAACAACCCTTAATCCTTCCAAGAATCATAGCAACCAGCTAGCGGACTAATAGGGGGGGGGTCCAGACTTGATCCGCTCGCAAGTCTTGGAACCCATAATGTGAGGGATGTACAGAGTAAGTACAAATGAAATAAATAAATTACCCAACCGTAACATTTCATAGTTATATCATCAGAGCTCCCCACAGTACCGTTAGTAAAACAAGGAAGGATCCTCTCAAAAAGTTAAAATTGTACAAACCTGAGCTTATACTTGGGGGCGACTTCTTTCTCCTCCCCATACACAATCACATTGCCATTGGCCACCATTGTCTTTTAAACCCTGTCTTTAAACACTTAACACCGGAGTTAGCGGCGGTTTGGGCTACTAGCACATCTGTAAGGGAACAAGATAGCGCTGCAGTCAACTCCTCGTACCACACACGAGCACATAAACAAAGATGTCCAGCTCCGACTGTTTCTACACTTATTATGTCAAGGCTTGTGAAACCCATTACTTAGATACACCATTCGACAATCTCATGGAAATTATTATCTACAGACATTATATGTATGCTTGTTTGTCGGATCAACATACGTGCCCTAAAATTACATAAAAAACAACCATGCCCTACATTATTCTATATCATAACGACAAAATTCATGTCAAGTGGCAATTTTCACACGTTTCAGGCTTTTGTAAGTATTTAATAGGTATAAGAAGCCAACATAATGATGAATCTACGACAATATTTAACAGTTTTTTGATAAATCATTTTTATTCGTTATTTGACTATTAAGATATTTCATTGAATTTTTTTAACTAAATTAAATAACTTATGAAATTTCATCACAATAAAATTTAAATTAAAAATTCCCAGCGATTTTTTCTGCATTTGCTTCGTATTCAAATTTTCATTAAATTTATAAGAAATACATTGATACAGTCTGTTCCAAACGGTTAAGCGGAACTAGATTTTACAATCTAGTTACTTTCATCGTTTAAATCGTGCCTTTCGGCCGTTTTGTTTAAGCTTTGTAAATCATACTTACAATAAATATTTTTTAGTTAAGGTTAATATCATTTTAAAATGTCATTTTATTTATATTTTGATTTTTTGTGTCATTCTTAATACAAATTTCCCATTTATTTATTTTTTTGTCATTAAAATATAAAAAAAAATATTTAATTTTGACATATGTCATTCGTTTCCATGGTTTCATTGTTGGAATTTTAAATTTTGACATCCCAACGTGAAAAATGAAATAACCCAAGCAAGGTCCCTTCTCGTGACAACCTAAAAGAACTAAATTCCCATTTAGTTCCGCTTAACCGTTTGGATCAGACTGTAAATCGTTTTTTTTCAATTTCAGAAATGTATTTCTCACCGTTAACAATGTGTTATTTAATTTATAACTAGTTCACTACTAGAAATTATGTATTCCTCTTTGATACCTTAAAACCAAAAAAACTAAAGTAATTAAAACAATAGGCTGAATCATTTCGAATAATAGTAGGCGGAGCCTATTGAAGACTACACTACACACATGAACTCGATTCTCGGCAGTTAATAATTTTGTATATTTTTTATTTAAAAAAATATGAACACAACCTTAGTCAAAAATACAAAAAATCCAAATTATTAGCCACAATATATCTATGAAATAAAAAAAATAATTAAAAAAAACAC
This sequence comes from Liopterus haemorrhoidalis, assembly GCA_963971575.1. Lineage (NCBI taxonomy): Eukaryota > Metazoa > Arthropoda > Insecta > Coleoptera > Dytiscidae > Liopterus > Liopterus haemorrhoidalis. Next base: position 48,950,144 of record OZ020619.1, read on the forward strand.
AAAAACTGCAATATTTTCCAAAAACGCAATTAGATCAAAAATTTCTGTCGTACGTTTCGGGTTAAGATTAATATTTTAATTATAAATAATTTTTAGATTTTTTTTTTTTTAATTCCCCTGGGTTATTAAAGGGTGTGGGATAAGAGTTTTCTCGCTTATTTTTAGCAAAAATCGTGTTAAAATAAAAACAAAAATAAAAAAATAACCTTTCGTTGCTTTATCTACGAATTTTCTATTGATACCACACAATACATTAAAAAAAAATTGTTCCAACGACACAAAAAATGGTTATTTTTCAAAAAACTAATCTGAACAAAAATTGCTGTTAAACTATGTTGATTTCCATCAATGTACATTGTTGAGAATGTTTTCAGACTTGTAAATCAACCCCTATGAGAAATATAGCGGGGGACAATGGTTATTACAATTTTTTTGGCGAAAATCCCATAAAAAAAAAAATCAAAAAACTTGAATTTTTCGTTGAACATATTTGTTTATATATTTCCCACGATGTAAAAACGGTAGGTAAGTGATAACGACTTGTAGATAGAACTTTTGAAAATACTAAGCTACATTTAGTCTAGAAATAAACTGGGGATTGCCACCATTTGTAAAATGTTAAAAATGTTGGTAAAATTAAAAAATCATTATTAAAAAAAGTTTTGAGGAACAAATATTTGGAATTGTAAATCAGGTAAAATGTACGTGGACATTTCCATAACACAAGTCATCCGTCCCCGGAATTAAATAATAATAATCTTTAGAGTACATAGTATTCAAATTTGAAACATTTAAATTTGTTAAGTGTCCGTTCTTGATTATGCACTGTTAAACAAAAGTATTTGCATTGATAATTTTAAAATCTACAAATGTCGTTTCACATAATTCAAAAGTGGAAAACGAGGAATTAATCATTATAAAAATAATATTTTTTTCTACTCTATTTATTTATTTATTTCGAGAAATAGAAATTTCTTTAATGTTTTTTTTGACATGAAGTAATACGATAGTAAATGGCCTTCATAGTTGCGAATTTTTCAACATTTATTGACAAACTAAACTCTTGTAATACGAGACACTGTGACAATTGACAATATTCATTTAGCAAGGATGGAACAATGTCCTTCGGCTTCAAAGGCACTACTCAATCTTTTTTTTTATATTTGAAAAATAAAAATGAGAAAACGCAATTTTAAAAATATTGTCATTTAGAAATGGCTGAAACCAGATAGTCCTAAATTTGCTAAACTAAATATAGCCTTTAATTTTAAAAAATTCGACCCCCAATATATCTTTTAAAGTTTTTGAGTTATGATTTTTAAAAATTGCTGTTTTAAAATTGGCGTCGGTTAAAAATGGTTGAAACAAAAAAGGCCTCGATTTGTTCCTAGACTAAATGGAGCTTTAGATCTTTAAAAATTCAACCCCCAAAACGCTATCTATTAAAATTTTCGAGTTATGATTTTTTTAATTTCGACAGGAAAATTCAAAATTGCTGAGCTCCCGGTTTGTTCTTAGACTAAATGAAGTTCCAGATTTCCAAAAATGTGACCCCCAAGTCTGTTCCTCGCAGGGCTTCGAACCGGAACTGAACCGAAAACCGAAAAAAAACGTTATTTTTGTCGGAACGAAAACCGGAACTGAACCGAAAAAAAAATATCGGTTTATTTCGGTTCATATAATGTTTATGTGAGTGAATATAAAATACATTTTATTTAAGATTATTTTTTAAACTGATGAGCAGAAAAAAAATCGTAATTTTTTTAACTGATAAGTAAAAAAATGCGCTTCTATTATTTCGGTAGGGGGGGGGTGAACGCCAAGAATTCACCCCTGGCAGCGGCCTTGGTATGATAAAGAATAAAATGTTCTACTAAATTATAGTAGAAAATAAATTTCTAATACAAATACAAGTATTTACAAATTTATCACTCGGAACTGAACCGAAAACCGAAAAAAAACGTTATTTTTGCCGGAACGAAAACCGGAACCGAACCGATATATATTTTTTTAATTGAACCGGAACGAAAACCGAAACGAAAAAAATAACGGTTCGAAGCCCTGGTTCCTCGTACCGTTTTTGAGTTATAATTTTTTTTAAACGTTTTCAAAATTTTAGCGCCTTTAAAAATTGGCTCATTCTAAAATAGCTTAAACAAGGAAGTCTCCAGCTTGGTTCCACACTAAATGAAACATGACATTCTCACATAATTTGATCCTCAAGTCGCTCTTACCTTTTGTAAGATATTAATTTTAAAATTCAACAAAATTTACATGTGGTATAAATGTCAAAATCTATTTGTTTTTGGAGACCTAAAAATCACAAGCCTTGATTAAATAAGGGTTAAAAAAAGGCCAAAACTCACCATAATAAGGTTTAATAAAATATCTAAAAAAATATCCATTTTTTAAATACCCTTCTGGCACCCTTTAAAAGATTTTTGGTTATAATCTTTGAGTGATTTTTTAGTTCAATTTTCAATTTCACAATTCAACACATAATAGTTTTTGAATAGTTATTTACTAATAGATATAGACACTGGTAACGCTACACTGTTATCGGCTGATGACTGACTGTGCAAAAACACAGTCACGTTATTAAATAGCCAAGAAGGGGGGGCGTCACGTTTGGGGGGAATGATAACATTGATCGGTCAAGGACAGGCCCCCACAGACAAGTCCCTCGGACAATAGGGCCACAAAAAACTCAACCATTCAAACCCACCAAATTCTCCGTTAAACATTCACATTTACTTCTTCTAGTCTAAAATATATCAGAGAAGCAGAACATCCCAATGATAAGATGAAGTATAATAGTATATTCTGTAACAAGGTTGGAATGAGAAAATACAATGCGAGTAGAACATTCCGAGCGTGAGGAACCACGAGCATCGAATTTTCTCTTTCAACCGAGTCACAGACCCTACTTTCTCCACGACCAACACAAAAAAAATATATATAACAAATAATTATTTTAACAAACATTTTAGTTAAACAAATAATTTATATTACATAAAAAATTAATCAATTAAACTTATTTTTTTATTTATTATTTGTTTAATTTTAATTTAATTTGCCGCACATCGGTCACTATTTTAGTACTTTTTAGGAAGTTATGTTGCATTTGTTTAATGTAAACATTGCATATATTTTAATGTAACCCTACAAAAACAAATGACAACAAGCACGGAATAGTTATTCCATTACAAGTGATGGAATGAAATGCATAAGAAGATAAGTGCTTTAGAATAACATTCCAACTCTTGTGTTAGAATATTAACTTTATATAGTCAAAATTGGTAAATTCTATAGTGGTCGTGGAGAAAAAATAATTTTCTTCTCTTCAAAAGATGATATTTTTCAACAATTTTTTGATTAAGTCAGTCAAAAAAAAATTGTTTATTAAATTTGTGTTTATCTGATTGCTTTGCAAAGATAAAACATGTGTAGAGGTCAATGTTTGCCAAATTTACCTGACATAATTACCGGTTGAATCGGTAAACAAAACAATTTACAAAAGGCCCAAATTTCGTAACGTTGCAATTATAAAAGTATATAAAAAAAAATAACCGCCAAAACCAAGAAAAATTTATACCTAGTTTTATTTTAGATCCGCTTAACAATTCCAGGTCAATGACTCTTAAAAGAAAAATCAATGAAAAACGTGTGTGAAAAATTAATAATGCGGTAAAAATGATAAAATTAACACAAAATGTACGTGTTTCGTAAGGAGTAAAGTCCACAGTCAACATCATTGTTTCTCAAACTTTTTTAGACTATGGCCCTCTTCATTCTACCAAATTATTCATAACAATCATACGAAATAAATTCTATTTCATTAAAACTGTTTCTTGTTATTTCAGACCGGGTAAACTGCTAATTCTTTACAAGTATGCGTACTTATCGATATAAGAAGTACACAAGATTCGATTTATGTATAATATCTTAGAAATTATTTTGCAATGATTTATGTAAGGTTCAGAGTTGCGTTTGCCCCTGCCCAGCCAGGTATAGGCAACCATTTCGTCCAGGTGCACGCTGGGTTGCATAAGTCACGTGAAATTTCCTATGACCTACTTGGTTCGTAACCATTGTCTGTTTTCTGTCAGTCATTCACCGTTGATGACGTGTTTATCAATTATAAAAAAATGTATTAAATTTGAATTAAAGATATGAATGATTAGATCCTTATTTACACAATGATATTATAAGCCAAATACAAGAAAAACTTATGAGTGTTTATTCAAATACTTGTTAAAATCTGGAAAACAACTGACGTTTCAAATAATTTTTAATAATATCATATTTAAAATACACCTGTTTTGAAATTCAGCCAAAAAATTTTGTATATAATTTTGTGCGTAAAATTTGGTATCCTTCTCACAAGTTCCTTAAACAAAACTAAAATAAAATTGCTAACAATCTATACATCAACATTTGTAGTGAATTTTATCAATCTGATATTTTTAAGTGTAAAAAAACTGTTATGTAATGTCATTATGCACGCCATCGTGTAAACAAATCGACGTCTATTTGGGTACGACGCGGTAAATTGTAGTTAAAGCTTCATTCTGCAAATATGTTTTTGGCTATTTCGTTCAATTGTGAAAATTACTTACAGTTATATGTACTTGGTGTTCTATTTTTGTCAGCATCTAGAATCTGCCGCATTAAGAATCGCTTATTAGTATTCGATGAACGTTTATTATCTCACGGTTGAATGCATGAACATTCATGCGTTCATGTTATCTCAAGCTAATATTTTCAGACATAAAGTTTGTTGCTTATATCATTTTATATTCAGATCATCTGTTAAAAAAATTAACGAAAATGAAAAGATACTGGGAATTGTCATTTACGTACATATTAATGTACAGTCCTGGCCAGCTACGTCACTAAAGGGCGGCATTTGAAACTGTTTAATATTTAATAATTTTCTTATGGAATTAAATATTATTGATTGAGGTGCAAATACTAAATTTCTTTAATATAATATCATTCTACAAGTCTATTGATGGCTACAGCTGTTGGCCTCTTCATGGCAAATATTAAAAATATTAGGAAAATTTGACATAAAAACCTGATGTATGTTCTTAACTACGTTCTTGTTGTACATTCCTCTTAATGTACACGAATTGTTTACTTCAAATTTTCGTATTTTAATAAAGATGTATTGTTTTTTTTACATAGTCTCGTAAGAGCCCTAAAAAAGTATATGGGCCGCGGATATATTTCAGATCGAGTGTATCCGCTAGCACACACTGCTGCATGCTAATTCAGAAGAGTTATTTTAGACTTCAAATAAAATGTAGATTGAGTGACATTTCGCATTTATCTTATGGCCTTCGATTCAAGACTATTACTTAAAACAATTACGCCGACAGATAAACAGACGGCAGTTTCTATAAATTAAAGTAATTTTGGGGTCAGTATCATACTTAACCACTGACGTGCGATGCTAGTATGTTATATAAAAAACTACGATTTGGTATATACTGGTTCACAACAGGGACAACGAAAATGTTGACACAACAAGCTGATGAAAATATCCATGATTTACCCTTGACAGATCAAGAGGTGAAGTCCTTAAAAAGGATCTATATTGCACTGTATGTCTACGTTGTCATTGTGTCGCGTCTAAACACTGCTTCTAAAACTTTTACCAACTAAATACTGTTTTATTCGCCAGTACTTCTGATCTGATTTATTAAGAATTCGATCTGTAACAATCCTTCAAAATAAATTGAATAGTAATAAAAATAAATTTAGACAAGAATTTATTTACCAGCTAATTTATCAATTGGGCAACCACGCTAGGAATTTGAGCTCTTTCAAGAGGATCCTACACTGTACACGCAAGGAAAGCACTGTATTTATAAATAATTCGTAAAGGGTTACGAATTTAGAAAAAATAATACAACATAATCAACAAATAATATATGAACTTTACATATATATTTGTTTGATTTAGGGGGGGAGTAGGGTCTGATAACCACATTTTAAGCATATTTTTGTGAATTTTTTTCAAATCTATGGTTAAATTTATTCATTTTCAAACTAAGTACATATATAAAATATGTTTTGAAGAAGATACGAAAAAATTTTGAAGGCAAAATATGGCAAAATGAGCCAGCTGTGGCAAATCTTCTCAGACTCCGGGAAAAAAATTAGATTTTGCGGTGACCAGTATAACTCGTCACTGAATCATCTGAAATCAAAAATCCAAAAAGATTTTGTTAGTTTATGAGTTTGCCGAGGTAACGACGTTGAGATATTTTTTTTTCATGTTTTTTTTTTTATTTAACAATCACAAATATACTAATTTTTTTTAGGGGGAATTAATTTTTTTTGTCTTCTAAGCAACGCTAAAAACTGAAAAATCATTTTAAAAATAAAAACTCAACGTCATTACCTCGGCAAACTCATAAACTAACAAAATCTTTTTGGATTTTTGATTTCAGATGATCCAGTGACGAGTTATACTGGTCACCGCAAAATCTAATTTTTTTCCCGGAGTCTGAGAAGATTTGCCACAGCTGGCTCATTTCGCCATATTTTGCCTTCAAAATTTTTTCGTATCTTCTTCAAAACATATTTTATATATGTACTTAGTTTGAAAATGAATAAATTTAACCATAGATTTGAAAAAAATTCACAAAAATATGCTTAAAATGTGGTTATCAGACCCTACCCCCCCTTAAGAAATAAACAAAATCACATCAACATTCGTAAAATTATATTAAATAAAAATAACTTACATGACCATTGCAGAATTTTTCATAATACGACCGCATGGCCCAAACTGTTGTATTGGCGATGGAGCGTTTAAGGACCTCGTCCTCCTGAAAATGAAAAAAATAAAAATAAACAATAATAGACATCGCAACATCTTCCATAAATATGTCACTAAGCGCATGCATGTTAAAATCGAGACATTACCAAGAACCATTGCTATCGCTGTCCATTTTGACTTGTTATAGCATTAAACTCTATTATCTGAGATCTTGACAATAATCGCACAATAATTCAATGAGGTTATTTTGAAAGGTGAGAACTGACACTGTTACCAAGTAACAATTCATTTGTCCGAAAACACTTTATCAACTGGCAAGTTTTAACCGTCGCAGCCTAGTGGTAACATACGTGCCCTGGCCTTGCTAACGTTTCGGGTTCGAATCCTGTTCAGGCATGGAACTTTCAACACGAAAAACTACATTTGTCCTGGCTAGTTGCCTTAGTAGCAAAGGCTATCAATTTCAAATAAGAAAACGTTCTAATTGTTCATTTCAGTTTTATATATTTTTTACGTAAGGTGGGTTTGTTTATTCAGCACAGTGTACAAAAGAATTAGTAAAGAATATAGAGGAGTGAGCATACGTTCCTCCTGGTGCAGTTCAAGCTTTAGACAAAATCCGGGAACCTGTTTGGCGTCATTAGAGATGGCGTATGTTTGTTAGACATTTTTCAATTTTCATTACATTTGTTCAATCAGTAAAGTAAATAGGCGTCCGCCCGTCCTACTGTAGTTCAACTATTAGGTAAAATCCGGGAAACTGGATTATTGGGGACATAAGTTCCCCTGTTTCACTGGTTCTGATTTTCTTTCAATTTCTCTTCAAGGACAGTTCCTTTTGTTACATTCTATCTTAAGTTTTTGAGATACTGTCATAAAAAAATTACAAGATAAGGTTCCCTTTTTTTAAAATATATCGGCTATAAGAATTCCAAAATTTGAATACCCAGGTCTCTACTCAAATCTTGAACTGTTTTAGAGACAAGTATTCGAAAAATTCTTTCAACAACCCCGTGACAATCACGTGTCAAAAAAAATCGAAGGCTATTTGAGTTCATATGTTATCCTAAAATTACACATTAATTTACTTATGATAAGGCTCAGAGGAGATTCGTTCACCGCAATGATGGCTCACTGATGTCACATTCATGTGTCACGAATATTTCGCAACAGACAAATATATCGAAAAAGTTTATTCTAAAAAATTTGCTCAAGAAACAACTAACAACTTTTATTTTAGACATTCTTTAATACGCCTTAGGCCAGGTCTTTCCACCTTCGGATAAACTTATGGGTAACTATCTGATAGATAAAATTATCTGATATTTTATCTGTTGTATAAATGTCATCCCGTCTTTCAATTCAAATTTATCCATCAGATAGTTATCTGACGGATAATGAGACTGAGACATTGAATCCTCAGATTGGTATATTTAACTGAAATGGCGTTGAGACAGATTTTTTTTTTTTGGTTTCTCTGTGGAAATAAATAATAGACCGGGAGCTCATGACAGTTTTTGGTCTCCGATTTCATACAGCATGCCTTTTGGAGGAGAGAATATTTACCCTGTGACAACAAAAAAGGGATGGTACTAAACCCCTGCACGCTTTCCGGTCATAGGGAAAATTGCATTTCCACTTAAACACAAAATTTGTGTGCTTTTCTCTGATTTAATATTGCTTTCCCTTTTGTCAAAAGAAAGTTATAACAAATTTAAAGTCTTTTAAATATATGCATGCGATTCGGAGGGTCCCAAAGGGCTCAAACGGTCATGTGATCTTGTAATAAAAAAATATGATTTTCCGCGTTTTCATAAAGCATGCCTATAATTTTTTAATTTTATTATAATTGTTGTAAATACAAAATAATTTATAATAAATTTGAAAATAAGTAATTAAATCACGGAGCATTCCGATTGAGCATTTGCAATAATTTTTTTATTGTTAAGTATCTATTTAGACATATATGTATATGTAGGTAGGTTATCATGATTACGGTAAACTATAAATAAGTATCATCAAATTGTCAAGGTAATATAACACGTTATTATCTCTTACAATAATAGTTTCTCTGTTATAAAGTATTTTGTTTAAGTACTTTAAGGTGTCGGTCGGCTATGTGGTGGCCACAGCTGATTTTTATGTGTTCGAGGCAGCAAACGAAGAATCTAATATTTTCTAAAAATCAAGAACTACAAACAAAACACAACTGTCCGTGCATCTAAGTTTTCTAAAATCTACCTATTATATAAAACACCTAAACCTAGGTACATACTCCGAATAAATTCGGATGAATTCCTAATTAACAGGTTGTTTATTTCTAAAAAAAGCATTCCAAAACAAAACAGCAAGCAAACATCTAAACTTTGTGCAATGGATTATTAAGTTTATCCGGATTAAATCACCTGATCTCTAGTTCATCCATCAGGCAAGTTACACATTTATTATTAGGTGTTGGTACTGTTGGAGACTCCATTTCCGGATTAGATTTTCCTCTATAAAGTTAAAACCGATTTATCAAAACGGCCACTTGAAAACCAAATGTATACATTATAAAATACCTATACACATTTCAACATAAATGATTCATGAAAAATGAGTCACTAGATGTGTTCTAGACCAGCGTTTCCCAACCACCGGTCCGTCAGATTTTTTTGCCGGTCCGAGAGATTTTGTTACAAAATCTCCGGGTTTCCGGGTTTGTAGTGTTTGGAGGAGGAGGACCTATTTTTTTTTTAAATTTACTCATCACTTACATTTTGGAAGTGAAGACCTTTTTTTGCTAATCATTTATATTTTGAAGGTAAAGACCTTTTTTTGCTCATCCCTTGTAATAATTTTGCGATACAGATCTGACTGCTCAAAACAATTTAATAAAAAAAATTTAGATATTTAAAATTTCTTTTTTTATTATATATATTTATTTTAAAAAAATTATAAAATAAAAATATATTCCGGTACCGGGAATCGAACCCGAGCCTCCTGGGTGAAAGCCAGGTATCCTAGCCACTAGACCATACCGGAGTGACATAAAACGTAGCATCTAACAGCGTATAAAAACACTTGACAAATTTCAACCTCCCTTTTAAAAAATTATCCACAAATAAATCAAATAAAAAAACTTACGGCCAAGTTCCCGATCTGCGTCTTTTGTTATCGTCATCTATCGTGCAATTAAAGTTAGTATTAGAAAAACTATTAACAACACCTTTATTTCGGAGGCAAGAGAGGCGATATTCTAAACGATCAGCAACACGACATAAACGCAAAGTACTTAAATCTACATCGGAACCATTCCAAACAGAGGCCATCACTTTCACAATTATTTTTTTGGTTTTAGGTTAAGTGACATGTATTATTAAAGCAAAACACACCATCACGTGAGGCAGAAAAGACATTCTGAATGTAAAAAACAAATTAAATAACAACAACGGCCCGAAAAATTTAACAAAAATCGTCGCAACGATACATTACACTTTGCTACCTTGATATTACAGATATTACTGCCAGAAATTGACAATTGGAATTACACGCGCATGCGTGAATCAACAATCGACTTTCTTACAATTAAAAATAAATTATTAAACATAATTAGGCGCTTTATCAACAAATAAATGCACAAAGAAATTTAAAAAATTGATGTTAAGCATGTATTTTTACACTTTTTCACCATTATTCTAGGTATTTAAGTGAAAAAAAACAACAAAAGAACACGAAATCATCTACAAATCGCGGCAAAATAAAAAGAATATTTAAAAAATCATTTCTTTCGTTAATTTACACTTTAAGACCTTTCATTTTATGTCCTAATTAAATTAAAAAACATTTTTTGAAGAATATAAAAAATTCGGTAACTTTGGAAAATATAATATGAAAAATTCCCAGCGTACTTTACACTGCCAGGGCTGATATTCTAAATATTTAGCAACTAGTAGGTACGCTTATAAATAAAAACACTGAAAAATCTGCCGAGAAAAAAAAATACCAAATTGTAGTTGTGGCGAAAATTTCTATATTCATAAAATTACCCAAATTCTTATACCTACGAAACCCTTAAAACGTTTAAATAATGCTACATAAGTAATCTCAATAAACCAATTATTAATATAAAATTAAATGAAATTAGGCAGTAAATGAAAAATTAATTAATTTTTAATTAGTCTATCAATACATCGATAAGATTAGGTTTATGTTAAAAAACAAAAAAGATATGCGATGGCCGGGAATCGAACCCGGATCAACTGCTTGGAAGGCAACTATGCTGACCATTACACCACCAACGCACTTACATACAGATTTCTTCCAACTCCTTAAGAACAAGAATCTACTAATCTTAATTAAAATTACTACTATTTATTAATCCTATAAAATACGTATTTAATGGTTACATTAGAAATGATATGGTATGAATCATTTTTTAATATGTAAATCAATACCTAAGTGTGTCAAAAAGTGAAAGTAACAAAACCTGGTCTAAAATCACGCATATTGAACTACTTCGTCAAATCAAGGTTAAACTTACCACATATTAATTAAACTATGGACATCTACAGATTGTAGACCATCTAAATTACACTTTTTTTCAATCTGTTCCTCCAAAGAAATTCCACTATCACTACTAGAGTTACACATTTTTACTAAAAACCTATCTAATACACCTAATTTACAATTTACTACAAGAAAATTATTGAAAAACAGACTTTACTTGACAATAAGCAATTGATAATGTTATCAGTTTGACAGTTTACTGCCAACTGCGAAAAATAATATAGTTAAATAAAGCAAAAGCACTAAAACAGAATTTTAAAGCCAAAACAACCCTAAAAACGATTCATTTAAATAAAAATGTGTAATGTATAAAGTAGTAAAATGTATTTTTCTGGTTTCATTTTTAAAAATTTTATCAAAAAATTCCTTCGAGCCGGATTTGAACCAGCGACCTATGGATTTCCACAAATTTTAACTCTACAGTCCACCGCTCTACCAACTGAGCTATCGAAGGTGTTGTTGATATGTCCAAAAAACTTACTTTTTTACTCTATCCTCAACTTAAATACAACTAAAAATTTTAGTTAGCTTTGGTAATATGACAATAAGTTATTAATAAATACTTGGACGGTTATAAGGATTTTTAAAGAAAAAAAAGTGTCCGCCCGAACAGGGACTTGAACCCTGGACCCTTGGATTAAAAGTCCAATGCTCTACCGACTGAGCTATCCGGGCACATAGCCAGAGTATTAGAACTCTAGTTTAAAAACGTGTGGATGTAACTCACCTAAATATTTTTTCTTGCGCCCTTCCTATAATTGTTTTCTTAAGGGGCGTTGGACTGTTCCCTGGAGTATTTTCTTTTTCCTTCTCTTCAGCTACCATAGCTCTCGCTAGATGTAAATCTCGTTCATTCATGACCTTGAAAATGAAGAAGATTTTTTGAAATGTCAAATGATATAAAAAATAAAAGTAGAAATTATCAGTTTAATTAGTAATTATGAATAATTAATGATTATATATGTGTTTAAATGTGTTTTTTTGTTAAAAATACAGTGTAATTAATAATATACTTACGATTTTATGTTATAGAATCCACTGTATACACTAAACAAAACTATTCAGCTAAAAATAAACTTAATCTTTTGAAAACCTGAACAATATACGCACTACAAGACACCGTCTTTGACTGTTTAAAGAAAGAAAACGAATTCTACTATATAACATAACTTCAGGGTCGTATAATAAACAGTTTTACTCCCTAAAGAGATCACTCTTCACTCTTCACTGAAAACAATATTCAAACATATCTCAACATAACTTATTATAATTAAATCCTTCTTATAATTGTTATCTCTTGTCAAGTTTCTAACTTACTAATCCAAAACTATGTTTTGACACATAAATAATCAGCAATAACATTTTTTTAACTACTTTTTCTAATCAGTATTTTTTCGGTAGTTAAAATCTTAATATTTTTATTGTATTTTTTATAGATTAGTTTTGGTATGGTCACGATTTGGTCATAATTTCATTAAGTACGATTTATTGCTTTCAACCGAGTTGCGAAAGTTTAGCCAGAAGAAGGTGTGCAAAAAAACGATCAAGAATCGTTTGTTGTTTGAAGCGATCAAGGTCGGAACTGTCACTTTGATAATTCACCATAACCATAAAATAATTATACAAAATTAGGGTGACTATTCGTCCCGCTTTTTGCGGGACTGTCCCGCAAGAGATGCGTCCCGCAAAAGTCCCGCATTGTAACTTGTATTTGAGGACCTTTTTTTTTTCTCTTCGCTTGGTTTTGGGAAGTGAGGACCTTTTTTATTTTTTCTTCACTTGGATTTGAGAGGGGAGGACCTTTTTTTTTGCTCTTCACTTGGACTTGGGAGGTGAGGACCTTTTTTTTGCTCTTCACTTCCGTCCCGCATTGCCTTCTTAAGAAAATGGTCACCTTATACAAAATGGATCAAAAAGCTGCCATATTATTTGCTATTAATAACTTCTATCGACTTAGAAAAGACTACGATGTAGAAAAATTGGATGGTAGTATTTTATATTATATAATTCAGAAGTAAGTATTGGTTTCTTAAGGTCTGTTTAAAGTGTAATAATTAACTAATAAAAGAATTGAATAAAAGATACAGTCTTATTATTTATAATTAAAATTGTCTTTTAGCATGTGTAATGATCATATTACAAAAATTAAAAATTATGTCGAGTTGACTATTCCTCAGTTCGCAAATGCAACATTCAAATCACATTTTAGAATGAATGTCTTCACATTTGAAGCAATTTTACAAATTCGTTGTTCTCAAAATCTTTCAAACAAACTTTTTAGACTAAATCAAAACCATATTTTAGCGCGAAAATTATCTTACCACCAACGCTACGCCCTCACGAGCTCGTGCAAAAGCAAAAGTGGGAAGGAGGTGGAAAAATATTTGCAATAAAACGGCGAATTGTGTTGCCACTGGTGGCAGTAGAAGGAATTTGTTAGCAATAAACCGTACTTATATTTTAATGTTGTTTCTAATATGTCTACTAGATGGTAGTGACACATTAAATTTTTTTCTCCCCATGTTAGTATTTGTTACATATATACTATTCGGCTAAGTGAGTTTATCTAGGTGTCTTAAGACCCATCCGATTGGATTCGCTGATCCACTCGGGTGTTATCGAACCTAACCTTACGTCCACTTCGGTGGTCATACAGTTTTTTTGGCAGTCTTCTGCCTTTTCTCTGTTCCAAAGAAAACCTCTTCAAGGACTGCCACCTTGACGTGGTGAAGAGGCTTAGGGACTTAGAATGTCCTGACCAAGAGCAGTCTTTTTAAATTAATATAAAAATAGTTGTGGCCACCACAGAACCGACCGCCATCATAATGTACTTGTATAAAATACATTCTAGCAGCAGAGTAGAAATTACTTGGCCCAATATATTCTAACAGAGATATTATTATCATGACCATGGAAACATTACAATTTTTGGGTCATAATATACCTTCCGGCGTTTTAGAGAACGTTATTTCAATAGAGCGGAATAAAATTTAATGTATTGACGTATATAAGTTTTTGAGTAATTTTTTAATATTGCAAAAAGAGTTCAATTCTTATTCTACACGTGTTTTTATTTGATTTTTTTAAAGTTTTAGTTCAAAATACTCGTGACGTGTAACCATAGTTTATAATACGTATTAAAAATTTGAAATATTTTCATTTTAAAATATTTGAACACCATAAAAATGAGTAGTGTTTAAGGTAGAATGATAAAAGAGGACAGTGGTTAAGAGGTATTGGGGAGATTCGACATTTCTCAACCAGGAGAAGAGTTCTATTTTTATATCCAGGGGTCCAGGGGGGACTGTTTTGAAAGCTGGTAGAAAATGGGAAAAGGCTTAATGATTAAATAAGTTAATTATTTTATCACAGTATTTATTGTGTTCCAATCTTCACATATTTCAAGCATTCTTTATAAAGAATACGGAACAGAATTTGTAAATAAATATTTGACAAATAATTATATAATATGAAAATAGAATTATGAAAAATACTTATTATTAATACGATTAAATATTAAATAATTGTTAATAAGTGCCAATTTTACCCCAAAATTTTACAGGAAAAAATGAGAATACATTTTTTAAATCTTAACTCTTTACGGTTTAAAGCAGGACTTCGGTCGGGAACTTTCTTTATTATTGACCCCGTCGTTATTATTGAAAGTGCAAGAAATTGGAGTTTTGGAATAATAGATTCTTTTTTAGACAAAATATATATTATCACTGAAAATGTAAATAAATACATACCTATATAAAAATACAGATTTCCCACGAAACATTTTTTATTTAGGACAAAAAACTTATAACAACTAAATCGATTTTAAAAATTCTTACAATTCTGGTTAGTGTGTAAATCGTGTAAGAAGTTTGTCACTGATTATTTCAAGAAAATGCGCCAATTACAAACAGAAAAGATAGATTTCGTATTAGCCGCGCGCACCAGTATAGTTATATCTTTGGAACTATTGAACAAGTTTTAAAACTTCTTTACTTATGTTGTAGCTGATAATTTGAAGAAAATGCGACAGACATGAAGGAAGAACATGTGTTTTGTTTTACCCGCGCGCACAAATTCCCTTAAAATTATGGAACTACTGAAACGATACTGACGATTCTTTTTTTTTTTAAACTAAATTGTTTTGCTTTCAGAGTTTATTCCCATTAGGGCCCCTTATTTAGTTGCGCCCCGAATTTGACCGTAAAGAGTTAACATGACATTCTTTTCCAAATTTAATTTTTTATTCTGTATAATGTTGGCCTTCCATTTCCAAATCTATGTTCTTTTAATTATATTGCCCTTTTCGTCTTAAAACTTTACTATATTTAAGTTAAATTCTAAAAGTAAGACTAATCTAAAAGCCAGTGACGTACGAGGCATGGACTTGTTAGGGGGTATTTTTGTTTTGAAGCCTTGAAATATACAACTAAGTTTTCATCTACCGCTTTATACAGGGCTCGAAATGGAACATTTGACAAACCGGAACACCACTTCAAAATTATTGTGTGACAAAAATATATACCAATACATTTAACAATATATTCAATAATTCCACGAACCAGAAAACCGTTCCGGTTGACTTTGGTACACTTCGAACCTTGCCTATATAAAAATTATCAGGTACGCTACTGTCCGTATTTTTTCCCTCACCTTGCAAAATTCTTAGGTACGCCACTGGTGAAAAATCTATTAAAAAGTGCAATATAATACTATAGCTGCGTGAAAATCTCAAAATTGTATCAAAATTGACGATTTCTTGGCAGCATTTATCATGGACAGTGGTTTAACATTGGGAACATTAATTCTCAAATGTTACACAACTGTTTTTGATATGTAAAGCCGTCTATTTTTCTACATCCCAAAACTAGTGTTTTTCAATTTTTGTCAATTAATTTTTTTTCTATCTCTATTTATTGTATCTATCGAAAAACACCCTATATTCTAACATTTGCTACCAGGACTGGCCCGGAAAAGCTCATCAACATGTTCCGGGGATATTAAGGGCCTGTAGGCAGGGTTTATTGTTGGGCGCCACGTCAACATTATAAATAATTATTTAAAATATTAATTTTCACTTTGAGTGAAATGTTTTGTATTTGTTGAATAACAGAAGCGTTTTGTTTTATAAAAAAATTAATATTCATAAAAAAATATTAACAAATCTGTTTCGATAAAAATTTAATATTTATAAATATTAAAAAAGTGTAAAATAAATATGTTCGCGGATGATACTTTAATATATGTTCAAGGAGATAGTTATAAAGAGGTAGTTAGTGGATTAAAAGATGAACTAAAAATAATGAATGAGTATTTTGAAATGAACAGACTGAAACTTAACTTAGATAAATGTAAATATATGATATTATATAAAAATAGTGAGTACGATTTAGATATAAAAGACAATAGGGTAGAAAGAGTAGAAGTTAATAATTGTGTGTTAGAATTAGTTGATAAATATAAATACTTAGGAGTTGTACCAGATAGGAAGTTGAAATTTAAACAGCACGTGCAATACGTAATTAAGAAAGTGGCAAAAAAATAGTCTTTTCAGCAGAGTTTCTTATAGGTATAGTTTAAATAGATACACTAGATTATTAATATATAATACCATTATACTGCCACACTTTACTGTGCAGCTGTCACTTTTATGTGCAATAAAACATATAGATAAGTTACAGAAATGTCAAAATAAGGCCCTAAGAGTAATATTAAAATGTGATAAGTATGCAAGTATTATGTCTATGTTAAAGGCGTTGAACTGGCTAGATATCAGTAGTTATGTTGAATTTAAAGTATTAACATTCATTTATAAAATACTAAAGAATATGGTACCTGATTATCTAAGAATTAGAATTAAACAAAACATGTACATGTGTACAACACAAGAAATAACGAAGATTTTTCCATAACTTGTGTTAGAAAGGAAGCAACTAAGAGCAGTGTTTTTTTCTAAAGGTTTGACTTTATATAACCAACTTCCTAAGGAAATTAAAGATATTGAAAGATATAAATTATTTGAGTGTAAAGTACGTGAACATTTTTTGAAAAAGTTGTTTTGTCGATTTTTAATACTTATTAGATGTAGTTTATTTTAGTTTAAATGCTATTAATTTCTATTTTGTATTTTTGATTTGCCACTGTGCTATTAAATAAAGATATTAAGTATATTAAATTAAAACCAATACAGATAAAATTCACAATTTTAAAAATAATGTCGAACCCAAATGCCGCATGTGTTGGTGAAAGTTGCACACCCGTGCGACTTAGGTTCGATTATAAGGGGGGGGGGGGGGTGTCTTGTGATGCTTACACACGTACGGTAATTTCCAGGGTAACAAGTCTCATTTCATTGGTTATTTCATGGAGTGTCCTCGGACCATTTTGATGAGTACGTTTTTGGGCAGGTCCTGTTTGCTACGTTCATATTTGGATTACATTTTGACATAGAAGCATATGCCCTGAACACAAGCAAATGTTACGCTTAGACAGGGGCGTACGTCACACGCAAATACATAAAATTAGGGGATATATTTAGGTTAGTACACCCCTGTAACACACTAGCCTACCAAATTTCACCTTTATAACATCCTAGTGTTTCCCAACAAAATAAAATAATAAATATATTAAATAAATGTGCCCCTTGCCTCTCATCCAAAATTTGTATGTATTTTAAGAGTACATATTTTAATTAGTATAAAATAGAACTCAATTTTTTTATTAAGACAAAAATTAAGGAAGACATCTTAATTTTCAAATTTCGCGATATCTAATTTTGCCTAAAGCTCTCTCTTTTTGTTCAAATTGTGTTATAATCAGTGAAGTCCAAGGGGGTACAAAAAATAATTAAGTTTTTTTTTTAAATATATTTATTTGTTTACAAAATAATCTTACTTTAACGATTTTTTTTTTTTTTATGTCAAAAGACATTTTAAAATTTTCATATCTTAACCTAGGTATAAATATTAAAATCTCAGTGTACTTGTGTGTATGTGCCATTCTGTACTTACTTTCTTAATAAAACCCAATTAAAATATGTACCCTTTTAATTAGTACGTGTCTATTTATTAAAAAACCTACAAAGAAAAATTCTAAATTCAACAAAACATAAAATAATATACTTAATAAAACATAAGAGATTCTTGCTCACATTGCTCAAAAACAAAAACAGATCCCTTAGCTAATGCTAGGTACAACTAGCCAGAGTGTCAAAATGAGCTGGTACTGTTTTAAGGGCATCATCAGAGCTCCTGTCGACCGAGCAATTAACTGGCCTGGGTCTGTTCGTGTCCACACATTCGATGGGCATCTTGACCGTCTCCATACTGTACCCGAAACCCTCGAGCGTGATCTTAATAACGGTGTGGAGGGGGACCCTGACGTAAGGCAGCTGATCTGGGTTCGTCTCCAGGAAGAAGCCGAGAATACAGCGAAGGACAGCCTGATGGGAGACAACTAGAACGTTGTTCTCACTTTCAAGTTGCAGCAACACTGGTTCGACGCGATTCATGATATCCCTGTACGACTCTCCGCTGGGGTAGCGGTAGTTCAGTTTGTCGTAGTCACGCTTCGCCAGTTCTTTCGGATGTAGTTCCTGAAGTTCTTCGTATGTTAAACCCTCAAATTCGCCCTGAAATTAAAATAAATATATTAAAACTATCTTTCAACGTTAAGTCAAATATACTGACAGCGCAGGCGCAATCAGACTGAAGTAGTGGTACTGCGCACGCAGCTATTATGATAAGGAAACTTTGTCATACACAACCATACTAGAGATGGGTCGTTCATGAACGAACCGGCTCACTGAGCCGACTCAGTACACTGACCGAAGTGACACGGTTCACCAAATTGAAATGAGCCGGCTCACTGTATAGTTTCAAGTTTCAAGGATACGATTGGTCGGGCGATTGTGAGCAGTGACCGGAGTGATCCGGATCTGGATCGATGTCATGTTGAACTTCGCGAGAACTCGGCTTGTAATGTATTATCATGAAGTGTATTTTGTCATCAATTTGTAGGGCAGTTTATTTGAAACTAATAGGCTTAGTCTGTAATTTCTTACAAACATACTATATAAAAATATTAAAAATATTGCCCAAATCCCAGATGTCCAATTTATAAGGGCAATAAACATCGCCATAAACTTAACACATCTGGTTTAAAATACAGTAGCTACATAAAGTGAATTGTTTGTTTGAAAAATGTTAGATAAGAACCGGGGCTAAGCGACGTTCTACCTACGAACGAACGACCGACACCTTACCGGGTTAAGCGACGTGCTACCTACGAGCGAACGACCGACAAGTGACCGGGTGTAAGAAAGAGCCGGCTCTAAGCGACGTCTACCTACAAGCGAACGACCGAAATCTGACCGGCTCTAAGCGACGTTCTACCTACGAACTAACGACCGACCTGTGTCTCGAAAACATGTTTACTTAACCGGATCACTGAGCCGGATCAATGAACCAGCTCAACAAACTGAACGACCTCCACTGATCCGGTTCCGCAAACTGAGCCGAAATTCCCATCTTTAAACCATACACACACCGAGCACCGAGAAGGAATAAGTCTTCTTCTTCTTCACTTGCTATGAAGTTATGAATTGAGCTTCATCGTTTAGGAGTGTTGATAGTCCACTTACCGAGTCCAATTCGTTGAGTTCCAAGATATGCTGTTGTGGAGCATTGACCAGATGGGCTGTAGCTTTAGTCCTTTGCAACCTAGAAGTCCAAACTTGAAGTCCTTTGATCCCCAAGTTGTTAACGTGCTTTGCGAGAGCATTAGCGTACTTTCTGCCTCTCGGGGACAATGGGGCATCGCCCCCAATACGTCCTAGCATGTTGAATTCAGACTCCCCATGCTATTAAAAAATAAATCACTTAGAAATCACCTGACAGCATATCTATTTTCGGTATACAAAATACAGTGATACCATGACTTACGAGTGTCCCAACTAAAGAGTTTTTCGAGATACGAGCCGTCTCTCGGCCGATGTCTTGCTTTGAGTTGAGAGCTAAAATTCGAATTACGAGCGGAGGTTATCTCTACAAGTGAGATGAACGAAATGTTGGGAATGTTTCAGATTTTATTCAAAACAAACACCAGAATAAGTTACAACTGGGCGTTCGACGACGCTATTTAATGACACTTGCCGAACTCGTTTCAGAAACACTGTGAAAGGGAGGATGAAACAGACCACATTGGACAGGTTTTTATCGAAAACCCTGCAGAAGAAAGCGTGGCGAAAAGGACAAAAATCAGCGAATAAGATTCAGTTATGCAGTTCAACCTTTCTCCTCCACCTCTGTCAGTATCTTCAAGTCGTCTGAACTTCTTTACCTTGATCTACATAATACTTAAATCAGTTTACTGCAGTAATTCTATTGTATTGCGCTTTTATACAATATTCCTTATTTATAAACACAATTTTCTTATCTAAAAACATGTAACAAAAAAATTGCGGTGTGTTTTGAGGGCCCGGAACGTGTTAATGGCTTTTCAATTAATTCCAATGGGGAAAATTGATTTGACATACGAGTAATTTGAGTTACGAGCTCCGTCACGGAACGAATTAAACTCAAAGTCAAGGCACCACTGTATATGAAAATTTTAAATATTCTGATATTTAACATTTTTGACCTTCTGAAAACGTTGGCTTGGATTTGTTTGGACGTCTTATTATACATGCTAAATTAAGTAACTAGAAAAATTATGTTGGAACATGTCCAAAAATAATAAAAGGAAAATTACAGATTAAATTTACCAGGCTGTACCATAAAAATGACGTTCTTGAAAATGTAGCTGATACTTTATTTTATCGTGTAGCTTTAACTGGGAAAATGTTTGTATGGGCATATATTTTTCTTCAGGAGTGCTGCTTGTCAGTGCCAGATTAACCTAGACCAGAAGTCCGTATAAATGCTTTTATATTGTACTTTTGTTATGATCAGGGATGGGGAGTCGACAGAAAAATTATCGACTCCCGACTCTCGACTCCGGAGTCGGTATTTTTGAAAATCGACTCCGACTCCCGACTCCTTTCACTGGTAAATTGTAAAGTCTATTCCAAATGTTTAAGCGGAACTAAATGGAATTTTTATTTTCTCAAATTATCACGAGTTTACGTTTTAACTATCAAAGTGGGCTTTTGTTAAACAAAATGATACAAAGCTTCATTCAATCCTTAAAAGTTAGTAGATTTCGATATCTAATTCCGCTTAAACCAAGCAAACAGACTATACTTACATTAAATATCTTGGGTTGGGGCGAGCTGTTTTTATAAAATGTCATTTTCATTTCATCTTGACTATTGAGTCATTTTTAATACAAATTTTCAAATATATTAGTTTTAAAAAAAATTGTTTTGTATTTTATATAAAGTCTGTTCCTTTGGTTTAGGCGGAACTAGATTTTCAATACTAGTTACTTTTACCGTTTGATTGAAGCTTTTGATCATTTTGTTCAGGAAAAGCCAACTTCAATATATAAAAAAATAGCTAATGACAACTTACAAAAATGAAAATTCCAGTTAGTTCCGCTTAATCGTTTGGAACAGACTATACTTTATTTTTCATAACATGTCACTTTTTTCTTTTGACATATAGATTTAAGCTGCCAACATGAAACATAAAATAATCACAAAGCCCGTTACAACTTGAGAAAATAAAAATCCAGTTTAGTTTCGTTTTAACATAATAAACAAAGTATACAAAAAAAGAAAAATTAGATATTACTAAAAATTAACTAAATTTTTAACTGAAAAGCATGAAGGAAACCGGAATTGAATATTTTTAATTTCATTTTCGTTCATGAACAGAGAAAAAATGTCGTTCCTGTTCCCATTCTTTAACAAATTCTGGTAGTATGGTATTTTTCTTTCGCTTTCGGATTGTTCTCATCCTTGATAAATATGTAGTCAAAGAGTCGGGAGTCGATAACTTTTTCCGACTCCCGACTCCGACTCCTCCAAAAAGCTTCGACTCATCGACTCCCGACTCCCGACTCCGACTCCGACTCCCCATCCCTGGTTATGATATGTGAAATTGACTGGTCAGTACACAAACTTCAACATAAATGTATCGTACCCGAGAGAAATACAATACTTGTTGAGGCGGTTTCGGCACGCTGATATACGCCAGGATCTTGCTCTCCCTGACACCGACGACCCCGTAAGCGACCACGCCCCCATAACCGCCGTCCAGCAGTTTGACGATGGGACACGGCAGCTCCCCGTGGCTGCCCAGTGTGGGGCTCTCGTACTGCGCCCGGTAATGGGCCATCTTCAGCGTCAGATCAATCAGAGATTGCTCCGGAGCCATGTTGTCCCGATAGTCGCTCGAATACTGAAGGATATCTTTGAAATTTCGCTCGAGCATCTCGGGTTCCTCGCACACGCATTCGATGAACATAACGCGATAGCCAAGTTCCGTGTGGAATCGGTTGTAGATTTGCTGGCGCTGATCACGTGACACGTTAGGACCATCAAGGATCTAAAAATTTAAAAAATATATTAATATAAAATAAGTAGGAGTAACCTGATTAAAAATTTATGGATTTTTAAGAAGTTTCCTTTGTTTTGCTCAATACTGTATGTGATGATAGATATAGACAAGGAGCTATAAGAAAAACGTTTTTCCAACGACCTCTAACAAATATGAATATTTTATTGTGAATTATCTATACAATAACTAAAAAAATCAGCTGTGGCCACCACAGGACCGACCGCCATCGTAAAGTACTTATATAAAATACATTCTAGCAGCAGAGTAGAAATAACTTGGCCTAATATTTTCTAACAGAGATATTATTTATCATGACCATGGAAACGTTACATATAAGTATGAAAAAATTGAGACTTTCGAAAAATTTTACAGAAATTATTCGAAATTTTTCGTTTTATCAAAAAACGTCTCAAATAAAAGTTATTAGTTATTGCTTTTATAGCAACTTATATTCAATAATTTTTTTCGAAATATTTTTCTGTTGTGAAATATTCACAAAAATCTTAGGAAACTCCCATTTTTAGTCCACCGATTTTTACCAAAAGTTGATCAACTCGTACCATTGATGGCAGAAGCTTAAATATGAAGTTTCATAAAAATCCTTTCAGCCGAATTTACTCTGCACGTGTACACAGACAGACAGACAGACAGACGGACGGACAGACAGACAGACAGACTGACAGACATCATGATAAAAATAGTCAAAACGTTATGTAGGGACCTCAATTCGTGGAGATCCATCGAAATCTCGAAACGTCAAAATCGGTATGATCACAATACCTCCCTTATATATGTTGGCGGTCGGTAAAAATGGAAAATCGGCTCACACAGTAGTCCCGAAAATTCCTCTCAGGGACTTCGGGACAGCCAACTTAAAATAAGGAAAAATCGAGATGTATTCTCACCCTTTGTAGTACCGCGACCCCGGTAGTAAGTTGTACCTTATTCGTAATTCTTGGTTTTTTTTAAATTTTGATATTAATTGTAAATTTAATTTTTGGTAACCTAGTAAAATTTTAAAACTTGTTGAACTGATAAATTGTTACTTTCTCGGTAAGTGTTATTAATAACCTATAATTTAGTAATGACTTACAGCTATGGAATTTCCATCCTGCAACCATTTTTCGGCATCCATCATGGCCTCGTGAACACTCTGCTGTCGCAATTTCCAGGCTGGTAAATTGTCAGCTTTGAACATTTCATGACTTGCATATTTGTCCATGTGTTTCCTCCTGTATTCACTTATGTCATAAACTGCAAATTACAAACTCATTAATACACACTCAAATCATAAACAATTAGTTCAACAAGGAGACTACCCAATAAATTCAGTCTTACAATGAAATATTTGATTTTTAGCTCCAGTCTGTTGTGGGTTAGAAAGGAAGATCAAACTACAATCTTACCAAACTAATAGATTAATCTGTGTGTGATACCAACAACTTATTGGGTAGCGCCTTGTATGAATATGCTATTGGGGATCTTCTAGCAAACTGAAAGACGTATTCATCGTTCAAAAAAATAATAATTAGATGTATAGCCAACTTGAAATCATACGAATCTTGCAGATCAGTTTTTAAGTCACTAGTAGTATTAATGAAATATTAATGCATATATTTATAAATCGAACTAAATTTGTTAAAAATGCTCATTATCATAATCGTAATACTAGAAGAAGGCAAGATTACAGACTGCCACCGAATAGATATGTCTCGACTCAAAACTCATATGAAACTGGGTTTAAAATTATTTAACCTTTTACCTTTCGATATAAAGAATATACCAACAATTCTAAATTTCAAAAGGAAAATTAAAAATATCTTACTGGGTGGGCCTGTTTATTCGGTTGAAGAACTTTTGAATATAATCAAAAATTTGTGAATTTTCTCAATGGTAGCATCAGATCTTGATCAATACATTTATTATTTTATGTGTATGTTGTACTTCAATATTTCGTTGTTAGGGTATTTTATAATTTATTTTTATGTGTTATCCTAAAATTAAGTTGTTTGTAAGAAAACATGCGGTTTAAAATCGCCTTTAAACCGCATGTGCTCATATTATGAAGTTGAAAGTACTGCTTTTGAATTTATATAACAAATAACAACATTGTTATAATTGTACTAATTGTTTATTTCGTTTTGAAATCTTGAATTTTTGTGTATTGTAAATTTTTGTACATTGTTATTCTTTAAAATTGTTATTTCATTAGTTATTGTAATTAATTATTATTATTTAATATTGTCATTGTAATTATTTTCGTTATATTGGTAATATATTTATATGTATATTTTTGTACCTGCCCGTTGTGGGTTAACTGTTGGGCAGTTGTAATAATAAATAAATAAATAAATAAATAAATAAGATAACATTGATTAATTTATTTATTTATTCTTAAATTACACACCTTTGTCAGTCAATTTTTATTAATTTTACCGTTCATTTATTTTAATTTATTTTAATGTATTAATTATTTTACTATTTTAATTATTTTTAATTTAATTTTAATTTAATTTAATTTTGTTTTTCTATTGACCTTTATTAATTAATGTTTTCTTTAAATGATTTTGACTGCAATAATAATTTTTTTATAAGTATTTTAGACGTGTCTTTTAACTTACTGACTTCTCATATATCATTGTAATGATCAACTGAGCAAATATTATATTATTATTATGGTAGAGTTATTGTAAACGTAATTAGAGTTACCTTTTGTTCTATCTCCGGTGTAGTTGAGATACCTAGCCAGCTTCCTGGCCAGCAGGCTCTTGCCTCTCCCTGGAAGCCCAACCAGGGCCACCAAGAGCGGAGCGAACTGTCTCAGGTTTTTCATTTCTGAAATTAAAATATCAAACTTTATAAGTTGTGGTCAAGTGGTGAAACGCATTCGGAGCATAAACCCCTGTAACTATTCAAAACTAAGGCTACTTAATCTTTAAACTATTATTTTTTTAATGTGTCTTTATATGTTGCTAATTATCTACTAAGTTAAATAATAAAAAAGATTATTTGAGGACCCCCCACATTTGAAAAAATGTGGACTTCGTTTTATGTGTTCCCCCTTTTCGTCTTTGGGAGACTTCTGATACTATTTTGTCTTGTGACGAACCGAAATATGCAAAAATTGCATAATGCAAAAAGAATACAAACAACAACGTCAGATATATATAATTTGTTTGAAATATGGCAAATTTTTAAAACAATTTTTATCTTTTGTAGTAAGACACACGTATTTTTTGTGCAGTAGTTTAAATAATTTATTATAAATTTGTCAATGTCAAAATGCTGATAATTTTTGTAAAAAATTATCAGCACTGCACGTTTCTGGAATATTTTTTAGTAGGTCATTATTATACATTTAGGTCTTCCAAAATTTTTTTTTTTCACTTAAACTTATAGTCCGACATTCTGATTAAAGCCGTCTTTACCTAAAATTAGCTTTAATTAAAGTAGCTTTAGTTACAATAGTAGACTCTTACTTTAAATCCAGATTTACTCAAAACAATTGAATTAAACAACTAGTAAATTAAACTTGTCGATTTAGTATAAACCACCTATAATTAAAGTGGGTTAGGTGTATGCCGGAAGCTTAAGTTTAACTTAAATCTGCCTTAAGTCCGACTATTACCTTTGTATATAACAGATAAGATTAAATAAAAAAGATTTATTTGCAGGGGCTTTAACGTAAATAGCTTATATTTAACCAGTCGTTAAACTAGATTTACACAGTTTTTGACTAAACCAGATTTTATTTAACCTGCCTTTAAATAAACCAGAACTGAAACAAAAGTGGGCTTGCATTGGCTTTAAAAGTGAGAGTATGAAACGGACTTTATTTAAAGTAGGTTTAACTTAACCACGTTGTGAAGTTAACTTTGAAATCAATATTAATTAAAATGGATTTATTCACACGGCCAAATAAAGTGGGCTTAACTTAAATGGACTTTAACTAAAGTGGGTTTAACTTGAAGGAGCCTTAGCTAAAGTGAGTTTTTAACCTAAAATCGGCTACAAGTTATAAGCTAATTTAATTAGTTTAAAATAAAACTGTTACCAAGCATGTACTGTTGTTACTTTATTGTCCTGTATCTTAAATGAAGGTTAATAAGGATCAATTTAAGTTATTGTCAGACATTTTTATTTTGGGAAAGACGTCAAAACTGTTAATAAATTTGTCTCAGATTAGCTATTAATAAAACTACTTATGAAATAGTAAGTACAGCGGTTTTAAAAAATAAAATATTGTTGTTTGATGGGTTTGACAGTAACTATTTGCAATTATTATCTGTATTAGTACTGTATACTTAAATTTAACTGATAAATTCTATGATTCATACTGATAACAAAATAAAATACTATTATTATGATATAAGGCCCCCTCTATAAACGTACGAGGGTGCCACTGTATTCTAAATGATGGCTTGAAACTTTAACAAAGGCATTTGTTTATTTATTACATAATGTGTCGGTATCAGCAAAAAATTACACATGCATCATTATACATAGGTAGTTTAAAATTTCTTTTAATTGAATAAAATACGTGTACACATTAATGTACATTATTCATAAAAATTGCAGATTTTTAAATCAACTTCTCTGAGAAATATGGTGGAGGAAAAAAGTTTTCTGACCTCATTTTCGGAACTCCATAAAAAAATATTTTTCAAAAATAAAAGTTTACTGGATTATCCACATAGAAGAGGTTTCATTTGATACCCCTCACAAAAGTTAAAAACAAAACATTTATTATTTTCGTAGAAGACAAGGTTTTTTTGGTCATATCTACAAAACCCTAAAAAGAACATAATCAATGTTTTTTGTTCTAAAATATCAATTTTAAAGTTCTTTTGGTCGTAGAGAATGAATTTTCTAGAAACTTTAACCTGTATTTATCTATTTAAAAGTAAGGTTGCATTACCCAATGCGACCTCAATGATTTAAAAATGTGGCCTTTTATTACATATCCGCATAACGTAGCTAGAAAAAAATTGTTTAGTCTAGAATATATTATAGATATAAATAAATAAAACCACACTGGATCAATGCTTATTTAAATACGTTTCTAGAAATTAATATTTGGTTTAGTTCTGATAATACGTTTAAAAAAAAAACTACTTTTAACTCTTTCAGGTCAATTGGTTACTCCTACTAATCACCTGGGGGGGGGGCTATATGAGTTGGCGGGGCTATACGCGTTAGGGGGGCTACATGAATTTGGTCAGCTTTTGATTATTTTCTTTAGCAAAGGTTCACTTCAATAATTAATAAGCGAGTTCGTAATAACTTTCAGAAATAATAAATCCTGCTCAAGTATAGTAACTAATAATTGTATTTATATAAACTGTAAAATATTAAGTTCATGGCGGAGACTTATATTTATATGGTCCAGAATGTTTTTGACTAATCCGATTGCAAAATATGCAACGACCTTACACTGTTTGTTTGTAAAAATGTTTGATGCAATAAATAACAATATTTTTCATTGTTTTATCCTACTTATTGTGATAAACAAACAGCCAATTCTGGCTTAAAAATAAAATTTAAAGAACAAATGGAAATTTACATGAGCATGCGAAGGACGGATCACTCTTTGGAACGGCGAAAAATATTAATTTATTTTTATAATTTTAAATAATACACATTTAAGTGCGCATTTCAAACAAAGGCATTTTTATATAAAGTATAAATATAGATCTGTACACCTTTAGAGGCCTGCAAAAGACCACCAGCTGGGGCCAAATCAGTTCATTTTTTTTTAAATTATTAATTTAATATCTCAACATATTTCTATTCTGCAAAAATATAATCTCTTTTAAAAAGAACGAAGAAAGAAGTATTTTAAAAGATTTGGACCGAAATTCGCACCTTACATTGTTAAATCTATGATGATAAAGTAACTTTACGAAGTTCTGTTGTCCTAGATTTAAATAACCGAGTCCAGTTGGGTTCTGCAGGTGGCTAAAAGAACCATCTGTCAGTCTGTATGGTGGCCATCGTGGCCAAATTGATCTAGATAGTTGTAGTTTGGCATGCTTGTAAAATTCTTAGACCCCCATACAGGAAAATTCAAAAAAAAACACTTAGAGGGAAAAATATAAACAAATATGTATTATCGAAAAATATCTTTTTAGGGTTTTGTAGGTATGACCAAAAAACCCTTATACCGTCATTTTGTCGTCAGTCTGTCTGTCTATCCGGTAAAAATTGTAGCCAAACGGTTAAACCTAGAGAGTTGAAATTTAGCATGGTTATACAACTCTTTGACCCGTACATAGGAAAAATAATAAACATCTAAAAAAACATATCCCCCTAAACAAATATATGCTCATCGAAAAAAAAAAATTTACAATTCTGTGTAGGGTATCAAATGAAAGCCCTTGGTACGTGGATTAACGATCAAAATTTTATTTTTGTAAAATAAATTATTTTGACGCTATTTTTGCTAAAATTGTGCAAACAAATTGACCCACACCCTGTAGCCCAGATGGTTTAAACTAAAAATCTGAAAAAAATGTTAAGTAATGTACATTGGTGTGAACCGGAATAGAACCTTGCTATTTAAAAAAAAATATACTGCAAATATTTAGAAACCCAAATAATGGTATTAGGCATTCGAATTAAAATTAACAAAAAAAATATTTTAACATAAAATTTGTTTTGGCATCCCAAATAATCATAATTCAATTACTGCGAAACCCTGAAATGTGTGAAAATTCACACTTCACATCAATTTTTTCTAATTCGCCCACTTGAGACCGAATTGGTCAGCTAAAACATCGATTATTTATTTTTATAACTGTAAAAATTTACATATTCATAATCTGAGACATACTCACTTAAAATAGCCTAAAATATAGATTCATAACAGAAAATTATAGCAAGTTATTTGCACGCTGCATTTGAAGACATGCGAGAATTAGATGACAGACTATTGCAGTGGATAGGACACGTGATAACAATGTAAGGGAACACAAGGGAAAAATACATTCCATAGAAAGACGCTTATAATAACTTTAGTAAGTGAAAAACAATTATGGGTCTATAATAAAAAACAACATTTTCGACAAATTTTGAAAAAATAATCCACGTGCTGTCAGTTACAAGTGTACTTGAGATGCGACCACATCAGGACCCAGTTCTACAGTCAGTCAGATAAAAACTGTAGCAGGGTGTTGCAAAAAAATTATAACTTTCTAAATAATTATCAGATCTAAAATTTCTTTTATACTATTCCGGTTCATATTAATTGTGCATTACTAAGATTTTTTCAGATATTTAGTTTAACGCCCTCGGTAATGTGGTATAGAAAAGAGTTTTACAGCACATTTTTGGCAAAAATCGTGTTTAAATAAAGAAATTTAAATAAACTACTTTTCATTCCTTAATCCAAGTCTTAAGAGCTTTCTTTTTATACCACACATGTCCTCTTTTTGACAGGCCGGGTTTTTGAAACACGTTATGTGATTTAAATACACACTTCTGACATATGTAGAACTATCAAAAGTTAAGAAAACATTATTAAAATAAATACAATCTTCAGAAAAATGTAAATGGACACAAGCAAGAACACAAACAAGCGTTGTACCCGAAGGCACAGGAAATAAAAGGTAATACAGAAGATGAAACACTTGGGGAATGGAAATTTAACAACTTGCTTCTGCAAAGATGATAAATTTGCCACCTTCTGCAGATATAGGTACGTATATCAATATTATTTTAAACCAATTTAGACATAAGGTCAGACGTTGCGTATTAATTTTTTATTCAGGAAATAAAAAATGGAAAAAATAAAATGATAACAACAAAAAAAGTCTAATGTGTCTATTGACATTGTTTCTTATCTGCAGAACTTACACAATTAAAAAAAAACAGTCTAGATTTCTGTGGGAACTCTTGGGAGTTCAACAACAAATTCTTAAAAATAAATCTGAATTGGAATCACATATTTTATTAGACTGTATAAAAAAAAAACTGTGTTTAAAAATAAGAGTTTTATGCATATTTGTGATGTGCAGGATGTTCAGGGTGAGCCTGTAAGGATAAATAAGGATATAAACAATACCATACCTTTACTTTCATCCATGGAAGCCATTGTTTACAAAAATTTCGATGTAGAGTCAAAAAAATTGGCACTTAACACAGAAAATAACACAAAGTTAAGGAAAAAACACAAAAATGAACTGCTATAAATAGTCTGAAAAATGATCCGAACTCGTATGTCTTATAAATTTTAATAAATCTACCCTCATACCAAAAGAGATTAGTGGTCTAGCCAGATTTACTGTTTTTATACTCGTATTTATTTAATAACTAACACTTGATGATTACACTGGGATATTTTGTGTACTGGAGTGTTTTGGTGAAAGTTTGTGTACGAATGCTACATACTATCACAGAGCTACACACGAGAATGCTGGCCAGTTTACAAAACACAATGTTTTATGGATCAATGTTGGGGCAGTGGCGTCACGAGTGGGGGAAACGGGAACCATACCACTGCCCTGGGAAAAAGTGATTTTCAATATTTTGCGCTTAATGCCTTTAGAATCCTTCAAAACAAACAAATATCTTAACTTTTCCTCTCCCATCTTCATCTTTCACTCTACCCATCTGCCGAACTATTATGTTACTGCTTTCTTATAAGTATACAACAGTCGGACTTGTTTATAAACACAATGACGTCACCGAGTAGTCAAAGACCTACGCAAAAATTCGATTCACAATAAATATCAGATGACGTCATACTTGGTTAATTTCAGTACCGTTGGTAGAGTTTTTACGCGCTGCCAGCTTGAGATTGTATTGTTCAGTCGTTTTTTTGGGTAATTACTTGTATTTTTATATGTAAACGATAAAAAATATTTCCTGCCCCCCCAGATTTTTTCAAATTTTTTTTGGCCCCCCAGATTTTAAGAGCTAGCACCGCCACTGCTAAGAGCTCTCCTTTTAACGAATCATGTGGGCTTTTGCTAAACAAAACAATCAAAAGCCCAATCAATCATTAAAAGTTACTACTGCCACTGGAATCGTTTACACTTTAGGAATATAGCTGATATTTTGAATATAAAATGTAAAAGAAATTATATTCTTAGCACTGGTTCAAATGCTTGTGACGATAGTTGGCAAAAATAGATTAGGCTTTGCGCCAAATTTAACTGTATTTATAAATATCTGAGAAAATATATTTCTAACAATAAAATCGCAGTTAATAAACTTAAAAATATAATTTGCAAAAGCAAATAGGTCAGTTATTATTACTAAAAAACGGAAGGCTCTTTAGTTATTTACTTTTATTTCTATAGAAATCAAATTCAAAATTAATCAAAATTTCATGTAAATTATCAAAATGGGTATCAAAATTCTAAGTAAACTCTTTTTAAAAATATTATTTCTTGGCTTGTTACATATATTATGGAACCTAAATAACAAAGTAGGTACAGAGTACAATTCCATTTTAAATGAGTACAACCTACATTTCAAAAATAGGTTGTCATACCTGCTAGAACAAAAAAAAATTTAACTACGCCAATGATCTGCCAAAAAATTTAAATAAAAATGCATCCGCTCAAACTAAAGCTAAATCATGATATAAAGAACAATCTCCTTTATCCATTTGGACGATTGTGTTGTTTAAAACCGCTAGTGATAACGTCAACATATATTATTGTATTTTTAAAAGTTGGTATATCGAACTATTGATTTGCAAGTCAGGAAGTTGGCAATTTGTAAACTACATCTCAATATTTAATTTTCAAAATGTTATTAATAATAATAAGCTGATTTTTCAGCTAGGGATGTGCTTTTAATTTTATATTAATTGTTTTGCGTTGAAAATTTATATAAAAATATATTTTTGAAGATGGACAGTCCAACGAGAAGAAAAGGGGATGAATTGTGCGTAGATCTGGAAAATTGGATGTCTAATTTACCTGTACAACTTAGATCTATGCCTATAATATACTTGGCAATACCTGGTAAGTAACTATGTTTACAGCACTTTTAGGTTAAAGCATTAATAACCTAAAAAAATCTTCTAAAACGTATATTACTATAAATAATTATCATTTTTAGTCATTTTCATAAAAAAAATAATTAAAATGGTTTATTGTTGAGAAAATGTCGGTCTTTGACATTTTACCGATCCAAAAAGGAACCAAAATACGTCTTTTATACAGGCTGTTGAAAAAAAGAGGTCACACAGTTTAAGGGCATATAGCAAAACAAAAGTTAAAGCAAAATTTTAAAAAATACTCACTATTAAATACATTGTTCAAACACATGTCCAGTACTAACTGAAAAAAAAATCATAACAAAATCATGATGGAAATTAAGTCATAATCTAACTAGTCTAAACCAGGGACTGTGTTGACAAAAAAAATTTCGACCCTGACTCTAATTAAGGAATTTTAAAATTTGTACCCGACTCAGCAATATAAATGTAAATAATGTAATAAGTATTTATTAATTTTTTTCCTAAATAGGGGATAGGCATGATTTTTATTTTTTTAAAATTATATTCCTCTTGTTGCATATTAACATAAAAAACAGTTTTGCATTATTTTTTTTTTTAATTTGAAGGCTAAAAAAATTGTAGCGCGCGAACACCACGTGTGACGTCATACCCTACTTAAGTGTACTGCGTACAGCCTATCCAGTATACAGCGTACAGCCTACCCAGTCTGTCGTGAACTTATTTGCTTGTATAACTTTTATAGATTAAGTAAAGTTAGAGTGATTTTAATTAAAATAAAGTTTAATTCTATAAAAACAATTTCTACATGTTTACCGAATTAAATTTTATATTAAAATATGTAACCTATGTTGCAGTATTTCAATTATGCCTCTAACGATTTGTAACTTCATGTAAACAATGTAGTAAAATTCTGACATCTAAATTACATAAATATTTACATTTTACAGAGTTGCAGCGTTTATTGTTTACATAAAGTTATAGAATACATAAATGGTTTACTTACAAGTCTGTTTTGATACCATGTATTTCTTCAGCACTGTAGCATTTATTATTTTTCATATATTCCATGAGCATAAAATCATCAATGTTGGGTAAATTATCACTCTGAGCCCAAACAAAATCTTTATCTGCCATTTTAATAATAAATGCGTGAAAAATTGTTTAAAAACAAAAAACTCTCGAACAATACAATATACACACGGAAAGATTATGTTGTCTGGACTGTCTGGGGTTTGACGTCATGCTCAGTCGTATTTACTCGGCAACCTTCGCGCTGTGGTCGGATTATTACAAATTTACAATATTTTAATTAAAAAATTTGGCTGTGATATTAATTAAAATGTGATTTTTGTTTTGTTAGGTGACATAACATTCTCTGTTGACATTTGCCCGTGTATTTTTCAGGTTCCCACGACAGTATGACGTACAATATTAACAGGAAGTGTGCAGTATCGCCCGATGCGGAGCCCATCTTTCAGAAACTGAAATGGTTGGGGCCCGTTCTTAGGTTCACAATGGCGCGTTGGTCCGTCACGCAAAACCTGGACGTCACTAAGCAATTACACATGGGCGTACGTTATTTTGATCTAAGAATATCTACTAAAGTTGGAACAGATGAATTGTATTTTGTACATGGCCTCTATGGAGATGATGTTAGGGGACCCTTAAATGATTTAATGATTTTTTTGGAAACACACCCCAGAGAGGTAAGTCAAAAAACACACAAACTTAAAAAAAAAATATTATTTGACGTACTGAATTTTTGTTTGTAAACCAAATAATTCTTGCTATCCGCCGCCGCCACTGCCTTTGACTAGGGTATACTAGATTCAAATAGAGAAGGATACACGACCGTTACAAAATTACGCAAACAAGATAACGCCAGTGGTGGAGACAAATAAAATATTTTCAAACCAAATGGGACAATTAAATAATATTTTTTATTGAATTAATTAAGGAACGATTTAAAAGCTATATATTAAAATATAAATGAAAAAAATATAAATAAAATGCTGTTTAATATAAATATGTCAGTCATAAATGACAGAAGGCAAATTAATTATGAATATAAAAAATAAATATGCCGACCAGACGGGGAAAAAATATATATTGCAGTAAAATTAATATAATTTAATTATTAAATTTATATCGGTCATATGTACTCTAATACCCTTTTCACACTAGTTCTTTAAGATCGGATGTTAAAGTGAATGTATCTTTAAACGCTAATGTAAAACCGTATGGCCTCGTCTAAATACAAGCGATGTTTAAGACAGAGATCTGCGTCTTAAACTTCGTCCGCATTGCCAACTTAATTTCTATTATAAAAAAATACTCCTTGAATTTGTGCTGTCAACATTTTATATTATCATAAACAAGAATACTGTATTATATCGACGTTATAAGAAGTTTATACTTATTGTTATAATAAAATTATTTATTTTAATAATGTGTTTAATAAAATACACAGCTACAATAATTGAGATAAAATGTATCGACTTACATGTTAATACAGGTGTAATATATTCTTTATTGTAGTGCCTTTATTGTAGAATGAAATGAAATATCCTTAATTGTTTATAATAATTCAAAATGTGCGTTTGCGCAGACAGTTCAAAACTGGTAATTTCATGACGGTAACTTAAGGACAAAATTACTGTAACTGATGACAGCACCAGAGATTTAAACATCAAGTGTGAAAGCATACCGATGTTAAACATAGGTGAACTTTAAGTTCACTCGTCTTAAAAATCTAGTGTGAAAAGGGTATTATAAGTAAATTAGACCCGTCCAGAGGAAAAATGGTTTCTGCACACTTTTATTGATGTACTCAACTCGGGCATACTTACTGGTATTTTACGTATACCTAAACTTTTTGTTAGTAACATTGCCCAATACTTTTTTAAAGAAAAAAACGAACTTTTCTCAACTTTACAGCTACCCGAACATCTGTATAATACAAGGGGCAAAAAGATCGGACTTTGTAAAGGCTCTAAGAATTTAAAAAAGAAAACTGATAAAAATTTTCTTAATATTTTGCCTAAATTGTATAATGCGTTTTCAGATGAAATAAAAAAGAATCTTTTTACCTTCTCTAATCACTATTTCAAGAAAATTATTAAGAGATGGATACACAATATACCAGTTGACATAATTAATTCAATAATTTCAAATGTATAACTGTGATAATATATTTTATTTCATATTAGTTTCTTGAGTTTATATTTTTGTTGGTGTATTTGATTATCTTTTATTTCATTTTATTTATTTATTGTTTTATTTCATTTTATTTATTTATTTTTTTATTTATTTATTAATTTATTTATTTACTAATTTATTTATTTATTAATTTATCTATTTATTTATCTATTTTAATTTTTTATGAGCACGATTATTCCAAATTTTACTTATTACATATACTTAGTAAGCGATCAGTCTCTTATTCTCAGTATCCCTGCTATTCTCTTAGATATTTATAATAAGTTTACTTTATTATGTTTTTTTATTAATTAATTAGCTATATAAATATTTGTATGTTTTACTTTTATATTTTAAATTTACTTTAACGATTTATTCAACAATATTACATTTGCTTTTCTTAATACTTACATACGAGTATGCCATATGTATACGTATATGTATGTGTATGAGTATATGTATGTGTATGTGTGTATATGTGTGTGTGTATGTATGTATGTATATGTATGTATATATGTATATGTATATGTATGTATATGTATGTATGTATGCATATATATGGGTATACTTTTTTATTTATTTTTTTTCCTCGTTCTCTTATTATTATACAATCTGCTTTTTAATGGTTGATCATCCTTACGTACTGGACTATGTCAGTTTCTAATTTTATTATTTTTGTCACCACAAGATACTTAGTATCTTTTGTGACTACATTATTCATGTTGATTTGCTGAATATTTAAACTTTTTATTTATTTTTTTTTTCTATTGTTCAAAATCAAAATTGTAATTAATTAATTAATTAATTAATTAGTATAAATTTAATTTGTATTATTTCATTTTGTATTATTTAATTTGTAATTGTATTATTTATTTAAATATCCAATATCCAATAAACTTCTCCTGTCTGCTACATGTTGAATGTTTGGAGTTGCAGGTGGTGATTTTGGACTGTCAACACTTCTATGCATTCGGTCCGTCCGATCATGAACGCCTGATGCGTATCATAACGTCCACATTCGGGCACCGGCTGGTTCCATTCACCCAGCACATGGACCACCTGACACTGGAATACCTGACGACCCAGTTCAGGTATCAGGTGTTCTGCGTGTACCGCAGTGACGCGGCCCGGTTCGGGCAACCCCTGCTGTGGCCCTCCGCCTCCTGGCCCACGCCCTGGCCCAACACACACGACATCGACACGCTCATCACTACCCTCGCCACTAACCTCAGGAACAAGAACCAAGGAAAGGGATATGTGAGCCAGTGCATCTTGACCCCGAACACTTGGTTTGTGATCAGGCACGCGCTTGGTAAGTGTTCCCACCACACCACCGACCGACCGCCATCACAAAGTACTTGTATCAAATACATTCTAGCAGCAGACTACAAATAACTTAATAAGCCTAATATTTTTGCTAAATATTCTAAACTAAACTCCCATTTCTAGTCAACCGATTTTTACCAAAAGTTGATCAACTCGTGCCATGATGTCAAAAGATTAAATATGAAGTTTCATAAAAATTCTTTTAGCCGAATTTGCTCTGCACGTGTACACAGACAGACAGACGGACGGACAAACAGACAGACAGACATCATGCTAAAAATAGTCAAAACGTTATGTAGG
Source organism: Liopterus haemorrhoidalis (assembly GCA_963971575.1). Classification (NCBI taxonomy): domain Eukaryota; kingdom Metazoa; phylum Arthropoda; class Insecta; order Coleoptera; family Dytiscidae; genus Liopterus; species Liopterus haemorrhoidalis. Next base: position 48,987,780 of record OZ020619.1, read on the forward strand.
GACCTCAATTCGTGGAGATCCATCGAAATCTCGAAATGTCAAAATCGATATGATCACAATACAGTCTGTTCCAAACGGTTAAGCGGAACTAAATGGGAATTTAGTTATTTTAGGTTGTCACGAGAAAGGGACCTTGCTTGGGTTATTTCATTTTTCACGTTGGGATGTCAAAATTTAAAATTCCAACAATGAAACCATGGAAACGAATGACCATATGTCAAAATTAAATATTTTTTTTGGATATTTTAATGACAAAAAAATAAATAAACGGGAAATTTGTATTAAGAATGACACAAAAAATCAAAATATAAAGAAAATGACATTTTAAAATGATATTAACCTTAACCAAAAAATGTTTATTGTAAGTATGATTTACAAAGCTTAAACAAAACGACCGAAAGGCACGATTTAAACGATGAAAGTAACTAGATTGCAAAATCTAGTTCCGCTTAAGCGTTTGGAACAGACTGTACTGTATTGAGAACTGACACGCTCGGATACGCAGTCTGGTGGTCAAAGATTGTACTACGCGGCCGGTAAAAATTAAAAAATTTAAGGTACGATAGAATGAAATCTACACATTTCAAAATGATAAAACTCAAATGTTTACTATTTTTGGTTTTTTATGAATTAAACTTTTAATGAAGCAGTAGTCCTTTTTCTGGTACCCCAAAAAATCAATATAGATAGGAAAATGAACAATAACAAAAGAAATAACCTAGATGATGGTAAATGAGAACGTTCGAGGTCCTCTCACATTTGAAAACGAAAAACAAACAATATATTTAGAGGTTATGCTACAACTAAACAGTTGGCAATATCTTAACAGATAAAAATATACCTAGAATTACCTAAAAAATTGTTGAAAAATTAATGAAAATTATAACTTGTTCTATTTTCAAAATAAATTGATCAACTTTATGTCAATTGACGATATTTTTACACTTTACACACATCAATTAATTGAAAGTCAACTTTTTCAATTAATTGATCAATAAATTGAATCGTGTAAAACCCAGTTTTGAGATGAATATCTCGGTCCTTAATCTGTTAATTGCTTAAGTAATAATTTGTTTCTTTTTTCATTAATTCTGTGATTTTTTATTTGTGTAATCAATGCAATAAAAAATGTAAAACTTTTGCGTTACACATTACGTTAGGCGGTACAGTACGGGATCGGTTCGCTAATGTGGACCCAGGCCTGCTATATTCACTTTGATAAAACCTTTTTATGTTTGCAGGTACTTTAAAGAGCCAATGTGCAATTCCACTGGAAAAACCGGCAGTGAATTGGCTGCGGGCACAGCAGCCAGGCACCAACGGAATCAATATAGCAATCGCGGATTTCGTCGATATATTCAATACTGATTTCTGCAAAATAGTTATAAGTCTAAACGCTAAATTATTAATCGAGTTCAGCGACTCGAAAAGCAAATAAATTTGCACTGTCCTACTGTCACTTTTGAGCTTAAGTAATTTTTAAAACTAAAACTCTATACTCAAATATTAGAAATAGCTCCACTATTTTAGATCTACATACATACATATACATATACGTATGTATATATGTACTATATACCTATCTACAGGCGGCTTTCTAGTATGTTTAGAGGGCGTTCTACCCTCTCCACTTTTCTCTCTTCACTTATTGTTGTTTTAGCTCAGTTTAAGCACAAGCAACATACTTAAAAGCACCTAATACATTTTATTTGTCTTTTAAACTACGAATAGTTATTTGGAAAATAAAATGAATATTCCCAATATCATACGCATTCAGAGCTCTTTAAATTAAGAGGTTGTAGACTGTGCTTTGTTAGCTGTAACTTATGTTTCTATGTATTCTTTTTAACGTTCCATGTACCGTTCACATCTCTTCAAATTACTACGTTACGAATAGCCCTCCATCTGTGAATTTTGAAACCAACTATTTAGCTTCGTAAAATATTTTATATGTATTATCGTTCTTATAATTCTGTTGTCTTAGATTTTAACTACCTAATTACCTAAATTGATCATATTTACTGTCCGTCTTTGTAATTTTGAGCAAGATTTGTTAATGATGACATTATGTTAGGTTATGTAAAGGCATTCGATAACTACGGTGTCACTGGTAGAATGCGATAGCCAATGTGTTTATATGTCTGTCTCATTAAAACATCTCACTAGCTATAAGTTTAGAAAATTATCCATAATCGACAACAAAAAGCGTATTAAATTTGGAGGTCTGAACGGTTTCACGTCTTATCATATGACAAACTTAGTGCTGACAGTGAACAGTCCATAAGCTATTGATTTAAGAGATGTTAATTTTACTCTCCTAATAACTATTATTTAAACAAGACTACAGTCTATTTCTTTGGTTTAAGGGCAACTATATTTTGAACTATCTGGTAATTTTTAACGATTGGATGGGGCTTTCGGCCATTTTGTTAAACAATCGTTAAAAAGTGAGCTTGGCACAACTTAAGAAAATAAAAATGCCGTTTCGTTACTCTCAAACATTTGGGATGGACTTTGTTTAATTAATTTTACTGTGCTGTTTCTAGACCTACAAGTTTTTAATTACCATGGGGTTGATGGCCATAAATGCTATCAACTTGAAAATCTGTTTTGATAAAAATTTCATACGCTTAAATGTGTGATTTTGTTCTATTTTGTTCGTGCCAAAATGTAGTATTTTGTTCTTGAAAAAAAAGTGATATCTTGCCTATAATGTACAATAATATACTTTTAAAAAAACCGACCAAAAATTGCCTTTTGTAAAATAAGTTAATTATTTTCTTACTTTAGATTTTTTTAAAGCGTAGTTTTAATTGTAACCCTTTGCGACATTGATAAATGGGTGCACTGGTCTGGTCTGAGAGCGACAGTCCTCAAACTGTGGCGCGCGCCTCACCAGAACGGTGCGATTTGACCAGATGCGCTAGTGCTAGCGCCAGCGCTAGCGGAGCTTTCTGCCGCAAACGGTTTTATATATATATATTTACTATAAGGCAATAAAAAATGGCTTGAAAAATTACGAAAAAAGTCAATTAACGTTATTTAAGTATTTTTTGAAGCCCTGTGCTCAAAAATATTTGTTGTACTTTTGCACCCGGGCTCAAATTTTATATTTAGCTATGAATTTTATACTTTTTGTTAAAAATATTTAATATTTTGTTATTTATGAAGAGCTTAATAGATTAAGAATATATATATAAATGTTAAAAAATATCGTAAAATGTTGAAACTATGGACATATCTGTACACTAAATGTTCAATAAATGTTATTATATATAAAAAGTATCTTGTCATTTACCAATAGAAGTGATGGATTCATTCATACCCATGCTCTAAAAAGTGTATTCCACTCTACACAAACATTTCTAGATATTTCAATTATTTTGACCAATAATTCTGTGTGTTCTTTTACATTTTATGAAATGCTATAATTAAATTTCATTTAATTAAATTAATTTTTAAAACATAGAAACAAACAACAACTTATACTGAAAAAATCATTTACCCCACCCAAAATTTGTCTAAATCATCAATTGATATATTAAAAGGCCCTTCCACTTTTTCAGGCAAAGATTTTAATTTTTTACTAATATATTTATCATATTTTTGTTGCTATTACATTGACAGACAGTCAAAAAGAATTAAAAATACAATTTAAAACTAAAAATTTCCTTCATTTTTATTTAGAATAGTATAATATTACATATCTTTCAAATCGTAGATTACCTTTCAAAAAAAAAAAAAAAAATCATAAGAAAGCTCGGAAAATAGGAAAAATATAACTGGTGTTAATTTTCACCATTGAAACAAATACACGGGTAACAGTTTAATGTCACTTTCGAGTGTTCCAGCTTTGCCGCATATGGCGCTGCGATCTTAAAAAGACGTAACAAAATGGCGGTAAAATGATTATGTACGCGAGGGGATTGTGAAGTGACGGGTAAAAGTGAGGCCAAAAAGAGCTGCGCAGGAGTATTGCATCAGTTCAATATTGTACAAAACTAATTCTTCGTCAAATTTAGTGCGATTTTGCACTTGCTCAGTGCAAGTGTAACTGACTTGAACCTTGTTTTAGTGCGTAGTTTAAACCTGTACACCCCGGGTCCATCTCTCATGGATACTTGCTAGATACTCCAGCAGAAATCGACGTTAATAGGTGCTTTTATTGCGATGTCATAAATAGATCCACACTAAATCTCATAATAGATTTAAAACACAAAGTTGCAATTCATATTTTATTAATAAGTAAATTGCAAACTACAAAATTTTCAACATTCCTTCATTTAAATTAAAAAAACAATATTTTTTAAATTAAAAAACTTACTTAACAGTAACGAAAGAAAATACACTATGAAATTCAGTCTAACACAATACAAAAATTACAAAACGACACGTGAAATGAATGACAATCCTTATACCTACAAATATGACGTATATTTGCACATAATTAATAGAAAATTGTATAAAAACAACAAAACAGTTATGGTGTGGACAAAATATGAACGCAGAGATGCCAAATGTAGCAGACCTAATCGACAAGCCAACATGGTTTTAGAGGTCTCGCATCAGTAGGCAAGCATAAGAAATAGCAAGTCATTCTTGCAAATAGTCTCTTAATCTATACTGTCTTCACCTTTGTTAGGACATTCAAAATACCTGTATACTGTACACTGGAAAACCAATGAGGTAGTACAACATAGAGACTGAACGAGGACGAGTTGTTATGAAGCCAACACCCCTTTAGGCGGGGAAACGGGGGCTGCCCCGAGGAGTTGTACACTTTGCATACATCAATGTTTTGCCGATAAGAATTCAAAGTAAAAATATATTTTTTTAATACTGTAAACTGCAAATTTTAATAAAATAAATTTCATAAATAATATTAAATTAACCTGAATTTATTAGTGTATATTTAAGATAATTAGTAGGTTTCTAAATTACATACATTTAAAATACAATATGATCGAAAAAAAGTTAAGTAGGCTCTGAATTTAAAATGTGAAGTGGACATTTCTGCTAATGTAAAAATAAATGATTCCATGTCTATCTAGACACCTTTTTTTCTTGATCATGTTGTATAGCAATGCTTCAGACACTTTCTAAATTTAAAACGGGCAGATATTATATCATTTATTCCATGATAAATTAAAATTTATCTGACAAATTATAAAGATATATATCTATAATCAATGCTGGGTAAAATACTTTTCTGTTGTATTGCAAGTACTGAATACAAATACTTTTTTAAGGAAAAACTATATGTAACATTTTAATTAAACATTAATTTTTAGTATTTAAAATACTACTTGGTTGAAATATAGCTCGCAACTCTTAAAATGCAAAAATTAAAAGTTGATGAAAGGGTAAAATAGTAAAATAGAAAAAATAACACAACAAAACAATAATAAAGACTATACAGCGCCGGCGTTTTGCTTGGCAATAGCTGAATAAAATAAATGTATATTAGGCAACTTGTTATACTCCTCGGGGCAAATCCCCCTTTCGTCTCCGCAGGGTCTTGGCTTCATAACAAACAATGCTAGGGCATTGCTGAGACCGTGCTGAGTCTATTTATATGACGTCAATGTGTAAAACCAACAAGACAACTTTGGGTTATGTTCGTATGATCCAAAGATATGATTTCAAAGTTGCCTGGTGAACTGTTGAAAATGAAATCAAACGTTCCTCTTAGTTTGTTTTTACATAAGTGAAGAGAGTATTATTCGTTGGTTGGTTGGTTGGGGAAACAATTGGCCTGGCCCGTAGGGCAATGCGAGTTTTAGGTGAGTGACGAGTTACGAGTGACGAGTGGCGAGTGGCGAGTGTTATAATTCACAGTACAATACGAACATGCACTGAGCACTGTTCTCTGTACCTTAGCCTGGACCTCGCTTCCACTGGACCATCCACTTACAGGGCTTTAACTTTAAGTTGTTTCATTTTCGGGGCTTTCTTCTTGAGCTGTCTCTTTTGCTCCTTCTCCTCCCAGCGCCGCTGCCTCTCGGGATCTGCGTCCTGCAGAACTTTCTCTTTCTCCGCCCGACGGCGTTCTTCGCGACGTGCTGCGGCCGCTTCAGCTCTTTGTACGTGGGTGCTCTTCAGAAATGCTTCTTCGACACGCTGACGATTCTTGTCCGCCTTAGACTTTCCTGCAAAGTATACACAAGGAAAAATTATAATTTAAATCATGCGGATGCGGATTATATATCATATTCGCTTATCCGCAATATCCGCGTCAACATAAAATCTGCGGTTGGACGCTTCTTTCTACGGAACACGCGTTTAGAACCCTAAAAATGTATCGCTGGCATTTGTATTGTGCTTATGGCAAGAGTGAAATAATAATACGTTACGGCACTTTTTACTTTTGTCATAGAGACCTATTTTACGCTAACTTAAATAGTTAAATATAGTAGAGTTTATATAACAGTCGTAGATACAACAATTTCTTTGGATTTATTGCCTTTATTAATTTAAAAACAATTATGTATCGCCTTATTTTGCATTTTTGGAAATACTAGTAAAGTTTAATCATGGTAATTTGCCACATTTAAAAACATAGAAACTCATATCAAATTTAAAATAATAAAAATATCTTAAAATTTTTTTAAGGGGGGCTTTTGACAACTGGGGCCAGAACTATAAGAGATAGAGTCTTCTTTTGTTTAAACAGAAAATAATTATTTTACAAGTTGGCATAAAATAAATTGCGTGTTATTTGAAAAAAAAAATAAATGGTATTATCTGTCTCATTTTGTAATACGGAACTAACAGTGAAAGTTCATTTTTTATGTTGTATATTGACAATACATTTATAATATTGTCATGGTATTGGTTCACACGGATAGGTCAAAGTCTGTTTACACCGCAGCAGTCACCAAGGTAACCAAATCTAGTTTCGTATTACAAATTGAGACGGATTATATGATTATGCACATTTTGGTGAGAATTAGAATAAACAAAAAAATTGTATGTGACGGGTTGGCTTAAGTAAATTTTCGTGTTCATTTGACTATATAAATAAAAAATGTATTTAATTCTAGAAGTAAATATTTTGTAACTAAATTTCATTAATATGAGTCAACTACGAGAAAATCAATTATTTTTTGTTTGACTATTTGTTTTTCCTAGTTTTTTTTTATGTATGATAGTATTTTTTTTAAACCTTAAAATACATTTTTTATATATTTATTCAAAAGAACACTTAAATTTACTTAAGCCAACCCTTAAAAAACATTTTTTTTTATATAGTCAAAAGAGCACCAAATTTTACTAAATATCTCTTAAAATACAATTTTTTTTTAATCAAATGATCACGAAAATTTTCTTAAGTCAACTTTTAAAATACAATGTTTTTATTTATTCTAATTCCCACCAAAATGTACTTAATCAAACCATTAAAATTTATGCCAACTTGTAAAATAATAATTTTTTATTTTAAACATAAGAAGACTCTATCTGTTACAGTTATGGCCCCAGTTGTAAAAAGCCCCAATGGTGTACGGCCCGAATTGTGTTACGGCCCCAGTTGTCATGGAACTGTCTTTTACAACATCGCTCATCAAAACCGTAGCAATATACATATATTTAAGAAGAGAGTTCTCTTAGGGAGTGGCATTATACTAAACACACAACAGGTATCTAATATAAATTGGAAGTTACCTTCTTTTGACAACCTGTACCTCTTGACTTTATCCATACAATAGAACACCATAACCATGAGGGGCTTTAACATATCCATACTGTCTTGGATCGGACGTCCTTTAACGGGGATGTTAAAACCGAACATCAGCACTCGCTGCACTTCCGGTAGCTTGAGAGCCTGTCCATCGTCTGGCTGCTTGGCCCCGGAATACTGGTCGGAGAAATGGATGTAATCGATCAGTTCGCAGTATTTATTAAAGACAGCGGTCACCCGGGAATCAAGCATGGCCGAAGTCGCTTCACCGATTTCAGACATTATATGGAAATTGGATGGAAGACCAGATTTTTCACCTGAAAACCGAACCCCCACCCCCCTTAAATATGGAAATATTATATTTTTCATAAAAAAAAAAACTGGAATAGTACTACAGGAATTTTTTATCTGATAATTATTTGGCAATTTACCGATTTTCTTGCAACACCCTGTTTAGAATATTTATTTGACTGATTAAAAGAGGTATGTTCGTTTGTGTGATATTGCTTAAGTATATTTTTTGACATAAGAGACGTTATATTGATTATTTTTTTATTTGTTCACTAACCAGATCCATCTAAAATGTAATAATTATTTAAAATATTGCATAAAAACCTTTAATGATAAGTATTTGGTATGGTTATGATAAGTATTTGGTATGGTTATAATAACACTTGTCAAAAAACTTGTTTATTTAGAGGTTATATTTCTTGCTCTACTCTACTTGCTCCACCTCTTGAGACCGAGCAAGTTTGGCTTGCTCGACGTGATCTAGCGTAAGTTTGCTTGTGATCCAAGCAAACAAACCAACAGATCCAAGAGGATAGCCATAGCTAGGTCCTGATGCAAACGCAAACCATGTATGGTCGCTACATGGAAACAGCTGCATTATTTTTCAAAAGTTATCAAAATTTATGATTTTTAATATTTACCTACAATTTGAATACCAACAAAACCCTGAAATATGTGAAAATTCACACTTCACATCAATTTTTTTTAATAACCGTAGTCACAAGTTATTATTTCAAAGAATAGAGCCCGTAGAAGTGGTACGTGGACCACAGGGCTTTCATATAGTAGCGAAGGTAGTAATAATTTACTACCTATAATCTTTGAATATTACCTGATTTTCTTTCTGGACAGAAGACACTAATATCAGCCATTTCCTTTGAAAAATGCTGAGCTGTCTTCTTTGAAGCAACGCACATGACGAAATTGTCCATGTCTTCTTTGTTCATTATTACCTTTATGTGTACTTGGTCTAGGGCAGGTCTCATCATGCCAGCAATAACCGCCACTAAATCTTGCCGCTGGAAACATTGTACAATGTTGCAATTAAGTTCTCTGCTCTCGTCACTACACTAACATAGCACATGTATCGGATCCGCATCAAGCGCACTGCAAAAGATATGATATCGCACTACCACTTAAAATATTAATACCAACCTTGATAAACTTAAGTTCGACTAGCATTCCTTCACAACAAGATCGTCCACTGCACCATAACGTAAACATGTTTTCACTCTCTTTAATAAGACCCGGAGAATCACTCTCCATCTTCGAATCATCACCTATGCAGATTTAATAATTAAAAATCAGATAGATATAAACTACCCATCTAATTAAGAATAGTATAAAAGACATCAATAAACAAACTGTATGTTTGTTAAACATTACAAAAAGAAGAAAGAAATGGGAACATAAATGTAACGTACCGACTAAACTAAAGTTATCTTCAAGTATTCCTCTGTGTGTTGAAAACCACGTGTTGGCCAGTTTAGTATTTTTACTTTTCCCGGTAAAGAAATTAAGAAAATAAACCACAAGTCCAGCGATCATGAGCATTTCTAGCCAATAACTGTCCCAATTTGCTCGGAAATGTAGAGGCACTTTTGTAATTATGATCTTAGGTTCAGCTGGTGGACGATCACCCTTTGCCTCCACTTTATCGTCAGCGAAACCTTCAAATTCTTCCTCATCTTGGAAATGTTCAAATTCATTATCGTCATCCTAAAAAATTTTATTCAAAAACTGATTCGTAATATTGTACAAAAAACTTACTTCGACAATTACGTCATCTTCTGCTTCCCCTTCTTGTTGAAATACATCTTGAGTAGTTTTTTCCTGATCTTTATCACCTTTTTTAGCGAATTCTGTCACTTCTTCATCTTCTGTATCAAATTCTTCAAATTCCGCGAACTCATTATCAGCTAATCCTTCATATTGTAAAGATGCCCAAACAGAACTACCCACTAATATTATATGAATAATTACTAACCACAATTTCATTTTTACTTATTTAATACTCCTAACTTTTTAATCGATTCACGCAAAATGACAAGTACGTTTCAACCAAATTTTAGCATTACCAACCCAAAGATTATTACGCATATGTAAGAAACGCACGTGCAAAAAAAAAATAATTATTTTGACTAATTATGTGTAATTTAATTAGATAGTTAAGTTAATATGATTATGGTCTATTTGCAATTTTTATAATGTTTTTATGTATTAAACTAAAAAAAGAAATTATATAAAATCGGGATATCACATGATCTGAAATACTTTTGAAAGACCGGCGCCAGAATTTTGACAGTTTTTAAAAACAAATACCTAGAAACCAGAGCTGTAACTAAGGGCCGGTTTTTGAAAGCTTAGCCGAGTTTAATCTTTTGGTTAAACTCGGTTACAATATAACAATCCCATTAGTAATCATAGCAACCATTTTCTGACCCTTTGGTTATGGTTAACTAACCTTTCAGAAACCGGCCCTAATTGAGAAGTGACATTACCGTTGGCGGCGCTGTAATTCATGGCAAAATGGCTGAATTGTCTAGTATTCAGCTGTCAATATGCTAACAGGGAACAGGTTAATTTAAGCACAGTACATTTTTATTTTATGAAAATGTATCTATCGACGTTCTACAAAAAATCAACACCAGAACATATGTAATAATTTCAAATAGTACTACAGTCGCGTAGTACAATCTTTGACCACCAGACTGCGTATCCGAGCGTGTCAGTTCTCAATACAGTACAGTCTGTTCCAAACGGTTAAGCGGAACTAAATTTTGCAATCTAGTTACTTGCATCGTTTAAATCGTGCTTTTCGACCGTTTTGTTTAAGCTTTGTAAATCATACTTACAATACACATTTTTTGTTAAGGTTAATATCATTTTAAATTGTCATTTTCTTTATATTTTGATTTTTTGTGTCATTCTTAATACAAATTTCCCATTTATTAATTTTTTTGTCATTAAAATACATTAAAAAAATAATTTAATTTTGACATAGGTAATTCGTTTCCATGGTTTCATTGTTGTAATTTTAAATTTTGACATTGCAACGTGAAAAATGAAATAACCCAAGCAAGGTCCCTTGTCGTGACAACCTAAAAGAACGAAATTCCCATTTAGTTCCGCCTAAGCGTTTGAAACAGACTGTACCTTTAGTCATGAATTAAATAAATAATTAATTTTGTCAAAAACACAAAAACTGCAATATTTTCCGGCTCAGATCAATGTACATTACTTATAATTTGTTCAGATTTTTAGTTTAACCCCCTTGGGTAAATCGGGCGAGACAAGAACATCACAGATGACCAAGAGGAGATGCGAAACCTATGTACATGTTATTTTCTGTGCTTTTGTGGCAAAGTGGCGCCTCTTTTTTTTTCGCCCAGGAACTATTCGATTTAAAATTTACCGCCTGGTTATTTGAAGGTTACTTCTTTATTTTTAAGGCAGAAAAATGTTTATTAATGAAACATGATAATAATATAAAAGCAAGTTTTATTTTAAATAATATACACATATTTTAAATACAAAGTTCAGTTTTTTAGTAAATATTTTAAATACAAAGAAGTTTATTCAATCACAAATGAACGAATCATCAATCAACTTATTTATAAATTTCTTTCTCATTCATGCAAGACATGTACGAGACAGAAATACATAAATAAGTTGATTGTTGCTTTATTTATTTGTGATTACTACGTGGAAACTACTACAGTTCTTCGATTATTCTTCATACACATTCTTATAAAGCAAGCAGAAGAGTGGAAACACAGAACATTGAAATGATTGAAAAACAACACAGAACACGGAACATTGGAACATAAAACATCGGAAATTACTTATAATTTGTAGCACGTGGCACTGTACATGAATTAATTGATTTCTTTGTCAAGATTAACCACAAAACACCTTAAAATATGAACGTTAAAGTTATGGAACTAATATGAACACTATGATATGGAACTAATGTAGCATTTAGCGACATCTACTGTGGTTATTTGAAATTAAAACTGGTTACTAACGCCATCTATGTTTTTATCCAGAAACTATTCTCACGAGCACAACTCTCCCATTAAGCCTTCACCCCCCTGATGGAAATGATTTCAAAATTGTAACGGGTAGCACAGCGCATGGATGAATTCTTCTTTCCTTGTTGATATGAACTAATGTAGCATTTAGCGACATCTACTGTGGTTATTTGAAATAAAAACTGGTAACTAACGCCATCTATTTTTTTATCCAGAAACTATTCTCACGAGCACAACTCTCCCATTAAGCCTTCACCCCCCTGAAATGATCGTACAAACTTCTTAGTACCTAATAATGTCACTAGAGGCGCTGTCGTATAGCTTGTTCGACTGAGTGTATCAATTTGTCACAGCTTACCCGAGCAATAAATTTCTCGAACAAACCAATTTTTAGTTCAATGTTTTGTCAAGAGATGGCGCTATCAATAAGATTTGTTCGACTGAATATACCATTTTGTCTCAGCTTACCGATGTTACCCGAGCAATTACTATCTCGAACAAACCCGCAGTTTGTTCAGCGTGATCCTAGGAGATGGCGCAATTAATACAGTTTGTTCGACCGATTGCAAAAAATGTATCTATATCCTTGAAGTTTCCCGAGCAATAACGGGTTCGAACAACCCGTCTCTTTATTGTAATTTTTTAAATTATTTTAAATAACCATAGTTATAAATATATCTGTTATATTTGAGCTATTAATTTAGTAACTATATAGTAAAATTCTCCACGTCCTAAGTTATGTTTGAAAAGAATAAACTTTCAAAAAAATTTAAAATCAAATCAAGACGTCCGGATTCATGAATTTCACCACTGGTAGCAAAATATTAGCGGTGACCGACGACTCACTTGCCCCTAAAAATTGAAAAGTCTCCGTGTTAGAAATTTCTTGGTTAATTATGTAAATTTTTTGTTTAATTTTATTTTTAAATAAGTTTACAAGTCATTACTGACCCAGGGATTTTAAAAATTCCAATCGCAGGTCTCTTTTTTTACTTTTTAAGGTTTGGTCTTTTGACAATATTTATTTTTAAAACGCTCCCAAGTTAAATGGCCTCTAGGATAATGTTAATGTTTTACAATGCATACGAGACATTAAAAATCTAAAAATTTAAATCACAAGTCCCTATCTCTAACAGTTTTTGAGTTGCCTATAGAAATTTTGATAAATTTTATCTTATTTAAAATGCTTTTAAGTCTAAACATAGTGGTTTAGTAGGACACAGTAGGACAGTTTCTTTTTTTGTTAATTTTTAATATGCTACGAAATATATAGGTACCTAATTAAGTTCAAATCCCATAACAAAGCCTTTTTTTCATAGTAAGGCATTTTTTTCATAATGAGGCCTTTTTTAGAACTTGTTTAATAATACTATAAAAACATTTTATTATAGATTATATATTATTAAACAAATTTTCAAAATAGCCTCATTATGAAAACAGGCCTTATTATGGGATCCAACATAACATATAATTAACAAGAAACAGTCAATAAATAATAAGTAATGCTACTATTATGAAAATTAAATTATATGTTTATTGCTTCACATCTTTCTTTATATTTAACAAAATCACATTTTAGAAATAAAAATATAAAATAAATCATAAGAATTTTTTTTTAATTTTCTTTGTATATAATTAATAAGAAACAACCAATAAATAATTAACAATCAAGTTTAAATATATATGGTAATAAAAACTATAATTAGATATGTTTATTGGTTGAAGTTCACATTTTCTTTTTTTTTTTTTTAATAAAATCATATTTTTTAGATGTACCTGCTTTTTTTAATAAAGCTTTATCCTTAATGACATCATAGAAATTTAGTCAAAACGTTATGCCTCGATCGCGTTCATCGGCAAACGTCGACTCAGCGGTAAAGGCGTCTTCAAAAGTAAAAATACTATAAAGTAGGACATTTCCGATATTTTTTAACAGTAGGTAGGGGGCGAAGGACAAGGAGGTAAATTGTAGGACATGACCTACTAAAGTAGGACGGTTGGTAACCCTAATCATGTCAACCAAGCATCACGACAACTCTGTTGATCAGGAGAGCAAAAAACCAGAGGTACTCATTTTTTATAATGCGACGAAAGGAGGCGTTGATGCCCTTGACCAAAAATGTGCCCTTTATCGTTCAGGCCGAAGATGTCGTCAATGGCCTTTAGTAATTTGGTACGCTATAATGGATATTGTTATTGTAAATAGTCATATTATTTTTCACGCTGCTAATCCTGGAATTATAAAAAATCGCTCTGATTTTACCAGAGCAATTAAGAGGTAGGAATGAGTCTTATCAATGAGCATTTAAAAATAAGATTTGCCATAGCCAATTTGTCCAGAGAGCTTCGCTCAATAATCTCCATCGCATGAGGGACCGAAATGACTTCTGGAGATCAGCCTACACAAGCAGGTCCTGATGTAAGGCGTAGATACTACTTGTGTCCTAGGAGTAAAGATACCAAACATTCCACCCTTTGCTCAGAATGTCATAGGACAATTTGCAAGAGTCATTCACTACAACAAGTCACCTGTACTTCATGCAAAGAGGTATCCATATATCTGTCCCGTACTTGTCGAGGTATATCCTAAAAATACACCTTTTAAAACATTTCTAATATACAATCAATATTTTTAAAGGTTTATTTATGAACTATATGTACTCACTTAAGCAATATAATTTAATTTAGTGTTATATTCTCGTTAACAAATTCCAGATGATTAAAATACAACAGGTATCCATTATCTGTCCCGTACTTCTCGAGGTATATCCTAAAAATACACCTTTTAAAACATTTCTAATATATAATCAATATTTTTAAAGGTTTATTTATGAACTATATGCACTCACTTACACAATATAATTTAATTTAGCGTTATATTCTCGTTAACAAATTCGAGATGTACCGACAAAAAGGTTATGTGTACATTTCACAGAAACGATAGAAACATCTGTATTAATAAACAGTGTCTTGCCTATAATAATTCGTTTTAATAATAAAACATATCTTTTTTGTTCAATTCATTTTTTCAATTAGATGAATATTTCGGGTGTCACTGGGAAACCGACTCCCTAAATAAAAATCTAGAAACAATTGATGCAAATGATCGTACAAACTTCTTAGTACCTAATAATGTCACTAGAGGCGCTGTCGTATAGCTTGTTCGACTGAGTGTATCAATTTGTCACAGCTTACCCGAGCTTTAACGATGTTGCCCGAGCAATAAATTTCTCGAACAAACCAATTTTTAGTTCAATTCTTTACTAAGAGATGGCGCCACCAATAAGATTTGTTCGACTGAGTATATTAATTTGTCTCAGCTTACCGATGTTACTATCTCGAACAAACCCGCAGTTTGTTCAGCGTGATGCTAAGAGATGGCGCAATTATTACGATTTGTTCGACCGATTGCAAAAAATGTATCTATATCCTTGAAGTTTCCCGAGCAATAACGCGTTCGAACAACCCGTCTCTTTATTGTAATTTTTTAAATTATTTTAAAAAACCACAGTTATAAATATATCTGTTATATTTGAGCTATTAATTTAGTAACTATATAGTAAAATTCTCCACGTCCTAAGTTATGTTTGAAAAGAATAAACTTTCAAAAAAATTTAAAATCAAATCAAGACGTCCGGCTTCATGAATTTCGCCACTGGTAGCAAAATTTTAGCGGTGACCGACGACTCACTTGCCCCTAAAAATTGAAAAGTCTCCGTGTTAGAAATTTCTTGGTTAATTATGTAAATTTTTTGTTTAATTTTATTTTTAAATAAGTTTACAAGTCATTACTGACCCAGGGATTTTAAAAATTCCATTCGTAGGTCTCTTTTTTTACTTTTTAAGGTTTGGTCTTTTGACAATATTTATTTTTAAAACGCTCCCAAGTTAAATGGCCTTTAGGATAATGTTAATGTTTTACAACGCATACGAGACAATAAAAATCTAAAAATTTAAATCACAAGGCCGTATCTCGAACCGTTTTTGAGTTGCCTATAGAAATTTTGAAAAATTTTAATCTTATTTAAAATGCTTTTATGTCTAAATAGCTTTAGAGATCTTAACGTAATTATTTTAATAATGCAAACAAGACACGAGAAATCCAAAATTTCAAACTTCAGACCAAGGCCCTGCGCAGAACAGTATGCGTATTAAAAACAGCTAAAAGTTACCATTATTAATGAATTTAATACAATACAGAGCTACACTGTGCAGGTGGACGACGGGTGAACTACGATCAAGTGTGGCGCCGTGCAGGTGAGCGACGGGTGAATTACGATCAAGTGCGGCGCTGTGTAAGTGAGCGGTGGGTGAACTACGATCAAGTGCAGCGCCATGCAGGTGAGCGACGGTTGTACTACGATCAAGTGCGGCGCTGTGCAGGTGGGCAGCGGGTGAACTACGATCAAATGTGGCGTTGTGCAGGTGGGCAGCGGGTGAACTACGATCAAATGTGGCGCTGTGCAGGTGGGCAGCGGGTGAACTACGATCAAATATGGCGCTGTGCTGGTGAGCGGCGGATGTACTACGATCAAATGCGGTGATGTGCGTTATATTTTCGAAATACTAAAGGTTTGTTCGTTTGTGTTGCACCAGACTTGTCCAGGACAAGAGCAGCTGACGACACTCTGTAATTGTGTCCTTTTTGTAATTTTTAGAATGTAATTGTGTTCCTGGAAACGAAACGAACGCATACACACGACTGACACATTTTTCTACACGTCATTGTTTACACACTTGTCAAAAATGCCTCACTTACCTTAAGATAAATAATTAATTACGTAATTAAACATTTTTCTCGTGTGACTTGCATGCAGCGATAAGTTCGCCTGAACGATCCATACTTATCCACTGCACATGCGATAAAAATGTCAAAGTTTCAAGTAGGTTAGTTTAAAACAGTGATTCTTAACCGGGGCGCCAGCGCCCCTTTGTGGGCGTTTTGGAGGTCTGGCGGGGCGTTTTTAAATTTTTAGCATTTAGGGGGCGCTGCAAAAGTTCAAGTGGGCATTGTATCAATATAGAAAAATAAGGTATGTTCATTTGCTCAATTGTTGCGTACACGCACACATAACCATTGTAAATAATTGTGTAGACGATCTCGAATAACATATCGCGATCGGGTTACCACGTTGCGTCTGACTGTTTGGCTTTTGACAATAAGTGCCCGATATATTCGAAAAGATGAATGAAAATCTCCTGAATCTTCAAGGAAACAATATCAGCCTTATTAAAGCCAAAGAAGTTGTATTGAGCTTTATCAATAAACTCAAATTATATAAAAAATAATCTTTGTTGGCGAGAATACCATCAGTTTCCTTCTTTACAACAATTAAAAGAAGATACGCTCAAGAATTCTGATTTGGAAACATACTGTAGCCACATGGACGCCCTTATCGAAGATATGATATTACGATTCAAAGACTTGCAGAAACTTGTGATAACAGCTTGGTTAATTAATCCATTTTTATCAGACGTAGAAAGTCAGTCAAAATTTAAAAGAGCAGTTTATTGACCTACAAAATGATTGTGTAGCCAAAATAATATTCAATCAATGTGATTATAATGCTTTTTGCGTTCGTTTTCGTCCTCAATACGCTCTTCTGTGGAAAGAAGTAAAATTACCCATCATAGCATTTTCATCTTCCTATTTAGTAGAAAAGGGTTTTAGCGCAGTAATGCATATATTGAAAAAATCACGAAATCGATTACAAATAAGCCAAAGAGGAGATTTGAGATTATGTTTGACTAAACTTGAACATTATATTACGAACTTGGTGCAATCACATGAGGCTCAAGGATATCATTAACATTTTTTAAAAAAAATTTTTAATTAAAATTTTATATTGAATTATTTACTTATTCTATTTAAATATTATTATAATGTTGGATGTGATATTAATATGACATAAAAGGCAATAAATACATAATGTGTATAAAAATAATAACGTGTTTTATTTCTATTTCTCATCATTTTTTATTTGTAGTAGGAAATTCATTGCATAAAATACATACCCACATAGAGAAAAGTGTAAATTTTGTTTTTTGTGTGGAGGGGGCGGTGGATAATTTTACTGTGGTAAAGGGGGCGATTCTTTCAATACGGTTAAGAAACACTGGTTTAAAATGTCAGAAATTAGTAAATTATCTCTGATCTTAATATACATACCTCGAACTCATACTTATTAACTGTTTGTAGGAAAAGAACTGACAAAAAACAAACAAAACACATTTCAGGGTTTTGTAGATATTTAATAAGTGTAAGAAGCAGTGGCGCAGCCAGGATTTTTTCTTTGGAAGGGACCCGGAAGCCAAAATTATTTAAATTATGAATAATGTTCTCACTTTTGAATTACCAGTGACGACCTAAAAAAAAAGGTCCTTATCTCTATTTTTAAATATAAAACAAAGCATTTATTTACATAAAAGATTTTCCTCCTTCTTTGGGGGGGGGGGAGGCCTCCCGCCTCTTCCTGGCTACGCCACTGGTAAGAAGTCAACAGAAAGCTGGATGTCTAAAACAATTTTTTTTCTATAATCAACAGATTTTTGATAATCATTTTTATTCAATATTTGAGTACTAACTAAGAGCTTCCATTTAATTTGTTTAGAATAAATTTAAATAATTTGCCAATATTACGTCATTAGAAAATATAAATTAAAAAATCCTAGCGAGTTTTTTCTGCACGCCTAATGATCGAATTTATGAGTGCAAGCTCCTTAAGAAGGAGATTCGTTCTCATCTGTTAACAATTTTTTATTATATTTTTAATATGAAAAAAGACATACACTACCTTAGTCATAAATACAAAAAATCCCAAATTTTATTAGCCAGAATTTAGCCATGAATTAAATAAATAATTTTGTCATAAAAACAAAAACTGCAATATTTTCCAAAACCCAAATACAGAAAGGTTATCATCAATCAATTAAAACCAGAGGCCCCTATCTTTTACCGTTATTGAGATATAATTTTTTGAAAAATTAAATTTTATTACAAAAACTTTTTTGTTTAGGTGGTCACCACGCTACGAGTGGTGAGGTGAGGGACCTGTGGTATCGATGAACCCTCTACACTCCGAAACCCAGAGAACCAGGCCAGACAAGCTTGCCAGGTCACCCGCACAGGTAGTGTGAAGAACCGGGGAATGCTGCAACAAAGGAATGCTTCCGGCCCAACTGGAAGGGCTGATAGGTAGGTTATGAGGACGACCGTTTCCTCTGGTCATTTAAAGAGGCTGGTGACTATGTCGGAGTGTAGAGGGTTCTGCGATACCACAGGTCCCACACCTCACCACTCGTAGCGTGGTGACCACCTAAACAAAAAACATTTTTGTAATAAAATTTAATTTTTCAAAAAATTATATCTCAGTAACGTTTCCAATACAGTAACTCATGCAGAGGATGTCTACGACACGCTCCGGCACGCAGTTCACTCTCCACAAAACACTTCACAAACTCCTGACTGGCCGACAACTCCCAGTTCGAGTAGAGGTTAGCCAGTTCCTCCCTCGTGTACGGCTCCACTGTTAACACTGGTGTTACTGTACTGGTCTCACCGGCCAGCAGAGCCGGATAAACAACGGCAGGCACATATTCCTCTAACAATGGAGCGGAGGGAGCCAGCTCCTTCACTTTTACCACTACAACATCCTGTACGACTTGTGTTTCATCTGCCTTTTGTAGCTCATCACCCCGCTTGTTGCTGCTTCGCATATAACTTCACTAGTACTGGCTGAAACGCTGCCTTTCTGCTCAACACTCTCTTTTGCTGACTCATCCGATTCTTTAATTTCATTTTTATATAATTTAATTGGTGATCTACTTGAAGGCACGAATTTCTTGGTTTTCTTCTGCAAATATTAACACATACAATCAAATATATGGAATTAGTAAAATACAAACGTCAGCGCTAACAAAGGAAGGTTATGAATACATTTAACTGCTTCGGTTTTTCTAGAGTAGCCATCTAATCATTCTAAATATACTTTTTTAACAAACTAACACTGATACACATGAATATTTACACATTTATCAAATGATTGCTCAACTAAATATTTATCTAGTTACTTTTCTGTCATTATCAGATGTCACAGCCCAACATTATACACACAAAAACACCAAATCATAGAGATAGAAGACCACAGAACAATCTCGAAACAATTGGTGCAAATGATCGTACAAACTTCTTAGTACCTAATAATATCACTAGAGGCGCTGTCGTATAGTTTGTTCGACTGAGTGTATCAATTTGTCACAGCTTACCCGAGCTTTACCGATGTTGCCCGAGCAATAAAATTTTCGAACAAACCAAATTTTAGTTCAATATTTTGCTAAGAGATGGCACTATCAATAAGATTTGTTCGACTGAGTATACCAATTTGTCTCAGCTTACCGATGTTACCCGAGCAATTACTATCTCGAACAAACCCGCAGTTTGTTCAGCGTGATGCTAAGAGATGGCGCAATTAATACGATTTGTTCGACCGATTGCAAAAAATGTATCTATATCCTTGAAGTTTCCCGAGCAATAACGGGGTCGAACAACCCGTCTCTTTATTGTAATTTTTTAAATTATTTTAAAAAACCATAGTTATAAATATATCTGTTATAATTGAGCTATTAATAATTTAGTAACTATATAGTAAAATTCTCCACGTCCTAAGTTATGTTTGAAAAGAATAAACTTTCAAAAAAATGTAAAATCAAATCAAGACGTCCGGCTTCATGAATTTCGCCACTGGTAGCAAAATTTTAGCGGTGACCGACGACTCACTTGCCCCTAAAAATTGAAAAGTCTCCGTGTTAGAAATTTCTTGTTTAATTACGTAAATTTTTTGTTTAATTTTATTTTTAAATAAGTTTACAAGTCATTACTGACCCAGGGATTTTAAAAATTCCAATCGCAGGTCTCTTTTTTTAGTTTTTAAGGTTTGGTCTTTTGACAATATTTATTTTTAAAACGCTCCCAAGTTAAATGGCCTTTAGGATAATGTTAATGTTTCACAATGCATACGAGACAATAAAAATTTAAATCACAAGGCCGTATCTCGAACCGTTTTTGAGTTGCCTATAGAAATTTTGAAAAATTTTAATCTTATTTAAAATGCTTTTATGTCTAAACAGCTTTAGAGATCTTAACGTAATTATTTTAATAATGCAAACAAGACACGAGAAATCCAAAATTTCAAACTTCAGGCCTCTATCTCTAACTAATATATAATCAATATTTTTAAAGGTTAATTTATGAACTATATGTACTCACTTAAACAATATAATTTAATTTAGTGTTATATTTTCGTTAACAAATTCGAGATGCTTAAAAGACAACAGGTATCCATCTATCGGTCTGCTACTCCTCGAGTATTTCCAAAAAATAAAACTGTATGTATATGAATTTTGTTAGACCAAGGCCCTGCGCAGAACAGTATGCGTATTAAAAACAGCTAAAAGTTACCATTATTAATGAATTTAATACAATACAGAGCTACACTGTGCAGGTGGACGACGGGTGAACTACGATCAAGTGTGGCGCTGTGCAGGTGAGCGACAGGTGAACTACGATCAAGTATGGCGCTGTGTAAGTGAGCGGTGGGTGAACTACGATCAAGTGCAGCGCCATGCAGGTGAGCGACGGTTGTACTACGATCAAGTGCGGCGCTGTGCAGGTGGGCGACGGGTGAACTACGATCAAATGTGGCGCTGTGCAGGTGAACGACGGGTGTACTACGATCAAGTGCGGCGCTGTGTAGGTGAGCAGTGGGTGAACTACGATCAAATGCGGTGATTGCGTTATATTTTCTATATACTAAAAGGGAATGTAATTTTTGTAATTGTGTTCCTGGAAACGAAACGAACGCATACACACGAATGACACATTTTTCTACACGTCATTGTTTACACATTTGTCAAAAATGCCTCACTTACCTTAAGATAAATAATTAATTACGTAATTAAACATTTTTCTCGTGTGACATGCATGCAGCGATAAGTTCGCCTGAACGATCCATACTTATCCACTGCACATGCGATAAAAATGTCAAAGTTTTAAGTAGGTTAGTTTAAAATGTCAGAAATTAGTAAATTATCTCTGATCTTAATATACCTCGAACTCATACTTATTAACTGTTTGTAGGAAAAGAACTGACAAAAAACAAACAAAACACATTTCAGGGTTTTGTAGATATTTAATAAGTGTAAGAAGCAGTGGCGCAATCAGGATTTTTTCTTTGGAGGGGGCCCGGAAGCCAAAATTATTTAAATTATGAATAATGTTCTCACTTTTGAATTACCAGTGACGACCTAAAAAAAAGGTCCTTATCTCTATTTTTAAATATAAAACAAAGCATTTATTTACATAAAAGATTTTCCTCGTTCTTTGGGGGGGGGGAGGCCTCCCGCCTCTTCTTGGCTACGCCACTGGTAAGAAGTCAACAGAAAGCTGGATGTCTAAAACAATTTTTTTTCTATAATCAACAGATTTTTGATAATCATTTTTATTCAATATTTGAGTACTCACTAAGAGCTTCCATTTAATTTGTTTAAAATAAATTTAAATAATTTGCAAATAATACGTCATTAGAAAATATAAATTAAAAAATCCTAGCGAGTTTTTTCTGCACGCCTAATGATCGAGTTTATGAGTGCAAGCTCCTTAAGAAGGCGATTCGTTCTCATCTGTTAACAATTTTTTATTATATTTTTAATATGAAAAAAGACATACACTACCTTAGTCATAAATACAAAAAATCAAGGTAGTAGTATCAAAAAAATCAAGGTAGTGGTATCAAAAAATAAATACAAAAGTAGAGGGTTCTGCGATACCACAGGTCCCTCACCTCACCACTCGTAGAGTGGTGACCACCTAAACAAAAAACATTTTGTAATAAAATTTAATTTTTCAAAAAATTATATCTCAATAACGTTTCCAATACAGTAACTCATGCAGAGGATGTCTACGACACGCTCCGGCACGCAGTTCACTCTCCACAAAACACTTCACGAACTCCTGACTGGCCGACAACTCCCAGTTCGAGTAGAGGTTAGCCAGTTCTTCCATCGTGTACGGCTCCACTGTTAACACTGGTGTCACTGTACTGGTCTCACCGGCCGGCAGAGCCGGATAAACAACGGCAGGCACATATTCCTCTAACAATGGAGCGGAGGGAGCCAGCTCCTTCACTTTTACCACTACAACATCCTGTACGACTTGTGTTTCATCTGCCTTTTGTAGCTCATCACCCCGCTTGTTGCTGCTTCGCATATAACTTCACTAGTACTGGCTGAAACGCTGCCTTTCTGCTCAACACTCTCTTTTGCTGACTCATCAGATTCTTTAATTTCATTTTTATATAATTTAATTGGTGATCTACTTGAAGGCACGAATTTCTTGGTTTTCTTCTGCAAATATTAACACATACAATCAAATATATGGAATTAGTAAAATACAAACGTCAGCGCTAACAAAGGAAGGTTATGAATACATTTAACTGCTTCGGTTTTTCTAGAGTAGCCATCTAATCATTCTAAATATACTTTTTTAACAAACTAAAGTATCATTCACAGCTCATGTTTTAATAGATAGTACGTAATTCATAATGTTAATGTTAACGCATAAGAATGTTAGTTCTACACAAATCCGTATAAGCATTCATAGCTCCAATTTAGTGGATAAGCGTAAGAAAATATTTAACGCATAATGTTAGAAGTTTGTATATCTCAAACTTCTGACATTAACATTAACATTAAAACACTGACAACTGTCAAAATGAAGGAATATATTATACTTGAAATTCGAATAAGACTTGTGGATGCAGCTTGTGACATAATTATTAGTAAAAATGTTGAAACTAATATTGAAAAATAGATGTGAAGTGAGAATTTTTACATATTTCAGGGTTTCGCAGGTATACAGTGATACATTTCAAAATAGACGAATATATTATACAGGAAATTATAAAAAGACTTGTGGCTGCAGTTTATGATGTACTAATTAATAAATGTGTTGAATCTAATAAAAAATTAATGTGAAGTGTGAATTTTCACATATTTTAGTGTTTTTCAGGTATCTAGTACCCAAGTTAAAGCAGCTATATGTGTGGAACATTTTTTTTTTTGGGGTAATCAAGCCCAATTGAACAATATTTTGAAAATAATGTACCGTTTGTTATTCTATGTACAAAGAGTTTTTCCTTAAAATACTACATGAACTTTTAAAATAAAATATGTATTTTTTCAACAATAAAAAAATTAATCTGACAAAAATTCCTTTTGAACTATTTTAGTTTCCATCAATGTACATTATTGAGATTTTTTTCAGAATTTTAGACCAACACTTCTGGGAAACAAAAGTTATCTTTTTTTTGTGAAATCAAAAAGTTAGGTTAGAGTGAGTAGCTTCAGAAACATTATAGTTATTTTATTTAATAATTAACTTAATAAATATTATTTTGGTTCTTTTTAGAAGTATATTTAATAAAAAAACAATATATATATTTAATAACAAGATATTTTTATTATAAATTGTTTAGTAATTTCTTTTGCGAGTAGATGGCAGCAAGATCGATTTATCTATTAAAACATGAGCTATGAATGGTACCAAAGTTTTGTGACTAGCCACTAACATTATCCATTAACATTATGCACTATGAATTACGTACTATCTATTAAAACATGAGCTGTGAATGATACTTAACACTGATACACATGAATATTTACACATTTATCAAATGATTGCTCAACTAAATATTAATCTAGTTACTTTTCTGTCATTATCAGATGTCACAGCCCAACATTATACACACAAAAACACCAAATCATAGAGATAGAAGACCACAGAACAATCTCGAAACAATTGGTGCAAATGATCGTACAAACTTCTTAGTACCTAATAACGTCACTAGAGGCGCTGTCGTACAGCTTGTTCGACTGAGTGTATCAATTTGTCACAGCTTACCCGAGATTTAACGATATTGCCCGAGCAATAAATTTCTCGAACAAACCAATTTTTAGTTTAATACCTTGTTAAGAGATGGCGCCATCAATAAGATTTGTTCGACTGAATATACCATTTTGTCTCAGCTTACCGATGTTACCCGAGCAATTACTATCTCGAACAAACCCGCAGTTTGTTCAGCGTGATGCTAAGAGATGGCGCAATTAATACGATTTGTTCGAGCGATTGCAAAAAATGTATCTATATCCTTGAAGTTTCCCGAGCAATAACGGGTTCGAACAACTCGTCTCTTTATTGTAATTTTTTAAATTATTTTAAATAACCATAGTTATAAATATATCTGTTATATTTGAGCTATTAATTTAGTAACTATATAGTAAAATTCTCCACGTCCTAAGTTATGTTTGAAAAGAATAAACTTTCAAAAAAATGTAAAATCAAATCAAGACGTCCGGCTTCATGAATTTCGCCACTGGTAGCAAAATTTTAGCGGTGACCGACGACTCACTTGCCCCTAAAAATTGAAAAGTCTCCGTGTTAGAAATTTCTTGGTTAATTATGTAAATTTTTTGTTTAATTTTATTTTTAAATAAGTTTACAAGTCATTACTGACCCAGGGATTTTAAAAAGTCCAATCGTAGGTCTCTTTTTTTTTTACACGGTTTTTAGTTTTTTATCTGGTACACGGTTTGGCTCACGACATTGTCGTCCTATGTATTCTTCCACTTAAATACGTAGTTTATCGAGTCGTTTAGTAGTATAAATTCTGTAGGACTGATCACACGTAAAATTATCTACAACTTTCCAATTGACACCAAATTTTTGTGTTAGTTAAGGATTTATTTGACGGAGACTGTTTTTGAAAACACTCTTACTCCATTTTCTCGAAAACTATTAATGATAGAAAAATAGCGTATTTCGGCCCTGGGAGCCGTCTGGGAGCCGTCCGGGAGTTTTGGTTGGTGAAAAAATGACAAACTAAAAAAGTTCTAAAACATTTTTTTTTTTAGCTGTTCTTAAACAATCAGTCGAAATTGTTGGTCTTACTCGCCACCATTTTGTTCTAAGTGTCAGGTCTTTGGTCCCCCAGATACCTGGAAAGACCCGATATACTTATAACAAGATGGGGGTGATGCCAAAATTCAACTGGCACCGTCTAAAAAAGTAACTACCTTTAAAAAATTGTGTAACAAAAACTGAAAGTGATACAGAACTGGGGTTTAATTTTTTTTAAATACACAGGTCTTCTTCAGTAAATAAAAAAAAAAATTAAATATTTAAAACAGGAAATACAAGATGTTCAAAAAGGCTAAAATTCAAAAATTCATGCCTCAAAAATGAAAAGGGATAAAGGCATGCGGTTTCAATTTTTGGATTCCTAATGGCGCATTTCTACCAATAATTTGTCTCAAAATTTAGAACAGGGCCAGATGTACAAGCTATCAAAACATTTCAAAAATTCATGTCTTTAAGTGTGAAAATGAAAAAATTTCATTTTCCATGCAGTCTAACTTTTTGTATTCCTTATCCCGCATTTAGTCAAATATTTGGAGTCTCTCTCTCTCCTCCATTTCTCCTCCTTCTCTTCTCCACCTATCCTCCATCTCTCCTCCAACTCTCCTCCACCTCTCTTCCATATCTCCTCTTTAAATCTTGTTCAATATAAAAAAAATAACATTTCAGTCTTCCAGTATCGACCAAAATGTTTATTTTCCTTCGTAGATATTTACAATAATATCCACATTTGTGTTAACGTATCATATGCACTGTAATAGTCTTCCTCTTTGAAAACAGAATCCTGAAATCCTTGTAAACTAGATTTCCAATCGGAGTATTTGTGCGATTCGCAATATTGCAGCAATTGTTGCCGTGTTCTTAGGGCCGCACTATTTTATGATAATTATTCCTGCAAAAAAATAATAAGTCCCAACTCCTGTAAAGGCATCTTGGGAAAGAGAAGGTAAATTTTTAGTTTCTAGACCGCCGGCCATAGATATGAAAGTCACGTGGTCAATGTGACGTCTGAACCGGTACTAGTATCCCTGTATAAACCGGTTATCATTTTAAAATGAAGACCTGTACCCTATCATTTTCATAATTATTATTATTTTTTAAAAATTGCCATAAGTGTCTTCCACAGCACTCGGTGAGTGCTGGGAATACCCACCCCTGAAGGGAGTTGGGCGCAGTTGGGATGATCCGAGAACCATCCATGTCCCTAGGGGTATATTGTCTGTCCACTCCTCTTTCAATCCCTTTCCTCTCCACCAATTCTTCTGCATCTCTCCACTCTCTTTCTTACAACTCACTTTCATTTTTCCTACTCTCCCTTTAACTTTTTTATCTCTTCTTAATTTCTCCTACATCTCTCCTTGATCTCTCCTCAATTCCTATTATATTTCTGGGGTGCAGTTACCATGATCCGAGAACAAACGTTCTTAGGGGCGGCGCTAATTTATTATTATTATTTAAAAAAAATTGCCATAAGTGTCTTCCACAGCACTCAGTGAGTGCTGGGAATACCCACCCCTGAAGGGAGTTGGGCGCAGTTGAGGACGACCCGAAAACAAACCATGTTCTCAAGGGCCGCACTAATTTATTATTATTAAAAATGTTTTTATTTCCGCCGGTACCGTCCATGTTTGCCCGAAACGTGTTCCACGCAGACGAGACGTTCACCTGTAACCTTCTCAGAGATGGTCAAGGGAGCTTTATACCCAGAAATCGGCCGCAACCCAATCTCTGGCGATATGCGAAGAAATCCCGTTGGTCGAAATTTGTAAAAATAATTTATTTTAAAAACATTTTCTAAAAGAGGCAAAAAGGGTTAAAAATTAACAAATTATAATTAGCGCCGAGAAATAAGAAAAATAAAAAATATTTTTTAGACCAAAAAATAAATCTAAGAAAATTATTCTTTAATTTATTTTTTATTTTTAATTAAATGGCCTTTGCCTCTGTGGCAATTAGCCAGGACATTATTTGTGAAAAATTCCATGCCTGAACCGGATTCGAACCCGAGACCTTCGCAATGCAGACCACATGTGTTACCACTACGCTACGCCGGTCGGCTATCTTTAATTTAATTTTGAGTAAAAATGTTTTGAAATGTCAGTTTGTCTATATAAAAAAATAATATTAATTTTATTAATCGTTCAACCCAAAATGTAATGAAATCAGGAGCAATCAGTCTAAATATCAATTTGTTCCCGTAATATTTGCGAAATGGGCCATATTTCACGTAAAACCCATTACTTCACTTAGTAACTCCGAACATAGGGCCTTAATCAAAATTAATAAGCGTCCAAATTACCCTATTTGTCACGAACCGCCCCAGAGGGCTGTTAGCTTTACCTACATATATATATATACGTATATATCGAGACCTCAAAAAAATACCAATTGTGAAATTGTACACATGTTAGGATTTCGCAGATATTTAGTAAGTGAAAAAGTTCAGCAAATGGCTAGAACTTCCTTTTGATGACCCACTTTTAGATATACACTAGCTGGAATGATAAGCGAGGTAGCCCCCCAAAGCTCCCCAAATATATACATTATTAAAATAAGGGAGATATATATATATATATATATATATATATATATATATATATATATATATATATATAAAATTATTAATATTATTAGTTATTAAAATATTTGTATCCGAAAAAGATTTTGGAAAAAATGTGCCAAAAGAATGAATTTAAAAATTGAACTTGTTCCTTAATCGACGCCTCAAGACCTTTTATTTTCACTATTCAAAATGTTTTTTCGAAAATTACAAGTATGTATTTTTCAGTAATTATGTGGATAATAAAATGCATGCCAAATTTCAACTCGGTAGGTCAAACAGTTTACAGCAACAATTTCTATTGTACAAACAGACAGACATATGAGTGACTGTATAAGGGTTTTTTGTTCACAATCTTTCAATATAGTTTTTAAATAAATTATTTAAAAAATTAACTGTAATTTTTTTTTTGAAAAAACAAAAATATCAAAAATGAGATTTCTGAAATTATACAAATTCTTTTTGTAAATAAAAACTGATATAACTACATTAAGATTTGAAAAAACCGGGCCCTTGATTTTTTCAATTTCTTAATATAATTTCAAAAACACTTAAAATCATCATAGGACTGATAATCCAACAAGTCAAACATAGCAAAAAATCATCTCATTTTTAATAAATTGAGGCAACCTCTCTAAACGGAAAACAGACAGACAGTATAAGGTTTTCTTAGTAAAACCCTGGAAACTTGGTAATATTAGAAAAAATAATCTAATAAAAAAAAATTCCGAGCATATCCCGGTTATGTGAATTATTCTGAATTTTTCAGACTTTTAAGCCAACACCTAAAAACTCACCAACAGACAGACAGTATAAGGTTTTCTTAGCAAAATCCTGGAAACTTGGTAATTTTCGAAAAAATAATCTAATAGAAAAAATTCCGAGCATATCCCTGTTATGTGAATTATTCTGAATTTTTCAGACTTTTAAGCCAACCCCTAAAAACTCTCTAACAGACAGACAGTATAAGGTGTTCTTAGTCATACCATGAAAATTTGATAATTTTCGAAAAAATAATCTAATAAAACATTCCCAGCATATAACAGTTATGTACATTATTCCAAATTTTAAACCAACCCTTCAGCAAGACATATAAATTTTAATTCTCTAGGTGCAGTCGTTTGGCCACAATTTCTACCAAATAGGACACTTGATTGACGGTACAAGAGTATTTTAACATACCTACGAAACCATATGGGTGCAGTTAAAAATTAATCTACTCTTAACTGTTCCAGAAAAAAATAGTTTCGAGTGATCCTAATGTGGGCGTAAATGCTTCTAAAGTAATTTTCAAAATACGTGGCAGTGCGAACAACAATAAATAAAAGGTCTACAGGGGGCTCTGATCTTTAAATATGCGCTAAAATAATTAACACAAAAGGTTATTATGGGGTATAAAAAAAAGACAAATTACTTGGAGAGTTTGAAATACCTTTCAATATTTCAATCTGCACAGACAGACAAAAATTATAAAAATGGTCAAAATGGTCTAAGCTAACTATATTTTAGCTACCAAAGTAAAAATACTAAAAAAATAATAATGTACAAACGGAGCCTCCGAATTTATATATATAGATTTATAGTATTAATTGCTCAAATTATAGTGCTGATGTCAAGAACTAGAACCCCTAGAGACGCACGAGACGCAAAAGGCACCTATCTGGGCAAAAATACAGCTATTATTTTCAATATAATAATACAGAATTTAGAATTTTCTGTAATTTTTTAAAATTTGCATTAATACATATATTATTGATGAACAATATTTAAATTCATCCCTAAAGATATAGTGCAGAGGACAAGAACTAGTGGTCCCAGAGCAGACAAACGGACAGATAGACCGACAGACATCATGCTAAAAATAGTGAAAACGTTATGTAGGGACCTAAATTCGTGAAGATCCATCGAAATCTCGGAATGTCAAAATCGGTATGATCACAATACCTCCCTTATATGTTGGCGGTCGGTAATAATTGATTTATTGTATGCACACACAAAACAACCGTGCATACAATACTTTTTCTAATCTTATCTGTAGAAATGGTATCTGTAATTATTGAAAAATTATAAAATTTATTTCTTTTTGAAAATTTTCCAAAGATCAAGATAACTTGTAAAAGTTGCTGCAAATTTTTCGTTAGGGGGTTTATTTGGAATGGCTCTTTGTTTCCGAAAGATTCCCACCCCTGCTATAGCGGCTCCATAATTATACTGACACCTTTTTGAAAAATATGTTTGCCAAAATTAAATAAAAAAATTGTAATCAGATACTAACGACTTATAGAATCCATTCAAGATGTTTCCTCATCTCAATAGGCCATGTTGGGGGGGGGGGCATTTTAGTTGGTAACCACGAAATACAACTAGACATGTGAAAATAAAATAACTATAGTTTCTGTGGTTTAAGCGGAAGATTTTGAATTCTAGTAATTTTTACAAATTAAGTGAAGTTTTTGGCAATTTTGTTTAGCAAAAGCCCACTTCAAACCTTAAAAAGAGAGCTCATGACAACTCAGGAAAATTAAAAGTCCATGAAGTTCCGCTTAAACGTTTGAAATAGCCTATAAAATTTTAATTACAAAATATTCATGTGACAT
The DNA here is from genome assembly GCA_963971575.1 of Liopterus haemorrhoidalis. Lineage (NCBI taxonomy): Eukaryota > Metazoa > Arthropoda > Insecta > Coleoptera > Dytiscidae > Liopterus > Liopterus haemorrhoidalis. The sequence continues at coordinate 49,018,909 of OZ020619.1, forward strand.
TCTATAAAAAATATTTATTCAATATATTTAATAACAAACTTAAAAAAATACCATGGCCTAGTCAGATGAGAAAACATTGTTAATGGATTATACATAGCTAAAGTATCCATAAAAATTATCAAATAAAAAATAAATGAGATTTTTAAAATTAAACTCATTTATTATTTGACATTACGAATTTGAAAAACCGGTCCCATAATTTTCCAAACTCATAATATAGGTTCCCAACACCTAAGTGGTGCGTTGGGTAATATATCTTAACCCACTTCTTTATAAAATCTGTCTTTCAACCCTATTATCCCTAAAAAAATCTCATTTTAATTAATCGAAGCCAAGTCAACTTTTGATTTAAATATAAAAGTTAATCACTAGCCATCGGGTTTCGAACCCGCTTTACTGCGTAGGTAACAGTTTTACCCTGGTGCCACTATAGCTTAAAGCAAGACGAAGTAAACTAGAATTAAACTCTGGTCCACAGATGACAAAAAAACAAGACGAAGTAAAGTATAATTAAACTTTGATCCATAAATGAAAAAAAAAAGCCCTGAGATGCGAAATAATTTTTAAAAACAAAGTTGCAAAACTATATGTTAACGACCAAAAAAACCCAATAAAGAAAATTAGACCCGAGCTTATTAGTGAAAATAGACTACCATCTACGAATGTAAATAATATTCATTCTAAAAAGAAAAAACAAGAGGGCTCTAAACCACAGTTTTAGAATTAATTCACCTTTCTAGTCTTTCATGACTTTCATGACTTTACCAGAAACCATTTCTTGAAAAACTAAAAAATCGTGTCAAAGCAGCCGCAATCTTTGGAAATGTACTTATATGTTTTCCCCGAATATCAAAGATCGTAAAGGACATTTTAAGCTTCTAACAAGGGCTTATTTCCAAAAATAACATCACAAAGGATCAAACAAACTAAACACATTCTGAATTTTATTATATAATTATTAAATAGAAATTAAACTCTTAAGTGGCACATAGGGTTGTAAAAATGTACGTGCTTGACCTCCAGCACTATATGAAAACCGCAAATATTTATTGATAATTTATTTTATTATTAATTATAATTTAATATAGAAATAACAGAACTTTTAAAAGGTGCATAGGGTTATGATATATTCTGTTCTTGACTTCCAGCACTACATGAAAATAATTTCAACTAAAAATGATAAGTACTTGACGAAAAAAATATTTTTTCGGAATATAGAACGTCTTTGGTAGCCATATTTTAAAACGCCTCTAAACCAAACCAAAACTGTCACCAAGTGGGGCATAGAGCAGAAAAATACCTTTCTCTTGATTTCAAATTGACCTCCAGCACTATATGAAAATAATATGGGATAAAAATAAAATTTTTCGGAATAGAAAACGTTTTTGAAATACATATTTTTAAAGACTAAACCAAATCAAAAAAAAATTCCAAGTGGGGCAGAGAACAGAAAGAGCTTTCTCTTGAAGTTAGACAAATTTAAAAACTACAAAAAAAAAAAATAATAATTAAAAATTCCTGTCGTATTTTCTTAAAGATCGAATTTCTAATATTTGCCAGGTAAAATTTCCTGTGGAATTCTGGAAATTATCCTTATTACTTAATCCTCTTTAATACGTCCTACTCTCCTCCCCTCTTGACTTCACACGTAGATTCGTGAGAAACTTCAGACGCAAGGAAAACAAAGCGAGTAACAAAATATTGACAATATCAAAACCAAACAAACACATCTCGTCTAATATAAAACATAAACAATAAAAAAAAAACAAAAAAAAAATTTAATCAAAAACTGACTGAATTTAGGGTTTCGCAGGTATCAATAAAATACTTTTTAGATTTTTGGATCAATTCTTTTAAGAAACAGGGTGTGCGACAAAAAATTATATCTATACTAATTAGTTCGTTTGTACACAACGGGCATTCCAGCTAGTATACAATGAAAATTGCGTTAAAATAAAAAAATTGTATAAAGTGTGAATTTTATTGCCCCTGTATAAACAGGTAGATAAAATAATTTTTTCGATAATTCAAAAAATTCAATAAATCTTTCAATTCTTAAAATTAAGTTGTTTCTAGACTTCTAGTATACTAAATAAAATCCATGGTATCGTACCGTTTCTACGGCTCCTATTACCCCTGTATAAACAGGTCAATTAAATAATTTTTTCAATAAATTTTCGAATTATTAAAATTATTTAAAGTTGTTTCTAGACCTCTTGTACTATACTCCATTCGGATTGACTCACATTAGTCCTCCATCTTGATCTGTTTGTCAGGGCTTTCCATGTGTCTTGTAAACCAGTACTTGTTAAATTTTCGGTTAGCTGGTTTCTCAATCTCTGGCGAGGTCTTCCCACTGATTGACGAATATTCAATCTAACAGTCCTTCTGAATGACTAGATCACATTTTTTTTGCAGGCATCTTTTAACCTTAAAACTGTTTAAAACAATTTTATTTTTTAACCATCAGGATTCGCTGCTCCAATTCTCCACTATCAATTTAAATTATTTAAAAATCAATGTGTTGGTTTTCTTTGCAATTAGATGTCACCTAAGCGTTGGAAACATTATTATTATTTTTTTGAAATAATAATAATGTTAAATTGCCATAAGTGTCTTCCACAGCACCCAGTGAGTGCTGGGAATACCCACCCCTGAAGGGAGTTGGGCGCAGATGGGATGATCCGAGAACCATCCATATCCTTAGGGGTATATTGTCTGTCCACTCCTCTTTCACTCCTGTTCCTCTCCTCCAATTCTCCTGCATCTCTCCACTATCTTTCGTACAACCCACTTCCATTTCTCGTTCTCTCCCTTTATCTCCCTTATCTCTCCTTCATTTCTTCTTCATATCTGCTTCATCGCCCCTTTATCTCTCCTCAATCTCTCCTACATTTCTCTTCTATCTCTCCTACATTTCCCCACTATCTGCTCCATTTCTTCACTATCTCTGCTCCATTTCTACTTCATTTTCTCACAATCTCTCCACCAAAATCATAACTCAAAAACGATTTAAGGTAGAGACCACCGATTGGAATTTTTGAAATTCCCACATTTTGATTTCCGTATAAAAATGAGAATTAGAAAATTTAAAACTGGGCCGGATGTACGGTAAAAAAAATCTTATTTCACAAATTAATATTTCAAAAAAAAGATAGAGACCTCCGGTTTGAATTTTTGGAATCCCTATATATTGATTAGTGAATAAAAAATTTAGAATTTTAAATTTTAAAATAGGGCTGAATTAACAAAAAATTATAATTAAAAAATTATCGAATTTCAAAACATTTTACATCCAAAACTATGAGGAAGAAATCTACGGTTTGAATGTTTGGAATGCTTGTATCTCGTTTAGTGGAAATTTAAAATTTAAAACAGGGCCAGAATTACGATAAATTATAAAAACCAAAATAATAAAATGTTTCTAATTTCAAAGGGGTAAAAAGTTTGGGGCCATAACGTTTCAATTCGGAATATCTTTAAGAGTAGGCAAACAAAACCCTTGAAAATGACAAAAAAAATGACGAACTGAAAAAGTTCTAAAATATTTTTTTTAGCTGTTCTTAAACAGTCAGTCGAAATTGTTGGTCTTACTCGCCACCATGTTGTTCTAAGTGTCAGGTCTTTGGTCCCCCAGATACCTGGAAAGACCCGATATACTTATAACAAGATGGGGGTGATGCCAAAATTCAACTAGCACCGTCTAAAAAAGTAACTAACTTTAAAAAATTGTATAACAAAAACTGAAAGTGATACAGAACTGGGGTTTAATTTTTAATAATACACAGGTCTTCTTCAGTAAATAAAAAAAAAAAAAAAAAATAAATATTTAAAATAGGAAATACAAGATGTTCAAAAAGTCTAAAATTCAAAAATTCATGCCTCAAAAATGAAAAGGGATAAAGGCATACGGTTTCAATTTTTGGATTCCTAATGCCGCATTTCTACCAATAATTTGTCTCAAAATTTAGAACAGGGCCGGATGTACAAGCTATCAAAACATTTCAAAAATTCATGTCTTAAAAATGTGAAAATGAAAATTTTTTAAAAGAGACTGCTGCATTTAGTCTATAAAAAAATTTGAGTTTCAAAAATTTAAATGAGGCCGTATTTATGAGCTATCAAAAAGTGAAAATTTCAAAAATTCATCTCTCAAAAATGGGAAGAAATAGAGCCATGCAGTTTAAATTTTTATATTCCTTATCTCGCAGTTAGTCAAATATTTGGAGTCTCTCTCTCTCCTCCATTTCTCCTCCTTCTCTTCTCCACCTATCCTCCATCTCTCCTCCAACTCTCCTCCATCTCTCTTCCATCTTCCAGTATCGACCAAAATGTTTATTTTCCTTCGTAGATATTTACAATGATATCCACATTTGTGTTAACGTATCATATGCACTGTAATAGTCTTCCTCTTTGAAAACAGAATCCTGAAATCCTTGTAAACTAGATTTTCAATCGGAGTATTTGTGCGATTCGCAATATTGCAGCAATTGTTGCCATGTTCTTAGGGCCGCACTAGTGCATTATGCGAAAATAGTGCATTTTATGATAATTATTCCTGAAAAAAAAAATAATAAGTCCCAACTCCTGTAAAGGAATCTTGGGAAAGAGAAGGTAAATTTTCAGTTTCTAGACCGCCGGCCATAGATATGAAAGTCACGTGGTCAATGTGACATCTGAACCGGTACTAGTATCCCTGTATAAATCGGTTATCATTTTAAAATGAAGACCTGTACCCTATCATTTTCATAATTATTATTATTTTTTAAAAATTGCCATAAGTGTCTTCCACAGCACTCAGTGAGTGCTAGGAATACCCACCCCTGAAGGGAGTTGGGCGCAGTTGGGACGAACCGAGAACCATCCGTGTCCTTAGGGGTATATTATCTCCAGTATCAATTTAAATTATTTAAAATCCTCCATTTCTTGCGAGGTCTTCCTACTGGTCGATTCAATCTTCCGTCTAGGGCTTCTCATTTACCGCAATTTTCAAATCCCAGGATTCCGGGTGTCAATGGAGCTATCACCTAATGATGACCGAATTTTTGTGACGAAAAGACCTGCCGCAGAAAAGGCTCTTTCAGATTCAATCGATGTCTGTGGAATGGTCATTAGTGCGTCATATAATTTATTGGTGCGTTTTCCCGTTGCTTCATAGATATTCATTTCTTTGGCGATGTTTTTGACGTCATATAGAAAACCTTCGGTATTCTCAGCTCGTGTCACATTCGAAATAGCAACATCCAACTTCTGATGAAGTGATAATTCAGACGTGATTTCTCGCTCTGCCATCAGTGAATTTTTAGCCTCATCACCACTATCTTAATCTGCCATACTACAAGTATCCGCATTTGCAACAAAAAGTTTAGCAAATAACTTTTTAGCTGTAGCAATACTGATTTATTGAATCTACTTCCGATTCGTAGTGTTATAATTTGATGAGTTGTTTAGGTATTTTAGTAAGACAACTAAATTATTATTCCTTCGCTCGACAATTCTCTGTTGGATTCCAGCATTTTAAACGAAAAACTATTATTGTTTTTGCGTAACTCATCCAAAATACAGCCTCTGCTTCAAGTAGTGTTGCTCCGCGTCGGCCAAGTCTCTCAATACCAATTTTTAATGGCTGTAATGCCGTTACCACGTCCTTAATTACTAAATATTCCTTCTCCGAAAAAAGTGGGATTCCCGGGTTGAAACCCCGGGATAACGGGATGTATTTTTTCATACGGGATCCCGGGAAAATGGAACCGTTTAAGAAGCCCTACTTCCGTTCCATGTCCTTTTAACCATGTTGTCCTCCCTCACCTTTTGTCCTATCCACTGTAATCGTCTACTTTTCAGCTCTCGTGTGAAATATTTTTTAACTTTTTTTTTAATGTTATATATTTGCATAAATTATTATATATAAAGATGTGTGCATCTATTGGACCGTTGTCCTAATATAAAATAATATTATTATTAGATTAAAAACTAAATTCTTTTAAAATAATCGAAAATTTATTTGTTGGGATCTATGTCCCTAAACGCCGTATTGTGCTCATGCACAATTCCGTCTCATTATTTTCAATTTTGAGTAACAGAAAAAATATACCCCTTATACTATAAACTCTCCCGCAGAGCACTGCCGTACTGTGTGTTGCCTACCCTAAATACCTCAAGGAGTAATATTTTGCAATTTTCTAAAATTCATAACTCAAAACCTATAAACGATAGAGATCCACGGTTTCAATTTTTGGAATTATCAATATTCATATATACTATGAAAATTTGGAGATATTCCCAGTGAAAGCAGTTTTTCACAGAGAATTGTTTTAAAATATACCAAAATTGCAACTTTGCAAAGATGCAAATGAAAACAAAAAATACTCAACAAATGTTGAGGACTTACCCCGTGTAGCCCCAGAGGCTCTGGGCGCTACGCCCTTCTCAGAACTTACATGGGGTCCTCCAGCGATGGCTGTAACAATAAAACAACAATTAGCAACCAAATAATCTTAGAATATTTCAAAGACAGACAGACAGACAGACAGACAGACAGACAGATAGATAGACAGACAGACAGACAGACAAAACCCTAAAAAGGCCTTTAACACAAAAATTATACATTTCAGACATATTTTTTTGCAAAATAACCATTCAAAGTTCCATAACGGCATTTAAGCATAAAAATTTTGAAAAATATAAATTAAAATATATATTTTTGTTAAGAAAACTTACCAAGTTCAGGAGAGCAATTTTGCCAAATCCTTCGCCGACAGCATCCCCCTCTACTTCTAGGGCACTAAGACCATCTAAGCCCATCACGAAGGGCTATTAACACCAGGTATCGGCACGACACCAAAAAAAATTAATAAACTAGGAGGAAGCCGATTAAATTCGGACATAATAAACGGTGCACAACACTAACTTCTTTAGTTTAAGGTCTTCTCGGACCAATCACGAACTATTAAAAAAAAAAACCTGAAACAGCAAATAAAATATTAGTAACAGAATCACTCTTTAAACATTGTTTTTATAAATAATAGCAAGTTATAAACAATTTTATTTACTAAATCAACGTTTTGGCAACGAATTTAATCTACAAGTGAATCGCACGACGTTTTTTGTACAACTGTTCACCGATAATTGGTATCTTATGATATATGAATTGCTAATTAATCCCTTATGTAATTTTTAAATTTTTAGTCTTATGCGATTTGACAATGCACGTAAATTCTAATTACAATATTTATTTTGCGTATAAAAATAATTAATTACAAAATTGTTAATACCAATTTTAACACGCTATTTTTGGCTATTAGAAACCAAAGGGCCTACACCTTATTGTTTTATTAAACTAACAATGCATTTCAAAATATTTTTGTAAACCAATTTCAACAATATTTGTTGTAAAAAATATTTACAAATTTTTTCTACCCACAAAATATAACATATTGTAAAATTATTTTTTGTTTATAAATCTAAGTCAGCGGTTCTAATTCTGGGGTCTGCGTTTACCAGGGTTCCGCGAAACAATTTTGACATTAACTTTACATCCCCCAACTTTTCGCTTTTATTCAAATAACTCTTTTAAAAAAAACCCTACATGGTCAAAACTTTTTGTATTTGTTGTTATATAACTAGTTATTGATCTAACTAAACAATAATTAGTAAAAATTATTTACAGAAAACATATTATAATAAGATCTATTTTGACCAATATTTGAACAAGAAATGTTTGTATGAGTTGTATTATGATTATTTATGATTTTTATTCTATATGCTAATAAAAATGTTCATCTCTATAAATGCGCAAGACCATTTATTTAAATAACCAGCGATACATTTTTATCAATATTTATTATAACGTAGTGCCTATGAGATTATTGAGGCAGAAATTAAGTCTCAAGAACGACGTAAAATGCCTAGGCATGGGATGGGGTCCGCAAAAAAAAAATGTTGTTCAAGAGGAGGTCCTCGGACCACATAAGTTTAAGGACCCCTGATCTAAGTCTAAAGGCCTTTAATTAAGCCCTACTCAAAGTTTTAAAAAATATATATTATTTCGAGAAATATTTATTCCAACATAATTTCCTATGTGGACCAAAAAACTGTATATGCAAGCCAAAATTCAACTCTTTAGGTCCCGATATCTGACCACAAGTACTACCGTACAGACAGACACGAGTCATACCTTTGCCCTAATACCTTTAAACACGTGTAGTATGTAATGTTTTATATAAATTTATTTGGAAAGAAAAATTGAATAAATCAACTTTTATCGAAGAAATAAACAGACAGACGGGCACATGAATGATGGTTTTACGAAACCCCAATTACTTTAAAAAGTGTAGTATGTAATGTTTTATATAAATTTATTTAGGAAAAAAATTTAATACCTAGTTTCTACCCAACAGACGGACACAAAGAGTTTCTTGGTTATTCATACGAAACCCTAAAAACGCATTTAAAAACATGTAATATGAAATAATTAAAGAAGTGGGGGGGGGCATATCTCGAAAAGAAAATTGAACAACCTTCGCCAGAGGGAAGACCTCACAAAAAGTTGAGGTATTATATTAGTCAAAATCTAACAAGTATAAAGAAAAACCTGACAGTTAAGAGATCAAGACGGACTTTTAAGGGGTTAAGAGATCACGTTTTGAATGTTACTTTTTCAATTATGAACATATTATTTCTTTTTAAATTTCCTCAAAGCCAACTTGTGTGTAGGTACATATATTTCCAATATTGTAAGAAATTGTTCGTATGGGATTAATGTAATTGAAGAAATGCACCTTTATGCCCTTTGCACAATTGACCTTTACCCCTATATTTCAAGAGATCAACCAGGTCCCGGGTTCATTTCCCGCCGAGCGCCGGATCATCTTGTCCTATTCAATATACATTTAAACAATACAGCTAATGCCGCCGGTACGAACCCAAATAAAAGCAGTTTACAAATAAAAACACATATTACATGTTAAGAAAAAATGCGCTAAAGCCCGTAAATAACTGCCTCTGCCTGTCACAACTTTTTTAAAGATATTTGCCTCTTTGTTAAACTTTCTTCAAGCATGAAAATTTCACAGCTTGCGAACAAATCACACTTTTATCAAGACTTTTTAAGAAGACGACCATCAAAATATATATTTTTATACTTGACCACATTAAAACTTAAAATAAAAATCAGCTGTGGCCACCACAGGACCGACCGCCATTACAAAGTACTTGTATAAAATACATTCTAGCAGCAGATTAGAAATAACTTGGCCTAATATTTTCTAAAAGAGATATTATTTATCATGATCATGGAAACGTTACATGAAAAAATTGATACTAAGAAAAAATTTCGAAAATTTTTAATATATTTTTTCGTTTTTCAAAAAATGTTTCAAATAAAAGTTGTTAGTTATTGCTTTTATAACAACTTTTGTTAGATAAATTATTATTATGCAAAATCTTGAAAAAAAATAATGAATTTATGTTTAGGAAATCAGATCGTACTGTGCTCTTTCGGCGTGTCTTAAAAATGTCATAACTGGACTAAATAAAAAAAGATTTTTTTTTTATATTTTGGGCTTATGCCCCTAGTGACCGAAAAGTGCCCATCATAGACAAAGATCATTTATTTAGTTTTAAAAAAATCTCCTAACCTTATATACTTTACCGCATAGCACGAACGTGTTGTGGGTTGCCTACCATATTAGCTTCCAGGGGAAAAAATTACAATTTTCAAAAATTCATAACTCAAAAACTAAAACAGATAGCGCCCTGCGGTTTGAATTTATAAAATCACCAACACTTATATACGCAGCTAAAAATTTGGGGCCTTTTTCGTTAAAGACGTTTTTCGTTGAAAATGTTTCGAACATTGTCAATATTGTCAAAATTTTTAAGTTTGTAAGGCCGTATCTCCAAAACTAAAAAAGATATAGACCTGGGGATGCAATTTTTGAAATTCTTAGGTCCGTAATATATTTAAGCAAATTTTGAGCAAAACATTTTTTGAAAAATATCGTTTACCAATATTTTTTTTTTTCTTAATTTAAAAAAATCATAACTCAAAATTGATTAAGGATGGAGACCTGCGGTTTGAATATTTAAAATTTGCATGTATTACTTAATCTAGAAAAAAATTGGGGCCTTAATAACTCGGCTGGTTTTATTTTTCTAATCCATCAAACAAAACCTTTAAAAATGGCTAAAATTTGAAAAAATCGTAAGGGGTATACCTTAAAAAAATCACAAGTTTTAAGAAAAATCTTCTTGTCTTAGATTTGACTCAAAATTGGCCCATATACGTATTTTGGGCCGTAAATTACCAAAATAAGGTCAATTTCGCCTTTCAACTAACTGTTTTTGCATAAAACTAAAAAAAACTACCCCAAAAAAAGAGGCAGGAAAGCTTTAAAGCCTTTTTTGAATATCCCCAGCCCCAAATAAGCCGGTAAGTTTGGATTGAGAAGCATTTAACTAAATTATTAACTAAAACAGAGGTCTAGAAACTTACACGGGATCTAAAAACTTAATCCGTGGTCTAGAAACTTAAACTAGAGTTATAAAACATGAACTTGAAGCCGCAATAATGCATCATTATCATTATTATTTTTAAAAAATTGCCATAAGTGTCTTCCACAGCACCTAGAGAGTGCTGGGAATACCCACCCCTGAAGGGAGTTGGGCGCAGTTGGGATGATCCGAGAACCATCCATGTCTTTAGGGGTATATTATCTGTCCACTCCTCTTTCACTCCTGTTCCTCTCCACCGATTCTCCATGTTGCTCCAAGTGCCAGGCAAAATGATGGTGATGCCAAAACTGAACTGGCACAGTAAAAAAATAAGTTTAGTTTGCAAATTTGAATTTAAAAACATGATAGCTCAAAAACGGCCAGAGATAGAGACCTGAAATTTTTGAAATCTACATGTATTGTTTACTCTAAAATAAATTTGGGACCTTAAAAACGACTAAAAAATTTTGATAAATTAAAGTATGAGCCGACATAGAAAATATTTTAAAATAATTATTTTTTGGCACTAGAGGGTCAATTATTTAGCCAATGCAAAGACAGCAAAAGACGAAGAAATCAGCAGATTAGGAACAAAAATCAAATGGAAACATCCAATAAACAGCAAAAATTAAAAATCAATTTTGAAAGAATTCTAGATAATTACTTTTTGGATATTGGACATTTTTGGCCTTACGCACCATCATGTTGCTCTCACTGGTCAGGTCTTTCCAGGTATCTGGGGGACCAAAGACCTGACACTTAAGGCAAGATGACGGTGATGCCAAAACTGAACTGGCACAGTAAGAGAACAAATTTTATTAGTTATGAAAATTGGAATTAAAAAAAAATCATAATTCAAAAACGGCCAGCAATAGGAACTTGCGGTTAAAATTTTTGAAATCTACATGGACTTTTTAATCTAAAAAAAATTTGGGGCTTCGAAAACCACTAAAAATTTTTGATAAATCAAATTATGAACTGACAAAGAAAATATTTTAAAATGATAAAAAATAATTACTTTTTGGCAATAGAGGGTCAATTATTTAGCCAATGCAAAGACAGCAAAAGACGAAGAAATCAGTAGATTAGGGACAAAAATCAAATGGAAACATCCAATAAACAGCAAAAATTAAAAATCAATTTTGAAAGAATTCTAGATAATTATTTTTTGGATATTAGACATTTTTGGCCTTACGCACCATCATGTTGCTCTCACTGGTCAGGTCTTTCCAGGTATCTGGGGGACCAAAGACCTGACACTTAAGGCAAGATGATAGTGATGCCAAAACTGAACTGGCACAGTAAAAAAAATAAATTTTATTAGTTATGATAATTGGAATTTAAAAAAATCATAACTCAAAAACGGCCAGCAATAGGGACTTGCGGTTAAAATTTTTGAAAATTACATGGACTTTTGAATCTATAAAAAATTTGGGGCTTCAAAAAACGACTAAAAATTTTTGATGAGTATGAGCTGACAAAGATATTTTAAAATGACAAAAACAATTATTTTTTGGCAATAGAGGGTCAATTATTGAGCCAATGCAAAGACAGCAAAAGACGAAGAATTCAGCAGATAAGTGACAAAAATCAAATAGAAGCGTCCAATAAACAGCAAAAATTAAAAATCAATTTTGATAGAATTCTAGATAATTACTTTTTGGATATTGGACATTTTTGGCCTTACTCACCACCATGTTGCTCTCACTGGTCAGGTCTTTCCAGGTATCTGGGGGACCAAAGACCGGACACTTAGAGCAAGAAGATGCTGATGCCAAAACTGGACTGGCACAGTAAAAAAAATAAATTTTAATAGTTCTAATTTAAAAAAATCATAACTCAAAAACGACCAATATTAGAGACTTGCGGTTGAAATTTTTGAAATTAACATGGACTTTTTACTCTAAATAAAATTTGGGGCTTCAAAAAACGACTAAAAAATTTTGATAAATCAAATTATGAACTGACAAAGAAAATATTTTAAAATGATAAAAAAATAATTATTTTTTGGCAATAGAGGGTTAATTATTTAGCCAATGCAAAGACAGCAAAAGACGAAGAAATCAGCAGATTAGGGACAAAAATCAAATGGAAACATCCAATAAACAGCAAAAATTAAAAATCAATTTTGAAAGAATTCTAGATAATAACTTTTGGGATATTGGACATTTTTGGCCTTACACGCTATCATGTTGCTCTCACTGGTCAGGTCTCTCCAGGTATCTGGGGGACCAAAGACCTGACACTTAAGGCAAGATGATGGCGATGCCAAATCTGAACTGGCACAGTAAAAGAATAAATTTTATTAGTTATGAAAATTGGAATTAAAAAAAAACATAATTCAAAAACGGCCAGCAATAGGGACTTGCGGTTAAAATTTTTGAAATCTGCATGGACTTTTTAATCTAAAAAAAAAAAAATTGAGGCTTCAAAAACCACTAAAAAATTTTGATAAATCAAATTATGAACTGACAAAGAAAATATTTTAAAATGATAAAAAAATAATTATTTTTTGGCAATAGAGGGTCAATTATTTAGCCAATGCAAAGACAGCAAAAGACGAAGAAATCATCTGATTAGGGACCAAAATCATATGGAAGCGTACAATAAACAGCAAATATTAAAAATCAATTTTGAAAGAATTCTAGATAATTACTTTTTGGTTATTGGACATTTTTGGCCTTACGCACCACCACCATATTGCTCTGCATCAGGTCTTTCCAAATATCTGGGGGACCAAAAACCTGACCCTTAGAGCAAGATAATGCTGCTAATTTAAAAAAATGATAGCTCAAAAACCGCCAGAGATAGAGACCTACGGTAAAAAAATTTAAAATCTACATGTACTGTTTACTTTAAAATAAATTTGGGACCTGAAAAAACTAACTGGAAAATCTTATACAATGTGAAAAAGAAAACACTTAAAATGTATGCCCGAGTGATTTCTGACTCTAGCCAGTTTATGACTAGCTGGAATGTGATTGGCGAGATGTACTGTTGTTTGAAAAATCTGCGTGTAATTTGATTATTTGCTTCATTTTATAAAAATCTGTCTATCTATCAATAACTGAGCTGTGAAAGAGAAAAGCGACTTTATAGTGAAAAAAGCTACCCCTTCCCCCGTAACATTACCTTTGAACACCATTAATTTGTACAACATAGGGTAAAGCCTAGGGGCCTCCGCCGTAGAAAATGATTTTAAAAAGGGCTCCGCAAGTCGAAAAGGTTGTAAACCACTGATTTAGCCTATACGAAGACAAAAAAAGAGGGCGAAATCAACTAGAAGATCTAGTATTGGTATACAGGACACCTGGAGAGATATTTAGCCAGATAATGGATGCCTCCAAAAAACAGCAAAAATGAAAAAAAAAATCAAAGATTTCTAGATAACTATTTTTTGGTTATTGGACATTTTTGGACTTACTCACCACCATGTTGCTTTGCATCAGGTCTTTCCAGATATCTGGGGGACCAAAGACCTGACAGTTAGAGCAAGATGATGGTGATGCCAAAACTGAACTGGCACAGTAAAAAAACAAGTTTAGTTTGCAAATTTGAATTTAAAAAAATGATAGCTCGAAAACGGCCAGAGATAGAGACCTGCGGTTGGAATTTTTGAAATCTACATGTATTGTTTACTCTAAAATAAATTTGGGACCTTAAAAAACGAATAAAAATTTTTGATAAATTAAAGTATGAACTGACAAGGAAAATATTTTAAAATGACAAAAAATAATTATTTTTTGGTAATAGAGGGTCAATTATTTAGCCAATGCAAAGACGGAAAAAGACTAAGAAATCAGCAGATTAGGGGCCAAAATCAAATGGATGCATCCAATAAACAGCAAACATTAAAAATCAATTTTGAAAGATTTCTAGATAATTACTTTTTGGTTATTGGACATTTTTGGATTTACTCACCACCATATTGCTCTGCATCAGGTCTTTCCAGATATCTGGGGGACCAAAGACCTGACACTAAGAGCAAGATAATGCTGATGCCAGAACTGGACTGGCACAGTAAAAAAGTAATTTTATTATATATTCGAAAATTTGAATTTAAAAAAATCGTAGCTCAAAAACGGTTAGAGATAGAGACTTTCGGTTGGAATTTTTGAAATCTACATGAACAATTTACTCTATAAAAATTGGGCCCCTAAAAAAACAATTATAAAATCTCCTTTGAACCAGCAGACAAAACATTCAAAAATTGCAACAAAAATTAAAAATCAGTCTGTCCAGATTTTTGGCCTTACTCACCACCATATTGCTCTTACTGGTAAGGTCTTTCCAGATATCTGGGGGACCAAAGACCTGGCACTTAGAGCAAGATGATGGTGATGCACATACTGGACTGACAAAGCAAAAAAAATAATTTTATATTAAAAAAAAATTGAAAAAAAGGCTCATATACGGTTGGAGACAGACTTGCGATTAGAATTTTGGAAAACTACATGTACTCTTTACTCTAAAAGAAATTTAGGGCTTTAAAAAGTTTGTTCGAAAATGTTATAGGAACAGACAAACAAAATTCTTGAAATTGCCCAAAAATAATTATTTTGCCCATAAAGGGTTAATTGTTTAGCCAATGCGAAGACAGCAAAAGAGGGGGAAATCAACTAGAAGATCTAGCATTGGTATACAGGACACCTGGAGAGATATTTAGCCAGATTAGGGACAAAAAACGAATGGATGAATCCAAAAAACAGCAAAAATGAAACAAAAAAAATCAAAGATTTCTAGATAATTATTTTTTGGTTATTGGACATTTTTGGACTTACTCACCACCATGTTGCTTTGCATCAGGTCTTTCCAGGTATCTGGGGGACCAAAGACCTGACACTTAGAGCAAGATGATGGTGATGCCAAAACTGAACTGGCACAGTAAAAAATAAATTTAGTTTGAAAATTTGAATTTAAACAAATGAGCTCAAAAACGGCAGGAAATAGAGACCTGCGGTAAATTTTTTTTAAATCTACATGTATTTTTTATTCTAAAATAAATTTGGAACCTTAAAAAACTAACTGGAAAGTCTTATACAAGGTGAAAAACAAATTAATTGATATTGACAAAAAATAATTATTTTTGGAAATAGAGGGTTAATTATTTAGCCCATTGGTTCCCAACCTGTGCTCCGCGTGCACTTCTCAAGGGCTCCGAAGCCGTTGCAAGAAATAAAATAAATAAAAATGGAACAAAATCAAAAGAATTAGGAATACAAAACAGAATCAAAATAATAAATCTGGAAATTACATTCTGAATGAAAATTTGAAGACAGAGATACTATCTCTGTTAGAATATATTAGGCCAAGTTATTTCTACTCTGCTGCTAGAATGTATTTTATACAAGTACTTTATGATGGCGGGCGGTCCTGTGGTAGCCACAGCTGATTTTTTTATCTTCCTACAGTAATTTTTTTCGAAGTAAAGTAAGTGTATCGCGTAGATAAAAAGGTTGAAAACCACCATAAAATTTGGTTAAAATTTTTCGCACACAACAATGATAGCTATCACTACGAAAGGTTGTGAACCACTGATTTAGCCTATACGAAGACAAAAAAAAGAGGGCGAAATCAACTAGAAGATCTAGCATTGGTATACAGGACACCTGGAGAGATATTTAGCCAGATAATGGATGCCTCCAAAAAACAGCAAAAATAAAAAAAAAAAAATCAAAGATTTCTAGATAACTATTTTTTGGTTATTGGACATTTTTGGACTTACTCACCACCATGTTGCTTTGCATCAGGTCTTTCCAGATATCTGGGGGACCAAAGACCTGACAGTTAGAGCAAGATGATGGTGATGCCAAAACTGAACTGGCACAGTAAAAAAACAAGTTTAGTTTGCAAATTTGAATTTAAAAAAATGATAGCTCGAAAACGGCCAGAGATAGAGACCTGCGGTTGGAATTTTTGAAATCTACATGTATTGTTTACTCTAAAATAAATTTGGGACCTTAAAAAACGAATAAAAATTTTTGATAAATTAAAGTATGAACTGACAAGGAAAATATTTTAAAATGACAAAAAATAATTATTTTTTGGTAATAGAGGGTCAATTATTTAGCCAATGCAAAGACGGAAAAAGACTAAGAAATCAGCAGATTAGGGGCCAAAATCAAATGGATGCATCCAATAAACAGCAAATATTAAAAATCAATTTTGAAAGATTTCTAGATAATTACTTTTTGGTTATTGGACATTTTTGGATTTACTCACCACCATATTGCTCTGCATCAGGTCTTTCCAGATATCTGGGGGACCAAAGACCTGACACTAAGAGCAAGATAATGCTGATGCCAGAACTGGACTGGCACAGTAAAAAAGTAATTTTATTATATATTCGAAAATTTGAATTAAAAAAAATCGTAGCTCAAAAACGGTTAGAGATAGAGACTTTCGGTTGGAATTTTTGAAATCTACATGAACAATTTACTCTATAAAAATTGGGCCCCTAACAAAACAATTATAAAATCTCCTCTGAACCGGCAGACAAAACATTCAAAAATTGCAACAAAAATTAAAAATCAGTCTGTCCAGATTTTTGGCCTTACTCACCACCATATTGCTCTTACTGGTAAGGTCTTTCCAGATATCTGGGGGACCAAAGACCTGGCACTTAGAGCAAGATGATGGTGATGCACATACTGGACTGACAAAGCAAAAAAAATAATTTTATATTAAAAAAAAATTGAAAAAAAGGCTCATATACGGTTGGAGATAGACTTGCGATTAGAATTTTGGAAAACTACATGTACTCTTTACTCTAAAAGAAATTTAGTGCTTTAAAAAGTTAGTTCGAAAATGTTATAGGAACAGACAAACAAAATTCTTGAAATTGCCCAAAAATAATTATTTTGCCCATAAAGGGTTAATTGTTTAGCCAATGCGAAGACAGCAAAAGAGGGGGAAATCAACTAGAAGATCTAGCATTGGTATACAGGACACCTGGAGAGATATTTAGCCAGATTAGGGACAAAAAACGAATGGATGAATCCAAAAAACAGCAAAAATGAAACAAAAAAAATCAAAGATTTCTAGATAATTATTTTTTGGTTATTGGACATTTTTGGACTTACTCACCACCATGTTGCTTTGCATCAGGTCTTTCCAGGTATCTGGGGGACCAAAGACCTGACACTTAGAGCAAGATGATGGTGATGCCAAAACTGAACTGGCACAGTAAAAAATAAATTTAGTTTGAAAATTTGAATTTAAACAAATGAGCTCAAAAACGGCAGGAAATAGAGACCTGCGGTAAATTTTTTTTAAATCTACATGTATTTTTTATTCTAAAATAAATTTGGAACCTTAAAAAACTAACTGGAAAGTCTTATACAAGGTGAAAAACAAATTAATTGATATTGACAAAAAATAATTATTTTTGGAAATAGAGGGTTAATTATTTAGCCCATTGGTTCCCAACCTGTGCTCCGCGTGCACATCTCAAGGGCTCCGAAGCCGTTGCAAGAAATAAAATAAATAAAAATGGAACAAAATCAAAAGAATTAGGAATACAAAACAGAATCAAAATAATAAATCTGGAAATTACATTCTGAATGAAAATTTGAAGACAGAGATACTATCTCTGTTAGAATATATTAGGCCAAGTTATTTCTACTCTGCTGCTAGAATGTATTTTATACAAGTACTTTATGATGGCGGGCGGTCCTGTGGTAGCCACAGCTGATTTTTTTATCTTCCTACAGTAATTTTTTTCCAAGTAAAGTAACTGTATCGCGTAGGTAAAAAGGTTGAAAACCACCATAAAATTTGTTTCAAATTTTTCGCACACAACAATGATAGCTATCACTACGAAAGGTTGTGAACCACTGATTTAGCCTATACGAAGACAAAAAAAAGAGGGCGAAATCAACTAGAAGATCTAGCATTGGTATACAGGACACCTGGAGAGATATTTAGCCAGATAATGGATGCATCCAAAAACAGCAAAAATGAAAAAAAAAATTCAAAGATTTCTAGATAACTATTTTTTGGTTATTGGACATTTTTGGACTTACTGACCACCATGTTGCTTTGCATCAGGTCTTTCCAGATATCTGGGGGACCAAAGACCTGACACTTAGAGCAAGATGATGGTGATGCCAAAACTGAACTGGCACAGTAAAAAAACAAGTTTAATTGCAAATTTGAATTTAAAAAAATGATAGCTCAAAAACGGTCAGAGATAGAGACCTGCGGTTGGAATTTTTGAAATCTTAATGTATTGTTTACTCTAAAATAAATTTGGGACCTTAAAAAACGACTAAAAAATTTTGATAAATTAAAGTATGAAGTGACAAGGAAAATATTTTAAAATGACAAAAAATAATTATTTTTTGGTAATAGAGGGTCAATTATTTAGCCAATGCAAAGACGGAAAAAGACTAAGAAATCAGCAGATTAGGGGCCAAAATCAAATGGATGCATCCAATAAACAGCAAACATTAAAAATCAATTTTGAAACATTTCTAGGTAATTACTTTTTGGTTATTGGACATTTTTGGATTTACTCACCACCATATTGCTCTGCATCAGGTCTTTCCAGATATCTGGGGGACCAAAGACCTGACACTAAGAGCAAGATAATGCTGATGCCAGAACTGGACTGGCACAGTAAAAAAGTAATTTTATTATATATTCGAAAATTTGAATTTAAAAAAATCGTAGCTCAAAAACGGTTAGAGATAGAGACTTTCGGTTGGAATTTTTGAAATCTACATGAACAATTTACTCTATAAAAATTGGGCCCCTAACAAAACAATTATAAAATCTCCTCTGAACCGGCAGACAAAACATTCGAAAATTGCAACAAAAATTAAAAATCAGTCTGTCCAGATTTTTGGCCTTACTCACCACCATATTGCTCTTACTGGTCAGGTCTTTCCAGATATCTGGGGTACCAAAGACCTGGCACTCAGAGCAAGATGATGGTGATGCACATACTGGACTGACAAAGCAAAAAAAATAATTTTATATTTAAAAAAAATTGAAAAAAAGGCTCAAAACGGTTGGAGATAGACTTGCGATTAGAATTTTGGAAAACTACATGTACTCTTTACTCTAAAAGAAATTTAGGGCTTTAAAAAGTTAGTTCGAAAATGTTATAGGAACAGACAAACAAAATTCTTTAAATTGCTCAAAAATAATTATTTTGCCCATAAAGGGTTATTTGTTTAGCCAATGCGAAGACAGCAAAAGAGGGGGAAATCAACAAGAAGATCTATCATTGGTATACAGGATACCTGGAGAGATATTTAGCCAGATTAGGGACAAAAAACGAATGGATGAATCCAAAAAACAGCAAAAATGAAACAAAAAAAATCAAAGATTTCTAGATAATTATTTCTTGGTTATTGGACATTTTTGGACTTACTCACCACCTTGTTGCTTTGCATCAGGTCTTTTCAGGTATCTGGGGGACCAAAGACCTGACACTTAGAGCAAGATGATGGTGATGCCAAAACTGAACTGGCACAGTAAAAAAACAAGTTTAGTTTGAAAATTTGAATTTAAAAAAATGATAGCTCAAAAACGGCCAGAGATAGAGACCTGCGGTAGGATTTTTTTAAATCTACATGTATTTTTTATTCTAAAATAAATTTGGAACCTTAAAAAACTAACTGGAAAGTCTTATACAAGGTGAAAACAAAATAATTGATATTGACAAAAAATAATTATTTTTGGAAATAGAGGGTTAATTATTTAGCCCATTGGTTCCCAACCTGTGCTCCGCGTGCACTTCTCAAGGGCTCCGAAGCCGTTGCAAGAAATAAAATAAATAAAAATGGAATAAAATCATAAGAATTAGGAATAAAAAACAGAATCAAAATAATAAATCTGGAAATTACATTCTGAATGAAAATTTGAAGACAGAGATAATGTCTCTGTTAGAAAATATTAGGCCAAGTTATTTCTACTCTGCTGCAAGAATGTATTTCATACAAGTACTTTATGATGGCGGTCGGTCCTGTGGTAGCCACAGCTGATTTATTTATCTTCCTACAGTAATTTTTTTCCAAGTAAAGTAAGTGTATCGCGTAGATAAAAAGGTTGAAAACCACCATAAAATTTGTTTCAAATTTTTCGCACACAACAATGATAGCTATCACTACGAAAGGTTGTGAACCACTGATTTAGCCTATACGAAGACAAAAAAAGAGGGCGAAATCAACTAGAAGATCTAGCATTGGTATACAGGACACCTGGAGGGATATTTAGCCAGATAATGGATGCATCCAAAAACAGCAAAAATGAAAAAAAAAATTCAAAGATTTCTAGATAACTATTTTTTGGTAATTGGACATTTTTGGACTTACTGACCACCATGTTGCTTTGCATCAGGTCTTTCCAGATATCTGGGGGACCAAAGACCTGACACTTAGAGCAAGATGATGGTGATGCCAAAACTGAACTGGCACAGTAAAAAAACAAGTTTAGTTTGCAAATTTGAATTTAAAAAAAATGATAAGCTCAAAAACGGCCAGAGATAGAGACCTGCGGTTGGAATTTTTGAAATCTACATGTATTGTTTACTCTAAAATAAATTTGGGACCTTAAAAAACGACTAAAAAATTTTGATAAATTAAAGTTTGAAATGACAAGGAAAATATTTTGAAATGACAAGGAAAATATTTTAAAATGACAAAAAATAATTATTTTTTGAAGAAATCAGCAGATTAGGGGCCAAAATCAAATGGATGCATCCAATAAACAGCAAACATTAAAAATCAATTTTGAAAGATTTCTAGATAACTATTTTTTGGTTATTGGACACTTTTGGACTTACTCACCACCATGTTGCTTTGCATCAGGTCTTTCCAGATATCTGGGGGACCAAAGACCTGGCACTTAGAGCAAGATGATGGTGATGCCAAAACTGGACTGACAAAGCAAAAAAAAAATTGAAAAAAAGGCTCATATACGGTTGGAGATAGACTTGCGATTAGAATTTTGGAAAACTACATGTACTCTTTACTCTAAAAGAAATTTAGGGCTTTAAAAAGTTAGTTCGAAAATGTTATAGGAACAGACAAACAAAATTCTTGAAATTGCCCAAAAATAATTATTTTGCCCATAAAGGGTTAATTGTTTAGCCAGTGCGAAGACAGCAAAAGAGGGGGAAATCAACAAGAAGATCTATCATTGGTATACAGGATACCTGGAGAGATATTTAGCCAGATTAGGGACAAAAAACGAATGGATGAATCCAAAAAACAGCAAAAATGAAACAAAAAAAATCAAAGATTTCTAGATAATTATTTCTTGGTTATTGGACATTTTTGGACTTACT
The DNA here is from genome assembly GCA_963971575.1 of Liopterus haemorrhoidalis. Taxonomy (NCBI): domain Eukaryota; kingdom Metazoa; phylum Arthropoda; class Insecta; order Coleoptera; family Dytiscidae; genus Liopterus; species Liopterus haemorrhoidalis. The sequence continues at coordinate 49,040,699 of OZ020619.1, forward strand.
CACCACCTTGTTGCTTTGCATCAGGTCTTTCCAGGTATCTGGGGGACCAAAGACCTGACACTTAGAGCAAGATGATGGTGATGCCAAAACTGAACTGGCACAGTAAAAAAACAAGTTTAGTTTGAAAATTTGAATTTAAAAAAATGATAGCTCAAAAACGGCCAGAGATAGAGACCTGCGGTAGGATTTTTTTAAATCTACATGTATTTTTTATTCTAAAATAAATTTGGAACCTTAAAAAACTAACTGGAAAGTCTTATACAAGGTGAAAACAAAATAATTGATATTGACAAAAAATAATTATTTTTGGAAATAGAGGGTTAATTATTTAGCCCATTGGTTCCCAACCTGTGCTCCGCGTGCACTTCTCAAGGGCTCCGAAGCCGTTGCAAGAAATAAAATAAATAAAAATGGAATAAAATCATAAGAATTAGGAATAAAAAACAGAATCAAAATAATAAATCTGGAAATTACATTCTGAATGAAAATTTGAAGACAGAGATAATGTCTCTGTTAGAAAATATTAGGCCAAGTTATTTCTACTCTGCTGCAAGAATGTATTTCATACAAGTACTTTATGATGGCGGGCGGTCCTGTGGTAGCCACAGCTGATTTATTTATCTTCCTACAGTAATTTTTTTCCAAGTAAAGTAAGTGTATCGCGTAGATAAAAAGGTTGAAAACCACCATAAAATTTGTTTCAAATTTTTCGCACACAACAATGATAGCTATCACTACGAAAGGTTGTGAACCACTGATTTAGCCTATACGAAGACAAAAAAGAGGGCGAAATCAACTAGAAGATCTAGAATTGGTATACAGGACACCTGGAGAGATATTTAGCCAGATAATGGATGCATCCAAAAATAGCAAAAATGAAAAAAAAAAATTCAAAGATTTCTAGATAACTATTTTTTGGTAATTGGACATTTTTGGACTTACTGACCACCATGTTGCTTTGCATCAGGTCTTTCCAGATATCTGGGGGACCAAAGACCTGACACTTAGAGCAAGATGATGGTGATGCCAAAACTGAACTGGCACAGTAAAAAAACAAGTTTAGTTTGCAAATTTGAATTTAAAAAAATGATAGCTCAAAAACGGTCAGAGATAGAGACCTGCGGTTGGAATTTTTGAAATCTTAATGTATTGTTTACTCTAAAATAAATTTGGGACCTTAAAAAACGACTAAAAAATTTTGATAAATTAAAGTATGAACTGACAAGGAAAATATTTTAAAATGACAAAAAATAATTATTTTTTGGTAATAGAGGGTCAATTATTTAGCCAATGCAAAGACGGAAAAAGACTAAGAAATCAGCAGATTAGGGGCCAAAATCAAATGGATGCATCCAATAAACAGCAAACATTAAAAATCAATTTTGAAACATTTCTAGGTAATTACTTTTTGGTTATTGGACATTTTTGGATTTACTCACCACCATATTGCTCTGCATCAGGTCTTTCCAGATATCTGGGGGACCAAAGACCTGACACTAAGAGCAAGATAATGCTGATGCCAGAACTGGACTGGCACAGTAAAAAAGTAATTTTATTATATATTCGAAAATTTGAATTTAAAAAAATCGTAGCTCAAAAACGGTTAGAGATAGAGACTTTCGGTTGGAATTTTTGAAATCTACATGAACAATTTACTCTATAAAAATTGGGCCCCTAACAAAACAATTATAAAATCTCCTCTGAACCGGCAGACAAAACATTCGAAAATTGCAACAAAAATTAAAAATCAGTCTGTCCAGATTTTTGGCCTTACTCACCACCATATTGCTCTTACTGATCAGGTCTTTCCAGATATCTGGGGTACCAAAGACCTGGCACTTAGAGCAAGATGATGGTGATGCACATACTGGACTGACAAAGCAAAAAAAATAATTTTATATTTAAAAAAAATTGAAAAAAAGGCTCATATACGGTTGGAGATAGACTTGCGATTAGAATTTTTGAAAACTACTGTACTCTTTACTCTAAAAGAAATTTAGGGCTTTAAAAAGTTAGTTCGAAAATGTTATAGGAACAGACAAACAAAATTCTTGAAATTGCCCAAAAATAATTATTTTGCCCATAAAGGGTTAATTGTTTAGCCAATGCGAAGACAGCAAAAGAGGGGGAAATCCACAAGAAGATCTATCATTGGTATACAAGACACCTGGAGAGATATTTAGCCAGATTAGGGACAAAAAACGAATGGATGAACCCAAAAATAGCAAAAATGAAACAAAAAAAAATCAAAGATTTCTAGATAATTATTTTTTGGTTATTGGACATTTTTGGACTTACTCACCACCATGTTGCTTTGCATCAGGTCTTTCCAGTTATCTGGGGGACCAAAGATCTGACACTTAGAGCAAGATGATGATGATGCCAAAACTGAACTGGCACAGTAAAAAATAAGTTTAGTTTGAAAATTTGAATTTAAACAAATGAGCTCAAAAACGGCCAGAAATAGAGACCTGCGGTAGGATTTTTTTAAATCTACATGTATTTTTTATTCTAAAATAAATTTGGAACCTTAAAAAACTAACTGGAAAGTCTTATACAAGGTGAAAACAAAATAATTGATATTGACAAAAAATAATTATTTTTGGAAATAGAGGGTTAATTATTTAGCCCATTGGTTCAATCATATCAAAATAATAAATCTGGAAATTACATTCTGAATGAAAATTTGAAGACAGAGATAATGTCTCTGTTAGAAAATATTAGGCCAAGTTATTTCTACTCTGCTGCTAGAATGTATTTTATACAAGTACTTTATGATGGCGGTCGGTCCTGTGGTAGCCACAGCTGATTTATTTATCTTCCTACAGTAATTTTTTTCCAAGTAAAGTAACTGTATCGCGTAGGTAAAAAGGTTGAAAACCACCATAAAATTTGTTTCAAATTTTTCGCACACAACAATGATAGCTATCACTACGAAAGGTTGTGAACCACTGATTTAGCCTATACGAAGACAAAAAAAGAGGGCGAAATCAACTAGAAGATCTAGCATTGGTATACAGGACACCTGGAGAGATATTTAGCCAGATAATGGATGCATCCAAAAACTGCAAAAATGAAAAAAAAAATTCAAAGATTTCTAGATAACTATTTTTTGGTTATTGGACATTTTTGGACTTACTGACCACCATGTTGCTTTGCATCAGGTCTTTCCAGATATCTGGGGGACCAAAGACCTGACACTTAGAGCAAGATGATGGTGATGCCAAAACTGAACTGGCACAGTAAAAAAACAAGTTTAGTTTGCAAATTTGAATTTAAAAAAATGATAGCTCAAAAACGGTCAGAGATAGAGACCTGCGGTTGGAATTTTTGAAATCTTAATGTATTGTTTACTCTAAAATAAATTTGGGACCTTAAAAAACGACTAAAAAATTTTGATAAATTAAAGTATGAACTGACAAGGAAAATATTTTAAAATGACAAAAAATAATTATTTTTTGGTAATAGAGGGTCAATTATTTAGCCAATGCAAAGACGGAAAAAGACTAAGAAATCAGCAGATTAGGGGCCAAAATCAAATGGATGCATCCAATAAACAGCAAACATTAAAAATCAATTTTGAAACATTTCTAGGTAATTACTTTTTGGTTATTGGACGGAAGAATTTTTATAATTTTCGTTAAAAAAAAAAATTAAATTGGAGGGCGCAGTGTCCTTTAAAAATGCCTCCAAAATGGAAAAGCTAAAATATAGATATTTAAAAATACCTAAAATATAAAACTTTTTAAATTATTTTGTACCAGGTTACCCCTACCTCCGAAAATTTCAGCCTTAAAACTAAAAATCCCAATAAAGACCTCACCATAATATGAAAGAAAGTTCGCGATGAATGAGAAAATATTCTGTTATTTATTTTAAAATATATATTCTTAAGTTCTGAACATTAAATAGGTTTTCCTTTTTTTTTCCTGTCATACAGACAGATGGATGACGGTATAAGAGTTGGTTTTTTTTTTAAATTTTTTAATTTTAAATGGCCTTTGCTACTTCGGCAATTAGCCAGGATAATTCTATTATTTTGGAAAATTCCATGCCTGAACATGATTCAAACCCGATACCTTAAGAACGTAGGGCACATCTGCTACCACTACGCTACTCCGGTCGGCAGTTTATAAATTAACCTACGGACCTTAAAATGTCCAAAATACTTTTTAAAACCATTAATTTATCTGTACCCGTATGTATTTTTTTTTCTTTTCTAATAATTTTTAGAAATTTTTTGTCCTTTCTGGACAACAGAATTGGAAATTATGGCCAGCAAAAATATAAAAAAAGACTTGAAAATATCGTCTGTTTCTATATAAATGCCCCAATATTTTTGGGTGTGACAAAATAAAAAATACTCAAAAATTATTGAGGGCTTACCCCCGTAGTCCCAGCGATCTGGGACTACGCCCTTCTCTGAACCTGCATGGGGCCCTCCAGCGATGGCTGCAACAACAAAACAACAATTAGCAACAAAATCAAAAACCCAAAAAAAATTCAAAATTTTTCGTTTTATCAAAAAATGACTCTAATAAAAGTTGTTAGTTATTGATTTATAGCAACTTTTGTTAAATACATTTTTTCAAAATATTATTTTGTTAAATCGCAAAAATCTTAAAGTCGACACGGGTAAACTCCCATTTCTAGTTAACCGATTTTTATCAAAAGTTGATCAACTCGTGCCATTGATGTCAAAAGTTTAAATATGAAGTTTCATAAAAATCCTTTTAGCCGAATTTGCTCTTCACGTGTACACAGACAGACAGGCTGACGGACAGACGGACAGACAGACAGATTGACGGACTGACGGACAGACAGACAGACGAACAGACGGACGGACAGACAGACAGGCGGATAGACAGACAGACGGACGGACAGACAGACAGGCGGATAGACAGACAGACGGACAGACAGACAGAAAGACGGACAGCCGGATAGACCGACCGACAGACATCATGTTAAAAATAATCAAAAAGTTATGCAGCTACCTCAATTCGTGGAGATCCATCGAAATCTCGAAATGTCAAAATGTCAAAATCGGTATGATCGCAATCCTCCCTTATATATGTTGGCGGTCGGTAAAAATAATGGACATACAGCTTTAGAAAATAAACTTACCAAGTTCAGGAGAGCTATTTTGCAAATTCCTTCGCCGACAGCATCCCCCTCTACTTCTAGGGCCGATTAAATTCGGAAAAAATAATTGGAAACACTGATTCTTTAGTTTAAGGTCTTCTCGGACCATTCAAGATCAGCTGCAACAGCAAAAAATATTTAATAACAAGAATAAATAATTATATGTATATGTATATAGGGCTTGTAGATTGTATCGACGAAACCCTAACAATGTCCAATATATTTTTTAAAACCATTCATTTTTGTGTAAGTGTATGTGTGTGTGTGTGTGTGTGTGTGTGTGTGTATTTTTTTTCTTCTTAATTTTTCATTTTTTTTTCGTATGTTTTTCATATTTTTTTTCAAAAATTGTATCATTTTGTTACTTCTAAACACAAAAATTCAATATTTTTTTATAGCAGAAATATAAAAAAAGACGTTAAAAATCTGTTTTTACATCAATGCATAATTTTCTAGTGCAGTGTTTCTCAACAGGTGGTCCGCAGACCATCAGTGGTCCCCAGAAAAATTTAGTGGTCCGCGAAAGTTTTTATATATGTTTTTTGCAGTATTTTTGTTATTTTTTACGCAAATTTTTTATGTAAATAATTTATATTTTGTTTATTTTATGTAAACTTTCTGTGATTTTCTACAAATAAAATAAATGTATTTAGTAGCACATTAAATATATTTGTTTTCTTGCAAAAACTGAACCAACAATTATAATTAGTGGTCCGCGGTGCGTTTTTGGTTGAGAAACACTGTTTTAGTGTTTACGTGTGTTACTTTTTTCACATTTTTTTCAAAAATCAATTTTGGGGTACGTGAGTATAGGCTGTTTCAAACGTTAAGCGGAACTAAATGGCATTTTTATTTTTATTTTGAATTCCACATTGGCGAGGGCAAGAATATAAAAAAATTTCAGTAAAAATACTGGTTGTTTTTACATCAAAGTTCATTTTACGTGTGTGTGTCTTATTTTTTTTTTTTTCATATTTTTCCAAATATTAAATCAATTTTGGTGTACATGTGTAAGTGTGCGAATCTAATTTTATTTTTTTTTTGTTTTCAAATTTAATTTAGTCCTCTATAAACATCAGAATTCAACATTTTTTATAGCAAAAATATAAAGACAGCTCAGTAAAAATACTGCCTGTTCTTATATTATCGCCACATTTTTTCTTATAGTTACAAAATAGAACATACTCAACAAATTGTTGAGGCCTTACCACCGTAGGCCCAGAGATCTGGGTCTACGTCCACTCACAACTTTTTTTCCAAATTTCAGAATTTTTCCTTTTTAGTATAAAAAATGTATATGCATGCCAAATTTCATCTCTCTTGGTCCAGTCATTTGACTATAATTTCTAGCTTCCAAATTTCAGAATTTTTCCTTTTTAGTATAAAAAATGTATATGCACGCCAAATTTCAGCTCTCTTAGTTCAATCATTTGACTAAAATTTCTAGCGTATAGGTACAGATGTCTAAGGTTTTCTCGATTTTACCTAAAAAAGAATAAAAAAAGTTACAAATTATAATACGTTAAACGCATACAAAAATTTCTTGGTCAAATATTGGTCAAAATAGATCTTATTATAATATGTTTTCTGTAAATTATTTGCTGTTGAATAAAAATAATTAAATATTTAATAATTATTGTTTAGTTATGTCAATAACTAGTTAAATAACAACAAATAAAAGGACTTTACCATGTAGGATTTTTATTAAATGAGTTATTTGAATAAAAACGAAAAGTTGGGGGATATAAAGTTAATGACAAAATTGTTTCGCGGACCCCTGGTGTTTTAAGAACCGCTGCCTTATCAGGTAAATAGTTCACAATTACAAATTTCTAATTCAATTGTTAAGAAAAATAATTAAAAATATATAAAAATGCAAAAAAAACACACCAATTTTTCCAGTTTGTAACTGATGGATTTTTGATTTTTTTCTCTACAGCCTGAAACAATTAGAAAAAAATATTTAAATATTTTTCCCAATTATTTCTATTTTCAATAAAAAAAAAACAATCAAAAATAATAAATACTAATGAATATATAGAACTACATACCTTTTTTATTCCAATATCTGAATTCCCAAACATTTTTGTAAAACTTTTATTATAACTGCGTAACAAAATTTAACAAAAAAGACCTTGACAAATTTTTCAAAGTTCAAAAAACAGTGTTAATTTTCGGATTTTTTAAATTTTTTTCACTTCAGTATTAATATCTTGATTATTACTATAGTTTAACACTACCACTGACACTAATAGCCTAAGATGCTACCCCAAAATTCCCCAATTGCCCAACATAGATCTACCCTATGACACAGTATAATGCTAAATGACCGAAATGACCTTATGACTTGCAAAAACTCGCAGGTGTCCATAGAACATTCGTTCATTAATATTGTCTTTAATCTTGTTAATCCTTCTTGATAAGAAAATTCCAATGCATTTTATGTAAGAAATTTGCGTCTAAATATTTAATGAGGAAGTTATATAATAAAAATTGTATTAAATTTAATAAATAATATTAAAATCAAATAATTTGAACTTTGATAAAAATAATTTAACATTTTGAAACGTTAAATTAAATGAGTCACTAATAGCCCAAAGTGCATTTTTCTGGTTAAAAATTAATTTAACAATTTAAATCTATAAATTAAATATTTAACATGAGGCACTAGTAGCCTAAAATGCATTTTTTAAACCACATGCGAAGTTTTATAGTGGATATTGGGCGCTAGTAGCCTTAGATGGAATATTATCAAATATTTCACTTGAGCATTCAAGCGCTAATAGTCTTAGATGCTGTTCAAATGTGTAAGTATCAAAAATTTCATTTTTTAAACCACATGTAGAATTTGTATTATGAATATTGGGCGCTAGTAGCCTTAAATGGAATATTATTACATATTTTACTTGAGCATTCAAGCGCTAATAGCCTTAGATGCTTCTCAAATGTGCTAGGATCGCAAAATCAATGTTTTAAACCACATGGGGAGTTTGTATTGTATGACAGAAAGACGGACGGACAGATAGACAGACAGACATACCGACCGACAGACAGACAGACAGACAGATGGACAGACAGACAGTCAGACAGACAGACAGACAGACAGACAAACATAATAACCAACCCAAAAAACGTGTCAGTCGTGTGTATGCGTTCGTTTCATTTCCAGGGACACAATTACAAAAATTGCATTCCCTTTTAATGTAACGGTAAAAGTTACTAGAATTCATAATCTAGTTCCGTTTAAACCAAAAAAACTGGCTATAGTTTTACAATTATTTTTTTTATTTGACTTTCATATCTATGGCCGACGGTCTAGAAACTGAGAGCTTACCTTCTCTGCCCCTTATACGCCGCTACTAGGCGTTTGGAACCTATTATTTTTATTTATTTATTTTTAATGAATTTTAATTATTTGTAGATCCCAAAGGACTTGGATAAGGACCAACTAGAATAAGGAACCAATTAGGACAGGAGCCAACCAGGATAAGGAATCAACCAGGACGAGGACGAAACGGGACAAGATCCAAAAGGACATCGGAGATCGAAAACAGCCGTGTAAAATCGTTAAGTAGAAATGTTTCTGTAGTCTATTTCAATTAAGAATGCATTGTCTAAGGATATATGAGCTATTTTAGCCTGATTTTGATTGGCTAAGCGCGCACAAGGTTACACTTAACAATACTTGTCAAAATAATTGTTACATTATTTATTACAGACATTAATTCTGGTGAAATAATGATTGTGTTTGAGTTTTTAAACCATTTTTAAATATTTTATATAATTCTTAAAAATTAATATTTCAAACTCTAAATTTCCTTGTTATTGAATTTGTGTCGATAACCTAATTGTTGACGTCTTATTTATTTAAATTTTCAAAGAATTCATTTTATATATATATAGTATTTGCTGTAAGTCGTTTTCGTTTTGCAGCGTTAACTACTGCATTCTTATTTGAACTGGACGTTAATTTACTAAGGCTGACTGGATAAATTTTTAGTATGCATTTTCAATTCAATTTTTATACTTTTTTTTATACGAAATTTTTTAAATCAAATTGTAAGTTCAAGCTGACAAAATTTTGTAATTTATTTTTATTTTTTAGGTATCTCCTGAAGGCACTAGTACTCAACAATTCTACACGACACTGATTTGGAGCTGTGGAGACCTACGATTGACCTGGATGGACCAGCAGTCTTCGGTAAGATACTTTCAAAATAATAATTTATTGAGGCCCGGTCTCTCCACCTTCAGGTAAACCTCTAGGTAACTCTCTGACAGATAAGGTTATCTGGAACTTCATCTACTGCATAAATGTCATAAACAATCGGTGAATCCAATACGTCAGTCTCATTATCCGTCAGATAAATTTGTAATGAGAGACGGGATGACATCTGTTCAGCACAGAAAGTATCACATAACCTCAACTGTCAGACGGTCGGCTAGAGGTTCACCTGAAGGTGGAAAGACCGGGCCCTACAGCTTATTGGACACACTGACGTACGTCACCTCACCCAGAGGAAGTTTGCAATTCGTTCGCGACAAACATTTCAACAGAGCATTTTTATTTGAAACGGACGTTAATTTACTAAGGTTGACTGTATATATTTGAAAAATATAGGTATATTTTATACATATTATTCATTTAATACATATTTGTTTATATTTACCTGGGGATGTCAAAGAGTTGTATAAGCATGCCAAATTTCAACATTCTATGTTAAGGCGTTTGGCTACAATTTCTACCGTACAGACAGACACACAAGTGACGTTATAAGGGTTTTTTGGTGGTCATACCTACAAAACCCTGAATGAAAATGCCTCAAATATATACAGTCAACCTTAGTAAATTAACGTCCGTTTCAAATAAAAATGCTCTGTTGAAATGTTTGTCGCGAACGAATTGCAAACTTCCTCTGGGTGAGGTGACGTACGTCAGTGTGTCCAATAAGCTGTAGGGCCCGGTCTTTCCACCTTCAGGTGAACCTCTAGCCGACCGTCTGACAGTTGAGGTTATGTGATACTTTCTGTGCTGAACAGATGTCATCCCGTCTCTCATTACAAATTTATTTGACGGATAATGAGACTGACGTATTGGATTCACCGATTGTTTATGACATTTATGCAGTAGATGCAGTTCCAGATAACCTTATCTGTCAGACAGTTACCTAGAGGTTTACCTGAAGGTGGAGAGACTCGGCCTCAATAAATTATTATTTTGAAAGTATCTTACCGAAGACTGCTGGTCCATCCAGGTCAATCGTAGGTCTCCACAGCTCCAAATCAGTGTCGTGTAGCATTTTTGAGTACTAGTGCCTTCAGGAGATACCTAAAAAATAAAAATAAATTACAAAATTTTGTCAGCTTGAACTTACAATTTGATTTAAAAAATGTCGTATAAAAAAAAGTATAAAAAATTTAATTGAAAATGCATACTAAAAATTTATCCAGTCAGCCTTAGTAAATTAACGTCCAGTTCAAATAAGAATGCAGTAGTTAACGCTGCAAAACGAAAACGACTTACAGCAAATACTATATATATATATATAAAATGAATTCTTTGAAAATTTAAATAAATAAGACGTCAACAATTAGGTTATCGACACAAATTCAATACAAAGGAAATTTAGAGTTTGAAATATTAATTTTTAAGAATTATATAAAATATTTAAAAATGGTTTAAAAACCCAAACACAATCATTATTTCACCAGAATTAATGTCTGTAATAAATAATGTAACGATTATTTTGACAAGTATTGTTAAGTGTAACCTTGTGCGCGCTTAGCCAATCAAAATCAGGCTAAAATAGCTCATATATCCTTAGACAATGCATTCTTAATTGAAATAGACTACAGAAACATTTCTACTTAACGATTTTACACGGCTGTTTTCGATCTCCGATGTCCTTTTGGATCTTGTCCCGTTTCGTCCTCGTCCTGGTTGATTCCTTATCCTGGTTGGCTCCTGTCCTAATTGGTTCCTTTATTCCAGTTGGTCCTTATCCAAGTCCTTTGGGATCTACAAATAATTAAAATTCATTAAAAATAAATAAATAAAAATAATAGGTTCCAAACGCCTAGTAGCGGCGTATAAGGGGCAGAGAAGGTAAGCTCTCAGTTTCTAGACCGTCGGCCATAGATATGAAAGTCAAATAAAAAAAATAATTGTAAAACTATAGCCAGTTTTTTTGGTTTAAACGGAACTAGATTATGAATTATAGTAACTTTTACCGTTTAAGTGAGGCTTTTAATCATTTTGTTTAGCAAAAGCCCTCTTTAAACATAAAAAGGAGAACTCATGACAACTTCAAAAATAAAAACTCCAGTTATTTCCGCTTAAACGTTTTGGAATAGCCTATATAATAAAAAAAAAATTGATGTGAATTTTCACAAATTGAAAATGCTCTGTTGAAATGTTTGTCGCGAACGAATTGCAAACTTCCTCTGGGTGAGGTGACGAACGTCAGTGTGTCCAATAAGCTGTAGGGCCCGGTCTTTCCATCTTCAGGTGAACCTCTAGCCGACCGTTTGACAGTTGAGGTTATGTGATACTTTCTGTGCTGAACAGATGTCATCCCGTCTCTCATTACAAATTTATCTGACGGATAATGAGACTGACGTATTGAATTCACCGATTGTTTATGACATTTATGCAGTAGATGAAGTTCCAGATAACCTTATCTGTCAGACAGTTACCTAGAGGTTTACCTGAAGGTGGAGAGACCGGGCCTCAATAAATTATTATTTTGAAAGTATCTTACCGAAGACTGCTGGTCCATCCAGGTCAATCGTAGGTCTCCACAGCTCCAAATCAGTGTCGTGTAGCATTTTTGAGTACTAGTGCCTTCAGAAGATACCTAAAAAATAAAAATAAATTACAAAATTTTGTCAGCTTGAACTTACAATTTGATTTAAAAAATATCGTATAAAAAATTGAATTGAAAATGCATACTAAAAATTTATCCAGTCAGCCTTAGTAAATTAACGTCCAGTTCAAATAAGAATGCAGTAGTTAACGCTGCAAAACGAAAACGACTTACAGCAAATACTATATACATATATAAAATGAATTCTTTGAAAATTTAAATAAATAAGACGGCAACAATTAGGTAATCGACACAAATTCCATACAAAGGATATTTTGAATTTGAAATATTAATTTTTAAAAATTACATAAAATATTTAAAAATGGTTTAAAAACCCAAACACAATCATTATTTCACCAGAATTAATGTCTGTATTAAATAATGTAACGATTATTTTGACATGTATTGTTAATTGTAAATTTGTCTGCGCGCTAAGCCAATCAAAATCAGGCTAAAATAGCTCATATATCCAGGTCTAGTCTTAAAGTAACCAGGTCTTGTTTCGTATTACAAAATGAGACAGATTATATATTAATAAATAAAAAAAAAAAACACTCACCATAAGCACAAAATCTCCTAGCAACCCAAATTCATTGTAAAACTATAGCCAGTTTTTTTGGTTTAAGCGGAACTAGATTATGAATTCTAGTAACTTTTACTTTTTTAGTTCAATCTAATCAATCTAATCTGGTTTTCTAACACTTACATACTAGTTAAATAACAGAGTTAGAAAATAAACAGTGTTAAAGTAGTGTTAATTTAACACTGAAAAAGTAATAATTCATAAAAATAACACTACCTGAATAAATAAAGATTTACACTGTAATTTGGTTAAAAATAGTAAACTTTTAACTTTTTTTAAATGAAAATTTTAATATAAAGTTTAACCAAACTGAGAATGAACTTTTACACTTAGGAATTTTTCGCTGTTTATTATAAGCTTCACTATTTCTGATTAATTAATTTATTTTTTCTTTTTTTTATACAGTTTAAAAAAAATTAACATTTCACAAGAATATAAAACGCCATCTAAGCCATTCATTTGGACGGCGTCCACACAAGCTTCGTCCGATTAGTGCGCTCTCTGCATGTCCCAGAGCGTAACTAACTCTCTCTGCTGAGATGCACTGCGCGTCCTCAACGCAGTTACTCCTGGGTGATCTTCCGTTTAAGTTTACTAAAACTTTAAAAAAGTTTTAAAAAATATTTTTAAGTTAATTAAAGTGTTTAAACAACAAAATTTATAGTTTTAAAACAAAATTAAATTATTTTTTTATTAGTTTAAAAGAATATTATAACAAATCATAATTTTTTAAAATTTGTGAGGAAAAAAAAAACGTTTCACGACGTTTTAATATTTATAAAAAATGTTTTATGAAGTTTTTATTTAAAACAAAATAAAATTTAGTGCCTGGATGTTTGGAAAAAGCCAAATGAATGTTTGGAAGTTGCTGAAAGGATATTTAAAATTATCCTGCATCCTGTGGTTGCTACAAAAAAATTTGAGAAAGGTAGGAATTATATATTTTTTTAAAAAAATAGGCTTTCTAGGCATTTTTTTCAATTATTTTTACGTATATATTGTAAATTTTAATACGCAATATTAGTTATATAATATTAACCTTGAAGAAATTTATAAGGGATTAAAATATTTCCGATATTAATGAGTTCTTAATGAGTGCTATGTCTGATATTTTGATAAGACTTGACAATTTTTAACAAGTTCGAACTAAATAGGGATTTTTAATTAAATTTATTTAACTAATAAATTTAATACGGGATTGATATAGTTGCATAATATTTTATATTTTATCTGTATTTTTTGAATAATAATGTTGACCGGTAGCTTGGAATTTTATCCGCTAGTGATCGGTCTGAAACTGGAAAAAATTTTAACAGTCGGGCTAGTGTTTGAATTTGTTAAAAAAATTATTGTTGATAGTGGTGTTAGGTCTAATGTCAGCAAATGAACGTTCGATTGCGGTTCAGATATATGTGAGTCGGACTTTAATAGTATTTTTAAAATGTATATTTTTGTTAATAATTTTAGAAGCGCAATATTTCCGCAATGATCGGTTTTTGTAAACAAAAAATTGAGTTTGGACTTTTGGATTTTTATTTTATTTATTTATTTTAGATTTAAGCTGTTTCGTTGATAAACTTCAACTTGACTTCCAAGAAGTGGGTTGGTGGAGGGTTGCTAGGAGATTTTGTGCTTATGGTGAGTGTTTTTTTTTTATTTATTAATATATAATCTGTCTCATTTTGTAATACGAAACTAGACCTGGTTACTTTAAGACTAGATCTGGATATATGAGCTATTTTCGCCTAATTTTGATTGGCTTAGCGCGCAGACAAATTTACAATTAACAATACTTGTCAAAATAATGGTTACATTATTTATTACAGACATTAATTCTGATGAAATAATCATTGTGTTTGGGTCTTTAAACCATTTTTAAATATTTTATATAATTTTTAAAAATTAATATTTCAAATTCAAAATAACTAGATATGGCATTTGTGTCGATAATCTAATTGTTATCGTCTTATTTATTTAAATTTTCAAAGAATTCATTTTATATATATATATAAAATTATATATATAGTATTTGCTGTAAGTCGTTTTCGTTTTGCAGCGTTAACTACCAACTGCATTCTTATTTGAACTGGACGTTAATTTACTAAGGCTGACTGGATAAATTTTTAGTATGCATTTTCAATTCAATTTTTAATACTTTTTTTTATACGACATTTTTTAATCAAATTGTAAGTTCAAGCTGACAATTTTGTAATTTATTTTTATTTTTTAGGTATCTCCTGAAGGCACTAGTACTCAAAAATGCTACACGACACTGATTGGGAGCTGTGGAGACCTACGATTGACCTGGATGGACCAGCAGTCTTCGGTAAGATACTTTCAAAATAATAATTTATTGAGGCCGGGTCTCTCCAACTTCAGGTAAACCTCTAGGTAACTGTCTGACAGATAAGGTTATCTGGAACTTCATCTGCTGCATAAATGTCATTAACAATCGGTGAATTCAATAGGTCAGTCTCATTATCCGTCAGATAAATTTGTAATGAAAGACGGGATGGCATCTGTTCAGCACAGAAAGTATCACATAACCTCAACTGTCAGACTGTCAGCTAGAGGTTCACCTGAAGGTGGAAAGACCGGGCCTTACAGTTTATTGGACACACTGACGTACGTCACGTCACCCAGAGGAAGTTTGCAATTCGTTCGCGACAAACATTTCAACAGAGCATTACGTTACGCGGTTCATTACAGGATCAGCTCGATAATTTGGACTCAACTTTCAATTTGTGAAAATTTACATCAATTTTTTTTATTATATAGGCTATTCCAAAACGTTTAAGCGGAACTAACTGGAATTTTTATTTTTTTAAGTTGTCATGAGTTCTTCTTTTTAGGTTTAAAGAGAGCTTTTGCTAAACAAAATGATCAAAAGCCTCACTTAAACGGTAAAAGTTACTAGAATTCATAATCTAGTTCCGCTTAAACCAATAAAACTGGCTATAGTTTTACAATGAATTTTTACCGACCGCCAACATATATAAGGGAG
Source organism: Liopterus haemorrhoidalis (assembly GCA_963971575.1). NCBI lineage: Eukaryota > Metazoa > Arthropoda > Insecta > Coleoptera > Dytiscidae > Liopterus > Liopterus haemorrhoidalis. The sequence goes on from OZ020619.1 coordinate 49,056,294, forward strand.
GTATTGTGATCATACCAATTTTGACGTTTCGAGATTTCGATGGATCTCCACGAATTGAGGTCCCTACATAACGTTTTGACTATTTTTAGCATGATGTCTGTCGGTCTGTCAGTGTGTCCATCCGTCTGTCTGTCCGTGTGTCAGTGTACACGTGCAGAGCAAAAACGGCTAAAAGGATTTTTATGAAACTTCATATTTAAGCTTTTGCCATCAATGGAACGAGTTGATCAACTTTTGGTAAAAATCGGTTGACTAAAAATGGGAGTTTACTCGTGTAGATTTTAAGATTTTTGTGAATATTTCACAACAGAAAAATATTTCGAAAAAATGTATTGAACAAAAGTTGCTATAAAAGCAATAATTAATAACTTTTATTTGAGACTTTTTGAATATTTTTTTTTGATAAAACGAAAAATTTCAAATAATTTCTGTAAAATTATTCGAAATTTTTTCAAACTTATATGTAACGTTTCTATGGTCATGATAAATAATATCTCTGTTAGAAAATATTAGGCCAAGTTATTTCTACTCTGCTGCTAGAATGTAATTTATATAAGTACTTTATGATGGCGGTCGGTCCTGTGGTGGCCACAGCTGATTTTTTTATTTGACTTTCATATCTATGGCCGACGGTCTAGAAATTGAGGGCTTACCTTCTCTGCCCCTTATACGCTGCTACTAAGCGTTTGGAACCTATTATTTTTATTTATTTATTTTTAATGAATTTTAATTATTTGTAGATCCCAAAGGACTTGGATAAGGACCAACTGGAATAAGGAACCAATTAGGACAGGAGCCAAGCAGGATAAGGAACCAACCAGGACGAGGACGAAACGGGAAAAGAACCAAAAGGACATCGGAGAACTAAAACAGCCGTGTAAAACCGTTAAGTAGAAATGTTTCTGTAGTTTATTTCAATTAAGAATGCATCATCTCTTGCAATTAACAAATCTTGTTAAAATAATCGTTACATTATTTATTACAGACATTAATTCTGGTGAAATAATGATTCTGTTTGGGGTTTTAAACCATTTTTAAATATTTTATATGATTTTTAAAAATTAATATTTCAAATTCAAAATATCCTTTGTATGGAATTTGTGTCGATAACCTAATTGTTATCGTATTATTATTTAAATTTTCAAATAATTCATTTTATATATATAGTATTTGCTGTAAATCGTTTTCGTTTTGCAGCGTTTGCTACTGCATTCTTATTTGTAATGGACGTTAATTTACTAAGGCTGACTGGATATATTTGAGGCATTTTCATGACACACTAAAAAGGCACACAGTAATTTTGCATGCTAGAATTAAGAAAGAAACAGATAAGTGACAATATTTTTTAATATTGTCGGCTCGAATTTGAGCAGTTTTTTATTTTCAGGTCATCACGTAAAATATTGACTTCATTAACCTAAAGCCAATATTTTAGAATCAGTTTTTTTAAGAGAAAAAAAAATTTTTTTTTGGTACCTTTTTTATATATATGCATACACACACACACACACACACACATTTTTTAAATTGTTTTCTTATGTGTTAGGAAATTTTTAGAGTCAATTAAATAGTTAAAGTTTTAAGTCAATATTTTAGCATTCGTTTTTTAGACCGATTTTTGAGTACATTTTTTAGTCAATGTTTTGAGATAAATTTTTTGAGTAGTATCTTTAGCTTAAAATTTTCAGTCAAATTTTTAATTAGTCAAATTTAGTTAAATTTAGATTTCAATTTTTAGATTTTCCTTTAGAACTTTTAGAGAATCTTTTATTCTCAAATTTATAGACACAATTTTAAGATAATTCATTTTTGTATATAATTTCTTTAGATCTTCGAATCCAATTATAATTTTTTAAATATTTTTGAATTTTTAAATTTGAATTTCGCTTTTCCTTGGGGTAGCCTGTATCGTGTCTTGGGTGGGAAGCTTAAAGCTACCGCTTAAAACACACCCCAACTAAAGCAAAATTAAATTCCCACACGCTTACATCGGAGTGGTCTTTAATTGTCTTGGGGGGCAAGCTAGTGCTACCCCTTAGGGCATACTCTGAGTAACACACACTCGTACACACAGACAAATACACATACATATAAAAACAATGCATGTGCATGAAAATATTAAAAAATAAAATCACACACGCTTACCATTAGGACAGCCAATTTGTGCCCTGTTTGGTTAGCTAGTGCTGCCATCTAGGGCACGTCCCTGGTAACACAAACACAAACAGTACTTAGGTACAAGCACACGCGTACTTTGGGGGCGTATTTATTGTTTTGGGGGGCTAGCTAGTGCTGCCCCTTAAAACTACCCCTTTGTACCACACACAGGTCGCTTAGGACCAACAAATTTGCAAAACAACAGTGATTAAGAAAGAAATAAATGATTTTTTATTGATAAAATGCATGATTTTTGATTTTTTGATTGAATAAAGTAAAGTAATGCATGTTTAATAAAGAAAATTTAACACAAATTGAAAGAAATTTTAGTTTAGGTAGGATTCATTTATGTAAATAAATTTTAAATGTTGAAATATTTTTCCTCCGTGAGAAACGGGGGGAAAGTAATACGTTTATCAAATATCAAAAGCCTCTTATATCCAAGTTGATTCTGTCTGTACAGTCTGTAATCATTTTTAGGGTGAATTTGTTTCTTTGACACCTTAAAAAAGTTTATTAAATTGTACATCAGCCGAAGTAAAGGTATGTTAGAGATGGATAAATCAAACTAACCATCGTGTGTCTGTTTTGTATGCTGCAAGGTTTGCTTGTAGACCAATTAAATATCCTTCCACACATGGTACCTTTGTGTGAAAGTGTGTTTATTTCTTGTGGCACTCACAGATCATCTGCGTATGTTTCTGTTGGGTTTTGCAAAAAATAAACTAGAGGTACTACACCCCCTTTGATGCGCCTGTTGTTATTAACTAGGGTCGATTTAGATTTGGACTTTTATCTAGAAAGATTCTAGTTGATTCTGACAGATAATTCAGAGGACTGGTGAGTTCTAACAACTGGTAACTTTTTGGTTATTCAGTTGGTAGTTAAATCTCACCAAAACACCCACAACACTAAATACACTGCGCTTTTCATGATACACATGGTTTATTTCTGTCTCAGGGATTGTAGGCGCCGGTTAACCAAGTCTCTTCCGAGTTTTTCCCTACCTTAACGGCCTAGCCGAGGGAGACGAGAGATACTAGTTGACTGAAGGTGACCGAAGATGTCACGAATGAGTTTTGTTCATTTGGTAGAGTCTTTTTACTGGTCGGGACGATCTGATGTTTCCCCCCAAGGCATAGCCAAGGGTAAGGGACGTTTGACACCGCCTGATCACGGGGCCAACTACCCAACGGATGGGTAGCGCTCATAAAACAATAAATTCAGTAAAAGTCAAAAACTTATGGAAGCCGGTCGTTAAAGAATCTTTCGATAGATAAACTGATCGACCGAGTGAAGGAACGAGCCTTCAAAAAATTTATCTCTTGAAGTTATAATAAACTTCACTATTTTTTCTTTTAGTGAGTTGCTTTAAACACTCACGCCATTTTTTGTTGTTTTAATATTAGATTAAAATTCCTGAGGTCAGAAGTAAACATTTCAGGTTACCTTGATACTTGTGCAAACTCGGATTCCCTTTAATGCGGGCACAAGTTTTTGTTCTGGGCAAGCATCCTCTTTCCTCTAGGTTGTTCGTTGCCCTCGCGATTCCTCCGGTGGAGCCCAAGCCCTTTCCATGTGCATCGGATCGGGCGGCGATGGCTTACAATGGAGCCCTCCACGGACTCTTCTATAGACGTGGAGGAACCAGCTCTGTTGTGTGAATACAATACGGTTGAACGTTATTTCTTTCCCTGTTTGGGTTTGTGGTGGGTGGGGGGTAACTCGCTTTTTCCTTGCGCCTTCCCCGGAAAGAATTACGTTCGCCGTTAGGAAAGATCACCTCCTCTTTCAGCTCGACCTACTAACACTCGCAGGAGAGGCAATTAGGTATGGTTGCGTCTTCTCGAGATTCAACAGAAGCAGTTTCCACCAAATGAAGACTTCCAGATTTTTAAATTAACACAATTTTTCTTGGGTATTACAACCACATGTTATTTTACATAATGGTCGAATTTTATGTGGGTGCTAATACCCGGTAATGCTCTCTGGAAGTGGGTATTTTTTTCGAGTGAACGAATTTTTTACTCATAACCAGATGTAGTGTTACCAACCTTATAAATCCTACAAGATTTGTTCATATTATTGGGTTGCTTTTGGTCCGATAATGGGACATATCTGTAGGTGCTTTAAATCCGACATGTTGAAGACCAGTTTTCTTTACTGGATTTATTTTTTTCAGGAATAATTGCTGCAATATTGCGAATCGCACAAATATTCCGATTGAAAATCTAGTTTACAAGGATTTCAGGATTCTGTTTTCAAAGAGGAAAACTATTACAGTGCATATGATACGTTAACACAATGTGGATATCATTGTAAATGTCTACGAAGGAAAATAAACATTTTGGTCGATACTGGAAGACTGAAATGTTATTTTTTTTTATATTTAACAAGATTTAAAAAGGAGAGATGGAAGAGAGATGGAGGAGAGTTGGAGGAGAGATGGAGGAGAGATGGAGGATAGGTGGAGAAGAGAAGGAGGAGAAATGGAGGAGAGAGAGACTCCAAATATATGACTAAATGCGGGATAAGGAATACATAAATTTAAACTGTATTTCTGCTCTATTTCTTTCCATTTTTGAAATTTTCACTATTTGATAGCTTATAAATACGGCCTCGTTTTAATTTTTGAAACTCAATTTTTTTTTATAGATTAATTCAGCATAAGAAATACAGTCTCTTTTGAAATTTTTTCATTTTCACATTTTTAAGACATGAATTTTTGAAATGTTTTAATAGCTTGTACATCCGGCCCTGTTCTAAATTTTGAGACAAATTATTGGTAGAAATGCGGCATTAGGAATCCAAAAATTGAAACCGCATGCCTTTATCCCTTTTCATTTTTGAGGCATGAATTTTTGAATTTTAGACTTTTTGAACATTTTGTATTTCCTGTTTTAAATATTTATTTATTTGTTTTTATTTACTGAAGAAGACCTGTGTATTTAAAAGAAATTAAACCCCAGTTCTGTATCACTTTCAGTTTTTGTTATACAATTTTTTAAAGTTAGTTAATTTTTTAGACGGTGCCAGTTGAATTTTGGCATCACCCCCATCTTGTTATAAGTATATCGGGTCTTTCCAAGTATCTGGGGGACCAAAGACCAGACACTTAGAACAACATGGTGGCGAGTAAGACCAACAATTTCGACTGACTGTTTAAGAACAATTAAAAAAAATATTATAGAACTTTTTCAGTTTGTCATTTTTTTTGTCATTTTCAAGGGTTTTGTTTGCCTACTCTTAAAGATATTCCGAATTGAAACGTTATGGCCCCAAAATTTTAACCCCTTTGAAATTAGAAATATTTTATTATTTTGGTTTTTATAATTTATCATAATTCTGGCCCTGTTTTAAATTTTAAATTTCCACTAAACGAGATACAAGCATTCCAAAAATTCAAACCGTAGATTTCTTCCTCATAGTTTTAAATGTAAAATGTTTTGAAATTCGATAATTTTTGAATTATAATTTTTTGTTAATTCAGCCCTATTTTAAAATTTAAAATTCTAAATTTTTTATACACTAATCAATATATAGGGATTCCAAAAGTCCAAACCGGGGGTCTCTATCTCTTTTGCTCTCTATCTCTAGCACTCTCTGAGTGCTGTGGAAAACACTTGTGGCAATTTTCAAAAAAATAATAATAAAAATGATAATGATAGGGTACAGGTCTTCATTTTAAAATGATAACCGGTTTATACAGGGACACTAGTACCGGTTCATACGTCACATTGACCACGTGACTTTCATATCTATGGCCGGCGGTCTAGAAACTGAAAATTTACCTTCTCTTTCCCAAGATGCCTTTACAGGTGATGGGACTTATTATTTTTTTTTCAGGAATAATTATCATAAAATAGTGCGGCCCTAAGAACACGGCAACAATTGCTGCAATATTGCGAATCGCACAAATACTCCGATTGAAAATCTAGTTTACAAGGATTTCAGGATTCTGTTTTCAAAGAGGAAGACTATTACAGTGCATATGATACGTTAACACAAATGTGGATATCATTGTAATTATCTACGAAGGAAAATAAACATTTTGGTCGATACTGGAAGATTGAAATGTTATTTTTTTTTATATTGAACAAGATTTAAAGAGGAAAGATGGAAGAGAGTTGGAGAAGAGATGGAGGATAGGTGGAGAAGAGAAGGAGGAGAAATGGAGGAGAGAGAGACTCCAAATATTTGACTAACTGCGAGATAAGGAATACAAAAATTGAAACTGCATGGCTCTATTTCTTCTCATTTTTGAGAGATGAATTTTTGAAATTTCCACTATTTGATAGCTTATAAATACGGCCTCGTTTTAATTTTTGAAACTCAATTTTTTTTTATAGTTTAATTCAGCATAAGTAAGAAATACAGTCTCTTTTAAAATTTTTTCATTTTCACATTTTTAAGACATGAATTTTTGAAATGTTTTGATAGCTTGTACATCCGGCCCTGTTCTAAATTTTGAGACAAATTTTTGGTAGAAATGCGGCATTAGGAATCCAAATATTTAAACCACATGCCTTTATCCCTTTTCATTTTTGAGGCATGAATTTTTGAATTTTAGACTTTTTGAACATTTTGTATTTCCTGTTTTAAATATTTATTTATTTGTTTTTATTTACTGAAGAAGACCTGTGTATTTAAAAGAAATTTAACCCCAGTTCTGTATCACTTTCAGTTTTTGTTATACAAATTTTTAAAGTTAGTTACTTTTTTAGACGGTGCCAGTTGAATTTTGGCATCACCCCCATCTTGTTATAAGTATATCGGGTCTTTCCAGGTATCTGGGGGACCAAAGACCTGACACTTAGAACAACATGGTGGCGAGTAAGACCAACAATTTCGACTGACTGTTTAAGAGCAGCTAAAAAAATTTTTTAGAACTTTTTCAGTTTGTCATTTTTTTTTGTCATTTTCAAGGGTTTTGTTTGCTCTTTGTTTACTCTTAAAGATATTCCGAATTGAAACGTTATGGCCTCAAAATTTTTACCCCTTTGAAATTAGAAACATTTTATTATTTTGGTTTTTATAATTTATCGTAATTCTGGCCCTGTTTTAAATTTTTTATTTCCACTAAACGAGATACAAGCATTCCAAAAATTCAAACCGTAGATTTCTTCCTCATAGTTTTGGCTGTAAAATATTTTGAAATTCGATAATTTTTGAATTATAATTTTTTGTTAATTCAGCCCTATTTTAAAATTTAAAATTCTAAATTTTTTATACACTAATCAATATATAGGGATTCCAAAAATTCAAACCGGGGGTCTCTATCTCTTTTTTGAAATATTAATTTGTGAAATAAGATTTTTTTTACCGTAAATCCGGCCCAATTTAAAATTTTCTAATTCTAATTTTTATACGGAAATCAAAATGTGGGAATTTCAAAAATTCCAATCGGTGGTCTCTCCCATAAATCGTTTTTGAGTTATGATTTTGGTGGAGAGATTGTGAGAAAATGAAGTAGAAATGGAGCAGAGAGAGTGAAGAAATGGAGCAGATAGTGGGGAAATGTAGAACAGATAAGGGAGATAAAGGGAGAGAACGAGAAATGGAAGTGGGTTGTAAGAAAGATAGTGCAGAGATGCAGGAGAATTGGAGGAGAGGAACAGGAGTGAAAGAGGAGTGGACAGACAATATACCCCTAAGGATATGGACGGTTCACGGATCATCCCATCTGCGCCCAACTCCCTTCAGGGGTGGGTATTCCCAGCACTCACTGGGTGCTGTGGAAAACACTTATGGCAATTTTCAAAAAACTAATAATAATGTTTCCAACGCTTAGGTGACATCTAATTGCAAAGAAAACCAACACATTGATTTTTAAATAATTTAAATTGATAGTGGAGAATTGGAGCAGCGAATCCTGATGGTTAAAAAAATAAAATTGTTTTAAACAGTTTCAAAGTTAAAAGATGTCTACAAAAAAATGTGATCTAGTCATTCAGAAGGACTGTTTGATTGAATATTCGTCAATCAGTGGGAAGACCTCGCCAGAGATTGAGAAACCAGCTAACCGAAAATTTAACAAGTTCTGATTTACAAGACACATGGAAAGCCCTGACAAACAGATCAAGATGGAGGACTAATGTGAGTCAATCCGAATGGAGTATAGTACAAGAGGTCTAGAAACAACTTTAAATAATTTTAATAATTCGAAAATTTATTGAAAAAATTATTTAATTGATCTGTTTATACAGGGGTAATAGGAGTCGTAGAAACTGCACGATACCATGGATTTTATTTAGTATACTAGAGGTCTAGAAACAACTTAATTTTAAGAATTGAAAGCTTTATTGAATTTTTTGATTTATCGAAAAAATTATTTTATTGAGCTGTTTATACAGGGGTAATAGGAGACGTAGAAACGTGTGAACGTCACGATACTGTGGATTTTATTTAGTCTAGAGGTCTAGAAACAACTTGATTTCAAGAATTCAAAGAATTTTTTGATTTATCGAAAAAATTACTTAATTGGCCTGTTTATATAGAGGTAATAGGAGTGGTGGAAACGTCACGATACCGTGTATTTTATTTATTATTCTAGAGGTCTAGAAACAACTTAATTTTAAGAATTCAAAGATTTATTGAATTTTTTGATTTATCGAAAAAATTATTTAATTTACCTGTTTATACAGGGGCAATAAAATTCACACTTTATACCATTTTTTTATTTTAACGCAATTTTCATTATATACTAGCTGGAATGCCCGTTGTGTACAAACGAACTAATTAGTATAGATATAATTTTTTGTCGCACACCCTGTTTCTTAAAAGAATTGATCCAAAAATCTAAAAAGTATTTTATTGGTACCTGCGAAACCCTAAATTCAGTCAGTTTTTTATTAAAACATTTTTTTTTTTTGATTTTTTTTTTTATTGTTTCTATTTTATATTAGACGAGATGTGTTTGTTTGGTTTTGATATTGTCAATATTTTGTTACTCGCTTTGTTTTCCTTGCGTCTTAAGTTTCTCGCGAATCTACGTGTGAAGTCAAGAGGGGAGGAGAGTAGGACGTATTAAAGAGGATTAAGTAGCAAGAATAATTTTCAGAATTCCACAGGAAATTTTACCCGGCAAATATTAGAAATTCGATCTTTACGAAAATTCGATAGGAATTTTATATTATTTTTTTTTTGTAGTTTTTAAATTTGTCTAACTTGAAGAGAAAGCTTTTTCTGTCCTTTGCCCCACTTGGTAAAATTTTCGATTTGGTTTAGTTTTTTAAAATATGTATTTCAAAAACGTTTTCAATTCCGAAAAAAATAAAAAAAATTATCCCTGACAAGTAATTATTTTTAGTAGATATTATTTTGATGTAGTGCTGGAGGTCAATTTGAAATCAAGAGAAAGGTCATTTTTCTGCCCTATGCCCCACTTGGTGACAGTTTTGGTTTGGTTTAGAGGCGTTTTAAAATATGGCTACCAAAGACGTTCTATATTCCGAAAAAATATTTTTTCGTCAGGTACTTATCATTTTTAGTTGAAATTATTTTCATGTAGTGCTGGAAGTCAAGAACAGAATATCTCATAACCCTATGCACCTCTTAAAAGTTCTATTATTTCTAAATTAAATTATAAAAAAATTTTAACGATTTTTAGTTATAATAAATTTAAATTTGTCCCTTATCAATAAATATTTGCGGTTTTCATACAGTGCTGGAGGTCAAGCACGTACATTTATTCAACCCTATGTGCCACTTAAGAGTTTAATTTCTATTTAATATTTATATAATAAAATTCAGAATGTGTTTAGTTTGTTTGATCCTTTGTGATGTTATTTTTGGAAATAAGCCCTTGTTAGAAGCTTAAAATGTCCTTTACGATCTTTGATATTCGGGGAAAACATATAAGTACATTTCCAAAGATTGCGGCTGCTTTGACACGATTTTTTTTTTTTTTCAAGAAATGGTTTCTGGTAAAGTCGTGAAAGTCATGAAAGTCATGAAAGACTAGAAAGGTGAATTAATTCTAAAACTGTGGTTTAGAGCCTTCTTGTTTTTTTTTTTTTAGAATGAATATTATTTACATTCGTAGATGGTAGTCTATTTCCACTAATAAGCTCGGGTCCGATTTTCTTTATTGTGTTTTTTTGGTCTTTAACATATAGTTTTGGAACTTTGTTTTAAAAATTAATTTCGCATCTCAGGGCTTTTTTTGTCATCTGTGGACCAGAGTTTAATTCTAGTTTACTTCGTCTTGCTTTAAGCTATAGTGACACCATGGTAAAACTGTTACCTAAGGAGTAAAGCGGGTTCGAAACCCGATGGCTAGTGATTAACTTTTATATGTAAATCAAATTTGACTTGGCTTCGATTAATTAAAATGAGATTTTTTTAGGGATAATAGGGTTGAAAGACAGATTTTATAAAGAAGTGGGTTAAGATATATTACCCAACGCACCACTTAGGTGTTGGGAACCTATATTATGAGTTTGGAAAATTATGGGACCGGTTTTTCAAATTCGTAATGTCAAATAATAAAAGAGTTTTAGTTTTAAAAATCTCATTTATTTTTTATTTGATAATTTTTATGGATACTTTAGCTATGTATAATCCATTAACAATGTTTTCTCATCTGACTAGGCCATGGTATTTTTTAAGTTTGTTATTAAATATATTGAATAAATATTTGTTATAGAAAGTCACATGATAATTTTGTAATTAAAATTTTATAGGCTACTTCAAACGTTTAAGCGGAACTTAATGGAATTTTCATTTTCCTGAGTTGTCATGAGCTCTCTTTTTAAGGTTTGAAGTGGGCTTTTGCTAAACAAAACTTCACTTAATTTTTAAAAATTACTAAATTTAAATCTTCCGCTTAAACCACAGAAACTACAGTTTTTTTATTTTCACATGTCTAGTTGTATTTCGTGGTTACTAACTAAAATGCCCCCCCCCCCCAACATGGCCTATTGAGATGAGGAAACATCTTGAATGGATTCTATAAGTCGTTAGTATCTGGTTACAATTTTTTATTTAATTTTGAGAAACATGTTTTTCAAAAAGGTGTCTAATTATGGAGCCGCTATAGCAGGGGTGGGAATCTTTCGGAAACAAAGAGCCATTCCAAATAAACCCTCTAAAGAAAATTTTGCAGCAACTTTTACAAGTTATCTTGATCTTTGGAAAATTTTCAAAAAGAAATAAATTTTATAATTTTTCAATATTTACAGATACCATTTCTACAGATAAGATTAGAAAAAGTATTGTATGCACGGTTGTTTTGTGTGTGCATACAATAAATCAATTATTACCGACCGCCACCATATAAGGGAGGTATTGTGATCATACCGATTTTGACATTCCGAGATTTCGATGGATCTTCACGAATTTAGGTCCCTACATAACGTTTTCACTATTTTTAGCATGATGTCTGTCGGTCTATCTGTCCGTTTGTCTGCTCTGGGACCACTAGTTCTTGACCTCTACACTATATCTTTAGGGATGAATTTAAATATCGTTCATCAATAATATATGTATTAATGCAAATTTTAAAAAATTACAGAAAATTCTAAATTCTGTATTATCATATTGAAGATAATAGCTGTATTTTTGCCCAGATAGGTGCCTTTTGCGTCTCGTGCGTCTCTAGGGGTTCTAGTTCTTGACATCAGCACTATAATTTGAGCAATTAATACTATAAATCTATATATATAAATTCGGAGGCTCCGTTTGTACATTATTATTTTTTTAGTATTTTTACTTTGGTAGCTTAGACCATTTTGACCATTTTTATAATTTTTGTCTGTCTGTGCAGATTGAAATATTGAAAGGTATTTCGAACTCTCCAAGTAATTTGTCTTTATTTTATACCCCATAATTAACCTTTTGTGTTACTTATTTTAGGGCATATTTAAAGATCAGAGCCCCCTGTAGACCTTTTATTTATTGTTGTTCGCACTGCCACGTATTTTGAAAATTACTTTAGAAGCATTGACGTCCGCATTAGGGTCACTCGAAAATATTTTTTCTGGAATAGTTAAGGGTAGATTCATTTTTAACTGCACCTATAGGGTTTCGTAGGTATGAATAAATACACCCGGATTTTAAAAATTACTGCGTCTTGTCTTTAGATGCATTTACGCCCACATTAGGATCACTCGAAACTATTTTTTCTGGAATAGTTAAGAGTAGATTAATTTTCAACTGCACCCATCAGGTTTCGTAGGTATGTTAAAATACTCTTGTACCGTCAATCAAGTGTCCTATTTGGTAGAAATTGTGGCCAAACGACTGGACCTAGAGAATTAAAATTTATGTGTCTTCCTGAGGGGTTGGTTTAAAATTTGGAATAATGTACATAACTGTTATATGCTGGGAATGTTTTATTAGATTATTTTTTCGAAAATTATCAAATTTTCATGGTATGACTAAGAAAACCTTATACTGTCTGTCTGTTAGTGAGTTTTTAGGGGTTGGCTTAAAAGTCTGAAAAATTCAGAATAATTCACATAACAGGGATATGCTCGGAATTTTTTCTATTGGATTATTTTTTCGAAAATTACCAAGTTTCCAGGGTTTTATTAAGAAAACCTTATACTGTCTGTCTGTTAGTGAGTTTTTAGGTGTTGGCTTAAAAGTCTGAAAAATTCAGAATAATTCACATAACCGGGATATGCTCGGAATTTTTTTTTATTAGATTATTTTTTCTAATATTACCAAGTTTCCAGGGTTTTACTAAGAAAACCTTATACTGTCTGTCTGTTTTCCGTTTAGAGGGGTTGCCTCAATTTATTAAAAATGAGATGTTTTTTTGCTATGTTTGACTTGTTGGATTATCAGTCCTATGATGATTTTAAGTGTTTTTGAAATTATATTAAGAAATTGAAAAAATCAAGGGCCCGGTTTTTTCAAATCTTAATGTAGTTATATCAGTTTTTATTTACAAAAAAAATTTGTATAATTTCAGAAATCTCATTTTTGATATGTTGGTTTTTTCAAAAAAAAAATTACAGGTAATTTTTTAAATAATTTATTTAAAAACTATATTGAAAGATTGTGAACAAAAAACCCTTATACAGTCACTCATATGTCTGTCTGTTTGTACAATAGAAATTGTTGCTGTAAACTGTTTGACCTACCGAGTTGAAATTTGGCATGCATTTTATTATCCACATAATTACTGAAAAATACGTACTTGTAATTTTCGAAAAAACATTTTGAATAGTGTAAATAAAAGGTCTTGAGGCGTCGATTAAGGAACAAGTTCAATTTTTAAATTCATTCTTTTGGCACATTTTTTCCAAAATCTTTTTCGGATACAAATATTTTAATAACTAATATTAATAATTTTATATATATATATATATATCCCTTATTTTAATAATGTATATATTTGGGGAGCTTTGGGGGGCTACCTCGCTTATCATTCCAGCTAGTGTATATCTAAAAGTGGGTCATCAAAAGGAAGTTCTAGCCATTTGCTGAACTTTTTCACTTACTAAATATCTGCGAAATCCTAACATGTGTACAATTTCACAATTGGTATTTTTTTGAGGTCTCGATATATACGTATATATATATGTAGGTAAAGCTAACAGCCCTCTGGGGCGGTTCGTGACAAATAGGGTAATTTGGACGCTTATTAATTTTGATTAAGGCCCTATGTTCGGAGTTAGTAAGTGAAGTAATGGGTTTTACGTGAAATATGGTCCATTTCGCAAATATTACGGGAACAAATTGATATTTAGACTGATTGCTCCTGATTTCATTACATTTTGGGTTGAACGATTAATAAAATTAATATTATTTTTTTATATAGACAAACTGACATTTCAAAACGTTTTTACTCAAAATTAAATTAAAGATAGCCGACCGGCGTAGCGTAGTGGTAACACATGTGGTCTGCATTGCGAAGGTCTCGGGTTCGAATCCGGTTCAGGCATGGAATTTTTCACAAATAATGTCCTGGCTAATTGCCACAGAGGCAAAGGCCATTTAATTAAAAATAAAAAAAAAATTAAAGAATAATTTTCTTAAATTTATTTTTTGGTCTAAAAAATATTTTTTATTTTTCTTATTTCTCGGCGCTAATTATAATTTGTTAATTTTTAACCGTTTTTGCCTCTTTTAGAAAATGTTTTTAAAATAAATTATTTTTACAAATTTCGACCAACGGGATTTCTTCGCATATCGCCAGAGTTTGGGTTGCGGCCGATTTCTGGGTATAAAGCTCCCTTGACCTTCTCTGAGAAGGTTACAGGTGAACGTCTCGTCTGCGTGGAACACGTTTCGGGCAAACATGGACGGTACCGGCGGAAATATAAACATTTTTAATAATAATAAATTAGTGCGGCCCTTGAGAACATGGTTTGTTTTCGGGTCGTCCTAAACTGCGCCCAACTCCCTTCAGGGGTGGGTATTCCCAGCACTCACTGAGTGCTGTGGAAGACACTTATGGCAATTTTTTTTAAATAATAATAATAAATTAGCGCCGCCCCTAAGAACGTTTGTTCTCGGATCATGGTAACTGCACCCCAGAAATATAATAGGAATTGAGGAGAAATCAAGGGGAGATGTAGGAGAAATTAAGAAGAGATAAAAAAGTTAAAGGAAGAGTAGGAAAAATGAAAGTGAGTTGTAAGAAAGATAGTGGAGAGATGCAGAAGAATTGCAGGAGAGGAACAGGAGTGAAAGAGGAGTGGACAGACAATATACCCCTAAGGATATGGACGGTTCACGGATCATCCCATCTGCGCCCAACTCCCTTCAGGGGTGGGTATTCCCAGCACTCACTGGGTGCTGTGGAAAACACTTATGGCAATTTTCAAAAAACTAATAATAATGTTTCCAACGCTTAGGTGACATCTAATTGCAAAGAAAACCAACACATTGATTTTTAAATAATTTAAATTGATAGTGGAGAATTGGAGCAGCGAATCCTGATGGTTAAAAAAATAAAATTGTTTTAAACAGTTTCAAAGTTAAAAGATGTCTACAAAAAAATGTGATCTAGTCATTCAGAAGGACTGTTTGATTGAATATTCGTCAATCAGTGGGAAGACCTCGCCAGAGATTGAGAAACCAGCTAACCGAAAATTTAACAAGTTCTGATTTACAAGACACATGGAAAGCCCTGACAAACAGATCAAGATGGAGGACTAATGTGAGTCAATCCGAATGGAGTATAGTACAAGAGGTCTAGAAACAACTTTAAATAATTTTAATAATTCGAAAATTTATTGAAAAAATTATTTAATTGATCTGTTTATACAGGGGTAATAGGAGCCGTAGAAACTGCACGATACCATGGATTTTATTTAGTATACTAGAGGTCTAGAAACAACTTAATTTTAAGAATTGAAAGCTTTATTGAATTTTTTGATTTATCGAAAAAATTATTTTATTGAGCTGTTTATACAGGGGTAATAGGAGACGTAGAAACGTGTGAACGTCACGATACTGTGGATTTTATTTAGTCTAGAGGTCTAGAAACAACTTGATTTCAAGAATTCAAAGATTTATTGAATTTTTTGATTTATCGAAAAAATTACTTAATTGGCCTGTTTATATAGAGGTAATAGGAGTGGTGGAAACGTCACGATACCGTGTATTTTATTTATTATTCTAGAGGTCTAGAAACAACTTAATTTTAAGAATTGAAAGATTTATTGAAATTTTTGATTTATCGAAAAAATTATTTTATCTACCTATTTTTACAGGGGTAATAGGAGAAGTGGACACGTCACGATACCGTGGATTTTATTTAGTATACTAGAGGTCTAGAAACAACTTAATTTTAAGAATTTAAAGATTTATTGAAATTTTTGATTTATCGAAAAAATTATTTTATCTACCTGTTTATACAGGGGTAATAGGAGTGGTGGAAACGTCACGGTACCGTGGATTTTATTTAGTATACTAGAGGTCTAGAAACAACTTAATTTTAAGAATTCAAAGATTTATTGAATTTTTTGATTTATCGAAAAAATTATTTAATTTACCTGTTTATACAGGGGCAATAAAATTCACACTTTATACCATTTTTTTATTTTAACGCAATTTTCATTATATACTAGCTGGAATGCCCGTTGTGTACAAACGAACTAATTAGTATAGATATAATTTTTTGTCGCACACCCTGTTTCTTAAAAGAATTGATCCAAAAATCTAAAAAGTATTTTATTGGTACCTGCGAAACCCTAAATTCAGTCAGTTTTTTATTAAAACATTTTTTTTTTTTGATTTTTTTTTTTATTGTTTCTATTTTATATTAGACGAGATGTGTTTGTTTGGTTTTGATATTGTCAATATTTTGTTACTCGCTTTGTTTTCCTTGCGTCTTAAGTTTCTCGCGAATCTACGTGTGAAGTCAAGAGGGGAGGAGAGTAGGACGTATTAAAGAGGATTAAGTAGCAAGAATAATTTCCAGAATTCCACAGGAAATTTTACCTGGCAAATATTAGAAATTCGATCTTTACGAAAATTCGATAGGAATTTTATATTATTTTTTTTTTGTAGTTTTTAAATTTGTCTAACTTGAAGAGAAAGCTTTTTCTGTCCTTTGCCCCACTTGGTAAAATTTTCGATTTGGTTTAGTTTTTTAAAATATGTATTTCAAAAACGTTTTCAATTCCGAAAAAAATAAAAAAAATTATCCCTGACAAGTAATTATTTTTAGTAGATATTATTTTGATGTAGTGCTGGAGGTCAATTTGAAATCAAGAGAAAGGTCATTTTTCTGCCCTATGCCCCACTTGGTGACAGTTTTGGTTTGGTTTAGAGGCGTTTTAAAATATGGCTACCAAAGACGTTCTATATTCCGAAAAAATATTTTTTCGTCAAGTACTTATCATTTTTAGTTGAAATTATTTTCATGTAGTGCTGGAAGTCAAGAACAGAATATCTCATAACCCTATGCACCTCTTAAAAGTTCTATTATTTCTAAATTAAATTATAAAAAAATTTTAACGATTTTTAGTTATAATAAATTTAAATTTGTCCCTTATCAATAAATATTTGCGGTTTTCATACAGTGCTGGAGGTCAAGCACGTACATTTATTCAACCCTATGTGCCACTTAAGAGTTTAATTTCTATTTAATAATTATATAATAAAATTCAGAATGTGTTTAGTTTGTTTGATCCTTTGTGATGTTATTTTTGGAAATAAGCCCTTGTTAGAAGCTTAAAATGTCCTTTACGATCTTTGATATTCGGGGAAAACATATAAGTACATTTCCAAAGATTGCGGCTGCTTTGACACGATTTTTTTTTTTTTTCAAGAAATGGTTTCTGGTAAAGTCGTGAAAGTCATGAAAGTCATGAAAGACTAGAAAGGTGAATTAATTCTAAAACTGTGGTTTAGAGCCTTCTTGTTTTTTTTTTTTTAGAATGAATATTATTTACATTCGTAGATGGTAGTCTATTTTCACTAATAAGCTCGGGTCCGATTTTCTTTATTGTGTTTTTTTGGTCTTTAACATATAGTTTTGGAACTTTGTTTTAAAAATTAATTTCGCATCTCAGGGCTTTTTTTGTCATCTGTGGACCAGAGTTTAATTCTAGTTTACTTCGTCTTGCTTTAAGCTATAGTGACACCATGGTAAAACTGTTACCTAAGGAGTAAAGCGGGTTCGAAACCCGATGGCTAGTGATTAACTTTTATATGTAAATCAAATTTGACTTGGCTTCGATTAATTAAAATGAGATTTTTTTAGGGATAATAGGGTTGAAAGACAGATTTTATAAAGAAGTGGGTTAAGATATATTACCCAACGCACCACTTAGGTGTTGGGAACCTATATTATGAGTTTGGAAAATTATGGGACCGGTTTTTCAAATTCGTAATGTCAAATAATAAAAGAGTTTTAGTTTTAAAAATCTCATTTATTTTTTATTTGATAATTTTTATGGATACTTTAGCTATGTATAATCCATTAACAATGTTTTCTCATCTGACTAGGCCATGGTATTTTTTAAGTTTGTTATTAAATATATTGAATAAATATTTGTTATAGAAAGTCACATGATAATTTTGTAATTAAAATTTTATAGGCTACTTCAAACGTTTAAGCGGAACTTAATGGAATTTTCATTTTCCTGAGTTGTCATGAGCTCTCTTTTTAAGGTTTGAAGTGGGCTTTTGCTAAACAAAACTTCACTTAATTTTTAAAAATTACTAAATTTAAATCTTCCGCTTAAACCACAGAAACTATAGTTTTTTTATTTTCACATGTCTAGTTGTATTTCGTGGTTACTAACTAAAATGCCCCCCCCCCAACATGGCCTATTGAGATGAGGAAACATATTGAATGGATTCTATAAGTCGTTAGTATCTGGTTACAATTTTTTATTTAATTTTGAGAAACATGTTTTTCAAAAAGGTGTCTAATTATGGAGCCGCTATAGCAGGGGTGGGAATCTTTCGGAAACAAAGAGCCATTCCAAATAAACCCTCTAAAGAAAATTTTGCAGCAACTTTTACAAGTTATCTTGATCTTTGGAAAATTTTCAAAAAGAAATAAATTTTATAATTTTTCAATATTTACAGATACCATTTCTACAGATAAGATTAGAAAAAGTATTGTATGCACGGTTGTTTTGTGTGTGCATACAATAAATCAATTATTACCGACCGCCACCATATAAGGGAGGTATTGTGATCATACCGATTTTGACATTCCGAGATTTCGATGGATCTTCACGAATTTAGGTCCCTACATAACGTTTTCACTATTTTTAGCATGATGTCTGTCGGTCTATCTGTCCGTTTGTCTGCTCTGGGACCACTAGTTCTTGACCTCTACACTATATCTTTAGGGATGAATTTAAATATCGTTCATCAATAATATATGTATTAATGCAAATTTTAAAAAATTACAGAAAATTCTAAATTCTGTATTATCATATTGAAGATAATAGCTGTATTTTTGCCCAGATAGGTGCCTTTTGCGTCTCGTGCGTCTCTAGGGGTTCTAGTTCTTGACATCAGCACTATAATTTGAGCAATTAATACTATAAATCTATATATATAAATTCGGAGGCTCCGTTTGTACATTATTATTTTTTTAGTATTTTTACTTTGGTAGCTTAGACCATTTTGACCATTTTTATAATTTTTGTCTGTCTGTGCAGATTGAAATATTGAAAGGTATTTCGAACTCTCCAAGTAATTTGTCTTTATTTTATACCCCATAATTAACCTTTTGTGTTACTTATTTTAGGGCATATTTAAAGATCAGAGCCCCCTGTAGACCTTTTATTTATTGTTGTTCGCACTGCCACGTATTTTGAAAATTACTTTAGAAGCATTGACGTCCGCATTAGGGTCACTCGAAAATATTTTTTCTGGAATAGTTAAGGGTAGATTCATTTTTAACTGCACCTATAGGGTTTCGTAGGTATGAATAAATACACCCGGATTTTAAAAATTACTGCGTCTTGTCTTTAGAGGCATTTACGCCCACATTAGGATCACTCGAAACTATTTTTTCTGGAATAGTTAAGAGTAGATTAATTTTCAACTGCACCCATCAGGTTTCGTAGGTATGTTAAAATACTCTTGTACCGTCAATCAAGTGTCCTATTTGGTAGAAATTGTGGCCAAACGACTGGACCTAGAGAATTAAAATTTATGTGTCTTCCTGAGGGGTTGGTTTAAAATTTGGAATAATGTACATAACTGTTATATGCTGGGAATGTTTTATTAGATTATTTTTTCGAAAATTATCAAATTTTCATGGTATGACTAAGAAAACCTTATACTGTCTGTCTGTTAGTGAGTTTTTAGGGGTTGGCTTAAAAGTCTGAAAAATTCAGAATAATTCACATAACAGGGATATGCTCGGAATTTTTTCTATTGGATTATTTTTTCGAAAATTACCAAGTTTCCAGGGTTTTATTAAGAAAACCTTATACTGTCTGTCTGTTAGTGAGTTTTTAGGTGTTGGCTTAAAAGTCTGAAAAATTCAGAATAATTCACATAACCGGGATATGCTCGGAATTTTTTTTTATTAGATTATTTTTTCTAATATTACCAAGTTTCCAGGGTTTTACTAAGAAAACCTTATACTGTCTGTCTGTTAGTGAGTTTTTAGGTGTTGGCTTAAAAGTCTGAAAAATTCAGAATAATTCACATAACCGGGATATGCTCGGAATTTTTTTTATTAGATTATTTTTTCTAATATTACCAAGTTTCCAGGGTTTTACTAAGAAAACCTTATACTGTCTGTCTGTTTTCCGTTTAGAGGGGTTGCCTCAATTTATTAAAAATGAGATGTTTTTTTGCTATGTTTGACTTGTTGGATTATCAGTCCTATGATGATTTTAAGTGTTTTTGAAATTATATTAAGAAATTGAAAAAATCAAGGGCCCGGTTTTTTCAAATCTTAATGTAGTTATATCAGTTTTTATTTACAAAAAAAATTTGTATAATTTCAGAAATCTCATTTTTGATATGTTGGTTTTTTCAAAAAAAAAATTACAGGTAATTTTTTAAATAATTTATTTAAAAACTATATTGAAAGATTGTGAACAAAAAACCCTTATACAGTCACTCATATGTCTGTCTGTTTGTACAATAGAAATTGTTGCTGTAAACTGTTTGACCTACCGAGTTGAAATTTGGCATGCATTTTATTATCCACATAATTACTGAAAAATACGTACTTGTAATTTTCGAAAAAACATTTTGAATAGTGAAAATAAAAGGTCTTGAGGCGTCGATTAAGGAACAAGTTCAATTTTTAAATTCATTCTTTTGGCACATTTTTTCCAAAATCTTTTTCGGATACAAATATTTTAATAACTAATATTAATAAATTATATATATATATATATATATATATATATATATATATATATATATATATATATATCCCTTATTTTAATAATGTATATATTTGGGGAGCTTTGGGGGGCTACCTCGCTTATCATTCCAGCTAGTGTATATCTAAAAGTGGGTCATCAAAAGGAAGTTCTAGCCATTTGCTGAACTTTTTCACTTACTAAATATCTGCGAAATCCTAACATGTGTACAATTTCACAATTGGTATTTTTTTGAGGTCTCGATATATACGTATATATATATATGTAGGTAAAGCTAACAGCCCTCTGGGGCGGTTCGTGACAAATAGGGTAATTTGGACGCTTATTAATTTTGATTAAGGCCCTATGTTCGGAGTTAGTAAGTGAAGTAATGGGTTTTACGTGAAATATGGCCCATTTCGCAAATATTACGGGAACAAATTGATATTTAGACTGATTGCTCCTGATTTCATTACATTTTGGGTTGAACGATTAATAAAATTAATATTATTTTTTTATATAGACAAACTGACATTTCAAAACGTTTTTACTCAAAATTAAATTAAAGATAGCCGACCGGCGTAGCGTAGTGGTAACACATGTGGTCTGCATTGCGAAGGTCTCGGGTTCGAATCCGGTTCAGGCATGGAATTTTTCACAAATAATGTCCTGGCTAATTGCCACAGAGGCAAAGGCCATTTAATTAAAAATAAAAAAAAAAAATAAAGAATAATTTTCTTAGATTTATTTTTTGGTCTAAAAAATATTTTTTATTTTTCTTATTTCTCGGCGCTAATTATAATTTGTTAATTTTTAACCCTTTTTGCCTCTTTTAGAAAATGTTTTTAAAATAAATTATTTTTACAAATTTCGACCAACGGGATTTCTTCGCATATCGCCAGAGTTTGGGTTGCGGCCGATTTCTGGGTATAAAGCTCCCTTGACCTTCTCTGAGAAGGTTACAGGTGAACGTCTCGTCTGCGTGGAACACGTTTCGGGCAAACATGGACGGTACCGGCGGAAATAAAAACATTTTTAATAATAAAAATTAGTGCGGCCCTTGAGAACATGGTTTGTTTTCGGGTCGTCCTCGACTGCGCCCAACTCCCTTCAGGGGTGGGTATTCCCAGCACTCACTGAGTGCTGTGGAAGACACTTATGGCAATTTTTTTAAAATAATAATAATAAATTAGCGCCGCCCCTAAGAACGTTTGTTCTCGGATCATGGTAACTGCACCCCAGAAATATAATAGGAATTGAGGAGAAATCAAGGGGAGATGTAGGAGAAATTAAGAAGAGATAAAAAAGTTAAAGGAAGAGTAGGAAAAATGAAAGTGAGTTGTAAGAAAGATAGTGGAGAGATGCAGAAGAATTGCAGGAGAGGAACAGGAGTGAAAGAGGAGTGGACAGACAATATACCCCTAAGGATATGGACGGTTCACGGATCATCCCATCTGCGCCCAACTCCCTTCAGGGGTGGGTATTCCCAGCACTCTCTGAGTGCTGTGGAAAACACTTATGGCAATTTTCAAAAAAATAATAATAATGTTTCCAACGCTTAGGTGACATCTAATTGCAAAGGCATGAATTTTTGAATTTTAGACTTTTTGAACATCTTGTATTTCCTGTTTTAAATTAATTTTTTTTTATTTACTGATCAAGACATGTATTTAAAAAAAATCAAACCGCAAATCTCTATCACTTTCAGTTTATGTTACACAAATTTTTAAATTTAGTTACTTTTTTAGACGGTGCCAGTTGAATTTTGGCATCACCCCCATCTTGTTCTAAGTGTATCGGGTCTTTCCAGGTATCTGGGGGACCTAAGACCTGACACTTAGAACAACATGGTGGTGAGTAAGACCAACAATTTCGACTGACTGTTTAAGAACAGCTAAAAAAAATATTTCAGATTTTTTTTTTGTCAGTTTGTCATTTTTTTTGTCATTTTCAAGGGTTTTCTTTGCCTACCCTTAAAGATATTCAAAATTGAAACGTTATAGCCCTAATTTTTTTTTGTGGAGACATGTCAATAGAACTCTGTTTTTTGTGTCACTTATCTTTACAAAAAAAATATTTTGGTGCATAAAATTTGAGCACCTCTGATTTAGAAATTACACAGGTATATAAGACTTTCAAAGGTCCATAAATTAGTAAAAATGCTACGGTTTTAGAGGGGTAAAACGTTATTAATTTTATTTGAAATAGGCATTTTGTTCAGCAAAAATACTCTAATATATCGACCAGTGGGAAGACTTCGACAGATGGAGATATTAACTAACCGAAGATCTAACAAGTATTGGTACACAGGGCACACAGAAGGACCTGACAATGAACAGATCAAGATCAAGATTTGGCCTCACTCACATGAGCCCGCAAGTCAACCCGACCAACAATACCCAAAGAAGAAGAAGATAGTGAAGCGGTGTTCTATTGAAACCTGGTCTTTTGTTGGTTAAATCAATCACATGATATTCGACATTATTTTTCTATTAAAAATGGAAACAAAAAGCATCTGCCAGCGAGATTAAAATTTTAAAGTACAATAAAGGTTCGCCTCATTTGCATTTAATTTAATTTTTACTATGAATATTTCAGAAATTTAATAATAAAAATTTTACATCAAAGTCCTAAATCACGTCCAAATTAAACAAAATTACAAGCAATAAAAAATATGAATTCAACCGTGAAAATTAACAAAGTTATTTTATCTAAACGCGACAAATACCATATGAATTAATCTAACATGGATCGTGTTAAGGCCATGTTTATTTTTTTAGGAAAAAATTCTTAGAATTTTTTTAAAATTTTTTCGCCAATCGTTACAAAATACTTGAATGTGATTGGCAGGTTTTAAAACAAAAGATTCTTGTGAAAAAATGTTTATAGTAACTGTTTATATATTTAATCCTTGCCGTTCCAAAATAATTTTAAAACCTACCATCATATGTGACCCATGTTGCGCCAATTTCATATTTAAAATTTCTGTTGCGATAAATTTCAAATTTGTTTTTCTGCATTATTTAGATTAAACATTGAATAAGACAGTTTTGAATAATACTATATTATCCATTTCAAAAACTAAAACGTAATGGCAGTCCTCTTCTGCTTTTACAAGTTCATGACAAAATCTTTGTATCGTTTTAGTAGATGATGATATTAGATTCGTATTTATTATCTCCAGATATTTCATGTCCGTGATACATAGACGCTAGTACATACTTCTTTGGTCAATAAGCAGCTGCACAGCGAAAAGGTCCCCTGGCATTAGCTCGGCAGTCAGTTCTTTGAACATTCCGATGGAACCATAGTGAAATGTTCAACCGGTCAGTGCTTCTAAGGAAGGTGTTGGCATTCGAACGCATAGCGAACAGACTACCTGACATTAGCTCGGCAGTCAGTTCTTTGAACATTCCGTTGAAACCATAGTGAATCGTACAACTGGTCAGTGCTTCTCAGAAAGGTGTTGGCATTCGAACGCATAGCGAACAGACTGCCTGGCATTAGCTCGGCCGTCAGTTCTTTGAACATTCCGTTGAAACCATAGTGAAATGTACAACTGATCAGTACTTCTCAGGGAGGTGTTGGCATTCGAACGCATAGCGAACAGACTACCTGGCATTAGCTCGGTAGTCAGTTCTTTGAACATTCCGTTGAAACCATAGTGAAATGTACAACTGGTCAGTACTTCTCAGGAAGGTGTTGGCATTCGAACGCATAGCGAACAGACTAACTGGAATTATCTCGGCAGTCAGTTCTTTGAACATTCCGTTGAAACCATAGTGAAATGTACAACTGGTCAGTACTTCTCAGGGAGGTGTTGGCATTCGAACGCATAGCGAACAGACTACCTGGCATAAGCTCGGCACTCAGTTCTTTGAACATTCCGTTGAAACCATAGTGAAATGTACAACTGGTCAGTACTTCTCAGGAAGGTGTTGGCATTCGAACGCATAGCGAACAGACTACCTGGCATTAGCTTGGCAGTCAGTTCCTTGTACAATCCCATGGAACCATAGTGAAATGTACAACTGGTCAGTGCTTCTCAGGAACGTGTTTACATTTGAACGCATAGCGAACAGACTACCTGGTATTAGCTAAGCAGTCAGTTCCTTGCACATTCCCATGGAACCATAGTGAAATGTACAACTGGTCAGTGCTTCTCAGGAACGTGTTGACATTTGAACGCATAGCGAACAGACTACCTGGCATTAGCTCAGCAGTCAGTTCCTTGTACATTCCCATGGAACCATAGTGAAATGTACAACTGGTCAGTGCTTCTCAGGAACGTGTTGACATTTGAACGCATAGCGAGCAGACTACCTGGCATTAGCTCAGCAGTCAGTTCCTTGTACATTCCCATGGAACCATAGTGAAATGTACAACGTGTCAGTGCTTCTCAGGAACGTGTTGACATTTGAACGCATAGCGAACAGACTACCTGGTATTAGCTAAGCAGTCAGTTCCTTGCACATTCCCATGGAACCATAGTGAAATGTACAACTGGTCAGTGCTTCTCAGGAACGTGTTGACATTTGAACGCATAGCGAACAGACTACCTGGCATTAGCTCAGCAGTCAGTTCCTTGTACATTCCCATGGAACCATAGTGAAATGTACAACTGGTCAGTGCTTCTCAGGAACGTGTTGACATTTGAACGCATAGCGAGCAAGACTACCTGGCATTAGCTCAGCAGTCAGTTCCTTGTACATTCCCATGGAACCATAGTGAAATGTACAACTGGTCAGTGTTTCTCAGGAACGTGTTGACATTTGAACGCATAGCGAACAGACTACCTGGTATTAGCACAGCAGTCAGTTCCTTGCACATTCCCATGGAACCATAGTGAAATGTACAACTGGTCAATGCTTCTCAGGAACGTGTTGATATTTGAATGCATAGCGAACAGACTACCTGGCATTAGCTCGGCAGTCAGTTCCTTGTACATTCCCATGGAACCATAGTGAAATGTACAACTGGTCAGTGCTTCTCAGGAACGTGTTGACATTTGAACGCATAGCGAACAGACTACCTGGTATTAGCTAAGCAGTCAGTTCCTTGCACATTCCCATGGAACCATAGTGAAATGTACAACTGGTCAATGCTTCTCAGGAACGTGTTGATATTTGAATGCATAGCGAACAGACTACCTGGCATTAGCTCGGCAGTCAGTTCCTTGTACATTCCCATGGAACCATAGTGAAATGTACAACTGGTCAGTGCTTCTCAGGAACGTGTTGACATTTGAACGCATAGCGAACAGACTACCTGGTATTAGCTAAGCAGTCAGACTACCTGGCATTAGCTCGGCAGTCAGTTCCTTGCACATTCCCATGGAACCATAGTGAAATGTACAACTGGTCGGTGCTTCTCAGGAACGTGTTGATATTTGAACGCATAGCGAACAGACTACCTGGTATTAGCTCGGCAGTCAGTTCCTTGCACATTCCCATGGAACCATAGCGAAATGTACAACTGGTCAGTGCTTCTCAGGAACGTGTTGACATTTGAATGCATAGCGAACAGACTACCAGGCATTAGCTCGGCAGTCAGTTCCTTGTACAATCTCATGGAACCATAGTGAAATGTACAACTGGTCAGTGCTTCTCAGGAACGTGTTGACATTTGAATGCATAGCGAACAGACTACCAGGCATTAGCTCGGCAGTCAGTTCCTTGTACAATCTCATGGAACCATAGTGAAATGTACAACTGGTCAGTGCTTCTCAGGAACGTGTTGACATTTGAACGCATAACGAACAGACTACCTGGCATTAGCTTGGCAGTCAGTTCCTTGTACAATCCCATGGAACCATAGTGAAATGTACAACTGGTCAGTGCTTCTCAGGAACGTGTTGACATTTGAACGCATAGCGAACAGACTATCTGGCATTAGCTCGGCAGTCAGTTCCTTGTACAATCTCATGGAACCATAGTGAAATGTACAACTGGTCAGTGCTTCTCAGGAACGTGTTGACATTTGAACGCATAACGAACAGACTACCTGGCATTAGCTTGGCAGTCAGTTCCTTGTACAATCCCATGGAACTATAGTGAAATGTACAACTGGTCAGTGCTTCTCAGGAACGTGTTGACATTTGAACGCATAGCGAACAGACTACCTGGCATTAGCTCGGCAGTCAGTTCCTTGTACAATCTCATGGAACCATAGTGAAATGTACAACTGGTCAGTGCTTCTCAGGAACCTGTTGACATTTGAACGCATAGCGAACAGACTACCTAGCATTAGCTCGGCAGTCAGTTCCTTGTACATTCCCATGGAACCATAGTGAAACATATAACTGGTCAGTGCCTCTCAGGACCGTGTTGACATATGAACGCATAGCGAACAGGCCGCCTGGCGTTAGCTTGGCAGTCAGTTCTTTGTACATTCCCATGGTAACATACTGAAATGTTCAACCGGTCAGTGCTTCTCAGGAACGTGTTGGCATTCGAACGCATAGCGAACAGGTCGCCTGGCGTTAGCTCGGCAGTCAGTTTTTTGTACATTCCCATGGTAACATAGTGAAATGTTCAACCAGTCAGTACTTCTCAGGAACGTGTTGGCATTCGAACGCATAGCGAACAGGCCGCCTGGCGTTAGCATGGCAGTCAGTTCTTTGTACATTCCCATGGTAACATGATGAAATGTTCAACCGGTCAGTGCTTCTCAGGAACGTGTTGGCATTCGAACGCATAGCGAACAGGTCGCCTGGCGTTAGCTCGGCAGTTAGTTTTTTGTACATTCCCATGGTAACATAGTGAAATGTTCAACCGGTCAGTGCTTCTCAGGAACGTGTTGGCATTCGAACGCATAGCGAACAGGCCGCCTGGCGTTAGCTTGGCAGTCAGTTCTTTGTACATTCCAATGGAAACATAGTGAAATGTTCAACCGGTCAGTGCTTCTCAGGAACGTATTGGCATTCGAACGCATAGCGAACAGGCCGCCTGGCATTAGCCTGGCAGTCAGTTCTTTGTACATTCCCATGGTAACATAGTGAAATGTTCAACCGGTCAGTGCTTCTCAGGAACGTGTTGGCATTCGAACGCATAGCGAACAGGCAGCCTGGCATTAGCCTGGCAGTCAGTTCTTTGTACATTCCCATGGAAACATAGTGAAATGTTCAACCGGTCAGTGCTTCTCAGGAACGTGTTGACATTTGAACGCATAGCGAACAGGCCGCTTGGCGTTAGCTCGGCAGCCATTTCAAATTTGTGTAACTGCTTATTGATAAAGAAGTATATAAGTTCTCGATTTCTTTTAAATTCGGCCCTATATCAGATATCTAAACTAACTGAAATTACCTTAAATCTTGAGTAACCAAGAATCAAATATCAACCCGGCTGACGGTGCCTAAAGAGTTAACTTAACAGAATATAAGTAACTTGAGGTGGATAATTCAATTTATTTAAAACCGTGTTATTTATATATGTAGCGGTGGTTCCCCCAGAGAGTAGGGATGATGCTCGTTTTACATGTGTTACATGTAACTGTAAAACCGTCATTCTGGCTTTAATTTATTTGAGATTGGCGCACTCTAGGGGCCTCCAGGGGACTGACGGACCGCTAACAAGCCGCATACCAAATGGATAGGACTTGAATCCTTTACGCGAACACCAAGGACGGGTTGGATTTCGAATAATTAACTACTGAAACAGGGAAATCTTCCGATTTTATTTAAAACTGTATTACATTTTCACAGATTATTTTGAAATAGTATAATAATATTAATAAAATAATTATTGTTAATAATAATAATAATAAAATAGTACGGCCCTTGAGAACATGGTTTGTTTTCGGGTCGTACCAACTGCGCCCAACTCCCTTCAGGGGTGGGTATTCCCAGCACTCATTGGGTGCTGTGGAAGACACTTATGTCAATTATTAAAAAAAATATAATAATAATAATAGGGTATAGGTCTTCATTTTAAAATGATAACCGGTTTGTACAGGGATACTAGTACCGGTTCATACGTCACATTGACCACGTGACTTTCATATCTATGGCCGGCGGTCTAGAAACTGAAAATTTACCTTCTCTTTCCCAAGATGCCTTTACAGGAGTTGGGACTTATTATTTTTTTTCAGGAATGATTATCATAAAATAGTGCGGCCCTAAGAACACGGCAACAATTGCTGCAATATTGCGAATCGCATAAATACTTCGATTGAAAATCTAGTTTACAAGGATTTCAGGATTCTGCTTTCAAAGAGGAAGACTATTACAGTGCATATGATACGTTAACACAAATGTGGATATCGTTGTAAATATCTACGAAGGAAAATAAACATTTTGGTCGATACTGGAAGACTGATATGTTATTTATTTTATATTGAACAAGATTTAAAGAGGAGAGATGGAAGAGAGATGGAGGAGAGTTGGAGGAGAGTTGGAGGAGAGTTGGAGGAGAGATGGAGGATAGGTGGAGAAGAGAAGAAGGAAAAATGGAGGAGAGAGAGACTCCAAATATTTGACTAAATGCGGGATAAGGAATACAAAAATTTAAACTGCATGGCTCTATTTCTACCCATTTTTGAGAGATGAATTTTTGAAATTTTCACTATTTGATAGCTTATAAATACGGCCTCGTTTTAATTTTTGAAACTCAATTTTTTTTATAGACTAAATGCAGCATAAGAAATACAGTCTCTTTTAAAATTTTTTCATTTTCACATTTTTAAGACATGAATTTTTGAAATGTTTTGATAGCTTGTACATCCGGCCCTGTTCTAAATTTTGAGACAAATTATTGGTAAAAATGCGGCATTAGGAATCCAAATATTTAAACCGCATGCCTCTATCCCTTTTCATTTTTGAGGCATGAATTTTTGAATTTTAGACTTTTTGAACATTTGGATTTCCTGTTTTAAATATATATTTTTTTTTTTATTTACTGCAGAAGACCTGTGTATTTAAAAGAAATTAAACCCCAGTTCTGTATCACTTTCAGTTTTTGTTATACAAATTTTTAAAGTTAGTTACTTTTTTAGACGGTGCCAGTTGAATTTTGGCATCACCCCCATCTTGTTATAAGTATATCGGGTCTTTCCAGGTATCTGGGGGACCAAAGACCTGACAGTTAGAACAACATGGTGGCGAGTAAGACCAACAATTTCGACTGACTGTTTAAGAACAGCTAAAAAAAATTTTTAGAACTTTTTCAGTTTGTCATTTTTTTTGTCATTTTCAAGGGTTTTGTTTGCCTACTCTTAAAGATATTTCGAATTGAAACGTTATGGCCTCAAAATTTTTACCCCTTTGAAATTAGAAACATTTTATTATTTTGGTTTTTATAATTTATCGTAATTCAGGCCCTGTTTTAAATTTTAAATTTCCACTAAACGAGATACAAGCATTCCAAAAATTCAAACCGTAGATTTCTTCCTCATAGTTTTGATTGTAAAATATTTTGAAATTCGATAATTTTTGAATTATAATTTTTTGTTAATTCAGCCCTATTTTTAAATTTAAAATTCTAAATTTTTTATACACTAATCAATATATAGGGATTCCAAAAATTCAAACCGGGGGTCTCTATCTCTTTTTTGAAATATTAATTTGTGAAATAACATTTTTTTTACCGTAAATCCGGCCCAGTTTTAAATTTTCTAACTCTAATTTTTATACGGAAATCAAAATGTGGTAATTTCAAAAATTCCAATCGGTGGTCTCTCCCTTAAATCGTTTTTGAGTTTTGATTTTGGTGGATAGATTGTGAGAAAATGAAGTAGAAATGGAGCAGAGATAGTGAAGAAATGGAGCAGATAGTGGGGAAATGTAGGAGAGATAAGGGAGATAAAGGGAGAGAACGAGAAATGGAAGTGGGTTGTAAGAAAGATAGTGCAGAGATGCAGGAGAATTGGAGGAGAGGAACAGGAGTGAAAGAGGAGTGGACAGACAATATACCCCTAAGGATATGGATGGTTCTCGGATCATCCCATCTGCGCCCAACTCCCTTCAGGGGTGGGTATTCCCAGCACTCACTGAGTGCTGTGGAAGACACTTATGGCAATTTTCAAAAAAATAATAATACTGTTTCCAACGCTTAGGTGACATCTAATTGCAAAGAAAACCAACACATTGATTTTTAAATAATTTAAATTGATAGTGGAGAATTGGAGCAGCGAATCCTCATGGTTAAAAAAATAAAATTGTTTTAAACAGTTTCAAAGTTAAAAGATGTCTACAAAAAAAATGTGATCTAATCATTCAGAAGGACTGTTTGATTGAAAATTCGTCAATCAGTGGGAAGACCTCGCCAGAGATTGAGAAACCAGCTAACCGAAAATTTAACAAGTTCTGATTTACAAGACACATGGAAAGCCCTGACAAACAAATCAAGATGGAGGACTAATGTGAGTCAATCCGAATGGAGTATAGTACAAGAGGTCTAGAAACAACTTTAAATAATTTTAATAATTCGAAAATTTATTGAAAAAATTATTTAATTGACCTGTTTATACAGGGGTAATAGGAGCCGTAGAAACTGCACGATACCATGGATTTTATTTAGTATACTAGAGGTCTAGAAACAACTTAATTTTAAGAATTCAAAGCTTTATTGAATTTTTTGATTTATCGAAAAAATTATTTTATTGAGCTGTTTATACAGGGGTAATAGGAGGCGTAGAAACGTGTAAACGTCACGATACTGTGGATTTTATTTAGTCTAGAGGTCTAGAAACAACTTGATTTCAAGAATTCAAAGCTTTATTGAATTTTTTGATTTATCGAAAAAATTACTTAATTGGCCTGTTTATATAGAGGTAATAGGAGAGGTGGAAACGTCACGATACCGTGGATTTTATTTAGTTTACTAGAGGTCTAGAAACAACTTAATTTTAAGAATTCAAAGCTTTATTGAATTTTTTGATTTATCGAAAAAATTATTTTATTGAGCTGTTTATACAGGGGTAATAGGAGACGTAGAAACGTGTAAACGTCACGATACTGTGGATTTTATTTAGTCTAGAGGTCTAGAAACAACTTGATTTCAAGAATTCAAAGCTTTATTGAATTTTTTGATTTATCGAAAAAATTACTTAATTGGCCTGTTTATATAGAGGTAATAGGAGCAGTGGAAACGTCACGATACCGTGGATTTTATTTAGTTTACTAGAGGTCTAGAAACAACTTAATTTTAAGAATTCAAAGCTTTATTGAATTTTTTGATTTATCGAAAAAATTATTTTATTGAGCTGTTTATACAGGGGTAATAGGAGACGTAGAAACGTGTAAACGTCACGATACTGTGGATTTTATTTAGTCTAGAGGTCTAGAAACAACTTGATTTCAAGAATTCAAAGATTTATTGAATTTTTTGATTTATCGAAAAAATTACTTAATTGGCCTGTTTATATAAAGGTAATAGGAGCGGTGGAAACGTCACGATACCGTGGATTTTATTTAGTATACTAGAGGTCTAGAAACAACTTAATTTTAAGAATTTAAAGATTTATTGAAATTTTTGATTTATCGAAAAAATTATTTTATCTACCTATTTTTACAGGGGTAATAGGAGAAGTGGACACGTCACGATACCGTGGATTTTATTTAGTATACTAGAGGTCTAGAAACAACTTAATTTTAAGAATTCATATATTTATTGAATTTTTTGATTTATCGAAAAAAATATTTTATCTACCTGTTTATACAGAGGTAATAGAAGTGGTGGAAACGTCACGGTACCGTGGATTTTATTTAGTATACTAGAGGTCTAGAAACAACTTAATTTTAAGAATTCAAAGATTTATTGAATTTTTTGATTTATCGAAAAAATTATTTAATTTACCTGTTTATACAGGGGCAATAAAATTCACACTTTATACCATTTTTTTATTTTAACGCAATTTTCATTATATGCTAGCTGGAATGCCCGTTGTGTAAAAACGAACTAATTAGTATAGATATAATTTTTTGTCGCACACCCTGTTTCTTAAAAGAATTGATCCAAAAATCTAAAAAGTATTTTATTGGTACCTGCGAAACCCTAAATTCAGTCAGTTTTTTATTAAAACATTTTTTTTTTTTGATTTTTTTTTTATTGTTTCTATTTTATATTAGACGAGATGTGTTTGTTTGGTTTAGATATTGTCAATATTTTGTTACTTGCCTTGTTTTCCTTGCGTCTTAAGTTTCTCGCGAATCTAGGTGTGAAGTCAAGAGGGGAGGAGAGTAGGACGTATTAAAGAGGATTAAGCAGCAAGAATAATTTCCAGAATTCCACAGGAAATTTTACCTGGCAAATATTAGAAATTCGATCTTTACGAAAATTCGATAGGAATTTTATATTATTTTTCTTTGTGGTTTTTAAATTTGTCTAACTTTTAGGAGACTAAGGAGAGAAAGCTTTTTCTGTCCTTTGCCCCACTTGGTAAAATTTTCGATTTGGTTTAGTTTTTTAAAATATGTATTTCAAAAACATTTTCAATTCCGAAAAAAATAAAAAAAATTATCCCTGACAAGTAATTATTTTTTAGTAGATATTATTTTGATATAGTGCTGGAGGTCAATTTGAAATCAAGAGAAAGGTCATTTTTCTGCCCTATGCCCCACTTGGTGACAGTTTTGGTTTGGTTTAGAGGCGTTTTAAAATATGGCTACCAAAGACGTTCTATATTCCGAAAAAATATTTTTTCGTCAAGTACTTATCATTTTTAGTTGAAATTATTTTCATGTAGTGCTGGAAGTCAAGAACAGAATATCTCATAACCCTATGCACCTCTTCAAAGTTCTATTATTTATAAATTAAATTATAAAAAAAATTTAACGATTATTTAGTTATAATAAATTTAAATTTGTCCCTTATCAATAAATATTTGCGGGTTTCATACAGTGCTGGAGGTCAAGCACGTACATTTATTCAACCCTATGTGCCATTTAAGAGTTTAATTTCTATTTAATAATCATATAATAAAATTCAGAATGTGTTTAGTTTGTTTGATCCTTTGTGATGTTATTTTTGGAAATAAGCCCTTGTTAGAAGCTTAAAATGTCCTTTACGATCTTTGATATTCGGGGAAAACATATAAGTACATTTCCAAAGATTGCGGCTGCTTTAACACGATTTTTTTTTTTTCAAGAAATGTTTTCTGGTAAAGTCATGAAAGTCATGAAAGACTAGAAAGGTGAATTAATTCTAAAACTGTGGTTTAGAGCCCTCTTGTTTTTTTTTTTAGAATGAATATTATTTACATTCGTAGATGGTAGTCTATTTCCACTAATAAGCTCGGGTCCGATTTTCTTTATTGTGTTTTTTTGGTCTTTAACATATAGTTTTGGAACTTTGTTTTAAAAATTAATTTCGCATCTCAGGGCTTTTTTTGTCATCTGTGGACCAGAGTTTAATTCTAGTTTACTTCGTCTTGCTTTAAGCTATAGTGACACCATGGTAAAACTGTTACCTAAGGAGTAAAGCGGGTTCGAAACCCGATGGCTAGTGATTAACTTTTATATGTAAATCAAATTTGACTTGGCTTCGATTAATTAAAATGAGATTTTTTTAGGGATAATAGGGTTGAAAGACAGATTTTATAAAGAAGTGGGTTAAGATATATTACCCAACGCACCACTTAGGTGTTGGGAACCTATATTATGAGTTTGGAAAATTATGGGACCGGTTTTTCAAATTCGTAATGTCAAATAATAAAAGAGTTTTAGTTTTAAAAATCTCATTTATTTTTTATTTGATAATTTTTATGGATACTTTAGCTATGTATAATCCATTAACAATGTTTTCTCATCTGACTAGGCCATGGTATTTTTTAAGTTTGTTATTAAATATATTGAATAAATATTTGTTATAGAAAGTCACATGATAATTTTGTAATTAAAATTTTATAGGCTACTTCAAACGTTTAAGCGGAACTTAATGGAATTTTCATTTTCCTGAGTTGTCATGAGCTCTCTTTTTAAGGTTTGAAGTGGGCTTTTGCTAAACAAAACTTCACTTAATTTTTAAAAATTACTAAATTTAAATCTTCCGCTTAAACCACAGAAACTACAGTTTTTTTATTTTCACATGTCTAGTTGTATTTCGTGGTTACTAACTAAAATGCCCCCCCCCCCAACATGGCCTATTGAGATGAGGAAACATCTTGAATGGATTCTATAAGTCGTTAGTATCTGGTTACAATTTTTTATTTAATTTTGAGAAACATGTTTTTCAAAAAGGTGTCTAATTATGGAGCCGCTATAGCAGGGGTGGGAATCTTTCGGAAACAAAGAGCCATTCCAAATAAACCCTCTAAAGAAAATTTTGCAGCAACTTTTACAAGTTATCTTGATCTTTGGAAAATTTTCAAAAAGAAATAAATTTTATAATTTTTCAATATTTACAGATACCATTTCTACAGATAAGATTAGAAAAAGTATTGTATGCACGGTTGTTTTGTGTGTGCATACAATAAATCAATTATTACCGACCGCCACCATATAAGGGAGGTATTGTGATCATACCGATTTTGACATTCCGAGATTTCGATGGATCTTCACGAATTTAGGTCCCTACATAACGTTTTCACTATTTTTAGCATGATGTCTGTCGGTCTATCTGTCCGTTTGTCTGCTCTGGGACCACTAGTTCTTGACCTCTGCACTATATCTTTAGGGATGAATTTAAATATCGTTCATCAATAATATATGTATTAATGCAAATTTTAAAAAATTACAGAAAATTCTAAATTCTGTATTATTATATTGAAGATAATAGCTGTATTTTTGCCCAGATAGGTGCCTTTTGCGTCTCGTGCGTCTCTAGGGGTTCTAGTTCTTGACATCAGCACTATAATTTGAGCAATTAATACTATAAATCTATATATATAAATTCGGAGGCTCCGTTTGTACATTATTATTTTTTTAGTATTTTTACTTTGGTAGCTTAGACCATTTTGACCATTTTTATAATTTTTGTCTGTCTGTGCAGATTGAAATATTGAAAGGTATTTCGAACTCTCCAAGTAATTTGTCTTTTTTTTATACCCCATAATTAACCTTTTGTGTTACTTATTTTAGGGCATATTTAAAGATCAGAGCCCCCTGTAGACCTTTTATTTATTGTTGTTCGCACTGCCACGTATGTTGAAAATTACTTTAGAAGCATTGACGTCCGCATTAGGGTCACTCGAAAATATTTTTTCTGGAATAGTTAAGGGTAGATTCATTTTTAACTGTACCTATAGGGTTTCGTAGGTATGAATAAATACACCCGGATTTTAAAAATTACTGCGTCTTGTCTTTAGAGGCATTTACGCCCACATTAGGATCACTCGAAACTATTTTTTCTGGAATAGTTAAGAGTAGATTAATTTTCAACTGCACCCATCAGGTTTCGTAGGTATGTTAAAATACTCTTGTACCGTCAATCAAGTGTCCTATTTGGTAGAAATTGTGGCCAAACGACTGGACCTAGAGAATTAAAATTTATATGTCTTCCTGAGGGGTTGGTTTAAAATTTGGAATAATGTACATAACTGTTATATGCTGGGAATGTTTTATTAGATTATTTTTTCGAAAATTATCAAATTTTCATGGTATGACTAAGAAAACCTTATACTGTCTGTCTGTTAGTGAGTTTTTAGGGGTTGGCTTAAAAGTCTGAAAAATTCAGAATAATTCACATAACAGGGATATGCTCGGAATTTTTTTTATTAGATTATTTTTTCGAAAATTACCAAGTTTCCAGGGTTTTATTAAGAAAACCTTATACTGTCTGTCTGTTAGTGAGTTTTTAGGTGTTGGCTTAAAAGTCTGAAAAATTCAGAATAATTCACATAACCGGGTTATGCTCGGAATTTTTTTTTATTAGATTATTTTTTCTAATATTACCAAGTTTCCAGGGTTTTACTAAGAAAACCTTATACTGTCTGTCTGTTTTCCGTTTAGAGGGGTTGCCTCTATTTATTAAAAATGAGATGTTTTTTTGCTACGTTTGACTTGTTGGATTATCAGTCCTATGATGATTTTAAGTGTTTTTGAAATTATATTAAGAAATTGAAAAAATCAAGGGCCCGGTTTTTTCAAATCTTAATGTAGTTATATCAGTTTTTATTTATAAAAAGAATTTGTATAATTTCAGAAATCTCATTTTTGATATTTTTGTTTTTTCAAAAAAAAAAAAAATTACAGTTAATTTTTTAAATAATTTATTTAAAAACTATATTGAAAGATTGTGAACAAAAAACCCTTATACAGTCACTCATATGTCTGTCTGTTTGTACAATAGAAATTGTTGCTGTAAACTGTTTGACCTACCGAGTTGAAATTTGGTATGCATTTTATTATCCACATAATTACTGAAAAATACATACTTGTAATTTTCGAAAAAACATTTTAAATAGTGAAAATAAAAGGTCTTGAGGCGTCGATTAAGGAACAAGTTCAATTTTTAAATTCATTCTTTTGGCACATTTTTTCCAAAATCTTTTTCGGATACAAATATTTTAATAACTAATATTAATAATTTTATATATATATATATATATATATATATATATATCCCTTATTTTAATAATGTATATATTTGGGGAGCTTTGGGGGGCTACCTCGCTTATCATTCCAGCTAGTGTATATCTAAAAGTGGGTCATTAAAAGGAAGTTCTAGCCATTTGCTGAACTTTTTCACTTACTAAATATCTGCGAAATCCTAACATGTGTACAATTTCACAATTGGTATTTTTTTGAGGTCTCGATATATACGTATATATATATGTAGGTAAAGCTAACAGCCCTCTGGGGCGGTTCGTGACAAATAGGGTAATTTGGACGCTTATTAATTTTGATTAAGGCCCTATGTTCGGAGTTAGTAAGTGAAGTAATGGGTTTTACGTGAAATATGGCCCATTTCGCAAATATTACGGGAACAAATTGATATTTAGACTGATTGCTCCTGATTTCATTACATTTTGGGTTGAACGATTAATAAAATTAATATTATTTTTTTATTTAGACAAACTGACATTTCAAAACGCTTTTACTCAAAATTAAATTAAAGATAGCCGACCGGCGTAGCGTAGTGGTAACACATGTGGTCTGCATTGCGAAGGTCTCGGGTTCGAATCCGGTTCAGGCATGGAATTTTTCACAAATAATGTCCTGGCTAATTGCCACAGAGGCAAAGGCCATTTAATTAAAAATAAAAAAAAAATTAAAGAATAATTTTCTTAAATTTATTTTTTGGTCTAAAAAATATTTTTTATTTTTCTTATTTCTCGGCGCTAATTATAATTTGTTAATTTTTAACCGTTTTTGCCTCTTTTAGAAAATGTTTTTAAAATAAATTATTTTTACAAATTTCGACCAACGGGATTTCTTCGCATATCGCCAGAGTTTGGGTTGCGGCCGATTTCTGGGTATAAAGCTCCCATGACCTTCTCTGAGAAGGTTACAAGTGAACGTCTCGTCTGCGTGGAACACGTTTCGGGCAAACATGGACGGTACCGGCGGAAATAAAAACATTTTTAATAATAATAAATTAGTGCGGCCCTTGAGAACATGGTTTGTTTTCGGGTCGTCCTCGACTGCGCCCAACTCCCTTCAGGGGTGGGTATTCCCAGCACTCACTGAGTGCTGTGGAAGACACTTATGGCAATTTTTTTAAAATAATAATAATAAATTAGCGCCGCCCCTAAGAACGTTTGTTCTCGGATCATGGTAACTGCACCCCAGAAATATAATAGGAATTGAGGAGAAATCAAGGGGAGATGTAGGAGAAATTAAGAAGAGATAAAAAAGTTAAAGGAAGAGTAGGAAAAATGAAAGTGAGTTGTAAGAAAGATAGTGGAGAGATGCAGAAGAATTGCAGGAGAGGAACAGGAGTGAAAGAGGAGTGGACAGACAATATACCCCTAAGGATATGGACGGTTCACGGATCATCCCATCTGCGCCCAACTCCCTTCAGGGGTGGGTATTCCCAGCACTCTCTGAGTGCTGTGGAAAACACTTATGGCAATTTTCAAAAAAATAATAATAATGTTTCCAACGCTTAGGTGACATCTAATTGCAAAGGCATGAATTTTTGAATTTTAGACTTTTTGAACATCTTGTATTTCCTGTTTTAAATTATTTTTTTTTTATTTACTGATCAAGACATGTATTTAAAAAAAATCAAACCGCAAATCTCTATCACTTTCAGTTTATGTTACACAAATTTTTAAATTTAGTTACTTTTTTAGACGGTGCCAGTTGAATTTTGGCATCACCCCCATCTTGTTCTAAGTGTATCGGGTCTTTCCAGGTATCTGGGGGACCAAAGACCTGACACTTAGAACAACATGGTGGTGAGTAAGACCAACAATTTCGACTGACTGTGTAAGAACAGCTAAAAAAAATATTTCAGATTTTTTTTTTGTCAGTTTGTCATTTTTTTTGTCATTTTCAAGGGTTTTCTTTGCCTACCCTTAAAGATATTCAAAATTGAAACGTTATAGCCCTAATTTTTTTTTGTGGAGACATGTCAATAGAACTCTGTTTTTTGTGTCACTTATCTTTACAAAAAAAATATTTTGGTGCATAAAATTTGAGCACCTCTGATTTAGAAATTACACAGGTATATAAGACTTTCAAAGGTCCATAAATTAGTAAAAATGCTACGGTTTTAGAGGGGTAAAACGTTATTAATTTTATTTGAAATATGCATTTTGTTCAGCAAAAACACTCTAATATATCGACCAGTGGGAAGACTTCGACAGATGGAGATATTAACTAACCGAAGATCTAACAAGTATTGGTACACAGGGCACACAGAAGGACCTGACAATGAACAGATCAAGATCAAGATTTGGCCTCACTCACATGAGCCCGCAAGTCAACCCGACCAACAATACCCAAAGAAGAAGAAGATAGTGAAGCGGTGTTCTATTGAAACCTGGTCTTTTGTTGGTTAAATCAATCACATGATATTCGACATTATTTTTCTGGAAACATGGAAACAAAAAGCATCTGCCAGCGAGATTAAAATTTTAAAGTACAATAAAGGTTCGCCTCATTTGCATTTAATTTAATTTTTACTATGAATATTTCAGAAATTTAATAATAAAAATTTTACATCAAAGTCCTAAATCACGTCCAAATTAAACAAAATTACAAGCAATAAAAAAATATGAATTCAACCGTGAAAATTAACAAAGTTATTTTATCTAAACGCGACAAATACCATATGAATTAATCTAACATGGATCGTGTTAAGGTGATAGAAAAAATATTTAAATACAAAACTCATAGCCCTTGGAATTCTCTACATTTTTCCTGTACACGCCTACTCTCTAGGTTAATTACCTCTGGAGTTATTCAAGTAAAACCACTTTTTAAAACACTCTCGGCCGATTTGCGCCAAATCGGTTAAAGATAGAAAAAATATGTAAATACAAAAGTTGTAGCCCTTGGAATTCTCTACATTTTTCCTGTACACGCCTACTCTCTAGGTTAATTACCTTTGGAGTTATTCAAGTAAAACCACTTTTTAAAACCCTCTCGGCCGATTTGCGCCAAATCGGTTAAAGATAGAAAAAATCTTTAAATACAAAAGTCGTAGCCCTTGGAATTCTCTACATTTTTTCTGTACACGCCTACTCTCTAGGTTAATTACCTCTGGAGTTATTCAGTAAAACCACTTTTTAAAACACTCTCGGCCGATTTCCGCCAAATCGGTTAAAGATAAAAAAAATATTTAAATACAAAACTCGTAGCCCTTGGAATTCCCTACATTTTTCCTGTACACGCCTACTCTCTAGGTTAATTACCTCTGGAGTTATTCAAGTAAAACCACTTTTTAAAACACTCTCGGCCGATTTGCGCCAAATCGGTTAAAGATAGAAAAAATGTTTAAATACAAAAGTCGTAGCCCTTGGAATTCTCTACATTTTTCCTGTACACGCCTACTCTCTAGGTTAATTACCTCTGGAGTTATTCAAGTAAAACCACTTTTTAAAACACTCTCGGCCGATTTGCGCCAAATCGGTTAAAGATAGAAAAAATATTTAAATACAAAAGTCGTAGCCCTTGGAATTCTCTACATTTTTCCTGTACACGCCTACTCTCTAGGTTAATTACCTCTGGAGTTATTCAAGTAAAACCACTTTTTAAAACACTCTCGGCCGATTTGCGCCAAATCGGTTAAAGATAGAAAAAATATTTAAATAAAAAAGTCGTAGCCCTTGGAATTCTCTACATTTTTCCTGTACACGCCTACTCTCTAGGTTAATTACCTCTGGAGTTATTCAAGGAAAACCACTTTTTAAAACACTCTCGGCCGATTTGCGCCAAATCGGTTAAAGATAGAAAAAATATTTAAATACAAAAGTCGTAGCCCTTGGAATTCTCTACATTTTTCCTGTACACGCCTACTCTCTAGGTTAATTACCTCTGGAGTTATTCAAGTAAAACCACTTTTTAAAACACTCTCGGCCGATTTGCGCCAAATCGGTTAAAGATAGAAAAAATATGTAAATACAAAAGTCGTAGCCCTTGGAATTCTCTACATTTTTCCTGTACACGCCTACTCTCTAGGTTAATTACCTCTGGAGTTATTCAAGTAAAACCACTTTTTAAAACACTCTCGGCCGATTTGCGCCAAATCGGTTAA
The DNA here is from genome assembly GCA_963971575.1 of Liopterus haemorrhoidalis. Lineage (NCBI taxonomy): Eukaryota > Metazoa > Arthropoda > Insecta > Coleoptera > Dytiscidae > Liopterus > Liopterus haemorrhoidalis. The sequence goes on from OZ020619.1 coordinate 49,097,785, forward strand.
AGATAGAAAAAATATGTAAATACAAAAGTTGTAGCCCTTGGAATTCTCTACATTTTTCCTGTACACGCCTACTCTCTAGGTTAATTACCTCTGGAGTTATTCAAGTAAAACCACTTTTTAAAACACTCTCGGCCGATTTGCGCCAAATCGGTTAAAGATAGAAAAAATATTTAAATAAAAAAGTCGTAGCCCTTGGAATTCTCTACATTTTTCCTGTACACGCCTACTCTCTAGGTTAATTACCTCTGGAGTTATTCAAGTAAAACCACTTTTTAAAACACTCTCGGCCGATTTGCGCCAAATCGGTTAAAGATATAAAAAATATGTAAATACAAAAGTTGTAGCCCTTGGAATTCTCTACATTTTTCCTGTACACGCCTACTCTCTAGGTTAATTACCTCTGGAGTTATTCAAGTAAAACCACTTTTTAGAACACTCTCGGCCGATTTGCGCCAAATCGGTTAAAGATAAAAAAAATATGTAAATACAAAAGTTGTAGCCCTTGGAATTCTCTACATTTTTCCTGTACACGCCTACTCTCTAGGTTAATTACCTCTGGAGTTATTCAAGTAAAACCACTTTTTAAAACACTCTCGGCCGATTTGCGCCAAATCGGTTAAAGATAGAAAAAATATGTAAATACAAAAGTTGTAGCCCTTGGAATTCTCTACATTTTTCCTGTACACGCCTACTCTCTAGGTTAATTACCTCTGGAGTTATTCAAGTAAAACCACTTTTTAAAACACTCTCGGCCGATTTGCGCCAAATCGGTTAAAGATAGAAAAAATATTTAAATACAGAAGTCGTAGCCCTTGGAATTCTCTACATTTTTCCTGTACACGCCTACTCTCTAGGTTAATTACCTCTGGAGTTATTCAAGTAAAACCACTTTTTAAAACACTCTCGGCCGATTTGCGCCAAATCGGTTAAAGATAGAAAAAATATGTAAATACAAAAGTTGTAGCCCTTGGAATTCTCTACATTTTTCCTGTACACGCCTACTCTCTAGGTTAATTACCTCTGGAGTTATTCAAGTAAAACCACTTTTTAAAACACTCTCGGCCGATTTGCGCCAAATCGGTTAAAGATAAAAAAAATATTTAAATACAAAAGTCGTAGCCCTTGGAATTCCCTACATTTTTCCTGTACACGCCTACTCTCTAGGTTAATTACCTCTGGAGTTATTCAAGTAAAACCACTTTTTAAAACACTCTCGGCCGATTTGCGCCAAATCGGTTAAAGATAGAAAAAATATTTAAATACAAAAGTCGTAGCCCTTGGAATTCTCTACATTTTTCCTGTACACGCCTACTCTCTAGGTTAATTACCTCTGGAGTTATTCAAGTAAAACCACTTTTTAAAACACTCTCGGCCAATTTGCGCCAAATCGGTTAAAGATAAAAAAAATATTTAAATAAAAAAGTCGTAGCCCTTGGAATTCTCTACATTTTTCCTGTACACGCCTACTCTCTAGGTTAATTACCTCTGGAGTTATTCAAGTAAAACCACTTTTTAAAACACTCTCGGCCGATTTGCGCCAAATCGGTTAAAGATAGAAAAAATATGTAAATACAAAAGTTGTAGCCCTTGGAATTCTCTACATTTTTCCTGTACACGCCTACTCTCTAGGTTAATTACCTCTGGAGTTATTCAAGTAAAACCACTTTTTAAAACACTCTCGGCCGATTTGCGCCAAATCGGTTAAAGATAGAAAAAATATGTAAATACAAAAGTTGTAGCCCTTGGAATTCTCTACATTTTTCCTGTACACGCCTACTCTCTAGGTTAATTACCTCTGGAGTTATTGAAGTAAAACCACTTTTTAAAACACTCTCGGCCGATTTGCGCCAAATCGGTTAAAGATAGAAAAAATATTTAAATAAAAAAGTCGTAGCCCTTGGAATTCTCTACATTTTTCCTGTACACGCTTACTCTCTAGGTTAATTACCTCTGGAGTTATTCAAGTAAAACCACTTTTTAAAACACTCTCGGCCGATTTGCGCCAAATCGGTTAAAGATAGAAAAAATATGTAAATACATAAGTTGTAGCCCTTGGAATTCTCTACATTTTTCCTGTACACGCCTACTCTCTAGGTTAATTACCTCTGGAGTTATTCAAGTAAAACCACTTTTTAAAACACTCTCGGCCGATTTGCGCCAAATCGGTTAAAGATAGAAAAAATATGTAAATACAAAAGTTGTAGCCCTTGGAATTCTCTACATTTTTCCTGTACACGCCTACTCTCTAGGTTAATTACCTCTGGAGTTATTCAAGTAAAACCACTTTTTAAAACACTCTCGGCCGATTTGCGCCAAATCGGTTAAAGATAGAAAAAATATTTAAATACAGAAGTCGTAGCTCTTGGAATTCTCTACATTTTTCCTGTACACGCCTACTCTCTAGGTTAATTACCTCTGGAGTTATTCAAGTAAAACCACTTTTTAAAACACTCTCGGCCGATTTGCGCCAAATCGGTTAAAGATAAAAAAAATATGTAAATACAAAAGTTGTAGCCCTTGGAATTCTCTACATTTTTCCTGTACACGCCTACTCTCTAGGTTAATTACCTCTGGAGTTATTCAAGTAAAACCACTTTTTAAAACACTCTCGGCCGATTTGCGCCAAATCGGTTAAAGATAAAAAAAATATGTAAATACAAAAGTTGTAGCCCTTGGAATTCTCTACATTTTTCCTGTACACGCCTACTCTCTAGGTTAATTACCTCTGGAGTTATTCAAGTAAAACCACTTTTTAAAACACTCTCGGCCGATTTGCGCCAAATCGGTTAAAGATAGAAAAAATATGTAAATACAAAAGTTGTAGCCCTTGGAATTCTCTACATTTTTCCTGTACACGCCTACTCTCTAGGTTAATTACCTCTGGAGTTATTCAAGTAAAACCACTTTTTAAAACACTCTCGGCCGATTTGCGCCAAATCGGTTAAAGATAGAAAAAATATGTAAATACAAAAGTTGTAGCCCTTGGAATTCTCTACATTTTTCCTGTACACGCCTACTCTCTAGGTTAATTACCTCTGGAGTTATTCAAGTAAAACCACTTTTTAAAACACTCTCGGCCGATTTGCGCCAAATCGGTTAAAGATAGAAAAAATATTTAAATAAAAAAGTCGTAGCCCTTGGAATTCTCTACATTTTTCCTGTACACGCCTACTCTCTAGGTTAATTACCTCTGGAGTTATTCAAGTAAAACCACTTTTTAAAACACTCTCGGCCGATTTGCGCCAAATCGGTTAAAGATATAAAAAATATGTAAATACAAAAGTTGTAGCCCTTGGAATTCTCTACATTTTTCCTGTACACGCCTACTCTCTAGGTTAATTACCTCTGGAGTTATTCAAGTAAAACCACTTTTTAGAACACTCTCGGCCGATTTGCGCCAAATCGGTTAAAGATAAAAAAAATATGTAAATACAAAAGTTGTAGCCCTTGGAATTCTCTACATTTTTCCTGTACACGCCTACTCTCTAGGTTAATTACCTCTGGAGTTATTCAAGTAAAACCACTTTTTAAAACACTCTCGGCCGATTTGCGCCAAATCGGTTAAAGATAGAAAAAATATGTAAATACAAAAGTTGTAGCCCTTGGAATTCTCTACATTTTTCCTGTACACGCCTACTCTCTAGGTTAATTACCTCTGGAGTTATTCAAGTAAAACCACTTTTTAAAACACTCTCGGCCGATTTGCGCCAAATCGGTTAAAGATAGAAAAAAATATTTAAATACAGAAGTTGTAGCCCTTGGAATTCTCTACATTTTTCCTGTACACGCCTACTCTCTAGGTTAATTACCTCTGGAGTTATTCAAGTAAAACCACTTTTTAAAACACTCTCGGCCGATTTGCGCCAAATCGGTTAAAGATAGAAAAAATATGTAAATACAAAAGTTGTAGCCCTTGGAATTCTCTACATTTTTCCTGTACACGCCTACTCTCTAGGTTAATTACCTCTGGAGTTATTCAAGTAAAACCACTTTTTAAAACACTCTCGGCCGATTTGCGCCAAATCGGTTAAAGATAAAAAAAATATTTAAATACAAAAGTCGTAGCCCTTGGAATTCCCTACATTTTTCCTGTACACGCCTACTCTCTAGGTTAATTACCTCTGGAGTTATTCAAGTAAAACCACTTTTTAAAACACTCTCGGCCGATTTGCGCCAAATCGGTTAAAGATAGAAAAAATATTAAAATACAAAAGTCGTAGCCCTTGGAATTCTCTACATTTTTCCTGTACACGCCTACTCTCTAGGTTAATTACCTCTGGAGTTATTCAAGTAAAACCACTTTTTAAAACACTCTCGGCCGATTTGCGCCAAATCGGTTAAAGATAGAAAAAATATTTAAATACAAAAGTCGTAGCCCTTGGAATTCTCTACATTTTTCCTGTACACGCCTACTCTCTAGGTTAATTACCTCTGGAGTTATTCAAGGAAAACCACTTTTTAAAACACTCTCGGCCGATTTGCGCCAAATCGGTTAAAGATAGAAAAAATATTTAAATACAAAAGTCGTAGCCCTTGGAATTCTCTACATTTTTCCTGTACACGCCTACTCTCTAGGTTAATTACCTCTGGAGTTATTCAAGTAAAACCACTTTTTAAAACACTCTCGGCCGATTTGCGCCAAATCGGTTAAAGATAGAAAAAATATTTAAATACAAAAGTCGTAGCCCTTGGAATTCTCTACATTTTTCCTGTACACGCCTACTCTCTAGGTTAATTACCTCTGGAGTTATTCAAGTAAAACCACTTTTTAAAACACTCTCGGCCGATTTGCGCCAAATCGGTTAAAGATAGAAAAAATATTTAAATACAAAAGTCGTAGCCCTTGGAATTCTCTACATTTTTCCTGTACACGCCTACTCTCTAGGTTAATTACCTCTGGAGTTATTCAAGTAAAACCACTTTTTAAAACACTCTCGGCCAATTTGCGCCAAATCGGTTAAAGATAGAAAACATATTTAAATACAAAAGTCGTAGCCCTTGGAATTCTCTACATTTTCTCTGTACACGCCTACTCTCTAGGTTAATTACCTCTGGAGTTATTCAAGTAAAACCACTTTTTAAAACACTCTCGGCCGATTTGCGCCAAATCGGTTAAAGATAGAAAAAATATTTAAATACAAAAGTCGTAGCCCTTGGAATTCTCTACATTTTCCCTGTACACGCCTACTCTCTAGGTTAATTACCTCTGGAGTTATTCAAGTAAAACCACTTTTTAAAACACTCTCGGCCGATTTGCGCCAAATCGGTTAAAGATAGAAAAAATATGTAAATACAAAAGTTGTAGCCCTTGGAATTCTCTACATTTTTCCTGTACACGCCTACTCTCTAGGTTAATTACCTCTGGAGTTATTCAAGTAAAACCACTTTTTAAAACACTCTCGGCCGATTTGCGCCAAATCGGTTAAAGATAGAAAAAATATTTAAATACAGAAGTCGTAGCTCTTGGAATTCTCTACATTTTTCCTGTACACGCCTACTCTCTAGGTTAATTACCTCTGGAGTTATTCAAGTAAAACCACTTTTTAAAACACTCTCGGCCGATTTGCGCCAAATCGGTTAAAGATAAAAAAAATATGTAAATACAAAAGTTGTAGCCCTTGGAATTCTCTACATTTTTCCTGTACACGCCTACTCTCTAGGTTAATTACCTCTGGAGTTATTCAAGTAAAACCACTTTTTAAAACACTCTCGGCCGATTTGCGCCAAATCGGTTAAAGATAGAAAAAATATTTAAATACAAAAGTCGTAGCCCTTGGAATTCTCTACATTTTTCCTGTACACGCCTACTCTCTAGGTTAATTACCTCTGGAGTTATTCAAGTAAAACCACTTTTTAAAACACTCTCGGCCGATTTGCGCCAAATCGGTTAAAGATATAAAAAATATGTAAATACAAAAGTTGTAGCCCTTGGAATTATCTACGTTTTTCCTGTACACGCCTACTCTCTAGGTTAATTACCTCTGGAGTTATTCAAGTAAAACCACTTTTTAGAACACTCTCGGCCGATTTGCGCCAAATCGGTTAAAGATAAAAAAAATATGTAAATACAAAAGTTGTAGCCCTTGGAATTCTCTACATTTTTCCTGTACACGCCTACTCTCTAGGTTAATTACCTCTGGAGTTATTCAAGTAAAACCACTTTTTAAAACACTCTCGGCCGATTTGCGCCAAATCGGTTAAAGATAGAAAAAATATGTAAATACAAAAGTTGTAGCCCTTGGAATTCTCTACATTTTTCCTGTACACACCTACTCTCTAGAATAATTACCTCTGGAGTTATTCAAGTAAAACCACTTTTTAAAACACTCTCGGCCGATTTGCGCCAAATCGGTTAAAGATAGAAAAAATATTTAAATACAGAAGTCGTAGCTCTTGGAATTCTCTACATTTTTCCTGTACACGCCTACTCTCTAGGTTAATTACCTCTGGAGTTATTCAAGTAAAACCACTTTTTAAAACACTCTCGGCCGATTTGCGCCAAATCGGTTAAAGATAAAAAAAATATTTAAATACAAAAGTCGTAGCCCTTGGAATTCCCTACATTTTTCCTGTACACGCCTACTCTCTAGGTTAATTACCTCTGGTGTTATTCAAGTAAAACCACTTTTTAAAACACTCTCGGCCGATTTGCGCCAAATCGGTTAAAGATAGAAAAAATATTTAAATACAAGAGTCGTAGCCCTTGGAATTCTCTACATTTTTCCTGTACACGCCTACTCTCTAGGTTAATTACCTCTGGAGTTATTCAAGTAAAACCACTTTTTAAAACACTCTCGGCCAATTTGCGCCAAATCGGTTAAAGATAGAAAACATATTTAAATACAAAAGTCGTAGCCCTTGGAATTCTCTACATTTTCTCTGTACACGCCTACTCTCTAGGTTAATTACCTCTGGAGTTATTCAAGTAAAACCACTTTTTAAAACACTCTCGGCCGATTTGCGCCAAATCGGTTAAAGATAGAAAAAATATTTAAATACAAAAGTCGTAGCCCTTGGAATTCTCTACATTTTCCCTGTACACGCCTTCTCTCTAGGTTAATTACCTCTGGAGTTATTCAAGTAAAACCACTTTTTAAAACACTCTCGGCCGATTTGCGCCAAATCGGTTAAAGATAGAAAAAATATGTAAATACAAAAGTTGTAGCCCTTGGAATTCTCTACATTTTTCCTGTACACACCTACTCTCTAGGTTAATTACCTCTGGAGTTATTCAAGTAAAACCACTTTTTAAAACACTCTCGGCCGATTTGCGCCAAATCGGTTAAAGATAGAAAAAATATTTAAATACAAAAGTCGTAGCCCTTGGAATTCTCTACATTTTTCCTGTACACGCCTACTCTCTAGGTTAATTACCTCTGGAGTTATTCAAGTAAAACCACTTTTTAAAACACTCTCGGCCGATTTGCGCCAAATTTGTTAAAGATAGAAAAAATATGTAAATACAAAAGTTGTAGCCCTTGGAATTCTCTACATTTTTCCTGTACACGCCTACTCTCTAGGTTAATTACTTTTGGAGTTATTCAAGTAAAACCACTTTTTAAAACACTCTCGGCCGATTTGCGCCAAATCGGTTAAAGATAGAAAAAATATTTAAATACAAAAGTCGTAGCCCTTGGAATTCTCTACATTTTTCCTGTACACGCCTACTCTCTAGGTTAATTACCTCTGGAGTTATTCAAGTAAAACCACTTTTTAAAACACTCTCGGCCGATTTGCGCCAAATCGGTTAAAGATACAAAAAATATTTAAATAAAAAAGTCGTAGCCCTTGGAATTCTCTACATTTTTCCTGTACACGCCTACTCTCTAGGTTAATTACCTCTGGAGTTATTCAAGTAAAACCACTTTTTAAAACACTCTCGGCCGATTTGCGCCAAATCGGTTAAAGATAGAAAAAATATGTAAATACAAAAGTTGTAGCCCTTGGAATTCTCTACATTTTTCCTGTACACGCCTACTCTCTAGGTTAATTACCTCTGGAGTTATTCAAGTAAAACCACTTTTTAAAACACTCTCGGCCGATTTGCGCCAAATCAGTTAAAGATAGAAAAAATATGTAAATACAAAAGTTGTAGCCCTTGGAATTTTCTACATTTTTCCTGTACACGCCTACTCTCTAGGTTAATTACCTCTGGAGTTATTCAAGTAAAACCACTTTTTAAAACACTCTCGGCCGATTTGCGCCAAATCGGTTAAAGATAGAAAAAATATTTAAATACAAAAGTCGTAGCCCTTGGAATTCTCTACATTTTTCCTGTACACGCCTACTCTCTAGGTTAATTACCTCTGGAGTTATTCAAGTAAAACCACTTTTTAAAACACTCTCGGCCGATTTGCGCCAAATCGGTTAAAGATAGAAAAAATATTTAAATACAAAAGTCGTAGCCCTTGGAATTCTCTACATTTTTCCTGTACACGCCTACTCTCTAGGTTAATTACCTCTGGAGTTATTCAAGTAAAACCACTTTTTAAAACACTCTCGGCCGATTTGCGCCAAATCGGTTAAAGATAGAAAAAATATTTAAATACAAAAGTCGTAGCCCTTGGAATTCTCTACATTTTTCCTGTACACGCCTACTGTCTAGGTTAATTACCTCTGGAGTTATTCAAGTAAAACCACTTTTTAAAACACTCTCGGCCGATTTGCGCCAAATCGGTTAAAGATAGAAAAAATATGTAAATACAAAAGTTGTAGCCCTTGGAATTCTCTACATTTTTCCTGTACACGCCTACTCTCTAGGTTAATTACCTCTGGAGTTATTCAAGTAAAACCACTTTTTAAAACACTCTCGGCCGATTTGCGCCAAATCGGTTAAAGATAGAAAAAATATTTAAATACAAAAGTCGTAGCCCTTGGAATTCTCTACATTTTTCCTGTACACGCCTACTCTCTAGGTTAATTACCTCTGGAGTTATTCAAGTAAAACCACTTTTTAAAACACTCTCGGCCGATTTGCGCCAAATCGGTTAAAGATAGAAAAAATATTTAAATACAAAAGTCGTAGCCCTTGGAATTCTCTACATTTTTCCTGTACACGCCTACTCTCTAGGTTAATTACCTCTGGAGTTATTCAAGTAAAACCACTTTTTAAAACACTCTCGGCCGATTTGCGCCAAATCGGTTAAAGATAGAAAAAATATTTAAATAAAAAAGTCGTAGCCCTTGGAATTCTCTACATTTTTCCTGTACACGCCTACTCTCTAGGTTAATTACCTCTGGAGTTATTCAAGGAAAACCACTTTTTAAAACACTCTCGGCCGATTTGCGCCAAATCGGTTAAAGATAGAAAAAATATTTAAATACAAAAGTCGTAGCCCTTGGAATTCTCTACATTTTTCCTGTACACGCCTACTCTCTAGGTTAATTACCTCTGGAGTTATTCAAGTAAAACCACTTTTTAAAACACTCTCGGCCGATTTGCGCCAAATCGGTTAAAGATAGAAAAAATATGTAAATACAAAAGTTGTAGCCCTTGGAATTCTCTACATTTTTCCTGTACACGCCTACTCTCTAGGTTAATTACCTCTGGAGTTATTCAAGTAAAACCACTTTTTAAAACACTCTCGGCCGATTTGCGCCAAATCGGTTAAAGATAGAAAAAATATGTAAATACAAAAGTTGTAGCCCTTGGAATTCTCTACATTTTTCCTGTACACGCCTACTCTCTAGGTTAATTACCTCTGGAGTTATTCAAGTAAAACCACTTTTTAAAACACTCTCGGCCGATTTGCGCCAAATCGGTTAAAGATAGAAAAAATATTTAAATACAAAAGTCGTAGCCCTTGGAATTCTCTACATTTTTCCTGTACACGCCTACTCTCTAGGTTAATTACCTCTGGAGTTATTCAAGTAAAACCACTTTTTAAAACACTCTCGGCCGATTTGCGCCAAATCGGTTAAAGATATAAAAAATATGTAAATACAAAAGTTGTAGCCCTTGGAATTCTCTACATTTTTCCTGTACACGCCTACTCTCTAGGTTAATTACCTCTGGAGTTATTCAAGTAAAACCACTTTTTAAAACACTCTCGGCCGATTTGCGCCAAATCGGTTAAAGATAGAAAAAATATGTAAATACAAAAGTTGTAGCCCTTGGAATTCTCTACATTTTTCCTGTACACGCCTACTCTCTAGGTTAATTACCTCTGGAGTTATTCAAGTAAAACCACTTTTTAAAACACTCTCGGCCGATTTGCGCCAAATCGGTTAAAGATAGAAAAAATATTTAAATACAAAAGTCGTAGCCCTTGGAATTCTCTACATTTTTCCTGTACACGCCTACTCTCTAGGTTAATTACCTCTGGAGTTATTCAAGTAAAACCACTTTTTAAAACACTCTCGGCCGATTTGCGCCAAATCGGTTAAAGATAGAAAAAATATTTAAATACAAAAGTCGTAGCCCTTGGAATTCTCTACATTTTTCCTGTACACGCCTACTCTCTAGGTTAATTACCTCTGGAGTTATTCAAGTAAAACCACTTTTTAAAACACTCTCGGCCGATTTGCGCCAAATCGGTTAAAGATAGAAAAAATATTTAAATAAAAAAGTCGTAGCCCTTGGAATTCTCTACATTTTTCCTGTACACGCCTACTCTCTAGGTTAATTACCTCTGGAGTTATTCAAGGAAAACCACTTTTTAAAACACTCTCGGCCGATTTGCGCCAAATCGGTTAAAGATAGAAAAAATATTTAAATACAAAAGTCGTAGCCCTTGGAATTCTCTACATTTTTCCTGTACACGCCTACTCTCTAGGTTAATTACCTCTGGAGTTATTCAAGTAAAACCACTTTTTAAAACACTCTCGGCCGATTTGCGCCAAATCGGTTAAAGATAGAAAAAATATGTAAATACAAAAGTTGTAGCCCTTGGAATTCTCTACATTTTTCCTGTACACGCCTACTCTCTAGGTTAATTACCTCTGGAGTTATTCAAGTAAAACCACTTTTTAAAACACTCTCGGCCGATTTGCGCCAAATCGGTTAAAGATAGAAAAAATATGTAAATACAAAAGTTGTAGCCCTTGGAATTCTCTACATTTTTCCTGTACACGCCTACTCTCTAGGTTAATTACCTCTGGAGTTATTCAAGTAAAACCACTTTTTAAAACACTCTCGGCCGATTTGCGCAAAATCGGTTAAAGATAGAAAAAATATTTAAATAAAAAAGTCGTAGCCCTTGGAATTCTCTACATTTTTCCTGTACACGCCTACTCTCTAGGTTAATTACCTCTGGAGTTATTCAAGTAAAACCACTTTTTAAAACACTCTCGGCCGATTTGCGCCAAATCGGTTAAAGATATAAAAAATATGTAAATACAAAAGTTGTAGCCCTTGGAATTCTCTACATTTTTCCTGTACACGCCTACTCTCTAGGTTAATTACCTCTGGAGTTATTCAAGTAAAACCACTTTTTAGAACACTCTCGGCCGATTTGCGCCAAATCGGTTAAAGATAAAAAAAATATGTAAATACAAAAGTTGTAGCCCTTGGAATTCTCTACATTTTTCCTGTACACGCCTACTCTCTAGGTTAATTACCTCTGGAGTTATTCAAGTAAAACCACTTTTTAAAACACTCTCGGCCGATTTGCGCCAAATCGGTTAAAGATAGAAAAAATATGTAAATACAAAAGTTGTAGCCCTTGGAATTCTCTACATTTTTCCTGTACACGCCTACTCTCTAGGTTAATTACCTCTGGAGTTATTCAAGTAAAACCACTTTTTAAAACACTCTCGGCCGATTTGCGCCAAATCGGTTAAAGATAGAAAAAATATTTAAATACAGAAGTCGTAGCCCTTGGAATTCTCTACATTTTTCCTGTACACGCCTACTCTCTAGGTTAATTACCTCTGGAGTTATTCAAGTAAAACCACTTTTTAAAACACTCTCGGCCGATTTGCGCCAAATCGGTTAAAGATAGAAAAAATATGTAAATACAAAAGTTGTAGCCCTTGGAATTCTCTACATTTTTCCTGTACACGCCTACTCTCTAGGTTAATTACCTCTGGAGTTATTCAAGTAAAACCACTTTTTAAAACACTCTCGGCCGATTTGTGCCAAATCGGTTAAAGATAAAAAAAATATTTAAATACAAAAGTCGTAGCCCTTGGAATTCCCTACATTTTTCCTGTACACGCCTACTCTCTAGGTTAATTACCTCTGGAGTTATTCAAGTAAAACCACTTTTTAAAACACTCTCGGCCGATTTGCGCCAAATCGGTTAAAGATAGAAAAAATATTTAAATACAAAAGTCGTAGCCCTTGGAATTCTCTACATTTTTCCTGTACACGCCTACTCTCTAGGTTAATTACCTCTGGAGTTATTCAAGTAAAACCACTTTTTAAAACACTCTCGGCCAATTTGCGCCAAATCGGTTAAAGATAAAAAAAATATTTAAATAAAAAAGTCGTAGCCCTTGGAATTCTCTACATTTTTCCTGTACACGCCTACTCTCTAGGTTAATTACCTCTGGAGTTATTCAAGTAAAACCACTTTTTAAAACACTCTCGGCCGATTTGCGCCAAATCGGTTAAAGATATAAAAAATATGTAAATACAAAAGTTGTAGCCCTTGGAATTCTCTACATTTTTCCTGTACACGCCTACTCTCTAGGTTAATAACCTCTGGAGTTATTCAAGTAAAACCACTTTTTAGAACACTCTCGGCCGATTTGCGCCAAATCGGTTAAAGATAAAAAAAATATGTAAATACAAAAGTTGTAGCCCTTGGAATTCTCTACATTTTTCCTGTACACGCCTACTCTCTAGGTTAATTACCTCTGGAGTTATTCAAGTAAAACCACTTTTTAAAACACTCTCGGCCGATTTGCGCCAAATCGGTTAAAGATAGAAAAAATATGTAAATACAAAAGTTGTAGCCCTTGGAATTCTCTACATTTTTCCTGTACACGCCTACTCTCTAGGTTAATTACCTCTGGAGTTATTCAAGTAAAACCACTTTTTAAAACACTCTCGGCCGATTTGCGCCAAATCGGTTAAAGATAGAAAAAATATTTAAATACAGAAGTCGTAGCCCTTGGAATTCTCTACATTTTTCCTGTACACGCCTACTCTCTAGGTTAATTACCTCTGGAGTTATTCAAGTAAAACCACTTTTTAAAACACTCTCGGCCGATTTGCGCCAAATCGGTTAAAGATAGAAAAAATATGTAAATACAAAAGTTGTAGCCCTTGGAATTCTCTACATTTTTCCTGTACACGCCTACTCTCTAGGTTAATTACCTCTGGAGTTATTCAAGTAAAACCACTTTTTAAAACACTCTCGGCCGATTTGCGCCAAATCGGTTAAAGATAGAAAAAATATGTAAATACAAAAGTTGTAGCCCTTGGAATTCTCTACATTTTTCCTGTACACACCTACTCTCTAGGTTAATTACCTCTGGAGTTATTCAAGTAAAACCACTTTTTAAAACACTCTCGGCCGATTTGCGCCAAATCGGTTAAAGATAGAAAAAATATTTAAATAAAAAAGTCGTAGCCCTTGGAATTCTCTACATTTTTCCTGTACACGCCTACTCTCTAGGTTAATTACCTCTGGAGTTATTCAAGTAAAACCACTTTTTAAAACACTCTCGGCCGATTTGCGCCAAATCGGTTAAAGATAGAAAAAATATTTAAATACAAAAGTCGTAGCCCTTGGAATTCTCTACATTTTTCCTGTACACGCCTACTCTCTAGGTTAATTACCTCTGGAGTTATTCAAGTAAAACCACTTTTTAAAACACTCTCGGCCAATTTGCGCCAAATCGGTTAAAGATAGAAAACATATTTAAATACAAAAGTCGTAGCCCTTGGAATTCTCTACATTTTCTCTGTACACGCCTACTCTCTAGGTTAATTACCTCTGGAGTTATTCAAGTAAAACCACTTTTTAAAACACTCTCGGCCGATTTGCGCCAAATCGGTTAAAGATAGAAAAAATATTTAAATACAAAAGTCGTAGCCCTTGGAATTCTCTACATTTTCCCTGTACACGCCTTCTCTCTAGGTTAATTACCTCTGGAGTTATTCAAGTAAAACCACTTTTTAAAACACTCTCGGCCGATTTGCGCCAAATCGGTTAAAGATAGAAAAAATATGTAAATACAAAAGTTGTAGCCCTTGGAATTCTCTACATTTTTCCTGTACACACCTACTCTCTAGGTTAATTACCTCTGGAGTTATTCAAGTAAAACCACTTTTTAAAACACTCTCGGCCGATTTGCGCCAAATCGGTTAAAGATAGAAAAAATATTTAAATAAAAAAGTCGTAGCCCTTGGAATTCTCTACATTTTTCCTGTACACGCCTACTCTCTAGGTTAATTACCTCTGGAGTTATTCAAGGAAAACCACTTTTTAAAACACTCTCGGCCGATTTGCGCCAAATCGGTTAAAGATAGAAAAAATATTTAAATACAAAAGTCGTAGCCCTTGGAATTCTCTACATTTTTCCTGTACACGCCTACTCTCTAGGTTAATTACCTCTGGAGTTATTCAAGTAAAACCACTTTTTAAAACACTCTCGGCCGATTTGCGCCAAATCGGTTAAAGATAGAAAAAATATGTAAATACAAAAGTTGTAGCCCTTGAAATTCTCTACATTTTTCCTGTACACGCCTACTCTCTAGGTTAATTACCTCTGGAGTTATTCAAGTAAAACCACTTTTTAAAACACTCTCGGCCGATTTGCGCCAAATCGGTTAAAGATAGAAAAAATATGTAAATACAAAAGTTGTAGCCCTTGGAATTCTCTACATTTTTCCTGTACACGCCTACTCTCTAGGTTAATTACCTCTGGAGTTATTCAAGTAAAACCACTTTTTAAAACACTCTCGGCCGATTTGCGCCAAATCGGTTAAAGATAGAAAAAATATTTAAATACAAAAGTCGTAGCCCTTGGAATTCTCTACATTTTTCCTGTACACGCCTACTCTCTAGGTTAATTACCTCTGGAGTTATTCAAGTAAAACCACTTTTTAAAACACTCTCGGCCAATTTGCGCCAAATCGGTTAAAGATAGAAAACATATTTAAATACAAAAGTCGTAGCCCTTGGAATTCTCTACATTTTCTCTGTACACGCCTACTCTCTAGGTTAATTACCTCTGGAGTTATTCAAGTAAAACCACTTTTTAAAACACTCTCGGCCGATTTGCGCCAAATCGGTTAAAGATAGAAAAAATATTTAAATACAAAAGTCGTAGCCCTTGGAATTCTCTACATTTTCCCTGTACACGCCTTCTCTCTAGGTTAATTACCTCTGGAGTTATTCAAGTAAAACCACTTTTTAAAACACTCTCGGCCGATTTGCGCCAAATCGGTTAAAGATAGAAAAAATATGTAAATACAAAAGTTGTAGCCCTTGGAATTCTCTACATTTTTCCTGTACACACCTACTCTCTAGGTTAATTACCTCTGGAGTTATTCAAGTAAAACCACTTTTTAAAACACTCTCGGCCGATTTGCGCCAAATCGGTTAAAGATAGAAAAAATATTTAAATAAAAAAGTCGTAGCCCTTGGAATTCTCTACATTTTTCCTGTACACGCCTACTCTCTAGGTTAATTACCTCTGGAGTTATTCAAGGAAAACCACTTTTTAAAACACTCTCGGCCGATTTGCGCCAAATCGGTTAAAGATAGAAAAAATATTTAAATACAAAAGTCGTAGCCCTTGGAATTCTCTACATTTTTCCTGTACACACCTACTCTCTAGGTTAATTACCTCTGGAGTTATTCAAGTAAAACCACTTTTTAAAACACTCTCGGCCGATTTGCGCCAAATCGGTTAAAGATAGAAAAAATATGTAAATACAAAAGTTGTAGCCCTTGGAATTCTCTACATTTTTCCTGTACACGCCTACTCTCTAGGTTAATTACCTCTGGAGTTATTCAAGTAAAACCACTTTTTAGAACACTCTCGGCCGATTTGCGCCAAATCGGTTAAAGATAAAAAAAATATGTAAATACAAAAGTTGTAGCCCTTGGAATTCTCTACATTTTTCTTGTACACGCCTACTCTCTAGGTTAATTACCTCTGGAGTTATTCAAGTAAAACCACTTTTTAAAACACTCTCGGCCGATTTGCGCCAAATCGGTTAAAGATAGAAAAAATATTTAAATACAGAAGTCGTAGCCCTTGGAATTCTCTACATTTTTACTGTACACGCCTACTCTCTAGGTTAATTACCTCTGGAGTTATTCAAGTAAAACCACTTTTTAAAACACTCTCGGCCGATTTGCGCCAAATCGGTTAAAGATAGAAAAAATATTTAAATACAAAAGTCGTAGCCCTTGGAATTCTCTACATTTTCCCTGTACACGCCTTCTCTCTAGGTTAATTACCTCTGGAGTTATTCAAGTAAAACCACTTTTTAAAACACTCTCGGCCGATTTGCGCCAAATCGGTTAAAGATAGAAAAAATATGTAAATACAAAAGTTGTAGCCCTTGGAATTCTCTACATTTTTCCTGTACACGCCTACTCTCTAGGTTAATTACCTCTGCAGTTATTCAAGTAAAACCACTTTTTAAAACACTCTCGGCCGATTTGCGCCAAATCGGTTAAAGATATAAAAAATATGTAAATACAAAAGTTGTAGCCCTTGGAATTCTCTACATTTTTCCTGTACACGCCTACTCTCTAGGTTAATTACCTCTGGAGTTATTCAAGTAAAACCACTTTTTAGAACACTCTCGGCCGATTTGCGCCAAATCGGTTAAAGATAAAAAAAATATGTAAATACAAAAGTTGTAGCCCTTGGAATTCTCTACATTTTTCTTGTACACGCCTACTCTCTAGGTTAATTACCTCTGGAGTTATTCAAGTAAAACCACTTTTTAAAACACTCTCGGCCGATTTGCGCCAAATCGGTTAAAGATAGAAAAAATATTTAAATACAGAAGTCGTAGCCCTTGGAATTCTCTACATTTTTACTGTACACGCCTACTCTCTAGGTTAATTACCTCTGGAGTTATTCAAGTAAAACCACTTTTTAAAACACTCTCGGCCGATTTGCGCCAAATCGGTTAAAGATAGAAAAAATATTTAAATACAAAAGTCGTAGCCCTTGGAATTCTCTACATTTTCCCTGTACACGCCTTCTCTCTAGGTTAATTACCTCTGGAGTTATTCAAGTAAAACCACTTTTTAAAACACTCTCGGCCGATTTGCGCCAAATCGGTTAAAGATAGAAAAAATATGTAAATACAAAAGTTGTAGCCCTTGGAATTCTCTACATTTTTCCTGTACACGCCTACTCTCTAGGTTAATTACCTCTGGAGTTATTCAAGTAAAACCACTTTTTAAAACACTCTCGGCCGATTTGCGCCAAATCGGTTAAAGATAGAAAAAATATGTAAATACAAAAGTTGTAGCCCTTGGAATTCTCTAAATTTTTCCTGTACACGCCTACTCTCTAGGTTAATTACCTCTGGAGTTATTCAAGTAAAACCACTTTTTAAAACACTCTCGGCCGATTTGCGCCAAATCGGTTAAAGATAGAAAAAATATTTAAATACAGAAGTCGTAGCCCTTGGAATTCTCTACATTTTTCCTGTACACGCCTACTCTCTAGGTTAATTACCTCTGGAGTTATTCAAGTAAAACCACTTTTTAAAACACTCTCGGCCGATTTGCGCCAAATCGGTTAAAGATAGAAAAAATATGTAAATACAAAAGTTGTAGCCCTTGGAATTCTCTACATTTTTCCTGTACACGCCTACTCTCTAGGTTAATTACCTCTGGAGTTATTCAAGTAAAACCACTTTTTAAAACACTCTCGGCCGATTTGCGCCAAATCGGTTAAAGATAGAAAAAATACTTAAATACAAAAGTCGTAGCCCTTGGAATTCTCTACATTTTTCCTGTACACGCCTACTCTCTAGGTTAATTACCTCTGGAGTTATTCAAGTAAAACCACTTTTTAAAACACTCTCGGCCGATTTGCGCCAAATCGGTTAAAGATAAAAAAAATATTTAAATACAAAAGTCGTAGCCCTTGGAATTCCCTACATTTTTCCTGTACACGCCTACTCTCTAGGTTAATTACCTCTGGAGTTATTCAAGTAAAACCACTTTTTAAAACACTCTCGGCCGATTTGCGCCAAATCGGTTAAAGATAGAAAAAATATTTAAATACAAAAGTCGTAGCCCTTGGAATTCTCTACATTTTTCCTGTACACGCCTACTCTCTAGGTTAATTACCTCTGGAGTTATTCAAGTAAAACCACTTTTTAAAACACTCTCGGCCAATTTGCGCCAAATCGGTTAAAGATAGAAAACATATTTAAATACAAAAGTCGTAGCCCTTGGAATTCTCTACATTTTCTCTGTACACGCCTACTCTCTAGGTTAATTACCTCTGGAGTTATTCAAGTAAAACCACTTTTTAAAACACTCTCGGCCGATTTGCGCCAAATCGGTTAAAGATAGAAAAAATATTTAAATACAAAAGTCGTAGCCCTTGGAATTCTCTACATTTTCCCTGTACACGCCTTCTCTCTAGGTTAATTACCTCTGGAGTTATTCAAGTAAAACCACTTTTTAAAACACTCTCGGCCGATTTGCGCCAAATCGGTTAAAGATAGAAAAAATATGTAAATACAAAAGTTGTAGCCCTTGGAATTCTCTACATTTTTCCTGTACACGCCTACTCTCTAGGTTAATTACCTCTGGAGTTATTCAAGTAAAACCACTTTTTAAAACACCCTCGGCCGATTTGCGCCAAATCGGTTAAAGATAGAAAAAATATTTAAATACAGAAGTCGTAGCCCTTGGAATTCTCTACATTTTTCCTGTACACGCCTACTCTCTAGGTTAATTACCTCTGGAGTTATTCAAGTAAAACCACTTTTTAAAACACTCTCGGCCGATTTGCGCCAAATCGGTTAAAGATAGAAAAAATATGTAAATACAAAAGTTGTAGCCCTTGGAATTCTCTACATTTTTCCTGTACACGCCTACTCTCTAGGTTAATTACCTCTGGAGTTATTCAAGTAAAACCACTTTTTAAAACACTCTCGGCCGATTTGCGCCAAATCGGTTAAAGATAGAAAAAATATGTAAATACCAAAGTTGTAGCCCTTGGAATTCTCTACATTTTTCCTGTATACGCCTACTCTCTAGGTTAATTACCTCTGGAGTTATTCAAGTAAAACCACTTTTTAAAACACTCTCTGCCGATTTGCGCCAAATCGGTTAAAGATAGAAAAAATATGTAAATACAAAAGTTGTAGCCCTTGGAATTCTCTACATTTTTCCTGTACACGCCTACTCTCTAGCTTAATTACCTCTGGAGTTATTCAAGTAAAACCCCTTTTTAAAACACTCTCGGCTGATTTGCGCCAAATCGGTTAAAGATAGAAAAAATATGTAAATACAAAAGTTGTAGCCCTTGGAATTCTCTACATTTTTCCTGTACACGCCTACTCTCTAGGTTAATTACCTCTGGAGTTATTCAAGTAAAACCCCTTTTTGAAACACTCTCGGCCGATTTGCGCCAAATCGGTTAAAGATAGAAAAAATATGTAAATACAAAAGTTGTAGCCCTTGGAATTCTCTACATTTTTCCTGTACACGCCTACTCTCTAGGTTAATTACCTCTGGAGTTATTCAAGTAAAACCACTTTTTAAAACACTCTCGGCCGATTTGCGCAAAATCGGTTAAAGATAGAAAATATATTTAAATACAAAAGTCGTAGCCCTTGGAATTCTCTACATTTTTCCTGTACACGCCTACTCTCTAGGTTAATTACCTCTGGAGTTATTCAAGTAAAACCACTTTTTAAAACACTCTCGGCCGATTTGCGCCAAATCGGTTAAAGATAGAAAAAATATGTAAATACAAAAGTTGTAGCCCTTGGAATTCTCTACATTTTTCCTGTACACGCCTACTCTCTAGGTTAATTACCTCTGGAGTTATTCAAGTAAAACCACTTTTTAAAACACTCTCGGCCGATTTGCGCAAAATCGGTTAAAGATAGAAAATATATTTAAATACAAAAGTCGTAGCCCTTGGAATTCTCTACATTTTTCCTGTACACGCCTACTCTCTAGGTTAATTACCTCTGGAGTTATTCAAGTAAAACCACTTTTTAAAACACTCTCGGCCGATTTGCGCCAAATCGGTTAAAGATAGAAAAAATATGTAAATACAAAAGTTGTAGCCCTTGGAGTTCTCTACATTTTTCCTGTACACGCCTACTCTCTAGGTTAATTACCTCTGGAGTTATTCAAGTAAAACCACTTTTTAAAACACTCTCGGCCGATTTGCGCCAAATCGGTTAAAGATAGAAAAAATATTTAAATACAAAAGTCGTAGCCCTTGGAATTCTCTACATTTTTCCTGTACACGCCTACTCTCTAGGTTAATTACCTCTGGAGTTATTCAAGTAAAACCACTTTTTAAAACACTCTCGGCCGATTTGCGCCAAATCGGTTAAAGATACAAAAAATATGTAAATACAAAAGTCGTAGCCCTTGGAATTCTCTACATTTTTCCTGTACACGCCTACTCTCTAGGTTAATTACCTCTGGAGTTATTCAAGTAAAACCACTTTTTAAAACACTCTCGGCCGATTTGCGCCAAATCGGTTAAAGATAGAAAAAATATGTAAATACAAAAGTTGTAGCCCTTGGAGTTCTCTACATTTTTCCTGTACACGCCTACTCTCTAGGTTAATTACCTCTGGAGTTATTCAAGTAAAACCACTTTTTAAAACACTCTCAGCCGATTTGCGCCAAGTCGGTTAAAGATAAAAAAAATATGTAAATACAAAAGTCGTAGCCCTTGGAATTCTCTACATTTTTCCTGTACACGCCTACTCTCTAGGTTAATTACCTCTGGAGTTATTCAAGTAAAACCACTTTTTAAAACACTCTCCGCTGATTGGCGCCAAATCGGTTAAAGATAGAAAAAATATGTAAATACAAAAGTTGTAGCCCTTGGAATTCTCTACATTTTTCCTGTACACGCCTACTCTCTAGGTTAATTACCTCTGGAGTTATTCAAGTAAAACCACTTTTTAAAACACTCTCGGCCGATTTGCGCCAAATCGGTTAAAGATACAAAAAATATGTAAATACAAAAGTCGTAGCCCTTGGAATTCTCTACATTTTTCCTGTACACGCCTACTCTCTAGGTTAATTACCTCTGGAGTTATTCAAGTAAAACCACTTTTTAAAACACTCTCGGCCGATTTGCGCCAAATCGGTTAAAGATACAATAAATATTTAAATACAAAAGTCGTAGCCCTTGAAATTCTCTACATTTTTCCTGTACACGCCTACTCTCTAGGTTAATTACCTCTGGAGTTATTCAAGTAAAACCACTTTTTAAAACACTCTCGGCCGATTTGCGCCAAATCGGTTAAAGATAGAAAAAATATTTAAATACAAAAGTCGTAGCCCTTCGAATTCTCTACATTTTTCCTGTACACGCCTACTCTCTAGGTTAATTACCTCTGGAGTTATTCAAGTAAAACCACTTTATAAAACACTCTCGGCCGATTTGCGCCAAATCGGTTAAAGATAGAAAAAATATTTAAATACAAAAGTTGTAGCCCTTGGAATTCTCTACATTTTTCCTGTACACGCCTACTCTCTAGGTTAATTACCTCTGGAGTTATTCAAGTAAAACCACTTTTTAAAACACTCTCGGCCGATTTGCGCCAAATCGGTTAAAGATAGAAAAAATATTTAAATACAAAAGTCGTAGCCCTTGGAATTCTCTACATTTTTCCTGTACACGCCTACTCTCTAGGTTAATTACCTCTGGAGTTATTCAAGTAAAACCACTTTTTAAAACACTCTCGGCCGATTTGCGCCAAATCGGTTAAAGATAGAAAAAATATTCAAATACAAAAGTCGTAGCCCTTGGAATTCTCTACATTTTTCCTGTACACGCCTACTCTCTAGGTTAATTACCTCTGGAGTTATTCAAGTAAAACCACTTTTTAAAACACTCTCGGCCGATTTGCGCCAAATCGGTTAAAGATAGAAAAAATATTTAAATACAAAAGTCGTAGCCCTTGGAATTCTCTACATTTTTCCTGTACACGCCTACTCTCTAGGTTAATTACCTCTGGAGTTATTCAAGTAAAACCACTTTTTAAAACACTCTCGGCCGATTTGCGCCAAATCGGTTAAAGATAGAAAAAATATGTAAATACAAAAGTTGTAGCCCTTGGAGTTCTCTACATTTTTCCTGTACACGCCTACTCTCTAGGTTAATTACCTCTGGAGTTATTCAAGTAAAACCACTTTTTAAAACACTCTCGGCCGATTTGCGCCAAATCGGTTAAAGATAGAAAAAATATTTAAATACAAAAGTCGTAGCCCTTGGAATTCTCTACATTTTTCCTGTACACGCCTACTCTCTAGGTTAATTACCTCTGGAGTTATTCAAGTAAAACCACTTTTTAAAACACTCTCGGCCGATTTGCGCCAAATCGGTTAAAGATACAAAAAATATGTAAATACAAAAGTCGTAGCCCTTGGAATGCTCTACATTTTTCCTGTACACGCCTACTCTCTAGGTTAATTACCTCTGGAGTTATTCAAGTAAAACCACTTTTTAAAACACTCTCGGCCGATTTGCGCCAAATCGGTTAAAGATAGAAAAAATATGTAAATACAAAAGTTGTAGCCCTTGGAGTTCTCTACATTTTTCCTGTACACGCCTACTCTCTAGGTTAATTACCTCTGGAGTTATTCAAGTAAAACCACTTTTTAAAACACTCTCAGCCGATTTGCGCCAAGTCGGTTAAAGATAAAAAAAATATGTAAATACAAAAGTCGTAGCCCTTGGAATTCTCTACATTTTTCCTGTACACGCCTACTCTCTAGGTTAATTACCTCTGGAGTTATTCAAGTAAAACCACTTTTTAAAACACTCTCCGCTGATTGGCGCCAAATCGGTTAAAGATAGAAAAAATATGTAAATACAAAAGTTGTAGCCCTTGGAATTCTCTACATTTTTCCTGTACACGCCTACTCTCTAGGTTAATTACCTCTGGAGTTATTCAAGTAAAACCACTTTTTAAAACACTCTCGGCCGATTTGCGCCAAATCGGTTAAAGATACAAAAAATATGTAAATACAAAAGTCGTAGCCCTTGGAATTCTCTACATTTTTCCTGTACACGCCTACTCTCTAGGTTAATTACCTCTGGAGTTATTCAAGTAAAACCACTTTTTAAAACACTCTCGGCCGATTTGCGCCAAATCGGTTAAAGATACAATAAATATTTAAATACAAAAGTCGTAGCCCTTGAAATTCTCTACATTTTTCCTGTACACGCCTACTCTCTAGGTTAATTACCTCTGGAGTTATTCAAGTAAAACCACTTTTTAAAACACTCTCGGCCGATTTGCGCCAAATCGGTTAAAGATAGAAAAAATATTTAAATACAAAAGTCGTAGCCCTTCGAATTCTCTACATTTTTCCTGTACACGCCTACTCTCTAGGTTAATTACCTCTGGAGTTATTCAAGTAAAACCACTTTATAAAACACTCTCGGCCGATTTGCGCCAAATCGGTTAAAGATAGAAAAAATATTTAAATACAAAAGTTGTAGCCCTTGGAATTCTCTACATTTTTCCTGTACACGCCTACTCTCTAGGTTAATTACCTCTGGAGTTATTCAAGTAAAACCACTTTTTAAAACACTCTCGGCCGATTTGCGCCAAATCGGTTAAAGATAGAAAAAATATTTAAATACAAAAGTCGTAGCCCTTGGAATTCTCTACATTTTTCCTGTACACGCCTACTCTCTAGGTTAATTACCTCTGGAGTTATTCAAGTAAAACCACTTTTTAAAACACTCTCGGCCGATTTGCGCCAAATCGGTTAAAGATAGAAAAAATATTCAAATACAAAAGTCGTAGCCCTTGGAATTCTCTACATTTTTCCTGTACACGCCTACTCTCTAGGTTAATTACCTCTGGAGTTATTCAAGTAAAACCACTTTTTAAAACACTCTCGGCCGATTTGCGCCAAATCGGTTAAAGATAGAAAAAATATTTAAATACAAAAGTCGTAGCCCTTGGAATTCTCTACATTTTTCCTGTACACGCCTACTCTCTAGGTTAATTACCTCTGGAGTTATTCAAGTAAAACCACTTTTTAAAACACTCTCGGCCGATTTGCGCCAAATCGGTTAAAGATAGAAAAAATATGTAAATACAAAAGTTGTAGCCCTTGGAGTTCTCTACATTTTTCCTGTACACGCCTACTCTCTAGGTTAATTACCTCTGGAGTTATTCAAGTAAAACCACTTTTTAAAACACTCTCGGCCGATTTGCGCCAAATCGGTTAAAGATAGAAAAAATATTTAAATACAAAAGTCGTAGCCCTTGGAATTCTCTACATTTTTCCTGTACACGCCTACTCTCTAGGTTAATTACCTCTGGAGTTATTCAAGTAAAACCACTTTTTAAAACACTCTCGGCCGATTTGCGCCAAATCGGTTAAAGATACAAAAAATATGTAAATACAAAAGTCGTAGCCCTTGGAATGCTCTACATTTTTCCTGTACACGCCTACTCTCTAGGTTAATTACCTCTGGAGTTATTCAAGTAAAACCACTTTTTAAAACACTCTCGGCCGATTTGCGCCAAATCGGTTAAAGATAGAAAAAATATGTAAATACAAAAGTTGTAGCCCTTGGAGTTCTCTACATTTTTCCTGTACACGCCTACTCTCTAGGTTAATTACCTCTGGAGTTATTCAAGTAAAACCACTTTTTAAAACACTCTCAGCCGATTTGCGCCAAGTCGGTTAAAGATAAAAAAAATATGTAAATACAAAAGTCGTAGCCCTTGGAATTCTCTACATTTTTCCTGTACACGCCTACTCTCTAGGTTAATTACCTCTGGAGTTATTCAAGTAAAACCACTTTTTAAAACACTCTCCGCTGATTGGCGCCAAATCGGTTAAAGATAGAAAAAATATGTAAATACAAAAGTTGTAGCCCTTGGAATTCTCTACATTTTTCCTGTACACGCCTACTCTCTAGGTTAATTACCTCTGGAGTTATTCAAGTAAAACCACTTTTTAAAACACTCTCGGCCGATTTGCGCCAAATCGGTTAAAGATACAATAAATATTTAAATACAAAAGTCGTAGCCCTTGAAATTCTCTACATTTTTCCTGTACACGCCTACTCTCTAGGTTAATTACCTCTGGAGTTATTCAAGTAAAACCACTTTTTAAAACACTCTCGGCCGATTTGCGCCAAATCGGTTAAAGATAGAAAAAATATTTAAATACAAAAGTCGTAGCCCTTCGAATTCTCTACATTTTTCCTGTACACGCCTACTCTCTAGGTTAATTACCTCTGGAGTTATTCAAGTAAAACCACTTTTTAAAACACTCTCGGCCGATTTGCGCCAAATCGGTTAAAGATAGAAAAAATATTTAAATACAAAAGTTGTAGCCCTTGGAATTCTCTACATTTTTCCTGTACACGCCTACTCTCTAGGTTAATTACCTCTGGAGTTATTCAAGTAAAACCACTTTTTAAAACACTCTCGGCCGATTTGCGCCAAATCGGTTAAAGATAGAAAAAATATTTAAATACAAAAGTCGTAGCCCTTGGAATTCTCTACATTTTTCCTGTACACGCCTACTCTCTAGGTTAATTACCTCTGGAGTTATTCAAGTAAAACCACTTTTTAAAACACTCTCGGCCGATTTGCGCCAAATCGGTTAAAGATAGAAAAAATATTTAAATACAAAAGTCGTAGCCCTTGGAATTCTCTACATTTTTCCTGTACACGCCTACTCTCTAGGTTAATTACCTCTGGAGTTATTCAAGTAAAACCACTTTTTAAAACACTCTCGGCCGATTTGCGCCAAATCGGTTAAAGATAGAAAAAATATTTAAATACAAAAGTCGTAGCCCTTGGAATTCTCTACATTTTTCCTGTACACGCCTACTCTCTAGGTTAATTACCTCTGGAGTTATTCAAGTAAAACCACTTTTTAAAACACTCTCGGCCGATTTGCGCCAAATCGGTTAAAGATAGAAAAAATATGTAAATACAAAAGTTGTAGCCCTTGGAGTTCTCTACATTTTTCCTGTACACGCCTACTCTCTAGGTTAATTACCTCTGGAGTTATTCAAGTAAAACCACTTTTTAAAACACTCTCGGCCGATTTGCGCCAAATCGGTTAAAGATAGAAAAAATATTTAAATACAAAAGTCGTAGCCCTTGGAATTCTCTACATTTTTCCTGTACACGCCTACTCTCTAGGTTAATTACCTCTGGAGTTATTCAAGTAAAACCACTTTTTAAAACACTCTCGGCCGATTTGCGCCAAATCGGTTAAAGATAGAAAAAATATTTAAATACAATAGTTGTAGCCCTTGGAATTCTCTACATTTTTCCTGTACATGCCTACTCTCTAGGTTAATAACCTCTGGAGTTATTCAAGTAAAACCACTTTTTAAAACACTCTCGGCCGATTTGCGCCAAATCGGTTAAAGATAGAAAAAATATTTAAATACAAAAGTCGTAGCCCTTGGAATTCTCTACATTTTTCCTGTACACGCCTACTCTCTAGGTTAATTACCTCTAGAGTTATTCAAGTAAAACCACTTTTTAAAACACTCTCGGCCGATTTGCGCCAAATCGGTTAAAGATAGAAAAAATATTTAAATACAAAAGTCGTAGCCCTTGGAATTCTCTACATTTTTCCTGTACACGCCTACTCTCTAGGTTAATTACCTCTGGAGTTATTCAAGTAAAACCACTTTTTAAAACACTCTCGGCCGATTTGCGCCAAATCGGTTAAAGATAGAAAAAATATGTAAATACAAAAGTTGTAGCCCTTGGAATTCTCTACATTTTTCCTGTACACGCCTACTCTCTAGGTTAATTACCTCTGGAGTTATTCAAGTAAAACCACTTTTTAAAACACTCTCGGCCGATTTGCGCCAAATCGGTTAAAGATAGAAAAAATATGTAAATACAAAAGTTGTAGCCCTTGGAATTCTCTACATTTTTCCTGTACACGCCTACTCTCTAGGTTAATTACCTCTGGAGTTATTCAAGTAAAACCACTTTTTAAAACACTCTCGGCCGATTTGCGCCAAATCGGTTAAAGATACAAAAAATATGTAAATACAAAAGTCGTAGCCCTTGGAATTCTCTACATTTTTCCT
The DNA here is from genome assembly GCA_963971575.1 of Liopterus haemorrhoidalis. Lineage (NCBI taxonomy): Eukaryota > Metazoa > Arthropoda > Insecta > Coleoptera > Dytiscidae > Liopterus > Liopterus haemorrhoidalis. Next base: position 49,124,971 of record OZ020619.1, read on the forward strand.
GTACACGCCTACTCTCTAGGTTAATTACCTCTGGAGTTATTCAAGTAAAACCACTTTTTAAAACACTCTCGGCCGATTTGCGCCAAATCGGTTAAAGATAGAAAAAATATTTAAATACAAAAGTCGTAGCCCTTGGAATTCTCTACATTTTTCCTGTACACGCCTACTCTCTAGGTTAATTACCTCTGGAGTTATTCAAGTAAAACCACTTTTTAAAACACTCTCGGCCGATTTGCGCCAAATCGGTTAAAGATAGAAAAAATATGTAAATACAAAAGTTGTAGCCCTTGGAATTCTCTACATTTTTCCTGTACACGCCTACTCTCTAGGTTAATTACCTCTGGAGTTATTCAAGTAAAACCACTTTTTAAAACACTCTCGGCCGATTTGCGCCAAATCGGTTTAAGATAGAAAAAATATTTAAAAACAAAAGTCGTAGCCCTTGGAATTCTCTACATTTTTCCTGTACACGCCTACTCTCTAGGTTAATTACCTCTGGAGTTATTCAAGTAAAACCACTTTTTAAAACACTCTCGGCCGATTTGCGCCAAATCGGTTAAAGATAGAAAAAATATGTAAATACAAAAGTCGTAGCCCTTGGAATTCTCTACATTTTTCCTGCACACGCCTTTTCTCTAGGTTAATTACCTCTGGAGTTATGTAAGTAAAACCACTTTTTAAAACACTCTCGGCCGATTTGCGCCAAATCGGTTTAAGATAGAAAAAATATTTAAAAACAAAAGTCGTAGCCCTTGAAATTCCCTACATTTTTCCTGTACACGCCTACTCTCTAGGTTAATTACCTCTGGAGTTATTCAAGTAAAACCACTTTTTAAAACACTCTCAGCCGATTTGCGCCAAGTCGGTTAAAGATAAAAAAAATATGTAAATACAAAAGTCGTAGCCCTTGGAATTCTCTACATTTTTCCTGTACACGCCTACTCTCTAGGTTAATTACCTCTGGAGTTATTCAAGTAAAACCACTTTTTAAAACACTCTCCGCTGATTGGCGCCAAATCGGTTAAAGATAGAAAAAATATGTAAATACAAAAGTTGTAGCCCTTGGAATTCTCTACATTTTTCCTGTACACGCCTACTCTCTAGGTTAATTACCTCTGGAGTTATTCAAGTAAAACCACTTTTTAAAACACTCTCGGCCGATTTGCGCCAAATCGGTTAAAGATACAATAAATATTTAAATACAAAAGTCGTAGCCCTTGAAATTCTCTACATTTTTCCTGTACACGCCTACTCTCTAGGTTAATTACCTCTGGAGTTATTCAAGTAAAACCACTTTTTAAAACACTCTCGGCCGATTTGCGCCAAATCGGTTAAAGATAGAAAAAATATTTAAATACAAAAGTCGTAGCCCTTCGAATTCTCTACATTTTTCCTGTACACGCCTACTCTCTAGGTTAATTACCTCTGGAGTTATTCAAGTAAAACCACTTTTTAAAACACTCTCGGCCGATTTGCGCCAAATCGGTTAAAGATAGAAAAAATATTTAAATACAAAAGTTGTAGCCCTTGGAATTCTCTACATTTTTCCTGTACACGCCTACTCTCTAGGTTAATTACCTCTGGAGTTATTCAAGTAAAACCACTTTTTAAAACACTCTCGGCCGATTTGCGCCAAATCGGTTAAAGATAGAAAAAATATTTAAATACAAAAGTCGTAGCCCTTGGAATTCTCTACATTTTTCCTGTACACGCCTACTCTCTAGGTTAATTACCTCTGGAGTTATTCAAGTAAAACCACTTTTTAAAACACTCTCGGCCGATTTGCGCCAAATCGGTTAAAGATAGAAAAAATATTTAAATACAAAAGTCGTAGCCCTTGGAATTCTCTACATTTTTCCTGTACACGCCTACTCTCTAGGTTAATTACCTCTGGAGTTATTCAAGTAAAACCACTTTTTAAAACACTCTCGGCCGATTTGCGCCAAATCGGTTAAAGATAGAAAAAATATTTAAATACAAAAGTCGTAGCCCTTGGAATTCTCTACATTTTTCCTGTACACGCCTACTCTCTAGGTTAATTACCTCTGGAGTTATTCAAGTAAAACCACTTTTTAAAACACTCTCGGCCGATTTGCGCCAAATCGGTTAAAGATAGAAAAAATATGTAAATACAAAAGTTGTAGCCCTTGGAGTTCTCTACATTTTTCCTGTACACGCCTACTCTCTAGGTTAATTACCTCTGGAGTTATTCAAGTAAAACCACTTTTTAAAACACTCTCGGCCGATTTGCGCCAAATCGGTTAAAGATAGAAAAAATATGTAAATACAAAAGTCGTAGCCCTTGGAATTCTCTACATTTTTCCTGCACACGCCTTTTCTCTAGGTTAATTACCTCTGGAGTTATGTAAGTAAAACCACTTTTTAAAACACTCTCGGCCGATTTGCGCCAAATCGGTTTAAGATAGAAAAAATATTTAAAAACAAAAGTCGTAGCCCTTGAAATTCCCTACATTTTTCCTGTACACGCCTACTCTCTAGGTTAATTACCTCTGGAGTTATTCAAGTAAAACCACTTTTTAAAACACTCTCGGCCGATTTGCGCCAAATCGGTTAAAGATAGAAAAAATATGTAAATACAAAAGTCGTAGCCCTTGGAATTCTCTACATTTTTCCTGCACACGCCTTTTCTCTAGGTTAATTACCTCTGGAGTTATGTAAGTAAAACCACTTTTTAAAACACTCTCGGCCGATTTGCGCCAAATCGGTTTAAGATAGAAAAAATATTTAAAAACAAAAGTCGTAGCCCTTGAAATTCCCTACATTTTTCCTGTACACGCCTACTCTCTAGGTTAATTACCTCTGGAGTTATTCAAGTAAAACCACTTTTAAAAACATTCTCGGCCGATTTGCGCCAAATCGGTTGAAGATAGAAAAAAAAAATGGTGTATTTCGGTCCTGAGAGCTTCCCGGTAGTTTTGTTTGGCGGATTTAGCTTCCTGACGGCGACCGTTCCGTAGGAACAGGTTGTTTTTTGTTAAAAAATGGTATATTTCGGTCTTGAGAGCCTCTCGGTAGTTTCGTTTGGCGGATTTAGCTTCCTGGCGGCGACCGTTCCGTAGGAACACGGTCTTTTCGTCGAAAATTGGTCAAAAAGTGTGTAGGTTAGCCGAAAAAAGTGAATTTTGCCGAAAAACGTGATTTTTTGTCGAAAAACGTAATTTTTGCCTTAAATCTTGCTGAAAAACGTGATTTTTTGCCGAAAAACGTAATTTTTGCCTTAAATCTTGCCGAAAAACGTGATTTTTTGCCGAAAAACGCAATTTTTGCCGAAAATGCCGAAAAACGTCATTTTTGCCGAAAATTTTGCTGAAAAAGTTAGATTTGCCGAAAAAATTGTTAGGTTTGCCGAAATTTTTGATCAAAAAGTTAGGTTTGCCGAAAAAAATGTTAGGTTTGCCGAAAATTTTGATTAAAAAGTTAGGTTTGCCGAAAAAAAAAGTTAGGTTTGCCGAAAATTTTGATCAAAAAGTTAGGTTTGCCGAAAAAAAAGTTAGGTTTGCCGAAAAAATTGTTAGGTTTGTCGAAAATTTTGATCAAAAAGTTAGGTTTGCCGAAAAAAAAAGTTAGGTTTGCCGAAAAAAATGTTAGGTTTGCCGAAAATTTTGATTAAAAAAGTTAGGTTTGCCGAAAAAAATGTTAGGTTTGCCGAAAATTTTGATCAAAAAGTTAGGTTTGCCGAAAAAAAAGTTAGGTTTGCCGAAAAAAATGTTAGGTTTGCCGAAAATTTTGATCAAAAAGTTAGGTTTGCCGAAAAAAATGTTAGGTTTGCCGAAAAAAATGTTAGGTTTGCCGAAAAAAATGTTAGGTTTGCCGAAAATTTTGATCAAAAAGTTAGGTTTGCCGAAAAAAAAGTTAGGTTTGCCGAAAAAAATGTTAGGTTTGCCGAAAATTTTGATCAAAAAGTTAGGTTTGCCGAAAAAAATGTTAGGTTTGCCGAAAAAAATGTTAGGTTTGCCGAAAAAAATGTTAGGTTTGCCGAAAATTTTGATCAAAAAGTTAGGTTTGCCGAAAAAAAAGTTAGGTTTGCCGAAAAAAATGTTAGGTTTGCCGAAAATTTTGATCAAAAAGTTAGGTTTGCCGAAAAAAATGTTAGGTTTGCCGAAAATTTTGATCAAAAAGTTAG